>OU744305.1:5000000-10000000 GCA_916610205.1 Griposia aprilina | reverse complement strand
CTATCATTTGGCCGGTGGTCCGCTGGCCAGCAGTTATGCGAGTGAGAAATCATAATGTTAGAGTGAGAGCGCAAAATTTTGCAAGCAATGAATAAACATAATTATCTAATTATTGAAATATGCAAGTTTTTTATTTATTAATAATATAATTTTGCAGATTGAGCTAGATTTCATCCAATATAGTGGCTAGTCTCCAGTTATAGGTATTCTCAAATCAAATCGAAATTTTGGTTACCCTGCTCGAATATTGTATGAGATAACATCATTTTTGAGATTACACGCGTTCAAAACTATTCTGAGGGTAAAACGATATGTCATTCTAATGAGGGTAATATGTCGAATAAATGGATGTTCACACCGAAATCCTAGCAAATATAGATAATGAGATATCAGCGTACAAAGTAACGTTTCGACCGCGCGGCGATGTACTTTTTGTTTTGGTCCGATTTCGTCTGTTTAACTAAACTTTTTTAGTATTTATTGCTTTCGTTAGTTTTGACAAATTAAGACCTTTCTTCTTGTAACAGTTTTAATGTTGAATGAAGTCTTAAGTTTTAAAGAAATAATCAACAACAAAGAAACAACAAGTGAACGATTGCGCGGCCATAACTTCCAAAGTGAATATTTCGTAAAATATTGATCTAGAGCTTATAATTGTTTTTTCGACAATTTTTGACAAATTCAGTCTTCAATTGACAAAAGAATTAGATCTCAACCCAAGTAGTTGCTGAGATCTCCATGGCCGCGCAATCCTCCACGTTACGTTCGCGCGGCCAACTTAAAACCCTTATAACTTCTTTATTTCTACTTTGACAAATTTTTGGTTAGTTCCCTTCGATTTTGACAAATTCCGACAATTTTTCTGGCGAAGTTTTTTTTGTTTGGATAACTTGGCGGAGCAATCGTAACGCACACCAGAAAATTACCTAGGTACTTAAAATAAAAACTGTGTTCTGCTTTGACTTCGCTACGATATCATTATATGTATAGATTTTAAAAGCATTGTTCGCATTAAGTGATTGTGTCTTTTTTGAGAAAAAATATCCATTTGTGTGTTTGTATTTAGGGTGTAATCTTAGAAACTACTGACCCGATTCTGAAAATTCTTGCACTAATGGGACGCTAAAGTATTGCCGAGTATCATGGGACAAAATTTCACGCGGACAAAGTCGCGGGCATAAGCTAGTACTACAATTCTAAACATTAGATCGCTATAGCAGATAATGTTCGCCTGTTCTCCCCGAAGGGTAACACAAAGGTACATTTTTAGCTATTGTATACAACATTCACGTTTCACCAGTTATGTGTTAGTCCCATGTTATAGAGGCCAAGCCTACTGCCATCAACCGGACCTCATATCTAGACTCCGGGCCGCTACTAAGAAATTCATAATGGAAAACCCAATAACACTATCTGGGTATTGAACTCAGAACCTCATTCTCAGCTACTGCAAGCGAGGCAGTCTATACAGACAATGAATCTGAACGATAATCTAAGTAAACTGAGCAACAAATACACAGGAACAGATATAACAGCTGTTTCAAAAAGTGGCAGGGCCCAATGGGCCCAGTTTCTTTAAGACATAATCTACTACTACTATTAGCCTGCATCATCCCACTGCTGGGCAAAGGCCTCTCCCCATGACTTCCAGCTCTTTCGATCCAAGGCTAAAGTGGACCACTGGTTGTTTGTTTTCTCTAGCTCGTCCCGCCATCTTCTACGGGGTATGCCGCGACGCCTTATAGCTATGTCAGGGTGCGTAGTGGTTATTTTGGCCCACAGCTCATTGGGTATACGGCAGACATGGCCAGTCTAGTCCCACTTCAGCTTAGCGGCTTTTTGAGCAACAACGTCAGTAATCTGTGTTTTGGAGCGAATTTTGGTGTTGCGAATATGGTCGGTCAATTTGACGCATAAAATACTGCGCTCCGTTGCACGTTGGCAAACCTTGAGATTGGACTTTTGAATAGGTATTTGTTAAAGACCACGTCTAGGATCCGTAGGTCAAAATGGGAAGGATGCACTTGTCCATAATTTTACGCTTGAGTGACAAAGGAAGGTTTCCTTTAATAAGCTTCGCCAGGCATTTTCGGTTCGTCTTAAGACTTCCTCGACATAATCTATAGAATAAAATTGATCTTGTTGATAGATGCTATAAAACAACACGACTAGATTTTTGTTGTTTTTGCAGGTTTGATTTCCGGCTGAAGCATGCAAGTTTTTAAAATCCTAGATGCTGTAATAATAATACCATACAGCTTATTATTGTCACACTGCAGGGCAAAGGCCTCTACTCATATAGAGAAGGCACGAGCATTGATCATCACAATTGCTCAAGACGGGTTGCCGATTTTAGAGTATATGTATGATGTCGAGGTTTCCTCACGATGTATTTCCTTCACCAGTGTCAGTAATGGCCAAGATAAACTCAGAAAGTAGGTACAGTCGCCAGCATATCAAGTTACCACAAACTGACAGATTTTCTCATTGGATTTTGGACTTAACCAACAACATTTTAAGGTTTAAAATTGTTTGGAGTTTGACAGTTTTAATACTTGTTAAAAAAATATATTTCTATATGTAAATAAATAAAGCTATACTTACAATATGAGAATAATCATTTAAACGCATCTTTAGTTTAAGCTAACAATCGAAATGATTTCGTATCAAGGACGAAATTCTTTAGAGTTTAATATTTTGATACAAATACCACGAATGAGTGTAAAAGCAGCAATTAGAAAGGCCTTAATTAAGGTAAACACCCTTTGTTTATAAGAATAATTAAAAGTAAATAAATTAGGATTTTGTACCTTATCACTAATGACAATCAAAACAAATCAATTAGGAAATTAGGGATCGTGTTTATTACACTAGGAACTAAACATACACTAATTACTGGACCCCCTAATTATGTTTGTTTTAATATAAATATATCTGTTTACTCGAAATATATAGTATCAGTTCACAGTACACTCTTATCGAGTAAACTTAAAAAGTAGTGGTGCATATCCAACTAGGAACTTGACAATATTGTTAGAGTAAGATTTAATAGTATAGTATATAGTCCTCCAGACCGTATTTCGGCCATGGCGGCCAATCACAACGGAAACTAGCCTTCGGCACGGGAGATATAATAGTGCACAATTGTGTGCGCAGATACAGATGCACTCTCTCTTACCTCACTTTCTTAAGCCGCCGTATGATAAGCCGATGGTCCTGCGCCTGATCTCTCTCCGGTCGTAAGATTTAATAGTATAGAGTCTAGAAAAGTGACAATCGATATCAAAGTGTTTCGTATCACTTCAACGACTTTCAACAGGATTGACGTAAGCATAAGCCAATACATTTTTGACTTTTCCATTATCGTCATCGCTGGTACAATGTCACTTTGTCTAGGCCCTCTTGTTCTGCAAAAATTGTTTTAGTAATCTTGTTTACAATTAATTATTTTAATTACTTATGTTTTTTTCAGCAAAGTTTCTATTATTCTGATGTGATGTTAAGTAGATGTCGTCTAACTATTTCGTTTTTTTGATAGTTGCACAATGTTTACTTATACTCGCATCAAATGCAATCACCGTTTGTCGCCAAATAAATTGTCTCCTTCAAAAGTTTGAAATTGAATTTAAGTAGGTTCTGATTGGCTTTGTTCGTATTTAAAAACCCTACATAGCCTACTTGTATTTGATTTTCGAAACTACAACAGTGCTTCAAAATATCTCCAATAATTATGTCAATACTCTCTCACTGCTCTTAGATATGCCTTTCAATATGTATTGTTGTGATTTTAAGTAGGTTTTTCCCGGCTTGTTTTAATGTAAGCCGGAATCTTCCTGCTTATAATTACGACAAAAAACCTCTTCGAAAATTCTGATCTGTACATCTTTGCAATTTTTCATGTACATTATTGACCATCTGATGTTTTCTTTTTGATTTATACCTGATAACATTTTTCTATACTTTAGCAGGACAACATCTTGTGATGGGTATAAGTAGATTTTGTCCGGATTTTTAACTAAATAAACCCGAACACTTTCTACTTAATATCAATTACAAGCAAACATGATAAGATTTCAAACTTTGTTACAACATGGTGGATTTTATACAAAAGGAGCGAATGCAGCCTGAAAATATTGGCGTGAGTATAAGTAGATCATGTCCAGCTTTTTTGTCATTAAAGCTCGCCAAAATCTGCTTACATTTACGACAATATGTTACGCCTAGAGCTACAAGTGAATGGAGCTGTAAAACTGCATGAAAGTCTTCGGTATATTTTTCTTCTGTTTCAATTGTTTCATTCTTCTTCCTCTGATGTTTGTGTTTTTTTTTTTAATATAGAACGGAGTTCTCTTTTTATGTGCCAGTTCTATTTATACTAACACTCCTTCATCCTTATTAAGTTATTGTCTAATCAATTCGGAGTAAAGTTATGCAACTTAGACCTCGAAAAATGAATTGTTAAGCCGAAGTTAATAGGTTCCTAGTGAAACTTTACTCCCAGTTTATTAATAAGGAGATAGTGTACGGAAACGGAGAACCAATTGAAGAATTTTACGGATCAAAATTGATCGTGAGCATAAGTAGATATTGTCTGGCTTTTTCTATTAAAAGCCCATCATCATCTATTTAATCTTACGTTCAATATCATCAGCACTTAATTGAAGATTTTTTATTTATTTATGTAATTGGAATAACTAGTAAGTTATCATTTTAAGTACGTTTCGATCGGCTGTTACCTAAATATAGCCCTTCGTTACTTACTCTAATTGATGGCCGATTTTTTTCGAAGCACTGTTACTTATAGTGCTTTTACAGACTACTTTTGTTTTTAACCGACTTCAAAAAAAGGAGGAGGTTTTCAATTCGTCTGTATGTTTTTAGCTCATAACTTTGTTCTGGGTGAACCGATTTGGATGAATCTTTTTTTATTTGATAGCCGGTGCTTTACATGTGGTCCCATTTAAATTTAAACAAGGTCTGCGCACTAGTTTTTGAGTTATCCTTAATACTGCATATTTTTTCCACTTAGTTTATATTGATGATGTGTTAATAATTTCCTGTCACTGTTATTTACATACCAAGTAGTGGTATACGAATTTGTGTGGGGTAGGTATCGCAACTAAAAAGTTAAAAATAAAAACTTTAATTAAAAAAAACTACCGACTTCCAAAAAAAAAACACTAAAAGACGTGAAAAATAACTTTAATTTCGGAAGGAATTTAAGTAGGACAAAGTTTTTCTCCTCAACTTTATCGAGACATTTGGATTTTACGTTAATATTCTTTAGAATTGAAATGCCTCTTCTATACTTATACATAATTATTTTTTTGCAGCAGATCAACATCAGGCTATTCTTCCAATAAAGTTTTAAAACTTTGCTTCGTCCAACGCGGATCAAAGGCCTTGGGTACATATTGTCAGTCTCGCAATGGAAAAATACAAGTACATAGATTGCAATATAGCTTCGTCGAGAATATTCCACGTACATTGTGCGACTGCATCAAATCACAAAGACCGCGACGGTCCCCAATAAGGAAGTTATCACTTAGTGTGCACCACCCTAATGGACTTAAATCGACGCTCGGTGTGAATCGGTCGATGGATGTTATGATATACATTTTTTTTTCTATACCGATGGATTTGGAATTGTTATTTATTTTATATGAAATAAAATCTCTAAAATGCAATAGTATCACGTTCAAACGTTTCCTTCATGACACACATAATAGATATCTGAGGTCATAGCAAAACTTAAGACTAGAGATGCCGATGCATTCCACCAGTTTTATGACAAGTCTTTTACAGTTCAAGCAGTACGGTTATGGAATGACTTGCCCGTGTCGATAAGGCGTGCTCAATCTTTGTTCACTTTTAAAATTCTGGTTAAAAAACACTTCCTCTCTCCTTAAACATTGTCATTACATTTAGTTTCCTTGCTCTTGTTTCATGTTTATTATTGTATATATTATATGTAGATAAGTATATGTTTTATGTATGTATGTATTTGTTGTATATGTAAATGGTACACCACTGACTACCTGCATTATTGTCTCTCCTTCTCCCTTGAATCCATCCAAAGGTTGTCTGTAAAAGATCGCTTTTAGCAATAAGACCGCCCATTGTGTCACCCTGTGTAAAATTTCTACATTTATATATCTGTATCTTTTATGGTGTACATAATAAAGAGTATTCTATTCTATTCTATTCAAAATAATGAACCAGTTGTTTCTAATATTATATTTAACTAGCTTCTGCCCGCGGCTTCGCCCGCGTGGATGTCGGAAATTATCCCACGGGACCGTGCCACCGGAACAAAAAGTATTATAGTTCCTTCCCCAGGATAACATCTATCTCCTTGCCAAATCGTATCGAAATCCGTTCAGTGAATCCGTTGTCCGTTAACGTCCGTAATCCGTTCATTTATTGGAGTAATCATGCTAGCCGGATTACCTGACGATTACAAACCGCTTACTATGGCATTGGAACATTCGGGTACAAAGATTACGTCGGACGCTGTAGCTACGCTGTTGCTGAAAGAAGACAATAAGCTCAACAAGGCTAGTAATTCCTCGTCTAACGCTTTTATTACTCGAAAGTCAAAAGTTCAATGCAAATTTTGTAACAAATTCGGCCATGTTATTTCAAATTGTAGAAAAAGGAAACAAAATTCTAAATTAAATGGAAATGTATTTCAAAATTCTACAAATATAATCGCTGATTTAACTCTTTCATCTTCGTCATTATTTCATGCTCATTCCTCAGTTTCCCACTCTAACAAGGACTCTTGGTTGCTAGACTCTGGAGCAACCTCTCACATGTGCAACAATAGAAGCTGGTTTGAGGAAATCACTCCGATGTCCAAACCGATTTATGTTGCCAGCAATGACGACATTCCTTGTGAAGGTACTGGTACGGTAAGCTTCTCTCAATCAAACGACCTCAGAACTCCACTGATGTACTATATGTTCCAGCTTTAGCCACAAACTTGGTATCTGTCAGCAGCCTGGCAAATAATGGTTTTGTCACTGTATTCTCTAGAAACGGTGCCACGATTTTACGTCGTGAAAATTGTAAGATTTCGGGGCATATTGTCACAACGGCATCTAATTACAATAATTTGTATAAACTGGATGTCGAATCCCGAGCTAATTTTACAAATAATAAGCCATCTGTGTTGCTTTGGCATCGACGTCTTGGACATTTAAACGTCAAGTCACTCAATATTCTGAAAAATAAAAGAGTAGGCATAGAGTTTTCAGATAAATTGAATAAAACCTGCATACCTTGTCTGCAAGGAAAATTGACAAAGAGGCCCTTTCCAAACTCAACGACTACATCAAAAGCGCTACTAGAGCTTATCCATTCCGACTTGTGTGGACCAATGAGTACACACTCATAGGGCGGAGCTCTTTATTTACTTTTACAGACGATTTTAGTCGCAAAACTTTTGGATATCTTTTAAAACGAAAGACTGAAGTTTTGGAGAAGTTTATTGAGTTTAAGCATTTGGTAGAAAACCAAACGGGTCTTAAAATAAAAGTTCTCCGCACGGACAACGGCCGCGAATATGTAAATCGCGACATGGCCAGCTTTCTCAAGGACTGCGGAATTATTCATCAAACGACTGTTCCGTACACTCCTGAGCAGAACGGCGTATCTGAACGTGCGAATAGAACTATAATTGAAAAGACAAGATCAATGCTCGAGGATTCAAAACTGCCTAAAGCCTATTGGGGCGAAGCGGTAAATACGGCCATATATTTAAAAAACCGTACGCCTACACATGCTCTGAAGGATAGGATACCAGAAGAAGTGTGGATAGGGAGCAAGATCAATCTATCACACTTGCGAGTTTTCGGTTGCGAAGCTCACATTCTTATTCCTAGATAAAAAAGAACAAAACTGGAGTCAAAAACTCAGACATGCTTTTTCGTAGGATATTCTACTGAAAGTAAAGGCTACCGACTTATCGATCCCGCAAACCCTCGAAAGATTATGATAGCAAGAGATGTTATCTTTATGGAGGACAAAACTTATGTACAACCTCCTGTCAGCAATGAAGTTCCATCCTCACCACCACCACAGCAACAAATCTTTGTACCTTTTTTCAATTCTGCCCAACCTGTCCAACCCACTTATCCTATTGAGGTTCAACCGCAAGTTTCAGCTTATGAACAGTCTGCCACCGAGCCTCAAGTTTCTACTTCTCTACAGTTTCCAAACATTAATCAACCTGAACCAATTCTAACAGTTCCTGAAGTTTTTTATGACACCATTGAGTCTGAACCAACTGTGGAGCCACCATCTGAAAGAAGATATCCTGCTCGAGATAGGCGTCCACCACAGAGATTCAACACTATTTATCTCACTTCAGATTTTGAGCCAGAAGCTTTCAAGGAAGTTCAGAATCATCCTAAAAAGAATGAATGGTTAAAAGCTATGGACGCTGAGTACAACTCATTAATAAAATTAGGGACATGGGTTTTAGTTGATAGACCCTCGGACAGAAAGACCACTAAATGTAAATGGGTATTTAAATTAAAAAAGGATACGAGTGGCCAAACGTTAAACGGTGAAAAGGTAACATACCTACGAATTCGTAGTAACATACATACAGAGTTACTTTCGAATTTTATACTCGTAATTTAAGTATGGATTTCTACCAATTTTTGAGTTAATTAAAGCCATGCAATAAAATCCCTTAACTTAACATTTACTACCCCGTTTCATTCCGATGGGGGTAGATTTACGAAAATATCGAAATCCGTTCAGTGGAGTAGGCGTGAAAGGGTAACATACAGACAGAGTTACTTTCGAATTTATAATATTAGTATGGAAGTATGGATTTTCTAAGTTGGTCCTGTATAACATTTGTCTATATTCATGACTAGGTTGCTTTACTACGTACCCTAAGGTACAATGTCATCAAACATTAGTTTAGTTAGGTTTATCTATGCTTTAGTGAAATTTACAAGAAAATGTAATTTATGCCCCTTCCAAACTGTAGTTTCATATGGAGAAGAATGGGCAAGAAACTCCAAAGTTACTCTTATGAAATGTTTGACAATATTTTGTATACCTACTTACATTAATTATTATAATTATTTATGTGAAAACGATGTAGGGGCTCGTGGCTAAATAATAAAAGCCGCATGGGTCGAACGAAGGTCAAGCTACGCTTGCCGCGGTCAGTTTGTGGATGG
This sequence comes from Griposia aprilina, assembly GCA_916610205.1. Taxonomy (NCBI): domain Eukaryota; kingdom Metazoa; phylum Arthropoda; class Insecta; order Lepidoptera; family Noctuidae; genus Griposia; species Griposia aprilina. The sequence goes on along the minus strand of OU744305.1, from coordinate 9,990,797 downwards.
GTGACCATCCATTACACATGTCCTCTCCATGCCTCGGAAAAGACATTACGCCGTTGTTCCCAGCTGGCAATAATAGATCTTTATCCTGTCTCTCCTTAATACTGATTACTCAGTAATCTAGGTAGGTGAGCAGCGATTCACACAACAATTCGTTGTACCTATACCATGTAATTAATAATGCATACCTAATTTGTAAGTCCCTCATGTACTACAAACCCTTTTTGTACCTTTTTTCCTTTATTCCATTTTAAACATATAAATTACATTTTTAAATATTAGAATATAAAAAATATAAAAACATTATTATTATTATTTCCTTTATTTCATTATTTACATATAAATTACATTTTTAAATATTAGAATATAAAAAATATAAAAACATTTAAAAATATAAAAAATAGTAGCCCACCGGTATCGGGAACAGGGTCCAAGCTACCGGCGCGCGGTCAGGGCTCCAGAGAGAGGAACCTCCTAACAATGCGAGCCGTGTCCAGAAGTACCGCTTTCTGAATCAAGCCCTTGATCCAACTGCCCAACGAGAGCCTCCTCAGGTGTTGGTCGAGGCTCTTGGCTATTAAGCCATTGGCTGTCACGACTATCGGCACAATGATCGCTGAGTCCACATCCCACATGTCGACAACCTCGCGAGCCAAGTCTAGATACTTGATTTGTTTATCTTTCTCGGCTTTCACGAGGTTCCCGTCATGCGGAACCGTTATGTCAACAATCATTGCGCGCCGCTCTTATCGATCCACCATCACTATATCAGGCTTATTGGCAACAATAGTCCTGTCAGTGATGATGGATCGATCCCAGTACAATGTGATATGTCCATTTTCGAGAACTGGGTCGGGCACATACCTGTAGTACGGCACTTCCGATTCTACAAGGCTGTATTTCAGAGCAAGTTGCTGATGGATAATCCTGGCTACAAGGTTGTGTCTATGCAAGTACTCTTCGTTAGCTAGACGAGAACATCCGGAGATAATATGTCTGATTGATTCACCCGGACGGTGGCATGCCCGACAGATGTCAACCGTGCCGTCTTTCACAATAAATCTCCGGTAATTGTTTGTCATCATAACTTCCTCCATAATTGCACAGACAAAACCTTCGGTTTCTCCAAAGAGGTCACCGAAACGCAGCCAGGCTACGGACGCTAGTTGGTCTACATCGGGCCCATGTAGAGCCCGGAAAAAGCGTCCGTGAAGCTCCTTACTCTGCCATACTTCCATGCGATCATTAGTGTCAAGCACTACTGGCTTGCGCCAGTTCTCTTTAGCTAAGGAGAGCGGGGTGAGGCCCTTGTCCACTGTGACCACATCTCGATGCATCCCCACGTCGGCTTCTAAGAAATATTCCCTGAGACTGCATATCTCGCGATTGTGGAGGGTCTTAGCATTTAAAAAGCCTCGACCTCCACACTTTCGCGGGATATACAGCCTCATTACCGATGATCGTGGGTGATGCATTCGATTTGCAGTCAGCAGTGTACGGACCTTCCTATCCAGGGCGTCGAGTTCGGTCTGAGTCCATTTGAGTATGCCGAAAGAGTACATCAAAACCGGCATGACCCAACCGTTAAAGGCGCGCACCTTGTTTCCACCTGATAAAAGACTATTAAATACTTTTTTCAGGCGGCCATAGAAGCGATCCTTTAACGACTGCTTCATGTCAGTACCATTGATGCCCAACGCTTCCGACATACCCAAATACTTATAGGTTTCGGATGCGGAGAGGGCTCTAAGGTTTATGGAATCCAAGAGTTGGGTTCCGACGGATTCCACAATCTCCCCTCGCTTTACATGCATGACCGCACATTTGTCCACACCAAATTCCATCCTTATGGCGCTACTGAAAGTTTCATTACTTTCAGTAGATCCATCAGTTGCGAATTGTTGGGTGCAAAAAGTTTTAGGTCATCCATGTAGAGGAGGTGAGATATAACCTGACCACCTCTCCTCAGCCGATAGCCTAGACCTGAATCCTCCAAGAGTGTGCTTAGAGGATTCAAGGCTAAGCAGAACCAAAGCGGACTCAAACTATCACCCTGAAATATGCCTCGCTCGATCCTTATCGGCTCGCTATTCCTTTGGGTATTTCGACATGCTGGATAGCGAAGGACCGTCCTCCATTGCCCCATACACGACATCAGGAAGGTGCGCAGAGTTGCCTCTACTTTATACAACTCCAGCACCCTCATGAGCCATGTATGTGGCACCGAGTCATAGGCCTTCTTGTAATCTATCCAACATGTCGACAGATCCTTTCGGGAACGACGAACCTGTTGGCTAATGGCCATATCAATGAGGCCATTATTATTATTATTATTATTATTATCTTTGACAGTCGTTACGGGTAGTCAGATGCCCAAATGTGTGACAACCGGTTTTACCAAGGGGTATCGTGTGACCCAGTAACTGGTTTGTTGAGGTTAGATAGGCAGTCGCTCAATGTAAAATACTGGTATTCAGCAGCATCCCGTTAGACTGGAAGCCGATCCCAACACAGTTGGGAAAGCTAAGCAGATTGAAGACGATGTACAGTCGCCAGCAAATCAAGTTACCGCAAACTGTCAGATTTCATAATTCGATTTTGAACTTAACCATCAACATTTTAAGGCTTAAAATCGTTTGGAGAAATTTGACATTTTCGTGTAGCTTGACCTGCTGGCGACTGTACCTAGAATAAAATTACTATACTACAATAGGTACAAAGTATTAAACATTAAGCAATTACAGATACTATATTAATTATTTTGATAGATATATGATGCTCTCATATGTATTTACAAATATTGCAACCGTAGATAATTTTTCCTAACATTTTAACAAATATTATATTTATTTATTTATTTATTTATTAAAACTATGCCCAAGTAAAAAAAATACTGTACAAAGGCGGACTTGATGCCTGAGACATTTTCTACCAGTCAACCTTAGGGTGATGCAGAGACAAAACATGACAGGTGCAACATAAGGGATCGATAACTTGAAAAATAATAAATAGATACATATATACATATAACGAAAATAAACTTAGTCAAGACAAATAACGATAGGAAGAGGAGAAAACGAATCCAGCAAATCAGCGCTGGGATGATTCTGCCAACTTCTTACGAATATGTTCACGTGCCTTCAATTTAAAAGATAACCGACTGATATTATATCAGTGTGTGACTTAAGTTACTTACAGAATGTAGAATTGATGTCATAAAAATAATAAATTATGTAACTAAATTAGCAACCAGTTTGATTTTGTCTAGACTCGAGATTGTCCTGTGGTGTAGGAGCAGCATGTTCCTTGCATTCTTATTTATTTATTTATTAACTATGGATGACTTACAGCTAAAACAAATATAATAAAAATAGTATGTGAGACTGACAGCCAATTAAAATAACCAATCTCAATATTATCTTGAATATAATCCTCTAATTTTTAATATGCATTTTTACAAAGTACCTACTGTAGTATATTTTTTTTTTCATTTAGTCAGAGAGTAATCTAAATCCATTTCCTGCTTTATAACCAATTATGTCTTAATATGTACCACAATGCGTTTTTAAGTGAGTAAGGTCAGGGGTCCCGAAGTCAATCTGAACTGATCCTGAGCCAAATTAAGAGAAATACTTTCACTAATGAGGACATTAAAGACAGTTTTAGTGTTTTAGAGTGGTATGCCACTGGTCAAATATTTGACTTCATAAGTCATTTTATTTACACATGTAAGCAGTCATACCCTTCATGCTCGGAGGCTTTTAAATAGGTACCGTACATGAGTAGTTTTTAATGTTTTTGTTGGTATTACGTGTGCTAGCTGACATTATGGCAAATAATTGAATTTAATGTTTTGTCACACGTCAATGTTTTAAAACAAGATGGCGCCGGCTTCTCCTAGCTGACTGATCCCTGAGAAGAAATGCCGAAACAAACTCAAAGGTCATGGTCTCTTTTAAAAAAGTTTTTTCGTATTTTATAGGTAAGTAAAAAGTTGTAGTAAAATTTATTTGGCTGTACTGTTTGTATCTGGCTAGTTTTGATGACATGAAATAAATTACATTTTAAAACAGAAAATTAAAAGGTAAAAACGATATCCCGTAATTTTTCAATTCTTTTTCTGTCCGCCAAAATGAGTGAATGTAACGAAAATATTCGAAATATTTTGAAGTTTTATTACAAGAAATTAAAAGGGAAAAATGGGCCACAAGCCGCGAAAAGAAAATTATGACTTAACGCAGTATCAGTAAGAGTAGCACAAAGTTGGTTCCAGTCCGGGAATTTTGATGTCACAGATCCAGCTCGCTCTGGTCGCCCTTTTACGGATAAAGTTGATGCCATTTTTGAAAAAACGTGGAGCAAGTTCAGCAGATTAATAGTTACGACATAGCTGAAGGGTTGACCACAAAATAGTTTTGACCAATTTGGAAAAGTCTGGGTATACAAAAATGGGTATATTTGGGTGCCACACGAGCTCTTAGTCTTGAATTTGTATATAAATTACAAAATAACTTTTTCCTCGGCCTAATATTATTAGGATTTTATGTGACTTTATCAATGCAGGACCTTGTCTTGAAGGGCTTTTTGAAGAAAGAGCCATTGCAGCTTTGAGTTGACCTGTCCCAACAGACTGCATGCATGCATCAGTCATCGTGTAGCTCAACCCTATTTTAGGAAGCTCAACGACCCGTCACACAACGCTACCAGATATGAAGGACATTTGCGCAGGCCGTATATGTATATGTATGTTATGTATTTTATTTATCTGGCCATCTTATTATAGGCACTGGTTAACATAATGCACAATCAACGTGTATCTATTTAAGATTGAGTAATATGACTTTGATCAAAGAAATTGAGAATGATTTCGTCAAATGTAGGCTAACAACAATCCCAATAAATAAATAAAATCTTGACAACGATTTGATGAGTGGCTATGGCAAATTAATGTAATGTAACTAATTAACAATTTAATACTAATACACTACTACCTACTATACTTATTTTACATTATTTTTTTTATAATTTATTTTATTTTTAATTTAGCTGGCGAAACTTCACAGATTTGCTGGGTATAAAAAAAAAGATTTTCTAAATTCATCATTTCAAGTAACTACAGCCTACAGCTGATGTTTTACTTATCATTTAAATCAAATCATTTATTGGTTTTCAAAAATGGATATTTAATACATAGGTTTTATTATAAGTAAGAGTCCTCCATGTTCTACCATCACGTGGGCATGCAACTCATATTATTATTAAATTTACACAAGTTTAAAGATATTATTATAATTATAAATAATAATTAGGAAAAAAAAACACAAAATACAAATTGTTCACATCGTTTGGATTACAGTAAAAATTTCACATTAATACAAAAAATTCAAATGTCAACAAGGTTACAGTAATAAAAAATAAAAATAAATATTTTCATTTCATGATTTGATAGGAATGTTATTCAATTATTTTTTATTATTTATCCTTTTCTGTTTGCTTTAAAATAAATAAACAAAGTACATATCACATTAATAAGCCTAAATCATTCAACAAGTATACAGTAAGTTAATTGAGTTAAATTCAATTATACAAGAATAAGCGAGAAGCTTCCGCCGGAAGTGGCAATAAAGGACGAAGCTCCGTTTAAATAAAATTTAAAATCTATTTGTTGTTAAAAATCGTCAGAACGTATCGCCACGCATTTCCCCTTATTAATAAACGCGGAATAAACTTATACCAGGTAATAACATTGTGTATCGGTATAACCATACTTCGTTCCATACAGGATCAGAATGAATAAACATGAAATGTATCGAAGGGCCACTATTAAAAAAAAACCGGCCAAGTGCGTGTCGGTCCACGCACAGTGTAGGGTTCCGTAGTAGCCCGTTATCACAATATTGTACGATTCTGTAGTTCTTTATTCTGAATATAATGAAAACGTAACCCGTTGGTACAGCGCCATCTAGCGGCAGTATTATGAAACGTATGATAATTTATTGTTTTTTTTTATTTCATATTTTGTTTTTCAATGCAAGTCTTTACCCGTTATAAACAAGCAACTACTTCATCTTAGTCACATTAAAGGATTAATGCTAAGGATTTTGTATTTGGTACAAAATTATCCAACACCCAAGTTCAACGACTATTACTACTAAACTAATACATTTATCTTAACTGCTATAATTTTCCTTTAAAGTTCATGAAATGCACTATGACGGTGAATTTTTCCAGATTTTTCAAGCCCGCTTTTAGCTTTTAGAGAGAGGGGGGGGGGACGCCCTACTGGAACAAAAATTTGCACTTTAAAGTTTAATATTTCGTAAATGGAGCATTAAATCGAAAAATAATTTTAGAAACCCCTAAGTCATTTGAGAAGACCTATTCAATGATACCCAACACGATGGGATAGCCGACGAAAAAATTATTCATCCTCACTTCACATGTAGGGGAGCTACCGTAAAATCAAATATTTTCCAATATTTAATTTTACCACTTTGTCGGCGTAATTGATATACATACTTCTACAAAATTACAGCTTCTAGTAAACTATAAGGGTTCTTTGTCAGAACTACGGAACCCTAAAAATTAAGAAATATTAAAAAAAACAACCGACTTCCAAAAAATAGACTAAAGGTCATGAAAAATAACTTTAATTTCGGAAGTCAGAGTCTTTGGTTTTGTATTTTCGTTTTTGGCCAAGGACTTCCGAAATTAAAGTTATTTTTCACAACTTTTAGTATTTTTTTTGGAAGTCGATTGTTTTTTTGTAAAAAGGTTTTTATTTGTCACTTTTTAGTTGCGGTACCTACCCCACATAAATTCGTATACCACTACTTGGTATGTAAATAACAGTGACAGGAAATTATTAACACATCATCAATATAAACTAAGTGGAAAAATTATGCAGTATTAAGAATAACTCAAAAACTACTGGTCACAACTTGATCAAATTTAAATAGGACCACATGTAAATCACCAGCTATCAAATAAAAAAGAATCATCCAAATCGGTTAACCCAGAAAAAGTTCTGAGCTAAAACACATAAAAAAAAACATACAGTCGAATTGAGAACCTCCTCCTTTTTTTGAAGTCGGTTAAAAATATGTTATAGCTAGTCCATTCCTTTCCACCAAGTAGTTACATTCACAATTTAACGTTGGTTACCTAATTAAATCGTTTTAATTTAAGTTGGACCCAAGACACTTCCCTGGGGGGCGCCAAACGTTACTACTATCGTTTTTGTTGATGGAACACAGTTAACTACTGTAAATACTGTCTGACAGACTTACCAGTAGTAAGAGTTAATCCCTAAAACCAAATTTAGAATAAAAATCCAAAAAGTATTAAAAGTTTAATATTGATTACAAATACGTAAGCTTTGTCCAGGATATAATACTACTTTCTGTACTGTTATAATTATGTACATTGTGTAGTCTAGATCAGTTAATGACTTATTAGTTGGAATTTAAACATTACTGGCGAAGCTTGGGTGTACCTACCTACTAAAGGTTCAACTCCATCTATCTTATCGTTATGTTAATTAAATTAGGTTACAGCTATAGTATTTGTTTATTTTTCCAAACATTCCCCTATATATTGTGGATTATCGCATTTATCACTGATCCCATTCCATCCCTGACTTTTATGCACAGCAATCTTTCAATTCATAGATAGTAGCTTGTTATTCTCAATTGCAAAATGCCCATGTTAATATGACCTGACCTAAATAGCAAAATCGATTCTGGGATGCACAAAGTGAATTTTATTGCACTCTTATGTAATTTGTTTTTTTTTCCATCACCGGAACTGTTATATGCATTTTATTATTACTTTATTTATACAACCTTTTTGAAAAACTCATTTTTACTTGATTTCCTTTAGATTTCATATCATCATTATCCCTGGCATCGACAAAGAAAGCGGCTAATAAAGTATCGGTATCATGGATCGTAGGACCAAAAATTTCCAAATTTTGCTTTGATCTTAAAACCTAATATATTAGGTGTCACTGTTTTTCAAACATTGACATGGATCTGATAGAAATAATAATACCATCCGTTGATACTTTGAATGATATAACCTTATCACTTTACGGGAAGCGCATGAAGGTTTTTTATTTCACATATCGACGATCAATTTTCCGCACTATGATGAGGGTCATAGTGGCTTTGATCTTAGCATAGGAGAGGCAAGAACCAAGCAGTGGATTATAAAATAAAAATCGCCAGGATGACATTGCCAGTTTCATCCACCTGTACATAGTAGCGGTTTATATAGCAGCCATTTACTCAAAGCAAAGTAAATGGCTGTTACAAAGCGCCTGTGCAAATTGCCAAAGCACGTGGTCTGAGCCATACAAAAATGTACACTTGCTTGTGTTAATATTTTAGGCACAGAACACCATCTGAAAGAGAAAACCGGTAAATTAACAAATGACCCACCAGGAAACTAGTGATTCAAAATATACATATGTAATTATAAAGTTTTATAATCATGCAAAAAATAATCAACAATTTTAAGACCTAGAGATATATTTTCCTTAATGGAACAGCACTTTCCTGCTAAGTTTTCCCTGAAACAATGAAGAGGGATCGCATTCAAGTAGCCGACTTATACGGCTACAGTAACACTTCTCGAAATAAAGGGGAGACCCACACCTCCCAACGACAGCTCAATGGAATAAGTAGATAATGTGGGCATCACTATTTAAAGCTAATCAAACTTAGTTAAGGAGTAGTCAGCATCTGTGCGCAGGCGACGCGGGTTGTGCGCCGCCATATTGGCTTATTCATGCAGTTTTATTTCAAATACCGAACGTGGCGGTCGTTCTAAATTCCAAGTGTTCAGTTTGACGTTAAGCAGTGACAGTTGGAAATGGATATATACTTTATGCATCGTCTTTCTTTTTTTAATTAAGTGGTGAGTTAGAATTCTTTGTGGCCTGCGTTTGCATGTTTAAGACCAATGTATTAATTAATGTTTTCAGAATTGGTTGAGGTTGATCCCTCTTAATAATCATTGAATCTCATTAAAATTTACTGAGAAAAAATAATGAACTCTTGTCACTTAACTTTAATTTATTATCACAATGTACTAGTATACTTACATATTTACGATTATAATAAGTTTGCAGCTGCAGGAATTTTCCTTCATGTTTATATGACTGGGCTCCAAATGCGCGTGTTTAATGAACGTAATCACCAGTTGTTGACGAGACGGTAAACAAAGGGTCATTTCAGATATTATTAACGTGTCTTGTGTTATTAGTGCTTCGATGAACCCTTTTGAAGCGCCCAGGGATAAGAGCTCAGGTTCGATCGCTCAAATGTTCCAATATATTTTTAATTTAATCGCCAGTACCTAACAGTTTTTAAAGGAAAATATTTCGAAAAAATCTTGGTCCTTCCTCACTGCTCTAAAGTCAAGTAAACACGTCGAGAGAAAGCGCAGGTGTTCCTTCTCTGTTCAAGAAGCTTTTGCTCTGCAGTAGAACAAATTAGAAACGGACTTTATTATTACATTGTTAAAGAACTTAGTACTACATATTTTATTCTTAGCGATAAGTAAGTATAGTCATGAAGAGGTCAATGTGGCATAGTAAGAGAAAACAACATCAGAAACTTACTATAAAGGCACTTCATTACGTTGTTTATTCTCTAATAGCAAGATTCACATACCGCACTTTGAGTTTGCTAAGTAAGCTCTCATACGAATGTGAATTTTATTCCTTCACTTTTAAATTTCATGTTCGTATAAAACGCCCACTCACATTTACTTAAACGAAAATGAACATTAAACTTATAAGAATAAAGTTAACGTTCGTATAAAACTCTTACTTCACTTTGCCCTAAGGGAAACTGACGTTATCAAACAACAAGAAACCTAACTGACCAGGGTTCATGAATGCTAAATTGGGAAACATCAGAGCATCTTCATAAGACTTCAGGAGTCATCAAACGTTAATAGGCAGGTAGATAATTGAAATATAACTTTAAATTTTATAACAGAAAAAAGAATCATGAGTCTAACCAACATTTTCTGGAGCGAAAATCATGAAGCGTCAAAATTAAACTCATCTCAAGTGATCTGATTGGCTATTGATAATTAAGTGAATCAGTAAATCAGTTACCAGTAATGTAGTTAATATTACTCGCTATTACTCGTCGTTATTTATCGCTAGTGTAACCTTGTAATTGGCCATCTTTTTCACGTTATACTAGAACCTGTACTGTTGTACTAGACTATTGAAATGTATTAGTTGTAAGCTTTCCTAAAAGGAATAAAATAAAATATCAAAGCAGTTGAGATGAGTTTGAATTTAGTAAATTTTGTGTTGATTTTCTTTCCATAAACCGGGTATTTGGCATTAAAGTTAGATGAGGGGTCATCATTATCGAGAAAATAAACATAATACGTTCAAAGGATGTTATTCCATTGCATTTCCAGTGATCTAACTCTGACGTCACACCTAGCACTCGCCTAAAACATCAGCAAACAAGGAAAAATATTTTGAGGATAAATTAATGGAATGGCTGGTCCATTCATTTATTCAACTTCATCCACAATGCTCGACATGATTGTATGACGTGATCGTACTATTTAGAACGTTATAACACGACTGTGAATCATTCATCAGTCAACTTTAGGCGTCTTGTGTGTCTCTTAATTTACAGCAAAATATTTGTTACTAGCACTGTCCCGCGGTTTCACTTGCTGGTAAATTTCCACAGAGACCATGCATTTTTCTGGCATATACGTACCCTTGCCCTTTGCTCAGCAATAGAACAACTTACGTTATAAAAAAACCTGTAATCTATGTCACTTGGGAATCGTGTAGCTTTCTATTGAAAAAATATTTTTTCTAATCGGATCTTTATTTCCAGAGATGATCTTTTACAAAACATACAAACGTTGAAGTATGATAAATAGATATGCTCTGTATGTATCCTATATGTTTAGTAAAGTTTATGAAGGGATAGGAATTAACGGACCTAAACAGTAAACGTCGACCAGGCTAATCGGAAGATAACACGGCAAACTATTGAAAAGACAATCCATATACAAGACTAACATTGTCAATTGACTTGTAGCTTATTGTCATGCAAGAACAATATTTTGTAAAACTAGGAAGACCGTTTTGTTTATCATGAGTTGCTTGCTAACTGTTTATTTGTTAATTAGCCCATTACTAATTGAAGTGTTCCGGCACGACAACAGGGTGGGAAACACTGGCATGAAAAAAATCATACTAATTTGTTCGTTATTTTTCAAATGATTCTAATACTATTACAATCAATTAAGTAAATCACAATTTGTTAAACTATTTATCTTGATAACTGCATTAGTTGTATATCAACCGGATCAAAATTGATTTGGTATTTTTAGTCGAAGTTAAAAGAAGCAATGTGGTGTTGGTGCAGTACACCAGCTTAGCTTTGTATTTTTATGTAGAATGTATTGTAATCATACGTATTTTCTACGTGAATATTCTTAGTAATTAATTGTACATTATTCGAGATATTTTTTCCTATCTCCATTGCAATCTACAAAGTCACAATAAATGCTTTATGCTGTTGTGCAGGAACATTATTATAAATGTTAACGACGCGAGAAACTTGACTCTTCACACAGAGCTCTCATTATTGGCACAATATTGTCGCATCTTTGCCTTCAATAGACCACTATAGTTGCATTAAAAAAAAAGTATGAATGGACCGTGTTCTATTTTCAAAAATAAATTGGCCCATTGTGAACTGTCAATGAACAAATAAGACGAAGACTGTTTATAGGGCGTTATTTGATAAAGCGGGGTGGTAACTCGACCGGCAGATAGTAAGGGCAAATGTCAAAGATGAGCATTATACAGATAACGCTAAAGCGACAGTGTGATGAACTTGCGGCCAAAGTAAACAGCGCTTTATTATTTATTTATAGTTCACGCCGGGCTTTGTTTAGACTTCGCCTTAAGAGGACCGATTCTGTTTAATTTCTTTTGTGATAGTTTTCTGATTTGACTAAAATTTTACTGACCTAATTTTAGAAAAGTGTTTGAGATTTTGTTTTGTTATTATATGAACGACTAAAGCAATGATCTATTGGTAATTTTTTGGCCTATTCTGTAGTTCTCATCTCGAGCCAGGCTAGGAGCTTAAGTATGTTGTTTCCTTGAAGTATTGTAATAACTATCATTCACGCAAATTAATTATCTCGGCTGAAAAGACAAGGTTATCGAAAACAAGATAACAGAATAAAAGTCTGTTAATAATTGTCTGTTAACTATTTCTCGCGATGAAATAATAAAAAAAATCTATGTTTTTAATAACGAAGCTTAAAATAATGTTATACCAAAGATATGCATTACTTTGTTTTTTAAATTCATGTGGGGTGCAGACCGAAATGAAACTTGAAGGTACGTTTAATTCTTATAAGAAATAGGTACACTTTTTTAACTCGTTACTTCATCATGCTCGTCTTTCTTCTCTGTAATCTCCTTTCAAAAAGCTCACTATCAGTGAGCTATTTATTAGTTTTATGTTTTTTAGATATAGACCATGCAGATAATAACAATAGATAAATCGGCATTCAGACAACATGCTACTTCATTACAATTCCCACATTCATATACACACAACATGATAACAAATTAGGTACCATCAAAATTTTTAGCCGTTCTTATTTCAACGCATTGCCGCGTTCCGCGGCCCAGCAATTAAACTTTTTAAACTATTTTTTTTTAATGTCGATCAGTTGGCGCGCTACCGAAAACGCTGGTCATTCATCCCGCGGCCATATGGGCGCGCACGTTGCTGGCATGCCTACATAACGTCTTAGAATGGCCACGTGCATTATTTGCATATCTTTTTGTTAAATAAAAATGTGTCTACGAATACTATACCACTAATGAACGAAATTGATTATAATTTAATTCAAACACTGGCGTAGGGATGGACTTGGTAGTGTATCCAAAATCATCTATTAATATTTTTATGTATACTATTATATTATTTTAATTTAATTATTATAGGTATATTATGATAGTCTACATTATAGATGCCAATATTGCTAAATCTAATTACAGTATCTAAAGGAGTAGACGAACAATCCACAAATCATTGGGGAACTATGCGTCTATCACAATTGAATATTATAACCTAAAATATCACAGAATAGATAATAATACTACGGTAATATATGGCCAGACAGATATACAAGTTCCTACAATAGTTTAGACTTGACTACACCTAGTTTCGAGACGGACGATAAGTTGATAACTTTTGTTTAATAAAACCCCCGCGAACATGACAGTTAAAATAAAGCCTAACCTGAAATAAAGGAAAATTAGAGGAAAGTTATGTACTATTTGTGAATTTATAAAACAATTTTGATTCTGGTGCTGACGGTCATTGGTATAATTTTATTAACCTATCATTTGAAACTTACAGAAATTGAATAAAAATTAAGGGCCAATTTCAACAAACTGTCAGTTCTTTAATGTCATATTAAGAATTATGAATTGATGACTTTTGATTTTTGAACTGTTTGCATATTGTAAGTTGTAACTAACAGCGAATGCTCGAATGGCGGTGGAATAGCCCTTAGTACATTCTCCGTCTTATCTTATCACGTACCATACCTTCTAACCTTAGATTTATTTTAAGGTATCAACGTTGAATTAAACATCCATTTATAAAAAAAACATTTAAAAAAAATTTACACTGCTCTTTTTACAAGTCATTTTTAAAAAAACAATGCCTTTTATTTAAACTAAAACTACCATATTTTTGTCTTATAAAATAATATATGTAAAGAGAACAAAACGAACTCTTCAAATATTTAATATCAGGCACAGATAGAGAAATTACATCGACAAGGGTGAGTGTAACCGTTTAAATCTCTCGTCGAACAATTGATCGGATTAGACGAATTAACACTAGTTAAATGTTCAAGTGAAGAGCACGTAGGTTGTGGGCGGGTTAAGTCAGCTCTACTAGATTCGTTGGTCACTGAAGCGCGGATGCGACCAATTGAGCAATAAAATTGAAGATCTGCTACTCGGTGTGCTGGAGTTGGGTTGCATGTGTTCTGCGAGTTTTGCTTATTTTTATTTTGTGGTGAGTCGTGGCATATTGCAGCTCGTTTGAAGATTAAGTTTTTTGATGGATCGTTTTTGCAAGAATAAGCTAAAGGAGTTTTGCGTTTACCAATCTAGTATTGATTTTGATAGGTGTAGGACTTATAAAAAGTGTACCGTAGGTACTGCAGATTGCCCTAACTTTTGATTACGAGACACTGTGATAAAGTAGAATGTGATGCGAATTAATCATTCGACAGTGTGGCAAAGATTATAGTATACCCAATTTTACCAGCGACATTAAAATTTAAAGACTTAAGAACTATGAGTAAGCCTTTAAAACCAAGTTACATATGAAAAGAGCATACAGCATTTTATGAATAAAAAAATTAAGACATTCGTGTAACTATCTGCCAAAAATATACAGACATTGTTGGCATGGATACAGGGACCAATTAACTCCGTCTGGATTGACAATTATTTAGGACAGATGTTTATCGCAGCAGGCTGGCTGAGTGTACGCACGCTACAACTTGCTATAATAGAACTTTTAAAAAGAGGCTTACAAGAGCTAAAGCGCGGTCACTGTCGGATTGCATAGAAAAAAGAAACAGACGCGCGATGACACAATGCTGGTAATTTATTGCAAAATTATGAAGCAATTATGGATTTACAAAAAATCTATGCATTGGACTAAAAAATTAAAACACTATCACGTTAGTTTTTTACTTGTAGAATAATCTGACAAAAAATCTGAATGTTTGCATGTATATTAGTATGGTTTTTAATCGTTGAAAGATTATTTTAGAGGTATCTTCGTGACTTTTTTCTATCATATCAAGTTAATTGTATTATGTTTTCAACACACTATCTAACTAGCATATATCCAGAAGAATGTCATATATTTTTCTGATTTTGGTTACTGCAGTGGATCATATATTTTTAGGCATTATAAATTTGCGTTTAGGTCATGTAGTCCCCTCTTGTTCGAAAAGGATGTGAGATTTTTTGAGTTCTGTAGAAATTAAAAACATTATTTTGAATTTTGAACGGCTTCTTTGGCTTGTCGATAGTAAGTTTTTTTTTTTTATTATAGGCCAATAACATCGCCACTTATACGGCGTAGTCAGTGGCATTGCAGAGGTCGCATAAGTTGCAGGTTTTGGGACAACAGGCACGATATGGTACTTAGCAGCATTATAGTAATATGACGTCATATAATTAGAGTTAGTAACGTAGAAATGTAATACCAATTAAACCTAATTAGTCCTCTGCTTATGAAGCGTCAAGTTACAAGTTCTTATTTTAAATTGCTGTCTATATGTATGAGTAATGTGTGTTGCCCATATTATATAGTACAGTAAACTACACGTTAATGTTAATAATTTGACGTTGACAGTGGCTTCTTTTCGTAGCAATACGGGCATTTTTCGTAGTTCAAGTGTGGAGCACATGTGTCGTTGGCTGTACATTGCGGTCAGTAAATGAATCATAGCGAACAGACGAGTAGGTATCTAACCTACCATGGTGTTTAACAGTCCTAATTGCCATTATTACTGTTTAAACTCGGGGAGTGTTTTGTCTATTGTAGGACTCTTTTTCCGTTGGTATGAAAACGTAGAGTGTAATGTTTGAATAATTTTTAATGTACCGTACCCGAAAGGTGCTGACGGGAACATAAATTATAATCGTGTTAACAGACTTTACGTCTGTCATAGGACTGTATTTGTTAACCGCAATAATGCCGGTTGATGAATGCCAGAATTAGGGAACGCAGAGTCGAAGTGAGTCTTATTTATACTGACCTTCTTCTTCGTTTATGGTTGAAATGATCTAATAGACTTTTCGATCAACAATAGTTTGTTGATCTAAGAATAGACAGCAAGTCTATTCTGTAAAAACACACTGTGAAAACTTAGGTGAAGTGAGTTTGAAGTGAGCTGTCACTCCACCTGATGCTAAGGATTGACACTAGTGACAGCTCACTTCTAGCTCACTTCACTTCACTGTGAGATTTTTACAGAATAGATCGGTTGTTATCCAACCTGATGCTAGCGTATCTAGGGATTGACAACTTAGTTCAAACTTACTTCACAAAAGTTTTCACGGGGATTTTTTTATAGACTAGCAGTACTGTATTCTTTCTTTTATTGACGTGATATGATGTAGGTATGTATAAGTAAAGTGTCTTTATTTTTTTTCTCTTAGCACCAAAATTGTTAATAGGTAAAAGAGTTGTTTTCTTTAATTTTATACTGAGGTAGGTAATTTCTTCCAGAAGATTTTAAAATTATTTGGCTACATGTTCTTCTGTAATTATTATTAAGAAGAGGAAGCTTCAGAAGACAGAAGTCAAAACTAAGTCTTGTTCCTAAGTACTAGTGCCGCAGGAGTGTTTGTGATTACTCCTGCTGCTTCAGTGCTTATCAATGAGTATTTAGTGTCACTCATCAGAAGATTGAGAAGAAACTACTTGGAAGAAATCAAGATCATCATCGCCAAGACTGGATGCTTTTCTTTTGTTTTGTGTTCTTATTGTGTTTTTAAAGGGATGTACTTAGGTAGCCTCCTAAATTTTATTGCAGCTTTGTGTAAGGTCGTGACGTATTATTGAAAAAATATCTGTAGTACTTAAGGCGGAACCTTCAGGGTAGCCCGCGAAATTCATTTTTTCTTACGTTTTTTGCAATTTGCAGGTCACTGTGAGGTTGTATTATAATTAAAAAATGATTCGCGACCGTAACAAATATGGCTTTACAGAATTATAATCATTAGAATCAGCAATACATCTCTATAAGTTCATATTACCCTATTGAATGACTATTTCATGAAATCATGACATTTGAGGGCAATTCTAACTTAAGGAGTTGTATTGCTGATTCTAATGATTATAATTCTATAAAGCCATTTTGGATACGGTCGCGAATAATATTTAGATCAACATACAACCTGATACAGACCTGCAAATTGCTAAAAACGTAAGAAAATTTGAATTTCGCGGGCTGTCTTGGCGCATCCCCCTTAAACATAACTGGTGAAGGTACACCCCTGCCTAAACTTTCGGGAAATACAGCCATGATGTTACGTTATTTGAATGTGAATAATATAGTATTTACTTATTTATTAATAATCAAGAAATCAGCAACATGTTTCTCTAAGTTTTATTTTTGATGGGAAACATCTATAACCGCGGGTAAACCGATTGTTAGCGTGACGACGCGTTACCACGCTATATTTTCTTTACAAAATAGTTTATGATGTGGACCTTGAACATAGGGTAAATAAGAATGAAATTGCAATGTTAAGCTTCGCTTGCCAAGGTCAGTTTTTGGATGGGTGACTACTTTGATTATATTGAGTTTTAACTTGATTCGTTCGCAATAGTGAAGCCGCCAGGTTAAACAGCGTTTGCCAAGGTCAGTGTTTGGATGGGTGACCATTTTGATTATATCGTGTTTTACCTTGATTAAATCGCAAAAGTGAAGCCGCCAGGTTAAGCAGCGCTTGCCAAGGTCAGTCTTTGGATGGGTGCCCATTTTTAATGTGAAACATCTATAGTCGCGGGTAAAACCGATTGTTGGCGTGGGGCTGCATGCCGTAGCGACGCGTCGCCACGCTATTCGATGGTACGTTTCCAGGCGCCTGGTGACGGTTAAATTTTTTATTTGTTAGCGAAACCTCAAGTTTTTATGAACTAGTTCTATGCTTATTTTCCAAACAAAGAGTAGTTTCACATTCTCGGGCTACCTTATCGCATTCCGCTTATTGATATAATTGGTATATGTTTAGAGGTATGGGGAACAGGGTGTAAAGCTCACTCTTACTCTTTGAAAAAGGGAGGATCCTCCGACCAGACGGGTGTTGTGTCTGGTGGGCAACTGCCCGACGGTTGATGTCGGCACGTTGTATATATGCTAGTCGCGCGGTAAACTCTGCTTGCGCGATGCAGGATTTACGTGACGTCAGTATGACGTGTAGCTCGCATGTGGCGATGTTGATGCCGCTACATATGTGTCTACAAAAACTGTTAAACTTCTGTGTTCTTTATGTATTATATTTAATTAGTTAGTCTGTAAGTATCTTTTTAATTAGTCAGTCTGCAGGTAAGTATATTTTAATTAGTTAGTCTGTCAGTATATTTTTAATTAGTATTTAATAATAATAATATTAAAAATAATAATCTGCGAGTTGGCTTCGGCCCCTCGTATGCTTTCCAAAGGTCCGGGACTACAAGGTCCCGAGATGTGTTTACATAATAATAATATAAAACGTTTATTTTCTCTACACAAGCTAAGTACTTACAGCTAATATTCGAAAGTCTGTACTAGGTATGTTTTTAATTAGTTATTCTGTACTAGGTATGTTTTCGATTAGTTAGTCTGTACTAGGTATGTTTTTAATTAGTAACTCTGTAGATATGTTTTTAATAAGTTAGGTAGTCTGTAGGTATGTTTTTACTACCAAACAGTTCGACAAAAAATAATGTAGTAGGATTGGTAGGTATTCTGTTTGGAAGCGTAAGCTAATATTTTTTTTTTGTTCTTTAAGTTTTCTTTAATTTCTATCTGCTTTTTATACAATAAATAAGAAAGCAATAGCTACTACATGATTTACTGTAGTTAGCCTTACCTTTCCTGTCTTTTTAACCGACTTCAAAATAAGGAGGAGGTTCTCAATTCGACTGTATTTTTTTTTATTTGTGTTAGCTCAGGACTTTTTTCTAGGTGAACCGATTTAGATAATTATTTTTTTATTTGAAACCTGGTGCTCCTCGTGTGGTCTCATATAAATTTGATCAAGTTTTGATCAGCAGTTTTTGAGATTATCCTTTATACTGCGTATTTTTCCCACTTTGTTTATATTGATGATGTTTCAATAATTTCCTGTCACTGTTATTTACATATCAAGTAGTGGTATTCGAATATGTGTGGGGTAGTACCACAACTAAAAAGGGAAAATAAAAGTTTTTCAGAAAAAAACAACCGACTTCCAAAAAAACACAAAAAAATAGTGAAAAATTACTTTAATTTCGGAAGTCGGTGGCAAAAAACGAAAATACAAAACGAAAGACACCGACTTCCGAAATTAAAGTTAATTTTCTAAATTTTTTGTGTTTTTATTGGAAGTCGGTTGCTTTTTTTGAGAAGAAGTTTTTATTGTTGTTATAGATACGTAGTAACGTGAATGAATATTACCAATACGAGGGAAAATGTAGCTGAAAATCATAAGCTGCTACTGCTGTAACTTGCCTGAAATGTTTTCTTTTTAACGGTCTACGACGACGATTTTTCACGGTTTTTTTCGGTATGAGTAGCGGACTGCGCACTAAAAAAAATTGTGTTGAAAATGGTAGGTAGGTACTATTTCTGTATATTTTTAATTTTTTCAGAAAAATATTATTTTAATATTTTATCACACTGTCCACTACTCGGATCTGTTATTTTTAAAAGGGGATACAATCTATTATCCATTCATAAAATAAAAACATGCAATACTTTCATACATTCTGTCTGGCATTAATGCTGAAATGAACCTTTTTGGCGCAGCCGTGAGGCACACACTGTTGTTGTTAACACTTTTTTATTATTATTTGTATTTTGTGTTTGACGAACTGTGTCCAAATAAACTTTATTCTTTCTTTTCTTTATACATAGGTAGATACAAGATGAATAAGAGAACTGAAAATCTGAAAAGGGGTCATTATACTCATTATTGTGAACAACTTTTATTCTGGTCATACACGCACGCCAGTTGCGAGTACTACGCACCTGACTTTTCTGATTATTATCACAAATAAGCTCATTATACGTCCTCCTAGGGCGTCCTCTCCTGGCGTTTCCAATCACATCTGCCTTGTAAATACCTTTTATTAGTCGCCTTTCATTCACCTTCCCAACATGACCAAACCATCTAAGCATACTCTTTTCAATTTCCTCAGTCTATCATTTATTATATTGAAACTGTTTATTGTCCTTAGATAAATACATATACGGTGCTCTATGGTTTCCGGATGGCCAAAAGATAAGGTATCTCCTTCTAACTTTAATCCATCCAAACGTTGTCTGTAAAATATCGCTTTTAGCGATAAGACCGCCCATTGCCATTGCCCTTCCCTATGTAAATTTTCTACAATTTATATCTGTTATTTTTATGGTGTACCTATTAAAGATTCTATTCTATTCTATTTTACTAACTCCAAACCAAAACTAATCATGAAATGCAATTTGCTAATTATCACCATTTCCATTTTATCAGCAAAAATGTCACCATCCAAATACTCGACATATCTATCATAAAATCGTGCTACTTACTGTTATTTCTTACCGGATACCCTAAACACTATGGTTTTTGAGAACTCTTTTTGCAATTGACATTCAAGATCAAGGTGTGTTCATTATAAAAACATATTTCTGAGATTATTTAATTAATTAAAATTTTCACAATATTGGTGCTACGCCGTAGTAAATAAATTTTGCAATGTTTTTCGTTTAATTTTTGAAGTACAGCGTAAGTTTGAGTGTCGTTGTGACTGTCTAATAACGATGAGTGTTATTGTATAGTATAGATATAATTATCTTTTTTTATGGATTCATTGAAATATAATCCAGGCCCATACAGCCGTCTAAACTAATTTAGGCTCTACGCCAAAGTGATAACTACGTAGCAATCGTAGCAAGCTGCTACGAATTTCTTTACATGTTCGTTTATTACTACGTCTCTTTTTTTCGTAGTATAGATACTAGACTAACTACTACTACTACCACCTATCTACCTGACTACTAGACCACGGTGCTGTAGCATAGAACAAAGGTAAGGGAATCATATCCGAACAGTTTAAGTAGGCTTCTGCTTTTGGAAATACTTTTTTGGGCGCTAGCGCTTTGAAATGTTCGAGTAACGTCTCTATCTCCCTATATAAAATATACTTTGTGTACTAGACTAGGTTGGCTACGGTCAAAAATGACAGGTACTCATATTTGGCTTGATATTATTTAAAAAAATACGCATTTTATATGCAACATTTAGATTTTGGCGGAAATTAAATTGACCCCTAAGGAACGGATGAAGCAGTATATTTTTAATAATTGACGACAAAGTTAACGTTATCTTCAGTGGGTTAGATAAACATATAACTTATTTATGCAGAAGTAACACGGTTGTAGGGCTGAAAAATAATATCAAATAGGACAATAAATTGAAGATGATTTTATTGTATAGCTTCTGCCCGCGACTTCGTTCGCGTGGAAGACGTAAGACACCACAGTTTACTAAAAACGACAGTCACATTTTTCTAAAACTTTCCTGTATACTACGTTTTAAGTTTTGGTCTCAGCAGCCAAGATATGAAGAGAGTCAGGACTTGTGACGCGAGAGCAAGCGACGTACAGTTGTCTGTGTGAAAAGCCGCTCGTCCTGAGGTCGACACTAGCAGCCTTCAGTAGTAATTTCCCATTGCTTGCGAAGTTTTTCGTTTTTTGTGAATTTATGATCGCCTGTGTTCGTGTGTATACCTCCCTATGGGTATATATTTGGTGTAGTATATACCTACTTACCTAATGACACAACAATGTTACATTGACAGACGGATTATTAAAAAAAAATTCGCTGTTCCATAGATTTTGACCGCGTAGGTATTGCACTTTTCTATGTAACAGCAGTTTTTTTTTTGATAACCGACTAAAAATTTCTACGCTATGTCTAGAATCATATGCTGAATAATGCATCGTGACAGTTTGTGCGTCAACATCCCTGCCACCCTGTACAACAGTAGATTTTAAACACACGGGATTTCTCATTAACATCGAAAAAATCAGTAACTAAGCCACTTTTTAAAAAAGGAGTCAAATCTGACATGGATAATTATATAAGCCAGTGACGCTAATACTAATCATGTCAAAAATCTTTGAGAAAATTATGCTGAATAGGCTTCAAGACTTTATAACAAGTCATCGTTTACTTAAATATAAGCAATTTGGGTTTAGACAGAATCGTACTACTTCTTTAGCATGTTTCAATTTGATCAAAATTGTCACTCAGGCTATAAATGATGGCTTACCAATTGCTGCGATTTTCCTAGACATGAGTAAGGCGTTCGACTTTATGGACCACAAGTTGCTCTTACACAAACTAGAAAAATATGGTATAAGAGCCAAAGCGAACGACTGTTTGAGAGACTACCTAAATGACAGAAATCAATGTGTGGAATGCTTTAAAATCCATAACAACTAAAAGATAGACCTGATTATCGCCAAAATAATTTTGGAGTGCCACTGGGCCGTGTAGTGGGACCTTTCTTATTCCTCATACGCAGGATGACTTGTAATTTGACGTATTCCTTCCAGGACATGATAGTATGACCAATTTGCAACAATTAAGCACTTCATGAAACCTAGGCGAAAATTCATGGAATTCGAGAAAATCCAATATTCAAGTATTTTTTTAAAATTCCCATAATTTGTCACTAAATATCACTTTTCTCTAAATTCTCTAATTTAATGGCCTACATTGCTTTCCTATTGGGTACCTAATACCTTAACGAACCTTTCGATATATCAAAATGTTCTAAAACATCAAACATTTTAAAGATAAAGGACCATTAACCATTTTCTTCTACATGAACTTTGACACCGGTTATCTCATAATTTTACTGTAGCATTAAGCGTACAAATTACGAAAAAGACATCTTCATTTAATCGGCTATCTAACGAGGTACAAAAGTTAAAAATATATTTAGAGGTGCCGTTGAAACAGTCGATAATGCTGGCAAAGGTCGAATTTGCAAATTGTTGAAATATTGGAAAATTTAGTGATAATCAAATTAATTAACTGGTTTATGCCATTCACTACTTTCTAACCTCCCAGCAAACCATCACATGTTAGGCACCCAGGTCGTCATATCCAGGTCACAAGTTACAGAGAGGCTTTTTAGAGATTATAAAACTGTTTAGAATAAATAAAAAAATGTGTGCGTTCAATCTGTGGAGCCTTGTATACGGATAGCTGTAAGCCCTTGTTTAAAAAGTACAACATTTTGCTATTACCGTTTATGTACATTAGAGAATTATACCTATTTGTACCACTACATCCGGAATATTTTATTAAACACAAAGATGTAACCAAACGAAATGTAGCTCCTAGAAATGAAAATTAAACATGAGCTCTGTTTACCGCAATGCAGGCTCGAATTGTATAAAAGGAACTCGTACATAAATGATGTAAAGGTATATAACAAATAACCGGACGCCTTTAAAGATTTAACTCTGACCATGTTTAAAAAAAAGATAACGCAATGGTTAAAAGAAAAATGCTTTTAAGATATCAATGAGTACATGTCAGATCGCTGAGAAAGAAACTGAATTGTATCATATTGCTTTGGACATTATAATAGTTATGTCATTATCAATTACAATTTACAATTATTTATAAATTCATAATGTGACATTAAATTAAAGTTTATCCCTTGGACTGACATAGGTATAACTTTGACATCAATTAATTAATTTGTTCCTGAAAAATCCTAATGCATTAGCTCTTATTTGTAGTAACTTTCTTTTTTATAAATTTAATTAATGATAATAGCATGCAAGATAAAATTAAATATTTGCACACCATGTGTAATGGTCGAATGTAAATAGGCTATTATAGTTTTAAGAACACACATTGTAAACCTACATTCTGGCAAATAAATGAATTTGAACTTGGCACCTTTGCCAAAATTAATGTAGGTAAGCAATTTATGTCCATGGAACAATGCAGGTACACAAAATGACAAGACCAGGTTCAAGTCAGGTTCTTTTCTTAAAAGACTATGCCAGACTGAATGGTCCCGATATGACCTGACCAAGATTATATCTGAACTTTAAAAGAGACTGTGACCTCTGAGTTTGTTTCGGTATATCTACTTCGAGTAGTCGGATAAGAAACAACGATCTCTTCTAGTTTTAAAATATTATTGACGTAAACCAACGTACAGAAATGAAAATCATTTATTGTTAATCATCATTTATCAGGAGCCCATCTACGGGACCGGTATCTTTCGAGGAGGTAAAGATTAAAGGCATAACGACGGAGTTAATGCCGACACGCCGTATTCCACGACCTATTTCTACATTTTAATTTATGCTCTGGCGATGAAAAATGTAGTTGAGAAGTTTACTAGAACATGCGAAGACCTTTAAATTCAAAACCATATTGTAATACATCGAACGATTGTTAGTCATCGTGGTGTTTTAATCATCCGTCTGTATTATCGTGGGGACCTGCAATTGGTCATGCACGCGTCTGGTCAGTGGGACTCGACGCCGATTCAGTACTTCAAGTTGTTGCATGGTTAGCTGCCAGACTCGCAAGGCCCCGTTCACGGCCTTGTTATAAGCGATGCAACTTGCTTCTAGCGGCACGCGCGTGCATCAACTGTTTCCGTCCGACGCTACGCAAGTCGCATCGCGATAACTCGTGGCATGCTCTTAACAACTTCTCTCATTTGTTTCCTCCGCAGTCGTTGTCGCGTGTCGCTTGAGCATGTTGCTCGTGGCCACGAGGTAAAGAGTGAATCTTGTAAATCGGCGTATTCAGTTGATTCTCTTAGTGCATTGTTTTTAAATTAGTTTCTTTAAGTAAGATTGAAACATGTTAAATTTACCTTGAACAACTGACACTCGCTCTTTTTTGCATTAATTATATCTAAGGCTCTGGGCCTCCGCATATCGCTCACAAACAGATGAGAGTTTCCTGAGGGCGCTGATCGATGGGGCCAGCAGCACTATTTTATGGGCGTAACTAATTGGAAAGCGTTCCGTCAATGGAAAAGCCTACCATAGAGCTGCTAAGCTCATGAGCCAGCGGATCACGTATAAATAGAAGAGTTTCGGTGAAGTCAGGCCTCCCTGTCTGATCCCGCAATCCAGCCCTTATGGATCGGATAGCGAGCCTGCCCATTTCACCACATTAGACTGATGGCCGTACCAATATTAAGGCAACTTAATCATCTCACCCGGAAGTGTTGTATCCTACCCGGGGGGTTTTCCTATCCGTATAGTACCTATCGGATAATCGGAAAGTGTGCTTGAGACAAAGTACAGCGCGCTCAGTAGAAAAACTCCTTCTGAAGCCAAATTGGGCATTTTGTAAATGTTCTATGCTGACAGAATCATGCAGGTGATTAACCGCGCTTCGTGTTTTTCAACTCTGTAGCTGTAACCTTTACCAGTGATTCCGTTTTTAGCTCCATTACCGTCAATGACTCTCGCGTTAGCACTACATGGGACTTCATTACAAAGTGATTTTTATAGATTGGCTATCGAGGCAGACCCCTTAACACCCTCTACACTCGCAGAAAGGCGCGACCTGCCACTCAGTTTGTTAGTGTACTTCCTAAACTTACTAAAATCCTTCTCTGTGTGACTATATGCTTTAATATTCAACTTTACTTGTTCTCTTTTTTCTGACACCACTTCAGTTTACTTTTAAACCACTTTCGGTTCACCACACAGCACCCAATTCTGAAAGGCTAGCCGAGCCTCCTTGGCTGAAGTGAGCTTCAAGTGAGCTGTCATACCACCAGAAGCTAGGGATTGACAATATTGATAACTTTCTTCACTTAAGTTTTCACGGTGAGATCTTTAGAGAATAGGTCTGCTGGTTTTCTTTTGTTTTGTTCCAGCCCACAGTAACAAACACATGCAGCTTCTATTAGCATGCCAACAATTTCATAACGTATTCTATCAAAAATAGATCTATGTTATACATAATTTATCACTACATTTTCTATATTCAGAGGGAAAATCAACTTGTCTTAATCTCGTCGTACGTACATACATTCTAATACAAGTCAGTTTGTTGCAAATCAAATCAAATCAAAATATTATATTTCACATAAACCAACATGGGCACTTATGAAACGTCAAAAGTTAGGTGCACGGTTCCAATTCGTTGTTTCCTATGGAGAAGAGCCGGCAAGAAACTCCACGGTTACTCTTTTAAAAATAAGGGGCTTTTACAATGTTTCAAATTACAGTGTTGATAGATATGGGAGGACAGTGTAGGCCTGTCAACAAGTAACAGGTACTCAACAAAATATAAAAAGGTCCACAAATCTAGTCTACAAGTTAGGCCTACAACTTTCTCACATTCACAAAATATAGAAGAATCTATATAAAAATAAAAGCCTATTTAAACCAAATGACATGATTGCCATTACAACTGTAACAACACTGAATTAAAATGCTGTCTACAAAAGCCATAAGTAAAAAGTTGAAATAAGAATTAGAGGTATATATTGTCAAATAATGAGAAGATCATGTCTAAGAAGAAAGTAAATAAAAAACTTTTTTTTTTTTAATAAACTTTGTAATTTGGAAGCAGTTAATAGACATTTACATAGTGATGCCGTTATTGAGGTACCAGGGAAGCCACATGTGCAGAAGGAATTATGGCCATACTTCCCTATCTTCAACGTAGTCTTTAATGTTATAATATGCATTTTTAATAAGGATACGTTTGATGTAGGTTTTGAACTTTCCATTGGTAAGTTCTGTAACTGACTTTGGCAACTTGTTATAAAAGCGGATACTGTTTATAAGAAATGACTTGCTTGTTTTATTTAATCTTTTGGGTATTACAATTTCATTTTTGCTACGTGTATTTATATTATGGAAATCGCTTCTTATTTTGAAAAGGCCTAAGTTTTTGCGAACATAGAAAATACTTTCTAAGATATAAAGCGGAGGCAGAGTAAGTATATCAATTTCTTTGAATTTGTTTCTAAGAGACTCGCGAGGACCCATTTTATAGATTGCGCGGCTTGCCCTCTTTTGTAAAATGAAAATTGAATCTACGTCAGCTGCCGATCCCCACAGCAGAACGCCATAAGACATAATGCTGGTAGCACAGATATAGGTCTATAATTAGAGGGATCACCCTTACTACCTGATTTGAAAATTGGTACTACTTTACTATGTTTCATTAAATCAGGAAACACACGTCTCGTTAACCCCACGGGATCTTATTGCGTTTACTAATAAAGCTTTTGGACTTAATTCTAAGTACATTAAAGTTACATGTTATTACTATGGGATATGGTCAGACCAATAAACGTTGTTTAATATCTATCTTCGTGTCGACCACAAACCTCCACGCAGCCGCCGCACCGCTTCAGATACCACACAGTGATCTAACCAACTCTAAGAACCAGATAATTATGTCACTTACGTACCTATATGAGGCCGAAGAAAGACCCAATATTTCAATATCGGCACGAAGTCATTGCTGCTCAACAAAAAAGTTCAGAAGTTCCACTCCAAACCGCTCGCTAAGCTGCGCATTATAGTCACCCAATATAAACACAGAGTCTACACTACATTATTTTTAAGGTACCGAACTTAAAAGAAACAGATGTTTTTTCGAGATGAATACAACTTAAGAATTTGAATGTTAGCATAATGTATATTAAGGTCACACAAATCACCAGTCAAACACTAAAACATATTTTTAAGCTTTATTTGGGGGGTAAGTTCGATCATAGGGAAAAAAAGTTTGTATTTGTTTTTTTTTTAAAGCTTTCTTTGAGAATTCTATAAATATATATATTTTAATTGAATGTTTAGTTTGCTTTGAAGATGCTTTGCGAAAATCTTGCACACCCCTGTGTGTCCTACTAGATTTTTAAAGACTAAATTTTAATTGTGTTAGTTAGTAATGATCCATTTATAGGGAACTTATGGCGGTTTGCTATACTGATATTTGATGAAAAAAAATGCAAAAAAAAATTTGCTTTCTTACCTCACTACCACTACTACTTCCCTTCCTTGCCTTTTGACCTGTGTAGTATAAATCTTTCGATTCCGACTTAAAATTATTATTAAGCTGAATCTTAAAGTGCATAGATCATTTTATACCGACTTCAAAAAAGGAAGAGGTACTCACTTCGTATTTATATATTTTTATATATGTTCATCGATATTTTCATAAATTGTGGACTGATTTTGGAAATTCTTATTTCATTTGGTAGAGGAAGCTTACGCGGTGGTCCCATACCAACTGCCCAACTTTGCTAGTGTCGTTTTTAAGTGAGCTTCAATAATACTTACGTATTTAAGCCACTTGATGTAAGTTAATAATGTTATAATATATAACTTCCTGCCACTGTTGTTTACATAGGATGTAGTGGTATACGAATTGGTGTCAGCTAGATACTAAAAATTGAAAAATAAAAACTTTTTACAATAAAAAACAACGGACTTCCAAGTTAGTTTTATGTATTTTAATATCAAAACGATTTTTTTAATTTAAAAAAATCATATGCCTGTAAACTCGAGGGGTTTACTAGAAGCCACTGAAAAGTTCCACTATCCACCTCCTGGCTCCATCATTTTTGACTCATAAAAACGAATCATATGGCCAAAAACTCGAAGTGTCTATTAGTAGCCACTGAAGAGTTCCACTAACCACCTCCTGGGTCCATCGTTAGACCCTCAACACCAAGTGCAATATATTGGACTCATCAAACCAAATCATATGACTCCGAACTCGAGGGGTTTACAAGTCGCCACTGAAGAGTTCTACTATCCACCTCCCAGCTCCATCATCAGATCAGCTCCAAGATACCAAATTATTGTTTTGTTATTGGGCCTTGATACGTGTGCAAATTTTCAAGTTAAGGCGGAACCTTCAGGGTAGCCCACGAAATTCAAATTTTGTTACGTTTTTTGCAATTTGCAGGACACTGTCAGGTTGTATTTTGATTTAAATATGATTCGCGACCGTAACAAATATGGCTTTACAGAATTGTAATCATTAGAATCAGCAATACATCTCTATGAGTTCATATTACCCTATTGAATGACTATTTCATGAAATCATGACATTTGAGGGCAATTCTAACTTAAGTAGTTGTATTGCTGATTCTAATGGTTATAATTCTGTAAAGCCATATGTGATACTGTTGCGAATCATATGTAGAACACCATACAACCTGATACTGACCTGCAAATTGCAAAAAACGTAAAAAAAATGAAATTCGCGGGCTACTTTGGCGCATCCCCCTTAATCAGACGTCTTGAAGTTGGTGAAAATTACTTTGAAAGATTCTGTTACATAGATAGATAGATACTGCGGGGTAATTGCGTAACATACTAACAGTAGGAATGGCTTTCATTTTGACAGTTCAACAACGGTCATTGCGTTATTTACGTTGTTGAGCAGACACATTTTTCGAACATATGAAGCAATGGATTAGCAATATCCTTCAAAATGATTCAGATTGTGATTAATAGTGTGTTACGCAAGTAGGGTGCCAAGCTAATAAAAGCCTGTTAATAAAAGAACTAACAAATGATAAATAGAAATTGATGATGGCAAATATAGATTTAAACGACATAGGTACCTAATAAACGGAAAATAATAAAGCTTCCGAAAAACAAATTAACTTCCAGCGATCTGTGGTTGACTATAATACTAACTAAGCTGTGTTAAAATGAATTACCGAAAAATTAATACAAAATTAACCGACAAAAATGTTGTATTTAACGAACAAACATGAACTTATTCAAATTATAATTCTACGAAAAATAATCTATACTTTCAAATAAAATAAACTAAATTTCCAAAAAAAAACACAAATCTTCCGAAAAAATTACTAAGTTGCCGAAATCATATAATATGTTCCCGAAAATCTTAACCCTAAACGGTCGACGTCAGGGGCACCCCGAGGTTCGGTTGGTTAGGTTCCTTTAAACCCTTTAGACAGAAATAGGAGCCCCGCAGAGCGGGGCTCCGTCGACCTGCTTATTAACCCTAACCCTAGCCGGCCGACGTCAGGGTCACCCCGAGGTTTGGTATGTTAGGTGTAAGGTTGATTCTAAATTTATAAGCTGGTGGAAAAATATTACGTCAGCAAATATTGTATTCATTTTTCGGAATTTTCAGTATTTTATTCGGTCGTTTCTTTATTTGTATTCGCATATAAGCTGTCGGAAAGTTAGTATTTAAAGCAGTAAATTTCATATTTTGAGTACGCTCATATTTTAATTCTTTTTCGGAGCTTTTATTACTATCCCTAAAAAACCTTTACTTTATAGTGATTCAAAATTATACAGTATGCAAACCACATATATGCAATAAATGAAACCACATCTTACTTGTTATCACCTTTGCTGACGATATACAAAAAATACTTAATCGGTCCAGTAATTAGGTCAAAACGTAGAGTTTTAATTTTGAGCAAATTTGAACACTGTAGAATTGAATCACTAGGTCAATGATTCAATGAACTTGAATCCTTGAACATTGAAAAGCGAAGTTGCCATGCAGTGCAAACTAACACGACTCTGTTACATAAATTATTCTATTTGATTGTCTAAAATGTAAAATCGGTACACCAAAACGACAAGGTACGAAGGTACGTTACATAAACAGAGTGTTTTCTTTTACTGAATTTATTTTGTTTAAATTTAATTAAATATTTAATTTTGCTATACTTCTGTGGTAGAAGTCTTCTATTTACTAGTATTACTTGTGGTTTCATTTATTACATATATGTGATTTCCATACTGTATTATTAAATGGTGCCGATTCTCTTGTCACAAAATTCTCTAAACTAGACTAAAAATCACAAAAATTTAGTTTATTCCTGCCAAATGACGATTTCTCATTCTGAAATAGACTAAAGTGACACAACTTAAATATATTTTAGTTTGACAGCACTTAGGTGGCACTGAATTATTAGTTTAGTGAAAATGCCAATTTTGCTATTCCGAATTTGACGTTGTTCACCTAAAATTTTGGTTGTCTAACTAAATCTAGCTATTTTTAATCGCGATTAAAAAGGTGTGGATAAAAATTAGTTGTCATGAACTAAAATTCACCACAACACCTCGACTTCAGGTGCAAAAACAGTACTGTATCTTTTTTTATTTTATTTTGCTTATATCTCGAAAATGGTGTGACCTATCGCAAAAAGTAATGAAAATTTCGACCCCCTTACTGAAACCTTTAAACCCCTAAAACTCTACATGTAGGTAATATTTTTTTTCATATTTTCTATACAAAAAGAAAAAAATCCATATAAAACACGTCGAGGCTGCCCAACTAAGCGTGCATCCGGCTCTAAAAAAAATCACGGGCAAATAAGTACCTTCCACGTGGAGTCGCGATTGTCAAATTCATTTTTTTGGTTACGTCAAAATTATTTTTAAATTTTAGTGATAGTTTACTTAGTTTAGTTCGGTGTACAAGAGAATCCGCACCAATATCTATTCAATATTTTTCTGGTCCCATAACGGAAAATTTATCCTATCAGATGTGGGGTGCTAAAATTTTCAAGCTCTCTTTATCATTCAGGGTTCTCTTAGTAAGTTTATTGCCAAACCTGTGCTAGCAAATAGCAACCAGCACTAGGGGCGCCACTATCTTATGCAATTAATATCAATTAATGATTTCATACAAAAGTTCTATAAAAATAATTAATGTCATCCGAACAACTTGAGTATGAAAAAAACACGCCAGGAGGTGGGTGATGGGGGCCCAGTTTCGTCTTTGCATCAGGGCCTCAGATATGAATTTACCCCACTGTCTTCAGTATACTCCACTTTCAATCCATGGTTCCAGAAATGATTTTACAAATGTTAACTGTAAAATCCACATTACAATGCAAATACACTTATATAATGCTTATAGCACCTTGTAAGATGAATGTTCTTATAAAAGTCTACAAACATGCTTCTATAGCTAGACAAATTAGACTTCCGATTTGTTGTCTTTATAGCAGCAGTATTTGGTGCTACAATAAGAGCTAAGGTTTAATAAGACAGACTTTCTTCGAACTACGAAGAACGAAAATCTTATAGTATGCTTTAATATCGAATACTAGATAGTTATAACTCTTACAAAGTGCGCTAGCACGACGTTTGTTCTTATAAATGTTGTGTAAGGATTTCTTACACACATCTTTAAGAGTTTAATAGAAGTGTGAACGCAGTACAAAATGTCTTAAATCATACCTTTATAAGATACTAGCTTTTGCCTGCGGCTTCGCCCGCGTGGATGTCGGAAAACATCCCACGGGAACGTACTACCGAGATTAAAAGTACCCTATGTGTTAATCCAGGTTATAAAATATCTGTGTACTTACTAAATTTCATCCAAACCCGTTCTGGTGTTTTTGCGCCAATCCCGAACATACATCCAGAGAAACAGACAAACGGACAAAAATTCAAAAAACTATATTTTCGGCATCAGAGTCGTTCCCACACATCGTAGCAATTACTTTTTTTCAAAAATATGTTATATGTAGTTTTGATTTCATTACTATTCTTATGTATAGATTATTGGGAGTTTGTCATAGTCAGGACACTCTTGAAGTCCAATAAAATGCTTTAACTCTTACAAAGGCTACTCTCTGACAATTTTGCTAGCTGGGTATGGAATTAAAAACACAACTCCAAAAGTACTAAATGTCTGAACTACAATTTAACTAAATTTAATTATTAAATTCTAAATTCCTCATGTTTTTATAATAACTTTGAAATAATTAATAATTTATTTATTGGAATATTCCTTAGGTGTTTGCTTGCGACTTGCGACTATGCGCATAGAACTTGCGTTCCGCTATTTTGCATAATCGCTAGCTGTTTTACAAAACAGCTCCGTTATGTAAAACAGCTGAACAACTTCAGCTGGATTACCATTGCGTTACGTTTAACAAAACTGCAACTCACCTTTAAACGTAATGCAGAATGGCTTATCTGCAGTCACAATAAGCCTTTGGTGCGGCTTCTTATGCCGAATTACTCGCAGTAAATAAGCTAAGGCACCTACTGGTTTAGGTTAGGTAAGAACTGTGACCAACCGCAACTTCCAAGATCGTCGCAGTTACTTTGCTATTTACCAAGTATTTGACTTGGACTTGGACTGACTTTCATAAAACTCTGATAACTTCATATTGCAATTGTACTTAAAATCACTGTTTTCACTTGAGTTATGGTAATTTTAACCCATATAACTCGTTTTATTTATTTCTGTTTCGGACGCCATTATTGTTGTTATGACACACAGAGCCACGAGCGACAAAATTTTGAACTTAAATCTACAATCTGACATTTCATTGGACGCTGTTTTATATAACCTCTAATCGTTGACCTGCTCTGCAACGATAAATGCAAAACGTGTATGCAGTTCTGCGTGTTAAAGTTCAGTTATTATGGAAACTCGTTAAACGTCGAATGACAATGAATGAACGAACGAACGAACGAACAATCAATCAACGTTGAGCGTTGAACGTTCGTTGAGTCAATGAACGTTGAATGATGAGCTGAATAGCTGTTTTACATATTGTTTTTTTTTTTGTAAAACAGAGGAATCGACAATCCATTTGCGACATACTAATATAGCTCTTCAGAACGGTGACATCTATAGATAGATAGAATAACATGCTTTATTAAACATGAGCCATGTCTTAGCAATGCCCTCTAACTCAGTAAAATTGAATAATCACCTACGATTTGCAAACCCCATATAACAAGGCAATCGCACTTGACTACTGTGGCAGGCATAAGATATGAATAATCCCATCTTCTTGTTACTTGTAAAAAGGCCTTCGTAGATTCAAATCCAAGTGAAAAACGTAGACCTAGTCCTCAACGAAGGAGAAACTAAAATAAACGACGGAATAGCTATCCATGTCGAAGCTAAATTTAAATCTAGGCCGAGGCCTAGTAATAAGGAAATAGAACTCCCAATCCATGACAAATATGTAACCTTCTAAAGAAATGTAAATAGATGCACTGATACAGCTAAATTGAATAACCACCGACAAATTGTAAACCCCATGTAGGTAACAAGAAAATTGCACTTGACAACTATGACATGCATGAGATAGGAATCATCTGATCTTTTACTTGGCCTCGGTTGGTACCATACAGTAACTAATCCAAATTGAATAACTGTGGGCAAATTGCAATCCATCAAGTTGGTAACCAAATAGACAAGCGACGACGTGAGAACTGTTATATCTTACGAGGCATCCTAGACATAATAAACATAGAGAAGAACATGATTGAAAATTGCATTACATAGACCCCAGAAAATTACCCCTACAATTCTCAAAAGCCATTATTAATTTGATAGACAGCAGCTGCCATTTTAAACCTTCAATCACTGCACCTATATAGCTAAATTGAGTAACTGGTGCCAATATGCGTTGCTGCAAATTTCTTTAACGACTTGACTAAAGCAGTTGTCTATTTTATTAAGGTGACAGGCCAAAAGCTTGACAACGTGCAATTTGCAACACTAGAAGATAACACTCCATATCTGTGGGAACCTAAACAATATGTAACACGACCATTTTCCACTTATTGGAGAGCTAAGTGCCAATCACTGCACCAACAGGCCAGATTGAATAATTGGATAATCGTCAATTGCAAGCGTTAGAACCAATTTAACACGTGTTAACAACATAATACGTGAGGATCAGTCCTTTTAATAGAGACCGAATCACAATTGAAAATTGCAGGGAAATACCGAGGAGTGACACAGTAGAAGCAAACTACGTCACAACGCACCCATATGTCAGGCAGCCATCTTTCACTTATGGATGTATCACTGCACAAATAAACCCAAATTGCATAACGATCAACAAAATTGCATACACTGGAACCAATAACGACAAAATAGCCCTCAACGACAAAATTGCTCGAAATAATATCCATAACGATGAATATCCGTCGCGAATAGACGTGCTTAGAATCTGCGGGCGTCAAAACATATAATGCCACTTAGATTTGATCTGTTGTGCAGTAATAATCGTTAAATAGCGGCGGCTCAGCTTATACTGGCATAACAACCCGTATAGACCACTTAACTCAATAAAACTCCCCTTGGCTGACATTAAATTTAATAGTCTATGAAAAGGAACGGCGCGAGCGCAAATGGTCCTTCCTGTGAGCGAACGGAAGACGGCGATTGGCTCAATTGCGCGGCCCATTCACCAATCAGCGTCCTGATATGCTTGCAGGTCAACCTGTCCAATTTAAAATTGGTAGTTTGTGGTCGCAAATCCTGGTTACAAGAGTTCGTTTGCTTTTGGGTCAAACACTTTCAAAGTCAGCTTGAATCGCAGGTTGAAATTAAAGACACTAGAGCAACTGTTGTTTCGATCACCTGGAAAAGCCTAAGTTTAATTAGGAACACTAGTTAATAACTGGTCCAGTGAACACAATTTCCATGTATTCACATCCGATAGAACCCGGTTAACTCATAGGGTAGACGCTTGAATGAAAACAGTATATTAACTCATAGGGTAGACACTTTAATGAGAACAGTATATTAACTCATAGGGTAAACGCTTTAATAGAACAGTATATTAACTCATAAGGTAGACGCTTTAATGAGAACAGTGTATTAACTCATAGGGTAGACGCTTTAATTAGAACAGTAAATTAACTTATAGGGTAGACGCTTTAATGAGAACAGTATATTAACTCATAGGGTAGACACTTTAATGAGAACAGTATATTTACCCTTTGCAATACAAGATAATGATTAAAATTCATGTTTGTGTCACAAATCAAAAATTGTTAATTGCTGTTGTATGTTTGGAGCCAAATCCGGGTCCAAAAGAAAGAAGTTGAAGTCATATTTTGTAATTTAGGAACCCATGGAATAACGTAAACGATATAACCGTTCAGAAGTAAGGAACGGTTAATTAGCTTTACGACGTTCATTAATTACTTTAATTAAACTTCACTATGCCATCTGTGGAACAAAATCTCACATCATGCAATGAGCTTGTAAAGTTGAATGATATAAGATTGATATTTCCTTGCATTTTTATAAATTTTTGGCTCCACTTATTGAAATTCTTGAGCTGTCACCTCCCTCTTCACACGAGCACGCACTTAGGTAACAATAGGGTTCCTAATTCTTATCATAATTAATTTATAAAAAGAAAAACAAAACTTACGAACATTGGAGTGGTAGACTAATAGTATCGCAAAGAATATTATTATGCCCTTGGGAGAAAACAGAGGAATACGTTTGTATACGCTACCTGAATTTCCTCTTAGTATGTTGTTAAAGTAACATTTAACATGTAACATAGTAGATATTTCCAAGGGTCCGGTAGTAACAGTACCTTTTAAAATGCACCATGAAAAATCAATCAAGCAGAATTTGACATTCTTCATTGTAAGACCAAGGAGCACCCATAATAATTTTATAACTATTTACGAACGAAGCGCGCGCAACAGATAAGTACAAAAAAAGACAGTGAAATCTGTAGCATCTGTATACTAAAATTAAAACTCTACAACCTTCGTCTCAAACACACCTATGTTCTGTATTTCGCTGCGTATGACGTCACCAGGTTTGAGAAACTCAGGGGGTATTCTATTCCCCCCCACACCGCCTGGAGTACCAGTCAGGATAAGGTCACCGGGTAACAGCGTCATTACACTGGAAGAAGAAATGTGTCCTAAGCATTCAGTTCTCTTAAGTCAGGCTTTAGGAAGTCATGACCATATTTTGACTTAAAAGAGCGTCCATAGAGTTTCTTCCCGTTCTTCTTCATAGATACCTACTACGCTTTGGAATGGTCTACTAGCTTCATCTTCCTGACTTACCGACCCCTTGACAATTCAAAAGTGCCTGTAATTGATGTATTTGAAATAAATGCTTTGAGTTTTGAGTTTGAGTTCATGTCAAAAAATCGGGATGTTCTCATGCTGATCGTGTAGATGTGGGTATCGAACAAGAACCCCATGCGACCATGAGAGCACCGGGGCAACTATAATCTATCTGTGTATGTCTCAGGTTTAATTAACGTTTGTATTTTTGTTTTTGGATATCACCAGACATAAGAAGAGGAACGATAATTTGTGTCTAAAACACAATAATGAATGCTCCTAATCTGAACTGAAATAAAACCAGTCTTTCCAAGGGGTCGGTATCGTGTTACCCAGTAACTGGGTTGTGAACATCAGATAAGCAATCGCTTTATGTAAAATACTGATATCCAGTTGCATCCTGTCAGAGTGGAAACTGACCACAGCATAGTTGGCTATGGTGGGGCCCGCTAGGCATGCGTGGATATCAATCGGATATGCGCGTGAACCGTGACTCATGGTAGTGGAAGGAACCGTGGGATTTCAGTCGGTAGGAGTCCGACATAGCCCAAGGTTCTCCCCAGACAAAGGGTATCCGTGAGGATATCCAACAAAAACTTAACAAAGCGTTTCATGATGAATGACAAAAAAAAAACTTACGTAGAAACCTTCTCAATAATGCCGGGTATTTTATGTATCAGGTTTCTGGTACTGCTGTTTTGTTTCTCCACTCCATTTATACTGCAGCTCATGTTCAGTTCATAAACATCTTCGATCTCATCCGCAGTTACTATACAGGGACCGATGGGACAGAATGTGTCTTGCGACTGTTAAAGATAATAAAAAAGTGTTAATATCATGATGTTTTCAAGAGCATACGAATCAGAACGACACCGTGACCAAAATCTTACGGGTGCCTTAACGTTAGGTGCAGCAGGTCGCACGTCAGTTGTAACAAAATCAGCAAGTGTAACATCATAAAATGGCTTAGCATGCGCAGGGTACGCGTTAGCCCCAACTGCATCGTGAATGCTATAGCAGATAGGTGGGACAGCCCCATACTGGGACATTGGATCCGCCTACATGCCACTGTGACGTAATAATAAAGTAAGTGTCGATTCTGGTAGATGTACAGAGGTATGAGGAACAGGTGTAAAGTTCACTCACACCTCCATAGAAAAGGGAGGATCCTCCGACCAGACGGGTGTTGTGTCTGGTGGGCAACTGCCCGACGGTTGATGTCAGGTCGTTGTATATATGCTAGTCGCGCGGTAAACTCTGCTTGCGCGATGCAGGATTTGCGTGACGTCAGTTTGATGTGTAGCTCGCATGTGGCGGTGTAGATACCGCTACATCACTCCCCCCGGAGACCGGAGGTCTATAGTGGGCTGAGTCTTGTATCTTGTGATGCTTGCTAGGACCAGTTGAGGTTCCAGTGGGTCGGAACCGGGTGCCGCATAGTTCACGGTGAGTCGGAACTGTCTGCAGTGGCGTGCATGTGGCGGTGTAGATAACGCTACAGATGTAAGTACTAACACTAGTTTCGTAGTCGTTTGTATACTAACCAAATGGACGTTATGGGTTTGAACTAAAAGATTTTGTATTTTTTAATCAATTGAGATTCTAGCTACGCTTGGCCAGCTCAAAATCAAAGTGTTACCACCGACGTGCGATCGACAGATATAAAAAAGAACCCGAAATCGGACATAAGAAAGCAGTAAATAAATTGTTTATTTGGCACAGAACCTCAGAGCTCGTTCTGAAAGAGCTCGTCCGGAGAACTACCTACTGTCACCATGCCTATTTCTGCCACCCAGCAGCGAAGCTTTTTTTTTAGTTGGGTGGGAAATCATCAAATGACTTCTCCCGCTCTGGGCGGAGCGGGAGGGCGTGTTAGACTTTTACTGGCTAAAACCCACCCGTGTTCCTTCAGTTGCCTGTGCGCCAAGGACCCGGTAACTCTTTCGAACAATCCGCGACCCCGGCAGGCATCGGCCCTATCGGACCCCGTCAATAGTGCTGACATCTCTTTGAGGCGCGTGTGGAACACAACGCGCCGTCGACTCGGACCTGGTTCTTACTGGACGGTGAGCTGCCCATTCCAGCAGCGTAGCTGTGTTCTGGTTAGAAGGGTATGGGTTATGGTGTAATAAGAAGCTTAAGAGACACTTCAGTATTTCCTCGGGGATGGCAATGCATCGACGATGCCTCTGGTATTGCAGATAGGTGATGGTGACCACTTACCATAAGGTGGGCCGTCAGCTAGTTTGCCATTCAAATAATAAGTCCTTATTCGTTTTAGTAAGTATATTTGTACACTGGAGTCGGATATAAACCTTTTGTTTCATTTAGGGCTTTAGGTCTGGCAGTGGAAACCGCGCTGCGCGTTGCCAGAGCTGGTCCTAGCCCACCATTTTACAAAGGAATTTGTACAGCAGTTTGCAACAGTCGGTACCTACTTATGCAAATATCAACAAAGCGGTCAATGTGGCAACACTAGGGGGAGGCCTATGCCCATCAGTGAACGTTTTCGGCTAAAATGATAATGATGATGAACTAAAACAATTTAATTTCTATCATCTAAATGCTGTTATACTTAATAACAATGAGTATCAAAGGCACATTGCGTCGACCTCAATTAAATTGGGATAAGAGCAAGAGAATGATGATAATCAATGATTTTTAACTAACTTCAAAAAAAGGAGGTGGTTCTAATTCAACCGTATTTTTAACTAACTTCAAAAAAAGGAGGTGGTTCTAATTCAACCGTATTTTTAACTAACTTCAAAAAAAGGAGGTGGTTCTAATTCAACCGTATTTTTAACTAACTTCAAAAAAAGGAGGTGGTTCTAATTCAACCGTATTTTTAACTAACTTCAAAAAAGGAGATGGTTCTAATTCAACCGTATTTTTAACTAACTTCAAAAAAGGAGGTGGTTCTAATTCTACCGTATTATTTTTATGTGTTAGTTCAGAACTTTTTTCTAGGTGAACCGATTTGGATAATTCTTTTTTTATTTGAAAGCTGGTGCTTCTCATATGGTCTCATATAAATTGATCAAGTTCTGACCAGTAGTTTTTGAGTTATCCTTAATACTGCGTATAATTTCCACTTAAGTTTATATTGATGATGTTTTAATAATTTCCTATCACTATTATTTACATATCAAGTAGTGGTATACGAAGTTGTCTGGGGTAGGTTCCGCAACTAAAAAGTGAAAAACAAAAACTTTTTTACAAAAAAACAACCCACTTTAAAAAAAAACACCAGAAAAACGTGAAAAATAACTTTAATTTCGGAAGAGCCCACCATCTTCTGAAATTAAAGTTATTTTTCACTATTTTTGTTTTTTTTGGAAGTCGCTTGATTTTTTGTAAAAAAGATTTTTTAATGAACTAATTACTTACATAAATAAATAATAATAAAAATAAAATATAATATGAAAAATTACGTATGTTTTTAATATGTAAAATTTCTACATTTGTATCTGTAATTTTTATGGTGTACATAAGAACGAGTATTCTATTCTATAATATTTATTAGTACAACAATTAAGTTGTAAAATTAAAGACTTTCTTCCAATAGGAAGAAAGTCTTTAATTTAACAACTTAGTCAACACTTGCAACTTGCGGACACAACAAATTAGGAGAGATCCTACTATGCTGTGTACGGTAGGGTCCACAATGATCATGGAATTGTAAACCTACCACATAAGTTCACATTGTGAAATGCAATAAATATATTGAATAGGTAGTAGCTTCTGTCCACGACTTCGTTTCGTTGGACCACTAAGCTATTTGATTTGTTGAAAGTTGACTAAAATAGCCGTTCTTAAATATGTCATGATAGACTGCTAATCTCCATATAAGTGTAGCATGAAGGTAATCATTTTAAAGATTAAGGTTGCTTATCTCCTATAGCAAAAAGATGTGATAATTTATAGCCTATAGACTGACCAGACTTATAGAGAACTAGCTTTCGCCCGCGGCTTCGCTCACGTTAATTTAGA
Organism: Griposia aprilina; assembly: GCA_916610205.1. NCBI lineage: Eukaryota > Metazoa > Arthropoda > Insecta > Lepidoptera > Noctuidae > Griposia > Griposia aprilina. The sequence goes on along the minus strand of OU744305.1, from coordinate 9,950,120 downwards.
CTTTGACAATCAATTCGGGTTATAATTCAATCATGATTCGAAAAATACGTGGCGCCGTCTATTTTATCATAAGAACGTTATTGTTGTTTTCCTCGGGAACAGTACTTTTATTCGGGATGATGTCTTCGGGATGATAATTATGCCCGTTTCTGTACACCTGACAACTAATTTTATGATTATCGGTTCAGTGGTTTTGAAAAGGTAACAAACAAACAAACAGACTTACTTTCGCGTTTATAATATTAGTAGGGAATATCTATGCAAAATTCGAACAGAATCTATCAGGTAGTATTTGCGTGAAGCCGGAACATATATTGAGACAAACCGGAAATAATTCTAAAAACTATAATTACGGCATAAGAATCGTTTCAAGACCACATAGCAATATTTTTTTCAAAAATATTCAATTTACAGATTTGACTCCGCTACGATTTTATTATATGTATAGATATATCTTTATCTACAGGGTCAAATTAAATTAGCTAGCGAAACTCCGCAGACGTGATGGGTACCTATTGATATCTAAACACGATAAAATATATTTTTTAAAGTTCGATGTTTATTTTAGGGGCCAACGACCGCTGGTAGTATTGTTAAATGAAGTACGAGTTGAAAAATATGTGTTAAGTATCTGTTTAGTTTCGATACCAATCACGTCTGCTAAGTTTACATAATTAACTGATAATTCAAGTAAATAGTTACACTAACAGCGGTCGACGACCCCGCATAATAAAAACATATTTTTTTTTTTTTTTTGTTTTATCATGTTGCGCTATCGAGACCCCTCACGACAGCGGAGTTTCGCTAGCTAATTCAATTTGACCCTGTAGATCTATATAGATAGAGTATAAACAGACCTTGCCGAGTAAGAACTGCGTCCCGTTCTTCTCTTTTTGCCATTCTCTGTCAGCTATGTCTTGAGCGATAGTGTACCCGAAGATGTATTGGTCAGCGTCAGCAGCTTTTACAGCAGTCGCAGCCTTTCCTATTACAACCGCCAGCTCTAATTCCCAGTCGACTTTCTGTAGTAAAACATCTTGAAATAATCATTAATGAGACAAATTTCAGAAAACACTACCTGTTGATCACAGGCTGCCTTCTCATCAGAGATGTGCTAAGCTGCGTAGCGATGGATCCGTAAGTATGATATAAACCAATAGGAACGTACGATCTTCATAGTTTGTGGTAAGACAGCCTAAAGTCGTGTACATTTTGTATCGTTAAACGTCTGTCGTTTATAGCTATCTAGGTTGTCAATGCAGACAGCGCGGTAGGTACCTCTCTAACTCTATCGATAGAAATGGAAAATTTCAGTAGGTACCTTAGCTCTTATCGATATACATACACGGCTGCCAGACTGTGGAACATGGGCCTCGGGTAGAATACAAACGTGCATGAAATTAACAGAACCGTAACCGTTTAAATAAACGGAAGACGTACAAACACCAGTGACATTATTTCATCACGCAAGGTACACCTACACACGATGAATTACAGCGTCAATTTACTTCAATAATTGACCCCAATTTGCGTTGCGCTGAGGTCAGAGCAAACCTCTGTGATTCACTAAGAATGTTTGACCTCGTTTACTATAGGTACGTACTGCAGATAGGATAGGTCGTTAAACTTCAGCGTTTGGCTTTAGATGCTATATTATGATTATTACAATAACATGGATTAAAGCACGTAGTTACTATGATATCCCGAAACATTCAACATAATCGGATTAAATATTGTAATATTGAGTACAACATTCACGAATTGGAAGAACTTGGTGTTTGTACAGCAATACCTATCCCTAATCGACAATCGGATTTCTAATACATTGAAAAGAGAAAAATCTTCATGTTGTTCTGTAACTTGTACAATAAGATGAAGAGCTCAAGTCTTGGTAGTAGCCGGTCAATTTAAATATGTTAAATTCAATCAAAAAGGGCGTATGTAGCGTCAATAAGGTAGGAGCGGGACTGACTATCCAGAACGGGGCAGGCGTAGGTCGGCCTTAGACTTGCTCAGGGGCCTCCCCTGAGCCTCGTGCACAGCGAGGCTCAGGAGAGGCCCCTTTACAGTCTCCCCAGGGATGTGTCTTACAGGCGTTGCGGGGTGGTTTTAGTGACGTAAAAATTCCACACTCCCTGGCCTCGTTCCCCGGAGGTCGGGTGCCTTTTGAAGGTTTCCCCGCGAAAACAAAAAAAAGGTCAGCCTTACATTAGATTACAGTATAGACACACGTAAACGCTATTTAATGCACCCAGAATCATGGGCGTACCTGTATGCTTAAGTTCTTCAGGAAATTCTTCATTTTCCCCCCTTAGGCCAAAAGGTGGTACGCCCATGCTCAGAATACCACAAAATACAAAAATGTATATCAAACTAACCTTACATACTTGACTCCTTATCCTCAAAGGCTGATTCGGACCAATGATAGTGCTGGGAAACTTGCTGAAAATCATCGGTGAGACTGGAGGTGGTACGTGTATCTCATTGCAATGGTCAGCAAAGTTTAGGGCGACCGCCAAGATCTTGTCTATGCCGAAAATGGGGGCAACTAATGTTACCGAAGACAGAGGAATAGTTTTAGGGTTGGCGATGCTGGATGTAGAAAGGATTAAAAAGGAAGTTATTGAGAGGTAAATAGGTACTGAACAACTTTTGCTTAGCAAAAGGTCGCCTCACGTCATTAACGCGAATCTAAACACGTGTATAGGTCATACCTAAGCTTTGACAAGGATGCGCCCACGCGTTAGCGTAGTCACGTCAGGGGCGTGTCCTCCTTGGAGTCTAGAACATTGTAGTTAGGCCTTTTCTCTATGTGGCCCTAAACATAACATCACCAAGCACACCTGTATTGGTCAGAGGTGCACCTACAGTATCTACACCTACATTTCGCCAGTTATGTTGTCCACTGGAATAGGGGCGAGCCTATTGCCATAAACCGGGCACAAATCCAGACTCCGGGCTGACAAATTCCAGATGAAACACCCAATAACACTTTGCCCGGTCTCGGTAATCCAACTCAGGACCTCATGCAGAGCAGCTCATTTTAAACGGGAGTCAATTCCTATCTATGTTTAAGATGCCTTCATCTTCAAACTAGGGGTCTCCGGCAACGAAAAAAGGCTCGTCCAAAAGTATTTGATCCGTCAAAACAAGTGCCAAATTATTTTTTTCGAACTGGCAAAAACACATCGCGAGGAGGGACGACTATCATATGGTGTTGTCATTCATTCTTAGTTCGGGCTCGAAAGTAATCTGTCCGTAGGTGATACGGATTAGGAAATGCCCGTAACTACGGATTTCGTGCCTAGGAAGTAGACCCCCTGCGATCAGAATATTTCCGATACCAGCACGCGAAGGTAGTTATAGCCTTCAAAATATACCAATGTTATTTTTCAACTAAGTGCCCATCATAACATCTACATTTTTCAAAGAGTCATCGCTGCTTGTACCTACATCCTAGCGTCATCAGCCTCTCGTAGTCCACTGCTGGATAAAGTCCTCTCTAATCACACGCCATTTAACTCAATCCTCGGCTAATTTCATTCAGTTGCTCTGCACGCAGGCACATCAATGGTAACAATTTGACAATGAAAGCGCCTCTATGTCCAAGCGGTACTTGGGATTTTCGTATTGTAAGTGTTTCCACTGATGTACGGTTGACTGTATCCTACTATCGTAAGCATATCATATCATTTGGACGCGACGGACGTCGGCGTAACCTTTTTAATTTCTAGTCTTATTATTTCAAAAGCAAACTTACAACTCCAATTTGTCAGCAATTCCAGCCTTTAATACTTGAAGCATACTTCTCGGCATACCACAGTCTTGTTGACAACAAAGGTCTACCACATCGTCCCCAGATAGATAGCCGAGACGAATCTCATTCAAATTGTCATTAGGAGAGAATTGGACGTACTTCATTTTTGCTATTGTTTGTTATCGACTGAAAAACATTACATACATACCTATAAAGTCAAGCTTGTATTCTTCAATGGGGTAGGCTGAGGTTTTTAGTAGGTAGACACATAAAATAACATCACACACGCTTGTATGCCTCGAGGGGTTAGCCAGAGGAGTATATATATATATTCCTCCTTATCGATTTCGATAACGGCGACCCTTTGAAATGATTATTTCCTAGCGTGTGCCCTAATATGACCCGCCAGACCGAATTTTGTTTTAAATACCCGGTCACAACTAATGCAATAGAGTTGGCTGGCAGAGTTAAAGGTATAGGTGGGCTTAGGTCTCTCTTTACGTATTTGGCGTTTCTCGGTTAGTGTATCGAGGCGCTTTTTTTCGAAAGCTTTTACATTTTTGTAGAGAGTAGAGCGCCAGGACGATCTATATGAAGCGAGCCTCTCCCATCCTGTTGGATCAATAGCGCAAGCGCTTAGATGCTTCTTGAACAAATCCTTATAGCGGAGATGTTGACCGCCATGCTTTCGTTTACCTTCCGCCATCTCAGAGTAGAAGACCACTTTGGGTAAACGGTGGAGTACCTATAGTACAGCCACATTACCCCAGTAATGTTTTATTTCTTAAGGAAAAACAAATAGTAGTATATTAAAAACAAACGGTAATAACTTAACAAATATACTACCCATACGGACTAAAAAAAGAAATGGTTGTCTGTAAAGTCGGTTTACAGACGATAATTTTACGTGATAACGTCATAAGGAGTGGATGACAGATAGATGCGTCACAAGCCGAACGCTTAGGCCGATCGTACCTCTCTATCGCTTGTTCCGCGCTCTCGCTTGCACGCTCGGCTCAGGCGGAACGTGACAATGAGTCATGCTTTTTCGTGCGTGCAGCCGGCGTTCATCGATTTATAAGACGTTATCACGTCAAAAAAGGACTCCGTGCCACGCATATCCAAAGTAAAGCACCGTAGGTACTTACCGACCTATATGTGATGTGTAAATAAGTGTCTTACTTGTGATAGCGTTATTCCTTGACACTTTTTCTGGGATGTAGAATTAATTTTACACCATTTCGCAACACAAAAAGGCATTTATTCATCTTATTACTAGACGAAAACAGTACATAAAATGCGCCGTAATGCCCCATAATGGCACCATATGATGTACATGTGTGCGTGAGGCATGTTGTATAAACGGTCCGGCATACTTATAGTGCTTCACTTTCGATGCGCGTGGCGCGGAGTCCATTTTTTTTCTAGTCCGTGACTACCCACTACATTTTCCACAGATTATAACTTAGATATTTACACACTGATGGCAAACGTATCTAACTGTAGTTAGGGTCAGGGTAAAATCAATTAAATGCATAAAATAAACAAAAAATAACAAAACTATTTATATTCCATATTTGTATTCCATCCTACGGGTCCGATAATATTAATAATAATTTGCTTCAACATACGGAATTTACTGCTGATCCCTCAGTATTTTAACTATATTATTGCACGCCTCATAAGCGAAGGTAGTGCTCTACCTACCTTTCCATAAGGTAAAAATGTCTCTATTTACTTCTTATCGCACTTGTAGAATAATAATAATACACACAAACGTCAAGAAAAAACACTAGTTTCAACATTCATGTTATTTACAAAAGACATTTTGCTATTTACAATAATAAAAAAACTGTTTAAAAAAATATTCTGTGGACTTCCGTGTGTATATATGGATCCTGGCGTGGTCACGAGAACTCCCGAAAAACTTAACTAATCGAGTCCATTTTTTTTAAACGCTTCAGTATTATCGAAAACTAAGTCCTTTCGAAAATCACGGTCTAATTCAATGTAGTATAAATTGTAATTAGTAATATAAAAATACGACTGGACGTTTCGTTCCTTGTATATTTTTTTTATAGAATTGAATGAGATTATAAGGCGTGCACTTTTGGATTTTCTATATTTTTTTTAAGTATTTCGGTTTGTCGTAACAGTGGGCAAGCCTATGGGCAATTTGCCATCAACCGGGTACAAATCCAACTCCGGGCTGCTATTGAGAAATTCCTAATGGGAAACCCGTATAAATAATGCCCGACTTGGGAATCGAACTCAGGACCTCATGATCAGCCGAAGAGCTTGTGACCGTTAAACCAGCGACGGCAGGCGAAGTAGTTAGGTAGACCCATATTTCACCAGTTTTATTAATACCGGCCCGGAATCTGAATTCCTGCCTTAGAGCTGAGAATTTCCTGGTTTTAATTAGTATTTAAATCAGTGACGAATACTTACGGTACTCAAGTTATCCAGTATTAAGCCGCACTAAATGCTTGTTATAAAGTAGGACGGTACTTCGAAGACAAACTGTCGTAACTTCGTTCGCATATAGAGCAACAAAAACACGGACAATGTTAGAGTATTTCATTTAGCTTGAATTTAAGCACAAAAGTTTTGAATTTTTGATTGTGCATCTCCAACAGGAGCACCAATATTCCTGTTCAATTCAGTTTGACAGCAAAGATGTCAAAATCACAAAGGTCAGAATATATTTTGATAGCGAAAGGAAACGTTCAAAAATACAAAAGAATATAATTTATCGTTGTTACAGGTAGGCTGATCGTCAGAAAAAAAAAAAACATTTAGCCCCCTTTTCACCAGAACCCAGCACAGTGCGAGAATTTATACTAAATTTTATATATATATTCTATACTATAATAGCTACTAATAATAAAGCTGAAGAGTTTATCTTTTTGTTAGTTTGAACGCGCTAATCTCTAGAATTACCAGTCGGATATGAAAAATTATTTTTGCATTTGATAGGTCAATTCTCGAGGAAAGCTATAGGCTATTTAACATAACGCTAGGACTCTTAGGAACCGAGCAAAAAGAAAAAAAGTAGAAAGCACGCTAAGCGAAAACGAAGTAATAGCGTGGGCAGGCGATGCGATGCGACGGGGTGGGTTGGTCTATACGAGGGTGAATCAAAAAGACCTTAGAATTGCATATATATAAAACCTTTTTGGGAGAAGTTCGATATCCAAATTAAAGAGTCTCAATCACACAATATTTATGCAAACTGTCACTTGTTTTTGTCAGTTCGTCCGCACATAATAGATTGTTTTGTACAAGGAGTTGCTAAAACCCAAAATTATGGATAAAAGTGAGATACGTGATAAAATATCTCCGTTTGAAAAAAATGACTACGAAGGAAATTTTGTCGGACATTCAGCAGACATTAGGGGATGATGCTGTACCCTATTCTACGGTTGCGTACTGGGTGGCTGAATTTAAAAGAGGTAGATCAAGCTGTAAAGATGACCCGCGTTCTGGGCGGCCTTCAACCTCCGTTACGAAAGATAATGTCAAAAAGGTTGAGAATCTGGTTTTGGAAGACACAAGAATAACTATAAAACATATAGCTGAGATCCTAAAGATATCATTTGGTAGAATTCAATCCATTTTAATTGATTCACTGGGGTTCAAAAAGTGTCGGCAAGATGGGTGCCACGAATGTTAACCGACGACACCAAAAAGCGACGTTTGGTAATTTCTAAGCGTAATCTCGAAATGTTCCAGCGTGATTCGGATAATTTTTGTCGTCGCCTTGTCACCATGGATGAAACGTGGGTCCACCATTTCGATCCTGAAACTAAGAGACAAAGCATGTCTTGGAAACGACCATCACTTAAGAAATTTCGAGTTGCTTCTACCGCTGGCAAAGTTATGGCCTCAGTGTTCTGGGATAGTGAAGGAATCCTTTTTATTGATTACATGCCAAAAGGCCAGACGATTACTGGAACCTATTATGCAAATTTAATCCCGAAAGTGCGTGAAGCGATTAAAGAAAAACGTCATGGAAAACTATCGTTGGGCGTGTTGTTTCTCCAAGATAACGCTCCTGCTCATCGATCGGAAGTTGCGCTCAACGCAATTCGCTGTGCTGGCTTCAATCTCCTTGACCACCCACCATATTCTCCGGACTTAGCCCCAAGTGATTTTCACTTATTCCCAAAATTAAAAGAGGACATTCGTGGAACAAAATTTTACGATAATGACGCGGTTATGGCTGCCGTAGAGGAGTTTTTCGAGAGTCAAGAAAAACTTTTTTTTTCAGAAGGAATAAGGAAGTTAGAAACGCGTTATTCTAAATGCATTGCATTGGAGGGAGATTATGTAGAAAAATTAAATATTTTTGTTTAAATCTTTGCATTTTTTTAATATTGATTCCAAGAATTTTTTGATTCACCCTCGTATGTTCCGGATTGGTGCAAAAACGGCTGAACGGATTTCGATGAAAATTGTCACACAGATAGTTTATACGGTACTTTTAATCCTGGTGGTACGTTCCCGTGGGATATTTTCAGACATCCAGGCGGGCGAAATCGCGGGCAAAAGCTAATTGGAAAATAAATAAACTATTGCATTTTTGTGTACAGTTTTTATCATTTTGGTGTTGGTGGAAAGGTAGCTTTAAACCCATAAAAAAAGACATTTTAAGAAGGTAAGAATATAATTTTATAAAAAAAAAAAAAAATATAAATAACGTTTAGACAAACATTTATAAATTTATCGCACGTTTAATAACAAAAAAAACGTTTCTAAAATAACGTAAACATATAAAAATATATAGAAAATACGAAATTGTACCTTACATATAAAATATATAATCAATAGTATCACGATTAGTATACAATATACAGGGAGGCCCAGCAAAACGACATAAAAGTTTGTTTATATACAATTATACATGGTGTAAGAAATAAACTCAGTCGAGGGAAAGTACCTTAAATGTTGATGATGGTGATCCTCAAAGGACACACTTCTTTTATTGTATTAATAAGTGCAACTGTTATCAAAGATTTTTGAAAAGACGCTTGCGTCACAAACGCCTTTAAATAACTTCCTGTGTTTTTTGGCACCAACAGATAGGGTCAATCATGAGGAACAAAATTCTACGGTAAAACCATTTTTTTTTAAGAAACATGTTTCGATTCATAAAAGTTTTCAATATTTCAACAGAGTCATTAGTCATGACTCATGAGAGACGCTGCTTAAGTACATCTTTGGCAAACAATAAGTATCAGACCTAATATATTAAAATGTAGAACTCTGTGGGCCTAAAATGGACGCTTTGGCAGAATCACATTATGATCTGCGTACAATTAATATCCCGCAATTCATCTGTTTGACAGTTTTGTAAGAAGTTTCGTAAAATGGTCCACAAATTATGCATTGCTTTAATGAAGTCTAATGTCAAATAGCAGCTGTCAAACAGATGAATTGCGGGATATACGAATTGTACGCAGATCATTATGATTCTGCCAAAGCGTCCATTTTAGGCCCCCTGTATGTTTGGAGTTTGTGAATTCAGATGTTTCTAAATAAACCTCGCCTTAACGGCAGAATTAATTTGGATGAAACTTGGCATACAGATAGACCATGTCCTGGATTAGCACTTAGGATAGTTTTTATCCCGGTAGAACTTTCCGTGGAACAATCCACGCAGGTTAAGCCGTATATAAAATCCTTAAAAATATGGATGGCTTCCTTCGACAAATCTTAGCTACTTTTATTCTACCGTCTAAAACTTTTCCACTTTAACGTCAAACTTGCCAATTTTCTGTATCTCACTGCTGATGGAGTCACCAGGCTGTAGGAACTCGGGAGGGTTGCGGTGCATTCCCACGCCACCTGGTGTGCCGGTCAGGATAATGTCACCCGGATATAACGTCATTAGACTGGAATGAAGACGTTTAAGATAATATGAGACAACTTTTAATATTACAAACAATATTACTGATATTCAAAATTAACAGAAATAATTAAAAATAAACTTAACAAATATACTACCCACTACATTTTCCACTCTAGATCGCTTTTAGTGATAAAACCGCCCATTCTTAATACGAGTATTCATTGGTATAAAGTTAGGTAGGTATTGGTAATAAAGTTGCCCAACATTGTTTCATTGTTCTTATGTTGTGGGAAATATGTTGCTGGCAATTTGGAACGTTACAGTGTTACTGGCAACACTAAAATGTTACGTAATCAGGATAAATAAAAGTTGCGCAGGTGTTTTTATATATTACAAGCTGTTCGTGCCCGGCGTCGCCCGGGATGTATTTCATACAAAAATAGCATCTAAATTTCCGACTTCCCCGGTGGATTTTCCAAAATGTTTCTTTCATACAAACCTTGTCCTGACAATTACAAATACCACAAAAAAATTATTAGCCAAATAGTGAAAAAAAAAAAAAAAAAAAATGAAAAAGTGTTTATTTACAGAAACATTTTTTTTTATACAAACTTTACCTCTGCCAAACTGCAAAGCAGTTTGTTGGCAGACGTAGCTCCTTTTTTTATGTACATAGTATCCCAATAGTTACACTTTTCCACCCATACATGCATAGACGAAAACTATTTTTTCATAACATTTAGTTAAATATTTCCTATAGTGAGGCTTTGACAAATTACATTAAGTAGGTACTTATTTATTTTCTTTTTAAAAGAGGTTTTTGTGACACAATTACTGTTTATATCTACTGGAAGGTTATTGAAAATCGTTGGGACCAAAAAACATCTACACCTTCGACCATAATAATTATTGCAAGTGGGCACTACAAATGTTCTCATATTATTATTATTTCTTTGAGTTCTTGTACGAATAATATTAGTTTTGAATTCATCACTACAATACTGATCCAAGGCTACTGACAACACAACCCTCTCATGAACCGGCAGCATTTTACATTCCAAAAATAACTCCTCGTAATCACTTGTTGCAGCCGCTTTGAAGTGATGCGCGGTCAAACATTTTTGGCAATTGATTTTTATTTATATTTATTATTAGCAATGATAGGCCATGTAATAAAGGGGCTACGTAGGGACGAAATGTGGGTGTACTATAGATACATCTCTGCCTAACCCTTTGGGGAAAACATGCGTGATGTTATGTGATAGGCCATATTGACTGGTAACTGGCCATATTTACTATTCTGATAAAAATTACAACTTTCTAGCTATTACGGTTCTAATGACCAACAGATAGACGGCCAAGGCTTCGTAATAGGCAAGAGGGCCTAGACAAGTGGCATTCGCTTTCAATGCGTTTCGTATTTCGACAATAACTTTCAACGGTATTGCCATAAGCTTTTCGGTAGTTATGTCAGTCCCATACATTTTTTATGTCATTCCCATACATTTTTTATGTCATTCTCATACATTTTTATGTCATTCTCATACATTTTTATGTCATTACCATACACTTTTTATTTTCCATTATCTTTATCGCTGACAGAATGTCACTTTGTCTAGGGCGTGTGTTGGCACCCGTTGGGTACGTAACCGTTATTAGTGTATAACAAAGTTCTGTATGAGGTATGAAAAGATATCTGTGAAAACTCTGAGAACGCATGGGATTATTATAGTTCACAAGTGTGCGCAAACTCAGGTAAACTCTCTCTCTCCTTTCATTCATTCTCAGGGACTGCGCTCCGATGCGACCGGGGAGAAATCAGCCGATCTATTCTGTAAATATCTCACCGCGAAAACTTAGGTGAAGTGAGCGTGAAGTGAACTGTCAATAGTGGGAATCCCTAACATCAGGTGAAAATCTCTGATCATGTCAGAAGTAACTGGCAAGGCAGGAGTGGGTTTTAGCCGGTAAGAGTCCGGCACAGCCAAGACTGGCTCATAAGTGAGGCAGTGTGGGCGTCCATGAGGATTAACCACTACTGCCAAAAAAAAAAACTTCTGGTGGATTGATAGCTCACTTCACTTAAGTTTTCACGGTGAGATTTTTACAGAAAAGACCGATTCTCTTTAATACTTAAAAACGTTCAAATTCAAGTTGCAATCTCATCTCACCGACAATCAATGTCAAAAACTTTGATAAACTCAGAGATATAAATCGATGGGTAAATAAGAAGTTTTTGTGACAGATCGAGACTGATTAGAATGCGAATGTTCTTAAAAATAAGTGAACTTCCCTTAAGGACGTACGCTTTTACGTACTGTCCGAGCCACGGAGACAGGATAAACAGGCAGTTACTCACGCGCTGATTCTCTCAATCACTTTAGGTATGGTGTGTATCAAGTTGCAGGTGTTGCTGCTCTGTTTCTGCACGCCGTTGACTGAACACTTGATGTTCAGGTTCTGTGCGTCCCCGACTTCGTCCGCGGTCACTATGCACGGACCAATGGGACAGAACGTGTCTTGAGACTGGAAACAGAAATTATATTCAATATAAAACTAGCAGTACCTACGTCAGAATTGCACACTAAGGCCATTGGTCCACCGCCACGTCAACGGGACGTCAACGAGAACGAGATGACGGCGAAGGAAAGATACGAGTATACATACATTTACTATGGCCGCGTGTCCATCGCATATCCATCAACGGGACGTCACGTTAGGTTCGAATAATCTCGTTTCTCGTGGTGGACAAACAGTGTTAAGGTTCCGTATCACCAAAACTCTGTTAGTTTTTCTTCTTTTTATTATAATTTCCATGACAGAGACCCCTGAATTTTGTCAAAATTTTAACCAACATACTATATCTATACTATTATGGTTAAATAGATACAGTTATGTGACAGACAGGCGCAACGAATAGACGGCACAAGCTTGCTTAGTAATAGGGACCTGTTATGACCCTTTGGGTATGGAACCTTAAAAACGAATTTTAAGAATATGGCCCTGAGTAAGTAGTATATTTGCAAACGTTCATCGAAATCATGAAGCCAGATAGCTTATTTACGGAATAAATATTTCAGTTTTCAGATTTTTGTTCAGCGCTAGCAACTTCTCAAATCAAACCAAATCAAAATATTTTATTTCACATAAACCAACATGGGCACTTATGAAACGTCAGAAGCTAGGTGCACGGTTCCAATTGGTTGTTTCCTATGGAGAAGAGCCGGCAAGAAACTCCACGGTTACTCTTTTAAAAATAAGGGGCTTTTACAATGTTTCCAATTACAGTGTTGATAGATATGGGAGGACAGTGTAGGCCTATCAACAAGTAACAGGACAGTGTAGCCTGCCTATTACGCAATCGTGCGCCTGTATGCCTGTTTTCACGGTGGCAGGGACATCGATGAGCAAACTGAAACCGCGCAAAAAAAAAAAAAAATCGCGGTCAAAATTTATGGCAGAGCTAATTTAATTAAATAATTATTAAATAATAATAATTATTTAATTCTGGTTAAAAAACACTTCCTCTCTCCTTAAACATTGTCATTACATTTAGTTTCCTTACTCTTGTTTCATGTTTATTATTGTATATATTATATTATGTAGATAGGTATATGTTTTATGTATGTATGTATTTGTTGTATATGTAAATGGTGCACCAATGACTACCTGCATTATTGTCTCTCCTTCTACCTTGAATCCATCCAAAGGTTGTCTGTAAAAGATCGCTTTTAGCGATAAGACCGCCCATTGTGTCACCCTATGTAAAATTTCTACTTTTATATCTGTATTTTTTATGGTGTACATAATAAAGAGTATTCTATTCTATTCTATTCTATTTTTTTTTTATAACCTACATAAATTTGTCACGCACGGGGGCTTAGAATCATGTATTGAATCCATGGTAACAGTTGCGCGTCAATGTCACTGTCACCCTGCATTTCGAAGGCACGACTACATGACTACGTACAGTACGGGCCATAAATCCAGTAGCAGTTTCACAAATCAATCGCATCAAAATAAGTCGCACTTACGACCTTTTGTCTATAACAAAAATTTTGCACACATACACAATCTCGTATATCGCACTCTTTCATCATTATCTAGTTAGAAAGAGTGCGACATAATGATCATTTGCCTTAGTGACAAGCCTGTCATGTCGCGACGGCGTATTATGATACTGATATTTAATTTCAATACATTTATTATGTTATCATCTGGCTTAGCGGTTAACGTTTCGACATGGTTCGCACGTTGTAGCCTACGTTCTAAACCCCAGTGACGATACACTTTTTGTGTTTTAATTATGAATTCTGAACGTCTACGATAAGTTAGACCCGATGGAATGTGTATTAGTTGAACTTATTATTAAGAAAAAAGAAAAAAGATGAGGGTGAATGTGAAACAAAATAAACTACTGGATTGAATAAAGTAACGACGCTGTTGGTAGGTGAACTTTGTTACGAGCGTTTGTATTATTATTGCGATTAGCGTGTTGTTTGAATATCTTTAATCAAGATGCAAGCAAATATTAGTATTGATGCCAGGGCAAATATTGTCGCTTTGCGTGAAAATGGGCTTAATATTTCTCAAATTTCAACTGAAACCGGCTTATGTGTAAGTTATTTTTAAAGATTATAATTATGGTAATGTTGTGGTGTATGATTTTCTTTTTGAATAAATCGCTAGTTGCAAGTGTGTAATAATAAGTATATTTTCGTTTTTTAGAGAAATACTGTGAGCCGTTGGGTAAAGAGGTTTGAGGAAGAAGGTTTCATTCCAACTAGAATGTTTGCAGATCAATTTGATACATCATTGCGAACTGTTCGCCGTGCACTCCATGCCGAAGGCTTACATCATCGGAAACCAGCTAAAAAACCATTTTTGTCACAAAAACACAAAAAGGAACGACTACGTTTTGCTCGGGAATATTTAGATTTTAATTGGGAGACGAGCATATTTTCTCACGAGAAGACTTTCAAATCGTGCCAAAAAGGAAGACTTAGAAAAGACAATACTCGCTGGTCTGAGAAAAACATTATTCCGAATACAGAGTCAGGTAGAATAAGTGTGAATATGTGGGGGTGGATTAGTGCTCAAGGGCCGGGTGAGTTGGAATTCATACCTACGCGTGCCAACAGCTCTAATTATGTCGAAGTTTTAAGTGACGTAATGCTACCTACTGTGCGTAATGTTTATCCCACGGAAGACTTTAGTGAACTACATTTTGTTCAAGATAATTGTCCAATACATCGTGCCAGTGTTGTAAAAAAGTGGTTTAGTCAGCATGCTGATATTAAAGTTTTTCCTTGGCCAGCACGATCCCCAGATCTAAACCCCATTGAAAATATATGGGGCATAATGGTTCAAAGATGGGAAGCAAGAGATGAGAGATGTCCTGAGCAGCTTAAATCTCATTGCTCTCAATTGTGGGATAATTTACGAGGCACAGATATATGTGCAAACATTGTGGCCTCCATGCGTCGACGTCTGCTTAGCTGCATTGACAATAATGGAGGTCATACCAAATATTAATACGTTGTTTTTTACAGGGGATGTGCTGGTCGTAATATAGTAATACGTAAATTAGTTTATGATTGTAAGATTGGGGTTAAGCTTCAATCTTCTTTTCTCTTTGAGAAAATGAATAATTAAGCTATAATCTCAATAAAGTTAAAAGCATAGGAACAGTTTTATTTTCATATTAACAAACCTGATATATATTTTGGTTTTTCAACTTATTACCTATATTAATATAAATAAATGTTTCTTCAAATTACCTACTATTATTTTATTTCAACCTAAAATGTTATTCATTTTTGTAATTTTCGGCTTAAAATCTTATCGTATCAATTTTAACTAAGTATTTATTACGAAATATATAATATTTATATATAAATAATATTAATGTCACATATAAAGTAAGTATATATGATAATATAAACAATATTCATATATGTAATCTATATAAATATTGCTTATTATGATAATTATATAAAACATTCATTTAAATATTTAAAAAAAAAAATGCTGTTTATAATAAAAAGTAAATAATAATAATAAAACCGGTCCAGCCAACAGGGTGGGATTCGAACCGGCAGACTTTCGTTTCCAAGTCATACATTGCTACACTTAACTACATGAACAGATTATCCTGAGTTTAAATTTTCGCTTTAGTTTCGAATTGACTTGGTGCGAACACTAATGTGAAGAAAACAAAAGTATATTGTTATCTTTGTCTAGTATTGACCCCACACACCTCTACCTTCTCGTAGTTATACCTGTATGACGCGTAAATGTTAGCATTGAAATCACTCACACATGTATTTTTACGCGCAGTACCGTGCAGGCGAATACGATCGTTGACGTGCTACTGGATTTATGGGCCGACACAGTACTTGTATTACTTGCGAGCAGTTGCGGGTTACACATAGTGTTGAATAAATAATTCTGGTATCTTTTTAAATGCAATCACGTACGCTTTGTAACGCCTTTTGCGTATTGGCTCTCATTACCTACTTAAGGCTCCCGAAAACAGGCGCGCCTGTTTGCGGAAGCTTTAAGTAGGTCTCAGCGTAAACCTGGACCCAATTTATGTATGTATATATAAGATGGACCCCTTCCCAAGCTACATGTGAACCTTCTTTGAAAAAAAACTAATAAACGATAAAAAAAAACCAACAAACGACTTCAGATTCAGATCTCCAAAAAAAGTCACCACCAATTTTTTTTTTAATTACCTTCGTACCTAGAGGTATGGATGTAGTATGAGGTAGGGATAGAGATATGGGAAATAATCTATGTATAAGATATATTTTACGTGTAAATAATATGTATAATAATTAAGAGAAAAATTTAGATTAAGTCTGACTAAAATGAAGGGTCAAGTTGAGTGACAACCCTAACACTATATTTTGAAATTCGATAACTCGTGAACGCCGGAATAGTGCAACGTGACTTTTTTATCAATGATAGACCTAATTAAGAGCAATCTTCCAGTTCTGGTCACAAGTCGCACTTTTGAGGTTTTTGGTAGAAAAAAGATAAAAACATAAAACTGAATAAAAAATAATAACACGGTAACCAGAGGTGATACCCCCAAAATAAAAATGGAAAAATATGCGCCTAAAGATCCTTTATCAAACTTTAATAATCAATACAAAATCTTGATCAGATACGCTTAAAGAATTTTTAAAATCTTTTTTCTAGGTGAAGGTCACAAAATATATTTTTATTTTAATAAAAAAAAAGTGATTGATATACGCACGTTGGTATTCTACTCTTGCGTTTAAAATGCATTTCTTGATCGATTTATGCGATAAAAAGCATAGGGTTCTTTTTTGAGTGAAATCAAACTCTAGTAGTACTGTAGTAGTGACTCTAGTAGAACAATTCCTATGAAAACTACATGGAAATTATGCTACAAAAGTCGCGTCGTGCCTGTTCGTGGGAGCCTTTATTGAAGGAATGCGACAACAAGTATTCTATAGTACGAACCTTCCCAAGCAAGAACTGTCCTCCATTCTTCTCCTTCTGCCAATCCCTCGCACTGATGTCCTGTGCAACAGTGTACCCGAAGATATAGTTGTTAGCCTCGGCGGCCGTCACGGAAGAGGCGGTCTTACCGATGATCACTGCTAGCTCTACTTCCCAATCCACTTTCTTTAAAAGAAAGAAATAAAAAGTTTATTTGGACACAGTTCGTGAAACACAAAATACAAATAACAAAATGTAAAAAGTTTTAATCTCTTACCAACCAGTCTTACCAAGGAGTTTCGCGATACTGTGATGGTGGTCCGATAGACAATCTCGCTATATAAAATAATGGTATTCAGCTGCATCCGAGCATCGGAGATAGATAGTAATATTAAATTAGATTAGAAGCCGGCCCTAATAAAGATGGGAAAAGGCTAGAGGCAGATGTTCATATTAAGTAGGCCTCAGACGAGTAAAAGAAAAAAGATTTTAAGAAGAAAAACTAATGCGTGGGTAAAACACCAACCCGTCATAATTCCCATAAAAACGCTCGTACGTGATTATGGCGTTATAACAAATTTTATCCAGATATTTTGAATACACAGTTATCTTGTGGTTTATATCCAAGTTTATATTTAATTTAAAAAAATAAAAAAACTTTTTCTAGAAACAAATTCAGTAAAGACGTCTGCTAACCAGCTTTTTTGCACAATTATTATCGGAACTTTGGCCGTTCATAATTTACGCAACTAGTCATACATTGAAAAAGTAAAGAAATCATCTTTAACGAAACCTCGCACATGTACTGGAGATTCCAAATGACAAACATTTTTTCCAAAAACTTTTTCAAAAACACGTCTTTCCTGGAACGAGTTTTGTGAAATCTCCGCGCGCCAATTTCCGTTCAATGTTATCGCGTTCTCACTCTTGCTTCTTTTTCAAACATTGCGTTGGATGAAACAACAAGCTTTTCAATTATGCTCGCGTTGACGATAGACGGACCGGCACCCTAATTACGTAACACACTACCTATCGCAATCTGAATCAGTTTGAAGGATATTGCTAATCCATTGCTTCATATATTCGAAACATTTGTCTGCTCAACAACGTAAATAACGCAATTAATGTTTTTGAACTGTCAAAATTAAAGCTATTCCTACTGATAGTGTGTTACGCAATTACCCTGCGGGAAGGGCCCTCTTAACACTTCCTTGCTCGAAAAACACTTCCTTCGCTTTTTGTAGAAGTTCGTAATCGAGTTTAGAGAATGCAAAAAGAAAACATTTAGCCTTGGTAACCCAGAGGTTAAATTCCTTTCTATTTACTGCATCTACTTAATTTTTCCCCAGTTGTGCGGCTGCAATCTGTTCTCCGCCGTGCCAGCCATCAGGGCAAGATTCACAGATCGCACTCTGACTTTACTTTGTCAAGTAAAGTAGGCGTCGCATACGAATAATAAAACATAATCGCATGCGACACTTGCTCACATTCGCTCATACGAATATGAACATTATACGAGTAAGAATAGGGTAATTTTTTCACCCATTTGCTACATTCTCTTGCCAACTCCATTCGTGGTGAAATAGATGTATTTGCTGGTTCTGCAGCTTCAGTAAGGACTAAACTTAGAGACTTAATTGTATAATTATTTTTATATGTATTTAATTTTTCTTTCCCGTTACTTTTTTATTATCTATGGAAAAGTTCACAATTTGTAAGACTTGTTTAATTTTTTTTTAATATTATGCGTCTTATACGAGGGCGGGTCACTAAGTCCGTGACTTTTGGAATAAAACACAGATTTTTTGATAAAAAAATAATTTTATTTTTCAACGTAGTCTCCCTTGAGCTCTATACACTTTGTCCAACGCTTCTCCAATTTTTTTATCCCTTCCAAAAAAAATGATTTGTCGAGGTCCTCAAAATAGGCCTTTGTTTGCGAGATGACTTCATCATTGGAGTCAAATCTTTTTCCACCAAGCCATTTCTTCAGGTTTGGGAACAAGAAGTAGTCGCTCGGAGCCAAATCTGGAGAATAGGGCGGATGAGGGAGCAATTCATAGCCCAATTCATGGATTTTTGCAACTGCACATGTGTGCACCCTTGCATTGTCTTGGTGGAAAAGAACTTTTTACTTGGCCAAATGAGGTCGGTTTTTTTTCAAATCGTCATTGAATCGGTCCAATAAGTTGGCATAATATTCCCCATTGATTGTTCTTCCCTTTTGAAGGTAGTCAATGTGGATTATCCCGCGTGCATCCCAAAAAACAGTCGCCATAACTTTATTGGCTGACAAACCCACCTTGGCCTTCTTCGGCGCCGATTCACCCTTAGAAACCCACTGTTTTGACTGTTGTTTGGTCTCTGGTGTGTTGTGATGGATCCATGTTTCGTCCACGGTTACAAAACGGCGCAAAAACTCCTCCATATTGCGATTAAACAACGCCAAACCTTCCTGTGAAGTTGTTACACGATTGCGTTTGTGGTCGACTGTGAGCAAACGCGGCACCCATCTTGCGGAAAGCTTTCTCATGCCCAAGTGATCATTCAAAATTGAAACCACTGAGCCATGCGAGATCCCTACGGCTTCCACAATCTCTCGCACTTTCAATCTTCGGTCGGCCAACACCATATCGTGAATTTTTTCGATTGTTTCGGGTGTAGAGACCTCAACTGGGCGTCCAGGACGTTCGGCATCTTCAGTGCTTGTACGGCCACAACGAAATTCAGTAAACCACTTTTTTACCATTGAAATCGATGGTGCAGAGTCCCCATAGTATTTATCAAGCTTAGCCTTGGTCTCGGTAATGGTTTTTTTTCGCAAGAAATAATGCTTAATAAGCACACGAAATTCACTTTTTTCCATTTTCTCCCCAAATTAGTGAGTATTCTGATAAAAATAGCTGTCAAACACAAACTAACTGACGCAGCAAGTTTAAATTTTGACAGGAGTCAACTGACAGATGCCTGTTGACAGGAGCAGTGTTGCTGTTTCAGTAAAGAGGTCAGAAATTCAAAAAGTCACGGACTTATTGACCCGCCCTCGTAATATGCATGATAAATTCACATCTAATAGATGTCAATCAGACATCATTATTACAGTCGAGACATCCACTGCTGGGCATAGACCTCCCCTATGCATCGGAAATTCGACCTGTTCTTTCCTTCTCGCATCCAACGGATTCCTGCGGTCTTCACAAGGTCGGCAGTCAATCAGACATATTGTATCGTAACTATTTTAAGTATTTCATTTGTGACTACATCAGTTCTATGTATAAAATAAAAATCGTATGAAACGCTTACTTTGCAAAGTATAGTTAAAGTCCGCTCTATGAATATTGGCCTCAGGCTGCACAAAGATATTATTCATTGGTACAGTAGGTAAAATAATTAATTAAAATACTAGGTACATATAATATTTAAATGTGACTAGGTGGCCGTGGAACAATATGTGGAATTTGTTGAATAACAAAACAATTTGAACATTTGATAAGTTCTCGAAAGAAATCATTTCTATAGATTCGATTTTTTTTGTAACATCGAATTTTGTTTTCAGAAAAATATGAGTAACTAGGTACTTAGTGGTACTTAAAAGAAAAATACTGATTCGATGTCTAAGGTAAGGTAGGAAATATAGTTTTTTTTAAACACACCCATAAATATTTTTTTATGGTCCTGGTGTGAACAAACTACCTAAGATATTCCCAAAGCGTTACTGGTTAAATGATAAATAATTTTATTTCTGTAAATACTTAAACTAGTTTGTACAAACACTTTTACACGTCAATCATTTTTTTTAACTAGATGAGGTCGGCGTTTCCTATCTGACTAGTCTAAGAAGAAAGGCCGAAACAAACTCAGAGGACCAGACAAAATCTAACAATAATAACTGCACTCTGCACCACAAGTAGATAAGTTAGTACTGATATTTATTGCTTAAAAAAGATAATGCTCTTGACAACAGAATAATATAAACAGCGTAATTTTTTTTTTTAAGAAACCTGAACGAAAATGACTACACAAAGTTTAGTTTCCACTACCACCTTTTCAAACGAAAATTCAATGGTAATCACTCTGAAATCAACCTTATTCCAACATTAATAAAGTTGATATTCGTTTAGCTGGGAACATTGGAACAATGATTTAAATACGATATTAAAGTAATCTACTTTTAGGTGAACTGTGTTCTTTGGAGTAAATAAATTCTTAAAACCTAATACTCTTTAGTAGATCATACCTTAACAATCTCAGTCCTTATTTTCACAGCCTCATTGGGCCCTATAATAGTCCTGGGAAATTTGCTGAATATGATCGGTATCTTCGGCTGCTCCAAATTCTGTTCTTTGCAGTGGTCCGCATAGTTCAAGGCGACGCATAATATCTTGTCTACACCGTGGATTGGCGCTTTCAAAGTGACGTCCGAAAGAGGCACACTCTTTGGGCATTTTGCTGGAAATCTGTAGAAGATAAAAATATATTATTTACTAGATATATTAACTGTCTTGCTGGTGATCGCAAGCGCAGCTATTGGGACCGTACTATGACGTGTTAAAGCCATCATTGTTCCAAATGAGAGAGAGATGGAGTTTACAGGACAAATAGCATTATCCCTTTTTCACAACAAAAAAATGATGGCTTTAGCAAGGTGTTTGTCCATTAAAAAAATCTCAGCAGCTACCTAGACTCCGGATTTGAGTCTGATGAATGGTAACAGACCAAACCTGTCTATTTACTTAAAACACAACAGGCGAGATGTGAGTGTAGGTACTATAGTATGTAACACCTCTGTTCTGAAGGCAGAAGGGTTAAATAAGGAAGGGAACACAGACGCTTGCCGAGAATTCCACACTTTGACTGTGCGCATAATAATGTGGAGGAGAAGCGCTGAGTACGAGCGGTCGTGATATCAACCAAGTGCGGATGGTACCCTGCAGTACGTCTGGTAGTCCGGTAGTAACAGGGCGATGGTGGGTTTAGGTCGTGGAGCTCCTGCGCTCACTCTGACAGAAATACAGTCTGTAGATGGCCGAACATTACGCCGATGAGCCAGGCTGTGAAGCCTAGGCTTATCGACCTTATGGTGTTGTCCCTTAAAACCTTTTTGCTCTGCGTTCCACCAAGTCAAGTGTCGCAAGCTGGTATTTGCTGAGCCATCCATTAAGTGGTTGCAATACTTCATACAGGAACAGACCTGTGCTTTGCACAGATTACATACTTTAATACATTATTACGAAATTTATTTAATTTTATAAGTGGACTAGCTTTTGCCCGCGACTGCGCCCGCGTGGATGTCGGAAAATATCGCACGGGAATGTAAAAGTACTACTATCTGTTTGCCAAATTTCATCCAAATCTGTTCAGCCATTTTTGCGGCAATCCAGAACATACATCCAGAGAAACGGACATCAATTCTTCTTTAATTTTTATTATGTAGTATAAATGTTTTTCTTATATATAAAATCAGTCCGATATGTATAAATTTTCTTATTATTTGCCCATTTCCCATCTTATCACCATGCTTATCACATAGAATAAAAACATCGTAGGTAGGTACTTTGTTGATAATAAGAGTGAAATGTTTTATAAACAGCAAGTGATAAAGACAAAAGAAGCTGCAAAATACATTTGTTTTCGTATGATTAAGTATCCAATCAGCTCTTTCTCCCAGCTATCTATGTTATGTACTATGTGAGAATGCTGGGCAATTTTTTTCCCTGATTCTTTGGACACCACCTTACTTTGATGCTATTTTTCTGACTTTCTGAAATTCAGAAACTCATTATTTTTCTTTTTGGTATTTTAAAATCAACTTATATAGTTTTTACGAGCATAAAGTTGAGATTCATGTAACTTTTAACATAGCTTGAATTTCTTTTATGATATTGACATAGTTTTATGTTAGGGTAACAAATTAAAGTATATTGTGGCCCCGACTTACAAGTTATAGGTCATGGATTCGAACCCAGGCAGGCGTTTTACTTTGTGTAAATAATTTCATAACAACTGCTCTCAAAACGGTGAAGCAAAACATCATGAGGAAACCGGCATGTCCTAGAACCAAAAAATCGAAGACATGCGACACCTACCCACATTGGGCCCGTGTGGTAGACTATTATAGCCCATTCCCTCTCACCGAGAGGTCTCTGTCCCAGCAGTGGCAACATTATTGGCTGATTATGCTTATGCTATTGAGTACCTATGCATAACCCTTGTTAGTGTGTACATTACAACCAAATAAGTGCTTGTATAAAACTACTATAGTTATCTTAATGACCAAGCAACTGTGTTAAGTACCTAATGAGCAAATAAGTGATTACAATCTTTCTTAAACTTTGCCCCGTTATTTATAAATGTTGCTTAAAGTTAAGAGACGTTAAACATCAAAAATATGTAGTGTAAGTACCTAGTTATGTTGTGATCAGTATGAGTGGTACCTATATTGAAACAACCATATAATCACAAAAATGTTTACAAGCAAATAAAAACTCAAAACAGAAAAAAATACACACTTACCCAGAAATCTTATTGCTACATCCACTGTTCAAAACACCTAACAGTGTAGAAGGCATGGTAGAGTCAGCACAATTTATATCAACAACATTATCCCCTTCCAAATACCCCACTCGGATATCATTTGGATTACTACCATAAGTAAATTGTACGTATTTCATATTTCTATAGTTTGTTACTGAAAAAGTTCTTTTACTCTGCAAACTGTTACTGCTTCTATAGCTGTCAGACAGCAAATGCGTGTGTTTTAGCACGCGCTGTGTTATCCTCATGGCACTCATGATTGTCGGTATTAGATTATAGCACGGTAGGTACCTATTATATAATAGTTTTGAAGTGTTTACACAATTTCAAGGCTGCGAGTTGTGAGGTAATTTAAACTGCTGATATTAAGGCTTGTTCACATTCCTTCGACTGTTGTCGAATTCATTGGTTGTGTTTGTAGAGCAGGGTATTATTAAAATTTTCGAGCATCGGTCTAGTGTCCTGTATTATTAAATCATCACCTCTTATTACTTAAGTTAAACTGCCTGTTGGCTTAGCATACAGCACCGGCGACAAACTAGAAGTGTGGTGAACCTGGAGTTAATTTCTGAATAACGTTTATTAGACAGTCATTCTGAATGTAAAAATGTAAATAAACCTTTATCCCCATAATATTTTTTGATAACAGATAACGTCTGACGTTGACGTTTAGAATAGCAAGACCTGACTTTGATAGTTTCGTTCAGAAAATACGCACATACACTGAGAGTGACTTTTAGCGCAATTACGCACTATCGATTATTGTACTCGACGATTTTTTTTCGCGCACTGTTTTTCAACTCTCTGTATTGAGCCGAGTGTTGAGAATCCAACAGAGCGCATCGCAGCGCATCATGAAAACCCTGTTGGATTTTAACTCTCGGCGCTAAGCAGAGCGTTGAAACACTGGCGGATTAACTGCAGAGGTGGTCCGCCCCGGCCCACGGTGCGGTGGGCTGAAAATCGGTTTTCATAGACTTGGGATTTCAATTTGCAAGTGCCGGATGTTTTGCCAGATATCGCTTCTATTATTAATTACT
Source organism: Griposia aprilina (assembly GCA_916610205.1). Taxonomy (NCBI): domain Eukaryota; kingdom Metazoa; phylum Arthropoda; class Insecta; order Lepidoptera; family Noctuidae; genus Griposia; species Griposia aprilina. The sequence goes on along the minus strand of OU744305.1, from coordinate 9,925,459 downwards.
ATAAACAAAAATGACATCCGAGTTAATTCTGCACAAAAACAATGTTTTTATTTTTTTTACGAAAACTTTTTATGAAGCTAGTATGAAAAAACTTTTTTACAAAAAACACTAAAAGACGTGAAAAATAACTTTATTTTCGGAAGTCGGTGGCCAAAAACGAAAATACAAAACCAAAGACAGCGACTTCCGAAATTAAAGTTATTTTTCCGGTTTTTAAGTGTTTTTTTTGGAAGTCGGTTGTTTTTTTGTAAAAAAGTTTATATTTTTCACTTTTTAGTTGCGGTACCTACCTCACACAAATTCGTATACCACTACTTGGTGTGTAAATAACAGTCAGGAAATTATTAACACATCATCCATATAAACTAAGTGGAAATAATATGCAGTATTAAGGATAACTCAAAAACTACTGGTCAGACCTTGATCAAATTTAAATGGGACTACATGTAAAGCACCACCTATTAAATAAAAAAAGAATCATCCAAATCGGTTCATTCAGAAAAAAGTTCTGAGCTAACACACATAAGTTATTTTTATTTTTTTAAATAGACGAATTGAGAACCTCCTCCTTTTTGTGAAGTCTGTTAAAAACCTAATTATCTCTTAAACGGTAAGGAAAACCGTAATATCCTTACAGGTGGTTATAGTACTAATTATTTATGATTTTTTGACATACTTCACATAACAGTTACCGCTGCTGATTTTTTTTTAAATCTTCAATATATTTTTACTTATGAAACGGTTCCTTTGAGTGTTTAAGTTGAGGAACACAGAATTTTAACAACACGTAACATAAAATAGCATCACCCATAAATCCCCGCAGGAGTAAGCAGCGCTTTATAGTACACCCACACTTAGACAACTATGTTTGAGTTAGATATTTATCAACACAAAATGAGTTTTAAAACTTTGCATACAACCAAAATACCAAATAATAAATTGTTTATTTTTCGGATGTGTCTTAATAGGTGGTTAAATGATTTTTTATATCGGGTAACAATGGACTACGTTCACCTCTGTAAAGCAGCTCGCGTGAATATGCGACAAAATTCTTTGAGAGTTACTCGATCTTCGGCAGAAAGGCAATCGCCTATGCGGGATTCAACTGCACCAAACAATACTTCATGATGAAATGAAGTACTCTCACTTTTTAAAAGAACAAATAAGTCTAAATTGGTGATTAAACTTTCCATTCTAAGATTTTATAGTCGCAGAGTAAAGATTTAGTGTTAGCAGCTACACAGTTGTGAACAATCTAAATTATAAAGCATTGTAGCCCTTTTATTACAAAACGTCGATAATTAGTTAACTACCCTCATTAGAGTTTTAAAAGATGTGCTAATGAAAATTTATAAAGATAAAAGCGAAAGCGGAAGCTCTTTCCATGTCTTAATCGTCAAAAACATTTCTTAGAACTCATAGCCACGGCACGCAAACTTAGAACAAAAAATTTCAACCGTATACTCTATGGTTGGAAGAATAGAACAAGACAGGTCTCCTCGCCCCCTTCTCTCATTCATCACCCCTCTTACGCCCAGTGCCAAAATCATAGAGAATTCACAAATTTCATTGTCAAAATGTAGGCAGTTTTCAAACTTTCACAAGTTTTGTTGTTGATCAAGTGAATTTTGCGTTGATTAATTTTCGTAGTTATTAAACATCTCAGTGATTAAACTGTTATATTTTGCATTGGTAGTGCAAGATGTGTATCGGACATTGCGGGAAATAAACGAAAGGACGATAAAATGCATCAGTTTCCTGTTAATCAAATAAGACTCAAAAAGTGGCTGCTGAGCAGTGATTATTTGCACAGCTTAAGCGCCCAAGAACTTCAAAAACTCTGTGTGCCAAAAAAACTTTGAAAAAACGTTCATCAGTGAGAAGTATTGGTTCAAACTTGGTTCTCATCCATCATTGTTTTCGGCCGATGAAATCACCTCTGGAATACCCACAAAAGTTGATGAAGGTTCGTACGGAATAAAAAAATGAAAAATGGAAAATCTCTTCAGAGACTTCAACTTAAGGCATTTATTAAATATAAAATAAAAAACTTGAATAAGTATTTGTTGTGTTTCATTTACATATTTCTCAGTAGTTCCCTGTAATTTATAAGTTACCGATGAGCTCATTTAAGACCTCATTGGATTTTAGCTGCTAACAGGAAAAAATAAATTGAGATCTGAATACAATAGAACGGGGTAATTAAGGCTTTCTGTGTGAGCCTTTGCCAAACTCAATACCTAAATTTAAAAAAAAAGAACTGTCATGTTCTAAACTTCCAACTTTTGACAATCTGTAATAACCATTTTCTCACTTTGGGAGTGGGTCGTCTGTACCTATGTAGTCTGTGCTCATAGCACAACTAATCAACAAATTAGCTTACCCAAGAGTATCAGAAAAAAGGTAAATGTAGTCCATTGTTGCGCGATATTGCAAATAATTTAATCACCTATTCAGACTAATCAGAAAAATAAACAATTTATTATTTGGTATTTTGGTTTTAGGCAAACTTTTAAAACTGGTTTTGTGTTGATAAAATATCTAGCTCAAACATAGTTGTCTAAGTGTGGGTGTACTATAAAGCTCTGCTTACTTCTTCGGGGATATAGGGGTGATGCTATTTTATGTTACGTGTTGTTAAAAGTCTGTGTTCTTCAAAATATACACTCAAAGGAACCGTTTCATACGTAAAAATAAATAAAAACATTATGATGATTTAAAAAAAAAATCAGCAGACTGTTATGTGGAGTTTGTCAAAAAATCATAAATAATTAGTACTATAACCACCTGTAAGGATATTACGGTTTTCCTTTCCGTATAAGAGATAATTAGATTTTTCATACTAGTTTCATACAAAGTTTTGGTAAAAAAAAAAGATTTTTTTTTTATTAAATACGTACAGTCCTACCAACATAACTGTGAACTGAAAGAGGACGGCACCGTCAATTCAGTGTTGCTAATTAATATAAGGTGCCCAAAATTGAGTAAGTTTTCAAGAACGAAATTTCACATTAGACATAAACCTTTAATAAGAATTACAGTTTTTACAAATTAAATACAATGACACCTATATAAAAATAATAAAATAAATAAAAAGAATTTGATAATTTACAGTTACGTAGGTACGCTAACAGTTTGGTCTCACAGCAATAAACAATGGCTTTATCTAAAAACTAATCCAATGAAGTGGAAATTCAGCAGATAAAATGTTCCACGGGGGGATACAACTTTAATTTAATGCGAAGTTAAGTAGGTACACTACCCTGCAAGAGGTACCTGGATGTCTAGCATTTAGTTATGACCGTACCTAACCCCTAACACCAGATTTGACTAATTATAATTAGCAGTGGTACCTAGTGGTAATGTAGTGTAATAAAAAAAAAACAAATTGCTTTACAATAATTTATTGAAAACCAGGTTTACAGTAATTGTGATCTTTAGATGAACCTGCATACACAACTTCATCCTGGTTGTGAGGCCATACTCCGCTTATTTCCGTACCACTATCATCATTATCACTATCGCTTTCGGTTTAAGTGTCACTTACCACTTCTTTATTAAAAGGTTTATCAAAATACAAATCATGTTTTAAGTATTCTCCTTCTAACCTGCGAACGTGTTTAGAATGCTGTGCCCACTCATGAACTGTAATAGCGTCAAAAACTTCTCTAACTAGACGGGGAATTTCAGCATTTTTGTGCTCAATATTTACATCGGCAACTTTTCTTTCCATTGTGCTCCTTATGAGTTCAATGGGATTGAGATCACAGTGATAAGGTGGTAAATATAAGCATTTGTGTCTATTGTCTTCTATTTTTTTTTCAATCTCGGATACAGGTTCAGGCTTGTTTCTCTTAATTGAGCGTAGTTAAGCAGAAAGCGACCAACCCTGATTTTTGCGAAAATTAGTTAGAATGCCCATGATATAAGATTTATTTTCCTTTAAATATTCCAGAGACACGATTTTTTCAAACCACATCTGTACTCAAGTTATTAAATTGTCAAATGAGACCATGTACCATTATCACCCATTTTTTGTGCTAAAAACGACCATTTTTGGTTTTGATCTAGTAAAATATCCAGAATTGCGTAATTATTGTTAAGCAGAATCCGACCATTGAAGTTGGCTGGGTTCTGCAAATTTCGTTTATAATATATTAGTTTTTTTTTTTATTTGCAGAAGCCGACCATCGCAATGGTCTAGTTCTGCAAAATTGTTTTTCATGATTAATTATATTTTCGCCCGATACGACTATAAGCCACTCATAATGGTCTACTTTTGTCATATAAAATGGCACATATCTATCTGTAATTTCTTATTTGCAGAAAGAGCATCCCAATATACAGGTATTAGTTACTGTTGCGGATTTCTAAAGTAAACAGTGTAACGCAAGGTGACAAGAAAAGTTTCTTATTAAGATTTATTTATAACTATGGATAAACGTGGTCAGTTTTTAGTTAATATGATTATAGGAAAACAAAATATGTTAATAGGAACTATGAAGTGACTTTTCCGGAAACCACAGTGAGTGAAACGATGGATTCAGTGAGGGAACAAATGGATTCAGTGAGTGCACCAAGTCCATGTCCAGAAATGAAGGGTAGTGACCCTCTTATCATGGTTCAGTTGCTTAACGATTTAGAAGAAGATGAACATGCTAGTTTGGATAGAGTAGCTATAACTCAAGAACCATTAGATCCAACTAACGATAACGTAACTGAAGCAGGCTGGAGTTTTCCGAATTCAGTTTTATGTAATTACGTGGATCAGCCGATAGAAAGTGTACCAAGTCATATTTCTTCGCTTCCACCCTCGGTGATAAACGATAACATGCGATCTGGACCAAACTGTTAGCTCATGTGGTGATTTACTACTTGTTGTGGGTTCAGTACCTAGCAATTACTCTGCTATTGACAGTCAAAAAGATTTTAGTCCAGCATCTGATGAAGATCCAACTTATGATCCAATGAATGATAGCGAATCTTCAGACTCGTCCGAAGTTGAAAACCGGACATCATCTAATGAACCTAACACTACCATACAAGCACAAGACTCTGCAATTACTATGTCATCCAATATAAATACATCTACTGATGATTTAGTAACGAGCTACCTTGATGAGGTGACTGGAGTATTTTGTATTCCAACAGTGGATGTCGCAACTGGAATACTTGATAATCAAGAAGTTGTAATCGATGAAAATCTGAAAGGACGTCTTAAAAAAGGAAGAAAACGTAAACATCCCGAGTTCAATAGGCAATTATATGGAAATAGTAATAAACCTTATTTTGACTACAAAGATAAAGAAAAAAATCCTCGAGTTTTTGAGAATACTCCATGTCTGTGTTTGAACAAATGCCATGAAAAAATTTCGAGTGAAATCAGAAATTTTGAGTTCAAGCGGTTTTGGGATTTGGCATCAAATGACGCACAAAACGCGTACATTGCCGCTAAAGTTCAACAAAAACGTATTAAGAGAAATGAAGAAACATATACTGACATGATAATATTGAACACAGAAGAAAAGAAAGTAGTTCCAAAACAAAAACAATTTGGGCGATGTTATTCAATACAGGACCAAATAGTTTATAAAATATATTTCACGAAGACCTATCAAATATCTTCTTGTCGAGTAAATACTGCACTCAAAAAACTTAACACGCGTATACCTTACAAAAATCAAAGGGGCCTAAAACAAGGAGGTGCTAATAAAACAGCCGAACAAAAGCGAAATGAAGTGATCGAGTTCATAAAGCGTATTCCAACGTATGAATCGCATTATTGCCGTAATAAAACAGATGCTAGATTTTTACTTCCTGATATGACATTGTCAAAAGTCATAGAAATGTATAGAGAAGAATACAAAGAAAATAGTGTGAGCAACGCTATATTTAAGAACATATTTTATTCCGAATTTAACTTAAAAACTGCAACGCTAAAAAAAGACACTTACAACATTTGTGATAAACTTAAAGCCCAGATAATAAATGAAAGTAATGCATTTAAAAAAGAAGAACTCCAAAATACATATAGGAAACATTTAGAAAAAGCTGAAGACGCTCTGAAACTTCTCAAGTCCGACATAAAAGTTGCAAGAGAGCGTGATGATACCGAAGTTATAACATTTGATATGGAAAAAACCTTACCACTACCAAGGATCCCAACCAACATCGTTTTCTATAAGCGTCAGCTTTGGTTGTTTAATGAAGGGGTATACATATAGCGGCTATGTGTGGATCGAAGGGGACGCTGGAAAAGGGGCCCAAGAAGTAGGATCGGTTCTTAGAAAACATGTAAAGGAAAACTTGCCAAGCAGTATTAAACATCTCATATTATGGTCCGATTCTTACGGGGGGGCAAAACAGAAATATTAAGATTACCCTCCTGCTAAAAGCTTTACTTGAAGAACAACCTAATCTTGAACAAATTACAATGAAATTCTTGTATTCTGGACACTCTTTTCTACCGAACGACCGACATTTCTCCATTATTGAATCTGCACTCAAGCACCAACAACGTCTATATGTGCCAAATGATTATATTAACGTAATGATGAAAGCAAAAAAAGAAAAAACCATTATCTGTTAAGAAAATGGAAAAAGATGATTTCGTTAGCACAGAAAAAAATGAAAAGCACGTCACAAATAGGAAATTCAGTGTTAATAAACAAAAGGTATAGTACATTTTAGAGTAATTGTTTTTGATCGTTTAGTAATCATACAATTAGAAAAATTAATAATCTTTTTTTATTCAGGTAAATTGGTGAATGGCAGAGGAATTTCATTCAACAAAGCAGAAAAATACTCACTTCAAATCAAGGAGTCATTTGAAGAAGGCGTAGAGAGGATGGTAGTCGATCTAAAATCGAAAAATAAGACATCAGAAAGTTTCAGTTCATTACTTTCTCCGTTGTGGCCTGAAGGGAAACCAATTTCTCATCCAAGATTAAAAGACTTGGCTTCTTTATTATCGTTAATACCTAGCGATTGTCAGCCATTTTACCTAGGCCTACAGTCTGTACCAACTATCCGTGATGATCTTGAAGGCTATGATGTTGAAGAATTAGAATTTGATCATGATTTGGATTAATTTTATCAATGTTCCTTATTACGAGTACATCTGATCCATTACTAACCAACTTCAAAACCTATGAAAATGAAACAAATAATTTTCATTAAAATCTTAATAACTTCTGCAGTCGTGGCCTTTACTCTTTCAATGCACCTTCGCTTGGCACTGAATTCAGAAGCTATTAAGGTTTTTATGAAAAATATTGTTTTCTTTTTATTAGGTTTTGAAGTTGGTTAGTAGTTTTTTTGTGAAAATTATTTTAATTCGTTTTATTAGTTAATTATAAATTAAGTACAGATCTTGTTGTCAACGTAGTATTATGATTGGGACTACATATTTTTGTAACTATTTTAATTTGATTGAAAGTCGATTATACTAAAGTAATTTTTTTCTATATACTAAATTTATAATTTTTAGAAAAAAAAAACTATATAATAATAATCATATACATTAGATTATATTATTAATAATCTAATACATTAGATTATTAATAATATATTATAATAATCTTATACTAACTACGCCAGTGACTTTAAAAAAAAATGTAAATAATGTAATTCATGAGAGTTTGTAAAAGTTGTTTTAGATTTAAGTTTTTTAAAGAAGTTTTGTTATTTAGTAATTATGCAGAATAAATCCATTATTTTGGCTTTCCATTTTTTTATTTTTCGGCGTTATTTCAAAAAGCTGAATAAGACCATCCCGATACATGCATTCTGCAAAAGTGTTTTTCTTTAATTCTTTGTTAAAGCAGAACGCAAACTCTTAAAAAATATAATAATTTATGCACAAAACAAAGTATTTTGGTAGATCCAAACAGCTTATTTTGTAGCTTTTGTTATATAATTTAATATAAATATGACTTTTCAATATTTTTTTTTACTGTACAAAAAATTGCAGTGAAATTACCTTGAAATGGCCATATCATAAACGCGTTTTTCGTTGATGGTCGCATTCTGCTTAACTACGCTCAATTATTTCTAAAAGCTGAGGTTTAGTCAATTCTCTCCGTAGTCAATTTTATTTTGGGTCAACCATAATTGCATATGTTTTTTTAAGGAATTCGTATTTGGGACTTTATTCACACAAATACGGTGATAAGGAGCATTATCCATCACTATTATGGATGGCTCTCGTAAATTAGGCACAAGTTTTTCAATAACCCACTTTTGAAAGTTGGTACTATTCATCTCGTCATGATTGATGTTTTGTATCAAATCCAGTATCTACTCCCGCATGAACAATAATATATCTTTGCCCTTTCGATACAGGCTCCAATACTCCGTCTTCACGGTGGAGCATACGGTGGAGGTCTGCCCAGCTTGGGTGGAGCACCGCCGTGTCCTCGTGGCGGCGATCGGCGGCGGCGATCTCTCGCGTCCGGCCCTGGTACAGGCCATGGTACGGAGCGAGAGGGAATGGGAAGCCGTCACCTCCTTCTGTGAAGCAGTAATGCTCGCGAAGGAGGAGGCGGAGCGCGTGAGGGTGCGGCAATCATTGCGCCCTCACACCCCTAGTCGCCGCAGGAGGAGACACCCTGGGCGTCGGGAGTCAATTGCCGACTCCCGGCCACCGTAGGCGCGGGCTTGCGGACGGCGAGCAATGGGCAGCTCGCCGTCCGGTAAGGACCAGGCCCGGGTCGACGGCGCGTCGTGTTCCACGCGCGCCTCAATGAGATGTCAGCATCATTGAAGGGGTCCGATAGGGCCGATGCCTGCCGGGGTCGGGGATTGTTCGAAAGAGTTACCGTGGCCCTGGCGCACAGGCAACTGAAGGAACACGGGTGGGTTTTAGTGAGTAAGAGTCTGACACGCCCTTCCGCTCCGCCCAGAGCGGGAGAGGTCATTTGATGATTTCCCACCCAAAAAAAAAAAAACCCTCCGCTTGCCAACATTTACCCGATGTATGCGAAGAGTGAATATAGGTCTCATCTATATAAATTATGGGCCGGGGCTGGGGAGATTTATTATTTTTATCCACTGCAAGCTGATATTTTATTACGCTCCATAAGAACCTTCCGATTGGATTGAGATTTTTTAAAACGAAATCCCACCTTGTGAAGCAGCTTTCGCAGACTCTCTCGCTGTCCTGTGTAATTTATATCTGTCTTTAAGAGCTCTAAAAGCTTTTCAACAGTAGGGACCTCTTTTTTAACAGAATAAAATGCATGTACTTTCCTTCGTATAACTCCCATGTCAAAATCATCAACATGCACAAATCCACTTTTACGATTTCTCTCCTTGCCTGGTGTCCGAATTTTTGTACCAGTTTCTTCTGCTGCGTGCCCTTCCTTAACTATTTTTGAAATTAGTCCTTGACTCACACCTGAAATATAAGATAGTAAAATAAATGTTAGTAGAAATTTGAAATCTGGCAGGTTAGTTGGCTGTCTCACTTAGCAGGTTACCTAATAGATGTACGTTACCGTTACGCTAACCTGCAGCAAGAATAGAAACGATTATTTCGTGGTCTTAAATAATTAGTTAAGTATCGGGTAATTTATAACAAGAAAGTTGACAACACTAACCTGTCGCTGCCGAAATTCGTTTGTATATTTGATTAAATGGAATAATCGGAGACCCCGCCCTAGCTTCTTCTTCAAAAAACCTTTAGAATAATGTTTCGAGCTTCACTTTTAATAGCTTTCGGTTCGGCATATTTAACTTTTTTTATCACGACAAAACAACCAGAGAACCCGAATCAGAATGTACTAAACACTGACAATCGAATGACATTTCAACATGACGGCCGTAGTTCCAATTTTCACCATTTCACAGATAAGTTGATAGGATTGTACGTTATACTTGATATTTTTTTTTTTTTACTCTGTTCCTAGAATAAATTGAGAAGACCGTGGGGGGCTCATTTTGTTTTACCGGCCCGGGCTCCCGTCAGGGCTAGTCCGCCACTGGACTCACACTTTTTGTCCCGACAATACCTACGTTCACGTGGGATATTTTTTTTCGAAATGATACTATAAGCAAAATCTAGAAATAATAATTTTAATGCTGTCCGAGGTGCTGTTAGCTAGGAGTATTATGTATTCTGTGGCTGTCAGTGTCATTGTCTGTCAGACTGACTGTCAGTGTCATGTCATTGATATGTCAGTGTGTCATTGTATTTGTTGTCAATTCACCTTGTTCTGAGTTCGGAAGCAATTTATTTATTCACATTATTCGACCGATCAGAATATACTAGAAAATATTCCGTCAAAATAGTATTGAATAAGATTATATATAACGACAAACAAAATGTCCTTCTTGGTAAAACAACTGACTCGTAGAGTAAGTTTTCTAATCATGTTTTTTACATCCAAAACCCAATAATAATTCTAAGGTTCTGTATCACCTATTGATAATAATTTTCTAATTCCAAAGGTCCTTGCGCCAGCAGTATCTTCGGTGAAAAACCTGAAGTTTTCTACCAGTAAGTAAATCAGTTTTTAGCTGTAGTTTGTTACATAACCTATAAATACTTGTTCAATGAGCTCTTATTATTTTTTTAAACCTTGTACATAGCACAACACCTTGTTCATAGGCAACTCGGTTAAAGGGCCATCTTAGGGGTGACAAATCCCTCGTTTGTCCGATGTAGAAGTAATGTATCTTCAATTTTGAGTTGGTTTTCTAAGTTAAATTCAGAAAAAAAAACACTGCAAATTTTACTATAACAGAAATGTTATTTATTACACAATTAATTAATATTTTGAAGACTCTCTAGAATAGACTTTTACCTACTTTATTATTTACTATATGTACTTATTCCTGCCTTATTTTTCTTTCTAAACTAAACTATGCACAAGAAATATTCTAAGTATTACAACTTAGAATGTTTCTTGTACATATTTTAGTTTTCTGTTTATCCTATCAATGTTAGAATATTCTTTTAATTTTTACAAATTTATTGGTTTTTCACATAGAGCAACAACACACAATATTCTTCTATTCTATTCTCATATTAATTCTCTTATTTTACACCTATTATCAAAAACATCTTAGAAATATTTTGCTTCTTTCTAGCCAGTGCAGCATTTGTCCCGAGGGTGCAGCAGCCGGCCCCAAATTTTGAAGCAACTGCTGTGGTAAACGGTGAATTTAATAAGCTGAAACTTGCAGATTACCATGGAAAATATATTGTTCTAATGTTTTATCCATTAGATTTGTAAGTATTTTATTATATCACCTATTCTTGGCACAAAACAGTACATAATATGTTTGTATAAGTTATTCATTTCTTAACAAATGTATTGTATGTATTTTAAATACATTGACCCATTATTCTGCTTTTTTTTGTGTTGGTGGTACTTTGGTTTTATATTGTATGAGCCCAGTAGTTGGACCATACTCAAGCATAAGAGATGTTTTATGTTGTAATGAGGTATATCTTTAATTTCATTGAATTAATAGCTCTTTTATATCCTTAGTAAATCCAAATTTTTCTGTTTTCCAGCACATTTGTCTGCCCTACCGAATTGATTGCATTCAGTGACCGAGCTAAGGAGTTTGCCAGTATTGATTGCCAAATTATTGGTGTCTCAACTGATTCTGAGTTCAGCCATCTTGCATGGACCAACACTCCTAGGAAGGTATGCAAAAAGCCTTATAATGCTAATAATGTGCATTGTTGAAGCTACTTGAAAGAACTACCCAAATTGACGAGCAACCATACATACATAAACTCACGGCTTCTTCCCATGGGGGCAGGCAGAAATTACAGAACGCCACCTGCTATGATCCCTACATACTCATTTTACCTTGTTTACGTTCATACATCTGGTTAAACACGTACACTGGTTGCAAGTACTACGCACCTCACTTTTCTGAACCATCAGCTAGTAATTGGCGAGCGATTGGAGAGTCCTAAGTCCAGCAGAGGACTTCTATAGGCTGATGACGATGATGGACTAACTTGCAAGCTTGCTGTACTGAATGAAAACGGATTTATTTAAATAAAATAAAAAGAAAGAAAATACGTTTTTAATCAGCCCAGAAATCAAAGAGAAATTGGTGTAATTACTTTGCTAAAAAGTCCTTAAGAAATTAAGTGGTTTACATGATGTGGGATAGATGAATAAGAGTGAAAAAGCCGAGGTTGATTTAAATGATGACATTCTTCTAAACCTTTCCTACAGTAGATTAAATAGAGGTCCGCCGGTATCGGGAGCAGGGTCCAAGCTACCGGTGGTTAGGGCTCCAGAGACAGGAACCTCCTCACGATGCGAGCCGATTCGAGACTGCCTTCTGAATCAGGCCCTTGATCCAACCACCTAACGAGAGGCTCGAGAGATGTTGATCGAGGCTTTCGGCCATCAGGCCATTGGTCGATACGAAAATCGCCACAATGACAGGCGAGCTCAAACATATTATTATTCTGCGTTTCAGGATGGTGGTCTTGGTAAGATAGAAATTCCTCTTCTTGCTGACTACCAGAAGAAGATTTCGCAGGACTATAATGTTCTTCTCGACGCCGGTTTCGCGCTCAGAGGTAATTTATATTGTAATCAAATAAATTGATATTGGTTTTAACAGAAAAAAAATCTCAGAACGTTTTGTTAGGGGACTTGAAACATCTTTTGTTGCGAGCCGCGGTTTCCACTGCCATACAAATATCAACATTGACTTTCTTCAAATAAAGTCGAAAATAAAATACCTGACTCTTACCTGAGACGCGTACCTCTGTCCGCTTTGATGTGTTCTTCAACTAATGGAAGTTTATTCATTATCAACTTTATTTCAAGAAAATCAATGTTGATATTTGTTTGGCAGTGAAAACCATGTTGCGTTGCGTCTGCCTTAAGAGTATTAACGATAGAAGACAACTGCTAAATTGGGGCAATTATAATACATATTCTTAAAACGATTAATTAATCTAAAAGACCGCACTTACCCCGAGCCGAATGCTCGCTTCAAGAATTTGTTTTGCAAACATTCGTTGTGCGTCGTTTTGTTACGCAACGAACATTCATCCACGAAACGAGCACTTTGGTGAGTACATGAATCCAGACTCGAAAAACAAATTCTGGAAGCCGTGCTTGTGATCAAATGATTGCAAAACAAATGTGCCGTCCTTTATACCAAAGATTTTTTCCCCCAATTTTTTTTATTAAATATTAATATTACTTTTTCCTCCCATGCCAGGACTGTTCGTGATTGACAGGAACGGTATCCTAAGGCACATGTCAGTGAATGACCTACCCGTTGGCAGATCAGTGGACGAGACGCTCAGGCTGGTCAAAGCCTTCCAGTTTTCTGACAAGCATGGTGAAGGTATGTAGAGGATGTATAGCTTTACATAGTCAGTATAGTCGCAGTGGCCAATATTTTAGTCTTACAAGACCATGCTAATGTCTGTTCCAAAAGTAAGAAGTCAGTTGGGAAACACCAAACTCATGTAGTTTTAAAACATAATTTATTTTTAACAGACTTCAGAAATAGGATGAGGTGCTCAATTCGTCTGTATGATTTTTTTATTTTTTTATGTGTGTTAGCTCAGACTTTTTTCTGGGTGAACCGATTTGGATGAATGTTTTTTTATTTGATAGCTGGTGCTCACATGTGGTCCCATTTAAATTTGATCAAGGTCTGACCAGTAGTTTTTGAGTTATCCTTAATACTGCATATTTTTTCCACTTGTTTATGTTGATGATGTGTTAATAATTTCCTGTCACTGTTATTTACATACCAAGTAGTGGTATACGAATTTGTGTAGGGTAGGTACAGCAACTAAAAAGTGAAAAGTGGTGGCCAAAAACGAAAATACAAAACAAAGACACCGACTTCCGAAATTAAAGTTATTTTTTCACGTCTTTTAGTGTTTTCTTTGGAAGTCGGTTGTTTTTTTTGATATGTAAAAGTGTTTGTTACAAAAGTAAATATATCATTTATAGCACCGTGTGACCTAAACCCGCACTTAAGTACTTAGTCCATTTTTATACCGTGCGACAATCAAGCAGCTAACTTCACAGATGCATAATAAACAGAAAATATACTTTTAAATATTCTTTGACACTTATAAATTCACAGCACACAAATTTCAAAAGAGGGGTAGGTTGGTATTTCGTCTAAAAACAGTTTCATGCAGTAGAAAACTTGTCCTAGGTTTGGTTTTCAGTTAATAATATTATCATAAACCAGTTTGTTATTTGTGGATAACCATATTTTTTCAGTGTGATTTTAATATGAACCACTCGGGATGTGAATTGAGTGAAATGAGAGAGGTGACACTAAATTATTACTTGTGAAATTTTGGAAACATCATTTACTTTTCAATATCAATCAATCAATCAATCTGTGAGCACCATGTATCTATCTCATAATTAATTTACCTGTAATGCGTTATATTTAATTATTTTTACCTATTGTGGTATAGTAATTTTATTCTAGGTGCATCGTCTTCACATATTATGTATACATAATATTGTAAAACATTTTTAAAAGAGTAACGGTGGAGATTCTTGCCCATTATTCTCCATACGAAACTACCTTTTGGAAGGGGCAAGTAGAATCAATTCTATTTTTTTGTAATTTTTGACGTTCAAAAGTGCCTTTTATGTGCCTATTTGAAATAAACGATTTGACTTTGTGACATTGTCCCAGAAGCAATTAGAGAAATGACCAAAAACGTAACATATTTCTTTTTTTTCATTAATTAAAAAGATGGCGGGTTTATATTACACGAGCTATAAAATAGTAACTATACGATACTAGTGACTTATGAGGGATCCTTAGCTGTAGCCCGCCAAATTCAAATTTTGTTTGGTTTTTGCAAATCGCAGTTCTGATTTACGTCGTATGTTGATCAAAATGCGATTCGCGACTGTAGGAATGATATATTCATTGAATAATAATCATCAATTTAGATAGATTATTTATATAGCTTTTCTAACGGGTGTAAAAAGACACTTAATGAAGCCGAGAGTCACTTGTCCTCCCCGTCATTGTGATATTTTTTTTTTGTTCCTTAGCTCGGAATATTCTAGTTACGGAGATATTGAAGGTCAAAGTTTCAACTTTTTTTAAACTTTTTTCTCGAAAAATGTTTTAAATGTTCCTAACGTTAAATACCCCACAACTCCTATACTGTTGCATGCACTCATAAGCACAGCGTTTTGCGCGCGTTACATTGAGCGATATCTTAAACAGCGAATCTTCACACCAAAAAGTCGTTTCTCTAAGCAATAATTTTTGCTTAATTTTACTTAGTTTGATGTACAGAATGCGTAGATACTTAACTCTATGTGACGGGTCTTTACATACGCGACCGGGATGCGTCCCGCGCCTATTACAGTCAAGCATAAATCATTCGGGCGAACAAATATCAACATTAGTGTCCTTAAAATAAAGTCGATAATAATAATAATCTTTTCACCTTCACGCTTCAGAGAATATTATCCATCCGTCTTTGTTTCTTTTACAGTATGCCCAGCCAACTGGAACCCTGACACCAACGCGAACACCATCAAGCCAAACCCCAAAGAAAGCAAGGAATATTTCCAGAAGGCTAACTAATTTCGTACAGTTATTAGTTTCAACTTAGAACTTTATGGCATTTACGTTTAAGAGTTAATTTTGCATGACACAAATATATTACAACTAAGAACATTGTCTGTTGAGTCAAAATGGGTTGTTTTGAAGGGTTCTGGGAAGTGTTGTGGAGAAATAAACACAAGTGCTAATTCTGTTATGCACGCATCGAGTAATATAATAGTAATAGGAATAATTTAGAAGTATTTTTGTTTTATTTCGTATAGTTGATGAACAAGAGAATCGGCATCGTTATGCATTAATAGCTTCTGCCCTCGTCTTCGCTCTTGTGGAAGTCGTAAGACACCAGAATATACTAAAATAACAGAAACATTTTTATAAAAAAATCCTGTATAGTACGTTTGTAGTTTTGGTCTCAGCAGCCAAAATATGAAGAGAGTCAGGACTGGTGACGCGGGAGCAAGCGACGTACAGTTGTTCGTGCGAGAAGCAACTCGTCCTGACGTCGACACCTGCAGCCTTCAATAGTATTTTACCATTGGTTGCGAAGTTTTTTGTTTTTATTGAATTAATGAACGCCTGTGTTCCTGTATGTACTACCTAATGGCACAATACTGATACACTGACTGATGTATATACACGGTGACATTTGAATCACCGCTTTTCTAGAACAAACGTTGTTCAGACCATGGTCTACTACCATTCTACAGCATCAAATATGTTATTAAAACAAACTGAACTAGGCGTTCTCAAATTACTCATATGTTGTTCAAACGTGTTCAAACATTAACTGTAACATCACAGTACTCATCGCGGTAATCCACGTGGACTACAAGGATGTCCGGCCAATGCGGGCCGAAATGCAAATATATCATTAGCCAATGACAAGCAATCGTGCGAAGTATCGCTCCGCCCATTTCTTTTGTCGAATGTCGCGGGCAGCTCGAACCACCCGGGCAATAACCAGTCTACCGAAATGTCTCGAGCGAGCGACGCGTATGCATCCGATGTATTTACGTCACAGGCATGCATCGCGCGTTTTTTATGAAAATGAGTTCTAACTATTCGAGTGTGGAGTGGTTGGTTATTGTGCGTTTTTACTCAATTGCTGATGACAATCTGGCGGAAGCTAGGCGCATGTACTCTCAACCAAAATTGGAGTCAATGTTGTCTTGGTGCACACGCTAACCCTGTTTCGTGGTATATTTTGTTTTTGTCATGTTTGGTAATATCCCAATAAACAAATAATACCTACCTAATAATGTCACGGTAGATACAATGGGTACCCGTTCCTAGTTACAGGATAGAATTAAAACCATGTCTGATAGTACCTACCGTAAGTTCGCACCTAGAACGAAATTATAAAATAAGAGGTCAGCCACCTCGCCGCGCCGCGCCGTCCGCGTCGGTACGGTACGTCGCCTGCGTCGTGCTAGGCAAAAAATACCTAAGTACCAAAGTTTACCATAGCTAAAGCCATACTAAGCCATATCCGATACCGACTGTTCGCCACATCCCATTGCCGCACTGTGTCGCGCGCGCAATCCCCGTTGTGTCGCATGCATGGTGCTATAAACTCCTTAATGGAGACAGTCCCGAAATCTTTAATGACCAGTGATCGGAGTAGGTAGATTGAACTGGGGTCATTGATCCGAAACGTATATATTACTATGGACATTCCTCCGGAATTGGTGGATTATTAAAAAAAAACCGGAACTTATGTAGGAATTGTATTCTGCCAGAGTGGAAGGAGTCATTTGATGATTTGCCATCCTCAAAAAAAAGGTAGGAATTGTAATAAAATGAGCAATTTTATTCTTTATTATTCTTCCTATTTTTTTTTTTGTCACGATTTGACAAAACCCAACGACCAATCAGAACAAAGGATCATGGGTGGTACAATAACCGGTTATCAGAACAATGCGTACGCCCGCCGGAAATACTAAATCCGGAAATACCGGAATTACTTTCCGGAAAAATGGCTTATCCATGTTATTCTTTCTGTGTGCATTTATGATACAAGTACTAAAATCAATCTACCTACTCCGATCACTGTTAATGACACACTCAGGGTGATCATGTCAAATTATCTCATGTTCTGTGAAAGCTATGTCTGTTAGGTAAATAAGTTGTAAGTTGTTATCATTTTATTCGATTTTATTTTATTTTCTCTTTTTAAAGTAAGTAAGTTTGATCTCTGACTTGTTATTTGTTTTTTAATTTGTCCCGGAACATTTTTTGTCGGCACGCCACTGGGCGCTCCGGCACTTACACATGGCTTGTAAACAAAAGATTTCTATGAACCGATAGTAAACACATGACTGTTTCATTTTATGGACAGACCAGGCCTAATTACTCAACATGTTTGAGAACAATAGAAACTTTGAATAACTTTTAAATTTGGTATTTTCTAGTAAGACGTACAAAAATAAGTTCTAACAAAATTTCGTTTATGGAGATTCCCCTGCCTGGGATTTCCCTGTAAACAATGCTTTGTCTCGCGCTTAAGCCGCGCGCCGCGCTGCAATTGTACTTTGAGACGCGAGCGCCGCAGTGTCTGTGTTGTAGGGAGTAACGATAAACCCGACTTTTTTAACTTTGTCTTTTTTCGAAAACCAATGACGTTTTTTTTTTAATGGATGCTGTAGAATGGTAGTAGACCATGGTCTGAACAACGTTTGTTCTAGCAAAACTGTGATTCAAATGTCACCGTGTATATATATATATTTTTTACATTATATTTGAGGAGCTTGGCTAAGTCGCTCCGTAAGGCTGTCTCATAATATAAATATTATTATTATTTTATAATACATCATTCTATAAATATAAAACAGTCCTTATATATGAATAACTATCTTCTACGAATACCAATCCACGAGTTTATACAATAGTTTCGCTGTTTCTGACAACAGGAATGCTAAAATATTATTGCATCTTCCCACCTCTTTCACATCAACACCAAAGTGAATTAATAACTCAGCTCTGAGATCTTCGTTCCGGGCACACTAACCATGATGTGAAGAACATCTTCCACTTTCCCACAATTGTGCAGTTGGGGGACAATGCTTTCTTACAGATGATTCCTGACGAACAGCTATCACTAAAATAATAATAGTAGATTGGAAACACGCGGGATTTCTCATTAACAGTAGCCTAACCATAGATATTGATTTTTATGGTAACCAAAGATGACAGAAGAGGCGTAAACTGTTTTTCTGTGTACGTTTTACGAACTATCTTATTATATTTCGTCTGCAAAATTTAAAACCCCTTCCCGGGGGCAGGGGTGTTTAATAAATACCTACCTTTTAAAGAAGGTCCTTAAAAAGGTATTTTTCGAAAATCTATGATATTATCTTCTTATCAAAAAGTATTCGGGTAAATTTTCGAGTTGATTGAATTGACGGGGTACGATAAGGCCGATGCCTGCCAGGGTCGCGGGATTGTCCGAAGGGGTTACCGTGGCTCCGGCACACAGGCAACTAAAGGAACACGGGTGGGTTTTAGTCAGTAAAAGTTTGACACGACCTCCCGCTCCGCCCAGAGCGAGAGAAGTTATTTGATGATATCCCACCAAAAAAAAGGGGTAGATTTTCGAAAAACCCTGATAGGTATACGTTATTCTTTATTTCCGGTTTTAAGTATAAATACCGAGTTTTGAGTTAATTGGACCACGCGTTAAAATTATTACATACAAACTTCAACTCCCCCATAACCCATTTAAGGGTACCTAGTTTAAAAAAAAGACTAACTTTATTATTTACTGTAAGTATTCAAGTTTCAAGTTTATTAACTCAAAGAATAAGATCTTTCATATAAACAAAATCCCCCCTTTTCATCCCCCTAAAGGTCGAACTTCCAAAAACTGCTTACTGCTTGCACATTATAAAAGGAAGCCGTGTGAAAAATTTCACGTTCCTAGTATCAGTAGTGTCGGCTGTGCGTTGAAGTGTCAGTCAGCCAGTTAGTTTCTTCTTTTATATAATTTAGAAGTTGTTGAGGCTTCAGTGAACTTCAATGAAACTCCCGTATCGAAGTATGGTTGTTTAATTTGGTATAAAATGTATTAAACATAATATTATGCGGAGCGTATATGTTCGCGACGATGATGAAAATTGGAATAAATAATATGTATTGTGACGAAAATCTATACGGCGCCTGGCCCTTTAAAATAGCAAGTGCGACAAACATAAACACTGAACGTCTTCACAATTAACGTGCAGGCGTAAACAGAAGTATTTTTAGTTATTGTATTTTGTTTGAAAAAAAGTGTTATTAAATGTGTTCCGTTATAACATGACTGTTTTTACCCGACTGCGTTGCAGCCCAAAAGGTGTGTAATGTTTTAAAGTGAAACTTTTATTACATCGTCTCAAACTTTTTCGTCTGTGTGTTGCATGTCGCGTGACGGTTGGCCGCGGAGTAGGGATAAAGTGAAAGGAAGGAGGTTTTTAGTTAAATGTCTATAATGTGAAAAAAGTATCACTTTTACCATGGTTTCATAAAACCACACAATCCTTTTTTTTGGTGGGTGTCATGGTTCTTTTTTAAATATTCCGCCGCGTTTTTTTATATCCGACGTAAAGAATCGCGTCGGAATAAAACGCGTTCCGCGCTAGCAATGGATTAAGTAGAAAGCTGAGCATCTGTTCACACGGACGCGATTTTTCCCCGCCGGGATTGATCGCGCGGTGTTCGATTTTCAACGCTGGGCGTTGAGCGTTGAATGGATATGACATACGAATATAAAGGGTCAAAACAAATTAGCTAGCAAAACTTCACAGACGTGATGGCTATCGATATCCAAACACGTTAAAATAAAAAGATTTGATGTTGGTTGGTTGACATTACTTAATCCTCTCGAGAATTTTCTCGTAAAATCGAGTTTGTAAGATCGAAAATGTTTATTTTTGGCTTCAGCAGCCTCTTCTGATAGTTGTCATATATGCTGAAGGGCATGTTTAATTATGACATGACCATGTACGAGGATTTTATGTAATGTACGTGTCATGAGACGCCAAGCATATAATTTGACATGCAATTCCGCAGTCTTATTAGCGAAACTCGCAAACTTGCCTTCATTGATTGATATGACTTGACTTTGACTTCATAACCAGAAGAAATGGCTTCTAATATTACTCTCAGCTTCTGTATGAGACATACCTATGTGTCGATGCCTGTAATTTCAGCAGCTGTTTCAGGATCACTAAAAACCTTCTGGATGTATTACCCGAGTATGAGTTTCGAAAACCGGGTTTAGGGACGCCTACAACTTTATTGAAAAAAATAAAAACGAGTTAATGTATTTTATATTTATTATGGGTAGTGGTGGCCCAGGAGAGCAGTGGTGGCCCAGTGGTAATGGCCTCGACTTAGGAGTTGTAGGTAGATGGTAGGTCCGAACCCAGACAGCGCTTTACTTCATGTAATTTATTTCATCATCACTGTTCTCAAACATGGCGAAGGAAAACATCGTGAGGAAACCGGCATGTCCTAAGACCAAAAATTCGAAGACGTGACATCTACCAACCCGCACCGGGCCTGCTTGGTAGATTACAGCACATTCCCACTCACCGAGAGGAGGCCTGTGTCCCAGCAGTGGGAACATTATAGCCTGATTATGTTTACATTTTATTTTGTTATACTGAGAACAATCGTTTTTCGGTTAGGATTTTCAAGACGGCTGTTGGAGTTAGCCCGCGATCTATTTAATAAAGATACGGTCTTTTTTTCCTTATTAAATAAAATCGAAGGTCTATAGGTAAAGTGGGGACCCCTCATGGCCAATTTTGAAACGCTAGACCTCGGGTAGAGTGCGAACAAAATAAATGCGCGAAATAATCGTTTGCCGCCATCTCGACGTTTATATGTGTCAAGAGAGTGAGCTGTGTTTTCCAAAGTAAATGATCGCCATTATTATGCCGAAAGTGATTAAAAGTGCTGGTATATACAGGGTTATTTTTCAAAGACCAGCCAAATTTAAGGGTGTGGTATAGACCATCAGACTGAACAATTTTCTCCTTGGGACCAATATCGTAATCGCGAAAAAAAAATCAGCGGTCCTATACATTTGGGTCGAGTAGGTATTGAAGTTTTGTATGGGACAGTTTATAAATTTTTCGCGATGATGATATTGGTCCCATGGAGAGAGTTGTTCAGTTTGATGGTCTGTACCACATCCTTAAATTTGGCTGGTCTTTGAAAACTAACCCTGTATATATATAGTCGTGAAGGTCAAACACGCGCATAGACTTATCTTGCGCGCACTTCTACTATCTTATCGTCTCTTAAACCACAGTGTCTCAAGACGAAAGTCTGACCAGTGCGTGTTGCCAGTGATGACCTATGGCACTGAAACAAGGTCGCTTAAAATGGGCTTAAAAAAAAGTTTTATTAATTCTTTACAGTTTATGAAAAATATTTTTATGTACTTATGTATGTTATTAATAAAATTAAAATCATAACTTTATATTTTGTTACTATTGTATGTAAGGACCGGCTGAGGCGGTAAAGGCGTCCTCCAATGGGCCTCATTGGAAGGCTGAGAGTCATCCAAAAAGCAAAGATGGAGAGGGTTATGCTTGGGGTTTCCCTACGTGATCGAATTAAAAAACTTTTTTACAAAAAATTAAACCGACGAAAAAAGAAACTGAAAAGCAAAAAATAAATCTTTCAGTCTAACTAAGATCTTAAATTAATGTAAATTACAAATTTTGAGTCGGCGCCAAACAATCACCGCAGATCGATTAACGACGATCAATCAAGCTGCCATAAGTTTTCATGGCGCCTTGTATGTTTGGCGCCGACTCAAAATTTGTAATTTACATTAATTTAAGAGCTTAGTTAGACTGAAAGATTTATTTTTTGCTTTTCAGTTTCTTTTTTCGTCGGTTTAATTTTTTGTAAAAAAGTTTTTTATTTTTCGCTTTTCAGTTTCCGTTTCAAATAAATGAAATTATTTATTTATTTAGGACTACCAACAATGGCTTACACTACAGATGTCTTTAAAAAAAACATGAAATTAAAACTTAGTACAGTGGATTAATTAGCTACTTTATGGTAAACACCACATTACCCAAATTAAATTATGTTAATTGACAACTTGGGTACATGACAACTTGTCAAGCAATCTTAATACCGGGGAAAAATATGCTAGATTCAAAAGACATCATAAAGGTTTCATAACAAATCAGACAAACAGTCAAGAATTTTAGATTTCAGCTTAGGGAATCAAAGTGTAATTCGATTAGATCGCTATTACATTAAAACCTTGCAAAACCTAGCATATAGACAGTTATATGCTATACCGATGTTCTCTGTGGAGGACAAAGAGTAGTAACAGGTCTACGCGGAACTCATGACGAACGGAGCACGCAAGATATTGAGTGCGAGCAGTGGAGGCTAGTCGATAATTCCTTTATGAAATTTACATACAAACATTGCGTCGTTTAAACATCTTCGTTCTTCTAAAGTGTTGAAGAAATTCAAGCTATTTTTTTTTATAAGAAGATTTATTTTTAGCTATGCCAACAGAAACAGCTAGATGCCAATCAAAGCGTTTTTGAACGTGTTCTAGACGCAAACTATTCGTAGCAGAGTGCGGCCGCCATTTCATATCACAGTATTCTGCTACATATCAACTACAAAGTGTAAAGTGTAAAGTACAAGTCTTATGACAAAAACCCAGCATCTTGGACGCTTTTTTGAGGCTTGTATTTAAACGCCTACCAGAAAAGTGCCTATTTTACTACCAACAAATTCGAAATACTTGCCAGAATGGATAAATGCTCACCAAATTGTGTTTCTTAAAGTATTGTAGAAATGAACTTGTTTTCCTTTTTATTCTATGCCATAAAGATTTATAAACGTCTTTTAATTTCTTACTACCTGCCAAGATAGCTCGACGGAGCCCCGCTTAGCGAGGCTCCTATTTCTGTAACCAACCAAACTTCGGGGTGCCCCTGACGTCGACCGGCGTGGGTTAGTGTTAATAAGGAGCTCGACGGAGCCCCGCTTCGCGGGGCTCCTATTTCTGTCTAAAGGGTTTAAAGGAACCTAACCAACCGAACCTCGGGGTGCCCCTGATGTCGACCGTCTATGGTTAGATTTGGTGAGCATTTATCCATTTTGTTAGGCAATAAGAATATAAATACAACACGTACAATTATTCTGATGAGTGTATAATTATTTTGGAACTTAAGGTGTTGTTCTTTAGGCACCTCGGTATAGAGAGGGTTTATTTTATTTGAAGTTAACATATTTTACTTTGGTACTTAGTCTTAGAGTGATACTTTCTAGAACTGTTTGTGGTACGTATTTGTACCATATCTTGTATGAGTTTATATTTGAGTGCTAGTTTTTGATGGATGACTTTTGCTACCGGATTGTGTCTATTTGTATAGTCTGTTTTAATATTATTATTATTATTACTTTGCCTTTAATTATAAGATTATTTGTTCCTGTATATTTAACGTAGTAATACTTCATTGAGATCAAATACATTTCTTTATTTTTGCACCATTCATCATCATCATCATCAGCCTATATTCGTCCACTACTCGACGTAAGCCTCTCCTAGTGAACGCCATTGAGCCCGATTCTTGGCTCTCGTCATCCAGTCTCTGCCAGCCGCATTTCGCAAGTCGTCAGTCCACCTGGCCGGCGGGCGCCTCACACTACGTTTGCCTAAACGCGTTCTCCACTCTTGAACTTCAACGAGAGATGTGACCAGCCCATTGCAGCTTCAGCTTACTTAGTCTTTGGGCTATGTCGATTACCTTGGTTCTCTGGTGGATAACGTCGTTCTGGATTTTATCCTTCAGAGAGACTCCAAGCATAGCTCTCTCCATAGCTCGCTGAGTGACTTTAAACTTATGGACCAGTCTCACCGTGAGTGTCGACGTTTCTACTCCGTAAGTCGTAACCAGTAGGACACACGCGTTGAAGACTGTCGTCGCACTGCGGTATAGACGAGGAGAAGACCTGATGAAGTTTACCAAATGCTGCCCATCCCAGCTGAATCCTAGTATCGGCTTCCCTCTCAAAATTGAGATGGGCCTATAGTTTTTATGTTGAAGTTGTTATCCCATTTATGTATAGTCACCATCTTTGCCACTTTCCATTTTATAGGGAATATGCCAGAAGTTAAGGATTTGCTGTTTATAGCTGTAATAAATATTACCTTTATTAATTTATAAGCTTTTGAATGTTTTGAGTATGCTCTCACTGCTAATAATTAGAATTTCCCTCGACTGCCTTCCGTACCCAACATCACACCCTCTATGACTGTCATACTCCAGCTAGGCTTAAAGTTCTCATCAAGATGAATGAAATAAGCCCAAACACGATCTAACTGCTGTCAGCTGTCGAGGAGCCCTCTCGACTGTCTTCCGTCTCCATCATCAGATGATCTTCAGGTCTCTTTTTTGTTGAAGCATCATTAGAACTACGTATATGTGCCAAGTTTCAACAGAATCGGTTCACAATGGAACATTCTGTAGGTGAAAAATCATTTAACCCCTATTTTTCTACACCTAGGGGTGGATTTCGTTTTTCAATTTTAAATGGGACCAACTTTGGGGTATATTCTTTCCATTAAAAAAAGAATCATCAAAATCGGACTACTCGGTAAAAAGATACGGATCGACTTGACCTCCTCCTTTTTTTTTCGTCGGTTAAAAAATGAAGAGATCTCTAGGGGAACCAAGGTAACCGACATACCCGAAGTATTGCCAAACTAAGTGGCGATGGACAGGGCAGGGCACATTGCTCGCAGAAGAGATGGCCGATGGAGCCGAAAGATTCTGGAGTGGCAAACTCGTACCGGAAGACATTGGAAGCCCTCCCACAAGGTGGACCGGCAACCTTGTGAAGACCGCAGGAGTCCGCTGGATTTGAGAAGCACAGAACCGGTCGAAGTGGCGATGCTTGGTGAGGCCTATGTCTAGCAGTGGACTTCTTTCGGCTAAAATGATGATGGTGATTATTGTCTCACTGCAGGGCCAAGGCCTCTTCTATAGACAAGCCACGAGCATTGATCACCACACGAGTTGGCGATTTTAGAATTATATTGACTATAAGTCCACAGGTTTCCTCACGACGTTTGTCTTCACCAATGTCAGTAATGCCCGTAAATTAAATGATAAACTCAGAAGGTACTTATGAATTGAAAAAGTCACATTGGTAGGTACTTGACCGGTTTTGAACCCACAACCTCGTGCATTATTTCTTTATTAATTTTTTATATACATAGGTAGTCGTTATATACAGCCGTAATACAGATCCATGTTTGTTTTTTAACCGACTTCCCAAAAAGGAGGAGGTTCTCAATTCGTCTGTATGTTTTTTTTTTTTTTTTTTTTTTTTTTTTTTTTTATGTGTGTTAGCTCATAACATTTTTCTGGGTGAACCGATTTGGATGATTCTTTTTTTATTTGATAGGTGGTGCTTCACATGTGGTCCCATTTAAATTTGATCAAGGTCTGACCAGTAGTTTTTGAGTTATCTTTAATATTGCATATTTTTTCCACTTAGTTTATATGGATGATGTGTTAATAATTTCCTGTCACTGTTATTTACACACCAAGTAGTGGTATACGAGTTTGTGTGGGGTAGGTACCGCAACTAAAAAGTGAAAAATAAAAACTTTTTTTACAAAAAAACAACCGACTTCCAAAAAAAACACTAAAAGACGTGAAAAATAACTTTAATTTCGGAAGTCGGTGACCAAAAACGAAAATACAAAACCAGACACCGACTTCCGAAATTAAAGTTATTTTTCACGTCTTTTAGTGTTTTTTTTGGAAGTCGGTTGTTTTTTTGTAAAAAAAGTTTTTTTACCATTTGCATTACGCATGAGACGCGAGATTTACCAACATAAGATAGGTGAATTATTACCTACTACCAATTTAAAGTACCCGGTAGGTATTTGGAGGTTCTCAACCACAGGGTCGGATTGGGCCGGAAGGGCCCGGGTGGCTCCCCACAAGCCTGGGGCCCGAGACTGGATAACGGTAGATGGTATACTATCGGAAAATAATGAAATATAGAAATTATTAATTATCGACGATATATATTCTTAGATACCTAAGTACATTTCCAATAATATAACAAATATGAAGCTAGCCACTCAAACTTTTTTTTTTTAAAAGGAGAGCTTTCATTGAAGCTATTATTATCTCGATCGTAAAAGCTGTTTTTCTAGTCATCCTTGATTAGTTACGATTCTCTGTTTAATATAATAAACGAATCCTACAGTTCTTGCCGCAGTAGACAGCGATTATGTCTCGTTTTAATGCGATTCAACGCTGAAAATCGTCTTTCACAAGTCACTTGCGTGAACGTGAGAATTACACAATATGCAACATATAAGGCGATGCACGAGCTGATATGCATGTTATATTGTGATAAAAGTTTGTCAAAGTTGCATACCATGTGCATGTACATATGGTATGCAACTTTGACAAACGTCCATATCACTTCTGGAAAAACACATGGCGTCCTTAGCTGTTTGGTCTAAGACATCTTCGTCGTTTTTTTCCTCACTCTCGAGAATCTGAGTCATTCATGTCTTGCTTAGACCTGCCTTAGGTAAAACGTGCTCATCCCAAAGAATTTTAGACAGTTCATTAAAACTATTTGCAAAAGATTCCAGTTCTTTTGACAGCAATTCTCGATAGAAATTTGCAATTGATATGAGAGACTTTAGTGCGTCATTAGGAATCCCATTTTTGTTGATGTCATTGAAGTTTTTCGGGTCTAAATAAGCGGTATCCTTAATTAAATCTTCGTTGCAGATGAATTTGTCGTTTACTTTAACTAAAGCTGTGCTAATAATGCCTTTTTAGACAGACATAGAATAGAATCTCTTTGGGTCTGCAGCCAATTGTGTCACTTCGTCTTGGCATAACTCGTCGTGTTTCTTTGGTTTTTAAGAAATTCTTCGTAACGGCAACGTGGTTTGTATGTCGAAATGTCGATATCAATGTTTAAGGCGTGCATTAAGTACTGAAAACCGGATGCAATTAAACTTGCAACCATCGTAAAAAGTATCTAAATGTCTTCGCAAATTTATATCTAAACTTTTGATGAGTCCCCAAGCTTTAAGATAATCAAATGTAGGGATTGGAGATATTGGCTTACTGGGGTTGATAGGTCAAACATTTTCTTGAATGCGAAGGCTGTCAGGATAGTTTAAAATTTCGAAAAGGAATCCATCAATGCCTTCGTTTGGAACGAAACCTTTGGCTCGAACTCTGCTCGAAGATGTGGCACTTAAAGTTTTTATTAGCGCGACGTATCGAGTTTCAAGGCTTTGTCTTTAGCCCACCATCTCGTTTTTCCGATGTTCTGTAATCGTCTCAATTTGTCTTGTCTATTAATACTGAAATTTTGTCCACCCATAAAGATTGATTCATGAATGAATTATACTGGTAGACTCCAAGAGCCCAAAAAAATTCTTTGCTTCAGTACAGCTTGACGTCGCTCCTCCCAGCACTAAGTTTAAAACAAATGCACATAAAGATTTTTAAATTTTATAAATGTGCACATTTTTAATTTTAACCTACATTTTATTTACTTTTTTAATATTAAAATAAAATAATGTCTGCTAGATTCACAATCATACGAACTATCTGATCTTGTTTACATTTAGGTCGCAAGAACTGGGACCTAGCCTGCGTGTGCCCCCTATCGTACCTACCGCTTGGCTTACGGCAACCCCCTCAAGCCAGGCCCGTGGGGGGCCCGCGCAGGCTGGGGCCCGGCTGGCAAATGCCACCTCGACTATAATGGCCAGTCCGACGCTGCCTACACGTGCTAGTTTGTAGCTACCTACTTAGGTACCAAACCTTAAATAACGTGACCTTGATCAGTACCTATTATTAACTGAAGTTTCCCATCCGTTCAAACCTTGTTTATTGTTATTAGCAACTAAGTATGTGTTCCACTTTCAATGGCAAACTTATTACTGCCAATCAATTTAAATAGACACTTATGTCGATTCATCATTACGTCAAGTACTCGTGAATGTCCACAAACTATGTTGGATACAAAAGAATTGAATGTACAACTTGTAGGTAGGTGGCACTACTTATTTGCTTATCTGTTTAAGCAAACGATGAATAAAAATCCTTAGTTGAGGTAATTTTTTTATGACTTCTTTTCAATTGAGTTTAAATTGTAACGGTCTCTGTAGTCGCTTTAAGAGCTTAAAATAGCTTTGCCCCAAAGGCGCCAAGTACCAACCGTTAGGTACTTATCGCAACACGATAAGTAGGTGTTCCAACGAATAAATAAAACCTGCGGTAATCTCAAAAAATCATCAGATAGAGACAACGTTAATCTACCAATACCTACTAATACTCCATTTTGACGGAACTGTGAGTCCTCGTATCATCAGCCGAACTGATTGTGTCAACCAAACACACTTTGCAAAGGCAATTGCTCCGTAAGCTGGCTAGTCTGGTAGTTCCTTGCATATGATACTGTACGAAATAAACGTTTTTTCATTCTTTCTTTCTTTGTCTTAGCCTAGACCGAGCGACAGTGGGCACAAACAGACGCTCTGCATTCGTTGTTGCAATCCAAATGCAGATCAATTGAATAAGTCCTTCACTACTGCAACGCAGTTTCCCAAAATTGGTGTGCCGACTTGTACTTGTGACTTGTGTAACTGCATAGACACACAAATATTAATTGGCAAACAATCGGTTGTGCAACGACAATACACATGTTTTGTGGCTAACACGAATAAACACTAGAAGGATTATATGTACCTAGCATTTAGGTACCTACACTGTATCTCCAACATCAAGTTACCACAAACTGTCAGATTTTCTCATTCGATTTTGAACTTAACCAACAACATTTTAAGGTTTAAAAAACTTTTTTACAAAAAATTAAACCGATTTTTTGCTTTTCAGTTTGTTTTTTCGTCGGTTTAATTTTTTTTTTTCGCTTTTCAGAGTCCGTTTCAAATAAATGAACTTATTTATTTATTTAGGACTACCAACAATGGCTTACACTACAGATATCTTAAAACAAAAAAAACATGAAATTAAAACTTAGTACAGTGGATTAATTACTTTAAGGTAAACACCACATTACCCAAATCAAATTATGTTAATTGACAACTTGGGTACATGACAAGTTTTCTAGCAAACTTAATACCAGGGGAAAAATATGCTAGATTCAAAAGTCATCATAAAGGTTTCATAAAAAATCAGACAAACAGTCAAGAATTTTAGATTTCAGCTTAGGGAATCTAAGTGTAAATCGATTAGATCGCTATTACAAAGTAAAACCTTGCAAAACCTAGCATATAAACAATTATATGCTATACCGATTTTCACTGTGGAGGACAAAGAGTAGTAATAGGTCTACGCGGAATTCATGACGGACGGAGCACGCAAAATATTGAGTGCGAGCAGTGGAGGTTAGTCGATAATTCCTTTAAGAAATTTACATACAAACATTGCGTCGTTTAAACATCTTCTTTCTTCTAAAGTGTTGAAGAAATTCAATCTATTTTTATAAGATATTTTTTTAGCTATGCCAACAGAAACAGCTAGATGCCTATCAAAGCGTTTTTGAACGTGTTCTAGACGCAAACATTAATAACATTCCAAAAAAAAATCCGCTATAATATTTACAACTCATTAGTTCGCTCACACATAAATTACGTAATCGAAACCAAATCTACAATTAAAAATCTACAAATAGTACAAAATAAAATAATTAAATTTCTATTCAACTACGATTATCACACACCTACATCCGAACTATACAAACACACCAAACTAATGAGCATTCATCAACTTTACACATTCCTGCATTCTCATTAGAAACACACAATTATCCTTTAAAATAAAAACATCCAAATGCAGCCAAAGAAACCCCAACCAAATACAGACACCCCCCGCGGATGCAATATGGCAGGAAAAATATAAAATACGAAGGTGTACAAGTGTACAACTTTAAAACAATATACCAGCAGATATCAGGAGCGCATCCTCTTTTAACATATTCAAAGCCAAACTTAAGCAGTACGTCACTAACAACACAAAACTAATAAGCTAGTCATGCACATAAAATGCGGCACCGTACTGACCTACATAAAAACAAAAAATGCTACTGGACTACACTTACACTTACCTTAGTTATGTATTTATTCGCTAAGTGAACAATGTATGTTCTTTTAGAATAAATAAAGAATCTTTAAACCGAACTATTCGTAGCATAGTGGGGCCGCCACATCATATTACAGTATTCTGCTACATATCAACTACAAAGTGTAAAGTACACTGTCTTATGACAAAATCCCAGCATCTTCGACGCTTTTTTGGGCTTGTATTTAAACGCCTACCAGAAAAGTGCCTATTTTACTATCAAAAACTTCGAAATACCTGCCAGAGTGGATAAATGCTCACCAAATTGTGTTTCATAAAGTATTGTAGAAATGAACCTATTTTCCTTTTTATTCTATGCCATAAAGATTTATAAACGTCTTTTAATTTCTTACTACCTGCCAAGATAGCTCGACGGAGCCCCGCTTAGCGGGGCTCCTATTTCTGTCTACAAGGTTTAAAGGAACCTAACCAACCAAACCTCGGGGTGCCCCTGATGTCGACCGTCTATGGTTAGATTTGGTGAGCATTTATCCATTTTGGTAGGCAATAAGAATATAAATACAACACGTACAATTATTCTGATGATTGTATAATTATTTTGGAACTTAAAACGTTGTTCTTTAGGCACCTCGGTATAGAGAGGGTTTATTTTATTTGGAGTTACCATATTTTACTGGGTACATAGCATAGAAAACCGATATCGATATCCGTGGCCTTAGGGTCTAAAATATTTTTTGGTGAGCATTTAAATTGTAGCCCTTTTTTAGTTATGTGGTGTAGGTATGGTGCAAATATAAATTTTTGGCCAAATAGAACTCCAAGGTCACGTACAGTGTGATAGACACTGTAAGTAACTTTGTCGTCATTAATGTAATACTCTCACTGGCTCCTGAAATCCAGGCACTCATCCAGGGCCTCACATTTTTCTATAACCAGTTTTTATGGCATTAAATAAATTATTATTTTGGTAAAGAAATTTGGTTTCTTAGTTCTTCGGCTAGTTTAAGCTACATTAACGGGCCCAAGCCAAGACAATGTAGCGTGTGCGGTGTTTTTTTTAAGCACCTAGAATTAATGTTATGAGGAGTAATTTGATTTTCCTCAATTTGCATGAACTGCCTAACTACAGGTGTTAATTACAGGTGTTGTTGTTTTTTTTGGTATTGTTGGACATTCCAATCAGGTAATGCAGTGTCGTTGTAATATCTTGATTTAAAAAGAGTGTCCTTGGAGTTTCTTGCCCGTTCTTCTCCATAGAGATCTACGTTTTGGAATGGGCAACTAGCTTCAACTTTCTGACTAACTGACCGACTCTTTGACAAAAGTGCCTGTAAATGGTTTAATTGAAATAAATGCTTTGAGTTTGAGTTGAGTTTGAGTTTGAGTTGCTCTTGCTTAGGATAGGTAGTAGGAAAAAAAATACAAGTTTTTAGGTATACATTCTTTATTCATAAAAAGTATTATCACTCGGTTCATTACATTTAACATCAACTAGGTACCTGCTTAACTATTTACTCCCTTAAATGACAATCTACAAGAGTGATAGAAAAATGCACGTTCGCTGGGTGGATTCATTCATGTGTTTCCTGTTAGTATTGAATAATTGCACAGCACATGTGAGATTACTATGTACCTACTATAAAGCTACCATTTACTGGGTACGTCTGTCATGGACTTGACCTTGGCGGCTGAGAGTATGTCATGGTCACTCTAATGTCTCGCTGATGGTGGCGCATCTATTGAATCATTGTTCCCTTCAAAACCAAATGGTTGAGCTGAATGGTGCTAATCCATGTGTCATGTTCGTGAACGGGCGCCGTCAGTAAGGACTGGTCATCTTTTAGCTGCCACGGCTTATTTTAATTTAATTTTTTTATTTTATTTTTATTACGGACTCTTTCATAGTTCTTAGGTACATGTATAATTTCATCATGAATTTTATGTAACCAATACTTTTTTAACCATCATTATTTTGATTTAATAATGTCTGTGGAGTTTCTCGCCCGTTTTCCTCTACCTACTACACTTTGAAATGGGCAACTAGCTTCATCTTTTTGACTGACCGACCCCTTGACAATTAAAAAGAGCCTGTACTTAATTGGCTTATTTGAAATAAATGCTTTGTGTTTGAGTTTGTTTGCCAGCTACGCATCCCTGCGCGTAGTTGCCGTGGATCGCAGTGGGTGATCGCGCTTACATTAAATTGTCATACAAAACGAAGCCGCGCCCGTGGGCCGCACCAATGGAACTGCGACTTTATACTGCACGATCAGTTTTTGTAAAAAGAGTTTTTCAGGTGGGCCTTGAGAGTATTAGACAGACATTGACATACAAGAAGATAACTCAAAACAATTCAACTAATTGTTCCTTTCCCGGTAATCAATAAAGTCTTAATCGATTATAATTAGGACTAAAATATCTTAGGTATATAGACAGAGGGCCTAGACAATCACTTTCAAAGCGTTTAGTATTTCTTCAACGACTTTGAACAGGATTGACGAAAAGATATAAGCTTTTCGGTAGCTTATGTCATTCCAATATATTTTCGACTTTTCAATCATCGTTATCGACGATAGAATGTCACTTTGTTTAGGTCCTCAGGTCGAGTAATTCCACTTTGCCCCACCAAGCCCGCCACCCTGGTGTGGCAAAGTGGACTGCCTAAAATTTTGCAGTGGAATATGCCCCACTATTCTGATTTGATGGGGCGGATAACACTAGCATAAACACTTTGTGGATTCTGCCCCACTAGGGTTGGCACCTCAGGATTTGTGTATGAAGGTTAATGAGGCGTAGCCGACGGAGTCCCGCTTCGCGGGACTCCTACTTCTGGGCGGTTTAAAAAAAAATAACCACGAAGGGGACGGCGGGGTCTTTCAGACCCCGCCGTCCCCTTCTAACCTAACCTGTCCGAGTCGGGGTGCCCCAAGTTGTACCAAATACCTGGGAACAATTTTTGTTTATCTGAGAACGAAAATATTTCGTGGCGATAGATGATATAGTAACAGTGTAACAGTAACTGTGACTCGTTGGGAATTATTATCCAAAACATTCCCAACGAGTCACACTGTTACCCGTTGAGGTGTGACTCGTTGGGAACAAGCTAATAAATACAGCAAAACTATATAATGTATTTATTTAAATCCAGGAAGATTTTATTTGTGACAGTTTTTTACAAAATTAGAACCTTAATACACTGTTTAAATAACCATTTTGATGTATTTAGATTTACGTTTGCTTGTCTCAGACTTGTCAAATCCTAACGTCAGTGGTTACATTTTTTTTTTTTACAAACAAATGTAAAAATACATGTTAACCTTCATACACAAATCCTGAGGTGCCAACCCTAGTGGGGCAGAATCCACAAAGTGTTTATGCTAGTGTTATCCGCCCCATCAAATCAGAATAGTGGGGCATATTCCACTGCAAAATTTTAGGCAGTCCACTTTGCCACACCAGGGTGGCGGGCTTGGTGGGGCAAAGTGGAATTACGCCTCAGGTCCCTCTACATTCTTTCTTCTAAAGTGATTTCGTGTCCCGACACTGGTTTCAACAAGAAGTCGAATCTTAGCTGCAGATTGCTGATATCAGCCGTCACTTTATATCTCCTCAGAAAATGTACTAGAGTTGCTTTCATTGAGATCATGGCGTAGGTTTTACCTGTAAAGAGATTTCTATGTTAGTATTTTGCAGGAGTACTAATCTCGACTTGTGACCTGCTTTTAGTTAGGGGTGCTACACTCATGTCAGGTCAGCAAGATTCGGTTCAGTCGGGCGGGAAAATCGAATGTATTATTATGTTCGGGAAAAAGCCGCTCCGCTTAGCTTGAATTGTGCCGAGTCGACCCGAATATCCGGTAAAGCGAAGGTAGATGCCGAACGGAGTTTGCCAATCGGCATGAGCCGTATGCAAGCCGAATTGTTACGGGTCGGTTTTGTTGTTCAATAAATTAATACCTTAGATGATAAATGATTTTATTTCTGTAAATAGGTTTGTATAAACACTTTTACACATCAATCATATTTTAAAAACTAGATGAGGTCGGCGTTTCATAACTGGCTACTG
Source organism: Griposia aprilina (assembly GCA_916610205.1). Taxonomy (NCBI): domain Eukaryota; kingdom Metazoa; phylum Arthropoda; class Insecta; order Lepidoptera; family Noctuidae; genus Griposia; species Griposia aprilina. The sequence goes on along the minus strand of OU744305.1, from coordinate 9,890,710 downwards.
TGAGAAGAAAGGCCGAAACAAACTCAGAGGTCACAGTCTCTTATAAAGTCCAGACATAATCTTGGTCAGATCATGTGAAGACCATGTAGATTTGTGTCTGAAATGGTCTTTTGAGGAAAAACCACACAGATTGAGTGGACCTGTCCAGTCAGTGCACGCATTTGTCAGTAATCGTGCAGCTAACCCTGTACCTATCTACTGCCGAATCGAATGTGAGGACTCGAACATGTGTGTAACAGCCCTTAGGTTCCAAGCCTATGGTTAACCGCACATCAGTTGGCACAGTTGAAAGACAAAATTCGTTCTTACTGCTACGAGTTATAGTACGGGCAGCAACGAAAATTGGTCAGTAGGTAAGTAGGTATTATTACATTTACATCATATTACTTTTAGATCATAACCGAATATCGTCAAACTTATAGGTACATAAGTAACTTTTAAATTTCTCTTTTTGTTTTTAGGAATACTAGGGTTTGGCTCATTGATATTAGTGTGTGTAATTCAGGGACCATTTTGGTTACCCATTGAAAGGGTTTTCGATTGGGTTTTTCTAAGCAGTTAATAAAAAACCCTTACGATGAGGGTAAACCTTTTGAACGGCTTAATTTAAGCTATTAAAATTTTGGTTACCCATTGAAAGGGTTTTCGATATGGTTTTTCTAAGCAGTTAATCAAAAACCGTTACGATGAGGGTAAACCTTTTGAACGACTTAATTTAAGCCATTCAAAAGGGTCAGACTTTCAACTCTCTTAAAAACGATAACAGCATAATCTGACTTGTACGCTATTACGCAGCGATTGAGCGTGGTGCTTGCTTCACACCACCACCTACTAAGCACAAGTTTATTGTATAACCATAAGATAACCCGAACAAAACCCTTATATTATATAGGTTATCATAATGAAGGGGTAACCCTTTCACTGAGTTTTAAATATAGAACCTATTCAATGGATTATCATGTAACCTTTTTACTGGGTTTTGAAGCATAGAACCCATTCAATGGGTTATCCATATAGAAGGGTTAACCCTTATACTGGGTTTCAAGCAAAGAACCCATTCAATGGGTTATCCATGTAGAAGGGTTAACCCTTTTACTGGGTTTCTAGATAGAACCCATTCAAAGGGTTACACCATGGTAAAGGTAACCTCATGAACGGCTTACCCTTTCGAAAGGCTTAACCCTTAACCGGGGTTGTACGGTCCCTGGTGTAATTAATATGTTTATTTTATAATGTGCGTCTTAGTTCTGCAGAATAAACAAATTTTCTTTCTTCTTTCTTTTTGTCATCCAAATTGACCTGATGTTAGAAAGAAAAAGAAGACAGAAAAGATATTGTGTCCTGATGTTCGTCCTTCGTAGGTATAAAAAATATGATATCTATTGACACAATATTATTCTTTTGTTACACAATTTTTCAGCATTTCATGTAATAGGTACCATCCCATTTAATAAGGGTTTGTGAAAATAGTTATTTAACATATATTCAAAAATATTGTTCTCAACAATAATCATTTTAATAACTGAAATGCTGTTCGACGTTTTTCCCGACTACATAAATAATAGATAATTTAAGTAATATTTACCCAAACAAGATCGTTTTCCCAGGCTGAAGCCCACGAAAGCACCAGGGTTGGCGGGCATCCCTGGCTCCAGCCATCTCTCTGGTCTGAACTGTTCCACGTCCTTGCCCCACACAGGTTGTCGATGGGCCCCGAAGAGGAGAATTACGCATTGACTGCCTGCGCGCATCGTGAAGTTTTCTAGAGAGAAAATAAACACGTTTTAGTCAAATACTTACTAGTGACCCCCCTGCTCCTCACGATTTTAAGACTTGACAAAACATCCAAACTTTTTTAATATACAGGGTCAAATTAAATTAGCTAGAGAAACTCCGCAGACGTGATGAGTATCCATAAATAAACATGATGCATGTGGTAAGAAATAAAGAATGACGTGTTTTAGCGTTTTTGTAAAATCGTCCCCCAAGGGTGTAAAATAGGGGTTGATTTTTTAATTCACATGTGATACTGAAATTTATGTGTACTGCTTTTTATGCGATTAAAGGGATTGGAAATTTAGTCTTATAGAGGTATGAGGAACCGGGTGTAAGTTCACTCATACTATATGGAAAAGGGAGGATCCGCCGACCTGACGGGTGTCGTGTCTGGTGGGCAACTGCCCGACGTTTGATGTCGGGACGTTGTATACAATGTGTAACTTAAATAACGCACAACCTCTTAGGGAGTTATTGTACTCATCATTATGAACAACTTTCATTAGGGGACTAAATCTAAAATCGCGAAAAAAAATTAGCTGGTCCATACATTTATGTTCGCATAACTCGTCAAAATGTAGGTAACGGCTGAATTTTTTTTCGCGATCTTAGATTTATTCCCATAGTGAAAGTTGTTCATAATGATGAGTACAATGACCCACTAAGAGGTTGTGCGTTATTTAAGTTACACATTGAATATGCTAGTTGCGCGGTAAACTCTGCTTGCACGATGCAGGATTTTGTGTGACGTCAGTGTGGCGATGTAGATACCGCCACAGTCTGTCTGTTACCTTTCAATGCCTTATCGGCTGAGCAGAATTGGATGAAAGGCAAACCGATAGGCCATGACCTGGGTTAGGACATAGGATACTTTTTTATCCCGGTTGTAAATTCCCGTGGGATAATTTCCGACAATCGCGTGAAGCCGCAGGCAAAAGCTAGTAGGTTATAAAATATTCTAATGAATTTATATATTTTTTTAATTATTAATCTGTGCAAAACAGACTGCAGTCGTAAAACACATACTTAATTAATTTACTTCATTTTACACAAAACACAAACATTTAGGTACATAATGAAGTTTCAACAACAACATAGGGGTAAGCTTACTTAGCCTGACATCCTTGTCGACGTATCTCAGGGTAACGGGTCCTGTGGTGAAGATTCGCAGACTCTCTTTAATCACCGCCTCGGTGTAGACCAGCTTCTGTAGGTCTTCCTTCTCAACATCTCTGTCTGTAGAAAAGACTTCTTTGATTCTGAAAGTAGAGCATTCGTTACTTTTGTTTCTGACCGAGTTTCGGTCATAGCAGGCAATATAATAATATCTTTATTGTACTTTCATAAACATACAGTACAAAGTCAAGATAACACATTAGGGACTGGTGTCTGTTGTAGGTAAAACCTGTATTACAGATCACCAGGCTTACCTTCCATAGGACAACTCACTATAGAATATAACTGTTTTATGTGAACATACAGGTTCTACATAATAAAATACTATTACAAATTAATAATAACAAAAGTGAAAAAAAAATGGAAGGGAATATTAAAAACTAAAGTAAAACAATTCTGATGGGAAAAGTGGCTTGATATTGATTTGGGAGTGAGTATAAGTGGGTGTGTGTCGATGAGAGTGAGTGTGTGTGTGTGTGTAAGGGTGTGAGTGGGTGTGTGAGGGTGTGTGTGTGTTTGTGTTTGGTGTGATGGGTATGTGTGTGTTAATTGTATATCGTTCTATGCTACTCGTAGTAAACTTCACCTTAAGGGTTTAATATCAACGGAGACTAGCCAACTATGCAGGAGGCGTTAAAGCACCGCACATAGCGGCCCACGACTAAGCTATGCACGTGTGGATCCAGTCACATCTAAAATATTTTCGTCACCTTAAGGCGAAAGCGTCAGGGTCACCCGGGAAATTCAAATTTTCTTACGTTTTTTTGCAATTTGCAGGTCAGTATCAGATTGTATTTTGATAATATGATTCGCGACTGTATCAAATATCTATTTATAGAATTATAATCATAAAAATCAGCAATAAATCTCTCGTTCATATAACCCTATTGAATGACTATTTCATGAAATCATGACATTTGTGGCCAATTCTAAGTTAAGGAATTGTATTGCTGATTTTAATTATTATAATTCTGTATAGCCATACTTATTTGTTAACATCGCGAATCATAAATGTCTTTTAATCAACATACAACCTGACACAGACCTGCGAATTGCAAAAAACGTATACTTTGGCGCATCCCCCTTTAGGGATTTTTGACTGCTCATTGCACGATAGAATCTGCTTTGCCGATTCAGCATTAATTATATATTGCGTCCTAATGGCAATACCGCAGAATGACGTTCAGCTATCTTTAACACGTGTCAGACCGAATTAAAAATCTGCCATTGATAGATTATTACAATTAAATTAAAAAATAATTGATTTACATTTAGTATAATGGCCAGGCCGCTTAAAAGGTTTTAGGTGGATATCAACTAGATATTGGTCGAAGATGTGCTGTTTCAATCTTTGTACTCAAGTTATTATATAATATTTTTCTAAGCGTCTGTCCTGACTTGATAAAGAAAAGAGTAAGAAAACTGATGAAGATTTGTAAAAGACTTCACTGTACTTAGCTTCGCTTTGTATGAAAATGTGGGCGGGATCGTCCACGGTCGTGAAGTAGCAAATTCGCGGCCGCTCTACGTAGGCAAGAAGTGAAACGTGGCAAACCTCGACATGTGCACATCCTACGTAGCAGTGGACGATTGTCTTAAAAATAGTGCACAAGGGTGTGCGTAGAAATAGGTGTAGTGTCTCTTTTCTTAGACCGTCAAACTCTTGACTCCGGGCTGCTACTGAGAAATTTCTGACGGAAAAACCGAATAACGTTTTGACCGATAGCGACGAGATACGTAGACAGAACCGCTGTTCTCAGCAACCGCGCTTGCTATCACTATGTAGTAAGAAGTACTTTTTTTTACCCGTTTTTACTAACACTAGACACACGAAACATAGATGAATGTCTAACTAAAAGCGAGCTGTTGGATTTTCAACTTTTGGCGCTGTGCTTTACGTTGAAAATCTATCAGCGCGCTTTTATTTGGGGAAAACATGCATAAATAACCTACAATTATGTTGAACTTACTCTTGATAAATCTTGTCCTGCACTTCAGGATGTGTGCCCAACAGTATCATGATATAGCTCAGCAAGCTCGATGACGTATCAAACCCGGTCACGATAGCAGTGTCCACCTCTTCCCTAATCTCCTTATCAGTCAACGCGTTATCTTCTGATAACTCCAGGAGAAGGTCAAGGAAAGGCTTGTACTTTGTACCTGTGATGAAGAAAAAAGTGAGTACCTACCAACTTCTTTTTCAGATAAGAGTAAATGTGGAAACAGTAAGGAGGGATTCTTCTGCCAAAAAATCGATAGCGTATAACCCATTTTTTTTTTTTTTTTTAACTGATGACCTTAAATTACGTTCCATTTCGAATCGGACATTCGTATTTCAAAAAAAGAGGTACGAGGAAACTTGTTGCAAAAAGTTGGGGTTCTAATAGTAGGTAAAAGTAAGTAATGTGGTAGTGTTTAAGTTGTTTATGTAATTACTAACAAATTGGATTGTATTTTCTGTAAAATAAATGAATATTATTATTGTAGGTAAGTACTGCCCTGTATGGTATGGTCAATCACTACGAATCGATCTGAGTATTTCCCATGTATTATACATTATGAAGGTAACAGTGGCAGAAAATACTTACCAGAAGTAGATCCACTGTTACTTCTAACCGCTTTCTTCCTTTGTATTACCTTAAATAGAAAATACAATTTAATAACTTTAAAAAAAAACCTATTTGCATAATCTACTCATTTTATTTAGTTAATTAAAAATACTAATCCAGGATCTTTAGGACAGGGAAGGTAAACCCATGGTCTAAAAAAACAAGGTCTGGCATTCCCGGAGTGACACATGCTTACGTCACTATCCAGTTGCCACTTTATTGCAACAAAACAGGCAGTATGGAAACATTTTCAGTAACCATTCAGTTAAAAAATATATGTATATGAACCATTTAAATTGTCGTTTAATTTTTCTAATCAAACAAAACAATTCAATTTAAACATATACCAACGTAATTGCTAGTTAAAAACTCTTTGATTTATCGGATTCGCACAGGTAATAATGGCGACTGGGGAGTTATTATTATACAGTACTGGTAACACAGTGGTGATGACGTAGGCTTGTGTCACCCCGTGACCGGAATGCTATACCTGGCGAAGTATGTTATTAAACCATGGGTAAACTTATGATTACAAAAAAAAAAACAGGGGTATATCAAAACCAAAAAAAGATTTACATACCTTATCAGACATATCATTGAGAATCTTCGCAAGTTCATCATGCCGTTTCTGAAGGCCACACAATTTAAATATTGTGTCACTTTGGAGCCAAAACTTTTGGAACCTCTGAGTAATAATACTCAAAATCTCGTCTACAGCATACATGTATTTTTGGATGAAGTTCGAGTCTTCGAAACCAGTTATTCCAAATGCAGTCACTAAAATAGACATTAACAAAAATTATACGAGTATTATCATTTCTCATACTCGGAAAGTAGTGTTTGTTTGATCCGAGTAGCGTGTGGAAGACGCTGCTTCCCATCTTTGGGCGGGAAAGAGTCAGAGTATCTATCTAATTGCTTCCTATTTCAGGCCGAGAATAAATTTTAAAGAACTAAATTTGGTTAGGTAGTCGGCTACGAAAATTTTTACATACTTAATTAAGAAAAATAAGGATTAAAATAAAAATAAAAAAATGCTGCGGTCTAGTGAGTGTATACAAACAGCTCATGTGACTTTAAAACAAAACTATTAAGCTTACGGCCCGCGGCGGTGACACGGTGTAACCATATTTAAAAAAAAATACTATAAAATTTGGCGGAATACTAACTTTGTAAGCTGTACTGAAATTCAAAATATCGGTTTTATATACTAATATTTGATTAAAAATGAGTCTCATGTTATTATTCTCAATAAATATTTTAGAAAAACTACAATTTTTTACTACGTAGAGTGTTTAACACGGGTGAAAGTCATCAATTCATACTCGGACTATAGCCGCCCTCTCTGGGAACCTCGTATGGGAATTGATTCCTTTCTACCCTTGTTAAATAATAATCTACTATTTTTTGGATAAATACTAATTAGATTCCTTAGTTTGAACATCTTATTATTATCTCGCCTTTAGGGTCCATTTGATGGCAAGTTCATCGAAATAATGACAACTAGTCCATATTCAATTCATCTTGTAACAGACAGGACCAAAATATGAGTTTGTCATAAGAATTCCTCCTAATCGAACTTCGGTCACTGCGGTTATGTTGGTTGGAAGAATAATGTTGCTAAAGGGGCTGACTGGCCCTCTTTTAATGTACCCTTGTGCTAAATTCCCGGCGTTTTTTGATGGCCTGTAGATATAAGTAGAAGGTCCCAGGTAGAAGAAATGTCATACTTACAGCAAAATGTCTCCAATGCAATGCTCCTCAAATATTCAGTGTGATCAAAGGGTCCTTTGGCTACATGAACTTTCAAACTTTCAACCAATTTTCTTGACTGGTTGTTGAAGACCTCCAAAAAGTTGAGCATCACTGGCAGGCTGAATGCAGGGGTCAGTAATTTGCGATGACGTTTCCAAACTTCCCCTGGTCATGATATTAGAAATTTTTAAGTCTGTTTTGTGTAAATTCGGTTTTAAGTACTATAATCGTAAAAAGGATGTAGGGCAGACAAAAGAAGTTAATAGATGAAGCACACATGGTACCAAAATCGCATGAAAAATCCTTTTTTTTTTCTTACGATTTGGTGGGGGGGGGGGGGGGGTGGACAAAGTGTGATGAAGGCTGTTGTAAACTTTCATTAATAAAGAAACATACCTACATAGAGATAAGATTGTATGGTAACCCAGGTAGTTGTACCTACTACTGAAGTAAAGTCATCACGATTTTTTTGTTTTACTAACCTGAAGATGTGATGAGTCCTTCTCCCAGCCAAGACTTGGCATAATCGTACGCAAAATGTTTTTGTAGACAAGCGTTCGCAGCTGTGAGAGCGTCTTCTGGATCTGTTATCACTAAGACAAAAAGATATTAAGTGTTAAAGAGTTCAAAAATATAGCGATGCAATGATGCAATTTTTATTTATATCGTCAACCGCTGGATCTCGAAGCATAAAATTTTGCTCTAGAGTTCCATATATGAAGGATTTTCGATAATTCATCCCCTAAAGTGGTTTAATAGGGGATGTAAGTTTTAATGTGGAATAAATAAAAATTCCAGTGCGCAAAACTTCATATTACAAATAAAAGAAAATTGCGTTAATTGACACAACAACAAATAAGAACAACTCACATAACAAAATTACGTGAAGTATTATAGTCCTCGTTATCGATTTCGATAATGGCGACCGTTTGAAATTATTATTTCCTAGCGTGTGCCTAATATGATTCGCTAGACCAAAATTTGGTTTTAAATATCAGTGGGGTAATTGCGTAAAACACTAAAAGTCGAAATGAGTTTCATTTTGACAGGTAAATAACATTCATTGCGTTATTTACGTTGTTGAGCAGACAGATTTTTCGATCATATGAAGCAATGGATTAGCAATATCCTTCAAACTGATGAAGATTGTGATGGACAGTGGGTTACGCAATATGTAGGATGCTGCACCATAGTTAAGTAACACACTATCTATCACAATCTGAATCATTTTGAAGCCTATTTCTAATCCATTGCTTCATATCTTCGAAAAATTTGTCTGCTCAACAAAGTAAATAACGCAATGTATGTTGTTGAACTGTCAAAATGAAACCCATTCCTACTGTTAGTGTGTTACGTAATTACCCCGCTGGTCACAGCTAATGCAATAGAATTGACAGCTGAGATGGCTGAGGTCTCTCTTTCCGTGTTTTTGGTGTTTTTCGGTTAGTGTATCGTGGCGCTTTTTTTCGAATGTTTTTATATTTTTCATGACAGTAGAGCGCCAAAACGACCTATGTGAAGCGAGCGCCAAAACAAACTATGTGAAGCGAGCGTCCCCCAACCTGTTCGATCAATAGCGCAAGCGCTTAGTTGCCTCTCGAACACATCCTTATAGCGGAGATGTTGATCTTCCGCCATCTCAGAGTAGAAGACAGCTTTGGGTAAACTATGGTCCTCCATGCGAAGGATGTGTCCACCGATGTTATTACTTAATAGAATAAATATTCAAACCCTTTCATAATTAAAAAAAAATCAACATCGTTGTTTTCACCTTTTGAGCTGGCGTTTTTACCGTATTTGGGCTTTAGTTTTTAACTTTCTTTTTTATTTATTATTTTATATAATCTAGCAAATGAAATTGGATACCTTTAAATTGGTAAGCAGCCTACATAACATTTTGGAAGGGTTTTTAGTATTATACAAAAAAGTTAGAGTGAATCATAATATTGTTTTATTCTTATTTGGGATTCACGCTTGTATAATTATAGATAGCCAATATAATGTTTATTCAGAAAGTACTTCTTAAGACCTTTCATTAGGTACCAACCACGTTATATTCATATTTTTATTACGGTATCAGTTTTCTTCCGCTCTAAGCCACCATGTTGAATTTTAAGTGACCTAAACCGTGGAACAACATGACGGTTCCAACGATACATCGCTTTTTCAAATACAACGAGTAGTTTAGGAGTTATGAGGATCATCATACATTATACATAGTTTGTTAAAATCGTAACCCTTCTTTGGCTTTGCCGTAGTCGGGTAAATAGTAAGTACTACAGCTACTTCGGACCGTCATTTCTCGGATTCACATAATCGGATCGAAAGCAGACCGCAAACATTCTATGCATCTAGCTTTCAGCGCAGCCTATCGCAGTCCACCGCTGATGCTGAACATATGCCTCTCCCAAGCTGCGCCACAACACGCTGTCCTCCACCTTCCGCAACCAGTCAGTCACAGCCATCTTTTTGAGGCCGTCGCGCGTTAGTCCGTCTAGCTGGGGAGCATCCCACACTATGCTTGCCGATACGTGGTCTCCACTTCAGGACTCGTTCTACGTCTAACTAGTTCGCCATGTTATGTAATGATAAATAAGGCTTTATCAGAAACTTACTGTAGTAAATCCTGTGTCCAAATATCAAGGTGACAACGCCGCCGTGTTTCATAGCTTCGACGGCAATATTCTTTACAGTGCGCCATAAACCTGTCGAAGAAGAAATCGTTTAAATAAGTTTGTATGATTATCTACATAATAAAAATCTTATATTTGGTCATTTACTGACAGACAGACACTGGAAATTGCGCAGCCCAAACCGCTACGTCTAAGACGCATGCAATTTGAATATAGAAATAATTTTGCACATAGGTAAGTTTCTTATAATTATAACATAAGTGCTAAAGAAGGATTTCTGAAAATTCTCGGGTTATATAAGGGATGAAAGTCTGTATGGAAGTTCGTGTTCTTTGCCGATGGGATACCCCATCGGGCGCACGGCTTGTTATAAATAAGTTTGTATGATTAGCGATTCATTCATTCACTGACAGACAATTCACAATTGCACAACCACTACCGCTGGGTCTAGAAGCACAGATTTTGACAGACAATTTTGACCCACATTTTGAAAGACAATTCTGACCCACATTTTGAAAGACAATTTTGACCCACATTTTGAAAGACAATTTTGACCCACATTTTGTAAGACAATTTTGACCCACATTTTGAAAGACAATTTTGACACATATTTTGACAGACAATTTTGACACGCATTTTGACAGATAATGGACAGCCTAAACCGCTTGGTAGACCAAACAAACAACAAAACACAACAACAAGCACAAATTTTGCACAAGAGTTACTTGTAGGTAATGAAAACGAGTGCTAAGGATTTTTGATTACCCCCTAATCGGTTTGTTTAATAAAAATAAGCGTAGAGGTGCAGTAAGCACGTAACTACTATTCATTTTCAAACAAGACATTGACATATTATGATAGCTAACAGTCTTAAAATAATAACATCAATAGGTGTACATGTAAGTAGTACAAAAAAGGAGTTGAAAGAATCGCAGCGCAAAAAAAAAAACGCAAGTACTAAGTTTCAATAAAGAACTTTAGGTACCTACCTATATATTTTTTAAGTGATAACGGTAAGAAAATTAAATATTTTAAAATAGGTACTTACGTATCTACATAATTATTTTCCTTTTCATCAATTTCCTTGTAAGTATCTACCGGTACGTAAAAGATTTAGATACCGGTAAAATACTTAACTTTTATTGTGAACAAGCTGACCCGACAGACGTTGTCCTGTCTTAACTATGAATGTCATATGACGTTTAGTTTTAGTTTTGACTATTGACTAAAACTAAAACTATCGATTCATTTATCAACTGATCCATCTGTGTTAAACGATATTTGCAGCGCGCGTTCTGTCAATCGCTGACAGTTATTTCAAACAACTGACAGTTATGTAAAATTAATATTGGCGTTACGTTTTCTTAAATTTTGTAACGTTCCGATCAACTTCCTTATTTTTTTATTTCACAAGATCCTTCTCCTGACAATAACGAACACAACAAAAAAAAAATGTGAAATCGGTCCAGCCGTTCACGCGTGATGGCGTGACCAAGGGAAATAGGGATTTATTTTTATATAAATAGATAAACAACCGTCAAAATAACAATTAAATATCGTCGTATAGTTATTCGAGTATTTCGTTCATACTTGTTAATTTGTTTTACAACGTGGCAATGTCGCCAACCTTTCGGGCAGTTTTTTTGAGAAGTATAAGACCCTCATTTCACCCGTTATGTTTAAGTTCCATTTACTGCAATCACAACAAATTGCCGGTCATAAAACCGGACTGGTTGCTACTAGGAGATCCGTAACGGAATAAAACAACAACACTGCCTTGTGCCTGACTTGGGTATCGAATCCAGAACCCCATGCTCAGCCATCCTTCTTACGACCACAAGACCAACGGAACTGGGGCAGTCAAAGTTAATGTTCAGCTTCCAAATCCTTTTAGAAAATTAGAACCATCGTCATCTCCCTGCCCTTGTCCCATGTTAAGGCTCCCGCAAACAGGCGCGACGCGATTGTAATAAAACAATTTCTATGAAAACTTCATGGAAATTGTTTTACAAGAGTCGTGTCGCAACTATCTGCGGGAGCCTTTACTTGGGGTCGGTGCAACACGTTGTTTCCCTTCCATTCTCCCCTGTCACCCGTCACTCCATCATTCACTCCTTTTCTTACATATCGTCACTCACAAAATCTATCCATCTTTAAAAAAAATACATTACAGCACCGGCCGACACCAGAGGCATCGATAGACGAACGTGAAAATGAGTCACAGTCAAGACACATACGTGAGTTCATCAATGCCTGGTTGCGGCCAAGGCTTTTATAATACTTTTCTGAAATAATGCGCGGAAATTCAAACTAAGTAAATTAATAAAAAAAAAACAGAATCAATGACGAACAACGATTACTTTTCTCGCACTAATATGTTCATTTGTTTCTTTTTCATTTTAAACAGCTCTATTTGCTATGCCAGTTCGAGATTTAAATAAAATCATTGATAAGTTACCTCCTTAGTTGCCATGCGTTGAAGTAAAATTATCGTACCATTTTTTAAATTACACGACAGGTATGAGTTTTCATAGTAATTTATTCGGCCGCTAAACACGACTGATATGGATTTTTATATTATTAACATTGCCGGCCGCTAAACACGTCAGATATTATATGGATTTTCATGCTAACGTTGCCGGCCGCTGCTAGCATGTTCAGTACACCCTTTTTTATTACTGTGTCTGGGGTCTGTCAGACTCTTACTGACTAAAAACCACTCCGTTCTAACACACTGTTCCGTCGCACACCTACGCCGGGGGTAGCGGGAACGTCCAGTACACCCTAGAGCAACAAGGGCCCAGGGTCCATCGGGGCCCGAGTTGCTCTATAAGTACAGCATTTGACCAGTACCACAGTTTCGATTTTATCACGAAGGAGTTTGTCAAAACAATGCTCGAATTTCGAAGCATGATTGAGAAAAATATATTTTTGAAAATTAGAACCATTAGGTATAAAAGATGAAAGCTGCAAAATCTACAGGAAACTTTCAAAAAAAGAAAATAATACTTACTTAAACCATCACCGATCAGCAAATGAACATGTCCCACAATGGGCAGCAGTCCCGGGTACATCGGGGGTAGCTTGTGTTGCCCACCCTTCACATACACCATCCATGCCCAAATTGCGCATAGGCACGATAGAACACAGAATAATACAAGACCGATCATTCTGAAGATCTCTGGGTGACTGTAACGTGTTGACTAAGAAGCGAAGTGGAGCTTTAATTATATATATGGAAACCACATAGCCTTCGGCAAATTGTATCTTCTTTGAGTAAGGCAACTATTAAGTTAGCGGTGTGTCTGTTTGGATGCGCTATGTAGGTACTTTTAATGACATACCGGTCGGTACCTTTTGAATTTTTATTTTTTGGGTGGGAAATCATCAAATGACATCTCCCGCTCTGGGCGGAGCGGGAGGGCGTGTCAGACTCTTACTGACTAAATCCCACCCGTGTTCCTTCAGTTGCCTGTTCGCCAGGGCCACAGAGTACTTTTACTATGTAGGCACAGGGCCACGGTATCTCTTTCGAACAAGCCGCGGTAGGCATCGGCCGTATCGGACCCCGTCAATGGTGCTGACGTCTCTTTATAGGTCCCGCTACGTAAAAAGAACTCTGGCCTGTAACTGCGCACTGAGCGATTAATTTAATTCCAGCTTATTCCAAAGTATTAGAGTAGTTAGAAAAGTACCTATTATGATTCTACAATAAAACAATTACACTGATATTATAAAACAATAGCCTATAATAAAGTAATAGTAGTATATACGGTCGCTCAGCGTTCTTTTTACGTGACGGGACCTGCACTCTAATGACGTAATACACTATCTATCACAATCTGAATCATTTTGAAGCCTATTGCTAATCCATTTCATCATATGTTCGAAAAAATTGTCTGCTCAACAACGTAAATAACGCAATGAATGTTGTTGAACTTTCAAAATGAAACCCATTCCTAAAGTGTGTTACGTAATTACCCCGCTGTATGTTAAAACAAAAGTATATTACAAAAAAAAAAAAACAACCGGCTTCTAAAGAAAACACTACAAAGTGAAAAATAACTTTAATTTCGGAAGTCAGTGTCTTTGGATCTGTATTTTCGTTTATTACCACAAACTTCCGAAATTAAAGTTATTTTTCTTTTTGTAGTGTTTTTTTTAGAAGTCGGTTGTTTTTTTGTAATAAAGTTTTTTATTTTTCACTTTTTAGTGGGTCACTTATTAATTTATCTAACTTACAATAGCCTAATTTCAACTGTTCATTTCACCACCTTTTACAAAATATTGCTTTTCCCGATGCAGGGACGTTAATTGTTGAGGAGTTCTCCTGGTAAAAACCAGAAAAACTGGAGCTGATGGTGAAGCCACCATCACCTCCATTCCACCATATATATTGTGATGAGCTTAACTTGCTTAGCAACCATATGAAAGTAATCGAATCGCAACCACAATGAGTAGCACTTCATCATCAGTTCCACTTCACGGAATGGTGCTTTTCGAGAGCAAATGTACGAGTTACTGTATAAAATACCCAAATCGTTATAGGTGTGCCTATAAAGTTTGAGGATTTCTGTTGATTTCCATGGGATCCCTATATCAGATTCTGACTTGGTGACAATGGGACCACCCCGCAAGCATAACCTTTCAAACAAAAGAATAATTTTCACAATCGATTCACAATTGACCGAAAAATCGGTGAAAACGCATTAAAAAAAAATATAACCTCCTCCTTTTTGGAAGTCGGTTAAAAAACAATGATAAGTTATTTGGCGGAGTCAACTTCCTACTGTTTGGTGATATAATGCAACTGCACCCGGTCAAAGGAAATTGGTGCTTTTTGCAGCATCGTGGTTTGCAGCCGAAATTAATTTGTGGCATCTGTACGGTGTGTTAACCGAACAGTAAAGTCTGACAGTGCAAATGCAAGATGGTATGCAGAAAATGTCAAGACGAAATGTCAATGGCAAAGATAATGCAAGGAATGTCAATGAATGCTCAACGAATAAGAATCTAAATAAAATACAAGTTGTCCGACTCAAATCACGTCTAATTGAACACTAATTAAATTATGTACAAAAATGCATCATCTAGGCTCCGCCGTATGACAATGCATTCTTAAATGTAGGTCGCGATAAACTTGCAAAGACGCGAGCCTACTAACTAATTTATTGCAACAAAAAAACAAATTTCAAAACCATGTTCGTACACCGTACAGCATCAATTTTCGTTTTGCGAACTAACAATAAACATGCACCAACAAAATGATGCCGAATTCATCGACTTGCTAAATAACTTTCGGGTCGGTGAATTGACTACGAGTCAACTTGAATTGCTATGTGAACGACGCAGAATACCTTAGACAGGGGACTTCGCTGACGGGGTTGCTGTGCGAATCTTCCCCACCGTTAAACAAGTTGACGATTATAATGATTTAATGATAGCAGAAAATTCTAAAATACATATAGTTTATACCGTAACTGCTGTAGACTAGTCTCGTGAGGTCGCCACTCATGGAAAGACGCCACTGCCCAATGTAATACCAAGGGATGTAAATAGAAGCGTTTTACCTGAAATAAAACGCATATTAAAATACTTACCTCACTGGAAGCTTTAAATTGAGAGAGCATATCAGTTTCCGTCGATTTCTTAACATTTTTAGTACTAGTTTAACCTACTTAGTGGCGCCACCTGGTGGTTGCTTGCCATTTTAGTTTCGTAAAATGTAACGAGCAACTTTTTGTTCATTGGCTCAATATAACCAGGCAGAAGTAAACTTAAAGCTTCCAGTGAGGTAAGTATTTTAATATGCGTTTTATTTCAGGTAAAACGCTTCTATTAAATTACTTGACCGTCACTGGAAGCTTTAAATTGAGACCTGTTTGTTATCGCCTGGTGTCGCCACTAATATGATAACGCCAATGTGAGGAAAATTTTAGTTTTAAACACAAATTAAATCAGAAAATATATTTATTACACATGTAAAAAGGTCTAATCACGAAGTACACAGAAACAAATTATAGTTCATATTCAGAGTTAATTAATCGGATTAAACAATTGTGTAACATTTAGATTTGAATCAACACTTCTTATGACTTCTCTTCTGTAGAATTTCTGGAATGTACTCGTATTAGCCGATTGCCAATTTCCTCGAGATAGGATTTCGTCAAGGGGATGATTTTCTAGCCAACTTTTAGAGGCTACTGCAGATCGTATACTTCCTGGAGTTGCTGCGATGCCAGCTTCATTGAATAGGGTTTTTACCCAGCCTGCGATGACGGTGCGTGAAGCGGGCTTCGGCCCACCTCTAACTGTAATAAACAAATTAAATGATTTTGCAGCATTACGTCTTTCATTTAATATTTGTGTAGTTTTATCTATCCAGAATATAGGATCTAGGTTACAATTGTTGGGATTAACAAGAAGTTTCCAGCCGGACTGTCTGTGATTACTGCAATCTGTTTTCGAACCAAATTGAGGCCATAATATAACACTATCATCTGATCTAATATAATGGTCAAGATCAACTCTAAGCAGCGTTAAGTCATGTACGCGTCTACCTGAGCAAAGCAGTAATATAGTTGCAGTATGGCGTGATATTTGAAAAGGATTGTCTATGTCTACAGTGTAATTGCTTAGAAAGGTAATTAATTTACTAACACCCCAAATTGGTGGCTTAGAAGACTTAGGATTTTCCAGAGCAATTGATTTTAGAATGTTTTACAAGAACATGTGAACTTAATTGACTTGATCTTTCAACATTACACGAGGTGGAAACGACAGATTTATGTAAAAGAATTGTATTATATGATAATTTATTAATTAGATGCAAATCAGATAAAAATTGGGCTAATTGGGTACCTGTAGGATTATTCGTGTCAATGTTTTTAGATATAGACCAGGAAGTCCAACGTTTCCAAGCCACCTCGTATGTTTTCAAGGTAGACTTACGCCAGGATTTTTTGAGCAATAACTGTTGTTCAGCGGTCCATGTTTCTACCGCCTCGGACCACCCCCACATTTCCAGACTTCGAGGACGATTTTGTCCACTTGTTGTGGTGGAAGTCCCGTCGATGTGTCGACCAGGTGCGTCTGTAAGTTTTTCAGAGTTAGAGGTGGTGCTAGCGCTCGGATTTTGAGGTCTGCACGCCAAAATACCTTCTCCCATCGAGGTACTACTATTAAAAATATTCCCATTGATTGATTGAGGTGTGTTAGGACTTTTGGGATTAAGAACGGAGGTGGGAACACCCATGCGAGTGGATAGTTCCATGGGACACTGAATGCATCGTGAAATAGTGCTTGTCGGTCTCTTAGGTCTCTGGATACATAATTGTAAACTACGTGAGCTGTCGCTGAGGCAAACAAATCTATTATTGGGGTTCCCCACTTTGCAAACACTATTTCCGTACAGGCTGGCATTAGGTGCCATTCCGGAGGTTGGCGAAAGCGTGACAAGTGATCGGCATGATTGTTGTACTTGCCTGGGAGATGGTGTATGCTGAAGTGTATTTGAAATTGGTCCAGTAAATTGAGAATTTGATAGGTTAGTTCTATTAGGGGTAATGATTTCGTACCTCCTTCGTTCCTTAAATAGCTGACAGCAGTCCTGTTGTCGCATTGTATCAGGATCGAGCTGTTGCAGAGCAGGTGAGCGTTTTCTCGAAGGGCGCGAAATATGGCTAACATTTCTTTTTAACCGACTTCACAAAAAGGAGGAGGTTCTCAATTCGTCTGTATGTTTTTTTTTTTTTTTTTTTTTTTTTTTTTTTTTATGTGTGTTAGCTCATAACTTTTTTCTGGGTGAACCGATTTGGATGATTCTTTTTTTATTTGATAGGTGGTGCTTCACATGTGGTCCCATTTAAATTTGATCAAGGTCTGACCAGTAGTTTTTGAGTTATCCTTAATACTGCATATTTTTTCCACTTAGTTTATATGGATGATGTGCTAATAATTTCCTATCACTGTTATTTACACACCAAGAAGTGGTATACGAATTTGTGTGGGGTAGGTACCGCAACTAAAAAGTGAAAAATAAAAACTTTTTTACAAAAAAACAACCGACTTCCAAAAAAAACACTAAAAGACGTGAAAAATAACTTTAATTTCGGAAGTCGGTGGCCAAACACGAAAATACAAAACCAAAGGCACCGACTTCCGAAATTAAAGTTATTTTTCACGTCTTTTAGTGTTTTTTTTGGAAGTCGGTTGTTTTTTTGTAAAAAAGTTTTTAATTGCAGTGCAGTGTCTGTTCCTCTTGCGACCAACTGCCCGAAACAGCCAGATTGTTCAGTTGTGCTCCCCAACCCTGGTTTGATGAATCTGTTGTCAGGAAGTTCACTGGTGGAGGGTAATGTAGAGGTGTTGATGACTGATAATTCAGAGTCCACCATTCCAGTTCCTTGCGAACATTTTGTGGTAGTGGGTAGGATTTTGATAAAAGGTCTGGTAGCGAGTTCATGAACATTAATAATTGGCGGTGATTGAGCCGGCCTCGAGGAACAACATAACTGGCGAAGTTCAGGACTCCTATTATTCTCTGTAATTCTTTTAGAGTTTTATTCGTCGCTCGAGAACTTGACTCAATTTTTTTACTAATGAAAAAGTCTTTTCTTTTGGCAGGGATTTTAAATTGTCCCACGGACTCCACAATATTCCTAAATATGTCATAGTCTTTTGAGGACAAAGAACAGATTTCTCGAAATTTACTTGCCAACCAAGATTTTGTAATGTGTCTAATGTGAGCTTGACATGATCTTGAAGAACATGTATATTTTGATTTACGATTAAGTAGTCGTCGAGATATACGATGATTCGGATGTTCCAGCGTTCTCGTAATATTTGGGCAACCCAATTCGTTAGTATTGAAAAGGTTTTGGATGCAGTACTCAAACCGAAGGGAAGGCAGGTCATTTCTAACAGTTCCTGGTTGTATACAAGGCGAAGGAAGCGCCTGTGTGACTTCGAAATGTTTAGGTGGAAATATGCCTGTGATAGGTCCACTTTGCACATCCAGTCTTGTGGTTGCAAAAAGTCCGGGATGCGATACATGTTTATTAAGTGAAATGGTTGGATCTTTACAAATTCGTTTAACGCTTTTAGGTTGAATATGGGACGGGCTGATCCGTCTGATTTTGGTATCAAAAATAGAGGGGAAATGAAACTCGGTGAGAGTTGAACCACTTTTAGAATGCCCTGAGTTTTCATATTGTTTATTATTGCAGACATTTCTTTTGAGACAGGTGTTTGAAAGGGACCATTGGTTACATTTGGGTATATCAGAGGAGGCTTCTGGGTAAATGGTATGCGATAGCCTTGAATTAATTTTAGAACAATTTCTGGTGCCCCCATTTCCTTCCATTTCGAGTGATAGTGCGCTAACTGACCTGCTCGAAAACGATTCGAGTCATTGCTTGTATCGTTGTTGGTTCGCTCGAGAGCTTTTTTGAGGGTTTGAACGTCCTCGACCTCGGTAGATTCCACGATCGGGCCGCGAGCCTCGGTTGTGAAATGAACCTCTACTGTTGGTATATTGATTGGATTGTAAGGATGGTTGACTCTGACCCTTGTTTTTATAATTGGAGCGAAAACATCCACCCCGCGAGGGTGAGTTGTCATATGCATGCGTGTGCATCGAAATGCCTGGTTCATGGCAAAAGTATTGAGCTTCACGCGATGAAACTACTGGTTTATGCACGCCTTGCCCCCGCGAGGGGCGGCGGTTAGCTTGATTAGATCTAGTATATGAATCAGTTTTTGGAGGCCAAAAAGCTTTGCGTACCCCGCCGGCCTTTTCTAATGCTGTTGTGAAAGACTCGGGACTAAATAAATAGGTAGATGATGGGGGAATTCTATTCAAAGATGCTTTAACTAATGGATCTCGAATTTGACTAGTAATTGTCTCTCGCCGCATTTCTATACTTTCGGCTCGATGGCCACAAACTAATTGTAACAGGTCTGAAGAGATTCTATGCAAATCACCTTTTTGAAATAATTCTTCAACCTTCCCGTTTAAATTATCAAAATTTACTACTGTATCTTTAGCCCACAAAAGGAGATTACGAATAGCTTCTTGTAATGACTCTTTTTTTTTTGGATGCAAAAAGTAATTGCTGCATATGATTTATCAGCATGTGCCAAGTGACGTAAGGTATCATACATTTTTATCTCTTCGTTTGTATCTAAGTTTACGAAACCTGGGGTGTGATTGTAGAGCTTTTGGGTATCAGAATACCTTACCTCAGACCAAGATGTGCTACCTAAGCGTTGGACGTCTAGTAGCATTTTTAAAAAACTATCAGGAGTTTTCGGAACTGATGGTTCCTTAAGCTTTGTCTCGATATCAAAAGTGAAATCTAAATTTACGTTATGACCTTCAACGTCAGGGCACTGTTCGTCAATATTATGCTGGTCATATAGTTCCCCACTGACCCCAGAACAAACTGATACCCCATCATGGCAAGCAGTATGCATATTATTTGCAAAAACTTGTTGGCGTAGCTCACTGACTTCCTTTATAAGCCTGTCTAATGTCGGGTTAGACTGTTGGGCGCGCTTATTCTTCCTGTGGCGTGCGCGGCGCGACCGCTTGCCCCGTTTTGGAGAAGACGAGCTTGAAGAACTGCTGCTCGTGGTGCTGCTACTAGAGCAGCTAAAGTTCCTTTTCCGGGTCTTTCCACTCGGGCCGGCCACAGCTCGTGGCTCGGCAGCCGAAACATTTACGTGGTCATCCATTATCGTAATAAAAGTTACGTTAGATAGACCGTATCAAATTAAAAGCCTTCTTGACTCACAATAAAATTCTTAGCACACAAAATATATTAAAAATAATTGATAAATAATCAATCTAAGCAGTGATCCGAACGGAAAAAACCGTTCCAAGTATTGATCACTTATTTTTACAAAGTAGGGTACTTACAGTTTTTCTTCAAAAAAAATAACTCGCCATAAAACAGCACTATATTTTTTAAATATTCCAATGAAATATTGAATTTACTTCTAGTATATTTGAAAGATTGTGATCCGAACGGAAAAAAACCGTTAAAAGTATGATCACGTACTTTACTATGAAGAATATAATATTCGAATTTAGAAAATATAGTGTAATGTTTTGGCATCGGCCGTGTACCGATGCGCAGAATTTGCTTCGACGGAGAACGAAACGCCAATGAACAAAAAGTTGCTCGTTACATTTTACGAAACTAAAATGGCAAGCAACCACCAGGTGGCGCCACTAAGTAGGTTAAACTAGTACTAAAAATGTTAAGAAATCGACGGAAACTGATATGCTCTCTCAATTTAAAGCTTCCAGTGACGGTCAAGTAATTTAATAACTGTAGAGGTTTATTATCAACGCTAAAGTTAGCTGAAGAATCTCGCGTTATGCTTAGGCGAAATATATTGGTTTCAGATGGCCTTGTAAACGGAGCCATGGGTATTGTTAAAAAAATTAAATGGCCTGCTCTTCGCAGAGAACGAATTAAAGAAGGGGAATTACCCGAATGTGTGTTAGTTAAATTTGATGATGATACGATTGGAAGTAGAATTAAAGATGATCATGGCTGGTACCGATTACTGCTACTGTTTCAACATTTCAGGCAACTAAAGGATACGGAAATGTCGAGCGCCAAATGTTACCTTTGATTTTAAGTTGGGCAGTTACGGTTCACAAGATACAGGGAACTACACTGGAAAAAGCTGTTATAGATCAAGGGAAGAAAAATTTCGCCAAAAGACAGGTGTATATTGCTCTGAGTCGTGTTAATACCTTGAAAGGAATAGCATTGTCTGCCTTAGATTCAAACAAAGTATTGAGTGGGCCATACGACGAAAGAGCATTGCTAGAGATGACGCGATTACGCAACTTAAATTCAGTCTCGAATTGACGCATCAGCATGACTAGTAGGTAGTGGTTGTCCTATGTAAAACTTCAATCTTAATTAGGTATAATTTTTGAACGAACTGAACATTTTGGCATATTGAACCGTATGAAGTAACCCCAACAAAAAGCAACTGTTGTTAATCGTTGAGGAATTCCCTCGACTGTCTATGGTCTCCATCATCAGACCTGTAATGGCACTTATAATCCATATGGGTGCAAAGTTCTCATCAATATAAATGAATTAAACCCAAACACAAGGTAACTGCTGTAAATCGTTAAGGAGTTCTCTCGAATCTCTTTCAGCTCCATCGTCAGATCGACTATCGAATGAAAAAAATAACAAACGCACTAGTCACCCCTACGATTTTCGAAGGTTCCCCTCGATTTCTCTGGGATGCCATGATCAGATCCTGGTTTCCTTATTATAGGACCACTCTTGGGATAGCCCCTTTCCAACAAAAAAAGAATCATCAAAATCGATTCATAAACGACGAAGTTATCTACGAACTCAAAAAAAAAAAAAGTCGGAGTTGGTTGTGAACTACAATTGTGGATAGTCAACAAAGTTTGTTATAACTTGTTTTTCTGATTATTTAAGTGATTTGTACTATCAATTATTGTCTAATAAATCTGACAATAATTTATTAAGTACTCACTGTACGCATTAATTGATTTTTGGCAACTTATTTCGATAATTGTAACCGGTGGTTTTGTTCAAAACAATTGATGACATGTTACTTTAATTTTAAAATGATTTACTTTGTGAATTCATCATTGTTTATTTACGACAATTGTTCTTGCATTATTTGATTACTTTATAATGTAAGTCTTATTAGATTTAGCACATTTTAGTGTTTTTTATCAAGTAAACACGTGACGTACTTCCGTGCATCATCGGACAGAGTTGTCATGGACGGATTGCAAGGTGGGGACATAGTTTTATAAAAAAAACGTTTTTACAAAAAAATTAACCGACGAAAAAAGAAACTGAAAAGCAAAAATAAACCTTTCAGTCTAACTAAGCTCTTAAATTAATGTAAATTACAAATTTTGAGTCGGCGCCAAACAATCAACGCAGATCAATTAACGACGATCAATTAAGCTGCCATAAGTTTTCTTGGCGCCTTGTATGTTTTTTTTTTTGCATTTCAGTTTTTTATGTATTGCATTGCATTTTATTTAGGGCTACCAATAGTTTTCAAGCAAACTTAATACTAGCGGAAACATAAAGGTTTTATAACAAATCAGACAAACAGTCAAGAATTTTAGATTTCAGCTTAGGGAATCAAAGTGTAAATCGGCTAGATCGCTATTAAATAATAAAACCTTGCAAAACTTAGCATATAGACAGTTATATGCTATACCGTTTTTCTCTGTGGAGGACAAAAAGTAGTAATAGGTCAACGCGGAATTCATGACGGACGGAGCACGCAAGATATTGAGTGCGAGCAGTGGAGGCTAGTCGACAATTCCTTTAAGAAAGGTCATTGGGCAAAATCTGACCCAGTTAACGAAAGTTTTCCTACACAAACCAAATTAGTTTTAAATTGTTAAGTATTAACCTATACTTAATTTTATGTAGTTATTTCTTTTTTAAACCATGGGAATTAAATGTAAAATATGAATAAAAAATAGGTGTTCAGTGAACTATAAATGTGTACATAAAACAATTTCAGTGAAGCATTCTGTTAAATAAACAAAAGAAACGTTTGCGCGCTAAAAGTGTGCAGTCAGTGGCATGCATATGCCGTCTTACTCGCACTTCAGACAAGTAGAAACCGGTTTCGTCGTTGCGCTCGCGTCGCGCGCAACCTAACATCGACGCACGCAGTCTTTCGTCATTTGTCGTTGCGATCTGTGTGTTTCTTGAGCTTCTATTGTTTTTATCGATTACTTTGGCGTGTTTATTGGATTATAGTTTGCATTTGGATTGGATTTAGTTGATAATATGGAAAGACAAAATAGTTGTGTTTCATGTAGCCGATCTGTGCTGCGGCGCAGAAAACACAGCCTCACAGAACTTTTTCTTGAAAGGTTCCGAAATCACGCCGAGTTATTATTACAGGAAATAACACCACGTGAGGTGAGTGCCTTACCAGATTTGTTTTATTATTGTTCCATTTGTACAATAATGCTGTTGGCTTTGATAATAAATCATTTACTCTCAAGCATCATTTATCGAATTATCATCTATAGACTTATACAGCAAGTGTATAAAAGATTTACTGCCGTATTCTCAAACAATAAGCTGGGAACTCTGTGTTGCTTAATGTAGGTAGCTGGCTACCTCACCTATGCATTCATTTTAAGGGTCTCATAGTGCAGTTCGCCACTCAAGTATTGTGTAATTATACGTTTTTAGACCCAGTGTAGACACTGAGATGTTTGTGAGACCTCATAGTAACGTTTGTGAATACGGGAGTAAGTCTTTATAAAACGACCCAATGGGATTGATAAAGTATTGTGAGTTAATATTATTCCTTTTTTTCTTCAGATTCCTTTTGATGGTTCACGAACTATATGCCATGCTTGTTGGGTGAGATTGGATACAACTCTGAGAAATCAGCCTAGGGAAAATCAGCCACCTCAACTAGTTCAAGTCGATCCACCTCAACAAGTACAAGATCAACTCCCCCAACGAGTAGAAGATACTGGTGAGGAAGAACAAGATGTGAGTCAACAAGTGAATCCTGGTTTTATTTCCCTACAAGGATATTCTCGTGCTCCAAATACAGCTAGACGATGCATGTTCCAAAACTGCAGGAATATGGCTACGCACGTAGTGCCATTGTATGTTAAGTTCCATTTATTGCATTCAAATAATTTTTATATACCTCCACTTGCCCGTGTTTGTCATTCACATTTACAAAGAAATGATTGGGAAGAACTGAATACTCAGAGGATTATGCATGATTTCAATAGTACTCATGTACTCGATATTATCGATTTGTACAAATGGGGCTGGGAACGAAGGAACCAATTGGATTTTGAAAATATTAATTCGGTTGACGATAATGAACTGCATTTTTGGGCAGGAGTAACTAAACAGCAATTTAACACTGTCCTACAACTAACACCGTCTCTTCATAACAGAACTGATCGTCGTCGATAAGGACTGGTGAACCAGATGAACGGTTGGCTACGAAATTCCAAATGTCCAGAAGAACGTTGGAGAGAAAGATAAGATTAGCAAGAGAATGTTTAACTGATGATTTCGTTCCGCATTTTCTGGGCTTAGATCATATGACCAGAGAAGAGGTGGTTGCTCGAAATCTTTCCATCCCGGCTCATATTTTCGGGAGCGACCACGAATCAGCCATTTTGGTGTTCGATGGCACATATCTATATGTGCAAAAGAGTTCCAATTTTTTATTCCAAAGACTAACATATAGCCTTCATAAATTCAGGAACTTAGTAAAACCTTTTTAGATAGTTTGCTCAGATGGCTACATTTTAGATGTTTTAGGGCCTTAAGCAGCAACAACATCGGATGCGACAATTATGCGTAGCCTAATGGAAGAAGAAAACTCTACTTGGCATTGGTTTCTACGGTCTAACGATGTCTTTATACTAGACCGTGGCTTCCGAGACTCAATCCGCTCTATAATCCCCATATGCCACCATCCAGATTCAGAAGGGAACAACTAACAACAGACGATGCAAATAAGTCGAGACTTATCACAATGACCCGGTGGGTGGTCGAAACTATGAATGGTCGTTTTAAAAAAGATTTTAAAATATTTCGGCACACCTATTTCAATATTTCCTTACCAAACATGATGGCAGATTTCAAAATTACCGCAGCGCTCATCAACGCTACTCGGCGTCCATACGAGAACACCATATACGCCGAGCAATTCATACATATTATTAATGAAAATGTAAATAGAAGAAATGAGTTGGCAGAATAATCTGCCAACTCATTTCTTCTATTTACATTTGCAATATGCAATATGCAATTTAAGATTGTGCTCGCTCACATAAGTGAGCGAGCACAATCTTAATAGGCAAAGAGTAGCCTTTATTTCAATTGACGCAAGTAATGCAGCTTTGGATAACTTTCCACAACTAACTTTCGAAGATTTGATACTATTTACGTTGGGCACCTATCATTTAAGGATCGCTAAATCATACGTTCACGAACACTTGCGACCAAATGGTCTGTACATTGTTGAACTATACCGGCACCGTGAAATGGTTAACAACAGAATATTAATACGAGGAAGAATGCAGTCGCGACATATCAGGAGCAAAAAATACTATACTTACATATTGGTGAACCCAACAAGATAGGGTAGAGATAGTATCAAAGATTACTACTGCTCTTGTATCCACGGCCGCCGTACCATTGGATGCTGCGCGCATATAGCTAGCGTAGTATATTTTTTGTCTTGGACCCGACATCAAGAGCAAATAGATGCGCCTGCGGGGTTTTTAGATGATACAATTATTCCTGTAGACATTGATCATGTCGAATAAAACTTAAAAACTTTTCAATACTTGTTTTATTTTTACCTATTTTATTTTTTTAAACATGTATATTATCAAGTAACCAATACACATGTGCTAAGCCTTGTTATAATTAAGCTTAACATTTTATTTTTTTAGTTTTTGGTTGTTTTTTGGTTTTTCCCATTATCTGCATTAATGCGACATATATATTCGTAAACTAGGAACGTTTAACTAAACATCCTACCCATTTTGTTTTCTGTAGGCCGTGGGTATAGGTTCCATACTAAGTTGCCCAATGACCTTTACATACAAACATTGCGTCGTTTAAACATCTTCTTCTAAAGTGTTGAAGAAATTCAATCTATTTTTATAAGAAGATGTTTTTTTAGCTATGCCAACAGAAACAGCAAGATGCCAATCAAAGGGTTTTTAAACGTGTTCTAGACGCAAACTATTCGTAGCATAGTGCGGCCGCCACACCATATTACAGTATTCTGCTACATATCAACTACAAAGTGTAAAGTACACTGTTTTATGACAAAATCCCAGCATCTTGGATGCTTTTTTGGGGCTTGTATTTAAACGCCTACCAGAAAGGTGCCTATTTTACTACCAAAAAATTCGAAATACCTGCCAGAATGGATAAATGCTCACCAAATTGTGTTTCATAAAGTGTTGTAGAAATGAACCTATTTTCCTTTTTATTCTATGCCATAAAGATTTATAAACGCCTTTAAATTTCTTACCACCTGCCAAGATAGCTCGACGGAGCCCCTATTTCGCTCGACGCTTCGCGGGGCTCCTATTCCTGTCTAAAGGGTTTAAAGGAACCTAACCAACCGAACCTCAGGGTGCCCCTGATGTCGACCGTCTATGGTTAGATTTGGTGAGCATTTATCCATTTTGGTAGGCAAAAAGAATATAAATACAACACGTACAATTATTCTGATGAGTGTATAATTATTTTGGAACTTAAAACGTTGTTCTTTAGGCACCTCGGCATAGAAAGGGTTTATTTTATTTGAAGTTAAGGGGAATACATGACCTAAACGCAAATTTATAATGCCTAAAAATATATGATCCACTGCAGTAACCAAAATCAGAAAAATATATGACAGTCTTCTGGATACATGCTAGTTAGATAGTGTGTTGAAAACATAATACAATTAACTTGATATGGTAGAAAAACCTTACTAATATACATTCAAACATTCAGATTTTTTGTCAGATTATTCTACAAGTAAAATACTAACGTGATAGTGTTTTAATTTTTTAGTCCAATGAATAGATGTTTTGTAAATCCATAATTGCTTCATATTTTGCAATAAATTACCAGCGTTGTGTCATCGCGCGTCTCTTTCTTTTCTATGCAATCCGACAGTGACCGCGCTTTAGCTCTTGTAAGCCTCTTAACATATTTTACTTGGTACTTAGCATAGAAATCCGATATCGATATCCGTGACCTTAAGGTCTAAAATTTTTTTGGTGAGCATTTAAATTGTAGCCCTTTTTTAGTTATGTAGTGTAGATAGGGTGCAAATATAAATTTTTGGTCAAATAGAACTCCAAGGTCACGTACAGTGTCTATTTAAGTAACTTTGTCGTCATTAATGTAATACTCTCACTGGCTCCTGAAATATAAGTAGGTACTCCACCTAGGTAGAGTACCTGTATTTCAGGAACCAGTGAGAGTTTCTGAATCCAGGGTCTCACATTTTTCTATAACCAGTTTTCATGGCAATAAATACATTATTATTTTCGTAAAGAAATTTGGTTTCTTAGCTCTTTGGCTAGTTTAAGCTACATTAACGGGCCCAAGCCAAGACAATGTAGAGTGTGTGGTATTCTTTTTTAAGCACCTAGAATTAATGTTGCCATTTGATTTTCCTCAATTTGCATGAACTGCAACTAAATGCAGGTGTTTAAAATTGCAGCTTTTTGGCGTATTATGTAAACTGAGTCTTTCAGGTCTATTCTATTAAGGCTGTGGTTGAGGGGATTGGGTATAACACCTGTCGTGGAGACAACAATGGGTACTACGTATATTTGTTCCGGCCTCCAAATTCTGGTCACTTTTTTTTTTAGTTTAGTATAATTACTGATTTTCTCACCTATTGGTTTTTGTAAATTGTATGTATTAGGGACTGCAATATCTATGAGGTATGTGACTTTATTAACTATATTTTGAAGAGCTATATGTAGTCTATTATAGTGAACGGTCCTGTCGGTTAGTATGCCGCGATCGTAGTAGAGTTTGTGTGTGGTATTTTCTAGAACTGTTTGTGGTACGTAATTGTAATAAGGCGTGTTTATATCTTGTATGAGTTTATATTTGACTGCTAGTTTTTGATGGACGACTTTTGCTACTTGATTGTGTCTGTGTGTATAGTCTGATTGAATATTATTAGTTTGCCTTTAATTATAAGATTATTTGTTCTCGTATATTTAACGTGGTAACACTTCATTGAGTTCAAATACATTTCTTTATTTTTGCACCATTCATCATCATCATCAGCCTATATTCGTTCACTGCTGGAGGTAAGCCTCTCCTATTGAACGCCATTGAGCCCAATCGTCGGCTCTCCTCATCCAGTCTCTGCCAGCGGCATTTTGCAAGTCGTCAGTCCATCTGGCCGGCGGGCGCCCCACACTACGTTTGCCTAAACGCGGTCTCCACTCTAGAACTTCTGCGAGACATGTGACCAGCCCATTGCAGCTTCAGCTTGCTTAGTCTTTGGGCTATGTCGCTTACCTTGGTTCTATGGCGGATAACGTTGTTTCGGATTTTAACCTTCAGAGAGACTTGGCAACCCTATGAGGGTTTGAAAATACGGCGAAGCGCTTCGAGAAATGGTAGGTAATACCCCCCGCCCCCCCTAATTTTTGATCTTGGCTCGTCTTGGCGTAGGCACTATACAGTGCCCCCAGGTCTTGTGTTGTGATGGCGCAGAGGTTAAGGCTTCGCCTCTCATGCTCGAGGTTGTTGTTCAAATCTGGACAAGTACGAATGTGACATTTTTAAATATTCCTTTGTACCTACTTTCCGAGTTATTCTTGGAAATTACTGACTTCGGTGAAGGAAAAATATCGTGAGGAAACTTCGACTTCTAATAAATCGCCTTCTCTGTATGAGAAGAGGCCATTGTCCTACAATGGGACAGTAATAGGCTACTAGGATCGAACCTACAATTTTTTTAAACTTACTACTAAATAAGTATTTATTTTTATTAAGATACGAAATGGGGCACCTCAATCCTTACGGATATAATCTTGATGTATGACTGAAGCACAAGTAAAAATAAAAATAAACTAGTTTACGCATATAACCAAGTGTTATTTTCAAAGAATATCGAATGATTTTCAAACAATTATTACCTAAATGTATTTTCATGTCTACATGTTGATTCCAATTAGGAGGCATACCGGGCATACGTTGATTATGAACCCTTTCTAGTAGGTATTTATTTTCAGAAATAAGAATGAGAGGGGTATATTCATACCTGATAAACTGATAAACATATTGATACCTGATAATGGTACCTCTTATGTAAATAACTACTTTAACTTTGAATTTACATGTTTTCACAAATACGGACTTATTTCCTAACAGGGATGGGGTTTTTTTTAAAGTAGACAGGTAGCTGATATTTAAGGAATTTT
This sequence comes from Griposia aprilina, assembly GCA_916610205.1. Classification (NCBI taxonomy): domain Eukaryota; kingdom Metazoa; phylum Arthropoda; class Insecta; order Lepidoptera; family Noctuidae; genus Griposia; species Griposia aprilina. The sequence continues at coordinate 9,860,765 of OU744305.1, read as the reverse complement.
AATCGATATTAATTTAAAAATACAGCGGAAGCACTATCTATATTGCGTACGTATGTACCCAAGTTAACTCAGTAACGTCTTTAACTTTAGAAGCCCCTCAACAATTGGTACATTTACCATCATTTTTCGAGATTAGATTTAAACTAGATTGTAAATCTCACAAATCAAGAATCCTTTATTTGCATAAAAAACAGGTTACCAGAGGGCCTAAACAAAGTAACATTCGATTAGCGATGACGCTAGTAGAAAAACCAAAAAATGTATGGGGTTGACATAAGCTATCGAAATGTCACGTGATCATAGGTCAACGAATAGGAATTAGCTAGACAATGTTAAAATCATTCGATTCTATGAAACGAATCGACAGCGTCGAACGATTACTTCCATAGAGATGCGTAGACAAGTGGTACTTTTTGACAAGCGTTATCGCTAGTTTTTGATTCGTATGATGGAAACATTAGCGTAAGCGATAGCGATTGTAGAAATAGAATCGCTCCGAAGCGAATGCCATTTGTCTAGGCCCTAGAAGTTGGCCGATTACTATATTTTGGCCGTTTGACTTATATTTCTACTTTTTCATACATTAATAATACTGGGTAGCAGGGACATCGACGGGAAACTGAAAACATGAATTCAGCACATGATTCTAGACCACAAGTTTGCTGTTTCATTGATAAGTGCAATACCCACGCAGTCAAAATGTATGGTAGAGCTATTGTTTTTTTTAATATCCGACGAAAAATTTCAACGCAGGGATTCTGTATCCATGGTAACAGGCTGTGTGTCGTTGTCCCCGCACCCTGTATTTTAGTTAAAGTACAAAAATAATAATATTAAAAGACCGGTACTATCAATTTAATACTAACTTTGATTGTTCGAATGTGGTCTGTTCTAAAAATAACTGCCAGTTTTATATAAAAGAAACACATCACAAAATTATACCTACCTTAAAATTGTCATAGTTAGATGTCATGTCGGTAGTATTTTACTTGATAAGTCCTTGCACATGGAGCTCTACTGCTGACTATACTTGAAACTATTTACATACAAAGCATAATTAATAATAAGGGAAGTATTTAACCTATTGGACCTTGAGGAGAATGTAGGATGCAAGAGCGAAAATTTTGGCACCCCATCTGGTATAAGTTAGGTTTCTTTTGACAGCTCGAAGCTACGACGAAGCTGGTAGCAACTAGGAGCCACATCTATCGCGAAGCCTTAGGTACTTGCCTAGAGTGGCGAATGGAAAAGACGGCCCTGAGGGCCTAGACAAAGTAACATTCGATTAGCGATGACGCTAGTAGAACAGTTAAAATGTATGGGGTTGACATAAGCTATCGAAATGTCACGTGATCATAGGTCAACGAATAATAATTAGCTAGACAATGTTAACAACATTCGATTATGAAATGAATCGACAGCGTCGAAAGATTAGGCACTTCCACAGAGATGCATAGCCAAGGGACACTTTTTAACGAGCGTTATCGCTAGTTTTTGGAATCATTAGCGAAAGCGATAGCGATTGTAGAAATAGAATCGCTCCGAAGCGAATGCCATTTGTCTAGGCCTTCTGATAATAATATATCTTAAAAACTAATCTCTCCTTTCTAAGCTGACTAAAGATCCTGAGACGGGTTTCAGTAAGAAGTCTATTTTAAGCTTCAGTTCATTGATGTCTGCTGAGATTCTGAACTTCCGGAGTACATGTGCCAAAGTAGTCTTCATTGATAGTGTCGCGAATGTCCTTCCTGCCAAGAAAAAGTAAAGGGTATTACTGTCAAGACACCGTTTTCTAGTTTGTTTCGACAGGGGTACACTTGATTGATATAAAATTATAATCTATAATTATTTATATATGAGTACTAATAGGAATTGTTTATGTTATCATTAATTTAATTTTTCAGTAGCAGTCCGTGTTCTGGGTTCGTGCCCAGTTGATGGCAATAGGCATGGGAGTAAATCATAACCTATGCATATGAGAAGCAGGCCAAAAGGTCATTAGCAACGACACATTGCTAGGGATAATATTTCAGAACCTATTGAACATGGTCATAGAGAAGCTATCACTGTACATCAGGTGTATTTCGAAGAGTTTTGATGGAATTTGTACCTACAAACTCATCCTTCCAAGTCCGTTCCAATCCAACCCCAGACTCCACAAGCTTAGGACTCGTCAGTCAATCAGGCGTTTTAGAAAAAAGTATACAAAATAGACCTACCCATGCAGGCCCTCTTTCCTATACTGAATCCAGCGAACATGTTTTGGTTGGGCAGGTTGTTAGGGTCCAGCCATCGCTCCGGTCTAAATTCGCTGACGTCAGGGCCCCAACTATCGTGGTAGTGGATCCCGTAGATCATTAGGGCGCATTGACTGCCCGCACGCATTGTATAGTTCTCTGAAAAATGGTGGTTGAGCATGTGAGAAGGGGTTCAAGTAACCGGAGTTTTTTTTAAAGTTGGTGCCCATGGTAGTATAAAATTGCCAAATGCCAAAATATGTTAAATCAATGACATTAATTGTTAAGTACTACCAACCTAAATTGTCAGTAGGTGTATTGAAATCATAGCTGTTATTCTTTGAGTTCTGTGAAATGGCTATAACCTTGACTTTACCTCCACTTCACTAACAATTTTCGCCGACATAAAGTAGGTATTCACATGAGAATAATAATTGCGGGTGCATTGCATGTAGATACAGCATTTATACACAATACTTTTGTCTTTCATACATACATACATCTGGGTCGTAAAGTTAGTGATAAACATATTAACGCCTAAACATTTACTTATAGCAATGTATTGCATGTCTTTAATTTGCTGTTCTATTAACTCACTAATGAATTGTGAATTAATGCAGATGGTTATTCTTTTAAGAGTCGAGGAAGACCAAAGAAACAATACATACATTGTGTGAGGGATGATATGGCTAGAATGTAGGTGACTACGGAGTTCACACCTAATAGAGATATACGGAATGAGATGACATGCTGTGCTGTGCCGCCACTATAAATACAGAAGGGCGTTAATGAGTCATCATCATTGTTTCATCCGAAAGACGTTCACTGGACATAGGCCAGTCCTGTGCTTCTCAAGTTTTCGCACCCATCGGATTCCCGCGACCTTCACCAGGTCATCGATCCGCTTTGTGGAAGGCCTACCAACGGTTCGCGTTAACTACTCCATAACTTTTTGGTCCCATAAGCCATTCGTTCTGCAAGCAATGAGTACTGCCATTGTCACTGTTGATGCATATAGCCGATACTAGACCCTTTACTTATTGTAAAATTTTGTGTTGCATAATTCACTTGAAACAAAAGTGCAAAATGAATTTATTAGTGAACCGATCCGATGTTGGATTTCGGCACTCGACATCTTTCATTCCACTAAGCATGCTCAAAATATGAAAAAATCAGATAAACGTTGATTCCTATTTAATTTTGTCGGTATTGTGGAATGAAACAAAATGAACCTTCAATCGAGTGAACCATTCAGCGTCTGATATCAACTGGAGTTCAATTAAATCAAATAATTATGTTTATTTGTTAAACTTACTCAGCTGAACATCCTTATCCACGTATCTGAGCCCTACCGGCCCAGTTGGGTACAGTCTTAATGTTTCCTTGATAACAGCATCCGTGTATACCATCTTAGGTAGGTCGTTCTTAGTGACATCTCTGTCTGTGCCTTCGAATACTTCTTGTAACCTGCAACGAGAATTGAAACAAGACATTTTTATAATCAACTGATCATCGTCATGCTCCCGGAGGCTTGTTATTAATTTACCACGGTCACAAACATTCCTGGTCCAATAAAAAAATTAAGTTAAATAATATAATTCACGAATAATAGGTATTTTGGCACTGTACTCGAACTGAATCCGAAGAATGTCACTTCGAAGTAACCGTTGCGCTATTTATAATTATGAAGGGTTGCACACCTAAATCCGAATTTAAAACATTTCCGATTCAGGTTTTTTGGATTTCGAATTCGGATTCTTGTAAACACATAGATCCTTTTTAGAACGCCTGATGGAAAACTCGTCTTACCGAACGCATTTACATACATGGTTGCTTTTGGAACATAGTACTACCGATGTCAATGTACCTAATTATGTCACACAAAACTATTAATCAAAACCACTTGTGCCTGTAAAAATCTGTCAAAACTACTTTTGACCGGTGAAAACTATTTTGTAACAATTACTTACATTTACTAAGAAACCTATTATTACGTTGGTAAGTTTTTTCTTTGATCCTTTTTTTTTGTTGAGGTTCTAAGACGTCCGTTAAATTTGATTTTTCACAGAGAAAACGCGTTTTAATCTATTAACACACGGTTTTCACTTACTCTTGATACATCTTCTCCTGAGCCTTAGGATAGGTGCCCAGCATCATCATGATGTAAGCCAACAGACAAGACGTGGTATCATAAGAGGCAACAATGGCCGTGTCCACTTCTTCCCTGATCTCCTTGTCAGTGAACGTGTTCTCTTCTGACAGCTCCAGTAGAAGGTCCATCAGGGCTTTGCATTTGATACCTGGAATAGGTGGTAAAATACTTGTATAGTTCTTATTGATCTGTCGCCTGCATACAATAAATTGCAGATAATTACTCGCTGGCTCAGTTAGTCGCCTTTCATTCATCCTCTCAACATGAACAAACCATCTAAGCATACTCTTTTCTTTTTTTTTTGTTTAGTAAGGCACCTGTCCTACCGCCGACTAGGGAGCGACTACCTATCAACGATTTTCTCACTCGAGAAATGTAGGTACACAAGATTGTAGGTCCCGTTTAAGTAAAAGAGATGCTAATATTTTATAGTCGATCGCTGGCTGCTCAATAACGAGCATAAATATATACGTATTACTATGGACAGCTCGATCCATTGATCCATTGATATTTGAATCAGGCGACAAACGCTATCAAAGAGAGTACTGGCTCAGCGAGACTCTCAGCGATTGTTCTGCCGAAAAATGAGTTGGCGAGAAATGAGCAGCAATGCGCCGCGCACTTGCTGCTCGTTTCTCGCCAACTCATTTTTAGTTGCTAGCTCTAGTCGCTGCTCGTTGATCGCTAGCGGCGAGACGGCTGTCTCTAACATGCCAACAGCTTATAAAATACTCGCGGGGGTTGCATGGGGAAGTCATTTACAGTACCTTCAGTCTGTTCACAGTTATTTTTACTCGAATGCAAGGAATTGGTTATGATTTTCGCGCGTATCTTGTATGTATGTAATATTCTTTATTACCTCATATCTTTCAAACCACTCAAAGGATTTCTATAACTAAGACATCGTTAGACACGTCTTGACCGCCCAAGTGTTGCAAACATGGCGGCTGTGAGATGCCATTGTTAGGAGTGAAAAAAAAGTTGTTTCGAATACTGCGTGTACGGGTATCAAATTAAAGGGCTCATCGTAAGCACTTAAAAAAAGTATATCATAATTATGACCGTAATAGGTACCAAATAGAAAAAAGGCATCAATATGTAATAAATAGATTAAAATACAAAAAAAAAACCGCCTGCATAAAAAGACAATCAACTAAAAGTACCGAAACAAGATAAAAATTCAATATTTTTTAAAGCCGTTAATGTTAGATCTTGTTTCGAATTCTTACGTTGGCTTTTTACTATTATTAATTTTTTGATCTTGTTTCGGTCTTTTTAGTTGATTTTATATTGATTGTCTTATTTATTATGCAAACAGGTTTTTTGATTTATTCATTAATATTATTTTTGATAACTATGATTTGGACAGTGATGCAAAATCTAGAGGTGATTTTGCATCACTGTCCAAACTATAGTTATCTTTATTCTCATTTTAATAAGGTTGTTGTTGGGTTGCAGCCACTGACAAGTCTGGCAAAATCATTGTGATCTTTATTGTCGTTATAGTAGGGTTGTTGGTGTCAAATGTCAAATAACTGTGAACGGACTGTGTAGGTAACATACATAATATTATGGGACTGTGAGCTTGCTGTAGATGATTGCACACTAGAATTGAATACCTAATTAGTATAATTTTGAAATGCTATTAATTAGTACTAATGATTTTTTTGTATATTTTTTTTTGTGGACGATTATATGGCTAGAAAGGAGGTGATTATTAGCATGACTCCTAATAAATTGACCTTTTGACTTGACCCCAAGTAAATTGGAGGACGATTTGTAATTGACTCGTATGTACCTGTGCGCTGTCGTTGCTCCTCCCATTCTGGTCTTGGGATGCTCTTCATCAATTCCTTTTTTCTTTGGATGACCTGTTGGTAAATTATTGCATGCCATATTATACCAATCTCACCAAAAGTAAATAATTTCCTACATAAATTAAATTAAATAAGTAAATGTAAAAGGGTGGTAAATTAAATAAGTAAGTGTAAAGTCGAGGTGGGGTGGGTGGGGGTGGGTTTTTTGACCGATTTCAAAAAAAGGAGGAGGTTCTCAATGTTCTGTTTTATTTTAATATTTTTTATGTGTGTTTTCTCATAACTTTTTTGTAGGTGAGCCGATTTTGGTGATTCTTTTTTTATTTGATAGCTGGTGCTTCTCATGTAGTCCCATATAAATCAAGATCTGACCAGTAGTTTTTGAGTTATCCTTAATAATGCGTATTTTTTCCACTTAGTATAATTATTGTATTGAAGATGTCTTAATAATTTCCTGTCACTGTTATTCACATAATTATCAAGTAGTGATATACGAATTTGTGTTGGGTAGGTACCATGGCTAAAAAGTGAAAAAATAAATACTATTTACAAAAAAAAAACAACCGACTTCCAAAAAAAACCACGAATAAGTGAAAAATTATGAAAATACAAAACCAAAGACACCGACTTCCGAAATACAAGTCATTTTTCACTTTTTAGTGTTTTTTTTGGAAGCCTTTTGTTTTTTTTGTAAAAAAGTGTTTTCTATTAGGAATTTCTCAATATAAAAGGCAATAGGCTCGCCCCCTATAACATGGGACTTGAAACATAACTTGCGAAATGTGGGTGTGCTATAAGTACATACACCACTGCCTAGTCCTTCGCGGATTTCAGGCGTGATGTCATGTGTATGTTAAGAAAATGTAAGTAGTTTAATTAATATTGAGGAAATGCAGGATTATAATGTAGATTCACATTCCTAGTCCAAAATAAAGACTGCCTTTCCACCAGAGACGTACTAAGCTGCAAAGCGACAGAGCTATGTTTTGACATGCTCGCAAAGCGCATGTCCATAGCACATCTTACTCGCTCCGCTACACTACTTAGCTAGGTAGAAATAGACACATGGTTTCATAGCTAAGCTATACCGCTTTGCTACTTCGAGCACATCTCTAGTGAAAAGGCAACCTAAACACCAAAATAAGGCAAAATGTTCGGCGCTGGGACAAGGCCGTACGAATCAAATTCTCGGGATTGTAGCAATATTTTTTAAAGCTAACAAAATTGTGGTTCACCTTTTTATTCTGACCCGACCGTTAAGCGTCGTCGGGGTAGAATCAAATGGCGCATAATTTGATTCCCAGAGCCGAACTTACCTCAACATATATTGTAACTTACAGCAGTAGACATAGCATTCAAAACCTTGACGACTTCATCTTGCTTCTTCTTCAAGTTAGTGAAACTGTATATCAGTTCGCTCTGCAGCCAGAAGTTGGAAAACCTGAGTGCAATAATGTTCAGGATCTGGTCTACTGCAGCCATATATGTCTTGTTGAAATCTTCGTCTTCGTCAGCTGTTATTCCGAAGGCAGTTACTGAAATAATTAATGAACACAAAAAAAAAAACATTACGCCAGTATTCCTCGAAGGTTTCGGCAGGGCTTGAAAGTATGTCCAGATTTAGCCAGTTATTTTGAAGTCCCATGTAATAGGGGGTGAGCCTTGGCTGCTAAGCAAAGAAAGATGCTACGTGTAGCGGGGCTGGTCATTATAATCTACCTTTAAATCGTTCCCACAGCTGGGACACAGGCCTCCTTTATGTGAGAGGGAGTAGGCTTTAATTCACCACGCGAGCCCGGTGCTGGTTGGTGGATCTCACATGTCTTGGAATTTTTGGTTTTAGGACATAGCGGTATACTTAATGCCTGCCTGGGTTTCGACCCACGACCTACTGCTCGTAAGTCCGTAAGTTAGCTGTCCATTATTAAAACTAATATCAAGCCACGCTATACTCACAGCACACTGTCTCCAGAGCGATATGCTTCAACGACGCGAGATGGTCGAACTTTCCTCTGCCTACTTCGGAGTCAAAATGGCTGACTTGTCGTCGAGCTTGTATGTTGAATACTCCTAAGAAACTGTGCAGCACTTGAAGACTGAATGCTGGATTTAGGAGCTTCCGATGCTGCCTCCATACTGGACCTGTTAAAGCAAATTAATATTGAGGGCTCTTGCACTACAAGTCACTAAATGCGTTTAGCACTAAACATATTTTTAAATTATTATTCTATCTTAGTCATCTTCAAACAATTGTCAGCTTTAAACGAATTTAGTGATTTGTGTTTGTGTGTTCCTCAAAAGACCATTTCGGACACCAATCTACATGGTTCTCAAACATTATGTCCAATTTTTTTATATACAAATTGACATTGTTGAATTTTATATATACAATGAAATGAGTATTTACTTGTAAAGTATTATGTTATTTTAATTATTGTGAATGTGAGGACTATGTGGGTCATTGCTTTTTTTTCTCAGTTAATTTTAATCATGATCTGGCAGTTTGAGTAATTTAAGCGGCCTACCCAAATGACCTTTATTTGGTATTGTTCGTCGAATCGCTGAGCTCCTTAAGTCCTGACTTCCAGAGTTGAGCTGCACGATTACTGACAAATGCGTGCACTGATTGGACAGGTCCACACAATCTGTGTGGTTCTTTCCTCAAAAGACCATTTCAGATACCAATCTACATGGTCTTCACATGATCTGACCAAGATTATGTCTGGACTTTAAAAGAGACTGTGACCTCTGAGTTTGTTTCGGCCTTTCTTCTCAGAGTAGTCAGATAGGAAACGCCGACCTCATCTAGTTAAAAAAATATGATTGACGTGTAAAAGTGTTTCTACAAACCGACTTACAGAAATAAAATCATTTATCATTTATGTGTTGCAAGCGGGCCTTAATGTAGGATCCATTTCGTTTCGTCGTCAATATTTTAACGTTTTCTGTTCGAAAAATAACGCGGACTTTCCCGCAGTTTTTTATTTCGACGTAAGCATACTACACTCAATCAATCTACCGAACGTTTCCCAACTATGTCGGGGTCGGCTTCCAGCCAAACTGGATGCAGCTGAATATCAGTATTTTACATGTAGCGACTGCCTATGTGACTTCCATAGCCCAGTTACTGGGTAAGACGATACACATTGGTAAGACGGGTTGTCGGACTTTCGGGCGTTGCACTACCCGTAACGACTGTCAAAGATCTACAATAGACAGCCAGACCAACGGCATAACGTGCTTTCCGAAGTACGGAAGTACGTAAGTAAGTCACCCATCCACGGACCGACGTCGGTAGAATAGAGAATACTCTTTATTATGAACACCATAAAAATTACAGATATAAGTGTACATTTTTTACATAGGGTGACACAATGGGCGGTCTTATCGCTAAAAGCGATCTTTTTCAGACAACCTTTGGATGGATTCAAGGGAGAAGGAGAGACAATAAAGCAGGTAGTCAGTAGTGTACCATTTACATATACAAAAAATACATACATACACAAAACATATACTTATTTACATATAATATATACAATAATAAACATGAAACAAGAGCAAGGACACTAAATGTAATGACAATGTTTAAGGAGAAAGGAAGTGTTTTTTAACCAGAATTTTAAAAGTGGACAAAGATTGAGCACACCTTATCGACACGGGCATTCCATAACCGTACTGCTTGAACTGCAAAAGACTTGTCATAAAAACTGGTGGAATGCATCGGCATCTCTAGTCTTAAGTTTTCTGATGACCTCAGATATCTATTATGTGTGTCATGAAGGAACTTGAAACGTTTTTTAAGATAAGAGGGGGTCTTAAGGTTGAACAGAATACTGTAGAGCTGAAACAAGATATGTGAATTCCGGCGAATTCCTCGGTAAGCGTAGCTTAACATTCGATCAGCCGGTGCGGCTGTTATTATTTAGCCACGTGCAGGTAGATTATGTTGGCGCATGATCGCCGTCATTGTCGGAGTCAGACATATTACTTTGCACCAATACCTATATCCCAAATATACACAGTAATAGGAAATGGCAGAGAAATGTTTGAGAGAGTACAAAGAAAATACCTTACTTCAACTCAGGGTGTTTATTCCAGGAGCAGCGAACAAAGAATGTCCTTCCATTCTTTTTTCTGTTTGGCTACTCGCAGGTCAACCTAGGAGGTTGTCGGCTGCTTAACCGGATATGCCTGTGGTTGCCCTAATAAATTAAGGCCGCAAGCCAGGGCTTAAAAAACTTACAAACTAGGCGACAACACGCTAAGGGGGTACGAGCCTCGGCTTAGGGCGTCGCTGGGAGAGGGCAGCAAGGGACAGGCTGGATCGGAATTATTATTATTAGGGAACGCATGTAAAGCTAAAGGCTCAGCGGCGCAGCCTGGCTTGAGCAAGGGTCGGGGCGGACGTGGATTGGGGCGTCACGGCGGGCCTCGGCGGCGACGACGGAAGGACGTCGGTCTGTGTTTATGGGTCTATAAGGTACTGGTGGCATTACTACTCTCCTGGAGGAGGGTAGTGGCGTCGTCGGGGTCGAATAAGGTATGCCTCGGGCGGCGAATCTTACTAATGCGGGAGTGAGTGTAGCAGGCGGCTGCTTTAATCAGGGGGTTGGGGTGTTTTATGCCGCAGTCGAAGAAACGCTTTGAAAAGCGTTTCATGAACTGTTGGATGGTGGGCAATCGAAGGTCTATGTGAAGATTCACATTTTGGACATAGAATAGAAGAGGGCTACCTTAACCTTTCTAAGGAAATGGTTCTGAAAGGTCTGCATCTTATGAACATGGCGGGACTTTGCATGTGCACATACAACGCAGGCTTAGGTCATGATGGGATGGATGACTGCGGTGTAGATGCGCAATTTGCATTTGAGAGACAGTTTACGGTGGCCGGTTAATAGGAAGTGGAGTCTACCGAGAGCGAAGGCATCGCGCGAACGAGCCATCCTTATATGCTCACTGAAGGTCAGGTGGTGGTCCGGGATCATACCTAGGTATTTAGCACAGGTCTCACAAGGGATCGGCTTGCCATACATAGTGATCGCACTGGAGTCCTTCCATTCATAGTACATCAGTTTGTATACACAAAATTACCGCGGATTTTTACCGCCAAGTAGAATTTACGAGTATATAAATCAAGCGGATATAATATTTTCAATAGTTCAAGGGGATGTGCCAAAATTAATCTTTCAATACCAACATAGAAACTTAAAATAAAGTCAGCCGGAAACGCACAATATTTTAAATAAATCAAAAGGAAGTATGAGAATAGAAACTTTATATAAATTTAACCGGAAAACAGAATATTTTAAATAAATTCTAATAAAACTTAATAGGGACTTAATGCGATGCGCCATGGTAGCCCGCGAAATTCAAATTTACTTACGGTTTTTGCAATTTGCAGGTCAGTATCAGGTTGAATGGTGATCTAAATATGATTCGCGACCGTATCAAATATGGCTTTACAGAATTATAATCATTAAAATCATTTACTCGGAAATCGTTAACGGCAATGTTTACTGTTTCTTTAGCCCGCGAAAGCCCGCGACAATTTGCATGTCAGTATCAGGTTATATGTTGATCTAAATATGATTCGCGGCCGTAACTAGTGTTTCATAATAGAATTATAATCATAAACATTGTCAATAAATCTCTACCCTATTGAATGACTATTTCATGAAATCATGTCATTTGAGGCTAAATCTAACTTAAGGAGTTGTATTGAAGGTTCTAATTATTATAATTTTGTAAAGCCATATTTTTTTACCGCCGCGAATCATAATTTAATTAACATACAACCTGACACTGAAGCCCCTTAATAAGGAAGTCTATAAATTTTGTGAATCTAGCCGGTCGATTTAGTAAAAACCTGACCGTGAAAACTTAGATGAAGTGAACTGGCATTCCACTTGATGCAAGGGATTGACATAAGTATTAACAGCTCACTTCTCACCTAAGTTTTCACGTCGACATTTTTACGGAATAGATTGGCGGTTATCCTCGAAATTATCTTACTCTAACTTGATGTTTATTGCCAGTCGGATTTTTTTTCACCAATAGGTATTTTGGTAAGGGTTGGTTTTTATTGCAGTATGCAATGTTATGAAGGGGCTAGGAGATATTTACGATAGAAGTTAAATAATATTCTAATTATATAGACGTTATTTAAAATTACCTGATGCCAAGACAAGTCCTTCTCCCATCCAAGGCTTTCCGAAATCGTAGGCGAAATGTTTCTGTAAGCACGAGTTAGCTGCTGTTACACTGTCCTCAGGATCTGCGATCACTGTGAAAAAGATAAAGAAATATTACTTTCTATCTTTTGCCCCCATTTCGTACCATTACAAAAAAAAATTGGTGGAAACTCCTTGGTGATATTAACTTCTTGGATTTGCCTTCAAACGTATTGATAAAAAATTGTTTTCATTATTTTGTCAGAGAAAAAGTTTTATAATATGGTTATATTTTTAAATTTCGGTGTTGTATATATAAAGTATGCCAATATAAACTCGTTTTGAAGTTTATAATTCGAATTTTACGATATGACAGTAGATAAAATAGTTTATAACCGACCGGTTTTTAATATCTGTGACTTTTATAGCTTCATAATAACTCACATAACAATTCGAATGGTGCGTTCTGGTTGCCTTAGAAGTGGGTAGGTCCCTAGCCACTTTTCAACCGATTTCAAAAATGGAGGAGGTTTTAAGTTCGCCTGTGTGTTTTTTTTTTATGTATGATCATTGATATTTTCATCAAGTAAGGACTGATTCTGAAAATTCTGTTAATTGTTTTTTATGGCATATACAATAATACAAAACCAAAGACACCGATTTCCGAAATTAAAGTTATTTTTGACGTTGTAGTGTTTTTCTTGGAAGTCGGTTGTATTTTTTGTTTTTTATTTGTAATTTAGTTTTTATTAAATAGACAAGTCTTACTGTAGTAGAGGTCCTGTCCTATAAACCCAGTGATGACGCCGCCTTGCGCCAAGGCTTCCTTCGCCATTTTCTGCACACTAGTCCATAGCCCTGCGGAAAAAAAAAATGCTGTTACATTATTACCGTTTGCACACCTGTATAAAATGACGCCTCATTCCCGGTTTCCGGTTTCAAGTTTAGTCGCTTTGGGTCCCATAATAAAAACTGTTCTTGATGATTACAGTTACGCCTTATGAGGTATTCAGTTATTTCAGTTACACCTTGTAAGTATGTAATGTCCTGACCTAGGCTTAATACCTATATCCCATTCACCATTCTCATGAAATTACATCACTATGGTGTTAGAAACACTGCCTTGGATCTTCTTATTTCTTATTTGAATAATAGGATCCAAAGAGTGGACGTTAACGGTAAGCGATCCGCTGGTTCTATTGTCACTATGGGAGTTCCACAGGGCTCAATTCTTGGCCCTTTTTATTTCTCGTATATATTAATGACCTACCTTGCCTTGTAAAGAACAGTCATGAAATAGTGTTTGTAAACGACAACAGACAGTTACTGACGATGTAAATAATGCTATCGCTAAAATAGTGCATTGGTTTAGTGTTAATAATTTACTTATAAACGAGAAAAAGGCTAAAAGTATTAGATTTCTGATACCTAACGTTAAGCAGGTGAAAACGAATGTACTTAATAAATGGGACGGAATTGGATCTTGTGGACACCACTGTGTTCTTAGGTATTACTTTGTACTCGAACCTACAGTGGAGTCCACATATAACCAAATTGTCGAAGCGGCTAAGCTCTGCAGCCTACGCGGTCTATAAAATCCGTCATTTGACTGATGTCGAAACAGCCCGATTAGTATTTAAAAAAAAAGGAAAATTTTATAGTCTGGCCATAAATACTGTTAAAAATAAGAAAGATATTACATTTGAATTTGGAATCTGTCATTTTTATACGATTGTTCATTGAGTTTTCTAATTTTGGCGCCAATACAATATTTTGCGATATTAAAATGGAGTGGGGTGATAAAGAGAACCGAATCGCTGTGATTGCATTACACAAAGTTGGTATGGAGCCAAATGCAATTTTTAAAACTCTCCATACGCTTGGTATTAGTCAAATGTTTGTGTACCGGGCTATTAATAGGTACAATGAGACCTCCTCTGTTTGTGACAGACAAAGATCTGGCCGTCCACGTAGTGTTCGTACGAAAAAGGTGGTCAAAGCAGTAAGGGAAAGAATTCGAAGAAATCCTGTCCGAAAGCAAAAGATTTTATCTCGGGAGATAAAGATAGCACCCAGAACCATGTCGCGTATTTTAAAAGATGACTTAGGTCTTGCAGCCTATAAGAGACGTACTGGTCATTTTTTAACTTATAATTTAAAAAAGAATAGGGTGGTAAAATCGAAACACCTGCTGAAGCGGTACGCAAAGGGAGGTCACAGAAAATTTTGGTTTACGGATGAGAAAATCTTTACAATTGAGCAACATTTTAGCAAACAAAATGACCATATTTATGCTCAAAGCTCTAAGGAAGCTTCTCAATTAGTCGACAGAGTGCAACGTGGGCATTATCCGACTTCAGTGATGGTTTGGTGGGGTGTTAGCTATGAAGGAGTGACTGAGCCATATTTTTGTGAAAAAGGTATCAAAACATCGGCACAACTGTATCAAGATACCATTCTTGAGAAGGTAGTTAAGCCCCTTAACAACACCATGTTCAATAACCAAGTATGGTCCTTTCAACAAGACTCGGCGCCGGGTCATAAAGCGCGGTCCACGCAGTCTTGGTTGGAAGTGAACGTTTCGGACTTCATCAGAGCTGAAGACTGGCCGTCGTCTAGTCCCGATCTTAATCCGCTGGATTATGATTTATGGTCAGTTTTAGAGAGTATGGCTTGCTCTAAACGCCATGATAATTTGGAGTCCCTAAAACAATCCATATGATTGGCAGTGAAGAATTTTCCCATGGAAAGAGTGCGTGCATCTATTGATAACTGGCCTCAACGTTTAAAGGACTGTATTGCAGCCAATGGAGACCACTTCGAATAAGTTTTTATATTTTTTTATATTTATGTATTAAACTTACACACTGTAAAAGTAATACATATTATTTGCAATAAAAAAAAAAAGTTTTCTTCGTGACAATATTTATGGCCAGACTAGGTATTTTAGTTATTTCCATAGTGTAATGTCGTACGGCATTTTGCTGTGGGGAAATGCAACTGACATTCAGGTTATTTTTGTGCTGCAGAAACGAGCCATTCGAGCAATTTATAACCTTAGTTGTAGGCATTCACTGAGGGATAAATTTAAGGAAATAAACATAATGACTGTCGCATCTCAATATGTATATGAGAACCTGTTCTATGTAAAAAAGGATATTAATCTATATTCTAAACACAGCGACATTCATAATATAAATACTAGAAACAAAGATTTACTTATTGTGCCCACGACTAGGCTCCAAAAAAATTGTAATTAATTTAAGTGCCAAAGTATAAGTTTTTACAACAAACTCCCAAGTCTTGTTAAGGAACTGAGCCTCAATAAATTTCAATAATTTATTAAACAGAAACTCAGTCAAAAAGGTTTCTATAAAGTAAAAAATTACTTGGATGACAAAAAGGCTTGGGATTAATATTAAGCTACTTCAATGTACATTTTTATTGATTTACAGTAACATAACATGTGATATTTTTGATGACATTTAAAGAGAAACCTGTCTGTGAATGTGAGTAGCATACAGGATAAATTAAATACATGCTTATTATTTAAATATTGTGAATGTGAAGACTATGTGAGTCATTGTTGCTTTTTTTCCCTCTCAGCTAGTTTTAATCATAGTCTGGCATTTTGAGTAATTTTTGTGGCCTACCCAAATGTCCTATCTTTGGTATTGTTCGTCGAATCGTTGAGCTACTTAAGTTCTGAGTTGATCTGCACGATTACTGACAAATGCGTGCACTGACTGGACAGGTTTACTCAATCTGTGTGGTTTTTCATCAAAAGACCATTTCAGACACAAATCTACATGGTCTTCACATGATCTGACCAAGATTATGTCTGGACTTTAAAAGAGACTGTGACCTCTGAGTTTGTTTCGGCCTTTCTTCTCAGAGTAGTCAGATAGGAAATGCCGACCTCATCTAGTTTTTAAAATATGATTGACGTGTAAAAGTGTTTGTACAAACCTATTTACAGAAATAAAATCATTTATCATTTATCATGATGATCCAGAGTACACAAGTGGAAAAAAAAAACCGTGGCCGCTAAGAGATGACCAGTACCAACTGACGGCGCCCGTTCACGAACATGACGCATGGATCAGCACCACTCCTCTTATAGGTCCTCCGCTCGCCCTATCCTCCTATTGCATATAATGTGGTATGGCTTGTTTAAACAAAAGTAGATTAAAAACGTTGTGTAACTAGACAGACGCTATACAATGTTTATTAGTAAGGAGGTTAGAGTTTACTTACTTGTAGTGTTCCCAATAAGTAAATGTGCATGGCCAATAATTGGCAAAAGGCCAGGGTACATAGGAGGTAGGTTATATGTCTTCAGTCGGCGATAGTTCGTCTCCCATTGCCACCAAGCAAAGAAAAAGCACGATACAGCACACAAAATTAACGCCGTTAACATTGTTTCTATTAACACTTAAATCAAAATAATTTAATTTAACATTGGAATCAAAAGTCATAAAAAACAAAATGTTGAAATTGCACGATCGAATAATTATAATTCCAAAAAAAAATGTTTCTTAAAAATTCACTCTGTATTATATTCTGCCTCGTACACCGAGAGTTGCATCAAAAATGAAGCATTCTGTGGGCGCTTTGGATTAAATGTGGAATTTAGTAAACTGCTTTGTCTAATAGAAGTGTCTTAGAATGTATCACGATTCGCGACATAACCATACAAAGCCAGGTAAATAAATTGTTAACCAAATTAGTTTTAAATATAGACCCACTTGGGGTATATTTGGTAATGAAAACTTAATACATTTAGTTTTGTTCGCATTAAGTAAAACATTATTAGCCGTGAACCATTTCGAAAGAACCACCAGATTATCGTTCACATGTAAGACATCCGTATCTTATTTATCTATTTTAAATATTTTAAAGTGTCATCAGTGAATAAAATTATATCCGATAAGTTAGCCATCATGCAAGGCAGGTCATTAATATAAACTTGAAATAGGAAAGGGCCAAGAATTGAACCTTGAGGTACGCCCATCTTAACTAAGGAAACCGAGGACGTCGCCCCGTTAACGTTTACTTTTTGCTGCCTGTTTGAGGTAGGAAAGAACAATATCAGCAGCTTGTCCACGAATTCCGTAGTGGTGTAATTTACAGATCAGTGTATTGTGGTCAACGCAACGCTTTTGAGAGGTCACAGAAACTGCCAATCGCATCCTGGGACTTCTCCCAAGATTCCTAAATGTGACTGATGGGTTTTACTCCCTCGTCAGTCGTCGACCTACCTTTGGTGAAACCAAACTGGTGACTATGTAAAATCCCATTTGAGTTAAAATGTGACACCATCTGGTTATAAGTATTTATTGGATATAGGTCTATAATTAGAAGGATCACCCTTCCTGCCTGATTTAAAAATTGGTACTACTTTACTATGTTTCATTAAATCAGAAAACGTACCGCTGTCGAAACATTGATTAAATATGCCTGTTAGGACATGGGCAATTGTGTCAATGATATCTACAAGAACCTTAACGGAAATCCCCCATGTCTTCAGTGTTTTTTATGTTAAGACTTTTGAATGCTTTTTTAATTGTGACAATAGAAATGGGCTTGAATTCAAAACTTGGAACGTCCTTACTGAAGTTTTCTTTGAGAAGTGATTCAGCCTCTATTGGGATGTTGGTAAAGAAATGTTCTAGTGTCTCAGCAACTTTTAACTTATCTGAAATGGTTTTATTATCAATTTTTAAAGACAATTCATTCTGATCTCGCTGTTTTGTGTTTCCAGTTTCTTTGTTAATTACCAGCCACACTGCTTTTATTTTATTATTAGTTTTTTTTTTTTTACTTATTAATTTAGATTTAGCTTGAGCGCAGACCTTTTTGAATATCTTAGAATACTTTCTTACATAATCATGAAGGATTTAATCAGAAGTCAATGAATTCTCGTGATATAAATTATATAAAATATCTCTGCTTTTTCTAATGCCAGCAGTGGCCCATTAAATAAATTTTGGTTTACTATTATTGATTGTAACTTTTTTTAAAGGACATGCTTTATTGAATTCTTGGCATACTGTGAAGAATAGTGTACGGTAGTTCATATTTGGGTCTTGTGAATCAAAACTAGCTGTTGAAAGATTGCTAAGAACATTATTATTAAACATTTTCAATTTATTTTTAGTTAAAGGTCTTAATTCAACGGATTTAGTTAAGTGTAGCTTTTTATCTAAGTCAAACGATACAAGTTGACCAGTTTGGCTTGACCTGACGCCACTAATTAAGGATGAGTATTTTATTTTACAATTAGTAAATACATTGTCTATGCATTAAGCTGAGGGCGCTGTTATTATAGTCGCTTTATTAAATATACATTTTAAATTGAATGATTTAAACAATGAGATTAGCTTACATTTTTTCAATACCTTGCATATCTTAATATGAAGCTGCCCCAACACTTTTTGATAGCTGGTACTTTTAATAATACTGAAATTAAATAATTATGTATTATAAATCTGAAAGTTTGGATGTTTAGATGTTTGGATGTTTGTTATTCAATCACACAAAAACTGCTGCACGGTTTTAGATGAAATTTGGCACACATATAGTACGTTCCCGTGGGATATTTTTTTTCTGACATACACGTGGGCGGAGCCGTTGGCAACATCTAGTTTTACAGAAAAAGGATCACCAGGATGGGCCGAGTGTTTAAGAGCATCATAAGGGAGGAGATACTGACATTAAAAGAATTAATCTATGAAAAATGAATTTTGAATAGACCAAACTACATAGTTCCAGAACTATTAAAATATCTTTTCAGTAATAAAAAACCGGTAAATGAATTGTTAGGGCCGGCGACAATCATTAACCGGTTCCTTAAAATTCATCTGAATCACTGATCGTGATCGTTACTTCTATGTTAGAGAAGATACTTTTAAACTGCCAGTCTGAATGGCAAAGGTCTCTTCTCGTGAACAGTTGGGACAGCTGAGTTTATATCGAACTGTAGCTGAACAGAAAATACAGTCAGAAAAATTGATTGTTTAGCAAATTGACACCCTACATCACTTTACCGTATTATATCCATTTCACACAACTGACAAAGAATGAATAATTAGTTTCCCTGCCTTTACATCGATTATGCTCTTTTGCACTTTTGACGATGAAGTGTTATTAAAACTGTAAGATGTCTTTGTAATATTATGTTTATAATGTTAGGTTAGGTTATGTTGATAAATAAGTTCATGGCCATAACAAATTTGTCTTCTTTCCTTTCATCACTAGGTAACTAGGTAGGTTCTGACTTTGAAATTATTAACAACTGCATGAATAATTTAACTTTAATGTCACAAACCGGTACCTAAACCAATAAATATGAATGTTATCAAGGTGCTCTTCCACAGGTAAAGCTTGGATATTAATTAGTTATTATAAAAAAGTAGATACTACAGCTAGGTGAATAAATTAATGTTAAGAAGGTGAGTTTGATTTTAGCGTTAGAAGTTATCATCATATATTATTGAATAAATAAACATAATAAAAGTCTACAACATCTCTGCGATTGGTTTATAGCCAATGACCTTTTGCTAAATACAAATAAGACAAGCATCATTTTATTAAAGACAACAACTCGCCATAATGACAATTTAGATGTATAAATCAAATGAGACAAGATTGAATCACACTTGGCTTATTTTTTTATTTTTTTAACATACATTTTTTTTATTTTTTTTACAATGCTCTCACATATAGAAGCAACAAGAATAATGTACAAAGGATTTTGTAATATCTTGATTTAAAAAGAGTGTCCTTGTGTAACCCGGCTCCTTCGAGTTGTACAGAATCGATTAGGAAACTGGATGTTGATGGTCTCCTTCGGTGTTGTACTACACACCACCGTGCTAAAGTAAATTTGTAGGGTATAATAGCTGCTAGGGAAAGATTCAATTAAGCAAGTACCTTCTTAAACAATACCATGTTTATTACAATAACAATATTGAAGGTTCACAATATTTAATGTGGCTGACCACATACCTTCCCCCATGCACTTGGGCATCCACACCAGTACAACCAGTCTCGGGTCTAGTTGTATTGGTGTGTTTACCTGCAATGAGACTATAACAAATAACTCAGAGTCGCTATAGCGAGTCCGTGAGATGAACCACTTAATAGTTACTAGCTCAATCACACAAGTACCGACCTATCAAGGTTGTGCTATCAACGGCAACATAAGATTAAGCGAAGCGACCCGCGACACAACACTTCATGGCAACTGGTCTCATTACCTAGTCCATACAATAGGCCTAACTCTCTCATAGACTAAATTGCTACCTTACCGATAAACTCGGTGCTCTCTCAGTACAATCCCTTCACTGGACGGGACTACGCCCTTGGCATCAATCACATGATACCCCTGTGTTTGCACGTTCCGTGGCCTACCGGTAGTGATAATGACGCTTCGTTACCTGGAGCGGCGAACTTCCCTCATCACCAGTATTCGGCTAAGTAAGGCCTTCCTGACAAACGGATGACCACACCTCAATGGCTGTCTGCACCCGGATCCATTCCAATTATCAGACCACGGGGCTACTCCAAAGCATCACGTCTCAATTATGCACCAGACCAATCGATAAAAGAAAAACTAGCATAAAAAAACCAGACCGGATTCAGCTTCGAATGGGACTTATTGGAAAGCCATCGGGTTATTAGGGTACCGTCTGATTCCCAGAATGAGTCCCTATTCCAAATCCTATCCATATCGTGTCACCACATTTTGCGGGCTCTTGACCTCTCATCAATGTCAGAATCCTTCCAGAAGCCTCGACCATCACAGACCAAATATAATTCTTGTCTATTGGTTATTTCACATTTATTAGGCATTATTTTAAATAAAATGTGGGAAATTATGTCTGTATGTTTATTTATTTAAATTAACTAATATTCTTGTATCTAATTTACATAACATTTTTTTTTTTTTTTTTACATTGCCACACTTGGAATTTCTCCTGTATTGTGGGTGCGTTTACAAACATTTAAACTCACATACACAAACAAGTTCCGTGCGGGAATCGAACCCGCGACACGCAGCTCAGCAGTCAATCGCTTAACCACAGCGCCAACCGTGCCGACTAAAGTATAGATATACCTAAGTACCTAAAGTTAATAAATAATACACTGAAGAAGTATCTATATTTTTATTGCCTTAAAAATCCGTCATTGGGAAACGTCTACGTGATACCTACTCGTACGAGTAGATATGAATCAGAAAGTCAGGTACCCATGGTGCCAAAAGTACCTACTTAATAAAAGTGTTCTCATCAATGGTATAGCACTATAAAATATACAATTTGCATGGAGGTAATTATGACAAAACTTTTGAAAAAAAACTGTAGGAAAATCCACTCAAGCGCTCAAGCGAACTACGTCATCTGGCGCGCTGGCTCGCGCGCCGACTGTTTGTAAACAAACCCGATAATCGGCGCCAATTCTTGGTATTCTGTGACCGTTGTATTTTTTTAGAATGCTAGTGAGTAGGGCTATACTGTAGTGTGCGTTGTGTTTGAATGTACCATTGTTTACATGTTTTAACTTGCCTGTAAAGCCGAACAAAGATACTTTTTTTCAACAGTCCAAGGAAATGGCTTTAGTAAGAATAAACAAGCAATGACCTGTATGTTTTATGGTTTAAAATACATGGTGTGTTAGTTCTTTACATGAAACATGAATAAAACCACCTGCCACAGTACAATATTTATTATTTAAAAGCCTCCCCAGTTGAGACTCACGACGGATCGCTCGTTCAATGACAGAGAAAATAATATTTTTTAATGTCATAAACTAATTCCTTCTATGGTTGTCATATCTCAAACGGTTCGGAAACAGATAACGCATTAAATTAAATGCATAGAATTGAAAAGTACGGTCTATTAGTGGTGATACAAGGATGAAAGTAAAACCACAAAAAAATGGTATGACTTTCATACCAGAAGCGCGTCACTATCAAAAAAGTCTGGGATGTTTTTCATACATATATTTACTGTACTTCACGGCGCGCACCAAAATCAACTGAGCGGCAAATTACATTAAAATCAGGTCAATAATAAAAAAAATAAAAAAATCATAAGCCAATTCATAAAATTCAATAAAATTTTCATTTCAAATCAATAAAATTATGTTACTTTCGACTTTTATATTAATTTATAATTCGTCAATAGAATATAGACACTTATTTTACAAGAACCGTTTAAGCTTATTCTGGAACCCACTTGTATGTACTAGTCTTTTTATTTCTGTCGGCACTTTATTGACCATTTTTAATGACTAGGGTAGGCGCTATGCTTTAGTACGCTCAGGTGAGGCATTTGCTTCATCTGGAGATATTTTCTTCTTGTACGTTTTTTGCCTTTCATCATCAATCTCTTATTCAATTTTACTATGGGGTCGGGCTGCAGACGTCGAGTCTATTTTTATTCTGCAGAAAAGAGCCATATATGGCCTCCGCAGGCGCGACTCTAAGGGAACGGTTTAAAGATATTAACATCATGACGGTATCTTGTCAATATATCTATGAAAACATCATGTACGTAAGGAAAAATCTACATCTTTTTAGTAAAAGAGGTGAAAGACACAATTATATCACTAGAAATAGGGATCAATTAGTTCAACCAGGTTTCAGGCTGGCTAAAGTAGACTCATCTTTCATGGGGTACTGTTTAAAATGTTACAATAAAGTATCTCCCCATATTCTTCAACTGAATGAAACTAAATTCAAATCTTGTTTATAACGCACACTATGCAGCCAAGCATATTATAAGTTGGGGGATTACATCGCTGATAAAAATGCTTGGCTCAACGCTGGTCCTGCTCCACAAGGGCGCTTAAACTAATTGATTAGCATTTGAAACTACTGTTGGAGCTGCTAAAGATTTTAATAACTTATTTTTGCATTGTATAAATTCAATGTTTTAGTATTGTATAATTGCATAGCACATGTGTGAGTACTATGGTACCTACTATAAAGCTATCATTTAATAGGTTTTTCTTTCATTGACTTGAATGTGCCCTGGCGGCTGAGAGTATGTCATGCTCACTCTAATGTGTCGCTGGTGGTGGCGTGTGTGTTGGATCATTAAGTTCCCTTCGAAATGGTTGAGCTGAATGGTGCTGATCCATGCGTCATGTTTGTGAACGGGCGCCGTCAGTGGGGACTGGTCATTTCTTAACTACCATGTCTTATTTTAATTTAATTTAATATTTGAATTGCCTTTGTCTTTTTATTACGGACGCTTTTAACGTTCTGCATCGTTCTCACATGCATAATTTCAACATGAACGATGTAATCAATATTTTATAACCATATTTTGATTTAAAAGAGTGTCCATTGGAGTTTCTTGCCCGTTCTTCTCCATAGGTACCTACTACGCTTTGGAATAGGTAACTAGCTTCATCTTTCTGACTGACCGACCCCTTGACAATTCAAAAGTGCCTGTAATTGGTTTATTTGAAATAAATGCTTTGAGTTTGAGTTTGAATATATAATTTTGATAAGTGACTAAGTAGGACCAAAATGTACAAGCTTGGGACTGTCAATATAATTAAGTCAATAAAATGTGGCTTGCATGATTCTTGCTGTTGAATTCTAGCTATGGTTCTGGCTGCTCTTTTCTGAATTACAAAAGCTTTTTGAGTATTGTAATCATAACTTCCTCCCAGAAAAGTAGGCTGTATCTCAGTTTTGACTCAACTAATGCGTAATTGCTCATTTTTAAATGTTTTCTGGTTACCTTGTTTCTTGAACTTCTCAGTACGTAGCAGGTATAGCTGATTGCTTTCTCTAGGTGTGTTAGCTCTTGTTTCCACTCTAACTGGCTATCGATATGGAATCCCAACGGTGACGAGAAATAAGTGCGTGTTGTTTGCAGACGACATCTCAATGATAATAAATAAAGATAATGAAAAGGAACAATTTGAGGATAAAATTAACGCTGCAGTAGAAGCTGTAATAGAATGGCTTGAACAAAATAATTTATGTGTGAATGTTTCCAAAACAAAATACATTAATTTCTCTAATTACAAAATGACAAATGAAGCAATGAAAATTATTGGAGGTGATAATAAAATTGAAGAAGTTGACCATACGAAATTTTTAGGCATAGTAATTGATAAAAATTGTAATTGGAAAAAACATATTGAAAATGTATGTAATAGGCTAAACAGCTTTGCATTTGCACTAAGAAATCTTAGGAAAACTGTTGGACGTAAAGCCGCGCTGTTAGCTTATCATGGATATGTCTCATCTGTGCTAAGATACGGCTTAATTATATGGGGCAATTCCACTGACATCAATAAGGCATTTATTGTGCAGAAAAAATGTTTACGAGCAGTGTTTGGTGCAGACCCATTAGATTCGTGCAGACCTATTTTTAAAAAACATAAATTATTAACATTAGCTTGTACATACATACTGGAAATGGGAGTATTTGTAAGAAAACATCCTCACCTATTCAGTAGAGCCGATAGCCTCAATGTTTATAAAGTGGGCAAAATGTCAAGGGATCCAACAAAATTAGCAATGCCAAGATGTAGAACGGCGTACTGCCATAAAAACACGAGCCGAATGGCAATACAGATATTTAATAATATACCAAAGATTATTAGAGAACTGCGAACCAGCTTATTTCAAAAACATCTCAGAGCATGGCTTATAGAAAATTGTTTTTATAGTGTTAAGGAATTTATGAATTTTAGGACAAAGGGAAGAATTGCATGACATGTAAATTATATTTGACATTTTTATTTTAAGCTATTGACATATTTTGTAATTGAATTTCTTTAATTAGCATTTGTAAGTTGTATTTAGAAAATTTGTAATTTAATTGTTTTTATTGACATTTGTAATTTGATACTATAGACAATTCTTGATTTAGTAATTATTTTATTTTTGACATTGGAATTTAATTAATTTGTTAAATTAGAATCATTGAATGTCACAAAATTTGCATGCCGAATTTACATAGTTGGCGGAATATGAAGAACTATTGTTTATTTGTTATAAGATCTGTAAAATACCATATTTCAGGCAAATAAATAAATCTATCTATCTATCTATCCCAGAAACTTAACCACTGGGACCACGTTCACTGTTTCTCCATTTATGACGCAGTTAATGCAATCTTTATTTTTGGAAGTAGAACGAAAATCCATTACATTGGTTTTACTGGCTTTTACTGTAACACTAGAACCAGAATAATTCCAAGACAATTGTGACATTCACCAACTCGCATTGGGCCCGCGTGGTCGATTATGGCCCAGTGCCTGCCACAGTGAGGAGGCCTCAGGTGTGTCTGCTTAGTTTTCTATTGGAAAAGTTGACTCCGATGCCATCTATTGCTTGCCAAAAAAGTTTTTTTTTTTCAACATTTTTATGTATGTGCTGTTTTCAAAGAATCTTACTAGCTTTACCCGGCCCGGCTTCGCACAAGTAGCATTATACTATACTTATTACACTTAGTATCTAACACCTACCCTACCTATCCTACCTACCCTACCTACCTACCCTACCTACCCTACCTATCCTACCTACCCTACCTACCCTACCCTACCTACCCCACCTACAAACCCTACCTACCTGCCCTACCTACCTACCCTATCTACCTGCCCTACCTACCTACAAAGTACCTTTTTTTAAGTGGATATCTTACATTATTGGGTAAGTCATTTAACACAGTTTCCAAAATATTACATCACTGTAAAAAAACAAATGAAAAGGAAGTTTTTTTTTGTATAATTAGAATATTCGGCGCAGCTAAATTTGAAAGGTCTTTCAATTTGTTAATTATGCTTTACCCATAACCTACCTATCTACCAACAAAGCATAAATAATAATCAGGGACTTCTTTAACCTATTGGCCCTTAAGCAGAAAGTAGGATGCAAGAGCGATAATGTTAGCACCCCATCTGGAATAAATTAGGTTTTTTTTGACAGCCCGTAACTACGACGAAGCTGGTAGCAACTAGGCGCACCGTGGATCTATACTTGCCTAGAGTGGCGAATGTAAAAGACGGCCCGGATCATATTTTAACAACTAATTTCTCTTTTCGCTGACCAAAGATCCTGGGACGGGTTTCAGTAAGACGTCCATTTTAAGCTTTAGTTCATTGATGTCTGCTGAGATTCTGAACTTCTGAAATACATGTGACAACGTCGCACTATGGAAAATGGTAGAACAAGCGCATATCAAAAATGCTTTTTACGAATATCATAATTTGGCTAATATGGCTATTCTTTTAGGTTTTCTAATAGTCAAATTATAATATTCATTACGATTTTTTTTCTTAATACGCGAATTTTTTTTTTTTTTCTTAGATAGAAATACATAGAAAACAGAAGTGCCAAACTCAAGTCTTTGCGTATACATGTTTCAATACCATATTGTGAAAAAAATACTTGGTACAGATATGCAGTATTATACATTTTTAGAAAGCTTATTTTATGCTTTTTGCGATACAGCTTAACGATTTTAAAAGTAAAGAAAAATATTTCAGTAATTACTTAAAAAGTGACATACCTTTTTTTTCACTTGTATGTTTTTTCGTCGAAGGTTTTCAGTATTACCCACGTTTGCCCAAGCGCTACTTTTTGCGTCGACTAGTAGTCTAACTATTCATAAATAGAATGCAAAAAAAATCAGCTGCGGATATTTGCGGTTTTAGAAGATATGAGAAAAAAACTGATAAAAGTCAGAACCCGAAAATTAGTATCTTTTGCGGTTTACCACTGACACCATTCACATGAACAATATAGAACTTTTTGGATATTTTCTTCATTATTTCGTGATAACAAAGGGACCTTATCAAATTTGCACTCGGTTTGCGTGGGAAATTACAAGATAATAATGATGTAGGTACCAATTCGATATTGTAAAATGAGTATTTAAAGGGAAGCAAAAACTATTCGAACCATCTACATCAGTGTAACTTCAAGTGAAGCAAATCTCATCTACGCCTATTATTTCTGCAGATTGTGAAGTGTTAAAATGTCTTCCTTCAGCTGTACCAAACGAGACTTCATAATCCCCTATATAGAGGGCGGCAAGACCATGGAATCATTATCCAAAGTTTTAGTGGAAAAGCTGAATGTTTCTGAAAACAACTTGTGTTTTATAATTAGTGACATACAAAGGCACATTCTTCCTATTTTCAACAAACGCTGGGCCCTGGCATCTCGGAAAAAAGAAACATTTTTACAGAAGTATTGTACTTGGTTGGACTCAAGGTATTCGTTAAATTTACCGGATTCTGAACAATATTCTACGCCATCAACATCTGGCCAACGAGGACGAGCATGCGTGGTTTATGGAGACTCCTCAGAATCTACCAAGAAGAGGAAAAACACTCTTCTACTCCAAGACTATGGCTTCGAGCATATAAAAAACGCCTATCTGCAGGGACTACGGGCTTTACGTGAGTACACAGAAGCTCATCTTGTCAAAGAATTAAGAACCGCTGACACTCAAAAGAAATTAGATATCTCAAGTAAGTGGAACGACTCAGACCAGATGAAGATTCTTTCCGATACGGAAGCATTGAGTGCTTTTATAGATTTAGATCTAACAAAAGCACAATATATGTACCTGAAAAACTTAACCAACGAACGAAAGTGTTGTATATTCCCGCCTTACTACAAAATACAAGAAATAAAAAGATCCTGTTATTCACCATCTTCTACAATCGAAATCACGAATACTTATGCTAAAGTGATTAATATACAAGATTTATTGGATCATACTGCTGCTAGAATTTTAAAAATCGATTCTGTTTTCCAAAAACAACATAGAACATTGATCCTTTATTCTAAATGGGGATGTGATGGTTCATCTGGTCAAAGCCAATACAAGCAAATACTTGCAGAAGAGTCAGAAACAATTTCAGATGCCAATTTGTTCATCACTTCATTAGTCCCCATCAGATTAGTTGATGTGCAATCGGGATCCGTTGTTTGGCAAAATCCGGTACCTTCATCTGTCCGTTTTTGCAGACCCATTTCTATTGAGTTTTGTAAGGAAACTCCAGAAAAAACCAAGGCAGTTGTTGATGATATTAAAAAACAAATTAGGGCTGCACAAGCATCACTTATAAACAAAGATGGTGTTGTAGTAAATGTGAAGCATGAACTATTTCTAACGATGATCGATGGAAAGGTGGCTCAGGTCCTTACAGATACTCCATCTGGTTCCACATGCACGATATGTGGGGCTACTCCACGGCTAATGAATGACCTATCGAAAGTAACTGCCAGACCCGAAAACGAAAACGCCTACCAATACGGATTGTCCACCTTACACGCCTGGATTCGCTGCATGGAAATGATATTGCATATTTCCTATAATCTTTCGTTTAAGACTTGGTCTGCTTCAACTGAGGAAAATAAGAGATTAAAAAAAGAAAAGAAAGAAGTTGTTCAAAAACGTTTCAGGGAGGAGTTGGGATTAATCGTCGACAAACCTCGGCAAGTTAGCGGGAATACGAACGATGGCAATACCGCACGAAGATTCTTCTATAATAGCACTTGCTCATCGGAAATAACAGGTGTAGATGAGGCATTGATTAAACGCCTATACATTATCTTGCAAGTTCTTTCTTCTGGAATGATGATCGACCCTGAAAAATTTGGGGAATATGCAATAGAAACTGCAAGAATCTATGTAAGTAATTACGATTGGTATTATATGCCATCCTCCGTTCATAAAATACTCATACACGGGCAAAACGTTATCAAACATTTTGCGGTGCTTCCTATTGGACAGCTATCGGAAGACGCACAAGAGTCTCGCAACAAAGACTACAGAAACATACGACTTCATCATGCCAGAAAATGTTCCCGATCTGCTACAAATGAAGATATCTTTAAAACGCTTTTATACACGTCAGATCCATATATAACAAGTTTGAGAAAACCGTACGTAAGAAATGTGAAAGAACTTGAAGAAGAGGCACTAAGTCTTTTAAACGTGGCACCTGAAAGTGAACCCACATTTACTGACCCTGATCCTGAAGTGGTATAAGTTAAAAATAATATTTATATTTAGTTATTACTTATATTTGTACCTAGCTACATCATTTCCTGAAGCCAGAGTATAGGATGTACCTATTAGTAATATGATTTTAATTTAGTATTTTTTTTTCATATATATATATTTTGTTTACTTTGCTTGTTGTAATTAACCATGGTTTAATCTTTTTAGTCATTATAAACTTGTATTCCACTTGAAATAAATTTTTAACTATTTTTTTCGTGATTTTTTCCCATTTTTTTCATTCTATGCAAAAAAACATACATAGATATACAAGAAAACCCTATAAACTACACATCGTTCGAATCTCCGAACCTTGCTGCATATTTGTGCCAAATTTCATCACGATACAACAAAAATTCATGAAGTTACAGATTTTTGATCCGATACCGACCTATATTTTCCATAGTGCGTCGTCTTCATTGATAGTGTCGCGAATGTCCTTCCTGCGAAGAAAAAGTAGAGGTTATTACTGACAAGAGGTCGTTTTCTAATTTGTTTCGAGATGGTTGCACTTGATTAATATAATATTATAATCCATACTACTTCTTCATATTATAGATTCGAAAGTAACTCTGTCTGTATGTTACCTTTTCACGCCTAAGCGACTGAACGGATTTCGATAAAATTTGGTAAGGAGGTAGATGGCATCCTGGCATCCATCTACCTCCTTACCAAATTTAAAAGATAACATGAAAAACATGAAAAGTAGCCTATATCCCTACTAGGCTACTTTTTATCCCGAAAGCACGTTCCCATGGGATAATTTCCGACATCCATGCGAGCGAAGCCACGGGTAGAAGCTAGTTATCTATGTACTAATAGGAATTGTTTATGTTCTTGGATTCGATTCCTAGGAGCTATCATTGTAGGTACATCAGGTGTATTTCGAAGAGTTTTGATGGAATTTGTACCTACAATCACATCCTTCCAAGTCTGTTCCAATCCAACCCCAGACTCCACAAGCTTATGACTCACCAGTCAATTAAGCGCTTTAGAAAAATTAAATACAAAATAGACCTACCCATGCAGGCCCTCCGTCCTGTACTGAATCCAGCGAACATGTTTTGGTTGGGCAGGTTGTTAGGGTCCAGCCAACACTCCGGTCTGAACTCTCTGACGTCAGGGCCCCAACTGTCGTGGTAGGGGATCCCACAGATTATTAGGACGCATTGACTGCCCGAATGCATTGTGTAGTTCTCTGAAAAATGGTGGTTGAGAATGTGAGAAGGGGTTCAAGTAACCGGAGATTTTTTTAAAGTTGATGACTAAGGTAGTATAAAATATGCTAAGTCAAGGAAATTAATTGTTAAGCAAATTAACTACTACCCTAAATTGTCAGTTGGTATATTAAATTCACAACTGTCATTCTTTGAGTTGTGTGAAATGGCTATAACCCTGACTTTACCTCCACTTCACCAACAATTTTAGCCTACATAAAGTAGGTATTCACATAAGAATTGTGCGTGCATTGCATGTAGATATTGTATATATTATAGTAATACAACAACTTGACACCATACTATTGTCATTCATACTTAAATACGTCATCGGGGTCGTAAAGTGAGTGATAAACATAACGCCTAAACATTTACTTATAGCAATGTATTGCATGTCTTTAATTTGCTGTTCTATTAACTTACTAATTTGGGAATGAATGTAGATTGCTATTCTTATAAGAGTAGAGAAAGGCCAAAGAAACAATTCATAGATTGTGTGAAAGATGATATGGCTGGAATGTGGGTGACTACTGAGTTCACACCTAAAAGAGATGTATGGAATAAGATGACATGCTGCGCTGTGCCAACCCTTTAAAGATAGGAGGGCGTTGATGAGTTATCATCATCGTTTCAAAGACGACAAAACTTCAAGATAAGACAATGTTTTCGTCCGAAAGACGTTCACTGGACATAGGCCAGTCCTGTGCTTCTCAAGTTTTCGCACTCATCGGATTCTCGTGACCTTCACCAGGTCATCGATCCGCTTGGTGGGAGCCTTACCAACGGTACGCGGTAGCCACTTCAGAAATTTTCGGCCCCATCGGCCATTCGTTCTGCAAGCAATGTGCAGCACCCTTTACTTATTGTTCAGTAAAGCCGATACCAGATCCT
The DNA here is from genome assembly GCA_916610205.1 of Griposia aprilina. Classification (NCBI taxonomy): domain Eukaryota; kingdom Metazoa; phylum Arthropoda; class Insecta; order Lepidoptera; family Noctuidae; genus Griposia; species Griposia aprilina. Next base: position 9,829,230 of record OU744305.1, on the reverse strand, counting down.
TTACTTATTGTTCATTTTTGGCTTGCATTCGGCATCTTTCACTTGAAACAAAAGTGTAAAGGAATTGATTAGTGAACCGATGCGATGTTGGATTTCGGCAATCGACATCTTTCACTCGCCTACACCATGATCGAAAAATTAAATAAAAGAATCAGATGAACGTTGATTCCTATTTAATTTTGTCGGTGTTGTATAATGAAACAAAAATAAACTTTCAATCGAGTGAACAATTCAGTCGAGTTAGCGTCTGATATCACCTAGACTTCAATTAAATCAAATAATTATGTTTATTTGTTAAACTAACTCAGCTGAACATCCTTACGACTTATCTGAGCCCCACCGGCACAGCCGGGTAAAGTCTTAATGTCTCCGTGTCTCTCTCTCTCTCTCTCTCTCTCTGCATCCGTGTATACCATCTTCGTTAGGTCGTTCATAGTGACATCCTTGTCTGTGCCTTTCAATATTTCTTGTAACCTGCAACAGGAATTGAAACAAGACATTTTTTTTAATCAACTGATCATCACCGTTATCCCGGAGGCTTGTTATTAATTCACCACGGCTACAAGCATTCCTCATCCAATGAATAAATGAATTCAGTTAAATCACATAATTCACGATTAATATGTATTTTGGCACTGTATCCGATCTGAACCCGAGGAATGTCGCTCCGAAGTAGCCGTTGCGCTATTCATAATTATGAAGGGTTGCACACTAGTCTAGTGTGTCTGATCTAGTGTCACTAGATCCAAATTTAGACATTCACACAACATTTTCTATTCGGGTCTTTGGGTTTTGAATTCAGATTTTGGTAAACGCTTAGGTATACTTTAGAAAGCCTGATGGAAAACTCGTTTTACCGAACGCACGAACATGGTTGCTATTGGAAAATAGTACTACCGATGTCGATGTACCTACATAATTATATCTCACACAAAACTGTTACTCGGCCAAAATCACTTGTGACTGCAAATATCTGTCAAAACTACTTTTGACTGGTGAAAACTAATTTTGGCCGTCTTCCAAAAAGGAGGAGGTTATATGTTCGGCTGTATGTATGTTTTCTAATCGACGAAAAAAAAAAGGAGGAGGTTCTCAAGTTCTCAGGTTTTTTTTTATGTATAACCACGCATAACTTTTTACAGAGTAGTCAGATTTTGATGATTTTTTAATGGAAAGAGTATACCCCGAAGTTGGCTCCATTTAAAATTAAAATCCACCCCTGAGGGTAGAAAAATAGGGGTTAAATGATTTTTCACCTACTGAATGTTCACTTGTGAACCGATTCTGTTGAAACTTAGCACATATATGTAGTTCTAATGATGCTTCAACAAAAAAGAGACCTGGAGATCTTCTGATGATGGAGACGGAAGACAGTCGAGAGAGTTCCTCGACAGATTACAGCAGTTAGATCGTGTTTGGGCTTATTTCATTCATCTTGATGAGAACTTTAAACATAACTGGGGTATGACTGTCATAGAGGGTGTGATGTTTGGTACGGAAGGCAATCGCGGGAAGTTCTAAATATTAGCTGTGAGCTGTGTCCATACTCAAAACATTCAAAAGCTTAGAAATTAATAAAGGTAATATTTATTACAGCTTGCGCGGCGAAGTTATTGTGTCCACTTACGCTCATATACAGCAAATCCTTAACTTCTGGCATATTCCCTATAAAATGGAAAATGGCAAAGATGGTGACTATAGATAAATCGGATAACAATGACAACATAAAAACTATAGCCCCATCTCAATTTTGAGAGGGAAGCCGATAGTAGGATTCAGCTGGGATGGGCAGCATTTGGTAAACTTCTTCAGGTCTTCTCACTAAAGACGACAGTCTTCAACGCGTGGGTCCTACCAGTTACAACGTAAGGAGCTGAAACATCGACGCTCACGGTGAGACTGGTCGATAAGTTTTAAGTCACTGAGCGAGCTAAAGAGAGAGATATGCTTGGAGTCTCTCTGAAGGATAAAATCCGAGGTTATCCGCCAGAGAACCAAGGTAATCAACATAGCTAAAAGACTAAGCAAGCTGAAGCTGCAATGGACTGGTCGCATCACTCGCAGAAGTTCTAGAGTGGAGACCGCGTTTAGGCAAACGTAGTGTGGGACGCCCGCCGGCCAGGTGGACTGACGACTTGCGAAAGGCGGCTGGCAGAGACTGGATGAGGAGAGCCAAGGATCGGGCTCAATGGCGTTCACTAGGAGAGGCTTACGTCCAGCAGTGGACGGATAAAGCCTGATGATGACGATGATGAATGGTGCAAAAATAAAGAAATGTATTTGAACTCAATGAAGTGCTACCACGTTAAATATACAAGAACAAATAATCTTATAATTAAAGGCAGAGTAATAATAATAATTAATAATATTAAAACAGACTATACACACAGACACAATCAGGTAGCAAAATTCATCCATAAAAAACTAGCACTTAAATATAAACTCATACATACAAGATATAAACACTACTTATTACAAGTACGTACCACAAACAGTTCTAGAAAATACCGCACACAAATTCTACTACGATCGCGGCATACTAACCGACAGCACCGTTCACTATAATAGACCAGATATAGCCCTTCAAAATAAAGTTAATAAAGTCAGATACCTTATAGATATTGCAGTCCCTAATACACACAATTTACAAAAAACAATAGGTGAGAAAATCAGTAATTACGCTGAACTAAAAGAAGAAGTGACCAGAATTTGGAGGCAGGAAAAAGCACACGCAGTACTCATGGTTGTCTCCACGACAGGTGTTATACCCAATCCCCTCCACCACAGCCTTAATCGAATAGACCTGAAAGACTTAGTTTACATAATATTCCAAAAAGCTGCAATTTTAAACACCTGCAGTATAGTTAGGCAGTTCATGCAAATTTAGGAAAATCAAATGATTCCTCATAACATTAATTCTAGGTGCTTAAAACAAAACACCACACACGCTACATTGTCTTGGCTTGGGGCCGTTAATGAAGCTTAAACTAGCCAAAGGTTAACCACTGGCTCCTGAAATACAGGTACTCTACCTAGGTAGAGTCCGCCGCCGCCGACCACCATTCCAAGACTTGAATTGTGTGGCGCTGTAGTCGGAGCTCGTTTGTGCGAGAAGGTTATGAGTTAACTGCGACTAAAGTTTAGTCATGTTTATTGCTGGACTGACTCCACCGTCGTGTTGGGATGGTTGCAGATGTTACCTTCTAAGCTTCAGCCATTTGTGCGCAATCGCGTTGCTGAACCATCCGAACCGCCAAGAACCCTGCAGACCTAATATCTCGTGGCATGGATATTAGTGTTCTGCAATCTTTGGACTTGTGGTGGAGCAGTCCCAGTTTTTTGAAGCAAGTCCAGTCTCACTGGCCGTCTCAACATAAATCATTAGGGTCAGACAAGCTGCCTGAAACTCGACCTCATATTTTATTGAGTGCTAGTATTACTAATAATAATTAATTTCATACATTTATAGATTTTAATCGTTTTTCTAATTATTTATGGCTGATCTGTAGTGCAGCAGCAGTTTTAAAGTTTATTAAATTGTGTAGGAAAAAACTTTTATTAGTTATCTATCACAAGTCGAGTTGCATGATGCATTAAATATTATTATTATTAGAAGCCAAATTGAGTCTTTTCCAGAGTATGAATTACTCATTCATAATCAGAAGTTGCCTTAGAAAAGCGCCCTTATAAAATTTAACGTATTTTTAGATGGTAATAAAATCATGCGTGTCGGAGGACGCTTAGCAAATTCAACTTTTTCTTTTGATAAAAAGCATCCTATTCTTTTACAGTCCACTCAAAAATTTTGCTAAGTTGATGTTCGAATTTGAACATGTAAAGCTAATGAAAGCAGGTCCTCAGTTAATGCTGGCTTCGATTAGGTTTTCATACTGGCCCATAGGCGGACGGAGGCTAGCAAAGAGTTGTTATCGTAATTGCATGCGTTGTTGTCGCATGTCGGGTAGAAAAATTACTCCTTTGATGGGTAATTTGCCACAGCAGCTTCTCCTTCCAGGCGGTTATCCTTTTGAAAGCACTGGTGTGGATTATGCTGGTCTCATCATGGCTGCTACTAGGCAAGGTCGTGAATGTAGGCTGGTAAAAGTGTACATAGCCATCTTTGTGTGCTTCACCACTAAGGAGAGCTGGTGAGTGACTTAACCAGCAATAAATATTTACTAGCTTTATCTAGATTTATCTCGCGACGGGGAAAACCCAGTAACATCTACTCCGACAACGGTACCTCTTTCGTCGGTGCCTGCAACGAACTTTCGAAGTTCCTTAAATCTAATTGCAATTCCTTCGGCAAGCAATTGTCTAATGACGGAATTAAATTTCATTTCATACCAGCATATACTTCTCATTTTGGCGGATTCTGGGAAGCGGGTGTTAATTCAACTAAATATCATCTCAGGCGAGTGTTGGAAAATTGTAAATTAACATTTGAAGAGCTTAACACCACGTTAGTCTAAATTGAGGCGATACTAAATTCACGTCCACTGACGCCGCTGTCATCCGATCCAGCGGACTACACACTACTGACTCCGGGTCATTTTCTTGTTGGCCGGCCGCTGACATCACTCCCACGGCCAGATCTACAGAACCACTCCACTGCTTCATTGTCTCGTTTCCAATGGATCGAGCAGCTACGCCAGCATTTTTGGGCTCGTTAGAGTAAGGAGTTTGTGTCTGAGCTGCAGCAAAGGACCAAGTGGCATACCAGCAAAGACACGCTGAAGTTGGGTTTTTTGGTCATCCTAAAGGAAGACCACATTCCTCCTCTAAAATGGAAATTGGGAGGAGTCATCGCCGTCCATTCAGGATCAGATGGAATTGTTCGTGTGGCAGACGTCAAAACATCCACTGGAGTTGTCAGAAGAGCCTTTAACAGGATTTGCACATTGCCCGTTGATTCTGCGTTTGGTTGAAAGCGCCTCTACTGCTTCTGACGTCTGGGGCATGTTCGAGCCAACGCCTGCTCGTTTAGAATGAGCAAATCAACGTTGCGGACTAATTAAATTGTAATTATATGTAAGGCTCTGCTGTACTTGCTTGTCATTATTACTCCATTTTTGTTCGTCATCAAGGCAATACATGTTTGACTAAATATCAGCATATTTGGAGTTTCTTTGAAGAGTCACCTAAAATTCCCCAACAACAAGACTTACAGTAGTAGAGGTCCTGTCCTACATACAAGGTGATGACGCCGCCTTGCGACAAGGCTTCCTTCGCCATTTTCTGCACACTAGCCATAGCTCTCCGGAAAAAAAAAAATGCTGTTATATTATTACAGTTTGCACACCTGTATAAAATGACGCCTCATTCCCGGTTTCAGGTTTCAAGTTTGGTCGCTTTGGGTCCCATAATAAAAACTGCTCATAATGATGATTATAATTACCCTTAATGAGGTATTCAGGTATTTCAATTACACCTTATAAGTATGTAATGTCCTGACCTAAGCTTTGTAGCGGTATCTACAACGCCAAATGCGAGCTACGCACCACACTGATGTCACGAAAAATCCTGCATCGCGCAAGCAGAGTTTACCGCGCAACTAGTATACAATATAATAGCCCGACATCAAAACGTCGGGCAGTTGCCCACCAGTCACAACACCCGTCTAGACGGAGGATCCTCCCTATTCTATGGAGGTATGAGTGGTATGCTTCCTATACTTCTATAGCTTAATATATATATCCCATTCATCATTCTCATGGTGATCTAGAGTACAGCAAGTAGAAACAAAAAAAAAACAATCCAAAATTAATTTAATTCAATGCTGTGGTAGCTAAGAGATAACCAGTCCCAACTGACGGCGCCCGTTCACGAACATGACGCATGGGCATGGATCAGCACCATTAAGCTTAAACATTTTGAAGGGAGCTAAATGATCCAACACACGTGCCACTGTCAGCGAGACATTTGAGTGAGCATGACATAATAATATTGTAATATTATAGGCCCTCCGCCCTATTCTTCTATTGCATATATGAGGAGTTGATTAAAAACTTTAGAGTTTATTTATTTGTAGTGTTCCCAATAAGTAAATGTGTGTGGCAAAAGGCCAGGTTACATAGGAGATAGCTTATATAAGCTACCTCCTATGTACCCTGGCCTTTTGGTATGTATATCTTCAGTCTGGTATGTCTTCAGTCGGCGATAGTTCGTCTCCCATTGCCACCAAGCAAAGAAAAAGCACGACACAGAACACAAAATTAACGCTAACATTGTTTCAATTAATAATTAATTCAGAATAATGATTAAAATTAAATCAAAATTAATTTAATTTAATATTGAAAGTAAAAGACTTAAATATTTTGTTGAAATTGCACTATCGAATAATTGTAATTACAAAAAAAAAAAAAAAACCCTTTGCACCGAGTGTTTCATCAAGGATGCCGAATTCTGTGGGCAGTTTGGATTAAATGTGGAATTTAAATCGTGTCATAGGATGTATCACAATTCATGACATAAGCATGTAAAGTCAGGTAAATTATTTGTTAACCAAATTGGCTACCAATTTAAATTGTTCGTAGATTCAAATTACAACTATCAATGATTGACAGTTGTATGAAATGGCTTTAGCAGAGCTTTAGCGTGGCAAATTAACATAGGGTGTCAATTTGACTCACATATAAACTTCCCTGACTGAATATAATATTATGTATATGTCGGAGGCCGATTCAAAATTTTGTCATTATTCATACGTCGCAGTGGAACGCATTCAAAAATTACGAACTTAAGGATTCGTTTGTACATTTTTGAAATTTACATCTCCCAATACTTTTATGTCATGTGACTTTTTTCACTAACCCATTACTTTCAAAGTTATACCTTTTTAAATATTGTATGTTTTTTTTTTCTATAGTTAGTATTAGAATTGTATTGCAAAATACACGTAGAAATTTTACATAGGGTGACACAACGGGCGGTCTTGTCGCTAAAAGCGATCTTTTACAGACAACCTTTGGAAGGATTAAAGGGAGAAGGAGAGACAATACTGCAGGTTGTCAGTGGTGGTGGTGTGGTGTGGTGTCATTCATGTCCCGTTACTGTTCTCTGGATTTTTTTACACCTTGTTCGTGAGGCTGCGAGAAGAGCAAATAAACTCCAAGTAGGTACGGTATTTTATAGTTTCAGTCACAACTTTATCCAAGTCCATAATTTCATGTAAAGTACCGGCTGTCATCGTTGTTCAAGGAAAAACTACTAAAAAGTTTCACAGTAAAGTAAACTTTATTTACATAGCTGTACTTAAAATAATTTGTTCTAATAATATGGGTGATCCTCGGGTGTGAAGCTCTTGCATGCTGAAAAAAATTAGAAAATCTCTATTTCAGTGGTTGTATTGATATTGAGGAGATTTCAGGAGATCTTCTTGCTAGTTTTGGCACAAATATAAAATATTAATGAGTGACCATTGCATTACGAGTGTACAGTCAAAGACTGAAAATGTTAAGAAATTTACAAACACTTTCCTCTCCCGCATGTCTCCTTTTCGAACTGTCATTTTCATTCAAAACGTTGGCATTACGTACCTAGTCGGAATAATAAATAGGTGCAAGATTAATAACATTTTCATCGTAGAAATACTTACTTATCAGAACGTTGTCCTCTCACCATCAGCCATATTGTCTGGCACAAATAAGCACAATAAATGCAGTTGTTGTCCTCATTTGTCATTGTTAACATCCACTGCTTCACTGTATCGTCTTCTATTAGACCGCTACAACAAAACATGGAGATTTCTTCTAGGTTTTTTTTTATGAATGTTCTGAATCCTCCTGGGAATAAAATAATTATAAGTTAAAATATTTATGCCTAATAATTATAATATAATATTATATATATATATATATATATATATATATATATATATATGTATATATATATATTATAATATTATAATACAATTCAATACTTGAACATAATTAGACAATAAAATACAGGTACACACCTATTCATTAAATGCCTAGTCAAATAACCCACCCCTAACTGTTCCCGGTGCAAAGGTGCCCAAAACGCTTGCTGCATTGCCACGTTGGATGGCAATGGCTAACCTTTGCACCAAGAACGAGCCGAAGCGGGAGTCACCCGTTTTGTCACGGAGCTTGTGCCCTATCTCACCAATGAGCTTCCTGGCCTCAGTGCCCCAAGCACCCATGATCTCCACGGCAATGGGCACAAAATGGTAACGGTCCACCAACGGTGCGTGCTTCGTCCTCTTCCTCTCAGCGGCGTCCTCCGCTGCTGCTGACGATGAGTGGACGGTGCGATCAAGGTGGCTGGGTATAATTATAATATAATAATAATAACAGAAAGGACTGGCCCACATAATGCAAAGGACAAAAGTGTGTCAAAAAGGCTAAATACTGACATACAGGTTGGAAAGAATAGAATCATTTGAATTTGTGTCAATATTAAGCTGTTCGAATTAAAAAATCGTCAACTATAACCTCGAACAGCTGAACTGTGTCCAGTTCAAGTAGCTCTTTAACTGAGTTGGGTACTCTGAGCTTAAAATACCTACGTAGGTACTACAATTTTGCAGACCCTTGTAGCACTGTACAGTACTTCAAGGGTCTTTTAGCGCTTAAATGACATTGACAGGGGAGCGTTGTTGGTAAACTTTTGTGACATTGCATTGAAAAAACAAGATGGTGGTGTAAGTTCCGATTTTTGCCGTACGCCGAAAGATCCGATTTTCACACGAGTGTGACGCACGACTATTTCTTTACATCAAAAATAACATGCGTAATTTTTGTTTTTTGATCAAGTAGGTATGTAAATATATTTTTTAAATTTTAGTTATGCAAATGTTAAAATTATTCAACGACCGTGGGACAGTAAAATAATTAGATAAGCAATAGCTTTAAAAATCAAATAAAACAAAGGTCTTTTAATTTTCGCTATTTAAGGTAGTTTTTTTTTAAACTTTTGTTTACTTTTTGTTCTCTATTATTTATCTCATTGTTCTCACGAGGCTGTTGAATAATAAAATATTAAAGTGAAGCTTTGGTGGGGCCTTGGGCACAGTGACCTTGTAACATAGTTTTTTTTTCTCAAATTCTTATCTTGGCACGAGACTCTTATAATGATAGCATGTATTTTTAGAGTCACAAATAATGTAAGTACATTTTTGAGGCAATAAGATATAAATTGTGAGAAGAAATTACATTTGATTTGATTGGGCTACTTGTAAACGCTTAACCAAGTTTGTCGATTCTGTTTACGTAGTGCATTTCCCTGACTGTACCTACATGGGTTTGATATACTTAGTTGACAATTAATCAAGCAACGAAACTTTCCTGAACATTATGAAACACAGGCACAAGCACGAACACGTGAAGTAAATGTAAGAAAAAATCGAAGGATTTTTTCGGATCGATAATACAATATCTTATTTTGGTTTAATGCATGTGGTAAGCATAATTAGTATCACTATTACCCATAGATACGAATAAAATCATAAAACTGAAAAAATATTATGTGCGGAACGAGTATTTTCAAATTTAAAATCGATCGGATTTATGTTAGGCTTATTTTGCACATTCGTGCTAGGCCTATATACCTAAGCGTTCTTTACGCGTAAAGTCAAATGATAAATGATTTTATTTCTATAATTAGTAGGTTTGTACCAACACTTTTACACGTCAATTAAAATTTAATACTAGATGAGGTCGGCGGTTCCTATTTGACTACTCTGAGAAGAAAGCCCGAAACAAACTCAGCAACTCATTTTGGTGTAGTTTCAGTTAGCGACAAAACATTTAACTGTCATAAAAATAAAGCATGAATTTTAAAGTAATTGAATTTTTATTTTAATTAGTTTAATTATAATAAATTTTATTTAAGCCTTTTTATTTAATTTTTCCCTTTTTATATTTTAATGCGTTTCAATTACATAATAAAACAAAGGTTCTCATGTCCTTGAGCACGAAGTTACAATAAGTTATGGAATCATGCGTTACTTTTCGGGAATCCATGACAATAAAATGTTATGTAAAAATATTTAGTTTTCGAGATAACGACCAATAGAGAAGTATGGAAGAAAAATAAATGTTGCGCTGACTCGAAATAAATTGGGATGAGGGCAGGAGAATGTTAATGATGAATAATGACGAATTTCGCAATAACTGGATCTAAAGATGAATTCCGCAATAACTAGATCTAAGGATGACGAATTCCGCAATAAATAGATCTAAAGATGACGAATTCCGCAATAACTAGATCCATGCAGGCTTGGATGCAGAATGCAGCACCAGCACCGCCTGCAAAAATGACGAATTCCGCAATAACTAGATCCATACAGGCTTGGATGCAGAATACAGTACCAGCACAGTCCGCAGAAATACGCACATGCAGAAGGTGCAGTTATTATGATGCGGGAGGGCGGTGCGGCTTTCTGCCTGGATCTAGTTACTGCAGAATTAAAACTAAATACATATTTTATCAACCGCACTGGGCCCGGGTGGTGGATTAAGGCCCACTCCCTCTCACCAAGAGGAGGCCTGTGTCCCAGCAGTGGGAACGTTAAAGGCTGATTATGCTACATATTTTTACATAACATTTTACTATTCAAACTCAAACTCAAAACTCAAAGCATTTGTTTAAAATAAACCAACTACAGGCACTTTTGAATTGTCAGGGGGTCGGTCAGTCAGAAAAATGAAGCAAATTGCCCATTCCAAAGCGTAGTAGGTAGCTATTGAGCATAACGGGCGAGAAAAATATAGTTCCAAAAAACATGGTTACACCATTCATGTTGAAATTAAGGCGCGAGAACACCGCGGTGCACGGAGAGGCTACGCACGTGTATTAAGCTTCGCTTTGTAAGAAAATGTATGTGATTGTGTCTTCTGCAACCCACGGAGAGACTACGCATGAATTGACGTCATTGATACATGCGTAGCTTGCTCGAATAGGCGGTTACATAGCTCAACGCTGTCGACGTGGGTCTACGTTTCCACTGGAGTACACGAATATGACCCATGACATGCATGGCATGACAGCTCGCTTAATGCAGAGCAGTTTTCAGTCGTGTCCGTTGCGGTGGCACGTGTGTAGCCTCTCCGTGCGCCGTGCCACTCTATACATAGTCATGGGTGTTTGTGTAGGTACTACAGTGGAAACGTAAACCCACGTTGTCAAACAAATTAATACACGCAGCTAAAATGCACCCCGTGCCCGTGCACAGCATGTGCCGCGGTGGGCCCGCGCCTTTATGCATGTGAGAACGATGTAGAAAGACGTTCACGTTAAAGCGTCTGTAATAAAAGATAAAAACAAAAAAAAAAAACAATTCATAAATTTAAATTAAAATAAGCAGTGGCAACCAAGAGATGACCAGATGATCCCTACTGACGGCGCCCGTTCACGAACATGACGTATGGATCAGCACCAATCAGCTCAACAATTTTGAAGGGAACTTAATGATCCAGCACAAACGCCACCACCAGCGAGCGATTTGAGTAAGCATGACATACTCTCAGCCGCTAGGGCACATTCAAGTTAATGAAAGACGAACCTAGTAAATGGTGGCTTTGTAGTACATGCATGTACACTATGTATATGAACCTAGTACATAGTGCTCACACATGTGCTATGCAATCAATTCAGCCTATTGCAGTCCACTGCTGGACATAGGCCTCTCCCATGCTGCGCCACAACACCCGGTCCTCCGCCTTCCGCATCCAGTCTGTACCAGCCACTTTTTTGAGGTCGTCGGTCCATCTAGCTGGGGGGCGTCCCACACTACGCTTGCCGATACGCGGTCGCCACTCCAGGACTCGTCTGCTCCACCGGCCATCGGTCCTCCGACAAAGATGGCCAGCCCACTGCCACTTCAGCTTGCTTACTCTGCAAGCTGTGTCGGTAACTCCGGTTTTTTTCCGGAAAACTTCGTTTCCGATTTTATCCTTCAAAGAAACCCCGAGCATAGCCCGCTCCATAGCGCGCTGAGCGACCTTAAATTTGTGAACCGGCCCGACTGTCAGTGTTCAGGTTTCGGCACCGTATGTGATAACGGACAGGACGCACTGGTTGAAGACCTTAGTCTTCAACCCTGTCCAGTCCAGTCCACCGTCTTAAAAACGTCCTCCAATGTATTGGAGAACAGTTTCGGGGATATCAAATCCCCCTGTCTCACTCCCCGGAGCAGTTGGATGGGGGTGGTTTTCGTGTCCTGGATCCATGTACTATGCAATTATACATTATTAAGAGATTGAATTTTAATAGCATTTACTTAATTAAGTCGTTGACAATAACTGTTTTTTTATTCTTAACATTAGCATGGCATTTACCTACACATAACAAAATGATTGAGTTTGATTATATTTCCTTTAAATAATAGTTTGATTTCACTTTGAGTTAATAAAATGTTTAAAATCGATAGATAGCCCGCAAAATGTTGTTGGTAGGTAGCATTGCCATTTAAATATTATATTTATATAACATGTTCCGGAATTAGCACATACCACGAAACACCCCAATTAGAATAATTATTATGTTATAATAATGATAATAATACATACACAATTTTTTTTACTATTATGAATAAAACATTGTTAATTTATTCAATTACCTATGCAGCAATGAATGTCAAAATGAATGGGATTGTAATAGAACGCCATTTTATGTATTTTACACAATTATCCCGCTGGTCCCAGGGAGGAGGACATCCAAAAAGATTTCCACAAACAAAAAATTAATGCTTACCAAATATAACTTACTTCGACCCGCCTTTTAGGAGCAAAAAGCTTATTTCTGTGACTGGCAGCGCTGATTCCTCTGGGATAATAGGTAATTCACAGTCATCCATGCCCAAGAACCGATAACTATACTGCAAATTAAAACGAACACAAAAAAAGACATAATCCCCAACCCTAAAAAAAAATGGTTGAATGTTCAGTAGCACGAACGTACTAATGTAAACGAAACGTTAATGTGAGTGATTTCCAGCAAATAAAATCACAGACTTTAAATAAACGCATCAAACATTAAAAAAAAAAACTCTGTCTAGTCATTGTTCCCACCTCTGACTATATAGTATGGACACGTGCCCGCGCGCACCAAACGTTCTTCAAATGCACCGTCTTTGACGTTGTTTGCGCATGTTCAAGATATTAAACATCTTCATGGCCTACTATTATGAGTTATGCATTTATGACATAAAATAATGACACCACAAAATTATCAAGAGAAATAATGGGAGATGTTTGGGTAAATTCGGCGCTGGGGTAGGACCGTACGAATCAAATTCCCGGCGAATTTGGCAACATTTTTTAATGCTGATAACGTAGTGTTCTGAGCTAATTTAATTCTGCCTCGACCGTCGCGCGGCGCGGCGGCGGGTTAGTATAACATAATCAGCCTATAATGTTCCCATTGCTGGGACACAGGCCTCCTCTCTTTGAGAGGGAATGGGCTGTAATCTACCACGCGGGCCCAGTGCGGGTGCGGGGGGGGTTAGTATAAACTGGCGCAGAATTTGTTTCGTATGGTCTTAGCTCACCGTCGCGCGCCGAACAGACCCCCACATATTCTATCTATTTACAAAGTAAAAAAGTCGAAACGCAAAATCTGTTTGGAATTTTCAAGGATTTTCAGTTAGTGTTACGAGTAGGTATAAGATTTCTTATTGCGTAGCTTAACAACCGAATACTACCTTGGGTTTTACAATGTGTCCTATTTATAATAAATGCTCTTTAACCTAAGACCTGGTGTGTACATTCTTGATGGACATAATTATAAGAAAATTGTTGCTTCGAGTATAGATTGTATACACTAGGTAATTAGTTTGACTCGAGCCCGTGGTTCCGTCAATGTATGTATAAAAATCAAAATTAAAAATATTGAAAATCCCACTCTGGGTGTTAGAACGTAGTCGAAAAAGGTTTAAATAACTTTTTTGATGGTCCCCCGACTAGAAGTAAATATGAAAGGACAGATTAAATAAAAAACTTTAAAAAAATGTTGATCTGTTTCGAATTCTGAATGAATATTCTTAGATATCACTCACACTCATACCCTTTCATCTTCCACCTCCCTTGGTAACATTTTGTATATCACTTATTTTTAATTTTAATTTCTAATTTTATTTTCTAATTGCAATTTATGTTTTTATGTATTTTTTTTTTGTTAATTACGATATTGTTGTGTGTACGTACCTATAATAGGCATACATACCAGTACTTAAAATAAATACTTTTATTACGTTATTGTTCTGTTCTAATTTTTTGTATGTACGGCTGTTGGTGTACCAAAAAAAAAACAGCCATACAAACAACTAATTATGAATCTTCTTAGTTTTTCTACCACTACTTAGGTACTTACTTATTGGTTTCTCGTAGGGATAGACACAGCAATAGTATCAAATATTGGTACTAAATATGTATTATACTCATATACCTATTAATATAATTTATGAATTCAAGAGAACCCTCCGGGGGCTCCGCCTCCGTTCCATCGTAGGTAAAAAGTAAAAGGAACTATTTTTGTGTAGATTCTCACAGGCATTCTGGAATGAGCAATTCTTTATTGGTCCTTTGGCCTACCTACGCAACCTGTGTGCGTAACACACTATCAATGAGGATCTGAATCATTTTGAAGTATATTGCTAATCCAACGCTTCATATGTTCGAAAAATGTGTCTGCTCAACAACGTAAATAACTCAATGAATGTTGTGGAACTGTCAAAATGAAAGCCATTCCTACTGTAAGTGTGTTACGCAATTGCCCTGCTTTATTATTTCAGTATTTAGAATTGCTTTCCAGGTAAAAAGAAGATACAAGACATGTGTTGTCATCAGATAATAGTAACTAATTATAGAATAAAAATGTTTGATAAGCAATTGATTAGCGATAACTTTCTCAACAATAAAGGCACAAAAAATGTAAACATACATTTTATTGTGATAGGTTGGCAATAGGTGCGCCGTATCACCGGATTTAAAATGGGTATTTACCACTGTTATAATACATCTGAAACACCAAAGCATCAATCGCAGACAGAGCCGAATATCATTAGTCGTATCTTGAAGCTCCAACACAGCAAGGTTGCTTGGCGACAGATACAAGAATGTTACGCAGATATACGTATTTTAGTAGCAGTGGGCTGGGCTCATTGTTTCCAGAACGGATAGCCGATGGGGTCTAAAGGTTTTGGAGTTGCAGCCGCATACCGAAAGGGGTAGCTTGGGAGGACCTCACACACAGTCACACAAGGTAGACCGATGACATGGTTAATGGTGATGAGAAGGAAGATGCTAAGCAACAAGTCGATGTGGCAACGGTTGGGTGAGGCCTATTTCCAGCAGTGGAAGTCTATCGGCTGAAATTATGAAGATGATAAGTATATTTCCCGAATTGAGATTACTCCTTAAAATCAATTGAACAATTATTGTCTTACCAATGGTCTGCAAATATAATAATACGATCCATTTACACAATTATGTTGGTCGTTCCTACGTAGCAATTAATGACATCATTCATAATCAAAGGTTAATTAATTCTCACCTTGTTGATCTTTTAAGACATAATATAATCGTAAGTAGTAGGTTGGTATTACAATTAAAACACGAGGACCTTTAACTGAGGACCATTTGTCGTCGGCGCGGCGTACGAGTTCACTTCAGTGTCTCCCTACAAGTAACGCTGAAGTGATCTCCTACGCCGATGATACAGCTATAGTTTTTCATGACAAGACTTGGGACCGGTAGTACCGTCCGGCGAAACAAGGTCTCTCTCAGATAGCGCACACCCTTGACATTAAATGTCACTAGTACAGGCACTAGTTGTCTGGCATTTTTGCTAAACTGGGCCTATTTGGCGCAGCCGCGCTCTCTCGTGCTCTCTTTTTCGCGCTAATTTCTCACAACGCACTTTACACTTTTTTTGTCGTTTTACTTCTATATGTTGTGTTGTGTGCCTTGTACACTGTTCTTAATAAATGTATTTTCTTTCTTTCTCTTTTTCTTTAAATGTTTATTGCGTTATCCAAAACCAGCGCCTACAGCCCCTCTCATAACTGTCTCTAAAAATACACACTTGCTCACAGGTACACAATAGCAACCCTCACCACAGCTGCGCATGTAAAATTCTTGAACTTAATGACGCTATTAAATATCTCAGAATAACTATAGACAAAAATTTTACGTCCAAAACCCACTTTCATGCCCTATCTTCTAGAGTGGGAAAATTAGTACCTACAGGTCTTGAAAAACTTTGCGACTGTACCCCTATCGACATCGTTCGTATGGTCTATTTTGCTTTCTGCCAGTCAAAACCTTTCAGGTTCCTTAGAAACCTACTTTACCGGGAGTCTCAAGTCCTCAAGGTACGACATAAATATTCATTCTCCAAGGAACGCTTAAATAACACCAAACAGCAATAAATAAATGGTCTGACTACATAGTACCTAATAATAAGCAAGCTTGTCTTCAGAGTACCCATTCCAAACGCGAAATCCGAACTAGCTAGGCGCTGTACCTACCTATTTTTCCCATCCCAACACTTACATTATAGTTTGCAAAATCTGTGAAAAAGTTATCTGCAGACAACAATAAGTCAATAAATTGATTAAACTTCGTATTTTATATGTAATGAAATATATTCGTATATCTAAAGTAATGACGTTCCTAGTCTGCATACAAAATTCAACCAAATAATATCCAATAGTTCAACAATCACTATAGCTAGTCAAAGATTGGCATAACCCATACCTAGTCAGCAATGTTTGAAAAAAGAAATGCACATTTTTTTTTTATCAAACAAATTCTAAAATTTGTTTCATAGTTTCAAAATACTTCTTGTCGTATTGTTGTTTCAACATTGTGTGCC
This sequence comes from Griposia aprilina, assembly GCA_916610205.1. Classification (NCBI taxonomy): domain Eukaryota; kingdom Metazoa; phylum Arthropoda; class Insecta; order Lepidoptera; family Noctuidae; genus Griposia; species Griposia aprilina. The sequence continues at coordinate 9,812,391 of OU744305.1, read as the reverse complement.
TAATTACGTAGTTTCTTTATTTAAATTGAATTCCTCGAAAAACTAGTCTTAGATGCAGTAGGTATGCAAAGCAAAGAAACTCCCGCCCAGCGCCCGCAAAAAATATGTAAATTTTTACATCATTTACTTGTATTATTGAGTTTTTCCATCAGAAATTTCACGGTAGCAGCCCAGAGTCAGGATTGGTGCCGGATTGATGGCAATAGGCTCGCCCCATATTAGAATAGAATACTCTACATAAGATACACACACACGCGAGATACAAACACAGAAAACAAATACAACACATACAGAGACATACATACATGAGACAACATACATGAGATTTATACATAACTAGGCGAAATGTGGGTGTACTATATAAGTATATACACTTCTGCCTTATCCATCGGTGATTACATGCATGATGTTGTGTCATTATCAAAATAAGGAGGTGATAGTTTGATGGTTCTAAATTTAATTAAAGCCATCGAGGTTGAAGTGACATGACCTTGGAATCAGACATCTCATAGGTATGTAGACGCATACTGATAGATGGTCCCGGCAACACGTGTCGCTTTCTTACATTGGGTAACAAATCAATGGTGGGACTGAAATGGGCTATTGCGCGGGTCCCTATATCGACAGCCTATTCGATGGCCAGGCCAGATCAATTGTTATTGGAAATTGGCCTACTGACTCACTCTGCCACAGAATAAATAAATTCAGACGTGAGACATTTCTTTAATGCTAAATTAAAGAGTTGTATTGATAATTTTAATGATTATATTTGTTAGAGGCGCGTCATTTTTTTTTAAATTACCTTCGATATAACCTGCGGGGTAATTGCGTACCACACTAACAGTAGGAATGGTTTTCAAGTTCAACAACATTCATTGCGTTATTTACTCTATTGAGCAGACAAATTTTTCAAACATATGAAGCAATGGATTAGCAATATCCTTCAAAATAATTCAGTTTGTAATTGATCGTGTGCTGCACAATTAGGGTGCTGATTGCAAAAAAACGAAAGAAAATTTGAATTTCGCGGGTGACCCAGCGGATCCCTCAAGTATTTATTGAACTATTAAGGGGACTACATAACCTAAACGCAAATTTATAATGCCTAAAAATATATGATCCACTGCAGTAAGCAAAATCAGAAAAATATATGATATTCTTCTGGATATATGCTAGTTAGATAGTGTATTGACAACATAATACAATTAACTTGATATGATAGAAAAAAATCACGAAGACACCTCTAAGAAAATATCTTAACGATTAAAAACCAAACTAATATACATGCATACATTCTGATTTTTTGTCAGATTATTCTACAAGTAAAATACTAACGTAATAGTGTTTTAATTTTTTAGTCCAAAGAATAGATTTTTTGTAAATCCATAATTGCTTCATATTTTGCAACAAATTACCAGCGTTGTGTCTTCGCGCGTCTCTTTCTTTTCTATGCAATCCGACAGTGACCGCGCTTTAGCTCATGTAAGCCTCTTAAGGATAATGAGATAGCACGATAAAATGCTTGGCAGGACATTTAATAAAAAACAGAAATGTACTAACTAATATACCGATACTTTTGCACCGCAACACATACAATATTATGTTTCACGCGTCGGTGGTACCACTGAACTTCAGCTGGCCTGGCGTAGTACGGAGTGAGAGTAGAATAAGAGGCCAGCTTATAATGGCTTTGTTGCCACTGACGGACGGTCTACTGTACTACAAGATAAGACCTGAAACTATGACATATAGAAATAGCTAGTATATGTGTCGTGAGTTTGTAGGCATTATACAAATACACCTCTGTCTCCAGGTTTTATCTTAAATTGCATTACACTACTCGAGAAGTTGATCAAAGTTAAACCTGCCCTACACTACTCGCGAAGTTGCTTTGACGAAGTACTGGTTTAAATTGACCGATGTCCGAAGTACGTGAGTCATGCTAAGAACTACCGGACGCTTAGAGTCCTTTGACTCGGGCGCAAAACCGACAGCGATCGGAAGTCGCCCGAGGCAAGCCGAGGTAGCTCGAAGCGAAGCGAAGTGACCTTCTACACTTTCGTATTCGCTTAACTTCGATCAACTTCGCGAGTAGTGTAGTGCAGACTTTAAGGGGATGTGCCAAGGCAGCCCGCGAAATTAAAATTTTCTTACGTTTTTTGCAATTTGCAAGTCAGTATCAGGTAGTATGGTGATCTAAATATGATTCGCGGCCGTATCAAATATGGCTTTACAGAATTATAATCATTAGAATCAGCAATACGAGTACAACTCCTTAAGTTAGAATTGCCGTCAAATGTCATAATTTCATGAAATAGTCATTCTATATGGTAATATGAACTTATAGAGATGTATTGCTGATTCTAATGATTATAATTCTGTAAAGCCATATTTGTTACGGTCGCGAATCATATTTTAATCAAAATACAACCTGACAGTGACCTGCAAATTGCAAAAAACGTAAGAAAATTTGAATTTCGCGGGCTACCCTTAAGGTTCCGCCATAAGCGAATACGAGAGTGTAGAACTTCGGTTCGCTTCGTGTAACCTTGGTTCACCTCGGACGACTCCCGATCGTTGTCGGTTTTTGCGCCCGAGTCAAGACTCGAAGCGTCCCGTTGGTCTTAGTAAGAGTATATAGTCACGTACTTCAAACTTCGGTCAATTTCGACCAGTACTTCGTCGAGGCAACTTCAAGAGTGTAGGTTTTACTCTTTGCTACAGTAGTAACAATATCCACAAATCCACGTCTCCGCGCGGTGCGACTTACAGATAATATAAAAGGAATGTCAACTCTACGAGGTCCTTTTTTACGAATACCATTTTGGTCCTGAAATTGAATAGGCTCATAGAAACGAATTTGGTTTGTGTTCGGTCGATGTAAAAATATTGATACGGAATTTGTTTTAGAATTTTTGTATGTTGGTAGGAAAGATAACTTATAATAATGATTTAAAGATACTGCTACTGCTGAGCATGAGGTTGTGAGTTCGATTCCGGGGTGGGGCAGTGTTATTTGGTTTTTCCATCTGGAATTTCTAAGTAGCAACCCGGAGTCTGGATTTGTGCCTGGTTGATGGCAATAGGTTCGCAACGGGACACACATAACTGGCGATAGGTGGGTGTATTAAGGTACGCCTCTGCCTAACCCTTCAGAGAATACACGCGTGATGATATATGTTATATAATATATTACAAAGATTTTTTCTCGGTTTGCTGTTGAGACAAAACATAGCGAATAAGTGCATGTCACATAATGTGCGACTTGTACCGGAAATTACTACTTAGGTAAGTAAGTACAGTAAAGTCTTTTATATTTTCGTCAGTTTTCAAATTTTTTGCTTTATCAAGTCAGGACACAATATTTTTTGAAGCTACGGCACTGAGCAGACTATTGCATAGAAAACTATAAGCAGAAAAAAATTGCCCGGTGACGAACATATTTTGGACGTGACTGTAACGGATGCTCTAAGACTACTTATTGTAGACATTTAAAACTGACTTTAACACATCTTAACAACTTTTTTGCGCATGGATAAGGAAAACAGCCTTGGTCAAGCGTCTTTTCGCCTATAATAGGCCGTTTAGCGTACACATTCTATACCGGTAAAACAAGGTAACTTTGAAAACCTTGAGCGACTTTGCTATTTACGCGAAATAGAAATGTTGTACCCGTATAATGAACACAGCCAATTATTATTTTTATGTTGAGTACTAGCTTCTACTGGCGACTTCGCCCGCGTGAAAGTTCTTGTTTTCACTCTATTATTGAAATAATTAAGAGAATGGGATCAGTAGGTCTGAAGATTACCACCCTACATACAAATTCATACCAATTTATAGTTTTTTTTAAAAGTATTTATTCAAGTCATTGGGTATTCAAGTCCTCAGGCTATATTTTGCCAACGCGTTGGCTATTAAAGTTGGTTCTGACTGCACAAATCAACACAGTTTAACCTGAATTTTCATAGAATATGCATTCTAGATAGCCAGTCGATTGTCGTATGTTGATCAAAAGGCGAGTTGCGACTGTAGGAATTATATATTTACTAAATATTAATTATCAATTTCATATCAATCGCCAAACTATAGTTTGATAAGTTAGTTGATTTCTAAAGTTTGACGATTGATATGAAATTGATGATTATTAATCAGTAAATACATACATATATCATTCCTACAGTCGCGAATCGTGTTTTGATCAACATACGACGTAAAACTGAGCTGCGATTTGCAAAAAATCGAAGAAAATTTTAATTTGGCAGGCTACAGCCGAGGATTCACCTTAATTAAATCACTAAAGCTTTCAACCCAGTCGACATTATTCACACAGACAAGAATTTTTCGAAGCAACTGGCTTCTCAATTTAATTTGTGTGGACAAAAGAGGAAGAATGAACGTTCAGGCGAATAAAGGAGCTATCGTTAGCTACGTTAGAACGATCCAGGGGAATTTCAACAGACAAGGCTGTATTAAATTACTAATTAGGAGAGGTCTTTGTTACGAACGGCCGGGGTTCGTAGGGCTGCAAGCTAGGTTGGTTTGTGAAAGAAAAAATCTGCCTTTGGTTTTGTTTTGTTGTTTACTAACTAATATTATAAATGCGAAACTAAGTTTGTTTGTTTGTTTGTTACCTTTTCACGCCTAAACCACTGAACTGATCATCCTGAAATTTTGCATATACGTTGTCAGGTGTACAGAAACGGACATAGGATACCTTTCATACCACAAAAAAGTACTGTTCCCGAGGAAAACAACAATAACTTTCTTATGATAATAGATGGCGCCACGTGTCTTTCGAATCATGATTGTACTACGAGTATAACCCGAATTGATTGTAAAAGTCAAAATTAAAAAGTTTTACAAAAATAAATAAACAAACGACTTCAAAAAAAGCGACTACAAAGTGAGAAATAATTTTAGTTTCGGAAGTCGGTGTCAATTTGGCAATACAGGGTGGCAGTGACATCGACGCACAAACTGTTACCATGAATTCTGCACATGATGCTAGACCCCCTAGCGTAGAAAATTTTCGTCGGTTATAAAAAAAAAACTGCTTTTCATGGAAAAGTGCAATATCTGCGTGGACAAGAATGTATGAAACAACATTTTTTTTTTAATTACCCATTAATTTTTTTAACGCAGGGGTTTCACAATCATCATACTGAATCCACGATAATAGGTTGCGCGTCGATGTCACTGCCACCCTGTATTGCCAAATTGCCACCGACTTCCGAAACTAAAATTATTTCTCACTTTGAAGTCGCTTTTTTTTAAGTTGGTTGTTTTTTTTTAAAACGTTTTTATTTTTTACTTTTATGTTTTATAACCCTACACAAATTCGACTACCAGTACTTACTATTTTTAACAACAGACGAAATGGTTTAAAAATCTATTATTGAATCCAACTCAATAGGCCTCGCGCAAAGTGTATAAAATTGATGTAAAAATTGGCCCAGTAATCAATGAGAAATCGGTGTTAAATGAAAAATTATATATACATGGTGACAGGGAAATTCGACCTATTCCTTGAAAGGGGTTATACTAGAGGTCATTAGCAACAAATTAAGTCCCGTTAACTAAGGGTGAAAACTGGATGGTAACCGAGCTATGACGGGTATTCGTTTTATTTTTTAATTTTCTGACTTGTTACCAAAAACAATTAATTATGAAAAAACTACTTCACTCTAAACATTAAATTGATACTTTTATGAAAGCTGAAAAATGAGTAATCATTCAAAAAATAAATACTTGCCGAAAACATACATAATCTTAGAAATAAAAGGTCTTTATTAGCATAATCTTTAATTTTTGTATTCTTCCCGTACATTATTGGAACAAAACAATATGACAGTAAGCGTACAAATTAGTAAAATGACTAACTGGTTTCATAAGCTTTCCAAAAAAACTACAATTGTTATATCATCTTCCATTAGAGTTAGAATAAAAAGTCGTTGATGCATTCCGGATAGCAGATTTCTTAGAATCGAACATTGCAAAAAAATTGGTTACTGCCATATCAGGCTGTAAAACGTGTTATTTTTTGCCTGTTGTTAGTCAATGTTTATGTCAATTTTGACTTCTATGCAATAATGCTCACCGCTAAATATCCGTGCCGCGAGCTGTACTACCCACATTTTTATCAATAGGTGTCGTTGATAACAACTAAAATACGCTAAAGCGTTACGCCTGTCTTCTTGTGGAATGGCTGCTTTTCAAAATAAAGAATACGCCGTGGTGATACTGCTGCAGTACGAAGAGACCATCAAAGTACCACTAGAGTACCACTTGTCTTGTTGATACAGAAGGGTCTGCTTGAAGGCACTGAAGCATTTCACTATCGTCGTCGGCAATAACAACGGCAGGTTTACAAACCTCTTTGTGGGTGGAACACCGTCGTGTTTTCGTGGTGGTGATCGGCAGCGGCGATCTTTCGCGTCCGGCCCTGGTCCAGGACATGGTATGGAGCGAGAGGGAATAGGAAGCCGTCACCTCCTTTTGCGAAGCAGTAATGCTAACTAAGGAGGAGGCGGAGCGCGTGAGGGAGAGGCCATTGTTGCGCCCTCATGCCCCTAGTCACCGCAGGAGGAGACACCCTGGGCGTCGGGAGTCGATAGCCGACTCCCGGCCAGCGTAGGCGCGGGCTTGCGGACGGCGAGCAATGGGCAGCTCGCCGTCTGGTAAGGACCAGGCCCGGGTCGACGGCGCGTCGTTTTCCACGCGCGCCTTAAAGAGATGTCAGCACCATTGGCGGGGTCCGATAGGGCCGATGCCTGCCGGGGTCGCGGATTGTTCGAAAGAGTTACCGTGGCCCTGGCGCACAGGCAACTGAAGGAACACGGGTGGGTTTTAGTCAGTAAGAGTCTGACACGCCCTCCCACTCCACCCAGACTGGGAGACGTCCTTTGAAGACATTCCAAACCAAAAAAAAAAAAAAACAATCTTGTGTATACAATGCTAGTTGCGCGGTAAACTCTGTTTGCGCGATGCAGGATTTTGCGTGACGTCAGTGTGAAGCGTAGCTCGCATGTGGCGTTGTAGATGCCGCTACAGGCCCATGTTCATCAGTGGACTGCAGTACCTAGGTTGATGATGATGATGTATCAATTTGATAAACAATTAATTTCCCAGACTGTACCTACACAGGCCGGCTGAATATTCTACATTCCGACTCTAGCCCTTGGGAATACAATTAACCAAGGATGGTAGAGAGAAAAAGATGGACGGTGAGTGTGCAATAGTGTGTATAAAAATGTGTTTTCATAACAGGTGTGTTTGTGGGGTTTACGTTACCTATGTTATGTAGTCATGTTTAAAGATACATAATTGGTAATTGAATCATAAATTATATTTGTTTCTGGGTTCTTTTTTTACAAACGCTTTTCACGTCTAAAAAAGAATAGGTATTTTAAAAACTAGATGAGGTCGCTGTTTCTTATCCGACTACTCTGAAAAGAATCACGGAAACCAACTTATAGGTCACACAGTCACTTTTAACTACTCACGCGCCCGGGTCAACGCATGACGTTGCCAGGATCGCCCCGGAACATTTTTTGTCGGCGTGCCACGGGGCGCCCAGGCACATATATGCGACTCGTAAACAAAAGATTAATTTCTTGCAAAGGTGGATGGTGCTCACGTTTGGTGATAAGCTCCACAGGAACGCGCGAACCGAGAGGCGCGTTCATTTTCTCTCAAAGTAAAGCCGATCTTAACAATAACATTAAAATAATTCAGGAAACCCGAAAACTTCACCAGCCTAGGCTAGTTTGGGAACAGTCATTTGAAACTGAGACTTTAGTAAATAAACCTAACTTCATTTTATTACACGTTAAACAGCGTTTAGTCTCTGTATGATATCAACTAAAAGAACTAAGGCCCACTTGCACCGCCAATCAATAAACACGTTTAGCGCTAAACGATTTTTAAACATCATTCTGTCTCTGTCATCTTCGAACATTGGACAGAAACAGAATTATATTTTAAACTCTTTTATCGCTAAACGTGTTTAGTGATTAGCAGAGCAAGTGGGCCTGTGTAATATTGTTTTTTTTTATTTTATTCTTAATGGAGGCATTACTTTGATGCGCGAAGGGATAACCCTATCAATCTAGAATTACGACAAAATTTTAATCAGTCAAAACGGTATGTACTCGTAGAATCGATGAAACAATATTCTCATTACGAGCCTATTGTGTCGAAGCAATAACGTTTCATTAACATGCTTTAAATACTCGTACGTCTCCTGAAGGGTACGACGGCTCCAAAGAAAACATAATTGAATCTTTATTATCTGCGGGGTAACAGTGTAAATGATAAATGATTTTATTTCTGTAAGTTTGTACAAACACATTTTTTAAACAAGATGAGGTCGGCGTTTCCTATCTGACTACTCTGAGAAGAAAATCCAAAACAAACTAGGAGGTCACAGTCTCTTTTAAAGTCCAGACATAATCTTGGTCAGATCATGTGAAGACCATGTAGATTAGTGTCCGAAATATTCTTTTGAAGAAAGAACCACACAGATTGGGTGGATTTTTCCAGTCAGTGCACGCATTTGTCAGTAATCGTGCAGCTCAACTCGGAACTTAAGGAGCTCAACGATTCGACGAGCAATACCAAAGAAAGGCCATTTGGGTAGGCCACATAAATTCCTCAAACTGCCAGTTCATGATTAAAACAAACTGAGAAAATAAAACAAAAAAGCAATGACCCACTAGTCCTCACATTCACAATAATTAAAATAATATCATACTTTACAAAGTAAAGACTCATGTCATTGTGTATATATAAAATTCATCAATGTCAATATGTATATAAAAAATCGGTCTTAATGTTTGAGGGCCATGTAGATTGGTGTCTGAAATGGTGTTTTGAGGAAAGAACCATACAGATTAAGTGGACCAGTCCAGGCAGTTCACGTAATATATATACAATAGCAATCGAAGGGAATGCCTTTCACATTCACAGTTCAGCCACGTTCATTGCGTTATTTACGTTGTTGAGCAGACAAATTTTTCAACCCTATGAAGAAATTCATTGGGAATTTCCTTTAATACCCTCGGATTGTGATTGAAAGTGTGTTACGCAAAACTGATTTACTTAAATAATAAGACTAGATATTAGACCATATATAGCCACTTTCTTAGCCTGATGTGTAGATTATAATTATGTTGTTTATTTTTACATAACATTGTTATCATATATCTCTATATACATAATTTACAGGATGGATTGAAATACGTAATACAAGACGGGGTCACGACCCCGTCTTGTACAGAGCAGGGCTTGTGAGGGCAGGTATCTTAACCGTTGTTGCTACAGGAAAATTTTCTTAGGAGACCCAACTTCATTGCTTCTAATGATTTATGGTTTCACCTATGAGGTGATTGTAGCGTTCAGTATCTCTTTCTAATGAAAGTTAACTATGAAAATTGTAAATTTGGACATTTTAATTTCTCACAAACTTTAATTTGTTACAAAATGAATGGGTAAAGCTTTTTTACGATCTGTGGCTTTTGTTGGCATCATTGATAAAAAACGTGAGAACTGACGTTTTTCTAGCTGACTGTACCATATTCCAAAATCTGCGAATGCAATTAGCAATTACTATTTAGTAAAAGTCTATGCTGTATACAAAAGCTAAACTTATAAAGACAATATAAGTCATAATACTCATACCGAGAGCCCTGACCGCCGGTAGCTTGGACCCTGCTCCCGATACCGGTGGGCTACTATTTTTTATATTTTTAAATGTTTTTATATTTTCTATATTCTAATATTTAAAAATATAATTTGTGTGTACATATATATGAAATAAAGGAAATAATAATCAATAGGCCGATCACGTGTTTACCGACGGTCTATAAAGTAGATGTAGATCTACTAGTGTCCGTAGCCTGGCTGCGTTTCGGTGACCTCTTTGGGGATACCGAGGGTTTTATCTGTGCTATTATGGATGGAGTGATGATGACGAACAATTACCGGAGATTTATTGTGAAAGACGGCACGGTTGACATCTGTTGGGCCTACCACCGTCCGTAAGATACATTATTTCCGGATGTTCTCGTCTAGCTAACGCCAGCATGCATAGACACAACCTTGTAGCCAAGATTATCCATCCGCAACTTGCTCTGAAATACAGCCTTGTCGAATCAGACGTGCCGTACTACAGGTATATGCCCACCCCAGTTCTCGAAAATGGAAATATCACATTGTACTGGGTATCCATCATCACTAATAGGACTATTGTTGCCAATGAGCATGATATAGTGGTGGTGGATGATTAGAGTAGCGCGCAATGATTATTGACATAACGGTGTCGCACGACGGGAATCTCGTGAAAGCCGAGAAAGATAAACAAATCAAGTATCTTGACTTGGCTCGCGAGCTTGTCGACATGTGGGCTGCGGACTCTGCGATCATTGTGGCGATACGCTTGACTGCCAATGGTTTAATAGCATAGAGCCTCGACCAACAACTGAGGAGGCTCTTGTTGGGGAGCTGGGTCAAGGGATTGATTCAGAAAGCGGTACTTCTAGACTCGGCATTATAACGAGGTTCCTCTCTCTGAAGCCCTGGCCGCGCTGGTAGCTTGGACCCTGTTCCCGATATCGGCGGGCAACTATTTTTTGTATTTTTAAATGTTTTTATATAATAATATTTAAAAATATAATTTTTATGAACATATGTTATGAAATAAAAAATATATAGTAATCATATAAATGCTAATGTATAAAAACAACCTCGGCTTTTTTAATTTTTTTTTTTTTTTTTGTTAAAACTGCTTGCTTATACGAGCTCAGAACATGCTTTAGTTATTGTTCTGAGGGTACGAGTATACTCTGTCCATTTTATGATGCTTCATAATGCCTAATACTAGTTTTAGAGCATAAAATCCTGGACTGGCTGTATTAGAACCTAATGTCTTGGCACGCGACGATGGCAAGAGACCGGACGGCATGTCTTTATTTCCATGGAAGGTGTGTAGGCCTTTAGTGTGAGAAGCAACATGTGCCGATAGTCTTGCGCCATCCCATCTTCCTGGCTCGGCGTACTGTGCTGGCATCGCTTCTGCGGCTGCGGAAAACCTCAAGCGGCGAAGGTATCCACCTTATCGGTATATTTTCGAGCCTTTTGGGTTTGAAACCCTCGGGCCGTGGGCTCCCAGTGCCCATGTTTTGTTCAAGGAAAGCTTCAAACGCCTGTTTCGCACTTCCTGTGACACAAGGGCTGGCATTTATCTTGGTCAGAGGCTAAGCATTGCCATACAACGAGGCAATGCCGCCAGACTCTTGGGTACTTTACCAGTCAACAGCGATGCGGAGGAATTAATAGTTATAATCAGGTTAGGTTATTCAATTCTAATTTCAAATACGGTGATTTCATATTAAAAGGTCGTTAGTGTTTTGATATCAATCACACTTTAATGAACTGAGTATAATTGTTACTGAATGGGTTTAAGGATAACGAGTGAAGATGTAAATATCAAGTTTATTGAAAGAGTTACTATGAGTGAGGCTTACCTTATACGGCAACTGTTTGTAAGATTTATGGGACAGTGAGAAACCGGATACCGGACACAAGACCACAAGTTGTTTTACATAAAGGCTCTTTTCACATGGAGGGACGTAAAAAAAAAAAACTGAGTCATAATTTTCATCACCAAACTAGTTAGTCAGAAAGATGAAGCTAGTTGCCCATTCCAAAGTGTAGTAGGTAAAATGAGCAAGAATCTCCATGGAAACTCTTTTAAATTAAAATATAGGATATCCTCCTGGGACTTATACCAATTTATTTGGGCTCGGCGTTGCAGAAATCTTCATCTTACATGCATCTTTATCAGCTGTCAATTCAGTAGTCACCTTTCTAGCCATATTATCATCTTTTACACAATCCATTGTTCGATTTTAATTTACACAGATGGAACCTGCATCCACCTGCATCTCAAAAAAAAACAAATTACTAACTTTAATTACGAATCTTTTAAGCACGAAACGGTTTTTCTTCCGATGCCATATAACCTTGCCTTTTTTTTTACTTTTTAAAAAGTTTAATTTTTTGCGAAATTGCTGAAGCCGGCAAAGGGACAACAATAGGCTGGTATTATTACTAATTCATTGATTGATACAATTGGCCAGAGACAGTGTAGTTATTTCCAATGCTTAGCGGTCTCCTAGTTTGTGCAAACTGCAGATTTTATCGACCACCAATCACAGACCCCAGTGTGCGTCAGCCTTAAATCAAGATTTGAAAGATAATTATTAAATAAAATAATGTGCGTACATTAGTACGCAATTCACAGGCCTTGTATATAAAATAAAATTTACCTTTAAAGTTACTAGTTGTGTATTACAATGTATGTGCTAGTACTCATTGTGTGTTGGTTGGTGTATCTTGCATGGTTCAGACCGCGTCACCGCTTGCCCCCTGTAATGCCAGGAGCGCTGCCGCTTATAGGACACGCACACCATATCATGGGTGATCGTAAATGTAAGTAAACAACAGATTTAGGTACTTTTTTTCAATGTAGATTTCGGATATTTACTCATCGCTTGATATTTTCAACGCTTTAAGTACCTTTGTGTTCCTGTCCATATGGAACTAGACGAAAGCCATTCAGAAAATAGTCCGTCTACGCAGGCCGTCGTTTTAAATATTATTAGTTGGCAAACAAAATGACGCCCGCCCATTTGATGGACATCTACAATACTAGAGTCATTGCATTTATGACAATGATATGTTGCCATCCCAGAGATATAGCTGAAGTGTCTCATGTTGTCGTGCGCTTGTAATTACACCGGTACCCATTCCCTTCAAGTCGAAACACAGCAATGCTATGGTGGTACCACTTCCCTGGACGAGCTTCTTCACAAGTTCTACTACAGTTTGTCACACTCCAGAGTCCAGACTTGTCTCCCTGGTGCGCGACGTAGACTTCAGGGGCAGGTTACAGGCAGGCGGCAAAACTTACATTGATCTTCGTGATATAAATTGTAGCCCCCATTAGAAATAAAAATTAAAAAGTCTGTTTTCTACCAAGGGAGTCGTCAGATACGTGGTAAATCCCATTTGAATAGGGGGGTGACTATGACAGGCATTGATACAGACGTGGTAAAACCCAATAATTTCACCTTACCCCCGGTTTGTCGAAATCATACTGAAACCAATGATCGCGGTTGGGGACCGCGGGCGTGTCCTTGAGTGGAGGCCAAGAATCAGTAAACGTAAGGTAGGATGGCCTCATGGTACGTGGAGCGGTGATCTTAGTGGGGTAACTTGTAGCAGCTCGATGAGTGTTGCCAAGGCTCGAGTTGAATGGCGTGCAAATTGGACAGGCCTATGGCCAGAAGTGGACTGCTATAATATGATGGTAATGATATTATGAAGGAGCTTATTGAGAAAGCGCTCTACTACTGCTGCTAAATCCAAGTTACATACCTATACCACGTTTCATGGGAAATATAATTTTCCATACAAATTTGTCCACTCCATTTCAATTGTTTACATTCTAGGGGTATCAGTTTTTTTTCTGGTTAAAACTCTCTACTAATGACATTTTGTGGTTGTGTTTCAGGCTTGTGGAAGTTTTTACAAAATGCATGTAAATACTCTTTGGAGAAAGGTGGTGTAATTGTGTTCAGTATCAGTGTACATTTACTCTATGGTAAGTAATTCCGTTCCATGCTAATAAGTTTAAAATTGACCACAGTTTTGTTTGGTATGCCAAATAAAGAAGGGTGAACTTCCTATCTGCTTTCAAAACGGTGAAGAAAATAGTCTCGAGGAAACCGGGATTTCCAAGAACCAAAATTTCCATAACTGTAACAACAGCCGCCCCGCAATTGGCTCGTGAGATGGATTACAGCCCGCTCCCTCTCACAGAGAAGAGGTCTGTGTACCAACAGTTTCCACTTTCGTATTGTGTTGAGTAACTTTTTAACCTGTTAATTTTCTAATAGATACTCAACAAAACAAGTAGTTACTTAAGTACAGATATTACTTTATTTATGTTTCAGTGTTAACAGATCCTGATGACAGTCTTGTGTTGGCCAATGCATGTCTGGACAAACCGTACCTCTACGATTTTACTGCGGATTTGTGTGCCAATGGTCTTATCACAGCAAAATGTAAGCAAGAAAATATTTCAAACTCACTCTTAGGTAAAATTTATTAAAAAACCGACCAAGTGCGAGCGGCGCACTTAGGCCCCATTTACACAATTAATTTCTTACCTGTGGCATACAATAAAATTGAAGCAATAAATGACTTGCATCGTCTAAAAACTGTTTAGATAGGACAACTTTTATTGAGCTTCAAGTTATGGCATGCTTTATGCAATCGCACCGACACTGACAAATAAGTGCACTGACTGGACAGGTCCACTTAATCTGTGCGGTTCTTTCCTCAAAAGACCATTTCAGACACCAATCTACATGGTTCTCAAACATTATGTCCAATTTTTTATATACACATTGACTATGTTGAATTTTATATATACAATGACATGACTATTTACTTGTAAAGTATTAAGTTATTTAAATTATTGTGAATGTGAGGACAATGTGGGTCATTGCTTTTTTTTTCTCAGTTAATTTTAATCATAATCTGGCAGTTTGAGTAATTTATGCGGCCTACCCAAATATCCTTTCTTTGGTATTGTTCGTCGTATCGTTGAGCTCCTTAAGTCCTGACTTACTGAGTTGAGCTGCACGATTACTGACAAATGCGTGCACTGACTGGACAGGTCCACTCAATCTGTGTGGTTCTTTCCTCAAAAGATCATTTCAGATACCAATCTACATGGTCTTCACATGATCTGACCAAGATTATGTCTGGACTTTAAAAGAGACTGTGACCTCTGAGTTTGTTTCGGCTTTTCTTCTCAGAGTAGTCAGATAGGAAATGCCGACCTCATCTATGTAGTTTAAAAAATATGATAGACGTGTTAAATTGTTTGTACAAACCTACCTAAAGAAATAAAATCATTTATCATTTATCGTGTAAATCAGGCTTTAGGGCTCCGTACCACCAAAAGTATTAGTCTTAGGTATACCATACCTTATAACACAAAAGAAAGAAGGCACGCACAAACAAAACAACTTTTCAACATACATGATCGTACCTTTTATAACAGTAATAGGTACAAAACTGAAATTTCCACATAATCCGTGTAAGGTCAAAATACTGTTAGATTCGGAAGTCGGTGGCAATTTGGTAGTAAACAAAAAAATTAACAAAGTCAAAGTTAGCGATTTCCGATACTAAAATTATTTTTCACTTTGTAGTCGCTTTTTTTGATTTTCGTACCCAATGGGTGCTAACGGGACCCTATTACTAAGCCTCCGCTGTTCGTCCATCCGGCTGTCTATCAGCGGGCTGTCTCTTAAGAACCATAATAGGTAAACAGTTGAAGTTTTGCTATAACAACAAATAATAAAAATAAAATAAAGTTAAAATTAAAGGAGACCCCCTTTAATTTTAACTTTATTAATTTCATACAAGAAACGTGTTTTTTTCGGCGTTTTTTGCCTTGTGGTACGGAATCTTCATGTGCGAGTCCGACTCGCACTTGGGCGGTTTTTTAGGGTTTCTTTATTCAAGTCGGTTTTTTTATTTTTTGTTTCTGAGGGTTTGGAACTCTAAGTGGGCGAGTCCGACTCTCCCGATTTTTCTCTGAATTCCCTTACAGACGAAAATATATGTTATAATGAGGGCTTCTCTTGTTCTGTTGCAGCATCTAAGTGGAAACCTCACCGCAAACTATTAAATCCAGCGTTTAACCAACAAGTGCTGAACACATACGTAAATGAAATAAACAAGCAAGCTAGAAATCTTGTCTCTCAGCTAGCTCCTAAAGTAGGAACAGACCCGTTTGATGTCCGCAAGGATTTAATTACCTTCACAATGAATATAATTAGTCGTAAGTATCATGAATTAATAAATATTTAATGACAACTATCAATTCCTTGATACAAATACCAGAGAGTGGGGAGGGAGGGTGTTGGTCGAGGCTCTAGGCTATTATCCACATTCCATATCGACAACCTCGCGGGCCTTAGAAACTTGATTTCTATATCTGGCTCGGCTTTGACAGGAGTTCATCATAATTATGAGACGGTTATGAGTGACAATTATTAGCTACTTAAATCGCAACCTCTGCAACCTATTGAGAAAATATTCTCATTGAGATCATTTATTAACAAAGGATTTACTGCTGCAGCGGTACCTACCTATTTATTTATCTACAGCCATTTATCTGACCTTATTACAATTTAATATATACTATACAGATGTATATCATGAAATTAAAGGAAGAAACTTAAGAATAAAATTTTAAGTATGATTATTATTTAAGTATTTAACATTTAATTCTAATTTTATTACTTATTTGTGCAAAATTATTGTTCAATTATTGTTTTTAATAAAGACCTCTCTATGAGTATAGGCCTCCTCCATCTTATTCCAAATCTTTCTGTCTATGGAATTATGGTATTAAAGAACGCAGGAGCAAATCTCCTGCATTCTCTGCACTGGTAGACTAGAGCTGAGCTGACTAGCCTTTGAAAATGATAAAAAGTGAAAAAAAATAGTGGGATGAAACCCATTGGAAAAGGAAGAGAATATAACAAAAATGAAAGGAATAATAATTTACGGGCTATCTGAGGTCGGGAAGTGGGGGGGCGGGGTTAAGGGTAAAAAACGGTTTATCTCGATTTCCGGCAAAACTACAAGTCCTATGGATAAAAGTTAAATGGCAAAGTTGTAGGTAATAAAAATATCTACACTTTTTTCACATAACCTCAAAATTTATGTGAGAAATTCAAATAACCAAGTTTAATTTAACTTTTTTCCATAGGACTTGTAGTTTTGCTGGTTTTGCCCCATTTTCCGACCTCAGATTGCCCGTAAATTATTTTTCCTTTCATTTTTGTTATATTCTCTTCCTTTTTCAATGGGTTTCATCCTAATATTATTATTTTTGGTTTCAAAAATTCTCGACTCTGGTCTATGGTACCTATTTGGCTTTAATTTCTCTGATTCATTCGTCTTTGCAGGAACGTCGCTCGGCCTAAATGCTCAAGATCAAACGTTAATAGACAAAGACTATGCAAAAGCATTTGAAGATTTATTAGCTGTGTATTTAGAAAGAGGTCAAACAGTGTGGTTGCATTTGTCGTGTTTATTCAACCTGAGTGCATTGAAGCAAAAACAAGATAAACTTACAAAAATATTGAAAGATATCTTGAATCCGGTATGTTGTTTTTCTTTCGAATTTGCTTATTAATATTCAGTTCCGATCGTTTTGATTTTTTACGTTTTACGTAATAGTTTATAGGTACTAACTAAGCTTAGTCGAATTTAGACCCGAACTGGATTCCTCTCATTATGCCTTCAACGATTTCACCCGTTTAATAGTCATTCAAATCACATGATTTGACAATACCATGGCCATTCCCACCCAGTTCGGGTGGTATGGCGGTTGAATTCCCCGAACGAGTAATTCTTCTACTACAGTCCTTTCACAGTTATTTAACGTCTGATTTTGCATCACTGTCAAAATCACAGTGATCTTTATTTCCGTTATAATAAGTTTGCTGTTGGGTTGCTGCCACTGACAAATCCTTCAAATTCACAGTGATCTTTTTTCATTACAATAAAGCTACTGTTGGGTTGCTGCCACTGACAAGTGTGTTAAAATCACAGTAATCATTTTTCGTTACAATAAGTTTGCTGTTGGGTTGCTGCCACTGACATGTCAGTCAAAATCACAGTGATCTTTATTCCCGTTACAGCAAGGTTGCTGTTGGATTGCTGCCACTGACAAGTCTGTCAAAATTACAGTAACCTTTAATCCCGTCACAATAAGGTTGCTGTTGGATTGCTGCCACTAACAAGTCTGTCAAACATACAGTGATCTTTTTTCGTTACAATAAAGCTGCCGTTGGGTTGCTGCCACTGACAAGTCTGTCAAAATCACAGTGATCTTTTTTCGTTACAATAGGTTTGCTGTTGGGTTGCTGCCACTGACAGGTCTGGCAAAATCACAGTGCTCTTTATTCCAGTTACAGTAAGGTTGCTGTTGGATTGCTGCCATTGACAGGTCTGTCAAAATCACGGTGATCTTTATTCCCGTTGCAATAAAGTTGCTGTTGGCTTGCTGCCACTTCAAAATCACAGTGATCTATTTTCGTTACAAGAAGGTTGCTGTTGGGTTCTTGCTATCGGAGGTAAAATAACTGTGAAAGAACAGTAGGTACAACATCCACCATATCCCTGCGATTATATATTTATAACAATGACGAAGGTATCAAGGGTGTCACTCTTACATTTTTGCAAGAGTCACTTACTGCGTAGTGAAATACCAGCTAGAGGAACCGACATACGTACAGATGACTAGAACAGACAGGAAGTGGAAGGCGTAAAACCGGATATTGTGGCGCAATTAGGGAGAGACGTATGTCCAGTAGTGGGCTTCAATAGGCAGAGTGATCATGATACACTGCGATAGATAATCATATAGACAGCTTGTTCAGTGTAACTTTTATTGATCTAATTACGCTTTTAGTTGATACAAAAACGGAAATTGGAGTTGAAGATTAATAAATATTCTGGAAAAGACAATGAGAGAGTATCAGGTAATTATTACTTTTATGATTTTCCTTTAAAACCAGTTCGTTTTTAATTACGAAGTAATATTAAGTTAAGGATTACATTTCTAGGTCTTCCTTATTTCCAATATTCCCGGGATATTGTGATTGCAGTTAGGTATTGGTTCAAAACTGTAAACTCTGATTGTAATGATAGTAAACATGACTGTAATGAATGTTCATATTACTTGAAATCATTACTAATACAAAAAAAAATACAATTAGCATTGCTATTGCTTGTAAAAATTATAATATATATGACGGAGAAGATACGTCTCTCTCGTTATTATCAGCCATATTTTAACTACTGTGGGCGTACTATGGGTAATGTTGATTATTGCGCAATAGAAAAACCGTTTGCAGTTCAGAACAAATTATAATGTACGATCAAATTAATCACACTAGCGAATCACACACTGTAGGTACACGACACAACTATATGGAACGCGCGACAGTTTCTAAACGTGTTCACTGCTAAATCGCCAACAAAAAACTCTTCTTTAACTCTGGTCAAGGGTTAGCGTTATAGACTCTGTCCAGAGCCACCTGGTGGCACCGGCGTCCCGATTAGTCAAGTCAAACGATTGATTTAACGAATTTCCGACATATATATTAATTCTCACGTCATACAAACGTTCATACATCAATACGTTAGAGCTGTTAGCTATAACAGTTTCAATAAGTATTAAGGGGACTCCATGACCTAAACGCAAATTTATAATGCCTAAAAATATATGATCCACTGCAGTAACCAAAATCAGAAAAATATATCATTTTCTTAAGAATATGTGGTAGTTAGATAGTGTGTTGTAAACATAATACAATTAATTTGATATGATAGAAAAAAATCACGAAGATACATTTTTTTTTTTAACCATTAAAAACCATACTAATATATATGCAAACATTTAGATTTTTTGTCACATTATTCTACAAGTAACATACTAACGTAATAGTGTTTTAATTTTTTAGTCCAATGAATAGATTTTTAGTAAATCCATAATTGCTTCATATTTTGCAATAAATTACCAGCCTTGTGTCATCGCGCGTCTCTTTCTTTTCTATGCAATCCGACAGTGACCGCGCTTTAGGTCTTGTAAGCCTCTTAAATACCGGGTGGCAGGGACATTGACGCGCAAAATGTTACCATGGATTCAGTACATGATTCTGAACCCACGTGCGTTGAAAGATAAATCCGATGAAAAAATAAAATACTGTTCCATTCATTTTGACCGCGTAGGTATTGCACTTTTCTATGAAAGAGTATTTTTTTTGATGAACGATTAAATATTTCAAAGCTAGGGGGTCTAGAATCGTGTCCTGAATTCATGGTAACATTTTGCTCGTCGACGTCCCTGCCACTGTGTATATTGTTCATTAATGGTAACTAATTAACGATAAATTGCAGGCAAATTCAAACCATTAATGGAGCGAATGCTGCATTTCGCTGAAGAACAAGATGCTTTCACAGACGATGAGATTAGAGAACACCTGGATACTCTAGTGGTAGCTGCATATGACACTACGTCTGTGTCTTTAAAGTTCGCATTGCTAGTGATTGGATCTTACAGGAATGTTCAAGAACGAATTTTCAATGAGTATGTATTTTCTATGTTAATTGATGGAAAATAAGTCGACGATCCATCTGATGTTATGTGGTTAACGCCACCTATGGACATCTTCAATATCTACATGTGGCATCGCAGGAGCGTTGTCATCCTAGAGACAGAATTGAAATGTCTCATGTGTACCCATGTCCTTCAAACCGGAAAGGGGGAGCCTTTCCGATTCAATGAAAACTTCATAGAAATTGTTCTACAAGAGTCGCGTCGTGCCTCTCTGCGAGAGCCTTATTACAAAACGCTGCTTGGCGGCAGATATGGGGACTTCTAATGATAGTACTTGTACCCCGGACAAGCTCCGTTACGTCTTAAAGCTCTAGACTCAGAATTATTCACTTTCATTCTTAATTTTATGAGTTTTAATAATAAAATAATGAAGTTCCACCTCATTGCTTTAGTGGCCGTAAGCACAATTATTCTGGGTTCGATCAACTACTGGGAAAATTGATAAATGATGTACGATTTTATTTCTGTAAGTAGGTTTGTACAAACACTTTTACACGTCAATCATATTTTTTAAACTAGATCAGATCGGCGTTTCCTATCTGACTACTCTGAGAAGAAAGGCCGAAACAAACTCAGAGGTCACAGATTCAGATTGATTTTGGGATACAGGACATTGGACTTAAAATACTCAAATAACTCATAGGAATCAAAAGACTGAAAGAACTCAAAGGACTCAAAAGAGTCAAAGTACTCGTGACTCGTGTCCCAAGTCTTGAAAATCTACTTAAGTCTTGAAATGAAGACTAAAAGACTTAAATCTTTTACAACACTAACTTGTTCCTCTCTATCATACTTTTGGGGAAAACAGACCTAATGTGATGTGGCAGTTATAAAACACAAAAAAAAAAAAATACTTTGCTGGTTGTTCTTTGAAGGTTTTTATGCTGCTATTGTGATGTTTTTTTCTATAAATTTACATTTACAGATTGCAAGAAGTACTTGATCATGATAATGATAGAGATATAGGTAAACATGATCTACAAAAACTTGTGTACTTGGAGGCGGCGATAAAAGAGACTATGAGATTGTATCCGACCGTCCCTTGCATAGCTAGAAAAATTGACACAGATGTTAAACTAAGTAAGTTATTACTAAATAACAAATCATTTGTAATTTACATTCGTGTTTAAGCTCTGGAGGCTGACTTGTAACTACTTTAAATTAATAAATCGGAACTAGATATTTTGAAGACTTAACACGTTGCGGGACACTGAACGCCCCCAGACGCAAATAACAATGAAAGTTTTATTGTACCTCATTCAGTGTGCTTCAACCGATTAAGCTACGGTTTTCTAGAAGAGCGGTGGCTACCACGTCGTGTCTGTCATTTACCGGTGAATGATGTCAAACCTTATTTAAGAAAGTACAGTACAAGTATCTTCTTAATGTCAGTTCTATCAGTTGCCCTTTGCACTTCATTCAATCGACTTGGAAGTCAATTTAGAGCGTCCGGTCTGCACCAAGTGCAAAGGGCAACGGCTTGGAATCCGACGACTGACGAAACACGAAGTTTGCCGAAGGACATTAAGAAAATAGTTGTGCTGTAAGTGGGTGTCTTTTCCTAGAGGGTGTTTTTAGACACCGTAAAGTCCCGTAAAGACTCCGCTGGTGGCAGCGGAGTTTGACTTTTCATGACAGCTGTCATGGCGGCTGTTATGTGGTGGCCACCGTTCATCTAGGAAACCTTAGCTATAGGGCCGCAGCACATCTGACGAGGCGCAGCGCAGCGCATTCGTCACTGCTAAACAAATACGGACCTTGCAGCAGTTGAAATAAAGTCGAAAATAAATAAATTTCCATTAGCTCGAGAGCGCGTCTAGGCGGAAAGAGGCGCGTGTTAGAAAGTGGATGAAACACTACATTTATAGGCATTGGCATCCACTTAATTAGTAAGCTTTGAGTGTCAGAATGGCTAGTTATTTAATATGTAAGAAAGTATCTATGATTATGGTGTGTCGGGAAGGGATTTTATGAAGAAAAGCACAGAAAGACAAGACCAGGCATTTATTTCAATTAGGCTTGTCAATAAATATAATTATGTAGGTAACGTTAGTGAGAAAGCTATTATCCGTTCCAAAACTAGGTCTTCATGGAGAAGAAGGATAAGAAACTCCATGGCAGCTTGTTTTAGTCTTTTGTCAACACATTTTCACATTAGCATATTATTATTTTTAACACAGGGTCCGTTTCTCAAAGTTAGCAACTTTGTCAATGTAAGGAAAGAACATGAATATTTCTTAATTCGATTTAACACACATAAGCAATATTAGCTATATGTATAACACATACATAACAACATAGATCAGAGCAATACTAATCAATATTATAATATCAATTATATACTTAACTTACATGAACATTGTGGTCAGTCGATCTTTCACTAGAAGTGATGATATGATGATCTTAATTCAATCCATTTTACAATATAGGAAGAACTTCGCTATGCAGCGTGATTTCCTTATGTACTTTGGCTTTTAACAAATTAATATTATGGACATTGGACACCACTCATGATCTGTGAGTCTGTCCTTTTTCGTCAAACCATCCGAACCAAGATCCCCTTCGAAATTGGCGGTAACTCATTAAAATCCCTCCATATTACCAGTCAGTACCACAAACATTGCCGCCCATTCTGCCGCCTTTTTAGACCAATCAGAGATGGTTGTACATAATTGCTAAATATCTTTTAATAAAGGTTTTAATTAACAAATCTAGTAGAGTGGAACTATTTTAAAACTTCATAAGATTATTTAGCAATTTAGTATGTATTTATTTGTAATCTTTAAGTAAAATCTT
This sequence comes from Griposia aprilina, assembly GCA_916610205.1. Taxonomy (NCBI): domain Eukaryota; kingdom Metazoa; phylum Arthropoda; class Insecta; order Lepidoptera; family Noctuidae; genus Griposia; species Griposia aprilina. The sequence continues at coordinate 9,789,317 of OU744305.1, read as the reverse complement.
ATATTATATTACAATCATCTTTAAGATCTGAGAATCGTCTAAAACAACTTGTTACTTTTAAATTGCAATATTAAATCATGAGAAATATTACTAGTATCATATTAATTATTATTTAATCATTTATTTTAATACTAAGATAATATACATTTGTTTTGATTAAGTAAAACCACCAAACATGACTTGTTTGAAAACTCTAGAATCGTTGTTTGTGAAGCGACCTTTTAAGTCAGAATAAATACCATTTACATTAAAAACTTCTGTCTATGAAATATCAATTAAATAAATGCAAATAACATATATTTTACATTAAGACCTTTCTATTTATAAAATAATAATTTACGTTTAATAAAATATAGTTGAAATGGAACGTTTCCATACGTCAATGTCTTTGTCATCTGACAGCTGACGTTCATATTGTGATTCTAGATTATAGATCATTAGACAACATCAATATTTGTGATCAATAATCAATCAGTTATTCGCCTATAAATATGAATACTCTCACACGCGCGTCTCAGGTTATTCATTCCTAACTTTATTTTTAGTCACACAAAGTTGATATTTGTTTGGCAGTGACAACCGCTTCGCGCTGTGCCTCGCCAGGTGTGCGCCGGCCCATAGGCTCTCATCGTCTATAGCACAGCACTAGTATTTCATTGAACGTCCATACACGACGCCACCAATCACAAACTAGTAGTAGTAGTAGTAGTAGTAGTAGTAGTAGTAGTAGTCGCGTTAATAAATCACGTCGTGTACGGATCGACATTGAAATAGGGGTCACACGGCTACAAATCAAGCTATACATTTCCAGTAAAAGCTGAAGTTTCATTGTATGGAAATCCTATACAATGCAAAATCAGCTTAAACTGGAAATGTATAGCTTGATATGTAGCCGTGTGTACTAGTGCTGTGAGTATGCATTCTGGCTACTTATCGGTGATTTAAGTTACTTTTGAGTAGCATCATGGGCCTTACGGTACGTAAATTGGCCTTGGCCGTCTATTCGAATCGTTGCCCCCTCCCCCCGGGGGTATTGAAACAAAATATAGTATTCTAATATTATTATCATTAGTCAAAGCTTAAGAAGTAAAAAAAAAAAGCAATCTTAAGGCGCTACCTAACCGGGAGCATTCGCTTGTAATGTAAAACTCCAAGATTCAATTTGGAGTATTACTATATTACCATTACCTTGTAAAACCAGTCACTCACTGAAGTAATGCGCAAATCTGAACTATTACAATACAGGTGAATGCTCCCGGTAAGGGAGCGATGACTGGTCTTACTGACGGACATAATAATTTGTGCTCGCGTGTCACGAATAAAAATATCATTAGCATAAAAACTTGTTATGAATTGCTTAGAAGACATTAAAAAACTGCTGACTGCAATGAATGGCACAATTAATACCTCAAGGATAAAATAATCTTTAAATATTTTATCATATTTGTAACGAGTTGAAGTCTTCTAAAGGATGGATGCATGTGATGAAGCAGTAAAGGTAGGTACCTAAACCGTTGTACAGGAAAATGGTCTTAAGAGACTGTCCTTAACTTTTTGAGATATTTTGTTCTGCAATCACAGATTTTGAAAAAAGTACAGATTATAAGAAAATGCCAAATTTTCACAAAAACTTTTTTTGATGCCTATCGATCCCGTTTCTTATAAACATCAAAAAAACCCTGTCGAACCAACTGAGGTTTTTGGTGCTGGAGAAAGAAAGAGGAAGGTCAGAAATCGCGAAAAATCATTTCGTAGGAAATGAGTCGTATTCGTAAACTCGAACTTACATTTTTATGATGGATAGACTGGCCGCTTCTGTAATACGTTGATGATGTCATAACTTTCTGTCATTGATATTTACATAGCAAGATTAATTTGTGTGGGAAATAAGACGCATTTATATAATTTTGGTGTGTCTAAGAAAAACTATCCATTTAATCTAGTCGTAATTTATCTCATACAAAGAAGGCACGAGCATTGATCACCACGCTCGCTCCAGGTTTCTTCACGATGCTTTTCTTCACCGATGACATGGTTTAAACTATCGACTCTGTTTTTGAAATAAGAACCTATCAGAAATCTCAATACATTTTCTTTTACAAAACTGACAACTTAGTCCGGTCTTAGGTTGTAAATTTTGTATTAAGAACTTTACCAAAGTCGGCATAAAGTTCGAAATACAAAAACTGGCTCGAAATTTAGGTTCTGGCTAAAGTTAGATCGTGTTTTGTAATAAGACGGCATAAATTTGAAATGTCACATTGGTACTTGCCCGGATTTGAACCCACAACCTCATGCATGAGAGGCGAGGCTTTAATCACGGGGCCGTCACGTTTGCAAGTAAATAATTACACATTTTCAGAGGACTACACGTTGCGGGCTGGTAATACATGCGTCATAGGGCTGTACGGTCTCAGCCGCCACCCCATGTGGGGCGCAGACGTGGAGCAGTTCAAACCGGAGCGATGGTTGGACCCTGCCACCTTGCCTGACAACCCTAACACGTTTGTCCCCTTTGGTGTTGGAAAGCGAACCTGTATCGGTAAGTACACGAAATAAAATTTACGTTAAAATTATTACATAATATCTTAGGCCGACTCGACAGAGCTAGGAGGTTCGTGCCACCTTTAGTGAGTAGCTTAGGTCGAACTTAGTAATCCAGCATGGCAACAAGAGTCAGTGTGACCTCTGCAATAATAAGGCCACGTTCACAGCCTCGAGTGACGCAACTTGCGACGTATGCGATACGCGCACGTGTCTCCTATTGCCGTCCGTCGCTTCGCAAGTCGCGTCGTGGTGATAAGTGGCGTGGTCCAAATAACTTGTAGCATTAAAATATGTTTTTGCAGTCGTTGTCGTAAGACGTCTGTCGCTTGAGCATGTCACTTAGCACTCAGCGTAACACATAGCTGTGTGGCTTCCAACTAATTTATTTTATAATTTTACAGGCAAACAATATGCCATGATGGTTATGAAGATGGCGCTTGCACATATTTTGCGACGGTATCACGTGACTAGTGACATCAGTAATCTAGAATCGCAATTTGACGTAGTTTTACAACCAGTTGAGGGACATCTTATTCGTTTAAAATTAAGGATATAGTTTCTGTATCTAGCAGTATAGCGGATGTGGAGAGGAGAGAGGGAGTTCTATAGCTATACTGTAGCGGAGTAGAGTGACTTTTTGTCTGAAGCGGAGCGACGAATATGCGGACTAAAAGTGACATGCGATCGAAGCTGAGAAAATACTTACGCATCTCCGCTCATACAGGGTGGCAGGCACATCGATGCGAAAACTTAACGGAAATTTATCCATCTATCTATACACATCGATGCACAACCTGTTACCATGAATTCAGTACATGATTCTGAACACCGTTGCGTTGAAATTTTTCGTCGGTTATTACAAAAAAATTGCTGTTCCATACATTTTGACCGCGTAGGTATTGCACTTTTTTATGAAACAGCAGTATTATTTTTTGATGACCGCCTAATGATTTCTATGCTTGGGGATCTAGAGTTATTTGCTGAATTCATGGTAACAGGTTGCGCATCGATGTGTATAGATAGATGAATAAATCAAGGTTATACCAAGCTTGCTCCACCGCTATGCGAAGGTAAAACAGATGCAACAACATTTTTGGTCACGGTGGAGCAGAGAGTATATTTGTGAGCTTCAACAGCGTACCAAATGGCTCACAAAAAAAGCCAAGTCAGAAATTGAGACAGCTAGTGCTGTTAAAGGAAGAATCATTCATCATGGAATAACCAGGTTATGTCCTTTGCTTGACACCGAAGCAGCGCTTGAAGCCCCCTAGGTCTTCAATGGCTCGGGAGATTGTTGCCGCTGCAACAAGATTACGGCGTGCGAACACATTTTCATACACCGGTTCAAAGATGGTTGTCAAGGCGCAACTGTCAAGCCTGGCATGGAACGACGGCTGTAAAGTGCGCATATCGTTTAGAATTTTATGTTTTATATTGTTATTATGTAAAAAATAATAAAGAATAAGTAAAGAACATATTATGGTTTCATTGGAACAAGTTCATGAAATATTCAACATACAGAAGATAGTTTTTTTTCTTCGGGGATTTGGCCCACCAAAAACTGTGGCATTTATTACCGAAAATTAAGTTGATTTTTTCCATATGATCGCTAGATTGCAGTGATAGTAATAATTATACTTCGTCTAGCGGGAATACTGCGAAATACGATCGTAATCTAAAAATTCACTAAGAGCTAATGTTTAGTGAGTAGGTTGGTTCCATCAGCTTTACAAGTTAGTAAAATAGTGCAATGCTCAGGTCTAGATAGTGGTCATCTAGGACGTTGTAAACTGTTCATGAAATAAAACAAAAATACATATGCAACAAAACATTTTTATTATTGTTATGGTAGGGGAGCCTAGAGGGTTTTTGACCAAGCAGGGCGAAAATTTGATAGCTGCATAGGGGCAGCATGATGAACACCGAAAATATATTTGAAAAGTTTCAGATAGGACCCCATAGTCAGGAGTCCAGTTTTAGATTTCGAAAATTGACCAAAACTAAAGTGATCTTCAGAGCCGTTGATTTTGGTATAGTACGGTAACTCTTAAAGATTATTCTATCATTTGGTATATAAAATACGGGAATTTTTGACGTGGATCAGTATGGGCCTTAACCGTTGTAGCTACAGGAAAATTTTCCTTAAAAAACCTTATCTTAACTCGTTCAGAGCAGGTGGAGCATCTGCGGGCCAGCATGTTACCTCTGACCGCTAAAGCCCTGCGGTCCCTCTCAATATCCTGATCGTCTTCAACAGCTTCGGTTATTAAATGGCCTAGGTATTTAAAATTCGTGACACGATTTATGCATAAGGTAATATTATGTGAATACTCGGGGCATCAACCGGCGCGGCGGCGGCCCTAAAGACCATATATTCAGTTTTCTGAACATTTTATACAAGGCCATGTGCACCAGCATAGGCCTCACAGACTCTTAACAACTCTCCGAGACCTCTCACCGTCGGGCTCAGCAGTACCATGTCGTCCGCGTAGCTAACGACGCGCAGACCTCATCTAGTTTAAAAATTTGATTGAAGAGTAAAAGTGTATAAACCTACTTACAGAAATAAAAACATTTATCATAAAATCATATTTATCATTTAATGTTGTTGCCGCAGACGCCATCTATCGACCAACCGACACGCTTGCTACTAAGCTCGATGATGATGGCGACGTTAATATTTGTAACGTTTTGATATCCTTTGTTTGATTATTTTGAATTTTAGCTAATTTAAATATGTATTTCCGCGTCTATTTTTGCGTCCTCCAATTCTTTGTAAAAGTGATCCTTGTACAATGTTCTTGTACACTGCAACACATTTATTAGCTCTTGTGACTGTCTGTCACCTATTCATAATTCATAGCAAAATGTTGTATTTGGTTTGGAACTTTCCCACGATTTCAAGACTGTTAGAGACACATTAAATAACTATTTTATGATCTGTCAGTGCGACCCTAATTAGTAACGAAATATCTTGTTTCCTTGAAACGTAGTATGAATGGCTTTTGGGCCGGCCATTAGTCGAAAGGCAATATTCGACGTCAGTTAAGATACAGTAACTCAAGTAATTCTTGTTCGGTACAATATTTGTGACCGAACAGCTCAGCACTTTTGTCCGCATGCATTTCCATAAATGCGTATATCGCAACTATGACCGGTTAGTTCGTGTCCGACTACCAATCGCGTAACTCAAACCAAACCAAATCAAACCATCTTAGTGCTAATTTAGCTTAAGTTTACCATTTAATGTTATCATAATTTGTAGTATCTAATATACCCTTTTAAACCATATTAATTTCGTATTATTAAGTCAGTGATCGTAAACCAACACCCAAACCGTAACCATTCTAGTATATTACCGAATCCACCAAAATAACCAAATATCAACCAACCCAGAAGTTAGTGCTAAACCACGCAGGTGCCAACTTCTACAATTTTAAAGAAACACATAAAATACCCAAATCTGGCCAGCCTAAGTCGATGCCGGAGCGAACCCTTAAAACAATGGAAAAAGTTGTACAGGAACGTATTATGCGAAGTTGCGAGAATTTGGGTTCCTTCGAGCCGTAAGGGCCTCGGTTCGCGAAGTACAGTGAAGTGGTTGTGCGCCGAGACCTTGCAACCAGTGTTTTACCAGTTTATAGTATAGGTATCTTAGAAGTAGGTAGGCAGTGAAGTCAATTTGGAAGAAATTGAGCAGCTGTCGCGTAAGAAGAATATAAGGTCACCAAACCATTTTATAACATTTTATTTTCACTTGCGTATTAAATTAACGGTAGAAATAATGGAGCAGTTAGCAGTCAGCCAAACGGAGGTGTACGACTCCTTGGTTAAACTATTAACTAACATCAAGAAAGACGAAGCTGAACGAAAAACCATAGATTACTGTTAGCGGATGCTGGAAATATTAGAAAATTACTGGAGAGAATATCAACGCAACCATAGAAAGTGCTGTGAACTTGCTGAATTTAACCATGTGTATTTAACAAAAAATTGTTTTGATAGCCTTATCAAAACAATTTTTTGTAAAATACACATGTGTGTATGCAGTATGTTCTGTCAACAATAGAGAGACTAGAGAACGGGAGATACCAAGTCCGACTGCCGTTCAAACCAGAAACCAAAAAACAGCTAGGATCCACTAAACCATTAGCATTGGCACAATTTCGTAGCTTAGAGAGAAAGTTACAGAAAGATCCAGAATTAAAAACAGAATACACAAAGTTTTTGAACAAGTATTCTAATTTAAACCATATGATGCCGTCAGCAACAAACACGAAACCCGAGTGCTACCTACCACGCCACTGCGTCACTCGTGCTGAGTCAACCACTACTAAGTTGCGTGTTGTTTTCAACGCGTCTGCTAGACCATTATCAGGACTTAGCTTAGATGACGTCATGTATCGAGGTCCCAATCTACAACAAGATCTGCAGGAGCTAATTTTAAAATGGAGACAGTATCAGTTCGCTTACACTGCTGATATCGAAAAAATGTATCGACAGATAATGGTAGAAAATGATAATGGTAATCCTGAAGATCAGCCGTACCAGAAGATATTATGGAGGGACTCACCTTACCAACCTATTCAAACATACCAACTTACAACCATAACTTACGGCTCAAAGCCTGCACCATTTTTGGCTATGATGTGCTTAAAACAACTAGTTGCCGAGGAAAAACAAAATTTACCCGATGCAGCAAAAGCATTAGAAGAGTGCTTCTACATGGATGACTACTGTAGCGGAGCACATTCTATGGAACAAGCGAAACAGCTCAAATTAGACCTAATAAAACTACTCAACAAGGGTGGCTTTAATTTACGAAAATGGGCCACCAATGAACCAAAAGTGCTTGCTGACTTAGAAAAAGATTCGTGGAACCAGCAAATCTACGCATTTAAACAGACATACTCAACAAAAACATTGGGTCTTGGATGGAATCCACAGCAGGACAAATTCATCTTTGACTCGAAACTGGAGCCAGTATCATTATCGAAACCATCCAAAAGGTCACTACTCTCTGACATATCCAAAGTATTCGACCCATTAGGCTGGCTTACACCAGTAACTATCACCATGAAGATGCTATTCCAAAGCGTCTGGTCATCAAGTCTTAACTGGGATGACGCACTACCAAACGATATCCAAACCAAGTGGCTAAACTTAAGGGGAGAATTAAAAGATATCAATACCATAGAAGTAAAAAGATGGCTTGGAATAACGAAAAACAATGACTTGCAATTACACGGATTCTGTGATGCGTCGAACAAGGCGTATGCCGCGGTTATATATTCCAAAGTCAGCAACCAAAACAACTCTAACGAGGTAACTCTGGTCGCAGCAAAGGCAAGATTAGTGCCTGTTAGTAAAGACATATCAATACCAAGGTTGGAATTAATGGGTGCCCAACTATTATCACAGCTGATGAAAAAAGTTCAGACTTGTTTGGAATCCTATAATCAGGAAGTATCCTGCTGGAGTGATTCAACAGCAGTATTGGGGTGGATCCAAGGAGATCCAGCGAGATGGAAACCATCCGTTTCAAATCGCGTCAAAGCTGTCACTAAAATAATACCAAAAGAAAAATGGAGTTATGTCAAAACCATTGAAAATCCAGCTGACTGTGCCAGCCGTGGATTAAGAACCAAACAATTAAAAAACCATCATCTGTGGTGGCGGGGGCCATCATGGATTCAATCATACCAAAACCATGACATACCTCAAACCACCTACGAAACCAGCTTAGAGATAAAACAGTCTAACGCAGTAGTTGTGGAAAATCAGCAGAAAACAACCATGACCTTACCAAACATTGTTGACCATTTACTTACCAAACTAAATTCCTTCGCAAATATCATACGCGTTTTTGCATGGATACTACGACTACCTACTGCAAAGGCAGGCCGTCAACCTTATCTCAGGTTACACGAACTCCGTCGCGCAAAACAGCTGATTATAAAACGTGTGCAACATATAGAATTCGCCAGTGATGTCAATTGCTTACTTAAGAATGGAAACGTGCAATCGAAAAGTAAACTTTTACAATTACACCCTATCCTAGACCAAGATGGTGTCTTGCGAGTAGGGGGTCGATTAAAAAACGCACAAATAAACTCAGAGATGAAACACCCAATCATACTACCACACAACCATCGTATTACCACACTAATAATTCTATACGCTCATGAGTTAACCTACCACGGTGGAGCGCGCCTTACTTTATCAAACATTCGACAAAATTATTGGATAATCAGCGGATATTCAGCTACAAAGAAAGTTGTACGACAGTGTGTTACATGCAAGAAGCAAGAGCCTATCCAACAATATCAGCTCATGGGTGATCTACCATCATTCAGAGCAAACCCTGAAAGCGCCTTCTATCATTGTGGTGTCGACTACACAGGCTTTGTGGAAGTGAAAGCAAACAAAGGGCGTGGTATTAAAACTACCAAATGCTACATAGCGCTTTTTGTTTGTATGGTGACGAAAGCTGTGCATCTAGAACTCGTCTCAGATTCAACCAGCTCAGCTTTCTTAGCCGCAATACAAAGAATGGCAGCAAGACGCGGAGCTCCACGTCACATCTATAGCGACAATGGGACCAATTTCATTGGAGCAAATAGAATGCTGCAAGATGAATACGACCATCTTCAAAATGTTTTCAAAGAGTCATTCTTTAAAGAGATAAAAGAACTACAAATTGAATGGCATTTCAACGCACCTTCTTGGCCTCATGCGGGAGGACTTTGGGAAAGAGCAGTGCAAAGTCTCAAACACCACCTCAAACGCGTGATTGGACAGCAAAAATTGACATTTGAAGAATACACCACACTGTTATCAAAACTAGAAGCTTGCCTCAATTCACGGCCACTTTGTGCCCTATCAGAAGACCCGGAGGATTTAAATTTCCTATCAGCAAGACCAGGTTTAACCATAATTGACACAGCAGAAGACGCCAGAACCAGGTGGCAACTAGTGTCAAAAGTATTTGAAGATTTATGGAAAAAATGGAAAACAGAGTACTTGACCCAACTATCAACCCGGAACAAGTGGACGAAATACCAGAAGAACGTTAAGGTGGGTGATCTAGTAATGATACACGACGATAACTTACCTGCAGGGAAATGGTCAATGGGACGTGTAATGGAAGTACATCCAGGAAAAGATGAACTTGTCAGAGTAGTGACTCTGAAAACCAAATCTGTGAACCAAATCTCTGAAGCACCCTATAGTTAAAGTATCAGTTTTACCTATGGACCAAACAGAAACTATCATACCAGAAAAAGGAAAACCACTACAACCACAATATACTACCACTACTAGAGCCGAAACGGAACCATGTAACCGCTCGCAACCAAATACCAGTACTAGAATTAGTTCGTGCAGTACCTATCCCAAGATAGTTAACATTGCACTGGCATTGTTACTATTCTTAAGTATAATATCACCAACAATAGCCTCATACAATATTACGCAATTTGATAGCAACAAAACATTGTACTTTGATACCGTGGGGAAACTACAATTGATTCGGGACAAGTGGAAACTAGTCACGTATTTTAAAATGTCACCATATTGGCAGGGCGAAAAAGCCATCAATGACTTTACAAGCTATCTCGACAAAACATGTGAGACAATCAGGGAATCAAGTCACTGTCATATGATACTCCTACAAATACGTCACGATTACAATGAACTGCAATACTACAACCAGCTGTTGCTTAGCCAGCATTACGGCGAGCGCTTACGAACACGACGCGGCCTTATCAACGCTGTCGGTTCAATTGCAAACTCATTGTTCGGAGTATTACACGAAAGTTTTGCAGAAAAGTACAGGCAGGACATTGAACTTGTGCATCATAATCAAAAACACCAAGGTCAGTTATGGAAGAACTTGACTTCAATCGTAGAAGCAGAGTACAATGTACTACAAAGAACTGAAAGCATTATAGCAAGGCAACACAAAACCATAAATAAGCATCTAAATGCTTTAGAAAACGTCAATAATAAGATGCAAAAAGAAATCGATGTTATGACAGCACAACAAGACTTCACATTAGTCTCGATAGCTACCATTAATATGATGCAAAACTTGAAACAGATACAGAATACCTTGATAGATACTATCACGGAAATCTACCACGGTCAAATCAGTCTGCATCTACTGACACCAGCGCAGCTCAAGCGAGAACTACAAATTATCCATGGGCAAATGCCTCAAGATTTAGGCTTACCCATCGATAACATAGAGACAGACCTTCAGCACATATACAAGCTACTGAGAACAAAGGCTAGAGTCACCGAAAAATATGTTATATTTGAAATTACTTTCCCGCTCATTACAAGAGAAAGTTATCGATTATATAGGATAGTACCAATTCCGCAACAAACCAACGACAGTATGACCAGCATAAAACCAATCTCGGAATATGTCGCAGTGAACCTAAAAAAGGATGCATATTTCGTACCAACCATACATGAACTTAACACATGTTTGTATCACGGAGAATCCTTCATGTGCGAGCTCTTCAAACCAATCCTGAATTTGGAAAAGGACGAAAACTTTTGCGAAACCAGCCCAATAAACCAAAGGTGCACAACAGAAAGAACAGTGTGAAAGGACAGATGGGTAGGGCTATACTCAACGTCACAATACCTATATTTCTGCTGTGACACATATAATATTAAAGTCATATGCGACGATCACGTTACCGTTCGTCAGCTGACTCGATCAGGGGTCATTAGCATGACACAGAAATGTTTTATTAAAAGTAAAGATTTTACGCTGTATTCTTTACAACAACAATCCAACCACTTAACTTTTACACAAAACATGCTCGTACCAGAGCTAGACCAGATAAACCATATTGTCAACATTCAAATACCAACGGAAACAGGATTACCAGAAGACATGGGCCTCAATAGATCTCTATCCTTTCTTGGAGAACAGATCAAAACATTGAAATCCAACAAAGCAGAGATCGATGAAATATCAGTCCATGACATCCGCCAGTACACCGTCGTTTACATAATCCTGGGGGTCATCCTATGCGCGGCAGCAGTCTGGGTCTGAAGAAGAGTGAGATGCTGCTCGCAATCTGCGGCCAGCCGGGCGGAGCCTCACCACATACAGGAGTCGGTGGCGTCTACATCGGAGTCAAATATGGGACATAGTGAAGTGCAACCGCGAAAGCAGACTACTGCTGACCGTCAGCAAAGTGAGAGTGAACCGATAGGTTTAAATGCATATTTCGCCAGACAGTGGCCCAGTGCTATGCGTAGTGCGGGTAATAAGGAAACGGCTACGTTGCCTAAACCGCGAAAAGAACGTGTGCTTACGGTTGAAGACTCACTAGTGTAAAATAAATATGTTTTTAAGGACTTTACTTTGTTTACCATTTTTATAATTATTTTACATTTTGTTTAACATTTTATACCACTTTTAATTTTACCATTTTATAATTACGTTACATTTGTTTACCATTTTATAATTATTTTACTTTGTTTACCATTTGACATGTAACTATTATTACTTAACTAAGGTGACTTGATGATTATTTTTACACACTTTATTCTTGTCTTATCACATCTCGTGCTCGGGAATATGTTCGGTATAATATTTGTGACCGAACAGCTCAGCACTTTTGTCCACATGCATTTCCAAAAATGCGTGTATCGCAACTATGACCGGTTAGTTCGTGTCCGACTACCAATCGCGTAACTCAAACCAAACCAAATCAAACCATCTGAGTGCTAATTTAGCTTAAGTTTACCATTTAATGTTATCATAATTTGTAGTATCTAATATACCCTTTTAAACCATATTAATTTCGTATCATTAAGTCAGTGATCGTAAACCAACACCCAAACCGTAACCATTCTAGTATATTACCGAATCCACCAAAATAACCAAATATCAACCAACCCAGAAGTTAGTGCTAAACCACGCAGGTGCCAAATTCTACAATTTTAAAGAAACACATAAAATACTCAAATCTGGCCAGCCTAAGTCGATGCCGGAGCGAACCCTTAAAACAATGGAAAAAATTGTACAGGAACGTATTATGCGAAGTTGCGAGACTTTGGGTCTATGTTATAAAAAACCAGGGGCTGGTAGCTGGCGTGGGGATGTGAGAAGAGGAAAGGAAAACGAATGGGATGGCAGTCGAAATAAAACCACGGAAAGCGTTGGGCGCAAAAGTTATAGAGTTCAGTTAAAACCGCGGGAAGCGTTAGGCGTAAAACTCTAGAAGTCAAGCTAAAACCACGGGAAGCGTTAGGCGTAAAAGTCTAGAAGTTGAGTTAAGATCACGGGAAGCGTTAGGCACGAGAATCTAAGGGTCGAGTTACAACCACGGGCAGCGTTAGGCGATATTCGAGGTTTTGAGTTAGGACCGCGAGACGATAGAGTTAACTTAGTATCGCGAGACGCGGCAAACACTAGAGTCCAGGATAGTTAAGTTAAGAGACTTAGGTAATGCCAGTCGATTACGACAGTAAGCGACCAAGCATTATTTATTAAGTTGATAGTGGGTTATAGACCACGTTAGGTAGCGAATGACGTAGTGTACGCTAGACAATTGAGTTCAGTGAGGTGTGCCCGAGGTGAAACTGGTAATACGTGCAGTATTTCGTAAGTGAGTAATAATATAATTTCCTGCAAGGAGATATTTGGTAAGTGTGAACTTTAATAATGTTTAGTATCGTAGTTTATAGTTAATGCTATTTTCTCTTGTATTACGTGACTACGTCCTAATTCGTACCTTGATAGATATTGTCACTTGCGTTTAATTATAGAGAAACGGAGAAGGCCTACCGCCATACTTGACAATGGGCACCAACGCTCTTGACTCTTGAAGACTGTTGAACCTTAACTGACGCACCACATATGGAAGGCAGAACCGTAAATGCACAGTTCATCTAAATCAAACTAGGCTATAAAGCCGATCTTTAATTACGTTATAAATCAATCAAACGTTAGTGATGATTACTGCTTCCAAAAGGCCTGGCTACAGAACACTTTACGTGAGGCTTGGTATATGCGCATTTCCGGGTTTTGGGGGTAGGTATCGTACAGAATCATAAACTGAATTGGTAGTCGTTCTAAGAACGCTAGGGACCGTATCTCGATAAAATTCTACAACCGGCCATAGTCGACACTATTTATCGAGACACGTGAATACGGAGGCATGTGCGATGAAAAATGAACGACTTATGCTCTTTGCGGTGAAAACTGAACTACATAATTATGTTCAGTGCGGTGAAAACTGAACGACATAATGTTCTGTGCGGTGAAAACTGAACGGCATTCTCTCAATGGCAAAGATTAAGGAAATGTGAAGTGACGAAATACCACTTCGGTGTGCACCAAGTACGATCGCAATGAGGTTTGCCACAGAATGAGTCTATCCTAGGCCGACAGAGTAATTAGTTAATTGGTTCTTATAACTTATCAAACAGAGACTGTTGCTGGGGAGTTTGTTGCGCCATTTCTTCTCCCCAGCTCAAACACTAGGAAGTGGTGAAGGGTGGGCGCTTAGGGACTGTCTATAAATCTCCAAGAGAGTTGATCCACAACTCTATTAATTAAACAATTCTTGAGTTTTGATCCTCTAGCCTTATAATGTACCTAATTTATAATTTACGTAATGTCTTGAATTTTGTATTCTTTGGCTCCGACCAATAATCAGGGCTTTAAAAGGGATTATCGAAAACTCTATTAAATGATTCTTGAGTTTCGACTCTCAACTCTATTATCTAGTAATTCTTGAATGTTGTATTCTATAACTCAGACCAATAATTCGGTTAGACTGACATGAACTCGTGTCTTATAGATATGCTTGTTGTGCAAAGAGTGACATTCCAGGGGTTTGGCGGGACCACATCTATTTCATATCCAGTCTAAGGACTGTTAGGGACAATGTCTCCAAAAGAGCATGATGCCGATGCAATGCCGCTCAAACTGGCCGCCCCGTTGCTAGACAAGGACGGTCGCACGGTTACCGCAGGGAAAGCCGCTTCGTCACGTTTATCAGTTCGAAAGAACTGCTAGGGACCATGTCTTCATAAGAGCATGATGCTGACGAAATGTCGCTGAAAAGCTACTTGGGTCACTTTATGGAAATGTTGCTCTAAGTACTCTGAGTGTAGATGTGAGGTATCGTGTGAGTTATGACTAACCAAATACCTGTTACGCTAGCGTGTGGGTTACTTACAAGTTTATATAATAATATACTTAGCATCTCACTATTATTTAGATTTCTAAAACCACATTCAATGTATTTTAATAATCATGAATTCCTAAGTCTTATTTACTATTAGTTCCAATCATTTCCTTGCCTTATTAATGGGACAAGGCATCGGACTTCTTTCTATTTGGGAATTCATTTAATCTTAATCGGTGGGAGAGTATCCAGTCTGGAAACGAGCTCTACAGGGCCGTACGGAGGTGGAGTGCGACCTTTTCCCCTTAGGGGAAACCGACCTAAATACTAATATTAACATAATTAGAAAAAACGAAAATTTTATCAGACTGGGGTCCGTTAGGTACAGTCACACTCTCTTTTTCATTATTTTCTATTCCAGGCGATCGGTGTCCATTTTTTTGTTTCCTATAATATCTTGAAATACACTCTTTTCCCTTATCTGAGATGTAACATTTTCATCCCACCAAGTAGAATATGTGATAAAACTACGAAGTAAAGATTTTCAGACTTTTTCTATTACCTTGTTCCTTTCCAAAGGGAATGGAAAACAGTGGGCCCAAATGATGTAAAAAAATTAGTGAACTAAAAAATTTGTCATATTTTTTATCTAAGAATATTAAATTCAGCTCAATTCTCAATTTGAAAGCAGAGAAATATGAGAAAGAGAGTTTTCATGAGATTATCAATTCATTAAGTAATCAATTACACTATTACAAAAAGAAAATTTAGCACTATGTAGCACTAGGTAATTAACCTAAAGTAATTAAATGCACTATATATACCTATATATAATTACAGTTCATCTAGTTACAGTCATATTAATAAATAAAAAACATCAATGACTTACTGAAAAACCAATATAATGTTTATAGATTTCATATCGATTAAAATTTGTCTTATATTTTTAGTATTTGTCACTGACATGGCAGTTGACTGACATTGATACTAGACAGTTGTAGGGGTATATATAGGTATATTCTGTGCAGTTGCCCGACTGCTCTTGCTTACTCAATCGTTTCGTGTTTTCCCATTATTTTCATTTTCAACGACCACTGTTTTTTTTTTACGTATTCTGACCCTGCCTACCTTGTACGACCCTTGATTTCACACTGAATACCGAAGTTTGCTTACACGTTTGACTTGGAATTGTTATTTTAGACTAGCTTTTGCCCGCGGTTTTGCACGCGTTAATTTAGACTTTGACAATCAATTCCGGTTATAATTCAATCATGATTCGAAAGACACTTGGCGCCATCTTTTATCATAAGAACGTTATTGTTGTTTTCCTCGGGAACAGTACATTTTTTTAAGGATGAAAGGTACCCTTTGTCCGTTTCTGTACACCTGACAACGTATATGCAAAATTTCAGGATGGTCTGTTCAGTGGTTTAGGCGTGAAAAGCTTACTTTCGCATTTATAATATTAGTTAGGATTTTACCGCCGCCTTGTGGATTGGATATTGTTGAAACTTTGGATTGCTGTGTGAATTGTGGGATAACAACTAGTCACTGCAATACACAAGACGACTTTTACGACGAGTTTTTATTCTAGGCGTCCAGTCCATAACTCTATACCTGTTACAGGTATCAAATACCTACCTATGACTTCCAAGTCATTGACGTTCATTCATATGACTTTTCAAACATTATCCACTAAATATAATAAACATTAGTGTTTAAAGAACATCTTTAGCACTTCAGGAATCAGTTGATAGTTAAGGATTGTAACTAACCTTATTTTACAAAACCTCTAATAACTCAGCTCTCAAATATTGTCAAAATTTACAAAATTTTCAGCGCGGTTCTGGTAAGTTTGAATTTATTAATTCACACCATATTCATCTCGTTAAAATGCCCAAGATTGTATGTAATCGTTTCAGTCTCCTTTAAGCTGGTTACTTACTAAAATTAATGAGCCACCATGTATAGCAAACTCTGCTGAACGAACTACCAATATCACAGAAAAAAATTCAAGCGACATGGATCGTAATTAACAAGAATAAAGCCTACTTTCCTAAAGAACCTATAACTGAAATAAAAACTGACACAAAGATGGTTACGAATTCTATTGAAATAGCAAACTCCTTCAACGAATATTATATCAAACAATTATCTAATTCAAAGCATAGCATAACACAAGGAGTCCCCATTAATTCCAACATTTTGAACTCTTTATTTATGGAACCGGCTTTGCCGCATGCTATCATGAATCACATTAGGTCTCTTAGGGATAAAAACAGTGTAGTAGAGACGGAATATCCACAAAAGCCATAAAAGTGGTCTCTCAATACATAGCCCCACATCTTAGTTACATAATTAATTTATTTGTAACTAATTAATTAAAAAACTGTACTTAATAAACCAGTAAATGAGAATCTTTGTCATAAATGTTATAGCGAGTGTGCATGCGAGAGGGCGATAGGAAATTGTTCTGTTGAACATAATATTATGAACAAATATTAGAAAGAATACTAGGTGATCAAAAAATATATAAATTCGTTGATACCGTATTAGAGACAGAAGATGTACAGGAATTCCATAATTCTCTTAACCCTGCAGAACTTGCCCCTCATTCCCTAAACATACTAGTTGGTGTTCTAATAATTTTATAACCGCTGAGCTGCTTTTGGCCGCGCCGTGATGTCTTGGTAACGCGCTTCTGGGATGAGAGTCTTCCCAAAAGTGTTTGCAAGTGACGCGCTCCTGGGATGAATGTGATTGAGTGTATTATTCTTACAGGACCAGCGGCAGGCCAGTTGGCTCATATTTCCCGCATTCCCATAACCCCTACAGAATGAAATTTCCAATTTAAGCGAATACAGCTTCCAATAAAAAAAAAATACCATCTTTATCCACAAATCCCAAGGCCAAATATACAAATATATTGGACTTGAGTTAAGGGAAGATTGCTTGACTCATCGACAATTATGATATTGGTGTCTCTAGGTCGGGAATGCAGAAAACCAATTCATTTTAATACATCAGGAAAAATGTGTTTTAACATGAAATATTAAAATAAATAAAACCTAATATTTAAGATAGTTAAAGTGTTTTTTTTAACACAAAATCACCATATGTAAATTGTACCCGTGCGAAGCCGGGGTGGGTCCCTATTACCGCCTAAAATGAAGTAAAATCAATTTTGTATTATTTAATTATCAACATATTTAAGCCTGCCACGGAAAATCAGGCTGGCGATTTACTCACCTGCATCCGTATAGGGGGTGACTAACAGTAATATAAACCACATTCCTCTTAAATACAATTTTACAATTTTGGTAACAATTTTAAAGGCAATGGTGATTTGAGTTTATAACACGTTATTTTTGAACAGCGTTGTGGACGAGGGGCCTAAATCGTCCGCCTGTTTAAAGAAAAAGGAAAAAAGAGGTCAAAGGATTTATCAATTCTAATTTAAAACCATTGAGGTAATATGTACTTACGTAAGTACATTACCGCTATGTTTAAAACGCACTTAAATAAAAAATACAATGACTTACAGATGAATTCATTTGTTTTTCTATTAATTGGTATGTAGTGAAGAGTATTCTACCTTAATTCTATATTAATATTATAAATGTGAAAGTAAGTAGACTGTAGACTGTTAACTTTTTACGCCTTAAGTTACGGCTAAATGAATTTCGATGAAATTTGCCACACAGGTAGACCATGAACTGGGTTAGGACAAAGGAATCTTTTTATCCTGGTAGTACGTTCCCGTGAGATGATTTCCGACGTACAAGTGTCATGCTATCATAACTTATCGTGCCTGGTTGCGTAGTTGTTGCGAATACTAGGACAGACTGGATGCGGGAAGTAACCGGGTGATGTAGCGTTGCTTATAACCAGGTGATATAGCGATACTTCTAACCGGGTGATGTAGCGATGGTTGTAATATGGTGATGTAGCGATGGTTGTAACATGGTGATGTAGCGATGCTTGTTACTGGGTGATGAAGCGTTGCTTATAACCGGGTGATGTTGCTATACTTGTAATCAGGTGATGTAGCGATGCTTGTAACCGGGTGATGTAGCGATGCTTGTAACCGGGTGATGTAGCGATGTTTTTAACCGGTTGATGTAGCGATGCTTGTAACCGGGTGATGTAGCGATGCTAGTAACCGGTTGATGTAGCGATGCTTGTAACCGGGTGATGTAGCGATGCTTGTAACCTTGTGATGTAGCGATGCTTGTAACCGGGTGATGTAGCGATGCTTGTAACCGGGTGATCTAGCAATGATTGTAACCCGGTGATATAGCGTGCTTGTTACCAGGTGATGTAGCGATGGTTGTAACCCGGTGATACAGCGATGCTTGTTACCGGGTGATGTAGCGATGGTTGAAACCCGGTCATATAGCGATGCTTGTTACCGGGTGATGTAGCAATGCTTGGGATGGCCTATGTCTTCGATAGGCAGTGTTGATAGATTTAGAGACTGGTCTTGGCATTTGTGTGGGTATTTTCTAGGATACTTAGAATGTGATTTGTAGTAAAGACATATGACATCATCACGCCTGTTATCCCTGAATGGTTAGGCAGAGGTGTTCAATACACCCACATTCCGCCAGTTATGTTTAAGTCACATGCAATAAGGGGCGGGGCTATTGCCATCAACCGGGCACAAATTCAGACCACGGTCTGGTACTGAGAAATACCTGATGGAATAACCCGATAATACTTTACCCGACCTGGGAATCGAACTGAGGACCTAATGCTCAGCAGTAGCTCCTGTGACCACTAGACCAACGAGGCAGTCAGTGAGTAAAGTGAAAAGCTAAGCGCTCTACTCTGTGCTCTGAGTTTCCTTGAACTTTGGCATCGATACTATTCGAAAAATAAGCCTGATTCAGAGAGGCGCTTGCCTCGCCGTAACCGCGATGGGCCTCCACGTGTTCAGTCAAACCAGTTGCCGTTATGTAACAAGTCAACCGCGGTAACTTGTAATCATACGTTAAAAAAAAGAACTCCAATGTCAAAAGTTCAATGATCTCTATTGGTATTTATGTTTTTTATCTGTGAATTCGACGCAGCAACCGTTATCTTGTTTTATTTGAACTCGTGGCCGTGTCTACCTTTTCTATTTTTAATATTTATAGTATTATTATACTCGTATAATTTAATATCTATAAAACCAAAAAAAAATAATTGACAATCATAGATAGGTAGTTAAAAGAAACTCGAGTAATATTCATACATATTATATTCTACATGAAGTCACGGGAAGGTCACTGTTCACCTGCACTGATCACTATCACACTATTGTTAGGAGGAGTACCGTCCTTGGATTCTGGTCAGCCGGCAGGCCCGCCCGCACAGGCCCAGGAAGAGGCCGGTAAGGCCTTCGAAGGACCGCAGTTAGCGGGCGTCGGTAGCAGGCCGTAGGACGGCGGTAGCACGCTACGCATCAGCGCGCAGGTTGGTTAGCGGGCGTTGGTAGCAGGCCGTAGGACGCCGGTAGCACGCTACGCGTCAGCGCGTAGGTTGGAGCAGCGGTCAGGTTGGATTTTCCCTGTCCTCAGCCAGGAGGTAGAACCCCTAGGTTGGGGTACAAAGAATCCTGAGGGTCAGGGAATAGCTCTGCTAGCTAAGCCAGCGCAGATCAAAATGGACTAGTGTTCTCCGGGAAAATAGTGTTGTTCCATCTTTTTAGTGATGTGCTTAGCAACTAACTAATTACTTTATTTTAGCATCGCTCGACTATTTACCGTTGAGACTCCTCACAACGCTACAATGTTATGAAAATGAATACTAGTTCAAGAGTTTGCATAAAATCAGGTCTCTATGGTCTATTGAGATTCTAACCATCAAAGAACTTATTGGCTAAGAAATTTTTAATTGACGAACCTAGTGCTCGAACAAAACAAGTCAGTCTTAGGTATTTAAGGTTTTAAGGTTTAAATAAAACAATATTCAATTACAGGGGTCTTTATTTCGACATCAAAATAATTATAATTACAATGCTTTTTCAAAGGAAATCACAGAGTGTAACAAAGTATACATTGACTGTGTGCGTGTACATTATTTATGTTCTTAATTCTAAACTAATGTGGTGTCCAATCACTGGTTTAAGAATTAAATTTGTTTTACATTGTACGTTTCTGATGTCACCGGTGACGCGGTACCGCCGCAAAACATACGCCAAAGTGGTCTTCAAAGCCATTATGGCGTATTGTTTACCTGAAATTATATAACGTAAATACGTAAGGGAATATACAAAATCAAAATATTTCGAAACAAGAGATTTTTGACAAGCTGTAGGAAACTATCCGCAACTATCTATTTACATACTGTTGTCGCTTCAAAGACAGACATACATGTTTACATATAAAATAAGTTATTTTGATTTCTGATCTAATTATTAGTTGATTCATTTGTTAATTAATAACCTTTTTAGGGCTACTCAAAATTAATACGTTTACCTATTTATGATTAAAAGTATTATTCGATTAATATTTAGGTTGGCAGCACTGGTGTCGCGACATTATTGTTCCTTTGCGAACTTCCGGATCAATGGTGGGGCGACACTTGCCACACGAACATTGGAATAGGTGATCGGCAATTGGTCGTTGGACACAGTGCGAGTAACATCTCCAGAATTAATATAAAATAAGTGTGGATATATTTTAGATTAAATAAAAATAAGGTTATAATTATTGTATACGTGTAATTTGAATAAAGTTATTTACATCAGAAGTGGGATGAAAACGCGCCCAGATGCCGCGAAGCCGCAAACGCACTCGAGAAAAAAAAAGTGCGTCAAAAATAAGTCGTACGAGTAGCTCGTCTTCGAGCTCTGGTTCGCCTTCTTCCAGCAGTAGCAGCTCTGATAGACACAGACGTAGGAAAAAGAGACGCACCAGGCGTGCGTCTCCCACAGTAAGCCAAAATATTATTTTATCCTCAGTCATTCCTGATTTTGACCCATTAGTGGACGATATTGAAATGTGGATTCATGTTGTGGAAGCCAATGCTCGTGCTTTTCGTTGGTCTGATCGTGTCCTACAATATCAAGCTTTGCAAAAATTGCGTAATACTGCTAAAACATGGTATGACTCACTACAAAAAAATAAAACACAATGGACTACCTGGAAATGGAAGGATTGGCGAAATACACTATTAGATACATTTCAAATAAAGCGTAATATGTATTGTTTGCTAAAAGAATTGCTCCAAACGAAACCCTCTGATGGCCAGTCATTATACGAATTTTATTTTGTACAAAAAGGCAAAATTGACAAGATGAGATTGTCATTTTCTGATCAAGATATTATTTCAATAATCGTAGGATCAATTGGCGATAAGAATATAATCACTGCAGCAGATGCTGGTAATTTTAAATACTGTGATGAGTTGGCCTCATTTTTGCACGGGAAAATTTATGCTGACCCGGAACAAAAGTTCGTTCAGAAGCATAAAAATTCAACTCGCTGCTTCTATAGTAATGTTGATAAAAAGACAGACAGTTCTTCTAACTCTTATGGAGTACCAATGCATAGTTCTGTTTCCAATGCTGGTATAAATATAACATGTTTTCGCTGTGGTGAACCTGGTCACAAAAAGACCAGCTGCAGTCAGAAGGATAATGTCAAATGTAATGTGTGTAATAGATTTGGTCATTTAGAGCTTGCATGTAGGTCTAAAACTAAAATGAAACCTGAAAAGGATAGTGAAGTAAAATTAATTGTTGAACCTTCACCTAAGGATAAATTTTATAAGGCAGTTGTAATTAATGGATGTAAACGACAAGCTTTTATTGATATGGGCAGTGGTTGTTCTCTAATAACGTCTTCTTTGGCACGAGAGTTAAACCTTGCAATTTTCCGATTAGATAAACCTGTTTTATTAACAGGATTTAAAACAGATTCTTGCTCTGAGGTCACACATGGGGCACAGGTTGACATTATGGTTGATAACGCTGAGCTTAATGTGGTCCTATATATTTGTGATGAATTAGCTGGCTGTCCTATTTTAATTGGTAGGAATTTTACGGAGGATAAAAGAATTATGTATGCACGGGTAGGAAGTAGCCTTTCTTTTTACCCCATAAGTAACTATCACGTCGCTTTAATAGAGTCTTCTATGTTCAACCCCGATTCTGTTGAACACACCTCTGTGTTAAATGAAATATTTTATAGATATCCTCGGGTTATTTCAAAAGATTTAAAATCGTTAGGACAGACTTCTTGTGTTGAGTTAGACATTGAACTAATAACTAATAAACCTGTGTACCATAGACCCTACCGTATGTCTGAATCCGAAAAGGCAGCGACAAGGGAGATTATTGATGACCTATTAAAAAATGGAATAATTCGCGAAAGTAATTCCGCTTATGCCAGTCCTATTCTGTTGGTTGATAAACCTTCGGGCGAAAAACGTATGTGCATTGATTATAGATCACTAAATAAAATTACTGTCAAAGAGAAATACCCAATGCCAATCGTAGAAGACCTCATAGACAAACTTAGAGGATGTAAATGCTACACATCTATTGATTTAAAAAGTGGCTACTATCAGATTAATGTAAATGAAAATTCTATTGCTAAAACTGCATTTATTACGCCTGATGGCCATTTTGAGTTCAGGAGGATGCCATTCGGGTTATGCAATGCACCATCTGTATTCCAAAGGTTAATGAACACCGTCTTGGGTAAACTACGCTTTGATAAAGTTATTTGTTACATGGATGATCTATTGATAGCCACGGAGTCGGTGGATGATAATATTAGGCAGCTAAACGAAGTATTAAAAATATTGCAAAATAACGGTTTGACAATAAATTTGTAGAAATGTCACTTTTTCCAGAGCTCTGTTAACTTCCTTGGGTACGATATTTCTGAAGATGGTATACGTCCAGGTAAAAAGAAATTAAAGGCAGTAGAAAATTATCCTGAACCTAACAATGTACATCAAGTAAGACAATTCATAGGCCTAATAAATTATTTTAGAAAATTTATAAAGAATTGTGCTCTTATAGCAAAACCGTTAACAAAACTCTTAAAAAAAGATATCACATGGGATTGGGGATACGATCAAGTTTCAGCAGTCAATAAATTAAAACATGAGTTATTACATAATGCTTTATTAAAAATATATGATCCCAAATTACCTACTATTTTATACACTGATGCCAGTCGCGATGGTATAGGCTGCATACTGACTCAAGTGACTGATACAGGTGAAAAACCAATCCATTTTTATAGTCGCCAGACTTCAAATGAGGAGAAAAAGTACCACTCCTGTGAGTTAGAGTTTTTAGCAATAATTGTCGCACTTCAAAAATTCCGTCACTATTTATTGGGATCCACTTTTAAAATTTATACAGATTGCAATGCTGTTAAATATACAATAAATAAGCAAGAAATTAATTCTAGAATCGGTAGGTGGGTATTACTTACACAAGAATTCACGTTTGAAATAATACACAAACCAGGGGCTCAGATGCAACATGTTGACGCTTTGAGCCGAAATCCAGTTGATACAAATTCCACCTCTATATGCAATGAAAGTGTGTTGGCTATTACTGAAGCAGATTGGTTATTGTCAGTGCAGTTACAAGACCCAAGTATTTGTGCAATCAGAGAAATATTAGAATCAGGTCAGGCCGAGCTTAATAAGAAAGTGTATAATGAGTACGAGTTATTGGGTAATAAGGTATACCATCGGACTGTCTACGGTAGACGGTGGGTAGTCCCTAAACAATGTATTTGGCAAATTATTAGAGCAAATCATGATGACCTTGGCCATTTTGCCGTGGATAAGACAATTGAAAGAATAAAATCATGTTATTGGTTTCCCAAAATTAAGAAAGTAGTATCCAAATATATAAAAAATTGCATTAACTGTATTTACTATAAGAATATCCATGGCAAAAAGGAAGGCAAACTGTTTCCTATACCTAAATATGCAAAACCGTTTCACACGCTTCACATAGACCATCTAGGTCCATTTGTAAAGACCACGCGTAAAAATACTTACCTCTTGGTGACTGTTGACTCTTTTACAAAATTTGTATTTATATCTCCTGTTCGTAACACTAAAAGTCAACTTGTTATTAGCGAGTTAGACAAAATATTTAAAGTTTTTGGTAATCCTAAGCGTCTTATATGTGATGCTGGGAGTTCTTTTACCTCTAAGTTATTCGTTAAGTACTGTCGGGACAAAAATATACGACAACATGTTATAGCTACTGCAGTTCCACGCTCAAACGGTCAGGTGGAACGCTTTAATCGCACCATCCTTGACGCATTGAGAAGTATGGGTGCTAATACCAGCTATGACAAATGGGACACTCATATTACCAGTATCCAACAAGGTATTAACAGTACCATTAATAAAACCACATCAGCCATTCCCAGTGAAGTATTCTTTGGATACCGGCTTCAAACTGATGCTGACATGTTGGCACAGGCAGATGAATCTGTTGACGTCACGTTATTAAGGAATAACGTCAACAATCGCATTCAAGTCAGTGCAGACAAACAAAAACAGGCTTTCGATTCCAAAAGAAAAGAAGCTCACAGTTACAACGTCAACGATTTGGTAGTTATAAGAATTCCCAGTCAATCCAATGACGGGCAAAGTACTAAATTATTACCGCTTTTCAAAGGACCTTTTCAAGTGACTGACGTATTAGGTCATGACCGCTATAAAGTAAAGGATATGCGTGGCGCTCAAAGAACAAGCAAGTGCTATGAGGGGACCACGTGTGCTGAAAATATGAAACCTTGGATCAAGTTGGCAGACCTAGATGTTGAAGGTTTACAAATGGCCTAAGATGTTGTCAGGTATTTATTAAACCCAAATCAAAATAGAATTAAACTTACTATATTTGTATGTTTTATAGTATTTACTACTACTTATCATAAGCTGTCTAGTGCATTTGCTTCAAACATATTTTGGTATTTGGGTTATTTTAAGTTACAGTATTTATACATGTAAAATAGATCTGTGACAAATGAGTTTAGGGTTTGTAGTGATATGCAACTAGGGTTGGCCAAAGGCATCGCCTAGGGAAAACTGCAAACTCAAAACATAACTGACCGCTGATGGAACAGTTAGATACATGTACCTAAATACCAATATATGTCATGTTAACTGGTCTTTTGAGTTGGGGTCTTTCTCTGCTGGCCGTTGATGGAATAGTAGAGTAGACGCTCAATTCAAATGGAGTAATTAGTAATCTCATCTTCACTGTATGAAATATTGTGACTTATTGTTTATACTTTGTTCTCAGCAATTGCACCAGACTGGGACGCTATCCGAGGACGGATGCGTGCGCAGGACGGCCGGATGTTGTCGCTTCAAAGACAGACATACATGTTTACATATAAAATAAGTTATTTTGATTTCTGATCTAATTATTAGTTGATTCATTTGTTAAAAACATATTTAATTAATAACCTTTTTAGGGCTACTCAAAATTAATACGTTTACCTATTTATGATTAAAAGTATTATTCGATTAATATTTAGGTTGGCAGCACTGGTGTCGCGACATTATTGTTCCTTTGCGAACTTCCGGATCAATGGTGGGGCGACACTTGCCACACGAACATTGGAATAGGTGATCGGCAATTGGTCGTTGGACACAGTGCGAGTAACATCTCCAGAATTAATATAAAATAAGTGTGGATATATTTTAGATTAAATAAAAATAAGGTTATAATTATTGTATACGTGTAATTTGAATAAAGTTATTTACAATACTAGCTGGTGCCCGAAATTCCTCTGCGCATACTTCTATGCATGCAGTATAAAAAGTAGCCTATGTCCATCGCAAGGTCTCATTACGAACGTTTCAAAGGTTTGGTCGTGATAGTCAACCGTACAGATACAGAGGCAAGGTTACTTTTGCATTTATAAATTGTTAAATGTGATTAGATACCGATACAGTTTCGCTTGCCCATACTGAAGGTGGCGAACGCGTTAAGGTTGTCAGGCAAGGTGGCAGAGTTCAGCCATCGCTCCGGCTTGAACTCATTCGCGTCTGAACCCCACGTGGGGTGACGGTTGATACCATACAGCGAAATCAGGAAAATACTACCGGCTGGCAATGTGTAGTGCTCTGAAATGGAAGTTATTATTTTATTATTGTCATAAATAAAACTTTTTTACAAAAAAAAAAAACAACCTACTTCTAAAAAAATCACTACAAAGTGAAAAATAACTTTAATTTCGGAAGTCGGTGTCTTTGGATCTGTATTTTAGTTTATTGAAATTTTAGTCTTCAACGGCAGGAGACTTTAAAGGCATATCAGCGAATGAAACGAGAAATGTACCTTTCGACTGACCTCATTGACCTGAGCACGCCACGAAAGATTGGAGTCGATAATTACATCCAAATCTTTGGCTGTTTCGGTATAGTCAATCAGAACACCACCGGGATATAAAGGCATCAGAGATGCAACATCAGCCGCATTGCAAACGAATCTGCTGCCTATGATCATGGCCTGGGATTTAGTTTGGTTAACTTGCAAACCAAAAGACTTTACCCAAGTGCTGATACAAGCCAGGTCATGATTCATTGCAGCAATTGCAGAACCCGCGTCTGCTACAGTAAAATGTGGATATAGCTGCAAGTCATCTGCGTAGAGGTGGAAACTAGAAGAGATTACTCTGGTAACAAAGTTTATGAAAATTGAAAAGAGGAGAGGAGAGAGAACGGTACCCTGAGGAACGCCCTCTGTGAGGTTACACCAATCAAAATTTACGTAAGTTACAATAGCCTAATTTCAACTGCTCATCACCTTTTACAAAATATTGCTTTTCCCGTTGCAGGGACGTTAATTGTTGAGGAGTTCTCCTGGTAACAACGAGAAGAACTGGAGCTGATGGTAAAGCCACCATTAGCTCCATTTCACCATATGTATTGTGATGAGCTTAACTTGCTTAGCAACCATAATAAAGTAATCGAATCGCAACCACAATGAGTAGTTCCGGTAGCCTCCTCTGGTCTTCATCATCAGTTCTACTTCACCAAATGGTGCTTTCCGAGAGCAAATGCACGAGTTACTATAAAAAATACCCAAATCGTTATAGATGTGCCTATAAAATGTAAGGATTTCCCTCATTTTCCATGGGATCCCCTCATTAGATTCTGATTTGGTGACAATGGGACTACCTCGAGAGCATACCCTTTCAAAAAAAAAAAGAATTTTAATAATCTGTTCACAATTGACGGAGAAATCGGTGAACATACTTAAAAAAAAACCTCCCCCTTTTTGGAAGTCGGTTAAAAAAAAAAAAAAAAAATTTTTTTTTAGGGCGATAATGTTCAATACTTGGATAAGTGTCGTCGGTGGCAATACATAAACATATGAGAAAAGATATGACACCTGCCTTGACCGAGGAGCGTCACGAATAGTGCAAGTATTCCAGCACCCTAGCCAGAGGTATTTTAAGAACACCATGTGGGTTTATTCAGTAAGAGTCTATCAGACCCCTCCGCCCACCCTAGAGCGGAGGACGTTCATGAGGATATCTATAAGCAATAAAATTGTGAAATGTGACATCACGTTTCTGATTATTTATTTCTGGTTTTGCAATTACAAACTTTGAGAAGCGAATTTTATAAATAGAGCACCACACAGCACTGCGTAGTATAGCTTGCTGGTCAGTAGTCACCCTCATTATGTGTGGGCTGTAGGTACATACTTAGCTTGACTGTTGATTGCCCGCTTTTTGCAATCCTTGGAACTGGAGGGTACAATCTCAAGGTCTCTTTCAATACCGCTTCCAAATATACCAGCTTTGGTAGATCGTGTCTGGTTAAATCTCTGTCGGGATCATCTAGAACTTCTTCCAGTCTACAAAAATGTTTAAGTAAAAACAAAGTTTAATTATAGATTCATTTATTATATAAGGGTCGTGCTTTGTTTCCACGGAGTGAAAAGCGAGCGGCGGAATGTCGCTTAGCAACACTGAATGTGCAGGGAAACATAAAAGATAAGATGGATGGGGTGTGTGATGAGATGATGAAGGATAAAAGGATAGATGTGTTTTGTGTGAATGAGACGAAAAGAAAGGGATTGGACATAATCTAAACACGGTTCTCTGACCGCTATTATGTCTGATGTTCAAAAGACACATAGGGCCTGTCAGGGTTCATATATGCACGCGATAAGGGAAGCTCACCTTCAGAGAGAGATACATTTTGGGGCAGTTTAAGGGATTTAGTGAATGGATGTAGGTCAAACAAGAAGATTGTTATGCTTGGAGACTTTAATGGTTGGGTTGGTGTGAAGAGGAATGGTACGCAAAAGTATTAGGTGCATTTGGAGATGATAGAGTGAACTAGAAGTGAGTGTAGAATGAGAATGGGAGGAATTTACTAGATAAATGGGGAGAGAAGAATTTGTCTGTTATGAACACTATGTTTAATCATAGAAAGGTTCACAAGTATTTGTTGGAAAGGCAAGACAGCAGACGTATGATCGACTTTGTGATTTTGAATGAAAGATTAAAGCTATATATACATATAAGCTATATAAGCATATATACTAGGTGCTATATATACCAGGTGTTAATGTAGGGACTGATCACTATCTGGTTATGTGCCAGGTAGATGGTTTGTTTAAGCATTGGCGTCACTAAGTTCGAGTTCCTGTGACTACTCTAGAAAGAATAAAAGTAGAAAGACTGTAAGAATTGAAAGTGAAGAACGTGAAAAAACGTGAAAAAAGTGAAAGTTAAAAGAGGAATATAAAAGGGAAGTAAAAGTGAAGACAAATAAAATATTTGATGAAACGAATGATTACAGACTAGAAGAAGTTTTTTGTAAAAAAAAAATAACACTTTTTAGTTGTGGTACCTACCCCACAAAAATTCGTATACTACTACTTGATATGTAAAAATAACAGTGAGAGGAAATTATTAAAACATCATCAATAAAAACTAATTGGAAAAAATATGCAGTATTAAGGATAACTCAAAAACTGCTGGTCAGAGCCTCAACAATTTTATATGGGACTACATGATAAGTACCAACTTTCAAATAAGAAAAGAATCATCCAAAATGGTTCACCTAGAAAAAAGTTCTGAGCTAACACACATAAAAAGTTTAAAAAAATACAGTCGAATTGAGAACCTGCTCCTTTTTTTGAAGTCGGTAAAAAGATATGGGATATAGCGAGAAATACTATGAAGCAAGTTGCCACAATTGTATGTGGTCTGGCGCAGAGGAAATGTGGTAGTAGAACCAATGATTCTTGGGTAGCTGGAAGTTGATGATAAAGATTGAAGTTAAAGAGGTTGTGAGGAAGAACAAAGAGGCCTGACTTAATTTGTTAGCTTGTAAGGCCCAAAATAGGATGAATCAGGCAACATATGTGACAGATGATTTGGAAAGAGTGAAGAAAAAATATTCAGAAATGAAAACGGAAGTGAAAGAGATAGTAAAAATAAAAAAGCAGAATAGTATAACCGGAAATTTCTGATAACTTTAGTGTCAATGTTAAGCTATTCTGGAAACAGGTAAGACTGGCTTGCGGAATGACAGTAACAGCCGAGAATTAATGTTATAAGAGCAGAAGATGAATATTTAGTAAGCTAAGATTGTAAGTTCTTGGAACGCTGGAAGAGATACTTTCAAAGTTTTTTTTTTGTTGTTAGAATAATGTGCAAGGAGTGGGTAACTGGGCAGACGCCAGTTCTGATGCCCCAAGCTCAGATGTAGATGAAGAGAATTAAATATAAATAGATGAGGTTGTAAGAGCGCTAAAAGGCATTAAAGTTGGGAAAGCTGCAGGGTACGACAGAGTGTCTGCTGAAATGCTGACGGGCAGTGACGGGGTGGTAGCAAGCCTGTTGTATGTACATATCCAGCCGGATATTTTTGGGGTGGTATGGGATCTACCTCCTAGTGGTCCACCCCGGGCAACGGCACCACAGGCTTGCCTGTGGTACGGCTGAACGATCCCACTTAGCGGTGGTAGGCTCCGCTAGGGGCCGCCTGGCTCGCGAGTACCATCCCACCGGAGTCCAGCGCCAAGCAGCTTGCTGTGTTCCGTCGGTATGTGGGAGTACCAGTGCCTTTCGGGGGAGAAGGAGATTGTCAGTTGCGCTGTTCAGAACCGGTTTTGGTCTCTGGCCATAGCTTGGCAGGTAACTCATTTTGGAGGGTAGCGGGATCCGAAGCACGGTGCCAGCCGTTGGCCGTCCGCAGTCAGTAGGGGGCCCAAGTAGCACGCCAGCCACGTGCCAAAAGCTGCCCCGCCAACTCGCGAAAAATCCCGATATGCTCCACCGTGCCAGCCGGCGACTGGATGGGAGGACCCGGTGGCCATATTCGGGGGGGTTCGGGCGTCCCCGCAGTCTCCAGATGAATTCCCCATAGGTTTGGCTAGCTCTAGTGTTCCACTTGGTTCACTGAGCAGCCTCGACAAGACGACTTTTTCCCCAATCAACTCTACTTAAAATGACCAAAGCAAGGAAGAAAAATAAGGTTAAACAACGGCTGCACTTCTTCCCACTAAAAGTGCACCTTACTAACATCAGGGGGTTGCACTCCAATTTCGATCCGGTCCATCACCACCATGAGGCCGAGAAGCCGCACCTGTTTTTCCTAACGGAGACGAAGATAACAACCCCGTCGGATGCGGCGTACCTCAACTACCCGGGTTACTCTCTTGAACACAAGTTCAAGAAACAAGCTGGGGTCTGTGTGTACGTCCGCGATGACATTTGTTGTCGTCGTCTCCGTTGCTTTGAGAAACCGGGTTTTTCTGCCATATGGCTACTTGTGGACACTGGCGTGGAGAAATCTCTCTACATGCCGTCTAACGATTGCACAGCGGTGACCAGGAGACAACAGCGCTCTTTAATTTCCTCGTGGATTTGACTGACGTAGCCCAGCAGCGGTACCCAACAGCGAAGCTCATTTTTCTGGGGGACTTCCACGCCCATCATAAAGAGTGGTTGTTCCCGTACCGGAAAACTGACCATGCCGAGTTAGAGGCGCGCAAGTTTGCTTTAACGCTAGACCTAACCCAGATGGTGAATGTGGCAACGCGGGTACCGGATGTTGACGGCCATACACCCAATTGCTTAGACCGCGCGGCTTGGTCGCGCGAGATTCAGTATCGGTCTCAGCCCCGCTAGGAACATCTGACCACTGTCTGGTGAAATCCATATCAACCTGCTCTCCTCCAGATGAGAGTCCTAGAGGCACGAGGCGAGTATGGCGTTATGGGTCAGCGGATTGGGATGAGATGCGGCACTTCTTTGCGTCTTATCCATGGCGGCAAGTGTGCTTCTCCTCGGGTGACCCCTCGTGCTGTGCTGACGTGGTTGCGGACATGATTCGGCAGGGGATGGAGTATTTTATTCCATTCTCCGACATCCCGCTCGGACACAAAACCCGGCCTTGGTATAATGCAGAATGCGCCCACACTGAGGCCCGAAAGGAGTCTGCCTACCAAGCCTGGGTCAAGGCCCGCGACCGCAAAGTTAGAGTGCGTAGGGTTCGCGCGAAGAAAAGAGCCTTTAATTCTGCCGCCAAGCTCTGCAAACGGGTTCTGCGTGAGGCACGTTTTGACCATGTTGGACGTATTGGGGCCAAGCTAGCAGCGCACCCTTCGGGTAGTAAACAGTTCTCGTCCCTGTCTGAAGCGGTTGAAACGAATTTCTGTCGTCCCACTTTACCTCCAATGATGAAACCTGATGGTTTGCTAGCTCACTCTGCAACTGAGAAAGCAAATCTTTTTGCATCTCTCTTTGCAAGCAATTCACGTCTGGACGCTGGCTCCAAGCTACCACCTACTGTACCTCAATGTGACTCCAGGATGTCGGAGATCGCATTAAAGAAGTCCGAAGAGAATTTATTGTGCAGTCTAGACGTGAACAAGGCCAGCGGGCCTGACGGCATTCCAGCGAGAGTGTTGAGGCAGTGTGTGCCTGAACTGTCTCCTGTGTTGACACGCTTGTTCCGCCTCTCTCTTAAAAAGAAAACGGTGCCAAACTCCTGGAGGCTTGCGAATGTACAACCAGTGCCCAAAAAGGGCGACCGTGCAAACCCTGCCCATTACCGTCCAATCGCCATTACCTCCATTCTGTGCAAGGTTATGGAAAGGGTACTGAACAGTAAGTTGCTGACCTACCTTGAAGACAATGATCTCCTCAGTGACCGTCAATATGGCTTTCGCCGGGGACGGTCAACTGGCGATCTTCTTGTGTATGTCACGCACTGCTGGGGCGAAGCCATCGAAAAACACGGCGAGGCACTTGCTGTATCGCTTGCTATCTCGAAGGCCTTTGACAGGGTCTGGCACGCTGGTTTACTCAGCAAGCTTCCTGCTTATGGCATCCCGGCTGATTTTTGTAGCTGGATATCAGACTTCCTTAGCGAACGGTCGATCAGAGTAGTCGTAGACGGCTGCTCCTCCGACCTTATGGCTATTGATGCCGGAGTTCCTCAAGGGTCTGTTCTCTCTGCAACTCTTTTCCTGCTGCACATCAATGACCTACTTCAACCTGGTATTGTTGGGTACGCAGATGACAGTACTGTTTCAGAGAGATACTTGTCCCGCTCAAAAACCAGCGGGGCCGAAGTTTGTTCCTTGAGAGAGGCCATGGTAGGGCGGACAGATTTGATCTTAAGCATTGTCTCCCAGTGGGGTGATGACAATCTGGTCTCTTTTAACGCCACCAAAACACAGGCGTGTCTTTTTACCGCTAAAAGGAGTCAAATCAACCAATCTCCTACTTTTCGGGGTACATCTGTTCCTGTAACTGATCGGCTCGAGCTCCTAGGCATGGAGTTGACATCTGGTCTCAACTTCGACGCCACCATCGAGTATAAAGCCCAAACTGCGGCTAAGAAGCTGGGCATCCTAAATAAGGTGAAGCGATACTTTACGCCTGGACAGCTTTTAACCCTGTACAAAGCGCAAGTCCGATACTGCGTGGAGTATTACAGCCACCTTTGGGATGGCTGAGCTAAATACCAACTTGCCGCGCTTGACTCGATGGAACGCAGAGCTAAGAGACTCATTGCCGACATAAAACTGGTGGATTTCAAGCTTCACACCTTGGCTCATCGCCGTAAGGTTGCCTGCTTGTCGGTGATCTACAGATTGTACTTCGGTGAGTGTGCCCAAGAACTCCACGACCTCATTCCACCGGTCCCCTGCTACCATCGGACATCTAGGCGCACTGCAAGTTACCATCCCTACCTAGTTGCTATTCCACCAATTCGCACTATGCGCTTCCAAACATCTTTTATAATACACACAGCAAAAGAGTGGAATTCTCTACCAGCGCCTGTGTTTCCGACCGCATACAACCCAAATCTCTTCAAAGTGAGAGTGAACAGGCTTCTTCTGGGTAAGCTCACTCCATCGTCGACTTTGTCTCTGTAATCTCTGACCTAGACTAGAGTCAAGAGCAAATCCATATAAAAAAAAAAAAAAAATGTGTCGGAGATATGGCCGTGTGCCGGATGATTGGTGTAAGGTACATAGTCTTTTCAGTTTTTTCGTTAAACTGTATGCGAAGGTGTTAATAAATAGAGTGATATGAGTGACAGTTGAGAAAATATGGGATGTGCAAGCTGGATTTAGAGAGGGAATGGGCTGTATGGATCAGATATTCTCCCTAAGGTGCGTTGCCAAATTACATCTGGTAAAGCACAAGAAAGTCTTCTGTGCTTTCGTTGACTTGGAGAAGGCCTACGACAGTGTGTGGAAGAAAGAACTGTGGTCATCACTATTCCTGTACGACGTGGACTGGCGCTTGGTACGGGCACTGAAATCTTTATACAAGGATTCCAGTGCTTGTGTTTGGATAAATGGGGCATACACGAAGTGGTTCTGAATGTTGAGGGGTGTTAAATAGGGTTATGTAGTGTCACCGTGGCTATTCAACTTGTACATGGATAGTTGTCTAAGAGATTTGAAAGAGGGTGAGTGTGGATTGACGATGAATGAGTTGTTTGTCAAATGCCTTATTTAAGCGGATGATCAAGTTCTACTTGCATCGTCAGCAGAAAAGTTGCAAGACTGTGATGGATGAAGCATATATGATGAAAATTACTGATATAAATGTGAATAAGATGAAGGTAACGGTGTTTGAAAAGAAGAGGATGTATCGGTGTGTGATGTGAAAATAAATGATAAGAGTGTGGAGCAAGTACGTGAGTTAGTGTACAAGAGATGGTAAGATTGATGGAGATGTGGAAAGGAGAGTAAATGCGGGAAATAAAGTGAATGGTGCTACACATGCAATTGTGACCAACTGCATGTGTTGATGTCAAAAAAGGCCAGACTGGCGGTTCACAATGGTGTGCTGGTGCCTACGCTTATGTATGGAAGTGAATGTATGGTGTGGCAAAAGAAGCACGAAAGTAGAATAAATGCTGTGAAAATGCGTTCCTTGCGAAGCATGTGTGGTATCACTATGAATGATAGACTGAGGAATGATGTGATAAGGCAACGGTTCGGTTTAAAAGAAGATGTAGTGACAAAAATTAAAAAGAGTATGCCCAGAAGGTTTGGTCAGGTTGAGAGGATGAATGAAAGGCGACTAACAAAAAAAGGTAAGAAGGTAGGTAGATGTGACTGGAGACGCCGGGCGGGGGACGCCCTAGGAGGACATATTATAGTGAACTTATTGGTGATGTTCTTCAGAAAGGTCAGGTACGTAGTACTCGCAACCGGCGTGCGTGTATGACGAGATGTATGAAAATAAACGAGGCAAAAGGAGTACGTAAGGATCGTAGCAGATGGCGTTCTGTAGTTTCTGTCTAACCCCATGGGAAGAAGGCGTGAGTTCATGTATGTACACACATCAACAGAATCTAGGGATATTTTATATTTCATCAAATATCTATAAATCTTTGAAGAATTTTCTGATATAGTAAATGGAAGAATGATAGGTTATTTTAAGGTCTTTAATAAAAAAAATAAAAAAATCGTGATTTTTTTTTGTTTTAAAAAAATATGTATTTTTTTTTAATCGCCCTAAAAAATTGTATGGTGAAAAAACTTAATTTCTTCATAAAACTATAAATTTTAATTCAAATTGAAAAAATCTTATAAAAATCGAATTATTAATAATCAGTGTTGCCACCTCTTACATTAATTACACATCGACATCGATTGTTCATACTTAAAATTAAATTGTCAATGTATTGCTGCGGTATGAGGTCCCATGTTCTTTACAACTATTCGTAAAGTTGTTGTTCCGTCGTCAAATTTGGCGGGAAATCTCTCAAAGCTTTTCGTTGTAACATGTCCCAGGCATGCTCGATAGGATTTAAGTCGGGCGACTGTGCAGGCCAATCCAAAACTTGAATATCGTGATCTCGGAGAGCGGCCGACACCAGCCGCGCCGTATGGGAAGGAGCATTATCGTGCATGAGTAGAAATTCCTGGCCCATTTGGATTCTGTGTGGGACAATAACAGGCTCTACCACCTCCTCGTGGTATTTTTGTGCAGTCATGTTGCCTTGGATCCAAACGACGTGGGTTCGTCCGCCAAGACGAATTCCTGCCCACACCATGATTGTGCCGCCTTGGTATGAGTGGACCTCCTGAGGGTGCCGTAGACGGCTAACTCTCCCTGGAGTTCTCCAAATGCGTGTTCTTCGTGAATCGGGATGAAACCCAAACCGAGACTCATCGGTGAACAGCACCAAAGACCATTGTCCGTCACTCCATGGTAAATGCTCCCGAGCCCACGAAAGCCGCCGACCGCGATTGCCACGTCGCAATGCTGGAACACGTAGCGGTCTTCGAGCATGAAAACCAACTTCATGCAACCTCCTTCGCACGGTTTGGTCGCTTACCAGCAGCTGGTGGTCCTCCTGGAGCCTTTGTACTAGTTGCATCGCTGTGATATTGGGTTGTTTTCTGGCCGTCATTTGGAGAAATCGATCCTGTCTCTGCGTAGTAACACGATATTTACCAGTGTGCCATTCAGCCATATCCCCAGTACTGCGATAACGTGACCACAACCTTGATATCACGTTTTGGCTGGTGTACAGGGCCTCAGCAACGATGCTTTGAATAGCACCATTTTCTAACATGCCCACGGCTCGTAACATTTCATCTCGACTTAAATGACGACGTGACATGACTCTTAAAGCTCACACGGCACGTTAAATTAAAAAAGAAAAACAATCTAATCCCTTTTCAATAATTAATACTAATAAAACAATTTTAATGTTCCTTATCGTAACAAATTACTAACTATTTTGCCGCCGTATTTTGTTGTTTCTTTTGTTTTATTTTATTTTCATTTTTAAATTTTGAATATAGAATAAAAGTCGGTTTCAATCTGTATATAAACTTTTTATGGAAACTAAAAAGATTTTAAACTGTAAATTCGTAAATAATTTAGGATTAAGGTATCCCTAGATTCTGTTGATGTGTGTATGTATGTTAAGTCTCGCAGACAGGTTTATTAATGCGTATCACATAACAATATTATTTTAAGGGCGGCAAATTATTATTCGGTGACTGAACACTTTATAAGAAAATGAATTTTGTAAAAAAGAAAAGGTTAGTCGAGAAAACTTAATTGCACGTTTTTTGTAAAAAACTGTGGTACATACTCTAAGCCAGTGCTTTTGGCAAACACGTTAAGTTAAATCGAATAAATTAGAAAAGCTAGGATAGACGGATACTTACTCTTTGAAGATTCTTGCTTGGACATCCGGATATGACCCAATTAAAATCAAACAGAACGTCATGGCCATAGTTGAAGTATCATAAGCGGCTCCTATGATGGTGTCCAAGTGTTCCCTGATCTCTTCATCTGTGAAGGTATCTTGCTTTGCACCTTCTTCTAGCAATAGATCTAAGACCGACTTGTAACCTGAAATTATTATTATTTTTGCTTTCAAGCTGTTGTACTGTCTATAATTTTGGTTGGTTGTGTCGTCGGCAGGTTGTATGATTCGTCATTATACAAACGGCTTCCAAAAAAAACACTAAAAGGTGAAAATTTACTTTAATTTCGGAAGTCGGTGGCAAAAAATGAAAATATAAAACCAAAGACATATAATAAGATCAGGACTGCGAGGTGGCCACGGTATAGGATCATATGTTCCTATCGACTACCTCCCGAATTGCCGGTTCAAATTAGAACGGGTTTGGCGGCTGTGGTGTGGCGGAGCGCCACTTCATCTTAAGAGGTCATTTTTGTCATAGAATTTCGGAAAACATAAGCAACCTGGCAACAAACTATATCGATTATTCAAAGCAAATATTAAATTATGACGCGTTTTCGTTCGAAATTCGAAGTTTAATTTGTTTTTGTTTATTTTCGACCATTTTTAATTGTAGCTTTTAGTCTATCCATAATAAAAAAGTAAGTTGTAGTCTTATTTCCTACGAAATGTATGGGAAAAGTTTTTTGCGATTTCTGGCTTTTCTATTATTCAAACCTAAGTTGGTCCAATAGAGGTCCTTATATGGCACATGAACGATCGGCATAAAAAAAGTTTTTGTGAAAATTGCCCATTTTACTGCTGACTATAGGTACATTTTTTTCAAAATCTGTGAAATAGACTTTGAAAGTAAAAGGGTGAAGCCTCCTGGACGCCCCTTTTAAAAAAATCGAAAGATTTCTTTGAGTATTAATTGGAATCATCAATATTTAAGGTGCTTCTCATTATAGATGAATGAGTTGCCTGTCAAATGCCTTCTTTATGCAGATGATCAAGTTCTACTTACATCGTCAGCAGAACAGTTGCAAGACATGGTGACTGTAATGGATGAATCATATAAGATGAAAAGGACGTATATAAATCTGAATAATAATAATACCATTTATTTCAGGCGACACAGGCGCAGAGAAAAATACCTTAACCTAAACATACATATAAACAAAACTTGTATTAATAAAAAGGCTTAAGACTATGTCAGTAGCGCTTCACTTTGCACTGGCTTGACTTTGTGCTGACCAGAGGAACTTGTCCGCGGACGAGGGGCAGATAATAGTTCGGTACACGCACGACGAACGCCTTAAAGTTTACGTTCCGGTGCGATTCCAGTAACTGCACCCTTGGCGTGTACCTCGTCTTTTGGCGCACGTACTCCACGATGTCCTCCACCTTAGTGGTGTAGTGCAGGTGGGAGATGTATACCGGCGTGTTCGGCTTTGCGGCACGCAGGTTCACTTTGGTCTCCACAGCAGTTTTGCCACAACGGTTCTGGTTTGTTCGCAATCGGCGCTTACTCTTTTGCACCGTCTCGAAACCATCATCATTATCAGCCCTTTTCAGTGCCTTTTCTGACAAGGGCTTCATACTAGGAACGCCACGGGCACTCGTGATGACGCTAGCAAAATCCCTTTATAGGGGTTTCGCCACGGCTGCAGACACTGACAGCAGGACAGGGCAAGGGGCGCGGGCGGCAATGCGAGCCGGAGCCGCGGTGACAAGCACGGTGCTGCGCTGCGCGCCGGCGCGGCGCGTTGCAAGCTCAGAAATCGATGGATGCGCCGGGCGATGAAACTGCTGATGCGGAATTCGATGACGATATATCGAGGCTGGCTATGCGACATGTGTTTATGTTTGACGCAGCGACAGGTGATCTAATTACCGCCACACTGTTGCACAACTCGCTGCCTTCTTTGCGCAAATCAGCGACAGTGTTTTGGGATGCATCTAATTTCGTCAGCACATCCGCGAAGCGGGCCTTCTGAAAGCCAATGTTCTTGAGAAGGCTCGTTACATCGACGTGGTCGAAGGTGACGGGAGGAAGCTTGTGTACCTCCTTCTCCACAAACGTCGGCACGTCGTCAGGGTTGGTCTCCTTGAACAGCGTGATTATATCCTGCAGGCTCCTTTTAGTCCCGTCACGCCGCGCCGGCGGGACACCATCTGGTTGCGCTTGTTCAGCACACTGAACAACAACAACAGCTTCACCACAGCTATGTCATCCTCGCTGAAGTTCATTGTGCAGATCTGGACAGCTGAAACCTCGTCCATCACATCCGGCTTCTGCTGCACATGGCGGGTAAATTACGATTGACAGCTTACGCCGCGCTAATCGAAATTAAGAATATGCAAACGCGACCGCATCGGAACGCAGCAAAAGTGAAAATAAGACAAAGGTCACGGTGTTCGAAAGAGAGGAGGATGTATCGGTATGTGATGTGAAATTAAATGATAGGAGTGTGGAACAAGTAAGTGAATTCTTATATTCGGGGAGTCTGGTTACAAGGGATGGAAAGATTGATGGAGATGTGGAAAGAAGAGTACATGCGGGAAATAAAGTGAATGGTGCTACACATGCAATTGTGAACAACCAATTGATGTGCAAAAAAGCACGACTGGCTGTTCACAATGGTGTGCTGTTGCCTACGCTTATGTATAGAAGTGAGTGTTCAGAAACCTACATATAAGTAGAATAATGCTGTGGAAATGCATTCCTTGCGAAACATGTATGATGTGATATGACAACGCCGCCGGTGCGGTTTCAAAATCAAAATCAAAATATTTTATATCACATAAACCTACATGGGCACTTACGAATCGTCAGAAACTAGGTTCCAAATGGTTGTTTCCTAAATCGAAACTGAAACTCTACGGTTACTCTTTTAAAAATAAGGGGCTTTTACAATGTTTCAAATTACAGAGTTGACAGGTATGGGAGGACAGTGTAGGCCTGTCAACAAGTAACAGGTACTCAACAAAGTATAAAAAGGTTTACAAATCTACATTCCACAAGTTAGGCCTACAACGTAATAACATTCACAAAATATAGAAGAATCAATATAAAAATAAAAGCCTATTTAAACCAAATGACATGATTGCCATTACAACTGTAACAAATCTGAATTAAAATCCTGTCTACAAAATCCAGTCTACAAAATCCATAAGTAAAGAGTTGAAATAAGAATTGAAGAATAAGAATGTCAAATAATGAGAAGATTATGTCAAAGACAGTAAAAAACAAAAAAAACATTATTAAAAAAAAATACTTCGTCATTTGGGAGCAGTTAATAGACATTTATATAGTGATGCCGTTAATGAGATACCAGGGAAGCCAGTGTGCAGAAGAAATTATTGCCAAACTTCCTTGCCTTTAACGTAGTCTTTAATCTTATAATATGCATTTTTGATAAGGATACGATTGATGTGGGTTTTGAACTTTCCATCGCTAAGTTCTGTAACTGATTTTGGCAACTTGTTACAAAATCGGATACTGTTTAGAAGAAATGACTTGCTTGTTTTAGTTAATCTAAATTTCATTTTTACTACGTGTATTTATATTTTGTAAATCGCTTCTTATTTTGAAAAGTACAAAGTTTTTGCGAACATACAAAATATTTTCTAAGATATAGAGAGAGTAAGGTTACTATATCAATTTCTTTGAATTTGATTCAAAGAGTCTCGCGAGGACCCATTTTAAAGATCGTGCGGATTGCATTCTTTTGTATAATGAAAATTTAATCTACTTCAGCTGCCGATCCCCACAGCAGAACGCCATAAGACATAATACTTAGGAAATAAGCAAAGTATACTAACCTAACAGTGGCTATATCAGTCTACTGCCTTATTTTTCTCACTGCATAAGCAGCTGAACTTAACCTACCTGAAAGAGCGCGTTTAAAATAAGATGTAGTGACAAAAATTTGAAGAGAGTATGCTTAGATGATATGGTCATGTTGCGAGGATGAATGAAGGGCGACTGTCAAAAGGTATTTACAAGACAGATGTGAGTGAAAACACCGGGAGGGCACGCCCTAGGAAGACATATAGTGACCTTATTGGTGATATTCTTCAGAAAAAGTCAGGTGAGTAGTACTTGCAACTGGCGTGAGTCTATGACCAGATGTATGAACGTAAACGAGGCAAAAGGAGTATGTAAGGATCGTAGCAGGTGGCGTTCTGTAGTTTCTGTCTAACCCCATGGGAAGAAGGCGTGAGTTTATGAGTGTATGTATGTTTAGTATACAGGGTGGAAAGTTGATGCGGGCACTATAATGTGTACATACTCATTATAGGGCCCGCTTCAACTTTCCATCCTGTATACCAAACATATTAGGTAAGTATAGCGCAATAATGATTAGTTTCAAAATGTATGTGCCATTAAGACAAAAGACACCTCTCAGTTCTTAAAATCGGTCTAATAGAACTTAATGGTGTGGAGACCGACATACCTAAATACCAAACAATAATATTACTCCCCTTTTGGGCTCCACCACAGTCGGGTTTAAATTGCGTAGAATTTTTTATTTCGCTAGGGATTGTAAAATTGGCGTCACGTAGTCTGTGATGCCAGTCGACCGATTCGAAAACGTTATTGGGTGAGTGGTTCTGTGGTCCTAGTTTGACAGAGGTCCCACTCGCTTAGTATTCAAGTAAAAGTACATAATTATTTCTTTACCTGCTGTGGCCTCCTTCATATATTCTGAAGAAATGATTTGTTTCAGTTCTGATTTCCGTTTAGCGATAATCTGAAAAGAAACAACGTTTTAGACAACCAATACAATTTTGTTTTTGCAGTTAACAATACAAGTATATCGGCGATAATTACAACGCCACATGAGAACTACGCATCACACTGACGTCACGCAAAACCCTGCATCGCGCAAGGAAAGTTCGAGGGGCGACTTGCATGTATACAACGTCCCGACATCAAATAGCTAGGCAGTAGCCGTCCAGACACAACACCCATCTGGTCGTAGAATCCTCCCTTTTCTAAAAAAGATGAGGAGTTTCACAGCCTGTTCCTTATACCTCTATGTATGCATGATTAAGTGGTCCAGAAGAAATTATTTTAAAATAATCACCGTCTCAGTTATGCTTTTCAAAGTTTTAGTAATTTCGTCTTGTTTCTTCTTCAAAGAACTCATATTGTATATAAATGGCAAATGCAACCAAATTGATCTAAGTCTATCCTCGAGCACAGTGAAAAATTGGTCAGTTCCATGAGCATAATTTTTAAGGGTCACTTCCTGTTCATAGTCGTTAGGTTTAACTCCGACCGTTGTTTCTGTGAATAGAACACATTGTTTAGCTTTGCTTTTCTTTTATTAAATCAATCTGATCAGTGCTGACATTCTGAACAGCCAGTTAGCCACATCGGGCCGGGGGCCGCAATGCATCTATGATGCCTCTGGTATTGCAGATGCCCAATGGCGGCGACGGTGACTTCGACCATCAACAGGTTTGTTTGCCATTCCATAATAATAATATACATTCAACAATACTTACTATACACAGCTCTAAGTACATTATTTAACAAGTATGGGATCACATCAAATGAATCTTTTCCTGATTCAGGAGCTAGTTCAGAAACAAGACGTCTCGCTTGTTCGCTATATTCTTGCACAAACGTGTTCAGTATTTTCTGGTTGAATGCTGGATTTAGTAGCTTGCGGTGAGGCTTCCATGTTATTGCTAGATAGAAGAACATAACCAATTAAAAAAAACATAATAACAACGCTTAAGGAGTAATATTAAAAAGGCTCCGGACCTGGAGGTCTACTCTCTAAATCTGTCAACGAAGATAGGGCCCGTCCGAAAGTAGTTGATCCGTCAAAACAGTTGTTATTTTTTTTTTCGGACGACCTAAACACTTCATACTTAGGGACAACTGTCGAATCGTGTTGTCATTCATTCTTAGTTTGGAAACCAAGCTAATCTAATGTCCGTAAGTGATTCGGAGTAGGATCCGCCCATAACTTCGTCGGCCGAATATACGAACTTCGGTGTTAGGGAGTAAACCCACTGCATATAGAAAAGGGTTTTTATTCACACAAAGTCATGCAGTCTTTTCTTAGCATAAATATGAAAAACAAAGAACTATGGCTGGATTGTGAGAAAGGTGATAGTGGCAAGACCAATACCCCACGCCCATATCCACTGAAGATATAGACAGAGGTGCAAAGCAGGTGCACTCGCAATTGCCTGTTATGATTTAGTTTGGTTGGTTTTTCTCTAGAATCAACAACTCCATTATATGTAACATACATTACCTTTTGCTGTGACCAGTCCCCTATCATATAAATCTAATCCAAAGTTGTATACATATGGTTTATCCATGCAAGTATTGGCTATTGTTAGACTGTCGTTTATATCTGTTAGCACTGCAAAAAGAATTAAAATGAATTAGTGAGGCACCTAATTCCGAAATATTTTTAAAAATCTCAAACAACTCTCAAATATCTTGTCAATATTTATTTGACTTGTTTCTTAAAGTTTGAACAAATTTTCCTCAAGTTTGGTCACATCTATTTTTTCTGATATTGTAGCAATGTTGTATTTTGACAATATTATTTATAAATCTATGAAATCGACGCATAAATGTAAAACACTATTTTTCTGAATGAAATTACATTC
This sequence comes from Griposia aprilina, assembly GCA_916610205.1. Taxonomy (NCBI): domain Eukaryota; kingdom Metazoa; phylum Arthropoda; class Insecta; order Lepidoptera; family Noctuidae; genus Griposia; species Griposia aprilina. Next base: position 9,745,272 of record OU744305.1, on the reverse strand, counting down.
CATTTCTATTACCTACGTCATAAGGTGCCTTTACTTCAGGTTTCAATAATATTCATTTTTATTAAATACATGGTCTTCGTATATAATATATATTAGTATAATATAATATATATTTAATAGTCATATCCACTCACGCGCCCCATTGCAAAAATTAGTAATTTTTGAAATCCGTGAAACGCCCCCATCTTCATTATTTCACCACTTCAAACTGTCAGCGGACAGCACGTTTGTTTTTTATTTTTTTGAATTTTATGCGTGGACCCACCCCTTCTGTTTCATGTTTTTTGGAAAGGTGGTTAAATTTTGAATTTTTTTTTCGAAAGCCATGTGTGTGTATCGGACGTAAGAATAAAATTATCTGTGGTTGAAAATAAGTTTGCGAAGTGTACTGTGGGCTGTCAATCTGCCATTTCGTCGTCGCGGATTTTATGATACACAATTAAACGGTAAGTAATGATTATAATCAACATTATATACCATTTTGTTCGTGATTTAACGCTCTTTCGAGTTATCTATACTACATTTGAATTTCGAGTTTTAAAATCGTTCCTATAATTAGAAATATGTTTCATTGTTGTCTGAAAAATTCTTAGCTCTTGAAAAACGTAATAAAAACGAATCTATTACTACTTTTTACGTAAATTAATGTGTATTAACCATGTAGCCTGGTTAATTACGAACAGTTTGGTACCAATATTATATCATTTCGTTGTGATTTCAAAGTACAAAATCTAATTGCAAAAACCAATAGCCAATTTTTTTCGAAGCACGCGGCGTGGCGTAGTTCATTGACACGGATTAAAGAAACCTATTCATGATAAATTGTGGTTATTCTTCTCTCTTGAAACCTTTGAGTTCTGATTTGTGATAATTACTCAAAAAAAAAAAACAATCTCGATTTTTGCCATATTTTTCAGAAAAAATGCAAAATGGATAATATTATTCAAGGACAGGGTGGCAGGCGAGGCTCAGCAGGTCGCAGGCGCGGGCGAGGGCGATGCCTATTTGGAGAGAGGTATAGTGTATAATGTATATCAAATACATAAGTACCTGTTTGAAAAGAGGTATAGTAGCTGTATAAAAAGTATATATCTAATACATTTCTCTCTCAAAGAGAGGAGCCCTGTGTCCCAGCAGTGGGAACTTGATAGGCTAGTTACACATACCATCGAACTGATTACCTAACTTAACGGGGTCAACTTTGAAATCAAATTGTTCTCTCAACTTCTTAACTCAAATTGTATATAATATAATACATTTCCCTCTCAAAGAGAGGAGCCCTGTGTCCCAGCAGTGAGAACATTATAGGCTGATTACACTACATAGCATCGAACTGAAAAACTTAACGGGATCAACTTCAAAATCAAATTGTTCTATCAACTTGTTATCTCAAATTGTATATAATCTAATACATTTCCCTCTCAAAGAGAGGAGCCCTGTGTCCCAGCAGTGGGAACATTCTAGGCTGATTACGCTACATAGCATCGAACTGAAAAACTTAACGGGATCAACTTCGAAATCAAATTGTTCTCTCAACTTCTTAACTCATATTGTTTTTTTTTCAGTACACCTGCAGGGCCAGCGCCAGAGGCAGAGCCAGCGCCAGGGCCTTCTGAGCTCTGTCCCGCAGCACCTAGTCCCGCAACACCCAGCCCCGCAGCACCCATGCTGACCCCGGCTGAAGAGTATGTGTTCATATCTTTATTTGCATTTCATAATGTTTGAAGATCTTACAATGGGCTTAAAGCTAAGGCACAATTATGAACCCTGTAGGGCACAGCAAAAAGTATAAAATTAATGTTTTAAATAGAATTAATACTTAATTAATTATGGATTTTCTGTAGTTTCTGCCTACCCCCATGGGAAGAAGGCGTGAGTTTATTTATGTATGTATGTTTTGAAACATGTCCTTAGTATTAAATAACTAAATTATTACATTTATTATTCTTGTTTAAATTAAAACTTATTTGATAATAAAATGTACTAGAATATTTATGTATGTAGGTATGAATGTGAATGTATAGTTTTGAATGTATGGGGATTTTGTGTCCTGTAAACATTATATAATATTTACATAACATCACATAACGTAACATCACGCCTGTATTCCCCGAAGGGTTAGGCAGAGGTGTACCTATAGAACACCCACATTTCGCCAGTTATGTTTAAGTCCCATGTAATAGGGGGCGAGCCTATTGCCATCAACCAGGCACAAATCCAGACTCCGGGTTGCTACCGAGAAATTCCAGATGGAAAAACCCAATAGCACTTTGCCCGACCTGGGAATCGAACCCAGGACCTCATGCTCAGCAGTAGCGCTTGCGACCACTAGACCAACGAGGCATTTCATAATAATTAATATAAATATTGATGTTTATACTTATTACAGACTTATGAAGCAGAAAAAAAATATAGGTACTTCAGGCAGAAACCCGACGTGTAGCTCCTTCCCAGCTTTCGCCATTTGTACTCTTGTTGCCAGTCTGCCGGCTGTCTGGCTGGGTTTGATTGGAGGCGCACACTTGTATTTGTCCGTGTTTATGTTAACTTGCATGTAATTGTGTAGCCTATGTTGGTGATCCAATGATAAACAAATAAATGACTACTTGTGAAATAAAAGTTATAATTACGTTGTACATTTTTTATTTTTTATCCTTAATTACACCCCAATACACTTAATACTGGCCGATACTCGACAATTAATTGCATACATGCAATATTTAAAGTTACAATATTAAAATTACACACATTTTCAGTAAATTTCAAACAAACAAACTATACACATAACCCTTTCTTGGTAGTCAGGTAAAAATAATAAACATCCGTGAATAGCGCGCTTTATTCTCACGCTCAAAATGGCCGCCATGACTCATTCTCGAGAGTATATTCCCGCGATGTTATTATTCTTTGTATTTCAAAACTTTGGAGAAAATAGTAAATATTATGATGGCATTGTGTAGTTAATGAATGGGACTTCATTTTTTGTAAAAAAAAACATAGGGTCAACGCTTTAGTTAGTGAAATAAAACAGATTTTATTATTTATTTGCGAATAAAAAAAAAACTACGTCATATATAGTTCTAAAACAAAATGTATAATCAAGCCTGGTCTGTCCACTATATGAAACAGTCATTAGTTTACTATCAGTTCATAGAAATATTTCGTGTAGAAGTCGTGTATAAGTGGCTAGGCGCACGGCGCGCGCCGACAAAAAATGTTCGCGGGCATTTCGGCCTACGTCACGCGTAAGTACAAGCGCGTGAGTGGATATTTAAAATAAAGTGTTCACAAGTTTACCATATACAGGTTGCGGGCCCAACCGTATCTCAATGACTCCACCATTCTCTAAACAGAAATGATATAACTGTTTTTCCTTCTGCCACAGTTCTGAAATCCCATGAGAAACATTATAAAAATGTGTTGGTGTCACACTCAAACCTTTTAGCCGGTTAAAATCACTTTGACTAATGTCGTTTTTAAAAAAATCACAAAAATATCATTTTATATTGATTTTAGATAATTAAAAGATAATAAGATAATATAGCGTTTAAAAGAAAAATCGCTTTTTAACTCACTCTATACCTTTCGACTAGTTTTGGACAAGTTAGAGTTTTGACTGTATCCATGAGCACGGAATCTTTGTGCCTTTTGAGTGCATATATTTTTAAATTATAGCAACTCCAATCGCATCATCACTTCGACGAAACGGGACGCTTACATAGACAGCTAAAATTGCTCAATTTTTATACAATCTTGACACATTATCGCCGTAACTTGACGTTGTAGACCACAATTGCCAATTTTAGTTCTTTTATTACTGCGTAATTTAGTTGCCCGTATAAGCACATATTAAGAGGCCGATCACACGTACCACAACTAAACCACATCACGGTGTCAAAATCTGGGCAAGCAGTGGTTACGTGTGAGTAGTTTCGCTGCAGCTTATTGCAGTTGCGTTGTGGTAACTAAAAATCAAATAAAATGGTCGACGCAACGTTGCGTTTGCGATATGACAAGCCGCTAGTGCGCGGTGGTTGAGTTGTGGCTGTGACGTGGCCTTCGTGAGATCGGTATCGCCGAGTCGGTTAATGTTGACAGCTAATTAATGTAGTCGGTGTGAAAAAACCATTAATTTTCATACAAATTAGCGCCAGTCTACGTGTTGTTGTTGTGGTGTGGTTGTGGTAGTGTTGTGGTTGTGGTAGTGGTGTGGTTGTGGTCCCTAAGACTATAGCCCGACCATTAGCGAGACGGAACAACAAGGAATTTTAGGATAACCAATCATAATTACATAATTTTTATTTTTTTATTTGGTATGGGTTTGCTCATGACTCTAGTGTAGTCTCTTAACTTTATAACCAGATGTCTGATATCCGGATGCATTATTTACTTAAAGTTAACTTTTAGCTATGAAAGTATGGGAAGCGCCTTCTTAAAATATGATTTTTTTGTAAAAAAAACAAAACGAGTTGCCAAGAACACCGGGAATGCATAACTAGTCGGAAGTACAGTACGGAAGCCACTTCTAAAAAAAAAACACGCCTAACTTGTCAAAAAGTGCATAAAAAATTGAACAAAAATGATTTGCTAAATAATTTTAGTGTTGAATGGGCACAAGGTAAGGACTAAATATATTATAGTATTTACTGTGCAATTAAACCGCCATTGTGCCCAAAAGTAGAAAACTGAAAACCAATCTTTTCAGCGAACTCGGGGAACCTGTAAAGAACTGTTCCAAGGAACCTACCCCGACTGCAATTAAAGTTTGGTTTTCAGTTTTCCACTTTAGGGCATAATGGCGGTTTAATTGCACAGATAAGATAATATTTATTTGCTTAAACATGTGTCATACATACAAGAAAAGACATGCAAAAAGGATGGTAACAACATTACTAGGTACAGACATGTTTGCTACATGATGTGACGTGCTAATGTTAAGAAATATTATTAATTAAAACATTCTCTTAAAATAACAATAAATTAAGTAGGTAATTAAAGAATAATAATAATATTGTAATATATTTAAAATAACAAAAGAAAAACAAAGAAACAGAATAAAAAAAATAAAAATAACTGAAAAAGACCTGTAAACAATAATCATGTCAAATCAAATAAGCAACTATGTCAATACAAATCTTTCCTCTAAGAACTCCCTAATGTTATAGTATGCTTGGTTTACTAAATATGTCTTAAGTTTTCTTTCAAGTGTACATTATTAAGCTCCTTCCAACTTTTAGGTAACTTATTGTAAACAATTGGAGCCATATGAAAAACACTTTTGCGCTTATGTGCAATCCTACAGGGAAGAACACATAGTTGTGTTTGGTTACGCCTGTTCCTGGGAAAGAGATCTGCTGTACGCGGAAATAATTTAGGATTATCCCTGACAAACATAACGATTTTAAGAATAAATATAGATGGCAATGTTACAATATTATGCATTATAAAATAGGGTTTGCAGCTGTCCGTGGTTTTCAAATGAAACATTGCTCTAAGGCATCTCTTTTGAGCTTTAAATGCTACTTCCCTAATAGTCGAGTTGCCCCAAAAGATAACACCATATCTGAGAACGGATTCAGCCAGACCGTAGTCAGCTGTTAATAACGCCTCCCTATTGACATTTCGTGACAGCAAGTACAATGCATAGGCACTACTACTAATTCTTTTACTCAGAGAATCAATGTGATCCTGCCAATTTAATTGTCGGTCAATAATTAGTCCCAGAAACCTAGTTGTATTAACTGTGTCAATTTATTATTATATGTTATGTCAAGATTGGAAAATGTCAATGTAAGCTGGCCAAAATGCATAATTACTGTCTTACTTAAATTAATTATTAAATTATTATTGTCTAGCCATTGTATAGTATTAATTTCATATTTATACAGGGTTAGTTTTCAAAGACCAGCCAAATTTAAGGATGTGGTACAGACCATGAAACTGAACAACTCTCTCCATGGGACCAATATCATCATCGCGAAAAATTTATAAACTGTCCCATACAAAACTTCAATACCTACTCGACCCAAATGTATAGGACCGCTGATTTTTTTTTCGCGATTACGATATTGGTCCCAAGGAGAAAATTGTTCAGTCTGATGGTCTATACCACACCCTTAAATTTGGCTGGTCTTTGAAAAATAACCCTGTATAGGTCTTTATTATTACAGGGTATATTTATAGTACTGTCGTCCGCGTAAAGTATCACAGGATGGTCAATTGACTTTGGTAAGTGATTTATGTAAAGAGTAAAAAGTGGAGGTCCTAAAACACTTTCTTGCGGAACTCCGCAGGTAACGGTTCGCTCTTTCTTCGTTTTTGGTTTTAACGTTTAGTAGATTTATTTCAGTTATTTGTTTTCTGTCGTGCAAATATGATTTTATAAGTTCAAGAACATTCTCTCTAACACCGTACGCATCAAGTTTTTTTTTGTAAAATATCATGTTGGACATAATCGAATGCCTGAGTCATGTCACAAAATATAGAACAGACTGGAGTATTTTATCCATATTTGCCATAATTGAGTCCAAAAAGTCATAAACTGCCATATTTATTGTTTTCTTTTTCTAAATCCTTTTTGTTCGTTACAGAGAAAATTGTACACTTCTAAATAAAAACTAAATTGATTATAAATATAGTATTAAATTACTTTTGAGAACATCGGTATTAATGCAATCGGCCTGTACCATGCCATTATTTCCCTGTCTTGTTTTTTAAACAATGGCTTTATTACCGATTTTTTTTAATGCATCTGAATAATTACCTTCACTTATACACACGTTTATAATATGACTGCGAGGGTGACTTATTCCATCCGCTACTGTTTTACTACTACCCACACTATTTTATTATTTAACGCTAGAATGGTTTTCGATACGTCATTCGGCAAACTTGGAGCGATAAACATCGAATCCTATCTGTTCAGAAAAAAATGAAATGAATGGAGAAAAAAATGGTACGTATGGTTAGAACTAGCAATTCGGAGGAATAGTTAATAGGGCACAAAAGTTGTAGGATTACTCTATATCAAGTAATATATACAAGTTCGATGATTTGTTATTTTCATACATTTATTGATTTCAGAAAGTGCTGAAAAAATATTAAAATACCCACCAAAAAAAAAACCACCAAAACCACCAACCATAAAACCATACCAAACCATAAATAGCCACTGTGACTACACCGCCCCGCGACTCCCGCAGCTACCTAGCGGCCGACGCGCGGCCGCAGGCTAGTGTTTTATTTTATTTAGTTTAATTACTTACTATCTGCCGCCAGCGGCTCCGCCCACGTGAATATCGAAAATTATCCCAAGGGAACATACTTCCGGGATAAAAAGTGTATCCTATGTATTATTCCTCCAGACTACAATCTAAACTCTGTGCCAAATTTCATCAAGATCCATTAAGCCGTTCTGACGTGATTGAGTAACAAACATTCAAACTTTCGCATAAAAGAATAATGGCAGCTTCCCATACATTGTTTTATTTGAAATTAAATTATTACGTCTTTAAATGAACAATACATTATAAAACTCAGCGTCATTTTCTGAGCTAGTTTGTGCAAGATTTTTCGTTAGAGAAGGCGGAGATTAATAGATATTCAGTGTTGAGCTTTTGAACAACATAGGACAGAGCGCAAGCTTCTGGTCAAGAGTTGTAAATTGTCAATGGCTGTCAAAGTCAACAACCAAGCTATATTTTTTCCTTTTGACTTTAAATAGGTACTAGACTTTTCAGTTCAGAATTGCCATAACATTTGATATTTTTCCCACTTTACTGCAATATGCTTATCTAAGTAAGAACACAGAATAAACTTAGATATAGGTACAACAAAATAAACGTGTTACTAATTAATTTACTCCATGTTAATATAATAACAAACTAAAAATGATAACAGCACCACGACAATTACGCTGTACCTACTATTTAGGAAAATAAATTTAAAATGACAATACTAAACTTTTAGACCGAACTAGTCAAATAACTTTGCGTTAAACATAATCTTTTTAATCGGCCTTATCTAGATAATGTGAAAGTTGAAAAAAACGTATCTATATAATTAAATTTCATTCGTATAGGTGTCTTTTAGACGTTCAATTTTATTTCAAATAGGAATTCGCCATTGTTCTTTAAATAGATCTTGTCTTCAAGAAGCAGGCGTGGAAACGAATAAGGCATTTTTTTGTTATTCGTTTTTCTTTGGGTTATTGAATAGTAAGTACCTACCTACTGTTATATTTCTTTAATTTATTTTTTATGTTATTAGTGAAAAAATGCATTTGCATATTGAATACTTTATATTTTATATATTTTTGCTATGTATTAAGCAAGCTCTAGACGATGATAGTATACGTAGTCAAATTACAATGTTTTTTTTTTTTCATGAACCACGGTTTCCCCATTATGCTTTTTTTTTAATTTTCCTCCAGTCTATGTTACCCGGGATAATGCAACAATTCTAACGATACCACATACATTGATATTGGTTAAGCTGTATAGAAGTTATGGTGGAATAAAGAAACTCACAAACATACATGAACCCTGAAAACAGTAAAAAATATTTAATAAACAAAAGAAACTCCGGGATTCTGGGATTGCATCATAACTATTCAGACGCATATTTATTTAAAACTAATGTTTAACCCCGATGCAGATATGTGTATGTAGGGTGTAAGAGGAGGGGTGGTGAGTGTTAGTTAAAGTTAAGATTTTTTGGATACAAAAGCGCATTCTATAATAGCCAACTTGTCAACTTTGGGTGAATATGCATCCGTATACCCGATCTCTGCTTTTAACTTTATTATGAGAAAATTTTAAGGACATGCTGACACTACAACGCAGAAGCCTGCCATAACATTACATATATATATCTTGCAGCCAACTCTTCTCTTTTGTAGGCACCTTACTACCATAGCAGCCGACCATAATAAACAATATTATATTATAAGATTCGTCATCTTATTATCCTTTGTCGTGCCGTCTCACCCGTGGGTTACGGTTAGAATTGGGTTGTACCAACTTTTCTGCAAAACACAACGCTTAGTTTTGGGCCGTAGTTAAATGCGAACATTGATAATAATATTAATAGGATGACTTACGTAAAGCGCTTCCTAAAATTAAGTGTCCGTGTCCTATGATCGGCAATGCACCAGGGTACACTGGAAGCGAGGGACGACGTGGTTTCATGTACCACCATAATGCAAACACCCCGCACCATAGCGACATTAACACCACCAAAAACATTATGAGTTTGAACTTTGAATGCGCACGTGTAGGTACTTCACATTTATTTTATAGTACGAGTCACACGAATTTAAATAAATTCACGCAAAAAAAACTAAGCAAATACAAGATCACTCTCTGTGTCCGTCCGACCGTCTGTCACAAGGATTTTTCTCGAAAACGCATTGCAAAATCTTTGAATTTTGGCAAAATGTAAAATCTAATATATAAAAATCTCGTGTCACAGTGTTTGTTATCGAACTCCTCCGAAACGACTTGACCGATTTCATTATTACAAGCTTTTATTTAGTTTCACCTGTCCCGATGTTTGTCTGTAATCTAATCTTGCAAGTTAAATTTGATCCACTTCCCGGTTGACGATTGAGCTAAAATTTTGCATGCATGTGTAAGTCGGATGACAATGCAAAATTATTATGTCATGTAGCTGATCTGATCATGGAACCGGAAGGTGGCCATAGGAACTCGGTAGTTAAACGACACAACCCCATTGAGTTTGGACTCGTTTGATCCGTCTTGACGAGTACTTTGGTGCTAGATGTTAATCAGGGTCTGATGATGGAGCTGGAAGATGGCCATAGGAACTCGGTAATTAAACGACACAATCCCCATCGAGTTTGGGCTCGTTTGATTCGTCTTGACGAGTAGTTTGATGCTAGATGTTAATCAGGGTCTGATGATGGAGCTGGAAGATGGCCATAGGAACTCAGTAATTAAACGACATAACCCCATCGAGTTTGGGCTCGTTTGATTCGTCTTGACGAGTACTTTGGAGGTAGATGGTAATCAGGGTCTGATGATGGAGCTGGAAGATGGCCATAGGAGCTCAGTAATTAAGCGACACAACCAAGTCGAGTTTTATTCGTCTTGATGGGTGGACCGTTTAATTGATGGGTGGTGAGTGGTGATGATTTGATGGACGTGAATATGCCACCCCATCTTTTGGTTCGTTCTGTTATAAATAATTTCCAAGTGAATACTTAAAATTGCTGATTTGAGAATTGATGTACTATATAAAAGTGCTCGCTATGCAAGCACCGCAGTCAACCCACAAAATTCTATCCGATTAACATGTTTCCTGACAAATTGTAATTTTGATGTGCAAGTTTAAATAAATTCAGTGTAGCAGAAACAAAAGTGTTTTTATTAAAAAGGACCCACGGAGCGCCATCCTAACAAATTGGTGTCAGAAGTGGGATCCCAGGAAAAATCTTTGAGTACTGGGATCTATTAGGTGTAGGCGTCGCGAATTCGTTTCCACTCGTCTGCACCATAGTATTTGTTGGCTCCGTGGCCTAGTAGTCCTTTCGGTAAGTGGTCGACGATAAGCCTTGGGTTCCTCAAAAGCCTAAGCCCGCGCTACTGCATTCCACGTGATCGACGATCAGCCTCCGCTATTGAGCGTGAGCCCGCATCACCCCAGAACACCTCCTGCTGCCCGTGATCGACGATCAGCCTCCGCTATTAAGCGTGAGCCCGCATCACCCCGGAATACCTCCTGCTGCCCTGTGGTCGACGGTCAGTCTCCACTCCCGAGTGAGAGCCCGCATCACAAGAGGACCTTCCGTCGAGGTCTCACTGACGACATCCAACTGCACATCATCCGTCATTAGCTACGTGGTCGCACCACGTGCAAGTAGAACGCAACGTGTCGTGTCGACGACCTGTAATACGACTTGCTGAGTCGCCAGGTCGCCACGTCGTGTCTCGCCGCACTACGTGTGTGTGACATCATCTTTCCAGAATGTTCGCATGCGCTGCTGCCGTATCAATATTACTGTGAGTTTTCCTATCTATTAATCTAGTGAAAGTGATCCAAGTCTATTTTAGTGATGTGAATGTTTCTCAAATTTTCAAGATAACGCAATTTGCCCAGAACTCTCTTAAAATTAGATTTATCCTATTTTTACACGTTTTAAGTTCAGGTTATTGTACACAATTTTATTTACATATTTTTCTGTGTTTTTGTGTGTCTGACGTTCTGTAGTGCTTCATTACGATAACTATATCGTCACCATTTTAATGCCTCTAAAAAAAGAGAATTCCGAAGAAATCGCATCTTCATCTAATTCAGATTCTTCAGAGAACAGTCCAGCACCAAAACTAAAAGTTAAAATGGCTGACAAAATTACCCTTTCTGTCCTCACAAAGTTCATCAAACCCTATAACGGGGACCGCGAGTCGTTGCCCGCGTTTTTAACAAACTGCGAAAATGCGATTGCCCTAGCTACTACAGAACAGCAGAACGTCTTATGTAAATATATGATCTCGCAGTTGGAAGGCAAGGCTCAATTAGCTTGTTGTTTAAAAACATTTAATAGTTGGTCAGAGATTAAACAGTTCCTGAGAATCACTTTTGGAGAGAAAAAGCACTCCACTCACTTATTAGTTGATTTACAACAAAGCAAACAGTTGCCTTCCGAAGACGTGATGCAATTTTCTATCCGCATCGAATCATGTTTAACACGACTACAAGCTGACATCCATTATAGCTGCGAAAATGGTAAAGAACTTGTAGGTCGTATAGCCGCAATGGAAGATTTGGCTCTTAATACGTTCTTGTTAGGGTTGAACTCTAATTTTTCCCATATTGTGCGGTGTAGGAACCCTAAGACTTTATCAGAAGCGATAACAAATGCCATTGAAGAAGAAAAGTTATTTAATTTATCAAAACTTTCAACTCGTTCTAATAAACAATGCACAACATGTAATAAGAGCGGCCATGTCGCTTCAGAGTGTTATAAAAATAAAAATAAGCACTCTTCTCCTAATTTATATCATGTAAACACAGCAAATAATAATAATGAACAAAATGATTTTAACACTAAACAACAACTGAGAAAGAGCTCCTTGCTATTCTTTTCGCCGTTAACACATTTCGGCCCTATATCTACGGTTATAAGTTTAAAATCGTAACAGATCATCGACCTTTGACATGGTTATTTAATGCCAAAGATCCAGGTGGACGTTTACTAAGATGGCGACTAAAATTAGAAGAATACGACTACGAGATTGTTTACAAGCCTGGTCGAGTAAATTCAAATGCAGATGCCCTATCTCGTTATCCAGTAAATTCAATTGTTCATTCTAACTTAAATAAAACTACTTATGAAGAATATCTTAAAAAACAAGTTACTAAAACCATCTCTAATGATACTAAGATTGAAGAGCACAGTCAAAGTTTACATTTATCAAAACAAAAAATAATTGTGTGTCCCGTTTCACTTGACTTCGACAATACTATGCCGCACTGCGAACAGCTGTTGTCAATGGTACCAAATTCCGCTGAGTTGCAATCAGCTGAACGCGAACTTGAAACCGTACAGTCGGTTAATGCAAACAATAAAATATTCTATTTCTTATTTACTAAAGTTCATCATTATGAAGAAACATCTTATAAAACAATTTACAATCTATTACTAAAATTAAGGGACCAAATTATTATAAAAAAGGAAATTGAAAAGTTATCTGTTTCAGATTTTACAGAACCTTTCACTAAATTAGCTTACGTGAAAATATATAACATGATATCATACATTTTCCACGGCACAAATATTAAAATTCATGTTTATAAAAACCAAATTCGATATCCAAATCCTGCTGAAGTTCCAAATATCCTTCAAGAAAACCATGGGACTACCATAGCTGGTCACCCAGGTTTCAAAAGAATGTATAACAGGATCAAAACGTCATACTATTGGAAAAGTATGCAATCTGACATACAACGTTTTGTTAAAGATTGTAAACTCTGCCAAGTGAATAAGCCATTGCGAGGTTCTAATAAGGCCCCTATGGTTATAACTTCCTCAAGTACTAAACCATTCGAAAGATTAGCATTAGACATTGTTGGTCCTCTACCCGAAGCTGGTCTTCAGAAATTTAAATACATTTTAACTCTCCAAGACGATCTAACTAAGTTCTCATGTGCATACCCTATGGTTACTTCTGCAACAGATGACGTTGCACGTAGTCTAATCCATTTCATTTCCCTATTCGGATTTCCAAAAACGATTCTCACCGATCAAGGTACATGTTTTACATCCGAGTTGTTTCGGCAATTGACTGAGATTCTTAAAATAAAAAATATATTTTCTACCCCTTATCATCCTCAGACAAATGGTGCGCTAGAGCGTAGCCATGCAACTCTTAAAGAATACCTAAAATCTTTCGTCAATGATAACCAGGACGACTGGCATTGCTATCTTGCAACCGCAATTTTATCGTATAATACAACTCCCCATTGTACCACTGAATTTACTCCTCATGAACTATTATACGGGTATAAGCCGTCTATTCCTAGCAGTTTTCATGAATCTTATGATAATGTCACTTATCACGAGTATATCCGCGCTTTACAGTATAGAATGAAATACTCGCGAGAAAGAGCTTTACAAAATATCAACAAAAGCAAAGAACAATCAAAAGGGTATTATGATGTCTCTGCTAAGGAAAAATTGTACAAAAATGGAGATATGGTATATTTAAAGCAGCACCATAGACTGCGTAAAGCTCTGTCCCCAATCTGGAAGGGACCCTACAAAATTATAATGACACACGGAAAAACTAACGTCACACTATGTGTTAACAGAAAACGCATAAAATACCACGTTAATGAAATAAAACCAGTCTGATGATAGATTAAGTTAGCATTATTAGATAGTTTATGTGAATGTAACAATGTTAATTATGACTATACCATGTGTTGTGTGTTATTATTGTGTATATGTGTCTCAATGTTATCCACTATTAATGATCCTTCTTGTGAAATTAAGCATTTAACCGAAGTAACCCATTCACTCCCTGAAGTGTGTGACTCAAAAATTATTTATGGTAATATAAACTTGTGGCAAAAACTTAATGATGGAAGTTACATTTATATTCAATCAAACCTTAACAAATTATCTAATAAATGTATTAATACTAATTAAATCAAAGACTACACCTTAAAAGGTACTGGAATTTTGTCGTTAGAAAAAGATTGTGTTGTATTTTTCCAAACTTTGCAATTTAATCCATCTCACGTTTATAAAACTACTTTGCCAAGCCAATTAAAAATCGACTTCAATATTATTGACGATAATTGTTGTAAATTTAAAATTTTAAATAGTAGTGCTCATATGATTTCTCCAATAACATTAACTGACATTGACTTAGAGTCCTTAAAATTAGCGTCACATAAACTAGATCATTTAGAAAACAAAATTCATGAAGCTGAAAATCAGTCTCACATTGTCAAATATGGACACTACTACTCAACACTCACTATTATTGTAATTGTTCTTATTTCTTGCTATATTATATACAAAGTTTATTTAAAATGTTTTTCCACTGGAATATATACATCTTGTTGCATTCATTTACATAATCCATGTTTCGGGAAAAACCCATCCGAGAACCTGAAAGCCACAAGAGCAACCTCAGTCGAGCTAATGGATATCCAAAATGATGCTGTAGAATGCGACAAGAAGTCGATTAGAAGTCTTCCTGAAATGGAACTTAATAAAAATAAAAATAGAGTCGCTTTTAGAAATTCTGACAAAGCTTCATCTAATCGAAACTTAAGTAATTATTAAATGAAAAAGAAAACCCATTCAATACTGTTATTGATTTTCATTTCGGGACTTCCTTATATTTCATTACCTTTGTATACTTACTTGTATGTGTTTTAGTTTTATACTTATTTGTGTAATTTGATTATTTTGTAAGTTTACCTTTTATTAGTGAAATTATTTCTGTTTGTCTTTCCTTTTCTTTTGGAGCAATTTAATTCTTTGATTTTATCCTTCGCTTAATTCATAAATTATAAAGCTCCGTCTTAAGGGGGGAGATGTTATAAATAATTTCCAAGTGAATACTTAAAATTGCTGATTTGAGAATTGATGTACTATATAAAAGTGCTCGCTATGCAAGCACCGCAGTCAACCCACAAAATTCTATCCGATTAACATGTTTCCTGACAAATTGTAATTTTGATGTGCAAGTTTAAATAAATTCAGTGTAGCAGAAACAAAAGTGTTTTTATTAAAAAGGACCCACGGAGCGCCATCCTAACAGTTCGTTCGTTCCATTTGTTACGAATGTGGATTCTGTCTTTGATTAGATTGATGACCCAATGCCAAGGTGAGCACGTGCCGAGGGCTGAAAGATATGACGCAACGTCAGCGATATGACATTTTTATACCTGTATAAAAATGTTATATCGCTGACGTTGCGCCTCAGGGTACCAGGGCGAACTCTGTTGTACTGAAGTCCTTATTCCCCTACAATGGACCTCTGGGGGGATGGAACGTTTTTGTCCTATACACGTGGGAACAACATGAACAATAAATAAACTACTACACAAATAAAGACACTTTTAGAGAAGGAAAACACTGCTACTGCTACGCGCGACGAACTACGCGGTAGTCAATCTCGCATCAAAAATACTAAAAAGTTAAAAATAAAATTAAAAGAAAAAAATACTTTTTAAAAACAAGCTTTTATTTTGTTAATAAAACCATATTTATTTTACAAAAGAAGTTAATTCGAATAATAACCAACATAGACCAGTCAGATAGCTGCAAACCACACTTCCTAAAACACAAAATACTCACACTTCCCTGTTTATATATCTTAGAATTATGTAAATTTGTCAAAAATCACCCAGATTTTTACACCACTTGCGAAGAAACACAAACAAGATACACCTTTCGACACAACAAAAACAAAATAAACATACCTCAATCCCGACTCAAAATGCACTCAACTAGCCCTTTAGTTATGTCCATTAAAATATATAACCAATTACCAAATGACATTAGAGAAGTAAGAAAAACAAATGTATTTATTAATAAATTGAAACAATTTCTGGAATCTAAGTCATACTACTCAGTAAAGGAGTTTTTAGATGACAAATCTATTGCAAACTAAAAAATAAAAATCTCTCTCTTATTCACCAAACATTATAAAATATATAGGTATAATATAATAAGAATATAGAAAATCAAACTGTTCAATGTAGAAAATAAGTAATAATAAATGTGTGATCGATCCCAACGATATTCCACAACCATACTCGATATTTTGTATAAAAGACTACCTGCTTGCTCGATAGATGGCGTTGGGATCGAATTAGATGGCGGTATGGTTTCGTTACCCGCCAGAGTATATATGGCTCGACTTTAACAAAATAAAATTGTCTCACTCTGAGGTACTGTTTTTTTATTTAAGTATCACAGGCTCCAAGGCACTTTGTACCGTTATTGTACATGGTCCTTCGAGCCGGATAGCGTTTTTGGAAGAACACAAGTAACTAGGATATGTTACGGTACTTGGTACGAGGTGGCGCTAGTCGTCGGTTAACAAAGTTACGTGTTGCGAATTTGTGACGTGAGTAAAGTGTTTGTGTGGACAAAAAACTGTGAGTACATGTATGTGTTATTAAAATAGTTCAAAGAGAAATATTGCATGAACTTGGCAAAATACAGTGTGCGATCAGGGACTTAGAATAGTTTCAATAAAAACGACCAGACGTCGAATCTATGCCCGATTTTGAACCGATTTTATAAGTCTCAAACACTTAGAAAAATTTACACATCACGGGACTTAGAAAATTCACACTTGTCAACACTTAGAAAAAAAACCTTTGAAATACAACATGGAAAAAGAATTAAGAAAGTTGAAGGATGTCAAGGGACAGATTGAGAAGGGCTTAATAAACTTCAAAAAGTCTCCGAAGGATCGGATAAATTACAATTATGTGGATACACGTCTAGAGATGTTGGAGACCCAATTCAGGAATTTTACTGCAAAATACGAAGGAATAGTAGGCGAATGTGAGGGTGAAGAATTGCACGATTACTTTCAGGAAGACATTTATGAAAAGGTTTATGAAACATATTTAATGTATAAGGTTCAATTAAAAAATGCTCTGTCTCAAGTAAAAGATGATAGTTCCAATAAAGAAGTTTGTGGTGGTTCATCTGACAGTGTGGTAAGCTTGCCAAAAATAGTTTTACCTACTTTTAGTGGAAAATATACAGAGTGGTCGTCGTTTCGAGATTTGTTCATATCATTAGTCCACAATAATAAAAAACTTGATGACGTACAACGTCTCCATTATTTAAAAACTCAGCTGTCAGGTGAAGCAGAGCAGCTTATAAGACATGTTCCTATAACGGATGCTAACTATAAAAAATGTTGGGAAATGTTAGAACATAGGTTCAATAATAAGAAATTTATGTCAACATGTATATTAAACCGACTTTTTGGCCAACGTAATATTGGATTCGAATCATCGAAGGCACTTAAAGATTTGCTTGATGTTACAAGTGATTGTTTGCACGAACTTGCCAATATTGGGATTGATGTTAGTTCGTGGGACGTTATTGTCGTTTATGTTGTAAGCTTGAAGTTGGACGTAGAATCTAGGAAGCAGTGGGAACTGCATGTTAGTAAATCATCCGACGATCTACCCTCCTTTAAACAGTTGTGCGAGTTTTTAGAGACACGTTTTCGAGCCCTAGAATGCGTTGAACCTAAACATAAACCAAAGGTCGATATTAAGTCTACATCTCACGCTAAAGTAATGCATGGTGCCATTAATGTTTCATGTCCACATTGTTCTGAGAGTCACAAGCTCACCAATTGTAAGAAGTTTTGTCAACTAGATATTGACGAACGTCGTGCCATTTCACAGTCTTTGGGTGTCTGTTTTAATTGTTTGGGCAGTCACCACACTTCCAAATTTTGCCGTGTTCTTTTAAAATGCCGTATATGTCAGCGGAAGCATCATACGTTGTTGCATCCTAAGAACCCTAGTGGAGCCAGTGCGGCTACTACGCCAATGGTGCCTACTAGTGGAGCCAGTGGGACTGCAGCGCCAAAGGTGCCTGCAACCCCACATGAACGTACTTCAGAGACAGTACTTGAGATCAGTGCGAATATAGCAACTCATTTTGTGAATGGACAAGCACAGGGTCAAGTCTTGTTAGCCACGGCTCTAGTAAAGGCCGAATCACAAAATGGGTCCTCTCAAATTTTGAGAGCTTTGTTGGATCAAGGATCCCAAGCATCTTTTATAACTGAGGCAGCAGCGCAATTGCTTCGTTTAAAGAGAGTAGTCTCGAAGACTACTATTGCAGGCATAGGAGGTGGTCATGGCCATATCGTCTCTAGACATGCGGTTAATATAAATATACAATCGTTGCATGATCCCTCTTTTACCCTAAACGTAACTGCGCATGTTTTAAGCTCACTGACCTCAGTTATGCCAGATACAAACTTTGAACTCGAGAATTGGCCAGAAATTCACAGTATACATCTAGCCGACCCAAAGTTCAATTGCCCTAATAAAATCGACATTTTGTTAGGAGCTGAAATATACTGCCGTATTTTAAAGGAAGGTCTGATCAAGAGCCCCGCGGGCTCTCCGGTCGCACAAGACACGCACTTAGGTTGGATTGTGTCGGGCCAGGTTAGTAAAACAGATAGGTCTCTAGATTCCCATAATACTGTGATCGCGATGTACACTCAAATTGAAGAGAACGATATGTTAAAACGTTTATGGGAACTAGATTCTGAGCCTACTTTAACGAAAAAGCTTCTAACGCCTGAAGAACAGGCTTGCGAGGAGTTCTACGCAAATACAGTGAAAAGAGACGAAGATGGGCGTTATGTCGTACCATTACCTTTTCGTACAGAAGATCCACCTTGTAAATACGGTCATTCTAAAAATATAGCTGTAAAAAGATTGCTAGGTTTAGAAAGGAAGTTGGTTAGGGATTATGAATTAAAACAACAGTATACTGATGTGATAAAGGAGTATTTATTGCTGGGCCATTTGGAGAAAATCATCGACGAGTCTGAACGAAACAAAAGTGATGCTGTTTATTTGCCCCATCACGCAGTGGTTAGACAAGATAAGCTGACCACCAAGGTAAGAGTGGTTTATGACGCGTCATGTAAGGGAACAAACGGAGTTTCCTTAAATGACACCTTAATGGTAGGACCCACTCTCCAGGCAGATTTGAGACATATTGTCATGAGATGGCGACAGCATCCTATCTGTCTGGCAGCGGATATAATAAAAATGTATCGCCAAATCAAAGTAGCGCGATCGGATGTGGATTTCCAAAGAATTGTCTGGAGAGAGGATCCTAACAAAGAGATAGAGGACTTCCGACTTCTGACTGTCACCTTTGGCACGTCATGCGCCCCTTACTTGGCTGTCAAATCATTGCAGCAAGTTGCATGCGATGAAGGTAAGATGTATCCATTGGCTGCTGAAAGGGTGAAGACAGACTTCTATATGGATGATCTGATGACTGGCTGCCAATCTGAAACAGAAGTTGAAAGAATTTACTATGAAATGAACAGTTTATTAGAGAAAGGAGGATTCCAATTGCAGAAATGGACAAGCAATAGGATGGGCTTATTGGAAAATTTAAAGGAAAATTCTGGTAGAGATTTGGAAATTAAAACTGATGGGGTAACTAAGATTTTGGGGCTTACCTGGAACCGGAACACTGACGGATTTGATTATACTGTGAAGATGTCACCTCCTGCTGCAACTGAAACAAAAAGAACGGTCATATCAGAAATATCACGGCTTTATGATCCGTTAGGGTGGATAGCGCCGTGCATTATAACTTCGAAGGTCTTCATACAAAGGCTATGGATTAGTGGTATAGGCTGGGATGATGACCTGCCACCAGATCTGTCACAAGAATGGAGATATTACAGATCAGAATTAGAGAAACTGGTGGATTTTCACATTCCCAGATGGATAGGCAAAGGGGAAGAGGACATTACGGTAGAGCTACATGGATTTAGCGATGCGTCAAATATAGCTTATGCGGCTGTAGTGTATTGTCGTATTATCGATACTACTGCGCAAATACACTCACACCTCATAACCGCCAAAACAAAGGTAGCTCCTATCAGGCAGATATCCATTCCACGGCTGGAATTGTGTGGTTCTGTTTTAGTAGCAAAACTATTGATCGAAGTAGCTGAAGTAATGAACATTTCAAAGGCTAATATCCACGCTTGGACAGATTCATCTGTTGTTTTGGCCTGGTTAAATGATCATCCAAGTCGTTGGAAAACTTACGTGGCCAACCGCACTTCAGAGATCCTTAGTTTGCTAGACAATACACAATGGGCTTATGTTAAATCCACAGACAACCCAGCGGATATCGCTTCTCGTGGAGTTTCTTCAGCTGCTCTACTTAATAATGATCTATGGAAACGAGGACCAGGTTGGTTAAGAAATGATCATATAGAATACACTAGACCTAGCGCAATACGCACTAATGAGGAGAAGAAACCTGTTAAGGTACACACTGCCAACTTAGTGTCTGAGTTTGAAGATATTTGGGGATCTAGGTATTCATCACTGACACGTTTAGTGAGGGTTGTTGCGTACTGTAAAAGGTTTTTGCAGTCAGCAAGAGCTCGTAAAGCAAACATTAAAGTTACAGCATACCTGTCAGCTTCAGAAATTCGCGAAGCCTTAGACGTATGTATCAGGCAAAGTCAACATCAATGGTTTCATGCAGAATTTATTGCCCTGAAAAATAAAGTTCCATTAGACAAAACGAGTTCATTATATAAATTAAATGTGTTTATTGATAAATGTGAGATATTGCGCGTTGGGGGAAGACTGCGCTATTCTCAACTACTTGAGGATACCAAGCACCCAGTTGCTATTCCTCATGATTCAAGTTTGGCCAAGTTAATTGTAGCCGACGCTCATGAAAGGACTTTTCATGGAGGACAGCAACTGGTACTCAATTTTATACGCACCAAGTATTGGATCAGTCGGGTTAAAAATATTGTATGAGCTCATATACGTCGCTGTGTTCCCTGTATTCGACATGCTGCGGCCACAAAACAACAGTTAATGGGAGAGCTTCCGGCTTGCAGAGTGACCCCAAGTAAACCGTTTCTTAACTCCGGTGTCGATTATGCGGGCCCCATTAATATGAGGGTCTCTAAGGGTCGTGGACAGCGGTCGTATAAGGGATACATCTGTTTATTTGTGTGTATGGCCACGCGCGCAGTACACATTGAGGCTGTTTCAGACTTAACGACTGAGGGTTTCCTGGCAGCGTTCAGACGGTTCGTTTCCAGGCGTGGGCATTGTCGCCAAATCTGGAGCGATAATGGCACCAATTTTGTGGGCGCTGCCAAGGAGTTACAGATACTTTTCAAGCAAGAGAGTTCAATGTTTAAAGACATTGCAGCTGCTCTTGCAAACTCTCAAACCGAATGGCACTTTATTCCTCCCCACGCTCCAAATTTTGGTGGATTGTGGGAAGCAGGAGTCAAAAGTGTAAAACACCATCTGAAGCGCGTGGTAGGTAACTCCACTTTGACGTTCGAAGAGCTGTCCACAGTTCTTTCTCAAATTGAGGCATGCCTAAATTCTAGGCCCGTGTCTCAGGGTAGTAGCGACCCAGAGGATCCTGTACCTTTAACTCCTGGCCATTTTTTGGTGGGTCATCCATTAGTAGTGACACCCGACTACAATTATGAGTATGCCACAGTTAGTACTTTACGCAGATGGCAATTGGTACAACGTATGGTGCAGCACTTCTGGCGTAGATGGAAACAGGAATATTTAACCCATTTTTTCCAAAGACATAAATGGAATGTTAGTGACCCTGATTCTAAAATAGGTGATGTAGTATTAATCAAAGAAGATAACTTACCGCCAGCTAAATGGTTATATGGTAGAATTATACAGCTGCATCCGGGTAAAGACAGCTTGACACGCGTTGTCACTATTCGTTGTAAGGGCACTACGATTAAACGTCCAATTTCAAAATTATGTTTCCTTCCTGTTACTGAATAAGTCACACGCTTTTAAAATTGTAATCATTTATTTTGTGCTAAGATTTGTTTTAGTATGTTTTTCTTTGGTGTGCAAGTTTGTCTTAAATCCCGTGTTATTTGTGTATCATTAAACTTATTACTCTGTGTTTTGATGGAGTTCAAAAGAACGCAAATAATGCTAGGAAAATGTTTTACTTTTATGTTCTCAGTTTACCTTGTCAAGTAGATAAAATTTAGTTGTATTTGTCATGCTTTGATCGGAATCATAACTGTCAACCATATTGAAATCATATGTAAGGAAGCCGTCCACTATTTAGTATTTGTAATAATAATTATCATACAGTCCATTGTTCTTGTAGTTGCTGAGTTTGTTCATGGTGGGCGGTACTAAAAGGAACATATTCCTTTTGGTGGGCGGAATGTTCAATGTAGAAAATAAGTAATAATAAATGTGTGATCGATCCCAACGATATTCCACAACCATACTCGATATTTTGTATAAAAGACTACCTGCTTGCTCGATAGATGGCGTTGGGATCGAATTAGATGGCGGTATGGTTTCGTTACCCGCCAGAGTATATATGGCTCGACTTTAACAAAATAAAATTGTCTCACTCTGAGGTACTGTTTTTTTATTTAAGTATCACAGGCTCCAAGGCACTTTGTACCGTTATTGTACACAAACATAAATATGAAAATATGAATACATAAATAATAGCATAATTTAATAATAATAAAAATAAGTACTACTAAGAATTTCACAATAATTACCTACATTATTATTGTGCAATACATAAAATAAAATAAAAATAACTAATATACTATACACAAACCTATTAATATATAAATATACATAATTATAAACCCAATTAAACTCATCTAATAATTTTTAATAATATTGAATTGCTTGAATTGCTGCTTAGCTCTCTTCCTCTCTCCTAATGTTGCTGTGCCCGACAGGGTCCATATTGATCTTTTACTTTTTTAGACCATCTATGTAATACATATGGAATGCAATAAAGAATTGAGTATTGAGTATTGAGTATTAATAAAAATAACTAAAAAGTTAAAAATAAAATTAAAAGAAAAAAATACTTTTTAAAAACAAGCATTTATTACTTATTAATAAAAATAACTAAAAAGTTAAAAATAACTTAAATCTGATAAAAAAAATACCATTATATAGGTACCTACATTGCAACCTTTAACGATTATTAACCTTCTTCGTCTACGTCACAATATTCCCATATCGTACATACCTATTTTTATTAAACCCTAAAACCTTCGAATAATAACGCATAGAAACCTAGTACGAGTGCAAAAAGTGAGGCAACTAAAACTGAGCCATAGTGGCTAACTTCTCTCGGCGAGCTGTCAGTACTCAAGGTCACGTTCCGTTGAACACAGTGTTTGTTATCACTTAAATTGTTTTTTTTTTTTTACTTTTTATTTTTACCTTAGGTTATCACAGTATTTGAGAATGTTGGTTCACCTGTTATTGGCAACTGTATAAGCCCATGGCTGTTACCCACTGCTATGTGATATTTTGTATACAGAAGCTGTTGGTGTACCTTTTTTAAATAAATAAATAAACACAGCTCGTGAGTAAATAATTTAAAAATTATTTATTTTACGTAATGTACACTCAGTTACAGGCTAGGCTAAAACATAAGAGTACATGGCCCCGTTGGGGCGCAGCAAGTATTATTACATTTAAAACTGATAACTAGGTTCTAGCTTAAAAGTTAACATTAGGGAATGGGGTGTTTGTTTTGGTGTATTGTGCTACTCTGAGCAAACCAAGTAGGGACATATGGGTATCAAAAAAAAGCTTAGATAGTCTAGTTTAATAATAAATAGGTTTTATTGACACAAACTACAAATGAATGTACAAAAATTCAGTACGAACAAATATTTTACGGAAATTCAACACATATTCTTAGTTTAACATTTTTTTACAGTTCTTTGGACTATGAAGTTGTAATAAAGTTTTAACACCTATTATTGATTCTGTATGGTTTCAGCCACACACACGAATTTTTATTTAGGTATAGGTTCAATAAATTTCAAGTTATTACGCTTTATGTTGGAAATGACCGGTGCGCACGCGCGGTCTTAGGTCAAAACTAGCAGCTGGGCGTTTCTCAGGCCGACAGGTGCGGAAATTGGACGTGTAATGCCTACTAACTAACAATATCAAAACATTAATTATTACTGCCAATCCATACTTGAACTGTTTCTAACATAATATATTTAACTTATAATTAATAAAGTAATTTGAAAAAATATATAGTAACATTAATAAAATTATTTTATACATAGATACATAACATTTGTGCTTTATTTTAGCTGCTTATAAACTCTTTAATTTTTTTTTTTTTTTCTAATAATAATGACTTAAGTCTCAATTTAAATATGCAAAGTGTTATTGTGGATCTTAGATGTTCAGGTAACTTATTATATATTTGGATGCTTCGGTATTCTGGGCTATTTCTATACATCTCTAGTCTAGGAACTGGTAGAATTAATTTAGTTTTGCGGCGCTCATTTTTATCAAAATTAAAGAGTTGTATATTATTTTTGACAAATATGGCTATTTCTAGAATATAAATCGAGGGTAACGTTAGGATTTTTCCTTGATGAAGTGAGGTTTGCAGCTATCTCTTGGTTTAATGTGATATATTATTCGAAGATATTTCTTTTGGA
The DNA here is from genome assembly GCA_916610205.1 of Griposia aprilina. Classification (NCBI taxonomy): domain Eukaryota; kingdom Metazoa; phylum Arthropoda; class Insecta; order Lepidoptera; family Noctuidae; genus Griposia; species Griposia aprilina. The sequence goes on along the minus strand of OU744305.1, from coordinate 9,720,505 downwards.
CAATAAATACATCTTTAGCATCTACACTGTGTCCCCACAGGATAATTCCGTAGCGTAGCCATACGTAGGCATACGCATAGTATGCAGTAAGAGTACAGACTTTTTTTGTATTTGATTTGAGCACACTAAGTCCATATGAAAATTGCGATTGTTTTGTTTTGATTTTGTCTACGTGTTTTTTCCAATTTAAATGAGTGTCCAGTGTAATACCTAATAAATTAAATTCATTGACTTCTTCAATTTTGATATTATTGGTTATGGTTTTGAAGTTAGTTTTTTGCTTTTGGTAGGGTTTGAATTGTATTATTTTGGTTTTCTTATTGTTTAGTTCTAGGTTAGGGGTCTGTAACAAGATTCTATTAAATTAAATGTTTCTATTATATGAGCATTATATTCTGTGCTGTTTGTTGGGCTTTTAAAGAGTATGGAGATATCATCAGCGAACAACACACATAGATGATCACATATTTTTGGCAGGTCATTGATGTATATAAGGAAAAGTATACATCCTATCACACTATCTTGAGGGATAGACCAATTAGTGGATATTATATCCGAGCGTACGTTTTGTAACTCACATGCGTCGCCATCTAGGTGTTCGATCTGTACGTACTGTTTCCTGTCAGCAAGATACGATCTAAGCCAATCAAGTGCGTCCCCTCTGATAGCAACTCCATTTAATTTGGTTAACAAGATTGAGTGTAATACCTTATCATAGGCTTAAGTCATCGACATGACTTAAGCCTATCCCTGAAGACAAAAACAACGCAATAGGCCTCTTGCCAGACAGCAAGAGGCCTATTGCGTTGTTTTTGTCTTTGATATATGTAAGGATTTCATGTGTGTATTTGTAGACTGCTAGGGTTGTCGATCGGTTTGTACGAAATCCAAATTGATTATTGTCGAGTAAGTTGTATTTTTCTAGGAATTTATACATACGGTTAGTGACTACTTTTTCAAATATTTTTGAGAATAGCTAATAAAAGAAATAGTAAATAGATAGATATTAAAAAAGATAGATAGATGATAGTTAATATTGGCGAGGGTCATTGGATTTTCCACCTTTTTTAATAAATAATAATAATATCATTTATTGTCAGATCAGTACGATCCATATTGTTAGTAAGGACATAAAAAACTTATAAACTAGTGTTAGCACATTTAACTATGTCAATTAACTATGACAATTTGGGCACAGACCATACCCTATATATTATTTCCTCCAATATAAATATAACATTTTCTACAATTCACATCGTCTACTTTTAAGCCGTAGTCAAGAAATCGATTTTGAAATTAATGCACATAATGCATCATAGTATATTTATTTTATAGTACAAACAAACATACAAATTCTTCACCGAATTGAATGGTTTTAACGTGTTCTAAATTCCAGATCAAATTCTAGTTGGCCTTCGATGTATGACATTTAACCATGCATTAATTAGATAATTTAAGCCATAGGCATATTATTTCTTCACGTTGATAACATTTACTAAAAGTTGCTATTACCTATGATGTTTATAACAAAAAAAACAACCGACTTGCAAAAAAACACTAAAAACATGTGACGGAAGAGGTTTACGTGGTCTGTATAAAATGAAACCACGTACTCGTATCCTTGTTAACATAAAAGTATATATTAATAAAAAAATGAGAAAAGGGGTTAAGTAAGTCTATGGTCACAAGTTTTCCTAACTTCCCTTGGGAGTAGCGCAGTACTTTCCTGGCTCAGCCTGGTGTGATGTAGCCGGCAGCGGTGTGGCACGCTGCAGACGCCAGGAAAGGTGACGGTCGGTAGAAAATAGGTACCCGGCGTGGAGCTCGTTCTTACGCAGGTTTGCCGGAAGGTGGCAGCCCGGCGCTTAGCGCCCGGATGCTTCGGATGAATCCGGATATACTTCGGAATTTTGGACCCTGGAATTAACGTCCAGCGTGTTATAAGATGGCCAATAGATCGTCTCTGCTGATTCTGACACCAAGGCATAAGCAAAGCGAGGTGTACTATGCGCTAATGAAGGTAATGTGTGGTTGCACCATCAGTACGGAGTTTACAAAATGTATGTGAGAAGCTCATGATGACTTGCACATTTTTTGAAGTATGGAACGCGGTCGGCATGACCGCGCGCGTCACTAGTACTCGAAGTTATGTTGTTTAGTAACATAAGACGTCCCTAATATTATTACGTCTGTGGTTTGACTTGACATTTTATTGTTATTATTTTCTCATTGTATTGAAAGTAACGATACAACGTTACAATACCCCTCCCCCCCCCACTTAGGTTAGGGTTTTTACCTCAGTAAAAATCCTTTTACTTTTACATTTTCTTCCATCTGAAATACGACTCCTTCCATTCGTCCTCATTTATCCATCATATCATTTATTCATCATGCAATCTAACTAACAGAACACCTTAACATGAGGTAAGTCCGCAACCTATCAAGTATGTAGCAATATCATGCCCGTAGATGACAAAATACTCGCGCAAAACAGACGGGCTAGCAGCTGCAACTGCTTATCACAAGTACGCAAGAGTAAAAGAAGGCTACTGGGTTGTTTTAACTGTAATTGGATTAAGGAGTATCCGCCTGCTCCTGCAATGGCTTATTTAATGAGTTACAACCGCTCGGTTTATTTTAATATATTAATATGATAAAAAACAAAGAAAAAATAAAAAAAAAATGAAAGTACCAGTGAAATGACCAATGATTAAACATGAGATGTAGAGTGTGGGATTCAATTATATTTATTGAGACCTACTAATTTTAAGTCCTATAGGTGCCAGGAGCCTCAGTTTTTTTCCCAATATGTCCTGTAGGACGTATATTAATGGTGATTTCTTAGCTATGATCTTTGCCTTAATATATTTAGGAGATTTTTTTTCGAGAACTTGTTCCCCTTGTCACTTAATAAGTAAGCGCGCTTCATGACTACGTCACCAACGTTGAACTCGGCAAACTTGCGACGCGAATTGTAGTGCGAGGTGTTCTTTTCATGAGCCTGCCAAAGTCTAGATTGTACAGTAACGAAAACACTGGACAAACAACCTAAATTTTCAGCGTAAGCATCCCGTGACAAAAACACTATTGCTTCACCGAGGTCGTTAACCGTGTAATTAGTACCGCAAGTAACTAGTTCACGACCGGAGACTAGAAATGCTGGACCAGTAGCTTCGTTAACGGAGTTATTAATGATGAATTGGACTTTGGGAATATATGAGTCTCATGACCTGTGATCATCATGTACGTACGTTGAAATACATGTTATTATCGTCCTATTATAACGTTCTACCAAATTGACCTCAGGGGTATATTTGGGGCATAAAAAACGTTTGGAATTGCATATTTCTTCAACAAGGCATCCGCGACCTTACCAGTAAACTGGGTAACATTGTCCATCAAAAGTTTGTGGTATGCCGTGAATAAGGAACACAGACTCCTCTAGGATCTTGGTAATGATGTCCGCGGTAGCTCTTTTTATCGGATACATTAGGCAAAATTTTGGAAAACATCATGTAACAACTAATATGTAATTATTTTGCTTTCGAGAAGCTGGAAGTGGCCCTATAAGATCTATTGAAATCATCTGAAATGGTCCTGCACAATGTTTTGGGCGAATCATTTCTCCAAGTATCTGGTGATTTTGGGACTTACACGCTAAGCACTTGTCACAAGTACCGATCGATTTCACTACAGCCTGATACATGCCTGGCCAGTAGTAATGTTAAGCAATACGTAGGTATGTTTTAAATGTCCAACCGTTTGTCCAACCGTTGGCTCCGAATGGTTTTTAACCGACTTCACAAAAAGGAGGAGGTTCTCAATTCGTCTGTATGTTTTTTTTTTTTTTTTTTTTTTTTTTTTTTTTTATGTGTGTTAGCTCATAACTTTTTTCTGGGTGAACCGATTTGGATGATTCTTTTTTTATTTGATAGGTGGTGCTTCACATGTGGTCCCATTTAAATTTGATCAAGGTCTGACCAGTAGTTTTTGAGTTATCTTTAATATTGCATATTTTTTCCACTTAGTTTATATGGATGATGTGTTAATAATTTCCTGTCACTGTTATTTACACACCAAGTAGTGGTATACGAATTTGTGTGGGGTAGGTACCGCAACTAAAAAGTGAAAAATAAAAACTTTTTTACAAAAAAACAACCGACTTCCAAAAAAAACACTAAAAGACGTGAAAAATAACTTTAATTTCGGAAGTCGGTGGCCAAACACGAAAATACAAAACCAAAGGCACCGACTTCCGAAATTAAAGTTATTTTTCACGTCTTTTAGTGTTTTTTTTGGAAGTCGGTTGTTTTTTTGTCATTGATAATATTCTCATGTAATTCAGTTTGTACGACTTCTTTCCACTTGATTTCTGTAGTTAAAATGTGTTTATTTTTAATGGGTTTTTCCATCTGGAATTTCTCAGTAGCAGCCCGGAGTCTGGATTTGTGCCCGGTTGATGGCAATAGGCTCGCCCCCTATTACATGGGACTTAAAACATAACTGGCGAAATGTGGGTGTGCTATAGGTACGCCTCTGCCTAACCCTTCGAGGAATACAGGCGTGATATTATGTGTGTGTGTTATTTTTAGATATTCTATATAAAGCGTTATTTTTAAGTATGTAATTTTTTAATTTACAAGAATCAAATAGACAACCGTCCTAATTTTTTCGGTACCAAGAGTCTTTAGTGTCCAAATAAGAGTTGGAATTACTAATGGTACTTACTGAGAAGATCCTAGATAAAGCGTTTGGAATGACGTTATCAACGTCACGACGATGTTTGAGGAGGAAGTTGAATGTTGACAAGCGTACTCCTCAACAACCTAACCGGCCAGTTGGGTTGCTTATAGATAAGAACCACTTAAGCGCGCTGTGGTCAGTGTAAACGGTGAATTGTTGACCATTCCTTGAGTAACAACCCCAATATTCTAGGGCGGTTACAACGGCCAGCGTCTCGCGCTTAGTAATGCTGTAATTTTTCTCAGCGCCAGTCAATGACTTACTCATGTAAACAATAGGATGTTCTTATAATGAGGCATCTTATAAAAAACACCCTATTGGTAGTAGAATTTAAGTACTAACATAGCAAATAAGTTAAATTGTTTACTAACTAGCTAATCTAATCTAAAATTATTGTAAGAAATATTTTTGAAATTGGACCCTAGTTGTCTGTTGATTACATAAATAATAATTATTATGTATTTATTCAACATAGTAACAGCAGCATAGTAGCAAAGCAGGTATAGTATTTTATTATAAAAATCAAGTAGGGTTACCATTTCTAAATGAGAAAATTCCTGGCAAAAAAGCCGGACATTTAAAAAAAGTTTGGACACTTTACTTTTAAACCTTTGTTTTTTCAGTATTCATTTAACATTTTTTTTTCTAAATCGCCCTAAGTCGAAAGTCTGGACGGGAGGACAAAAACCTGGATATTTCCGGGCAAGTGACAAGGTCGGACAAGGTCCAGATGGGTGACCAAAAAGCTGGTCATGTCAGGACAAATCCGCGATGATAAAATAATATAATAATTATGTTTTATAACATTTGTTTTCTTTGTTTTTGGGCTGATAATAAGTAGTAACAATAAGAAAATTTTCAATACATAGGTAAATGCTTTTATGGTTCCGTACCTCAAACGGAAAAAACCGAACCCTTATAGGATCATTTCATTGTCCGTTCGTCTGTTTGTCTGTCTTATCTTTTTCTCAGGAACGCGTGGAGGTATCAAGTTGAAATTAATGTCATTATATCAGATATGTAGCTATAATGTCTTTTGGAGCTCAAAAAAAAATCAAGCTTTCTTCAAGCAATAAAAAAATATTAAAAAACACGCTTTTATCACACATTAAACATGATACAATAATTAAATTGACTGGTATTTTTTTTTGTATATCCAATAATTCAATCAAAAAGCTAGAAGCGATTTGTTTAAAATAACTTATATAAATATTTATTATTATTATTATTATTAACTAAAACTAGGTACCTACGAGGGCTGCACTAAACGTATCGGGAATGGCATATTTCCACTGTTCCTGTCATATTAAAATCTTTTTAATTGAAAACTCCTTGGTTTTAAAAATCGAATACCATTTATTTATTTAAAAAAAGATTCTCGGTCTTGTCACAAGGTTTTGTCAAACTTGTTTAGTCGTTGAGAAAATGGAATTGACTCGAGAAAATTCAAGAGCGATGATTTATTATGACTTTCGAAGTGGTTTAACACAAAAACAGTGTGTTGACCGGATGATTTCTGCATTTGGTGATGAAGCCCCATCCAAACCCACAATTTATCGCTGGTTTGCTGAATATCAACGTGGACGTGTCAAGCTCAGTGATGATCCCCGTCAAGGTCGTCCAAAAACTGCAGTCACCCAAGAAAACGTTGATGCTGTGCGTAAGCTGATTGAGGAAGATCGACATGTGACATACCGAGAAATTCAGGCAACTTTAGACATTGGCATGAGTCAAATACAAATAATCTTGCATGAACAATTAGGTGTAAAAAAGTTGTTTTCCCGATGGATACCGCATTCGCTCTGTGAAGAGCAAAAAACGGCTCGCGTTACTTGGTGCGTCAGAACTCTCGAAAGATTCCACACAGGATCCTCAAATGCTGTATACAACATCGTATCAGGTGACGAATCCTGGATATACGCGTACGAACCCGAAACAAAAAACCAGTCACGAGTTTGGGTGTTCGAAAATGAGTTAAAGCCAACAAAAATTGTTCGTTCACGGAGTGTTGCAAAAAAAATGGTGGCCACGTTTGTCTCCAAAACCGGCCATGTTACGACTATTCCTCTTGAGGGACAAATAACGGTTAATGCAGAATGGTATGCTAGCATTTGTTTGCCACAGGTCGTTTCTGAACTCCGTAAAGAGAACTTCAACCGCCGCATCATCCTCCATCTCGACAATGCGAGTTCTCACACCGCGCACAGAACAAAAGAGTTTTTAGAGCAAGAAAACATAGAATTATTAGACCATCCGCCGTACAGCCCCGACCTAAGCCCTAATGATTTCTATACTTTCCTTAAAATAAAGAATAAATTGCGTGGACAGAGATTTTCATCACCTGGAGAAGCTGTGAACGCCTACAAAACGGCCATTTTGGAGACCCCAACTGCCGAATGGAATGGTTGCTTCAATGATTGGTTCCATCGTATGGAAAAATGTGTCAAATTTCACGGAGAATACTTCGAAAAGCAATAAATACATTTTTAAATAGTAATGTTGTGTCACTTCCTTGATTCCCGAAATTTTCAGTGCCTACACACAAATAAACACCGTACCACGCATTTTGATGTAATCATTGGATATAAAAGAAGAACACTAAGCGCTGCCACCTCGGGTGGACCTTGGGTGCCCTGTATGGGGGGCGAAGGACGTCCCCAAGTCCGTTGTCCCTGGACCCTTTTAGGGGGCCTGGAAGAGGGCGTTGTCCGCCCTCCGCCGACGCCCAGTACGCCTGCTGCGGGCCGGGTGAGAGGATAAGATCTCTCGCTCCATTTCCGCAGCCTCCTTCCAGCGAGATTACAGGAGTTCTCCTAGTTTAAGCCCAGTTGCACTTGTCTTGTATCTTGCCACAATAATATTACAATAATTGTAAATAAGTTTAAGTCCTGAACCAATAAATATTGTTTATTGTTCAATAAATAATATACTACAATTATATTTAGGTACACAAAGCTTTTGTAGTATAAATAAATATTAGTTCTTTGTGCAATCACAAAACAAGCAGTTTCATTTTAAACACTGATACTTTTTTATATAAAAAAAAAATCACTTAGGAAAATGCCAAACCGTACTGCGTTAATAAAACTCGTTTGCCTTGAATCAAAATGAATATAATAATATCATGTTCAAACACATTAAATTATTTTTAAATTTCTTAAAATAAAACCTACCTACGAGTAAGTGCATAATTGTATCAGGAAGGGTAACCAAGTTTTCTCATAATTTTGAATACTTTCGATACTAGGGACAACTGCATGTACAAAAAAACCGGGCAAGTGCCTGTCGGACCACGCACAATGAAGGATTCCGTTATTGGTACGAATTTATCCGAAGAACAAACTTAACTTTATAGTTCAAAGAATGTTCTCCCTTAAATCAATAAACGTCACGGTCAATTTACCAATTGCAAAAGCAAGTTCATAATCGTTTTTTTATTTATTTTTTTCGGACTTTTTCTTTCACTTGTATTGTGTGACCTTGCGTCTTGCCAAATTTCATGATACTAGGTGAATGGGAAGTAGGTACCCTATACCTTTTGATTTATTTGCGAGTATCAAAATATGTCCCAAAAATGGTCGTATTTTTAACACTCTTCACTTGTAACTAACTAACAAACAATGTAAAAAGATCTTAGAAGTCAATATTAACCTACTTCTAATTGTCGTATCGAAATGAAACTTTGTATGTATACTAAGTAGTTCGATTTTATAGTTCAAAGAATGTTCTCTCTTAAATCAATAAACGTCACGGTCAATTTACCAATTGCAAAAGCAAGTTTATAATCGGTTTTCCAACCAACATTTCTCAATTATACAATTGCCTATTAATAGTATTTTTCTGTATTAGTTATGTTTTTGAACATATTTTTTTTTAATGTTAATTTTATTATGAAGTCAAACTTTGTATCTACTAACATAATCTACTAACAACGAATTAAATTATCATAAGAAATATTGCAAAATCTATTTATAATGTAAATGAGTCTCAATTTGAGTGTTTTTTTTTGTATATTTATATTGTATATTCCATTATTTCTTATTATAATTAATAAAATTAGCAAACTAAAGTCATTTACTTTTTATATTGTCAAGATCACGCCTTAATCAACGTAAAAATCTCTAACTGAATTTCTCGAAATTCAACACTCTGCTGTGAGTGAATCGGCGCGCATTTGTGTGCATGTTATAGCATTTCAGAATCGCCTCATGTGGGACAACACCCCATATAAGCCGTAGGCTTTAAGTTTTATTAAGTTGTGAGAAAACACGACTTTTGTGTTTTTCTTCATACAAAAAAATATTTAAAAAAAAAACGGAGATGTTGCTGTCCATAGCCGTCATATTACCAAATATTCTAAATAATACTGAAATAAAGCCGTTCCGATTTTTATTTCTCGCCTAAAGAAATTTTGATTTCAATGTCCACGGAGCGTCGATTTCGAACCACTGTGCGGCGTGGCGCCGCCACCGTGATATGGCACGACGTTGTACCGCACCACAGCGTCGCCACCGTGAAACGGCACGACTTCGGACCGTGCCACGGCATCGTGTACGGTGCGCCGCGCCAGCTCACGGCGCACATGCTCGGCAGTAGCTGTTTCGCGGTCGCAAAGTTCTTACGTGTTAGTTGCTGTTCAACACTTACCTCTTTTTTTGATAATTTATATTTACATTAAAACAAAAAAAAAAACACAAATCTTTCGAAATGGCTTATCCTATCAAATGTATGTCGTTGCAAAAGGCAGAGCTCGAATACGAGGTAGCTATCAGCGGAGGAACACCCGCCAATACTGTACAGGAGTCACGGAAACAAATCGCAAAATGCGGACCAATGTTTCCCTCTGAGGACATTCTAACGAATCTTGAAATCAGCAACTTCGGACAAAAATTCATTGCTAAAAACACAAAATTTGGTAATTCATATTTATCACAGATTAAGTAGAATATCATGCGAAAGCAAGGGAAAGGCGGACTACGATGAGTGTGTTAACTACTACAACCGAATGGTCTTAAAATTAAATGTACTTATCGCATCAGCATCTGATCCCTTAGCTACCGTAAGCAACCAACCTTCCGCTACTCCAGTTAATGTAACATCTCCGATTAACGTATCAGTGTCAAGTGATAGCGGTCTTAATAGATATTCAAAAATAAAATTTGAAGGGAATTCCTGCGTCCGATCATTTTTACAACCGGTAAATGAGCTCTGTCTCCAAAAGGAATATCGACAGATATGGTCCTCTCTCACGCGACCGAGAAATCTGCTGGCGGCGCGCCTCATTGGTACAGAAGCATCGGAGATTCAGTATCTAGTTGGGAAGAACTTCTAGTTTTATTAAAACGTGACTTTGATCAATCAGACTATGACTATAGACTGTTATCTGAAATCAGGGCACGGACTCAGCGGGAGACTGAAAACATTAATAATAATAATAATAAGTATTTATTTCACAAAAAAAACATAGCACTTTGCACTATAAACATAGTTTGAAAAAAAAAAAATATGCAATAGTAGACTCTATTTTTTAAACTAGGACTAGCCTGTATCTCAAAAGATAGGGTTCAGTCAAATGGATTCTGTTAGTATTCACAACCAAAACTAGTGAAAAATTGTCATTTACTTGTCAATAATGACAGGCTTATTTTCAGGACTAGCAAAGAAAGTATCAAAGGACGATAAATAAGAGCTACTCCTTCATAAAATTCATCCTTGCTATGCTAATACTTTATCTTCTGCTACCGAGATTAGAACAATCGAGGAACTTAAAAATCTTTTTTGTAATTACGAGAACTTACAATCGCGATTTGCTCAATTTAAGTAACCTCCAAGACCGACATCACTTACCAATGACCATTAGCCAACAGGTTTATCGTTCCCGAAAGGATCTATCGACATGTTGGATAGATTACAAGAAGAACTATGACTCGGTACCACATGCATGGCTCATGAGGGTGCCGAAATTGTATAAAATAGTTGTAACTCTGCGCACCCTCCTGATGTCATGTACGGGGCAATGGAGGACGGTCCTTCGCTATCCAGCATTTCGAAATACCCAGAGGAATAACGAGCCGATAAGGATCGAGCGAGGAATATTTCAGGGTGATAGTTTGAGTCCACTTTGGTTTTGCTTAGCCTTGAATCCTCTAAGCACACTGCTGGAGGATTCAGGTCTAGGCTATCGGTTGAGGAGAGGTGGTCTGGTTATATCTCACCTTCTCTACATGGATGACCTCAAACTTTTTGCCCCAAACCATTTGCAACTGATGGAGCTACTGAAAGTAACTGAAACTTTCAGTAGCGCCATCAGGATGGAATTTGGTGTGGACAAATGTGCGGTCATGCATGTAAAGCGAAGGGAGATTGTGGAATCCGTGGGAACCCAACTCTCGGATGCCATTAACCTTAGAGCCCTCTCCGCATCCGAAACCTATAAGTATTTGGGTATGTCGGAAGGGTTAGGCGTCAATGATACTGACATGAAGCAATCGTTGAAGGAGCGCTTCTTTGGCCGCCTGAAAAAAGTATTTAATAGTCTTCTATCAGGCGGAAACAAGGTACGCGCCTTCAACGGTTGGGTCATGCCGGTTCAGTTGTACTCTTTCGGAATACTCAAATGGACTCAGAGCGAATTTGACACCCTGGATAGGAAGGTCCGGACGCTGGTGACTGCAAATCGAATGCATCACCCACGGTCATCGGTATTGAGGCTGTATATTCTGCGAAAATGTGGAGGTTTAGGCTTTTTAAATGCTAAGAACCTCCACAATCGCGATATATGCAGTCTCAAGGCATATTTCCTAGAAGCCAACGTGGGAATCCATCGAGATGTGGTCGCGGTGGACAACGGCCTCACCCCGCTCTCCTTGGCTAAAGAGAACTGGCGCAAACCAGTAGTGCTTGACACTAATGATTGCATGGAGGTATGGCAGAGTAAAGAACTTAACGGACGCTTTTTCCGGGTCCTACATGGACCCGATGTAGATCTACAAGCGTTCGTAGCCTTGCTACGTTTCAGAGACCTCTTTGAGGAAACCGAAGGTTCTGGGTCTATGCAATTATGGACGAAGTTATGATGACGAACAATTACCGGAGATTTATTGTGAAAGATCGTACGGTTGACATCTGTCGGGCATGCCACAGTCCGGGGGAATCAATTAGACATATTATCTCTGGGTGTTTTCGTCTAGCTAACAAAGAATACTTGCATAGACACAACCTTGTAGCCAGGATTATCCATCAGCAACTTGCTTTGAAATACAGCTTTGTGGAATCGGAATTGTCGTACTACAGGTATGTGCCTGACCTAGTTCTCGAAAATGGAAATATCACATTGTACTGGGATCGATCCAACATCACTGACAGGACTATTGTAGCCAATAATTCTGATATAGTGGTGGTGGATCGAAGAGAGCGGCGCGCAATGACCGTTGACATAACGACCCCACATGACGTGAACCTCATGAAAGCTGAGAAAGATAAACAAATCAAGTATCTTGACTTGGCTCGCGAGGTTGTCGACATGTGGGACGTGGACTCAGCGATCATTGTGCCGATAGTCGTGACTGCCAATGGCTTAATAGCGAAGAGCCTCGACCAACACCTGAGGAGGCTCTCGTTGGGCAGCTGGATCAAGGGCTTGATTCAGAAGGCGTTATTCTGGACACGGCTCGCATTGTTAGAAGTTCCTCTCTCTGGAACCCTGACCGTAGCCTGTAGCTTGGACCCTGTTCTCGATACCGGTAGGCTAAAATTTTTTTTATATTTTTAAATGTTTTTATATTTTTTATTTTCTAATATTTAAAAATATAATTTATATGTATATAAAGAAATAAAGGAAACCATAATTTATTTATTTAACAGACAACTAGGGTCCAATTTCAAAAATATTTCTTACAATAATTCTAGATGTTAGTAAGCAATTTAACTTATTTGCTGTGTTAGTACTTAAATTCTACTACCAATAGGGTGGTTTTTAAAAGATGCCTCATTAAAAGAACATCCTATTGCTTACATGAGTAAGTCTTTGACTGGCGCTGAGAAAAATAACAGCATAATTGAAGGTTAAACAAACTTACCTGAAGTGAAGTTTGACCGTAATTATACGAGTCGCTGCATCCGAAGAGATTTTCATATTCACCAAGTAGTCCACTCCTAAATGTACCGGGCATCGAACACTTTTTAGAGCATAAAAAAAAAACTAAAAGCAAGCCAAAAGGCTAAGTCCCCCTAACGGGCGCACGCGCACGCGGCGCCTCTAATGTCAAAGTTGTCATTCCTTTCAGAGCACGATTTTCGTAAAGTTAAAAAGAACGCAAGTTCAACGGGTAAGTTTAAAGAGGCAGAAACTTACGGGAGGGGGGACCGAAAATCTCTTCGGATGCAGCGACTCGTATAATTACGGTCAAACTTCACTTCAGGTAAGTTTGTTTAACCTTCAATTATACTTCGTCGCTGCATCCTCGAGATTTTCATATTCACCAAGTAGATGTTTAGAGCTTTAGGAAAATCGCCAATATTATATTCTTAGCAATACCAAACTAGAGTTATTAATCAAAATTGTTTTATTTTGAAGTTCAATACGATCTAATCAACAATATTATTATCCTCATCATCTAGAATTGCATTTGCAAAGGTATTACAATCATTTTTAGTAACAGATCTATTATAAAATTTTTCAAAAACTTGTGAATTTCCTGACCAGCCCGCGGCTTTTTTAATTACTTCTATAGAAACGCCTCTACGATTGGCCGCGGATGTCGCTGCGTGTCGAGCGCTGTGCGCGCAATAAACGCTTGTATCGATACCGCTTTCTTGCAATACCATTTTGATCCAGCGGCTAATCGTAGCAGCGGTTGCATTATGGAATGGTTTTTTAATCGTCAAAATCAATCCTTCTGTTTTACCTGTCCCCCTGATTGGTTTTGTCAATTCCAAGTATGCTAACAAAGTTTTAGCTGGACATATTTCTACCTTATTATCAAAAAAAGGAATTATTAGATGCGGTTGTTCACGCCCCGGGGCTGATGTTTTGATTAAATCATCTATGGCTATAACAATGTTAGTTGTATTAATATTAATGTTGGATATCTTAATTAACGATAACGTCTGTACTCGTTGTGCCGTCGACAATGCGAGCAGAGTCACCAATTTCTTTGTAATTATAGACAAAGGTAGGTCTTCATTCGGATACCATTGGCTAATGAAGTCCAGAACGATATTGGTGTCCCAGGTGTTTTGATACCTTGGGAAACATGGTCTAGTTTTAAATACGCCTTTAAGCAACCTAGTTACATTAACATCTGAACTAAAACGCTTTCCTAATATAAGAGAAAGTGCCGACCGAAGTGTGTTTAAGGTGGAATATCCAGCTCCTGCTTGGAATTGACAGGTGAGAAATTTTAAGGCTACAGGATTTGAAATGGTATAGCAGTCATAAATCTTATAACGCTGACAGAAGTCCCAAAACTTTTTAAAGGCTGTATCATATTGTTTTACAGTACTAGGGGAAAGAGAAGCAATCATAATATTAATGGTTTCCGGTGTTAGCGATTGCCGCGAGAAAGCTTCCCTGATAAGCGGCATGACACCAGGGTAAGGCTTCGCCAAAGCGGGTGCTGGGTCCTGTAAGGAGAGTATAACAGATATTTTTCAGGTAGAAAATAAATTGGTTCTGAAGACTGAAGGTCTAAGAATAAGGGATACCAAGCCTGACTTGGCCAGTAGGGAACGACTATTACTCCTGAAGCCTTGTCGTCAATTATCTTGCGCAAGCATTTTAAAATTAATGAAAAGGGAGGAAAGCAATAGAAAAAATATTTTCCCCAATTCAAGGTAAACGCATCGATATTGAAGGCATTCGGATCCCTTTTCCACGAAACATATTTGGGACATTTTGCATTTATTCGAGATGCAAACAAGTCTATTTGTAGTGGGCCAAAAGTCTTTACAATTTTATGAAAAACTGTATGAGACAACTCCCACTCTGTGTCAATGTTAGTATATCGAGACCCTCGATCAGCATCTACGTTGTCTTTAGACTTAATGTACGACGCGAAGATAAATATGCGGCGTTTTTCGCACCATTGCCAAATCTCACGTGTGATAATATTTAAGTGCTCGTATTGTACGCCCCCCATTCTATTTATGTAGGAAATCGCGGTCATGTTATCTATCCGTAGGAGAATTTCTGTATTAGTTACACTATTTGCAAAACATTTAAGTCCTATGAAAGCTGCTCGTAACTCCAATAAATTAAAATGGTCTTGGGATTCCGATAAACTCCAAAACCCGTTTGAGTTTTCACCATTGCAAGAGACACCCCAACCTGTTAAAGATGCGTCTAAAAAGATTTCTAAAACATACTGGTCCCTGCGAAACGGTTTGAAAGCCTTCATTATATTCTGTTCCCACCAGACGAAACTAGATTTTAAGTCAGCACTTATTTCCATTTTTTTATCGTAATTGTCATTAGAGTGTTGAAGTGCCAAAAACTTTTCTCTTTCAAACTGTTTCGTATAAACCCAACCATAATCTACAGCTGGGCATACTGAACTTAGCAATCCTAAAAACTTGGCAAATTCTCTTATGGTTGTAGAATGTTTTTTAGCAATTTCCTTCACAATTGATAAAATCTTTTGACGTTTAAGTAAAGGTAACTTGAGGACCATTTCACTTGAATCAATTTCAAAACCTAGAAATGCTCTTACCCGACTGGGTTGGATATTACTCTTTTTATAGTTTATCATAAATCCTAAACTCTCTAACAGATTGATTACCTCTGCAACTTTGCGAGAACAGCTTTCGAAGGAGTTATTGATACATAATAAATCGTCTAAATATATTACCAGAAGATGGCCTCGATTTCTCAAGTAAGTTGTTACTGGTCTCATAATTTTAGTGAACACAAAGGGCGCAGAGCTTAAACCAAAGGGTAAACATTGGAATTCATATATTTTACCTTGGAATTTAAATCTGAGAAATTTTTTGCAGGAAGTATGTATTGGAATAAAAAAATAAGCGTCCTTTAAATCAATATTGGCCATATAGTCTAAACTACAAATTAATTTTGATGCTGTTCTGATATCTTCCATCTTAAAATGATGGCTTTCTATAAAATTATTAAGTTTTTTAAGGTTGAGAATAAACCTAAAGCTGCCATCGTTCTTTGGAATGAGAAATATATTAGAAATAAATAGACCAGCAACAAATTGACATTCTTGAACTGCCCCAGATTCTAATAGCTTTGCTATCTCTAATTTAATATGATGGACTTCAACGGATGAAAAAGAACACTCAACTGGTTCATATTTTTGGAAGACAGGGTGAGTAAAAGGGATTTTATACCCAGATATATACTCAAGCACTACAGGATCATCCGTGATTGTTTTCCATATATTAAAATAATATTTTAATCTACCAGCATAACTGGTTACCTTTAACGCTTGAAAGGGGCCTTGCTGTTGTTCGATTTGGGTTGATCGCTCCTCGCTGGTGCACGCCTGGTTGTCAGTGACGAGGCTTGATTCCTGGCCCCTCCCCGTTTGCCTCTCTGGTAACCTGTATCTCTGTATTGTACCTTGGAAGGGGCCCTCATGTTTCCCTGGCGCATGATCGATGGATTAGCACGGTATGAAGTTGATGCTTGAGGTTCAAACGTCCGTTTTATCTGCAATCCTGATGTCTCTGCCGTTTTATTTGTTTTAATTCTATCACCGAGATTCTCACCAAACAAGGAATGGTCTCTTTTGACTCCTTGTAGTATATTTGAATTTTTTTTATCTAGGCTATACATGATCAATTTCCTTCTGCTTAAGGTATTTTGGCAGTGCAAGTCTAAAAGTAACTGACCAATTTCTGAAAGTTTCTTTATTATGTCGGTTTTATTAACTTCACCTTCAATGAGGGTAGACATGAGGTTTGTGACTGCAGCAATACCCTTTCCCAAATGGTTCTGGGCCTTCTCAAGGCGTTTGTCCCTATTTTTTGTTGATTCAGATACAACTGCCGAGATTTCTGGATTAAGTTCAGGGGCTTTGAGTAATTTCAGGTTTTCCGGGAAACAAATGTTTTCCATAAACTTTTGAACTGATTCCTTACTCAGTCCTTCAACTACTATTCTACCCCAACGTTCAGATATCTCATTTCTAATTTTTGGGGCGTAAATCTCAATTTTATCTTTAGGTTCTCCTAGAGCCTCCAATATATCGGCTGATAATGCAGGAACCCCTGGTAATTCGCCCTCTTCGTTGGTCTGTATGTCCAATCCAGTATCCCTATTATCTGGTTCTATACTAGAATTAATTCCAACAATTGGTTCATTATGTGCATTGTCATCTATCTCCTGAGGTATTGATATGATTGAAGGGCACCTTGGACCCGATGAATGTGAATTGTCAGATTCATAATCTGTAAGGAATAAGGATATGCTAGGGTAACCCAAATAATAGACCAATATAAACAGTATTCGGTTGTAATCGCATCACAACTCTGAGGGTACATCAAAAAAGAATTGACCACAATCGCGTTGTGGTTCTATTCTGTTATGTATGTTCGTAATCGCCGATTATGTACCTAATCTTTAATATGTACCTACTTGTTTTCATAACACCGTTAGCAGAAAGGTAACCCAGTACCTATTTCATATAAATTTTACAAAATAGAACGACTTAAAGTTTTATTGTTGATAACTTTTTATGGAGGATTCAAATAACGGTTGGTAACGTTATCACAGTAGGTGAAAAGGAACATTTACTATAATTCTTGTTATTTACCACAACATGTTAGGCTCTATACCTAAATAATTAGGTTCTAAGACACTGTAATATTGTATTGTACTCACCATCAAAACTGCTATCGTTTTGCATTAACCGACGCTCCAGGCGTCGTATCTTCTTTCGTATTTTATCCGGATCTTTTGTCTTATGTCTTTTACCCATGTTAAAACGGCACTCACTTTTTACTTGTAAGTACGTTGACAAAATAAAAGTAATTACACTATAAATCTACAATTATTGTTAAGAATTAGAAACAGGAACACGTTGATGCCCGAACACTAGAAACGAATGACAACTTTGACATTAGAGGCGCCGTGCGCGTGCGCCCGTTAGGGGGACTTAGCCTTTTGGCTTGCTTTTAGTTTTTTTTTATGCTCTAAAAAGTGTTCGATGCCCGGTACATTTAGGAGTGGACTACTTGGTGAATATGAAAATCTCGAGGATGCAGCGACGAAGTATAACTGAGCGCGAGACGCTAGCCGTCGTTACCGCCCTATAATATTGGCGTTGTTACTTAGAGAATGGTCAACAATTCACCGTTTACACTGACCACAGCGCGCTTAAGTGGTTCTTATGTATAAGCAACCCAACTGGCCGGTTAGGTCGTTAAGGAGTACGCTTATCAGCATTCAACTTTATCCTCAAACATCGTCGTGACGTTGATAACGTCGTTCCCGACACTTTGTCTAGTGTCACCTCAGTTAGTACCATTAGTACTTCCAACTCTTATTTGGACACTAAAGACTCTTGGTACAGAAATAAATATGACGGTGTCTAATTGATTCTATTAAATTCAAAAATTACATTGTTAAAAATAACGCTTTATATAGAATATCTAAAAATAAACACAATTTAACTTCAGAATTCAAGTGAAAAGAAGTCGTACCAACTGAATTACATGAGAATATTATCAATGAAAAACATTCGGAGCCAGTGGTTGGACATATGTGCATATTTAAAACATACCGTCGTATTGCTTAACATTACTACTGGCCAGGCACGTATCAGGCTGTAGTGAAATTTATCGGTACTTGTGACAAGTGCTTAGCGTATAAGTCCCAAAATCATCAGATACTTAGATAAATGGGTCGCCCAAAACATTGTGCACGACGATTTCAGATGATTTCAATAGATCTTATAGGGCCACTTCTAGCTTCGCGATAGCAAAATATTTACATATTAGTTATTACATGTTATTTTTCAAAATTTTGCCTAATATATCCGATAAAAAGAGCTAAGGCGGACATCGTTATCAAGATCCTAGAGGAGTCTGTGTTCCTTATTCACGGCATACCACAGACGATATTAATGGACAATGGTACCCAGTATACTGATAAGGTCGCGGATGCCTTGTTTAAGAAATATGCAATTCCAAACGTTTTTTAAACCCCTAAATGTACCCCTGAGGTCAATTTGGTAAAACGTTATTATATAGGACGATAATAACCTGTATTTCAATGTACGTATATGATGATCATAGATCATGGGACTCATATATTCCCAAAGTCCAATTCAACATTAATAACTCCGTTAACGAAGCTACTGGTCCAGCATTTCTAGTCTTCGGTCGTGAACTAGTTACTTGCGGTACTAATTACATGGATAACGACCTCGGTGAAGCAATAGTGTTTATGTTACGGGATGCTTACGCTGAAAATTTAGGTTGTTTGTCCAGTGTTTTCGTTACTGTACAATCTAGACTTTGGCAGGCTCATGAAAAGAACACCTCGCTCTACAATTTGCGTCGCAAGTTTGCCGAGTTCAACGTTGGTGACGTAGTCATGAAGCGCGCTTACTTCTTAAGTGACAAGGGGAACCATTTCTCTTGGGACCCACACTATTTCAAATATAATATATTAATGACCTCTGTCGATTACCTCTCATTCACTGTGACATTTTTACCTACGCAGACGACAGAGCACTTTTGATATATGATGAGACCTGGGACAAAGCTAAACATAGAACTGAACTCACCTTGCGAACTGTCACAGACTGGCTTTCCATTAATCTCCTGACGCTCAATGTTTCGGAGACTAAAGTAATTCAGTTTTTACCATGAAATCCACTTAAACCTCCAATGGATTCAACTAAAATAACAGTGCATATTTGTCTTGTTATGGTTTCAAATATTAAATATTTAGGTGTTCATAGCGACGCGAGGCTAGATTGGCGTGTTCACACGGATACTCTCTATGCTCCCGGTTTCGCAAACTTATATATTTTTTTAAAGAACTCAGACATTCGGCCGACTTTGAAGCGGCTTCACTTATATATCGATCCCTGTGTGAGTCGATTATTACTTACTGCATCCCGGTGTGGGGGATATTTTCAAAACCTTGATGCTTATGGTGGAACGAGCTCAGCGGTCTGTCCTCAAAGTTATGTATTTCCGTAAAAGGGACTACCCCACAGTCTAATTGTGCTCCGAAGCCCAAGTACTCACGGTGAGAAAACTCTATGTCCTCCGCACGGTCTTGCGTCGACATTCCACGATGCCACTAGATTTGTTTTGCGCGAGTATTTCGTCATCTACGGACATGATACCTGCTACATACTTGATAGGTTGCGGACTCACCTCATGTTAAGGTGTTCTGTTAGTTAGATTGTATGATGAATAAATGATATGATGGATAAATGAGGACGAATGGAAGGAGTCGTATTTGAGATGGAATAGAATGTAATAGTAAAAGGATTTTTACTGAGGTAAAAACCTTAACCTAAGTGGGGGCGGGTATTTTAACGTTGCATCGTTACTTTTAATACAATGAGAAAAACACAACAATAAAATGTGAAGTCAAACCACAGACCTTAGAATAATAACGCATAGAAGCCGCGTCTAGAACAAAACACGAGCGATATCGTATGTCCACTTCATTTTCTTTGTGTGCGTGAGCCGAATGAGTCTACGTTCCTCAAACGCACACAAATACATCTTTCAGTGATACTCGTAGCATTACCAGGCCGTTACCCACAAAAAAATGGGGAAACGCACTACTAAGTTGTTGGAACAAATCAAGACAAGTATTTTATATTATCAGGAACTAAATAAGATGAAGATGATTTTGTATGTAATAAGACATATTTTACACAAAAGTTATATGTTTTGTTTTTATTACAAAAGGTAAAAATCAATTTATTTAAAAATAAAAGATTTCAGTTTATTTAAATTTATTTGGTCCAGTTTTATTTAACTACAGTAAATTAATTATTAACTTTTTGTTTAGGTAACATAACATAACACTGTAGGTAGCATTGTTGATAACGACCATAAATAAGAGGCTGTAAATAAATAAAGTTTAGTTTGACGCACAAATTACGAAGGTGACAGCCGGAGGACTTAAAAAATAACCAAAGTTATTTTATTAAGGTTTTAATTTAGTTAAAAATTACAATGGAACTTATCCTTATTTCTATGTCTAGATTCGGACGATGCTAGTACCGAAGTAAAGTAAAAACGATTAGCTTATTAATATTGCAATTCTACTGATTCCTACACGTGGATGCGGCATCAGCAGTCCTTGAAGTAGGTGAACGCCTGGCGACACGTGGCGTTGATTCGATGATTCGGCAGGTGGCATGTTGCAGTTTTATGTGGAAACATCCGATTGACATAAACAGCTAATCATGTCGCTATTCAGCTGATTCGGTGTAGGCAGGGCACGTAACACCCCCTCCTCAGAACAGCAACTATTTGAGGACTTTGAGCGAAAATGTTGCTGGTGTCTGTTTCTTGATTGTGGGTGATTCTGTGTCTTCGTAATGATGATTTTCAGGGTTTCCACATTTGCGTGATCTATTTATACTGTATGTTGCATCAGGATCTTATCTTCGATTTCATGTAGGTTTTTCAGGTGCAGTGGTTTTTGTTTCAGATGTGGGATGGTTTCTTCAACAATGTTCAGGTTCATAGGTATTTCAGTGATTTTCAGCGGCTGCCCTTTGATATGGTCATTAGTGTTGGTAATAGTGAATCGCTCGGTGCGTAGTAGACATTTTTGTGGGATGATGGCGAGATAACTTCCATGCAGGGAGATGTATTCTTGACGTTCGCATTGTAGCTCTGTCCGGGTCGATTGTGGAAAGATGATCGTGTAGCGTCTGTCGTCCAGTTGTTCCATTGCTGCCTTAGTTAGTGTGAGCTTCGTAGGCAGGCATGATTTCTCCAGAGATTGGCTGTAGATGAGGCCTTGGATGCAATCTAGATGTTCTCTCGTTGGTTGACGGTTGATTCCTTCCTCGCAGAGATGATATAGGCCGAACTTCGGGCATTCAGCCTCTATGTACTTGAAAACTTTCCCATTAGTTGCAATGAAAGGGTAAGGAGGGATATAGGTGTACATTCGTTTATTGGAAACTATTACTAATCTGTATAATTCAAACTTATCGGAGCTGATTATTGGAACTTTAAATATGATAACAATTTTTTTATTTGTGTAATAATACCCAGGTTTTATAACTGTATAGTACTCTCTTAAATCTGCATCTATTAACTGATCCTGGCCGTATATACATAGATTTTAATCGCTTAATCATATTACTTAAAGTATCTATGCTTAACATACTATGATCAGTGCTCGATATACGTATAAAAGCTAAGGTATCTTCAATCCTAGTTATCTCTAAAAATAAATCATCCGTGTTAACAATAATTATAGTCAGCAACTGAGCAAACTTCGCGAATCTTATAAGATCATGTTTAGCAGCCGTTTTCTCGTCTAAAAGTAATGCTAAAGTACTATTGATTCTCTCTTGATTGCTAACAATTTTCGAGAGTATGTCGCTATAGCGAGCCATCCAGACTTTGTTAAGACTGATATGTTCATTAAACTCTGGTACTATTTTATCGTTGCTACTTTCTAAAAGGTTAGTTGCATTATTATCCTTTTGCGCATCCGTATGATCCAAATTTTCGGTAATGCTTTTATAACGGACCCTAATCCGTCCACGAGACCTCTTTTACTGCGACCGGGTTCTAGTGTTTTTAACTGAGAACTAATTTGACTTAATTTATTAGCTAAGTGATTGATTTGAAGTTCATACAAGAGAGAGGATTGGTTGTCTAGTTTAGTCTGGAAATAGTCGAGTTGAGATATTACAGAATCAAGTCTATGTTCAATGTTAGTTAAATCTATGTATTGTAGGAAGGTGTGGTAATGCATAATGAGCCTCGTTTGTCCAAGGTTGAAAGGTAGGAGTCCAAGCCCAACGTCCAAGCTTTCAAGTCTTATCTCGAGCGCCGGTATTGGTTGAACTACCATCGCCAGCAGTATCCTGTAACAATATTGATCTCTTAAGGATACGTTTGAGTCGAGACTTGGCTATAGGGCCTTTCTTTTTGGAAGTATATATATGAATCGGAAGGTCAGCTAGAACAGTGTCATGTGTGTCGTGGTGCTAATTTTTGTCCGTTGGCTGCCGGGTTAGAAACGAATATTTGTTGCTCCGGTTGGTATTCTATTTCGGGCTCTCTGTCCTTATTCCTATTTTGTATGATATTTGTACGGTCAGTAAGCGTAAAGTTATTAATAAGGTCGTATACTGTTTTCGGTCTGGTCTCGGTGTGTCAAGATATACTGTTGCATTAGGTGTTCAGTCATGTTAACGTCAAGGGGGTCTCTTGGGTCAAAATGTTCTCTAACTATATCACGTGGTCTGCACTTGGTAAAGCTGTGAACTGAACTATTATATGCTAATAAGGTATAAGGCATGAGGTTAATAACACGTTCGTCTTTTTGACGTAATCGTAAAATACGTAAGTGTTCTAGTAACGTAGAGTGAAATCGTTCGATGATTCCGTCATCGTTAGGGGAGTGTGCTAATGTTCTATGGTGGTTAATTTTATGTAATGTTGTAAATTCGGAAAATAGCTGGTTTGTGAATTCTGTGCCGGTATCGGTCACTATTGTTAGCGGTAAACCATGATGTGTGCAATAATTTAAAACTGCTTGAAGTATGCTTATTGCTGTACCATCTCTCAAATAGTATGCTTGTCCATACTTTGAGAAAACATCTACCACTGTCAAATACTTTTCATTTTGAGCTGTGCAGAGATCCATATCCACTCACGCGCTTGTACTTACGCGTGACGTAGGCCGAAATGCCCGCGAACATTTTTTGTCGGCGCGCGCCGTGCGCCTAGCCACTTATACACGACTTCTACACGAAATATTTCTATGAACTGATAGTAAACTAATGACTGTTTCATATAGTGGACAGACCAGGCTTGATTATACATTTTGTTTTAGAACTATATATGACGTAGTTTTTTTTTTATTCGCAAATAAATAATAAAATCTGTTTTATTTCACTAACTAAAGCGTTGACCCTATGTTTTTTTTTACAAAAAATGAAGTCCCATTCATTAACTACACAATGCCATCATAATATTTACTATTTTCTCCAAAGTTTTGAAATACAAAGAATAATAACATCGCGGGAATATACTCTCGAGAATGAGTCATGGCGGCCATTTTGAGCGTGAGAATAAAGCGCGCTATTCACGGATGTTTATTATTTTTACCTGACTACCAAGAAAGGGTTATGTGTATAGTTTGTTTGTTTGAAATTTACTGAAAATGTGTGTAATTTTAATATTGTAACTTTAAATATTGCATGTATGCAATTAATTGTCGAGTATCGGCCAGTATTAAGTGTATTGGGGTATAATTAAGGATAAAAAATAAAAAATGTACAACGTAATTATAACTTTTATTTCACAAGTAGTCATTTATTTGTTTATCATTGGATCACCAACATAGGCTACACAATTACATGCAAGTTAACATAAACACGGACAAATACAAGTGTGCGCCTCCAATCAAACCCAGCCAGACAGCCGGCAGACTGGCAACAAGAGTACAAATGGCGAAAGCTGGGAAGGAGCTACACGTCGGGTTTCTGCCTGGAGTACCTATATTTTTTTTCTGCTTCATAAGTCTGTAATAAGTATAAACATCAATATTTATATTAATTATTATGAAATGCCTCGTTGGTCTAGTAGTCGCAAGCGCTACTGCTGAGCATGAGGTCCTGGGTTCGATTCCCAGGTCGGGCAAAGTGCTATTGGGTTTTTCCATCTGGAATTTCTCGGTAGCAACCCGGAGTCTGGATTTGTGCCTGGTTGATGGCAATAGGCTCGCCCCCTATTACATGGGACTTAAACATAACTGGCGAAATATGGGTGTTCTATAGGTACACCTCTGCCTAACCCTTCGGGGAATACAGGCGTGATGTTACGTTATGTGATGTTATGTAAATATTATATAATGTTTACAGGACACAAAATCCCCATACATTCAAAACTATACATTCACATTCATACCTACATACATAAATATTCTAGTACATTTTATTATCAAATAAGTTTTAATTTAAACAAGAATAATAAATGTAATAATTTAGTTATTTAATACTAAGGACATGTTTCAAAACATACATACATAAATAAACTCACGCCTTCTTCCCATGGGGGTAGGCAGAAACTACAGAAAATCCATAATTAATTAAGTATTAATTCTATTTAAAACATTAATTTTATACTTTTTGCTGTGCCCTACAGGGTCCATAATTGTGCCTTAGCTTTAAGCCCATTGTAAGATCTTCAAACATTATGAAATGCAAATAAAGATATGAACACATACTCTTCAGCCGGGGTCAGCATGGGTGCTGCGGGGCTGGGTGTTGCGGGACTGGGTGCTGCGGGACAGAGCTCAGAAGGCCCTGGCGCTGGCTCTGCCTCTGGCGCTGGCCCTGCAGGTGTACTGAAAAAAAAAACAATATGAGTTAAGAAGTTGAGAGAACAATTTGATTTCGAAGTTGATCCCGTTAAGTTTTTCAGTTCGATGCTATGTAGCGTAATCAGCCTAGAATGTTCCCACTGCTGGGACACAGGGCTCCTCTCTTTGAGAGGGAAATGTATTAGATTATATACAATTTGAGATAACAAGTTGATAGAACAATTTGATTTTGAAGTTGATCCCGTTAAGTTTTTCAGTTCGATGCTATGTAGTGTAATCAGCCTATAATGTTCTCACTGCTGGGACACAAGGCTCCTCTCTGTGAGAGGGAAATGTATTATATTATATACAATTTGAGTTAAGAAGTTGAGAGAACAATTTGATTTCAAAGTTGATCCCGTTAAGTTAGGTAATCAGTTCGATGGTATGTGTAACTAGCCTATCAAGTTCCCACTGCTGGGACACAGGGCTCCTCTCTTTGAGAGAGAAATGTATTAGATATATACTTTTTATACAGCTACTATACCTCTTTTCAAACAGGTACTTATGTATTTGTTATACATTATACACTATACCTCTCTCCAAATAGGCATCGCCCTCGCCCTCGCGAGCGCCTGCGACCTGCTGAGCCTCGCCTGCCACCCTGTCCTTGAATAATATTATCCATTTTGCATTTTTTCTGAAAAATATGGCAAAAATCGAGATTGTTTTTTTTTTTTGAGTAATTATCACAAATCAGAACTCAAAGGTTTCAAGAGAGAAGAATAACCACAATTTATCATGAATAGGTTTCTTTAATCCGTGTCAATGAACTACGCCACGCCGCGTGCTTCGAAAAAAATTGGCTATTGGTTTTTGCAATTAGATTTTGTACTTTGAAATCACAACGAAATGATATAATATTGGTACCAAACTGTTCGTAATTAACCAGGCTACATGGTTAATACACATTAATTTACGTAAAAAGTAGTAATAGATTCGTTTTTATTACGTTTTTCAAGAGCTAAGAATTTTTCAGACAACAATGAAACATATTTCTAATTATAGGAACGATTTTAAAACTCGAAATTCAAATGTAGTATAGATAACTCGAAAGAGCTTTAAATCAAGAACAAAATGGTATATAATGTTGATTATAATCATTACTTACCGTTTAATTGTGTATCATAAAATCCGCGACGACGAAATGGCAGATTGACAGCCCACAGTACACTTCGCAAACTTATTTTCAACCACAGATAATTTTATTCTTACGTCCGATACACACACATGGCTTTCGAAACAAAAATTCAAAATTTAACCACCTTTCCAAAAAACATGAAACAGAAGGGGTGGGTCCACGCATAAAATTCAAAAAAATAAAAAACAAACGTGCTGTCCGCTGACAGTTTGAAGTGGTGAAATAATGAAGATGGGGGCGTTTCACGGATTTCAAAATTTACTAATTTTTGCATTGGGGCGCGTGAGTGGATATGTATTAATTCAAAGGGTTTAGTTGCTGGGGGTACTACATTAAATTGTAGCCTAATCGGGTTCCTATCATATTTCGTTTGAATACAAAATAATGGTACACTCATTAATGTATTTAGTCATTTCCTCCCTCATTTTAGGACCATAATATTTCCGGGAAAGGGCAAGATGACACTCGTTTAATCCTCTATGATTAGTATTTCCCTCATGATAGTGTTTTATAATTTCTTGCTGTCTGAGATACTCTTTGACGACTTCTAATTCGGTTTTGTCTAAAACTAAGTTGATTGCTGAACTTTTAAAATTAGTCTGGATTACGGGTATAATTGAATACATGCCTAAAGATGGAGTTATTTTTATAGCGGTTTTAACTATGGGGTTGACATATTCTTTTAAAGCATTTACTACGTCTTGTTCTAGGTTCGATTCTGAAACCTGAATAAATGTACGGGTGTGTGTATCAAAAGGTTTAGTAGCGGTTGTACGTCGTTTAATATCCCCTACTATAGTAATGCATAACTGTCGGTGAAATTTGTTCATGGGTTCGTCAGTAATAGGTACTTCTAGAATAGGGCTTTCAGTGCTGGTATGAGCAGTGGTTGTTGTGGAACCTGTTCTCGAGGGTGGTCGCTCTGATGGGTTAGCTAACATTGAATCGGTCTCCTCGTTGTTAATTTCCACTCGGGATAAAGCGTCAGCATTGGTGTTATATTTTCCCTTTTTGTAAACTGTAGTGTAGTCGTATTCACTTAGTTTAAGGCGCCATCTAGTCAGTCTTGAGTTAGGCTCCTTAAGGTTCATTATCCACTGTAGTGGCTTGTGGTTGGTGATTATTTTGAATTTACGACCAAATAAGTAAAGCCTGAAGTACTTTGTAGCCCATACTATGGCTAAAAGCTCCTTCTCGATAGTACTATAGTTGGTTTCACTATCGTTCAAGGTTCTGGAGGCGTAACAGATGGGTTTATCTGAGCCAATGGTACCTTGTGAGAGCATAGCGCCAATAGCTAAGTTAGAGGCGTCAGTTGTTAATATAAAATCTCTAGTAAAGTAGGGATACTGCAAGATCGGGTCATTTGTGAGTAAAGTCTTACATGTGTTAAAACAGTCAATATAGTCGGAGTCAAAAGTAATTTTGTTAGTCTTAAGGCATTTTGTCATAGGCTTAGTGATGCGGGCAAAGTCTGGGATAAATTTCCTGTAATAGCCTAATAATCCGAGGAATTGTTTTACTTCTTTCGGGGTAATGGGTATCTTTGTATAGCCGCTATTTTATCAGGATTAGGTTTATCACCTTCTCCACTCATTACATGACCTAAAAACGTCGTTTCTAACTTTAAAAATTCGGATTTATCCATCTGAATGTTAAAGTTAGATTCCTGTAATCTATAAGGTACTTTTTCTAAATTAATCATGTGCTCTTGCAATGACGTACTCAAGATTATGACGTCATCAAGATACACGAGGCAGATGTCATTCTGTAATCCTCTGAGCACATTGTCCATCACTCTTTGGAAAGTAGATGGAGTTCTTTAAACCCATGGGCATGCGCAAAAATTCAAAGTGCCCATGTTCTACGTTAAAGGCTGTCTTCGGAATGTCATCTGCGTGCATCTCACATTGATGAAATCCAGATGCCAGGTCTAAAGTAGTAAAATACTGGCATTTACCAAGTTTTTCAAGTATGTCACTTATATTAGGAATCGGGTATTTGTCATCTATGGTCTTGTCATTTAATTTACGAAAGTCAACTACGATTCTCCACTTCTGTTTGCCTGGTGCGTCTGCCTTCTTAGGAACTGCCCAAATGGGCGAGCTTCAAGCTGATTCAGAAGGTCTTATGATACCTTGCTCCAGCATTTTAGTGACTTGGTCTCTAACTTCTTGTCAGTGAACAAATGGGTAGCGATAACTTTTCGTATATTTATTTATTTATTTATTAAAACTTCTCGCACACAAAAGTATACAAAGGCGGACTTAATGCCTTAGGCATTCTCTACCAGTCAACCAAGGGTGGTGAAGAGATAAGATGTATATACGGGAAATTCGTCGGTCGTTCTAATACTATGTTTTATTTTATTTGTAAAAGTAAAAGGTTTTCCTTCTACATAGAATACGTCAGCAAAACGACTGCATAAAGTCTCTAAATTAATTTTTTCTTCAATTTTTAAATGGTCTGTATGCAATCGAGATAAAACCTCTTTAATGCGCCTAGGGTCTTGTTTAGTGCTAATGCACTCATTATTAAATATCTCTGCTTGTAAAGGGCGTTCGAACGTAACGAGTTAGTCATAATCAGTCGGGTTTTCAATTTCTACGATGCCCGTACAGTCAGTAACGCGAGTAATGCATTCATGAATAATGCAATTACTGTGTATTTGCTGAGCAATGGAAACGTCACCGTCTTTTTTTTTTTTTTTTTGGTTGGCAAATCATGAAATGATCTCTCCCGCTCTAGGCGGAGTGGAAGGGCGTGTCAGACTCTTACTGACTAAAACCCACCCGTGTTCCTTCAGTTGCCGGTGCGCCAGGGCCACGGTAACTCTTTCGAACAATCCGCGACCCTGGCAGGCATCGGCCCTATCGGACCCCGTCAATTATGCTGACAGCTCTTTGAGGCGCGCGTGCAACACAACGCGACGTCAAACCGGGCCTGGTCCTTACCGGACGGCGAGCTGCCCATTGCTCGCCGTCCGCAGGACCGCGCCTACTGTGGCCCAGGGCGTCTCCTCCTGCGGCGACTAGGGGCGTGAGGGCGCAATGATTGCCTCTCCCTCACGCGCTCCGCCTCCTCCTTCGCGAGCATCACTGCTTCGCAGAAGGAAGTGACTGCTTCCCATTCCTTCTCGCTCCGTACCATGGCCTGAACCAGGGCCGGACGCCAGAGATCGCCGCCGCCGATCGCTGCCACGAGGACACGGCTGTGCTCCGCCCAAGCCGGGCAGACCTCCACCGTGTCCTCCGGTCGATCCACACAATGACAACACCCGGGCGTTTCCTCCCGCCTTATCCGAAACAGGAACCTCCCGAAACAGCCATGTCCGGTGAGGACCTGCGTCAGGCGGAAGTTGAGGACGCCGTGGCGCCTGTCAAGCCACTCCTTAAAGAGGGGACTTACCGCCGCAATTCTGGCTTGCCCAGCGCTGGGTTGTGACAGTCGCACTCTCCATGCCGCCATGAGATCCCGCCGGAGCTCTGTCCACTGTGCTGCGATTTCTTGCGGCAGCGAAGTAACGCCCCGGCGTTTCGTCTCCTCGCGCCACTCCCAGATGTGCGCGAGGACTTTTGCCTCCAGATCCCATGGTGGCAATCCGGCAAGGAGGCTCGCCGCCTCGCAGGAGACCGTGCGGTATCCCCGGACCAGCCGGATGGCCATGACCCTTTGGGACGCGTTCAACCGGCGTGCTGGTCGGAGCCTCAATGAACGCGCCCACACCGGTGCCCCGTAAAGGGCCATGGACCGCACGACCCCCGCGTAGAGCCTCCGGCAGGAGGCGTTTGGACACCCTAGATTGGGCAGGAGCCGCTTCAAGGCAGCCCCGGCCCGGTCCAGTCTGGGAGCCAAACGTCGGAAATGCTCGACGAAGTTCCACCGGCTGTTGAGGACGAGTCCCAGGTACTTCATCGTCGACTCGACGCCGATGTGAACCCCTCCTGCTGTTATTTGGGAACCCGACAGTGGCGCGTTCCGAGGACCATGAAAACACATGGCCTCGGACTTGTGCAGGGCCACCTCAAGTCCCAATTGCCGGATCCTCTCAACGACTGTCGCATCCCCGCGTGTCATTAAGTCGACCGCCGCCTGGTGTGACCTCCCCTGTGCCAGGACTAGCGTGTCGTCAGCGTAACAAACGACGCTGACACCGCTAGGGAAGTCGGCGCGCAGCACCCAGTCGTACCCGATGTCCCACAGATGCGGCCCCAGGACCGATCCCTGTGGGAAACCGCACGACTTCTCTCGCCGGTTCCATTCTCCCTGGTAAACGTCACCGTCTGGGCTAGGAATATTAAATAATTTTGATGAGTTCGCGGGAATGGTTTCCTGATAACTGGACTCTTTACATTGATAGTACCGAATAGGTATGGTTGTAAAATCTGTAATTAAATAATTATTTTTAAGATCAATCTGTGCTCTGTCAAGGAAATCTAGGCCTATTAATCCATCAAAGTTATTATGAAAGTTTTAAATGAAAAACTTAACATTCATGGGGTTATTAAATTCAGAAAAGTTCGGAATAGTACTCGTAATGGAATGGTTGTGTGTACTAGTTACACGGGAATTTGTTACTTCAAAGGGGTCAAAGTTCAAAGGTATGTGCGAAAAGTATTGTTCGAATGCCTCAGGACTAATGAAAGACTGGTTAGCCCTGGTATCTACTAATAACTTAAGTGGTGGATCCATAGATATCCGAGGTGGATCCGATATTTGAATGTAACGTAATTCCCTTTTAGATTGCATATTTAACTCTATTTTAACCCTTTTTGATCCTTCTCCTTGGGAAAATCTGGATGCTAATCCAGGTAGGCGATTGTGGTGCTTCTAAGAGCTTCTCGTTGTTAGTACTCTGTGATTGCGTGCTGTCTTCTACATATGAATGATAATCAGGCTCAGTCTGGTTGAAGTAATAAAAGTCGGGGTAGTCATAGTAATAGGAATAGTCATGTTGTTCGTAGTAATAGTCGGGGTGTTCATAAGCGTTTTCAAAGTCTGTCATTTCGTTAAAGTTCATCTCACGTGTCTTGAAGTAATTACTAGATGGTGGGTTTCCTGATCTACGCCAATCATGTACTGGTTACCCTATTGGTTTTGGTACGAAGTGACTAACACCGCTCATCGGTTTCGGCCCTGTATATACAGGGCCGAAACCGATGAGCGCGCTGGGGGATTTGCGTTTGGTAATTTAAATATGTTACTCTGGGGGTGGTAGTTTGGCGGCGGTGCACAAAACATTTGCTGGGTTCTGGAAGGATGGCCTCCTTTGCTGCTGCTGCTGCGGCGGCATGGGCATTGACTAATGCCAGCTCGTGCCTGAACTCGGAAAACTAAAAGTTTTGGGTGTGGTCTTAGGGCATTCTATGGGTTGAACGCGAGTGCTGTGTCGGATTACGTCGCTCGGGAATACTTTCGCTGCGTTGCTGTAGGTACATGACAATTAATTCTTGCTGTACAAATTCCAGAGCTTTTTCTATAGTTTCGGGTGTCATGCACCGGATACGGGACCCTAAAGGTTCCTTAAGACCTCTGACATAGGATTGTAACGTCAGCTTTCTATAAAGGTCGCGTTTTGCTTCGATAGTGGTAGCTATATTTTCATGTAAGGTGACATAAGTCATTATAGTGCTAAAAAGGGTCTGGCATTTGGCATAGTATTCCTGTGGAGTGCTACTTCCTTGCGTTAGTAAGGACATATCATTATGAAGGGCGGTCTCGTCCCTCTGATCGGAAAAGTTGTTAATTAAAGCGTCACGAATTCCTTGCTAATTGTCAGGTATACCATTAGAATTCATAGTTGTAGCTGCAGATCCCGTGATTTTGTTTAAAATGCCGTTTATTACACATAGATTAGTTAACTCGCAGATCGGGTCATTTCTGACATATTGTATTTCGAGCTGATCACATATTTCAATGAAACGAGTTAGAACATTTGGATTGCCACCAAAGTCTGGCACTAGGCGTAAGGCCCTAAAGATAGTATCGCGGTTCAATTCCATTTCGTCACTACTAAATAATTGTTATTATTATTTCCTTTATTTAATTATTTACATATAAATTACATTTTTAAATATTAGAATATAAAAAA
The DNA here is from genome assembly GCA_916610205.1 of Griposia aprilina. Taxonomy (NCBI): domain Eukaryota; kingdom Metazoa; phylum Arthropoda; class Insecta; order Lepidoptera; family Noctuidae; genus Griposia; species Griposia aprilina. Next base: position 9,687,979 of record OU744305.1, on the reverse strand, counting down.
CATAAAAATATTTAAAAATATAAAAAATAGTAGCCCACCGGTATCGGGAACAGGGTCCAAGCTACCGGCGGTCAGGGCTCCAGAGAGAGGAACCTCCTAACAATGCGAGCCGTGTCCAGAAGTACCGCTTTCTGAATCAAGCCCTTGATCCAACTGCCCAACGAGAGCCTCCTCAGGTGTTGGTCGAGGCTCTTGGCTATTAAGCCATTGGCTGTCACGACTATCGGCACAATGATCGCTGAGTCCACATCCCACATGTCGACAACCTCGCGAGCCAAGTCTAGATACTTGATTTGTTTATCTTTCTCGGCTTTCACGAGGTTCCCGTCATGCGGGACCGTTATGTCAACAATCATTGCGCGCCGCTCTAATCGATCCACCATCACTATATCAGGCTTATTGGCAACAATAGTCCTGTCAGTGATGATGGATCGATCCCAGTACAATGTGATATGTCCATTTTCGAGAACTGGGTCGGGCACATACCTGTAGTACGGCACTTCCGATTCTACAAGGCTGTATTTCAGAGCAAGTTGCTGATGGATAATCCTGGCTACAAGGTTGTGTCTATGCAAGTACTCTTCGTTAGCTAGACGAGAACAACCGGAGATAATATGTCTGATTGATTCACCCGGACGGTGGCATGCCCGACAGATGTCAACCGTGCCGTCTTTCACAATAAATCTCCGGTAATTGTTTGTCATCATAACTTCGTCCATAATTGCACAGACAAAACCTTCGGTTTCTCCAAAGAGGTCACCGAAACGCAGCCAGGCTACGGACGCTAGTTGGTCTACATCGGGCCCATGTAGGGCCCGGAAAAAGCGTCCGTGAAGCTCCTTACTCTGCCATACTTCCATGCGATCATTAGTGTCAAGCACTACTGGCTTGCGCCAGTTCTCTTTAGCTAAGGAGAGCGGGGTGAGGCCCTTGTCCACTGTGACCACATCTCGATGCATCCCCACGTCGGCTTCTAAGAAATATTCCCTGAGACTGCATATCTCGCGATTGTGGAGGGTCTTAGCATTTAAAAAGCCTCGACCTCCACACTTTCGCGGGATATACAGCCTCATTACTGATGATCGTGGGTGATGCATTCGATTTGCAGTCAGCAGTGTACGGACCTTCCTATCCAGGGCGTCGAGTTCGGTCTGAGTCCATTTGAGTATGCCGAAAGAGTACATCAAAACCGGCATGACCCAACCGTTAAAGGCGCGCACCTTGTTTCCACCTGATAAAAGACTATTAAATACTTTTTTCAGGCGGCCAAAGAAGCGATCCTTTAACGACTGCTTCATGTCAGTACCATTGATGCCCAACGCTTCCGACATACCCAAATACTTATAGGTTTCGGATGCGGAGAGGGCTCTAAGGTTTATGGAATCCGAGAGTTGGGTTCCGACGGATTCCACAATCTCCCCTCGCTTTACATGCATGACCGCACATTTGTCCACACCAAATTCCATCCTGATGGCGCTACTGAAAGTTTCAGTTACTTTCAGTAGATCCATCAGTTGCGAATTGTTGGGTGCAAAAAGTTTTAGGTCATCCATGTAGAGGAGGTGAGATATAACCTGACCACCTCTCCTCAGCCGATAGCCTAGACCTGAATCCTCCAAGAGTGTGCTTAGAGGATTCAAGGCTAAGCAGAACCAAAGCGGACTCAAACTATCACCCTGAAATATGCCTCGCTCGATCCTTATCGGCTCGCTATTCCTTTGGGTATTTCGACATGCTGGATAGTGAAGGACCGTCCTCCATTGCCCCATACACGACATCAGGAAGGTGCGCAGAGTTGCCTCTACTTTATACAACTCCAGCACCCTCATGAGCCATGTATGTGGCACCGAGTCATAGGCTTTCTTGTAATCTATCCAACATGTCGACAGATCCTTTCGGGAACGACGAACCTGTTGGCTAATGGCCATATCAATGAGGAGTAGCTCCTTAGTACCACGGGACCCGTTCCTGCATCCATTTTGAGAAGGAGACATGATGTAGTTGGTGTCTATATGTTTGTTAATTTTATCTCTCAAAATGGATGTAAGAACTTTATAGACCGTCGGTAAACACGCGATCGGCCTATAATTTTTGGGTTCCGCAGTGCTACCTGATTTATGGAGCAGGTGGGTAACTCCTGTTGTTAGGAATTGGGGTAGCGAACCAGATTCTAAAGCAACCTGGTACTGAGCAGCCAAGCGAGCGTGCGATCTACCAAACCATTTGATCCAGAAGTTGTGCAGTCCGTCCGGCCCTGGAGACTTCCAGTTAGGCAGCGGGCGGACTGCACGAGTTACATCTTGGGGGCAGATGGTAATAGCCCCCATTTCTGGTATTGGATCACAGGCTCGCTCGACTTCCCGAGTCCAATCACCTTCGGTGTGACTGACAGGCACCGACCAGATATTGCGCCAGAAAGAACACATGGCATCATCATCTGGTAGGCACGTGTCAGCCACACCTTGATCCGGTCGCTCCCAACCCCTATAAACCCACCTTTCATCGCGCTGGAAGGTGCGATTCTGAGTGTACCGCTCCACTCGCCGCTTATACCTACGAATACGGTTCGCCCATGCATACACTTTCTGCTTCAGGAAGTCGATGCGCTCTGTGACACAGGACATGTAGTCCTGAGGGCTGATATTAGTCCCTGCGAACGCGCGTCTCACAAAGCGCATCACTCTAGGGCGAGTATTGCCCTCCCTGAAGCAGATTAGTTTGCCGATGAGTGCTCTGGCCTCACCAATACGGCGCTCAATTCTGCACTGCCAAGCTGGTACGGCTGGTTTCGGTCGTGTAGCTCTAGAATCATTAGCAAATTTGACGTGAGCTACACGACATGCCGCTACAGCCGCGCAGTACAGAATCGAATGTGTATCGGTGAGGTCTACGCAGTCATCAAAATAATTTGACAACTGCGCATCCAGTGCCGCCACCAGCACCCTATTTTTGTTATGCATGGGTAAACGAGGTAACCGTGGTCTAAGTTCGGGCGATATGAACCTATATTCTCGAATCGCATCCTCCAAAGCACTCCTCAATTCATCATTGCACTGGGTACTTACGTTTGTAGCCCTATCATCACTCTCCTCGTCTGCTTGACTTGTGTTAGACTGTGGTAGTACTACCACAGTCTGCGACGGGGGGGCGATGACATGACTACTCTGCATTTCATTTCGCAGGCGATCAAGTACAGTGTCATCCAACATATGATTACGTTGGATGACCCGCACCTGATCCGACAGTCGTTGTGCCGACACGTTGACAGCTGGCTCAAGCACCTGAAAAAGAGAGAGCATCCGAACACGGTACGCGGTCAGATTGTTTCCCCCCTCTGTAGCCCCATAGTATGAGCGCATGACGTTTTCGTTGATGGATCGCGTCCATCTCATGCGCTGCACACTTCCGCCGGGAGCTGGGACCCTATCAGAGGCCGGTGGGCCTCGAGGTCCTAAACCGTCCGGCGGCCGGTGTCCTCCACGTCGACGAACAGGTGGTGGCGTCGTGGGCGGGGAGAAATACTCGTCGCTCGAGCTCGACGCAACTACCGCGGCCGGTGTCGTCACAGCGCTCACAGTGGGGCTGGATACCGGCGGCAGCGAGGCGGAGCTGAGCGACGAGTCCGGAGGTGGTGGGCGTGCTCGACGTGCGGCTGATCTTGTCAACATATTGTCTTCATTTTCTTATTTTGTTTGTTTTATCGGAGGTGACATCTGTCATGTCACCTCCGATTCGGCAGTTTTTGTTAAAATTTATTTACATTCTGGTACTCGTATTATGTATGTAATCAAAAGGTTTAAAAGTGATTTACTGGTTTTAGATTTGGTTAATGGTAAACTATTGCAAATATGAGTTAAAATTACTTTTTTTGTTGATATTATGAAATAAAATTGAAAACGAGACGTTTTGTTGACACGGCGGTGTTGCCATTATTATTATTATTATTATTTATTTATTTTCGTTGGGAAAACCCACCCGTGTTCCTTCAGTTGCCTGAGCGCCAGGGACTAAATAGTATATCTAACCCTAGATTATCTGAATCTATAAACCTATTTAAATCTACTTCCCTGATCCTATTTATCTGTCTGGAAGAGACAGATTTTCTCCTAGTTTCCCTTGGATGATTTTTTTTGAATTATTATTATATTTTAAGGGCGTTAAAAGGAAGGAATCGGGAGCAACACTCAAAGAAAGTTTCAAGGACTTACATATACATGGTTTTTCTTGGTGTATCGATGGCTGGATACGTCCTCAGCTGCGTCTTCTTAAGTTCGGATATTCGACGAGGTACTCGGAAATACCGACAGCGACTATCGGAGTCAGCAGATTAACGATTTTTGGAAATCTATACCACGCCGCGCACTGCCTCGAATATCCTACCGGCTGCGCCAATTATGAAGGTGACAACCGGTGGACTTAAAAAAAAACAAAGTTATTTTATTAAGGTTTTAATTAAGTTAAAAATTACAATGGAACTTATGCTAATTTCTATGTCTAGATTCGGACGATGCTAGTACCGAAGTAAAGTAAAAACGATTACCTTATTAATATTGCAATTCTACTGATTCCTACACGTGGATGCGGCATCAGCAGTCCTTGAAGTAGGTGAGCACCCAGCAACACGAGGCGTTGATTCGATGATTCGGCAGGTGGCATGTTGCAGTTTTATGTGGAAACATCCGATTGACGTAAACAGCTAATCATGTCGCTATTCAGCTGATTTGGTGTAGGCAGGGCACGTAACACACACAAAATAGCCACCAGTATCCTATTTACAAACACTAATATAAAATACCGAAAGCCAAGTTAGTTTCTCGAAACTGGCAAAATGAGATATCGTATTCAATAGCGTAGGTAGTAGGTACATCAAAAACAATTTTTTTTTTTGCTAAACAAAATTTAAAACAAAATTGAAAGCAATTTGGGTATTTTTTTCCTCACAAATAGCAACATTGTATTGTTATGAGTTAGGTCATTGGCATTTTTGTTTGATGATCGATTTACGTAAAAATTGTGTTTAAAATGTAAGTACTTAGTTGTGAAATGTAATTTTATCACATTTTTTTTGTTTTCCCAAATGTTTTCCTGATTTGATATGACATCCCTTCACGCTACAAACTTTCTTTTTAAATTATTTACTCGCGAGCTGTGTTCAACGGAACGTGACCTTGAGTACTGACAGCTCGCCGAGAGAAGTTATCCACTATGGCTCAGTTTTAGTTGCCTCACTTTTTGCACTCGTACTAGGTTTCTATGCGTTATTATTCTAAGCCACAGACGAAATAATATTAGGGACGTCTTATGTTACTAAATAACATAATTATCTGCGAGTACTAGTGACGCGTGCGGTCATGCCGATCACGTTCCATACCTTGAAAAATGTACAAGTCATCATGTGCTTCTCACATACATTTTGTAAACTCCGTACTGATTGTGACAACCACTCATTACCTTCATTAGCGCATAGTACACCTCGCTTTGCTTATGCCTTGTTGTCACAATCAGCAGAGACGACCTATTGGCCATCTTGTGACACGCTGGACGTTAATTCCAGGGTCCAAAGTTCCGGCTACCACTTGCCGAAGTATATCCGGATTCATCCGAAGCATCCGGGCGCTAAGCGCTGGGCGGACCGTCCGGCAAACATGCGTAAGAACGAGCTCCGCGCCGGGTACCTATTTTGCGTGCCACACCGCTGCGGGCTGCATCACACCAGGCTGAGCCAGGAGAGTACTGCGCTACTCCTAACGGAAGTTAGGAATACTTGTGACCGTAGACTTACTTATCCCCTTTTCTAATTTTTTTATTAATATATACTTTTATGTTGACAAGGATATCTGGTTTCATTTTATACGGACCACGTAAACCTCTTCCGTCACACGTTTTTAGTGGTTTTTTTTGCAAGTTGGTTGTTTTTTTTTGTATAAAGTTGTTTTTCTTGTTTTAAACATTGCAATTTTTAGTAAATGTTATCAACGTGAGAAAATATTATGCCTACGGCGTAAATTATCTAATTAATGCATGGTTAAATGTCAAAAATCGAAGGCCAACTAGAATTTGATCAGGAATTTAGAAGACGTTAAAACTATTGCATTCGGTGAAGAATTTGTATGTTTGTTTGTACTATAAAATAAATATACTGTGATGCAATTATGTGCATTAATTTCAAAATCGATTTCTTGACTATGGCTTAAAAGTAGGCGATATGAAATTTAGAAAATGTTATATTTATATTACAGAAAATAATAGGTCTGGTCTGTTCCCAAAGTATCTAATGAAAATATAAACAAATGGGTTAGAAAACGTATCTGTGGATGCACATAAAATTGCGTGCCTTGATTTGATTATTTAAATCCTTAAACCCGAAATTTTAATTTTAAATCACCTTATAGATGTTTTTCATCTGAAAATTTTGGTTAACTTCATAACCTCAATTGAAAAAGTGGCAAGGATGAAAGTGTTACTCTAAACTGATCTGAACGGGGTCTGTTTACATTTTCATCACATAATTTAAGAACAGATTATATTTCCTTCATAATTTGACATAAAATATGTCAGCTTTATACATAATTATTATCTAAACCATAATTAGTAAAAACCTCTAATATTTTGTTTGAATGTATTTGTATGTTTCTAGCAATAACATGGAAGCGTCTCTCCTCCTGAACACGTTGGTGCAAGAATATAGCGCACTAGCGATACGTCTGTTGGTCTGTTTGATGTATAGCTATACATGTTAGAAATCGAATAACAATAACGATTCTACACTCACCGGCACACATTTTTTAAAACTTATGAGATAGCTTTTTAAAATTAAACATCACATTTGTTCATTCATTTCTTTTGACCTCCATTTTCATCAAACGTACCTATATTTCTATTTTACAGTTTTCCAAAATTCAAAATTTTTGGAAAGCATTTTCGAGAGAAATCCATGTGTCAGACGGTCAGACGGACACGGAGGATGATCTTGTAATTGCTTTGTTTTTGCACGGAACGCAAAAAAAATGTTTTAAATAAATTCGAGTGACTCGTAGGTACTATAAAATAAATGTGAAGCACCTGCACACAGGCATTCTAAGTTCAAATTCGTAATGTTTCTGGTGGTGTTAATGTCAGTATGGTGCGCGGTGTTTGCATTATGGTGGTACGTGAAACCACGTCGTCCCTCGCCTCCAGTGTACCCTGGTGCATTGCCGATCATAGGACATGCACTTCAGATGTCGGGAGACGCTTTACGTAAGTCATCATAATAATTATTATTATCACCGTTCGCACTTAACTACGGCCCTATAAAGAGCGATGTGTTTTGCATAAAAGTAGGGACCACCCGATTCTTACACGGGTAAAAAATAATATAGTAATATTAATTGAATAAAACATTTACAAACAGTGTAAATTTAGTCAAAAGTAGTAATATTTTCGATACAATTATGGTGCCTAAAAATAAACTAAAACTAAAATTTTATTACAGGTGCTAGTAATGATGATTCGGAATTACAATATAAGAAGGGAGGGACATGCCCAATCTAGGTTAATTCAAACCTATGTTTCAGGCCATCACTTTAAATTTCAATTAAATTGGGACAGTAAAATTCAAGTTGAACTGATAAAAATAATCTATTAACAACTACGAGAAAAAGCATATTTGTACATTAATACCTATATCTAAGCCTATGTAAATATTATTGATGGAAGGTAAATATACAAAACTTTTTTACAAAAAATTAAACCGACGAAAAAAGAAACTGAAAAGCAAAAAATAAATCTTTCAGTCTAACTAAGCTCTTAAATTAATGTAAATTACAAATTTTGAGTCAGCGCCAAACAATCACCGCAGATCGATTAACGACGATCAATCAAGCTGCCATAAGTTTTCATGGCGCCTTGTATGTTTGGCACCGACTCAAAATTTGTAATTTACATTAATTTAAGAGCTTAGTTAGACTGAAAGATTTATTTTTTGCTTTTCAGTTTCTTTTTTCGTCGGTTTAATTTTTTGTAAAAAAGTTTTTTATTTTTCGCTTTTCAGTTTCCGTTTCAAATAAATGAACTTATTTATTTATTTAGGACTACCAACAATGGCTTAGACAACAGATATCTTTAAAAAAATATGAAATTAAAACTTATTACAGTGGATTAATTAGGTACTTTAAGGTAAACACCACATTACCCATATTAAATTATGTTAATTGACAACTTGGGTACGTGACAACTTTTCAAGTAATCTTAATACCGGGGAAAAATATGCTAGATTCAAAGTCATCATAAAGGTTTCATAACAAATCAGACAAACAGTTAAAAAAAATAGATTTCAGCTTAGGGAATCAAAGTGTAAATCCATTAGATCGCTATTACATAGTAAAACCTTGCAAAACCTAGCATAAAGACAATTATATGCTATACCGATTTTCTCTTTGGAGGACAAAGAGTAGTAACAGGTCTACGCGGAATTCATGACGGACGGAGCACGCAAGATATTGTGTGCGAGCAGTGGAGGCTAGTCGATAATTCTTTTAAGAAATTTACATACAAACATTGCGTCGTTTAAACATCTTCGTTCTTCTAAAGTGTTGAAGAAATTCAAGCTATTTTTATAAGAAGATGTCTTTTTAGCTATGCCAACAGGAACTGGCTGTTTCTAGCTGTTTTTTGATGCCAATCAAAGCGTTTTTGAACGTGTTCTAGACGCAAACCATTCGTAGCATAGTGCGGCCGCCACATCATATTACAGTATTCTGCTACATATCAACTACAAAGTGTAAAGTACACTGTCTTATGATAAAAACCCAGCATGTTGGACGCTTTTTTGGGGCTTGTATTTAAACGCCTACCAGAAAAGTGCCTATTTTACTACCACCAAATTCAAAATACCTGCCAGAATGGATAAATGCTCACCAAATTGTGTTTCATAAAGTATTGTAGAAATGAACCTATTTTCCTTTTTATTCTATGCCATAAAGATTTATAAACGTCTTTTATAGCGTGGCTCCTATTTCTGTAACCAACCAAACCTTGGGGTGCCACTGACGTCGACCGGCGTGGGTTAGGGTTAATGAGCAGGTCGACGGAGCCCCGCTTCGCGGGGCTCCTATTTCTGTCTAAAGGGTTTAAAGGAACCTAACCAACCAAACCTCGGGGTGTCCCTGATGTCGACCGTCTATGGTTAGATTTTGTGAGCATTTATCCATTTTGGTAGGCAATAAGAATATAAATACAACACGTACATTATTATTCTGATGAGCGTATAATTATTTTGGAACTTAAGGCGTTGTTCTTTAGGCACCTCGGTATAGAGAGGGTTTATTTTATTTGAAGTTAACATATTTTACTTTGGTACTTAGTCTTAGAGTGATATTTTCTAGAACTGTTTGTGGTACGTACTTGTAATAAGGAGTGTTCATATCTTGTATGAGTTTATATTTGAGTGCTAGTTTTTGATGGATGACTTTTGCTACCTGATTGTGTCTTTGTGTATAGTCTGTTTTAATATTATTATTATTATTACTTTGCCTTTAATTATAAGATTATTTGTTCCTGTATATTTAACGTAGTAATACTTCATTGAGTTCAAATACATTTCTTTATTTTTGCACCATTCATCATCATCATCAGCCTATATTCGTCCACTACTGGATGTAAGCCTCTCCTAGTGAACGCCATTGAGCCCGATCCTCGGCTCTCGTCATCCAGTCTCTGCCAGCCGCATTTCGCAAGTCGTCAGTCCACATGGCCGGCGGCCGCCCCACACTACGTTTGCCTAAACGCGTTCTCCACTCTTGAACTTCTACGAGAGATGTGACCAGCCCATTGCAGCTTCAGCTTGCTTAGTCTTTGGGCTATGTCGATTACATTGGTTCTCTGGTGGATAACGTCGTTTTGGATTTTATCCTTCAGAGAGACTCCAAGCATAGCTCTCTCCATAGCTCGCTGAGTGACTTTAAACTTATGGACCAGTCTCACCGTGAGCGTCGACGTTTCTACTCCGTAAGTCGTAACCAGTAGGACACACGCGTTGAAGACTGTCGTCTTTTGGCACTGCGGTATAGACGACGAGAAGACCTGATGAAGTTTACCAAATGCTGCCCATCCCAGCTGAATCCTACTATCGGCTTCCCTCTCAAAATTGAGTTGGGCCTATAGTTTTTATGTTGAAATTGTTATCCCATTTATGTATAGTCACCATCTTTGCCACTTTCCATTATAAAGGGAATATGCCAGAAGTTAAGGATTTGCTGTTTATAGCTGTAATAAATATTACCTTTATTTATTTCTAAGCTTTTGAATGTTTTGAGTATGCTGCTCTCACTGCTAATATTTAGAACTTCCCTCGACTGCCTTCCGTACCCAACATCACACCCTCTATGACAGTCATACTCCAACTAGGCTTAAAGTTCTCATCAAGATGAATGAAATAAGCTCAGACACGATCTAACTGCTGTAAGCTGTCGAGGAGCCCTCTCGACTGTCTTCCGTCTCCATCATCAGATGATCTTCAGGTCTCTTTTTTGTTGAAGCATCATTAGAACTACGTATATGTGCCAAGTTTCAACAGAATCGGTTCACAAGGGAACATTCTGTAGGTGAAAAATCATTTAACCCCTATTTTTCTACCCTCAGGGGTGGATTTCGTTTTTCAATTTTAAATGGGACCAACTTTGGGGTATACTCTTTCCTTTAAAAAAAGAATCATCAAAATCGGACTACTCTGTAAAAAGTTATGCGTGGTCATACATAAAAAAAAAAAAAAAATATACGTGTGGACTTGAGAACCTCCTCCTTTTTTTTTCCTTGGTTAAAAAGTAGGTAAATATGAGGGAATATATTATCACCATGGCAAAATTTCTAAAAGTTTTCTGTATCTGTGTAATTGAGTTTCACTAAATATTCTGATAACATTTTACTACATTTTATATAACTTACACTATAGAAGCTTAGACACATAAAATCATAAAATCGATTAGCAAAAGCATGTCAGTTTGAGACTTTATGCAAACCAATTCCTTCCTTCTTCTGTCGGAAGGTACTGGGTTAAAAGGAAGTTCAGTTTGCTAATGTAAGCTAGTGCTAGTTAAGAATAAATAATTGCCGTACTGTTAGTACATTATAAGATGATGAGTCTTAGAAAATAATATATTGATTTTGGTCGGCTGCTATGGTTATAAGGTGCCTACAAAAAGGCAGATTGGCTCCAAGATGAATATGTAAAGTTATGGCAGGTAACTGCGTTTTCCTGTCTTTGAATATTTTACATAATGACAGTTATAATGTTGTAATTGTCATTGATCATCCTAAAATTCCTTGTTGTTCCGTCTCGCTAATGGTCGGGCTATAATCTTAGGGCCCAAAACCACACCACTACCACAACCAGACCACTTCCAGATCACATTACTACCACAACCACACCGCTACCACAACACGTGGATTTGCAATAATTTGTATGAAAATAAAAATAATTAGTTTATGCACACGGACTACATTTAGCCGTAAATATCTCTCTTAAATCATCGCGGTGATACCAACCACATCAAGGCCACGTCACCGCATCGCAGCCACAACAAAACCACCGCTCACTAATGGCCACATCGCAAACACAACGTTGCGTCGACCATTTTACTTGATTTTTTAGTTACCGCAGCGCAACTGCAAGAATCTGCAGCGACACTATTCACACGTAACCTCTGCTTGTCCACATTTTATAGCTGCCATGTGGTGTGGTTGTGGTAAGTGTAATCGGGTCCCCGCTTGAACGTCCACGCCGCGTGATATGTGACCCCCGGAATGTGGACTGCGCGTGCGCAAACTTCGCCCCGGTCATTTCCAACATAAAGCGTAATAACTAGAAAACTACTACAGCTATCTATACCTTGATAAAGTATTTTCGTAGTAGTTTAAAGTTTAGAGTGTGTTTAAATACTAATAAGCATAAGTGTAATAGAATAATTAGTAAAAAATATCTAATTTAGACGAAAAATCGTGCAGAATTGCCGGAATGGCCACATTTTTTTCATAATAAATTTTATCGTAATAAAACAGATTCTAAACCTATGTCGCATATATATATTCGTAAAGCTTGATTATTTAGGATTTTTATAACACTAATACACTGAGTTATTAAATAACTAGCACTTTTATAATAAATACAGAGTTATCATCAAGCAGAACGGAAATGTCAATGTTTAACGCGACGATGACTTTAAAATATTCCATAAGTTCTGACACAGAGTGTTGCATACGTAAAAACGCAGAATTTACTACAGAGCCACCTGGTGAAATATTTTAAAGCTAAACTGTGCGACCACGGTACAAAATCAGTATAAACGCACCAAGTTGGCCGTGCCAACATGGTAGTCCAGACGATTGACCGTTTTTTTTTTGACTACCAGTTAAGCCTAAACGGGCAACTAAATTGCACAGTAATAAATGAAGTAAAATTTACAATAATTGTGGTCTACGAAGTCAATTTACGGCAATGTATCAAGATATTATAGAAATTAAGCAATTTTAGTTGTCTGTGAAAGCGCCCCGTCAAAGTGATGATTATGCGATCGGAGTTTCTGTAATTTAAAAATTTAAAGAGTCGAAAGACACGGAGATTCCGTGCTTGTGGTTACAGTTAAAACTCTTAACTGGTCCAAATTAGTCAAAAAGTTTAGTGAGTTAAAACGCAGGTTTTCTTTTAAACCAGCGATTGCGAAATTAAGAAAACTACGCTTGGAATCGGTTGCTGGAATTGTGTAATACATGATAAATGATAAATGATTTTATTTCTGTAAATAGGTTTGTACAAACACTTTTACACGTCAATGATATTTTAAAACTAGATGAGGTCGGCGTTTCCTATCTGACTACTCTGAGAAGAAAGGCCGAAACAAACTCAGAGATCACAGTCTCTTTTAAAGCCCAGACATAATGTTGGTCAGATCATGTGAAGACCATGTAGATTTGTCTGAAATGGTCTTTTGAGGAAAAACCACACAGATTGAGTGGACCTGTCCAGTCAGTGCACGCATTTGTCAGTAATCGTGCAGCTCAACTCAGAACTTAAGGAGCTCAACGATTCAACGAACAATACCAAAGAAAGGACATTTGGGTAGGCCACAAAAATTACTCAAACTGCCAGACTAAGATTAAAACTACCTGAAAGGAAAAAAAAAAGCAACAATGACCCACATAGTCTTCACATTCACAATAATAAAATGAATATCATGTATTTCATCTAGCCTGCATGCTACTCACATTCACAGACAGGTTTCTCTTTTAATGTCATCAAAAAATCATAATATGTTATGTCATGTAATTCAATAAAAATTACATTATTAATTCTAAAACACATAATCACAGTATAAAATGGATTGTTGCTTGGGGGTACATTGAAGTAGCTTAATTAATCCCAAGCCTTTTTGTCATCCAAGTAATCTTTAACTTTATAGAAACCTTTTTGAAAGAGTTTCTGTTTAATAAATGATTTAAATTTATTGAGGCTCAGTTCTCTATCAAGACTTGGGAGTTTCGTGTAAAAACGTGTACTTTGGCACTTAAATAAATTACTAATTTTTTGGAGCCTAGTCGAGCGCACAATAAGTAAATCTTTGTATCTAGTATTTATGTTATGAATGTCGCTGTGTTTAGAATATAGATTAATATTCTTTTTTACATAAATAAGGTTTTCATATACATATTGAGATGCGACAGTCATTATGTTTATTTCCTTAAATTTAACCCCTTAGTGAATGCCTACAACTAATGTTATAAATTGCTCGAATGGCTCCTTTCTGCAGCACAAAAATAGCCTGAATGTCGGCTGCATTTCCCCACAGCAAAATGCCGTACGACATTACACTATGGAAATAACTAAAATATACTAATCGGGCTGTTTCGACATCAGTCAAATGACGGATTTTATAGACCGCGTAGGCTGCAGAGCTTAGCCGCTTCGACAATTTGGTTATATGTGGGCCCCACTGTAGCTTCGAGTCCAAAGTAACACCTAAGAACACAGTGGTGTCCACAAGATCCAATTCCGTCCCATTTACTAGTACATTAGTTTTCACCTGTTTAACGTTAGGTGTCAGAAATCTAATACATTTAGTCTTTTTCTCGTTTAAAAGTAAATTATTAACACTAAACCAATGCACTATTTTAGCGATAGCATTATTTACATCGTCAGTAACTGTCTGTTGTCGTTTAAGCTTAAATAAAAGTGATGTGTGATCTGCAAATAACACTATTTCATGACTGTTCTTTACAAGGCAAGGTAGGTCATTAATATATACGAGAAATAAAAACAGGCCAAGAATTGAGCCATGTGGAATTCCCATACTGACAATAGATCCCGCGGATCGCTTGCCGTTAACGTCCACTCTTTGAATCCTATTATTCAAATAAATAAGAAGATCCAAGGCAGTGTTTCTAACACCATAGTGATGTAATTTCCTGACCAATGTATCATGAGAAACACAATTGAAAGCCTTAGACAAGTCACAAAAAATACCTAGGGCACCATGCGACTTCTCCCAGGCCTCCAAAATATGTGCAAGAAGCTCAACGCCAGCATCGATAGTAGAGCGACCCCTTGTGAAACCGAATTGTTTACTGTTTAATAATTTGTGTTTATTAAAATGTTTTTGCAATTGATCTATTTGCAACCTCTACGGAATTTCCCCATAGGTCAGCAGTTTTTTTAACATTAAGTGTATTGAAAGTTTTAATAATATCTCGAGCACTAACATAGTCGAAATTAAATACATGGTTACAAATATCAACATTTTCTTTCAATAGGGACTCGGCATCAGTGGGTGCAGAATTTAAAGTTTTTGTGGTTGAGACTGCAATATCGGCAAAGAAATTTTCAAAAACTGTGGCATCTTCTAAATCTTTTTTAATAACTTTATTGTTACTATTAAGGCTGTAGTCACTACTACGCTTTCTGTCTCTTCCAGTCTCATTGTTTATAATTTCCCAAGTGGTTTTTATTTTATTTTGACTATTTTTAATCTTGGAGCTTAAATAGCGACACTTAGCTTCGCTACAAACTTGTTTAAATAATTTGGAATATTTCTTAAAATATTGATAAAATTCTTTACTTTAATTATAATTTCTTTCTTCATAAATTTCAAAAAGTTTGATTCTACTATTAAATATGCCTTTAGTTGCCCATTCACTGAAGGTTGCAGAACCATTAACTGAGATCTGCTTGGGTATAAATTTTGAGTTAAATTCTGTACAATACATGGCAAAAAAAGAATTGTACAGTTCATTGGGATCATCACTGTAAGGCAAGTAGGGTAATTTACTACTAAGTTTATTTTTAAAGTTCTCCAAGCGACCTGCAGTTTTTGGCACTACAGTGATATCTTTCTTAGCCACTTTTTTATTTTGCATAGTAAATGTAATAAGTCGTCCGCAGTGGTCAGAATCCAGTTGGCTTATAATTTTTGAATTAATAGGTAAAATGTCAATAAATATGTTATCTAAACATGTAGCTGAGGTAGCAGTAATTCTAGTAGGCTCCAAAAATAAATAATTTAGGATATATGACTGAAAGAAATTTTTATTTTTTAGGCACATCGACGAGTCCTCTAATAAATTGACATTAAAATCACCGCATACAATCATATTTTTTCCTAATTTACCAAGTTTTTGTAAAACATCATCCATGATGCTCTCAAAGCAATCATAAATCGATGACGGAGGCCGGTACACGCTCAATACAACAAGCCGCTCCAACTCCACACAGGCTATTTCTATAGTCCGCTCAACAGAAAGGTTTACAATATCCTTACGTTCTTTGAATTTAAGTGGTCTATTTAACAGTATCAATGAGCCACCATGTATTGCATTTTCTCTGCTGAACGAACTACCAACCTGGAGATTACTGAAATTAAACATGAACTGATGGCTTTTTAACCAATGTTCTGTAATACATAAAATATCAATGTTGTTACAGTACATGAATAATTCAATTTCAAGGTCTTTTCTCAACATACCTTGAATATTTTGGTGCATCAGGTTAACTGTGTTATAAATTATTCTGACATTTTGATGATTTGGACTAGTATTTGAATTTAAATTATCTCCATTAATAATGCAAGAGGTTTTCTCTATTGTCTCAATTTCTAATTTAAATTAATGTCAGCTTGTGTAGCCAAGTTATTGGGTGAATCAATGAAAATGTCAGGTAATTGCTCAATAGAAGCAACAGTTTTATTAGCCAATTTCTTGGCTGGTACATCAAGTAAAAAAAAGTATAGCGATAAAGCTATTTGTCTTTTTAAACATTTAGGCAAATACAATTTGTATTTTGTCACATATAAATATTTACTAACATACTTGTTAGAGTCAGTGACATGAAATTTATTATTGTTTAATGTCATATTATTTAACATTATATTTAATTTGTGCATAAAATTATTTTCTTTCTGTGGCAAACTGTTACTATAAGGAAATGTAAACATAACAATCTGTCCTATGTCTAGCTCACATAGTTTGTTAATGTAATGAAGCAGACTGTCCTGATTCACATTTCCTCTGTTACTAATTAATATTATCAAAATTGTATCCTGGTGGAAATTTAAACTAATAATCTTTCTCATTATATCTACATAAGTTAAGCCAGGCATACAATAATTGGTAACTGACTGTCCCTTGCAAATATTTGATAATAACTGGCCCATGTCTTTCCCAATTTCATCACTAAATATCACAATCAAACAAATCGGAACAAAGCTATGACATGAACTCAGATCACTCCGCAATCTTTCTAGAAATTAGCGAAAACATCTTGTATAAAGAAACCAGACCCACTCTCGTTAATAAGTGTACAGACTGGGAGAGCTTCAAGACTAGATTGAATAATGAAATAGACCTTAAAATACAATTAAAAACACCCGAACATCTAAACATCGAAGTAGAAAAGTTCATAATGCACATCCAGCAAGCAGCGTGGGAAAATACACCCGACTCCAACAAGAGGACGAAAGGAAATACATACCCGCTCAAAATCAAGCAGCTCATTATGAAGAAAAGAAGACAGAGAAAAACGTGGCATCAATCTAGGTGCCCTGATGATAAACGAAAACTAAATAACCTGACAAAAAAAGTAAAAAGACTAATCCAAGACTTTAAAGACGACTCAACCAAAACCTATCTTCAGAGCCTAAGCAACGACCAAAGGACAGATTACTCCCTTTGGAAGGCTACTAAGCACCTTAAAAGGCCGATTACCCAAATCCTACCTATCAAATGTGGAAATGGGCAATGGGCGGTTACTAACGAGCAAAAAGCAAAGAGGTTTGCAGAGTACCTAGAAAATATCTTTCAACCAAACGACGGGGAAATCATTGAAGATCTCACTTTGGCTAATATGGTGATATCAGAAAATGAAGTTACCATAAAACTAGTAACACCGAGAGAAGTCGTACAAGAAATTAAACGTAATATAAGTACACGAAAATCGCCAGGTTACGATTTAATAACAGGAGAAGTACTTCATAACCTCCCATGAAAGGGTCTGGTTAAGTTAACGACCCTAATCAATGCCGCACTAAGGCTTAAATATGTACCAGACTTATGGAAGGTGGCCGAAGTAATAATGATAGCTAAGCCAGGGAAACCGGCTCACGAAACATCATCTTATAGACCTATTTCCTTGCTACCAATCATGTCCAAGCTATTTGAAAAGCTGCTACTCAAACGGCTTAAACCAATAATAGAAAGCAAAAAGATAATACCAGAGCACCAATTTGGATTTCGAGAAAAACACTCTACCATCGATCAAGTGCATAGGATCACAAACGTAATAGAAAACGCCCTTGAAGACAAGAAAGTATGTTCTACTGTATTCTTGGACGTAGCGCAAGCGTTTGACAAAGTATGGCATGAAGGCCTTATACATAAATTGAAGAGCCTGTTACCAAAGCAGTTTGCAGATATATTAGAATCCTACATTCTGAACAGAGTCTTTAGAATAAGACAAGAAGACGCCTACTCAGAACTGAAAGAAATTAAAGCTGGCGTACCGCAAGGAAGTGTGTTAGGTCCGGTCCTGTACCTACTATACACTTGCGATATTCCTGAATTAGAGAAAAACACGATTGGGACCTTTGCTGATGATACAGCCATATGGCTGTAGGAAACAGCCACGAAGAAGCAGTAGAAAAGGTACAAACGGCTGTCAATCAAGTTTATGACTGGACTGAAAAATGGAGGATTAAACTTAATGAATCCAAATCTGTTCACATAGATTTTACAAACAAAAAACAACAGTATTCTCCTGTTTACATTAACAATAAACAAGTCCCATACGAGAATACAGCCAAGTATCTCGGTATGACCCTTGACGCAAAGCTACGCTGGAAAGCCCACCTCAAGAAGAAAAAATATGAACTCGACCTCCGATTCAAAAGAATGCATTGGCTGCTTGGAAGAAACTCCATGCTGTCCGTACAAAACAAATTGTTGCTATACAGACAAGTCCTGATGCCAGTTTGGACTTATGGTATTCAGCTATGGGGCTGCACCAAACAGACCAATATATTAATTATACAAAGATTCCAGAACAAAGTGCTAAGGGAAATTGTAAATGCACCTTGGTACATACGAAATGATGACCTTCACCGGGACCTAAAAGTTGAGTTCATCGAAAAAGTGATCCAGAAACTTGCAGAAGCTCACGATAAGAGACTTCATCAGCATGTGAACGTCAAGGCAATCCAGCTTCTCGACCACACAAACATAGTTAGAAGACTTAAAAGAACAAAACCGTTCGAGCTAGTGTTTAGTGTTAGTGAATAGTGTAAAGTACAAAAATGCCAAACAAACACACGAACGAAGTGTATTCGCCTTAATAGAGACAATAAGAAAAGTGCTTTTGGACACATTCTTAGTAAAGACAATCTAATAGCTTAGGTTATAATTAAATTACTTATTAGTCTATTTATAAGGCTAGATTGTAATAAGATTAGGATCCATCCTATTGCTGAACACTAGGATAAGGAAAAAAAAAAAAAAAAACACAATATCACTATTTATTTGGGTTTTTACACAGTTATGAGATTTTACATTAACTTTAGCTGTTTTAGGGGAATTATCAGAGATATAACCTTGTTGCAATGAAGTATCAAATGCTGGCGTCAAACAAGCCGGTGAGGACTGACTATGGGACAAGCTGTTGTTGGTCAACGATTGTGATCGCTCACACGAACATGAACTAGCACTCACTATTAACTCATTCATCGCCAGCATGTATTCCCTCATTTGCATTTCAGAGATTTTGTATTTATTGGTCATGGATATTAATTTTTGGTTAAAATTTTCTATTTCACAATTTAAATTTTGTGTGTCATTTTCATACTTTAAAGTATTGTTTTTACATTTTTGAGAATAAAAATCTAATTTATCCAATAATGAAAGGCGTTCCCTATTTAATTTAACATTTTTTTATGAAGAATTTCTGTCTATGAACTAGTTTTTGAGTTTTTCTGATAAATTTATTGATTCTAACATACTTTTTCAATTTATTTCTGCTACATTTGACCACCCTTGTTGAGTTATTAGACTTAATGTTATCTTCGCAGGTCAAATCTATAGTCACTGTGGGTTGAATGTCAATTGCAGCAGAAACCATTCTTGGGGAAATGACCACCAGCTCATCGAACAGACTTTGGTTTAACGAGGCAGTGATGTTATGTTGAGTGCATTCTAATTGTGAAATTTTATTGTTTGCCTCATTAAGCTGTTTTTCTAAAGTCTGTATGCGGTTAAGAGCAAGCTCATCCTCAGAACTGCACTGGTCAAACCTATCTACAATGAGCTGCAGCTTGTCCAGGGCAGCAATGGCTTCAGTTTGTTGTATATGTAACTGAGCCATTTCTGATTTCATGTTTTGGTTCCTTGCTAACAAGTTCATTACTTCGCTTTCATTGTCATCAGTTTCCCTTGTCAATCGGTCACACAACTCTTTAGAAGCCTTGAGTTCGCTCAAAGCCTGGCTGAGTTTAACCTCTTCCTGGCGAGCATAGGCTTTACGGGTCATAATCATGATTAGAAAAGGAGAGAAAACAGAGATGTAAAGAGAAAAATTATAGCTAGAATATAGGATGAACGATTAACAGCGATAGTGTTGAAAATTTGTCAAAGAAGTTGTGTCACCTTTGAATAAGGTTATGTTTACGTTTCTAAAAGTAAATCTAATGATGACTTGAACTTGTTCAAATATGTTTAAACCAGTAAAAAGTGGGATAATTGAAGGAAAACGTTCTATATTAAACAATTTCAATAGTTTTGTACCTGTTTACAAGATGACAATGCAAGTTTCACTTAAAGCCGGTAACTGTCACCGAATCACATTAGTTATTTACACTTTAAAATGCCACAAAAACGTTGTATTTGTAAGTAATACACTTAGTTACACTTTCTATTTAGTGATTAATTGGAATTAGGGCTTAAATATACTAATAATCTAATTATAAAAATAAAAAAATACGGGACCAAATTTAAATCAGCTGTTGGCTTTAGAGTTGCCACAAAAAAAAGCATGCTTAAGATTATGATTAATAAAAATGATTAAAATTTTGCTAAATTTGATTGAATTTCTTTTGAATTTGAATTTCTTGCCCGCTATTGGCAAACCTATAAAGTTTTATTTCATCATAAAAGAATTATTCGCTTCCGAATAATTTTGCTATAATTTTATTTTGTTTTAATTACAACTGATGATCTACTACTGCTTATAAATAAAAATATACAATGATTGGCTAAAAATGAAAAACCAACTTGTAGAACACTTTCTACCAAAAACTACCATAATTGAAATACGCAACGAACGTTTTTATTTTCACGTTTTTGTTATCTGTGGCCAATGAAAACATCGTAAAAAAGCAGTGTTGTCCACTTAGTGGGATTTCCACTAAACTTAGGGGTTTGGACACCCCGCAATACAATACAATTTTTTTTTAATTTGTGATTTACGCATGTAGGTAAATTAAATTGTTTTGATGTGAATGACCTGATGAACTTGAGTGGCGAAATCGTAATCTATTCACATCATGATTGTGTTAAAATGGTTAAACTAAAAAAAATATCCTGCGGCTATACCGTTGATTATAATTAGAAAGAAAGAAAAGAAAAGAAAGAAAGAAAAATAGTTTATTCTGCACAAACAAAACGCACATTACAAAAAAAAATACATTAATAAAAATACAAACATAGAATGTAGCCAAAAGCCTCGTACCCAAAAATTAAGAGGTTTAAAATTTTGTCCATGGCCAGGGACCAAAGACAATACATTTTGCTCTGCAAGGTTACATAATTTGCTCTGTGTCGACACTCGCAAATGACAACAAACAAACGATGAAAATAAAAACAAAATGCCGATAGCAGAGTGAAAAAATGACTACTTTTGTAACTAAAAAACAACAATACTATGAACAATTTAGCCGTGCGTCGCATCTGTGCAAGAACAGGTCGTTGCTCAGCAAAATGCTGTGACTTCGGACGAACCTATCGTCAACAGCGCTGATTTTCAGCAACCACCTCTCGAATGACGTAATGACGTCCTCCTGCGTGATATATTAAATCTGGAAAGTATTATTTTCTACAGAACTAAGTACGATTCTAGCTGAACATGGTTTGTACTTCTAGATAAATATATATATATGTTTAAATATCTGTATTATGTGTAACTTTTAATAAATACATAAAACATATCACAATTAAAATAAAAATAAAACTAAGCATTATCTCTAGCTGTTGTTTAGATAAAGTGTGGTGTGTTTTCCTATAAATACTATTTTTCTAACTATAATTTCGATACAGTAACAATACTCAATAATTATGTAATTTAGTCCTCATTGGTACAACATAATTTTTTGCACCATGGGAATTGCGATGGCCGCCATTTGCATACTACGGCAATCATTGAAGCATGGCGTTGTCACACGACAACCATGCTTTTTCGGTCAAACCGGTAAATTAGCCCATTAGTACAGCTTGATAGTGTTTTTATGGATCCTGTAATATTATTTTAGTGGGCCGAATGAATCATAGATCCTTCGATTGACCAAGGAGCAAGATCC
This sequence comes from Griposia aprilina, assembly GCA_916610205.1. NCBI lineage: Eukaryota > Metazoa > Arthropoda > Insecta > Lepidoptera > Noctuidae > Griposia > Griposia aprilina. The sequence continues at coordinate 9,665,903 of OU744305.1, read as the reverse complement.
ATCGACATACCAAAGGAGTGCCAAACCAAACTGCCCTCCAAGCCTCCTGGGCCCTATCCAATAAAGCTGACAATCCGACATATATGTCAAAAAATGACAAAATTGTAGAATTGTCGCGCTTAAGCTGTTTAATAAACGTGACAAATATGTCAAAAATCGACAGGTGAAATCTTGACATATTTTTAATGTAAAAACACGTTTAATAAAACTCGACATATCAAAAAACCACAGTCACAATATTTCTGACAATTGTCGGTGACAATATTGTCGGATTGTCGTGACAATTATGTCGACTTTTGACATAATATATTTGCAAAGAATTTTGTTTTATGAAGCTGGATGAGGGTAAAATTGAAAAAGATATTATCAAAGTACAAGAATAAAACAATCACTAGTGTAACTTCGATTGTGTTATGATCGCGTGTAAGATGGAAATGCACAGAAAACTTACCATTTTGGGCCTTATTTACGAAAGTAAAAATATACTTTTTGGGAAGTTTAGTGACCAATTGACCCACGATGTAAAAATAAATAAATGGAAGGAAATAGCCGAAATCTTAAGAACATTAGGTATTTTCAATAAAGACTGGAAATACCTTCGTGACACTACATGGCAAAATTGGCGCAAAAGGACCATGGTAAGGTTTAGTTTATTTTAACTAGTTTATCCTTCATCAATCCGTAATTTTTTTTTATTTATTTAGACCGTTAACCAATAAAGAAGTTATCAATTAGATATGATGTATTATATTGTGTAGGTATGTATGAAATATTCGCATTGTGTATGTGGAAACGATTTTTAGGGTTCCGTACCCAAAGGGTAAAACGGGACCCTATTACTAAGACTCCGCTGTCCGTCTGTCTGTCTGTCTGTCAGTCCGTCTGTCACCAGGCGTTATCTCATGAACCGTGATAGTTAAACAGTTGAAATTTTCACAGATGATGTATTTCTGTTGCCGCTATAACAACAAATACTAAAAAACAGAATATAATAAATATTTAAGGGGGCTCCCATACAACAGACATGATTTTTTTGTCGTTTTTATATATACTGGTACGATAAATCTTTCAGGAAAAGAGAGATAATCGTCTGCAGACTGGTTCTGGGGGAGGAAAAAAATGCAAATATGACGATTCTGATGAAATGATACTAAAAATCATAGGAAAGGATTCTCCAGCAATAGATGGACTTCAAATACCAGAATCTTCAGGATCAAATGAAACACAGGTATCCGTGCCTGTTTTTACAGCAGAAACACCACCTCAACCTCAAAATCCAATACGAAGAAAATCACATCCCCCAGTTGATTTATCAAATGACTTATTTGATTTTAAGAAACAAAAAATGGAAATAGAAGTAGATATTGCTAAAGAAAAACTTCAAATTGCAAAAAGAGAAAAATACAAGCTAGATTTGGAGCTACTCAAACTTGAAAAAGAATTAAACATACAGCCATCAGAATTTACACTACCTTTGTATTTACAAAACGCTCGGGTTATTGATGTTTGTACTGAACAAATTGAACAAATTGTTCGAACAACAGAGTCGGGTGCTGATAATGAACAAGTCAACGATATTATAATAAGTGCTATGAATGAAAATCTTTAAGTATAATCGATCATGCATTTATTAAAAGGATTAAATAAATTATTCATTCAAATAGTTGTATTAATGACTGTAAAACTGCAATCGCTTCCTCATCAAATACTTCGTCCACATTGTTATTATCTACAACTGTATCATTGTCATTTCCGCTAATATCTTGTTCTAAATAGGGTGCATTTGAGCCTAAGCGGTTTTCAATGTTATGCATAACAATGCAAGATAATATTACATTGCTTGCAATTATTGGCTGAACTCTAAGGTGATTTAGACACGGGAATTTTTCTTTTATGATTCCCAAAGAATTTTCTACCAATCTTCTCGTTGACTTAAAAGCACGCAAGAATCTTTCCAGTGATGCTGTCCTTGGTATTTGTATTGGTATATTAGGCGTCATAAGCCACTTTTTTAAACCATATCCACTGTCTCCCAGGATTATTGCGTTTGGGAATGGTCTCCATCCACTTTCCCATGTCCGTGCTAAAGAAGAGCATCTCATCACTCTGGCATCGTGAACAGAGCCAGGCCATCTTGCAGATGCGTAGAAAATTTCTAAGTTTAGCCCGCACACCACCATAATATTAATTGAATGGTTTCCGTTCCTGTCTACAAACGCAGATTCATTTTGATAAGGCGCATCTAGAGGAATTAACGAACCATCCACAATACCAGATATTCTAGGTATCTCATTATGCCTCATGAAAAGTGTTGGTATTCGGTTACAATTATCAGGCCAGCGAACCTCTTCTCCGAGTAATTCAGTAATCACGGCTCCACATACCCTTCTTATGCAATTATGTACGGTTGTTTTACTAAGCCCATGTGCATCACCAATAACGTGGTACTGTGAACCACAACCCATCCAATGCAAAGCGCATAAAATTTGTTTATCGGGTGTAAGTGCTTGGTTTCTGCTTGTACCGTGTTGAAGTCGATGAGCAATTTTATCAATTAAATATTCTACGGTAGATTTACATACCCGAAATTTTTCTTTAAAGCAGAAATCTGTAATTGAGAAGGAGAAATTGATTCTGCTTTTAAATGATCGTCGTTGCCTCCTCGTTTGTATTTGTTCCAAGTATTCATCATCACTACTCTCACTGCTCGATGTAAGTACCATTTTTTTGTAATAAACTTTTTCAATACACTTTTTTACACCTTCAAAATTCAAAATATGATTTCGCGACAGAGGGTAACGCGCCTGTCAGAATTGTCGGACAATTCTACAAATATGTCAACATGTCACGACAATTTTCTGTTTAATAAAGCAGATTTGACAAGTTTTTCACGACAAATTGTCACCTGTCAGCTGTCGCATATAAAGTTTTATAAAACAGAAAAATGTTAAGAAAAAAAAGAGTCCGACATATTTGTGAATTTTCCACCATGACAATTTTGTCGCCTGTAAGTTTTATTAAACAGAAAAATTGTCGAGTTGTCACTTTTTGACATATGTCGGACTTGTCGGATTGTCAGCTTTATTGGATAGGGCCCTGATCTTAACGGTAAGTATTACTATAAATATTAGCAATTGCATTAAGTATTGACAAAAATAAACAATTACAAAATTGAGAAAGAAACCCAGCCCTACATTAAATAAAAATTTTAATCCTTCTGACACTAATGTATATCTTACCCTTTGTCCCACCTAGATAATACAGCTTCAGAAAGACACATAGTAAACACTACCCAGATAATTGAGGACTCCAATTCGATAATTCGATAATTTTTGGTATACGTACCACTAACGCGATACCCAGTATGTGGTTTCAATTAATGTCGTATTATTCCCACCAGTCTGTATATTTTTTTTTATGTATGACCACGCATAACTTTTTACAGGGTAGTCAGATTTAGTTTTTTTTTTTTTATGGTAAGAAGTGGTGGTCGAAGTTGGTCCCACTTAAAATTGAAAAACGAAATCCACCCCTGAGGGTAGAAAAATAGGGATTAAATGATTTTTCACCTACAGGATGTTGACTTGTGAACCGATTCTGTTGAAACTTGGCACATATATGTAGTTCTAATGACGGTTCAACAAAAAAGAGACCTGGAGATCATCTGATGATGGAGACTGAAGACAGTAGAGAGAGCTCCTCGACAGATTACAGCAGGTAGATCGTGTTTGGGCTTATTATTATTATTATCTTGATGAGAACTTTAAACCTAGCTGAGGTCTGACTGTCATAGAAGGTGTGATGTTGGGTACGGAAGACTGTCGAGGGATGTTCTAAATATTAGCTGTGAGAGCATATTCAAAATACTACAATACTCACTTATGCCCATTTACCGCAAATCCTTAACTTCTGGCCTATTCCCTTTAAAATGGAAAATGGCAAGATGGTGACTATACAATCAATCAATCAATCAATCAATCAATCAATAGTCTTTATTTGTAAACACAGGTTAACACAGTGTGCAAGATGTTACAATTGTTATATTAACGTTCCTCTATGTTTTGCCATTTGGCGTACAAATATACATTTGTTGGAGGCTTCTGCCAATTAAGACAATTAGTTTATATATTAATAATTCGAATAATGTCAATTTAAAATAATAAAAATGTAATTTCATAAAAAGCAATAGGTTATGAAAGGTAATGTCAATATTTAAGGAAAAGCTACAATGTCAATACTAAATAATAATAATGTCCATATATTACTGATAAGAAAAATATTTAAAATTGACATTGTCCACAGATTTACTATTAGAGTCGTCATGCATAAGTGGTTATATCACGCGTATACAAACATTATTAGTATGTCATAGAACTGTCATAAAAATAGTCATTAAGACAATAGTAACATTTCTGTATTAATATAGTACGCAGTTTGTGCTTGACATTTACTAAATTTAGACTTTTTATTTAGCTTGGTAACTTATTAAATATTTTTGGGCCATACAAAAAAAGCTTTTCCTCATTAAAGCCGTACCTGCATATAGTACTTTAAGCTCTAACTTATTTTTGCCACGAAGTTTCCGTTATTGGCTTTTGAAAGCTATTTCATAAAGAGTTATGTTTGTTTTAACAAACACATTTACTTCATATATATACAGAGATGGCAAGGTTAAAATTTTGGGGCTTTTAAACAGAGGTTGACAGCTATCAGTGCTTTGTAAACCACACATAGCTCTGATGCATCTTTTTTCGACTTTGAAAACATACTCTTTATTTACTGAATTGCCCCAATATATTATGCCATATCGTAGTGTGGATGCAACATACTCAATGCTCAATACTCAATATTTTTATTGCTTTACCATAATGTGTACTTAGGTGGTAACTAATATGGGGTGCATATTGAAGAGTGTCCTCGTGGCGCATCCTGGGCAACGTCAGCTCCAATTGCCCAGCTGCTTTTGGTGGTGGACAATTGGGGCTGGCGGCTAATCTTCAACAAACGGGGAAGGGTCTTGGTTCCAATCACCTATCATCCTTGTTGGTCGGTGAAGGGAACCAGGCTAGGGGCGGGGAGGACTTTTGCACTGTGTTGTCTGACCATGGGATGGGCAGAAGACACAGTGGAAAAACAAGGCCAGTACAAGCTTAGGCTGAGAAAGGCCAGAGAGGTCAGGAAGAGAGAAAAAAAAAAAAAAAAAGGTAGGTTAGGATAGAGGAATCCACCTCTTAAAAAAAAAAAATCAAACTCAGGAAGGCGAATTGTAAAGAATTATTACCCCAGGAGGGTACCGGTTGCTCCGCAGTCGGAGAATCCCTCACCGAACCTTCGGTCTGCCCCTCGTATTCTGGGGGGGGGGGCAACAACCGCCATCAACCGTCAGTCGACCCAAAGAGCCAGGGTGGCTCACGTCCCCGAGGCGTGGAGTCGTTGGATGTATCCAACACGTCCGCATCTCAGGGATCAAAACAGCGGACGCAGAGCGTCGCAGAGGCACCTCCAGTGTCAGAGGGGAGGATAACCCGATCTCGCTTTAAGCGGCCGGCTACACCAGTGCGAGGGATGGTGACCGACAGCGGTGATTCCAACTGCTCGCAAAAGTCGCTCGCCTCCAAAGCGTCATCAACAAGTAAGCGAACGCGGATGACGGCAGAAACGGAGCGAGTGACGTCAGGGGAGAGAGGTCTGCTTGCTTCGGATGGGGCCATAGTTGATAGGCTGGAGAGAGAGAACGCGGACCTGCGTTCGCAACTCGCTAGCCTCACAGCAATGGTGGCACAAATGGCGGAGCAACTCAGCCTCATATGTAAGGGGCAGGTGGGCCCCAGCGTTGATGGATCCATAGCGGTGACAGGACTAGCACCGGAAGCCGAGGCCCAGCTTCGGCGTTCCATCGCCATAGAAATTGGGGGTATGATGGATGCCAAGTTGGCTGCCATTGCGAGCAGGATGCTTCCTGAAAAGCAACTACGTCCGTCTCTTTCATCCGACGCAAAGGCTCTATTACCAGTTGCGCAGGATCCCAGTGAGATCCCAAATTCCAACAGGAAAAAAGGAAAGGGAAGGGGCAAAAATGGGAAGGAGAAATCGGTGACTCCGGTGGTGGAGCTGCCCGCTGTACCTGTAGCAACCGCACAGGCCTTACAGCCTGCGTCAACGGTTGAGGCGGGGGCTTGGTCGACTGTGGCAAAAAAAGCAAAGCCTCTCCAGTCCAATGCCCCAGCTGGTGCCCCAGCCGTTCTATCCGCATCGTCTACCGCTGCAAAGGGAAAAAAACAGCCGGTTAAACTGCTTCGTGTTCCCGCTTCGGCAGTGATTACCATCACGATAAGGGAAGGATCATCCGCCACTCTCGCAGAAGTTCTGTCGGTAGCGAGACATTAGATTCGGTTGGCCGATCTCGGCATCGATACTGTTGGCCAGAAGAGGGCTGCAAATGGCAGAATGGTTCTTTCCATCTTTGGTGAAGACTGTCCCACCAAGGCTGACAGCCTCACTAGCCGTATGAGGGAGGTCCTTGCCGAGTACGACGTGCATATTGCACGTCCGATGAAAATGGCTGAGGCGAGGATCATGGACCTTGACGATGCTGTCACGCCAGAAGATGTGGCGATAGCTATTGCCGAGGCGGGTGGTTGTTCTTCCGGGGACGTGAAGGTGGGTGAAATTCGACGCCCGCCTACTTCTCTGAGGCACGTCTGGGTTCGTGGTCCACTAGCGGCGGTAAAGAAGCTGGCGTCCAACAAACGCATGCGGGTAGGATGGACGTCGGTAAGGGTCGAGGTGTTGGAGGCACGTCGTATGATGTGCTTCCGTTGCCTCAAGCCTGGGCACATCCGTCGCTTATGTACTAGTGCAGTTGACCGGCGCACTCAGTGCTACGCTTGCGGAGGACCCCACAAAGCAAGAGAGTACACGTCGCCGACTGTGCGGTGTCCGGTATGTGCGGACCATGGTCGTCCAGCTGACCACAGGCTGGGAGGTAAGAAATGCGCTCCACGCAAGAAGGCCTCGCTTGCCCCGGCCACATTGCAGAGATCGGTGCCAGCACCACTGGGTGCGGGCCCACTGGAGGAGATGGATACCTCATCTTCCCAGCCTTGAAAGTCCTCCAGTGCAACCTGAACCACTACCGCAATGCGCAAAATCTTTTTCTGCAGACTATTGCGGAGTGGTCGGTTACCTTGGCGGTGGTAGCAGAGCTCTACGGTCTCCAGGATCATCCTCGCTGGTTCCGGGACCCCCTGGACTCTGTTGCCGTTTACTGGGCTGGTGGAGGCAGTGGGCGTCACTGCTCCTTGCTTGATAGGGGGCAGGGATATGTCGCAGTCGAATGGGGACATCTGGCCGTAGTGGGCTGCTACGTGTCTCCCAACATTTCGCTCGCCCAATTTGAGGGATACCTGGACGGGGTTGCAAACTGCGTTCGAGGCAAATGCTCCACCCGTCCAGTGCTTGTCTTGGGCGACTTCAATGCTCACTCCAGAGCATGGGGTAATAGCCGGGATAGGCCGAGGGGACACGTAGTGCAGGACTGGGCGGCTTCACTTGACCTTCGACTATTGAATCGAGGGTCCGTTGCCACATGCGTCCGATGGCAGGGGGAGTCAATTGTGGATCTCTCATGGGCAACTCCTGCTGTAGCCCGCATGGTGTCGGAATGGAGAGGAGCAGAGAAGATGTTCACTCTTTCTGACCATCGCCACATCGTTTTTGATGTGGCACTCCGTCCTTATGGCGGTCCGAGCCGTCCAGGCTCAAGTCCACCGACGCGACGTTGGGCCTTCAAACAGCTCAATAGAGATTTGCTCGTCGCAGCTGCCGACGTCGCGGCGTGGCCAGATAATGGTAGATCCCAGGGGATCTCGCTCGATCCAGAAGAGGAGGCGACCTGGTTCCGGGAAACAATGACGTCAATTTGCGATGCTGCCATGCCCCGGGTCAGGTGCGCCCAGCGTCCTGGTGCGGTTTACTGGTGGTCGGAAGACATCGCGTAGTTGCGCACTGTCTGTTATAGAACACGGAGCCAGTTTCAGCGCACCCAGCGCAGAAGGCAGCCGAGAGCTACGGAGGAGGAGATAGCCAGAGTTTATAGAGCTTACCGAGTAGCGACTGTGGCGCTTCAACACGCCATCACGGATGCCAGGTCTCGGTCCTGGAGCGAGCTTCTCAAGGGGCTGGACAGGGATCCGTGGGGGAAGCTTTATAGGATGGTCATGGGCAAATTACGCCCATGGGTCCCCCCCATCACAGAGACCATGGATCCAGATCTGCTGGAGAGAGTAGTAAACACACTCTTTCCAGTAGCCAGGGACAGTCCCTCATCGCCCCCGTCAATGTCAGACAGGTGCGATGAGTTAGGGGTGACGGAAGGAGAGCTCGACCGAGCCGTGAAGCGCTTAGGGGCTCGCAACACCGCGCCAGGTCCGGATGAAATCCCTGGCCGGGCGTGGGTTATAACTCTGGCTACTCTGGGTAACCGCCTGAGACGGTTATTTAATAGCTGTCTCCGTGCAGGCGTGTTCCCCTCCGGTTGGAAGGAAGCTGTATTGGTTTCATTGAAGAAGGAAGGCAGGGCTGCAGAGTCTCCCTCTGCATACCGTCCCATATGCCTGCTTGACGAGTCTTCCAAGTTCTTTGAAAGAGTGATTGCTGAAAGGCTCGTCAAGCACCTGTCGCGAGTTGGTCTCGACCTTGCTGATAGCCAGTACGGCTTCCGGCAGCGGCGTTCTACCGTAGATGCGATACTTCGCGTCCGCGCGCTGTCGGAACAGGTGGTGTCCCGGGGTGGGGTGGCGTTGGCGATAAGTTTGGACATCGTCAACGCCTTCAACTCCTTACCCTGGAGTGCAATTAGGGAGGCACCAGTACATCATGAAGTGCCTCCCTACCTGCAAAGCATTGTCGAGGCATACCTACGCGACCGGCACATTCGCTATGTGGGCCGGGACGGTAGCGTTCAGCGGAAGGAGATTACGTGTGGGGTTCTGCAGGGGTCGGTTCTAGGTCCCCTCTTGTGGAACCTAGCATACAACACAGTCCTGCGTGTCAATCTCCCCGTCGGCGTTAATATTGTTTGCTACGCAGACGATACCCTGGTGTTGGCCGGCGGGGACACCTTCGAGGGGACCATCCAGCTTTCTGAGCTTGGGGTGGCAAAAGTCGTGGCCTCAATCCGCGGACTGGGTCTGGAGATAGCGCCTCAGAAAACTGAGGCGTTATGGTTTCATAAGCTGCGGAGGAGCAGAGAGCCACCCAGCTCGTTGGTCCATGTCGGAGATGCGCAAGTCCAGGTGGGCCGATACATAAAGTATCTTGGCCTTATTCTGGACGGTCGGTGGGGCTCTGAAGAGCACTTCGAGCGCCTGGTTCCCCGGGTTGAGAAGGCTGTGGGTGCTTTGCATAGACTGCTGCCCAATCTTGGGGGACCACGGGAGGACGTTCGTCGTCTCTACGCGGGTGTCGTCCGATCGATGGTCCTTTACGGGGCGCCTGTTTGGTCAGGTAGACTGTCAGGCGTCCGACGCTGCAGAACTAAAGTCAATAGACTGCATCGGAAAATGGCCATTCGTATCGCACGAGGATACCGAACGATATCCTTTGAGGCGGCAACTCTCCTGGCGCGCTTTCCGCCGCTGGACATCCTGGCGGATATGGACGCAAAAGTCTACTACCAGATTAGCGATATCCGCCAAAGCGAGAATAGTGTGCCAGGAAGCGCATTCGTGAGGCTGAGGCGGCGGGAACGACGACACGCGCTCGAGCGGTGGCGTGAGCGGCTACAGCAGCCGCAATATTCGCGCAAGCGCATTGTTGAAGCCGTTCTGCCGCACTTCGAATCCTGGCTGAATAGAGGGGAGCGCATCTCCTTCAGGCTCACCCAGGTGCTCACCGGACATGGTTGCTTCGGTGAGTACCTGAACAGAATTGGGCGAGAGGCCACGGCAAATTGCCACCACTGCGGAGGCAGCCTGGATTCCGCACAACACACGCTCGAGGAGTGCCCTGCGTGGGCCTCCGAGCGGCGGGTCCTGGTTGCCAGGGTCGGACGAGACCTGTCTCTGCCAGCAGTAGTGAGGGCTATGCTGGCAGAGACAGAGAATTGGAAGGAAGTAGCCTCCTTCTGTGAGACCGTGATGGTCAAGAAGGAGGCTGCCGAGCGGGATCGGGAGAAAGCCGATCCCGCTCGGAGAAGGAGGCGTCGGGGAGGCAACCTTGGCGCCTAATACGCCGAAATCCACCTACCGAACAAGGTAGGTGGTCCTTTGGGGTCGCAGGCGCACAGAGTGGGGATTCTGTCCGCCCACCGAGTGACCCTAGGGTGGCACAGTGGTCACGTGCTGCCGTACACAGTGAGGCTCAGGGGAGGCCCCTTTACAGTCTCCCCAGGGATGTGCCTTACAGGCGTTGCACAGGGCGGTTCCGGAATTGGTCTTTTAAGAGGAACCGGCCCCCCCCCCCTATGTGCTGATGGTGTACACCGGGGTGGTTTTTGTGAGATAAAAATCCCACACTCCCGGCCTCCGTCCCCAGAGGTCGGGTGCCTTTTGAAGGTTTCCCCCGAAAAAAAAAAAAAGTAAAAAAAAAAGGTGGTAACTAATATAATTGAGATCATTATGGACCCTGTAGGGCACAGCAAAAAGGGTAGGCGAGAGGAAGCCCCGTTTTAGGTGATCATTAAATTGTTATGTAATACAGTTAGGAGATCGCAAATTAGATAGTAACATTTCGCTAACATAAGTATTATTTTATCTGCAAATGTACTTAAATATTTTAAATTATTTTTATATACTAGTACCTACATAATGTATTATACTTCTATTTGTTGTTTTCCTTTGAATAATTATTATTGTTATATTATGTATTTATTATTATTCTTATTTAATTTATTTATTATTGTCATATTATTTACTAATTATTATTATATTATTTATTCATTATTACTGTATCATTAATATATTTTAAAACATACCTATAAATTGCGTGATTATCATTAATTATTTTTATCAATTATTATATTATTTATTATTAGTTATAATTTTAACATATATATAAATTACATTATTATTAATACTTTTTCATATTATTTATGTTTATCATTTAAATATTCATATAAGGAGTATTAACATCCTAAGGAATTCCTTGAGAAGCATGTGTGGTGTGACTATGAATGATAAACTGAAGAATGATGTGATAATGCAACGGTGCGGTTTAAAGGAAGATGTAGTGACAAAAATTTAAAAGAGTATGTTAAGATGGTTTGGTCATGTTGAGAGGATGAATGAAGGGCGATTAAAAAAAGGTATTTACAAGGCGGATGTGAGTGAAACGCCGGGAGGGGACGCCCTAGGAAGACATAGTGACCTTATTGGTGATGTTCTTCAGAAAGGCCAGGTGCGTAGTACTCACAACCGGCGTGCGTGTATGACCAGATGTATGAACGTAAACGAGGCAAAAGGAGTATGTATGGATCGTAGCAGGTGGCGTTCTGTAGTTTCTGCCTACCCCCATGGGAAGAAGGCGCGAGTTTATGTATGTATGTATGTGTAACATTTGTTTATCAGTAGTTGTTTAAGTTTTTTTATAAATATATTTAACTTTTCTTATGTCTTTATTATCTCAGGTAGTTTGTTGTATATTTTTATAGACATTACGTAGGGACTTGTAGAATAAATTTTTAGCTTGGATATTGGTATGTTTAGCCTAGTTCGGTGCCTAAGTGTGTATTGTGATTGGATGTCTTCACGCTTTGTGTAGAACTCTTGGTGCTTACGAACAAATTTACATGTTTCTAAAATATAAATACTGGGGACGGTTAGAATATTGTGTTTTAGACTATTTTCTAAAACACAATATTCTAACTCTAGGTTTGCAGCTGTCAGTTTGATCAGATCATCATCATCAGATCCGAACTAATTTCTTTTGTAGGGTAAATAGGGTAGGTGCATCTGGACTATTGTCCCAGAGAGTTACGCCGTAGATAAGCCATGCATTGGCATACGCATAATAGGTGGTGATGGCAGTTTGAAGATTAGTTGTCTTTTTAATTTCGCGGAGAGCGTATGAAAATTTTGAAATTTTTGAACGGGTTTTTCGTATTTGTATTTTCCAGTTAATATGTTTATCTATTGTAAGTCCAAAAATGTAAATTCATCAACAGTTTCCAATTTTGAGCCGTTAAAGTTGAAATTTAAGTGTAGAGGAGCTTTTTGATAAGGGTGGAAAGTCATTAATTTTGTTTTAGTATAATTAATTTCTAAATTATGTGAGGTCATCCAGTTACATGTTTTTGTGAGTGTGGAACTAAGTTTTTCTTCTATGTTTATGTTGTTTTGACATGAGACTAATAAAGATATGTCATCCGCGAATAAAACACATGGCCCCTCTATGATTTTCGGTAAGTCATTGATGTAAACGAGGAATAATAGGCAACCTATGACACTTCCTTGGGGGATGGAAGCGTTAGTTATTTTGCTTTTAGATCGGATTTTTTCTATTTCTCTACTATTGTGGTTGAAGTATTCGATTACAACTATTTGTTCTCTATTTTTTAAATATGACGTAAGCCATTCATGGGCTTTCCCGCGGATTCCTATTCCATACAGTTTATTAAGCAGTATTTTAAATTGTACCTTGTCGTACGCTTTGGTCATGTCCAGTAATATTCCTACTGCGTATTCCTTGTTATTTATAATATTAAGGGCTTCTTGAGGTAAAGGTAAACGTAAGGTAAAGGTAAGGTATTTATACGATCACACATAGCTCTTTCGAAAATCTTAGAGGCTGAGGGCAAGACGGCTATTGGGCGATAATTATTAGGATCAGTTTTTGAGTTATTTTTATGGATTGGTTTAATTAATGATTTCTTTAACAATTCGGGGAAAGTGCCTTCTGTAAAAGACTGATATAATAATAGATAAAATGGTAAAGTGAGTTCATTTGCGCATTCTTTCAGTAACTTAGGTGGTATTTCGTCTATACCGTAACTTTGTTTATTTTTTAGGTTTTTGATTAATTTGTTAACTTCCCAAGCCATACATTGCCATACATTTTACATAGCCATGGTAAGCCATTAAAACAGATTCCAAGCTTACAATTTTAGCCAGTTTATAGAGAGCATATGCAAATTTATTAACCTTTTTACAAATGTCGTCCGTTGGCGGTTTCCAGGGCAAGTTATTATCAATAATTACACCAAGGAATCTAGTCACAGTTGCCGACTCTATTCTAGTCCCCAAATAGTTAATATCAAGTTTTACATTACGAATCTTTTGATAAAAGTGCATTCTTTTAGTTTTTTCTAGATTTATGATAAGATTATTATTATTTAGCCAAGAAATTATTTTATTCAATGTCAAATTTATCTCTGCTTCGTATGTTTTATGATCGTCACATTTTACTACTACCGTACTATCGTCAGCAAATAGAACCATAGGATGCTTTATTTCCCTAGGCAGATCATTTATATAAGTTAAAAATAGTGGAGGTCCTAACACACTGCCTTGTGGTACTCCGTATTTAATTATCCTACTACTAGATCGGTATCTTATTTCGTTTCCAGTTCGTGGGCATATTCGTAATATTTCTAAAATCTGCTGTCTGTTGTCTAAGTAAGATTCAATGAGATTCAAAATGTTGCCTCTTATACCATATTTCTCTAATTTATTTAATAGTATCTTATAATCCACATAGTCAAAAGCCTTTGTAAGGTATATATATATATAGCACATACAGCATTTCTTTCATCCACATTCGACAAGATAGGACGTATCAGATAATGGACCGCCATGTTAATTGTCCTGTTCTTGCGAAATCCGTTCTGTTCATTAACTAGAATGTTAGATTTCTCAAGGTAAGTATAAAGTGCTTTATATATGACCTTTTCAAATATTTTTGCAAATATAGGTATTTGTCTTGCTTTTTGTATAGTGGAGTAACTATGGAGGTTTTGAGCTTATCCGGGAAGATACATAAATCGGATATCAATGACAACATCAAAACCATCTTATCCTATCTTAATTCATTCAACGTTTACATAAGTGTTTAAGTTACTTCTCTGCCCGCATTACCAAAACCATCTAAAGCTATTCATTAGCGATCACCAGCACAGATTTGTTGGATCACGAACAACATGTATTAATCTAGTTCAATTTGCAGAATTTTTAATTGGGGCTGTTGATGCTGATCATCGGGCTGACGTCATATACTGACTTTTGCAGGCCTTTGACAAAGGCTCCCACAAAATCCTTTCTCATAAGTTGCGTGGTTATGACTCTCAATTAGTAGCTTACTTGAACGGGTGATTTCATAATTACCAGATAGATATTTATTTAAACGGTTATTAAAATTACGTATAAAATATCTCGTCTGGAGTCCTACATGGCTTACATATGGGGCCAATATTTTATATAATTAAACAATTTAATTAATGACTGTTGCGATTGACCGGAGTACATCCAGTACTTGACGGCTGGCCTGGGACAATCTCCCAATGTTTTTGATGTAAGTTCCCTACTACACTGAGTCGAGTGACTCCGCTGGCGACACACGTCACCACGCACCCCTGAATGCGTAAGTGGGTGGGCACAACACGTTGGGACCTCGGAGAGACGGTGTCGAGGAGGCGGCAGAGAGGCGGCGAAATGAAACAGTGGGAGTTGTTGCCTCTTCGACGGCTGTGCTGCGACTGTTTTTTTTTTTTTTTTTTCCTAATTGGCAGCTCGTAGTTTTGACCACTGAGGTCTTGGCTACTTAACCGGTCAAGCCTGTGGATGCCTTAAGCTACTAACTTAAAGCCTCCAGCCAGGGGCGAAATTCTTAATTACTAGGTGACCGCACGCTAAGGGCACCCCCTGTGGGGTACGAACCTCGGCTTAGGGCGTCACTGAGGGGAGGGCAGCAAGGTGGGACAGGCTGGATCGAAATTGATTTTTGCAGGTAAATGGCACCTAATTTATACCCGGTGAGGCCGGCCTAAGTTACCGTAACGAGGACCGTGATTTTTAAGTCCTTTTGCTTGCTAATTTTACCTATAACCGAAATCTGTCAAGACCCTTTTTTATTATTTTTCTGATAAAATGTTTTACAATTATTGTTCTAAAACCTTATATAAACAACCCTTAAACTAATTAAACCTTAATTACAGACTTAACTATTAACAATAAAAATATCTTATAACAATATGTGGTAAAAATGTAGGTCGACATATTTTCAAAATCCCTAATAACTATTAATCTACTGATTCGATTTTTACAAACTAAACGAGTAAATTAGTTTTATGACTAAATCTACCTTTTAAAATATAAATGAATAAAATCTAACCATAAACAAAAAAAATAGTTTTTGGAGTTACGTAATTATTCCTTGCAAAAATTTACACTATCAAGTTCTTAGCAGATTCTAATTTGAACAGTCTTACAGGTTTAGAATATGATTATTTACATTAAATATGAGCTAGTATAACTAATTATAATAAGAAAAAACATAAATTAAATCTCTTAAAGTTTGAACTCGAATACTTTTTCTGACTCAGTACTAATTGCATAGAGGTCCTTACACTACTTGTGCCCTGGTGCCCTGATAGGGTTCGTCGCCGGCAATGACATTTCTAGCTGTTTTCAGCACTATGTTTTATGTATGCGACTTAAAGTTTCTCAGAATAATTACGTCTGTCCGAGACTCCTGGCTCTTACAGATAGATCTTAATAGTCTCATTAAATGGTGCAAAAATAAAAATAAAACTTATCGGGCTGCGCAGGGGAGTGAGACAAGGGGATGGCATATCCCCGAAACTGTTTACTGGCGCTGTGGAAGACATGTTTAAGACGCTGGACTGGAAAGGAACGGGCATAGATATAAATGGCGAGTACATCTCAAACCTACGATTCTCTGATGATATTGTCCTTATGGCGGAGTCACTACAAGATCTTGATCGAATACTGACTGACATATCGGTCACCTCTCGACGCATCGGTCTTGGGATGAACTTAGACAAAACCAAGGTTATGTTTAACGACCTAACTACCCAGATACCGATTGTCACTGACGGTGTCCCCCTTAAAGGTGTTCAGAAATATGTTTACCTCGGGCAGAATATGCAGCTGGGTAGAAACAATTTTGAGAAGGAAGCCGATAGAAGGATTCAGCTGGGAAGGGCAGCATTTGGTAAACCTCATCAGGTCTTCTCGTAATCTATACCGCAGTGCCTAACGATGACAGTCTTCTACCCGTGCGTCCTACCAGTTACGATTTACGGAGCCGAAATGTCGACACTCACGATGAGACTTGTCTATAAGTTTAAAGTCACTCGGCGAGCTATGGAGAGAGCCATGCTTGGAGTCTCTCTGAAGGATAAAATCCGAAACGAGGTTATCCGCCAAAGAACCAAGGTAACCGACATAGACCAAAGACTAAGCAAGCTGAAACTGCAATGGGCTGGTCACATATCTCGCAGAAGTTCTAGAGTGGAGACCGCGTTTAGGCAAACGTAGTGTGGGACGCCCGCCGGCCAGGTGGAGTGACGACTTGCGAAAGGCGGCTGGCAGAGACTGGATGAGGAGAGCCGAGGATCGGGCTTAATGGCGTTCACTAGGAGAGGCTTAAGTCCAGCAGTGGACGAATATAGGCTGATGATGATGAATGGTGCAAAAAAAAAGAAATGTATTTGAAATTAATGAAGTGTTACCACGTTAAATATACAAGAACAAATAATCTTATAAGTAAAGGCAGACTAATAATAATAATAAAACAGACTATACACAATCAGGTAGCAAACGTCATCCATTAAAAACTAGCACTCAAATATAAACTCATACAAGATACAAACAAAAACTCCTTATTACAAGTACGTACCACAAACAGTTTTAGAAAATACCACACAAACTCTACTACGATCACGGCACACTAACCGGCAGGACCGTTCACTATAATAGACCAGATATTGCCCTTTAAAATAAAGTTAATAAAGTCACATACCTCATAGATATTGCAGTCCCTAATACATACAATTTACAAAAAACAATAGCTGAGAAAATCAGTAAATACACTGAACTAAAAGAAGAAGTGACCAGAATTTGGAGGCAGGAAAAAGTGTACGTAGTACCCATTGTTGTCTACACGACAGATGTCATATCCAATCCCCTCCACCACAGCCTCAATTTAGACCTGAAAGACTCAGTTTACATAACACTCCAAAAAACAGCAATTTTAGACACCTGCAGTAAGGAAGTTCATGCAAATTGGAGAAAATCATCTGACTCTTCATAATATTAATCCTAGGTGCTTTAAAAAAAAAACACCACACACGCTACATTGACTTGGCTTGGGCCCAGTATTACATTTATGACGACAAAGTTACTTAAATAGACACTGTACGTGAACTTGGAGTTCTATTTGACCAAAAATTTATATTTGCACTATATGTAGGTGCTCACACCCAGTGCCCTTCTTGGGCGCTGGGCGTGAGGACTTGCCTCACGGACACACACCACTCTCCATAGACACACATAGTACTTTTTTGTTTTTTTTTATTTTGTGTAGTAATACTCTTCTTCTCAGTACTTGGAGCTTTTAAAAGGTTGTAGTACGTAAGTGCAATTTAATATTGTAATTTTAAGGGTGTGAGCCTGGAGATCTGTCATACAGGTCCCGAACCCAGTATAGAATCCAGCTCTCACAAAGGTTTAAATCCGTTTGTAACTTCGATACTATGTACCAAAATTGTACCTTTTGAGAGAAAATAAATTACTATTATTATTTCCGATAACCTAGACCTGAATCCTCCAGTAGTGTACTTAGAGGATTCAGGGCTAAGCAGAACCAAAGTGGACTCAAACTATCACCCTGAAATATGCCTCGCTCAATTCTTATCGGTTCGTTATTCCTCTGGATATTTCGACATCCTGGATAGGGAAGGACCGTTCTCCATTGCCCCATACATGACTTTAGGAAAGTGCGCAGAGTTGCATCTACCTTATACAACTCCAGCACCCTCACAAGCCATGTATGTGGCACCGAGTCATAGGCCTTCTTGTAATCTATCCAACATGTCGACAGATCCTTTCGGGAACGACGAAACTGTTGGCTAATGGCCATATCAATGAGGAGTAGCTCCTTAGTACCACGGGACCCGTTACTACATCCATTTTGAGAAGGAGACAATCATGATGGAGTTGGCGTCTATATGTTTGTTAATTTTAGCTCTCAAAATGGATGTAAGAACTTTATCGACCGTCGGTAAACACGTGATCGGCCTATAATTTTTGGGTTCCGCAGTATTACCTGATTTATGGAGCAGGTGGGTAACTCCTGTTGTTAGAAACTGGGGTAGCGAACCAGATTCTAAAGCAACCTGGTACTGAGCCGTCAAGCGAGCGTGCGACCTACCAAACCATTTGATCCAGAAGTTGTGCAGTCCGTCCGGCCCTGGAGACTTCCAGTTAGGCAGCGGACGGACTGCACGAGTTACATCTTGGGGACAAATGGAACTAGCCCCCATTTCTGGTATTGGATCGCAGACTCACTCGACTTCCCGAGCCCAATCACTTTCGGTGTGACTGACAGGCACCGACCAGATATTGCGCCAGAAAGAACACATGGCATCATCATCCGGCAGGCACGTGTCAGCCACACCTTGATCTGGTCGCTCCCAACCCCTATAAACCCACCTTTCATCGCGCTGGAAGGTGCGATTCTGAGTGTATCGCTCCACTCGCCGCTTATACCGACGAATACGGTTCGCCCATTCATACACTTTCTGCTTCAGGCAGTCGATGCGCTCTGTGACACAGGACATGTAGTCTTTAGGGCTGATATTAGTCCCTGCGAACGCGCGTCTCACAAAGCGCATCACTCTAGAGCGAGTATTGCCCTCCCTGAAGCAGATTAGTTTGCCGATGAGTGCTCTGGCCCCACCAATATGGCGCTCAATTCTGCACTGCCAAGCTGGTACGGCTGGTTTCGGTCGTGTAGCTCTAGAATCATTAGCAAATTTGACGTGAGCTACACGACATGCCGCTACAGCCGCGCAGTACAGAATCGAATGTGTATCGGTGAGGTCTACGCAGTCATCAAAATAATTTGACAACTGCGTATCCAGTGCCGCCACCAGCACCCTATTTTTGTTATGCATGGGTAAACGAGGTAAGCGTGGTCTAAGTTCGGGCGATATGAACCGATATTCTCGAATCGCATCCTCCAAAGCACTCCTCAATTCATCATTGCACTGGGTACTTACGTTTGTAGCCCTATCATCACTCTCCTCGTCTGCTTGACTTGTGTTAGACTGTGGTAGTACTACCACAGTCTAACGAGTCTGCGACGGGGGGGCGATGACATGACTACTCTGCATTTCATTTCGCAGGTGATCAAGTACAGTGTCATCCAACATATGATTACGTTGGATGACCCGCACCTGATCCGACAGTCCTTGTGCCGACACGTTGACAGCTGGCTCAAGCACCTGAAAAAGAGAGAGCATCCAAACACGGTACGCGGTCAGATTGTTTCCCCCCTCTGTAGCCCCATAGTATGAGCGCATGACGTTTTCGTTGATGGATCGCGTCCATCTCATGCGCTGCACACTTCCGCCGGGAGCTGGGACATCAGAAGCCGGTGGGCCTCGAGGTCCTAAACTGTACGGCGGCCGGTGTCCTCCACGTCGACGAGCAGGTGGTGGCGATGTGGGCGGGGAGAAATACTCGTCGCTCGAGCTCGACGCAACTACCGCGGCCGGTGTCGTCACAGCGCTCACAATTGGGCTGGATACCGGCGGCAGCGAGGCGGAGTTGAGCGAAGAGTCCAGAGGTGGTGGGCGTGTTTGGCGTGCGGCTGATCTTGTCAACATTTTATTCTCATCTTCATTTTCCTATCTTGTTTTCATGATTGTTTTATCGGAGGTGACATCTGTCATATCACCTCCGATTCGGCAGTTTTTGAATAAATTTATTACATTTTGGTTTTTTTATTTATTCTAAAGTGGTTTGCAAGATTCAGGTTTGATATAAAATGAAATACTGTTGTAAGGCTGGGTCCAAATTACTTTCTCAGTTAAAATTACAAAAAATTGGAAAACGAGACGTTTTGTTGATACGGTGTTGCCATTATAGGTTTTGCAAGGTTTTACTATGTAATAGCGATCTAATCGATTTACGCTTTGATTCCCTAAGCTGAAATCTAAAATTCTTGACTGTTTTTCTGATTTGTAATGAAACTTTTATGTTGACTTTTTTAACTAGCATATTTTTCCCCTAGTATTAAGTTTGCTTAAAAAGTTGACATGTACCCAAGCTGTAAATTAAGATAATTTAATTTTGGTAATGTAGTGTTTACCTTAAAGTAATTAATCCACAGTACTTAGTTTTAACTTCATGTTTTTTTTAAAGATATTTGTAGTGTAAGCCATTGTTGGTAGCCCTTTATTTTTATTTTTTTCTAGGTGGGAAATCATCATATGACCTCTCCCGCTCTGGGCGGAGCGGAAGGGCGTGTCAGACTCTTACTGACTAAAACCCACCCGTGTTCCTTCTGCCTTGCCTGTGCGCCAGGGCCACGGTAACTCTTTCGAACAATCCGCGACCCCGGCAGGCATCGGCCCTATCGGACCCCGTCAATTATGCCGACATCTCTTTGAGGCGCGCGTGGAACACAACGCGCCCTCGACCCGGGCCTGGTCCTTACCGGACGGCGAGCTGCCCCTTGCTCGCCGTCCGCAGGCCCGCGCCTACGGTGGCCGGGAGTCGGCTATCGACTCCCGACGCCCAGGGTGTCTCCTCCTGCGGCGATTAGGGGCGTCAGGGCGCAATGATTGCCTCTCCCTCACGCGCTCCGTCTCCTCCTTCGCGAGCATTACTGCTTTACAGAAGGAGGTGACTGCTTCCCATTCCTTCTCGCTCCGTACCATGGCCTGAACCAGGGCCGGACGCGAGAGATCGCCACCGCCGATCGCCGCCACGAGGACACGGTGGTGCTCCGCCCAAGCCGGGCATACCTTCACCGTATGCTCCACAGTGTCCTCCGGTCGATCCACACAATGACAACACCCGGACGTTTCCTCCCGCCTTATCCGAAACAGGAACCTCCTGAAACAGCCATGTCCGGTGAGGACCTGCGTCAGGCGGAAGATGAGGACGCCGTGGTGCCTCTCAAGCCACTCCTCAAAGAGGGGACTTACCGCCGCAATTGTGGCGTGCCCAATTGTTGGTAGCCCTAAATAAATAAATACGTTCATTTGTTTGAAAAGGAAACTGAAAAGCAAAAATAAAAAAACTTTTTTACAAAAAATTAAACCGACGAAAAAAAAATCTGAAAAGCAAAAACTAAACCTTTCAGTCTAACTAAGCTCTTAAATGAATGTAAATAAAAAAAATTGAGTCGGCGCCAAACATACAAGGCGCCAAGAAAAATGATGGCGGCAAGATTGGTCGTCGTTAATCGATCTGCGTTGATTGTTTGGCGCCGACTCAAATTTGTAATTTACATTAATTTAAGAGCTTAGTTAGACTGAAAGGTTTATTTTTTGCTTTTCAGTTTCTTTTTTCGTCGGATGAATTTTTTGTAAAAAAAAAAAAATGATATATTCTTCATGGGATTCCAGAACTGTGGCAGTGGGAAAAAGAGCTATATCACTTCTGTCTAGAGAATGGTGGAGTCATTGAGATACGGTTCGGCCCGCAACCTGTATATGGTAAACTTATGAACACTTTATTTTAATTTTGACTATTAAGTACATGGTACTAAGACCATGTATTTATTAAATATTAATAATATCGAAACCTGAGCTAAAGTCACCTAATAGCACCTCATTACACGACCTGGGTAATAATAATGGAATGTAATTTCAGGTTATTTAAAAAAACAGTTATATGAGTTAAAGTTTCAATTTCATAGGTTTATAAAGGAATCGACAGATCATTGCAAAAATATCCGTAAAAAACACTGAACCCTTACTTGAGGAAAAATAGCTAAAACTGCATGCACGGTCTACCAATACTTAATATTTGCAATTCATTCGAGCTTTTACTTCGGAATCAGGTGGCTTAATTTATTATAATTTGTTTTGCAGTGATAACAGACATAGAGGACTGTCTAACTGTAGCCAACACTTGCATGGATAAGCCATATGTTTACAACTTTGGAAAGGAGTTGTATGCTAGGGGACTGATCACAGCAAATGGTATGTTACATAATTAATTTACACAATTAGAAACAATCAATCTGCATAACCTTTTCGGGTCGGCTTCCAGTCTAACCGGGTGCAGCCTTATGCAGAATACCAGTATTTTACATGGAACTGAGTAACACGATACCCCTTGGTAAGGCTGGTTGCCAAATTAAAGCCCCATATACACGGTGCAAGTTTCTGGAACGTTCAAGACCAATAATGCACGCGATTATTGGTCTTGAACGATAAAGCACGTGCAATTATTGCCATTCCATTAGAATTTCATGCAATTGCTTACACGCGTGTGATTCCCATAAAATGGCATACAAACTGAATGCAAATTTTGCCATTCAATAATTGCATGCGACGTCTGTTTACAGCAACGCAGTTATTTCAAGGCGATTATTGGATCCAAGTTTTGCCTTGCGTAAACACAGAATTGCACGTATTTGTACAATTTATTGACTCAAGTATTGCCCGTATTTGCGCTGCCAAATATTTCATTCAATTTTATTGAACATCTTCTCAAGTTTTTTTTTTACTTTCAATGATAGAAAATTTTCATGCCAGAATTTAATGCGATTTTATTATACGTGCTGTTTACACCTATAGGTACTAGTTTTGAACGGCAACTAACTTGCCCGTTTCGTGCAAAAATTGTGCGTGTTGTTGAGATGGTGCCAGTCAATTGTTGTTTCAATTTAATGGCATACCGTTAAATTGAAGCAACAATTGGTTGACACCGTTGACACCGTGTATATGGGGCTTTATGTGCGACTTTTAAAGATCTACGAATGACAGCCGGGACCAACGGCTTAATGTGATTTCCGAGGCACGGAATGATCTTGTTAGTGATGGGTGATCGTTAGTGTAGCTTGCCGCGGTCGGTTCGTGGATGGATGACCACCCATCCACGAAACGACCATGGCAACCGTTGCGCAAACCTTCGATTGAACCGTGCGGCTGTTATTATTTAGCCACGAGCCCCTAGAGGTAGGTAATTTGGTCCGTACCTCAGTAATACCGGAGTCAGGATCTGTGTCTGGTATGTGGCAATAGCCTCAGCCCATGGGACTAAAACATAACTAGATAATGTGAGTACACCTACATTACACCTCTGCTTCCGCACGTAGGAATAGCAGGACCCTGCATGCTAGGGCTTCACAGATCAACTAATTATTTAGTGCTTATGTTGTGCCTCCTAAATAAGTTTGGTTTTGATTTTTTGCTTCAAAGATGCTAATTTATAATAATTTATGTTCTTATAAGTTTGAGGTTTACAAAGTATCTATTATGAATATTTCCCAAACAAACAGATATAATTAAGTCGGGGACTACCCCCACTACTACTATGGTGAACGCTCCCATGCGTTGGGGAGATTGAACCACAAATCTTTGCTGAGATAGGAGCCTTTTTGGCCCCACACAGGTTTTTTACTTGTTTGTTGTTGTTTTTATTGTTAATTTTGCGTTTTAAATGCTCCTTTTTTGTTAGTCTTTGTGTTTCCTGTGCGTGTCCCAAATAAAATATTTTTCTTTCTTTCTTTACATCTTCATTAAAATCAAAACTAAACTAAGAAGGCACAAAATGAGCACTAAATAATTTGATAGTCTGCAAAGCCATACGGTCGACGGTACCACTAGGCCACTAGGCGTACCTACACGCATGGGCTGGGTATAATGTTCTAACCTTTATCATCTTTCACTCAATCTATCCAAAGTTATTTTTTACTTTAAGTAAGACAATACTGCATGATATTGTGTGTATAATAAGTCCGTCTATAGGTAGATTTGAAACCTATCTATTAACATCCCATAAGCGTTGTTATTATTTATACTTTCATTGGTTACGTTCATATTTCTAGCAATAACATGGAAGCCTCACCGTAAGCTACTAAATCCAGCATTCAACCAGCAAATACTGAACACGTTTGTGCAAGAATATAGCCAACAAGCGAGACGTCTTGTTTCTGAACTAGCTCCTGAAGCTGGAAAAAAATCGTTTGATGTGGTACCATACTTGTCAAATAATGTAATTAAAGCTGTGTATAGTAAGTATTTTTAAACTGCCATATCAAAGGCATCGCTAATGCGTTGCAGACTCAGGCCACACGTGGCTAACCGATTATGCACATCTTCAGTATTGCTCAGAATTTTTTAAAGAGGGAAAAACATCGCTAAATAATTTGTTCTATTCACAGAAACAACGATCGGAGATAAACCTAATGACTATGAACAGGAGGTGACTCTTAAAAACTATGCTCACGGTATTGACAATTATTTCGCTTTGCTCGAGGAAAGATTTCAAAAAATTTGGTTGCATTTGCCATTTTTATTTAATATGACTTCTTTGAAGAAGAAACAAGATGACATTGTTAAAACTTTGAAAAGCATAACTGAAACGGTAATTATTTTTAAATAATTTGAACAAAATAAGTACTTCTGTACCACTTAATCATGCTTGTATAGAAGTATAAGGAACAGGCTGTGAAAATCCTCATCCTTTTTAGAAAAGGGAGGATCCTCCATCTAGACGGGTGCTGTGCCTGGTGGGCTACTGTCTGACTATTGATGTCAGGACGTTGTATCGCGCAAGCAAAGTTCGAGGCGCGATTAGCGTATGCTAGTCGCGCCTTGAACTTTGCTTGCGCGATGCAAGATTTTGTGTGACGTCAGTATGACGCGTAGTTGTCATATGTACTGTTAACTGCAACAATAACATCGTATTGGTTGTCTTAAAACGTTGTCTCTTTTCAGATGATCGCTAAACGGAAATCAGAACTGAAACAAAATATTTCTTCAGACTATATGAAGGAGGCTTCACCAGGTATAGAAATAATTATGTACTTTCACTTGAGAACTAAGGCGACTGGGGCCGTCCTGTCAAACTAGGGCCACGGTCCCACTTTCCCAAACCACGAGATGCCAATTGTATAATCGCTAGCAAAATCAAAAAAGCTCTACGCAATTTAAACCCTACTGTTGCAGAGCCCAAAAGGAGATTAATATTATTTGTTGGTATTTTTACTCGAAAGGTTTAGGTAGTTAAATAAAGGTAAACAAAAAAAACCACGTGACTCGTAGATGTTAAACCTTTAATTTCAAATGTTAAAATCATTATTATTTTGAGTCCCATAATAATAGGCTCTATTCTGAATCTGAATTTGAGGAACTATCTGTCACATTAATAATAAAGCGTTCAGTGGTATCATCAATTATTTTGTCTAATTTAAACATTTTCTGTTCTTCTTTTATTACATGACCCTCGCAACTTTTCCAATTCTCAGCAGTCACATTAGCTAAAGCCTCTGGCAAAAGAATGTTTGAGTCAGACATTTTAAAAGTTTTATTTTTCTCGGCTACAAACCCTTAACTTGAGCCCATATTAACTCAATTGAATTTCGCTCATAGTGGTATGGTGCCAGCCGCAATACAGTGACACCATATAACATTTTTTCTAATTCATCCAAAACTTATAAGGCATCTGGTTAACCGACTAAACGCAATACCTACTACTTCACTTGCCATACTACGTCCACATACAAATACAAATATTTTTATTTGTTGAACATAGGTCACAGGTGTACTCTTCAATTTAGCAACGTTATCTAATTCGTTGTATTTTCTAAAAGGTTTAGGAACCTGTCTTTTTGGGCTCTTTATAATAGACAGATTACAAAATATTATACTATTTTATAAATCTAACTAAAAAATTGTGCTCAAGCAATTACATGTACGAAGAGTATAGTTTACGAATAAATGATAACATACATTAATAAAAGAGGAAACTATCGTATAAATCGCAAATAACTTTAATTTTGTTGTAACGTATTTTTAAACAAGAAAGTGGCAACTATAAAACAAAACCTTTTTACGATTTGTTTACCTTTATTTAACTACCTAAACCTTTCAAGTATAGGTATGTCTGTCTTTACATCAATAAGTTCTATTAGACCGATTTCAACAATTATTGAGAGGTGTCTTAATTTCACATAAATTTTGAAACTTATCATTGTTGCGGTTTACTTAATATGTTTAGTACGAGTATATAGGGTGGAAAGTTGAAGCGGGCTCTATAAGAGAAGCGCCTTAAATATTGATGATTCCAATTTTTACGAGAGAGTTGACTTTTTATTTTCAAAGTCTAAAGTTTGCTATGACTTTACTTCAGTTACCGACAGCAGATCGGTGCCGGACGCCTGCAAACTACGTGCATGTTTACTCGTATATAGAATAGATGTTATACAAACGGTGTCGTCAGTTCGCAAACGCTGGCTATTTTGTGAAGTGCCGAACGCCAAATGTAAAATGCCTCGGTATTGTGTAAAAGTCCATTTTATTTATTTCTTTATACATACAGTCTTACTACAGGTTCATGTTTGTTTTGTACCATTAAACCAGAGATGGTTTGTATTTGTACTCACTCACTCACATCGGTACTACATTCGCTATAACAACACTGCCTAATCACTATTAAGCAAATAAAAGCAAATAATGTAGGTAAATTAATAATAATTTACACGTAACTATTTAAGCGGTAGGTAAACATCTATCCGTAAGTACGTGAGTCTGAGCTGCTTGCTAATGGGCCGTTCATTAGAACCCCGGTTCTAGTGAATTTAAAAAATCCTATACAGGTTGCTTCATTTTTTTTTTTTTGCTAATTAATTATATTATTATTCTAAGTTATTTATGTAGTTGTAATAGTATTTTTTGTATTTTTGCTTATAGTTCTTCACGTTTATTTCATTGTTTATAGATTTTGGTATTTCATTGATTATTGTGGGAATAAAACATTTTTGTGTTCGCCTGCCATAATAATTTCTAGTCTGCGGTATTGTTAGTTTATTTTTGGTGATACTTCTTGTGATTATTTTATGCGAAATGGGTATTTGAAAGCTTTTGTTATTAAATTGTTCAATCAAGAGGGCCATGTTGAGTCTAGTCTGGGCTGGCAAAATTTTACAATATTTAATTAATTCGATGACGTTTTCTATATATTGATATTTTATTTTCTGGGTACGATGAGTTTAAAAGCCTAACTTGCAGTTTGGAAATTCTTTCGTTGTATGATTTAAATGTTCGCCCATAGCTCGTAATTCCGTATGCTATAATTGATTCCGCTAAAGCAATGTTGGTACATTTTGAGCAGTATTTTGAATGGAACTTTAGGTTTCAAAATGTAAAATTTTGCCAGTATAGGACGCAACTTTTCACAGACTGAGTCCACGTGAAAAGTCCAGCTAAAACGATTGTCCACGACTAATCCAAGATAGGTGTGGTACGTTACTTGATCAATTTCCTCACATCGACATGACGATGACGTTCCTGACAGAGCGGAGTGAAGATAACTGTGACTGTGTGCGATTATCTCAAAAGAAGTAATGGGCTTTAGGTGGCCAGAGTGGACATGAATGATTTTGATCTTACTTTCCGATTCCGAAACCGATTTAATGTTAAGTGTAGGGCGGAGTCACCTAACACAAGCATCCTCTTGCTAAAAAGTGATCGCCGTTACTAAGGTAGTCCTCACACCATTTGAGTATTGGTCCTCGAACTCCAGAATTATCTAATTTTGTCAGCAATGTGTCATGTCTTAGCGTATCGAACGCCTTGCTGAAGTCGATAAATAGTAAAACTACATTATTTTTATATATATTAAGAGATTCGTTGACCTCATCCTTGAATTTAGATAAAAGCTGTGTGGTGGACTTATTGGGTTGAAAACTGTTAGCGCCTTGAGCTTTTTGGAAACCTTTGAACGCTAACATGAGAGAGTGCGGGACATTTAAATGGACAGAACTGTCTAATACAGCTCTTTCTGGGCTTTTATAAGTCTGGAGCAGTGATTCAAAGCCTTGTTATGAGAATCGGCGGTTTTGTGGACTGTAATAAACTTTATGTGGCAGCATACATTGATTTTGTAGGAGGCTATTTTATGGTATGGAGAAACAAGGAATAAGAGAAGGAAATAGGATGCAGCGCCTTACCTTTCTAGAAGTCTGGAGTCGCCTTTCCGTCCTCGACGTGTAGGTTAGCCACGCGGCATGCCAGCGTGGTTTTACAGATAAACGTTTCCTATTTCTTCACAGCACTTCAAATCAGTGTAACTTAATAAGTAGGTAGGTCTAGTTTGATATATAGACCCTGAAACCCGGATTTATCACATAATCTAGATATATTAGCGGTAAAAGCACTAAGAGATGCTTTTGCGGCAGCGGATTAAGACGAACTTGGACACCTTTTTTAAGATGGCGTCCGTTACGATCCTCCCAACTCAGCCTAGTATTGCTGTTTCGCTCTGACCTATGGTAGACGCTGCAGGAATGAATAGGAAGGAAGGAGATTGATGGGAAATATGTAGGTACCTACTATACTGCCACATTCTAGAAAAGATTTTGAAGTATGTAGGTTTGGATATAAGCAATGTATATGGCGATAACAACGGATTGTGTGCTGGATAACACGTCATTTTTTACATAGAAATTTTGTATCTGGTTACAAACATACTTTTCTACTATTTGGTCGATAACGGGTAAAATGGTGATCGGTCTATAATTTCCATAGTCGGCAAAACTGCCTTTCTTATGTATTGGGCGGACAATACCAGTTTTTAGTACTTCCGGGTATTTTCCTTGTTGGACACTAGTATTGATCAATTTGACAATAACGCCTGTAATCTTGTCGCATATGGTTTTTATGCCAATACACCTAATGTTATCTACTCCTGGAGCTTTATTTGTATTAAGGTTTCTAATTAGGGTACTCACACTGTTATTTGTAGCTTTCCTGAAGTACATTAATGTGTTATGGGGAAACGTATATTCTGATTCGTTAAGTAAACGACGATTGCATGTGGGCAGGATCTTTCTATCACTATTTCTAAATTCTGTGGCAAATTTGTCAGCTATTGATTTTATATTCAAATTATTATTTCTGAAGGCTCTCAAGATGGTTTCGTCAACCGACTTTTTGGTGCGACCAGACAACTTATTTAGTATTTGCCATAGCTTTTTAGGGTTCATTTTATTATTATTTATTTCTTCCAAAAAAATGTTTAATTCTATATTTTTCGATGATTTTATGAGTTCTGTTTCTTATATTATTGTATTCCAATCGCAGTATTTTATTCGTTGAATCATTTTTCCATTTTAAAAATAATAGGTCCTTTTTTTACACATTTTATTATTATTTTTATTTATCAAAGGTTGTTTGTTTCTTTCACTATTTTTATTTATTTTTCTGATATATTTCGATTCTTCATAACATTTATGAAATTGAGTTTTTGTATAATCGTAAATTGTGTTTGGACACTCTATATCGTCTATTTCGCTCTAATTCAAGTTGTTAAGTAAAGATTTAATTTTAACATCATTAATATGTTGTATTGTTTTTCTATCAACCTGTATTCGGGTTGGGCCAAGTCCTACGCATGACAATATTAACATGCGGTGATCAGCCATTATAGTTCCGAGTGCGGCCGAGTACAGATCTAACGAGCGCGTTCTTATAAAGATTTGATCTTATACAGCTACGTGTAGTGTTATTTCCGCATGTTTCAATTCTTGTGTAGTCGGATATCGCGCTCGTTAGACCACACTCGGACATGCTATTTAAGTAGTATTCTCTCGAATGTTGTCGTATGTCTTTAGGTCTATGTTTACGTCTCCTAGCAAATAAGTGTCGCATGATTTAATAGAAGAATTGGATAAGGCACTGCTTATTTCTTTTACGAATAGATGTTTACTTTCGCTTGGTGGTCTATAAATTGCACAGATATATACGTTATAGTTGTGAGGTGTAGTAATTTAACCAATAATACATTCACAGTGTATTAACGAGTGATTCATTGGTGTGAAAACGTAGCCATCTTTGGCATAAATTATTATTCCGCCGCCTTTTCTGTTTTTACGCAGCTTCCTGTGCATATCATAGCCATCGATGTTGTACCTAAGAACAGTGTTTTCGTTTATATTAACTTCTGTTAAGATTAAGCCATGTATAGTTACGTTGGATGAGCTAATTAATTGTGTTACACAACCAAAATTTTTCATTATGGACCTAATATTTATGTGAACAATATCCAGATTAATTTTACTAATGAAAGGTATATGCTTACTAAAAACATTAATGTTTGCACAGTCGAATAATTCTTAGTGATCGGGAGAGAGATCCGGGATAACTTATTTTAAAACTATTACCGATAGATATTTTGATGTCCTGCCTGCGTTTTCGCTCCTTACGACTGTAGGCTTGTCCTTGTCTTCTTTACGAAGCAGCACCTTTCCATCCTGGAACCAGACATATTTATATGCTGGACGGAATTTTTGTTGGGCCAGCCACAATAGCGATTTATTAGATTTCGTAAGGGCGCGACGCAAGATCACTTTTGTTTTGGACATTTCTACAGGGGCTTCAGAAAAAAAATATTCCAGCAGAACTTCTTCCTTTCTGGATGCACGTACCCATGACTGTGCATGTTCTGTTTGTTTCAACTCCACCTGAATGTTTCCTTCACGTTCATTTCGATCTTCCATACGTTTAACATTTCGTATCTGTGATTTATCCACGTTGAAAGTTTCAGCCAGCTTGACAAATATCGAGTCAAGGTCTTCATTTTGAGCTTTAGGGATTCCTACCACTTCTAGTACGTTATCTAGACGCTGTTGCTCTACATTACACACATATTGTTTTAGTGAGCTGATTTCTAGTTCAAGGTGAGTTTTTTCGTTACTAAGGTGTACTTCTTCTCCAACTACTGTAAGCGTTTGTTTTGGGTTTCCACAGTTTTTGTCAGTTCGTCGACTTTTTGCTGCAAAGACTTACTGATACTTCTGTTGGCTGTAATTTCTTCTTTAAGACTTTTTTAGTTCGGCTGTAATATCCTTCAGAAATTTGTCACTATCTATGCTGTAGCTACCTAGTTTTCTGCTGGAGATCGCAACTTCCTCTTCTTCGTCTTCCTCGTCCGGAATAAAGAATGATGATTTCCTGTTCGGCGAGTTATGGTTGCATTCATCACATATCCAGTCTAGGCTGTCCGCATTACGAAGTGCAGATAGTTGTTTCGCGGTAAGACCAGAGCAGGCTTTATTAGCATGAACAGTCTTAGCACATGACCTGCATTCTAGTCCTGGCGATCTGCTGGTTATTCCTTTGTTATAATTATCACATCTGGTCATTTTGGTTACAGTAGGCGGTAGTTAGCGCACAAATAACCAATACGTTGACAAAGAACCGTAACGTACGACACAGCGTTAGCGAATGAAACCCTATTGACCATAATGCCGTGGCAAATTGAAACTGTTTTCTAACACCTGTGGAACTCTAATCGAAACAACTTAAATTACGTCGAGTAGTGCAAGTGTTTATATGTTAGGGAATCGTGAAAAAGCCGTGGGCAAAAGATATCGTATTTTGAGGTTAACAGGCCATAAAAAATTCTAACGTGTCCACGGAAACTGACGTTCGACGGATTTCTGCGGAGTATTATTGGTATATTATATATGAACTTCAATGACTGAAATTATAAATCTTAATTACCGCCTTATACAAATTAATTTAATTTTGTTCGAAACCTAAATATAAAATTTGTATTTAGTAGTTAGTTAGTCATTTAATTTAGTACCTAGTGTAAATAGTGGTTGTGTTGTGTACAATATTTGTAAAAAAATGACAAAATAAATGTATTACAAAATAAATATAAATGTTTATAATATTTTGTACGAACGAAACTATTATTACGTTTTATAAGTAATTAATACACACATCAAAGGTGTCTAGGGATTTTAAGCACGTTTTTGCTAGTTACTAAAAATCTTTTTTTTTTTGTGTAACTACAATGGATACTTTTTAGTAAATTTCGTCATTTGAAAAGGGAATAGTTTTTGAATTTCCGTCAAAAGATAAAAATCTTCTGTCAGACGTATTCCTATATAATCCTGCAACGGGTTTGAGGCCAAATCAGTAAAATTTCTGCCATACTTCCTAGACGACACTTGGAAGCCAAGAACGTTTAAAATCATTCTAGGAAATCCATGCATACAGTGGTGGAACAATCATGATATGGGTGGGTATTTGGATCAGCGGAAGAACCGAACTGATTTAGATCGGAGGCAATTTAAATGCTCAGATTTACTCAGAAACTATTGTATCAAATGTTGTCATTCCTTTGCGGACCCAATTAAGTGCTTCCTTTTGTGCTTATAATGATAATGCACGTCCACACACTGCAAGAGTCGTTGCAATCGCCAGACTTGAATTCTATTGAGGACGCATGCTTTAAAGAAGAACTCTGCCAAATATGGATCCCGTACGTACACCAGAAAATCTATTTCGCCTGTTACAACGGAGTCACTCATGTTGAGTATTCCGAATCGCTGCGATTGTGTTAGACGCGTCAACGGCAGAAATACAGACTACTAATTGTTTATTTTACGCAAAAAAAAACCTTTCAAAACTTTTATTTTTATCTTCTTTTCACATTTTAATGTCAGGATTACCTAAGGTGAAAAATTCAGCTTAAACAAAAATCGCGAAAAGTCTATATTAATGCAAAAGCAGAGAATACTTTGTCGAGATCTACACATACGAAAACTTCATAGAATCAATCAAATAGACATTTTTACTTAGTATCATTTTTTGTTGATTTTATTGTTCCTTTTCGTTACCTGATAAAAATAAATAATTAACGGCATGTATAATCGATACCCAAAAAATTCCCAATTCGCTTTCTTATACTCGTATAAAAGGACTAATCGACACGTTAATATACTCACTAATCTCGTGGTTGGTAACAGTCCAAACAAAACCTAACCCATTAGGTACACGTGCAGTTACTGCGATCAACTTTAACGGTACAGACAGTTTTTAAAAATACAAAAAAAGGCGGACATCATTAAAAGTTTTTGGAAGATCTATTTAATATTCCCACTTTTAAAATATACCCTTAAAATCATAGTTACCCTAACATCTGACTATTGGAGAAATAAATACGATTAGAAGCATCATCAATTTTCCTTCGGCATTTTGCAATCCAGTCAGCGTTTGTAAACAGACGGTGCCGTTTGTATAATAACGAATCATACAATCTACCAAATCCACCAAAATTACAGACAGTAAAACAGATTGAAAGCAAAAAAATATATTATTTCAGGTTACAAGTCGGTCTTAGATCTATTGCTGGAAGAAGGTGCAAAACAAGAAACGTTCACGGATGAAGAGATCAGGGAACACTTGGACACCATCATAGGAGCCGCTTATGATACTTCAACTTGGGCCATGACTTTCTGTTTGGTTTTAATTGGGTCATATCCAGATGTCCAAGCAAGAATTTTCAAAGAGTAAATATCCGCCTATTGTAGCTTTGCTAACTAATTAGTTATTAACTTATCATCGTATTTGCCAAAAGCACTGATTAGAGCATGAACCAAAGCTTTACACAAAAAAGTGCAATTACGTTTTCTCGACTAGCCTTTTCTTTTTTACATGACTGTCCAAAAAAGGAGTGTTATGTTTTCAGAGTTCATGTATGTTTGTGAGTTTCTTTATTCCACCATAACTTCTAAACAGCTTAACCGATATCAATGTATGTGGTATCGTTACAAGTGCTGCATTATCCCGGTTTACACAAGCTGGAGAAAATTAAAAAAAAAAAAATGGTGTTACCATGGTTCATGAAAAAATAAAGTTCTTTTTTACATACAATTTTGGCTACGTGTACTATCATCGTCTAGAGCTTGCTTAGTACATAACAAAAATATATAACAGTAGTATTCAATATGCATTCATTCGATAATAACATAACAAAAGAAATTAAATAAACATAACAGGAGGTATTATTCAATATCCCATAGAAAACCTTACAAAAAAAAAACTATATCTATACTTAATATTATAAATGCGAAAGTTTGGATGTTTGTTACTCAATCACGTCAGAACGGCTAAACGGATCTTGATGAAATTTGGCACAGAGGTAGATTGCAAAATTGAAAAATTGCGTTTCGTAGATTCAGCTAAGAAACGCCGATCTCATATAATTAAAAAAATAT
The DNA here is from genome assembly GCA_916610205.1 of Griposia aprilina. Taxonomy (NCBI): domain Eukaryota; kingdom Metazoa; phylum Arthropoda; class Insecta; order Lepidoptera; family Noctuidae; genus Griposia; species Griposia aprilina. The sequence goes on along the minus strand of OU744305.1, from coordinate 9,631,691 downwards.
GATTGACGTGTAAAAGTGTTTGTACAAACCTACTTACAGAAATAAAATCATTTATCATACCCAGTCGCATTGTGCAGACAGTTTATGCCTCGTCTGACCACCTTTTTCCTTTTTCACTATTTTAAAATGTCAAAATGACACTCTGCTGTGGCCCGTTGTCGATTTTTGGTGGCGCATAGAGTTTCAACTTTGTTTCAGTGTACTAATTCTCGTTAACAAGTTTCACATTAAATTAAATTAACATATTGGTTTATAGTTTTAACTTTTTTTTATTTTTATTATTATTCATTTCGCACGTTTTCTCTTATCACATCTGACATTGGCAGAATTGTCGACATCGGCACCATTGCCATAGAGAAAAATAGAATAATAGAGTTTCAACTGCGAGGTCCTCATGTGTATATAGTTTTGTGGTGTGATGAGATGCCCCCTTCGACACTGAAGTGGGAATTGCGCTTTTAGATCAAGTTGTATCTTGTACACTTCCAGACTCTAAAAAAGATTCGGAATAACGAGATCTGGTCGCACGTTTGCAAGAACATAAACACACCCATACGTGTACAAAAATAATAATAACTATTGCCGATTTGGTTTCCCAAGGTCAATACCAACCAACCTCGAATATTGGACGAGGACGAAGCGATGAGGAACAGGGGCGTTTTTATGTGCTGAAGAGAAAGGAAGGCGAGGAACAAATAAATAACTACAATTCACGAATGTTGCTAATGTGGCAAGCCATCATGGATATACAGCCATGTGGCACGGTGACAGGTATAAGCATATATATTTCGAAATACCTACATTTCGAAGTCTGAGCCTGCCAAAGTAAAAAGGAGTATTAAAGAAGCTATAAGACGGGTGCAAAAGAAGAGTGGGAGCATGGCAAAACAAGTGTTTGCTATGCAAAATGCAATTTCAACCCATCGTTAAGTATCAGCATGTGAGGCTGCTTCCGACTTTGCCATATCAAAATGCGTGACTCGTCTCGCAAGTTAGTTTTTCTTAATTTTTGTGTTACGGAACTAAGGTATAGGATGCTACGCGTATATTATGGTACCAATGAACCTTATAAAAACATTTATGATAGGTCGTTTCGCGGCCACTCATACTAGAAGCATTAAGCTTGGGAGAGTTCAGTGTTTAGAACGAGCCTGTCACACGTACCTTCTGCTCTGAAGACGACCAGGATGCTGATGCCTACGAAAAAGTTCCGGAGAATAATACGCGACAGCAGTTCATCACCTTGTTTGATAACCAAGAAAGGATGAAAAACCGGAACCGGTCAAATTCAGACCCGGAAGGCTACTATTCTACCCTTCTGGTCGCTCATGTGCTATTCCGATCCGAGTCCACGGCCAAAAAAGAGATTTTTGCCAAAAAAAAATACTTAGGCCGTTGCAAGAGGGTCATAGTGCGGGCGAAATGGCTAGATGAGAAGAAGAAGTACAGCATGCGATTTCACGGGTTGCCGCAGAAAATTTGGCAACGAGCAATAACCTAGCTGCGAAGATGGCTCTGTCATACAAAACCAGTGTTTAATGGATGAGGGTGACGATATCGTTGTTAACCAAATTGATGAGTTAGAAGTCCAAATAATGACTGATGAACAGTATGCAGCAGCCGTAAATTCACTAAATGTGTGCCAACGGGAGTCGTTCAGGACCATTTTTGAACGGCTGTTGCGTACCGACTGCGTGGCAGAGTCATTACGAGTATTTGTAACTGGTGGCGCTGGAACAGGTAACACTTTTACCCTTAAATATAAGGTTGAACAAATAAAGTCACCTTCTCCACAGTTCCAACGGTAAAGTTGTAGTGGTGGCAGAACAACTGGCGTGGCGTATTTGAGGCGCTACCTTACATTCCACTATTGCTCTCTCCACTGAAAAGGACAGGATAGAGACCATGCGTCTCTTGACTGGAGAGCGCTTTCAGAGAGAAAGGCAAAAGTGGTATAGTATAAAATGGCTTATGATAGATGAGATTTCTATGGTTCCCTACACAAGTTTAAGAGACATTCACCGAATGAAGCGCTTCAACAAATGAAAGTAAGCGATGCTTACATATTTTGGCGGTGTCAACATTTTGATGTTTAGGGATCTGATGCAGCTTCCACCAGTAGCTTAATCTGCCAGCGGGCATACTGCTTCAGACAATCACCACATTTAAGTCCTGAAGTGGACTTATCGGCGTTGTTTAGCTTCAGCGAACTACAACAGAATATGAGGCAAGTAGACGACACCACATTTGTGGATATTTTGGATCGTCTGCGGGTTGGTCAACTTACCATGCAGCAACTTGAACCTGGATCGATGTAGAGTACCACCCATTGGACCATTCGCAGATGGCGAGTGTGTACGAATATTTTCCCACGACAAGACAGGTGGATGACTACAATGAAATAATGACCAACGAACTTGCCAAAACATGCCGGATGTATGACGTGGTGGCAACATACATCATACATCCGTGGAAGCCAAAACCTACGGACAGCGGCCAAAGCCCGAATTTATACCTTCAGACCCCAATAAAACACGAGGTACTATTGCATTTTTAAAAGTTGGTATCGGGCCTAGAGTAATGTTACGAAAAAATATTAACGTTGGACACGTCTTGGTTTTGGTGCTATAGAGGTGCTCCAAAAAATCGTGTGGTCAGCGCTACGCCGTACTATGGAAAATAAAGGTCTGTTTCTGATTAAAAATCAATAACTTTTTTATTTCTGAATATTACGTTCTAAAATTTTGCACAAATATAGAATAGTGTATATTAGGGCTTCAAATTGAATGTAATTTTTTATGACTGAATTTAAAAAATAAAACATTCGAAATTATCAATAATGTCCAATATTTATTTTCTAACAATGAATACTATTATTTTAATGTTTACAAAAACCAAATATCATATAATACCTACATGAAAATAAAAATCAATTTAAATAATAAAAACATTTTTTTTTAAATGTGATTAAAATCGAACACAGACTAATTAATTAATTGTAATGTTTACTAAATGTTATGTTATTTATACTTGATGAACTTCGGGATCTCAAATTAATTCGTTCACTTTCAAAAGATCTAAGGTGTCTTCATCAAGTTCCTTCACGATTTTAATACACGGTTTTCTAATGCTGGTTATGTAAGGATCTGAAGTATAAAGAAGAATATGAAATACATCTTCGTTTGTAGCGGATCTTGAGCATTTTGTAGCATGATGTAGACGATTTTTTTTATAATCCTTATTACGAGATTCTTGCGCATCTTCCGAAAGTTGACCAATAGGAAGTACTGCAAAATGCTTTATGACACTTTCTCCATGAATCAAAATTTTGTGAACTGAAGATGGCATGTAGTACCATTCATAACTGCTCACATAGATCCTGACAGTCTCCATAGCATAACTGCCAAATTTTTCAGCATTTATCATTACACCCGCTGAAAGAGCTTGCAGAATTATGTAAAGTCGTTTAATCAAATTTATATCCACTTCTGTAATTTCAGCAGAGCAGCTTGCATTGTGAAAAAATCTTCTGGCAGTATTACCGTCATTAGAATTACCACTTACTTGCCTTGGTTTGTTGATGATCAATCCTAGCTCTTCACGGAAACGCCTTTGTACCAGGGTTTTCTTCTCTTGCTTTAGTCGTTTCTTTTCTTCGCTTGTGGCTGACCATGTTTGGAAAGACAGATTATAGGAAATATGTAAAATCAGTTCCATACAACGAATCCAGGCGTGCAAAGTAGACAGTCCGTATTGATAAGAATCTTCATTTTCAGGCCTAGCAGTCACTTTAGTCAAATCGTTCATTTGGCGTGGAGTAGCTCCACATATTGTACATGTGGAACCCGAAGGCGTATCTGTTAATACCTGAGCTACTTTGCCATCTATCATTGTAAGAAAGAGATCATGCTTCACTTGCATTCCCTCACCTTCTCTGTTAATTAATGATGGACCCAAAGAATTTATTTGACCTTTTATTTCATCCACAACAGCTTTAGTTTTCTCGGGAGTTTCTTGGCAAAATTCTATTAGTATAGGCCGGCAAAAACGAACAGATGAAGGTACCGGATTTTGCCAGACAACATCACCTGTTAGCTCGTTAATTAACTTTATAGGCACCAAAGAAGTGATAAATAAATTTGCATCAGAAATTAGTTCAGACTCTTCTGGCAGTTTCTGTTTGTACTGGCTGTTGGGGTTTGGAACGAAATCATAGCGTGATCTAATATTAATTTTTGTCAAGAGTTGCCACCGCGCTCGATAGATGGCGTTGGCGTCGAATTAGATCGCGCTATGGTTTCGTTACCGCGAAAGGTGTAAGAGATCAGAATTTTATTTTTTTTGTGTGAACCTATTGTGAACCTATTGTGTTCTTGGGATATAATATACGCTATTATACCGATATAGTGCTATATTATTTATTCCTCGCCGTAATTGGACCCTTCTTAGTGAAGTATAAAATACATGGTCCTTCGAGACGGATTGGTCGGGAGTGTGTGTGGTGGTTTCCAGAGGTGGTAGTGTATCACCACCCTTCGCGTCGTTACTGGGCAGTGGATCGCTGTCCAGATCAGCCCCTTCAACGGGCACCAGGTGAGGTGTCCAGGAGTTGGAGGAGGAACCGATTGGAGCCGGGAGCAGCCAGGTGGAGCGTGGACGCAGCCAACCTGGTACCCAGCAGTCGCGAGGGAGGATTTCGTCGAATAGAGGGCGCCACTTGTATGGTGCAGTGCTGCGCGCTGCGAAGAAGGCGCTTGCGGCTCGTGGTGCAGTACAGCACGCGTGCCGGCTGTGGCTCGGGTGCAGTACAACAATAAAGTGTCAGTGAGTGAAAATAAAAAATCGTGAGTACATTTGAATTATAACTTAGATCAGGAAGTTTAGTGTTTACATCAATCAAGAATCTCAAAAAGTGCGCGTAATTTGGACTTTAAATTTAACATTAACTTTAATGGTTTTTATTAGCTTAGGACTTGTAATTGTTTTATGTGAAAAGCGGTTCTGACGGGGAATCCATGCCCGATTTTAGAACCAAATAAAAGTTGTTCCAAACACTTGTAAAATTTTGGGATTTGTTGGATAACTTTAAACATAAAACAAATCTATTTTTTGTGACTTGTGTTTGGATTGTGTTGATAAAAGTTGTGCCATAATTGTTGCAAAATGGAGTCGTTCTGTAGTATACAGGAAGATGTTAGTTCTAAAATGATTAAGGCTAGATCAAATTTTAAGAAAGCTCCTAAAGACCGTTTAACTACTTCATATTTAGAGACACGACTTGAACATTTGGAACAATTATGGAACGCATTTACTTCTAATCATAAGGAAATATTAAGCACTATAAAAAAGCCTGAATTGGCTAATTCGAGCTATGTTAAAAATAATCTTTATGATGAAGTTGAAGAATTTTATGTGGATTTTAAAAGTGATTTAAAAGAAATGTTATCCGAAAGAAAGTTTACTGATTCGCGTACAGATTCTAATATTTGTTCTAAAACAGAAGGGAACCTCAGTAGAGTAAGGTTGCCTGAAATAAAAATTCCCTCTTTTTCGGGAAAGTATTCGGAGTGGCAAACATTCAAAGATTTATTTGTGGGTTTGGTGCATGAAAACAAATCTTTGGATGATGCACAACGCTTATTTTATTTAAAGGGTCATTTAACAGGGGAAGCTGAACAGTTGTTACGAAATATCAATGTTACATCAGATAACTATAAAATTGCTTGGTCTAAGTTAGAAAAAATGTACAACAATAAAAGGTTTCTGGCAAATAGTATAATGAAAAGATTGTTAAGTCAAAAGACATTATCGTTTGAATCGGCATTGGAAATAAAGCGACTTATTACGACTACTGTTGAATGCTTAGAGTCAATTAGTAATTTAGGGGTAGATGTGTCTTCCTGGGATCTGATTGTGATACACATAATTAGTGGAAAGTTAGATAAAGAGACCAGGAAAGCGTGGGAACTTAATGCGGCTTCAGACGCAAGCGATGAATTACCTACCTTTAAACAGTTTTCGGAATATTTAAATAATCGGTTTAGAGGTCTAGAAAATTTAGATAAGGTCGATAACAAAGACAGACATTCAAACCAAAAAGGGACTCAGTCGTTTCATGTAGTAAAAAAGTCGGTTGCATGTGCGTTTTGCTCGTCAGCCGATCATAAAATTACGTCCTGTCCTAAGTTTGGAAAGGAGTCTAATGACGCTCGGCGTAGTTTTGCTCAGGAACATAATTTGTGCTTTGTTTGCTTATACAATAATCACTCTGCTAAACATTGTAAAAACACTCTCAAGTGCCAGGTGTGTAAACGCCGTCACCATTCTTTGTTACACCCAACAGGTGTTTCTGGGTCTGATATGGGCGAAGGTAGTAATAGGGCTCACGAGGAAACCTCATCGTTGATGAAGGAGGATAATAAAACTAGTAACGTTGAAAGGGCCGCGCAAGCGGAGGGGTCGAGCAAGCCACTGGTTTCCTGTTTATCCACAGGAGGCGGTCGGAAAACCGTCTTATTAACTACTGCTTTGATCGAGGCGAAATCTAAAGACGGCTCGTATCGAATAGTTAGGGCTTTGCTGGACCAAGGATCACAGGGTTCTTTCGTTACAGAATCCGTGGTACAATATTTGGGTTTAAATAAAACTCCATCGCGACAAACAGTGATTGGGGTAGGTGGGGAGAAAAGTGCGACTGCCAAGTCCACTGTAACCCTTAAAATGAGATCTAGAATAGATCCCACGGTCAAGATAACAGTCGATGCTTTCGTCTTGAAGTCGGTCACTGCCCTTCTCCCAGCTACGAAAGTAACTAGGGTAGAATGGGTTGACTTGGCCGATGATGATTTGGCTGATCCAAAATACGATAGGCCTAATAAAATTGATGTTTTGTTAGGTGCTGAAATTTACAGCCAAGTCATCCGAGAAGGAATCAAACGAAACGTAAGCGGAACTTACTTGGCACAAAATACCACGTTAGGGTGGATATTGTCGGGTACCTTTGAGTTGGATCACTCAAATTATCCCGCACATATTACCGTCATGCATTTAAGTCTTGATCCCGATGAGTTGCTTCGAAAATTTTGGGAGTTAGAGGCAGAACCATCGAGAAAGAAAACGCTAACGGAGGATGAAAATAACTGCGAAAAATTATACGCAGATACAACAGAACGCGACAAAGGTGGCCGGTATATAGTAAGGCTACCATTGCGCGACGGGGACCCGGTCGACAAGGTTGGTGAATCGAAAGTTATTGCTGAAAAAAGATTAAAGTCGTTAGAAAGTAAATTCAAGAAAAACAGTAAATTCAAGGAAGATTATTCGAAGGTTATCCAGGAATACTTACAGCTAAATCACATGAAAAAGGTTTTTGAAAATGACAAGAATAATCCGAAAGCTATTTATTTACCACATCATGCTGTTGTCCGGGAGGATAAAGTAACGTCTAAGGTTCGCGTCGTATTTGATGCCTCCTGTAAGGGATCAAAGGGAGCTTCACTTAATGACTGTATGTTAGTTGGTCCTACATTGCAGGCGGAACTTCGGCATACGATTATGCGATGGAGAACGCACCGAATATGTCTTGTAGCTGACATAATAAAAATGTATCGGCAGGTGTTAGTTCACAAAGAAGACTCAGTACTACAAAGGATCCTCTGGAGAGAAAGTCCTGAAAAGGAAACAGAAGTGTATCAATTAGAAACGGTAACATTCGGCACGGCGTCGGCACCATATCTGGCAGTACGGTCACTTCAACAGGTGGCGTACGATGAGTGCTCAGATCAGCCCGAAATAGCCAAGATTATTCTAAACGATTTCTACATGGATGACGTGATGACAAGATCTGAAAATATAAAAAGCTGTTTTAATATTTACACGGAATTAAGCAAAGTGTTAGACAAGAGAGGTTTTCCATTACAAAAATGGAGGAGTAATAGTCAGCAATTACTGAATAAAATAAGGGATGGGAAAGAAACTACAGAGGAAGAATTAAGGATAAAAATAGATGATGTAACGAAGATTTTAGGACTTACCTGGAACTCGAACAAAGACTTCTTTCAGTATTCTGTAGAACTCCAACCGTTGACTGCACCTGTAACGAAAAGAAAAATTATCTCCGAGATATCACGTCTATTTGACCCTTTGGGTTGGTTGGCACCAAGCATTGTTTTAGCAAAAATATTTATTCAGAAATTATGGTTAGCGGGATTAGAGTGGGACCAAGAAATTCCAAAAAACTTAGTACAAGAATGGATTACTTACCATCATAGTTTGGCCAATTTGGTGAATATTAAAATCCCACGATGGTTGCAACAGGAAAGTACCAATTTGAAGGCTGAATTGCACGGGTTTTCCGACGCTTCGAAATTAGCGTATTCGGCAGTCATATACCTGAGAGTAGTGGATCACAAAGGGGATATTCACATTTCATTAGTCACGTCGAAAACGAAAGTAGCGCCCGTTAGACAAGTGTCTATTCCACGATTAGAACTTTGTGGTGCTACTCTCCTTGCTAAATTAATGGTGGAAGTAGGAGAAGTATTGAACATACCACGTGACAATTGGCATGCATGGACCGATAGTGAGGTGGTGCTAGCTTGGCTCAACGGACACCCAAGTCGCTGGAAAACGTTCGTCGCAAATCGAGTTTCTGAGATTTTAAGTCTGTTAGATACGAAATATTGGTCTCACGTATCAACGAAACATAACCCCGCAGATTGTGCATCTCGCGGAGTTTCCCCAGCTGATCTTGAATCTACGGCTTTATGGTGGAATGGGCCGGATTATCTAAGACAGCTGGTGGTGGAGTATAAAAGACCCAAACACCTTATCACACACTTAGAAGAAGTGAAAGTTCACACGACTTCTTTGGAACGTGAAGGTTGGTTTGAGTTTTCGTCATTATCCCGATTAGTCCGAGTTGTTGCTTATTGTCGGCGATTTTTAAATCTAAGGAGATCAGTAACAATCAGACATAATACACGACATTTATCCAAATTAGAACTTGAAGTTGCTCTAGAAACATGTATCAAAAAATGTCAACAAGAATTTACCGAGGAAATGGAGGATTTAAAGAGTGGTAAAGTAGGAAAAAGGTCCGGTAATTTAAGGTCTTTAAATGCTTTCGTGGATTCAAAAGGAATCATAAGAGTTGGAGGGCGACTTGAGATGTCTCAATTAAGTTATAATAGAGTTCATCCTATATTGTTACCAAAGCAGTCTTTTCTGACAGTTCTATTAGTGGCAGATGCTCACGAAAAGACGATGCATGGTGGTCCGCAACTTATGGTGACATACTTGCGTTCCAAATATTGGATTATTGGTGTCAAGCAATTGGTTAAAAAACATGTTAAAGGATGTATTAAATGCATTCGATATTCGTCTAAAGTTAGAACGCAGTTAATGGGACAACTGCCTTCGGCACGTGTTACACCTAGTAAACCATTTCTATATAGTGGAGTAGATTACGCTGGCCCGATTAACATTCGGGTATCGAAAGGTCGAGGTACTAGGTCCTATAAAGGCTATATAGCATTGTTTATATGCATGGCCACTAGAGCAGTACACTTAGAGGCGGTCAGTGAATTAAGTACTAGAGGTTTCCTGACAGCTTTCAAAAGATTCGTGGCAAGACGTGGTCGATGCAGTGACTTACATAGCGACAATGGGACAAACTTTGTGGGAGCGTCACGCGAGTTACTCTACTTATTTAACGATGAGAAGTCCAACCTCAATCCGGAACTAGCAGAGTACCTCGCTAATAATGGCACAGATTGGCACTTTATCCCGCCCCACGCACCTAATTTTGGTGGCCTATGGGAGGCAGGAATAAAATCGACCAAGTACCACCTTAAAAGGGTTATTGGGAATTCTACACTGACGTACGAAGAGATGGCAACAGTGCTGGCTCAAATTGAGGCTTGCCTCAACTCCAGGCCTTTATCGTATATCGAGGATCAAGATAAGTGTGTCATTTTAACGCCAGGGCATTTCTTGATCGGAGAACCACCCGTTTTAGCACCAGATTCAAATTACGAAAGGTCCAATGTGAGTACCTTAAAACGATGGCAGCTTCATCAGAGGATGATGCAGGATTTTTGGCGTCGTTGGTCGCAGGATTATTTAAACCAATTCCTGCAACGCCATAAATGGGCCAATAAAAATCCAGAACCATCAGTTGGGGAGGTCGTGTTAGTAAAGGAAGACGATTTGCCTCCAGGCAAGTGGTTATTGGGTAAGGTTGAACAGACGCATCCGGGTCCTGACGGAATTACTCGGGTCGTAACCATACGCACACAGGCTTCAGTCTTTAAGAGACCTACCTCTAAATTGTGTGTGTTACCTATTTGCTAGTAATCAGTTAAGTTAAGGTCAAGTTTAAATTTTGTTGTACTTAAGATTTGTTTTATTTATTATTTTTCTTTGTTTATTATAATGTAAAACCAAGGGTATGATATTTGTTCTGATAAACCCTATATTGTGTTAAAACCTACTACCAAGGACGCAAACTTTTATTTAAAGATTTCCGGTCATGGTCAGGCTTGATATAAGCCGGACGTTTGTCACGGTGGGCGGTAATTAAGGACATTTTGTCAATATGTCCTTGGTGGGCGGTATGTTGGGGTTTGGAACGAAATCATAGCGTGATCTAATATGAATTTTTGTCAAGAGTTGCCACCGCGCTCGATAGATGGCGTTGGCGTCGAATTAGATCGCGCTATGGTTTCGTTACCGCGAAAGGTGTAAGAGATCAGAATTTTATTTTTTTTGTGTGAACCTATTGTGAACCTATTGTGTTCTTGGGATATAATATACGCTATTATACCGATATAGTGCTATATTATTTATTCCTCGCCGTAATTGGACCCTTCTTAGTGAAGTATAAAATACACTGGCTTTGACCGGATGAGCCATCACAGCCCCATTTACTGTATAGAAGTAAGTTATTCAATCCATTCCTATACACTGAATATATTGTCAATAGTCTAGCTGCAGTGTGATCTAATAAATCTTGAAGTCTTACTATTTTTGCACTTGTGTCTGTAATTTATATAGCTGAAAATGGTGGATAGCAAGTAGTTTTAACTTCTTGCACTTTGTAATATGGTGGAAACACAAAACATTTTCGTTCGTTCGTTAAATTTCACAAGTACAAATATTGTGCTTTAGTTAAAGCCAAGTCAATAAATAGGCTCAATGCTTCTTCATCCGTTAAATTTTTTATCTGCCTTGCGTCTTCTATGAGACTCGAGAATAAGGTCTTATTTTCACTTTCAGCAAACCTTAATGTTTCCACAAGTTAAGCTTCTGTTCCTTCTCCTATCGAACGTAACCCTTGAAGATATGTATTATAGACGTGTTCAAATCCATATTCATTAAGTAACATTGTATTTTTTCTTCTTTTACTGGATTCTGACAAGTCTGGATAATAATAATAATAATAATAATAATTTTATTATCAAGCTACTAAGGCCCATAGATAAAATACACAAATTAACATCTAATAACTTACAATAAACTAATACATATTTAAAATAAAACCAGGAGAATCTAAAACTATACACGTAATGTTGTCGGCGTCGTGTTTCGCTGCGTGGTGTCGCGTAACCGTCCTCGGAAACGTCGATATACGACACCCTTCGGCCAAAAGTCCTCCTTCATGCAGGTCTGCAGATGGCGGGTTGGAACTCGTACCACGAAAGATTTGAAGTTGATGTTATGGCGCGATTCCAACCTTTCGACCCTCAGAGTCCAGTTGGTCTTCACTTTCAAATACTGCGCCACTTCTTCAGTTGTAGTGGAGTGATGCAAACGTGAAATGTACAGCTGCGTCGTAGGCACAGCAGGACGCAGCAGCATGTTGGGTCCACTCGGTGCGGTACCGCACAGGTTACGAGAACAGGGCTTCTTCTTCTTCCTTTCTACTTTAGTGAAGCCGTCCTCATCAACTTGGCTCGTTCTTGGCACAGAGCTACGGACCACAGAGGAGACGGCGAAGCTATGGGAGGAGAACGGCCGTCTCCGAGCTGAGCTGGAGGACCTCAAGCGGCAGTTCGCTGCCCAGAGGGCTGCTCCCGCGGCCACCGGCTCTTCTTCCGTCACGGCGCCGTCGTCAACTCCAGCGCCGGTCCCGTGTTCGACCCCTGCACTTGCGGATGCGGAGATCGAAAAGATCGCCCGCATCTGCATGATGCAGTGTGGGACGATGGTGGGTGCCCGCTTGGAGGCCATAGAGGCAAGGCTCCTGCCGGCGGAAACCCTCCGCCCACCGCTCGCTGCGGACAAGCGGAGAAAAGAGGGGCCGGCTAATCAGGGGCCACTATTTACCACGGCGACAGAGTCGAGCCAGTCCGGGAGGGGGACCGAAAAGCCCGCAGAGGGTTCGTCCGTTTCCACTTCCCGGGCGGCTGCGCCACCGGCGGCCGCGCCCGATCCTACAACGGAGGCCTGGACAACGGTTGTCAAGAGGGGCCGCCGTCACGGGGGCAAGAAGGCGCCACCGGCACCCGCTGCAGCACCGGCACCGGCAGCGAAGAAGGCCCAGAGACCGCCTAAGGTCAGAGCCCCACGCTCCGCGGCTGTAGTTATTACGCTGCAGCCCGGAGCCATCGAAAGGGGCGTCACCTACAAGGCGGTCCTTATGGAAGCAAAAGCCAAAGTCGCGTTCCCCGACCTTGGCACACCGTCCGGCTTCAGACTGAAGCCGGCGATTACGGGGGCGCGGCTGCTCGAGGTGTCGGGTGCCTCTAGCGGCGAAAAGGCGGATATCCTGGCCGCCAAACTGAGAGAGGTCCTCAACCCGGAGGACGTCAAGGTGTCCAGGCCGATGAAGACCGCTGAGCTGCGCGTTGGAGGCTTGGACGACTCGACGACTCCGGCCGAAGTTGTGGCGGCCGTCGCCCGAGTCGGTGGATGTCCGCCCGACGACGTGCGGGCGGGCGAGTTTCGCGCCGATGCTTCCGGGCTCGGCACGATTTGGGTGCGGTGCCCGGTGGCGGCGGCGAACAAGGTCGCTGGCGGTGGGCGTTTGTTGGTGGGATGGGTTGCAGCGAGTGTCAAGCTGCTGCAGCCCAGGGCCATGCGGTGCTACCGGTGCCTTGACATTGGGCATGTCAGGGCACGGTGCACCGCCGAAGTTGACCGCAGCGAGCAGTGCTATCGCTGCGGCCAGCCCGGCCACAAGGCGGCCCAGTGCTCCGCGGCGCCAAACTGCAGCCTCTGTACAGCTGCAGGGAGGCCCGCCGGGCACAGAGCGGGCGGAAAAGCCTGTGGCGCCCCCGCCAGCAAGAGAAAAAGGGGTGCCAAGACTGCGGGGGGCTCTTTACCCCCCCCTCAGCCTGGCTGCCCTTCGGCCGACTCCCGGCCTAGGAATGGTGTGGAGGGAATGGATTGCGCCTAATGGCGCTCTACCATTTCCTCCAGGGCAATCTCAACCACTGTGCCAGAGCTCAGGATCTCTTGCTCCAGAGCATGGCGGAGTGGTTGATTCGCGTGGCTGTGGTCGCCGAGCCGTACTTTGTCCCCCCCCGGGATAACTGGGTGGGGGACCTGGATGGCTTGGTGGCCATCATCGGCGGGGCTCTCGTCAACCCGTCCCGAGGACACGGCTGGGTGGCCGCCCTTGCGGACGGCATTGGCGTGGTTGGGGCGTATTTTTCGCCCAACAAGAGTCTCGCCGACTTCGAAAGCTTCCTTGTCGAGTTGGGTGCCGTCGTGGGCCGACTCCATCCTCGCCCCGTGCTGTTGCTAGGGGATCTCAACGCCAAGTCTGCGGCGTGGGGATCTCCGATGACCGATGCTAGGGGTGAGGCGCTGGAGGAGTGGGCGGTCACGACTGGCCTGGTCGTCCTGAACGTGGGCTCGGTCCACACGTGCGTGCGGCAGCGGGGCGGGTCAATAGTGGACGTCTCGTTCGCTAGCCCTGCTGTTGCGAGCCGTGTTCGCGACTGGCGTGTTGCCGCGGAGGTGGAGACGTTGTCGGATCACCGATACATCCGTTTCGACGTCTCCGCCCAGACCGCCGGCGGCCGCAGTTCATCGGGCCTGCGAACGGATGACCCGCGCTGGGCGCTCAAGCGCATCGACAGGGAGCTTCTCGAGGAGGCCGCTATTGTCCAGGCCTGGATCCGGGAGTCGGCAATGAGCGGACCCATCGACGTCGAACAGGAGGCGCTGTGGTTCCGCGGGGCGATGACGCAAATCAGCGACGCGTCCATGCCCCGCGTCCACACACAGTCAGCAAGGCGCCAGGTGTACTGGTGGTCCGCCGCGATTGCGCAATTACGCATCGCGTGTGTGACGGTGAGACGCCAGTACACCCGTTACCGGAGGAGACGTCGTCGGGTCCCTGACGAAGAAGCCGCGCTGTATGAGGTGTACCGCGCGGCTAAAGAGACTCTGTGGCTGGCCGTCGGCGAGGCGAAAACGCGAGCCAGGGAGGAGATGCTGGAGACTCTAGACGGGAATCCATGGGGGCGCCCTTATCGAGCGGTTCGAGGGAAACTTCGAGCCGCAGCGCCTCCACTTACGGAGAGTCTTCAGCCCGAGCTGCTGGAGGAGGTAGTTGCAGCCCTCTTCCCGGCAAGAGCGGAGCATACTCCGCCGCCGATGGCTTTGCCCACAGCTGCAGAGTCTACAGAGGAGAACGCCATTAGCGTCCCAGAGGTGACACAGGCAGAGATGAGGGCGGCCGTGATGCGGCTCCGGGCCAAGAACGTGGCTCCGGGGCCCGACGGGATCCACGGCCGAGCGTTAGCCCTCGCTCTGAAGGAGCTGGAGCCCCAGCTGAGAGGACTCTACACAGCGTGCCTTGAGCGGGGCCAGTTTCCCACTTTGTGGAAGACTGGTCGTCTGGTCCTGCTCAGGAAGGTGGGGCGCCCTGCGGACTCGCCGTCCGCGTACCGGCCCATAGTGCTGCTAGACGAGGTGGGGAAGCTGCTGGAGCGGATACTCGCAGCCCGCCTCGTCGGCCACTTGTGCAGAGAAGGGCCGGACCTGGACGAGAGCCAGTTCGGCTTTCGGCATGGGCGCTCCACCATCCACGCGATATCGCGGGTGAGAGTCCTGGCGGAGGAAACGGTGTCCCGGGGTGGGGTGGTGGTGGCGGTGTCCTTGGACATCTCCAACGCCTTCAACACCCTGCCCTGGAGTTGTATTCGGGAGGCACTGCGGTATCATCGGGTGCCTCTCTACCTCCGCCGCATCGTTGGGGCTTATTTGGCGGAGAGGTGTGTCACCTACATGGGACGCGATGGCGTTAGCCAGCGCCACATGTCGTGCGGTGTTCCACAGGGCTCGGTCCTGGGCCCGCTCCTGTGGAACATCGGGTACGACTGGGTGCTGAGAGGCGAACTCCAACCGGGCGTCAACCTGACGTGCTACGCGGACGACACGCTGGTCACGGCCCGGGGGAGTTCGCACAGGGAGGCAGCGTTGCTGGCGACGGCTGCGGTTTCACAGACGGTGAGCCGCATACGGCGCCTCGGCCTGGAGGTGGCCCTCAACAAGTCGGAGGCCATGGTGTTTCATGGTCCCCGGCGGGCGCCACCGTCCGGATCCCACATTGTGGTGGGAGGGGTACGAATCGCTGTCGAGCCCACCATGAAGTACCTGGGCTTGGTGCTCGACAGTCGGTGGGATTTCGGCCCCCACTTCCGGCGGCTGGCGCCCAAGTTGTTGGGCGCGGCTGGGGCGCTGTCAACGCTGCTTCCCAATCTGGGGGGCCCGAGCGCCGCTTGTAGGCGGCTCTACGTAGGGATCGTGCGATCGATGGCCCTTTACGGGGCCCCGATCTGGGCGGCTGACCTGACGGCCGGCAGCATTGCTGTTCTGCGAAAGCCGCAGAGAGCGATGGCCGTCAGAGTCATAAGGGGGTACCGCACGATCTCCTACGAGGCGGCTTGTGCACTGGCCGGATCCCCGCCCTGGGACCTGGAGGCGAAGGTGCTCGCGTCACTGTACCGGTGGCGCGAGGAATGGCGGGCGCGGGGCGAGCGACCGATGCAGCGACATATGGAGCAGCGTCGGTCGCAGCTCCGCGAGGTCCTGGTGGCGGAATGGCGGGACAGGCTCTCACGCCCTACCGCCGGCCTCGTCACTATCGAGGCGGTCCGGCCGGTGCTCGACCTCTGGCTCGGGAGGAGGCACGGCTCCCTGTCGTTTCGGGTGACGCAGGTGCTCTCGGGGCATGGTTGTTTCGGGAAGTACCTGTGTCGCATAAACAGGGAGCCGGACGCCCGGTGTCACCACTGCGTCGACTGTCGGGAGGACACGGCGCGGCATACGCTGGCAGAGTGTGCCGCTTGGGAGGAGCCGCGCCGTGCCCTCATCTCAGGAGTAGGCAGTGACCTGTCACTGCCGGCCGTAGTGAATGCTATGGTTGGCGGCGACGCGTCCTGGGACGCGGTGGTATCCTTCTGCGAAACAGTTATCTCGCAGAAGGAGGCTGCGGAAAGGGATCGAGAGATCTCATCCTCTCACCCGGCCCGCAGCAGGCGCACCGGGCTTCGGCGGAGGGCGGACAACGCCCTCTTCCAGCCCCCCTAAATGGGTCCAGGGACGACGGACTTGGGGACGTCCGTCGCCCCCCATACATCAGGACCCGAGGCGGCGGCGCGTTGTGTTCCACGCGCGCCCCTCTTAGACGTCGCGGGGGGAGTCAAACACCTCACTCCCCCCGCTCGACCGGACGGGGCCCGCAGAGGCGGGCCGGCACCAGTCGGGGGTTGCGGAAGATTCGTATGTTCCCGCGACCCCCGGCGCAGGTGTGAGATGGAACACCGGGGTGGTTTTTAGTCAGTAAGAGTCTGACAGACCCCTCCGCCCCCCCAGGGCGGGGGACATCCATGAGGATTTTCCACCCCGGATCAAAAAAAAAAAAAAAAAACGAGCTACGGACCGCAGTCAGGGCAGGTTGAACACCCTCTTTCCATATTTCCCCTCTTCTAGTTTGTCGCTTAGGCTGCGACGCATCAGATTTTCCGCTGGTGACGATAGCAGCATAGGCACGTTTTGGGGTCGACGTACCTACGCGTGACGTATCCGCAGCCGGAGTTGCGGCGCGGGCGACGACGGCGGCGAGCGGCGCTTGCTCAGCGTTATCGGCAGCTGGTGACGCACTTGTGTTCGCCGATTCAAAACTGCCGATGGTTGCATTTTGCGCCCCTCGATGCGTGTTCACCTTTGAGGCCTCTGGTGACCCAAATACCGAACCAACGTTGCGCAATAACGCTATTTCTGCACGTAGTACGGTATTGGTTTTTTCTGAAACCTCCATTCTGGACTGCATCTTGGTCATCTCCGCTTTCAAGGTAGTGATGTCCTTTAGCAGCCGTGTAACGTCGACGTGATCGAAAGTGACGGGAGGCAGTTTACTTAGCTCCTTCGCCACGAAATCTGGCACGTCGTCCGGGTCAGTCTTCTTCAACATATCGAGGATATCCTGAAGACTCTTCTGGGTTCCGTCTCTGCGCCGAGAGGGCATCAGGTCCAGTTTTCCAAGAGACTGGAACAGTAACAGCTTTCCGCTGCTTATGTCGTCCTCCTTGAAGTTGGACCGGCATATCTGCAGGATGCTCACCTCGTCCATGTAGTCGATGGCATGGACTAGGAACGCCAGCAATTCATTCACTATAAGTTTTTTGGAACTCATTGTGATTTCGGGCAGCGGCTACGGCCGCGCAACACGCGAATAAAATTCGTGCCGTGCACAGTGGAAACACGTCCGTGTTCGAGCGCGCATCGCACTGCGACCTATAGGATAAGATACGCACGGTATCCCAAGTTTTCCAGAAGAAGTAGATGGTGTGTAGACGGTTGTAACGTCTTCAGAGTTCGGTAAAGTTACTGAATATTCTGATTCCAACCAATTACTGTTTTTCATTAAAATATATCCTTTTTCCATGAAGCTTCTGTCCATCGTTTATTAAAAGCGGGAATGATATGACTTTGAAAATCACTGAGGATGAAACATAAGTTGTCTTCAGATGCCTGATAATTTTCTTTTAAAACTGTTGATAATGCCTCCAATGATTTTCCTCCTTCGATATACGAAAGTATTATTACACGTTTAGAACACTTGAAAGTAGACATTTTGAAGAGTCAACCAAACACGTAGTTATATTGTATTCGTAACAATTACACTTCTGTTAATTCACCACTATTCTGTTATTTACAATGAAATGAAACAACTGTTTATAAACTATATGAAATATGAGGGTAGTGTGCATCTTGTTGATTAATATTTTCACACGCAACATGAGTGCAAAAAAAATAAACGCCCTAATATCAATGATAAATTACAAAACTTACCGCAAACTATTGATGTAAACAGCAACATTTCAAACCGCAATAAATAGCGAGCGGTTTTCTGACTTTTATCATATTTTTACTAATTACTCCGAAACATGCAAATATCCGCAGCTTTTTTTTATTTGATTATGTTTATGGGTAGCTAGGCTACAAATCAACATTAAATGTAAAGCAGGGGGCAACTGTCAAAAGTCTCGATGCACTTTAAAAAAATCTTTATTTCACCATATTTTATTTTGCAATTATTTTAAGGTAAACGTTAACATAATATTAAATACATATTAGTTGTTTCATATTTTTCAAAAGACGAGGGGTCCAGAAAAATATAATACATTATACCTTTTCCTGTAATGTATAACAATAAAATCAATTTGAAAGTGATAAAGTGAACGGGCTTAACATGGACGTCCGTCAAAATTATAAAGTTTGTGGTGTTATAAAAAAATCATTTCATATAATACGAGTATGTATAATTTTTGATATTATTGTCTAGTTTGGTCCTTAAACTATTGAGTAAAATAAAAAAGCCTGCCAGTAGCGACATTGACAATAACCATTTTTAATCAGCAGTTGTTCTACGATTTTCCACAGTGCGCCGTGACCAACTTGAACCGGGAGAGTTACCACAAGCCGTCTTCAAAGAGTTCGATTACAAATCGATATGTAGCAACATAGTCGGTTTGGGTGTCATAATTGAGCCAAGCACTGTCGAATTTGACGCGTTACGGGGTCAAGGTAAAGTCGAGTGGCGCATGCTACCACTGTTACTATGTTGGCCGTGACAGTGCACAAGGTGCAAGGAACGACACTGGACAGAGCTGTCGTGGATCTAGGTGCTAAAATTTGTGCCAAGGTCCAAGCTTATATCGCGCTTAGTCGCGTGAGACACCTAGAAGGCTTGGCAATTGGTGTTTTAGATCCACGTAAGCTTATAACAATAATAATAATAATTATGTATTAAAGTATGTTGACGAGATCTGCTACGAGACGAGCACGCCTATCACCTCCGAACTCTTCGCTCAGCTCCGCCTCGCCGCCGCCGGTATCCACCGTGAGCGCTGTGACGACACCGGCAGCGGTAGTTGCGTCGAGCTCGAGTGACGAGTATTTCTCTCCGCCGACGTCGCCAACACCTGTACGTCGGCAGAGGCCGGTCACCGAAGATCTTGGAACTTAGGGGCCATCCGGCCCCAAGCCGGGTCCCCGCTGCCGGTGGTTGTGTGCAGCGCATGAAATGGACTCAGTCTATGAACGAGAACGTCATGCGCGCATATTACAGGTCTACAGAGGGGGGAACTAACCTCACTGCGTACCGTAATAGGATGTTGTCTCTGTTTCAGGAACTGGAACCAACCGTCAACGTCTCGACCCAACGACTGTCGGATCAGGTGCGGGTCATCCAACGCAGCCATAGGTTGGACGATGCTGTACTTGTTAGGCTGCGCTCAGAACTGAGCAACCATATCATCTCGAGTCCGGCACAAACCGGGGTACAAGCATCGATCATTGATGAAATACAGCCGTGGTCTAATCATGGTGTAGAACTGGAAGATGATAGGGTTACTTCAGTAAGTAGCCAGTGCAACGCCCGATTGCGGAGCGCACTGGAGGATGCATTCCATGAGTACAGATCCACTCCGACCGAAATTAGACCCCAATTACCACGCCTGCCTATGCACAAAAAAAGTAGGGCGCTGGTGTGTGCCCTGGACTCGCACCTTAAGAATGAGTTTGAGAGCAGCGAGAATCTCGTTGATACACATTCGATCCTGTATTGCGCGGCTGTTGCGGCATGTCGTTTAGCGAACGTCAAGTTCCCAAACTGTGACGGGGCTACTCGACCAAAACCTGCCGTACCAGCCTGGCAGTGCAGGATCGAGAGTCGTATCGATGAGGCCAGGTTACTCATCGGCAAACTATACTGCTTCAGGGAGGGCAATACACGACCACGAGTGATGCGCTTTGCGAGGCGGGCATTCTCGGGGACTGAAATGAGCCCTCAGGAATACATGTCCCGTGTCACAGAGCGCATCGACTTCCTGAAGCAGAAAGTTTGTGCATGGGCGAGCCGTATTCGGCGGTATAAGCGGCGGCTTGATCGGTACAGACAGAATCGCATGTTCCAGAGCGATGAGAGATGGGTATATAGAGCTTGGGAGCGCAGTTTCTAACAACAGGCGTTACTCATCTGCTCCATAAGTCAGGTAGTTCCACGGATCCCAACAATTATAGACCGATTACGTGTTTGTCAACGATCTATAAACTTCTTACATCCATTTTGAGAGCGAAAATTAACACGCACATTGATAATAACTCGATTATGTCAGCCTCTCAAAATGGATGTAGGAACGGATCCCGTGGTACTAAGGAGCTACTCCTCATCGATATGGCCATTAGCCAACCGGTTCGTCGATCCTGCAAGGATTTGTCGACATGCTGGATAGATTATAAGAAGGCCTACGACTCAGTGCCACATACGTGGCTCATGAGGGTGCTGGAGTTGTACAAGATAGATACAACTCTACGCACCTTCCTTGGATCGTGTATGGGGCAATGGAGGACGGTTCTTCGCTATCCAGGGTCTCAACAAATCCAGGGGAATGATGAGCCTGTATGGATTAAACGGGGAATATTTCAGGGCGACAGTTTGAGTCCACTTTGGTTCTGCTTAGCCTTGAATCCTCTAAGTACACTACTGGAGGATTCAGGTCTAGGTTATCGGTTGAGGAGAGGTGGTTAGGTCATATCTCACCTCCTCTACATGGATGACTTGAAACTCTTTGCCCCCAACAAATTGCTAGTGATGAAACTACTGAAGGTAACTGAAACTTTCAGTAGCGCCATCAGGATGGAATTTGGTGTGGAAAAATGTGCAGTCATGCATGTAAAGCAAGGTGAAGGAATCCGAAGGAATTCAACTTTCGGATTCCATACACCTTAGATCCCTCTTCTCATCCGAAAGCTATAAGTATTTGGGTATGTCGGAAACGTTAGGCATCAATGTTGCTGACATGAAGCAATCGCTGAAGGAGCGATTCTTTGGTCGCCTGAGGCAGGTATTAATTAGTCTTCTTTCAGGCGGAAACAAGGTTCGCGCCTTCAACGGTTGGGTCATGCCAGTATTGATGTACTCTTTCGGCATACTCAAATGGACTCAGACCGAACTCGACGCCCTGGATAGGAGGGTCCGTACACTGCTGACCGCAAACCGGATGCATCACCCACGATCATCGGTGATGAGACTGTACATACCGCGGTGTAATAATACAAGCTTTCATCAGTATGTTGCAAAATATTCAAAAACTTTTAAAAGTGTGTGCAAAATAGCAAAAGCTCTTTATACTAGCAATAAAATAAAATCAGCTGATGATAAAATAAAAACTACCTGGCAAATAATAAATAATGAAACAGGCAGGAAAAAACAGCATAATACAGATTTAAATTTAGAGACTGCACATGGCCCCATCAACTCAGATGTAAAAATAGCTCAGGAATATGAAAACTTTTTTACTACTATACCCTTTAAAACTACTGAAGTTTAAAATTCATCACCCGCGCTTTCTGTTGCCTTACTTAATAATAATGTAAGGGCATGCCCTTTGGAGTTTAAGTTTCAGCATACAAACCCCCAAGCTGTTGTAAAAGCTTTTAAAGATCCTAAAATTAAATCAACAGAGGATCTCTGGGGAATGTCTGTAAAAGTTTGTAGATCTCTCATCAAAACAATTGCGCCCTATTTAGCTTTCATATTTAACACCAGTGTAGACCAAGGAGTCTTTCCGGATCTTATGAAACCCAGTAAAGTAGTTCCATTGTTCAAATCCGGTGATAGCAAAGAACCCAACAATTATAGGCCTGTGTCAATTCTGCTAGTTGTCAGTAAGGTGTTTGAAAAGTTAATGCTTAATCAAATGTTACGTAACTTTAATAAAAATTCCATCTTTCATGAACAACAGTATGGTTTCACCAAAGGGCGTTGTACCACTGACGCTGGTGTCACCCTCATAAAGAAAATTTTTAACGCCTCGGAAGAAGCACAAGATGCCATTGGAATCTTTTGCGATCTCTCTAAGGCGTTCGATTGCGTAAACCATGAGACACTTCTGCTGAAACTAGAGCACTATGGGATTAGGAATACAGCTCTTTATCTACTAAGATCATACCTGAAAGATAGAAAGATTAAAGTTCAAGTAAACGGCATGAACTCATTAGGGTCTGAAATGACAATGGGCGTTCCTCAAGATTCGATATTGGGTCCATTCCTCTTTTTAGTTTACATTAATGATTTACCCCAATTACTGCAGAATCAACCGAAGATGGTGTTATTTACAGATGACACATCATTGATTTTTAAAGTAGGCCGACGGTCACAAAATCTTGACGACGTGAATAACTCTATTCTTCAGGTCCAAGAGTGGTTTATGGTAAATAATTTGGTACTAAATGAAAAAAAACCAATTGCATTAGATTTCAATTACCAAATGTTAGAAGTTGCAAATGTGACATCATATTGAAAGGAGAAAAACTAGAATTTGTTAATCAGACAGTTTTCCTGGGAATCACACTAGACGAGAAATTACAATGGGGACCCCATATAAAATCTCTTGCGTGGCGGTTAAGCTCGGCCGCCTATGCTGTTAGGAAGATAAGACAGTTAACAGATGTAGAAACCACGCGTTTGGTCTATTTTAGTTATTTCCACAGCATTATGTCATATGGCATTTTACTGTGGGGTCGGGCTGCAGACATCCATTTTCATTTTGCAAAAGAGAGCTGTCAGGGCCATTTACAATCTACGTCGTTGCGAATCTCTTAGGGAACTATTTAAAAAGATTAATATTATGACGGTGCCTTGTCAATTCATTTATGAAAATATTATGTATGTAAGAAAAAATCTACATCTTTTTAATAAAATAAATGATAGACATAATTTTAATACTAGAAATAAGGATAAAATAAATCAACCATTTTTTAGATTATCTAAAGTACATACATCTTTTATGGGGTACTGTGTTACAACAAAAAACTTTTTTACAAAAAATTAAACCGACGAAAAAAGAAACTGAAAAGCAAAAAATAAATCTTTCAGTCTAACTAAGCTCTTAAATTAATGTAAATTACAAATTTTGAGTCGGCGCCAAACAATCACCGCAGATCGATTAACGACGATCAATCAAGCTGCCATAAGTTTTCATGGCGCCTTGTATGTTTGGCGCCGACTCAAAATTTGTAATTTACATTAATTTAAGAGCTTAGTTAGACTGAAAGATTTATTTTTTGCTTTTCAGTTTCTTTTTTCGTCGGTTTAATTTTTTGTAAAAAAGTTTTTTATTTTTCGCTTTTCAGTTTCCGTTTCAAATAAATGAACTTATTTATTTATTTAGGACTACCAACAATAGCTTACACTACAGATGTCTTTAAAAAAATCATGAAAATAAAACTTAGTACAGTGGATTAATTAGGTACTTTAAGGTAAACACCACATTACCCAAATTAAATTATGTTAATTGACAACTTGGGTACATGACTACTTTTCAAGCAATCTTAATACCGGGGAAAAATATGCTAGATTCAAAAGTCATCATAAAGGTTTCAAACAGTCAAAAATTTTAGATTTCAGCTTAGGGAATCAAAGTGTAAATCGATTAGATAGCTATTACATAGTAAAACCTTGCAAAACCTAGCATATAGACAGTTATATGCTATACCGATTTTCTCTGTGGAGGACAAAGAGTAGTAACAGGTCTACGCGGAATTCATGACGGACGGAGCACACAAGATATTGAGTGCGAGCAGTGGAGGCTAGTCGATAATTCCTTTATGAAATTTACATACAAACATTGCGTCGTTTAAACATCTTCGTTCTTCTAAAGTGTTGAAGAAATTCAAGCTATTTTTTTTATAAAAAGATGACCTTTAGCTATGCCAACAGAAACAGCTAGATGCCAATCAAAGCGTTTTTGAACGTGTTCTAGACGCAAACTATTCGTACCACAGTGCGGCCGCCACATCATATTACAGTATTCTGCTACATATCAACTACAAAGTACACTGTCTTATGACAAAAACCCAGCATCTTGGACGCTTTTTTGGGGCTTGTATTTAAACGCCTACCAGAAAAGTGCCTATTTTACTACCAACAAATTCGAAATAACTGCCAGAATGGATAAATGCTCACCAAATTGTGTTTCTTACAGTATTGTAGAAATTAACCTATTTTCCTTTTTATTCTATGCCATAAAGATTTATAAACGTCTTTTAATTTCTTACTACCTGCCAAGATAGCTCGACGGAGCCCCGCTCAGCGTGGCTCCTATTTCTGTAACCAACCAAACCTCGGGGTGCCCCTGACGTCGACCGGCGTGGGTTAGGGTTAATAAGCAGGTCGACGGAGCCCCGCTCCGCGGGGCTCCTATTTCTGTCTAAAGGGTTTAAAGGAACCTAACCAACCGAACCTCGGGGTGCCCCTGATGTCGACCGTCTATGGTTAGATTTGGTGAGCATTTATCCATTTTGATAGGCAATAAGAATATAAATACAACACGTACAATTATTCTGATGAGTGTATAATTATTTGGAACTTAAGGCGTTGTTCTTTAGGCACCTCGGTATAGAGAGGGTTTATTTTATTTGAAGTTAACATATTTTACTTTGGTACTTAGTCTTAGAGTGATATTTTCTAGAACTGTTTGTGGTACGTACTTGTAATAAGGAGTGTTCATATCTTGTATGAGTTTATATTTGAGTGCTAGTTTTTGATGGATGACTTTTGCTACCTGATTGTGTCTATGTGTATAGTCTGTTTTAATATTATTATTATTATTACTTTGCCTTTAATTATAAGATTATTTGTTCCTGTATATTTAACGTAGTAACACTTCATTGAGTTCAAATACTTTATTTTTATTTTTGCACCATTCATCATCATCATCATCAGCCTATATTTGTCCACTACTGGACGTAAGCCTCTCCTAGTGAACGCCATTGAGCCCGATCCTTGGCTCTCGTCATCCAGTCTCTGCCAGCCGCATTTCGCAAGTCGTCAGTCCACCTGGCCGGCGGGCGCCCCACACTACGTTTGCCTAAACGCGTTCTCCACTCTTGAACTTCAACGAGAGATGTGACTAGCCCATTGCAGCTTCAGCTTGCTTAGTCTTTGGGCTATGTCGATTACCTTGGTTCTCTGGTGGATAACGTCGTTTTGGATTTTATCCTTCAGAGAGACTCCAAGCATAGCTCTCTCCATAGCTCGCTGAGTGACTTTAAACTTATGGACCAATCTCACCGTGAGTGTCGACGTTTCTACTCCGTAAGTCGTAACCAGTAGGACACACGCGTTGAAGACTGTCGTCTTTGGGCACTGCGGTATAGACGAGGAGAAGACCTGATGAAGTTTACCAAATGCTGCCCAACCCAGCTGAATCCTACTATCGGCTTCCCTCTCAAAATTGAGTTGGGCCTATAGTTTTTATGTTGAAATTGTTATCCCATTTATGTATAGTCACCATCTTTGCCACTTTCCATTTTATAGGGAATATGCCAGAAGTTAAGGATTTGCTGTTTATAGCTGTAATAAATATTACCTTTATTAATTTATAAGCTTTTGAATGTTTTGAGTATGCTCTCACTGCTAATATTTAGAACTTCCCTCGACTGCCTTCCGTACCCAACATCACACCCTCTATGACAGTCATACTCCAGCTAGGCTTAAAGTTTTCATCAAGATGAATGAAATAAGCCCAAACACGATCTAACTGCTGTAAGATGTCGAGGAGCCCTCTCGACTATCTTCCGTCTCCATCATCAGATGATCTTCAGGTCTCTTTTTTGTTGAAGCATCATTAGAACTACGTATATGTGCCAAGTTTCAACAGAATCAGTTCACAAGGGAACATTCTGTAGGTGAAAAATCATTTAACCCCTATTTTTCTACCCTTAGGGGTGGATTTCGTTTTTCAATTTTAAATGGGACCAACTTTGGGGTATACTCTTTCCATTAAAAAAATAATCATCAAAATCGGACCACTCGGTAAAAAGTTATGCGTGGTCATACATAAAAAAAAAAAAAAAAAAATAATAATATACGTGTCGACTTGAGATCCTCCTCCTTTTTTTTTCGTCGGTTAAAAATGCCTTGTTTGTTGTATTGCAATTACATGAAAGAAAATTTAAAACTCATATTAAAAGTACACTTTGTAAACAAGCATATTACAAATTAGAGGATTATATCCTAGATAAGAATGCTTAGAAACATGCTGGTCCTGCTCCATAGAACAATCTAGAGTCTAGACAAAATCAAACTGGTTGCTAATTTAATTGTATAATTTATATTTTTTATGACATTGTTTTTTACATTATGTAACTACTTTAAGTCACACACTAAATTATTACTTGTGAAATTTTGGAAAAATCATTTACCTTTCTTTATTTGTAAATATGTGAGCACCATGTATCTATCTCATAATTAATTTACCTGTCATGCGTTATATTTAATTATTTTTACCTATTGTGGTATAGTAATTTTATTCTAGGTGCATCGTCTTCACATATAATTAGTGTATACATAATATTGTAAAACATTTTTAAAAGAGTAACGGTGAAGTTTCTTGCCCATTCTTCTCCATACGAAACTACCTTTTGGAAGGGGCAAATAGAATCAATACAATTCTTTTGTAAATTTTGACGTACAAGTGCCTTTTAAGTGCCTATTTGAAATAAATGATTTGACTTTGACCTTGACTTTGACTTTGGGAAAGTGTTAGTGGGTTGTCTATCATTAATTTTAATTTTCAGTAGCAGTCCGGGTTCTGGGTTTGTGCCCGGTTGATAGGAATAGACATGGGAGTTAAACGTAACCTATGAATATGAGAAGCGGGCCAAAAGTTCATTAGCAACCATACACTGCTAGAGATAATATTTCAGAGCCAATTGAACATCGTCATAGAGAAGCGATCATTGTAAGAACATCCGGTGAATTTCGAAGAATTTTGATGGAAATTGTACCTATAATCTCATCCTTCCAAGTCCGTTCCAATCAAACCCCAAACTCTACAAGCTTATGAACCGCCAGTCGCGCAGGCGCGCTTTAGAAAAATAAAATACGAAATAGACCTACCAATGCAGGCCCTCTTTCCTGTACTGAATCCAGCGCACATGTTTTGGTTGGGAAGGTTGTTAGGGTCCAGCCATCGCTCCGGTCTGAACTCTCTGACGTCAGGGCCCCAACTGTCATGGTAGTGGATCCCGTAGATCATTAGGGCGCATTGACTGCCCGCACGCATTGTGTAGTTCTCTGAAAAATGGTGGTTGAGAATGTGAGAAGGGGTTCAAGTATATGAATAATTTATTAATTTTATTAACCTTAAGAAAACCGGAGTAATGCATTGTCACAAAAAAAAATACACCAAAAAATTGTGTTAACTTTACAGTTAACACAATTTTTTGGTGTATTTACCTGAGTTTTTAGGTATCCATATTGATAACCACCTTAATTGGAAAGCACATGTAAAAAAAAAAAGTACCTATGCACTACTCCAACTATCAAAAAAGTAAACAGAGATGCGTTACTGGTTGCCTATCACGGTCTAGTAGCTTCGATTCTACGTTTCGGAATTATATTTTGGGGCAATTCTTTCGATAAATTATTAATATTAAGGTCACAAAAAAGATGTATAAGAGCCATGTGTGGTCTGAAAACAGATGACAGCTGTGCACCTCACTTTAAATTCTTGAAAATTCTTACATTGCCGGCTATATACATAATAGAAACTAGTATTTTGGTTAAAACAAATCTAAACCTTTTTGAAAAATATCAACGGTACGAGATGTTCCAATTTGTATTCAATACAAAAATTCCTTATATAATCGTAAATATAAAACTACATTAATTAAAAAGAGAGTTCTGGGTATTGCCCCACGAATTTACAATGAAATTCCCGACGACCTAAAAAAAAAAACAATTCAAGAAAAAAAAATACTATTTGTTGATAAATGTTATTTTCTGTTGACGAATACTTAGATGACAAATTAATTTAGATTGGCATTGTTAAATTGTTACTATATTTTTTCTTGTTCATTAAGTACCGATCTTTATGAGTGACTTAAAATAATTGACATTAATCGTACCTACTTCTTTTATTTTATTGAATTAAGTTTTTGATTAATTTGTATAGCATAACATAGCACTCTATTTCATCTAAGCTAAGATCTGTATTTTATAAACACCTATGTTAACAAATAAATAAATGATTATGATTATGAGATATTTTTTAAAGTTGGTGGCTAAGGTAGTATGCAATTGCCAAATGCCAAAATATGTTAAGTCAAGGAAAATAATTGTAAAACAAATTGACTACCAACCTAATTATTGTCAGTATGTATATTAAAATCACAATTACTGTCATTCTTAGAGTTGTGTGAAATGGCTATAACCCTGACTTTATCTTCACTTCACAACCATTTTCGTTTACATAAAGTAGGTATTCACATAAGAATTGCGAGTGCATTGCATGTAGATACAGTAACTTCACACCATACTTTTGTCATTCATACATACATCTGGGTCGTAAAGTTAGTGATACACATAACGCCTACACATTTACTTATAGCAATGTATTGCATGACTTTAATTTGCTGTTCTATTAACATGCTAATTTTGGAATAAATGTAGATGGCTGTTCTTTTATGAGTAGAGGAAGGCCAAAGAAACAATACATAGATTGTGTGAAGGGATGATATGGATAGAATGGGGGTGACTACTGAGTTGACACCTAAAAGAGATGTATGGAATACGATGGCATGCTGTTCTGTGCCGACACTATATAGACAGAAGGGCGTTAATGAGTCATCATCATCGTTTCATCCGAAAGACGTTCACTGTACATTGGCCAGTCCTGTGCTTCACAAGTTTACCCACCGATCGGATTTCCGCGACCTGCATCAGGTCATCGATCCGCTTCGGGGGAGGCCTACTAATGGTACGCGGTAGCCACTACAGAACTTTTACGGCCCCATCGGCCATTCGTTCTGCAAGCAACGTGTTCTGCCATTGCCACTATTGATGCGTAAAGCCGATACCAGACCCTTTACTTATTGTTAATTTTTGCCTTGAATTGATTATTGAACCGATGCGATGTTGGATTTCGGCAATCGACATCTTTCACTCGCCTATAGCATGATCGAAAAATGAAATGAAAGAATCAGATGAACGATGATTCCTATTTAATTTTGTTGGTGTTGTGGAATGACACACAAATGAACCTTTAATCGAGTGAACCATTCAGCGTCTGATATCAACTAGACTTCAATTAAATCAAATAATTATGTTTATTTATTAAACTTACTCAGCTGAACATCCTTATCGACGTATCTGAGCCCCACCGGCACAGCCGGGTGCAGTCTTAATGTCTCCTTGATGACAGCATCCGTGTATACCATCTTAGATAGACTTATAGAATTATTCCGAGATATTGCAAATGTGGACCTATCAGGATACATTGAAGATATGTATAGAGTGGGAAAGAAAGGCTTCAAGAACAGACCGCTGGTTATTGAGTTGCTCAGCAAAAGAATGTCTAGATACATCATAAACAACAGCCAATATTTCCAAGGATCCGGTTTGTCTATATCCGAGTTTTTAGATGCGACTGCACGGAGGGAAAGAGCACAACTAAGAGAAGAACTAATTAAAGCCAGGAAAAATGGCCTCCATGCAATTATAAGGAATAACCATTTATACATAGACGGAAAACCTATCAAACCGACCAACATTAAAGTAAACCAAAGAAATAACCAACAACAAATAAACTCGAGCTACCAGGAAAATGATATAATAACGATGAGTAACATTGACCAACCCTGCCATACATCCATAACGAATGAACCTAAAATTGATACATTTCGTAGACAACATTGACGACGACCGATCATTTAAAATACTGTTCCAGAATCTTCAGAGCCTCTATAATAAGCAAGACATTCTTGAAGTTTTTATTACTCAAAATCATTCATACAAAGCAATAGGAATCACGGAGACCTGGCTTACGCAAGAAAAGCTGGATATTATCCAATTTACTGGATACAAATTCGCTTCATCTTATTGCCGCAGCACCCGAACAGGCGGAGGAGTCTGTATCCTACTCCAAGACCATATAGACTACATCCAGAGAAACGACATAACAGACATGTCTATGGAATATGTTATAGAGGTATGTGCTACCGAACTACCTAAAGAAAATCTGCTAATTATAACCATGTACTGGAATAAAACACAAGAAGATACTTTCTATCAACAGATACAAAAAATTCTAAGATATGTAAATGTTAGATACCCTACCCTTAATGTTATTATAGGAGGTGATTTTAATATAAACATTCTGGCTGATAACTTAAAATCGAACCAATTTTTAAATCTTATGCAGGAATTTAAACTCACCCAGCACATAAAAACCCCGACACGCATAACACCCACTACAAAAACATGTTTAGATCTCATATTCACAAACTTCATATATAGAGATATGTACACAACGGTTGAAGAGTTAGGTTTTTCCGACCACAGTAGTATAATTTTACATTTGATATTACCTAAGCAAACAAAGAAAATAACTTGGTACACAAAAAAAAGGCGATTCAACAATACAAATATGTTAAAATTTAAATCAAAATTACAAGAAATAAAATGGAACGATATATTAACGGCTGATAAAAATATAAATGAAAACTATGAAGCTTTTAACGATATCTTAATTAACATCCTAAATCATTGTATCCCTCTACAAAAACATAAATTAAAGACAAATCAAAATAAATATTGGCTCTCAAAAGGTATAAAATACTGTTGCAAAAATAAAAGACTATTAAAGATACTAATTACCAAAACAAAAAATCCTATATTAACAAAATACTACAAAAATTATGAAAAAATATTAAAGAAAACCATAGTGACAGCAAAAAAACAACACTTTAAACATAAAATGATAAAATCAAGCAATAAGGGTAAAACAATGTGGGGTATAATAAACGAACGAACAAATAAAAAAACTAGACGCGAAAAACAGAATATAACTCTACAAACAAACAACAGCAAGATGATTTCAGAGCCCAAAGAAGTAGCTAACATCTTTAATAGTTTCTTTGCTTCTATTGGGAACATAAGTACAGGCCAATCGGGCAGCAAACCAAAAGGAACACCTATACTATCCACAACAAATAATTCGATGTTTCTGAGTCCAGTAGATCCCTACGAGGTAAATACACTAATAAAACACTTAAAAAATAAGTCAACCTATGGTGTTGACGAACTTCCACCAATATTACTGAGAAAATGTGCAGATGATTTAACTCTTCCATTCTACAAACTGATAAATCAATCTTTCGAAGAAGGTACTTTTCCCAACCTCTTGAAAAAGGCCCTTATTAAGCCAATATACAAGAAAAATGCAAAAACTGACCCAAACAACTACCGCCCCATCGCTCTCCTACCAACTGCATCAAAAATATTTGAAAAAGCCATGTGTAACCGTGTCTACGCTTATTGTGAAAAATACAATATATTCAATGACTGCCAAAATGGCTTTAGGAAAAATCGATCCACAACCCTCGCTGTCTATAAATACATACAAAAGGCCCTCGATATCATTAACTCAAAAAAATATGCAATAGGATTACTGCTGGACATGACGAAGGCATACGATAAAGTACAATTCAACATCTTATTAAACAAACTATACGGCATAGGGATCCGTGGTAAATGTCATGAATGGTTTACATCGTACTTACAGCATAGAGAGCAATTAGTGGAGTTAGAATATTTTAACCAAAAAACCAACGAAATAATATTGCTCCGATCGGAAAACATACCAATAAACGCTTCTATCCCACAGGGTAGTGTAATAGGCTGCTTCTTATTCCTAGTCTACATAAACGACCTCCCGAAACATATCAGTGAACCTTGTGTTTTGTTTGCGGATGACATATCAATTCTTGCCTCCTGCGAAACTAATCTCAACATAAATAATAAATTAAATTCAATACTTGATGCTACAACTCAATGGATGACGGAACATAATCTAGAAATTAACTTTAATAAAACAAAAATAATGACATTCCACCCACCACAAAAAAAACCTTTACACATAGATTTCAGTTTTAAAAATCATAAGCTAGAATTAGTAGATAAATTCACCCTATTAGGACTAGACATAGACACACACATTAATTGAAAACCGCATATCCAAAAACTAAAAGCCAAATTATCTAAATTTTCATACGCCCTTCGGGAAATCAAAAAAACTACAGACATAAAAACAGCGCTGGTAACATATTATGCATATGCCTACGCATGGCTTAAATATGGAATCATACTATGGGGTAATAGTACAGACTCACCGACACTATTCACCATACAAAAAAAACTCATTAGAATCCTAGTAAATATTGAACAAACGGATAGCTGTAAGCCCCATTTCCAGGAACAGAAAATTCTAACCCTACCATGCCTCTACATATTTGAAATCTGTAAATTTGTACGCAACTATCCGGAATTTTACACAAAAAGAGAAGACATACAAACTAAAATTACTTTAAGACATAAAAATAGATTGAACATACCTACATCCCGAATAAAAATGCACTCCTCAAGTGCCTATGTGATGTCGATAAAAATATATAATAAGTTACCGGAAGAAATAAGAAATATAAATAAATATAGCATCTTCATAAATAAATTAAACCTACTTCTACTAAACAAAAGTTACTATAATGTGAATGAATACTTGAATGATAAACTATAATTACAATAAATACAAATTTTAAATATATACACATGCATACACATATTATTATACACCAAGTACAAATATACAAATATACACCAAGTACAAATATACAAATATTTACAGTAGGATTATTTAACTAAACATAACAGGACTAAATAAATAAACAATAAGTAAATTACAAAATGCTACCTTAATCAATAAACTGTCTTATATTGTGATAAAAATTGTTTATAATAAGATTACCTAAGTAAATATAACTTTATCTAAATGTTAAAGTAATGATTTTAAGAAAATAGCTAACTAATATTAGAGTTATTCATGTTATTGTTATTCACTCCTTAGTTCACGTGCTCAATTTTCGGCTTTTCATGTAAAATTAATTTTATAATTATTTTTATTTTCCTTACCTTTGTATAATGATAATATATTATTATGATCTCATAAAAACTTAAAATAATTTCTAAATATAAATATTGAAAGTAATTTTTAAATTAGTGACTTTAAAAACTATAAATGTTACGAAGAAGTGTTATATTATTTTTTATGTTTTTAAATTTTAATTTTAATTTAATTTTTAATTTGTATTTTTCAAAGTTTAATTATACCTTAAATGTTGCTGTGCCCTAACAGGGTCCATAACTGTTCTTTTAGCTATAAGCCTTATGTAACACCTGTATACACATTATGGTACGCAAATAAATAAATATGAATATGAATATGAATATAGGTAGGTCGTTCTTAGTGACATCCCTGTCTGTGCCTTCGAATACTTCTTGTAACCTGCAACGAGAATTGAAACAAGACATTTTTTTTTAATCAACTAATCAACATCGTTATTTCGGAGGCTTGTTATTAATTTACCACGGTTACGAGCATTTCTCACCCAATTAATAAATGAAATAAGTTAAATTATATAGTTCACAATTAATAGGTATTTTGGCACGGTACCCGATCTGAATCCGAGAATGTCACTCCGAAGTAGCCGTTGCGCTATTCATAACTTTATAGAGTATTGAATTAAGATAAGATCATAGATCTAGATCACTAGATTCAAATTTAAAACATTTTTGATTCGGGTCTTTGGATTTTGAATTCGGATTCTGGTAAACTGGTCTAATTTAGAAAGCCTGGTGGAAAACTCGTCTTACCGAACGCATGCATATGTTTGCTATTTGAACATAAAACCTACTACCGATGTCAATGTACTTATATATGTCGCACAAAACTGTTACTCGGTCAAAACCACTTTGTGCCCGTAAAAATCAGTCAAAACTAGTTTTGACCGGTGAAAACTACTTACATTTACTAAGGGCCCGTTGTTTGATCAGTAGTCAAACGTACTAAGGGTTAAAATGCGTTAGTTAAACTAACAATTTGTTAAAAATGACACAAGTATGTTCTTTGACAAATGGTTAAGCTAACTACAGTTAAAATATTGACAATTTGATGTTAAAGTTAACCATGAGCAGAATGAGTAGTTAAACTTTGACAGCTATTGACTATTTTCAAGTGACTAATTGTTAAATTGACTATTGGTCATGTTTAACTATGTATCAAACAACGGGCCCTGTTTTTTTGGAGCGGGGGGCGTTTCTGTCTCTTATTGACTAAAACCCACCCGTGTTCCTTCACTTGCCTGTGCGCCAGGGCTACGGTAACTCTTTCGAACAATCCGCGACCCCGGCAGGCATCGGCCCTATCGGATCCCGTCAATTATGCTAACAACTCTTTGAGGCGCGCGTGGAATACAACGCGCCATCGACCCAGGCCTAGTTCTTACTGGACGGCGAGCTGGCCATTGCTTGCCGTCCGCAAGCCCGTGCCTACGGTGGCCGGGAGTCGGCTATCGACTCCCGACGCCCAGGGTGTCTCCTCCTGCGGCGACTAGGAGCGTGAAGGCGCAATGATTGCTTCACCCTCACGTGCTCCGCGCCTCCTCCTTCGCGAGTATTACTGCTTCGCAGAAGGAGGTGACTGCTTCCCATTCCCTCTCGTTCCGTACCATGGCCTGGACCAGGGCCGACCGCGAGAGATCGCCGCCACGAGGACACGATGGTGCTCCGCCAAATTGGGGCAGACCTCCACCGTATGCTCCACCGTGTCCTCAGGATCCACACAATGATAACACCCGGGCGTTTTCTTCCGCCTTATCCTAAACAGGAATTGATTGATTTGATCCTCCCGATCAAACAACGGGCTCTAAGAAAACTATTACGTTGGTAAGTTTTCCTCTGACTTTTTTTGTTGAGTTTCTAAGACGTCCGTTAAAATTGATTTTTAATATACCTAGAAAACGCGTTTTAACTTATTAATAGACTGGATTTACTTACTCTTGATACATCTTCTCCTGCACCTTAGGATAGGTGCCCAGCATCATCATGATGTAAGCCAACAGACAAGATGTGGTGTCATATGAGGCAACAATGGCCGTGTCCACTTCTTCCCTGATCTGCTTGTCAGTGAACGTATTCTCTTCTGACAGCTCCAGTAGAAGGTCCAATATGGCTTTGCATTTGATACCTGGAATAAGTGGTAAAATACTTAATTAGTAGGTACTTATTGGTCTGTCGCCTGCATAAAATAAATAGCAGATTCTGCCTTATCAGTGGTTGTAAAACTATATAGATGTAAACAGGCTATACATACCTATAGTACATACTAATTCCATGGTAGGCTGCGTTTGGGAATTTGGCGAGTAAATATTTGATGAAAACGTGTCAAGCTATTTATACCCTGCAATTTATTGTGGTAGGTACGGGCTCTGGTTGAAGAAACTAAGTTTATAAAATTTCAGTAATGGTGAATAACAATATTTACTTTAAATTGAATTCATGGCCTAGGCCCATCATGCGTGGGAATTTCCTGAATTAAATATGTACAGTACTGTAGAGGTTTTAGCCTGCATGGCTTCCCCACCCCATAACTTCCGCGCTACAAAAAATCTCTACATAGTCAACACTGGTCGGAAACTCCGCTCTCAGGTAATCAAAACCGTTTTGAAATGTAGATCCTCTTTATAAATAAACTTGAAGTACGCGAGTGCGTGACCTTGTGAGTGGGCTCCCAATATGAGCGCTAGATCGCTCTCTGGCCATTTGTTTATGGCCGCAACAAAACGAAATTGTACGATGAAGTCTTACAAACAATTTGCACCCATTCCTGAATACTGCACAATAAGAATGCTGCACCATGACGCCATGATGCAATGATTGTGCTA
Organism: Griposia aprilina; assembly: GCA_916610205.1. Lineage (NCBI taxonomy): Eukaryota > Metazoa > Arthropoda > Insecta > Lepidoptera > Noctuidae > Griposia > Griposia aprilina. Next base: position 9,595,388 of record OU744305.1, on the reverse strand, counting down.
AACCACATAGGGTTTTCCTCCGGCATTGACTCACCGTCTGTTTCACACTTTTCACGCACTACCCTGATGTGCGCTCAATAATATAGAATGTTGAATTTACGAATCCGTGCAGTACAGACTTTCCACGACACCGTAGTCTCAGAAAAATAATCCGATGTGCTTCCAACACAATTATTATTATTATTTCGTTAGACACACTAGCAGCTAATCAGCTGATGTAACGGGACCAATGATAACGCGTATTTAGGAGTATTTTACATGTTGACATGCGTTGTGAGCTTTCCGAGCTGATCCTCTGCTCTTGTTTCTATCCTTCTTAATATGAAATAGTACATACATACATACACAAACTCACGCCTTCATCCCATGGGGGTAGGCAAAAACTACAGAACGCCACCTGCTGCGATCGTTACATGCTCCTTTTGCCCCGTTTACGTTCATACATCTGGTCATACACACACGCTGGTTGCGAGTAATACGAACCTGACCTTTCTGAAGATCATCACCAATAAGCTCACTATATGTCCTCCTAGGGCGTCTCCTCCCGGCATTTCTACTCATATCTGACTTGTAAATACCTTTTGTTAGTCGCCTTTCATTCATCCTCTCAACATGACCAAACCATATATACGCTTTAAAATAAATTTTTGGTCTAATAATTTAAGGCACCTGTCCCACCGTTAATGAGGAATCTGGTCTACTGCAGCCATATATGTCTTGTTGAAATCTTTGTCTTCATCAGCTGTTATTCCGAAGGCAGTTACTGAAAGTATGAATGAACACAAAAATACATTACGGCATTATTCGAACATTTGAGCTGGGTTTGAAAGTACATCCACATTTAGCCAGTTATTTTAAAGTCCCATGTAATATGGGGCGAGCCTAGGGTGCTAAGCAAAAAAGATGCTACGTGTAGACCGGCTGCTCATTATAATCTGGCTTTAAATTGGTCCCACTGCTGGGACACAGGCCTTCTCTCTCTCCTCTCGAGATCCGAGTGGGCCTTAATTCATCACGCGAGCCCGTTGCAGGTTGGTGAATGTCACATGTCTTCGAATCTTTAATTCTAGGACATAGCGGTATACTCACGATGTCTTTCTTTACCGTTTTGATAGCAGTAGTGATAAAATAAATTACACAAAGTAAAATGCCTACCTATGGGTTTCGACCCACGACCTACAACTCGTATATCCGGCTATTAGCTGTCCATTATTAAAACTCATATCAAGGCACGCTATACTCACAGCACACTGTCTCCAAAGCGATATGCTTCAACGACGCTAGATGTCCGAACATTCCTCTGCCTAATTCGGAGTCAAAAAGGCTGACTTGTCGTCGAGCTTGTACGTTGAACACTCCTAAAAAACTGTGCAGCACTTGAAGACTGAATGCTGGATTTAGGAGCTTCCGATGCTGTCTCCATACTGGACCTGTTGAAGTAAATTAATATTGAGGGCCCTTCCACTACAAATCACTAAATGCGATTAGCGCTAAACTTATTTTTAAATTATCATTCTGGCTTAGTCATCTTCAAACGATTGACAAAAACACAACGATGTTTTCATTTCGTTTAGCGCTAAACGTATTTAGTGAATAGTGGTGAAAGTGACCCTTAATGTAGGATCCATTTCATTTAATTTCATTTGTTCGAGGAAGAACGATGCTGAGCGCTGTCGTTCAGGATTACCGCTTCGATTTTCATGTAGAGAAATAAAATCTATTATTAAATGTATGAAGAGGGGTAAATCGCCTGTTCACGACGGGCTCAGCATCGAGCATCTTCAAAACGCCGGTATACATCTGCTGCGAGTGTTGAATATGTTCTGCAATTTATACTTGGGACATTCTCACTTACCACAAGAGCTAGTGGATACAGCAGTCATACCTATTGTGAAGGACAGGACAGGGGACATAGCAGACAAGGGCAACTATAGGCCTATCTCACTGGCAACCGTTTTAGCCAAAGTATTTGATAGTGTGCTTGACGCCCACCTCGGTAAATATACCCAGTTACACGACTCCCAGTTTGGTTTTCGTGCTGGGTTATCTACTGAGAGTGCCATTTTTGCGTTCAAACATGCTGTCAAGTAATAAACAGATAGAAAAATACCAGTGTACTCATGTTCCCTGGACCTGTCAAAAGCATTCGACCTGGTTTCCTATAATGCCTTGTGGGGAAAGCTTCGAGAGGCCGGCGTTCCTGCTTCGTTGGTGTCCACGTTATCTATGTGGTATGATAAGCAGAGAAATTTTGTAAACGGGTCAAATCAGCCCTCTGACCCCTACAAACTAGAGTGTGGTGTTAGACAGGGAGGTCTTACCTCCCCAAGACTTTTTAACATTTGTGTAAATAAATTACTGGTTGAGCTCAGCAACACACATGTCGGTTGCCACATAGATGGAGTTAGTTTAAATAACTTGAGCTACGCAGACGACATGGTGTTGCTGAACTCATCTATCTGTGGAATGCGAAAGTTGCTTTCTATTTGTAAGGAGTATGCCGAGCAGTATGGACTAAAGTACAACCCTAAGAAAAGTGAGCTGTTGGTGTTTAGAGGTAGAAATAAATCCATCATAATATATCTCTCCAGTAACGCTGTGCGGTTCACTTTTACAGAGAATAACCTTGTTTAAATATCTGGGCCATATTGTTACCGAAGATCTGAAAGATGACACAGATATGGAAAGGGAGCGCAGGGCATTGGCTGTGAGGGGAAACATTGCGGCCCGAAGGTTTGCTGGTTGCTCAGTACCAGTAAAAATTATACTGTTCAAGGCTTATTGCCAAACATTTTACACCAGCAGCCTTTGGGGTAACCATACCCAAAAAGCAAACAATGCCCTGCGAATACAATACAATAATGCTTCCTCCCTATTGTAGTGCATCGGGTATGTTCGCTGATGCGCATACTGACGACTACTTTGCAATAATGTGTAAGAAGGTGGCGTCGATGACACGCAGAGCGGGAGGAAGCACCAACAGTATCTTGAGGGTTTTTGCTGAAAGGCTGGATGGGTCTACCATGGATAGGTTTATCAAGCTTCATGTATTGCATGGGGCTTGATGAAACTATCTGTGGTCGATATATTATCACCTTTTTTTCTAGTTATTTTTTTTTTCTGTTGTGTACTAACATAGTTTATAAGTTAGTTTAGATAATAATACAATGTGGGCCTATGTAGTCTGGAAATAGAAGATTTTATATTATTATTTATTTCGTCGTCAATGTTTTACCTTTTTCTGTTCAAAAAATATCACGGTCTTACACCCACTTTTTAATTTCGATGTAGGTAGCATATTACACCCAATCAATCTGCCGAGCCATTTCTCAACTGTGTTGGGGTCGGCTTCCAGTCTAACCGGATGCAGCTGAATATCAGTATTTTACATGGAGCGACTTCCACAATACAGTTACTGGGTAACACAATACCTCTTAGTAAGACTGGTTGTCCGACTTTCGGGCTTCGGACTATCCGTAACGACAGTAAAAGATCTACAAATGACAAATGGTACTGTCGGCACACCACATATGCGCGTGATTGACGGCGGAAAGGCGCGGGGTGTTCGGGTACCGAATCCGTACGCAAGGACCGCTGTACGCCCTCCACACCACTCAGCTCACAGACGCGCGCCCTACGGGCATTTCTTTATACTGTCGTAAAATATGGTATTACACCTATTTAAATACAGTCCACTTTTTTATTAATCATAAGTACGATTGAGCCTAATCATTGGTCTTTCGATTGCGCAAAATAATCGCCAGTTTTGCCGTAATTAACGCCATCAACATCGTCGGTCGTCGTGTTCACCTGTGCGAACTTTGACCGCTCGCGAGCACCACGCGGTACGACCACGAAGAAAAGAACAAAGAAGTCGTTTCCGAAGCAGCCTGCTTCGTCGTCGTGGGAGCTGGTGTCATTCTTTGGGAGTATAATACTGTATTTGAGTGAGTCCATTCCAATTAGTTTTTTTTTTATCTTTCTTAAAAAAATCGCCGAAAATCGTTGTTTAATCTTTCTATCTTTCAGTTTTCATACAGAGCTTTAATATTAGTGCTTTCATAGTGTTTTCTACGGCACTGCTTGTTTAATACGCATAATTTGTATCGAATACGCTTAGTCATTACATAATTCGCACTATTCACACTTAATTAACGCGTGTCAAGTCGTTGACCTTGACATTGTATCTCGATCCCTTTCACTAATGCACAGCTGTTTTGCAGTTTTTATCTATTAAGTATATTAGCATCAGTGCGCCCAGCTGTTATGTTTAACATAACAATGGCAGATAATTTAAAAACATTGATCAAGAAACGTAGTTCAATTAAATCGAAGCTTACTATTTACAGCAACTATTTAAATCTAGTCAAAAGTAGTTCCGCAATATCTGAGTTACAACGTTTAGATTTAGAGGAGCGTTTTAATAAATTTAAAACCTTACACAGCGACTTTGATGCCTTACAGACACAGATCGAAGTGCTTACCGATGACGACGAGTCTGCGTTAGCTGAGCGTGAGGACTTTGACCACCAGTTTTTCAACTTGGTGGCACTCACGCGCAGCCTGATCGGTGTCTCGGCCAACGGCGCTGCGTCGGAGGTGGGCTTCAGAGATGCTAGCTCAGGTGCACATGTTTCATTTAGGAATACTTTTGTTCGTTTGCCAAAAATAGATTTGCCTCATTTCGATGGGAACTACCAATGCTGGCTTGAGTTTAGGGATACCTTTGGGTCATTGATTCACGACAATTCTAGCATAAGTGTTGGAATTGTTAATTATTTATAATCTATGATTAACTAGTCTAGCAACTTAGTTTCTTTAGTATCTGTGACACCGGCTTGACAGATGTCAATCTCATAGACTCGTCCCTTTCTCTCTCCAAGGCTTCTAGCTGTAAGCATACTTTGTGTTGTCCCCATAATAATAATTGTCTAATATCATGTCAATCTTATGTTAATATAAGCTATCAATTGACGATAATAATCCGTGTATATTTATAAACAAATATAACCGTTTATTGGAAAGTGAATCGTATATTATTGAAGATCGCTTAGCCTGTGTATCCTTGCATTCCACAACCACGCTACACTACCAGATCTCCCAGCTATTCCAACAATAAGTGACATTAATAAGTTCCACTATCTGCGAGTTTCACTCCAGGGAAATGCGGCTTTAATTATTAAAAACATTAACTTTAAAGCCCATCATTATAATCTTGCGTGGGACTTGTTGTGCGAACGTTACAATAACAACCGACTTTTTGTGAACAATAATTTTCAAGCTTTAATTGATGTCGAACCCATTACAAAAGAGTCAAGTGTTTCCATCAGAAACCTTGTTGATATTATTAATAAAAATATTAGGGCACTAACTACATTAAAAAGCCCACTCAACATTGGGACGACATGATTATGTCTTTTATGGTAATAAAAACTAGATTTTACAACAAGTCGTGACTGGGAAGAGCATAGAAACAATACTTTTAAAGATGATCCCACTTTATCACAATTTTGTTCTTTTTTAACCAGGAAAGCGGACTGGTTAGAATCAGTGGCGTCTAATCACAGTTCTTCTGATACAAATACTATTGTCGCCCTAGATAAAAGTCATTCAAATAAAACTGATTCTAAGCACAATCAACAAAATAGAAAAATAGATAACATTAATAATAACAGTAAATGTCCACTTTGCTCCCAAGCACATACATTGTTCAAATGCGAATCTTTATTCGCATTTGAACAATGTATGTGCTTGTGTTTTTCTAAAAGTAGAAATTTGTCAATAGAAAATCGTATACAAAAAGCAACAGATTTTAATGTTTGTTGTATTAATTGCTTACGCTTTGGACATAATCCTAAGAAATGTAGATTTTCACATTGCAAATATTGCAAAACAAAGCACAGTATGCTTTTGCATTTGGAAAGTAATGAGCCCAAACTTGTTTCCAATCCATTGCCTTCTGCCATGCCTTGTGCACTACCTTCTGCTTCGCCTTCTTCAAATATTGTGCTTTCAGCCAATTCCATGCAGCTTGCTACTTCTGCGCATGTTTTACTGTCCACAGCTATGGTGAACGTGACTGGCGTGATAGGTAAGAAGTACACTGCGCGCCTACTGCTGGACAACGGCAGTTCGGCGAACTTTGTTACGCAAAGCTTATCAGAGAAGCTGGGTTTGTTACGATGCGGTACGAGCACCAAGGTAACGGGTATTAATAATCACATATCCACCAGTACACAGTCTTGTCGCCTCACAATAGAGTCTTTATGCTGTGCTTTTACTGTAGATATCGAGTGTCATATTGTGCCTGAAATCACAAAGGTTCTACCGTCTTCATTAATGCATATCAATCACGTCCCTATTCCTTCAGGTCGTAAGCTATTAGACCCGAACTTTAACGTTCCGTCGGTCGTAGACATCCTGGTAGAGGCTGAAGTTTTCTGGAATGTCTTAGGTAGCAAAACGATAGACTTAGGGAAAAACCTACCTAAATTATGCGAGACCAAGTTAGGATGATTAGTTTCAGGTAGTATTTCGGGCCAATCATGTTTCTCCGCTAATCATTTTTGCCATCATTCCAATGTCACTCCCGACCTCACTCAATTTTGGGAGCCTGACAATGTCGCTTTAAAACATTCACTCTCACTTGAGGAGAGAATGTGTGAGCAGTCTTTTGCTTAAACCACCGTTCGTAATGATGGTGGGGGATTCATCGTCACTATGCCTTTAAAAGGGGATCCTAGTACTTTAGGTCATTCTTTTATGAATGCTAGGAATCGTTTTCTTTCCCTTGAATGGCGATTTAAACGCGATCCTTTATTTCATAAAAATATAATGAGTTCATGAGAGAATATGAGCGCCTAGGTCATATGACGTTAAACTCAGGCTGTACTCCACTACCAGATAACTCCATTAATAAATATTACATTCCACATCATGGAATCATTCACAGTTCTAGCACCACTACACAACTACGCGTAGTATTCGACGCATCAGCTTCTACCAGTTCGGGGGTGTCGCTTAACGACATTCAGATAGTCGGTCCCGTAGTTCAAGACGATCTGTTTTCTATTTTAACACGTTTTCGTCACTATGCTGACGTACGTGGTCTCAGGTGACGTGGAAAAAATGTATAGGGCCATAGAGTTAAATCCAGTCCAACGACCTCTTCAAAAAAATATTTACAGGTTTGAACCTTCAGAACCTTTTAAAATGTACACTTTAAATACGGTTACCTATGGTACCGCTTCTGCACCCTATTTAGCCACTAAGTGTCTTGTAAGTCTAGGTGATAACATTGAGAACAGTCGTGCCCAATGTGCCATACGACGTGACTTCTACGTCGATGACTTTCTTAGTGGAGGGGATACCATAGCTGAAACTGGTGACATTTCTAAACAGGTACATTCCGTTTATCATCCGCAAAATTCAATTTACGAAAATGGCGGTCAAATAATCCTGAAATTCTTAAAGTAATTACACATACTCGTAGTAATGAGTTACATAATACTTTACATTTTTCTGAGCCAGGTCCAAACTCATCTAAATCTAAGACTTTAGGTCTTAACTGGGTTTGTGACTCTGTATTGTATTATATTCACTTACTTACACTATAAATATCGGCTCCACTACTAAAGTCACCAAACGTCATGTTATTTCTGTTATCAGTCAAATCTTTGACCCACTAGGCCTCGTAGGTCCGTAAGTCGTCGAAGCAAAGATCATTATGCAGCGTCTATGGCTAGATAAGTATGACTGGGATGACGAAATATCGCACGAAGTCAGAAACCTTTAGTCTACATTTGAAGGCACAATAACACCATCAAATATTTTAAAAATTCCTCGTTGGGTTTTGCGTGAAGACTCTGTTAAGCATGAAGTACACGTCTTTACCGATTCGTCCGAGAGGGCGTATGGCACTTGTGTGTACATTCGGTCTTGTAATGTTATTGGATCCATAGGCGTACAACTTCTAGTCTCTAGAAATCGTGTAGCGCCCATCAAACCAACGAGGATACCGAGGCTTGAACTTTGTGGAGCTTTTTGGGGTTCAGGAATCGCATACCATGTCCATTCATAAATGTAGATTCTGGTGCGACTCAACCATAGTCCTGGTGGTGTATAAGTTGACGCGGCTTTCGAAGGACCAATATGCGGGGATGTATTTTTTGTTTTTGTTTTGCGGGATTAAAATTATTGGACGACACACAGAATTGAGCAAAAGGGAATATGAGGTTATGAGTTAGAAAATAGGGATGGATGGACTTACTTGAGAACCTTCTGGACGAAACACGTTGACTCAAGGACAGTCTTCGCAGACGTCTCACGTTTTCACTGACTCTCTTCCTCTCACGGTGATGCACTATCAGTTGGTTTTTAAATATCACACTTGTGTCGGCCAACACTAAAATAAAGAGTTTTGAGTTTTTTGATATAGTATCGGATTATTAGCGATGCGTGCGGTTGACTCAAGTCTCATTGCAATAGTGTTCTTTTAAATCACTGTGGATTTATGCTGCGATTGGCTATCGCTGCGGCGGAAGCGCCTCTGATTTGGCGCGCGTGACGAGCATCTCTCTCGCTCTGTAGTATGGGAATTGGGAGGGAAGGAAATATAGCTCAAAACTGCGGTCGGCAATATTATAGTAACTTATTACTAAAACTTGCGCGAGCACCTGGGTTGGCTCTCTTCTCCTTCTAATCAATTACAACCTTTTGTCAGAAACAGAGTCAATGAGATACAGGAAAGTACTTGTGGTCATGCTTGGAGCTACGTACCGTCAAAGGACAACCCGGTGGATCTTGTTTCCCGTGGTCTTAGGGCCGACGTTATCATGGGCATTCCTTTGTGGTGGTGTGGACCCTCATTTTTACAGCATAGTGAAAATGAGTGGCCCAGCATATCAAACAACGCGAAAGATAGTCTGCCGGAAGTAGTGACTGATTTCATTGGTGGTGATAGTGACAATCATTCATTAAGTAGTAATATTTCAGACTTAACCATTCGTTCATCAATCATTCATGATTTATTAGTAAAGTATTCTAGCTTAACAAAAATACAAAATATATTTACATACGCATACAACGCTTTATTTACAATGTAAAAAATAAAAATTAACAGCTTGGTAATTTTTCAACAACAGAACTAGAAAACTCTTTAAATAGAATTATACATTATTCACAGCTTGAAATGTTTCTAGAAGAGTAAAATTTGTTAAAGTCTGGACAAAAATTACCACACAAAAGTAGATTGCTTCCTCTGGCACCGTTCATTGACAGACATAACCTCATTCGCGTGGGCGGGAGGCTCGATAACTCCCCCTACGATTTTAGTGTGAAACATCCTATTGTTTTATGCAGTAAGCACATACTTACAAAACTTATATTTCAAATGCAACATTTAAAGCTTGTACATGCAACTCCACAGTTGTTATTGTCACATATACGACAAATTTATTGGCCTCTAGGTGGAAGAAACTTATCTAGATTTGTAGTGAATAAATGTCTTAAATGTTTCAGACATAAGGCTCAGAACGTACAGCCTGGCCGAGGATGCAAACTTACAAAATCCTATATGTGCATCTTTGTTTGCTCGGCAGTGAAAGCTGTACAATTGGAGCTCGTCACCGACCTCACCACTGAGGCCTACATGGCCGCCCTAAATCCTTTCGTGGCGCGTCTTGGCAAGCCTCGAAGCATCACTTCCGATAACGGGACTAACTTTGTAGGTACATCAAACGAGATGTATAGGTTCTTGCAATCATCAAATGTTGCATCTGAAATGGCACAGCAAGGTATCCAATTTATTTTCACGCCTGCATACAGCCCTCATTTTAATTAATTGGCTGAAGCTGCTATAAAATCATGTAAGCATCATTTAAAGCGGTTACTGCATCTTACTCATTTCGCCTTCGAAGAGATGGCTACCTGTCTCACTCACATAGAGGCAGTTCTTAATTCACGCCCTCTTATTCCGCTTTCTTGAGACACTAACTATTTTTCTGCACTCACTCCTTTTCACTTCCTAATTGGACGGCCATTCTTATCAGTACCATATCCTCAGGTGACTGAAGCCAACGTCACGCAGCTGGATCGCTAGAAGAGAATCCAGCATATCAGGCAGCATTTCTGGTGACGGTTTCGTAACGAGTATTTTTATTTTATTTTTATTTTAGATGGGTTTGCTCTTGACTCTAGTCTAGGTCAGAGATGACAGAGACAAAGTTGACGATGGACGATGGGTGGTATACTTCTCTACTGCAGGCAAAATCCAAGTGGTTTCATTCCAGAGGCGAAGTGAAGCCGGGGTCCTTAGTCCTGATAAAGGACAAAACAACGCCACTTCTGCTCTGGTCCCTGGGCCGGGCACGAAGATCTATCCCGGCGTAGACGGAGTCACGAGAGTGGCCGAACTGAAGACGAAGCGGGGCACCATTCGTCGTGCCTTCAACTGCATCTGCCCCCTTCCAGTCGAACAATGAAGACTTCCCTTCAACCCGGGGAATATGTCGGCGCACCACATATGCGCGTGATTGACAGCGGAAAGGCGCGGGGAGTAGGGGTATCGAACCCATACGCGATGACCGCTGCACGCCCTCCACACCACTCAGCTCACAGACGCGCGCCACTACGGGCATTTCTTTATACTGTCGTAAATTATGATATTACACCAATTTAAATACAGTCCACTCTTTCATTTATCATAAGTCCGATTGAGCCCAATCAGTACCAACAACGGCTTAACGTGCTTACCCAGGTACGGAGGGGTCTTGATATGTAATGGATGGTCACCCATCTATGGAACGACCTCGACAAGTGTAGCTGAATCTTTGATCGACCCGTGTGGCTGTTATTATTTAGCTACGAGCAGGTAGTACATACAGAAGTACATACACTTACAGTATAATAACTGTGATACGCTTAAAAATTATTATATAATCGTTAACCAGACATATTGAATAGATAGGTACTTATTTAAAAGATTAATGAATGTTCCTTAATTAAAACAGTATTTATGTTGTCACTATTTTATTTTGACTACACTCGAGAGCAATGAATCCGGGTCACTTAAAGAATCCTAAAAATCTCGGAAACTAAAAATGCTAGGTTAATGCAATAAATTGTATTTAATAGACAATGTAATACTCCTTAAATGAAGGTATTAAAACTTCTTAGTTATTGTAAAGTTATATCATAAAAAAATCAAATTTGAAAAAGGGCCACTTTCGAAGATGGAACTACGAAATTACAGCATTTGGTTTTGCTTTTGTTTGTAATCTGTCATTTATGTGGGTACATAAACCATGTTGATAGTGCTCTATATTTATTATTCAAGCTGAAATTATGTCGCTTACGCCTGAAGAATGCACTAGAATACTTACAATGCTGGAAACCGGCCGGAGTCAGCGCGATACAGCCAGGACTGTCGGTGTGTCGCTGTCAACAGTACAAAGAGTTCTCCGACGTTACAAAGAAACTGGTTCTAACCTACGCAGACCAGGAACGGGCAGAACCAGGTGTACCACAGCACGAGAAGACCGATACTTGGTGAACACCATGCTTCGAAATCGCTTTCTCACAGGAACTGAACTCACAAATCAGTTTCGACGCCTCGGAGGAAGTAACCCAAGTGCATGGACAGTAAGACGTCGGCTTGCTGAATCTAACTTAAAACCCCTTAGACCTGCAAACGGCCCTAAACTGGAGCGTGGGCATCGTATTTCAAGACTAAGATATGCCCAGAGCCACGTAAATTGGAGTATTGAAGATTGGTCAAAAGTTATGTTCTCCGACGAATCAAAATTTATGCTCTACAAGCACGATGGAAGACACAGAGTGTATCGAAGACCAGGGGAAAGATTCAAGCAAGCATGCATCGAAGAAAAAGTAGCCTACGGTGGTGGGTCTGTACTTGTGTGGGCCGGAATTTCTTCTGAAAGTCGCACAGAGCTGGTGATCATAGAAAACGGCTCTTTAACTAGCGTAAGATATGTGGAAGAAATCCTCAATGATCACGTTGGTCCATTTATGGTCAATTTAGGTGAGGATGCTATATTTATGCATGACAATGCCCGACCTCATACAGGTAGGATTGTGAATGACTACCTTCAAGAGATGAACATTACTCGTATGGAGTGGCCAGCGCGCAGCCCGGATATCAACCCGATCGAGCATGCTTGGGACGAGCTAGGCAGATGCGTAAAACAACGAAACCCTCCCCCAATCACGCTTCGTGAGCTCAAAATTGCTCTCACAGAGGAATGGGAGAATATTCCCCAAAATCGTATAAGGAACTTGGTGTACAGCATGCCAAACCGCGTAAACGCAGTAATGGAAGCACGAGGAGGCAATACGAAGTATTAAAATTCAAGAAAATCGTAATAAAGTTCAAAAATTTCATGTTTCCTATTTTTGTTTTAAGGAGAGATCAGCAGTTTTTTTCTTTATGTAATTTTGTGTTAATAAAATGTATGGTGACTCATATTTTTTTTACTTTCATTTAAGGAGTATTACATTGTCTATTAAATACAATTTATTGCATTAACCTATCATTTTTAGTTTCCGAGATTTTTAACATTCTTTAAGTGACCCGGATTCATTGCTCTCGAGTGTAGATGCCAATCGAAGCGTTTTTGAACGTGTTCTAAACGCAAACCATTCATAGCATTGTGCGGCCCCCACACCATAATACTATATTCTGCTACATATCAAATACAGTATAGTAAACTGTCTTAAGACAAAAACCCAGCAACTTGGGCGCTTTTTTTAGTTATGTGGCATTGGTATGGTGCAAATGTAAATGTTTGGTCAAATAGAACTTCAGGGTCACGTACCGTGTCTATTTAAGTAACTTTGTCGTTATTACTGTAATATTCTCACTGTCTCCTGAAAAACAGGTACTCTACAGGATCTTACATTTTCGTATAACCAGTTTTTATGTCAATAAATAAATTATTATTTTGGTAAATAAATTTTGTTTCTTATCTCTTTGGCTAGTTTAAGCTACAGTCAATGTAGCGTGTGTGGTGTTTTTTTATTTATTACATATAATAAATATTATGAGGAGACATTTCATTTTCCTCAATTTGCATGAACTTCCTAATTATTCTGTAGGTATTTAAAATTACAGTTTTTTGGAGTGTTAAGTAAACTGAGTCTTTCAGGTTTATTAGATTTAGGTGACTATGTATAACACCCATTGTTGTATCCACGACAGGTGTACACTTTATCCTGCCTCCAAATTCTGGTCACTTCTCTTAGTTCAGCGTATTTACTAATTTTCTTATCTAATATTTTTTGTAAATTGTGTATTAGGGATTTTAATATCTACGAGGTATGTGACTGTATTAACTTTATTTTGAAGGGTTATATCTGGTTTATTATAGTGAACGGTCCTGTCGGTTAGTATGGCGCGATCGTAGTAATGTTTGTGTGTGGTATTTTCTAGAACTGTTAGTGGTACATACTCGTAATAAGGAGTGTTTGTATCTTGTATAAGTTTATTTTTGAGTGCTAGTTTTTGATGGACGGCGTTTGCTATCTGAGTGTGTCTGTGTGTATAGTCTGTTTTATTATTATTATTGTTACTCCGCCTTTACTTATAAGATTATTTGTTCTTGTATATTTAACGTGGTAATATTTCATTGAGTTCAAATACATTTCTTTATTTTTACACCATTGAATAAGACTATTAAGATCCATCTGAAAGAACGAGGAGTAGGTTTGTACAAACACTTTTACACGTCAATCATATTCTAAAAACTTTTTTTTTTTTTGTTTTTTTTTTTTTTTGTTTTATAAGAACATAAGTTCTTAGTAATTTATTACAATCTAGCCTAATAGACTAATAAGCAACTTAACTTTAACTTATTATTTTACGTGATAGTTTACGTTATAACTAAGAATAGTGTCCTATTGCACTTTCACACAATTCCGCTTCCGCAGCACTTTCTTAGAGTCTGATAAATTAATAATAAAAAAACACATTGTTTACACATTATTCGTCACAATTTATACACTACACTAACTCAAATGGTTTAGTTCTCTTTAGCCTACGCACTATGTCCGTGTTGTCTAGCAGCTGAATTGCCTCGATATTCACATGTCGGTGAAGTCTGTGTTCGTGGGCTTCAGCAAATTTTTGGATGACGGTGGTGACGAGTTCCATTTTAAGGTCACGATGGAGGTCGTCATTTCTAATGTACCATGGTGCATTTACAGCATCCCTGAGTACTTTATTTTGGAATTGTTGGATTATTTTGACGTTACTTCGTTTAGTACAGCCCCAAAGTTGGATGCCATACGTCCAAATTGGCATAAGAATATACTTGTATAATATAATTTTATTACGTATTGATAGGCAGGATTTCCTTCCGAGTAACCAATACATACTTTTATAACGTATGTCGAGTTCCTGTCTTTTCTTTTTGACGTGAGATTTCCAACGCAGTTTGGCGTCAAGAGTTATGCCAAGGTATTTGGCTGTATTAGCATAAGGCACTTGCATGCCATTTATATAGATTGGGTGGTAATCACAGTGTTTGTTAGTGAAGTCAATATGAATTGATTTTGACTCATTCAGTTTGATCTTCCACTTTTGTGTCCAGTCATAAACTTTGTTTACAGCTAGTTGAACTTTTTCTACTGCTTCTTTGTGGCTTGATCCGGTAGCCATAATGGCAGTGTCATCTGCAAAGGTCGCAATGGTGTTGTTTTCCAGCTCTGGGATATCACATGTGTATAGCAAGTACAGGAATGGGCCTTACACACTTCCTTGTGGCACCCCAGCTTTTATAGTTTTTAGCTCGGAATATGCATCCTCTTGCCTTATTCTAAACATTCTATTACTTATATATGATTCTAGAATGTCTGCAAATTCTGGCGGTAGCATGCGTCTGAGTTTATATACCAGACCCTCATGCCAAACTTTATCAAAAGCTTGCGCGACATCTAGGAATATGGTGGCGCAGACTTGCTTGTTTTCGAGTGTTTTTTCAATGATGTTAGTTATCCTGTGTACCTGGTCTTTTGTAGAGTGTTTTTCCCTGAAGCCAAATTGATGGTTTGGTATTAGGTCTTTTTCTTTTATTATAGGTTTTAAACGTTTTAATAACAGTTTTTCAAAAAACTAGATGAGGTCGGCGTTTCCTATCTGACTACTGAGAAGAAAGGTCGAAACAAACTCAGCAACTCATAAGGGTGCTGTTCTAGTTAGCGACAGACCACTGAATTGTCATTTAAAAAAAACGATTATTAAAGTCATTGGATTTTTATTTTTATTAGTAGATATTTAAGGCCTCTGCCTAACCCTTCGGGGAATACAGGCGTGATGTTATGTTATGTGTTTATATTTAAGGCGTTTCAATAACATAATCAAACAAAGATTCTCATGTCCTTGAGCACGTCGTTACGATAAGCTATGGAATCACGCGTGACTTTACGGAAATCCTTGACGGTAAAATGTTATGTATAAAAGAAACAACGACTTAAAAAAAAACACACTACAAAGTGAAAAATAACTAATTTCGTAAGTCGGTGTCTTTGGATCTGTATTTTAGTTTTTTGCCACCGACTTCCGAAATTAAAGTTATTTTTCACTTTGTAGTGTGTTTTTTTTGAAGTCGGTTGTTTTTGTTTTTGTGAAAAAGTTTTTTATTTTTCACTTTTTAGTGAGTCAGTTATTAATTGATCTAAGTTACAATAGCCTAATGTCAACTGCTCATTACCTTTTAGAAAATATTCCTTTCCCCGATGCAGGGACTTTGATTGTTGAGGAGTTCTCCTGGTTAGAACCAAAAGAATTGGAGCTGATGGTGGCTTCACCAAATTACAAAGTAAACACAGTGTTTGGTTGACCACCGTTACCGGTAACCTATCACGAACAGCTGATGTTCGACCTACGGATGTAAACGGGGAGTATTTTGTTTACTTTTATTCTATAAAATTAGCACACAATCATGACATAGACTCTGTAACTCATTCATTGAGTCTTAGTATAATTTTTGGTTGATTTGGCACCCTCCACTGGGTCTAAGTCACTTAGTTTACATAGTTAACGAAACTTAGTATAGTGAAATATCTAAACACTGTAATTCTAGTAGTGTGATATTGTACTTAGTATTAAAACGCGCACTCTCGGATAACAACTGACTTTATTAACCACAGATAACTACTACACTATTTTGTTACTAAAATATAACACCCCTACTTAACAAAATATTTTAAGATATATTAAATATTTTTAATCTTAAATTTTAATTGGAGACAAGACCTATCATTTCTAAGAATTTATAATGTTTATTTGACAATAAGCCTTTTGTTAACAAATCAGCAGGCATGTCTTGGGTTGAGATATACATAACTTCAATTAAATTATTCTTTATAGCATCTTTGACATAATGATAACGTACATCAATATGTTTAGTTCTATTGAGTGATTAGTGACTTACTGCCAATTTCAAAGCACTTTGATTATCACAATGTAACATGACAGCACATGATTTACCTGTAATCTCATACATAAAATTTCTTAAATATATGGCTTCTCTAGTGGCTTCGGATAATGCTACATACTCAGCCTCAGTACTTGACAAAGAAACTGTCTTCTGCTTCCTGCTCTGCCATGATATCACAGAACCACACATGGCAAAACAGAAACCAGTATAAGACTTTCTGTCTAGTGTGTCACTAGCCCAATCAGCATCAACAAAATCCTTTAACTCTACATTATTTTTACTATATTTTAAACAATAATGTTTGGTTTTTTGTAAATACTTCAATACTCTTTTAGCATGATTATAATGAGTTTCGTTATGACAATTATTAAATTAACTTAGATAACTAATAGAATATGCAATGTCAGGTCGAGACATAACAGCCAAGTACATTAAACTTCCTATAAGTTTTGATAAGGTACATCTGTTACACATTTTGCAGCCTTTTCAAGGTTCAATTTACATTCTATAGGAGTATCTATGGAACCACAATTAAACATTCCAAATCTAAATAACAATTGTTCTATGTACTGTTGTTGATCTATTGATATAGTATTAGACCTTTTATCCACATTCACTCTCATACCTAAATAGCGTTTTACACAACCCAGATCCTTTATCTTAAATTCAGTACTTAATACAGTTTTCAAAATTTCTGTCTCATCTTAACATGTAGAAAATATTAAAAAAGCATCATCATACACTGCTACTATTATTTTAACCTTTCCATAGAATTTTGCAAATAAACACTGTTCATGAAAACTAATTTTAAAACCCAATTTACATAAACAATCTTTCACTCTTTCATACCACATTAAAAAGCCCATAAATAGCTTTTTTAAGTTTTAAAATCTTCCCCTTATCTCTACATTCAAAACCATCAGGAATAGACATACAAATATTCTCTTTTAGGTGTCCATTTAAAAAAGCAGTAGTCACATCTAGGTGTGTTATGTCCATACACCATTGTACACTAAGAGCAAATAACATTCTCAAGGTTGAATGTTTTACAACTGGAGAAAAAGTGTCCACATAATCAATTCCTTTTTGTTGTGAAAAACCTTTAGCCACCAGCCTAGCACGATATCTCACTTTGTTGTTAATATCTAACTTTTTATTTAAAACCCACTTGCTCTGCGCTATTGAAGTATCACTTGGTACATCAATGAGCTCCCATGCATCATTGTACTCAAATGCCTGCAACTCCTCACGCATGGCCAGCTTCCATTGTTCTGCTTCAGGTCCATTCAGCGCTTCAGAGAAGTCAATCTCCTCTGCTCCTGGCAAGTTATTTGAAATACACATGTTTGTATAACCAAAGCGAGTTGGGGGTCTTCGCACTCTCTTATTTTCAACTACTTCACCACCTCCTAGAGTTTGGAGTTCACTTGATGAAATATCTGTTGATATAATGGAGTCAATTGAAGTATCAGGACTAGTCTCACATGGATCTATATAAGCTGATAAATCAGAACTTGGACTAGCCAGAGATTCATTAATAGTAATTTCCCCCACTGAATCTCTGCTCTCTACACTAGACTCCTGTACATTGTGCGTGGTTTGAGTCTCCTCTCTCTGGACTAAATTCTTTTCTTCATTCTGAATCCATATTGCATTTTCTTCAGTACTTTCAATTCCTTGTTTTCCTTCCATCACTATTATATCTCTTTTCAGTGTAATAACATTTTTCTTTGGGTCATAAACACGATATCCCTTGACGTTGTCCGAATATCCAACAAATATGTACTGTTCTGCCTTTTTATCCCATTTTAACCTACGTTCTTTGGGTATGTGCACCATCACCGGGCTTCCAAACAGACGTAAGTGGCTCAAGTCTGGTTTCCTTTGATACCAAATTTCATATGGTGTTTTGTTTAACAAACTTGCAGTAACAGACCTATTTTTTAAGTAAACTGCTGTATTTGCTGCTTCTGCCCAAAATCTTTTGTGTAGTTTTGCATCAAATAGTAGACATCTAGATTTTTCTATTACAGTTCTATTTGCGCGCTCACAAACACCGTTCTGTTCTGGTGCATATGGGGTTGTTTTTTGATGAATAATACCTTCTCTGGTTAAATAGCTTTCCATCACACCATTACAAAAAAATAAATAATGTGAAAATATTGTGAACCTCCAATGGATTTGATCTCCATAGGCCCACATACATCAGCATGAACTATTTGTAGTGTCTCCGTGCTGGTATGTTCGCTATGTGTGAACGGTAGTCTCATTTGTTTTCCCTCACAACACGTTACACAGTTCTCTTTCTTTGTGTCACTAGGAGCAGAAAATGTCACTCCTTCTACGATGCCATTTCTCATTTTATTTAAATCACTACTATTAATGTGTGCCAGACGCCTGTGCCACAGCTCTGCACTTGCCAATGCTGGTGCTGCTAACATACAATCTGTTGTTTTTATATTCAACTTGTGAACACCGTTGGTTAAGTGTGCCGTCGCTACGAGCTCACCTCTCACATTTCTAATATAGCAATTATAGGGTTTCAAACACAACTTTGTTTCCGTTTTTTATAAGTTCGCTCACCGATAACAGGTTTGTTGTCAACTTTGGAATACATAATACATTCTTGACTGTGATGTCATAGTTGCGATCTGTAGTAATTTTCACATCTCCAGAGCACTTTACAGGCACTTTTGTATTGTCTGCAACCATAATTTCTGATAAGCTAGGGCTTAGATTTGCGTTGTCTAACCAACCTTCATTTGACGTCATATGTGCGCTTGCACCGGAGTCTATGTATCACTCGCTTTTACTATATTGTCCATTTAAAAATACCACACTGAACGCATTAGATTGCTTAGTTTTCTGCAATAACGGACATTGATTTCTGAAATGCCCTGTTTCTTTACACTTATAGCACGTAATTACTTTTTTAGGCGGCATTGTTGACACTTGTGATTGAGACGTAATTTTGTTTTCTAGTGTTGTTACGTGTCTTATATGATTTATTCGCAGCGAATGCAGCGCCACTGGTATCCAAATTAGTATAATTTGAAGAAACCTCCATATCAATTAATTTTGATTTTATTGCATCTGTGGTAATCTGTATTCCTGAATGTTCTATCGCCATGATCATTGGAGAATACTTTTCTGGCAAACCGGCTAATAATAATGATCCTATCCATTCATCCGTAATTAAAAATCCTGTTCCTTTCAATCTCTGTGCTGTCTCGACAATTTGCGTTACATAATTAGTCATTGAATCACAACTTTCTTGCTTTATTGAAATTAAATGTCGCAGCAAAGATATTTTTCTCGAAAAACCGGAATCGTCAAACATGTTTTTTAGCTACGTCCACAACTCCATCGAGGTTTTTGTTTCTTTAATATGAACATACAATACGGAATCGATAGTCAAAATTAGCTTTGCCTTAGTTTTTGCATCTTCTGCAGACTTTGTTTCAGTGCCGGGCACTGGCTTGATGTAATGAACCATACCTTCGAGCACTAAGAAGGTCTCAGCCGCAAAACTCCACTCATCATAATTTTCCCTTCCTTTCAGTTTGGGAACACTTTGTATATAGTTCACAGCCATTATTTACGTGAAAGTTCTGCAATTTTCTTAAACTGTAACCCAAAATTACTTAAGAAAACAAGATATTTGCCCATAACCTATTAAAACGTGCACTCTCGGATAACAACTGACTTTATTAACCACAGATAACTACTACACTATTTTGTTACTAAAATATAACACTTAGCAACAATAACGTTGACTGTCGTTATTTTCAATTTCAATTGTAATCTTTATGCAAAACTAGGTTTTTATTTTTTATTTAGGCTGCCTACCCACATAACCAAAAATAAAATTATAAGACAAGAGAATCAATGTAACTTAGTACTGAGCTAATCCTATATTAGTTGCATTTCAATTAGATTCAGCAGCCTATCTCATTACTCTTTTAAGCAATACTAAATTATCCCATTTTTCCTTTCATTTCTAGCTTTCCCTTTTTATTTGTCTGTCTAATTAGTTCTCATCGTTTCTTAATTCTACTTTCAGTACTAATTCCTAAAACCATGCCTGTGATGACCCGTAAGGCTGCAGCTCAGGAGTTGGAGCTTAAATTGAGAACGACCCTTCACGAACTTCAGGCCTCAAAGAGTAAATGTCAGGAGCTGTTAGAGGAGAGAGAGGAAAGTGAGAAGGAAGTAGAGAAAGTCGTTTACAAAAACACTAGCTTAAAACAGGAGCTAGTAGACTTACATCATCAATACCTCAATGTTGTTGATGAACGGGATCAACTAAGGGTGGTTACAGATGGTTTCAACAACTGCAGTAATTTGTATGAGGAGGCTTTGTGTAAGGTTAGGGACCTTGAGGATGAATTAATTCATGCAAATATTTTAATTCAACAATTACAAAAAGATAAAGAGCATACTCAGGTCAAAGAAACTGTCCATTTGTATAATGAATTGTTAAATACAAATTGTAACCCTCATTCTATAATAACAATAGATCTAACAGAGGATTCCTTACTGAAACATAACCATAGTCATAAAATTTGTCAAAATAAAAAAATAAAAAATGCAAGACTGAACAAAATCATTAAAAAATGTAATAGATTCAAGAAACATCAAAAACATTATTCTAAAAATATTCAATTGAGGAAAGAGCGTGTTACTCTTATCAATAAGTTGAAGAACTATCAAATTAAATTAGAAGATAGTATAAATATTTATGAAATAGACACTCAACGCTTACAGTCCGATATTCAAGTTCTTGATGACTCATTAAAGTCTCTCTATAATAAATATGTTTGCTCTCGTCACCAAATTAAGGAACACATCCTTGCTTGTAGCCACCAAAGCAAGTCAAGTCACACAAGGGTGCAAGTCCACTCTGTCTACTAACTCGTTTGTAACGAGTTAGTAGACAGAGTGGACTTGCTGACTCTCAGCAATACTCAGTGTACTTGTCAGAGGGGATCCAACCTTGATGCCCTCCAACCTGAGGCAATGGAGGACCCATCCCTAGTTGTGAGTGCTGTGGACTGTATCCCCTACCAAGCTATACCTGATACTGTGCAAGAATTATCTCAAGTGGTACAGTCAGCTAGTAGTGTTTCCTCTTGTAGTAGTCAAGTTTGTTTTCAGTAAGTTATGTTTTCAGATAGTATAGGAAGAGGGTTAGGGAAATTAGTTAGTAATAACCTGAGTATTTCTACTCAAAACTATTGTTTACCTGGGACATCCTTCAAGGAAATAATGACATCAATTACAAGAAATCAATATAATACTAATACCAACATTACTGTATTTATAGGTAATAGTTCCCAGGTAAAAACAGAAGATATCACTGACAGTGTTACTGAGTTGTTAAAGATAAATTGTAATAAAATTATTTTGTGTGCTTTTCCATATTTTGAGAGATTATCAAATAGAAAAAACAATTATACAATATGCCTAATAAGCATATTCAGTTCTTAGTAAGTCACTACAGTGACAAACTTATATTTTTTGACACCAACATTTTTGTTGATAAGTTGAAATCGACAAGGAATACAGTGTATCTGCCCATTAGGTTAAGACATAAAATAGCGACGCTATTAGCTTATATAAACTCAGACATAAGTAGTATGTCGAAGTCTTGTTCTTTAATTAACACCACAATTATTAGTAATAATTCTAATGTACAGGTGGTCACCTTAAATAACTGTAGCACCAATGCTATAACTGTTTACAATAATTGTACGAAGGAGGATCCATGTGTCACTTTGGCAAATTCTTGTCTGGGGTCCACAAGTAGTAGGATCTCCTTGCCTGGTGATGGCATGGGAGTCTTGGGGCTCACTCTGGATGTTGATTTAAACTAGATAGTAAGACAACAGAAGATACCAGTAACAATATAGTTATACCTACCAACTACAAGGTGTCTTCTTGCTCTCAAATAGTTAAGTGTAAAAAAGGTTCTTTGTAAAATTCCTTGACATTATTTCATCAAAATATTCAAGGTTTTGCTTCCAAACAATTAGAAATTGAACTATTTTTAGAAAAAACCAGGTTTGAAATTGTTTGTTTAACTGAACATTGGTTGAAAGATTATGAAATGCTAATTAATTATGAAAATTATAGTGTGGGCAGTTGTTTTAACCGAAAATCTATGCTGCGTGGGGGTTCACTAATCTTAGTCAGAAATTCTATTAAATCTAAGACTCGTAAAGATATAGTTGATCTGTCGGTAGAACATAATATTGAACTGTCCTGTGTAGAGCTAGATAAGCATGTTTTAGTGTGCGTTTACAGACCCCCAAATTATCAAAACTACTCTATATTTGAGTCAGTAATGGAAGATCTTCTAGCAAAGCTTGCAACTGGTAAAAAATCGCTAATTATCTGTGGTGACTTCAATATTAATATCTTAGAGAATAGTTCAAATAGCAGTCGATTATTAAGTCTTTTTAAATCATTCAATTTGTCAAATGTGTTTTCAGAACCAACCCGCATAACTAAAAATTCTGCTACATGTATTGATAATGTTTTTTGTAGCTGCGACTACTTAGTTATAGCCATCGTAAATTATCTCCCTTCTGATCACAGCGGTCAAACCGTTGCTTTCAAGTCCAACACATCATTACAAAAAATTCAGATACAATCTAGACAAATAACACCCAACAATCTAAATAACTTTAATAATAACTTAATTAGTAAGTTAAGTATACCAAGCCATATTATAAATAATGTAAATGACTTGTATGAGGAATTCTTTTCGGTAGTGCGCACCGAGTTCAATATTACTTTAAAAAAGAAAACCTAAACTATTTGCCCAAATTTTTTGTTCACTGACTGGGCAACTAAGAGTATTAGGAAAAGTAGGGAAAAATTATTTGAGCTGTATGGCCTTAAGCCTTATATTAACTCTGAAACTTTTAATAAATACGTTGCTACATACTCTAAAACTTTTAAAAATACATGCAAGGTAGCTAAAGCCTTGTACATTAGCAACAAGATCAAATCAGCCGATAATAAAATAAAGACGGTTTGGATAAGTATCAATAATGAAACTAACAGGAATAAAAGACATAATAATGATTTCAAACTCGAGACTTCTCGTGGTCCCATAAGCACTAACAAAGAAGTTGCTCAAGAATTTGTAAATTTCTTTACCAGTATCCCACTTAAAACTACTGAAACCTTAAACTCGTCACCCTCGCGTTCTATTGACATATTAAAAGCAAACGTTTCATCCTGCCCGACTGAATTTAAATTCAAGCATATAAACCCCATAATAGTATTAAAAGCTTTCAAGCAAATCAAGATTAAACTAACCGAAGATGTATGGGGAATGTCTATCAAAGTGTGTTCCTCCATTATTGAGACTATAGCGCCGTACTTGGCCTTAATATTTAATTTGTGTGTGGATCAAGGAGTCTTTCCGGATCTAATGAAATACAGTAAGGTAATACCACTTTTCAAATCAGGGGATAGTAAAGACACCAATAATTATAGACCCGTATCCGTGTTGCCGGTTTTCAGCAAGGTGTTTGAAAAGGTAATGCTGAATCAAATGCTCAATCATTTTAACACCAATAAAATCTTACATGATCATCAGTATGGTTTCACCAAGGGACGTTGTACGACTGACGCCGGTGTCACCTTATTAAAACACATATTTACGGCATGGGAAGAAGGCCAAGACGCTGTAGGAATCTTTTGTGACCTCTCCAAGGCATTTGATTGCGTCGACCACAAAACCCTAATCTTGAAACTTGAGCATTACGGACTTGGAAAACTTGCTCTCAGTTTAGTAGAAACTTATTTAAAGGGAAATTATATGTGCGGCAACAAAAGTTTTCTTTAGCACCTGCAACCTAGCGTCTTTTTTTATATGTAGGCGACGAGTTAATAGAACAGCTTCAATTATATTAATTCATCATCTTTACTATTCCAACAGAATATCAAAAAACCAGCGTCAATTTACGAGCGTAAATTAATATGACTCCGAGCTACCGATAAATATAATTTACTTCTGAATTGATAACTCAAGTGACTAATGTTGTAAGTGAGCTACTAAGCGAGCTCGGGACTTAGGGCACCCCGACTCGGACAGGTTAGGTTAGAAGGGAATGGCGGGGTCTAAAAGACCCCGCCATCCCCTTCGTGGTTATTTTTTTTAAACCAACCAGAAGTAGGAGCCCCGCAAGGCGGGGCTCCGTCGACTACGCTTGTCATTATTCATAATGCGCGGGCATTATGAATAATGCCCCTATTTATTACTTGGTCCATAACGTTGCTTAAGAATTATCACCATGCTGCGTCATATTAACAGTAGCTCGTTTTACAATATATATTCGCTTGAAAACCATTTATTAGACGCTAAAAGTTTGTCGCTTACCTATTAATTATTTAGACAACTAAATATATTTGAAGACGAGAATGACATTTTAAAGAAGCTGCCTTAATTAGCACCCTTATTTAAATGATAGACAACAGCAAGTTCAAATAAATGGTGTCAATTCACTCGGTTTAAAAGTAAAAGTGGGTGTACCACAAGGCTCGATATTGGGTCCTTTCCTCTTTTTAGTATATATTAATGATCTACCCTATTTGTTAAAAACCCTACCACAAATGGTGTTATTTGCTGACGATTCTTCTTTAATTTTTAAAATTAATAGACGTGCATCAAATCTTGACGACGTAAATAACGCCCTACTGCAGATCCAAAATTGGTACACTGCTAATAATTTAGTATTAAATGGGAATAAAACTAAGTGTATTAGATTTTCCTTACCAAATGTCAAAAGTACAAATTGTGAGATAGTATTAAATCAAGAGAAACTAGAATTCGTCGATAAAACTGTTTGCCTGGGCATCACGCTTGACTCAAGGCTTCAATGGGGTCCTCATTTAACATCCCTTGCAGGACGGCTAAGTTCAGCAGCATATGCTGTGAGAAAAATCCGTCAATTTACTGATGTAGGTACCGCGAGGCTAGTCTATTTTAGTTACTTTCATAGTATTATGTCGTACGGTATTTTACTATGGGGACGGGCTGCAGACGTCGAGTCTATTTCTATTCTGCAGAAAAGAGCCATCCGAGCCATATATGGCCTCCGCAGGCGCGACTTTCTAAGGGAACGGTTTAAAGATATTAACATCATGACGGTACCTTGTCAATATATCTATGAAAATATCATGAACGTAAGGAAAAATCTACATCTTTTTAGTAAAAGAGGTGAAAGACACAATTATATCACTAGAAATAGGGATCAATTAGTTCAACCAGGTTTCAGGCTGGCTAAAGTAGACTCATCTTTCATGGGGTACTGTTTAAAATGTTACAATAAAATACCTCCCCATATTCTTCAACTGAATAAAGCTAAATTCAAATCTTGTATAAAACGCACACTATGCAGCCAAGCATATTATAAGTTGGGGGATTACATCGCTGATAAAAATGCTTGGCTCGACGCTGGTCCTGGTCCACAAGGGCGCATAAAATAATTGATTAGCATTTGAAACTACTGTTGGAGCTGCTGAAGATTTTAAAAACTTATCTTTGCATTGTATAAATTCAATGTTTTAGTATTGTATAATTGCATAGCACATGTGTGAGTACTATGTACCTACTATAAAGCTACCATTTAATAGGTTTTTCTTTCATTGACTTGAATGTGCCCTGGCGGCTGAGAGTTTGTCATGCTCACTCTAATGTCTGGCTGGTGGTGGCGTGTATGTTGGATCATTAAGTTCCCTTCAAAATGGTTGAGCTGAATGGTGCTGATCCATGCGTCATGTTCATGAACGGGCGCCGTCAGTGGGGACTGGTCATTTCTTAGCTGCCACGGCTTATTTTAATTTAATTTAATATTTGAATTGCTTTTGTCTTTTTATTACGGACGCTTTTAACTTTCTGCATCGTTCTCACATGCATAATTTCAACAGGAACGATGTAATCAATATTTTGTAACCATTTTTTGATTTTAAAAAGTGTCCATGGATTTTTTTGCCCGTTCTTCTCCATAGGTACCTTCTACGCTTTGGAATGGGTAACTAGCTTCATCTTTCTGACTGACCGACCCCTTGACAATTCAAAAGTGCCTGTAACTGGTTTATTTGAAATAAATGCTTTGAGTTTGAGTTTGAGTTAAGTGTGCTGGATATCCCGGCTGCAATATCAGCTCATCATGTTGCCACCATTGCATTGTATGTAGAATTAAATACTGATCAAAACAAGTCCAAACACGACATATCTGCTATAATTTTTTCAAGAGTGTACTGGTGTGCTGGATATCCTGGCTGCAGCATCGGACCAAGAATTCCATAATCTTGCATATTTATATAGCGTACATGGGTGTTTCAAATTTTAGGTCACACATATGTTTGAAAGTAAAGTTAATAGGTATCCATTATGGGTCTAAGATCGTTACCGTAGCTAACAAAAGAGCTCATTAGCTTGAAACGGATGAACCGATTTTGATAAAACATGTCTAAGAACCATCGCTAGAAAACCTGCTTTCAAATAAAAAAAACCGCATTCTAATCGGTTCAGCCGTTTCAGATCTACGGTGCCACAGACAGACACACAGACACACACACACACACATAGCCGTCAAACTTATAACACCCCTCTTTTTGCGTCGGGGTTAAAAAAGATATGTTGCATCGACCCGAAATTAATTGGGTTATGGGCAGGAGAATGATAGTCCGAATGATAATGATGAACCATGACGAATGATAATGCGAATGGTAATGATGAATGATGACGAATTCCGCAATAACTAGATCCGTGCAGGCTTGGATGCAGAATGCAACACCAGCACCGCCCGCAAATATACGCACATGCAGAAGGTGCGGTTATTATGATGCGGGAGGGCGGCGCAGCTTTCTGTCTGGATCTAGTTACTGCGGAATTAATACTAAATATATATTTTATCAACCCGCACTGAGCCCGCTAGGTGGATTACAGCCCACTTCCTCTCACAGGGAGGAGGCCTGTGTCTCAGCAGTGGGAACGTTAGAGGCTGATCATGCTACATATTTTTACATATCATTTTATTATTATAATAGCATTTACTTAATTAAGTCTTTGACAATTATTATAGATAACTGTTTTTTTTTTATTCTAAACATTAGCATGGAATTTAAAATTATTGAGTTTGATTATATTACCTTTAATTAATAGTTTGATTTCACCTTGACTTAATAAGATGTTTAAAATCGATAGACAGCCTGCAACATGTTGTTGCTTAAGGTAGGTAGCATTACCAATTAAATATTATATTTATATAACATGTTCCGGAATTAGCGCAAACCACAAAAAACCCCAATTAGAATAATTATTATGTTATAATAATAGGTATGTACTACAGATTTTTTACTATTATGTATAAAACATTGTTAATTTATTCAATTAGTTATACTGATTGTGGGAGAAAAATGTCGTCACAATACAAATCTACGCACGCACTCAGTCGCACACGCATTTGGTCTAGTGTAGTAGGTAATCGTCCATTTTGGTTTGTTTTGACTGTACAGCGGAAGTGGGACTGTAGTTTACGTAATTTTAATTATTTTTGGGATATAAAATCGATTCAGTAACCAATTCTGAACAAACTACTTTCATAATGTGCTTTAATTCAGTTACATACATAACATACATAACATCACGCCTGTATTCCCCGAAGGGAAAG
The DNA here is from genome assembly GCA_916610205.1 of Griposia aprilina. NCBI lineage: Eukaryota > Metazoa > Arthropoda > Insecta > Lepidoptera > Noctuidae > Griposia > Griposia aprilina. The sequence continues at coordinate 9,567,241 of OU744305.1, read as the reverse complement.
GCAGAGGTGTACCTATAGCACACCCACATTTCGCCAGTTATGTTTAAGTCCCATGTAATAGGGGGCGAGCCTATTGCCATCAACCGGGCACAAATCCAGACTCCGGGCTGCTACCGAGAAATTCCAGATGGAAAAACCCGATAACACTTTGCCCGACCCGGGAATCGAACTCAGGACCTCATGCTCAGCAGTAGCGCTTGCGACCACTAGACCAACGAGGCAGTCATTAATTCAGTTACCCATTGTATAAAGATTTAAAACTTGTATTGTGTATTTATTTTATTTTAAAATAAGTTTGTATTTCATACTTAGAAGTTCTCGAAAAACTGTGAAAAACAAAGTTATTTCTCCGGTTGTTATGAAAATTTATGAATTTAACAGCAAAGTCACTTAGAAACATTATCTTCAAAATTCGAGCAAATCTGTAGGCATCTGGTCACTTTACGTTAATTTTGTGCAACACTATGAGTTGCATTCACACAGACATGACTGCTTCTCTATGACGATGTTCAATTGGCTCTGAAATATTATCTCTAGCAGTGTATGGTTGCTAATGACCTTTTCGCCCGCTTCTCATATTCATAGTTTATGTTTAACTCCCATGCCTATTTTCATCAACCGGGCACAAACCCAGAACCAAAAACAATTACTACTGAAAAAAATAATTAATGATGGACAACCCACTAACACTTTCCCCGACCTTGGAATCGAATCCAAGAACATAAACAATTCCTATTAGTACTTATATAGATAACTAATTTCTGCCCGCGGATTCACTCGCGTGGATGTCGGAAGTTGACCCATGGGAACGTGCTTCTGGGATAACTACTAACTACTATAACTATCATTCTACTGCCTATAAACCTCCAGCCCAGGGTGCCATCTACCTCCTTACCAAATTTTATCCAAATCTGTTCAGTTGTTTAGGCGTGAAAAGGTAACATACAGACAGTTACTTTCGAATCTATAATATTAGTATGGAATATAATATTATATTAATCAAGTGCACCTATCTCGAAACAAACTAGAAAACGGCCTCTTGATTGTAATACTTTCTACTTTTTCTTCACAGGAAGGAAATTCGCGACGTTATCTATGAAGACTACGCTATCACTTGTACTTTGGAAGTTCAGAATCTCAGCAGACATCAATGAACTGAAGCTTAAAATGGACTTCTTACTGAAACCCGTCTCAGGATCTTTGGTCAGCTTAGAAAGGAGAAATTTGTTGTTAAGATATAATAATATTATCAGGGCCGTGTTTTCCATTCGCCACTCTAGGCAAGTACCTAGGGCCCCGCAGTCCATGTGGACCCTAGTTTCTACAAGCTTCGTTGTAGCTACGAGCTGTCGAAAGAAACCTAACTAAAGCCAGCGGAGTGCTAAAATTTTCGCTCTTGCATCCTACATTGTCCATAAGGGCCAATAGGTTAAAGATGCCCCTAATTATTATGTATACTTTGTATGTAAATAGTTTAAGTACCTATAGTCAGTAGTAGAGATCCATGTGCAAGGACTGGTCAAGTAAAATACTACCGACATGACCCTGCATAACGTGTACCTATTACAATTTTGAGGTAGGTATAATTTTGTGGTGTACGTTTTAATATTAAACTGGCAGTTATTTTTTTTTAGAACAGACCACATTCGAACAATTAAAGTTATTATTAAATTGATAGTACCGGTATAGTTAAATTGTTATATTTGTACTTTAACTAAAATACAGGCTGGCAGGCACAAATGCCTCCTGCCGGAGGCTCTACGCGGGGGTCGTGCGGTCCATGGCCCTTTACGGGGCACCGGTGTGGGCGCGTTCATTGAGGCTCCGACCAGCACGCCGGTTGAAAGCGTCCCAAAGGGTCATGGCCATCCGGCTTGTCCGGGGATACCGCACGGTCTCCTGCGAGGCGGCGAGCCTCCTTGCCGGATTGCAGCCATGGGATCTGGAGGCAAAAGTCCTCGCGCACATCTGGGAGTGGCACGAGGAGGCGTAACGCCGGGGCGTTACTCCGCTGCCGCGAGAAATCGCGGCACAGCGGACAGAGCTCCGGCGGCATCTCATGGTGGCATGGAGCGTGCGACTGTCACAACCCAGCGCTGGGCAAGCCAGAATTGCGGTAAGTCCCCTCTTTGAGGAGTGGCTTGAGAGGCGCCACGGCATCCTCACCTTCCGCCTGACGCAGGTCCTCACCGGACATGGTTGTTTCAGGAGGTTCCTGTTTTGGATAAGGCGGGAGGAAACGCCCGGGTGTTGTCATTGTGTGGATCCACAAGAGGACACGGTGGAGCATACGGTGGAAGTCTGCCCGGCTTGGGCGGAGCACCGCCGTGTCCTCGCGGCGGCGATCGGCGGCGGCGATCTCTTGCGTCCGGCCCTGGTTCAGGCCATGGTACGGAGCGAGAGGGAATGGGAAGCAGTCACCTCCTTCTGGGAAGCAGTAATGCTCGCGAAGGAGGAGGCGAAGTGCGTGAGGGAGAGGCAATCATTGCGCCCTCACGCACCTAGTAGCCGCAAAAGGAGACACCCTGGGCGTCGGGAGTCGATAGCCGACGCCCGGCCACCGTAGGCGCGGGCCTGCGGACGGCGAGCAATGGGCAGCTTGCCGTCCGGTAAGGACCAGGCTCGGGTCGACGGCGCGTTGTGTTCCACACGCGGCTCAAAGAGATGTCAGCATAATTGACGGGGTCCAATAGGGCCGATGCCTGCCGGGGTCGCAAATTGTTCGGAAGAGTTACCGTGGCCCTGGCGCACAGGCAACTGAAGGAAGACGGGTGGGTTTTAGTCAGTAAGAGTCTGACACGCCCTTCCGCTCCGCCTAGAGCGGGAGAGGTCATTTGATGATTTCCCATCCAAAAAAAAAAATAAAGGCTGGCAGGCACATCGCCGCACAATCTGTTAGCATGGATTCCGTACATGATTCTTAACCCCCCTGCGATGAACATTTTCGTCAATTATTTAAAAAAAGTAATGCTTATCTATAAAAAACTTTTTTACAAAAAATTAAACCGACGAAAAAAGAAACTGAAAAGCAAAAAATAATTCTTGCAGTCTAACTAAGCTCTTAAATTAATGTAAATTACAAATTTTGAGTCGGCGCCAAACAATCACCGCAGATCGATTAACGACGATCAATCAAGCTGCCATAAGTTTTCATGGCGCCTTGTATGTTTGGCGCCGACTCAAAATTTGTAATTTACATTAATTTAAGAGCTTAGTTAGACTGAAAGATTTATTTTTTGCTTTTCAGTTTCTTTTTTCGTCGGTTTAATTTTTTGTAAAAAAGTTTTTTATTTTTCGCTTTTCAGTTTCCGTTTCAAATAAATGAACTTATTTATTTATTTAGGACTACCAACAATGGCTTACACTACAGATATCTTTAAAAAAAAAATGATATTAAAACTTAGTACAGTGGATTAATTAGGTACTTTAAGGTAAACACCACATTACCCAAATTAAATTATGTTAATTGACAACTTGGGTACATGACAACTTTTAAAGCAATCTTAATACCGGGGAAAAATATGCTAGATTCAAAAGTCATCATAAAGGTTTCATAACAAATCAGACAAACAGTCAAGAATTTTAGATTTCAGCTTAGGGATTCAAAGTGTAAATCGATTAGATCGCTATTACATAGTAAAACCTTGCAAAACCTAGCATATAGACAGTTGTATGCTATACCGATTTTCTCTGAGGAGGACCAAGAGTAGTAACAGGTCTACGCGGAATTCATGACGGACGGAGCACGCAAGATATTGAGTGCGAGCAGTGTTAGTCGATAATTCCTTTAAGAAATTTACATACAAACAATGCGTCCTTTAAACATCTTCGTTCTTCTAAAGTTTTGAAGAAATTCAAGCTATTTTTATAAGAAGATGTCTTTTTAGCTATGCCAACAGAAACAGCTAGATGCCAATCAAAGCGTTTTTGACCGTGTTCTAGACGCAAATTATTCGTAGCATAGTGCGGCCGCCACATCATATTACAGTATTCTGCTACATATCAACTACAAAGTGTAAAGTACACTGTTTTATGAAAAAAAACCCAGCATCTTGGACGATTTTTTGGGGCTTATATTTAAACGCCTACCAAAAAAGTGCCTATTTTACTACCAACAAATTCGAAATACCTGTCAGAATGGATAAATGCTCACCAAATTGTGTTTCATAAAGTATTGTAGAAATGAACCTATTTTCCTTTTTAACCGACGAAAAAAAAAGGAGGAGGTTCTCAAGTCGACCCGTATATTTTTTTTTTTTTTTTTTATATATGACCACGCATAACTTTTTACAGAGTAGTCCGATTTTGATGATTCTTTTTTTAATGGAAAGAGTATACCCCAAAGTTGAAAAACGAAATCCACCCCTGAGGGTAGAAAAATAGGGGTTAAATGATTGTTCACCTACAGAATGTTCCCTTGTGAACCGATTCTGTTGAAACTTGGCACATATACGTAGTTCTAATGATGCATTAACAAAAAAGAGACCTGTAGATCATCTGATGATGGAGACGGAAGACAGTCGAGAGGGCTCCTCGACAGCTTACAGCAGTTAGATCGTGTTTGGGCTTATTTCATTCATCTTGATGAGAACTTTAAGCCTAGCTGGAGTATGACTGTCATAGAGGGTGTGATGTTGGGTACGGAAGGCAGTCGAAGGAAGTTCTAAATATTAGCAGTGAGAGCATACTCAAAACATTCAAAAGCTTATAAATTAATAAAGGTAATATTTATTACAGCTATAAACAGCAAATCCTTAACTTCTGGCATATTTCCTATAAAATGGAAAGTGGCAAAGATGGTGACTATACATAAATGGGATAAAAATTTCAACATAAAAACTATAGGCCCAACTCAATTTTGAGAGGGAAGCCGATAGTAGGATTCAGCTGGGATGGGCAGCATTTGGTAAACTTCATCAGTTCTTCTCGTCGTCTATACCGCAGTGCCTAAAGACGACAGTCTTCACCGCGTGTGTCCTACTGGTTACGACTTACGGAGTAGAAACGTTGACACTCACGGTGAGACTGGTCCATAAGTTTAAAGTCACTCAGCGAGCTATGGACAGAGCTATGCTTGGAGTCTCTCTGAAGGATAATATCCAAAACGACGTTATCCACCAGAGAACCAAGGTAATCGACATAGCTCAAAGACTAAGCAAGCTGAAGCTTCAATGGACTGGTCACATCTCTCGTAAAAGTTCAAGAGTGGAGAACCCGTTTAGGCAAACGTAGTGTGGGGCGCCCGCCGGCCAGGTGGAGTGACGACTTGCGAAATGCGGCTGGCAGAGACTGGATGACGAGAGCCAAGGGTGGGGCTCAATGGCGTTCACTAGGAGAGGCTTACGTCCAGTAGTGGACGAATATAGGCTGATGATGATGATGATGAATGGTGCAAAAATAAAGAAATGTATTTGAACTCAATGAAGTGTTACTACGTTAAATATACAGGAACAAATAATCTTATAATTAAAGGCAAAGTAATAATAAAATTAAAACAGACTATACACACAGACACAATCAGGTAGCAAAAGTCATCCATCAAAAACTAGCACTCAAATATAAACTCATACAAGATATGAACACTCCTTATTACAAGTACGTACCACAAACAGTTATACAAAATTTCAGTCTAAGACTAAGTACCAAAGTAAAATATGTTAACTTCAAATAAAATAAACCCTCTCTATACCGAGGTGCCTAAAGAACAACGCCTTAAGTTCCAAAATAATTATCATTACTCGTCAGAATAATTGTACGTGTTGTATTTATATTCTTATTACCTACCAAAATGGATAAATGCTCACCAAATCTAACCATAGAAGGTCGACATCAGGGGCACCCCGAGGTTTGGTTGGTTAGGTTCCTTTAAACCCTTTAGACAGAAATAGGAGCCCCGCGCAGCGAAATTTAAGGTCGCTCAGCGCGCTATGGAGCGGGCTATGCTCGGGGTTTCTTTTGAAGGATAAAATCAGAAACGAAGTTATCCGGAAAAGAACCAGAGTTACCGACATAGCTTGCAGAGTAAGCAAGCTGAAGTGGCAGTGGGCTGGCCATGTTTGTCGGAGGACCGATGGCCGGTGGAGCAGACGAGTCCTGGAGTGGCGACCGCGTATCAGCAAGCGTAGTGTGGGACGCAAAATGATCCTAAAGCCACCAATTGTCGAGGGGTTTCACAAGTTAAAGACGTTACTGAGTTAACTTGGGTACCTTCTTACCCAATAGAGTGCTTCCGCTATATTTTATTATTAAAATCGGTTTAAATTGCTTAAATATCACCAACTTACCGACTTAAAAAAATATTTTATAAAAAAAAAAAATAGTCAATCCTTATTAAGACATAAGTCCGTTCTTGTGAAAACATCATGAAAGTTAAAGTAGGTAAACCATTATTTAGCAGGTATGAATAAGCCCATTTCATTCTTATTTCTGATAAGAAATACCTATCCCAAAAGGTCATAATCAACGTATGCCTGGTATTATTTATACCTGGTATTATTATTATTCAGTCAGCGCGCACCCGCGGTCTCGAGTGTGCGTGCGCGAGGTCAGTGACCGATCGTAGTGATAAATGTCGATGAATTCGAAAACAGTGAAATGTTCAAGTTGCAATATTTTCTAGTTATATGCATATATAGTTACTTGCAAAATAAAATTTAAACTATGGATAGTGAAAGTATGGTGCGAATATGTGTGTCTGCATTTACCGTGGCCGAAGTTGAAAAGGGGAAAGCTTTGCTTTTCGACACGATAAAAACAAACAAGCGCAATATATCAAGAAGAAAGGATGGCAAAATTCAGAGAGATCTCGAGGATATTATAGCAGTTTTTAAAGATACGGATCCTGATACAGTCCCAATTTTCGTGGTGAGAGAATTGAATAAGCTCCCACCCGTGACGTTCGATCACGTAGACGTATCAGCATTATTAAAAGATATTGTCAGACTGAAATCAGATGTTCAGGAGATAAAACAATCATAAGCTACGACTAAATTAGTGGAAGAATTAGAAAATAGATTTATAAACTCGAGTATTATAAAAAGTGGAGGGTACTTGGACATTGGAGCGGTAGAAATAATATCGCCCAACTTTCATAGTACTCAAAGAACAGGTGACACTGTTCAAGGTCATGTTGAAAGCCATTTGCTGTCACAATTGCCGGTCAACCCACTGTCCACTGATAAGTTCGTCATTGATGTTTGTGACGACATTCCTAGTGTCACACCGTTAGTGGCTAGCTCAATTAGTGTGACGTCATCACCTCGGCAAAACAACATGCAAGTCAACGCGCAGCCCTTGGTGAAAACTGCGTGCGCTCCGGATTTATTATCGGGACGTCATGACCACGACTTGGAACGTACTTCGGGTAGTGTGTATGATAACACAACTATCATTATAGGTGCGTGCGGGACGACAGCTTCGACAGAGGCGCGATCGTTTAGATGTAAACAAACCGCTGAGGTTACTGCGCCTAGAAAAATTTCCTTTGCCAAAATGGCAAGGAATAAAGATGAGTGGTCGAAAGCTAAAAATAGCGATGAATGGATTGTAGTACAGAATAAACGGCTCAGAAATAAATTTATTGGAAATAAAGGTAAGGCCGATTTAGATCCAAGTTGTAAATTTAAGGCAGCAGCAACCAAAATACCGTTATTTGTATCTAACGTACACAAAGATGTTTTGGAATCTGATATTGTGGATTATATTTATGAAAATACTAAAGAGAAAGTATCGCCTGTGAAAATAAAGATGAAAAAACAGACGGATTACAATTCTTATAAAATATCTGTTACTTCACATAAAATAGATGTTTTCCTAGATGTTAACTTGTGGCCGTCTGGAATAACATTAAGAAGATTTACAAATCTGGATGATAAATCAACCGGTTTACAAGCTCATGGCGTGAATAAGCAAACTATAAATATAGAACATGGTTAGCCAGCTAAGCAGTAAATTTTTTAGTTATAATTGCAAGTCTGTCACCCGTTCGATGGACTACGGGAGAATATTATGTAAACAAACCGATGTTGTGGCTTTGCAAGAGACCTGGTTGTTTCCACATGACTTAGCTGTCCTTCGGACAATTAGCGACGCGTTTGGTTTTACCGGAAAGTCTGCAATTGACACATCTGTTGACATAGTACGGGGCAGACCCTATGGCGGTGTAGCAATACTGTGGCGGAAGGATGCCTTCGATTCTGTGATTGTGCTTGAAACTAATAGTGTGCGGCTGTCAGCAATAAAAGTGAGTGCTAATGATCGATCGTTCGTAGTGTTCTCTGTTTACATGCCAGTAGATTTAAATGAAAACCTAGTTCAATTTACGGAATGTCTTAGTAAGATGACCTCAATAATTGAAAATACACAAGTGGTGTCAGTTTCTATTCTGGGGGACTATAATGCTCATCCAGATCAGCGATTCGGAAGAGAACTGGAAAGATTCTGTAGCGACCAACTATGGTCATGTATAGACGTCGAGAAGTTAGGTAGTGCCTTCACTTTTATAAGTGATGCTCACGGTACCACTCGCTGGCTTGATCACTGCGTAGTGACTGAGGCCGCCCGGCAGTCGGTTATAGACATGAAGGTACACTACGATTCATCTTGGTCAGACCGCCTGGCTTTAGAGATTAATTGCTGCTTAAATATATTGAGGCCTCATTATGTTTTTAAAGAAGAGAAGTTGTAATAAAGTGGTTTGGGGTAATAGGGATAATAAACAAACTGAGTATTATCAAAGATTATGTAATGAAACATTTAGAGACTTAGATTTTCCTATAGAATTAAGCGACTGTTGTGATGGCATGTGTGATAAGGTGGAACATAGATCCGTAATTGATAAGATGTATACAAATATAATTAATGTAATAACTAAAGCGGCCGTGGATAGTTTTGATCATTCTCAAATACGCAAAAAGTGTGTTGTGGGCTGGAACAGGCATGTTTACCCAGCACATAAAAAAGCGCGGTTACAGTTTCAGTTATGGTTGTCACTTGGTCGTCCGCGTTGTGGACCAGTGTATGACAAAATGTCAGTCTCGTCGTATTTTTAAATCTAAATTGAAATGGTTTCAGAATAACGCAGATCAGGTAAAGATGGATGTTGCAAATAAAAAATTTAAAAGCTTTTGGAAGGAGACCAGCAAGCTGAATCCACGACCGTACTCAGCGTCGACGGCTTCGGTGAGTCACATGAAATTGCTAATATATTTGTTAATAGATTTACAGTAGTGCCTCCTGTTCGACCACCTGCGTTGCCGCGGATGCTCAAGGCTGATGCTCGAAAGTCAAGAACATTACCATCAGTCAGTTTCTATGCTAAGGAAGTAGCTTCCACTGTTAGTAAGATGAAGAGGGGTAAGTCCCCTGGACATGAAGGCATCAGCATTGAGCACCTGAGGCATGCAGGTGTTCACTTGCCTAGAGTTTTATCTATGTTTTATACTTTTTGCATGAGACACTCATACATACAGGATGAGTGCACAAAAGCTGTTGTTGTGCCAGTAATCAAGAATAAGACAGGAGACCCCTCGGATGGCTCTAACTACAGGCCCATCTCGCTAGCCACCACTGTAGCTAAAGTGCTGGACAGTATGCTTGATCAACAATTATGTGAACATCTAAACATAAATGATGCACAGTTCGGCTTCCAAGCGGGACTATCCACAGAAACTGTAATCTTATGTCTTAAGCATACTGTCCGGTACTACACGGATAGGAAGACTCCAGTTTATGGATGCTTCCTTGATTTGGCGAAAGCCTTCGATTTGGTGTCATATGAACATCTTCGGGAGAAGTTGAGGTCCACCTCACTCCCAGAGGAGATCATTAACCTTCATGAGTACTGGTATAACAATCAAGTCAATGTTGTAAGGTGGGCCAACGTTGTGTCCGATGAGTACGGGTTGGAGTGTGGTGTAAGACAGGGTGGTTTAACATCCCCTCGACTCTTCAACCTGTACATCAATGAGTTGATTGAGGGTCTCAGTAGCACGGCAGTCGGCTGTACTATTGATGGCACCACTATTAACAACTTGAGCTATGCTGATGACATGGTGTTGCTGAGTCCTTCAATTAGCGGTTTACGGAAGCTCGTTAGGAGATGTGAGGAGTACGCCGAAGCCCATGGGCTCAGGTACAACGCGAACAAAAGTGAGTTATTGGTATTCATGCCGCGGAATATCAAAGCCGTCACTGTCCCGTCTGTTACACTGAATAGTGTACCGCTTAACAGAGCGACACAGGTTAAATACTTGGGTCACTGGGTCACGGAGGACCTCGGTGATGACGCTGACGTTAAGAGGGAACGAAAGGCGTTGGCTGTCCGTGGGAACATGCTGGCTCGCAGGTTTAAATGGTGCCCGGATGAGGTAAAGTGCACTATGTTCAGGACATACTGCCAATCGTTTTATTCGTGCACCCTGTGGGTCAGCAGTACTCAGCGGGCACTCAATGCCCTTCGAGTACAATCTAATAAAGCTTTTAGGATGTTGTTGGGGCTGCCGAGATACTGTAGTGCATCTGGTATGTTTATGGAGGCTCGGATTGATGGCTTTCATGCCCTTATGAGAAAGAGAGCGGCCTCCATATTGCGGCCTCCGTATCAGAGGAAGCTCCAACAGCATTTTGAAAGTAATAGCGGACCGGTTAGACGGTCCATTTCTTAGACACTGGATCGCACTCCACGTGTCTATTTGATTTAGTTTTTTTTGTGGTTTACTAACATAGCTGTTTAGTACTTACTAACACATTATGGATGTTTCTGAAATACATTTATTATTATTTCCTTTATTCCATTATATACATATAAATTACATTTTTAAATATTAGAATATAAAAAATATAAAAACATTTAAAAATATAAAAAATAGTAACCCACCGGTATCGGGAACAGGGTCCAAGCTACCGGCGGTCAGGGCTCCAGAGAGAGGAACCTCCTAACAATGCGAGCCGTGTCCAGAAGTACCGCTTTCTGAATCAAGCCCTTGATCCAGCTGCCCAACGAGAGCCTCCTCAGGTGTTGGTCGAGGCTCTTGGCTATTAAGCCATTGGCTGTCACGACTATCGGCACAATGATCGCTGAGTCCACATGCCACATGTCGACAACCTCGCGAGCCAAGTCAAGATACTTGATTTGTTTATCTTTCTCGGCTTTCACGAGGTTCCCGTCATGAGGGACCGTTATGTCAACAATCATTGCGCGCCGCTCTAATCGATCCACCACCACTATATCAGGCTTATTGGCAAACAATAGTCCTGTCAGTGATGATGGATCGATCCCAGTATAATGTGATATGCCCATTTTCGAGAACTGGGTCGGGCACATACCTGTAGTACGGCACTTCTGATTCTACAAGGCTGTATTTAAGAGCAAGTTGCTGATGGATAATCCTAGCTACAAGGTTGTGTCTATGCAAGTACTCTTCGTTAGCTAGACGAGAACAACCAGAGATAATATGTCTGATGGACTCACCCGGACGATGGCATGCCCGACACACGTCAACCGTCCCGTCCTTCATAATATGTCTCCGGTAGTTATTCGTTAGAATAACTTCGTCCATAATTGCACAGACAAAACCTTCGGTTTCCCCAAAGAGGTCACCGAAACGCAGCCAGGCTACGGATGCTAGTTGGTCTACATCGGGCCCATGTAGGGCCCGAAAAAAGCGTCCGTGAAGCTCCTTACTCTGCCATACTTCCATGCGATCATTAGTGTCAAGCACTACTGGTTTGCGCCAGTTCTCTTTAGCTAAGGAGAGCGGGGTGAGGCCCTTGTCCACTGTGACCACATCTCGATGCATCCCCACGTCGGCTTCTAAGAAATATCTTATTTATTTATTTATTTATTTTGCATAATGTACACTCAGTTACAGGCTAGGCTAAAACTTAAGAGTACATGACCCCGTTGGGGCGCAGCAAGTATTATTACATTTAAAACTTATTACTAGGTTCTAACTTAAAAGTTAACATTATATTGCAATGCCTACTACTATTAACAATATCAAAACATTCTTTATTACTACCAATACATACTTACAACTGTTTATAACATAATATATTTAACTTATAATTATTAAAGTAATTTGAAATATATAGTAACATTAATAAAATTATTTTATACATAGATACTTACGTAACATTTGTGCTTTATTTTAGCTGCTTATCTTCCATAAACTCTTTAATATTATAATAACTTTTCTCTAAAAGTAATGACTTAAGTCTAAATTTAAATATGCAAAGTGTTTTTGTGGATCTTATATGTTCAGGTAAATTATTATATATTTGGATGCTTCGGTATTCTGGGCTATTTCTATACATCTCTAGTCTAGTAACTGGTAGAATTAATTTAGTTTTGCGGCGCTCATTCTTATCAAAATTAAAGAGTTGTATATTCTTTTTGACGTGTAACAATACACATGGGCGCGCGTAGCTATCACGCGCGCCCAATATGCCGCAGCCGACACAAGGCAACCCAAGGAATGGCCCGTATTTACGGGCCACTGTATAGCTTCCGCGGCCGGGGGGCGAAGCCCCTGAACCGCACGCCACGCCTCCTTGCGGGGGCGTAGCGACATCCAACAATGATCAGCTGCTCAGTACGCATTCGCTTCCGATGTCGTCTGTTCGCGCGGCGAATGTTTTAGCGGGCGCTGACGTAAGTATATGGACGTGAGTCCCACAAATTATTACTTATATGTATTTTCATGTCTACATGTTGATTCCAATTTGGACGTAAAATAATAATAATAATAAGGTCAGGCAGGGGCCATAGTCTTTCCATAGTTCTAGTTAACCAGTCCACATAAGCTACCCAAATCCATAGTCCTATATATTTGTTTCCATATCTTACAATAGTCCTACACCAACCGGGGGTTGTCCTGGGGTGCACTTATATAGTCCGAACAGGGATAATCGTCGGTTGGTGCTTCATTTCATTAAAAACGTCTAAAGGGCCTCTGCGAGTTGGCTTCGGCCCCTCGTATGCCTTCCAAAGGTCCGGGATCCCAGGGTCCCGAGAAATGTGAAGAGATAATAATAATATTTTTTTTTCAGAAACATCCATAATGTATTAGTAAGTACTAAACAGCTATGTTAGTAAACCACAAAAAAAACTAAATCAAATAGACACGTGGAGTACGATCCAGTGTCTAAGAAATGGACCGTCTAACCGGTCCGCTATTACTTTCAGAATGCTGTTGGAGCTTCCTCTGATATGGAGGCCGCTCTCTTTCTCATAAGGGCATGAAAGCCATCAATCCGAGCCTCCATAAACATACCAGATGCACTACAGTATCTCGGCAGCCCCAACAACATCCTAAAAGCTTTATTAGATTGTACTCGAAGGGCATTGAGTGCCCGCTGAGTACTGCTAACCCACAAGGTGCACGAATAAAACGATTGGCAGTATGCCCTGAACATAGTGCACTTTACCTCATCCGGGCACCATTTAAATCTGCGAGCCAGCATGTTCCCACGGATAGCCAACGCCTTTCGTTCCCACGTCATCAGCGAGGTCCTCCGTGACCCAGTGACCCAAGTACTTAACCTGTGTCGCTCTGTTAAGCGGTACACTATTCAGTGTAACAGACGGGACAGTGACGGCTTTGATATTCCGCGGCATGAATACCAATAACTCATTTTTGTTCGCGTTGTAACTGAGCCCATGGGCTTCGGCGTACTCCTCACATCTCCTAACGAGCTTCTGTAAACCGCTAATTGAAGGACTCAGCAACACCATGTCATCAGCATAGCTCAAGTTGTTAATAGTGGTGCCATCAATAGTACAGCCGACTGCCGTGCTACTGAGACCCTCAATCAACTCATTGATGTACAGGTTGAAGAGTCGAGGGGATGTTAAACCACCCTGTCTTACACCACACTCCAACCCGTACTCATCGGACACAACGTTTGCCCACCTTACAACATTGACTTGATTGTTATACCAGTAATCAAGAACGTTAATGATCTCCTCTGGGAGTGAGGTGGACCTCAACTTCTCCCGAAGATGTTCATATGACACCAAATCTAAGGCTTTCGCCAAATCAAGGAAGCATCCATAAACTGGAGTCTTCCTATCCGTGTAGTACCGGACAGTATGCTTAAGACATAAGATTACAGTTTCTGTGGATAGTCCCGCTTGGAAGCCGAACTGTGCATCATTTATGTTTAGATGTTCACATAATTGTTGATAAAGCATACTGTCCAGCACTTTAGCTACAGTGGTGGCTAGCGAGATGGGCCTGTAGTTAGAGCCATCCGAGGGGTCTCCTGTCTTATTCTTGATTACTGGCACAACAACAGCTTTTGTGCACTCATCCGGTATGTATGAGTGTCTCATGCAAAAAGTATAAAACATAGATAAAACTCTAGGCAAGTGAACACCTGCATGCCTCAGGTGCTCAATACTGATGCCGTCATGTCCAGGGGACTTACCCCTCTTCATCTTACTAATAGTGGAAGCTACTTCCTTAGCAAAGAAACTGACTGATGGTAATGTTCTTGACTTTCGAGCATCAGCCTTGAGCATCCGCGGCAACGCAGGTGGTCGAACAGGAGGCACTACTTTAAATCTATTAACAAACATATTAGCAATTTCAAGTGACTCACCGAAGCCGTCGACGCTGAGTACGGTCGTGGATTCAGCTTGCTGGTCTCCTTCCAAAAGCTTTTAAAATTTTTATTTGCAACATCCATCTTTACCTGATCTGCGTTATTCTGACACCATTTCAGTTTAGATTTAAAAATACCACGAGACCCTGACATTTTGTCATACACTGGTCCACTACGCGGACGACCAAGTGACAACCATAACTCAAACTCAAACTCAAAGCATTTATTTCAAATAAACCAATTACAGGCACTTTTGAATTGTCAAGGGGTCGGTCAGTCAGAAAGATGAAGCTAGTTACCCATTCCAAAGAGTAGTAGGTACCTATGGAGAAGAACGGGCAAGAAACTCCATGGACACTCTTTTAAATCAGAAAATGGTTACAAAATATTGATTACATCGTTCATGTTGAAATTATGCATGTGAGAACGATGCAGAACGTTAAAAGCGTCCGTAATAAAAAGACAAAAGCAATTCAAATATTAAATTAAATTAAAATAAGCCGTGGCAGCTAAGAAATGACCAGTCCCCACTGACGGCGCCCGTTCACGAACATGACGCATAGATCAGCACCATTCAGCTCAACCATTTTGAAGGGAACTTAATGATCCAACACACACGCCACCACCAGCGAGACATTAGAGTGAGCATGACAAACTCTCAGCCGCCAGGGCACATTCAAGTCAATGAAAGAAAAACCTATTAAATGGTAGCTTTATAGTAGGTGCATAGTACTCACACCTGTGCTATGCAATTATACAATACTAAAACATTGAATTTATACAATGCAAAGATAAGTTTTTAAAATCTTCAGCAGCTCCAACAGTAAATTCAAATGCTAATCAATTATTTTATGCGCCCTTGTGGAGCAGGACCAGCGTTGAGCCAAGCATTTTTATCAGCAACTGAAACTGCAACCGCGCTTCTTTATGTGCTGGATAAATATGCCTGTGCCAGCCCACAACACACTTTTTGCGTATTTGAGAATGATCAAAACTATCCACGGCCGCTTTAGTTATTACACTCATTATATTTGTATACATCTTATCAATTAGGGATCTATGTTCCACCTTATCACACATGCCATCACAACAGTCGCTTAATTCTATAGGAAAATCTAAGTCTCTAAATGTTTCATTACATAATCTTTGATAATACTCAGTTTGTTTATTATCCCTATTACCCCAAACCACTTTATTACAACTTCTCTTCTTTAAAAACATAATGAGGCCTCAATATATTTAAGCAGCAATTAATCTCTAAAGCCAGGCGGTCTGACCAAGACGAATCGTAGTGTACCTTCATGTCTATAACCGACTGCCGGGCGGCCTCAGTCACTACGCAGTGATCAAGCCAGCGAGTGGTACCGTGAGCATCACTTATAAAAGTGTAGGCACTACCTAACTTCTCGACGTCTATACATGACCATAGTTGGTCGCTACAGAATCTTTCCAGTTCTCTTCCAAATCGCTCACCTGGATGAGCATAATAGTCCCCCAGCATAGAAACTGACGCCACTTGTGTATTTTCAATTATTGAGCTCATCTCACTAAGACATTCCGTAAATTGAACTAGGTTTTCATTTAAATCTACTGGCATGTAAACAGAGAACACTACGAACGATCGATCATTAGCACTCACTTTTATTGCTGACAGCCGCACACTATTAGTTTCAAGCACAATCACAGAATCAAAGGCATCCTTCTGCCACAGTATTGCTACACCGCCATAGGGTCTGCCCCGTACTATGTCAATAGATGTGTCAATTGCAGACTTTCCAGTAAAACCAAACGCGTTGCTAATTTTCCCAAGGACAGCTAAGTCATGTGGAAACAACCAGGTCTCTTGCAAAGCCACAATATCGGCTTGTTTACATAATATTCTCCCGTAGTCCATCGAACGGGTGACAGACTTGCAATTATAACTAAAAAAAATACTGCTTAGCTGGCTAACCATGTTGTATATTTATAGTTTGCTTATTCACGCCATGAGCTTGTAAACCGGTTGATTTATCACCCAGATTTATAAATATTCTAAATGTTATTCCAGACGGCCACAAGTTAACATCTAGGAAAACATCTATTTTATGTGAAGTAACAGATATTTTATAAGAATTGTAATCCGTCTGTTTTTTCATCTTTATTTTCACAGGCGATACTTTCTCTTTAGTATTTTCATAAATATAATCCACAATATCAGATTCCAAAACATCTTTGTGTACGTTAGATACAAATAACGGTATTTTGGTTGCTGCTGCCTTAAATTTACAACTTGGATCTAAATCGGCCTTACCTAAATTTATTTCTGAGCCGTTTATTCTGTACTACAATCCATTCATCGCTCTTTTTAGCTTTCGACCACTCATCTTTATTCCTTGCCATTTTGGCAAAGGAAATTTTTCTAGGCGCAGTAACCTCAGCGGTTTGTTTACATCTAAATGATCGCGCCTCTGTCGAAGCTGTCGTCCCGCACGCACCTATAATGATAGTTGTGTTATCATACACACTACCCGAAGTACGTTCCAAGTCGTGGTCATGACGTCCCGATAGTAAATCCGGAGCGCACGCAGTTTTCACCAAGGGCTGCGCGTCGACTTGCATGTTGTTTTGCCGAGGTGATGACGTCACACTAATTGAGCTAGCCACTAACGGTGTGACACTAGGAATGTCGTCACAAACATCAATGACGAACTTATCAGTGGACAGTGGGTTGACCGGCAATTGTGACAGCAAATGGCTTTCAACATGACCTTGAACAGTGTCACCTGTTCTTTGAGTACTATGGAAGTTGGGCGATATTATTTCTACCGCTCCAATGTCCAAGTACCCTCCACTTTTTATAATACTCGAGTTTATAAATCTATTTTCTAATTCTTCCACTAATTTAGTCGTAGCTTATGATTGTTTTATCTCCTGAACATCTGATTTCAGTCTGACAATATCTTTTAATAATGCTGATACGTCTACGTGATCGAACGTCACGGGTGGGAGCTTAATTTTAATTTTAATTTAATTTTAAATTTAATTCTCTCACCACGAAAATCGGGACTGTATCAGGATCCGTATCTTTAAAAACTGCTATAATATCCTCCAGATCTCTTTGAATTTTCCCATCCTTTCTTCTTGATACATTGCGCTTGTTTGTTTTTATCGTGTCGAAAAGCAAAGCTTTCCCCTTTTCAACTTCGGCCACGGTAAATGCAGACACACATATTTGCACCATACTTTCATTATCCATAGTTTCAATTTTATTTTGCAAGTAACACAGCAATTCACTTATGACAATATTGCAACTTGAACATTTCACTGTTTTCGAATTCATCGACATTTTTCACTACGATCGGTCACTGACCTCGCGCACGCACACTCGAGACCACGGGTGCGTGCTGACTGAATAATAATAATACCAGGTATAAATAATACCAGGCATACGTTGATTATGAACTTTTGGGATAGGTATTTCTTTTCAGAAATAAGAATGAAATGGGCTTATTCATACCTGCTAAATAATGGTTTACCTATTTTAACTTTCATGATGTTTTCACAAGAACGGACTTATGTCTTAATAAGGATAGACTATTTTTTTTTTTATTAAATATTTTTTAAACTCGGCAGGTTGGTGATATTTAAGCAATTTAAACCGATTTTAATTATAAAATACAGCGGAAGCACTCTATTAGGTAAGAAGGTACTCAAGTTAACTCAGTAACGTCTCTAACTTGTGAAACCCCTCGACAATTGGTGGCTTTAGGATCATTTTGACATCGATTTGTAATCTTTATGGTATACATATTAAGGAGTATTCTATTCTATTCTTCAAATCAAGAATCCTTTAGTTGCATAATACACAGGTGTTACCAGATACAGAAGATGGTTGTTTACCATATTTTGGTCGTTTGACTTCCATTTCTACTTTTTTATACTTTAATAATAGAAAGTCAAACGAACTTACCTGTAAGTGACGTTCGATGACTATTAAACGATGTGATTCGCCCGAGAGATTACACTTATTAACTTGTAGTAGCACGGATATGTGCTGCCATCTTACACTATTTTAGAGCAACAATTCAAAAAACCATTTCATGCGCCCTAATGTGGGTATCTCATACACGTTTACCCCTTTGGCCATCGTTAGTCACTATTACGTGCAAGTCAGGGGAGGATCTAGAAGTATCTTGATCAGGGTCAGGGAGGGAGTGTAATCTCTCGGGCGAATCACATCGTTTAATAGTCATCGAACGTCACTTACAGGTAAGTTCGTTTGACTTTCTATTAAACTTCAGTGATTCGCCCTTCGAGATTACACTTATTAACTTGTAGATGTTTAGAGTCTCACGAAATAGTAAAGAGGAAACAATATTATTTAGGGAAAAAAGATAAACTCAAATATATATTAAACCTTACAAATGTAATCAAAAAACAAGGTTGGAAAATCAAATAGGTTCATACATATAACAAAGAGAAAATTATCATAATCATTCGTTGATCGAGGCCATCCTACAAAGAGACCGAGCAAAGGCATCTGAGGTATCTGCAGCTACTTCTCTATTATAAAACTTTGCAAAAGTTTCTGATCTGCCGGTCCAACCCGCAGTTCTTTTAATATTATCTATGCTAACTCCGAGCCTATTGGCGGCAGACGTAGCTGCATGTCTCGTACTGTGAGCGCTAAAGACAGATGTGTTTATACCGCTTTCACTCAGGGTGGCCTTGATCCAACGGCTTAAGGATTGTGAGCTTACATTATTGAAAGGCTTCTTATAACTAATTAATAAAGAGTTACATTCAGGTTTTCTCTTGTCTGCCGATACAGTTAAATATTGTTCTAGAGTTCTAGCAGGACAAATGGAATGTCTTTCGTTGAAATAAGGAAGAATCAATATTGGTGGCGTACGATTCACGGCCGAGGTTTTGATTAAATCCGTGATATTAATTACAAACTTTTCGTTATTATATTTTTTAATATTAGACACCTTAATCAACGACAATGTTTGTACCCGGTGTGCAGTTACTAAAGCTAAAAGTGTAGTCAATTTTCTTGACAGTTTATCAAAGGAGAGGGTTTCATTAGGGTACCAATTACTTAAGTAATCTAAAACAATAGACGGATCCCAAGTAAAATTATATCTTGGGAGTGGAGTTCGCAACTTGAAAACTCCCTTCATAAACCTCGTAACCTGTGGGTCATTCATGGTTACTGAGTTTAAGAGAAGTGATAGTGCTGCTTTAGTACAATTAATTGAGCCATACTTTTGACCCTGGTTAAAAAGGGTAACTAAGAAATCTAACACATTAGCAACTGATGCTTGAAATAAATTTAAGTTTTTATCCTGGCAGTAGCTAAACCATCGTTTAAGACAAGTGTTATATTGTTTTAAAGTATTGCCAGCTAAGGACGCCAACATCACATCCGCAGCATCTGGAGGTGAGCCCTGCATCAGAAATGCCTGCCTGACAATACTCCGGCAACCAGGGTAAGGTTCTCTTGAAACTTGTGTTCCACACTGTAAGCGGATGACAACAATGTTTTATTAGGTGTAAATGCAATTGAACTACTAATTAACAACTTCCTAAAAAGTGGATACCAAGGCTGTGTTGGCCAGAGAGGGACCACAACAATACCTTCAGCCTTGTCAAGAATAATTTTCTGTAAAACTTTTAAAATTAAACAAAATGGAGGAAATGCGTAGAAAAAATAAGTGGACCATTTCAAGGTGAAAGCATCTACCCTAAATGCTTCTGGATCTTTATGCCAAGAAACAAATTTGGAACATTTCTTATTTAATCGGCTCGCAAACAAATCAATTTCAGGCCGATTGAATCTTTTACATATAACTTGAAAAGCATCGTCAGCGAGCTCCCACTCAATATCAGCATGTATGCGGCGAGATGCCGCGTCTGCGATATAGTTATCCCTAGAACTGATATAGGAAGCGAAGACAAACAAACGTCGCTCTTCGCACCACTGCCAGATCTTACGACTTACAGAACTAAGATGGGGAAATTGTATGCCGCCCATCCTATTGATATAAGCAATTGCAGTGGAATTATCAATTCGTAAAAGTATTTCACAGTTACGATAATCATTGGCGAAGATCTTCAACCCAAAGAATGCCGCCGTCAGTTCTAAATAATTAATGTGTTGAGTTAGTTCCTTGCTAGACCATTGTCCGCTGGCCGTCTGGCCTGAGCAACTGACACCCCAACCAGTTCGAAAGGCGTCTGAGTATATTTCCAGCTTATAATCGCCGGATCGAATAGGGCTGGCGCAATTGTCAATATTACTAAGCCACCAGTCAAAGTCTTCTCGTAAAGAAATAGGTAAATTGATATATTGATTGTAATCATCTTTTTGTTTTAAACTAAGGTACTTAGTTCTCTCGAAATTTTTTGTGTATAGCCAGCCGTACTGCGTTGCTGGGCTAATTGATATCAACAATCCTATCAAATGAGCAAAATTACGTAACTTACATCTTTTTAAGTTAGAGAAATGTAAAAGTTCATCCGTGATTCTACGTTTCTTTTCTACCGGAATACTAATCGTAAGATTCTCGGAATTGAAAATAAAACCTAAAAATGTTGCAGTTCGACTAGGTATACTAACACTCTTTTTTAGGTTTACTGTAAATCCTAATGATTGAAGAAATTTTTGTGTAATTTCAAAATTATGTTTACAATCCATATAAGTATTTCCGAATAATAACAGATCATCTAAATAAATAACAGACAATAGGCCTTGTTTACGCAGGAATTGCATTACTGGACGCATAATTTTTGTAAACACGTAAGGTGCTATATTAATACCAAATGGTAAAACTTGAAATTCATACAGCTTCCCCAACCAAAGAAATCGCAGTAACTTTCTAGAGTCACTGTGAACATTGATAGAAAAATATGCATCCTTGAGGTCAATAGAACACATGTAACTATGTTTTGAAATGAGTCTCATAGCAGTTCTGTAATCTTCAAGTTTAAAATGTGGCGCAATGATGAATCTATTTAAAGATTTTAAATTTAAAATAAATCTATTTGTCCCATTACTTTTCCTAACTAGGAAAATATTTGATAAAAATTGACCATCACATGGTTCACACATGCATATGGCACCAATACTAAGAAGATTATTAATTTCCTTAGTCATGAGCAGTTCATCCGCATCAGACTTAGGATTATTATGTGGATAACATATAGGCTGGGATATATTGTTCGAAATCGGAATTTGCAAACCGTTAACCCAAGTTAACACCACAGGATCATTTGTGATTTGCGACCAATTATGATGAAAGAATTTTAATTTACCCGCCTGCGTATTGGTATTGTCCACTTCGGCTAACGACGTGGATTCTGGTTGTATTGCCGCAGAACACGGCGATCCGTCGCTCGGCGCATTGGTTGCTTGCGCCCACCAGCCGTCGCGGTCTGTCTCGGCGGCATGCGGCGAGGCTGCGATTGCGGTGGTGGCGGGCCCCTCCAGTTTAAAGCCCTCGACGTTGGTTCTTTTGGTTGAATGTTTTTGGGTGGCAATTTCCGCTTGGCACCAGTAGGTTTTAACTCGGTGCCTGTTCTTATAATGGCTTTCATAGATTTTAAATTATCTTGGAGATCATTACCGAATAGTAAGTGATCGCGTTTAAGGTCCTTTACATTATCCTTAATTTCTTTGTTAAGGCAGGACAGCAAAAAAGTTCTCCTTGTTTGTGTCTCACTGTAATGTGTGTGGCATAAAAGTCTGCCGGCATCACTAAGGGATTTTAATGTCTGACATTTAATCTCCTCGTCGCGAGAGCCAGATTGTAAGACAGCAGTGATTGTATTGGCTACACAGGTTATGATAGAAGATAATACCTTCTGTTTGTCAGCCAATATATTGTCCCTCTTCAAGGCACCTTCATTCACCGCTGCTCGGATTTCAGGATTAAGTGTTGGAGCCTGGGCTAATTTTAAATTATAAGGTACACCATAAATCTTCAATATTTCCTTTTTTGTTTCATCCTTTAAGCCATTAACCAGGATATCAGTCCACCTGCTAGCAATGTCCTTATGGACATTTTCACCAAACTTCTCTTCCAGTACAGGCTCTTCTCCAAGTAAACACAAAATATCAGGCTCTAACTCCTGGATACTTTCTGTAGACGCATTATCTAGAGGCGGTGCATTCTCGTAAGTAGGAGTGGATGTAGCCTCGGGTGCAATGGCACAAGCGCGTTCCGGCGCGGAGCCTAAAGTTACTGTCGACGCGGATAGCGGTTCATCGGGGGGCTTTGGATGTGAAGTCGAATCGGATAGAATGTTAACTTCATATGGGGCTCCTGAAAACAATAGGCCGACAGATTTTTATAAATTCATGATACAAACTCACGGTTTGTACTCTAGAATTGGACACATCGGTCTTAGCATAAAGTATAAATTCATGACATAATCTCCCGGACTATGTTCTAGAATCTTACGCAGAGTTACAAATTCTTGATACAAACTCACGGTTTGTACTCTAGAATTGAACATCAGTCTTTAACAGAAATATAACAAATTCATGACATAATCTCTCGAAGTATGTTCTAGAAATTTGGTGCTACCTAATATACAGCGATCAACTTTACAGGTTGAACTGAAGTACATTTTTGGTCGGTATTAGCCTTACAGACTAAACTCATAAGCACTAGATACCAAATAAATAAAATATGCAGGTAGATTATTCAAAAAAAAAAAAAAGTAGGTCAAGGCCAGCAGGTCCGGCTGGCGGGCGCCGGCGCCGCTCGGCCGGCCGCGGCGTGGTGGTTTACATTATTCGAAATTTAAAATGTTACAGACCTTCGTTTTGCGGAGCCTCCTGCAATGATTCTGGGTACTGATCACTATCAGAATGTATATTCTGATCGAAGACCGAGCTAGTACTGTGGTAACTCCGTTCCCGTTGTTTACGACGAACACGAGACATCTTTTTCTCCAATTTTCTAATTTTCCGAGCTAAATACTCCTCTTCGTCGTAGCGTTTTCGTTTTCCCATGATCAATACTAAGAAATACACAGAAATACCACTAAAAAGTCTAAAAACTCAATAAACTAATTTACGATGAGAAAATTACGTGCACGATGGCAACCACACAAAACGTGTATGAGATACCCACATTAGGGCGCATGAAATGGTTTTTTGAATTGTTGCTCTAAAATAGTGTAAGATGGCAGCACATATCCGTGCTACTACAAGTTAATAAGTGTAATCTCGAAGGGCGAATCACTGAAGTTTAATAAAGGTTGGTACATCGACACACAAACTGAAACCATGAATTCAGCACATGAATAGAGACCCCCTAGTTAGTTTGCTGTTTCATAGATAAGCATTACTTTTTTTAAATAACTGACGAAAATGTTCATCGCAGGGGGGTTAAGAATCATGTACGGAATCCATGCTAACAGATTGTGCCGCGATGTGCCGGCCAGCCTTTATTTTTTTTTTTGGGTGGGAAATCATCAAATGACATCTCCCGTTCTGGGCGGAGCGGAAGGGCGTGTCAGACTCTTACTGACTAAAACCCACCCGTGTTCCTTCAGTTGCCTGTGCGCCAGGGCCACGGTAACTCTTCCGAACAATTTGCGACCCCGGCAGGCATCGGCCCTATTGGACCCCGTCAATTATGCTAACATCTCTTTGAGGCGCGCGTGGAACACAACGCGCCGTCGACCCGAGCCTGGTCCTTACCGGACGGCGAGCTGCCTATTGCTTGCCGTCCGCAGGCCCGCGCCTACGGTGGCCGGGCGTCGGCTATCGACTCCCGACGCCCAGGGTGTCTCCTTCTGCGGTGACTAGGGGCGGGAGGGCGCAATGATTGCCTCTCCCTCACGCACTTCGCCTCCTCCTTCGCGAGCATTACTGCTTCCCAGAAGGAGGTGACTGCTTCCCATTCCCTCTCGCTCCGTACCATGGCCTGAACCAGGGCCGGACGCGAGAGATCGCCGCCGCCGATCGCCGCCGCGAGGACACGGCGGTGCTCCGCCCAAGCCGGGCAGACTTCCATCGTATTCTCCATCGTGTCCTCTGGTCGATCCACACAATGACAACACCCAGGCGTTTCCTCCCGCCTTATCCGAAACAGGAACCTCCCGCAACAACCATGTCCGGTGAGGACCTGCGTCAGGCGGAAGGTGAGGACGCCGTGGTGCCTCTCAAGCCACTCCTCAAAGAGGGGACTTACCGCAATTCTGGCTTGCCCAGCGCTGGGTTGTGACAGTCGCACTCTCCATGCCGCCATGAGATGCCGCCGGAGCTCTGTCCGCTGTGCCGCGATTTCTCACGGCAGCGGAGTAACGCCCCGGCGTTTCGCCTCCTCGCGCCACTCCCAGATGTGCGCGAGGACTTTTGCCTCCAGATCCCATGGCTGCAATCCGGCAAGGAGGGTCGCCGCCTCGCAGGAGACCGTGCGGTATCCCTGGACCAGCTGGATGGCCATGACCCTTTGGGACGCGTTCAACCGGCGCACAGTGGATCGTCCCCATACAAGAGGTCGGACATAGAATTAAAAATTGAAAAAGTATTTAATTGAAAAAAATGAAATATACAGTTGCATTACTCTATTATGGAACTACAAAAAATTTTACAACAATTTTTTTATTTGACCAGTACTTTATGAGCAATTCGATGAAAACTGTTATTTTTCTATGGAAATGGTCACAAAAATGTCTGTATCTCATGATTCCCTCCTTGTTTCGATTTGCGGTTTTCACTACTGTTATTTACCCATTTTATGCCACATTTTCTTCAAGGACACATGGTGCCCCCAGCGACCCCCTTCCGAGATATTTTGCTTTTAGTAACTATACTTTTTATTGTATAACTGATGAAATGGAGGTACATTAAGTATATTCATTACTGAGAATAAGTCATCCCTAAGTAGTTCCTTAAATAACAGGTGCATTTGCGATTACTTTAATGACTTATGAACGCTTCTGTTGCCATACAACAAAAGCGTTAATGAGTCCTTAAGTAAAGATTACCAGTACTTGCTTAATCTAATTAGTTATTGTAATTACTATGTTAACAGCCCTTAATCTCTGCATTGTGATTGTCTAATGTCATCATTAGCTTATCAAATTCATTGCTAGTTGCCTACTTGCTGCCCTATATATTTGAGTGTGTTTAGCAAATGTAATTCAGTTGTAATTATAACTTCTATCAAGTGTTGTCATTATGGCTTTCCGTGGGTTTTCTACTTATCTAGATCTTTACGTTGCTCTTCGTAATCATAAAGATCTTCGTGACTATGACAATTTATTTAACACATTGAAGGCGAGTACTAACGTCCAGTTAAGTGAAAGTGATGTGACGGATCTCAAGAACTGGTGTCGACGATTTTGCTATAGGGTTTACACCAAATGGGTGCAATCAAGAAGGACAGTCGACAGGTTCATTAACAAGAACGGAGAGTGGTTAAATTCCGATATCGTTTGGCCAGATTGCTTTAAAGAAAATGTTGTTGACACTGAAGAAGCAAATGAAAATGAGGCAGAAGAGGTAGTCAGTCCATCAAAATCAGATGCATCAACTTCAACATATACATCTCCTCGCAAACGCTTTGAAGATTTATCGACTAGACACAAAAGAAGACGTGTTAATGAAAATGTTGCTAGTTGCAGTCGTCCGGATGAGCTTTTGCATACTGTTGAAAGTATACTTAAGTCTGCCGGAAAAAATGATATGGCCAGAATAATGAAAAATTTGCTGGAAAATCCTGAACACGTCTCAACAGTTTTAAATGTCCTGGAAACTAAGCAGAATCCTTCGCTTCGTGAAGTTCCTACTCACAAAGCACTTGCTCTTTACGTTTACTTGCAGTTATCCAAGTGGCGTTACATCACACTTCGGGACTTTAGTTTAAAAGAAGGTCATGCGAAATACCCAAGCTACTACTTGTTAGTTAAAGAAAAGCTTAAATGCTACCCGGCAAAAGAAGACATAACTGTGACTGAAACTTCCGCAAAGATACGGATCCAAGCCCTCCTTGATCTCACAGTTAGGAGGCTGATCGATTCACTTGAATCAAATTTTGATGCTGGTGAACCACTTGTGCTTCACAGTAAATGGGGTTTTGATGGAGCTTCAAGTCAAAGCATTTACCATCAAACGACAACAACAAGTGAACAAGACTTATCCAGTGTATTTATGGCAAGTCTTGTACCGCTTAAGTTAGTGACTTCTAGTGGAAGTATAGTGTGGCAGAATGATCGGCCATCGTTAACCACATATTGTCGCCCGATTTCATTTACATTTATGAAAGAAACGGAAGCGAATGTTAAGGCTGAAATGGAAATATTTGAGACCGAGATTTGTGAACTGAACCCGACTGATTGCGGCAATGCTACTGTTACTCACAATCTATGGCTAACCGTGATTGATGGTAAGGTACATTCAATCATATCTGGTACATCGGCAGCAGTGTGTGATTTGTGCAAAGCTCGCCCAAGCGAAATGAATAACTTGGAAGAAGTGAGAGCTAAACCCGTGAATACAGATTTATACAAGCATGGATTTAGTTCATTGCATGCTTGGATTCGGTCTATGGAGTGTTTATTACACATTGCTTACAGAATGGACATAAAATCATAGCAAGCAAAAGGTGACGAAAATAAAAAAAAAGTTAAAGATAAGAAAGAAGCCATTCAAGAAGCTTTCCGAAGAAGCACAGGCTTACTTCTAGACGTTGTTAAGCAGGGTAGTGGCAATACAAACACTGGAAATGCTGCAAGAAGGTTTTTTGCAAACCCTGAAACGACTGCGGAAATTACTAAATTAGACGTTAATTTAATTAGAAGACTCGCCGTTATTTTGCAATGCATTTCCTCAGGCGAAAAAATTCAAGTCCAAAAATTTAAATTATATTGTGATGAAACAGCAAATTTATTCGTGGAATTATATCCATGGTATAACATGCCAGCAAGTTTACACAAATTGCTGATTCATGGATCACAGATAGTGGACCACTTATCAGTAGTACCTATAGGTTTTTTGTCCAAGAAACAAGGATTTTCGTAAATTTAGAGATTAACATACACGAAAGCATAGTAGCATCGCCACTAATGAAGACATTCTTCATAATCTGCTATTATCTTCCGATCCACTTCTCACCAGCTTACGACCGAAGATGACAAATAAAGCCAAAAAGTCTTCATTTAGTGAACTAGACGATTTACTCATAGTTGATCAGAGTGAATTGGAGTTCATTGACGTTTCAACTGATACACTTGCTGCATGTAGTGACGTTGAAGAAGATGATAACGATAATAATGATCATGATGTCGTTATTGATGAAGATGAAGAAAGTATAGTTTAAGTCTTATAGTACCTAATATTATTATTAACAAGCAGTTTCTTTGTTAATTTCTTGTTTTTGTGTATTTTTTTTTATTCTGTTCTTTTTTTGTTTTGTGTTATGCCACCCATCGGCCAATAAATGTTTTTTTTTTTCTTTCTTTTCTATTGTTGTTAGTAACTAAATGGTCGTGTTAATTAATTAATTTCCTATTATAATTTAGTTCTTAGTAGCTGTTTAATTTTTTAGTTTGTTTTAGGGTACATAGTTGTTTTATTTTTAAATTATTTTTACAGTGTTATATTATTTAAATAAAAAATATTTTTATACCTACATATTTTCTTATTGATCATAAAACTCTATTTCTTTTCGATGTGTTATTGTAAATTCGACTCAGTCATTACTAAGCTAATGATGACATTATCCAATCACAATGCAGAGATTAAGGGCTGTTAACATAGTAATTACAATAACTAATTAGATTAAGCAAGTACTGGTAATCTTTACTTAAGGACTCATTAACGCTTTTGTTGTATGGCAACAGAAGCGTTCATAAGTCATTAAAGTAATCGCAAATGCACCTGTTATTTAAGGAACTACTTAGGGATGACTTATTCTCAGTAATGAATATACTTAATGTACCTCCATTTCATCAGTTATACAATAAAAAGTATAGTTACTAAAAGCAAAATATCTCGGAAGGGGGTCGCTGGGGGCACCATGTGTCCTTGAAGAAAATGTGGCATAAAATGGGTAAATAACAGTAGTGAAAACCGCAAATCGAAACAAGGAGGGAATCATGAGATACAGACATTTTTGTGACCATTTCCATAGAAAAATAACAGTTTTCATCGAATTGCTCATAAAGTACTGGTCAAATAAAAAAATTGTTGTAACATTTTTTGTAGTTCCATAATAGAGTAATACAACTGTATATTTCATTTTTTTCAATTAAATACTTTTTCAATTTTTAATTCTATGTCCGACCTCTTGTATGGGGACGATCCACTGTGCGGCGTGCTGGTCGGAGCCTCAATGAACGCGCCCACACCGGTACCCCGTAAAGGGCCATGGACCGCACGACCCCCGCGTAGAGCCTCCGGCAGGAGGCATTTGTGCCCGCCAGCCTGTATTTTAGTTAAAGTACAAATATAACAATTTAACTATACCGGTACTATCAATTTAATAATAACTTTAATTGTTCGAATGTGGTCTGTTCTAAAAAAAAATAACTGCCAGTTTAATATTAAAACGTACACCACAAAATTATACCTACCTCAAAATTGTAATAGGTACACGTTATGCAGGGCCATGTCGGTAGTATTTTACTTGACCAGTCCTTGCACATGGATCTCTACTACTGACTATAGGTACTTAAACTATTTACATACAATGTCTACATAATAATTAGGGGCATCTTTAACCTATTGGCCCTTATGGACAATGTGGGATGCAAGACCGACAATTTTAGCACCCCGCTGGCTTTAGTTAGGTTTCTTTCGACAGCTCGTAGCTACAACGAAGCTTGTAGAAACTAGGGGCCACATGTACTGCGGGGCCCTAGGTACTTGCCTAGAGTGGCGAATGGAAAACACGGCCCTGATAATATTATTATATCTTAACAACTAATTTCTCCTTTCTAAGCTGACCAAAGATCCTGAGACGGGTTTCAGTAAGAAGTCCATTTTAAGCTTCAGTTCATTGATGTCTGCTGAGATTCTGAACTTCCAAAGTACAAGTGATAGCGTAGTCTTCATAGATAACGTCGCGAATTTCCTTCCTGCGAAGAAAAAGTAGAGAGTATTACAATCAAGAGGCCGTTTTCTAGTTTGTTTCGAGATAGGTGCACTTAATTAATATAATATTATAATCCATACTAATATTATAGATTCGAAAGTAACTGTCTGTATGTTACCTTTTCACGCCTAAACAACTGAACAGATTTGGATAAAATTTGGTAAGGAGGTAGATGGCACCCTGGGCTGGAGGTTTATAGGCAGTAGAATGATAGTTATAGTAGTTAGTAGTTATCCCAGAAGCACGTTCCCATGGGTCAACTTCCGACATCCACGCGAGTGAAGCCGCGGGCAGAAATTAGTTATCTATATAAGTACTAATAGGAATTGTTTATGTTCTTGGATTCGATTCCAAGGTCGGGGAAAGTGTTAGTGGGTTGTCCATCATTAATTATTTTTTTCAGTAGTAATTGTTTTTGGTTCTGGGTTTGTGCCCGGTTGATGGGAATAGGCATGGGAGTTAAACATAAACTATGAATATGAGAAGCGGGCGAAAAGGTCATTAGCAACCATACACTGCTAGAGATAATATTTCAGAGCCAATTGAACATCGTCATAGAGAAGCAGTCATGTCTGTGTGAATGCAACTCATAGTGTTGCACAAAATTAACGTAAAGTGACCAGATGCCTACAGATTTGCTCGAATTTTGAAGATAATGTTTCTAAGTGACTTCGCTGTTAAATTCATAGATTTTGATAACAACCGGAGAAATAAATTTGTTTTTCACAGTTTTTCGAGAACGTCTAAGTATGAAATACAAACTTATTTTAAAATAAAATAAATACACAATACAAGTTTTAAATCTTTATACAATGGGTAACTGAATTAATGACTGCCTCGTTGGTGTAGTGGTCGCAAGCGCTACTGCTGAGCATGAGGTCCCGAGTTCGATTCCCGGGTCGGGCAAAGTGTTATCGGGTTTTTCCATCTGGAATTTCTCGGTAGCAGCCCGGAGTCTGGATTTGTGCCCGGTCGATGGCAATAGGCTCGCCCCCTATTACATGGGACTTAAACATAACTGGCGAAATGTGGGTGTGCTATAGGTACACCTCTGCCTATCCCTTCGGGGAATACAGGCGTGATGTTATGAATGTAACTGAATTAAAGCACATTATGAAAGTAGTTTGTTCAGAATTGGTTACTGAATCGATTTTTTATCCCAAAAATAATTAAAGTTACGTAAACTACAGTCCCACTTCCGCTGTACAGTCAAAACAAACCAAAATGGACGATTACCTACTACACTAGACCAAATGCGTGTGCGACTGAATGCGTGCGTAGATTTGTATTGTGACGTCATTTTTCTCCCACAATCAGTATAACTAATTGAATAAATTAACAATGTTTTATTCATAATAGTAAAAAATCTGTGTATGTACTATTATTGTAACAAAATAATTATTCTAATTGGGGTTTTTTGTGGTTTGCGCTAATTCCGGAACATGTTATATAAATATAATATTTAATTGGTAATGCTACCTACCTTAAGCAACAACATGTTGCGGGCTGTCTATCGATTTTAAACATCTTATTAAGTCAAGGTGAAATCAAACTATTAATTAAAGGTAATATGATCAAACTCAATAATTTTCAATTTCATGCTAATGTTTAGAATAAAAAAAAACAGTTATCTATAATAATTGTCAAAGACTTAATTAAGTAAATGCTATTAGAATAATAAAATGATATGTAAAAATATGTAGCATGATCAGCCTCTAACGTTCCCACTGCTGAGACACAGGCCTCCTCTCTGTGAGAGGAAGTGGGCTGTAATCCACCTCGCGGGCTCAGTGCGGGTTGATAAAATATATATTTAGTTTTAATTCCGCAGTAACTAGATCCAGACAGAAAGCTGCGCCGCCCTCCCACATCATAATAACCGCACCTTCTGCATGTGCGTATATTTGCGGGCGGTGCTGGTGTTGCATTCTGCATCCAAGCCTGCACGGATCTAGTTATTGCGGAATTCGTCATCATTCATCATTATCATTCGCATTATCATTCGTCATCGTTCATCATTATCATTCGGACTATCATTCTCTTGCGTATAACCCAATTTATTTCGGGTCGATGCAACATATCTTTTTTAACCCCGACGCAAAAAGAGGGGTGTTATAAGT
Source organism: Griposia aprilina (assembly GCA_916610205.1). Lineage (NCBI taxonomy): Eukaryota > Metazoa > Arthropoda > Insecta > Lepidoptera > Noctuidae > Griposia > Griposia aprilina. Next base: position 9,535,419 of record OU744305.1, on the reverse strand, counting down.
TTGACCGCTATGTGTGTGTGTTTGTGTCTGTCTGTGGCACCGTAGATCTTAAACGGCTGAACCGATTTGAATGCGGTTTGTTTTTATTTAAAAGCAGGTTTTCTAGCGATGGTTCTTAGACATGTTTTATCAAAATCGGTTCATCCGTTTCAAGCTAATGAGCTCTTTTGTTAGCTACGGTAACGATCTTAGACACATAATGGATACCTATTAACTTTACTTTCAAACATATGTGTGACATAAAATTTGAAACACCCATGTACGCTATATAAATATGCAAGATTATGGAATTCTTGGTCCGATGCTGCAGCCAGGATATCCAGCACACCAGTACACTTTTGAAAAAATTATAGCAGATATGTCGTGTTTGGACTTGTTTTGATCAGTATTTAATTATACATACAATGCAATGGTGGCAACATGATGAGCTGATATTGCAGCCGGGATATCCAGCACACTAGTACACCCTTGAAAAAATAATAGCAGATATGTCGTGTTTGGTTATTACGTAAACGCCAAAACAAGCTATTTGATGTAGTGTCTAAATATACCCTGAAAAACGCTCACAACTGTTAATTCATATAAGTACAAAACAAAACTAAACTAAGTTTAAAAAAATTAAATTAAAAAACCCCCAACGCAAAAAAGAAAAGCGAACATTTAAAAAGGCAAAAATAATTCCTATCGTTGTGCCATCAAATTCGATTGAGTAATACTATATATTTTAATTAGGTATAGAAATTGATGGATGGCACGATTAGGTTTGCTCGTTGAAATGGCGCTATAATGTCGCGGCGGGGTACCGCTAAGCTTAAAACAATAAAAATTGCTAAATAGGAGATTGCATACTCATTACTCATAGCGCTCCCAGACTTAACCATTTAACACCCAACTAGATTTTCTACAAAAAAATTATCGTATCGAAGCAAGTTAGTTGGAAATGCTAGTAAATTAATAGATAGTCAATCAAATGAAGGGTCTGACTTACATAAGCTCAATCAATCAATTACTCTCTCACTCTCTTGCTTCAATTACTTTAATATGTTTGCTAAGCAATTTATGCTCGTCACAATGTATATGTTAAAATGGAGCTGATGGTGAAGCCACCATCAGCTCCAATTCTTTTGGTTCTTACCAGGAGAACTCCTCAACAATCAAAGTCCCTGCATCGGGGAAAGGAATATTTTCTAAAAGGTAATGAGCAGTTGACATTAGGCTATTGTAACTTAGATAAATTAATAACTAACTCACTAAAAAGTGAAAAATAAAAACTTTTTTACAAAAAAAAAAACAACCGTCTTCAAAAAAAACACACTACAAAGTGAAAAATAACTTTAATTTCGGAAGTCGGTGGCAAAAAACTAAAATACAGATCCAAAGACACCGACTTACGAAATTAAAGTTATTTTTCACTTTGTAGTGTGTTTTTTTTAAGTCGTTGTTTCTTTTTTACATAACATTTTACCGTCATGGATTTCCGTAAAGTCACGCATGATTCCATAACTTATCGTAACGACGTGCTCAAGGACATGAGAATCTTTGTTTGATTATGTTATTGAAACGCCTTAAATATAAACACATAACATAACATCACGCCTGTATTCCGCGAAGGGTTAGGCAGAGGCCTTAAATATCTACTAATAAAAATAAAAATCCAATGACTTTAATAATCGTTTTTTTTTAATGACAATTAAGTGGTCTGTCGCTAACTAGAACAGCACCCTTATGAGTTGCTGAGTTTGTTTCGACCTTTCACACACAACATACAAGGCGCCAAGAAAACTTATGGCAGCTAGATTGACCGCCGTTACTGTTGATCTGCGTTGATTGTTTGGCGGCCACTCAAAATTAGTAATTTACATTAAATTAAAAGCTTAGTTAGACTGAAAGGTTTATTTTTGCTTTTCAGTTTCTTTTTCGTCGGTTTAAATTTTTGTAAAAAAGTTTTTAGTAGTTTTTTTTTAACTGACAGCCGGTATGTTACATGAATTTGTGGACAAGGACAAAGTTGTGACTGAAACTTTAAAAGACTGTATCTATCCAGAGTTTATTTGCTGTTTTCGTACCCTCACGAACTAGGTGTAAAAACATCCAGAGAGCAGTAACGGGACACAAATGACACCACATCATACCACACCACCACCACTGACTACATGCAGTTTTGTCTCTCCTTTTCCATTTAATCCATTCAAAGGTTGTCTGTAAAATATCGCTTTAAGCGATAAGATCGCCCATCGTGTCACTCTATGTAAATTTTTTACATTTATTTTGTAATACAATTCTAATACCAATTATAGACAAAAACATACGATATTGAAAGAGTTATAACTTTGTAAGTAATGCGTTAATGAACGTACAGTATTTAAGTATAGTAGTATATAGATTTCAAAAATGTACAAACGAATTCTTAAGTCCATACTTTTTGATTTCATTCCACTGTGCGACGGTGCCGTATGTATGATGACAAAATTTTGAATCTGCCTTCGTCACGTACATTATATTTATTATATTCAGTCAGGTAAATTATATGTGAAGCAAATTGACACCCTATGAGTATGTCAATTTGCCATGGTAAAGCCATTTCATACAACTGTCAATGATTGACAGTTTTAATTTGAATCTACGGACAAATTGAACTAAAGAGACCTTTACCTCTAAGGTTAGAAATATAAACTCTGGAGTCCCACAGGGCAGCATCCTAGGCCCACTATTTTTTTATAGTTTATGTAAATAACATGTCGACAGTTACAATGCATCATATGACCCTATTTGCTGACGATAGTATGATACTGCTTACCGGTAATGACAGGACTGTTTTAAAATTTGACCTTCTTAATACTCTGACAACAATTATAAAATGGCTTGATGAAAATGACCTGAAAATTAATCTAGAGAAGACAAAAATCATGAATTTTAAACAGCGAGTAAAATCAGATTGTAACCTAAACATACGCTACGATCAAACTGACATTGAGGAAATAGAAGTAACCAAATTTTTGGATCTTCATATAGTCAATAAAGTAAACTGGAAAATACATACTGAGCAAGTGTGCAAGAGGCTTAGCCAGAGCTTTTATGCCCTCTACAGATTAAAGAAAAATGTCAATCAACACGCATTAATAACTGCCTATTATGGATATGTTGCTTCGATCATATGCTATGGTATCATTTATTGGGGTAACTCTGTAGAAAAAGACCGTGCATTTAAAGCTCAAAAACGTCGTATTAGATCAATGTGCAATCTACAACGGATGGATTCATGTAAGCCATATTTCATAAATTTAAAAATATTAACTCCCCCTAGTGTATACATATATGAAACAATAATGTTCATAAAATCAAACCCAAATTTATTTGAATTTTATACTAGGACCAGACACAAAGACAAGTTGCGCATAGTAGGTACCTAGCAAAACAAAACTTTTGCATCAAAGCATTTTTTGTATGGGTCCACATATATTTAATAACCTTCCACCTTTTTTCAGAAATATGAGTGATATAAATACTTAAAAAAAAAGTTACATCAATTCCTGATAACTAAATGTTATTATTCTATTAAAGAATTTTTAAATGATAAAACACAGAACCAGTCGACATTTATTATGACAAACCAGTAATGAAAATTAAATGTAAACTACTGATAAACTCACGCAGTGATTTGTGGAATAATTTGGAATCTGACTTATATATAATTGACATTTAATTTAACTTACAATGTGACATGTAATCTGACATATATACTCGTAGAACCTACATAATGCATAATTTGTAAATAATAAGAACAAACCACAATTTCTCAAATAATTGTATATTTAAAAAAATGTCAATGTACCGGATTATTATTGTTGTATTTTAAATTAATTAGTGTTTAATTGTTTTTCTGTTTTGTATGCCTCAATGGCGAGACATAGCAGACCTATATGTATAACTATATTGTAACATCTTACTTTACCTATATTCTACAATAAATTATTGGTGTAGTCAATTTGGTTAACAATTAATTTATCTGACTTTACATGCTTATGTTGTGAATTGTGATACATTCTGTGACACGGTTTAAGTTCCACATTTAATCCAAACCGTCCACAGAATTCGGCATTCTTGATGAAACAGTCGGTGCCGATGGCAGAATATAATACAGAGTCCATTTTTTAAGAAAATTTTTTTTTTTTTTTTGTTGTTACAATAATTCGATAGTGCAATTTCAACAAAATATTTATAACTTTTAATTCCAACGTTAAATTTAATTATTTTCTATTAGTTTGAGTTATTTGTTAATTGAAACAATGTTAGCGTTAATTTTGTGTGCTGTTTCATGCTTTTTCTTTGCTTGGTGGCAATGGGAGGCCAAATATCGCCGACTGAAGACAAATGAGCTACCTCCTATGTACCCTGGCCTTTTGCCGATTATTGGCCATGCACATTTACTTATTGGAAACACTACAAGTAAGTAAACTCACAATTTTTAATCAACTTCTGTTTAAATAAGTCATATCTCATAATTATATGCTATAGGAGGATAGGGCGGAGGACCATTAATATTACAATAATATTATGTCATGCTCACTCAAATGTCTCGCTGACGGTGGCGCGTGTGTTGGATCATTTAGTTCCCTTCAAAATGGTTAAGCTGAATGTTGCTGATCCATGCGTTATGTTCGTGAACGGGCGCCGTCATTTGGTCGGCCGTCTAAAAAAACAAGGTCTGGCATTCCGGGAGTGACACATGCTTACGTCACTATCCATTTGCCACTATAATGCAACAAAACATGAATTATGGAAACATTTTCGTTGAACTTGAATTGTTTCGTTTGATTGGAAAAATATTCCAATCAAACGAAACAATTCAATTTCAACTTAAACCAACGTAATTGTTCGTTAAAACCTCTTTGTTTTATCGGATTCGTACAGGTAATAAAGGCGATTGAGGAGGTATTATTACACACTACTGATAACACAGCGGTGATGACGAAGGCTTGTATCACCCCCGTGACTGGAATGCTATACCTGGCGAAGTATATTATTATATCATGGTATGGTCATCTCTTAGCTGCCATGGTTTATTTTTTACTACTTGCCGTTTTTTGGAGCATCATGGGAATGATGAATGGGATATTAAACATAGGTCAGGACATTACATACTTACAAGGTGTAATTGAAATAACTGAATACCATAAAAGGCGTAATTGTAATCATCAATATGAATAGTTTTTATTATGGGACCCAAGGCGACCAGACTTGAAACCGGAAACCAGGAATGAGGCGTCATTTTATACAGGTGTGCAAACTGTAAAAATATAACAGCATTAATTTGTTTTCCGCAGAGCTATTGACTACTGTGCAGAAAATGGCGAAGGAAGCCTTGGCGCAAGGCGGCGTCATCACTGGGTTTATAGGACGAGACCTCTACTACAGTAAGTCTTGTGTATTTAATAAAAAAACTTTTTAATAAAAAAAAACCGCCTTCCAAAAAAAAAAAACACTATAACGTGAAAAATTACTTTAATTTCGGAAGTCAGTGTCTTTGGTTTCGTAATTTTGTTTATGCCACAATTTTGTTTTTGATTGAGTTTTTTAAAATCAGCCCCTATTTGATGAAAATATCGATGAACATACATAAAAAATCGGCTAAGTGCGTGTTGGACTACGCACAAAGAAGGGTTCCGTATTTGGGATGAATTTATTTCAACTTCCAACTGAACATTGTAGTTGAAAAACATGTTCACCCATACGTTCCAACTGCAAATGTAAGCTGGTCGAATATTAGTCGGTAAACTCGTAAAGCCTACTCAGCTGGGATAGTTTTCCTGTAAATTTTGTTATACATATACTGTATACTACTGTCGTGATTTTTTTTCACATATCTAAAAGTAACCATTTAGCTGGCAGGGGGGGGACCCTTGACTCGAACAAAAATTAACAATTTAAAGCTTAATTTTACGCAAACGAATGCCTGAATCCAAAAATGGTTTTCACAGACCCGTATGTATTTGAATGGCCTATCCAGCGATACCGTAAACCATGAGATAAACGATAAAAAAAAAATCCTCACTTTACGTGTACAAAGGGTACCCAATTTTTTTTTTCTCGGTTTTATTTTACCACTTTGTTGGCGTGATTAATATGTATATCGATGCCAAATTATAGCTTTCTAGTACTAAGAGTCTCTGAGCTAAGCTGCAGACGGACGGACAGACGGACATGGCGAAACTATAACGATTCCTTGTTGATTACGGAACTCTAAAAAATACATACTGACGAACATAAAACCTCCTTCCTCCTTTTTTGAAATCGTTTGAAAAATGAGTAGGGAGTTACCCACTTCTAAACCAACCAGAACGCACACTTCGACTTGTTATGTGAAGACTTATCTATCTTCTATATTTATATAAAATTCTATGTCCTGACTGAGATATCAACGCACAGCTTAAACCGCTGGTTCTAGACACATGAAATTTGGAGGGTGTGTTCTTTATAAAGAGTAAGTATCCACTAAGAAAAGGTGTTTCGAAATTCCACCCTTATGAGGGTGAAAAGGGGGATGTTGTTTATATGAAAAATATTATTCCTTGTGCTAATAAACTTGAAACTTAGCACGAATACTAAACCAAAGAAATTAAGACCTTTGTCATTTTTAAATTTTCTAAATTACCTTCAGGGGGATTCGGGGGTGTCAAAGTTTTTATGGAATAATCTTATTCCTCAAGTTAATAAACTTGAAACTTGGCACAAATACTCACCTAAATAAATTGTGAACTTGTCATTTATAGTTTTTCTAAATTACCCCCAAAAGGAGGATTGGGGTGTGTCAAAGTTTGTATGGGAAAATCTAATTCCTTGAGTGAAATGAAACATGAAACTTGGGACTAATCCTTATCTAAGTAAATAATTATCTTTGTCATTTTTCGTTTTTCTAAATTATCCGCAAAAGGGGGATTGGGGGGTGTCACAGTTTTTATGGAAGATATTTAACGCGGAATCCGATTAACTCAAAACTCAGTATTTATACTTAAGACCAAAAATAAAGAATAACCTGTATCAGGATTTTTCGAAAATCTACCACTAATGGGGTGAAAAGGGGTAGTCAATTTTACAGGAGAGGGTTTCATCTTTGATTCATGGAAACATCCAATAAACGAATTTTCAAAATTCGAACCCTCTGGGGGTGAAAGAAAGAGATACAGTTTATAATAAATGATAAATGATTTTATTTCTGTAAGTAGGTTTGTACAAACACTTTTACACGTCAATCATATTTTTAAACTAGATGAGGTTGGCGTTTCTTATCTGACTACTCTGAGAAGAAAGGCCGAAACAAACTCAGAGGTCACTGTCTCTTTTAAAGTCCACACATAATCTTGGTCAGATCATGTGAAGAACATGTAGATTGGTATCTGAAATGGTATTTTGAGGAAAGAACCACACAAATTAAGTGGACCTGTCCAGTCAGTGCACGCATTTGTCAGTAACCGTGCAGCTCAACTCAGAACTTAAGGAGCTCAACGTTTCGACGAACAATACCAAAGAAAGGACATTTGGGTAGGCCGCATAAACTACTTAAACTGCCAGATCAAGAATATAACTGAAACAATGACCCACATAGTCCTCATATTTTTCTAATATGAAAGATCTTATTAATTAGTTTAGAAAACGTGACATACCTAAACTTATCTAGGTAAATCTATCTTGTATACATATATAAAATTCAAAGTCCTGATTGATATATCAACGCACAGCCTAAACCGCTGGTCCGAGAAACATGAAATTTGGAGGGTGTGTTTTTTATGAAGAGTTAATATCCAGTAAGAAAAGGTGTTTCGACATTTAATCCCTAAAGGGGTGAAATGGGGGTTTGAATTTTCTGTAAAACTTTTTATTCTCTGTGTCGATTGCCTCGAAAAGTACACATACCCTACAATTAAAATTGGAGGCACGTGTATAACAGTTTTTCCAGAATCATCCCCTAACAGAGTCAAATAAGATCTTTCTGAGGTAGAGGTGTATCAGTAATATGTGACATCCCGATTTTCGCGTTGGCTCTTGATATGCGACATTGATAATGCCAGTATACATACGTGTATAAATAGATTTAATGAATCATTGTCGTCACCGGTGTCCAATCTCAACCAAGGTATCAAGATGTGTCGTATATGTAACTGATATTACTATGAACTAATATTTCTATTTATAAGTTAGTAGCGGTCGCAAGCCATTCATACTCAGCAGTAGGCTGAGCATGAATGAGGTCCTGGGTTCGTTTCCCAGGTCAGGCAAAGTATTATTGGGTTTTTCCAAAAGGAATTTCTCAGTAGCCCGGAGGCTGGAATTATGCCCGGTTGATGGCAATAGGCTCGCCCCCTATTACATGGGACTTAAGACATAACTGGCAAAATGTGGGTGAACTTCAGGTACTCCTCTGCCCAATCCTTTGGGGAAACAAAGCGTGATGTTATGTTACGTTATAAATAAGTACATATGAGGAGCTCGTACCTAAGTAATATATAACAGCCGCACGGGTCGATCCATCAGGTTAAGTTACGCTTGCCATTTTTGGTCTGTGGATGGGTGACGATCTTTACATACCAAGACTCCTCCGTGCCTCAGAAAGCACGCTAAGCCGCTGGTCCCGGCTGTCATTTGTTGATATTTTAGAGTCTTTATGGGTCAACAGAAGCCCGAAAGTCTGACAACCAGTCTTACCAAGGGGTATCGTTTTACCCAGTCACTGGGTTGTGGAGGTCAGATAGGTAGTTGTTTCATGTAAATAACTGGTACTCAGCTGCATCCGGTTAGACAACATATAGATGGGAAAAAGGCTGGCAGATTGACTTTTTGAAGTACTTAAGTACATGTAAAAAAACGCGTTTGTTTGTTTGTATATTCAATTGAGATAGTGACAGCGCTAATAATGTTTGTTTCTGAAAAAAAATCTCATTTGTTTCTTGTAGGCAACGCGGGCGAAGCCGCGGGCAGAAGCTATACATATAATAATTATTATATACAATGGAAAGTATCTGTCTGCCTGTCTGTATGTTACCTTTTTACGCCTAAACCACTCAACGAATTTCGATAAAATTTGGCATCGAGGTAGATGGCATCCAGCATGCGTAGCATGACCACTTCTGTCTCTACTCTACGAAGAGAAGACCAACACTTTTTTTAACAAAAAGTCATTATTTTCTTGAATTTTGACATTGCGCCGTAGAAATCTTTCTACAATCTGTCATTTTATCTTCAGTTTCTTCCGTATCTATAGTGACCATGGTACGCATGCTGGGGAAGGACAAAGCAAACTCCTTGCTGCACCGTCTATGAAGCAGCAGTAACAGCATTCTAAATGTGATTGCTGCCCGTTTTGACTATCCTTTCCAAAATCAGTGGATAAGGACAGCCATAGGCATCAATTATGTATAAATTAAACATAGAATAGAATAAAAACAACATAATTACATAAACATAATTTTAGGTACAATTTTTGATACTAACACACTAACATTTTATGTTTGTACGTTTTGTTTTTTGTAATATTATAATATGGAGATTCTTTGAATTAAATAAATAATAATAATAATAATAGGCTTTTTGTCTCAAGAATAATCCTAAAAGGGGTGAAACAGAGGATGAAAGTTTGTATGGGAAACTTAGCATTTCTTATGTTAGGGATATAAAAATCGATGAGAAGCTCGTGGCTAAATAATAACAGCCGCACGGGTCGATCCATCAGGTTAAGCTACTCTTGCCGGGGTTGGGCTGTAGATGGGTGACTATCTTTACATACCGAGACTCCTCCGTGCCTCGGAAACGTTAAGCCGTTGGTCTGGGCTGTCATTCGTGGGTCTTTTGCAGTCGTTACGTCTGACAACCAGTCTTACCAAGGGGTATCGTAGTACCCGGTTACTGGATTGCGGAGGTCAGATAGGCAGTCGCTCTTTGTATAAGACTTCCCGACATCAATCGTTGGGCAGTTGCCCACCAGACACGACACCCGTCCGGTCGGAGGGTCCTCCCTTTTCTATGGAGGATGAGTGTACTTTATACCCTATTCCTCATGCTTCTAAAGATTTCTGGAATTGGAATTTAGTCAGAGTCCGTATCTTGAGGTATTTAGGTAGCGTTTACTATGTGCCTGTGTATCTGTTACTTTTTCACGCTTTAGCCGTTAGATTTGGATGATAGGTAGGTTACGGATAGGTCATGGGTTAGGACATAGGATACTTGTTATCCCAGTAGCACGTCCCCGTGGGGTAATTTGCGACATCCACGCGGGTGAAGCCGCGGGCAGAAGCTAGTGAGATTATAAACGTTAAATATTGTAAAATTCGGAACATAACCTTCAAAACGAGTTTATATTGACATACTTTATAAACACAATACCAAAATTTATAAATAATATTATATTATACCATTTTTTCTCTATTATAATAACGAAAACAATTTTTTATCAGGGCGAATCCAAGAAGTTTGTTTATGACCAAGGAGTTTCCATCAATTATTTTTTTCATATGCATATGCGGGGCGAGCTATTTTTATAGCATTATAAAAAAGTTTTGATTCCAATTTTTACTTGTTTGTGGCAGTGCCCGCTTTAGCGCATGCGCGGTGATGTGCTGGGTTTTGACGCCCACTGAGTTAATTTTATGTATGTTGACGCCATTCATATATCTTGTTGCATTTTAGTAGGTTCAATTCCAAATTAGGAGAGCAGATAAAGTTGTGTATGAAACTGCATAATAACTAGGCATTAAAACACTCGTGTGAAAAACGTGTTTTAATTACCCCTCAAATAGTTTCATAAACTATTATTACTATTGTAAGTATATCTTTTATTACAACGATTAAGATACTTTTCAAAGTTGAAATGTTATGATAATAGTTATTACTCCTAATGTGCGGGTGAAGTTTTATTTGCATAAAATTAATTAATTTAACCGGTTGCCTGCATGATGTCCGCAGGGCGCGGGGCGGTCGCCTGTTCAGGTGATTTCGGGTTACGCGCGTCAAGGTTACGCATACAATGAATCATCTGTTTAACGACCCGTAAACATCTCTGAGACCTCTTAAGTTATGTTTTTTATGTAGTTCGATAATAGGGCTTTACGATACAATAAAAGTATAAGGTATTAATTGTAATAGCTTTTATTTTTCATGCACACAAACATCAAATACTGAACTTTTTGGTATCATGTGCCACAAAAGTGTGTTTATTTCAAAATATTGAGAAATAACTTATACATTTTAAGGTATTGATGTAATGGTAATGATGTACCCTACCAAATAAAATAAACACAATATAATAATTACAATGGCAGCTAAAGTTATAGACCGTCGAAGTTCTACAGTAATTTTCGACCGCGATTTTTTTTTATGTGTATCAAAAAGCATAAAATGTGACCGAATTAAGATAGCTAGTACAAAAATGTATATATTTTTAGAAAGCCCATTTATTCTTCAGTAGCTTACGTAAAACACATTGTTGTTATTTATGTAGATATTTTCTTGAAATTATGTATATTTAAATACCGACATATAGCTTCGCACGCAAAAATGTATGTTCATGTTACAACCTCTTTTTGTAAAAAAAAAGTAATGACAGTTTATTGCGGTTGCATTTCTTGCCGTAAAATTTAACTCCCTTTCAAAAGAGGTATAACACAAGTTTCTACTACGTAAACAAAAAATCTATGGACAAAACAAAATCAAGCGGCGGGCACATTTATTTGACAGCATGACCAGTTTGACGAATACATTTATAGAAATAAGAAAGAAAGAAAGAAGAAGGAAGAAGTTTATGAATAACTTATCTTTTTTCCCCGATATTAAGAGTAGGTAGGTAATAAACATACCTAACTGTCTTTGTAAGTTATCCACAAGAAACCAGCACCCTAATTGGTTAAAAGTGAGGTGGACCTGCACGAGAGGCTTGGTGTGGTGATGAGCCAGTGTAGTGATATAATCAACTTAAATACGGGGTCAACAGGATTCTTCAACGACCTCCACGCGTTCGAAGCGGGAGCAAAAGGTCGTAAGTAATATATCTTTATCTTTTTCAGTCATCGCAGATCCTGAGGACAGTGCAACAGCAGCCAACTCGTGCTTACAGAAACATTTCGCCTATGATTTAGGAAAACCTTGGATGGGAGAAGGACTTATCTTGGCATCAGGTAATGTTAAGCAATTTCTTAGTTAGAATATTATTTAACTTGTATCGTAAATATCTGCTAGCCCCTTCATAACATTGTATATTGCAATAAAAACCAACGCTTACCAAAATACCAATTGGTGCAAAAAATGCCGACTGGCAATAAACATCACGTTAGAGTAAGATTATTTTGAGGATAACCGCCAATCTATTCTGTAAAAATCTCAACGTGTAAACTTAGGTGAAGTGAGCTGTCAATACTTAGTGTTAATCCCTTGCATATGCCAGTTCAATTCAAGCTCACTTCATCTAAGTCACAGACCAGTTATAGTCCTACCAACTTATCTGTGAACTGAAAGAGGACGGCACTGTCGATTCAGTGTTGCTAATTAATATAAGGTGCCCAAAATTGAGTAAGTTTTCAAGAAGGAAATTTCACATTAGACATAATCGTTTAGTAAGAATTACAGTTTTTACAAATTAAAAACAATGATACCTATGTAAAAAGAATAAAATAAATAAAAAGAATTTGATAATTTACAGTTACGTAGGTACGCTAACAGTTTAGTCTCTCAGCAATAAACAATGGCTTTATCTAAAAAGTAATCCAATGGAGTGGAAATTCAGCAGATAAAATGTTCCACGGGGGGGATACAACTTTCATTTAATGCGAAGTTAAGTATGTACACTACCCTGCAAGAGGTACCTGGATGTCTAGTATTTAGTTATGGCCGTACCTAACCCCTAACACCAGATTTGACTAATTATAATTATCAGTGGTACCTAGTGGTAGTGTAGTGTAATAAGAAAAAACAAATTGCTTTACAATAATTTATTGAAAACCAGGTTTACAGTAATTGTGATCTTTAGATGAACTTGCATACACAACTTCATCCTGGTTGTGAGGCCATACTCCGCTTATTTCCGTACCACTATCATCGTTATCACTATCGCTTTCGGTTTCAGTGTCACTTACCACTTCTATAATAAAAGGTTTATCTAAATACAAATCATGTTTTACGTATTCTCCTTCTAACCTGCGTACGTGTTTACAATGCTGTGCTCACTCATGAACTGTAATAGCGTCAAAAACTTCTCTAACTAGGCGGGGAATTTCAGCATTTTTGTGCTCAATATTTACATCAGCAACTTTTCTTTTCATTGTGTTCCATATGAGTTCAATGGGATTGAGATCACAGTGATAAGGTGGTAAATATAAGCATTTTTGTCTATTGTCTTCTAAAATTTTTTCAATCTCATATTATACAGGTTCAGGCTTGTTTCTCTTAATTATTTCTAAAAGCTGAGGTTTAGTCAAATTCTCTCCATAGTCAAATTTATTTTGGGTCAACCATAACTGCATATCGTTTTTAAAGGAATGTGTATTTGGGACTTTATTCACACAAATACGGTGATAAGGAGCATTATCCATCACTATTATGGATGGCTCTCGTAAATTAGGCACAAGTTTTTCAATAACCCACTTTTTAAAGTTGGTACTATTCATCTCGTCATGATAATCACCACTTTTTGTGTTTGATTTAAACACAAGTAGTGCATTTGTAACAAATCCAGTATCTCCTCCCGCATGAACAATAATATATCTTTGCCCTTTCGGTATAGGCTCCAATACTCCGTCTTCAACCTCTCCTTGCCAACATTTACCCGATTTAAGCGAAGAGTGAATATAGGTCTCATCTAAATAAATTATGGGCCGGGGCTGGGGAGATTTATTATTTTTATCCACTGCATGCAAGTAGTAGCTCTCCAAGTTGATATTTCATTACGCTCCATAAGAACCTTCCGATTGGATTGAGATTTTTTAAAACGAAATCCCACCTTGTGAAGCAGCTTTCGCAGACTCTCTCGCTGTCCTGTGTAATTTATATCTGCCTTTAAGACATCTAGAAGCTTTTTAACAGTAGGGACCTCTTTTTTAGCAGAATAAAATTCATGTACTTTCCTCCGTATAACTCCCATGTCAAAATCATCAACATGCACAAATCCACTTTTACGTTTTCTCTCCTTGCCTGGCGTCCGAATTTTTGTACCAATTGCTTCTGCTGCGTGCCCTTCCTTAACTATTTTTGAAATTAGTCCTTGACTCACACCTGAAATATAAGATAATAAAATAAGTGTTAGTAGAAATTTGAAATCTGGCGGGTTAGTTGGCTCACTCACTTAGCAGGTTACCTAATAGATATACGTTACCGTTACGCTAACCTGCAGCAAGAATAGAAACGATTATTTCGTGGACTTAAATAATTAGTTAAGTATCGGGTAATTTATAACAAGAAAGTTGACAACACTAACCTGTCGCTGCAGAAATTCGTTTGTATATTTGATTAAATGGAATAATCGGAGACCCCGCCCGAGCTTCTTCTTCAAAAAAGGTTTTAACCTTTAGAATAATGTTTCGAGCATCACTTTTAGTAGCTTTCGGCATATTTAACTTTATAAATACAGCAATATCACGACAAAACTACCAGAGAACCCAGAATGAATGAATGTAGTAGACACTGACAATCGAATGACATTTCAACACGACGGCCGTAGTTCCAATTTTCGCCATTTCACAGATAAGTTGGTAGGAGTGTAGCTTCAGACAGGGCACTCTCATAGAGTAAAAATCGACTCGCTTATGATTCACATATCATGAATGACAGCTTTTTTTTCTATGTAGCTTTGCATGGCGCGGATTTTTATGCAAAGGCGTCAGCTTAGAAGGTTTTCCTTACTAGGAATTGGTTTAATTTTATTGTCATATTGCAATAATTGCAATGTTATTGAAATTATTGCAATATGTTCTATGAATAAGTTATAAAGGGAATGTTACGGAGAAAAAAGAACTTCTTACTACTTTCATTTCTTTTTATTTTTAATTTTGTTTTATATTTATTCTTGACTTAGCGTATTCCTTGTAAATCCTAGAGCAATGCGGCGACAGCTTAATTTTCGTATGTATGATACGCCGTCTTCTCTTTGTAGATGGAGTACAGTGTACAACTTCGGAAAAATAAATAATTCAATTGACATTATTGACATTACCATATCAAATGATAAGAGCTTGTCATACTTTTAATATGTTGTGTCAGGATGTCGAGTTGGATTTATTTACTAGTAGTATTATGGAACTAAAGAAAAGTTTGAATAATTATTTATTTATTTAAACTTCTCGCACTGAAATGCTTACAAAGGCGGACTTAATGACTTGATTGTTTTTTCGATGTAGGTAAAATAATGTTTTATTTCTCTGTCTTATTGTATTTTTTGAGCGTGCGATTATTCATTAGCGTATTTCTCATGTCGCTGTTTTCGCGTAGTTAATATTACTCACATTAATCGTCAGTGGAAGCTTGTTATTGGCCATCTTTTACACATTGTACTAGATATTGAAATATATTAGCTGTAAGCTTTCCTAAAATTAATAAAATAAAATAAATGGTTTCCCCTATATACTCTGTCCATTTAGGTAATATAGTTAACTATTAATTACTACTGTATTTACAAACAACCAAAAATCTATAATCTTACAAATGAATACAAATATAACTTAAAATTCACGGCCATCGCGCAGTATAATGCTGTGATCCTATGCGAGACAGAGCCAACGCGCTGGTATGTTAATTTTAGTAAGTTTGCTGTTTTTTTAAAACTCACCTTAACAGACAAAATATTAATGAGTGTCAGTTGTAGCAAATATAGTTATGAATGGGTACTTAGTTCCCATAACTAATATATAAACAATTAGTATTTCTCAACTGCTATTGGTCCCTTAATGACTTCATGTCCACATTCAGATGTAGAAAGCAAAGGCTGCAATGAAGAAATTACATCTGCTTCCATTTCTGAAATATAAAGTACTCATATTCTCATTCCGACAGAAGTACGGAAGGCGGGAGGGTAGGTAACTGTCAAATAAGATATGTGAACCATAGACGATACCATAGACGTAAAGTTTGGATATTTTACTTGAAGATTACCTGACCTGATCTAAGTTTTCACGGTGTTATTTTTACTAAATCAACCTGCTAGATTCAGAAAAATTATAGACTTCCTTATTAAGATAAAACTAGACTTAAAGAAACAGTAAACATAGGCTTTAACAGTTTCTTTATTAAGTATTTTGGTTCACGCATTTTGAAGAAAAATACATAGTGAATCACGGCAACTTAGCCAACCGCTTCAAATAGTCAAAATAAAATAGTGACAACATAAATACTGTTTTAATTAAGGAACATTCATTAATCTTTTAAATAAGTAACTATCTATTCAATATGTCTGGTTAACGATTATATAATATTTTTTAAGCGTATCACAGTTATTATACTGTTAGTGTATGTACTTCTGTATGTACTACCTGCTCGTAGCTAAATAATAACAACAGGGTCGATCGAAGATTCAGCTATACTTGTCGAGGTCGTTCCATAGATGGGTGACCATCCATTACATATCAAGACCCCTCCGTACCTCGGTAAGCACGTTAAGCCGTTGTTGGTACTGATTGGACTCAATCGGACTTATGATAAATGAAAGAGTGGACTGTATTTAAATTGGTGTAATATCATGATTTACGACAGTATAAAGCAATGCCCGTAGTGGCGCGCGTCTGTGAGCTGAGTGGTGTGGAGGGCCTGCAGCGGTCGTCGCGTATGGTTTCGATACCCCTACTCCCCGCGCCTTTCCGCTGTCAATCACGCGCATATGTGGTGCGCCAACATATTCCCCGGGTTGAAGGGAAGTCTTCAATGTTCGACTGGAAGGGGGCAGATGCAGTTGAAGGCACGACGAATGGTGCCCCGCTTCGTCTTCAGTTCGGCCACTCTCGTGACCCCGTCTACGCCGGGATAGGTCTTCGTGCCCGGCCCAGGGACCAGAGCAGAAGTGGCGTTGTTTTGTCCTTTATCAGGACTAAGGACCCCGGCTTCACTTCGCCTCTGGAATGAAAGCACTTGGATTTTGCCTGCAGTAGAGAAGTATACCACCCATCGTCCATCGTCGACTTTGTCTCTGTCATCTCTGACCTAGACTAGAGTCAAGAGCAAACCAATCTAAAATAAAAATTAAAAAAAAAATACTCGTTACGAAACCGTCACCAGAAATGCTGCCTGAAGTGCTGGATTCTCTTCTAGCGATCCAGCTGCGTGACGTTGCCTTCAGTCATCTGAGGATATGGTACTGATAAGAATGGCCGTCCAATTAGGAAGTGAAAAGGAGTGAGTGCAGAAAAATCGTTAGTGTCTCAAGAAAGCGGAGTAAGACGGCGTGAATTAAGAACTGCCTCTATGTGAGTGAGACAGGTAGCCATCTCTTCGAAGGTGAAATGAGTAAGATGCAGTAACCGCTTTAAATGATGCTTACATGATTTTACAGCAGCTTCAGCCAATGAATTAAAATGAGGGCTGTATGCAGGCGTGAAAATAAATTGGATACCTTGCTGTGCCATTTCAGATGCAACATTTGATGATTGCAAGAACCTATACATCTCGTTTGATGTACCTACAAAGTTAGTACCGTTATCGGACGTGATGCTTCGAGGCTTGCCAAGACGCGCCACGAAAGGATTTAGGGCGGCCATGTAGGCTTCAGTGGTGAGGTCGGTGACGAGCTCCAATTGTACAGCTTTCACTGCTGAGCAAACAAAGACGCACATATAGGATTTTGTAAGTTTGCATCCTCGGCCAGGCTGTACGTTCTGAGCCTTATGTCTGAAACATTTAAGACATTTATTCACTACAAATCTAGATAAGTTTCTTCCACCTAGAGGCCAATGTCGTATATGTGACAATAACAACTGTGGAGTTGCATGTACAAGCTTTAAATGTTGCATTTGAAATATAAGTTTTGTAAGTATGTGCTTACTGCATAAAACAATAGAATGTTTCACACTAAAATCGTAGGGGGAGTTATCGAGCCTCCCGCCCACGCGAATGAGGTTATGACTGTCAATGAACGGTGTCAGAGGAAGCAATCTACTTTTGCGTGGTAATTTTTGTCCAGACTTTAACAAATTATACTCTTCTAGAAACATTTCAAGCTGTGAATAATGTATAATTCTATTTAATGAGTTTTCTAGTTCTGTTGTTGAAAAATTACCAAGCTGTTTATTTTTTATTTTTTACATTGTAAATAAAGCGTTGTATGCGTATGTAAATATATTTTGTATTTTTGTTAAGCTAGAATACTTTACTAATAAATCATGAATGATTGATGAACGAATGGTTAAGTCTGAAATATTACTACTTAATGAATGATTGTCACTATCACCACCAATGAAATGAGTCACTACTTCCGGCAGACTATCTTTCTCGTTGTTTGGCATGCTGGGCCACTCATTTTTACTATGCTGTAAAAATGAGGGTCCACACCACCACAAAGGAGTGCCCATGATAACGTCGGCCCTAAGACCACGGGAAACAAGATCCACCGGGTTGTCCTTTGACGGTACGCAGCTCCAAGCATGACCACAAGTACTTTCCTGTACCTCATTGACTCTGTTTCTGACAAAAGGTTGTAATTGATAAGAAGGAAAAGAGAGCCAACCCAGGTGCTCGCGCAAGTTTTAGTAATAAGTTACTATAATATTGCCGACCGCAGTTTTGAGCTATATTTCCTTCCCTCCCAATTCCCATACTACAGAGCGAGAGAGATGCTCGTCACGCGCGCCAAATCAGAGGCGCTTCCGCTGCAGCGATAGCCAATCGCAGCATAAATCCACAGTGATTTAAAAGAACACTCTTGCAGTGAGACTTGAGTCAACCGTACGCATCGCTAATAATCCGATACTATATCAAAAAACTCAAAACTATTTATTTTAGTGTTGGCCGACACAAGTGTGATATTTAAAAACCAAGTGATAGTGCATCACCGTGAGAGAAAGAGAGTCAGTGAAAACGTGGGACGTCTGCGAAGACTGTCCTTGAGTCAACGTGTTTCGTCCAGAAGGTTCTCAAGTAAGTCTATCCATCCCTATTTTCTAACTCATAACCTCATATTCCCTTTTGCTCAATTCTGTGTGTCGCCCAATAATTCTAATCCCGCAAAACAAAAACAAAAAATATATCCCCGCATATTAGTCCTTCAAAAGCTGCGTTAACTTATACACCACCAGGACTATGGTTGAGTCGCACCGGAATCTATATTTATGAATGGACATGGTATGCGATTCCTGAACCCCACAAAGCTCCACAAAGTTCAAGCCTCGGTATCCTCGTTGGTTTGATGGGCGCTACACGATTTCTAGAGACTAGAAGTTGTACGCCTATGGATCCACTACCATTACAAGACCGAATGTACACACAAGTGCCATTCGCCCTCTCGGACGCATCGGTAAAGACGTGTACTTCATGCTTAACAGAGTCTTCACGCAAAACCCAACGAGGAATTTTTTAAATATTTGATGGTGTTATTGTGCCCTCAAATGTAGACCAAAGGTTTCTGACTTCGTGCGATATTTCGTCATCCCAGTCATACTTATCTAGCCATAGACGCAGCATAATGATCTTTGCTTCGACGACTTACGGACCTACGAGGCCTAGTGGGTCAAAGATTTGACTGATAACAGAAAGAACATGACGTTTGGTGACTTTAGTAGTGGAGCCGATATTTATAGTGTAAGTAAGTGAATATAATACAATACAGAGTCACAAACCCAGTTAAGACCTAAAGTCTTAGATTGAGATGAGTTTGGACCTGGCTCAGAAAAATGTAAAGTATTATGTAACTCATTACTACGAGTATGTGTAATTACTTTAAGAATTTCAGGATTATTTGACCGCCATTTTCGTAAATTGAATTTTGCAGATGATAAACGGAATGTACCTGTTTAGAAATGTCACCAGTTTCAGCTATGGTATCCCCTCCACCAAGAAAGTCATCGACGTAGAAGTCACGTCGTATGGCACATTGGGCACGACTGTTCTCAATGTTATCACCTAGACTTACAAGACACTTAGTGGCTAAATAGGGTGCAGAAGCGGTACCATAGGTAACCGTATTTAAAGTGTACGTTTTAAAAGGTTCTGAAGGTTCAAACCTGTAAATATTTTTTTGAAGAGGTCGTTGGACTGGATTTAACTCTATGGCCCTGTACATTTTTTCAACGTCACCTGAGACCACGTACGTCAGCATAGTGACGAAAACGTGTTAAAATAGAAAACAGATCGTCTTGAACTACGGGACCGACTATCTGAATGTCGTTAAGCGATACCCCGAACTGGTAGAAGCTGATGCGTCAAATACTACGCGTAGTTGTGTAGTGGTGCTAGAACTGTGAATGACTCCATGATGTGGAATGTAATATTTATTCATGGAGTTATCTGGTAGTGGAATACAGTCTGATTTTAACGTCATATGACCTAGGCGCTCATATTCTCTCATGAACTCATTATATTTTTTAAGAAATAAAGGATCGCGTTTAAATCGCCGTTCAAGGGAAAGAAAACGATTCCTAGCATTCATAAAAGAATGACCTAATGTACTAGGATCCCCTTTTAAAGGCATAGTGACGACGAATCCCCCACCATCATTACGAACGGTGGTTTAAGCAAAAGACTGCTCACCCATTCTCTCCTCAAGTGAGAGTGAATGTTTTAAAGCGACATTGTCAGGCTCCCAAAATTGAGTGAGGTCGGGAGTGACATTGGAATGATGGCAAAAATGATTAGCGGAAAAACATGATTGGCGCGAAATACTACCTGAAACTAATCATCCTAACTTGGTCTCGCATAATTTGGGTAGGTTTTTCCCTAAGTCTATCGTTTTGCTACCTAAGACATTCCAGAAAACTTCAGCCCCTACCAGGATGTCTACGACCGACGGAACGTTAAAGTTCGGGTCTGCTAGCTTACGACCTGAAGGAATAGGGACGTGATTGATATGCATTAATGAAGACGGTAGAACCTTTGTGATTTCAGGCACAATATGACACTCGATATCTACAGTAAAAGCACAGCATAAAGACTCTATTGTGAGGCGACAAGACTGTGTACTGGTGGATATGTGATTATTAATACCCGTTACCTTGGTGCTCGTACCGCATCGTAACAAACCCAGCTTCTCTGATAAGCTTTGCGTAACAAAGTTCGCCGAACTGCCGTTGTCCAGCAGTAGGCGCGCAGTGTACTTCTTACCTATCACGCCAGTCACGTTCACCATAGCTGTGGACAGTAAAACATGCGCAGAAGTAGCAAGCTGCATGGAATTGACTGAAAGCACAATATTTTAAGAAGGCGAAGCAGAAGGTAGTGCACAAGGCATGGCAGAAGGCAATGGATTGGAAACAAGTTTGGGCTCATTACTTTCTAAATGCAAAAGCGTACTGTGCTTTGTTTTGCAATATTTGCAATGTGAAAATCTACATTTCTTAGGATTATGTCCAAAGCGTAAGCAATTAATACAACAAACATTAAAATCTGTTGCTTTTTGTATACGATTTTCTATGGACAAATTTCTACTTTTAGAAAAACACAAGCACATACATAGTTCAAATGCGAATAAAGATTCGCATTTGAACAATGTATGTGCTTGGGAGCAAAGTGGACATTTACTGTTATTATTAATGTTATCTATTTTTCTATTTTGTTGATTGTGCTTAGAATCAGTTTTATTTGAATGACTTTTATCTAGGGCGACAATAGTATTTCTATCAGAAGAACTGTGATTAGACGCCACTGATTCTAACCAGTCCGCTTTCCTGGTTAAAATAGAACAAAATTGTGATAAAGTGGGATCATCTTTAAAAGTATTGTTTCTATGCTCTTCCCAGTCACGACTTGTTGTAAAATCTAGTTTTTATTACCATAAAATACATAATCATATCGTCCCAATGTTGAGTGGGCTTTTTTAATGTAGTTAGTGCCCTAATATTTTTATTAATAATATCAACAAGGTTTCTGATGGAAACACTTGACTCTTTTGTAATGGGTTCGACATCAATTAAAGCTTGAAAATTATTGTTCACAAGAAGTCGGTTGTTATTGTAACGTTCGCACAACAAGTCCCACGCAAGATTATAATGATCGGCTTTAAAGTCAATGTTTTTAATAATTAAAGCCGCATTTCCCTGGACTGAAACTCGCAGATAGTGGAACTTATTAATGTCACTTATGCTAGAATTGTCACGAATCAATGACCCAAAGGTATCCCTAAACTCAAGCCAGCATTGGTAGTTCCCATCGAAATGAGGCAAATCTATTTTTGGCAAACGAACAAAAGAATTCCTAAATGAAACATGTGCACCTGAGCTAGCATCTCTGAAGCCCACCTCCGACGCAGCACCGTTGGCCGAGACACCGATCAGGCTGCGCGTGAGTGCCACCAAGTTGAAAAACTGGTGGTCAAAGTCCTCACGCTCAGCTAACGCAGACTCGTCGTCATCGGTAAGCACTTCGATCTGTGTCTATAAGGCATCAAAATCGCTGTGTAAGGTTTTAAATTTATTAAAACGCTCCTCTAAATCTAAACGTTGTAACTCAGATATTGCGGAACTACTTTTGACTAGATTTAAATAGTTGCTGTAAATAGTAAGCTTCGATTTAATTGAACTACGTTTCTTGATCAATGTTTTTAAATTATCTGCCATTGTTAAGTTAAACATAACAGCTGGGCGCACTGATGCTAATATACTTATTGATAAAAACTGCAAAACAGCTGTGCATTAGTGAAAGGGACCGAGAAACAATGTCAAGGTCAACGACTTGACACGCGTTAATTAAGTGTGAATAGTGCGAATTATGTAATGACCAAGCGTATTCGATAAAAATTATGCGTATTAAACAAGCAGTGCCGTAGACAACACTATGAAAGCACTAATATTAAAGCTCTGTATGAAAACTGAAAGATAGAAAGATTAAACAACGATTTTCGGCGATTTTTTTAAGAAAGATAAAAAAAAAACTAATTGGAATGGACTCACTCAAATACAGTATTATACTCCCAAAGAATGACACCAGCTCCCACGACGACGATGCAGGCTGCTTCGGAAACGACTTCTTTGTTCTTTTCTTCGTGGTCGTACCGCGTGGTGCTCGCGAGCGGTCAAAGTTCGCACAGGTGAACACGACGACCGACGATGTTGATGGCGTTAATTACGGCAAAACTGGCGATGATTTTGCGCAATCGAAAGACCAATGATTAGGCTCAATCGTACTTATGATAAATGAAAAAGTGGACTGTATTTAAATAGGTATAATACCATATTTTACGACAGTATAAAGAAATGCCCGTAGGGCGCGCGTCTGTGAGCTGAGTGGTGTGGAGGGCGTACAGCGGTCCTTGCGTACGGGTTCGGTACCCGAACACCCCGCGCCTTTCCGCCGTCAATCACGCGCATATGTGGTGTGCCCACAGTACCATTTGTCATTTGTAGATCTTTTACAGTCGTTACGGATACTTCGAAACCCTAAAGTCGGACAACCAGTCTTACTAAGAGGTATTGTGTTACCCAGTTACTGTATTGTGGAAGTCGCTCCATGTAAAATACTGATATTCAGCTGCATCCGGTTAGACTGGAAGCCGACCCCAACACAGTTTAGAAATGGCTCGGCAGATTGATTGGGTGTAATATGCTACCTACATCGAAATTAAAAAGTGGGTGTAAGACCGTGATATTCTTTGAACAGAAAAAGGTAAAACATTGACGACGAAATAAATAATAATATAAAATCTTCTATTTCCAGACTACATAGGCCCACATTGTATTATTATCCAAACTAACTTATAAACTTTGTTAGTACACAACAGAAAAAAAAAATAACTAGAAAAAAAGGTGATAATATATCGACCACAGATAGTTTCATCAAGCCCCATGCAATACATGAAGCTTGATAAACCTATCCATGGTAGACCCATCCAGCCTTTCAGCAAACACCCTCAAGATACTGTTGGTGCTTCCTCCCGCTCTGCGTGTCATCGACGCCACCTTCTTACACATTATTGCAAAGTAGTCGTCAGTATGCGCATCAGCGAACATACCCGATGCACTACAATAGGGAGGAAGCATTATTGTATTGTATTCGCAGGGCATTGTTTGCTTTTTGGGTATGATTAGCCCAAAGGCTGCTGGTGTAAAAGGTTTGGCAATAAGCCTTGAATAGTATAATTTTTACTGGTACTGAGCAACCAGCAAACCTTCGGGCCGCAATGTTTCCCCTCACAGCCAATGCCCTGCGCTCCCTTTCCATATCTGTGTCATCTTTCAGGTCTTCGGTAACAATATGGCCCAGATATTTAAACAAGGTTATTCTCTGTAAAAGTGAACCGCACAGCGTTACTGGAGGGATATATTATGATGGATTTATTTTTACCTCTAAACACCAACAGCTCACTTTTCTTAGGGTTGTACTTTAGTCCATACTGCTCGGCATACCCATTACAAATAGAAAGCAACTTTCTCATTCCACAGATAGATGAGTTCAGCAACACCATGTCGTCTGCGTAGCTCAAGTTATTTAAATTAACTCCATCTATGTGGCAACCGACATGTGTGTTGCTGAGCTCAACCAGTAATTTATTTACACAAATGTTAAAAAGTCTTGGGGAGGTAAGACCTCCCTGTCTAACACCACACTCTAGTTTGTAGGGGTCAGAGGGCTGATTTGACCATTTTACAAAATTTCTCTGCTTATCATACCACATAGATAACGTGGACACCAACGAAGCAGGTACGCCGGGCTCTTGAAGCTTTCCCCACAAGGCATTATAGGAAACCAGGTCGAATGCTTTTGACAGGTCCAGGGAACATGAGTACACTGGTATTTTTCTATCTGTTTATTACTTGACAGCATGCTTCAACGCAAAAATGGCACTCTCAGTAGATAACCCAGCACGAAAACCAAACTGGGAGTCGTGTAACTGGGTATATTTACCGAGGTGGGCGTCAAGCACACTATCAAATACTTTGGCTAAAACGGTTGCCAGTGAGATAGGCCTATAGTTGCCCTTGTCTGCTATGTCCCCTGTCCTGTCCTTCACAATAGGTATGACTGCTGTATCCACTAGCTCTTGTGGTAAGTGAGAATGTCCCAAGTATAGATTGCAGAACATATTCAACACTCGCAGCAGATGTATACCGGCGTTTTGAAGATGCTCGATGCTGAGCCCGTCGTGAACAGGCGATTTACCCCTCTTCATACATTTAATAATAGATTTTATTTCTCTACATGAAAATCGAAGCGGTAATCCTGAACGACAGCGCTCAGCATCGTTCCTCCTCGAACAAATGAAATGAAATGGATCCTACATTAAGGGTCACTTTCACCACTATTCACTAAATACGTTTAGCGCGAAACGAAATGAAAACATCGTTGTGTTTTTGTCAATCGTTAGAAGATGACTAAGCCAGAATGATAATTTAAAAATAAGTTTAGCGCTAATCGCATTTAGTGATTTGTAGTGGAAGGGCCCTCAATATTAATTTGCTTCAACAGGTCCAGTATGGAGACAGCATCGGAAGCTCCTAAATCCAGCATTCAGTCTTCAAGTGTTGCACAGTTTTTTAGGAGTGTTCAACGTACAAGCTCGACGACAAGTCAGCCTTTTTGACTCCGAAGTAGGCAGAGGAAAGTTCGAACATCTAGCGTCGTTGAAGCATATCGCTTTGGAGACAGTGTGCTGTGAGTATAGCATGCCTTGATATTAGTTTTAATAATGGACAGCTTAATAGCCGGACATACGAGTTGTAGGTCGTGGGTCGAAACCCATAGGTAGGCATTTTACTTCGTGTAATTTATTTTATCACTACTGCTATCAAAACGGTAAAGAAAGACATCGTGAGTATACCGCTATGTCCTAGAATTAAAGATTCGAAGACATGTGACATTCACCAACCTGCAACGGGCTCGCGTGATGAATTAAGGCCCACTCGGATCTCGAGAGGAGAGAGAAGGCCTGTGTCCCAGCAGTGGGACCAATTTAAAGCCAGATTATAATGAGCAGCCGGTCTACACGTAGCATCTTTTTCGCTTAGCACCCTAGGCTCGCCCCATGTTACATGGGACTTTAAAATAACTGGCTAAATGTGGATGTACTTTCAAACCCAGCTCAAATGTTCGAATAATGCCGTAATGTCTTTTTGTGTTCATTTATACTTTCAGTGACTGCGTTCGGAATAACAGCTGATGAAGACAAAGATTTCAACAAGACATATATGGCTGCAGTAGACCAGATCCTGAACATTATTGCACTCAGGTTTTCCAACTTCTGGCTGCAGAGCGAACTAATATACAGTTTCACTAACTTGAAGAAGAAGCAAGATGAAGTCGTCAAGGTTTTGAATGCTATGTCTACTGCTGTAAGTTACAATATATGCTTAGGTAAATTCGACTCTGGGATGAGTGTACGAATCAAATTATGCGCCATTTGATTCTATCCCGACGGTAGAATAAAAAAGCGCAGCACAATTTTGTCAGCTTTAAAAATGAACCTGGGAATTTGATTCGTACGGCCTTGTCCCAGCGCCGAACTTACACCAACTTAATCTACGTGTTTGGCTCCATTTTGCCAAATAAACTCATATCCTCCAGAGCTAAGTTAAATTAAGCTATGGAAATCAATCTATCGTATTGGTTGATATCATACTCATCCATCGTTTTGCAGCTTAGTACATCTCTGGTGGAAAGGCTGCCTTATGTTGGACTAGGAATGTGAATCGACATTTTTTCCAAATTAATTAAACTACTTACATAAACTTAACATACACATAACATCACGCCTGAAATCCGTGAAGGGCTAGGCAGAGGTGTACGTACTTATCGTACACCCACATGGCGCAAGTTGTTTCAAATGTCATGTAATGGTGGGCGAGACTATAATTATATTGAGAAATTCCTGATGGAAAAATCCAGTAACGCTTTTACATGTACTTAATTATTTCATTTCCTTTAAGTAGAAAATTATTTACTTTTGGTAAGATTTGTTATATTATGGTATGCAATAATTTACCAACAGGTCATCCAAAGAAAAAAGGAATTGATGAAGAGCATCCCAAGACCAGAATGGGAGGAGCAACGACAGCGCACAGGTGACATACGAGTTAATTACAAATCGCCCTCCTGCCGTTTTCCAATTTATTTAGAGTCGGCGCAGCATGGGTTCTATTAGGCATCATCCTAATAATATCACCTCCTTTCTGGCCAAATCATCATTCACAAAAAAAATATAGAAAAAAAATCATTAGTAGGTACTTATTAATAGCATTTAAATCTTATACTAATGAGGTATACAATTGTAGTGTGCAGTCGCCTATAGTAAGCTCACAGTCCCATAATATATGTATGTTACCTACACAGCCCGTTCCCAGTTATTTTACCTTTAACACCAGCAACCTAACAGCAACCTTATTTTAACGAGAATAAAGATGACAATGATTTTGTCAGACTTATCAGTGGCTGCAACCCAACAGCAACCTTATCCGAATGAGAATAAAGATTACTTTGATTTGGACAGTGATGCAAAATCTAGAGGTAAAAATAACTTTGAACTGCTGTAGGTACTATGCATGATTTCCCCATGCAACCTCCGCGAGTATTTTATAAGTTGATGGCATGTATGAGGCAGCCATCCTACCGCTGGCGATTAACGAGAAGCGAGTAGAGCTAGCAACTAAATACGAGTTGACGAGAAACGAGCAGCGAGTGCGCGACGCACAGCGAAGAGCGATTACTCATTGGTATGCGTATGTACCAAGCGTGAGTCACTCAGCGTGTTGCGTGTTGTCTGCCCGCTAAGCGACCGTCGCTTGGCGAGTACTCTCTTTGATAGCTCTTGTCGCTTGATTTAAATATCAATGGATTAATCATGAAATCAGATATTATTGCCGAGCTTTCCATAGTAATATATTTATGCTCGTTACTAAACAGCGAGCGATCAACTATTAATATTTGCATCTCTTTTATTTATACGGGACCTACAATCTTGTGTACGTACGTTTCTCGAGTGAGAAACTCGTTGATAGTCGTAGGTAGTCGCTTCCTCATTGGCGGTGGGACAGGTGCCTTAAATTATTAGCCCAAACATTTTTTTTAAAGAGTATGCATATAGATGGTTTGGTCATGTTGAGAGGATGAATGAAAGGTGACTAACAAAAGGTATTTACAAGTCAGATGTGAGTAGAAATGCCGGGAGGAGACGCCCTTGGAGGACATATAGTGACCTTATTGGTGATGTTCTTCAGAAAGGTCAGGTTTGTATTACTCGCAACCAGCGTGTGTGTATGACCAGATGTATGAACGTAAACGGGGCAAAAGGAGCATGTAACGATCGTAGCAGGTGGCGTTCTGTAGTTTTTGCCTACCCCCATGGGAAGAAGGCGTGAGTTTATGTATGTATGTATGTATGTATGTACTATTTCATATTTAGAAGGATAGAAACAAGAGCAGAGGATCAGCTCGGAAAGCTCACAACGCATGTCAACATGTAAAATACTCCTAAATACGCGTTATCATTGGTCCCGTTACATCAGCTGATTAGCTGCTAGTGTGTCTAACGATATAATAATAATAATTGTGTTGGAAGCACATCGGATTATTTTTCTGAGACTACGGTGTCGTGGAGAGTCTGTACTGCACGGATTCGTAAATTCAACATTCTATAGTATTGAGCGCACATCAGGGTAGTGCGTGAAAAGTGGGAAACAGACGGTGAGTCAATGCCGGAGGAAAACCCTATGTGGTTTAGCACAATCATTGCATCATGGCGTCATGGTGCAGCATTCTTATTGTGCAGTATTCAGGAATGGGTGCAAATTGTTTGTAAGACTTCATCGTACAATTTCGTTTTGTTGCGGCCATAAACAAATGGCCAGAAAGCGATCTAGCGCTCATATTGGGAGCCCACTCACAAGGTCACGCACTCGCGTACTTCAAGTTTATTTATAAAGAGGATCTACATTTCAAAACGGTTTTGATTACCTGAGAGCGGAGTTTCCGACCAGTGTTGACTATGTAGAGATTTTTTGTAGCGCGGAAGTTATGGGGTGGGGAAGCCATGCAGGCTAAAACCTCTACAGTACCGTACATATTTAATTCAGGAAATTCCCACGCATGATGGGCCTAGGCCATGAATTCAATCTAAAGTAAATATTGTTATTCACCATTACTGAAATTTTATAAACTTAGTTTCTTCAACCAGAGCCCGTACCTACCACAATAAATTGCAGGGCATAAATCGCATGACACGTTTTCATCAAATATTTACTCGCCATATTCCCAAACGCAGCCTACCACGGAATTAGTATGTACTATAGGTATGTATAGCCTATTTACATCTATATAGTTTTACAACCACTGATAAGGCAGAATTTGCTATTTATTTTATGCAGGCGACAGACCAATAAGTACCTACTAATTAAGTATTTTACCACCTATTCCAGGTATCAAATGCAAAGCCCTATTGGACCTTCTACTGGAGCTGTCAGAAGAGAATACGTTCACTGACAAGCAGATCAGGGAAGAAGTGGACACGGCCATTGTTGCCTCATATGACACCACATCTTGTCTGTTGGCTTACATCATGATGATGCTAGGCACCTATCCTAAGGTGCAGGAGAAGATGTATCAAGAGTAAGTAAATCCAGTCTGTTAATAAGTTAAAACGCGTTTTCTAGGTATATTAAAAATCAATTTTAACGGACGTCTTAGAAACTCAACAAAAAAAGTCAGAGAAAAACTTACCAACGTAATAGTTTTCTTAGAGCCCGTTGTTTGATCGGGAGGATCAAATCAATCAATTCCTGTTTAGGATAAGGCGGAAGGAAACCCCCGGGTGTTATCATTGTGTGGATTGACCTGAGGACACGGTGGAGCATACGGTGGAGGTCTGCCCCAATTTGGCGGAGCACCACCGTGTCCTCGTGGCGGCGATCTCTCGCGGTCGGTCCTGGTCCAGGCCATGGTACGGAACGAGAGGGAATGGGAAGCAGTCACCTCCTTCTGCGAAGCAGTAATACTCGCGAAGGAGAAGGCGCGGAGTGCGTGAGGGTGAGGCAATCATTGCGCCCTCACGCTCTTAGTCGCCGCAGGAGGAGACACCCTGGGCGGGGGGAGTCGATAGCCGACTCCCGGCCAGTAGGCACGGGCTTGCGGACGGCAAGCAATGGCCAGCTCGCCGTCCAGTAAGAACTAGGCCTGGGTCGACAGCGCGTTGTATTCCACGCGCGCCTGAAAGAGATGTTAGCATAAATGACGGGATCCGATAGGGCCGATGCCTGCCTGGGTCGCGGATTGTTCGAAAGAGTTACCGTAGCCCTGGCGCACAGGCAAGTGAAGGAACACGGGTGGGTTTTAGTCAATAAGAGACAGAAACGCCCCCCGCTCCAAAAAAACAGGGCCCGTTGTTTGATACATAGTTAAACATGACCAATAGTCAATTTAACAATTAGTCACTTGAAAATAGTCAATAGCTGTCAAAGTTTAACTACTCAGTCTGCTCATGGTTAACTTTAACATCAAATTGTCAATATTTTAACTGTAGTTAGCTTAACCATTTGTCAAACAACATACTTGTGTCATTTTTAACAAATTGTTAGTTTAACTAACGCATTTTAACCCTTAGTATGTTTGAATACTGATCAAACAACGGGCCCTTAGTAAATGTAAGTAGTTTTCACCGGTCAAAACTAGTTTTTGATTGATTTTTACGGGCACACAGTGGTTTTGACCGAGTAACAGTTTTGTGCGACATATATAAGTACATTGACATCGGTAGTAGGTTTTATGTTCAAATAGCAAACATATGCATGCGTTCGGTAAGACGAGTTTTCCACCAGGCTTTCTAAATTAGACCAGTTTACCAGAATCCGAATTCAAAATCCAAAGACCCGAATCAAAAATGTTTTAAATTTGAATCTAGTGATATAGATCTATGATCTTGTCTTAATTCAATACTCTTTATAGTTATGAATAGCGCAATGGCTACTTCGGAGTGACATTCTCGGATTCAGATCGGGTACCGTGCCAAAATACCTATTAATTGTGAACTATATGATTTAACTTAATTAATTTATTAATTGGGTGAGAAATGCTCGTAACCGTGGTAAATTAATAACAAGCTTCCGAAATAACGATGTTGGTTAGTTGATTAAAAAAAAATGTCTTGTTTCAATTCTTGTTGCAGGTTACAAGAAGTATTCGAAGGCACAGACAGGGATGTCACTAAGAACGACCTACCTAAGATGGTATACACGGATGCTGTCATCAAGGAGACATTAAGACTGCACCCGGCTGTGCCGGTGGGGCTCAGATACGTCGATAAGGATGTTCAGCTGAGTAAGTTTAATAAATAAACATAATTATTTGATTTAATTAAAGTCTAGTTGATACTCGTATCAGACGCTGAATGGTTCACTCGATTAAAGGTTCATTTGTGTGTCATTCCACAACACCAACAAAATTAAATAGGAATCATCGTTCATCTGATTCTTTCATTTCATTTTTCGATTATGCTGTAGGCGAGTGAAAGATGCCGATTGCCGAAATCCAACATCGCATCGGTTCACTAATCAATTCATTTTACACTTTTGTTTCAAGTTAGATGCCGCATGCAAGGCAAAAATTAACAATAAGTAAAGGGTCTGGTATCAGCTTTACGCATCAATAGTGGCAATGGCAGAACACGTTGCTTGCAGAACGAATGGCCGATGGGGCCGAAAAGTTCTGGAGTGGCTACCGCGTACCATTGGTAGGCCTCCCCCGAAGCGGATCGATGACGTGATGCAGGTCGCGGAAATCCGATCGGTGCGTAAACTTGAGAAGCACAGGACTGGCCAATGTACAGTGAACGTCTTTCGGATGAAACGACGATGATGACTCATTAACGCCCTTCTGTCTATATAGTGTCGGCACAGAACAGCATGCCATCGTATTCCATTCATCTCTTTTAGGTGTCAACTCAGTAGTCACCCACATCCTATCCATATCATCCCTTCACACAATCTATGTATTGTTTCTTTGGCCTTCCTCTACTCATAAAAGAACAGCCATCTACATTTATTCCCAAATTAGCATGTTAATAGAACAGCAAATTAAAGTCATGCAATACATTGCTATAAGTAAATGTGTAGGCGTTATGTGTATCACTAACTTTACGACCCAGATGTATGTATGTATGAATGACAAAAGTATGGTGTGAAGTTACTGTATCTACACGCAATGCACTCGCAATTCATATGTGAATACCTACTTTATGTAGACGAAAATTGTTGTGAAGTGAAGATAAAGTCAGGGTTATAGCCATTTCACACAACTCTAAGAATGACAGTAATTGTGATTTTAATATACATACTGACAATAATTAGGTCGGTAGTCAATTTGCTTTACAATTATTTTCCTTGACTTAACATATTTTGGCATTTGGCAATTGCATACTACCTTAGCCACCAACTTTAAAAAATATCTCATAATCATAATCATTTATTTATTTGTTAACATAGGTGTTTATAAAATACAGATCTTAGCTTAGATGAAATAGAGTGCTATGTTATGCTATACAAATTAATCAAAAACTTAATTCAATAAAATAAAAGAAGTAGGTACGATTAATGTCAATTATTTTAAGTCACTCATAAAGATCGGTACTTAATGAACAAGAAAAAATATAGTAACAATTTAACAATGCCAATCTAAATTAATTTGTCATCTAAGTATTCGTCAACAGAAAATAACATTTATCAACAAGTAGTATTTTTTTTTCTTGAATTGTTTTTTTTTTTAGGTCGTCGGGAATTTCATTGTAAATTCGTGGGGCAATACCCAGAACTCTCTTTTTAATTAATGTAGTTTTATATTTACGATTATATAAGGAATTTTTGTATTGAATACAAATTGGAACATCTCGTACCGTTGATATTTTTCAAAAAGGTTTAGATTTGTTTTAACGAAAATACTAGTTTTTATTATGTATAAAGCCGGCAATGTAAGAATTTTCAAGAATTTAAAGTAAGGTGCACAGCTGTCATCTGTTTTCAGACCACACATGGCTCTTATACATCTTTTTTGTGACCTTAATATTAATAATTTATCGAAAGAATTGCCCCAAAATATAATTCCGAATCGTAGAATCGAAGCTACTAGACCGTGATAGGTAACCAGTAACGCATCTCGGTTTACTTTTTTCGATAGTTGGAATAGAGCATAAGTACTTTTTTTTTTTTACGTGTGCTTTCCAATTAAGGTGGTTATCAATATGGATACCTAAAAACTCAGGTAAATACACCAAAAAATTGTGTTAACTATAAAGTTAACACAATTTTTTGGTGTATTTATTTTTTTGTGACAATGCATTACTCCGGTTTTCTTAAGGTTAATAAAATTAATAAATTATTCATATACTTGAACCCCTTCTCACATTCTCAACCACCATTTTTCAGAGAACTACACAATGCGTGCGGGCAGTCAATGCGCCCTAATGATTTACGGGATCCACTACCACGACAGTTGGGGCCCTGACGTCAGAGAGTTCAGACCGGAGCGATGGCTGGACCCTAACAACCTGCCCAACCAAAACATGTTCGCTGGATTCAGTACAGGAAAGAGGGCCTGCATGGGTAGGTCTATTTTGTATTTTATTTTTCTAAAGCGCCCGATTGACCGGCGGTTCATAAGCTTGTAGAGTTTGGGGTTTGATTGGAACGGACTTGGAAGGATGAGATTATAGGTACAATTTCCATCAAAACTCTTCGAAATTCACCTGATGTTCTTACAATGATCGCTTCTCTATGACGATGTTCAATTGGCTCTGAAATATTATCTCTAGCAGTGTATGGTTGCTAATGAACTTTTGGCCCGCTTCTCATATTCATAGGTTACGTTTAACTCCCATGTCTATTCCTATCAACCGGGCACAAACCCAGAACCCGGACTGCTACTGAAAATTAAAATTAATGATAGACAACCCACTAACACTTTCCCAAAGTCAAAGTCAAGGTCAAAGTCAAATCATTTATTTCAAATAGGCACTTAAAAGGCACTTGAAGGTAAAAATTTACAAAAAAATTGTATTGATTCTATTTGCCCCTTCCAAAAGGTAGTTTCGTATGGAGAAGAATGGGCAAGAAACTTCACCGTTACTCTTTTAAAAATGTTTTACAATATTATGTATACATTAGTTATATGTGAAGACGATGCACCTAGAATAAAATTACTAAACCACAATAGGTAAAAATAATTAAATATAACGCATGACAGGTAAATTAATTATGAGATAGATACATGGTGCTCACATATTTACAAATAAAGAAAGGTAAATGATTTTTCCAAAATTTCACAAGTAATAATTTAGTGTGTGACTTAAAGTAGTTACATAATGTAAAAAACAATGTCATAAAAAATATAAATTATACAATTAAATTAGCAACCAGTTTGATTTTGTCTAGACTCTAGATTGTTCTATGGAGCAGGACCAGCATGTTTCCAAGCATTCTTATCTAGGATATACTCCTTTATTTTGTAATATGCTTGTTTACAAAGTGTACTTTTAATATGAGTTTTAAATTTTCTTTCATTTAATTGCAATATATCACAAGGCATTTTGTTGTAACATTTAACACAGTACCCCATAAAAGATGTATGTACTTTAGATAATCTAAAAAATGGTTGATTTATTTTATCCTTATTTCTAGTATTAAAATTATGTCTATCACTTATTTTATTAAAAAGATGTAGATTTTTTCTTACATACATAATATTTTCATAAATGAATTGACAAGGCACCGTCATAATATTAATCTTTTTAAATAGTTCCCTAAGAGATTCGCAACGACGTAGATTGTAAATGGCCCTGACAGCTCTCTTTTGCAAAATTAAAATGGATGTCAGCAGCCCGACCCCACAGTAAAATGCCATATGACATAATGCTGTGGAAGTAGCTAAAATAGACCAAACGCGTGGTTTCTACATCTGTTAACTGTCTTATCTTCCTAACAGCATAGGCGGCCGAGCTTAACCGCCCCGCAAGAGATTTTATATGGGGTCCCCATTGTAATTTCTCGTCTAGCGTGATTCCCAGGAAAACTGTCTGATTAACAAATTCTAGTTTTTCTCCTTTCAATATGATGTCACATTCGCAACTTCTAACATTTGGTAATTGAAATCTAATGCATTTGGTTTTTTTTCATTTAGTACTAAATTATTTACCATAAACCACTCTTGGACCTGAAGAATAGAGTTATTCACGTCGTCAAGATTTTGTGACCGTCGGCCTACTTTAAAAATCAATGATGTGTCATCTGCAAATAACACCATCTTCGGTTGATTCTGCAGTAATTGGGGTAAATAATTAATGTAAACTAAAAAGAGGAATGGACCCAATATCGAATCTTGAGGAACGCCCATTGTCATTTCAGACCCTAATGAGTTCATGTCGTTTACTTGAACTTTAATCTTTCAGGTATGATCTTAGTAGATAAAGAGCTGTATTCCTAATCCCATAGTGCTCTAGTTTCAGCAGAAGTGTCTCATGGTTTACGCAATCGAACGCCTTAGAGAGATCGCAAAAGATTCCAATGGCATCTTGTGCTTCTTCCGAGGCGTTAAAAATGTTCTTTATTAGGGTGACACCAGCGTCAGTGGTACAACGCCCTTTGGTGAAACCATACTGTTGTTCATGAAAGATGGAATTTTTATTAAAGTGACGTAACATTTGATTAAGCATTAACTTTTCAAACACCTTACTGAGCACTGGCAGAATTGACACAGGCCTATAATTGTTGGGTTCTTTGCTATCACCGGATTTGAACAATGGAACTACTTTACTGGGTTTCATAAGATCCGGAAAGACTCCTTGGTCTACACTGGTGTTAAATATGAAAGTTAAATAGGGCGCAATGGTTTTGATGAGAGATCTACAAATTTTTACAGACATTCCCCAGAGATCCTCTGTTGATTTAATTTTAGGATCTTTAAAAGCTTTTATAACAGCTTGGGGGTTTGTATGCTGAAACCTAGACTCCAAAGGGCATGCCCTTACATTATTTTTAAGTAAGGCAGCAGAAAGCGCGGGTGATGAATTTTAAACTTCAGTAGTTTTAAAGGGTATAGTAGTAAAAAAGTTTTCATATTCCTGAGCTATTTCTACATCTGAGTTGATGGGGCCATGTGCAGTCTCTAAATTAAAATCTGTATTATGTATGCTGTTTTTTCCTGCCTGTTTCATTATTTATTATTTGCCAGGTAGTTTTTATTTTATCATCAGCTGATTTTATTTTATTGCTAGTATAAAGAGCTTTTGCTATTTTGCACACACTTTTAAAAGTTTTTGAATATTTTGCAACATACTGATGAAAGCTTGTATTATTCATAATTATGTTGCTTTAGACCATAAAGTTCAAAAAGTTTTCCCCTGCTCTTACGAACACCTGGAGTCGCCCAATCACTAAATAAAAACTTTGTGTAAATAGTTTTAGTCTATAGTGGAAAAGTGTTATTAAATTGAGTGTTTTTTTGTTCCCTGGCCTAGGAATCGAATCCATGAACATAAACAATTCCTATTAGTATATAGATAACTAGTTTCTGCCCGCAGCTTCGCTCGCGTGGATGTCGGAAATCGTCCCATGGGAACGTGCTTTCGGTATAAAAAGTAACCTTTCCCCAGGATGCTATCTACCTCCTTACCAAATTTTATCGAAATTCGTTCAGTTGTTTAGGCGTGAAAAGGTAACATACAGACGAGAGTTACTTTGGAATCTATAAAATTAGTATGGATTATAATATTATATTAATCAAGTGCATCCATCTCGAAACAAATTAGAAAATGGCCTCTTGATTGTAATACTCTCTACTTTTTCTTCGCAGGAAGGACATTCGCGACGTTATCAATGAAGACTACGTTATCACATGTACTTCGGAAGTTCAGAATCTCAGCAGACATCAACGAACTGAAGCTTAAAATGGACTTCTTACTGAAACCCGTCTCAGGATCTTTGGTCAGCTTAGAAAGGAGAAATTAGTTGTTAAGATATACTATTATAATCAGGGCCGTCTTTTCCATTCGCCACTCTAGGCAAGTACCTAAGGCCCCGCAATCCATGTGGCCCCTAGTTTCTACCAGCTTCGTCGTAGCTACGAGCTGTCAAAAGAAACCTAACTTAAGCCAGCAGGGTAGAAAAATTTTCGCTCTTGCATCCTACATTATAAACAAGGGCCAATAGGTTAAAGATGTTCCTCATTATTATATATCCTTTGTATGTAAATACACTGGATCGTAAAAATTCCGGGTCGCTAATAAATGACGTGATAGTTTCTTAAATACATAAGACTAATTTGCGAAACTATAGTATGTTGTAGATGACTGATTAATATTGTATATAAAAAAATGTGTAACACGTTTTGTACACTATATAACTTTAGCTAAATACGAAAAAAATAAAAAAAACACTTCTTACTTATGACAACCAAAATACACTTCGCAGTAAATCTTAAAATATAAAAGATTTTTTGTCAATTTAATATTTTGTATTTCCTTCACGAGCCCGTATCACTTCATTAAGACGATATGGCATGCTGTAAAACATTTTTTTAATACGATTTTGGTCTATGTTTGCCGATTCTTCCACTAGCGCATTCCTTAACTCATGTAAGGTAACGGGAGCAGGAGAGCGTTGTCTCACGCATCTTCCGAGCTCGTCCCATGCATGTTCTATGGGATTTAAGTCTGGGCTGCCAGCTGGCTCCTCCATGCAGGTAATATCGACGTCTTGAATATACATACATACTGACCAAACGAGCAGTGTGTGGTCGCGCATTATCGTGCATAAAAATGGAATTTGCACCCATATTCACTAAGAAAGGACCGGCGGCATGCTCATTTAAAACCTCTTCTACGTATCTGACAGCAGTCAGAAAACCGTTTTCTATGATCACTAACTCCGTGCAATCCTCTGAAGATATCCCAGCCCAAACCATTATTGATTCTCCACTGAATGGCATCTTTTCTTCAAAACACGCTTGATGATACCGTTCTCCTGGTCGTCTAAATACTCTTCGTCTCCCGTCGTGATTAAATAAACATAATCTACACTCATCGGAAAACATAACCTTGGACCAATCTTTTCATCTTGATTGATCTGTCCATCGGATGTGTCCTCGAGCAAACCGTAACCGGGCAACTCGATGTTCTCTGAGCAGTTTGGGGCCGTTTGCCGGTCTATAAGACTTTATATCAGCTTCACGAAGACGTCGCAGCATCGTATCAGAGCTCACATTGTTGTGGTGAATTTCTTGAAGACTGTTTTGGACCTGAACAGTCGTGAGATGTCGATTTCTTAACATAGTGCTCACTATGAATCGGTCTTTTTGTGTAGTTGTGCACCTTGGCCTCCCATTTCCTGGTCTCCTGATGTTCATGCTAGTCTCTTGAAGTCGCTGGAGTACTCTTTGGACCGTTGATAAAGATACTCCTACTGTTCTAGAAGTGCTACGCTGACTTCTTCCTTCTTGTACCATGGTAATAATCCTTCTACATTCTTCAGCTGTTAACGACATGGTATCGCACTGAATACTCTGATCAATCCAAAGAAACACTTATAATGACAGCTCGGTTTGAAACAAAAGCAGA
Source organism: Griposia aprilina (assembly GCA_916610205.1). Classification (NCBI taxonomy): domain Eukaryota; kingdom Metazoa; phylum Arthropoda; class Insecta; order Lepidoptera; family Noctuidae; genus Griposia; species Griposia aprilina. The sequence continues at coordinate 9,496,736 of OU744305.1, read as the reverse complement.
AAAAATACTCCATTACTAATTTTAAATTTTGAAATTTTTCAAAGTGCAGAATGTTTTTTTTTAATCTGTAACTTGTACAAATGAAACCTTTTTAGACATTTAGAACAAGCTTTAGTAACCTGCTTACTACATATTATCTATTCTAGCGATCTGTGTATATAATTTATGGAGAAATCACGGTTTTTATTAGCGACCCGGATTTTTTGCGATCCTGTGTAGTTTAAGTATAGTTAGTAATAGAGATACATGTGCAAGGACTTATCAAGTAAAGTACTACCGACATCACCCTGCATAACGTGTACCTATTACAATTTTAAGGTAGGTATAATTTTGTGGTGTACGTTTTAATATTAAACTGGCAGTTATTTTTTTTTAGAACAGACCACATTCGAACAATTAAAGTAATTATTAAATTGATAGTACCGGTATAGTTAACTTGTTATATTTGTACTTGAACTAAAATACAGGCTGGCAGGCACATCGCCGTACAACATGTTACCATGGGTTCTGTACATGATTCTAAACCCCCCCGGCGATGAAAATTTTCGTAGATTATTGAAAAAAAAATGCTTATCTATGAAACAGCAAACTAACTAGGGGGTCTTGAAACATGTGCTGAATTCATGGTTTCAGTTTGTGCGTCGATGTACCAACCTTTATTATTAACGTATGAAAAAGTAGAAATGGAAGTCAAACGACCAAAATATGGTAAAGAACTACCTTCTGTATCTGGTAGCACCTGTGTATTATGCAAATAAAGGATTCTTGATTTGTGAAACATAAAATCTAGTTTAAGAATAGAATAGAGAATACTCCTTAATATGTACACCATAAAAATTACAAATCGATGTCAAAATGATGGTAAAGCCACCAATTGGTGAGGGGTTTCAAAAGTTAAAGAAGTTACTGAGTTAACTTGGGGTACCTACGTACCCAATAGAGTGCTTCCGCTGTATTTTATAATTAAAAGCGGTGACTTTAAAAAAAATCTTATTAAAATAAAACCCATCCTTGTTAAGACATAAGTCCGTTCTTGTGAAAACATCATGAAAGTTAAAGTCGGTAAACCATTATTTAGCAGGTATGAATAAGCCCATTTCATTCTTATTTCTGAAAAGAAATACCTACCCCAAAAGTTCTTAATCAACATATGCCTGGTATTATATGTCCAAATTGGAATCAACATGTAGACATGAAAATACATATAAATAATAATTGTTTGAGATTCATTCGAGATTCTTTAAAAATAGCACATGGACACACTTGTCGAAAAAAAAACTTGTATGGCAAGCGATAGACGGCATTGGAATCAACTTTTAGCATAACAAAACGAAGCAGACACACCCGAGGCATCCTCACTGTGAAAGGCACTGGGCATAATGATTCTGAAAATTCTTTCACTAATGGGCTAGCTAAGGCAATAAATATATAGATACTTCTTCAGTGTATTATTTGTTAGCTATTAGGTACTTAAGTATATCTATACTAATATTAGATAGAGGTTACATTTGTGGGTTGTATGTAGGTGGTATTCTCCGGAACTACTGATCCGATTCCGAAAATTCTTTCACTAATGGGTTAGCTACAGTATTGCCGAGAGTAGGACATAATTTATGTTAAAACACGAAATTTCACGCCGGCGAAGTCGCGAGCAAAAGCTACGTCATTAATAATTATCAGCCAGGGAACGTACATAAACGAATTTAACATGAGTGAATAAAAAGCTAATGTTTACTTTAACGAAGACAATTTATTTAACTATAAACGAAGAGGTCATGTTTCTCAGGAGAATCTCGAAACCGCGATTCAGCGGAGAGTGCTAAATGTACAACGCCATCTATCGATAAATCATGTAACTAAAATATCGTTTACAGTACTAATAACACAAGATTGTACAATGAGTCTCTCCGAAAGATCAAATTCTCAATGAGGTGGTGCAACAGAGAACCATATTACCTAGTCTATGTATACACACAATACATTTAAATCCTACTTAATTAAAATTGATGTGAAATGTTTAGTTCAAGAGTCAATTAATTTAAAATATGTCCACAAATAAAAATAATGTCAAATGAATAGCAGGCATAATGTCAAATTTAATGTCAAAATATTAAGAGTACAACTTCACACCCAGTGATGATCATAGTGTTTTAGTCAAAAGATAATTTAATTTAATGCTTGTTCACTGCTATTATTAGAAGTGACTACTTTCATCATTTGACATAAATTCTGATACCGTGTATTAACATTTTTCCAACAAGAAGGCTTATAATTTAGTTTTAAATGAGTGAGAGCTATAAATTAATAATTTTAAATCAGTCGGTAACCTATTAAATAACTCCACTGCTTCAATCTGGAACAATGCTTAGCTATGTTAAAATTTGACGCCATTTTGAAATTAAATTTCTTCCTTCTTGTGCTTTCTCTTATCTTACGTTCCTCTTCTGATTCATACTGATGAATATACTTAGAAAACTGATTTAGGATTACTAATATCTTCTTCTAATATATAAAAATCTCGTGTCACATAGTTTGTTATCGAACTACTCCGAAACGGCTTCACCGTTTTTTTTTTTTTTTTTTGTGTATATTTGGTAGGTCTGAGAATAGGTCGTAGGCTATTTTTTATACCCCTAGGTGATAAGGGTGACTCCAGATTTTTATTTTTAATTTTTTGTACAAAAAATAAAAAAATACGAACCCCGTGCTCGAGCATCTCAAGTTATAAGTCTTAGGTTTTTAAGGTTCGAAGGTTTAAATAAAACAAAATTCAATTACAGGGATCTTTATTTCCACACTAAAATAATTACAATTACAATCCTTTTTCAAAGGAAATCAGACGGAGTAACAAAGTTTACCTTGACTGTGTGAGTGTACATTATTTACGTTCTTAATTCTAAACTAATGTGGTGTCCAGTCACTGGTTTAAGAATTAAATCACATTTACATTTTACGTTTCTGATATCACCAGTGACGCGGTATCGCCGCAAAACATACGCCACAGTCGTCTTCAAAGCCATCATGGCGTATTGTTTACCTGAAATTATATAACGTAAATACGTAAGGGAATATACAAAATCACATATTTCGAAGAAAGAGATTCTTGACAAGCTGTAGGAAAGTATCTGCAACTATCTATCTAGATAATGCCAGTGCCCGCAATTCCTTTGCGCGTTGTTTGTACATATTATTATTTAATTTCCATCTTAAACAAGCAGTATAAAATGTAGCCAATGTCCTTCTCAATGTTTCAGACTACCACTTTGTCTCATTACAAACGTTTCAAAGGTTTAGTCGTATTACAAACGTTTCAAAGGTTTAGTCGTGTTAGTGAACCACCAACAGAGGCAGAGTTACTTTTGCATTTATAAATTGTAAAATGTGATTAGATACCGATACAGTTTCGCTTGCCGGTACTGAAGGTGGCGAACGCGTTAGGGTTGTCAGGCAAGGTGGCAGGGTCCAGCCACCGCTCCGGCTTGAACTCATTCGCGTCTGAACCCCACGTGGGGTGACGGTTCATACCATACAGCGAAATCAGGAAAAAACTACCGGCTGGCAATGTATAGTGCTCTGAAATGGAAGTTATTATTTTATTATTGTCATAAAAATATAACAATCTATTACAAGAAATTCCGATTTGGAATAAAAAAAAATAGTTTAGGCCATCTAAAATACTTGGATAATTATTGTAGTCGCTGGCAGCACGTATCGCATCAATGTGAAAAGATATGACACCTGCCCTGACCGACGAGCTTAACGAACTGTGCAAGTATTCCAGCGCCCTAGCCAGAGGTATTTTAAGAACTCCGTGTGGTTTTAGTCAATAAGAATTTGACAGATCCCTCCACCCAACCTAGGGCGAAGGACTTTCATGAGGGTTTCCATAAGCAATAAAAAATTAGAGAAACTTTTTTATAAAAACAACAAACGACTTACAAAAAAAAAAAACGATTAGTGCTTTTTTTGGATGTTTATATTTTTTACTTTTTAGCTGTGGTAAACCACACAAATTCGTTTACCACTAATTGATATGTAAACATCAGTGACAGGAAGTTATTAAAACTTAATCAATATATACTAAGTGGAAAAAATACGTATTATTGCTAGAAAAGTTAATAAATTTTAAATAATAATCGTTTATTTAAATGAAACCAGCCCTGAAGCATACCCTATTAATTAAAAAAACATTTTTTGAAATCAATTCAGAATTGCCAGAGATATCACTTAGCAAATATACAAAAAAAAAAACAGACGAATTGAGAACCTCCTCCTTTTTCAATAAAAAATGTGACATATGTCGTCACATTTTTGATTGTTTCTTTCTGGTTTTCCAATTACAAACTTTGAAAACCGAATTTAAGAAATAGAGCACCACACAGCACAGCACTGCGTAAATGTTCATTGGGCAGATCACACACTACAACGCACCACACGACGGGGCGCGGGAAACGGAGCCAAATTCCCCGAATTAGTATGTAAAAAATTACGCACGGGAGCGCGTTGTCTACACTTCGTCGTGTGGCGCGTTGTAGTATGTGATCCGCTTTAGTCACCCTCATTATATGGGCTATTATATACATACTTAGCTTGACTGCTGATTGACCGCATCTTCCAATTCTTGGAACTGGAGCGTACAATCTCAAGGTCTCTTTCAAAACTGCCTCCAAATATACCAGCTTTGGTAGATCGTGTCTGGTTAAATCTCTGTCGGGATCATCGAGACCTTCTTGCAGCCTGCAAATATGTTTAAGTAAAAAAAAAAAAAAAACACGACTGCCTTGTCGAAACGAGAATTAAAAAATTTAACTAAAAAATTAAAAACAACCGACTGCAATGAAAATATTGGTTTTAGTTTTCCACTTTTGGGCACAATGGCGCTTTAATTGCACGGTAAATATAATACTATATTTAGTACTTACCTTGTGCCCATTCAACATTAAAATCATTAAACTTGTTTTTAATTTTTTAGTTCAATTTTTAACTCTCTTTTTGACAAGGCAGTCGTGTTTTTTATTTTTTTTAACTATTTATTTTTTATTTCATACCGTTTAGTGATACAACGATATTTTTGCAAACGCACAAGTGCCACGAAAGATAATTTTAATTTTTTAGGAAATCGATATCGCGCAAATAATAACGCGAAATTATTTTTATTTTGGTTTTTTAATTTTATTTTGATTAAGATCTCAGAGACGATTTAGTTCTTGCAGAGACTTTTTGTAATGAGGCTCGTGGATAAGCTTACGTGGATCTTAAATACCAATCGCCAAGCCTTCTAGCTGTCTCACGCGACTAAGCGCGACATAAGCTTGGCCCTTGGCAACAATTTTAGCAGCTAGATCCACGACAGCTCTGTCCAGTGTAGTTCCTTGCAGCTTGTGCACTGTCACGGCCAACATAGTAACAGTGGTAGCATGCGCCACTCGACTTTACCTTGACCCCGTAACGCGTCAAATTCGACAGTGCTTGGCTCAATTATGTCACCCAAACCGACTATGTAATCGAACTCTTTGAAGACGGCTTTTGGTAACTCTCCCGGTTCAAGTTCGTCACGGCGTAGCGCAGACCACACGAATTTTTGGATCACACCTCCATAGCACCAAAACCAAGCCGTGTCCAACGTTAATATTTTTTCGCAACATTTCTCTAGACCCGATACCAACTTTTAAAAATGCAACAGTTTATTATACCTTCCTAATATTATTTATACCTTCAGACCCCAATAAAACAGGAGGTGTTTTATTGGGGTCTGAAGGTATAAATTCGGGCTTTGGTCGTTGTCCGTAGGTTTTCGCTACCACGGATGTATCTGTTGCCACCACGTCATACATAGAGTTTCGATGTTTTGGCGAGTTTGTTGGTCATTATTTCATTGTAGTCATCTACCTGTCTTGTCGTGGGAAATATTCGCAAACACTCGCCATCTGCGAATGGTCCAATGGGTGGTACTCTACGTCGTTCCAGGAGTTCAAGTTCGGGAGGCACTGCGGTATCATCGGGTGCCTCTCTACCTCCGCCGCATCGTTGGGGCTTATTTGGCGGAGAGTCGTGTCACCTACATGGGACGCGATGGCATTAACCAGCGCCTCATGTCTTGCGGTGTTCCACAGGGCTCGGTCCTGGGCCCGCTCCTGTGGAACATCGGGTACGACTGGGTGCTGAGAGGCGAACTCCAACCGGGCGTTGACCTGACGTGCTACGCGGACGACACGCTGGTCACGGCCCGGGGGAGTTTGCACAAGGAGGCAGCGTTGCTGGCGACGGCTGCAGTTTCACAGACTTTGAGCCGCATACGGCGCCTCGGCCTGGAGGTGGCCCTCAACAAGTCGGAGGCCATGGTGTTTCATAGTCCCCGGCGGGCGCCACCGTCCGGATCCCACATTGTGGTGGGGGGGGGGGGGGGTACGAATCGCTGTCGAGCCCACCATGAAGTACCTGGGCTTGGTGCTCGACAGTCGGTGGGAATTCGGCCCCCACTTCTGGCGGCTGGCGCCCAAGTTTTTGGGCGCGGCTGGGGCGCTGTCAACGTTGCTTTCCAATCTGGGGGGCCCGAGCTCCGCTTGTAGGCGGCTCTACGTAGGGATCGTGCGATCGATGGCCCTTTACAGGGCCCGGATCTGGGCGGCTGACCTGACGGCCGGCGGCATTGCTGTTCTGCGAAAGCCGCAGAGAGCGATGGCCGTCAGAGTCATAAGGGGGTACCGCACGATCTCCTACGAGGCTGCTTGTGCACTGGCCGGATCCCCGCCCTGGGACCTGGAGGCGAAGGTGGTCGCGTCACTGTACCGGTGGCGCGAGGATTGGCGGGCGCGGGGCGAGCGAACGATGCAGCGACATATGAAGCAGCATCGGTCGCAGCTCCGCGAGGTCCTGGTGGCGGAATGGCGGAACAGGCTCTCACGCCTTACCGCCAGCCCCGTCGCCATCGAGGCGGTCCGGCCGGTGCTCGACCTGTGGCTCGGGAGGAGGCACGGCTTCCTGACGTTTCGGGTGACGCAGGTGCTCTCGGGGCATGGTTGCTTTGGGAAGTGCCTGTGTCGCATAAACAGGGAGCCGGACGCCCGGTGTCACCACTGCGTCGACTGTCGGGCGGACACCGCGCGGCATACGCTGGCAGAGTGTGCTGCTTGGGAGGAGCCGCGCCGTGCCCTCATCTCAGGAGTAGGCAGTGACCTGTCGCTGCCGGCCGTAGTGAATGCTATGGTTGGCAGCGACGAGTCCTGGAACGCGGTGGTATCCTTCTGCGAAACAGTTATCTCGCAGAAGGAGGCTGCGGAAAGGGAGCGAGAGATCTCATCCTCTCACCCGTCCCGCAGCAGGCGCACCGGGCGTCGGCGGAGGGCGGACAACGCCCTCTTCCAGCCCCCCTAAATGGGTCCAGAGACGACGGACTTGGGGACGTCCGTCACCCCCATACATCAGGACCCGAGGCGGCGGCGCGTAGTGTTACACGCGCGCCCCTCTTAGACGTCGCGGGGGGAGTCAAACACTTCACTCCCCCCGCTCGACCGGACGGGGCCCGCAGAGGCGGGCCGGCACCAGTCGGGGGTTGCGGAAGATTCGGACGTTCCCGCGACCCCCGACGCAGGTGTGAGATGGAACACCGGGGTGGTTTTTAGTCAGTAAGAGTCTCACAGACCTCTCCGCCCCCCCAGGGCGGGCGACATCCATGAGGATTTTCCACCCCAGAACAAAAAAATTAAAAAAGGAGTTCAAGTTGCTGCATGGTAAGTTGACCAACCCGCAGACTATCCAAAATATCCACAAATGTGGTGTCGTCTACTTACCTCATATTCTGTGGTAGTTCGCAGAAGCTAAACAACGCCGATAACTCCACTTCAGGACTTAAAATGTGGCGATTGTTTGAAGCAGTATGCCCACTGGCAGATTAAGCTACTGGTGGAAGCTGCATCAGATCCCTAAACATCAAAACGTTGACACTGCCTAAATAAGTATCGCTTACTTTCATTTGTTGAAGGTGGAGGTGAATGTCTCTTAAACTTGTGTAGGGAACCATAGAAATCTCTAAAGCAAACTCCGAACGGTCTGATTTCCGCGGCGTATCGGCCATGGAATGGCGCGATGCCGCACGCAATTTCCCTTTTTTTTTTAACTTGCCCATCTCTCTTTTATCCTCGCGTTAATATAGTATCTTCCTCTCTTTTACCCTCACGTTGATATTGCATCATCGCATGACGTACATTTTATACCTCACGATACTATCTAACTAGAACTTTACCATTGGAACTGTGGAGAAGGTGACTTTATTTGTTCAACCATAAATTTAAGGGTAAAAGTGTTACCTGTTCCAGCGCCACCAGTTACAAATACTTGTAATGACTCTGCCAAGCAGTCGGTACGCAACAGCCGTTCAAAAATGGTCCTGAACGACTCCCGTTGGCACACATTCACTGAATTTACGGCTGCTGCATACTGTTCATCAGGCATTATTTGGACTTCTAACTCATCAATTTGGTTAACAACGATATCGTCACCCTCATCCATTAAACACTGGTTTTGTATGACAGAGCCATCTATGCTGGCATCCGCAGCTAGTTTAATGCTCATTGCCAAATTTTCTGCGGCAACCCGTGAAATCGCATGCTGTACATCTTCTTCTCATCTAGCCATTTCGTCCGCACTATAACCCTCTTCAACTCAGCCTATCGCAGTCCACTGCTGGACATAGGCCTCTCCCATGCTGCGCCACAACACCCTGTCCTCCGTCTTCCGCATCCAGTCTGTCCCAGCCACTTTTTTGAGGTCGTCGGTCCATCTAGCTGGGGCCGTCCCACACTACGCTTGCTGATACGCGGTCGCCACTCCAGGATTCGTCTGCTCCACCGGCCATCGGTCCTCCGACAAACATGGCCAGCCCACTGCCACTTCAGCTTGCTTACTCTGCAAGCTATGTCGGTAACTCTGGTTCTTTTCCGGATAACTTCGTTTCTGATTTTATCCTTCAAAGAAACCCCGAGCATAGCCCGCTCCATAGCGCGTTGAGCGACCTTAAATTTGTGAACCAGCCCGACTGTCAGTGTCCACGTCTCAGCACCGTATGTCATAACGGGCAGGACGCACTGGTTGAAGACCTTAGTCTTCAAACATTGCGGGATTGGCGACGAGAAGACTTGACGTAGTTTTCCAAACGCTGCCCAACCCAACCGGATCCTTCTGTCGGCTTCTTTCTCAAAGTTGTGTCTACCGAGCTGGATGACTTGCCCTAGGTAGACATACTCCTCCCCACCTAGGGTGTCTCCACGTTGTCGTCGTGGTGGGGCTTGCGCGTCTCAATGATCTTGGGGCTCTGCCGGTACAGTTACTCATGCCGGAAAGGTCCAAGTGAGAGACCAGACCAAGAGAGACACCGGGACGGGGTCGCTCCTGATTGATCGACGATAGTCGATCGACAGATGACGCGACCATGCCGCTGCAGTGTAGGCGCACCAAAGCGGCGCGTATTTCTCTCCTTGAGGAGTAGTCTTCGAGGAGAGAACTTTCGGCGGGTTCGCTGAGTCGGGTTAGCCGGACAGCGAACGGAGGCATGTTTAATGCCGCCGTCGGGGGCTTGGCTTAATTGCCTGGCCCAGAGGAAGGCTACCTCTAAGATAAAAAACCACCCAATCCTAAGCTTTGAAGCGCGGTGAGAGGATGAATGGCTGGAGGGAGTCCAGTCGTTAGCGCTTCCCCTGTAGAGCACCTGCCGCACTCTGCAGTATGTAGGCTTACCGGGCATCTAGGCTCTGCCCGGTGGACATTTTTTACCTATATCTACTCGTGGGATTAATATGGATACCGAAAATAATAAAACAATAGAAAATGAATTGCCGATCGTGATGGTCGAGCAGATAAGTGTGGGTGCGGTGTCAGATTCTGACATCGCATCTGATAGGATGAGTGTGGCGAGCGTGGCGAGCGTAAGCTCAAAGCGCTCGCGGACTGAAGAGGAGATGGTTGGGCGTCCTTCCAAATTTTGGAGGAAACGCTCACGTAAAGAAGATGAGAGAGAACGCGTGGGGTTGACAGGCCTCTCTTCTAGCGAGGAGAACCTACCAGCCGCCAAAGTGCCGACAGGCAGAAGAGGGCGAGGTCGCGCAATTGGTGGAGCATCTGCTCCTTCGACGTCACGCGACTCTCTGGGGCGCTTTCTCAAGCGCCCTGACATGCCGGCACCCAGCGGAGGAAGCGTCTCGGGGACCAGCCAAGTGGAGGACGCTTTTACCCAAAACGCCACCTCTTTGGTCAGCACAAAAGGGGAGATCAACTCGGCTAGGAGAGAGGAGAGACGGGCACTGGCTCTGGATGAGGTGGCTGAAATGGCTAGTCAGGCCAGAGAGCGGCGGGTTTCTCGCTTGGCCACTGCTGAGGATCTGTCGGCGGCGGCTCTAAACCGCCAAGTAATGGACAGCGTGGACGTGGTCCTCAAGGTTGCTACTAAGTCTGGCAACTTGAAGGGCACGTTCACGCGTGCTCTTAAAGAGGCGGCGGAAGAGATCAAAGAGGCAGTGGGAGTCCTCCTTAATCGCACGACCTCAGAGGAGACGGCAAAACTACAGGAGGAAAACAGCCGTCTCCAATCCGAGATGGAGGTCGTCCGGCGGGAACTTGCCGCTCTAAGGGCCGACCTTTGTCGGCAGCAAGAGCGTGCGACTCCTGCACCTTCTGCACTCCCTCCAGCACCTGTTTCTTTGCAAGCCGAGCTGGTTGCGGAAATAGCCCGGACTGTCATGCTTCAGGTAGGGGACATGATGAATGCGCGCTTCGAGGGGTTGGAGTCAAGACTCCTCCCAGCCCAGACCCTCCGGCCACCACTCGCAGCGGACAATCGGAGGAATGAGGAGACCTCAATGGTGAGGCTCCCGCAGGTGGCCAAAACATCCACGGCTGGGGCCAAAAAGCCAGCGGAGGCGGCCAAAAAGCCTGTGGTTCAGGCCAAAAACCCTGTGGCTGGGGCCAAAAAGCCCGCGGAGATGTCCAAAAAGTCCGCTGAGGGGACTTCCTGTCTAGAGGGAGCCGCGGAACTTGCGACCGCAGCCGGGCCAAACACCGAGGCCTGGTCAAAGGTCGTAAAAAGGAAAAAGGGCCGCCAGAACAAGAAGGTGTCGGACCCAAAGGCCCGGGCCGCCTCAAAAATCGTGGGGCCGCCTAAGATTCGAATCCCGCGCTCTGCGGCTGTAGCGGTCACGCTGCAGCCTGGAGCCGCGAAAAGGGGCGTAACCTACAAGGCGGTCCTAGCGGAGGCGAGAACCAAGTTCAACTTATCTGAACTTGGCATACCGTCCATCCGCTACAAAATAGCCGCCACGGGAGCACGGCTAATCGAGGTGGCGGGTGCTTCAAATGGTGAAAAGGCCGACGCCCTTGCCGCTAAACTGAGGGAAGTCCTCAGTTCGGAAGACATCCTGGTTTCCAGGCCCATGAAAACGGCTGAAGTGCGCGTTGGAAGTGTTAGCGGGTATTGCCCGAATCGGCGAGTGCCCTATTGAAAATCTGCGGGCAGGGGAAATTCGCCAAGACTTTGGCGGGCTGGGCACGATCTGGGTGCGGTGCCCGGTAGCGGTGGCGAAGAAGGTCGCCGACGGGGGGCGTTTGCTGGTGGGGTGGGTTGCAGCGAGGGTTAGGCTGCTGCAACCCAGGGCCATGCGGTGCTACCGATGCCTGGCCATTGGACATGTCCGGGCACAGTGTATCGCCGAAGTTGATCGCAGCAACCAGTGCTATCGCTGCGGTCAGCCCGGCCATAAAGCGGCCCAGTGCTCTGCGGCACCAAACTGCAGTCTTTGTGCGGCTGTAGGAAAGCCCACGGAGCACAAAGCAGGTGGCAAGGCCTGCACCGCACCCCCCGCTAAGCGGGCTAAAAAGAGATTTGTCACGGCTGCCGGGGGATCCGCACCCTCCCCGCAGCCTAGTTGCCCTTCGGTCGACTCCCGACCCCAGGAAAGGATTGCCGAGGAAATGGAGTGCCAATAATGGCAAGCTACCATTTCCTCCAGGGCAATATCAACCACTCTGCCAGAGCTCAGGATCTTTTGCTCCAGAGCATGGCGGAGTGGTCGATAGACCTGGCGGTGGTCGCTGAGCCGTATTTTGTTCCTCCCCGTGATAACTGGATGGGGGACCTCAACGGTTTAGTGGTCATCATTGGCGGGACTCTTGTCAACCCATCCCGAGGTCATGGCTGGGTTGCCGCCCTTGTAGATGGCGTGGTCGTCATTGGGGCATACTTCTCGCCTAACAAGAGTCTCGCCGACTTCGAGAGTTTCCTTGTCGAGCTAGGAGCCGTCGTGGGCCAGTATCACCCTCGCCCCGCGTTACTACTCGGCGACCTCAACGCCAAATCCGTGGCTTGGGGATCGCCAGTCACTGATGCTAGGGGCGTGGCGCTGGAAGAGTGGGCAATCACGACGGGTCTGGCCGTCCTCAACAGGGGTTCGACCTACACGTGCGTGCGGCAGTGGGGTGGGTCCATAGTGGACGTCTCATTCGCTAGCCCCGTGGTCACGCGCCGTGTCCGGGACTGGCGTGTCGCGGTGGAGGTGGAGACGTTATCGGACCACCGATATATTCGTTTCGACGTCTCCACCCAGACCACGGTCGGCCGCAGTCCATCGGCCCCACAAAGGGACGGTCCACGCTGGGCGCTGAAGCGCATTGACAGGGAGGCTCTCGAAGAGGCCGCTATTGTGCAGGCCTGGAACAGGGAGTCGGCGACGAACGGACCCGTTGACGCCGAAGCGGAGGCGCTCTGGTTCCACGGGGCGATGACGCTTATATGCGATGCGTCCATGCCCCGGGTCCGCAAACAGTCCGCAAGGCGCCAAGTGTACTGGTGGTCTGCCGAGATAGCGCAACTGCGCATAACGTGCGTGGCGGTGAGGCGTCGGTACACTCGCTACCGAAGGAGACGTCGACGGGATCCCGAAGAGGAAGCTGCGCGGTATGAGGTGTACCGCGCGGCTAAGATGACTCTGCAGCTGGCCATCGGCGAGGCCAAGACACGAGGCAGGGAAGAGTTGCTAGAGACCCTAGACAGAGATCCGTGGGGGCGCCCTTACCGTATGGTTCGAGGAAAACTCCGTCCCTGGGCCCCCCCACTTACGGAGGGTCTCCAACCTCAGCTGCTGGAGGAAGTAGTTGCGGCACTCTTCCCTGCAAGAGCAGAACACGTGCCACCGTCGATGGCTCCGCCTGCAGCTGCGGAATCAGAAGATGGTGCTAGCGTCCCTGAGGTGACAGAAGCGGAGATGAGGGTGGCTGTGATGCGGCTCCGGGCGAAAAACACTGCCCCGGGGCCCGACGGAGTACCCGGCCGCGCCCTCGTACACGCTTTAAAGGCCCTAGAGCCCCGACTGATAGGACTGTATTCAGCGTGCCTCGAGCAGGGCCAGTTTCCCATTCAGTGGAAGACAGGTTCGTTGGTCCTGCTCAGGAAGGTGGGGCGCCCTGCGGACTCCCCGTCTGCGTACCGGCCCATAGTGCTGCTTGACGAGGTGGGCAAGTTATTCGAACGGATAATTGCGGACCGCCTCGTCAGCCACTTGTGCAGAGATGGGCCGGACCTGGACGACAACCAATTTGGTTTTCGGCATGGGCGTTCCACAATAGACGCAATTATGCGAATAAGAGTCCTGGCGGAGGAAGTTGTATCTCGGGGCGGGGTGATGCTGGCGGTGTCCTTGGACATATCGAACGCCTTCAACACCCTGCCCTGGAGTTGTATTAGGGAGGCGCTGCGTTATCATCAGGTGCCTCCCTACCTCCGCCACGTAGTCGGGGCCTACTTAGCAGAAAGGTCTGTCACCTACAGGGGACGCGACGGCAGAGGCCGGCGCGAGATGTGGTGCGGTGTTCCACAGGGTTCGGTTCTGGGACCGCTCCTGTGGAACATCGGTTACGACTGGGTATTGAGGGGCGAGCTCCAGCCGGGGGTGAACTTGACGTGTTACGCGGATGACACGCTGGTTACGGCTCGGGGGAGCTCGCACAGGGAGGCAGCGTTGTTGGCTACGGCGGCGGTCTCACAGGTGGTGAACCGCATCCGGCGCCTGGGCCTGGAGGTAGCCCTCAGCAAGTCGGAGGCCATCACTTTCCATGGCCCCCGACGGGCGCCACCACCGGGATCACACATCGTGGTCGGGGGGGCCCGAATCGCTGTCGAGTCTACCATGAAGTACCTAGGATTGGTGCTCGACAGCCGCTGGGACTTCGGCCCCCACTTTCGGCGGCTGGCGCCTAAGTTGATGGGCGCTGCAGGCGCGCTGTCAACGCTGCTTCCCAATTTGGGGGGCCCGAGCACCGCCTGTAGGCGGTTGTACGTGGGGATCGTGCGATCCATGGCCCTATATGGGTCCCCGGTGTGGGCAGCTGACCTGACGGCCCGCAGTATCGCAGTGTTGCGAGTACCGCAAAGGGCGATGGCCGTTAGAGTCATCAGAGGGTATCGCACGATCTCCTACGAGGCGGCTTGCGCACTGGCCGGATCCCCGCCGTGGGACCTGGAAGCGAGAGCCCTCGCGTCACTACATCGGTGGCGCGAGGAGGCGCGGACGAGGGGCGTGGTACTCGTGCAGCAGCAGATCACGCTGCGCCGGTCCGAGCTCCGTGAGGTCTTGGTGGCGGAATGGCGGGACAGGCTTCTGCGCCCTACCGCTGGCCTCGTTACTATCGGGGCGGTCCGGCCGGTGCTCGACGACTGGCTCGGGAGGAGGCACGGCTCTCTGTCATTTAGGGCGACGCAGGTGCTCTCGGGGCACGGCTGCTTCGGGAGGTACCTGCATCGCATAGGCAGGGAGCCAGACGCTCGGTGTCATCACTGCGTCCATTGCCGGGAGGACACGGCGTGGCATACGCTTGCAGAGTGTGCAGCTTGGGAGGAGCCACGCCGTGACCTTGTATTGGAAGTGGGTAGCGACCTGTCGCTGCCGAATGTTATTAATTCTATGGTCGGCAGCGCAGCGTCGTGGGACGCGGTGATCTCCTTCTGCGAAAATGTCATGTCGCAGAAGGAGGCAGCGGAAAGGGAGAGGGAGATGTCGAGTGCTCTCCCGGCCCGTAGCAGGCGCACCGGGCGTCGGCGGAGGGCAGATAATGCCCTCTTCCGGCCCCCCTAAATGGGTCCAGGGACGGCGGACTCGGGGACGTCCGCCGCCCCCTATCATATAAGACCCGAGGTGGTGGCGCGTAATGTTCCACGTGCGCCTCTCTTAGACGTCGCGGGGGGAGTCAAACACCTCACTCCCCCCGTTTGACTAGACGGAGCCCGCAGAGGCGGGCCGGCACCAGTCGGGGGCTGCGTTGAAGAGTGCTTAAGTGTCCCCGTAGCCCCCGGTGCAAGTGTGCGAGGGAACACGGGGTGGTTTTAGTCAGTAGAAGTCTGACAGACCCCTCCGCCCGCCCCAGGGCGGAGGACATCCATGAGGATTTCCACCCCGTCAACAAAAAAAAAAAAAAAGGTAGACATACTCCTTCACAACTTCGAGAAGCGACCCTTCGATGTGGATTGGACTCGGCAAGACGTGCGAATTGTACATGATTTTCGTCTTGTCCAAATTCATGCCGAGGCCAACCCGCCGAGAGGCTCCATTTAGGCTATGCAGCATCTGGTCTAACTGTTCCAGCGTCTCTGCCATTATGACGATGTCATCGGCAAAGCGAAGGTGTGAGATGTACTCGCCGTTTACGTTTATACCCTGTCCAGTCCAGTCCAGCGTCTTAAAAACGTCCTCCAATGCATTGGAGAACAGTTTCGGGGATATCACATCCCCCTGTCTCACTCCCCTGAGCAGTTGGATGGGGGTGGTTTTCGTATTCTGGATCTGGACAGTCATCGTGGCAGCGTCATACAAACACCTCAACACTTCGATGTATCGCCAATCAATTCGACATCGTTGCAGAGAGGCCAGAACTGCCCATATTTCGATGGAGTCGAAGGCTTTCTCGTAGTCCACAAATGCCATACACAGCGGCTGGTTGTACTCTTCGGTCTTCTGCACAATTTGCCGAACAGTATGGATGTGGTCTACGGTACTGAAGCCTTTTCGAAAACCGGCTTGTTCTGGTGGCTGGAACTCGTCAAGTCTCCTGGCGAGACGGTTCGTGACGACCCTCGAAAACAGCTTGTATACGTGGCTCAGTAGTGAGATGGGTCTATAGTTCTTCAGCAAGGTTTTGTCGCCTTTTTTGAAGAACAGAACCCCCGCACCTCTGCTCCACGCCTCGGGCGTTGTACCCTCTTGGATGACGGAATTGAAGAGACTCGCTAGCTCTCTGAGGACTGGAGCCCCGCCCGCTTTAAGGAGCTCTGTTGTTATTCCGTCATCACCTGGTGCCTTGTTGTTCTTTAGCTGCTCGAGAGCCGCCCTAATCTCGCACTGGTCGACATCCGGGATGTCCTCCGTGAAGTGGCGCGTCAGTTCGGCACGATGGTCATCTTCACTATGTCCCGCTGGTTTTGCCATCCGCGTTGAGTATAAGTGTCCGTAAAAATCCTCGACTTCCTCGAGTATCTCGGACTTTGAAGTCACGATTCTACCATCCGCAGTTCTAAGTTTCGTCAGATGGGACCTCCCTAATTGCTGAGCGAACACTTTCGACCCTCGGTTCTGCTCAATCGCGACCTTGATGTCACGTGTGTTGGAGCACCGCAGGTCGCGTCGCGTCAGCTTTCTAATTTTTAGGTTTAAGGCCCTCTTATCTAAAGAAGACGGCTGCGTGGATGGCAACTCTCGTCTTTCCCTCATAAGTCCGAGAGTTTCCGAGGAAAGTTTGGACACCATACTTTTTTGCTGCAACGGGAAAAGTCTGCCGGACACGTCACGTAAGGCTTTGACCACCTCGTCGGCTTTCTCGTCGACAGTGCCTGTGGTTTCCAGCAGGGCGAATCGATTTTGAAGTTCCAGCTGGAACTTTTCGGATCCTAGAGCAGCTTGGAGCTGCGTAGGTCGGAGGGTTGGCCTCATCATGCGGACTCTTTCGGCTCGAAAATTGATACTTAGAGTGCCTCGGACAAGCCTGTGATCGCTTCCGGTATTAAACCTGCTGATCACGGAGACATCT
Organism: Griposia aprilina; assembly: GCA_916610205.1. NCBI lineage: Eukaryota > Metazoa > Arthropoda > Insecta > Lepidoptera > Noctuidae > Griposia > Griposia aprilina. The sequence goes on along the minus strand of OU744305.1, from coordinate 9,479,678 downwards.
CTAAATATGTGCTTTTTATCCGTCATGATGAAGTCTATCTCGTTCCTTGTCACGTTATCGGGGCTCTGCCAGGTCCACTTCCTCTGGGGCTTCTTTTTAAAGAATGAATTCATTAAGAAGAGCCCCTGCGACTCTAAAAAGTTGACCAGCATTTGCCCCCTGTGATTCCTGCGTCCCAAACCGAACGGTCCGACTTTCGATTCGCTGCGTTCTTGTACTCCCACTTTGGCATTGAAGTCCCCCATAACAACGTTGTAGTGGGCCTTTGTCGTACCGTGCATTGCCTTGGCAATATCCTCATACATGGCCTCGGCTGTCTCGTCAGAGCAAGTCGAAGTCGGCGCATATACCTGTATCACTTTCAAGAAGTACCTGTCGATGAGTTTCAGTACAAGGTACGCTACCCGTGTCGACACGCTACTGATTTCCACAACGCTGCTAGTGAGTTCCTTGTTGACCAGGAAGCCGACACCGCCTTGGGAGAGCTGATCACCTTCGCGGAAGTAGAATAGGTGGCCTGACTCCAGGGATATCGTGTCCTCTCCCTGTCTTCGGACTTCAGATAACCCCAGTATATGCCAGTTAATGCGACCTAACTCCACTTCAAGTTCGGCAAGGTGATGGTCCAGCCTCATCGAACGTCCATTGTACGTAGCCAGATGTAGTCGTCGTTGGTAGCCTGCCGTAACCCGGGGATTCTTCGCACCCCCCGTCCCGCCGTTACCGTGACCGCTACCTTGACCAGGAATAGCGGGACCACCGGGAACTGGGGGCCGTTGTTTTGGCACTTTAATCATAGGAGGTTTAATGCCCGTAGTCACCACGCTGGGCAAGCGGGTTGGTGACCGCAGAGCCAATCCTTTTGCAACGATGACGCTGCTGCCCGTCATCGCTCTGAAGAATTTAGGTTGGCTTGTTGGATGGTTATACCGCCATCGGTCGGTCGCCAGCGCCTCGTCTGTCAGTGGCAGGGTGTACCGCGCGCAGGTGAGGTTGACATTTGAGGAGTCCGGTTGTTATGTGCTCCCCCTTACACCCCATAACCCTCTTGCAACGGCCTAAGTATTTTTTTTGGCAAAAATCTCTTGTTTGGCCGTAGACTCGAATCGGAATAGCACATGAGCGACCAGAAGGGTATAATAGTAGCCTTCCGGGTCTGAATTTGGCGGGTCGTATTTAGTACGCATTACAGCTGGCCGGTTGCGTTTTTTCATCCTTCCTTGGTTATCAAACAAGGTGATGAACTGCTGTCGCGTATTATTCTCCGGAACTTTTTCGTAGGCATTAGCATCCTGGTCGTCTTCAGAGCAGAAGGTACGTCTGACAGGCTCGTACTAAACACTGAACTCTCCCAAGCTTAATGCTTCTTGTATGAGTGGCCGTGAAACGACCGATCAAAAATATTTTTATATGGTTCATTGGTACCATAATATACGCGTAGCATCCTATACCTTAGTTCCGGTACACAAAAATTAAGAAAAACTAACTTGCGAGACGAGTCACGCATTTTGATATGGCAAAGTCGGAAGCAGCCTCACATGCTGATACTTCACGATGGGTTGAAATTGCATTTTGCATAGCAAACACTTGTTTTTCCATGCTCCCACTCTTCTCTTGCACCCGTCTTATAGCTTCTTTTGTACTTCTTTTTACTTTGGCAGGCTCAGACTTCGAAATGTATTTCGAAATATATATGCTTACACCTGTCGCCGTGCCACATGGCTGTATATCCATATTGGCTTGCCACATTAGCAACATTCGTGAATTGTAGTTATTTATTTGTTCCTTGCCTTCTTTTCTCTTCAGCACATAAAAACGCCTCTGTTCCTCATCGCTTCGTCCTCATCCAATATTCGAGATTGGTTTGATATTGGCCTTGGGAAACCAAATCGGCAATAGTTATTATTATTTTTGTAACACGTATGGGTGTGTTTATGTTCTTGCAGACGTGCAACCAAATCTCGTCAATCCGAATCTTTGTTAGAGTCTGGAAGTGTACAAGACACAACTTGATCTAAAAGCGTAATTCCCGCTTCAGTGTCGAAGGGGGCATCTCATCACACCACACAACCATATACGCTTGAGGACTACCTCGCAGTTGAAACTCTATGCGCCACCAAAAGTCTACAACGGGCCACACCAGTCATCTTGACATTTTAAAATAGTGAAAAAGGTGTTCGGACGAAGCATAAACTGTCTGTACAATGTGACCGGGTATGATAAATGATAAATGATTTCATTTCTGTAAGTAGGTTTGTGCAAACACTTTTATACGTCGATCATATTTTTTTAATTATATGAGTTCGGCGTTTCCTATGTAAATCCTCGACGGCACGGTTGGCGCAGTGGTTAAGCGATTGACTGCTGCGCTGCGTGTCGTGGGTTCGATTCTCGCACGGAACAAATATTTGTATGACCTACAAGTAGTTGTTCCGGGTCTGGCTGTTTGTGTATGTGAGTTTGAATGTTTGTGAACGCACCCACGATACAGGAGAAATTCCTAGTGTAGGGCAATGTTTTAAAAAAAAAAAAAAAAAAAAAAAAAAAACCACGAGCCGCAAGTTTTCAATTTTACAATCTACCTCTGTGCCAAATTTCATCAAGATCCGTTTATTAGCCATTCTGACGTGATTGCATTTGTAATATTATGTATACATATAGTTTTTTTTTGTAAGGTTTTCTATGGGATATTGAATAATACCTACTGTTATATTTATTTAATTTCTTTTGTTATGTTATTAATGAATGAATGCATATTGAATACTACTATTATATACTTTTTTGTTATGTACTAAGCAAGCTCTAGACGATGATAGTACACGTAGTCAAATTTTTATGTTTTTTTTTTTAACACCATTATATTTTTTTAAATTTGCACCAGCTTATGTTAGCCGGGATAACGAAGCGCTTCTAACGATACAACATACATTCAAACTCAAACTCAAACTCAAAGCATTTATTTCAAATAAACCAATTACAGGCACTTTTGAATTGTCAAGGGGTCGGTCAGTCAGAAAGATGAAGCTAGTTACCCATTCCAAAGCGTAGTAGGTACCTATGGAGAAGAACGGGCAAGAAACTCCATGGACACTCTTTTAAATCAAAAAATGGTTACAAAATATTGATTACATCGTTCATGTTGAAAATTATGCATGTGAGAACGATGCAGAACGTTAAAAGCGTCCGTAATAAAAAGACAAAAGCAATTCAAATATTAAATTAAATTAAAATAAGCCGTGGCAGCCAAGAAATGACCAGTCCCCACTGACGGCGCCCGTTCACGAACATGACGCATAGATCAGCACCATTCAGCTCAACCATTTTGAAGGGAACTTAATGATCCAACACACACGCCACCACCAGCGAGACATTAGAGTGAGCATGACAAACTCTCAGCCGCCAGGGCACATTCAAGTCAATGAAAGAAAAACCTATTAAATAATAGCTTTATAGTAGGTGCATAGTACTCACACCTGTGCTATGCAATTATACAATACTAAAACATTGAATTTATACAATGCAAAGATAAGTTTTTAAAATCTTCAGCAGCTCCAACAGTAGTTTCAAATGCTAATCAATTATTTTATGCGCCCTTGTGGAGCAGGACCAGCGTTGAGCCAAGCATTTTTATCAGCGATGTAATCCCCCAACTTATAATATGCCTGGCTGCATAGTGTGCGTTTTATACAAGATTTGAATTTAGTTTCATTCAGTTGAAGAATATGGGGAGGTATTTTATTGAAACATTTTAAACAGTACCCCATGAAAGATGAGTCTACTTTAGCCAGCCTGAAACCTGGTTGAACTAATTGATCCCTATTTCTAGTGATATAATTGTGTCTTTCACCTCTTTTACTAAAAAGATGTAGATTTTTCCTTACGTACATGATGTTTTCATAGATATATTGACAAGGTACAGTCATGATGTTAATATCTTTAAACCGTTCCCTTAGAGAGTCGCGCCTGCGGAGGCCATATATGGCTCGGATGGCTCTTTTCTGCAGAATAAAAATAGACTCGACGTCTGCAGCCCGTCCCCATAGTAAAATACCGTACGACATAATACTATGGAAGTAACTAAAATAGACTAGCCTCGCGGTACCTACATCAGTAAATTGACGGATTTTTCTCACAGCATATGCTGCTGAACTTAGCCGTCCTGCAAGGGATGTTAAATGAGGACCCCATTGAAGCCTTGAGTCAAGCGTGATGCCCAGGAAAACAGTTTTATCGACGAATTCTAGTTTCTCTTGATTTAATACTATCTCACAATTTGTACTTTTGACATTTGGTAAGGAAAATCTAATACACTTAGTTTTATTCCCATTTAATACTAAATTATTAGCAGTGAACCAAATTTGGATCTGCAGTAGGGCGTTATTTACGTCGTCAAGATTTGATGCACGTCTATTAATTTTAAAAATTAAAGAAGTATCGTCAGCAAATAACACCATTTGTGGTAGGGTTTTTAACAAATGGGGTAGATCATTAATATATACTAAAAAGAGGAAAGGACTCAATATCGAGCCTTGTGGTACACCCATTTTTACTTTTAAACCGAGTGAATTGACACCATTTATTTGAACTTGCTGCTGTCTATTATTTAAATAAGATTCTACTAAACTGAGTGCAAGTTTTCCAAGTCCGTAATGCTCAAGTTTCAAGATTAGCGTTTCGTGGTCGACGCAATCAAATGCCTTGGAGAGGTCACAAAAGATTCCTACAGCGTCTTGGGCTTCTTCCCACGCCGTAAATATGTGTTTTAATAAGGTGACACCGGCGTCAGTCGTACAACGTCTCTTGATGAAACCATACTGTTGATTTTGATACATTGATACATTGATATCGATTAAGCTGTTTCGAAGTTAAGGTGGAATAAAGAAACTCACAAACATACATGAACTCTGAAAACATAACACTCCTATTTTGGACAGTCATGTAAAAAAGAAAAGGCTAGTCGAGAAAACGTAATTGCACTTTTTTGTGTAAAGCTTTGGTTCATGCTCTAATCAGAGCTTTTGGCAAATGCGATGATAAGTTTATAACTAATTAGTTAGCAAAGCTACAATAGGCGGATATTTACTCTTTGAAAATTCTTGCTTGGACATCTGGATATGACCCAATTAAAATCAAACAGAAAGTCATGGCCCAAGTTGAAGTATCATAAGCGGCTCCTAAGATAGTGTCCAAGTGTGCCCTAATCTCTTCATCCGTGAATGTTTCTTGTTTTGCACCTTCTTCCAGCAATAGATCTAAGACCGACTTGTAACCTGAAATAATTATTTTTTTGCTTTCAATCTGTTATAGAAAGAAAGAAAAGAAAGAAAAATTGTTTATTCTACACAAACAAAACGCACATTACAAAAAAATTACATTAATAAAAATACAAACATAGAAAGTAGCCAAAAGCCTCGTACCCAAAAATTAAAAGGTTTAAAATTTTGTCCATGGCCAAGGACCAAAGACAATACATTTACTGTCTGTAATGTTGGTGGAATTGGCAGATTGTATGATTCGTTATTATAAAAACGGCACCGTCTGTTTACAAACGCTCGCTGGATTGCAAAATGCCGAAAGAAAATTGATGATGCTTCTAATCGTATTTATTTCTGCAATAGTCAGATGTTAGGGTAACTATGATTTAAAGGGTATATTATAAAAGGGGGAATATTAAATTTATCTTCCAAAACCTTTTAATGATGTCCGCCTTTTTTTGTATTTTTAAAAACTATCTGTACCGTTAAAGTTGATCGCAGTAACTGCACGTCTATCTAATGGGTTAGGTTATGTTTGGACTGTTACCAACCACGAGATTAGTGAGTATATTAACGTGTCGATTAGTCCTTTTATTTAGGAAAGCGAATTAGGAATTATTTGAGGATCGATTATACATGCCGTTAATTATTTATTTTTATCAGGTAACGAAAAGGAACATACACAAATAGTATACACACATCAAAATTATCTAGGGATAAAGACAATCAACAAAATAAAAAATCCTTATTGAAATGAAATAAAAATATCTATTTGATTGATTAATTATGAAGTTTTCGTATGTGTCAATCTCGACTAAGTATTCTCTGCTTTTGCATTAATATAGACTTTTCGCTTAGGTATGCTGAATTTTTGACCTTAGGTAATCCTGATATTAAAATGTGACAAGAAGATAAAAATAAAAGTTTTGAAAGGTTTTTTTTGCGTAAAATAAACAATTAATAGTCTGTATTTCTGCCGTTAACACGTCTAACACAATCGCAGCGATTCAGAATACTCAACATGAGTTCATTCAAATGACGTTGCGGAATGGCCGCTCACTCCGTTGTAACAGGCGAAAAAGATTTTCTGGTGTGTGTACGGCATCCATATTTGGCAGAACTCTTCTATAAAGCATGCGTGCTCAATGGAATTCAAGTCTGGCGATTGAGCAGGCCATGGTAGGATGTTGATATCAGGTAAGGCAAGTGTGTTTGCAACGACTCTTGCAGTGTGTGGACGTGCATTATCATGCATAAGCACGAAAGGAAGCACGAAATTGGGTCCGCAAAGGAATGATAACATCTGATACAATCGTTTCAGAGTAAATCTGAGTATTGAAATTGCCTCTGATCTAAATAAGTTTGGTTCTTCCGCTGATCCAAATACCTGCCCATATCATGATCGTTCCACCTCTGTATGCATGGATTTCCTAAAATGATTTTAAACGTTCTTGGCTTCCAAGTGTCCTGCAATACCGTCTCGTCTAGTATCTGGCCTCATACCAAACTGAGATTCATCAGAAAAACACACAAAACGCGACTCTTCTTATGTCCAATTTCTATGTTCACGAGCCCATTGTAAACGGGTTCTGCGATTGTGGGGCTCAATAGGTGGTACACGTCGTGGCCTTCGGGAACGAAGATTGACTTCATGCAAGCGACTTCCTATGGTTTGGTCGTTTATTTACCATCCATGAAGAGCTATGAAGCCTTGTAACCAACATCATCGGGGTCATTGTCATCATAGCTGTTACATATATGTGAGGAATATGCTTGTGGTCACGGCTTATTGTATAACGTACAGAAGAGCCAGTGTATGATCTTCGAGACCGCCAGTGCGAAATGTCCAGGAAGCATACCTCCGGTCAGACTCAATGAGGTCCCTTTGAAAATGGTTGACCACTTTACATACTTGGGGCATGTTTTGGCTGTCGACCTCAAGGATCACGCAGACATGGGACGGGAGCGTAGGGCGTTGTCTGTTAGAGCGAACATGATCGCCTGCAGATTTGCGCGGTGCTCTAATTAGGTTAAGTTATTAGTTAAGACGTTAGCCACGCTCTATAGAGCGTACTGTACATCGCTGTACTCATGCAGTCTGTTGGCTCACTACTCTAATAGAAGTTACAGCGTCATCCACGTCCAATATAATAAAGCGTTCAGGGCAGTGATGGGGCTACCTTGATACTGCAGTGCCTAGGGTATGTTCGCAGAGGCACGCACCGATTGCTTTCACGCGACCATGCGCAAGCGCGCCGCTTCCTTGGTGCACAGGGTTCGGGTTAGCCCCAACATCGTACTGGCGATGTTTGCGGGAAGGCTGGACTACTTTTTTTTTCATTTGATTTAGTTTTATTTGATTTGATTTAATTTTATTTGTTTTGATTTATTTTTCGATTTTTACATTATCATTATTGTTATTACTAATAATTTGTTAATTTATGCCTGGCTATGGGTGTTATTTACCTGAAAATAAATGAATTTATTATTTTACGATTTCGTCGAACAGTAATTTGTAAGTAATGAACTTGTCTGCGTGTGGTAATGCGAGCTCAACTTCCACGTCGCCTCTCTCTCGCCTCATCTCGCCTCTGCCACGCTGCCAGTTATAACTCTCTGCGTAGTGCCCAGAGCGATTGCCACAGCATGTTACTGAGAGCCAGCTTCCAACATTTCCACAGCTCGGATAATTTCTTCGCGGCTTAAATTACATCTTCTCTCCGTAATAACGTTATTTTGTATTGACTCCACTTAGAAGTTTGGCAGAAATTTTACTGATTTGGCCTCAAACTTGTTGCAGGATTATATAGGAATACGTCTTGACAGAAGATTTTCATCTTTTGACCGAAATTCAAAAACTATTCCCCGTTCAAATGACGAAATTTACTAAAAAGTACCCATTGCAGCTACAAAAAAAAAAAACTAACTAGCAAAAACGTGCTTAATCCCTAGACACCTTTGATGTGTGTATTAATTACTTATAAACCGTAATAATAGTTACGTTCGTACAAAATATTATGAACATTTATATTTATTTTGTAATATATTTATTTTGTAATTTTTTTATAAATATTGTACACAACACAACTACTATTTACACTCGGACTAACTAACTATTTATATTTTAATTGTAAATATTATTGTAATTTAAATAAAAAACATCATTACTTTTTCAAAAATAAAAGAAATAAAAATTTATACAACTAAATACAAAATGTATGTCTAGGTTTGGAACAAAATTAAATTAATTTGTTTGAGGCGGTAATTAAGAATTATAATTTCAGTGATTGAAGTTCATATATACTAATAATACTCCGCAGTAATCCGTTGAACGTCAGTTTCCATGGACACGTTAGAATTTTTTATGTCCTGTTAACCTCAAAATACGATATCTTTTGCCCACGGCTTTTTCACGATTCCCTTACATATAAACACTTGCACTACTCGACGTAATTTAAGTTGTTTCGATTAGAAGTGCCACTGGTGGTAGAAAATAGAACTAGTTGTTTCAATTTGCCACGGCATTATGGTCCATAGGGTTTCATGGACTTTTACACAATACCGAGGCATTTTATATTTGGCGTTCGGCATTTTACAAAATAGCCAGCGCTTGTGAATGGACGACGCCGTTTGTATAACATCTATTCTATATAAACATGCACGTAGTTTGCAGGCATCCGGCACCGATCTGCTGTCGGTAACTGAAGTAAAGTCATAGCAAACTTTAGACTTTGAAAATAAAAAGTCAACTCTCTCGTAAAAATTGGAATTCTCAATATTTAAGGCGCTTCTCTTAAAGGGCCCGCTTCAACTTTCCACCCTATATACTAAACATGTTAACCAAACCGAATAATGATAAGTGTCAAAATGTATGTGAAATTAACGCGAATTTAACGACACCGCTCAATAATTGTTAAAATCGGTCTAATAGAACTTATTGATGTAAAGACAGACATACCTTCATACCAACAAATAATATTACTCTCCTTTTTGGGCTCTGCCACAGTTGGGCTTAAATTGCGTAGAGTTTTTTTGATTTCGCTAGCGATTATACAATTGGCATCACGTGGTTTGGGAAAGTGGGACCGTGGTCCTAGTTTGACAGCACTGCCCCAGTCGCCTTAGTACTCAAGTGATAGTACATAATTAATTCTTTACCTGGTCTAGCCTCCTTCATATAGTCTGAAGAAATGTTTTGATTCAGTTCTGATTTCCGTTTAGCGACCATCTGAAAACAGACAACGTTTTAAGATAACCAACACGATGTTATTGTTGCAGTTAACAGTACATATGACAACTACGCATCACACTGACGTCACGCAAAATCCTGCATCGCGCAAGCGAAGTTTGAGGCGTGACTAGCATATGCTAATCACGCCTCCAACGTCCTGACATCAATTGTCAGGTAGTAGCCCACCAAACACAACACACGCCTAGTCGGAGGATCCTCCCTTTTCTAAAAAGGTTGAGGAATTTCACAGCCTGTTCCTTATACTTATTAAGTGGTACAGAAGTAATTATTTTGTTAAAATTATTTTAAAATAATTACCGTTTCAGTTATGCTTTTCAAAGTTTTAGCAATGTCATCTTGTTTCTTCTTTAAAGAACTCATATTAAATAAAAATGGCAAATGCAACCAAATTTTTTGAAATCTATCCTCGAGCAAAGCGAAATAATTGTCAATACCGTGAGCATAGTTTTTAAGAGTCACCTCCGGTTCATAGTCATTAGGTTTACCTCCGATCGTTGTTTCTGTGAATAGAACACATTGTTTAGCGATGTATAACCTTCTTTGAAAAAAAAAACAGCAATACTGAAGATGTGCATAGTTAGTTAGCCACGTGCGGCCTGAGTCTGCAATGCCTTCGCGATGCCTTTGATATGGCATTTCAAAAATACTTACTATACACAGCTGTAACTACATTATTTAACAAGTATGGTTTCACATCAAACGGATCGTTTCCTGCTTCAGGAGCTAGTTCAGAAACAAGACGTCTCGCTTGTTCGCTATATTCTTGCACAAACGTGTTCAGTATTTGCTGGTTGAATGCTGGATTTAGTAGTTTACGGTGAGGCTTCCATGTTATTGCTAGAAATATGAACGTAACCAATAAAAGTAAAATAATAATAACCCTTATGGGATGCTAATAGATAGGCTTCAAATCTACATAAAGACGGACTTATTATACTTAAACACAATGGTGCCGATTCTCATGTACACCGAACTAAACTAACTAAGCTATCACTAAAATTCCTTACTTTTGGATATGAGAATCTTAAAACTATTCTGCAAAAAAAATATTTCCAAATTTAAAAATAATTTTGACGCAACTAAAATTTAATTTGACAATCGTGACTCCACGTGGTACTTGTTTGCCCTACCCCATGATATTTTTTTGAGCTGGTGGCACGCTTGGGGGGCAGCCTCGACGTGTTTTATATGGAATTTTTCACTTTTTGTATGGAAAATATGATAAAAATATTATCTACATGTAGAGTTTTAGGGGTTCATGAGTCCACCGTAGGCGCGGGCTTGCGGATGGCGGGCAATGGGCCGCTCGCCATCCGGTAAGGACAAGGCCCGGGTCGACGGCACGTTGTGTTCCACGCGCGCCTCAAAGAGATGTCAGCATAATTGACGGGGTCCGATACGGCCGATGCCTGCCGGGGTCGAGGATTGTTCGAAAGAGTTACCGTGGCCCTGGCGCACAGGCAACTGAAGGATTACGGGTGGGTTTAAGTCAGTAAGAATCTGACACGCTCTTCCGTTCTCACCCAGAGCGGGAGAGGTCATTTGATGAATTCCCAAATAAACTTACAAACAAAAGAAAAAACTTTATTGATTAAAAAACGTCGGATTTAGTTAGAAAACCAATATTTTTGATGAAAATCGGCATAATCAGAATACCAAAATTGCCATTATCACTAAACTAATAATTCAGTGCCATCTTAGTGCTGTCAAACTAAAATATAGTTAAGTTGTGTCATTTTAGTCTATTTCAGAATGAGAAATCGTCGTTTGACAGGAATAAACTACATTTTTGTGATTTTTAGTCTAGTTTAGAGAATTTTGTGACAAAAAAATCGGCACCATTATCATGCAGTATTGTCTAAGTTAAAGTTAAAAAAATAGATTTCGATAGTTTGAGTGAAAGATGATAATGGCTGGAACATTACACTTACATCACGCCCGATCACGCGCGTGCGGTAGGTAGGTACGCCTAGCGAGAGCGTCAAACCTGTGGCTTTGCAGACCATCAAATTATTTAGTGCTCTTTTAGTGCTTTCTTAGTTTGGTTTTGATTTTAGTGAAGATGTCCCAATTAAGCTAAATCTAAGAAAACAATTAAAATTAGCTATTTTGAAATTAGCTTTGACTTTTAAGTGAAAGCTAATTTTAGCAAAAATTAAAACGTAAATAACTTCCAACCCAAAAGAGAATCTTTTCAGATACATACGAGAGGAGGCTAGAGCACTTAAAAAAAGTGCCCTGCTGGCGGTAGAGCAAAAGCACTTAAGCACTTAAAAGTCAAAGCTAATTTCAAAATAGCTAATTTTAATTTTTCGCTACCAGATATAGGAAAAATATTCATTTAGTGCAAGACCTATTAATCCTACCTATATACTAAATTGACAGATTTTGTTTTCGCTACTCTGTTTTCTCTCTTTCTGTGCTGAGCTGGTATGGGTATACGTAAGATAAGGTAGTATCAGAGCCAATATAAAAAATGTGTATGTAAATATTAATAAAAAACTAAATGTAAAGCTACACTGGATCGCAAAAATTCCGGGTCGCTAATAAATGGCGTGATAGTTTCTTAAATACATAAGACTAATTTGCGAAACTATAGTATATTGTAGATGACTGATAAATATACAGAGTTGATACGATATAGGGGCATTAAATTACACTACGTATACTATACGTGTTTAGTATTAATTCGGTACGGTATAAAAATAAAAGCACCAAAAATGAGTATTTTTTTATTTTCAAACAAACTAAATAGCTTATAAATCAGAGTAAAACGCAATCACCCTTTGTAAAGAAATTTAACTGACCTTAGATACTTAGGTAACAAAGCGGCAACGTCGCGCGTGCGCCGGGCGGCGGCTTACGCCTCCGCTCGCGCTGGCTTTTATGTTATGTAAGGTTTTGAATACGCGCACAACAAAATCACTTTTTTTTTTAATTCTCGATGTGTCCTCCATTCATATTAATGCACAAATTATACCGACGGAGAATATTGTTATTTATTTTTCTAATTAAGACACTGTCCGTCGCTAAGCACTTTAATTACACACACACACACAACCAAAGTTTAATTACGTGTCGTATCACAAAGAAGACAGTCAATCACAAAAAAAAACACTAACAGTAAATAATAATAATCCCAAGTTACGTGTCCTGTCACAATAAAAAACGAAATACTGTCTTTAACTTATTTAGTGTCATATTACATTAACAAAACAAAATCACAATTGTCAGCGCGCGAGTTCGACAAAACAAAAGCGGTGCAGGAGCTTCCGTGTTACGTAACATAAGTACGTTCCGAAAGGATAGCGTCGGCGCACTGAAAAAACAAGTTTTATAGAAGCCCCACTTACCGATCGCAAGGATCTAGGATGCAATAGCAACTCACTGACCTATTTCTATTTCTTTTTCGCGCGGGATGTTTTGATATGATTGTCACTCTCGTAATGAAAGTGCAAGTGTGTGTGTATTTATTGCTTCCTTGTTTGCATTGCCATCTTTTTGGCGAAAATATTTGGTTGTAATTGTGACTTGCGTCACAGCGGTAACAACGCATCGTATGTTATACTCAGATTTATCGTTTTAAGGTGCATGACCTAAGCGTATAGACATAATCAGCTGTTAGGAAAGATACATCGTGTTCAAACGGGGCAAAAAATTAAAAAAATCATTTGCGATTAAACTACTGCTCCTATTTAATTGATTTTTGGTACAGAGCTTCAAAATGGTACCTAGTATAGTCAGTTTAAAGAAAAGCCCCTCTGTCGTATCAACTTTGTATATAAAAAATGTGTAACACGTTTTGTACACTATATAACTTTAATTAAATACTAAAAAATAAGACAATTTCGCTTTTAACTTATGACAACAAAAATACACGTCGCAGTAAATCTTGTCTCCTGATGTACATCTTTAAATCGCTGGAATACTCTTTGGACCGTTGATAAAGATACTCCTACTGTTTTAGCAATGCTACGCTGACTTTTTCCTTCGTGTACCATGGTAATAATCCGTGTACATTCTTCAGGTGTTAATGACATGATCATAGATAAATGATTAGTCTCGCTGCGCTCGACTAGATACCGCGCTATCCAAAAACAATAGCACCGTGAATGCAGCAATTCATTATTGTAGTGTGTGTAAGACATCGCCACTTGACATTTTGTCAGTTGACATTGACAACTAGTGTGCGTGAAGATTGTGTTACCAGCTGCTCAACTGTTACCCGAGTTAATGGGAAAAATATTTTATGCTGTGGTCTATTAGTTAAGTTATAAATGTAGATCAGAAAATACTTAAAAATGAACAATAAATTAAAAGCGAATGTATATTTGTGTATACGTTAGGTGTAGGTTTCTTCTTTAGAAAAATGGTAGGTATGTATATCAATGATTAGAAGATTAAAAATTATTTTTAATAATTTTTAATTATTAAAAATGATTCTAATGTGTTTTCTCACGTATCCCCCCCACACGTCCCCCCCAACCCCCCCACGTCCTGCCCTCACGTCGGGTACGTCATCCCCTCGAATATTTTTTTCGCAAATATTTTTGATGTAAAGAGACACGAAGTTTACATTTCAGGAACATGAGTCGAAATACGAAAAATAAAGTTAATTTTCCCGTAGTAAGTCGATCAGCTGATTGCGCATTTTTTATGGGAAGACGGTTTTTTTTTAAAAAATTCGGTCCATGTTCCTTGGGGAAAGTTGTTCAGTTTCATGGATAGAATCACCCCTTGAAATAGTGCCAGCAAACATTTTTACACCTTATGTGTATAGATTACAATAATAAACATTAAATAATTTATAGAACTAGGTTAAGTATATAATAGCTAGGTTAGATAAATGAAATAGGTTATATAATAAAATACAAAAATAATAAATTCACATTATAAAAATCTCATGCACGGGGAACTTGATTCTTGTATACGCGGCAATACTGAATGGCGTTTAAGGCCCTCCGGAGCGACTGGACAGATTATCAGCTGGACAGTTTCGCAGCTGGACAGATTAGCAACTGGACAGAGTACAGTCGTGAAAAAAATAAGTTTATAAACTATGAAACATATTATGTATTCAATTTAAAAAGTGTTTATTCAAGGAAAGTCTATATAAAACAAAGGCACTAAAATAGAATAAAAACTGTCTTACAATCTGGTTTTTTTTTGTTTTAAGGTAGGTGATATTAAACAAAATCTTCAATTAGGAACTTCTTTCAGATTACGGGGAGAAAACTAATATTGAGATAATTTTAAAGAGTGAACTTTTAAAAAAAAAACATTTTTTTCCTTAACGTTGTCCGATAATGTATTTTTTTTCTGCTTAACAGTCAAAATTTGCATTGGCCGACGTTTTGTTTCATTACAGTGATAGTAACTTCTATTTATTTTGATATCACTGATTTTCGATTCCTTTTTTAATAACTGTAGAAACAAAAAAGGGATGTTTTTTTTTGGTATTTTAGCATTAATTCGCCGGTGCCAACCTTCTATAGCGTTAGTAGTCCTATTTTTTCTCCGTGAGAAGTTACTTAACGTTGTTTGTTCAGTCGTAATTTTCGTCATCCAATAATTTGTGGAATAATTGAAAAAGGCTTTACATTCTTCATCATCTGTAGCCATTTCATTTATTGACAAAAAACCCTCAGGTATATCAGGTATATGTTTGGCAAAAGTGCTAATTGCCTCCTACACAATTGTGTCAATTTCCGACCATTTACAGTAGATGAAAATTTCAATTCTTCAGATTTTTTCCACACCGCATGCAGAATATGAAAATAACATCCCGATATATACATTTTAATGCTTGTGCAATAGCTGATTCATAATCGCACTTGAACTATTTAATATTAACAGACAATTGATCTTAAAAACACTGGAAACATTCTTGTATACGTTTCCTGAGACTTTACACTATCGCTACCCTTGGTTATGTTAACATGTAGCGAGAAAAGCTGGTAAAACGGTTTCGGTGCAATTTAGAACATACCGTCCCCATAATAAATGTATGTATTTTTAATTAAATCTCTCGCTGCTTGACTGCTAAACACAATTATTTTGTCTGCACGGCCATCATCATAATTATAAAAAGAAGTCTTTAACTAGACATTCAGGTATTTTAATATCTTCGATCTTGTCGCTTTTGCGCACCAATCCACACAAAGGAACTTTTTGCGATGTCTGTATAATATAATGTATTCTTTTTGGTATTAAATAATGGTAATGAGTGATCTGATGATTTTGATGGATCAGAAACAATTTTTCAAAAAAAAAAATTGTAGATTCTTTGCATTGGCTCCATATTACTGCATACTTCCTTTTTACATTCATCTAAAAGTTTCTATTTTCTATTCCGCTTAAAGTTTGGAGTACATGAGTACATGTTTACCTTCTTTTATTACTTATATCATTGTCTGTATATAATGTAATAGAGGTACTACACTCACGTTTCTTGCTACATCTCCAATTCGTACAATTCGATTTATTCCGCTTAGCGAAATTATACCGATGTCCAACATGTAACAGACAGAACACTCCCATGAGCGAGTCCTTCCCCCTTTTTCTTTGTCCATCGACAAAGACTAGCTTTGATTTTGTCCGACTCGCACCAGCAATATCCATTTTACGGATTAATTAATTTAATATTGTTAATGAAACGTTCCAAAGCTACAAAATAAAATGATGTATGATATTGATGACATTCAATGTCAAAGCTATTAATCGTAAATTTTGTTGTTATCAAAGAGTTTGCATTACGCAGATAGATAGATTTCATTTATATTTCCTTTTTACTACACAATAGGTTCCTACAAAGCAAACAATCCTTCAATATTATTATTATTACGTAAGTATAGAATTTATATAATTAGTATTTGATGGCCTATATCAATTTCAGATCAGATAAAAAAACCATGATTACTTAATTTAATTATGTCTAGGGTATGCTAATTTGATGGGCCTAGTTGTTTAAATCGAAGCTTGAAATGAGTCAGCCCTTGCCCTCTAGGGCAAGTCGTCCAATTTCCTATCTTGACCACTTTTTCATACCGTCCATATTTCCAACACGGGTCTCCCTTGTTTCATCGAAAAGAAATTGCCAAATTATCACTTCCCAAAGAATTTTCCGCATAATTTCATTTGCCAAATTATTACTTAGCAAAAAATCTCTTCACAAATAATTGTAATCCAAACCTAATGTTTAGCAAGTGAACGTTTAAAAAATAACTTGTTTACCAACTAGTACTATTACCAATTTTTATGTAGTCAAATATTTCAGTTGGTTGGTTGGAGTTTATTTCACGCAAAATAAAATAAGCCAAATATTTAGTATCGTCAGTTTTCAATTTACCATTTCTATTATAAGGCTTAGATGACGGAGCCCCGCCAAGCGGGGCTCCTACATCTGGGTGGTTTAAAAAAAAATAACCACGAAGGGGATGGCTGGGTCTTTCAGACCCCGCCATCCCCTTCTAACCTAACCTGTCCGAGTCGGGGTGCCCTAAGTCCCGAGCTCGCTTCGCTCGCTCTTGCATCCTATCCCACCCTTGGTTTTTTACCCTTGTATAAATGATTATATTAAAATAAAAATGCATATTTTTAATAATTCCCAAAAAAACTAATTCTTGCCTTTATATTTTTTGTCATAACAAATCATTAGACCAAACGTTTATTGTCTAAAGATTGTTTGCTGTAATAAATCATTTGATTTAAAACCAAATGCCTTAATGACATCATCCTTGTTAATATTCTACCAAATAAAAATTTGACCAAATGAAAATGTGCGAACTAAACTTATTCCTAACATTGCATTGGTATAAAAAAAGGTTGCTAAAATTTGTTTGGGTAGTGAAATTTTGGCAAAATCTTTTCGGCAAAACGGCAGGATCCCTTCCAACACATCCACTTTAATTATGTAATGGACTGTACACGTTCTGTCCAGTTGCTAATCTGTCCAGCTGAGAAACTGTCCAGCTGAGAATCTGTCCAGTTGCGAATCTGTCCAGTTGCTCCGGAGGGGTTTAAGGTTCATGTTATTTTATGTTGTAGCGACCCGGAATTTTTGCGATCCAGTGTATATTTGTTTTAATACACAATAATAAATGATAATACAGTTTTAAGATGTATAAATGGATTGCCCGAAAATGATTTGGCTAAAAACCCAGAATCTATTGTAACAAGGTACCGACCGGAACTGAAAATCGAAATCGAAAATAAAAAAAATGTTTGGTAAAAGCAATGGGGGTCCAGGAGAGTACCTAGAAACTATTAATTCCTTAACTTGAACTGTTACAGTTTTTATAAAAAAAATAAGATTTGTGGTTCAAATCTCCCCAACCAACGCATGGGAGAGTTCACCATAGTAGTAGGAGCACTTAATTAATTCTATTTGTTTGGGAAATATTGACAATACTTTGTAAACCTCAAATCTATAAGTTACAAGCTGACCCGACAGACGTTGTCCTGTCTTAACTATGAATGTCAAATGTCGTATAGTTTTAGTTTTGACTAATGACTAAACTATCGACTCATTTATCAACCGATCCATCTGTGTTTAACGATATTTGCAGCACGCATTCTGTCAATCGCTGACAGCTATTTCAAACAACTGACAGTTGTGTAATATTGGCGTAAAGTTTTCTTAAATTTTGTAACGTTCCGCTCAACTTACTTATTTTTTAAATTCTTATGATCTTTCTACTGACAATAACGAACACAACATTTTTTTTTTTGTGAAATCGGTCCAGCCGTTCACGCGTGATGGCGTAACCAAGGGAAATAGGGATTTATTTATACATATATAGATTATTATAAATTAGCATCTTTGAAGTACAAAATCAAAATCAAACTTATTTAAAAGGCACAACATAAGCACTAAATACTTAGTTGGTCTGGAAAGCCCTAGCATGCAGGGTCCTGCTAGTCCTATGAGCAGAAGCAGAGGTGTAACGTAGATGTACTCACATTTACCAGTTAGGTTTTAGTCCCATGGGCTGAGCCTATATCCACAAATCTGACACAGATCCTGACTCTGGAATTGCTGAGACACGTACCTAACTACTCTCCTACCCCCATCCCCCCACCCCTCCCTCCTGACGTTCCTAACTGCCTCGTTGGTCTAGTGGTTGCAGAGCATGAGGTCCTGAGTTCGATTCCCGGGTCGGGCAAAGTGTTATTGGGTTTTTCCATCTGGAATTTTTCGGTAGCAGCCCGGAGTCTGGATTTGTGCCCGGTTGATGGCAATAGGCTCGCCCCCTATTACATGGGACTTAAACATAACTGGCGAAATGTGGGTGTGCTATAGGTACACCTCTGCCTAACCCTTCGGAGATTACAGGCGTGATGTTATGTTATGTGTTATGTACCTAACTACCTACCTCGAGGGCTCGCGGCTAAATAATAAAACACGCCGCACGGCTCAATCGAAAGTTTTGTCATTAACGAGATCCCTCCGTGCCTCAGAAAGCACGTTAAAACGTTGGTCTCGGCTGTCATTCGTAGATCTTTGACAGTGGTTACGGCTGTCTGAACCCCATAAAGCCCCATTTACACGGTGCAAGTTAATTATATAACAACACGTACAATTATTCTTGCACGAAACGGGCAAGTTAGTTGCCGTTTAAAACTGGTATGGATTTAAATAGTACGTACAATAAAATCGCATTCAATTCTGGCGTGAAAACTTTCTATCATTGAAAGTTTAAATAAATCTTGAGAAGACGTTCAATAAAATTAAATGAAATATTTGGCAATGCAAATACGGGCAATACTTGAAACTATAAATTGTACAAGGACGTGCAACCCTCTGTGTTTGAACTAGGCAAAACTTGCATGTAATAACCGCCTTGCAATAATTCAATAATTGTCTTGGTGTAAACTTTATTCGCATGCAATTATTGTCTGGCAAAACTTGCATACAATTATTGAATGCCATTTTATTGAAATCACACGCGTGTAAAACAGAAGTCGCATGCAATTATTGTCTGACAAAACTTGCATACAATTATTGTATGCCATTTTATTGAAATCACACGCGTGTGAACAATTGCAATGGCAATTCTAATGGACTGGCAATAATTGGACGTGCATTATGGCATGCGATTATTGCTCTTGAACGTTCCAGAAACTTGCAATGTGTAAATGGGGCATTCGTTTTGCAACCAGTCTTACCAAAGGGTATCGTGTTACCCAGTTCCATATAAAATACTAGTTTCTGCATAAGACTGCATCCAGTTAAGACTGGAAGCCGACCCGAAAAGGTTATGCGGATTGATTGTACCTAATTGTGTAAATTAATTATGTAACATACCATTTGCTGTAATCAGTCCCCTATCATACAGCTCCTTTCCAAAGTTGTAAATATATGGCTTATCCATGCAAGTGTTGGCTACTGTTAGACAGTCCTCAATGTCTGTTATCACTGCAATACAAATTATAATAAATTAAGTCACCTGATTCCCAAGTAAAAACTCGAAAGAATCTCAAATATTAATTATATATAGATCTTGTATGGCGATATTTTTGTCACGTAAGGTTTTATCTATTTTTACTGATATTTTAGTAATGTTGTGTCGATTCCTTTATAAATCTATGAAATTGAAACTTTAACATAAATATAAAACTGTTTTTGAAATTACATTCCATTTTTATTATCCATCTAATAAGGTGCATTTACCTCAGGTTTCTTTTAAGTACAGGGTCTTAGTATCATGTATTTAACAGTCATATTTATAGTAAAGTGTTCATATGTTTACCATATATAGGTTGCGGGCCCAACCGTATCTCAATGACTCCACCATTTTCTAAACAGAAGTGATATACCTTTTTTTCCCACTGCCACAGTTCTGGAATCCCAAAAAGAATATTTTAAAAATGTGTTGGTGTCACATTCAAAATTCTTTAGCCGGTTAAAACCACTTTGACCACTGTCGTTTTTATAAGGATCACGGAAAACTTTTTATATTGATTTTAAATAATTAATTTAACTTAGGCGTTACGTAAAAACTGGTTTAAAAGAAAACCCGCGTTTTAACTCACTATATGTTTTGACTAGTTTTGCCCGGTTAAGAGTTTTGACTGTAACCATGAGTACGGAATCTCCGTGCCATTTTGACTGTATATATTTTTAAATTACACAACTCCAATCGCAGAATCATCACTTTGTCGTAACGGGGCGCATAAATAGACAGCTAAAATTGTTCAACTTCTATAATATCTTGATACATTGCCGTAAATTGACGGCATTGTGGTAAATTAAAAATCAAATAAAATGGTCGACGCAACGTTGTGTTTGCGATGTGGCCGGCCGTTAGTGCTTGGTGGTTTCGTAGTGGCAGTGACACCTGACCTTGTTATGGTCGGTATCGCTGAGACGGTTGATTTTGATGGCTAAATGTAGTCCGTGTGCAACAAACTATTAATTTTCATACAAATTACCGCCAGTTTCCATGTTGTCATTGTGGTGTAGTTGTGGTAGTGGTGTGATTGTGGTAGTGGTGTGATTGTGGTAGTTGTGTGATTGTGGTAGTGGTTTGGTTGTAGTAGTGCTGTGGGCGTTGTACGGTTGTGGTAGTGGTGTGAATGTGGTAGTGTTGTGGTTGTGGTAGTGGTGTGGTTGTGGTAGTGGTGTGGTTGTGGTGTGGTTGTGGGCCCTAAGACTATAGTTCCACAATTAGCGAGACGTCACAATAAGGAGTTTAAGGATGACCAATGACAATTACAAAATTATAACTGTCATAATGTCAAAAATTCAAAGACACGACAACGCAGTTACCTGCCATAACATTACATATTCATCTTGTAGCCAATCTGCTCTTTTGTAGGCACCTTACAACCATAGCAGCCGACCATAATAAATATATTATTTTATAACTAAGACTCGTCATCTTATTATCTTTACCCGTGAGTGCCGGTTAGAATCGGTTGGTCCCTAACACACACACAACACATAACATAACATCACGCCTGTATTCCCGAAGGGTTAGGCAGAGGTGTGAGGTGTGGGTGAGGTGTGGTGTGTCGGTTGGTCCCTACTTTTCTGCAAAAGACTTCGCTCTTTATAGGGCAGAGTAGTTAAGGGGGATGTGCCAAAGTAGCCCCGAAATTCAAATTTTCTTACGTTTTTTGCAGTTTGTAGGTCACTGTCAGGTTGTATGTTGATTAAAATATGATTCGCGGCCGTAACAAATATGGCAACAAATATAGAATTTTAATCATTAGAATCAGCAATACAACTCCTTAAGCTAGAATTGGCCTCAAATGTGATGATTTCATAAAATAGTCATTCAATAGGGTAATATGAACTTAGAGAGATGTATTGGTGATTTTTATGAATATAATTCTATAAATAAATATTTGATACGGCCTCGAATCATATTTAGTTCAACATCCAACCTAATACTGACCTGCAAATTGCAAAAAACCTAAGAAAATTTGAATTTCGCGGGCTACCTTGGTGCATCCCCCTTAATTGTGAACCTTGATAATAATATTATTATGATGACTTACGTAAAGCGTCTACCGACATCTGAAGTGCATGTCCAATGATCGGCAATGCACCAGGGTACACTGGAGGCGAGGGACGACGTGGTTTCACGTACCACCATAATACAAACACCGCGCACCATACTGACATTAACACCACCACAAACATTACGAATTTGAACTTAGAATGCCTGTATGCAGGTGCTTCACATTTATTTTATAGTACCTACGAGTCACTCGAATTTATTTAAAACTAGTTTTTTGCATTCCGTGCAAAAACAAAACAGTTACAAGATCATTCTCCGTGTCCGTCTCACCGTCTGACACAAGGATTTCTATCGAAAACGCTTTCCAAAATTGTGAATTTTGGCAAAATGTTAAATAGTGTATATGTATAATAGTGTATATATAATATGTTATATGTGTTTGATAAATATTGAGGTTAATAGATCTGATGTGGATGAAAAAGTATGATCTTTAATTTAAAAAGCTATTTCTTAGGTTTTAAATAATGTGTGCCAGTGAGTGTAGAATCGTTATTGGTATTCGATTTCTAACATGTATAGCTACACATCAAACGGACCAACAGACGACGTATCGCTAGTGCGCTATATTCTTGCACAAACGGGTTCAGGAGGAGAGACGCTTCCATGTTATTGCTAGAAACATAAAAATACATTTAAACAAAATTTATGAGGTTTTTACTAAATATTGTATAGATAATATGTATACAGCTGACATATTTTATGTCAAATTATGAAGGAAATATAATCTGTTCTTAAATTATGTGATGAAAATGTAAACAGATCCCGTTAAGATCAGTTTAGTTTAACACTTTCATCCTTGCCAATTTTTCGATTGAGGTTATGTAGTTAACTACAAATTTCAGATGAAAAAATCTTTGTGCCAGACATACAAGGCGCCAAGAAAACTTATGGCAGCATGTACAAGGCGCCAAGAAAACTTATGGCAGCATGATTGATCATCGTTAATCGATCTGCGTTGATTGTTTGGCGCCGACTCAAAATTTGTAATCTATATTCATTTAAGAGCTTAGTTAGACTAAAAGGTTTATTTTCTGCTTTTCAGTTTCTGTTTTCGTCGGTTTAATTTTTTGTAAAAATGTTTTTTAATTTTCGGGTTTCAGTTTTTGTTTTCAAATAAATGAACTTATTTATTTATTTAGGGCTACCAACAATGGCTTACACTACAGATATCTTTAAAAAAATACATGATATTAAAACTTAGTACAATGGATTAATTACTTTAGGTAAACACCACATTACCAAAATTAAATTATGTTAATTGACAGCTTGGGTACATGACAAGTTTTCAAGCAAACTTAATACCAGGGGAAAAATATGCTAGATACAAAAGTCATCATAAAGGTTTCATAACAAATCAGACAAACAGTCAAGAATTTTAGATTTCAGCTCAGGGAATCAAAGTGTAAATCGATTAAATCGCTATTACATAGTAAAACCTTGCAAAACCTAGCATATAGACTGTTATATGCTATACTGTTTTTCTCTGTAGTAGTAGTAATAGGTCTACGCGGAGTTCATGACGAATGGAGCACGCAAGATATTGAGTGCGAGTAGTGGAGGCTAGTCGATAATTCGTTTAAGAAATTTACATACAAACAGTGCGTCGTTTAAACATCATCGTTCTTCTAAAGTGTTGAAGAAATTCAATCTATTTTTAGAAGAAGATGTTTTTTTAGCTATGCCAATACAAACAGCTAGATGCCAATCAAAGCGTTTTTGAACGTGTTCTAGACGCAAACTATTCGTAGCATAGTGCAGCCGCCACATCACATTACAGTATTCTGTTCCATATCAACTACAAAGTGTAAAGAACACTGTCTTATGACAAAAACCCAGCATCGTGGACGCTTTTTTGGGCCTTGTATTTAAACGCCTACCAGAAAAGTGCCTATTTTACTACCAACAAATTCGAAATACCTGCCAGAATGGATAAATGCTCACCAAATTGTGTTTCATAAAGTATTGTAGAAATGAACCTATTTTCCTTTTTATTCTATGCCATAAAGATTAATAAACGTCTTTTAATTTCTTACTATCTGCCAAGATAGCTCGACGGAGCCCCGCTTAGCGGGGCTCCTATTTCTGTGTACAAGATTTAAAGGAACCTAACCAAACAAACCTCGGGGTGCCCCTGATGTCGACCGTATATGGTTAGCTTTGGTGAGCATTTATCCATTTTGGTAGGCAAAAAGAATATAAATACAACACGTACAAATATTCTGATGAGTGTATAATTATTTTGGAACTTAAAACGTTGTTCTTTAGGCACCTCGGTATAGACAGGGTTTATTTTATTTGAAGTTAACATATTTTACTTGGTACTTAGTCTTAGGGTCTAAAATTTTTTTTGGTATGTATTTAAATTTTAGCTCTTTTTTAGTTATGTGGTGTAGGTATGGTGCAAATATAAAATTTTGGTCAAATAGAACTCCAAGGTCACGTACAGTGTCTATCTAAGTAACTTTGTCGTCATTAATGTAATACTCTCACTGGCTCCTGAAATACAGGTACCCTACCTAGGTAGAGTACCTGTATTTCAGGAGCCAGTGAGAGTTTCTGAATCCAGGGCCTCACATTTTTCTATAACCAGTTTTTATGGCATTAAATAATTATTAGTTTGGTAAAAAAAATTGGTGTCTTAGTTCTTTGGCTAGTTTCAGCTACATTAACTGGCCCAAGCCAAGACATTGTAGCGTGTGTGGTGTTTTTTAAGCACCTAGAATTAATGTTGTGAGGAGTCATTTGAATTTCCTCAATTTGCATGAACTGCCTAACTATAGTGCAGGTGTTTAAAATTGCAGGTTTTTGGAGTATAATGTAAACTGAGTCTTTCAGGTCTATTCGATTAACAACAATGGGTCATTGAGTTCAAATACATTTCTTTATTTTTGCACCATTCATCGTCATCATTATCAGCCTATATTCGTCCACTGCTGGACGTAAGCCTCTCCTAGTGAACGCCATTGAGCCCGATCCTCGGCTCTCGTCATCCAGTCTCTGCCAGCCGCATTTCGCAAGTCGTCACTCCACCTGGCCGGCGGGCGCCCTACACTACGTTTGCCTAATCGCGGTCTCCACTCTTAAACTTCTACGAGAGATGTGACCAGCCCATTGCAGCTTCAGCTTGCTTAGTCTTTGGGCTACGTCGATTACCTTGGTTCTCTGGCGGATAACGTCGTTTTGGATTTCATCCTTCAGAGAGACTCCAAGCATAGCTCTCTCCATAGCTCGCTGAGTAACTTTAAACTTATGGAGCAGTCTCACCGTGAGTGTCGACGTTTCGGCTCCGTAAGTCGTAACCAGTAGGACATACGCGTTGAAGACTGTCGTCTTTAGGCACTGCGGTATAGACGACGAGAAGACCTGATGAAGTTTACCAAATGCCACCCATCCCAGCTGAATCCTACTATCGGCTTCCCTCTCAAAATTGAGATAGGCCTATAGTTTTTATGTTGACATTGTTATGCCATTTATGTATAGTCACCATCTATGCCACTTTCCATTTTACAGGGAATATGCCAGAAGTTAAGGATTTACTGTTTATAGCTGTAATAAATATTACCTTTATTAATTTATTAGCTCTTGAATGTTTTGAGTATGCTCTCACAGCTAATATTTAGAACTTCCCTCGACTGCCTTCCGTACCCAACATCACACCCTCTATGACAGTCATACCCCAGCTAGGTTTAAAGTTCTCATCAAAATGAATGAAATAAGCGCAAACACAATTTAATAGCTGTAATCTCTCGAGGAGCTCTCTCGACTGTCTTCCATCTCCATCATCAGATGATCTCCAGGTCTCTTTTTTAACCGACTTCACAAAAAGGAGGAGGTTCTCAATTCGTCTGTATGTTTTTTTTTTTATGTGTGTTAGCTCATAACTTTTTTCTGGGTGAACCGATTTGGATGATTCTTTTTTTATTTGATAGGTGGTGCTTCACATGTGGTCCCATTTAAATTTAATCAAGGTCTGACCAGTAGTTTTTGAGTTATCCTTAATACTGCAGATTTTTTCCACTTAGTTTATATGGATGATGTGTTAATAATTTCCTGTCACTGTTATTTACACACCAAGTAGTGGTATACGAATTTGTGTGGGGTAGGTACCGCAACTAAAAAGTGAAAAAACTTTTTTACAAAAAAAACAACCGACTTCCAAAAAAAACACTAAAAGACGTGAAAAATAACTTTAATTTCGGAAGTCGGTGCCTTTGGTTTTGTATTTTCGTGTTTGGCCACCGACTTCCGAAATTAAAGTTATTTTTCACGTCTTTTAGTGTTTTTTTTGGAAGTCGGTTGTTTTTTTTGTAAAAAAGTTTTTATTTTTCACTTTTTAGTTGCGGTACCTACCCCACACAAATTCGTATACCACTACTTGGTGTGTAAATAACAGTGACAGGAAATTATTAACACATCATCCATATAAACTAAGTGGAAAAAATCTGCAGTATTAAGGATAACTCCAAAACTACTGGTCAGACCTTGATCAAATTTAAATGGGACCACATGTGAAGCACCACCTATTAAATAAAAAAAGAATCATCCAAATCGGTTCACCCAGAAAAAAGTTATGAGCTAACACACATAAAAAAAAAAAAAAAAAAAAAAAAAAAAAAAACATACAGACGAATTGAGAACCTCCTCCTTTTTGTGAAGTCGGTTAAAAATAAAAACTTTTTTACAAAAAAACAACCGACTTCCAAAAAAACACTAAAAGACGTGAAAAATAACTTTAATTTCGGAAGTCGGTGCCTTTGGTTTTGTATTTTCGTGTTTGGCCACCGACTTCCGAAATTAAAGTTATTTTTCACGTCTTTTAGTGTTTTTTTGGAAGTCGGTTGTTTTTTTGTAAAAAAGTTTTTTGTTGAAGCATCATTAGAACTACATATATGTGCCAAGTTTCAACAGAATCGGTTCACAAGGGAACATTCTGTAGGTGAAAAATCATTTAACCCCTATTTTTCTACCCTCAGGGGTGGATTTCGTTTTTCAATTTTAAATGGGACCAACTTTGGGGTATACTCTTTCCATTAAAAAAAGAATCATCAAAATTGGACTACTCTGTAAAAAGTTATGCGTGGTCATACATAACAAAAAAAATATACGGGTCGACTTGAGAACCACCTCCTTTTGTTTTCGTCGGTTAAAAAACATCTTTAAGGTGATTTAAAATTAAAATATTGGATTTATGGATTTAAATAATCAAATCAAGGCACGGAATTTTAAGTGGAACTATAAATTGGCATCCACAGTTAGGTTTTCTAACCCATTTGTTTATATTTTCATTAGATACTTTGGGAACAGACCATACCCTATATTATTTTCTGCAATATAAATATAACATTTTCTAAAATTCACATCGCCTACTTTTAAGCCGTAGTCAAGAAATCGATTTTGAAATGAATGCACATAATGCATCACAGTATATTTATTTTATAATACAAACAAACAATCATATTCTTCACCAAATTCAATAGTTTTAACGTGTTTTAAATTCGAGATCAAATTCTAGATGGTCTTCGATGTTTGACATTTAACCATGCATTAATTAGATAATTTAAGTCGTAGATATATTATTATTTGTCGTTGAGAACATTTGCTGTTACCTACGATGTTTAAAACAGGAAAAAATACTTTTTTACAAAAAAAAAAAACAACCGACTTGCAAAGAAAAATACACTAAAAACGTGTGACGGAAGCACACAGTAAAATAGGTACCCGGTGCGGAGCTCGTTCTTGCGCAGGTTTGCCGGACTGCGGTGGCAGGGCGCTTAGCGCCCGGATGCTTCGAATGAATCCGGATATACTTCGGCAGGTGGTAGCCGGAACTTTGGATCCTGGAATTAACAATAGGTCATCTCCACTGATTGTGACACCAAGGCATAATCAAAGCGAGATGTTCTATGCGCTAATGATGGTGATGTGTGGTTGTCACAATCAGTATGAATTTACAAAATGTAAGTAAGAAACACATGATGACTTGCACATTTTTTTTGAGGTATGGAACGCACCAGGCAAAACCGCGCGCGTCACTAGTACTCGCAGCTAATTATGGTGTTTAGTAACATAAGACGTCCTTAGTATTATTACGTCTGTGGTTTGACTTGACATTTTATTCTTATTATTTTCTCATTGTATTGGAAGTAATGATACAAGTTACAATACCCCGCCCCCCCCACTACTTAAGTTAGGTTTAAAGAATTTATTCTCATAAGAACAATAAATAGGTTCACTTACAATGAGATACAAAGTAATTGCTTAAATCTAAATGAAATGCATTTTGCCTCAGGTGCGTGCTGGTGAAGTTATACAAATAAATATAAGTAGGTAAGAAGTTGCTAACATTAATTGATAGGTATGCGGTATGACTAAATTTTATGAATATGATTTTTTTGTTTAATTTTGAATGAGTTAATGTTGTTACAATCTTTTACGTCATTTGGCAGGTCATTAAACAGTTGTGCTGCTTCGAACAGTATGGTTTTTTTACCGTAGTTAGTACGAGCTTGTCTTCGTTATAATTTATTTTTAACCGACGAAAAAAAAAGGAGGAGGTTCTCAAGTCGACCCGTATATATATTTTTTTTTTTTTTTTTTATGTATGACCACGCATAACTTTTTACCGAGTAGTCCGATTTTGATGATTCTGTTTTTAATGAAAAGAGTATACCCCAAAGTTGGTCCCATTTAAAATTGAAAAACGAAATCCACCCCTAAGGGTAGAAAAATAGGGGTTAAATGATTTTTCACCTACAGAATGTTCCCTTGTGAACCGATTCTGTTGAAACTTGGCACATATACGTAATTCTAATGATGCTTCAACAAAAAAGAGACCTGAAGATCATCTGATGATGGAGACGGAAGACAGTCGAGAGGACTCCTCGACAGCTTACAGCAGTTAGATCGTGTTTGGGCTTATTTCATTCATCTTGATGAGAACTTTAAGCCTAGCTGGAGTATGACTGTCATAGAGGGTGTGATGTTGGGTACGGAAGGCAGTCGAGGGAAGTTCTAAATATTAGCAGTGAGAGCATACTCAAAACATTCAAAAGCTTATAAATTAATAAAGGTAATATTTATTACAGCTATTAACAGCAAATCCTTAACTTCTGGCATATTCCCTATAAAATGGAAAGTGGCAAAGAGGGTGACTATACATAAATGGGATAACAATTTCAACATAAAAACTATAGGCCCAACTCAATTTTGAGAGGGAAGCCGATAGTAGGATTCAGCTGGGATGGGCAGCATTTGGTAAACTTCATCAGGTCTTCTCCTCGTCTATACCGCAGTGCCCAAAGACGACAGTCTTCAACGTGTGTGTCCTACTGGTTACGACTTACGGAGTAGAAACGTCGACACTCACGGTGAGATTGGTCCATAAGTTTAAAGTCACTCAGCGAGCTATGGAGAGAGCTATGCTTGGAGTCTCTCTGAAGGATAAAATCCAAAACGACGTTATCCACCAGAGAACCAAGGTAATCGACATAGCCCAAAGACTAAGCTGAAGACTGAAGCTGCAATGGGCTAGTCACATCTCTCGTTGAAGTTCAAGAGTGGAGATCGCGTTTAGGCAAACGTAGTGTGGGGCGCCCGCTGGCAAGGTGGACTGACGACTTGCGAAATGCGGCTGGCAGAGATTGGATGACGAGAGCCAAGGATCGGGCTCAATGGCGTTCACTAGGATAGGCTTACGTCCAGTAGTGGACAAATATAGGCTGATGATGATGATGAATGGTGCAAAAATAAAGAAATGTATTTGAACTCAATGAAGTGTTACTACGTTAAATATACAGGAACAAATAATCTTATAATTAAAGGCAAAGTAATAATAATAATAATATTAAAACAGACTATACACATAGACACAATCAGGTAGCAAAAGTCATCCATCAAAAACTAGCACTCAAATATAAACTCATACAAGATATGAACACTCCTTATTACAAGTACGTACCACAAACAGTTCTAGAATATATCACTCTAAGACTAAGTACCAAAGTAAAATATGTTAACTTCAAATAAAATAAACCCTCTCTATACCGAGGTGCCTAAAGAACAACGCCTTAAGTTCCAAAATAATTATACACTCATCAGAATAATTGTACGTGTTGTATTTATATTCTTATTGCCTACCAAAATGGATAAATGCTCACCAAATCTAACCATAAACGGTCGACATCAGGGGCACCCCGAGGTTTGGTTGGTTACAGAAATAGGAGCCACGCTAAGCGGGGCTCCGTCGAGCTATCTTGGCAGGTGGTAAGAAATTAAAAGACGTTTATAAATCTTTATGGCATAGAATAAAAAGGAAAATAGGTTCATTTCTACAATACTTTATGAAACACAATTTGGTGAGCATTTATCCATTCTGGCAGGTATCTCGAATTTATTAGTAGTAAAATAGGCACTTTTCTGGTAGGCGTTTAAATACAAGCCCCAAAAAAGCGTCCAAGATGCTGGGTTTCTGTCATAAGACAGTGCACTTTGTAGTTGATATGTAGCAGAATACTGTAATATGATGTGGCGGCCGCACTGTGCTACGAATAGTTTGCGTCTAGAACACGTTCAAAAACGCTTTGATTGGCATCTAGCTGTTTCTGTTGGCATAGCTAAAAGGTCATCTTCTTATAAAAAAAAATAGCTTGAATTTCTTCAACACTTTAGAAGAACGAAGATGTTTAAACGACGCAATGTTTGTATGTAAATTTCATAAAGGAATTATCGACTAGCCTTCACTGCTCGCACTCAATATCTTGCGTGCTCCGTCCGTCATGAATTCCGCGTAGACCTGTTACTACTCTTTGTCCTCCACAGAGAAAATCGGTATAGCATACAACTGTCTTTATGCTAGGTTTTGCAAGGTTTTACTATGTAATAAATGATAAATGATAAATGATAAATGATTTTATTTCTGTAAATAGGTTTGTACAAACACTTTTACACGTCAATGATATTTTAAAACTAGATGAGGTCGGCGTTTCCTATCTGACTACTCTGAGAAGAAAGGCCGAAACAAACTCAGAGGTCACAGTCTCTTTTAAAGTCCAGACATAATCTTGGTCAGATCATGTGAAGACCATGTAGATTTGTCTGAAATGGTATTTTGAAGAAAAACCACACAGATTGAGTGGACCTGTCCAGTCAGTGCACGCATTTGTCAGTAATCGTGCAGCTCAACTCAGAACTTAAGGAGCTCAACGATTCAACGAACAATACCAAAGAAAGGACATTTGGGTAGGCCACAAAAATTACTCAAACTGCCAGACTAAGATAAAACTACATGAAAGGAAAAAAAAAAAAAAAAAAAAAAAACAACAATGACCCACATAGTCTTCACATTCACAATATTAAAATGAATATCATGTATTTAATCTAGCCTGCATGCTACTCACATTCACAGACAGGTTTCTCTTTAAATGTCATCAAAAAATCTTAATATGTTATGTCATGTAATTCAATAAAAATGACATTATTAATTCCAAAACACATAATCACAGTATAAAATGGATTGTTGCTTGGGGGTACATTGAAGTAGCTTAATTAATCCCAAGCCTTATTGTCATCCAAGTAATCTTTAACTTTATAGAAACCTTTTTGACAGAGTTTCTGTTTAATAAATGATTTAAATTTATTGAGGCTCAGTTCTTTAACAAGACTTGGGAGTTTGTTGTAAAAACGTATACTTTGGCACTTAAATGAATTACTAATTTTTTGGAGCCTAGTCGAGGGCACAATAAGTAAATCTTTGTATCTAGTATTTATGTTATGAATGTCGCTGTGTTTAGAATATAGATTAATATTCTTTTTTACATAAATAAGGTTTTCATATACATATTGAGATGCGACAGTCATTATGTTTATTTCCTTAAATTTATCCCTCAGTGAATGCCTACAACTAAGGTTATAAATTGCTCGAATGGCTCGTTTCTGCAGCACAAAAATAGCCTGAATGTCGGCTGCATTTCCCCACAGCAAAATGCCGTACGACATTACACTATGGAAATAACTAAAATATACTAATCGGGCTGTTTCGACATCAGTCAAATGACGGATTTTATAGACCGCGTAGGCTGCAGAGCTCAGCCGCTTCGACAATTTGGTTATATGTGGGCCCCACTGTAGCTTCGAGTCCAAAGTAACACCTAAGAACACAGTGGTGTCCACAAGATCCAATTCCGTCCCATTTACTAGTACATTGGTTTTCACCTGTTTAACGTTCGGTGTTAGAAATCTAATACATTTAGTCTTTTTCTCGTTTAAAAGTAAATTATTAACACTAAACCAATGCACTATTTTAGCGATAGCATTATTTACATCGTCAGTAACTGTCCGTTGTCGTTTAAGCTTAAATAAAAGTGATGTGTCATCTGCAAATAACACTATTTCATGACTGTTCTTTACAAGGTAAGGTAGGTCATTAATATATACGAGAAATAAAAACGGGCCAAGAATTGAGCCCTGCGGAACTCCCATACTGACAATAGATCCCGCGGATCGCTTGCCGTTAACGTCCACTCTTTGGATCCTATTATTCAAATAAGAAATAAGAAGATCCAAGGCAGTGTTTCTAACACCATAGTGATGTAATTTCCTGACCAATGTATCATGAGAAACACAATCGAAAGCCTTAGACAAGTCACAAAAAATACCTAGGGCATCATGCGACTTCTCCCAGGCCTCAAAAATATGTGCAAGAAGCTCAACGCCAGCATCGGTAGTAGAGCGACCCCTTGTGAAACCGAATTGTTTACTGTTTAATAATTTATGTTTATTAAAATGTTTTTGCAATTGATCTAGCATCAATTTTTCAAATATTTTACTGAAGGTGGGAAGCACAGAAATTGGCCTAAAGTTCGTGGGGTCTGATGTGCTTCCCGATTTAAACAAAGGTATTATTTTACTACTCTTCATTAAGTCAGGAATTACTCCATAGTCAATACATTTATTAAAAATAATTGCCAGTTCAGGCGCTACAGTGTTGATTATACATTTTGCAACCTCTACGGAATTTCCCCATAGATCAGCTGTTTTTTTAACATTAAGTGTATTGAAAGTTTTAATAATATCTCGAGCACTAACATAGTCGAAATTAAATACATGGTTACAAATATCAACATTTTCTTTCAATAGGGACTCGGCAACAGTGGGTGCCGAATTTAAAGTTTTTGTGGTTGAGACTGGAATATCGGCAAAGAAATTTTCAAAAACTGTGGCAACTTCTAAATCTTTTTTAATAACTTTATTGTTAATATTAAGGCTGTAGTCACTACTACGCTTTCTGTCTCTTCCAGTCTCATTGTTTATAATTTCCCAAGTGGTTTTTATTTTATTTTGGCTATTTTTAATCTTGGAGCTTAAATAGCGACACTTAGCTTCGCTACAAACTTGTTTGAATAATTTGGAATAGTTCTTAACATATTGATAAAATTCTTTACTTTTATTATAATTTCTTTCTTCGTAAAGTTCAAAAAGTTTGATTCTACTATTAAATATGCCTTTAGTTGCCCATTCACTGAAGGTTGGAGAGCCATTAACTGAGATCTGCTTGGGTATAAATGTTGAGTTAAATTCTGTACAATACATGGCAAAAAAAGAATTGTACAGTTCATTGGGATCATCACTGTAAGGCAAGTAGGGTAATTTACTACTAAGTTTATTTTTAAAGTTCTCCAAGCGACCTGCAGTTTTTGGCACTATAGTGATATCTTTCTTAGCCACTTTTTTATTTTGCATACTAAATGTAATCAGTTGTCCGCTGTGGTCAGAATCCAGTTGGCTTATAATTTTTGAATTAATAGGTAAAATGTCAGTAAATATACTGTCTAAACATGTAGCTGAGGTAGCAGTAATTCTAGTAGGCTCCAAAAATAAATAATTTAGGTTATATGACTGAAATAAATTTTTAATTTTTAGGCACATCGACGAGTCCTCTAATAAATTGACATTAAAATCACCACATACAATTATATTTTTTCCTAATTTACCAAGTTTTTGTAAAACATCATCCATGATGCTCTCAAAGCAATCATAAATCGATGACGGAGGCCGGTACACGCTCAATACAACAAGCCGCTCCAACTCCACACAGGCTATTTCTATAGTCCGCTCAACAGAAAGGTTTACAATATCCTTACGTTCTTTGAATTTAAGTTGTCTATTTAACAGTATCAATGAGCCACCATGTATTGCATTTTCTCTGCTGAACGAACTACCAACCTGGTGATTACGGAAATTAAACATGAACTGATGGCTTTTTAACCAATGTTCTGTAATACATAAAATATCAATGTTATTACAGTTCATGAATAATTCAATTTCAAGGTCTTTTCTCAACATACCTTGAATATTTTGGTGCACCAGGTTAACTGTGTTAGAATTTATTCTGACATTTTGATGATTTGGACTAGTATTTAAATTTGAATTATCTCCATTAATAATGCAAGAGGTTTTCTCTATTGTCTCAATTTCTAATTTAAATTAATGTCAGCTTGTGTAGCCAAGTTATTGGCTGAATCAATGAAAATGTCAGGTAATTGCTCAATAGAAGCAACAGTTTTATTAGCCAATTTCTTGGCTGGTACATCAAGTAAAAAAAAGTATAGCGATAAAGCTATTTGTCTTTTTAAACATTTAGGCAAATACAATTTGTATTTTGTCACATATAAATATTTACTAACATACTTGTTAGAGTCAATGACATGAAATTTATTATTGTTTAATGTCATATTATTTAACATTACATTTAATTTGTGCATAAAATTATTTTCTTTCTGTGGCAAACTGTTACTATAAGGAAATGTAAACATAACAATCTGTCCTATGTCTAGCTCACATAGTTTGTTAATGTAATGAAGCAGACTGTCCTGATTCACATTTCCTCTGTTACTAATTAATATTATCAAAATTGTATCCTGGTGGAAATTTAAACTAATAATCTTTCTCATTATATCTACATAAGTTAAGCCAGGCATACAATAATTGGTAACTGACTGTCCCTTGCAAATATTTGATAATAACTGGCCCATGTCTTTCCCAATTTCATCACTAAATATCACAATATCACTATTTATTTGGGTTTTTACACAGTTATGAGATTTTACATTAACTTTAGCTGTTTTAGGGGAATTATCAGAGATATAACCTTGTTGCAAAGAAGTATCACATGCTGGCGTCAAACAAGCCGGTGAGGTCTGACTATGGGACAAGCTGTTGTTGGTCAACAATTGTGATCGCTCACACGAACATGAACTAGCACTCACTATTAACTCATTCATCGCCAGCATGTATTCCCTCATTTGCAGTTCAGAGATTTTGTATTTATTGGTCATGGATATTAATTTTTGGTTAAGATTTTCTATTTCACAATTTAAATTTTGTGTGTCATTTTCATATTTTAAAGTATTTTTTTTACATTTTTGAGAATAAAAATCTAATTTATCCAATAATGAAAGGCGTTCCCTATTTAATTTAACATTTTTTATGAAGAATTTCTGTCTATGAACTAGTTTTTGAGTTTTTCTGATAAATTTATTGATTCTAACATACTTTTTCAATTTATTTCTGCTACATTTGACCACCCTTGTTGAGTTATTAGACTTAATGTTATCTTCGCAGGTCAAATCTATAGTCACTGTGGGTTGAATGTCAATTGCAGCAGAAACCATTCTTGGGGAAATGGCCACCAGCTCATCGAACAGACTTTGGTTTAATATATAATAGCGATCTAATCGATTTACACTTTGATTCCCTAAGCTGAAATCTAAAATTCTTGACTGTTTGTCTGATTTGTTATGAAACCTTTATGATGACTTTTGAATCTAGCATATTTTTCCACGGTATTAAGATTGCTTGAAAACTTGTCATGTACCCAAGTTGTCAATTAACATAATTTAATTTGGGTAATGTGGTGTTTACCTTAAAGTACCTAATTAATCCACTGTACTAAGTTTTAATTTCATGTTTTTTTTAAAGACATGTGTATTGTAAGCTATTGTTGGTAGTCCTAAATAAATAAATAAGTTCATTTATTTGAAACGGAAACTGAAAAGCGAAAAATAAAAAACTTTTTTACAAAAAATTAAACCGACGAAAAAAGAAACTGAAAAGCAAAAAATAAATCTTTCAGTCTAACTAAGCTCTTAAATTAATGTAAATTACAAATTTTGAGTCGGCGCCAAACATACAAGGCGCCATGAAAACTTATGGCAGCTTGATTGACCGTCGTTAATCGATCTGCGGTGATTGTTTGGCGCCGACTCAAAATTTGTAATTTACATTAATTTAAGAGCTTAGTTAGACTGAAAGATTTATTTTTTGCTTTTCAGTTTCTTTTTTCGTCGGTTTAATTTTTTGTAAAAAAGTTTTTTATTATTTCTTAAGTTGTGTGATATTGCTTTTTTGTGTAATTGTAAATTGGATTGTATGCTGTTTGTGGTGATTTTTTTTATTAGAATGCAGGTGCCGTACGTGTATAGTTGTGCGAGATTTAATAATTTAGTTTTTTCGAATAGTATTTTAGTTGGGGTAAGATAGTGATAATGGTATAGGGTTTTAATAATTTTATTCTGGGTTCTTTGCAAAGGCATCAGGATAGTTTTCGCGGCAGATCCCCATATTTCAATAAGATATTCGAGATGTGATTTTACTAATGAGTTGTATCATATCATTTATTCATCATGCAATCTAACTAACAAAACACCTTAACATGAGGTGAGTCCACAACCTATCAAGTATGTAGAATGCGAGAGATAGCTGCTGCCGAATATATTAATAAAACTAAATCACTTAGGTTCGAGATCAAACAGTTTTTATTGTGCCAATTAACCAAATTAAGGAAAAACAACCTACCACTTTTCTGTCAAACATCTGTAGTGATGTGGTCACTATCGTAGTGATGTTACATAATCATTTTTGGTGGACGATGTGTTAATTGCCACACCAACCTCCCACGGAGGGACGTAAACCAGACTAAAATAACATTAAGTATAAGCACATTAGTAAACAATTAAAACAATAAATTAATAAAAATCCTTAAATTTAACGCGCCTACCCGAGCGTGTGTGTCTGCTTTGCTGGCAAATGCACCTGTACTGACTGTTGCGGGCTTGACAGCTCGGGCGACTTATCTCCTACGGCTTGCCGTGGAGGAGGATCAGCCGGGACGGGTACTTGCGTAGTGTGGGTATGTATCTGGTAGCACCTGTGTATTATGCAAATAAAGGATTCTTGATTTGTGGAACTTAAAATCTAGTTTAAGAATAGAATAGAATACTCCTTATTATGTACACCATAAAAATTACAGAAATAAAAGTAGAAATATTTAACTGGGTTAAAATCTAATCTCAAAACAAATCGATGTCAAAATGATGGTAAAGGCACCAATTGTTGAGGGGTTTCAAAAGTTAAAGACGTTACTGAGTTAATTTGGGTACCTACTTACCCAATAGAGTGCTTCCGCTGTATTTTATAATTAAAATCGGTTTAAATTGCTTAAATATCACCAACCTGCCGACTTAAAAAAATACCTTATTCAAAAAAAAAATACCCCATCCTTATTAAGACTTAAGTCCGTTCTTGTGAAAACATCATGAAAGTTAAAGTAGGTAAACCATTATTTAGCAGATATGAATAAGCCTATTTCATTCTTATTTCTGAAAAGAAATACCTACCCCACAAGTTCATAGTCAACGTATGCCTGGTATTATATGTCCCAATTGGAATCAACATGTAGACATGAAAATACATATAAGTAATAATTGTTTGAAATTCATTCGAGATTCCTTAAAATAGCACACGGATACGCTTGTTGAAAAAAAACTTCTACGGCAAGCGACAGACGGCATTTGTACAATATCGGTACAAAGTGCCTTGGAGCCTGTGATACTTAAATAAAAAAACAGTACCTCAGAGTGAGACAATTTTATTTTGTTAAAGTCGAGTCATATATACTCTGGCGGGTAACGAAACCATACCGCCATCTAATTCGATCCCAACGCCATCTATCGAGCAAGCAGGTAGTCTTTTATACAAAATATCGAGTATGGTTGTGGAATATCGTTGGGATCGATCACACATTTATTATTACTTATTTTCTACATTGAACATTCCGCCCACCAAAAGGAATATGTTCCTTTTAGTACCGCCCACCATGAACAAACTCAGCAACTACAAGAACAATGGACTGTATGATAATTATTATTACAAATACTAAATAGTGGACGGCTTCCTTACATATGATTTCAATATGGTTGACAGTTATGATTCCGATCAAAGCATGACAAATACAACTAAATTTTATCTACTTGACAAGGTAAACTGACAACATAAAAGTAAAACATTTTCCTAGCATTATTTGCGTTCTTTTGAACTCCATCAAAACACAGAGTAATAAGTTTAATGATACACAAATAACACGGGATTTAAGACAAACTTGCACACCAAAGAAAAACATACTAAAACAAATCTTAGCACAAAATAAATGATTACAATTTTAAAAGCGTGTGACTTATTCAGTAACAGGAAGGAAACACAATTTTGAAATTGGACGTTTAATCGTAGTGCCCTTACAACGAATAGTGACAACGCGTGTCAAGCTGTCTTTACCCGGATGCAGCTGTATAATTCTACCATATAACCATTTAGCTGGCGGTAAGTTATCTTCTTTGATTAATACTACATCACCTATTTTAGAATCAGGGTCACTAACATTCCATTTATGTCTTTGGAAAAAATGGGTTAAATATTCCTGTTTCCATCTACGCCAGAAGTGCTGCACCATACGTTGTACCAATTGCCATCTGCGTAAAGTACTAACTGTGGCATACTCATAATTGTAGTCGGGTGCCACTACTAATGGATGACCCACCAAAAATGGCCAGGAGTTAAAGGTACAGGATCCTCTGGGTCGCTACTACCCTGAGACAAGGGCCTAGAATTTAGGCATGCCTCAATTTGAGAAAGAACTGTGGACAGCTCTTCGAACGTCAAAGTGGAGTCACCTACCACGCGCTTCAGATGGTGTTTTACACTTTTGACTCCTGCTTCCCACAATCCACCAAAATTTGGAGCGTGGGGAGGAATAAAGTGCCATTCGGTTTGAGAGTTTGCAAGAGCAGCTGCAATGTCTTTAAACATTGAACTCTCTTGCTTGAAAAGTATCTGTAACTCCTTGGCAGCGCCCACAAAATTGGTGCCATTATCGCTCCAGATTTGGCGACAATGCCCACGCCTGGAAACGAACCGTCTGAACGCTGCCAGGAAACCCTCAGTCGTTAAGTCTGAAACAGCCTCAATGTGTACTGCGCGCGTGGCCATACACACAAATAAACAGATGTATCCCTTATACGACCGCTGTCCACGACCCTTAGAGACCCTCATATTAATGGGGCCCGCATAATCGACACCGGAGTTAAGAAACGGTTTACTTGGGGTCACTCTGCAAGCCGGAAGCTCTCCCATTAACTGTTGTTTTGTGGCCGCAGCATGTCGAATACAGGGAACACAGCGACGTATATGAGCTCGTACAATATTTTTAACCCGACTGATCCAATACTTGGTGCGTATAAAATTGAGTACCAGTTGCTGTCCTCCATGAAAAGTCCTTTCATGAGCGTCGGCTACAATTAACTTGGCCAAACTTGAATCATGAGGAATAGCAACTGGGTGCTTGGTATCCTCAAGTAGTTGAGAATAGCGCAGTCTTCCCCCAACGCGCAATATCTCACATTTATCAATAAACACATTTAATTTATATAATGAACTCGTTTTGTCTAATGGAACTTTATTTTTCAGGGCAATAAATTCTGCATGGAACCATTGATGTTGACTTTGCCTGATACATACGTCTAAGGCTTCGCGAATTTCTGAAGCTGACAGGTATGCTGTAACTTTAATGTTTGCTTTACGAACTCTTGCTGACTGCAAAAACCTTTTACAGTACGCAACAACCCTCACTAAACGTGTCAGTGATGAATACCTAGATCCCCAAATATCTTCAAACTCAGACACTAAGTTGGCAGTGTGTACCTTAACAGGTTTCTTCTCCTCATTAGTGCGTATTGCGCTAGGTCTAGTGTATTCTATATGATCATTTCTTAACCAACCTGGTCCTCGTTTCCATAGATCATTATTAAGTAGAGCAGCTGAAGAAACTCCACGAGAAGCGATATCCGCTGGGTTGTCTGTGGATTTAACATAAGCCCATTGTGTATTGTCTAGCAAACTAAGGATCTCTGAAGTGCGGTTGGCCACGTAAGTTTTCCAACGACTTGGATGATCATTTAACCAGGCCAAAACAACAGATGAATCTGTCCAAGCGTGGATATTAGCCTTTGAAATGTTCATTACTTCAGCTACTTCGATCAATAGTTTTGCTACTAAAACAGAACCACACAATTCCAGCCGTGGAATGGATATCTGCCTGATAGGAGCTACCTTTGTTTTGGCGGTTATGAGGTGTGAGTGTATTTGCGCAGTAGCATCGATAATACGACAATACACTACAGCCGCATAAGCTATATTTGACGCATCGCTAAATCCATGTAGCTCTACCGTAATGTCCTCTTCCCCTTTGCCTATCCATCTGGGAATGTGAAAATCCACCAGTTTCTCTAATTCTGATCTGTAATATCTCCATTCTTGTGACAGATCTGGTGGCAGGTCATCATCCCAGCCTATACCACTAATCCATAGCCTTTGTATGAAGACCTTCGAAGTTATAATGCACGGCGCTGTCCACCCTAACGGATCATAAAGCCGTGATATTTCTGATATGACCGTTCTTTTTGTTTCAGTTGCAGCAGGAGGTGACATCTTCACAGTATAATCAAATCCGTCAGTGTTCCGGTTCCAGGTAAGCCCCAAAATCTTAGTTACCCCATCAGTTTTAATTTCCAAATCTCTACCAGAATTTTCCTTTAAATTTTCCAATAAGCCCATCCTATTGCTTGTCCATTTCTGCAATTGGAATCCTCCTTTCTCTAATAAACTGTTCATTTCATAGTAAATTCTTTCAACTTCTGTTTCAGATTGGCAGCCAGTCATCAGATCATCCATATAGAAGTCTGTCTTCACCCTTTCAGCAGCCAATGGATACATCTTACCTTCATCGCATGCAACTTGCTGCAATGATTTGACAGCCAAGTAAGGGGCGCATGACGTGCCAAAGGTGACAGTCAGAAGTCGGAAGTCCTCTATCTCTTTGTTAGGATCCTCTCTCCAGACAATTCTTTGGAAATCCACATCCGATCGCGCTACTTTGATTTGGCGATACATTTTTATTATATCCGCTGCCAGACAGATAGGATGCTGTCGCCATCTCATGACAATATGTCTCAAATCTGCCTGGAGAGTGGGTCCTACCATTAAGGTGTCATTTAAGGAAACTCCGTTTGTTCCCTTACATGACGCGTCATAAACCACTCTTACCTTGGTGGTCAGCTTATCTTGTCTAACCACTGCGTGATGGGGCAAATAAACAGCATCACTTTTGTTTCGTTCAGACTCGTCGATGATTTTCTCCAAATGGCCCAGCAATAAATACTCCTTTATCACATCAGTATACTGTTGTTTTAATTCATAATCCCTAACCAACTTCCTTTCTAAACCTAGCAATCTTTTTACAGCTATATTTTTAGAATGACCGTATTTACAAGGTGGATCTTCTGTACGAAAAGGTAATGTTACGACATAACGCCCATCTTCGTCTCTTTTCGCTGTATTTGCGTAAAACTCCTCGCAAGCCTGTTCTTCAGGCGTTAGAAGCTTTTTCGTTAAAGTAGGCTCAGAATCTAGTTCCCATAAACGTTTTAACATATCGTTCTCTTCAATTTGAGTGTACATCGCGATCACAGTATTATGGGAATCTAGAGACCTATCTGTTTTACTAACCTGGCCCGACACAATCCAACCTAAGTGCGTGTCTTGTGCGACCGGAGAGCCCGCGGGGCTCTTGATCAGACCTTCCTTTAAAATACGGCAGTATATTTCAGCTCCTAACAAAATGTCGATTTTATTAGGGCAATTGAACTTTGGGTCGGCTAGATGTATACTGTGAATTTCTGGCCAATTCTCGAGTTCAAAGTTTGTATCTGGCATAACTGAGGTCAGTGAGCTTAAAACATGCGCAGTTACGTTTAGGGTAAAAGAGGGATCATGCAACGATTGTATATTTATATTAACCGCATGTCTAGAGACGATATGGCCATGACCACCTCCTATGCCTGCAATAGTAGTCTTTGAGACTACTCTCTTTAAACGAAGCAATTGCGCTGCTGCCTCAGTTATAAAAGATGCTTGGGATCCTTGATCCAACAAAGCTCTCAAAATTTGAGAGGACCCATTTTGTGATTCGGCCTTTACTAGAGCCGTGGCTAACAAGACTTGACCCTGTGCTTGTCCATTCACAAAATGAGTTGCTATATTCGCACTGATCTCAAGTACTGTCTCTGAAGTACGTTCATGTGGGGTTGCAGGCACCTTTGGCGCTGCAGTCCCACTGGCTCCACTAGTAGGCACCATTGGCGTAGTAGCCGCACTGGCTCCACTAGGGTTCTTAGGATGCAACAACGTATGATGCTTCCGCTGACATATACGGCATTTTGAAAGAACACGGCAAAATTTGGAAGTGTGGTGACTGCCCAAACAATTAAAACAGACACCCAAAGACTGTGAAATGGCACGACGTTCGTCAATATCTAGTTGACAAAACTTCTTACAATTGGTGAGCTTGTGACTCTCAGAACAATGTGGACATGAAACATTAATGGCACCATGCATTACTTTAGCGTGAGATGTAGACTTAATATCGACCTTTGGTTTATGTTTAGGTTCAACGCATTCTAGGGTTCGAAAACGTGTCTCTAAAAACTCGCAAAACTGTTTAAAGGAGGGTAGATCGTCGGATGATTTACTAACATGCAGTTCCCACTGCTTCCTAGATTCTACGTCCAACTTCAAGCTTACAACATAAACGACAATAACGTCCCACGAACTAACATCAATCCCAATATTGGCAAGTTCGTGCAAACAATCACTTGTAACATCAAGCAAATCTTTAAGTGCCTTCGATGATTCGAATCCAATATTACGTTGGCCAAAAAGTCGGTTTAATATACATGTTGACATAAATTTCTTATTATTGAACCTATGTTCTAACATTTCCCAACATTTTTTATAGTTAGCATCCGTTATAGGAACATGTCTTATAAGCTGCTCTGCTTCACCTGACAGCTGAGTTTTTAAATAATGGAGACGTTGTACGTCATCAAGTTTTTTATTATTGTGGACTAATGATATGAACAAATCTCGAAACGACGACCACTCTGTATATTTTCCACTAAAAGTAGGTAAAACTATTTTTGGCAAGCTTACCACACTGTCAGATGAACCACCACAAACTTCTTTATTGGAACTATCATCTTTTACTTGAGACAGAGCATTTTTTAATTGAACCTTATACATTAAATATGTTTCATAAACCTTTTCATAAATGTCTTCCTGAAAGTAATCGTGCAATTCTTCACCCTCACATTCGCCTACTATTCCTTCGTATTTTGCAGTAAAATTCCTGAATTGGGTCTCCAACATCTCTAGACGTGTATCCACATAATTGTAATTTATCCGATCCTTCGGAGACTTTTTGAAGTTTATTAAGCCCTTCTCAATCTGTCCCTTGACATCCTTCAACTTTCTTAATTCTTTTTCCATGTTGTATTTCAAAGGTTTTTTTTTTTCTAAGTGTTGACAAGTGTGAATTTTCTAAGTCCCGTGATGTGTAAATTTTTCTAAGTGTTTGAGACTTATAAAATCGGTTCAAAATCGGGCATAGATTCGACGTCTGGTCGTTTTTATTGAAACTATTCTAAGTCCCTGATCGCACACTGTATTTTGCCAAGTTCA
This sequence comes from Griposia aprilina, assembly GCA_916610205.1. Taxonomy (NCBI): domain Eukaryota; kingdom Metazoa; phylum Arthropoda; class Insecta; order Lepidoptera; family Noctuidae; genus Griposia; species Griposia aprilina. Next base: position 9,435,744 of record OU744305.1, on the reverse strand, counting down.
TGCAATATTTCTCTTTGAACTATTTTAATAACACATAAATGTACTAACAGTTTTTTGTCCACACAAACACTTTACTCACGTCACAAATTCGCAACACGTAACTTTGTCAACCGACGACTAGCGCCACCTCGTACCAAGTAGCGTAACTTATCCTAGTTACTTGTGTTCTTCCAAAAACGCTCTTCGGCTCGAATGGACCATGTACAATAACGGTACAAAGTGCCTTGGAGCCTGTGATACTTAAATAAAAAAACAGTACCTCAGAGTGAGACAATTTTTTTTTTTTTTTTTTTGATACTGGCTTTTATGCAGGCGGCCACTCGTGGGCCTTCCCTGCGTCACCGGGCTTCGGTGGGGCCAGAAGGGCCTCTCACCTAGCAAATATAATAATAACTAGGTAGCACAGCTAAGGGCATCCCATAGTGGGATTCGAACCTAGGCTTAGGGCGCTACCGATTACTGAGCAAGTTGGGACTTGTTGTATCTGAGGGATATTATTATTAGGGACATTGTTTTGAATTAATGGCACCGCGCGGGCGGGCGGGTTCAAAGGACGGGGGGAGTGTTTTATTACTCTACTTCGCGGAGGTACTCGCCGTCGAGTACGGGATGTCTGTGTGAAGTGTTTTTTGCGATCTAACTTTACACTCTCTTGATAGAGAGTAATGTCGTCGTCTTGTTAAAGTCGAGTCATATATACTCTGGCGGGTAACGAAACCATACCGCCATCTAATTCGATCCCAACGCCATCTATCGAGCAAGCAGGTAGTCTTTTATACAAAATATCGAGTATGGTTGTGGAATATCGTTGGGATCGATCACACATTTATTATTACTTATTTTCTACATTGAACAGCATTGGAATCAACTTTTACCATAACAAAACGAAGCAGACACACCCGAAGCATCCTCACTGTGGAAGGCACTGGGCCATAATGATTCTGGAAATTCTTTCACTAATGGGCCAACTGAGGCAATAAAAATATAGATACTTCTTCAGTGTATTATTTGCTAGCTATTAGGTACTTCGGTATATCTATACTAATATTAGATAGAAGTTACATTTGTGGGTTGTATGTAGGGGGTATTCTCCGGAACTACTGATCCGATTCCAAAAACTCTTTCATTAATGGGTTAGCTATAGTATTGCCGAGTGTAGGATATATTTTATGTTAAAACACGAAATTTCACGCCGACGAAGTCGCGAGCAAAAGCTGGTCGTTAATAATTATCAGTCAGGGAACGTACATACGAGGGCGGCATTGAAAATTTCGGAAATCAAGGAAGTGACACAACATTACTATTTAAAAATGTATTAATTGCTTTTCGAAGTATTCTCCGCGAAATTTGACACATTTTTCCATACGATGGAACTAATCATTGAAGCAACCATTCCATTCGGAAGTTGGGTCTCCAAAATGGCCGTTTTGTAGGCGTCCACAGCTTCTCCAGGTGATGAAAATCTCTGTCCACACAATTTATTCTTTATTTTAGGGAAAGTATAGAAATCATTAGGGCTTAGGTCAGGGTTGTACGGCGGATGGTCTAATAATTCTATGTTTTCTTGCTCTAAAAACTCTTTTGTTCTGTGCGCGGTGTGAGAACTCGCATTGTCGTGATGGAGGATGATGCGGCGGTTGCAGTTCTCTTTACGGAGTTCAGAAACGACCTGTGGCAAACAAATGCTAGCATACCATTCTGCATTAACCGTTATTTGTCCCTCAAGAGGAATAGTCGTAACATGGCCGGTTTTGGAGACAAACGTGGCCACCATTTTTTTTGCAACACTCCGTGAACGAACAATTTTTGTTGGCTTTAACTCATTTTCGAACACCCAAACTCGTGACTGGTTTTTTGTTTCGGGTTCGTACGCATATATCCAGGATTCGTCACCTGATACGATGTTGTATACAGCATTTGAGGATCCTGCGTGGAATCTTTCGAGAGTTCTGACGCACCAAGTAACGCGAGCCACTTTTTGCTCTTCACAGAGCGAATGCGGTACCCATCGGGAAAACAACTTTTTGACACCTAATTGTTCATGCAAGATTATTTGTATTTGACTCATGCCAATGTCTAAAGTTGCCTGAATTTCGCGGTATGTCACATGTCGATCTTCCTTAATCAGCTTACGCACAGCATCAACGTTTTCTTGGGTGACTGCAGTTTTTGGACGACCTTGACGGGGATCATCACTGAGCTTGACACTTCCACGTTGAAATTCAGCAAACCAGCGATAAATTGTGGTTTTGGATGGGGCTTCATCCCCAAATGCAGAAATCATCCGGTCAACACACTGTTTTTGTGTTAAACCACTTCGAAAGTCATAATAAATCATCGCTCTTGAATTTTCTCGAGTCAATTCCATTTTCTCAACGACTAAACGAGTTTGACAAAACCTTTTGACAAGACCGAGAATCTTTTTTTAAATAAAAAAATGGTATTCGATTTTTAAAACCAAGGAGTTTTCAATTAAAAAGATTTTAATATGACAGGAACAGTGGAAATATTCCATTCCCGATACTTTTAGTGCAGCCCTCGTATACGAATTTAACATGAGTCTCTCTGAAAGATCAAATCCTCAATGAGGTGGTTCAACAGAGAACCACAGTACCTAGTCTAAATATACATACATACTATGTATACACACAATACATTTAAATCCTACTTAATTAAAATTGATGTGAAATGTTTAGTTCAAGAGTCAATTAATTTAAAATATGTCCACAAATAAAAATAATGTCACATGAATAACAGGTATAATGTCAAATTCAATGTCAAAATATTAAGAGTACAACTTCATCAAGGTCCTAGTGATGATCATAGTGTTTTAGTCAAAACATAATTTAAATTAAAGCTTGTTCACTGCTATTATTAGAAGTGACTACTGTTAGCGCGGGAGCAAATGAAAGAGTGGACTGTATAAAATTTAGGCAATGGTTTAATGCCGTGTGATATTTACAACTAGGTATTTAACTTTCCGGACAAACAATTAGTGGTTTGAAAAGAAGAGAGGCGTATCGTCCGTCGCGGTGGAGTCCGAAGAAGCGAGTGGCCGTCGGGCCGAGCTGTGTCGCGGCCGCGCCGCGCCTCAGCTAGCCGGTGACGCGTTGATCACGCCGCCTGCTCACGTCAGGCCACGCGCAAGGTGTTGGGGTCAATTCCCAACACTACTTTCATCATTTGGCATAAATTCTGATACCGTGTATTAACATTTTTCCAACAAGAAGGCTTTTAATTTAGTTTTAAATGAGTGAGAGCTATAAATTAATAATTTTAAATAAGTAGGTAACCTATTCAATAACTCCACTGCTTCAATCTGGAACAATGCTTAGCTATGTTAAAATTTGACGCCATTTTGTGTTTAAATTTCTTCCTTCTTGTGCTTTCTCTTATCTTACGTTCCTCTTGTGATTCATACTGATGAATATGCTTAGAAAACTGATTTAGGATTACTAATATTTTCTTCTAATATATAAAAATCTCGTGTCACAGTGTTTGTTATCGAACTACTCCGAAACGGCTTGACCGATTTTTATGATTTTTTTTGTGTATATTACATAGGTCTGGGAATAGATCATAGGCTATTTTTTATACCCCTAGGTGATAAGGGTGGCCCTCACCAGATATTTTTTTTTAATTATTTGTACAAAAAATTAAAAAAACGAACCTAGTGCTCGAGCATGTAAAGTTATAAGTGTTAGGTTTTTAAGGTTCGAAGGTTTAAATAAAACAAAATTCATTTACAGGGATCTTTATTTCCACACCAAAATAATTATAATTACAATCCTTTTTCAAAGGAAATCAAATGGAGTAACAAAGTTTACCTTGACTGTGTGAGTGTACAGTATTTACGTTCTTAATTCTAAACTAATGTGGTGTCCAACCACTGGTTTAAGAACTAAATCACATTTACATTGTACGTTTCTGATATCACCGGTGACGCGGTATCGCCGCAAAACATACGCCACAGTCGTCTTCAAAGCCATCATGGCGTATTGTTTACCTGAAATTATATAACGTAAATACGTAAGGGAATATACAAAATCACATATTTCGAAGAAAGAGATTCTTGACAAGCTGTAGGAAAGTATCTGCAACTATCTATCTAGATAATGCTAGTGCCCGCAATTCCTTTGCGCGTTGTTTGTACATATTATTATTTAATTTCCATCTTAAACAAGCAGTATAAAATGTAGCCAATGTCCTTCTCAATGTTTCAGACTACCACTTTGTCTCATTACAAACGTTTCAAAGGTTTAGTCGTATTACAAACGTTTCAAAGGTTTAGTCGTGTTAGTGAACCACCAACAGAGGCAGAGTTACTTTTGCATTTATAAATTGTAAAATGTGATTAGATACCGATACAGTTTCGCTTGCCGGTACTGAAGGTGGCGAACGCGTTAGGGTTGTCAGGCAAGGTGGCAGGGTGCAGCCACCGCTCCGGCTTGAACTCATTAGCGTCTGAACCCCACGTGGGGTGACGGTTCATACCATATAGCGAAATCAGGAAAAAACTACCTGCTGGCAATGTATAGTGCTCTGAAATGGAAGTTATTATTTTATTATTGTCATAAAAATACAACAATCTATTACAAGAAATTCCGATTTGGAATTAAAAAAAAATAGTTTAGGGCATCTAAAATACTTGGATAATTATTGTAGTCGCTGGCAGCACGTATCGCATCAATGTGAAAAGATATGACACCTGCCCTGACCGACGAGCTTAACGAACTGTGTAAGTATTCCAGCGCCCTAGCCAGAGGTATTTTAAGAACTCCGTGTGGTTTTAGTCAATAAGAATTTGACAGATCCCTCCACCCAACCTAGGGCGAAGGACTTTCATGAGGGTTTCCATAAGCAATAAAAAATTAGAAAAACTTTTTTTATAAAAACAATAAAAGACTTACAAAAAAAAAAACGCTTAGTGCTTTTTTTGAAATATGTTTATATTTTTCACTTTTTAGCTGTGGTAAACCACACAAATTCGTATACCACTAATTGATATGTAAACATCAGTGACAGGAAGTTATTAAAACTTAATCAATATATACTAAGTGGAAAAAATACGTATTATTGCAATAAAAGTTGATAAATTTTAAATAATAATCGTTTATTTAAATGAAACCACCCCTGAAGCATACCCTATTAATTAAAAAATCATTTTTTGAAATCAATTCACAATTGCCAGAGATATCGCGTAGCAAATATACAAAAATAAAAAACAGACGAATTGAGAACCTCCTCCTTTTTCAATCAAAAATGTGACATATGTCGTCACATTTTTGATTGTTTCTTTCTGGTTTTCCAATTACAAACTTTGAAAATCGAATTTAAGAAATAGAGCACCACACAGCACAGCACTGCGTAAGTGTTCATTGGGCAGATCACACACTACAACGCACCACACGACGGGGCGCGGGAAACGGAGCCAAATTCCCCGAATTAGTATGTAAAAAATTACGCACGGGAGCGCGTTGTCTACACTTCGTCGTGTGGCGCGTTGTAGTGTGTGATCCGCTTTAGTCACCCTCATTATATGGGCTATTATATACATACTTAGCTTGACTGCTGATTGACCGCATCTTCCAATTCTTGGAACTGGAGCGTACAATCTCAAGGTCTCTTTCAAAACTGCCTCCAAATATACCAGCTTTGGTAGATCGTGTCTGGTTAAATCTCTGTCGGGATCATCGAGACCTTCTTGCAGCCTGCAAATATGTTTAAGTAAAAAAAAAAAAAAACACGACTGCCTTGTCGAAACGAGAATTAAAAAATTAAACTAAAATATTAAAAACAACCGACTGCAATGAAAATATTGGTTTTAGTTTTCCACTTTTGGGCACAATGGCGCTTTAATTGCACGGTAAATATAATACTATATTTAGTACTTACCTTGTGCCCATTCAACATTAAAATCATTAAACTTGTTTTTAATTTTTTAGTTCAATTTTTAACTCTCTTTTTGACAAGGCAGTCGTGTTTTTTATTTTTTTTTAATATTTATTTTTTATTTCATACCGTTTAGTGATACAACGATATTTTTGCAAACGCACAAGTGCCACGAAAGATAATTTTAATTTTTTAGGAAATCGATATCGCGCAAATAATAACGCGAAATTATTTTTATTTTGGTTTTTTTATTTTATTTTGATTAAGATCTCAGAGGCGATTTAGTTCTTGCAGAGACTTTTTGTAATGAGGCTCGTGGATAAGCTTACGTGGATCTAAAATACCAATTGCCAAGCCTTCTAGCTGTCTCACGCGACTAAGCGCGACATAAGCTTGGCCCTTGGCAACAATTTTAGTACCTAGATCTACGACAGCTCTGTCCAGTGTCGTTCCTTGCAGCTTGTGCACTGTCACGGCCAACATAGTAACAGTGGTAGCATGCGCCACTCGACTTTACCTTGACCCTGTAACGCGTCAAATTCGACAGTGCTTGGCTCAATTATGTCACCCAAACCGACTATGTAATCGAACTCTTTGAAGACGGCTTTTGGTAACTCTCCCGGTTCAAGTTCGTCACGGCGTAGCGCTGACCACACGAATTTTTGGATCACACCTCCATAGCACCAAAACCAAGCCGTGTCCAACGTTAATATTTTTTCGCAACATTTCTCTAGACCCGATACCAACTTTTAAAAATGCAACAGTTTATTATACCTTCCTAATATTATTTATACCTTCAGACCCCAATAAAACAGGAGGTGTTTTATTGGGGTCTGAAGGTATAAATTCGGGCTTTGGCCGTTGTCCGTAGGTTTTCGCTACCACGGATGTATCTGTTGCCAACACGTCATACATAGAGTTTCGATGTTTTGGCGAGTTTGTTGGTCATTATTTCATTGTAGTCATCTACCTGTCTTGTCGTGGGAAATATTCGCAAACACTCGCCATCTGCGAATGGTCCAATGGGTGGTACTCTACGTCGTTCCAGGAGTTCAAGTTCGGGAGGCACTGCGGTATCATCGGGTGCCTCTCTACCTCCGCCGCATCGTTGGGGCTTATTTGGCGGAGAGTCGTGTCACCTACATGGGACGCGATGGCATTAACCAGCGCCTCATGTCTTGCGGTGTTCCACAGGGCTCGGTCCTGGGCCCGCTCCTGTGGAACATCGGGTACGACTGGGTGCTGAGAGGCGAACTCCAACCGGGCGTTGACCTGACGTGCTACGCGGACGACACGCTGGTCACGGCCCGGGGGAGTTTGCACAGGGAGGCAGCGTTGCTGGCGACGGCTGCAGTTTCACAGACTTTGAGCCGCATACGGCGCCTCGGCCTGGAGGTGGCCCTCAACAAGTCGGAGGCCATGGTGTTTCATGGTCCCCGGCGGGCGCCACCGTCCGGATCCCACATTGTGGTGGGGGGAGGGTACGAATCGCTGTCGAGCCCACCATGAAGTACCTGGGCTTGGTGCTCGACAGTCAGTGGGATTTCGGCCCCCACTTCCGGCGGCTGGCGCCCAAGTTGTTGGGCGCGGCTGGGGCGCTGTCAACGTTGCTTCCCAATCTGGGGGGCCCGAGCTCCGCTCGTAGGCGACTCTACGTAGGGATCGTGCGATCGATGGCCCTTTACGGGGCCCCGATCTGGGCGGCTGACCTGACGGCCGGCAGCATTGCTGTTCTGCGAAAGCCGCAGAGAGCGATGGCCGTCAGAGTCATAAGGGGGTACCGCACGATCTCCTACGAGGCTGCTTGTGCACTGGCCGGATCCCCGCCCTGGGACCTGGAGGCGAAGGTGGTCGCGTCACTGTACCGGTGGCGCGAGGATTGGCGGGCGCGGGGCGAGCGAACGATGCAGCGACATATGAAGCAGCGTCGGTCGCAGCTCCGCGAGGTCCTGGTGGCGGAATGGCGGAACAGGCTCTCACGCCTTACCGCCGGCCTCGTCGCCATCGAGGCGGTCCGGCCGGTGCTTGACCTGTGGCTCGGGAGGAGGCACGGCTTCCTGACGTTTCGGGTGACGCAGGTGCTCTCGGGGCATGGTTGCTTTGGGAAGTGCCTGTGTCGCATAAACAGGGAGCCGGACGCCCGGTGTCACCACTGCGTCGACTGTCGGGCGGACACCGCGCGGCATACGCTGGCAGAGTGTGCTGCTTGGGAGGAGCCGCGCCGTGCCCTCATCTCAGGAGTAGGCAGTGACCTGTCGCTGCCGGCCGTAGTGAATGCTATGGTTGGCAGCGACGAGTCCTGGAACGCGGTGGTATCCTTCTGCGAAACAGTTATCTCGCAGAAGGAGGCTGCGGAAAGGGAGCGAGAGATCTCATCCTCTCACCCGTCCCGCAGCAGACGCACCGGGCGTCGGCGGAGGGCGGACAACGCCCTCTTCCAGCCCCCCTAAATGGGTCCAGAGACGACGGACTTGGGGACGTCCGTCACCCCCATACATCAGGACCCGAGGCGGCGGCGCGTAGTGTTCCACGCGCGCCCCTCTTAGACGTCGCGGGGGGAGTCAAACACTTCACTCCCCCCGCTCGACCGGACGGGGCCCGCAGAGGCGGGCCGGCACCAGTCGGGGGTTGCGGAAGATTCGGACGTTCCCGCGACCCCCGGCGCAGGTGTGAGATGGAACACCGGGGTGGTTTTTAGTCAGTAAGAGTCTGACAGACCTCTCCGCCCCCCCAGGGCGGGCGACATCCATGAGGATTTTCCACCCCAGAACAAAAAAAAAAAAAAAGGAGTTCAAGTTGCTGCATGGTAAGTTGACCAACCCGCAGACTATCCAAAATATCCACAAATGTGGTGTCGTCTACTTACCTCATATTCTGTGGTAGTTTGCAGAAGCTAAACAACGCCGATAACTCCACTTCAGGACTTAAAATGTGGCGATTGTTTGAAGCAGTATGCCCACCGGCAGATTAAGCTACTGGTGGAAGTTGCATCAGATCCCTAAACATCAAAACGTTGACACTGCCTAAATAAGTATCGCTTACTTTCATTTGTTGAAGGTGGAGGTGAATGTCTCTTAAACTTGTGTAGGGAACCATAGAAATCTCTAAAGCAAACTCCGAACGGTCTGATTTCCGCGGCGTATCGGCCATGGAATGGCGATGCCGCACACAATTTCCCTTTTTTTTTTAACTTGCCCATCTCTCTTTTATCCTCGCGTTAATATAGTATCTTCCTCTCTTTTACCCTCACGTTGATATTGCATCATCGCATGACGTACATTTTATACCTCACGATACTATCTAACTACAACTTTACCATTGGAACTGTGGAGAAGGTGACTTTATTTGTTCAACCATAAATTTAAGGGTAAAAGTGTTACCTGTTCCAGCGCCACCAGTTACAAATACTTGTAATGACTCTGCCAAGCAGTCGGTACGCAACAGCCGTTCAAAAATGGTCCTGAACGACTCCCGTTGGCACACATTCACTGAATTTACGGCTGCTGCATACTGTTCATCAGTCATTATTTGGACTTCTAACTCATCAATTTGGTTAACAACGATATCGTCACCCTCATCCATTAAACACTGGTTTTGTATGACAGTGCCATCTATGCTGGCATCCGCAGCTAGTTTAATGCTCATTGCCAAATTTTCTGCGGCAACCCGTGAAATCGCATGCTGTACATCTTCTTCTCATCTAGCCATTTCGTCCGCACTATAACCCTCTTGCAACGGCCTAAGTATTTTTTTTGGCAAAAATCTCTTGTTTGGCCGTAGACTCGAATCGGAATAGCACATGAGCGACCAGAAGGGTATAATAGTAGCCTTCCGGGTCTGAATTTGGCGTGTCGTATTTAGTACGCATTACAGCTGGCCGGTTGCGTTTTTTCACCCTTCCTTGGTTATCAAACAAGGTGATGAACTGCTGTCGCGTATTATTCTCCGGAACTTTTTCGTAGGCATCAGCATCCTGGTCATCTTCAGAGCAGAAGGTACGTCTAACAGGCTCGTACTAAACACTGAACTCTCCCAAGCTTAATGCTTCTTGTATGAGTGGCCGTGAAACGACCGATCAAAAATATTTTTATATGGTTCATTGGTACCATAATATACGCGTAGCATCCTATACCTTAGTTTCGTAACACAAAAATTAAGAAAAACTAACTTGCGAGACGAGTCACGCATTTTGATATGGCAAAGTCGGAAGCAGCCTCACATGCTGATACTTAACGATGGGTTGAAATTGCATTTTGCATAGCAAACACTTGTTTTACCATGCTCCCACTCTTCTCTTGCACCCGTCTTATAGCTTCTTTTATACTCCTTTTTACTTTGGCAGGCTCAGACTTCGAAATGTATTTCGAAATATATATGCTTACACCTGTCGCCGTGCCACATGGCTGTATATCCATATTGGCTTGCCACATTAGCAACATTCGTGAATTGTAGTTATTTATTTGTTCCTTGCCTTCTTTTCTCTTCAGCACATAAAAACGCCTCTGTTCCTCATCGCTTCGTCCTCATCCAATATTCGAGATTGGTTTGATATTGGCCTTGGGAAACCAAATCGGCAATAGTTATTATTATTTTTGTAACACGTATAGGTGTGTTTATGTTCTTGCAGACGTGCAACCAAATCTCGTCAATCCGAATCTTTGTTAGAGTCTGGAAGTGTACAAGACACAACTTGATCTAAAAGCGTAATTCCCGCTTCAATGTCGAAGGGGGCATCTCATCACACCACACAACCATATACGCTTGAGGACTACCTCGCAGTTGAAACTCTATGCGCCACCAAAAGTCTACAAAGGGCCACACCAGAGTCATCTTGACATTTTAAAATAGTGAAAAAGGTGTTCGGACGAAGCATAAACTGTCTGTACAATGTGACCGGGTATGATAAATGATAAATGATTTCATTTCTGTAAGTAGGTTTGTGCAAACACTTTTATACGTCAATCATATTTTTTTTATTATATGAGTTCGGCGTTTCCTATGTAAATCCACGATTTCAATTTTACAATCTACGTCTGTGCCAAATTTCATCAAGATCCGCCTATTAGCCATTCTGACGTGATTGCATTTGTAATATTATGTATAGATATAGTTTTTTTTTGTAAGGTTTTCTATGGGATATTGAATAATACCTACTGTTATATTTATTTAATTTCTTTTGTTATGTTATTAATGAATGAATGCATATTGAATACTACTATTATATACTTTTTTGTTATTTACTAAGCAAGCTCTAGACGATGATAGTACACGTAGCCAAATTTTTATGTTTTTTTTTTTAACACCATTATATTTTTTTAAATTTGCACCAGCTTATGTTACCCGGGATAACGAAGCGCTTCTAACGATACAACATACATTCAAAATCAAACTCAAAGCATTTATTTCAAATAAACCAATTACAGGCACTTTTGAATTGTCAAGGGGTCGGTCAGTCAGAAAGATGAAGCTAGTTACCCATTCCAAAGCGTAGTAGGTACCTATGGAGAAGAACGGGCAAGAAACTCCATGGACACTCTTTTAAATCGAAAAATGGTTACAAAATATTGATTACATCGTTCATGTTGAAAATTATGCATGTGAGAACGATGCAGAACGTTAAAAGCGTCCGTAATAAAAAGACAAAAGCAATTCAAATATTAAATTAAATTAAAATAAGCCGTGGCAGCCAAGAAATGACCAGTCTCCACTGACGGCGCCCGTTCACGAACATGACGCATAGATCAGCACCATTCAGCTCAACCATTTTGAAGGGAACTTAATGATCCAACACACACGCCACCACCAGCGAGACATTAGAGTGAGCATGACAAACTCTCAGCCGCCAGGGCACATTCAAGTTAATGAAAGAAAAACCTATTAAATAATAGCTTTATAGTAGGTGCATAGTACTCACACCTGTGCTATGCAATTATACAATACTAAAACATTGAATTTATACAATGCAAAGATAAGTTTTTAAAATCTTCAGCAGCTCCAACAGTAGTTTCAAATGCTAATCAATTATTTTATGCGCCCTTGTGGAGCAGGACCAGCGTTGAGCCAAGCATTTTTATCAGCGATGTAATCCCCCAACTTATAATATGCCTGGCTGCATAGTGTGCGTTTTATACAAGATTTGAATTTAGTTTCATTCAGTTGAAGAATATGGGGAGGTATTTTATTGAAACATTTTAAACAGTACCCCATGAAAGATGAGTCTACTTTAGCCAGCCTGAAACCTGGTTGAACTAATTGATCCCTATTTCTAGTGATATAATTGTGTCTTTCACCTCTTTTACTAAAAAGATGTAGATTTTTCCTTACGTACATGATGTTTTCATAGATATATTGACAAGGTACCGTCATGATGTTACTCGTAATATCTTTAAACCGTTCCCTTAGAGAGTCGCGCCTGCCGAGGCCATATATGGCTCGGATGGCTCTTTTCTGCAGAATAAAAATAGACTCGACGTCTGCAGCCCGTCCCCATAGTAAAATACCGTACGACATAATACTATGGAAGTAACTAAAATAGACTAGCCTCGCGGTACCTACATCAGTAAATTGACGGATTTTTCTCACAGCATATGCTGCTGAACTTAGCCGTCCTGCAAGGGATGTTAAATGAGGACCCCATTGAAGCCTTGAGTCAAGCGTGATGCCCAGGAAAACAGTTTTATCGACGAATTCTAGTTTCTCTTGATTTAATACTATCTCACAATTTGTACTTTTGACATTTGGTAAGGAAAATCTAATACACTTAGTTTTATTCCCATTTAATACTAAATTATTAGCAGTGAACCAATTTTGGATCTGCAGTAGGGCGTTATTTACGTCGTCAAGATTTGATGCACGTCTATTAATTTTAAAAATTAAAGAAGTATCGTCAGCAAATAACACCATTTGTGGTAGGGTTTTTAACAAATGGGGTAGATCATTAATATATACTAAAAAGAGGAAAGGACCCAATATCGAGCCTTGTGGTACACCCATTTTTACTTTTAAACCGAGTGAATTGACACCATTTATTTGAACTTGCTGTTGTCTATTATTTAAATAAGATTCTACTAAACTGAGAGCAAGTTTTCCAAGTCCGTAATGCTCAAGTTTCAAGATTAGCGTTTCGTGGTCGACGCAATCAAATGCCTTGGAGAGGTCACAAAAGATTCCTACAGCGTCTTTGGCTTCTTCCCACGCCGTAAATATGTGTTTTAATAAGGTGACACCGGCGTCAGTCGTACAACGTCCCTTGATGAAACCATACTGTTTATTTTGATACATTGATACATTGATATCGATTAAGCTGTTTCGAAGTTAAGGTGGAATAAAGAAACTCACAAACATACATGAACTCTGAAAACATAACACTCCTTTTTTGGACAGTCATGTAAAAAAGAAAAGGCTAGTCGAGAAAACGTAATTGCACTTTTTTGTGTAAAGCTTTGGTTCATGCTCTAATCAGAGCTTTTGGCAAATGCGATGATAAGTTAATAACTAATTAGTTAGCAAAGCTACAATAGGCGGATATTTACTCTTTGAAAATTCTTGCTTGGACATCTGGATATGACCCAATTAAAATCAAACAGAAAGTCATGGCCCAAGTTGAAGTATCATAAGCGGCTCCTAAGATAGTGTCCAAGTGTGCCCTAATCTCTTCATCCGTGAATGTTTCTTGTTTTGCACCTTCTTCCAGCAATAGATCTAAGACCGACTTGTAACCTGAAATAATTATTTTTTTGCTTTCAGTCTGTTATAGAAAGAAAGAAAAGAAAGAAAAATTGTTTATTCTACACAAACAAAACGCACATTACAAAAAAATTACATTAATAAAAATACAAACATAGAAAGTAGCCAAAAGCCTCGTACCCAAAAATTAAAAGGTTTAAAATTTTGTCCATGGCCAAGGACCAAAGACAATACATTTACTGTCTGTAATGTTGGTGGAATTGGCAGATTGTATGATTCGTTATTATAAAAACGGCACCGTCTGTTTACAAACGCTCGCTGGATTGCAAAATGCCGAAAGAAAATTGATGATGCTTCTAATCGTATTTATTTCTCCAATAGTCAGATGTTAGGGTAACTATGATTTAAAGGGTATATTATAAAAGGGGGAATATTAAATTTATCTTCCAAAACCTTTTAATGATGTCCGCCTTTTTTAGTATTTTTAAAAACTATCTGTACCGTTAAAGTTGATCGCAGTAACTGCACGTCTACCTAATGGGTTAGGTTGAGTTTGGACTGTTACCAACCACGAGATTAGTGAGTATATTAACGTGTCGATAAGTCCTTTTATTTAGGAAAGCGAATTAGGAATTATTTGAGGATCGATTATACATGCCGTTAATTATTAATTTTTATCAGGTAACGAAAAGGAACATACACAAATAGTATACACACATCAAAATTATCTAGGGATAAAGACAATCAACAAAATAAAAAATCCTTATTGAAATGAAATAAAAATATCTATTTGATTGATTAATTATGAAGTTTTCGTATGTGTCAATCTCGACTAAGTATTCTCTGCTTTTGCATTAATATAGACTTTTCGCTTAGGTATGCTGAATTTTTGACCTTAGGTAATCCTGACATTAAAATGTGACAAGAAGATAAAAATAAAAGTTTTGAAAGGTTTTTTTTGCGTAAAATAAACAATTAGTAGTCTGTATTTCTGCCGTTAACACGTCTAACACAATCGCAGCGATTCAGAATACTCAACATGAGTTCATCCAAATGACGTTGCGGAATGGCCGCTCACTCCGTTGTAACAGGCGAAAAAGATTTTCTGGTGTGTGTACGGCATCCATATTTGGCAGAGCTCTTCTATAAAGCATGCGTGCTCAATGGAATTCAAGTCTGGCGATTGAGCAGGCCATGGTAGGATGTTGATATCAGCTAAGGCAAGTGTGTTTGCAACGACTCTTGCAGTGTGTGGACGTGCATTATCATGCATAAGCACGAAAGGAAGCACGAAATTGGGTCCGCAAAGGAATGATAACATCTGATACAATCGTTTCAGAGTAAATCTGAGCATTGAAATTGCCTCTGATCTAAATAAGTTTGGTTCTTCCGCTGATCCAAATACCTGCCCATATCATGATCGTTCCACCTCTGTATGCATGGATTTCCTAAAATGATTTTAAACGTTCTTGGCTTCCAAGTGTCCTGCAATACCGTCTCGTCTAGTATCTGGCCTCATACCAAACTGAGATTCGTCAGAAAACCACACAAAACGCCACTCTTCTTCTGCCCAATTTCTATGTTCACGAGCACATTGTAAACGGGTTCTGCGATTGTGGGGCTCAATAGGTGGTACACGTCGTGGCCTTCGGGAACGAAGATTGACTTCATGCAAGCGACTTCCTATGGTTTGGTCGTTTATTTACCATCCATGAAGAGCTATGAAGCCTTGTAACCAACATCATCGGGGTCATTGTCATCATAGCTGTTACATATATGTGAGGAATATGCTTGTGGTCACGGCTTATTGTATAACGTACACGTACGTGTATGATCTTCGAGACCGCCAGTGTGAAATGTCCGGGAAGCATACCTCCGGTCAGACTCAATGAGGTCCCTTTGAAAATGGTTGACCACTTTACATACTTGGGGCATGTTTTGGCTGTCAACCTCAAGGATCACGCAGACATGGGACGGGAGCGTAGGGCGTTGTCTGTTAGAGCGAACATGATCGCCTGCAGATTTGCGCGGTGCTCTAATTAGGTTAAGTTATTAGTTAAGACGTTAGCCACGCTCTATAGAGCGTACTGTACATCGCTGTACTCATGCAGTCTGTTGGCTCACTACTCTAATAGAAGTTACAGCGTCATCCACGTCCAATATAATAAAGCGTTTAGGGCAGTGATGGGGCTACCTTGATACTGCAGTGCCTCGGGTATGTTCGCAGAGGCACGCACCGATTGCTTTCACGCGACCATGCGCAAGCGCGCCGCTTCCTTGGTGCACAGGGTTCGGGTTAGCCCCAACATCGTACTGGCGATGTTTGCGGGAAGGCTGGACTACTTTTTTTTCATTTGATTTAGTTTTATTTGATTTGATTTAATTTTATTTGTTTTGATTTATTTTTCGATTTTTACATAACCTAACTTATTTTCATTTGATTTTATTTTTATTGATCTTATTAATTTATCACTATTGTTATTACTAATAATTTGTTAATTTATGCCTGGCTATGGGTGTTAATTACCTGAAAATAAATGAATTTATTATTTTACGATTTCGTCGAACAGTAATTTGTAAGTAATGAACTTGTCTGCGTGTGGTAATGCGAGCTCGACTTCCACGTCGCCTCTTTCTCGCCTCATCTCGCCTCTGCCACGCTGCCAGTTATAACTCTCTGCGTAGTGCCCAGAGCGATTGCCACAGCATGTTACTGAGAGCCAGCTTCCAACATTTCCACAGCTCGGATAATTTCTTCCCGGCTTAAATTACATCTTCTCTCCGTAATAACGTTATTTTGTATTGACTCCACTTAGAAGTTTGGCCGAAATTTTACTGATTTGGCCTCAAACTTGTTGCAGGATTATATAGGAATACGTCTTGACAGAAGATTTTCATCTTTTGACCGAAATTCAAAAACTATTCCCCGTTCAAATGACGAAATTTACTAAAAAGTACCCATTGCAGCTACAAAAAAAAAAAACTAACTAGCAAAAACTTGCTTAATCCCTAGACACCTTTGATGTGTGTATTAATTACTTATAAACCGTAATAATAGTTACGTTCGTACAAAATATTATGAACATTTATATTTATTTTGTAATATATTTATTTTGTAATTTTTTTATAAATATTGTACACAACACAACTACTATTTACACTAGGACTAACTAACTATTTATATTTTAATTGTAAATATTATTGTAATTTAAATAAAAACCATCATTACTTTTTCAAAAATAAAAATAAAATAAAATTATACAACTAAATACAAAATGTATGTCTAAGTTTGGAACAAAATTAAATTAATTTGTTTGAGGCGGTAATTAAGAATTATAATTTCAGTGATTGAAGTTCATATATACTAATAATACTCCGCAGTAATCCGTTGAACGTCAGTTTCCATGGACACGTTAGAATTTGTTATGTCCTGTTAACCTCAAAATACGATATCTTTTGCCCACGGCTTTTTCACGATTCCCTTACACGAACACTTGCACTACTCGACGTAATTTAAGTTGTTTCGATTAGAAGTGCCACTGGTGGTAGAAAATAGAACTAGTTGTTTCAATTTGCCACGGCATTATGGTCCATAGGGTTTCATGGACTTTTACACAATACCGAGGCATTTTACATTTGGCGTTCGGCATTTTACAAAATAGCCAGCGCTTGCGAATGGACGACGCCGTTTGTATAACATCTATTCTATATAAACATGCACGTAGTTTGCAGGCATCCGGCACCGATCTGCTGTCGGTAACTGAAGTAAAGTCATAGCAAACTTTAGACTTTGAAAATAAAAAGTCAACTCTCTCGTAAAAATTGGAATCATCAATATTTAAGGCGCTTCTCTTAAAGGGCCCGCTTCAACTTTCCACCCTATATACTAAACATGTTAACCAAACCGAATAATGATAAGTTTCAAAATGTATGTGAAATTAACGCGAATTTAACGACACCGCTCAATAATTGTTAAAATCGGTCTAATAGAACTTATTGATGTAAAGACAGACATACCTACATACCAACAAATAATATTACTCTCCTTTTTGGGCTCTGCCACAGTTGGGTTTAAATTGCGTAGAGTTTTTTTGATTTCGCTAGCGATTATACAATTGGCATCACGTGGTTTGGGAAAGTGGGACCGTGGTCCTAGTTTGACAGCACTGCCCCAGTCGCCTTAGTACTCAAGTGATAGTACATAATTAATTCTTTACCTGGTCTAGCCTCCTTCATATAGTCTGAAGAAATGTTTTGATTCAGTTCTGATTTCCGTTTAGCGATCATCTGAAAACAGACAACGTTTTAAGATAACCAACACGATGTTATTGTTGCAGTTAACAGTACATATGACAACTACGCATCACACTGACGTCACGCAAAATCCTGCATCGCGCAAGCAAAGTTTGACGCGTGACTAGCATATGCTAATCACGCCTCCAACTTTGCTTGCGCGATACAACGTCCTGACATCAATAGTCAGGTAGTAGCCCACCAAACACAACACACGCCTAGTCGGAGGATCCTCCCTTTTCTAAAAAGGTTGAGGAATTTCACAGCCTGTTCCTTATACTTATTAAGTGGTACAGAAGTAATTATTTTGTTAAAATTATTTTAAAATAATTACCGTTTCAGTTATGCTTTTCAAAGTTTTAGCAATGTCATCTTGTTTCTTCTTTAAAGAACTCATATTAAATAAAAATGGCAAATGCAACCAAATTTTTTGAAATCTATCCTCGAGCAAAGCGAAATAATTGTCAATACCGTGAGCATAGTTTTTAAGAGTCACCTCCGGTTCATAGTCATTAGGTTTTCCTCCGATCGTTGTTTCTGTGAATAGAACACATTGTTTAGCGATGTATAACCTTCTTTGAAAAAAAAAACAGCAATACTGAAGATGTGCATAGTTAGTTAGCCACGTGCGGCCTGAGTCCGCAACGCCTTCGCGATGCCTTTGATATGGCATTTCAAAAATACTTACTATACACAGCTGTAACTACATTATTTAACAAGTATGGTTTCACATCAAACGGATCTTTTCCTGCTTCAGGAGCTAGTTCAGAAACAAGACGTCTCGCTTGTTCGCTATATTCTTGCACAAACGTGTTCAGTATTTGCTGGTTGAATGCTGGATTTAGTAGTTTACGGTGAGGCTTCCATGTTATTGCTAGAAATATGAACGTAACCAATAAAAGTAAAATAATAATAACGCTTATGGGATGCTAATAGATAGGCTTCAAATCTACATAAAGACGGACTTATTATACTTAAACACAATGGTGCCGATTTTCATGTACACCGAACTAAACTAACTAAGCTATCACTAAAATTCCTTACTTTTGGCTATGAGAATCTTAAAACTATTCTGCAAAAAAAATATTTCGAAATTTAAAAATAATTTTGACGCAACTAAAATTTAATTTGACAATCGTGACTCCACGTGGTACTTGTTTGCCCTACTCCATGATATTTTTTTTGGGCTGGTGGCACGCATGGGGGGCAGCCTCGACGTGTTTTATATGGAATTTTTCACTTTTTGTATGGAAAATTTGATAAAAATATTACCTACATGTAGAGTTTTAGGGGTTCAAGGGTCCACCGTAGGCGCGGGCTTGCGGATGGTGGGCAATGGGCCGCTCGCCATCCGGTAAGGACAAGGCCCGGGTCGACGGCACGTTGTGTTCCACGCGCTTCTCAAAGAGATGTCAGCATAATTGACGGGGTCCGATACGGCCGATGCCTGCCGGGGTCGAGGATTGTTCGAAAGAGTTACCGTGGCCCTGGCGCACAGGCAACTGAAGGATTACGGGTGGGTTTAAGTCAGTAAGAATCTGACACGCTCTTCCGTTCTCACCCAGAGCGGGAGAGGTCATTTGATGAATTCCCAAACAAACAAACAAACAAAACAAAAAACTTTATTGATTAAAAAACGTCGGATTTAGTTAGAAAACCAATATTTTTGATGAAAATCGGCATAATCAGAATAGCAAAATTGCCATTATCACTAAACTAATAATTCAGTGCCATCTTAGTGCTGTCAAACTAAAATATAGTTAAGTTGTGTCATTTTAGTCTATTTCAGAATGAGAAATCGTCGTTTGACAGGAATAAACTAAATTTTAGTGATTTTTAGTCTAGTTTAGAGAATTTTGTGACAAGAGAATCGGCACCATTATCATGCAGTATTGTCTAAGTTAAAGTTAAAAAAATAGATTTGGATAGTTTGAGTGAAAGATGATAATGGCTTGAACATTACACTTACATCACGCCCGATCACGCGCGTGCGGTATGTAGGTACGCCTAGCGAGAGCGTCGAACCTGTGGCTTTGCAGACCATCAAATTATTTAGTGCTCTTTTAGTGCTTTCTTAGTTTGGTTTTGATTTTAGTGAAGATGTACGAGTTAAGCTAAATCTAAGAAAGGCTACCAGCAGGGCACTTTGTTTAAGTGCTCTTGCCTCCTCTCGTATGTATCTGAAAAGATTCTCTTTTGGGTTGGAAGTTATTTACGTTCTAATTTTTGCTAAAATTAGCTTTCACTTAAAAGTCAAAGCTAATTTCAAAATAGCTAATTTTAATTTTTCGCTACCAGATATAGGAAAAATATTCATTTAGTGCAATACCTATTAATCCTACCTATATACTAAATTAACAGATTTTGTTTTCGCTACTCTGTTTTCTCTCTTTCTGTGCTGACCCATACCTAAGATAAGGTAGTATCAGAGCCAATATAAAAAATGTGTATGTAAATGTTAATAAAAAACTAAATGTAAAGCTACACTGGATCGCAAAAATTCCGGGTCGCTAATAAATGGCGTGATAGTTTCTTAAATACATAAGACTAATTTGCGAAACTATAGTATATTGTAGATGACTGATAAATATACAGAGTTGATACGACATAGGGGCATTAAATTACACTACGTATACTATACGTGTTTAGTATTAATTCGGTACGGTATAAAAATAAAAGCACCAAAAATGAGTATTTTTTTTATTTTCAAACAAACTAAATAGCTTACAAATCAGAGTAAAACGCAAGCACCCTTTGTAAAGAAATTTAACTGACCTTAGATACCTAGGTAACAAAGCGGCAACGTCGCGCGTGCGCCGGGCGGCGGCTCACGCCTCCGCTCGCGCTGACTTATATGTTATGTAAGGTTTTGAATACGCGCACAACAAAATCACTTTTTTTTTAATTCTCGATGTGTCCTCCATTCACATTAATGCACAAATTGTACCGACGGAGAATATTGTTATTTATTTTTCTAATTAAGACACTGTCCGTCGCTAAGCACTTTAATTTGTGAAATGCTAAAATAATCCTATTTTTTAGTACCACAATTGTATTTACACTTGGATCGGAGTATAGGGGACGACGCGTCATACGTTGTGCTCCGTTAAGAAAAAAATCTAAAAATAGTAATAGTGTGTAAAAGTGAATAAAAACCTTTTGAACTTATAAAATATTGACTAATAACTAAGTGACAGTGTTATCTAAAAATTTTACATAAAAACTGTGAAAGTAAGACTAAAAAACTTAAAATTCTTCAAGTGTTCCAAAACAATAACACAAAAGTGACTTAATCAGCAATAAATAAACAAAAACAAACCTCACAAAGTTATTTTATCCCAACATCTCAAAAAACGTTAAATAAACAATAACAATTAAAACGAAGTGAAAAAGTGACTCATACAGTGATTTAAATTCTCAACGGTCACATACAAAAGCAATTTTGTACAGTCATTGTTATTCTATCCAGTGATCTTTGATTTGCGGCAAGCAGTCAATAAATTTGACAAAATCATTAACTGTTCAAGTGGCGCAGAGGTTTAAAGCACTATCTACTTTTGCCGTTCAAGCACCGCCCGATCGAGTGGTCGCGAGTTCAAACCTCAGTGCTAACTTATACTTTTCGGAGGTCTCCAATATTAATATTTGGAATTGATTTTCCTGGTTCCGACGAGTAAAAGTTGCTGTCTACTTGTAAGTTTGCAATAATAGCATAACCGTCCGCAAGATGGCATCACTGGTAAGATGTCATAAATGTAAAAAAGATGTGAACATAAAAAGTACAGCTTTGTGTTCCGCCTGTGATAACAGATATGAGTTTGATTGCGACGGTTATCCAGAACCTACATATCGACTAAAAGATGCAGAAGCGAAAAAAAAATGGAGATGTAAGGTGTGTATTAGAAATAAAAAATATTCTAATACCGACGGAGCTTCCAATATTACCATACGAAAGAAGCACAATTATATTAAAACACCTTCGCCAATAAAACAAACATCGAAGACAAAGAAAGGTCTAGTCGATGATACGTCGAAACGTCTGTCTTCAATTCAAAGTAGTACAAAATTGTTTGACTCTCACATACTTACCGACTGTGAATCGCCTGATGAGTCTTATACTACTCCCGATAAACTATCAAGGAGTGTTGACAGAACTGTAACTGACTTGGTATCAGTCTCAGAAATGAAGGATACAATAGCTCAACTTACACTTCAGTTAGAAAGCACAGAAAATGAACTGGGAAATATATTGCTAGAAAATACCGAACTACATAAACAAATAAAAAAGTTATGTACAGAAAATAATACTTTAAAATCCTTATGTCATTCTTCCTCTTTATTCGGATATCCGGGTACAAGCTCCAAGAAAAAGAAGCAAGCCCTGTCACAACAACACTACGTGCATTCTACGCCATCCTCTCCATCGCCATCCACATTGAACGTTGAAGTTACTGATCACGTAAATATATTACGACTGCAACAGGAAATCCTAACCCTGCAACAGCAATTAAGGACTGCAGAAAAAGAAATTCTAACTCTTACAGAACGTATTACATTATTGATACAGAGTCAGAATACCTGCGAACTTTCCATTGAAGAACCGAAACGGAATACGGCTAGTTTTAAAACTTGCACTGCCAAGCAAGTACAAAATCTGATTTCTGGGAAGAAAATATATATTTTCGGTACTCAACGTTGCGTTGGCTTAGCAGCCGCCTTATCACACTCAAGAGTAAATTCACAATATGAAAATTATCAACTCGTTGCTCAAACTAAACCAAACGCACCATGTAGCGAAGTAACATCCAACTGCAGAAATGTAAAATTAACAACAGACGATAAAGTTGTAATTTGTTTAGGTGAAAATGACCGTAGCATAAATATTATCTTGTCTCAATTGAAAAATATATTGGATATATTTAGTTGTAACACTGTAATTGTATTAAATGTCGTAAAAAATGTATTCATCAATGTCAATAAATTAAACAATTCTATAAAAAATGTATGTAGTAAGTATAAAAAATGTCACTTTGTAAACCAAATAAGGACCGAATTGTCTGATATGTGTAAGTCAATTAATTTTGTTATAGATTGTAATGACTATAATGATAAATATTTGAACCCTAGTGAAATTCGAAAGAGAATAGCAAGTGGCAAATCAAGTTTCAAATTGAGCATTGGTATACATGAAACAAAAAAAGGGACAATTCCCTACTACTTTAAGAAACAAAGTCGCAGTGAAACTGGTAAGCATCCTAAAAGCAATAACTTTACGGAATCCAATACGAAGGTTAGGAAAGGAACTATACCGTACTATTTTCCTGTTATAAATAAGAGCGACTCATTTTTTCGTACCTAAAGCCACCAACAAATCGCACTATTTTAAAATATTACATCAAAATATCGCCAGTGTTCTATCCAAACAAGAACTACTAGAACTAACCATTCAAGAACTAAAGGATGATAATAATGACCCAGATGTAATATGCCTATCTGAAACTTTTATAAAAAAAGGTTTGGACAATTATGTAAAAATAAATAATTATGTAATGGCTACTAACTTCTGTAGAGAACAACAAAGGGGTGGCACTTGTATATTAGTAAAAAAAGAGCTAAATTTTAAAGAATTGTCAATAGTTAAAAACTACGCCACTCAAAATACGTTTGAAGCCTGTGGAATAGAATTAATGTGTGGTAAATTAGTTATTATATGTGTTTATCGCACTCCTAAATCTGATCCAACACAGTTTTTATTAAAATTACACAAACTTTTGCACGATTTAATAAATAAATACAAGTCTAAAGTTAATATAGTTATAGCTGGTGATTTGAATATAAATACACTAAAAAAAGGTAACATTACAAATCAGTTACAAGACTTATGCAATAATTATAATTTGAAAATGCTGATAAATGTTCCCACACGTAAATTAGCTTGTATTGATCATATTTTGAGCAATATTTCCAATGCTACTGCAACCGTACTACCTTTACATCTATCAGATCATGATACAGCACAAATGCTTAGCTTTCCTTCTCAAAATGTACCACAAAAAGCAACAATACACTACGTTTATAAAAGAGATTACAACCTAGATAATATCCGAAAATTCCGGGAATGCTTACAAAGTCTTTGCTGGTCTGATATATATATAAACACAGATTCAAATTCTGCCTTTAATGATTTTCATGATCTGTGGTGCCTCTTTTACAATCTCTGTTTTCCTAAGGTAAGAGTCAGGGTCAACAGTACCGCTAAAAACACGCAAAAGTGGATAAGTAAAGGTCTTAGACAAAGTTGCAAAACTAAGCGAAAATTACGCTATGAATTTTATAAAAACAAAAATAATTCTAATAACTTAATATATAAAAAATATTCCTATATGCTTAAAAAATGTATTTACAGCTCAAAAAAGAATGCGAACATAAAATATATTGAAACACAAGATAACAAATGTAAAGCCACTTGGACTGTCATCAAAAATGAAATAAATAAAAATACCACCCCTAAAGATAATATAGATGCAATAAAATTAAATGGTATTGTAGTTACAGACCCTGTAGAAATAGCTTCTACATTCAATAATTATTACGTGAATTTGACGCAAACGTCACCGCAAGATCCAGCTGTTCAAAATTATAGGCTAAATAGATATGTCAACTCAATGTTTCTTAAACCAATGTCAGAAAACGAAGTGCGCCTTGAAATAATGTCCCTGTCCAACACTAGATCAGAGGGCTATGATGAAATTAGTACTAAAATCATAAAACCTTGCTGTAATGAATTGACTAGTATTTTAACCCATTTAATAAACATGTCTTTTGCAGCAGGAACATTTCCCGATAGGTTAAAATTATCAATTATTAAGCCGTTATTTAAAAAAGGAGATAAATGTGATATTAGTAATTACCGTCCAATTACATTGATACCTATTTTTTCAAAAATTTATGAGAAATGTATGTTTAAAAGGCTAATAGAATTTTGCAATAAATTCCAAATAATAAGTACTGAACAGTATGGATTTCAAAAAAAGAAATCCACATCATTAGCTATTTACTCTCTTATGAAGGCAGTACTTTCAAATATTAATAATAATCATCTGACTACGGGACTTTTTTTTGATTTATCAAAAGCCTTCGATTTTGTGTCGCACAGCATATTGTTGGATAAACTAGAGACTATTGGGATTAGAGGACCTGCACTTGAATGGATATCATCCTATTTAGGCAATAGACAGCAACGTGTCATTATTAGTAAAATTAACAGTAATAGAGATATGATACCATACTCATCAGAATATAAGCAAAATAAATGTGGCGTTCCGCAAGGAAGTGTGCTTGGTCCAATATTGTTTCTTTTATATATTAATGACATCATAAAAATAACCAAACATAAATGCATTTTATTTGCCGACGATATATCAATCATAGTGACATCAGATAAAAAGAAAAACAAGACTGACCATGAGTTTGACATAAATAATACAATAGACAAATTACTGCTTTGGCTTGACATGAATAATTTAAAAATAAATTTAGATAAATCCGTTTACATTCAATTTAATCAATCAAATAATAATAAAATCAATATAAAACTTAATATTAATAAAATCGAAGAGGCAACCCATACAAGGTTTTTAGGCGTAATAATAGACAAAGATTTTAACTGGAAAGAACATGTAGATAATGTAAGCACTCGAATCAACAAATTTGTATACGCACTGAAGCAAGTTAAAAACGTAACTAACATAAAAACAGCAATTATGTCATACTACGCTTATGTTGAGTCGATACTGCGATATGGTCTCGTAATGTGGGGTAATGGTACCAATATGAATAGAGCATTTATCGCACAAAAAAAGTGCATCAGAGCAATAAGTGGTATTAAACCTGATGACTCATGTAGACCAATGTTCAAGAGGTTTGGTGTGCTACCTCTACCATGTCTGTATATAAATGAGGTATGTATATTTGTAGTTAACAACAAACATTTATTTAAATCAGCAAATGATGTAAATCCCAGAAACAGACGAGATCCTCATAAACTGGTATTAAGTGATTTGCCAAGACTTGCGAAATACAACAAAAACTGCCTTGCAATGTGCGTACGTATTTATAACAAAATACCAAGTCGCTTTAAAATATTGAACTCGAGAAAGTTTAAGATAGAATTACACAAGTGGCTTATTGAATGTAATTTTTACAGTTTAAAAGATTTTATGGATGTGAGATGTTGATTCCTTTTGTTAAAATATAAATTTTTGCATGCTATGTTATATCTTAGCGAAACATGTTGAGCTACTGTAATAATATTAACATCAATGTATACCATGTTTTACGCAAATAAATGATTTACTTACTTACTTTACTTACTTACCTCTGAGGTATACACTTCACCCTTAATTTACCCCCACAAAAAGAAATCCATGGGAGTGAGGTTTGGCAATCGTGGTGGCCACTTTAATTACACACACACACACACACACACACACAACCAAAGTTTAATTACGTGTCGTATCACAATGAAGGCAGTCAATCACAAAAAAAAAACACTAACACTTAATAATAATAATCCCAAGTTACGTGTCCTGTCACAATAAAAAACGAAATACTGTCTTAAACTTATTTAGTGTCATATTACATTAACAAAACAAAATCACAATTGTCAGCGCGCGAGTTCGACAAAACAAAAGCGGTGCAGGAAGGAGCTTCCGTGTTACGTAACATAAGTACGTTCAGAATGGATAGCGTCGGCGCACTGAAAAAACAAGTTTTTTAGAAGCCCCACTTACCGATCGTAAGGATCTAGGATGCAATAGCAACTCACTGACCTATTTCTATTTCTTTTTCGCGCGGGATGTTTTGCTATGATTGTCACTCTCGTAATGAAAGTGCAAGTGTGTGTGTATTTCTTGCTGTTTGCATTGCCATCTTTTTATCGAAAATATTTGGTTGTACTTGTGACTTGCGTCACAGCGGTAACAACGCATCGTATGTTATACTCAGATTTATCGTTTTAAGGTGCATGACCTAAGCGTATAGACATAATCAGCTGTTAGGAAAGATACATCGTGTTCAAACGGGGCAAAAACTAAAAAAATCATTTGCGATTAAACTACTGCTCCTATTTAATTGATTTTTGGTACAGAGCTTCAAAATGGTACCTAGTATAGTCAGTTTAAAGAAAAGCCCCTCTGTCATATCAATTTTGTATATAAAAAATGTGTAACACGTTTTGTACACTATATAACTTTAATTAAATACAAAAAAATAAGAAAATTTCGCTTTTAACTTATGACAACAAAAATACACGTCGCAGTAAATGTTAAAAAAAAAAACTTGTTTATTTAATATTTCGTATTTCCTCCACGAGCCCGTGTCACTTCATTAAGACGATGTGGCATGCTTTAAACCATTTTTTTAATAGCTACGATTTTGGGCTATGTTTGCCCATTCTTCCACTAGCGCATTCCTTAACTCGTGTAAGGTAACGGGAGCTGCAGAGCGTTGTCTCATGCATCTCCCGAGCTCGTCCCATGCATGTTCTATGGGATTTAATTCTGGGCTGCGAGCTGGCCACTCCATGCAGGCAATACCGACGTCTTGAATTTACATATTGACCAAACGAGCAGTATCTGGTCGCACATAATCGTGCATAAAAAAAAACACCCATATTCACTAAGAATGGACCAGCACGCTCATTTAAAACCCCTTCTACGTATCTGACAGCAGTCAGAGAAACGTTTTATATGATCACTAACTCCGTGCGATCCTCTGAAGATATCCCAGCCCAAACCATTATTGATCCTCCACCGAATGGCACCTTTTCTTCAAAACACGCTTGATGATACAGTTCTCCTGGTCGTCTAAATACTCTTCGTCTCCCATCGTGCGTAAATAAACAAAATCTGGACTCATCGGAAAACATAACCTTGGACCAATCTTCATCTGTCCATCAGATGTGTTCTCGAGCAAACCGTAACCTGGCAACTCGATGTTCTCTGATCAGTTTGGAGCTGTTTGCTGGTCTATGAGGCTTTATATCAGCTTCACAAAGACGTCGGAGAATCGTATCAGAGCTCATATTGTTGTGGTGAATTTCTAGAAGACTGTTTCGGACCTGAACAGCCGTGACATGTCGATTTCTTAACATAGTGCTTACGATGAATCGGTCTTCTCGTGTAGTTGTGCAACTTGGCCTGCCATTTGCTGGTCTCCTGATGTACATACCGGTCTCTTGAAATCGCTGGAATACTCTTTGGACCGTTGATAAAGATACTCCTACTATTCTAGCAATGCTACGCTGACTTTTTCCTTCTTGTACCATGGTAATAATCCGTGTACATTCTTCAGGTGTTAATGACATGATCATAGATAAATGATTAGTGTCGCTGCGCTCGACTAGATACCGCGCTATCCAAAAACAATAGCACCGTGAATGCAGCAACTCATTATTGTAGTGTGTGTGACAACTAGTATGCGTGAAGATTGTGTTACCAGCTGCTCAACTGTTACCCGAGTTAATGGGAAAAATATTTTATGCTGTGGTCTATTAGTTAAGTTATAAATGTAGCTCAGAAAATACTTAAAAATTAACAATAAATTAAAATCGAATGTATAAATATATTCCTGTATACGTTCGGTGTAGGTTTCTTATTTAGAAAAATGGAAGGTAGGTATGTATATCAATGATTAGAACATTAAAAAATTAATAATTTGGTAATTATTAAAAATGATTCTAATGTGTTCTCTCACGTATCCTTCATCCCTTCGAATATTTTTTTCGCAAATATTTTTGATGTACAGACACAAAGTTTACATTTCAGGAACATGAGTCGAAATACGAAAAATAAAGTTAATTTTCCCGTAGTAAGTCAATCAGCTGATTGCGCATTTTTTATGGGAAGACGGTTTTTTTTTAATTTTTCGGTCCATGTTCCTTGGGGAAAGTTGTTCAGTTTAATGGATAGAATCACCCCTTGAAATAGTGCCAGCAAACATTTTTACACCTTATGTGTATAGATTACAATAATAAACATTAAATAATTTATGGAACTAGGTTAAGTATATAATTGCTAGGTTAGATAAATGAAATAGGTTATATAATAAAATACAAAAATAATAAATTCACATTATAAAAATCTCATGCACGGGGAACTTGATTCTTGTATACGCGGCAATACTGAATGGCGTTTAAGGTTCATGTTATTTTATGTTGTAGCGACCCGGAATTTTTGCGATCCAGTGTATATTTGTTTCAATACACAATAATAAATGATAATACAGTTTTAAGATGTATAAATGAATTGCCCGAAAATGATTTGGCTAAAAACCCAGAATCTATTGGAACAAGGTACCGACCGGAACTGAAAATCGAAATCGAAAATAAAAAAATGTTTGGTAAAAGTAATGGGGGTCCAGGAGAGTACCTAGAAACTATTAATTCCTTAACTTGAACTGTTACAGTTTTTATTAAAAAAAAATAAGATTTGTGGCTCAAATCTCCCCAACCAACGCATGGGAGAGTTCACCATAGTAGTAGGAGGACTTAATTATTTCTATTTGTTTGGGAAATATTGACAATACTTTGTAAACCTCAAATCTATAAGCTACAAGCTGACCCGACAGACGTTGTCCTGTCTTAACTATGAATGTCATATGTCGTATAGTTTTAGTTTTGACTATTGACTAAAACTAAAACTATCGACTCATTTATCAACCGATCCATCTGTGTTAAACGATATTTGCAGCACGCATTCTGTCAATCGCTGACAGTTGTGTAATATTGGCGTTAAGTTTTCTTAAATTTTGTAACGTTCCGCTCAACTTACTTATTTTTTTATACCATAAGATCTTTCTCCTGACAATAACGAACACAACATTTTTTTTTTTGTGAAATCCGTCCAGCCTTTCACGCGTGATGGCGTAACCAAGGGAAATAGGGATTTATTTATACATATATAGATTATTATAAATTAGCATCTTTGAAGTACAAAATCAAAAACAAACTTATTTAGGAGGCACAACATAAGCACTAAATACTTAGTTGGTCTGGAAAGCCCTAGCATGCAGGGTCCTGCTAATCCTACGAGCAGAAGCAGAGGTGTAACGTAGGTGTACTCACATTTGCCAGTTAAGTTTTAGTCCCATGGGCTGAGCCTATATCCACAAATCTGACACAGATCCTGACTCTGGAATTACTGAGGCACGTACCTAACTACCCTCCTACCCCTCTCCCACCACCCCTCCCTCCTGACGTTCCTAACTGCCTCGTTGGTCTAGTGGTTGCAGAGCATGAGGTCCTGGGTTCGATTCCCGGGTCGGGCTAAGTGTTATTGGGGTTTTCCATCTGGAATTTTTCGGTAGCAGCCCGGAGTCTGGATTTGTGCCCGGTAGATGGCAATAGGCTCGCCCCCTATTACATGGGACTTAAAACATAACTGGCGAAATGTGGGTGTGCTATAGGTACACCTCTGCCTAACCCTTCGGGGATTACAGGCGTGATGTTATGTTATGTGTTATGTACCAAACTACCTACCTCGAGGGCTCGTCGCTAAATAATAACAGCCGCACGGCTCAATCGAAGGTTTTGTCACTAACGAGATCCCTCCGTGCCTCGGAAAGCACGTTAAACCGTTGGTCTCGGCTGTCATTCGTAGATCTTTGACAGTGGTTACGGGTGTCTGAACCCCATAAAGCCCCATTTACACGGTGCAAGTTAATTATATAACAACACGTACAATTATTCTTGCACGAAACGGGCAAGTTAGTTGCCGTTTAAAACTGGTATGGATTTAAATAGTACGTACAATAAAATCGCATTCAATTCTGGCGTGAAAACTTTCTATCATTGAAAGTTTAAATAAATCTTGAGAAGACGTTCAATAAAATTAAATCAAATATTTGGCAGTGCAAATACGGGCAATACTTGAAACTATAAATTGTACAAGGACGTGCAACTCTCTGTGTTTGAACTAGGCAAAACTTGCATGTAATAACCGCCTTGCAATAATTCAATAACTGTCTTGGTGTAAACTTTATTCGCATGCAATTATTGTCTGGCAAAACTTGCATACAATTATTGAATGCCATTTTATTGAAATCACACGCGTGTAAAACAGAAGTCGCATGCAATTATTGTCTGGCAAAACTTGCATACAATTATTGTATGCCATTTTATTGAAATCACACGCGTGTAAACAATTGCAATGGCAATTCTAATGGACTGGCAATAATTGGACGTGCATTATGGCATGCGATTATTGCTCTTGAACGTTCCAGAAACTTGCAATGTGTAAATGGGGCATTCGTTTTGCAACCAGTCTTACCAAAGGGTATCGTGTTACACAGTTCCATATAAAATACTGGTTTCGGCATAAGACTGCATCTAGTTAAGACTGGAAACCGACCCGAAAAGGTTATGCGGATTGATTGTACCTAATTGTGTAAATTAATTATGTAACATACTCGTACCATTTGCTGTAATCAGTCCCCTATCATACAGCTCCTTTCCAAAGTTGTAAATATATGGCTTATCCATGCAAGTGTTGGCTACTGTTAGACAGTCCTCAATGTCTGTTATCACTGCAATACAAATTATAATAAATTAAGTCACCTGATTCCCAATTAAAAACTCGAAAGAATCTCAAATATTAATTATATATAGATCTTGTATGGCGATATTTTTGTCACGTAAGGTTTTATCTATTTTTACTGATATTTTAGTAATGTTGTGTCGATTCCTTTATAAATCTATGAAATTGAAACTTTAACATAAATATAAAACTGTTTTTGAAATTACATTCCATTTTTATTATCCATCTAATAAGGTACATTTACCTCAGGTTTCTTTTAAGTACAGGGTCTTAGTATCATGTATTTAACAGTCATATTTATAGTAAAGTGTTCATATGTTTACCATATATAGGTTGCGGGCCCAACCGTATCTCAATGACTCCACCATTTTCTAAACAGAAGTGATATACCTTTTTTTCCCACTGCCACAGTTCTGGAATCCCAAAAAGAATATTTTAAAAATGTGTTGGTGTCACATTCAAAATTCTTTAGCCGGTTAAAACCACTTTGACCACTGTCGTTTTTATAAGGATCACGGAAAACTTTTTATATTGATTTTAAATAATTAATTTAACTTAGGCGTTACGTAAAAACTGGTTTAAAAAAAACCCGCGTTTTAACTCACTATATGTTTTGACTAGTTTTGCCCGGTTAAGAGTTTTGACTGTAACCACGAGTACGGAATCTCCGTGCCTTTTTGATTGTATATATTTTTAAATTACACAACTCCAATCGCAGAATCATCACTTTATCGTAACGGGGCGCATAAATAGACAGCTAAAATTGCTCAACTTCTATAATATCTTGATACATTGCCGTAAATTGACGGCGTTGTGGTAAGTTAAAAATCAAATAAAATGGTCGACGCAACGTTGTGTTTGCGATGTGGCCGGCCGTTAGTGCTTGGTGGTTTCGTAGTGGCAGCGACACCTGACCTTGTTATGGTCGGTATCGCTGAGACGGTTGATTTTGATGGCTAAATGTAGTCCGTGTGCAACAAACTATTAATTTTCATACAAATTACCGCCAGTTTCCATGTTGTCATTGTGGTGTAGTTGTGGTAGTGGTGTGATTGTGATTGTGGTAGTTGTGTGATTGTGGTAGTGGTTTGGTTGTAGTAGTGCTGTGGGTGTTGTATGGTTGTGGTAGTGGTGTGAATGTGGTAGTGGTGTGGTTGTGGTAGTGGAGTGGTTGTGGTGTGGTTGTGGGCCCTAAGACTATATAGTTCGACAATTAGCGAGACGTCACAATAAGGAGTTTAAGGATGACCAATGACAATTACAAAATTATAACTGTCATAATGTCAAAAATACAAAGACACGGCAACGCAGTAACCTGCCATAACATTACATAATCATCTTGTAGCCAATCTGCTCTTTTGTAGGCACCTTACAACCATAGCAGCCGACCATAATAAATATATTATTTTATAACTAAGACTCGTCATCTTATTATCTTTACCCGTGAGTGCCGGTTAGAATCGGTTGGTCCCTAACACACACACACAACACATAACATAACATCACGCCTGTATTCCCGAAGGGTTAGGCAGAGGTGTGAGGCGTGGGTGAGGTGTGGTGTGTCGGTTGGTCCCTACTTTTCTGCAAAAGACATCGCTCTTTATAGGGCAGAGTAGTTAAGGGGGATGTGCCAAAGTAGCCCCGAAATTCAAATTTTCTTACGTTTTTTGCAGTTTGTAGGTCACTGTCAGGTTATATGTTGATTAAAATATGATTCGCGGCCGTAACAAATATGGCAACAAATATAGAATTTTAATCATTAGAATCAGCAATACAACTCCTTAAGCTAGAATTGGCCTCAAATGTGATGATTTCATAAAATAGTCATTCAATAGGGTAATATGAACTTAGAGAGATGTATTGGTGATTTTTATGAATATAATTCTATAAATAAATATTTGATACGGCCTCGAATCATATTTAGTTCAACATCCAACCTAATACTGACCTGCAAATTGCAAAAAACCTAAGAAAATTTGAATTTCGCGGGCTACCTTGGCGCATCCCCCTTAATTGTGAACCTTGATAATAATATTATTATGATGACTTACGTAAAGCGTCTACCGATATCTGAAGTGCATGTCCTATGATCGGCAATGCACCGGGGTACACTGGAGGCGAGGGACGACGTGGTTTCACGTACCACCATAATGCAAACACCGCGCACCATACTGACATTAACACCACCAGAAACATTACGAATTTGAACTCAGAATGCCTGTGTGCAGGTACTTCACATTTATTTTATAGTACCTACGAGTCACTCGAGTTTAATTAAAACTAGTTGTTTGCGTTCCCTGCAAAAACAAAGCAATTACAAGGTAATCCTCCGTGTCCGTCTGACCGTCTGACACAAGGATTTCTCTCGAAAACACTTTCCAAAATTTTTAATTTTGGCAAAATGTTAAATAGAAATAAGTGTTTGATGAATATTGAGGCTAATAGATGTGGATGAAAAAGTGTGTTGTTTATTTGAAAAACCTATTTCTTAGGTTTTAAATAATGTGTGCCAGTGAGTGTAGAATCGTTATTGTTATTCGATATCTAACATGTATAGCTACACATCAAACGGACCAACAGAGCACGTATCGCTAGTGCGCTATATTCTTGCACCAACGTGTTCAGGAGTAGAGACGCTTCCATGTTATTGCTAGAAACATAAAAATACATTCAAACAAAATATAAGAGGTTTTTACTAAATATGGTATAGATAATATGTATACAGCTGACATATTTTATGTCAAATTATGAAGGAAAAATAATCTGTTCTTAGATTATGTGATGAAAATATAAACAGACCCCGTTCAGATCAGTTTAGAGTAACACTTTCATCCTTGCCAGTTTTTCGATTGGGGTTATGAAGTTAACCACAATTTTCAGATGAAAAACCTCTTTAAGGTGATTTAAAATTAGAATTTCGGGTTTAAGGATTTAAATAATCAAATCAATGCACGCAATTTGTAAGTGGCACTATAAATTGGCATCCACAGATACGTTTCCTAACCCATTTGTTTATATTTTCATCAGATACTTTGGAAATATACCATACCCTATATAATTTTCTGTAAAATCTAACATTTTCTACAATTCACATTGTATACTTTTAAGCCGAAATCAAATAATAGACTTTTGAAATGAATGCCTTATCATACTTCACAGTATATGTATTTTATAGTACGAGTACAAACAAACAAACAAATTCTGCATCGAATTCAATTGTATTAACGTATTTTAAATTCCAGGTAAAACATGTCTAGATGGCATTCGATGTTTGTTTGACATTTAACCATGCATTAAGAGACTTACAAGACCTAAAGCGCGGTCACTGTCGGATTGCATAAAAAATAAAGAGACGCGCGATGACACAACGCTGGTAATTTATTGCAAAATATGAAGCAATTATGGATTTCCAAAAAATCTATTCATTGGACTAAAAAATTAAAACACTATTACGTTAGTATGTTACCTGTAGAATAATCTGACAAAAAATCTGAATGTTTGCATGTGTATTAGTATTGTTTTTAATCGTTATAATATTTTATTAGAGGTATCTTCGTGATTTTTGTCTATCATATCAAGTTAATTGTATTATGTTTTCAACACACTATCTAACTAGCATATATCCAGAAAAATATCATATATTTTTCTGATTTTGTTTACTGTAGTGGATCATATATTTTTAGGCATTATAAATTTGCGTTTAGGTCATGTAGTCCCCTTAATTAGATTAATTAAGTCACAAGCATATTATTATTTGTCGGTGATAACACT
This sequence comes from Griposia aprilina, assembly GCA_916610205.1. Classification (NCBI taxonomy): domain Eukaryota; kingdom Metazoa; phylum Arthropoda; class Insecta; order Lepidoptera; family Noctuidae; genus Griposia; species Griposia aprilina. The sequence goes on along the minus strand of OU744305.1, from coordinate 9,400,507 downwards.
TACTAAAATTTGCTGTTATCTACTATTTGGAAAACAAAAAAAAGCATTTAAAAAGGGAAAAATGAAAGAAAAATAGTTTATTCTGCACAAACAAAACGCACGTTACAAAAAAATGACATTAATAAAATACAGACATACAATATAGCCAAAAGCTTCGTACCCAAAAATTAAAAGTTTTACAATTTTGTCCATGGCCAGGGACCAAAGACAACTCAACTACAACTATAACAACTACAAACTACTACTACTACTACTACTACTCCACTCTCTCTAGTCTACTACTTACTTTCAACTTTACAAATTATTCGATTTGATTTACCACCATATTCACAGTATGCCCAGTTTATTTAGTAACCCGTGAGATGCGGTAGTAAAATTGCAAACGCTTTTTGATTCAAATGCTATCGTGTTACATTATTTATTATCCAACAAATAAGAACTTGTAAAAAGAAAGCAAGTATCACATGCATTTTCGGGTTGAAACGCCCGGCCCTCGTGCTCCCGATTTAGTCACACGCCCGGCGGCACCCGCTCCAACGAGCGCATGTATAAGATGAGGATCTATAGTTCTACAAGTTGTTGTGTGTTGATATTAAACTGTTTTTTGTACTAACTATAAAGTATCGTCTTTCACTGATATTAATCCACGCCATGAGAAAGGTATTTAATTTTTTGTCTGCAGTCTTTTATGAAAAACAAACCAAGTAGGGTTATCGTTTAGAAATGAGAAAAGACCTGACAAAAAAACCGGACATTTAAAAAAATCTGGACTCATTACTTTTAAACCTTTGTTTTTTCAGTATTTATTCAACTTATTTATTTTCAAAAAAATGTTGCCGTATGTCAAAAAGTCCGCACGGGAGGCCAAAAAGCTGGACATGTCCGGGCAAATGTCAAGTTCGGGCAAGATCCAGATGGGCGACCAAAAAGATGGCTATGTCCGGACAAATCAGGACGAATGTTAACCCTATGCGCAAGTATTCGCGATGATAAAATATAATAATGATGTTTTATATCATTTGTTTTCTTAGTTTTTGGGCTAATAACAAGTTGTAACAATAAGAAAATTTTCTATACCTAGGTTTTTTATGGTTCCATACCTCAAAAGGAAAAAACGGAACCCTAATAGGATCTGTTCGTAGTTCATTCGTCTGTCTGTCAAGACTCTTTTTCTCAGGAATGCGTAGAGGTATCAAGTTGAAATTAATATCATTATATCAAATGCGTAGGTACACGGGGTTTTGGAGCTCAACAAAAATCAAACTTCTAAGACAATGCAATAAAAAAATACGACCATGTATGCGACATATTTTGATACTCGCAAATAAATCAAAAGTTATAAGTTACCTACTTCTCATTGACCTAGAATCATGAAATTTGGCAAAAAGCATGGTCACACAGTACAAGTGAAGGAAAACGTCCACAAAACAAAAACTATCACAAACTTACATTTGCAGTTATAAAATTGACCAAGACGTATATCGATGTATGGGAGAACATTTTTTCAACTACAAAGTTATGTTTGTTCTTGGGATAAATTCATACCAACTACGGAACCCGTCATTGTGTGGTCCGACACGCACATGCCCGGTGTTTTGTGTACATGCAGTTACATTATCGAAAGTATTGAATATTATGAGAAAACATGGTTACCCTACCTGATATTATACCACTTGGGTGCGTTATTTTAAACTATTATTTATTTGGTTACTGTTATAATAATGATTACATAGGTATTATACAATTAAACTAAATATTAATAGTATGTACATCTAAATACAAATAAATAAAATAAAAGAAGAAAGAATGAAAAGAATCATAGGGCATCAAAAAATTCGTCCGCATCGCTGTCGACAGGAAAAGTGCCCAAAAGGCTGGCAGCATTGCCACGTTGTATGGCGATGCTAATTCTTTGGCCAAAAAATAGGCCAGCCCTCTGGTCACGTGAAGAGTCGACCAATCGCTTGGCGATGTCTCCAAAAACCAAGTGGGCACTCGGACCCCAGGGCCCTATGTTTCAACCCCAAACGGCTCGAACATATAACTCCCAATAAGATTCGAATATTTTCGCCGTTTGAGGTTTTCTGCACCTGCAGCAGCCGCCCCAGCACAGCCCGCCGTGCTAGGAAGATGGGATGGCGCAAGGGTGTCGACACACGTTGCATCCCACACCAAAGGCCTGCCTAACTTCCAGGGAATTATGGTCATTCCATCTGGTCTCTTCCCATCGTCACGTGCCAAACCGTTGGGTTCTAAAACAGCTGGCACCCCGGCGGTGGCAAGAGCACAACGGATTATGTCATTAATGCAGGCGTGCCGTGCTATCCGGCCTGCGCTCTTACTGCAAGATAGGCCATGGTGTCCGAGGCAGTCGACAGCTTCACCGCACTGGCAGCGATGCGGAGCCCCGCAAGGAGCGCCCAGACGCAGACAAGTAGCGAGCCGGAAAGTAGTGTCACTCAACATAGTACCTATGTTGGGCGACGGTAGCGCCTGAAGCCAGAGGCCCGACTCCCATTCTCCCACAGCCAGCAGGCGGGCACGCTCAGCAGTATTGAAGGACGTATTGATAAGTTTATACCGTACCAACCTGCAGAGCGGCTCATCCCATTGTCTCTGGGAAGATGGGTTCACGGGCCGATCTGTATCTGGGCAAACCGCTGTCCACGCGTTCACCGGATCAGTCAAGCACGGCACTTCAGAGTCAACCAGGGAGGGGGCTAAAATTTTCCTGGTTAACTTTTCGGTGCTGTGAACAGAGGACAGGAACGCCGGTAAGCTAATACTGGTAATTTTGCGGACGCCGAGGCCACCAAAACGGATGGGTAGTGTGGCTTGAAGCCACGCTCGGTCGTCCAAGGCCACGTTTAAAATGGATGTTACTGTGCTGCAAATAATTTGGTCAATTTTGTCCAACAGATGTGGCCGCTTCCATAAAGGGGAGGAACGTAGAAAATATATAAAATTTGGACCAAAACAACAGTATCTAATCAGGGTGAATGCCGAATGTAAATTAATTTTGGAAAGTCTGTCCGAAATTTCGTTGAAGTTTTTGATTTTTTCGTCGATGAAAGAATAAAAGCTGTGTTCTAAAACTGGGGACCCTAGGAGGTGCAGTGAACTTTTTTCTAGAATTTTGATTTGTGGGGCTATTGCATTAAATTTCGCTATGGTCAATTCTCTGTCGGTAATGTCAGAAAGGTAAATTTCACATTTTGAGGCGTTAAGGTCCAAGCCAATAGATTTAAATTGCTGTTTGAGCAGTTGTAGGTCTTTCAAAACGGTGTCTACATCACCTCCTAGCGTTCCATCATCTAAATACCACACGTTAAATTTTGAATTTAGTTTTTGGATAATTGGGTGAATAGCCAAGCTGAAAATGACTGGCCCGAGAAGGTCACCTTGTTGGCATCCTACTGCAGATTCCAAAACATTGTCCTTGTATAATAATTTGGAAGGGTACCTGAAACATTGCCACAAAAAACCATAAATTTCGGGTAGTTCCTTTTTGACTTCAGCCAACAGTGTCCCTGTTTACAGAGTTAAGGGCATTCTTCACGTCAACCTTGAGGATGACCTCACCTTTGTTGGAGTTTAAAAAGGTGGAAAGGGCATGTACGGCAGCCTCACAGCCCCCTTTCTAGGCAAAACCAAGCTGTAGGGGCTGAAACTTAGCTGTAAGCGATTCGCTATACAGCTTACAGCAAATTTTGGCTGCCGTACGCCTGTAGGTGCACCCAACAGCGATGGGACGAATGCCGCCGTCCCTCTTGCGCAGGGCACATAGATTGGCCCCATACAAGACGTCGACGACGGCCTCGTTCACACCGCCGGAGAGCATGAGGTTAATCAGAGCCGCACGCTCCTTCAAAAGCGACTCACCGGCTTCCCCGGCGCCTGAACTCAGTAGATCTTTTAAATGTTGCGGAGTCAGGCCGTCGAGGCCGCCGGCGGAACCACTTCGAAAAGAGCTCACGGCTGCAATCAACTGGGGGCCGAAACGTTTAGGAAGGTTGAATTAACATTGGGAGGGTCGGGTGGGTCGGGAAAGGTGAGACCATCCGCAGGCGCTGGGTGTTTACTCTCTAGAGCTGTTAGCGTTTCTGGAGAGTAAGGCGCCACCACATCGCTGCTGAACAGTATCCTGGCCGCGCCCTTGATGTCACCTTCACTTAATTTGGATTCCACATGTAAACATAAGCCTTTTTGTGATTGGTTGTAAAATTTAGGTAATTTTGGATCTAAAATTAGGGTCGAATTGTTACAATTGTCTTTAATTTGGTTATTTAGTGTTTTTTTGGGTGTCAATTTTTTTTGCACATGTAGAATCCTATAAGGGAAGGTAAGTAACGCAACCAACCGTCTCGCGCCCCGGGGAACTCTCTTTAAAACCAGGGTTGAATTTTTGAATTTTGTTAGTGTTTGCCACAAGGTTTGGTCTGGAGGTGTTGATGTTGGGAATGCAGCTGGGGGGCACAATGGTACACTATGTGATCTGTGGATCTTTCCATAGTGTATCCTCAGCCCCCGTTCGCCTTTAAAAAAGCGTGCCTGTGAGCAATACGGGCATCTCACCAGCTGGACATCGAGCGATGTGACTGATTGACTGGCACTGTTTCCGGCGTCGCAACTGCCGTCATTGATCATATATTAAACTTACCTATCAAAATTAATATAACCTAACTATAACACATGCACTAAAAACAAACACTTAAAAAAAAATTAACGACACAACCAATTTTTCACTATTTACACATGATTTACACTTTATAAAATGTCACTGAAGAATGTCACAGAGTGACGAGTGCGGCGCAGTCGCGTTCGGAACCTGAGACGCCGCGCATGTAGGGCCACATGCAGGGCGCAGCCCTCGCAACCGCTGCCCTGGTTGCAGGCGTCGTCAGGCAGATAATAAAAGTGACAACAACGAACAAAACGCGTAACAATCAATCTGCTGCCCTTTCCCAACTATTTTGTGTTCGGTTTCCAGTCTAACCGAATGCAGCTGAATCCCAGTATTTTACATGGAGCCTTTCTGACCTCCACAACCCAGTTATTGGGTAACACGATTTCCCTTGGTTAGACTGGTTGTCAGACTTTTGAGCTTTTGAGCTTTTTCTATATTTCGCGACTTTTTACATTTTGTTATACTATTATATTATGATAGTTTGTAAAACGTACACAAAAAAAAACGACTTTTTTGTATTAAATGATGATAAATGATTTTATATCTGTAAATAGTATTTTACAAACACTTTTACACGTCAATCTCTTAATGTCAATCCGTCAATTTTAAACTATTGAATTTGTTTAATGACTTTCAACATGGTATTCAAAACATACACAATAAGTTCAAAATAGTATAATGTTAATGCATGTGTGTGTAAAGCCGTGTCTCCTGCGCGTGTTTTTTCGAAACATTACACAAAAACATGGAGACAAAAAGGCGTGGCCATACACATTTGTGTATGCAAACACGATGTTTTTGTTTTCCGAGCTGCATGGAAAACATTCCCCGCGCGGGTGAAGAGGGGAAGGGTTTGTTTCATTTTCAACCGCCGCGGGCACGGCGCACTTCTGTCACTGTCAGGCAACACGGTTTTTGAGGTTATAATATTGTCTTGTGAATTTATTTATTTTGTTGTGACATGTGAACAACTTGAACAAGTTGTGGTAAATTGACGATGGATTGGAATAGAGATACTGTTCTTCACTTTTTAAGCTTAATCAGAGAGAGACCTAGGAATGAATAATAATAAATAATAACCAGAATGCCCAGGCTTCTATTATTCAAGCCCCTATTTAAAGAGGAATTTCTGAATACGCCGCCATCAGATATTCGACCTTGGCAACCAACATCCACATATATAAAATTATAAATGTAGTCAACAATCTATAAATGTAATTAACAACAAAATGTTAATAATCTAAAAATATTTTTATACGCAGAAGACAGATTGTGTATGAAAACAAATGTTTATGTATAAGGTTTTTTGTGTAATGTTTCGAAAAAACACGCGCAGGAGACACGGCTTAACACATACATTGACATTATAAATTATTTTGATTCAGGGCAAACGAGTTTTATTTACGCGGTACGTTTTGGCATTCATTTAAGTGTTTTTTTTTTTATATAAAATGTATCAGTGTTTAAAATAAAACTGCTTGTTTTATGATTGTACAAAAAACTAATAATCTTTTATACTACAAAACCTTTATGTGGCTAAATATAATTTTATAATATTTATTGAACGAACCATGACTTGACATATCATTGTTACACACAGCTAGTATGAAGTATTCCCGGTTGAGCACATATTTTGAGGGCACGTATGCATTGAGCACCTTAGGTATTCCCATTTGAGCATCAATCAATATTTTAACGTGGTGCTCAAAGGGAAACAAAAAATTAAATTTGACTCTATTCCCCATTGAGCACCTACGGTGCGGTAGCTTCTAGTTATGGGGTGTATAATAAATCATATCGATTAAAAATCAGCAGTTTTATTGCAAAATGTTATCATTTATTAAAAACATATCATCATTAAGGCGGAACCTTCAGGGTAGCCCGCGAAATTCAAATTGTGATACGTTTTTTGCAATTTGCAGGTCACTGTCAGGTTGTATTTTGATTAAAATATGATTTGCGACCGTAAAAAATATGGCTTTACAGAATTAGAATCATTAGAATCAGCAATACATCTCTATAATTTCATATTACCCTATTGAATGGCTATTTCATGAAATAATGACATTTGAGGGCAATGCTAACTTAAGGAGTTATATTGCTGATTCTAATGATTATAATTCTGTAAAGCCATTTGATACGGTCGCGAATCATATTTAAATCACCATACAACCTGATTCTCACCTGCAAATTGCAAAAAACTTAAGGAAATTTGAATTTCGCGGGCTACCATGTCGCATCCCCCTTAACATAAAAGTTTACTTAATAATTTATTGTTAATATCACAATAAGTTTCCTCAACTTTAATTTTATTTATCCCCAAACCAATTGTAGGCTGTAACACTATATTATACTATATTACTATATTTCACATTGTTATGAGGAGTAGTTGTTAAACTTGTTAAGTGAAAAAAAAATCTTGACTGAATAGCCATGAGGTCAGTGTCCATTGTTTTTACATATTTATGTATAGATGGCAGCACTGCCTCTCTCTCTCCAAGCTCTATGATTTTTTTTTGTGTTCTTACTGTGCAATACTGCAATCGTTTGTAATTAAAACAAATTAAGTAGATTTTCTCAGTTTTATTCATTAAGAATCCCTAACTTTAATTGTAGTTACGCTGAGTGGGCCGTAAACGGGTGACGGCGCGCGCGCCACCCTTACTGTTCGTCGGGATATCTTGAGTAACCCGAAATATGAGGAATGAAATAGATCTGTTCTGGAAATTGTTTACCTCTTAACTCGTATTGTTTGCAAATATTTTCTGTTATTATCTAACGGTGGTGTAAGCCGACGTAACGTGTAGAGTAATAAGTTTTTTCGTGTCGAAAATTTTACTGAGTGTAATACGTGAGTGACAAATTAATCTAAACAATGGAGCCGAAGCCTGGTCAAAGTAATAAAAATGCAGCCATAATTAAGCTACACTACTAGTAAAAGTGGTGGGCCAATAATAATATACGAAAATAGACAAGACAATAGATAAGCATAAATACCCTATACTGTGGTTTGAGGAATGTGGTTTCTTTTATTTGTCTTATGTAAGTGAGGTACCTAGAAAATATTATAAGGCTGATTGTGATATTAATAATAATTACTTAGTTTTCTAAAATTATTATGATAATAAAAATACTGCCAAATTTTATCGATATGTTTTATTATACGCCCATCACCAGAAGCTACCGCACCATAGGTGCTCAAAAAGGAATAAAGTTGAATATTTTTGATTGTTTTCCATTGAGCACCAAGCTATTATATTTGTCGGAAATAAGTTAAATCAATCGTTTGACTTTGACTAATCGGGACGCCAGTGCCACCAGGTGGCGCTCGACAGAGTCTATAACATAACGCTTGACCAGAGTTAAAGCAGAGTTTCTTGTTGGCAGTTGAGCAGTGAATACGTTTAGAAACTGTCGCGCGTTCCGTATAGTTGTGTCGTGTATCTACAGTGTGTGATACGCTAGTGTGATTAATTTGATCGTAAATTATAATTTGATTTGAACTGCAAACGGTTTTTCTATTGCGCAATAACCAACACTACCCATAGTATGTCCACAGTAGTTAAATATGGCTGATGATAGCGAGAGACACGTACCTTCTCCGTCAAATTGATTGGTGCTCAAATGGGAATACCTTTGGTGCTCAGTACATAGGTGCCCTCAAAAAAGGGCTCAAACGGGAATATTTCGTTAGTATAGGTGGAAACACAAGTCCTTCATTTGGAAATAACTACACCGCCACTTTTTCAAAATGCAGGACTTGATTGTGCAAAAGAAACAAGAAAAAAACAACAGAAACAAGAAAAAGTTCACCACTGAAAACCTCCGCTTCTCTAACAAAAACATCTTCCACAGACTAAACACGCACTAACTCAGAAAATGACGCTGGGTTTAATAATATATTTTTCATTTAGAGACGTAGTAATTTAATTTCAAATAAAACTATGTATGGGAAACTGCCATTGTTCTTTGTTGAAATCATTCAATTTGGCAAATGTGTTTGTAGAACCAAAGCTAATATCTCCGACTACTGCTACGTATTGTATTGAAAATGTTTTTGTTGCTGCGACTATTTAAATAGAGCCATCTTGAATTATCTCACTTCTGATCACAGCAGTCAAACCGTAACTGAGTCCAACATACCAATACAAAAAGTGCAGATACAATCCAGACGAATAACATGATGTGTTACCTAATTTAAATAGATAAATAATATTAATAATTAATTATTAAAACTGCCTTTGCCCAGCAGTGGGACAGTATAGACTAAAATAATTAAAAAGTAAAACAAAATACTTTTTTATTTTTGTAGATAAGTGAAGTGATTACAATCTGACAAAGAATAATAGTCCGGGAGGTAGCGTTGCATTTTAGGTACTGTTTTTACGCCGATCGGTTGCCATCTTGTTCAATAGATCTCGAATGACTGATAATGATAACTGATAAGTGAACCAAGCGTCAGCTGACGCACCCGCGTTGGGTGTAGGATTGAAAGGTTATGGAAGAAGTGAAAAAAAAAAATTAAGTCATAGTACGCCGGCTGAAACTTTTTTCATAAATAGTTTACATCATACTGAGATTGAAAAAAATCGTCAGCTGCATGGTGGAGGGGGGATTATGCGTCAGCCGCTCGCATGAACTTGTAAAAGAAACACGTAAAATAAAGTTATAGTACGCCGGATGATATTTTACAAAGTGATTGTTTAAATTATCAAAAGTACGAAAACAACAATCAGCTGCGTGGGTAGCGGTGGAAAGACCGTCATCTGACGCAGTAAAAGTTAAAAATATTGGAGCATTGCTACACATATTTCCAGATATATTCTAGAGCAGCTTGAGCCCATAACACGACCTTCGGGCTACCTAAGCCTCTCCCCCTAAAATTGCAAAGGAACGTCTGCGTGTCTCTTTGTCGTGTAGCCGGGATGACGGGCGTTGTGTCTGGTGGGCAACTGCCCCACGGTTGATATCGGGACGTTGTATATATGCTAATCGCGCGGTAAACTCTGCTTGCGCGATGCAGGATTTGCGTGACGTCAGTATGACATGTAGCTCGCATGTGGCGATGTTTTGATACCGCTACAATCGTACACAATCAGTTAATTCAGTCAGTTTCGGTTGTACTCTTCGAACGAACGGGTGCATGTCCAATTGTTGCCAACTTGGACAACTTGGACGAATGGAAAACGGGAAATAATATGGTCTGACGGCTGACGGATTTTTTGACGCATTATTAAGTTTTATTATTAATACATGCATTTAAATAATGAGTTATGTTGCGAAAAGAAACTAAGTATATACATATTATAATAACATTAACATTAATTTGATCCAATCTTACTTCCCCGTAACATGGCATAGCTTACAGTTTCGAATTAATTTATACACAGCGAAATGTAAACAGTTACTATGATAAGATTGTTTATAAAAAGGAATAGTATTTTGATGATTTCGCTGGAGTTTTTGATTATTTACTTTTGTCGTTCAGGCAGACACCGCAGACAGATAGCGTAATAACGGTGCGAGTGCCACCACATCTTTTCGCCTTTAAACGTAAAATTTTGGCGAGTTTAGAATTAAGTAACCCCTCTGTATTTAAATTTCATGACATAAAAAAAATACAAGGGTTAAAGAATTAAGCGATTTCGCCTTTTCAATTTTGCTTTTGCCCTATTCAAACGCAGAGGTGGAAAGAGTATTTAGTGTTATGAACGGAGTAAATTATTATATTCCTATAATTCTTATTTCAACTCTTTACTTATGGCTTTTGTAGACCGGATTCTAATTCAGATTTGTTACAGCTGCAATGGCAATTATGTCATTTGGTTTAAATAGGCTTTTATTTTTATATAGATTCTTCTATATTTTGTGAATGTGAGAACGTTGTAGGCCTAACTTGTAGACTGTAGATTTGTAGACCTTTTTATATTTTGTTGAGTACCTGTTACTTGTTGACAGGCCTACACTGTCCTCCCATATCTATCAACACTGTAATTCGAAACATTGTAAAAGCCCCTTATTTTCAAAAGAGTAACCGTAGAGTTTCTTGCTGGCTCTTCTTCATAGGAAACAACCAATTGGAACCGTGCACCTAGCTTCTGAAGTTTCATAAGTGCCCATGTTGGTTTATGTGAAATAAAATATTTTGATTTGGTAAAGATGGAGCTTCGTAACAAATTAAACACTGATATGGTCCATGCAATAAACCTACGATCGGGGTTAAAGTGTCACGATAAGACTTGTTATAATATTATGCTTTGCCAGATGACGTTGTTAACAAAGTTAGAACATTACAAACTTACAGCCAACCGTTTACATCTTCTGTCAAAGACACATGACATTGTTAACAAAGTATGTTTACAAATGGTTCGAGGGAGATCAAGTACCCTCATCAGTCGGCAGTATAACGGATAGCAGTGAAAATATTGCTGGTAAGGATTTTTTGTCGGTAATTCTTTCTTTGAGCGTGTATATTCTGGTATCCTAATTTTAATGATTAACATGTTCATTTACAGATGATGAAGAAGAGCATCGAGGTCAGGAATACCAAAAAGATGAAGTGAACAATCTGACAGTGAAAGTTCTGATGATGATTCATCTGGGGACAATGACGATAGCGATACTATGTTAAACATTCTATAAACTTGCTTTCATGTTTAGTTTTACAAATGCTTTAAACTGCTCGAGATTATCATTAAATTTTCACTATACCGGTTGAAATTGACAAGACTGTAGTTTACTAGTTACGTTTGCAAAAACAATCAGTGAGCTGGGTGCGTACAGCGTAGTTCTGTCAGCTGGACCCTGTAAGAAACTGTACATTACTCGAATAATCAGTATCTTTAGTACGTCAGCTGACGGTCTTTCCACCGCTACCCACGCAGCTGATTGTTTTTTTGTACTTTTGATAATTGAAACAATCACTTTGTTAAATTTCATCCGGCGTACTATAACTTTATTTTACGTGTTTCTTTTACAAGTTCATGCGAGTGACTGTGATGCATTATTTCCCCTCCACCATGCAGCTGACGATTATTTTTAAGCTCAGTATATGTTAACTATTTATGAAAAAACTTTCAGCCGGCGTACTATGACTTAATTTTTTTTTGCCACTTCCGGGACCAGCCACACCCGCACCCACCGCTACTTGAGCAGCTGTTGGTCGGTTCACTTATTGGTCATATAAGATCAACCATCGATGACAATATCAGCCGGCTTATTATGACTTTTTTATTTGCAACGCTACGTCCCGGACTACAATGTTAATATTTTGTTTATAGAAGTCTTCGGTAGTCCAAACTGAGCTCCTTATTTACTTTAAGAAGAGAACTAAAAATATCAGCCCTAACTTTTATTTAGTGTCTGGGCAACTAAAGGACCCAGGCAAAGTAGGGAAAGAGTTTTCGAGCTGTATGGCTTTAAGCCTTAAGGTTAATCATACGGTCTGCTCTTTGCCTTTTTCCCGTTAGATGGCACTAAAGTCAACATTTTTAGTTTATTTTGTTTTATGTGTAATTGGAACATTAATAAGTCGTAGGAGTAGTAATCGCGACAATCGGACATTACCTACACTTTATTGAACTTGGTTCATTGCCTCAAAATCCACCCAATTCGAAACATTACCCCAAAATAAAGTCTGCCTTTTAATACAGGGCGCTGACACATACACAGACGTGAACGAGTACTACCCTACGTTTACAAAGATGGCCACTGGGTGGCGTGTATTAAAAAAAGCAACCACATGCTACGATGACTGTGCGTAGTACTCGCAACCAGCGTGCGTGTATGACCAGATGTATGAACGTAAACGAGGCTAATGGAGTACCTATGAAAGGATCGTAGTAGGTGGCGTTCTGTTTTTTTTTTTTTTTTTTTAAACTTTGCCCCACACTAGGAATTTCTCCTGTATTGTGGGTGCGTTTACAAAAAATTAAAGTCACATACATAAATAGCCAGACCCGGAACAACTACTTGTAGGTCATACAAATATTTGTTCCGTGCGGGAATCGAACCCGCGACATGCAGCGCAGCAGTTAATCGCTTAACTACTGCGCCACTTAACCGTGCCGATAGTGCAGTTTCTTCCCATGTATTTAAGTATGATAGGAAAATAAAAGTTATATTTATTTATAGTGTTTGGTTTATTTATTTTCTTCCTTCAATCAATGATGACATGAGAAATCAAAATCAAAAGTCATTTATTGAAACTCTGCTGAGAATCAGCACTTTTCGAACGTCAAAATTTCAATAAGACAGTCCCCCAAGTCGCCCGTCCTCCACCACTTCCTAGTGCTCTAGCTGGGCAGAAGAAGTGGCGCAACAAACTTCCCGGCAGCACAGCTGTCTGTTCAGTTAGTTCAGAAAAACTTGATTCTATACAATAATTTATAAAGATAGTTTTATTTTATTACTATTGACACATGATGCCTGATTAAATTTATAACATAACCAATTATTACAATAATTATACAGACTGGTGATGACATAACGACATTAAATGAAAATACGATCCCCACTAGTCAATCAAAACACTTTATAATGATCAAATTCGGTATTACACCAAAATTCAAAAATCTAATTTTTTAAACAAACTAAATGCGAAAATAATCTAAATTAAACGCAACAGCCTTTGTAATATTGTTTACTAACCGCATCTGACCTGTAGCCACTACACTTACGTGTAGTGTAAATAAATAGTGTGTGTAGTAGGCACCGTTTATTTGGCGGTCCCTTGTGTGCGTAAAGTTTCATTCATGTAGGTAACAATAATCTAAAAAAAATGGCGCGCGGAGCAAACTCCAGCAAAAACCCTAGATGTATTTCTTTCCTTTTCTTGCACAATGCAATCTTCCGAATGCGCAAGGAATTACAAACTATTTTTGCCTACGCTTACTTGGTTTAAACAAAAATATCGAATTGACAACGTAGCTATCTTCTCAGGTTACGATACTTAAGTGCGCTTGAGCAAACTTTGTTTGCTTAGGATAATAGGAATTTTATCCTTATGGTTATTAGGTCTAAATTCAATCAGCAATACAATACAATATTGTATTATTTTTGAGTAGCGAGCCGCACATTGTATTTGGTTTTTTATTTTCACGTTTTTGTTATCTGTGGCCAATGAAAACATCGTAAAAAAGCAGTGTTGTCCACTTAGTGGGATTTCCACTAAACTTAGGGGTTTGGACACCCCGCAATACAATACAATTTTTTTTTAATTTGTGTTTTACGCATGTAGGTAAATTAAATTGTTTTGATGTGAATGACCTGATGAACTTGAGTGGCGAAATCGTAATCTATTCACATCATGTGTTAAAATGGTTAAACTAAAAAAATAATCCTGCGGCTATATCGTTGATTATAATTTGATAATTTTTGGTATACGTACCCCTAACGCGATACCCAGTATGTGGTTTCAATTAATGTCGTATTATCCCCACCAGTCTGTATACATTACACATACATAACAGAAGTATGAAACTATTATTCATAAACAAGAGATAACAACAAATCTAAAATACAATTTAATATGCGGTTATAATTAGGTAGGCGAAAAAATATTTTATAATGTCAAAGCGCTCATAAATATACAAGCTTTTTGTAAAATAAAAATCTGAAGAGCAGCAACTCATTTCGGCCGAAAGACGTTCACTTTTGGACATAGGCCTCCAGCAGGGTATTATTTCACCTTTTGATTTTATAGTAAATACAAATAAAAAGTAAATACAATGATAATTTTGATTCTAAACAATCTCTACAAAAATACACGTTTTGATTTTTCAAAACGTGTATTTTTGTAGTAGTTTGTTTCATTGTTGTTTGGTTATTTGTGTCATTTATTTGTATTTATTTACTATTTTAATAGTATAAATGTAACATAGTCGTACAATGACAATGTAGATTCTATACGAACTACTACAAAAAAACAAAAATTATTCTTCGACTTGTTGATTTCACCATCTGCCGTCTTCTTGTCCACTGCTGCAAAGAAAAATAACTTTAGTTATTATATTTGTTACATTTTGATGACTATTATTTCCCATTCATTTCAAAATGTTATTTACCATCAATCTCCAAAGCTGCTCTAAAATGGTAAAGTTTCATTTTCGAATTTCCAACTGACGTTGATGTTAAAGGACGATTCTTCATTAGAATAACATAATAATTTATTTTAGACATTGAAATTGAAAAAAAATAGCCTTGTGTATGTACTTGTGTAATTATGTAGCCGTGTGTCCCAGTACATACTGGTACACATGGCTAAATAATTATCAAGCTATATATTTCCAGTATACGCTGATCTTGCATTGTATAAATTTTTGAAAAACTTATTTTGAATCAAATGCAAGGATTTTTTAATAATCACAAATTACTGCATAACAAACAGTTCGGTTTTACGAGGGGTCGTTCGACTACTGATGCCGGAGTTGAACTTTTAGGACATGTTTATGATGCATGGGAGGACAAATGCGATGCTTTGGGAATCTTTTGCGATTTGTCCAAGGCATTCGATTGTGTTCTTCATGAAACATTGATCAGGAAACTGCACCACTACGGAATCCGAAACGCCTCTCTGGATCTTCTTACTTCTTACTTAAGTGATAGGATTCAGAGAGTTGATGTTAATGGAAAAAGATCACCCGGATCGGTAGTAAGAATGGGGGTCCCCCAGGGCTCAATTCTTGGGCCATTTTTATTTCTTATTTATATAAATGACTTGCCTTACCTCATAAAGGATAAACATGATATAGTGTTATTTGCAGACGACACTTCACTTTTATTTAAACTGAAACGTCAGCAGCTGATTACTGACAATGTAAATAGCGCCCTTGCAATAGTAGTTAACTGGTTTAATGTTAATAACCTACTTCTTAACGAGAAAAAAACTAAATGTATTAAGTTTACGATACCTCATGTTAGACAAGTAGAAACTAGTGTTCTCATAAAGGGTGAAGTGCTGAAACCCGAAAATACCACAGTTTTCTTAGGCATAACTTTGGATACCAAGCTTCAATGGGGCCCCCACATAGATAAATTGTCAAAAAAGCTTAGCTCTGCAGCATACGCCGTTAGAAAAATTCGTGGTTTAACTGATTTAGAGACAGCCCGTTTAGTATACTTTAGTTATTTTCATAGTGTGATGTCGTACGGTATTCTGTTGTGGGGAAATGCCGCCGATATCCAGACAATTTTCGTTTTACAAAAAAGGGCAATTCGTTCTATCTATAAATTAAGTCCCAGACACTCCCTCAGAGATAAATTTAAAGAGATTAATATAATTACTGTGCCTTCTCAGTATATTTATGAAAATCTTTTGTATGCACATAAAAATATTAATCTGTTTAAAAAATACAGTGATATCCACAATATAAATACTAGAAACAAACACAAATTTATTGTTCCTACAACCAGGCTCAAGAAAATAGGTGGCTCGTTTAGATGCCAATGTATACGTTTTTATAATAAACTTCCTAGCCACATTCAAGATCTAAGCTTTAATAAATTCAAATCTTTTATAAAACGGAAACTATGCCAGAAAGCCTATTATACTGTGAAAGACTATATTGAGGACAAAAAGGCTTGGGATTGAGCTGCTCCAATAAATTTACACGGTGAATGTTGATTTTAATTTGCTAGCTATTTTAGACATGAATATTTACTGTAAAAAGTATTAAATTATTTTCATTATTGAGAATATGAGGACTATGTGGGTCATTGTTTCAGTTATATTCTTGATCTGGCAGTTTAAGTAGTTTATGCGGCCTACCCAAATGTCCTTTCTTTGGTATTGTTCGTCGAATCGTTGAGCTCCTTAAGTTCTGAGTTGAGCTGCACGGTTACTGACAAATGCGTGCACTGACTGGACAGGTCCACTTAATCTGTGTGGTTCTTTCCTCAAAAGACCATTTCAGACACCAATCTACATGGTTCTCAAACATTATGTCCGATTTTTTTATATACACATTGACATTGTTGAATTTTATATACACAATGACATGAGTATTTACTTGTAAAGTAGTATGTTATTTTAATTATTGTGAATGTGAGGATTATGTGGGTCATTGCTTTTTTTTTCGCAGTTAATTTTGATCATGATCTGGCAGATTGAGTAATTTATGTGGCCTACCCAAATGTCCTTTCTTTGGTATTGTTCGTCGAATCGTTGAGCTCCTTAAGTTCTGACTTCCTGAGTTGAGCTGCACGATTACTGACAAATGCGTGCACTGACTGGACAGGTCCACTCAATCTGTGTGGTTCTTTCCTCAAAAGACCATTTCAGATACCAATCTACATGGTCTTCACATGATCTGACCAAGATTATGTCTGGACTTTAAAAGAGACTTTGACCTCTGAGTTTGTTTCGGCCTTTCTTCTCAGAGTAGTCAGATAGGAAACGCCGACCTCATCTAGTTTTAAAAATATGATTGACGTGTAAAAGTGTTTGTACAAACCTACTTACAGAAATAAAATCATTTATCATTTATCATTTATAGGATTTCCGTACAATGACAGGTCAGCTTATACTTGAAATGTATAGCTTGATATGTAGCCGTGTATACATACTATTCAAATCGATACATTTCGCATTTTTTTGCACCCGTCTCTCAATGATTTCTGGCAAACACAATTTATTGCAGGGTTGCGTTCTGAAGCCAGTAAAGAAAATAAAACCCTAACAATAAAAATAAAAAAATCTTATCATTAGATTCCTGGTAGAATATTGGCCGACAAATAAGAAAAAAAATATCGGATTAGAATAAGTTATATACAAACAATAATACATGTCTATTAATTTGATATAATAATGTTACTCAATCATTTGTTTGTTACTGGACCAATGATTTAAAAAGTCGAATTTCTGAACGCACCACGCATCACAACGTGATTACAAACTTATCAAACTAAAATAATGTTTGTCTGTCTGAAACTGTATACAAAATGCGTAAAAGGTATTACATTTTGTAAGTAGGTACTTCGATTTAGCAAATGTTTGCAAACTCGGTGGGTTATTGAATACTTAATTTAATTTATTGTTGACCAAAAAATATAGGTACAAACACTTAAAATTATGATAAACACTGAATTTGTACTTAAGTAATTGAGGCCGAGGTAAGTAGTTCTAGGCCCGTATTAATAAACTTTCCTCAGCCCAAGAGGTCGCACTTGATAACAACCTTGAGATCATGACCGTATTAATAAAAAAGTGCACGCCTCATAATCTCATTCAATTCTATAAAAAATAAAAATATAAATAGATGTCCAGTCTTGTAGTTTTCGTTTTTTATTAATTGTAATTAAACGACACTGAATTAATTAGCCATTTGCATTCAGTGACCTACAATTGTCGATTAGAATTTAAAAAAAAAAAAATTAACTCAAATAATGGATTTTTTCACAAGTTACAGTGTTTCCGGGTTTCACACATGACGGACAGGAATTTTTTTTGACCTATTTTGGTGTTTTTTTTTCAATTCTATTGCAGTAAATCAATTTTTAAAAAGTATAAAATTAATCTCCATTAAATTATCTCGACAATAGTATGCAAAATATCTTCATTCCGTGAACTAACAAGTCTATAATAATAAAAATAGCCGCCAAAATGAGGCGAAAAAAATTTTTCGATCGTAAAGCACTCTCTGATGCTTCGCATCATGAGTCGTGCAATATAATAATTTGTGTACTTTAGTTACGGCTTGGGTTTACATTATCAGCCGAGTGATGGACTGATTAATAAACGGAACTCTACACTTAAGTATACAATAGGTGTGTGTACTCGAGATGCGTAAACCTGAGTGTAGGCGAAACATGGAGTTCTAAAATATTTAGGGTGAAATTAATTATTACGATGAAATAGAGTACCTACTATGACGATATTTTATGACCGGTTTTATGCTACAGCATCATTTCAGGTAGGTACCTATCTACCTATGTAAATATTGTAAATACATTTATCATAAGTATAATTTATTTAATTACTATTTATGGGTATAACACAAAACTATTAAGTCCACAAATGTACTTCTTTAGTTGTATAAAGTTTAATAAATAAATAAACTTTAAAAGTAATAGGTACCATATAAATCCAATTAATCTAATTTTAAAACCCAATATATTTATGCGAAAATGTAATCTAATAAATTCATATTTCAGCTTGTTTGTGGTGACCTAATACATTTATCACAACCTACAGCATCAAATATCTTATTGGGAAATAAATACACATTTTTTTTTACATTAAGGCTTTCTTGGGTAGAAAACAACTTTATAACGTGATACAGCGCTATCCATTAAAGTTTTAACAAAATACAAGTATTTCATTAAATCTTACGACATAAATATCACAAAACAAAATATCAGTTTGTTATCACTTAAATTGTTTAATTTTTGTTTTTACCTTAGGTTATCACTGTATTTGAAAATGTTGGTTCACCTGTTATTGGCAACTGTATAAGCCCATGGCTGTTACCCACTGTTATGTGATATTTTATATACAGAAGCTGTTGGTGTACCTTTTTAAAATAAATAAATAAATAAATAATGAAATGTGATGCACGTCATTCTAAACTTCGGTCAATGTGACGTAATCGTTCACGAAATCAAGTCATCAAGTGCAGCGCATTGAGGAGCTGATCTTGGTAACCGAGATACTGTTTTCATGTGCTTATTAATTAGCAATGATCTTGAGATGCTGATATCCTAATAATGGCGTATCAAATGATTACGCACTTGAGCACGTCATTGAGGAACGTTTATTAATACGGGCCTCGATACCTTTGGGTAGAAAGGTCGTATAAACCAAAACCCGACTTTTCAGGAGAGCAGAAAAACTTTTTTTTTTTTTACATGAATATTCATAATTTTTTTGGTTTTGAAGTTATAAAAAAATGATCTATGAGAAAGGTTCTTACAATTTGCAAATGAAAAAGGTTAAATCGTCAAAACCTATCTATCTTCTTTAGTTAGCTTGGATTTACGTCTAAGAAAAATTCAATTCTTGGTTAATACACCCCATGAAAATGTACTTTAAAAAAACTGTATAGTTCGTATATCCACTTTTAGTCACTACTTATTATTCATTTGTTGTAATAACAATTAAACTTGTAAACGAAACTTGTGACGAAACGTTCAGTGCGCGAACTCGCATCCAAGTAAACAAATGCACCGGTATCTGTCTATCCCGCTCGCTCTTCTGCGTGTCGCTACGCGCCAAATGCGAGCCTTGTGTGTTGGTCGTAAAGTGCTTCTTGCAGTGAACATGGTTTATACACCAACGTCGCCGAACTGCCTTTGGATTTACGACGTCGAATTTAAACTATGTTTAGGTAATGCATTTAACACGCTAAGGCGTATAAACCATTTACAATTAACGACTATTTTTACGCCCTGAGTTAATATAAATTATGGTCATTACATCATAACAAAACTACAAAAAAAAAAACATTCGGCTTTTACATTGAAAATTTACCTTTTTTAAGAGGCTATGACCGAAAATTTCTGGGTCGTATTAACCATTTTTGTGCGACTTTCTGCATTTCGTTTATACAGATCGATAGAGAAAAAAAATCTGAGAAAAATGGTTTATATAACTCAATTTGGCCAAAATGGTTTATACGACCTTTCTACCCAAAGATATCGGTATTGTGACGAGATTTCAGCGTCTAAAACCCAACTCACGAGCCAACTTGCTGATTCTAATACCGCCGAAAGATAGGTACATACTTTTTTTTATTTTAAAATAAAATTGCGTATTTTGAATTTGAACATTGCAATAATTCTATTAAATTGGAATCAAATACGTACTAGAAATATTGCAATTTGAACCAATGAAAATGCAAAGCATACAAAATAAAAATAGCACGCGAGAAATTCCGTGTGCCAATACTTACTTATGAGCGAGATTGAAATTATTGTACACTCGAGAGCAATGAATCCGGGTCACTTAAAGAATGTTAAAAATCTCGGAAACTAAAAATGATAGGTTAATGCAATAAATTGTATTTAATAGACAATGTAATACTCCTTAAATGAAAGTAAAAAAAATATGAGTCACCATACATTTTATTAACACAAAATTACATAAAGAAAAAAACTGCTGATCTCTCCTTAAAACAAAAATAGGAAACATGAAATTTTTGAACTTTATTACGATTTTCTTGAATTTTAATACTTCGTATTGCCTCCTCGTGCTTCCATTACTGCGTTTACGCGGTTTGGCATGCTGTACACCAAGTTCCTTATACGATTTTGGGGAATATTCTCCCATTCCTCTGTGAGAGCAATTTTGAGCTCACGAAGCGTGATTGGGGGAGGGTTTCGTTGTTTTACGCATCTGCCTAGCTCGTCCCAAGCATGCTCGATCGGGTTGATATCCGGGCTGCGCGCTGGCCACTCCATACGAGTAATGTTCATCTCTTGAAGGTAGTCATTCACAATCCTACCTGTATGAGGTCGGGCATTGTCATGCATAAATATAGCATCCTCACCTAAATTGACCATAAATGGACCAACGTGATCATTGAAGATTTCTTCCACATATCTTACGCTAGTTAAAGAGCCGTTTTCTATGATCACCAGCTCTGTGCGACTTTCAGAAGAAATTCCGGCCCACACAAGTACAGACCCACCACCGTAGGCTACTTTTTCTTCGATGCATGCTTGCTTGAATCTTTCCCCTGGTCTTCGATACACTCTGTGTCTTCCATCGTGCTTGTAGAGCATAAATTTTGATTCGTCGGAGAACATAACTTTTGACCAATCTTCAATACTCCAATTTACGTGGCTCTGGGCATATCTTAGTCTTGAAATACGATGCCCACGCTCCAGTTTAGGGCCGTTTGCAGGTCTAAGGGGTTTTAAGTTAGATTCAGCAAGCCGACGTCTTACTGTCCATGCACTTGGGTTACTTCCTCCGAGGCGTCGAAACTGATTTGTGAGTTCAGTTCCTGTGAGAAAGCGATTTCGAAGCATGGTGTTCACCAAGTATTGGTCTTCTCGTGCTGTGGTACACCTGGTTCTGCCCGTTCCTGGTCTGCGTAGGTTAGAACCAGTTTCTTCGTAACGTCGGAGAACTCTTTGTACTGTTGACAGCGACACACCGACAGTCCTGGCTGTATCGCGCTGACTCCGGCCGGTTTCCAGCATTGTAAGTATTCTGGTGCATTCTTCAGGCGTAAGCGACATAATTTCAGCTTGAATAATGAATATAGAGCACTATCAACATGGTTTATGTACCCACATAAATGACAGATTACAAACAAAAGCAAAACCAAATGCTGTAATTTCGTAGTTCCATCTTCGAAAGTGGCCCTTTTTCAAATTTGATTTTTTTATGATATAACTTTACAATAACTAAGAAGTTTTAATACCTTCATTTAAGGAGTATTACATTGTCTATTAAATACAATTTATTGCATTAACCTAGCATTTTTAGTTTCCGAGATTTTTAGGATTCTTTAAGTGACCCGGATTCATTGCTCTCGAGTGTATTTTATTATATGACCATCGAGTGAACAAAGATAGGCAACGCTTGCTTCGTATGTAGGTCAAGGTT
The DNA here is from genome assembly GCA_916610205.1 of Griposia aprilina. NCBI lineage: Eukaryota > Metazoa > Arthropoda > Insecta > Lepidoptera > Noctuidae > Griposia > Griposia aprilina. The sequence continues at coordinate 9,378,269 of OU744305.1, read as the reverse complement.
GCGAAGTACGGCAACGTAGCGTAAATCCTTTTACGAATAATGATATTTATGTTGCCACACAATAAAATACCACACAATAAGCAATAAACTTGTTTACTTTCGTAAAGTCGTCAGTTATTATTTTATTATGTTTTTTTCGGTGAACCTGTTCATGAAAGGTAGGAAAGGAAATAAATTAATTATTGAACGTAATTTTAATGATTTAACAGAATTATAATAACACTTGCCCGCCATCTAGTGTTTTAATTTCTAAACTATGCAATAGTTTAGAAATTAGAACGCTAGAGGCGCTTTATTTCGATGTCGAAACTCCAGCACACTAGTATGCAAGTGTAAAATTTTGCATGATTTTCAAGATCGTTTTTCTCAGTAAATAATGTAAGTTATTTCCTAAAAATATCGATCGCGACCACAGTTCGTTGTAGAAAAGTGATAAAATTATTCGTTATAAACAAAGAAGTGTCTATGTCTAGCGTATTACCCCTAAGAAAAATGTATGGACGGCCCGCCGGATGATACTCCTTAACACTGAAACTTTTAATAAGTACGTGGCTATTTACGCTTAAACTATTAAACACACTTTTAAAGCAAGCAGCTAAAGCCTTATACAAGGTTAAATAAAAAATAAACGGTTTGGAAAATTATCAATTATTAAATAAACAAGAACAAAAAGCATAATTGTGATTGCACACTGACGTCATGCGGTCTCATTTGCGATAACAAAGAAGGTCCCACTTAAATCTACTGAAAACTTAAAATTCCTCGAAATCAAGATCAAATTGACCGAAGATCTTTGGGGAATGTCAATTAAAGTCTGGCCCGAGTTTAATAAAATACATTAAGGTATTAACCACTTTTCAAATCTAGAGAATTTTTGTTTTTTTTATTTTGGGGATGTCTTCTCACAGGGTAACCTAGGAGGTTGTCGGCTACTTAACCGGACATGCTTATGGTTATCTTAATAAATTAAGGCCACCAGCAAACTCAAACTCAAAGCATTTCTTTCAAATAAACCAATTACAGGCATTTTTATTGCTAATTAGTAATCCTCATGAAGGTACTTCTCCCTAGGTTGAGCAGCGGGGTCTGTCCGATATTTACTGACTAAACCAAACGGTGTTAATAAAATACCTCTGATGTGATACGTGCTGCCACCGACGACACTTATCCAGGTATTTTAGATGATCGCCCTAAACATTTTTATTTTCCAATTCGGTCATTCTTGTTTAAGATTGTTGTCAAACTCAAACTCAAAGCATTTATTTCAAATAAGCCAATTACAGGCACTTTTGAATTTTCAAGGGGTCGGTCATTTAGAAAGATGAAGCTAGTTGCCCATTACAAAGCGTCGTAGGTACCTACGGAGAAGAACGGGCAAGAAACTCCACAGACACTCTTTTAAATCAAAATATGGTTACAAATTATTGGTTACATCATTCATGTTGAAATTATGCATGTTAGAACGATGCAGAACGCTAAAAGCGTTCGTAATAAAAAGACAAAAACAATTCAATTGCTAAATTCAATTAAAATTTGCCGTGGCAGTTAAGAGATAACCAGGCCCAGTAGGAACTCGTCTGTCAGTAGACGGCACCCATTCACGAACATGACGCATGGATTAGCACCATTCAGCTCAACCATTTTATAGGGAACTTAATGGTCCAACACGCACGCCACCGCCACCGAGACATTTGAGTGAACATGATATACTCTCAGCCGCCAGGGCACATTCAAATCAATGAAAGACGAACCTAGTAAATGGTAGTTTTATAGTAGGTACATAGTGCTCACACGTACACACCCTGGGCTTAAAAAACTTACAAACTAGGTGACTACACGCTAAGGATCCGTACCCCCTGTGGGGTACGGACCTCGGCTTAGGGCGTCGCTGGGGGAGGGCGGCAAGGGACTGGCTGGATTGGAATTCAAATCCGGGGACAGAGACATCAATAATTATAGACCCGTAGCTGTGTTACCCATACAAATTATAGTGTCAATAATCGAAATGTTACGTTGCTGCAATCACTAGTTCCATTTGTCAAAAAGCGAATAACCTAGTAGACAGGGTGTAAGTAACAAAAGTATATATACAAGAAAAATCTGTTAATGTTCTGAATCGTGATCTTCAACATGTTCTAATACCAAAATCCATACGTAAATTATGGTTTAGATTCCTACGGATAGAGATAAGGGAAATAACAATGAATACTATTGCCATGCTAAAAGACCACAAGCGGATTTTATGCACGTGCCAATTTGAGGATTACACTAATGGATAGATAATTTAAAAATCAAAATAATTCACGTTTTATTTTATTTCAAAACATCGCTTGTCTTTTTTTATTAAAAAAAATTTTTTTTTTCGTGAATTCTATGACAAATGAGCGTGCGCAGGGAGCGAGACAGACCGAGACTCAGTGACGGGACAGAGAAGGGCCGAACGGTCAAGGTCGTTTGGCCCGACCAAACGACCTTGAGCGTTCTAAACGATCTTGAAGCGCCTTAATGTATCTGTTTATATATATTAGTCTTGTTGCTTGAAATAAACAAATTTTATTTTATTTATTTTTATTGCTTCATGTGTTCGAAAAATTTGTGTGCTCAACAACGTAAATAACGCAATGAATGTTGTTGAACTGTCAAAATGAAACCCATTCCTACTGTTAGTGTGTTACGTAATTACCCCGCTGGTCTCTAGTGTCTAATAAGATTCTAACTATCAAAGAACTTATTGGCTGAAATTTTTTTAACTAACGAACCTAGTGCTCGGGCAAATTAAATCAGTCTTAAGTTTTAAGAGATTGAAGGTTTAAATAAAACAATATTTAATTACACAGATCGTTATTTCCACACCAACATAATTATAATTAGAGTAGTAAACCTTGCCTGTGTGGGTGGGTGTGCATTATTTACGTTCTTAATTCTAAACTAATGTGGTGTCCAATCACTGGTTTAAGAACTAAATCACATTTACATTGTACGTTTCTGATATCACCGGTGACGCGGTACCGCCGCAAAACATACGCCAAAGTTGTCTTCAAAGCCATCATGGCGTATTGTTTACCTGAAATTATATAACGTAAATATGTAAGTGAATATACAAAATCACATAAATTTCGAAGAAAGAAATTTATGACAACTGTAGGAAACTATCTGCAACTATCTATCTACATACTAGCTAGTGCCCGCAATTCCTTTGCGCGTTGTTTGTACATATTATTATCTAATTTCCATCTTAATCATGCAGTATAAAATGTAGCCAATGTCCTTTTCAAGGTTACAGGCTACCAGCTCATCTCATTACAAACGTTTCAATGGTTTAGTCGTGTTAGTGAACCATACAGACACAGAGGCAGAGTTACTTTTGCATTTTTATAAATTGTCAAATGTGATTAGATACCGATACAGTTTCGCTTGCCGGTACTGAAGGTGGCGAACGCGTTAGGGTTGTCAGGCAAGGTGGCAGGGTCCAGCCACCGCTCCGGCTTGAACTCATTCGCGTCTGAACCCCACGTGGGGTGACGGTTCATACCATACAGCGAAATCAGGAAAAAACTACCGGCTGGCAATGTATAGTGCTCTGAAATGGAAGTTATTATTTTATTATTGTCATAAAAATATAACAATCTATTACAAGAAATTCCGATTTGGAATAAAAAAAAAATAGTTTAGGGCATCTAAAATACTTGGATAATTATTGTAGTCGCTGGCAGCACGTATCGCATCAATGTGAAAAGATATGACATCTGCCCTGACCGACGAGCGTAACGAACTGTGCAGGTATTCCAGCGAACTAGCCACAGGTATTTTAAGAACACTATGTGGTTTTAGTCAGTAAGAATCTGACAGATCCCTCTGCCCGAACTAGGGCGAAGGACTTTCATGAGGATGTCCATAAGCAATAAAAATAATAAAAACTTTTTTACAAAAACAAACACTACAAACTGAAAAAATATTTTAATTTCGGAAGTCGGTGTCTTTGGTTTTTCGTTTTTTGCCACCAAATCCGAAATTAAGGTTATTTTTAACTTTGGAGTGCTTTTTTTAGAAGTCCGTTGTTTTTTTTGCAAAATAGTTTATATTTTTCACTTTTTAGCTATGGTAACCCACACAAATTCGTATACCAGTACTTGATATGTAATCAGTGACAGGAAGTTATTAAAACATCATCAATATATACTAAGTGGAACAAATACGTGTTATTGAAGCTAACTGAAAAACTACGCAAGAAAAGTTAATAAAATTTAAACGAAACCACCCCTGAAGCATACCCTATCCATTTTTTTTTTTTTTTTTTAAATCAATTCACAATTGCCGGAGATATCGCTTAACAAATACAGCAATAGGCTTCAAAATGATTCAGGTTGCGATAGATAGTGTGTTACGTAAGTAGGGTGCAGTTACGTGGAACTACATATTTCTTTACCTAGTGTGGCCTTCTTTATAGAGTCTGAAGAAATGTTTTGTTTTAGTTCGGATTTACGTTTCGTGATAATCTGAAAAGAAAAAGTATACGTTTAAAGGCAATGAATAAGGTGCACCATTATTTTTGCAGTTATCAATACAAACATGATTGAGTGGTCCACGAAAACAATTATTTGTTTTGGCTTTATTTACCTATAGGTCACCATAAAATTATTTTAAAATAATCACCCTCTTCGTTATGTTTTTCACAGTTTTTATAATTTCATCTTGTTTCTTCTTCAAAGAACTCATATTGTATATAAATGGCAAATGCAACCAAACTGATTTAAATCTATTCTCGAGCACAGTGAATAATTCGTCAATTGCATGAGCGTAATTTTTAAGAGTATCCTCCTGTTCATAGTCTTTAGGTTTACCTCCGATCGTTGTCTCTGTGAATAGAACATAATCAGTGTTTAGCGTTGCTTTTCTTTTGTTAAAAACAGCCAGTTAGCCACATCGGGCCGGGGGCCGCAACGCATATGTGATGCCCCTGTGTTTGCAGATGCCCAATGGCGGCGGCGGAGGCCTCAACCATCAGGTTTGGTTGCAATTCCATAATAAAAAAATACATACTATACACAGCTCTAAGTACATAATTTAACAAGTATGGTATCACATCAAATTAATCTTTTCCTGCTTCAGGAGCTAGTTCAGAAACAAGACGTCTCGCTTGTTCGCTATACTCTTGTACAAACGTGTTCAGTATTTGCTGGTTGAATGCTGGATTTAGTAGCTTGCGGTGAGGCTTCCATGTTATTGCTGGAAAGAGGAACATAACCAATAAAAGTTAACATAATAACAACGCTAATGGAGTAATATTCAAAAAGGCTTCGGACGACGGGGTCTACTCTCTAAATTCGTCAACGAAGATACGGGCCCGTCAGAAAGTAGTTGATCCGTCAAAAAATGTGTTAAATAATATTTTTCTGACGACTAAAAACACGCCATGCTTAGTAGGGACAACTGTCAAATCGTGTTGTCATTCATTCTTAATTCGGAAGCCGTACTAATCTAATGTCCGTAATTGATATGGAGCAGGAATCGCCCGTAACTTTGGCCGAAACTACGTACTACGTTCTTAGGGAGTAGACCCCCTGCATAAAGATGGGCTTTTTATTCACACGGTTATACAGTCTTATCTTAGCTTATGTATGTATGAAAAACAAAGAACTATGGCTGGATTATGAAAAAGATGTTAATAACAAGACCATTAAACCACGCTCATACCCATTGAAGGTATAGACAGAGTTGTAAAGTAGGTGCACTCGAATTTTCCTGTTATGTTTTAGCTTGGTTGGTTTGCGCTAGAATCAGCAAGTTCACTAGATTTAACATACATTACCTTTTGCTGTGACTAGTCCCCTATCATACAACTCTATTGCAAAGCTGTATAAATATGGTTTATCCATGCAAGTATTGGCAATTGTTAGACTGTCGTTTATGTCTGTTAGCACTGCAACATGAATTAAAATTAATTAATGGGGCACCTAATTCCGAAATAATTTCAAAAATCTTAAGCAACTCTCAAATATCAAGTCAGTATATATTGGACTTGTTTCTTAAAGTTTGAGCAATTTGTCCTCAAGTTTTGGTTACATCGATTTTTACTGATATTTTAGCAATGTTTTTCAAGACAACATTGTTTATAAATCTATGAAATCGATGCATAAACATGAAACACTATTTTTCTGAAAGAAATTACATTCCATTTTTATTCCGCATGCAATAATGTTTTACCTCAGGTGTCGATAATATTCATTCTTATTAAATACATGGTCTTAGTACCATGTATTTAATAGTCAAATTTAAAATAAAGTGTTCATAAGTTTACCATATACAGGTAGTGGGCCCAACCGTATCTCAATGACTCCACCATTCTCTAAACAGAAGCGATATAACTGCCTTTCCGTCTGCCACATTTCTAGAATCCCATGACAAACATTTTAAAAATGTAACACTCAAAACTTTTAGCCGGTTAAAACCACTTTGACAACTGTCGATTTTAAAAAGATCACAAAAATATTTTTTTATATTGATTTTAGATACTTAAAAGATAATATGGCGTTACTTAAAAACTGGTTTAAAAGAAAAACCGTGTTTTAACTCACTATAGGTTTTGACCGGTTAAGAGTTTTGACTGTTCCCATGAGCAAGGAATTTCCGTGCCTTTTGACTGTATATATTTTTAAATTACAATAATTCCAATCGCAGAATCATCACCATTGCAGAGATTCGATATTCGGATGCATATTCACCTTTTTTTTTTTTTTTGGGAAATCATCAAATGACCTCTCCCGCTCTGGGCGGAGCGGAAGGGCGTGTCAGACTCTTACTGACTAAAACCCACCCGTGTTCCTTCAGTTGCCTGTGCGCCAGGGCCACGGTAACTCTTTCGAACAATTCGCGACCCCGGCAGGCATCGGCCCTATCGGACCCCGTCAATTATGCTGACATCTCTTTGAGGCGCGCGTTGAACACAACGCACCGTCGACCCGGGCCTGGTCCTTACTGGACAGCGAGCTGCCCATTGCTCGCCGTCCGCAGGCCCGCGCCTACGGTGGCCGGGAGTCGGCTATCGCCTCCCGACGCTTAGGGTGTCTCCGCCTGCGGCGACTAGGGGCGTGAAGGCGCAATGATTGCCTCTCTTTCACGCGCTCCGCCTCCTCCTTTGCGAGCATTACTGCTTCGCAGAAGGAGGTGACTGCTTCCCATTCCCTGTCGCTCCGTACCATGGCCTGAACCAGGGCCGGACGCGAGAGATCGCCTCCGCCGATCGCCGCCACGAGGACACGGTGGTGCTCCGCCCAAGCCGGGCAGACCTCCACCGTGTCCTCTGGTCGATCCACACAATGACAACACCCGGGCGTTTCCTCCCGCCTTATCCGAAACAGGAACCTCCCGAAACAACCATGTCCGGTGAGGACCTGCTTCAGGCGGAAGGTGAGGACGCCGTGGCACTTCTCAAGCCACTCCTCAAAGAGGGGACTTACCGCCGCAATTGTGACATGCCCAGCGCTGGGTTGCGATAGTCGCACTCTCCATGCCGTCATGAGATCCCGCTGGAGCTCTGTCCGCTGTGCCGCGATTTCTCGCGGCCCGACGCCCCGGCGTTTCGCCTCCTCGCACCACTCCCAAATGTGCGCGAGGACTTTTGCCTCCAGATCCCATGGCGGTAATTCGGCAAGGAGGCTCGCCGCCTCGCAGGAGATGCATATTCACCTAAGGTTAAGATGTTGGCTAGGAATGCGCTTTTTTATCGAAAAAATCTGCTAACATCAGATTTCAGTGACCATTTTCATAGCGGTCGAAAGGTAGTAATTAAAGTTGTTGTAGCCGAGGTAATATTTACACCCAATCAGAATATAGCACTTCATTTAATTAATATAATTATTTTCATTTGTTTTTTATTGTTTTAACTAATACACACCACCCCTCCTCTTAAATCCTATATGCTCATATTTGCATCGGGGGTTAAACATTAACTTTAAATAAATAGGCATCTGAATTTATTACAAAAAAAAAAAATTAAGTAGCCGCTTTCATATTTTCATAGCTAAAAATTAACTTTAGGTAACTACGCAACCGAATATCTTACATAGACAGCTAACATTGCTCAATTTCTATACAATCTAGACATATTACAGCCGTAAATTGACGTCGTTGACCACGATTGCCAATTTTAATTATTTTATTACTGCGCAATGTAGTTGCCCGTGTAAGCACATATTAAGAGGCCGATCACACGTACCACAACTACACCACATCGCGTTCCGTGCGAGGACAAAGCAATTACAAGGTCACCCTCCGTGTCTGTCCGACCATCTGTCACAAGGATTTTTCTCGATTTTGCTTTGATCGATTTTAATTTTGCTTTGTCGTTCCTATGATAAAGAACAAGACTGGAGATACGAGTAACAAGAACAACTACAGGCCTATCTCATTAGCGACTATTGTTGCGAAGGTGTTGGACGGTCTGATTGACAGTCAGCTGGATAAACATATCACCCTACATGACGCCCAATTTGGGTGTAGGCCACATTCGTTGACTGAAGCAGCGATCCTCCATCTCAAGCATACTGTCCAATACTATGCAGCAAAGAAAATACCTGTTTATGCGTGTTTTTCGGACCTCTCCAAGGCATTCGACCTATTATCTTATGACTGCCTCTGGAGGAAACTCTCCCATGACACTAGCCTTACTGGGCGACATATTGCTATATTGAAATACTGGTACAGCAACCAGTCCAACTACGTTAGATGGGCAGGTGTCATGTCGGGTGCGTACAGGTTGGAGTTCGGCGTGAGGAAGGGGGGCTTAGCTCGCCCAGGCTTTTCAACCTGAATATCGACCGGCTGATATGTGAGCTCAGTAACACCCAAGTCAGTTGCTCCATTGACGGACAATGTATCAATAATATTAGTTACGCGGATGATATGGTTTTGGTGAGCCCATCAATCAGTGCATTAAGAAAGCTCCTCCGAATCTGTGAAGACTATGCGGTGACTCATGGTCTCAGGTACAACTCAACGAAAAGCGAGCTCTTAGTGTTTAGGGCGCAAAATAAAATATGTGGTAATGTTCCACTGGTTACCTTGGGCAGCGTTCCGCTGAAAAGAGTCACTCGTTTTAAATACCTGGGGCACTTGGTCACCGATAGGCTGTCGGATGATGACGATTTAGAGAGGGAACCTAGAGCGTTGGCTGTCAGGTGTAACATGCTTGCCCGCAGGTTCGCACGGTGAACGCGAGAGATAAAAAATAACATAGCTCAGGGCCTACTGCCAGTCGCTGTATACGTGTGGCCCTGTGGGTCAGTTATACACAGGGCTCGTACAATGCGCTACGAGTCCAGTATATTAATGCGTTCCGGTTAATGCTGGGATTGCCGCGCTTCTGTAGCGCGTCGGGGATGTTCGCAGACGTACGCATTCCGTATTTCGGCTCGCTGCTGCTACTGCGAATCGCACACTGATGTTGGTGATGGTGATGGTGCGCGACAGCCCCAACAGCCTCGTGGCTCCTGTAGCCGGCAGGGTGGATGGCCCAATAATATGTTACTGGATGGCGGTTCACAGACAGTCATTCAGATATGTGAAATAATAAGTTTAGAATAGAATAGAATAGATGTCTGGTCTGAAAATAAAGATTTATTATTATTATTATTTGCAAAAATTTTGAATTTTAGCGAAATGTAAAATAGAAATAATCTTTTGATGAAAATAGGGGTTCATAGATGTAAATGAAAGAGTGTGATGTTTCATTTTAAAAAGCTATCTCTAGGTTTTAATAAAAGTGTGCCAGTGAGTCTGCACTCACTGGCACACAATCGTTATTGTTATTCGATTTTTAACATGTATAGCTACACATCAAACAGACCAACAGAAGTCTTGCTGGTGCATTATATTCTTGCAAAAACGTGTTCAGGAAGAGAGAGCCTTCCATGTCATTGCTACCCAAGTAGCAAAATGACGTCTGTGGCAAAAGAATTACGTCATCCCAAGGTAATTTTAGGGTCCGTACTTTATTCGTTGAGTATGTACGTCACACATACGTCATTTTTAACGCCTTGTTGTGTCTGGTACTCAACGGAACGTCCCACTGTGGATCGAAAATCGCCTCTAGAAGACATGGAGCTGCTAAGTTTTAAGTGTCGTTTTTTGTGCTTGAAATGGTTTCAATTAAGTATTTCTATGGTCAAATATGTCACAAGAAGTAATTTGGCTTGAAAACTGAGGCCTTATATTTTTTAACGAAAAATGTTTACAAAGCTCTAGTGAAAAATCCGCTTATCTTTGGAACTACAGGTTAAACCATCATATCCTTAAATGAGGTTTAGGACTAATTATTTATGATTTAATGACATCCACGTTTATCTATTTCAGCTGCAGAAATTAAAAATTAAAAAAAAAAAACTTTTTTTATTCTTTAGCGACTCGTTTTAATGCACCAAATCAAAATACCAACAATTTCTTTAGAAAATATTTTTATTTGCATGTATCTTAAAAATTAATATAACAAAACTTAAATTATAATAAAAAATACTTGAATAATAATAGGTCTTTACCTATGAAATTGCCGTTTTGTATGAAAAAAATTAAACGAATTTTTTTCATGATTTTTTTATTTTTATTAATCGAAGTAATCACCCATGCAATCAATGCATCTTTGCCATCGCAGTGGCAGTTTATTGATGCCCTTCTTAAAGAAATCAGCTGGACGGGAGGCAACAAATTCTTCAAAGGCATTTTGTACTGCCTCTCGGGTATTAATTTTTTTTCCCGCCAAGAAGTTATCCAAATTCTGGAAAAAGTAGTAGTCTGTAGGCGCAAGGTCTGGTGAGTAGGGCGGATGACGGAGAGCTTCCAACCCCAGTTCTTGCAACTTGGAGACCGTCTGCTGTGCAGTATGAGGTCGCGCGTTGTCGTGCAGGAGCAGCGGAGACGAGCGATTGACCAATGCTGGTTGGAGATGCGCCAGCTTCTCCATCATTGTGTTCAGTTCTTCACAGTACACATCTGCAGTAATGCTCACCCCGTTTGGTAAGAAGCTGTGATGAATCACACCGGCGCTAGACCACCAAACAGTGACCATCACTTTTCTAGGGGTAAGTTTTCGTTTAGGGCATTGTTTAGGTGCTGAACCAGGATCCAACCAACTTGCTGAGCGCTTACGGTTATCAAACAGAATCCATTTTTCATCGCAGGTAACAATGCGGTTCAAAATTCCTTCATTTGTGTGTCTGTTGAGCAGTGCAAGGCACGTCTCGACGCGTACTTCGCGCTGGCGATCATTGAGTTCGTGGGGCACCCATTTGTCAAGCTTTTTTACCTTGCCAATTTGACGCAAATGGACCAATATTGTTTTGACGCTAACGTCGAAAGCTGCTGCTAATTCAGCCGTAGATTGTGTATCATCAGCTTCCACAATCGCCTTTAATTCGTCATTGTCGACCAAAGTCTTCGGACGACCGCGAGGTTCATTTTTCAGGTCGAAATTTCCAGAACGGAAGCGAGCAAACCAATAACAGGTGGTGCGTTGGTTTGTAGTGTTAGCTCCGTAAACGTCGTTGATGTTGCGTGCCGCTTGTGCCGCGTTGCTGCCACGACGGTACTCATATTCCACAATTACTCGAATTTTTAACGTATCCATGATGACGAAAAAGATTGAAATGCGATGAAAATGTAACACTAATCAATAAAGAAATGACTACTTTTAGAAAAAAAAATCCATGTTTTTAAAATAAAATTAATTTGAAATTAGAATTCTTAGCCAAACAAAAATTATTTTGATTTGAAATGGCCAGTACTGCAGAACGGCAATTTCATAGGTAAAGACCTAATATAATCAAATAACATACAAAATTATTATATTTTTTAAATTGTAAAATACTCTTATTAATATTCAATATCGCTCTCGAGATCAGATTCCTATTCGGAATCAGAATGTGAGAGAGACAGCAGACCGGTTTCTTTCTCATCCATACTCCGTACTGTTTGCTGGGTAGACGCCTGGCGTGGATAACTGATCGATTGATAATTGATCAGCTATCGACCACCGAGAGAGGAAAATTTCAACTTTAAAGTTGTAATATCGACTGGACGGGAATCGATTATAACAATCGCGCTTTCTGTTTTCACTGGGTTAAATACATAATAAAATATCGTACGACAATGATTAATCAATTGCCATCTTGCAACCTTAGTGCGCATCTGTGAATGAAAGTAAAAATAATAATATCACTATAAAAAAATAGGGGTTGGTTGTAGAAGGGTGAAAAGGAGATGGCTAAATTGTTGCCCTAAGCATGTGTAGAAATTTCTCACTAGCTCATAATATTCAAATATTCATTCAATATTTACGACGCGTTTATTACTTCTCCTAGAACTTTCATGAACTAATCAAATAATTAAAAGTTTTTTACTTGTTCTTACAGGTTTTTTGTTTGACAAGAAGAATATTAGATACAGACGTTTCATTTTACGAAAAATATGGCCAATAAACTTACTGTTAAAGATATTTGCGTAACCAGAAAAAAACAGTTTTATTAATTACATTATTTATTTTTGTACCTCAATACTTCTCAAAACGTTGATTTCTTGGATTACCTTCATATGATTTCTTGGATTATTGTCATCCGATTTCTAGAAATGATTGGCAATATTCAGAAAAGGAACGGTACGAGAACAGTGACGGCACTAAAAACTGACAATCGATTCTTTTCAATTTCACTTGATTCGATTAGAACCAAATAAAAAAATAGCTGAAAGCTTCGGAACATGTACTAAACTTTTGTTTATTCTTTTCAAATGATCCAATAACTATTGCAATTTATGTAACTATTTTATGTCGAAAAATCTTGAAAGAATAATGACCGACAAGAACAATTGTATTTTTTCTTCCGACCTTATCGATTACTCAATCGATTTTGTTACACTCCAAGTTCAATCCCATCCATCCCTATGAAAATAAAAAACAAACAGTGATACATCAACAACGTCAATTTTGTTTCATATCTCCTATTTCTCGTATTTATTTATTTCCGTAAATCATATAAGTAAGTACAAATATCAAAACCTTTTGGAATGAAAATCATAAATAAATTAACAAACAATAAACATCATTGAAAAAACCATACAAATATCCAAAAATCAAGAATTACGGCTGGCAAATTCGGCCTCCCATGCTAATGAACTCTTGAAGGTTATGAAAAACATGTTATGTTGACGAGATAAAAGCTCGCCGTGCACGCCTATCACCTCCGGACTCGTCGCTCAGCTCCGTCCCGCCACCGCCGCTGTGTCACCGGCTGTGGCAATTGCATCGAGCTCGAGCGACGAATATTTTTCCCCGCCGACGACGCCAACACCCGTACGTCAGTCAGCACGGGAGAGGATGGCTACCGAGGAGCTTGGGACTTAGGGGGCAGGCCATGCCCGCTGCCGGTAATTGTGTGCAGTGCTTAGATTATAAGATATAAGGTGCAGTGCATGAGATACACTCAGTCTATGAACGAGAACGTCATGCGTGCATATTACGGGTCTACACTGGGGGGAACTAACCTTAGTTACAAATACACACAAAAATTTACATCGCGTCTGTTTCCCAAAAGGGTATGCAGTGTGGATCTCAATTTACTACGTATCACTTTTGCTTCATAATAAATAATGCATGTACCTACATAATAAATAAATAAATCTGGTTGTTGTTGTTTTATTTCAATATTTTATGTGTCCTTGTTTAATCAGTGCGTATAATATGTATGTGTGATACATTGAGGTAATACGTACTAACGTTAGTACATATTACCTCAATGGTGTGATATTCCTTGCCAAATCTTTTTTTTAACTTTTTGAACTTTGTATACCCATTGACGTAGGAGTTTACTTATACGATTTTATTTTCAGGATTGTAACGATATGAAAACTCCTTGAAACTTTTTCATACGAAATACACAGGCACCGGCATACACAGCATTACACATTACTAGGTACAATGTATAGTTTATACATTGCTAGGTCAGTCGCACATACTTTAACTAGCCATTTACTTTATTTAAAATCAACGTTTAGAGAAGTATTGAGGCACAAAAATAAATATTTATATTAATGAATGCTGTACAAGTCAGCTTACGCAAATATCTTTAAATGTTGGTTTACTCTCCTCATGTTTCGTAAAACGAAACGTCAAAGTCATGTTCTCCTTGTCAAACAAAAAACATGGAGAATCGAGTAAATATCTTTTAATTATTTGATTAGTTCACAAAAGTTCTAGGAGAATAATAAACACGCAATAATTATTGAATGATTATTTGAATGTTATAAGCTAGTGAGAAACTTCTATTCATGCTTAGGGCAATCGCCCGAACTTCATTTAGCCATGTTTTTTAGGCTTATATGTATTTTTCAATGCAAAATTATTAAAAAAAAAAAATGTTTAAAAATAATACATAAAAATCTGGAGAGGGCCACCCTCATCACCTAGGGGTATAAAAAATAGCCTAGGACCTGTAGCGGTATCAACATCGCCACATGCGAACTACACGTCATACTGACGTCACGCAAATCCTGCATCGCGCAATCAGAGTTTACCGCGCGACTAGCATATATACAACGTCCCGACATCAACCGTCGGGCAGTTGCCCACTAGACACAACACCCGTCTGGTCGGAGGATCCTCCCTTTTCCATAGAGTATGAGTGAACTTTACACCCTGTTCCTCATACCTCTATACTGGTGACCCCGAACTTGAACGTCAGCGCAGCCTTCGTGCAACTAGTACAGCGTGACGTCATCATCACATCAGCATCACTTCCGCAAGCTTTCGAGCGGCGAGTCACACAGCCAGCCAGCACCCACGGCTCCAACGGGTATCCTGACCACCAGCATGCAGCGCCCGCGCATACCTGGTCATCACCCTCAGCCTCATCGAGCAACCTTGGCACAGCACACTGCACTCTCGGCCGGTCCACAAGCAGAGCCATCAAACCCTCTCCTGGTCGACGCCAGCAGTCAGCCTCAACCCGGTGCTGTACCACATCCGACGCACTGGAGCATAACGCAGCGCCACCACGAGTCACTGGGGAAACCTTCGCAGACAGTTCCGACTCACCGTGAACTATGCGGCACCCGGTTCCGACTCACTGGAACCTCAACTAGCCCTGGCAAGCATAGCAAGACGCAAGACTCAGCCCACTATCGACCTCCGGTCTCCGGGGGGGAGTGATGTAGCGGTATCAACATCGCCACATGCGAGCTACACGTCATACTGACATCACGCAAATCCTGCATCGCGCAATCAGAGTTTACCGTGCGACTAGCATATATACA
The DNA here is from genome assembly GCA_916610205.1 of Griposia aprilina. Classification (NCBI taxonomy): domain Eukaryota; kingdom Metazoa; phylum Arthropoda; class Insecta; order Lepidoptera; family Noctuidae; genus Griposia; species Griposia aprilina. Next base: position 9,362,975 of record OU744305.1, on the reverse strand, counting down.
ACGTCCCGACATCAACCGTCGGGCAGTTGCCCACCAGACACAACACCCGTCTCGTCGGAGGATCCTCCCTTTTCCAAAGAGTATGAGTGAGCTTTACACCCTGTTCCTCATACCTCTATACTGGTGACCCCGAAAATGAACGTCAGCGCAGCCTTCGTGCAACTACTTCAGCGTGATGTCATCATCACATCATCATCACTTCCGCAAGCTTTAGAGCGGCGAGTCACACAGCCAGCCAGCACCCACGGCTTCAACGGGTATCCTGATCACCAGCATGCAGCGACCGCGCATACCTGGTCATCCCCTTCAGCCTCATCAGCAACCTTGGCACAGCACACTGCACTCTCGGCCGGTCCACAAGCAGAGCCATCAAACCCTCTCCTGGTCGACGCCAGCAGTCAGCCTCAACCCGGCGCTGTACCACATCCGACGCACTGGAGCATAATGCAGCGCCACCCCGACTCACTGGGGTAAAACTTCGCAGACAGTTCCGACTCACCGCGAACTATGCGACATCCAGTTCCGACTTACTGGAACCTCAACTGGCCCTGGCAAGCATCACAAGATACAAGACTCAGCCCACTATCGACCTCCGGTCTCCGGGGGGGAGTGATGTAGCGGTATCAACATCGCCACATGCGAGCTACACGTCATACTGACGTCACGCAAATCCTGCATCGCGCAATCAGAGTTTACCGTGCGACTAGCATATATACAACGTCCCGACATCAACCGTCGGGCAGTTGCCCACCAGACACAACACCCGTCTGGTCGGAGGATCCTCCCTTTTCTATAGAGTATGAGTGAGCTTTACACCCTGTTCCTCATACCTCTATAGACCTATTCTCAGACCTACCAAATATATACAAAAAAAGATAGATTATTATTTCCTTTATTTCATTACATACATAATTATATTTTGATACTCGTAAATAAATCAAAAGCTATAAGGTACCTACTTCCCTTTGACTTAGAATCATGAAATTTGGCAAGGAGCAAGGTCACACAGCACAAGTGATGTAAAAAGTCGGAAATTAAAAAAAAAAATTACAAACTTACATTTGTAGTTGGAAAATTGATCTTAACGTATATTAATGTATAGGTGAACATTCTTTTAACTACAAAGTTAGCTTTGTTTTTAAATAAATTCGTATGAACTACGTAACCCTTCATTGTGCGTGGTCCGACACGCACTAGTCCGGTTTTTTTTGTACATGCTGTTGATCCTAGAATCGAAAGTATTAGTATTATGAGAAAACTTGGTTACCCTACCTGATATACATGTAGGTACGTTTTAGTTTAAGCAATTTAAAATTAATTTAATGACTTTGAACATAATATTATTATATTTATTTTCATTCAAGGCAAACGAGTTTTATTAACCCGGTACGGTTTGGCATTTTCTTAAGTGTATTTTATTATCTATAAATGTATAAGTGTTTAAAATAAAACTCCTTGGTTTGTGATTGCACAAAGTACAAATATTCATTTATACTACAAAAGCTTTGTGTACCTAAATATAATTATAGTATATTATTTATTGAACCATAAACAATATTATTTAATTGTTCAGGACTTAAACCTATTTACAATTATTGTACCTTATATTAGACTTTACTTAGTGGCAAGATACAAGACAAGTGCAACTGGGCTTAAACTAGCAGGACTCCTGTGCTATAAGCACCAGTTACTTCCGTCATCACCGTAATCGAGCTGCCATTACAAGTGTGGTGCAAATGTAAGTACTCATTACAATATTATTTTAATAGTTACTATCGTGCGTGTGTGTATGTTTATGTGGGTGCATGTGTGTGTATGTGTGTAAATGTGATGTATAGTGTGTTGTTAGTTTTTTTATCGATAAGATATATAACTGTGTATTTTTACTCATTTTATTATAAAGGTCCTGACCCATGTAGCACGGGTGTCTCCTGATGAATTCTATTTTACACGGTTTCAGGTCAAAAACCAAGTCCTTCCTACGTTTTCTTTTTAGGCTTTCCGGATCGTACGTTAAGCCTTTATGGCTTAAAAGCAGAATCCTACTTATATAAGGTTTTCGAACCTTTAAAACCATACAGTCCTTATATAGCTGCTCAGTTGGATACTGGTTTTTTTTTGTTATTACTTTGAGAACTGCTCGCTGGGCTCTTTCTAGGTTTAATATATGAGTTTTGTGTGTATTCCCCCAGACAGAGATACAGTTTTCCAGTACTCACTGGCACTGAGATAGATAGATTGTTTTCAACAGGTTAGAGTCGCACACCCTGCGTAACTTCTTAAAAACTGCTATTAACTTTCTAAGTTTCTAACCCTAGAGCCTAGTGTTTTTACGTGGTGGTGGAAGTTTAACTGGTCGTCCATTTGAATTCCGAGATATTTTATACAGTTTGATTTTTCAATAGGGAGAAATCTGCATTCACTGATATTGTTTTGATAACAGGCGTATGCTCGGACTTCAACCAATTCGGTAGCAGACGGTGGAGCCTTTTTTATCGAGAACATGAGGTATTTTGTTTTTTCTACGTTAAGGGTAAGTAAGTTTAGGTCAAGGTATCCAAGAACTGTTCTCAGCCCGGCGTTTGTAAGAGCGGTAACCTCTGACCATGTATTTCCATGCAAGAGGATTGCCGTGTCGCATAAGTTATTATTTGACCATATTGTAGATTTAATTTAAATATCTCATTTATATGGATTAGAAATAAGCTAGGACCGAATACGCTCCCCTGTGGTACACCAAAATCTATATTTGCACTATTACTTATGTACTTGTCAATTTTAAATATCTAACTTCTATTAGTAACATGGTCAGTAAATAATTCAAGAGGGGTTCCTCGAATCCCTATATTCTCCATCTTCTCCCCCAGCCTGGGGACAGAGACGGTATCAAAAGCTTTTGCTAGATCTAGAAAGACTTCTATGCATTTATTTTTGCTGTCTAGTTTACCTGCAATATGATCTGTTAGTTTTATTACCGCGTCCTTTGCAGATTTCTCTGATACGAAGCCGTATTGGTTTGGAGAAATTAATATATTTTTATTTAGATAATTTATTAATCTGCTATTGTGAACGAACCATGAGTTGACATATCAACACACAGTTAGTACAGGTGGCAACACAAGTCCTTCGTTTGGAAATAACTATAACGCCCCCACTATTTCAAAATGCAGGACTTAAATGTACAAAAGAAACAAAAAATCATAACAGCTAATTAACATGAAACATTCTGAATACCTTACTTTTCCATGAAATAATCATGTTTAACACTAGTTTAGCAAACTTTTAGTTAGAATGTCTGCTGGCATCTCAGTTTTTTCTAAATACTTTAGCTTAACTATTTTATTATGAATGAGATATATATGATTTTATTTTATCAAAAATGATAATGAATATCAATTTTTTTCATTCTTCTACGGAACAAATTATTTGCTGGGAACTTGAGTGCACCCTGGTTATTATAGAAAACAGTAATAGTACTTAAATTAATATTAATTTCATACAATAAATTAAGTAGGTCTATTATTATAGCCACTCTACATGCCTTTGTAAGCCCCATGTATTCAGCCTCAGTACTGGAAAGAGCAACTGTTCTATTCTGTAGATATACTGCAGTGTTTGTTGCTTCTGCCCAAAACTCTTTATTTAATGAAAGTCTAAAAGTGACACCTAAAAGAAAGAAATTCAATTAATTGTCTACGTTTTTTAACTATCATATTATCTAGTTAAGGCTGAGTAATACAATAATGTTTAATGAATACTTATTCGACTACTTAATTCGTTCTATAAAATTTGGAAATTGTTGGTTGGATTGTTTTTGTATTGCCATTTTATATTTATTTTTCCTAAATAGTAGATATAGCGTAACTGTTGTGATGTTGTTATAATTTTTTGTTTTTTATTATATTAACATGGAGTAAATGATTAAATAACAATTTATTGAGTTGTACATAATAACTAAAGGAAATTGTTCATTCTCGGCTTCGCGTGGACACGATGCTCGAAAATAAACAAATTAATCAAAAATCATGTTTAGTTTTTAAACGCTCATTTCTTCTATACTTTTGCATCAACTTGCGCCCACGAATAGTGTATTTAATAAGTACTGAAATTGTTTTACTCTTCGACATATTGACAGTACGACCTTCATTAATTCATAGTGATGTCAACAATTAATCGTCTATTTTAAAATAATTATTTACCAATCGATTCTAATTGTTATTTTTGAAGTTCAACTACGTCCTTCATATTAATATAACAGTCTAGAGTTCTAGAGTTTACAGTCAATTAAAGTCAAGCTGTTTTTATAATCACTTACATTATTTCAAACATGTTTTATCCATAAATCTGAAAACAAAAGTTTTTAAAAGTATCGAAGTTGGTCAGTGATTCGATTATTAGTAATTATTAAATCGATTATTGAAAAAAAAAGTTTATATCAATGTCAGTTGTCTATCACTTCAAGTCACGTGTCATAGTTGTCATTCACTTTCGTTTCATGGCATCGTGAATATTGTTTTCCTCGTTTTACGATGATCATTTTTCAAGTATTGTTTTGATTTTGAATATAGACACTGATACCCCTTCTCACGTAGACCCCGGCACGCCTATGAACTCCGACATCAATCCCAACGTTGATCTCAGCTTGAATATGGACCGTAAAAATGTCATTTAATAAAAAAAAATCAAGTAAGCAAAACAAGTCGTACAACCATCACGATACAACCATAATATGACATACACTTTCCTACTGGTATAAGCTATTAAACCTATATTTTACTTATACTTAAAGTGCCTGTTCATACCGAGCCAAATTCCCATACAACGTGGACAATGCCCTTTATTCTGTGTTCTTACTTAGATAAGAATATTGCAGTAAAGTGGGAAAAATATCAAATCTTATGGCAATTCTGAACTAAAAATACTAGTATCTATTCAAAGTCTTAAGAAATATAGCTTGGTTGTTGACATTGACAACTGATGACAGGTTAAAACTCTTGACCTTGCGCTTGTGGTCAGTCTTGTGTTGTTCAAAAGTTCAACACTGAAACTTACCTCCGCCTTCTCTAACAAAAAAATCTTCCACAAACTAAACACGCACTAACTCAGAAAATGACGCTGAGTTTATTAAGATATTTTTCATCCAAAGACGTACCCAGTAATTTAATTTCAAATAAAACAACGTATGGGAATCTGCCGTTGTTCTTTGTTTAACTCATTCAATTTGACAAATGTGTTTGTAGAAACAAACTGAGTAATTACGACTACTGTTACATGTATTGACAATGTTTTTGTTCCTGCGGCTATTTAAATAGAGCTGTTGAATTATCTCACTTCTGATTACAGCGATCAACCCGTAACTGTTGAGTCCAACATTATGTAGGTAACAATACAAAATGTGCAAATACAATCCAGACCAATAACATCCGTTAATTTAAACAAATAAATAATAATTACTAGTTAATAAATAAACTGCCTTTGCCCAGCAGTAGGACAGTTTAATTAAGCTAAAATAATTAAGAAAAAAACACTTTTATTTGTAAAGTAAGTAAAGTAATCGGAATCTTACAATGAACAATGTTGATATTTTGTATAAAAAATATTTTCGGTGGTCCAAACCGAGCTCAATAATTCTTTTAAGAAGAAAATTAAAACTATCAGGCTGAAATTCGTTCTGGCGGACTATTATTTACTATTTACATTTCTGGGTAAGAAGTGAATCTTACCTACTAGTACATAAATTCCGTCAATAACTTAATATTCTAAACTTTTCCATCGTATCCTACTTTTCAAGTAAATGTATGATCACCTTATGAGAAAAAGGACGCACTACAGAACAGTTTTCTCTTTCAATCTCAATTTTTTGGTGCTTGTAAGCATTCCAGTTGTGTTGTATAAAAAATCTCGTTGATTTCGCGTCACCACAATTTCACTGTTGTCACATCTTGAAAATTACGTCTGGTGAATTCAAGAAGTTCCTAACTATGAAAACAATTTTATTTATTTAGTTGCACCAAACGATTTTTAGGTTTATCGCGGTAAATGTAAGGATTAGTTTAAATGAAAAGTTACAGGAGTTTTGGGGGGAAAACAATAGATTGAAAAAGTTGGGTTATTATAAGATGGGTAGTCAATAAATAGATCGTTAGTTATCATTTAGTTTGAGAGGCCAATCTTTATAACAATGATTGTTAGCCAGTTTCTTTTTTTTATTATTTTAATTGGCTTCTTGAAAACTTTACTTTTTATGTTACGTGTAAGTATACTATCTTTCTCTCTTTTTATGACACTAGCCTCTGCCCGCGACATCGTCCGCGTGAAATTTCTTGCTCCCCCGACCCACCCCCTCGCATTGCATTGGGCGTACTATTATTTTTTCGATTTCGCTTAACGTTCTATCTGACTTTTTTTCTTTTAGCTCGGCTCCGACGAGTTCTAGTGTGATTTTATATAGCCATTCTCAAAAATTGAGCTAATAATTTTTCAAATCCGACCGGTAGTTCCAAAGATTTCCCCCTACATACTTACAAACAAACAAAATTTACCTCTATAGAATATTAGTATTGACTAGGAGGAGTGCACGAGTAAAATGCTGGAGTGGGCGATTTAATGTTTAGCGACGAAAGGGAAAATAATGTAAGAAAGTACAAAAGAAAGAAAATCTAAGAAATCTGAGATTCTGTGGAAGAAAAACATTATTACTATAATATATGTAAGATACACAGCTAATGTTTTATTTTGTTTCTTATTAAGGAAGGTAATAATTAAAAATGAGAACTCTGAGAATTCATCGTTATGGTGGAACGAGGTCTTATAATGTAGTCGCTGCAGTCGGTGCTGCCATCTGGTTACCGGCTGCTCAACTGCGTAGTACCTACCGCACGTACGTCGCCAGGTAGATGGCGCTACATACCACGTAAATCGCAAAAGCAACCTATTAATTTTATCTTCCACTTCTTTTCCAATGACAAAAAAACATTTAAATACGTTATTTTTGTAAAAAATAACGTATTTAAATGTTTGTTTTTAATTTCTTTGTAGAAATTTTATTTTTGAGTAGTCAGTCAGTTACTCATGGATCCTATCAGACACTGAAGGACCAATATAGAACTTCGAGCCAAATGTGACGTTTAGCAAATGTGCTTCGAGCCAAAAAAAACATTATGAATAGAAAATGATAACCAGTTAATGGAATACGTATTAGAAAAATAGGTAGTAACCGCAAAGGTCACGCTCCAGTTTGTACTAGATTAGTATTCTCTGCTCGTTAATTGTGATGGCCTTAACCGATGGCACGGCGTTTAACCTGCACATTGTAATAATAACCGATATTGAAATAAATTCTATGAATTCATTATTAAAATAATCATTTAAGCCAAATATCGAGAGAAATTTAAGGAATGAGGCGAGGTCTTTGTCCAGGAGCTGGACAGTCAGTACAGGTTGGAAAAATAATTGAAGTCTTTTCTTGTAACAATTAATGCTGGGAAAAGGCCTCCCCAAGTAGGCACTTCTAATGACTCTTTTCCTGCCTCGTCTCTTCTTTTGTTTTTTACGAAATTATTATTGATGGTTTGTCCTACTTTCACGCAACAATGAAGCAACATATCGATGTAATATTTAGCTACTTTCTATGCTAATAAACAACTTCTAAAGAACTGAAATGGAGTGTTCAAGTTTAAGTGAGAAAATTCAAAATCCACGCGGGCGAAGTCACGGGCAAAAGCTATTAAACAACTTTTCCCACGAACTCAAAGAGATTTGTAAAAAAAAAAGCTTCATACATGCATCAAAATACTGTGTCTACTATTTATAAAGGAGTTTGTATTATTTTTTTAACGAATCGCTTATGCATTTCATAGCGAATTTGTTTAGGATGATGGGTAGAATCAACCCATTGGTGCCGATTCCCTTGTGCACCGAACTAAACTAACTAAACTATCACTAAAATTCCTTATTTTGGCTATGAGAATCTTACAGCTATTCTGCAAAAAAATATATCTAAATTTAAAAATAATTGTGACGTAACTAAAATGTAATTTGACAATCGCAACTCCACGTGGTAGGTACTTGTTTACCCGTGATTTTTTTTTAGAGCCGGAGGCACGCATTGCATCCTCAACGTGTTTTATATGGATTTTTTTACTTTTTGTATGGAAAATATGAAAACAAGAATTACCTACTTGTAGAGTTTTACGGGTTTAAGGGTTCCTTAAAGGGGGTCGAAATTTTCATTATTTTTGCGATAGGACACACCATTTTCGAGCTATAAGCAAAATAAAATTAAAAAAAGTCACAGTACTGTTTTTGCACCTGAAGTCGAAGTGTTGTGGTGAATTTTAGTTCATGACAACTAATTTTATTCCACACCTTTTTAATCGCAATTAAAAATAGCTAGATTTAGTTAGACAACCAAAATTTTAGGTAAACAACGTCAAATTCAGAATAGCAAAATTGGCATTTTCACTAAACCAATAATTCAGTGCCATCTTAGTGCTGTCAAACTAAAATATAGTTAAGTTGTAACACTTTAGTCTATTTTCAGAATGAGAAATCGTCGTTTGACAGGAATAAACAAATTTTTTGTGACTTATAGTCTAGTTTAGAGAATTTTGTGACAAGAGAAAATACGGGAACCATTGACGGATTCAGGTGACTAAATGGTCAGCCTGTATATTGTGTTTTTCACTGACGTCCACATTTAAGGGTGCTTGCATAATGAAGCGGGTTTTCGGGCCTGACTCCCGGTACAGAACGGTGCAGGTTGATCTTTGAAAATAAACGGTTAAATATTTTAGCTGTTTCGCTTAAGTTAACACGAGACTATTTCACCCGCACCGATCAGGACTGTTTTGTCTGTGCCGGGAACCCGCCTCTTTATGCAAGCAGCCTTAGGAACCAATACCTTCGGGAAAGGTCTTCGTTAGTTTCGTTTTTGTATACCAGGAACGCCTAAACATATCTGGCGAAATATGGATGTTACTACACACCTCTGCCGGACCCTTCGAAGAATACAGGCATGATGTTCCGTGTGAACGCTAATATATGCCGCTAATAATCAAGTACATAGTATATGTAACTGTGGACCGGACAGTCATTATATACTAAGTACTTTAGTATTTAATTTAGTATTCAATGCTCGTTTACGATCAGTCACCTGTGATGATCTTATCGGCACTGTGTTTAACCTGGACATTTACCCCTTTATTTTACCCTTTTATCCCCTTTTTTTTAAACTGAAACGTCAGCAGCTGATTACTGACAATGTAAATAGCGCCCTTGCAATAGTAGTTAACTGGTTTAATGTTAATAACCTACTTCTTAACGAGAAAAAAACTAAATGTATTAAGTTTACGATACCTGATGTTAGACAAGTAGAAACTAGTGTTCTCATAAAGGGTGAAGTGCTGAAACCCGAAAATACCACAGTTTTCTTAGGCATAACTTTGGATACCAAGCTTCAATGGGGCCCCCACATAGAAAAATTGTCAAAAAAGCTTAGCTCCGCAGCATACGCCGTTAGAAAAATTCGTGGTTTAACTGATTTAGAGACAGCCCGTTTAGTATACTTTAGTTATTTCCATAGTGTGATGTCGTACGGTATTCTGTTGTGGGGAAATGCCGCCGATATCCAGACAATTTTCGTTTTACAAAAAAGGGCAATTCGTTCTATCTATAAATTAAGTCCCAGACACTCCCTCAGAGATAAATTTAAAGAGATTAATATAATTACTGTGCCTTCTCAGTATATTTATGAAAATCTTTTGTATGCACATAAAAATATTAATCTGTTTAAAAAATACAGTGATATCCACAATATAAATACTAGAAACAAACACAAATTTATTGTTCCTACAACCAGGCTCAAGAAAATAGGTGGCTCGTTTAGAGATGCCAATGTATACGTTTTTATAATAAACTTCCTAGCCACATTCAAGATCTAAGCTTTAATAAATTCAAATCTTTTATAAAACGGAAACTATGCCAGAAAGCCTATTATACTGTGAAAGACTATATTGAGGACAAAAAGGCTTGGGATTGAGCTGCTCCAATAAATTTACACGGTGAATGTTGATTTTAATTTGCTAGCTATTTTAGACATGAATATTTACTGTAAAAAGTATTATATTATTTTCATTATTGAGAATATGAGGACTATGTGGGTCATTGTTTCAGTTATATTCTTGATCTGGCAGTTTAAGTAGTTTATGCGGCCTACCCAAATGTCCTTTCTTTGGTATTGTTCGTCGAATCGTTGAACTCCTTAAGTTCTGAGTTGAGCTGCACGGTTACTGACAAATGCGTGTACTGACTGGACAGGTCCACTTAATCTGTGTGGTTCTTTCCTCAAAAGACCATTTCAGAAACCAATCTACATGGTTCTCAAACATTATGTCCGATTTTTTATATACACATTGACATTGTTGAATTTTATATACACAATGACATGAGTATTTACTTGTAAAGTATTATGTTATTTTAATTATTGTGAATGTGAGGATTATGTGGGTCATTGCTTTTTTTTCGCAGTTAATTTTGATCATGATCTGGCAGATTGAGTAATTTATGTGGCCTACCCAAATGTCCTTTCTTTGGTATTGTTCGTCGAATCGTTGAGCTCCTTAAGTCCTGACTTCCTGAGTTGAGCTGCACGATTACTGACAAATGCGTGCACTGACTGGACAGGTCCACTCAATCTGTGTGGTTCTTTTCTCAAAAGACCATTTCAGATACCAATCTACATGGTCTTCAAATGATCTGACCAAGATTATGTCTGGACTTTAAAAGAGACTGTGACCTCTGAGTTTGTTTCGGCCTTTCTTCTCAGAGTAGTCAGATAGGAAACGCCGACCTCATCTAGTTTAAAAATATGATTGACGTGTAAAAGTGTTTGTACAAACCTACTTACAGAAATAAAATCATTTATCATTTATCATTTATTTATAAACGCTGGTTACAGTTAAGTAATGATTAGCGACTATTTAAACATACACTTTTGACGTTTAAACGCCTCTTAACTTTAATCATCGTTTATAAATAAACTCCTTTATAACCGATTATTATGTTGGTAGTTGAATACATAATAAACAATTATTAAAAGTATACAAACAAAATGGTGTAAGGAATAACTACGCACGGAGACGTCAAACTTAGGGCGGTTCTGCGTCAGTTGGGCATGAATACATGCGTGCACAAACTGCACGTAGGTACCTACGTAGAAAACAATCGTAGGTAAACGCACTTACTCCATGTAGTAAATTTCTCACTCGTGGGAAAATAAAAACTGACCTACGTACATTTTATTTTTAGACGATTGAAGCTGTCTCGTCAAGTTTCATCTGTTACGCTGCCGCGCCGTGGCCACGAGCTACAACATCAAGCGACGCGTCTTGCGACAGCGACTGCAGAGAAAACAAATGAAGGAAGTTGTTTAGAGCATGCCACGAGTTACCGCGACGACTAAAGAAGTCTACACACCAAACTCGCCGACCCGCACATGGAGTCGTCGACGTAGTCTTTGACACGCGCGGGTAAAAGTCGCCGACATGATTCTTTTGAAATAAAGCCGCCGACATCAAGCCGCGCGCCGCGCCGGGGCTATGTCGGCGGGTCGGCGGGTTTGGTGTGTAGACTGCTTTACGAAGTGATGGACGAAAACGACGCGACGCGGGCGCGTGTCGCTTGACGTCCGGTTGAAGTTTCTTCGCAAGTCGCATCGCTCGAGGCTGTGACGAGTCCTTAGGACGATTTGGTTCTAGTAGTAGTCGCTGCGGTCGCTCCTAGCTGAATTCAGAATTCAGTATATCTTGATCAAATATTTTTTTTGCAAAAATGTAGACACAGGCGTCGAATCGACTCAAAACACAAACGAAATTATAATTAAGATGTGTTTCTACTTATTCATGTTAAGTAATAAATGAATAGCTACACAATTACCTACTGACAGTTCCACTCAAATCTCTGTACTTCTTTCCTCAAAAGGCCATTTCAGACACTAATCTGCATGTTCGTTATATGACCTGACCAAGATAATGTGTGGGACCTTAAAAGAGGACGTGACCTCAGATTTTTCTACGGCTTCTCTCCTCAGACTAGTCGGATAGGAAACACCGATATTTTAGACATGAATATTTACTGTAAAAAGTATTATATTATTTTCATTATTGAGAATATGAGGACTATGTGGGTCATTGTTCAATTATATTCTTGATCTGGCAGTTTAAGTAGTTTATGCGGCCTACCCAAATGTCCTTTCTTTGGTATTGTTCGTCGAATCGTTGAGCTCCTTAAGTTCTGAGTTGAGCTGCACGGTTACTGACAAATGCGTGCACTGACTGGACAGGTCCACTTAATCTGTGTGGTTCTTTCCTCAAAAGACCATTTCAGACACCAATCTACATGGTTCTCAAACATTATGTCCGATTTTTTTTTTATATACACATTGATCTTGTTGAATTTTATATATACAATGATATGAGTATTTACTTGTAAAGTATTATGTTATTTTAATTATTGTGAATGTGAGGATTATGTGGGTCATTGTTTTTTTTTTTCGCAGTTAATTTTAATCTCGATCTGGCAGATTGAGTAATTTATGTGGCCTACCCAAATGTCCTTTCTTTGGTATTTTTCGTCGAATCGTTGAGCTCCGTAAGTCCTGACTTCTTGAGTTGAGCTGCACGATTACTGACAAATGCGTGCACTGACTGGACAGGTCCACTCAATCTGTGTGGTTCTTTCCTCAAAAGACCATTTCAGATACCAATCTACATGGTCTTCACATGATCTGAACAAGATTATGTCTGGACTTTAAAAGAGACTGTGACCTCTGAGTTTGTATCGGCCTTTCTTCTCAGAGTAGTCAGATAGGAAACGCCGACCTCATCTAGTTTAAAAATATGATTGACGTGTAAAAGTGTTTGTACAAACCTACTTACAGAAATAAAATCATTTATCATTTATCATTTACCGATATCATCCAGTTTTAAAACATAATCTATTTTTGACGTGCAAAAGTGTTTTTTAAAACCTTTTTACGGAAATAAATCATTTTGTAATTTGATAGAATTAATAATTATTTTATACTAGCTGACCCGACATTCGTTGTCCTGATCAAATCCCATAGAACAAGGACGTTCAGATATTCCAGAATTTGAAACTTTTCCGGGAACGTTCTCCATATTTTATTTCTATAAAAAGTTCGGACAAACATTTTAAAACAAAAATAAAACCTAATTGGTCCAGCCGTTTTCAAGTGATGCCCTTACCAACGAATATCATTTCATTATTATTTATTTATTTATTGATACATGGAAGACTTACAGCCTAAAAACTTAATGAAAAGGAAACCATAGTCAACAGGAAGCCAATTACAAGTCTTCGCGTATTTATATATATTTATAATTAATTAATTATGCATGTGCGTGCAATATAAAAGAATATTTTTCTCGACATAATTGTATTGTTCATATTTTTATTATGATTATTTGTATAGACACACAATAGTATAATTAACTTAATTTGCGATCTGAACTTGAACTTTAGCTGAAATTTACATAGGATTAAATTCAGAAATTCTATCAGTTTACTAGGTACTACTAGTTTTCTTTTCTGCTTTTCTCAGCTGCACTATTTTCGTTTAATACTTCATGTAGTACCACACAACTACATAAATCATAAGCAAATAGGGATGGACCGAAGGTTAAAAATGATCAGAAAAATTAAGAAACATTTTTATTTAGAGATAAAAATGTTTCTTAATTTTTGTAAAACCCCTTTACCCCTTTTTTTAAAAACCCTTAACCCCTTTTAAACCATAGGACTTAAATTAAAGCTCCTTTAGTTTAGGTGGCTATAACATAGTACAGTCAGCAACAAAATTATTGTAGGCCAAATAGACTGTTCAAATTATCAAAACAACTAAGAATTCATTCTAAAAAATCCTTGAGTCATAAGGTTTTTTTAGAATGAACACAAAAAACTACAAGAATTTTGTGCAACTTATTATTGAGAACAAGTTCCACCTTCTTAGTTGTTTTGATAATTTTAACAGTCTATTCGGCCTACAATAATTTTGTTGCTGACTGTACTATGTTATAGCCACCTAAACTAAAAGAGCTTTAATTTAAGTCTTAGTTTCTTTTTCTATAGGTAATGGTGCATCAAAACGAACTTGTTTTGATTATAAATGTATTAACGCGTAACTTTAAAGGTTAGGGAAATCATAAAATATGACTGTTAAGGGGCTTACAAGAGCTAAAGCGCGGTCACTGTCGGATTGCATAGAATAGAAAAAGACGCGCGATGACACAACGCTGGTAGTTTATTGCAAAATATGAAGCAATTATGGATTTACATAAAATCTATTCATTGGACTAAAAAATTAAAACACTATTAAGTTAGTATGTTCCTTGTAGAATAATTTGACAAATTAACTGAATGTTTGCATGTATAGTTTTCAATTGTTAAAATTTTTTTTTAGAGTTGTCGTCGGGATTTTTTTCTATCATATCAAGTTAATTGTATTATGTTTTCAACACACTATCTAACTAGCATATATCCTGCAGAATATCATATATTTTTCTGATTTTGGTTACTGTAGTAGATCATATATTTTTAGGCATTATAAATTTGCGTTTAGGTCATGTAGTCCCCTTAATTAGGTACATAATTAAAGATTCCTTAACATTCTTGTTTTCAAAATTAATGTGGTCACTACTTAAACCTTCTTTGTCGTTATAGATTATGCCATCGACACAACGAATTCCTTATGTATCCATTTCATTAACACAAAATAGATAGGAAATAGATACCTTCGTATAATGTTGCGTAAAAATAATTGATCGCTTGAGTGCTAGGGGTGGTAGTTTCGGGGTCACATTTCAGTTGTTTATTCTTAACAACAGATAATAAACACAGTTTTGTGGTAATAAGCATCTCAATTTTTTTATTTTTATTTTAGATGGGTTTGCTCTTGACTCGAGTCTAGGTCAGAGATGACAGAGACAAAGTCGACGATGGAGTGAGCTTACCCAGAAGAAGCCTGTTCATTCTCACTTTAAAGAGATTTGGGTTGTATGCGGTCGGAAACACAGGCGCAGGTAGAGAATTCCACTCTTTTGCTGTGCGCATTATAAAAGATGTTTGGAAGCGCTTAGTGCGAATTGGTGGAATAGCAACTAGGTAGGGATGGTAACTTGCACTGCGCCTAGATGTCCGATGGTAGAAGGGGGCCGGTGGAATGAGATCGTGGAGTTCTTGGGCACACTCACCGTAGTACAATCTGTAGAAGACCGACAAGCAGGCAACCTTACGGCGATGAGCCTAGCTGTGAAGCTTGGCATCCACCAGTTTTATGTCGCCAATGAGTCTCTCAATATTGATTTATTTATGAGCCAACGTAACCAAACCAGAGGGCCTAGACAAAGTAACATTCGATTAGCGATGACGCTAGTAGAAAAGCCAAAAAATGTATGGAATTGACATAAGCTATAGAAATGTCACGTGATCATAGGTTAACGAATAGAAATTAGCTAGACAATGTTAACATTATTCGATTCTATGAAACGAATCGACAGCGTCGAACGATTACTTCCATAGAGATGCGTAGCCAAGTGACACTTTTTGACAAGCGTTATCGCTAGTTTTCGTTTCGTATGATGCCAAATATTAGCGTAAGCGGTAGTGATTGTAGAAATAGAATCGCTCCGAAGCGAATGACATTTATCTAGGCCCCCTATATCCCTAACGTATCCTTAACAAACAAACATACAGCTATAAAAATACAAACAACGAAACCTTTAAGCAGCCATTGTGTATATATATAAGCGAATCGATTTAAATTGCATTGATGTACGGATGCTCGTATAACTACCATGTTCCTAGTAGTCTTGGTTGCAACATGTTGTGTGGTGTTTGGCGTTTAGGGCTTGGATAAAGCCGCGACGTGCTTCGCCCCCAGTGTACCCTGGCGCGTTGCCGTTATTAGGACACGCCTATCAGTTAGCTGGCGATCCTGTATGTAAGTTAATCGTTCAATATTAAAGAAAAAAGTGAAATCCGAACATTATTATTTTGTAATAACAGTTATTACAAAAGAATAATCTTTCGATAGCACTGGGTAAGAACCCAGTGGGATTGTGAAGATCGGATAGACTGAAAGCCGACCCCAATATATTCGACAAAAGGCTAGGCAGATGATGATAAGCTCTACGAGTACTTAATAGACGATTCACGATTGGACTGAAGTCAGAGGCACTGCTGAACTGTTCCATCTTGCAACGGACAAGGAGAAATATCTAAAGTTGATAACCAACATTCAGTAAATATAGAGGCATCAGAAGACTTAAAATTGAGTTGCAGAAGCCAGAGGAAGGGGAGACCCACCGAGATCATAAAGAAATACGTTACCATTCTGACTTAGTAATACTTCATAAATTATAAATGGTTCCATTGATGCAACATTGGTAAACAATATTCGTCATCGTATTTTTGAATTGCCTACATCCACCTTACTTACCACAATTAATAGCCCCTAACACGTATGGCAAGGCAATATAATGAAAGGTCCAACTTGACAGATTACCCTAATGATATTTTCTCCATTGGTTTCGGTTCATACAGACCTTCCCTATTTAAACAGTGCACGTTTATGTAGCTCAAATTAGTTGGTTTTGTAGTATTCTAGAGTTATGTCTTCTATACACAGTTTCTCCTTTGTCTCTAATATTCATACATGTCAATGTCATGCATATCAGATATTTGCATGGTTACAGAAATGCTAATTTTAGATGTTATTTAATTTGAATTGTAAGTGACTGTGATCCTGGTGTGCTTATTCTAAATAAGTAAATAAATAATCGGATCAGTAAAATCTATTTTCAAATCATTGCCCATAGATCAAAAGCTTTAATTATTTTTTCACACGAACTAAAACTCCTTAACGACGGGTGAACCATAAGGTTGTAGTAAATATTACTGCGATTTTATTCAGAGTACAGTGGGCTCAGTGGTTTTGTGATAATCCATCAGGAAGCTTAACTTTCTGAGCCTCCAAGACAACGGTAACGTTTTGTGATGGAGCACTTCATTTGAGATTTGACAGCATATTTCACAAATCGTTAATTGTTAAATTCCATTAAAAAAATATGTTTGTTATTATGGTGATATTTAAAGGTTTTTAGTGGCTATAATGGTAAATAAAAGACCAAAAACTAATTCATTGGGTATACAATTGCACAAATGAGATTTCTACTGGAGCGGAAGAAATAGTATTCGTATGCAAACGGTTTTTGGAACGAAGTCCCTTAACGTGGCTTGCTGTAGGAGTTGACTGGTAGAAATCGTCACGTAAGGAGAAAGCATTATGCTCCCTCCATGCAACTTTCTCTCTCTCTCTCTCTCTCTGTCTCTTTCTATTTTAAGCGAGTGTGTGTGTGCGTGCGAGTATCGCGTAAGAAACGTCTTACTGACGGGGGTCCCTCGACCGCACACGCATTTTTATTACCCTGGGAATGTTCTAGCGTTATATTACATTCTACATATTTGAGCAAAACTAAAAAAAAAAAAATTGCAGCTTCTAGGATAATTCAAGGTTATATAATTGCTGTTTGTTATTTTTTTAGATTTTTGAGAATTTGAAAAGAAATTATTTAACTTCTGCTTAAATAATGGTGGCGTCATCGAGATACGGTTTGGACCACACCCTGAATACTGTATGTAATTTTTCATATTTTTGCGCTATATTTTTATACAAGCGACCCGCCCCGACTACTCAAGGGCGCGATCTACTCATCATCATCATCAGCCTACAGCAGTCTACTGCTGGACATAGGCCTCTCAAATTGCACGCCATTTAGCTCGATTTTCGGCAACTCTCAGCCAGCTGCTACCAGCCACCCTACGATAATCGCCGCATTTTATTTACTGGAGATGACATTATGTAAATCGTCTCCATCCGAGGGAACTATCTGATACAGGATAACATAACACCAAGTTCTCGAAGGTCTCTCTTTTTTATTTTTTTTCTAGGTAAATAAGGTGCAGATTGAACGACAATTATGAAAATTGATTATAGTGTTTTGCGTTTGGAATTATTTACTAGAAAGACATGGTTTTAAAAAAAGACCTTTATCAACATCTACTTACAAAGAAAATCTTCGTGTAAACAATTTTGGTAGCTTTTTTTGATAAGACAACACTTGTAAGATATTTTATTTTGAAGTAACACGTGAAAAGGCGACATAAAGCTATCAATGTGGAAAGCAGCATTGAATGTTTGACCTTGCACTTTAGTAACGGTCAAAAATACAAATTGAAGGCTCCTTCACACAGGCGCAGCACGCGACGCGAATCGCACGCGAGGCAAAGGCACCGCCTGTCGCGCGACGAGCGGTGCCATTGTGTCACTTGCGATTCGCGTTGCGTGTCACGCCTGTATGAAGGAGTCTTAACTAGGAATTGAAATCTTTTCAAATCAAATCAAAACAAAATATTTTATTTTATATAAACCTACATGGGCACTTATGAAACGTCAGAAGCTAGGTAAACGGTTGCAATTGGTTGTTTCTCTTTTAAAAATAAGGGGCTTATACAATGTTAAAAATTACAGTGTTGATAGGTATGGGAGGACAGTGTAGGCCTGTCAACAAGTAACAAGTAACAGGTACTCAACAAATCTACAGTCTACAAGTTACGCCTAAACGTTCTCACATTCACAATGTATAGAAGACTCTATATAAAAATAAAAGCCTATTTAAACCAAATGACATGATTGCCATTACAACTGTAACATAACAAAATCTGAATTAAAATTCTGTCTACAAAAGCCATAAATAAGGAGTTGAAATAAGAATTGGAGGCCTATAATGTCAAATAATGAGAAGATTATGTCAAAGAAGAAAGTCAAACACAAAAAACTTTGTAGTTTGGGAGCAGTTAATAGGCATTTATATAGTGATTTACATAATGAGGTACCAGGGAAGCAGAAGGAATTATTGCCAAACTTCCTTGTCTTCAACGTCGTCTTTAATGTTATAATATGCATTTTTGATAAGTATACGTTTGATGTGGGTTTCGAACTTTCAATCGCTAAGTTCTTTAACTGACTTTGGGAATTTGTTATAGAAGCGGATACTGTTTATAAGAAATGACTTGTTTGTTTTAGTTAATCTAAATTAATAATATTGGTATATACTTTATAATAATTGTGATTGGTTATCACAATTATTATAAAATATGTACCAATATTATTAATTTAAATTTCCTTCTTCGTGATCTGACATGTATTCGTTAATATTGTGAAAGCATTTTTCTTTTAACCATTTCGTTATCTTTCTTTTAAACATGTTCAAAGGTAAATCTTTAAAAGCGTCCGGTAATTTGTTATATACTTTTACAGAATTTATGTAAGTAGTGTATAATTGGGGGTTCTGGATCACTTGCTCTCGCTTTCGCTCGAGCGCATGATCCAGAACTCCCCAATCATACATTACTATCGTGATGTGCGATATAGTTCATAATATTGATTGAGTATTGTGTTTCATTCACAGTGGAGCGCTTGATACAGGATCTCCAATTTTTTTTATGGTCCGAGCAGTTGTCGTGTGTATTCATAAACAGGCATGGTATCGAACTGTTATAGCGAAGCAAAATTATCGCGTGAACTTAAAAATAATAAACAACAATATCATGTTCGATCGCCGCACAGCGCTGCATTGAAACGATGTAGCGCATATTTTTTTGTATTGATGGATACAAAAACTATATTGAGAGGTCAGCTGTTACTGGAAATTGTAACTTAATGTGTAGCCGTGTGTAAAAGTAACTGTATTATGGAGATAGAGTAATTGATTATAATATAAAAGAACGTAAAAGAAAAAAGTCATAAAAGCCAAAACCAAACCGGAACAAATACTCATTTGTTCCGTGCGGGAATCGAACCCGCAACACTTTGGCACATTAATTGAAACATCTATTTTAAACCTACTATTTACATTGTGATGTAGCTAGTCGAGCTCTTAACCAATGCGCCAAACGTGTCGTCAGTGATGAGATAAAATATGTATTCAGTATTAAAGTACACAGGTACATTCGTGATATCGACATGTTTCGACTTGATTCTGCCGCCAAGCACATAGTTGTAATATTATGAAGGAAATTAAACCTTAAAGACATGAATCTATATACCTTATATAAGAGAATCTGTTTTGTATCTAGATCGTAGAGAGCCTTTGACTGCGACACAGTAAATACAAGTTTTTTGTATTTGGCTGTTTTCGCTACCCTGAGATTCAATCACAATGTCGGTAAGTAATAGTTATAACATATTAAATTATTATTATTGTTTTTTATTAATTATTATAATGTAGGCATTGTATGTAATCATACTCAAAACACAATTTATTTCTGTTTTCAGGACAATGAGGATCTTTTTAATTTTATCCCAAACAAGCAGCTCAAAGAATCTGTTACATCACAACTCAATTTGAAGAGAAAAAATGACGCGACAGGTCCTCCACAGAAACTTGAACGACAGCAAAACTACTCGTACATCAAAACCAGGGCGCCAAATACATCTTCAAGGACATGCATGATCAAAATTGAGATATACGAGTGTGATAATTTACCAGAAAAATCTTGCAAGTGCAGTGCAAATAAGTGTGTGCAATTTATAACTGAAAATGTTGTCACAAGTGATATATACTTAGATTTAGAAAACATTATTAGTAAAATTCGTGAGAATATATAATTGAAATTATTTTATATATTTATTAAGTATAGAGAGAGAGATATTCAATGTAATCATTATGTTAGTACCAGCGTTTGTGTTTGTTTTTTATAATTAGCATAATAAAATAGCATTTAATAATATACTTAAATAGTACAACTAATATTGTTGATTGTATCGCATAAAAACAAAAAACAAAAAAAAACTTATTATTTCATACACATTGATGTTAGATTAGGTAAGGAATCTGTTATTTCTTAGAAGATTAATTAGGTACTCTTTTAATGAATATATTTAAAAATAAAAAATTTGTTTGTTTTCATTTTCCAATATCAATTTTCATTTCAATAAAAAATACAAATAAAACAACTCGTAATAAGGTATTACAGAATTAGGTCGGGTGAATAATGAATGTTGGCAAATGAAACAAACAGAATATTAATTTTAAAACATATTCATTAAAAGAGTAATTAATCTTTTAAGAAATATCAGGTTCCTTACCAAATAGTAAGGAAAAAAGGTGCTTATTATAATTATACACATTGATGTTAGATTAGGTAAAGAATCTGTTATTTATTAGAAGATTAATTACTCCTTTTATGAATATATTTAAAAATTAAAATTCTGTTTGTTTCATTTCCCAACATTCAATCACCCAGCCTAATTCTGTAATATCTTATTACGAGTTCTATAACAAAAACACACTTAGAAATCCATTGCCACCTCTTTCCATTTACATTAAAATGAGCAGGATAGCTATAGCTAACACAGCCTTTACGACTTGAGAGTTTAAAGAATAAGGCGACATTTCTGTGTACATGACAAATAACTACCAGAGATCTCATTTTATTGGTTTCTTATAAGTTTGTATGTATTCCGACAGAGTTAATTGACACCTCATTCCTTTCACGATTGTCGTCTCCAGTCGCCTCCAAAAACTCTAATAAGGATAAAGTGCTGTGAAAACACTTTCCATAACTAGAGTATTCGGAAGCATTCACATTGCGACTTCAGTACGAGAAATGAATAAAATAAAATCTACTCTAGGTTCTCAAGTGATAGAGATGAAATTCTAATAACAAATATTATTTTAATTAATTT
Source organism: Griposia aprilina (assembly GCA_916610205.1). Lineage (NCBI taxonomy): Eukaryota > Metazoa > Arthropoda > Insecta > Lepidoptera > Noctuidae > Griposia > Griposia aprilina. Next base: position 9,341,149 of record OU744305.1, on the reverse strand, counting down.
TTCGGAGTAATTATTGTTAGAAACTAACATATGACTAAGGCTTTAGGATTTAGGTCTATAAAAAGCATGTGAGAGAATTCCTTTACATTTTGTCATTGTTGTGCTGAAGTGCATTTCACTGAACAGTGAGTTTAAATTTGTTTGTGGTTGTTCACAAGTGTTGCAGAAACAGAGTATGTGAGTATTATATTTTATTTAATAAATATTTTTTCTTCGATCCTAGGACTGTAATAGTTAATTGTTTTACCACTGAAATTACTCAATTAAGTTTAGATCATATAATAGTTATTTCAAAACTATTGTACTTGTACTGCATTTGTAGTTTCATATTAATATTAATATTTTTACAAACGTTTAATAATTATTAACGTTTTATTTTTACAAACGTTTAATAATTATTAACGTTTTATTTTTACAAACGTTTATTTAATAATAATTCTTGCTTCGTTGTTCTAGCATGCAATAAAAATAAGGCCTAGGTTTGATTCTTAGGTCATTTAAAGTTTTTTTTTCCTGATAAGTACTGTAAATATATTATTCCCTATTCGATGAGATTTCAAAACGTAAGAACGTAAAAACGTAAAAAGTAAGGGGGAGGGACTAACAGCACACCTCTGCCTAACCCTTTGATGAATACGGGTGCTGTTGTTTCATGTTACTAATGTTGGTAATAAAAATATTTATTGCATTTTAATAATGTTTTCAGGGCTCAGTCGATGAATAATCCTTTTTGGGTTGAAGAAGAGGACTCCACACCTTCAACGTCTGGACCAACAAAAGAAAAAAACAAGCGGCAGATCAAAAAAAAAACAGCTGTGAAGAGAGATAAGAAAGTGTCTCAGAAGAAGAAGGCTTTGCTTTCTAAAATCCTTTCGCTTCAGAACCAGAGTCTGATAGCGACGGGCCGGCAGTTGTTACAACACCAGCTCCAAAAAGAAAACGGAATACCAACGCTTCAGACTGTGAGGTAAGACATTTTTTTCAAACATGTTAAATTCCCATTTCATTTAAAACCATTCCAGTGTTTTACAGCGTGTGATTTTCTCCATCAAAATTATACTTATTTGTGGACACAAGTGTTTAAATAGACCTTTTCTAATAGATAATAGATTATAGTTATGGTAACGGTAGATTCAAGAACGTGGAAGTCTGGAGTTTATCTATTATATTTTTTTTACATATCTATTTTTTTTTTACTTATCTATTTTTTAATTACTCGCCCTCACGCATTATTATTTTTAATTAAAACTAGTCATCTTATGTATTTCAGGATGAATCGTCTCGACCGCTGATCCGTGCTACCACTCTGAAGAACTGCTTCACTCAGCGGGTGGCTGATGGTTATACCTTCCAATCAAACCCGGACAGGGTTGGAAAGTATTATTTTGAATTAAGAGTTTATAACACGGGTGAAGTGGAAAAACTTACTCCAAATGAACGTTGGAAACAGTCTCTTGTAGCATTAAAATTATCAATAGAATAGAGAATATTTATTTGATTTATAATAATTATTTTACATGTACTTTTTCAGAGTTTCGATGTAAAATCGAAATTGAAACTTGAGATATTAAAAAACCCGAATTAAGAAATTCTGAAATTAAGAACAGAGAAATAAAAAAACGGAGAAATTAAGAACTGAGAAATTAAAAACTGAGAAATTATGAACTGAGAAATTAAAAACTTAGAAATTTTAAATATGAGAATTTACCAACTTTTAAATAAAAATTGGATGACTGAGATAAAAAAAAACATTTAGTAAAAATAGCTTTTTATAAAATTTAAAATAAGTGTAATGAACATGTTTTTTTTTTTGTAAAGACTAATATTTATGTTTCAAAGTTATCAGCACACAGTAGAACAAATATTCATATATCTAATCGATTGCTCTGCTCAGAATGATGTAAAATCGAAATTGAAACTTGAGAAATTAAAAAAACCGAAATAAGAAATTCTGAAATTAAGAACTGAGAAATAAAAAACTGAGAAATTAAGAACTGAGAAATTAAAAACTGAGAAATTAAGAACTGAGAAATTATGAACTGAGAAATTAAAAACTTAGAAATTTTAAATATGAGAATTTACCAACTTTTAAATAAAAAATGGATTACTGAGATAAAAAAAAACATTTAGTAAAAATAGCTTTTTATAAAATTTAAAATAAGTATAATGAACATGTTTTTTTTTTGTAAATACTGTAATTATTATGTTTTCAAAATTATCAGCACACAGTAGAACAAATATTCATATATCTAATCGATTGCTCTGCTCCGAATTCGAAAATATTCAAATTATTGCTATTGCTTTTAGAAATAGAATCATAAGTATAAAGTGAATCCACTTAAATCTAGTGAAGTAACAATAACTCCAGAAACGTTTTTATTTCAAATTTCAAAGTCAGTATGTGATATTATCAATCTTATGATTCAAAAACATAAAGCAATTAAAGTCAATTTTGAATTATTTGTGTCATACATTTTGCCAAAAAATAATGAAAGCTCTATGAAATCTTTCAACACCAAATATGAGATAGCAGTTCCGAATACAAATGTTTATAACATGTATTTTAAATGCTCTGAAAAATTATTATTTAGAGTTTGAACTTGCCGAATCTGGTTGGGCTATTAATTCTATAAACCATTTGGAAATAAACATAAACAAGTGCAATCCTTTAAGAGCTGGGACATACTTAGAATTGCCTACGGTTATAAAAAACACAAAGTCATGTTTGAATATACACAACAATGCCAATCATTGTTTTTTGTGGTGTATTATTGCCCAGATGTTTCCAAAAAGATTGAATGCTAATAGAACGCAATCGTACCCACACTATACGTTGCTTTTAAAAATAAATGATATGTCTTTTCCGCCATGTTTCGATGATATTAAAATATTTTAGAAAAATAATCCTTGTATAAGTGTGAATGTTTATGGTCTTGAAGCTAATAATCATGTAACTGGTCCTCTATTTTTTGACACGTGAACGAAAGCTTATACATGTCAATTTGTTGTACATAACTAAAGATGATAAAGTCCATTTTTGTTTAATGTTATAAGATCTAAAAATCATCAAGTTTTTACACAAAAATTGAATAAACTCATACTTAATAGTGATGACGATAAAAGGCAGAGAACTGAAGGTTGTTTCAACACTTTGCCTTGGGGGGGCATTATAGTTCAATACTTTAATACTTGTCGGATTACTGTATTCGTTCTACTGTGCTAAAACTATAGTTTAAGTTAAAAAAGCTAATTACAAATGATTTAAATGTGTAAAAAGTATGTAATCGAATAAAAAAATGTAATAAATGAATGTTACTATAATCAATAAATGAATAATCGATATTTATTTTCTTTTCTTTTCCTTTTCCGAAAGATTTTCCCTCTTATAAACACTGTGTATAGATTATGTCATGGTTAATGTTAATATTTTTTTTTATGTCTATTAGCTTGTCATAACTATATGCAGTGTTTATTATTAAGAGGTATCATACAGGATCAAATTAAATTAGCTAGAGAAACTCCTCAGATGTGATGGGTATCGATACCTAAACATGATAAAACAAAAGAAAACAGATTTTCTCAACTCATACTTCAAGTACCAGCACAACCAGCGGTCGAGGACCCCAAATAAAAAATAAAAAAATATCTTCTTTTTTTTGTTTTTATATCGATGTGTTTAGATATCGATACCCATCACGTCTGTGGAGTTTCTCGTTCGTTAGCTAATTTAATTTGACCCCTGTATACTAACTTATTAGGTGAATAATAAAAAAAAAACATTATGTAGAATCAATTTTAATTTTATTGTTTCGCCTTCAATTAAATAAACTCGACCAATAATAATAACTAATAAACAATAACTTATAAACTGCATTTAAGGTCTGCATGTGGGTGAACTTAATTTTTTAACTATTTTACCGACGAGATATTCTGCTTCATCCATAATTTCATCGTAATTGTCCTTGACTAAATACTGAACATTCACACAAGCACAATCACTATCACTGCGATCAACACGATTTATTAAATTATTGTCATTTAAATCACAAATAGATATTTTTATTAAATGTTGTGCTTTTCCTGGATCCTTGCGAATTACGTAAGATGTAGACGGTGTATCCAATAGCTTGGGCAGGGTAATTTTAGAAGTTAATTTCAACTTCTTGTTTTTTCTTTTTATTGGACTTTCTTGAGTATCCTTGACTTTATCCTGCTGATTTTCCTGGAACTCAGTTTGTTCAACATTGTCCCCAGTAAATTCTTGAGTAAAATAGAATGACTTAATAACATCATCAACAATATCAAGGCCTTCCATTTTCTGAAAAAAAAAAAAAAAAAGATAAAATTAATTTCCATTTTCTTTTATATTTAATTAACATTATTTTTATTATTAGACTTGACAAATTTATTAGTTACTTACAATCTTAAATAGATGAATGGACGATTAAAGATAATTTAATAATAATTTTAAAAAAACTCGTCCACTACGAACACTGTGACGGACACTGTCGCTGTGTAACTCAGTCGAGGACACGACTCTTAATAACGACCCAGGTCCAAACCCGTTGCTAGAATACTGTGCTCGCAAGTCACATATTCATATATAAAGGATAGTAAGTAATGAAAATAAATAATAGGCAAGATGAAGTTGATCAAACAACCCATATCCTTGAACGTGAATAATATCAATTTCAATGACTCAGCTCGTCAGATTAGACATAGTGCTTTATTGCCTAATACAATTCGCTGCATAATATGTGGACCCTCGAACTGTGGTAAAACAAACGTTATGATCAGTTTACTGCTGCATGAAAATGGGCTTAAATTTAAAAATCTTTATCTTTACTCGAAAACTACTTTCCAGCCAAAATATCGGTTTTTAAGTGAAGTATTAAGAAGAGTACCTCAGATACAGTTCAATGAGTTCAATGACGACAAAGATGTTATAGCTCCGAATGAAGCTTTAACAAATTCTGTATTTATTTTTGATGATGTTATGTGTGAAAAGCAAATAAACATTCGTAATTATTTCTCTATGGGAAGACATAAGCAAATTGACTGCTTTTATTTATCACAAACCTACTCAAAAATTCCGAAACAGTTGCTACGTGATAATGCTAATTTTCTTATAATATTTAAACAAGATGATGTGAACTTAAAGCATATCTATGAAGAACATGTAAATTCTGATCTGCTGTGGAATCAGTTTAAAGAAGTTTGTAAAACTGTTTGGAGTAACCCTTATAATTTTCTACTTATTAATAAAGAGTCGGCATTAAATAATGGGAGGTACAGACAGAATTTTGATATTTTTTTAAACTTTGAATGAAGGTACATACTTATAAATGAATTACATACATAAATGCTGTTAGTATTATTCCTTGTTTAGCTGAATACAGTTGTTATTTATTGTAAGATGGACAAAAATATTAAAATGGAATTAGTGAAGTCTGTCGACTCCATAAAGAATAAAATAAAACAAATGAAAAATCAGGAACATACAATGAACTTGTCGCTTGATAAAATGCTAAAACCTGTCACAAATCCTCTAAAAACTCTTGTTGAATCTAATAGATGTGCAGAAAAAATAAAAATAAATGAAAATCCAACTTTAAATAATTCTGAAGGAATCGAATTCGATGAAAAGAATACTAGCTCATCTACAAAGCTCAATGACTGTTACGATCCAAAACTAAATTCTACCCAATTCGTCAAACAAAATGCTAAAAAGGAATCGATAGATAATTTAGAAATGTCATTAGAGGATGATGATATCTTTGGTATTTATGACGGTGTTAGTATACCGTTTGGAATTAGAAGTGAAAATAAAACTCTATTGATGGGTAATTCAGCAGTATCATTTTCTAAAATTGATAGTTTGAATAACGATACAATCGTTTTAATTAAAATCGGTGACAAAGCTTACAATTTAACAGTTGGTCTAAAAGAACTTTTACTCCGAAGAAAACCCGATTTAAAGTTAATATCGAGCGAAGATAAACTTGTCTATAAGGATATGTTACACTATACAAATGCACATAAAAGAGATTTTAATCCTAAAGGTCAAATAAGAGGTGACAAAGGTACAAAATATTGTAAAATAATAAAACCTCTATTTTCCGAATTGTCAAACGATGTTATACATGCTCACACTAAACTTGGAGGAAAATTACCAACGTTAAAAAAATACAAAAACAACACCGACTTGGTATATTGGGATGATCCTAACGAATTAGTCGAGAGATTGAAACTATTAGTAGCTTCAAGAGATGCTGGCAATACAAACCATGATAATGAAATTTTATCGATAATTGAAGAATTAAAAGAAGCTGACATAATTAAAGAATAAATAGTCGTAATAATATGCTTTACATTCAGTATTGTACATGGATTCAAGACAAATGTACTGAATTCTGACCATGAGCAAAGCCGATGTGGTAAACGAAATTCATAAAAATGCAAGTGTAAACTTTCCCCGAAGACATGTTATTATGAAAGATATAGACGACCTGTGGCAAGCAGATTTAATTGATATGCAATCAATTTCAAAAGAAAATAAAAATTACAGATTTATTCTTACCGTTATCGATACATTTTCGAAATATGCTTGGGCCTTTCCTCTGAGAAGTAAAACCAAAGATGATGTATGTAACTCATTCAAAGTTTTGTTGGCTACAGGGCGTGTTTCAAAAAACCTCCAAACAGATAATGGAACAGAATTTTATAATAATAAATTTCAAAAGCTTATGAAATCTAATCATATTAACCACTATTCAACCTTTTCAACAAAAAAGGCTTCAATAGTTGAAAGATTTATCAGAACTTTGAAATCTAAACTGTATAAGGAATTCAGTTTAAAAGGCAGCTATAATTGGGTAGATAGTACCCTTAATGATGTTATATATAAATACAATCACACTTACCATCGGACAATTCATGAAATTCCTGCTAATGTGGATAACATGAATAAAAAACGTATATTAGAAAGGTATTTAAGGTCGGTAAAAAATGAAAGAATAAAAAGCAAGTATAAAGTGGGTGATTATGTACGTATCAGTAAATACAAAGGAACATTTGAAAAAGGATATACCCCCAACTGGTCGACAGAAATATTTAAAATTCGAAAAATACAAAATACAACTCCTATTACCTACTTAATTGAAGATACAATCAGAAGTCAACCTATTTTAGGAGCATTTTACTTACAAGAGCTTCAAAAGACAAAATATCCTAATGTATATCTAGTCGAGAAAGTTCTTAGAAGAAAAGGAAACAGGGTTTTAGTAAAATGGTTAGGTTTATCTTCTGCTGAAAACAGTTGGATTGATAAATCGAATGTAGTAATATAAATAAAAATAACTTTACTAACCGTATAAGTATTTATTAAAGTGTTCAATCCAGATTCATTAGTCTTATGATGTGTATTGGAGAGAGTAGTCTTCTCAATTGGCTTATAAACAATTTACCATTTGAATTACACTTACCAGGATACAATTATTGTGGTCCTGGTACAAAATTAATTAAAAGGCTTACACGTGGAGACGAAGGTATTAATAAATTAGACGAACATTGCAAAGAACACGACATTGCCTATCTCAAATCATCAAACTTAAAGAATCGTCACAGAGCTGATTTAATTTTGTTGAAAATGGCAAAAGAGCGAGCAGTTGCCTCGGATGCAAGTGTAAGCGAGAAAATCGCAGCACGCTTAGTAAGCAAGACAATGTCTACAAAAATTAAAACTGGTTCCGGCCTAAAAAAAAATAGAAAAAAGTGCTTTCAAAAACTTACACCTGGAAAAGGGTTAAAAAACAAATTTAAAAATGTTATCACTAAAACGAAAAGACACATGAAAAAACTAAAACCAAAATGCAAAAAAGTGGCAATAGAATTAGCTATGGCCGCAGCCAGAGAATTAGCTGATGATTCATCCATAAAACTTCCTCGTGTTATTCCTATACCAAAAACTGGTGGTGTATTACCTTTGATTCCTATTTTTGCTGGATTATCAGCAGTGGGAGCAATAGCAGGCGGTGCAGCAGGTATTACCAAAACCATAAATGAATTCAAGATGGCTAAAAAGCTGTTGGTTGAATCGAAGAGACACAATGAAAAAATGGAAGCTCTCTGCATTGGGAAAGGACTACACCTTAAACCACATAAAAACGGGCTTGGAATTTATGTATCGAATGAAAAAAACTAAGATATCGGCTACCCAAACGAGCCCTAACTAACTTCGACATTTTGAAGTATGGAACTAATATTCCATATTTTAGAGGAGTCTTTATGAGAGATGAACTTCCTAAATACCCGTTTAAAAAAGAATGTGGAGTTATTAATTTAGATAGTTCAAAAGATCCTGGCTCTCATTGGGTAGCCTATGCAAAATACAATGATTATATTGAGTACTTTGACAGTTACGGAAATCTTAAGCCTCCAAAAGAATTTATAAAATACGGAGGTACTAAAGTCCACTATAATTATGAAAATATACAACGCGATCATCCTTTCAATTGCGGACATCTCTGTTTAATTTTTCTAAGGAATTTTTGGAGTAGTCTAGGGATAAAATAAACAGGATCTTCTGAAACAGTCCAGTATGCAAGCATGTCTACCACAGTTACCATCTCTGGAAATAAATCTGATTTGGTGTCATACTTTCAACCTCCACTGCATTTATCCGATCAATACGAGTGCGGTTTGTTATACTTTTCAGTGTTAAATTCAAGATCAAATGTGTCCATCAATAGCAGCAGTCTATCTGTAATCAGAATTGAATGTGATCTTGTACACAGTTCGTACTGGAACGGACTACCAACTCATTTTATTCATGAATTTGTATTTGATACTGCTCCGGGTCATCAGTGCATAGAAATACCACGAAACGTTATTTACTTTCCAGTGAACAAAAATATAATTTCATCTATATCTGTTAGAATTGTTGATCAATTTGGTTATTGTATTAACTTTGGTGACGAATTCAATATTCAACTACGTCTTCATTTAAGAAAAACAAAATGATACTATATTATAAAAACACTCCTGTGAAAATAAAACGTATTATTCCTTCAACGACCACTAAGGTGAATAGACGTAAGAAAAAAGTTAAGAAATTGACTGAAGCAAATAAAGGTTTTCTTAGAGCCCTAGGTTTTAAAGTATGAATATACTCCAGATTACTGAATTACCGCACTTCGATAGTTCGATCGAAAGTTATGAAATCCATTCATATAATCCCTACAATAACAGCTTTAGAGAAAACGATGAAATCAGAATCCCCATACATCAGCAAGACATATACGTGCTACCATCAGCCAGTTCAATTTACATCGAAGGCCAAGCAAAGCTGTTCGGTAAAGATGGGAATCCGATCAAGAAAACTGTTACGTTCACTAATAACCCTGTTATGTCTTTGTTTCAAGACATCAGGTACGAAATGAATGGTATTGAAATAGATCGTATAAAAAATTCTGGAATAACGTCAACAATAAAATCATACATCTCATTAAATGAAGCTGAAAATAAAGTTGCTGCGTTATGGGGTTGGAATTTAAACGGATTCCAAAGTGATGGGCATTTTAGTTTAGTGATACCGCTAAATAAGATTTTAGGGTTTGCAGAGGATTACAATAAAATCGTTATAAATTGTAAACATGAACTTATATTGAATAGAAGTAACTCTAACTTAAACAGCGTTATTCTTACTGATGATGTTGCTCATTTTCAAATAGATATACAAAGAGTTCAATGGAGGGTGCCACACATAAAAGTGTCAGATCGAGAACGATTAACACTTTTAAAGCATTTAGAAAGAGATAAACCCATTCAGATGGCTTTTAGAAATTGGGATTTATATGAATATCCTTTATTACCTAAAACCACAAAACATTCTTGGTCAGTTAAGACTGCTTCACAATTGGAAAAGCCTAGATATGTAATTTTTTGCTTACAAACTAACAGAAAAAATAATAAAACTAAAGACATATCTCTATTCGATCATTGCGAGGTGACAAACGTTACGCTCTTCTTAAATTCTCAATATTATCCTTATGAGCCTTTGGGTTTAAAGTTTTCTGACAACAAATACAGTATATTATATGAAATGTATGTGAAATTTCGTCAGTCGTATTACAACTGTCCAGTAGACCCGTTGCTCGATCTAAAGGACTTCAAAGAAAAAGCTCCCCTGTTTATCTTAGACTGCTCAAGGCAAAACGATAGTCTAAAATCAGGTCCAGTAGACGTACGCATAGAAATTGAATGTTCAACGCCAATACCAGATAAGACTACTGCATATTGTTTGATTATAAACGATCGACTTGTGGAATACAAACCTCTCAGCAACATTGTGCGCAGGTTATCATGATTGCTATTGTGGATATTCAAGGCTTTAAAACAGAAACAAATGAATTTATAATAAAAGAAATCGCTATATTATATAATAAAACATTACAAGTGTTTTTATTTAAGCCACCATTTCCATTTGAAAAATTAACGAAACAAGAAAAAAAACAAGTTAGTTGGATTGAACGTAACAGAAAGATATATTGGTGTGAAGGATTTATTCCATATTCCAATTACCAGAATTTTATTGCTGATATTTTAAGAGATAAATGTGTCTATGTTAAAGGTTCAGAAAAAGTCTTGTGGTTAAAAAATATATTAGAAAACAGTAATAGTAACATATTTAATTTAGAAGATAAAGGTTGTTCTAGTTTGTTAAGTCTGCACCATCAATATAAATATTCTCAAGATTTGTATAGTTGTATTTATCATGACTCTGTATGTGCTTTAAAAAATGTATTGTGTTTAAATAAATGGTGCTATGATAATAAAATTATAAAATAAACTTTTTTTTGTTTAATTTCTTTATTTTTGGTAAACCGTTTCCTATCCCTCCCAATCTCTTCAACGTCGTCAAATCGTTATAAGCTGCTGACTGTAACTAGACGATGTCATTATGCAGTTATCTGTAAAACGGAGAAGCATGTCTCATAATAAATACAAACCTCGATATGACATGTATAATACTTATAAAATGCGTCAATTTTCATTTAACTATTACTGGGCAACGGCTGATTCAAAGAAAATATTAGTGATGGAAATGGCTGACGCTGGATTCTTTTACTGTGGCAATAGTATAAATGATAAAGCAGCATGTTTTTCATGTGGAGGTGTTATAGAAGATTGGGAGATTTATGACGATCCTTGGATGCAACATGCTATAAATTTTCCTCAATGTTTTTATTTGAACGCTGTGAAAGGAAGAGAGTATATATTTAATACGCGTATCTGCATCGCAGCATTAGACTCCTAGCATTGCAGTGTAATAGATAGATCTTAAGTATATAACTAAGTAATAAATAACACAAATATTTACTGCACCACGAGAGATACAATTATTGATATTACCTATCTACATCATATTTCACTCAGAGAAATTTGATTTGGAAGGCACTTCTAAACTTATTTTCAAGAATACTAGGGGTGAGATAATATATATTCAAGATATGCACCCTAGAAAAAAGAAATCGAACTCAGGTGAATTAAAACATCAGGATAGTGATATAACCCGAAAAGAAGATTTATTTTACCAGAAGTTGGAAGATTCAGAGAAATCTAAATTGAAAAATACTCACTACCTTATACTAAAAAGCGAACCTGGTGAGGATCTTCGCAAATTCGTTAAAGTTAGCAACAAACATACTGATCATGAAAAATCGATTGTTAGTTCGTCAAAGACCAGTGGGAGTAAGTAGTATATCGACAGCAACTGCAGATCTATTCCATCAGGAGAGTGATACAGCACATGAGTTAGTTTTACACAAATTATAAACGTAACTCAGATTCATAAAAACCTCAGGTCAGCGATTCAAGAAAGAAGATTTCATTACTTATTACTTTAAGTACACATCGCACCGCTGATTGGGGTGTTCTGCATAACGCGCTCGAGCGAAGCGTGAGCAACTCAATCAATATTATGAACTATATCGCAGATCACGATATTAGTGTATGATTGGGGAGTTCTGGATCATGCGCTCGAGCGAAGCGAGGGCAAGTGATCCAGAACCCCCAATTATACACTACTACTTATGTACGAGTTCCTCTTATATAATTCGAGCCTGCATTGCGGTAAACAAAGCTCATGCTTAAATTTATTTTTATTTCTAGGAGCTACATTTCGTTTAGGATTAGGAAGTCACGCAACTATTCGCACTAGTTTGAACACCTCCATAAAACTTAGTTGACACAATCGGCGTGAGCGAATTTCGTCCCGCATCTCATGCGGGATTTAATAGAGGCTCGTAGTTAAATGATTATAGCCGCAAGGGTCGATCGAAGGTTAAGCTACGCTTGCCGCGGTCGGTTCGTGAATGGTTGACCATCCATTACAAATCGAGACCCCTCCGTGACACGAAAAGCACGCCATTTGTCCCAGCTATCATTCGTAGATCTTTGACAGTCGTTACGAGCAGTCAGAAGCCCAAAAGTCTGACACCAAGGGGTACCGTGTTATCCAGTAACTGGATTGTGGAGGTCAGATAGGCAATCGCTCCATTTAAAATACTGGTATTCAGCTACATTTGGTTAGATTGGAGGCTGACGCCAATATAGATGGGAAAAGGCTAGGCAGATTGATTCATCCTGCGCGGGATTTACTTCATTTACTGTGGCCAGAGCTTTTAGAGATCTCTTAGTTATCTGTAACATGTAAGATTTTAAAGAAGTATATATGTAGGTAAAGTAAATGGTGCTACACATGCAATTGTGACCAACCAGTTTATGTCCAAAAAAACACGACTGGCTGTTCACAATGGTGTGCTGGTGCCTACGCTTATGTATGGAAGTGTGTGTTGGGTGTGGCAAAACAAGCATGAAAGTAGAATAAATTCTGTGGAAATGCGTTTCTTGCGAAGCATGTGTGGTGTGACTATGAATGATAGACTGAAGAATGATGTGATAAGGCAACGGTGTGGTTTAAAAGAAAATGTAGTGACAAAAATTGAAAAGAGTATGCTGAGATTGTTTGGTCATGTTGAGAGGATGAATGAAGGGCGATTAACAAAAGGTATTTACAAGGCAGATGTGAGTGGAAACGCCGGGAAGGGACGCCCTAGGAAGACATATAGTGAACTTATTGGTGATGTTCTTCAGAAAGGTCAGGTGCGTAGTACTCACAACCGGCGTGCGTGTATGACCAGATGCATGAACTTGAACGAGGCAAAAGGAGTATTTATGGATCGTAGCAGGTGACGTTCTGTAGTTTCTGCGTACCCCCATGGGAAGAAGGCGTGAGTTTATGTATATATGTAGGTTATTTTTAATAGAAAGAAAACGGTTTGTTAAAGCAATTATTATTGATTATTTTTATTATTTTTGATATTAATATATTTTATTACAGTAATAACAGACCCAGATAATAGTAGCCAACAAATGTCTAGAGAAATCATACATCTACAATTTTGCGAAGGAAATGTACAGCAGTGGACTGGTTACAGCCAATTGTAAGTGAAAACTGTGATATTTTAATCATGTCATAAAATAATTGAAAATTATTTAAAAAATTATGACGGTGCCTACTCAGGGACGCCACTTAAAAATAAACAATCATTAAAGGAAAGGAAAGAAAGGAAAAAAGAAAATCGTGAAAGGAGTTTGAACATTTTTCTATGGAAGCTAGCATATCCACCCGCCGCCATTTTGTTTGTTGCTCATAGTTTCCGCGCACGATGAAAGTAGTGTAAAGAGTATGTAGAGGACAACAATTATACAAACAAAAAATCTCAAAGAATAAGGTACCCTCAAGTGTCACGTTTCTGATATATTTAGAGGTAAACATCGCCATAAATATGAGAACTATGAAAATCATTAAAAATGCTGTATTTACGTGTGTATACGCATTCCATTGTATTTTACTATTTATTAGTTGACAGTGTTTAAATTTTCACGAAAAAGTTAAAAGTTCGAGTTACATACCTACTTTGATAAAACATCATTTGCGATGTGATGCGATTTAGTAACTTAATAAAATTAGTCTTTTCGTGCAAATAATTATTATATTGTATATTTAGTAAATATTTGATTAGTTAAATCAATCTGAGAACTATTATTTGAATACAATGGATGAATGCGTATAGTTACACACATAATTACAGCATTTTTAATGATTTTCATAGTTCTCTTATGGCGATCTTTATCTCCAAATATTTCGGGAACGTGACGCTTTAGGGTACCATATTACTGACATTTTTTGTTTGTATAAGTGTTCCCTACTCACCTAAAGGTACTACATTAATCGTGCACGGAAGCTTTGAAAACAAATTAAAATGGAGGCGGGTCGGATATGCCACGAAGGTTTGAACCTCTTTAAATAGTTGTTTTCCCGCAGCAGAAGGATTTGCCCTCAAAAACAAACAGATAAACAAAAAAAAAAGATACAAAACAAAAACATTTTGTCTAACTAATTATAATTTAAAAAATATTAATTACAAGGTGACCCGACAGACGTCTTCCTGTCTTAACTATGAATATCATATGTCGTTTAGTTTTGACTATTGACTAAAACTAAAACTATCGACTCATTTATCCACCGATCCATGTGTGTTAAACGATATTTGCAGCGCGCATTCTGTCAATCGCTGACAGTTCAAACAACTGACAGTTATGTAAAAATAATATTGGTGTTAAGTTTTCTTAAATTTTGTAACGTTCCGATCAACTTCGTTATTTTTTAATTTCATAAGATCCTTCTCCTGACAATAAAGAACACAACAAAAAAAAAAATAGTGAAATCGGTCCAGCTGTTCACGCGTGATGGCGTGACCAAGGGAAATAGGGATTCATTTTTATATAATATAGATCTTGAAAGCGTGAGAAACAATATTAACTCACTAGACGTAACGTAGGTATAACTCGAACCCATGTGCCACCGCGCGTTGCCGACAAAGTGAACAGCGATTCATAAATTGTCCGAGCAGTACGTCCAAAATTAATCGACATTACGATTATTGCAATTTGGAGTACGTTGCTGTGCACTATGGTACAACTGTACGCTAGGGTTAATTGTGACTTCCATGCTGCCCGGCGACTTTACACGGAGCTGCAACAGAAACTATTTTTTCTCAGATGATTAACTAGTTTTTAACCGACTTCACAAAAAGGAGGAGGTTCTCAATTCGTCTGTATGTTTTTTTTTTTTTTTTTTTTTTTTTTTTTTTTTATGTGTGTTAGCTCATAACTTTTTTCTGGGTGAACCGATTTGGATGATTCTTTTTTTATTTGATAGGTGGTGCTTCACATGTGGTCCCATTTAAATTTGATCAAGGTCTGACCAGTAGTTTTTGAGTTATCCTTAATACTGCATATTTTTGCCACTTAGTTTATATGGATGATGTGCTAATAATTTCCTGTCACTGTTATTTACACACCAAGTAGTGGTATACGAATTTGTGTGGGGTAGGTACCGCAACTAAAAAGTGAAAAATAAAAACTTTTTTACAAAAAAACAACCGACTTCCAACAAAAACACTAAAAGATGTGAAAAATAACTTTAATTTCGGAAGTCGGTGGCCAAAAACGAAAATACAAAACCAAAGACACCGAATTCCGAAATTAAAGTTATTTTTCACATCTTTTAGTGTTTTTGTTGGAAGTCGGTTGTTTTTTTTCAGTTTCGTGTTCAGTAACTTGTAGATAAAAAACACTAAAAGACGTGAAAAATAACTTTAATTTCGGAAGTCGGTGCCTTTGGTTTTGTATTTTCGTGTTTGGCCACCGACTTCCGAAATTAAAGTTATTTTTCACGTCTTTTAGTGTTTTTTTTGGAAGTCGGTTGTTTTTTTGTAAAAAAGTTTTTATTTTTCACTTTTTAGTTGCGGTACCTACCCCACACAAATTCGTATACCACTACTTGGTGTGTAAATAACAGTGACAGGAAATTATTAACACATCATCCATATAAACTAAGTGGAAAAAATCTGCAGTATTAAGGATAACTCAAAAACTACTGGTCAGACCTTGATCAAATTTAAATGGGACCACATGTGAAGCACCACCTATCAAATAAAAAAAGAATCATCCAAATCCGTTCACCCAGAAAAAAGTTATGAGCTAACACACATAAAAAAAAAAAAAAAAAAAAAAAAAAAAAAAAAAAAAAACATACAGACGAATTGAGAACCTCCTCCTTTTTGTGAAGTCGGTTAAAAAGTATTTATGACGGTCCTACTTTCGTAAAAGTATGAAAGGAAAGTTGGAATAACTTTTATGTAATTATTGTGGTTCGTTAACTCAGGAGTAGGTAGTAGCTACACACCTATACTAGAAAGGTTTAGTTAGTTAAATAAAGGTAAAAAGGGTTTTTTATAGTTGACACTTTCTTGTTTAAAAACACATTACCACAAAATTAAAGTTATTTGCGATTTATACGATAGTTTCCTCTTTTATTAATGTATGTTAAACTTTATCATTTATTCGTAAACTAAACGTAAACTCGTCGTACATGTAATTGCTTGAGCACATTTTTTTTGTTAGATTTATAAAATAAAATAATATTTTGTAATCTGTCTATTGTAAAGAGCCCAAAAAGACAGGTTCCCTAAACCTTTTAGAAAATACAACCAATTAGATAACGTTGCCAAATTGAAGAGTACACCTGTGACGTAGTATGGCAACTGAAGTAGCAGATATTACGTTTAGTCGGTTAACCAGATGCCTTTTATGTTATGGATGAATTAGAAAAAATGTTAAATAGTGTCACAGTATTGCGGCTGCCACCATACCACTGTGAGCTCAATGCAATTGAGTTAATATGGGCTCAAGTTAAAGGGTTTTGTAGCCGAGAAAAATAAAACGTTTAAAATGTCTGACCTAAACATTCTTTTGCTAATGTGACTGCTGAGAATTGGAAAAATTGCGAAGGTCATGTAATAAAAGAAGAACAGATAATGTTTAAATTAGACAAAATAATTGATGATACCACTGAACGCTTTATTATTAATGTGACAGATAGTTCCTCAAATTCAGAATAGAGCATATTATTTAAAATTGCAAATGGTAATATAGATTGCCCTGAGCTGTTAGGCAATATAGGATTAGTTACACACTGCAAAATATTTCTGTCTGGTGAATATGATTTGGATATATTCAATACCAGTGTTTCTCGGCTTAAGCATTTGTTGGTGAAAAGCTTCTTTACAGAAAAGTAATTGTTTGCATCTAAATTATTCTTAGTTTGTCATTAGTCAATTGTGTAATATTTATTTCCTAATTTATGTTATAGGCATTTTGTACCAACCTTTTCTCTTTTTTGGTTTTCTAATTCTAGTGTTTATCAGTGGAAACTTGTAAATGGCCTTCAATTGCATATTATTTAGCCATACTGTATAAGTTAGCTGTAAGTTTCCCGAATAAAATAAAATTAAATTAAATTATGATGTGACTAAAAATAAAACGAATTAATATTTGAAAGAAAGGTTTAGCATTTATGGGTCACGTGTTTTTTTTTGTTTACCTTTATTTAAATACCTAAACCTTTCGAGTATAGGCTCGCGCAGGCAGCCGTTCGCGCTATGTTACTATTGGTTCAAGGTCGCTTTCGAATTTTGTTTTTGACCTTGTAAATGTATCTTTTTTTTAAATCCATTTTTCTACCAAGACAAAATCATTTCGCTGCGGGAAAACAATCATTAACATTTCAACGTTTATAATTGCCATGGTGTAAATAGGAACGTAGTCACTCAAAAATATGACTGTTTGAAAACATTTTAATTGTTTTGACATTTGCGGGATAATA
The DNA here is from genome assembly GCA_916610205.1 of Griposia aprilina. NCBI lineage: Eukaryota > Metazoa > Arthropoda > Insecta > Lepidoptera > Noctuidae > Griposia > Griposia aprilina. The sequence continues at coordinate 9,323,355 of OU744305.1, read as the reverse complement.
AATACTGATCAATTAAAGTAAACGATTGCTTAATTTTAAGTCACTTCTGCGTCTTCTTTTTTTCCTCTTCGGCAGTAAATCATTTTATCTATACTATGGACATAACGATTGACATATCTGCAATAGAGATCCCTGTAAAATGGTAACATGCGGGTATTCTGTGACTATGTATACAGTCACCTAACCAAAAATGTAATTCAATTCCTGTTTAAACTGAACTTTCATTGCGTGATATTTTTTTAGAGCATACAATGAAACAGAAATCGTGAATTCCTTAGCTATAAAATCAACCTTTAGTATATCTTACTTCCAGTATCTACATGGAAGCCATACCGGAGACTCCTAAATCCAGCATTCAATCTTCAAGTGCTGAACATATTTTTGGCTAAATTTAACACGCAGGCTCGTAATTTGGTGTCTTTACTAACTACTGAAGTTGTGAAGGATTCTTTTAATGTGCAGCTGTATTTGATCAACAATTTATTAAAAACTCTTTAATTTGTTGTCCACCATATTCTGACATATTATCTAAGCAGTAAACATAAGGATGGATAATAGAATGGGCTATGACTGGAATCTCTCTGAGGGATAGAATCCAGAATGAGGTGGTCCGGCAGAGAACCAAAGTCGTCGTCACAGCTCACAGAATCAGCAAGTTAAAGTGGCAATGGGTGACCGATGACCGTCGGGGTAGCCATGTTCTTGAGTGGGGACCGCGAATCGGTAAACGTAAAGTAGGATGCTCTCAGGCTAGGTGGAGCGACGGTTTTCGCAGGGTGGCTGGTGGCATCTGAACGAGAGTTTCCGAGAATCTACCTGAATGGCGTGCAATTGCAGAGGCCTATGTATCCTAGAAAAAAAAGAAGAAAAAAAAAATACAGATTATAAAGCACACAACACAAGCTACACAAGTAAAAAAAAAAAGTGTAAAGTGCGTTAAAGTGTGCGGGGCGCAAATGTGGAGCAGTTCAGACCGGATCGATGGTTGGATCCTACCTCCTTGCCTGAAAACCCTAACGCATTTGCCAGCTTCAGCCTTGGCAGGCGAAACTGTCTAGGTAAATATTATGACCACTATAACAGGCCATAAGTCATCACCAGTATTCACTTGCAGGAAATTGTAGTCAACATTTTGTATTAATTACAGGCGTACAGTGCCTGAGGTAGCTCCGCAGTGGTGACGTGTTCGGAGTTAAAACCCCTACCGCTCCACGCAGCCACCTCAGGCACCATCTCTTTTGAAGGATAGACCTGCATTTTTTTTGCTCTTTATTTTTTTTGGGTTTTGCAACCATTTAGAAGTTATGTCAGCGTCATTAATATAAAATGTTGACTTTGAATTCTGCCCATCAGTATTTCTGCCAGTGAATACTGGTGACTACATTAATAATAATAATAATATGGCAACACCGCCGTGTCAACAAAACGTCTCGTTTTCAATTTTATTTCATAATATCAACAAAAAAAGTAATTTTAACTCATATTTGCAATAGTTTACCATTAACCAAATCTAAAACCAGAAAATCACTTTTAAACCCTTTGATTACATACATAATACGAGTACCAGAATGTAAATAATTTTTAACAAAAACTGCCGAATCGGAGGTGACATGACAGATGTCACCTCCGATAAAACAAACAAAATAAGAAAATGAAGACAATATGTTGACAAGATCAGCCGCACGTCGAGCACGCCCACCACCTCCGGACTCGTCGCTCAGCTCCGCCTCGCTGCCGCCGGTATCCAGCCCCACTGTGAGCGCTGTGACGACACCGGCCGCGGTAGTTGCGTCGAGCTCGAGCGACGAGTATTTCTCCCCGCCCACGACGCCACCACCTGTTCGTCGACGTGGAGGACACCGGCCGCCGGACGGTTTAGGACCTCGAGGCCCACCGGCCTCTGATAGGGTCCCAGCTCCCGGCGGAAGTGTGCAGCGCATGAGATGGACGCGATCCATCAACGAAAACGTCATGCGCTCATACTATGGGGCTACAGAGGGGGGAAAAAATCTGACCGCGTACCGTGTTCGGATGCTCTCTCTTTTTCAGGTGCTTGAGCCAGCTGTCAACGTGTCGGCACAACGACTGTCGGATCAGGTGCGGGTCATCCAACGTAATCATATGTTGGATGACACTGTACTTGATCGCCTGCGAAATGAAATGCAGAGTAGTCATGTCATCGCCCCCCCGTCGCAGACTGTGGTAGTACTACCACAGTCTAACACAAGTCAAGCAGACGAGGAGAGTGATGATAGGGCTACAAACGTAAGTACCCAGTGCAATGATGAATTGAGGAGTGCTTTGGAGGATGCGATTCGAGAATATCGGTTCATATCGCCCGAACTTAGACCACGGTAACCTCGTTTACCCATGCATAACAAAAATAGGGTGCTGGTGGCGGCACTGGATGCGCAGTTGTCAAATTATTTTGATGACTGCGTAGACCTCACCGATACACATTCGATTCTGTACTGCGCGGCTGTAGCGGCATGTCGTGTAGCTCACGTCAAATTTGCTAATGATTCTAGAGCTACACGACCGAAACCAGCCGTACCAGCTTGGCAGTGCAGAATTGAGCGCCGTATTGGTGAGGCCAGAGCACTCATCGGCAAACTAATCTGCTTCAGGGAGGGCAATACTCGCCCTAGAGTGATGCGCTTTGTGAGACGCGCGTTCGCAGGGACTAATATCAGCCCTCAGGACTACATGTCCTGTGTCACAGAGCGCATCGACTTCCTGAAGCAGAAAGTGTATGCATGGGCGAACCGTATTCGTAGGTATAAGCGGCGAGTGGAGCGGTACACTCAGAATCGCACCTTCCAGCGCGATGAAAGGTGGGTTTATAGGGGTTGGGAGCGACCGGATCAAGGTGTGGCTGACACGTGACTACCAGATGATGATGCCATGTGTTCTTTCTGGCGCAATATCTGGTCGGTGCCTGTCAGTCACACCGAAGGTGATTGGACTCGGGAAGTCGAGCGAGCCTGTGATCCAATACCAGAAATGGGGGCTATTACCATCTGCCCCCAAGATGTAACTCGTGCAGTCCGCCCGCTGCCTAACTGGAAGTCTCCAGGGCCGGACGGACTGCACAACTTCTGGATCAAATGGTTTGGTAGATCGCACGCTCGCTTGACTGCTCAGTACCAGGTTGCTTTAGAATCTGGTTCGCTACCCCAATTCCTAACAACAGGAGTTACCCACCTGCTCCATAAATCAGGTAGCACTGCGGAACCCAAAAATTATAGGCCGATCGCGTGTTTACCGACGGTCTATAAAGTTCTTACATCCATTTTGAGAGATAAAATTAACAAACATATAGACACCAACTACATCATGTCTCCTTCTCAAAATGGATGCAGGAACGGGTCCCGTGGTACTAAGGAGCTACTCCTCATTGATATGGCCATTAGCCAACAGGTTCGTCGTTCCCGAAAGGATCTGTCGACATGTTGGATAGATTACAAGAAAGCCTATGACTCGGTGCCACATACATGGCTCATGAGGGTGCTGGAGTTGTATAAAGTAGAGGCAACTCTGCGCACCTTCCTGATGTCGTGTATGGGGCAATGGAGGACGGTCCTTCACTATCCAGCATGTCGAAATACCCAAAGGAATAGCGAGCCGATAAGGATCGAGCGAGGCATATTTCAGGGTGATAGTTTGAGTCCGCTTTGGTTCTGCTTAGCCTTGAATCCTCTAAGCACACTCTTGGAGGATTCAGGTCTAGGCTATCGGCTGAGGAGAGGTGGTCAGGTTATATCTCACCTCCTCTACATGGATGACCTAAAACTTTTTGCACCCAACAATTCGCAACTGATGGATCTACTGAAAGTAACTGAAACTTTCAGTAGCGCCATCAGGATGGAATTTGGTGTGGACAAATGTGCGGTCATGCATGTAAAGCGAGGGGAGATTGTGGAATCCGTCGGAACCCAACTCTCGGATTCCATAAACCTTAGAGCCCTCTCCGCATCCGAAACCTATAAGTATTTGGGTATGTCGGAAGCGTTGGGCATCAATGGTACTGACATGAAGCAGTCGTTAAAGGATCGCTTCTTTGGCCGCCTGAAAAAAGTATTTAATAGTCTTTTATCAGGTGGAAACAAGGTGCGCGCCTTTAACGGTTGGGTCATGCCGGTTTTGATGTACTCTTTCGGCATACTCAAATGGACTCAGACCGAACTCGACGCCCTGGATAGGAAGGTCCGTACACTGCTGACTGCAAATCGAATGCATCACCCACGATCATCGGTAATGAGGCTGTATATCCCGCGAAAGTGTGGAGGTCGAGGCTTTTTAAATGCTAAGACCCTCCACAATCGCGAGACATGCAGTCTCAGGGAATATTTCTTAGAAGCCGACGTGGGGATGCATCGAGATGTGGTCACAGTGGACAAGGGCCTCACCCCGCTCTCCTTAGCTAAAGAGAACTGGCGCAAGCCAGTAGTGCTTGACACTAATGATCGCATGGAAGTATGGCAGAGTAAGGAGCTTCACGGACGCTTTTTCCGGGCCCTACATGGGCCCGATGTAGACCAACTAGCGTCCGTAGCCTGGCTGCGTTTCGGTGACCTCTTTGGAGAAACCGAAGGTTTTGTCTGTGCAATTATGGACGAAGTTATGATGACAAACAATTACCGGAGATTTATTGTGAAAGACGGCAGGGTTGACATCTGTCGGGCATGCCACCGTCCGGGTGAATCAATCAGACATATTATCTCCGGTTGTTCTCGTCTAGCTAACGAAGAGTACTTGCATAGACACAACATTGTAGCCAGGATTATCCATCAGCAACTTGCTCTGAAATACAGCCTTGTAGAATCGGAAGTGCCGTACTACAGGTATGTGCCCGACCCAGTTCTCGAAAATGGACATATCACATTGTACTGGGATCGATCCATCATCACTGACAGGACTATTGTTGCCAATAAGCCTGATATAGTGATGGTGGATCGATTAGAGCGGCGCGCAATGATTGTTGACATAACGGTCCCGCATGACGGGAACCTCGTGAAAGCCGAGAAAGATAAACAAATCAAGTATCTAGACTTGGCTCGCGAGGTTGTCGACATGTGGGATGTGGACTCAGCGATCATTGTGCCGATAGTCGTGACAGCCAATGGCTTAATAGCCAAGAGCCTCGACCAACACCTGAGGAGGCTCTCGTTGGGCAGTTGGATCAAGGGCTTGATTCAGAAAGCGGTACTTCTGGACACGGCTCGCATTGTTAGGAGGTTCCTCTCTCTGGAGCCCTGACCGCCGGTAGCTTGGACCCTGTTCCCGATACCGGTGGGCTACTATTTTTTATATTTTTAAATGTTTTTATATTTTTTATATTCTAATATTTAAAAATGTAATTTATATGTAAATAATGAAATAAAGGAAATAATAATAATAATAATCATTTTATTTCAGGAAATTATTCCCATATTAGCATTAAACACTGAAACATTGCATGAAAACTGAAACTTAGTCACTCACAATGAGCATGATAACTGGACTCAAAGTCACAGCCAAAACAATGAAGAGGGCTAGCCTTCTCCATTGCTTTTGCAATTAAATTCTCACTCGGAGTCTCCCTTTGATAGAACCAGAAATAAGGTTATCCGTTGGAGAACTATATTATTGCAACTGATATTTTCTCCGAGGATTGCCAAAGTTATTTGGCAATGCCAAGAAGGTATGACGATGTTTGGGTGAAGCCTATCTCCAGCGGTGGACGTCTTTCAGTTGAATGATGGTGATGTATACTAGTATAGACTAAAGTCAACCGTAATGCTACGTAGGATGTGCACCCAGTGGCTTGCCACGGTATGCCCGTTACTGATTGTTTAAACGCAACATGAATTGAATATGCCTTGAAACAAATAAAATTCACCTAATTGCTGTGTTTGTCACCTTATTATTGTAATTGCTTGTTAATGTTAATTTTGTACGCCATATATTGGTAAAACATAGTGCACATATTTAAGAGAATATACTACCTGTAACCATACCTATGTTTAACAAAATAAATTATTATTGATATTGATATTGATATTGATTCATTGCATGTTGCATTACATAAATTAGGAACGCTAATTTCTGTGCCCAGCATTAGCTGCGGAGTTTGTGTGTTTGCCAGCCGCGCATCTGTGAGTCGAAGTGGATGGTCCCGTCGACATTTTCACTCAAAGAGAAGCTGATGCATATATATATTTTTCTACATTTATATCTCTAATTTTTATGATGTACATATTAAAGAGTATTCTATTCTATTCTAAGTACATGTAGCTTAGCTGTTTCCGTGGAGCAGCGCTTAATTATTTTAACACCTTTTAATTTATAATTTTACAGGACGACTATATGGCATGATGGTGATGAAGACGATGCTTGCACACATCTTACGTAGATATCGAGTCAGTGGAGACGTCGCCAATATACAGACACACTGTAACATTATGATTAAACCAGCGAGTAGCCAACAAGTTCGTTTAGAATTAAGAACATGAGATATTTTACACATTTTGTTTTATTCACCATCTCCAAATAAAGACTTAGGGCTGATATTTCAATCACCAGATAAGCCTTATCTGCAGAATAAAAATGGCGGTTTGACATATTTTCTATACAAAAACTGTCACACTGTCATATTTAATCCTCAGATAAAACTTATCTACCGATTGAAAAATTAGCCCCTAGTAAATTAACTATCTGACAGATACTTTCATACAGGTTCCGTCCCATTTTAAGAGGATGTATTCTGAAAGTCACTGGCCCACCTCCTCTCAGAGACCTTTTGACACTGGCGTTTTGTCCCAGCAGTGGGAACATTATAGGCTGATAATGCCTATGCATTCTGAAAGTTGGCGTCACAAATTATTAATAGCTGTTAAGTATTTCGCCGTTTTGATTAAGGCGGTACTCCGACCATAACCTTGCCATAGTGCGTTATTCAGAGGCTATTAACTCATTCACTATGGGTAATAAACTACATCTAAAAGCACATTATTAATGTTCGATATCCTATCATCACATTGCAAGTTCCTATTTGTTTTTATGTGTTATAAATACATTTAAAATCTCCTTGTAAAAAAGTTTACTAAAATTATTGATTGCATCTTTTGCTAATGGTGACGGTCTATTAATTTGAGGATTACAGTAATGGATAAATAAAAAATCTAATTAATTCTCGTTTTATTTTATTTCAAAACATCGCTTGTCTTTTTTTTTTTTTTTTGTGAATTCTATGTTAAATGAGCCTGCGCAGGGAGCGAGACTCAGCGACGGGACAGAGAAGGACCGAATGCTCAGAATCGTTTGGTCGGGGAAGCGCCTCAATTTATCAATTTACAGTTTGTGTTGTTTAACAGTTTTAAGCTTTGCTTTGTTTGCAGTTCTGGTTTTCTTTACATACACCAAACACTAAATATTCAGTAGTACGATATTGCAAAATTGCAATTCATAATCATTCTTATAATGCACTACAGAGAAATATTTAATAATTTCATTTAGTAATATTGATACCCTAGTTCCGAGGATCTCTAGAAGTTCTTCTACCGGCGTTCAGTTGAGTATGTATTTAACTGAGTTCCAAAAAGGGGGAGGTTATATATGTACGGATGTATGTTATCTTTTTATTTTTTATGTATTTTCACCAATTCCTTCGTCAATTGTGGACTGATTTTGAAAATTATTTTTTTGATTGATAGGGTATGCTTTCGAGGTAGGTAGTTCCATTGTCACCAAGTCAGAATCTGATGAGCGGCTCCCATGGAAATCGAGGGAAATCCTCAAATTTTATGGGCACACCTATAGCGATTTGGGTTTTTTTTATAGTAACTCGTGCATTTGCTCTTGGAAAGCACCATTCGGTGAAGTGGAACTGATGATGAAGACTAGAGGTGGCCACCGAACTACTCAATTATAAGTATTTCACAGGTTACGATTCGATTACTTTAATATGGTTGCTAAGCAATTTATGCTCGTCACAATGAATATGGTGAAATGGTGCTGATAGTGGCTTCACCATCAGCTCCAGTTCTTATAGTTTTTACCAAAATAACTCCTCAAAAATTAACGTCCCTGCATCGGGAAAATAAATATTTTGTAAAAGGTGATGAGCAGTTAACATTAGGCTATTGTTAGATAAATTATTATAATCTGACCAACTAAAAAGCGAAAAATAAAAACTTTTTTACAAAAAAAAACACTACAAACTGAAAAATAACTTTTAACTTCGGAAGTCAGTGGCAAAAGACTAAAATACAGATCCAAAGACACCAAGTAGTTTTTTTCACTTAGTAGTTTTTTTTTGGAAGTCGGTTGTTTTTTTTTGTTTTACATAAAGGGTCAAGGGTCTGATTTACCATCTACGATTAAATTCCCGTTAACTTATTAGAAAGATAATTTCATAAAAAAATATTTTCTTAGTTTATATTTTATTTGACCGACATTGACATCTTAAAACTGTTCCAAGTATTGCTCGGTTCCTGAGGTACTCTGAACTGGAGTTTATTTATTCGAAAACATTAGTTCGATGCCTGGACAAATTGCGGTTTTAATCACTCGGTTAGCGAACAATTTTGGTTCAGTAGACAACTTTGTCAAAACAATAGCTAAGTATAGAGAATTTGTCTGATGACCCCAGAAACCGGACATAACTGAATATTTGCTTTGACGTAACAAGAGAAGTCTCTTATGAAGCCTTTCTTAATTACAACACTTCATATTTTCCGCTATTCATATTAATTTATTCTCTCATTTTGTCAGCCGCATCGGATTTAGATTGGTATTGTGTGATTCTTCATCACTTCCATTGTTGCCGTTTTCTTTATTTGTGAAAAATCTATTTTCCAGTCATACTTTTGATTCCAATTGAGTTTTTTCATGTGTTATATTTTATTTTCTGTTGATAATAAATAATTAATATTTTTCAGACACCTACATAATACAATAATTATACTTACGTGATATTATTGTATGGGCTCAACTGCCATTCATCGTGGGGCACCAATGCATACCAGTTTAGACCGGACCGATAGCTAGACCCTGCCACCTTGACTGTGAATCCTAGCACGTTTGTTAGCTTCAGCCTGGGCAGACGAAACTGTATCGGTATGGTATCGTTATTTTTTTTTTAAACATGTACTTAAATTTTTCCGGAATACCAAGTAAACTTCAGGTACGTCGATATTTTAATTCTTATTTTCCTTTAAGATTTTTTTACTTAAGTGCTTCTTCGGTTGTCTGTGCGCTAGGGCCATGGTAACTTTTTCGGAACCCTATCCCTGGCGTGATCTTATGTTAGGTTATTTTTCCTTTTAGTAAAACCTGAAATAAAATATTCTTCCTTTACATAACAACATAATATCTTCCATTATAGGTAAATTATATGGAATGATGGTGGTCAAGACAACTCTGGCGTACATTTTGAGGCGGTATCGTATCATAAGCGATATCGAAAAGTTGGTAACAAGATGTGATTTACCTCTGAAACTCGTGGCAGGACTTATACAAATAACACTTATACAAATAAGTGTGGAATTATGAAATTAATAAAATTGTTATTGTATAAATTATTGGTAACAGAAAACAAATAATTTTCAATGCAATGGGCAAAACTTGCGTCACCGTAAATAAATTATCAAATTTTCTTACTTACATACTAATATTGGACCTTATTGTCTCAACAGAGAACGAGTAAGACGGAAAGTAAAAATAAATAAAAATAATAATTATATAATAAGCAATAATAATAAATATTTATAATATAAAATAATAAACAAATAACAACTAAACTACCAAAATAAACGAATACCAAATAATATTAAATCAGTATCTTTTCATTAAAATAATAGCGTGATAATGAAAGGAGTATCCGAAAAAGAGGATTTAATAAAGGCCACGAAGATCAATCTTGCAAAACGCCTGGCTGATTCCCTCCCTCATTTCGCGCCACAATCTGGGCGCGTTTCTAATTGTATTATTAAGGCGATGGCTTACAATAACTCAAATTAATAGCAGCCGCTAGTCTCTGTGATTTATGTAGGCTCTTGTACAAAAAGGTTTAAATGGCAAGCAGAAATCAGTGGTTGGTTGCGTTTAAGGAGAAAGCGTCAGGGTAGCTCGCGAAATTCAAATTTTCTTATGTTTTTTGCAATTTACAAGTCAGTATCAGGTTGTATATTGATCTAAATATGATTCGCGGCCGTAACAAATATTTAATTAACTTACTAATATTATAAATGTGAAAGTTTGTGAGGATGGATGGATGGATGTTTGTTACTCTTTCACGCAAAAACTACTGAACGGATTTGGATGGAATTTGGAACACAGATAGTTTATAGCCTGAATTAGCACGTAGGATACTTTTTATCCTAGTAGTAAGTTCCCGTGGGATAGTTTCCGACACTCACGCGGGCGAAGCCGCAGGCAAAAGCTAGTAGAATTATAATCATAAAAATCACTCTAAGTTTATATTACTGTATTGAATGACTATTTCATGAAATTACATTTGAGGCGAATTCTAACTTAGGGGTTGTATTGCTGATTGTAATAATTATAATTCTGTAAAACCATATTTGTTACGTTCGCGAATCATATTTTAATCAGCATACAACCTGACACTGTCCTGAAAATTGCAAAAAACGTAACTAAATTTGAATTTCGCGGGCTACCTTAGATGGTTGTATTTAGTAGACAAACATCAGTTACTCAATATTCACTACTAGCAACCCGCCCTACTTCGCAAGGTTTTTACGACTTGACAATACATCGAAATATCTATATTATATGATATAAGTTTAATATGAATATATTATATACACCTCCCGGACTAAATTCTCTAAATTATGGTGAAAACCTTATCAGAATCCGATGCGTAGTTTAGAAGAACAACACGATCACACAGATCGACGCAAAAAGTGAATTTAATTTAATTAAATAAAAAAAAAAAAGATTTTTTGTTATTATATAAATAGTATTTGTTTTAATTTTATTACTTTTTTATTTAAATGTATAGATATACCTTTAGGTGCCTACCGTAATTAGTTGATGTGGAGTGCAATGCAGGATGACAGTCAGTTATAACACTTGGTACAAAATCGCTAGACACTTCTTATGATAAAAAAAGGTTATACCATTTTTCTTTCCTTATATCCTACCAACTATCTTTTAGGGACGTTGGGCTTTAATTCGTTGGAGGTGAGAAGAGGCCTTGATCAGCTCACGATAGCCTGTAAGACCTTACAGGGACGTATCGACTGCCCGGAGCTCCATGACCTTTTCTGCCGATTATTTGTGCCCGACACCGGACACCGTCAGAGCCGCCGGCACAATCTGTTTGCGCAACTGCCATCCAAAACTGTTTCCAGAGCCGAATCCCCAGTCTGTACTCTGAAGGTACTAAATGCCCTTCTGACTGCCAACCCTGAATGTGATGTGTTTGCGGATGAATGGAATAAAATTATGCGTATTTGTCTGGTGTTCTGTGAGAGAAAGTATGCAACGGACTCCACTGTTCCATGTTAGTTCTAAATTAGATTTTAGATAACTTATTATTACACACATATACATAACATCACGCCTGTATTCCCCGAAGGGATAGGCAGAGGTGTACCTATAGCACACCCACATTTCGCCAGTTATGTTTAAGTCCCATGTAATAGGGGGCGAGCCTATTGCCATCAACCGGGCACAAATCCAGACTCCGGGCTGCTACCGAGAAATTTCAGATGGAAAAACCCGATAACACTTTGCCCGACCCGGGAATCGAACCCAGGACCTCATGCTCAGCAGAAGCGCTTGCGACCACTAGACCAATGAGGCAGTCGACTTATTATTGTCAACGTAATAATGGTTTCTATGTTAATTAATGTAATTGGTGTTGTACCGTTTTAATTAACTATAAATAAATCATTCTTAGCACATAGACTTGCAATAACAGTGTAGGTATGGTAACCTTCCAGGTTAACCTTTATCGATAGAAATAAGTCACATATTTCCGAAACGACGTGTACTGCTACTGACATACTCGATATGAAATAGGTCTTAATGTTTTATTTCGGAACCGATAGCACGATTAACTGATAAATGTTTGTGTCTTGAAATGCAAATAAAGAAATTATGATATTACAAACGGGTTGTCAAACGGGGTGAATAGGGAAGCAGGAGTGAATCGACACGAAACTTGAGAAGATAATTTAACATTGAAATGATATAGTTTGTTGCCAAAAAGGACTCTTATGTGTTTACTGTATTACCTATATATATAATTAACGATAAGTGCTCTTGTTGGCAACAAACTATATCATTACAATGTCAAAATTCCTTTTAAAATTTTGTTCTGATTCACCCTTGAATCCCTATTCACCCCGTTTGATGATATATTACTTTTTATTTTCACAGCAAATGTATAGCGCGCTCTGAGAATATCACCAATGTCGACTGTAGCATTATCATAGTGAATCTTATTATCATTAATAAAGTGATTATTATCGATTGCATAGTTAGTACCTTCTTTCTCTTCGCAATAACTTCCAACAGGAGTTGTTTGGTGGTGACGTAAATGAAGCTAACCAAGATCGCAGCATGTTCTACGTTATCTGGAAGTGATTGATGGGTCGGGACGATCCGGGATCTATGGGCTACTAGATAGCGTATTTATCAATTTATTTTGTTGAATTCGTTTCCAATGTGTCTTTACTATATATACTAACAATAAATCTGAAGAGTATGTTTGTTTGTTTGTTTGAACGCGCTAATATCTGGAACCACCAGTCGGATTTGAAAAAATATTTTTCAATTTAATAGCCCATTTCTTGATGACGGCTATAGACCTATAACCTTGTTAAATAGTCTATGATATAAGCTATTTAACATCACGCTGCGACTATAAAATAAGTCGGAACGAATGCCAAGCGGAAACGAAGTATTTTTGCGGGCGGCCGATGCGTTGCGACGCGATGGGTCGGGGAAACAACAAGTTTTAGGGCCATATTACAGAATCTTACTCAAAACTCAAGCATTACTTGAAACTTGAGTGTGCCCAAGAACTCCACGACCTCATTCAACCGGCCCCCTTCTAACATCGGACATCTAGGCGCACTGCAAGTTACCATCCCTACCAAGTTGCTATTCCACCAATTCGCACTAAGCGCTTCCAAACATCTTTTATAATGCGCACAGCAAAAGAGTGGAATTCTCTACCTGCGCCTGTTTCCGACCGCATACAACCCAAATCTCTTCAAAGTGAGAGTGAACAGGCTTCTTCTGAGTAAGCTCACTCCATCGTCGACTTTGTCTCTGTCATCTCTGACACACTAAAGTCAAGAGCAAACCCATCTAAAAAATAAAACTAGTTTCAACCAATCAAATGGCTTTAAACGACTTTTAAGTAACGCTTGAGTTTTGAGTGAGGCTCTGTAATACGGGCCTTAGTATTGTATAATTGTGGTATAGAAAAGCCCCAGTAGCTAACTTTATTGTAATAATGTATTCTCTTGCATTTTAAGTACCCAGCATCATTTTAATCATGTGCCTACCTACATATAGTAGATTTTATTTTAGGTTCATAAGATGTGGAATTAATAGCTATATCTTTTCTTACATGCTTTCTATACAAATGTTTTAAACAAAGAAAACCCCAGTGATAACGATCCTTAAGCTGTAGTTGTAAGCAGTCCATCTCTGGCTAACTAGGCTTTCTCTTGTTGTTTCTGAAATTCTATTTTAAACACAATACACCTCAGAGTAAGTTTTTCACACCACACAAATTTATTACTTTACGTAGCCGAATAAAATGCAGGTGGGACCACTGGTACCAACACAATACAGCTGAGTACTTTCTTTGATGCCGTATTGTGTTGCAGCTCATGCTTCTACTTCATAGAGCATCTGCAACACAAAGCATACTTCGGAATTCTGGTTTCGGTACTAGTTTCTTAAATTTGAGTGGACAATGCTTTTGAAGTGGCATTTCAAGCATGATTTTGATGGAAATTTGGTTCTACCTAAACCTGGTTGAAAAGCTGATGTAGTTTGAGATATAGTAAGTACCTTAGTTTTAATCTTAGTTTATAGAAATAATAACAACATGGCATGTGATGTCGCAACAGATCGAATTTAATAGAGTTTCGGAAACCAAAGGTTAACCGTAAATATTATGGTATTTTTCTAACAAAATCTTATGATAAAAAATTGTTAGAAAAATACCAAAATTCTCCTTGAAGATGTTCAAAGAGAATATTTTCATTAGTCATCATAATATTCTTATGATGACTGTCTTCATTTTAATTTTCATAATCAAATCAAAACAAAATATTTTATTTCACATTAACCAACATGGCCACTTATGAAACGTGAGAAGCTAGATTCATAATCAGGGAATAGAAATAACAAGACAAACGAACAACGTAGGATGTTCGAGGCGAATTTTTTAGCCGTCATTTGTTTCGTGCGTAGTGTGATCGTGGGTTGCAGTGGACGACCCATAGGCGGGGTCATCCACTGCTACATTTTCATACAAAGTAATGCCAAGGACACGTCCGTAGCATAAACGTGGGCCGCTGTGGATCGGTGCCCTTATGCGTCTTCCAGTTCATATTTATCTGCCGGTAAAGACGAAAATCACACTATATGATTGATGGAAACGGGACCTACTAAAAATGGATAAAATTCGCGATGGGGATACTATGTAAGCGGAGAGGGAGGCCGATGGTTTCAAGCTTGGCGAGGGGACCCAAATTTTATCTTTTTGCACAGACTTCATTTGTTTTTTTGTGTTTCGAAAATGTATTTACAAATAGACATCTACAGCTTTTGTGTTGAGGGAATGCAAAGCTTTTTTAATGCCATTTTTTTGGTGAGCTTATCAACCTAGATGAAGGTACTACGAAATGAATACCTAGACAAGACAAGGAAAACACTACTGAAAGTTCTAATAATTATTGTAAAATGCCAACCTCTCTATAATCTCTTACTTAAAAAAATATATAAATTTCTTAATCATCGTATTAAAAAGAAAGACGTTGCTGGTGATAAGTAAATCTATAAGTAGGTATATGCTAATGTGAATCGTAAAAAATCCATGGTAAAATTATTTTCAGATTTTCCTTAGGTGGCATAAAATATAATCAAGTATTGCTGGTTATTGCCAATCTTATTTAGTCATTTGAAAGAAAAACTTATAAGCTTGAACGCGTAGGTACACAAAAGTACCTACCAAAGACATTTATTTATTTATTTATAGTTGATTAAAACGGTAAAACACCAATTACATTAATTAAAATAGAAACAATTATTACGTTGACAATAATAAGTTGTATATAATCTAATTTAAAACTAACATGGAACAGTGGACTCCCTTGCATACATTCTCTCACAGAACACCAGACAAATACGTATAAGTTTATTCCATTCATCCGCAAACACTTCACATTCAGGGTTGACATTAAATTATTTACTTAACAATAGACGGGACATAGCGAACAAAACGTAATTCGATACATTTGTCCTAGTGGGCAAAAGTCGATCATTGATCATTCTAGTATGGTACGCCTGCATGCAGCTCTAATTTTGCTAGATGTCATCACTGAGACATGGGATCACAGTTTTTCTATGACATTTCCTCTCATAACCTCTCAATAGTAAGTATCTTAAATCTCTTTGGAACCTATCTACTAGGGTTGCCAACCGTATTCATTTATAGAATATTGTATCAATTTCGCGTAAGCGTACTTTATAATCTACAAAAGCAATACAGAGAGCCTAGACAAAGTAACATTCGATTAGCGATAACGCTAGTAGAATAGTTAAAATGTATGGGGTTGACATAAGTTATCGAAATGTCACGTGATCATAGGTCAACGAATAAAAATTAGCTAGACAATGTTAACAAAATTCGATTATGAAATGAATCGACAGCGTCGAAAGATTAGGTACTTCCACAGAGATGCATAGCCAAGGGACACTTTTTGACGAGCGTTATCGCTAGTTTTTGGAATCATTAACGAAAGCGATAGCGATTGTAGAAATAGAATCGCTCCGAAGCGAATGCCATTTGTCTAGGCCCTCTGTACTCAAATTTAAAGTCAAAGTCAAATAATTTATTTCAAATAGGCACATAAAAGGCACTTTTGAACGTCAAAATTTACAAGAAAATAGAATTGATTCTAGTTTTCAACTTCCAAAAGGTAGTTTCGTATGGTATACTCTTAAATACTCTATTTGTATTGACTCTGACTTTTAATATAAATCGATTTATTTCCTGCCACTTCAGCGTCAGTATTCGCAGAGAAAGAGCTGTTTGAAAAATTACAATAAATAAATCGCTTTTTTATAAGTCTGTACTCTTTAAAGACTCCTCTGAATTCCGACATAGTTACTCTATTTCTTTAAAAAAAAGTTGGCAACCTTACTACCTACCTACTCAAATTTATGGCGGAGAATTAACCAGTGATTCCGGACAATAATAGAAAAAGCCGGAAATATCCCAGTATTGAATGAAAAGAGCAAATTTAGTAGGTCATAAAAGAATTATATGAGCCCATTGGGGCGGCTGGTGTATAAAAATCAAGGGCCCACACAATATAAGTGCTTTGGGGTCCTTTCGTGGGTAACGTGGGGATCCACAATTGAATTGGAAGCTAATACTGTTAATATAGGAAGAAATTTGGAAGGCAATTTTATAGTTGTACGGATTTATTAAAATGTTCCAATTAGCTATATTTTGTATTTCTTACACAACTGATGTTAGTTTTTGACATTTTCTTTCTCTGTAGGCATTTGAAAGGGCTTTGGTCAGCAGTGGAACAACCTAAGAGTATGTGGAAATTACAGATCGCTATGTAAACTCTTCAACTTTGTCTGGTTGAAGATTAGAAGAGTAAAGTATTAACATACTTCGTTTTCGCCTGCATATCTAGTCATAAGCAAATGAGAATGAGTTGTTATGAAGGCGAAAATTAATTATTACAATTCTTTAAATACGTAAACTAAATAAACCAAGATAAAGAAAGCTTTAACTTGTGAAATACTTACGAAACTATCAAGAAACGTTTAAAACATTCCCTCCCGAAAATGTTGTTTAAGAAACTCTTGCTGATGATATATGCTTAAGTATTAAAGACTTACAATTTACAGCTATTTAGGTAACCAGTTTTCGTAAATTCCGTTATTTACAGCCACTATCTAAACCTCTAAAATTAATTTAGACAGAAAAATAAGCAAACTTAAAATATCTACGCGTTCCTAAAACATGGTTAGAAATTAAATATGAATGTGATTTGTGAATGGTGAATTGCCGAAACACACATGAAAGAGTGACATGGAGTTAAAAATATTTTTTAAATCCTTTTCAAGGCAACCCTTTGTACCGAGAGTTTTTAAAGTTGCTTTAAAAAGGTTTTTCAAAATGGTACTCATCAACTGGTCTAACATAAAGGTTTGTATCTGAACAGAGCAAAATATTATCAAAATGGAAATAATTTTTACAACTCTTATTTAAACACTATTGAGGTTATTGTGATCAGTTGAAAAAATTCAAGGATACACTAACCAAGAAACGCCAAATACGCAAAGAGAGACCTAAGCCCTCCTATACCTATACCTTTAACTCTGCCGGCCAACTCTATTGCATTAGTTGTGACCGGGTACTTAAAACAAAATTCGGTCTGGCGAGTCATATTAGGGCACACGCTAGGAAATAATAGTTTCAAAGGGTCGCCATTATCGAAATCGATAAGGAGAACTATATCGGACGTTTACAAATTAATCTAAAACTAAATTAAGTTACGTTTATTTGAAAAAAAATCAAAAGAAATGTGTTTTAGCAAATAAACAGGCTGTTAATTCAACGAAGTTAATATTCTCGCAATCGGACAGGTTTGTGGAGTGATTAGGGTTGACACTGCTGCAAAAAAAGTTGCAATAGTTCCTTCATCATCGGGCCCTTCCAGACATGGCCTGCATTGTTTGACTCGCACATCTTAATAATAAAATGTTTGGACTTTAAAAGAGACTATGGTCTCTGAGTTTGTTTCGCCAATTTTTCTCAGAGATCAGACAGAAAGAAAATTACAGCGCCATCTAGTTTTAAAATATTGACCACATTGACTTGTAACAGTGTCATAAAAACTAATTTTATTTCATAAAATTTCATTTCACGTTTACACATCAGGAAATAATATATTCAAACATATTGAGAATATTATAAAAAGAAAACTTTCATATAATATTTAGGAATGCACAGGAAAATGTCTTTAATATTATATTTGTAACAATTTTATATAATTATTTTTCTCTGTCTTTTACTACATCGTCCGTTTACCTTCCTGGACCATGGCTAATGTTTCTGGTTTGTCACCTCCTGGTGACAAACCAGAAATAGTTACCTATTAGCTGGTGTGCAGAGTCCACCTGGACTCTGCACACCAGCTAATAGGTAACTATTACAAAGGCTAGAGAAAAATAAAACATAATCACCAAGCTTGACAGAAGGATTGGCGATCGTCGTTTGTTTTCCTCTGTCTCCTCTTGAAGCTGTCATTAACCCACCTGCATCGATATTTATCTGCACCTTTAAAATCACAAACTCTCCTAAAATACCGGTGCCAACCTTACAAATAATCGAAAACCAACTTGACGACGACGGGATAGAAAGTTTTTCTTTTCAGTGGAGATAAGTTAAATTGATATTTCCTCGTGGAGTTAGAGCGATTTCTTAAAAATCCCCAGTCTCTTGTTGGCAGCTAATGCAATTTGTTGAATACGACTCTTAAGTTCAGGTGAGTTTTGATATGCGATGTTAGTTTTGGAAGATTGTTCAAGGGGTCTGAGTGAAGGAGATTTTTTCACAGAGTGTGACAGTATTTTTCCTCGTGATGTGTTCATTAAATAAGGATAGGTGTAGTCATTTGTAGCCGTGACAGAGTGGATGCTAAATTATGAGATTGAAAGTTAATCAATTTAAATTAACGCATAACACCTGAAACAAAATATCTAATACAAGCTGGATTCTCTGTAAAGGGTAGGATTTACGGCTAGGCCCCAGCTATAACTCATCAGGCATCGCTAATGAGACATAATTGATTTATCTATTGTTATGGCCCTCTAGTCAGCCACCTCGAGCCGAAAACATCATTAATAATACGGTTTTTTTGTCCTAAAACAATAACTGCATTTCTATTACATTCACGATTTCTATTAGCTATTACAATGCTCGAGATACCGCTCCGCTGAATGCAACACCATACTAGTGCACACCTTTCAACATAGATGGCGCTGACTACACTGTTTTAACCAGCTAGTCCTGAATAAGTTTATTAAAATTTTTCAGTATCTACGGAAAATATATATAAAGGCTTCGCAGTAAGTAGTCGACCGAGCAACTCGTTTCTGGGGTAACTTTCTTGGATCGCCAAATAAACCCGACCTTAATAATTTTGCGGCAAAGGGATCACACGGATTTTCTATCAGAAATAAAGTGATCGGTATAAATCGTTCTGTTAGGTTACTATTTCATTGAAGAAGGGTTCTTCCTCACAATCAGTTATAAAACATCATCATCATTTAAGCCGAAAGACGTTGCTGGACTTAGGCCTCTCCCAAGTGTCGTCGCCACATCGACCGGTACATTGTGCTTCTTGCATCCAGCGGATTTCTGCCTTTACAAGGTCATCGTTCCACCTTTTGGGAGGCATTCGAACCCTGCGCGTACCTATATTACAGTACATACATACATATATAAACTCACGCCTTCTTCCCATGGGGGTAGGCAGAAACTACAGAACGCCACCTGCTACGATCCATACATACTCCTTTTGCCTCGTTTACGTTCATACATCTGGTTATACACGCACGCGCGTTGTGAGTACTACACACCTGACCTTTCTGAAGAACATCACCAATAAGGTCACTATATGTCTTCCTAGGGATTATTATAAATATATTATTATTATATATATCAATTATATTACAGTACAATAATTATGAAATAGACACACAGGAAAAAAATATTTACCTAAAGGTGTAATGTTTTAATCTTTCGTTTTAATATATTCTGTCGCTTAAATTAAGATGCTTCATTAACAGTCTTGGGTAAGCTAAGATGGAAAGTTTGACAAAATATTTGATAATTTTGAATAAATCCTCAGATCAAAATTATTGCAGCATTCAGAGCTCTATTGACTAGGGACCTGACCTGCTTCAAACTCTCTCAAAGTTGCAAAGTGATAAAACGAGTAAAGATTTGAATTTCAAATAAATGTTACATTTTCATCGATTTGCCACAGGAAAAGTTTATGAAAGATTCCAAACTAATTTTGTCAATGACTCAAATTACACTGGCCTTCAAAACTTTTAAAGTACACAAGATATAATTTCGAGATAAAAAGAATTTAATTAAAAAATTAAATTCTTTTTATCTCGAAATTATATCTTGTGTACTTTAAAAGATTAGTTTATAAACACTTTATAGTCGATAACCTTTTTTTAAGGAATGGACGAGAAGGCTGGCCTATTTTTAGCCCACAGAATCAGCATTGCCATCCAACGTGTCCATGCTGCCAGCCTTTTGGGCACTTATCCCATTAACATTGATGAATTTTTTGATGCCCTAATGAGCTCTTCCCTTATATTATACACTTGTAAAAAGTAGGTATATATATTTTAGTTTTAGCTTGTATATCTATGATTATGATAATTTTATAATTCCTAGGAATGGCTGAAAAAGCTTTAAAAACAAAAACACTGCTTTTCATATTGTTGTCTTAATTTTGACTTTTTTGTTTCATAATCTTCTTAATTCGCATTTTTCAGCCAAACTGTAAGTATTACATTAAAAAAAAAATTTGATCATGCAATTATCTTTTTTCCTATGAATCACCATTTCTGAGATATAGCGATTCAAATATTGAAAAACTTGTGTTCTCCATATTATGGACACGTTTTCACGCCACCTGTGAGGTTGTGTACTTGGCACGTTTTTTTAACGAGGTTTCCCTGATAGGCCTATTCCACAATCTATTGTGATCATGTTTAATTAAATAAATAATACTGTATTATATAAAAACTGGTACTATTGGTAATGATGAAAGCGGTGTAAATTTTGAGTAATTGGGAAAAACTATTCGTCTGATTGATAATTAACTAATGGAACTTTAAGTGTATATGTGTCTCTTCTTCTCTTTTCTTCTTCTTCTTCTTCCTGCTGGATACAAGTAAATTGTTCTAAAAGCGATGCATCAGATATCTCATCGCTAATATCGTAAGATTATTAAACTTATCATGCCTCTTTCACTTGAAAAATGTACAAGAATCATGGCTTTTCTGGACCTAGGCATCAGTATGCGTCGTACTGCAATAATGGTGGGTGTAACATTAAGAACAGTCCGGAAGGTGAAGCGAAGGTACGAAGAAACTAGAAACCACCTTGGGAGACATTGTAATGGCAGACCCAGGTGCACTAGTACCAGAGAAGATCGCTATATTGTCTCCGCTGTGTTGAGAAATCGCCACCTCAATTCAGTTGAAGTCAAGCAACAGCTTCTTTAGACCCGAAGAGACTACATTAGTGACAGTACAGTGAGAAGAAGACTTGCCGAAGCAAATCTGATGCCCCAAAAGCCAGCAAGTGGCCCCAAGCTCGAGAGAGGGCATCAAGGAGCAAGACTGCGCTACGCCCGTGAACACAAACAGTGGATTGAAGAAGATTGGGCAAGAGTTTTGTTCATTGATGAGTCTCGGTTCTCACTAATCACTTCCGATGGAAGGCGAAGAGTGTACAGACGACTTATTTAAGCCTGTTTTACAGAAAGAGTCCAATACAGTGGAGGCTCTGTCCATGTATGGGCTGGCATCTCTTCATAAGGTCGCATCGAGCTAGTGACCATAGAAAATGGCACCCTGACTGGGGAAAGATATGTTCAAGAGATCCTGAATGAGTATGCAGGGCCATATTTAGTAAATATGGGTGATGGATCGATACTGTTGCAGGATAACGCCCGGCCACACACCGCTCGGGTCGTACAAGAGTACATTCAGGAAGTTGGTATCAACTCGATTTGGCCATCAAGAAGTCCTCATCTCAACCCGATCGAACTCACCTGGGATGGGCTCGGGAGGCTGGCCAGAAGTCGCAGACCACCTCCTATCACCCTCAGGTCCTTAAAACAGGCTCTGATGGTAGAATGGGAGAATATTCCCTAACATTTATTTATTTATTTATTTATAACAATCTTACCTACAATATCATTACAGATCTATGATCCAATGCGACAGAGTGGCCTTACTAACTACTCGTAAATCCTAAATCTACACCTTATACCCATTTCAAAAATATCTTAATCTAAATAACTTATTACATATAGCGTAACTTTTGCGAATCCACTCAAGTTGCACCACAATACATCAACCCTCCCGTGAACCTCATTCACCACGCGTATGGCTCTAGTGAGAGGAGTTCTCGCCAGCAGGTTGGTCCTGGCTGCAGGCACAGCGAGCAGGGGCGGGCGTTGCCGCCTCCACACGTACCGGTCGGACACGCACAGCTGTAGGTGTCGCAGCACTCCCGGGTTATGCGCCACGCCACGTAGTAGTTTCACTACATACGCTACGAGCGAAAACTCCCGTCGTACTCTTAGAGTGTTATACCCTACCATACCCAGAACAAATAGTGTAGGGTACATCAATGGGTATAATGGATATACCCCATACAGCTTGTAATACAAGTGTCGCGTGAACTTATTTTGGATACGTTCCAACATAACACTATATTTCGCCTCATGAGGAGCCCAAATGAATGCGCTATATTCGAGGTGACTTCTGACTAATGCGTCATATAGTACCCTTAGTGTCGTGATGTTTGTGAATCCTTTGGACTGCCTGAGTACGAAACCTAGGTTTCTGTATGCCTTCTTACATATCTTATTGATATGCTCACGGAAAGTTAGTTCCTGAGAGAAGACTACCCCTAAGTCTCGTACCTGAGACACTCGTTGCATCGGCACACCCTCAACCTTGTACTGATAACTCAAGGGAGTTCGCGCTCGAGTGAACGACATCACCGAACATTTAGCAACATTAAAATGCAGTTTATTGTCATTGCTCCATTCGACCACTCTGTCAATGTCTTCCTGTAGGAGTTCACAATCCGAGTGATCCTGAACCTCGAGCAGCAATTTCAGGTCATCCGCAAACAATAAACAAGTCCCATGTCTGACGACTTCTTGCAAGTCATTTATCATTACAATAAACTCGAGAGGCCCTACATTGCTGCCCTGGCTCACGCCCGATCTCGTGTAATACGGTTGAGATACACAGCCATTGTAGTCGACATTTTGCTGGCGATCCTTCATATAGCTAGCGAAGAACTGTAGCAGAGGTAGTGTACATCCAATTTTCGCGAGCTTTCTTAACAAGATGTCATTATCCACCGTATCAAACGCCTTTTTAAAATCGAAGTACGCCGCATCTACCTGTACCCCCGAGTCTACTGCCGGCACCACCTGTACCATAAAGTTAATAAGGTTTGTAGCAGTGCTGCGTCCAGGTCGGAACCCATGTTGCGCATCTGACAGACGCGCACGCATTTGTTCCTGAACGGAGCGCTGAATAGCCGACTCGAGTACTTTAGCAGGCGTGGAGAGTACAGCCACCGGTCTATAATTACAGGTATCTGAACTTGGTTTTCCTTTAGGGACCGGAACAACGCGCGTGATCTTCCACCTTTGAGGGAACGTGGCTTGATGTAAACATGCATACATCACCTTCAAAACCTCGTCTTCAGTATGCCAAACCAGCTCGATGCTGTTATCAGAGCCTGAGGACGTAATACCGGGTCTCCCTTGTTTTACCGAAAAGAAATTGCCAAATTATCACTTCCCAAACAAATTTTCGCATAATTTCATTTGCCAAATTATTACTTACCAAAAAATCTCTTTACAAATAATTGTTACGAAAACCTATGTTTGGCAAGTGAACGTTTGAACAATAACTTGTTCACCAACTAGTACTTTTACCATTTTTTATCTAGTCAAATATTTCAGTTGGTATAACATATTTTACGCAAAATAAAATAAGCCAAATATTAAGTATCGTCAGTTTTCAATTTACCATTTTTATTATAAGGCTTAGACGATGGAGCCCCGCCAAGCGGGGCTCCTACTTCCGGGTGGTTTAAAAAAAAATAACCACGAAGGGGATGGCGGGGTCTTTCAGACTCCGCCATCCCCTTCTAACCTAACCTGTCCGAGTCGGGGTGCCCTAAGTCCCGAGCTCGCTGCGCTCGCTCTTGCATCCTATCCCACCCTTGCTTTTTTACCCTTGAATAAAAGATTATATTAAAATAAAATTGCATGTTTTTAATAATTCCAAAAAAAACTTATTTTTGCCTTTCTATTTTTTGTCATAACAAATCATTAGACCAAACGTTTATTGTCTAAAGATTCTTTGCTGTAATAAATCATTTGATTAAAGACCAAATGCCCTAATGACATTATCCTTGGTAATAATCTACCAAGTAAAAATTTGACCAAATGAAAATGTGCATACTAAAATCATTCCAAACATTGCATTGGTATAAAAAAAGGTTGCTAAAATTTGTTTGGGAAGTGAAATTTTGGAAAAATCTTTTCGGCAAAACGGCAGGATCCCCGTAATACCAGTTATTAAAATGTAAATAAGGTGCAAAACATACTTATAAATATTGTTTGAGTTTTTTGCCAGTAAGTTAAAAACGTTACTAATATATTTTATAATTATATATATCAACTATAATTTCAAAGAAAGTTGATGAAATTTGCTATAAAACTTTTTTTTTTCAAAACTCCGACTTCTATAGTTTAGGCAAAAAAAAGTGTGGTACTTAGTTTTGAATATCAGTTTATTACAGTTACTTCAAGCTTTGCTGCATATCGAAAGGCTCATGAAAAATCAATACGAACAGACGACTCGGTCATTTAAAAAAAGACAAATCAAATATAAGTAGGTACCTCTGGGTGTTGGACACATAATTCGTAGGACAGAATGATGATCTACCTCAAGCCAGTATAATAAAAAATTAAAATAAAATAATCGTGCAATAATTTCGATAAGGTTGTAATAGTGATCACAAACTGTTATTTTCACGTCAACATTACAGTAACATCTATACATTTTATATTTTGACTGTCCCCACCTTAGCCCCATATTAATAAACGCGGAGTAAAGTTATGCCAAACTTAAATCTCGAGAAATAAGTATGTGATTAATCTGAAGATAACACTGGCTGTCACTTTACAACTCTGCGTGTATAAATAAGAGTGTAGGTGTTTTGTTTAAATGTTCGTTACTAGCTGCATAAAACAAAATCTTATTACACCCCATAGCAAACATTGAAACAACTTAGCAAATCATTTAGGTCGTCAAACTGGTAAAGTTCTCCAGTATTTATTTAGAGACCCTTTCGCCCTTCCAAAGGGTTATCCATAACGTACTTTTGTACATTAATGAGTTAGAAAAGTTTGGAAGCTCTACGTGGCTTGTTTACGAGTATTGTTAGCGCCTTTGATTAGATTTGAGAGGGAAGTTTTGGGGACCGTAGTTAAGATAGGAAAGGAATGTACTAAATTCCAGCCTTTTATTAAGTGCTCCTAATCTTTAAGATCTATTGCTGAGGTCTGTTTTTTTATTAACTGTGTTATCTTAGGTAATTTTAGGTCTTTGTTTGCCTGAATTTGGAAAATCTCAATAAGATCTAGGTTTTCTTTTGTTTGACACTTCTCGTGACCCAAGGGCTGGCTTATACTTTGACCTGAGGCTAAGCAGAGCCATACAATGTGGCAATGCCGCCAGTCTCTTGGGTACATTACCAGTCGACAGCGATGCAGAGGAATTTTTAGACGCAATATTTTAGTAGTTAGGTAATAGTTTTAGTCAGGTTATGTTATTATATTTTAATTGTAAACTAAATTAACTAAATAATAAAGGTTTTCTTTGGCATGTAAGTTCATGCATACTTTAGAAAGTACTTACGCCATGTGTTTTTCTGGGCTAGCGTATTTTTCGGCCAAAGATTCAGCACTGCTGTTCGGTGTGGCAATACAGCTTTCTGGGCACTTTCCTTGTTGACAGTTTATTTAATAACAATGTTCATAAATATATTGTGACTTGTAATAGAAGAAACAGAGTTGCAATATTCTTTTTATAAACCTCTAATCTATCGCTTGAAAAATAGAGGCATAGATGAAGAGCAGATCACTTCAAAGTAACCCAAATCAAGGGTTATCATTATCAAATTAAATGGTGCAACTAACAAGGGCAATAAGAATTACTTATCAATCCAAATGATATCAATGTTTACATGTATGTAGCTGAAGAGAAACCTGTTGCAAATCACGTCGCCGTAAGACAAGCTAAGAAGGTACATAAATGCTGAAGTTACATCCCACGGCTGGGCATAGTATCGCTCTTTACGATTCCCATACCATTGATTTCCGTATTACGATTTAGCATCTGCCGCTCCTTTTCCAAACGATGTAAGGATTAGTCTATAGTCTAACTGGGCGCAGCTGTATTTAACTCGGCACAACTGCATAATTGTCCTCCACAACCTTGTTACTGGATAACATGCTATCCTCTTTGATAATGACAGTTTGTCAGACTTTCGGCGACCGTCAAAAACTATAAATCACCGACGGGATCGATGGCATAAAGTGTTTACTGAGCCACGGAGGGGCTTCGGATGGTTACCCACATATCGACTGCGATAAGCGACGTTAAACGATGTACATACCCGTGCTGAACCCATGAACCTTGCTATATTAAAAACACCCTATACAGTAGTTGTACGTCGTAGGTTTGAACTCAGTCACGCGCCTTACTTTGCGTAAATTATTTCATCACCACTGCTCTGAAAACGGTGAAGGAAAACATCTTGAGGAAACCGGCTTGTCCTAGAACCGAAAATTCGAAGACATGTAATATCTAACAACCCGCACTGGGCCCGCGTGGTAGATTACAGCCCATTCCCTCTCAAAGAGAGGAGGCCTGTGTCCCAGCAGTGGGAACATTATAGGCTGATTATGCTATGTAGTGCTTCACATGTAGTTCCATTTAAATTTGATCAAGTTGTGACTAGTAGTTTTTGAGTTATCCTTAATACTGCATACTTTTTCCACTTAGTTTATATTCATGATGTTTTAATAATTTTCTGTCACCGTTATTAACATACCAAGTAGTGGTATACGAATTTGTGTGGGGTAGGTACCGCAACTAAAAAGTGAAAAATAAAAACTTTTTTGTAAAAAAACAACCGACTTCCAAAAAAAAACACTAAAAGACGTGAAAAATAACATTAATTTCGGAAGTCGGTGGCCAAAAACGAAAATACAAAACCAAAGACACCGACTTCCGAAATTAAAGTTATTCTTCACGTCTTTTATATAGGTAATACAATATCCGCTGCACGTACAGGTAAAACCTGTCCTAGCCTAGCACTCTCCTCCCGCGCCCCATCCCATGTGCTCTGTTTTGACTCCTTTGATTTATTTCATTGTAATCCATATCACGCCGATTCCAGAAGTTCTAGTTAACAGTGTTATATGTATCAAATGGTATCACCCAGCTCAAAATAGCGGAATAATAATAATATGGGATCTTACACGAAATAGCGAAAGGACATAATTTAATTCATTTGAAGATCGTTATAAATGTATTTGCTCGCAAATTCATTACAGCGTTGTCGAGATACAAAGAAATGTTTCTACTACTGCCATCATTCAAATAAAATATAATTCATTCCTAGCCGCCGACTTTTTTTTTTGATTTCAAATCGCTGATTAAAATGTGTGATCTCCTTTCTTTCATCAGTTTTGTAAGTTATAATAAATGGGGGTAAGACTATTGAAATAAATTAAGCACGAATGCAGACTTCAGACCGCTACTGAGGATTATTAGTTAGTTTAGGTACCCGGGCATCATCATCGAGCGACTACTAGATTAACGAGGCTGTTAGAATTTGAATGAGAATTTGTCTTCAAACTGGTACCCACAGTCAAGAAATTTTTATAAAAAAAAAAAAAATAGGAACATTTATGTAAGTTTGCCTTGAGAAATATTCGTCCATCTCTGAAAATAGACCTTTGTCCTCTAGTAACAGAATAAGTAACTCATACCTCTATTATACTACTTTAGTTTTTTTTATTAAATGGCCAGTTTGACATTATTTTGTAGCCCTTAAATAAAACAAACAAAGTTACAAGTCGAAGGTTAGCAAAAGCGAACGATCCGAATCAAACTCAATTCAATTTAAGAATACATTCTTTTTGCAAGTCCGTTTGGGTGCTAGTGAGCTTTCACATAAAACTGTAGTCATTTCGTAACTAACGAATGGATTCTATTTAGATAATACCAATTCAGAATTTAGTATGTAATATGTAAGTGAACTTTGGTACCTTCTAGCGTGAAAGACCTTATATTTTAGATAGATAGATAAACCATTTAGTTGATGAAACACCGAAAAAAAAAAACAATGAAGGGTTCGTTATACACATATCAAAAGTGTCTAGGGATTAAGCACGTTTTTGCTAGTTACTAAAAATCTGGTTTTTTTTTAATAGTTTTTTTTTACTCGATACTTTTCAGTAAATTTCGTCGTTTGAAAAGGGAATAGTTTGAATTTCGGTCAACAGATGAAAATCTTGTGTCAAGTCGTTTTCCTATATAATGGTGCAACAAGTTTGAAGCTAAATCAGTAAAATTTCTGCCACACTTCAGAGTGGAATCAATACAAAATAACGTTATTATGGAGAGAAGACGTCATTTGAGCCAAGAAGAAATTATCAGAGCCGCGGGAACGTTAGAAGCTGGTTCTCGGTAACGTGTTGTGGCACTCGCTATGGGCACTACGCAGAGTGTTATAAGCCTCGTTACCACATCACTGGCAGCGTGGCAGAGCGACACGGAGGACGAACTCACATCACCACATGCAGACAAGATCGTTACATACAAATTACTGCTCGACGAAATCGTACAATGACCGCGATGATGTTGGTTACGAGGCTTCATAGTTTCTCAGAGATGTTAATAAGCGATCAAACCATAAGAAATCGCCTGCATGAAGTCGATCTCCGTTCCCGAAGGCCGCTACGTGGCCACTTATTGAATCCCGCAATCGCAGATCCCGTTTACATTGCGATTGTGAACACAGAAGTTTGGCAGAAGAAGAGTGGCGTTTTGTGTGCTTTTCTGACGAATTTTTCTTTGGCATTAGACCCGATACTTGACGTATATGATATTGGAGAAGCCCTGGAAGCCAAGAACGTTTAAAATCATGTCAGGAAGTCCACGCTTACAGCGGTACAACAATCATGATATGGGCGGGTATTTGGATCGGCGCAAGAACTGAACTGATTTGGATCAGAGGCAATCTCAATGCACATATTTACGCTAAAACGATTGTATCAGATGTTGTCATTCCTTTGCGGACCCAATTTGGTGCTTTATTTCTGCTTATACATGATAATGCACGTCCACACACTGCCAGAGTCGTTGCAAACACAATTGCCGCAGATAATATCAACGTGCTACCATGGCCTGGTCAATCACCAGACTTGAATCCTATTGGCTACGCATTTGAAATGCTTGAAAGAAGAGCTCTGCCAAATATGGATGCCGTACACTAGAAAATCTTTTTTTCCTGTAACAACGGACGTGGCGGCCATTCCGCAACGTGATGTGAATGAAACCATTTCTGAAATTGTCACCAAAGTTGCATTAAAAAAACTTGTTTATAAAGAAAAACAACCGACTTCCAAAAAACACTAAAATAGTGAAAAATAACTTTAATTTCGGAAGTCGTTGTCTTTGGTTTTGTATTTTCGTTTTTTGCCACTGACTTCCGACTTTTTTGTGTTTTTTGGAAATCGGTTGTTTTTTTTTGGGACTAAGTTTTTATTTTTCTCTTTTTAGTTGTGGTACCTACCCCACATAAATTTGTATATCAGTATTTGATATGTAAATAACAGTGACAGCAAATTATTAAAACATCATCAATATAAACTAAGTGGAAAAAATATGCAGTATTAAGGATAACTCAAAAAGTGCTGATCAGAACTTGATCAAACTATTATGGGACCACACCAGCTTTCAAATAAAAAAGAATCATCCAAATCGGTTCATCTAGAAAAAAGTTTTGAGCTAACACAAAAAAAAATACAGTCGAATTGAGAACCTCCTCCTTTTTTTGAAGTCAGTTAAAAAACAAGATGGCGGCATTCGTTCTGATTTTGGCCAAGTGCCAAAAGGTCCTTGTACCATTGTATTCGCAGCAGTCCCCTAAAACTAGATCTCAGAAGAAAAACAACCTAACCAATCCTGTTCTTAAACCACAATTAAATCAAATGCAACTATAGCATTCAATACCTTATTTCCTGGCGCTTGTATGCCGATAGCATGCTGCAACAGATAAGTAAGGGTCAAGGCCCCGCGGCTCGTCTTAGACTAAACATTACTTACGTAACTAGATCACTGGGCCGTCACGTATACATTGATCACACCATGAGGCGGGGCTGTACTTGATTCATATTAACTTGACATTTTCTACTGTATTCTTCAAAGAGGTAGGTAGAGGTATATTAGAATGTTTCTTTTAATCTGAAGGCCAATTCCCGCAATTAAAAACGTTCGAAGTCTAGTCGCAATCTCATCTTAGTGGCAATCAATGTCAAAAAGTTGTCGAAAATGTTGGTTAATTAGAGGAACTTGTGACTTATTGAGACAGAAATAAGGATGGGAACGTTCTTAAAAATACGGGAATCTCTGATATCGGCTCGAACTAATAGAAATCTTCGATGTCGTGGTGAGAATAGTAGCCTGTCAACAATATTTAAGTTTGGTCACTCGTGGTGGATATTTTAATGCACCCTAACTCAAACTCAAAGCATTTATTTCCATTAAACCATTTACAGGCACTTTTGAATTGTCAACGAGTCGGTCAGTCAGAAGTCAGAAATATGAAGCTAGTTGCCCATTACAAAGCGTAGTAGGTACCTATGGAGAAGAACGGGCAAGAAACTCCATGGACACTATTTAAAATTATATTGTTACAAAAATATTAGTTATATCATTAGTGTTGAATTTATATAGGTAATTATATGTGAAAAAGATGTAAAAAAGACGTACACGTTGAACGTATCCGGAGTATAGCAAACAGGAATAAAATATATATATAAAAAATAAGCCTTGGCAGCTAAGAGATGACCAGTCCCAACTGACGACGCCCGTTCGCGAACATGACGCATGGATCAGCACTGATCCAACACACACGCACGCCACCGTCACACATACTCACATGTCGCTATACAGGGTGACAGGGACATCGATGAAAAAACTGTAACCCCTTGACCCGGAATAACTGACGAAAAATTGCAACACAGGGGGTTCATAATCATGTACTAAATCGATGGTAACAGGTTGCGCGTCGATGTCGATGTCACCCTGTATATGACAAAATTAAAAAAAAAAAGTTTGTCAGATAACTTTTTATTATTCACCTACAGTGTGTTCATTTTTCTTCTATAATAATAATTATTCGCAAGTACTCTTAAGATTTATCAATTCTTGAAGGGGCCTGCCTACAACTATAAATCATTATCACAATAAGTTTTTATTACATTAATCTTGTTTCCAATATCTCTTGACTTTCTAATCTCCTTTACGACTGTAGGTACCCACAGATAGTGATGTTTATTAAAATTAAATTAAATATTTTTTTCTTTTAATAATCAATGTTATTGCACTTTGTTGCATATTTTTAATTAACATTTTTTTATCATCTGTTATAATTGTCTGAGAATAACAGGTGATAAAAGCTGGCAGGCAGTTGGTGAGAATAGGAATCCGGGATTACCTACTTAAGAAAATATAGCGATGCTCCTCTTCAGGTAAACTTCATGACTCACGGTTTTGATCAATTATCTTGGCTTGGCTATGACCAAGAATACGAAGGAAAGACTTTTGGTTTCATGGAATACTCAAATACCTACATCAATACTTCCATACTATTATTATAAATGCAAAACTATTTAACTCTGTTTGTTTGTTTATCTGTGTGTTACTTTCATGCCTTAAAAGCTAAACAGATTTCGTTGAAATTTGGCACCCAGATAGACATGACCTGGGATACTTTTTATCCCGGTGAAACACGTTTCCGTGGGATAATTTCCGACCTCCACGCGGGTGAAGCCGCGGGCAGAATCTAGTAAAATATAATAAGTAAAACAATTATTTTTTTAAATTTAAATTAGGTACCTACATAGGTACCGCAAACTTACTGCAATCCGTAAACTATGGAAGCCAGGCTTTTAATAAAAAAATCTTATGCAAAAGATAAGGGTAGGCGGCGTACGTGCGTAAGCACATGCAAGCTACAAACGATCGATGCGTGAACATGCAGTTATCTGGTTCAAATCAAATCAAAATATTTTATTTCACATAAACCAACATGGGCACATAAGAAACGTCAGAAGCTAGGTGCACGGTTCCAATTGTTTGTTTCCTATGGAGAAGAGCCGGCAAGAAACTCCACGGTTGCTCTTTTAAAAATAAGGGGCTTTTACCATGTATCTAATTACAGTGTTGATAGATATGGGAGGACAGTGTAGGTCTGTCAACAAGTAACAGGTACTCAATAAAATATAAAATGGTCCACAAATCTACAGTCTACAAGTTAGGTCTACAACGTTCTCACATTCACAACATATAGAAGAATCTATACAAAAATAAAAGCCTATTTAGACTAAGTGACATGATTGCCATTACTACTGTAACAAATCGGAATCAAAATCCTAGTTACGAAGAGCATCATGGACTGCAAGCCATTCATTAACTAAACGGACTAACCTTCAAAGGTGGCCTTTGTCAAAAGCTGGGGCTGCAAAAGTAAACAGAAAACGATATATCGAGGATGCAGACGTTTTTGACTGTTGACGAGACACTGGCACGGCTAGTTTGGGGTCGCTGTTCACCTCGATATTTTATGTACTCATATGTAACTCTTTTTGGTAAATGAATATATCAGCAATCAATTAATTTAATCTACAATCATTTGCGACCCACAAAAGATGCTAAAAAAAAACTCGTATCATTTATTTCAAATAAACCAACCAATTACAAGTACTTTTGAATTGTCACTTGGTTGGTCAGTCAGAAAGATGAAGCTAGTTGCCCATTGCAAAGCATAGTACAGGTACCTATGGAGAAGAACCGGCAAGAAACTCTGCTGAACAATCATAACATTTTTGATTAAATTCTCACAGTACCTTTTAATATTATTAGACCACGTCCGGTAGCACTATGAACACACTGACAACTTTTAATCGTTCAAATATAATTGTAGGATTTTATTGTTATAAAATGTTAAAAAACTGTTTCTGAACGGAATGATTGTGATGAGTTCATGAACGAAGCATTGAGTGAAAGGGGAAGTACAGAGTGATAGAGTGAAGGGTGAACGTATGAGAAAGAAAGGATTGTAAGGATACGAAAAAACTAAGATGGACGATGATGACGATTTTTTGTACGAATGTGAAAAATAAAAAGAAGAAGTATTTTAAACAAGAAACCGCTTTATCATTTTGGACCCTATTTCTTACATAATATTATTGTTCCTGTTAATAGTTGTCATATTTACATGGTGATCTAATCCAATTATAATTATTTGCTAGACTGTGCCAATGATAATAATATCTCACTTCATAAATAAGTGCAAGTTCATCACAAAACTGATTGATGCGTTCTCATCTTTCGATTTAATTTAGAACTTATTAATATTCTACTTAATCAAAATAAATGGTGGTTTAAAATAGCTCGTCAAGATGTAAGTGCGATATCTTTATCACTACTATTAGATCTTCGAGCATTTTTTGTATCTCACGTGCCCCGAACAGTTCAAAAGGAAACGCTACGATAATTTCCTAACAATCATGTTATAGATCTACGCTACTCTAGCACAGCGTCTACGCACCATTAACACGACGTCAAGCAACTTAAAATGCAAACACAACCTTACATTTTGTGTCTTGGTACATTATATTAGTAAATTTCGTACATACCGTGATACGTAGCTGAACTTGACTAAAAACTAAAAACAAAACCAATATTTATTTTCACTTTTATAGCATTTTGCTCACATTTAATTTTCAATGTTATTTCACGATACATAAGAATTATGACAGGAAATAATCTTAAAATAATAGACTACCTACATAATTGAAACTAGATATCTAAAGATGTTCCAGTTCTCATCAGTCACTTAGATAAATAATGCTCTCTTTGAGGCTGGAATATATTTCCTTGGTAAATGTAGTTTCCTCAAAGATATCATGATTACATGTATGATTGATAAGAGCATCAGTCCTTGACAAATATAAATATACTGTTATGCTAAATAAATAGTCTTTGGGGACTTTACAAATCGTAAGTAAGAATCTCTTTCTTACTTCCCCTCCTGCTATCTTAAATATTAATAAAAGCAAGGAAAGTATGACACCTACTTATTCATTTATTGACCAGCAACCAATCAAACTTCTCGCTCATTTAATGGTTTTTTTTTCTATATATCCTGCTACTTAGCAATCTGTTTCCTTGAAACATAAATCTAAGAAATTGTCAGATTTTCATCAGTAGATATATCATCAGCTGAGTTGTGCACACATTGATGCCATTCTCATCTTCTGTCTGCGAATCTTGTTGCTAGATCAATCTAATCATCATAAATCATATATTATGAATCTTTTTGTTGTTGCGAATATTGTTGTTGTGTTGGTCTAGTTTGACTTGATCATTCTTGCTGTATGACTCAATTTCTTCCTTCACTGTTCGCAGATTCAAATATAAGTTCACATATTTATTGCTTATGTAAGATCGAATATTGAACATAGCTCTGAGTGATAGCTCATCTAAAGTGAATCGATTTCAAAATTTTACAACAATATCATACACATTAAAAAAAGAAAGTGTACGGTTGCGGGACTTACGTCAGGAAAGAAGTTTCTTCCGCGATACTCGCACGCACATACACACACTCGTATATGATAGAAAGAGACAAAGAGAGATTGAAATTCGCATGGAAGGGGCTTAAACATTTTTTCCTTATGTGACGAATTCTACCAGTCAATTCTCAAGCCGCGTTAAGGAACTTCGTTCCAAAACTATAAAAGATCTTAAACAATATGAAGAAAATTTGACTCCCAACACTGCCAACACAATAACCATTTAGATACAAGACACTACCAATCATGAAATATTTCTAAACACAATAATAAACTATTGTATTTTAAAAACCACAGACAAAAGTACAACCCTTATCTGCAAAACAATGGAATTACTAGAAAAACTTAAAAATATCCCAGCTTATCGCTTCTAAAGGGTTAGATAAAAAGTTTTTATCTGTACCAAAAGATAATAAAATAAAATAATTTTATTTCGGACAACTAAAAAGATCCATAAATGGTTAGTAACAGGTTTGCACTTACACTAATGTTAGTAACTTAAATTAGAGACGAATTAATGACAAGACCACCCATCAAATAGACACAATGAGAAATGGAAACTAGGGTACAAGTCTTCTCACACATTGCCTTATTATGGTGGAGGAAGTGTCTGCTGCCACAGCCTTCAGGATACTATTTGTGACTGCCTCTTATTCTGCTCAGGAGTGAGGCCATTTTTTTGCGGATGATGGCATGAAATCCATCTGTATGGTTTACCGCGAACATTTCTAATGCACTGCAAAAGCGAGGTAACAGCATCCTAAAAACATTGTTGTATTGGACGCGTATAACATCCAGTGACCTTTTCGAGTAGTTGAATCAAAGATTACCGGTGTAAACACTCCTATGATGATAATAAACAGGGCGGGCCGTGCAGGCCCGCTCGCTTACGCTCACCTTAGATAAGTGTAAAGGCAAAGGGAGCCCACAAAATATGCGATGTATAAAATTGTATCACATACTCGTATCGTGTGAAAATTCCCGGAAATCTTCAGAAACTGGATGCATGTGCTTTTAGAGGCGGTGTTGTTTATATGTGTTTTTAATTCCAAACCATTTCTTGGCTTAGTGGTACAAAACAAACATGAACCTGTATCAAGACTTTGGGATTTATTTATAAACGTTATTTAAAATTAAGAGGCATTTAAACATCAAAAATGTATAGTTAAACAGTCGCTTATCACTACTTAACTTTAAGCAACGTTTATAAATAAAGGGGTGTGTACTGATAAATATATAAAAAAAAAACAAGCAGATGATATTCAACATTAGATAATTTGTGTAAACGATATGGTATATTGTGCGGTATAAAAATATCTATTGTAGCACGTAACGTGTGGAAATTCTCGGAAAATCTGTACGCGTATTGCTTGTTGTATATACATAATATCACGTCCCAGAAGGGTTTGGCAGCAGAGTGTGGCACGCAGACTTGTTGTAACATTAGAATACTCTTTATTATGTACACCATAAAAATTACAGATATAAATGTATAAATCAATAATCATCTGGAATTTCTCAGTAGCAGCCCGGAGTCTGGATTTGTGCCCGTCGATGTTGATGGCAATAGGCTCGCCCCCTATTACATGGGACTTAAACATAACTGGCGAAATGTGGGTGTACTACAGGTGCACCTCTGCCTAACCCTTCCGGGAGGACAGGCGTGATGTTATGTTATGTTAAATGTATAAATAACTAGCACAGAAAGCAGCAAATAAAATAAAATAGCTAGCATTAGTACCTATTACTGAGTTTGGATGTGTGTTGTGGGTTTTTTTACGTCAAGTGTAATATAATTAATATCATCTGGTGGACTGTATCGTTGAAATGAGATAAAAATTGTAAGTGCTTACGTCTTTGTAAGTTTACGCAACTTTTACAAATGTTGAATCGTATCAATTCATTGCAGTGACCCGTGGATTATCTTGGATGGTTTACAATACATTAGTATTTTTTTTAACTCCAGAAATAAATAGTAAGGTCACCTCTGACTATTTGGTTTGGAGTGTTATGAATCAGACTACCTACAGGATTTAATATTAGTTAGCGTTTTGTTTAGGGGAATTAAACTATGCACACTGATCATTCAGTAGGCCACAATAGTCAACTTTTTGAGGAAATATGGTTTGTTATATTCCTGACTGGTAAACAAGTTGACGGAGGTTCCATCTGATCGTTAAGGGGACTACATGACCTAAACGCAAATTTATAATGCCTAAAAATATATGATCCGCTGCAGTAAACAAAATCAGAAAAATATGTGATATTCTTCTGGATATATGCTAGTAAGATAGTGTGTTGAAAACATAATACAATTAACTTGATATGATAGAAAAAAATCACGAATATACCTCTACAAAAATATTTTAATTTTTGTAAATCCATAATTGCTTGATATTTTGCAATAAATTACCAGCTTTGTGTCATCGCGCGTCTCTTTCTTTTCTATGCAATCCGACAGTGACCGCGCTTTAGCTCTTGTAAGCCTCTTAAGTGGTTATTACTACAGCAGATGCGATACATTCTACAGAAAAAGCTGAAATGTCTCACGTGCCTGTGATTACACTACTTCTAACCAGGGAGCCTAGTCTCTAAGTCCGTCTACAAAGATACAGGCCCGTCCGAAAGTAGTTGGATACTTAGAAGTGAACCCTACTCCCGTTTAATTAAAATTTTCGGATGTGCACAATCACATCGAGAGCCCTTACTCCCAATGTGATTGTGCCCATCCGAAAAAATTGACAGGTGTCCTACACCTGTCAAATCGTTTTGTCATTAATTTTTAATTCGGGCCCCGGACTAATGTTATGTCCGAAAGTGATACGGGGTAGTGAACATCCGTAACTTCGGCTGTAACTACGGATTTCCAGCTTAGTGAGTAGACCCCCTGAATACAGCAACACGTTAGTATCATTTACTCCTTTTCTGCCTGTCTTTACGTTTCTATGGTACTTCGGTCAGCAGATGATTTGCTCTTCCATTCTTTCCAATTAGCCGCCACACTATCATTCACTTCCTTTTCCGTCATGTTCGTAAACGGGCGCCGTCAGTAGGGACTGGTCATCTCTTAGCTGCTTATTTCAATTTAGTTTAATATTTGAATAGTTTTTGTCTTTTTATAACGAACGCTTTTAACTTTCTGCATCGTTCTCACACGCATAATTTCAACATGAATGATGTAACCAATATTTTGTAACCATATTTTGGAGTGTCCCTGGAGTTTCTTGCACGTTCTGTTCCATAGGTCACTAAGCTTTGGAATGGGCAACTAGCTTTATCTTTCTGACTGACCGACCCCTTGACAATTCAAAAGTGCCTGTAATTGGTTTATTTGAAATAAATACTTTGAGTTTGAGGTTTTCATTCAAATCATCCCTCACATAATTGATCCAACTATTCTTTGGCCTTCCTATATTAAATTACATACCTACTATAGTGTATCTTAATAAATACGTATGTGTGTATATTGTTTATAAAAATCACGGCGTTGATAACGGGTTTATCTGTGCGTGTTTATGGGCGTTTAGCGCTAAGATAGA
Source organism: Griposia aprilina (assembly GCA_916610205.1). Classification (NCBI taxonomy): domain Eukaryota; kingdom Metazoa; phylum Arthropoda; class Insecta; order Lepidoptera; family Noctuidae; genus Griposia; species Griposia aprilina. The sequence goes on along the minus strand of OU744305.1, from coordinate 9,284,807 downwards.
TAGGCGGGAGGTTACGGGACGACTCGGGGGTATCGCGCCAGGGGTACACAAGCTGTGGATGTGATTTATACTGTTTCAGCTAAGTTTTTTTTTTATGTTGTTCTGAGGTGTTCCTCTGCGTAACCCTTCGGGAAATACAAGCGTGATGTTGTGTTATGTTATTGCAGTCTGAAGGTTTTTGAAAGTTAAACAGCACTTTGCTCCCACCAATTGATGAATAAAAAGTTTGACTAAAATGAGTTACTGAAAACTAATATATTTAATTGTCATTAAATAACGGACCGGATATTAACAGCGCTAAAGAGTAAATTTTATTTAATTACATCTTGTTGACTGCAACTCTATGGTGTTGCTTTCCTAGGTATGGCACTGAATTAAACTTAAATTCCTAAAAGATGTAGGACAAATCTGACAACGTATGTATCAAAGACATGAAAATTTATTTTAATACTTTTAGTTCTACTTTAATTTTTAATGGTAATTAAAATAAACATCTTGAGTTCAAATATAGAAATCAAAACACATTTCCATTCAATTACAGTGTAACCTCTTTGTAACGAAATAACGCAGTGTCAGTAAGAGTAGCACACAGTTTGTTCAAGCCTTTTCAGTCCGGGAATTTTGGGTTACCTATCATAAGTTTTCCATTTCACCTAAAACTTCTCAACTATTATCGTTTCGTTTTTTTTTTTACTTCATCGAAGTCACATGTGCCACTGTATCAGTTGACCTATTATCAATTCGATGTTTTTCGTTACTCCGAAGTTTCATTTGGTCGAAAAACTTTTTACCGAAGTTACACTTAGCCGAAATAATATTTGTTCGAAGTATTATGTTTCCGAACATTCCATTTTGTTTAATTAATTTTTTAAATGTAATGACACCCAATAAAACAGTTGATTATGAACAAAAGTGGTTTTAAGTGGTCACAGTAAGAAGTATACAAGCAAGGATGCTTACTTCAAGCATGCAGCATGCAAGCAGGCATGCAGCATGCAAGCAAGCATGCAGCGTGCAAACAAGCATGCAACATACAAGCAGGCATGCAACATTCAGCAAGCATTTTTTCTGTCACGGCTCCGGCGCTGCGGGGTTTGTGCGGCCCCACGCGAGCTTATCATCGCAGATGGTTTTAAAGATCACCAGCCTCAGCCACGGCGGTGGGCCTTCAAACCACCTGCTCCTCCACTCACGGGCCGCCCCAGCCCTCCGCGCCTACGTGGGCTTAAATTACAAAGCCTCTCTCAAAGAGATGTCAGCATAATTGACGGGGTCCGATAGGGCCGATGCCTGCCGGGGTCGCGGATAGTTCGAAAGAGTTACCGTGACCCTGGCGCACAGGCAACTGAAGGAACACGGATGGGTTTTAGTCAGTAAGAGTCTGACACGCCCTTCCGCTCCGCCCAGAGTGGGAGAGGTCATTTGATGATTTCCCAACCAAAAAATAAAAAAGGGGTAGGGCAGACAAGACTGCGTGAAGTCGGTTTTGTAGCGATACATTTCTCACTAAATTTTGCAGCACAACATATTGAAGTTTTATGACACTATTTTAATTTAATATTGAAACTGCTATCAAATAACCGGCTATATAGTTGTGACCAAATAATATTCCGTAAAATGTTGTTTTGTTGTGGTGAAAATATGCCAAATAAATCATTTAGCAAATAAAAAAAGTTCAAAAGAGGCTTTGGCCAATAGCAAAAACTTATTTTGTAAATCGGCGAAATATAGTTCGGTAAAATAATACCTATGACACATGATACTTCGATGATCTAAAAATATGTCAAATCTAACAAAAAGACGTCGGTCAATAGTTTTCGGTAAAATTAAATTTGAACAAAAAAAAATCGGAACAGTAATCGGTTCCCAGAATTTTGCTGTCAAAGATACAGCGCGCTCTGGTCGCTCTGTTACGGATAAAGTAGGTGCCTTTTTTTTTAAGTGGATCTAGATTGATATGTCGTCACTACGGATATTAGTAGTGACGACATAGCTGAGGAGTTACGGGTAGACCACAAAATAGTTTTGACCCATTTGGAAAAGTCTGGGTATACAAAAAAGCTCAATATTTCGGTGCCACACGAGCTCTCAGTCTTGAATTTGGGTACACTACATAAATACGAAAAACTTTATTCCGTCAGTCACAAATACGAATTTCAAATACCGATTTTCATAATTCCGAATGGTTCAATATTCATAATATTACAACTCCGATTTATCATTCATCCTATTTTTATAATTCCGAAATTTCAATATTCCTAACGTTTATAATTACTATTCTCAAAATACAGAATTTCAATAGATCGAATAACAAAATCTCCGCTTTATGATAATTCGAAACATCTAAAATACGAATTCCGATTAATAAAGTACCGATTAATTAGAATTCCGAAATAAAAACGCCTTGTAAAACTATGACCTAACCTAACCCATATGATTCATCAACAATAGAGGGGATCTGGCGCTCGGCGGCCGCTGCGCTGCCGCGGCACGCTCACTTCGCTCGCCCGCCTTCGCGCGTTAATGGTCACAGTTCTAACCTTTTTTTTTTTTTTTTTGTCGCTGAGAAATGCTTTATGCATTCCCGCTCGTGGGGGGACGAGACGGGATATGTGGGACGCCTGTCGGAATGACAGTATACCCACTAAAACTCAGCGGTGTTCCCACATCGCCGTGATGGGAGGGCCATGGGAATCCGGCTCAGCCTTTGCATCCACAACCCTCCCGGCACGTGCCCGCCTAGCTGGCGGGCCCCGCATGCCCCCCAGCTTGGGGGGCTACGGGAATGGCCGGGAACACCTAGCCATTCCCGTCCAACACTGGTGGAGGCCTGTGCAATACAGGCAAGGGCGCCCCCGCACCCGCTGCCTGCTGGCCTCCACCTGGGAGGAGTCGGAGATGACTATCAAACTGACGTCTTCTTCGACCCCTCCTCCGCCTTCGGAGCGACGCCGCGTGAGGATCGTCCTCCCGCGCGCGCTCAGCCGCCTCCTTCTGGGACATGACATGTTCGCAGAAGAAGGCGACTGCCGCCCAGGACCTCTCATCCTGCAGCATGGCGTTAACCAAGCCGGGAAGTGAGAGTTCCGGTCCGATCACCGCGATGAGACTGCGGCGCGTCTCGGACCGCGACGGGCACACCTCGAGGGTGTGCTGCGCCGTGTCCTCCACCGCGCTACAGTCGTGGCACGACGGCGTCTCCTCCCGTCCTATTCGGTGCAGGTACGATCCGAAGCAACCGTGTCCGGACAGCACCTGCACCAAACGGAACGAGAAGAACCCATGCGACCGCTCGAGCCAGTCTCGCAGCACTGGCCCAATCGCATCAAGGGTTCGGCGGCCAAAGGCTGCGGTGGCGAGTTCCCCCGTCCAATGGAGGGCAATGGCATCCCTCGCCTCCCGCCGGACGGCCTCCCGCTCTTCCGGGGCTGGGCGTTCTCCTCCCGCCCTCCGCCACGCCGTCCATTCATAAACTCTGGCGAGCACCCACGCCTCGAGTTCCCAAGGAGGGGTGCCGGCCAGAGCACATGCTGCCGCGAAGCCCACTGTGCGGTAGGCCCGCGCCGCCCGCTGGGCTATGGCCCTTTGGGGCGCCCGCAAGGCGGCGGCGTTCTCCCTCCTTCGGAGGGAGTCCTCCCAGATAGGAGCCCCGTAAAGGGCCATACTCCTCAAGATACCGGCGTAAAGTTGCCGGCATCGCGCGCTGGGCCTCCCCAAGTTGGGAAGCAGCCAGGAGAGGACGCCTGTGGTCTTCAGCAGACGCGACGACAACCCGCTAAAGTGCGGGCCGAAGAGCCACCTGCTGTAGAGTACAAGGCCCAGATATTTCATCTGGGCCTTCACCTCAATTCTGACGCCCTCCACGAAGATGTGGGCATCAGGTGGGGGGCGCCGCTGAGGCCTGTGGAAGAACACGGCCTTGGTCTTGTGCAGCGCCACCGTTAAACCTAGGCGGCGGATCCTCCCCGCGACCAAGGATCCACCCGCCGAGGCCAGATTGGCCGCCTCCCTAAAACTCCCCCCCCGAACGGTGAGGAGAGTGTCATCCGCATAGCAGATGACACTCGTGCCCCGAAGGAGAGTTCCCCGCAAGAGCCAATCATAGGCGATGTTCCAGAGGACAGGTCCTATGACTGACCCCTGCGGAACGCCGGCTTCGACGGCGTACCGCCGGACTTGGCCAGCCCTATTGACGAGGACGATCGCCCGATCCTCTAGGTAGCTGGCCAGCAGACGACGCATGTATAGGGGCACTCCGTGGAATCGGAGCGCCTCTAGGATGGTGGAGTGGGGAACGGAGTTGAAGGCATTGGCTATATCGAATGACACAGCCAACAATCCGTCCCCCGCCTCCAACGCCCCCTTCATCTGGCCCTTCAGGCGGGCGAGCGTGTCCACCGTGGAGCGCTCAGCCCGAAAACCGAACTGATTGTCCAACAAGTCCGGCCCGATACCCCGCAGATGGCTGTTTAGGCGGCCAGCGATTATCCCCTCGAACATTTTTCCGACCTCATCGAGCAGACCGATGGGCCGGTATGCCGAGGGGGAGTCCGCTGGGCGGCCCTCCTTGCGATGGACGCACAACTGCCCGTCCTTCCACGGTTTCGGGAACCTCCCACACGCAAGACATGCGCTGAAGAGGTGCCGAAACCTCTCCTCCATTTGAGTGGCAGCGATCGCCACCCCTCTTGCCGGAACACCGTCGGGGCCCGGAGCCGTCTTCTTGGCGTGAATGTGGACAATGGCCCCGCGGAGTTCCGGCTCCGTAGCAGGGGGGTCTCCTCTTCTTCCTCAGCTGGCGGAGCTATCCCCAGCGGTGTACCCATCACTGGTGGGGTGAAGTTGTCCCTGCACGGGAACAGGGACTGAACCACCCCATCCAGGAATGAGGGCTCCAGGGTCTCGGCCACTGCGGGACCAAAGGGGCGCAATTTGTTTCGCCCCGCCTTATAAGGTCTCCCGTAGGGGTCACTGTCGAGACCCTCTAGCATCTCCGCTCTCGCCGAGTCTCTGGCGGCGGCGATGGCCCTATCGAGGACCATTTTTGCCTCCACATAAACCTCATAGAGGTGCTCCTCGTCGGCGTGGTCCCGTCGACGCCGCCGCCGGCTTCGCGTGTAGGCCCTCCTTGCCTCCACACACGCTGCTCGGAGCCCCGCCAGCTCCACCGACCACCAGTACACGGCGCGCCTGGGTAGTGGTCGGCGAGACCGAGGCATGCTAGAGTTGCATACCTCGGTCAGAGACTCCCTCAGGCGCCCCGCCACGGTATCCACATCCAGGCCGGCGGAAGGCGGCGAAAACCAGTCCTGGATGAACGCCGCCTCCCCCGCTGCCTCCCTGTCCAGGCGGGTGAGAGCCCACCGCGGGAACGGCGATCGCCCCGACAGGGGCCGCGTCTCTCCGGGGCCACCGGTGGAGATGTCGAACCGTACGTAGCGATGGTCCGACATAGTCTCCACCAGGTCCACCCGCCAGTTCAACAAACCTAACCCAAGTGATTCACCAACAATAGAAGGGATCCGGCATTAATGGCCACTGTTCTACTGCACTGCACTGCACTGCACTGCATTACTGCATTACACTGCACTAATCTAACCTAACCCAAAGGATTCAATAACCGTCAATGGTACCCGACGCAGGTATATATAAGGAGAAGAAGAAACACAAAAAAATAATATTAATAACAAAGTAGACGTTTTTAAATTACATTAAACGTTATAGATTTTGAATTTCTGAATGCGTTTTTCGGACCGAGAACTCATCGAGCATTTGATTCTTCGAACAGAAAATCGGAAAACAAAGAAATCGCATTTACGACTTCCGGTAAAATAAATTTCGTGATTTTTTATAATTGACATTATAATTTTTAGGCATTATGGAAATCGGAACATCGAAATTCGGAATAAAATATTTCGGAGTATTTGGGTGTTCCCCTTGAATTTGTATATACTCGTAAAATACGAAAGAACTTTTTCCCGGACTTAATACACTGACGTCTAAATAAGAACGTATTTCTTCGTAATAGAGAATAGCTGTTGCGCTGGAGTGTATCAATACCCAAGGTAAACCAACCAAATTGAAAAAAAATATACGTTTTAAGAAGTTTTACGTTTTATTGAAAGACGTTATAAAGAGTTTGTACAGTACTTTACAAAGAGTACTTACCCCAATAACCAATCACTTCAAAAACACAATCTTTCATAGCCAATTAATTAATAAATTACCGATTCCTGTATAATTTTCACTTAAACAAAGTTTCTGAAGCCAAAGGAAAGGGAAATTATTAAAAGTCAAGATGGAGTAACAAGAAGTCGTGCAAACTAAATCGTTATAAACTTAGTAAAACAAGTTGTTTTCGTATATTTTTTAATTGGTTTGCACCTGTTGATTGATTAGTATTGAGCTGTTTTAGAGGAAGAGTTTGTAGATAATATTTTTTACAAGCTTAAAACATTTCAGTTTAGTTTTCGACAACTTTTTATCTCCGTTTTTTTGTGAATTAGTATTCACACAGCTCACCGTGTGATTATGAACCTATATGTGGTGTATTGTGTATGACTATTAGGAATTATCAATAGATGTTCTCATTAATACAGCTAATGTTTTGACATTTCCTGATATTTAAAATCGAAAATAACGTGCAAAACTTTACATTCCGGTTTATTACTTATAAACTTTTAATTGTTCCAAAAACCCAAAAAAAAACATATTTTTTTATCAATCTCCACTCGCCAGAGATATCAAATACGAAAACGCAGCAACCCGCGTTTGTCCATCTCTGTTTTATTATTTTTTGACGTATCAAACGTCCGCTGTTATCAAGATTATGTTATTGAGCTTCCAGTCGCCCATGCAACAACTCTGACAGTACTATTTATAATTGTGCGTTTGAAAAAAGAAACTCAGTGCAGTTGTTGGCAAGTGTACTTGGGAATACCAAAGTAGGTGTTTTTTTTTCTTATAAGCATGACCTTGAAATTGTGTTGGACAGTGTTAGATAAGATGTTTTTTTATTATTTGTTGCTGTGACGTTCAGGGTTTTTGTTAGTTTTTAATTGCGTGGCTGTCCGTTATTTGTATTTTTGTAACTTTAAATAATTTACTAATTGGTAAAAAGAAAAAAAAAACAATAAAAATATAAATAAATAATAATAATAAATAAAAATAATAATATAATATTATAATATTTTATTGGTAATATTTCAAGAGTATTCTTAGTGTAGGGACGTATAAATATCCTCTGAGATTCTCTTATCCAATAAATACAATGAAGGAATGACACACTTTCAATTAACTATAAGAAAAAATTAAGTAATCATTCGTCATTATTTTACGCAACTTATAGATATTTTGGTTTTTTTGTTTCCGATGTGACTGCTGAATGGTTGCTAGTTCCACAATGAGGAGTCACCATCATCCACTAGTGAACGTTTGCCTACAGCGGATCAAGGGCAATCCGATGACCGGTACTGCCGATGCTGTCACCCCCTTTTATCCTGTCGACGGCTACCTTAGTTCTGTCTTGATTTTATGACAACCTAGTACTTTTAGTTCTCGTTAGTGAGATATTCTCTGAACACAATTTGTTTGAAAGATGAATTTTAATGATGTGTAGGAGAGGTGAGGCCTACTAATTTATCAATAACTAGCTTCTGCTTATGGCTTCACCCGCGCGGATTTCGGCACTCAAGCCACGGGAACGCGCTACCGAGACAAAAAGTAGCCTATATCCTTCCCCAGGATACCATCTATCTCCTTGCCAAATTTTATCGAAATCCTTTCAGTGGCTTAGGTGCTAATAGGTAACATACAGACAGAGTTACTTCCGAATTTATAATATTAGTATGGATGGCATGGTTCTTTATCAATGAATATTATCAAAAAATTTGGCAAAAAAAATAATTATCATTGCTACTGTCTTTTTTTTTGCAAAAATTGTTGTTTAAAATTAAAACATTTCGACTGGACTTTGACTAAAGGCTACATACATACATACATACATAATCAGCCTATAATGTTCCCACTGCTGGGACTTAGGCCTCCTCACTTTGAGAGGAAATGGGCTGTAATCTACCACGCGGGCCCAGTATGGATTAGTGGATGTCACATGTCTTCGAATTTTTTGTTCTAGGACATGCCGGTTTCCTCACGATGTTTTCCTTCACCATTTTGAGAGCAGTGGTGATGAAATTATTTACACAAAGTAAAGCGCCTGCCTGGGTTCGATTCCACGACCTACATCTTGTAAGTCGGGGCCGATTCCACTGGGCCACCACTGCTCTAAAGGCTACAATGTTTCTGAATCAGATTGAAAGCTGCATTTCGGCAACCATGGCCAAGTCGTTATAACGATTACTGACAAATGCGTGCACTGACTGGACAGGTCCACTCATTCTGTGTGGTTTTTCCTCAAAAGACCATTTCAGACACAAATCTACATGGTCTTCACATGATCTGACCAAGATTATGTCTGGACTTTTAAAGAGACTGTGACCTCTGAGTTTGTTTCGGCCTTTCTTCTCAGAGCAGCCAGATAGGAAACGCGGAACTCATCTAGTTTTAAAAATATGATTGACGTGTAAAAGTGTTTGTACAAACCTACTTACAGAAATAAAATAATTTATCAATATCATTAACTAGAATCTGGTTATTGCTACCCTTACCAGTCTTGGAAGAATTACTTCTGAACCAATTCAGAAGGGGACTTTTACCGTCTTTAACTGCTTGTTTTGCCACGGAAGTAGTAAGTGCGAGTGACCTGTGAACATAAATATGTTATCGGTCCTCTTAATGACTGATGCGTGTATGTTACGGACTACGGACTTTTGTAAAATAATTATGTTAGGTGTCATTCGAACTGCAAAGAGATATCAGTAGGTAATATAAAACAAAGTTGCTTTTTATGTCTCTCCGTGTGATCGCTTACATCTTCCAAATAGCACAATAGAGTTTGATGCAGTTTTCAGCATCATTTAGAGCATTTATTCCGGAAGGTTCAAGTGTATAATATATTAATATTTAACTTATATATAGCACAGACATCTCGATGTTTTGACATGTCACCTTATCAATAGACTATGGCTCTATGAGCTGTAGATTTCACTAGTCTGTCTTTGCATAGCTTAAAACTGAATTTTAAACGCACTATCGCGCGAAACGGCTGACATATGTTTTTTTACGTTTTGAACCCCAATATCTCCGCCATTTAGAAAAAAATCGGAAAACTGAATCGACAAGAAAAAACCATATAATTATCGAACCTACTCACAAAATTTCACGAGAATCGGTTGAGAAACGCGACCTGTAGAGAAGATCAGAAATCCGGAAATCCGGACATACGAAAGCATTTTTGCCCAAGCTGAAATGGAGACGCTTCGCTCGCGCCTCGCGCTCGCTCGGTCAACTGCACCCGTGCAAAGCATGGGCGTGTTACTATTATATAATAATTATGTTAGGTGTCATTCGAACTATGAAGGAGATATCAGTAATTATTATGTTGTTTACAGCTGTAATACATGTATGTTGCGAATGAAGAACTTGCGTTGTTTAGTTTATAGTTAAAGTATCGTAAGTTCATAACACACATAACATAACATCACCCTTGTATTTCTGAGGGGTTAGGTAGAGGTGCACGTCACTAAACCCACATTTCGCCAGTTATGTTTAAGAGGGCGCAGCAAGACAGAAAAAAACAATTTTCACCCGCGCCTCTTTGCCTACCCCTCTCATCAAACACGATGAAAACAAAACACAATCCCTTCCCGCCAGCAGAAACTTTTCACCTGGCGTTTATCTAGGCATTCGAATGTGAATCTTGTGCGTAGTATGTATGCGCAAAATAATCAGATGAAACCGCTCTATTCAATGTACCATGATTTATGATTGCTGCGTTCAAGTAAATGAAAAATGATAAATGATTTTATTTCTGTAAGTAGGTTTGTACAAACACTTTTACACGTCAATCATATTTTTAAACTAGATGAGGTCGGCGTTTCCTATCTGACTACTCTCAGAAGAAAGGCCGAAACAAACTCAGAGGTCACAGTCTCTTTTAAAGTCCAGACATAATCTTGGTCAGATCATGTGAAGACCATGTAGATTGGTATCTGAAATGGTCTTTTGAGGAAAGAACCACAAAGATTGAGTGGACCTGTCCAGTCAGTGCACGCATTTGTCAGTAATCGTGCAGCTCAACTCAGGAAGTCAGGACTTGAGGAGCTCAACGATTCGACGAACAATACCAACGAAAGGACATTTGGGTAGGCCACATAAATTACTCAATCTGCCAGATCATGATCAAAATTAACTGCGAAAAAAAAGCAATGACCCACATAATCCTCACATTCACAATAATTAAAATAACATAATACTTTACAAGTAAATACTCATGTCATTGTGAATATAAAATTCAACAATGTCAATGTGTATATAAAAAATCGGACATAATGTTTGAGAACCATGTAGATTGGTGTCTTAAATGGTCTTTTGAGGAAAGAACCACACAGATTAAGTGGACCTGTCCAGTCAGTGCACGCATTTGTCAGTAACCGTGCAGCTCAACTCAGAACTTAAGGAGCTCAACGATTCGACGAACAATACCAAAGAAAGGACATTTGGGTAGGCCGCATAAACTACTTAAACTGCCAGATCAAGAATATAACTGAAACAATGACCCACATAGTCCTCATATTCTCAATAATGAAAATAATATGATACTTTTTGCAGTAAATATTCATGTCTAAAATAGCTAGCAAATTAAAATCAACATTCACCGTGTAAATTTATTGGAGCAGCTCAATCTCAAGCCTTTTTGTCCTCAATATAGTCTTTCACAGTATAATAGGCTTTCTGGCATAGTTTCCGTTTTATAAAAGATTTTAATTTATTAAAGCTTAGATCTTGAATGTGGCTAGGAAGTTTATTATAAAAACGTATACATTAGCATCTAAACGAGCCACCTATTTTCTTGAGCCTGGTTGTAGGAACAATAAATTTGTGTTTGTTTCTAGTATTTATATTGTGGATATCACTGTATTTTTTAAACAGATTAATATTTTTATGTGCATACAAAAGATTTTCATAAATATACTGATAAGGCACAGTAATTATATTAATCTCTTTAAATTTATCTCTAAGGGAGTGTCTGGGACTTAATTTATAGATGGAACGAATTGCCCTTTTTTGTAAAACGAAAATTGTCTGGATATCGGCGGCATTTCCCCACAACAGAATAGCGTACGACATCACACTATGAAAATAACTAAAGTATACTAAACGAGCTGTCTCTAAATCAGTTAAATCACGAATTTTTCTAACGGCGTTTGCTGCAGAGCTAAGCTTTTTTGACAATTTATCTATGTGGGGGCCCCATTGAAGCTTGGTATCCAAAGTTATGCCTAAGAAAACTGTGGTATTTTCGGGTTTCAGCACTTCACCCTTTATGAGAACACTAGTTTCTACTTGTCTAACATGAGGTATCGTAAACTTAATACATTTAGTTTTTTTCTCGTTAAGAAGTAGGTTATTAACATTAAACCAGTTAACTACTATTGCAAGGGCGCTATTTACATTGTCAGTAATCAGCTGCTGACGTTTCAGTTTAAATAAAAGTGAAGTGTCGTCTGCAAATAACACTATATCATGTTTATCCTTTATGAGATAAAGCAAGTCATTTACCGATCCGGGTGATCTTTTTCCATTAACATCAACTCTCTGAATCCTATCACTCAAGTAAGAAGTAAGAAGATCCAGAGAGGCGTTTCGGATTCCGTAGTGGTGCAGTTTCCAGAGTAGTTACTCAATATTATTGTATGTCCTGAATTTGTTACCGATGCTAGTGGGTTGTTAGATTGGAGAGTAGCCCGACTTGAATTAATTAAAAACTAAATGTTAATTCAAAATACGGCCTATAAATTTTTGATTCCGAATTGAAAGACAAATATAACGTTGTAGTTGAGAAAATATGGTCCATTATAACTACAAATGAACGATTTTCAGATATTTTCCTGTACCTATTTGTACTGTGAGACCTTGCTTTTTACCAAATTTCGTGATTCTAGGTCAACCGGATGTATCTTATGCGTTTTAATTTATTTTCGAGTGAGTACGAAATAAATGGCAATTTATGCCAAGATTCCAAGTCAACGTCTTAGAAGCTCGATTTTTTTTACAGCTCCATAGTAAGGCAGTTCTAAGTATTCGATATCAATTTCAACTTGATACCCCCGCGCATTCCTGAAAAAAGGGGTCAGACAGATGGATAACAAGGTGGTCCTATAAGTGTTTCGATCTTTCCTTTTGAGGCACGGAACGCTAAAAAGCAAAGTACTTCCATCAAACTCCCATACTACATACTCATGATAGGTACTACCCACATGATGATCAAAACAAACTCGATAAACTTGCTTTTTTGACGATATGAAATCGAATAATTATAATCGCATTACTTACCTTCCGCTTTTTTACTTTGAGAAAATGAAATCAATTGAACAAAAATAGCAATTATCTATGGAAATTTGTTGGACTGCTGTGATCAGCAACCCTATTCCTCGAATGGTTTTTTAATTACAATATTTAAACGAAATATGATCATTGTCCAGTCCCTTTATTTTCAATGAAATTATTCAGTAGGAAAACATCTGTTTATTTTGCCTATACTATACGCTAAGCTTGAATGCAGAATCACAGATAATATTCATGTTTTGGAACTAGAAACTCAATGCTGACGTGACAAAGTTCAAATTCCAATGTAACCAAATTTTACTAAGGGCCTTCTACGAGTTGGACCTCACGACGTCTTCGTGGAAAACAGTGTTAACCAAGTAAAAAAATATAATGGTATATCGTGGATATTGCTTTGCAGGATCGTGCAAAGTCATTCAGCAACCGTGTTACCAAGTAAAATATAATAATGGAATGTGTCATGAAAACCGTGAAATCCTATCCTGCGCGAAGCGAGAGTAGAAAAAAGTCCTCGCCAAAAACATTTATGAAAAATAGGCCAATTTTGGAACAAACAGTACATTAGTCGCCTTTACCGACAAAATAATTGGCATATCTAGGCCAATTATTTTGTCGTGCGTGTCAAAGAAAGTCGAAATTTTATTACGTTCCTCTTTTGTAACATGTTGAAACTTTAGCTTTAAAAAGCAAGCCGACAATCCCAAACATTGTGATCCGTCACAACCGTTACGCATCTCTACCATAAAAAGGGACCTAGTCATGAGAACACTATCCGTATTAAAAATGTCATGTCTCGTGCACACCGTTTCGTACTTTTGTCCGCAATAAACCCATTACATATTTTAGTTATCCGGTTTATTTATTTTATTAACTCCACTAATATTATTAGACCAATAACGTACCTATACGTTAAATTTCGAGTTTCACCTTGATTCGGGGGTTGGTCAAGTCGCTCGAAATGGTTCGTCTAAGGTTACCCTTACACGGAGTTTAGCAACGAAAGTGGGAGTAAACGAATTTGGATATTGAATTAATATCAATGATACGAGTAGTACAGGATCCCTGGTACACTTTTTATCATGTAATACTAACAAGCTGATTTTTCGTGAGTCCTTTTGACTGGACGCCCAACTTTTTCCTTACAGTAACGTTGGTAAATGGTAGCTTACTCGTAATAGGGGTAGCAAGGATAAAATATGTTGATTTGACAAATTTTAAAAATTTATTACTTACCGAATCTTTCTTTCTTAATTATCGAGATAATTATCTAAATAACATGAAAAAATATTTGTCCTACAAAATATAAGGTTTTTTTAGGGAGTCCCCCCTCTCCAACATGTATCATAAACAAGGTCTTGAAACCAATTACTAACCAGCTGATTTTTTTTTATTGTTTAGCTTACATTTGTATAGTTTACCACCCACATTGTCCTACAAATTGCATGGTATGTCATCTTGGTCCTACGCTCAAAAGTTGTCAATACCGCAGGACTTTTTTTTTTATTAGTAACTGTAGGACAAAGGTATCACGTGATAGGTCAATATATTTTTCGTCCAAATAAAACAATGTCCTACAAAAAAAAAGGTATGTTTTATTAGTCCTACAAGATTTGTAATTTATTATATGGAAACTCTAATTTTCGAGAAAAAAGAGAAGAAAAAAAAAAATTGAGATATGTGGCTTTCTAGTAAGACTTTTTTATCTGCTCGAAAGCATTATAAACACAAATATTGTGATGCTGTATTGCCTGAAAGTTGGAGTGATGAAATAATAGGTTATCATTCCTCTTGTTACAAGGAATTTAGAGTAAAATCTAAATATTTGTCTTATGAAAGGTAAGTCCATTGATTTTTGTTTTTTTTTAAATAATATAAATAAAAAAATCGTCTGTGATGTAGCTCTGCAGTCTTTCCGTGGCTCATTGGTTTGTGGCCCACCTGACAAGTTTTATACGACACTAACATTCGGATTCTGAAAAGTCCCCATGAAGCTCCCTCAATGTCACATTCATATTATTTATGCAGTGTGGCAGGGACAAGCAAACTGTAACCATAAATTCAGTACATGGTTCTAGAGTCTCGCTAAGGTGAAAACTCTCATAGGTTATCAAAAAAAAATCTGCTGTTTCATAGAAAAGTGCAATATCTACGCGGTCAAAATATAAAAACATAAACATTTTTTTTTTATTTTTTTATAAACAGATACACTAAGAATACAGACACGATAACAAACACAGACAAAAACAAACACTCACAAAGTAAGAATATGTCTGCTGCAGCATTGCTGGATATAAGGGCAATCCAGTCTGTTGGCGATCATCGCCAGGACGGTGTTGGCGGTGCTCCGCACTCTGCGCACCAGAGACGCGCACCGCTTGCGCATCGTCGCGTGAAAGCAATCGGTGCGCGCATCTGCGAACATGCCCGAAGCGCTGCAGTGGCGGGGCAGCCTCAACACCGCCCTGATTCCGTTATTGAACTGGACGCGGAGAGCGCTGTATGCCGCACGAGTATACTTTGCCCACAGGCTGCACGTGGAGAGGGATGTACAATAAGCTCTAAAGAGCACACACACCTTTTTTTTTAACTATCCGAAGAAATATTTCGACTCAGGGTGGTCCAGAGTCATGTACTGAATAGGTAACAGGTTGCGCGTCGATGTCCCTGCCATTCTGTATAGAATACATATCCTTACAATATTGGAAAAGTAATAATATTAGGCAGGGTATTAAAAAATCCAAAAATAGAGTACACTAGCGTCAAAATTGGCAAGTTAGAAAGTGGAAGTGCCAAGAAACTCATATAAAACTAACTGTTTCGTAATCTGTACAATATTTCCTAATAGTTGTATGACTTTCATGTAATTTGGTTTACAATCAAACGAGTATGTTTCAAGTTTTGCTATTTTAACACATTTTTTCATTCAAGAACTTAGATATGTCGGAGAAGGTATGTCTCTCTCGTTATTATCAGCCATATTTTAACTACTGTGGGCGTACTATGGGTAATGTTAGTTATTTCGCAATAGAAAAACCGTTTGGAGTTTAAATCAAATTATAATTTACGATCAAATTAATCACACTTGCGAATTACACACTGTAGGTACACGACACAACTCTACGGAACGCGCGACAGTTTCTAAACGTCTTCTCTGCTTACCCGTCAACAACAAATTCTGCTTTGCTCTGGTCAAGCCTGAGCGTTATAGACTCTGTCCAGCGCCACCTGGTGGCACCGGCGCGCGGCGTCCCGAGTAGTCAAGTCAAACGATTGATTTAACGTATTTCCGACAGATATAACAATTCTGCATATTTTTACATTCATTCATCATCATTTTTCTACGAAGTTTATTAACTTATTAATAAAAGAAAGAAAGAATAAAGTTTATTTGGACACAGTACATGAAACACAAAACACAAATAATAAAAAATAAAAATAAAAAGTGTTAACAGTGTGTGCCTCACGGCTGCGCCAAAAAGGTTCATTTCAGCATTAATGTCAGACAGATGCTGTCTGACGCTGAATAAGTTATAACAATAACATAACTTACATGACATGTTCGTAAACATGTCAAAGTCGTTTATTATGTTGACAGTTATGTTGCTAGCTTATGGGTGTACCTAACCATAAGGAAACATTTAAGACGATCAACAAGATAAAAAAACACCACAGGGTACGAAATACAAAAACTGTTGACGGCGATGGTCGTGACGCACTATTCTTGTGTTTGATTGTTTTTTTTTTTGCTGAAATTTTATTTGTTAATTTTATTAAAAACTTAATTAAATTACCTCCTTATTATATATATAAGCAGTTCTATTTGTTTTATAATTGACTAGCTGCCACCCGCGATTTCATCCGCGCAGATTTCGATTATTATCTGTTTTGGACCATTTCTACTTACTGCAATAAACTACTTTAGACTATATTGAAAGATTTATTTCGTTCAGCGAAAACATGCAGATTTTGCGAATTAAAAACACGTGAGCAAGCTACGTAGAGTTGACTGTGGGGAAAACATGCCGTGCCCAAATGTATTCCGGCTACCTTTAAAGTTTGACCCTGTGATTTATTGATAGTCATTGAAAATGCATCTTTCAATGGGAATTTTAAATTTTTATGGTAAGTTATTGTGTATAATTGAGATGCGTGGTATAAGCACATTAAAATTTCGGGCTTCACCATATGCTTTCCTAGTTCAATAACTCGCAATCTAGTCCCGATGCATAATCTCAGTGCGTGCAGGTTGCGCATTAACAAAACGGGTATATCTACCTTTAATTCCAACTTATAGAATGGCACCCCAGGTAGTTCCAAAGAGTTTAGAAACTCTATGGGGTAGCTCGTAGTATCATCAGATGACATGTCTGTGTCGATGGAGTTGTACACTGATGTTTCGCTAGTTATTTCGTCCAAGATTTTTTCTCTGTCTGTCTCATTTTTTGGTGGCAGTAAGGTTCTTTCACACAACTTGGAAAAATTTGGATAAACTTGTGCAATAAGCTCGACTTCCGAATCCACAACATGACAAAATTAGTTTGTGAATAGACCCATACCTTCCTCGTCCGTTTTTTGTCGACATGCACATAACTCGTGCAGTTTCTGAGCGTACGCACCTGACTCTACATCGCCGAATAACTGAACTCGCATGTTAGTAGTGTGCTGCAGCTTTTCAACTTTAGCCCACATATATGATGCTTTCAGATATGCTTCGATTTTGTCAGCAGCAATGCCTCTCTCGATAACAGGCAAAGTCTGCCTAAAATCACCTGCCAGTAACACCACCACACTATCGATTAACTTTCGATTGATGTGTACGTCTTGTAGACAGCGATCAAGCGCCTCGATGGCGCGTTTGTGTGACATAGTGCACTCATCCCTCACCATCAGCTTAGACTGTTGCAACAGGGCGCCGCGGTTACTGCTCTCACGGATGTTGCACGTTGTGGTTTCTTCGCTAGCAAAATTAAGAGGTAATTTGAAAACCGAGTGACATTATGGTCGCTGCGAATTTTTGCTAGAAGCAAATGAAGTAAAAAAGTTTTGCCCGTACTGCGCGGGGCATCGAGGATAAAAAGCCACCTTTACCACTCTCAACTCGTTGTAATATTTTGTGGTAATGTCTTTTTGTTCTGGTAGTAGAGCTGGCTCAGTTTCGCAGACGTGAGCATCTAATTTGACGGTATCGTAGCTTAGCTCTCTGATCAATTCATTTGATAGCTCTCCTCTACGCTGTGGTGTCGGATACCAAAGTCGGACAACGTCTTCCGGAAATTGAATAATTTTGTCCGCGATAAATCCCAATGCTTCATTGAAACAAAGATCACTGTTGACTTGATCCACTCTTTTAAATCTGGGCAAGATATCCGGGGTTAGATAAACCACAAGTGCATATCAATATGGCAAATAACTCTCTTATTTGCGGTGGTGAGTGACACAGCACGGCCTCTTCTATTGTGGCATCCCAGTGTTTGTCATCTTCTAACAACCCCAGCTTCTCACACGCTTGTCGATAAGTTTCAAGTTGTTGACCATCAACTGTTTTTAGATTCAAGAAGTTAGTGGGTCACCGTATTACATTCAGCAGCATTCGCAAACAATAACATTCAAAGTTGCTTACATGTACAGTGTAAATGCGGCCAATAGAGTCTCCCGCCTTTACACCTGGCCAGCTGTCGACGGGTGTTCCTTGTAAACGACGATTCCATTCTTTCAGTGATGCATTCCATGTATAGTAGCGAGGAACGTAAACGTAATGTTTTTGCAAATGCGTCATTTTGAGAAAACAGGAAAAATGCAGTTAGTGTCATCCTAGGTGGTGCTGCCGTTCTTTCTCTGAAATTATTCGCAATGAAGTAAATCCGGACACAATTAGGCAGATGTATCGCGAGATTAGTGACTGTTGGGTGTCTCTCGTGCAGTGGCAGACTCGATATCCGCAACGCTGCTTCGTTACTACTAACGTATCGACCGGCTCTAAATGTTTACACCTCATCTCTCGGGTCAATATTTTGCCCTTGCTGTCGGATTTTAAAAATAGCCTGGTCGCTCCCTTTATTTATATATTTGCAAATATTTTTGGTCGCCTGCACCGTATTACAGAACTCTACATTTATATGGGAATTAAAAAATTTAGACAGGAGGGGAGAATATGGGACCACCCAACTGTTGTCAACCAATATTTCCTGTATTCCACCTCGGATTTTTAGAATCATCGTACGACCACCATCTTCTGGTTCTCTTTGTTTGTACAGAGTATGGCCTTTATCATTGGTTTGCGTATCTTTTAAAAGCGTCTTTGGATACTTTTTGGTAAATTTTCCTTCCTTTATGCACGGTGATGAAGGATTTAGTGCACCACAGGGTACGTGAATCATAATCTTGGTCACCGTTTCATAGAGTTTCTGATCAGTTTCCGGGTTTGGTATCTCTGCACTTATGACTTCGTTAATTTGATTGGGATGCATTTTTTCCGTCAACCACAGAAGTAAGTGCACGTGAGACAAACCTCATTTTTGCCACTCGATTGAGTACATGAAGCACTTCAAGTCACCAAATATTTTACCTTTTGTAAGTAGAGCAACTAACTTTTTAAATTTTATTTGAAATACTCTGGCTGTTAAGTCATTTCTGTCTATTGAATTTTGACCTGGTATAAGCTTTTTGGTGATATCGTGCCAGGCGGGGTTGCACGTCATTGGGATAAATAGATCAGGTCTCCCGTAGTTACGCACATATGTGAACGCATCATGCGTGTATTCATGCGGGTATCTCGGGCTATACACACATGATGACGGGAGAATCACTACCTGACCCAAGTTATTTGGATCCAGATCCGCAGCATTCCTTAACGCGTCTTGTAAATGAACATAGTTTTCTGCTTGCAGTTTCTTTCGGTTCAAAGAAATAAACCTCAAGCGCTCATTTTCCATCTTGACATACATGTCCAAAAAAACTGATGAAGGAGAAGTGTTGACATGTTAGAACGAAGTACAAAGACGTGCACGTAAAAGCATCCGTAATAAAAAAGAAAAAGGCCGGGGCAGCTAAGAGATGACTAGTCCCTGCTGACGGTGCCCGTTCACGAACATGATGTTTGGATGAGCACCATTCAAATCAACCATTTTGAACACACGCCATCACCAGCGACACATTTGAGTGAGCATGCACACTCTCAACTGCAGTCAATGAAAGACGTACCCAGTAAATGGTAGCTTTATAGTAGGTACATAATACTCACACATGTGCTATGCAATTATTCAATACTAAGAGTATCGTCTCAAGACTTTTTATAATGCAAATTTAATTTTTAAAATCTTCAGTAGCACCAACAATGTCTTCAGATGCTAATCACTTAGTTTGTGCGCCCTTGTGGAGCAGAACCAGAGCAGCAGCGTTGAGCCAAGATTTTTTTTTCAGCGATGTAATCCCCAACTTATAATATGCTTGGCTGCATCGTGTGCGTTTATTACAAAATTTAAATTTCGTTTCATTCAGTTGAAGTATGTGGAGAGGTATTTTATTGTAACATTTTGAACAGGACCCCGTAAAAGATGAGTCTACTCGACTGTATGTTCTTTTTTTCTTTTATTTTTAAATGTTTGTTTAGCTCATAACTTTTTTCTGGGTGAAGCGATTTGGATGAATCTTTTTTTTGTTTAATAGCTGGTGCTTCACATGTGGTCCCATTTAAATTTGATTGATCAAATTTAAATGGGACCACATGTGAAAAACACCACCACCACCACCACCATGTCATGTGAAAAACTACTGGTCAGACCTTGAGGTCTGACCAGTAGTTTTTGAGTTATCCTTAATACTGCATATTTTTTCCTTTTAGTTTATATTGATGATGTGTTTATAATTTCCTATCACTGTTATTTACATACCAAGTAGTGGTATACGAATTTGTGTGGGGTAGGTACCGCAACTAAAAAGTGAAAAATAAAAACTTTTTTACAAAAAAACAACCGACTTCCAAAAAAAAGCAGTAAAAGACGTGAAAAATAACTTTAATTTCGGAAGTCGGTTGTTTTTTTGTAAAAAAGTTTTTACTAAAAAGCTTTATATTTTCCCTTACGTACCTTTTTATTTTTTGTTTACATGATGTTATCATAGGTATATTGACAGGATACCGTCATAATGTTTATATCTTTAAACAGTTCTCTTTGACAGTCGCGCCTGCGGAGGCCATAATATATGGCTCTGATGGCTCTTTTCTGCAGAATAAAAATAGACTCGATGTTTGCAGCCCGCCCCCATACCGTTAGACATGATACTATGAAATTAACTAAAATAGTTGCCTTGCGGTATCTTCATCGGTAAATTGACGGATTTTTCTCACAGCATATGCTGCTGAACTTAACAGTCCTACAAGAGATGTTAAATGAGGACCCCACTAAAGCCTTAAGTCGAGCGTTATTCCCAGAAAAACAGTTTTACCGACAAATTCTTCTTTTTATTCAATACTATGTCACAATCACTATTTTTAACATTCGGTAAAGCAAATCTTATGCATTTAGTTTTCATCTTTTTGGTTTAAACTGTCTATATTTTCGGGTTTCGTATTTGTGAACAGCGTTTATAAACCCCTTCGATAATATTGATTCATGTTCGATTCAGCACGAAAGCGTATCGAATGTTTGTGAATGCCTATAAAGGTCTGCCTGTTTTGTTCACCGACAGTAGCTTTCTGCACTACTTTGCTAGATCACCAAATTAATGTTTTTTTTTTTTGTCAATACAGACACACAGACACACACAAAAGACGTTCCTATTTCAAAATGCAATGTAAATACTAGGTGCGTGCCCGTGATTACGTCTGCGATCCAGGGCGAAAAGTAGCCTGTGTCCTTACCCAGGTCATGGTCTATCAGTGTGCAAAATTTCATCGAAATCCGTTCAGCCGTTTTAGCATAACAGCGTAACAAACAAAAAAACTTACTTTCGCATTTATAATATTAGTTAACGTAGAAAATGGATGTGATACGGGAAACAGCTAGTCCTTCCTAAATCCAAAAGTCCGTTCTTAGCTAATCGAGTAAAACAGTAATCAGTAATAGAGTCGTGATTTTGCTATGTAAGTCTTATAAACATAAATAGAAAAGTAAAATCTTTTCCAATACGCTATAATCTTGTTGAGTACAGAAAACGCTGGTCCGAACGTGAGTCATAGATCTTTGAAGTCGATAGAACTCACAAAGCAAGTAATATTAATACCTACCTTTAAATGGTGTAGAATAAAACTTGTAACTTTATTTAGATATGTTAAAAATGTAACAATCTAGTTTAGTGTACAAGTAAGTTAAAATTTTCTTTAATCTTAAGTATTTGTTACTTTGATATTCACTTTCATTTAACCAGCACCATAATTAAGTGACACACTATCTATCACAATCTGAATAATTTTGAAGCCTATTGCTAATCCATTGCTTCTTAAGTTCGAATAATTTGTCTGCTCAACAACGGTAATAACGCAATGAATGTTGTTGAACTATCAAAATGAAACCCATTCCTACTGTTAGTGTGTTACTTAATTACCCCGCAGGAAAGGCTAACCTTAATATTTAAAACTTGTTACAACTATCGGAAATGTTCTATTGGGAATTTACCTTCTTAATTGAAACATTGAACTTTGCAATAAAATATGTAAGTAGATATAATAAGTTAATTATTATATCAATTAAAATTTATTTATATAATATTTTTAATCATATACCTACCTACTGCATCCGGATTACTTGACAGGCATGACTTTATGTGAAAATAGGTTATACAATTTGATAACCTATTTTTTTTGTTGATATCTATAAGGAAATTAAGCAAAAACCCAATATTCAAAATTACTTTAATAATACGACTATCAGACAACTTGGTACAATTGTTTTGCTACACTTATGTTATCAAATAAAAGGTGATGTTTAAAAAAAACAATAATTGTTTACACTTCGCACTTTTGCTATCTCTTGCAGACATGACAAATGTGATTATACATAATAATTTTATTACATAAGAAAATTAAAGAGTTTTTTTTATTGAACTGTAATTAATTATATCAGACACTTTTGAAACAGATTTGATATTATGGATAGCAGTTCCTACAGAGGAAGCTAAAATAAAGATGAAATAGAATGAAATAGCATAATGATATTATAGGCGGCGGTGTTATAACACCATTATGCTGCGAACTATATCTTATTTGCCCAGGTAATTTGAATTTAACTGAACTTTTTTTACGAGCCATACAATCAGCAAGGTAGTGCACCGGTTTTTATGCCAACTAGATTTGCCTCACAAATCTATATATAAACCAAAAAAAATGTTTCTCTCTATGTCCGTTATAGACTTTGAAACCACCCACCCGATGTGCCCTAAATTGGTTTCATTAGAAAGGAAATAATGCGGAAATGGTTTAAAACCATTTTTTTTGACTGTTTTATTATCAGCATAGTAGCACACGCCGTGTATCCGCTAATCCTAAATATTTTAGCAAAATACGGATATTTATTAGCATTTTTAAACTCCTTGGATTTAAACTGGCATTCGATCACATCAATCTCTCTCTCTTCTAGTCATACTTTCTCACTCACACGTTTAAATCTAACAATGTTTCCATGAGACAAGTCTATTGCTTCTTAGCTCTGCCTAAATTGCAGTGTAGCCACGTTCAGTGGTCCCAGCTACCAGCAATTTGTGGCGTCTTGTGTGGCTGTGGCAAATAGTTTACACGAAACCTTCTCGACAATTATTACTAAGACAGATATTTCAGGTTTACACCAAACTATATTTTTCAAGAATAAACAATAAAACTGAGATGTGTTGGTTTTTTGAAAGTTGTGATGAAAAAAAGATGCGGCTATCTTTGTCCGTGTCAGTTCTTCGAAAATAACTTCTGTAGCTATGTAAATAACTTTAGCTTATATCAAAAAAATCAAAATATTTTATTTCACATAAACCAACATGGGCACTTATGAAACGTCAGAAGCTAGGTGCACGGTTCCAATTAGTTGTTTCCTATGGAGAAGAGCCGGCAAGAAACTCCACGATTACTCTTTTAAAAATAAGGGGCTTTTACAATGTTTCCAATTACAGTGTTGATAGATATGGGAGGACAGTGTAGGCCTGTCAACAAGTAACATGTACTCAACAAAATATAAAAAGGTCCACAAATCTTGTCTACAAGTTAGGTCTACAACGTTCTCACATTCACAAAATATAAAAACTTTTTGACAAAAAAAACAACCGACTTCCAAAAAATACACTACAAAGTGAAAAATAACTTTAATTTCCGAAGTCGGTGTCTTTGGATCTTATTTTAGTTTTTTGCCACCGACTTCCGAAATTAAAGTTATTTTACACTTTGTAGTGTATTTTTTGGAAGTCGGTTGTTTTTTTTGTCAAAAAGTTGTTATTTTTCACTTTTTTGTGGGTTAGATAATAATTTATCGAAGTTACAATAGCCTAATGTCAACTGCTCATCACCTTTTACAAAATATTTCGTTTCCCGATGCAAGGAATTAAGGAGTTTATTGTTGAGGATTTCTCTTGGTAAAAACCAGAAGAACTGGAGCTGGTGGTGAAGTCACCATCAGCTCCATTTAACAATATGCATTGTGACAAGCATAAATTGATAAGCAACCAACGAAAGAACATTGCTAGAGATGACGCGATTACGCAACTTAAATTCAGTCTCATTTTGACGCATCAGCATGACTAGTAGGTAGTGGTTGCCCTATGAAAAACTTCAGTCTTAATTGGGTATTATTTTTGTACGACCTGAATATTTTGGAATATTGAACCGTATGAAGTAAGCCCAACAAAAGGTAACTGCTGTAAATCGTTGAGGAATTCCCTCGACTGTCTATGGTCTCCATCATCAGACCTATAATGGCACTTATAACCCATATGGGTGCAAAGTTCTCATCAATATAAATAAATTAAGTCCAAACACAAGGTAACTACTGTAAACCGTTGAGGAGTTCCCTTAACTGTCTTTCATCTTCATCATCAGACCCCTAATGACTGTCACAACCCTTCAGGTGTAAAGTTCTCATAAATACAAATTAATCAAGCCCAAACACAAGGTACCTGCTGTAAATCATTGAGGAATTCCCTCGACTGTCTTTCGGCTCCATCATCAGATCGATTCCAGACATTCATTAAATTGTAGTTCTTTAAAATACTTAATGAAAAAATTAACAAACGCACTAGGCGCTCCTACGATTTTGAATTGAGAACCTCCTCCTTTTTTTGAAGTCGGTTATAAAGAATCTATATAAAAATAAAAGCCTATTTAGACTAAATGACATGATTGCCATTACTACTGTAACAAATCGGAATCAAAATCCTATCCACAAAAGCCATAAATAAGGAGTTGATATAAGAATACGTAGTATACGAGTATGATGTCAAATAATGAGATATGTTTACTAGTTCACGAATAAGGTAAGACGCCGCTTTTGAGTGTAACCACACTACCACCACCACATCGACTGCGAGTAATACTAACCACTTAGAAGTAGCGTCTGAACTGGTCGCAACGACCTGGCTATATAACTTATGAAGGATTGCTGGGTGGTGAGACGGTAACCGGATAACATAAACCAGTTAATTAATACGATTATCACATTTTTTTTTTTAATATTTCAACAATTTGCAAACTCGACCTTTGCCATTGCATTATCTACTGTTTCATGGACAACACTAAATATATTTTTAAAGTTTGTACCTCGTTAGATACCTGATAAACATGAAGACATAATTTCCGTAATTAGTACGCTTATTGCCTTAATATAACTTCGAGATAACTGGTGTCAAAGTTCATGTATACGTAGATAATAAAAAAAAAATCGTTAATTAAACTTCTTCCTTTAACTTTTAACTTTTTGATGTTTTAGATAATTTGGTTACAATAAAAAGGTGTGTTAAAGTATTAGGTACCGGATGAAGTAGCAATGAAGGCTATTCAATAAGAGAGTTTAAAGAAAAATGATGTATAGTGACGAATTCTGGGAAATTTTCAAACATACATAAAAATTGAATTTTTCATTCTTATGAATTTTCACCTAGGCTTTATGGGGTGATTAACTGTTGCAAATGGGTCATACTATCACATCTTGGAAGGAATACGTCAAATTAAAAACTCACCCTGTATAAATAAATAAAAAAGTTTATTTTTTTGTATTTCCATTTATACTCAGTTCAAGACTCATGCCACCTATAAGACGCGGGCGGAGCACTTCGAAAAGCTGGAAACCAAGCTAATTTTCAGTCTAATCGGACTGCACAGCAATGTGAGGAGCGAAATTAAATTGAAAGGATTCGGATATCACCTACACTCTAAGCAAATAAAGACCTATTTTATTCTATTCTATCACAAACCCGCTCAGCGCGTCATTCCGCTAAAAATCTTGCAGGTTTGAAACGAGCTGCTTACAGTTACAACGTTTCAATTGACCACCGTGTCTACCAATGCGTTGCTATTGGATCTATGAACTCAGTTTGCCCACATTGTAAGGCATTGAAATACAAAAATGAAGCTGCTGGATTGTGTTGCGCAAATGGCAATCTGAAATTAGTGCAAGAACGGATTCCATACATTTCCTTTCAAATATAAAATCCAAAAATAGCTGATGAACTTAATGCTTGTTTAAAGCCCTCCGTTTTGTGGAAACACGTCAAGATACTAAATTTAAGAAAGAATATGCGTGTCGTGTTGCAAAATGATCGATGTGGAGTACTATATTCAAGACAACCCATTAACATAGGTAATGGAAAACTCCTTTTAAACGTTTTGACTGGCTGCGTTACCTTTCCTGACAAATTTAGTCAGTTTACTTAATTAAAAACCGAACCCATTCAAAACGTGTTCTCAAACGTTGCTCAAAATTACAGAAATCATATTTGTTTGAACAAACGAGCTATATTAGCTGCTAAAAACATGAAAGTAAATTAATTAAATTTCACAATGCAAAATGAAATTTCCAGTGAATTGAGGACATACAAATCAGTTCATTTCGCTACTAACCAAGATGATGTCGTCAAATATCCACCCGATTCTTTCAACTCGCTGGATTTGCCAGGATTGCCGCCTCACAATCTTATATTAAAGGTCGGATCGGTGATCATAATGTTTCGAAATATCAACCAACCGCGTCTTTGTAAAGGCACATGGGTAGCGGTGAACAAAATACAGAACGACGTGATCGAAGCAACTATTCTAAAGAGCATAAAGGGGAAGGCGTTTTGATACCACGCAACCAAATGATTCCCACTCAAATACCATTTGAATTTAAACGACTGTAGTTTCCGGTGCGGTTTGCTTTCGATATGACAATAAATAAATCAGGGGCAGCAATTGAGTGTTTGCGGCATTAATGTTGAAAACCCATGTTTCTCGCATGTCCAATTGTATGTTGCCTGTTCCCGTGTTGGAAAACCATCAGCTTTGTTTGTTTATGCACCAGATAATCAAACAAAAAATATCGTTTACCATAAAGCTTTACAATGAAAATATCATTTAACACAATATTACTAAAGTGTACAAAATAGAAAAAAAATATTTTGTAAGTAGTTGTTGTCTATGGTTAAGACATTAAAAATATATAGGAAAGTTTATTAACATTATGAAAATTTATTGTTGATACCGCGGTAATTATTTGACACTTATTAAATGAATTGATCACTTTGAATAACGTAACGTTTATATTATTATTTTTTGTTTAAATTACACATTTGACTGTAGAGTATCACAAACTTATCTGTTCTGGTGACCATTACTGAAAACTAAAGATGTCATTACGACATGTACACTTTAGCGACGCCATCACCAAAACTTGACTAGAAAAGATAAGTTTGTGGGACTACCACATTCCAATAGCTTTTGATATAACGACGTCTGTCGATTCAGCTAGTCGTAAATAAATAAATATTATACCTCTGCCAATCCCGATTGCAGAATCTCTTCAAAAATGTTCATAACGATCTTACTTGCGTCACTTGCATTCTATAGCACCACATGATCTCAACTAGGTCGTCAGTCCATTTAGCTGGCCGCCATTTAATTATCACTGCCTTTGACTATATGAGTGGCACTCAAGAATATTTTTATATCGTTGGTTGTATGTTCTTCTTAGTTGATTGATACATGGAGACCATTATATAGTATATAAAACGTTTCAATGATTTTTCTCAGAATTTACTTAAGGAAAAACCGTGTCTGTAGTCTTTTGTAGACTTTAGTAACTTTTAGCGATATTTCAGTATACACTGTAGGGCAGGCACTGTAGGGTAAAGAATATATTGCTATTTTTAAAATACGGCTGTCTCAAAATGTGTGTGGGATACGGAACAAAAATGCTTAGGTATCACGAAAGCGAAACAGAAATACATCCAGAAGTAGAACTTACAAGAATTATCCTACCAGATAAACGTGCATGCATTCGTGCTCAGCACACACACAGAATTTAATATAAGTGATTATAATACCTACATTAATTATATGGAGTAACCAATTATAATTTTTGTTACAGTGGACAAACAAAGCACTTCGACAGTAGACGCGGAAGCAGCCGCGGCACAAAATGAGCCGACTGAGGAACCAGGGAACAGGAATGGAATGAACACCAAGATGTTACGGCGAATGGATACAGTGCCGGACATCAAACGAGACACTTCTGGCATCACTACGCAGTATATTGCTACTGGGATTGGTAACATTTCTTATTCTGCTGTTCTTACATAAAAAATTCTGACTTTGCAGTTGCCGGGTGTTTAAAAAGTCCACGACTGCGAAAATTATTTTGCTTATATCGATCGGGATGCATTTTGTAAAATAATTGCTTTTACGGGTGCTGCAGTCGGTCAGGCTTATTTTGGTATACAAATTCTTCGTCTTCATGTCGCTGGCAGGACAGTATTTAAAATCTAGTGGGCCCAAAAGTTCGCCACTTCCACGACCTCGTCGGTAGCAGCGCAGAGGTCACTTTGCCTGCATGTTTTGTAACACAGAGGACAGGATAGGACGTGGAGCATGATTTGTGCTATTAAGTAACAGGCCACTTGCAACTATTTTTAAACAATGTGACTGTGCTAAGTACTCAATTCTTTTACATCGCTCTCTAATGTATGCCATTTATGCTTAAAAGTAATTACGCGCACAAAACAAATGAATACCGTTTGGCAGGGTAGTGTAAAAGTATGAATATGTTTGCCTGTGCAAAAGAATTAAATTAAAATATTAGTGCAAATAGCTTGTTCGACATTCGGTGCACCCTGGTCTGCCAGCCCCACTAACACTTTGTTGATTAGTTGATATTTTAACAACGGCAACGGCTTGAAATACTATTCTCATATAGTTCGTACCAACCGATACAAGAACAGAAGATTGGCTGCTTCAAATTCTTGTTCTCAAGTTTAATGAGACGTCTCTGTCTGTTTCGTGTTTCGTTGTTTAATTATGTCTCCTGGTTTTAATTTATTTGGACCTGACAGCTCCTAGTTTTTACCTAGTATACTATGTTTTGTGTTCTATAATATTATTGTTTTCCTCTTTGCAGTAAATCTTGGCGCGTTTGCGGCCGGCGTTTGTGTGGCTTGGTCGTCATCAGCACTACCTCTTTTGACGTACGGGCCTTTTGAGGTAAGCCGATGTTGATATTGATTAAATACTGGTCAATTTAAATAGTTTTATGAGATTATTGCGGCACATAGCATAACAATTTGTGAACCAAATTCAATCAAGTTGATTGAGCTTCAAGTTTTCTTTTAATATATTTTTTGTCCGTACTTGCTATATGGTTAAAGACGGTGAATACAGTAAATGACAATATTCTGACTGCACAGATGATCAATTAACACTGAAATATTAATTTTAATAGCGATTAAAACACACTATTTTTCACCAAAAAATAAAAATACTATCTACCTTCCAACTCGAAAGTTGTTGTAAAATTCAAGTTTATCCCATGTATCCCTAGTCTAAGGACCGTGTGTAAAGGGTTATCCCGTTAGATTTATACGCATGTAGTGGGGGAGGAGTGAGGGAGGAGGGGTATAGAGATCATAAATAATGTTTTCATTAGCGGCCGGCAATAAATTAAGCCGCGGTTAGGCGCAACCGCTGCGTGGGTTGTAGACGGGCGGGTTAACGCTGAGTTTTCAACGCTGGGCAAACGCTTTTGTGGGTAATCAGCGGCCCGGAGTCTGGATTTGTGCCCGGTTGATGACAATAGGCTCGCCCCCTTTTATACGGGACTTAATCATAGTTGGCTAAATGTGGTTGTTACTATAGGTACACCTCTGAATAACCCTTCGAGATTTACAGGCGTGATGTTATGTTATGTTATCAATTAAAGATCAGATGATGTGTAAAAAAGTTCTAGAAAAAATCTATGTGGGCACTCATAGTCTGCTTCATACTACTTTGTATTATCATCAATCATGGCTATTTTAACTGAAGGGCAAAATGCCTTCAAGAAGCCTTTCCACATAAGTCCAGAGATTCGATATTGGGATACATATTTACCTAAAGTTAATTTATAGCCCTGAAAACCTGGGATGCCAGGAACACCGGGAAAGCATTACTAGTCGTGTGTATAGATCGGAAGCGACTTCTAAATAAAAATTAAAAAAAACCCCGTGATTCTTGGATTGCATAGCTATTCAGATGATTTGGAATTAATGTTTAACCCCCGATGCAAATATGTATATGTAGGTTGTAAGAGGAGGGGTAAGTGTATGGTCGTCAAAGTTAAGATGTTTTCGATTCAAAAGCGCATTTTATATTAGCCAACATCTCAACTTTAGATGAATAAGCATCCGAATATCCGATCTCTACACATAAAATAACACAACATCAGGTATTCCCGTATGGGATTAGGATATCCTTATCGCACACAGCGAAGAACCCAAAGCCTTTCCAGTATTTCTCTAATCTTGTATACATAGTACTCTAGTGACGTTTGGGACGTAGCAGTGGGAAAACACTTAGTAAATTAATTATTATGTTAATACTGACCGTTCGTGTTAACATCAACGCGCCTGTCTTTTCTCTCGTTTTTTCTAAACAAAAAACTGATTTCACAAATTTTTGAGCTCATTCCAAACTCGCGTGACTTTTCGAATATAAATAGAGTTGTTTTGCTAACAGCCTGCTCAACATAAGGTTGACTTTTGCAGACAAACTTTACAGTACCTATATACAACGCGTTTGTTTTTTTATATCCCGTAACTCTAAAGTTATATTCTATAAGTAAAAATAATACAAAAAGTCTTAGAATATGTGGTCGCGTACAGCAGCGAGTAGTAACCCGCAACACACTAGGGAGTGATCTCACGCCCAAAGTTTCAATTTATTTATAAAATAGCCTCACAAGCGATCATTGGTTATAAGCGGTGATAAAATAAGATTAGTATTCTAGGGTTAATCACCATTCCATCACTGGTATACTTAAGTCTACACTTGTTGAATAATAATAATGTTCTATTAGCAAACCACCACTTTCTTCTGAGACATTAATTAAACACAACCTTAATTCGTATTTTAATTACAATTCTTAAGTACAGACTAAACAATTGAAGATAATTCGAATCTTAATTAATTGTATAGTTCGCGCAAAGCTTTATGAGCTCTCGGAAGTTGCAGCGAGTGGCTGCACAGTATACATAATATAGATGTCCGAGAGAACTCTTTCGCTCTCACTTAGCTGTACCATGCGCGGTTTCGTTCTTGGGCCTACGTTCAGAGGACTCATAAAGTTTTGCGCGAACTGTATCAATGATTGTTTGATATTAATTAGATTTTAATTTAGTTAACTTTTTATTCTTTCTTTTCTACAGAAATAAGTTTTAATTTAGTTTTGATCTTGCAAGTTTTCCTTCAAGATAAAACAAAGTTCTAACCATCGCGAAAAGTAAACCTATTAGAAGGCAGGACTGCGAGAAGGCTCCCGCAAACAGGCGTGACGCGATTCTAGTAGAACAATTACTATGAAAACTTCATGGAAATTGTTCTACAAGAGTCGTATCGCGCTGTAGCATCGCGTCTGCCTGCGAGAGCCTTTATTCTGAAAACCTTATAGCTGATGAATTTTAAATAAATCACCACTATTATTATTCAAAGTCATATTTCAATAAGTATATCATCATATGCAATACCTACTAATGGATCATACGAAAACAAACTTAAGGGTGACCAATATTTATTTGCAGTCTAATAAAACGACGATGTAGAAAAATATATCTCGCTCATAATAAATAAAAGCTGGCTAGCAACAGAATTTAAAAAAAAAACAAAAGGTACCAACCTTGGCTTACTTTATACTTACAAATGAGTAATTGGCTTGGTTAAGCAAATGTTGGAGACATCAAAGTAATACGGTATTTTGTACGCAACGAAATCTTTCCTTTATTTTGATGACGGCAGCGTCGTCAACTCAATTATGCAGATTTTAGGGAACTTGTAATCAAAGAACAAAAGTTTGGAACCAACTGAAATACAAAGAGAAAGCTGGAAACTGACTCGTTGCTTATCTCGTCAAGACCTCGCTGATTGTGATTATTAATAACAATTAACTAGTCGAGAATATAATATTATATTGATTCAGACCATTGATTTGATGATTGATTTTTATTAGGACAGAAGTTGGTGTTAGCGATGAGATTGATAGATTAAAAAAAAACGAATCATTCAATTTTAGTTAGTAGGTAGCATCACTAGTTAAGCTTATTCCGGACCAGCCTGTCCCTTGCTGCCTCCCCCAGCAACGCCCTAAGCCGAGGTCCGTACCCCACAGGGGGTGCCCTTAGCGTGTAATCGCCTAGTTTGTAAGTTTTTAAAGTCCTGGCTGGGGGCCTAAATTTATTAAGGCAACCAGTCCAGACAGCAGGGGGGGGGGGGGGTTTGGGCAGGGTCCAGTTTAGCAGCTGAAAACCTCCTAGGTTAACATGCATGGCATGCATGCATGATATGGACGGCGAGCAATGGGCAGCTCGCCGTCCGGTAAGGACCAGGCCCGGGTCGAAGGCGCGTTGTGTTCCATGCGCGCCTCAAAGAGATGTCAGCATGATTGACGGGGTCCGATAGGGCCGATGCCTGCCGGGGTCACGGATTGTTCGAAAGAGTTACCGTGGCCCTAGCGCACAGGCAACTGAAGGAACACGGGTGGGTTTTAGTCAGTAAGAGTCTGACACGCCCTTCCACTCCGCCCAGAGCGGGAGAGGTCATTTGATGATTTCCCACCCAAAAAAAAGGCATATCTAGTTTAGCAGCCGACAACCTCCTAGATTGAAATGCAAAAAACCAATCACAAAAAACAAACATTGGTTAAGCTAAGAGGCGGGACACGCTGATATGCTTGTCAAACTGTGGGCCCCCCGCACGTCTGCCAACGACTGCGAATCAATGCGCACGCCCAATTTTAATTTTTTTGCACACGCGCCCATCTTGTTCTTTATTCGAAATGCGATAAACGTGTTTTCAAAGTTCGCCTGTGCTTTTGTTACAACAAACCCGTTAGTTCCTGCAGCACCACCCCTAACAATGACAATAGAAGGATTTTTTCGTCTTGCCGATGGCGGTCACTCGTCACTCAGCCATTTTCCTTAGTTACTCATTGAGATCAGGAAAGTAATCATGCAAAGGAATCTAACGAATTGAAACCCCCTCCTTTTTTTTAAATGCGCTAAAAACAAAATACTATATATAAGAAAATAATAAAGACATTTTCTTCAAGCTTGCCTTATTTACAATCAGCAAATCTTTTGTGCGACCACTAAATGTTGGAACTGCGCCCAAATACCGCCCGTATACCTCCCACATAAACTAGCTCGTTAGTAATTCCCCAAACTTAGGACTTTTTGAATCTTAGCTAACAGTGTAAAGTGCCTACCGGGTTAAATTAAATTTTATATTATATTTTTTCTTCGAGCTTTGAATTTTACTCCGAGCATTGTTTTTTCTCCTGCTAAACGAGTTTATGAATTTTAAAATTATGCTTGGAAAGGAGTCGTATTTTACATAATGCTTTTGATGTTATTTATGAGAGAACTATATTGAATTATTTATTAAAGCGTAATTTAATTTTTTGCTTGAAAATAAATAAGATTTATGAAACAATAACTTTTATATGAGAACAAAAATACAAGACAGACTATGTTTTACAAACCATTAAAGGGACCAATGTAAAAGTAATGATAATTTTAACTACAGTTA
Organism: Griposia aprilina; assembly: GCA_916610205.1. Taxonomy (NCBI): domain Eukaryota; kingdom Metazoa; phylum Arthropoda; class Insecta; order Lepidoptera; family Noctuidae; genus Griposia; species Griposia aprilina. The sequence continues at coordinate 9,251,131 of OU744305.1, read as the reverse complement.
GGTAGGTACATTGTTTTAAAGCAAGCTAACTCTAAGACTAGACGGAAACGAGCCACCAGTAGCCCAACGACAAGCCATTCATGCTTTTACATACGTTTTGAATATGGATTTGTCGCACACGTGTGGCCAGTAGCGGCCACCCGCTACAGTAGTACTTAACTCCGCAGCAAGAGGCAACAGCCACCGGTAGTTGTGGCAGACAGCTCATTTGCTCCTGGCCTAAAAGCGATGTGGTGACGATTGGGAAGGTCTAATTACATAATCAGCCTATAATGTTCCCACTGCTGGGACACAGGCCTCCTCTCTTCGAGAGGAAATGGGCTGTAGTATACCACGCGGGTCCAGTGCGGGTTGGTAGATGTCACATGTCTTTCGAATTTTTCGTTCTAGGACATGCCGGTTTCCTCACGATGTTTTCCTTCACCGTTTTGAGAGCAGCGGTGATGAAATTATTTACACAAAGTAAAGCGCCTGCCTGGGTGTGAACCCACGACCTACAACTCGCAAGTCGGGGCCGATACCACTGGGCCATCACTGCTCTAATTATAATATTTAAATGTATAGCAGGAGTCTTTCAGCTGAATGATGATGATTATAACTCCAAAATATGAAGAATGAAAAAAAGAGATGTATAGACTAAACTGTATAAACAACTTTCGTTTTCAAAATTATTTTTTTGTATGAAAGAGTCATCAACGACGGTGAAATTAATATTGCAATCAAGGAAATGCACCTACATAATTATTAGAGACCATCACAGTGTGATACCGATTCTTAGCTTTATGAATCAGTGGAACGAAGGATGAAACGGCAAATCCATCACTAATCACACAATGGATAAAATAAGAAAACCTATCATTAATGAATCACATAAGCCAATAAGTAGTACATTGATCGACCCTATTACCAGAGACGTGTCTGCTATTGATAACGACGAGACAATTTATAAGCCAGTACTTGATATCAAATAATGAGTTGTCATCAATTAGACTGTAGGGAAAGTTTCATTTGATCGCTTTGTCGGCAGCTACAACTGCTATTCTAGTGATAAGGTGTCAATTATGACATACGGCACCCGTGTCATGGAATTTTCGAAAAGAGAATGTGTGTTACCAAGTGAATGGGATAAAAAAAATCCAGCCTATTACTTTTCTACTGCAGAGCAAAGGCCTCTTCTCATACAGAGAATACACGACCATTAATCACAACACGCTTGCTCAAGACGGATTTGCGAATGGGATAGATAAAAAATATTTGGCTACAATATAAACCAAAGACAGAAAGCTAAGCGGTCAGTGCAGCTGTTTTCCAACTTTGAAAGGCATAGATAGGCCTATCTAAAAGTAAGAAAACGGCTAAACTAGCTTGTGATATGTAAGTCAGATTTGGGCAGAGTAGATGCAATGTTGTTTTTTTATGACCTTTATAAACAGGGATCATCATTTAAACTCCACATAAAGTCAACGTCAAATTCAAGTAATGTATTTCAAATAGGCACATAAAAGACACTTATGAACGTCAAAATTTACAAAAAAAATAGAATTGTTGCTAGTTGCCTCTTCCAAAAGGTATAATAATAATAATATAATATTTTTTATTGGAACAAAAACACATTTTAACAAATTGTTGCGTACGTAAATAGCTACATTAGTTGGAAAACTGTGTCGCAGCTAATGTCGCCCACCTCCAAGAGGGAGACGACAGCGTTCCAGATTCCAGAGATAAATACAGTAGGGGCTACAAGTAATAAAAATAAAAAATAAAAAAAAAAGTGGAAATTAAAATAGGTAAGTGCTTAGTGTTGTGGAATGTGGGAGTATTATATGTGAGTGTAGTGCGTGTCTGTGGGGTGTAAGTATGCTTGTGGAACCACCCCACGAGCACACTCCACGCTACGTGTATTAAATTTGGGTGTGCATGTCTACGGAAGTAAGTCAATAGGGTTTGACTAAATTCTCCAATTCTTCGTATGTGAGAGTATGAAGCTGGGAGTATTATATGTTAGTGTAGTGCGTGTCTGTGGGGTGTAAGTATGCTTGTGGAACCACCCCACGAGCACACTCCACGCTACGTGTATTTAATTTTGGTGTGCATGTCGACGAAAGAAAGTCTTTAGGGTTTGACTAAATTCTCCAATTCTTCGTATGTGAGAGTATGAAGCCATTGATCAATCATTCTTTTGCAATCCCGTAGAGTACATGGATAAATAGTAAGCACTTTATTTATTCGATTACAAAGCACGGGACTGCAGAAAATAAACTGCAGGCGGACTATTTAGGTAGTTTCGTATGGAGAAGAATGGGCAAGAAACTCCACCGTTACTTTTTTTTAATGTTTTACATTATTTTGTATACATTAATTATATGTGAAGACGATGCATGTGATATTTACATTCACGACAAGAGCATCTGACTCTAGCTTCTAATCATCATCTGCGTTTTCCCATCTATGTTGGGGTCAGCTTCCAGTCTAACTGGATGCAGATGAACTGTACATGGAGCGACTGCCTACCTGATTTCCACTACCCAGTTGCTGGGTAATACCATACACCTAGGTAAGACTGGTTGTCAGACTTTCGGGCGCGACCCGTTGCGACTGTGAAAGATTCACGAATGACAGCCAGGATCAACGGATTAACGTGCTTCCGAGACACGGGGGGTCTTGGTATGTAAAGATGGTCACCCATCCACGGACCATCCGCGGCAAGCGTAGCTTAACCTGATCGATCGACCCGTGCGGTTGTTATTACTTAGCCAGAAGCCCCTCTAATCTAGCTTGTAATAAATTAATAAATATTGAACTGAAGATGAAAAGATTAAGGTGTGTTACTATGGGAACAGATGCAGCGGAGACGTGCAGGAATCTCAATTAACCAATCACAAACGAGATGAGCGCCGCGATGTGGATTTCAACCAATGTAATTGACCGATTACTGCACATCACCTTTTCAGTGAAAATGCATCCTTAAGGCATCAACTTATGATGAATTCCTAGACAGACTGACGTAATTGGAGCACAAAGAAAGTTATAACTGAATGCTGTGATCAAAATCCTGAACAATCTGTAATGATTGCCCTCAGTTTCTTGTTTGTTGCCTGAACGCAGCAGTAACTTTAAGTACACGAACTCTATCGAAGTTTGCCGAACTACTTCGAGAGACTGACAGCGCGCCGCATGCGGTGAAACCGTGACTTATAAAGTTATCATAATTATTGCAACTTCGTACCTAAGTATTTCCGTGTCAATAACGTTTATTTATACAAAAACAAAGTTTATTTTTGCTTGCTCTAACAGTAGATTTATGTTTGCATGTTGTTGTAACCCTCAAAATGCGCAATGCAGGTAAGTCAGTAAAAAAGTTTGGCGTATGCAGTTGTTATTCTTTATTTTTACTTATTATTGGGTTGACTTGAATATTTTGGAAGTCAGTTCGAATACCAAATTATCGCCGAACATGCAAAACAAACCCTCATTAGCAAAAGTACGGATCGAATTTTCTGGAAAAGATAGATGTATTTTTAACAATTTTAGTATTTCTCTCTAAAATAGTCACAGTGTCATATATGTTCGTTGAGTTGCACGTGATCTGAGTTGGCGAGAATTCTAGAGACTGCTGCCATAAAATTTCAGCTTTCTGTAAACAGAATATAATTCATGTAGACTTGAGAGAAGTCTAGTTGGTCCAATGTCCACAATTCGCGATTTTATCCGCAACATTTCCATCCTGCTGGCAAACGGAACACTTACTTAAGCAGATAGCGCTGCATTGCCAAATTTTGATGGTATCAGGCTTCACATAGCTTCTTGGCGGACTTGTGGCTGCAATTTGATTAAATTGTTTGACAACATTTTGTATCTGCCAACAGAATTTTAAAACAACAATACTGTTTCTTATTGCCATGTGATTTTAGTAGTAAATGATAAATGATTTTATTTCTGTAAGTAGGTTTGTACAAACACTTTTACACGTCAACCATATTTTTAAACTAGATGAGGTCGGCGTTTCCTATCTGACTACACTGAGAAGAAAGGCCGAAACAAACTCAGAGGTCACAGTCTCTTTTAAAGTCCAGACATAATCTTGGTCAAATCATGTGCAGACCATGTACATTGGTATCCGAAATGGTCTTTTGAGGAAAGAACCATACAGATTGAGTGGACCTGTCCAGTCAGTGCACGCATTTGTCAGTAATCATGCAGCTCAACTCAGGAAGTCAGGACTTAAGGAAGTATGAAAATGTGTTCAGTTTTATGATGCAAACGTAGTCATAGTAAGACTATATTTATCATTATTTAATGACTGTTGCATAGTAGCAAAGTATATTAAACAACTACCTACACAGTAATAGAAAACACTAGCAAAACAAAGTCAGTCCAATTCTGAATCCTACTATCTAATATTATACATGTGATTGTGCTAACAAAGTAACATAATATAATATGCATAATGCTAATGCAATATGCATGAAATAAATATAAATATGCATGCAATACAATATGCATAATGCTAACAAATTAATATACACACTAATATAGTACGAGTAATATTAGTGTGTATGTTACTTTGCTAGCATTATAGTCCAGTCATTTAAGCTTAATTTAGGTACGAATCTCGGAATTCGAGATACCCAGCTGTAAGTCTGTAAATACTTGTATATTGACACCCTAAAAGTTGTCTCAAAACCTACATATGGTAGGGTGTACGCATCTATTAAATTTCAAGGTCAAAGGTCACAAAAATCGGTTTTTTGCGTTTTTTTTGTAAATATCTCATTTCCTATGGGTTTTTTGCTATTTGTATGTATTATCAATATTGTAGAATACAAAATTCTCTACAAATTTTGTTTAAAAAAAATTCATACGGTGAACCGTTTTCGAGATACAGGGCGGAGAGCGCGCGGTCACAGCATCACTTCAGGTCAACCGGTGCCTCCGGTCGAAAACTCGCCATATATAGTTGATGAACTATCGATAATCAATGATTATAAATATTTGTAAATTTTTATTAACTATTATATTATATTTTATCATTTTCTTCATGCATTAAATCTATATCTATTTATTCGAAACGATTTTCTGGAGCCTATCATGACAATTTTACCACCTGCTCCAGAAGATTTGCTAAATACAATTTTCTGCAACTGCAAGAGTGGTTGTGGTTCGCGGATGCAGGAAAGCGGGCTTGCAATGCTCTTTAGCTTGTGGCCAATGTAATGGGCAAGCTTGTCTCAATTCTCTACCATATCAGAGCGACATTAACGAAGATGGAACCTTTGACCCCGAAATCATGGAAGAACTTGTGACAAATGTCGTTGAAGACGATAATGAAGACCAGTTTGAAATTTACCAGCAGCCGGAAGACGACGATGAAGAGGAAGAAGATGATTAAAATTATAAATTGTAGTATTTGTACCCTTTATTCCATTTTTTTACTTTTAATAAAAATAAATGTATTAAATGATATTTTTTAATAAAAAGATTAATTCATAATTTATTTGTTTTTTTTTTTCATCATGTAAGAAGTTATTAATATTAATAAGGTTAAAATTCAAATATAATTCCTATACTTTCATTAACAATTCTGCAATTACATGGGCAGGTAAGTTATTAATATTAATAAGGTTAAAATTCAAATATAATTCCTATACTTTCATTAACAATTCTGCAATTACATGGGCAGGTAAGTGTTGTTAAATAAATTAATACTGAGTAAAAAGTGGATAGGTTAGGAAAAAAATGATAAAATATAATATAATAGTTAATAAAAATTGACAAATATTTATAATCATTGATTTATCGATAGTTCATCAACTATATATGGCGCGTTTTCGACTGGAGGCACCGGTTGACCTGAAGTGATCCTGTGACCGCGCGCTCTCCACCCTCTATCTCGAAAACGGTTCACCGTATAAAATTTTTTTTTAAACAAAATTTGTAGAGAATTTTGTATTCTACAATATTGATAATACATACAAATAGCAAAAAAACCCATAGGAAATGAGATATTTACAAAAAAAGCGCAAAAAAACGATTTTTGTGACCTTTGACCTTGAAATTTAATAGATGCGTACACCCTACCATATGTAGGTTTTGAGACAACTTTTAGGGTGTCAATATACAAGTATTTACAGACTTACAGCTGGGTATCTCGAATTCCGAGGTGAACTTACTATAATGACTGGACTATTATGCGTCTGCACGTTTTAAACACCGTCAACTGTGCCATCTTTACTTTCCATGAGCAACTTTACCCATGAGTACTGTACTTAGGTAGATATCTGTCGATTACTAAAAATCTATTACAAATAGTTGATTTTTCTACTTTTTTAACGCTCTGATATGAAATGGCGGCAACAGATTTTTAGTAATCGAGAAATATTTAAGTACAGTACTCATGGGTAAATTTGCTTATGGAAAGTAAAGTTGTCACTGTTGACCGTACTCCTTGTGTGTCTGGAAAATATTATCTTTCTCAGCTATGAACAAGTCTGTTTATCTAAGTAATTATCACGACTAATTAAAATAAATAGAGGAGATTCAACATTTTCTTCAGTTGAAAATTCAAGATTTGTATTTTCAAACTTTCACAAAACTCAAAGTTTAAGTTTTCATTAGTCATGTCTAGACAAGCAACAAAACATCTAGATACAAGCGACTTCAGAGCAATCAAATAGCTTTGTCAGTCTATATCAGAGATGGTAAACCTACAGAAATATCTGGGCATGGCATTGATTATTTACTTGGACATTTTGTTTTCTTTAACATTTTGCCGGGTAATAAATCTTAAAGGTTAAATCTCCACTGCACCAGGCACAAATGCCTGACAAGGCAGCTTACGGATTAAGAACCTTTTCAGTCACATCTGCATTTTTCTGCAGTTTCTTGAAATTCTATACGTTACTACCTTAATTGTGTTAAGAACCATCAAAACACAAATAAAGGTTTATAATGTAATTTTAGTTTTTATTATACATAGCTCGCAGCAGTTTTTCGGATAAAGGTGGAGCAATAAAAAGAAAGTTAAATTGGCACGCAGATGTCAGTAGGTTCACCATCCCTGGTCCATATTAACAAGAAAACTCGTTGACACTTGACAGGGGTGCGAATGCTACCGAACTTTTGAAGCAAACTAACTTTAGACACAATATATTATGATACTGAAACCGAAGAACTTGCCTGTGGTTTAATTTGCGCCGTAATTTTGAAACTAGAAGTGCAGTTTTCTGTACAAGATGTTTCTTTCGAGATACAATTTAATACCGTCTACTTTTAAACGACTGCGTACTGAGGGGATTTTAAATTGGAGTAAAAGAGAAACTCTTTTTCGTTGGCAATTTGTATGTTTTACACATATGAGTGCTGCAGTAATTAGTGAATTCGTAGCTGGATTATTTGTTATACTTGCGGTTGACTGCGACTTTCATTGCAGCTGTTAGGTATGGAATTTTTCTGCTTTCTTTGCTATCTACTAAATTATTTTCGAAGTTTATGATTGTTAGCTGTCTCGCAACTTAAATTAATATAGGAGTTACTTATTTATTTTTGAAAGGATCTTAAAGTTCTGACAAAATTATCTAATCTAGACAGCTTTATAATGTTGCCTGTTCTATTCTTTGTTCTTCTATTACACCGCTGCATAACTGCTCGTCACTAAAATTACCATAATCACCAAAATAGTAGATTGATTGCTGACATAGTCTCGTACGTTCCTTCGGCAGAAAAATTCATGCCAATGCCAATCTTGACACAATTCAATACCCATTTTATGAAACCCTCAATATCGGAAACAGCTTACCCAGAGACGTAATTTATACTCTCACACAATTCTTTCTCCTTAATCCATATATTAATTCTGTAACAACAATACTGGAAACATAATCCTGGTTATAATTTCTGTCCGAGATTAATGAAGTCGATAAATACACGTATGTTACAGCCTCCGTCGCCGACCCGAGACGTAATCGCCGTGGAGAACACTACACCGAGCATACTTAGTTCAGAACACTCTAAACTTACGGTAAGTTGGATATATTATTCGAGGAGCGAATCTCTGGTTTATATTTTTGCGGTTAGGATTTATTATGCAGGGCTGCATGTGGGTCCTGGTTTCAGTCTAAGCTTTTTGGATTACCAGCAAAAATATATTCAGAATTAATTTAGTGAAATTTAAATTCAGGTTTAATTTTGTGAAATTAGAAAGATTTGACTTATTTCAAATGTGTGGTGGAATCCTTTTAAGAGCTATCAGGATACCTACTTGCTTCCATAGGCTCGACTTTTGGCAAAGTCAGTTTTCTGATTCGTTCTTCTGTATAATCTAAAATCTTCAAATTCAATTAAATTTCAATTCGGGTGTCAGTCAGTGTTATCGGGTTTTTCCATCTGGAATTTCTCAGTAGCAGCCCAGAGTCTGGATTTGTGCCCGGTTGATGACAATAGGCTCGCCCCCTATTACATGGGACTTAAACATAACTGGCGAAATGTGGATGTGCTATAGGTACACCTCTGCCTAACCCTTCGGGGAATACAGGCGTGATGTTATGTTATGTGTTATGTTATGTTCAATTCTTCAAATTGCGAGTAATCAACGACTTTTCTATCAATAAACAAAGTTATGTTTTGTAATACCTGTATTGTTAAATCAAGCCTTCTCATGGAAACGGCATAAAATAAGGAACATTCTTACATGATCCTCCTGTTATTTCGAAAATAAATTTCATTTTGGTAGTAGTGTCGATAAATTAATCAAAAATTTTACTTTTACAGCTAACAGCATCTGAAGCATCTTGGGTAGCGTCTCTGCTGTGCCTCGGAGCATTATGGGGCGCGGGGCCAGCTGGTCTCATATCCGAATACTTCGGAAGAAAGAAGACTCTGCTTTACTTGGCGCTTCCTCTGGTTGTGTCGTGGATACTTGTCGCGTCGAGGTACGTGTTGTATTGTTTGAATAAAACGTACAATATTATGACAGGCTCTATTGACTCAGAAATAAAATGTTTGATACTTCGTAAGTCTCAACTTAACAGTCAACTTTGACTACCTCGTTGATGCACACGGTGGCCGAGGCGTCGACGTATAACCTGTTACCATAGAATCAGTTTTGAAGACCCTTTCTTTTTTTGGGTTGGGAAATCAAATCCAACCGTGTTCCTTCAGTTGCTTGTGCCCCAGGGCCACGGTAACTTTAGTTTTGAACCCCTGCGTTGAAATTTATCATCGGTTTTTTTATTGTTCTTTACATTTTAACCACGTAGGTACACTTTTGTAAGAAACAGGACATTTTGTTTTTACTAGGCGACGAAAAGTTTCAACGCAGTGGGGTTCAGAATCATGTACTTAATCTATGGTAACAGGTTGTGAGTCGATGTCCCTGCCACCCTATATTGATCGCAAGCGTGGAGGTCGGGCATAGTGTTATTGGGTATTTCTTACCTATTGTATCTATGTAATATCCTATTGATGGCCGCTCATTATTAAACAAAACTTACACATGAAAGGCAAAATGTGAGTGTACTTAACACATATGCCCGACTATGCATGCATCTATTCCAATGATAAGTTACTTTGCAATTACGTAACACAACTTTGTTTTCATTTTTATAGTCCAAACGTGTATGGTCTGTACGTGGGACGCTTCGTTGGTGGAGTGGCATTAGGAGCTTTCAGTGTTGGCATCCCCCCTTACATTGAAGATATTGCAGAAAAACACATTCTTCCAACTTTGGCCAATTTCTATCACGTTCACTTCAGCTGTGGAATACTGTTTGGATATATTATTGGTAAGCAATTTTGTTGTTTCAATTTAAATAACAGTATCTTTAGATTTATGCTGAAGTTTTTATCAGATAAAATAATGGCAACACGCTGATGCTACAGCTGTTAGTCAGGAGCATAAATTTTAATGTTACCCCTTTTTTTACATCTCTTTCTTCCTTGTTCAGTTTAGCTAGAGTTCTTGACTTTACATGTATCTTACTTTTCAGGTCTGGTAGAGAACAGTTCTTGGTTGACAGTCCTCTGCGCCAGTGTACCTACAGCTTTCTTCATTGCCTTCATCTTCCTTCCCGAATCACCAGCTTATTTGATGTCTCAAGGAAAATTCCAAGAAGCCAAGGCAGCCTTACGCTACTTTAGGGGTATTGACAACGACATCGACGGCGAATATAGAGATTTGAAGGACCGCCTCAGAAGTTCAGCAAAGATCAAAGTCACTTTCAAGGAACTATTCGGGACTAGGTCCACGGTCAAAGCTCTTGTTGTCTCTTTTGGGCTTATGATATTCCAGCAAATGAGCGGCATATTCCCCATCCTCTTCTACGCCAAGAATATCTTCGAAACTTTTGCCATAGGTCTCAATCCTCCTAGCGCAGCTATAATTTTAGGCTTCTGTTTTGTTTCATCTACATACTTTTCTACCATGCTTCTGAAAATTGTTAGAAGAAGAATACTTTTAATGATTTCATTCGCGGCTATGGCTGTTAATTTAGCCTGTTTAGGAATATTTTACCATTTAAAAGCGTCCAATTTATCACCGAGTAGTACGTGGGTACCACTTTTCACTTTATGTCTTTTTGTAAGTTTTTATGCTTCTGGTGTTGGGCCAATTCCTTGGTTGATGCTAAGAGAAATATTTCCCCCTCATATGACAAGAAGAGCAACCGCCTTAACTGCTGGTTTCCATTGGTTCTTGGCGTTTGCTGTTACGAAGTTTTACCAGAATTTGGTAGATATGGTAAAACATGGTTGGACGCTATGGGCTTTTGCAATAACTTGCATTGTAGGTATAGTATTTGTCTACTTCTTTGTCCCTGAGACGAAAGATCGGTCGTTGGAAGAGATACAGAATGAGTTCGAAGGAATTCATAAGAAGAGAAAGCATACTCATGTTATAGAAGTGGATACTGTATCAGAAGTTTAGTTCAAGACTGTTAGGATTTGGATCATATTTTATACACGTCTTGTGATCCAAATCCATAGATTTAATTATAAGTTTAGAAGCTCAATAATCTATAACATTTGTTGGAATATTTGTTGATCCAATAACTCAAACATAATTTTGTTTATCTTAGAACAAATGTTATAGGTTAAAGAGAAAATGTAAATTATTTTTCTTATTACTTAGGGGTTATTCAGATTGTTAGTGTTCGTTAAAGATAATTAGTTTTAGAGTATGTATGTATTTATTTTTATTGTAATAAAAATAATTTAATAACAAATTCTCTTTGTCTTCAGTTCGATCAATATTTATACGAGATTCAACGATTATTTTTTAGTGTCTGACTGAAACACAGTTTTCAGCCGAAACCGTAACCGAATCTTTGGCTCCTCTTCTAGTTTCGGCCGAAATAGAAACCGAAACTTATGATGTTAAAAAAGGTTAGCTAATTAAATGACATTATTTTCTGAGACCCATCGTTTTACGTAGATATGATACAAATAATTTGGTTAAGGGCTGGTCAATTATCAAATTATCAATTTCAACAAATTATCAAATTTCGTTTATCCTAAGAAAAAAAATACTTTTGTGTGAAAAACTGTCAATAATTCAAAATGACGATTGTTGAATGAGCCCTAACTGAAATAATGGCTTTATCAGATATGCTACTGTTAGCTTTTGTGATTAGTGATTTAGTAATTTTTCAGATGCTCGATTCAACTATTAACACCGCAAAATTTTCACATTAGCAATCAGCGATTTAAACGTCTTTCGGAAGCTCGATATAGGTACCTAGCGACAGCAAATAAATAAATAAAAATGCATTTAATGCAATCTTATAGCAACAATAATTCAGCATCTCAATTTTTAAACCGAACTCAAACGGAGCGAGTCGCCTAAATGCATTGCAGCGTCGAAGTAATCACTGAAACGTGTGATTTTGCTAATGTGACCGAGCCCGAACTCACCGTCACTAAGATGCATCTGCAATTGCCCTTAGAGCTTGTAAAGCACATTCTTATACACTTATTTTTTTTGGTATTGTACAAAAAAAAGGGTGAAAACGGGACCCCATCACTAAGTCTACGCTGTATGTCATAACCATAATCATTTATTTGTCAGAATGTGGTACATTATATGGTATTAAGATTACTCAGTGGTATCATCACATTCTGCCAAGTCGGGCGTGAAAATATTAGGTTCAGAAAATTTATTACAGGTGAGGAAACAAATGTGCATTTAACTTAACAGATAAGGCAGTTTCATATAAGCCGGTAGTAGCAGAATTTTGTATTTTTAACCGACTTCACAAAACGAGGAGGTTCTCAATTCGTCTGTATATTTTTTTAATTTTTTATTTGTGTTAGCTCAGAATATATATAACTTTTTACCGAGTAGTCCGATTTTGATGATTCTTTTTTAATGGAAATAGTATACCCCAAAGTTGGTCCCATTTAAAATTGAAAATCGAAATCCACCCCTAAGGGTAGAAAAATAGGGGTTAAATAATTTTTCACCTACTGAATGTTCACTTGTGAACCGATTATATTGAAACTTGGCACATATATGTAGTTCTAATGATGCTTCAACAAAAAAGAGACCTGGAGATCATCTGATGCTGGAGACGGAAGACAGTCGAGAGAGCTCCTCGACAGATTACAGCACTAAGATTGTGTTTGGGCTTATTTCGTTAATCTTGATGAGAACTTTAAACCTAGCTGGGGTATGACTGTCATAGAGGGTTTGATGTTGGGTACGGAAGCAGTCGAGGGAAGTTCTAAATACTAGCTGTGAGAGCATACTCAAAACATTCAAAAGCTTAGAAATTAATAAAGGTAATATTTATTACAGCTATAAACAGCAAATCCTTAACATCTGGCATATTCCCTATAAAATGGAAAATGGCAAAGATGGTGACTATACATAAATCGGATAACAATGTCAACATAAAAACTACAGGCCCAACTCATTTTTGAGAGGGAAGCCGATAGTACGATTCAGCTGGGATGGGCAGCATTTGGTAAACTTCATCAGGTCTTCTCGTCGTCTATACTGCAGTGCCTAAAGACGACAGTCTTCAACGCGTGTGTCCTACTGGTTAAGACTTACGAAGCCGAAACGTCGACACTCACGGTGAGACTGGTCATTAACTTTAAAGTCACTCAGCGAGCTATGGAGAGAGCTATGCTTGGAGTCTCTCTGAAGGATAAAATCTGAAACGACGTCATCCGCCAGAGAACCAAGGTAATCGACATAGACCAAAGACTAAGCAAGCTGAAGCTGCAATGGGCTGGTCACATCTCTCGTAGAAGTTCAAGAGTGGAGACCGCGTTTAGGCAAACGTAGTGTGGGGCGCCCGCCGGCCAGGTGGACTGACGACTTGCGGAATTCGGCTGGCAGAGATTGGATGACGAGAGCCGAGGATCTCGCTCAATGGCGTTCACCAGGAGAGGCTTACGTCCAGCAGTGGACGAATATAGGCTGATGATGATGATGATGAATGGTGCAAAAATAAACAAATGTATTTGAACTCAATGAAGTATAACCACGTCAAATATAAAAGAACAAATAATCTCATAATTAAAGGCAAAGTAATTATAATATTAAAACAGACTATACACACAGACACAATCAGGTAGCAAAATGACACATCAAAAACTAGCACTCAAATATAAACTCATACTTACAAGGTTTAAACACTCCATATTACAAGTACGTACACACGGCTACAGATCAAGCTATACATTTCTAGTATAAGCTGATCTCGCATTGTATAGGATTTCCGTACAATGAGAGGCCAGCCTAAACTGGAAATGTATAGCTTGATGTGAAGCCGTGTGTACCACAAACAGTTCTAGAAAATACCACACACAAACTCTACTACGATCAGGGCATACTAACCGACAGGACCGTTCACTATAATAGACCATATATAGATAGCCCTTAAAAATAAAGTTAATAAAGTCACATACCTCATAAATACTGCAGTCCCTGATACATACAATTTACAAAAAACAATAGGTGAGAAGACCAGTAATTACGCTGAACTAAAAGAAGAAGTGACCAGAATTTGGAGGCAGGAAAAAGTATACGTAGTACCCATTGTTGTTAATCGAATAGACCTGAAAGACTCAGTTTACATAATACTCCAAAAAGCTGCAATTTTAAATACCTGTACTATAGTTAAGCAGTTCATGCAAATTGAGGAAAATCAAATGACTCCTCATAAAATTAATTCTAGGTGCTTAAAAAAAACACCACACACGCTACATTGTCTTGGCTTGGGCCAAAATAATAATTTATTTAATGTCATAAAAACTGGTTATAGAAAAATGTGAGGCCCTGGATGACTACCTGTATTTCAGGAGCCAGTGAGAGTATTACATTAATGACGACAAAGTTACTTAGATAGATACTGTACGTGACCTTGGAGTTCTATTTGACCAAAAATTTATATTTGCACCATACCTACACCACATAACTAAAAAGGGCTACAAATTAGATGCTAACCAAAAAAAAATTACACCCTACGACTAAGTACCAAGTAAAATATGTTAACTCTAAATAAAATAAACCCTCTCTATACCGAGGTGCCTAAAGAACAACGATTTAAGTTCCAAAATAAAAAACTTTTTTACAAAAAATTAAACCGACGAAAAAAGAAACTGAAAAGCAAAAAATAAATCTTTCAGTCTAACTAAGCTCTTAAATTAATGTAAATTACAAATTTTGAGTCGGCGCCAAACAATCAACGCAGATCGATTAACGACGATCAATCAAGCTGCCATAAGTTTTCATGGCGCCTTGTATGTTTGGCGCCGACTCAAAATTTGTAATTTACATTAATTTAAGAGATTTACTTAGTTAGACTGAAAGATTTATTTTTTTGCTTTTCAGTTTCTTTTTTCGTGGTTTAATTTTTTGTAAAAAAGTTTTTTATTTTTCGCTTTTCAGTTTCCGTTTCAAATAAATGAACTTATTTATTTATTTATGACTACCAAAAATGGCTTAAACTACAGATATCTTTAAAAAAAAAACATGAAATTAAAACTTAGTACAGTGGATTAATTACTTTAAGGTAAACACCACATTACCCAAATTAAATTATGTTAATTGACATCTTGGGTACATTACAAGTTTTCAAGCATAATTTAAATAATAATAATAATACCAGGAGAAAAATAGGCTAGATTCAAAAGTCATCATAAAGGTTTCATAATAAATCAGACAAACAGTCAAGAATTTTAGATTTCAGCTTAGGGAATCAAAGTGTAAATCGATTAGATCGCTATTACATAGTAAAACCTTGCAAAACCTAGCATATAGACAGTTATATGCTATACCGATTTTCTCTGTGGAGGACAAAGAGAAGTAATACTTTACCTTTACTTATTCTTACTACCTGCCAAGATAGCTCGACGGAGCCCCGCTTAGCGTGGCTCCTAGTCAGTCGGTTTAATTTTTTGTAAAAAAGTTTTTTATTTCCACTTAGTTTATATGGATCATGTATTAATTATTTTCTGCCACTGTTATTTACACACCAAGTAGTGGTATACAAATTTGTGTGGGGTAGGTACCGCAACTATAAAGTGAAAATAAAAAGTTTTTTACAAAAAAACAACCGACTTCCAAAAAAAAACACTAAAAGACGTGAAAAATAACTTTAATTTCGGAAGTCGGTGGCCAAAAACGAAAATACAAAAACCAAAGACACCGACTTCCAAAATTAAAGTTATTTTTCACGTCTTTTAGTGTTTTTTTTTGGAAGTCGGTTGTTTTTTTGTAAAAAACTTTTTATTTTCACTTTATAGTTGCGGTACCTACCCCACACAAATTTGTATACCACTACTTGGTGTGTAAATAACAGTGGCAGAAAATTATTAATACATGATCCATATAAACTAAGTGGAAATAAAAAACTTTTTTACAAAAAATTAAACCGACTGACTAGGAGCCACGCTAAGCGGGGCTCCGTCGAGCTATCTTGGCAGGTAGTAAGAATAAGTAAAGGTAAAGTATTACTTCTCTTTGTCCTCCACAGAGAAAATCGGTATAGCATATAACTGTCTATATGCTAGGTTTTGCAAGGTTTTACTATGTAATAGCGATCTAATCGATTTACACTTTGATTCCCTAAGCTGAAATCTAAAATTCTTGACTGTTTGTCTGATTTATTATGAAACCTTTATGATGACTTTTGAATCTAGCCTATTTTTCTCCTGGTATTATTATTATTATTTAAATTATGCTTGAAAACTTGTAATGTACCCAAGATGTCAATTAACATAATTTAATTTGGGTAATGTGGTGTTTACCTTAAAGTAATTAATCCACTGTACTAAGTTTTAATTTCATGTTTTTTTTTTAAAGATATCTGTAGTTTAAGCCATTTTTGGTAGTCATAAATAAATAAATAAGTTCATTTATTTGAAACGGAAACTGAAAAGCGAAAAATAAAAAACGTTTTTACAAAAAATTAAACCACGAAAAAAGAAACTGAAAAGCAAAAAAATAAATCTTTCAGTCTAACTAAGTAAATCTCTTAAATTAATGTAAATTACAAATTTTGAGTCGGCGCCAAACATACAAGGCGCCATGAAAACTTATGGCAGCTTGATTGATCGTCGTTAATCGATCTGCGTTGATTGTTTGGCGCCGACTCAAAATTTGTAATTTACATTAATTTAAGAGCTTAGTTAGACTGAAAGATTTATTTTTTGCTTTTCAGTTTCTTTTTTCGTCGGTTTAATTTTTTGTAAAAAAGTTTTTTATTTTGGAACTTAAATCGTTGTTCTTTAGGCACCTCGGTATAGAGAGGGTTTATTTTATTTAGAGTTAACATATTTTACTTGGTACTTAGTCGTAGGGTGTAATTTTTTTTTGGTTAGCATCTAATTTGTAGCCCTTTTTAGTTATGTGGTGTAGGTATGGTGCAAATATAAATTTTTGGTCAAATAGAACTCCAAGGTCACGTACAGTATCTATCTAAGTAACTTTGTCGTCATTAATGTAATACTCTCACTGGCTCCTGAAATACAGGTAGTCATCCAGGGCCTCACATTTTTCTATAACCAGTTTTTATGACATTAAATAAATTATTATTTTGGCCCAAGCCAAGACAATGTAGCGTGTGTGGTGTTTTTTTTAAGCACCTAGAATTAATTTTATGAGGAGTCATTTGATTTTCCTCAATTTGCATGAACTGCTTAACTATAGTACAGGTATTTAAAATTGCAGCTTTTTGGAGTATTATGTAAACTGAGTCTTTCAGGTCTATTCGATTAACAACAATGGGTACTACGTATACTTTTTCCTGCCTCCAAATTCTGGTCACTTCTTCTTTTAGTTCAGCGTAATTACTGGTCTTCTCACCTATTGTTTTTTGTAAATTGTATGTATCAGGGACTGCAGTATTTATGAGGTATGTGACTTTATTAACTTTATTTTTAAGGGCTATCTATATATGGTCTATTATAGTGAACGGTCCTGTCGGTTAGTATGCCCTGATCGTAGTAGAGTTTGTGTGTGGTATTTTCTAGAACTGTTTGTGGTACACACGGCTTCACATCAAGCTATACATTTCCAGTTTAGGCTGGCCTCTCATTGTACGGAAATCCTATACAATGCGAGATCAGCTTATACTAGAAATGTATAGCTTGATCTGTAGCCGTGTGTACGTACTTGTAATATGGAGTGTTTAAACCTTGTAAGTATGAGTTTATATTTGAGTGCTAGTTTTTGATGTGTCATTTTGCTACCTGATTGTGTCTGTGTGTATAGTCTGTTTTAATATTATAATTACTTTGCCTTTAATTATGAGATTATTTGTTCTTTTATATTTGACGTGGTTATACTTCATTGAGTTCAAATACATTTGTTTATTTTTGCACCATTCATCATCATCATCATCAGCCTATATTCGTCCACTGCTGGACGTAAGCCTCTCCTGGTGAACGCCATTGAGCGAGATCCTCGGCTCTCGTCATCCAATCTCTGCCAGCCGAATTCCGCAAGTCGTCAGTCCACCTGGCCGGCGGGCGCCCCACACTACGTTTGCCTAAACGCGGTCTCCACTCTTGAACTTCTACGAGAGATGTGACCAGCCCATTGCAGCTTCAGCTTGCTTAGTCTTTGGTCTATGTCGATTACCTTGGTTCTCTGGCGGATGACGTCGTTTCAGATTTTATCCTTCAGAGAGACTCCAAGCATAGCTCTCTCCATAGCTCGCTGAGTGACTTTAAAGTTAATGACCAGTCTCACCGTGAGTGTCGACGTTTCGGCTTCGTAAGTCTTAACCAGTAGGACACACGCGTTGAAGACTGTCGTCTTTAGGCACTGCAGTATAGACGACGAGAAGACCTGATGAAGTTTACCAAATGCTGCCCATCCCAGCTGAATCGTACTATCGGCTTCCCTCTCAAAAATGAGTTGGGCCTGTAGTTTTTATGTTGACAAGTTGAAAGTTTATATTTAAAGTATGGTTTACAAAACGATGAACTATAAATATTCTTACATAGCGCTTCAATGTAATCCTTCCAGTTCATCTGCCTGTCAATAATCAAGCCTAGAAATTTTGCACTATCTACGACGTGAATTTTGTTACTTTAGTATTGGACCTCCATTTTCGAACTGAGTTTTTTATGGCCAAGTTGCATTATTTGGGTTTTCCAAGTTTAATTCTTAAATTATTGTTATTAAGCCAAGAGATTAATGAATTGACCGCGTTATTGACATCGAATTCATATAATTCAGGTTTATTGCAAGGTATTGTTACCGTACTATCGTCAGCAAAGAGTGTCTGTCTATATGTTAGTCGCGTTCATATTGTATCAAAATCGACAGCTGCCGAAGATACCGCCATTGTTTGACCGAAACCGAAACTGCGGCCGAAACCTGATTTTTGGGCTGAAACTGGCCGAAACCGAAACCAACACTTAACCCTTCGGGGAATACATGCACGGTGGTATGTTATTTATTATTTTATTTTTACGTATTGCGCTAAAAAGGTGCCTACTTGTTCAAATAGGTATATTTCGATATTTACCCAGCCAATATAATAATAAGCTTTAATAATAATAAGAATATATATATATTTTCTGGGGCCCATTATTGAGTGTGCAAGTCACCCCCTGCCATTTTATGTGTATTTTATATAAAACATTGGTCAGGCAGGGGCCATAGTCTTTCCATAGTCCTAGATAACCAGTCCACTTAAGCTACCTAAATCCATAGTCTTATACATTTGTTTCCATATCTTGCAATAGTCCTACACCAACCGGGGGTTGTCCTTGGGTGCACTTATATAGTCCGAACAGGGATAATCGTCGGTTGGTGCTTCATTTCATTAAAAACGTCTAACGGGCCTCTGCGAGTTGGCTTCGGCCCCTCGTATGCCTTCCAAAGGTCCGGGATCCCAGGGTCCCGAGAAATGTGAAGAGATAAATAAATAAGAATATACCTGGTGACAGTATCAGGATGCTGGCAATCGTTCATTTCCCCAGGGCAGGTATGTAGATATATGACCGTACGAGTCTCTTGCCACGTGTCATAGTATGACAAACTGCGGTTATTTCCCAGGAGATAAAAAACAAAAGAAACAATTTTCTGTAAGATATAACTCTTCACAGATACATACCTACACTTGAAATATATATAAGTTTTGGAAAAAAAATGTATAGATGTATGATGGAAAGGTGCGAGTATGAATGTAGCCTTAATAAAAAAAAATAGAAAGGAGACTTCTTCTGATTTTTGGAAGTGGTAAATAGTGACCAAGGTACAAATCCCAGAAGAAACGTCATCCTCCTTTGAACTACCTAAACTACGATCGAAATTGTGTGTATATGTATAAATAAATAAATATACATAAATAAAATTATTTCTAGTGTGTGCTTGTGCTGTACTAGAATTAAATAAATAAAGTAATTAAACTGTCTATCTATAAAAAGACATCTCTGTTATTTCTACGTGAGCTATTTTTTTTGAGCGGCCTTTCTTTTTTTCTATGCCTAATTTATTTCAAGGTTAATTACCAGACTCTATGTTTACAGGGTACATGACGTTCTTTGAACATAGACACTATATATTTTTTAAATTACATTTCTAGTCGCTGTACCTTTTTCTTTGTTTTAATATTTAATAACATCTAGTAAATACATAGAGATATCATCTGACAAAACTGGTAGGTCAACGACCCGTGGTTAGCGAAGATAGTTAGAAAACAAATAAAGAAAAACGTTTATTTGCCACAGTACTGTAAGCAAGGAACAAAATATTTGAACGAATTAAAAACTAACATACAATAGTTGTAGTTCAAACGTTGCCATTCCGAATTACTCAATGAACATAAAAGTAAAAATATACTTACAGCCTTCTTTACGGCTATCAGTATGCTGTGTGCGGCGGGGGTGCAAACAAATTCAAGCGAAAAAGTTACTTACAATTAAACAACCTAATTTTCTATGCGCAAATTGGGACCCGGGGTGGGTTTGTCGTCGAGATTTGTTTTTCTACGGTGCGTGAGACGAGGTCCCCGACGACGGAATGAGTCACCCACAGTCCAACGCCCGCCGGTGTCCTTGAGGGTACAGCCCGATTCAAACTTTATGGCGACTCTGAAGTGAGCCACTCGCTGCGCAGTACCTCACCCCCGCACCCCCGTTGACACGTGAATTGGTTACTGCGCAGCGACTCGCCTCATGTTCCGAGCCGCCATAAAGTTTGAATCGAACTGTAGTTTGAGTTGCATATCGCGGACGCGCCCTTTTATTTTTTATTGTTTTGTTGTTATTGTGTTTTTTAACCGACTTCAAAAAGGAGGAGGTTATCAATTCAGATGTTTGTATTTTTTTTTTTTTATGTATGTTCGATCTTAACTCCGTCAAATATAGACGGAGTTTCAAAATTCTTTTTTTGTTCTCTAGGGTATGCTCTCGAGGTGGTCCCATTGTCACCAAGTCAGAATCTGATGAGGGGATCCCATGGAAATCGAGGGAAATCCTCAAATTTGATAGGCACACCTATAGCGATTTGGGTATTTTTTATAGTAACTCGTATATTTGCCTTCAGAAAGCACCATGCGGTGAAGTGGAACTGATGATGGAGACCAGAGGTAGCCACCGGAACTACTCAATAATAAGTATTTCACGGGTTGCGATTCGATTACTTTATTATGGTTGCTAAGCAATTTATGCTCGCCACAATGCATATGGTGCAGTGCTTTGGGTTCTTACCAGGGGAATTCCTCAACAATTAACGTCCCTGCATCGGGAAAAGCAATATTTTGTAAAAGGTGATGAGCAGTTTACATAAGGCTATTGTAACTTAGCTAAATTAATAAGTGACTCACTAAAAAAAGAAAAATAAAAACTTTTTTACAAAAAAAAACAACCGACTTCAACAAAAAAGCACTTCAAAGTCAAAAATAACTTTAATTTCGGAAGTCGGTAGCAAAAAAACTAAAATGCAGATCCAAAGACACCGACTTCCGAAATTGAAGTTATTTTTGACTTTGAAGTGCTTTTTTGTTGAAGTCGGTTGTTTTTTTTTGTAAAAAAGTTTTTATTTTGGTTTTGTGGACATTTTGACAAATTTCTTGTTTTGTTTGTGGCAGAACACGTTGACCTGATATTATTAGTTTTTAGCTTGGTTAAGTGATGTGATAGTTCGGGCAAAATTAGATGCCAATACAGTATATTTTTGTGCTTTTTAAGTTTGACGAAAAAAAGAAACTAATGGAACAGATTTATTTATATAACACCTTTGCTTGCTGCAATTACAGTATACACCGAAGCACGCAGCAAAACAACAACAACAAATTTAACTAAAAAACTTCATACAAACATTAAACATAGATTTACTGCTATACATAAATATGTCGACATCCGGCTCCTGAGCAATCAGGGCGTTTAGCAGATTGATAGCCTGGGTTGTGGGAGCATATCGAGCAGTATGGGTACGCACTGGCGGAGCTGCGAACAGGCACCGCAAGGCACAGGTTCGCGACCGCTGCAGCCGGTCCGTAGCAAACAATGAACAACGAGCTAAGGTAGTCGCGTTATCGATCTTGTTATTAAGCAGTAAGTAGTAGTGCATCAACAGTGCACACTTACGTCTCAGTTCCAACGTGTTGACGCCCACCATTCCGGCAACAAACAGAGAAGGATACAAATATTTCTTTAACAGACTATGGGCGAATAAGGGCGAAAACTGATCACGATAAGTACTTCTAAACCGCGTTCAAGTGCTGTCAGTGTCAATATTCCACAGCAATCTTGACATTGACAGCTCATGACCGCGGTTTAGATGTGCTGAACACTTTTAGTTTCATTGGTGAAATCCGAACCAAATCAATTTATACAAAAAACAACTGTCAACTGTTTGTGTTGTTTTTTGTTTTGTGTTTTTTGTTGTTTGTTCAATTTGTTGTGTGTTTTATTTGTGTTGTTTGTTTGTTTGTGTTTTGTTTGTGTTGTTGTGTTTGTTGTTGTTTGTCAATTTGTTTGTTTGTAATTTCTACTTTTATATCTGTAATTTTTATGGTGTACATAATAAAGAGTATTCTATTCTATTCTACCGCTCGCGTTGTACTATCTAATGTGATAACCACATCGCCACTTTGTATAACAACAATACCAATACTTCCGAAACAGTTCGAAGTTTGTATCAGCATTGAAAAATGTATCCATTTATCACTTCTACGGTAGGTATCTGCGATGCGTTTCCACAAGCTGCAGTACCGAACGATTTATGAACGCTTATGTACCACAGCTTTGTTCTTGTATTGTATAATAAATGTAGGCTACTTATGTACGTGTTGTGTCGTACAATACATTTTACGATACTGTGTATCTTTTCTATCATCATTGTGGATTGAAAAATCGTTTGGAAAATATCTTTCACTTTGCTGCCGTTCCGGAAAACTGAACTTTAAGGCCGCTTGTGCACTGCACGGAATTTTACGGTCCGGGCGTCCGCGGGCGGTTCGACTTTCAAGCAAATGTCACGTGATTCATCGGCAAAAGTATGGAGATTTCACATCCAGACAGTAAAATTCCGGGTAGTGCACAAGCGGCCTAGGATTTCTTTCTTCTTCCGATGCTGTTAATTATTTATTTAGCTTAGCAACGAATTCCTAGTCGCGTTATTGCGCTGTCGCTTGGTGGACTTCACGAGTTGAACAGTATCAACTTACCAAAGTAACGCTTAATAGATAAAAACCTATGAAAGCAGATAAAATCTAAATGCTCTATATTTAAGCAAACTTACCATATAATACGAAAAGCTAGAACATCCTCACATTTTATCACTGAAATAAATTACAACGTTCAGGTATTCAGAGGTAGGCAAGTATAAAAGTAACGATTCCAGGCCAAACCTTGAGCCTCCAACTGAATATGGAACACTTAGTTACGTATGCGACGCCGCGTCACAAAATGACACGTTTCATCACTGGAAGGAAGCTATCCAAGGAAATCACCCATTACATGAGCAGCAACAATCACGAACGCGTCTTAATGGAGTGAGGAGACGAGGGAACGATTCGCGTGAGGAATATAAATCAGTTAATTCAGATGGAACTTTTACCTACAGTTTTGGTTGGTACAGGTACCTACAGCATTTTAATAGGGGTGGATTAGCTTCAAAGGGACTAGATGAAGGAATACAAAATGGCAGATTAGAAAATGAAAAGTAAACAAATATAATGCAGTTTTTTATACAAATACGCTAGACTAGAAGTTATTAACAGCATTCTTTCATATAAATAACTGGCTTCCGCCCGCGACTTCGTTCGCGTGGAAGTCGTAAGACACCACAATATACTAAAATAACAGCCACATTTTTATAAAAAAAATCTGTATGCTACGTTTGTAGTTTTGGTCTCAGCAGCCAAAATATGAATACAGTCAGGACTGGTGACGCGGGAGCAAGAGACGTACAGTTGTCCGTGTGAGAAGCAGCTCGTCCTGAGGTTGACACCCGCAGCCTTCAGTAGTAATTTCCCATTGCTTGCGAAGTTTTTTGTTTTTAGTAAGTTAATGAACGCCTGCGTATACTTCCTAAGGGCTCAATACTGATAGATTGACTAATGCATTCTTACAGATTATTTCTGAAACTAAAATAATATTATAACAGTAGATTGTAAACACACGGGATTTCTTATTAACAGTCACCTAACTATAGATATTTATTTTTATTATAACCAAAGATGACAGACTAATGTTTATGTTGTTTTGTGTACGTTCTACGAACTATATATATAAAATAAATATAAAATCTTTTATTTCCAGACTACAAAGGCCCACATTGTGTTCGTATCTAAACTAACGTATAAACTATGTTAGAAAAGGTACAACAGAAAAAAAAAGTTGGTTATATAACGACCACAGAAAGTTTCATCAAGCCCCATGCAATACATGAAGCTTGAGAATCCTACCTATCCATGGTAGACCCATCCAGCCTTTCAGCAAACACCCTCAAGATACTGTTGGTGCTTCCTCCCACTCTGCGTGCCATCGACGCCACCTTCTTACGCATTATTGCAAAGTAGTCGTCAGTATGCGCATCAGCGAACATACCTGACGCACTACAATAGGGAGGAAGCCTCAACAGCACCCTAAAGGTATTATTGTATTGTATTCGCAGGGCATTGTTTGCTTTTTGGGTATGATTAGCCCAAAGGCTGCTGGTGTAAAATGTTTGGCAATAAGCCTTGAACAGTGTAATTTTAACTGGTACTGAGCAACCAGCAAACCTTCGGGCCACCATATTTCCCCTCACAGCCAACAACACACACACACACACACACACACTTATCACACGCACACACACGCTATCACAGTTATAATAATTTAACATTTTTTTTTTTTAAGTGGCAACTAACTTTTAATTTTGAACATTTATTTTATTCGGCAATAGAATAATATTTACAATTAAAATTTATAACCTAACCTAACTAAAAGTGAAATAATATTGTTGAATAAAATAAATGTTCAAAATTAAAAGTTAGTAGCCACATAAAAAAAAAATGTTACGTTTTACATTTTTTATGCTTCCTTTTTTAAATTATGTTAAATTATGATGAGTTATTATTAACTCATCATAATTTCACATAATGTAAAAGGAAGCATAAAAAATGTTGTTGGGAATCGAACATAGGTTTGGAAGGCTGTCGTTGAACTTTTAAGCTATTTGCTTTGTTGAAAGTTGACTGGAATTAGCCGTTCTTATACAGGATTTCAGGGACATCGACGAACAAACTGTTACCTTGGACTCAGGACATGAGTTTAGATCCTCTAGCGAAGAAATTTTTCACCCTTAATTTAAAAAAAAAAACAAAAAATCGTTGAAATTTTTTCAGAAGGTTCAGAATCATGTACTGAATGAATCCATGGTAACACTTTGTGCGTCGATGTTACTATGTATTATGTCATGATTGACTGCTTAGCTCCATAGAGGTATAGCGGGATGATAATCATTCAAAAGGTTAAATCTATGACTATCTGCTATATTCGTTCCCTATTTAGCTCAGTGAAGTAGAATAACTCGACTGTTGTCATACACTGGTTTATTTTGTTCTCTTTTATCTCAGTCTCATTTCCTACATAATGTATGAGAAGTATTTTTGCGATTTCAGACTTTTCTAGTGCTCAAAATAAGTGGGCCCATAGAGTTTTTTGATACTTAGAAACGGGTCGACTGGCATGCATTATTTTTTTCGAAAATTCATTGTTTTCTTGTTGAGTGTAATTATTTATCAAAATCTGTGAATGCAGATCAAAATGTTTCAAAAAGTTGAGAACAGTCTCCTAAGACTTTTCCTGTAGCGACAACGGATAAAGTACCTGCCTCATCTCAAAAATCCACCCTTTACATGTCATGATTGACTGCTTAGCTCCATAAAGGTATAGCGTGATGATAATTATCATAATCATTCAAAAGGTTAAATCTGTAACTATCTGCAATATTCTAAACTTTTGTCTCGTCTTTTCTGACTTATAGGAAAAATCTGTACAAAATTTGAAAAAAATCTATCCGGTAGTTATTGCTTGATGCTTAAAAATACATTCATACAAACAAACAAAAGCTCTAAAAAAAATTTTTTTGGCACGAGAATCGCTCCCAGACCTCGCAAAAGATGTTCAGTTTTGACTTCGCTACGATTTTATTATATGTATATGACGGATGTTCGAGTGGCTGAGACACCACGTGTCGCTGCTTATCCGTCATCTGTTGGTTCCTCATCATGGGCGTGTACGTGCAGGTGTTTGGAAAATAACACTTGCAAAATAACGCACTTAATTTACTTTCGAATATCGCAACGGGACTTAACTATAAACTTTATTGATTACAATGATTATCACTGATTAAGTCTAATCACAATAATTGTTAAACTTGCATTTAGAGCCAATGGATTTGTGCGTGAGCACCGCGTGACGATCGCAACGCAATACAATGTGCTCGTCACCGCCGCCATGACACTCACGACCCCATTCGGTGTTACCCACTCTAAGTTAAAAATACCACTAAAGAAATACATTCTAAACCACAGAGGAAAAATAATCGATTACAAATTTTAAAAAGTGTTACAATAAATCGCCTAAATAATCGCGCGCCGTCATATAGATATGTATTTTTTTAATTTATTAATGTGATGAAGGATAAGTATACCTATCGTTATACAATTAATGGATTGTGGAGGTCAGATAGGTGTAGGCAGGCGCTCCATGTAAAATCGGTATTCAATAGTAAATTATATCAATTAACGTGTCAAACTACTTTGATGCGAAGTGGTATGGCCCCAATTATTTATACATCTATACAAATAAATAACATTGAAGTGTCTGTGTGTAAAGTCAAAATAACAGCTTTTTACTAAATGCATGTGAAAGTACTTACAAGGGAATACCTATTTAAACAACAAAAAACTGTATTTCTGTCTATCTGTTTGTTCCGGCTAATCTCCGAAATGGTTAGACCGATTTTTACGGGACTTTCACTGGCAGATAGCTGATGTTATGTTACTTTTTTGTCCTGGCAATACGTTCTCGTGGAATAATTTACAACATCCACGCGGGCGAAGCCGCGGGCAGCAGCTGGTTTACGATAAATTACCAAGTGGTTGGAAAGACTTGACAACGGTGCTGTTTAAAAATAGACTAAGTATTTTTTTAATGAATAAAACGTACTACAGCGCGACTGAGTTTTCATTAGTTAAAAAAAAAAATGCTGAATTGCTCTGGATTGATATCTGGCGTTTGGTTAAACTTAAGTAAATCTATATATATAAAAATGAATCCCTATTTCCCTTGGTGACGCCATCACGCGTGAACGGCCGGACCGATTTCACAATTTATTTTTTTGTTGTGTTCGTTATTATCAGGAGTACGATATTATGAAATAAAAAAATTAAGAACAACAAAAAAACTTAACGCCAATATTAATTTTACCTAAGTAACTGTCAGTTGTTTGAAATAACTGTCAGCGATTGACAGAATCGCGCTGCAAATATCGTTTAACACAGATGGATCGGTTGATAAATGAGTCGATAGTTTTAGTTTTAGTCAATAGTCAAAACTAAAACTAATCGACATATGACATTCATAGTTAAGACAGGACAACGTCTGTCGGGTCAGCTTGTGATAATATAAATGTTAGCATGCCGTTTGGTGAAATATGGCTGAGCTTTAATATATCATAACTCCTCTACATTATACATTACCCATTTTGCAAAATTAATGCCTATTCTATTCTATACAGCTACAGTTAGATTGAAAGCCGAGCCTAGTATAGTCTTTCAGACCGTATTTCGGCCATGGCGGCTAATCTCAACCGGAAACTAGCCGTCGGCGCGGAAGTTATTATCGTACACAAGTGTGTGCGCAGACACTGGTGCACTCTTTCTTCCCTCTCTCCGGACCGGAGAGAGGACAGGCGCAGGACCAACAGCCTATCGTGCTTTCCGAGGCACGGGGATATCACATCGCCATCCGAACTCCGGGCTGTTACTAAGAAATTCCTAATGGAAAATGATGGTCATGAAAAATGGTCTAAAGCGTCAAACTATTTACTTTTCCTTATTGATTAAAAAAACTGGGATTATACTGCAATTTCAAGCAACAAATCAACATTAAGTTCAAATAGCAAATCTGGGCTCATCACCCCTCATCGATCGTTTCAAGTCTAGTTGCAAAGCAAACATGAGGTCAGTTTCAGAAATGCTCACTATCAATACAGTTAAAAACAGACTTTATTTTATGGGTATTAGAGCTGAAGTTTCAATTAACTGTGACCTTATAGGTTAGATATAGAAGTGCTAGATGACGCAAGCTATGTTAATTGAACTTTTTGCTGCTAGATTTAAGGTTCAAAATTAAAGTGGTTTGGAAGGGTGGTTAGCATACAGGGCTGTATTTTAACTTGTAAATAAAATAACTCAAAAGTGTGTCGACTGACCGATTTAAAAAGTCAGTGTGGCTTTCATGAATGTTTTTCCGGTATTTGGGTCAAATGTTTACCGCTGTCATTAGTATGATGAATGCCATTACATTGGATTCTATTTGAAAGAGTGGAAAACTACTATAATCATACCTTTGATGAGGTTAGTGGGGAAGTTTTTACATGTTGTTCTGGGAGTTAGCTTTTAAATTAGTTTTTTAATTACTTAGATACCTAATGGTTTTTTGACACTTTTAAAATTAGGTATGGATTTTGAATGCTGTAGTTTTTTAAAAGAATATAATAGACCCTGAAAATAGGTATTATTTTGTTATAAAATAATGGTAATTTGATGCTTTTTCATGCAGTACATTTTACAAGGACCCTCGTAAAGTTGCAGCCATTAAAATTGACAGATGAAATTTTTTAAGCAGCTAGAGAAAATATACCTACCTACATTTTTTGTAAATTCTTTCTAACTTGGTTTTCAGGCTCGGCTACATTTTCCTTAAAATACACGTTACGCTGAAAATGTTAATAAACACGACTTTATGATTTTTCATTGTAAATCTTGTAAGTATTCTCAGTCTAAGAGATTTGGTGGAATAATACTTTGGAACGCAGAGCGGATTTCATAACATCCGCTCCAAATGTGTATGCCGTTAGATATGTGACATACGGGTAAAAAAAATAACTGCTGTTTTGTCGCGAGAATGGCTACCGAGTAGCCACGAAGGGAAAATAGTAAAAACACGAGATTAATGTTATTTCAACACAATAACAATACAAGAAACCTTGAAAAAGTGACTGTCAGTATTTTACTATTTTGAGAAAAAAAAATTAAGGGTGAAAATGAGCGTATCGTACTCATTCTTCTCCATACAAAACAACCTTTTGGAAGGGGCAACTAGAAACAATTTTACAAAGTACCTTGAAATATAAGATTTGACTTTGACTTTGAAAAAGAAGAAAGATTAATGTGAAAGGATTTTCTTTTGACTTCAGTCCGTAACTTAATGTAGGCCAGAAATTAATACACAGTCCACAATAACAACTTTCTGTAGGTAGTGCAGGAGCCCATCGCTTTTGCCAACCATGTCAATCATCATTCCTTGCCCTTATCCCAATTTAGTTGAAATCGGCCCAACATATCGCTCATCCAATAGAACAATGACGTAATTACGAAAATGTCGAAAATGAGTTTTGAATATCATAAGTTCACGTTTCGAAAGTTCTATCTATGACAAAAACTACAGAATTATAGTTACGGTTGTTTTTTTTATAATCAAGTTGGTAACTTACATTATCTAGGTATCTTTGTTTTAATATAAAAACTACATTTTTGAAAAAAAAAAATATACTTACTTCTTATTATACGTAATATAAACGTAAACACATTTAAAAAAAAAAAAACTAAATTGAATAATTTGTTGTTTAAATTCATGATTTATTCCCATTTCAAAATCTAGTTTATGTCATAATTGTTATATTTCATTTATAAAATGGCATAAGTGTATGTCAGGTTTGTTTTATTTGGAATTTTTTTACAGTTTTCTTGAGTTTTCTCATGAAGTTATTACAAATTATTATTGATAGTAAAATAACATACATAAATATTAAAAGATTTTATCATAACCATTGGAAATATATCCTAATCATTGGAATTATATATTTTCAATTTCAAACTTTAAAAACGTTCTCCTGAAAAATAGCTAAAACGAGCGATATATTTTTCTTCCATACTTCTCTATTCATTATCTTCTCAGTAGTCACCCCCCCTCCCCCCTTCCAGCCATACCACCCTTTACACTGCAATCCGTCCAACTTTTCTTTATAATGCCAAATACTCACATAAGTTTTGAGCCGTATGTATACCAGATAAATGGCGTCGCGCATCAAAATTCAAGAAAAAGCCTCTACGGTAATTCAGCTGCGCTATATTCTACTGTCTAAATGAAAAGCAATGGTTCTGTTCAATACCGCATGTAAATGCTACTTATACGCCTGTCATAAAAAATAAACAGGTATTGCAAGGTTGTTCAGTCGTTTTATAGTAGATTATTGTACAAGGGTCTAAAATTAACCATTATAAACGAGGTAGCTTTACTCCTGAGCTTTAGCGGGGAGGTAAATAGAAACCGAGCTATAATGGGTTTTTAGCGCCGTGTGTTACATTCTACTTTCACTACGATTGCGAGAAACTAAAATAATTCAATACAATATTAATTTTTTTTTTACAAAAGAAACAACCGACTTCAAAAAAACACTAAAAAGTGAAAAATAACTTTAACTTCGGAAGTCGGTGGCAAAAACAAAATACAGATACAAAGACACTGACTTCCGAAATTAAAGTTATTTTTCACTTTTTAGTGTTTTTTTGAAGTCGGTAGTTAAAAAGAAAAGTTTTTATTTTTTACTTTTTAGTGAGTCAGTTATTAATAAATCTAAGTTACAATAGCCTAATGTCAACTGCAAGTCACCTTTTACAAAATATTTCTTTTCCCGACGCTAGGACGTTAACAGTTGAGGAGTTCTCCTGTTAAGAACCAAAACCACTGGATGGTGAAGCCACCATCAGCTCCATTTCACCATATGCATTGTGACGAGCATAAATTTCTTAGCAACCATATTAAAATCGAATCGCAACCCGTGAAATACTTATTATTGAGAAGTTCCGGTGGCCACCTCTGGTCTTCATAATCAGTTTCACTTCACCGAATGTTGCTTTCCAAGAGCAAATGCACGGGTTACTATAAAAAATACCCAAATCGCTATACGTGTACCTATAAAATTTGAGGATTTCCCTCGATTTCCATGGGACCCTCTCATCAGATTCTGACTTGGTGACAATGGGACCACCTCGAGAGAATACCCTTTCAAACAAAAAATATATTTTTAAAATCGGTTTACAATTGACGGAGAAATCAGTGAACATACATAAAAAAAAAACATACATACAGTCGAACATTATTATAACCTCCTCCTTTCTGGAAGTCGGTTAAAAATAAATTACGGTTACCAATTCAATATTTAATTACAGAAAAATTCTAAAGATTTCGCGCCAATGCCTTTTTTTTCTTCTGTAATCGCAATGCACGCATTCTACCGAAGAGATCGCCGCCTGTATTTCCGTTTTCAAAAATAAAATATTCTTCTAGGCAGGCGTGACTTTATGTTTGTGTAGGTTCATTTTTATTATAATACATATTTGCACACATATTAAGGTAGGACATGGTTTAAAGAACTATTGTTGTAATTATGTAATCACCTTAGGTACCTACCCATATTGAAGCAAATAAATGATTTGTTTTGATTATTTTTAATGAAACAGTAATAAGTCAGAGTCTTTATTCATGATTATTCTATTTATGAATAAAGACCTTTTCTAGGCTCGTTGGTAATAGATAAAAATTAACAAAACAATTTTTTCCCCTAGAGGAAAATATGCTATTTTATCCCCGCCCGGGTACGCTACAATGACGGAATTTTTGAGCAAGAGGAGTGAAAATATGATTTATATAGTCAATTGCTTTGGCCTTGGAACGTTTCAGTGTTGGTTTACTGGTTGCAAGCGTAACTGCCTAGCAAGAGATTCTGGGTTTGATTTCCAGGTAGGCCAGTGTTATTGCATTTTTAGGGTTCCGTACGTCCTAATGAAAAACAGAACCCCCTATAGGATCACTCGTGTGATCGTGTGTCTATCTGTCTGTCTATCCGCCTGTCACAGCCAATTTGCTCCGAGTCTACTGGACAGATTAAGTTGAAATTTGGTACAGTTAGTTTACCTACACGCACACGTAGTACAATTAGTTTTGAAGTTATTTAAGCAAATATATGCCTATGATTTGGCAGTTTGAGTAATTTTTGCGGCCTACCCAAATGTCCATTCTTTGGTATTGTTCGTCGAATCGTTGAGCTCCTTAAGTCCTGACTTCCTGAGTTGAGCTGCACGATTACTGACAAATGCGTGCACTGACTGGACAGGTCCACTCAATCTGTGTGGTTCTTTCCTCAAAAGACCATTTGAGATACTAATCTACATGGTCTTCACATGATCTGACCAAGATTATGTCTGGACTTTAAAAGAGACTGTGACCTCTGAGTTTGTTTCGGCCTTTCTTCTCAGAGTAGTCAGCTATGCAACGCCGACCTCATCTAGTTTAAAAAATATGATTGACGTGTAAAAGTGTTTGTACAAACCTACTTACAGAAATAAAATCATTTATCATTTACGAAAATTGAACATTCCCCCCCTTATCGCCGAAACCGTTACGTCTAAAATTTTGAAAAAAAATTAAATGTTCCTTTCATCAAAGCTTTTAGTTTTTACCTAAAATTACGCTTACGTAACGTACCAGTATTAATAATTTTTTAATGTAACGGACCTGCTATCTTTAAAACTATGAGCTAGCTTTATTATTTGCTATTTTAGCTTAAAAGACTAAACAAATCTTAGAGACTGTCATAGACACTATTATATAGAAGTTATGGATATAAAATTACGACTAGTTATGTAAAAAAAAACTAATTGTGGCTCTCCTGAAAACCTGAGATTTGTCCCTTATACTTTTTTTCCCCTGTCGATATTTTTATTCATCGTACACAACCCTCTCCACGTGAGTTTAACTTGCACTTTTACGGTTTTTTCATTAGCAGCACGGAATCTGAAATTAAGCCCAGTTAATGGTAATAGAATCGCACTTGTATATGAGACAAGTACTTTCGTGAAATATTGGTATTTTGATTGTACAGTTAGTAGGTACGTACTACAGGGTTAAATAAACACCTTAAAAGAAAAAAAATACCTATTGCGTCTGTGGAGTTTCACTAGTTTATTGAATTTGAGGTTGTGTACAGGGTGACAAAGACATCGACGCACAACCTGTTACCATGAATTCAGTAGGTACATGAAATCGTCAAATAACTTCATCCGCTCTGGGCAGAGCGGCCTCCCGCTCTGCCCAGAGCGTGTCAGACTTTTAGTGACTAAAACCCACCCGTGTTCCTTCAGTTGTCTGTGTACCAGGGCCACGGTAACCCTTTCGGAAAAACTTGCGACCCCGGCACGCATCGGCCCCAACGGACCCGTCAATGTGTGCTGACATCTCTTTGAGGCGCGCGTGGAACACAACGCGCCGTCGACATGGGCCTGATCCTTACCGAACGGCTAGCTGCCCATTGCTCGACGTCCGCAAGCCCGCGCCTACGATGGTCAGGAATCGGCTATTGATTGACGCCCAGGGCGTCTCCTGCGGCGACTAGGGGCGCGAAGGCGCTAAGATTGCCTCTCCCTGCTAACTCCTCTGCATTGAAATTTTTCGTAGGTTATAAAAAATAAATGTGAGCCGTCACGGGACACCTGGCAGATGTGAAAGATCATGACAACGCGCCGCCACGGCATGCGTCGCCACGCCAGCAAACTGTTTTACCCGCGGCTATACATTTTTCACATCAAAATAATCATCGTTCCATACATTTTGACTGCGCAAGTTTTGTCTGAAACAGCAGATTTTCTTTCTACGTCTAGAAACGTGTGCTGAATTCATGGTTACAGTTTGCGCTTTGATATTCCTGCCGCCTTGTATATAAAATATACTCTGTCTAACCCTTCAAGGAATTATCATTAATACCACTAGCTCAAAAGATCAATAAACGCATACCCCAAAACTTTCCACTCAACACACGCAACTTAGAAAAACAGTCGTGTCGAGAAAATTATGATCAGAGTTGATTACAGTAATTTTCATAGAAAATTACTTGAACGAGCGCGGCTGCTATCGACATAAACACCATTAGCTCTAGCTAAGTTATACTTTGTAAGGAAAGATATTCGAGTTGCGATTTTTAGTCGCACATTTTTGAAAGTTAAGTCTGCCCATTATGGCGGCAATACACTATATGGTCTACCAGAGCTTGTATTGGATTGGACTAGGCCTTTGCAGGTCTTGGAGCATAGCATGCGTCATGTTGGTTGACCTGCGCAGGCACTCCTTAATAAGTAGACCGATATCGGCAATATACGATATGCCTTGTATCTACCATTGTACATTATTGTGAATGTGAGGATTATGTAGGTCATTGCTTTTTTTTTCGCAGTTAATTTTTATCATGATCTGGCAGATTGAGTAATTTATGTGGCCTAACCAAATGTCCTTTCTTTGGTATTGTTCGTCGAATCGTTGAGCTCCTTAAGTTCTGACTTCCTGAGTTGAGCTGCACGATTACTGACAAATGCGTGCACTGACTGGACAGGTCCACTCAATCTGTGTGGTTCTTTCCTCAAAAGACCATTTCAGATACCAATCTACATGGTCTTCACATGATCTGACCAAGATTATGTCTGGACTTTAAAAGAGACTGTGACCTCTGAGTTTGTTTCGGCCTTTCTTCTCAGAGTAGTCAGATAGGAAACGCCGACCTCATCTAGTTTAAAAATATGATTGACGTGTAAAAGTGTTTGTACAAACCTACTTACAGAATTAAAATCATTTATCATTTATCATTTACCGGAGCGTGTATTTCAACAAAACAAGTCTCAAAAGCAAAATATTCAACTAACCATTTTCTATGAGTACCTATCATTACGGGTACTTTTAAACTTGACAGACTAACGAATTGGTACCTATAGGCCTTCCAATACTTGGTTACCGACGGTTTTGTACATAAAGAAAAATACATAAGAATTGTAGTAGTAGTAGTAGTCTGCCTTTGTACCTTATTGTGTCCGAGAGATTTAAATAAATAAATAATACGACGTGATTATAACAAAAACATTTTGATTTTTAACAGAAAAAGCATTGACAAACAGCTATTGAAAAGATATTTTCTGTTTTTTTGACGGCGATAAATTGCTACAGTACAAACTAGAGTATTCCCTTATTGTATATCAAATCAACATTATTAATTATATAAGGTTTTCACAGAAATATGTTATTAGATTATTCGCTTCCACGTAAAGTGCCGGTGATTTACCGTCCATGACGTATTATACTAATAATTAAACTAAATATGTTTTTAAATAATCAACAAAATGTAAAGTTTAATTTTATGATACCTTGATTCATTAAATAATTTCAGTTTATATGGATACCATTGGAATTCCTGTATCGGTTCGTTCGTTTATAATATTAGTTACCTTAACTACGGTTTTTCCCAAATTTTCAAAACGAATCAAAAATATTTACCTACTAATAAGTATAGTTTTGTTGTCATCAAATAGAACATAATATTATCGTATTTAGTAAACGCTGTGTCCACACCTATCTTTATTCTTACGTTTATGTTAGGAACTGTATCAGAAGTGACAGGCGTTTTCAAATACTTTACTCTTCTATAGCGGGCCCAAGGTCATCTCCTTGAGCTGTCGTTTACATTCGTTATGACATAACAGTTGGATAACTGATTAAACCTCATGTACTTTTCTCGTGAAAATGGCCCTAAAAGTGCTTAATCTTTTAATTTCTCGACTGTAAATGCCAAAATAAGACTATTTGAAGAACAAATAGGTTTTTTACTACATTTTAATAAATACTTAAAGAAAAAAAAGAGAAGGATACCGCTCATAAAACCATCATAGTGCAATTACTTCTTTTTGCTGTCGCATGGTGAACAGTAAGTTTTATCCCATAGACAGGGTGATATCCAAACACACGCTATCATCGGGTGAGGCACCTGTGTTTACATCCGCTAACAACTGCCTAGTGATGTCACCTCTTTCTTTTAAATTTCTTAGGTCATCGGTAATGCACTGTCACCTAGTCTCAAGGTATATCCGGCAGGGCACTAGGTCAATGTTTTTTTTTTTCTTTTTTCTTTTAATTAGGGACTTTTATGACGGCAATGCGTATGCCAGTCCCATCGTACCCTAAACATACATGCCTACTGCTACAGATTACATCTGGGCCATGAACCTGAACAGACTCTTCGCATCATCACCATTTGGTTGAGACAAAATTTTATGAAATATGCCTATATCAAGTCGGTTCAACCTCAAGACCTCAAACAGATCTTTTCTTTGAGACTCATATGTGTAGTGATGTAAGTCTTCCACAACTCCACACTCCAAACAATTAGGCGAGTTAGGTTAGCGTTAGGCCGGTGTGATAAGCATACAAGGGAAATAGTACCGCTGCCAGGATATGATACGTATTTTGTAAAAAGAACTCTATTTAAAAAAAAAAACGTATTGAAAAGCATGAAACAAGATAATACTGCTATCTCAAATCCTACCTGTAGCTGGGACTATGGATAGGATTTCAATAAATCTCAATAAGAGTTCAATAAATTGTTGATGCAATTGTTGAATTATTGTTATGTATTGGTGCATCAACACTTAAGTGAACAGATGTTATAGGGCGTGCCTATTGCCCATAATCAGTTACGTATCCAGATTTCCGGCTCTTGCGAAAACCCAAAACACTTTTGCCTGACCTGAAAAATCGAACCCAGCAGCAGAGCTCAGCAGTTGCGTTTGCAACTTAACCAACGAGCCATAAATATTTCCTTACCCCTAAAATAGTGACATAGCATAGGTGCTTACATTCTGAAAAATATGAAACTTTTCAGCAGGCTTAGCACAAGCACCGTCTTGTCAACGGAAGACTAAACTAAAATGACGTTTCGTGAAGACGGTACGACGGCAGCAAATTAGAAAGAGTCAACTGCACTTTTTATAGAAATTCAGTAATTTATTCACGATTATCTTTTATTTTGCTTAAATCTCGAAAATGGTGTGTCTGTGTGGTAAAACTCAACATTTAGGTAATCATTTTTCACATTTTCATACAAAAAGTGAAAATTTCCTTTTTTCCATTCCGTTTTTATACTTTGTGGCCGTCGAGTAAAAAGTTTTCTACTGTCTTTAGCATGGCGATTAAAAAATCAAATTGTCTTCACTACCTTAGACAACTGTCTTCTGAAATAGTCTACATTACAAAGGACCTAGACAACGATCGGCAGAAACGAAAGACAAAATGACAGATTTTAGAAGGATTTTTACGGTGTGATGTCAAAAATGGAGAAATGAAATGTCACTTTGTATGGGAATAGCCGTGTCTTTTCTTCGAAGCGATAGACAGCAGCATGCTAAGCCCGCAGGAAGTTATTCACATTGAAACACGCAAACATAACGACTGTATACAGTTACAACACAGTTATACATACAGACAAGTTACAATTACAACAAATGTAGTACAGTACGAGTGACGAGTATATTCAGCGTGAATGCTTGATAGGTGTCATTGTTGCTCGCACAAAGGATATGCGGGCTTGGATTTTTAATCACTGCGTATTATGAAGCGAAGTTCTCTACGGAGAATTTGAAAGCGGGGTTTATTTTAAAAGGATAAAGGTTTATTATACTTACAAATAGTAGGTTAATGAAGTGAGAACGGAGATAATTATATTATATTTCTCTTAGAATTCAAAGTCTTCATCAGAATTAATTAGCTGTTTCCAGAAATGAACCGCTATAGACTGCTGATGATCTCGCTTATGATGTATTCTCAGCTGTAGCCCGCCAAATTCAAATTTTCATTGGTTTTTTGCAAATTGCAGCCCTTTTTTACTTCGTAAGTTGATCAAAACGCGATTCGCGACTGTAAGAATGTAATATTTACTTCTTTTTTTTTTCATATTTATTTCATCAATTTCATATCAATCGTCAAACTTTGGAAATTTGTTCCACCTATGAATTTTTCAGAATATGCCTAAGGAACTTCTTAGGTGGAACAAACCAAAGCTTGACGATTGATAAGAAATTGATGATTATTATTCAGTAAATATATCATTCCTACAGTCGTGAATTGCATTTTTATCAACATACGATGTAAAACAGAGCTGCAATTTGCAAAACAACAAAAAAAAATGCATTTGGCGAACTAGAGCTGAAGATTCACCTTAAGCTACGATGACTTAGAAGAGCGGTGACCGCCACATAACGGCTGCAGAGACGGCTGTCATAAAAATTATGGCACCGGGGCTGTTTGACTTAAGTTTGACTTTACGCTTTCAAAAAACGCTCTCTACAAAAACACATCAACTTACTTCCATAAATAACGTTTCAGTGACGTTATATGCCGGTAAATAAAGACGGCATGTGGCGGCAACCGTAGTCTTAGGAAACTCTAGCTACACCCTAGTACTTCACTTACAAAATTTTTCACTCAAACATTACATCTAAATGATGTAACATGACTGAACAAAATGGCGCTCTGAACACGTCACTAAAAGTTGAAAATTTCATTATTATACTCAAACATGATGTGTACTATAATAACATAAAATAATTTGAATCACCTTTTTGATTTTCGAGCATTCAAAACAGAATTCTCACCAGAAAGTAACTAAACAAGTAGCAACATTTTATTGACGCCTCCCCTTCCCTTCCGCTGAAATGTAAATAGAACCTAAGATCCTGATTCCTGAAACAAATGACGAGCTACTTTCGAGTAATAAAGCAGCTAATGTGGCGAGAGTGTGTAAATGTCGCGATGACGTCACGATACTCCCATTAATACGACCACAGCGCACACATTTGGGTTAATTTACTGTCTAACGCCTCCAACAGAGTAGGAACGTTTTAGAGAATGAATGAAAGTGATTATTTATGGGGAGAATGAGTCTTGTGGTGTTACAAATTAGAATCATAGAGTGTTTTAAAGCAAATGTTTTAAGAGCTTTGCTGCCACACACACCTATTTATGTTTTGTCTGGACACAATTTTATTGACACTGTTTTTTCCACAGGTTTATCACTTAGTATCTCAGTTTTGTTTCCAGTGGCAAAAGTTCAAATCTAAATATTCGAAAATTGTCCAGTACCAAATGAACCCTATTAGTATTCATGTAAAGATAATTATGTTTTAGGGAAACAAGTCAAATAATTATTATACCACCATCCTAATTATCATTTCAAAAACTTGGCATCATTTAAGTTCTCATGTCCTCACCGGACATGGCTGTTTCGCGAGGTTCCTGTTCCGGTTACGGCGGGAAGAAACGCCCGGGTGTTACCATTGTGTAGATCGCCTGGAAGACACGGTGGAGCATACGGTGGAGGTCTGCCCGGCTCGGGCGGGGCAACGCCGTGTTCGCGGGAGCAATCGGCGGCGGCCATCTCTATTGTGGAAGACGGGTCATTGTGACACTTACTCGCTTGTAATTATCTATTTGTCAACATTATTTTCTTTATATTCTTGGTATTAGTCTGTAAGCCTTCTTTAAAATACATAAAATAATAATAAACAATTAATTCAATATCAAAGCTAAACGTTGACTTTGAAGCAATTTACGTCGTACTGCCTCTATAGTGGCCCTATCGACCCAGACATTCTCGAAGAGTCACAATGACGTATGACCCGTCTTCTACAATATGTAAAACCTAGCTGCCTTTGCCAGTTGGTCGAACAGGCATAGGTTGTTGAAATATTCAAAGATCCATCGTCTCCACTCAAGAACTCTTTGCTACCACACATCAACGTGTATTCTTTACCCATAATCTCCCCTTCATTAAGTTTCACTTTGCCTAACATTGCGGTAGATTCCTATAGAAACTTTTATGAAAATAGTTTTCCATTGAAAAGTTGGCACGTCACGTGAAATCGATTTCCCAAAGGTGTAACATATAAACGAGGTTTTAATATTCGAACCTTTTACATACATGCTGACGTCAGATTTGCATAACACTATGAGCCTTCGACCCAATACTTAGGCGCAATTCAGAAAGGGTTACCGCGTCATTCTGTGATATGAAAGTTTTTTTAATAGATTTTCCGATTTATTTAAGGAAGCATGCTGCCGTCTTTGGAATCCCTGTAGAAGACCTCAGTATTGCAAAGCTTTAACAAATAATTTATGAGGGTCGTAGTCCTGGTGTAAAGTCCTACAGTTATACTAACTATTGACGGCGATTTCTTACGCATGAGGTTCGTTTCTGTTTTTTTCCCGACGATAGTCTATTGTCGGGCTTTCGTTTATTCAAATTTCGCGGTATATATACTATTGTAGTCTTTACGTTATACTTTGCTTGCATGATTGCAATGTAAGATTCCGAGACTGACGAAAGTGGTTTTAGTGGATCAAACATGAATACTGTTATTGGGTAGGTAGATAATGAATTTTATTAATTGAAAGAAGGCGAGAAACTAAGTTTATTATACGCAAAAAAATTAAAATTAAGTACAAAAAGGAAAAATAAAATTAACGAAATAGTCAAAGCGCTGGAATTTTCTTAGGAAAACCCATAAAAAGTACTCTTTTGCAAGTGACATCTCACATTTAGTAGCTTTGGAACCACTACACACCACTTGGCTAATATTTAGCAAATAAACGTTAGGGTGGAAACTAAATAACAACTGATTTAAAAATGTTTCACGTTGCTCAGAAGTCTGTTGGTATAACTGGATACTTTCAGGTTTCGCAAGCATTTGTATAGTATAAGGAAAAAGTGTACTTAGTCATAACTTAAGTTACGACTTAGTACACTTTTTCCTCATTTCTCAACGTTGCCTAACAAGTAAAACACGGAGTTTTACTTGTAAGGCTACGTTGAGAAATCCTGCAGGTGAATGTTTAAAAAGTTTCCGTTTTTCGTCCCACGTTTTCTTAGTCAAAAATACTTGCTTAATCACAACTGACGCTGCATCGTTGACTCGTACCATAAATATGCAATATTTTAATTTAAATAATTATTTGGTAATCTTAGTTGCGGGTAGCTAGAAGCCCGAAATTCAGAAAACCAGTTTTACATTAGTAAGACTAGTTTTCATACTTCAGGGTACCGTGTTACCGAGTTACTGGGTTGTAAAGCTGAGATAGGCATGTAAAACACTAGTATTCAGATGCATTCGCTTAGTCTGAAAGTCGACCTCAACCTGGCTTTGGGAAAAGACAAAGAAGATGATTTAAAGTTATTTTTTAAGCTGTAAGTATTTATAGCTTGTTGCGACTGCACTTAGGCATATGTGTCATCATGACATCGATATTACATATACTGTGATCACAACCACAATGCGATTGTGTGAGCTTGTCTCTCAACCTCGCGGTTGCTCAATCTCGCATCGAGCTCGCGGTTAGCCGACTTATGTGATGGTAAAATACTAAGGTTTAGTTGAAATACGAGATTTTAGGCTCCATTTAATTGTAGACTAGATTTGTAGACCTTTTTCAATTTTTTTTTGAGTACCTTTTGCTTGTTTACAGGCCTATACTGTCCTCCCATACCTATTCACACTGTTATTTGAAAACATTGTATATGCCACTGATTTTTAAAAGAGTAGCCGTGGAGTTCCTTGCCGGCTCTTCTCCATAGGAAACGACCAGTTGGAACGGTGCACGTAGCTTCTGACGTTTTATAAGTGCCATGTAGGTTTAAGTGAAATAAAATATTTTTATTTTGATTGACTAATTAGAAGATAATATGGCTAAAAAGGGAGTGGCTACTGAGAAAAACTTTCATCTAAAGAATTAAAAGATCATGAAGATAAAATATAATGAAACTCACTGAACAGCGGGGTAATTACGTAACACACTAACAGTAGGAATGGGTTTCATTTTGACAGTTCAACAACATTCATTGCGTTATTTACGTTGTTGAGCAGACGAACATATGAACCAATGGATTAGCAATAGGCTTCAAAATAATTCAGATTGTGATAGATATTGTGGTGCTTAAATCTTTTATACTATAGTACCGTGTTCATTTATAATCTGTAGGTACCTATAGCTTGTCAAATCCTGCGGCTACCGTACTTAGGCTCACGCGTTATCATACACCAATATAACTGGGATCACAACCACAATGCGGTTGTAGGAGCTTGCCGCTCAACTTCGCGGTGAACTGGGCTAGTCGAGTTGTATGATGGTAAAATTCCTAGGGGTTTAGTGATAATGAGACATGACAAAGGTTTTATTTAAGCCCGATCATAACTCTGTCTCGTGGTTGAATAGTAATAATAGTACGGATAATTTAAGTTGGTAATTAATTTGCTTAACAATTAATTTACCTGACTTTAAACGAAACTTAAAAATAACTGGAAAAATTTGGGAGTACTGTGGGAGTCCTACGTGTGCCTAACAATAATTGGAGGATCGTAGAGGTAAAGCAATACACGCAGTACTCCTTAGAACGTAAATATATTTTATCAAGAAATTATACACCGGCAGGCCCTAGCTCTGCCTGTCTACTTATTAAACAACCTACCATCACTTTTCCTATAAATCTTATTTTAAACTCGCTTGACTGTTCGAGGTAAACCAACGATAATATATATCCAGCCAGTCAACATAAGGTTGACACATGCAGACAACCTCTACAGTAATGTTATAAACGTCTGCTTACACCTTCGGGCAATACAGGCGTGACTATAATTATGTTAGAATATAGAGATAGATCTCTATAAACTGTAAAGGGTTATTTGTAAATCGACGTATTCCTTGCAGGACGTCATACTAGGGTTACAATGCAACAAATTAAGGGGTTTATTTATAAACGTTGTTTAAAGTTAAGAGGCGTTTAAAGATCAAAAAGGAAGAAAGAAAGAATGAAAAGAAAGAAAAATAGTTTATTCTGCACAAACAAAACGCACATTACAAAAAAATGACATTAATAAAAATACAAACATAGAATGTAGCCAAAAACCTCGTACCCAAAAATTAAAAGGTTTACAATTTTTTCCATGGCCAGGGACCAAAGACAAATACACATTGCTCTGCAAGGTTACATAATTTGCTCTGTGTTATGACACTCGCAAATGACAACAAACAAACGATGAAAACAAAAACAAAATGCCGATAGCAGA
This sequence comes from Griposia aprilina, assembly GCA_916610205.1. Classification (NCBI taxonomy): domain Eukaryota; kingdom Metazoa; phylum Arthropoda; class Insecta; order Lepidoptera; family Noctuidae; genus Griposia; species Griposia aprilina. The sequence continues at coordinate 9,207,962 of OU744305.1, read as the reverse complement.
GTGAAAAAATGACTACTTTTGTAACAAAAAAACAACAATATTATGAAAAATTTAGCCATGCGTCGCATCTGTGCAAGAAGAGGTCGTTGCTCAGCAAAAAAAAAAAAAAACGTTTTGTCGTCGTTCGTTATAAACGTCTCTTAAATTTTAATCAATTGCTAAGCAACTGATTAGCAAAATTCTTATTTATAAACGCTATTTAGCTCTAAGAGGTCGCTAAGCAATTGATTAGTAGCTGTCAAAATTAAACACCACCGGTGCACTGCAAGAGGATGCTAAGAGGCTAGCCGGCGGATTGTATATGCATCAGGTGATGGAATTAATACGATTATTGTGGGCTTCCAGGTTAGATTACCTTTTACATAGTCTTCATTCGAAGTAGACATGATGAAAGGATCTATAGGAAAAGCTCAATCAGGAGGAGCCTCAGAAAGAATTCATTCTCTTCAAACCTCCTGAGCATCTAGCTCAGGTTTGAAGAGAATGAGTTCGTGAGGAAGCTCATGGGAAATTGTGGTTATCCAATGTGTTATCCCATGTGCCCCTCATCTTATGACGCCAGTTTCACACACAAAAATAATGAGACATTTTGTAGAAGCAATTTATTTTGGTACATAATATAGCTACATTTTTCTTATAAATTCATTATTTTTGATTTCCAATATTCTTCGTCCAAAGACATGGACCGTGCCATTCTTTCTCATACCACTCATTCCTCATCTTTTTCACGTAGCATGGTCTCGTCTCTCGCCGTCTTTGCGAATATTTGAATAGTATTGGTGCTAGGTACGAGTGGCTTTCATAGCAGCAGTCAAACTTGTACCTGTAAACAACCATAATAATTGTTATTAAAAACGCTGAAACCCCGGTGCAAAAGCAATAGGAAGTAATATAAAATAGACATAAGTACCTACATACATTTCTGAAAGAGTATATTTGTGTTAAAAGGTTATAGAACATGTCCTACAGGACATGAAAATACATAGCTTGCGTTATTATTCTAAGACATAGCAATTATCGGCTATTGCTTTAACATTAATTTGGTCAGTTTACATTAGCTAGTAGATATAAATTCAAAGATTTGACCTTTACCTGCTTACTCCAATTATTGGAGCTTATAATTTTTAGTGCTACCATCCCGAACACAATGAAATAAACTTAATAAATCATTTTATTCAAGTTAAAATTTCCCGTTTTTTTTTTTACTTTTGTCTGTCTAAGTCACGACAAATACAAAAATCTTGGGTTTGACAAATTTATTCTTAAAAGTCTGCTTTTGAGTCGACTATTTTGAATATGATCTGTGCCGAATGCATAATTTCACCTCTATTTCGTTTCGCAACTAATCACCTGCTAACTAGCGTTTATAAATAAAGAAAGTTAATCATTGATTAAGAGCTAACTGATTAGTTAGCTAGTCAGTGGCTAATCAGCCATTAGCGAGATTTTTATAAATAATGCAAAAAAAATGTATGGTTAAACAGTCGCTAATCACTACTTAACTTTAAGCAACGTTTATAAATAAAGGGGTAAGCTACCAAATTTTCTACCGAAATTCTATTTTCTTTTAATAATTATTGTTTGACAAAAATAAAAATTACAAAAAAAAAAAAAAAAATGTGATATTTGCCAAAGGTTTAGGCATTTTTGAACTTTTAATAATTAAGAAAGATCTGCTACAACATCAGCTAATATAATAACTTAAATTCCAGTATAGTCGCATCGTAAATAATTTTTAAATTGGATTTTTCCTAACAAAACAAAAAAACGAAATCCTTCAAAAACTACTGAATTTCGGTAGAACATTTAGTGGCTTAATTTGTTGCATTTTAACCCTACTTTCCTGCAAGGAATACGCAGAGTTACAAATTTTAATAACCCTGTATATTGTATATGATGAAAAGTGTTTCACGATCAGCTCCGATAAATTAGTTTTATAAAACTCCTATAAATATTCATTCGGTTGATTGCCGTCCTAGATTACCAAGTTTCCTTGATATGCTTGGCTGGTTTTCAATCAGCAAAGAAAAACAGGAACTAGGCAATGAATCGGAATAATACCTTAATCCGGACAACACGGTTCTAATTTACGCAGATTTTTCCAAGAGAAAACACGCGGGTATTAGGTATTCCTTAGAAAAAATCTAATATTCATACAAATTCTCCTTTTCCGTTTTTATTTCGAAAGTATTTTGTGATGTATTTCGAATAAACTAAAGCCTGTAAGTATGCCAACAGTGTATTTTTCTTAAATTGTAAATAAATAGAACATACAGTCACAACCAATGGAATATATTTGTCGGAAATACGTTAAATCAACGCTTGACTTGACTAATCGGGACGCCGGTGTCACCAGGTGGCGCTGGACAGAGTCTATAACGCTCAGGCTTGACCAGAGCAAGGCAGGGTTTATTATTGGCGGTCAAGCAGTGAACACGTTTAGAAACTGTCACGCGTTCCGTATAGTTGTGTCTTGTACCTACAGTGTGTGATTCGCTAGTGTGATTAATTTGATCGTACATTATAATTTGATTTGAACTGCAAAACGGGTTTTCTATTGCGCAATAACCAACATTACCCATAGTACGCCCACATTAGTTAAAATATGGCTGATAATAACGAGAGAGAGACATACCTTCTCCGTCATATTTATATATATTACTATGGATAGCTCGGCAAGAATGTCTGATTTCATGGTTCATCCATTGGTATTAGCCGTCAGTATGAAAGCAAATATATGTGACCATTAATTGATATGTGACATCGAAGGAACATTAAAACTATCTGGCGAGAAAAACGACGTCAACATATAAGATGCTGCATAGACTTCTAATAAAAAATGTGTCACCTCGATGTGTTAGTGCTTTTTCTTATAAAACACCGAACAAGTGCGAGTTGAACTCGCATGGACAGGGTTTCGTACGATGAATATGTTATGGTTTCGTTACGTCGAACGAGTTGTACCAATAGTTTACCCCAAAAACAAACTTAAGTTTAGTAGTTTAAAAACATGTCCTCCCGTACATTCCAAATGCAAATGTATGTTAGTACGCAAAATATTGAGAGATGTATCATGTTATTTTAAGACCATAAACTTTTTGTAAATTTTCTTGGAATCGAGTTAAATTAATTAAATTAAAGGAAAAGAAGAAAGAATAAAGTTAAGAACTGTTTTCTGTGTTTTATTATTATTTATATAATATATTCTTTATTTTACACCACAAAATACATAACAAAAAATAAATCAAATACTACATTAGGCGGCATTATTGCTTTCTGCGATCTCTTCCAGCTAGGCAGAGGTTTTAGGCCCAGAAGTTTCGGAGATAAGGAATGTGATTCTTAAATAACAGATATTATTTCATCAACTGCCTAGTCTTTTCCCAACTATATCGGGGTCGGCTTCCTGTCTAACCGAATGCAGCTGAGTAGCAGCATTTTACATGGAACGGAGAATCCAGTTACTGGGTAATACGATAAAACTGTTTGTCAGACGTTCGGGCTTCCTACCCGTAAAGACTGTCAAAGATCTATAAATGACAGCCGGGACCAACGCCTTAACGTGCTTTCCGAGGCACCGAGGGGTCTCGATATGCAATGGATGCTCACCAATCTACGGACCTCGGCAAGCGTAGCTTAAAATCATAAATCATTTATGTGCTTAGATAAGGTACAGAAAGTTCTTAAGACATGGATCACTTATTATGTCATTAATGTCGGCGTACAAACTTTACATACTGTAAATATTATAAAAAAAAGAAGAAAATGCAAGGATAATGCATGCGATTAGTAAATTATATTAAATTTGGCCACAATTAATTCATAAATTACACTATAAAAGCATTTAAACAATAAGTATTTTTCCGTTAAAATTTTAAAAATCGAAGTGTTTTTATATTACTTGGAATTTTGTTATACAATGTTATGCAAACGATATAGCTGTTGTTAAACTGATGTGAGTATGAGATTCGTCTTGGATTGATACAGCTTGTTCATATTATGAGATCGAGGGGCCAGTAGCTCGTCGCCTGCTGAAAAAGACGCTTATGTTTGAACACAATTAACATGATTCCAAGATATAAATGCACGGTAAGGCAAGTATTTTATATTTTCTAAAGAAAAGGCGACAAGACTATTTGTTTCAGCTCAAATATAGCCCTTATACACTTTTTTTTGCATTACGAATACTGGATCAGTTTCCACAAAGCGACCCAAAAGAACGATACCATACCACAAAATGGAGGATATATATAGCTGTGGTATGCAGTAATTGCAGCGTTTCTAGATAACTCGCAGCTAATACGCCTCAGAGGGTAGACAAAACCCTTCATTCTACCGCAAACGTCATTTACAGGGTTTTTCCAGCAGCAAAATTTATCTAAAGATATCTCAATAAATTTAACCGAATCAGTTTCTGTCAGGGTGATCCCTTTTTATGCTACATTTAGGTTCAAAGGTTTTTTCGATATGTATGAAATTGCATAAATTTGGTTTTACTAATATTGAACTTTAAATTGCCTTTAATTCTAATTGCCTTCATTGAACTTTTGTTGCTTCTAGTCTATAGACGTTGGGAGAGCTGTGTTTATTTCCTGCTCATTTTTTTATCGTTTGCCTTTCAGTATAATAGTAGTATCGTCCGCAAGTAGTACTCATATAAGACTCTAAATATTTGGAAAGTTGTTTATGTAGAGCAAAACAGCGGTGGACCTCAGTTACTGCCTTGTGGCACGCCATTATTACTTAACAAAAACGACAACTGAAATAACTCTCGCGTTTTGGATTTATCATTATAACTTGATATTTCCACTGCCTGTACTCGATTAGATACCCTTCAATCGACCCGTGCGGCTGTTATTATTTAGCTACGAGCCCCTCTAACAAATAACAGATATTTATGCTGCCAAAGTGACGTCATATATTATTTGTGATCATAACGAGGTATCTTAATCTTCTTAATTTAACTGACAGTAAGCAGATGTTTATAACGCAATAACATGTTCGATATTATTTAGAAGAGGAGGGGAGTGACGCGGGGTCGGGGTCCAACGCCGCATCTGGCGCGAAGGGCTTTTTCAAGAGCCCGGAGTGCGTAGGGTGTGGTTTCTGTGAAAAACCAAAGGCGCTTCCAGAAGCGCCCCAAACCAGGGGATGGCCAGGGGTCATCCTCTGATGGTGGGAGGAGCTCCACCCAAAAAATCGGGAAGACCAGTCGGCGGAGTGGAGTTTGGGATAGGGGTGCGGGCAGAGGCCTCACTAGCCCAGACGAGCCGTTTCAGCCCGTCGAAGGGCTCGACACGGATGGGCACCATTGCGGAGCGACCAGTGGCAGGGCGGCCCACTCGGAGTCGTCAGGCGGTGAGCCGGACGCCGCCGGCGGCTCCAAGTCAGAGCAACTGGCCAGGCTGGACCGACCGCTGACGCTCTGGCCGAAAGGCTTAGGGCTTCCCTAAATGCGGACGAGGCCCGAGTCTCCAGGCCCTCCAAGTGCATTGACATGCGCATACTGAGCCTGGATGACTGTGTGACGGAGGCTGAGGTAGTGGCCGCCGTCGTCAGGACTGGCGGGTGCTCTGCCGAGCAGGTGAGGGTGGGCACCATTCGTCCTGACCACACGGGGATGCGAGCCGTGACGGTGAGCTGCCCCGTGTCGGCGGCCCGTAAAGTTGCCGGGGAGGGCCGAAGGCTCCTGGTAGGCTGGGTTTCCGCGCAGGTGAAACTGCTGGAACCCAGACCTCTGAGGTGCTTCTGCTGCCAGGTGGGCAACCACGTGGAAGTGCAATGCACCTCGGAGGTGGACCGCAGCGATCACTGTTTTCGCTGCGGTCAGCCCGGGCACAAGGCCGGCTCGTGCAATGCCACGCCGCACTGCTTTTTATGTGCGGCAGCTGGCAAGCCGGCCGATCACCGGGCTGAGAGTAAGGCCTGCGCGCCACCCGCCAAAGCCAGGGGCAGGGGTAAGCCCTCCGCAACCGCAGTCACCGCCGCACCCGCCGCCACTGCCACCGCCGCTGCTGCCTCCACCGTCGTCACCGCCGCTGAAACCCCGGCAGGGCCCTCACAAGGGTCTCCGGAGGGGGCTGAAATGGAGTGCCAATAATGGCCCCATTACGCCTCCTCCAGGCGAACATCAACCACTGCGTTGCCGCTCAGGATCTGTTGCTCCAGAGCATGGCGCAGTGGTCGATTAATATCGCCGTGGTCGCTGAGCCGTACTTTGTCCCGCCCAGGGATGACTGGGTGGAGGACCTAAGCGGCTCAGTGACCCTAATTTCGTCGGCCGCCGCCGGTACTCCGTCGCTCGAGGCAGTTAAGAGGGGACGGGGTTGCGTGGTAGCACGGTTCGGGGCGATTGTTGTCGTAGGGGTGTACTTCTTCCCGAACCGAACTCTCGCCGAGTTCCACAACTCCCTTGCGGAGTTGAGAGTCGTCGTCGTCGGGTACCATTCCCTCCCCGTGCTCGTGCTCGGGGACTTCAATGCCAAGAACACGGCTTGGGGTTCCCGATATACTGACGCGCGGGGTAGGATGGTGGAGGACTGGGCTCTGGAGACAGGCCTGGTCGTCCTAAACCGGGGTTCTGTCCCCACGTGTGTGCGGATGCGGGGTGAGTCAGTGGTGGCCATCTCGTTCGCCAGCCCCGCTCTGTCGCCGCGTGTCATTGACTGGCGCGTCATGGAGGGGGTGGAGACGTATTCCGAATACCGGTACATCCGGTTTGACGTCTCCGCCCAGACCTCGAGCGCGCTGGTCCGACAGGCCCCGAGTGGTCTGCGGTGGGCGCTGAAGCGGCTGGACCGGGAGCTCCTCCTGGAAGCCTCGATCGTGCAGGCCTGGGTGTCATCACCGGACAGGCCTGCTGATATTAACGACAAGGCGGAGTGGTTCCGGGAGGCCATGTCCAAAGTATGTGACGTGGCAATGCCCCGGGTCCAGCCTGGACGCGCCTCGCGCCAGGTGTACTGGTGGTCGCCGGAGCTAACGTCTCTGCGCGAGGCATGCGATGTTGCGCGACGCCTGTACACCAGGCACCGCAGGCTCCGTGTCCGTCCTCCGGATACGGAAGCCATTCAGGCGGAGCTGTACGAGGGTTACAGAGTGGCGAAGACCGCCCTCCGAGCGGAGATACTGCGGGCCAGGGGACTGGCCCGTGAGGAGTCGCTGGGGACTCTGAACAGGGACCCTTGGGAACGCCCATACAAAATGATGCGGGAGAAACTCCGCCCATGGGCTCCCCCGCTAACGCAGAGTCTCCGGCCTCAGCTCGTGGAGGGCGTGGTGAGCGCTCTGTTCCCTTCGCGAGGGGAGCACACTCCCCCGCCCATGGTTCCACGTCCTGCGGTGCCCACTGTGGACCACATAACCAACGACGACGACGATGCTCCTGAGGTGACCGAGGTAGAGTTGAGAGTGGCAGTACGTAGGCTGAGTGCCAAAAATACCGCCCCAGGACCCGACGGCCTAACTGGAAAAGCCTGGGTCCTGGCCTTGGAGGCTCTCGGGCCTCGACTTCGAGGGCTCCTAAGCGCATGCTTGGAAGGGGGCCAGTTCCCACTTCATTGGAAGACGGGGAAACTGGTCCTCATTAAGAAGACGGGGCGCCCTGCGGAATCTCCGTCCGCTTACCGGCCCATCGTGCTGCTCGACGAGGTGGGCAAGCTCTTTGAAAGAGTCATTGCAGACCGCCTCGTCGGGTGGCTGGTGCGGGTGGGGCCGGATTTGAGGAGAGCCAGTTTGGTTTCCGCAGGGGGCGCTCTACGGTGGACGCCATCATGCACGTGCGAGCTCTCACGACGGGGGATACTGTGGCCCGGGGTGGGGTCGTCTTGGCGATGTCTCTAGACATCGCCAATGCCTTCAATGCCCTGCCCTGGAGTTGCATCAGGGAGGCACTTCAGTATCACTGGATGCCGACCTACCTCTGTCGCATAGTCGAGGCCTATCTGACGGACAGGGCCGTCATCTACCCCGGTCACCAGGGAGAATGGAACCGGCGAGAGATGTCGTGCGCTGTCCCACAGGGATCGGTCTTGGGGCTGCATCTGTAGGACATCGGGTACGACTGGATGCTGCGCGCCGACCTCCCTGGCGGCGTCAGCGTCGTTTGTTACGCTGACGACACGCTGGTCCTGGCGCAGGGGAGGTCGCACCAGGCGGCGGCCGAATTAATGACACGCGGGGTTGCGACAGTCATTGAGAGGATCCAGCAATTGGGACTCGAGGTGGCCCTGCACAAGTCCGAGGCCATGTGTTTTCATGGTCCTCGGAACGCGCCACTCTCGGGTTCCCAAATAATGGCGGGAGGGGTTCACATCGGCGTCGAGTCGACGATGAAGTACCTGGGACTCGTCCTAGACAGCCGGTGGAACTTCGTCGAGCATTTCCGACGTTTGGCTCCCAGACTGGACCGGGCTGGGGCTGCCTTGAAGCGGCTCCTGCCCAATCTAGGGGGTCCAAACGCCTCCTGCCGGAGGCTCTACGCGGGGGTCGTACGGTCCATGGCTCTTTACGGGGCACCGGTGTGGGCGCATTGAGGCTCCGACCAGCACGCCGATTGAACGCGTCCCAAAAGGTCATGGCCATCCGGCTAGTTCGGGGATACCGCACGGTCTCCTGCGAGTCGGGGAGCCTCCTTGCCGGATGGCCGCCATGGGATCTGGAGGCAAAAGTCCTCGCGCACATTTGGGAGTGGCTCGAGGAGGCGAAACGCCGGGGCATTACTTCGCTGCCGCGACAAATCGCGGCACAGCGGACAGAGCTCCGGCGGGATCTCATGGCAGCATGGAGAGTGCGACCGTCGCAACCCAGCGCTGGGCACGCTACAATTGCGGCGGTAAGTCTCCTCTTTGAGGAGTTGCTTGAGAGGCGCCACGGCGTCCTCACCTTCCGCCTGACGCAGGTCCTCACCGGACATGGCTGTTTCGGGAGGTTCCTGTTTCAGATAAGGTGGGAGGAAACGCCCGGGTGTTGGCATTATGTGGATCGACCGGAGGACACGGTGAAGCATACAGTGGAGGTCTGCCTGGCTTGGGTGGAGCACCGCCGTGCCCTCGTGGCGGCGATCGGCGGCGGCGATCTCTCGCTTCCGGCCCTGGTTCAGGCCATGGTACGGAGCGAGAGAGAATGGGAAGCAGTCACCTCCTTCTGCGAAGCAGTAATGCTCGCGAAGGAAGAGGCGGAGCGCGTGAGGGAGAGGCAATCATTGCGTCCTCACGCCCCTAGTCGCCGCAGGAGGAGACACCCTGGGCGTCGGGAGTCGATAGCCGACTCCCAGCCACCATAGGCGTGGGCCCGCGGACGGCGAGGAATGGGCAGCTCGCCGTCCGGTAAGGACTAGGCCCGGGTCGACGGCGCGTTGTGTTCCACGCGCGCCTCAAAGAGTTGTCAGCATAATTGATGGGCTCCGATAGGGCCGATGCCTGCCGGGGTCGCGGATTGTTCGAAAGAGTTGCCGTGGCCCTGGCGCACAGGCAACTGAAGGAACACGGGTGGGTTTTAGTCAGTAAGAGTTTGACACGCCCTTCCACTCCGCCCAGAGCGGGAGAGGTCATTTGATGATTTCCCAACCAAAAAATTAAAAAAAAGAGGTGACACATTTTTTAAAGCCGATACAGCATCCTTTTTTCTGGCGTCGCTTTTCTCGTCACATTGTTTTGGTGTTCCTTCGATGTCGCATATTGGTGCTGCCACTTGATTATGCATAATCAGCCTATTATGTTTCCACTGCTGGGACACAGGCCTCCTCTCCGTAAGAGGGAGTGGGCCGTAATCCACCACGGGGGCCCAGTGCGGGTTGTCATATGTCCTCGAATTTTTGGTTTTAGGACACGCGTTCCACTTGAATATGCTTTCCACCAATGATCATATATTTGTATTTACCGTCATCTTGACGATAGATATGTATTGATGAATCATGAAACCATATATTATTGCCGAGCTTTCCATAGTAATTATATTTATGCTCGTGACTGTACTTAACATAAAAAAACATAACATAAGGCCTGTATCGTGACTACTTGTATAGATAATAATAATCTAAAGAAGGCACAGATTCATTGTGAATATTTTGATTTCCTACTTTTAACTTGCAAATAATTTTAGCTTACCTAATACATTTTTTAAGTACGAATTATATTTAGACAAAAAGTTGTTTTGGGAAAAAGAAATGTTTTACATATAGGGCAAAATTAATGTAAGCAGAAGTTTTTATTAAGTTAGATCTTTGGTACTTTTGATGCAAATTGTTCGACAGACATATAAGTACAAAGACAGCTTGCTGAAACATTCATAAAATTTTTGTCTACGTTTCTTTTATTATTCAATGTAGCCTCAAAGCAAATCAAATAAACTAGGCCAACCGAAGAAAATAATAGAAATATTCTTAAAGGCTAGTCGTCATAGTTTGTGGCTTTCTATTCATAGCACGTGCCTACCGGTCCGGCTGGTGTAGACAGGGGCCAACTCTGGCCAAGTACATGAAGAATAGGTGAGCTAAGTTTGCATGGAACGGGCTTTTTTGTTGATGTGTGTTTTGGAGCAACCGGCGGGGCTATTAATTGTGTAACACACTAACAGTAGGGCTTTTATTTTGACAGTTCAACAACATTCATTGCGTTATTAACGTTGTTGAGCAGACATATTTTTCGAACTTAAGAAGCAATAGTTTAGCAATATCCTTCAAAATGATTCAGATTCTTATTGACAGTGTGTTACGTGATTATGGTGCTCTTTATTGTGTTGTTTGTTGGTACACTGCTACAAGGATCTTTTGGCGCTCGAATGACGTTGACAGTGGGGCTGTCGGTAAACATTTATGCAATTGTTTTGTGAAATATATTTGAAAACCAAGGTGGCGGAGTCCGTTCCAACTATGGCCAGTGCCAAAAGAACTTTGTAACGCTAAAGGCTATACTTTGTGTAGAGTTGCCTTAATCAAATCCGACGCTATTATGTACCTTTTTTTGCGAGTGTAATTTTCGTTCTTATTCTACCAATAAATTCTAATGAAAGAAATAAATGCACAGTAATGCGTTGGTGCCCTTTCTTATAAACAAATATTCCCATGCAAATTAAAAATGCTCAAAGCCGTAAGAAAAATCTACTTTACAACTCCTAAATTCGAATAAATGAAAACACAGAATATAAATAAAGCAAAAAATTGTGTACCAAAAATTTTGGGCAGGTATATCTCGGTTATGTAGGGTTGTAATCTACATAATGCAAGCCTTGGGCTATTTACCTCCAAGCCATCTAACCTGCTTCCTTTAAATGCCATAATAAATTGTAAGGGTTAATTCTACGAAAGGGTTTGTAAGGTAAGCTTAACTCGCTCAAAACTGTTAACCCGTTACGGGTAAAAATTATAAGATATGTGGTCCTAAATCTTAAGCAGTCTGCTCACGAGACAATATAATTTAAATAAAAAACCAAATAAAGAAAATTCGCTTAAATCGTTCAACTTGAACAATTGAATGACGATCATATCGCTCTAAGCAAACTGGATCGCCTTTTGTTTATTTCAATAAACGACAATCATCACCAAAAAATTAGGTTAGGTATGTTCAGTAGGTCATACGTACGTGGTATCTACCACTTTGACCTTCAGCTGGCCTAGACTAGAACAGTTCCTTCTAATAGAATAGGCGGTCAGTTTATATCATATAAAACCAGTGTAATCCTAACCTAGTACGTTATGCATTATTTTGCTGTGAATTTATCGTTATTGGTAGGTAAAATATTTAACCTACATTCCTGGTTGGCGTTAAAATTCTAGTTTTAAATTTTTACGTGATAAACTAAAAACTCATTAAAAATAAAGCCTAGTAATAACGCAGCTAAAAATAAAACTAAACCTGTAAGTAAAACTGTTCATGATTTAGTACAATTTCGCCACTGTATAAAATGTATCCTTTGAAGCTTTTAAAGGGTTATTGCCAAAGCTAGGGATAAAACTCGGATCGCAGTTGATACAGGTAGAATTTTATTAGAAAATCTATATCAATAATCTGTTTTTATGTTATAAACGAAAGGAAAATGCGTTGCCCTTTGAGAGAGTGTTTTATCTTATAATAGAGTACAGTACAACTATTATCTTAATGTCCCTTGGCATTTCCGATCACAAACAAATGCTAATTTCCATGTCCATCCATTATTAGATTTACCAAGTATTTTAATTCAAAACTAACTACTCTATTGTTGTTTTCTTTTGATGTAACAAGACAATAAAGTAGGTACTTAGTTCTGAATTGAAATGGTTATACACGATAAATCTAATAATTGATGGACATGGAAATTACCATTCGTTTGTACTCGGAAATGCGATGATTCCCGAGGGATATTAAGAAAATAGTTGTACTGTATATTATTATTGGAATTGGTTTACGACATAGAACTTGGGGAATTGGACCTGAAATAAAGTAGTTTTTTCACGAAATAAAAGTAAATACTATAAACTTTTTGCGTGAAAAACCCCTTTTTAAGCCTAGATGCACAGGTAACAGGATAGTACTGTCTTCAAAGAAAAAAGCATTGTCGGCCATGGGAACGATATGAACAAGAAGTAATTTTACTATATACCTACATATACCGCTCATTTTATTGAAAAACTGAAAAAAAGAAAATCAACATGACCTATTTTGTTTTCAAAACACACTGTAATTCAATGACGCAAGAATGTAAAAACAAATCTTCAGAAATCTGAGATCAAAGCAGATTGTTGTGTCCAAAACGCGAAGTATTTCGTAAATCTTATTGACATTTTGTGTGCTTCTCTGTACGTGGGGCGCGGTAACTTGCTAACTTGGAAAGTGACTTACAAGTTGAAAAAAGTATGGGAAGACTCCCAATTTCTCTTGTTACCGGGGCGTTGTCTTATAAGCCGATTAACTATCGTGATATAGAAAAATAATCTGAGAGTAGATAACTTGTAGAGCTTTTCTACTTTAATAATGCCTTACATGGATATTAGACAATGCATAAAGTCGTCTTTGTAATAATCACAATAGACTTGTATTAGGTGATTAGACTTAGGGGCTATTGATTCCTTTGAAATTCAAATTAATGAATGAAAAAATGAATTTCTGTGAATTTCACTCCAAAAAAATGTAACTTTTCACTTTTCACTGTAAAAAAATGGTATTTTTTTATTCAGTTATTTCTGCTAACTTATGGTTTGTAATTGCACTATCATTTACAGTAGACGTGTAGAGAAACACCAAAGTTCATTTTCATAATTAATGGTTGCTTGCTGTGGATAAATTCGATCTAACAGACGAACGAGACTAAAACCAAATTGTACTATCAACTCTCAAATATGAATAATATGAATATACGAATAGCTTCAAAATCAATACAGCAATTTCAATACAGAAGCTAAAAATCCTAACGCAGCTAAACCTAGTGTAGGACAATCAAATAACAAGAGATAGCCTTAGAGCCGAGAGCAAAGAGTTGATGGAGCAATCAAAAATCGAGAGCCTTTGGAATCTATTTGCTCACTTGTTTTACGTGCAGTCGAGTTGCCAATACCTTCGTCAGTTTTAGGAACGAAGTTCCTTATCGCGCGTTGTGAAAGGGGGCTAGACGGAAAAAATTCTTACGAAAAGTTGTCACGACACTTTTTGCTATAGTAAGCTATTGTAAGCTGTGCGGCGTCGCATGTTTCTCTGTCTGTCTCTCTCTCTCTTATAGAAAGCAAGCCAGATATTTTCATTTCTATTTCGCATTGAACAACAACAACAACAACAACAACAATCCCAACAACAACAACCCCAACAACAACAAACAACAACAACAAACAACAATCAAACAACAACATCAACATTTTTATTTTTTTTAGAACTTCGTTCCATCCGGGTGTCCCTTGACACCTCTCAAGTTTATTTTATTTAACTTCTTTCCCTTATCGAGCAAGACACATAACACTTACTTGACGTAAACCTGTTAAACATAAATTAAATTTGTTTTATTTAATTGTCAGTGTCACCTTCTTAATTTTACATCATCACAATGATTATGTTCAACTTAGTGTCATTCTGTGAAATTGACACTGTGCATTAACACACATTACATTTATTTTGTGCATTGTTTTGTGTGTGATGTGTGATAGGTGGGACAGCTGGCTCACTGGATACGGCTGCACACGTAGGTGTCAGTCGTTTCAATTTTGTATATAGTGTGGTTTTTACTAGACCGTTACTAACAACTTATGGATTATTTAAATCTGAAATAAAATTTATATTATTATTATTAACATTATGACAATACTGAGTCAGTAAAACAGTAAAGCAAATTATTTTATCGTGCACGGAGCAAACAAAAATAGACTAAAGCCTTACCTTGTAAATAAATAGTAGTTTGATGGGCGCGGCTTATTTTCCCCGCACGCGGGGAGTGGCGGTTCTATCTTCCACGGTCGGCCGCCACGTCGCCGCTACAAACATATCTGACCAGTGGCCAAAACTGGAACTAACGAAAACACTGACGGAATTTAAAAAGGTTCCTTACTTAGCTTGGCTAAGTGTTATTCTTGTCACTGGTGCCGATTCTCTTGTACACCGAACTAAACTAACTAAACTATCACTAAAATTCCTTACTTTTGGCTATGAGAATCTTAGAGCTATTCTGCAATAAAATATCTCTAAATTTAAAAATCATTTTGACGCAACTAAAATTTAATTTGACAATCGCGACTCCACATGGTACCTACTTGTTTGCCCTACCACGTGATTTTTTTTTAGAGCCGGAGGCGCGCATGGGTGGCAGCCTCGGCGTGTTTTATATGGATTTTTTCACTTTTTGTACGGAAAATATTTAAAAAAAAAGTACCTTCGTGTAGAGTTATATGGGTTTAAGGGTTTCATAAAGGGGGTCGAAATTTTCATTATTTTTGCGATAGGACACACCGTTTTCGAGATATAAGCACAATTAAAAAAAAAAACAGTACTGTTTTTGCCCCTGAAGTCGAGGTGTTGTGGTGAATCTTAGTTCATGACAACTAATTTTATTCCACACCTTTTTAATCGCGATTAAAAATAGCCAGATTTAGTTAAGACAACCAAAATTTTAGGTTAAAATCGTCAAATTCAGAATAGCAAAATTGCCATTTTCACTAAACTAATTATTCAGTACCATCTTGGTGCTGTCAAACTAAAATATAGTTAAGTTGTGTCACTTTAGTCTATTTCAGAATGAGAAATCGTCTTTTGACAGGACTAAACAAAATTTTAGTGATTTTTAGTTTAGTTTAGAGAATTTTGTGACAAGAGAATCGGCACCAATGTCGAACAATTGTTAATCTTTAAGTGCAAGCTAAAGACGGAAAGATCTCTAAGAAAAATGTGCGTGCTAAGTCTTGTAACGTTAATATTTATCTTTGTCAATGAATTTTTTGCAGTATACAGCTATGGAGTAGACAAATAATACAAAATATTAATAATTAACAACCAAATTACTTATATTATACAGCATGAAATTAAAAAAGTTAATTAATCTTCTATATTTATATAAAATGGATGTTGGTATTATGAGATTAATAAACTCCAACACCGTTTCACCGATCAAAGTACTAATTAAAATATTTTTTTCACTTCCCTACTATTAATTACATTCCGTCAATAACGTAATAACCTTAACTTTTCCATCGTGTCCTACTTTTTAACCGACTTCAAAAAAAGGAGGAGGTTCTCAATTGTTTTTTTTATTCTCAGAACCTTTTTCTATGTAAACCGATTTGGGTGATTCTTTTTTATTTGAAAGCTGGTACTGTTTCTCATGTGGCCCCATATAAAGTTGATCAAGATTTGAGCAGCAGTTTTTGAGTTATCCTTAATACTGCGTATTTTTTCCACTTAGCTTATATTGATGATGTTTTAATAATTTTCTGTCACATATCAAGTAGTGGTATACGAATTTGTGTGGGTAGGTACCACAGCTAAAAAGTGAAAAATAAGAACGTTTTTACAAAAAAAAAAAACAACCGACTTCCAAAATAAACACTAAAAAAGTGAAACATAACTTTAATTTCGGAAGTCGGTGGCATACACGAAAATACAAAACCAAAGACACCGACTTCCAAAATTAAAGTTATTTTTAATTTTTTGTGTATATACTAATGTTAACTGCTCATCACCTTTTGCAAAATATTGCTTTTCCCGATGCAGGGACGTCTAAAATACGATCTAAATGAATGTGGCCGCTTTTATTTAGATCGAATTTTGATGCTTCGTGTCTCATTATGAAAGTTTATAAAAGGTATTAGAAAAATCTTGACACACTTACCGAGGTCGCTTATTGAGCCGTTTTTCAAAATTCCTTCTCAGTCACGAGATAATATTTTTTTAAAGGAGTGGCGCTATTGGGCCCGTGTAAGCACTCTTAACAACTGAAACACTAGACATAACTTAGTAGGGAAAAAGTATTGAAGGGACAAATTAAAAATTAATTAGGAAGGGTAAATTGCATGATGCCATCTTCGTAAAAAAATAAGTTTGGTCAATAACTTAAGTGGCACTTACAATATTTTCAAATACGACACTACGTTGTTTTTATACGACATTTAATGAATAATAATTAAGTCTTACATCTTAACGCTATTAGGGGATGCGGCAGGCTAAACGCTCTGTCCGGTCTTAAAAATATTGTTCTTAAAACGGAACCTAGGAGACTAATATTTTCAAAATGTCCGTTTATAGGCTTAAAAGATGATGTTTGCAGGGCACAGCATTAATGAAAGTTAATTAATTGACGAAATATTAGAATTACAATTAGGTTTACTTAATTACTCACATTTAAAGGTCTATAGCTCCTTATGTACTCACAATTAAGAGAAGTCGTCATAATAAGAAATATTCGCCTTGATGATATTATTTTATTGGATCTTAACGCTATTGAACTTCAGGGCAGATTCACCAAATCTCCTTTGATCACACTGATTTGCAAAAAAATTACATAGATACATCGTCGATGCGCCCCACCGGTTGACCGAAAATTGAAAGAAAGAGAGTGATGAGTTAATGACATTACTTTTGATAGGCAAAATAAGGGATGACGATAATGTTTGCGGGCTTAGAATAAAACAGCGTATGTGCCGTAACTAATTGCCATCTTTTCTATATAAAAAATGTTATTAAAACTAAAACTGCTTTATTTAAACTTTAATACGACCACTCTCTATGTTTTAAAGTAAACTTCATTGAATAACTCATATGTGTTACGCACATGTGTGTGTGTTTGTTTGTGTGTTGTGTTGTTTGTTATGTTATATACAAACAAAAACATAGATAGAACTTTGCATTTTTTTTATCCAGTAAGTTTCATTGTTATTCCTTTTTTATTATGCTAGGACAAATATTCAAAAAAGCCGCCAAGTGCGAGTCGGACTCGCCCATGAAGGGTTCCGTAGCAGCAAGTAACATAATATGCCGTTTACGATTTATGACGTATTAAAAAAAAACTACTTACTAGATCTCGTTCAAACTAATTTTCGGTGGAAGTTTACATGTTTATGTAGGTACGTCATATATTTTTTTTTGTTTTATCACTCTCTTATTTTAAAAGTTACAGGGGGGGGGGCACACATTTTACCACTTTAAAAGTGTCTCTCGCGCAAACTATTCAGTTTAGAAAAAAAATGATAGACACCTCAATATCATTTTTGAAGACCTATCCATAGATACCCCACAGGAATGAGTTTGATGAAAAAAATATTGAGTTTTAGTTCTAAGTATGGGGAACCCCCAAAATGTATTGTTTTTTTTTCCATTTTTGTGCGAAAATCTTAATGCGGTTCATAGAATACATCTAGTTACCAAGTTGCAACAGTATAGTTTTTATAGTTTCGGAAAAAAGTGGCTGTGACATACGGACGGACAGACAGACAGACAAAATGACGAATCCATAAGGGTTCCATTTTTTGCCACTTGGCTACGGAACCCTAAAAACAGACACGAACATGTTAAATCCCTAATCAAAACACTTAAAAAAACATAAAACAGACACCAACATGTTAAATCCCTAATACATATACCTAAAAAGGTACTACACTATAAAGAAAAGCACCTTTAAAAAAAAATGCAATGTTCTGTCTATGTTTTTGTTTTGATGTGAAGACATATTTTATCTGTGACTGTACTCAACGAGAAAAGTGTGGAAAACACAAAGGGTAGAAAAGTTGAGTAGACCTTTGGTCCAAGGTCATGATCCAAAGTAGTTTGCTGAATGTGGTTTATCTGTGTGACCTTTATGTAATGTATAGACATGAGATTTGTTTTTAGTCTGCAAGTTTTTTGCTTGTTATTTTGAATAATTCTCATGAAACATTATCTCAAGGTTTATGTGATGTCTGGGACTTCTTTTTAATTGGAATAAAAAATCGACTGCGAAATATTTCATTCAAATCTAGTTGAGCCTTTGCTGCCTCGTTGGTCTAGTGGTCGCAAGCGCTACTGCTGAGCATAGAGGTCCCGGGTTCGATTCCCGGGTCAGGCAAAGTGTTATTGGGTTTTTCCATCTGGAATTTCTCGGTATCAGCCCGGAGTTTGGATTTGTGCCCGGTTGATGGCAATAGGCTCGCCCCCTATTACATGGGACTTAAACATAACTGGCGAAATGAGGGTGTGCTATAGGTACACCTCTGCCTTACCCTTCTGGGAATACAGACGTGATGTTAAATCTAGTTGAGATACGTGATGTTTTGGAATCTTTAGTCTACAAAAAAAAAAAAACGAAAAGATACTGGTTAAATGCGACGAGGTGTTTCAGCATAATCAAGACTTATTTTGAATAACGAAACCTTAAGAGAAACGACTCTACGACATTAAATACACTTTTTCCAACTACAAATGTTGGGGTCGGCTTCCAGTCTAACCTGATGCAGCTGAATACCATGGCGCGACTGACTATCTGACCTCCACAACCCAGTTATTGGGTAGCACGATACCCGATGTTAAGACTGGTTGTCAGACTTTTGGGGCTTCTGACTACCCGTTAACGACTGTCAAAGTTCTACAAATGACAGCCGGGACCGAAGGACAGCTTAGCGTGCTTTCCGAAGAACGGAGGGGCCTTGATATGTATTGGATGTTCACCCCTCCACGAACCGACCGCGGCAAGCGTAACTTAACCTTCGACCGACCCATGTATCTATTATCATTTAGCCACGAGCCCCTCCCAATCGATGCCCAAAAATTAATCATAATGGGTATTGTGGGGTGTGGTTTTTGGGTTAAGCGCCGATCTCAAACCAACGGGAACCGCTGCGGCAAAGCTCCTACGGGGCCTGAAGTGAGCCTGCGTGCCGCTATGCCGAACACACCGGTGTACATCTCCCGCCTGCACTACACCACTAAGGCGGAGGACATCGTGGAGTACGTGCGCCAGAAGACGAGGTACATGCCGAGGGTGCAGTTACTGGAGTCGCGCCGCAACGTCAATTTTAAGGCGTTTGTGGTGCGCGTACCTAATTGTTATCTGCCCCACGTCATGGAAGAAGACTTTTGGCCGCTGAACGTGGTATTCCGTCGCTTCCGCGGACAAGTTCCACAGTGCAGCACTTAATTAAGCTGGTGCAAATAAGTGAAGTGTTACTAACATAGTTTTAAGCCTTATTTATTAACAGGAGTTTTGTTGACATTAAAATATGTATGTTTAGGTTAAGGTATTTATCTATGGGCCTGAGTTGCCTGAAAATAAATGGTATTGTTGTTGTTGTTGTTATTATCCTTTTTTTTTTTTTTTGGTTGGGGTATCATCAAATGACCTCTCCCGCTCTGGGCGGAGCGGAAGGGCGTGTCAGACTCTTACTGACTAAAACCCACCCATTTTCCTTCAGTTGCCTGTGCGCCAGGGCCACGGCAACTCTTTCGAACAATCCACGACCCCGGCAGGCATCGGCCCTATCGGACCCCGTCAATTATGCTGACATCTCTTTGAGGCGCGCGTGGAACACAACGCGCCGTCGACCCGGGCCTGGTCCTTACCGGACGGCGAGCTGAATGGGTATTATCCTAAAAGATGCTATATAGTCAAATCCGATTGACTGTAGCACAAATACTTGTTCTTTTCCATCGCCTGCATGCTCAAAGGAAAGTTAATTAAAGAACTGGTTACAAACGTCTCCATACTATGAAGCACTTCAATGAATGAAAATGAGCATTTAATGATGGCCTGAAAGGGCTCAATCTTGACTTATTCGCCTGATATTTGGGTCATATAATTACGAGTAAATTGCTTTTTGTTTTGTTACAATATATAGAGTAGGTAGTGAATGGAGTATTATGGTATGATCACAGCGTAATTTGCCACAGAAGTCGTAATTTGGAAATATGCCACACATGTTATACTGGCGCTGATTCAAACACGGGATTTACACCGTGAATTTGAACGCTGAAAAGTTGTCCAACAGTGGTTTTTGGATAATTTTGGGATCATAGACGGCAGTATCTTTTGGCTTATTAAAACCCATTGTTTGGCAAACTTTTAGTATAAAAATATAATAAATACCAGTTTTTAAGCTGCCTTTTATTAAAGTAACCCGTAAAAAGTTATAAGGTAGCGAAGTATGTACGATGTATTAAATTAGTGGCATTCGCATGCATTTTTCTTCTTATCATTCTATTTGAATAGGTAACTTATCTTTTTACCTTTACAACAGCTACTTAATCTTCACTAG
Source organism: Griposia aprilina (assembly GCA_916610205.1). Lineage (NCBI taxonomy): Eukaryota > Metazoa > Arthropoda > Insecta > Lepidoptera > Noctuidae > Griposia > Griposia aprilina. The sequence goes on along the minus strand of OU744305.1, from coordinate 9,187,294 downwards.
CTTTATGCTCTGATGACACGATAGATGAAAAAGTGGTCGCCTACAAGTTATGCACTCTAGCAAAATTAGTGAAACTCAAAGCAGCGGACACAACAACATATTATTCACAATACAAACATAAATGCTCCATTCACTTACTAATCCGTGTCAAAACGCAACGGCTTCGAGTTGCGTGAACGAGGTTTAATTTTTGATCGACTAGTGCTCAGTGTTGAAGGGGTGTGTATGAAAAATGTAGCGGTTCGTTAAACAGCTGGTTATTGTGTATTTACTAAAGTTTCCCTGATGAGGTTATTAACTGAAGCTGGTGCGGGTAAACAGTAGCTAGGAGTTTATAATTTATGGCGAAAGGTCGACGTTTTGAAATAAACAGAATTTGTTTCGTATCACTTACAGAATACTTAATAAGGAAAACATTTCAGGGCTGTCGATCAGAAAAAAAACTATTTCACATTATTTTGTATGAGCTATGTAACAAGAAATATTGGGTAAATGGACTTCCACGTCTAGGGATTGTTACTTTTATGTGACGTTATATTTACCTACTATGTCACAACTTTTATTCAGACGCTGCGCGCTGTTGTAAATCATAAAACTAACACAGTTTCTCATTATTAACTCTAAAATACCACAAAAATTCAGCAATCACGATAAAATCACCCCATTCACGGAAAACTCATTCTTCTCACTTTCCAAACGAATAAACATGTAAATTAATTCCATGAAAATAAATCTAAACATTATTTTCGAAACATGAGAATCGATGCCGTTGATTTTTCACGTGGAAACAACCATCAGCATTGTCTACGCTCTCATGAATTGTAAATATCGAAGGGAGGAGAATGTATGCGTTTCACTTTGAGTACGTTATATACGGATATAGCCAGGATTGTAGACTCAGCCTAAAAGTCTTATAGAGGCACTCAAATTTCGGGAAGAAAGTATAAGCTTAGGATAGAGTAAGTAAAATAATGTATGTTTTACTGACTTGACAATAATAATAAGTAAGTAGAATAAATGCTGTGGAAATGCGTTCCTTGCGAAGCATGTGTGGTGTGACTATGAATGATAGACTGAAGAATGATGTTATAAGGCAACGGTTCGGTTTAAAAGAAGATGTAGTGACAAAAATTGAAAAGAGTATGCTAAGATGGTTTGGTCATGTTGAGAGGATGAATGAAGGGCGATTAACAAAAGGTATTTACAAGGCAGATGTGAGTGGAAACGCCGGGAGGGGACGCCCTAGGAAGACATATAGTGACCTTATTGGATGTTCTTCAGAAAGGTTGGGTGCGTAATACTCACAACCGGCGTGCGTCTATGACCAGATGTATGAACGTAAACGAGGCAAAAGGAGTATGTAAGGATCGTAGCAGGTGGCGTTCTGTAGTTTCTGCCTACCCCCATGGGAAGAAGGCGTGAGTTTATGATGACAATAATAATGTCGTAGGTCCAATAGTCTAAAGCACGATTAGGTATTGAGCATAGGGTTCTGGTTTCGATTCCTGTGTTGGGTAAAGTGGTATTTAGTTACGAACATTGTCAGTAGTCAGTAGCGTGGTGTACTTTGTGTCCGATTAATAGCAATGGGCTTGAGCTTCTAAACTATGGGATAAATGTAACAAAAGTGGTGACCTGTGGATTTTATCAAACACGTCTGCCTACCCTGTTATGTTTTATGTAGGTACATCTACAACTTCTAGGTACCAAACTCCTTAAATAATTCAAAAATTTTGCGTGTCATTAAGTCAATAATAACTCAGAAATAACTCTTGTTAACGATTTCCGTAATAATATGCTATCTTTTTGACATTCAGGGATGCCCGCAAAGTTTTAAATTTTATAGGCATCCTTCAACGTGACCCAATTTTGGGATTCCAACTTAATTACTTAACTAAGTAAAATTCAATTATCTATCAGTCTTCTTCTATGCATAGTAAACAGTTTCGAGACTGAATGATGTTTGTATGTAAAACTGCAGAAAGAGTTGTGTGAAGTCTAAGGGGTTGTATGTAACCACATTAATAATAGGTACACCCACAGAATATATAATTAAAGTAACATCGATCGTGAATACTATACAGTACTAGCTTCCCGACCCTGCTTCGCAAGGTTCTTACGAGTTGAAAAAACATGGAGATTTCATATTTATGTACCTATTATGGTTAAACGCTCAATTGTCGCTAACGATACCCAAATACTTTTCTATTGTTACCGTACCTAATAAGATCGATCAACAGATGAGAGGAAAACCTTTCGGAATAAATTCCCTAAATGATGGTGAAAACCGTATCAATATCCATTGCGTTGTTTTGAAGAACTACGCGGTCACACAGACAGGCATGAAAAGTGACTTTAATTTTATAATGTGTCCATACACATTATAAAATTCATAACCATAACCATAGTGGCATAACTTACTAATCCATAATTAGTAAGTTATGCCATTATGGTTGTGGTTATGAATGCTTAAAAAACAATATAATAGATTTTTCGATGCTTATGTCATTTTTTATTATATTAATGTTTCTAGTGAATAGATCGTTGGTGTAACTTACAAATAAAAAAATAAAATAAAAAATACACGATAGGCACATTACATTTTATATTACACACGTCTGGACCCGGCTTAACACCATTTAATTAAAAAAAGTAAGTTTGTACTTGTGATGATTAAATAAAATTTAAGAAGAACTTAATTGAAATGGCTTTATTAGAATACTTATTATAAGCTTGTACAATGTAAAAATAATAAATACCGAAATAACACAAGTTCTTAAGCACCTCCTAATGCATACGGTAACAAAAAAATGGTACCTACATCAAGTTTCTTATTAAACATTATTCCCCCTAAAGCGTAACTTCTTAATATTCCCCGGGAACTGAAAACTTTTCCTTTTTTCCCGGGAAGCTACTTGACGACAATTACGCCTTCTTTTGTTTCAGGAATACGGAAATCTTAAGGTAGGCTTACACGGGCAACTAAAATTGCTTAATTCTGGGTAAAATTGGTCAAATAAAATGTAGGTATAGGAATTTACTGTGATGCCAACATTAGCTAAATGGGGCAACTTAATAAACTAGGCTACTCATTTATTAACACTACAGAACATAATTATAAGAAGAACATAATATAAAAGTTAATATTTCTGGAAGCAATTTTAAGGGATTAAAATTTAACTAGATTGCTCGAGAATGTCCCTCACAAAGGTCAAGTGCGTAGTACTCGCAACTGGCGTGCGCGTATGACCAGATATTGTAACGTTACAGCTCGCCCATCACGAAAATGGCAAGGCGAACACAAGTTATTGAAAGAGTTTTTGTATTGTGTACAGATTGCTGTTGGTGGTTTAGCTGCGGTCAGATGGTCTACCTACCTAGCTTAAAGAGAAAGGATTTTATTTCTAGCTGCTACATCTATTATATAAAGATATTTGATTAGGCTGGTCGTAGTCGTTCAAAGTTAGTATTATGATCATATATAGTCCTCCAGGCCGTATTTCGGCCGTGGCAGCTAAACACAACGGAAAATAGTCTTCGGCGCGAGAGATATTATAGTGTACAAGTGTGTGCGCTGACACAGGTGCTCACTCTAGTAGTAGCTCTCGTCCCTCACTTTCATAGTCCGATGGGACGGCAATCCGTCACGACCGGAGAGAGATCAGGTGCAGGACCACCGGAAGTTTGGAACTTGGCGATGTGATACCCCCGTGCTCCGAAAGCATGTTATGATCATATACGTACACAACGTAAAGCAAAGACAATCAAAGAAAACGAGACGATTTTGGATAAAGAAAGCCAAAACACGATCAAGGAATACGTCCGGCATGAACTATGCACGGTAGTTTGTTGCCCTACAACTGCAAACCAACGCACTATCGCTTTGCGTCGTGCAGTGCATGGTCGGACAGGCTCGGACGGATGAAGCTTCCTGCGGCACATGTCCCTAGAGATGTAGGGCGATGTCGTACGATATATATCTGGCAACATCGAAAACGTTGAAAAAGGTTGTGAGGCAAGATGTCGTCGTTGGTCAACATTGCCCGACGCAAACTGGATCGAAAATCGCGTATAGAAAACTAAGAGCTTCGAAGTTTAAAGTGTCGTTTTTTGGGCTTGAAAAGGTTTTTATTTAATATTGCTATGGTCAAATATGTCATATGAAGTAATTTGGCTTGAAAACTGACCGACCTATAATTATTTTACGGAATAAATTCATGGAGCAGGTATGAAAAATCAGGGTATCTCTAGATCTGAACAAAAACTCGTTCTATCGTACTCATTATTTATAATTTTTGACATATTATTATCATATTCCAGAAAACACAGCACTTTTTATCGCCATTTTTTTTTCTTATCTTTAACAATAGTTTTAATATGAAAGACAATAGAAATGCATTTTTAACCGACGAAACAAAAAGGAGGAGGTTCTCAAGTCGACCCGCATTTTTATTTTTTATTTTTTTTTATGAATAAATGTTTGGTGTGCATGGTTTTTTATCCTCGAAAATTTATAAAAATGTGGCTACAAAAATAATTGTTGAAAAAATATGAATGAATCTTGAGAAAAAAAAAATTGTCCTAGAAAGTAAAAAACAGTAAATAATATGTAACTAAGCTAATAGTCGTGGTATCGTAGAGATAATACCACAACGTATGAATGTAAACGAAGCTAAAAGAGTATGTAAGGATCGAAGCAGGTTTCGTTCTGTAGTTTCTGCCTACCCCCATGGGGAGAAGGCATGAATTTATGTATGTCAAGCAATTTTCTGTGATATCAACATTGTTCCTTGAGGTACCGCCACGCTCTATTCAGCTATATGGAACAACTTAATAAACTAGGCAACGAATTCATTAATCTATTATACACACATCAACACGGTCTAGGGATATTTCATACTCAATTAAATAACTCGAAAAGTACTGGCCGCATTGGAATCTTTTATACACCGATTTGTTTGTAATTTATCTCAGACTAATTCCAAATTCAAATTTTAAAAAATTCTTTTGTTTCGGTGGCATAAAAATGTCTTGATGTGTAGGAGAGGGAATTTTCATTTGTGCGAAATTTAGAAAACAATACGAATTACGTTTAGTTACAGTTTTTTTTCATTTTTAAACGAAAGATAAAGTTAAAATTGAGGTATTGTAGCCATGCAACGCCAACATTTGACGAGGGCGGAGATGTTACGAGCTGTGGGAATGCTGGAAGCTGGGTCTGTTCAGCGTAATGTTGCTGAGGCCATAGGGACCCACCAAAATGTAATTTCAAGATTGTGGACACGTTATCGTGCCAAAGGTGAAGTAGCGGAGAGACACCGGGGGCCAAGTCGCATCACTACCCCCAGACGAGACCGATTTTTGCAAATTACTGCACGAGCTCAACCAAATGCAACGGCGACTCAATTGGTCCAAAGGCTGCGAGTGGAACACCAAGTGCTTGTAAGTGACCAAACTGTAAGAAGGCGACTGCATGAAAGCAATCTACGCTCTCGTAGACCACTCCGGGTCCCACCTTTACGGAGAGGCAATCGTGGACGACGATTAGAATGGGTTCGGAACCACGTGGACTGGGGCCGTGAGCAATGGTCCAATGTGCTGTTCACGGATGAATCCAGGTTCGGCTTCCATCCAGATTCACGACGGACGCGTGTTTGGCGAGTTCCTGGACGATGGAGCCGTCTTCAGAACCCTCAGGAAGTTCACCCATACCAAGGAGGAACAATTATGGTTTGGGCAGGAATTCGTCTTGGAGGACGGACGGATCTCGTTTGGGTGCGGGACAATATGACGGCAGAACGATACGTCCAACAGGTGCTGGGGCCCGTAATCTTGCCCCACAGAACACAAATGGGGCAAGATATCCTGCTCATGCACGACAATGCCCGGGCACACACGGCGAGAACGGTAGCAGCTTGGTTACATACACACAATGTTAGGGCCTTAGACTGGCCTGCTCAATCGCCAGATCTAAATCCCATTGACCATGCGTGGGATATGCTGCAAAGAAGAGCTCTGAAGGGAGTTCCTGAAAATCTGGCTACAGAAGATCAACTTTTTGCGCACCTCAGAAGGACATGGGACAATATTCCGCAGCAAGACATTGACAACCTTGTTCTGAGCATGCCGAATCGTTGCCGATGTGTTGTGAACATCATGGGCGCTTTCTCAGACTACTAACTTCAAGTTTATAAACACAAATTAAATGATTTTTCTATTTTTTTCAGTTTTTACTCACAAATTAAAAGTTAATTCATATACGGTTTCCGTCTATGCTTCATTTTTTTTCCATAAAATTCTGAAATTTTAATCTAAGTACCTTAACCATTATTAAAAAATAGTAGAATATTAAATAACGTATCTTTTAAATATATACATGTCATATAAATAATTAACACATTGATAGTAATTCGCTTTTTTAAAAATATCCCTAGACCGTGTTGATGTGTGTAGAACAATTAGGAAGAGATACCTAATATTATTGAATCCTATTTTATGGGATCCAAAACTAACTAGATTACTCCACTTATTTCTCTGATGAATACCTCTGCCAATGGTTTTTAGGAAATGATTGCTGAAAAAACTGCCTATGTAAGCGCACCTTTAAAGCGAGAATTTTGTCTTGCATTGCAATCCGTTAGAGCTCCCCTGGACACGATTGTCTTACGAAAGGTAGTTTCATTAACTGCACGGGGAACAATTTTATTCTTCTTAGAATCGGGTCTTTTGAATGACAACGTTAGACCTTTGTTTACCGGATAACTAGTAGATTTACGAAATTCGTGGAAAGTTGTGCAAAAAGTTGTCGTGGTTTAGATTCTCGTGTTGAAAAAATTAATTATAGCGTTGTTATTGAAATCTAAGAGAGATAGAGAGAAATAAACTGGAATCCAATGTGGGTGCAAGTTTTAAAGAATTTTAAATAAATCATTTTTTTCAGCAACTAAGAGATCCATAAATTGTTACTAAAAGATTTGCACTTAAAATACTACTACATATACTAAATACGAATTAATGGAAAGACCACCTAAAAATTAAAACAGCTATCCTAGGATACCAGTCTTCGCACAAATTGCCTTATTAGACCGCAGGAAATTTGTGAAGCTTGCTTCACAAAAAGAATGAAGAAAGAAAGAAAAATAGGTTTATTTTGCCACAGCTTGGCTCATCGCCGCAAGGTTGCCTGCTTGTCAGTTTTCTACAGATTTTACTTCGGTAAGTGTACCCAAGATCTCCATGACCTCATTCCACGGGCCCCCTTCTACCATCGGACATCTAGACGCACTTCAAATTACCATCCCTGCCTAGTTACCATTCCACCAATTCGCACTAAGCGTTTCCAAATGTCTTTTATAATGCGCAACACCAAAAGAGTGAAACTCTACCTGCTTCTGTGTTTCCGAACGCATACAACCCAAATCTCTTCAAGGTAAGAGGGACCAGACTTCTTCTGGGTAAGCTCACTCCATTGTCGACTTTGTCTCTGTCACCTTTGACCTAGACTAGAGTCAAGAGCAAACTCATCTCAAATAAAAAATGGAAGTATCTGCCGCTACAGCCTTCAGGATGCTATTGTGACTGCCTCTTATTCTGTTCAGGAGTGAAGCCATTACCACCACCACCATTTACCATACGCCGTGAATTTAAGTTTAACACGACATACAATAATTACAATAGAAACTTTTGATAAATAATATAATACCCCATTCCATGATAAAATAACCTAAAAAAGAATCGCAGACTATAATAAATCCCTTGTTAACTGTTGTAACTCCAAACAAAACATATATTTGAAGTCGTTTCACAAACAAAACAAAAGCGAAGGGCATAAAATATCTCCATGTTTGTCGTAGTCTCGAAAGAAAAACGCCTGAAAGTGGAAAGTTTTAGGATCTAGGAAGAAATATGAAGGCGGCATTAAACTGTAGGAATATGTCATGGGTTTTTGTATTGAAATGGAAATGGAACTTTCTTTACCTATTTAAAATTACGTTATGTTACAAATTTTAGTTCATAGAACATAATAAATTCAGGCCTCTTTTTCCGGGCAGAGGTAGGCGGAAGTGTAAGGTTATGTTTTATGTCCCACTTCCAAATCCAGATTCTTTGCTAAGAATTTTCAAGCCTAGAGTGGTTTTGGCTAAATCTCTTATCGAATCTATAACAAGACCTGACGCTCAGCTGTGTGGAATTTGTGAGCACTAGTTCAACGAGGTAGTCACCTGTCAGGTATAGTACGATTCAAACTTAATGGCGAATCTGAACATAAGGGGAGTTGCTGCGCAGTAACCAATTCACGTGCCAGCGAGGGTGAGGGGTGAGGTACTGCGCAGCGGATAGCGCACTTCACAGCTGCCATTAAGTTTGAATGGTACTGTACCTTTAAAGGTCTTATATCATCGTGCATACACAATGGATAGCAGAATTCAGTATGGTGATACATAAACATATTCATCCCTAAACTTTATCAATTTCCGTTATGTTGAGTCCTGTGTTTCCGACCGCATACAACCCAAATCTCTTCAAAGTGAGAGTGAACAGGCTTCTTCTGGGTAAGCTTACTCCATCATCGATTTTTTCTGTGTCATCTCTGACCTAGACTAGAGTAAAGAGCAAACCTACCTACAAAAAAAAAATATACATTGTTTATTTCTTTATTTTTCTACTGCGAATTTTTTACATACTCAAGGGCATAATGTATGAAAGTCCCGATGTAAGGGTCTGAAGGATTGTTATGTTGACAGACCGATTAAAAGCCGACGTAAACAAGGATCCAAATGTTTTAGAGTTTTGTTTTCCTAAATGTTGTGTACGGCTTCCCTTATCAACCTACTTAGATTAGATATTGCATTCTCGTTATCATAGCAGTTGGATAGTCCAGTATCGTGAGATGAAAATCTCGTTAAAGAGTTTACAGAACAGACTTCGTGAGGCCTTATCTTTACCTTGCACTCTAGGTAGCTCACATTTTGTGTAATTTGGACTTAGTAATGTCATATGGAGGTCAAATGCCTAGAAATAACCAAAATTCTGAAAATCATATTTCGAATCCAAACCCTACAGGCAGCGTCGTAGCTAACTAGCAGAGTGAGCTGTTACTTGACAACTTGATTGACAGTAGCAGGAGCGTCATGCGCGCCTCAAAGAGATGTCAGCACACATTGACGGGGTCCGCTAGGGCTGACGCCTGCCAGGGTCGCGGGTTTGTCCGAAAGGATTACCGTGGCCCTGACACACAGGCAACTGAAGGAACACGGGTGGCTTTTAGTCAGTAGAAGTATGACACGCCCTCCCGCTCCCCACAGATCTGGAGAAGTTATTTTATTTCCCAACCAAAAAAAAACCGCGTCACTTCCTACGTTTTCATATTACCGGGCGAATTCAATATTGGATCGGAGTGAATAATTTGTGAAAATAAAGAATTAAAAGTAATTAAACACACATATTATTATTCTATCTAATACTAGTTACTAAAAGCTTCCGTCAAAATAACAGGGACACGAAACAGAAGGCCATTTTGCCTCAAGATACAATCGAACTGCAATAGTAGGCACCAAAATATTTAATAACTGAAAAAGTAATATATTAATTAAAACATCGCTAGCAATAACTGGAGGAGTATTTTATTCTGCGCAATTAGTGGATACTCGGTACACAAAGAATAACGTACGGCGATGCGATGCGATAATTACCGGTCATTAGCTACTAAATTCGTATTTGTTCAGGTCTGTTGCACTAAATGGATATTGCATTAGCAAATAGAGCATGAAGAATTAATTAAGAGTTTTTCTTTACTTTAATTTTACTTGTTATGATATTCGCAAAATAGAGCATTCATTATATTGGGAGGACTATTTATACCATGATCTCGATTGTTACTATAGGAAATCAGGTTACGGGCCTGAATTAAAAAAGCAGTAACTTTGAATTTAAATTATATTTACTTTAACGTTCACAGGGAAGGTTTTATGTCTGTCTCCTAGCACAGCAAATATCGAAAGAAAAAGGGAGGAAGGCGAGGGCAGTTGTTGGTTTAATATTAATCATTTAATGACAATGTTGCCATTATTAAAAAGTAAGAAATAATTAATTTTTGCACATTCAAATCGACTAAATACCAACAGTTAAATGCAAATACTACAATAATTTTATGTTAATGGAAAATCTGAGTCATCTACTTAGTTAGGCATTTATTATGGTGTTGTAAACACTTGAAAACTAATGCAATTTTATCAGCGGCAAATTATAAAGAAAATAATGGCGTATCGATCCAGATAAATATATTACGATCACTTATAGTTTATTCATTTATTGACACAAATGTTACACTTGAAACCGTACAATCTATAGTATACATGCATACAAACTACAGTCAGGCAATATAATTTTTAAGCAAATTAAGACCACTTGTGATTTCAATATACGGACAAATTAAGTTGGTAGTCAATTAGCTTAGTGATTCATTTCCCTAATTTAACTTAACATTAAGCGAATTCGAAAATCTGTACACTCTGAAAAGTAAGTACCCCATTTTCAAAACTGAGATCTCCAATCAAAGTTCAACCGCTAAACAATCAAGCTGCTTTTTCACCAACGAAAGAAACAAAATGATCACAAAGCGTGTATCGTAAATTCCATTTAGTCTGCTAAAAGCATAGAGGAACAGAGTAAGGACTATACACACGCAACTATATCACATTCGTGAATCCATTTGGTTGATGTATGTCGCGCCTGCTAACATTACCGTGCAAATGTAGTCACGTTTTTGCTTAGAAACACACAGAGATACCCAGTATCTACGTCTGTTTTCACTGCCAGGTAATTTTAGGAACATTTCCACAGCTGTGCCCGGTTTTTTACTACCTAGTTTACTACAGGTCTTTTAGTACCAAATAGAGCAGAGACCTCTTCGCATACAGATATTAGCGTTGCGTCTCACTGCGTGTTGAATTTTTCTTCACCGTCAGTCATAATCAGTGACAACAAGACAGATTGACGGTTTCAATTGGTCCTCCGGCACAACATAGGTAGCCGGCGTCGCTGGCTGGCAAATAAATTATTACTATTATACTATGTGCTTTTCCTACAATAATAATAATAATAAAAAAAAAAAAATTCAATAGACAACTATGGTCCAATTTCAAAAATATTTCTTACAATAATTCGAATTCTAGATGTTAGTAAACAATTTAACTTATTTGCTATGTTAGTACTAAAATTCTACTACTGATAGTGTGGTTTTTATAAGATGCCTCTTTATGGGGCTTTCGTCAGGCCCATCAGCAATAGTTTTCAGGATAATAGTGATATTCGCACGATTATAATAATCTCGTAACCGAATTTCGGTCACGGTGGCACGAATCTCATTTAACGACAAGCCAAGTAAGCAGAAGATATTTTAGTGCACAAGCTTGCGCGTAGATACAAGCACTCTCTCTCCCGTCAGTCTCAAAGCCGATGGAACGGCAGTCCATCACGATCGGGGAGAAATCAAGCAAGATTCCTACGATTGGTGTGAGCTGTTCGTACCAACAAGAGAATACCAGAAAGTAATGGAACACGTGAACAATAAGACATTTATTGTACAAGTGGGGATTCATGCCATACACCTTTAAGCATAATGTGAACGTAGAACATCATTTGTGCATGCAACATTGAGTGCAACGTGACAATTTCCCACGGGGAGCATGTCTTGCAATCCTAGATATCTTTGTCACAGCTGCAACATTAAGAGGCTTACAAGAGCTAAAGCGCGGTCACTGTCGGATTGCATAGAAAAGAAAGAGACGCGCGATGACACAATGCTGGTAATTTATTGCAAAATATGTAGCAATTATGGATTTACAAAAAATCTATTCATTGGACTAAAAAATTAAAACACTATGACGTTAGTATGTTACTTGTAGAATAATCTGACAAAAAATCTGAATGTTTGCATGTATGTTAGTATGGTTTTTAATCGTTAAAATATTTTTTTAGAGGTATCGTCGTGATTTTTGTCTATCATATCAAGTTAATTGTATTATGTTTTCAACACACTATCTAACTAGCATATATCACGAAGAATATCATATATTTTTCTAATTTTGGTTACTGCAGTGGATCATATATTTTTAGGCATTAAGTAAAAGTTTATCGACCATTTCTTGTAGATTACAGCAAAGAGAAATTGATAAAATTTTGATCCTGGTTCTCTCCGGAAGAGATGGAGGTACGGCCGTCTGAGGTTAGGGCTCGTACTGCATTCGCAAGGCGGCAAAATGCTGCCCAAACTACTTTTCTTTAAAACGCCATAATTATGCAAAAAACTTCCTATTACCAAAAACTCATTACGAATGCAAGAAAACCCTGACTGCATGGCTAAAGACACTTAGGTCTATAGAAACTGAGGCACTTCTAAATAAAGTCCTATAACAATCATATAAACATTTTACTTACACAAGGAGTTAATGAAAACGCGGACTAATTAATAAACATTAAATTGCCTACCACATCCTTCACACTAATAATATGTTTTTGGTTTCCCTATCTCTCTTCGTCACTCACACGCACACACACTTACGCACGCACCCTCGCAAACACACACATACACACACTTACACTCCACACAAAGCATTTTAGCTTTTTAGCACAGGTGTACTTTAGAGGATAAACTAAAAAACAAGACTAACGAAAGAAAAGGTGTGCGTCAGAATAAAGACGGAATTTCATACCGTTCCATCTTTCTTATAAAAACGAGGCCGTGAAGATCTACATCCAATGTCACCCTTGAACGCACATTTCATATAACCGACGAGAAACTACATTTTCGGAACGGCTTAGGAACCTACTTTTACATTGCCAGATTTTCCTCTTGAACTTGGCCCAAAAATAAATCACAAAACACAATTCGCACCAAATATTATCCATTATATACCAACATACCATTCAAATCAGAGCCTTGAATAACATGCCAAACTCCGAACCAATTTCGCCGAGTTATTCCCCCGTTCGGCAGACGGGTAGCCATTAACATATTAATAAGGACTGCGAATACAGACAAAAACAACATTTTAAGGTCACGGCACATCTCTATAGAATATGATTTATGGCCCAGACATTCGATGTACGGAGATTTTGGGCATTCGAGCTTTCGGGCAAAGTTCCAAGGTGGACCATGCCTGCAAGGTCAGGGGGATTGGAAGAACTACTGAAACTGTGGACTTAAGTTTTACGAGTTATTTTGTAAAGTCAGCTGATTTAGGTTGCTTAGGATTTAAGGGAAATGTTAGCGAGTCTGCTTTAGGTTCAAAATCTTTGACTGACAAAGGCAACTATGCTATATTAGAGTTATTAAACATTGTTGTTATTTTCACCGCTGAAACGTCTAAAAAATAATATTTTTAAAAGATATTTTAAAAGATTCCAGCAACTTTTTGCAGCCATATAACTGTTGCCAGAACATTACTGGTACGATGTTGAATTTACGACTCTGTGAATATAAACCTTAGTAAAACAACAACCTTTACCTATATGTATTACTATTTGAAACCAAAAATTTCCGATTTAACATTTTCCGCGTTCAAATTATTACTACAAAATGTTAGGTACGAGTATCACCAAATTTTTATATTTAAAAAGAGTCAATAATATTATCAAAGCAAAGCCTAACGCAACAAGTGATTGATAGTACCCGAGTTTCGAAGAATTTACAAAAATTATGACGGCCGGGTTTCTTTGAACTTTCCAAAGTCATCTATTTTATCAGTATGGTTTAGTGATTAACGTTTTAGTTGATGTTATGATGTTCCTCATTCAGCAAGCTGAATGAGATAATTTTCAAGTGCCTGGACGATAACTTTAAGTGATAGGTACTCTCTTTATCCGGAAAACTTTTCTCGTAACTATATTTCTATATAAACTCGTATATCTGTATGTTTTTAATGATTTGAGGGCAATTTTTTTTTTTTACAAAAAAGGTGCCAATGGACCCTATTACTAAGGCTCCGCTGTCCGTCCGTCCCTCAGGGCGGTATCTTTTGAACCGTAATAAGTAGACACTTGAAATTTTCACGGAGTATTATGCTACTACCGGCCGCTCTAACAACAAATAATAAAAATAAAATACAGCTGAAAATTAAAGGAAAATTACCCTTCGTGTGCGAGTCCAAAGCGCACTAGGTTCCTTTTTATTTGCATTCTACCACACAACACTAACATCACGCCTGTTTTCCCCGAGGGGTTAGGCAGAGGTGACCTATAGTAGTATAGAGGTATGAGGAACAGGGTGTAAAGTTCATTCATACCTCCATAGAAAAGGGAGGATCATCCGACCAGACGGGTATCGTGTCTGGTGAGCAACTGCCCGACGGTTGATGTTGGGTCGTTGTATATATGCTAGTTGCGCGGTAAACTCTGCTTGCGCGATGCAGGATTCTCGTATGTGGCGATGTAGATGCCGCTACAGTAGGTACACCCACATAACGTTTTTGCGCTTTATTACTTCTTCATCTAATATTATGATACGTTCTAAAAGTTTTAGTTCACAATCTGATCTTGTCTTTCGATCCAATTTTCCCCCAAATGTTCTACTGTAGTCACAGAGGTCGCCAACGCTGTAAGATTTGGCAAACGCGTCTTCCTCCCCTCAATCAGACTCCATGGCGCCAACCTTAGGCGCAGACATATAAATTATCAACACCGTTATATCTGAACTTGGCTCCATATAATAATAACTTAGATCTGATATAGAAATCCTTGAATGAGAGATTTGTGAACGAGCCAAAGAAATGTTTTTCGTTTAGTCATTGCTTTTAGTCTAGTAGGCTTTTTGTTGTTACTAATGCTTTGTTTTGTGGCTTTTTGCCAGGATCTGATGTGCCAAAAAAAAATTCAGACAGGGCTAACATCGTTATATGGAAGCAAAAATAACACCAGACATACCTACTGCTCTATGAATCTGAATGGATATCTACCGTAAAAAGGCAGCAAGACTAGACTGGTTTTAGTAAGCAAATAACCTGCTGCTATAACGCAACTGTTAGTAAATATCAGGAGTAAATTGTGTTTGATTGCTAATTTTCTGAAAATTTTCTGTAGGGCAGATAAAGACAATTGATATTTTTTTTGTGTTTAACCACCTAATACTAAGATCTAAGGTCTAAAATATAAGAAACCTAGTTTTGAGTGAGCTCCACGCACAGCAATACAGTTTATCCCTACAAATCCTATTTCCAAATCAAAGACATTTGATTGTCTACGCTCCCTTACACAGAACTCCGATACAGAAGTAATAAAGATATGTTCTCACGAAATACTAAAGTAACATCACAATGAGCTATACAAGTTTTGTTGGCTCTTCCCATTCGAAGTACTTCACGTAAGTGCTATGAACCATTCATATTTCTACTTCTCTTACTTTTCTAAGTAGTTTTTCTTACCCTTATTTTCTATTGGAGGGGCCTTTTCCAAGACTCTGTGTTTTCGTTCGTGGGTGAAATTATTAATGTGTTGTTTTGTCCGAGTAATGGTGTGTGCTGAGTTATGTGATAGGTAGACTAAAATACGACATTTCTATTCAATTGTTTTCTGAGATTGGTAGAAATATTACATTAAGGTACAGTGGAGCCACTTAATCGTTAGTTAAATCCAGACTTTTCTGTTCTGGTCAAATAAAGTTATACCTCATACCTACCTACCCAAAATTCGAAGTTTCAACAATAGTTAAAAGGATTCGGTTCACATCCAAACTGATAACTTTATTCTAGAGAAATATATGTAAATTTAGTTCATCTTACTTGTTAACGAACTATATGTACGTACACAATATTTCTTAAGGAAAATGCGATCTAACGATTAAATAAATTAGAAAAAAAAACCGCATCCAAATCAAATCGGTTCACACGTTTAAGAGCTACGGTGCCACAGACGGACACACGGATAGACACACAAATACACAAAGATACACACATACACACACACAGCAGTCATACTTATAGCACCCCTCTTTTTGCGCTGGGGGTTAAAATACCAACGCTCAGTAGTTTTACGTCTAGCACAAAGTTTTCAGTTTGGACAAGGACACCAAGCTCATCATTTTTTTTTTCACAAATTCTGTATACCATTTTTTTCTCGGCTCGGCTCAACAAAATAAGTAGAGGAAATGTATCAGTGTGATAATAAGCACAATTGTAGCAGAAACACGGACGAGGATCACGATGCGGCTGGAGCCTTAAGTATTGTTTCACTTTTGACCGAGGAGTGATTAGCGAATGGAAGCTTCATACGCGTACTTTGGCAACTTTGAAGAGTGCCTGTGGTCGAAAATGCACAGGCTACCTGGTTAATTGATAAACGCTATAATATATAAAATAATGTCATTTTCTGCAAGATAATTAATGTTTTCCGAAGAAACAATGATGCAAATAATAATCGCTCGAGGCGGGTAGGTTTGTACCAGGGTCGTGCCATTACGTGCTAGCCCCGTAATATATGCCATTTCATAAAAGCTTTTCTTGTGTATTTTTTAAATATATTATATTTTTATTATGAATAAATGTAGTCAGTAACTGTACCCAATAGTAATTTTTCGACCAATCCCACGCAATAAAACTTTGAACCTTTCCCTGCAGACGCAAGTAAGATGTCTGCCACTTGATAATTTGCATCATAAATTACAAAGCAATGTCCTATGGCAATAATAGCGTTGTTGTATGCTCACCACGCACCGTTGCACCTTATCACTCTATTTATTCAATACTCTGTGTTTAGAACCGACTTCCAAAGCTATGTGTGGGCGAAATTATATTAAAACGGAAACTTCTGTTCCTAATGAGAATATTCAGAATTTTGTTCGGGTCTAATTTCAAGTTTTGCTGCTAAGTTTGGGTTTCCAAATGATTTATGTATTTCCATTGGAAAATTTATAAAATTGAGTTCAGGTGTTGAGACTTAATTAATATGTACATCAATCATAGAAAGATTGATTGTTTTTGGAACACTGTAGGTAAATTAATTTCGAATTGAGGTTAATCAAATTGAGATTGTTTTATCAGGCTGTTTTCTATTCTCCCCTTTCATCAATTCAATTGATACCAAAAAATATTTTAACTAAAACAATTGATTAGTTTTTGTTGTTGACTTAACAATTTGACCTACAACAATGTGAACTGCTTTATCGAAGGGCCGAAAACAATATTATACAATCAATTTATTCCACAATTTTGGACATAAGAACCGAACATTAAACCACGATTAGGTCTAAAAGGCACACCAAAGACGACCACACTACTAAAGTTTATAAAGATAAGTACGATGTCTTAGGTTTCTATTAAAACCGGTGTGAACCAGCACCCTAATTACGTAACATACTATGTATCACAATCTGAATCATTGTGAAGCCTATTGCTAATCCATTGCTTCATATGTTCGAAAAATTCGTCTGCTCAACAACGTAAATAACGTAATGAATATTGTTGAACTGTCAAAATGAAAACTATTCCTATTGTTAGTGTGTTACGCAATTACCCCGCTGGCTATGTAATTTACTAGCTGCGCCCTGCGTTTTCACTCGCGTAAGTTTCGATTCCGTGCGAATATCGGGATAAAAAGTAACAGTTATGTACCTATCCAGTTTCATCGCAATCGGTTCATTATTTTTTGCGTGAACAAGTAATAAACGTATTATGTACAGTCACGGACTTTAATAGATGAGCCACTTGCCACTCTTCGTATTTTAGCCGTGTATAGCAAATCGGGTTTAGTCGGTTATACTCGTACATAGTACAGTAGCCGTACTATGAAGTGTTAATACCATCATGGTTCCATTGCGAAAAAGGGATAGTGCTATCGGTCATATACAGCTTCGTCTCTCTTTCTCGCGGGAACAATAATGGCTTCAACACGTCATAGTACGGCCGCAGAGTGTGAGACTACCCAAAATCAGCCAATTGTTGGTCTAGCAACCGTAACCTAGCGACAATTGTTTTAGCGTAGCGATAGTAACGTTAGCGTACGGAAAAATTATGGTTGGTCATTTCGACATCGGAAAAACTCGGACCCACGATTTTTTCCGAACGCGTAGCGTCCAAGATGACGTTCATGACAAATATGATAACTGTTGCACATAAACCTAAATAACACCTAACTGCCGCCTTCTTGGAAGAATTTATTGTGAATTTCATTTACTATTTCTGTTTTAGCTATTATAAATGTCATAAAAGCTAAGCTAAAAACATAATCAACCTTTGAAAATTTGTGTTATTTCGTTTATCAATCAATCAGTCACTGTTTTCGGATAGGTTTTTAGAAATAACGAGTATTTAATGAGCTCTAATTCAAAGAAGGTCAGTATCAAATAGATTGGATAAACGTAAGCAACATTTTATTGATTTAGCTAGGACCTTCAACCTCTATGGATAAGACTATTTCCGATTATTAGTAATTTGTGATCTTGTCAACGAGCATGCGGTTTGAGTTCGTGTTTAATCGTCTAATCTCGTGAATGTATTAAACTGCAAAATTGAAAAGTTTGAAAGTGGCTCATCAATTAAAGTCCGTGACTATACATACTTACTAACACAAACTTTCACAATTGGAGTAGGATTTGATTAATGGAGACAGTAATAAAATAATTCACAGCTAATATTTCATTTACTTATACATATTGTATGGCATAGTTACGAAGGTCTTTTAAGGTCCGGTCTTCTGCTTCAACGTGAGCCCATTATGATGTTTGTTGAGCTCCTTATGTTCTGAGTTGAGCTGCACGGTTACTGACAAATGCGTGCACTGACTGGACAGGTCAACTTAATTTGTGTGGTTCTTTCCTCAAAAGACAATTTCAGACACCAATCTACATGGTTCTCAAACATTATGTCCGATTTTTTATATGTATACAACATTGACATTGTTGAATTTTATATAAACAATGACATGAGTATTTACATGTTTTTTGTACATGGGACTTAAATATAACTGGCGAAATGTGGGTGTGCTATAGGTACACCTCTGCCGAACCCTTCGGGGAATACAGGCGTGATGTTATGTTATGTTATGAGTATTTACTTGTAAAATATTATGTAATTTTAATTATTGTGAATGTGAGGACTATGTGGGTCATAGCTTATTTTTTCTCCGTTAATTTTAATCATGATCTGGCAGTTTGAGTAATTTATGCGGCCTACCCAAATGTCCTTTCTTTGGTATTGTTTGTCGAATCATTGAGCTCCTTAAGTCCTGACTTCCTGAGTTGAGCTGCAAGATTACTAACAAATGCGTGCACTGACTGGACAGGTCCACTCAATCTGTGTGGTTCTTTCCTCAAAAACCATTTCAGATACCAATCTACATGGTCTTCACATGATCTGACCAAGATTATGTCTGGACTTTAAAAGAGACTGTGACCTCTGAGTTTGTTTCGGCCTTTCTTCTCAAAGTAGTCAGATAGGAAACGCCGAACTCATCTAGTTTAAAAAATATGATTGACGTGTAAAAGTTTTTGTACAAACCTACTTACACAAATAAAATCATTTATCATTTAGCTGAATGGCTCATGGTAAATTCGTCCCATATTATGAGGGACGTATTTTGTAATAGGAACATTTTTAGAATTGAGCGTAGCGACTGTTGCTCTAAAGACGCAGCCAACGGCAATTTAAATGTCGAGCGGGCATTCCACCAGGAGTCTCGAAAAAAAAGATACCGCCTTTATTTTCTACGCTGTTAATTATCGCATCATAAGCATTTTTCTGGTACACTACCAATTTTGATATATTTGAATTGACAAATTCAGACAGCTCGATAACATTTGCATTTTCATACTCGTGATAACTTCGAAATTAAATTCGAATAAATGAAACGTATTTTACTGCGACCTAAACACCCTTGATGATAAAACCATTTATTTGACACATACACACATACATAAATTCACGCCTTCTTCCCATGGGGGTAGGCAGAAACTACAGAACGCTACTGCTACGATCCTTACAAACAACCACAAACTTGTAAACAACTTTTGTTTCTACCGGCGATCTAATTAAATTTTAGAACACAAAATCTGCTATTGTCACTTAACTATGATAGTTAGGTATATTATATAGAGCCTTTATTTGTAGGTAATAATGAATACCTTAATCATGTAGTACATAATTTTTATGTATCATCAATAGTTTATTCAGTGCACGCCAAATAAAAAAAATTATAGGCAAAGTTTTGCTACTTTGGGTTACATTATTGCAATGTTCTTAAGGATCTCAATTTTTTTTAAATAAATTATAGCCTATGAAATTTCCTGATAATTTAACTTTCTATTGTTGAAAGAATGGTTAAAATCGGTCCAGTAGTTTCGGAGCTTATTCGGTACAAACAAACAAACAAAAAAAAAAACGGTGTGAGCTGGTTTGGCACTCACGAAAATTAATGTGTAAACATGTGAGCTCGCATCAGTTTGCTCACATAGACACAGGTCTTATGCTGACGTCATCCGACGCTCGAAGTTTTACGCTTACGTGTCTGACGCTCGAAGTCCCAGCTAGCCCCTACCGTAGACCGAGCGCTAAGATGTTTACACATCAAAAAAATCGGTGTGAGTTGGTTTGGCACTCACGAAAATTGATGTGTAAACATGTGAGCTCGCATCAGTTTGCTCACATAGACACGGGTCTTACGCTGACGTCATCTGACGCTCAAAGTCTAACGCTTACGCGTCTGACGCTCGAAGTCCCAGCTAGCCCCTACCGTAGACCGAGCGCTAAGATATTTACACAAAATCAAAAATCCTCTTTATATTATTAGAATAGATAAAGTAATCATTGAAGTTCATGTTGCAGTAAAGTTCGGATCATTATTTTTGTTTTATTTTCTTATAAGTAGATGTAGTAAGGAACGTTGCGAGAATTGGCTGGAGGCGAGAACCACGGGACCAGTAGACGTGATTTTTTCAAACATGTGAAGCAATGTATTTTGTTGTATTGTCAAAATGAAAGAAATTTACCATGTCTCAAAGTGAGTGGTTGGCTGGTTGAATGAATAATTCATGTTGATAAACTATGCGTTTGTAAGCAATTTCGGTGGCGTTTAACAAAATGCACGCTTCCCCAAACAAGTAGATTACATGCATTTACAAAAAAAATGACATGTTCATTGTTGACTTGCGTGAGTTCAACCAAGTATAACTTGCAACTACATACCTGCATAGATAAATTATTATTTAAATAAGGCCCACTTGCACCGCCAATCACGTTTAGCGCTCAACGAGCTTAGAACATTATTCTGTATCTGTCAAATGTTTGAAGATGACAGAGACAGAATAATATCCAAAAATAGTTTATCGTTGGAGTTGTGCCCGGTTGATGGCAATAGGCTCGCCCGCTATTACATTCGACTTAAACATAACTGGCGAAATGTGGGTTTACTATAGGTGCACCTCTGCCTAACCTTTCGGGGAATACAGGCGTGATGTGTGTGTGTGTTTATCGGTAAACGTGTTTTAGTGATTGGCGGTGCAAGTGGGCCCTTAGTCTGTTTAGAGAAGTTATGTTTTTTAATGAGTAGTCACATACAAAAAAAAAAACACCAACTTAAATATGTTTCATTATCTTAATATACTATTTGACCTTTAGCTGTAACATTTTCTCTAGAGGAAATATTTCGGTTATTTAAATACCAACAGTGAGCGATACTACGCTTACGTTTTGCATCAGACCGGTTTGGCAAACTAGAAATTGGTATTTCAATAAGTAACAGTGTTCCTATCCACAGTTGCCTTCAATTGTTTAAGGCACTCACACACAATGCGGTAAGTTTTAAAAAACACATTTATTTTAATAAATACAGCTATTATAGGCATATTATAAATATTTTAAAGACTAGTAGAACAATTTCTTTGAAAATTTAATGGAAATTATTCTACCAGAATCGTGTCGCACCGTCGATTTGCGCCTGTCTGCCTTTACATGGTGCGTTCTAACTTCAGATCCCTCTGATCTGACCAAAATGTGTACTGTGTGTGGCTGATTTTACGGCCTCAAGGTAGATCACCAGTGATAGCCGGGACGATTAGGTACAGGTTACTATTAGAATCAAATCGTTGAAATGAAACAATCCGAACATCGATTTGACGTAGATTTATATTATGTTAGCACCATTTTACCAAACTCTGCTGTTACTAAATGCCATGTTAAGCATTTTGACAGACTCTTTTTCGTAGTGAGACAATCCATCCAATGGCATAACGGGACATTTAGAATAAACTCAGTATGGTGAAACAGGCCCTTAATTTCTCTGGACACGTCTCCAAATTTATAGCGGAAACAATAACATCGAGTTCTTACTTTTCTATGGGTTTACCTACCATTCCGAAATCTATCAAATATTTTGTGATCACCGTAAATTATTTTCCTAGATACTTAACTAGCGTGCAGGTTATTTTTTATTTTTATTTTTATGTATTTGGGAAAATAAACAGTTACACATTACAGTATTACACAAAATGTGTGCTATAGAGTGAGTAAATTAAAAAACCCACGACATTTCCCACATATAAAAAACAATTATAAAAACAGGTTATAAAATTATTGAGATGTGCGCTTACAATTTGTAAAATACATAGGTAATGTGTTAATGACAAAATTAAACAGGCATGCAAATAAAAAAGAAGAACAAGAAATTATAAAAGTACAGTCTAAGAGTTAAATATTACGGAGCAATATCCAAAATAGATTCGCGAACAAGGCCCCTAAATCTATCAGTTGGAAAAGCGAAGATGTCAATATTTTGAAAGAGATTGTTATATTGACCAGTGAGGCGACGTAGGGGTGCTCGCAAGCCTGCGTTCGTACGACTAGAAGAAACGGCGAATAGAGGTCGTGCGCGCATCCCACGGCTTATGGTTGTTCTAGGTACTACGTAGCTAATCTTATTAGTAATATCCATACAATAGGTTAGGTAAATAGGTACATTCTTCTTCAAATATAAATTCATAAATGACTGAGTATTAAATGCAATTGGATGGTCTGTAATATATGTTATCTTATCATCTACTATCTTCACCTTAATCATTTTTTTTGTTTAACAAAACTGCGCTCTCTTATAAAATTGATTCGTGACGATGCTAATTTATGAACTAATTGAAGTTCAACGCTCTACTTTAAAGCTGTGTTTTGGTGTTCAACAGAATTTTGTACCAGATATTAGCAGCAGTGATTGCAGTAACATTTGTTACTGCTCGCAAGGAAGATAGTTCAAAAGCAGAAATGAGAACATTACCGGAAGGACTGAAGATGGGCGTGGCAACCGCCGCATTCCAAATTGAAGGCGGTTGGAATGCATCCGGTAGATATTTATTTTTAATCGACCGCAAAAAAGGAGGAGGTTCTCAATTCAACTGTATTTTTTGTTAATGTGTTACTTCAGAACTTTTTCTAGGTGAACCGATTTTGATGATTCTTTTTTTATTTGAAAGTTGGTGCTCCTCATGTAGTCCCATATAAATTTTATCAAGATCTGTCCAGAAGTTTTTGAGTTATCCTTAATAATGCGTTTTTTTTCCATTTAGTATAATAATTGATGATGTTTTAATAACTTCCAGTCACTGTTATTTACATATCAAGTCGTAGTATGCGAACTGGTGTGGGGTAGGTACCACATTTAAAAAGTGAAAAATAGAAACGTTTTTACAAAAAAAAAAACTGTCTTCCAAAAGAAAACACAATAAGTCAAAAATTACTTTAATTTCAGAAGTCGGTGGAAAAATCGAAAATTTCCGAAATTAAAGTTACTTTTCACTTACTTGCAGTTTTTTTTTTAATAAAAAAAGTAATTTTTATTTTTATTGTTTATTAATTAAGGAACAAAACAAAATATAAACAGAAATATCACAAAAAAACTTAATAGGTTGTTCCGTATGTTGAAACACTTTTAAGCAATTTTAATACTAACATATTAATCATTATTAATTTATGGTTAACACATAGTTTATAAGACAGTGTGATGTAGATAGTGAATAATTATTAAAAAGTACAAAAACGACGACGATGATCAGGCCCTTGATACTAATTATTATTCGTGAAATTGAAACTTGTTGAAAGGACATCGTCATAAATGGCCCCAAGACCAACAAAAGTCTGACGTACATAATAAATTATAAATATACTAGTTGTTCCCGCGACTTCATCTGCGTGGAATAGTCTCTTTGGGTAGCATATTTTATTATTTAGCCTAGTTATTTTACAAATAAGACAAATACGGATAAATACTTTAATGAGCTATTTGCAGTGTTTCACTGCAAAGAGCTTATTAAATTATTTAACTATATAAGTACATAAGGTATAAAATCGAAAGTAATATACTTTTGACGAATGAAATAAACGAAACAATGACCCAACTAATGAAAAAAATATTAAATAAGCCTAACCCAAAAAATTAAAGTTATTTGTATTTCACGAAGAACTTTAATTTTATAAACAAAAAAAAGGTGTAAGCAAATCGAATTGTAATCAATTTGTATTGAATAATAAAGAATTTGCAGCGGAAAAAATCAGTATTCACATGCGTGTGGCACAGTCGTCTGCCCTCATGTGTCTGCCCGTTCGAGTAAGCACGCTTAGGCATATTTCCCTACCTATACCGCGCCGTACCACGCCGCGCTCCGCCCCCACCCCCCCCTCCGCGTGGCTGCCCAGCGCTCATTGTGTACGGCGCGGTACTTGGCAAGTTTCTTACTCGCGTTAACTTCAGTTTCACATTTTGTAATGACTCCGTAAATGTTACATCAGAATAGCTCTAATATTTTGTCTCTTGTCGCAAACTTATAAAACATTCACATAAACCTTACATATTTCCAAACAAACTTTAATCCCCCATTTCCTATTGTTATTTTACACCCTTGAGGGTAGTTTTTTTACAAACTTTGAATGTCATATTTATTTATTTCGAATCAAAAGCCTAAAAAATAAGTTTCAAGCTTCTAGCTCTAAAAATGACGATACTTCCATACAACTTTTCATCCCTCCGCCTTTCAACCCCTTACAACCTTTTTTCGCATTAAAGAGTAGCTTATGACCTTTCTCAGGCTCTAGACTATCTGTGTACCAAATTTCATTTAAATCGGTTCAGTAGTTTTGGCGTGAAAGCACGACAGACAGACCTTCAGTTACCTGTGCGCTAGGGCCACGGTAACTCTTTCGAACAATCCGCAGCCCCGGCAGAAACCGGCCCCGTTAATGGTGCTGACATCTCTTTGAGGCACGCGAGTATAAAACACTTGGCTAAAATCAATGAATACCAGGATAACAAACAATAAATATTAACATTTCGTCTGTGAATTTAGAAAGCAGAATTGAAGTTGATTTATAAGGTTGAAAGCCAAACTAAGAACCAGAACGAGAACGATAAGACATCGTTTTTAACGTAAAAATTCTGAATTTGTTAACACACGAGTTTTTCTACTACCTTATTTATCTGTGACTGGTAATATTGTAATGGGTAGCTGACTACTGTAGCTGACTTCAATATTAGCAGTTATTAACTTACCTGTTACTTACGTATTAAATAATCCGTCTTGAAGTTATGGTGAAAACTGATGAATGTCCTTCAATCTTTACTGCGTCGCACATTTATGCATAGGCACACGGCAAGACGTTATGAGCCGTGTCTTCACTATGAGAATAAGATGCCATTTTCTTGCCGGAAATTTCACTATAATTCCCTACATCTTTACTATTTCAGACAAATCTCCAAGCATCTGGGACACCTTTGGCCATACCCCAGGTGTAATAAATGATGGCACAGATGGAAATGATACTTGCAAATCCTACGAGTATTATCAGCGAGACATAAAAATGCTCAAGTTTCTGGGTGTCGACTTCTACAGATTTTCCATTTCATGGCCAAGAGTGCTGCCAAGTGGATTTGCAAATAAAATAAGCCAAGATGGTATTGGGTATTACAGTACTTTGGTTGATGAGCTGTTGGCGAATGGTATCGAGCCAATCGTCACAATGTATCATTGGGACTTGCCACAAAGTTTGCAAGATTTGGGAGGTTGGGCCAATCCTCTAATTGTTGACTGGTTTGAGGAATATGTCCGTGTATTGTACGATACCTTGGGTGATCGAGTAAGAACCTGGATAACTTTGAATGAACCGAAACCATTTTTAATATATGGATACGGAAACAAAAGGCTTGCTCCTAATATCGTTTCACCTGGAATTGGGGACTACATTGCTGTAAAGAACGCGCTGTTGGCACATGCTAGGGCATGGCATCTGTACGACAAAGAATACAGAGAAAAGCAGAAAGGTAAATTACTTTTTATTTCAATCAAACAACTCAGCCTATCCCAGTCCACTGATGGAAATAAGCCTCTCCTACGCTGCGCAACAACACATTGCAACACATTGTCCTCCGCCTTCCGGATCCAGTCTGTCCCAGCCAAATTTTTGAGATCCATCCAGCTGGGGGGCGTCCCACATTACGATTGCTAATACGCGGTCTCTACTTCAGGACTCGTCAGCTCCACCAGCTAACGGTACTTTGACAAACATGACCAGCCCACTGTCACTTCAGCTTCCTTACTCTGCAAGCTATGTAGGCAACTTCGGTTCTTTTCAGGATATTTTCGTTTCTGATTTTATCCTTATAAGAAACTCCGATCATGACCCGGTCCATAGCAATCTGAGCGAAAAGCTCGACTGTCAGTGTTCACGTTTTGACACCATATGTTACAACGGGCAGGATGCACTGGTTGAAAACGTTAGTCTTCAAACATTGCAGGATATTACTTTTTATTTATCTAATGTATAAATATGTTCAAGCAAACCGGCATCTCTAAAAAACGGGATTCCTTCAAACGTGTTCACGCTCTCGGGTCTCTGCATATTTGCATGGATATACGGTGTACAACGTATACAACGTCTTATTTTTTGTTTTTAGGCAGTTGTGGTATAACAATAGCGACGGATTTCCGTGAAGGCGCCACAGATTCTCCCGCGGACATAGAAGCTGGTAACGTGGCGTTGGACTTCGAAGTCGGTTTCTACAGTCACCCGATATTTTCGTCCACTGGTGGATTCCCTGAGAGGGTGGTAAAACGTGTTGCAGAAAAGAGTGCTGAGCAGGGCTTTCCTAGAAGTCGGTTGCCAGAATTGTCAAAGGAAGAAATCGATTTCATAAAAGGTTAGTGCCATTAATTTTACACATATTGGAACTAAAATGCGATTGATCGATGACCACAAGGCATAAATTTTCTAGGCGCTAAATATCGACGCGGATCGATCTCAGTCTAGTGGCACTTTAAGCCAAAAAGCATGCATACGATAAGGCATTAAAAGTTAATCCTTCTAGAACTCTGACATTTTCAGACACTGAGGAAGTGCATGAGAATTTATTTAGACGGCGGCAACTTGGCTATATTTGGCACTTGTTGCAATTCACATTCCACTTTCCCACTCACTCGCACTCGCTTAGCCAAATGTTATCATATGCGCAGCCAAACAGTCCAAATATGTTTTCGTCTGTATTGGTTTAGGGACTGCTATTTTAAAAGTGACTTTCCCGTAAATTGACTTCATAAAGGAGATTTTCAATTCGTTAGAACCTACGTTGAACTATCTCTAAATACTACAGGTACAAGTGACTTTTACGGGTTCAACCACTATTCTACTAAGTTCTATACAACGGACAACTACACGAAAGGTTTATTCGCGGTTCCTTCGTATGAAGACGATATCGGGGCAGTAGGTGACTATGGGGATTATGAGCTGGCCCCCGTGTTACATACAACTGTAAGTTTGAGATTAACATCTAATTAAATAACTTTCATCGATCTGAACTTAACAATGCTTGTTGGTATAGAATTTACACTACATGATCAGTGAACAAAATAGAGTTCGTAGCTACTATCTTTTAAGCTATTTCCTGGGTTGGATTTGAGTTTCAGTAAAATTATCCTTCACAACCCAGTTAAATGTTGATTTTTACTGATTCTGGGGTGAGTCGAGTTGGCAGACTTTTAAGTTTATGTCGACTCATGATTGTGACAGTCAGCAGACTTTCCTGTGACTGAGATCGACAGTTTATAGTGCTCTCAAAAGAAACGCAAATATTTTGGAGCAAATATAATAATATTGTATTGATTTAAAAATGATTCCTTGTTACCCATCAAAACAAATAAATACTTGTATAAACTTTCAGAAAATCCCCAACGGCATCCGAAAAGCTCTAAACTGGGTGAAAGATACATACAACAATCCACGAGTCATGATCACAGAGAATGGATATGGTAATTTTGGCGGGAACTATGACATTGACAGAATTGATTACTACAAAGCGTATATAGACGCCATTTTGGATGCCATTGAAGTAGACGGCTGTAACGTCATAACGTACACCGCGTGGAGTCTTATGGATAACTTTGAATGGGATTCTGGACAAGTGTAAGTAGTTATCATGATATCATAAGTTCTAAGTTCAGCTGTACGATTACGGACAAACGCGTATACAGACTAGACAGGTCCACTCAATCTGCGTGGTTCTTTCCTCAAAAGACCATTTCAGACAGTAATCTATATGGTCTTCACATGATCTGGCCAAGATAATGTCTGGACTTTAAAAGAGACTGTGACTTCTGACTTTGTTTCTTTCGGCATTTCTTCTCAGAGTAGTGAGATAGGAAACACCGTCCTCATCTAGTTTAAAAAATATGATTGACGTGTAAAAGTGTTTGTACAAACCTACTTACAGAAATAAAATCATTTATCATTTATCATGCTGAGATTAATAAATATTACTTAACACGTACTTTGGATTGTCATTATTCCTGCCACTATTGCACAATTGTCAAACTAAAAGTGCAAGACAGAGACGGGAACATATCTAGGCCAAGGCATATCCTTAGTAATGTTTATTAATCTAAACAACCAAGCTAAACAAATTAACCTATACACTTAAGTAACAGTGGGCAGGAACGTTGCTCGTAGAATGGCTAATGGGGCTGAATACTTCTGGAGTAGAGACCGCGTACTGAAAGACGCAGCATGGGAAGGCCCAAATAAGCTCTCGGCTCAAGTTCAAAGTGTGACCGCTGAAGTCCGTACTATCTGAATTCTCAACTACTATAATATTTATTTATTTATTTTCAGGTCAAAATTCGGTCTTTTCGAAGTCGACTTCGAAGATGATAAGAAGATCCGCAAAGCAAGATTATCAGCTCTATGGTACAAAAATCTAATAGCCAATAGGGCTTTAAATTCTGCTGATGTACCAAAGTTTGAAGAACTTGTGTTTTAGTGTATGTAAATATCAACTAATAAGAACGCCTTAGAACTACGGTAAAAACGTTTATTACATAGAAAATATTAATAACCTGATTTGTTTAAAATGCTAAATTGGTCACATTAGTTGCCAACACCACCCAACCACCCCCCCACCCTATGTAAAATTTCTACTTTTATATCTGTAATTTTTATGGTGTACATAATAAAGAGTATTCTATTCCATTCTATTCTATTCTAAAATTTATTTTTATTATTTTATTCTGTTACCAAATCTTTATACTTTATCGTGCTTTAGAAAGAGAGAGGGTCACCCAAGATATGACAGCCACGACGTTCTACGAAGTCAATGTTTCCTAAAAAACTCATGTCCCATAAAGCCTTGTACTGTAGGTACTCGAATAGGTATAGGTTATCTGCACCTACATTTTCTTAACATCCTATTTATTCTACCCTTTTAGTCTCCTGTGTCAATGTACATCATCCTGTGGGTTCCTTTCTCGTGGCAGATTTGGCAAATTGTCAGCGACTGTACCCCTTATTACACTGAACCTCTTTATATCAGCTTGGCACCCTTACTAAGCATATTTAGCGAAAATACAAAGATCTTTCTTCGCGAATGTTCGAGAATATTTTATTGTCGTGCTATTTTCAGGGATTGTTAGTATTAATTAAGTTTGATCAGAACTATTGTTGTTTGATGATACTTGTTTTAGGACTCATATAACGGATAATGATAAGACCTACCTTGATTGACAATTTAAATGTATTTATTATCTTTGGTTATTCTTCTTTGTTTAGTGAAGAAAATTATATCTTCTGTAAGTACCTATTACTTATGTGTATTATCAACCAACGTGTTTCTGATAGGATTAATCATTCGAACTCCCATTCGTTAGTTTATCATAGGATCTCGCAGTCTACGCGATTTTCTTAGGGCTCTGCTAGAGTCAGAAACTACTCGGACTAACCCGAAACAAACATGAGAAGAAATCCTTTATTTAATCTTAAGTACCTACAAAGCAGAATAGAAAGTGCCTAATTATCACTGCAATCTGTAGGAACATAAAATAATAATATTCCATGAAAATATTATTGAACGAACTCGTTAGAGTATAGCTGCGTGTTATTTCGCGAGAGAAGATATGTTTATGACCTCACATCCGTCACTGAAATGTAGATGAGATTGTTGAATTATTGTAATTAGGGTTGGCAAGAGTTTTTTTGCACACGGCTACTTATCAAGGTATACATTTCCACTTTTAGCTGACCCCGTATTGTATATGCTTTTCGTACAATCAGAAGTCAGGTTATACTGGAACGCTGCCGCGAGAAATCGCGGCACAGCGGACAGAGCTCCGGCGGGATCTCATGGCGGCATGGAGAGTGCGACTTTCGCAACCCAGCGCTGGGCACGCCACAATTGCGGCGGTAAGTCCCGTCTTTGAGGAGTGGCTTGAGAGGCGCCACGGCGTCCTTACCTTCCGTCTGACTCAGGTCCTCACCGGACATAGCTGTTTCGGCAGGTCCCTGTTTTGGATAAGGCGGGAGGAAACGCCCGGGTGTTGTCATTGTGTGGATCGACCGGAGGACACGGTTGAGCACACGGTGGAGGTCTGCCCGGCTTGGGCGAAGCGCCGCCGTGTACTCGTGGCGGCGATTGGCGGCGGCGATTGGCGGCGGCGATCTCTCGCGTCCGGCCCTGGTTCAGGCCATGGTACGGAGCGAGAGGGAATGGGAAGCAGTCACCTCCTTCTGCGAAGCAGTAATGCTCGCGAAGGAGGAGGCAGAGCGCGTGAGAGTGAGGCAATAGTTGCACCTTCACGCCCCTAGTCACCGCAGGAGGAGACACCCTAGGCGTCGGGAGTCGATAGCCGACTCCCGGCCACCGTGGGCACGGGCTTACGGACGGCGAGCAATGGGCAGCTCGCCGTCCGGTAAGGACCAGGCCCAAGTCGACGGCGCCTCGTGTTCCACGTGCCCCTTAAAGAGACGTCAGCATCATTGACGGAGTCCGATAGGGCCGATGCCTGCCGGGGTCGCGGATTGTTCGAAAGAGTTACCGTGGCCCTGGCGCACAGGCAACTGAAGGAACACGGGTGGTTTTTAGTCCGTAAGAGTCTGACATGCCCTTCTGCTCCGCCAAGAGCGGAAGAGGTCATAATAAAAAAATAGGTTACATGGTTGATACGTAGTCGTGCGTACAAGGTAAAAGAAAATGGATAGATTCTTATTTTGTTACTAGCGACCCGCCCCTGTTTCGCATGGGTTCAATGGCGACATGTCAAACCATCCATATATAATATATGTGCTAAATCTAAGTCAAATATAATATATGACCCTTTCGGAATAAATGCTCTAAATAATGATGAAAACCGCTTTAAAATCCAGTGAGAAGTTTAGAAGGTTTAGGCGTTCACACAGGCAGACACGAAAATGTGCTTTGTTTTATACTACCTACAGATATTATAGATTATTTGGATAAATATTTCATAAAAGGTAAAAGTGGAACAGCTGCTACACCTATTGTGCCGGCTAACCTAAGTACAGGTGCAGTTTAGCATTTAGATGGTACAGATAAACAAACACATTTATCAAAATTGCATAAAAAGCACCCTTATCGTTATAAACAATTTCAGACAAACAACTAAGGAATCGAAGATAAAGTCAAAAAGACATGATTAGGGTATCTATGACGAACACGATAACGACACGCTCTGTCGTGAAGGTCTCCTCCATTACACGCCACTTTATATGGTCTTACAATCCAACTCTTGCTTGCTACTTTGAGCAGGTCATTGGTCCACCTGGCTCGTGGCCTGCTTACGCTTCTCGGCAGTATAAGAGTATAACTGCACCCATTGATATTCAGTCATGCAGTTCTGTAAGCACCTTTAGTTTTTAATCCGTAATTATTGACATCAAAACATCGCTCTCGCTCTGGTTCCGTACCAACGCCAACAAAATAATAAAAACAGGAATATGAATATTTCACACTTCTTTTATTTTTCTTTTCACGCGTTCCCGTATATTTTACTACACAATTTCTAGTGATTTTTAGCAGAAAAATCTGCTTTGAAGTTTTGTGTGAAAACGGAGCTATCATGGAGATATTTCTTTTTCAGACATTGTAGTTAGTCATTGTTTTTTTATATTTTGTATCAACATCAGTGTTTTTCCGTTCAAAACTTTATTTTTATTATAATAATAATCCCCACCGCCCTATCTCTACGTTGACGTCGTAGTGGGGCTTGCGCGCTCCGAACTCTAGGTCTGTACCGGTAGAGTTTACTTTGCCGGAATAGGTCTAGGGCAGGGATCCCCAAATTGTTTTGGACAAGTGACCCCTTTTCCAAAATGAACTGTTACCTGTTGCCTTGGTTGAACATCTGCTTAAGCTCTTCGTCTGTGCTGATGGTAATCAACTCTTCTTGCATTATCACATTGGCTTCTTCTATGGCTGTGGTATTGTACGGATTTATAATCCATTGAGGAATTTGTAAATTTAAAAGATCCTCAAACCTCTCCGTAAAATCCTTGTGTAGTGCGTCCAAGTGAGTGACATATAATAAAATATCACCTTCTTGAAGCATTTCTGGTAATTTTGACAAATGCGGAAACTGCGAATATTCTTTTCTGCCTAAATTTTGTTTATAAAGGATTAGTTTACCCACGAAGGCCGATATTATTGATTTTGTTTTAATCAAGTTAAGATCGTCACCCTGCAGCTGCAAATTAACTTTGTTGAACATTCCAAAGATATCAGTCAAGTTATAAATATCTGTTTTACAATTGTTCAGATTTTCTTTCAAATTCGGATCTTTTTCTTGTAAAAACTCCAACACAGATTCAAAAATGGCTGAAAATCTTTTTAAGCAACAACCTATTGATAGCCAGCGAACTTCAGCGTGCAGAAGTAATCGAGTAAAGACTTCGTCGTTTTCCTCACATAGCTGAGCAAATAACCGAGAGTTCAAAGAATTGCTTCGAATCTTGTTGATAGCATTTATTACATATTGTAAAGACTTATGCAATCTAGGACTCAGCTTTTTTGCTACTAAATGCTGCCTGTGAATCACGCAGTGAATGACCAGTACATCAGGCAGTTGTCGCTTTAAGTGAGCTATAAAACCACAATGACGCCCAACCATAGACGGTGCACCATCAGTCGCAACAGAAACAATGTTCTTCCATGGAATAGCTTTGTTAGTAAAAAAATGTTCGACGGCCTGAAAAATTGATTCTCCTCTGGTATCAGTCTCTAAATATGTAGCAAAAAGCAGTTCTTGGCACATATTTTCATCTTTGATATATCGAACATATCCTAACAACAGAGCTTCATTGCCGGGAAATGTAGACTCGTCCAACTCGAAAGAGAATCTGTTGGTCTGTAAGAACTTGCATAAAATGTTTTCCACATCGCGTCCCATCTCGTCTATGCGTCTCTGAACGGTGTTATTGCTCAAAGGTATTCTCTTTAAAATATCATGTGCGGGTTTGTGCAATACATTGTTAAGGACCTTCGCAATGGCTGGTAAGATAAGCTGCTCTCCAATTGTGTGGGGTTTCCCCGACTTCGCTATTAGTAAAGATATATTATAGGACGCTCGTAAACCATCATCGTCTTTAATAGATGATGACGCAAACATCGATCTTATGGATGGCCTTTTGTCTAGTTTATCTTTAAGTGCTTGAAAAAATGACACGGGCTTACTTTTTTTGTCAGCATGTACTCTTGATAAGTGGTCATCCATTTTTGAAGGCTTCATGGCATCGTTACTCAATACTTTTTCACATATGAGACACATCGGCAAGTATTGATTTGATGGAGATGCAATAAATCCGAACTTCAAATAGTCCAAACTGTATTGTCTGCATTTTTTTTCGTGTCCGCCATCATAAAACTCTTAGTAATCCTGCAAATACAAAAATAAGAAACTACCTAAATAATAAACTGATAAATTTACTGGTAAATTTTTACAATTGAAACAACTGATGCAACTGCAAACTGTTGCAAACAATCTACAGATAGCTCAACTGATCACTATCACACAGTGGGGCAATGCAGACAGCGTCCCCAAGACGCTGGCTGCATTGCCCCACTGTATGGCAATGCTGATGCGCTGTGCCGGATAAAAACTGTTTGGTACTTACCCTGTTAATTTTTCATAAACTGCAGATATTGTATGGTTACGCTATTAACTCGCGTAGGAAGCTCAGCATTTTGTAAATTCTTTTTCAGTCACTTACCTTCACTTAATTTAGCTATGTAATAACTTTGTAATCTCTTGAAATAAATGAGTACTTATATGAGTTATTATCGTTCAAGCTCCAACGAATTTCAAAACGCAAATGAACTTTCAACCTAAGTGCAAGCTCGTTAAACAGTATAATATCAGGAACATGTTTGGACTTGCAACTTGATCATGAATTCGTTCGTGTTAAATCGCGTAAGCGTCAAATAGAGAGCAAGTCAAAACGCGCCTGAAAGATGTACGCTCGAACTCATTGTCTTGCACAAACTTGTCCACACTGACTTGCCGAGTTTTTCATCTTGTACGAACTTGAGACTTTACATTACTACAACAATGCTATTTCCTACAAAAATATTAATTATTTTTAGTACACGTAACACAACATAAACAATACAGTACCTACCTACCTATCTTGAAAGTTTTAAATAAGAACTTGTGTTAATTTTATAGGGGTCGATTAGATTTAGAGATTAGACCTCCTCGTCCCCCACAATCAGTTTTCGTTTATGTCGACCCCTAGGAAGTCGATATCGGCCCCAAGGGGTCGATATCGACCACTTTGGGAACCCCTGGTCTAGGGTGAGGAGCCAGACCAAGAGAGATACAAAAACTCGCAGGGCAACATGTGGCGAGCTGTTGGGCAGTAGCGACCCCACGGACCCTATCTCCCGGGAGAAGTTTTGTTCCTCACTTCTCAACAATGAAGAGGGACAGTGCTCCCGCCTCTTTCATGCCTTTATTGGCCGGCTAGAGTGGAGATTCGCAAGAGCAAACGTGCCCGGAGGAAGGAAGTATTCCAGTAAGATGCTGGTAAGGATCTTGACCGTACTTCCGGGATTGTCCTGATAGCCGTGGGATACCTCTTCACTCCTCATAAGCACCTTAGGACATGTTGCCCCTTTGTCACTACGACACTATGTGCTAGCGACCGTTTTCGGGGGCCCATTATTGAGTGTGCAAGTCACCCCCTTCCATTTTATCTGTGTATTTTATATAAAACATTGGTCAGGCAGGGGCCATAGTCTTTCCATAGCCCTTGATAACCAGTCCACTTAAGCTACCCACATCAATAGTCCAATATCTTTGTTTCTATATCCTGCAATAGTCCATGAGGATTTTCCACCCCGGATCAAAAAAAAAAAAAAAATGGGTGCACTTATATAGTCCGAAAAGGGATAATCATCGGTTGGTGCCTCTCCTCATTTAATTAAAAACGTCTAACGGGCCTCTGCGAGTTGGCTTCGGCCCCTCGTATGCCTTCTAAAGGTCTAGGTCCTCTAGGTCTCTCTAGGTCCGGGATCCCAGGATCCCGAGAAATGTGAAGAGATAATAATAATAATAATAATTGTGTGCAGCGCATGAAATGGACTCATGCGCGCATATTACAGGTCTACAGAGGGGGGAACGAACCTCACTGCGTACCGTGATAGGATGCTGTCTCTGTTTCAGGAACTGGAACCAACCGTCAACGTCTCTGCCCAACGACTGTCGGATCAGGTGCGGGTCATCCAACGCAGCCATAGGTTGGACGATGCTGCACTTGATAGGCTGCGCTCAGAACTGAGCAACCATATCGTCTCGAGACCAGCACAAACCGCGGTACAAGCATCGACCATTGATGAAATACAGCCTCGGTCTAATCATGGTGTAGAACTGGAAGATGATAGGGTTGCTTCAGTAAGTAGCCAGTGCAACGCCCGATTGAGGAGCGCACTGGAGGATGCATTCCGTGAGTACAGATCCACTCCGACCGAAATTAGACCCCGATTACCACGCCTGCCTATGCACAAAAAAAATAGGGTGCTGGTGTGTGCTCTGGACTCGCATCTTAAGAATGTGTTTGAGAGCAGCGAGAATCTCGTTGATACACATTCGATCCTGTATTGCGCGGCTGTTGCGGCATGTCGTTTAGCGAACGTCAAGTTCCCAAACTGTGACGGGGCTACTCTACAAAAACCTGCCGTACCAGCCTGGCAGTGCAGGATCGAGCGTCGTATCGATGAGGCCAGGGTACTCATCGGCAAACTATACTGCTTCAGGGAGGGCAATACACGACCACGAGTGATGCGCTTTGTGAGGCGGGCATTCTCGGGGACTGAAATCAGCCCTCAGGAATACATGTCCCGTGTCACAGAGCGCATCGACTTCCTGAAGCAGAAAGTTTGTGCATGGGCGAGCCGTATTCGGCGGTATAAGCGGCGGGTTGATCGGTACACACAGAATCGCATGTTCCAGAGCGATGAGAGATGGGTATATAGAGCTTGGGAGCGACCTGAACAAAATGTGACAGATGAGTGCCGCCCGGATGATGCCGCCACGATTACATTCTGGCGCAACATCTGGTCAGTGCCCGTCTGTCACGTTGAGGCTGACTGGATACGGGATGTCGAGCAGGTGTGTGAAACTGTACCAGAAATGGAAGCGGTACTGATTACGCATTTAGACGTCACCAAAGCAGTCCGTCCGTTACCGAATTGGAAATCACCGGGACCGGACGGATTGCACAACTTTTGGTTGAAATGGCTAATTAGTTCACACACCTGCCTGGCATCTCAGTTCCAAGCATCCTTAGAGTCCGGGTCGCTTCCGCAGTTTCTAACAACAGGCGTTACTCATCTGCTCCATAAGTCAGGTAGTTCCACGGATCCCAAGAATTATAGACCGATTACGTGTTTGTCAACGGTCTATAAACTTCTTACATCCATTTTGAGAGCGAAAATTAACACGCACATTGATAATAACTCGATTATGTCAGCCTCTCAAAATGGATGTAGGAACGGATCCCGTGGTACTAAGGCGCTACTCCTCATCGATATGGCCATTAGCCAACAGGTTCGTCGATCCTGCAAGGATTTGTCGACATGCTGGATTGATTATAAGAAGGCCTACGACTCAGTGCCACATACGTGGCTCATGAGGGTGCTGGAGTTGTACAAGATAGATACAATTCTACGCACCTTCCTTGGGTCATGTATGAGGCAATGGAGGACGGTTCTTCGCTATCCAGGGTGTCAACAGATCCAGGGGAATGATGAGCCTGTATGGATTAAACGGGGAATATTTCAGGGCGACAGTTTGAGTCCACTTTGGTTCTGCTTAGCCCTGAATCCTCTAAGTACACTACTGGAGGATTCAGGTCTAGGTTATCGGTTGAGGAGAGGTGGTCAGCTCATATCTCACCTCCTCTACATGGATGACTTGAAACTCTTTGCCCCCAACAAATTGCAACTGATGAAACTACTGAAGGTAACTGAAACTTTCAGTAGCGCCATCAGGATGGAATTTGGTGGGGACAAATGTGCAGTCATGCATGTAAAGCAAGGTGAGATTATGGAATCCGAAGGAATTCAACTTTCGGATTCCATACACCTTAGATCCCTCTCCTCATCCGAAAGCTATAAGTATTTGGGTATGTCGGAAACGTTAGGCATCAATGTTGCTGACATGAAGCAATCGCTGAAGGAGCGATTCTTTGGTCGCCTGAGGAAGGTATTAATTAGTCTTCTTTCAGGCGGAAACAAGGTTCGCGCCTTCAACGGTTGGGTCATGCCAGTATTGATGTACTCTTTCGGCATACTCAAATGGACTCAGACTGAACTCGACGCCCTGGATAGGAGGGTCCGTACACTGCTGATCGCAAACCGGATGCATCACCCACGATCATCGGTGATGAGACTGTACATACCGCGGAAGTGCGGGGGTCGAGGCTTTTTAAATGCAAAGACCCTCCACAACCGCGAAGTGTGCAGTCTCAGGGAATATTTTTTAAAAGCCGAAGTGGGTATGCACCGTGATGTGGTAGCAGTGGACAAGGGTCTCACCCCGCTCTCCATGGCTAAAGAGAACTGGCGCAAACCTGTGGTACTTACTAGCGATGACCGCAAGGAGGTATGGCAAAGCAAGGAGCTACACGGACGCTTTTATCGGGCTCTTCACGAGCCCGGTGTAGATTTCTTAGCGTCCGTATCCTGGCTACGTTTTGGTGACCTTTTCGGGGAAACCGAAGGTTTCGTCTGTGCAATTATGGACGAAGTTATCTTGACGAATAACTACCGGAGACATATTATGAAAGACGGGACGGTTGACGTGTGTCGGGCATGCCATCGTCCGGGTGAGTCCATCAGACATATTGTCTCTGGTTGTTCTCGTCTGGCTAACGGCGAGTACTTGCACAGGCATAATCAAGTAGCCAGGATTATTCACCAACAACTTGCTTTGAAATATAAACTAGTGGATTCTGAGGTACCGTATTACAAGTATGTGCCCGACCCAGTTCTCGAAAATGACCATATTACGTTGTACTGGGATCGGTCTATCATTACTGACAGGACTATTGTCGCCAATAAGCCTGATATAGTGGTGATAGATCGATTAGCGCGCCGCACAATGATTATCGATATTACCATTCCGCACGACGAGAACCTCGTGAAAGCTGAGAAAGAGTAACAAATTAAATATCTCGACTTAGCACACGAGGTTGTTGACATGTGGAATGTGAGCTCGGCTGTCATTGTGCCGATTGTCGTATCGGCGAATGGCCTGATGGCCGAAAGCCTCGATCAACATCTCTCGAGGCTTTCGTTAGGCGGTTGGGTCAAGGGCCTGATCCAGAAGGCAGTTCTCCTCGATACGGCTCGCATCGTGAGGAGGTTCCTGTCTCTGGAGCCCTAACCACCGGTAGCTTGGACCCTGCTCCCGATACCGGCGGACCACTATTTTTTATATTTTTAAATGTTTTTTCTATGTTTTTATAAAAATATTTAAAAATGTATATAAATAAAAATATAAATAAATAAACGAATAATAATAATAAGTTTATTTGCCATTACAAAAAAAACAAGAGAAGACACGTAAAGAGCACTTATAAAACAATTAACCAGCCAATAGGTCAATGACCCTCATGCTAGGAGAATCCTGTGTTATGAGGGGCAACTATGTTACTTCACTGAAGATATATTGAAAATATTGTCATAGATCTTCTTCATTGCCTCCGGTTTCTTCAAACCTTCTTGCTCTCTTTGTGTTTGTCTCACACTTAAAGCTTAGGAACTAGTTCAGAAAAACGACCTGCGTCTATCCTTCATTTAAACCTTGAAAATTACTTAAAAACCCTATACATTTAATTTGCGTTATCAAACTATTGCGCAATACCAATAAAATCAAGAAAATAATCAAGTGAACTCAATTTATAAATGCCAACTTTTATGCCATTATCATATCAGTCCCCATAGAAAAATAATCCGCAGAACAAACATTTCCTTCTGCAAAAATCTTATACAAACATCCATAACGAATTCCATCCGACTATAATCCCTTTGCCATTCGAAACGACGCCCGTGGGAAGCCATTTCAGCACGGCCCTATTCACTCGGAACAAAGCTCGACAAAATAAATCCTGAAAGAAAAACATCGGAACACAGCTCAACTATTCGGAAAAGTTTTCTGAATTTGTCAACCCTAGTTGTGATTCCGGGCATAGGTGGCCACAATGTGGTGTGTTTGCAGTAAAAGAGCAATACAGTGCGCAGTGGTCGACATCGACGTGATATTTGGCACCGTCGAACTATAGAGCAGTTGGCACTATAGAAGTGACGTCGGAACTGTTTTGGAAGCAGAAATACTTGAACTGATAAGGCGAAGTGTACATGTGTATTTAAAATAAAAAAATAGACTCTGTAGTGTTTTATTGTGCACCATAACAACTATTGTCTTTATCTTACAATACTGCCTTACATAACATAATACATAATCAGCCTATAATGTTCCCACTGCTGGGACACAGGCCTCCTCTCTTTGAGAGGGAATGGGCTGTAATCTACCACGCGGGCCCAGTGCGGGTTGGTAGATGACACATGCCTTTCGAATTTTTGGTTCTAGGACATGCCGGTTTCCTCACGATGTTTTCCTTCACCGTTTTGTGAGCAGCGGTGATGAAATTATTTACATAAAGTAAAGCGCCTGCCTGGTTGCGAACCCATGACCTACAACTCGTAAGTCGGGGCCGATACCACTGAGCCACCACTGCTCTTAATTAGTCCAATACTGATATAATATTAAGGCCAATACTGCCTTACGAAGGCAAAATTTTGTCTGTCCAAGCTTGTATCCCACGTACATGAGGACTCGGTAATCACGAAGCTGTATATGCCCCGGTTAATGTCTAGAGAATACACAGCAATGGCAAATACTTGTATCAATTTTTTCCTGGTATTCCGATATACCCTTACCAGAAAACTCATGAATAAGCACATTAGATCGCTTGTTCCACGAGTATTAATCTGCCGCAATCAAATGCAGAGCAGTGCTGGCCCAGTGTTAATGGCCGCGACTTACGAATTTTAGGTCGTAATTTCGAACCCAAACAGGTGCTTTACTTTGTGTAAATTATTTCATCACCGCTGCTCTAAAAACCGTGAAGAAAAACATCGTGAGGAAACCGGCATGTCCTCGGACCAAAATTCGATGACATATGACACTTACCAACCCGCACTGGGTCCGCGTGGTGGATTACGGCCCACTCCCTCTCACCGAGAGGAGGCCTGTGTCCCAGCAGTGGGAACATTATAGGCTGGTGCTTATGCTAATCAACTGCTGCGAAGAACTTGTCCAATTATTACTTATTTATTTATTAATTTTTTTAAGGAACAACACACAAAGACCTGAAACAAGCAAGTTAATAACACGTTCACAAAGTTTTTCACAGATCACTCCAAGTATTACTAGCTAGAGTCAAATAAAAGTCAGTCAAGTAATGTAGCGAAGATCAGACAAGTCTCCTTTGCAAAACAATACGGCATAATATCATAGACCCAGCTTATTCGATTTTCCTCTCCCACCAATAAGGAATGTTTGGAATTCATTAGCCGCATATTTTTGTGTCAACCCTAGTTATGATTCAGGGAGTGCGGTGTCGCAATCCCGACGGGAATTCTGCAATGGTTTTCTTAGGGCTGCAAGAATTTGATAAAATTATTATTAGCTGCTGGCTTTCTTCAAATCTATATTTATATCGTTTTGGTGGCGTTGTTTACCAGTTGGTACTTATGTCATGGGTAGATAATTAATTACCTGTAAAACAGCTAAATAGCTAAATAAATAAATAGCTAATTAAACAGCTAAATACAGACTAGAAGCCAACCCCAAGATAGATGGGTAAAGGCTGGCAGATAGATAGATCTGCATCAAACATTCTGTAAACTAGTAAACATATACCCTATTATAAATTACATATACCCTATTAGACTGGAGTCAAAGTAAAAATACGGGAAGATTCAGTTTTGACGACAAGCCGGAGAGAATCCGTCAAGCTGGTGCGACTACCGGAGTACCTGCTCGACACCGTCGACTGGTTCATGGGGTTAGTCGCATGCTCGCTCGCTCACCACTGTACGTGAGTGCGGCCCCGCGCGCGCCACGTGCATGTCGCTATCATGCTGGACTGCCTCTGTGACGCTGAGGATGCTCACCCGCTAGCGGTTGCCAGGGCTGCGCCGAAATGCATCGTCAGCGCGGCGCCCTAGGCCGCCAGCACGACTGCGCCGCTCCGATCATTGTTTTTTTATTGCTGTCATCAGTGTCAAACAGTGACAAATAGACTTTTCAGTGTTTTTTTATAGTTTATATATAGTTATATAGTTATTATTTTTATTAGGTACGTCTAGGATAAGTTTAAATCGTTTTGAATAAATGCTCAGTGGCAGCAGCGATGTGGTGGATGATAGTGATAGTGCTTGTCAACTTTCAACATCGCTGAGCATCCTGGAGAGATGTCCGCTGTGTACCCAGGCACGGTTTTTTAAAGGTAAGCGGGGTCTGAATGTGCATATTGGAAAAGTACACAAACCACAAAGTGCACTCTTCTCAGACCCCGTCACAACATCTACACCTACAACACCAACTACTTTTGACCCGTTTTGGAAAACCCTATCAAAATTAAAAAACTCTGTTCCTGTTTTGAAGCGAGTTCCCCGCGGTGCTAGACCTCTAGTGGCACAACATTTAGCAGGTTGCGTTCGTCTTGCCGTCCGGGAGAACTCGCAAAGTGCTTAGGAACAGCTGCTCACCTTCCCTTACAGAATTCTACATGTACAAAAGAATTTGGTAACTAAACAGACATTAACCGCACAAATTAAAGAAAACTGTCATATTTCGGCCCATAATTTAGATTCCAAATTACAGACACAGAGATATACCTCATCAAGGGGTATATCCCATCTCGTAGAATCGAAGTTAGGGGAAGGTGACATAAGCGGAGCAGCCAGGATTCTTTTTAGTAGTGATGTGGTGGCACCGTGTTCTCCAGAAACGCTCGCAGCTCTGGAGAGCAAACACCCTGCCCCAGCGGATGGCCTTTCCTTCCCCGACCCCCCTAATCTGGATAACCATTCTCTCACCATTACAGGTCAGGAGTTAGTTACAGCCGTTGGCTCCTTCCGGAGCGGCTCCGCTGGCGGCCTCGACGGCCTGAGTCCTCAGCACCTTAAGGACCTTATTTGTTCAGGCGCCGGGGCAGCTGGTGTGTTGCTTTTGAAGGAGCTTACGGCTATGATTAACCTAATGCTCTCCGGCAAGGTGAACGAGGCCGTCATCGATGTTCTGTACGGGGCGAATCTTTGCGCCCTGCGTAAAAAGGATGGCGGCATTCGTCCCATTGCCGTGGGAACCACTTACCGTCGTATGGCAGCCAAGATTTGCTGTAAATTTTACGGTGAGGTTATTTCGAAAAAATTTCAGCCCCTGCAGCTAGGTTACGGCTGCAAAGGGGGCTGTGAGGCTGCCGTACACGC
Organism: Griposia aprilina; assembly: GCA_916610205.1. Taxonomy (NCBI): domain Eukaryota; kingdom Metazoa; phylum Arthropoda; class Insecta; order Lepidoptera; family Noctuidae; genus Griposia; species Griposia aprilina. Next base: position 9,144,001 of record OU744305.1, on the reverse strand, counting down.
CTTGTCGACCTACCTAAATTCTGGCAAAGGAGAGGTCATCTTGAAGGTTGACATAAATAATGCTTTCAATTCTGTTAATAGGGACACTTTGCTGGCAGAAACTAAAAAAGAAATACCCCAAATCTTTAGTTTCTTTTGGCAATGTTACAGACACCCTTCTAAATTACTGTATCGGGACAACCTTCTGGAATCTGCTGTTGGCTGTCAACAAGGTGATCCCCTCGGGCCAGTGATTTTTAGTTTAGCCATTCACCCAATTATTCGACAGCTAAATTCTAAATTTAACGTTTGGTATCTTGATGATGGAACCTTGGGAGGCGATGTAGAAACTGTTTTAAATGACCTACAATTCTTAAAAAATGAACTTCATTCCATAGGCCTTGATCTCAACTTTTCGAAATGTGAACTATACTTAGCGGACAGTACTGACAGACATCTGACACTTACCAAATTTAACGCGATAGCTCCGGAAATAAAAATTATTGAAAAAAGCTCTCTTCGTCTCCTTGGGTCTCCAATCTTTGAGAATTCCTTTCCCGTTTTTATTCAGGAAAAAATACAAAATTTCAATGACGTTTCGGAAAGATTATTCCAAATTAACATGCATTCGGCCATAACCTTAATCCGTTACTGCTGTTTCGGCCCTAAATTAACATATTTCCTTCGCGCTTCTCATTTATGGAAGCACCCTCACTTTTTAGACAAAATGGACCAAATTATCCGGCATACATTAACTTCGATTTTAAATGTGGCCCTGGACGACCGAGCTTGGACACAAGCTACTCTTCCCATTCGTATGGGAGGCCTCGGCGTCCGCAAAATTTCTAGTATTAGTTTACCGGCTTTCATATCCTCGGTTTACGGCACTGAGAAATTAATCAGGAAAATCCTAGCCTCCACACTGATTGATTTTGATGTGCCGTGCTTCACCGAGGCTATGGATGCTTGGCGTCTCGCTTGCCCGAATTCAGATCCACCCGACAATCCATCTTCCCAGAGACGGTGGGATGAGCCACTCTGCAGAGTAGTACAGAATAATTTAATTGACACGTCTGCTACTACTGTGGAGCGTGCGCGCCTACTGGCTGTGGGTAAGTGGGAGTCGGGTCTTTGGCTTCATGCACTACCATCGTCGAACATAGGCACTTTGTTCGACGACACTACTTTCCGCCTCGCTGCTTCCCTGCGACTAGGAGCTTCCTTTTGTTCCCCTCATCGCTGTCACTGTGGCGAAGTTGTCAACAGCCTCGGACACCACGGTCTGTCTTGCAGCCGAAGTGCGGGCCGCATACCGCGGCACGCGAACATTAATGACATCATCCGACGAGCTCTTGTCACCGTCGGCGTTCCAGCTGTATTAGAACCTAATGGCTTGGCACGCGACGATGGCAAGAGACCGGACGGCATGTCTTTATTTCCATAGAAGGTGGGTAGGCCTTTAGTGTGGGACGCAACATGTGTCGATACTCTTGCGCCATCCCATCTTCCTGTGTCGGCGTGCTGTGCTGGCGCCGCTGCTGCGGCTGCGGAAAACCTCAAGCGGCGTAAGTATAACAACCTTATTGGTAATTATATTTTCGAGCCGTTTGGGGTTGAAACCCTCGGGCCGTGGGGTCCGAGTGCCCTTGCTTTGTTCAAGGAAATCTCCAAACGCCTGTTTGACACTTCCCGTGACCCAAGGGCTGGATTTTACCTTGGCCAGAGGCTAAGCATTGCAATACAACGTGGCAATGCCGCCAGTCTCTTGGGTACATTACCAGTCGACAGCGATGCGGAGGAATTTTTTGATGCCATCTTTTAATTTGTTATTAGTTTTAGTTAGGTTAGGTAATTATATTTTAATTGTAAATATTATTGTTTGATAAAAAATGTATATAAATAAGTATGTTAATAAAAATGTTTAATTCTAAAAATTAAATATGTACAAGTTTTGTACGCATAATAAAATTGTTAACTTTGTATTACCTGTTGTTTGTTTTTGGAGAACAACACAAATTGTTAGGGTAATGAGAACACAGGGCGATTGCGATCACCAATTCGTTAGCCGAATATTCGATATATTCGATAGTCTTGGCGATTATCACAATAGTATTATAATATAGTCTTAAATATTCATAATCCATTACTTTCACAAGATGATGCAGTGATTGTGATTTTGTGTGTACGTATGACCATTGCACTGATTATAGAGGAGATCATTTACATGGTTACGATAAGACACCCCCTTTCCAAACTTCTTCATTAATAAGTCGTGTTTAAGTTTGTTATAGAACTCGTTTTTGTAATATTTACGTGACAGTTGTTAACAGCCTTTCCGGTGATGATAAAAAAAAAATTCTGAATAACGAGTCTAAACCATTATCAGATCTGCTTACCAACGGCATTGAGAAGAGAGATTGTTGCAATATTGAAAACTTTGCATTTTCGTACTCATATTGCTAAAAATGGCAGCATTGGACCCGTTTACGTTTAATGTTTAGGCTTCCGTTTTGAAACCATCCTTTGGGGATAACACGGGTCAGGCTAATTGATGATGGCGGACCTGGGTTCCTTTATTAAAAACGAATCGTTCTATCTAAAAAGAAAAAAAAAAGAAAGAAAAATAGTTTATTCTGCACAAACAAAACGCGCATTACAAAAAAAATACGGTAGGTCCCATTTGTTCTATGGAACATGACGTAATAGAACAAATTGAGAAAATATTGTCCCTATTTGTACTATAGAACAGTTTGTACTTTTTGTCTCAAATTGTTCCATAGAACAAAGTATATAAACTTCTTGAATTTGATATGTAAACTGGCCACTCGAGAATGATTTGGTACCACTTGTCTTAGTGACATTGATGATTAGATGGTTACTCACCGACACAAATTTTAACGGATTTTGAGAGAGCTGCAGTCGCAGGGTACTCACTTCTTTATTGTTGTTTGTTTACAATGATTGGATTGGATCTTTGCTAATCGTAATGGAAATAAACGTAAATTTTGATAGTATGAATTTTCTGTAACGGGGTCGTGGAAAAGTTTTACAGCATGGTGATACAGAATATTACCTACAGACAAATTATACTAAAGGAATGTCATTATGGCGATATATAAATTACCGGAAACTGAAATGTGTCGGAAGTATGAAGATTTCTATGGTGAGTTAATTATTTAAATGCTTTTTTTTTTTCAATTTTCAGTTTTTTTTTTTTTTTTTTAAACTAATATTTATTTTATTTTTGGACGGAGAAATTAATAATGAAACAGAAACCACACCACATAAATTGTGTGAAGGAGGAAACAAAAGAAATTACAAAAAACGTGATAGCAACGTGTGTCGAAGAAGCGGCTCTAGGGCAAGATACTGTGCTGAATGTGTACAAAAAAGTGGTGTCAACATTTCACGACAAAGGTATACATTTTATAAAAAATATACCTTCTTATAAGCAAGTCAAATCTACGATTTATCGTAAAAGGAATGAACACATTCAAGTTCCTTTGCTGTCTTGTAATAATGCATGTGAGTTAGAAATTCCCACCCAGTACACCGATATGCTACTTGCCGATTTTAACGATGGAGACAACCGCATTTTACTGTTTTGTTCAAAAGAAGCCAGACGAATAATACCAAATATTAAAATAATACTACTTGATGGCACGTTCGAAGTTTGTCCAGCACCATTTATAGAACTTTACACCATGCATGGGGATTCAGGTAGTTCTGATGAGTTTACTAATATAATTCCACTAGTATATGTTCTGATTACCAAAAAAAACAAAATAAATGTATGTGCGTATGCTAGAATTGATAAAATTTACCATTCCGGAATTTTCACCGACAGAAATTATAACCGATTTTGAGAGGGCTGCAATCGCTGCTGTTCAAGAAGTTTTCCCAAATGCAAATTACCACGGCTGTTACTTTCATTTTACGCGAGCTTTACGACGAAAGGCAAAAAAACTGCAATTATCAAATGATATATTCTTGCAAAGAATTGTGTCACTTTGTACAGTATTGCCGCTTTTACCTCTATCAGAGCTAGACAATGCTTGGGTATATATAAAAGCGGAAGTGGCTTCTATTTCAAACGATAACTTAATAAAATTTGTGTAATACATGGAATCATTCTGGTTAAAAAATGATTTTAGTAAGTCTTGGTGCTGTTTTGGAGTTAAACATAGGACCACTAACAGTGTGGAGAGTTGGCATCACGATTTTGTGGGCCATTTTAAAAGAACTCCGCCATCGTTTATAATATTTTTGACAAAAATGGCTGAGGATGCAATTTTGAATAAAATTAAAGCAATAAAAGTGTTAAACAAATCTAAATCGGTAACTAAATGAGAAAAAGAAACATTAACAGGGACAGGAACATATTAGAAAACCAGGTACAGTTAACTGTTGGAGAAATTAGCGTAGAAATGTTTTTGAACAAAACTATTTACTTGTCGACTCATTAAAGAGCACACTGGCCGTTCACAAAAAATAATTGAAAATGTCAATACTTGTTTTAAACAAAACTAAAAGAAACTAAATTAAAATGAACAGGCTTGAAGTAATCCGTAATTTGTTCTCAAAACAACCAAAGACTTTATATGAAATGGCTTTGACAAGTTTGTGTACATGAAATCAAACATTGATTGTTGTCTCAATAACCCGGCGTCAATATTTGAAAATATTTAAAATATGGATTTTATGTTAAAACAGTTGCAGTTACCAAAAACAATCTTGATAGATTTATTTTTTTACTCTCTGCAAGATTTCAATGTAATTATGAGTGAAAAGGGTATGTCATCCACGGGCCGTTGCCAGGACTGCCTACATCTTCGGTACCCGATGCATAATGACTATGAAACCATCAAAATTTATGATTTATATTGTAAATTTTGTACTGGAGAACTCTTTCTACAAAATAAGTATTTTCCGGGGACTATTTAATATAAGAATGTTTTAGTTAAAAGAAGGAATGGTTATAGTTTGTTTTTATCGCGGACTGATTAATATAAGAATATATTAGCGTTAAAAGAAGAATTGTTTTTAGTTTGTAGTTACAGAAACACATATTGTTAAACTGCTGTTTTGCTTTTATTTTTCAAAATAAAAATATTATGTAGGAAGTAGTTTCATTTTATGATACTGAACTGTACCTGGTATTAACGTCAGTGATTAATGTCATTCACGTCTTATATTAGGTCTTTACCTATGAAATTGCCGTTCTGCAGTACGGGCCATTTCAAATCAAAATAATTTTTGTTTGGCTAAGAATTCTAATTTCAAATTAATTTTATTTTAAAAACATGGATTTTTTTTTCTAAAAGTAGTCATTTCTTTATTGATTAGTGTTACATTTTCATCGCATTTCAATCTTTTTCGTCATCATGGATACGTTAAAAATTCGAGTAATTATGGAATATGAGTACCGTCGTGGCAGCAACGCGGCACAAGCGGCACGCAACATCAACGACGTTTACGGAGCTAACACTACAAACCAACGCACCACCTGTTATTGGTTTGCTCGCTTCCGTTCTGGAAATTTCGACCTGAAAAATGAACCTCGCGGTCGTCCGAAGACTTTGGTCGACAATGACGAATTAAAGGCGATTGTGGAAGCTGATGATACACAATCTACGGCTGAATTAGCAGCAGCTTTCGACGTTAGCGTCAAAACAATATTGGTCCATTTGCGTCAAATTGGCAAGGTAAAAAAGCTTGACAAACGGGTGCCCCACGAACTCAATGATCGCCAGCGCGAAGTACGCGTCGAGACGTGCCTTGCACTGCTCAACAGACACACAAATGAAGGAATTTTGAACCGCATTGTTACCTGCGATGAAAAATGGATTCTGTTTGATAACCGTAAGCGCTCAGCAAGTTGGTTGGATCCTGGTTCAGCACCTAAACAATGCCCTAAACGAAAACTTACCCCTAGAAAAGTGATGGTCACTGTTTGGTGGTCTAGCGCCGGTGTGATTCATCACAGCTTCTTACCAAACGGGGTGAGCATTACTGCAGATGTGTACTGTGAAGAACTGAACACAATGATGGAGAAGCTGGCGCATCTCCAACCAGCATTGGTCAATCGCTCGTCTCCGCTGCTCCTGCACGACAACGCGCGACCTCATACTGCACAGCAGACGGTCTCCAAGTTGCAAGAACTGGGGTTGGAAGCTCTCCGTCATCCGCCCTACTCACCAGACCTTGCGCCTACAGACTACAACTTTTTCCAGAATTTGGATAACTTCTTGGCGGGAAAAAAATTTAATACCCGAGAGGCAGTACAAAATGCCTTTGAAGAATTTGTTGCCTCCCGTCCAGCTGATTTCTTTAAGAAGGGCATCAATAAACTGCCACTGCGATGGCAAAGATGCATTGATTGCATGGGTGATTACTTCGATTAATACAAATAAAAAATTCATGAAAAAAATTCGTTTAAATTTTTTCATACAAAACGGCAATTTCATAGGTAAATACCTATTATATCTCAACATGGAAGAATTTGGGAAAAGCGATTCGCATTTAGTTCTGTGCATTCACTGACAAATAAAAACAGGAGCAAAAGCTAGTATGTAGTTCTATAGTACAAATAGGGACAATATTTACTCAATTTGTTCTATTACGTCATGTTCCATAGAACAAATGGGGCCTACCGAAAAATTAAATTAATAAAAATACAAACATAGAATGTAGCCAAAAGCCTCGTACCCAAAAATTAAAAGTTTTACAATTTTGTCCATGGCCAGGGACCAAAGACAATACAAAAAACAAACAACAAATAGTTACAGATAGAACACTAGAATATGATCTTAAATTTAATAAAGCCGTGTTTACTTGAAGAGAGTTTCTTAACCGACAAGAATGTCCATGCAAGACTCGTAGGCGAGAATGGCAATGCTATTTACTCATATCGCAATCATGATGTGTTTACACTCATCGTGTAAACGAGGCATTAAGTTCTGAAGAAAGAAGAACAAAGAGCCTTTATAAGTACCTAATACAGGTACTTAAATACGGCGCACCTTGAGCTGTCACATCCATGTCACCATACAAATTGTTCCGTTTCTTCGTCAAACATCTGTTACAATGTCAACATCCTGCTAAACGGTGTAACACTGAGACACATTATTCAGAATGTGTACTTATTGTTATGTATGTACTCGTGTTGCCAAATGTTTCAGTGCGTGCTCGTTTCCTTTAAATAATTGCGTGTTGACAGACTAAAGACTTGAACGAAAATGTGTTCAATGAAAATGGTGCTTGTCGCTTTATTTCTTTCCGCTGTTTCTCTTAAATTGTCAAGTAGATTATAAATGGCTTTGGAAGAGGTCCATACATTATATTGGCAAAGTAAACGTCAATACATACAGTTAGTTATAACATCTTTCACACAATCCATCTATTATAGTCCGCCTCTTTTCTTATAGCTATGTACTGTCATATTTATATATTTTCTTTGGATATGCCGTTCGTTCCTCTGTATCACGTAATATGTGACATATTATGTTCATGCTTCGACAATCGATTATGGTAGGTACTATTAAAATATTGTGAGATTTTTGTACAATATAGGGTGGTAGGGACATTGACGTACAAACTGTAAGCATGAATTCAGTACATGATTTTCGATTCAAGGTTCAGAATCATGTAGTGAACCATGGTATCAAAAACTAACTATGTATTGAGCTCCATACTGAACAAAAATCGCTGCAAACTGGTTATTCACTGTGCATATATCTAAAGTTACGTATGTCGGAAACAATATCGCCCCACCACCGTTTGGCGTCCTATTAAAAATCGTTCAGGCCGTAATCACAAAATAAATGTACAGAAGATCAGCTCCATATAACAAACGAAAACGCATCATTACATAGACGCATATAGTCTGTTCAAAAAGTATTTTATAAAAATGTAAACAAATTAATCTGAGAACATCCCTGTGAATGCCAATTTGTAGTGCTACTTACAAATTGAGTGCTTTGTTTTGATTATTTGAATACTTAAATCCGAAATTCTTAATTTAAACCACTTTAAAGATGATTTTGACTTGACAATTCATGTTAATTTTATATTGAATAATTTAAACATAAATATCGATATAAAGTGGAAACATTCCAAGATACTGATAAATGTATTACTAACTCCCTTTAGTGAGTGATTGTGTAAGAATTTAACCTGAACAGTGTTAGTTTACAGTTTCATCAGTAACTTTGGTAACAGACTATATTGTATGTAGATGCGTATATACTCGTACGTCGATATCGGTCCATCTCGGTCGAATGCCAGTCGCAAGTGCGCTTGCCCTTGCTGTACGTGAAACGTACCTTTGTGCGTTTTCGCCTGTTGTTTCGAGCTGACCTTCTGTACCTATATATTTTGTGTCCAAGTGTTCCCTACTCATTAGCATACGCCCCCTGCTCACCAAATTTAATACCTTGCGGGAGTACCGAAAGAATAGCTGTTCTTAAATCTAATAAATTTAAATAATGTTTGTTTTGATACTCTTATAAGAAGCAGCTTGATTTTTTCTAAGGGTGAATTAACATTTTTTAACTTGACAGATACGGAAAAATCTTTTCACTTATTAATAAATGATAAATGATTTTATTTCTATAAGTAGGTTTGTACAAACACTTGTATACGTCAATCATATTTTAAAAACTAGATGAGGTCGGCGTTTCTTAACTGACTACTCTGAGAAGTAAGGCCGAAACAAACTCAGGTCACAGTCTCTTTTAAAATCTAGACATAATCTTGGTCAGATAATTTATAGACCATGTAGATGTGTCTGAAATGGTTTTTTGTGAAAAAACACACAGATTGAGTGGACCTGTCCAGTCAGTGCACGCATTTATCAGTAATCGTGCAGCTCAACTTAGAACTTAAGGCTCAACAAGCTCTTTTGATCTTCGATTAAATTATTGTTGGGAATATTTACCTTAGATAACCAGTTGCCTGGGAAATGCAACGGAGAAGGCACTCATAACGAATAGTGTTATAACTATGTACGTTAGCCGATCACATAAGAAGCTTCAAATCTTCAATGAAGCACACGGTTAGCGCCCTGTTGCCAATTTTGATATTTTTGATCCGGCGAAAAATTTGTATCCCGAATTTCCGATAGAAACGAAGTAATTTTCCACCTTATCCGATATTTCCCAGCCTTCATTGCTTAAATCAGATTGATTGGTGAATAATTGGCTAGAGTATTCTAGTTGATACAGCTTTGAACCTCATTAGTTATTTATTTAGAATCTACAACAAAATATATACACAGACAGTGTGATGACAGATGGCGCTGTCAAGTAAACATTAAAATCGTACGCACTGTTAGAATATTGTGGTAATAAATTATAAACTCCGTGGTCTATATTGAACGCCAAAACTAAAGAAGAAACTATCTGTCTGGATTCATTATGTCATGGAATGGATATGTTGATTTTTGTTAAATAAAACCTAAATACTACCAATTACGGGTATATTCTTTACTACAAATATTAAATATTAAAATAGGAAAAATTAAGTTTTAAGTAAAGAAAAGCGAAGCTGATCATACGAACCAACAGTGGCAGTGTTAGTGACGTTTTATAGTGTCGGACTATCCAAAAATACTAAATTCAGGGAAAATTAGCAGTGATTTTGAAAAACAGTGAATTAATACTATTCAAGACCTTCAGTGAGTTACGTGTCATCCCTGTCCATATATAATTGTGGATCCCAGTTAAAAACACTTGAAACATATTCGTAACTTTGATTACTATCGGTTCATAGAAATCTTTTGTTTACGAGTCGTGTATATATAATTGTCGGGTGCCCCGTGGCGCACCGACACAAAATGTTCCGGGGTGGTCCTGGCAAGGTCACGCGTTGACACGGACGCGTGAGTGGCTCCACACAAATTGAATTGATGTGATTCTTACTCAAACATTGTCTGCCGAAAATCGATTTTTTTATTCAAATGTTAAGACAAGTACAATACAATCTATGACAAAACGCATAAACTAACATGTCAATTTGTGTTGCCAAACTAATATCTGTGTTAACAGATTAATAAATTAATTATTTTACCATTGGCAAAACTCGCTCGTACCGACGGATTTTACGCGATTTTATGCAAGAAAACAGCTTCACTGCTGACAAGAGTGAGAAGAAGTCGCAACCGCATCCTGAGAACTGTAGCGGAGAGTCTCAGCTCTTTAATTGTAAAGCAATTTGTGCGGAGGGTGATTGGTACTAACACTAGATAATAAGTTTGTTTTACTATTATGTTACTAACACTCTATGGATTCTTTGTTCCGAATTAAAATCATTAGTATCTAGGGGCACGGTAGTACCCCCGCCAAGACGACCCAAGCGAAGCGCAAGGGCACTACCTACCTTTTCTCGAAGTGTATCGTCGTTTTTTTGAACCCTCATAGAGTTGGTTTCCGATATACCAGATAGTTCATATTCTCAGAATATGACGTCAATAATAGACTAATTAAACATACAAAGTCCCAATTGAATAGCTTTAATACTTTAGATTTTATTGATATCTAAAATACACCGATTTCGTCACTGACACACTCGCTGATACACTGACACACTGATAATCATCTAAATGTTTGGCTACTTCCTGAAGTGCTAGAAAGCTGAAATTTGGTATGTAATCTAAGTTTAGTGTACAACCAACAAAAAAAAACATAAACTTATAACTTTCGCCCCCCATTCCCTAAAATGGGGGGCGGTGGAAGTTTGTATGAGACTTCAAAATGTTAGGGTACTTCCTGAAGTGCTAGAAAGCCGATATTTGATATGTAAACAAAGTTCAGTATACAAAAAACACTACCGTGCCCCCAGATAAACTTAAAAAAATATGAAAAAAATAAACACTAAAAAGACTGCCTAGCAACTTACAAAAAGAACTGAAATCCCACCAAAAACATTTCATGTAAAATGTTGCCAAGACGACCACATAAGGTTTGCCCTGTGAAAAAGATATCAGATCTCATGTAGAGCCAAGCTTCTGAATCTACACGGCCTAACTCTACCGACCCTAACTTCACAAATTCTACATATCAGTAAAAATGTATGGCTTGGCTGTTTCGTTACTTACTTCAGAAACTAAATATTCGCATCACCTCCACCACGGTAGCGAAACGGCGAAGCCATACATTTTTACTGATATGTAGAATTTGTGAAGTTAGGGTCGATAGAGTTAGGCCGTGTAGATTCAGAAGCTTGGCTCTACGTGAGATCTGATATCTTTCGCCCCAGAATCAACAGCGGAGGAAAATTACTTTGCTTGTTCTAAATTACAAGTATATGCCCATGAAGACAAAGTTTAATGACGGACAACTTGCAGGAAGCATTTATTTAAAAATAAAACAAAGATTTAAGAAAAAATCCTTTCAATTCTTAGAAATACATGCTAGTAAATGCCTGTCACTAATGTTATTCCTATCGCCTGTATGTGGCAATAGCAATAACTTGACAGTTGAGTTGATTGACATGGCATAACAAGGATTAGGGATGCCAATACATTAGATCCGTATCGATATATTTAAAACAAAATCGATACCGTTCAGTACCCAGCGTGTTATTATATTTGAAATATTACAATGCATCTCACTTAGGGCATTTGTGCACTACCTCGTGTTCGGTTCGTATTCATGATTTGTGTAAATACGATTCGAAATAGCCTTCATAATAAATGTATGGTTGTTTGTGCACTGCTTCGTTTTTGTTTTTATATCTGAGAATTTCTCACATCGAGTTAGTTTTTGCGGATCGAAGTAGCCGTCATGCTTAAATATAGGGCGTTTTGTGGACTCACTCGTATTCGTGTTTTTCACGAATACGAATCGAATATGAGTAAGCGCGTAATGCTGCACACATTATGAACGCGATCTCTGTCTACGAAATGTTTTAGTGAATACTCAAATCTCGGATCGGTGCTCGTGGACTCTCTTAATCGTGTTTTTAAAACGAATTATGTAAAATTCCCCAAAACGAATCACGAGTACGAATCGACTACGACTGAGTGCACAGTGCCCATTCGTGAATTTCTTATCCGTTTTTATGCTGTTCGTAAAAAAGACGAAAATAAATCAAATAGGAGGTAGTGCACCAACGCCCTTATGTTTAGTCATTGTATAGAAAAATATTAATTATTTAGGATGCATGGATTAGGATATAAAAATCGGTTTTGTTGTTGTATTGTTTTCACACCTAAGGTGTATGGTATTAATAAAAACGTCGTACAAGTCACTACGGAAGTATCATACTCGTACCCTAGAGTGAAAAAGGTTGAGAAAGAAAGTACGAGTACGTAGGTACGGATGCGTATGACATCCGTGAGCAGGTGGGCAACTCAAGTAGTCTCGCTCTGGATGTGTGAAATGAAAAATTGGGCATCACTAATTGTCATGTCAAATCTAATAATCAAAGATTTCTGATGTGATGTCATAAATCGTAACAGCTCTTTTAATTGTTCAATTTCGCAGAATGTCCATTTAAAACATAATTATATTCACAATTAGTATAATAAAATATATTTGTATTAATATGTATGTCAGATATTTGTTGGTCCTAGGGCCATTTATGACGATGTCCTTTAAACAGATAGAAAATTTCGCCACCGGTTCACAAGTACGACTGGCCCAGTGGCTACGAGTGAATACTCTCTCTCCAACATCTGGTTGATGAGAGTTCGCATCCCACACAGAAATATTTATGTATTATTTGAATTTCTAAATTTGAAATTACAATTATTAATTTCTTGGAGAACATAACTTTCCGAAGAACACGCACGCGATCGGCACCTGATAACAGCGATATAATATCGCAAACAATGGACTGTACTTCGAACTCCGTGCCAGTTATGTCTGAAGATGAAGATGAAAGCCGGATAAACATTTACAGGAAAGAGATAGAAGATCTCAAAACTCAATAAAAAAGTGCACACAAAAAAATAGAACTATTATCGCTAGAAAATAAGAATAGATGATACAATATGAGGTTTTTTTTTTTACTTTCGTAATTATCATTAAACAATACTTATTGTTTTATTTACTGAAATTAATTATATTTATAACTAGCTTGTACTTAAAACATCGTCATATTGTATGTAAAACGATCGTCGAAAAGACATGGAAAGAACATGAGTTTGGAAGTACCTCTGAGGAATATAGAAAAATCATCTGCAGATCTCCATTGATCTTTAGTTCTAGACCTTTTCAGGCGCACATGACATGCACTTAGGTCTTTATTAATTAATTCAAGATTCAAATAATAAACCTAAAATCGCGAGAAAAATATCTGCTGCTCCATACATTTATTATTGTTCGCATAAGCCCTTGTAACGAGTGGCGGGTGATTTATGAAGCGGCAGTTGTTTATTGTAGTTTTGGTAAATAAAAAAATACAAAATGCATGTTTATTACCAAGTTCGGCTGTTAAAGCTGAGCAGTAAACTAAATAAAAATAATCGTAACAAATATTTAAATGGTTAATTTAATAAATAGCAGTAAAATGATTCTGAATTAGTTGTTCAGAAATCTAACTTGGAAGAAGCTCTCGCCAGCCGCTTTCGTGTCTACGCTCGCTTCGCTCGCTCGGCTCGCGCGCAGTTGGTCACAGTTCCAACCTAACCTATGAACTACCGAACTATTTATCTAACTGCCTATTCTAACAACACTACTTGAGTATTTTTTGTAATGTCATTGTAGGATGAAATAATCAACCAATTTTATGTTTCTTACTGTTGCATGTTTTACTGTCACACAAAAGCAAAAACGACATAACGCATTCGTGGTCGATTAATACAAGTATCGGTACAAGCACAGGTGTTCTCATCGCTGTGTGTACTAAGAGATAGACATGAGATCTCTAAAAGCTATACCCGAATATCGTAACTATTCCATCTCGGGACTCGGGGCACCCCGACTCGGACAGGTTAGGTTCGAAGGGGATAACGGGGGCTCCAGTGAGCGAGCAAAGCGAGCGAATGAACCCATGTCATCCCCTTCGTGTTAGCTTCTGAAATGGTGCGCATAAATAGTGACAGATTTAGAATGCTATAAGTAGAATTGTATGAAAAATACAATAAATAAAATTGTATGAAATTAATTGTGTGTATTTAAATAGAAAATTATTTTAGATTTTATGTGTTTTGTTTTCCCTTCAACTCTTACGCACGTTGTCTTCATCTTTTTAATATACTCTCCTATCGCAGGTATGCTGGAAGAGATTCTTTTAGAAATAAGCATCACCTTTGTACCTATTTTAGTTCCTTTCTTCTTGTCTGTTTATATAAGTGTGTACATAAATGGTTAAATAAATAAATAAATAGTTCTATTTTTTTTTAAATCCTTTGAGTTTACGTCACGTTTTACTTCGCACGTTTGTGCTACCGCCTCAGGTGGGCCGTCGACTTTTTCGCCATTTAATAACATAAAAAGTAGTTTACTGCTAGTTGATTGATTGATTGCATTGGTTAAAACTAGATCACCAAATTGATACGCCTTAAAATAGCGAAACGTAAAATCCCATCCGTCAATCAAGGCCCATCCGTCATTACGTCATTCGACAGCTGGTTGCTGAAAATCAGCGCTGTTGACGATAGGTTCGTCCGAAGTCACAGCATTTTGGTGAGCAACGACCTCTTCTTGCACAGATGTGACGCACGGCTTAGTTGTCCTTATTATTGTTGTTTGTTAGTTAAAAAAGTAGTCATTATTCATCTCTGCAATCGGCACTTTGTTTTCGTTTTGATTGTTGTCATTAGCCAGTCGCAACACAGAGTAATGCGTATGGTCTTTGGTCCCTGGCCCTGTCATCTGGGAATGGACAAAATGGTCAAACTTTTATTACTTGAATACGAGGCTTTTGGCTGCTTTGTATCTGTGTATTTTATGTATTTTTTTTGTAATGTGCGTTTTGTTTGTGCAGAATAAACAAATGTTCTTTCTTTCGTCTTCCTAAATACCATTCGCTGGCAATATTGGCTTCTGTAAAAATAGGGACAGTTTTGTGTTGCTTTCGATTAAATAAATTTGGATTGATACTGTTAATGCGGAACCTTCAGGGTAGCCCGCAAAATTCAAAATTTGTTACGTTTTTTGCATTTTGCAGGTCACTGTCAGTTTGTATTTAGATTAAAATATGATTCGCGAGCGTAACAAATATGGCTTTACAGAATTATAATCGTTAGAATCAGCAATACATCTCTCTAATTTCATATTACTGTGTTGAATGACTTTCATGAAATCATGACATTTGACGCCAATTCTAACATACGGAGTTGTATTACTGATTCTAATGATTAAAATTCTGTAAAGCCATATTTGTTACGGTCGCGAATCATATTTTAATCAAAATACAACCTGACAGTGACCTGCAAATTGCAAAAAACGTAACAAAATTTGAATTTCGCGGGCTACCTTAGCGCATCCCCCTTAATATAAAACTTAAAACATTTACTTCTACCTAAATTAATGTAAATAACTCATTTGAGTCGGCGCCAAACAAACATAAAGGCGCCAAATAAAATGACCGGCAGCTTGATCGATCTTCGTTAATTTATCTGCGTTGATTGTTTGTTTGGCGCCGAATCAGAATTAGTAATTTACATTAATTTGGGAGCTTAGTTAGACTATAAAACTTATTTTTTGCTTTTCAGTTTATTTTTTCGTCGGTTATTTTTTTTTTGATAAAAAATTGTTTTTAAGAGATCATTTAGCTAACGTAGGTTGTAATAATTATTTTCAGTAAATAAGAATTTCACATAGGTACTCCTATGCAAAGTAATCAGACTTGTTTCCAATACAAAAATATTTATTTCATTGTGATATCAGCTAGGAAATATTTTACTGGCTTTTCACAAACAGCCTGATTTTACGTTCAGCAGATGTAAAAGGTTTAACATCTTTTTACTGCGACGCAGCAAAACCTTCATTTCGAAGGATTTATCTCCGACAGATAAAATATCAATATGCACATTGAATGAATCATTCACGCTGTTTGTTACATTGTTTACAATTTTTTGAGCAGATGCAGTTCAGTTATTTATGTTCAAAATAAATTGAATGCACGATGTCATCGATCAAAGTGAGTATAAACTTGTGTTCCAGTCAATAAATAATAACATATTTAAGCAATGTGTTGTTGTATAAAACAAATACACATCACGTTTCTTTTATATTCAGCTCGTATAATACATATATATTTTTAAAAGAATATAGAAAGAAAGAAAGAAAATACGTTTATTTGCGGTAAACATGACGCAGAGAAAGAACACAAACATAGAACAAGATGAGGGAAAATATTCGTCACATCCACGCAAGACGGCCATCGCTCAGCATAATGCTACGACACTATGCGAGACAGAGCCCCAGCGCTGGTTTTCAGTAACAGAATATGGATGGTGTAATCCACGCATCGCAAACTTTGTTGATGATCTATGTTTTATTTAAGTAATAATATAAGTTTATTTATTTATGCTTCAGTTTACAAAAAGGGTTTAGTGTTTGGAGCCTCCTTTTAAGCAAACAATGCCTGTGTTAGGAGACTCTGCTATTCCATAGTACAGCATTACTTAATCTAGTAACAAAAACCGTAGGTACTTAAAATTTCAAATACATTAAAATTAAAGATGTTAGTGTGAGTATGATTCCAGTGAGAATATCTGTACGTAGGGTGTCTGTATGTGAGAGAGTATGCGAGAGTGTATGAGAGAGTATATGTGAGATTGTAAGTGAGAGTGTATCTTCTACTTTATGTGCTCCAAAAGCTTTTTCCAAAAATTTTAAAAACTGTTCGAAGAGAAAACAGTAGAAATATTCTTTGCAAAAATTGAGGTAAGTACCTATGCTTTGTTTTTATCCGTTTAAAAATACTTACATCCTTGCGGAATAAATAGAGCCCCATGTTTGTCAACCTGAGCATTTACCTTCCTATCTAGCAGAAGAAATAAAAATAGATTTTTTACTCTCGCCAAGTCGTCTCGTCGGGCCTTTGCGACCATATTCAGACGGGCCAGAGCAGTAAGTAAACTTTTTATACTGGCTGACAACTGCTGGTTGTAAAAACTTATCTGTCTACTTAACCATTGAAGAAAAACTAAATATATACCGTAGGAACTCAACGTCAACTCAGAAATGAAACAACGATTGTATAAATATGCTTCAATATAATTCTCTCAACTTCAAACAGCCAAACAATACTCCTTAAATTAGTCGATCACTACTTTAGTGACGGGTATCTGTCAATGTTACCAGACGAAAAATACATGACTGTTTACGTGTTTATGACAGCTGACAGATACCTACTCGTCACTGGTACAAATAATAACAATATTGGACAACATAATTATGTCATGAATATAAAGAAAGAAAAGAAAAGAAAGAACGAAAAAGTATTTATTGAGACTCGCACAGGATTATTAGAAACTAAACACACTCATAAAAACAAAAAATATAAAAATAAAAAATAAAAACAAAAGTAAAATGAAAATAACAACAGAAAGTCCTGTACGAGGCCAAAAGGCCCCTATCTCAGCATGATGCTGCGACATTTAAAAAAAAATAAGTGTCGCAGCGCTGGTATTCTGATAAGGCCCGCTGCTGTGGTGTCACGGACAGATACCGTCATACGGGGTAAATAGGGTTGCAGGGGTGAATCGGAACGAAACTTTAAAAGGGATTTTAACATTAAAATAATATAGTTTGTTGCCAACAAGGGCACTTAATCGTTAATTATAATACAGTAAATACATAAGAGTCCTTTTTGGCAACAAACTATATTATTTCAATGGTAAAATACCTTTTAAAGTTTCGTCTCGATTCACCCCTGCAACCCTATTCACCCCGTTTGACGGTATAGAAATAAATATAAATACAAAAAACAAAATAAAGATGAAATATAATAATCATACTGTTAGTCTTACAAGACAGGGTGGCAGGGACATCGACGTGCAAATTAAAACCATGAATTCAGTACATTATTCTGAACCTCCGACATTGAAATTTTAGTCGGTTATCAACAAAAAAAACAGCTGTTTCATAGAAAAGTGCAATACCTACGCGGTCAAAATGTATGACGGAGCATTTTTTTTTTTAAGAGGCTTACAAGAGCTAAAGCGCGGTCACTGTCGGATTGCATAGAAAAGAAAGAGACGCGTGATGACACAACGCCGGTAATTTATTGCAAAATATGAAGCAATTATGGATTTACAAGAGATCTATTCATTGGACTAAAAAATTAAAACACTATTACGTTACTTGTAGAGTAATCTGACAAAAAATCAGAATGTTTGCATGTATATTAGTATGGTTTTTAAACGTAAAATTTTTTTTTAGAGTTGTCTTCGTGATTTTTTTCTATCATAACAAGTTAATTGTATTATGTTTTCAACACACTATCTAACTAGCATATATCGAGAAGAATATCAAATATTTTTCTCATTTTGGTTACTGCAGTGGATCATATATTTTTAGGCATTATAAATTTGCGTTTAGGTCATGTAGTCCCCTTAAATAATCGACGTAAAATTTTAACGCAGGAGTTTCAGTATCATGTACTGAATCCATAGTATATCAGGTTGTGCGTCAATATCCCTGCCACCCTGTATAATAATAACTTTTTTTAAATTAGTTACAACCAATCATAACCTATATCTATACTAATACAAGCTGACCCGACAGACGTTGTCCTGTCTTAACTATGAATGTCATATGTCGTTCAGTTTTAGTTTTAGTCAATAGTCAAAACTATTGACTAAAACTAAAACCATCGACTCATTTATCAACCAACCCATCTGTGTTAAACAATATTTGCAGCGCGCATTCTGTCAATCGCTGACAGTTATTTCAAACAACTGACAGTTATGTAAATTTAATATTGGCGTTAAGTTTTCTTAAATTTTGTAACGTTCCGATCAACTTCCTTATTTTTTTTATTTCATAAGGTCCTTCTCCTAACAATAACGAACACAACAAAAAATGTTTTAGTGAAATCGGTCCAGCCATTCACACGTGATGGCGTGACCAAGGGAAATAGGGATTCATTTTTATATATATAGAAGATTATAAAGAGGTAAATCTTTTCGTATTTGATAGTCCAATTCTTGAGGAAGGCTATTTAACATCAAGCTATGACCCGTAGAAGCCGAGCAAAAAGGAAAAAATCGTCAGAAAGAGCACTAAGCGAAAACGAAGTGATAGCGCGGGCAAGTGATGCGATGTGACGGGGCGGGTCGGGGGAACAAGAAATTTCACGCAAACTAAGTCACGAGCAGAAGCTAGTAATGAAAAAATCTTACCTACTACACTCGAGAGCAATGAATCCGGGTCACTTAAAGAATGTTAAAAATCTCGGAAACTAAAAATGATAGGTTAATGCAATAAATTGTATTTAATAGACAATGTAATACTCCTTAAATGAAAGTAAAAAAAATATGAGTCACCATACATTTTATTAACACAAAATTACATAAAGAAAAAAACTGCTGATCTCTCCTTAAAACAAAAATAGGAAACATGAAATTTTTGAACTTTATTACGATTTTCTTGAATTTTAATACTTCGTATTGCCTCCTCGTGCTTCCATTACTGCGTTTACGCGGTTTGGCATGCTGTACACCAAGTTCCTTATACGATTTTGGGGAATATTCTCCCATTCCTCTGTGAGAGCAATTTTGAGCTCACGAAGCGTGATTGGGGGAGGGTTTCGTTGTTTTACGCATCTGCCTAGCTCGTCCCAAGCATGCTCGATCGGGTTGATATCCGGGCTGCGCGCTGGCCACTCCATACGAGTAATGTTCATCTCTTGAAGGTAGTCATTCACAATCCTACCTGTATGAGGTCGGGCATTGTCATGCATAAATATAGCATCCTCACCTAAATTGACCATAAATGGACCAACGTGATCATTGAGGATTTCTTCCACATATCTTACGCTAGTTAAAGAGCCGTTTTCTATGATCACCAGCTCTGTGCGACTTTCAGAAGAAATTCCGGCCCACACAAGTACAGACCCACCACCGTAGGCTACTTTTTCTTCGATGCATGCTTGCTTGAATCTTTCCCCTGGTCTTCGATACACTCTGTGTCTTCCATCGTGCTTGTAGAGCATAAATTTTGATTCGTCGGAGAACATAACTTTTGACCAATCTTCAATACTCCAATTTACGTGGCTCTGGGCATATCTTAGTCTTGAAATACGATGCCCACGCTCCAGTTTAGGGCCGTTTGCAGGTCTAAGGGGTTTTAAGTTAGATTCAGCAAGCCGACGTCTTACTGTCCATGCACTTGGGTTACTTCCTCCGAGGCGTCGAAACTGATTTGTGAGTTCAGTTCCTGTGAGAAAGCGATTTCGAAGCATGGTGTTCACCAAGTATCGGTCTTCTCGTGCTGTGGTACACCTGGTTCTGCCCGTTCCTGGTCTGCGTAGGTTAGAACCAGTTTCTTCGTAACGTCGGAGAACTCTTTATACTGTTGACAGCGACACACCGACAGTCCTGGCTGTATCGCGCTGACTCCGGCCGGTTTCCAGCATTGTAAGTATTCTGGTGCATTCTTCAGGCGTAAGCGACATAATTTCAGCTTGAATAATGAATATAGAGCACTATCAACATGGTTTATGTACCCACATAAATGACAGATTACAAACAAAAGCAAAATCAAATGCTGTAATTTCGTAGTTCCATCTTCGAAAGTGGCCCTTTTTCAAATTTGATTTTTTTATGATATAACTTTACAATAACTAAGAAGTTTTAATACCTTCATTTAAGGAGTATTACATTGTCTATTAAATACAATTTATTGCATTAACCTAGCATTTTTAGTTTCCGAGATTTTTAGGATTCTTTAAGTGACCCGGATTCATTGCTCTCGAGTGTATTCCACAAGATTGTCATTGACACAGCACACAAAAAATGTCCCAGTAATTTTACTATCATGTGTCTTTACGAAGCGCACCACACGCAGCGAGGGTTAAAGATTAATCCAACTTGTGTGTAAGTTTCACACAGCTCTGCCTTAGATTTATAGCATTCCATTGTTTATTGAGGCAATGAAAAATTTTAGATAGCTGGAGGAAACGCTTGCCGTATATCATTCGTAGACGTTCTGGTCTAGTGGATTTGTGGGTTATTTTTCGACCCGAAATTGTATTTGTAGGTAATGTTACGCTTGTATTTACTAGAGAAGTGTGCTATAGCTATATTCTCCAAATATAGATACATGTGAGGTAATTGCGTAACTCACTCATAATCCCTATCCATTTTGAAAATTCAACAATATCATTGCGTTATTTACGTGGTCGATCCTATGAAGCAGTGGATTATAAATTAGGTACCTTCAAGATTATTCGAATTGTGATAGAAAGTGTGTTACGTAATTGCGTTGGGCGTTTCTTCATTGGCCGGCCCGGCTCGACACCGACATCGGTGGACGCATAATTCTGTGAAATGGTAGGGCACGCTGTCTCATTGCCCGGCCCGACACCGACATGCCGGCGTCGGCGCCTACATGTCGTCGCAGCAAGTCTCCCACTTGTGTCAGGCTGGCATCGTTACGTATGTGTTGTGTACCTACGCAAGCTTCTATGTGGGCGTGCGTGCAGTGGCGTGAGGTCCCCCAGCCCGACTCGCCACAATGCTGTGGAATGACAAAGTCGTCACGTCGTGTCGTGTCCAATGTCGGTCAAATGAAGAATGTAGCTCTCGGTGCAGTGTCGTTGAGTACTGTCGGTGTCGGTACCGGTGTCGGGCCGGGCCAGCCAATGAAGAATCGCCCGTTGCTGGATTTCAAGGTGGTTGGTGGGTGGGGTTGCACTAATAACCATGGTTGTAAAGGTGTTTACGTTTACGCAATTAGATATAGTTAAATCGAGTGATATCCTTTCCAAAAATAGCGGTAATTATAACCTAAAACATTTTCTGGAAGTTTCAAACTAAAACAAAAGTATTTAACGACTTAGAAAATGTCGTTTAGTACCCAACTTCTCAAAAAATACGAAGTTTCAGTTTCGTTAGTAATAAAAAAAAATTTTTGTTGTTGTTATAATTATAGTAAATGGCAACTCTCATAGTATCTTTCTCGGCTAGTATTTGTGGTATGTATACACACATGCACATAGACTCACGCCTTCTTCCCATTGGGGTAGGCAGAAACTACAGAACGCCACCTGCTACGATCCTTACATACTCCTTTTGCCTCGTTTACGTTCTTATATCTGGTCATACACGCACGCCGGCTATGTATTTATTTCATTTACCTAAACATGTGTAGGTATGTTCCTACCTACTAACATAATTGTTTATTAAATACTGAAAGATTATATAAACTGACATCCGTAATTGATATTACGATGAAAACATACCTAATAACAATTAAACCTGCTTAATAGAATATTATTTTTTGTTCAAGTTCAGATTAATTTATTTGCCAACAATGTAGGTACATAAGATGGTACATCACTAAGGCCCACTTGCATGAAAAACTTAACTCAGAGTTAGTGCCTAACACGAGGTTAAATTGACAATATTGTATGACAAACTGTCAATTTAACATCGTGTTAGCAACTAACTCTGACTCTGGCTTAAGAGGCTTACAAGAGCTAAGCCGCGGTCACTGTCGGATTGCATAGAAAAGAAAGAGACGCGCGATGACATAACGCTGGTAAGTTATTGCCAAATATGAAGCAATTATGGATTTACAAAAAATCTATTCATTGGACTAAAAAATTAAAACACTATTACGTTAGTATGTTACTTGTAGAATAATCTGACAAAAAATCAGAATGTTTGCATGTATATTAGTATGGTTTTAAACGCAAAAAAAATTTTTTAGGATTGTCTTCGTGATTTTTTTCTATCATATCAAGTTAATTGTATTATGTTTTCAACACACTATCTAACTAGCATATATCCAGAAGAATATCATATATTTTTCTGATTTTGGTTACTGCAGTGGATCATATATTTTGAGGCATTATAAATTTGCGTTTAGGTCATGTAGTCCCCTTAAGAGTTTCCGCTACATTCTACCTCCATTCTATTCTTCTTAATGTTTATCAAAATATTTGTGTTTAGATGCCAGGTTTATTAGACTGTATGATTGTTTTAATAATTCCGGCGGAGATTATATTACCAGAGTAACTGAAATAATTACTACCTACATATTTATAGCTAACTTTTCTTTATCGGAACAACAACAATTACGGCGAAAGAAATTTATCTGAAAGATTATTATTACTCTTTTTCACGGCTGTTACAACGCAAATTATTGCGCTAATTGAGACTGTTCATTTTTGTTTATTTATTTTATTAGGTTCTCCAACAATTTATTGATTACACTGATACAAACACATAAAATATTTTTAAAGAGTAAGATAACAGTGCAGTAGTTACTTATAGTTGTAGGTACCACATGCATAAAACAATACATTAGAGAAATAAGCTAACTCACTTATGCCTACTTGCACCGCCAATCATTAAACACGTTTAGCGCTAAACGAGTTTAAAACATAATTCTGTTTCTGTCAAATGTTTGAAGATGACAGAGACATAACATAATGATGTTTTAAACTCGTTTAGCGCTAAACGTGTTTAGTGATTGGCGGTGCAAGTGGGTGTTAGTAATAAGCGCTAATATTGAAAAATTGGTATTATAGGTTAAAAGGTACCCACATTAAAATGAAATAAAAAATGATGAAATGCTGATTAAAAATGTTTAGTATGTTAATGAGCAAACCATTTTCAGCAAAATCTTTGCAGTAGAAAAAGTCACATCATTCGTTTATAATGATTAAGGCGTATGTGCGTTATACAGAGGCTATTAACTCATTCACTATGGGTAATAAACTACATCTAAAAGCACATTATTAATGTTCGATATCCTATCATCAGATTGCACGTTCTTATGTGTTTTTATGTGTTATAAATACATTTGAAATCTCCTTGTAAAAAAGTGACTAAAATTATTGATTGCATGAATCTTTTGCTAAAGGTGACGTTCTATTAATTTGAGGATAACACTAATGGATAGATAATTTAAAAATCGAAATAATTCACGTTTTATTTTATTTTAAAACATCGCTTGTCTTTCTTTATTAAAATAATTTCATTTTTTTTGTGAATGAGCGTGCGCAGGGAGCGAGATAGAGCGAGACTCAGCGACGGGACAGAGAAGGACCGAACGCTCAAGGTCGTTTGGTCAGGGAAGCGCCTTAAATTTGAACAAAAACAATAATAAAAAATGCAGTCGGGGGACGCCCGTCAGAAACGAAGTTCCTTACGCGATACATGCACGCACACACTCGTACCTGTATAATAGAAAGAGAGTGAGGAAGTGTGAATTTAATACGTGTTTTAATACAAAGCCATCTATTATAAATTCATAGAAGCTCTCTAAAGTTGTCGCCATCTTGGATTTTCATTTTGTCCACGCTATCGAATTTGCCACCCTCGAAAATCATGAAAACGACACCCATGATGAAATATTTGAAAATTTTCGCAGCCGCCATCTTGGATTTTATTTTGCCCTTACTATCTGCTTTAGAACCCTCGAAAACCATGAAAATGATACCCAACTCTTACCGCAACCCGCGTTAAAAAAGTACGTTCCAAAAATAAAACAAAGAAAGAGTACAATAAATACCCGCACGCACACACATAAACGTATATAATACAAAGAGACAGAGAGGGAGAGAAAGTCGCATGGAGTGGGCATACGCTTTTTTTTTACGTGACTATTTACTGACTACCAGTCAACTCCTACCGCAAGCCGCGTTGAAGAACTTCGTTCCAAATTCTCACCTGAATTAGATTTGTTTTGTTCTTCATTTAGATGATAGTGAAGAACACAGAGACGTTGCCTAAACTGGCAAGCAGTAAGCAAGCTGTTGTAGTAAATATAACATACGGTGCCAAAATGCGGACCCTGACAGTCGGGCAGGTCCACAAGTTCAAGGTTACTCAGAGCGCTATCTAGCAGGCTATGCTCGGGGTTTCTTTGAAGGATAACATCAGAAACGAATTTATCCGGAAAAGAACCGGAGTTACCGACATAGCTTGCAGAGTAAGGAAGCTGAAGTGGCAGTGGGCTGGCCATGTTTGTCGAAGGACCGATGGCCGGTGGAGCAGACGAGTCCTGGAGTGGCGACCGCGTATCGGCAAGCGTAGTGTGGGACGCCCCCCAGCTAGATGGACCGACGACCTCAAAAAGGTGGCTGAGAAAGACTGGATGCGGAAGGCGGAGGACAGGGTGTTGTGGCGCAGCATGGGAGAGGCCTAAGTCCAGCAGCGGAGTGCGATAGGCTGAGTTGATTGATAGTAAATGGGCTACTATCACAGTCATAATCGCTAAAGCTAAAAAAACAAAAACTAACATAATTAATACTTCTTTAAAAATAAGCTCAAAACTACGCCAATCAAACATCGCCCAGTATAAAACTGTCGATGCAGTAAAGACACTATCTCCAATCCACATATATTTTACGACGTCAAACGGTAAATTGGGCCTTCGATAAAATTGGAAGTGTATGAGCAGGATCTTTATGACGACTTAGATTTACGAGGCACCGTGTCTTCGCTGTGCTAGATACTGTTTCCATAAGTGATAGCGAGATATTGAAATGAGATATTTTATGGACAATATAATAATTTTATCAGGGTGATTAGATATTCTAGAAACAGCTTGATGTTTAGCTTTATTGCGAATTGTATTAATCATTATCAGGGGAGGAGGGACTACCCATTATTATTATTACTAGCCGGCACCCTAATTATGTAACTTACTTTTAATCACAATTTGAATCATTTTGAAGAATATTGCTAATCCATTGAAAGCCATTCCTACTGTTACTGTATTACGCAATTACTCCGCTGTTCTGTCTCACAGCTGGAGGCCATGTCTACTAATTTACAAAAGTCACAATGGTCTCTGTATTTTGAGTTTTTGACAGATTTGCCATACAAAATCTGTCAAAAACTAACAATGAAGACCCTTGTGACGTTTTTAAATTAGTAGACTTGGCTCCTGGTTGAAAGCCACTCCTTTCACCGGTCACGATTCTGGTGGTACTACCGATCTTTTCATTTCATCTAAACGCAGCGATACCTATACTGCGTTAACGCGACAGAAATTCGGCGTTTTAATTTTGCCCTGATGTATCGTGGGTAATTAAAAAAAACATTGGTAAGCATACCGAATTTCCGTCGCGTAATTTTCATCAGGGGTTTACTCCCTAAGCACGAAATCCGTAGTTTCGGTCGAAGTTACCGGCGTTACTTAGTCCGTACCACTTACGGACATAAGATTATTTTGAAGCCCGAATTAAAAATGAATGACAACACCACTTGACAGCTGTTGTTCTTACTCCGAAAACGTTAATTAATCGGGAATAGGTTTCATTCCAAAGTATCAATCTACTTTGGGCGGGCCCGTTTCTTCGTTGACGGTCTTAGAGAGTAGACCCCCTGGTGTGTAGAAACGCTGTATTGCAACCCTTTCAAACCAACCACATTGAAATAAAACACACTGAACATCAAAATTAATTTCACCATAGCGAAAGTCATCAAAAACATATTTTCCACTCAACAAAATGATTTAAAGCCACTACACGGCCATAAACGACCCAGCAGTAAAAGGAGCCGTATTTTTTACGAGCAACGTTGACGGTATTTAACTTAAAATTCGTTTTTAATGAACTGACAAAAATATTTTTCATAAACAAACGGTTTATGGCACTTGGAAACCAAATAAACGGGTTACGTTTGATAAATCAATATTACATTCTTTTGAAGACTTTTACTCAAATGTAGTTACATTTTAAAAGAGTATTTTTGTCCTGAAGAGGATGATGCCTATGCGCGTAGGCTGAAAAACAAACAAACGTTTTTCCGATATGGGAATTGAAGAAATTATTCCAGGCGATCGCCAAACCAACGTGGCAAAAAGAAACGAAAACAAAAGAGAAATACCTATACTATGAATTAATATCCCATACCACCGTAATTTTGTCTGATGCCAAGACCAGAATAGTAAGTATTAGTAATGAATTACCGATAATTAAGTTAAGAACCTCCTCCTTTTTTTTCGTTGGTTATAAATGCCTTTTTTTTGGGTGGGAAATCTTCAAATGACCTCTCCCGCTCTGGGCGGAGTGGAAGGGCGTGTCAGACTCTTACGGACTAAAAACCACTCGTGTTCCTTCAGTTGCCTGTGCGCCAGGGCCACGGTAACTCTTTCGAACAATCCGCGACCCCGGCAGGCATCGGCCCTATCGGACCCCGTCAATTATGCTGGCATCTCTTTGAGGCGCGCGTGGAACACAACGCGCCGTCGACCCGGGCCTGGTCCTTACCGGACGGCGAGCTGCCCACTGCTCGCCGTCCGCAAGCCCGCGCCTACGGTGGCCGTGAGTCAGCTATCGACTCCCGACGCCCAGGGTGTCTCCTCTTGCGGCGACTAGGGGCGTGAGGGCGCAATGATTGCCTCTCCCTCACGCGCTCCGCCTCCTCCTTCGCGAGCATTACTGCTTCGCAGAAGGAGGTGACTGCTTCCCATTCCCTCTCGCTCCGTACCATGGCCTGAGCCAGGGCCGGACGCGAGAGATAGCCGCCACGAGGACACGGTGGTGCTCCGCCCAAGCCGGGCAGACCTCCACCGTATGCTCCACCGTGTTCTCCGGTCAATCCACACAATGCCAACACCCACGAGTTTCCTCCCGCCTTATCCGAAACAGGAACCTCCCGGAACAGCCATGTCCGGTGAGGACCTGCGTCAGGCGGAAGGTGAGGACGCCGTGGCGCCTCTCAATCCACTCCTCAAAGAGGGGACTTACCGCCGCAATTGTGGCGTGCCCAGCGCTGGGTTGTGACAGTCGCACTCTCCATGCCGCCATGAGATCCCGCCGAAGCTCTGTCCGCTGTGCCGCGATTTCTCGCGGCAGCGGAGTAACGCCCCGGCGTTTCACCTCCTCGCGCCACTCCCAAATTTGCGCGAGGACTTTTGCCTCCAGATCCCATGGCAACAATCCGGCAAGGAGGCTCGCCCCTCGCAGGAGACCGTGCGGTATCCCCGGACCAGCCGGATGGCCAAGACCCTTTGGGACGCGTTCAACCGGCGTGTTGGTCGGAGCCTCAATGAACGCTCCCACACCGGTGCCTTGTAAAGGGCCATGGACCGCAGGACCCCCGCGTAGAGCCTCCAGCAGGAGGCGTTTGGACCCCCTATATTGGGCAAGAGCCGCTTAAAGGCAGCCCCGGCCCGGTCCAGTCTGGGACTAAACGTCGGAAATGCTCGACGAAGTTCCACCGGCTGTCGAGGACGAGTCCCAGGTACTTCATCGTCGACTCGACGCCGATGTGAACCCCTCCCGTCATTATTTGGGAACCCGAGAGTGGCGCGTTCCGAGAACCATGAAAACACATGGCCTCGGATTTGTGCAGGGCCACCTCGAGTCCCAATTGCCGAATCATCTCAATGACTGTCGCAAGCCCGCGTGTCATTATTTTGGCCGCCGCCTGGTGCGACCTCCCCTGCGCCAGGACCAGCGTGTCGTCAGCGTAACAAACGACGCTGACGCCGTTAAGGAGGTCGGCACGCAGCACCCAGTCGTACCCGATGTCCCACAGATGCGGTCCCAGGACCGATCCCTGTGGGACACCGCACGACATCTCTCGCCGGTTCCATTCTCCCTGGTGACCGGGGTAGATGACGGCCCTGTCCGTCAGATAGGCCTCGACTATGCGACAGAGGTAGGTCGGCATCCGGTGATACCGGAGTGCCTCCCTGATGCAACTCCAGGGCAGGGTATTGAAGGCATTGGCGATGTCTAGATACACCGCCAAGACGACCCCATCCCGGGCCACAGCATCCCCCGTTGTGAGGGCTCGCACGCGCATGATGGCGTCCATCGTAGAGCGCCCCCTGCGGAAACCAAACTGGCTCTCCGCCAAATCTGGCCCCACCCACACCAGCCGCCCGACGAGGCGATCTACAATGACTCTTTCAAAGAGCTTGCCCACCTCGTCGAGCAGCACGATGGGCTGGTAAGCGGACGGTGAGTCCGCAGGGCGCCCCGTCTTCTTAATGAGGACCAGTTTCCCCGTCTTCCAATGAAGTGGGAACTGGCCCCCCCCCCCAAGCATGCGCTTAGGAGCCCTCTAAGTCGAGGCCTGAGAGCCTCCAAGGCCAGGACCAGGCTTTTCCAGGTAGGCCGTCGGGTCCTGGGGCGGTATTTTTGGCACTCAGCCTACGTACCGCCGCTCTCAACTCTACCTCGGTCACCTCAGGAGCATCGTCGTCGTCGTCGGTTATGTGGTCTACAGTGGGCACCGCAGGAGGCGGAGCCATGAGTGAGGGAGTGTGCTCCCCTCGCGAAGGGAACAGAGCGCTCACCACGCCCTCCATGAGCTGAGGCCGGAGAGTCTGCGTCAGGGGGGGAGCCCATGGGCTTGTCGAGTTACATTAATAATGAGGTGAGAACTTTTTAATTTTAGTTTATTCTAATAGATAGAATATTTCTACAGTCTGTTCCAAATCTATCTGATGAAAGTGTAAACAAACACTGGTCAGGGTAAATTCTTACGCAATTACTCACTAAAAGGAATAAGAGACACATTCGTCTGTATTTAGTAGGTCTCCAATTTATAGCTCACCACTTTTCCCAACAATTATTGTTTGGTTATCATGATTAAATTATAATCGAAAAATCATCGACAAAAATTTAGATAAGAAAATAACCGTCAAATCAAAAACTTTCTTGTTATTTAAAATTAGAACTTCAAGGGTAAATATTCAAATTACAACACTCGATTTGTAAGTGGCACTACAAATTGGCATCCAAAGGTACGGTTTTTGATCCTTCTGTTTTCATTTTCATCAAATACTTTTGGAACAGACCATACTTATTTTAAAAACTGAGCTATCTGAAGGTCTGCCTGCATAGATTATATTTTATTTATTTTCTACTCATGCTTTTGCATTATATTACGAGAAGAAATTGCACGAACTTTCTTTCACTCTAGATCTTTGTTTCATTAGCTATTTTGAATCATTGTCTAGCCACCAGCTTCCTAACCGGTGGCATATATTATATATTTACTATTAAAACTTGAGAATAAAACGAGTGTGTTTTCACATGAACTTATTATATCATAGTGTTTTATTATCACATAGAGAGCAATCAGAGACAAAGTATACATTTATTATGGGAGGTACAGTAAACTATATACTCAGTATATACTAGATGGGGCTAGATGTACTTACATCACATTTACTACGGCATTAATTATTCTCGAACGAAAGAAGATAATCAAATCAGCATGATTTATTTGATCCAAAACCTGCTAAACTCTGTTTTCTTTTAATTTCAAAGGCATGTAAATTTAAATAAATCCTCACAAATGATTTATTATGTAAACAGTTTTCGCACAGTAGAGTGTAAAAAAAAAAATGTCCTTAAAACCAAGCTCATATATCATGCATGTCCCTCTATCGTATGTCGTTTAGTGGCTACAAATTTTCCACAAAATATTCTGTTACATGAACGAAACGTCAGAAAAATGTCCCCTCGTATGAAAATACGATAGGTACACTTAATTAGCATTTTTTTTTAAAATGGTTCACTGTAGATTCGATTTTAAAAGTGGTGAGACCGATTTTAATTCAATTTACTTGAATACCTGCCGACATATTTTTTAGCGTAATGCCAGCCGATCGATAGCTCCATTGGCTTTAAGGAACTAACTAACTTAAAAATAAATAATATAACAATAATAATTATTCAAAGGAAAACTATTTATACAAATGAATAAACAGAATTATAATACATTATGTAAGCGAAATGTAACTATCTTATTCGCGATCTCCTGACTGATTATATAACAATTTAATGATCTCCTAAAACGGGACTTCCTCTCTCCTACGCTGTTGCTGTACCCTACAGGGTCCATAATGATCTCAATTATATTAGTTATCACCTAAGTACACATTATGGTAAAGCAATAAAAATATTGAGTATAAAAATATAGAGTAACCTAGTCATCAATTACGCACATACAGAATATATACACACGCATATACACATACATTACTTCTTACTCATGTTCGCTTGTCGTGTCCTTCGTGGGGAGTCCGATTGTCTGGAACTAGTAGCTCAGCTTGTGAGTCTTTTTGTTCCAGGCCATGGTACGGAGCGAGAGGGAATGGGAAGCCGTCACCTCGTTCTGTGAAGCAGTAATGCTTGCGAAGAAGGAGGCGGAGCGCGTGAGGGAGAGGCAATCATTGCACCCTCACGCCCCTAGTCGCCGCAGGAGGAGACACCCTGGGCGTCGGGAGTCGATAGCCGACTCCCGGCCACCGTAGGCGCGGGCTTGCGGACGGCGAGCAATGGGCAGCTCGCCGTCCGCTAAGGACCAGGCCCGGGTCGACGGCGCGCCGTGTTCCACGCGCGCCTTAAAGAGATGTCAGCATCATTGAAGGGGTCCGATAGGGCCGATGCCGGCCGGAGTCGCGAATTGTTCGAAAGAGTTACCGTGGCCCTGGCGCACAGGCAACTGAAGGAACATGGGTGGGTTTTAGTCAGTAAGAGTCTGACACGCCCTTCCGCTCCGCCCAGAGCGGGAGAGGTCATTTGATGATTTCCAAAACAAAAAAAAGACCGCGACGACACGGATTGTTGTCCGTTCCGTCAGCACGCACAGTTTCACATTCTAACTCATCCTTAGTTCGCGCGCTCAAAATGCTGAATGCTCTACTGGCATCGACATAGGAGTGCGATTTGTTTGCCGTAAGATGGATATGCCGTATGTCGTGCATGTTCCAGATTCTGTGAGGTGATGGACAATAGATAAGCTTTTTTATTTTAGTCCCAATTTTATTTGATTTTTGTATGTTAGTTTTACTTGTTTTGCTAGTTATTTTTATGTATTATGCCTAATTGTTATTACTTCCTTAATGTAAATATGTCTATTTTTATTTAAATTCTAACTAAGAGGAATAACTTGGCCTAGGTCTTTAGTGTTGTGTATGTTTTTACCAATAAATAAAATACAGAAGATCTACTTGCCGTCAACTCAAAAAAAACTCAAAGCATTTATTTCAAATAAACCCATTACAGGCACTTTCGAATTGTCAAAGGGTCAGTCAGTCAGAAAAATGAAGCTAAATGCCCATTCCAAAGCGTAGTAGGTACCTATGGAGAAGAACGGGCAAGAAACTCCATGGACACTCTTTTAAATCAACATATAGATACAAAAAAAAATGTTTACATCATTCATATTGAAATTAAAAATGTGAGAACGATGTAGAAATACGTGCACGTTTAAAGCATCCGTAATAAAAAAGATAAAAACAATTCAAAATTTTAAATTATATTGAGCCGTGGCAGCCAAGAGATGACCAGTCCCTACTGACGACGCCCGTTCACGAACATGACGTATGGATCAGCACCATTCAGCTCAACCATTCAGCTCAGTCATTCAGATCTAAGCCTTAATAAATTCAAATCATTAATTAAACGTAAGTTGTGCCAGAAAGCTTTTTATACGGTTAAGGATTATATTGAGGACAAAAAGGCTTGGGATTGAGTTGCTCTAATTTTTGCATACTGAATGTTATTTTTTTATTTTATATTTTTGCTAAATATTTTAGTTTTTTATTTTACATAAATTTTGACATTTTGATAATTATTATATATACAATTTCATGACAATTTACTTTGTGAAGTATAGTATTATTATTTATTTATTGTGAATGTGAGGACTATGTAGGTAACTTTTATTTTTTATTTTAATATTTCACTTTCTCAGGTAGTTTCAATGATAATCTGGCAGTTTGAGTGCTTTATGCGGCCTACCCAAATGTCCTTTCTTTGGTATTGTTCGTCGAGTGGTTGAGCTCCTTAAGTTCTGAGTTGAGGTCCACGATTAGTGACAAATGCGTGCACTGACTGGACAGGTCCACTCATTCTGTGTGGTTTTTCCTCAATAGACCATTTGAGACATAAATCTACATGGTCTTCACATGATCTGACCAAAATTATGTCTGGACTTTAAAAGAGACTGTGACCTCTGAGTTTGTTTCGGCCTTTCAGTCAGTCAGATAGGAAACGCCGACGTCATCTAGTTTTAAAAATATGATTGACGTGTAAAAGTTTTTGTATAAACCTACTTACAGAAATAAAATCATTTATCATTTATCATTTAACCATTTTGAAGGGAACTTAATGATCCAACACACACGACACCACCAGCGAGACATTTGAGTGAGCATGACATACTCTCAGCCGCCAGGGCACATTCAAGTCAATGAAAGACGAGCCTAGTAAATGGTGGCTTTATAGTAGGTACATAGTGCTCACACATGTGCTATGCAATTATACATTGTTAAGAGATTGAGTTTATACAATGCAAAGATATTTTTACAATCTTCAGCAGCTCCAACGTCTGCAAATAGAACCACTAACATGCTAACTATTTTACTTTTATTTACCTGAGTTTGAATTCAGTTTTTACTATATATTCACTATTAATTTATTACATTAAGTATTTATGCAGTTTCTAGCCTGAGACACAGGTTCAACCTAATTCAGGCAAATTAGCAACTATTCTCTTTTTTAATTGTTAAGGTATTTATTGTAAATGTATCCCTTTTATAAATAAACGATTTTATTATTTATTTTATTAAGCTAGTCGAACTTACTAAAGATTGAAATATTAGAAACATCGATTTAATATTTCATTTTTGATCAATAATAACGAAATCTCCCTTTTGAGGTCAGGGAAATAGAAAAGGGAAGGCCTTATGTTATAAAAAACACATAATACAAAAGTATTTCTAAGTTCCACCAAAAAATTGGCAACCCAAACATCTATGGGTACAGACCACCAAATTAAACTAAACGGACTTAAAAAGGTCGAATCCGTCCTTAACACTTTGCGGAAACGGTTTAAAAAGGCACTAGAAATTAACGAAATAAACAAGTCACAGCCAATTAAAACAAATTACGGGGACTCACTGTCTGTCACCGAAGCCGCCGCTAATATTACTGAATTATTAATGTATACCGAATTAGAATATTCAAGGTATGTCTGCTGTAATAATATTGGTTTTTAAGGGGATAATAATTGTCAGTTTGCTTTGTAGAAAGACGTTTACCTTGAAGTAGGATAGGTAATTTTGCTAAAACCTGGCAAAGGAAAATGCATACTACGCGAACATAGCCGAAGTGAGCCTGCGTGCCGCAAAGCTGAAAACTCCGATGTACATCTCCCGTCTGCAATATCAATATATCTGTCAATATCAAGGCGTTCGTCGTGTGTATACCGAACTGTTATCTGCCCCTCGTCATGGAAGAACACTTGCCGCAGGCCGTAGGACGTGGTGTTCCGTTGCTTCCGTCAACAAGTTCCACTGGACAGCACAAAGTCAAGCTAGTGCAAAGTGAAGCGCTACTAACATAGTCTTAAGGATTTTTATTAACACGAGTTTTGTTTATATGAAAACTAGCTTTACCCGGCCCGGTTTCGCACAGGCAGCACTAAGTATCTAACACCTACCCAACCTACCTTCCTACCCTACCTACCTTCCTACCCTACCTACCTACCCTACCTACCTACCCTACCTATCCTATCTACCTGCCCAACGTACCTACCCTACCTACCCTTTCTGTCCCATTCACAAACTTTTTTCAAAATTTTCTTTCACATGAACCTTGTCCTGACAGTAACGAATACAAAAAAGAAGAATTATCCAATTCAGTACAGTCGTTCGGAAGTTATGCGCGTACATACATTTCGGAGATTCATTTTTATTTTTGTAATATATATAATAATATAAATATTAATATGTATGTATGTATTATTATAGGTATAAACAAAATCGTATTATGAAATATATCGACGGTGAAGTAACAATATCTAAAAACTAATATTTTAGCGATTTTCACTTTATTGCATATTCATAGGTAAAATATGAAAGACTATAAAATATAAAATATATTATATTATATAAAATATAATATATTTGCAAAGGTTTCAAATCATTGTCACTATCACAAGCATTTCCTATTTTTTTTTAATTTAAGTAACTTTTTGATGCTAATGTTAAAAACTATAGAAATGAAACGATTTTTTCGCCTCTTGTAAAATCATGGTTTTTTAGTTATTAGCAGTGATCGGAGTAGGTAGATTGATTTTTAGTACTTGTATCATAAATGCACACAGAAAGAATAACATGGATAAGCCATTTTTCCGGAAAGTAATTCCGGTATTTCCGGATGTCGTCCTGGCATGTCGTCGGCGGGCGTACGCATTGTTCTGATAACCGGTTATTGTACCACCCATGATCCTTTGTTCTGATTGGTCGTTGGGTTTTGTCAAATCGTGACAAAAAAAAAAATAGGAAGAATAATAAAGAATAAAATTGCTCATTTTATTACAATTCCTACCTTTTTTTTGAGGATGGCAAATCATCAAATGACTCCTTCCACTCTGGCAGAATACAATTCCTACATAAGTTCCGGTTTTTTTTTAATAATCCACCAATTCCGGAGGAATGTCCATAGTAATATATACGTTTCGGATCAATGACCCCAGTTCAATCTACCTACTCCGATCACTGGTTATTAGTTATTGATACTACACCGTCGACATACAAAACAGTAAAACAAACCTGAATAGAGTAAATTCACAAATAAGTATAGGGGACTGCAAACTTTGAACCCGAAATAATTCCCATGAGGCAGGGAACACAAAAGATACAAGGCCAAATCGACATGGTCGAAACGAAGCCACACCAAATAGGAACGCACGACGACATACTCGTATCAAGCTATAAATTTCCAGTATAAGCTGACTTCTCACTGTACGTAAAGCGAGGCCTGCTAAAACTGGAAATGTATAGCTTGATATGACGTCATCTGGACGTAAGTTTTTTTTTCTCAAATACCTAATCTACGTTTGTTTCCCTTAAATAACACTGCGCAGCATAGATAGAAATCGGTTACGGGTACGGATTCTGCTTATCATGACCAATTCTATCTCTACTCTACGAAGAGAAGACCAATCACTTTCTTAGCAAAAAGTACAACCAGCGGGGCCCAAGTTTGTTCCTTGAGAGAGGCCATGGTAGAGCGGACAGATTTGACCTTAAGCCTTGTCTCCCAGTGGGGTGATGACAATCTGGTCTTTTTTAACGCCACCAAAACATAGGCGTGTCTTTTTACCGCTAAAAGGAGTCAAATCAACCAATCTCCTACTTTTCGGAGTACATCTGTTCCTGTAACTGATCGGCTCGAGCTCCTAGGCATGGAGTTGACATCTGGTCTCAACTTCGGCGCCACCATCGAGTATAAAGCCCAAACTGCGGCTAAGAAGCTGGGCATCCTAAATAAGGTGAAGCGATACTTTACACCTGGACAGCTTTTAACCCTGTACAAAGCGCAAGTCCGATCCTGCATGGAGTAT
The DNA here is from genome assembly GCA_916610205.1 of Griposia aprilina. Taxonomy (NCBI): domain Eukaryota; kingdom Metazoa; phylum Arthropoda; class Insecta; order Lepidoptera; family Noctuidae; genus Griposia; species Griposia aprilina. Next base: position 9,107,565 of record OU744305.1, on the reverse strand, counting down.
TGCAGCCACCTTTGGGATGGCTCAGTTAAATACCAACTTGCCGCGCTTGACTCGGTGGAACGCAGAGCTAAGAGACTCATTGGCGACATAAAACTGGAGGATGCCAAGCTTCGCAGCTTGGCTCATCGCCGTAAGGTTGCCTGCTTGTCGGTCTTCTACAGATTGTACTTCGGTGAGTGTGCCCAAGAACTCCACGACCTCATAGGCGCACTGCAAGTTACCATCCCTACCTAGTTGCTATTCCACCAATTCGCACTAAGCGCTTCCAAACATCTTTTATAATGCGCACAGCAAAAGAGTGGAATTCTCTACCTGCGCTTGTGTTTCCGACCGCATACAACCCAAATCTCTTCAAAGTGAGAGTGAACAGGCTTCTTCTTGGTAAGCTCACTCCATCGTCGACTTTGTCTCTGTCATCTCTGACCTAGACTAGAGTCAAGAGCAAACCCATCTAAAATAAAAAAAAGTAAAGAAAAGTAATTCATTTCTTAAGTTTTGACATCGGGCTGTAGAAATCTTTCTACATCTTTAATTTTGTCGTCCATTTCTTCCGTTTCTATAGTGGTCAAGCTACGCATGCAGTTTACCCTGCGGTATCACTATCACAGGACAATCTAGAGTCTAAACAAAATCAAACTGGTTGCTAATTTAATTGAATAATTTATTATTTTTGTGACATTAATTTACATTCTGCGATTACTTTAACTCACATACTGATTTATTACTTGTTATTTTTTTTATAGAAAATTGTCTACCTTTACAATGTTTGTAAATATGTGAGTACCATGTATCTATCACATAATTAATTTAGCTGTCATTGTTTAATTTTTAATTATTTTTACTTTGTGGTATAGTAATTTTATTTTAAGTGCATCGTCTTCACATAATTATATAATTAATGTGTACAAAATATTGTACTTAGATCATTTTAAAAGAGTAACGCGGTGGAGTTTCTCGCACATTTTTCTCCATACGAAGCTACCGTTTGGAAGGGCGACTAGAATCAATTCTATTTTAATTGTTGACGAGTGTTGACGTTCAAAAGTGCCTTTGATGTGCCTATTTGAAATAAATGCTGTGACTTTGACTTTCACTCGCATTCCAGGAGAACTCCAATTGTCTTTTGTGTTCATCTAGGCCAAGTTCTATAAATTGTAGCTGAATTAATGCTCATTATGAAAGTAGTTTGTTCAGAATCGATTACTGAATCTATTGCTGACATTTTTAAATTTAGATATTTTTTATCTCAAAAATAATTAAAACTACATAAATTACAGTCACACTTCCGCTGTACAGCGAAAACAAACCAAAATGGACGAAGTACCTACTGCGCTAGACCCATACGTGTGCGACTGTGTGCGTGCGTAAATTTGTAATGTTACCACAATTTTCTCCTGCAATCAGTATAACTAATTTATTAAATAAACAATGTTTTATACATACCTAAATGTAAAAATTCAGTGTATGTGTTCTATGATTATAACATTCTAATTGGGGTGTTTGGTGGTGTGCGTTAATTCCGCGACATGTTGTATAAGGGACCAATTTTATCCAAATCCGTGCAGCTGTTTATTCATTGATTAACAAGCATCTACACAAACTTTTATATTTGTTCATCAATAAGGAAAAGTGATAAAAAAGGTTTAGTGACGGCCCAGTGGTTAAGGCCTCGCCTCTCAAGCACGAGGTTCGAATTCGGGCAAGTACCAATGTGACTTTTTTAATTCATGTGGTAATTTCTAAGTTTATGCTAAACATTACTGTAACAAAACTTATACAACGTAAAAACAATACTTATGAAGACACAGAAAAATTGCTCCACACAATTACATAATACTTGCACTCAAATAATTACCTACACATTCACCACCATTCACATACACACGCACCACCATTCACCTACACATTCATTACCATTCACATACATACGCACCACCATTCACCTTCACGTTAACCACCATTCACCCACACATTCACCACCATTCACCTACACATTCACCACCATTCACATACACACGCACCACCATTCACCTACACATTCATTACCATTCACATACACACGCACCACCATTCACCTTCACGTTAACCACCATTCACCTGCACATTCACCAGAAACTCTGTGACTGCTTTTGTTATTTAATTTCTTCCTTTTTTTTTTTTTTGTAGAAAAATATGTATGTTACCTGTTTGCTTATTTATGATGCCACTAAGTGGGGCCTGGTGACTTTTATAAAACCTACCTCAAGCACCAGCTCTCACAATGTGAATTTATAAAGTTCAAAACTGTTAAGTCCTACAAAACTATTGTGAGAGAAAATAAATAAACTAATTTAATTTATTATTACTACTGACAATGGTGCAGGAAAAACATCGTGCGGAAACCTAGACGTATAAAATTAATACAAGTCTGAAATCAGCATTCGCCTTGAGCTAGCGTGGTGATTAATAGTCGTGACTTCTTTGTATGAGAAAAGATCTTTGGCCTGTAGAGAGTTAGTTACGGACTGGTATTATATAAAGGAAAAGAAAAGGCTCTATCACTACTGCGTAATTCATTATGCATCTTTCGAATGCGTAACACCTTAACCAAATGACGTTGTTCACTCATTCATTACGTACTCTGCATAGACTAAAACAGATTCGTTTACACGTAAGTTCGACAAATGTACGTGTATATTGCTTATAGAATTTCAATGAATGTGCTTGGGGGAATCTCGTTTACGTATTTGAGTTATACAGGTATGAAGGAACGTAGTTACAGCTTTCAATTAGTGGTTTTAGCATATCGTAGGTAGATTGTACTGATTTTGTAATTTGAATCTTTAGTTAGTTTGGAGGCGTTTGGTGAAATGAAATGTTTATGCCTTAAAAGACCAGCGGAAGAGTTATCTCGATAGCAAGCGAGACCATCTGAAGAGTAAGCCACCCTCTAACATACGGTACTATTACCAAAATGGTATTCTAACGTGTCCGCACCGGACATGTACCTTCACAGCTAAAATAGACTATACTAGCCACATACACACTCTCGTAACCAATCATCATCATCATCGCTTCCATAACTATCCTATAATTAATAGGACCGCGGTAACGAAGCTGTTAGTGGAGGAAACTGTGCCTGGCTTCTTCTGATCTCAAGACTTTGTCGCAGGTTAGCCCTGCGACAAAGTCTAAACCTAAACCTAAACCGAAACCTAAAAAAAAAAATATAAACCCAAATTAAATTATCTCCTATACACAACGCACATGCACACTATTACACACACACACCCTCACACACACAAACACACACACACATACATGCTCTAAAATTCGCTCGCATACATCACACTAGCGCTTACTTTATACTTAGATTTTCTTTTTTCTTTATCTTTGTTTTACAATTGCATAACCGATTCAAGGCTCGTTCACACTGGCGCGACGCGACAGCGTACACAAAGGCACCGCGTGCAGCGCGACGGGCGGCGCCTTTGTGTCGGGCTGTCGCGTCGCGCCAGTGTGCACGAGCCTTTAAAGTTAAGTGGAGGGGCGGAGTCACCTAACACAAGCATCCTCTTGCTTAAAAGGTGATCTCCAACTCGTGTGTAAAAGCATTTTATGTAATTGCAATAAACATTTTTATTTTTTTATTATAATTTCAGCCGAAAAATGTCCAATGCTGAACATAGGCTTCCCCCAAGTCGTACCCACCGTCGTAGTCCTATTTTGAGTAATCACTGAAAATCACCGCTGTGCTGTAGGTCCCCATAGCAGAGCGTCATGCTGAGTGGAAGCCTTCTTGTCACAGTCATGACGTGCAGCTTTCGTTTGTGCTCGTAAATAAAGATCTAGACATAAACACACAAAAATCCAAACTTCTGTTCTGTGTGTGTGTGTTCTGTTCTTGTTTCTGTGACAAAAAACACATTTTTCTTTCTTTCTTTCTATCTTTCTTAACCCAAAGCCGTCAAAAACAGAAATAGTTACCATAGCCTAAATTGGCATGGAAAATCTATATATACCTAGATTTAATTGTAACTTTGTGTCAATAGGTACTTTTCTTAATTGAAGTGTTTTATGCAAATTAATTTACCAAATGAGATAAGTAAAAAGTTTTGGAAATGGATTTTGAAACTTGAAAATACTGGATTAGCGAACACAGATTTCGAATAAATATTAACCCAGTGGAGATGGTTTCATGCAATGGCTATTTTTACAACAGGTATTTAACTTTTTTGATAACACGAGGCCAACTTTTATCACGAGTCAATTTTATTATAAAAAACAAAAGTTAGGAAATTCAAATACATATTTATTTTCTTTGAGCATAAACTTTTACACTGCACTAGGACAGTACAGGCAAATGAATTAACTATTTCACTACCAAGCTAGTTATTGTTCACACCACAGTGGGGCTACCTCGGCGGAACGGCAGCTGGGCATACGGTGGAGGTCTGCCCGTCTTGAGCGGAGCACCGCCGTGTCCTCGTGGCGGCGATCTCTCGCGTCTGGCCCTCATTCAGGCCATGGTATGGAGCGAGAGGGAATGGGAAGCCGTCACCTCCTTCTGCGAAGCAGTAATGCTCGCGAACGAGGAGGCGGAGTGTGTGACGGTGAGGCAATCGTTGCGCCATCACGCCCCTAGTTGCCGCAGCAGAAGACACCCTGGGCGTCGTGAGTCGATAGCCGACTTCCGGTCACCGTAGGCGCGGGCTTGCGGACGGCGAGCAATGGGCAGCTGGCCGTCCGGTAAGGACCAGGCCCGGGTCGACGGCGCGTTGTGTTCCACGCGCGCTTCAAAGAGATGTCAGCATAGTTGATGGGGTTCGATAGGGCCAATGCCTGCCGGGGTCGCGGATTGTTCGAAAGAGTTACCGTGAACCTGGCGCACAGGCAATTGAAGGAACACGGGTGGGTTTTAGTCAGTAAGAGTGTGACACGCCCTCCCGCTCCGCCCAGAGCGGGAGAGGTAATTTGAGGATATCCCAACCAAAAAAAAAAAAACCTGGGTGTGGAGCTATGTCGCAAACTATGCTCCACCTTCTATTTGCCCTCTGTGTCCTAAAACTTGCAGTCAAAGTAATCTCTGCGCTGCCACCGATGACGCCGTGGAAGTGGCGAAGTTTTGTGTCAACAAGATTTGAGAAAAGTCATGCCAGCGATACGAAGAAGAAGAAGAAGATCACAGAGTATGGAGTCGCTACTGCTAGAGGCGGTATTGTCAACACTTTCCATACAAACCAAGCGTCTCACCATGTTCTTGCACTACAACACAATTGACGTATAGAAATTAACGGCTTTGAATGGTTGTACGTGACAGAAGTTGTACGTGACAGAAGTTGTACGCTGAATGCACTATCATATCGGCACGCGACGCCACAAATAGTTAGTATTGCCGCCGTCGTTCCGTGCTCTGTGGTTTACATTCCAAGAGAACAAACACGTGAATTGCGTCACAATTTATTTAAGTCCGCAACCTCTCCTGCTCGCGTTGGTTATAAAGTCCCTCGAGTATCCAGATTGTAGCTACAGGTTGTCTCTAAATTAGGTTCAAAGCTGAAACATAAAGCTCTACTTACATGTGGTTTTGTGCTGAAAATAAACTGTAAATAGAAAACCGGCCAAGTGCGTGTCTGAATTTATCCCAAGAACAAACTTAACATTGTAATTGAAAAACATGTTCTCTCATACGTTCTAACTGAAAATGTAAGTCGGTCGACTATTACTCGTAAACTTGTAAAGCCTACTTAGCTGTGATAGTTTCCCTTTTAATTTTGTTATATATACTACCGCCGTGAATTATTTCATATATCCAAAAGCAACCATTTACCTCGTAGGGGGGACACTTGTCTCTTGTTACAAAAAAACAACCGACTTCCAATAAAAACACAAAAAAACGTGGAAAATAACTTTAATTTCGGAAGTTAGTGTCTTTGGTTTTGTATTTTCGTTTTTGGCCACCGTATATCACTACTTGATATGTAAATAACAGTGACAGGAAATTATTAACACATCATCAATATAAACCTAGTAGAAAAAATACGCAGTATTAAGGATAACTCAAATACTGCTGGTCAGAACTTAATCAACTGAGAACGTTGTAGGCCTAACTTGTAGACTGTAGATTTGTAGACCTTTTTATATTTTGTTGAGTACCTGTTACTTGTTGACCGGCCTACACTGTCCCCCCATATAAACCAACACTGTAATTTGAAACATTGTAAAAGCCCCTTATTTTTAAAAGAGTAACCGTGGAGTTTCTTGCCGGCTCTTCTCCATAGGAAACAACCAATTGGAACCGTGCACCTAGCTTCTGACGTTTCATACATTCTTGGGCACTTATGAAACGTTGGTTTATGTGAAATAAAATATTTTGATTTGATTGATTTTGATTAACTTTAAAGAACAGTTGACGTCTGAGGCAAGGATTGTACTCATTCAATGCCTTTTTGCGAGTGTAATTGTTGTGTTTAATTTGGCTCTTAACGTGGCTTGGTAATTTTATACGACCTTTATTTATTTCAATGGTAGGAACACTCGCCTTCCGTGCATTTAACATACAGTCAGTAAAGTGATTTACAGCAGCGTCCATTATATCTAATATTACACTAGATAGGGTGATACTGTTGTCTAAGTGTGATCTGAAATATTTCCGGTCAGCTTTGGCAAAGTTAAATGCTCATTTGGATTTAGTGATATACGTTCCACCTACAGTGAAGTGTACTGGCAGGTGGTTTGACGAAAGACTTGTGAGAACTTGAGGATCACTTAGATCGTGAGTATTGCTGGGAGAGCTTTAGTAGTGCACTAGTGTAGGTGAAGAAGGTGCTAGTATTTCATAATCGTTAGCTACCATTGTGATCAAAGAAGATCTTGCCATGTGGATTAGAAGTAGTGGAATTCCAGTAGGGATGTTAGGAATTTAGGTCATCCATTATGATGAACTTGTAATTTGCACCGAGCAATAAGTCTAGATCACTATCTAGCAGAGGGAGATTAGGTGACTGGTAAGTGAGTAGATAGCTAAATGTTTCTCTGGAGTGGTTACATCTAGACACCTATTCATTTTAAATTGAGGCCTATAAAATCAAAGTCAGCTAAATCCAAGCCCGTGAAATGTTCAGGAAGCTACAAAAACTAATATTTTTGTCATGGTAGCAACTCTATATTTTATTTTTGAACTGAATTTGCTACGGACTTAGATGCATTTCTTAGTAAAAAATTGTACACAAAAGCGTGTCTAACTACCCAAATGAGATGGCGCAATAGTTAACTCATTTTACGACTTTATGGCGTTTAGCTGCTTTTAATTTTATAGGCCTCAATTATACGTGTTTGGAGTGGGAAAAAGGCAGTGCCTGCGGCCATCAGCCTTTTTGTTGTGCCTATTACAATTGTAGCCAGGAGTTTTGAGCTTGAGACCAGAATAAATTCTAGTTTCATACAAAGCTACAATATCTATGGATAAATCACTTAACAGATCAAATAATTCCGTAAGTTTGGTGCGTATACCATCGGTATTCCAGAATAAGATATACAAATTGTTACCATTAAATATACTGGCCAAAGTTGGCCAGGATTAATATTACCTTATCCATCATACTGTTGCAAGTTACAAATTGCATTTTGATGGATTTAATTGTCATGAGTATTGCTGACATGTCAGAAGTGGCCTGTTGCCGTACTATGACGTGCTAATACTAATACGTTCCATTGCGAAAAAGGGATAGTGCATCGGTCATATATAGCTCTGTCTCTCTTTCACGCTGGAACAATGATCATAGTACGGCCGCTGATCTTTGCAATTGCAGCACTGTGGCGGACTCTATCTGTCTTTTATGAGACAGTCACCCGAAGTGTAGGATTCTGTGCACTTGACTCAATGTGTACATCTTGAAGAATGGGTGATGCCTTGGCATCTGAAACATTGTGTACCAGACGTGTCTCTTGCTTGGTATTTGCGTACTTTCAGTGCGCAGTTGCTATGGTTTTTTTTTTTTAAATTTAGTCAATCGTCCTCTGCTGGGAGCTGTACTAAGAAGGGAGGACAAAGTTCCATTTCTGATGACACACAATTGGTAATTGCTGAAACCCGCATAAATCTGAAAAATGATGGTCTTTAGTCTAACAGGCCTCATTGTTTCCCTGACTGATATAAACAAATGCTTAGATCATAGAAGATCAGTGACGTGTTTGTCACCCGCCTCCGTGAGACGTCCGTAAAATGGGCCCAACAGCGCCGCAAAAGCGATAATTTTTATACGATTTATTGACTTTCTATCTTCGCCCCAAATCCAAATGTGAATATATAATACTAAAGTGTAACCTGTAATGAACAATAAACGCATTACAGTACATCGTATGTGTTAAACTTGCTCCATGTTCGTTGCCTATGTAAAAACCTGTTAGCCAAGCATTTCCCCTACTTTAAAAACTCAGGTATTAGAAGTACAATCACCAATATAATTTATCAGACTAATAAAACAATTAATACAACGATATACTATCAATAGATGACGTCACAGACTGATACATACGTAGCAACTAATAACATAGTTACAGTCGCTCAATGTATGCAGGTGTTTGGAGTGGCCACGGAGACAACGGGAAGTGGTTCTGTAATTTGATTAGTGTTCTGCAATTTGTTTGTTTTAGGGCCCCGTTCACGACCTCGAGCGATGCAACTTGCGTCAATTAACGCGCGCACGTCACCTGTTTACGTCAGTTCCGTCGCGGTGACTCGTGGCATACTCTAAACTAAACAACTTCTTTCATTTGTTTTATCCGCAGTCGCTGTCGCAAGATGCGTGTCGCATGTAGCTCGTGGCGACGGGTTTATGAAGATTGGCTATTAAGACAAGCGCATATTACATCCGCATCGGGCTGCAGTGCATCGCACTTCAATACAAGAAAGCACATTGCGACCCGCCTGTAGTATGCGATGGTTCATACAAAATGTACGAAAGTTATGTGTGACGATTTTTTCGTTACAGAGCGACCCACCTTAATGCCCCTTTACAGTTTAGGCATTTCGCCCCAATTATCCCCGTCTAATGACGAGGATAATTCGCGGCGAAAATACGCCTAAAGGCGTCGCGCCTGTTTGTGGGAGCCTTAAACCATATTTTGGAATGAAGTTCCCTATCGCGCGTTGCGAAAGGGGGCTAGATGGAAAAAATTAAGACCAAGAGTTGTAACGACACTTTTTTGTAGTCGTAAGCTGTGCGGCGTGCGCGTGTTTCTCTGTCTGTCTCTCTCTCTCTCTCATAGAAAGCAAGCCAGTTATTTTTTTATATATTTTTATTTTTTATTTTCTAAATTGATCTTCGTTCCATCCGGGTGTCCCTTGACACCTCTCAAGTTTTCTTTTTTTCTAGATGAAGGACACCAAAATAGACATAGCAAGATACAACCTACACGGTAGAAGTAAATGTTTTCAGTTTTATGATGTTAATAATATTATCAATCCAAATTTATTTAATTGAAAGCAAAGACAAAACTGTCCCTCTTTATAAACCGACTTCAAAAAAGGAGGAGGTTTCTCAATTCGACCGTATATATTTTTAGAGAAGCCAATATTGCCAGAGAATGGTATTGACGGATGGGCTTTTACGTGTCGCTATTTAAAGGCCTATCATTTTGGTGTCCTAGTTTTAACCAATGCAATCAATCAATCAGCTAGCAGTAAACTACTTTTTATATTATTGGATGGCGACCAAGTCGACGGCCCACCTGAGGCCATAGCACATTCATTCAGCATAGTAAATACGACCGATTTTTTTTAATCAAAAATATAACTAACCTACTTATAGCATCCTACATCTGTCACTATTTATGCACACCATTTCACTATGGAATAGTTACAATATTCAGGTATCGCTTTTAGTGGCCTCATGTCTATCTCTTATTACATACGGCTACATATCAAGCTATACATTTTCAGTATAAGCTGATCACGCATTGTATAGGATTTCCGTACAATGAGAGGTCAGCTTAAACTGGAAATGTATAGCTTGATATATTGCCGTGCGTACACTTACAGCGATGAGAACACCTGCGCTTGTACCGATGCTCGTATTAATCGAGTACGAATACGTTATGTCGTTATTGGTAAATTTGTGTGACAATAAAACATAAACAGTAATAAAAATAAAATTGGTCGGTTATTTCATCCTACAATGTACAAAAAATACTCAAGTAGTGTAATAAACTAATGGGCAGTAAAATGTTAGAATAGGCAGTTAGATAAATAGTTCGGCAGTTCATAGGTTAGGTAGGAACTGTGACCAAAAGCGCGCGAGCCGAGCGAGCCTAGCGAGCGGAGCCATGGAAGCGGCCGGCGAGCGCTTCTTCCAAGTTAAAGGAGGTCAACAAAAGCCCATACAACTTTGCCCAAACATGTACCTCGAGGTACACGTGCACCAAATCGTAGATAAAAAAAAGAGGAATTCGAAAATAATAGTATTTTTATCCTTAAATAATTTAAAACTACATAATCAATTATTTTGTAAGCATGTACATTTGCGTTACATTTGGTTGACACTCGGGTTGACATTATTTAAAAAAATGTCATTCAGTTGATTCGTGAAACAACAGTGGCTGAACCCGACCGCAGACAGCTGTCAATTTGATAGTTTTTTTTTAATAAGTTATGTAGTTGTGCTTGTGCCGATGATAGAATGCCAAAATGGCGTGCTTTTTATTTTGTTAAAAGTTATTTTATTCTCGTCCCCAGGTAACCATAACAAAATTATATAAATGCAATATTATTCAGTGTAATCTAGACTATTTTATGCCACAAAGTGTACCTCGGTATTTCGTTTGGGCAGATTTTGGTGACATCCTTTCTTACCGAATAATTCCCAGTCATTTTACTGCTTAATTATTTATAAAATACCCTATTATTAATTAGTAATTATAATTATTTATTAATTAATTTTAATTATTATTAATATTTGTTATGATTATTTTTATTTAGTTTACTGCTCTGTTACAACTGTCGAACATGTTAATAAACATACATTTTGTAATTTTTTATTTACCTAAACTGCAAAAACAACTGTCGCTTTATAAATCACCAGTTGTCCAGTACGAGGGCTTATGCAAACATTAATAAATGTATGGAACAGCAGATTTTAAGTTTATTATCTGGATCTTGAATTTATATAAATAAAAACAATTGCCAAAAATGTTTGTTGGCGCGTCATTTCTAAGAGGCAGCACCTGTTTGGCCAATTACTTTTATGTTGTGTTTGTAATTGTCAGGACAAGGTTTGTATGACAGTTTTTTTTTGGAAAATCCACTGGGAAAGTCGGAAATTAGGATGCTATTTTTGTATGAAATTCACCCCGGGCGACGCTGGGCACGAACAGCTTGTTAATTAATAAAGACCCAAATGAATGTCATGTGTGCCTAAAAAGGTCTAGTACTAAACATCAATGGTGATCTTTAGATGATTTTTCTTAATTCCTTAAAGGTACTTCCAAAATCATGTTTTTTCCATGTCCTTCCAACGCCGACGGTCGTTTTATATATATGACGATGCTTTATGTACAAGCTACTTATAAATATAATTAATCTCAATAAATAAAACAATAGGTACATTATTATGATAATTACAAAAGTAAAAAAAAACTTTTTTTTTTTTCAATAGTAAATTTTGATCTATTCATAACATTACCTAATTACATGGAATGATAGTGACGTCAGTAAACATTCCGGCAAAGGTATCAAAGGTGAAAGTTACGTTCAACCATTCGTAACTCCCACAGAGCACGAAGACGCCTTGGCGGCCCCCGCTAGAGACGGCATTGTCAACAATTTCTGTACAAACCAAGCGTGTCACCGTTTACTCATACAACGACACAAAAGGAACTACCTATAGAAACTGACGGCTTATAAGGGCCTGCGCCCGGGATCCTTCGGTATCACTACATGCAAGCGCATTCTGACGGCAACGATGCCGCGGCATGCCTAAGGATACCGCGACGTCCTTAGGCATCTTCATTGAAATTTCAATTTTATTTTCATACTATTAAGATTTCTATTCGTCGCGTATAAATCCCTTGCCGTACCGTGCCGGTAGTATGGGCAGGCCCTAAGGCGGTCAGTGACAGAAGTTGTGTGCCCATCATACATTCGACGCCACGAATTGTATTAGAACTGCCGTGTCTAGACGCTGCCATGCTCTGTAGTAACTCCATATTGAATATCGACAGTCACTGGCTTCGTGTCCGTCATGGACACGAAACGACACGAAATGAAATGTTTCAATAATTTAATGTATGTTTCAATCAATGCTGATTGATACGAGTACATGTGAGTGGTTATTATGCTATAGTTTTTGCCCACAGCTTCGCCCATGTGGAAGTTCGAAAATATCCGTACTATCGGGATTAAAAGTATCCTCTGTGTTGATCCAGGTTATAAATTATCTGTGTGCCAAATTTAGATAAACAGACAAACTGACAAGAATTCTAAAAACTATGTTTTCGGCATTTGACTCGTTCCCACACACCTCGTACCTACAATTACTTTTTCAAAAATATTTAATGCTCAGTTTTGTCTTCGTTACTATATTATTGTTATTATGTATACAAATGACCCTTTGTAAAGTGTAGTATAATTAGGTTTTGGTAAATTTTCACTCTTTTGTGGTAGATTGGAATTGTAGTCAGTGAATGGCTATTGTGTGGCGCTTGGTAAAGTATTCAAGCAAAACTCCAGACGATAGACCGCTTTAGATCGCTTTTAGCGATAAGACCGCTCATTGCGTCACCCTATGTAAATTTTCTAGATTTATTTTTGTAATTCGTATGGTGTACATAATAAAGAATACCTATTCTATTTTATTCTGTGATATATTTGTGTATGTAATAAATTATTACACGGATTGTACTATACGGATTTTATATTATACAAGCTGACCCGACAGACGTTGTCCTGTCTTAACTATGAATGTCATATGTCGTTTAGTTTTAGTTTTGAGTATTGACTAAAACTAAAACTATCGACTCATTTATCAACCGATCCATCTGTGTTAAACGATATTTGCAGCGCGCATTCTGTCAATCGCTGACAGCTATTTCAAACAACTGACAGTTATGTAAAATTAATATTGGCGTTAAGTTTTCTTAAATTTTGTAACGTTCCGCTCAACTTCCTTATTTTTTTATTTCATAAGATCCTTCTCTTGACAATAACGAACACAACAAAAGAAAAATTCGTGAAATCGGTCTAGCCGTTCACGCGTGATGGCGTGACCAAGGGAAATAGGGATTCATTTTTATATATAATAGATTTCCGTTTATTCATCTTAATGCATATTAATCACATTTTTAAATACTTTTACAAAAAACTTTTCAAAACATAAAAAATAGTGGCCCATCGGCATCAGAGGGTCCAAGCTGCCAGTGGTCAGGACTTGAGAGAGGAACCTCCTCCCTATGCGTGCCGTATCCAGAAGTACTGCTCTCTGAATCAAGCCCTTGACCCAGCTGCGCAATGAGAGCCCCCTGAGGTGTTGGCAGGCATGCAGGCACATACCTGTAGTACGGTCCTTCGGACTCCACAAAGTTATACCGCAAGGCAAGTTGCTGCACAATTCAATAAAAAAATACAATATCGCCCGCATGGAAGCGATACTGACCAATCAAAAGTGTTGTTGTAGTGAAGTGGAGTGGAACATTATCACACAGTTTTGTTTGGACGAATAAAAACCAATTTCCAACATGTATCTGCTGTATCTACTAAAAATTAAGTAGCAATTCCTAAATCGTTAGTGATATACTTACTTATCTATTTTCTGCAATCAAAACTTTGTCAGTAAGTACCTATCACCACGGTATCGATAGCTTAAAAGTGTTCACCGGTTCTCCTTAAGAATATTTTATTAGGAAGTTACCGGAGCGTTCTAATGCTCGTTTAAAGGGGCTGTATTTAGATTTTACATACTAATTCATGATTAGATTTTTTTATAAAGTTGATAAAGTTGGTTACTTTGTTTAACGACGTGATGTACGTAGGTAATAGATGATTGAAGAAAGTATTAAGTATGGTTACTGAGCACCTTAAGGAGCATTCCCTGAGGTGTTACAGGTGATTTATTATTGTTTTGTGTTAAAAATAATTTATTGTACATGGTCTTCTACACGTGAAGGAGTTGGTACACCTACTTAATACCTTATGGTGCCCATTATTTATATCATGTGTTGTGTTTATCTTTTGTTAGAGATTCTAAATAAATAAGTAACGAGGTACAAAGGTGTATCAACAAGAATCTTCAGCCAATCAGTCACCAATCACATACACGTGATCGACGTGTGTCATTATCGTGTTTTACATTGTTACCTAAGCTAATTATTTTTTTTTTGTATGCATGTGTTTCTGTGACAAATAAACCTATTTTTCTTTCTTTCTTTCAATCAATCTAGTTTTAGCAATTAAGGGTGGGAAATATCGGATAAGCTGGAAAATTACATAGTATCTATCGGAAATTCGGGACACAACTTTCTCGCCGGATCTAAAACATCAAAATTGGCAACAGGTCGCTAACTATGTGTTTCATTGAAGACCTCAAGCTTCTTATGTGATCGGCTAACATACATAATTATAGCAGCAAGGTAAATATTGCCACTAATAATTTAATCGGAGATCAAAATAAGTGAAAAGATTTATTTTTTTGCTATCTGTAAAGAACAATGTTAAATTCCCGTTAGAAAAAATTAACTGTTAATTATAAGAGTATCCAAACAAACATTATTTAAATTCCTTAGATTTAAGAACATCTATTCTTTCGGTACTCCCGCAAGGTATTAAATTTGGTGAGCAGGGGGCGTATGCTAATGAGTAGGGAACACTTGGGCACAAAATACATAGGTACAAAAGGTCAGCTCCAAACAACAGGCGAAAACGCACAAAGGTACGCTTTACTTACAGCAACGACGGTAAGGGTGCTTGCGACTGGCTGTTTTAGTTTTTGTTTGTTTAACTATTTTTTTTACGCGATCACGCACTAAAAGGATTAGTAACACATTTATATAGAATACTTTCACTTTAGATCGATGTTTATATTTGAATAACATTATTAAACCGTACTGGAAAAATTATCGACGTAAATTGAGGTTATAAAATTAACATGAATTGTCTAGTGAAAAACATCTTTAGAGTTTCGGGTTTTAGTATTGAAGTAATCAAACCAAAGCACTCAATTTGTAAATAGCATTACAAATTGGCATTCACAGGGGCGTTTCCGGAAAGATACTTTTTGACCGGAGTATACGCGTCTATGTAATGATGCGTTTTCGTTTGTTATATGGAGCTGATCTTCTGTATATTTATTTTGTGATTACGGCCTGAACGATTTTTAATAGGACGCCAAACGGTGGTGGGGCGATATTGTTTCCGACATACGTAACTTTAGTTATAAGCACAGTGATTAACCAGTTTGCAGCCATTTTTGATGAGTATGGGGCACAATATATAAGGTGGCAGAAACATTGACGCGCAACCCGTTACCATGGTTCAGTACATGATTCTGAACCTTGAATCGCAAATCATGTGCTGAATTCATGCTTACAGTTTGTGTGTCGATGACCGAAGTCGATGCTTGTACAAAAATCTCAAAATATTTTAATAGAACCCTAATTGATTGTTGGACATAATATGTGACATAATACGTGATACAGAGGAACGAAGGGCATGTCACAAGTAAAGTTATTAGTACCCATAATCGATTGTCGTAGCATGGACATAATATGTCACATGTTACGTGATACAAAGGAACGAAGGGCATGTCACAAGTAAAGTTATTAGAACCCATAATCGATTGTCGTAGCATGGACATAATATGTCACATATTACGTGATACAGAGGAACGAATGGCATGTCACAAGTAAAGTTATTAGAACCCATAATCGATTGTCGTAGCATGGACATAATATGTAACAAAATACGTGATACAGAGGAACGAAGGGCATATCCAAAGAAAATATATAAATATGAACGTACATAGCTATAAGAAAAGAGGCGGACTATAATCAAATGGATGGATTGTGTGAAAGATTTTATAACTAGCTGTATAAATTATATTGACGTTTACTTTGCCAATATAATGTATGGACCTCTTCCAAAGCCATTCATAGTCTACTTGACAATTTAAGAGAAACAGCGGAAAGAAATAAAGCGACAAGCACCATTTTCATTGAACACATCTTCGTTCAAGTCTTTAGTCTGTCAACACGCAATTATTTAAAGGAAACGAGCACACACTGAAACATTTGGCAACACGAGTACATACATAACTATAAGTACACATTCTGAACAATGCGTCTCAGTTTTACACCGTTTAGCAGGATGTTGACATTGTAACAGATGTTTTACGAAGAAATGGAACAATTTGTATGGTAACGTGGAAGTGACAGCCCAAGGTTCGCCAGATGTAGTTAAGTACCTGTATTCGGTACTTATAAAGGCTCTTTAAATTATAACGCGACTCAGTAATTTCAGAACTTCATCATCTGTGTATACACACATCATGATTGTGATACGAGTAAATCGTACTCCAATTCTCGCCTACGAGTCTTGCATGGACAATCTCGATTCTTGTCGGCCAAGAAACTCTATTCAAGTAAACACGGCTTTAGTAAAGGTAAAAGATCATGTTCCAGTGTTCTAACTGAAACTATTTGTAGATTGAATGATTCGTTTTTAATATAGGAACCCAGGTCCGCCGTTATCAATTACCCCGACCTCGT
Organism: Griposia aprilina; assembly: GCA_916610205.1. Classification (NCBI taxonomy): domain Eukaryota; kingdom Metazoa; phylum Arthropoda; class Insecta; order Lepidoptera; family Noctuidae; genus Griposia; species Griposia aprilina. The sequence continues at coordinate 9,090,831 of OU744305.1, read as the reverse complement.
GTTATCCCCAAAGGCCGGTTTCAAAACGGAAGCTTAAATATTAAACGAAAATGGGTCCAATGCTGCCATTTTTAGCAATATGAGTACGAAAATGAACGAACTCTCAACACCGGCCCGAGCTACCATTCAAATGCAAAGTTTTCAATATTGCAACAATCTCTCTTCTCAATGCCGTTGGTAAGCAGATCTGATAATGGTTTAGAGTCGTCATTCAGTTATAATAGTTTTATCATCACCGGAAAGGCTGTTAACAACTGTAACGTAAAGATTGCAAAAACGAGTTCTTTAACAAACTTATTATATAAAACACAACTTATGAATGAAGAAGTTTTGCAGTGGGGTGTCTTATTGTAACCATCTAGACTTCCTGGTCTCCTGTTTATGCAGTGTAATATTCATACGTACACAAAATCACAATCACTGCATCATCTTGTGAAAGTTATGGATTATGAATAATTAAGACTATATTATTATAATATTATTGTTATAGTCGCCAAGGCTATCAATATAATTATTTGGTTTACGAATTGGTTATTGTAATCGCAGTGTCCTCATTACCGTAACAATTTGTATTATTCTCCAAAAACAAACAACAGGTAATTAATTACCAGTGATCGGAGTAGGTAGATTGAACTGGGGTCATTGATCCGAAACGTATATATTACTATGGACATTCCTCCGGAATTGGTGGATTATTTAAAAAAAACCGGAACTTATGTAGGAATTGTATTCTGCCAGAGTGGAAGGAGTCATTTGATGATTTGCCATCCTCAAAAAAAAGGTAGGAATTGTAATAAAATGAGCAATTTTATTCTTTATTATTCTTCCTATTTTTTTTTTGTCACGATTTGACAAAACCCAATGACCAATCAGAACAAAGGATCATGGGTGGTACAATAACCGGTTATCAGAACAATGCGTACGCCCGCCGGAAATACTAAATCCGGAAATACCGGAATTACTTTCCGGAAAAATGGCTTATCCATGTTATTCTTTCTGTGTGCATTTATGATACAAGTACTAAAAATCAATCTACCTACTCCGATCATTGTTAATTACCTACCCATGACATAAGTACCAACTGATAAACAACGCCACCAAAACGATATAAATATAGATTTGAAGAAAGCCAGCAGCTAATAATAATTTTATCAAATTCTTGCAGCCCTAAGAAAACCATTGCAGAATTCCCGTCGGGATTGCGACACCGCACTCCCTGAATCATAACTAGGGTTGACACAAAAATATGCGGCTAATGAATTCCAAATATTCCTTATTGGTGGGAGAGAAATATCGAATAAACTGAGTCTATCATATGTTGCCGTATTGTTTTGCAAAGGAGACTTTTCTGACCTTCGCAAATTACTTGACTGACTTTTATTTGACTCTAGCTAGTAATACTTGGAGTAACCTGTGAAGAAAATGCTACTGTGTGTTATTGCTTAATAAATAAAATAAATAAGTAATCTTTGGACATGTTCTACGCATTTTATTAGCATAAGCATAATTAGCCTATAATGTTCCCACTATTGCGACACAGGCCTCCTCTCGGTGAGAGGGAGTGGGCCGTAATTCACCATGCGGACCCAGTGCGGGTTGGTAGATGTCACATGTCTTCGAATTTTTAGTTCTAGGACATGCCGGTTTCTTCACGATGTTTTCCTTCACCGTTTTTAGAGCAATGGTGATGAAATAATTTACACAAAGTAAAGCGCCTATTGTGTTCCAACTTACGAACCACAACTTGTAAGTCGCGGCCGTTACCACTCGGCCACCACTGCTCTGCGTTTGATTGCGGCAGATCAATACTCGTGGAACAAACGATCTAAAGCGCTTATTCATAAGTTTTCTGGTATGGCTATTTGACGATAGGAAAAAGTAGCTACAAGTAATATATTTCCCATTTCTGTGTATTTCCTAGACATTAATCGGGGCATACACAGCTTCGTGATTACCGAATGCTCTCGTGCATGGGATACAATCCTGGACAGACAAAATTCTGCCTTCGTTAGGCAGTATTGCAAGATAAAAATAATAGTTGCATAATAAGATAATTTGTTATGGTGGACAGTAAAATAGTAAAGAGTCTTTTTTCTATTCTAAATACACAAATACACTTCGCCTTATCAACTTAACGATCCTTTACAAAGTTGGGTCAATAATTCTGCCTACAAAACAGCTCCGACGTCACTTCTATAGCACCAACAGCTCTATAGTTCGACGGTGCCAAATATCACGTCGATGTCGGTCGCTGCGCACCGTATTGCTCTTTTACTGCAAACACACCACATTGTGGCCACCCATGCCCCGAATCACAACTAGGGTTGACGAATTCGGAAAACTTTATAACCGAATAGGTGAGCTGTGTTCCGATGTTTTTCTTTCAGGATTTATTTTGTCGAGCTTTGTTCCGAGTGAATAGGGCCGTGCTGAAATGGCTTCCCACGGGCGTCGTTTCGAATGGCAAAGGGATTATAGTCGGATGGAATTCGTTTTGGATGTTTGTACCTATAAGATTTTTGCTGAAAGAAATATTTGTTCTGCGGTTTATTTTTCTTTAGGGACTGATATGATAATGTCATAAAAGTTGGCATTTGAAAATTCAGTTCACTTGATTTTTTTGTTGGTGTAAGTAGTATTTCGCAACAGTTTGGTAACGGAATTAAATGTATAGGGTTTTCAAGTAGAAGATAGATAGATTCATTTATGTGCCTGAAATATGGTATTACATATTTTATTATACATACACAACAGTTCTTCATATTCCGCCTACTAAATTCAGCATGCAAATCTTGTAACAATAATAATGATTCTAATTTATGCAATTCAAACAAAATAATTAAATTCAAATGTCAAAAATAAAAATTACTAAATCAAAAATTGTCTACATATCAAATTACAAATGTCATTATTTTTTTATTAAATTACAAATTGTCTAAATATCAACTTTCAGATGACAACCAAAGAAATTAAATTACAAATGTCAATAGCTTAAAATGAAAATGTCAAATTAAATTTTCATGTTATGCAACTTTCCGGTTTGTCCTACAAATCATAAATTCCTTAATAGTATAAAAAAAGCAATTTTCGTCAAGCCATGCTCTGAGATTGCTTTGAAATAAGCTGGTTTGATCTATTCCCATCCAATACCAAGAGCTAATACCATTTGGTATTAGTTTATTTCCGAATTTATTTTCTATTCCCAACGAGTACCACATTTAAAAAAAAAAAAAAACTATTATTAACGAATACCAAAGCGTGACTTTTTGTACACTCAGCTACACAAAGTTTTATTTAAATTGCGTTTTACCGAAATCTAGGGTAATCTAAATATAGGGTTAGGGTTAATAAGCTGGTCGACGGAGCCCCGCTTCGCGGGGCTCCTATTTCTGTCTAAAGGGTTTAAAGGAACCTAACCAACCGAACCTCGGGATGCCACTGACGTCGACCGTCTAGGGTTAGGATTTTCGGGAATATTTATTATGTTTTCGGAAACTTAGTTCGGTAATTCATTTTAACACAGCTTAGCTGTTAGTATTACAGTCAACGAGAGATCGATCGCTGGAAGTTAATTTGGTAGGTAGGTAGGTAGGTAGGTTAAACATTGCTTAAAATCACTCAAAGCATTTTAATTTTACTGAACCTGACTGTATCTGATTTCTTCAAACTTGTTTTGGTATTGGTTTTAAAATGTGGTACTCGTTGGGAATAGAAAATAAATTCGGAAATAAACTAATACCAAATGGTATTAGCTCTTGGTATTGAATGGAAATAGACCGCTGGTTCGCAGTTCTCTAATAACCTTCGGTATATTATTAAATATCTTTATTGCCATTCGACTAGTGTTTTATGGCAGTACGCTGTTGTACATCTTGGCATTGCCTATTTTGTTGGATCCTTTGAGATTTTGCCCTTCTTATAAACATTGCCGCTATCGGCTGTACTGTATAGGTGAGGGTGGTTTTCTTTGGTTTAAATTAATGATAGACACCGGTAATTTTTTCTGAACTAGTTCCTAAGCTTTAAGTGTGAGACAAATACAAAGAGAACAAGAAGGTTTGAAGAAACCAGAGGCAATGAAGAAGATCTATGACAATATTTTCAATATATCTTCAGTGAAGGAACTTAGAAATAAAGTTTTGAAGTTGATACAAAATAACAATGACTAACTACAATGTCTGAAAAATAAATATCTCCATGATTGCTCCGTTTTCAGACAAGACGTCAAAGCAAATTTTGGTGCTAAAAATCACTACATTTCTGTAGTACTTCTACACGTGAACGCGTGAATAGAAAAATAAAAGAACTGTGAATTGTTCAGTATTCCTGTTTTTATTATTTTATTGGCGTTGGTACGGAACCAGAGCGAGTGCGATGTTTTGATGTCAATGGTTACGGATTAAAACCTAAAGGTGCTTACAGCTGCATGACTTAATAACAATGGGTGTAGTTATACTCTTATACTGCCGAGGAGCGTAAGCAGGCCACGAGCCAGGTGGACCGATGACCTGCTAAAAGTAGCAAGTAAGAGTTAGATTGCAAGACCGTATAAAGTGGCGTGCAATGGAGGGGACCTTCACGACAGAGCGTGTCGTTGTCGTGTTCCTCATAGATAACTATACTAATCTTATCCTTTTGACATGCACTTAATCTTCGATTCCTTGTTTGTTTGTCCGAAATTGTTGATAACGATAAGGCTGCTTTTAGCGCAATCTTGATAAATGTCTTTGTTTATCTGTACCGTCTAAATGCTAATGTGCACCTATACTGAGGTAACCCTGCGAAACCTGCTGCGGCTGATTGCCGGCTATTATGTAGGTCTAGCAGCTATTCAACTTTAAGCTTTTATGAAATATTTATCTAAATAATCTATATATAGGTAGTATAAAACAAAGTAATTTTCTTGTCTACCTGTGTGAGCACCTAGATTTTCTAAACTACACACTGGATTTGATAACGGTTTTTATCATTGCGAAAGGGTGGTGTATATGTTGTAGCCACCTGGTTAAATTAGCCAGCTAATTGGATGCCTAGGCAGTTCATTAAACACCGCCATCCAATTGAATGCCTAGGCCGATAGTTAATTGACTTAGAATCATTCAACGTTTAACAACTTCGCGTATAGAAAGTCAGCCCTTTGAAGATGACTGACCAAGAATCAGCCAAGTGATTCAAATTAACCTAACCTAACCAAACTTCACAAATTAATCAATATACAATTTAACTAAATGAGTACACGACATTCAGCCATCTGGTTAAAAGTTGCGCTCAATGACTTGGCTAGTTGTCTGTCAGCTATTTAATTGGATGGCCGGCGTTCAATAAACGGCCTAGACGTCCAATTAGCTGGCTAATTTAACCAGATGGCTGCGGAATATTTTATTTGACTTAGATCTAGCACATACAAACATATATCTCGGTGTTTTAAAATATAGTCATTGCACCCGTGCGAAGTAGGGTCGGGTAGTAACAAAATAAAAATCTATCCATTTTCTTTTACCTTGTACGCACGACTACATAAAGCCGCGTGTACAAAAATTCTTGCCACCCCTAATTACAATATTTACACAATCTCATCCACATCTGAGTGACGGATGTGAGGTCGTAAACATCTTCTCTCGCGTTATAACACGCAGCTATACTCTAACGAGTTCGTTCAACTTGAGGATCGTAGAAATTGTATTTAATGTTTTCATGGAATATTATTATTTTATGTTCCTATAGATTGCTGTGATAATTCGGCACTTTCTATTCTGCTCTGTAGATACTTAAGATTAATGGATTTTTTCTTGTGTTTGTTTAGGGCTAATCCGAGAATTTTCTGACTCTAGCAGAGCTCTAACAGAATCGCATAGACTGCGAGATCTTAAGTCAAACTGATGAATTATGTTCGATAGGTTAATCGTATAAGAAACACGTTTGTTGATAATAATACACATAAGTAATAGGGTACAAAAGAGTCATTTTCTTCACTAAACAAAGGAGAATAACAATAGATAATAAATACATTTAAATTGTAAATAAAGGCAGGTCTTATCATTATCCGCTAAATGAGTCCTAAAACAAGTATCATCAGACAACAATAGTTCTGATCAGACTTAATACTAACAATCCCTGAAAATAGCACGACCATAAAATATTCTCGAACTTTCGAGAATATTTCTAATCTTTGTATTTAAGACAATTGAAAAGCTAAATATCCTGCCTAGTAAGGGAGCCGAGCTGATATAAAGAGGCTCAGTGTAATCGCTGACAATTTGCCAAATCACAAAGACACAAGAAAGGAACCCACAGAATGATGTACATTGACACGGGAGAGTGAGAGCGTAGAATAAATAGGATGTTAAGAAAATGTAGGTGTAGATAACCTATACATAATCGAGTACCTACAGTACAGAGCTTTACGGTACGTGAGTTTTTTAGGAAAGGTTGACTTCATAGAACGTCGTGTCTAGCATATTTTGGGTGACCCTCTCTCTTTCTAAAGCACGATGAGTATAAAAATTTGGGAACAAAATAAAATATGCAACGAATGTGACCAATTTAGCAATTTAAACAATCAAACACATTAGGTTATTAATATTTTATATTTAATAAACCTTTTTTACCGTAGTTAAGATCGTCTTTTTATTTCATATTTAGATTAGAACATAATTTCTTCAAACTTTGGTACATCAGCAGGGTTTAAAGCCCTATTGGCTATTAGATTTCTGTACCATAGAGCTGATAATCTTGCTTTGCGGGTCCTCTTATCATCTTCGAAGTCGACTTCGAAAAGACCGAATTTAGCCCTGAAAATAAATAAATATTATAGAAGTTGAGAATTCAGAGAGTACGCACTTCAGAGGTATCACTTTCAACTTGAGCTGAGAGCTTACAGAGGGCCTTCCCATGCTACGTCTTTCGGTACGTAGTCTCTACTCCAGAAGTATTCTGCCCCATCAGCAATTCTACGAGCAATTTGCCAGACCACTGCTAATTAGGGTGAATCCTCAGCTGTAGCCCGCCAAATTCAAATTTTCTTTGGTTTTTTTCGAATTGCAGCTCTGTTTTACGCCGTATGTTGATCAAAATTCTATTTACGATTATAGGAATGATATATTTACAGTATAATAATCATAAATTTCATACAAATCGTCAAATTTTGTTCCACTTAAGAATTTCCATATGAAATATTCTGGTTTTTTTTTAGGTGGAACAAATTTCCAAAGTTTGACAATTGATATTAAATTTATTACTATTATTCAGTAAATATATCAGTTCTAAAGTTGTAAATCGCATTTTGATCAACATACGACGTAAAACAGACCTGCAATTTGCAAAAGATCAAAGAAAATTTGAATTTGGCGGCCTACAGCTGAGGATTAACCTTCAGTTTATGGTTTAATTTATTTAGCTTGGTTGTTTAGATTAATAAACATTACTAAGGACATGCGTTGGCCTAGATATGTTCCCGTCTTTGTCTTGCACTTGTAGTTTGACAGTTTGTACAATAGTGGCAAGAATAATGGCAATCCGTAGTACGTGCTAAGTAATATTTATTAATCTCGGCATGATAACTACTTACTCCAGTCCAGAATCCCATTCAAAGTTATCCATAAGACTCCACGCGGTGTACGTTAGGACGTTACAGCCGTCCACTTCAATGGCATCCAATACGGCGTCTATATACGCTTTGTAGTAATCAATTCTGTCAATGTCATCGTTCCCGCCAAAATTACCATATCCATTCTCTGTGATCATGACTCGTGGATTGTTGTATGTATCTTTCACCCAGTTTAGAGCTTTTCTGATGCCGTTGGGGATTTTCTGAAAGTTTATAAAATTATTTATTTGTTTGATGGGTAACAAGGATTCATTCATATTATTATATCTGCTCCAAAATATTTGGGTTTCTATTGAAGAGCACTTTAAACTCTCGATCCCGGTCACAGGGAAATCAGCTGACTGTCGCATGAGTGGACATACATTTAAAAGTCTGATAAATTGTCTCAGCCCAGAATCAGTAAAAATCAGTATTTGCCAGCATTTAACCGGGTTGTGAAGGTTGATTTTACTGAAAGCTGAATCCAACCCAAGAAATGGCGTAGAAGAATAGTAGCTACGAACTACATTTTGTTCACTGATAATGTAGTGTAAATTCTATATTAACAAGCATTGATAAGTTCAGATCGATGAAAGTTATTTAATTAGATGTTAATCTCAAACTTACAGTTGTATGTAACACGGGGGCCAGCTCATAATCCCCATAGTCACCTACTGCCCCGATATCGTCTTCATACGAAGGAACCGCAAATAAACCCTTCGTGTATTTGTCCGTTGTATAGAATTTAGTAGAATAGTGGTTGAACCCGTAGAAGTCACTGGTACCTGTAATATTTAGAGACAGTTCAACGTAGGTACTAACAAATTGAAAATCTCCTTTATGAAGTCAATTTACGGGACGGTCCCTAAACCAATACAGACGAAAACATATTTGGACTGTTCGGATGCACATATGATGATATTTGGCTAAGCAAGTGGGAGTGGGTGGAAAAGTAGAATGCGAAAACTGCCAAATGTAGCTAAGTTGCCGCCGTCTAAATAAATGCTTATGCACTTCATCATTGTCCGAAAATGACAAAGTTCTAAAAGGATTAACTTATAATGCCTTGTTTTAAGACAAGGCATTAAAAGTTAATCCTTTTAGAATCCAAAAAACATGCATAAGCCTGTTTTACCACTAGACTAAGTGTGTCCATCGATCAACCGCATTTTAGTTCCAGAATGCGTAAAGTCAATGGCACTAACCTTTTATAAACTCGATTTCCTCCTTTGACAACTCCGGCAGCCGACTTCTGGGAAAGCCCTGCTCAGCACTTTTTTCTGCAACACGTTTTACTATCCTCTCAGGGAATCCACCAGTGGACGAAAATATCGGGTGACTGTAGAAACCGACTTCGAAGTCCAACGCCATATTTCCAGCTTCTATGTCCGCGGGAGAATCCGTGGCGCCTTCACGGAAATCCGTCGCTATTGTTATACCACAACTGCCTAAAAACAAAAAATAAGACATTGTATACGTTGTACACCGTATATCCATGCAAATATGCAGAGACCCGAGAGCGTGAACACGTTTGAAGGAATCCCGTTTTTTAGACAAGCTAGTTTGTTTGAACATATTTATGCATTAGATAAATAAAAAGTAATATCCTGCAATGTTTGAAGACTAACGTTTTCAACCAGTACATCCTGCCCGTTGTAACATATGGTGTCAAAACGTGAACACTGACATTCGAGCTTTTCGCTCAGAGCGCTATGGACCGGGTCATGCTCGGAGTTTCTTTTAAGGATAAAATCAGAAACTAAAATATCCTGAAAAGAACCAAAGTAGCCTACATAGCTTGCAGAGTCAGCAAGCTGAAGTGACAGTGGGCTGATCATGTTTGTCAAAGGACCGATGGCCGGTGGAGCAGACGAGTCCTGGAGTAGAGACTGCGTATCGACAACCGTAGTGTGGTACCCAGCTGATGTACCTCAAAAAGATGGCAGACTGGATGCGGAAGCCGGAAGACAATGTCTTGTTGCGCAGCATGAGAGAGGCTTATGTCCATCAGTGGACTGCAATGGTCTGAGTTGATTGATTGAAATAAAAAGTAATTTACCGTTCTGCCTTTCTCTGTATTCTTTGTCGTACAAATGCCATGCCCTAGCATGTGCCAACAGCGCGTTCTTTATAGCAATGTAGTCCCCAATTCCAGGTGAAACAATATTAGGAGCAATCCTGTTTTGTCCGTATCCAAATATTAAAAATTGTTTCGGTTCATTCAAAGTTATCCAGGTTTTTACTCGATCACCCAAGGCATCGTACAACACACGGACATAGTCCTCAAACCAGTCAACAATTAGAGGGTTCGCCCAACCTCCTAAATCTTGCAAACTTTGTGGCAAGTCCCAATGATACATTGTGACGATTGGCTCGATACCATTCGCCAACAGCTCATCAACCAAAGTACTGTAATACCCAATACCATCTTGGCTTATTTTATTTGCAAATCCACTTGGCAGCACTCTTGGCCATGAAATGGAAAATCTGTAGAAGTCGACACCCAGAAACTTGAGCATTTTTATGTCTCGCTGATAATACTCGTAGGATTTGCAAGTATCATTTCCATCTGTGCCATCTTTTATTAGACCTGGGATATGACCATAGGTGTCCCAGATGCTTGGAGATTTATCTGAAACAGTAAACATGTTGTATTTTGATTTTATGTATTTTGTTTTCCTATCTAGTCTTACACACGCTGTCTACATATTTTTAATATACTCTCCTGTCGCAGGTATGCTGGAAGAGATTTCTTGAGAAATAAGCATCCCCTATGTACATAATTTTCTGTTCATTTCTTTCTACGTGTTTCTACTACTTTACACGTGTGTACATAAATGGTTAAATAAATAATTGAATGAATTAAACTAACACCTCAATGATAAAAAAAACATGTTATCCTGTTATTCGTTGATTTTAGTAAAGCGTTTTATACTCTTAGGCATGATACTATTATAAATAAGCTTGACAATACGGGGTTCGAGCCCCAATATTAAACTGGTGCAAAGATTATTAAAAAAAACAGAACATGCCGTGTAAAGATCAGCAATGAACTCAGTGACGAAGCTGTGGTAGCTACGGGAACAGCACAAGGCTCAATTATAGGATCCTTGCACTAGTTAGCCTACGTCAATCACATGGAGAATGTTATAAACAATATTGCTCAGTCTATCAATATGCGGACGACAGCTATCTCGTAGCAGCTAATACAGACTTATCTTAGACTGAACAATCGATTCAAAATGATGTTGATAATTTACGTTAGTGGTCTTGTGATGCTGGACTGGTGGTTAATGCTGGTAAAACTAAGACTATCCACGTTCGTTCCGATCACTTACTCAACTGTGACAAACCATTTAAAATAATAGCACACACTCACCAATGTTTGCATGAAGTGCAATTATCTAGACTTGGTTGCAAATGTAAACCATTGGAGCAGGTTACCATTTACAAATATTTGGGTTTTAGTCATCTATGGCAGATTTAACTGGGGCTATCACATTGACTCCATATGCGATGAACTGCGAGCAATGCTAGCCAAATTTGCCATAATTAAATACAAAGTACCTTTTAAAATATTACATAACCTTTTTATTGCACTCGCGGTGTCAATAATTGCTTATGGAATAACTAGCTATGGCAGAAGTATTAAAACTTACTGGGACGAAATATACAACCTACAGCTTCGTTTATTAAAAATAATAATACGAAATAATATAAGAAAAATACTTTATGATGGTTATGACGTAATACGTTGCTTTAAATATTGTAAAATCTTGCCAATACACACAAAATACGACAGTGGGTATTAATAGAATAGTTCACCAACAACGAATAGCAAATTAAATTCAATCATAACATACAACAAGAAAGGTAGCCAAACCAAAACGGGTAGTACCTAACAACACTTATTTGATACCTACTCTAATTAATGATGTTCCAAAAAATAAATAATCGGAAATAACAAATAAAAATTATAAAAAAAAATACAAAAAAATCTACGATTCTCTTTGAAAATGCATCATCCTGTTTAAATTTCATTCGAATAGTAATTAGTATCAACGGGATGCCTTTTTTTTTTTTTGGTGGTATATCATCAAATTACCTCTCCCGCTCTGGGCGGAGCAGAAGGGCGTGTCAGACTCTTACTGACTTAAACCCACCCGTGTTTCTTCAGTTGCCTGTGCGCCAGGGCCACGGTAACTCTTTCGAACAATCCGCGACCCCGGCAGGCATCGGCCCTGTCGGAGCCCGTCAATTATGCTGACATCTCTTTGAGGCGCGCGTGGAACACAACGCGCCGTTGACCCGGGCCTGGTCCTTACCGGACGGCGAGCTGCCCATTGCTTGCCGTCCACAGGCCCGCGCCTACGGTGGCCGGGAGTCGGCTACCGACTCCCGACGCCCAGGGTATCTCCTCCTGCGGCGACTAGGGGCGTGAGGGCGCAATGATTGCCTCTCCCTCACGCGCTCCGCCTCCTCTATCGCGAGCATTACTGCTTCGCAGAAGGAGGTGACGGCTTCCCATTCCCTCTCACTCCGAAACATGGCCTGAACCAGGGCCGGACGCAAGAGATCGCCGCCGCCGATCGCCGCCACGAGGACACGGCGGTGCTCTGCCCATGCCGGGCAGGCCTCCTCCGTATGCTCCACCGTGTCCTCTGGTCGATCCACACAATGACAACACCCAGGCGTTTCCCGCCTTATCAGAAACAGGAACCTCCCGAAACAGCCATGTCCGGTGAAGACCTGCGTCAGGCGGAAGGTGAGGACGCCGTGGCGCCTCTCAAGCCACTCCTCAAAGAGAGGACTTACCGCCGCAATTGTGGCGTGCCCAATCAACGGGATGCCTGACCTGCGCCGCCGTCATTTCATATGTGTTAATTATATATAAAATTAATAATGATTATTACGTTAGTATTAAGATTGCGCATAACTCCATTTAAAATAGCATTAGACAGAAGTTAAAAAAGGTTATTTTTAATGCACACTTTGTAACAAAAGTACAATAAACTAATTACAGTTACGATCGACGCCAAATTTATTAAAACCACCATGGTGTTTTATATACCAGTTGTCACACTTCATTGTAATCATTTATTCATTCTATTTATCTTCTGAAATTATGTGGACACACATAATTTCAGAAGATAAATAGACAGATAAACATTTAGATAAATTATTTCATTCCAATTATAAATTAAAGTGTCAATGCTAAAAACCTAAAAGAAGCAGAGGTGAACAATACCGGGGACGTTTTTCGCTTCACTATAATTCTACAAAATCTAAATTGCCACCTAATCCTGACATAAGCTGTGACAGCCGGGTTTTCCTAATTTTACCGGTTTATATCGTCTGTGAAATTGACGTAGATGTTCTGTGATTTTCATGTCATTAAATTCACTTGTGAATACTTGTGAATGCTTGTTTTTTTTTGTTATTTTCGTGATTTAGTTGTTATGTGTTACTGTTGTTCCGTTGTTATTGTTTTGTTATCTCATTAGTGTTGTTATATGGTTGTTTTATACAAAACGTTACATTTTGTTGCACTATGGGTGATGGAGGTGCGGGCCCGAGTGGCTTATAACATAATATAGGTTCTGAGTCTGACCAAAACCAACGGCAAAAGAAAACGTGGTCCTAAAGTTGACCACGATGACATAATAATGTCACCCAAGAAAAAGAGAATTAAGCAAACTCCACTTCATGCTGTAGAAAAGCACACTTACAAATATTTTTAAGCAGCTTAAGGAGTCCTGGCCTCCAGGTACTCCTTATTATAAGACTGAGATGATAAAGAAACCGCAGAAGTTACTATAAAGATATTTGAAAGTAACATGCATCGTGTTAAAACATAATATATTTCCTTATTTATAGGCATATCTTGGGCTACTGTGTACAATATACTCAAAGAATAAAAACAAAACGTCGCCTGCAATCTCTCCCCCGCTAACGGAAGCACATGAAATACATAAATGATGATTTTGATGATATGACATGTAGTGCAATACGCAGGAAAATTTATTCCTTCTTCATTAATAATGAGATGCCCAACTTGGATAAGATATTGGAAGCAGTAAATAGTGATGAGTCTCTGCCAGATTTTAAGAGAAGCAGTCTGTATAAAATAATTAAAGAAAAATTAAAGTTCAATTATATCAAACGAAGCAGAAAAAGTGCACACATAGACAAGCGATCGTCCTATGAAGACTTAAATATCTTCATGAAATAAAAGCGCTAAAGAATGAAGGAAGAAAAATATATTATTTAGATGAGACTTGGCTAAATGAAGGTACAGTGGTTCTAATATTTCTTAACAGTTTTTTTTTTGCACCAAGCATTAGATGACCTTCGGCATTCAGTAACATTATGATTTGTTATACCCATTCATTTATGTAAAAATAAAAAACTACAACAAAATTTCATTAAGTTTCGTGAATATTGTATATAAATTAATAATCTTTTAACATACATACAGATCACACGAAAAATTTATTATGGCAAGACACCACTATTAAGTCCTCAAAAGACATCAAGCCATCGGGAAGGTCTATCCACTGGCTTAAAGAACCCAACGGGAAAATGACTGGCTTATACTTGGTCATATTGGTATGTACTTGATTTACTTTTAATACATTTTGTTGACTGTCCTCACCATTAACAAATGAACACCCATATATCATTGACTTTTAATCAATTAATATTATTGTATTGAAAATTAACACATGCGCACTAAAACTTATAAAATGTTGTTGCTACTTTATTATAGTATGTATATAAGACATATTTCCAGCAGTGAAATTATAAAGGAAAAATTATATATATAAATATATACTTATTTTGTATTAATTTTATTTCACAGGATCAACTGAAGGGTCTCTAACGGATGTTGCATTAATATTTGATGCAAAGAAAGGTGATGAAGATTACCACTCCGACGTAGACTCCATTAATTTTGATAAGTGGTTCAAGTTAATTTTGACCAAAATTGAGAGTGACGCTGTAATTGTTATGGACAATGTGCCATACCTCTCAAGGAAACTGGAGAAGGTGCCGACTACAGCCACACAAAAGGCAGATATACAGGAGTGGTTAAAAAGCAAAAATATTCCTTTTGAGGAAAAAGACCTTAGTGTAACTTTATTAGAAAAAGTAAAAAAACAAAAACATTTATACCAAAAGTTAGTTGTAGATGAGATGGCTAGAGCCTACCACTGCGAGCTCAACTCTATAGAATTAATATGGGCTCAAATGAAGGAGTATATGGCCCAACATAATAAAATATTCAAATTAGACGAGGTGAAACGATTACTCCCACAAGCTCTGGATAGTATTACGCCAGAACGATGACAGTCTTGCGTTGCTCATGCAATTAAAGAAGAAGAAAACTTTTGCCAACTTGGTGGCATAATAGATGATGTGATAGAAAGATTTATTATTAACGTCTGTGAAACTTCTTCATCTTCATCATCTGATGACAGTGACTTAATTTGATGATGAAGACGAAGAAGTTTCACCAACGTATTGTGTGTTGTAAATTGTTATTTTAAATAACGTATTGTTAAAAAAAACCTTTAATCTTAATTAAATATAATCATCATGTGATTGGTTGTTTCATTCATTCGTTTTGTTGTAAGTTTGTAATGTGTGATGAAGATGTTATTCTAAATAAAGCATAATTTAATAAAAATACTTATATTTAGTTTTTCTAAGTATACTGTCTTAGGCCTACCTAACAAAGTTATAACTTATCTTTGAAATAGAATGTTTTGTACTCCTGTTTCTACGAGCCTCTTTTTTTTAATGCTATAACAAATGGAGTTATAGAAGTGTTGTGTGTGTGTTCAACATCCGAACAAACTTATTGAGGTTTTGTGATGTTTCTGTATATATTTTGTTTTGTTCCCTAATTAATAAACGATTAAAATAAATATCTACCTGATGCATTCCAACCGCCTTCAATTTGGAATGCGGCGGTTGCCGCGCCGATCTTCAGTCCTTCCGGCAATGTTCTCATTTCTGCTTTTGAACTATCTTCCTTGTTAGCGGTAACCAGTGTTACTGCAATCACTGCTGCTAATATCTGGTACAAAAGTCTGTTGAACACCAAAACACTGCGTTATAGAAGAGCGTTAAACCTCAATTAGTTCAACAACTAGCATTGTCGCGAATTAATTTTATCAGGGAGTATTTGTTTTGTTTAATATTTTAATACTGATTTAGGTGAAGATAGTAGATGATAAGATAACATAAATTACAGCACATACAATTGCATTTAATGCTCAGTCGTTTATGAATTTATATTTGAAGAAGAATGTACCGATTTACCTAACCTGCACGCTATGTAAGTATCTAGGAAAATAATTAACTGTGATTACAAAATATTTGATAGATTTCGGAATTGTAGGTAAACGCGTACAAAAGTAAGAACTCGATGTTATTGTTTCTACTACATTGACGGAACACATTTGGAGATGTGTCCAGAGACATTAAGACTATTAATCTCAACATAATCTAAATCTACGTCAAGTCGATGATCTGATTGTTTAATTTCAACGATTTGACTCTAATAGTAAGTTCCTAATCGTCCCGGCTGTTATTGGTGATCTACCTTGACGCCGTAAAATCAGCCACACACAGTACACATTTTGGTCAGATCAGAGGGATCTGAAGTTAGAACCCACCACGTAAAGGCAGACAGGGGTGACGCGGTTCTGGTAGAACAATTTTCCATGAAGTTTTCGAAGAAATTGTCCTACTAGAGTCGCGTCGCGCCTGTCTGCGGGAGCCTTAATGGCAGCCTTTAAAAAAAAAAATTATACCTATAATAACTGTATTTATTAAAAAATAATGTGTTTTTAACCGACTTCCAAAAAGGAGGAGGTTATATGGTCGGCTTTATGTAAGAATTTTTTTAACCGATTTTGTTTGTTTTTTTTTTTGTTTTGTTTTTAAGGGTATGCTCTCGAGGTGGTCCTATTGTCACCAAGTCAGAATCTGATGAGGGGATCCCATGGAAAAAGAGAAAAAATCCTCAAATTTTATAGGCACACCTATAGCGATTTGGGTATTTTTATAGTAACTCGTGCATTTGCTCTCGGAAAGCACCATTTGGTGAAGTGGAACTGATGATGAAGACCAGAGGTGGCCACCGGAACTACTCATTGTGGTTAAGATTCGATTACTTTAATATGGTGGCTAAGCAAGTTAAGCTCATCACAATACGTATGGTGAAATGGAGCTAATGGTGGCTTCACCATCAGCCCCAGTTCTTCTCGTTTTTACCAGGAGAACTCCTCAACAATTAACGTCCCAACATCGGAAAAGCAATATTTAGATAAAGGTGATGAGCAGTTGAAATTAGGCTATTGTAACTTAGATAAATTAATAACTGACCGACTAAAAACTGAAAAATAAAAAACTTTTTTACAAAAAAAAACACCCGACTTCTAAAAAACACAACAAAGTGAAAAATAACTTTAATTTCGGAATTCGGTGGCAAAAAAACTACAATACAAATCCAAAGACACCGAATTCCGAAATTAAAGTTATTTTTCACTTTGTAGTGTATTTTTTAGAAGTCGGTTTATTTTTTTAAACTTACCGCATTGTGTGTGATTGCCTAAAACAACTGAAGTTAACTGTAGATAGGAACACTGTTACTTATTTAAATACCAATTTCTAGTTTGCCCAACCAGTTAGATGCAAAACGTTAGCGTATCATCGCTCACTGTTGGTATTGGTATAACCGAAACTTTTCCACTAGAGAACATGTTACAGCTAAAGGTCAAATTGTATATTATGAATATTATGATAATACAACATATTTAAATGAGTGATCTTTATATTATTTGTCAATGACTACTCATTGCCAAACATAGCCTCTCTAAACAGACTAAGGGCCCACTTGCACCGCCAATCACTAAACATGTTTAGCGCTAAACGAGTTTTAAATATCATTCTGTCTCTGTCGTCCTCAAACATTTGTCAGAAACAGAATAATGTTTTAATCTCGTTTAGCGCTAAACGTGATTGGCGGTGCAAGTGGGCCAAATTTAAAAAATAATTTATCTATGTAGGTATGTAGTTGCAAGTTATACTTGGTTGAATTCACGCAAGTCAATCATGAACATTTTATATTTTTGTAAATGCTTGTAACCTACTTTTTTGGGGAAGCGTGCATTTTGTTAACTACCACCGAAATTGCTTACAAACGTATAGTTTTTCAAAATGAATTATTCATTCAACCACTTCACTCACTTCACTTTAACACTTTGTAAATCTTTTTAATTTTGACAATACAACAAAATCCGTTGCTTCACTTGTTTGAAAAATTCGTCAACCATCGCCACATCTACTGGTCCCGTGCTTCTCACCTCCAGCAAATTCAGCAAATTCATCATCATCATTCAGAAAATTCTCGGGACGTTCCCCAACACACCGTCCTAAAAGAAAATTAAACAAAAATATAGTTCTGAACTTTACTGCAACATGAACTTCAAAGATAACTTTATCATGTTACATGATAAAGATTTGAATTTGATGGGAAGACAGTTTGATTTTAGCTAAATAGATATTGTCAAAACAAGTGCTGATAATCTTGATAAATATCGCTTTACGTTACGTACGGATATTTTCAAAAAATATGCTATCTGTTTAGATAAGAAAGACTACCATATTTTATCAATTACATACATACGATAAATATTTGATAAACCTATACAATTACTTATGTATCTGATAAGTGCAGTCCCCAAAGAAGGTGCCGCCTCTCAAATTTCTAAGTGTTTTATTGTTTTGATGTACCAACCAATACCTAATAATAATTATTATTTAAAGTAAAAAAAGGTAACTGAAATTGTTAGATTTAACCCAAGTGTGCATGATCAAATTTATATGAATAACCGGCATTGAGACGTTCATCCCATTGCCATAAGAAAATAAAAACTGCTACAAGGTCAATTTGCCGATTTTTCTTCCAGAAGAAGTTATTAACAATATCCTTTTCTGTGTTTTTATAACTATACTAAACTACTCCGTAAATCTCCTACTTCAGGGCCAAACCCTCTCACTCAAACGGAAATAGCATTACCAATTTTAAAATAATACTATCAATTAGTGCAAAACTGAAACGAAACCAATAATAATCCCAACCGTCCAATTAGGGGAATTTAGTAAATCTTAAAGGTACTTAACCTTGTCACAAAGGAGACACCATCTGAGGATAGCCAAGACAAGATTAAAGAGAAATACTAAACTTGGCAGAACACCTGCATCTTTCTCCAAAGAAAGTTGAGGCGGGTCCTGCATAAAATAATATACAAATCTACGAGGGAATGTAATTACTTTATTGACGAAACTTTCTGTATTAAGGAGCGTTTTGAAGTTTTATTTATTTATTTTATTTAACCATTTATGTACAAATAAATATATAAACAGACAAGAAGAAAGGAACAGAAAAATAGGTACAAAGGTGATGCTTATTTCTAAAGAAATGTTGTGTGTTTGTTTTGTGTGTTATGGATAAATTATTTTTTATAATGTACTTTAGATGAGGTTAAACCCTCATATAACTTTAATTGTCTATTGCATTTAAAATTAACACGCCTAACTTTGTTTTTTTTTTTTTGGGAAATCCTCAAATAATTTCTACCGCTCTGGGCGGAGCGGGAGATGTCAGACTTTTATTGACTAAGACCCACCTGTGTTCCTTCAGTTGCCTGTGCGCCAGGGCCACGGTAACTCTTTCGAACAATCCGCGACCCTGACAGGCATTGGCCCTATCGGATCTTGTCTCTTTGAGGCGCGCGTGGAACACAACGCGCCGTCGACCCGGGCCTGGTCCTTACCGTAGGCGCGGGCTTGCGGACGGCGAGCTATGGGTAGCTCGCTGTCCGCAAGTCCGCGCCTACGGTGGCCGGGAATCGGCTTCCCATGCCCTCTCGCTCCGTACCGTGGCCTGACCAGGGCCGGTCCCGAAAGATCGCCGCCGCCGATTGCCTCCGCGAGGACGCGGCGGTGCTCCACCCAAGCCGGGCGGACCTCCACCGTATGATCCACTGTGTCCTCCGGGCGATCCACACAATGGTCACACCCGGGCGTTTCCTCCCGCCTTATGCGAAACAGGAACCCCCCAAAACAACCATGTCGGGTGAGGACCTGCGTCAGGTTGGAGGCAGGTGGAAGGTGAGCACGCCGTAGCGCCTCTCAATCCACTCCTCAAAGAGGGCAGTTACCGCCGCAATTGTGGCGTGCCCGAGTAACTTTGCCTCTGATTGTACTAGTGATAGCTTGGCACAATATAAAAGGTTTGTGAGAATCAGATACGCAGAAAGCCCGCTTTTTAACTTCTGCCCGGTTTGCCACTTTTTTGGTATGTACTGTTTAAAAACACACTGAAGTTTTTGTATTCAGTTCTTTTTCTATACGAATTGATGGATAAAAGGTGCTTTTTGTAACATTTGGGCCCATTAGGTGAAAATGATAATAGTGGCGTTCATTGTGTCCTAAAAATGTTAAAATATACGGACCCTTTGGACAATCTAGCATGTGGGAAGATTGGTCAGGAGCACTGGACTCTCATTATAAGGTATCGAAATGATGTAGGTATTACCCAGTAACCTACTACGGTGTGCAGTCAGTTGAGCCCTATCATTTAACAACTACAAAGCTCCTAATGGTCATCGCGTCTTTTTCAATAACAGCACCTAAACAAAATAACAAAACTATTCTTTTAGTTGATACGAAACAGAATCACCGCCAACGTGCACTGAAACGTTGTACGTCGCAATATGCTGTTTGTACATTTCTATATCGTTCATATCAATCCCCTACGCTCCGTTTGTGATTTGCAACCGAGCATATACTCGAAAGATATAGGAAACGATCGCGAGATTCAGATTCTGCGGAGATTCGGTGTAGTATGGAGTTTTGTAAATAGATGCGATATGGCCGTAGGACACTGTATGGTTTGCAAACGTGAGACGTTTAACTTTAACCCTTGTTTGCTTGAAGCCTGATCAATTCTTTGATCAGTAAATCTTCCAGTAAATCTCCTATCTGAACACGAGTTGCCTTGGCTAACCTGGATGTCTTTGAACAGACTCCGGATCAAGGTTGGCTAAAGCAAGGAAAACCTGTTCAGGTGGAGGGTCATAGACACTTAACATCGTGCCTGCGTATCCTGTCATCTGCACGTTATAGGAACTGATGGACGCTAGTAATGGTGCCAAAGACATAGCCAAAATCTGGGCAGAGTCCATTTAGATTGCCATCGACACGCTAAGAAGAAGAACTAAATCTGCTGATGAATATCATGTTAGAAAACAATCATAAAAAAGAGAAATGAAAGATTAATTGACCAGTACTAAGTCAAAAAGTAGACATTTTTTCTGCTTGTATGTGCAGAAACAGAATGTTATTGTGAGCCTTCTCTTTCAAAACTGCAATGAAAAGATGTGAGTAGGATTGCTTTAATTACCATGCTAGGCATAATGTATAAGGCGTTGCAAACCCATTGTTTTGTGCCACAATTTTCACTTCACTAATTTTGACATACCAATACATTAAATTAAGCATTTTTAATATACGTAGCTGAAACGAATCCAGAATATTTGATAGACGAATAACCATAAAGGGATAAAAATATAACACAGCTATATTATATTCAGCACCTTGCGAAACATGTATTTCGATCATTTGGGCCTTATTCAAGCAATCCAACGTGCGAAGATAAAGCAGACTGACGTAAAATAAGACATGTACGTGACTGTCGAATTGCCGCCATCTTGGATTTGTATTTGCTCAACTTTTTATGTGGAGTATGAAATAAAACGTTCTGTTTCATCGCTTTTTATTACTGTGCCAAGTAGGCTGTTACTTTTTCAATTAAATTAGTATGTTATACTTGGGTAGAAATTACTGAATAGCCTTCGATGCTGTAGTACTACTTAGTTATTAGACTGTCAAAAAAGAAAATCAAACGGTTTTTTCTCTCTAAGAAAACCTATGCACCATCATAGATAGCTAGGCGGATGTGCTGTAATTTTTACTAGACTGAGTGCGAAGAATAGGATAGTGACACAATCCTATTCTACACAAGATATTCGATTAAAATTTGTGCCATTCTCATAACATAACATAAAATCACGCCTGTTTTCTCGAAGGGTTAAGCAGAGGTGTACCTAAGGTACACCCTCATATTGACAGTGGGCGAGCCTATTGGCATCAACCGGGCACAATCCACACGCCATTCTCATGTCCCCAGCAAAGCGATCAAATTTTAACAAAAGACATTACAGGACACTTCAATTATCTGAACACACGAAAATCAAAAAAAACTGAGTAGCTATCTTGGTTGCCAAGTGCGCTTCCAATTTGCAAAGCTCGCGGCACGTAGGCTTTGCGGACTAAAAGGGCGGGCCGTTTGGCACCTTAGGAATCAACTCACGTTCAATCCGGGGCACAATCAAATTATATAGAACTGACTCGATTTTGCGTAGCGATGTGGCCCAAGTAGATGAAAGTTGTCGGTTTGGCAAGACGCTTAAGTGTGTCTAAAAAAAATAGCAATTTTAGGGACTAAGCTGGAGGATCAATATTAGCCAGTAACAGCATACGGTTTCCGCTCTTATGGATAGGGAAAATATAGCAGAATTTATTTATTTTGGAAATCTCGGTTTCATTTTTGACTGCCATTAAGATACCGATTTGCAGCCACGAAGGTTCAGAACAGGTTCATAATTGAATGAATCTTTTTAAAAGTATCGATAATATGCTTGTTTTCTACATTGCTTTACGGAAAATTATTCAAATGAATACAATAAACATCTGCTTGGTTATCTATGTATACGCTTTATGCATAATTGTACGTATGTCTTATCTTGCTAATTAAGGACGTTGAGCAGGGTAGGACGCTTTTGAGGAGTGGCTTGAGAGGCGCCACGGCGTCCTCACCTTCCGCCTGACGCAGGTCCTCACCGGACATGGCTGTTTCGGGAGGTTCCTGTTTCGGATAAGGCGGGAGGAAACGCCCGGGTGTTGGCATTGTGTGGATCGACCGGAGGACACAGTGGAGCATACGGTGGAGGTCTGCCCAGCTTGGGTGGAGCACCGCCGTGTCCTCGTGGCGGCGATCGGCGGCGGCGATCTCTCGCGTCCGGCCCTGGTACAGGCCATGGTACGGAGCGAGAGGGAATGGGAAGCCGTCACCTCCTTCTGTGAAGCAGTAATGCTCGCGAAGGAGGAGGCGGAGCGCGTGAGGGTGCGGCAATCGTTGCGCCCTCACGCCCCTAGTCGCCGCAGGAGGAGACACCCTGGGCGTCGGGAGTCAACTGCCGACTCCCGGCCACCGTAGGCGCGGGCTTGCGGACGGCGAGCAATGGGCAGCTCGCCGTCCGGTAAGGACCAGGCCCGGGTCGACGGCGCGTCGTGTTCCACGCGCGCCTCAAAGAGATGTCAGCATCATTGAAGGGGTCCAATAGGGCCGATGCCTGCCGGGGTCGCGGATTGTTCGAAAGAGTTACCGTGGCCCTGGCGCACAGGCAACGGAAGGAACACGGGTGGGTTTTAGTCAGTAAGAGTCTGACACGCCCTTCCGCTCCGCCCAGAGCGGGAGAAGTCATTTGATGATTTCCCACCCAAAAAAAAAAAAAAAAAAGGGTAGGACGCTGACCATCATCCGCAGAGTTGAAGGATGACCTAATGACGTAACTTTGTTAATTTAGACACAAGACTATGAGTAATGAATGAGACTTGGACAGAGATATTAAGCCCTGAATGTATTTATTTACTACTAGATTCTGCCCGCGACTTCGTTCACGTAGAAGTCATAAGACACCACAATATACTAAAATAACAGCCACATTTTTATAAAACTTACAGTACGTAGTTTTGGTTTCAGCAGCCAAATGCAAAGAGAGTCAGGACTGGTGACGCGGGAGCAAGCGACGTGCAGTTGTCCGTGGGGGAGCAGCTCGTCCTGAGGTCGATGCCCGCAGCCTTTAGTAGCAATTTCCGATTGCTTACGAAGTTTTTCGTGTTTTTTGTGAATTACTGAACGACTGTGCTCCTGCATATACTACCTGATGGCACAACACTGGTACACTTACTGATGAATTCTTACAGATTACTCCTGATGATCCACTAAAATAATATTATTATGACAGTAGATTGTAAACACTCGGGATTTCTCATTAACAGCCATTAATATTTATTTTTATTATAACCAAATATAACAGAAGAGGCCTAAACATAATGTTTTTCTGTTCTCGTTCTACGAACCATCATAAATAACAATAGAAGAAAATGTAAAATAAGAAGCATAAAAAATATACATAAATTGTTGAGAATCGAACATAGGTTTGTAAAGCAGTCGTCGAACTTTTAAGCTATAATTATGCTTTGTTGAATGTTGCCTAAAATAGCTGTTTTTATATTATGTCATCATGATTGACTGCTTAGATCCTTAAAGGTACAGCGGGATGGTAATCATTTAAAAGGTTAAATCTGTAATCTGCTATATTCGTTCCCTATTTAGCCCAATGAAGTAATGGAATAATTCGACTGTTGTCATACACAGGTAATTACTTCATTGTGCTCTATCTCATCTAAGTCTCATTTTCTACGAAATGTATAGGAAGTTTTTTGCGATTTCTGACTTTTGTTAGTACCTAAATCTTTGTGGTCCCATTGAATTTTTTGATCCTTACAAGAAACAGGGTTGATTGGCATCATTTCTTTTTAATTACTGATTTTCTTTCTGACTGTATTTTTTTTTCGAAATCTGTAAACGCAATTCAAAATGTTTCAAAAGGTTTAAAAAAGTCTCCTAAGACAGTTTCCTTGTAGCGAGCATGGTTATGCTACCTGCCCTTATTGCACCATCTCAAAAATCCTCCCTGTGTATTTCGTGTTTGGCTGTTTAGCTCCATAAACGTAGTCGTAGTGATAATTATTTAAAAGGTTAAATCTGTAACTATCTGTAATGTTTTGCTCGTGTTTTTATAATTTGCGGTAATCTATAGGAGAATACGAATAAATTGCAATATTGCTCATCCTCTATAGCAAATAGCGTGATAATTTATAGTCTACAAACTGACCATACCCATAGGGAATATCTATGAAAAATTTGAATAAAATCTATCCAGTAGTTTTTGCGTGGTGCTGGACCATGCATTCAGACAAACAGACAAAAATTCTAAAAGTTATATTTTCGAAATAAGAATTGTTCCCGGACCTCGCAAAACCTACCTAAAAATAAAAACAATGTACAGTGTTGAGTTCGCTACGATTTTATTATACATATAGATAGGTATAGATGTATGTATAAATATACCAGCTGACTGAATCCATGAGCATCCATCCAGAGGGTGAAAGTACCATCTCGGAAATAGCGAAGAAAAGCACACGTTTCATACATTTTGATTAAATACCAAGTACCTACTTATTAAATGTTTGTTTGTTACTCTTTGCGTTGAAAAGAAAACAATAAAAAGATTACACTAATAAATTTGATGCATATTACCTACCCTAAGAAAGCTTCATATGTTACTGGAACCATAGATTATAAATGATATAATTATAGCAACGTACTATGCATGGTTTTCAGAATATATTGAATATTTGAAAAAAAATTATACTTTGACAGCTTTCTAAACTTAATGAAATTACTATGAAAACCTTGGCATAAAACAACAATATCTAATGTATGTCAAAGAATATTTTCAACTGCAAATGAGACCCAAGAAGTTTACATATTCATAAAATAAAAAATGTGACGTTTGTAATGTCCTGAAAGCGGTGACAGGGAACTCGTGTTACAAACATAAATTAGAGCCTTGATAAGTATACATTTGAATAATTTAAATTCATATGAGTTGTTTACTCTAGTGGGTTTTATTTTTGTTTTGTTAAAATTTTTGATACTAAATACTAGATACTAAATTTGACTTTAAAGGTAGGGTGTGTCAATGGATAAAGAACCTTAGCTATAAAGAGGTTGAAAAAAATCTCTATACGTAGATTTAACCCGCACCCCTTTTTACCCAAACTGTGCCCCGCCCGATACATCCCTGAATACACCCACCTTCCAACACAACACAACCCTACGTAAAACTATAGAACACAAAACAATATTACATAACACAAACACAAACACACCCTCACACTCACACTATACAAATGGTTTTCTCTTCAATTAGTTTATTTTAGTTTTTTTTGTTGTTTTTTTTATGTGAGTGGAAACGCCGGGGCCGACGCCCTAGGAAGACATAATTATAGTGACCTTATTGGTTATTATTATCACCTTATTCTTCAGAAAGGTCAGGTGCGTAGTACTCACAACCGGTGTGCGTGTATGACCAGATGTATGAATGTAAACGAGGCAAAAAGAGTATGTAAGGATCGTAGCAGGTGGCGTTCTGTAGTTTCTGCCTACCCCCATGGGAAGAAGGCGTGAGATTACGTATGTATGTAGTTTATTTTAGTCTCTATATAAAATCTTTATTTTCTGTCTATATTACCTACACTGAAATTCCAAACTTTTATTTGTTTAACTGGTGTTAACTTGAAGCCCATAACACAAGTTTATTCTTAGCTTGGGTGTCACAGGTTTATATGACAAAATGTTCATGTTATACCAAGTCGTAAAAGTAAAATTGTAAAACTGGAACTAAAGATTTATTATTATTATTTTATTTTTATGTTAACATATCTCAGGACCATGGCGTCTCGGACATTTGAAAGGCGTACGATAGACCGCAGCCAACTCGCAGAGGCCAGTTATATACTGCGCACATTATAAACAAAATAGTTTTGTCCTACATCAAAACAGGTTGTTTCAGTAAGAACAGGTTTCTCTTTTTCCACGATTCTGGAGTATTATCTAGAAAAACATGCTTCTAATAGCGTTTAATCAAAACTTTGATAAGAAGTTATAACTTGTCGTATAACTTTCAACGAGAAAAATATTGAAAAGACCTTTTTTCGGTGTGTACGACATTTTTTTCTCTCCATATTTTGTTAGAAACTCCTGAACATCTTGCTTATGTTATAACCATCCATCACAGGTAAAGTAAATCTATCTGTCACTAGCAACTATGACGTCACACCATTCTAGAAAGCTCAACCTTTACAGACTAAGCACTTCCAGTACACCAACGGTTTATACCAGAATAGAAAAGACCTTTGTTCGGTTATGAGGGAGATAGCGCTATAGAAATGGGTATCGCCGTCTTTGTCACGTAGGTAAGCATGCTAAATAGACTTTGAGATGTCATGGTTTTCACATGATCTGACCAAGATTATGTCTGGACTTTAAAAGAGACTGTGACCTCTGAGTTTGTTTCGGCCTTTCTTCTCAGAGTAGTCAGATAGGAAACGCCGACCTCATCTAGTTTAAAAAAAAAAAATGTATGATCTGTTAAAGTGTTTGTACAAATCTAATTACAGAAATAAAATCATTTATCATTTATTTATCATCATTGTGAGTTCAACATTGTTTTCGTACTTACCATTTATGTGGAAACTGGAATAAAATTAATACCTATTGATTATAATATTGTGTCAGTGTGCTATATGATTTTTTTAATGTCACTACCGAGTTTTCATTAAAATACAGCAACCTTATGTTGTATTTTTGAATTAATAAATAAATAAAACTAGATATACATAGTTTTATTAGATAAACGACAATCGTCTGAAAGTTAAAACGGTTCTTCTACCTATACGAAAATATTAAAATTTTGCTGTCAGCTTGTTTTTAGACCACCAAGATCTTTAACGATAACTAGCAGACAAACTGTAGAGGCTAACTTACATAAATCTGCCGAGTTATGTAACACTGTAACACACTTTGAAAACCTTTGAAGAGTTTGTAATTTAACTTACCTACACGTTCTCACCTTGCCTTTCAATTTGCAAAGTCGAGTCTTCTTGTTACAATACAAGTACCTTAGAGTGCTGTTCAGGTGTAAGATTTATAAGAGGTGCCTATATGCGTGGGATAACTTCTATTCTATTCTTTATTGTAGCAAAAAATAGAATATAATAGACGTTATCACTATAGGCACCTCTTATAAATCATCAAATGGACTTATGCAGTTGTATAACAACATCACTGTGATCACCAATCGTAATGCAGAGCATGGACCTTATAGCACTTTTACACCGATAGGACCGATAACTGTAGTAGTCATTAAGAGGCCTAATTTATAAGTGTGTGGATATTTCAACATCCACCACGCCGCGGTTTCCTTAGGCATGCCGCGACGTCCTAAGACAACATCATTGAAATATAAATTTTATTGTCATACATAGGTATAAGTTGTATTTTTATTCGTCGCATAAAAATCCCCTGCCGTGCCGTGCCACCAGTGGGTGCCCTAAGAGGCTTAATTTATAAGTGAATGGATATTATTATTCTTCTTCTTTCATATCGGCATGAATTATGCGAGAATATTAGCTCATGTCCTTGTTAAAAGATTAGCTGGTCAACATGTTGCTAGCACGGCTAACTGCCCAGGGCGCGTCGAAGGAAGACTTAGTATCATCACTTGTTTTGGCATTTTTATTGCACCTTTTACATCGCTGCCACAGACTCGTGGAGTACCATGGGAAGTAGCGAGGAAAGGAGGAAGAGACGTAGTGTGGCCACCTTACTCGGCATGCACGCACGCTGCAATAGTCTCGACGTCCATTGTGCTGGAAAGGCGACCGACGTAGTGCGGAGCGTCGCGATTAATTTCGTGAGTAGAGCAGTGTGTGGGCATAGAGGGCACCATTGCGGCAGCGCGAGGAGCAGCGCGAGAAGCATAATAATAATAATAATAGGTGCCTCATTCCATTTAAATTTTTCTAAGGGGCCTTGCGAGTTGGCTTCGGCCCTTTGTACTCATTCCAAAGGTCCGGGACCACAAGGTCCCGGGATATGTTAACATAATAATAATATTTATTTATTTAGACAACAATGGTCCATATCATGGTAGTTAGTTAGTTACATAACTAATTACTAAGCTCACAGAAAAACAATATTTACATATATTCACCAGATAAAATGAATCACTCCTGCCTAACCAACACCTGCATGAAGTGATTCATTATCGGCGAGTTATATTTGGCCATTAGCATCTTCAAAATGCCATTAGGACTTGACCGCATTCTCTCCAATAGCGACGCGGTTTTTCTCCTCACCATAGCGTGGAAGTCGTGGACACGCGCCTGAGCGAACATGCCAGAGGCACTACAAAATCGAGGCAGCCCCAAAAGACCCTCAGGGCGTCCATTGTTTTCCACGTGTAGCTGGCCCACAGGCTGCCTGTGTAGAAGGTCTGGCAGTAAGCCATAAACAACGTAATTTTAACTGTACACACACGTATTACGCCGCAACGGATCAGCATCGCCACTACTCAAGCCGTTCACCATTCCTACTATGAATTACCATACGCACACTTATAAATACGGCCACGGTATCGAGATCAGCCTTTCTATTCTGGGAAACTCCCACCGTAAAAACTTAGGTGGCGTGAGTTTGACGTGAGCTGTCATTTCTCCTGATGCTAAGGATTGACACTATTGACAGCTCACTTCACCTTAGTAAGTTTTTGCGGTGAGACTTTGACAGAATGGGTTGGCAATTAGTGAAAATGAGCTAAGGTGATGCCGATTCGGTGCAGTGCTTGCTATGAGCGAAAAAGGGCTTTTTAATAACAGGTAACGGAATTATAATATAATAATATTATCAGGAAAGTATTGATCAAGCGTGACTTTACAGATGTATAGCCATTGGACTTGCGCCTGATCTCTCTCCGGTCGTGTTGGATTGCCGCCCCATTGGAATAAGAGAGAGAGGGAAGAGAGAGTGCACCTGTGTCTGCGCACACACTTGTGCACTATTATATCTCCCGCGCCGGAAGCTAGTTTCCGTTGAGATTGGCCGCCATGGCTGAAATACAGTCTGGAAGACTATAAAGACCTTCATAAATTGATATACCTAGCTCTTATAAATACTTCAGTAAAAAAAATATACTAAGGGAATATTTACCTGTTTACTTTGTATCACGTAACATTTCGGTTGATTTGGTGCAAAAACGTGTACGTTACGTGTACCTAATTTTCCGTTTCAATGCTCAAGTTAAATAAATTAAGTAGGCAGAGATTCTGAGGTTTATACCGAGTAAAAATAATTCCTTACGAGGTTAAGTATAATTCAGACAATTTGTCATGTAAGTACATTGTATGTTTTTATTTAATTTATTTAATCCTGCTGAAGACATTTTTTAGATGCTTTTGAAGACTGGCTGTGCCTGTTGCTTTACCTGTTTTGTTTATTTTACCGAACTTATAGTGAACAGTCAAGAAGAGAGATAAAAGTAATAAAGTTACAATTCGTGTTACGAGTTTTGTGCGTCTTCGGTAATCGTATCTATGATATAGATCGTCTGACCGTTTGTCCGTCTGTGTCATAGTGTACCTATGTATGTAAATGTAGTGGAACGGCTGATTAATTCTAGTCTCTTTTGATGACTGCATAATCAATGGTTTGCTTAAAAAGAGGGTAGATCAACCTACCCACCTTTTATGTGCGCGACACCCTAGCAGGGTCTTATAAATGTCATACTCTAAGTACCTAAGTAATTAATAAAAAACTTTTTTACAAAAAAACAACCGACTTCCAAAGAAAACACAAAAAGGCGTGAAAAATAACTTTAATTTCGGAAGTCGGTATCTTTGGTTTTTATTTTCGTTTTTGGCCACCGACTTCCGAAATTAAAGTTATTTTTCACGTCTTGTAGTGTTTTTTTTGGATTTCGGTTGTTTTTTTGTAAAAAAGTTTTTTATTAAAACCCGACACAAATTCGTATACCACTACTTGGTATCTAAATAACAGTGACAGGAAATTATTAACACATCATCGATATAAACTAAGTGGAAAAAATATGCAGTATTAAGGATAACTCAAAAACTACTGGTCATACTTTAATCAAATTTAAATGGGACCACATGTGAAGCACCAGCTATCAAATAAAAAAAACAATCATACAAATCGGTTCACCTAGAAAAAGGTTCTGAGCTAAAACACATGAAAAAAAAAAAAACTTACAGACGAATTGACAACCTTTGATTGTTTGTGAACCTTTTTTTGAAGTCTGTTAAAAATAACGTAAACGAGGCAAAAGGAGTATGTAAGCATCGTAGCAGGTGGCGTTTTTTAGTTTCTGCCTACCTCCATGGGAAGAAGGCGTGAGTTTATGTATGTGTGTAATAAAATAACCATTTTTTTTATCGTTATAAAATATTCATCAACAACATTTTAAACGACACGTTAGAAGACAGATTGCTTTCACAAATTAACCGGTCTCGTCTTCTTCAGAGCTCTGTAGTACGTAATTAGTAGGACGTTTCACTTCAGTGTGCTCCCTTTGACGACTGATCCGAAAGGAAAATATTTTAGTTAATTTTTTGCTAACACCCGGATAGGGATTTATTTTAATGAAGCATCTGGATGTATAAGAGTAATAAAAAATATAAATATTAGAGGTATGAGAAACATGGTGTAATGTTCACTTATCTTCTATAGAAAAGACCCTACTTCCGACCAGACGGGTGCTGTGTCTGGTGGGCTACAGCCCGATTATTGATGTTGGGACGTTGTACATAAATGCTAGTTGCGCGGTAAACTCTGCTTGCGCGATGCAGGATTTTGCTTGACGCCAGTGTGATGTGTAGTTCGCATGTGGCGATGTAGATGCCGCTACAAATAGCTGTCTCGTATATGAAAACTTTTCCAATAGTGTGACAGAAACTACACCTTTTCAGCAGAGTTTGATTGTGTTGTATTAACGCGTTGTCAGTTTGTTGAAATGAAAACAGTTGAAAGTCTCATACGTCGTTATGAAATCTTTGTAACAAATTTCCTATTTTAAAATTTTCAGTAATATTATAAAGTAGAATAATACTTATTTAGGAAAATCCTTTCCATTCCACTAAGCTTATGATTCAAGAAAAAAACTTAGCGCTAAACTAGCTCACAGTAAATCATCAACAAAATAAAAGCAGTCTTTCAAAACAACATTTCGAATCTCAATTGTTTGACTGACAACGTATTCCAACTAAAACGTAGTATTGTACAAACTTTAGAAATCTCATAGCAAAAGCTTGCACAGTGTTTGTGTGTGACTCGGTATTCTTTTCTGGAGTGGAGACGAGTGTAGAAATAGTCTTGGGCTCACAATGCGACGCGAATAACCATTCACATACAAACTCTTGGGCATGTGACGACACAAGTGTTTACTTTTGTCAACTTTTTAATTGTATCGTCGTATGCAGATGTGTTTGAATAATGTTTTAAAAATAATATTAATATAAAACTGTTACGCAGGCAATTCATAAATCTGTAGTCAAATTATTGTTTTTTTCGCGCCAAGGCTAATTTGGCATATTTCTGAACCCAAACACTATATGACACGAAAGAAAAAGAAGGCTATTGGCGTGCGAAGACTTGGAGACTTTATCATCATCTGCGTAGCCTTTCTACAACTACATTGGAGTCAGCTTCTTCTTGACCGGGTGCAGCTGCAAACCAGTATTTAACTGGAAGTGACTGCCTCTAACCCAGCAACTGGGTGCCAGCCCCTCGGTAAAAGTAGTTGTCAGACTTTCGATGTCAATATTGCGTGTAGTCACAGTGTCATCTAGCGTGAATGTTGAATGGTCAAAGAATATTTGTCCATTTAAATACCGTCTAACATCAATTGAAATGTCAAATCAAACTTTCACCCAATATATCTCAGCTGCCTCGTTTACAATCGAATCAAAAGATAAATTTGCCGTGAAACAAAAGCCGTTTTTCTTCCGCGTTCAATCGAGTTATGCATAAAAGGGAAGGTAAATATTTGGAGTTTTGCAAAGGATCTAAAATTGGCAGACAGAGGTAATTGTTCAGGGCGGAGTAAACAATGATGGAGGGGGTACGGGTTAATAACAATCAACGAATGATTTGTTTACTTTAATGAATATTTTTACCTTTTCATGATTCGTTTATTTGTTTACTTTTGTCAACTTTGAAGCTTCGTGCAGAAATAATTGACCTTTGTTTTACATTGGACTTAAAAATAACTAGAAAATTGTGGATGAACTATAGGTCACCTCTACTAAGCTCATCAAACAATACAAGCATTATGTTGTTTTGTATTCAAACGATTTTCGAGTCTAACAGTGAAATGGTTTGTATTTTTTTTTAAATCACTTCCCGTAAACCGATTGAGATAAAATCTCAGAGGGCCTAGACAAAGTAACATTCGATTAGCGATGACGCTAGTAGGAAGCCAAAAAATGTATGGAATTGACATAAGCTATCGAAATGTCACGTGATCATAGGTTAACGAATAGAAATTAGCTAGACAATGTTAACATCATTCGATTCTATGAAACGAATCGACAGCGTCGAACGATTACTTCCATAGAGATGCGTAGCCAAGTGACACTTTTTGACAAGTGTTATCGCTAGTTTTCGATTCGTATGATGCCAAATATTAGCATAAGCGGTAGCGATTGTAGAAATAGAATCGCTCCGAAGCGAATGACATTTGTCTAGGCCCTCTGGTGTCCATTACACGGTAGGTTTTGTTGTCAGTTTGTTAAGGCTGTGACTGACAGGTAATCTATAGTCTAATACAGCGACTGATGGTTTCATGACATTAATTGACGAAAATCTATATATTTTTATTTTTGCAATACGCAACAATTCATTTATGAAAATATTATGTATGTAAGAAAAAATCTACATCTTTTTAATAAAATAAGTGATAGACATAATTTTAATACTAGAAATAAAGATAAAATAGATCAACCATTTTTTAGATTATCTAAAGTACATACATCTTTTATGGGGTACTGTGTTAAATGTTACAACAAAATACCTTGTGATATATTGCAATTAAATGAAAGAAAATTTAAAACTCATATTAAAAGTACACTTTGTAAACAAGCATATTACAAATTAGAGGATTATATCTTAGATAAGAATGCTTGGAAACATGCTGGTCCTGCTCCATAGGACAATCTAGAGTCTAGACAAAATCAAACTGGTTGCTAATTTAATTGTATAATTTATAATTTTTATGACATTGTTTTTTACATTATGTAACTACTTTAACTCACACACTAAATTATTACTTGTTTTTTTTGTTGAAAAATCATCTACTTCTCAATATTTGTAAATATGTGAGCACCATGTATCTATCTCATAATTAATTTACCTGTCATGCGTTATATTTAATTATTTTTATCTATTGTGGTATAGTAATTTTATTCTAGGTGCATCGTCTTCACATATAATTATTATGTATACATAATATTGTAAAACATTTTTAAAAGAGTAACAGTGGAGTTTCTTGCCCATTCTTCTCCATACGAAACTACCTTTTGGAAGGGGCAACTAGAATCAATTCTATTTTTTGTAAATTTTGACGTTCAAAAGTGCCTTTTTATGTGCCTATTTGAAATAAACGATTTGACTTTGACTTTGACTTTGCAACCATCAGTCATGACTTTTGGAATTGATTGACGCTTGCGTGAGCTTGTAATGGATGCCTCACGCAATCGTGTAATTTCAATAAAAATACAATGTTATATTGTAATTTACATAGCTGACCTATATATGAAAATGGAATGTTGCGCGTTAGAATATATAAACAAAATCGTTACACTGATCTTTATTACCTATCCATAACCGTCATACATAATTACCATAATTTTGCTGTCTAGTAATACCCTGTAACACTTTTCTTCCCTCCTGTACAGTCCGCCACACAGGTTGTTCAGTCGCACAAAGCGTTCGTCTACAAGCTCCATCAGAATCTGCGCCGCGTACAGTCACCGACAAATACCATCACCTAACAGTTTGCCGCGAAAGTTTTTCACGACTTTCAGTAGTATTGGAACTCATTTTTCACATGCAAAAGATGCAAAATATTTGAATTCCAACGGAATAGGATTATCGTAGTAGAGATTTATATTTTGTGAAAATACTAAGCTACAAGTTTTCTAAGAAATCGTTGTGAGATTTTAGGAAATATGATTTTTAGTTGAAATATTATGTGCTTTTAGTCGGGTGAAATGAAATATTGATAACTAGTTTTTGCCCTCGGCGTCACCCGCGTGGAGGTTGGAATTTATCCCATGGAAAAGAACTACAGTGATAAAAAAAAAACCAATTCCAGGGCATGGTCTACCTGTACCTATGCCAAATTTCAATGAAAACCGCACTGCCGTTACGGCGTGAATAGGTATCAAATAAACAGACAGTTTCTTTTCGCATTTATAATAGACCGAGCGAGCGCGCAGCGCGAACGAAGCGTCTCCGTTTTAGCTTGGTCAATAATGCTTTCGTATGTCCGGATATCCGGCAGATGTCCGGCTATTCTCCTCAACAGGTTGCGTATCTCAACCTATTCTCGTGAAATTTTATGAGCAGGTTTGCTAATTGCAGAGCAATGTGTATTGTCTTTGGTCCCTGGCTATGGACAAAATTGTAAAACTTTTAATTTTTGGGTACGAGGCTTTTGGCTATATTGTATGTCTATCTTTTTATTAATGTATTTTTTTTTGTAATGTGCGGTTTGTTTGTGCAGAATAAACTATTTTTCTTTTTTTTTTTTTTATATGGATTTTTTTGTCAATTCAATTTTATGAAATTTTTCAAAATGGCGGAGACTTGGTGGGAAAAATTAAAACAAAACTGCCATTTCGCGCTCTTTCCGCGCGCTTTTTGTATTGAGGATTATCTAAATATATTTTGTATTATTCAATTTTAAGCTATGCAAAGACAGATTCGCGAGGATTACAGCTCACAGAGCCACTAGTAACATATAGTACGGATCTGGGTTATTAACATCAACAGGTTGTGATAACCCAGTATTCAAAAGAGTGAGAGCAGATGTCAGAAACACGACACGTACAACTAAATATTAGAAAATCTCATTGACAATGACTGAGATATTGAAACAAAAGGCGGATAATCTTTTCTTGGCGTGGTAAAAGAAGTTGGTAAGACTGATAGTAGGAATAATTTGTATAACCAAATACTGAGGCCAATCGTCCACAACCCTACTCAAAAGTAACGTGTTATAAACTCAAATCACCAATTAGTAGCCGGACTTTCACAGCAATAGTATTGCAATTATGGTGCGTATACACGACGCAACCAATCACAAACTAGTTAATAACGCGTTATTAAGTCGCGTCAACATTCTGGCTACTCATTGGGGATTTTATGTTGCACTGCGGGGTAATTGAGTAACACACTAACAGTGGGAATGGGTGTCATTTTGACAGTTCAACAACATTCATTGCGTTATTTACGTTGTTCAGCAGACAATTGTTTTTGAACAGATGGAGCAATGGATTAGCAATAGGCTTCAAAATGATTCAGATTGTGATTGATAGTGTGTTACGCAATTAATGTTGGGCCTAGTCGACGCAGCCGTAAGGCACACAATACTGTTATAACAAAAAAAAATATATAGGGTTCCGTACTTCAAATAGAGAACACGGAAACAACATAGGAACACGTCGTTGTAGGTCCGTCCGTCCGTATGTCTGTCAGTCTGTCTAGACCCTTTCACTCAGGAACGCGAGGAGGTATCAAGTTGAAATTAATATCAAATACGTAGGTCATTCGTCCCTTGGAGCTTTAAAAAAATCAAGCTTTTATGTCAACGCAAGAAGTACGGCCAATTATGCGGCATTTATTTTGATACTCTCAAATAAATCAAAACCTATAGGGTACTTCCCGTTGACCTAGAATCATAATTTTTTTCAAGAAGCAAGGTCTAATAGCACAAGTTAAGGAAAAAGTGCGAAAATCGGTATTTTGAAGTATTATCACACATTTTTTTTTTTTTGCAATTACAAACTTACATTTGCAGTTAGAGAATTGACCTTGACGTATATCAATGTATGGTAGTACATGTTTACCAACTACGATGTTAAGTTTATTCTTGGGATAGATTCATCCCAACTACGAAAGATGGAACCCTTTGTGATGGTATCTTCCTACATCGCTACATGCGAACTACGTGTCACACTGACGTTACGCAGAATCCTACATCGCGCAAGCAGAGTTTACCGCGCAACTAGCATAATTATATACAGCGTCCCAACATCAATCGTCGGGCAGTTGCCCAGCAGACACGACACGCGTCTTGTCGGAGGATCCTCCCTTTTCTATGGAGGATGAGTGAACTTTACACCCTGTTCCTTACACCTCTATACCTTCATTCTGCGTGCTCCGACACGCACATGGCCGGTATTTTTTGTTTATGCTTTTTTTTGTTTAAACCTGGGTCAAATAAATTTATTTTCTTTCTTTTCTTTATTTGCGTACCAACTTCTGAATACCGTCGTGGACGACAGGCCTAAAAAAAACGAATGAATTCAACGAACCTGTGTTGTCTTTGGTATTGGCGACCACCATGATATAGGCGTTAGTGATCACTTACCGCTAGGTAGACTTTTAACTTGGCTTCTTTTCTGCAACTAACAAATAATCTCAACACAATGTAGCGAAAATCGCATTAGTCCCCAATTCAAAGTAAGAACACCAACTACCACTTCCAAACCTTAAAGATTCTCACAAAACTTCCCCCAATATCAGCCTTACGTATGATACGGGGAATTAAGCCGAGGTTGCGATAACCAGCCCATTAACCATCTAGGGACCGACGTTTAATTTATATTGTTTGGAAGTGCCAACCCTAGTCGCAGCCGCAGGGCCATACATTAAATAACGAGAGATAGGTACTTGTATATGTATACATATATTGTACCCCCAAGTGCTGGAAGGTTTCTTCTAAGTAATGAAGTTCGCGACTCCGTGTTAAGGAGAGGCTTGTTGATTTTGTTCGTGGTAAGTAATGTTATTAGTTTTATGTTAAGTGTGGAGCTTTAGAGGCTGATTAGGGCGTATAGAACGTTTAGTTTGTGGTGGAGAAAGTTTACGAAAATTGTAACTGAACTGAAAATTGTACTCAGTTGTATTGATCTTAAAGCCCCGTATTCATGGTAATCTTTTGTTGAGAAACAGTGTGGATCAGCATTGTTGATGAGCAACGAGCCAACGACAGAGTTGCTGGAAACAATATTTATATCAATATGTCTTGTCCAGACGCCAGTCTGCGTCAAATATTGTCCGAGGAAGTAGTGTTGTCGTGTTCTCTGTATCTAATATATATATTTTTTAGTAAAAAAAGTGGTGAGTGCGAAACTATCTCCGAAAAAGAGTTTTTTTTTGAATATCTTTGTATTCTTTTCTTGGAGTAATAATGCTTTTGATTGAAAGAGCTCTATTAACTGCATTATTATAATCATTGCTCCACACTACTGCCATGTTTATAAAATGGTTGCAAACACGTCCACACACGTCAACAATTGTTGATAAATAGATGTTGTCGCTCGTCGAGCGAGTACTTGTCAATATGCCGTGATCAACTCTGCAACACGCAGCAACATGTTGATTAAACTTTGTTTATAAACAAATGTTTACCATGAACACTGGGCTTAAAACAAAGTAGGTATTTAAACTTAGATTTTCATGAAAACTAGAATGGAAATGTACCTAACTGCACCTTAAACAATATTTTTATGCAGTATTATAATAGGTACTTGTCACACGCAAATCGATTACTTTCTAGTACGACGCAACCACTTAAAGCACATCAAAGACTGCAAAGTGCTACCGGGAGAAGACTTAGAAAAGAGCCATCAGAGCAATATATGGCCTCCGCAGGCGCGATTCTAGATTTCAGACTGGCTAAAATAGATTCATCCTTCATGCGGTACTGTTTAAAATGTTATAACAAAAACTTTTTCAAACAAAAAAAACAACCGACTTCTAAAAAAGACACTAACAGACGTGAAAAATAACTTTAATTTCGGAAGTCGGTGTCTTTGGTTTTGTATTTTCGTTTTTGGCCACCGACTTCCAAAATTAAAGATATTTTTCACGTCTTTTAGTGTTTTTTTTGGAAGTCGGTTGTTTTTTTTTTTTGTAAAAAAGTTTTTATTTTCACTTTTTAGTTGCGGTACCTACCCCACACAAATTCGTATACCAGTACTTGGTATGTAAATAACGTGACAGGAAATTATTAACACATCATCAACATAAACTAAGTGGAAAAAATATGCAGTATTAAGGATAACTCAAAAACTACTGGTCAGACCTTGATTAAATTTAAATGGGACCACATGTGAAGCACCCCCTATCAAATGAAAGAAGAATCATCCAAATCGGTTCACCAAGAAAAAAGTTCTGAGCTAACACACATAAAAAAAAAACATACAGACGAATTGAGAACCTCCTCCTTTTTTTGAAGTCGGTTATAAAATACCTCCCCACATACTACAATTGAATGAAACGAAATTTAAATCTTGTATAAAATGCACACTATGCAGCCAAGTATAAATAAGTTGGGAGATTACATCGCTGACAAAAATATTTGGCTCAACGCTGGCCCTACTCCACACGGCCGCATAAACTAATTGATTAGCATTTGAAAATACTGTTGGATCTGCTGAAGATTGTAAAAACTGTCTTTGCATTGTATAAATTGAATCTCTTAGTATTGTATAATTGCATAGCACATGTGTGAGCACTATGTACCTACTATAAAGCTACCATTTACGGGGTACGTCTTTCATTGACTTGAATGTGCCCTGGCGGCTGAGAGTACGGCATGCTCACTAAAATGTCTCGTTGGTTGTGGCGTGTGTGTTGGAGCATTAAATTCCCTTCAAAATGGTTGAGCTGAATGGTGCTGATCCATACGTCATGTTCGTGAACGGGCACCATCAGTAGGGCCTGGTCATCTCTTAGCTGCCACGGTTTTTTTTTAATTTCTTAATTGTTTTTTTTTTTTTTGTTTAGGCTTTTTTTATTACGGATGCTTTTACGTGCACGTCTTTCTACATCTTTCTTACATGTATAATTTTTGTGTAGATGTAACAGAAAATCGAATACTGAATTTAACCCTCATATTCATTCAAATTCAAAGTGATGATTAAACACGAAAGACTTTTTAAAATTCATTTTTAATAGTC
This sequence comes from Griposia aprilina, assembly GCA_916610205.1. Lineage (NCBI taxonomy): Eukaryota > Metazoa > Arthropoda > Insecta > Lepidoptera > Noctuidae > Griposia > Griposia aprilina. Next base: position 9,051,152 of record OU744305.1, on the reverse strand, counting down.
TAGTTTGTCCCTCTACGCGTTTCGCTACGCTAAGAGCAAAGCTACGGCGTAGCTCATACTGTGCTACGGATCTCGTAGCTCACGTGCATTGGGAGTGACCATGTCGCAACGAATTCAAGTTTATTATTTTACTATCAACCTTATTTTAAGGGCATTTACAATCTACAATCTATTGGCAGTTCTGGCTTTCTAAGTTTCACCTAGTAGCTACTATAAGAGCTGCGGGCCCCTGCGGGCTGCGGGTATTACCGGGATGAATGAATAAAAGGCGTATTTTACGAGTATTAGTATATTAATCTCATAAATATTCCTAGAGTGTATATTTGTGGAGTCTGTTTACAAAAGATGGAAAGATTGATGACGATGTGGAAAGGAGAGTGAATGCGGGAAATAAATAGAATGCAATAATAGAATGCGTTTGTGACCAAGCAATCGATGTCCAAAGAGGCTCGGTTGGCTGTTCACAATGGTGTGCTGGTGCCTACGCTTATGGAAGTGAATGTTGGGTGTGGCAAAAGAGGCATAAATAAAAACAGAGAAAGTAGAAGAAAGCCTAAGCCAGCCAGCTATTCATAATGATATGCTGAAGTATGATGTAATAAGGCAACTTTGTTGTTTAAAAGAAGATGTAGTGAACAAAATTGAAAACAGTATGCTTAGATGCGAACCATCTAAGCATACTGTTTTCAATTTTGTTCAAGTTGAGAGAATGAATATAAAGTGATTAACAAAAAGTATTTTCAAGGCCGATGTGAGTGGAATCGCCGGAAGGTGACGCTCTAAAATAACATAATAATGACCTTATTGGTGATGTCCTTCAGAAAGATCAGGCGCGTAGTACTCACAACCAGAGTGCATGTATGACCAGATGTATGAACGTAAACGAAGCAAAAGGAGTATATAAGGATCGCAGCAGGTGACGTTCTGCAGTTTCTGCCTTCGCCCAAAGAAAGAAGGCGTGAGTTTTTTGTACGTATGTGTTGATGCTACTTATTCTACAAATGACGCGCACTATTAGTTCTCCAAACCGATCCTTTAATTTTTCTATTCTTCTAAATATGAAATAGTCTTTATCTCATTAAACATGCCATCAACTTATGCAATATTCGCGGAGGTCGGTTGTCAAAGCAAGGATAAAAACTCTACAGTACCTACAGGAAAAGATTGAAACGCATTCGCCTTAAACCTCCTGCCTAATTGTGTGGCTTTATTTAACTTGGTCGAGCCAAGGCTGAGAACTTGGCGGTACTACGCGATTGGTTACACCTGACGATCCGTACTACATGATAGTATATTAAGTATATAATTTATTTATGTAGTAGAAAACTGTAGCGATTTCAAGTTCCAGTTTGCTTTTATCTCACGTTTCATACCTCTTGGATTTTTTACTTGTAATTTTAAATGTAACAAACATGGCCAGAGATGGCGCAAGACAGAGTTTCAGAAGTAAAAGGGGAGGCCTTTGCCCAGCAGTGAGACACGAGATAGGCTAGAACAAATAAAATAAGTGATGAGTGTCGTGTGAGTGAGTGAGTGTAAATGAGTGTGAGTGAGTGAGTGTAAGTGAGTGTGAGTGAGTGAGTGAGTGTGTAAGTGAGTGAGTGTGTAAGTGAGTGAGTGAGTAAATTAATGAGAACGGGTTTGATACCTATCTAACCCACGCCATTTACTTCTCGAAATTATGATTGGATTTTTAAAAGCATTTATTCATATAACTTTGCTTGGTAGGCGTTGGCGGTAATGTCCGTAGAGACCATGATTTTGACTGTGTGTGAAAAATGTGGATCCTTGCCCAAAGTACCCCAAGTACCATAAGTTTTATGTACCTTCGATGTTGTAGCTGTTTACTATCCGTTAGTAAATAAAATAAAGTATACCTAGACCATGGGCTCTTTTCACATAGATTATGAACATGTTGCCTTCATAGTTAAAATATATATTGGAAAAGTACAAAAAATAAAGTTGTAGTGATCACTACTTAAGGAGTGTATTTTTGATGAGAATCTGAGAAGTTATCGTGACAAGAGGCCAAATGGCATCATCCGACTTCTTAAAAAAAATAACAAATTGTGATCGGCAATCGTTTTTTTTTTTCTTTCTTAGTGCAGTGGTGGCCCAGTGGTATCTACCCTGACTTACGAGTTGTAGGCCGTGAGTTCCAACCCAGGTACGAACTTTACTTTGAGTATTAATTTCATCACCACTACTCTCAAAACGGTGAAGAAAAACATCGTGAGGAAACCGACATGTCTTAGAACCAAAAAAAAAACGAAGACATGTGACATCTACCAACCCGCACTGGGCCTTGGCTTGGGCACTGAGATTACGGCCCGCTCCCTCTCACAGAGCGGAGGCCTATGCCCCAGAAGTGGGAACGTTACAGGCTGATTCACACACTAGATGATTACTTGTTATTTTTTTTGAAAAATCATCTGTTTTTCAATATTTGTAAATATGTGAGCACCATATCACCATCTATCACATAATTAATTTACCTGTCATTGCTTTATATTTAATTATTTTTACCTATTGTGATAAAGTAATTTTATTCTAGGTGCAACGACTTCACTTATAATTAGATAATTAATGTATACATAATATTGTAAAACATTTTAAAAGAGTACCTAACGGTGCAGTTTTTTGCCCATTCTTCTCCATACGAAACTACCTTTTGGAAGGGGCGACTAGAATAAATTATATTTTCTTGTAAATGTTGACGGTCAAAAGTGCTTTTTAAGTGCCTATTTGAAATAAATGATTTGACTTTTTTCTTAGTCAAAGCCGAACAATACACGTTCTTGCGATATTATCCACATGTTTACTTCGTAATGAATATGTTATGCCCAGCACTCTGCACACTTCGTTAGTCTAAAAGGGAAGTTTTGTTTGTTTATATATTACGGGTTGACACTAAGCCGGCTTATCCGATTAATAGGAAATTCTGTTCAAACTTTGACCAAAATTTAATAGGATACATACATAATAATATTACACACGTATGGAGTTTTGGACTGTATGGCGGATTTGATTTTGTTTAGATTAGAAGAAAAATACGATTCCCGGAAAATAATACATAGCCTTCCAAAGTAACTCCCGGTTTTCTGTGTAAAAATACTTGAAACAAAAACAACACGAAAATAGTATAACGGATAGCCCGCGGTTATCAATATAAGAAGAAAATATTGTATGGTCTATGGTACCTATGCATATTAGATAGTGCTTATCATAGTAGCAAAAATATAGCATAATCAGCCTATAATGTTCTCATTGCTGGGACACAGGCCTCCTCCCTTCGAGAGGGAGTGGGGTATTCATTAATCCCGGTAATACCTAGTAGCTGCTTGGTGAAACTTAGACAGCCAGGACTGCCAATAGATTGTAGTCTGTAAAAGCCCTAAAAATAAGGTTGATAGTAAAATTATGAACTTGAATTCATGTTAAGAAAGCTGCGACACTCCGAATACACATGTGCTACGAGATCGTAGCACAGTGTGAGCTACGCCGTAGCGTACGCGTAGCTGAGCGTAGTGAAACGCGTAGAGGGACAAGCGAGTGTATTTAAAATTAAGTTAAAAAAGGCTTTCGTGTGTAATCATCACATTGAATTTGAGTGAATAGTTGGGTTAAATTCTGTATTAGATTGTGTATTACAAAACAAAAAACAAACAACACAAACAACATCTTCTTAAATTCGATAACGCACAGCGTAAGCCGTGGAGTCTAGAAGCATGATATCTTACACAAGAGTTCCTTATATAATGAAAGTGAGCACTAAGAAAGGATTTTTGAAATTCATCCCCTCATAATCTGCCTATAATGGTCCCACTGCTGAGACACAGGCATCCTCTCAGTGAGAGGGAGTAGGCCGTAATCTACCACGCGGGCCCAGTACGGGTTGGTAGTATTACATGTCTTCGAATTTTTGGTTCTAAGACTTCTCGGTTTCCTCACGGGGTTTCTATTCACCGTTTTGAGAGCAGTGGTCACGAAATAATTTACAAAAAGTATAGTGCCTGCCTAGGTTCGAACCCACGACCTACAAATCGTAAATCGGGGCCGATACCACTTGGCCACCACTGCTCACTTATGCAATTAAATACATTAAATACGTTTCGCATTTAATGTAGATCAAAATTGCCCTTTACATAATATAATTAAAATGAATATCTTAGAAGATATCACAGTTTCAAAATGCGGGGGCAGCATATCCATACTGACACCACATTAGTATCTACATTGCACCCGTGCGAAGCCGGGGCGGGTCGCTAGTGTTAAATAATAAAGACTCACCTGACCTTCATCAAGATCATAAAACCAACAAGTTTAGCAAATTACCTTTTAACCTTCCCTTTCATGGAGAATTTAGCACATTTAAAACAGACCCCAAAAGCCTCTAACTAAATTCATTTCCTGGTTCGTGAAACACCACAGGAATTCTCACTCCCAGATCTTTTAGCATAAAATACGATTCACATTTAGCGTTTCCATTTTAAAAGAAGCCATTTAATTCAATTGTCGGTCTAAGTGTATTGAGGACTCCTATTAATAATTCATGTGGTTCCAGTGAAGGGATTTCACGTTTAAAAGCTGGGCTGGGATAAACTTTTGTCTTTTATTCTTTATCTTTTTACATTTGATTAAGTAAGTGTTGTTGATAGGATTACAGGTTTATACGGTCATATTGATTTTTGAAATCTAAAAATAGAATAGAATTATATAAAAATTACAGATATTAATGTAGAAATTTTACATAGGGTGGCACAATGGGCGGTGTTATCGCTAAAAGCGATATTTTACAGACAACCTTTGGATGGAATAAAGGGAGAAGGAGAGACAATTTCAGGTGGTGTACCACTTACATAACAAAAAGTGAAAGTAGTTGATCCTTTGGATTTTATTTTCCCGTTGGCCTCTTAACTTAATCCAGTTGCCTATTTTAGGGCTAGTAGAGGCGAGTTTATTTAATTTTGAAGACTTCGACGTACTTATTTATGTAATTTTACCTGAGCCCTTATTACTGTTGACCCCCCAGTTACTGCCTAGGTAAAGTCAATTTGTTATCTATACTAATATTATAAATTCGAAGGTAACTCTTGTCTGTATGTTACCTTTTCACGCCTAAACCACTGAACGGATTTCGATAAAATTTGACACGGAGATAGATGGCATCCTGGGGATGGACATAGGCTTTACTTTTGTTCCGGTAGCATGTTCCCGTGGGATAATTTTCGACGTCCGCGCGTGCGACGCCGCAGGTAGAAGTTATTTTGGACATATACGTAATTCTGCTAGGCTAAATAAAAAGTCAATGAAACTATTTGTTAAGCAAATCGACACAAAAATTACAGTTTTGACTTGAATATACTCGTACAAACAATTTAAGGTGGTAATCAATTTGCTTAACGCGTCGACGCCATATTTTAGTTTGTGACGGTAAATTAATTAAGGTAGGATAATGTAATGTATTCTTTTTTATTAGTTTTTTAGTTGGCTATAGGCTCACCCTCTATTATATGGCACTTTAACATAACTCGTAAAATGTGGGTGTACTAAAAGGTACACCTCTGCTAAACTCTGCGGGGTCTACAGGCGTGATGTAATGTTATGTCTGATAATTAATTTAGTATAAGAACTTTATCCAGTGCTTAAATTTTAAATTTGCTTAAAAATAATTTCCCTGGCTTTTACATTGAATTAATTGTGGTATCGATTGGAAACTTCGGTTCGCTATCAGAAACGGTCATGTTCGTGAAGGGACGCCGTCAGTAGGGACTGATCATCTCTTAGCTGCCACGGCTTATTTTAATTTAATTTAATATTTGAATTGTTTTTATCTTTTTATTACAGACGCTTTTAACGTTATGCGTCGTTTTTAACCGACGAAAAAAAAAAGGAGGAGGTTCTCAAATCGACCCGTATATATATATATATATAACGGAGCACCGGGACCATTCGGATTTTTAGAGATCGTGACGTCAGCAGGGCTGACGTCACCATCTCCACCACCACACTCACTCATTGCAAAAATGAATACACCCAATTGATTTTCTCACGATTTATTTTTATTACACAATCACAATTAAAAATACAGCCTTAAAATTTAAATTAAAAAATACAAAAAGCGTACTCACAAGATATTTTTGAAAATTGTTGTCTTCACAACGTTCTCCTTGACAATGTGGCCTCGCAGCGGCTCGCCCTATCCAATATCAATATGGCGTCGTCGTTGCGAAGTCATTACACTTGTTATTTTTGTACAAGTTTTAGGGTACGTTGATTTAAGTAACAAACTATAATTTGTTAATTCGTTTTATTATTTTTAGCACTTGATTCTAAAGTTTAATTAATTTTGTATTGCCTAAAACATTTTAAACAGTTTTAAACGGGCGCCATGTTTCTTTTTGTCTAACCAATTTATAGTAGTTCAATCGACTAAGTTTGAATAAGCAAACATTAACCAAAAATCATGTTTAAACTAACGCATACCGCTTATTAATCAAGAAACGAATTTAGAAATAGATAGCTTGTTTTTAAACCTAAGTTTGAATAAACCTTCAGTTAAGGTTTCCTGTTAAAGTAAACACAAATCATAACACGACCTTTTACATTGAAAAGTATCAAACTGACTACAAAAATCAAATCTAAACTAAATTAAACCTATCCAGTCATATTTAACTGTTAAATTAGAACTTAAAGTTAATATTTGTATAGTTAAAATTAGCCCTGCGTCGACATATATATATATATATATATTTTTATGTATGACCACGCATAACTTTTTACAGAGTAGTCCGATTTTGATGATTCTTTTTTTAATGGAAAGAATATTCCCCAAAGTTGGTCCCATTTAAAATTGAAAAACGAAATCCACCCTTGAGAGTAGAAAAATAGGGGTTAAATGATTTTTCACCTACAGAATGTTCCCTTGTGAACCGATTCTGTTGAAACTTGGCACATATACGTAGTTCTAATGATGCTTCAACAAAAAAGAGACCTGAAGATCATCTGATTATGGAGACGGAAGACAATCGAGAGGGCTCCTCGACAGCTGACAGCAGTTAGATCGTGTTTGGGCTTATTTCATTCATCTTGATGAGAACTTTAAGCCTAGTTGGAGTATGACTGTCATAGAGGGTATGGTGTTGGGTACGGAAGGCAGTCGAGGGAAGTTCTAAATATTAGCAGTGAGAGCATACTCAAAACATTCAAAAGCTTATAAATTAATAAAGATAATATTTATTACAGCTATAAACAGCAAATCCTTAACTTCTGGCATATTCCCTATAAAATGGAAAGTGGGAAAGATGGTGACTATACATAAATGGGATAACAATTTCAACATAAAAACTATAGGCCTAACTCAATTTTGAGAGGGAAGCCGATAGTAGGATTCAGCTGGGATGGGCAGCATTTGGTAAACTTCATCAGTTCTTCTCGTCGTCTATACCGCAGTGCCTAAAGACGACAGTCTTTAACGCGTGTGGCCTACTGGTTACGACTTACGGAGTAGAAACGTCGACACTCACGGTGAGACTGGTCCATAAGTTTAAAGTCACTCAGCGAGCTATGGAGAGAGCTATGCTTGGAGTCTTTCTGAAGGATAAAATCCAAAACGACGTTATCCACCAGAGAGCCAAGGTAATCGACATAGCTCAAAGACTAAGCAAGCTGAAGCTGCAATGGGCTGGTCACATCTCTCGTAGAAGTTCAAGAGTGGAGAACGCGTTTAGGCAAACGTAGTGTGGGGCGCCCGCCGGCCAGGTGGACTGATGACTTGGGAAATGCGGCTGGCAGAGACTGGATGACGAGAGCCAAGGATCAGGCTCAATGGCGTTCACTAGGAGAGGCTTACGTCCAGTAGTGGACGACTATAGGCTGATGATGATGATGAATAGTGCAAAAATAAAGAAATGTATTTGAACTCAATGAAGTGTTACTACGTTAAATATACAGGAACAAATAATCTTATAATTAAAGGCAAAGTAATAATAATAATAATATTAAAACAGACTATACACATAGACACAATCAGGTAGCAAAAGTCATACATCAAAAACTAGCACTCAAATATAAACTCATACAAGATATGAACTCTCCTTATTACAAGTACGTACCACAAACAGTTATACAAAATATCACTCTAAGACTAAGTACCAAAGTAAAATATGTTAACTTCAAATAAAATAACCCCTCTCTATACCGAGGTGCCTAAAGAACAACGCCTTAAGTTCCAAAATAATTATAATACAAAACTAATTACTAACTAATTACTACTCATCAGAATAATTGTACGTGTTGTATTTATATTCTTATTGCCTACCAAAATGGATAAATGCTCACCAAATCTAACCATAGAAGGTCGACATCAGGGGCACCCCGAGGTTCGGTTGGTTAGGTTCCTTTAAACCCTTTAGACAGAAATAGGAGCCCCGCGAAGTGGGGCTCCGTCGACCTGCTTATTAACCCTAACCCACGCCGACCGACGTCAGGGGCACCCCGAGGTTTGGTTGGTTACAGAAATAGGAGCCACGCTAAGCGGGGCTCCGTCGAGCTATCTTGGCAGGTAGTAAGAAATTAAAAGACGTTTATAAATCTTTATGGCATATAATAAAAAGGAAAATAGGTTCATTTCTACAAAACTTTATGAAACACAATTTGGTGAGCATTTATCCATTCTGGCAGGTATTTCGAATATGTTGGTAGTAAAATAGGCACTTTTCTGGTAGGTGTTTAAATACAAGCCCCAAAAAAGCGTCCAAGATGCTGGGTTTTTGTCATAAGACAGTGTACTTTACACTTTGTAGTTGATATGTAGCAGAATAGTGTATTATGATGTGGCGGCCGCACTATGCTACGAATAGTTTGCGTCTAGAACACGTTCAAAAACGCTTTGATTGGCATCTAGCTGTTTCTGTTGGCACAGCTAAAAAGACATCTTCTTATAATAAAATAACTTGAATTTCTTCAACACTTTAGAAGAACGAAGATGTTTAAAGGACGCAATGTTTGTATGTAAATTTCTTAAAGGAATTATCGACTAACCTCCACTGCTCGCACTCAATATCTTGCGTGCTCCGTCCGTCATGAATTCCGCGTAGACCTGTTACTACTCTTTGTCCTCCACAGAGAAAATCTATATAGCATATAACTGTCTATATGCTAGGTTTTGCAAGCTTTTACTATGTAATAGGGATCTAATCTATTTACACTTTGATTCCCTAAGCTGAAATCTAAAATTCTTGACTGTTTGTCTGATTTGTTATGAAACCTTTATGATGACTTTTGAATCTAGCATATATTTCCCCGGTATTAAGATTGCTTGAAAACTTGTCATGTACCCAAGTTGTCAATTAACATAATTTCATTTGGGTAATGTGGTGTTTACCTTAAAGTACCTTATTAATCCACTGTACTTAGTTTTAATTTCATATTTTTTTAAAGATATCTGTTGTGTAAGCCATTGTTGGTAGTCCTAAATAAATAAATAAGTTCATTTATTTGAAAAGGAAACTGAAAAGCGAAAAATAAAAAACTTTTTTACAAAAAATTAAACCGACGAAAAAAGAAACTGAAAAGCAAAAAATAAATCTTTCAGTCTAACTAAGCTCTTAAATTAATGTAAATTACAAATTTTGAGTCGGCGCCAAACATACAAGGCGCCATGAAAACTTATGGCAGCTTGAATGATCGTCGTTAATCGATCTGCGGTGATTGTTTGGCGCCGACTCAAAATTTGTAATTTACATTAATTTAAGAGCTTAGTTAGACTGAAAGATTTATTTTTTGCTTTTCAGTTTCTTTTTTCGTCGCTTTAATTTTTTGTAAAAAAGTTTTTTCACATGCATAAATTCAACATGAATGATGTAACCAATATGTTATAACCATATTTTGATTTAAAATAGTGTCCGTGGAGTTTTTTGCCCGTATTTCTCCTTATGTACCTACTATGCTTTGGAATGGGCAACCAGCTTCATCTTTCTGACCGACTGACCCAAATTCAAAAAAGCCTGTTAAAGGTTTATTTGAAAAAAAAAATGAGTTTGAGTTTGAAAAAGTTTAGGATCGAAGCGAATTAGAAGTGTTGAAAATATCAAATGTAATCCAGTAATAGGATTGAGAGTTATCAATGGTCTGCACCTAAGTTCTGAGTCAATATTGTTGGATATGATTGCCAATTTGGTAGTACTGTTTACAGATTGTTGAAACTGAAATAGAAATATAAACGGTTACATGCATACAGTCATTCAGGCGGGATTTGTATTCAAAAATAGATGATATGGGCTTTGTTTCTGCATGTTGCCTACTTGTTTCATGTCAGATATTCTTGCCTTTCATCAACTGCCGCTCACTTATGAACCTATTGGAGTGATAGTTAATTGTTATTTTTTATTTTTTTTCTCACTCATTATTAATAGAATGGGTGCGCTAAAGTTCACCTAAATTTTCAACTCCGATAATTGGAAATCCGAAAATGTTCTTCCTAACATTTTTCATCCTAACAATCACAATTCCTAACTACTCTGTCTCTAATGTTCATAATTCCGAAGCATTCAACTTCATAATGTCAGTAGCAATAAACATCTATTATACTTTTATTTTGTTTTCCTATATTTTCTCAACATAACCATATTTTACACTATTATTCAAAGTCATATTTTTTTTGTTTAGATTTCTTTTTATTCATAATAATCAGTATTATATACATTAATTTTGCGTAACTTTATTTGCATTTATTGTCATCATTACAATAGAAACAAAGGCTACAATCGGGGATAGGATGCAAGAGCAAGCGAAGCGAGCTCGGGACTTGGGGCACCCCGACTCGGACAGGTTAGGTTAGAAGGGGATGGCGGGGTCTGAAAGACCCCGCCGTCCCCTTCGTGGTTATTTTTTTTAAACCGCCCAGAATTAGGAGCCCCACAAAGCGGGGCTCCGTCGGCTACGCCTCTTCTACCCACATATATTTTTTATTACATTTGGTAAATGTTTCTTTCGGAGTATGAGTGAAAATATTATGGTAATTATGTTTAGGGATAAAAGCGTTATGATAAAAAAACAGTAGGAGTTTAAACATATTTACATTAATGATATTAATAATTACAATTTTCGGAAACATGAGTGTTATGAACATCGTCGGTAGCACTACAAATAGTATGAATGAAAACTTTAGGATGAAAAATTTTAGGAAGAGTGATCATTCGGATTACAAATCATTAGGAAAAACAATTTCGGGTAAAGAACTTTAGGTGAGCCAATATGGACCCTAATAGAATAGAATACTATTTATTATGTACCCCATATTTTACATATACACACACATATACACACAGGGTTGCCGGATATAGTTGAAGTTTAGTAAGAAACCGATGAATGTTCAGCCTACTCTCTCTCACTGAGAGGAGGCCTGTGTCTCAGCAATAAGAACATTATTATGATAGTTCGTAACATATTAGCTTAGGCCTCTTTGGATAAAATAAAAATTAATATCTGTGGTTTGGTGACAAGTACAAACGTAGTATCGGCAACTTTTATAAAAATAAGGTATTATTTTAGTTAATTGTGGTGTCTTACGACTTCCACGCGAACAAAGTCATGAGCAGAAGCTAGTATGCAATAATATTCATGAAACAAGAGCAAAGAACTAATTATAATGATGATTAATGCTATTGTTTTAGAGTCAGAGCTTATTAATTTAATATGATGATCATAGAACCATTTATTTATAAATCCTCCATATTTTTTTAAAGTATTTGCAGTCCCATGGACTCAAAATTGAATAATCAATCACAAAAAACTTTTTTACAAAAAAAAAAACCGACTTCAAAAAAGAAAATACTACAAAGGGAAAAATTACTTTAATTTCGGAAGTCGGTGTCTTTGGATCTGTATTTAAATTTTTGCCACTGACTTCCGAAATTAAAGTTGTTTTTCCCTTTGTAGTATTTTTTTTTGAAGTCGGTTGTTTTTTTTGTAAAAAAGATTTTTATTTTTCACTTTTTAGTGAATCACTTTTAAATGTATGTGTTACAAGAGTTACAATAGCCTAAAAATTACCTTTTACAAAATATTCCTTTTCCCGATGTAGGGACGTTAATTGTTCAGGAGCTCTCCTGGTAAGACCCAAAAGAACTGCACCAAATGCATTGTGACGAGCATAAATGGCTTAGCAACCATATTATAGTAATCGAATCACAACCCATGAAATACTCATTATTGAATAGTTCCGGTGGCCACCTCTGGTCCTTATCATCAGTTCCACTTCACCGAATGGTGCTTTTCGAGAGCAAATGCACGAGTTACCATAAAAAATACCCAAATCGCTATAGGTGTGCCTATAAAATTTGAGAATTTCCCTCGATTGCCATGAGATTCCTTCATCAGATTCTGACTTGGTGACAATAGGACCACCTCGAGATTATACCCTTTCAAACAAAAAAGGAATTTTGCAAATCCGTCTATATATGACGGAGTTATGCCCGAACATACATAAAAAAAAAAATTGAATCATCCGAATTGATAACCTCCTACTTTTTGAAGTCGCTTAAAAAAGCAAGACACTTGATTTTTTTTAAGCCTAAAAATAATATTCTGCCTACCAAAAATACATTATCAAATCTCCCAAAAAATTTTTACTAACGGGTCCCGAAGCATGTTCCGGACGCCGTCTCCAACATTATTCGCAAAAGGCTAGGCAAACAGGCAGGCAGGGTCCCGAAGCATTTTCCTCCCTCTCGAAAACTTCCGCAGTTCTCTCAAAAATAGATCCCTATCCCGAACGATAATGACTCAAAAAGCTCACCCATTGGAGCGATATTTTTTCAAATAAAAAAATATTATTTGAACTCGCCTCGTTACTAGTTTTGAAGTTGGACGGTTCAGGGCTTTATGGCACTTTGTTATTCTGTTTTCTGTTTCTGTACCCATCTGCGGTGCTGTGTTTGGGTTAGTCTGTTTGTTTACGAGTAAGTGCATATTTTTACTGGCTTTTACGTCGTAGGGACTATGTCCACTGTGCATGGGTCGTGTAGCAAATATGCTGGATTCATTACCATATTTCATCAATATTTTTTAACAGCCAAGCACTGCACCTATTCTGTAACAAGTTTCTTACTAACCGATTAAAAAAAAAGGAAGATGTTCCCAAATCAACTGTATTTTTTTTGTGTGTTGCCTCAGAACTTTTTCTAGGTGAACCGATTTTGATGATTCTTTTTTTATTTGAAAGTTGGTACTTCTCATGTGGTCCAATATAAATTTGATCAAGATCTGACCAGAAGTTTTTGAGTTATCCTTAATAATGCGTATTTTTTCCACTAAGCGTATATAGATTATGTTTTATTAACTTCCTGTCACTGTTGTTTACATATTATCAAGTAGTGATATACGAATTTGTGTGGGGTAGGTACCAACACTGAAAAATAAAAATCATTTTTTCAACAAAAAACAACCGACTTCTAAAAAGAAATCACTAATAAGTGAAAAATTACTTTAATTTCGGTGGCAAAAAAAGGAAAGTACAAAGTCAAAGAAACCGCTGATTTTTTTTCACTTTTTAGTGTTTTTTTTGGGTCGGTTTTTTTTTTTTTTTTTTTTTTAATTTATATTTTTCGTTAATAATAGGTAGTTACAATGTGGCGTACCAGTGAACTGACTGTCGAAAAATGTAGTAAAAGTGGAGAAAGTAGAAGATTATAGTAAATATCAAGACCTCCTATTAGCAATCAACCACATCTCTGTCAACACTATAAAACCAATACTCTATTCTGCCTGAAATACACAGTGAACTAACCATCGAGACTCCATCTATGATGAGATTTTGAGGACATTGGAGACACGTTACTGAAGACGACGTTGCATAAGCCAGTTGGATATCGAATTTAAATGTGATAATATTTTCCAGTACTCCAACTCAATAAATAATCTAATAGTGTCCTTGGATCCTTGGATAAACTTTCAAAATTCTTCTTCCAAGTAAGCCAGTACAGTGCCTACTGTTCCATTGTAAACAGAGCATCAGCCCCTAACGATAATGTTACACGTTTTATTGTATACCTCAGGGAAATATTCTGCTTAATATTTTTTTCTTTCGTCACATTCTATTTTCACACATGTTTGTTTAGGGAAACTGGATTTGTAAACATATAGACATTACTGTAGTATTAGGATATACGTAAGAACTGATTTTAGGGTTTCATTATCTACAGGTATTGCGGTGTGGACGATAAATAATAATTAGTAATCGCTCTAAGTTAAATAGTGTTGGTGAAATACTCCTGTTTACATTAGAAACCGACTGCAGCTAAGAGAATACGTAAAGGTTACTTTGATGATAACTTAAGAGGGCGTACAACGGTACATTAGCGCCACTCCTTTAAAAAAATATTATCTCGTGGCTGGAAAGGAATTATGAATAACGGCTCAATAGAGACCCTCGGTAAGTGTGTCTAGAATTTTCTAATACCTTTAATAAAGTTTCTTAATAAGACACGAATCAACAAAATTCGATCTAAAGAAAAGCGGCTACATTCCTCTAGGTCGTATTTTGTTGCTTCTCAGTCAAGAGATAATATATTTTTAAAGGAGGGGCGCTAGTGTACCGTAGTACGCCCTCTTAAACAAAAACTTGAGAGAAGCTGACAACATTATTTTAACCTTTCCACAATAGATGTCTCTATAGACAATAGAATCTTGATTTTGGAGTTGAGTCCGGTAGGAATCGTGTCAGCATAACTGATGGGGTCCGATAGGGCCGATGCCTGCCGGGGTCGCGGATTGTTCGAAAGAGTTACCGTGGCCCTGGTGCACAGGCGACTGATCGAACACGGGTGGGTTTTAGTCAATAATAGTCTGACACGCCCTTCCGCTCCGTCCAGAGCGGGAGAGGTCAATCGTCGATTTCCCACCCAAAAAAAAAAGGCCCTTAACACAATACAGCAAAGTCGAATGCTGGATGAAGTGCCAAGTCAAACATTTAACCATAAAAATCTAAGCTGAAAGCAAGAGTAGTCAAATCCATCTTCGCATAAAATTACTTTAGTGTAGTTGGTTGCTAAGAGGCTTACAAGAGCTAAAGCGCGGTCACTGTCGGATTGCATAGAAAAGAAAGAGACGCGCGATGACACCACACTGGTAATTTATTGCAAAATATGAAGCAATTATGGATTTACAAAAAATCTATTCATTGGACTAAAAAATTAAAACACTATCACGTTAGTATGTTGCTTGTAGAATAATCTGACAAAAACTCTGAATGTTTGCATGTATGTTATTATGGTTATTAATCGTTAATAAAATGTTTTAGAGGTATCTTCGTGATTTTTTTCTATCATATTAAGTTAATTGTATTATGTTTTCAACACCTTATCTAACGAGTATATATCCAGAAGAATATCATATATTTTCTGATTTTGGTTACTGCAGTGGATCATATATTTTTAGGCATTATAAATTTGCGTTTAGGTCATGTAGTCCCCTTAATTGTTCAATAGCTTTTGCCTGCGACTTCAGTTTGCGCGGAAATCAACTATACATGCAGGCTGTGTTCACTATTTTACGGCATGCAGTGTTGTTTTTTTTATTTTAGGTTTACCTAGTATGAAAGTTATATTGTATTGCCCGATTTGTGAAACAAAAATTAAAAAAAAACACACACGACACACAATACACACACAAAAAGTGACACACGACAATAGTGTATCTTTCTATCCATGAAATATATATGTTTTAAATCGGATTAGTAATTTCTGAGATTACCTCCGACAAACAAACATTTCTACCTATTTATAATACCGGTTTTGATCAAAGAGATCTAAGATACTATAGAGAGGCTATGCGAAGAAATGTCATAGAAAAACTGTGATCCCATGTCTCAGTGACGCCATCTAGCATAATATAGCAAAATTAGAGAGGCATGTAGGCGTACCACGCTAGACTGAGCGACTTTTGCCCATTACGACAAAATAATGTATCGGATTACGATTTTGTTCACTATGTCCCTTCTATTGTTGAGTAAATAATTTCATGTCTTCGGTTTTGATAGATGTTATGACTAAAATGTTCCAAAAACGGTTTCTAAATATAGAAGGTGGCGAAACATTGTGGAATAAAATTCCCCTGTCCACAGTCCATACTTGTCTTTATGTTCGAAAGTAACTCTGTCTGTATGTTACCTTTCCACGCCTAAACCACTGAACGGACTTCAATAAAAAACTGGCTAGGATATAGATGGTATCCTGGGGAAGGAGATCGGCTACGTTTTGTTCCGGTAGCACGTTCCCGTGGGATTACGACATCTACGCGGGCAATGCAGCGGGCAGAAAATAGTACTTTTCAAAAGACAGGTTAGCAAGACCACCCGTCATACTAACCTACTTCTTTGACTTAAGTTCTTCAAAGTGGGACCCAGCTGCTACGCTCTGTGTTGTTAAATAAGTTCCCAACAACTATCTCTTATCAAGTGGATTTAAGTTTTAAATAAATGGATTTAAAGGTATAATTGCAGTTTGTAGTAAAACGTGATATCGATATAGAACAGATTTAATAATGTTGGTCCATTTTGTAAGTTTTTTTTGTTTACTAAATCAGGAATACCTTATTTCTGCCAGGGGAAAAATAATGGTTACGCCAGATTCAAATACAATACAAATATTTAATCGGCTTTATGATTTCATAATCTGCTTATGAACATAATAATAAAGTCAAAGTCAAATCATTTATTTCAAATAGGCACATAATAGGCACTTTTGAACATCACAACGTATTCTGTACTAATAAAACAATATAACTTACTAACTACTTAACTAATAATAAAATGTATCATATTAAACCGCCAGTATTCTTCCTCTTCTCTCCTACCTGATCTCTGCTGTGCCCGACAGGGTCCATAATTGTGACTAATATAAATATTTCCCTACCAACTGTATACATTATGTTACGCAATAAAGAATAGAGAATTGAGAAAAACATAAAACTGATTCTAGTGGCCCCTTCCAAAAGGTAGATTCGTATGGAGAAGAATGGGCAACAAACTCCCCGTTACTCTTTTAAAATGTTTTACAATATTTTGTATACAGTAATTATATAACTATATGTGAAGACGATGAATAAAATTACTATACCATAATAGGTAAAAAGAATTAAAAATAAAGCAATAACAGGTAAATTAATTATGTGATAGATACATGGTGCTCACATATTTACAAATTTTGTAAAAGAAGATGATTTTTCAAAAAAATAACAAGTAATAATTTAATGTGTGAGTTAAACTAATAACATAAAGTAACATCATAAAAATTATAAATTATACAATTAAATTAGCAAGCAGTTTGATTTTGTCTAGACTCTAGATTGTCCTATGGATCAGCACCAGCATGGTTTCCAAGCACGTTTAGATCTAGGATATAATCCTCTTATTTGTAATATGCTTGTTTATCGTTTACAAAGTGTTCTTTTATTTAAATTTTCTTTAATTTAATATTATATCACAAGGTATTTTGTTGTTACATTTGACACACACAGTATCCTATAAAAGATGCATGTGCTTTTAGATAATCTGAAAAAATATTGATTTATTTTATCTTTATATCTAGTATTAAAATTGTCTATCACATTACTTTGTTAAAAATATGTATATGCATAATATTTTCATAAATTAACACCGTCATAACATTCATATTTTGATTGAAATTGTTTCCTGAGAGATTCGTGGCGAAGTAGACTGTATATGGTTCCAACAGCTCTTTTTTGCAAAATAAAAAATTATTCAATATCAGCAGTCCGACCCCACAGTAAATTGGCATATAAAATAATGCTGTTGATGTAGCCAAAATAGACCAAATGCACGATTTCTACATCTGTAAATTGTCTTATCTTTCTAACAGCATAAGCGACCAAGCCTAGCCGCCCACAAGAGATGTTGTATGAGGTCTCCATTGTAATTTCTCGTCTAGTGTGATTCCTAAGAAAACCGTCTGATTCATAAATTCTACATTTTCTCCATTCAATATAATGTCACATTCGCTACTTCTAACATTAGGTAATCAAAATGTAATGCATTTTTTTTTTCATTTACTATCAAATTATATACCGTAAACTAATCATGGACCAGCTTGTCGATTCTGTAAAAAAATCTCACCGTGATCACTTGCGTGGAGTGAGATGTCAGTGTCATCCCACTGATGCTAGGGACTGACCAAGCATAACATTTACAATCATAATCGAGATTATAATAATATTTTATAAGCTAAATCTATTGATCATTTTATATTAAGTAGGTACTTATTTCATAGCTAATATTTAAGTGTCTAAACATTAGGTACTATTTTGGGGGGTATTAAAATAAAAAAGTACCTACTTAGAACAGAAATTCGGTGAGAAACGCAATGTGTTTTTTTTGCCTAGATTAGGCGCCTGAGGCGCGAGCGCGGCACGCACGTACAATAAACAAACAAAATATAACACACGTTTAAGACAGCTACTGAAGAAAATGCGCATCGATATTGTTTGTTATTTTACTATAAACCCAATGTTGAATGATTAGGTAAGTAAACGCAATGCCATGACCCAATCGCGATGTCATGTGGTTTGAAGAAGCGATTGTGGATCGAGTCGAGTAAAGCCTGTGCGACGTTGTTCAGCGTTGTTAATAACCCAAATCTATTCAATTCAAGAGTTCAAATGACACTCGCGGATCGCGCTCGCTTCATCTAGTCGAGGTACGGCTACGGCAATCGGGTGAAGTGCTAAGATCACGCCGCGCTTGCGCGTTAGGCACTGTCGATATCAAATTGAGTTTATTTTTTTACTTTTATAAATTAAGTAAGTATGAACGTTAATGTCAGCCGATGACTTAAATGCAATCCGATACCTAGCGTGATGAGATGCGCTACTACCTATAAGTACGATTTGTGTAATTAATTATGTGTACATAACTAGTCGTTGCCAATAATAGGTACAAGAATATTCATCAAATGAACGTCATCAATACCTACCTACCTACTATGACAATACCTATTCAACGGTTACACTTTACTGCAACTTGCGCAGCGCACCTTGCGCCGAAGTGGTGTCGCTATGGCAACCGCCGCGTGATTTCTATAAGTAACAAGAATTGGGTGATGTGAGCTGAGCACGCGACTGCGCAGAAGACAGAAGACGCTGTCATTATCATCACATTGTTTTTTTTTTACTCTCCACTACCGAAGTCCATGTCCCTAAGCCTGTTCGTATTCGAGTTCCGAGACAGTAATTTTATTAGTACCTACTTATTCATTTTATTGCTTTTAGATATTTTGTACCTACATTTAAAACGTAGGTTCAGTGCCAACCTATATTTTGTTTGCAATAATTATAAAGATTTCCTTTATTAACTAAGTACTTACCAACTACTTATTTAACATGCAATATGTCACACATGCGCAGTAGGAGCCTTACGCAAATGCTATACCTACCAATGTATGTTAAGTACAGCTGCCTAGGTAGGTAGGTACTACAAAGCATCTTCTCGTAGTCTGAGCATAGGTATGTACTTACCTACATAGTTTGATACATGTACGTTTGGTGTAATTAGGTACCAAATCATTAAAATAAAAAAAGATGTGCGTGATGTTTACCTACATAATTATCTAGTCGTTGCCAATAATAAAAGAATATTCATCAAATGATCATCATCAATATCTACCTACTTAATATGACAATATTCAACGGTTAAACTTTACTGCAACTTGCGCAGCGCACCTTGCGCCGAAGTGGTGTCGCTATGGCAACCGCCGCGTGATTTCTATACCTAGCTAACGAGAATCGGGTGATGTGAGCCGAGCACGCGACTGCGCAGAAGACACTATCATTCTCATCACATTGTTTTTTTTTTTACCGTCCGCTTCCGAAGACGGTGTCCGATTTGTGTAAATACCTAGTCGTTGCCAATAATAGGTACAAGAATATTCATCAAATGATCGTCATCAATACCTACCTACCTACTATGACAATATTCAACGGTTAAACTTTACTGCAACTTGCGCAGCGCACCTTGCGCCGAAGTGGTGTCGCTATGGCAACCGCCGCGTGATTTCTATAGCTAACGAGAATCGGGTGATGTGAGCCGAGCACGCGACTGCGCAGAAGACACTGTCATTCATCAACAGTAATTTTATTAGTACCTACTTGCCTACCTATTCATTTTAATGCTTTTAGATATTTTGTACCTACATTTAAAACGTAGGTTCAGTGCCAACCTATATTTTATTTGCAATAATTATACTGATTTCCTTTATTAACTAAGTACTTACCAACCACTTATTTAACATGCAATATGTCACACATGCGCAGTAGGAGCCTTACGCAAATGCTATACCTACCAATGTACCTATGTTAAGTACAGCTGCCTAGGTAGGTAGGTACTACAAAGCATCTTCTCGTAGTCTGAGCATAGGTAAATAGGTATGTACTTACCTACATAGTTTGATACATGTACGTTTGGTGTAATTAGGTACCAAATCATTAAAATAAAAAAAAATGTGCGTGATGTTTACCTACATATCTAGTCGTTGCTAATAATAAAAGAATATTCATCAAAATCATCATTATCAATACCTACCTACTTTGACAATATTCAAGATGAATGCTACTTGTGCAGCGCAGCAGCGCGCCGAAGTGGTGTCGCTATGGCAACCGCCGCGTGATTTCTATAGGTAGGTACCTAACGAGAATCGGGTGACGTGAGCTGAGCACGCGTCTGCGCAGAAGACTCTGTCATTCTCATCACATTCGAGTTTATTTTTCAATTTTCAGCCTTTGAATGTCATCTCTACAAGCATTGACGTATTCGGGCCTATAGGCAAATAAGTATGTACTTACCTATTTATTTCAATGCTTTTAGGTATTTTAATATCAATTCAAACCATTTTTATTAATTTTAAATGTCAGTTTAGTAATTAGTACCTACATTTGGTTTACAACAAATGGATATTACTTGACAGGTGAGATTGAGCAACTTCATAAAATAGTGATAGGCAAGTATTCAGTGATTGGTGTATTGTTCGTTTACATAATACGTAAAAAGCACATAAGTATTTTTTTAATACCCCGTCATCTAGATAAAACGCAGTACAAGATGCAATCCTTATTATAACATAAATATTTAGGCATATCAATAATCTAGGTATGGGTGCTGTTAAGACACACACAAATTGCTTTTCTCTTGCTATCAAGAAATTTAAATTATTCTATTTATTCATGTATTTGTTTCTATATTAGGTCTGTATTATTATTATTATTATAAGCATGTTTACTTTAATCTGATAGAATAATGTAAGTATGTGTAGGTCGCTAATACGATAATACGTCTACGCTTCGCTCCTGTCGCAGGTCTGCTGGAAGAAATTTCTAATGATATAGGTAAGCAGCTGTTCCTTTTTTCTATTCAATCTTTATGTATTTTACTATATTAAGTGTTTAATGTGTACATAAATAAATGAAATTTATTAATTTGTATCACATCAAAAAAAGTTGGCTAATAATGGTTTTTTCTACTGAGCTTCTTCTGCTGCTTCTCGGGGTTCAACTTCTTGATGCCTCGAGGATCGGAGGGTCGTCTGATGTGTCGGCTGCATTAGCTGCAAACCATGGTAATTAGTATTTGATGTAAGTACTTCATTCCTACATTCATTCTAGTATATTTTTTTAAATCCATTGAACCACCTAGTATAAAATTGACATTATCATCAGAACCACACGCAGAATCACCTGCAGATAATTTTGTACTTTTAATAAGTATAGCGGTATGATTTATTCTTAATACAATAAAAGATCAGCGTCTGACTCAACAAAATCAATCACATGGGCCATTATTATTCCTTTATTTTGAGTACAATGAGTTGCTATATTTCTTAATTCCATGCTCCATGCCTGTCATGTCCCAACTTATTTGCTCCCTATTATGTTTATCAAAAATAGTCTGTGAAATATTAATACAATACCTCAGACGGACACGATTGACAGACAGCCAGGATTGATGAGATCAAATCAAGTAGAGGTGGTGTTCCTTTATTGTCTTCAGTTTCTTTAGTACCTTGGCAACCGCAGGGTTGAATAGGTTCATCAGCTGAGAGGTAGAATAATATATCAGATTAATAAAATTTACTTGCATATTTTTTTACTGAACCTATGTTGTCCCACAGCTGGGCAAAGGTCTCCCACATAATTTTCCTTTTGCTGTGCCTTACTCCGGCCAATCGGTCAGGAACAAGTCCAAATCATCATGGCGGTAACAAATGGTATATCATTCATTCTTTGTACGGCTTCTTGCCAAAAACGTTGGTATGGTGAACCTGTTGTACAGGATGCGCGATAGTAAAAAAAATATACTGTTTCAGTCAGTGTATTTTCGTTGAGGTTGGAGTTAACTCCTCTCTCATCAGCATGTTGAGCTGGAACAAATGACACTCCAATTAAACTTGGTCTAAGTACTATGGAAAGTTAATTGAAAAAAAAGGACTTTGTTAAAGAGTTAAAAGTTTGAGTTTCAGAAAAATATATGGGGAATATTACTTAAAATTATAATAATGAGATGAACTTATCTAGTATAAATGAATAATAACAAGAATTACTTGATTTATTATAATTATTTTGACTGGTCCAAATGCTAGTAAATGACAAACTTTATCATTCCTATTTTAAGTGAACCGGGAATTATATAGAAAAAAATATATTATTACTACTAATATCACACAAATACCCATAAGTCAGACAGCCAAATTAAATTTGCCAATAGCTCATACCTGGTATGGTCGGATAGACTCTTAGAAGCTCAATTAAGTAAAAAGCAATGCTGGCAAAGAAACTTGAGTGGATTGGACTGAAATATTTATTAAACAATATTAGCAGGTACTTAGTTATTGATAACGTACGGACCTTTGTAAACTTTTGCGACTATTCTTATGGTAATTTCCTGGGCCGAAAACAATGAAGGATAAGACCAACTTGGCGCCAATACTTCTCAAATCTCATAGATGTATCTTTTCAAAGTGTATCTTGCACACACATAGCTTGGGAAGATCTCCCATAAGACGACCCAATGACCCGCTTAATCACTGTTAATGCTCAGAAGGCACTTTTTGCGTCCGATCTCACTAACAGGAAACGTTTGCATTTTCATCGTTTCGTAAGACAACAATGTTCGATAAAACACTTGCATCTTGCACTGCCAATGCGAAATAATACACTTTAAAATCACTGAGCAGCTATGAATGGAAATTAATCAACGGAAACTTTATTCGACCAGCCACAAAACAAGAAAACAAAACTTTTCATGAAAAAATCACAAACAAACTTCGAACGAAAACCGCCTAAATTTGACAGATAGTAACATTCCTATTGGTGCGTTCCGAATTGCATTGTAATCGATTTGAGTCATAAGCACTCAAATCGATTACAGTGTAATTCACTCAGTGCTTACACCTGTTCCGAATTAGCGTGAGCGCGATAACGTTGTCCCGTGAATCGTCATAGATGACGTCATGACATGTGCCATCTTGCGATAACGCTGACCATGGCCTTATAATGGGGATACGCCAAGGTAGCCCGCAAAATATATTTTTTTCTACGTTTTTCGCAATTTGCAGGTCAGTATAAGGTTGCATAATGATCTAAACATGATTCGCGATCGTATCAAATATTTGTTTAAAGAATTATAACAATAAAAATCATCAATACATCTCTTGTACATATTACCCTATTGAATGTCTATTTCATGAAATCATGACATTTGAGGCCAATTCTAACTTAAGGAGTAGTATTGCTGATTTTAATGATTATTTATTTATTTATTTATTTATTTACACAACACTTCTATCATAACAGGATATCCCAAAGCGATAGGGTGGTACTTAGCTTATGCTTATTTTACAAATAGTAACACAAATGGTATGCAGTTATTCTTGCGTATTATTATTATAATTATGTAAAGCCATACTTGTTACAATCATGAATCATATTTTAATCAACATAAAACCGGACATTGCACTGCAAATTGCAAAAAACATAAATAAATTTGAATTTCGCGGGCTACCGTAGCGCATCCCACTTAAGTTTTGACTAATCTGTGAATAATAATATCTTAGAGATAAAGTTCCGGTGTTTCAACAAACAGAATTTAAAATTCTTCTTGGTAACACTGGTGGCTCGCGTCACAACGGTCCAAGTTCCAAATATATCTGCAATGTAAGCTCTAAATAAATTATTGATTGTTTGAATTTAGTATGTCTCTACTTTGATTATGTTTGTCAGTGACAATAAAGGTAATTAATTATTAATTTTCAAATCATCCCTAGCCAAGCTTAAAGATTACTAAACTTCACGATTTATGGGGAAACGGCGTCACTGGAACGTTCCACTAAAAAAAAAAACATAATTTTGTAAATAGTTCCAAAAATTATCTACCGCTATAAAAAAACAAATGAAATCAGCTAAAATATTTGTTTTCTAAAATATTTTCCGTCAGTATTTGGACATAATTTTTTTCTCGTTTCCACAGGAAACGAAACTTAAATAAAACACAACCGTTACTCTATGGCTGGAAAACATAAGAATGTTCTTGTGACTGTCAATGTCAAATTTAGGCGGTTTTCGTTCGAAGTTTGTTTGTGATTTTTTCATGAAAAGTTTTGTTTTCTTGTTTTGTGGCTGGTCGAATAAAGTTTCCGTTGATTAATTTCCATTCATAGCTGCTCAGTGATTTTAAAGTGTATTATTTCGCATTGGCAGTGCAAGATGCAAGTGTTTTATCGAACATTGTTGTCTTACGAAACGATGAAAATGCAAACGTTTCCTGTTAGTGAGATCGGACGCAAAAAGTGCCTTCTGAGCATTAACAGTGATTAAGCGGGTCATTGGGTCGTCTTATGGGAGATCTTCCCAAGCTATGTGTGTGCAAGATACACTTTGAAAAGATACATCTATGAGATTTGAGAAGTATTGGCGCCAAGTTGGTCTTATCCTTCATTGTTTTCGGCCCAGGAAATTACCATAAGAATAGTCGCAAAAGTTTACAAAGGTCCGTACGTTATCAATAACTAAGTACCTGCTAATATTGTTTAATAAATATTTCAGTCCAATCCACTCAAGTTTCTTTGCCAGCATTGCTTTTTACATAGTTGAGCTTCTAAGAGTCTATCCGACCATACCAGGTATGAGCTATTGGCAAATTTAATTTGGCTGTCTGACTTATGGGTATTTGTGTGATATTAGTAGTAATAATATATTTTTTTCTATATAATTCCCGGTTCACTTAAAATAGGAATGATAAAGTTTGTCATTTACTAGCATTTGGACCAGTCAAAATAATTATAATAAATCAAGTAATTCTTGTTATTATTCATTTAT
Organism: Griposia aprilina; assembly: GCA_916610205.1. NCBI lineage: Eukaryota > Metazoa > Arthropoda > Insecta > Lepidoptera > Noctuidae > Griposia > Griposia aprilina. The sequence goes on along the minus strand of OU744305.1, from coordinate 9,025,775 downwards.
ACTAGATAAGTTCATCTCATTATTATAATTTTAAGTAATATTCCCCATATATTTTTCTGAAACTCAAACTTTTAACTCTTTAACAAAGTCCTTTTTTTTCAATTAACTTTCCATAGTACTTAGACCAAGTTTAATTGGAGTGTCATTTGTTCCAGCTCAACATGCTGATGAGAGAGGAGTTAACTCCAACCTCAACGAAAATACACTGACTGAAACAGTATATTTTTTTTACTATCGCGCATCCTGTACAACAGGTTCACCATACCAACGTTTTTGGCAAGAAGCCGTACAAAGAATGAATGATATACCATTTGTTACCGCCATGATGATTTGGACTCGTTCCTGACCGATTGGCCGGAGTAAGGCACAGCAAAAGGAAAATTATGTGGGAGACCTTTGCCCAGCTGTGGGACAACATAGGTTCAGTAAAAAAATATGCAAGTAAATTTTATTAATCTGATATATTATTCTACCTCTCAGCTGATGAACCTATTCAACCCTGCGGTTGCCAAGGTACTAAAGAAACTGAAGACAATAAAGGAACACCACCTCTACTTGATTTGATCTCATCAATCCTGGCTGTCTGTCAATCGTGTCCGTCTGAGGTATTGTATTAATATTTCACAGACTATTTTTGATAAACATAATAGGGAGCAAATAAGTTGGGACATGACAGGCATGGAGCATGGAATTAAGAAATATAGCAACTCATTGTACTCAAAATAAAGGAATAATAATGGCCCATGTGATTGATTTTGTTGAGTCAGACGCTGATCTTTTATTGTATTAAGAATAAATCATACCGCTATACTTATTAAAAGTACAAAATTATCTGCAGGTGATTCTGCGTGTGGTTCTGATGATAATGTCAATTTTATACTAGGTGGTTCAATGGATTTAAAAAAATATACTAGAATGAATGTAGGAATGAAGTACTTACATCAAATACTAATTACCATGGTTTGCAGCTAATGCAGCCGACACATCAGACGACCCTCCGATCCTCGAGGCATCAAGAAGTTGAACCCCGAGAAGCAGCAGAAGAAGCTCAGTAGAAAAAACCATTATTAGCCAACTTTTTTTGATGTGATACAAATTAATAAATTTCATTTATTTATGTACACATTAAACACTTAATAAAGTAAAATACATAAAGATTGAATAGAAAAAAGGAACAGCTGCTTACCTATATCATTAGAAATTTCTTCCAGCAGACCTGCGACAGGAGCGAAGCGTAGACGTATTATCGTATTAGCGACCTACACATACTTACATTATTCTATCAGATTAAAGTAAACATGCTTATAATAATAATAATAATACAGACCTAATATAGAAACAAATACATGAATAAATAGAATAATTTAAATTTCTTGATAGCAAGAGAAAAGCAATTTGTGTGTGTCTTAACAGCACCCATACCTAGATTATTGATATGCCTAAATATTTATGTTGTAATAAGGATTGCATCTTGTACTGCGTTTTATCTAGATGACGGGGTATTAAAAAAATACTTATGTGCTTTTTACGTATTATGTAAACGAACAATACACCAATCACTGAATACTTGCCTATCACTATTTTATGAAGTTGCTCAATCTCACCTGTCAAGTAATATCCATTTGTTGTAAACCAAATGTAGATACTAATTACTAAACTGACATTTAAAATTAATAAAAATGGTTTGAATTGATATTAAAATACCTAAAAGCATTGAAATAAATAGGTAAGTACATACTTATTTGCCTATAGGCCCGAATACGTCAATGCTTGTAGAGATGACATTCAAAGGCTGAAAATTGAAAAATAAACTCGAATGTGATGAGAATGACAGAGTCTTCTGCGCAGTCGCGTGCTCAGCTCACGTCACCCGATTCTCGTTAGGTAGGTAGGTACCTATAGAAATCACGCGGCGGTTGCCATAGCGACACCACTTCGGCGCGCTGCTGCGCTGCGCAAGTAGCATTCATCTTGAATATTGTCAAAGTAGGTAGGTATTGATAATGATGATTTTGATGAATATTCTTTTATTATTAGCAACGACTAGATAATTATGTAGGTAAACATCACGCACATCTTTTTTATTTTAATGATTTAGTACCTAATTACACCAATCGTACATATAGGTAGTAGCGCATCTCATCACGCTATCGGCTGACATTATGATCATACTTAATGTTATCAAACTATGTAGGTAAGTAGATACCTACCTAGGCAGCTGTACTTAACAGACATTGGTAGGTATTGCATTTGCAAAAGGTTCTTACTGCGCATGCGTGACGCGTTGCATGTTAACTAAGTGGTTGGTAAGCACTTAGTTAATAAAGGAAATCAGTATAATTATTGCAAATAAAATATAGGTTGGCACTGAACCTACGTCTTAAATGTAGGTACAAAATATCTAAAAGCATTAAAATGAATAGGTAGGCAAGTAGGTACTAATAAAATTACTGTTGATGAATGACAGTGTCTTCTGCGCAGTCGCGTGCTCGGCTCACATCACCCGATTCTCGTTAGCTATAGAAATCACGCGGCGGTTGCCATAGCGACACCACTTCGGCGCAAGGTGCGCTGCGCAAGTTGCAGTAAAGTTTAACCGTTGAATATTGTCATAGTAGGTAGGTAGGTATTGATGACGATCATTTGATGAATATTCTTGTACCTATTATTGGCAACGACTAGGTATTTACACAAATCGGACACCGTCTTCGGAAGCGGACGGTAAAAAAAAAAACAATGTGATGAGAATGATAGTGTCTTCTGCGCAGTCGCGTGCTCGGCTCACATCACCCGATTCTCGTTAGCTATAGAAATCACGCGGCGGTTGCCATAGCGACACCACTTCGGCGCAAGGTGCGCTGCGCAAGTTGCAGTAAAGTTTAACCGTTGAATATTGTCATATTAAGTAGGTAGATATTGATGATGATCATTTGATGAATATTCTTTTATTATTGGCAACGACTAGATAATTATGTAGGTAAACATCACGCACATCTTTTTTTATTTTAATGATTTGGTACCTAATTACACCAAACGTACATGTATCAAACTATGTAGGTAAGTACATACCTATGCTCAGACTACGAGAAGATGCTTTGTAGTACCTACCTACCTAGGCAGCTGTACTTAACATACATTGGTAGGTATAGCATTTGCGTAAGGCTCCTACTGCGCATGTGTGACATATTGCATGTTAAATAAGTGGTTGGTAAGTACTTAGTTAATAAAGGAAATCTTTATAATTATTGCAAACAAAATATAGGTTGGCACTGAACCTACGTTTTAAATGTAGGTACAAAATATCTAAAAGCAATAAAATGAATAAGTAGGTACTAATAAAATTACTGTCTCGGAACTCGAATACGAACAGGCTTAGGGACATGGACTTCGGTAGTGGAGAGTAAAAAAAAAACAATGTGATGATAATGACAGCGTCTTCTGTCTTCTGCGCAGTCGCGTGCTCAGCTCACATCACCCGATTCTTGTTATCTATAGAAATCACGCGGCGGTTGCCATAGCGACACCACTTCGGCGCAAGGTGCGCTGCGCAAGTTGCAGTAAAGTGTAACCGTTGAATATTGTCATAGTAGGTAGGTAGGTATTGATGACGTTCATTTGATGAATATTCTTGTACCTATTATTGGCAACGACTAGTTATGTACACATAATTAATTACACAAATCGTACTTATAGGTAGTAGCGCATCTCATCACGCTAGGTATCGGATTGCATTTAAGTCATCGGCTGACATTAACGTTCATACTTACTTAATTTATAAAAGTAAAAAAATAAACTCAATTTGATATCGACAGTGCCTAACGCGCAAGCGCGGCGTGATCTTATCACTTCACCCGATTGCCGTAGCCGTACCTCGACTAGATGAAGCGAGCGCGATCCGCGAGTGTCATTTGAACTCTTGAATTGAATAGATTTGGGTTAATAACAACGCTGAACAACGTCGCACAGGCTTTACTCGACTCGATCCACAATCGCTTCTTCAAACCACATGACATCGCGATTGGGTCATGGCATTGCGTTTACTTACTTAATCATTCAACATTGGGTTTATAGTAAAATAACAAACAATGTCGATGCGCATTTTCTTCAGTAGCTGTCTTAAACGTGTGTTATATTTTGTTTGTTTATTGTACGTGCGTGCCGCGCTCGCGCCTCAGGCGCCTAATCTAGGCAAAAAAACCACATTGAGTTTCTCACCGAATTTCTGTTCTAAGTAGGTACTTTTTTATTTTAATACCCCCCAAAATAGTACCTAATGTTTAGACACTTAAATATTAGCTATGAAATAAGTACCTACTTAATATAAAATGATCAATAGATTTAGCTTATAAAATATTATTAAAATCTCGATTATGATTGTAAATGTTATGCTTGGTCAGTCCCTAGCATGAGTGGGATGACACTGACAGCTCAGTCCGCGCTCACTTCACCTATGTGTTCACGGTGAGATTGTTACAGAATAGCACAGCTGAATAATAGAGTTATTCACGTCGTCAAGATTTTGTGACCGTTTGTCGATTTTAGAGATCAATGATGTGTCATCTGCAAAACACCATCTTCGGTCGATTTTGAAGTAACTGGGATAAATCATTAATGTAATCTAAAAACCACTATAAAGTGAAAAATAACTTTAATTTCGGAAGTCGGTTTCTTTGGATCTGTATTTTAGTTTTTTGCCACCGACTTCCGAAATTAAAGTTATTTTTCACTTTGTAGTGTTTTTTTAGAAGTCGGTTGTTTTTTTTGCAATAAAGTTTATTATTTTTCACTTTTTAGTGGGTCTGTTATTAATTTATCTAAGTTACAAAAGCCCAATTTCAACTGGGACGTTAATTTTTGAGGAGTTATCCCGTAAAAACGAGAAGAACTGGAGCTGATGGTGAAGCCACCATTAGCTCCATTTCACCATATGTATTGTGGTGAGCTTAACCTACTTAGCAACCATATTAAAGTAATCGAATCGCAACCACAATGAGTAGTTCCAGTGGCCACCTCTGGTCTTCATCATCAGTTTCACTTCAACAAATGGTGCATTCCGTGCGCAAATTCATGAGTTAGGTACTATAATAAAATACCCAAATCGCTATAGGTGTGCCTATAAAATTTGAGGATTTACCAAATAATCAATCGACCAAAAAAACCGATTGTACTCTGCTGTCACTTAATCTTTCGCTGGACTTATAAATCGAGGACCGTAAAGCCCATTATTTACCATAATAGCCCGTGCTTTAAGAGACCCTTGAAACTCCACCATCAATACCAGCTAACGACGAATAGTTAAACTTACCGAGCGAGCGGATGACCCTAAACTTTTTATACTGATCTTTTGTATTGCCATTACGCCTATCAATAAAAGTTGAACGTCTGTCTATGTCAATGTTGACAATCAGTTGCATGATAAAGTTTTTGTTTGCCTGTGGGAATCGATCAACTCAGGAAAATGTCCTCTATCTTATATGGTTTTTTCTGTAGTTGTATCCCTGGTTAACGAGTTACTTTGCATTATTTTAATTTTTTTGTTGTATGTGGTGGCGCTACTTGCAAATAACACAAGCCAATAACAGTTACCTAATATTTAAAACATTACCATCCTTTTGGGCTCCGCCGCAATCGAGTAAAAAGTTAGTAAATGCCTAATGGCCCCAGACGTGCCATCTACTGCAGAGGTGCTAAAATGTGACCGATTCCCAGTAATGGTTTGTGTAAGAAAATAATTATCTGTAGCGCCCCTTCTCTTTGTTTATGCATGATTAATGACATTTGTTTCATGACCTCGTACAAAAAAAAATAACTTTACACGTCAAGGGTATCTAATGGGCACTTATGTTCTAATTTTTTAACCTAGAAATAAATGATGACCAGTACAAAAACAGTACTCATTCTAAAATCACATAAATCGTTAGGTGGTAGTAATAAAGTAACATAATCCTTAAAAGAAAGAAAAAAAAACCCCGGGCAGACCAAAATAAAAATTGCCCTACAGAAATGTATAACACTACTACCAACCAAAAGAAACTTCTAGCCATAAGCCTTAACATGTTTTATTCGCAAAATTCAAAACTTATCCCCTGTACAGGGCCGAGAAAGATTGTGAATTTACAACTCTGAAGATAATTTAGCTCCCAAAATAAATATCTGATACCAAATAAAAACGAACTCTGGGTCCAAAACATAAGGTTGATAATAGAGTATTGACAGAGATCACGCCAAACAGTCTAAAATAACGTGAAACGTGCTCTCATTTGAATTTCAGTGTAATCGGCTCCGATATCGGTGCAGAAAAAGGGGTTTTTCCGGCTGAAAAAAACATCTCTATGTTTATAAAAAGTAATCGCGTATACTGATAAAGTAAACGGGGGGTAGGTCAGCGGGATAATAGTGTAACATACTAACAATAGCAATAGCTTTCATTTTGACAGTTCAACAACATTCATTGCGTTGTTCACGTTGTTGAGAAGGCAAATTATTCGAACACATGTAGCAACGGATTAGCAATATCATTCAAATGATTCAGATTGTGATTGATAGTGTGTTATGCAATTAGAGTTCAGGCTTAAAACAAGCATATTTTGCTGATAACCTAATAGAAATTGGATGGGTAAAAGTGCGACATAAGGATACAAAAAGTTAATCTGACTTCAGTATACAAATCCATCTTCTTAAAAAAAAACATGCATATTCATTTTGAAATATCAAAACACGAAGGTATTAAGTTAAAAATCTCCTTTCCTCTGTAAAAAATAATTATTTCTCTGGTTTTGTGAACTTTTAACATAATAGGTAAGTATCTATTTAGTTGGTAGAATGTGGGTGTTAAGTATCAAGCTCCAGGTATGCTGCTGGTGGTCTTGAATTAATAAAACTACGTGATTTCAATGATATGACTGTATTTCTTGGCTAGGTTCTGATTACAATTTTTAATGAGACGTTCAAGGAGTCGGCGAGCGAGTGAAGGGCAGGAGGAAGCTCGCGATCGCAGTGTGCTGTGTGACCCGATATGACGTCAGGAACAGTGGGTGTAGTTTCATTACACTTCTGCCAATCCCTTCAGCAACACAGGCCTTCATGTTTTTTTGTTTCGACTAAATATAAATTACTAGATATCATCAAAAGCTGTATAATCGACCACACAGTATATTTTCATGCTACCTATCAGAAGATGGACAGGGTACGGGTGGGTGTGTAGGGACATTCCAACAGAAACAAAAGCTCTACTGCCTACGAACGCGTGAACTGGACAGGATAACTGTCTCGAACAGAACCTTTTGGCCAGGAATAAAACATGTAATGTAACAAACTTTTATTATTCAACGCAGTACAATTTACACTTGCTACTGCGCTCAGTGTTCCACCAAATTGGAACACATAGATTAAGGGGCCTACATGACCTAAACGCAAATTTATAATGCCTAAAAATATATGATTCACTGCAGTAACCAAAATCAGAAAAATATATGATATTCTTCTGGATACTCGTATGCTAGTTAGATAGTGTGTTGAAAACATAATACAATTAACTTGATATGATAGAAAAAAATCACGAAGATACCTCTAAAAAAATACTTTAACGATTAAAAACCATACTAATATACATGCAAACATTCAGATTTTTTGTCAGATTATTCTAAAAATAACATACTAACATAATAGTGTTTTAATTTTTTAGTCCAATGAATAGATTTTTTGTAAATCCAAAATTGCTTCATATTTTGCAATAAATTTCCAGCGTTGTGTCATCGCGCGTCTCTTTCTTTTCTATGCAATCCGACAGTGACCGCGCTTTAGCTCTTGTAAGCCTCTTAATAATTAATCTATGTGTTCCCAATGGCTGCCCATAATAGCGGAAGAAGCGATTGCGATGTCAATTTGCTCACCATTCATAGTGGGACAAGCTTTAATCAAATTAGTTATCAATAAGAATAAACAAATCAACTAACATATGTACTTTGACAAACTAATTTATTTATTTATTTAAAAAAGGTACACCAACAGCTTCTGTATACAAAATATCACATAACAGTAGGTAGCAGCCATGGGCTTATACAGTTGCCAATAACAGGTGAACCAACATTCTCAAATACAGTGATAACCTAAGGTAAAAACAAAAAGTAAAAAAAATATTAAACAATTTAAGTGATAACAAACCATAAAAACAGAAATACGAGTATCAAATTACATAAGAAAAGCTACAGAGGTTGCAAGAAACACTTACATACTAACACAATTAATCTTAGATTATGTGGGTTGCGTGCTTTGGGACCCTAAAACTTAAAACTTGGGCTTAATCAATTACTAATAAATTCATTAATATGAATTTGTTACTAATTGATTAGTTGTTAAAAAATGTTGTTGTGAAAATTATTAGTTTTTAAGTAATCTAGTAATGTAGATTATTTAAAAACTAATAATTTTATGAGTGCATGACTTCCTAACAAATCAATAGATTATGTGAGATTTTTTTATTTGATTTTATAGATTTTGATTGGTTCCAATTTTTTTTTTATCGGGTTGTAAAAGTTATCCACAGGTTGGTAATAAATTGGTCTTAATAGTACGAAAGCAGCCTAGTTTTTTTTTTTGAAATTTTTAAACTTGGAATAATTATATTTACTTTTGGCATAATGTGAGGTGAGATGTAGGCATCTCAAAAAAAGTTGTAGGTAACTGACTATTGTATCGTAAGTAACTGTAAATATACACCACCAAATGGATAAAATTAGCATATTAACCACTGCTTAAATAGAATAAGCCTCTGCAACAAACTTCCTATTTACACAAGACTTCAATGCCCTCCCTGTGTAAACTTATCTGTGTGTGACCCACGCACTAGTTCATTCGACAAGGTCGAGAAAGCCTTCGGAAATCGTTGACATATTCAAAAGGCGTTAAGTGTGATAGTTTTTGCAGAAACCCTTTTTGTTCAAGAGAATGCTGACGAGTGATGTTCTATTTTAGGACGCTTTTGTTAGCAACTTTTGATTGATATTCTGTTAGGGCTTGATATTTCGAAAAATGTTACTATAGAGGTATGAGGAACAGGGTGTAAAGCTCACTCATACTCTATGGAAAAGGGAGGATCCTCCAACCACACGGGTGTTGTGTCTGGCGGGCAACTGCCCGACGGTTGATGTCGGGATGTTGTATACAGGGTGGAATTTTGTAATGCCACCTGGAGGGAAAGTACTCTTAATACTGCAGATAGAAAGTTTTACTCAAAGGAAACATTCCTTTATTTTTGAATAGAAAGCAAACTGCATTCAAAGATTTTCGAAAATTCTCTTCTCCCACACCCGGGAATCGAACCGGCTAAAATCTGAAAAAATTATACCCTGTACTTTTATTGCATCGATCGTTAGGGTCAATTATAAGGATGAAATCTCTATCAAACATGATAAATTAAATGAAAGGAAAACCAGGAAATCTGAAGTTACAAATTCAATGAGTCAAGTTAAACTCTTTAACTAACATCCATCTTTTGTAATGCAGACTCCTTTGCGACATACTCGTAGCTGCGTGTATGAGGTAATTTAAATATGGAATGTTAGATTAAAATTTGAAAATTAGATTGTCATAGTTGTTATTCACATTTGATTGTTTTTACAACTCATTTCACATTTTGTCTCACGGTGAAAATGGCTTATCAAGAACAGTTTGATTTAATGGAAGCTTATTTTTTAAATAACAAAAACGTGAATCTAGCTCTGCGGTGGTATGGAGAGAGATATCAAGACCGACAGGCACCAACTCGGTTCGTATTGAAAAGAATGGTAGAAAAATTTAAAGAATACGGGTGGTTTCAAGAAGAGACGGCAAACTATTCAGCAAAACTATTTCGATTTTGAACTAGATGTTTTAACATACTTTGAATCATTTCCAAAGGCTTCAAGTAGAGATGCTGCCAATGAATTAGGAACAACCCACACTCGCGTACTTAAAGTGCTGAAAAAGTATAAGTATAAATGCTATCGTGAAGGTCGGTTGGTGCAAAAATTGCATATTGGGGATCGTGACAGACGATTACAATTTTGTGAAAACATGCTTGGAGAAATTGACCGAAACCCTAATTTTTTGAGTAACATTGTATGGTCTGACGAAACCAACTTCAGCAATAATGGCATGTACAATCGCCGCAATAACCATTATTGGTCTCGAGTGAATCCTGTTCGTGTTCATGAAACTAACAATCAAGTAAGATTTTCTTTCAACGTTTGGTGCGGAATTATGAGAAATAATGTAGTGTTAGTCCACGTGTACGAAGGTCATTTAAACACTGTCAAGTATATTGAAATACTGGATCTCTTAAGAAACGAGTTAAATGGTTTCCCCGAGGAAGAGCGAAACCAAATAATTCTACAGCAAGATGGTGCTCCAGCACATAACAGCAGAATCACTACTGCCTACATTAATAACCATTTTAATACCTGGATTGGTACAAACGGCACAATCAGATGGCCTGCGAGATCGCCAGATCTCACCCCATTCGATTTTTTTTTGTGGGGATATGTAAAAAATCAAATTTACATGAAATCTTATGCGAATGACAACGAGTTGAGAGTTGAAGTTCAGAATACGATTTATAATATTCACCACAACACTTTATTAAAGGTTACTAGAAATGAATTCGTTAAAAGAATAATTTGTGTATCCAAGAGAATGGAGCCCATTTCGAGCAACTAATTAGTTAGTTTACCATTTTTGTAAATAATTAAATTAATTTAAGATTTCCTGGTTTTCATTTAATTTATCATGTTTGTTAGAGAGATTTCATCCTTATAATTGACCCTAACGATCGATGCAATAAAAGTACAGGGTATAATTTTTTCAGATTTTAGCCGGTTCGATTCCCGGGTGTGGGAGAAGAGAATTTTCGAAAATCTTTGAATGCAGTTTGCTTTCTATTCAAAAATAAAGGAATGTTTCATTTGAGTAAAACTTTCTATCTGCAGTATTAAGAGTACTTTCCCTCCAGGTGGCATTACAAAATTCCACCCTGTATATGCTAGTCGCGCGGTAAACTCTGCTTGCGCGATGCAGGATTTGTGTGACGTCAGTATGACGTGTAGCTCGCATGTGGCGATGTAGATACCGCTACAGTTACTGTTTTTATTCTGAAAAACACTGATTCAAATACATTTTAAAGTCAATATAATAAATTAAAAAGATTATACTAATTGTCGACCTTAATTACAACCCAGAAGTAATTTAAAACTTCAATTACCACGAAACTCAGAACAGAGGTCAAAGTTTTCAAATTATACCATCGCGATGAAAATAAACTATCATGAGAAATCGGAACATCAATCATCGAACGATTTTTTTCCTCGTTTCGATATTAACTTATAGATAAAAAAATATCGTCCAATCTATCCGTCCGTCTACAGCAGTTGACACTGGAACTCACCTAGAGCATAGAATACCTAAGAATGTACAAGAAGTGTGACTTCTAGGCGTGGGAAAAGTGTACCATTTTTGTAATTGGAACATTTGCATCTGGATCACTGAAATGATCCGAAACACTGATATGTTTCATTTGGATCATTTGGCTCATCGGCTCAAAGGATATAAAATATAGAATGTTACGTATACTCTTACAAACGATAACTTGTCAAGCAGTTTATGCAATAAACTAACGTATCGTATTCAATTTTATATGTAAGCGCCTTAGTGCTATTTTTTACGTACATTGATAACGACAATGAAACACTGAGAGTGATACACGTCTCATTTGGGATCTGTTTCTGACTTGTATAGATTGTAATATCTCACCCGCTCACTCGCGACTCGCGAGTCAGTAGTAACTTAGTGTGCCAGACTCTCAGTCTCCCTCTCTCGCTCACTGCTCAGTCGTTTCGCAAGCGACGCGTCGCGCGGAAAGAGCACAGAGCAAAATAATGTTTCAGATCCAAATGATCCGTTTGAAATGTTGTAACTGAACCAATCTTTTGAATCACTTCAATGATCCGGATCAATGACTCGGTTCCGTAAAGAGTTACACACGCCTAGCCACTTCCACGCCGAATGCATTCTAAATACAACGCTGCAAGGTGCTTTTGGTGCATGGCGAAAATCGAAACTAACGTCGCCATCTTGTTATCTACAACACTACAATTTCTGTGAAAATTTCATAAATATTTACAAACAACGCCCCCCTGTCAATGTCAAACAAATTGTCAAATTGACAAGTTTGATAACCTGCTTTAGGCTTAGGCGTCCGCGAGCCTTAGCAACCGCCGTGTATTCCGGCGGCATCGATGCACGCACGTGCCTGCATTATCTGACCCCTCCTCCCCTCTTCTTCTTAGAAAGAGGGTCAGGAAATGCGAGCCACTGACTTACGAAGGAAACTACATTGACGCTTCTGTACGAATTCTTAACTCTATGCCTAGAGTAACAGAAGTGGCCGTGTCCCTAATTCTTCCGGGACATTTAACTTGGTCCCCCTACTGTCATCCCCAACAGATTTATGATGCACGTCCGTGTTATTACAACCCATGAAAATACTATTATATACTATATATAGCTCGAGTAGGAAAGAAATGATGTTGAAAGTTAATAAGAGTCGTAACTATTGCTTGTGTGGTAGGAAAAGTTCCTGATTCACTTTCACTTTGTCTCAATTTATTGGTATACTAGTGACCAGTTTTACCACTTGTCATCGAGATTTATTAATTATAAATGGAGACATAATATATGTAATACACATAAACCTTCTGGAATGAAATCTCTAAATAATGGTGTTATCTGCATCAAAATCTGTTTAGAAGAAAAACGTGGGCATACAGACAGAGACGAAAAGCCACTTCACTACATATTATAAAACAAAGTCTCCCGCCGCGGCTGTCTGTCTGTCTGTACGCGATAAACTTAAAAACTACCGAATGGATTTTCGTACGGTTTTTATCAATGGACGGAGAGACTCATCAGGAAGGTTTACGTGTATAATTCATTAAAGTTTTGTGTAAATTAGCTGAAACATGACAATGATAGTTGAAGAAGTCGGAAGAAATCCTGCCGTGTGAGAGCTATCTCGGCGTGCGCTGCAGAAACCTTTAGATGTACACATAAATTATGTATGGTGGGATTATTACTCATAAATAGTTCTAAAAATAAGTCCGCGGTAGCATAGGTTTACCATTTAGGCGAACGCCGTTATTGGCAAAACTTTGTCGGTTGCATTATGTTTTGGTGAGTTGGAGTACTCTTTGGACCGTTGATAAAGATACTCCTACTGTTCCAGCAGTGCTACGCTGACTTCTTCCTTCTTGTACCATGGTAATAATCCATGTACATTCTTCAGGTGGTAACGACATGATATTGCACTGAATACTCTGATCAATCAAAGGAACCATTTATAATGTTTTTTTTATGACATTTAAAGAGAAACCTGTCTGTGAATGTGAGTAGCATGCAGGCTAGATGAAATACATGATATTCATTTTAATATTGTGAATGTGAAGACTATGTGGGACATTGTTGCTTTTTTTTTCTTTCAGGTAGTTTTAATCTTAGTCTGGCAGTTTGAGTAATTTTTGTGGCCCACCCAAATGTCCTTTTTTTGGTATTGTTCGTTGAATCGTTGAGCTCCTTAAGTTCTGAGTTGAGCTGCACGATTACTGACAAATGCGTGCACTGACTGGACAGGTCGACTCAATCTGTGTGGTTTTTCCTCAAAATACCATTTCAGACAAATCTACATGGTCTTCACATGATCTGACCAAGATTATGTCTGGACTTTAAAAGAGACTGTGACCTCTGAGTTTTTTTCGGCCTTTCTTCTCAGAGTAGTCAGATAGGAAACGCCGACCTCATCTAGTTTTAAAATATCATTGACGTGTAAAAGTGTTTGTACAAACCTATTTACAGAAATAAAATCATTTATCATTTATCATTTAATGACAGCTCGGTTTGAAACAAAAGCAGAAAAAATATTATTTTCCTAATTTTAAATTTTGAAATTTTTCAAAGAGCATTTTTTTTTTTAATCTGTAACTTGTACCAATGAAACCTCTTTAGAGATTTAGAACAAGCATAAGTAACCTGCTTACTACATATTATTTATTCTAGCGATCTAGGTATATAATTTATGAAGATATACCACGGTTTTTATTAGAGACCCGGATTTTTTGCAATCCAGTGTAGTTTAAAAAATTAAAAATCGCGACAGTGCACGTGTCGCCGCTATGTAATAAAAAAAAGATGTAATCATAATCTTGCAGGATTGGAAATAAAATACATTAAAAATACTCCAAGTAGGATGAACATCAGTTACATTATAATTTAACCCACATGCTCGACGCAACAGGCTGATACGACATTACATCTGAGAAAAAAGTAGACATATATATTTTCTACTACCCGTGCGAAGCCGGAGCGGGTCGCTAGTTAATTGTGTATCTTTATAGATATAGAAGATGTAGTTAGATTCACGGGAGTAGCACTAATTATGTATATTGGATGGAAGTGAGAAAAGTTTTCAGTATGATTGTGAAAGGCTGTTTGAATGAAGAACGACATGATGGATGTTGTTTGAAAGATGATACGGCTAGAATGGGGTGAATACCCACCCTTAATGATGACGGCTGATAGAGATGAATGGGAGAAAACAAGCTGCGCTGAACCCAAACAAATTGGAGAAATAAGGATCAGGAGGATATTGACCTTGTGGGGGAGCTTGTATAGAGCTGCAATTGCTAATAAAAGGTAAGTCTTAAGGGTGGGCTCGCTGCTTCAGATTGCCTAGTCCTCTCCTGCATTAGTTTATTCCGTAAATAAGATCGCCTCGTTGGTCTAGTGGTCGCAAGCGCTACTGCTGAGCATGAGGTCCTGGGTTCGATTCCCGGGTCGGGCAAAGTGGTATTGGGTTTTTCCAACTGGAATTTCTCGGTAGCAGCCTGGAGTCTGGATTTGTGCCCGGTTGATGGCAATAGGCTCGCCCCCTATTACATGGGACTTAAACATAACTGGCGAAATGTGGGTGTGCTATAGGTACACCTCTGCCTAACCCTTTGGGGAATACAGGCGTGATGTTATGTTAAGATGGACATGGCGAGTAGAATCCATCCGCGATATCTGCCATAATGTCTAAAATTATACAAATAAGCTGTCATCACTCATTTAATTATTATCTTAGGAGACGACAATAAAATATGAAACACTGGCAATGGGTACTAGTGCATAGGAGTATTTTGAAATCATAAAATTCCTAAATCCAAACATTGAGTGAAAAAAATAACAATATTTCTGTCTATGGGTCTGCTTATCACCCAACTATTTTATACTCCATTTGAAATAAGATTATAAATTTAAAATAAACCTTTTTTTACAATCCGTTCAACCGATTTTGACTTCTATTGCGTCGGTGGCATGACAAATGGCATCTGCAGTAAACAGTTGGCATTGTAACCACGTTTTTACTTTTAGTGTCATCTATAAGCCTATAGGGAATAGAGGTCAAAATCGGTTGAATTTACTGTAAAAAGGTTTATTTAAATTTCTAATCTTATTTCAAATGGAGTGTAGTTATAGTGACTTATTTGATATAGTTTCTGCGCGCGACTTCGTCCACGTGTTTTAACATCAAACATATACCTACTATCGCACTTGGAAATAGCGTAAATTCCAATGAAAGAAGTTTCGGAATCGGATCAGTCAGTAGTTCCGAAGATTACCCCTTACATAAAACCGCACACCTCTAGATTATGAATTTGATTGAATTTCGGTTTTAGACTGGGAACGTTAATACACGCAGTTAGATATACGAATTTTAATTTAATGTCGTACTGATGTCCCCACTTTGTTTGACAAAAAGAATAATAAAGCTAACAAAATTGTATGTCAGTGTAGTTATACTTCGTGCCAGGGTCGCGGGTTTGTCCGAAAGGGTTACCGTGGCCCTGGCGCACAGGCAACTGAAGGAACACGGGTGGGTTTTAGTCAGTAAAAGTCTGGCACGCTCCCTCGCTCCACCCAGAGCTTGCGAAGTTATTTGATGATCTCCCACCCAAAAATAAAAGTGTAGGTATACCTACTTACTATATTTATATTTAAGAGTGTTCACACGGGATATTTTTTTCTAACTCCAGCGAGACAAAATGAAGAATGGTTAAACACGGGTCTGTCACTTTATTAAATTATCATTCGTTTTAGCGTTTCCCGTAATAATTTGTATGCAAAGCTAAACGTAGGCTTTTTTATAAGTTTATAAAAAATGTGATTATGTTTTTATTTTTTAAAAAGCCTGCCCATCCTTTTGCAGGTAAAAAATTATGCCAACTGGTACACTAAACTTTGCCAGACGTGACGATTTTTTTATTCCAGAATAAATAACATGTTCTTGATTAAGAACATGTTATTCATTTATTTATGTTGAACATGTCATGTTATTATTATCAAGGAAACACATTAACAATGTGCAAAAAAAAACATCTAACACGTTCAGTAAAAGTCTCTTGATGGAGAAACAATCAAATACACAAAAAATAAAAAATATGTACTGTGTTTGTACACACACTCACCTCGTCTGTGTGTGTTTGTTGTGTGTTGTTTTTTTTTTTTTTTACGTATTATTAAACTGACTGACTGATAGACAGACGTACAGCCTATTCCAACACCTAAACATAAAAAATTAGCCGTCACGGGATGCCCGGCAGATGTGAAACATACCATCGTATAGAGTGGCGACGCGTCGCCACGGCATGCGTCGCCACGCCAACAATCGGTTTTTCCCGCGACTATAGATGTTTCACATCAAAAATCGGACAAGCACTTAATATCTAAAAAACAACTTCATAAAACTATTGCTTTATTTATTTTTTCTTCTTTTCGTGTCGATGGTACTTTTCTTCGCTGTTTCTATATTGTTTGTGGTCACATTGATTGCGGCATCAGTGGCATTCTTTAGGTCATCCGAGGTGCAGGTGAACGGGCACTTAGGACATTCCAGCAAGTAGGACATGGTCTGATCAGAAGCACCGCGCTCACACTGGTGTTGGATGGGTCAGTAAGCTCCTCTCACTTCCTCAAATTATGTCTGCATTGGCCTACTTGGGTGCGCAATCGATTGAGAGCTTTACTTGTAACTGTAAATTACTGTTATATAATACAAATACGAGTATAGTACCATTTCTACACTGTGAAACAGGCTTATAATGAGCTATAAAGGTGTAAACAGGTACACATATACGTCTATAAATAACATTAGGTAGCTAATAAAATGGCTAGCTGATTAACTTTTCGGAAACTAAAGGAAACAAGCTAGTAAGTTGCTTCTGTTCGACGTTAGACACGCGAGCCGGTAGCTGCTTGCTGCTCGAAACAGCAATAATTTACTATCTATATTCAAAATCTAGGAACAGGCGCCTTAAGCTTGATTTAAAGCGATTTTAAACAAGAAAAGTACCTTTCGCCGTTGTTGAACAATGAAGGACACACTTGATTATAATGGTCTAAGTCAAACTGACCATTTAAAAAAATGAAGTAGTGCAAAACTCAGCCGTTGTAGAATATCGTGTATTCATGTACTTTTGTTAATGTGATGGAAATTAAAGGCTTTTTCATTCAGGCTCGGTAGATGAATCGCACTTCTCTGGCATTTTTACCCGACTGCGCCAGAAGGAGGGTTATGTTTTTCAAGAGTATGTATGTATGTATGTATAATTGTTTGGCACGCTCTGCAGCCTGAACGGCTAGATGGATTTTAACTTGAGAGGTGTCGTTAGAATCGTATTTACTGTGAGAGTGACACTAGGTATATATAAAAAAAAACAGTAATTTACAAAACTAAAAAAACCCGACTGCGTTTCTGTGCAATTTGGAAATGTAAAAACCTTAAAGCAAGGAAGTCGTCATACCAGATTGCACTTAACATAAAAATAACTTTAATTTCGGAAGTCGGTGTCTTTGGTTTAGTACTTTCGTTTTTGGCCACCGACTTCCGAAATTAAACTTACTTTTAAGTTAAGTGCAATCGGGTATGTCGACTTTCTTGTTTTAGGGTTTTTTAAATCACTGTTTTTGTTTAGTTATTCATAACATGTTCAAGTCAGTAACTACCAATCCAACACTGGACTGAAAATAATATATTATTGTGTACATGACGTCAATCGAAGCGGTTGACAAAAAAAATAAGAACTCTATAAAATGGAGCCCCTTCCAGCTGTTCACATTTAAGGCCACTTCCTCATTCTTCTTTCTTCTCTTCCGTCACTGAAATACCTAAATTTCAGTAACGGTTTTTGCTATTTTAAAACATTTGTCCCGTAAACGTGATACAACACACTCATTTAAAAGACAAATCACTCACACAACAAAATGCCAACAGCAATTCTGTTGCTAAAACTAAAAGCCACATTTGTCGGTACTAATTAGTGAGACAGACTTCAACATAATCGCTTATGACGGAACACTGATTAAGCTGTCTACTGGGATAGTTGAACCTTGATATAACGAGAATCAAACTCAAACTCAAACTCAAAGCATTTATTTCAAATAAAACAATTACAGGCACTTTTAAATTGTCAAGGGGTCGGTCAGTCAGAAAGATGAAGCTAGTTACCCATTCCAAAGCGTAGTAGGTACCTATGGAGAAGAACGGGCAAGAAACTCCATGGACACTCTTTTAAATCATAATATAGTTACAAAATATTGATTACATCGTTCATGTTGAAATTATGCATGTGAGAACGATGCAGAACGTTAAAAGTGTCCGTAATAAAAAGACAAAAGCAATTCAAATATTAAATTAAATTAAATTAAGCCGTGGCAGCTAAGAAATGACCAGTCCCCACTGACGGCGCCCGTTCACGAACATGACGCATGGATCAGCACCATTCAGCTCAACCATTTTGAAGAGAACTTAATGATCCAACACACACGCCACCACCAGCGAGACGTTAGAGTGAGCATGACATACTCTCAGACGCCAGGGCACATTCAAGTCAATGAAAGAAAAACCTTTTAAATGGTAGCTTTATAGTAGGTACATAGTACTCACACTGCTATGCAATTATACCTATGTAAAATTTCTACTTTTATATCTGTAATTTTTATGGTGTACATAATAAAGAGTATTCTATTCTATACAATGCAAAGATAAGTTTTTAAAATCTTCAGCAGCTCCAACAGTAGTTTCAAATGCTAATGAATTAGTTTATGCGCCCTTGTGGAGCAGGACCAGCGTCGAGCCAAGCATTTTTATCAGCGATGTAATCCCCCAACTTATAATATGCTTGGCTGCATAGTGTGCGTTATAAACAAGATTTGAATTTAGTTTCATTCAGTTGAAGAACATGGGGAGGTATTTTATTGTAACAATTTAAACAGTACCCCATGAAAGATGAGTCTACTTTAGCCAGCCTGAAACCTGGTTGAACTAATTGATCCCTATTTCTAGTGATATAATTGTATCTTTTCTAGTGATATAATACTGGCTAATTTATTTTGGTGCTAGACAGTTTAGGAAGTTATTGAGGTTTATTAGCACCAAGCTTATTTTATGTAGAACTATGCATGTTTTTGGTTGTAGTAGAACTTCTTGTAAAAGGTCACTGGGGGAAGAGGAAATTGGTGTAGTTTAGGCACAGGCTACGGTTAACTAAGACTTACCTCATGCTCACGATTTCGGCCATTTTTTTTTTGGAAGTTAGTTGTTTTTTTTTTTTTGTAAAAAGTTTTTATAACATAAAATATTCTATGATACTCGGCCATACTGTAGCCTCACATTTTTGCAAGAAGTTTTGGAATCGGATAAGTAGTTTCGAAGATCAAATCACACAAATTCTACCTCTTACAATATTTTAGTATAGATATGGCATCTAAATGTGACCTATCTTATGCGGAAATATGTCGACTGCTTAAAATAGACCAATAAGAACAAGCCAACTCATTTTCACAACCTTTAAGGTAAGTTTCTTTTATTTTCTATTTTATTTATGGAGGGTTTAATCATAAACTAATCAGTTTATGATTAAACCCTCCGCATGCCACCCTCATTGGTACAAACAATTATTCCATATAATCTAAATCCTATTTTTGTTAACTTATACAAGCGTCTTGGATTATTGAAGAATACTGTCATAATTTCCAAATATGAATAATAATTGTAGTGAATTTAAATAATATTTGTAGTGATTTTAAATACTAATAATATATTGAAAGTATGTGATTTGCCTCCAATGGTTTTTGTATCAATCATGAAGTTTGCAAGTATCTCATGTGACGGTTACCGAAAAAGTACTGGTTTTTTAACGAAACGGAATAGAAATATGATGTTTGAAGCATCGCTTAGTTTCTAAGTTAGTTCTCTCCGAGCATCTAAACCAAAAGGTTGTCTTCAAGAAGTCTATATTGATTTTATGTCGAGTAACTAATTAAATAGTTAGTTATATATTACTATATACCAGCGTGGAAATTGCGTAACAAACTAACAGTAGCTTTCATTTTGACAGTTCAACAACATTCATTGAACATTTACGTTGTTGAGCAGACAATTTTTTCGAACATATGAAGCAATGGATTAGCAATAGGCTTCAAAATGATTCAGATTGTGATAGATAGTGTGTTACGTAATTAGGGTACAGGTTTGTATGTCCGCAAGGATTGATACACAGAAATGTTTATACTGGAAAAGGTGTGTTCATTTCAGTATCTACCCATGCGCCACCGCGACGGTACTCAAAGTCATCAATATCGCCTTTACTCGGAGTAGATTCTGATTTTTTAGAACTTAGACCTCCTACGCCGTATGATAGAGA
The DNA here is from genome assembly GCA_916610205.1 of Griposia aprilina. NCBI lineage: Eukaryota > Metazoa > Arthropoda > Insecta > Lepidoptera > Noctuidae > Griposia > Griposia aprilina. Next base: position 9,005,007 of record OU744305.1, on the reverse strand, counting down.
GAATAGATAGACTATTCTATTTTATAATTCGTGGTCATCATTATCGCCTTTACCTACCTTTAACCCACATTTTCTAGTGACAAAGTAGCCAGTAAACACGCATACCCCATCATGCCTGAATATCTCCACTACATCGATTTAAAAAAAAACACTCCATATTCAGCACTATTTCACTCACAATAAACTAAAACCCTTATTCACATGACCTGTTACAGTGAATGGAAACAACCCAACTAATTTTATTGTTCACTAAAAGTATTTTAACAGTTAACTAACTAAGAGAACTCAGTTTTAGTGCAAATTAAATTGCACTACAACTCAACTGAGGGTAGGTACTTAACTAGTTTAAGTTGGTCTCGGTGGAATAAAGTAAAGAGTTGGTTTGCGGATATACTGTCAGAATATTTGTGGTGACTGCGGCAAGTCATTATTAATTTATGAGATTTAAAAGAAGCTATCCGTGTTTATACATAAAAAAAATCGTCGTCGATAAAAAATCATAATGCTTTCTAGTAGGTCTCTCATCATTATCTACATAGTCTTTTTCCAAATTTTTTGGGGTCTGATTTCGTCTGGATTTAGATAAATACCAGTATTTTACCCGGAGCGACTTCCTATCTGACCTTAACAACCTAGTGCTTGGATAACACGATATTAGATCTGTATCCTGCTTTATTATTAAAGCTGCTCTCTCAAAAAAAGCTTGAAAATGCATGCAGATGAAGCAACTTTTCGTTGGCATTTACAGAAAAATTACATCTGTTTTTTTATTTTTATAATCTAAATGATAAAATACGTAATTTGGTATAGCCATAATTTTTCTATCGGTATCACAAAATAAAATTAAAATACAACAAATCACCTCCAAATCATTGAGATGAAACCATTTTACTCCTTCGTTTTTTATCAAAAGAGTATAAAAAAAAATATCTACTGCTTTGCAATACAAAGGAAAATTTTTTTTTTTTTGTTACTTTAAAAAAAAAATGTATTATTTTTATTGTAACAAATTAAAAAGGCGTCCGATTAATGACTGCGTCTACGTCACCCCCGCACTCGTCCTTAGATTCAGTTGGTCGTTAGCTCCGCCCAAATGCTCATGGTTTTTGGCATTATCCTTAAGTAATTTCGTCTCATTAAGAGGTTACTTTAATTGCTTGTCCAGTGGTTATACCTAATCTTGTTAACTTTCGATAATACGATTATTGGCACTCACGACACTTGTTGAATATCCCTCGAGACTTTCCTGCTTAATAATTTACTACATTCTGTCATAAATTCTACGTGTCACTACGTAATAAATACTCTAGAAGTAATAATCCTATGTAAGACCTTATGGTTATTCTTTTAAAGATTAAATTGTTGTAACGTGTAATATTGCAATAGGTAATAGAATAAAATAAACAAGTTTTTTTTTCAGACAGAGTCCATAGGGTTGGTAAGAATTTTACTTAACCTCTAGTATTAGTAAGTTACAGACACTGATAATATAGAGTTTAATATTTGATACATGCGCTGGAAGCTAAAGCTAAAACTAAAGTGAAATAAGTTACGGATTTTAAGATTTAAATTCACTACGTCATACATCAAGAAATTAAACTTAACCTGAGACCCATATTGCAACCTTACAAAAATATTTTGATATACCTACATGACGACATCAGTTTTCATAGCTCAACATTCAACCTTGAAGAAATAAGGCAAGACGATTTATCACCCACCCCAACACAGTATGTTACATCCACAACACCCAAGTCAAAAACGTCAGAAGTATAAATAATGGTATAGACTTAAACTTACCTACTACGTGGTTTTCTGCACAAGAAAACATCCAGTTGATACGGGAAAGGGCTCAAAGAAAAATAGCGATTTGGATAAAGAAAATTGTTTTCCCTGTATTTTTTTGCAAGCGTCGTTGCTGACCAAGCGTGGCATCAAGCAAAGCTCCCAGCTGAGTAGCTTCGGCCTAACTAAAAGCACATGCGAACCACCTAGGAAGTTGCCCATATTGCCCACCTGAGAGATAAAATAAAAGATTTTAGTGAAAAATTTTGTGTGCCTGTAATTTTACTTGCACTATCTTTCAGTCAAGAACTCATTGAAGCTGTATCAAGGCAGAAAATTAAGTTTGGGTCTTTCCCCGAACCAACTTTACCAAAGACCTCTCTACAGGATATATGTAGTTAAATATAAGCCTTTTTTTTTTTTTGGGTGGGTGGGAGCCTGTATTAAGATTTTCGATTTATCACTAGTATTCAGCCCGGTTGAGTCATAAAATTGTATGATGGATGAATCTAAATTTAACAGTCTTCAGTCTAAAATATTTATGGAAAATATGCTACTCTTAATATTCTGTTATCTAATGACAATAAAGAAATATTTGTAGCGTTTGCATCGTAAACGAAAATCAGTCATTATGATAAATGTTCGCGCCATTGATGACAAATGACGCTTCATTAGTATGCAGCAAGGCGTCCACGGGTGACAAATAATAATTTATTTCTAACTTATCAGAAATATATAAGTACTTGCCTCATAAACACTCACCGTTCTTTAACGACTCTTACCCGATTCTCTTGTAGAATTATTTTTTGTTTGCCAATGTATGTATAAAAGGAAGCATAGACCTCGTCATAGACGCATTGATATATACATATAAGAAAAGTGAACAAATATATTTATATGAAGGCAACGGTGCGGTTTAAAAGAAGATGTAGTGACAAACATTGAAAAGAGTATGCTTAGATGGTTTGGTCATGTTGAGAGGATGATTGAAGGGCGACTAACAAAAGGTAATTTACAAGGCAGATGTGAGTGGAAACGTCGGGAGGGGATGCCCTAGGAAGACATATAGTGACCTTATTGGTGATGTTCTTCAGAAAGGTCAGGTGCGTAGTACTCACAACCGGCGTGCGCGTTTGACCAGATGTATGAACGTAAACGAGGCAAAAGGAGTGTGTAAGGATCGTAGTAGGTGGCGTTCTGTAGTTTCTGCCTACCCCCATGGGAAGAAGCTGTGAGTTTATGTAGAGTTTATGAACAGATATATAAATCTGTATCCAGACTAACTTTTATTCATTTTGCACAAACGCGCAAGGTAGACATACAACGTAAATTCGAAGGATTTTTTAATCGAAAATACGACTATCCTACAGCATTTTGATTTAAATTTATGCAGCAAGCACAATGATCCACACAACGGGACACCACCCATAGATGTGAATAACGTTTTAAAACTAAATAAAAGTAATATTTCCTATAAATAGGTTTATAATAAAGTTCGAATTTACGTGACATTTACACCGCGCGTGCGCGCTAGGCCGTGGGCCCACTCTAAGCATTTTATAAAATTACGCTTGGTAAACATAACTACCCGTTTCTTTTCTCAGTATCACTTAATCAATTTATTTTTTGTTACGCAGTTTTATAAAAATAGAGGCCCATGACGTCATCTTTCGGCGTAGACGTGATTATTTTGCTCTACCGCCCACATGCTAAAGATTGATAACAGGCGACACCGACATTGATTGATTCGAGTCCAAAATTATGTTTAAGATACATAATCCTTTTCTTATCCATATTAAATTACATAGGCATAATATTGTAATTGAAGATAATTGTTGGTATTTAGTCGATTTGAAAGTGCAAAAACTAAATATTTCTTACTTTTTAATAATGGCAACATTGTCACTAAATTATTAATATAAAAACAACAACTGCCCTCGCCTTCCTCCCTTTTTTTCTTTCAATATTTGCTGTACTAGAAGACAGACATAAAACCTTCCCTGTGAACGTTAAAGTAAATATAATTTAAATTCAATGCTACTGTTTTTTTAATTCACGCCCGTAACCTGATTTCCTATAATAATCGAATAAAGATCCTTCGTAAATCTTGTCTCTTAAAATAATTAAAAATATAATCACTAATAATAATAAGATTTTCAATTTGTTTGTAGTAACATCTGTACAGGTCCACTCAAATTTGTGGGGTTCTTTCCTCAAAAGACCATTTCAGCCTACCTATACTACAATTATGGTCCTCACATGATCTGACCAAAATGATGTCTAGACTTCAAGGGACTTTGACCTCTAAGTTTGTTTCGCCATTTCTTCTCAAGGGTAGTCAGTTAGGACATGTTGACTCCATCTAGCTTATTTTTAGGGTTTCGTACCTCAAAAGGAAAAGTACGGAACCCTTATAGGATCAAAGGTCTGTCAAGAACCTTTTTCTCAGGAACGCGTGGAAGTATAAAGTTGAAATAAATATCTAATACGTAGGTCTACGGTTCTTTGGAGCTTTAAAAAAATCAAGCTACTTAGTCAACGTTAGTTTACTTAGCAAAGAATCTTGATAATAATATGTTTAAAAAGAAACTAAAACAATTTTAAATTCATAAATGTTGCTACTCCACAACTGAGTTTATGGAGGACACCACTGACATTTAGCTTAAGACATTATTACATTTAGATTAGTATTATTTTGACATTGGTAATTGTGTGTGTTCAGTTATTTCATTTTAAATGTGTGTCTGTTGTTTCGACACAACTAAATTTATTATTATTTGTATGCTCTCGAGTAAAATGTAGCGAACTGACCATCTTATTATAACATCCTATTGTATTGAAACCTACATTTACGAATAAATCTGATTTGATTTGAACGCAATAAAAAAATACGGCAATTTACGCGACATATTTTGATACTCGCAAACAAATCAAAACCTATCGGGTACTTTCCGTTGACCTAGAATCATGAAATTTGGCAAGAAGCAAGGTCTTACAGCACATGTACATGAAAATATCCGGAAATCGTTAATTTTTAGTTTTATCACATATTTTTTTGCGATTGCAAAATTCGTTTATTTTTGGGATAAATTCATTCCAACTGCGGAACCCTTCATTGTGCTTGGTCCGACTCGCACTTGGCTGGTTTTTTTTTTATATGACGTGTAAAAGCTCGTGCACACTGGCGCGACGCGACAGCGTACACAAAGGCACCGCGTGCAGCGCGACGAGCGGCGCCTTTGTGTCGTGCTGTCGTGGCGCGCCTGTTTGCGGGAGTCTTAAAAGAGATTCCGATATCCTATAAGAATAAACAATTTCTTTTTTTTTTTTCATCGGAACTGCTGCTGATATTTGAAAGAGAGGCAGAGTAAGTAAATTGGTTCTTCGGGGTTAAATTTAAGCAGCGCAGCGAATACATGATTGGAATTTGTGGTAACAGGCCATAGCTTCTACTTCCAGACGGAATATGAGTTATTTAAGTATAGTTAGGTTTTAACCGACTTTAAAAACAGTCTCCTCAATAAACTTGACCGCCTTCTCAATAATTGCATTCGATTTGTTTTCAATCTTCATAAGTATGACCATGTTCCTGTGCACAGACTGCTTTTAAACCCATTCATCAGCACAGAGAGTTGAGGGCACTGTCCACGTTGTTCTCTATTCTCGACAAACACACTTCTCCTTCTTACCTGACTTCCCAAATCCAATATTTATGCTTTGCCCATAGTAAAAATCTTCGTTCCACCAACAATCGTCTTCTACGATGTCCTTCTCACCGTTCTGGCTTCATTCATTCTTCTTTCTATGTCCAGGAGGGTTTTCTTTGGAATGCGCTCTCTCTAAAAATCAAGATGGCAACCAGTCGGTAATCTTTTAAAGTGAAGGCACGTGATCATATCTGAAGTTGGCCGAAACATCTCAGCGTTGATTTGCTGGATTCGTTTTCTCCTCTACCAATGGTTATTTCTCCTGACAAAGTTTATTTTGTTTACATGTACAGATGTATATTAGTGTTTATGTACTAATATTTATTCTTGTATTTTATAGTTATTTCCAAGCTATCTATCCCATATATTGCACCTGCCATGTTTAGTCTCTGCATCACCCTAAGGTGGACTAGTAGAAAATACCTCAGGCATTAAGTCCGCCTTTTTACAGTATTTTTTTACTTGTGCATAAAGTTTTAATAAATAAATAAATAAAAAAAGGAGGTTCTCAATTCGACTATATTTTTTTTTTGTCTAAATGTGTGCTTGTAAGATTTTGTTTTGCGAATGAACCCACGCTCCAAGACAAAATTCCTACTTATTAAAACTAGTATAGCTAGCCTGTACTGTTCCACAGCTGGTCAAAGGCCTCCTTCAATCCTTTCAATTATTATTTTAGGTGTGAACAAAAATATCCCATAAAGAGTTTTGTTTTGTCTCTTCTTCACACCTGATCAAACAGCGGGAACCGATTCTGATTCGATTTTTCTGAGAGGTAATTTGAAATCAGGAAAAGGTTATACGGTTATTTTTGTGCCGGAAAAAGAAATAAGCAGTTGGCGTCATGGGTTTATCTGTTTTCTTTATTTTGTGTCTGTTATTAGGTGAGTTATCTGAACTACGATTATTCATAATTGTACTAATTATAGAAACTAAATTTGAACTTAATCGGAATACGACGACGCATCCGATATAAAGTTTAGGCTGTTAAAATTAATCGTGTCTGTATTCCCCGGCAGGGACAAGCAAAGGCATATTAGTATTTGACCGAGCGAGCGAGAAGCACGAGGGATGTGTCTCCGTTTCAGCTTGGGCAAAAATGCTTTCGTATGTCCGGATGTCCGTCTGTTCTCCACTACAGATCGCATTTCTCAACCGATTCTCGTGAAATTTTGTGAGCAGGTCGATAATTATATGGTGTTTTTTATCCACTCAGTTTTAAGAAAATTTTCAAAATGGCGGAGGTATGCTGGGTTGAAAACTTGGTGAAAACTTAAAAAAATAACATATTTCAGGCATTTCGCGCTCTTTGCGTGCGCTTTTTGTTTTAAGGTGAAAATTTATTGAGTTTTAAGCCATGCAAAGACAGACTCGTGAGGTCTAAAACTCACAGAGCCACTATGTATGTATGTGTGCCTATTTAATTAGGCACACGTCCAGACTTATTTACTTTTTGACCTAGTTGGTCTATTAGTACCAAGTGCGTCTCTTGACTATAGCGTAATGAGTTCGATTCTTGATTCAGTGCTATAATAACAGGGTTTGACTTTATTAAATTCTCGGTTTAATAGTTCTTTTCTTTGTTAGTCCAACGTCCCTTTTACATCTTGTCAAATGCACTCAAATACCTAAAAATTTATCTTTTGAACACAAAAAACAACAAACATTCATATCTCAACACAGAAACGCGACTACTTTCGTTCGTCAGTCACAAAGCCCGCATGTGGAACCGATGCGCAAACTTCCGCTGACGATAACTTGTGATACATCGCTCTACCAGCACAACGTAACTTAGAGGTTACATCGTTGGACCTGATGGAACGACCCACAGCAATTGAGCTCTTTAGGTGCACGTTAGAAGAGACATCCACTGCAATATCTACGGTTCTTCTCATACGAGAATATCTCAGCCATTAACCAGCACGGTTTACACATGAACAGAATAATAAAATAAATGAGTAGACTATAAAAACCGTGACTCCCTCTTTGGTCTAGTGGTCGCAAACGCTACTGCTCTGTCGGGCAAAGTGTTATTGAGATTTTCCATCTGTACTTTCCTAATAGCAGCCCGGTGTCTTAATTTTTGCCTGGTTGATGGCAATAGGCTCGCCCCCTATTACATGGGACGTAAACATAACTGGGTAACACAAATGTGATGTTATACAACATGTCCCAAAATTCAACGATAAGCCGGCACCAGAGGATGGACCTACTAATGACAACTCGAGAAAAAAAAAGAAAAAAAAATACCTCTACTTTTTTTTAAATTACTTAAAAAAATGGAAATTCTTCGAAAATGTATACCCCTTATGACACTTTTAACTACCATGACCACAATTTTTCAAATATTTCAGTTTTTTTGTTTGTATCGGCACCCTAAGTAGTACTACTATTCACCATAATCTTTGAAAATTACAGAATTTTCGTAGTTTTATACAAAAAAACAACCAAAAAAAATTATTTCCCTAAAATTTTGAAAGATTTTAACGTTCAGTACACTTTAACTCATCGTAGTGTAAAAAAAAAATATGGACACTAATATGGCAAGTTTTAAAAAAAATTTGCGCAACTAACCTAGATTTTAAAATGGTATAATACTTTAGGAAAACTAGCCACAAAAAAAAAATAATGACACTTTTTCTAATCAAGAACCAAATTTCATAAGTTGTTGTTAATAGTAATCACTTCTACTATGTGCCCAAAATAGATTTCTTTCGCAAATTCTTAGAATTTGGAAGGGACATGTGCGTAGTCAGTGAAGTTCAGAAATCAGAAAGAGATAGATAGTATACGTTAGAGAGAGATAGATAGAGAGCGATTATACGTTAGAGAGAGATAGATAGATGTTTGTTGTTAAATAACAATAGGGCAGGTAGGAATGTTGCTGTTCTCTACAAAGTACAAAGTCAGTACGCTCTGCTTCTTTGTTTACTGTGCACCGTTTCGTATTCAATTGATGTGACTCTCGTACTAACGACTTTTGGCTTGGCTTTTTGGACTGGATTAAGTGATCTGCAAACTGTACTAACCTGGCATTATTTTGAACTGGAACTGGTTTTGTGAATTGGACTTTTGGCGTATTTTGGACTGTTTAGCGTTTATCATGCCGCTACCATACACACCGTTGGAATACGCTAATATGCACCTCATTTATGGAGAGTGCCGATGCAATGGTAGCGCTGCTAGCAGATTATATCGAGAAAGGTACCCAAATGCTCAAAGATACCCGAATTATCGAGTATTTATTAATGTGCATCAAGCGTTTTCGGAGGGCCGTTTACCATCTGACAGGAGAAATGCTGGAAGACCTAGATCGGAACGCGACGAAGAAGTTCTCAATGAAATTGAAAATGATTCAACTACCTCGGTACGTGCCATAGAAATAGCTACGGGAATCCCAAAAAGTACTGCACATCGAATCCTAAAACGTCACAGACTTCACCCATATCACTACAGGCGTGTGCAGACGTTATTACCGCGGGAATATCCACTACGAGTCGTATTTTGCCGTGTGATGCTGCAAAAGCACAGAGAAGATCCCCAATTCTTGGATAATAGTCTATGGTCGGATGAATCAACCTGCAAGAGAGATGGCTATTGAAATCTTCACAACCTACATAGCTGGAGCAATGAAAATCCGCACCTGATGAGACAAGACAAATCCCAATATCAATTCAAGGTTAACCTATGGACGGGCATATTAAACGGAAAAGTGATTGGGCCTTTTGAATTACAAGGAAACTTGGATGGCAATAGTTATTTGAACTTTTTACAAAATGACTTGCCAGTATTATTAGAAGACATGCCCATTAGTGATCCACAAAACATATGGTTTCAAAATGATGGTTGCCCAGCTCACTATGCCCGTCCTGTGCGAGAATACTTAAACCAAGAGTATCCAGGGCGTTGGATAGGGCGACTTGGTCCTATTTTATGGCCACCCCGTTCACCCGATCTAAACCCCCTGGACTTCTTCTATTGGGGTTGTCTCAAAGACAGAGTCTACTCGAAACCCATTGCAACACTGAACGACCTTCGCCAAAAAATCACTCAGGCTGCGGATCATATCAATAGTAGAAGATATGCACGACGAATAAAACGATCTTTTTTAAGGCGATGTCGTGCCTGTATTAATGCCGGTGGTAAACAGTTCGAACATTTATTATAATATTATTAATAATGCAATAAATTTACATTTATTGACACCATTTGTTTCATTCATTCAACATTTTCCAACAACAAAAATCTATTTTGGGCACATAGTAGAAGTGATTACTATTAACAACAACTTATGAAATTTGGTTCTTGATTAGAAAAAGTGTCATTTTTTTTTTTTTGTGGCTAGTTTTCCTAAAGTATTATACCATTTTAAAATCTAGGTTAGTTGCGCTAATTTTTTTAAAAACTTGCCATAGTAGTGTCCATATTTTTTTTTTACACTACGATGAGTTAAAGTGTACTGAACGTTAAAATCTTTCAAAATTTTAGGGAAATAATTTTTTTTGGTTGTTTTTTTGTATAAAACTACGAAAATTCTGTAATTTTCAAAGATTATGGTGAATAGTAGTACTACTTAGGGTGCCGATACAAACAAAAAAACTGAAATATTTGAAAAATTGTGGTCATGGTAGTTAAAAGTGTCATAAGGGGTATACATTTTCGAAGAATTTCCATTTTTTTAAGTAATTTAAAAAAAAGTAGAGGTATTTTTTTTTCTTTTTTTTTCTCGAGTAGTCATTAGTAGGTCCATCCTCTGGTGCCGGCTTATCGTTGAATTTTGGGACATGTTGTATATGTAACGGAGAAGATACGTCTCTTTCGTTATCATCAGCCATATTTTAACTACTGTGGGCGTACTATGGGAAGTGTTGGTTATTGCACAATAGAAAAACCGTTTGCAGTTCAAATCAAATTATAATTTACGCACAAATTAATCATACTAGCGAATCACACACTGTAGGTACACGAGACAATTATACAGAACGAGGGACAGTTTCTAAAGGTGTTCACTGCTTGACCGCCACCGACCAACTCTGCTTTTACTCTGGTCGAGCGTTATGTTGTAGACTCTGTCGAGCGCCGCCTGGTGGCGCTGGCGTCCTGATTAGTCAAAGTCAAACGATTGATTTAACATATTTCCGACATAATGTATGCGGTTATCATTTAGCAATAGGTTATTTTCGATCTACTCGCAAGTCATTAATAGATCTCGGCATAGGTACCTACTCACAAATTGCACAATTTGAGAAATAATAAAATGCCGATGTCACGTCTAAGTTATGTCATACTGCACATCGCTGTTACTCCAGCTGTAGTCGTTTGTTTACCTCATGAATATACTTACTGTACTCGTAAACAACAAACATGGCCGATTTCTAGCGGGAATCGTGTGTTTATGTGAACATTTGAATAAGGATGTTGAATAAAGACTCAAAAGAGAAATCGTTGTGGTGTTCAGTGATAAGATGATCAATAATGCTTCTTCAATGTGGTCTGATCGGATTTTTGTCAGATTGAGACCGAGTTCTTCTTAAAAAATAGGGGGGATTGCCCCCCTCATCCATTAGTTTTACAAGAACAGCTGATGTTGTGGTGAATACGTTGTTTTTAATTGTTCGAAGTTCAGTCTGCACCTAAGTAAATGTTGAAATTATAAAATGGTGTTTTCAAATTATTATTTTTTACTGTGCAGGACAAGGTCGGATTTAAAAAAAATCCCAATTGTAATCTACTTCAATATTATTTTTGCATAAGTCAGGTATTGCTTTGTTTCAAGTTTCTACAGGTTTTGAATCAGATACCTACACCTTCCGAAGTGAATAAGAAAATTATCCATTAGCGTCACATACGCTCCCAATAATACAATACTTAATTAAAACTGACAATTCCTCAAATAGCTTTAAGAAAAGCACCCTAATTGCATAACGCACTATCAATAAAAATCTGAATCATTTTCAAGCCTATTGCTAATCCATTGATTCATATGTTCGAACTATTCGTCTGCTCAACAGCGTAAATACCGCAATGAAAGTTGTCGAACTGTCAAAATGAAAGCCATGTTAGTGTGTTACGCAACTACCCCGCACGCTTCAAGTCCATAATTATTCGCTTTCCTCACATAATTGCAAAGACATTCAATTATTTACTCAACAATAGACGGGACATAGTGAACAAAATCGTAATCCGATACATTTGTCCTAGTGGGCAAAAGTCGCTCAGTCTAGCGTGGTACGCCTACATGCCGCTCTAATTTTCCTATATTATGCTAGATGGCGTCACTGAGACATGGGATCACAGTTTTTTTAAGACATTTCTTCGCATAGCCTCTCTATACTATCTTAAATATCCTTGCATAATTGAGTCTTCCAACTTGAGTACACCGTAGCAACTATTAAAAAAAAACACTTTATTTCACCCAGATAAAGGCACACAATAAGCAACACAAAACATGGGCTTGTGCCTAAATGATAACAGCCGCACGAGTCGATCGAAGGCTAAATTTCGCTTGCCCCGGTTGGGTTGTGGATGGGTGTCCATCCATTACATATTGAGACCCCTCCGGGTCTCGCCGTTGGTCCCAGTTGTCATTCGTAGATCTTTGACAGTCGTAAAGGGTACTCAGAAGTCCAAAACTCTGACAACCAGTCTTACCAAGTGGTATCGTGTTACCCAGTAACTGGGTTGTTGAGGTCAGATAGGCAGTCGCTCCATGTAAAATAAGTCTGACAACCAGTCTTACCAAGTGGTATCGTGTTACCCAGTAACTGGGTTGTTGAGGTCAGATAGGCAGTCGCTCCATGTAAAAGAAGTCTGACAACCAGTCTTACCAAGTGGTATCGTGTTACCCAGTAACTGGGTTGTTGAGGTCAAATAGGCAGTCGCTCCATGTAAAATATTGATTTTCAGCTGCATTCAGTTAGACTAGACAGATTTTTTAAATCTATAGCATGCCTTCTTTCTAAAGAAAGAAAGAAAATTTTGACCCACGTTAACGCGCACAATAAAATAATACAAATAAGAACAGAGAAAACTTAGCTATAACAACAATATCGTATGCCTTGCTGTACATAATTCTATCAATCTGCAAAAACAACAGTTGCATGCTCGATTTCAAGTTCACTATTTCCGTTACAAAATCCAGATAAAAATAATTATACCATTCCATTGTTTCCAACTAATTCCACTTTATCTTTGAGGAAGTTAAAAAACTCTCCAGTATGGTTTTACGGCCATTTTTTTAATTCCATTGCTTATTCACACGCAATGGACTGTTAATTCCTTTGGGTTTTATCGTTCATTCATTATTTCATTCAATCTCACTTCCCATTCGTTCGGATTTAATGTTACCTTTATAGGTACTTATTATTTCGTTCGTCCTTCTCTCTCAGTTGAGATTTTTGATGGAGAAATTAAAGGTCGTTTTTAATGAAGACACTTTTTTTCTTTAATAACTTTGTATTTATTATTTTCGATATATATATTATTACGTGAACCTTTCACTTAAAAATCATCTGTATTCAAAAACGTTCTAATGGTATCCTGCAGCTATAATCTATTTCGAGCTACAGTATGGCAGAAAGAGTTATCAAGCAAAATACAATAAGAGAAAACCTACTAACTACTACTCCGATATAACCAATCCTTTACACAAAGTGTGTATGTCTTATTCACTTGTTCGCTTCATTCGCTGAATGAGCATTCACTTCATTCATTCAATCGATTTATTTTATTTACGCGCGAACATCTATTTCTGTGTCACCAGTGCGGTAAAAGGTTTCACACGTAGTGTATGTTATGTTGGGGTATGCTAAGTAGTTTTATTTTGTCTCGCTCTTTGTATTAAATTCTGCCTTCACTTTAGATCTTAGAATTAAAAACGTTGAATGAAAAACATAGACAGAATGCTTTTCAATGCACACCAATTGTAGGAAAAACAGATGAATTTTTCAAAATGGCGGATGAATAAAACTAATAAATCTTTTCATTTCACAATACTACCAACCCGCTTGCCTGCCTGGTGGATCGGCCCATTCCCTCTCACTTTAAATGCTAACCTCTCTACAAACTCCAACTGATTTGATCAATCTTTATGAAGATCAGTACATATGTAGGTACTGATGTTGTTAAGGACTGATAATGGAGTTTGGACCGGTTGGCCTTGACAACCGACCGCCACGAATATTTCATAAGTTTATTTCATATTTAGAAGGATAGAAAAGAATAAATGATCAGCTTGGAGAGCTGGCAGAGCGCGTCATGATGTAAATGAAGTAGCATAGTTTATAGAAATAATTATGGTAAATATTTGTACTAAATACGCCTTTCATTGATAATCTACTCCACCTAATAACTAGAAAAAACTGATACATATACGTACTGTAGCAAAAACATCTCGTGTCGATGTTGAATAAACAATTAAGAATGCATATTTACAGTGCATATCGGTAACTCCACTGCAAATGCAGAAATTCTGTTCAAATATTTAGAATCCACGTTTATTTCTATAAACGGCGCTCGTCAGAAAAAAATAGCAAAGAGGACTCATTTCATAATAGCCCCAACCCTATAAACACGTGAAAGAAAAGAATAGCAACTTTTTCACTTGTTTATTATCCACTGCATCTTTTGTTCATCTCTAAAATTATTAACACACGTTAAACTAGCAATGGTTACTTAGCACAATACTTTGACACTCTTATTTTTATTTGAAAAAATATCATTCAATGAATCTTTTCATTCGGAATTAAGTATTTTGCTGTTTATTACCAACGTTATTCACGTCGTATAATAATTACTTTCCACGATTGTCATTGTGGAATTGATATCATAATACCGATGCTTTTGTGTTCTTTCGCATTAAAACCTTTCATAAATTAATTGAGTTAATTTCGCAGAACCTTTTCTCTGAATCGACTTTTGGCAAAGTATATTTTGTTCGGTTTTATTTTGTGAGCATTTGTGTTAAATTAAGCTAGATAGCCATTTTTTGTTTCACATTTTAATAATAACACACACACACACAGACACACACACAGACACATACACATCACACACACACACTTCACTATTTTCTTATGAATTGACCACTACACAAGGAGTGGGTTTCTTAAAGAAAGTCACTTAGCATTATAAGGAGGCACGAATATTATAACTTCGTTTCTGTGACACTTAAACTTGCGATAAGCTAAGATGCTAAGTTCACGTAAGTGTAAACTTAGGTAAGGTGATTGCACCACATTCACGTGCAAATGATTTACTTACAAACAACAGAGTGGAACAGAGGATGGGCAGCAGGGTCCTCATGTCTGATAACTGATAATTATAGCTCTTAATATTGCAGTCACCAATACGACTGACAAGCATATTGACGTCTAAGTTCAAACACCAGGTTTTTGAATTAAGAATTTGAAGTTAAGGGGGATGCGCCAAGGTAGCCCGTGAAATTCAAATTTTCTTACGTTTTTTGCAATTTGCAGGTCAGTATCAGGTTGTATGGTGATCTAAATATGATTCGCGACCGTAACAAATATGGCTTTACAGAATTATAATCATTAGAATACATCTCTATATGTTCATATTACCCTATTGAATGACTATTTCATGAAATCATGACATTTGAGGGCAATTCTAACTTAAGAAGTTGTATTGCTGATTCTAATTATTATAATTCTGTAAAACCATATTTGTTACGGTCGCGAATCATATTTTAATCAAAATAAAACCAGACAGTGACATGCAAATTGCAAAAAAAAACGTAAGAAAAATTGAATTTCACGGGCTACTTTGAAGGTTCCGCCTTAAGAACTTATCAAACTCCATTTTAGCATTACATTATTACGGGTGATTCAAGATTGCTTACGCAAAAAAAAACAACCGACTTCCAAAAAAAAACACTAAAAGACGTGAAAAATAACTTTAATTTCGGAAGTCGGTGTCTGGTTTTGTATTTTCGTTTTTGGTCACCGACTTCCGAAATTAAAGTTATTTTTCACGTCTTTTAGTGTTTTTTTTTGGAAGTCGGTTGTTTTTTTGTAAAAAAGTTTTTATTTTTCACTTTTTAGTTGCGGTACCTACCCCACACAAACTCGTATACCACTACTTGGTGTGTAAATAACAGTGACAGGAAATTATTAACACATCATCCATATAAACTAAGTGGAAAAAATATGCAATATTAAAGATAACTCAAAAACTACTGGTCAGACCTTGATCAAATTTAAATGGGACCACATGTGAAGCACCAGCTATCAAATAAAAAAAGAATCATCCAAATCGGTTTACCCAGAAAAAAGTTATGAGCTAACACACATAAAAAAAAAAAAAAAAAAAAAAAAAAAAAAAAAAACATACAGACGAATTGAGAACCTCCTCCTTTTTGTGAAGTCGGTTAAAAAACATAAGTAATTTTGAATTTCGAAGTCAACATTGAAGGAATGAGTTTGAGTAACGCTAAAGTAGAGTTTGATATCTCAACATCGAATTCTGAATTAAGGAATCGGGTGTTAAGGCCTGCATAAGATTGTGGGTAGGATTAATATTATGCAGTGGAAACACGTAGCTATATTGTGCTAAATTTTCGATTTCATTCAGCATTCAAGCAGAAATCAAATAAAACTCGGAAAAAATAACTCTCAATGAAAGGTCAAATAAAAATTACACGCGCACGTAGCAACAACAAAAGAAAAGAAAGAAAGAAATAACATTAAAAAAACCCAGTTGTTCCGAATCGGTTCCTGATTCCTTACACCGTTTCAGAGAGATTAAAAATGAATAAAAAATTCCCTTCTAAAAGATAAAACGCTAGTACGTTTCTTCCACTACATTAGGGAGTAGGCTCGTCTAATGGTAGCCAGAAATCTCCACAACAGATTAGCAGGATTCTTTCTTAAATATAAGGAAAATACAGTCAGTATCGGGAACTTGGAAACCGAGATTGATGAAAGAAATCCGAAGTTTCGTGTGAAAATTATAATTGCGATTTGTTACGGATTTGAAGAGATACAACTAAGGCATTGACGATCGTAAAATAATTTTGTTATTACTTATTATACTATTATTTTTGGCAATACATTGTAATTACAATGTATCTTATCTCTACTTCAGGTTTAACTGCTAGCATTTATCATTATTAAAAATGTTATCATGTAAGAATCTTTGGACTCTGATTTGTAGCTCGTAGAAATAAAAGTTAAGATATGTCTAGTTAAGTTTATAACAGCCACAATTTTACGTAAATGTGCTGACGCGTACAATGGACTAAAGTCGTTATAATCATTCATTTCTGATAAAGTTAGCTCCGTATCTTCAGAAATTACCAGAGGGCCTAGAAAAGTGACGTAATCGCTTTCAAAGCGTTACGTATTTCTGCAACGCCTTACAACAGGATCGCTACCGAAAAGCTTATGTCAGTCCAATACATTTTGACTGTTCCATCATCGTGATCGCGGATAGAATATAATTTTGTTTAGGCACTCAGGCCTTGATGATTTAAAATAGCTAACATGTACCTACTAAGCAAGTGTGTTGAATAATGCTTGTTTCTTAACTCATCAAGCATCACTAATGAGACACAATTGATTATCTATTGTTATGGCCCTCTAGCGGGCCACCTCAGTTATTAGACAAAATTGATTATGTATTGTTATGGCCCTCTAGCAGGCCACCTCAGGCATGAGACACTGGGCACGCTACAATTGCGGCGGCAAGTCCTCTCTTTGAGGAGTGGCTTGAGAGGCGCCTCGGCGTCCTCACCTTCCGCCTGACGCAGGTCCTCTCCAGACATGGCTGTTTCGGGAGGTTCCTGTTTCGGATAAGGCGGGAGGAAACGCCGGGTGTTGTCATTGTGTGGATCGATCGGAGGACACGGTGGAGCATACGGTAGAGGTCTGCCCGGCTTGGGTGGAGCACCGCCGTATCCTCGTGGCGACGATCTCTCGCGTCCGGCCCTGGTCCAGGCCATGGTACGGAGCGAGAAGGAATGGGAAGCCGTCACCTCCTTCTGCGAAGCAGTAATGCTCGCGAAGGAGGAGGTGGAGCTCGTGAGGGCGAGCCGCAGGAGGAGACACCCTGGGCGTCGGTAGTCGATCACCGACTCCCGGCCACCGTAGGCGCAGGCTTGCGGCCGGCGAGCAATGGGCAGCTTGCCGTCCGAAAATGACCAGGCCCGGGTCGACGGCGCGTTGTGTTCTACGCGCGCCTCAAAGAGATGTCAGCATAACTGATGAGGTCCGATAGGGCCGATGCCTGCCGGGGTCGTGGATTATTCGAAAGAGTTACCATGGCCCTGGCGCACAGGCTACTGAAGGAACACGGGTGGGTTTTAGTCAGTAAGAGTCTGACACGCCCTTCCGTTCCGCTAAGAGCGGGAGAGGGCATTTGAAGATGTTCAACCAAAAAAAAAAAAAAAAGTTATAACTTTTGAAGTGTTACACATACAAGCTAACTTGTGTAAAAGAACACGTGTTGATGTTAGTATTCATAACAATATATCCTTCACAATTTTCACATTATACAAGTCACGTTTTCTTTCTCAGTCCAATGAAATTTATTTTCCTTACCCTTAAATGTATGCGTAAGCATTAAAGTCACAAAATGTGTGACACATTTTCTGTTATCAGATGTTTTAGGTACATGTACATGTACCTATGAAGTTTTACTTAAATTCATGTACAGTAACAATGTATTAGTTTTGTTAGTTACAATCGGAGTGCCTGAGATCATTTATGTTTGGATTTTGCAGCGATTTTTAGTAGTCGTTCATTGAATGATAAAAGATAAGTAGAATGAAAATCACATAAGTAGGTATGTAACGACAAAAAACGTTGGGTTGTCGTTGAAAAGAACGTCACAAAAATTATCAGGAAGCAGAGTGAGTTTTTGGCAATTAAAATACATCAAAAATAAAAATCTCAAACCGAGTTTTTTATTTAATTAAGACTGCTATAGAACATTACTGAAGTGCACGTTATAATAGGTCTTTACCTATGAAATTGCCGTTTTGTATGAAAAAATTTAAACGAATTTTTTTCATGAATTTTTTATTTGTATTAATCGAAGTAATCACCCATGCAATCAATGCATCTTTGCCATCGCAGTGGCAGTTTATTGATGCCCTTCTTAAAGAAATCAGCTGGACGGGAGGCAACAAATTCTTCAAAGGCATTTTGTACTGCCTCTCGGGTATTAAATTTTTTTCCCGCCAAGAAGTTATCCAAATTCTGGAAAAAGTAGTAGTCTGTAGGCGCAAGGTCTGGTGAGTAGGGCGGATGACGGAGAGCTTCCAACCCCAGTTCTTGCAACTTGGAGACCGTCTGCTGTGCAGTATGAGGTCGCGCGTTGTCGTGCAGGAGCAGCGGAGACGAGCGATTGACCAATGCTGGTTGGAGATGCGCCAGCTTCTCCATCATTGTGTTCAGTTCTTCACAGTACACATCTGCAGTAATGCTCACCCCGTTTGGTAAGAAGCTGTGATGAATCACACCGGCGCTAGACCACCAAACAGTGACCATCACTTTTCTAGGGGTAAGTTTTCGTTTAGGGCATTGTTTAGGTGCTGAACCAGGATCCAACCAACTTGCTGAGCGCTTACGGTTATCAAACAGAATCCATTTTTCATCGCAGGTAACAATGCGGTTCAAAATTCCTTCATTTGTGTGTCTGTTGAGCAGTGCAAGGCACGTCTCGACGCGTACTTCGCGCTGGCGATCATTGAGTTCGTGGGGCACCCATTTGTCAAGCTTTTTTACCTTGCCAATTTGACGCAAATGGACCAATATTGTTTTGACGCTAACGTCGAAAGCTGCTGCTAATTCAGCCGTAGATTGTGTATCATCAGCTTCCACAATCGCCTTTAATTCGTCATTGTCGACCAAAGTCTTCGAACGACCGCGAGGTTCATTTTTCAGGTCGAAATTTCCAGAACGGAAGCGAGCAAACCAATAACAGGTGGTGCGTTGGTTTGTAGTGTTAGCTCCGTAAACGTCGTTGATGTTGCGTGCCGCTTGTGCCGCGTTGCTGCCACGACGGTACTCATATTCCATAATTACTCGAATTTTTAACGTATCCATGATGACGAAAAAGATTGAAATGCGATGAAAATGTAACACTAATCAATAAAGAAATGACTACTTTTAGAAAAAAAAATCCATGTTTTTAAAATAAAATTAATTTGAAATTAGAATTCTTAGCCAAACAAAAATTATTTTGATTTGAAATGGCCAGTACTGCAGAACGGCAATTTCATAGGTAAAGACCTAATATAATACTTTGTCAACATTATAGACAACTAGTATATCAACTAAAATTGGGCGTCTTATAATAAGATGATCACGCGAAGAGGTCGAGAGTTGAGCTCCTCTTAATTACTCCATTGTTATGATATTGTGATCAACTACAATTTCGTCTAACGGGCATGTTTCTTTCAGTTAGGGCATGAACGCAAACATTACAATGCTATTCTGTAAGTTTCATTCCGAAATAAATTCAAATGACGATTACGACTCACAATTATTCCAAATCGAACGCATTTGTTTATAGAGAGAATCATTTAGAATTCTTATTTTGAAACTATGTTAAACAGGAGGATGTTATCAATTCGACTGTATTTTTTTTGTTATGTGTGGTACCTGAGAACTTTTTAACAATTTAACCGATTTTGATGATTCTTTTTTTATTTGAAAGCTGATGCTTCTCTTGAGGTCCCATATAAATTTGATTAAGATCTGACTCGTATTTTTTGAGTTATCTTTAATTTTTCCACTTAGTATACCTATATTGATGATGTTTTAATAACTTCCTGTCACTGCTATTTACATAATTATATCAAGTAGTGGTATACAAATTTGTGTGGGGTAAGTACAACAACTAAAATGTGAAAAATAACTTTAATTTTGGAAGTCGGTGGCAAAAATCGAAACTACAAAACCAAAGACACCGACATCCGAAATTTAATTAATTTTTCACTTTTTATTGTTTCTTTTTTGGAAGTCGGTTGTTTTTTTGTAAAAAAGTTTTTATAACTTTAAACTTTTTAATTTAAAATTTGGTTTATTAACAGTTATTTTTTTGTAAAAATGTTTTGTTTATAGTAACATCAAAGTCGTACAAAAGGCAAGATTAAAAAATCATGTAAATAATGTTGATAATATAGCAAAGAAATAAAACAATGTCACCTCTGAACCACCTGAAACGGAATAGATAATTTATACAGAACACACTACGATCAATATCAGAAGCAAATGTTCTACAAATACGAGGCAGCTTCGACTTTAACGTAATAGATTCGTTTACAACTGGAGATGGAACCATTTCGTGATTAAATGCAAATTTCTCGTTAAAGGTTTGTACAGGGTACGTCTTGAACATGTTTCAGCAGTTTAAGAAATTAGGCAGTGAGATAAATTGTTTTGGGTGGGAGTGGTTCAATGTATGTTTTAAGTATAGTGGAGTAACTATTAGAATAGAATAGAATACTCTTTATTATGTACACCATAAAAATTAGAGATATAAATTTCAATATACCAACCAACCACCAACTACCAACTACCAACCTACCAACTATTCGAACCACCAACCAACCAACTATTATTACCAAGGAAGAAACTACTGGATTATCAGCTATATCATCGGTTAATCGAAATTGAGCATAAGTCACGTTTGATTCGGAAGTGATAAATGATAAATGATAAATGAATTTATTTCTGTAAGTAGGTTTGTACAAACACTTTTACACGTCAATCATATTTTTAAGCTAGATGAGGTCGGCGTTTACTATCTGACTACTCTGAGAAGAAAGGCCGAAACAAACTCAGAGGTCACAGTCTCTTTTAAAGTCCAGACATAATCTTGGTCAGATCATGTGAAGACCATGTAGATTGGTATCTGAAATGGTCTTTTGAGGAAAGAACCACACAGATTGAGTGGACCTGTCCAGTCAGTGCACGCATTTGTCAGTAATCGTGCAGCTCAACTCAGGAAGTCAGGACTTAAGGGTTTCAAACTTTCAATAGCTGTTAATTTGACGAAGTTATCTGTTCATGCAAAGTTGTTCTCACAGAAACGATAAGACACTAAGATTTCGAACCGATACAATAGAATTTTAAATCTATATTCTTTTTTTTTTAAATCTTACGTGAAATTTATGATTCGCAAAAAGACCAGCATTTTCAACGAAAAGGTGTCCCAAACGTGACCTTACAAAAATGTAAAAAGGAAGCTGAAATATCTGAAAAAGAAACTGATACCTTAAGAATTCTGTACCTATTCTGTAAGTGGTTCTAAAATCTTTTATAATTGCTCTGCGTCGTCTCAGAGGGGCTTAAGGAATTCCTTTTAGACTTATTTTATTTTTGTTATTTCGTTCGAATTGTAGACTTTTTTTGGTAGAATAAGAAGATTTACTTACTCTGGAATTTAGTTTTAGTTTTACGGTTTTACGCTTTCAGAAGAAATTCCTTGGATTCGTTTGTTAGGAAGATCTTTTGGGCTTTTTCATTACCTTTGTTATTTTTTTTTAATGCAATTTCTTTCTATTTCTTACCATGTCTGTACAGACTAGCCAAATTAAATTTCATCAAATTTGAAGTGAGCTTATGAAATTACCTAATAGCATAATGATATGCTAGTAATATGAGACTTTTCAACTTGGCACCTAAGGTTTGCACCGCATTTACGTGGTTGTTACACGTGTCTTTTGAAGCGGAAACTACTTACATTTTTATCAGAAGTAATACGACACACAGCTATTATGAGGAACAGAAACCCGTGTTGTGGCGTTTAGAAAGACCTGTGTCCAACAGTAGACTACGATAGGCTAATTTGAGTAGGATAAACGCAAAAATATTTAAAACGCATTACGATATTAACTTGACGTAGAAGTCTCTAACAGTGTCTGGAGTGAAAGACGGTTGAGATGCGAATCCATGTTTATTGCCAAACTTAACCTAATAAATACAAAAATATTACAAATACAGCTACAGGACTCCCCCTCAAGCGAAGCGTACGCATGTTCACGAGTCTTCCGGATCTGTTTCTTCGCTGATCGTTCACTGATGACTTAGTGTCTGTAGTTGAAGATGTAATGGATGAGCTTGAAGTTATGTTCGCACTGCGATGTTCGATGTCTGTGTTGTTTGTGTAAGCCGGTTTCAGGCGGTCGATGGAGACATTTGCTGTTCTACCGGTCTTCTGTATCTTGAAATACTTGTTGTTTCTATCCAATACTAGGTAAGGCCCTTCGTACGATCGTTGAAGTGATTTGCGGACAGTGTCTACTCGCATAAACACAGAATTGCATGTTTGCAGATCTTTATGCATGAACATACTGCGCTTGTTGCTATGCGGCACGTATATCGGCGTAATTTGAGTGATAAAGCGATGTAATTGTTCCGCATAGTCGTGACTCATTCTTGTGTGATATGAAGTCGCCGCGTAGAGGTTGAACGTCTATTAGTTGAGCCGGGCTGGTTTTGGTATCGGTCCGGGCAACAGCACGAAGTCCCATGAGCACTGTAGGTAGTTCATCCAGCCACTTGTTGTTGTCCACGAGTCTTGTAATAATCGCAGCTTTTAGTGGTCGATGCCAATATTCGACGATTCCATTACTCTGCGGGTGGTAAGCAGTAGTACGGGTTTTCTCAGCGCCCAAATAGTCTTGTGAGTTCGTGAAAGAGCTACCTCTCAAACTGTCGTCCTTGATCTGTCGTGATGGTAGTTGGACAACCGAAACTTCATATCGATTTTCCATAGACCTTATTATTTCGCTACTGCTTCTGACGTCGTCTTGTTTATGGATAGTTTCGGGCCAACGTGTCATGCGATCGATGATTGTAAGCAGGTACCGGTGTCCGTGTGCTGACGTAGGAAGCGAGCCAACAATATCTACGTGTATATGTTGGAATCGGTCACAGGTCAAGACCGTTTCGATGGCGTTGCGTATGTGACGTTGTACTTTTGACTGTTGAAACGCTGTACATTGTGTTTCCCAGTTGTCAATGTCGACATTCATTGATAGCTAGAAGTATCGATCTTGAATCATTTTCCGTGTCGTTCTGATGCCGGAATGACTTGTGTTGTGCACGGCCTTGAAAGCTTTGCAACGATAGTCAATAGGCAAATACGGTCGTAAGCTTGCTGTTGATGTTTCGATGTTTCGCAGCATACGGGCTTGATTATTCCGGGAACCGTGATTTTCATTAGTTGAATGTTGGTTTGTTTTGGGTAAGTGTTTGTATCGTGTCGTCTCGTTCTTGCGCTAGAGCTAGCTGTACGTAGTCAATTGGAGTTGGTACGTCGATTGTCTCGACACGCGAAAGACCATCCGCCACTATTTTGTTTGCTCCGCTCATATGACAAATATCTGTAGTAAACTCGCTGATAAGCAATAGTTGCCGTGTTCACCGCTGCGTGTCGCTAGCTGCCGGCGGTTTGTGAATGGCTGTAAGCGGTTTGTGATCGGTGTAGATTATGAGTTCACGTCCTTCGTGTATCTTGCAGAAATATTTCACAGCCATGTAGATTGCCAACAACTCTCTGTCGAACGTGCTGTATCACTATTGCGTATCAGAAAACTTTTTTGAGAAGTAGCCGAGAGACATCCATTTGCTCTTGGCCCGTTGTTCAGTTTCTTCAGTTTCTTTTGTCCAGCTGGTCTTGGTTTTGTCCCGTTTCTTTGAATTGTGAAGGAATGCATTCAGAGGTGTTTGATACTTGCAGCGTTGGGTAAACTTTCACGATAAAAGTTCAATATGCCAAGGAAACGTCGTAGTTCTTGAATATTTTCTGGCTTTGGGTAATCAGTGATAGCCTTGACTTTTTCAAGTGGTGGTTTGATTCCTACTTCTGACACATCACAGCCGAGGAACTTGACAGTCTGCTTCCCAAAGACACACTTCGACGGGTTTATGGTAATCCCGTCATCGTCTAATCTTTGTAGGACAGCGCGTAGGTGTTTCTTCTTGTCTTCTGAAGCAAAGATGACATCATCCATGAATTGAAAGGTGTTGTCGCATCCGCTGAGCACTTGATGGATGAACTGCTGAAATGTTTGTCCAGCGTTCATCAGTCTGAGACACATGCGAGGAAATTCATATAACCCTAAGGGTGTTGTAATTGCGGTTTTCTCAATATCGGGTCTATTCACTAGCAATTGTTTATATGCACGGCAGAGATCTAACGTGGTGAAAATCTTTTTGCCGTTTAGGGACTGGAATTGGATAGCTGTCTGGTTTCGTAACCGCGTTCAATCTTGTATAGTCTCCACATACGCGTATGTCACTATTTGTCTTGGGAACTACTTGTAGCGGGCTTGACCACGGGCTTTTTCTTGTTCGGCACAGACACTGTTGAATCATGGTGACGAATTTTTTCTTCACTACCGGATAGAGCTGCAGTGATAATGGTCGAGTTTTGCAATACAATGGTAGACCGGTGGTTTCAATGTAATTTTCGACGCGATGCTTTGGTATTTCTTTCGTTGATGACGGATGAACGATGTTGGGGAATTCTGCTAGAAGCTGGTGATACGGATGTTCAATGTCTATACTTCGTACCGTTGGCTCGCTGGAGTATGATATTGGTGCCTTGACGAATAAGTTCGTGACTTTATCGATGAGTCCTTCGATGGCGAAGTCCACTAATAAGCGGTGGTGCCTCAGAAAATCAGCGCCAATGATTGGATTGCTGACTGCTGCGATTACAAACTTCTAGCAATATGGTCTTCGTAGTTTGAGGTCAAATTTAAACGTCTTCTCACCGTATGTCGAAATAGTAGTATTGTTGGCCATGGAAAAGCAAAAGCTTGTAGGTGTAGCTTTCTTCATACCAGCTTTATTTGATATGACAGAGATGTTGGCGCCGGTGTCGATCAGAAACGACAGGCATGCGTTCCTGTCGGTGATAAATAGGCGATGTGAAAGTGTTCTCGCGCTGGTTCCCGCCTCAGCGAACGCAGGTCTTAGTTTTCCGAGAACGTCTTTGGGTCTTCAAAATTGCTAGGGTGTGTGCACCGTTGAGCTTGTTTCCCGAACTTACGATGGTAGTAACAGATCTTATTATTTCGAAACGATGAATAATTGCGGTTGGACCGAGATCTAGATGGTGTTCGTGATCTGGAATGATGTGTTCCATATGGTCGTCTTTGTCGATACGATGATTGATTTGTTTTTAGTTCGGCAATCTCACGGGTCAGCAAGTCTATCTTCTCAGTCAGTTTCTCTGTAGTGGTCATCTCGTGAGTTGTTGCTTGGCTTGTGCAGGCAGATACAGCAGCGATAGTTTGTGGATGTGAATGCTCTAGAATCTTGTCAGCCATTTGCGCGAGATCGTCAATGTTCTTCTTGCTCGTCTTTCTTCCACGTTGGACGTAACCATTGTAACTTGTTAAACACGTAGGGGTCACCACTGTTGAGGTAGGAGTCCCTAGCAGTGTCTGGAGTAAGAGACGGTTGAGATGCGAATCCATGTTTATGGCCAAACTTAACCTATTATATACAAAAATATAACAAATGCAAATACAGCTACATGATACATTCTATTTTCATGTCACTGTAAATTTCTAGTAAGTAAAGATTTAAATCGTTCGATCCAGTGCCCTCGTGCCCTCGTACTGAAGTCGCGAGAAAGAGTGTCCACACTGAAATGTGTAAGCTCGTATTCCCTCATGAAACGATAGGTAAGGTTTTCAGTATCAGTGAGTGAGACAATACTATTCCAAAGTTATTAAACAGAAAACTAACCACCTTTTGATGCGGTAGGGCGAATCTAAAGATTTAAATCTTTGGTAGTATATCTTACAATGGAATATTACACTACAATGGTCTGGATGTATTAATTATACCCAAGCAACGATATTGACCGAGAAACCCTTAGTTATTGCATTTGGAACCAGTCACAGCTTCTAAGGACGTGGAATAATGTATAATGTGATAAATTTTCCGAACAACAATTCTACTTCATTATTATAACACCGTAAGGGCTAATTTACACGTCTCTAGTCTTTCACAAACATACTAGACGTATACACTAAGCACCTCGAACATGATTGAGATGATTGAACATGATTAGCGTCAGGTGGTACACCTTGTGTTGTCATCTGACATTATGCTTTTCTGTTTTTTTTTTAGTTTTAAGTCGTATTTTGTTGCTGCAATGCCAATAAACGCATTTTTCTTTCTTTCTTTATTAGCGAATACCTAAAGAGTCTACTCAGACTGGTTGAAACACATAACACTTAAACATTAATTTACGCCTTCTTCCCATGGGGCTAGGCTGAAACTACAGAACGCCATCTGCTAAGTTCCTTACAATCTCCTTTTGCTTCGTTTACGATCATACATCGTCATATACGCACGCCGGTTGCGAGTACTACGCGCCTGACTTTTCTGAAGAACATCACCAATAAGGTATGCTTCCTGTATGTTCTTCTAGGACGTTCCCTCCTGCCGTTTCCACTCACATCTGAATCCGTTGCTTGAAGCTAAAACAAATGCTACCATGCCTTCTGAACAGCTGTCTTCTGAAATTTCAAGTTTAATGGTTATTTATTATTTTTACATACCTACTAGTTTCATTACGCACCAGAAAAACGCGTGAACAAAAAAATTGCTAGAAACTTTAAATCTACCTCGTTTTTACGTGCAATGTAGACCACCACATTATTTGTAAGCCGAATTATGCCCTAGCTTGAAAGACGTTACGTCAAAACTGCGTGTAGCACCTATACTTGCACATTATAAATGTGCCCTATGACTCAGTATATTGGTTTTGAGAGTTCTATTAACGAACAAAGACTTGTTTGTGGCTACTCCTTCATCAGCAAGTAATAGGAAACCACAGTTTTCCTATAGTCTATTACATTTTATGGTTAATGAAGTGACATTGTTATTCGTTAAAATAATAATCTGGATTGAGAATATAGATTATTTATACATACCTAATACCTCTAACTTTAATCTATAAAGATCACTTTAAAAAGTCTAGGGAAAGACCTGGCAAAAATTATAAATCATAAATATATCGTTTTTACGTTTACAATTCTTTTTAAATTATTTAGGCCGAAAATGAGTCACGTTACGCTTAATTTTCGCCGCGTATTTTCTCTCTACGCTTACGTAGACTGGATTGGACACTTTAAAAACAAGTGAATTCGAAAGCAGGAGTTTGAAATGATTACAGAATAACCAGCGCCCTAAATGAGTAACACACTATCTACCACAATCTGAATCATTTTGAAACCTATTGCTAATGCATTGCTTCATATGTTCGAAAAATTTGTCTGCGCGACAACGTAAATAACGCAATAAATATTGTTGAACTGCCAAAATGAAAGCCATTCCTACTGTTAGTGTGTTACGAAGAGGTTTTCAGAATTTCAGGATAGCTTAAAAACGTAACGACATAAAAAGTCACTAAAAAGGGATTAAATAGTATCAATAGATAATTTATAGACCACTCTACTTGATACCTGACGCTGAATAAATTCTTCTGGGCCATAAACAGTTCACGATGAAAGATTATTTTAATTTACTGCTAACAAAAAGTTTTACGTTATTTTTTATTGGCTGCTGTACAATTCTGAACCTTGTTTCAAATATATAAGGACGAAATTGCTTTGCGGATGGAGTAAATTAAATGCTTCGGTTCAGATCTTATAGGAAGCCGTCTGCGGTTTAATCGCATCGTCGAGGGCTGATGTTAGTTTGTCTGTTTATAAACCTAGATATTGTTTTTAAATTATATTGGTATTGAATAAAGCCTAAATGTCTGACAAGCAGTCTGACAAAAGGTGTCGCATTACCCAGTAACTGAGTTGTGGAGGTCAGAGGCAGGGATTGAAAACCGGTACGAATTTGGGTTCCGGTTCTTCATTTCGGTTCTTTAAAAGGATCTTCTTTTCGGTACGGTTCCGGTTTGGTTCCGGTTCCAAAGTACTGGTTTCAAATGAAGGTTCCAATATACCGGTTCCGTACCATCCAATTTAAAGGTTCTCTACAAAATAACTATCACAGGATCTATCAAAGCAAAAGTGCTCCTCTCTCCTCTCACAAAAACTCCAACCTCTTCACCCGACGGCGGCCGCCCGTACCTCACCGCTATCGTACAAAGCTTCGACCTGCGCTGAACTGGTGCGAACTCGCTTTGAAGAAGAACCGGTAAAATAAAGGATCTTAAAAGTTTCAATTTAGGTTCCCGTTCTGGTTCGGGTTCTTGTTAACGAACCACTAAATACCGGTTCTTTACCGGTATTTTAGGAACCTTTTCAATCCCTGGTCAGAGGACTGATCATCTGACACATCAGTATCAGATGTGAAATACTTATATTCGTCTGCATCTGGTTACACTGGAAACCGACACCAGTTCAAAAAAGGCTAGGCATAAGTTGATGATATAGAATAAAGCATTAAAAAGAAATTAAAATATAAAGGAAAATTTAAATGGATGTAAACGCACATGAATTCATATCCTCATATAACTCGCTCTTAATCTGAGAACTATTACAACAATAACTTTAAAAAAGTGTCATTTTGTCATTACTTCAGGGACGATGTAGAATTGTAGACATTGAGAGAGAGCGCAGGGGTGTAGCGGTTCGGAGCAATATGTTGTCACGTAGATTTGCGCGGTGTACAGACCAAATCAAAGTAACACTTTTGAAGGCTTATTGCCAAAGTTTGTACACGGACAGTCTATGGGTCAATTATACTAAGACATCGCTGGATGTCCTGCGCGTCCAATATAACAATGCTTTCAGGATGTTGTTGAGGCTGCCTCGTTACTGTAGCGCGTCGGAAATGTTTGCTCAAGCCCGCACCGACGGCTTCTATGCAATTATACGCAAAAAAACCTGCGTCGCTACTGAGTTATACTGAGTTATACTTTTATATTAAAATATT
This sequence comes from Griposia aprilina, assembly GCA_916610205.1. Classification (NCBI taxonomy): domain Eukaryota; kingdom Metazoa; phylum Arthropoda; class Insecta; order Lepidoptera; family Noctuidae; genus Griposia; species Griposia aprilina. The sequence goes on along the minus strand of OU744305.1, from coordinate 8,975,627 downwards.
CGTAATAGTCCGAAATAGGATTATTTGGAAAGAAAAACTGGAAAAGTTGCTGAAAGAAAACTGACTATATTGAAAGTTTGACAGGACAACGTCTGTTGGTCAGCTAGTAACCTAATACATAATAGATAATGGTTTTCCTAGGACTAGGACGTCAAGCTAGGCTACCCTACCCTACCAACCCAACTATACATGATTTCACCAATAATATTGGGCGAGCAAGCAATAACCAGTTTCATTTATAGACATCGTATTTTGTTGAATAAAACCTCTGCGCTATCGGACCGACAAGGGAATAATATAGACTTAACCTCAACATTTAGCTTACAATAAAGTAGACCGTGTTAAGGTATTTCTACACCGCAACTATTCGTAAGCGTGTATTTGTTAGCACAAACATTCGAAAGAGAGCAATCACATGATTGCGAGGATCCAATATTGCGAGGCAATCATTCGTCCACAAGTAGAAGTGGTAAGTATTCGAAAAAGAAGTGCTAGCTGGAAGTTTCTCACAAAAGAAACTTCGTGCGCACGTACTTTATAAATGCTCGAGTCAACGCTCAAAATAATGTTTGTTGCTTAATGCTCAATGCGCGCGGACGTCTGCGGTGTAGGCGCACCTTTACATAAATTGAACCATCGGGTCGACTGTATTACCAAATAATTTAGCATAAACCGGCCAGCTACTTTCATATTTCTATGTAAATGGGAAATGAAAAAAAAAACTGACCCCAGTAGATACTAATAGGGGCAAATGGCTGTGTGGGAAATTGACCTGGAGGTAGACCCGGTAAGTAGGTTTATTACACTGAAATTTTTAACCACAGAATTTGTGAATTACTTGGATGATTATACACGGAGCTACGAAATACCCAGAGGCAGAAAAATATCGACATTTTAAGAACGTTGACCAAAGTAGCCTAAAGGCCGCAAACAGGCGCGATGCGACAATGCGACGAGACTTTAGTAGAACAATTTCTATAAAAACTTCATAGAAATTGATCTACAAGAGTCTCGGCGCGCTCTGTCGCGTCGCGAGTCTTAAAGCTTTGATTTCCTAGGAAAGCAAAAATGAAATTGTAATACCCAAATTTAGATTAACTAAAACAAGCAAGTCATTTCTCATATACAGTATCCGCTTTTATAACAAGTTGCCAAAGTCAGTTACAGAACTTAGCGATGGAAAGTTCAAAACCTAAATAAAACGTATACTTATCAAAAATGCATATTATAACATTAAAGACTACGTTGAAGACAAGAAAGTTTGGCAATAATTCCTTATGCACATGTGGCTTCCCTGGTACCACATTAACGGCATCACTAAGTAAATGTCTATTAACTGTTCCCAAATTACGAAGTTTTTTGTTTCTATAAACTTACTACTGTGACATAATCTCATTATTAGACATTATATACCTCAGATTCTTATTTCAAATCCTTATTTATGGCTTTTGTGGATAGGATTTTGATTCCGATTTGTTACAGTAATAATGGAAATCATGTCATTTGGTCTAAATAGGCTTTTGTTTTTATATAGATTCTTCTACATTTTGTGAATGTGAGAACGTTGTAGACCCACCTAACTTGTAGACTGCAGATTTGTGGACCTTTTTGTATTTTGTTGAGTACCTGTTACTTGTTGACAGGCCTACACTGTCCTCCCATATCTATCAACACTGTAATTTGAAACATTGTAAAAGACCCTTATTTTCCCATATCATCCCAGTGTTCCATTTTTGAAAGGGTTACTTTTTTTTCTTTTTATTATAATTTTCGAAAGCATTTTTAAATTAATGTTTTTATGTTGGTATTACTAACATTTCTAGCTGTCGATTTAATAAATGTCATTTCACTTCGCGCGGTTTTTTCTATCTATAAAAATATATTTTATTTGGAAGGTTTAGTGAAAATTATGGCGAACAGAAAAACGTAAGTAATTATGATGTTTTATATTATTCTATTGACAATTTAGGGTTTATACACATGTAATAATTATGTTATATCATATCATTATATGTTTTTGAAAAAATATTACTAATTTGTGGGTAACTGTAAATTTTATGTACTGTTCCATTATTGGAGCAGTAGGAACATACGAACATGTAGTTTTTATACATTAGGATTTTTATTTTATCAGTATTGACACATAATTATGATATTATTTTATTGTAGACTGAATGTGAATCAGATAATCTCGCACTTGGAAGAAGATGACGACGTGTTCGCGGCTGATATTTTCATCACACCTCCTGATAACTGGCAAAATAGCGACGAAGACAGTGGTGACGAATAGTTTGCAAGTATAAATAATTTGTCAAGACATCAGTTACTTGCAGAAGCTGAACTCCGGGTCACCAGATCGTCTCAACCTGAGTCTAGGATAGTGAATGAGCTCGTTGGAGATGAAGAAAAAGTGCACTCAATACCTTTCACATCGTCAGTGTCGCAGCCTCCACAGCCCATCTCCTCGTCGACGGTGACACAGCAACCACCAAAAAGAAGACGTGTTGAAGTCACAAGAAAGTGGAGGTTTGTAGATATTCCAGAAAAGGCTGAGAAGGACTACTGTGAACCGGATTTCCTGGAAAACCTTGAAAACCCTGTTCAGTTTTTTGAACTATTTTTCGATGAAGAAATGTTCGAATTACTGCGCTCAGAAACAGAAAAAAATGCGATTCAGAAGGGCAAACATGCTTTTCGGGTTACTACAACGGATGTCAAACATTTTATTGCCATTTTATTATTGTCCAGATATAACAGTGTATCGAGATACAGAATGTATTGGGAACAAAGAGTTGATTGCAGTTTTCCAACAGTGGCAGCTCTTATGTCGAGAAATCGATTTGAAGATTTGTTGCGTTATTTCCATGTTGCCGACAATAATAATCTTGACCCCAATGATAAGTTCGCGAAAGTGCGCCCTCTATGGAAACTGCTCAATGCAAGATAGGTAAAGCATTATCCTGGAGATAAAAAATTGAGCATTGACGAATCTATGATTCCCTATTATGGGAAACATGGCACTAAGCAGCATATCCACGGAAAGCCAATCAGATTTGGATACAAAAATTGGTCAATTTGTACGCGACTAGGCTACTTGATTTATGGTGAGCTTTATCAGGGAGCTAGTAGTGGAAATACTCATCCTGAGTTGGGTGTTGGTGCCTCAATTGTTCTGGATTTAATATCAAAGCTGCCACAAGGTAGCTACAGTTTTTATTTCGATAATTTTTTTACATCATTACCGCTGCTTGAAGAGCTTCAAAAATTGGGTCACGATGGAACAGAGACTATAAGAGCTTACCGAACTGAGAAAGCACCTCTCAAAGATCCGAAAGAAATGAAAAAAACAAGTAGAGGATCTCATCACCAATGTACTGATATACTATCTAATATCACTCTTGTTAGATATAACGACAATAACATTGTCACAGTGGCCTCGACTCAATGTGGTTCAGAACCCATAAGCAAAGTCAAACGATACTGTGATAAACAGAAGAAGGATGTTGACCAACCTCGTTGCTTCGTAAACCATAATAAATTTATGGGCGGCGTGGACCGACTTGATCAAAATGTGGGTTGTTATCGAATCGCGATACGGCTGAAGAGATGGTACTGGCAGTTACTTATGTTTCCACTAAATGTTGCAGTCAATAACGCTTTTCAGCTGTACAAAATATCTCCGGCTGCGAAGAAAAGTAACGGTACACCACATGATCTTTTGCACGACTCATGATCGAAGCATCAGAGAGTGCTTTACGATCGAAAAATTTTTTTCGCCTCATTTTGGCGGCTATTTTTATTATTATAGCCTTGTTAGTTCACGGAATCAAGATATTTTGCATACTATTGTCGAGATAATTTAATGGAGATTAATTTCATACTTTTTAAAAATTGATTTACTGCAATAGAATTGGAAAAAAACACCAAAATAGGTCAAAAAAAAATCATGTCCGTCATGTGTGAAACCCGGAAACACTGTAACTTGTGAAAAAATCCATTATTTGAGTTAATTTTTTTTTTTAAATTCTAAGCGACAATTGTAGGTCACTGAATGCAAATGGCTAATTAATTCAGTGTCGTTTAATTACAATTAATAAAAAACGAAAACTACAAGACTGTACATCTATTTATATTTTTATTTTTTATAGAATTGAATGAGATTATGAGGCGTGCACTTTTGGATTTTCCAATTTTTATCGTCCTCGTTTACGAGGGATATTGTTTGTACATATTTTCTAATGAAAAATTCAGCCCCTAGTACTTGAACCATATCAATTCCTAAATCTTCACTAGCAGTAATAAAACGTGTGCCTGATGCTATTAGATTGGATGGTAAAGGACATATGCTTGTCGATTCTGTAAAAAAAACTCACCGTGATCATTTGCGTGGAGTGAGCTGTCAGTGTCATCCCACTGATGCTAGGGACTGACCAAGCATAACATTTACAATCATAATCGAGATTATAATAATATTTTATAAGCTAAATCTATTGATCATTTTATATTAAGTAGGTACTTATTTCATAGCTAATATTTAAGTGTCTAAACATTAGGTACTATTTTGGGGGGTATTAAAATAAACAAGTACCTACTTAAAACAGAAATTCGGTGAGAAACTCAATGTGGTTTATTTTGCCTAGATTAGTCGCCTGAGGCGCGAGCGCGGCACGCACGTACAATAAACAAACAAAATATAACACACGTTTAAGACAGCTACTGAAGAAAATGCGCATCGACATTGGTGCCGATTCTCTTGTACACCGAACTAAACTAACTAAACTATCACTAAAATTCCTTACTTTTGGCTATGAGAATCTTAGAGCTATTCTGCAATAAAATATCTCTAAATTTAAATATCATTTTGACGTAACTAAAATTTAATTTAACAATCGCGACTCCATATGGCACCTACTTGTTTGCCCTACCACGTGATTTTTTTTAGAGCCGGAGGCGCGCATCGGTGGCAGCCTCGGCGTGTTTTAAGGAATTTTTCACTTTTTGTACGGAAAATATTAAAAAAAAAAACCTACATGTAGAGTTATATGGGTTTAAGGGTTTAATAAAGGGGGTCGAAATTTTCATTATTTTTGCGATAGGACACACGGTTTTCGAGATATAAGCAAAATAAAATAAAAAATTACAGTACTGTTTTTGCCCCTGAAGTCGAGGTGTTGTGGTGAATCTTAGTTCATGACAACTAATTTTATTCCACACCTTTTTAATCGCGATTAAAAATAGCCAGATTTAGTTAAGACAACCAAAATTTAGGTTAAAAACGTCAAATTCAGAATAGCAAAATTGCCATTTTCACTAAACTAATTAATCAGTACCATCTCAGTGCTGTCAAACTAAAATATAGTTAAGTTGTGTCACTTTAGTCTATTTCAGAATGAGAAATCGTCTTTTGACAGGACTAAACAAAATTTTAGTGATTTTTAGTCTAGTTTAGAGAATTTTGTGACAAGAGAATCGGCACCATTGTTTGTTATTTTACTATAAACCCAATGTTGAATGATTAGGTAAGTAAACGCAGTGCCATGACCCAATCGCGATGTCATGTGGTTTGAAGAAGCGATTGTGGATCGAGTCGAGTAAAGCCTGTGCGACGTTGTTCAGCGTTGTTATTAACCCAAATCTATTCAATTCAAGAGTTCAAATGACACTCGCGGATCGCGCTCGCTTCATCTAGTCGAGGTACGGCTACGGCAATCGGGTGAAGTGATAAGATCACGCCGCGCTTGCGCGTTAGGCACTGTCGATATCAAATTGAGTTTATTTTTTTACTTTTCTAAATTAAGTAAGTATGAACGTTAATGTCAGCCGATGACTTAAATGCAATCCGATAGGTACCTAGCGTGATGAGATGCGCTACTACCTATAAGTACGATTTGTGTAATTAATTATGTGTACAAGAATATTCATCAAATGAACGTCATCAATACCTACCTACCTTCTATGACAATATTCAACGGTTAAACCTTACTGCAACTTGCGCAGCGCACCTTGCGCCGAAGTGGTGTCGCTATGGCAACCGCCGCGTGATTTCTATAGGTAACAAGAATCGGGTGATGTGAGCTGAGCACGCGACTGCGCAGAAGACAGAAGACGCTGTCATTCTCATCACATTGTTTTTTTTTTTTTACTCTCCGCTACCGAAGTCCATGTCCCTAAGCCTGTTCGTATTCGAGTTCCGAGACAGTAATTTTATTAGTACCTACTTGCCTACTTATTCATTTTAATGCTTTTAGATATTTTGTACCTACATTTAAAACGTAGGTTCAGTGCCAACCTATATTTTGTTTGCAATAATTATAAAGATTTCCTTTATTAACTAAGTACTTACCAACCACATATATAACATGCAATATGTCACACATGCGCAGTAGGAGCCTTACGCAAATGCTATACCTACCTACCAATGTATGTTAAGTACAGCTGCCTAGGTAGGTAGGTACTACAAAGCATCTTCTCGTAGTCTGAGCATAGGTATGTACTTACCTACATAGTTTGATACATGTACGATTGGTGTAATTAGGTACCAAATAATTAAAATAAAAAAAGATGTGCGTGATGTTTACCTACCTAATTATCTAGTCGTTGCCAATAATAAAAGAATATTCATCAAATGATCATCATCAATACCTACCTACCTACTATGACAATATTCAACGGTTAAACTTTACTGCAACTTGCGCAGCGCACCTTGCGCCGAAGTGGTGTCGCTATGGCAACCGCCGCGTGATTTCTATAGCTAACGAGAATCGGGTGATGTGAGCCGAGCACGCGACTGCGCAGAAGACACTGTCATTCTCATCACATTGTTTTTTTTTTTTACCGTCCGCTTCCGAAGACCGTGTCCGATTTGTGTACATAACTAGTCGTTGCCAATAATAGGTACAAGAATATTCATCAAATGATCGTCATTAATACCTACCTACCTACTATGACAATATTCAACGGTTAAACTTTACTGCAACTTGCGCAGCGCACCTTGCGCCGAAGTGGTGTCGCTATGGCAACCGCCGCGTGATTTCTATAGCTAACGAGAATCGGGTGATGTGAGCCGAGCACGCGACTGCGCAGAAGACACTGTCATTCATCAACAGTAATTTTATTAGTACCTACTTGCCTACCTATTCATTTTAATGCTTTTAGATATTTTGTACCTACATTTAAAACGTAGGTTCAGTGCCAACCTATATTTTATTTGCAATAATTATACTGATTTCCTTTATTAACTAAGTAGGTACTTACCAACCACTTATTTAACATGCAACGCGTCACGCATGCGCAGTAAGAACCTTTTGCAAATGCAATACCTACCAATGTCTGTTATGTACAGCTGCCTAGGTAGGTACCTACTTACCTACATAGTTTGATAACATTAAGTATGATCATAATGTCAGCCGATAGCGTGATGAGATGCGCTACTACCTATATGTACGATTGGTGTAATTAGGTACTAAATCATTAAAATAAAAAAGATGTGCGTGATGTTTACCTACATATCTAGTCGTTGCCAGTAATAAAAGAATATTCATCAAAATCATCATTATCAATACCTACCTACTTTGACAATATTCAAGATGAATGCTACTTGCGCAGCGCAGCAGCGCGCCGAAGTGGTGTCGCTATGGCAACCACCGCGTGATTTCTATAGGTACCTAACGAGAATCGGGTGACGTGAGCTGAGCACGCGACTGCGCAGAAGACTCTGTCATTCTCATCACATTCGAGTTTATTTTTCAATTTTCAGCCTTTGAATGTCACCTCTACAAGCATTGACGTATTCGGCCCTATAGGCAAATAAGTATGTACTTACCTATTTATTTCAATGCTTTTAGGTATTTTAATATCAATTCAAACCATTTTTATTAATTTTAAATGTCAGTTTAGTAATTAGTACCTACATCTGGTTTACAACAAATGGATATTACTTGACAGGTGAGATTGAGCAACTTCATAAAATAGTGATAGGCAAGTATTCAGTGATTGGTGTATTGTTCGTTTACATAATACGTAAAAAGCACATAAGTATTTTTTTAATACCCCGTCATCTAGATAAAACGCAGTACAAGATGCAATCCATATTACAACATAAATATTTAGGCATATCAATAATCTAGGTATGGGTGCTGTTAAGACACACACAAATTGCTTTTCTCTTGCTATCAAGAAATTTAAATTATTCTATTTATTCATGTATTTGTTTCTATAGTAGGTCTGTATTATTATTATAAGCATGTTTACTTTAATCTGATAGAATAATGTAAGTATGTGTAGGTCGCTAATACGATAATACGTCTACGCTTCGCTCCTGTCGCAGGTCTGCTGGAAGAAATTTCTAATGATATAGGTAAGCAGCTGTTCCTTTTTTCTATTCAATCTTTATGTATTTTACTTTATTAAGTGTTTAGTGTGTACATAAATAAATGAAATTTATTCATTTGTATCACATCAAAAAAAGTTGGCTAATAATGGTTTTTCTACTGAGCTTCTTCTGCTGCTTCTCGGGGTTCAACTTCTTGATGCCTGGAGGATCGGAGGGTCGTCTGATATGTCGGCTGCATTAGCTGCAAACCATGGTAATTATTTATTACTAAGTATTTGATGTAAGTACTTCATTCCTACATTCATTCTAGTATATTTTTTTAAACCAATTGAACCACCTAGTATAAAATTGACATTATCATCAGAACCACACGCAGAATCACCTGCAGATAATTTTGTACTTTTAATAAGTATAGCGGTATGATTTATTCTTAATACAATAAAAGATCAGCGTCTGACTCAACAAAATCCATCACATGGGCCATTATTATTCCTTTATTTTGAGTACAATGAGTTGCTATATTTCTTAATTCCATGCTCCATGCCTGTCATGTCCCAACTTATTTGCTCCCTATTATGTTTATCAAAAATAGTCTGTGAAATATTAATACAATACCTCAGACGGCCACGATTGACAGACAGCCAGGATTGATGAGATCAAATCAAGTAGAGGCGGTGTTCCTTTATTGTCTTCAGTTTCTTTAGTACCTTGGCAACCGCAGGGTTGAATAGGTTCATCAGCTGAGAGGTAGAATAATATATCAGATTAATAAAATTTACTTGCATCTTTTTTTTACTGAACCTATGTTGTCCCACAGCTGGGCAAAGGTCTCCCACATAATTTTCCTTTTGCTGTTCCTTACTCCGGCCAATCGGTCAGGAACGAGTCCAAATCGTCATGGCGGTAACAAATGGTATATCATTCATTCTTTGTACGGCTTCTTGCCAAAAACGTTGGTATGGTGAACCTGTTGTACAGGATCCGCGATAGTAAAAAAAATATACTGTTTCAGTCAGTGTATTTTCGTTGAGGTTGGAGTTAACTCCTCTCTCATCAGCATGTTGAGCTGGAACAAATGACACTCGAATTAAACTTGGTCTAAGTACTATGGAAAGTTAATTGAAAAAAAAGGACTTTGTTAAAGAGTTAAAACTTTGAGTTTCAGAAAAATATATGGGGAATATTACTTAAAATTATAATAATGAGATGAACTTATCTAGTATAAATGAATAATAACAAGAATTACTTGATTTATTATAATTATTTTGACTGGTCCAAATGCTAGTAAATGACAAACTTTATCATTCCTATTTTAAGTGAACCGGGAATTATATAGAAAAAAATATATTATTACTACTAATACCACACAAATACCCATAAGTCAGACAGCCAAATTAAATTTGCCAATAGCTCATACCTGGTATGGTCGGACAGACTCTTAGAAGCTCAACTATGTAAAAAGCAATGCTGGCAAAGAAACTTGAGTGGATTGGACTGAAATATTTATTAAACAATATTAGCAGGTACTTAGTTATTGATAACGTACGGACCTTTGTAAACTTTTGCGACTATTCTTATGGTAATTTCCTCGGCCGAAAACAATGAAGGATAAGACTAACTTGGCGCCAATACTTTTCAAATCTCATAGATGTATCTTTTCAAAGTGTATCTTGCACACACATAGCTTGGGAAGATCTCCCATAAGACGGCCCAATGACCCGCTTAAGCACTGTTAATGCTCAGAAGCCACTTTTTGCGTCCGATCTCACTAACAGGAAACGTTTGCATTTTCATCGTTTCGTAAGACAACTATGTTCGATAAAACACTTGCATCTTGCACTGCCAATGCAAAATAATACACTTTAAAATCACTGAGCAGCTATGAATGGAAATTAATCAACGGAAACTATTCGACCAGCCACAAAACAAGAAAACAAAACTATTCATGAAAAAATCACAAACAAACTTCGAACGAAAACCGCCTAAATTTGACATTGACAGTCAAAAGAACAGTTTTCCAGCCATAAAGTAACGGTTGTGTTGTAATTAAGTTTCGTTTCCTGTGGAAACGAGAAAAAAATTATGTCGTGACGGATTATGTTATTCTATATGATTTCATTTGTTTTTTTATAGCGGTAGATAATTTTTGGAACTATTTACAAAATTATGTTTTTTTTTTTAGTGGAACGTTCCAGTGACTCCGTTTCCCCATAAATCGTGAAGTTTAGTAATCTTTATGCTTGGATATGGATGATTTGAAAATTAATAATTAATTACCTTTATTGTCACTGACAAACATAATCAAAGTAGATACATACTAAATTCAAACAATCAATAATTTATTTAGAGCTTAAACTGCAGATATATTTGGAACTTGGACCGTTGTGACGCGAGCCACCAGTGTTACCAACAAGAATTTTAAATTCTGTTTTTCGAAACACCGGAACTTTATCTCTAAGATATGATTCATCACAGATTAGTCAAAACTTAAGTGGGATGCGCTACGGTAACCCGCGAAATTCAAATTTACTTATGTTTTTTGCAATTTGCAGTGCGATTTCCGGTTGTATGTTGATTAAAATATGATTCATGATTGTAACAAGTATGGCCTTACATAATTATAATAATAATTCGCAAGAATAACAGCATACCATTAGTGTTACTATTTGTAAAATAAGCATAAGCTAAGTACCACCCTATCGCTTTGGGATATCCTGTTATGATAGAAGTGTTGTGTAAATAAATAAATAATCATTAGAATCAGCAATACTACTCCTTAAGTTAGAATTGGCCTCAAATGTCATGATTTCATGAAATAGACATTCAATAGGGTAATATGTACTTAGTGCGATGTATTGATGATTTTTATTATCATAATTCTTTAAACAAATATTTGATAAGATCGCGAATCATGTTTAGATCATCATGCAACCTTATACTGACCTGCAAATTGCGAAAAACGTAGAAAAAAATGAATTTCGCGGGCTACCTTGGCGTATCCCCATTATAAGGCCATGGTCGGCGTTATCGCAAGATGGCGCATGTCATGACGTCATCTATGACGATTCACGGGACAACGTTATCGCGCTCACGCTAATTCGGAACAGGTGTAAGCACTGAGTGAATTACACTGTAATCGATTTGGGTGCTTATGACTCAAATCGATTACAATGCAATTCGGAACGCACCAATAGGAATGTTACTATCTGTCAAATTTAGGCGGTTTTCGTTCGAAGTTTGTTTGTGATTTTTTCATGAAAAGTTTTGTTTTCTTGTTTTGTGGTTGGTCGAATAAAGTTTCCGTTGATTAATTTCCATTCATAGCTGCTCAGTGATTTTAAAGTGTATTATTTTGCATTGGCAGTGCAAGATGCAAGTGTTTTATCGAACATAGTTGTCTTACGAAACGATGAAAATGCAAACGTTTCCTGTTAGTGAGATCGGACGCAAAAAGTGGTTTCTGAGCATTAACAGTGATTAAGCGGGTCATTGGGTCGTCTTATGGGAGATCTTCACAAGCTATGTGTGTGCAAGATACACTTTGAAAAGATACATCTATGAGATTTGAAAAGTATTGGCGCCAAGTTAGTCTTATCCTTCATTGTTTTCGGCCGAGGAAATTACCAAAAGAATAGTCGCAAAAGTTTACAAAGGTCCGTACGTTATCAATAACTAAGTACCTGCTAATATTGTTTAATAAATATTTCAGTCCAATCCACTCAAGTTTCTTTGCCAGCATTGCTTTTTACATAGTTGAGCTTCTAAGAGTCTGTCCGACCATACCAGGTGTGAGCTATTGGCAAATTTAATTTGGCTGTCTGACTTATGGGTATTTGTGTGATATTAGTAGTAATAATATATTTTTTTCTATATAATTCCCGGTTCACTTAAAATAGGAATGTTAGAGTTGTCATTTACTAGCATTTGGACCAGTCAAAATAATTATAATAAATCAAGTAATTCTTGTTATTATTCATTTATACTAGATAAGTTCATCTCATTATTATAATTTTAAGTAATATTCCCCATATATTTTTCTGAAACTCAAACTTTTAACTCTTTAACAAAGTCCTTTTTTTTTCAATTAACTTTCCATAGTACTTAGACCAAGTTTAATTCGAGTGTCATTTGTTCCAGCTCAACATGCTGATGAGAGAGGAGTTAACTCCAACCTCAACGAAAATACACTGACTGAAACAGTATATTTTTTTTACTATCGCGCATCCTGTACAACAGATTAACCATACCATCGTTTTTGGCAAGAAGCCGTACAAAAAATTAATGATATACCATTTGTTACCGCCATGACGATTTGGACTCGTTCCTGACCGATTGGCCGGAGTAAGGCACAGCAAAAGGAAAATTATGTGGGAGACCTTTGCCCAGCTGTGGGACAACATAGGTTCAGTAAAAAAAAGATGCAAGTAAATTTTATTAATCTGGTATATTATTCTACCTCTCAGCTGATGAACCTATTCAACCCTGCGGTTGCCAAGGTACTAAAGAAACTGAAGACAATAAAGGAACACCACCTCTACTTGATTTGATCTCATCAATCCTGGCTGTCTGTCAATCGTGGCCGTCTGAGGTATTGTATTAATATTTTACAGACTATTTTTGATAAACATAATAGGGAGCAAATAAGTTGGGACATGACAGGCATGGAGCATGGAATTAAGAAATATAGCAACTCATTGTACTCAAAATAAAGGAATAATAATGGCCCATGTGATTGATTTTGTTGAGTCAGATGCTGATCTTTTATTGTATTAAGAATAAATCATACCGCTATACTTATTAAAAGTACAAAATTATCTGCAGGTGATTCTGCGTGTGGTTCTGATGATAATGTCAATTTTATACTAGGTGGTTCAATTGATTTAAAAAAATATACTAGAATGAGTGTAGGAATGAAGTACTTACCTCAAATACTTAGTAATAAATAATTACCATGGTTTACAGCTAATGCAGCTGACACATCACACGACCCTCCGATCCTCGCGGCATCAAGAAGTTGAACCCCGAGAAGCAGCAGAAGAAGCTCAGTAGAAAAAACCATTATTAGCCAACTTTTTTTGATGTGATACAAATGAATAAATTTCATTTATTTATGTACACACTAAACACTTAATAAAGTAAAATACATAAAGATTGAATAGAAAAAAGTAACATCTGCTTACCTATATCATTAGAAATTTCTTCCAGCAGACCTGCGACAGGAGCGAAGCGTAGACGTATTATCGTATTAGCGACCTACACATACTTACATTATTCCATCAGATTAAAGTAAACATGCCTATAATAATAATAATACAGACCTAATATAGAAACAAATACATGAATAAATAGAATAATTTAAATTTCTTGATAGCAAGAGAAAAGCAATTTGTGTGTGTCTTAACTAGCGTTGCAAAACTTCGGAAGTATTCGGAATAATTCGGAAACATTCAAAAGAATACTTCGATTGGAAGGAATACTACCGCAGCAAGAATGCAGAGTAAAATAAATATTGTAAGGATGAAGTAGATGACCTACGTTTTATTACTTATTAAGAGTTAAATTATTCCCAGTAGTTACGAATGTATGCGTAGGTAGCTTGAGGAGACTCGCCGTGTATTAGATATTTCGTCGGTGCATTACGTGAATTAACGCCATCTAGCGAGCAAGAGTTAAACTGTAAATGGAGAACTTCCCTCGTTAGTCGCACGGCGACGCCAGCGCTTCATTCAATAATCAACGAAGTATTATTCGATGCCTACGTACCTACTATGCGGGAATAATTCCCTGTAAGTAGTTATCTACTTATGACTAGGTACTTATTATTTTATTTTAGTATGGATGAGTTTAAACTGTGTCGATTTTGTGCGGATGTTATGTACAAGCGTAAAAATGTTTTTAAGTACTTTACCTACCTAATGGTTTAAAAAAAAAAATAAGAAGTTAGGGTTACCTACGTACTTTTTTACGACGATGTTTTACCAAAAAGAATATCTCCTTCTTTTTAGAATAGGTAGTGTTCAACCGAAATCTTACTAAAGTACATATATAAAGAAACAATTGAAATAATATAGGTAATAGGTACCGTTTTACTATTTATCTCGGTAAATAATAATATATAATATAAACTCATCTTAGTACCTACCTACTTATTTACCTTTATGTACATAGTATTCTCGCAAAACATCACTTGCACACCTAAACCGCATAAAAAAACTTATTACGTAAGTACATATCTAAGTAGATGAAAGGAAGTATTCGGAAGTTTTCAAATCGTATTATACTCATTTTTATTAATGAATGCGTAGTAATATATTTATAGCCACGGGCATTAACGCCCTCTAACGGGTAAACGTAAAAGCTGTAACTGTACAACTTCCATCAGTAGTGCTCGCCTGCGTGCGCTTTCTGCTGCTGCAGTGACCAAGGTTAGGAAGGTAGGAAGGAAGGAAGATTCGTGGGTATGAATACACAATCACTAACGCGGAACATATGTAATTTGCAATGGTAATTGCGTCGCCATCTAGCGATCAATAGTCGAACACTTGCACGTGGCAGTGCCACCCCGCCCCGCGACTCGCAGCAGGTTCATTACCACTAACTACCTACACAACTACCTACTCTATGCGTGGCCAAACATGTACTTAGCTAGATATTTCTTCTCGGGGAATAATTCCGAATACTACTCAATACTTCCGAATGTTTCGCGAATAATTCGACGGGAATACTTCGGAATATTTCGCTCCGGCAACGCTAGTCTTAACAGCACCCATACCTAGATTATTGATATGCCTAAATATTTATGTTGTAATAGGGATTGTATCTTGTACTGCGTTTTATCTAGATGACGGGGTATTAAAAAAATACTTATGTGCTTTTTACGTAGTATGTAAACGAACAATACACCAATCACTGAATACTTGCCTATCACTATTTTAAGAAGTTGCTCAATCTCACCTGTCAAGTAATATCCATTTGTTGTAAACTAAATGTAGGTACTAATTACTAAACTGACATTTAAAATTAATAAAAATGGTTTGAATTGATAACCTAGAAGCATTGAAATAAATAGGTAAGTACATACTTATTTGCCTATAAGCCCGAATACGTCAATGCTTGTAGAGATGACATTCAAAGGCTGAAAATTGAAAAATAAACTCGAATGTGATGAGAATGACAGAGTCTTCTGCGCAGTCGCGTGCTCAGCTCACGTCACCCTATTCTCGTTAGGTACCTAAAGAAATCACGCGGTGGTTGCCATAGCGACACCACTTCGGCGCGCTGCTGCGCTGCGCAAGTAGCATTAATGTTGAATATTGTCAAAGTAGGTAGGTATTGATAATGATGATTTTGATGAATATTCTTTTATTATCGGCAACGACTAGATATGTAGGTAAACATCACGCACATCTTTTTTATTTTAATGTTTTAGGACTTATTTACACCAATCGTACATATAGGTAGTAGCGCATCTCATCACGCTATCGGCTGACATTATGATCATACTTAATGTTATCAAACTATGTAGGTAAGTAGGTACCTACCTATGCTTAGACTACGAGAAGATACTTTGTAGTAGTTACCTACTTTCACCTAGGCAGCTGTACTTAACAGACATTGGTAGGTATTGCATTTGCAAAAGGTTCTTACTGCGCATGCGTGAGGCGTTGCATGTTAAATAAGTGGTTGGTAAGTACTTAGTTAATAAAGGAAATCAGTATAATTATTGCAAATAAAATATAGGTTGACACTGAACCTACGTTTTAAATGTAGGTACAAAATATCTAAAAGCATTAAAATGAATAGGTAGGCAAGTAGGTACTAATAAAATTACTGTTGATGAACGATAGTGTCTTCTGCGCAGTCGCGTGCTCGGCTCACATCACCCGATTCTCGTTAGCTATAGAAATCACGCGGCGGTTGCCATAGCGACACCACTTCGGCGCAAGGTGCGCTGCGCAAGTTGCAGTAAAGTTTAACCGTTGAATATTGTCATAGTAGGTAGGTAGGTATTGATGATGATCATTTGATGAATATTCTTTTATTATTGGCAACGACTAGATAATTATGTAGGTAAACATCACACACGTCTTTTTTATTTTAATGATTTGGTAGGTACCTAATTACACCAATCGTACATGTATTAAACTATGTAGGTAAGTACATACCTATGCTCAGACTACAAGAAGATGCTTTGTAGTACCTACCTACCTAGGCAGCTGTACTTAACATACATTGGTAGGTATAGCATTTGCATAAGGCTCCTACTGCGCATGCGTGACGTATTGCATGTTAAATAAGTGGTTGGTAAGTACTTAGTTAATAAAGGAAATCTTTATAATTATTGCAAACAAAATATAGGTTGGCACTGAACCTACGTTTTAAATGTAGGTACAAAATATCTAAAAGCATTAAAATGAATAAGTAGGCAAGTAGGTACTAATAAAATTACTGTCTCGGAACTCGAATACGAACAGGCTTAGGGACATGGACTTCGGTAGCGGAGAGTAAAAAAAAAAAAACAATGTGATGAGAATGACAGCGTCTTCTGTCTTCTGCGCAGTCGCGTGCTCAGCTCACATCACCCGATTCTCGTTAGCTATAGAAATCACGCGGCGGTTGCCATAGCGACACCACTTCGGCGCAAGGTGCGCTGCGCAAGTTGCAGTAAAGTTTAACCGTTGAATATTGTCATAGTAGGTAGGTAGGTATTGATGACGTTCATTTGATGAATATTCTTGTACCTATTATTGGTAACGACTAGTTATGTACACATAATTAATTACACAAATCGTACTTATAGGTAGTAGCGCATCTCATCACGCTAGATATCGGATTGCATTTAAGTCATCGGCTGACATTAAGGTTCATACTTACATAATATAAAAAAGTAAAAAAATAAACTCAATTTGATAACGACAGTGCCTAACGCGCAAGCGCGGCGTGATCTTATCACTTCACCCGATTGCCGTAGCGTTACCTCGACTAGCTGAAGCGAGCGCGATCCGCGAGTGTCATTTGAACTCTTGAATTGAATAGATTTGGGATAATAACAACGCTGAACAACGTCGCACAGGCTTTACTCGACTCGATCCACAATCGGTTCTTCAAACCACATGACATCGCGATTGGGTCATGGCATTGCGTTTACTTACCTAATCATTCCACATTGGGTTTATAGTAAAAAATAAAAATAATGGTTAAATGGTTAAATAAATAAAATAACAAACAATGTCGATGCGCATTTTCTTCAGTAGCTGTCTTAAACGTGTGTTATATTTTGTTTGTTTATTGTACGTGCGTGCCGCGCTCGCGCCTCAGGCGCCTAATCTAGGCAAAAACACCACATTGAGTTTCTCACCGAATTTCTGTTCTAAGTAGGTACTTTTTTATTTTAATACCCCCCAAAATAGTACCTAATGTTTAGACACTTAAATATTAGCTATGAAATAAGTACCTACTTAATATAAAATGATCAATAGATTTAGCTTATAAAATATTATTAAAATCTCGATTATGATTGTAAATGTTATGCTTGGTCAATCCCTAGCATGAGTGGGATGACACTGACAGCTCAGTCCGCGCTCACTTCACATACGTGTTCACGGTGAGATTGTTACAGAATAGCACAGCATATTGCCAAAAAAAATAAACAAACTCGATGTGGTTTATGCCACAAAAATACAATTATGAAGTGTATCAAATGTAATGTTGCCTTACATAGCAAATGTTCTATTATTTTTCATACCAAATAACATATCTAATAATATTTTTTATGTAATAATTATAAGATTTAATAAATATGTTAATTTATCTAAGATTTAATAAATAAAAAAGGTGAATACAATAGTTTTATTTCCAAACGGAATCCATAGTCACTAAAAGTACTTTACATGCATATATAATCCTAGTGTTCCATTATTGGAACGGTTACGAAACTAAAAATCTAAATGAGTTTTTTTTTTGATTTGTAGGTCTCATCATACATCTATAAACGTGCCCTATACCGATTTTCACAAAAATTGGATTTGTTTTACTATGGTTGGGATGATACGAGTTAAAAGAATAACCGTGGAGTTTCTTGCCGGCTCTTCTCCATAGGAAACAACCAATTGGAACCGTGCACCTAGCTTCTGACGTTTCATAAGATTTGATTTGATTTGAAACGAATTCCGTCATATTATAACGGCCGTCATGAAAATCTGTAACTTACACCAGTATTTGATATTAAGTCAAACCCCGCTGCCGAATGATTTACATCGCTAGATTTGCTCTCACCTTACTGACTCACGCAAAAAGTGCCCATACTGAGAAGAGTCAGCTCACAAATTATTAAATAGCGTTTCAGAGGTGTCAAAACTATACAGAAATGTGACTATCCTTTGACGTAGTAGGGCGAATCTAACGATTTAAACCTTTGTTAAGGGCGGCCACTGCTCTTCTTATTTTTATTTTTTTTGTTTGGGATTTCATCAAATGACGTCTCCCGCTCTGGGTGGAGAGGAAGGGCGTGTCAGACTCTTACTAACTAAAACTCACCCGGGCTCCTTCAGTTGCCTGTGGGCCAGGGCCACGGTAGCTTTGTCGAACAATCCGCGACCCTGGCAGGCATCAGCCCTATCGGACCCCGTCAATAGTGCTGACATCTTTTTGAGGTGCGCGTGGAACACAACGCACCGTCGACCCGGACCTGGTCCTCACCAGACAGCGAGCTACCCATTGCGTGGGGGTGCCTCACCCTCACGCGCTCCGCCTCCTCCATCGCGAGCATTACTGCTTCCGCCACCGCCACCGCGCTTCTAGGAAACCTTAGTTTTATTGGGATTTTCTCCCGTATTGTGAGTGCTTTTACATGGCTTTATTTTGCATGCACAAACAGCCAGACCCGGAAGAACTGTCTGTAGGCCATGTAAAAAAAAAGTCAAGTGAAATCCATCAAACGAACTCTTTTCGCTTCGAAGTTCAAAACAAGCCAAAAAGCGCGCTACCCCAAAAAAAAAACAAAAGACAATACACAATACATATTCCAAAAACGAAAACAAACAGATGACAGCTACAATAACCTCTTATTTATATTCATCAGATATCGTCTACCAGTGGGGTCTTAAAAAGCCCGGGGCGCAAATAAAATTGAGTTCTTTTTACCGGTGGTACGTGGGTCCAACTTCGGATTGATTCGGCCTAATTCGGCTTTACGAGTCTGAGTAACGAAATTTACAGGCACTCAGGACGATTTGCAATGTGATCTAGTTTCCTTTGGTTATAGAATTTCCGACATATTGAATTTTTTTGGTTGTTTTACGATGTTGCTGCGCGGTTTCGAAATCGAATGTAGGATGATTTATTTTTTAGGGTTCCAAGATTAACGGGTGAAAACGTGACACTATGACGCCATCACCGTCTTTTTTTTTTTTTTGGGTGGGAACTCATGAAATGACCTCTCCCGCTCTGGGCGGAACGGAAGGGCGTGTCAGATTCTTACTGACTAAAACCCACCCGTGTTCCTTCAGTTGCCTGTACGCCAGGGCCACGGTAACTCTTTTGAACAATCCGCGACCCCGGCAGGCATCGGCCCTATCGGACCCCGTCATTTATGCTGACATCTCTTTGAGGCGCGCGTGGAACACAACGCGCCGTCGACCCGGGCCTGGTCCTTACTGGACGGCAAGCTGCGCATTGCTCGCCGTCCGCGAGCCCGCGCCTACGGTGGCCGCCTAGCGGCTACTAGGGGCGTGAGGGCGCAACGATTGCCTCACCCTCACGCGCTCCGCCTCCTCCTTCGCGAGCATTACTGCTTCGCAGAAGGAGGTGACGGCTTCCCATTCCCTCTCGCTCCGTACCATGGCTTGGACCAGGGCCGAACGCGAGAGATCACCGCCGCCAATCGCCACCACGAGGACACAGCGGTGCTCCGCCCAAACCGGGCAGACCTCCACCGTATGCTCCACCGTGTCCTCCGGTCGATCCATATAATGATAATACCCGGGCGTTTCCGAAACAGGAACCTCCCGAAACAGCCATGTCCGGTGAGGACCTGTGTGAGGCGGAAGGTGAGGACGCCGTGGCGCCTCTCAAGCCACTCCTCAAAGAGGGGACTTACCGCCGTAATTGCGGCGTGCCCACGCCATCGGCGTCTATCCCACAGTCCACCCGTTCTTTTGCCTGCCACAGGGTTTTATCTTTTACCCGCAATAGGTAGCCAGTTGAAGAAGCTGCTTCGAGCGTTGCTCGTGATTTTTTTTTAACGAAGGAACTTCCCGCCGTTCTTTTTCTCAAGCCGCAAAATGCAGTTGATTTTGTGATTAGATAAATAGGTCACTTATCAAATACACAATTATAATGGCTTGAATACCACTATTAATATAACACCCGTTGGGTATTTTGCTTCTAATACTCGTAGTTCTAATACACCTAGTACACACGATAGGTATAATAATATACATTAATGTAATTTGATTATTGATAATATTTTCGGATTAGTATAATATATTTATATAAATAGCTAATACGTGTTTTAAATACCCTCCGTACAGTAATAGTTATCGCTACCACACTATGTGCTAGCGATCGTTTTCGGAGGCCCATTATTGACTGTGCAACTTTGTCGCTACGACACTATGTGCTAGCGATCGTTTTCGGAGGCCCATTATTGATTGTGCAAGTCACCCCCTGCCATTTTATCTGTGTATTTTATATAAAACATTGGTCAGGCAGGGGCCATAGTCTTTCCATAGTCCTAGATAACCAGTCCACTTAAGCTTATCAAATCCATAGTCCTATATCTCTGTTTCTATATCCTGCAATAGTCCTACACCAACCGGGGGTTGTCCTTGGGTGCACTTATATCTCGACCTCTGACTCAGGAGGAGGCATGGCTCCGTGTCGTTTCGGGACTTAGGTGCTCTCGGGCATGGTTGCTTCGGGAAGTACCTGTATCACATAAACAGGGAGCCAGACACCCGGTGTCACCACTCTGTCGACTTCCGGGAGGACACGGCGTGGCACACGCTGGCAGAGTGTACCGCTTGGGAGGAGCCGCGCCGTGCCCTCATATCAGGAGTAGGCAGTGACCTGTTGCTGCCGGCCGTAGTGAATGTTATGGTCGGCGGCGAGGAGTCCTGGGACGCGGTGGTATCCTTCTACGAAACAGAAATCTCGCAGAGGGAGGCTGCAGAAAGGAAGCGAGAGATCTCATCCTCTCACCCGGCCCGTAGTAGGCACACCGGGCGTCGGCGGAGGGCGGACAACGCCCTCTTCCAACTCCCCTAAATGGGTCCAGGGGCGACGGACTCGGAGACGTCCGTCAAAGATCCATTAGGTTAGACTTATGCATTAAAATTAGTTTCTATAGCAATTCGCTTTATGCATGCGTTTAAAAAAAAAACCATCTGAACGAAAACCCGAATTAGCTCATACTTAGAAAATGCATTTGGCTAGAGGCGGCCTGAAATAAAACATAACTGAATTACCTACCACCACCACTTACCTTAGTAATTACCCAGTCAGACTGACATGACTTTCGACTTAGCTTACCAAATTATATACAGAGCGCCTAAAGCGATTTAAATTTTACTCGTATGTAGGTATACAGTCGGATACCTATGTTCTTTTTTAAGAACCATTTCTTTGGATGTTATTGGTTTAAAAATAACATCGTTGCAACGCAAGATAACAAGATTTCTGGATTAGGTATCTTGTTAAAATGCATATGCAAAACTAATTATCAACCAACTCAATCTTCTTCTATTCTTTAATTTTTGTTTTTTTTTGTTTGTCTACTTTGTGTCCCTTTTTTCTTCCTTAAAAAGATTTCTGCTTAATTCATAATATTTTGTGAAAATTGAGTAACATCCGTCGCATCCCTCACACTTTCCATTGTACATGCTTATTTGTATATTATTTATTTTAATATTAATTTATTAGAAAATAACTCGAATACTGTCAGATTACTATGTCTGTTTTAGATTATTAAAATTAAAATTTTCAAAAGATTTTATTGAAGCAACCCGAGTGACAGCTTCTTCTGCCACATTAATAGTTATTTTTTTTTTGTAATTGTGATTACTTACACAAACAAATTATAAATAAGTTGAAAATTCAAATAAGGTTTAGGCCAATATTACATGTAAAAATTTACAGAAATTAAATAATTCTTTGGCCAGTGAATTATGTGATCTGAGTTTTAATAATATAGGTGACCGAAATGAGTTCTTTGTCAAGATCTTTTCACAATTACACACGCAATTACTGACACTTTTCCGCTAAAGACTAATTTTTGTAGGTAAAACTAATTTACTTAGTTTTACCTACAAAAACTATAAAACATTTTAAAAGAGTAACGGTGGAGTTTCTTGCACATGCTTCTTCATACGAAACTACCTTTTGGAAGGGGCAACTACATAGAATCAAACCATATTTTGTAAATAATGACATTCAAAAGTGACTTTGACTTTTGGGTTAAGGTGAGAAAAAAGCTATAACAAATTCATCCAAGACCATTCATACCTATTTTTCTTTGTGGCATTTTGCTACACCAAAACCATATATTTCATTCTATTAGTATATTTAACGTTTAAAGCGCTGTTGTGCTCAACAATTCTTGTTACAACTCAGTACCAAAAACTATGTTTTCTAGTATGAAATCGTATGACACTCATTTAACTTATATTTTATATGATTTTGATCACTTTTACCGCTGAAAAGCAAACTTTTATTTACCTTTGGCTGTTTTTAACCGACTTCACAAATAGGAGGATGTTCTCAATTCGTCTGTTTTTTTTTTTTTTTGTGTGTTAGCTCAGAACTTTTTTCTGGGTGAACCGATTTGGATGTTTCTTTTTTTATTTGATAGGTGGTGCTTCACATGTGGTCCCATTTAAATTTGATCAAGGTCTGACCCGTAGTTTTTGAGTTATCTTTAATACTGCATATTTTTTCCACTTAGTTTATATGGATAATGTGTTAATAATTTCCTGTCACTGTTATTTACACACCAAGTAGTGGTATACGAATTTGTGTAGGGTAGGTACCGTAACTAAAAAGTGAAAAATAAAAACTATTTTACAAAAAAACAACCGACTTCCAAAAAAAACACTAAAAGACGTGAAAAATAACTTTAATTTCGAAAGTCGGTGGCCTAAAACGAAAATACAAAACCAAAGACACCGAATTCCGAAATTAAAGTTATTTTTCACGTCTTTTAGTGTTTTTTTTTGGAAGTCGGTTGTTTTTTTGTAAAATAGTTTTTTGCATCCTTTGTATTTCATAATATGAATTTCCTCCTGTTATGAAATCTTAGAATATTTTTAGTTTTTGACATTCTCATCATAAATTTTCATACGTCAGCCTACATGATAAGGGCAGAATCTCTCTGAAAACCGTTCTTATTGTTTCTGGCCGACAATCAAAACATGAAGTAATTTGAATTATTTTTGATACGTTGAACACTTGTATACTTCTAAAACGACTCACAGAGACAAAAAAACAGCCATCAGTCCTGGCAAAAATTATTCTTTTATAAGTCTTTAGTTCAATCAGTTCTTAGCTTAATCTCCGCTACAATTGTGTTTTCTGAATCAACAAAATACAGTCCAGTCCATTCACAATTTCAATTTCAATTTCAAATTCAAACTAGTATCATTGTTAAAAATAACTATAAATATTGTGTGTGTGACCCATTCCCTCCGCTGTCTCCGGCCCTCTCTCCTGCGTCGGTGTGAAGTCGCTGACATCGAGGACATTCTAGCTGCGTGGCGTAGGACGCCGCAACCGACTATTCCTAAACGGTGAGGTCTCCAACGCTGGGGCGCTTCTCCCGAATGCCACAGGAAACCGGGAAACCCCTTCTGCCGAGCGTGAGGCGTTGCCTCTGACGTAGGACATACAGTAAAATAATGAATTAACGAACCACTCCTGAACGGGAGGTCTCCCACGCTAGCGTTCCTCCTGTTTGCCGTAGGAGAACGAGAAATTCTCCTAAGAACTATTCCTTCTCAGGCAGGGTTGACGTCAACACGAGGCTGCTCCTGATCCTGTTCAGCGTAAGACACCGCAGCCCCGTCCTCATGCAGCTCCACTACTCCCTGCTGATCCTGCTACATCTTGCTGAACCCGTTCCTCACTCCGAGCGTCCCAAGCTGCGCGAAGCTGAAGTCGACCCGAAGCTCATACACCCTCACACTTTGTTATCCCTTGTATTACTTATTATTCCTTTTTTTTATACATGTGACTTACAATTAGCCCTCCGGCTAATTTTAACGTTACACCTTCTGCAAAATTAATGAAGTAGCAGTACTTTTTAATGTCATATTTTTGACGCAAACTAAGTACAAAGTCTACTTATTACCACAAAACCAATAAGACGTTATAAAACAAACATTTATCTTTGAAAAACCGACTTGATTTTCCCGTGAAAACTTACATTTATTAACAAAACCAACTCTACCAGCTCAAAGGCAATTAATTAATTATTTTAAAACAAGAAGCCAATATTGTAAATATCTTTGAAAAGGCCTACTGAATTCATTAATTCTCTTTGGACTGAAATAAAACAAGGCAAAGGAAGTATTGATTTTTCAGTCATTAATCGTTATTGAAGCTCCTTGCTGCGCATTTATTTTTTTCTTAAAGGTCGAATAGTGACGTCACGAGAATATCTTTTATTTATCAAAAAAGATAAAGAATGATACATTATTGTCTTGTTGACTGGTTTAAAGTAAGTTTAATCGTTTTAGTATATTAAATAGAAAATTGATGGCTATAGGTTCTTCTCTAAATGTGATTAAATGATGAATGATACAAGTTTGAAAAATGTTTTAAGTTAATATAAATTGCATTGCTTTTATTTCTAGGCACAGGCCGAACAGCACGCCTGTTCCCCGAAGAAGTAATGCAGAAACGTGTTAAGTACAAGTGTTTGTGACCTGTGTTAAAAATCGCATGAAATGGGGGCCAGTTTGTAATGGGGTTGTTTGGGGTCATTACTTAGCTGCCACCGCTTCTTTTAATTCCTTAATTGTTTTTTTTTTGTTTCCATCTTTTTTATTACGAACGATTTTAACGTGTACGTCTCTCTACATCATTCTCACATATACAATTTCAACATAAATGATGGAACCAATTTTTTGTAATAACATTTTAATTTAAAAGAGTGTTCGTGGAGTTTTTTGCCCGTTCTTCTTCAAAGGTACCTACTACGCTTTGGAATGGGAAACTGGCTTCATCTTTCTGACTGACCGACCCCTTGATAATTCAAATGTGCCTGTAATTGGTTTATTTGGAACAAATGAAGGGCGATTAACAAAAGGTATTTACAAGGCATATGTGAGTGGAAAAGCCGGGAGGGGACGCCCTAGGAAGACATATAGTGACCTTATTGGTGATGTTCTTCAGAAAGGTCAGGTGCATAATACTCATAACCGGCGTGCGTGTATGACCAGATGTATGAACGTAAACGAGGCAAAAGGAGTATGTAAGGATCGTAGCAGGTGGCGTTCTGTAGTTTCTGCCTACCCCCATGGGAAGAAGGCGTTAGTTTATGTTATGTAAATAGCTACATACTTACTTATACTTACTAGCGACTCGCTCATGCTTCGCTCGCTTGTGTGCGATCTGCTCAAGCGTTGCGTAATTTTTCAACATGCAAAAATATGGAGATTTCGCTCTATCCATGGTATATATGATAATATAAGTTAATTGAAATAAATATTTTTAGTTAAATATTATTGTAAACCTTCGTTAGGTTTATGTGTATATTATTACAATTAAATGCATGTGTCAATCAAATCTAAGAAAGTTTATAAATTTTATATACATAACCGGCGTGCGTGTATGACCAGATGTATGAACGTAAAAGAGGCAAAAGGAGTATGTAAGGATCGTAGCAGGTGGCGTTCTGTAGTTTCTGCCTACCCCCATGGAAAGAAGGCGTGAGTTTATGTATGTATGTATGTATGTAAATAGTTTGAGTTGAGTTTGTATCATTACAAAAGGCTGCCACTTAAAAACCCATTAACATTTTATCCGACCCAGGATCCACCAGGTTGAACTCAAGACAACTCAACAGATATATGACTGATCTACAATTATTATTGTAAATTGTCTTCTTGTCCAAACGAGCTACCTAGTTTCAGTAGCAGCAAGTAGAATGCAAACGAGGAACTTTCAATAATAAGACAGGCTAAAGATAAATACTGTTCCAGTCCAGCTACAGAGAGCGAGTACTTACGAACAACCAATTAAATTAACTTAGTTTTCAAAACGTCTTTGTTATCACTAATAACATAAGTTACATCCTATTATTTGATAGTATTAAAAAGTTCTTGAGAGGCTTACAAGAGCTAAAGCGCGGTCACTGTCGGATTGCATAGAAAAGAAAGAGACGCGCGATGACACAACGCTGGATATTTATTGCAAACCAATTATGGATTTACAAAAATTCTATTCATTGGATTAAAAAATTAAAACATTATCACGTTAGTATTTTACTTGTATATGACGAAAAATCTGAATGTTTGCATGTGTATGGTTTTTAATCGTTGAAAGATTTTTTTAGAGGTATCTTCGTGATTTTTTTCTATCATATCAAGTTAATTGTATTATGTTTTATAACACACTATCTAACTAGCATATATCCAGAAGAATATCATATATTTTTTTGATTTTGGTTACTGCAGTGTATCATATATTTTTAGGCATTATAAATTTGCGTTTAGGTCATGTAGTCCCCTTAAGGCTGCTTGTCCATTGGAGCGGAGAAAAACAAAGCCAGAAAAGTGTTACATTTGTGAAAAGAATTCCACGAAATTCACGTTACCGCTCGGCATTGCTTCAGTGGACAAGATTTCAGGACCTACCGGGCTGTAAATTTGGTACAACAAGTTTTAAGTCTGCCTCGTTAGAGTAGTGGTTGGACAAAGTGTTATTGGGTTTTTCAATCTGGAATTTGTCAGTGGAGTCAGGAGTCGAGATTGGTGCCTGATTGATGATAACAGGCTCACCCGTTATTACATGGGTCTTAATCATAACTGGCAAAATGTGGGTGTACTAATAGATACCACATAAAAATCATCAAAATATTCTATTTCACATAAACCTACTTATCACTTATAAAACTTCAGAAGCTAGGTGCACGCTTCCAATTGGTCGTGTCCTATGGAGAAGAGCCGGCAAGAAACTCCACGGTTACTCTTTTAAAAATAATTGGCTTTTACTATGTTTTGAAATTATAGTGTTAATAGGTATGGGAGGACAGTGTAGGCCTGTCAATAAGAACCAGGTACTTAACAAAATAGAAAATGGTTTAGAAATCTACAGTCCACAAGTTAAGTCTACAACGTTCTCACATTCACAAAATATAAAAGAATCTATATAAAAGATAAATAAAATAATATAAATAAAGGCCCATTTAAACCAAATATCATGATTGTATTACAACTGTAACAAATCTGAATTAATATCTTGTCTACAAAAGCCATAAATTAGTAAAGAGTTGAAATTAGAATTGTAGGTATATAATGTCAAATATTGAGAAGATTATTTCAAAGGAGTATGTAGAAAAAGAAACGAAAAAACATCGTAATTTCGGAGCAGTTAATAGACATTTACATAGTGATGTCATTAATGAGGTACCAGGGAAGCCACATGTGCAGAAGGAAATATTGGTAAACTTACTTGTCTTCAACGTAGTCTTAATCTTATAATTTATGCTTTTCTGATATGGATAGGTTTTGAACTGTCCATCGCTAAGTTCTGTAACCGACTTTGGCAACTTGTTATAAAAACGGATACCGTTTATAAAAAAGCGGCCAAGTGCGAGTCACACTCGCCCATGAAGGGTTCCATAGCAGCAAGTAACATAATATACGGTTTACGATTTATGACGTATTAAAAAAAAACTACTTACTAGATCTCGTTCAAACCAATTTTCAGTGGAAGTTTACATGGTAATGTACATCATATATTTTTTTTAGTTTTATCATTCTCTTATTTTAGAAGTTACAGGGGGGGACCCACATTTTACCACTTTGGAAGTGTCTCTCGCGCAAACTATTCAGTTTAGAAAAAAATGATATTAGAAACCTCAATATCATTTTTGAAGACCTATCCATAAATAAACCACACGTATGGGTTTGATGAAAAAAAAAATTGAGTTTCAGTTCTAAGTATGGGGAACCCCCATTTTTTTTTGTTTTGTTTCATTTTTTGTGTGAAAATCTTAATGCGGTTCACAGAATACATCTACTTAGCAAGTTTCAACAGTATAGTTCTTATAGTTTCGGAAAAAAGTGGCTGTGACATACGGACGGACAGACAGACAGACAGACATGACGAATCCATAAAGGTTACGTTTTTTGCCATTTGGCTACGGCACCCTAAAAATTACTTGCTTGTTTTAGTTTATCTAAATTTGGGTTTTAACGATTTCATTTTTACAACATGTATTTGGAAATCGCTTCTTATATTGAAAAGTACCAAGTATTTGCGAACATACAAAATACTTTCTAATATATAAAGAGAAGGCGGAGTTAGTATATCAATTTTATTGAATTTGTTTCAAAGAGACTTGCGAGGACCTATTTTATAGATCGCGCGGATTGCCCTCTTTTGTAAAATGAAAATTGAATCTACGTCAGCTGCTAATCCCGAGTACAGAACGCCATAAGACATACTTACCTAATACTGTGGAAATAAGCAAAGTATACTAACCTAGCTGCGGCTATATCAGTCAACTGCCTTATTTTTCTTACTGCATATTGCAGCGTAAAGCTTGCTGCTAACACGCCGAGGACTCGAACCCCGACGTGTGGTAGGAAAAAATCAAACTCACGAAGCAAAAACACGTAATTTTTTTAAAAATATTAAAAACACAACCCGAAATGAAGATTAAAAAAAAAATTGGCAAAAAAAATTATAAGGGTTTGTCGTTGGAATTTAAAAAGTCAAAAATAATTTTGAGACAAAAAACTTAAAAGATGTCATCAAATATACAGTATTTTAAATGTATTTCAACGAATTTAAATTCGATTGCAATCGTACGAAATTCGTGTCGCTTTAAAAAGTGTTTCACACAAATAAGCAGAAGATTAAGGGTTTTTTTACATAATACGTTAAGAAAACTTTTGAAAAAGATTACAAGATCTGATGAATATGAATCTAGGAAATTATTAAAAGATAAGATTCGTTGATTAAGATCTAAAGAATGTCCATCTCGTCCATAATCGTCGTCTAGATCGTCTATAATGATGCTGGTGCGTTATAACGCCAAACAAAAAATAAATTTAACACCTAATCTCCAAGCACCTGGACCTGTGTCGTCGACCCTACTCATGGAACGGTCCCGTGGCTCTCAGCACGCTCGGACTTCAGCAGCCGGCAGACGATGGAAGAAGTAGGCAAACAATAAATAGCTGTGTAAGCCAAAGACCAAAAAAAGGTAGCCTTTCAATCTAAGGAAAAGGAAACATTTTTAGATTATAGAACAAGGCACAAGTTAAAAGAATACCGAACCAATGAAGGGATTACTCACCAAAAGAAACGATAAATTCCAGGGAACGTACAGTCGATCAATATATACGCTGAATACTCACATAACGTGGTTAAACATTTATCATTTTAAAATCACATTCGAAGAATGTTTTAATATTAATAAGCAGAAATCAGATTATTTTCATTGAAATTCTGGCGAATGAAAAAAGCCATCAATTATTTTTTGACAAGATCATACAGAACGATTGTCAACTTTTTAAAATTCAAAACAAAAGAAAAATACAAAGCAAACCGTTTGACACGTAAAAAGAATTTAATCGATTTGTGAACAAAAAGTATTTAATTGCAGGAATTATACTGCAATATGCAGCTGAACTTAATCTACCTGAAAAAGCTCTAACCCTTCGAAGAATACCATAACGATATGTTATGAATTTAAAAAAACCGGCTAATTGCGACTCGCACAGGAAGGGTTCCGTACCACAAGGCAAAAAACACCGAGAAATACACGTTTCTTGTATGGAGACACCTTTAATTTTTAACTTTATTATTATTTGTTTAGCGGCAACAAAAAATAAACACTCTATGAATATTTCAACTGTCTATCTATACACAGCCCGGTGACAGACAGACGGACAGAGGAGGCTTAGTAATAGGGTCCCGTTGGCACCATTTGGGTATGGAAGCCTAAAACGTATTGAGGTGGGTTCTTGAGTGAAGGCTCCTTCAAAGAGTCGCGACACGCGAAGCGACACAAAGGCAGCGCCTGTCGCGCGACGAGCGGTGCCTCTGTGTGGCATGCGTTTCACGTCGCGGGTCGCACCTGTTTGAAGGAGCCTTGACAGTCTCTTTTTAAAACTCGAAGAGTCATAATATTAACAGCCGGGTTCTGTAGTTTTATATTTTTTTACAGCGGAATGTATGCACAGCTATGTTACTTACTTTGTCGACTTCGAATGAGTTATCGGTCTTGCAGTATGCTTTCGTGTTTCAGGGGATATGGGCATGTGGCTAAGCTGCCTCGCGAGATTACAGCAGCTCGGGGGGCTGCAGGGTTATGTGTTACAGCTATAACATTTTAGTTTTCTTAGAATTTAACAAATCAGCAATTTCCAATGCCCTTCAGTTTGTCAGTTCAGCCACGTTCATTGCGTTATTTACGTTGTCGTGCAGACGAATTTTTCTAACCTGAAGCAATGGATGACAAAATGGAAGGCATTGCGATCATTTGCCATGTTATGTGTATTACGCAATTACCCCGCCCATGTGTTCTCTCGCTCCTCTCCAATGGGCAGGCACCTTTATCCTTTGTATCGTTTGTTGGAACCAGCGGAACAAATTTTCTATTCTTCTTCTCAGGAATATGGCTTATGTTTCATAATTAACTTGCAAAATTCGCAAGGAAAATGTATTGTAAAAACTGCAACTTTTTTTATTTTTTATTTTATTTTAGTAGGGTTTGCTCTTGACTCTAGTCTAGGTCAGAGATGACAGAGACAAAGTCGACGATGGAGGAAACGCCCGGGTGTTGGCATTGTGGGGATCGACCGGAGGACACGGTGGAGCATACGGTGGAGGTCTGCCCGGCTTGGGCGGAGCACCGCCGTGTCCTCGTGGCGGCGATCGGCGGCGGCGATCTCTCGCGTCCGGCCCTGGTTCGGGCCATAGTACGGAGCGAGAGAGAATGGGAAGCAGTCACCTCCTTCTGCGAAGCAGTAATGCTCGCGAAGGAGGAGGCGGAGCGCGTGAGGGAGAGGCAATCATTGCGCCCTCACGCCCCTAGTCGCCGCAGGAGGAGACACCCTGGGCGTCGGGAGTCCATAGCCGACTCCCGGCCACCGTAGGCGCGGGCCTGCGGACGGCGAGCAATGGGCAGCTCGCCGTCCGGTAAGGACCAGGCCCGGGTCGACGGCGCGTTGTGTTCCACGCGCGCCTCAAAGAGTTGTCAGCATAATTGACGGGGTCCGATAGGGCCGATGCCTGCCGGGGTCGCGGATTGTTCGAAAGAGTTACCGTGGCCCTGGCGCACAGGCAACTGAAGGAACACGGGTGGGTTTTAGTCAGTAAGAGTCTGACACGCCCTTCCGCTCCGCCCAGAGCGGGAGAGGTCATTTGATGATTTCCCATCCAAAAAAAAAAAAAAAAAAAAAAGGTAGAGAATTCCACTCTTTTGCTGTGCGCATTATAAAAGATGTTTGGAAGCGCTTAGTGCGAATTGGTGGAATAGCAACTAGGTAGGGATGGTAACTTGCAGTGCACCTAGATGTTCGATGGTAGAAGGGGGCCGGTGGAATGAGGTCGTGGAGTTCTTGGGCACACTCACCGAAGTACAATCTGTAGAAGACCGACAAGCAGGCAACCTTATGGCGATGAGCCAAGCTGTGAAGCTTGGCATCCACCAGAACTTGGTATTCATGATGGAAAATTCTGTGTAAATAGGTTTTATAGTTAGAGTCTCCAATATTTACATCATCGGATTCACCTATTCAAGATCCCAAAGAATAATCATTTAAGACCTTTACTGTAGTTACAAAATAAAAACTTTAAAAGAATAATCCCACAAAGTAGGTATCATAAAGTGTAGAAGCTCACAATCGATTGATCACAGAACAACCACTCAAAATGATGAAACGTAGAATAATCAAGTCGAATGTTTATTGTAATCAGAGCTCGCCCTGTTTACATTCGCAAATGGATGAGAGTTATCGTGCCAAATTGAATCGGTGCTGATTTAAAATGATTTCACGGTGATTGGAGATAGCTTTTGAACGCGACTTTGTTCACGTACCGTCAAGGACATTAAATGTTTAGCACCTGAAGGTTAATTTTCACTTGCTCCTTAGTCTTTTTCTGACTACGAACTTACCTATTGCCAACATTTTGAATGAAAATTAAAATGAACGCTGTGTGTGTTTAAAAATTGCTTAACATTTTTCGCTCCTCTTGACCAGACAAACTTTGTATCCCCGTTGCGGGATCAAGGAAGGAGTTTCAAAACTCTTTTTAGTACATCTACTGTGCTGTATTAAGGTTACCGCAAACAGGCGCAACGCAACAACGTGTCGCGAATTTAGTAGAACAACTTCTATGAAAACTTATGGAAATTGTTCTAGTAGAATCGCGTCGTACCGTCGTCGCGTCGCGTCGCGCGTGTTTACTGAAGCCTTTAGGGCTTGAAGGGCGTTGGTGTAGTAACAGGTAAATAATATGAGACATTGCAACTTTGTTTAACACCTGTGCTTTAAGCAAAAACACATAATCTTACTTCTTATAGATTAATAATCAGATAATTAGGTTCGTTATCTGTAAGTCAATCATCCAGTTACAGAATCCATACCTTAATATTTTAAATTTGAAAGTAACTCTGTCTGTATGTTACCCTTTCACGCCTAAACCACTGAACGGATTTCGATAAAACTTTGGCGAGGAGATAGAGAGCATCCTGGGAAAGGACATAGGCTACTTTTTGTCCCGGTAGCACGTTTCCGTGGGATAAATTCCGACATCCACGCGGGCGAAGCCGTGAGCAGAAGCTAGTTACAAAATAAAAATGAATAGTCTAACATTAAGTGTAAGCCAAGTAAATAGGCAAAACACTTAATAAAACCAATTTCAACTTAACTTGGATTTCTCAGTAACTTCGGTAAGCATGTTTAACTAAGGAGGAGTTGAAAACAAAGTACATAAGTTATATAACATAAATATAGTATGTCCAGGCAAATCACATGTCCATTCCAAGGTTGCCTGGAAGAGATCGTAGAAAGCGATAAGATCGCCAATTGTATTGTAGCGTTTGATTTATTTTTTGTTTTGTATTTTGTGTTGTACAATAAAGAATATACAGGGTGTCCCAGAAATCGACCGACATACTTTAAGTGGTGATAGCTTTGGTCAAGCCCTCCCAAAATAACAAAACATTATGTACTTACAGCATGTAGGTCGATTTCTGGGACAGCCTGTATAAATAAATAAATAATAATAGTAATCAAAGGATTTAAATTCAAAACGTCTGTAGTATCTCATTTCAGATACTAGACAACTGTGTCAAGTATTTCCAAACTCTTAAAGATAATATTGGAATGTAGTCTAGGTTATGAAATATAGGCAACCGCCTTGGCGCCTAATACGCCGAAATCCACTTACCAAACAAGGTAGGTGGTCCTTTGGGGTCGCAGGCGCAAATGAGAAAACTATATTTTCACGTCCTTTCATAATATGGTTGGCGGTTTCTACTCAATAACACGGCTATTTCAACGATTATCGGTCCTACATTGAACAACACCATTTCAGAAAATCCTACATCGACAAAAGCCACTATACAAATTGAAAGAAAAAGTAAGAAAGAATCAACCAAGAATATACGAATGATAAGATATTCTGACGCAATACGATCGTCCTTTGTTTTCGCCGTCAACTTATAACATCCATCGTAAATAATACGAGTTACTTCTCACGTAGGAACGTTATATTTTTGTGGCATCACTGACATGCATCTGAAGGAAAATGGTGTAATTTTTCATGATTTCTTTTTCCGGGTATAAAAATATCAGGTGTCTTGTGTTGTGAGAAGATGTATTGTGGCTTAACCTTAATTGTTAACTGAGATTGTCATTTTTTAGGGAACAGCTACGACAAAATGATTTTAGCAACGAATAAAAACAAATGAAAGAATGATATCTGTTGATACTATTACATTGTTTTTCTTCCTCCCGACGACAGTACCCCCTCATCCCCTCGCACACGTGAATCACTACACTTCCTACATATACACACTACACTCATTACACGCCATGACACCCCACACACATATGTACCTACACAACATACATAAATCACCACATTACCTAAACACACCACATACACTTTATACATACATCACCACACTACGTAAACACACTACATACACAACATACATACATCACCACACTACCTAAACACACTACATACACATATGTACTTTTCCTACACAATGTTTTTCATCTCACCAGTTCATTATCTTATCTTTGACAATTCTCTAATTAATAATTAAAAATCATTTCTAATTAATTTTTTATGCTCACATAAATCGCTCGACCTGTTTGTATTGTAATGCGAAGACACTGCCGCCCAAGATACAGGATTTTCCTAGTTTGGGGGGCAGGGTACCTACTTTATTGGACTTTCGACCTCTACCTACCTTTTACCCAATCTTTAAAATTGTACTTCAGTTTTTTGTTTTTTACTATTCTGTACACCTTTTGTCAAAGTTTATATTTTGTGAATAAAAATTATTATTATTATTCTAAAGAAAGAAAGAATAAAGTTTATTTGGACACAGTTCATGAAACACAAAATTCAAATAACAAAAAGAAAAGTGTTAACAACAACAATGTTAACACTTTGTTTTTAACACTTATTGCAACCTATACAGGATGTATCAGAAAGGTGAGGTCATATAAAGGTTGTGGTACCAGGCCATCAAATTGAACAACTTTTTCCATGGGACCAACATAGCAATCGCGAAAAAAAAACAATTCCCATACAAAACTTCAATACCTACCACTCAACTCAAATGTATGGTATAGCTGATTAATTATTTGTTCGCAATTATGAAGGTGTTCCCATAGAGAAAGCTGTTCAGTTTGATGGCCTCTAGCACACCCTTAAACATGACCTGACCTTCATGATACATGCTGTATAGAAGTAGGTTTTTCTGGTGTCTTAAATCCAGTGTGAATGTTGGTTCATAATTTTAATAGTGAATATGACTGCTCATTGAGCTCCGTAAGAAAAGCTAGAAAGATGTTATTGGAGAACTAAACATGCTAATGTGTGGCTTAAATAATTAGAAAAATTAAATTGTACGTACGTTAAATAAGGTAGTTGACGGATTTTGAAGAAACAATTAGTAAAAGTTCCTTGTGGTTTATTTACATCAAAACATGAATATTTCACAGAGATTAAGAATTTACATAAACAAAACTAATTTTCCATTTTTATAACGTAATTTGATTTTGATTGTCATGGCGGCTCAAGTGACTTCAAGACTTTCATTTATCAAATCAATCAAATCTGCGGGTTTTTTTAAGTGTAGAAACACTTTTTGTTGTTTTTGTTTATGCCAGAAGGCAGACAAACTTAATTTATTGCTTCTACCGGTATATTAAAATATTCGGTAAACTTAATTAACAGCGTTTTTAAATATTAAAAAAATAATATAAGGTGTACATCTATTCATACATGAAATATTTTAAGAGACACTTAAAACTGGTACAGTTTTTTTTTTTTTAATCTCAGTGTTTTTTTTTTTTACGTAATAATTAGTATAATTTTAAAACTTGTTAAGACTTACCCGACACCAATTTGTATACTGACTCTACACTACTACTACACTACGTGCTATATAAACAATAGTGACAGGAAGTATTATAACATCCTCAAGATACACTAAGTAGATTAAATGCGTATTATCGAAACTAACTCAAAAACTACCGAAGCAAAATTAATAAATGATAAATTTATATAGGACCACAGCGCAAGCTTCCTCTACCAAATGAAAAAAGAATTTTCTAAATCGGTCTACTCTACGAGTAATCGGGGAACATACAATTCAAATAAGGAGTATAAAAAAAACTATAAAACACGCTTTTATCACGCAGTAAAAAATATAAAATAATTAAATTGACTTGTATTAGTTCTTCTTTTATATCCAATGATTAAAACAAAAAGCTTGAGCGCTTTTTAGTTGTGTGTACTTAGATGAATCTCCCATCCATAGATTAACGCGACAACAGTAGCATCTTTGCAAGTCGATTCCGATTCTAAACTCTTTGAACTATTCTGATATCTCCAACCTATATAAAATACTACAGTTAAAAAAAAAACGCATAACATTCAACAGAATAAAAACTGTTCTACGAGTAACACTAGAACGATTCCATTTACATGCATTTTTTATTTTATTCGCACAGCCAAGCAATGCACAGTTGGCTACAAAAAAAAAATATCTCTAAAGCCGCAGGTATGTAAGTTACTCAGTCGTGAATTTGAGGTGGGGGTAGTCAGTGCAGTATTGGTTTTACTCTACGTACATGTTTAATATTGCTATGTATTTATTGATGAATAGCTTCAGGCTCGATTCACTTGGCTTGCAAACAAAAAATTGTTAAGTTGTTAATGTAAATGATGAGTTGTTAATGCAAACAACCTGATGCACTACTGAGTGCATCAGGTTGTTTGCATTTGATTTTTAGGGCTCCGTACCCAAAGGGTGCCAGCGGAACCCTATTACTAAGGCTCCGCTGTCCGTCTGTCTGTCAGTGGGCTGTATCTCATGAACTGCTATACGTAGACAGTTGACATTTTTTACAGACTGTGTATTTTTGGCCGGGTTTTGTTAAAATTTTAACCTGTCTAGTCTTGACTAATGATGAGACACAATTAATTAAGTATTGTTACGTTACTCCCGGGACTCGCATGTGCAGATAAATTGATTATTATTTCCTTTATTCTATTATTTACATTTTTAAATATTAGAATATAATAAATATAAAAATATTTAAAAATATAAAAAAATAATAGCCCACCGGTATCGGGAACAGGGTCTAAGTTACGGCGGTCAGGGCTCCAGAGAGAGGAACCTCCTAACAATGCGAGCTGTGTCTAGAAGTATGATTATTATTATTATTATGGTTGTACTCTGTCGAGAGGAAGCCATAATGAAAATTGCTCTTGTAGATGTCGTAAATGTTAAGTAACTAGGAGATTAATACGTCACGATTCTTCTTCTGCCAACTTCGCAACTATGTTGGGTTCGGCTTCCAGTCTAACCGAATGCAGCTGACTACCAGTATTTCACATGGAGCGACTGCCTATCTGGGCCGGCAGTCTCGACATAGATAGCTACAAAAATCGGTCGTTAAGTCTAATCGATGTCAAATTTCTTTAATAGATTTACAACCTTATGCTTTGGAAATAAAGTTGAAAATCTATTAAAGGAATTTGACAACGATACGAATTAGCGACCGATTTTTGTCGCTGTCTAATGTCGAGACTGCAGGGGCTGGCCTCCACAATCCAGTTACTAGATAACTTGATACCCTTGGTTAGACTGTTTCTCAGGCTTTTGGGCTTCTAACTATAAACGAATGTGTACTGGTTACATCCCATTCTTTCTCCTAAACACACCCTACATCTACACACTACACACACACACACACACACACATCCTACCCTCACTCACTACACACATACTCAAACCCTACATTTATTCACCTCACCACACAGTTAAACGATTTTCATTTTGTTTTCTTTTTTTATAAATTATATCCTGTTTTCTTTAAACCATTTGCTTATTGTTGAAACGACCTGATTCAGTATATTATGGCTTTGTTTGTTACGGAGAATCACTGACTCCTAAGACACAGCCACATTCACCTAGTTTAGGAGTCAGAGTATTAAAATTATTGTGACCTAGTTATAAGCCTTATATGTCTTTCAATCAAATTGTAATATGATGACTGTTTTTTGATGAAATAAAGAATATATTATAAATATATTATTATAACTACCCGTAAGGACTGTCAAAGATCTACGATCTGACCACATGACCTGACCAAGATTATGTCTGGACTTTAAAAGAGACCTCTGAGTTTGTTTCGGCCTTTCTTCTCAGAGTAGTCAGATATGATTGACGTGTAAAAGTGTTTGTATAAACCTACTTACAGAAATAAAATAATTTATCATTTATTATTTACGAGTGACAGCCGGGACCAACGGCTTTACGTACTTTCCGAGGCATGGAGGGGTCTTGATATATAATGAATGGTCTGGTCACCCATCCACGAACCGACCGCGGCAAGCGTACCTTAACCTTCAATCGACCCGTTCGGCTGTTATCATTTAGTAAGAGCCCCCACTCTTACAAATTCAATGACTCGCTAAGTCCCCAATTGTATTTTCTTACGGTGTAGAGTAAAGAGTATTTATCTTATTTATCATTTTAGTGAAACCTACCTTTGAAAACGTCTAGAAGACCCTAAACATTAAAAAAAATGTTATACATACGTGCATGAACCAAAACATTGTTTTCATAATCGCTCCAGTTGCTGCGGACCCGTTGAATGTTTCAAACTCGTACAAAGGTCAAAAATTTTAATGCGGGTAGGACACCTTTTCTGACAACCTAAATGTCAACAAGTACTACATAAATATTTTAACACTGGTACCGTTATTTAGCTTAATGTTTTGTCAATATAAATTTATCTCATGACTAATACCTGACCTGCGGGGTAATTACGTAACACACTGACAGTAGGAATGGGTTTCATTTTGACAGTTCAAGAACATTCATTGCGTTATTTACGTTGTTGAGCAGACAAATTTTTCGAACTTATGAAGCAATAGATTAGCAATAGGCTTCAAAAAGATTCAGATTGTGATAGTGTGTTATGTAATTAGGGTGCCGATTACCTTAAAAAGATTGCTGGGACAGACTGGATGCGGAAGGCGGAGGACAGGGTGTTATAGCATAGCATGGGAGAGGCCTATGTCCAGTAGTGGACTGCGATAGGCTGAATTGATTTTGTTGATTGACGGCTACTAATTTTACCAAGGCTTGAGCTTTTATTGTTTGTTAGTTGTTTTATGCATCGCTGATTACATTCAAACAGAGCAAAACGTAACCATAATAAAAAAAACTTGAGAGGTGTCAAGGGACACACGGAAGGAACCAAGTTCCATTAAAAAAAAATAAAAAAATAATAATAGCTCTCTATGAGAGAGAGAGAGAGAGACAGACAGAGAAACACG
Organism: Griposia aprilina; assembly: GCA_916610205.1. Lineage (NCBI taxonomy): Eukaryota > Metazoa > Arthropoda > Insecta > Lepidoptera > Noctuidae > Griposia > Griposia aprilina. The sequence goes on along the minus strand of OU744305.1, from coordinate 8,936,023 downwards.
CGCACGCCGCACGGCTTACAACTATAAAAAAGTATCGTTACAACTTTTGGTCTTAATTTTTTCCATCTAGCCCCCTTTCGCAACGCACGATAAGGAACTTCGTTCCAATAAAAGCAACATGAGCCTTACGATCTTCATGGATACTTCAAATACACTAATGGCTCCTTCAAACAGGTGCGACACGCGACACAAAGACACCGCTCGTCGCGCGACAGGCGGTGCTTTTGTGTCGCGTCCGTCTGTCATGAGCCTTGAAATAGAATGTCTGTGTCCAAAAACAAAAAACGATCAGCAAAAAACTTTCTTGAGAGAAACAAAGTAACGATACATCAATTTAAAAGATAAGCCAGTAAATTGTCACTTCCTGCAATGCAGTTCATGAACTTTGTTGCTGACTGTACTCCTTTTACTTATATTGTCAGTTGAGAGAAATCGGCAACACCGTATTGTTTGCCTTGTAAGATATAACAAGTTTGTAACCGACGATACGGAATTCAAGTGTTAAGGATTTTTGATGCAAGGCTAGATAGCTATTGAACTTTTCAGGAAGTAGGATATATATTTTTAAGTCATTACAATTAATGGACTTTGAAGATGGGATCATTTACAACAGCTGCTAACATGGTTTTATTTATATTATAAGGTGATTACAAGGTTCAGGCCATTCTTAATTTTATAACAAAAGTGAATGAATAAAAAAGGGTTTTTAACTTATTTTATTATTTATGTACACACAGTAAAATACATACAGATACGGCATATTAATAATATGAAGTACAAAAGTACTGCTTATTTGTTAAGAAATTTCTTCCAGCAGACCTGCGAAAGTAGAAATGAAAAGGAAATGTAGACAATAGTGCGTGAGAACATGAAGAGAAGAATTTGATTTGTGACGTCTTAAACTAGAATATTAAATATACTTACATATAATGCAAAAATAAATAACAATAACATATACTTAAATAAATACATAATGCTAAAATAAATAAACTTATATATATAAATATATAAATTCTCACAGTTAAAAGGAAAGGTAATGCTCTTTTACTCGATATTTGAAATGAGAAATAGATTTTAAACTTAATAGATTTTACTTACTTATTGTCGACACCATAATTATCTAAATAGGTACCTACATCATGCAATGTTTTTTAACTGTCCTGCGCTGTCTGACTCCTGGGTAAATACCTCCCTTCACTCCATCCATCATTCACCAGCCCTCGCGTCCTCCTTCCAGATTTGTTGAAACCTATAGAGGTATGAGGAACAGGGTGTAAAGTTCACTCTCACCTCCATAGAAAAGGGAGAATCCTCCAACCAGACGGGTGATGTGTCTGGTTGGCAACTGCCCGAAGTTTGATGTCGGGATCTTGTATATATGCTAGTTGCGCGGTAAACCCTGCTTGCGCGATGCAGGATTTTGCGTGAGATCAGTGGGACGCGTAGCTCGCATGTACAGAACATATATTGGCGATGTAGATACCGCTAGAAACCTATCCCGTTCGCCCCACGATTTCTGCCGTGGTCTGCCATCTTGAAATTTACTAACTTGGTGTTTAATTTAATATGATGAATGTGACAATTGCATGCATATGCAAGGGAATTGTGTATTTGATATTCATAGTTGAAGGAGTCCGGATAAGGCAAGGCGTATACTAGTACAATGCCCTTTATACCTGGAGGCTTTTATTTAGGTATTAAGTCCTGTTTACGTTTTTATTTCAGCTTAAGTGTAGTTTTCAATGTTTTTGTTAGTATATTGGCGTGTGCTAGCAGACATACGAGTATACGGCAAATAATTTAATTTAATGTATTTAGTGTCTTTGTTTTCTAATGCATGCTATTGTAGTGAATCAAGTATTGCACGACTCATGATGCGAAGCATCAGAGAGTGCTTTACGATCGAAAAAAAAAAATCGCCTCATTTTGGCGGCTATTTTTGTTATTATAGCCTTGTTAGTTCACGGAATCAAGATATTTTGCATACTATTGTCGAGATAATTTAATGGAGATTAATTTCATACTTTTTAAAAATTGATTTACTGCAATAGAATTGGAAAAAACACCAAAATAGGTCAAAAAAAAATCCTGTCCGTCATGTGTGAAACCCGGAAACACTGTAACTTGTGAAAAAATCCATTATTTGAGTTTTTTTTTTTTTTTTTAATTCTAATCGACGATTGTAGGTCACTGAATGCGAATGATTAATTAATTCAGTGTCGTTTAATTGCAATTAATAAAAAACGAAAACTACAAGACTGTATTTCTATATATATCCATAGAAAATTAACATATGGATGGTGATATATCTATAGATATTATGTACATTTATTCCACCAGGGGCGCTTGTGCAGTACCTTCTTCCTACTACAGCTGTTTTGTCGGTAATTAATTTTGAACGACTTAATTTTTTTTTTTTTTTTATATTTCATAATTAAATGAGCATTATGAGTCGTGCACTTTTGGATTTTCCAATTTTTTTCTAACTTCAGAGGTAGCTGTTCTGAGGGCCTAGACAAAGTAACATTCGATTAGCGATGACGCTAGTAGAAAAGTTAAAATGTATGGGGTTCACATAAGCTATCGAAATGTCACGTGATCATAGGTAAACGAATAAAAATTAGCTAGACAATGTTAACAACATTCGATTGTGAAATGAATCGACAGCGTCGAAAGATTAGGTACTTCCACAGAGATGCATAGCCAAGGGACACTTTTTGACAAGCGTTATCGCTAGTTTTTGGAATCATTAGCGAAAGCGATAGCGATTGTAGAAATAGAATCGCTCCGAAGCGAATGCCATTTGTCTAGGCCCTCTGCTGAGGAGTATGTTGTGCCAATTTTTCTTCCCAGCTAAATCAATAGGAAGTGGTGAAGGGCGGGCGTTTTGGGGGACTGTCTTATAAATTAAATAAATTGTGTTTTATTGCAGGCAAAATATCCATATACAAAAAAATATAATAAAAACTAAAAAATAAAAACAAAACATGGAGGTATGTAAAGGTACATATGGTCTTCAAAACATACGTTTTCCGTAAAATTTTGTTCTCGCTTAGGTGAACAGAAATCCAGTGCACAAATATGGGGCTTGCTAGGTTGCACGAGACAACCCTCAAAATGCTGTTACTGGAGCGTCTCAAACATTGCCAAAAAGACGCGACCCTCGACCTCATGATAGCGTAAAAGTCCGGGACCCTCGCTTCGGCAAACATGCTCGAGGAACTGCAGTATCTTGGCAGTTTTGAAGTCAAAAAAGTGCTGATTCTCAGCCTAATTTGAATAGATGAATTTTGTATTTTCAATAAATTTAAACACATCAAACGGCTCCATATCAAGCTATACATTTCCAGTTTAACTAACCTCGCATTGTATAAGCTTTTCGTACATTGAGAATTCAGCTTATACTGGAAATGTATAGCTTGATATGTAGGCGTGCGTACACCACATTGCATTGGTGCAACAACTGACGATGACTAGTGATGTGAAAGGTCATGCACATTGCGCGTATGACCTTTCAAACTCTAGCTTGTCCGGTGTTGATAAGCTATCGAAAACATAATTATAATGCAACGCACTAATTAATAATATGTCGATTGTGAAAGTGTCAATAACTTCATATTTTTATTTAAACATATAAATGCAACGTTTTGTTTTAACATTGTATTTTGTTTTCTGTTGTAAAACAACAAAAAAGCTGTCCATTGTCTGCAGGAAAACCGTAAGTATATTTACGAAACTGGCTAGAAGAAATACATTACAACGAAAACGACAGCGTCTTAAGAATTTTCAACATAAAAGTATCTTCCTTACAAAACGAAGAAAAAATAGGAAAAGTAGGTAAGTCAAAATGCATTCGTAATTGAAAGCGCAGGTAAAAGCGAAACACTAAAAATAAAGCATTTTGCGATTCTGCCAGTTCCCTTTGCGCACGCGTAAAGAAACCGGCGACGTTCAGTGGCGGTAAGCGAGCGTCGAGCATTGCGCGCGTCGCATCACTGAATAAAATATTATCGCGAACCGAATAAACTTTTTTGTAACAGAAAACAATACGATTTAAAAGTCGAACGCAATTTTTTTTTCAGTACGTGAGGAATACAGTTTTTTTTTTCGAGTGTTCTTTTTATGAAAATTTGTTTTTGAGTGAAGTGTTTTGTTTTGTGAGTTTACAGATTGCAGTTTTGTAAAGGTTAGTCATTTTAGATAATATATTTTTTAGGAAAGTTTTTTGTTTTTTTTAATCGTATAATGAACGATATTATATTCAAAATTATGAATACTAAATAAATCTAAACTTAATTTATATTAGCATTATAAAACTTAACAATTAGGACGCTTTTGCAAAGCATTTTTTTTTTCGTATCTTTATTAAAAAGTTAACGAGTTTTAACTAGATAATAGCAGTTTTACGTTCTTTCGGCTATAAAGCTACAAGTGGTGTCTAATTAAAGTGAGTCGTAATTTTAGAGAGTTACAATTAATTGTTCAGACATTTTTTACTACTTTGCTCAATTAAAGAAAAATTACTAGCTATTAAGGAAAACAAGTTTGTCGTAATTTTGAGCATCTGGCTTATAAAAACATAATTTATAGATTTTTTATCGCTTTTTTTTTACCCTAACTATTTTTGGGAATCTTTCCAACAAAAACCAAATCTAAACAAATTAATTTAGGTACATTACGAAATAAAATGAATATAATTTTCATAGTAATTGATAACGTACTAAAGAACCCTTCAGAAGGTTATTAATTTATCAATGACTCTCAACACATTATTATTTATTACTAACAAGTACCAACAGACCTACTTATCATAAACAATCGAACAAATTGAACGGAAAGAATAAATAACACAGATTTTAAAGTCAGGGAAAAAAATTAACTTCCATCCGTAGCAATATTGAGATAAATTAAACCATTATTATTAATACGTAATAATTAACGACGGCCATTTATATCAATGAAATATTTTCATTAATAATGTCACTGGCCGGAATTACAACGCACTTAAATCACTTTAGCGTGCGGAATTTAAAATAAGAATTATGAAAATTCTGTTACAATTTTCCTCCTGCGGTTTTCGTCGCCTTAATACATTCAACGGGGAAAAGGTGTAGAATAGAATAGAATAGAATAGAATACTCTTTATTATGTACACCATAAAAATTACAGATATAAAAGTAGAAGGTTAAGGTGGAAGGTTAGGTTAACGTGTTAGGAAGGGGGGGGGGGGGAGGGAAGGTTTTTGTTTAAATTATTTCTGCCCCCTTTTTTTGTTGGCCATCGTTCTACAATTTAGCCCAGAGTTGGGAAAGCTGAAACTATAACGCTGTTGGTAGATAATATTAGGCAGACTTTAACAATGATAATGATCAGTTGCTCGCCCCCATAACATAACTGGCGAAATGTGGGTGTACTATAATAGGTGACCTCTGGCAAAACCTTCCTTCCTTCGGGGAACACAGGCGTTATGTTATATTAATTTTATCAAAAACGATAAATAATCTCATAACTTATTATAGACGGTTTCACTCGAAGGTAGGGATAATAATTATTTTATTAGAAACTTTTTTGTAAATCCCGATCTTTCGGAAATTATAGGCATGATACTCGTATTAATTATGTTATGTTATTTTTAAATTAGTTTCGTATTTTTAGTTATATAGTTATATATATTTGAGGGCCCCCATCCCTCAAATATATATAGCTATATAACTAAGAAAGGGAGAAATTTATATTTTTGATAAATAAATAAAAACATCTACCTGACTTATGGGGGGAAGAAGTTGGAGGGAGGGAGGAGACTTTCTGCAGGGTTTAAAGGAACCTAACTCGGGGCTCGTTCGCTCGCTTGAGATTGTCACAAAATCAAAAAAAAATGTAGTTATTTACCCAACAAAAGCTCAAATCACTGTGAAATTGTTCAACCCTAATAAAATTAACGAGAAACAACGTGAACTTAAACAAAAATTACGCGTCTCCTTTTTATTTGCAAAATCAAAACGCATTTTTAAAATTCCCTAAAATAGCAACACCTTCTGTCAAAATTACGTCAAAAACAATAAAATTGTACAAAAGTTGAGGTTATTTTTATATTTTTTATTTCAGAAAGTATGTATTAGACCTAGACCTGAAACTACATGAGATTGTTAAAGATAATAAGTAATTTCCACAAAAAAAAACTGAAGGGTTTATTTACTACAAGTCCCGTATATAAAAGTCGAGCCAAAGCAAAAGATAAGATTACAAAATAAAATATGCACCAACGAATAAAAAAATCAATGAGTACATACTTTTAGACATTGAGTTATCTTTTAGATAACAAATTTTCTTATAACACATCTGACATTAGCAGAATTGTCGACATCAGCACCATTGCCATAGAGAAAAAAAAAATGGTAATAAATATTGCCATACGTGAATATTTCCCATAAAACTGTAATGAGCCCAGAACAAAAATAGCTTCTAATTCTCTTTAATTAAAGCATTGTGTTTATTCGTATAATGACAGGGCAGAGCGCACTTAATTACCTACTATCTAATTCAGCACTAAGGTCGTTATTGTACTTACAAACAATATATAAAATAACAATATCATTCACATTTTCATTTGTGAGAATTTATTAACAAACGATAACTTATTAGCAAATGTTACGTTAAAAAATTATGTAGTGGAATTTACTTTTGTGTCTGGAAAAAGAATTAATCTAGTTTTTGAATATAGAACAAATCACAGGACTGTTACATTGTAGGCATCAACTGTAGATACTCGTTCATTAGGTGTTTAGAGGAAGTTTTATCTAAAGAGCATAGGAGAAACTTTGAATTAGTTTGAGAAGGGACAGTAACAGGAAGGGAATGAACCATAGCTGGATCCGTTTAGCCAATACCTATTGTCCCACTGCTGGTCAAAGGCCTCCCCCAAGTCCTTCCAGAAAGTAATAAAATTATAAATGCGAAAATAAGTCCATCTGTCTGTCGGTAACCTGTTCACGCCTAAACCACTTTTATTTTTATTTTTATTCCAACCATCAACAACAACCATCAACCAACCATCATCAACCAATCAACCATCACCAAATATCATCTTGAAATTTGACAGATAGATAGCCTGGGACCAGTGGGATAGGTAATTGCGTAAAACACTAACAGTATGGCCTGGCTTTCATTTGACAGTTTAATAACATTCATTGCGTTATTTACGATGTTGAGCAGACAAATTTTTCGAACATATGAAGCAATGGTTTAGCAATAGGCTTCAAAATGAATCAGATTGTGATAGATAGTGTGTTACGTAATTAGGGTGCTGGAGAAGAACATAGGCTACATTTCATGAATTTCATTATGATCCAATCAAAATGATAAAAAATTATAACCGTCATCTTGACGATAGATATTAAGGCATGAATCATGAAATCAGGTACTGTTGCCGAGCGGTCCATAATAATATATTTGACGGGATGTTCGAGCGGCTGAGACGTGCAGGTGTTTGGAAAATAATACTCGCAAAATAACGCACTTAATTTACTTTCAAATATAGCAACAAGACTTAACTATTAAATGTAATGATTACAATGATTAACACTGATTAAGTCTAATGTCAATCATTGTTAAACTTGCATTTAGAGCCAATAGATTTTTGCGTATGCATCACGTGACGATCGCATCAAAAAGTACTCGCCAACGCTGCCATGACACTCACAACCCCATTCGGTGTTACCCGCTCTAAGTTAAAAATACCACTATAGAAATAAATTCTAAACCACAGAGTAAAAATAATCGATTACAACTTTAAAAAAGTGTTATAATAAATCGACTAAATCATTGCGCGCCGTCATATTAATTATGCTCGTGATTGTACTGAGCAACGTTTTCTGACACCAACACGTTCCAATGGGGTAGCTATTGGAACGTGTGGGTGTCAGAAAAGCTGACTTAAGGATTACATCATGGGGGTAAATTTGGTATGTAGTAGCGTCCTCCTGTCTATGCAACAACAATAAAATACACTGCACTATAATCCTTTATATCCAGACTCACTAATATGACTGCGAAACTATGTCGGTCTGTTACCTTTCACGTCTTAAGGGCTGGACGGGTTTTGGCACACATGTAGACAAAGGATACTTTTTAGGTACCTAGTAGTCCCCATGGGATAATTTCAGGCCTCCACTCTGGCGAATCCGACGGCAAAAGCTAGTTTTTTATATAATTATCACTAGAATCTAAGATAGGGATTGAGTTTTTGTGCAATTATTTAAGTAAGCTCATCATTTTACAATATACTATATGTATCGATTGACATCATACTGACAATTATCAGTGTTTTAAACCTAAATGTTATTTCATAAATTGGTACATTAGGGATCCCGCAGACCATCGCGATGGGACTCTTGTAGAACAATGTGGATATATTGTTCTACAAGAGTCCCATCGCGACTGTTGTGATGAAGTTTTCATAGAAATTGTCCTACTAGAGTCGCGTCGCGCTATCGTGGCGCACCTATTTGCTATTTTTTTACAATATTGTGTTTTAATAACATAACATCACGCCTTATTTCCGCGAAGGGTTGGACAGAGGTGTACCCTATAGGTACTATATACCTACACATATATTTCGCCAGTTATGTTTAAGTCTCATATAACAGGGGGCGAGCCTATTGCCATCAACCGGGAACAAATCCAGACTCCGGGCAGCTATTGAAAAAATCCAGATAGAAAAAAGTTGCCTTTCATGGGACGGCAGATGTGAAACTTCGAAATTGATGGTTATTGAAATAATGTAAGGGGACTACATGACCCAAACGCAAATTTATAATGCCTAAAAATATATGATACACTGCAGAAACCAAAATCAGAAAAACATATGATATTCTTCTGGATATATGCTAGTTAGGTAGTGTATTGAAAACATAATACAATTAACTTGATATGATAGAAAAAAATCACGAAGATACCTCTAAAAAAACTTTTTAACAACTAAAAACCATACTAATATACATGCAAACATTCAGATTTTTGTAAGATTATTCTACAAGTAACATACTAACGTAATAGTGTTTTAATTATTTAGTCCAATGAATAGATTTTTTGTAAATCCATAATTGCTTCAGATTTTGCAATAAATTACCACCGTTGTGTCATCGCGCGTCTCTTTCTTTTCTATGCAATTCGACAGTGACCGCGATTTAGCTCTTGTAAGCCTCTTAAAGAAAACCAATAAATATATATGGAGAAAAATATATATATTTTACTGACATGACGAAGCATGACAGCTTCAGAGAGCGTCATGCCGTTTGCCGTCATGGCATACGAGTCGGTTTTCTCCCAAGGCGCGTTTATAGATGTTTCACATCAAAACCCAATAACATTTATAATAACATTGCCATCGATTATAATGTAATGTTTACAAATAAATCACACCCCTATAAATACTTACATACTTACGAAATCTATTACTATCGCTATAAAAGCAATATCATTAAATAAATAAATACAAGTTTACATGTTTGACGTTAAGTTAAACATTTGTGTGATAATACGTAAGTGATTTTAGTCATAAATTATTATTGCATCCATTATATTTGTTTACAGGTAAACTGCTTTTTAGTAGCAGTGTACCAAATCTGTGGATATCTCTTGTTACACGACTTCCAAAAGTGAAGTGTGTAAATTACGTAAACATTTACCCCGCGTCCTAACCAAAGGGGTTGCCACCGCGATCACGCGATCGGGTTCCTCGTACAAATTTAACGCAAGTGTCATGTTTTCGCGCGACGATTGCTTTAGTTAGGACGCGGCCGTAGATATCGTTCATATTTAAACAGCATTGCTAAGTTTCAGTAAAAGATTATCGGTACTAGTGAAATTATAGGAAAGAGATTTTTACTATTTTGTCTCTCAGTGACTAGCGTAATGGAACACGAAAGGCACATACAACAAGGTAGCCCAGCAGGTCTCTTCTGTAAAAATCTCAACGTGAAAACTTAGGTGAAGTGGATTTGAATTAAGCTGTCATTCTACCTGATGCTAGGGATTGACACTATGCTGAAGGCAACTGTCAAAATATCATAGCTAGTTCCAAAAACAAGCTACTAATGTAAGGCGTGAGGTGGTTTTTAGTTAGTTTTATGAAAATGACTCGTTTTTGTATTCCTCAATGCCCGGAAACTGGAGTCTACAATTTTCCGAAAGACCTAAACTTAGAAGATTTTGGCTTAAAGCTATTAGCAGATAATTATTTTAACTAAACAGAATTCGAGTTTATATCGGAAACATTTTGAAGAAAGTGTTTACGAGGAAATAAGCAACACTTAAAGTTTTTATTTCTGAGTCTTTTCATGTCGAATTGATTTAAAATATTGAAATCACCGAAAATAACAAGATAGTGGAATAAAACCACCAAACTCATGTTTAACACGAAATGGAATGAATGAACGAAATGTCAAATTTATTGGTAGGCCTTAGGGACCTAGCTAAGGACACGCCACGCTATCAACAATTAGCTTTGTCCGACCTTCTCCATTGACAGCTGACTTTACCTAATTATTCATGGTGATATTTCTCACCTCGGCCTAATGACAGAGGGAGGTATCCTCCAAATACCTAATATGAGCCATCTGGTCTACATTTTGTCCTAAATAAAAAAGTACTCATCATCATCATTATCGTCATCTCTTAACTGCTTATTTTTATTATTCTTAATTTTTTTTTTTTTTTAATTTTTCTCACTTAAATAAACAACAAGAATAATGTACCAAAGATTTGTAATATCTTGATTTAAAAAGAGTGTCCTTGGAGTTTCTTGCCCGTTCTTCTCCATAGAGATCTACGTTTTGAAATGGGCAACAAGCTTCAACTTTCTGACTAACTGACCGACTCTTTGACAATTCAAAAGTGCCTGTAAATGGTTTAATTGAAATAAATGGTTTGATTGAGTTTGAGTTTGAGTTTTGACTCTACTTCCATAAAATATCGTATAATATACCTAAACATAATCATCTTTAACGTTAACCCTTCGCCGACTATGATTTTCAGTGACCCATTTCCTTTAATTTCCTCTTACAAGTCGGGGTATGATAAACAGACATATTCAACGTTGGTCTAGTGTTGATAAATATAGTGAGTTGTGCCCGTAAACCATAATAATGAATATCCTACTAATCTTACTAATATTATAAATGTGAAAAATTGTGAGGATGGATGGATGGATGGATGTTTGTTACTCTTTCACGCGAAAACTACTGAACGGATTTGGATGGAATTTGGCACACAGATAGACCATGACCTGGGTAAGAACAAAAGCTAGTTTTCAACCTGGATCGCAGATGAAGTCGCGCGAAACAGCTAGTGTGTCTATAATTGACCTATTGATGGCAAAGCATGTTTCGGAGGGGCTGGTGGCTCAATAATAATAGCCGCACTGGTCCCTGGATGGATAATCTACACTTATCGCAGTCGGTTTGTGGATAAGCGATGATCCATTACTTATCGAGCCCCTTCGTGCTTCGGAAAGCACCTTAAGCCGTTGGTCCCGGATGTCATTCGAAGATCTTTGACTATCGTTACAGGTAGTCAGAAGCCCAAAAGTCAGTCTTACAAATGGGTATTATGTTACTCAGTAGGTAGCTTGGTTGGGGAGGTCAGATAGGCAGTCTCTCAATGTTAAATACTGGTATTCAGCTACAACCGGTTAGACTGGAAGCCGACCCCAACATAGTTGGAAAAAGCAGGCAGATTGATGAATGGCAAAGCATCTTTTCTTATAGATAAGAAATGAGCATTCATGAATGCTCGTTGCGTCAACACCACGTTTGCTTACATAATTCACATCAATGATTCTCAGTTTCCTTGCGCGTTTTACTTTTGTGACTGCAGCGGAGCCCAAAAATAAGTTTATGTTTTTACTACCTTAGTAAATCTTGCATAAAACGATTAAATTATCACCAGCAGTATATCTAATATTTAAAAGAAAATAATGGAAATACTATCCTTAATAGAAAACACGATACATTTTGAGATTCAAGATCCGAGCAAAATTCGATATTCCAGAGTATTTCTTTATCTATTTCCGTATTAGTACAGATTATATTGAATTCGACTTTAAGCCGCTTCAGCCGTGGGTCACATTTGCCCCGTAACATGTCTACCTGTGGATCAAAACTAGAACGGATTAGATCCACAGGTACTGTAAAGTTTAATTGGGTTTTTGTCACAACTGCGTCCAATCAAACTCAAAGTTCGATAAAAAATAGAATCAGTCAACCATTTTCAGGAATGTTAGGATTACCTACTACATACTTTGTTAGTACACGAATGAATGTTCGTGCTAAATTGTTTTGAAATTAAATTGTTGTGTTTTCGGAATGTTCTCATTTTATTTATTAATTTTTCTGTACATTTTACGAGTTTTCTAAAATATATAGTGCAGCTAACGCTATCTATAGTCTACTGCAACTCCAAGAAATTTTCGATACGAATTACAATTTCATTGGTGACTCTCAACCCGCACACAGAAATGCTGACTGACCGCAGAAATAAAAATGATGGTTGTGTTTGCCCGAAGGTCTCTTTCTCAGGCTCCTCAAAAAGGCAAGTTGAAAACAATTAGAAATGAAAAGTAAAAAAAAGCAGAGCACATTCTATTTATCATCAATTTCTCTATTCACAAATTAATATCAGATAGCTATTTAATTGTCAGTTTAAAAAAAACTCGACAGTAAAACGTCACTTCGCGGGTTTGCGAGCGGCAGCCAATTCCAATTTGCATGCTTAATGCCTTCGTCATCGTGCGACAGATTATTTTATTTCTGAAAGAACGAGGATAGAATACTTTTTGTCGTTTTTTGTGATAGATAACATTTTAATTTAAAAATGGAAATAAGGGGTAAGTTTCAACTGTTTTTAACCGACTTCACAAAAAGGAGGAGGTTCTCAATTCATCTGTATGTTTTTTTTTTTTTTTGTTTTCTCATAACTGTTTTCTGGGTGAATCGATTTGGATGATTCTTTTTTTATTTGATAGGTGGTGCTTCACATGTGGTTCCATTTAAATTGATTATGGTCTGACCAGCAGTTTTTGAGTTATCCTTAATACTGCATAATTAATCCACTTAGTTTATATGGATGATGTGTTAATAATTTCCTGTCACTGTTATTTACACACCAAGTAGTGGTATACGAATTTGTGTGGGGTAGGTACCGCAACTAAAAAGTGAAAAATAAAAACTTTTTTACAAAAAAACAACCGACTTCCAAAAAATAACACTAAAAGACGTGAAAAATTACTTTAATTTTGGAAGTCGGTGGCCAAAAACGAAAATACAAAACTAAAGACACCGACTTCCAAAATTAAAGTAATTTTTCACGTCTTTTAGTGTTATTTTTTGGAAGTCGGTTGTTTTGTTGTAAAAAAGTTTTTATATTGGTATAGGGTTTGCAAACTGGCGATGATATGGTGACCATTTAAGTAAATTATTATAAGCTGTAAACTAATATCCGCTCGTGATAAGCGACCTTTATCTCAAGTGCATAAAATGTTGTGAATTAATGGCATGGTTTTAATTATACACTTGAAACAATAACCCAGTGTGTGGGTGTTGTATTAGCCATTCTGTTTTTTTAATACCACTGGCATTTTAGGCGCTTTTTCATCCTGGGTTGACACGCATGAGTTTTTGGTAACAAAGCTGAAATGTCTCATGTTTCTCAGGGGAACTTGCCGTCGAATATTCATTTTGTTAGAAAGTAAGAGGACTACTTGGCGTTTTAAACCTTTTATGACAACCGTAGCAAAGTAAGGGTTAGCCTGTTATTTGCTTGAGCTACACAAAAATAGCAAAAAGTATGTATGTACGAGTATGTTAGTATATTCTCATTATTGTTTGTTTACTCGTATATTTGAATTGGAAAATTATTTTTGATTTTATGTATTTTGTTTTCCCATCTACTCTTACACACGTTGTCTACATCTCTTTAATATACTCTCCTATCGCAGGAATGGTGGAAGAGATTTCTTTAGAAATAAGCATCACCTTTGTACGTATTTTTCTGTTCCTTTCTTCCTGTCTGTATATATATGTGTACACAAATGGTTAAATAAAAAAATCTTGCGACTGATGTTAGGTATATAAACTAGTAAAATATATTAGGTATTATTTATTTATTTTTTTAAAGCCAACTCATAGAACAGTACTGTGACTATGTAGCACAAAAAAAAGGTTTAAATATTTGATGAGTTTAAAAGCACCTATTGCTTTCTATAAAAGGTCAAGTTAAGCATTAAACCTATTTATAGTTATTGAATAGAGTAGCATAGCACAGCTAAAGTATTTTGCTATATATTTGGTTAATATCCAGATGGCCATGATAATAGCATAGTTCATTTTACAATAATTCATAGCATAGTTCATTTTCATCATTTTTTAGGTTAATATAATATCGTGAACGGAGTAATGAACTAATAACTATGGTATTTTTAGCCTTTCATTGATTTTAACTGACGTAGAATGGGTCAGAGTTTTGCTTTTAATGGAAAAGTACAAAACATAATATTTCTAATTAATATCCGTAACTAATTTGATTTGCAAACGACATTAATTAACTTCATGACGTCATGTTTCTCCCTTTAGGTAATGAGAAACCTTAAGCCCTAAAAATTATTGAGTTAGTTGGAAATTTTGGCCGCTAGACATTTCTCATTGTTTTAATTCGTATCCTTACACCGAAATGTTTTATGACAGCGGCAACAATTATTTAAAGTGACCAATTAACTTTCCGCAAATCAGCAGAACTCAATTTGTGGGGAGGATTCGTAACTGCGGTGAGTGACGGCCCTTATCTTCCAAAAATGGAAATTACTTTAATTGACCCGCTGTGTATCAACCTTATATTTAACAAAATAGGGTTAAATTTCCTCTGGCACAGATTCCAATTCTGTTGCCGGAATTTGGTCGAATTTGTTGTGACCATAAACGGGTAACGCGTTAACGTTTTAAAACGTTTTCGTACCCTTGAGATCTTGTACTAAAAGGTTTACAATGAGTACACAGTCCTTTTCGTTTGAATTAAGAAGTTTTCATTACCGAGAATATTATTGTTTTTGTTGTAGGCGCTATGTTTAGCTGGAGGCTATTAGGTAAAGTTAAGTAGGTTAAAAAATAAATTCAAAAAGTACCAAATTGCTTATGAATAACATCATTACTATCAGCGCTGAAATACCTTTAGAACCTTGGGTTTGAATAATTTTCATGCTGTAAAGGAAGGAGCGATGAAGAATTACCTATTGGTTTTTTTACAACTTTTGGCAAACAGTTCCACCGAATGCAGTGTAGGTTTATCTGCTGCTATAGGCAGACGGGGCGGATCTAAGCATTTTTTTAAAGAAATATATAAGCTTAGATGCGCCTTTCTTTTCAAGTCAGGTTTATTTTTCTTTATTTCTTTTCCTGTGTAATACTAAGAATTTTACAGTCTTCAGTGAAATTAATTCATTTTACCTACTCTAGACATAACCATTCAAGTATCTAGAAAATTCAGACGTCGGTTCTAAATCCAGCAATAATACCTAGAAATGACGTCAGAATCGTCTTATAAGCCTCCGAATCGAACATAACGACTGTAAGATAAGCGGGCTTTTATGTATTCCTTTTATTTCCGATCTACGTTAAAGTACCATTTTTGTCATGCATTTTAGGCATTAAAACCTTTTGTAAATGATAAATGATTTCATTTCTGTAAGTAGGTTTGTACAAACACTTTTACACGTCAATCATATTTTTTAAACTAGATGAGGACGGCGTTTCCTATCTGAGTACTCTGAGAAGAAAGGCCGAAACAAACTCAGAGGTCACAGTCTCTTTTAAAGATTAAATCTGGACATAATCTTGGTCAGATCATGTGAAGACCATGTAGATTGGTATCTGAAATGGTCTTTTTAGGAAAGAACCACACAGATTGAGTGGACCTGTACAGTCAGTGCACGCATTTGTCAGTAATCGTGCAGCTCAACTCAGGAAATCAGGACTTAAAGAGCTCAAAGATTCGACGAACAATACCAAAGAAAGGACATTTGGGTAGGCCGCATAAATTATTCAAACCGCCAGATCATGATTAAAATTAACTGAGAAAAAAAGCAATGACCCACATAGTCCTCACATTCACAATAAATTCTGAGCTAGATCTTTAAATTTATGTTAGTGTGTGCGTCGACGAGCGACTATAATCTATCCAATGATTGAGCGAACTATAATCAGTGAGACAAAGATGCAAACTAATTGATATTCAGACGTTATGCCTTAGGGATCCCTTCTGCACCGTTGAATATTGAACTAATTATGACGACTAAAACGGGACGGGAATTAGCTTTCGCCTTTCTGTTACTAATACTAAAATACCTAACTTAAAAAAAGAACGCCAGGTCATTTTTAGACATTATGTGCACTATGTAAATGTCCTACAGAATAGTCTAATTGCAGATCGAGTCGATTGTTACCCATTTGCATGACGATTGTGACTGCAACTTTGCATGTAGATTGAATCCGACAGGAATCAGATGCAATCGGCAACCGATTACCGATTTTGTAAGTCAATCCAAAAGCCTCGCACATTTGATTCACTCGCGCGTCAAATCGCTCATCACCTCCTTTCTTGGCGCTAGTATTATTAGTGGCGATGAAAAAAGTGGTTTAAGGCGCTTCCCTGACCAAACGACCTTGAGCGTTCGGTCCTTCTCTGTCCCGTCGCTGAGTCTCGCTCTGTCTCGCTCCCTCCGCACGCTCATTTATCATAAAATTCACAAAAATAATGAAATTATTTGAATAAAAAAAGACAAGTGAAGTTTTAAAATAAAATAAAACGTGTATTATTTAGATTTTTAAATTATCTATCCATTAGTGTAATACTCAAATGAATAGAACGTCACCTTTAACAAAAGATGCATGCAATCAATAATTTTAGTCACTTTTTTTACAAGGAGATTTTAGATGTATTTATAACAGATAAAAACAAATAAGAACGTGCAATGTGATGATAGGATATCGAACATTAATAATGTGCTTTTAGATGTAGTTTATTACCCTTAATGAATGAGTTAATAGCCTCTGAATAACGCACTATGACAAGGTTTTGGTCGGGGTACCGCCTTAAAGTATGCCACGAGTCACCGCGACGCATATTATTCGCGCGGCAGTGACTCTCGGTATGCTCTAAACAACTTCTTTTATTTGTTTTCCCCGCAGTTGCTTTTGCTGTCGTGTCGCTTGAGCGAGAAGCTCATGGCCAAGAGGTAACCCGCTTTTTTTTCCTAATTGGCAGCTCGTAGTTGTGACCACTAAGGTCCTGGCTACTAAACCGGGCAAACCTGTGGGTGCCTTAAGCTACTAACTTAAAGCCTCCAGCCAGGGGCGAAAAATACTTAAAAATTAGGTGACCGCACGCTAAGGGCACCCCCTGTGGGGTACGAACTTCGGCTTAGGGCGTCACTGAGGGGAGGGCAGCAAGATGGGACAGGCTGGATCTAAATTATATTATTATTAACTGGGGAGTTTAAAACTACAGGCTCAGCTACGGCGCGGGCTGGCGCGTCGTCGAGCAAGGGTCGGGGGGGGGGGGGGAGGTAACCCGCTACACTCCTACTGTAATACATAGTAATCGGTGTTATTTGACGGTCTTAGATGTCGAATAAAATGGATTTGGATTACCATTGAAGAGACGTGACGAGGTTAGAAAGGATATAAAGAGGCTTAAACTGGAGAGGATAGTACTTCAAACGTCTATGGATATGGGTTACTGTTCTGTTTGGGCGGTAAACAGCCATTTTGATTTCGATAAAGACTTTATTTTGTAGCGAAGAGTGACGTCATGACTGAAACGGTTGAAGACTACTTTCACGCGAAAAACAGTTATTTGAAAATATTGTTTGTTTAGCAGAATGGAAATCAAAAGTTAATCACGAAGTATTTTACTCACTATAAGATATTTTACAGTTAAAGAAAATAATAAAATACTTTTGTACATTGTAACCTCGATATTTATTGCGGAAATATTTTCATTAAAAAAGTGTAGAAAACAACTTCATTACTATAAAGTGTTAAGTTTTTCACACGTCGCTAATCTAGTTACTAAATACGATGAAGGTGCCACAGTATATGGGAGTATACAGTAGAACAATATACGTAGGTACTTACAACACTACCCTAAACTTTCAAGGCCTATGACAGTAATGCTTACCGAACACGGATACAGTGTATCAACTGCTAATCTAATCATAATAATTACAATTGTTAAGTCGGGTACGTCACAAAGTTAGTTGCTAAGCGATAGTTTAAGATAATATAGCCTGTTACCGATAATGGTGTGGTTTAAATTCAATAAGCAATACGTCATTGGGTGGCCTTGTTTAAGTATCTCATTCCCCTAAGGGTGATTGGATAACATCACTCAAAGTTGTTATTATTATTTGATGACAATTTTTGAATTCATCTTGGATATTACTGAAATCCGTGAAGAAAAAACATCGTGAGGAAACCTGGACTTATCTACCTGGACATTTATACATATTATAAAATAGTAACGAAGTCAAAACTGTACATTGAACATTTTTGAAAAATAGTCATTGTTACGAGGATTAGGAACGAGTCTGATGCCGAAAATATATTTTTTAGAATTTTGTTTGTATGTTCCGGATTGGCGTAAGAGCGGCTGAACGGATTTTTGATAAAATTTTGCACACCGATAGTTTATAACTTGGATTAACACATAGGGTACTTTTAATCCCGGTAGTACGATCTCGTCGTATATTTTCCGAAATCCACCGAGCGAAGCCGCGGGCAAAACCTAGGGGGAAAAGAGGGGATACAGTTTATATGAAACATCTTATACCTTTTGTTAATAAACTTGTAACTTGGCAATATTTTCCTCGTCTGAAATCACCAACCCGTCTTGAGCAAGTGTGGTGATCAATGCTCGTGCCTTCCCTGAATTCCCTGTATGAGCAGAGGCCTCTGCCTGCAGTAGGACAATAATAGGCCTGTATTGTTTTACTGTTATTAATAATATACTATTTTCGGAGTTCAATGATGATCGGAATGAGGGCTATCACGCTTGAGTTCGCCGCTAGAGGCGTTAGTGTAGAGTAAGGTCTCTAGATGTCAAATGTACTGAAGGTACAGGGAAGGTAGGTAGGTTACTGTTTGCGGAATTTTTTAATCACGGATTTTAACTAAATAAAATAATAATGTTGTAATGGTTGTGCCATTCCTGATCAATTATGGCTTAAGATTTTAAGTAAAAAGTTAGGATCTAATTTGGTAGCACTTAAAGGAAGATTACTTTTTGTCTGTTTCATGCTTGCCAATTTTAGGAACATTATAAACTATATATTCATTTGAAGTTTTAAAATGTAATAAAATAAACATAATATGAATTTAAGGGTACTTAAGCATATCCATAAAATCAGATAAAAGTACTGACAGGACCTTACTCGCCAGTGGCGCCATCTGGTGAGCACAAAAACGGTAGCCCCCATTGGCATAAAATGGTTTTTTTTATTTTATATTTTGTTCTCTAGTCCTACCTACATGATGACTCGTTCGTTAGATGCAAAGAGGATTAGAAAAACCCGTGACGTAAAAATGTCTGTGCCTAAACAGAAAAGAACCGTAAAAACAAAAATGTTTGCTTGTCACGTAATAACGGGACTGATTGTCGCAGTATTGGCTACGAAAGCGCAGAGATTTGTAACATGACTAAATATCAAGCTATACATTTCCAGTTTTAGCTGACCTCGCATTGTATGGGCTTTTCTTACAATGAGAAGTCAGCTTATACTGGAAATGTATAGCTTGATTTGTCGTCGTGCGTACTAAACAGGACTCTAAAAACCTATAGGCAACCGAGCTCTTTGGATTAAAAACTATTATTATAACGTCATTCATACCGTACTGTTATCAAATCGGATACAGTCAATCTGTCTAGCTTTTTCCCATCTATATTGGGGTCGGCTTCCAGTCTAACCAGATGTATTTAAGGCGCAGATATACGACTTTTAATGATTTCAAATTGAACATCACGTCTAAACGAATACTCTTAATTGTTTGAAAATAATATATGATAAACTAGACTATTTTCTTCGTAATTTGATATGTGAATATTTGAAATTATATTTTTATAACATAGTGTAATTAATTTGTAAAGTAAAGGCTCATGCACACTAGGTCGCGTTTCGCCAGTGTGTACGAGCCTTAATGTCTAACGCGAACACAAAAATGATAATCACGCAAAAACTATCGAGCGTATTTTCAAGAAATCTGCACAATCTAAAAGACAATTAAATTACTCAAATTTTTGTATACGGCCGTTATTTGTATTGTGTTTCATAAATCAAGGTGGGTTGTTTTTGCGAATAAAATTGATGCGCGTTGAAGCGGGGGCTCTTGCGGGCGACGGGTGGCAGTGCATCGCTGACCAATGTCCGGGTAGACGCTAACGCTCTGTGCAATTTTATTCGCTTAAAAGTTTCGCATGCTCCTCCCACTCGCTCAAGGTCGCTGGTACTTATTGTCGCCTTAACCCAGTTACTTACTGGGTAACACGATACCCCTTGGTAAGACTGGATGTGAGACTTTTGGGCTTCTGACTACCCGTAACGACTGTCACAGATCTACGAATGACAGCCGGAACCAACGGCTTACTGTGCTTTCCGATGTAAATCGGATACATTAGCCTTTATAAAAAATATTATATCTATAACCCAGCATAATTAAACAATAAATGTCACATAAAGCAAAACATTTGAATTACAATCATTGTTATTAATCTGAATCAGAATGAATATCATTAATAAAGTAGGTAAATGGGTAGGTACATTAGTTTCAAATATGGGCGCACTGGTTTATTGTAATGAAAACATTAGTGACTATTTTAGGCTGTGACCGGCCCGTAATCAACATTTGGACGATTTAATTGCATGTTTTTCCATATACGGTGACAAACATTATCCTGTAATCAGATGCGATATATATAATCGTATGTATGACTCATTGCTAAAGTAGGTACCTACGTTCATTCAACTTGTACTTTTCGCTAAACAATTAGTTCATGCCAACTTTTATTATAAGGCTGCCTTTCCACAAGAGTGCGTGGTCGGTAAGCGCTCGCGCTGAGCGAAGTTGGAGGATGGTTGAAAGATTGGACCACAATAATACACTGGTCCGCAGATTAGGACTCCTTGGGTCATGAAACAATAACATAAAATAGAATAGTAGTTTGTTATACAAGGGGCTAAAATTAATTGAATAGAATGGAATTGAATATTCTTTATTATGTACACAATACAAATTACAGACATAAATGTAAAAAATTGACATAGGGTGACACAATGAGCGGTCTTATCGCTAAAAGCGATCTTTTACAGACAACCTTTGGATGGATTCAAGGGAGAAGGAGAGATAATAATGCAGGTAGTCAGTGGTGTACCATTTACATAAACAACTAATATATAGGTATATATACATAAAACATATACTTATCTACATATAATATATACAATAATAAATATGAAACAAGAGCAAGGAAACTAAATGTAATGATGATGTTTAAGGAGAGAGGAAGTGTTTAACCAGAATTTTAAAAGTGAACAAAGATTGAGCACGCCTTATCGACATGGGCAAGGCATTCCATAACCGTACTGCTTGAACTTTTAAAGACTTGTCATAAAAACTGATGAAATGCATCGGCCATCTCTAGCCTTAAGTTTTCCGATGACCTCAGATATCTATTATGACCCATTAACTACGAGGTAGTTATACTCCCGAGCTTTAGCGAGGAGGGAGTGAATAGAGACCGAGTTATAATATACGATTGCGAGAAAATAAAATAATCCAATAAAATATTTAAAATTAATTACGGTCACCAATTTAATATGTAATTAGAGAAAAACTCTAAAGATTTCGCGCCAATGCCTTTTTTTTATTTCTTATGTAGCCGCAACGAAATGCACGCATTCTACCGAAGAGATCACCGCATTAGATCCATTTAATAAAATAAAATGTTCTATTTTTATGAAACAGTAATAAGTCGAATCATTACTAATGATTATTCTACTTACGAATAAAGACTTTTTCCCCTAGAGGAAATTATGCTATTTTATCCCCGCTCTGGAACGCTACAATGACGAACTTCTATAAAAAAACACTTATTAACCTACATTTTTGTCAAGTTGTTTTTTTGTGACATTGATTGTCGTTGAGATGAGATCGCGACTTGAATCTGAATGTTTTTTTAAGGACGAGAATTGACGTTTGGTGTAGCGGTACGGGTAACATGTGCTATGTGTGTGTGTGTACTTGTGTGTGTGATGTATGTGCGCGACGCAGCATATGTCGCTTACGGAGAGTACTTCGTAAGGGATTAACTTCTATGCTTCAGTTGCGAGTGTAATTTCCGCACGGAACTAATATGTGTGAGGTCTACAGATAGCTTTGTAAGATTCAAGTTAGTCTCTGTGAGATATATGTTAATAACCGCACCAAAGATAAATAGATAGCGTGGTTAATACCACAGTACGGTAAAATTATTTACCGTAATCCGAATCTCTTCCGCATAAGGCGTGAATAGAGACTGCTTATAATTTTTCATACAATCTTTCATCATCTGATTTACAACTAACGTATCAACCAGACATTTATTAAGAATAAGTGAACTATCGTTTTTCGTTGAAAAAATAAACAGTTAAAATATTGGGGTCGGCTAATCTAAACACTGGGCAAAACTGTGAAAGAAAAATAGAAATAAACCACCGTTTAAAATTGGCCAAAAACCCCAAAAGATGCGATCATCAGTGGTTTATTATTCAACACCGAATTCATAAACAACAGGCCATAGGTACCTAAACTAATTACTCGCAACACATAACTTCACGTCATTAAATAATTAAAAAGGTATGAAAAGACAGCCCAGTTTATATTATCACAGCTAGGCTTTGTGAATTAATGCGTGATTTCATTTAGCTAATTACTTTCATGTTTATATCACGGAGTAGTGGGAAGAATGTTTACCTAATTTAAACTTCTAATTAAATATTAATCTTTAATTAAGTAAGAATCAGCAGTACCTACATAGT
This sequence comes from Griposia aprilina, assembly GCA_916610205.1. Taxonomy (NCBI): domain Eukaryota; kingdom Metazoa; phylum Arthropoda; class Insecta; order Lepidoptera; family Noctuidae; genus Griposia; species Griposia aprilina. The sequence goes on along the minus strand of OU744305.1, from coordinate 8,912,907 downwards.
CCAATAGTAAGGCCCTGTAAACACGGCGATGATCAGTGCGATATTTTACGGTAAAAATTTGGGATCACTTGTCAATATTCCACTGTTCATACGGTATAGATACAAATGCAGTATGAAACTGCCATGTGATCCCACAATTATACAGTATAATATCATAATAATCCTAACCGTGTGAACAGGGGCTTAAGATATCGAACTAGCGAATGACAGGTCTTAATGTGAATCTTCATGTTGATATTATTTTCATCCTATTTTGGGGCCAATTGCTAGCCAAGCGTTATGGTCATTTACCAAACAATATTTACGGCCCTTAAATGTAGGGAAACATAAATTCTAAGCATAAACATTCAACAACGAAGCTATATTTTTAAGATTGAATAGGTACTAGTCTTTTTAGTTCAGAATTGCCGTAAAATTTAATATTTTTCCTACTTTACTGCAATATTCTTGTTTATGTAAGAACACTGAATAATTTTAGATATAGGTACAACAAAATAAATGTGTAATTTATTAATTTACTCCATGTGTTAATATAAAGCCAAACTAAAAATGATAACAACACCACGACATTTACGCTAAAACTACTATTTAGGAAAATAATTTTAAAATAGCAATACTAAACCAACCCAACCAACAATTTCCTAATCTTTTAGAACGATGTAGTAACTTTTAATTAAACATTATTTTATTAATTGGCTTTAACTAGATAGTATGATAGTTAAAAAAAAACGTAGATAATTAATTGAATTTCCGTGTGTCACTTTTAGACGTTCAAATTTATTTCAAATAAGATTTCGCCATTGTTCTTTCAGTATACCAAGCATAAAATTTATGGGATAGAGGAATAAATGGTTTGCTTTGTAAAATTAGTAGATGGTGTATGTAAATTAGTGATTATGATTTATGTAAATTAGTGGTTATGATGTATGTAAATTAGTGGTTATGATTTCTGTAAATCAGTGGTTATGATGTATATAAATTAGTGGTTATGATGTATGTAAATTAGTGGTTATGATGTGTGTAAATTAGTGGTTATGATGTACGTAAATTAGTGGTTATGATGTGTGTAAATTAGTGGTTATGATGTATGTAAATTAGTGGTTATGATGTATGTAAATTAGTGGTTATGATGTATGCAAACTAATGGTTATGATGTATGTTTAGTGGTTATGATGTATGTTAATGCTCAATTATACAGCTGTGCCATAACAAAATCGAAAGTTTTTGGATAAATAATGCGAACATTTGTTTCTTTATGTGTCACTATCTTTTGCCCGCGGCTTCGCCCGCGAGGAGGTCGCAAATTACCCAACGGGAAAGTACTACCAGGATAAAAAGTTTCCTTTGTACTAAACCCGGGTCGTGTTTTACGTGTGTGCAAAGTAAGGCAGCAGACAAACAGACAGAGTTATTTGTCGCATTTCTAATATTAAGTATATGGATGTCTCCATAAATTAAGATACGGGCTATAAATTGTCATATCTTTCATCATAAAAATAATCTAGTATAAGTAATTGACCTATTCCTTCACAGCGACCTGGCGTGGATTTGATTAAGCTAATTGCTGGCACGTTTATATTCAGGAACCTTCGATCTATTAATACGTGGGAGGTAATGTTTGCTCCTAAATGGACCTCAAAAGAGACTTGAAAGGTATTTAATGCAAAATTCGATTCCATTCATTGAGCTGGGTTTTGGTCCATTGATGCGCATTTAATAAATTAAGCAGATTTTAGTGTAATTATACGTAAGTAATGAATTCATTTAGAGGGGATATTTAAAGTAATTTATTAGGTAGATATGTACTTTATTTCATCTACGAAAGTAATAAGGCATTGAAATAGGTAGAATCAAGCAGTATAATTATTTAGATACATGTTAAGAAATGTTGTAATTATAATAGACTCCTCAAATGTGACCCAGGCCCGGCGCAAAAAAGGTGTACTTAGCTCATGTTTTTCATTATAATTAATAGAATATATACACATATATATTTCAACTAATATCAGTGGTTATCTTGTAAATATATTGCTATGAGTTTTTATTCAGGAAAAATATGTAAGTATTTACTTATTTTATCCAAGTGATGTGAACAAAATTACTAAATAGTTTTTTTGTTAAACAGGAGCTAACAGGTTACTGAATAGAGCTATTTTTTGATCCCAGGGGCTAATATAGTAATACGTTTTTATTGATTGACTTTCTACAGATTTCCTTCATTGCGAATTAAAGTTTTGAATATTTATTAGAGTTACATAATTATAATAAATATCAGAGGCTAACATATAATAATATTACAGGCTTACGTATGATATTATCATGCGTTTTTATTAAAACAATAGATCAGTACTGAAATTAATTTTCCAAGTGTACTACTCGCGCGCCTCAAAGAGATGTCAGCATAATTGGCGGGGTCCAATAGGGCCGATGCCTGCCGGGGTTGCGGATTATTCAAAAGAATTACCGTGGCCCTGGCGCACAGGCAACTGAAGGAACACGGGTGGGTTTTAGTCAATAAGAGTCTGACACACCCTTCCGCTCCGCCCGGAGCGGGAGAGGTCATTAATTTGATGATTTACCAACCAATAAAAAAAAAAGTGTACAAACAGATTGTCTAGTCCCAATGCGGGATGGCTAAACACCGCTTCGTGTCTAGCTCAACCCAGATAGTACACAACGCTTACGATGTGTGCGGAACTGCCCAGAGTTCTACGTTGATTGGTAACGGCGAGGAATTGCTCAATCTTACTTTGTGATAAATATAAATACTTATACATTAAATTAAAATAATATAAGTATATATTTTTTAATATTTGCCAAAAATACATAAGTAGGGTACACAAAGTAATATTTATATTATGTTAGCCACGACTGTTGCTAATGGTGACCATCTATAATTTATTTACCAAATATGTACAAAATTATGAGATAACTTTGTTTTGCGCCGGGACAGGGTAAATTTTGTATGGGCCGTGACGAGTCTCCTTTGCACAAAGAACTTTCGTTATAATAACAATATGTATCAACTCATGTACCCACAGTTTTCAACCAAATAAATGATTTGATTTAATTTATTTTATTGTTACACTCTTGATTTACCAAATAATTGGTATAGGAAAAATCACCCCTACCTAAAACATGCAAAGTCAAAAAAAAATTGCTGGCGAATCTAAGTAGACATGATGAGAATTTATATTTAAAGCTTTTGTTTAGATCGAATTTTGTTGCTTCGTGTCTCAATATGAAAGTTTATAAAAGGTATTAGAAAAATCTTGACACATTTACCGAGGTCGCTTACTGAGCCGTTTTTCAAAATTCCTTCTCAGTCACGAGATAATATTTTTTTAAAGGAGTGGAGCTAGTGGACCCGTGTACGCGCTCTTAATTGCTGCTTCAATAATTTCTTCACGATTATTATATGAAATATTTTTTATATTTGGCTGAACTCTAAATACTCGGAATTTTTATCGCTTTATAATAAAATATACCTAAGTGACAGAGCCCTCCCTTTAATGAGGACGTACCCTTGCTGATGAGCACACAATTAGTTCATTTACGCGTATCTAATGCTGACAACGTGCCATTAAATTATATTATGGAACCTCGGTCAAATGTAGAATAAATAATATGAATATTGCATTCCTCGATACAGTTGTTAAAAGAGTACTCTTTAGTTCCAATATTGAGAGAGGATCCTTTGAAACTTTTGTTCGTATTCAGCGGAATCAAATATTTGCATGTCCTTTATTAATATAAAGGACATGCAAATATTTTTCCGCGGAGTCAAAAACTACGTGATTGTAGTTTTTTTACTGAATTTGCTGTGTGAGAATTGTGTAATTAAAAGTTTTTGGGCGCAAGCCTGTTGCAACTCGTTTTGTTTTTATTTCTAAAAGTGAAACCTGCATTACCCGTACCAGAAATCAATCTTAGGTTCAGCTAATGTTCAAACATGTTCCTGGCTTTATCTTGCACTTGTAGTTTGACACTTGTGCGATAGTGACAGGAATAACGCTTAGCCAATGAAGGTGCTGTAACGTTTATAGATCTCAGCCTAGGGCTAGTCTACTGCAGTCGAGTCTGGTCTAAATCCAGTACGTCTAAGGTTTTTGAACTCAGTAGTTCAAAAATCTATGTATTCCAAGAAAATCTAAGTTTTAGTGAGCAATTTCAGCCAACTTAAATGAATTTTAAAAATGCATGATAACTGCTTATTGTTGTCATCAAAAGTTCTGCGCAGAATGAAGAGCTGCGAACTCTGCACATTAAAACTTGTGTACTTTGTATAAGTGAATTTGTTTGGGCTATTACTATTTAATTAAACTAAATAAGTAGGTGATTTCGTACCTAGTTACTCATCTGTCGAGCCCTTTCTCGGCTTTGTTGGGGCTTCACCAGAATGGGCTAGGTTTTACACGAGCAAATACCATATTACGACATACCTACACAACCTCGTCTAAAAATAATATTTTCGCGTATCAAAAGGAACTATAGAAGAATATCAAGACATGGTTAACTTAGGCAATCCACCCTGCTAGATCGTTGACTAATTATTATTTTTCCGCGGCATTTTTGTTATTAATCAATAACAAAAAAACAAAATACAAAATAAATATAATACAATCTAAATAAATCTAATTAGTTTTTTTTTTACTTTATTGATTCTATTTTATTATATTTGATTTATCTGTTTTTATGTGATTTATTTTATATGATTTGTATTAATTTATGTTTGGCTATGGGTGTTATTTACCTGAAATAAATGAATTTATTTATTTTATATTATAAGAGGAAGTATTGAAAGTGGCACCGTTGAATTAAAAGTTGTGTGGAAATTGATTGTCATGTTATGGGCATATATATGATGCGGAAAAATGAAGAAAATGATATGAGGTAAGTTTTGAGTATGAATATGGATGGCTATAAAAGTAGGGTAATACCAAAGAAACGATGGATGAACTTTGTAAAAAATTATATGGCTAAAAAGAGAGTGACCCACGAGATGACGACTAATATAGAAGTGTGGACGAAAATACATGTTACCGACCTCAAATATATTGGGGTAAAGGCGAGAAAATGATGATGTGTCTATACAGAGTGAAATTAAATTAGCTAGCGTAACTCCACAGACGTGATAGGTACCGATATCTAAACACGATAAAATTAAAATTGTTGTTTTTTTTAAGGGGTCAATGTCCGCTGGTTGTTTTGGTACATGAAGTATGAGTTGAAAAAATATAACCACGTCTGTGAAGTTTACACAAAGAAAAATGAATTTTAAACAGATATTTCATATGAATAAACTAATAAAATGCGGTCGATGGCCCCACAAATAAAACTAATTTTTTTTTGAGTTTCATCCCATTAAGTCTGTGGAATTTCACTAGCTAATTTAATTTAACCCTGTATAGTAAAATATTATAGCAACTGCATCACTAGTAGATTCTGATTTACTAGTGATGTAGTTCATAAAATATACTAAATGCACCATCCATTAAACTGTATGACCAATAATAATCATGGCTACCTTACGCTAGCAAGAGTCAAGAGTATTACTTACTCCGTTCATGAATTCATTTGCCAAGTGTGGTATAGCAACATTGCGTTTTGGTACACGTCCAACATTTTACATCTCAATACAAACATATTTACTTTTGCTACACTCGGAAAACATAAACAACTGTTTCACTGGTTTCCATCAACCATATTTTTAACGATTTATTTACTACACAATTTACGATTTGTGATGTTATCGTGAAAGGTCACTGACCGCTGATCCAGCAGAGGTTACGCATATGACGCGACAAAAACAATTAAAATTCTGCGAATTAATCATTAATTGTATTGTTTTTCTCAAATCCATTTATGCTTTTGTAATTAGTATAAAGTGTCAATTAAAATAATAAGTGACAAATTATGCAGATACGATTGTAGTCTAGACTTGTGTATTGAATAGGTTATCTGTATAGGAGTTGTTTCCACGCGTCCGCCATTTTTTTTAAGATGTCTATATTTATTGTTAAGAAATAGAAGCGTCAGTAAAATTGGTCTTTAATTATTTTTTCACACCACCTGCTCGACAATGTCAAATTATAATGTACATGCAAACCTAGCCTAAAGTTAATCACTAAAGCCCTGGGGTGTACCAGGGCATTAATATTGTACAAAATTTCATTATGACTCGCTGGTCATTAATATGATTTGAATTTGAAAAATTGGAACCTCAAGAAAAATCGCATACAAACTCTTTCCATAGTACATGCTAATCCCATGCATTTACCATTGAGACATGCAGTAAAAAAAAAAAATGTTCGGAAATCGAACTGGCCACTGCGAGTAGAATACAAAAAAAATAGAACGCAAAAAAAGGCGCGAATACTGCACATTGCTTTGCTGTTAAACAAAAAATTAAACTACAATTTCTCATAAAAATGTCCAGTGACGATAGTGATTTGACTCCGGAGTAAATTAAATCCGAAGCCATTGGCATTGCCAATAATCTACTCCCAAAAAACTCCAAGGAATCGTACATGAAAGCCTACGAAGATTTTTACAAATAGAAAACCTAAGATTAATTCTATGTAGAAAACTATAAAAAGCGTCAAGTCTATAACTGAATACAGTGCTTTTAGTCTACGTCCAGCATTTATCATGTACAAAGAAGTCAAATAGCATACGGGCATCTATTCGATGCTCAGTTCAACAATAAGCATTAAACATGTAGCGGTATCAATATCGCCACATGCGAGCTACACGTCACACTGACGTCACGCAAATCCTGCATCGCGCAAGTAGAGTTTACTGCGCGACTAGCATATATACAACGTCCCGACATCAACCGTCGGGCAGTTGCTCACCAGGCAAAACACCCGTCTGGTCGGAGGATCCTCCCTTTTCCATAGAGTTTCCCTGTTCCTCATACCTCTATAAACATAATATTCAAATTAATACAAACACCAAATTACTCGCATTTTTTAAAAGGAAATCGGAAGGACATCATACAAAGAAATCAAAAGTTTTCACAGCTCGAAATGTGAAAACGTTTCGAAATGAAGCTCCTGATCACAGCTTTCTTGCCACTAAAGCAAGTACCTACCTACCTAATGATTGAAATTTTAGTAATTAAATAGTTGGCTGTTCACAATGGTGTGCTGGTGCCTACGCTTATGTATGGATGTGAGTGTTGGGTGTGGCAAAAGAAGCATGAAAGTAGAATAAATGCTGTGGAAATGCGTTCCTTGCGAAGCATGTGTGGTGTGACTATGAATGATAGACTGAAGAATGATGTGATAAGGCAACGGTGGGGTTTAAAAGAAGATGTAGTGATAAAAATTGAAAAGAGTATGCTAAGATGGTTTGGTCATGATGAGAGGATGAATGAAGGGCGATTAACAAAAGGTATTTACAAGGCATATGTGAGTGGAAACGCCGCGAGGGGACGCCCTAGGAAGACATATAGTGACCTTATTGGTGATGTTCTTCAGAAAGGTCAGGTGCGTAGTACTCATAACCAGCGTGCGTGTATGACCAGATGTATGAACGTAAACGAGGCAAAAGGAGTATGTAAGGATCGTAGCAGGTGGCGTTCTGTAGTTTCTGCCTACCCCCATGGGAAGAAGGCGTGTGTTTATGTTATGTAAATAGCTACATACTTACTTATACTTACTAGCGACTCGCTCATGCTTCGCTCGCTTGTGTGCGATCTGCTCAAGCGTTGCGTAATTTTTCAACATGCCAAAATATGGAGATTTCGCTCTATCCATGGTATATATGATAATATAAGTTAATTGAAATAAATATTTTTAGTTAAATATTATTGTAAACCTTCGTTAGGTTTATGTGTATATTATTACAATTAAATGCATGTGTCAATCAAATCTTAGAAAGTGTATAAATTTTAATTATGTATTACAATTTAAACACTTTCTTAGATTTGTATATATAGAATTAATATATATCGCTCATTTGGAGAAACATCGACGTAAATGTAATTTTTCCCAAAAATGAGTTGTTGATATTTGTGCTCGAACAAATTTTCAGAGGAGCAGACGAGGGAAATATTTAATATGTATTGGGATTTATCAACATTTCAGAACTAGACTTTACCGTCTCGTTCTGAAATGTTGAACACCATTACAAAAATAATATCCAATTTAAATCACTCTCCGGTTATATATTTTGAAAAGCACCAGTTACGTCGTTGTTTCTCCAAATGAGCGATATATTAAAGTACGTAACTAACCTTCCTACTTACGAACCTACCTGTCTATTTTTGTAACAGGTAGCCTTGATTTTTGTGTGTGTGTGTGTGTGTGTGTGTGTGTGACTGGGCTTGTCGTAGAAATAAACCCTTAAACATTAAAATCGAAGAATCGAAAAACATTCAGATTAGTTGCTGGTACATTTTCAAGATCCAAAATCAATGAAAGAATGGTCATTCGTAGTCCTTGGAGAATACGTAACAATTGTCGAAAAGCACCGAGCTCTACACCCCTCTAATAAAAACACTAACAAATATTTCGTAGCTTATAATAATGGCAAGTGCACCAGGCAAATCATGGGCAAAAATAAGATCAACACCATGCCGGTAGAAATTGCGAAATACCTGAAAATTACAAATGCCGAGTACTACACGGGCCATTGTTTCAGGACAACATCAGCTACTCTATTGTCGGATTCAGGAGCAGACATGGCCCAGATTAAAAGTCAGGGTGGATAGAAATCTGATGTAGTAGCGGAAGGCTACATTGAAAATTCTATATAAAATAAGGATAAAATAAGCTGCCGCACTGTTGACAACATCAAACTAAAAACACCGTCGATAACTTATCCTTGGACACCTTTGTCACCGCAACCATCCACATTAAAACACTATTCATCTAGCCCGCTGCCTCAAGCACCACCTTCACCAACTTTCACGATCCAAAATGATCCTCAGCAGACCCAAGTTTCTGAAACTTTACTCAACAGCAATACGCAAATAAACTCTACCTCCACTTCAATAAATGTACCGAACAAAAACATAACTTTGTTTTTCCACAACTGGTCTAATGTATCAAACATTACCTTTATTAACTTTTAATTGTTTTAGTCTACTAACTATAATCGTAATTTTAATAAATTCTTCGATTCTAGTACCTACTATGCGTTTTATTGTCTCGTAAATGGTGTGAAAAAGTATTTATCCTCCTCGGGGATAAACGTGTCTTCGTCTTGGGTGAGCTTGTATCTCTCGCTGCAGTCAGGACTCTTGTCTTAACTTTCGCTTTGCTGCGGAGTTAACACTTGGATCCTTCGTTACGCTCGGAATTTAATACGGCGCCCGCGACATAAGACACTGCTTTATCCTTTCGTGCATAATCTACTAACATTACTTTCTCACATTTTTAATTTGAACATGAATGATGTAAACAATTTGTTTTTTGTAACTATATATTGATTTAAAAGAGTGTCCATGGAGTTTCTTGCCCGTTCTTCTCCATAGGTACCTACTACGCTTTGGAATGGGCAACTTGCTTCATTTTTCTGACTGACTGACCCTTTGACAATTCAAAAGTGCCTGTAATTGGTTTATTTGAAATAAATGCTTTGAGTTTGAGTTGAGTTTGAGTTTTGAAACGGATGGGGGTAACTTTTCTCTGTAATTGTTTCTTAGTAGTTTGGCCTAAAGTTAAAGATCACCAAATATAAAGACAAACAAACATAAGGGGAAAGGGCCCATTTTGGCGTTTGTTAAAGTGCAGGCATAATATTTTGTCTAGCTCTCTCTCTCTGTCTTGATACAGCTAGATATGACTAATTGAAAATGTAAACTCAACGAGCTACCACAGAAAATCCAAGTAAAGTGATGATAGGCTACTTCTGTACAATCTGGTCAAGAAAATGGATTAAAAAAAACTCAGCGAGACCATTATCACAAAAGTACATAACACATCACGCCTGTATTCCCCGAAGGGTTAGGCAGAGGTGCACCTATAGCACACCCACAATTCGTCAGTTATGTTTAAGTCTCATGTAATTTAGGGCGAGCCTATTGCCATCAACCGGGCACAAATCCAGACTCCGGGCTGCTACCGAGGTAAATTCCAGATGGAAAAACCCGATAACACTGCCCGACCCGGGAATCGAACCCAGGACCTCATGCTCAGCAGTAGCGCTTGCGACCACTAGACCAACGAGGCAGTCAAGTCACAAAAGTAACACTTAAAAAACAATATACATTCTATACACTATAGCAAAAGAACTTTCGCCACTTATCCCAAAAGTCTGCTTGTTACCAAAAGATTTTATACCCCGTAACCCAACGCGTATCAGGATCGTTACCAACTACGAGTAGTAACATAAAGGAATATTTTGTACATATAACTTCAAAAGAGTCTCAACTCTTCAACTTACATACGAAGTCTGTCCTTAACTAGTACTTGAAGTATCTAATATCAGCTTCAACGAGGGCGTCAAATTTACTCTTCATGTGAGCGTATGAAGAAGTACTTGAGGCACTGTAATGAGGTATTTATTGAATTCTTGTATTAATTATTTAGCAAAGTTAATGGTTGTCCTTCATAAAGGTCAGGTGCGTAGTTCTCGCAGCTGGTGCGCGTGTTTAAGTAGATTTATGAACGTATTTGATATGGTTTTTGAGGGCAAAGAAAATGCCTGAGCGCATAGTACACAACAAAATCGTTTTTAGGTATAGACTGAACAGTTTTGTACGATTTTCGCGACCCTTAACACCCTTTATGAGTACATAATGCCGATAAAGATTTAGCATTAAATATTTTGTCATACATTGCCACCTGTTGTTTTTCAGGGTAAACTTCGATTTTTTGCAAATTCAACCAACAATATTCGTTCTCAAACGAAATTGTTAGGTCTGAATACCAAAAAAAAAAAAGCGACAATAACACACATCATTTAAAACGACCAATAAAAACGATCATAAATTTTCAAAATTTTCACAACAAAAACATTCTTTATCATTTTCCGATGCTAAAACGCTGCGTGCCACCGTAACAACGATTTTTAGCAGCGAGGACGTCATTAAAAAGACACCTGGGTCCGTATAGGGAAATGTCAAACATTCTAATGAGAAAAAGAGATGGAGCTACACAAGACGTATAGTGCCATCTCTTTTCAGAACTTTTTTACTTTGATATTTTCATGCTATAAAAAGTGACCAGTTTTAGTGGGTAGTGAAGTGATAATGTGGGTAGTTTGTAGTGTTTGCTTGAAATTCTGAAAAGTTCAATGTGTAGGTTGGCACTTTGCAGCTCTATTTTTAGATTGGTACTGCTGATCCATTTATCAGAAAATTCATCGTCATACATAGGTCAACACAATGATGTCCTGACTGACATGACTGACTTCTCACTGTAAAAGTAAAATGGAGGAATAAATGGAAAAAGGATTACCTTCAATTCTTTAGGTAAATTGACTCCCATACCTTTACCTTTTGGGGTAGCCCAAAGGTTTCTTGATTCATGTGTAGAATATTAAGTTAAAGGGTGAAAACTATGGAGCCTTCCTAAGGTAATCTATGATAGGTGAAGGAAAACATCGAAAGAAGACCTTGATTTGTGGTACAATCGCCAGCAGGTCTACACGAAACTGACAAATTTCTCCAAACGATTTTAAACCTTAGAATGTTGTTGGTTAAGTTCAAAATCGAATGAGAAAATCTGACAGTTTGTGGTAACTTGATGTGCTGGAGACTGTACAAAATCGCTAAACTTCGGAGAACACGTTCCTTTCCCCTGTGAGAGAAGAGGCCTTTTACCTGTAATTTAAAATCAAAATTATTTATTTATTTATTTTTACTTCAGAAAGCTTACCGTCTAATATCTATGTAGTTAAATAATGTACAATTAGCGCTTACAATTGTCAATTACAAGCATCTACAAATAAAAAATTAAGTAACAAAAAAAAAAAAACAATCATTTTAAAACAAATAAAACATATTCTTCTACTCTTATAAACAACTCAAAATAAATTCTTGTTTATAAACAATACGAATCATTTAAACAAAACGTAAGAAATTCTCATAATTATAGTGAAGGCACGAGCATTGATCAACACGCTTGCTCAAGACGCCACTGCACTGGTTGGTGATTTCAAACTTATATTAACTATAAGTCCAGGTGTCCTCACAATATTTTCCTACACCGATGTCAGTAATGTCCAATATAAACTCAGAAAGTACTTATGAATTGAATGAAAAGGTCACATGACTTCGTGCATGAGAGATGAGGCCTTAACCATAGGGCAATTACGACATCATTGGTAAAATTATGCACAGGCCAGGCAGGTTTAATAGATTATCCACAGTCAACCATTGACCCAATGGCATTCATTTCCATCGATTATTTCAATTCAGGCCACGAATAAAACTTCCATTCATAATATTACATACCTATAACAATGCATCATTGTCCACGCTTTTACTAGAAGGGTTATCGCCACCTACGCTTCGCGTGGGATCGTTGGCATTACTTACAGTTACGTCACACTTCCAGTGTGTAAATAGGTCATCTGTGGTAGTAATTAGTGATTATACATCGTGAAATATGTGGCCATATTTAAGGGTGTGGTACAGACTATCAAACTGAATAACTTTCTCTATGGGACTAACATCGTAATCACGAAAAATAATAAGCTATCCCATACAAAACTTCAATATCTACTTGATCCAAATTCACACACACACACACAGCTGATAAACACAGCCACAACACACAGCCAGCACACACAGGACAGCACAGCTGACAATTGTGCTGAACTGAACAGCTGATAAATTTTTCGCGCTGTAATATATGAATGTGGGTGATTTTTGTCATTTGAATTGGATATGAGGGTGAATCAAAAATAGCCTGCACTAGTTGCCGGCTCAGTATAAGCGATAAACCATACAAATAAGAGCTTAAAAGTGGATACAAGTTTTCTAATAAAAAATACCTTGTGAAAGCCGAGATTGATAAGTAAATGTTTTCGACATTGTGCTGAAGCTAACGGCATTATACTAGTCAATAACCTCGACCAACGAATGAGGAGGATCTCATTGGGCAGTTGGATTAAGGGCTTGATTTAGAAAGCGGTACTTCTGGACACGGCTTGTAGTGTAAGGAGGATCTTCGCTCAGGAGCCCTGCCCGCTTGAACTCTGTTCCCGATACCGGTGGACTACTATTTATTTTTTATGGCAAATCAAAGGAAATAAGTAATAATGTCTAGATGTCTCATAACGAGATCGATAACATTAACAAGAATTCACTTAAGTTACTCGTAAAAAGCATAGTGCAATACTAGTAAAGTGCAATCAATAATGATATTAAAAACATTACTTCAATGGCTGGCATACCACATGAGTACATGACGCGTCATTCATCAATGTGTTTAAGAACATCGTCGCTTCACGATTGAATAATACATTCAATGGACAGCCGCGTCAATGACGTATGTACATTTCAAGCGGCACATTCACTATTTGTGTTTATTTTGCATAGTATGCGGCTGTAATATAGCTCATTGAGTTTCAAAAAAAAACTATTTTAAAGAGCGTCAGCCCTGTCACTCGTACTCATGTGACAGTCTCATTTTAATGCTTGTACTAAATATGGCACATCAAATTTCAGAAAAAAAAACTACTGTATAGAGCGTCGGCTCAGCATTCATAAGTGCCTGTGTGACAGTCTATTTCTAAAGCTCGGAAATATGGCACACCGAGTTTCAGAAAAAGTTCTACTTTAAGGAGCGTCGGCCCTGTTGCTCATAATTATGTGACAGTCTCATTTTAATGCTTGTACTAAATATGGCACACCAAATTTCAGAAAAAAAAAACCACTTTAAAGAGCGTTGGTCCTGTCACTCACAGTTATGTTACAGTTTCCTTTAATGTTTGTACTAAATATGGCACATCGAATTTCAGAAAACAAACGACTTTATAGAGCGTCAGACCCGTCACTCATACTTATGTGACAGCTAGTGACAGTCTCTTTTTAATGCTTGTACTACATATGGCATATCAAGTTTCAGAAAAAGTTCTACTTTAAAGAACGTCGGCCTTGTCACTCATAAGTACCTGTGTGACAGTCTCTTTGAAAACCTTTGGAGTGGCATATTTTTGCCGTGAGTGCTGTGACTATGATATGGCTAGAAAGGGAGTGACTGCTGTGATGACTGATTGATTATGGATATATGGAATAAGAAAACATGCTGCTCCGATCCCAGATAAATTTTGATCAGGAAAACGATGATGATTTTGACTGTACATGCGAATACATTAGTTTCCTTCTATTCGATTTTGTACTACGTAGTGAATGTAGACTTTCTATCAGTATTTATTTTAGTTTTGTTGGCCAACAGTGAGTTGTGATTGATGGGAAATGTATTTCGGTTTTTTGTGTCCATAAATGGTTCAAAACCAGAACCATTGTGCCTGTAGTCACTACTATAATATGTATTGTTTGATATATCTTTTATAATATGCCATTCAACCTACTACCAACATCTGGCTAGCCTTCATTAATATCAACAAAGTTGGTTTAAAAAATTATAAAACATTTTTCAAAAAGAAAAAAATATATACATATATATTTATGTTATTATAATTTATATTATAAATTAATCCATTCCATTATAATCACATCCGAATAACACATTCCTTAGTCGTATCCCGGACGAGATAATGTTCTTAAATTAAAACATCAAAGGATTGGCTTGCTGCGTCATCGTCGCTATGAATGAAATGATAAATGTATAAAGTTTATGTTGTTTTCAAATGGAACCATACGAATTTTGTTATCCTACACGACTGAGTATGTTGTTCATTTAAGGAGTCTGAATTTATGCTCGGTTGGCGGCAATAGGCTCGCCCCTACATGGGACTTAAACATAACTGGCTAAATGTGGGTGTATGGTACACCCACATTTACCTCTGCCCATGTATGTAAAAACAAGGAAGATTATCTTGTGGTTGCAGGCGCGAATGCTTCGATCCTTAGTTAAGGCAAAGCATTTAAAAAATTCTATCGATCAGGACACACTTGCACCGTCAATCACTAAACACGTTTAGCGCTAAACAAGTTTTACACGTCATTCTGTCTCTGACATCTTCAAACATTTGACAAACAGATATATATATATAACATTTGATATTTAACCATGACTTAAACATGACTGGCGAAATGTGGGTGTACTATAGGTACACCTCTGCCTAACCCTTTGGGGGAATACAGCCGTGATGATATGTTATGTTATGTGATATTTTCAACACGTTTATCGCTAAACGTGTTTAGTGATTGCTCGGACAAGTCGGCTTAAGAAACGTCCAGCTCTCTAGATAGGGCAGAGAGGTAAATAGGACAGCCTCCTATTAAATTAGACTTTGAACATAACTGGCGAAATGTGGGTATACTGTGCAGTTTGCACCTCTGCCTACCTCTGCCAATAGTACAGGCGAGATGTTAACGAGTTTAAAAATATCTCAGCCTTTAGTCTTTCTTAGAACAACATACGTAAGAGGCTTGTTAGAACAAGTCAAGATAATTGATTAAGAACAATGACTACTTCCTCACCTTTGATCTTATCAGAAAACAAATCATTTAACACATTACATATGGAAAGATCTAACTTCAGGAGATATCCGTACAAGTACTGAGAAACTTACTAACTACTTTAAAAATAAAATAAACTTGTGTCCATCTCAGGGTCGCCTGGTAGAAATAGTTTTATTTTTGAATTGCTAACAAGCCGATTGCTTGTAACCACAGCTGCTCATGGACATCTGCAATACTATAGGCATCGCGGAAGCGTTACCATCACAGAAGCAAAGTTGAAATGTCAAATCTGTCTGCATGTTTCCGAATAGTTCTGTTATGGATGTTCCGGCTCCTCAATGCTACTCTTTATGTTGATCCTTTTTACTGAATCAATAAATAAAATTTCGATTTCAACTTTAATTTAACAAACCTCTAGCCTTGATTTGCTGATACTTGAGCGAGAGTTCTAAGTTCCTTTATCATGTGTTCGCACTGTTCTGTTATAGATGTATCAGAAAACGAGGAGTTTCCGCTCCTCAGTCCTATTTTTTTTTAAACTTTTATTCTAAACAGTGAATTAAATATCGATTTCAACTTACTCAAACCTTTATATGCTCTGCTGATACTTGAGTGAGAGTTCTACGTTACCGTTTCATGTTTTCATATATTTTTGTTATAGATGCATCAGAAAATGAGAGATTCCGGCTCCTCAATGCTACTCAAAGTTTTTTTTATCATACTAACCGAAACACTGGATTAAATCTCGATTTCTACTAATCTAACTTTTCAACCATGCTCTGCTGATACCTAACTGTGCCTTCTCGGTTACTATTGCATGTTTTCGTATAGTTCTATTATCGATGCATCAGAAAACGACCCATATTCTTCAAACCGGATTACATCAACTGCGTGGTGGCAGAGATTTAAATGGTGGTAGTATTTTTCCGAATGGGTTCCTGCACGAAGAGTTTTACTAATTTAATGAAATAATGATAGATTCTAAATCATCATAATTCTCGACGCAACATTCTAGCAAGTTACATCTTGGAATAATATTTGTTGTACCATAAACTTTTAAATAACTAAACAGACGTGACCTCAAAACTATTAAAGTTATTTTTAAACCCTTCGCTTGCCTTACTTTGAACAGTTTAATGGGGTGCAATCAATTCATATAACGCTATGTGGCCCTGGTAAATGCAAGTATTCGACCTTGACCGATAGAATGAAAAGTCTGGCAATCACGGTTGAAACGCTTTCATTCAAGGTTACACGTTTCAGGCTTAATGTCAAGTCGGATTCAACTGTAGTAGAATGTTATTTCTGTGTTTAAATAATCGACATTTGACCACATGCATTGAGCATTTTGCTGAGCAACGATTTGTTCTTGCACAGATGTGAGTGATGCGCCCCACGGATTTATCTTACTTGTATTTGTGTTTGTTACAAAAGTAGATCATTTTCATATTCTGTTTGTTTGTTGTTGTCATTAGCCAGTGTCACAACGCATTACGCAATGTGTATTAATGTCTTCGGTTTTGATCTGCCCTGACATCAAGCAATTGACAACTTTATCAAACTTTTAATTGATTGAATACGAGGCTTTTGGCTACTTTTTATTAGTGTAGGTATGTATTTTGTCTAGTTTTGCAATGTGCGTCTTTTTTACCGTTTAAAAAAAAGGAGGAGATTCTCAATTCGACTGCATGTTTTTTTTTTCTATGTGTTAGTTCAGAACTTTTTTCTACGTGAACCGATTTGAATGATTCTTTTTTTATTTGAAATCTTGTGCTTCTCATGTGGTCCCATATAAATTTTATCTACATTTTAGCAGTAATTTTTGAGTTATCCTTAATAATGCGTATTTTTTCCACTAAGCTTATTTAAATGATGTGTTAATAACTTCCTGTCACTGTTATTTATATACTCGTATCAAGTAGTGGTATACGAATTTGTGTGGGGTAGGTACCACAGTCAAAAAGTGAAAAATATAAACTTTATTGCAAAAAAGTTTTTTGTGTAGAATAATCAATTTTTCTTTCTTTCTTTTTTTCCTTTTCACTTTTGACCACTTCCGGCTATCTTATTTGGTAGACGGTTTTCATGCTAAACATCACGCCTGTATTCCTGGAAGGGTTGGGCAGAGGTGTAATTATAGTTCACCCACATTTCGCCAGTTATGTTTAAGTCCCATGTAACAGAGGGTGACACTATTGCCAACCAGGCACAAGTCCAAACACCGGGCTGCTATTGAGAAATGTCAGATGGAAAAACCCAATAACACTTTGCCCGACCCGAGAATCGAACTCAGGACTTCAAACTCAGGTAAAGTGCTTGTTACCACTAAACTAACAATCAGTCCGGCTTATTTGGCAGATGATGTCCACACAGGTGTTTCATTTTCGTGTTTATCTGGAAGAAAACGCTTATCCGAAATAAGACTTTAAAATTTAAATTATTTCTCCAAGTCCAGAGTTATAACTGGGGCACAACTGTTTATCATTGCGCTCACCAAAACTTCATAGAGCAAATAGTTTCGAAGAACATCGCCTTTGACAGCCAGACTGACACAGAAGTGATTCCGTGAACGTTTTGTTTGAGTTTTTGGCAAGACGTCTCTAAATAATTAAACGTTTTTTTTAAACAGAATCGGAGTAATTCCGTAAGATTTTCTTTTTTCTAATTTTGACACAGATAAATAATGTTACTATTTATTTATTAAAATCAATATTAGATTCAAGTAAAGAGGACCTACTTACATCATTTTCAATCCCTCTTTCCATTCATTCTTTCATACGTATCTAGGTGTATTGATACCATGACGTCCTATCACAACACAGGCTTATAATAATCCTTTCCATCTGTTTATCATTCGATTGTCCGTTCTATTCTGAATGCAAACTATCTGTAGGATGCGCAGCGGATTTAACTAGATCCATGGAGTACGGAGTAAATGGAGTGCGCATGTCAGCATTTTCTTAAACGATTTTTCAAGACAGACTTTTGTAACTGGTTGACCTGTGACAACCCATTAATTGTTAGATTTTTAATAAACGATAGTTAAGGAGATTTATTTGTCAGTATTTTGTGTAAAACGTTCTCGTTACTTTGAGAACCATTTGATTCTTTATGTTTATAAGCTTGGAAATTTTTGTTTACTACTCAATTGTGCACAAAACTTTTTAAGAAAACCCGCTTAAATAATATCATCTTCTAGAAAGTTACTGATGAATAAATATAAGGATATTTTGCAGTACAGTAGTTAATCACCAAAAGTTATCTATATAAAATGGACCATGGTCTATGGTTTTGACGTTTACTCGTCTTACAACTTCAAAAATAATAATTATAATTATTATACATTATTTATTCAAAGACAACTTTCTGGCCACCAGTAGGTGTTAGTAGTATTTAATACTTTGTTAGTCTTAAAGTAAATACATATTTAAAATCTAAGTATCTGTTTTTAATGTCAAAATTACAGCTTTTTACTAAATGTATATGAAAGTATATACGTTACTTAAAACAAAAAATCTTTTTTTTTGTCTGTCAGTCTGTGTGTTTGTTCTGGCTAATCTCCGAAACGGCTGAATCGATTTTGACAAGACTTTCACTGGCTTATAGCTGATGTTATAAGGAGTAACATAGACTACTTTTAGTCCTGGTAGCACGTTCCCGCAGGATAATTTCCGGTATCCACGCGAGCGAAGCCGCGGGCAGCAGGTGGTACCTAAATAAAAGTGCTGAACCAGGAGCTCCATTCATTTACTACTCCATAACGCACTCACTGGAGTGCTATTGTGGTGGGATCTCTCGATATTAGAGCGTTTGGCAGATCGGTGTGGTCAAATTATAAGGGCGCTGCGTCTGCACTTCCAATGTAATTGTCTTTCGGAATTGGTGGACTGGTCTCGTTGACTGGATTTCAATGGATTCCGGGATGGAGAAACTTTGAGTGTCGGTATTTGATTGATCTTGGTATATAAATGGTAATAAAAATATTGAGGATTGTAGTTTTGATCTTCGTTTAATGTTTCTTACCAATAGTAGCCAAAGGGTCTGAGATCTATTTAATAAAACCGACAGGTAATAAGCAACAATTTTACAAGCTTTTGGCATAGTTTTCTATTTTAAGGGGCTTACAAGAGCTAAAGCACGGTCACTGTCGGATTGCATAGAAAAGAAAGAGACGCGCGATGACACTACGCTGGTAATTTATTGCAAAATATGAAGCAAATAAGGATTTACAAAAAATCTATTCATTGGACTAAAAAAATAAAACACTATTACGAGTACGTTAGTATGTTGCTTGTAGAATAATTTGACAAAAAATCTGAATGAATATTAGTATGGTTTTTAATAGTTAAAAAAAAATTGAGATATATTTTCAACACACTATCTAACTAGCATATATCCTGCAAAATATCATATATTTTTCTGATTTTGGTTACTGCAGTCAATCATATATTTTTAGGCATTATACATTTGCGTTTAGGTCATGTAGTCCCCTTAATAAACAGCACTTGTCGAGAAAATGTTAAAAAAAATGTCCTTTTTTAAGGTTCTGTCGTCAACAAGGAACCCTTAAAGTTTTGCCATGTCCGTCCGTCCGTCCGTCTGTCCGTTTTTACTAGTATGAGACATTGTCAGTTATATTAAATAGGGCCCAGCAACCTAATTCCGTAACATACTTTGATTAACAATCCGTGGGTTTTGAAGGAAATTCGTAATCTATTGTAAAATTATTCTGCTCAATAACGTAAATAACGGAATGAAAGAGATTGAACTATCAAAATAAAAAACATTTTTGTTTTTGTTTTAAGTACAGGTTTTTCTACGGGCCTCATTGAAAACATAAAACATCGTATCTTTACGTCAAGCTGTGCAACCAAGCCGAAATCTAGCTCCATTAAAATAATAACTTTAAAAACACAGCTCTCAAAGTAAAAAAATAAACACTAAAAGACTACGGAAGTCAAAGCCAGGCTGAAAGTAGGCTAAACCTGACACGAACTTTGCAAATGTCCTAAAATCACTTACTGTTGCCATGCATACGGGTTGCAACGAGCGACGTGCCGCCATTTGCATTGCAAATCAGCCATGTTTGCGCTTCGCAGTTTCTTACTTAAGTTCGTTATAAATTCTAAAGATTGATATTCGTTACTTATCATACGTCGTGTATGCTAAGTTACGTATATAAATCTTTTGTGAACCTTTTTGGAATTTATGCAGAAATAATAAAGTGTTAATATTACTTTTATAATTATTTTAATTTTGATTTATATAATGTTATAAACAGTGAAATGAGATACTGGTATACGGTCAGACTGGAAGCCGATCCCAACAAAGATGGAAAAAATCTAGGCAAATGATGATGATATACAGTCAAATGACCCCTTTTAAGGTTTTGTATTTAAGGCGACAATAAGTGCCAGCGACCTTGAGCGAGTGGGAGGAGCATGCGAAACTTTTAAGCGAATAAAATTGCACAGAGCGTTAGCGTCTACCCGGACATTGGTCAGCGATGCACTGCCGCCCGTCGCCCGCAAGAGCCCCCGCTTCAACGCACATCAAGTTTATTCGCAAAAACAACCCACCTTGATTTATCAAACACAATACAAATAAAAGATGTATACAAAAATTTGGGTAACTAAATTGTCTTTTAGATAGTGTAGATTTCATGAAAATACGCCCGATAGTTTTTGCGTGATTATCGATTTTGTGTTCGCGTGAGACATTACTTTACAAATTAATTACACTATGTTATAAAAATATAATTGAATATAAGAAAATAGTCTAGTTTATCATATATTTATTCAAACATTTCGTTTAGACGTGATGTTCAATTTGAAATCATTAAAAGTCGTATATCTGCGCCTTAATAGTTTTTCATTGTCTTGAGAGGGAAAAGAAAATCATATCCCTATATGACATTTTTTTACAAACACCTCACCCCAATAGAATGTTCGCTGAGAACTACTGCTCAAAATTACTGAATGGGATTTATAAGGGCATGGAGTTACTTGATAAATTGATAGGCAGGCTTGCGTGATGTCTGCGACCGTTTACAAAAGTGACCACCACGATACATTGGACCTAGGGATAGTGCTATAGTAGACAACGAAAATACTGTATTACTAAGTATCAACTTAGTAACTGATTTGGTAAATAAGCAATCACTTTCATCTACTTAACTAGCAGCTCTGTGAGCGGTAAACCTCGCTTGTCTGTCTTCGCATAGCTTAAAACTGAATTTATATTCACCGCGCACTTTAAAACAAAAAGAGCGCGAAATGGCTGATTAAAGAAAAAAAAAAAATTTTTCTACCCCCGCCATTTTGAATAGACAAAAAATAATCCATATAATTATCGAATCCATATAAAATTGGTTGAGAAATGCGACCTGTAGAGGAGAACATTCATCCGCCGGACATCCGGACACACGAAAGTATTTTTGCCCAAGCTGAAACGGCATCGCTTCGCTCCCGCTTTGCTCTCGCTCGGTCAATAACGAAAGAAGGATTTTTGAAAATTCATCCCTTATAGGGGTTAAATGGGCTGATGCCAATGGGAAATCCCATCTGGCATACGGTTTGTTGAAGCATAAATGTGGAACCTCCAACAGCCATAACTCACCTGGAAATCTCTTACTCGACAAAGAAGCTAGGTGCAATTTAGTCAGGTACTCCGATAAGCCACAGTGCAACTGTGGAGCCACATCACACACGCATCGAGGCCTCACCTCTGGTCATGCTCGCTGTGCAATAACACCTGCAATATGAAAGACATTTGCGAAGCTAATGCTAAGGCTGTCAAAGTGGCTATATTCTGGTCGAAGTTAATTTTAAAATATACGAAAGCAATCATCGTTGCGACGAAAAAGAAGAATAAGGAGCCCATGTTAAGGGAGATCCTTAACTGTAGCCCGCGAAAATCAAATTTTCTTTGGTTCTTTTGCAAATCGCAGTTCTGTTTTACGTCGTATGTTGATCAAAATGCGATTTGCGACTGTATAAATGATATATTTACTGAATAATAATTATAAATTTCATATCTATCGTCAAACTTTGGAAAGAAGACGTTTCATTTTTGTATGGAACTTTGGCTAGGACGTGTACATTCCCAGAAAATCTGTGAAATGTATCTATAAACATGTAACAGGCAATTTATTGAATTAATTTGTATTGTAGAAGTAGAAAAATAAAATTGAAAATGTTTGACATTTGTTGTGAGAAAAATAGAGACATAATGACAGCTGACAATGACATTAATGTCATCATTCAATAACCTATATCGGGGATAATTTAAGATTGACAACGACACTTCCGACAGTGTATGTCAAAATAAAACGTTCGGAAATCGGAAGTACACTGGCCAAGTAGATTTTTATATTCGAACTAGGATACTAGTACATGTTTCCATTAGTAACTTCACGGATTCTCAAATTCAATGATTAATATTTTTCCTTAATACAGTGTATTTTTCCCCGCTTTTCGATATATTTTACAAGTTCTAGCCAAAAATGAAACTGTAGCGGTATCAACATCGCCACATGCCAGCTACACGTCATACTGACGTCACGCAAATCCTGCATCGCGCAAGCAGAGTTTACCGCGCGACTAGCATATATACAACGTCCCGACATCAACCGTCGGGCAGTTGCCCACCAGACACAACACCCGTCTGGTCGGAGAATCCTCCCTTTTCTATAGAGTATGAGTGAACTTTACACCCTGTTCCTCATACCTCTATAAAACATCTCCTTTGTTCCGCCTAAGAATTTTGTAAAATAGAGCTGCAATTTGCAATAAACCAATGAAAAGTTGAATTTGGCGGGCTACAACTGAGGATTCACCTTAATTAATGTTGCCATATACAGCATGATTCTGTTAACAAATTGTAGCTTTTTCTTCATAAGTTTCTACGTGCTCGTATAAATATCTGAAATCGTCAGCTTGTTAGTACAGCTGCGTGTTCGTTAATCTCGGGAGCCACTGAACCGATTGATGGGGTTTCGTAAGGAAGATGTTCACCGGAGCGTTTTCTGAACGGTTGCAAGCAGATCGATGGCTTGATTGCATTTCAGAAATAACACAAATTAAATAAAATATATTGGATGCTGTTTTTCTAGAATCCAACTACCCACTGTGAAATTAGTAATTTTATGAATAACGTGAAATAGCAATGAAGAAAATATGCAAGTTGACGCCTTTGTATAAAATTGCATATTTATCTTATCTCAAAATAGCTTCTGCCTGCGATTTTGTGTGCGTAAAATTTCTTGTTACCCCGCTCCGTCGCATTGCATCACCTGCCCGCGCTATCACTTCGTTTGCACTCAGCGTTCCTTTTGACGTTTTTTTTCTTTTTGCTCGGCTCTGAAGGCTCATAGCGTGATTTAAAATACACTCGAGAGCAATGAATCCGGGTCACTTAAAGAATGTTAAAAATCTCGGAAACTAAAAATGATAGGTTAATGCAATAAATTGTATTTAATAGACAATGTAATACTCCTTAAATGAAAGTAAAAAAAATATGAGTCACCATACATTTTATTAACACAAAATTACATAAAGAAAAAAACTGCTGATCTCTCCTTAAAACAAAAATAGGAAACATGAAATTTTTGAACTTTATTACGATTTTCTTGAATTTTAATACTTTGTATTGCCTCCTCGTGCTTCCATTACTGCGTTTACGCGGTTTGGCATGCTGTACACCAAGTTCCTTATACGATTTTGGGGAATATTCTCCCATTCCTCTGTGAGAGCAATTTTGAGCTCACGAAGCGTGATTGGGGGAGGGTTTCGTTGTTTTACGCATCTGCCTAGCTCGTCCCAAGCATGCTCGATCGGGTTGATATCCGGGCTGCGCGCTGGCCACTCCATACGAGTAATGTTCATCTCTTGAAGGTAGTCATTCACAATCCTACCTGTATGAGGTCGGGCATTGTCATGCATAAATATAGCATCCTCACCTAAATTGACCATAAATGGACCAACGTGATCATTGAGGATTTCTTCCACATATCTTACGCTAGTTAAAGAGCCGTTTTCTATGATCACCAGCTCTGTGCGACTTTCAGAAGAAATTCCGGCCCACACAAGTACAGACCCACCACCGTAGGCTACTTTTTCTTCGATGCATGCTTGCTTGAATCTTTCCCCTGGTCTTCGATACACTCTGTGTCTTCCATCGTGCTTGTAGAGCATAAATTTTGATTCGTCGGAGAACATAACTTTTGACCAATCTTCAATACTCCAATTTACGTGGCTCTGGGCATATCTTAGTCTTGAAATACGATGCCCACGCTCCAGTTTAGGGCCGTTTGCAGGTCTAAGGGGTTTTAAGTTAGATTCAGCAAGCCGACGTCTTACTGTCCATGCACTTGGGTTACTTCCTCCGAGGCGTCGAAACTGATTTGTGAGTTCAGTTCCTGTGAGAAAGCGATTTCGAAGCATGGTGTTCACCAAGTATCGGTCTTCTCGTGCTGTGGTACACCAAGTTCTGCCCGTTCCTGGTCTGCGTAGGTTAGAACCAGTTTCTTCGTAACGTCGGAGAACTCTTTGTACTGTTGACAGCGACACACCGACAGTCCTGGCTGTATCGCGCTGACTCCGGCCGGTTTCCAGCATTGTAAGTATTCTGGTGCATTCTTCAGGCGTAAGCGACATAATTTCAGCTTGAATAATGAATATAGAGCACTATCAACATGGTTTATGTACCCACATAAATGACAGATTACAAACAAAAGCAAAACCAAATGCTGTAATTTCGTAGTTCCATCTTCGAAAGTGGCCCTTTTTCAAATTTGATTTTTTTATGATATAACTTTACAATAACTAAGAAGTTTTAATACCTTCATTTAAGGAGTATTACATTGTCTATTAAATACAATTTATTGCATTAACCTAGCATTTTTAGTTTCCGAGATTTTTAGGATTCTTTAAGTGACCCGGATTCATTGCTCTCGAGTGTAGTCTATAGCCTTCCTCAAGAATGGGGCTATAAAATGCAAAAAGGTTTTATTCGTACGCGACTGGTAGTTCTATAGATTACCCCTTACATAGAAACAAACAAATACCTCTTTATAATATTAGTATATACGTAGATTAAAAGTATTCAAGCAGCTTCCACAAAGTGTTAATGTTTGAAGATGAAAGACGCACTCTAGATTACTAGCCTAACTATCTTTTCACCACCACGGCATAACCTTATCGACAAACTTGGAAAAAAAACAAAACATGAGTCTGTCAATATTAAACACGAAAAGAAGACTTAAAAAAAAAAAATTAGGCCTTTTCTACAGACTAATATTACAGTCAACTTTTATACTAAAACTTCTATCTGACATTTATATGGTGCACATAATAAATGCTGTGGAAATGCGTTCTTTGCGAAGCATGTGTGGTACAACTTTGAATGATAGGCTGAGGGATGATGTGGTACGGCAACGGTGCGGTTAAAAACAAGATGTAGTGACAAATATTTAAAAGAGTATGCTTAGATGGTTTTTACATAATTATTGAGAGACTTAATGAAAGGCGACTAACAAAAGGTATTAACAAAGCAGATGTGAGTGAAAACGCCGGGAGGGGAAACCCTCGCTAGAAGGACATATAATGACCTTATTTTTGATATTCTTTAGAAAGATCAAGTGCATAGTACTCGCAACTGTATGACCAGATTAAGAACATCGAACATTATGAAAGGATCGTAGCAGGTGGCGTACTGTAGTTTCTGCTAACCCCATGAGAAGAAGGCGTGAGGTTATGTATGTAAGTACATAATAGAGAGTGTTCTTATTCATCTATCTATCTATTAACCCTTTACAAAAGATACAGCCTTCCAACATAAACACCATAATTCCCAACCTAGTTCACGCTTTCATTTACACCTTCAGACGCTTCGCCATCATTACGGTAAATGACTGGTATCAATTACGGTCAGGCCCGTTCTGTGCAACCTTCTGTAATTGAGGCCATTTGTTCCGACCATACTATATAGGTAGGCCCAGAGAAGATAAAAATATTCGATGTAGTGAGGTTATGATGTTTCATGCAATGTGGTACGGGGAAAATTGGGTATTTGCGCTGTTTTTCTTTAAAAGTTGGAATGTACAGGAAGTTTTTCTTGGGTATTTTACAATATAATTTTAGTGTTAAACATAACTGGTGAAATGTGGGTGTACTATCTACCTCTGCCTAACCCTTTGAGAGCAATACAGGCGTGATGTTATGATGCTATGTTATTTTAGTGGATTTTTACTAAATTAATATTATAAAATACTTAAGAATCGGCCAACAATGACGAAGGATCCGCTGTCCTTTTTACGACCAGATGCAATAATTTTTGGTATTCATAACCAACCAGTTGTGTCCTAATGCTGCATGCAGCATGTATCAGAAAGGCATGTAAATAATCAGACGCCCCATAATTTGTAGTTTTGTAGGGAGCAATTGATAATTTTTTCACGATTAATATACTGGTCCCATGGAAAAGTTGTTCCGTTTGATGGTCTCTACCACAGCCTTAAAGATGACCATACCTTTTTGACACATGCTGTATAGTCAGTTTTTAAACAAAATAATAATCGTACTTTAATTCCAATGCTTTCTACAGTATTTTGTTGCTGCTGTATCAGTATAGGTATAATCGAACTTTTCTGAATGTGATTACATACTGATACAAATCAACATATACACACATATTCAGGTAACAAAACAAACAACAAAACCAAAAAAAAAAAACACAAACACAAAAATAACAAAATAATATGTAGAAATGTGAACGCTGCGTACGGCGTAGGCGTCATAGATATGGTATAGGCGTCACACATATGGTATAGGCGTCACACATACGCTTAAAAACCCTTATAACACCCTTGTTGGGAAGTATGTAACTTTTTCCCGCACCAGGATTTTTCATTAGTACGGTGCCGTTCCTTGGTGATTCCCAAATAGCGTGGGGTACCACGAAGACGCAAATTACTTAGCATAAAGCTTCCCATCTTCATCTCAATTCCAATCGAATTCCCAAGAGGAGCTAACGTGTTCTTAATTAAACACGTATCAAGCATGCTAATCAAATCAGCATCTCAATGATCTAAACTACACTTAAGATGCATCCTGAGGCGGCTGTAAGACCACTTGTCCACGAGACGGATTCCACCCGGCACGGAGCCGGAAACTATCGCCGGTTCCGTCGTCGTTATGTATAGAATACTAAAGAGGTTTGTTCACGATGCCCACAGAACTAGCAACGATTTACCTTGTTTCATTTTTTTTCCCCACGTTCCAAGACATATGAAAGCTTCTCTACACGTACCGCCGTACTTTACCTGGTCAACTATAGGTACATTTTGTACTTCACCCGTCGCCAAATCGTAAGGCTACATTTAATATAACTGACATAGCGACATATTTTTCAAAAATAACAAAAATTGCTACATTGTCGCGACAGGTGCTGTATAATAATGCAAAAAATAAATAAAAGTAACTTTCAAAATTGTTGGATTTTCGCTTGTCACCTGTCACCTGTCGGTTTTATTTCATAGGCCCCTGACAGGTGGACCGAGTAGACATGAGGTTATGCCGGTTGCGCTACCTGCAAATAAGCTCTAATTAGCTGATCAGGCAAAGAGTTTCGTACAAAATTCTGCTCCATTTATTTAATTTGCATGATGGCTATGTATTACTTGTTTGAAAAATATGAAACAAGCAATAAATAGTCTTGTCGTAGCCTGCACCGAGTCGGATAAAACCGCCTCGTGGACACGTGCCCTAATGATAGGGTGAGAGCACACTGCGATAATCCGAGCTAAGCAATGATTCACTGGAGCTTGTCACGATGATAAATGAGAGTACTTAGATGCATTTGTGTCCAACGCGTGGGTTCATTCTTATGTAAGTAGTAGGTAAGCAAATAGGTAGTTTCATAGGAAGTACTTGGTAAAAACTATACAGAAAAATGTACTTACCCTGTGGTCGTTAGAGTTATCATAAAATTAATAGAAATTTGGCTTTCGACTATAAAATCTTTGGGCGGATTTCAACAATAAAACTGAACGCGATGAGCATCACTATCTAAACCACGTTTGAGAGCTGTCAGTGTCGTCATTGTTGTGCAATATTGACATTGACAGCTCTTTAACGCTGTTTAAATGTGCTGATCCCGACCAATTACATTGGTGTTTAGGCTTAGAAAAATTCGATATATATTTTACGTTGTATCTACGCTATAAAAAAAAAAATGATATCATAACACCACCATGGCGAAAGAATAACTTCATTAGAGTTTACAAAGCTGGACACAAGACCGTTAGTCCGTTAATCGTTAATTAACGATGTTAACATTTTCAATAATGAATTAACTTATAAGTTAACTTTTAAAATTGTTAACGGACTCATTAACTTCATATAACTTTCAATAAGTCCGTTAATTGTTAATTAAGTACCTACTATTTGCCAAAAGGACACCGCGCGGACCGCGCTATGCCGCGAAAAACACGTTCGGACAATCACTAAATACATATTATTACAAAATCTAATGATACACCCTTATTTTATTAATTTTTATGTCATACTTAAACTTCAATAGCCCATTCCAACATATTTTTATAAGTAAATCACTAACTCAACAAAAAGACGAATTAACAATTAGCGTTAACTTCCGTTTAATCTTCCGAAATATAACATTTTAACGTTTAACGCAGTTAACTTTTTTAGTAACGGATTAGCGATTAACGAAGTTAACAGATTTGATTACCGGTGCCCAGCTATGAGTTTATCGATATATTAAAAAAAAATAAGATCAATCAATGAAGAATAAAATAAAGCCAAAATGGTTCATTGTGTAAAGGACCCTTGTCGCACATTCGCAAACTGTTCCTTAGAAATGTTTAATCGACGTCACATGAAAAAGTGTTACAATAAAATGGCCTGTTCGTTTCCCCGTTTGGCAGATTTATTGGTCGTAAACTGGAGCGTACAATAGCCTATTAGACGATAGCCGATTTGTTGCGCTTTAAATATGTATGTAATGTTGTTTAAATGGGAAAGTATTGTCGTATTTTAGCCTGTCATATTACGGGCTCTTGAGGATACTCAAGGCAGCTTTCCTGACTCGATTATGTGCATGTACTAATTAAATAGTGTCTGTAATATTTCGCTGTGTGCACCTGCTAAGACGCTAACATGCTGAAATTATGTAGTCTTGTACTCTTAATTTTAATTTAATTTAATTTTATAAATGTAATCTAATTTTAATAATAATTTATTGTGATGTAATAATTTAACAACAATGCATTGTAATAGGTTAATATCTGAAACCTATAGTATAGTATAGTAGTAACCTATAGTATGTATAACCTATATATACCTGAAAATTACCTATAGGTTATTACCTGAAAATAAACGATAATAATAATAGTAATTACCCTGACTAATGACGATGTTTAGGCAAATTTTAAAGATGTTGATTAGTTTGTTCGACTGTAAGTTTTAAAATTTCTGACCAAGTAATTACAAGAAGATATAGTGTACTATATATGAATCTAGCATAACTTTATAATCTTAAACTGGTTGTTTAATTACTATCACTGTAATCATTAAGTTTGCATGAAATAAAGAGACTTCTTTTATAATTATTTATTTGATAATTTTCCTTGCTTCTTCTTAAACTGCGGGGTAATTACGTAACACAATAGGAATGGCTTTCATTTTGACAGTTCAACAACATTCATTTCGTTATTTACGTTGTTAAGCAGATTTTTTTTTCGAACAGATGAGACACTAGCAATAGGTTTCAAAATGATTCAGATTGTGATAGATAAAATGTATTACGTAATTAGGGCGTAGGTTCTTATCCGCTACTGATTTTATCAGTAACTTCGGTCCCATTGGGCTTGACCATTTCCTTACACGCCGTATTAAAGAGACGCCTGTTGTGTCATGAAAAAGAAAAATACGAGTTTTTACATTCCATCCATTCATACGAAACTTAACCCGGCAACACTCGCTAGATATTTACAAACACGAATACTCGCTATCGGGTAAAAAATACCACGAAATTTAAATTGGACTATCTAAGAAAATATTGTTTTTTTTTTTTAATTTATTAAGATATACTTACTTAATAGTTGTATGGATATTATACAATAAATAAAATATCAAATTCAAGTTCTAATGTTTATTTATAAAAAATGGGAGCTTGTCATAGACGAGTAAGAAAAATAGAAAAAGTACTTTACACATAGGTACATACATAAACTCACGCCTTCTTCCCATGGAGGTAGACAGAAACTACGAAACGCCACCTACTACGATCTTTAAATACTCCTTTTGCCTCGTTTATGTTCATACATCTGGTCATACACGCACTCCCGTTGCGAGTACTATGCACCTAACCTTTCTGAAGAACATCACCAATAAGGTGTGCCTTGTCCTCCTTTTTCTTTTTTGGTAACGGTGTAGTAATCCTCATGGATGTCCTCCGCTCTGGGGTGGGCGGAGGGGTCTGTCAGACTTCTACGGAATAAAACTACCCCGCGTTCCCTCGCACACTTGCACCGCGGGCTACGGGGGCACTTCAGCATTCTTCAACTCAGCCCCCGACTGGTGCCGGCCCGCCTCTGCGGGCCCCGTCTAGTCAAGCGGGGGGAGTGAGGTATTTGATTTCCTCCTAGGGCAACCTCTCCCAGCGTTTCCATTCACATCTGCCATGTAAATACCTTTTGTAAGTCGCCTTTCATTCATCCTCTCAACATGACCAAATCATCTAGGCATACTCTTTTCAATTTAAGTCACTAAAATACTTTATACTTCTATAAAATCGCTCGCTCGCGACGCTGCTGTGTATTTTTCACCCATACTCACTTTATACGTCCATCATAACCAAGCGCCGCACGGGAATTGGCTGTCTCGCAGTGTGCGTGTGTTATCTATCAACTGATAGTAAAAAAATAAGAAGGTACCTAGAATTCCGTGTCGTCAAAGCGCTAAGAAAAGTAATAATTATCGTATAAAGATACTCTGTGATATTTTTTACGCAGTAGCAAGTCCTGCCGGGTTAATTGAGACACTTGTCAGTGTAGCCTCCACTCCACTAACTTTGTCATTATTTACTAACAAAAATATTGATCAAATAAAACTTTATACCACTCATAAACTCACATTCGGGAATACCACGCAGTTTTGGCTTCTCTCTGCAAAGCCGAGGCTTCTGAAACTCCGCATAACCGTCATCCAAACTGTTTTTGATCCCGTGCAGAAAATTAAAGCGTAGCAGTGTTTTTAATGCTTCTTTTGTGCAGATATGGCTAATAATATGAATACTTCTTTTGTGCAGATATGATTAATAATTTTACTACTTCTTATGTGCAGATATGGTCAATAATTTTAATTCTTCTTTTGTGCAGATATGATTAATAATTTTACTACTTCTTTTTAATACTTCTTTTGTGCAGATATGGTTAATAATTTTAATGCTTCTTTTGTGCAGATATGATTAATAATTTTACTACCTCTTTTTAATACTTCTTTTGCGCAGATATGGCTAATAATTTTAAAATTTCTTTTGTGCAGGTATTGTTAATAATTTTACTACCTCTTTTTAATACTTCTTTCGCACAGATATGGCTAATAATTTTAAAACTTCTTTTGTGCAAGTATGGTTAATAATTTTACTACTTCTTTTTAATACTTCTATTGTGCAGATATAGTCAATTATTTTATTACTTTTGGCCGATATTGCTAATAGATTGAATATAATGCAGTACCTACCCATGTTTCTGTAGTGACTGCGACTGTTTAGCAAGCGATAAAACACACAGTTCTAAGCTACTAAGTGAAGACAAAACACGCGTAAGGAGCAGTATTCATAATTTTGCACGAATTCTTACTGTGATAATGATAACACACAAAAATCAACACACTATGGTAATTTTGACAAATATTAATTTAAATTATTATGGTTTATAATATGTTGTGTTTAAATAATGTAAATGGCTTCGGTTGTTAAATAATATATTATGTCTAACGGCCCTTAGAACGACGGTATAGGAAGGTTGAGATTCAAAGCGGATATCTATGAGCTGATCATAGATCAGCAGTGCTATACTGTAAAAAGCGCACCTTGAAAACGTAGGTGAAATAAGCTTGAAGTGAGCTGGCAATAGTGTCAATCTTTAGCATCAGGAGGAATTACAGCTCACGTTACGATCACTTCACTTACGTTTTTCCTGTGAGTTTTAACAAAAAGAGGGCTACCGCGCTTGAGTTCACCGCTAGAGGCGCTAGTGTAGAGCAAGGTCTCTAGATGTCAAATGTACAGAACGTTCACTGTTTGTGCGATTTTTTATCACGGATTTTATCTAATGATTAATAATTGTTGTGCCATTCCTGATTAACTATGGCTTAAGACTTGAAGTAAAAAGTTAGGATCTAATATGGTAGCACTTAATGGAAGAATATTATTTGTCTGCTTCATGCTTGCCAATTTTAGAAAAATTATAATTTAAATATTCATTTGAAGTTTTAAAATATAATAAAATAAAAATATTATGAATTAGCTTTTGCCCGCGGCTTCGCCCGCGTCGATGTCGGAAATTATCCCACGGGAACGTACTACCGAGATAAAAAGTATTTTGCATGTTAATCCAGGTTATAAATATCTGTATTCCAAATTCCATCCAAATCTATTGAGTAGTTTTTGTGTGAAAGAGTAACAAACCGCCATCGATCCATCCATCCATCCATCCATCCTGACAAACTTTCACATTTACAATATTAGTAGGATCATCGGACATATAAGCGCACTGCAAGTTACCATCCCTACCTAGTTGCTATTCCACCAATTCGCACTAAGCGCTTCCAAACATCTTTTATAATGCGCACAGCAAAAGAGTGGAATTCTCTACCTGCGCCTGTGTTTCCGACCGCATACAACCCAAATCTCTTCAAAGTGAGAGTGAACAGGCTTCTTCTGGGTAAGCACACTCCATCGTCGACTTTGTGTCTGTCATCTCTGACCTAGACTAGAGTCAAGAGCAAACCCATCTAAAATAAAATAAAATAAAAATTAAAAATAAGGGTACATAAACATAGCTAAAACATCAAATAAAAGTACTGACAGGACCTTACTCGCCAGTGGCAGTGGCGCCAACTAGTTAGCACAAAAACGATAGCCCCCCATGGACCGGCAGGACAGGAACAAAGTCTAAAAGAAATAAGTAATGCATTAATAAGAAACTGTGTACCGTTTTATAAACGTAACTCTAATTCTAAATTAATGTTAATGTAATGATGACCCATAATTTTACAAACCATATTTGTACGCCGGAAACGGCAGAATATTATGATCGAAATACATAATGAACATAACAACTTTATACAATATTCTGACAAATAAATGCATTCATTCATTCATTCAAAACACAAGCTTCTGCCCGCGATTTCGCCCGCGCTATTACTTTGACTTATTTATTTTTGCTCGGCTGCTAAGGGTTCCAGTGTAGTGTTAATTTAGCCTATAGCCATCCTCAAAAATTGAGCTATTAAATGCAAAAATATTTTTTCAAATCCGGCCGGTAATTCCAGAGATACAAACAAACAAACAAATTTTACCTCTTTACTATAGAAGTATACATTTTGGTGCTCTATACTGTCTATCTATTGCAGCAAGAGAACCAATATTTTCACTGGCTTCAACAAAGATTATTGTGTTGATACAGCAACCTGTTGAGTTTATCGAAGGCAACGAGTCCCCACGGTACTGAAAAGCGATCTAACATAACAGTTTTTATAAAATGGTGCAGGTATTCTATGCGAATATCATTATTTAAGCTATGAATGCGAGATGACGGAGAGGAACAATCTTATTGTCGACACGTGTGACCAAACAAAATCGAGTGAATGTGTAAGCAACAAATTATCGACATCGTATTTTATGTCGATCGTGTGGATCGTTTCTGTCAATGATGAATAAATAAGTGATGCTCGATTTTAACCTTGATATTTATCGATCGTTAACAAACGAGAGTAATGATCGATAAAATCGAACAAATCTTTAAGAAGCTGACAGATATTATTGATCCTCAAAACACAGCATATTGAGCAACAATATTAATTACGATCGTCAAAAATCGGGCAAATCTGTGGGCACCTTCAAGCACATGCGCGAAAAGATAAAAAGAAATCACGTCGTCTGACAATAGTGATACTGTTTCGTAAATATTATCACCAAAAAGCACATTTAAAATAGTTTTTTTAAATTCATTGGATCGTTTGGCAAATAAAAACTTTTTTACAAAAAAACAACCGACTTCCAAAAAAAAACACTAAAAGACGTGAAAAATAACTTTAATTTCGGAAGTCGGTGTCTTTGGTTTTGTATTTTCGTTTTTGGCCACCGACTTCCGAAATTAATGTTATTTTTCACGTCTTTTAGTGTTTTTTTTGGAAATTGGTTGTGTTTTTGTGAAAAAGTTTTTATTTTTCACTTTTTAGTTGCGGTACCTACACCACACGTATACCACTACTTGGTGTGTAAATAACAGTGACAGGAAATTAATAACACATCATCCATATAAAGTAAATGGAAAAAATATACAGTATTAAGGATAACTCAAAAACTGCTGGTCAGACCTTGATTAAATTTAAATAAGACCACTTGTGAAGCACCACCTATCAAATAAAAAAAGAATCATCCAAATCGGTTCACCCAGAAAAAAGTTCTGGGCTAACAAACATAAAAAAAAAACACAGACGAATTGACAACCTCCTCCTTTTTGTGAAGTCGGTTAAACAAAATGAATGATTTTCTAACAAGATAGTATGATTATATGATGATTTAATGTCCGGCATCTCGCGTACCTGGGCCCCAATTCTGTATGGTAATTACATATTATTCCCCGCGTAATCTTACCACGTACAAACCACGTCAATATCGTGTCTTGTAGAAACGGTTTCGTTCATTGTATCATAGAGAATACGTTATTATCAGATGTTATGGTTGGATAAGGAATTAATGTGGTTTCGAAGTAAGGAATTGTTAAGTGGTCATAGTAAATTAGGGCCCTGACAGTAAAGTCAGAAAAGCTGTTTTTATTTAAATCGATATCAAATAAATTTTAGAAAACTTCGCTTTTAAAAATAAAACTTCTGATAATAATCTCCCCAAACCTACTTAATAGACTTTCTATCCGGATTCCATAAAAATAATCACCCCGAAGATATTTTTTCCTCGAATTATACTCATAATTCCGTGTAATTAATTCGCGTGAAAAACTTTATTTGATAGCAGAAAAATAACGATAAAATAAAATTATCTAAGCTTTTCACGGCCGGATAAAAAAATCACTTTGCGAGGGTTTTTTTTGCACAAATTAACGGTACGTATATCATGTGGGTCGTTAAGCTGTCACAGGGAAAATAATGAGCCTTAAATATACACTGTGTTCCGAACTGGACTTGTTATTTTTGTAAATCTTTAGGATTTTCATACAGCCTTGGGCTTTATAGATCTCGGAAAATTATTTGAAGTAATTTTAGGTAAAGTAATACGGTTATGCTTAACAATTTCTACACTACGAAATGATAAAACAATTAATAACGAATAGTTGGTTAGCATAGTATTAGTAGCGTTGCGTAGTTTCAGTGGCGTAGTGCATTCTCCAGGTTGAAGTGTAGGGCAGTCCTAGTAGTGTAAAGTGAGCGTAGCAGAGTATTCGTAGTATGGCATAGTTTTCTTGTTTTCATGGCGTAGCGCAGTCTTCGTATAATAGCTTAGTCTTTAATGCGTAGCGCTACCACTGAGTGGAATTGTAGTCTTATTTCGTAGTGAAGCACACGTGACGTAACGCAGTTTTTGTAGCGTTGCGAAGTAGACCGCTTCATAAAAAAAATGTATGAAGCGATCACTATAAATTTCAGTCTAGTTATAATAATAATATTAGTAAGCAAATGATACAGCATACCGTAAAACACAAAAGGTATACTCGTGCATACGGTAATTAAATCCTATATCTTTATGGGTTATCGTAAAACGTGTCGGTACATAAACAACAAATAAAGGCTATTATTACAACTATTATTGTATACATTAACGAGGTGATCTTACATTCAGTTCAACAATAGTTTTACTGTTAACTGACCTACAGTTCAGGAGATAAGCAAGGTGTAATAGACAGAATAGGACATGGATATCAGCAATCTACATAGGTAATGTAATAAAATTAGCTTAACTAACTTCTGCCCGCGATTTTACCCGTATGGATGAGAATAACAACCTATTTTTGGAAATTATCCCTGAAATGATGTCAATACCAATAAAATTATATTAAAATAATAATAAGCCTTGCTTTTTGTCAATTATCAAATTCTGCGGGGTAATTGTGTAACACACTATCAGTAGAAATGGCTTTCATTTTGACAGTTCAACAACATTCATTGCGTTATTTACGTTGTTGAGCAGACAAATTTTTCGAACATAAGAAGCAATGGATTAGTAATAAGCTGCAAATTTATTCAGATTGCGATTGATAGTACGACGCAATTAGGGTGCGGTTCAAATTTTTTAAAGATATAAATATACTTTGTCTTCTCTCGACTATTTAATTTAAGGCGGTACCCCGACCAAAACCTTGCCATAGTGCGTTATTCAGAGGCTATTAACTCATTCACTATGGGTAATAAACTACATCTAAAAGCACATTATTAATTTTCGATATCCTATCATTACATTGCACGTTCTTATTTGTTTTTATGTGTTATAAATACATTTAAAAGCTCCTTGGAAAAAGTGACTAAAATTATTGATTGCATGCATCTTTTGCTAAAGGTGACGTTCTATTAATTGGAGGATTACACTAATGGATAGATAATTTAAAAATCTAAATAATTCACGTTTTATTTTATTTCAAACCATCGCTTGTCTTATTTTATTCAAATAATTTCATTATTTTTGTGAATTTTATGATAAATGAGCGTGCGCAGGGAGCGAGACAGAGCGAGAATCAACGACGGGACAGAGAAGGACTGACCGCTCAAGGTCGTTTGCTCGGGGAAGCGCCTTAAGAATTGCTTACAGTATTAAAATTATTAGGCAATTCAAAAAGTTGGGTCGCATTGGTCAGACAACCATATCGAAGAGGCAATTTAAATGCACCCAAAGGTATTCTGTTACCACTCAACATCGGTAAAAACGTATGATAGGTGAAATTCGTTGAATTCGTGTTATTTCAGAAAATACACTTTTAACTGACTGAAAATGACGAGAGATCATTCCGAAAATTCCATCTTGACCAAGAAAAAACTGATAGTTTAAAAATATAAATAAATACTGATTAACCGAGCGAGCGCGAAGCGCGAGCGAAGTCTCCGTTTCAGCTTGGGCGAAAATGCTTTCGTATGTCCGTATATCTATTCTCCTCTACAGGTCCCATATCTAAACCGATTCTCGTGATTTTTTGTGAGCAGGTTCGATAATTATATGGATATTTTTTTTCGATTCAGTTTTTTGAAATTTTTCAAAATAGCTGAGATTAGGGGGTTGAAAACGTAAAAAAAAAAATCTGCCTTTTCACGCTCTTTGCGCGCTCTTTTTAATTTAAGGACTTTGTTTTAAGATGTAAGGACTCGCGAGGTCTATAGCTCACAGAGCCACTAAGTAGTAATAATATTTACAAATATATAAAAAAAGGGAGGTAAAAGAATCATTAGCAAAGAAGCGTTCGAGATTTAAAATCTATTTCCCATTTCCAATATCGAGTAAAAGAGCATTACCTTTCCTTTTAACTGTGACAATTTA
Organism: Griposia aprilina; assembly: GCA_916610205.1. NCBI lineage: Eukaryota > Metazoa > Arthropoda > Insecta > Lepidoptera > Noctuidae > Griposia > Griposia aprilina. The sequence continues at coordinate 8,874,569 of OU744305.1, read as the reverse complement.
TATATTTATACTCGTTTATATAAGTTTATTTATTTTAGCATTATGTATTTATTTAAGTATGTGTTATTGTTATTTATTTTCGTATTAGGTATATGTAAGTATATTTAATATTCTAGTTCAAGACGTCACAAATCAAATTCTTCTCTTCTTGTTCTCTCACACTATTGTTTCATTTCTCCTTTCGCAGGTCTGCTGGAAGAAATTTCTTAAGAAATAAGCAGTACCTTTGTACTTAATATTATTAATATGCCGTATCTATATGTATTTAACTGTGTGTACATAAACAATAAAATAAATAAATCATAGGGCATAAAAAAATTCGTCCGCATCGTTGTCAACAGGAAAATTGCCCAAAAGGCTGGCAGCATGGCTACGTTATATGGCAATGCTGATTCTTTGGCCAAAAAATAGGCCAGCCCTCTGGTCATGTGAAAAGTCGACCAACCGCTTGGCAATGTCTCGATAGAAAACAAAAATTCGCTCTAAATCCGAAAACTCTAAACCGAATTACAACACATCTAAACAAAATATGTCTATATTTACGAAATAATGATAATAGGTACCTACTTACATACATACACGTGTACACGTTTGTAGGTATGTGGGATGTCCGATAGAATCTGGGACCCTAAATGACTCAATTTCCTGCGTATAGCACTTTTACTTCTGGCGGAAAATTGAAGGCTGCGAAAATAATCAAATACCTATGATTTCCCGGACGGAATTAGGTTTAGGTTATACTGATATTTCGGATTATTTAATATCATAGAAAACTGTGGTTGAAATAGTAGTTACTGTCTTAGTTTTAGATATACTAGTCTTCGAAATATTGTTCACTCTACTAGTTAGACCCAGGTGGCCCGCTAGCAGACCATAACAATAGAAAATCAATTGTGTCTCATTAGCCATGCTTACATAATCAGCCTATAATGTTCCCACTGCTGGGACACAGGCCTCCTCTCTGTGGTGAGTTAATAATTATGTTAAAACCAGTACTTAATCAAATTTTGACGAATTTTGTTTAATTATTTTCATAATTTTGTCTAGTTTTATGTAATTTAACGATTCTATGTGTTATAGTAGTGTTGACCGATAACTATAAGTTGGTTATTAATAAAAGAATAAAAATAAAACACTTAACTAAATATAACTAGCGAAATGTGGGTGTACTTACTATATTAGGTACGTAACCTTAATCTCCAGTATTCATTAATCTCGTTTTTAATCTTTCGATAGTGCTAATCTACTTTCGTCACTTACTGTACTTACTTATGTCACTTATTACGTTGTAGACTAGATTTGTGGACCTTTTTATATTTTGTTGAGTACATGTTACTTGTTGACAGGCCTACACTGTACTCCCATATCTATCAACACTGTAATTGGAAACATTGTAAAAGCCCCTTATTTTTAAAAGAGTAACCGTGGAGTTTCTTGCCGGCTCTTCTCCATAGGAAACAACCAATTGGAACCGTGCACCTAGCTTCTGACGTTTCATAAGTGCCCATGTTGGTTTATGTGAAATAAAATATTTTGATTTTGTTTTTATTTTTTATTTTATTACGTGAAGATATATTATAAACCATCAAATAAAAACAGTTTTAAAATTTACACCACGCCCAGAAATGGACGATAAAAATATTTACGAACCGTTCGAATCAAACTTTTCATGTAACCTTTTTGCGTGAAAACGAGCATATCACTTGACCGATTGCACACTATTAATAGTGGCCTAGCGTCCGCCTCTATTTCCATATTTATGACCATTGCACTGTGGACATGGATTTGATCAGAGTGGGTAAATAGAAAACACTATTTGTCGGGTAGAGTAGTTTGCTGACGGTTAGGTATCGGTAACCGACTTTTTTGTAGGGAACTGGAATGTCGCTCAATTTTATATACATTTTTATGATCATCAAAATCAGCATAAGTCTAAACCTAAATCATTAAGTGAACAATAACAGAAATGTTTGTAATATAAATAATAATTGTTAATCATGGTTTGTTTTAATTTCTCAGATAAGGGTATAGGCCGGTAGACCTATTGAGCATCATTTTGTCATGATCCCTTCAACCATATCTAATGACAAAAACGTCTCTAAAATTAACAATATTTGCTGCTACTGCATTCACTGCTACTATATCTGTTGCTGTCAGAAAGATTTCAAAAGTGGAATCAACAAAAAAAAAAAATGATTTTCATTTTTTTTCTGGTATTCAAGTGCAGTTAGGCTAGAAGCCGACCCCAACATGGTTAAGAAGAGTCTAGGCAGATGGTGACGACGATATGCTCAACGATTTTCAAAAAAGAACTTTTGTAGGTAGGTACCCCTTATATAATTTTTCCATCTCATCAAAAACAGCACATCCCCCACTCAGGCACCCAACTCTTCTCATCGTCACAGTCGGTTCAAATAGCCTTATGACCTCAGTGCCCGCAGACGCGTCCGCCTCGGCTCCTATTTCGCACTCGAATGATTTTTATACCGCGTCCCGTGATAATGATAAATCTCTGCGTAGAGCCGCCATGATGCGGTTTGAACCCCGGACGAACGGCGGTTTCATATTTTCAAAGCGCTCTCTGCTCTTTCATCTTTTATGGGCTTCATTTCTTTTAATTTCATTTCGAGGGCTCGCTTATAAAGGGTTGGTATTTGAATCCACAACCAGAAGAGATTCCCATACCCGCCCATGCCACTTGTTTTTCTCTCGAGAGTAACTAGTGGCTCTGCCAGCTGTAGACTTCGCTAGTCTGTCTTTGCATAGCTTAAAAGTGAATAAATATTCACCGCACACCTTAAAACAAAATCCTTAAAACAAAAAGCGCGAAATCGCTGATATATGTTTTTTTTACGTTATCAACCCCATATCTCAGCCATTTTGAAAATTTTCAAAATAGAGATTCGACAAAAAAAAACCATATAATTATCGAACCAGCTCACAAGAGAAATGCGATCTATAGAGTAGAACAGCCATCCGCCGGACATAAGAAAGCATTTTTGCCCAAGCTGAAATAGAGACGCTTCGCTCGGTCAATAATATCATCATGACCAAATTTCAGTCACTACGGCCAATCTTAACAGACAAGCCAAGTTTGCAGGAGATATTATAGAACACAAGTGCTGCACTCTCTCTTGCCCCACTCTCATAGTCCGATTGGACGGCAATCTGACACGATCTTGGAGAGATCAGAATCAGGACCAACGGCTTCACGTGCTCTCCGAGGCACTTGGGTGTCACGCCTCCAATTTTCTGACTCCGGACGGTTATTAAGTTACTGGAAAAACGCTGTTAATTTTCACAACCTAGAACGAACAAGCTTGTTGATGAATGTGCACACCTACCTTATATTTACATCTTTGGAAGCCAAATTACCTATCAAGACAATTTTGTTACTTAATAATTTGGCTTATTAGTCGATTCGCACGAATTTACTCACCCGAAACGGGCAAATCGACACGTTTATAGTAAATACAGCGTACGTAGTTGGACATACTCTTCTTCTAACTTCTGTCTAAGTAACTTTCGAAGTGAAATTAGTTTTTATGCACTTATGTTCTTGTCCGTGTATTATTCTTGCCTTAGTAATTCTACCGAAGGCACCGCTATCGAGTATACAAGGTTTTTCATATGAGCCCAAACATAAAAATCTAGAGGAGTAAGGTCAGGCGACATATGTCAAACTATTAGGGTATCTACGTACCCTGTATGTTTAAATACACGCGAACTAAGCGAAAAGTGAACCGTGACCGGCAAGTATATTTTTTTTTTTTTTTTTTCCTAATTGGCAGCTCGTAGTTGTGACCACTAAGGTCCTGGCTACTTAACCGGGCAAACCTGTGGGTGCCTTAAGCTACTAACTTAAAGCCTCCAGCTAGGGGCGAAAAATACTTAAAAATTAGGTGACCGCACGCTAAGGGCACCCCCTGTGGGGTACGAACCTCGGCTTAGGGCGTCACTGAGGGGAGGGCAGCAAGATGGGACAGGCTGGATCTAAATTATATTATTATTAACTGGGGAATTTAAAACTACAGGCTCAGCTACGGCGCGGGCTGGCGCGTCGTCGAGCAAGGGTCGGGGGGGGGGACAATTACGTCGGGGGCGTCGCGTAGGACCTCGGCGGCGAGGTCGGAACGATGGCGGTCTGTGTTTGTGTACTGTACTGGTGGTCCTACTGCTCTCCTGGAGGAGGGTTATGGGGTCATCGGGGTCGGACAGGGGACCGGCAAGTAGACCGTGAATCATGTTAAATACTCAAAAGCCGCTCCGCAACTTGTGACCTTTTCGTGACAACCTGGGTGCCTAACGTATGATGGATTGCTGGGAGGTGAGAGGTTAAAAAGTAGTGGGATGGCATAAACCAGTCAGTTAATTGGATTATAATACAATTTTTAAATATTTTAACTACATATATGCAAATTCGACCTTTGCTAGCATTATCGACTGTTTCATATGCACCGCTAAATATTTTTTGTGACAACTGGTGTCAAAGTTAATGTACGTAGAAATTTTTTGAACATGGTATAAAACTACTTCCTCTGTTTGATGTTTTAGTAAATTTGGTTACATCGCACAGTTTATAAAAGTGAAAAATCCCATGGAAAAGCAATGAAGGCCATTCAATTTGAAAGTTTAGAAAAATTTCATATTTAATGAAGAATTCCGGAAAACTTTCAAAAAATCATAAAAATTGGGTTTGTCGAATGCCATGAATTTTCGCCTAGGCTTTATGGGGTGCTTAACTGTTGCAAATGGGTCACACTATCACGTCCTGGAAAGAATTACTTCAAATTACAAGTCACCTTGTATACCATTAATACATAAGTTAAACAAACTGATAAACAAATGACTAAATACTAATACTTATGGCTTATGTGGGGCTCACATAAGTTATAAGTCATTTAGTTTTAGTTGTATCGCAGTACACTAAGAGTCCATTCATAATTATTTGACCTATGACAGCAACCCATGCAATTATAATTACCAACCTTATAATTACGACAATAAAGATCACTGTGATGCAAAATTAGGGTAAAATAACTGTAAAAGGACTAAATATTGACGACGCTCACTAGTTGCATAGTCCTATTTTGTATTGAGACCAACAAAAAATTTTGAGCTCAAAATGGAAAATGGATCGAAGTAAAAATTTGCTTACAAATAGGATTTAAAATTATTGTGAAAACCAAGGCACTAAAAACCGAGAATCCCGCTGCGTGTGTTCACAAAAATGCATTTATGAATTTTAAGGTTCAGTTCGTGTTAAACAATACATTACTACATGTGCATAAATATGTATGTAACATTTTACCATATTCATCAGATTGCTATGTTTGCTGGTTGCAAATCTAAACGTACTCATTTATATGTAAGGACTGACGTAATCGTAGGCACTGTTCAGAACGGGCGTCCTGATGTCGCGTTGACTATAGTGTTGTGGACACAGCTTAAGCCATGTCTTTTCTCTTGTATGATGGCTATCGTTTCCAATTGAAGAGGCTTACAAGAGCTAAAGTGCGGTCACTGTCGGATTGCATAGAAAAGAAAGAGACGCGCGATTACACAACGCTGGTAATTTATTGCAAAATATGAAGCAATTATGGATTTACAAAAAATCTATTCATTGGACTAAAAAATTAAAACACCGTTAGTATGTTACTTGTAGAATAATCTGACAAAAAATCTGAATGTTTGCATGTATATACATATATCCTCCCCACCTCCCAAAAAAAATATCTCTAAAAAAATATTTTAACGATTAAAAACCATACTTATGGTTTTTAATCGTTAAAATATTTTTTTAGAGGTATCTTCGTGATTTTTTTCTATCATATCAAGTATTATGTTTTCAACACACTATCTAACTAGCATATATCCATTAGAATATCATATATATTTCTGATTTTGGTTACTTTAATGGATCATATATTTTTAGGCATTATAAATTTGCGTTTAGGTCATGTAGTCGCCTTAAGGGGGATGCGCCAAGGTAGCCCGCGAAATTAAAATTTTCAGGTCAGTATCTGGTTGTATGGTGATTTTAATATGATTCGCGACCGTATCAAATATGGCTTTGCAGAATTATAATCATTAGAATCAGCAATACAACTCCTTAAGTTAGAATTGCCCTCAAATGTCATGATTTCATGAAATAGTCATTCAATAGGGTAATATGAACTTATAGAGTTGTATTGCTGATTCTAATGATTATAATTCTGTAAAGCCATATTTGTTACGGTCGCGAATAGTATTTTAATCAAAATAAAACCTGACAGTGACCTGCAAATTGCAAAAAACGTAACAAACTTGGAATTTCGCGGGCTACCCTGAAGGTTCCGCCTTAACTAGATGTGGCTGAAGACCTCAGTTCGCATTCGAAATTCAAATTTGAACAAAACCGATATTCTGAGGATATTAAGTGCGGCCAGTTCTTAGAATTCCTTGTTAGGAGTTCATCCATTTGGTTGTAATTTGTGCAATACTTCGATAGGTTTTGCCATTTTCTTAATATCGACAAAAGAAAGTACTCTCTAAGTTCTTAAATAGTATCCCGCATCCCACGATTACGATAACTTCTAAAAAATAATCCGCCTAAATTTGTAACCAAATAATACCAACATGCAATCTTATATGCGAACGTGCCATCACTCCTTGATTCCTTTTATTTCAGGAGCACACAATCTGTTCCTCCTGTTACCTGAGTTAAATCAATATATTCTATATCTCAAATAAGACTGTCTTTCCATTCTGTCCGTTCATCAGAGTGAGATTGTCATTTTTAGATCTGCCGTCGCCTCCCAACCTACATTAGCCGATACTAAAATGTTCAATCTTGAATAGAATCTGTGTCGCCACTGATGTAGAGCACGATTTCATTCTGACAGCATTGATTTGGACAATTGGATCTGGACTGTTCTAGGTTGTGTATCTGTTCTTTGATAGAAAAAAAAGGCTCTTGCGTATTGTCTATACATTATGCGTTACTTTGCTGACTCTCACTATTTTGCATTGACGTATCAGTCACTATACTGTGTTCCAAAACGATCTGATGAAAGTGTAAACAAACCCTGTTCAGTAAAATTCTTACGGAATCTTACTAAACGGAATTAGGAATTCATTCATCTGTATTGAGAAGGTTTTAACTTTATATCTCACCACTTTTTCCAACATTTATTGTATAACTATTATTAAATGGTTATTAAAAAATCATGGACAAAAATTTGAGGTTATAAAATTAACTTCAATTGTGAAATGAATTTTGGGTTTAAGTATTCAAATAATCAAATCAAAGTACTCAATTTGTAAGTGGCACTACTAATTGGCATCCTCAAGTACGTTTTCTGAACTATTTTGGATAATTTGCTGTAATTTCTACGTCTTCGTGTTCTTGTCGGACTGTAAATAAGTGGTTAACTTTATAGAGCCAATTAAAGGCCCGCTTGCACCACAAATCACTTAAAACATTTAGCTCAAAACATAACTAAAACGTCGTTCAGCCGTTTTCAACTTTGAAAAATTGATTGAAATAGTACGATGTGTTATATTCGTTTACCGGATGTATTATGTAATCTGTGGTGCAAGTGGGCCTAAATGTCAAAATTTAGTTGACCATTTAAAAGTTAAACATTACCACATTATTTTAAAACAATTTAGCTTACTAATGTCGAAGATACATAGATTGAATGCTCTTTATTATTATAAATGACAGATATAAAACAAGATTTTTTACACAGGGTAACACAATAGGCGGATGGGAGATAAAGTAAGTAGGGTAATTCAAACAAACATGCTAACAAGAAAACTATTTAAAAAGTTGCACTACTAACTAACAACTTCGCTTTATTTCCTCGAGAGCAAACAACGTAACATTAAAACTTCACTAAACAAAATAATGCAACAAAGAAGCACCTCTTGTAACCAATACAATGTTATTTACAAGTTCTATATGGCCAACACCAGTAGTATCGTGTTGTCCAGTAACTGGTTTGTGAAGGTTAGATAGACAGTCACTTCATGTAAAGTACTGAGGGCCTAGACAAAGTGACATTATATCAGCGACAATGCGCCATGTTATTTATTACGTAATCAGTATGTCAAAATGACAAACCTATAGTTTTATGACAGCTGCGCGCACAGATTATTGAAGGCCGGCAGCGCACGAGTCGTTGCCCGGAATGTTACCATTTTATAAATATTATGTTTATATAAACATTTAGAACTAGGTAGAGTGTATTTATTTTATTTCTTATTTTTATATTTTCGTGTGCTGCACCGGTTAACGGCATCACATCAACGCCGGCTGTCAGTGAAAACTAGCGCTGGAGCTCTGTCTCGCATAGGGTCGTAGCATTATGCTGAGCGATTGCCGTTTAGCGTGGATGTGACGCATATTTTCCCCCAACTCGGCCTTTTTTATATTTGTGTTTTTTTATCTGCGTCATGTTTACCGGAAATAACGTATTTTCTTTCTTTCATAATGATGATGGATATGTCATTTTATGGGACTGCCTTATGCTACCGAATAACGTTGAAAATCACTGTAGAAACGATATTGACTGCCTCATTGGTCGAGTGGTCGCAAGCCATACTGCTGAACATGAGGCGGGGTTCAATTCCCAGGTCGGGCAAAAGTGTTATTTGGTTTTCCATCGCGAATTTCTCAGTGGCGTCCTGGAGTCTGCATTTGTGCCCGATTGATGGTAATAGCCTCGCCCCCTATTACATGGGACTTAAACATAACTGGCAAAATGGGTGTGTACTGTAGGCACTCCTCTGCCTAACTCTTCGGGGAATACAAGCGTGATGTTATGTTATGTGTTACGTTTGTTGTAGAAATACAAAACATTTTAAAGCAATTGCCTCTTGTCTAGTCCCTCAGGTATTCAGCTGCATCTGGTTAGACTAGGCGCCGGACCCCGACAAAGTTGGGAAAAAGCAGATGATGATATGACCACAACCCACGCTCAAACTTTCTGTTAACACTTATAAAGAAAGAAAGAAAGAAACTGGGCGTCGAAACTGTCAACATTATCAACAGTTGTTAAGAGGGCGCACATGGGTCCACTAGCGCCACTCCTTTAAAAAAGTATTATCTCGTGACTCAGAAGGAATTTTGAATAACGGCTCAATAAGCGACCTCGGTAAGTGTGTCTAGAATTTTCTAATACCTTTTATAAACTTTCATATTGAGACATGAAGCAACAAAATACGATCTAAATGAATGTGGCCGCTTTTGTTTAGATCGAATTTTGTTGCTCCGTCTCTCAATATGAAAGTTTATAGAAGGTATCAGAAAATTTTTGACACGCTTACCGAGGTCGCTTATTGTTATTGAGCCGTTTTTCAAAATTCCTTCTCAGTCACGAGATAATATTTTTTTAAAGGAGTGGCGCTATTGGACTCGTGTACGCGCTCTTAAGTTGAATATATTTATTTTATACCACTTCGACAGTGGTCTTTGTATTCACAGCAGGACTTTGTTTTTATTTCTGTGGTCTTGATTTGATTACTGATTGAAGGAAGCGAGATACTAAAACGGAAACTATATAGGTATAGTCTATGCTAGATATGCATAAAAGCAGGTCATTTTTAACGCTTCGCTCTCTGTTAATATTTCCTAGTTTGCCTATTTATTATCATTATTGTCTTAGCCTTATCTTAATTTATTTTGGAGCGGTGCGGCATGAAATGTCTTCATAATTCATATTTCTCTCTAAGTCATCAAAACCAAAACAAACCTCGGACACTTCGCCGTTTTGCCAAGGCTCTGTAGACAGTATTACGAAATATCGAAGCGTAATGAATTAGATATTACATGCAAAATATCAAAGTTTCAAAAAGCTATAAAAGTCATAATATTCAAGTCATAATTATTGTTATTTTTGTCTGTTGTCTTTTACGTCATTTTTTATTTTTTCTTATTCTTATTCCTTTGCTTTGTATTTCATTTTATTTCCTTTCTATGATTTTCGTGTTGTATGTTTTGATTTATTTTAATATTTTCGCTTTGTCAAACTTACTGAATCCACCTAGATTATAGGAGAATGATGTGGTCTCCTGAAACGCACACTAGTACTGTCCTTGTTCTTGTAAACTTGCATGAAATTGTGAAACCTCTGTTGGAGATCCAAATAAATAAGTAAATAAATATAATAGAACAGTCTTTGTCATTATTTTCATCTTCTTGCCACATTATCTTTCACACAGTCCATTCATCGTTTTTTTGGTTTTCAGTCGATTCATGCTATAAACTTTCTTCACGACATTTGCCCCATTTCTCCAATGTTAGAGACAAATCTAGCAAAATAAAATATGTATTAGGTTCAATACCTGTATTTGTTTTGACATACACCTAAAAATAAATTCATCTTCTTTTCTTTACAAAAAATGTATTCGTTCTATGAATAAATACATTTTTCAGGACACTAGTTCTCTAAGGATAGATTTTGTCACGTTTTATCATTCATAAAAGCGAATTTCCGGTGACTTTTGTACCAAAATTATTGAGGGGCCAATACACAGGGATGTACTTATAATACAATGGATTTAATATCTCCGACCAATTATAATTTTATTCTTGATTTAGTTTTAGATGAAACTGGAATTGGATACCATTCATTTGCTATTCGAAAGCTATTGGTATTCTTACATTGATAATTGTGCTATCGCCCTTAATATGTCGGCGTGAGCAAATTATAACGTAAAACGGAACGCAACGTTTAGTGGCATCATTTCCCCACTCAGTGAATTAGGCGAGTGGTAGAAGGGACCGGCCTTTATAAGACAGCGCACGCGCACTGAGCAAAGGAGGACAGTCTGCCCCGACAAAAGCGTCGCTTTTGATAGTCCCTATAAGGCCGAATGTCTTGCCGACAGCCTAGAGTCCCAATATTCTCCCAGCTCTTAACCAGTAGACCAAGCGCACTTGAACAAGTTTGACGTGGAAGTCGAACGTAGAGCTTTCCTCCCACCCGTGGAAGACCCTGATGATCCTCTGCCTCCCGTCACTCCAGACGAAGTGTACGACATCATAAAAGGGCTTTACGCTCGGAAAGCCCCCGGTTCGGACGGTATCACCAATAAAGTGTACAAACTCCTCTTCGCCCCTCTCATAATGCTTATCTGCTGCCATTCTCCGTGGCGCCATGAGCAATAACATCTTCCCACAAGCGTGGAAAGAGGCCACCGTTATAGGCATCCCCAAACCAGACAAGCCGCAGCAGTTTGCTCAATGTTCTCGGCAAAATCTACTAGAGCCTTATTTATAAGCGTCTCAAAGTCTATTCTGAAGCAAAGAGCCTCATCCCCAACGAGCAGTTTGGGTTCCGTACCCAACACTCAAGCATCCAACAGGTCCTCATACGGTGGACCTGTCGGAGTAGAGCACTTAAGCGCCGAGTTTCAGCTTAACGCGACGACGGGCGTGCTCTTCTTCGACATAGCGAAAGCATTCGACAAAGTCTGGCACAACGACTTGTTATACAAGCTATACCCCCACCAAAGTGTGCGAGATCGTCTCGTACTCATACTACGTGACTTTTTGTCGAATCGCACTTTTCGCTATCGTATCGAGGGTGCACTCTCGTCCCCTCACCCTATTCGGGCGGGTGTCCCTCAGGGCTCCGTGCTATCTCCTCTAATTTTCACGCTGTTCACAAGCGACATCTTTAAAAGTAAAAAGGCATAGTTGGCTCTTTTCGCCGATGACACTGCTATCTACTATACAGGTCGCAGTCATGACACTATCGCTCGCACTCTCCAAACCTCCACAAACGTCTTAGGCGCTTGGTTCCGGAAATGGAGAGTCGAGGTAAATCACGATAAGAGTCAGGCGGTTCTCTTCTCGAGACCGACGTCCTTCCGTCCTCGCCGCGACGCCCCAATCCACGTCCGCCCCGACCCTTGCTCGAGCCAGCCCGTGCCGCTGAGCCTGTAGCTTTAAATTCTTCCGCTTATAATAATAATTCCGATCCAGCCTGCCCCTTGTTGCCCTCTACCAGCAACGCCCTAAGCCGAGGCTCGTACGCCGCAGGGAGCGCCCTTAGCGTGTTGTCACCTAGTTTGTAAGATTTTTAGCATTTAGTTTTTTTTTTTTTCAGCCCCGGCTGAGGGCCTTAATTTATTAAGGCAACCACAGGCATGTCTGGTTAAGCAACTGACAACACCCTTGGTTGACCTGCGAGAAACGATTCCCAAAAAAAAAGTTATAGAAGGCAGTCCGATTCTAGTGAGCGCCCCGTCCACAGCTCTAATTATGACACGGATCACGCCCGAACCACATTATCATTATCATTATAATTAATTAATACTAAATTATTTAGTTTTCTAATCATTTAGAGTTAAATGGCGAATGAAAACCCTCAATACCACGTGGACCTCGTAAAAAGCAAGTCTCCTTCAATAATACGCTACGCTATTATCAACTTAGTCTGTATTCGATTTTGACTAGTTCCTTTAAATCTCTGGATCTACAGGCACTGAAATAGATTTCATTGAATCATTTAAGGCGCTTAAACGTTACACCATAATTTTAAAATAATAAGATATTAATTTGCTCGTTTTTTTTGAGTTTTTAACATGATAACTACTTTCAAATCACTTACAAGGTTAATTAACACCCAGTAGAGGCAGATCATGATTGCATGAATTACATCAATTCGGAAATAAGCTACATTTAATCTTTGAGATGTTCGAACATCAACCCCACATGTATTTGCAAAAGCCGCGGCAGGTTATTCTTGTAAAGTAATCCGAGGTCTGGACGAAATCTCCTTGTTAGCTCTGTGAAGAATGTTGAACGTAATAGGTTTAAAGATTTGAAGAACGTGGTGTGTCGTGTAACAGGTGATTAGAAGGCTTGATAGTGGAAATAAAACTTCGTTATTACTGTTTTAGTTTTTTCATATTAATTTATTATAATGAGATTTTACAAAAAAAAAGTGAAGTGAATAATTTCTTTTCCTGGTTATGATAGTGTTGTTACACGTTTCCAAAACTTTTTGGTACGTTTGTGGACTATTGACATTAAAAATCTTCGTTTTTTAAGTACACACAGTAAAATAGATACAGATACGGCGCATATTAGTATTACGTAGAAAGGTACTGCTTATTTCTTAAGAAATTTCATCCAGCAGACCTGCGAAAGGAGAAATGAAAAAGAAATGTAGACAATAGTGTGTGAGAACAAGAAGAGAAGAATTTGATTTGTGACGTCATAAACTAGAATAATAAACATACTTACTATAAAAAAATAAAAAATAAAAACTTGTTTTTAATTCTATATTGAAAATACGTGATAATTAGAGACAATATTAATTATTCGGGGTTGGCCCGGCCCTATTTCATTCAATTTAGTTTATTTATTAAATTTATTAATATTATAATATTTTATTTATCCTCCTACTGGAACGCCATGCAGCAATTACAACAACGGAGCAACAAATTACTTAATGTGCTGTTTTCCATCCATAATGTGCGCGGTGAATATCGAACGGGCGGCGATGGAACACGCACGTCCACACAGAGCGTTAAGAAGACACTTTTCCATAATTCCATAAGTCCATCCATATTGTGCACATTCTTTGCAAATTTTTGAGACTATGACAGCTACATAAATTAAAGTCAAAGCCCGACCTAATGAAGCGACCTAAGGCTTCGCTAAATCAACTAAAACATATCAACACGTCCGTAATAAATAAACAGCAAAACAACACACAGTCGACAACCCTACCACTTCTAAGTGGTCTCGAACTTAAAACAATAGTTCCTCCAAGCCCACCACAACGGACTCCCGGACTTAAGACTTTGGTACTTTTGTACGAATGCTTTGTTATATACTTACTAATAGCTGTGTTTCAAGAAACTTGCTGAGGTTATAATCCCCTAAGAAAGTTTCACTTTGCGCAACCAAGTGGGGTACGGAATTTATCGTTCTTTTCCTTGAGAAAACTCCGATAGATTCAACATTATTACTTTTATTCTTCAAGCCGAGTTGGAGCAGTTTTTCAAGAGATGGTTTAAGGTAATATATGTAGCCACGTTAGGAAACTGTTGGTCTTAAGAGAAGTTGCTTAGCTTATTTTGTGGAAAACTTGCAATTTCGTTCTACTCGCTTAACTCACTGTTAAAGAAATCTGCGAAGATTTCAAACTATAGAAACCTGATAAAATAATTACTTACTAAGTAATATACACGTGTGTGATTTGATATACGGAGCTACTCAGGGAGATAGAATACTATCCATATCTGCATAAACTCAAGCCTTCTTCGATGTACGAAGCAAGAAATTATAGAATGCCACGTGCTACGACTCTCACGTTATGCTTTCCGAGACAAAACTCATTTCTATTTTAAACATTGTAATTTATTCAGTACAATTTTGTGGTCCAACAAAAAGTTATTTTCATACTCAGTTTCCAATCTCTTTTCCTAGTTATTACGAGACCATAGCTTTTAATTTAGGTCTATTATGAATGTGCCTCCTTTTTATTCTTCGGTTCTTTTTAATTAAGCCATCACTTTACTTCAGCTTTATTAAAAATCATTATTATTCTAATTTGAAGGGACGAAATAAAAAGATTCGTTCGCATTTCATCTCTCACAAAAGATTATGAATTATACAGAAATCTTTTTAACGTTTTTTCTTAACAATGCTTTTGTTTTTCCTTTTCTTAATGGCTGGAAATTGGTCAGGACCACAATAAAAATATTGTTCAGCCATTTTTTTAAATTTAATTATACTGCCGAGATCCTTCATATTTTCTGTTTCTTCAAGCCGGACGTTGACATTCAGGTTTGACACTTTCCATCCTGGTAACTCAACGTAGTGTAGTAGTAAATTCATTTTGACCGCATGCGAGCGGCCTTACAGACCGCATGCGGTCAAATAAGGTAAGAATATAATTTACGGCACAGTTCCGTGTAGTTTCTTGCCCGTTCTTCTCCATAGGAACCTACTACGCTTTAGAATGGTCTACTAGAAAAACTCAAACTCAACTCAAACTCAAAGCATTTATTTCAAATAAACCAATTACAGGCACTTTAGAATTGTCAAGGGGTCGGTCAGTCAGAAAGATGAAGCTAGTTACCAATTCCAAAGCGTAGTAGGTACCTATGGAGAAGAACGGGCAAGAAACTCCATGGACACTCTTTTAAATCAAAAAATGGTTACAAAATATTGATTACATCGTTCATGTTGAAATTATGCATGTGAGAACGATGCAGAACGTTAAAAGCGTCCGTAATAAAAAGACAAAAGCAATTCAAATATTAAATTAAATTAAAATAAGCCGTGGCAGCCAAGAAATGACCAGTCCCCACTGACGGCGCCCGTTCACGAACATGACGCATAGATCAGCACCATTCAGCTCAACCATTTTGAAGGGAACTTAATGATCCAACACACACGCCACCACCAGCGAGACATTAGAGTGAGCATGACAAACTCTCAGCCGCCAGGGCACATTCAAGTCAATGAAAGAAAAACCTATTAAATGGTAGCTTTATAGTAGGTGCATAGTACTCACACCTGTGCTATGCAATTATACAATACTAAAACATTGAATTTATACAATGCAAAGATAAGTTTTTAAAATCTTCAGCAGCTCCAACAGTAGTTTCAAATGCTAATCAATTATTTTATGCGCCCTTGTGGAGCAGGACCAGCGTTGAGCCAAGCATTTTTATCAGCGATGTAATCCCCCAACTTATAATATGCCTGGCTGCATAGTGTGCGTTTTATACAAGATTTGAATTTAGTTTCATTCAGTTGAAGAATATGGGGAGGTATTTTATTGAAACATTTTAAACAGTACCACATGAAAGATGAGTCTACTTTAGCCAGCCTGAAACCTGGTTGAACTAATTGATCCCTATTTCTAGTGATATAATTGTGTCTTTCACCTCTTTTACTAAAAAGATGTAGATTTTTCCTTACGTACATGATGTTTTCATAGATATATTGACAAGGTACCGTCATGATGTTAATATCTTTAAACCGTTCCCTTAGAGAGTCGCGCCTGCGGAGGCCATATATGGCTCGGATGGCTCTTTTCTGCAGAATAAAAATAGACTCGACGTCTGCAGCCCGTCCCCATAGTAAAATACCGTACGACATAATACTATGGAAGTAACTAAAATAGACTAGCCTCGCGGTACCTACATCAGTAAATTGACGGATTTTTCTCACAGCATATGCTGCTGAACTTAGCCGTCCTGCAAGGGATGTTAAATGAGGACCCCATTGAAGCCTTGAGTCAAGCGTGATGCCCAGGAAAACAGTTTTATCGACGAATTCTAGTTTCTCTTGATTTAATAATATCTCACAATTTGTACTTTTGACATTTGGTAAGGAAAATCTAATACACTTAGTTTTATTCCCATTTAATACTAAATTATTAGCAGTGAACCAATTTTGGATCTGCAGTAGGGCGTTATTTACGTCGTCAAGATTTGATGCACGTCTATTAATTTTAAAAATTAAAGAAGTATCGTCATCAAATAACACCATTTGTGGTAGGGTTTTTAACAAATGGGGTAGATCATTAATATATACTAAAAAGAGGAAAGGACCCAATATCGAGCCTTGTGGTACACCCATTTTTACTTTTAAACCGAGTGAATTGACACCATTTATTTGAACTTGCTGTTGTCTATCATTTAAATAAGATTCTACTAAACTGAGAGCAAGTTTTCCAAGTCCGTAATGCTCAAGTTTCAAGATTAGGGTTTCGTGGTCGACGCAATCAAATGCCTTGGAGAGGTCACAAAAGATTCCTACAGCGTCTTGGGCTTCTTCCCACGCCGTAAATATGTGTTTTAATAAGGTGACACCGGCGTCAGTCGTACAACGTCCCTTGGTGAAACCATACTGTTGATCATGTAAGATGTTATTGGTGTTAAAATGATTGAGCATTTGATTCAGCATTACCTTTTCAAACACCTTGCTGAAAACCGGCAACACGGATACGGGTCTATAATTATTGGTGTCTTTACTATCCCCTGATTTGAAAAGTGGTATTACCTTACTGTATTTCATTAGATCCGGGAAGACTCCTTGATCCACACACAAATTAAATATTAAGGCCAAGTACGGCGCTATAGTCTCAATAATGGAGGAACACACTTTGATAGACATTCCCCATATATCTTCGGTTAGTTTAATCTTGATTTTCTTGAAAGCTTTTAATACTATTATGGGGTTTATATGCTTGAATTTAAATTCAGTCGGGCAGGATGAAACGTTTGCTTTTAATATGTCAATAGAACGCGAGCTTAATCTTTCTAACCGACCAACCCTTGATAATTCATAAGTGCCTGTAATTGGTTTATTTGAAATAAATGCATAGAGTTTGAGTTTTACAGCGGTGAGTACATCATCATTGCCAACAATGGCCGGCAAATTTAGGCCAAAGCAAAAAGTTTTAATCCTGAAAACTAGGATTTGGTCAAACCAGAATATTTAACTACTTTATAAAAAAAATGGATTTACGCGAGGTAACCGCTAAGTAACGAAGAAAAAAAATCTAGCCCGCAGCGCTGAAAGGGTTTAACCGTATTTTCATAAAAATATCATTATAAGGCCAAATAATAATTATACTGTTACTGAATTAGAAAATTCTGCTTTATGTGACGGTTCTTCCTACTTAGTGCTATTATTTTTACCAAAAATAAGTAAAATCCCGCGGGGTAGTTGCGTAACACACTTATAATGTCAATTGATCGCAATTTCTTTCATTTCTACGGTTCTGCCACATTCATTGCGTTATTTACCTTGTTAACTAGTCGAATTGTTCAAACCAGAAATGTAGGGATTAGGAATTTCCTTTAAAACCCTCGGATTGTGATTCAAAGGGTATGTCGCAATTAGGGTGCTGGTATACAATACATATATCTGTCGCCTTTCACGTCATCGGAATAGAGGCGTGTTTTGAGTATTTGTTTTTTTTATGGTTTTTATTCCTAACTAGTAATCTTCTCTCGTCTAGCTTTGTTTTAGTACAGTTTTAATGAATAAATTGACTAAACCTTTTTAGTAAATAATGGTCCTATCAATATTCTTTACGCTCGGTGTAATCTTTGCGCTCAAAGGAGGTAATTATGGAAAGTTTGCCAAGCAGGCTGCACGGCGAAGTTCCTTTGCCTTGAGTGAAACTATTGAAATGCTGAGACCAAAAAGTTTTGTGTCGAGAAAAAAAACGTGAGTTTCAATTAAAAATTACTTTTAGGTGTAACGAAGTTGATTAATCGGTGAATGATGTCTTTTTCGATCATATCAAAGCAGGAACGTCGAATAGCCTTAAGATTTTAGCCAAGAAACTTAATATGATATATCGAACTATTGTTGACGGAACGAGGCTGAATATTAATATTTTACTTCTATAGCCTATTTTTGAAGCTGCCCAAAATCTAGACATAGGAGGGTTACTCATCCAAATCTTCACCGCAACATATATCACTTCACCACACAGCCCAATCAATGCTCTTTGACCTTAACCCAAAAAAAATAATCAAAGCAAAATATACCCTCATGAAAAAGTGAAAGGGAAATCCCTTACCATCAGAAGCCTATCATTTCACGTGATTCGCCTTAGGGCGGTGGCTAACTTAATTATCGGAGGCTTGCAACTCACTACGAAGGTAATTATCTGTTTTGGTGTATAACGCTTCTGGAAGGCTCTTGAAAGGAACTTGCGAGTTATTTGGTGTGAAATAAGGATTTGTATGGAATGGGGCGGTTGTCTTTTGTTACATATTTATGACAATGAACCAAATTGTGAAAAGTTTGTTTCGAACCTCATTAAATGAATTGAAATTGTGTGCACAATTCCAATTCGAACTCATTTGTTTTTTAAAATTTCTCTGATTCTTACGTTGACACTGTTCGAATTTTGAAATAGAGATTAGAGCTACACACCTCCATATGTACCTCCAAATGGTTTTAGAGATGTGCAAGTAGATCCATAATTATTAATTTCTACCTGAAGGCCAATTTATTCTCGTACTTAAAAAACTGTCAAATTCAAGTCACAATCTCATCTCAGCGACAATCAATGTCAAAAATTCGTCAAAATGTAGGTAAATCGATTGTTCTTTTTGACTGAGATTCAAATGCTGCTGCTCATTATTTATCCACGAAACATTCTTCATATTTATAACTACAAACTCTACTTTCGAAAGATCTTGAATTGTCTCGTATTTTCCGGTAGTCCAATAAAATGAAAATGGATTTTATCGGCAATAAAATGTTGCTTGAGAAATTGAAACAATTGAATCGTAAATTAAGTTACTTCAACACTTATAGAGACAACTAGTATCTGCTATCGAAGATAGTCTCGCGAATCTTACAACGGATTGTGAAGACCGAATACTTGAAACTTTTCTCAAGACGATATTTTGAACGTAAAAGATTGTTTTGTCTTATATTTGCTTTTAACGCTATATTTATTCATTCTTATTACGTTATTAGACTAAGATTTGAGGGGATAAGTTCTGATATTGTGATTTGGGGGCATATATTATCTTATACAAGTAATATGATAGTTTATTAAAGGTCAGGTGCGTAGTACTAGCTACCGGCGTGCGTGTACAATCAAATGTATGAACGGCAACGAAGCAAAAGGAGTATGTAAGGATCGTAGCAGGTGGCGTTCTGTAGTTTCTGTCTACTCCCATGGGAAAAAGTCGTGAGTTTATGTATGCATGTAAGAAAGTTTGTATATTAGAGCAATTTAGAATAGTATAGGAAACGTTTATTCAGTGAGGAAATAACATATTAGGATTTAGTTTTCCTGTCATGGTCATTGTGAAAAATGGTCCCAATAATTATCGGCTAAAGAAGAATGATCACAACTATTTTATGTCAAAAAGATTATTATAGCTGCGGGTAAAACCGATTGTTGGCGTGGCGACGCGTCGCCACGGTATACGATGGTATGTTTCACATCTGCCAGGCGTCCCGTGTCGGCTCAATTTTTTTACTAACAGGAAGACACTGTTCCTCCTCTTAACGTTATCTCTTAGTGGCCTTTTACGACACCCACAGGCGCGGAAGTGGTGGCCTAGACTTAGCAGGGAACCGAACGAGACTAAATCTATAAATGAGGATGTGGTCGCCTACTCTTTGGTGGAAAAAACGCGGTACTGAAATCATGCGTAGGTACATGATCATAAGTTATTATATCGTACCAGACAGGCGTGTTGCTGGGGAGATTGCGACGGAATTTCTGCTGCCTGGCTAAGTTCGTCTACGTCTTTTGTAACTTTTATCATTAAAAAAGTGCTGATTAATTATTTGAATAAATTAGTTTTTGATTAAAAAGAAATGTGCATAAATACATTCATAAACTAACGCTTTTTTCCCACGGGGGTAGGCAGGAAACTTCACAATGAAACGTGCTACCGTCAAACGGGGTGAATAGGGATGCAGAGGTGAATCAGAAAGAAACTTTAAAAAGGATTTTAAAATTGAAATAATATAGTTTGTTGCCAACAAGGGCACTTAGAATAGAATAGAATAGAATAGAATACTCTTTATTATGTACACCATAAAAATTACAGATATAAAAGTAGAAATTTTACATAGGGTGACACAATGGGCGGTCTTATCGCTAAAAGCGATCTTTTACAGACAACCTTTGGATGGATTCAAGGTAGAAGGAGAGACAATAATGCAGGTAGTCAGTGGTGTACCATTTACATATACAACAAATACATACATACATAAAACATATACCTACCTACATAATATAATATATACAATAATAAACATGAAACAAGAGTAAGGAAACTAAATGTAATGACAATGTTTAAGGAGAGAGGAAGTGTTTTTTAACCAGAATTTTAAAAGTGGACAAAGATTGAGCACGCCTTATCGACATGGGCAAGGCATTCCAACACCGTACTGCTTGAACTGTAAAAGACTTGCCATAAAAACTGGTGGAATGCCTCGGCATCTCTAGTCTTAAGTTTTCCGATGATCTCAGGTATCTATTATGTGTGTCATGAAGGAACTTGAAACGTTAATTATAATATAGTGAACACATTAAGAGTCCTTTTTGGCAACAAATTATATTATTTCAATGTTAAAATTCCTTGTATTGTTTGGTCTCGATTCACCCCTGCATTCCTATTCACCCCATTTACGGTACCATCGTTAAAATATTCCTATGGGGTCTTCCACGTTCTTCCATGGTCATACACGTGCATACCAACTATTACGCAGTCCTGAAAACATAGAAGTTACTTATTATTATTATTATTAGTCTGTCACAAAACTTCCTCATAACTCTGGTTATCACAGCAAAATGTTTCTGCAGTTCACTTTTTGCTAGTAAAAACATGTTTTCAACAACTTGCAAAGACTACCTATTAATAATCCTTAAGTAAAATTACATTTATTTAGCAAAGTTGACAAGACTAAAATTGGTAAAACTTGTCTACGCTTCTCAGATTAGTGTCAAAAATGTCCTAATTAAGCAGCCAGTGATTTTCTTTGTACAAAATTAGCAAAAATTTGAATTACATTTTCTGAACGTAAAGGCGCGTTGGTAATTATTATTTTTACGTAATCAACGTAATTATTAGCCTAGGTCTGAGCTTTTGCAAAGTTTGTTAAGTTTTAATATAGCAATTATGAAAAAAACTGTTTTAGTATTTTAACAAACGTTTAGGTTAAGTTAATCGTGAGCAGTTTTTTTTTTCTTTTTAAGGTCTCGCATATTAAATTTTCCGTATTCATAATTAAAATTAGTCGGTAACCGAACAATCATTATTGCAGAGTGATGTTAAAAAACTGCTGAAACAGTTATCATCAATTACCGAAAACGAATTTTTGGCAGTTAATTGTTTTTTTTGTCCAGAGGTATTCTGCAAGGACTTAATTCTTGAGTTCTCTGATTCAAAAAACATAAAAGAAGCCACGGGTGTCTTGTCTGTAACGGAAACCTCATACATTGACCAAACAAAATTAAAACATTAAATCATATTGAAGGAACATTACCTGATAAATAATTTATTATCTGCTTGATATGTAAATGACTAATAAAATAGATTGTTCTTTGAATTGGTATCATACGAGTGTACTATTAGGAGAACCAATAATATTTGTTTATCTTATTATATTGTATTGCACAGTAATTTCATCTCCATTGTAATGCATGTTCCAAGGTCGAGTAGATTTGGCTTGGCACATAATATTATTTGGATTATATCTTCATGTTCGTGAACGGGCGCCATCAGTAGAGACTGGTCATCTCTTAGCTGCCAAGGCATATTTTAATTTAATTAAATATATGAATTGTTTTAATCTTTTTATTACGGACGCTTTTTACGTTCGATCTATCCAATATTTTGTAACCACATTTTGATTTAAGAGTGTCTGTGGTATTTCTTGCCCGTTCTTCTCCTTAGGTACCTACTACGTTTTGGAATGGGCAACTAGCTTCATCTTTCTGACCGACCGACCCCTTGAAAATTCAAAAGTGCCAGTAATTGTTTTTTTGATTGAGTTTGATGGGCAGCCATTACACAATTATTACGGTTTACGTCAATGGGGATAAGTAGAAACTAAAGAACCTAACACGCTGAATTCCTGCTCCAGGATATAGAACTTACTTTTTATGAACCGACTTAAGAAAAAGGAGGAGGTAACCAATTCCACAGTATTTTTACGATGTCATTGTGACTAGTGGACAATCACAATTGCTGTTGAAAACAGATCACGTCATATTGACCTATAATAATTCTGACTTAGTTGTTAGTGAACAGTTCAGTTTGAAAATAAATAGCTGCAAAAATAGGTGCCAATTTTTTCGCACACATAGCTGGTTATATCGCTCACGAGTTGTTTTTCTTGAAATACACTTTGTTTATCCTCATATTATAATATTGATACCTTAATGTGATTTGTCTCTATATCCTGATATACATTGTTTGACCTTTCCCTATGTGATGAGGGCAAGGATCTTCAATGAATTTTTTTATTGCTTCTTGAAATATAAACGTATATTTTTACAATAAACTTACTATATTATAAACCTGGTGAGACATACGAAGTAGTTAACGATAATTTTTCGTAGAGAGAGTGAAGTTCGCTGCGACGATGCTGCCACCCACCGGGAGCACGGGAACGCACGATGTTCACGCCGTAGAATGCTGGCGCCATTCGCCGCTAGATGGCGTTGTAGATATATTGAACAACATAATGAAACGTCAAATCAAATCAAAATCAAATCAAAAATATTTATTTGCCAGAATATGGTACAATAGATGTTACAGTAAATTTAGTAACGTGTATGTAAGTTTTCTCTTTCTTCAACAGTCAGTGTCAGTTTTCACTTCAACGCCGGCTGTCGCTGAAAACCAGCGTTGGGGCTCTGTCTCGCATAGGGTCATAGCATTATGCTGAGCGATTGCCGTTTTGCGTAGATATGACGCATATTTTCCCCCAACTCGTTCTTTTTTGTATTTGTGTGTTTTTCTCTGCGTCATGTTCACCGCAAATAAACGTATTTTCTTTCTTTATTTTCTTTCTTCATGTTTTGTTTAAAGACCAACAAAAATCTTCCTAATACTGTATTACAAACTAACAATAACAATAAAAAACTGCAGAGCATATTTCAGCCAAGGTCAAGAGCAGGCCAGCTCTTCAAGTGGGCAAACGTTAGCCAGCAGCTGAGAATGATAACACAAATTGAAACAATACAGAAACTATTTCGGATAATGGAGCTAGAAACTGTGACGTAAAATCTATCTGTACGGCTCAACATAACGGCTATATGTAGCATAGCGTCTCCTAAAGAGTTGGCAGAGATGTGAGTATACTTACATTACGCCGTGTTTTAAGTCCCTTATAATATGGGCGAGTCTGTAACGATTTTTTTTCGTTTTTTTCTTTTTATATTTCGGCAGAAATACAGACTCCGGGCTGCTACTAAGAAATCCCTGATGATCAAAATCTATAACACTTTTATATAAGCCTATGTAATAACACTTTTTTGACCTGAAAATTGAACATAGGTGTCCGCATTTATTACTACTATAGCAAAGAGGCAGTCACTGTCAGTCGAGGAACTGTGTGTTAGCAATTAATATAAAGCTGGGTATTCACTATGTTCGCGCACCAACTGCTCCATGCAATTGCTGTACATTTATATAAAACGTACGGTCACCACGACAAAGCAGGGGTTCTACTCTTTAGAGAGAATATCCGAAAATAGTTGATCAGTCAAAACAAGTGTAAAATATTTTTGTTCGGACGGGATTATAACACGTCGGGAGTAGTGAAAACTGTCAAATCGTGTTGTTATTCATTCTTAGTTCGGGCCCGGAGTAATCTTACGTCCGTAAGTGATACGGAGTTGAAAACGTGCATAACTTTGGCCGAAACTACGGACTTCGTGATTAGGAAGTAGACCACCTGATGCGCGGTGTCTCCCGAAAAAAAAGTATGGGATAGGACAGATTAACCATTTCCAAGCAAAATAATACCATTCTATTGTATAAATTACTTGAAAACACCACAGAAAATAACAAAAAGCTCCCCTGTAAATTTTACAAAAATCAAGTTACTTGTTTTCAAGCCGGAGCAGCCGGGTTGGTGCGCAAACGTAGTGTATAGCTTAAGGAGCTTCCCTGATCAATCAATCAATCAATCAATCAATAGTCTTTATTTGTAAACACAGGTTAACACAGTGTGCAAGATGTTACAATTGTTATATTAAAGTTCCTCTATGTTTTGCCATTTGGCGTACAAATATACATTTATTGGAGGCTTCTGCCAATTAAGACAATTAGTTTATAATAATTCGGATAATGTCAATTTAAAATAATAAAAATGTAATTTAATAAAAAGCAATAGGTTATGTAAGGTAATGTCAATATTTAACGAAAAGCTACAATGTCAATACTAAATAATAATAATGTCCATATGTTACTGATAAGAAAAATATTTAAAATTGACATTGTCCACAGATTTAGTATTAGAGTCGTCATACATAAATATTCATGTCACGCATATACAAATGATGAAACGACCTTGAGCGTTCGGTCCTTCTCTGTCCCGTCGCTGAGCCTCGCTCTGTCCCGCGCCCTGCGCACGCCCATTTATCATAGAATTCTCAAATATTGTGGAATTATTTTAATAAAAAAAGACAAGTGAGCTTTTGAAATAAAATAAAACGACAATTATTTAGATGTTTAAACTATCTATCCATTAGTGTAATCCTTAAATTATTAGAACGTCACCTTTAAGAAAAGATGTATGCAATCAATAATTTTAGTCACATTTTTAAAAGGAGATTTTAAATGTATTTACAACACATAAAAACAAATAAGAACGAGCAATGTAATAATAGGATAACGAACATTAATAATGTGCTTTTAGATGTAGTTTATTACCCATAGTGAACGAGTTAATAGCCTCTGAATAACGCACTATGGCAAGGTTTTGGTCGGGGTACCGCCTTATGCTCGGCCAACTCTGTATCATAGACGCTATCTGTAGGTACTTACTGACACAATAATCCGTAATGAATATGGACGTATTTGAGAAGATTAATGCACTTTAGTGTGTTACTGTGACAAGTGTTTTGTTGACGTTGATTCGGGTTTTTTTTTTTTTGTAACAGCTGCAGCTTTTTTATCTGCTTTTTCCAACAACGTTATCTGATTAATAGCCATGCTTTTAGCTATATTGGTTGGCTCAAAAGAGCTGTTGAAATTCAGTTATTACATGGAGTCACTGCCATCTCTCTAAAGCCAATTTTTTATGAGATTATATTATTATCTCAGTAAGCAACTTGAGATCTATTTGTTTATTTCGGTATATAAAAACAGTAATACAATGAAATTTTATACATGAACTTAATAAAAAGGATACTTATCGTGGCATTTATACCACAAAATCAAAAGCTTGTAAAAGCTTACAGACACAACAGGTCCCCTCTGAGTAAGAGGGAGAGGGCCGTAATCTAGCAGGCGGGTCCAGTGCGGATCACACATGTCTTCGAACTTTTTTGATTCTAGGACTTGCCGGTTTCCTCACAATATTTTCCTTCACCGTTTTGAGGGCGGTGGTGATAAAATAAACCACACAAAGTACCTGCTTGGATTCGAACTACACAACCTACAAGTCCAACTCGTCAGTTGGGGGGCCACCACTGCTCTCAAGATTGTTAACTTTTCCAATTTACTAGTAGCATAATCCCAAAAAACGGTATATTCACTTATATAAATTGACAACATAATTCCACATCAACATGATCAAATCCCGTAACACTATCCGAAAGCCTTAAATATTTCCACTCATGTGTTGGCACACAAAACATCTTTCATTTTATACATTTTTTACGCGTAGAAGAAAAACAGAGGGGTGCCAAAAAGCGACGCCTAACTCGATCTTGGGTATATTAAATTACCCAGGAGTATAAGATTTTTGTGTTGGCTGTCTATCTTATTATTGATTTAGTAGTTCGCTCTTAGTGAGTTGACATTGCCTGTGTCTCGTTTAAAAAGTTACAACGGATAAAACTTTCTTTTTTTTGTGGGTAAAACAGTGTGGGTGTTTTTGGTGTGTGGGACGTCGTGTTTCAGGCTTTAGGGAATTGAAATAAAAACTGCGCTGTTAATGTTTGTGATCTTTTAAAGTGTGTGGGTTTTGAGAACATAAAAGAAAGGTGGCTGTGGTTACAGCTTGTAGGCGGCAGTTACTCAGAAGTTTTTAGGAATGACGCACTGGGCTGAAGACAGTGAAATTGGAAAATTCATCCGTTCGCAATCAAAGGTGCTGCGTCACCGGAAGCATTCAAAATCAAAATCAAAATATTTTATTTCACATAAACCTACATGAACACTTACGAAATGTCAGAAGCTAGGTGCACGGTTCCAATTGGTTGTTTCCTATAGAGGAGAGCCGGCAAGAAACTCCACGGTTACTCTTTTAAAAATAAGGGGCTTTTACAATGTTTCAAATTACAGAGTTGATAGGTATGGGAGAACAGTGTAGGCCTGTAATGTAACAGTTCAGATTCGAGCATTACATCAGTAAGTGTTGAGAACCGAGCATTACATTGCGCAACCTGTAATGATATAATTTGTAACATTACATTCACCGGGACCATTCGCCATTAATGTAACACCCTTGATACAGATTGTAATATGAATGCGAATTTTATCAAATCTTGGATTGGTACATTACAGGGAAATGCTCGTCAGTCAGTGAGGCAGTATTGTATCGTAATGCTCAAAATCCAATATTGGATTGTTACACGCGAATGCTCCGGTGAAGGAGCGCCTTAAGAATAAAATCATACCTAAACAAATGAAAACCATCGCAGAACCATTCACCATCGATGCTCCTTGGTTTACTCTATAATAATTAGTACAAACAGTACGATAGACCATGATTATATTGCATGATCAATAAGGTTCTAGTACCTGGTATACGACCTTGAACACCCTTCTGAAAATGTTGACAGTAATCAAGTAATCTCATTCAAAGTGTATAAATCAATCAAACTGTCCCCAGTACATTTTTTCTCCAACAAAACCCTTCCCTAAAAATATAAACTTTTCTTATCCAGCTCAGCCCTAAATCAGTGGTGTTATTATCACCGTGATATCAACATAAAGGCGGCTTCAATGGGCCTTCCGATTGCGTAATAACGAAGATAAAGAAGTACGGCTTACAACAACCCGCGATAAGGAAATGGCTTGGCGATACGGAGTAAAAAACCGTTTTTAACAGAAAAAAATAAAGACGAAAAGCTACTGAGAAGGCCACTATGAAGTGAAAATTACTTGACTGAAACGACTCTTGGTTTAACTAACGAGCATTTCAGTAAAAATGAAAATGAGTGTATCCACAAAACACACACAACACTCATTAAAACACGCACACAGGGTATATGTCGCAGCCATCTGGTTAAATTAGCCAGCTAATTGTATGCCTAAGCCGTTCATTAAATGCGTCCAAATCTTAACCTAACCAAACCAAACATCGCAAATTCATCAATACCCAATTTAACTAAATGACTACACGACATTCAGCCATCTAGTTAAACGTTGTGCTCAATATGACTTGGCTAGTTGTCCTTCAGCTATTTAATTGGATGCCGGCGTTTAATGAACGGCCTAGGCGTCAATTAGCTGGCTAATTTAACCATATGACTGCGGCATAAACACTCATTAAAAGTCATTCAGTAAAACGATTACTAACTTTGTAGTACAAAGTTAGTAATCGTTTTACTGAATGGCGTTTTGACTTTTTTGATTGCTCTGCGGGCGCTGACGAAAACCACATCGTAAAACAATGTAGTCTTCAGTCCCAATTGTGATGCCTGGTAGCCCGATTACGTTAATCGATTTACTATCGATTATGGTTTTCGCCGATTTATATCGACTGATCCACATCGATTGACCACAGTTGCATCTCCAAGTCCCATTTACACGATGCAAGTTTCTTGCCTGTGGCATTAAATGCAATTGAAGACTTGCATCGTCTAAACACTATTTAGACGATGGTTTTTTTATTGTTGCTTCAACCTAAGGTATGCTACAGGCAATTGAATTGCACCTGGTAAATCAGGCTTTTGAATTATCTCTGTGATATATAAAGAAAGAAAGAAAGGAAATGCGTATATTGGAATTACAGCAAAAAGAAATACACCTTAAGAGCGCGAACACGGGTCCACTAGCGCCACTCCTTTATAAAAATATTAGCTCGTGACTGAGAAGGAATTTTGAGACACGAAGCAACAAAATTCAATCTAAATAAAAGCGGCTACATTCATTTAGATCATATTTTGTTGTTTCGTGTCTCAATATGAAAGTATAAAAAAGGTATTAGAAAATTCTAGACACACTTACCGAGGTGGCATACGAGTAATGAGCCGTTATTCAAAATTCCTTTGTGGCGTGTATTCGAGTAGCGCTAGTGGACCCGTGTGCGCCCTCTTAAAACTATAAAAAAACAATTATTATAATGCCAGAAGGGCCTCAGCTCAGAATAATGTCAGCACAAGGTGTACCACCTGACGCTGATTTTCAGCTGCAGCTCACAAGTGCCCTACGCTGAATAGTAAACACATAGGGTAGTGTGTGTCCATTTTATTAATTAAGAGAATAAATTAAAAGTGATCATATAAAGAAGCTCATACAAAATCAAATAAAATGTTGTGACATACATGTGTGTGTGTGTGTATATGTGTACATATACCACCATACCAGAAATACCGTTAATACATTCGTGTCTCTGCACCTACGTGTGTATTAACTTATATAAGTCTACTGAACATATCCGTAATAAGCTCCCGATCACTGGCTCATGCTATCTGACGTCATGCTCCACTGATTCCATGACGTCACCAACGTAATTAGCTGCTGATTCGAAGGACGCGTTCCTATATTATTATAGAGATAAAACATCAGGCTTTCTATATAGAAAATTGTAGCAATGAAGTATTTCTTAGTGGGTAGCGGTAGATAAAACTGAAATAGGCTTTAATTGGTCGTTATTAGGTATCTGTAATTGGGTGGTAAAAATGTATGGATTGGATAAAACTGTAACTAGTCGCTCTATGAGCTTTACACCTCGCGACTCTGTCTATAAATAGCTTAAAACTGAATATATGGTCAGCGCGCACCTTAAAACAAAAAGCGCGCGTAAAGAGCGCGAAATGGCTGAAATATGTTATTTTTTACGTTTACACCACACACATCTCCGCTATTTTGAAAATTTTCGAA
Source organism: Griposia aprilina (assembly GCA_916610205.1). Classification (NCBI taxonomy): domain Eukaryota; kingdom Metazoa; phylum Arthropoda; class Insecta; order Lepidoptera; family Noctuidae; genus Griposia; species Griposia aprilina. The sequence goes on along the minus strand of OU744305.1, from coordinate 8,844,830 downwards.
AAACTGTATCGACGAAAAATAAGCGAAGCGGTTGAGAAATGCGACCTGAGGGCCTAGACAAAGTAACATTCGAGTAGCGATGGCGCTAGTAGAAAGCCAAAAAATGTATGGAATTGAAATAAGCTATCGAAATGTCACGTGATCATAGGTTAACGAATAGAAATTAGCTAGACAATGTTAAAATCATTCGATTCTATGAAACGAATCGACAGCGTCGAACGATTACTTCCATAGAGATGCGTAGCCAAGTGACACTTTTTGACAAGTATTATCGCTAGTTTTCGATTCGTATGATGCCAAATATTAGCGTAAGCGGTAGCGATTGTAGAAATAGAATCGCGCCGAAGCGAATGACATTTGTCTAGGCCCTCTGTAGAGAAGTACAGCCGGAATACGAAAGCATTTTTGCCCAAGCTGAAACGGAGACGCTTCGCTCGCGTTTCGCGCTCGCTCGGTCAATTATGTCTAGGGGTGAACTTTTGATCCACATAGTGACTGAAATGATGGCAATTAACTATTAGTTCCAGATAGACCAATAACCTGGTAAAGATCGCGGAAATTAGCAGAACGTGAGAATTACAGGATGGGTGAATGTGGTGACATTTGGGGAAAGCCTATATGCAGCCTATATAGTAAATGTAATTAATAATTCTTTATTTCTTACTATATTGGCGAATGCTTATCAAATTGCTAGACAGTGTTTAATAAAGAACGAAATTATATTACACAAAACATATATAATTTCCAACATTTTATGGAGTTTTGCACATAATAATTAATAGGAATGACATTGCATCAAATGTGACAAGTTTTCAGAACACATTGAAAGGATACTTATGTAGCGGTATCAACATCGCCACATGCGAGCTACACGTCATACTGACGTCACGCAAATCCTGCATCGCGCAAGCAGAGTTTACCGCGCGACTAGCATATATACAACGTCCCGACATCAACCGTCGGGCAGTTGGCCACCAGACACAACAGCCGTCTGGTCGGAGGATCCTCCCTTTTCTATAGAGTATGAGTGAACTTTACACCCTGTTCCTCATACCTCTATACTTACAATGACCGATAGTTCGGATTTTTAGCCTAGATTAGTTATTTTGATGTGCATTCGACTCAATTCACCAAAACGGGAATGTTACTAATAGTAACCTTTTTTTTTTTTCAGGAATATGTATTCTAAATACTTGATGGTGTGAGTTCGAGTTTTACACCAAACCTTCAGGGATCGAGGTTCCGACGAAATTCAGGTAATATCTTTATTCAATCTTTTAGCACAGACAATTTCTTACATTATTCCCACTTAGTTTTATTTTGACTTGATGAAAATGGAACGCCTGGAGTTTATTGCCCATTCCGTTCCATAGGAATCTCAATTTAAGAGCAGCTATTGCGCCAATTAGCAAGATATTGGAAGATTTGGTTACATTTCTCTAAATACATACTTGCCATTTTAGCTGCTAACTAGATTAGAATGATAAGGGCAGGCGAATGATAATTGAAATGCTTGTAAAAGGCTGCTAAATCATAAGTACTAAAATAAGATAACACCAACATTGTAACGCTTAGTTCGCAATAAACGTTTTGACTCTGACTTTGACTTTAGATATTGGTTTAGCTCAATGATAACTAAGAAAGACTCAGCGGATACCGTAAGGTAGCCCGCGTAATTAAAAAATTCTTACGTACTTTGCAATTGGCAGGTAAGTGTCAGGCCCTGCGGACGGCGAGCAATGGGCAGCTCGCCGGCCGGTAAGGACCAGGCCCGGGTCGATGGCGCGTTGTGTTCCACGCGCGCCTCAAAGAGATGTCAGCATAATTGACGGGGTCCGATAGGGCCGATACCTACCGGGGTCGCGGATTGTTCGAAAGAGTTACCGTGGCCCTGGCGCACAGGCAACTGAAGGAACACGGGAGAGGTCATTTGATGATTTCCCACCCAAAACAAAAAAAAACAAAAAAAAAAACAAGGTAAGTGTCAGGTTGTATGTTGATCAAAATATGTTCACGAACGTAACGAATATTTATGTATTTACATAAATTTTAATCACTTGAACCATCGATATCTCTCTCTCACACTCTCTCCCTCTCACCTCTATCTCTCTCTGGTCTCACTCTCTTAGTTCGAAATGGCCTCAATGGTCATGATTTCATGAAATAGTCAATCAAAAGTACGTATAATTTGAACTTGGAGAGTTGTATCAATGCTTTTAATGGTTATAATTCAGAAAATACATATTTTTTACAGTCACGGCTCATATTTTTATCAAAATACAATCTAACATAGACCTGAAAATTGCAAAAAACGTAAGATATTTTTAATTTCCCGGTCTACCCTGGCGCTTTCGCCTTAACGTCTCTCTCACATTAAATATTTCCAACATAAAATATTATTAAGTATATTATTTTACGCAAACAATACATCATAATGTCGTGTATTTTTATTATTATGACTACGAAAATCCATTTGCTTGTGTAACATAATATTAAAAAGCTTCCATTATTTGGTAATGTGAGCCTTGGCAATTTATATTGGTTACTCAGTCGATTACAGGTATAAAATATTGTAGAGAGATTTTAAAGATTGTTTACAGGTTTTAAGATGTATAATCTTGGATTTGTTGATTATTTTTATTGAAGTCGGTATAATTCGTTTTAAACTCAATTTAAAAAAAAGGAGGTTCTTAATTTGTCTGTGTTTTTTTTATGTTTGTTACTTACGCGATATCTTTGGCAATTGTGGATAGTTTTTTTTTTTTATGGATAGGTATAATCTTGGATTTGTTGATTATTTTTATTGAAGTCGGTATAATTCGTTTTAAACTCAATTAAAAAAGAGGAGGTTCTTAATTTGTCTGTGTTTTTTTTTATGTTTGTTACTTACGCGATATCTTTGGCAATTGTGGATCGTTTTTTTTTTTATGGATTGGGATAATCTTGGTTTTGTTGATTATTTTTATTGAAGTCGGTATAATTCATTTTAAACTCAATTAAAACAGAGGAGGTTCCTAATTTGTCTGTGTTTTTTTTTTATGTTTGTTACTTACGCAATATCTCCGGCAATTGTGGATCGATTATTTTTTATTTCTTTGTCAGGCGTAGTCCAATATAAATTATATTAACTTTTCTTCGGTAGTTTTTCAGTTAGCTTTAATAATACGTATTTTTTCCGCTTAGTGTATAATAATAATAATAATAATTTATTTGCATCAAGTTTAACATTTTACATTAAATACATGTTAATACATACAATTTAAGAAAAATTAAACAATAGTGTGGCGACACCAACACCCTTGCTAAGTTGTCAAGACAACTTGTGTTAAAGATGCTGGGCCCGACCCTTTAGTGGATGTTTCTTAATTGTAATTAGTTACATACATGCCATTTTACAAAATATATGACTAGTCCATTATGCAGCAAAAGTAAACGGGCAAATAAACTATTTAAAAGAAATAAAATTAAAACAAAAGTAATATATGGTATGAGTTGAGTAGTGTAGTGTGTGAGTGTGTACGTGTGTGTGTGTGTGTGTGTGTGTGTGTGCGTGTGTGTGTGTCTGTTTGTGTTTGTATGTGAGTGTGCATGTGTATGAGCGTAGGATAGTTTAACGGGAACTATATTGAGTCAACAATAAATTTTCTGTATTATTGTAGTTTAGTGTTAGTAGCCAATCACTTAGTTTCTTTTTGAGTGACATTTTAGGTAGTGAGTAGAAGTCTAGTACTTTGTTAAGGCTATTATAGAGATGAGGACCTTGGAAACAAGGAAATCTTCTTGTAAAAGAGAATATAATATGTATATTGATGATGTTATAATAACTTCCTGTCACTGTTGTTTACATAGCAAGTAGTGATATATGAATTTATATGGGGTATGTACCACAACTAAAAAGTGAAAAATAAAAACTTTTTAACAAAATAAAAAACAACCGACTTGCAAAAAAAACACTACGAAGTAAAAAATATTTCACTTTGTAGTGTTTTTTTTTTGGAAGGTTTTTTTTTGTAAAAAAGTTTTTTATGGAATTCTTTCGATGGATTTTTTGCTAATAATTAGGAAAAGAAGTATGTAAGGATCAGTGCAGGTGACATTCTACAGTTTCTACCTACCTCATTGGAGAGGCATGAGTTTATGTGTTTATAAAAAGCCATTATTTTTCCTGTAAGTTACTAACAACAAAGTCCTCTTCTGGTACAGAGAAGGAACAATTATTGATCACCACTTGTTTGATATTCGGTGACCGTCAATAAGGAAGTGAGATGACATGAAAAATCACTTGGCCTTTTGATGAGATATTAGAGCCCAAAATGTCACGAATAGGATCTCATACGTATCGGCTTATAAAAATAAATGTCATAAATGTCATAAAAATAAATTGCCACTTCTCTATCTTTTGGAACCTTTTCACCCGACTACGGCAAAGCCAAAAGGAAGGGTTATGTTTTTAACAGTATGTAGTTTTAGGTAAGTATCTGAGTACGTATGTTTGAATTTACGTGTGTTGCACCTTAGCGTCTAAACCACTGAACCGATTTTGATGAATGAGGTATATAAATTCTCCCCAAATTTAATACGGTGGACTTTAAATTGAGATAATTATGACATGTTTTGTGTTAAAAAAAGGTCTTAACGAGTACATTACAAATATGTATACCTATAATATTGTGCAAATAAATAAATATATGTTACATCGTTAAAAACATGAAAAAGTGAAACTGCGTTACGTACGGCGCGGCTGTAAAATTTATACCTATTATACAATAAAAACGCATGATTATAATGATTTTTGTCAAAAGTAAATAGATTAGGTACTGACCTATTGTACATATTACTCTTACTTACATTGTCGTAATGTTTATCAAGGGTTAAAACGACAAAGTATAAAATAAAAACTTAAGTTTAAAAAAACTGTAACCCGACTACGGAAAATAAAAGTGATCGAAACAAGAAAATATTTCAGACAGAAATCAAGACAAAGGTTCAAAAATGGTCAAGCCAAGGTAATCACTTAATTTATTAACCGAAAATTTTCTTGATAATTATAAAAACTTTATATAACTTTGCCTAGCTTTAGAAATCGCGAACCCAGGCCCTAATGCTGCTCACTCACATTCGCACGAATACGCGACAAACAAGTGTAGGACAACATTAATAATAATAATAATAATATTTATTGACATAAAAGTATGTTACATTTATATATGGAAACCCTGACTCCTGCGCTAGGTTGTAACCTGTGTTACAGGAATCAGTGTCTTCTCCCAGTAGTTTTACAGTTATTATGCAATAAGATTTATACAATTTTAAATTATACAGTACCTGCTTGAGGCGTATGTGTGAGTGTGTGTATCTGGGTGTGTGTGTGTATGTGTGTGAGTATGTGTATGTGTGTGTGTGTGTGTGAGAGAGGATGCGTGAGCGTACGTGTGAATGTATATCATGGTATATAATTATATATATTTATCGTGCATATTTATAATGGGACCTGGCAATTGAAGGGTTTATGTTATAAATTTTTCAGTATTTATGTAATCCAATGTTTGTAGCCAGGTGTTTATTTTCTTTTTAATTTCATATTTAGAGAATGGGTTAATCATTAGGGCCTTGTTTATCTTATTATAGATATGCGTAGTCAGTCTTACATTTGACATATTTACATACATTAGTAATTGTGCGTTTATTTTTGTAACTGTTGTTTATAGGTGTTATTAGGTGTTGCTTCAATGTGATATTGAGAAGATATAACAGTCTCACTGTGAGAACTTTACAGTTTTGGTACAAAGTTATGGTCGGGAACCGATAAGGTTTGAAGGTAAGGACTTTGAGCAATGACCTTTGAGCTCTTTCGAGGTGGATTATAATTGTTTTACAGGCTCCTCCCCATACCGTGATACAGTAACCAATTATCGACTGGGCCAGAGAAAAATAAATAGTGCGAAGAAGATTAAAATCAGCAACATGTCTAAGTTTCTTAAAGGCCCAAATAAGTTTCCTAACTCTAGAGGTAGTTAGCTCGATTTGGGGCCGCCAACTTAATTTTTCGTCCATTAATACACCTAAATATTTTATATTTGTTTTTTGTGATATTGGAAGACATGAGCACTGGAGCCTATTTTCAGGGAAACTGCAAGAGTGCACTTTAAGGGTTATTGCTATAGGTTTAGTTTTGGCGAACCTGAACTGTAAGTATGAAGTTTTAGCAATGTTAAGGGTAAGTAAGTTTTCTTCCAACCAGTTACTGACTTTACAAAGTCCCAACTCAGCCATGTGCTGCGCCTCCTCCCAAGTCTCTCCATGAAATATGAGCGCGGTGTCATCAGCGTAGCTAAATATACTACCCTTAAAAAGTTGTTGCTGACACAGATCATTTACATATATCAGGAAGAGACTCGGGAAGAGGGCACTACCTTGCGGCACACCACAGGTGACGTTGGCTTCGCTACTGACGATTCCGCCTATCTTTACCCTTTGTGTCCGATCACTCAGAAAATCAGTAAATATTTTGAGAGCTTCTCCCCGAACTCCTATGTGGTCCAGTTTGGTCACAAGAGTGGAAATAGAGACGGTGTCAAAGGCCTTCGCGAGGTCGAGAAAAACCCCTATACATTTCTGTTTAGCATCGACCTTCTCAGCAACATGATCAACGAGTTGACTTACTGCATTTTCTGTGCTTTTCCCAGACCTAAAACCGAATTGCCTTTCAGATAAGATATTGTTTTTATCTAAAAAGTTAATGAGTCTAGTATTCAAAAGCTTTTCTAGTATTTTTGATAGTGCCGGTAAAACTGATATAGGTCTGAAGTTTTTAACTTCATCACGATTCCCGCTCTTGTGGACTGGCGTGATAAGAGATTTTTTAAAGACTTGGGGGAATACTCCTTGCTCAAAACAAATCCCAATGAGTTTTGTGATCGGGGGAATAAAAATTGCCTTGCCAGTTTTCAACAGTTTTGCTGAGATAGAGTCCCATCCTGTGGCGCAGTATGTTTTTAGATTGTTAACTACAGATTCGATTTCAGTCTCATCAGGGGAAAGTAGAACAATGGAATTAAGTGCTGGCGGTGAAATAAAATTATATGATCCAGGTTGGGATCTTCGATTTTGTCTGACAGTGTCTGCAAGTTGTTTGCATATATCAGCAAAATACTTATTTATGGACTCAATTTCTTTCGATGCATCCTTTGTAGCAGGTAATAGTTCAATCGCCTCTGTTTTTTTTGCGACTTGGTTAGTAATGGATTTCACTATGCTCCATGTTTCTTTGCTGTTTTGTGAAGATTTTAAAGCAGATTTTTCATGGTTTATTCTTAACTTTCTAAGTAGTAAATTACAGTAGTTGCGGTATCGTTTGTAGGAAATCTCCATAGTGATATTTTTGGGTTTTTTAAAACGGTTTTATGAAGATTATCCCTATGTCTAATGCACCGCAATAGGCCTGGAGTTAACCATGGTTTGATAATTAACTTACGGTTGGGCACAGTTATAACTTTTGAGTGTAGTAAAATTGCATTCATCAAACAGTCAACAAAGAGTGTAGCCGCCTCATTTGCATCAGAGTCATTTGCTATAAATGAGAAATCAGCATTTTTTAAGTGTTCAACAGTAGCTTCAATATTCACCTGTGTAGTAGATCTGTTCGTATTGGTTTTACAAGGTTCTTTATTTAAACATAATAATACAGAGGAGTAGTCACTTACAGTGGAATCCATTACTACAATAGTCGAACCAGTTGAGGCATTTATCATGAAGTGATCAAGACAGTTGTGCAGTCTTGTTGGGTACGTGTGACCTGGTAGGAGGCCCAGTTCTGCGGTTAGGTTGAGGTAGGATGCACTATTTCTGGGGGATCCCCCACAGCGCATACTTCCACGTAGTTTCCCCCGGGCAACGCCGTGTCTGACCACCGTAACGGAGTGGCAGACCGGCGGCTAAAGTGCGCTGTGATTCGCAGACAAAAACGCGGTCGTCTATGAATATGCCGAAGAAGCCAAGCCGTGACGCCTCCGGGCGTCTTTGTTTTAACGCTAATCGCTCCTCCGAGGGTGATTCAAACGGCCCTTCTCAGGGCCAACCCAAAGGCCCTGAGAAGGGCCAATCCAAAGGCCCTTCTCAGGGCCAAACCAAAGGCCCTTCTCAGGGTCAACCCAACGGCCCTTTTCAGGGCCAACCCAACGGCCCTTCTCAGGGCCAACTCAACGGCCCTTCTCAGGGCCACGCCGGCGGCGCTTTGGCGTCGGAAGCTGACCGCGCACCGTCTGCGGCCAGCTTTTTCAGCAGGCCGGACGAGTTGTCGGACGCTGACGAGTCCAATATGGACACGTCGGCGGCCGAAAACGACCGCCCCAAGTGGAAGAGGGCCGATCTAAGGTTCGGGTCAGGGGGTTCCTCGGAGTCGGTTGCAAGTAGGTCGAAGAAGAAGTCGAAGTCTAAAAAGGCCTCGACTTCTGCTTCGGCTTTTACTCATGATGTGGGCTTGGTGGACGCCGAGCGCCAGCTAAATCTGGCGAAACGGGTGCAACTCCAGGAAGACCTGGAGGAGAGGGTCGCCGCAAAGGAGCGGCAGGCGCAAGCAGCCAGGTCGAGGGCCGGCTATGGTGCGTCTAATGTGCTATATGCTGACCACTCCCTGGCGGAATTGGAGCGCATGGCAGAGGAGGACAAGGAGGAGGTCCTGGAGGTCGCCTCAAAGTCCTCCAATTTGAAGGGGACCTTCCAGAAGGCTCTCAAATGCCGGGCCGCCAGCATGCACGGCATCGTATTGGAGCTGGTGAAGCGGACGGCCACAGACGAGACGCGGCAGCTGCAGGCGAAGGTGGATCGCCTGCAAGCGGAGGTCAGCCAGGTGAAGGGGGCGATGGAGGCGAGGGACGGATTGTTGGCTGTGTCATTCGATATAGCCAATGCCTTCAACTCCGTTCCCCACTCCACCATCCTAGAGGCACTCCGATTCCACGGAGTGCCCCTATACATGCGTCGTCTGCTGGCCAGCTACCTAGAGGATCGGACGATCGTCCTTGTTAATAGGGCTGGCCAAGTCCGGCGGTACGCCGTCGAAGCCGGCGTTCCGCAGGGGTCAGTCATAGGACCTGTCCTCTGGAACATCGCCTATGATTGGCTCTTGCGGGGAACTCTCCTTCGGGGCACGAGTGTCATCTGCTATGCGGATGACACTCTCCTCACCGCCCGGGGGGGGAGTTTTAGGGAGGCGGCCAATCTGGCCTCGGCGGGTGGATCCTTGGTCGCGGGGAGGATCCGCCGCCTAGGTTTAACGGTGGCGCTGCACAAGACCGAGGCCGTGTTCTTTCACGGGCCTCGGCGGCGCCCCCCACCTGATGCCCACATTTTCGTGGAGGGCATCAGAATTGAGGTGAAGGCCCAGATGAAATATCTGGGCCTTGTACTCGACAGCAGGTGGCGCTTCGGTCCGCATTTTAGCGGGCTGTCGTCGCGCCTGCTGAAGGCCGCAGGCGCGCTCTCGTGGCTGCTACCCAACTTGGGGAGGCCCAGCGCGCGATGCCGGCAACTTTACGCCGGCATCTTGAGGAGTATGGCCCTTTACGGGGCTCCTATCTGGGAGGACTCCCTCCAAAGGAGGGAGAACGCCGCCGCCTTGCGGGCGCCCCAAAGGGCCATAGCCCAGCGGGCGGCGCGGGCCTACCGCACAGTGGGCTTCGCGGCAGCATGTGCTCTGGCCGGCACCCCTCCTTGGGAACTCGAGGCGTGGGTGCTCGCCAGAGTATATGAATGGACGGCGGGGCGGAGAGCGGGAGGAGAACGCCCAGCCCCGGAAGAGCGGGAGGCCGTCCGGCGGGAGGCGAGGGATGCCATCGTCCTCCATTGGACGGGGGAGCTCGCCACCGCAGCTTTTGGCCGCCGAACCCTAGACGCGATTGGGCCAGTGTTGCGAGACTGGCTCGAGCGGTCGCATGGGTTCCTCTCGTTCCGTCTGGTGCAGGTGCTGTCCGGACACGGTTGCTTCGGATCGTACCTGCACCGGATAGGACGGGAGGAGACGCCGTCGTGCCACGACTGTGGCGCGGTGGACGACACGGCGCAGCACACCCTCGAGGTGTGCCCGTCGTGGTCCGAGACGCGCCGCAGTCTCATCGCGGTGATCGGACCGGACCTCTCACTTCCCGGCTTGGTTAATGCCATGCTGCAGGATGAGAGGTCCTGGGCGGCAGTCGCCTCCTTCTGCGAACACGTCATGTCCCAGAAGGAGGCGGCTGAGCGCGCGCGGGAGGACGATCCTCACGCGGCGTCGCTCCGAAGGCGGAGGAGGGGTCGAAGAAGACGTCAGTTTGATAGTCATCTCCGACTCCTCCCAGGTGGAGGCCAGCAGGCAGCGGGTGCGGGGGCGCCCTTGCCTGTATTGCACAGGCCTCCACCAGTGTCGGACGGGAATGGCCAGGTGTTCCCGGCCATTCCCGTAGCCCCCCAAGCTGGGGGGAATGCGGGGCCCGCCAGCTAGGCGGGCACGCGCCGGGAGGGTTGTGGATGCAAAGGCTGAGCCGGATTCCCATGGCCTTCCCATCACGGCGATGTGGGAACACCGCTGAGTTTTAGTGGGTATACTGTCATTCCGACAGGAGTCCCACATATCCCGTCTCGTCCCCCCACGAGCGGGAATGCATAAAGCATTACTCAGCGAAAAAAAAAAAAAAAAAAAAAAGGATGCACTATTTCTGTCTGAGTTGTTCGGTTTTATGTCTATATGTATGTCTCCTGTTAGAATAATGGTTTTAGTTTTTAGACTACCAATTATATTTTCGAGGGAGTTAAGGAAACTATCAATACGGTACACCGAGGGGGACCTATAGGCTGCTAGTATACATATATTTGTACCAACTTTTAATAAAAGAAAATTAGCACCCTCAGTATCTGGCTCTTCAACCGTACATTGAATGTTGTCCTTTGTGTATATTACAATACCGTCATTTTGATTGAGACATTTATTAGAAGAGTGAGTGACGTAATTTTCTATGGCGGGAATCGGTTTGTCGTTACTAAGCCAACACTCCGTTAGAATTATAATATCTGTTTCAAATGCTAGCCTAGCTAGTTGGGCCTGAAATCTATCTAAGTTTTTATAGATGCTCCGAATGTTCTGTGTTATTATTTTAAGGGACGCATTAGGATTTTTAATAACTGTGTTACAGGTGTCTGTATCACAATGATGAGATGTTGCCATTGTGATGTCATCTATATGTGTTAAAATATTGCTATTTGTATTAGCCATTGATAGTCGTTTCTGCTTTACTGCTGCCAATATTTTTTTCTACTTTTAATCCATATCCATTTAGATAGTCCGATAAAACATTCGCAAATGAATAATGCACAGTTTTTACCACATTCACGGTTTTCCAAGCCGTGTTGGTATTTGACGCTCATCAAAGTGCGCGAACCTCAAACGAATGTTTGCGCGCATGTAAGTGACCGGGGTAAAGGCGCGGGCCCCCCGCGATGCACGGAGAGGCTACGCACGTGTATTAAGCTTCGCTTTGTAAGAAAATGTATGTGGTTGTGTCCACTGCAACCCACGGAGAGGCTACGCATGAATTGACGTCATTGATAGATGCGTGGCTTGCTCGAATAGGCGGTTAAATAGCTCAACGCTGTCGACGTGGGTCTACGTTTCCACTGTGGAGTGCACGAATATGACCCATGACTATGTACAGCTCGCTTATCACAGAGCAGTTTTCAGTCGTGTCCGTGGATTGCAGTGGCACGTGTGTAGCCTCTCCGTGCGCCGTGCCACGCTATACATAGTCGTGGGTCTTCGTGTAGGTACTCCAGTGGAAACGAAGACCCACGTTGTTAAACAAATTAATACAGCTAAAATGCGCCGCGTACCCGTGCACTGCATGCGCCGCGGTGGGCCCGCGCCTTAAGGCTCGGTAGCATCACTTTCCAACATGGCATGCGGATGCGAGTCTTACATCAGTCAAATGTTTATTTCAACTAGACACAGTAGGCCGCACGTCAACACTTTGACCTGGAACTGGCCTAATATAGTATGGAGTTTTTATAGAATAAGAAACCAGCACCTTATTGTGTAACACACTATCTATCACAATCTGAATCATTTTGAATTCTTATTACTAATTATTATTTCTTATTACTTATTACTAATCCATTGTTTCATATGTTCCAATTATTTGTCTGCTCAACAACATAAATAACGCAATGAATGTTGTTGAACTGTCAAAATGAAAGCTATTCCTACTGTTAGTGTGTTACGCAGTTACCCTGTTGGTTTTGTTACCGTACAAACATGATAACATTCTAACTTTAAAAAAACACTTCAAATTCAAAACCCAATGTACTGTATATACATCAAGCCACAGAGTATTGCTAAGTAAAGAAGACACAGTCTGCCAAGAAATGTCGGGCATTGGGCCAGGCATCTCGAAATCGCTGAGTTTCAGGCGTGCCCACAAGGCGATAAAACGTTGTAGGCTGTCAAAATGAGTAATATTCAAAGTATTTTAATAATAATACCTACGGCTTTCTGAGATTGAGTCTATTTTTGACATTTAGTGGAGACTGTGACCTTTAGTTATTTGAGAAAATATGAAAAGAAAAATAGTTTATTCTGCAGAAATAAAATTCACATTACAAAAATTAAAACTTTTTTTAATTATTATTGTAATAAGATTATGGGGTTGAAACACGAGTCCTAGTGCCCACTTGGTTGTTCGACACATCGCCAAGTGGTTGGTCGACTCTTCACGTGACCAGAGGGCGGGCCTATTTGTTGGCGAAAGAATCAGCATCGCCATAAAAAGTGACAAAACTGCCAGCCCTTTGGGCACTTTTCCTGTTGACAGCGATGCGGATGAATTTTTTGACGCCCTATGCTTATTTTTCTTTCTTTTAGATACATTTACCTACATATCATTAATATTATTCTAAGTGTGTTAGCTTATATATTATGTAAATATTATAAGCTTTAAAACCAGTAATAACCAAAATTGTAAAAAAAAAAGATTTTAAATTAAAAAAATTAAAGTTATAAAATTGTCTTATTTTCTGCTACTACAACCATATGATTACGAATCTGATTAAATTTGACTTATGTGCCTTTAATCGGCTGCCTACCAGTGTGGTTGGCAAGCCTGTTAAATAAATATAGATAGGAGATATTAGTAAATACTTCAGGTACTTATCTACAGCTGAAACTTACACGTTTACTGAGTAACTGCTTTATGTCGAAATTAAAGTGTTTGTTAAATAGTAGTGCTAGGGTTTTCAGTTCCAAATACTCACTAATAAATAGAGTTGCTACAATTTATATAACAAAATCTGTCAAAACGAATCGAATCTATACATAATTATTATAAACTAAAGTCGCTTTTCAGTTTCTAAACTAGCTTTAGAAATCTTTATGGATTTAATCTATTGCTTAGTAACAGGCTTCAACCCTGTATTTTACCGAGACTAAATATCGTTGGTTGCAACCTGTTAGCACGCGGTTCCCCTCAATCTCCTCTTTTGATATCAATATACGTCAAAGCATTATCGATCATCCTTCACAGAACATGTTTCTATCCACTGCTTAGCTTACAAAGACTTTTCTTAGTTTACAATGTCACAATTCCTCACAATAATTATATGCTTAGCCTTTTCACAACTAATAATTCGGGGAAAAAGACTTTCGTATTTTATAGGTATAAAGCTGTAGTAAAATCTCTTTGGCTGTACTGTTTGTATCTGGCTGGTTTTGATACCCTTAAATAGATGACCTTTAAAAAAAGAAAAAGAAAAAATTAAAACGATTTCGCGCCGTTTTTCAATGTTTTTTCTGTCCGTAAAAAATGAGTGAATCTAACGTTGTAATTCGATACATTTTGAAATTTTATTACAAAAAAGGAAAAAATGGGACACAAGCTGCGAAAAAAATATGTTACGTTTAAGAACTTAACGCAGTATCAGTAAGAGTAACATAAAGTTGGTTCAACCGTTTTCAGTCCAGGAATTTTGATGTCAAAGATGCAGATCCCTCTGGTCATCGAGTTACGAATAAAATCGATGCGATTTCTGAAAAAGTGGAGTGAGATATTAGTAGGTACGGCATAGTTGAAGAGTTAGGGATTGACCACAAAACAGTTTTGAACCATTTGCAAAAATCTGGGTATACAAAAATACTCAATATTTGGGTGCCACACGAGCTCATAGTCTTGAATTTTTATATATAAAATACGAAAGAGCTTTTCCCCGACCTAATATGTTGGGGTCGACTTCCAGTCTCAGCGAGTGTCTATATGACTTGCACAACTGAGTTATTGGATAAAGCCCCCTTGGTAAGAATGCTTGTCAGACTTTCAGGCTTCCGACTACTACGGGTACCATTTCACTTTACTAAGTCCTAAAATTATAGAAAATCAAAGGGCTCATTAAATATAATCCCAAAATTGTTTCTATCTTAAGATTTTTTGAAATACCGGTCAAGATTTACTTTGCCAAAAGGAATTAGTCTTCCGCTTGACTAGTTAGTGCCTACGACCCGTGATGCCCCAACTTCGATTTACAGAGAGGATAAACAAAATAATTGGATTTTTCTGTCTCAATTACCGATTTAAATTGGAATTCCGCTCCCTGTCCCATGGGATGTTATGTAGATATGGATTTATGAGTATAGGACAGTGGCTTATTGCTAAATATTGACAACCGCACGGCTCGATCGAAGGATAAGCTACGCTTGTCGCGGTCGGTTCGTGGATGGGTAACCATCCATTACATATCGAGCCCCTACGTACCTCGGAAAGCACGTTAAGCCGTTGGTCCCGGCTGTCATTTGTAGATCTTTCATAGTCGTTAAGAGTAGTCAGATGCCCGAAAGTTTGACAACCAGTCTTACCAAGAGGTATCGTGTTACCCAGTAACTGGGTTGTGGAGGTCAGATAGGCAGTCGCACCATGTAAAATACTGATATTCAGATCCATCTGGTTAGCCTAGAAGCCAACCCCGATATAGTTGGGGAAAGGTAGACAGATTGATTGTTTTTTTAATGAGTATAGGATAGTTTGTACGAGTTCTTATACTTATATTACAACTTGTAACATTTACTTTGATTTTCTCTGTATTTAACATGAAACTGGGAGCTTTCTAGTCACTGTTCATTGCTTGACTAATCTTATGTAGTTGATAGACATAGAATAAATCTGGAACATGTAAATTCATTCAACACACACTCAAAACATCACGTCTGTAGTTCCCGAAAGTTTAGGCAGAGGAGAACCTATAGTACACCCACATTTCACCAGTTATGTTCAAGTCCCATGCAACAGGGGCCATCAACCGGGCATAAATCCAGAATCCGGGCTGCTACTGAGTAATCCCTGATGGAAAAACCCAATAACACTTTACCCGACCTGGGAATCAAACCCAGGACCTCATGCTCAGCAGTAGAGCTTACGACCACTAGACAAAAGAGGCAGGCAAATACATTTAAATGCGGTTATTAGGCATAAATAAATACATAAATAAAATATCTATAATTCAGACCTAAATTAGTCCATAAGTTGTTAGTAGTTGGTAACAGATTGTGCTTATATGTTATGTCAGTGTTGTTAGTAAGTACTTGAACTAATTACTTTAATGTAGCACAAACATATTGCTATTTTTACCCAGTGCCTTTGGATGGGGCAGTCCGGTCTGCCAGTCTCATAGCTGCTATGAGAAATCTTATTCATGCCGTTAGTACATTCATCATTTCTTTGGTCTCACTCTCTCCCTCCATCCACCAGAAACTTTTATAACACTTTTAACCATTAATGTTTCAATTCAGCAACGCGAATACCGTTTGCTAACGCAGTCATTAGCTCCTCACGTGTGCAGGTAACAGACATGCGCCGCAAGATGGGAGATGAGCCATTGTCTGTGGAGAGCCGCCGCACACACCGGAGCCGGAGGTCCGAGCCTTTTATGAACTCCCAATTGTGGAGGTTGTCCTTGCTGCGGCCTATTTGGGTATGAAGTACATCGATGAATCCTTAGCTGTAGCCCGCCAAATTCAATTTTTTTATGGTTTTTTGCAAATTGTAGCTCTGTTATACGTCATTATGTTGGTGAGAATCTTTTAGAATATTTCATATGAAAATTCTTAGTTGGAACAAATTTCCAAAGTTTAACGATTGATATGAAATTGATGATTATTATTCAGTAAGTATGTCATTCCTACAGGCGCGAATACTATTTTGAGCAACATACGTCGTAAAACAGAGCTGCAATTTGCAAAAAACCTAATAAAATTTGAATTTGGGGGGCCACAGCTAAGGATTCACCTTAAGGTTTGCCAAGTATTTGATAAAGTTCTTATAATCTCTTTTATAATCCGATGTAGAGCAAATATTTGGATGGCCCTTCCAGGAAAGACTTACCGCAACAGCAAAATTTGCTCTTAACTCCAGCATTGCATTACGCCCACACTACCGCTTAATGTGTGCAACCCACTTTAACTAGAACAATTCCTATAGTAATTTGTGCTACGGCCAACTATGTATTCGCAACCGTACGCCAAATTAACTCCATCATTCCTAACACCTACAACTTTACAAGCTGAATTACACCTTACGTCTTCCAAAATAGAGTCCCAAATTGATTTCGTTTGGCGTACCATCAAAATATCACCACCTTTGTGATTGACGGGTATTCGAAACTGTCCGTATGCTGTCAGCAATAAGTGTCAAAACGTTATGGCATGTAGGACATTGTACTGTACGTTATTTGGGTGAGAACAACCTGTGCGGTAATTAATTGTATCTAATCATTTTCTGTACGTTAATTTGGAGACTAATGTTCGTCATTTGTTATATTATTATTTATCTTTGTCTCGTTATAACTTATTTATTATGTGATGTAAATTAGTTGTGATTAACTTGATGGGTAATTATAATTATCTTCATAGTAATATTGTATTTATAGAACACCTTGTCAATAAGTTATTTCAGGGATGTAACACCTTTATAGTAACTACTAGCTTCTGCCCGCGGCTCAGCCTACGTGGATGTCGAAAGGGGATAGAAAGTATTGTATGTGTTAATCCAGGTTATAAACTATCTGTGTGCCACATTTCATTAAAATCCGATGTTGCGTGATTGAGTAACAAACATCCAAAGATATAAACTTTCACATTTAGAAATTTGTAGGATTTCTATCACCGGGCAACGGAAAAATTGCAAAAATACATTACACACATAAAATATTAAAATTTAAATATCCCTAAACTGTTACCAGACTTTATTCCACTAAAGCAACTGATTCGTACTAATTAACCGAAACATTATGATAGTCATCATTAAAACCGTAAAAAAACACAACTACAAACTGACCTCCGGAACTCCTTGCTTTAGGTAATTTAGTTCTAGTTAATTCTTTCCAAGTAAGATTTTATCAGACTACAATTATTATTACAGGCAATTAATTGAATCTCTAATGATGGTTCAGTTACGGCTGGTTTGCATTGAGACAATAGCTGGCGCCAGTCACAGTAAAAGTGAGAAGACACTGCCATCACGCAAATTGATTTCAAGATCTGTCCCCAGAATGAACGAACTTCGAGTTTGTCCAGATAACACCGAAAACTATAAATCCACATCAATCAAATACACTTCCAGGAGATTACCTTTAAAGACATTCTGGTCATCTCTCAGCTGCCACGGCTTATTTTAATTTCTAAATTATATTTTTCAACATGAACGATGTAACCAATTTTTGTAACAATATTTTGATTTAAAAGAGTGTCCGTGGTGTTTCTTGCCCGTTCTTCTCCATTGTTACCTATTGCGCTTTGGAATGGGCATCTAGCTTCATCTTTCTGACTGACCTACCCCTTGACAATTCAAAAGTGCCTGTAATTGGTTTAGTTGAAATAAATGCTTTGAGTTTAATTTCCTGACATATACAACTCAAAGAAAATTACACACAAGATAATCAAGTTTCCCATCACGAAAATCTATTGA
Organism: Griposia aprilina; assembly: GCA_916610205.1. Taxonomy (NCBI): domain Eukaryota; kingdom Metazoa; phylum Arthropoda; class Insecta; order Lepidoptera; family Noctuidae; genus Griposia; species Griposia aprilina. The sequence goes on along the minus strand of OU744305.1, from coordinate 8,826,861 downwards.
TACATTAACCTGTGCATCATAAGACTATTATCGACAGTTCCAAAAGCTAGTTAAATTTCCATTATCCCTTTCAAATGGATGTCCATCTACATAGGCGGCAGTTTGTATCTAAAAAACCATCGTTTTTTTAGCCCGTAGCGTCGGACTGACGAAATTGCTTGCAGTAGCCTTACCCCGTCTATTCTATTTGCAATGAAGCTATTTCTATGCAAAATATAAGCATCGTTGAGCAATAACTTGCAGTCCAAAGATATAAATCGTTAGATTCGCCCTACCACGTCAAAATATAGTGGTATTTCTGTATCGTTTTGACAGCTCTGTCACACAATGTCGCAGTGATTTGACTTGATTGTCATGGAAATGCTATTTACACCACTATATAATTATCTATAATTATTTTAAACTTATATCTAATCGATTTTATCAATATTTGATACACATGCTTAGCTTTGCTTTATTTAAATGTTACATTATACACAATACACACACTACAGAACTGATGTACTACATCGGTAGACGTCCTCGTAACATATGGTCCAGTTGAAAACCAGCGTCAGGCACTTGTCTAGCCTTTATGCCGAACTAGGCCTATTTGGCGCAGCTGTGCGGCACATTCTTTTTTTTGTTTTTTTGTGAATATTTTGGGCCATAACCTGGTTCAAATAAATTTATTTTCTTTCTTACTTTCTTTCTATTTAATCAAATCTGAGCTCACTCTTCTCAGTATGGATTTTTTTTCGCGTAACTAAGTACCGTACTTACGGTGACGGTAAATCTTGCAATTTAAATCTTTGCTACTGTCGATGCTATCGTAATATCGCGTGATTCGACTCACTAGACTGCAGGCCGTTATTTCAAATAATCGGTAACGGTATGCAATATTCTTGGTTCAGTTCAAATTGCTAGATAGATAGAATTGCTTTCAAAATTTTGCAGTGTGATTAATTGGAAGACATACATGTTTGAAATCCAATTTTACGATATATTTCGTGTTTCGTCTTCTGATATAATTATTAGGGCATATTATATATTTTATTAACATTGGCATTTTCAAATTATTTAAGTTATAAAATCTCTGATTCCTGAAAATATCTCGTCAATGAAACAAGTATATTTTTATCATCCTAAATATATTCCTCTGTAGTATCGACACGAACAGCGGACATTAAATAGTAAACTATTTTATCTTGTAAAAATCTATATAAATAAAAATGTACGCGCATAACTTCCGACCGACTGGACTAAATTGGACATTTTAATTTTTTTCGTGATTGTCAGGACAACGTTTGCTTAAAAGATTTTTTTTTTTAAAGTGAGTGCATGAGACAGCAGAGGTAGGTAGGGTAGGTAGGTAGGTAGGTAGGTAGGGTAGGGTAGGGTACGTAGGTAGGGTAGGGTAGGATATGATATGTAGGTAGGTAGGTAGGTAAGGTAGGTAGGTAGGGAGGGTAGGCTAGGGTAGGTAGGTAGGTAGGTAAGGTAGATAGGTAGGTAGGGTAGGGTAGGGTAGGTGTTAGATACTTAGTGTTCCCTGTGCCAAGCCAGGCCGGGTACAGCTAGTAAATTATAAAAATAAATTGCTGTTCATCTGTAAGCGCATAACTTGAGAACGGCTGGAACAATTTGGCTATTTTTTGTTTTAAAATGTTCAATGCAGTCCGAATTAGGTTTTTATGGAACGAAAAATGGGAAAATGTTAAAAATAGAGAAAAACTGAACGTCTTTTTTTCTATGGGATTTTTGTATGAACTATTGTCTTTGGACAGGATAACGTCCGTCGGGTCAGGTACTACTGTGACAAAAATATTAACCACATGGTAGAATAAACTGCCTAGTAGGGAGGCAATTTTAATACACCCCAAATATTAACAAGACGACATTAAAACACAATGAATCGCCAGACAATACTTAATCAAGTACCTTATAAGGCGTCCCATTCACAAAAACACATTTGAAAGTCACATTGAGACACCCTGGTTTAAACTCAGAAGTTACTCACGTAATCTCATTTCATAGAGTTCACTGTCTCACATTTTTGCTTTATAAGGCAGCTTAATATGGCACGAAGGAGTCAAGGACCCCTATGTCCGTCAGGCGTCATTTGGGCTGTCTTTATGTCGGTCTTTGCACGATAAAATGGGACTAACGCTTAGTAACTTCGCCGTTAGGTAATGATACTTTATCAGTTTAGTGTTTTCGTAGGCTCTATATTTTCATTTTTATATTATGTTCGTACTAAAATATAGTTGGAAGTAACGCCTTCAGGGCAAACGCCAAATTATCCGTAGGCCTCCACCATTTCTGATGATGGTCATTTTATTTTGGTAAACCGAATTCATTTAGATATTGAGAAATTACTCGAATTCAGTGAGTACTTTATGCAAAACTAGAGGATATTTTTTTATAGTTTTGTTCTCAAATATTCTTCTGGAATAAAATCAAATCTAAAATGTTGACCGGTACTTATTTCGGAACGATCTGAATTTACTGATGACAGATTTGATCCACCGATTTATAAATAAGCATTGCTTTATCAAATAACAAAACAAATTAACAACAATAACATAACATCATGCCTATAATCCCCAAAAGGTTAGGCAGAAGTGTATCTATAGCGCAACCACATTTCGCCAGTTATGTTTAAATCCCATGTAATATAGGGCGAGCCTATTGCCATCAACCGGGCACAAATCCAGACTCCGGGCTGCTATATACTGACAAATTGGAAGAACCCAATAACAGTTTGCCTGACCCGGGAATCGAATCCAGGACCTCGTGTTCGGCAATAGTGCTTGCGACCACTAGACTAACGAGGCAGTAACAACAATAAGACAGCAATAACAAACAACAATAATTATTATTTCAATATCAACACACAGAACATTTACCTTCGTCTTTCTTTTCAACATATTCATCATTAAAAGACAACAATAGCCCTCACGGGACATTCTACAGTATTTTTACTTTGATCATTTGCAACAGAAGCTACTTGCTACATAAATATACCTAGGCATTAAGTAGACTATCCACTGCTACGTAGCAGAGATTTGCTACCGTAGTGCGCGGTTCATTTGATTGCCAGCCACGCATCCTTGCGTAGTGTGGCGGTTGGGTCGTAGTCGACGATCCCGCCTAATTTTTCATACAAAACGAAGTTAAAGTATTGTGCGTAGCTAAGCTGTGGGCTGCTGTGGAGCCACGCCTTTATTTAAATCCTCGGTGATTCATAAGGTGGGCTTGTAACCAAACAAGGATCGGTCGAGTATGTACACCTTTTATAATTGAGGGTTCTATTTAAAAGATTATGCTGTTCATTTGGTATGCACAAATAATTAGGTGCGTTTGTGTGTTATGTTGGAGGGCTTCTTGAGTAATGGGACTCCTAGTCATTGATAGATGATTATTTATAAGAATTTATTAAAAATTCAGAAGTTTTTTATTTATTTATAATTTCTAGTTTTTTTCTCAGCCTGTCTTTGTATTAAACAGATAGCTAATGTATGATATCTCGGGACAGTCATCGTAATTCTGTGGAGATTGTGAATCGAGAAAGAACCTTTGGCAAGCAGTTTAGACATCAATTAAAGTTTAAAAATATTGAAATTGATGTGGAACCCAACTAATTTAAGTGTACTATATTCCAATTTTGGTTTGCACCTAACTGTTTTCGCCAACAATGACTGTGTAGATAGACAAGACACGCCAAAATAACGAGACATTACTTTCATTGTCCATACATCCTCATTGAGCTAAAGAAAGCTCAATTACCTACTTTCTATCTAATAATGGGTAAATCAGTAAGTACCTAGTAAAAATATTTTAACTGCCAAAAGCCCAAAAAGGTCCCTTAGTCCTAAGCAAATAAGAAATATCGATTCGAACGTAAAAGTCCTTCAGGCATCAGATACAAGAGGATAAGACATTTTACGTGTCTCCTTTCAAGAATAGCTGACAGCGAAACAATATTGACGTCACAACCAATCAGCTTTCAATACAATTTGTACGGACCAATGGTGGGACGTCATTGGAACTTGGAACGTGTTGAAAATTTGAAATACCGTTACAGATTTTGTCCGGCGATGATTTTGTAAGACCTTATTTAATAGCAAAGGTTTATTTGGTTAGGATCCCTTAGATTTTTATACTCAGCAGGTTTTTTTTTCATATTTAAGTATGGGTGTTTTCCCCCTAAAATTATACTTTTAATATTTTAGCCCTTGTATTTTGATAGTATAGCTATTAATTTCATATACGTATTAGACCAAGCCAAATCTCAAATACACTTTTAAAAACACCTTTTTCACTTCCACTGATTTTCAATTCTAAATACGTCCTGTTATACAAAATTGTTATACGCAGATAATAATCACAACTCATCTATGAAATTAACGATACTTAATACCTAATTACACAGATACAATTAAATGATTTGCAGATCTAATTACCGCTAATAATGTCTTGAATGCAGTTCATTAGATACCCGATCATTCATTGGCAGCTTTAGCCTTCGGCAGCGCATCATTAGAATAGAATAGATAGAATAGAATACTCATTATTATGTACACCCTAAAAATTACAAATATAAATGTAGAAATTTTACATAGGATGACACAACGGGCGGTCTTGTCGCTAAAAGCAATCTTTTACAGACAACCTTTGGAGGGATTCAAGGGAGAAGGAGAGACAATAATGCAGGTAGTCAGTGGTGTAACCATTTACATAGACAACAAATACATACATACATAAAACATAATTATACTTATCTACATACAATATATACAATAATAATCATGAAACAAGAAGAAGGACACTAAATGTAATGACAATGTTTAAGGAGAGGGGAAGTGTTTTTTAACCAGAATTTTAAAAGTGGACAAAGATTGAGCACGCCTTATCATTCTTTGTCTTTCTTCTTTTTTTTTCTTTTTATCGCCTTTCATTATGCAACATAACAAGCTGCAGGCTTAACCAGTACGTACGTAAAGGGTGTAAAAAGACACTTAACGAAGCCGAGAGTCACTTGTACTTCCCATCATTGTGATCATTTTTTTGTACTGGGCGACACTTGGGAACCTTCTGGTTACGGAGATATTGAAGGTCAAAATTCCAACGACAACTGACGTTTTCTTACGAAAACAAGTTTTTAATCTTATAAGTTTTAATACCTCCACGACCCCTGCACCGTTGCATGCACCTATAAGCACAATGTATGGCGTGTGTTACATTGCGCACTACAGCAAAGAGCTTTTCAGACCAAAAATAAAAGTCGTTTTCCAGCAATTATTTTTGTGCAATGTTACTAAGTTTGATGTACAGAAAGCGTAGTTGAAGGCTATGTGATGGGTCTTTTTACATTCTTGAGGGAGGGATGGAAGATTGTAAACCAGTGGTACCACTTACAATGGGTCTTTTAAGATGGGTCAAAGTGAAAAAGTAAGGACGTGATTGTTTAGAATAATAATATTTGCAGGAGGACTAAGATGAGATACTTAGAAATAATTAGGTACGTATCTGACGTGGCAGTGGACGGCAAATACTCAGCACGTCGATAAAAATGGCCGCCAACTTTCCGTTTATAAAGTTTCCACAAAAAAAATCCCCAAAAACAAGAACATAACCTAAGTATATAATGTAATTAAGGACGTGTGGAATCTGAGTACTCACCGGCAAAAAAGAAGTTGAGAAAACAATCTGAAACACGTTTCTCGAATTACCAAAGTATGTGCCCTTGAAAGTATGTATAAGATAACAGGTAGATAGTCACAAACAGACACAGATATAAATTAGTAGAAGTACCTTGTGATGAAATATTATTTTTGTCAGGTCCATGTTTTTATTTCATCACCGCTGCTCTCAAAACGGCGATGGAAAGCATCGTAAGAAAACCGGCATGTCCTAGACAACAAAGATAATTTGACAACTACTAACACGCACAGGGCTCGCATGAAAGTTTATGGCGCACTACCTCTTTGAGAGAGGAGGCCTGTGATCCAGCAGTGGGAACGCTATAGGCTGATTATGCAGATCTATGTAAGTTCATCGTGCATTTGAGTACCTACTAGGTGTTCGTACCGAGAACATAGTGTTCTTGCTATCGACAATAATTAGAAGGTAATCTAAGTTATATCAGTCCAAAACTAAGTTACGAGTAAACTACATATATTATGTAGTTTCTTCTGCAAGCGCTTTAAATATGGCGTGAAATGGATGTACGAGCTGATAGCCAAGAAATTGAAATCTCGCGACTTGAATAATGTAGATGGGTAGTAAAATTACCGTCCAACGTCGTCATCGCTGTACGAAAAGCTTCGGATCGGGAAAATTGCAAGACGCCTGTAGCTTGAAAAAAAATTGTGGCGGCATCTACATCGCCACATGCGAACTACGCATCTCACCCTGACGTCACGCAAAATCCTGCATCGCGCAAGCAGAGTTTACCGTGCAACTAGAATATATACAACGTCCCGACATCAATAATCGAGCAGTAGCCCACCAGACACAACACCCGTCTGGTCGTAGGATCCTCCGTTTTTCAAACAGTATGAGTGAACTTTACACCCTGTTCCGCATACGTCTATAAAATCAATAATACTTCACAATTATTTGAATCGTAACTAGCTTTTTTCCGCGATTTCACTTTCTTAATTCCACGAAAACGTACTACCGGGATAAAAAAGCATCCTATCTCCGAACAGGCATGATCTATCATTGTGCCAGATTTCATCGAAATCTGTGGCGTGAAAAGGTGTAGAACAGAAAGACCGACAGACAGAGTTACTTTCGTATTTATAATATTATTATGGATATTAATATTGCCTTTAAAGCAAGCTGCACGTTTTACTCATAGTATATTCCAAGAGTTTTCGTCAAAAAAATAAGAATAAAAAACTTGTCAAATATGAAAACCGCGACTCTCCCCACAGTATCCTAAATGGTAACATTAATTGTTGTGTTAATCTGATTGCCTTTAAAATGAAATTAACGTAGCGTTACCATCACGCATTCATAATTATAACACCTCGCATAATGAGTGATAACACAATAATACACGTAGACATTAATTCATTATATTACTACGGGGTTTCAAAATATTATCACTTACGCGGGTTTTCAATTACATGTTAATTATATGAAGGCCACGGTCTTATGTTGGTAGCAAATCTTTTAAGTAGGCACCTGTTTATTCAAAGAATAATGTTTAATTAATGTGCATTTTTAAGTTTTTATTATGTGTTTTTTTTGTATTTAGTAGTTTTAAAGTCCGCCTACTGATAGGACTTATATAAAATTATTTAAGATAATTAAAAATGCTCTTATTCCGCCACATACCTCTGGTGCCGATTTCCTTGGTCACAAGCTAAAATTAATTTAGGCAATTTCTACCTTTTTCTCACAAATCAAACAAGAACGGGACGGACATGACACGTCAGAACGTATTGACGAAAAATACGGTAGAATTCAAGGCACAAACTAATTTGACATCTCTAAGTTTGTTCTTATCTGTCACCGTCCTTTTATTTAGTTTACCAGTAAGACATGTGAATTCCCAAATCAGCGCCAAAGACAACTATTCAATCTAAAAATTGTCAAATTTTATCGAGAAGAGAAGTTTTGAGGTCAAAGTCACATGGCAAATACATAATATGAATCATTGTCACCACTACACTTATAATATATTTTTTTTGTTTAATTAGAACATACGTTCTTAGTAATTTATTACAATCTAGCCTAATAGACTAATAAGCAACTTAACTTTTACTTATTATTTTACGTGATAGTTTACGTTACAACTAAGAATAGTGTCCTATTGCACTTTCACACAATTCCGCAGCACTTTCTTAGAGTCTGATAAATTAATAATAAAAAAAAGCACATTGTTTTCACATCATTCGTCACAATTTATACACTACACTAACTCAAATGGTTTAGTTCTCTTTAGCCTACGCACTATGTCCGTGTTATCTAGCAGCTGAATTGCCTCGACATTCACATGTCGGTGAAGTCTGACCACTACACTTATGACAAGATTGATGATTAATGAGTAAAAGTAGGTATGAAAACAAATTACGTTAAATTACCAAGTAAGTAGTTTCGATCGTTGTCTGAAAGTAGTTTACAAATAAACGGACTTTGCTTGGCTCGTACCTACAGTTTTCTATATCCATACTAATATTATTAATTCGAAAGTAACTCTGTCTGTCTGTATGTTCGTATGTTACCTTTTCACGCCTAAACCACTGAACGGATTTCGATGAAATTTGGCAAGGACATAGATCGCATCTTGGCGAAGGAAGTAGGCTACTTTTGTCTCAAAAATAATCCTAAAAGGGGGCGATATAGGGGATGGAAGTTTGTACGGGAAATTAAGCATTTCTTAAGTTAGGGATATGAAAATTTAAATCATTGCTTTTGATAAGAACACACAAAAACAGCATTTTTGTAAAATCGGTCCCCATGGCGGTAAAACAAATTTTAAAATTTACATGATCATTGAAATTTGTGTGTACCGCTTTTTAAGAGAGCTAAGTAATTGGAAATATTGTTAGAACCCGTATCTTGAGGTATTATTCATTTCATTTAACTTAGGGTAGGTAATACGTGGTCAATGGGGGCGCTAGAGTATTTCAAATGAATGATGATAATATTAAAATGAATTATTATTATTTAGTTAGACATTCAAGATCATAAAAACCTATTTAATAAAATTAAAATAAATTGTTTTTTTGCATTTATTAGCTGTCTGTATTTAACTTTATCACGCTTTAACGGTTGAATGGATTCGGATGATAGGATATTATTTATCCCGGTAGCACGTTCCCGTGGGATAATTTCCGACATTCACGGGGGCGAAGCCGCGGACAGAAGCTAGTCTATACATATTTATATAATAAAATAGTAACAAAGGCAAAACTGTACATTGAATATTTAAAAAAAAAGGTAATTGCCACGAAGGGATTGGGCACGAGTCTGACGCCAATTTTTTTATTATTTTTGTAAATTTGGTAATTTTTTTGAATGATTTTATTGATTTTAATGACTGCCTCGTTGGTCTAGTGGTCGCAAGCATTACTGCTGAGCATGAGGTCCTGGGTTCGATTCCCGGGTCGGGCAAAGTGTTATTGGGTTTTTCCATCTGGAATTTCTCGGTAGCAGCCCGTAGTCTGGATTTGTGCCCGGTTGATGGCAATAGGCTCGCCCCTTATTACATGGGACTTAAACATAACTGGCGAAATGTGGGTGTACTATAGGTACACCTCTGCCTCAGCCTTCGGGGAATACAGGCGTGATGTTATGTATGATTTTATTAATGCATGTGGAAATGCTGCTGCTCATATTAAAATACTTACTTGAGTATCTACATAGATCAATGCTCGTGCCTTCTCTGTATGAGAAGAGGCCTTTGCGCAGCAGTGGGACAATATTAAGCTGGTGTTATTATTATTATTATATAAAATGTTCTTTATATATTAGACGTATGCAAGCATATGACACTGCGGGCTGCAGCAAAAAATCAGTGTTCAGTGTGTGTGTGTGTATCAGTGTGTGTGTTTGTGTCTGTGTGTGTGTGTGTGTCAGTGTCAGTGTGGTTGTACCTACTGTTGCCATCTGACATTATGCTTTCTGTCTTCTATTCTCTACCAAAAGAGACAACTACAAGAAAATCAATAATAATCACCAGCCATTGAAAAAAATGGTCTCCCGTTAGAAGGTCATCCACAAAACGATCAAGTCTATTCGAATCATAATGTCGGACTAACGGCTAGACCAACCTCTGGGCGGTAATGCGGAATCCAATCCGTGTAAGTGGCTACCAATTAGCCCGATTGATCGCCGGGGTACGACCACAGTGTAACGAATTACAGTGGTTCAATGCCCATACATTTTAAAAGAACCTACTAATTGTCAAGTTTTTGTAATTTATTAATACTTTAGTAGGTAAAATCATGGAAATGAATTGTTTATCGAAATGGCTAACAAATTAAATTGCCAGTACATCAAAATCATAACTATCATTATTTTGCAGCTGTATAATATGGCTATAGCGAAACAAATTGATGAACAATTAATTACCTTGACTGCACGTTTTCCTACTTATGTTCCGAAACACTTATTGGCATCAAGGATTTAAGCTCCGCCCACTCCTACCACTCGAAAATTCTCCCGTTTAACCACTGCCAGCAGTTATACTGTGGTATGACTGACTGGTGATACCCCTGAGTCCCTGACGCGTTAATTCGAGTCACCGATTAATGCGTTTAGTTACCACGAAAGGAGACCATTGATTGATTGGTGATTGTTTATTGTAATGGATAGGTTTTGTAGCCAATGTATTCTGTAAAAACATTACTATGTACATGAACATTATTACAACTGTGGACATTCTAATCTTTAACTGGGTTATATGACCAAATATTGTTTTGTGCTGACTGACGTTTAAGGGGCATGCACCAAGGTAGCCCGCGAAATTCAAATTTTCTTACGTTTTCTGCAATTTTTAGGTCAGTATCAGGTTGTATGGTGATCTAAATAGGATTCGCGACCGTATCAAATATGGCTTTACAGAATTATAATCATTAGAATCAGCAATACAACTCCTTAAGTTAGAATTGCCCTCAAATGTCATGATTTCATGAAATAGTCATAAAATAGGGTAACATGAACTTATAGAGATGTATTGCTGATTCTAATGGTTATAATTCTATAAAGCCATATTTGTTACGTTCGCGAATCATATTTTCATCAAAATACAACCTGACAGTGACCTGCAAATTGTAAAAAACATAACAATATTTGAATTTCGCGGGCTACTCTGAAGGTTCCGCCTTAAGTAAACTAAAATTCTTAGTTCAACTAAGATTACATCTGACTTCTGAAAATTTTCAAAATGGAATGAGCATACAAAAGGTTGTAAACGCCGTATTTTGTATGAAAAGAGACCGTTGCCCTGCTGTAAGAAATTAACAGTTCAATAACATGATTATTAATTCATTTCAACATTATTATTCTACTAACAAATAAAGCATTAAACAAAAGTGTAAGCCACTAAAACTTTATCACTATACCCTAAGCCTTTAAGTGTCTAGACAAGTCTGCCAACTACTTTATCGCGGTATTGTGAAGATATGAACGTTATAATGGTAGCTATTCACACAGGCTTCAATTTAATTAACTGACAAGAGAGTCCAGCGTCGTTTATAAACAGGCTTTTTAATAAGACAGTTGTGTAGATGGAGCTAGGCGATAGTGATGAAGAAAACTGTAGTATGAAAAGGGTTTTATTTTAGTTTTGTGCAATTATCTGAACTATTTATGTAGATGACAATGAGGCACAAATCATCTATTAAAACTCCATGTGTAAAAACTTTTCATAACATCAATACCTAAATAAGCCTGGAAGAGGTTGCAGAGCCTAAGCAGGTAAGGCATAAGGCCGTTTATAGTACATTTTGTAGGGTAGGACGAAATTCGCTCGGGTCGGGACACACTATCTATAACCATCTGAATCATTTTGAAGCATATTTCTAATCCATTGCTTCATATGTCCGAAAAAATTGTCTGCTCAACAACGTAAATAACGCAATGAATGTTGTTGAACTGTCAAAATAAAAGCTATTCCTACTGTTAGTGTGTTGCTCAATTACCCCGCAGATATCATTTATGCGCCTATTTGAAAACCTCTAGATAAATATTTGCTGCTGAACAAGCTGACAAGTCGATTGATTATATAGCCTTAAGTTACTGTACCTCCAAAGGTACACACGGCTACATATCAAGCCATACATTACCAGTATAAGCTGATCTCGCATTGTCAAAAATTTCTGTACAATGAGAGATCAGCTTATACTGGACATATATAGCTCGATATATGCATCCGTGTGTACAATACCACCAATTGTCAAAAAATCTCTGTTATCCATGGAATTAGTATGTACCTACTGTTTGCTGTCACCATCTTGTGGACAACATGTGGATAGATTTCATATTTTTATTTTACTGACACTAAATTGTTTCATAAAAATACTAATCGTACTTTCGAATACAAATGAATAAAAACTTATAATAACCCTCTGTTTGCGTTGGGGTTTAAAAATAGGAATATCGCTTTGCAGCTCATACTTAAAGTTAAACTTTCATTTTAAACCAAAATTAAAAACCGAGGTTTATTTTTCAAAGTAGCAAAGGTTGGTCTCCAAAGAAAAATATTTGACTTTTGAAACTTTTGCAAAATTAATTGCTTTTCGTGGTGTTCTTAGGCGATGATAAGACTTTGAGAAAAACAAATTCTCGATAAGAAAAAGCTCAGTCGTGTTTTACGTAAAGTATGGATTTCTAATTCTAGTGGGGGTAAGCAGACACCACTGTAGCATAAGTTTGTTTGTTTTCTTCTTTAACACTGGTTGGTTTTTTCCTGTTCATTTAAGATACGTTTTTTATTTCATTAATTATTTATGCATACTTTTGTAACACTGAACAAGATAAAAATACTGAGTTAGTAAACAAGAATTAATAAACTAAACGAATGTCCAGGTTTAATGATTAAAGGCATCCGCAAACAGGCGCGACGCGACAGCACGACACAAAAGCACCGCTCGTCGCGCGACACGCGGTGCCTTTGTGTCGAGCTGTCGCATCGCGCCGGTGTACACGAGCCTTAATGACTGTTAAGTACTTAATATAGTTAGAAAAATTATGTACTAACAAAATGTCTTCATACAACCAAGTTTCTTAAATCGAACTAAGTAATCTACAAAGCAGAGCAGTTGTGGACCAGTGGTAACGGCCGCGACTTACGAGTTACAGGTCATAGATTGGAAGCCAGTCAGACGCTTTACTTTGTGTTAATTATTTCATCACCACTGCCTTCAAAACGATGAAGAAAAACATCGTGAGGAAACCCAAAGATTCGAAGACATGTGACTTATACCAACCCGCACTAGGCCCGCGTGGTGTATAACGGCCCACTCCCTCTCACAGAGAGGAGGCCTGTGTCCCAGCAGTGGGAACATTATAGGCCGATTATAATGATGATGACGAATCTACAAACTCCTTAAAGGAGTAAATTTTAAAAAGCAATACAATAGAATACATCGCATGCCTGTACCAAGCCTCACCTCTTCAACGTCATAGAGAGCTATATTAATCGCCCAGCTAATCTACAGGAGTGCAATCTTTGTGACATTTTTATGACAATACCTTTATGAGCTCTAAACGTTGAAAGGAAGTCTATATGAGGTGAAAATGTATAATAAAAGCATTGTCTGCCAAAGTTATGTACTTGTTACTGGATTACAGCGTGCTTAAATGAGTTTGTTAACGTGTTGTGGGTGGTCCTTAATTTTATTTTAAGGTCGAAATGTTAGTCTTATCCTCCTGCAATTATTACAATTTATATGGGATAACTGCATGTCTTTTCTTTCCATTAATCTTTATTAGCCTTCATCTAAAAAGAAAGAATGAAAGAAAAATTGGTTTATTTGTCACAGAAACACGTGCATATAAAAAGATAATCTATATATATATATCTATATAATATATATAATAATAATATATATAATAAAATCTATATAATAATAATCTATATAATAAAATAAAAGATCTTTAATAATAAAGAAAAAAAACGTTTTTTTACAAAAAAATAACCGACTTCTAAAAAAGACCCAAAAAAACGTGAAAAATAACTTTAATTTCGGAAGTCGGTGACTTTAGTTTTGTATTTTCGTTTTTGGCCACTGACTTCCGAAATGAAAGTTATTTTTCACGTTTTTTTGTGTTTTTTTAGAAGTCGGTTTTTTTTGTAAAAAACGTTTTTAATTAACACTTTTTAGTTGCGGTACCTACCCCACACAAATTCGTATTACTACTTGATATGTAAATAACAGTGACAGGAAATTATTAAAACATCAATATACACTGAGTGGAAAAATATGCAGTATTAAGTATAACTCAAAAACTACCGATCAGAACATGATGACATGATAAAATTTAAATAGGACCACATGTGAAGCACCAGCTAACAAATAAAAACGAATCATCCAAATCGGTTCACCCAGAAAAAAGGTCTGAGCTAAAACACATAAAAATTAATTATAAAAATATACAGTCGAATTGATAACCTCCTCCTTTTTTTGAAGTCGGTTAAAAATAAATACAAAATAGACCTTTAATCACAAGCACAAAACAGAAATGTCGACAGCTGCACGTCATGACTGTGACAAGACGGCTTCCACTCAGCATGATGCTGTGCTTTGGGGCACTCACAGCACAGCACTGATTTTCAGTGGTTACCCAGAAAGGACGTACGGAAACCAAGTCAGGTTTAATGATTGGTACTTTATTTATAATACATCTAGTAGTCATCCCCTTTCTAGCCATATCACCTTTCAAATCTTCCATCGTCAAAACGTTAGTATAGGATACCATTTCACTTTTGTTTCAGGTTTCAAATGGGAACCCAATTAATATCATCTGTCACAGCCCTAATCGGTCGTCAAAACATTAGTAATAATTATTATTTGTCTTAAGTCCAAGGTAATATAGGAACCAAGAGACTGACCGCGGCACAGAATTACATTTCGTATTGTGTATTGAACTCAAAACTCAAACTCAAAGCATTTATTTCAAATAAACCAATTACAGGCACTTTTGAATTGTCAAGGGGTCAGTCAGTCAGAAAGATGAAGCTAGTCGCCCATTCCAAAGCGTAGTACCTATGGAGAAGAATGAGCAAGAAACTCCATGGACACTCTTTGAAATCAACATATAGTTACAAAAAAAATTGTTTACATCATTCATGTTGAAATTAAAAATGTGAGAACGATGTAGAAAGACGTGCATGTTTAGAGCATCCGTAATAAAAAAGATAAAAACAATTCAAAAATTTAAAATAAAATAAGCCGTGGCAGCCAAGAGATGACCAGTCCCTACTGACGGCACCCGTTCACTAACATGGCTGATGATTGCTTTTTCTTGTTAATCATTGAAACCTGTTGAATATACAGGAAGGATTTTTTTGATGGGGCAGTAAGGGCAGGTACCTTAACCGCTTTAGCTACAGGAAAACGGTCTTAGGAGACTAACCTCAACTTTTTGAGAACTTTTGATCTGCATTCAAAGATTTTGAAAAAAATCGGCCAGGTTCGAGTCGGACCCGCGCACGAAGGGTTCCGTACCATTATCTATATAAACGGCAAAAAAATCACGTTTGTTCGATGGGAGCCCCTTAAATATTTATTTTATTCTGTTTTTTAATATTTGTTGTTATAGCGGCAACAGAAATAAATCATCTGTGAAAATTTCAACTGTCTAACTATCAATGGTTTGCCTGGTGACAGACGGACAGACGGACGGACAGTGGAGTCTTAGTAACAGGATCCCGTTTTACGCTTTGGATACGGGACCCTAAAAATGCAAGAAAATGGGCAATTTTCACAAAAACTTTTTTTGATGCCAATCGATCCTCTTTCTTATAAGGATTAAAAAACTCTGTCGAACCAACTGAGGTTTGATTACTAGAAAAGACAGAAATCGCAAAAAAACTTTTCCCATACATTTTTCGTAGAAAATTAAAATCCATATGTTTTTATTAAGATTGATAGACTGACTGCTACAAAAACAACTGGCCGTAAATAAACAAATAACAAATATAACCTCCCTTCAATAAACAAAGCAGGTGAAACTAGTTATCATATCTTTGTAGTCGGATTAGAGAAAGAAAGAAAGAAAAATGCGTTTATTGGTACTGCAGCAACAAAAATACACCTTAAAACTAAAAAACGGAATACAATGATAAATAAATCTAGTAAGCTAGTTATGAACTATAATAAAGGTACGAAAACTGATCAGCGGATCTTAACTTTGACATTTAATATCTTGTGGTCTATCGATGAATATTCTAATCTTGATTAAAATTAAAGGTGCGGTTCTTTAAACAAACATGACCTTAGTGTTTAATAAGGCCCACTTGCACCACTAATCATTAAATACGTTTAGCGCTAAACCAGTTTTAAACATCATTCTGTCTCTATCATCTTCAAACATTTGACAGAAACACAGTTATGTTTTGCACTCGTTTAGCGCTAAACGTGTTTAGTTATTGTTAGTGCAAGTGGGCCTTAGTTACACTTTTTGTTTACATGTTGCGCAGTTTAGATGCTTCTAGGCAATGATAATTATAATAACTAAAAATAGGTATAGATAAGTTACCTACCCAACATTTGATCTTTAAAAACAGTACAATCTTACACTATCAGATGACATGTGGAAGTGGGATGGCATGACGTAATTATCGGAAGCGAAAAAGAGAAGACAATATGTAATTTGGGTAACAAGTCAAGTTGTGACTAGCCACTTGCGGAGCGCATAAAACCTATCTATCTCTTTTTACTAAGGTATAATATCAATGTTTGTAGCAAATAGCTGTTTCACAACGATAGTCGGCTTAGTGAGTAGGACCAACTGGATATTCCTGCTATTCTTGAAAATTTATATAAATTCGTTTTAACATTTGTTCATTAATTTTGAACAGCGGGGTAATTGCGTAACACACTAACACTAGGAATGGGTTTCATTTTGACAGTTCAACAACATTCATTGCGTTATTTACGTTGTTGAGCAGACAATTTTTTCGAACATATGAAGCAATGGATTAGCAATAAGCTTCAAAATTATTCAGATTGTGATTGATGGTGTGTTACGTAATTAGGGTGCTGATTGCACCACTATAAAAAAATATACAGGTTGTTAAAGAAATTGCGTGCCATAACTTAGGGGTAGGTTCAGTATCGATAAAGGTACCCAGGAAAAATAAAAAATAAAATCAAGAAAATAAATAAAAATAAAAACATAAAAAATTATTGCAAGCTCAACCTATTTTATTACCTACTAACTTAAAATAGCGATCGTTTTTTTTTTTATATTGCTTTAGTAGCAAATAATGCGCTGGCCCTTAGTATTCGGACGCGAGAAGTGAAGGACAAAATGACAACGCGTTCGATAGCAATTAAAGCATTTAAACAAATAAAATAATTTTCGTTCTAAACGATTGCTGTTTTATGTTAGTAGGTACTAAATTAGGCTGATCTTGCAATATTTTTTTATGTTTTAATTTTTTATTTATTTTTTGGTTTATCAAAATTATTGTATTCTTGACCTCTTAATTGCTGTAAAACTTTTGACAACAATTCCCGTGCATTGAAACTTCACTAAGGTTGAAAATATGTAACCGTCATAAATAACAACAACAAATAGACCTTGTCGTTTTATGACGAGCAAGTCATATTCAACCTTAGAGTGGTAAATCAGTTACGAAGTCGACAATACAATGTTCGGGCGTAAATGTTGTAAATATTTTTCTCGACCTTTAGGCCCTTTGTACACGACAGGGATTCTTTATGGTACGAGCGGCGGCGCGGGTGGGGTATAAATCGTGCCGTAGAAAAAACGGGTCTGTCAACAAGCTTCCATAGAGATCCATACAACACTGACTCCCGTGCCAACACACGGCGAATAAACTATAGTTTAACACGGCATAAAAATCGTGTGTAAAAAAAAACAAACAATACTTCTACAAAGACGAACTTTTCCTACAGCTTATAAAATATTCCCTTATATCTGACCATAATATGCTAACACGCTTTAAAAACTTAAATGGGACAGATCTCACAATTAGCGTTGTTTTTCTAAACGAAACTAAAGAATAGGGTCCCTAGAGTTTTATCATTGTTTTTCCTCTTTTATTCCAAGGCTTTCCTGGAATATAGCGATAGTAAATAGAATACATAGTTACAGAAGGTTCGCTCCATACAGTAAGCGGAAACACACGTACACATTAAACACGCTTCGCGCACAGCACAGTGCACTCGCGACTTTTATTAATTGACCGAGATCGGCCCCAGTCACGACCTCGAGCGATGCCACTTGCGACGGATGTCACTTGCGTCCAGCGACACGCGCCTATTTCCGTCCGTCATTCCGCAAGTCGTGTCGCTGTGAATCCTGGCATGCTCTGAACAACTTCCTTCATTTGTTTTCTCCGCAGTCGCTGTCGCAAGACGCGTGTCGCTCAAAACTGTAGCTTGTGGAAACGGGGTAAGGTGCCACATAATACCACAAAACAAAAAAAACACCTCGGCTTTTTAAAATGTTTCCTTTTCATTCTATAAGATACTTCACATAATGAAAAGAAAATAATTTACAAGTACTTTAGAAAACTTTGGTGCCTTAGCTTCAGGCGTCACAAACTCGCAAACTAATTTATGTTTTCTTAGTTAGTAACGTGTTTTACTTATTCACTTAGGAAATTATTTAGTTCCGAGTATCTTCTTGTTTTATAATATTTACTATGAGAACTGTAATTATTGTGAATGTAAGGACTATGTGGGTATTTTTTTTGTCAGTAAGATTTAATGATAATCTGGCAGCTTGAGTACTTTATGTGGCCTACCAATGTCCTTTCTTTGGTATGGTTCGTCGAGTCGTTGAGCTTTTTAAGTTCTGAGTTGAGCTACACTATTACTGACAAATGCGTGCACTGACTGGGCTGGTCCACTCAAATCTGTATGGTTCATTCCTTAGAAGACAATCTCAGACATTAACCTGCATGGTCCTAATAAGACCAGACTAAGATTATGTCTGGACTTTCAAAGAGACCTCTGAGTTTGTATCTGATCTTTCTTTTCAGAATAGTCAGGAAACACCGAACTCTATATTTATAAAAATAAAAAAAATTGACATGTAAAAGTTTTTTAACCAATTTAAAGAAATAAATGTCATTTATCATTTAAATAATGGTTAAAGAAAACAATAGGTTTAAAAAAAACATTAAAATAGAAGCCCTATTTAGGTTCACGTTTTTTTGTTGTTAAATTTATATAGGTAAGTACCTATTATTTCGCAATTTAAATTGTCTACATCTGATAAGACTTTGGGAAAACTCATTAACCATTACTCTGGAAGGGACTTCTTTGTCGCGGTGTTTTGGTAATAACAGACAGAGGGACACTTGTTATTCTATTCATGTTTAATTTGCCCTTTTTGACGCTTAGATGGAAAATAAGCCAATTTCCCTCAGTTACCCCACGCAATAAACCGTATCCTTCAAAATTGTCCGAGTAATTTATAAGATCCACACATACGAATAAATATATAAAATTTATTTTATTCATCAAATTAACCCTCCCATACCAGCGTCCCAAAAAGGCGTCAAAACGAAAACAACATGTTTTGTTCTGACAAAATTGTTTAATTAAATAAATGTTTCATATTAATTCATTTAGGGCACGCAGCTGTGTGCTGGTTAACGAACTGGCTTAATCCAGAATCGGGTCAAGCACGAGCCGGCTGAGATACGGGGACGTTGCTTATTTCCGTACCGTCTTAATATGCCGACCGTACACCTTCGGTTTGTGGTGCAAGTGAAAAGATTATTGCTGTGTTTTTTTATTTTTATTTTAGATGGGTTTGCTCTCGACTCTGGTCTAGGTCAGAGATGGCAGCGACAAAGTCGACGATAGAGTGTGCTTACCCAGAAGAAGCCTGTTTACTCTCACTTTGAACTCACTCTCACTCTCTCTTATTTTCTTTGATAAGACCGTTAGAAGAATGATTCAGGCTCATGCCACGGGTAAATTGGTATGAAGACAATTCTAGGTTTGATTGAGAAGTAATAAGACGGGTGAGTACATAAGTACGTACACCTCAAAATTGTTAAACACCTGGCACCTATAGGCATGCCATTTTTTTTTTTTTCGCTGAGAAATGCTTTATGCATTCCCGCTCGTGGGGGGACGAGACGGGATATGTGGGACTCCTGTCGGAATGACAGTATACCCACTAAAACTCAGCGGTGTTCCCACATCGCCGTGATGGGAGGGCCATGGGAATCCGGCGCAGCCTACCTGTAGGCATGCCTACACTAACCTCTCATGCCTATTGACAGTGTAATTAAAAATTATAAAAAACATTGTAAAAGCCAATAACCTTTAGGTTTCTTGCTGGGTCTTCTCAATAGGAAACGACGAATTGGGTCCGTACGTTTAGTTTCTGAAGTTTCATTACCCATGTAGATTTATGTGAAATAAAATAATTTGAATTTGAAATAGTTCTTAACATCCTACTCCAACTTCATTAATATTATAAATGCGAAAGTTTGTGAGGATGGTTGGATGGATGGATGTTTGTGACTCTTTCACGCTAAAACTACTGAACGGATTTAGATAGAATTTGTAACACAGATAGTTTATAACCTGGACTAACACATAGGATACTTTTTATCCCGGTAGTACGTTCCCGTGGGATTATTTCCGACATCCACCAGGGCGAAGCCGTGGGCCAAAACTAGTCTTGTATAATTATTTGCTACATATCGTCTTATAACTCGCTCTGAACTCACCCCTTTCACTATACCTTAACCCTCACACGGCGACCATTTGGCCCCAACGTGGAGCAAGTCACGGGTTAAAATTGGGGACGAAAAAGGTCCCTACTAACGCATGACTGGCATAAGGATGATTTGCAACCCAAAGTTTTATGATTTCGAAGTTGCCAACGTCAATTTAAGATTACAAAGGCTTTTGGGGTCGAGTTTAATACTAGTGGTGAAGTCGGAGGGATTTTTATGAAAACCTTTTTTCTGCTTAAGGATTTTTTCTTGAGGGTAACACTTTTAATAAAATGTTATTAGATTTTGGAGCGGCGCGTAAATATTTTGAAGTGTGTTTTGTGACAATTCGCATTGAATATGTGGTTTTTTCGGTTGCACTTGACCTTTCATATTTGTGTGATGTATTTTTAGATGAATGAAATGGCAAGAAACATTTAGTGAACTTAGTTTATTAAATGTAAAATCTATTTGGACAGTAAATTCTCAAAATTAAATAACAAATCTAGTAAAATAATTTACGAAAATAGTATTGTCAGAGTTTAATACATAATGGTCCGAACCATTTCATGTATTAGGTAGGGACGTAATGGTACTGTCTTATTACGGATATAACAAGGCATATAACGAGGGTCGCCCGAATACATCACGATCAACAGACTGATGTTTAGTGTGTACGATGTTAAGACAAGCTAGGTCGTGTTTAAAACAAAACACTTCCGTAAATTGCATGAAGAAAAAGAAGATAATTTCAGAGACTGCGCGACTGCTGAGTGTGAAGTCCTGGGTTCGATTCCCAGGTCACGAAAAGTGTTATTGGGTTTTTTAGTCAGGAATTTCCGTCTGGAATTTCAGTCTGGATTTATGCCCGGTTGATAGTAATAGGCTGCCCCCCTATTACCCACACGAGACTAAAAACATAACTGTCGAAATGTGGGTGTAGGTACTAGGTGCACCTCTGCCTAACCCTTCGGGGTTATCAAGCGTGATGTTATGTGTTAAAAGACTTCTACGCTTCTAATTTTACTGGAATTCTATACCTAAGTAAGACAATATTTTTAACAGACTTTTTAAAAAAGAGAAGGTTCTCAATTCAACTGTATTTTTTTTAATGTGTGTTAGCTCAGAACTTTTTCTAGGTGAACCGATTTAGATGTTTTTTTTATTTGAAAGCTGGTGCTTCTCATGTGGTCCCATATAAATTTGATTAAGTTCTGACAAGTAGTTTTTGAGTTATCCTTAATACTGCTTATTATTTTTTTCCACTTAGTTTATATTGATGATGTTTTAATAATTCCCTGTCACTGTTATTTACATATCAAGTAGTGGTATACGAATTTGTGTGAGGTAGGTACCACTACAAAAAAAGTGAAAAATCAAAAACTTTTTACAAAAAAACAACCACCTTCCAAAAAAACACAAAAACAGTGAACAATAACTTTAATTTCGGAAGTCGGTGGCAAAAAACAAAAATACAAAACCAAGGACACTGACTTCCGAAATTAAAGTTAATTTTCACTTTTTTGTGTTTTTTTGGAAGTTGGTTGTTTTTTTGGAAAAAAAAATTTTTTGGGTGTAGAAATATTTAGGTAAGTACCTACAGTGATAGTACGTCCCCGAACTAATTACTTAGGTATGTTTTGAGATTGTATTTTAGCATTCATACAGTCACATTTTATCCCTGGGTATTTTATAGGCACTTAGGATCACTTCAAAATCAACAGAATAAAAAATAAGTAGTTTGTTTTATATAGTATTTTCGAAGCTATTTTCTGTAAAAATATAATATATGGTGAAAAAAATATACAGGGTGTTTGGCAGAACGTTGAACATACGAAAATGGTGGGTAGGTGGGGTCATCTGCTACTTACTCAGCCCTAATTTATTTGGCCCTGGCCGACTGGGTATTTAAAAAAAAAAAAAAAAAGTTTTTTTCTTGTTTCACCACTTTCCTAACTTTAAAGTGTATTTTTTTTATTAAAAATGGGCAATAAAACAGGCAATTTTTTTTTTTTAATCTTTGATGTTGGCAGATTCTTATAAAATTATTGCTTTGTTCAGATGTTAGCTAGAAAAAAAGTTATGAGTCCTCAAACTTACAGGAAGATGTAAAAAATACTTGAATGTTAATTTCAACTTGCATTTAAAAAAAAACAAAAAATGATTGAGGAGTTCCAATTCTAGCAAAACATCCCTAGTGTGTGAGCTTTCTAATGGTATGTAATTTGCTTTTATAAAAAAAAAACTTTAAGAGTTATTTCATAATTTTATCAAGCAGGAAATTTTTGACGAAACTCTACCTTTACGGAAAGTTAAATGTTTTGCGAAATTTAATACTGCAAAGTACTCGCAAACGTCTGATGACTGGGTACTCGGCGGTTGGGATAACGCTCTTGATAAATTCTTCGCGCTTCACGCGAATTTGTATTAGCGCTTCCATACGCTAACAACATGTCCGCGTATTCCTCACTGGTAAAAGCAGCCATTTCTTTACCAATAACAACAGGTAACAGTAATAACAAAAAACTTAACAAACTTAAACTTAAACTTAACTAGTGATAACAATAAAAGAAAACGAAGTGAACAAAAACAAACGTAAGCGTAACGGGCACGTGAGATCGCAGAGGCAGTTAAGTCTCGACTGAATAAAAGAAAAGAATTCATTCTGAGGCGTCACGGTGCCACGAGAGCGAAAGAGAGCAAAAATACGCTATGACTGCGCAAGAGTGAAACAAAATTTCTACCTGCTTTGTGTAACCATCTCAAGGGAATAGTGAATGTCAATTTGCACCACTGCTACTGGCAAGCCGTCGATCCATAATTTTTACCAACTTTGCAGTATTAAATTTCGCAAAACATTTAACTTTCCGTAAAGGTAGAGTTTCGTCAAAAATTTCCTGCTTGATAAAATTATGAAATAACTCTTAAAGTTTTTTTTTTTATAAAAGCAAATTACATACCATTAGAAAGCTCACACACTAGGGATGTTTTGCTAGAATTGGAACTCCTCAATCATTTTTTGTTTTTTTTTAAATGCAAGTTGAAATTAACATTCAAGTATTTTTTACATCTTCCTGTAAGTTTGAGGACTCATAACTTTTTTTCTAGCTAACATCTGAACAAAGCAATAATTTTATAAGAATCTACCAACATCAAAGATTAAAAAAAAAAAAATTGCCTGTTTTATTGCCCATTTTTAATAAAAAAAATACACTTTAAAGTTAGGAAAGTGGTGAAACAAGAAAAAAACTTTTTTTTTTTTTTTTTAAAATACCCAGTCGGCCAGGGCCAAATAAATTAGGGCTGAGTAAGTAGCAGATGACCCCACCTACCCACCATTTTCGTATGTTCAACGTTCTGCTAAACACCCTGTATATAATAGATATGTTAAAAAATTAAATGCATATTTTTTGCTTCTTTGAGTCTTAATGAACGGGTTTTTTTTTTAAATGACTCATAATTATTATTATCCTCGAAATGAAGGTTACAAAATACCATTAATTCAGAGCTTTTATGAGATAAAGACTGCACCAAAGACTAAGCAAGCTGAAGTGGCAATGGGCTGGTCACATCTCTCGCAGAACCGACAATCGTTAGGCAAACGATTTCTAGAGTGGAGACCGCATTTAGGCAAACGTAGTGTGGGTCGCCCGCCGCGCCAGGTGGACTGACGACTTGCGAAAGGCAGCTAGCAGAGACTGGATGACGAGAGTCGAAGATCGGGCTCAGTGGCGTTCACTAGGAGATGCCTCTGTCCAGCAGTGGACGAATATAGGCTGATGATGAT
The DNA here is from genome assembly GCA_916610205.1 of Griposia aprilina. Taxonomy (NCBI): domain Eukaryota; kingdom Metazoa; phylum Arthropoda; class Insecta; order Lepidoptera; family Noctuidae; genus Griposia; species Griposia aprilina. The sequence goes on along the minus strand of OU744305.1, from coordinate 8,802,697 downwards.
GATGATGACTGGCCCAAGTGCGCTTATTTCGCCATTTTGTAGTGAAATAAAAAAATAATATTATACGATATATTTAAGCCTCTAATATAGTAGGATACTATATTATGTAGTAGGATTTGTAACCCTACTCTCTCGACTGCCTCGTTGGTCTAGTGGTTGCAAGCGCTACTGCTGAGCATGAGGTCCTGGGTTCGATTCCCGGGTCGGGCAAAGTGTTATCGGGTTTTTCCATCTGGAATTTCTCGGTAGCAGCCCGGAGTCTGGATTTGTGCCCGGTTGATGGCAATAGGCTCGCCCCCTATTAGATGGGACTTAAACATAACTGGCGAAATGTGGGTGTGCTATAGGTACACCTCTGCCTAACCTTTCGGGGATGACAGGCATGATGTCATGTTATGTATTATGTATAACCCTAGTACTGAGGTATGCCACTCAGATCACTGATTTCAACGGCACTTGAGCGAACGCCACGTATGCTGTTTCACAAAACGCACTGAAACAAGATTTTGATAAGTGCGGTCGGATCACGCACAATAAAGGGATACGTTGTCGAACGTAATGAACGCGGTTAAATATCTACATACATAAATATAGACTTATTGTACTTTTTTGATGCTTTTCATGCTTCCAAAAACAATATTTAAAGCAAACAAATTAAAATGATTCACACATTCTGATAAACTTTTCATCCATTAAATCAGCGTAAGTAATTAAAATAATCACTGAAATGGAAATAATTTTACGTTCCATAACCGTATAACGGAACTCAAATTCATGCAGTGTAATGAACGCGGTCAAGCGTGGGCGGGACTTTTGGAGTATAGTGTTCCGTACAAATAAATAATTTGCGTTTTTTTTTCTCCATTTTAATTTTATTTTAAGTCACAGTTTTAGGGTAATAATTAACGAAACTTATTTTATAGTTAGGTTGTTTACTTCATAAATAGCTTTTTCGTCGAGTTGTTCCCATAACCAATGTCAGTTCAACTCCACCAATGGGTTAAGTAAGAAAGTATCTTGTCTATGGTCAACATGTTCATATTATAGAGAAATGAGAACAGGATGTAATGTTTACTCATACCTCCATAGAAAAGGGAAGATCCTCCCACCAGACGGGTGTCGTATCTGGTTGGCAACAGCCCGACGTTTGATGTCGGGTCGTTGTATATAATGCTAGTTGCGCGGTAAACTCTACTTGCGTGATGCAGGATTTTGCGTGACGTCAGTGTGACGCGCGTAGCTTGCATTTGGTGATGTAGATAATATGACGTGTCTTCTCTAATAATTACTTTGTAAACGAAGCGTGTAATTATGGTACCAGCCTGCTGCCAGATCTTTAATTTATGTAGTTCACTTGATGTTCATTTCTGTCATCCAAGAGTAATATTAAATAAACGAGGATAACAATTAATGACATAAAATTTCTTAATTTCAGGTAAATGAACAGCTTAATTAATTAAAAACCTTGGCTTTAGGTAAGTTTATACTATTTTATCTTTAGGAATAAACGTTCAATAATTCACATAAATCGGAAGCGCCAGGTTGCCCGCGAATTTACTTATTGTGCCCTCGACTAGGCTCCAAAAAATTAGTAATTCATTTAAGTGCCAAAGTATACGTTTTTACAACAAACTCCCAAGTCTTGTTAAAGAACTGAGCCTCAATAAATTTAAATCATTTATTAAACAGAAACTCTGTCAAAAAGGTTTCTATAAAGTTAAAGATTACTTGGATGACAAAAAGGCTTGGGATTAATTAAGCTACTTCAATGTACCCCCAAGCAACAATCCATTTTATACTGTGATTATGTGTTTTGGAATTAATAATGTCATTTTTATTGAATTACATGACATAACATATTAAGATTTTTTGATGACATTTAAAGAGAAACCTGTCTGTGAATGTGAGTAGCATGCAGGCTAGATTAAATACATGATATTCATTTTAATATTGTGAATGTGAAGACTATGTGGGTCATTTTTCCTTTTTTTTTTTCCTTTCAGGTAGTTTTATCTTAGTCTGGCAGTTTGAGTAATTTTTGTGGCCTACCCAAATGTCCTTTCTTTGGTATTGTTCGTTGAATCGTTGAGCTCCTTAAGTTCTGAGTTGAGCTGCACGATTACTGACAAATGCGTGCAGTGACTGGACAGGTCCACTCAATCTGTGTGGTTTTTCTTCAAAATACCATTTCAGACAAATCTACATGGTCTTCACATGATCTGACCAAGATTATGTCTGGACTTTAAAAGAGACTGTGACCTCTGAGTTTGTTTTGGCCTTTCTTCTCAGAGTAGTCAGATAGGAAACGCCGACCTCATCTAGTTTTAAAATATCATTGACGTGTAAAAGTGTTTGTACAAACCTATTTACAGAAATAAAATCATTTATCATTTATCATTTATCATTTATTGAATGACAATTTCATAAAATAAAAATCAATAGGATTCTATGAACTTAGAGTGTGGTATTGATGATTTTAATGATGATAATTCTGTAATTACATACTTGTTACGGTCGTGAATCATATTATTATGTTCAAAATACAACCTGACACTGCCCTGAAAAATACAAAAACTTAGGAAAATTTTAATTTCTTAGGCATCCTGGCGCTTCCCCCTTAACATTATCACTTTCCACTTTATTTCTCCTTTTGAAACCGTTCCGAATTAGAATTCAAGATCCGAATTTCATCGGATTTTAAAATGTTCTAAATTCGGTCGAATGGAGTTCGGATCTTGTGCGCAACTCATCATACAAAATTATACTACGCCTAGTTTCGACCGATATTTTTCGGATTCAGATCGGATACAGCGGGCAAACGCTTAAAGTATTGAGCAAGGCAAACATGGTTTAACCCCTCTTATGCACAGGTACTTTCCAACGGAGTGAATCCGTAATGCGTTAAAACAATTAGATTTTCAACTCTCGTGGCTAAGCTAAGCGTTGAGAATCAAGAGCGCGGTAAAAATGTCGCGTTTAAAATACGCCCGTGCGCACGTGGGCTAAGCCATAGTCTAAAAAAATAAGGTCTGGTATTCCGGGAGTGACACATGCTTACGTCACCATCCAGTTGCCACTTTATTGCAACAAAATACGAATTATGGAATCATTTTTAGTCACCATTCTTAAAAAAAAAAAAAAAACAAACCATTTAAATTGTCGTTTCCTTTTTCTAATCAAACGAAACAATTCAATTTAAACATATACCAACCTAATTGTTAGTTAAAACGTATTTGTTTTATCGGATGCGCATAGGTAATAAAGGTGATTGGGGAGTTATTATTACACACTACTGGTAACACTGCGGTGATGACGTAGGCTTGTGTCACCCCAGTAACCAGAGTGCTATACCTGGCGCAGTATATTATTATACCATGGGCTAAACCTGCATCAGCTCAAGGATCCTTAAAAGAATCCCGCCCTTTATCAGTGAATTATCTAAGGCGGAAAATTGGAGATTCGCTTAAAGATCTCTGAAGATAAACAAGACAACCAATAGTGTTCGGGACAGGTCCCTCTGTTCATTATCTCAACATCCAACTGATTTAAATTATAGAAGTGCCACCGAATAAAGATTAAGTATGAATTAGACAAACTGTGGCTTAAATGACATTTGATGGTTGTTATGAATGCAGGTACGCACTGCAGTTTTCTTTTGTAAATGTGTTAAATCGGTCATAGAAGTTACGTTGGTTTGACACAATAACCAGAGTTTTTTCATAGATACCGGCAAAAACACCTCCTTAAGAAAGAAAAAGAGAGAAAATACGTTTATTTGCGGTAAACATGACGCAAAAAAAAAACCAGTTAGGGGAAAATATGCGTCACATCCACGCAAAAGGGCAAGCCCTCAGCATAATGCTACGACCCTATGCGAGACACAGCCCCAGCGCTGGTTTAAAGATTCTGAAGTAAGTTGGATAGAATATTTTCAGTATAACTTAGCAGCAAAACATTGGTTTCAAGTTGCACATTTATAACTTTACGATGACAATTCTAATAATAAAAATCGAAACCATTTCAAATGTTTCTAAACAAATGAATTTTGTACCTTGTCTTATTCATACCCCAAGATAATTGAAATTTGAACACCATCTCATTTTACGAGTTTAGATTAAGTCCTGATCAGTTTAAAACGGTTTTCATGATAATAATAGGTCTTTACCTATGAAATTGCCGTTTTGTATGAAAAAATTTAAACGAATTTTTTATTTGTATTAATCGAAGTAATCACCCATGCAATCAATGCATCTTTGCCATCGCAGTGGCAGTTTATTGATGCCCTTCTTAAAGAAATCAGCTGGACGGGAGGCAACAAATTCTTCAAAGGCATTTTGTACTGCCTCTCGGGTATTAAATTTTTTTCCCGCCAAGAAGTTATCCAAATTCTGGAAAAAGTAGTAGTCTGTAGGCGCAAGGTCTGGTGAGTAGGGCGGATGACGGAGAGCTTCCAACCCCAGTTCTTGCAACTTGGAGACCGTCTGCTGTGCAGTATGAGGTCGCGCGTTGTCGTGCAGGAGCAGCGGAGACGAGCGATTGACCAATGCTGGTTGGAGATGCGCCAGCTTCTCCATCATTGTGTTCAGTTCTTCACAGTACACATCTGCAGTAATGCTCACCCCGTTTGGTAAGAAGCTGTGATGAATCACACCGGCGCTAGACCACCAAACAGTGACCATCACTTTTCTAGGGGTAAGTTTTCGTTTAGGGCATTGTTTAGGTGCTGAACCAGGATCCAACCAACTTGCTGAGCGCTTACGGTTATCAAACAGAATCCATTTTTCATCGCAGGTAACAATGCGGTTCAAAATTCCTTCATTTGTGTGTCTGTTGAGCAGTGCAAGGCACGTCTCGACGCGTACTTCGCGCTGGCGATCATTGAGTTCGTGGGGCACCCATTTGTCAAGCTTTTTTACCTTGCCAATTTGACGCAAATGGACCAATATTGTTTTGACGCTAACGTCGAAAGCTGCTGCTAATTCAGCCGTAGATTGTGTATCATCAGCTTCCACAATCGCCTTTAATTCGTCATTGTCGACCAAAGTCTTCGGACGACCGCGAGGTTCATTTTTCAGGTCGAAATTTCCAGAACGGAAGCGAGCAAACCAATAACAGGTGGTGCGTTGGTTTGTAGTGTTAGCTCCGTAAACGTCGTTGATGTTGCGTGCCGCTTGTGCCGCGTTGCTGCCACGACGGTACTCATATTCCATAATTACTCGAATTTTTAACGTATCCATGATGACGAAAAAGATTGAAATGCGATGAAAATGTAACACTAATCAATAAAGAAATTACTACTTTTAGAAAAAAAAATCCATGTTTTTAAAATAAAATTAATTTGAAATTAGAATTCTTAGCCAAACAAAAATTATTTTGATTTGAAATGGCCAGTACTGCAGAACGGCAATTTCATAGGTAAAGACCTAATATTATTAAGCAGGACGTCTTATTGGCTCATCTATACGTGAGTCTATTGAGAGAAGTAAAAGTAATGAATAAAAATTGATAAGCTGACAATCTTTAAATGCATAGTAATGTATCTGTGACGTCAGCTTCTAAGAATATATATAAAATTGATTGACTTCTTGTTACATGTATTGTAAGAAGTTACTGGAAGATTTATTTCTAATTCAGTAAACATGATCCTTCGTTTAATAAGTACGCTTTTGTTGGTCTGTGGTTGGTTGATAGTTACAAAGAAGGGAGTGCGATACTTGCTAGGGCTTTCCTTCAATAAATACTACATCTCTGCCTTATCCTTCGGGGAATACAGGCATGATGATATAAATGTGTATAAATGTATAATAATATCTTGTACTTCCAATATGCGTCAAATAATTTCCCTTATAACAAACTGATGGTGCAGAGTCTACGAAATTGTAAACACCGCGCCGCGTCGTAGCTCGGTGGTGACGTAGCATACAACTTTGCTACAACGCGTCGTAGGTCGGTGGTGACGTAGCATACAACTTTGCTACGCCGCGTCGTAGCTCAGTGGTGACGTAGCATACAACTTTGCTACGCCGCGTCGTAGCTCAGTGGTGACGTAGCATGCAACTTTGCTACGCCGCGTCGTAGCTCAGTGGTGACGTAGCATACAACTTTGCTACGCAGCGTCGTAGCTCGGTGGTGACGTAGCAAACCCTGCTACAGATATTTAGGAGTTTAAGATTCCTACTTACTAAATATTTACCTATCATAAAAAGCTAAAAATCCTTTCCACTATACTCTTCTTGAATATTACCGGTAGTATAATAAACAATCCGTGTATTTAAATTATCATTAAATACAACAATAACGCAGAGCAGAGCTGTGGTGGCCCAGTGGTGGCCCAGTGGTAACGGTCCCGACGTGTGAGTTGTAGGTCATGGGTTCGAACCCAGACAGGTGCTTTACTTTGTGTAAATAATTTCATCACTAGTGTTCTTAAAACGGTAAACGAAAACGTCGTGAGGAAACTGGTTATCCTAGAACCAAAAATTCGGAGACATGTGACATCTATCAACCCGCACTGGGCCCGCTTGGTAGAGTACAGCCCACTCCCTCTCGAAGAGAGGAGGCTTGTGTCCTAACAGTGGGAACATTACAGGCGGACTAATTGTTGCCCGCGACTTTGTCGGCAATCTAGGATGAAAAGTAGCCTATGTTCTTACCTAGGTCATGGTCTATCTGTGGGCCAAATTTCATCCAAATCTGTTCAGTAGTTTTTTGTAAAAGAGTAACAAACATCCATCCATCCATTCATACATCCATCCTCACAAACTTTCACATTTATAATATTAATAGGATTATGCTTCATCAATAACTGTAACAATTGATTCAATTGGGATTAATTAAAAGAGGCATATAATTAGCAGTATTAACCCATTCACTATAATCTGACTATAATTAGCGATCACCTGTTAATCACACTAATCATGGCACTCGTTTTAATTGTCGTTCGTGTAAATTATATCCAATATTAATATTATTAATTGATGGAATAGTGTTTCCATAAATGTGTTTTAAGGAAGAGGCCATCGGGGTATACAGATTTTAATTATTTCATAGTGATGAAACGACACATCGCAAAAACCGATATTTAGTAATTTTCATCAAGAAAATTTCTTACGTAGATTATATAGAAGTAAATTATATCCCAAATAAGTTAAATTTAAAGTACCTAAGGTCCAAGTTAATTACACAGGAAAACAAAATTGAACTTTTTTTTTGTTGCATGAAGTTTTACTACGGTTGTTTACTAATTAGGATGCGCTGATTTCGAATCTAGCCTCAGATTTTTTGTAGCAGCTCTAGTTAGTGAGATACAGGTACCGTCTTAAATTTACTTAAGTAGTCGATAATTTCTATCAATAGCAGTGTAACTAAACTAGTTTCTGCATAATTTTTATTATGTCTTCCTCAAGAAAGACGTGTTTAAACAGCCATGACTGTTTTTGTGTTATTTGTGGAGAATATATTTTCAAATAAATCCGTTTAGGCGCCTCCGACTTCGTGAAAAAAGCATCCTTAGACTACTTTGGGTTTCCATTGCTGACAAATGCCAAGCCTTGGATACCTAGTTTGATATATTAAAACTGTGTCGAGTCTTTGCGATTATGGGCAAGCAAAAAAATACCCTCTTTAAGTACCACAGCAGCCATGTACATCTTCGGAACATCCAGACGAGTGCAGTCAACAAACTGAAAATGACGACAGTAGTAGAGACAGTGATCTTGATCGCTTCGTTTCGTTTATCCCCGACCACTAAAGCAAGGTGATTTAAATAACTTGATCAGGGACCTTGGACTGTCAATGACTGCATCAGAAATTCTAGCTTCCCGGTTGAATGAAAGAAACCTGTTGACAAAAGGAACACTAATATTGTTCTACCGTAACAGGAAAAAGAGTTTACTCCCTTTATTTGCTGAACAAGACAATTTCGTGTTTTGTTCTGACATTCCGGGTCTTATGAAAAGCTGATAGAAGATACACATTTTATCAATCTTATGACAGTAATCGAAAAATGTGCATGGCAAGAGTTTGTTTGGGTAGTGAGGTTTTATGGGAAATAGAAAATCTGATGGCTACATTCAGCACATTGAACAGTTGCTGATGCACTTTGAGCGACTGGAATGCAACATGAGTATAAAGCTTCACTACCTTCATAGCCATCTCGAATATTTTCCTGAAAATCTCGGTGACCTCAGCGAGGAACAAGGGGAGCGTTTCCACCAGGATATTCGCACTATGGAGGAGAGATATCAGGGATATTGGAACGTATATATGATGGCTGATTATTGCTGGAGCATCTAAAATAGCAGTACTAACAAATATCACGCGAGAAAATCTAATAAAATAAAATTTCATTCGGAATAAACATATTTAATATTTTTTTATACTTTGAACTCAGTGCATTTTTTGTAAAAAATCCCATCACTACATAGCTGCTAAACTAGAGCTGCTGCATAAAAAAGGCATATGTTTTTGAAATCAGCGTGGAAAGACTATTCAGATTCATGAAATAAAATTCATGCAACAGACATGCTGTTTTCCTGTGTTATCAGAAATAACGACTGAATGTGATTAATTTCAAGCGAGATTAAGATCCATTTATATCTATTTTATGTACCAGGTAGGTACTTTTTTCTTTCCCTATAATGAGACTTTAGATGACCAAATACTCAAAAATACCGTAACATTTATGTCTGTATATTTATATAAGATAACAAAATGGAATGGAAGCACCCGTACGCCGAAAGGGGAATTTTAGTTGTATGGGAGCTCCGAGAAACAATTCCCCATCAAAGCCATAACTCCTGCAAGTGCAGCTGGGAACCACATACCTCGCTCGTCACAACAGCCATTAAACCAGGAAACCCTCGTAAAGAGCCTTTACAATCTTCCATTAACCCCATGTAATGCCTATGGGCTATCTACTCGCTAGACTATTCTGAACCAACTTTATAAGGCTTTGAGTTAACAATTTACTGTCGAACGAGTTTTAAGTTGTTGATGACTCATAAAATTTGAACCTCTTGGGACACACAGTCATGTAAAATCCTTGGGAAGGAGAACATAAAATTCTTGGGAATAAGGAAATAATTCATAAGGATATTTTTTGTTGAATAATTTATTATTAAAAAACGCGGGTACAACTCATGTATTCTCAACAAAAACACAATGTAGAAAGTTATTGATATTTTAAAGATAAAGTGATAAATGATAATTGATTTTATTTCTGCAAGTAGGTTTGTACAAACATTTTTACACGTCAATCATATTTTTAAAACTAGATGAGGTCGGCGTTTCCTATCTGACTACTCTGAGAAGAAAGGCCGAAACAAACTAAGAGGTCACAGTCTCTTTTAAGTCCAGACATAATCTTGGTCAGATCGTGTGAAGACCATATAGATTTGTGTCTGAAATGGTGTTTTGAGGAAAAACTACACAGAATGAGTGGACCTGTCCAGTCAGTGCACGCATTTGTCATTAATCGTGGAGCTCAACTCTGAACTAAAGCAAATGACTATATCTGTGCTAGTATTAACAGACTGTATGGCAGCCTTTCGCCTGTAAGCCTGGCTTTCGAACTTTAAGTAATAAACTAAACCGTGACATAATGATTTGCTAGAGTATAAATATAGTGATACAAATAGTAAGTACAGTTTTTTTTTTTAACAATATTGTTAAAAAAAAATCTGTACTTACCATTTACCATTGTTTTTTCGACATATGTCGGCGATGTTCATTAGTTTGGACACTAAACGAAGCGCAGCACGAGGTCCCGGAGGTGGCAGCATCGTCGTGATGACGTGCATACTCGGCTAACTTCGTGCTATGACGAAGCCTGGCTGATGGAGGAGCGCTGATGGGACGAGTGGACACTTACCATTCTGCCTTCAAGGAGATCAGTACCTCCACCCTAGGAACTGTCTTGCGTTCCGTATAGTGGTGTCGTGTACCTACAGTGTATGATTCGCTAGTGTGATTAATTTATTCATAAATTATAATTTGGTTTGAACTGCAAACGGTTTTTCTATTGCGCAGTAACCAACATTACCCATAGTACGCCCACAGTAGTTAAAATATGGTTAATAATAACGAGAGAGACGTACCTTCTCCGTCAAATATATCTTTTATTGTTTATTGAAGTATTTACTATTAAAATGAAAATATGATAACCTAACCTGACTTAAACTTTTAATAAACTAAAATATGGCGTCGAAAATTCCTCCGCATCGCTGTCAACTGGTAATGTACCCAAGAGACTGGTGGCAAAAAATAATGATTTCAAACTCAAACTCAAACTCAAAGCATTAATTTCAAATAAACTATTTACAGGCACTTTTGAATGGTACAAAAGAGTCGGTCAGTTAGTCAGAAAATTGCAGCTAGTTGCCCATTCCAAAACGCAGATCTCTATGGAGAAGAACGGGCAAGAAACTCCAAGGACACTCTTTTTTTTAAATCAAGATATTACAAAATTTTATAAATGAAAATAAATCTGGTCTCTCGCAGACTCATTCTTAGAAAATTAAGTGTACCATTCAGGTAAGGCATTGTGTTACGAGTCTGTGTTCGCATAGCTTAAAACTGAATAAATGTTCACCGCGCACCTTAAAACAAAAAGCGCGCGCAAAGAACGCGAAATGGCTGAAATATGTTTTTTTTTACCTTTTCAATCCCCTTATCTCCGCCATTTTGAAAAAACTCAATAAACTGAATTGACAAAAAATATCCATATAACTATCGAACTTGCTCACAAAATTTCATGAGAATCGGTTGAGAAATGCGACCTGTAGAGGAGAACAGCCGGACATCCGGACATACGAAAGCAATTTTGCCCAAGCTGAAACGGAGACGCTTTGCTCGCGCTTCGCACTCGCTCGGTCAATAATATAATATATCGATTATTACCATGAGTAGAATTTATTATGGAGTGTTACTGTGTTCTAGTTTAAAGGGTGCCAGTCACAACCACAGTCAAGAGACATAGCTTTGTATCTAAAGAGACAACACGCTGGTTGCTTCTGTTATTGTAGATGTCCACAGGCGACGGTGACTACATTCAAATTGGTAATCTACAGGTTCGCTCCCAATAACATAATATCATAAAAGGCTTCCATGCATGCCAATAATTGTCAGCTTTGCAGGTCAATTTCACCATAATGCTAGCAAATACTAGCATCAAAACACGGTTTTAAACATCGATATGATCTATTATTAAACATTAAAGCTCAATGGTAACAAAGGCGCTTCGAAGAATATAGCGTAAGCACAGGCCAATTAGCTACTTTGGCACTCACATTGTGGCTAACGAACAAAATAGCATCACAGACTAGTACAGAAGGACAGCTTCATATAATGGGCGAAAACAGGCCCACGCACACAGAAGCGTATGGCGAGCGATCTCAAACAAATGCCAGTCGCGAGTGCTCTTGCACTCGCTGTACGTGAAGTGTGTCTATGTATGCGTGCGTTTACGCTCATTGTATGGAGTCGACCTTCTGTAATTATTTAGTCTCTGATAGCGTGCTGTTATAATACGTGGAAGTAATTATGTGAAACTATTGGCATGTTGGCGTAGCTAAATATACTGTAACTTGTAAAAATATTCCAGTTTCGTGACTGATAAAAATCGGACAACACCTCATTTATCAAATTCAGGGAAGTATTTAGGTAAAGGTTAATTATGGATGTAGCGAAGTTTTTTTGTGAATTATTGACCGTGATTACCACACTTAAGAGCGCATACACGGGTCCACTAGCGCCACTCCTTTAAAAAATACGATCTAAATGAATGTGGCCGCATTTGTTTAGATCGAATTTTGTTGCTTCGTGTCGGAATATGAAAGTTTATAAAAGGTATTAGAAAATTCTAGACACACTTACCGAGGTCGCTTATTGAGCCGTTTTCCAAAATTCCTTCTCAGTCACGAGATAATATTTTTTTAAAGGAGTGGCGCTAGTGGACCCGTATATGCGCTCTTAATAAAGTAGATAAAATATTATTTTACTTTGAAGTTTTGTAAAGGTCAAAGAAGATTGGTTCAGTCATACATTATGTACCTACATGACTATCAACCTCGCTCATACTGAGCTTTAATCGAAAGTCTCATGCAGTTCCCTGCATCAGCCTATAAAAATCCATCGCTGGACCTTCAAGGCTACTTCAATCGTACGCCATTTAACTCAATCCTTTGCTGATCTCATCTATCTACAGCCAGCTACCCTACGAAGATCGTTGCTTTGTCTAGCTTGAGGTCATCCTACACTACGTTTGCCAAATCGTGGTTAACACTCCAGAATCAAAAGTCTCATGCAGTTCCCTGCATCAGCCTATAAAAATCCATGGCTGGACAATCAAGGCTACTCCAATCGTACGCCATTTACCTCAATCCTTTGCTAATCTCATCTATCTACAGCCAGCTACCCTACGAAGATCGTTGCTTTGTCTAGCTTGAGGTCATCCTACACTACGTTTGCCAAATCGCGGTTAACACTCCAGAATCAAAAGTCTTATGCAGTTCCCTGCATCAGCTTATAAAAATCCATGGCTGGACAATCAAGGCTACTTCAATCGTACGCCATTTAACTCAATCCTTTGCTGATCTCATCTATCTACAGCCAGCTACCCTACGAAGATCGTTGCCTTGTCTAGCTTGAGGTCATCTTACACTACGTTTGCCAAATCGTGGTTAACACTCCAGAATCAAAAGTCTCATGCAGTTCCCTGCATCAGCCTATAAAAATCCATCGCTGGACCTTCAAGGCTACTTCAATCGTACGCCATTTAACTCAATCCTTTGCTGATCTCATCTATCTACAGCCAGCTACCCTACGAAGATCGTTGCTTTGTCTAGCTTGAGGTCATCCTACACTACGTTTGCCAAATCGTGGTTAACACTCCAGAATCAAAAGTCTCATGCAGTTCCCTGCATCAGCCTATAAAAATCCATGGCTGGACAATCAAGGCTACTCCAATCGTACGCCATTTACCTCAATCCTTTGCTAATCTCATCTATCTACAGCCAGCTACCCTACGAAGATCGTTGCTTTGTCTAGCTTGAGGTCATCCTACACTACGTTTGCCAAATCGCGGTTAACACTCCAGAATCAAAAGTCTTATGCAGTTCCCTGCATCAGCTTATAAAAATCCATGGCTGGACAATCAAGGCTACTTCAATCGTACGCCATTTAACTCAATCCTTTGCTGATCTCATCTATCTACAGCCAGCTACCCTACGAAGATCGTTGCTTTGTCTAGCTTGAGGTCATCCTACACTACGTTTGCCAAATCGTGGTTAACACTCCAGAATCAAAAGTCTCATGCAGTTCCCTGCATCAGCCTATAAAAATCCATGGCTGGACAATCAAGGCTACTCCAATCGTACGCCATTTACCTCAATCCTTTGCTAATCTCATCTATCTACAGCCAGCTACCCTACGAAGATCGTTGCTTTGTCTAGCTTGAGGTCATCCTACACTACGTTTGCCAAATTGCGGTTAACACTCCAGAATCAAAAGTCTCATGCAGTTCCCTGCATCAGCCTATAAAAATCCATGGCTGGACAATCAAGGCTACTCCAATCGTACGCCATTTAACTCAATCCTTTGCTAATCTCATCTACCTACAGCCAGCTACCCTACGAAGATCGTTGCTTTGTCTAGCTTGAGGTCATCCTACACTACGTTTGCGAAATCGCGGTCAACACTCGAGAATCAAAAGTCTCATGCAGTTCCCTGCATCAGCCTATAAAAATCCATGGTTGGACAATCAAGGCTACTCCAATCGTACGCCATTTAACTTAATCCTTGGCGAATCTCATCTATCTACAGCCAGCTACCCTACGAAGATCGTTGCTTTGTCTAGCTTGAGGTCATCCTACACTACGTTTGCCAAATCGCAGTCAACACTCGAGAATTAGTGAGTAAAGTTGATTGGAATCAATAACGGGTGACAGGAGACATCGACGCACAACCTTTTACCATGGATTCAGTACATAATTCTGAATCCCACATTTTTTTTTGTTTTTTTTTGTTTGGGATGTCATCAAATGACCTCTCCCGCTCTGGGCGGAGTGGAAGGGCGTGTCAGACTCTTACTGACTAAAACCCACCCGTGATCCTTCAGTTGCCTGTGCGCCAGGGCAACGGTAACTCTTTCGAACAATCCGCGACCCCGGCAGGCATTGGCCCTATCGGACTCCGTCAATTATGCTGACATCTCTTTGAGGCGCGCGTGGAACACAACGCGCCGTCGACCCGGGCCTGGTCCTTACCGGACGGCGAGCTGCATTCTGAATCCCCCTGCGATGAAATTTTTGGCGTTTTTTTTTTTAAAATGCTCTGTCGTGCATTTTCACTGCGTAGGTATTGCGTTGGTTTTTATAATTTATTTTTAATAATTAATTTATAATCTGGTGTAAATTATATAATGGGTGTATTCCTGAAATAAAAATTATTTGATTTTGATTGCACTTTTCTATGAAACAGCTGATTTTTTTTTAATAACCTCTGAATAAATTCTACTTCAGGGGATAGGGGGATTTTGAATCGTGCTGAATTCATGGTATCAGTTTGCCACCCTTTATAATTTTCACAAAATAAAATTCAAATTCTTCACAATTAACTTTTGTAAACTTTTCACATTTATTATGTATAGTCAGGAAAATTAATTGTCAAGCAAATTAAATAACAAACTAAAGTTATCCGTATATTCAATACGTATGTTTGAAACAGATGGTATGACATAGGTTCATGCCTCAATAACGAATGTCAAATTCTCTAATATGCTGATGACTTAGCTTTATATGTCACCAATAACTCTATTAGGGACGCTGCATCATCTCTCTGCTTATCCCTGGACTCTCTAAATCAATGGCTAAATTCCCACGGTTTGAGTTTGTCTGCCCCCAAAAGTGCTGTGGTTGTGTTTTCCCGCCGGAGGCTGATTCCACCAATATCAGTGGGCTTCCAAGGGCATGGTATATCGATTTCCGCATCGGCACCATTGCCATAGAGAAAAATAGAATAGAGCAATTTGCAATTTATTCAATATCAATTCATTTGAATAAATAAGTAAATTTTCAATGAATTTCCCTGCCTAAATTCCAATAAAGTGGTATTTCAACACGTGTAACTTCAAATTCAGTAAATAACTCAAATTGAATCGGATTCAGTTTTACGTGATTTAAAACCTGTCTGGGAATTATATTCCCAGAGATAAACTATCCCATGATTTACAATGTGGAAAATTGATTTACCCAACCTAATGAGGCACGTAGGTCGTAAGGTTAGTTTTGATAAACCTAACTGCAATAATTTTATGTTGGATATGATTTACGTTGGAAGCAATGAGAAGGTCAAAGGTCATTATCAAAAATAACTCAAGAATGCTCACTGCAGGCAACAAAAATCCTTTTTGCACTACTACACAACAGAGACCCTTTACCTGTTACAATTCAATTTACATGAAGATTTCATAGAAATTGTTCTACTAGAGTCACGTCACGCTATCGCGTCGCGCCTGTTTGCGGGAGCCTTAATACGGGCTAGTGTCTGGAACTCCACGACAATGCGCGTATGTTTCCACTGCTACACAACCAATAATAATGTATTTTGAGCACTGTATTTTTTAACGCAATCAGATGAGCAACGTGAAAAGTTTAACTACTCAGTACCTACACGAAAAAAAATGGTTTAAAAGTAATTTATTAATTTTTCCTTGTATTTGAACGCCATAAAAGAATAACACCAACGTAATTATAGTGGAACTACAGGACCAGTCGGTGTGGCGACGCTTGCGAGGACCTATATTCAGTAGCGGACGTTTTTCGGCTGCAATGGTGAAAATTATGAATAACGGTGCCTGTCTGCACACATACATACATAAACTCACACCTTCTTCCCATGGGGGTAGGCAGAAACTACAAAACGCCACCTGCTACGATCCTTACATGCTCCTTTTGCCTCGTATACGTTCACACGGTCGTAGACGCACGCAGGTTGCGAGTACTACGTACCTGACCTTTCTGAAGAACATCACCAATAAGTATACGGTTATATGTCCTCATAAGGCGTCTTCTCCCAGCGTTTGTGTTATATAATAATTTATATTATATATTTATATCCCTGTCTGCATACGTATCTCTTTTTACACGACTGCCCATAAAACAAAAGATCTTACACCTAACCTGGTTACCCAAGAAAATGCAACAACGTGTAAGTCTACACTGAAATCTAAATTTATGGTTTTGGGAAGTAGGAAAATAATCAGCGCAATACTGTCAGCCAAGCCAGAAGTTGTTATCAGGGGGGAAAAAATAGATAGGGTAGATATAGCATGCAACCTTGGTTTAACCATGGATGGGGAATTGCGATTTGAGAAGCACATCAGTAACTCCATGAGGAATTGTTTTTATAGGTTGAAACTCCTATATTCAATTAGAGACTACCTGAGTGTTGATCTACGTAAGCAATTAGTGGATAGCCTTATCAAGACTTAACTACTGTCATACAGTGTATGGCCCATGCCTGTTAGCTAGAACAGAGAAGTTGATACAACGCATACAAAATGCATGTACACGGTTCTGTGTAAAGATACCTCGTAGAAGTCATGTAACTCCTTATATAAATGAAAATAATATTTTGAAAATGGCTGCTAGGAGAAAGTTACATATGGCTAGTTTACTGGTCGGAGTAGTCACTACACAAAAACCACACTATCTATTTGAGAAGTTGAGTTGGAGACAGAGCGAATACGAACCACGTTTCTCTACCAAGCCTCTTTGTATATCATTACATAGGACCGTAGCATTCCGAGGGAGCTTCAAATACGCCCTCACGCACTGTTGGAATAACCTTCCTCCACCAGTAAGAGTCCTGAGAACAAAAAAGCATTTTTTGAGTATTTTAAGGAAATATTTCATGCAGATACAGCAGTCCACATGATTTTAAAACTAGATCTGGTAACAATAGATGCTCTTTTTGTACTTACCTCAAGGATCACGGCTTACGGGCAATGGATATGGCTATCCAACAGTGTGAGTGGCTTCTGTCTGATTCCTTTCTGGTTAAGTCCGGCCTGTGTCAGTATCACAGGAGGAATTGGAGTCTTCAATTATCTGGGTGGTGTTTACTGTATGTCTTTCTGAAGCTGTATTATCTAGGTGGGACAAAAGGTAAGATATACATTAGTGTCAGAAGGATTAAAAAAAATATTTAATGAAGGGCTGGGTTTCTTTCTCAATTTTATAATTGTTAATTTTTGTCAATACTTAATGCAATTGCTAATATCTATAGTAATACTTACCGTTAAGATCAGGAGGCTTGGAGGGCAGTTTGGTTTGGCACTCATTTGGTATGTCGATGGATCTTGCTCCTTAGTCAATCGAAGGATCTATGATTCATTCGGCCCACTAAAATAATATTACAGGATCCATAAAAACACTATCAAGCTGTACTAATGGGCTAATTTACCGGTTTGACCGAAAAAGCATGGTTGTCGTGTGCCAACGCCATGCTTCAATGATTGCCGTAGCATGCAAATGGCGGCCATCGCAATTCCCATGGTGCAAAAAAAATTATGTTGTACCAATGAGGACTAAATTACATAATTATTGAGTATTGTTACTGTATCGAAATTATAGTTACAAAAATAGTATTTATAGGAAAACTAAACTACACACACACACTTTATCTAAACAACAGCTAGAGATAATGCTTAGATTTTTTTATTTTTATTTTTATTGTGATATGTTTTATGTATTTATTAAAAGTTACACATAATACAGATATTTAAACATATATATATATTTATCTAGAAGTACAAACCATGTTCAGCTAAAATCACACTTAGTTCTGTATAAAATAATACTTTCCAGATATAATATGTCACGCAGGAGGACGTCATTACGTCATTCGAGAGGTGGTTGCTGAAAATCAGCGCTGTTGACGATAGGTTCGTCCGAAGTCACAGCATTTCGCTGAGCAACGACCTGTTTTGCACAGATGCGACACACGGCTAAATTGTTCATAATATTGTTGTTTTTTTGTTACAAAAGTAGTAATTTTTTCACTCTGCAATCGGCATTTTGTTTTTGTTTTCATCGTTTGTTTGTTGTCATTTGCGAGTGTCGTAACACAGAGCAAATGATGTAACCTTGCAGAGAAAAATGTATTGTCTTTGGTCCTTGGCCATGGACAAAATTTTAAACCTTTTAATTTTTGGGTACGAGGCTTTTGGCTACTTTCTATGTTTGTATTTTTATTAATGTATTTTTTTTGTAATGTGCGTTTTGTTTGTGCAGAATAAACTATTTTTCTTTCTTCTTTCTTTCTTTCTTACACATCATTGCATTTAGCCGGGTCACTGGCAATCTGCTGCTAAAGAGCTTTAACTAATCGCCCGAAATCACATTGTTGTGTAGTATCGAATTTAATTCAGCCAAACACGTCATTGTATTGAATTTGATAGCCATTGAACAAATTAAACAAGCCACTTGAGACGTGTCAATGAACTTCTATGAAGGCCGATTACCCAGGGTTTATAATGCAATCAATAATGAATCGTTGAAGGCTCGAGTATCACCAAACAGAGGTATATTGTGGTCAGATTCTAATCCACTTTGTGAAATTAGCACCTTCTGATTTATTATAGGTATGTCTGTTTCATTTTCGGTTCAGGAATGGAAGGAATCTGGTGTTTTTTTTTTAAGTTTCCTTGGTAACATACCTACTTCTTTATATACAAAGGAAGAGGATTAATTTCTGCAGTCCGCGGCGCATATGATGCTATTTTTGATCAAAATTAAGATCATGCACGTTTCTCATTAGATCAATACCATCTCCATTGGCAGCTTTCTTTCACCCACTGCTGAGTAAAAGCCCTTCCTCCCTTTTGTGCCTTGCTTCTCATTAGATATTTGACCAAAATTCAGTAGCATTGTGTATTAACTTCGACAGTTCACAGTGATATTGAAAAACCAGGCAAAAAAAAAAAAAAAAAAGGCTCCTCTTTTTTTGGGTGAGAAATCATCAAATAACTTCTCCCGATATGGGCTTGTCGGACTTTTATTGACTAAAACTCACCCATGGGCCATCAGTTGCCTGTGCGCCACGGCCACGGAAACTCTTTCGAACAATCCGCGACCCCGGCAGGCATCGGCCTTATCGGACCCCGTCAATTAGTACTGACATCTCTTTGAGGCGCGCGTGGAACAAGACGCGCCGTCGACCCGGGCCTGGTCCTTACTGGACATCCAGTTACTGACGCGACTCTGGTGGAACGATTTCTATGAACACTTCGTGGAAATTGTTCTACCAGAGACGCGTCACGCCGTCGCGTCGCGCCTGTCTGTGGGAGCCTTAATGCTAGAACATACATTGTCAGAACGGTTTTCAATATCACTCTGACCGTTCCACTATTTGTACCCACATCATGGTATTTAAACCTCGTAGCTAGCCTTTTTTTTTTTTTTTGGATGGGAAATCATCAAATGACCTCTCCCGCTCTGGGCGGAGCGGAAGGGCGTGTCAGACTCTTACTGACTAAAACCCACCCGTGTTCCTTCAGTTGCCTGTGCGCCAGGGCCACGGTAACTCTTTCGAACAATCCGCGACCCCGGCAGGCATCGGCCCTATCGGACCCCGTCAATTATGCTGACAACTCTTTGAGGCGCGCGTGGAACACAACGCGCCGTCGACCCGGGCCTGGTCCTTACCGGATGGCGAGCTGCCCATTGCTCGCCGTCCGCAGGCCCGCGCCTACGGTGGCCGGGAGTCGGCTATCGACTCCCGACGCCCAGGGTGTCTCCTCCTACGGCGACTAGGGGCGTGAGGGCGCAATGATTGCCTCTCCCTCACGCGCTCCACCTCCTCCTTCGCGAGCATTACTGCTTCGCAGAAGGAGGTGACTGCTTCCCATTCTCTCTCGCTCCGTACTATGGCCTGAACCAGGGCCGGACGCGAGAGATCGCCGCCGCCGATCGCCGCCACGAGGACACGGCGGTGCTCCGCCCAAGCCGGGCAGACCTCCACCGTATGCTCCACCGTGTCCTCCGGTTGATCCACACAATGCCAACACCCGGGCGTTTCCTCCCGCCATATCCGAAACAGGAACCTCCCGAAAGCCTCCTCCTCGTAACTAGCCTGACATAAAAAATAAAGAATCGCATAAAAAATGTTCAATAATTTTTTTTTCGTCAGTTGGGCATTACCTGTACGTGACATTTAACTTGAATGAACCTTTTGTCCTAGGACGATTAGGACACAATGACCCATTGATTTTGTACAAAAATAAAAGTAAGAATGCTTTTTTTTTACAACGACAATACAAACAATTATTCGATACAACGAACAAGGGAATTCGTATGGTTACACGTGTTTCAATTTCAATGGAAATAAAAAGCTAAACTACTCGTATACATTACTAGGATATCAATAACATACATGTCACTGTTTCAGGTATAATGTAGGTATCCGCTGTTGCAAAGAAAACATTGTTTTGACGATCAATCATAAATTCTAGGATGAGTTTCTATTTTTGTGGGATTAGAATAGAATAAAATAAAATACTCTTTATTATGTACACCATAAAAATTACAGATATAATGGTAAAAATCTTACATAGGGTGACACAATGGGCAATATTATCGCCAAAAGCGATCTTTTACAGACAACCTTTGGATGGATTCAAGGGATTAGTTCTGCTTTTGCCTTTCTTGGCATTAATTTTCTTTTTTAGTGTATCCAAAATGATGAGAGGATAGGTAAATAATAATCTTTTATTTTTTAATCCTTTTAACATACATACACTTACATACATAACCTCACGCCTTCTTCCCCTTTAAATACCAATTAAAAAATCCTCAAGAAAAGAAGAAATCCTTTCAGAAATCCTTTTAATACCGGAAAAAAGGTACCTACTGCAAGTGCTACAGCTGAGCATGAGGTCTTGGGTTTGTTGTCCAGATCGGGCAAATTGTTACTGGAATTTTTCCATCGGGAAATTCGCAGTAGCATCTCGGATTCTGGTTAAATACCCGGTTGATATAGCAATAGCCTCGCCCCCTATTACATGGGACTTAAACATAACTGGCGAAATGTGGGTGTACGTACTAGTACATCTCTGCATAACCCATCAGAGATCACAGGCGTGAAGTTATGTTACTTATAACACGAAACGGATACATATTGATGATGAATGAGTTCGTATCGTTTTTCTGTTTGTCTACGAATCAGCAATTCTGTCAGGCGTAAAGACAAGTGGTAATTGGCATTCTTTGATGATTGTGTGTTGAATTTCATTCATCAATTATCAACAGGGATGTGTACGTGTAGTGAACTTTAAAGCAATGGAATATTAACGTTAAATATTTAATTGATTTATTTTTGTATTTCATAGAGACCCGTCTGAGGAAAGAACGTTAAGCTGTTGGTCCTGGCTGTCATTTGTAGATCTTTGACAGTCGTTAAGGGTAGACAGAAGCTGGAAAGTCTGACAACCAGTCATTAACTCAGGTGCTCAGAAAGAGAGGTCATATAGGCAGTGGCTCTATGTAAAATAGTGCTGAATCTGGTTAGGCTGGAAGCTGACCCCAGTATACATAGTTGGAAAAAGCTAGGCAGACGATAACATATACAGGGTTATTGGTTATATGTCGGCAATCCATTAAAGGGATGTAGGAGAGGTCATTTGCAACAAAATAACCCCTGATGTCGACCATTTTCGAGTTATTTGACATTTTATATTTTTTTTAGCGGTACACGAGTTCGAAAATTTATGTTAAAAAAAACAGTGCCAGATTTTAATTAATTATTATTATCTGCTACTAATTTAATACACAATAATCAACCATAAAATGACAATTATTATCTTTAATAGTTTTACAGATCGTTACAATTTTCTATCATTTTGAGCAGGTTATTTGACTAAAATAGTCGACTTCTGCAAAAAAAACACGGAAGTACTTTATCGGCAGAACATTCCGAAAACATGTACATCTTCTCAGCTATCCAACGAGATACAATAAGATACCAAATATCTTCAAAAATATATAAAATGTCAAATTACTCGAAAATGGTTCTCATTTGCATAGGGGTCATCAGGGGTCATTCGGTTGCAAATGACCTCTCCTACATCCCCTTAACAGATTGCTGACATGTAACTAATAGCCCTATATATATATATATCACACATAGCCGTTTTAAAGTGGGACAGACAGCTTTTTAAACTTTAGTTAATTTTTTGTAAGTAGTAGATAAAGACATCTACCGTATTTTGTATAAAATATATACATACAGTAATTGGCCTTAACCATTTCCTTGGTAATGCCATATCAACTAAATGTTGTAAAATAAAAGCAGCTATTCTTGTTCTTCAATTAATTTATCACAGTTTTGCGTTAAACATGCTCTCCCGTAAAATCATGATTTTGTCGATAAACGGTACTATACGGTACGGTACGGATAAACGATATTTGCGGGCGGCCGTCGCGTCGTCATCCATGTTATAAATTTATCGTGGACGGACATATTTCCATATTATGTAATGTCATGGACATCCATAATAATGTCGTGACGTTAGGAACTATTAAAGCGCACAATGCACAAGATAAAGCTTCTACAAGTGATTTGTTGACAAGCTAACCTTTTAACCTCAGCACCAACTATTTTCGTATTTCTTATGTTCCCACGAGTTAAAAAAAAGCTCAAAAGAAATCGCATAGGCTGGTGAAACATATATGTATCCAATCATTTAAAAGCACATTGGTAGTCCTTCATCAGGTACTCATTATCGTACTGACAGCTAATTAACGGGATCGCATGCTAGTCGACTCGATTGGACTTCGTGCGCCCGGTTGCACCGACTTACTAACTGCGATTAGGTTAAGTGATTGATTCAACATACCATAACACCTGTAATCCCCAAAGGGTTAGGGAGAGGTGAACCTATAGTACACCTACATTTCTAGTTATGTTTAAGTCCCACGTCTCAATATGAGGCGAGCCTTTTGCCATCAACTAGGCACAATCCAGACTCCGGGCTGCTGCTGAGAAATTCCAGATGGAAACTGCCCGACCCGGGTACCAATCCCAAGACCTAATGCTCAGCATTAGCGCTTGCGGCCACTAGACGCAAATAACGTTTCAAATAACGTGTGTAAAACGCAAAAGATACCTCAAAACCAAAGCACAAAACTCAAAAGGAATCGCATAGATTGGTAAAGCATGTATCCAATCATTTAGAAGCACATTGGTAGTGATCAGGGACTCATTATCGTACTGACAGCTAATCAACGGGTTCACATGCTTTTCAACTCGATTGGACTTCGTGCGCCCGGCTGCACCGACTGACTAACTGCGATTAGGTTAAGTGATTTATATGGGTTTTATTGAAAGTCAATCTCCCTAGCCTTTTCCCAACTTGGTTGAGGTCAGGTTCTAATCTAACCGACTGCAGCTGAATACTAGTATTGTACATGGAGCGACTGCCTATCTGACCTCCACAACCCAGTTACTGGGTAACAGGATACTCAATGGTAAGACTGGTTGTCAGATTTTTGGGCTTCTGACTACCCGTAAAGACTATTGAAAGTGTTAGTAAGTATTTGATTTCATTGCAATAGGTTGCTGAAAAGTATTTTATTTTAAATAGGCTTGAGGCTATCATCTGATTAGTAAGGTGTGTAACTTACACTTCAGAAGATATCAACATCATGTTGCAAAAGAGAAGTGCTATCGATTTAAATGTAGCATAATTCTGTTTGGTAGTCACTTTTAAACCGAATACTAATATATTATTTAAAATCACAGAAAGTTGTGTCTATTTCTCGTTTAATTGTTTAATTTCATATTGACCAAAAAACATACCTACATACTAAACATACATACATTTGCCGCCGATATCCAGACAATTTTCGTTTTACAAAAAAGGGCAATTCGGTCTATCTATAAATTAAGTCCCAGACACTCCCTCAGAGATAAATTTAAAGAGATTAATATAATTACTGTGCCTTCTCAGTATATTTATGAAAATCTTTTGTATGCACATAAAAATATTAATCTGTTTAAAAAATACAGTGATATCCACAATATAAATACTAGAAACAAACACAAATTTATTGTTCCTACAACCAGGCTCAAGAAAATAGGTGGCTCGTTTAGATGCCAATGTATACGTTTTTATAATAAACTTCCTAGCGACATTCAAAATCTAAGCTTTAATAAATTCAAATCTTTTATAAAACGGAAACTATGCCAGAAAGCCTATTATACTGTGAAAGACTATATTGAGGACAAAAAAAAAAGGCTTGGGATTGAGCTGCTCCAATAAATTTACACGGTGAATGTTGATTTTAATTTGCTAGCTATTTTAGACATGAATATTTACTGTAAAAAGTATTATATTATTTTCATTATTGAGAATATGAGGACTATGTGGGTCATTGTTTCAGTTATATTCTTGATCTGGCAGTTTAAGTAGTTTATGCGGCCTACCCAAATGTCCTTTCTTTGGTATTGTTCGTCGAATCGTTGAGCTCCTTAAGTTCTGAGTTGAGCTGCACGGTTACTGACAAATGCGTGCACTGACTGGACAGGTCCACTTAATCTGTGTGGTTCTTTCCTCAAAAGACCATTTCAGACACCAATCTACATGGTTCTCAAACATTATGTCCGATTTTTTTTATATACACATTGACATTGTTGAATTTTATATACACAATGACATGAGTATTTACTTGTAAAGTAGTATGTTATTTTAATTATTGTGAATGTGAGGATTATGTGGGTCATTGCTTTTTTTTTTCGCAGTTAATTTTGATCATGATCTGGCAGATTGAGTAATTTATGTGGCCTACCCAAATGTCCTTTCTTTGGTATTGTTCGTCGAATCGTTGAGCTCCTTAAGTTCTGACTTCCTGAGTTGAGCTGCACGATTACTGACAAATGCGTGCACTGACTGGACAGGTCCACTCAATCTGTGTGGTTCTTTCCTCAAAAGACCATTTCAGATACCAATCTACATGGTCTTCACATGATCTGACCAAGATTATGTCTGGACTTTAAAAGAGACTGTGACCTCTGAGTTTGTTTCGGCCTTTCTTCTCAGAGTAGTCAGATAGGAAACGCCGACCTCATCTAGTTTAAAAATATGATTGACGTGTAAAAGTGTTTGTACAAACCTACTTACAGAAATAAAATCATTTATCATTTATCATTTATCATACCATGTACAAAAACCTTTTAATTTCAAAACTTAAAACGCCGTTAAATATTAAAAAAATAACTATAAAGTAACTCGTAATCTGAATAGCTAGCAACGTGCTTAAAAGCTAATGGAATACCCATTAGCTTTAGCACAGAGAGTTACAGCAAAAAAATATTTTACCTTAAAGCTACGTTAAGCGTGGGTTTAGAATTAGCAATGTTACTAAACCTTGACTCTTAGATTACTCAAACTACAGTTAAAGTTCAGGGCAACCGGCCGTTTAAAGCCGTGATGAGTGATTAACTGATGTGGATTCATATCACTCGTCAACATTAGATACACGCGAGCCTGTTTGACTTACACTTTAGGTAGTATGTAGGTAGGCCATATTACCTATTCATTTTATAGCAGCAAAGTGATATTGGATTTTTCCATTAGGAATTTCTTAGTAACAGCCCGGAGTTTGGAAGTTGGTGGTGTACCCCGTGCCTCGGAAAGCACGTTAAGCCGTTGGTCCTGCGCCTGATCTCTCTCCGGTCGTGTCGGATTGTCGTTCCATCGGACTATGAAAGTGAGGGAAGAGAGAGTGCACCTGTGTCTGCGCACTCACTTGTGCACTATAATATCTCCCGCGCCGAAGGCTAGTTTCCGTTGAGATTGGCTGACATGGCCGAATTACGGTCTGGAGAACTATATACTATATAGCTGTGAGGGTATACGCAGAGAAGTAAGCTGAATAGGTCATAATTACCGATTTCAAAACTGTTCAAAGCTGAACTCCTTTACGATCTAGACCCAAGATCATGACCAACTAAACTCCTGGGGCTGTTAATGACTTCGGCTGACCGAACTTTGGACACATTTTCGTAAGAATTTGACTGGTGCGAACACGTACGAACACGCATGAACAATCCCGACATTAATTATGTAGGTACTATGGCAGCGTGCCCACTGGGTGGGGTTAGACGTACACGCATCCAGTGTGCGTGCTGCGTTCATACGAACATGTTCGTACGAAAACGTGTCTAAAGTAAAGAAAAAGAAAAGAAAGAAAATACGTTTATGGTGCGGTTTAAGTGCGGCTGGCCTTCGATTTCAACCTTCTAACTAATTAATCTACACCTTACGATGTAAAAAGACGAAAGAGCTATTTTCCAAACACGTATAAACCATTCAGTACTTAATTAAAATCTACCAAAAATAAATAATTTTAACAATGAATCAATTACCCAGTAAAATAATACGTTACCAACAAAAATGTCTCGTTAAAACCATCGAATGGAAGACAAATTACTGCTTTAAAATATAATTCAGAGCCACTTTATCGGAATACTCAAATATTGAATAATTTCTATCTCCCTAAATGAAATATTCTTAAGGACTCTTCACGTTTAATAACCGCCGGTAATAGCCATTGGTGGCGTTAGGGTCTTTACACAGTGGTAGTGTGGCAGGAAATTATTTATTTTTCTCCTTGCTTGTGAAATTGATTGAAAATATAAAATGTTTTTTTTTTCTGAAAGTATATGATATAAAAGCTAGAGTCTGTTAAAAAAGAAACCTCGGTATATCTAGCACATCATATTGAAGAAAACCACCTGAATTTTGTAAACTAATATTATAAAGGGGAAATTGTTTGTTTGGTTGTAAGAGGTAATCTCCGGAAGTAGGGATCCGATTAAAAAAAATCTTTCAATGATATAAAGCTCCACTATTGCCCAGTGTCTAAAGTATTTCTTCCACGTGAGTGACGTCGCGGGCATTAAGGGGGATGCGCTAAGGTAGCCCGCGAACTTCAAAACTTGCGTTTTTTGCAATTTGCAGGTCAGTATCAGGTTGTATGTTGACAAAAATTCGCGACCGTAACAAATATAGCTTAACAGAATTATAATCATTAGAATCAGCAATACAACTTCTTAAATTAGAATTGGCCTCAAATTTCATGATTTCATGAAATAGTCATTCATTAGGGTAATATGAACTTAGAGAGTTGTAATAATGAGTTTTATAATTACACTCGTAATTCTATAAATAAATATTTGACACGCCCGCGAATCATATTTAAATCAACATACAACCTGATACTGACCTGCAAATTGCAAAAAACGTAAGAAAATTTAGATTTCGCGGGCTACCGAGGCGCAGCCCCCTTAATAATAATAATATTCAACATTTATTTCAGAATCACTTCCATATTTGTTAGTAACAATGTAAACTTATGAACTAGTGTTAGTAACAATTATTCCAAACTGCGTCAGGCACGCCGATCCTAGGTAATGTCTACTTGACTGCGTGCAGTCGTATCCACCGCCCGAAGGTCGGAGATTCCCACTTATCAGCCAACGTTCTAAGAATGGTGTTGGGGCTAGCGCGAACACGGCCGGCGTAGCAAATATGTGCATCTCTTGCGCATGATGGCCGAAAAACTATCAATAAAGTATCTAATAGCTAGTTATTTATATTTTCCAACAGCCTGCCATGTTGGCCTGCCGTACGGCAAGTAAGTAGACACATTAGTAGACTTTTTGGTGGTTAAAACTTTTTACATTTACACAAAAGCTTGTTCAAGATACAAGTTACTAACATAATAATTTTATTATGGTACTAGCTGTGCCACGAGGTTTCACACGCTGTTTATTTAATTTAAAAGAAATCAGATTATTTATAAATTACTTCGTTTTCGCTAAGCGTTCTTCTTCAAAAATTGGACTACCAAATGCAAAAAGAATTTTTCAAATCCGACCGGTAGTACGTACCTAACAGAGATTAGCGCGTTCAAACAAAAAGACAAACTCTCCGGGTTTATAATATTAAGTATAGATAGTGCCTAGTTCAAGATCACAAGCCATAAAGATTTACTTAACTAAGCTAAACTTAAACTTTAAACTCTACCCCCCTCTCACTCTCTCTCTTTACTTTTAACTTTTAACTTTAAACTTTACTAAACTTTGTCATGAAAAATAATTGTCTTACCACTGAACTATCCGAAACTACAAACTCACCGCCGCAGAAACCGTAGATTGTCCGAACGCATGAAACTCACCACGAAAAAGTGACAGCGGACTGCGCGTTCCAGCCTCTTAGTTTTTTATTTTTTTAGAATTTTATGCGTGAACCTTGCGTTCCAGGTTCTTTTGAAAAGTAGATAAATGTAGCATATTTTTGCCACAATCCGTGCGTGTGTTTCATAATTATGAAATAAGTTATCAGTGGTTTAAAATCAGTTTGCGAACTGAGCTGTGGCCGTGCGTTCTGTCAATTATTACTTTGAACTCTTTATATTTCAAAACTTTGGAAGAACCCTGGTAAATATTATGATTTCATTGGCTAGTAAATGAGTGGAACTTCATTTTAGGCAAAAAAAAACATAGGGTCAATCATTACTTTAGTTTTTGCCAGCCATCAACTTAAATTAAGTATAACAGTCTACCTTAAAGTAATTGGAGCTTATGCTTTATGCTTCTCAAAATAAATTAATGACTTTTCACGAAAATTCATATTATATCACCATAGCTCTTTTTAATGTACAATACAATTTTTATTAAAATGTTAACACCCTGTACATGTTGTACGGATGAAAATGTTCGGTAGGTTTGTTAGTTTGTTGAGAAAATGGATTCCGTATGAATATATTAGATAGGCGGAAGATGGGAACGATGAATTCAGACATACACTTTTGTGATGAAATGATAGATTTATTTGAGTTCTTATCGGAAGTTCCAAAAATAGGTAGTATTTTTGTTTTATCTTTAGTAAAACCCGATCGTAGAGTTTTACAGATATCACAATTTTGATAATGTAGCTGCTTGATAAACAGAGTGATGGCAAAATTGGACAAAAACGTACTTTTTCTAATAAAAAAAAAACAAAAGTTAATTCAGTACGTTCATCTCTTTCTCTTATGTAAGTTTTTTTCAGGTATCGTGTGTACATAACTAGGTAGTAAATAAACAAATAATATAGAGTTGTAATATCTGAGGTGCCTGCTAATTCACAGCACCCACGTCCCACATCACTTTTTAAAACGGAATAAAATAAATCAATACTACCACGCCAACAGCAATTAATTAACCCAAAATCTTTCAATGAATAAGCATTAATCAAACACACTTCGCCCACCTTTTCCTAACTTTTCATCCACTCGTCCACACTTAAAGGTAAGATTAATGCATTCCGCTCCTAACATCGATTTGCAATTTACTTTTCATCCCGCGTTAATTTCGACCTTTCCGCATTACGGTGGGAACTCTAAGCCGCACCATGTGTGCGTTGAATAAATCAACACGGTTATTTCTGGACACTGGAGAGAGGCTTTTTATATAGTTATTTTTAAACATCAACCTGTATTTTGTACGTCGTATTTGTGACGAATGAGGGATGACCCAAATAAGTGCGCCGTTATTTATTTATTTATTTATTTACTAGCTACGCCTTGCGGTTTCACCCGCAGCGGTATGAAATATACTTTATGATCTATTCTCAGACCTACCAAATATACAAACAAATAACATAGAAATCGGTCAAGCCGTTTCGGAGGAGTTTGATAACAAACACTGTGACACGAGAGTTTTATATGTGTATATTATTAGACTTTTTAACACTGTTACTTTACAATCTGTACATTACACACATAAGTCTAAGCACCTCATTACACAAAGAAAATCACAGCATGCACTACGTTATGCGCAGATAATAATGCAATTAATTAATTAAAATAAACAGAAATCAAATTCAGTTTGAGAAAAAAATATGAAATGATTAAAAGCTAAATTGATTATAATAAATTTGGATTAAAATAAATAACATAGATTAAATAAAATAAAATAATAATTTTATATTTGATAATTTTTCTTATACTTGCTAACCACCTACCAACTTGTCTGATGGTGTTCATCACCAATAAACGATTTCTCTGAGTTCGTGATTGCCATTCTTTTTCCATGTCGTGATCAACTAAGTAAGTATGTCAGCAATTTTTATAGTATTATAGTACAGTAGATCGCACGTTCACGTCTGTAGTAACACTTTGATCTTAAGCTGGCCTAGCGTAAACCGGTGTTTCGATAGAATTCGAGGCAAGCTTATACTGGTTTTATTACCACTAACGCGGACGTGCGGTCTACCAAACCTACTGAAGCTTGCTGCTGGATAAATACCTCTAAGGAAATTGTTTCACACTGTCCCAATAAGCACTATAAAACAGAAAAAATCATAAATGGATCAGAACTTGTGTGAAATAAAATTATTCACTGGTGATACAGGCCATAAATTTTATACTACTTACCTACACGAATTCTGTCCAGCTGTGGTTTTGTTTACGTGTGTACATTACCCATGTAGATTGTTTCGATCATCCCGCAAAAAATGTGTGGTAGCCCTATCCAAATAGTGCCTAAAACTACGAATAAATGGTGTGTTGAATATCTGATGCCTTGATGTTTGCGTTCCCTTTTTGTCTAACTTGAATTCTGTTTTGCGCAGAACTTTCACAAAGGGCGTATAAAGTTACACATTTACATATTTTTGCCAGTTACATTTTAGTTTTTAGCTAAAAACAAAAGAAGGTATATTTTTTAAACTTTTTGTTTGGTTTCTCTGAAAAATATGGCGCTGTTTTTCATTTACATAGTCCCTGTTGTAGAATTTGATACTAACTTTCTAAAGAGTATCTGGAATTTTGTTTTTTTTTATAATTCCGTAATCCCTTACGGGGCTAGTAATGATAAAAATATATTAATGAGTATCAAACTCAAATTTTACTTAGTCTAAAATAATACTTTGGTGTCCTTCTACTGTCTCGTGTTTCGTAAAGAAAATTACAAATTTAAAGCACAATTGTTTTTAATAAATTAACCTAATTCAAACTCAAAACTCAAACTCAAAGCATTTATTTCAAATAAACCAATTACAGGCACTTTTGAATTATCAAGGAACTAACTTATGACAACTTTGAACTTAACATAGTACCGAATTCCACAAACCGAGGGCAGACCTTCAACGTACATTTCATATTTTAATCACTCAATTTTAACGCTAAACTCCACGTAGTTTACGTTTATCTAACACTAACACTACAGAAAAACTACGCTAACATCCGTATGAAAATGCACATACACATACCTACTACACCTGAAATATCTCGCAATAATCCAGCTAGTAGTAAATACATCTATATTAATTCTCTCAACAACACTACATCCATACGCTCGTAAACTACACAAAACTTTAATTAACACTAGCACTACAAAAAACTACACTAACACCCCTATAACAAAGTGTACTCTTACCTACTAAGGTACAACTAACTATAATACCTCTGTGTTGAAGTGCCACAAGTGGCCCCGCTTTGTGCCACAAGTAGCGTGCGATACTCAAGCCAACATTGTCGCTACCAGTGGACGATAGTCTTAATAACTGTGTACTGAGGCTTTTGAAGTGAAAACTTCTTTAGGCGCGTTGAGCACTTTTTGGGTGAACAAAAATCATGGAACTCGCGTCATCGTCACCGAACGCTTTCCATGAGCATGTCATGAGCAATATGTATATATTATTTGTACTTTTTAGGTGAGCAAAAAGCGTTAAACTCGGGTCATCGTCACCGCACGCTTCGACGATATGATTCACAAGTTACTTAGTTTTCACTTCTATATGCAGTCCCCAAAGACTGTCCATTTTTTTAAATTGTTGTTAGTTCATTACCAATTTGAATTTGATTTTAATGGCCTTTTTTATTATTTTGTGAGTAAATTATTTGTGGATATTGACTTGTTCTGATGTTTTTTTTTTATCTTTACACGGCGTGTATGAAATTGTTTTGATATTATGTAAAGTGCAAAAAAATAATGAGAGAAAAATGAAGTTCTAAAATAAACTGAATGTATTAACGTTACAAAGGACTTTCTTTTGTTTGGCAATTTGGCCCAACAAAAATTGTGGCGTCTATTAATGAAACGCATGTTGATTTGTTCCTTATAACCTCTAGATTACAGTGGTAGTAATAATTATACTTCGTCTAACGGGAATACTGAGAAATACGATCATAACCTAAAAAATCATTAAAAGAGTTATTACTTAGTGAGAAGGTTGGCCTTATCGGTATTATAATTTCGTAAAATAGTGCACATTTTGCAAGTCTTTAATTCCCCTACAATAAATGTATCCTACATGATATCTTCGTAAAAATCACTACGAAAAATGTGAAATTATTGACTAAATTTAAGATGTATCCTAGCCCACATATAGAGAGCAGTGGTGGCCCAGTGGTATAGGCCCCGACTTACGAGTTATAGGTTGTGGGTTCGAACCCAGGCAGGCGCTTTACTTTGTGTAAATAATTTCATCACCACTGCTCTCAAAACGGTGAAGGGAAACATCGTGAGGAAACCGGTATGTCCTAGAACCATAAATTCGAAGACATGTGACATCTACCAACCAGCACTAGGCCCGCGTGGTAGATTACAGCCCATTCCCTCTCAAAGAGAGGAGGCCTGTGTCCCAGCAGTGGGAACGCTATAGGCTGATTATGCTTATGCTAGCCGATAGGTGCCGAATTGGACATAACAATAAAAAGTCCATATTAGCACATTACCGAGTCATTGCTTGGGGCTATCGACATGTGTGTAAGACATTGATGACCATATCTAGAATTGAATCAACTGAGTGCAGTATCAAAAAAAAAACTTTTTGTTACGGTTACGTGTTTCCAGTTAGACTTTATTTAAAAAATCAACCATTTTAAATGATAAATTGTTTTTTTTTTGTGACGTTACAATACAGAGGACCCAAAAAAACTATCTCCATAAACCAGATTAATTACACATTCGTCTAGATTTATTAACTGTACATTTTAAGCATTTATTAATATTAAAACATTTTTTATATCATCACATAATATAGTTATGAATTAAAACTAAAGGTTCTCGCTGCTTTTAAAACTAAGTCGTTTTAAAGTTATTTTACATGACAAGCTAATATTAGGTAGAAAAACGATTAGTTTTGTTTACTAAAGCATCCATGCTAGAATAAAGCTCACTCTTGCAATCGTACATCATCAACATGTACCTTGCTTTTTTCCAACTATATAGGAGTCGGCTTGGCTTCCAGTCTAACCAGGTGCAGCGGATTATCTATTGTTATGGCGCTCTAGCGGGCCACCTCGGGCATGAGACAAAATTGATTATGTATTGTTATGGCCCTCTAGCAGGCCACCTCAGGCATGAGACACTGGGCACGCCACAATTGCGGCGGTAAGTCCCCTCTTTGAGGAGTGGCTTGAGAGGCGCCACGGCGTCCTCACCTTCCGCCTGACGCAGGTCCTCACCGGACATGGCTGTTTCGGGAGGTTCCTGTTTCGGATAAGGCGGGAGGAAACGCCCGGGTGTTGGCATTGTGTGGATCGACCGGAGGACGCGGTGGAGCATACGGTGGAGGTCTGCCCGGCTTGGGCGGAGTACCCCCGTGTCCTCGTGGCGGCGATCGGCGGCGGCGATCTCTCGCGTCCGGCCCTGGTTCAGGCCATAGTACGGAGCGAGAGAGAATGGGAAGCAGTCACCTCCTTCTGCGAAGCAGTAATGCTCGCGAAGGAGGAGGCGGAGCGCGTGAGGGAGAGGCAATCATTGCGCCCTCACGCCCCTAGTCGCCGCAGGAGGAGACACCCTGGGCGTCGGGAGTCGATAGCCGACTCCCGGCCACCGTAGGCGCGGGCCTGCGGACGGCGAGCAATGGGCAGCTCGCCGTCCGGTAAGGACCAGGCCCGGGTCGACGGCGCGTTGTGTATCACGCGCGCCTCAAAGAGTTGTCAGCATAATTGACGGGGTCCGATAGGGCCGATGCCTGCCGGGGTCGCGGATTGTTCGAAAGAGTTACCGTGGCCCTGGCGCACAGGCAACTGAAGGAACACGGGTGGGTTTTAGTCAGTAAGAGTCTGACACGCCCTTCCGCTCCGCCCAGAGCGGGAGAGGTCATTTGATGATTTCCAATCCAAAAAAAATAATTACATGGAGCGACTGCCTAACTGAACTCCACAACCCAGTTACTGGGTAACACGATAACCCTTGGGTGTAGGAACTGTAGGTATAAATAATGCTAATAATGCAAAATTCATTGTTCCCCGCGCATACAGTTTAGCAGCCAGTCGTGTTCCCCGCGCAATAACTTGTGTTCTTTATAGAATAAGGAATCAAATCAAATCAAAATATTTTATTTCACATAAACCAACATGGGCACTTATGAAACGTCAGAAGCTAGGTACACGGTTCCAATTGGTTGTTTCCTATGGAGAAGAGCCGGCAAGAAACTCCACGGTTACTCTTTAAAAAATAAGGGGCTTTTACAATGTTTCAAATTACAGTGTTGATAGATATGGGAGGACAGTGTAGGCCTGTCAACAAGTAACAGGTACTCAACAAAATATAAAAAGGTCTACACATCTACAGTCTACAAGTTAGGCCTACAACGTTCTCACATTCACAAAATATAGAAGAATCTATATAAAAATAAAAGCTTATTTAAACCAAATGACATGATTGCCATTACAACTGTAACAAATCTGAATTAGAATCCTGTCTACAAAAGCCATAAGTAAAGAGTTGAAATAAGAATTAGAGGAAGGAGCGTCACTGTGCTTATTGTTCAAGGTCATCATTCAATAGACGTTATATTGTACAATGGAATTTCATTTATCACCTTCTCCAACCATGATATCATAAGGTTCCAACATTGGGTAAGACTGGTTATAAGACTTTCAGGATATTTATTGTCCGTAACTTAACTTGCAAGTATGTATACCTTTTTCAAAAAGTTCCCAGTTACTCAGAAGCCGCATTACTACCACATTTGTATATGAAAAATGCAAACCCGATTGCGTCATTAGCCAGTAATTTGTTGCGAGGTTCCTTGCCAGCTCGTAATATGCTATCGAGTGCTGCCTCGCCTCAATTGGCCTATTACCGCCTTGTTAGGTCTTGAGTTTGATTTCAAATTTCTATCGAATGTATGTCAGGAATTTAGTAGCTTTAGATTAAAGTAGAACTAATTGTGAAAGAGCTCCTTACAGAAAGTAAGTCGGTACTACTACCGTAGAGTACTATGGAAAATAATGGTTGTCTGTAAAGTCGGTTTACGGACGATAATTTTACGTGATAACGTCATAAGGAGTGGAAGAGAGATAGATGCGTCACAAGCTGAACGCTTAGGCCGACATCTGGATACACATGTGCGGTTATTCCTGAGCCTCAATTATCCTTTACGTTCACGTCTGTCATCCAGAATAAGCGTTAACCCATGAAAAATAAGTAGCAGCTCTACAAAACCTGATATCTGCGGCATCTATATGCTCCTGTAATAGTTATCAATTTGTACGTACATTTTCGGACTAGTCCCCAAACTAAGCGAGGCTCTATCACTTTAAATAAAATGTTATGACTGCTAACACAGATGCACAATGTTTTCACAAGATACAATATTCTTCAGAAGGTTCACTTGTTACTATAATTGTGACTGTGGGTCTTGTCGCGATCGTTCGTTCGATGGCTTTCATCACACGTGAGCGCAGTAAGAACATTACTGGAATACAGTGTTCTGTTCACATACAAGTAAACGGTCATATTTTTACCTGAATTCTTATCATCTACACAGAGTCGTGTTACTTGAGCTTAACTAGGTTTTGCACCTCCATTTTTTTAGTTTACAGTTATTTCTGTAGTCTCCAAGCTTAGCACTGCTTATGTATGTAATCCCGCAGTGACCAAGATTTTGTTCATTCTAAAGTTTGATACAGTTTTCTTCTAAGAAGGTACTGAGCGTGTCTTAATTGCAAGTTTGATTTTTTAAGACAGTATTGGTCCTTCTGAATTCTTTTATATTATGACACCGCGCTGCTGCTACAAGCAATATCAACAAATCTTTGCAATAAAATTAAATTAGGGTCAGCGGCGGTGTATACAACCGCCTTATAATGTTGTCCGCTGTTTTATTTTATTTTACGACACACGACAATTTATTATAATAGTTAAGTTTAAATTGTGCAGTAAAGGAGAATGGTAACATAAGACTTTTAAAGGGACCATACGAGATTTTTATAGCTGCCGCTCAAGTCAATATTTTTACTTCGTAATGTTATGCTACTGTTCCGTGAAGACAGTAAGTACGACGACGGCAGCAAAGCAGAAAGAGTCAACTGCACTTTTTACGAAATTCAGTAGTTTATTCACGTTTTTCTTTTATTTTGCTTATAAATCTCGAAAATGGTGTGTCCTATCGCAAACATAAAGAAAATTCCGACCCCCTTCATCCCCTAAAACTCAACATGTAGGTATCATTTTTCACATTTTCCATACAGAAAGTGAAAAATTCCATTTTTCTATTCTATTTTTATATTTGGTGGCCGTCGAGTAAAAAGTTTTCTACTGTCTTTAGCATGGCGATAACAAAATCAAATTGTCTTCATTACCTTAGTCAACTGTCAGTTATCAGTGCGACTTTAAACAGTTTGGGATAGAAAACTTTCTTCTGAAATATGGTACACATAAAAGGACCTAGACAATAATCGGTAGAAACGAAAGTCAAAATGACAGATTGTAGAAGGATTGTTACGGTGCGATGTCAAAAATGGAGAAACGAAATGTCGTTTTGTATAGAAATAGCTATTTCTAGAAATAGAAAATAAAATATGGCTTCATAATTTAATCCTTCGGGCCGTAAAGTACACAGATGCTTAAGTAGAACCTAAAGACTACATGGCTTATGGTCGAAATGCATGTGGAGTGAAATTTGTTTATCGTTAAAGTACAAAAATTATTATGGTTAGCCATGTTTCTTTGGTGAAAAATCAGTTTAGCTCGGACCTTCTATCCATTTAACTTAGTAAAATTTACTGTGTACCCCAGTAAAAATTGAATCGGTAACCCAGTAAAACTTCTAAGAACTTAAATTTATTTTTGTCCAAGAACTTTTACTGGGTTACCCAGTAAATTTTCTTGGGTTTGCGCATATGGTCCCGCGTTACTGCAGAGCCCCATTAAAAAATCATAAACTCCCCAGGAATATTTCAAGAATAATTTTGATAAAAGCGTGATGTAGGTACCTAAAACAGCTCTTTAACGTACGTATTAAAAATAATTTTCACCTTCTACGTAAACGAAGTCGCGAGTTAAAGTTAGCGTTAGCCCAAAGTAACTATTCCACGCGGACGAAGTCGCGGACAGAAGCTAGTGCATTAATATTAAACTAGCATATTCTTATTTTCGTGTCGATGGTACTCTTCCTCGTTGTTTTTTTTTTATAAATAGTTTGAACCACGAGTAGTGTGGCCACGTAGATTGCGGCTTCAGTGGCATTCTTTAGGTCATTCGAGGTGCAGGTGAACGAGCACTGAGGACACTACAGCAAGTGGGGCATGGTCTGATCAGAAGAACTGCACTTGCACTGGGTGTTAGATGGATCAGTAATCCCACACTTCAACAAACTTGCATGTAATAAAGAAATCTTAATGTTTTGACATTTCCCTTGCATCCGTGAGAAGCAAGAGCGGGTTGCTGGTAAATAATAGAATAGCTACATTAGTCATTGGGTTACAAGATCCGCCACGAATGCAAAATGAAGTATTCAAGTTCCAAATGGAAAGTTTCAGTACCTTTTCCTGTGAAGATTTCAATGGTAAATAAATGAGAGACGGCTTGCCTGGAAGTTGGGTCTCTTAATTATTACGTTGAAATTAATATTATGATTAACTTTCTGTGATCCAGGAACTGCTATCGCAATTAAAATTAAATTAAAATCATGCAAAAGACAAGAAAACCAAATTACGACTCTGTCAATTTTAATAAGTAGTTTACGTTCAATCGTTTAATTTAGATAACTTTTGTACCTCAAGGTACAAAAGGAAAAAATATAAATAATATAAAAAATATTTTTTCCTTTTATAAGTAACTATAAAATTAATAAATCGTACAATAACTACGTGCTTATTCACTGTATGTTAAAGAAAGACAGTTTTTATTTATTTATTTTTTATGTCTTCTCCCAGGTCCGGACATGCCTGTGGTTGCCCTAATAAATTAAAGCCCCCAGCCAGGGCTTAAAAAACTTACAAACTAGGCGACAACACGCTAAGGGCCCTGCGGGGTACGAGCCTCGGATTAGGGCGTCGCTGCGAGAGGGCAGCAAGGGTTAGGCTGGATCGAAATAATTATTATTAGGGGAAAGGAAGGTAGTGATTCATGTGTTCTTTATAACAGTTAGTACTCACACTGGACTAAACGAAATCAAAAGGTTTTTTTTACCCTTTTTAGACTTCGCACTAATTCAGTGTTGTCAAGGAGTTGTCACAAAGTTCAGTGTCAATCCTCTAAGAAGAAACCAGTGACGATAAAATCTGGATCCACACCTCGGAAATTCTTAAGATAATTACCGACTGGAGCCGGTTTATCCATGCTACCCGGTTACCCGGCTACCCGTCTACCCGGTTATTCGGCCACTTTCCACCGGACAAGGCGACACGACGTTTTTGCTGAATCTAACCCAGTTATATCAACATGATTTACAAGGCAAATTAATTTTATTACAGTTGATCTGTCTGAATTGTAGCAATTTACGCTGCAGATTTTGTTAGCGTGGACGGATACGGGATCAAAGAGTTATTTCATTATTTAAAGAGGATGTCTGTATTATTTTTGTATGTAAGAGCCGTTTATCATGTGAGCTCCCAGCTTTAAAGAAACTATGCCACGTCCACTAATTGGTCCCAAGTGATTTAAAATGATTTCCACTACTGGTTATCGAAAATGTAGTCGAAAATTCGTTTGTTATTAGCAAAAACTAATAACTTTTTAAATAAAATAAATATAAATATATAATATTAATAATACATTATTAATATGTATGTATCTGTACTTATTTATTTTACTGTGTGAACATAAATAATAAAATAAATAAATAAACAAACGACGATCACCAACAAAGTTTCTTTCATTTCATACTTCATATTCATTTATTGCATTCCATATTGTAGTAAAAATGTTACTTTTGTAAAATCTTTAAGCTTCATCTTTGGCTTAAAGCTAGGTATACAAATATGGACCCTGCAAGGGCACAGCAAAAAGATAAAATTAAATTCACAAAAAACAAAAATAAAACTACTACTAAAGGCTCGTGCACACTGGCGCGACGCGACAGCTCGACAGAAAGGCGCCGCCCGTCGCGCTGCACGCAATGCCTTTGTGTACACTGTCACGTCGCGCTAGTGTGCACGAGCCTTAATACAAAAGTAAAAAATCTAGGTATTTAAATTAATTTAACAATAAAATAAGGACATAAATAATGATTAAGATTATATTAATAGTTTGTAATCATCTAGATTACGAATTATACTAGCATTAATTCTTCTTCTTCTTTGTGTCGCTGGCACGAATTTTCTCAAATTTTGTTGGCCCAAAACTTAGCATTCATTAATATTTACAGAGATCAATATTACAAAAACAAAGAATGGCTTTGTTTGCAAGTGGAGCAAAATAAACTTGTCCTTTAAAACATTTATGTGTGTTGCTATTTTATTCACTACCATTTTGCCGACACTAATCAATACTCCAGTCCATAATATAAACTTAGATGGTAGGTTTTATACAGACATGGTCATTAAGGACCCTGGTGGGCACGGCAAACTAGAAGAGAGAGACTCTACCTCTCTCTCTCTCTCTCCAGCTTTAATTTTACTAATTAATTGGTATACTATTATTATGTAATCAGCCTATAATGTTCCCACTGCTGTGATACAGGCCTCCTCTCGGTGTGAGGGAGTCGACCGTAATCAACCACGCAACCGAGACATTCAAGTTGTAGGTCATAGGTTCGAACCCAGTGTAGCGTTGTGAGGAGTCTCAACGGTTAATAGTCGAGTGATGCTAAAATAAAGTAATTAGTTAGTTGCTAAGCACATCACTAAAAAGATGGAGCAACACTATTTTCCCGGAGAACACTCGTCCATTTTGAACTAGCGTGGGTATAGCTAGCAGAGCTATTCCTTGTGCCCCGACCTAAGAGTTCTACATCCTGGCTGAGGACGGGACAACTCCAACCTGCACGCTGCTCCGACCTGCGCGCTGATGCGTAGCGTGCTACCGGCGTCCTACAACCTGCTTCCGACGCCAGCTAACTGCGGCTCTTCGAAGGCCTTACCGGCCTCTTGCAGAGCCTGTGCGGATGGGCCTGTCGGCTGCCCAGAATCTAAGGACGGTATCCCTCCTAACAATAGTGTGATAATGCTCAGTGCAGGTGAACGGTGACCTTCTCGTGACCTAGACTAACTTCATGTAGAATATAATATGTATTAATATTACTCGTGTTTTTCCTAACTACCTGTAGTTAATGGCCTGTGCAGTCTACTTGCAAAGCCCTAGTCGCTACACCAGGTCCAATAGGGCCGATGCCTGCCGGGGTCGCGTATTGGTCGAAAGTGTTAACGTGGGCCTGGCGCACAGGCAACTGAAGGAACACGGGTGGGTTTTAATCAGTAAAAGTCTGACACGAGAGAGCGGGAGAAGTTATTTGATGATTTCCCAACCAAAAAATAAATAAACAGGCACTTTACTTTGTGTAAATTATTTCATCACGACTGCAATCAAAACGGTGAAGGAAAACATCGTGAGGAAACCGGCATGTCCTAGAACCAAAAATTCGAAGACATGTGACATCTACCCACCCGCACTATTATTATTATATTTTAAAAACGATTTTATGAAACATGTAATTTAGAATTTGTCATTTAGATATTCATTGATAATTATTATAATAGACATATTGACACATTATAATGACATATTACAATGGCCTCCTCACATAAATACTCATAGGTACCTGGTGGTAGCCTCGCTAGGCTACCAACTTGCAGACTGTTTGATACGAAACAAGAAGACGAACAACTTGGAAGAAGCGCTGACCTACTACAGAAAGACTTGGCAACAACTCATTGAAGCAACAGGCAATAAATTATAAAGTAGATCGGGAAAATAAATAAAAGAACAACGAAGCTAAAGTCCAGACAAGACTAACTACTTGAAAGTTTCAATGCTGCAATCTACTCAGTATAAACTTTAAGTTACTTTAGAACTTGAACTCTCGTTGTGGTTTTAAAATGACCTACGGGGTAATTGCGTAACACACTAACAGTTGGAATGGCTTTCAATTTGACAGTTCAACAACATTCATTGCGTTATTTACGTTCAAGCACTTACGTTCGTGCATTTACGTTACGTATCTTGACGCGGTAAACTCTGCTTGCGCGATGCAGGATTTGCGTGACGTCAGTATGCCGTGTAGCTCGCATGTGGAGATGTTGATACCGCTACAACGTTGTTGAGCAGTTTTTTTTTCGAACAAATGAAGCAATGGATTAGCAATAGGGTTCAAAATGATTCAGATTGTGATAGATAGTGTGTTACATAATTAGGGTACTGGGATTAGTAGCACAATGTCCGAGGAACTAGTGATGTGGCAAGGTGAAATCGATACCGATACCAGCTGTATGGCAATTGGTACCTACTAATGATACATGTTGCCTCGCTTTTATGTTAAATTAACTCGGTAGGCGAATCGTTTAGGCTTGTGGTATTTTTAGAACAATCGTTTTATGATTTGTATTTAATATTGATGTATTTTTGAATGAACGGGTGTTTTGTTTTCCATTACGAATAACTCACAGCGCAGGCTTAAATAGGACCAGCTTAAAGTCGACCCGCAGATGCTTTAATATATTATGTGCTTAATTTTGCTTTGCAAGTCATATCCTAGTTGCCGATCGTAAGATTCGATTCCCAAAAGTCGGAAATAAGATTATCGAGTTTTTCTGTAAGTATATTCGTATTAATTGCTTAAAATATGACTAAGTACCTATCTCTCTGGTGAAATCCAGACGGATATTGCAACATTTGACTACAAACTAGTTAAAACTGTATCTAAACTTGCGATGAATACTGTCATCAACGGATATTAAGACAGACAGACTGTGCAGTGATTGCATAACATAATACCCGGAGGGGACGCTGACACAACGATGTCAAGCTTTCATTGTAACGATGTTCAGATTTACCGAAGAGTAAACGGAAGTTTTGAAATAGTGGAACTAATTCCCGTATACAATAACACTAGGTGAAAAGCGCACTGTTGGATTTTCAGCGCTCAGCTCAGTGCCGAGAGCTGAAAATCTAATAGTGCGATGATATTTAGACGTTTATATAGGTGTTTTTTTTTTTGTGTGAGTGTAAACGGGTGTAAAAATAAAAGAGGAAAAGAGCCGCTTAGATAAGATTATAATAAAGTCGAGATAACTAAGTAGGTATTGGGAATTTCCTTCGGAAAGGAATTGCAATGGAGGAGAAAGGACCATGGCGTTCTACACATTCTTCTTACCCTTCTACTCGTCGCAGGCAGTTGCCTGCCCCAACAAATCACAACAAATTTAACATCTTATCGTAAGGTTGACCAAGCCTTATCGCCCAACTTTCATAAGTTATAGTCATAATATGTAAATTAGGTGCCTTTTCCATAAATTTCATTACTATCAGCCTACTATTAAATATTTCTACCACTAAATACCCTTCAATATGTACCGACATGACATTTACGTATCAGTCTCCAGTAAGTCAAGGTGACCATCACATAAATAATGTACAAACCCCTAATTACATATTCTATTCAATATTCTTGATAGCACAAACCAAAAATATTTCACAGTAATTAATTTTGAATTTCGTTTTTTCTTTCAAGTCGAAGACAAATGCCAGTAAATCTTTGCGACTTATTGCATGGGCCAGCGATGTATTCAAGATAATGAATACCTTTTTCAGAACAAAGCTTTTTAACTAGAAACTCTTGGAGATAACAACAGGACTTTGAAACTACCTGGAAGTTTAATTATGTTGAAGTTATTGTAGCTTAAGTTAAAAGCCTAATCAGGAGCTAATCTTTATTACATTTATTTTTCAGAGAGTAACCATTTTGTCTACTGTAGGTAAAACAATTTCTGGAAAAGCCGGTAGTTACGTAAG
The DNA here is from genome assembly GCA_916610205.1 of Griposia aprilina. NCBI lineage: Eukaryota > Metazoa > Arthropoda > Insecta > Lepidoptera > Noctuidae > Griposia > Griposia aprilina. The sequence continues at coordinate 8,759,464 of OU744305.1, read as the reverse complement.
ATCCGTTGGTCAGACTTCCAAGTTTCCGTATTCGAATGACAATCTCGCTGTGGAAACTTAGACGAGTGACTTTGATAGAAGCTGTCATTTCACCTGATGGTAAGGATTGACAACAGGGATCGACACTGTTGATAGCTCCTTACAAACTCACTCCACCTAAGTTGTCACATTGAGATTTTCACAGAATTGACAGCAGGAAAAAATGGTTATTCATCATGACTTAACTTCGTAGATAAATTAATTCACAGTTTCTACGTAAAAATAATACAACGCCTGCATCCGCCAAATACGTAAGTAGTGAACTGTATTTTATGAAGTCATGTCAAACATCAATATAAAATAGTTCAAGTTCGTCGATGTCACAGCCTCCATTCTATTAAGAAAAATATGCATAGTGTTGTGCATTACAAGTCGACATATCGATAGGCTGTCCTCGGCCGTACCCGCCGGAGCGTTTCTTCCATTAACAGCCGAGTTAATTGAAAAACCAGCTGCGAGGGAACTCATCCCCCGAGAACTGTCCGATTGTTTTGTTACAAACGAAAATATTATGCAAACAACAATGTGAACAAATGTTCTATGATGCTTTGGTAACACTGTATAGTTAGAATAGACTTTCTGTGGGTCAATTTAAAGTGCATAATTAATTAGCTGTTGCTATCATTTTGTGCGTTTCATAATATATTATTATTAACTTTGGCACCTACTTTGTTTCTTTTTTTGTTTTTTTTTATATCTTTGTTTCTGTATATTATTGGCTCAATGTCTTTTTATGTGTGTTTTATTATAAATAATATTAATTATTTCATTTAATAATATAAACTAGTAAGTAAGACTAGGTACTATGCTTCAATAGTGTGGTTAAAACCTGATATTTTACGCAAACTAAGTAATCAACATAATTCCCCCTTTACGATAAAGTAGGTAATAGCAATTTGTAACGTAAACCACTTTCAGTTTCTGATCGACGTGAACCCAAAACGTTATTATAAACTTCAAACAAAATTGAACCAGAAACCGAACCCTACTTCTATTAATCAACAGCCAATTCACAGGTGAACTTCAGATTTATAGGATCAATTAAATCTTATCGAAGCACGCATTAATTCATCCGACTCTCGAACTTGGCGTCGCAACTTATCGAATTAAACTTTCTTATCGATTAAGACGATAGGAACGGTGGCGCATGCCTATTTATCAATCATACACCCACTTTTGTTTATACGGGACATAGGTATTTTTAAAGAATTTTGAAAAAGATCTTCGTTAATGTAAATTCCTTAAGAATTTAGGGAAACACAAATTGTTTCAATTTTCCTATTTTATTATTAACTCAGGGATCGGAAGCATTCCAGCTGACTATAAGAACCTTAATTAAACCGTGTTTAAATTCCTTTCATCTGGTAAACACACTCATTTGCTGCCTATTGAAATTTTTCATAGATGTGTAGTGGTGATGCATGCCTTTCATTTTGTTAGATGTGTGATGAGTGTGGTGTGTGATGTGTGTGTGTGTGATGTGTTTGTGTTTTATGTGTTTGCACAATTTCTGGTGACAGAAAAGAGGCAAGATCTCAATCTAAAACTACCCATATGACCAAATTTTACCTATGTATGTATATAGAATTTTTACGTATGTAAAAACTCTTTAAGAAACACAGGCGTGCCCTAACATAATATAAAACTTCAGATTCCCCGGTACATCCAGTATCAACGTGATTATCCGTGTTTGTCTCTTCCTCTCTTCGCTTCCCACAGCGTTGACGGCAATTCAATATAATATTTCGTATAATATGGCCCACTTCATTCCCTTCAGCTTAAAACTGTTTACGTTTTACTGAAGAGATCTCTCAAATTGCCGGAAAGCAATTAGAGAAATAAACAATGGAACTAAATAAAGCCTAAACAAGGAACAGCGACTGCTCTAGCGTATTTTTACGTGTTCTTAACGGAGTTTATCATGTGATTGTTTGGCGTATTGTGTGTATGTACTACGCATTATTTCTATGTAAGCTGGATATGTGGATTAGGCTGAATTTGTCTTTTTAAGACACCTGTCGCACCGCCGCCGCCGGGGAAGCAGCTACCTATCAACGATTTTCTTGCTCGGAAAACGTACAAAAGATTATAGGTCCCGTGCAGGGATTGAAAAGGTTCCTAAAATACCGGTAAAGAACTGGTATTTAGTGTTCGCGTTACTGGAACCCGAACCGGAATAGGAACCTAAATTGGAACCTTTATTTTACCGGTTCTTCTTCAAAGCGAGTCCGAACGAGTTCATACGATGCCGCTCAGCGCAGGATGAAGCTTTGTATGATAGCGGTGACGTACGGGCGGCCGCCGTCGAGTGAAGAGGTTGGAGTTTTTTTGAAAGGGGAGAGGGGAACTTTTGCTTTGGTAGATCGTGGTAGTTCTTTCTTAGAGATCATTTAAATCGTATTGTACGGAACTGGTATATTGGAACCTTTATTCAGAACCGGTACTTTGGAACCAGAACCAAACCGGAACCTGAACCGGAACCCAAATTCGTACCGGTTTTCAATCCCTGGTCCCGTGTAAGTAAAATAGTTACATAATTTATGTATGTCGGAAATACGTTAATTCAATCGTTTGACTTTGAATAATCGGGACCCGAGCGCCACCAGGTGGCGCTCGACAGAGTCTATAACATAACGCTTGACCAGAGTTTGTTGTTGGCGGTTAAGCAGTGATGCTGAAGTTTAGAAACTGTCGCGCGTTCCGTATAGTTGTGTCGTGTACCTCCAGTGTGTGATTCGCTAGCTTATAACATAATAAACTGCAGTCACCAATTCGTTTAAGTAACTTATTGATAAACTAACATTATTTTCGAAATAAAGGTTTATACCTTCCAATGAATTTAGTTATCCTACTAACACTATAAATGTGAATGTTTCTGAGGAAGGATGGATGGATGTTTGTTACTCTTTCACGCAAAAACTGCTAAACGGATTTGGATGGAATTTGGAACACAGATAGTTTATAACCTGGATTAACGCGTAGGATACTTTCTATCCCGGTAGTACGTTCGCGTGGGATAAATTCCGACATCCACGCGGGCGAAGCCGCGGGCAAAAGCTAGTTTAAAATAAAACTGCGGTTCCCAGTATTTTTGTTTGAATAGAATTGTTGAAACTTAGGGTTCGTGCTGTTTTTACTGAAAAGCCTTTTCAAATAACAGAAGAAAACAATTATACCAACTTTGTATTTCTATTTTGATAACAAAGCTCTTTAGGCCCACTTGCACGTTTAGTCGGGTTAAATTAATAAATATAGAGTTAGTAAACTCGGGATTTTTGGGTGTAAAATCATCAAATGACGTCTCCCGCTCTGGGCGGAGCGGAAGGGCGTGTCAGACTCTTACTGATTAAAACCCACCCGTGTTCCTTCAGTTGCTTGTGCGCCAGGGCCACGGTAACTCTTTCGAAAAATCCGCGACCCCGGCAGGCATCGGCCCTATCGGACCCCGTCAATTATGCTGACATCTAACGATTACATATCAGGGCAAAGAGCCCTGATATGTAATCCAACCAAAAATTATCAAACGAACAATGTAGGGAAATAGTATACCCATCTCTCTTACACTACATTACGGTAATACTTTCTTGTCTTTCTAATTTTATAACATGACATTAATTTCATTTTATTCGTATTGTATGTGGTTTCCATGGAGATTTAGTTTATTGATTGATGAAAACGTCATATAAGGTATAATATGTTTTATGTTTTTTATAATTTGTATTTATTTTTACATGAATTTAATTAATATATTGTCTGCTGATATAGTACCGAATTTTCACTTACTACAACGTCGAACAATATAAAACACAAATTAAGTTATCAGCAGTACTTCAAAACGTCAATTTATTTTGACATTACTAACACTAACCCAGAGTCTCTCCTACATCGGTGGGTTTAATACTTAAAAGTTTAACTCTGGGTTTACCTCTAACTCTTGGCGGCGCATGTTTTTTTTTTTAAGTCTGAGTTAGCTGTTAACTCTGAGTTATTTATGACAACCCATGAGCGCAAGTGAGCCCACAGTTCCTATGTGAGTTTATTAAATAAATATATGACGGAAAAGGTATGTCTTTCTCGTTATTATCAGACATATTTTAACTACTGTGGGCGTACTATGGGTAATGTTGGTTATTACACAATAGAAAAACCATTTGCAGTTCAAATCAAATTATAATGTACGAACAAATTAGCCACACTAGCGAATCACACACTGTAGGTACACAACACAACTATACGGAACGCGTGATAGTTCCTAGGCTGGAGGTACTTATCTCCTCGAAGGCAGAATGGTAAGTGTCCACTCGTCCCATCAGCGGTTCTCCATCAGCCAGGCTCTGTCATAGCACGAAGTTAGCCGAGTATGCACGTCATTACCGTCTCCGACATATATATAGATATATGCACAAATCAATGTTTGTTTTGTAACAATAAAGAGTGTCCGTGGAGTTTCTTGCCCGTTCTTCTCCATAGGAACCTACTATGCTTTGGAATCTGGGCATCATCTTTCTGACCGACCAATCCCTTGACAATTCAAAAGTAATTGGTTTATTTTAAATAAATGCTTTGAGTTAGAGCTTTGGTCGTATTTTATGCGCTGCCATTCAGTTAATCCAATTGCGATAAAACTTTGTCAACTTATTGCTTGCACTTGCGCAAAGGTTATAAAAACTAAAATGTTTTCACGTGGACGAAGTCGCGGGCAGAAGCTAGAAGCTAGTACTTTAATAATAATAAAGAGGTAAAATATGTGAGTTTGTTCGTAGTAGTAATCTTCAGAATGACTGATCCGATTCAGAAAATCCTTTCACTAATGGGAATGTACAGTTCATAATATATCCCGGGTGGCAGTGACCGGTAAGTTCCCTCTTTGAGGAGTGGCTTAAGAGGCGCCACGGCGTCCTCACCTTCCGCCTGACACAGGTCCTCACCGGACATGGCTGTTTCGGGAGGTTCCTGTTTCGGATAAGGCGGGAGGAAACGCCCGGGTGTTGTCATTATGTGGATCGATCGGAGGACACGGTGGAGCATACGGTGGAGGTCTGCCCGGCTTGGGCGGAGCACCACCGTGTCCTCGTGGCGGCGATCGGCGGCGGTGAGCTCTCGCGTCCGGCCCTGGTTCAGGCCATGGTACGGAGCGAGAGGGATTGGGAAGCAGTCAGCTCCTTCTGCAAAGCAGTAATGGTCGCGAAGGAGGAGCGCGTGATGGCGAAGCAATCATTGCGCCCTCACGCCCCTAGTCGCCGCAGGAGGAGACACCCTGGGCGTCGGGAGTCGCTAGCCGTCTCCCGGCTACCGTAGGCGCGGGCTTGCAGACGGCGAGCAATAAGCAGCTTGCCGTCCGGTAAGGACCGGGCCCGGGTCGACGACGCGTTGTATTCCACGCGCGCCTCAAAGACATGTCAGCATCATTGACGGGGTCCGATAGGGCTAATGCCTGCCGGGGTTGCGGAATGTTCGAAAGAGTTACCGGGGCCCTGGCGCACAGGCAACTGAAGAAACACGGGTGGGTTTTAGTCAGTAAGAGTCTGACACGCCCTTCCGCTCCGCCCAGAGCGGGAGAGGTCATTTGATGATTACCCACCCAAAAAATGAAAAGAGGTTCTAGAATCATGTGCTTAATTCATAGCTTCACTTTGCACGTCGATGCCGTAGGTATACTTTACGTTAAAACAGGAAATTTTAACGCGGACGAAGTGGCGTGCAAAACCTAGTTCATGAATAAAGTCCCATTTCATAAACATAACCAATAAAAATATGCAATTACAACAACTGAAATTCATATTCAACTGCGGTCCTATTTCAATTAAGTTTTATAGCATCTCGATTTTCAGTCGAAAACATTTTTATGTCATTCAATATCGAATATCGATACTATCGATATTGTATCGATACCATTTTCATTGTCTCTCATTTCGAATAAGGTACATAATACAGAATTGTATGAATAGCAAATTTTATTAGGGTCTATCTTGTAATCATAGGATCGCTTGATACTAAAATTTTGCTAATAAAATTGGGATACCTAGATATTTAGGTTACCTTCAAGATTTTAAGAGAACTCGCTTTCAGCTACGGTTAGTTAGCTTAGAGACAAAAAAAAACGTGCTTTTAATGAAGAAATTATTGGTGGAAAGCGTAAAAAGAATGTTAAAACAAAATGAGAAAGGTACGGTTTAAAAATATGCTGGCTTTTTTGTATTTATGCTTTTAATTTGCTACATTGGTTAAGTAACAAAAATATAGGTGGATATTTTTTATGAAAATTATAAACTTTTCTAAAAAATAAAGAGACTTGGAAAGAGCCGTCATCAAGGTGTACACAAGTTATAACTTAATTAATTACCATGCCAATTTCAACTACGGTTACGGTTTTTGTTTCTGACGACTATATAGGTTACGAGCGCGAGCTCTGATGAGGCTAATGTGACCCATCTTGACTGTGGAGGTAGGTACGTGCATAGTGCGGAAGCGGACAGCTAAATAATATCACGCCAGCTATACTCGCGGCTCCAGAAAATTATATTTTCGTTTTTTTTAAGAAAATCTCTTCGCAAGTTAAGACTTAACACGTTGACGGACAGAACGCCTCTCAGCGTTGTTTCTGCATAAAATAATACGACAGTACGCCTGTTGACGTCAAAGTTATGACTTGTATAAAATCAGTACGCCTTGGGGCGTGTTATTTTCTATACTAACACAAGACAGAGCATTCTGTAGTATCACCACAGATAGAATTTCAAACATTTTACTGTCATATTAGTATAGTTGATTTTGCTGATGTTACAGGGTGACGTTATCGCTCAGCGATAAAGCCCTTAAAAATAAGAAAAAAATAAAATAAAAACATAAGTTTACCTACCCGAAAATTTGTAGTGTCTTAGCACGTTCAACCAGTGAGGTTTACTGTCCATCAAAGTGTTAAGAACCTATCAAACTCACAGACAAACTCCTCTTCGCATGAAAGTCATCTATACAATTAATTATAGTACCTACTATCAATGGTATTCAACCTACTGTAACGGCTAGGGCTTTGCAGGTAGACTGCACAGGCCGTTACCTAACCGTTTAGTGTTTAGAGATAAAAGAAACACTTAAGAAAGGTTCATATCGTATTATGTTATTTTAATTATTGTGAATGTGAGGACTATGTGGGTCATTGTTTTTTTTCTCAGTTAATTTTAATCATGATCTGGCAGTTTGAGTAATTTATGCGGCCTACCTAAATGTCTTTTCTTTGGTATTGGTCGTCGAATCGCTGAGCTCCTTAAGTCCTGACTTCCTGAGTTGAGCTGCACGATTGACAAATGCGTGCACTGACTGGACAGGTCCGCTCAATCTATATGGTTCTTTCCTCAAAAGACCATTTCAGATACCAAATTAAATGGTCTTCACCATGATCTGACCAAGATTATGTCTGGACTTTAAAAGAGACTGTGACCTTTGAGTTTGTTTCGGCCTTTCTTCTCAGAGTAGTCAGATAGGAAACGCCGACCTCATCTAGTTTAAAAAATATGATTGACGTGTAAAAGTGTTTGTACAAACCTACTTACAGAAATAAAATCATTTATCATTTATCATACATTTACAGGGTTATTGGTTATATTTCCGCAATCCGTTTAGGGAATGCAGAAGAGGTCATTTGCAACCAAATGACCCCTAATGACCCCTACGCAAATGTCAACCATTTTCGAGTAATTTGACATTTTATATTTTTTTGAAGATGTCTGCTATCATCATAATGTATCTCGTTGGATAGCTGAGAAGTAGTCAAATAACCTGCTCAAAATGATAGAAAATTGTAACGATTTGTAAAACTATTAAAAATAATTGTCATTTTATGGTTGATTATTATGTATTGAAGTAGAAGCAGATAACAATATTTAAAAAAAGGCATGCATTGTTTTTTTTTAATTTTCAAGTTGTGTACCGCAAAAAAAATATAAAATGTCAAATTACTCGAAAATGGTCGACATTTGCATCGGGATCATCAGGGGTCATTCTGTTGCAAATGACCTCTCCTACATCCTCTTAATGGATTGCTGACGTATAACCAATAACCCTGTATTTTGTACAGTAATAGGCTAGGTTCCGGATAAGGTCACCGGTTCTCTGTTCTGAGCACTCGCACTTACAGTTAAGGAGGGTACCATCCTTGGTTTCACGGCACGCCGGAAGACCTGTCAGCACAGGCTCAGCAAGAGACCGGTAAGGACCGCAGTTAGAGTGCATCGGTAGCCGGCCGTAGGACGCCGGTAGCGCACAGGTCAGCTTCGCGTGCATCGCGCAAGTAAGAGCGACGTGCAGATTGGAGCAGCGTGCGATAGTTACATGCCCTGACCTGCCTTTTTTTATTGGTTGGGAAATAATCAAATGACTTCGCCCGCTCTGGGCAGAGCGGTAGAGCGTGTTAGACTCTTACTGACTAAAACCCACCCGTGTTCCTTCAGCTGCCTGTGCGCCAGGGCCACGGTAACTCTTTCGAACAATCCGCGACCTCGGCAGGCATTGGCCTCCTCAGCTCCTCAGCTCGGCTATCCTCAGCCTGGATGTAGAACCCTGGAAGGCGCGTTAGGAAATGAATGTTAGTTGCCGTCGGTGCGAAAGCAGCAAGCCGCTTGCGATGTGCCCAGCTTCATTCCCCTTTTGTGACCAAGAACGGTGTAGGGGATCAGGATAGGCGGAAGGTCAACACTTTACAGCGGTTTACAGGCAGAAAGTTTGCAAAGGCAGTGTGTCACAATGACAAATGCAATACGAGGTTACGTATGTGATACGCGAGCATAAAATACAAAGAAAAACAATGATTTTAGCAGACGGCTTACTTTATCGCTTATAATACACAGTGAGGCCTTGCACAGCCCTGCATCAGCAATACATACATATTTCAGACCCAAGAACCCTACAGCCGCGTGGTCCGACATTGACACCCGCAAAATCAGATACTGTATATACATAGGTGATGATATTAACATAGTTTCTCCAGTGCTGAAGGTCTGGTATAAATACCAAATTAATGAGGAACTCACCCTAGGATTAGGCACACAGAATCCTGAGAGTCAGGAAATAGCTTCTGTTGCCTAAACAAGCGGATGTTCAAATGGCCGAGTGTCATAAGCAAGGAACATATACCTATTCACCTACGGCGAGGTCATAAGAAAATTAGTGTTGTTCTATGATTTTAGTGACGTCCTTAGCAACTTACTAATTGTGTATTATTTAGCATCACTCGACTATTTACAGTTGAGAATCCACACAACGCTATACTACGTGTACCACCCACTACTTCTACCCCTTGCATCTCACGATAGTATTATCGTCAGCAATTTCTCGATCCGCCCACATTTCCAATTACAGTCCTACGCTAACACTTTGTGCTGCCTACGGCTACGCAGGCAAATGACAGCCATTCGTAATGATATTCATTGATAAAGTTGTGGTTTTGATAAATAAATAGTTGTTTGAAATTGAAGTTAACCTTGTTAATTATAATTGACTGTAGTACTTATTAATATTGTAGTTATACTTGTTATATAATTTACAGAAGCGCAAAAGCTCAGAAGGATCGTAGAAGTCAGTGTTCTGTAGTTTCTGCCTACCCGCAGGGGAAAAAAACGTGAGTTTATATAATTTACTCTTACTCTGGTAAGGGTTCCTGTTTGGGTTAAACACAAAAGCCTCTGTAACTGTTTGTACTGTATGAATTTTAACTAGCATTTACAATTCAGGTAGAATTCCTAGAAAGGACCAAAAAAATTTGTTATTCTAAATTCGTCCCAAAATAATAGGATCAACATTTATTTGTTAAGGCGGTACCCCGACCAAAACCTTGCCATAGTGCGTTATTCAGAGGCTATTAACTCATTCACTATGGGTAATAAACTACATCTAAAAGCACATTATTAATATTCGATATCCTATCATCACATTGCACGTTTTTATTTGTTTTTATGTATTATAAATACATTTAAAATCTCCTTGTAGAAAAGTGACTCAAATTATTGATTGCTTGCATCTTTTGCTAAAGGTGACGTTCTATTACTTTGAGGATTACACTAATGGATAGATAATTTAAAAATCTAAATAATTTACGTTTCATTCTATTTTAAAACATCGCTTGTATTTTTTTTTTAATGTGAATTCTATGATAAATGAGCGTGCGCAGAGAGCGAGACAAAGCGAGACTCGGCTACGGGACAGAGAAAGACCGAACGCTCAAGGTCATTTGGTCGGGGAAGCGCCTTAAGTTGCCATTTTGTCCCAAAATTTTAATACCGCCCGTGTACGAAATCGTAGCTTAGGTATATGTATGTATGATATAATCTAATTATTGCTGCGACAGCTAAAAGAAAAGTCAAAAATTCTAAAAGTGTATTCCAATAAATCAGTTAGCAAATCTCTTATAATATGATAAGTTGTTGCTTTTTGAGCCCAACAACCACAGCAGCTTACAAGAAATTATCATTCTACTGCCCTTATCCCGATTATTTTATTTCGGTTCGGCGCAACATTTCTTTTTCTTCCACTACATACATATTTCTCTATTAATCTCGTTAGTCACCCGTTTTCTACCCATACCTATCATCTTTCACACAGTCCACCCTTCGTTTTTTTGGTCTTCGCCTATTCTTATAGCCATTCACATTCATATTCAAGACTTTCCTCTGCAGGCTTAGCACAAGCACCGTCTTGTCGACAGAAGAATAGACAAAAATGACCTTTCCTGAAGACAGTACGACGGCAGCAAAGTAGAAACAGTCAACTGCACTTTTTACGAAATTCAGTAATTTTTTCACGTTTATTTTTTATGTTGCTTATATCTCTAAAATGGTGTGTCCTATCGCAAAAATAATGAAAATTTCGACCCCCTTTATGATGCCCTTAAACTCTTAAAACTCAACATGTAGGTAAACATTTTTCACATTTTCCATACAAAAAGTGAAAAATCGTTTTTTCCATTCCATTTTTATACTTTGTGGCCGTCGAGTAAAAAGTTTTCTACCGTCTTTAGCATGGCGATAAAAAAATCAAATTGTCTTCACTACGAGTACCTTAGACAACTGTCTTCTGAAATAGTCTACATTAAAAAGGACCTAGACAACGATTGGCAGAAACGGAAAACAAAATGACAGATTTTAGAAGGATTTTTACAGTGCGATGTCAAATATTGAGAAACGAAATATCACTTTGTATGGGAATAACCTTGTATATTCTTCGAAGAGATAGACAGCGTCGTGCTTAGCCCGCAGGACAGTTTCATCAAATGTGACGGCTAATTAACTATTCACAGACATACTTCCAAATTCCGGTGGAGCTCAATTGATCGGAACGAATCTATCGGCATTCACCGAGTGTGATTCTACAACCCACGTTTTTAATTATGTTCCTACGCGATCTCATGGCATAGTCCTTGCAAATCACGAGCGCACGTAATTTGACTTTTAAATCATTGGCACAGAGTTTAAATTGCAATGATTAACGCGCGCTTGTGATGTGCAATAACTGTAGTAACATAGAATAAGAATTTATAGAAGGGATATTCTGGATCTGAACGCATTTTAAATGCCTTGGGGCGTATGATACGTTTCATAGAGTCAGTGTTGTACCTTTTCGTGTTGTTAACGCGCTCGACTGCCTCGTACGTCTAATACCGGGAACATACTCGTCATGCCACGTGACGTCACTATATCGTGCTTTTTGGTCACATCTCATATCGGGAAGCAACGTTCTGTCATTTGGCCAATGAAACCGCGTGTGGTACCGTTGGGTATTACATGTGTGCCATGGTCTTTAGTCGCAAGCGGGATTATTGAGCATAAATAAGATCCTGGGTACCATTTCTAGGATCAGTGTCTGGTTAATGGCAATAAGGTTTATTAGATGGGACTCATACAATATATCTAGCGAATTGTAGTTATAGTAAAATACGCCACTGCCCACCCCTGAGGGACATGCAGGTGTGAGTAAAGTTATGTTTAATGGTGAGTTAACGGTTGAGGGCTGTCAGTGGACAGTGTGACATTAGTCGCATTTATATCTTATAGCTTAGAATAAATAATGCTTGTTGTCCATTTGATCTGTCTGTAGGCTAATGACGATTGAATGGACAATAATACTAATGGCATAGTTAGATACATAGTCTCGTAGATATAAATAATAACGCAACAATAAGGGTTAATGGAATATTGATGGCATATTTATACAAGTTTGAAAGATCGATTTTTTTACGTATTATCTGTCTATCCTATATATAATACTAATAATGCAGAGTCTTTACTTAAGGAAAACGTACCTGTTTGTGATTCTGAATTTAATTTCCAATATGTCACCTGCAAAGATATAATTAAAACCTTTCACACATTAAATGTTAAAAAGACCGCAGATCTATGGGGTAATTCTGTGTGACCTACTTTAGCTGTTATTTTTAATAATTGTATTGACCGTGGTGAGTTTCCTGATCTTATGAAAAACAGTAAAATAATACCGTTATTTAAATCGGGTAGTACATCAGACCCTACTAATTATAGACCTATTTCAGTACTACCTACCTTTACTAAATTTTTTGAAAAACTTATTTTGAATCAAATGCAAGGATTTTTTAATAAACACAAATTACTGCATAACAAACAGTTCGGTTTTACGAGGGGTCGTTCGACTACTGATGCCGGAGTTGAACTTTTAGGACATGTTTATGATGCATGGGAGGACAAATGCGATGCTTTGGGAATCTTTTGCGATTTGTCCAAGGCATTCGATTGTGTTCTTCATGAAACATTGATCAGGAAACTGCACCACTACGGAATCCGAAACGCCTCTCTGGATCTTCTTACTTCTTACTTAAGTGATAGGATTCAGAGAGTTGATGTTAATGGAAAAAGATCACCCGGATCGGTAGTAAGAATGGGGGTCCCCCAGGGCTCAATTCTTGGGCCATTTTTATTTCTTATTTATATAAATGACTTGCCTTACCTCATAAAGGATAAACATGATATAGTGTTATTTGCAGACGACACTTCACTTTTCTTTAAACTGAAACGTCAGCAGCTGATTACTGACAATGTAAATAGCGCCCTTGCAATAGTAGTTAACTGGTTTAATATTAATAACCTACTTCTTAACGAGAAAAAAACTAAATGTATTAAGTTTACGATACCTCATGTTAGACAAGTAGAAACTAGTGTTCTCATAAAGGGTGAAGTGCTGAAACCCGAAAATACCACAGTTTTCTTAGGCATAACTTTGGATACCAAGCTTCAATGGGGCCCCCACATAGATAAATTGTCAAAAAAGCTTAGCTCTGCAGCATACGCCGTTAGAAAAATTCGTGGTTTAACTGATTTAGAGACAGCCCGTTTAGTATACTTTAGTTATTTTCATAGTGTGATGTCGTACGGTATTCTGTTGTGGGGAAATGCCGCCGATATCCAGACAATTTTTGTTTTACAAAAAAGGGCAATTCGTTCATTCTATAAATTAAGTCCCAGAGACTCCCTCAGAGATAAATTTAAAGAGATTAATATAATTACTGTGCCTTCTCAGTATATTCATGAAAATCTTTTGTATGCACATAAAAATATTAATCTGTTTAAAAAATACAGTGATATCCACAATATAAATACTAGAAACAAACACAAATTTATTGTTCCTACAACCAGGCTCAAGAAAATATGTGGCTCGTTTAGATGCCAATGTATACGTTTTTATAATAAACTTCCTAGCCACATTCAAGATCTAAGCTTTAATAAATTCAAATCTTTTATAAAACGGAAACTATGCCAGAAGGCCTATTATACTGTGAAAGACTATATTGAGGACAAAAAGGCTTGGGATTGAGCTGCTCCAATGGATTTGCACGGTGAATGTTGATTTTAATTTGCTAGCTATTTTAGACATGAATATTTACTGTAAAAAGTATTATATTATTTTCATTATTGAGAATATGAGGACTATGTGGGTCATTGTTCAATTATATTCTTGATCTGGCAGTTTAAGTAGTTTATGCGGCCTACCCAAATGTCCTTTCTTTGGTATTGTTCGTCGAATCGTTGAGCTCCCTAAGTTCTGAGTTGAGCTGCACGGTTACTGACAAATGCGTGCACTGACTGGACAGGTCCACTTAATCTGTGGGTTCTTTCCTCAAAAGACCATTTCAGACACCAATCTACATGGTTCTCAAACATTATGTCCGATTTTTTTTAATATACACATTGACATTGTTGAATTTTATATACACAATGACATGAGTATTTACTTGTAAAGTATTATGTTATTTTAATTATTGTGAATGTGAGGATTATGTGGGTCATTGCTTTTTTTTTTCGCAGTTAATTTTAATCATGATCTGGCAGATTGAGTAATTTATGTGGCCTACCCAAATGTCCTTTCTTTGGTATTGTTCGTCGAATCGTTGAGCTCCGTAAGTCCTGACTTCCTGAGTTGAGCTGCACGATTACTGACAAATGCGTGCACTGACTGGACAGGTCTACTCAATCTGTGTGGTTCTTTCCTCAAAAGACCATTTCAGATACCAATCTACATGGTCTTCACATGATTTGACCAAGATTATGTCTGGACTTTAAAAGAGACTGTGACCTCTGAGTTTGTTTCGGCCTTTCTTCTCAGAGTAGTCAGATAGGAAACGCCGACCTCATCTAGTTTAAAAATATGATTGACGTGTAAAAGTGTTTGTACAAACCTACTTACAGAAATAAAATCATTTATCATTTAATTAAGCTGAAAAGTTTGTTTCTTTGTTTGAACGCGCTAATCTCTGGAACTGTAAATCGAATTTGAAAAATTCTTTTTCATTTGATAGCCCAATTATTGAAGAAGGTTTTAGACTATTTAACATCAAGGTGCGACCCTCAGAAGCCGAGCAAAAAGAAAAAAAATAGAAAGATCGCTAAGCGAAAACGAAGTAGAAGCGCAGGCGAGCGATGCGCTGAGACGCCGTGGGTAGGGGGCCGAAACACGCGGACGAAGTCATGGGCAGAAATTAGTTCAAAAATAAGACCGCCCATTGTGTCACCCTATATAAAATTTCTACGTTTATACCTGTAATTTTTATGGTGTACATAATAAAGAGTAATCTATTGTATTCTATTTTATCGTTAAATGTTACACACTATACTCAGTAAAACACGTTATAGAACCCCGCACTCAGCCATATCAATTATATTTACGATGGCCATGAAAAATATACCCACATTATAGTACCACGGACAGTAACCTTAAATTATTCATTACCATCGTCTGCCCAGCCGTGTCACAACTATGTTAGGGTAAACTTAAATACTTAATTATAGACAAAAAATATTACTTACATATACAGGGTGTCAAAAGATCCATCACATAGCCGTCAACTAAGCATTCTGTACATCAAATTAAGGAACATGGCACAAAAATAATTGATGGGATTTTTAATTTTGGTGTGAAAATTTGCTGTTTGCGGTAGTGTGCAATATAACACACGCAAAACATTGTGCTTCTGGGTGCATGCAACGGTACAGGGGTCTTAGGGGTAGTTATGTTCTGACTGTAAAAACTTGTTTTCGTAAAAAAACGTCAGTAAAAGTTGGAATTTTGACCTTCAATATCTCCGTAACTATAAGGTTCCCAGGTATAGTCCTGTACAAAAAAAACTTTTTTACAAAAAACAACCGACTTCCAAAAAAAACACTAAAAGACGTGAAAAATAACTTTAATTTCAGAAGTCGGTGTCTTTAGTTTTGTATTTTTGTTTTTGGCCACCGACTTCCGAAATTAAAGTTATTTTTCACGTCTTTTAGTGTTTTTTTTAGAAGCCGGTTGTTTTGTAAAAAAAAAAAACACTTTTTAGTTGCGGTACCTATCCCACACATATTCGTATACCACTACTTGGTATGTAAATAACAGTGACAGGAAATTATTAACACATCATCAATAATATTTACTAAGAGGAAAAAATATGCAGTATTAAGGATAACTCAAAAACTACGGGTCAAACTTGATCAAATTTAAATAGGATCACATGTGAAGCACCAGCTATCAAATAAAAAAGAATCATCCAAATCGGTTCACCCAGAAAAAAGTTCTGAGCTTAACACACATAAAAAAAAAACATACAGACGAATTGAGAACCTCCTCCTTTTTGTGAAGTCGGTTAAAAAATGATTACAATGACGGGGAGTACAAGTGACTCTCGGCTTCGTTTAGTATCTTTTTACATCCGTTATTATGTTGAATGTATCAAGTCGAATATATCAAACAAAACTCAAGCTTCGTAGGCCAACAAAACCATGCATTATGACTAGGGCCCGTTGTTTGATCAGTAGTCAAACATACTAATAGTTAAAATGCGTTACTTAAACTAAAAATTTGTTAAAAATGACAGAAGTATGTTGTTTGACAAATGGTTAAGCTACCTACAGTTAAAAAAAATGACAATTTGCTACTAAAATGAACCATGCGCAGACAGAGTAGTTCAACTGTGATAGCTATTGACTATTGTCAAGTGACTAAAACTTAAATTGACTATTGGTCATGTTTAACTATGTATCAAACAACAAGCCCTTAGATGAGGTTATCAAAAGTCAAAATTGTATTAGATTGATACAAGCTACCGAAAAGCCTAATGTGAAACGTGTTGAAAGTTGTTTTAGAAATACGATACGCTTTGAAAGCGACTGACATTTCTTTGGGCGCTCAGGAATAGATTGAAAATAGACTTTTGCAGTAACAACTACAAAAGTTTATAAATACGGGGGAAGTATACCTTTTCTAATAAAACCACACCAATTTACCTTCATTTCTATTAATTTTATCTACCACCTCACCTTGCTTTTGTAGCCTACTCGCATTCTTATAAAAAACAAGGTTGTAAATAGTCAGGCTATGCTTATAAATTGTGCATAAACGTCGCTTCCCACGTACACGTGTCGTTTTCTAATCTATATTGCATGCATAGTTCTTTATAGAAAACTCACCCATTCATTGAAAACATGATACCGCTCTTGGTATTCTGCATAATTGGCCTACAAATATTATAAATGCGGAAAGGAGTTCCTTCGTCGGTTTGATAGTTTGACTCTCTATTTCATACAGGGTTTTAGGTTAAATTAGATAAGTACTTGGGAATGTAGTAGGTACTCAGGAACACGAACAATTTTAACTAAGGGACCAACAAATAACGAAGTACAATTTGTTGTTTTCCTATATAATTTTTTGGAGTTATGCGAAAAGAAAATACGTTTATTTGCGGTAAACATGACGCAGAGAAAAACACAAAAATACAAAAAAGAACGAGTTGCGGGAAAACATGCGTCACATCCACGCAAAACGGCAATCGCTCAGCACAATGCAACGACCCTATGTGAGACAGAGCCCCAGCGCTGGTTTTCAGTAATAGCCGGCGAAGAAGTTGCTGTTTTTTTTTTCGCATTGTCACGTATAATAAACCCCCTTATGGTATGTCCCTCGTCGAATTTGACGCCCTGTGTAAATAAATCCATCAAATTCAGGACTATATGTTAGAGATATACTCTACAACATAAGCTTACAAAGTAAACACTCTCTTCAAAATATTCTATTTATTCTGTCGTATAATTTTCGTCTTAACCTGAAGTTGTTAGTTAATGAAGCAAAAGGTGCCTTATGACATCTGTGTTTAATCAGTTTAACTTTGTTTTCTAAAAGGCAGCACAGTTTTTGTTGGTACAGTGAACTGCAAATCAGTGGTCACAAATTGACATTGACAGCGCATTTATGTTGTACCAGTAAGGGTGGTGTTCGTAGCGTAAGTATTAGCTTTGATGTTCGGTTGACTGTCTTTGTATTGTGATGTAAGATAAAACATACGAAATTATTGTGTTTCTTTTAAAATGAGGTTTGATGAGAGAAAGTACAATAGAGGAAAAATAATCAAGTTTGTCAAGAACTTCTATATATCAGAATATCGATTTCCACAATCACCATGTTTGATTATAAACTTGGTGGTCGCAGTTTTAGCTTTTTGGTTTGCTCACACAGCAGGCTTAGCATGACGCTTTCTATTTCTACGAAGAATAGACACAGCTCTATCTATACAGAGTCAAATTTCGTTTCTCCATCTTTAACATCGCACCGTAGAAGTCCTTCTACAATCTGTTATTTGTCTTTCATTTCTAACGATCTTGTTCTAGGTCGCTTTTTATGTAGACTATTTCAGAAAAAAAATGTCTATCCCAAACTGTCAAAATCACACTGACAACTGACAGTTGTCTATGGTAGTGAAGACAATTTGATTTTGTAATTACCATGCTAAAGAAAGTAGAAAACTTTCTACTCGACAGCCACAAAGTATATACGGTTTCTACAAAAACATGATTTTACAGGACAGCGTTTTGAACGCAAACCTGTAATAATCAATAGAAGAACAAAGCTCTCTTCTCCTATTTTACATCATTTAGTTAATAGGGCATTGCCAAGGAAATTGTTAAGCCGAATATTACTGTAATACGAGTATATTTTTGTTCCAAAATGCGGTACTGTTGCTTTCGACTAGCTTGGATTTTGTACACCTATAGGGATCAGGGTGTAAAGTTCATTCATCCTCCATAGAAAAGGGAGGGTCCTCCGACCAGACAGGTGTTGTGTCTGGTGGCTACTGCCCGACGGCTGATCTTGGGACGTTGTACTTGTATATATGCTAGTTGTGCGGTAAACTTCGCTTGCGCAATGCAGGATTTTGTGTTACGTCAGTGTGATGAGTTGTTCACATGTGGCGATGTAGATGCCGCCACATCCCCAGCAGACAGCCACACACCACACATCTATGATATTTTTTTCGAGGTAAACATAAACACTTCTATGTAATACACTTCCCTATTCCATAACGTAGTTTCAGCATCTGCAATGCGCCTGCCTCCGCCATAAAAAACGATATTATGGAGGCTACCTCGTAACAATATCAATTTCATGAATGAATTGCAAGGCGGTTTTTTTATTAAGGAGTTCGTAGCATGCCACCGTCTCGTTCCGAAGACAAACAGCTGATATTGATTAGTGTTTCAGAGGAAAATGTTTTTATGAAATGTTTTGTCTTTCGTGATGGCCTGAAGGTTCGATAACCTTCAGGCGTACATCATCCTTCCCGATGGAAGGATGATTGTAGTTTGGAAACCGGGCAAGAATATTGTGAATTTATTTTATAATTCAATTTATACTAAGTGTTTTAGAATTAATAATGTCATTTTTATTTTTATAGATTTACATGATTGATATTTTTAATGACATTTAAAGAGAAAACATGTGAGTAGCATGCAGGCTAGATTGACTTTATAACTGTCTGGCGGTTTTGAGTATTTTATGCGGCCTAACCAAATGTCCTTTCTTTGGTATTGTTTGTCGAGTGATTGAGCTCTTTAAGTTCTGAGTTGAGCTACACAATTACTGACAAACGCGTGCCAGCTGACTGGACAAGTCCACTCAATCTGTATGGTTTTTCCTCAAAAGACTATTTCAGACACCAATCTACATGGTCTTCACAAGTTCTGACCAAGATTATGTCTGGTCTTCAAAAGAGACCTCTGAGTTTGTTTCGGCCTTTCTTCTCAGAGTAGTCATATAGGAAACGCGACCTCATCTAGTTTTAAAATATCATTGACGTGTAAAAGTGTTTGTACAAACCTATTTACAGAAATAAAATCATTTATCATTTATCATTTACAATTATTTGTACTTAAGGCGACAATAAGTGCCAGCGACCTTGAGCGAGTGGAGGAGCGAATAAAATTGCAAAGAGCGTTAGCGTCTACCCGGACATTGGTCAGCGATGCACGGCCGCCCGTCGCCCGCAAGAGCCCCCGCTTCAACGCGCATCAAGTTTATTCGCAAAAACAACCCAACTTGATTTATCAAACACAAAACAAATAAAAGCCGTATACAAAAATTTGGGTGGTTAAATTGTCTTTTAGATGGTGCAGATTTCATGAAAATACTCCCGATAGTTTTAGCGTGATTATCGTTTTTGTGGTCGCGTTAGACATAACTTTACAAATTAATTACACTATGTTACAAAAATATAATTTCAAATGTTCACATATCAAATTACGTAGAAAATAGTCTAGTTTATCATATATTTTTTTCAAACAAATAGGACTATTCGTTTAGACGTGATGCTCAATTTGAAATCATTAAAAGTCGTATATCTGCGCCTTAAGGTTTACAGATACATTGTTTATTTGTGTACCGTACATAATTATGTGTTTGCATTTAAAACATCTAAAATTTACAATTCACCTAGCCATAATTTTCATGATTGTTTCCCACTACTTTCAAACAGTTTAAATATATCATTGATTTTTTTCTCGTACCTAGTCAAAATTGTTAACGTTCTTGACCACCACCATCAAAACCACTACGTGATTATAGAAGGTGGAAGGGACCTCGACGTGCAAACTGTTACTATGGGTTCAGTACATGATTCTGAACCATTGTTACAGTTTTTCATGGATTCAGAATTCATGGTTACAGTTTGAGCGTCGATGTTCTATAAAGCCACCATTTACTAGGCTCGTCTTTCATTGACTTGAATGTGCCCTGGCGGCTGAGAGTATGTCATGCTCACTCAAGTGTCTCGCTGGTGGTGGCGTGTGTGTTGGATCATTAAGTTCCCTTCAAAATGGTTGAGCTGAATGGTGCTGATCCATACGTCATGTTCGTGAACGGGCGCCGTCAGTAGGGACTGGTCATCTCTTGGCTGCCACGGCTTATTATAATTTAAATTTTTGAATTGTTTTTATCTTTTTTATTACGGATGCTTTAAACGTGCACGTCTTTCTACATCGTTCTCACATTTTTAATTTCAACATGAATGATGTAAACCAAATTTTTGCGTAACTATATGTTGATTTAAAAGGGTGTCCATGGAGTTTCTTGCCCGTTCTTCTCCATAGGTACCTACTACGCTTTCGAATGGGCATCTAGCTTCATTTTTCTGACTGACTGACCCTTTGACAATTCAAAAGTGCCTGTAATTGGTTTATTTGAAATAAATGCTTTGAGTTTTAGTTCCTGACACCGTGTATTTATAGAGTTCTGTATTTTAACAATTTGGCAAGGAACAGCTATTAAGATCTGAATATCATCAAATCTCTATCGTATGCAGTCACAGAGCGATTCGATAGTGACTTATGTTGTTACCACAATATGTGCAGTGGACCGACAGTGATGCGAGGGCGGTGACTGAGAGTATCTCCACAACACCTGCACATGTATCAGTTGCCAGGCCAGTAAACCAATAGTATAAACGTAGTCATGAATGGTATCGGGTTCTATGGGTACCTACATTTGAAGTTAGAATTATGTCTCTAAAATTATGTAAAGGTGGGCTACTTATAAAGGAAAATTATAAATTAATGATTTTATTTCTGTAAGTAGGTTTGACAAACACTTTTACACGTCAATCATATTTTTTAAACTACACTCGGCGTCACAAAAATCGCACCTCTTTAAGAATTCCCTTCAAAGTCATTTTAACCCTATTAATCAATAATAATAATAATAATAATAATTTTATTATCAAGCTACTAAGGCCCATAGATAAAATACACAAATTAACATCTAATAACTTACAATAAACTAATACATATTTAAAATAAAACCAGGAGAAAACTATACACGTAATGTTGTCGGCGTCGTGTTTCGCTGCGTGGTGTCGCGTAACCGTCCTCGGAAACGTCGATATACGACACCCTTCGGCCAAAAGTCCTCCTTCATGCAGGTCTGCAGATGGTGGGTTGGAACTCGTACCACGAAAGATTTGAAGTTGATGTTATGGCGCGATTCCAACCTTTCGACCCTCAGAGTCCAGTTGGTCTTCACTTTCAAATACTGCGCCACTTCTTCAGTTGTAGTGGAGTGATGCAAACGTGAAATGTACAGCTGCGTCGTAGGCACAGCAGGACGCAGCAGCATGTTGGGTCCACTCGGTGCGGTACCGCACAAGTTACGAGAACAGGGCTTCTTCTTCTTCCTTTCTACTTTAGTGAAGCCGTCCTCATCAACTTGGCTCGTTCTTGGCACAGAGCTACGGACCGCAGTCAGGGCAGGTTGATCACCCTCTTTCCATATTTCCCCTCTTCTAGTTTGTCGCTTAGGCTGCGACGCATCAGATTTTCCGCTGGTGACGATAGCAGCATAGGCACGTTTTGGGGTCGACGTACCTACGCGTGACGTATCCGCAGCCGGAGTTGTGGCGCGGGCGACGACGGCGGCGAGCGGCGCTTGCTCAGCGTTATCGGCAGCTGGTGACGCACTTGTGTTCGCCGATTCAAAACTGCCGATGGTTGCATTTTGCGCCCCTCGACGCGTGTTCACCTTTGAGGCCTCAGGTGACCCAAATACCGAACCAACGTTGCGCAATAACGCTATTTCTGCACGTAGTTCGGTATTGGTTTTTTCTGATACCTCCATTCTGGACTGCATCTTGGTCATCTCCGCTTTCAAGGTAGTGATGTCCTTTAGCAGCCGTGTAACGTCGACGTGATCGAAAGTGACGGGAGGCAGTTTACTTAGCTCCTTCGCCACGAAATCTGGCACGTCGTCCGGGTCAGTCTTCTTCAACATATCGAGGATATCCTGAAGACTCTTCTCGGTTCCGTCTCTGCGCCGAGAGGGCATCAGGTCCAGTTTTCCAAGAGACTGGAACAGTAACAGCTTTCCGCTGCTTATGTCGTCCTCCTTGAAGTTGGACCGGCATATCTGCAGGATGCTCACCTCGTCCATGTAGTCGATGGCATGGACTAGGAAAGCCAGCAATTCATTCACTATAAGTTTTTTGGAACTCATTGTGATTTCGGGCAGCGGCTACGGCCGCGCAACACGCGAATAAAATTCGTGCCATGCACAGTGGAAACACGTCCGTGTTCGAGCGCGCATCGCACTGCACTGATCAATGGTAGACATATGACTGTAAGGTATCATTGGAAAGGCAATTCATTTAAATTTCAGAATAAATCAATGGATTTGGTTTTTTGTTTACCAGGGAATAGAAAAAAGCAAGCAAATGCAAATGATTAAAAAGCTAAATTTTATTTTATCAGCAAAAATTACAAAGAAGTCCTTAAAAACAACTTAAAACCTAGTGTTACCCCCTCTAGCCCTGATGACTGCTTCCATGCGTCCTCTCATGGACCGAATTAATGTGACAACAGTCTCTTGAGGAATGTTGTCCCATTCTGCAACGACGGCATCTTGGAGGTCTTGGAGAGTGGTAGGGGCAGGATCACGTGCCCGTACTCGCCGTTTCAGTTCATCCCAAAGATGCTCAATAGGGTTCAGGTCTGGACTTCGCGCCGGCCAGCGCATAACAGGGATTCCAACTTCTTGCAGGTAGTCTCTTACAATTAAAGCGGTGTGACAGCGGGCGTTATCGTGCATTAACGTGAACCCACTGCCAACAAAACCAGCATAAGGGACAACCTGCTCCTCTAAGATCTCTGTTATGTACCGAGCAGCAGTCAGCGACCCTTGCCCGCGAGCACTTCCAGCCCGAGAAACGCACACAAGGTTCGTTTTACCCTCGATTGACATGCCGCCCCAGAACATGCACGAGCCACCCCCGTATTGCACTGTCTCTTGAATACAGGCTTGCGCGAATCGTTCCCCTTGCCTCCTATACACTCTTCGACGCCTGTCGTTGCAGAAAAGACACACCCTCGTCTCATCCGAGAAGAGCACAGCCCTCCATTGGTCTATTGTCCAATCCACATGGTCACGGGCAAATTGCAACCGGTCTCTCCTATGCTGTGCAGTTAATTTTGGCCCTGTAGCAGCCCTATGAGCTGCAATTTTCTTCTCCCGCATTCTTCTTCTAATCGTGGAGACGCTTACAGAAGTTCTGCGAGCTGATCGCAGTTGTTGTTGTAGCTCAACAGCATTGGAGAACCGATTACGTAAAGACCTCGAAACAATGAAGCGATCGTCTCTTTCGGATGTGCACCGTTGTCTTCCAGATCCACGTCTTCGGATATAGCCACCAGTCTCTTGGAAGCGTTGGAACACTCGTCGAACGGCAAAACGACTCAAGTTCAGTTGCCGAGCAACATCACATTGCCGCATCCCTGATTGCAGTAGTGCAATGACTTGAGCGGCTTCATCTGCAGTGGTATCCATCTTCTGGGGTATTTTTCTTGCTGTAGCTGTTCACGTGTGTTCACTTTAAAGGTTGAATAGCGAATGACTCACATTTAACCCGGGTCGCCCGTTTTATACCCTTGTAGGGAGGTGCAATTAGTGGCCGTTGTAATGCGTATTTTGACAACATTTTTTTTAACGTTACGTGCTAATGAGATCTGTTGTGTTTAGGAATTCTAACTGTTGTTAATTTAAAGGTCGTTAAACATACTTTCAATTGATACCAATATTAATAAGGTTTAATGTATTCGTTACTGGCGGGACATGTTTTAAACTTATTTTCGAAGAGGTGCGATTTTTGTGACGCCGAGTGTAGATGAGGTCGGCGTTTCCTATCTGACTACTCTGCGAAGAAAGGCCGAAACAAAATCAGAGGTCAAGGTCTCTTTTAAAGTCCAGACATAATCTTGGTCAGATCATGTGAAGACCATGTAGATTGGTATCTGAAATGGTCTTTTGAGGAAAGAACCACACAGATTGAGTGGACCTGTCCAGTCAGTGCACGCATTTGTCAGTAATCGTGCAACTCAGGTGTTTTTGCGATTAGATCCGTGAGTGGATTTTTCAGAGAGTAGGCCGTAGACACTCAAATATTGGTCCCATTATGATCACTCACTATTCAAAAGTTTAATAGATTTTGTACACGTATATGTATGCTTTCACTATTTGCATGTTGTTAAGCACACAATATTCACGACAATAACTTCATCATAAAACAAAACACAATCAAACAAATGGGCACCCAAACCATATCGTTAATCAAAATATTTGTAAACTCAATTTAAATGTTAACCCTACAATTAGGCGGGTTAATCCAAAGCGATAGTTTGACCAGAAACATAGTTTCTGTGGAGCGATTAGAAAGTCAAACAAAAGCCTTCGAACGTGGGGGGTTAATTAGTGAACTGGCTCACTTGACCCGGTAGGGTGTGGTGCAAGAATATGTAACCTAGCCCTCAATGTGTTGGTGTCAAGAGAGTTGGTAGGTTGTTCTTTGTCTTCGTTTACACCTGCATTTTTAACCCCAATTCTTTGTACAGTATCGTTGTAAACCATAACCATTAGTAGTATAAAGCGTACTACGTTTTTTATAAGTTTGCTACAGAAACTTTTTCAGATTTCCTGCTCGTAAATTGTTGGTTTTGCTAAATTATTTTGGATTTAAACTTGTATCTTCTAAAGGACCTAATAGCTAAACTAGCTATTTATTTCCAAAATTTCCTTACAAACGATCAAGTAAATATTTTATGGAATTAACAGTAGCATCAAAAATATAAAAGCTGTTTTAGAAAATAGAATATCTCCAACTAAATGAAATGATTTTCTAAAATAGTTCTTAATTCATCTACAGTTCTCTATTGGACAAAGGCTTCATAGTGAAATCATAATGTTTTTTATCCTGAATTAAAAGTCGACCCAAAATATATTACATAAGCATATTATCGTTGCTTGTACCACACCCAATCTTGTGTCTATAACATGTAGTTCGAATTCCTATTTGTTAATCTGAGTTTAGTTTAATTGAGAACCTCATCCCACACAATTATAGGTCTTTGAAGTAGGCACGTAGTGTACAAACATAGATAACCTTAAGGCTGCCTTTCCACCACAGATGTGCTAAGCTTTGAAGCGAAGGATTTGTATGATCAACCAATATTTTTTTGGTGGTTTGATTTTCACAGCCAAGCTTGGCTCAGCGCTGCACGCTGATGTAAAAGGGTACAAAGTTGGTCAAGTTTTTGTACATACGTACGCGCAAAGCGCATCTTCACACGCTCCGCTACACCACTTAGCTAAAGTGAAAATAGACATAGTTTTATGGCGGCATCTACAACACCACATACGAACTACGCTTCACACCTGATGTCACGCAAATCCTGCATCGCGCAAGCAGAGTTATCCGCGCGATTAATGTAGGTAAATACAGAAACCCGAGGCTAACAACGACGGGCACTAGCCCACCAGGCGCAACACCCGGCTGGTCGGAGGATCCTCCCTTTTAAAAGGAGGATAAGGAAATTTCTATCCTATTCCTCATGCCTCTATAGTCTCGCAGCTACTCGGCTCTTCGCTGATGGAAAGGCAGCCTAAGGGAGTGTGTACTTAACATTAATATTAATGAGTTTCTGTGAGACATGGTTCTTGACAATTTTGGGAAATGGCAATCCTATTTATTTAAGGAAAGTGGTGTATCGTTGATCACGATGGTGTTAGGTAGGTCTGATTATCCATTTGAAATTCTAAAGCGCCGAAAACCGATATTTGATTCAAAATAGGTTTCCCTATTTGATATAAAATTCTATATTTTATCTTATTTAATTGATCCTCTAAAAACTTATTGATTTTCTAATGATGATACCATTTTTTTGATCCTCTAAAAACTCTTTGGTCTTCTAATGATATTTGGTTTTTTAACGCCTCTTCTGAAAGTTGGTCGCAGTTACTAAGCTGATGCCCTCATCACAATAATTTATGATGATTAAATATATTAACATATCAATTTAGTATTTGCTTCCAAGTTTGTTAAAGAACTGAGCCTCAATAAATTTAAATCGTTTATTAAACAGAAACTCTGCCAAAAAGGTTTCTATAAAGTTAAAGATTACTTGGATGACAAAACCGCTTGGGATTAATTAAACTAATTCAATGTACCGCCAAGCAACAATCTATTTTATACTGTGAATAAGTTTTAGAATTAATAATGTCATTTTTATTGATTTACATGACATAACATCCTGCAAGGAATAACATAACTTAATAAGATATATTTATTTGCCCAGACATGTGCACACATACAAGAATAAAAATAAAAAAAACTTGCATGCAGGATAACATAAAATCAAAAAAACGGTTCAGAGACATGTTTGCCACATACTATGGCGTGCAAATATTATGGAAGTTAAAAAAAAAAAAAACACATGAAGATAAAACATGATACTTTGTTACAAATTAAATGTGAATAGTAAAAAAAAATGAAAATAATATAACTAATATTTAGTAACTTTACAGGAGAGCGCGTCAAAGATTTAAAAAAATCTCTGAGGTTTTGGTTAAGTCTGATAGGATAGAAGTATGATAGGAAAATGTAGCTATTTCCTCGTTGACTCGTATTTTCAAGGTTGGTTGGCATTAAGACTTAACCGAAATCTGACTTTAATATTAGTTACAATGTTATTCCTTGCAGGTATCGACTTATGATATTTTTTATGACATTTAAAGGTATTTTTAGGCTGTGAATGTGAGTAGCATGCAGGCTAGATTGAACACATGAGTATTATTTTAATATTGTGAATGTGAAGACTATGTGGGTCATTGTTGCATTTTTTTTCCTTCTCAGCTAGTTTTAATCATAGTCTGATAGTTTGAGTAATTTTTGTGGCCTACCCAAATGTCCTTTCTTTGGTATTGTTCGTCGAATCGTTGAGCTCCTTAAGTTCTGAGTAAAGGTGCACGATTACTGACAAATGCGTGCACTGACTGGACAGGTCCACTCAATCTGTGTGGTTTTTCCTAAAAAGACCATTTCAGATAACAATCTACATGGTCTTCACATGATCTGACCAAGATTGTCTGGACTTTAAAAGAGACTTTGACCACTGAATTTGTTTCGGCCTTTCTTCTCAGAGTAGTCAGATAGGAAACGCCGACCTCATCTAGTTTTTAAAATATGATTGACGTGTAAAAGTGTTTGTACAAACCTATTTACAGAAATAAATCATTCATCATTTATTTTAATTATCTGTTTAGTTGTGTCTATAAGCATTACTATAAAATCAAAATTGGAATTATTTGGTTTTTGATTAAATACATGACATCGTTGCAAATGGACCGTTGTTTTAATGAGGAATATTTTGGTATCACGGATGACTGTCAGTTTCGAGGATACATTCGCCTCCTACCCCAACAATTTTGTGACATTGTTTTTATTATCTTCAAAAGGCTTTCATCGTATTCAATATTTACAGCCCAGTCTATTATTATAATACCAGCATCTAAAAATAGCCCAGCAGTCTAACCTAATCAATTCGCAAACAAAGTCGAAATATTCTATGACGTAGATAGAGTGCAATGTTACACAGTCTTCCGTCGCTTCGGGGCGACATGTACGTTTCAAACGCCTTTCAATTATAACAGGGAATTTGTAGGTTGTTTTTTTTTAAATCAGACCCGTCTTTATGCAGTTGTTCTGTGATTGACTCGCATGCTTAATTGAGTTATCAGAGGAGGTTTCTTTACCGAAATTTATCTATTCGATATTGCTACTGCTACTGTGATTGTTGTCTTGTCACATTGTGTTTATTATTTTATAATTACTATTTATAATTCTATAATGACCATTTATGATTTTGTAATTACTATGTATAATTTTATACTAATGTTTTTTTTTACTGCCTCTTTGTCTAGTGGTCGCAAACGCTACTGCTGAGCATGAGGTCCTGGGTTCGATCCCTGGGTCGGGCAAAGTGTTATTGGGTTTTTCCATCTGGAATTTCTCGGTGGCAGCCCGGAGTCTGGATTTGTGCCCGGTTGATGGCAATAGGCTCGCCCCCTATTACATGGGACTTAAACATAACTGGCGAAATGTGAGGGTGCTATAGGTATACCTCTGCCTAACCCTTCGGGGAATACAAGCGTGATGTTACGTTATATAATTTTATAATTCTAGCGTAATTTAACGCTTTTGTAAGGAAGAACTAGGCTTAAATAAACAAAGTTTTCCTTTGTCGAATCTATAGCCACTAAACCTCAGAAACCGGGTCATTGGAGACTTTCACGCACAGCCTACTTACTTTTTTATTTTTATTGATTGGGTAGGTACCTAAAATATCATCAAAACACTGTTTAAGATACGTTATTTCACACAAAAAGAGTACACATATTCACTTCTATGAGGAAAACATTATAATTACTTTTAAGTTAAGCGCCGGTTTCACCGAAAGATAAAACTAAAATAAAAAGTTACAACAACAATTGGCAAGTTAGTAAAAACATAAAATTTAAACATTTTCAAGACATGGTGCTTTAACAAACAAGTTTTAATTTAATAAACCATGGGGCAATACCTGGAAACCCAAATGTAAGCGGTTAATTTATTCGCACCTCTTATGTGTTCATGATTATGTATACCTCTGCTTCACATAATCCATCTAACTGATCGGCAGACGGGCGTGGGAGTTTGGGTTCCTAATTCAGGCAGTGTTTACAGAAGCGTGGGTTCCAAATTCAAACTGTGACACTTTTAGCCGGTTATTTTTCAATAATCCCTTAATTTTTCAGAAGAGTTTAGGGATTATTGAGGTGTACTCTTGTGCGTGCACCAACGCTGGAGAAAATAATAATTCCTGTGTGAAGGGCAAATCAAACAAATCTAAACCTAGGATTGCTTCTGAAAACTACGAAAATATACTATATATACGAGATAAGGGGTTAGGCAGAGGTGTACTTACAGTACACCCACATTTTGCCAGTTATGTTTAAGTCCCATGTAATAGGGAAACCTGCCTAACCCTTCGGGGAATACAGGGGTGATGTTATGTTATGTTATGAAATAAGGGGAATTATTTTAGTTAATTGATTATAGGAAGTTTATCCAGTGTTTATATTTTATCCTCTTTAATTAATATATCAACTCATAGGGGGGAACATTACTCAAAGGGCACCTCGCACCCTTAACCTTGTAGCAGAGGAGAAAGACATTTTTGCTTGTACACGGAGTGAATTCATAAGGATAACATTATAAGTAATAAGTTTTAGAAAATAAGTTCTTATTATTAGTTTGCTTCACTATTGCATTGGGTTGTACCTGTAATAATAGTTGTAAATGATAATAAAAAATAAATAAATACATTATAAGGAATCTAGTTTTCAAATCTTTTAAACGATACCTAAGATAGTATATTAATTGAGACCTATCATTCTATATATTATCTACATAGTCTTCACATGATCTCACCAAGATTATGTCTGGACTTTAAAAGAGTTTGTGACCTCTGCGTTTGTTTCGGCCTTTCTTCTCAGTGTAGTCAGATAGGAAACGCCGACCTCATCTAGTTTTTAAAATATGATTGACGTGTAAAAGTGTTGTACAAACCTACTTACAGAAATAAAATCATTTATCAGTATGCCTGAATTTCTGCATTGCATATAGATCTCGATAAAAACCTCTGTGACAGACGGTCAAGAAAGTGATATTATAAAAGTGCTGATTTTCATTTTTTCGGAACCTAAAAAATTGTAGAAATACTTTATTTTAAACTGACAGGTACTACTCGTAAATAGAAAATACTGGAAGGCATCAGACAATAAAATTACATCGGTATTAAAATACAAATTTTCTTTGTTACAGAGCCAAGCACTATGCCAGTGACAACCTGACGGCGTGCGGGCGATGCGCCGCGCGGCGGTCCGCGCGCGCGGTGCGACGCGCGTAATATGCGCTCATTGAACGAAACAGCGTGTCAGGCGCTGCTCGAAGACGTCCGCTGGGACGAGCCCGTCAGCCTCGTCAGCTTAGCCATACTCGCACTTATTGACGTGCTAGTGATAGCGGGTAAGCGTGACATTACTATCTCTTTGGTAACTTAACAGCATGACATGACTAAGTAGCTCTGGTGGCACGGTTGGCGCAGTGATTAAGCGATTGACTGCTGCGTTGCGTGTCGCGGGTTCGATTCCCGCACGGAACAAATATTTGTATGATCTACAAGTAGTTGTTCCGGGTCTGGCTGTTTGTGTATGTGAGTTTGAATGTTTGTCAACGCACCCACAATACAGGAGAAATTCCTAGTGTGGGGCAAAGTTTTAGAAAAAAAAAAAAAACTATGTCGTAACGAAACTTAGCTAAAGCTAGAACTTAGCCATACTCGCCCTTATTTATTGCGGATAAACGTTACATTACTATCTCTGTATTAATATCGATAAACTCTGTACGAATATCAGGCGCTGCTCTAAGATGTATATTAGCGGGATAAAGACGTGATTAATCGCACTGTTATGAGCGTGACCTTGGACATTGCAATAAAGAGACAAAACGGTGAGCGATTAATTTGTCCAGCGTGCTCATTTGTTTCAATCACGTCTCGTTAGTAGGTCCGTTAAGACTGTCACTCTACCGTCGAGTTGTCAGAACGGCTACAGGCTTTCAGAATCGCAGCTAAGCACCTTATAATGAAATAGATATACGTCATTACAGAATGTCCATGGAGCAATTCTGTAAATGTAAAGGGAATATATTTAATCGAACCTCAAATAATTTCCACTTTGCTTTCCTTAAAATAATGTTGAACACTCTAATATACGAGTAGGTAATGAATGCGCCTCTTTTTGTGAACATCTAATAATTCCTACTTTGGCGTTCTGAAAATACTGAAAAGCTAAGTACGAGTAACTGCGACCAACTTGGATACAGCGCTCGCTCGGCTCGGGCGTGGTTGGTTACAGTTCCAACCTAACCTTTCCTGTTTGGTCGAGGTACCCTACCTTAGTTACTGCAACAAGCTGTGAGAAAAGGCCAGAGAGTTAAAAAGAGATTAATATATTTTAAAAAGAATAAGAAGAAGAAGGTCAATAAGTTTTTAAAGGATCAGTTAAATACTTCCTAATGGAAAGTGGTAGCAGAATAATGTGTCTATCATGATAAAATTATCGTTATCATTTTAACCGGTTTGTGAAAATGGCAAAGATGAAAATATTATTTTCTAAACTAATAGCACTTTGACTAATGGAGCTGTGATACACCCCTCAATTAACATGACATCGCATGTTAAAATCAATACAGAGAATCGATTTCAACTTTATAGAAAACAATGCACAGCATCAATTAGCATCAACACAATCAAATTGTACCTATGAATCTGTGTCAAAAACATCTCTGAAAACTGTGAAGGAAAACATCTTGATCAAACCTGGACTTAATTAATACAAGTCTGAAATCGCCAGTCTGCCTTGAGCAAGCGTCGCAAATAATGCTCATGGCTTCTTTATATGAGATGAGT
Source organism: Griposia aprilina (assembly GCA_916610205.1). Lineage (NCBI taxonomy): Eukaryota > Metazoa > Arthropoda > Insecta > Lepidoptera > Noctuidae > Griposia > Griposia aprilina. The sequence goes on along the minus strand of OU744305.1, from coordinate 8,727,281 downwards.
ATTTGCCTTGCAGTGGGACACTAACAGGCTAGTAATTGATGGAACAGTGCAGGTTTACTCGAATTCGCAATTCGCACTAAGCGCTTCCAAATATCTTTTATAATTCGCACAGCAAAAGAGTGGAACTCTCTACCTGCGTCTGTGTTTCCGAACGCATACAACCAAAATCTCTTCAAATTGAGAGTGAACAACTAAACAAGCTTCTTCTGGGTAAGCTCACTCCATCGTCGACTTTGTCTCTGTCATCTTTGACCTAAACTAGAGTCAAGAGCAAACCCAACTAATTTTTTATGTTTGGTTTTAATCCGTTCTGTTCGACGGCTGAATATCAAGTGAGCTTCTCAAATTGAATTTGACAGTTGTTATAGTATAATGACAACTGTAACCGTATACTGGCATTTTATGTAATTGCAATAAACATATTTTTTTTAAACTGTAGTTCAATACAGATAGTAAAATGTAATGTAAATAATCGATTATAAGTGACACGGTCATGAGCAATAACTCGACTTAATATTATTAGGCACATAATGTAAAATTAATAAAAACTGACACTATAGTTACACATTATAAGTCTTCTATCCTCGATTTCAATCGTGGCATCTTAAAGTAATATTAATTACCGAGTGCTTTTATAGAACCAAGAAGAAGATTCCGTTACCAAAGGTTAAGGCTGCGACGAAAAACGATCCACTTTAATATTATATGGAAGCGAGAATGTTCTAAAAATAACTCATTCACCAAAACAATTTAATATCAAACATGTTCTAATTAGAATATTCCAAAACACAACGCTTATCTATAACATAATAAGGATTATACAAAGCAAAATTCAAACGTGTAATTCTAAATTGAAATCCAACTGTAACAAGACAGCGAATTAAGTAGGTACTTTAATAATTTTGCCCCTTGAAGTTTCGCTAAGCGTTTTCGTTTGTGCCCCTTATAACTTAACACCTTCCACGTTGAATCCTATTCCCCCATTGTACCGTGCTACGCGCTACACCGCTACGCCGCTACGTCGTAGCATGTACTACGAAGCGCTACGTAATTTATGTGTACACATGCACTTTAGTGGGTGATTTCGAAGAGATTTTCTTTAATGTAAAAGGTGTTTTAAAAGAAAATGTTTGCTTTGAAAGGAATGTAATTAACAGGTATCGGATATTATCCAATATACGGGCTACGTAAATATACAGTGTATGGAATTAAAACAAAACTTTTTTAAGTACTGTTTGGTGCAATGTTCGAGTTTATATTCTCATGTTAAACAAAATGTAACGAGGTAGATTTTTCCATTAAAAAATCTCCAGAGCTACCTGAAAGTAATATTATAAGCGACGATTTCAAAGTTTTTAGATAAACTTCTTATGTTATGAGTGGAGTAAGATTATGAATTTATAAAATACTAGCTTCTGCCCACGGCTTCGCCCGCGTGGATGTCGAAAGTTATCCCACGGGAACGTGCTACCGGGACAAAAAGTAGCCTATCCAGGATGTCATCTATCTCCTTGTAATTTTTTATCGAAATCCGTTCAGTGGTTTAGGCGTGAAAAGGTAACATACAGACAGAGTTACTTTCCAATTTATAATATTAGTATGGATTGAAGCGTCAATTATATAGAGACATGTTTTTCAACCACATCAGGCTGAATCCATATCGAAATCTCTACCTGTGTGGTCCATGAAGTACCCTCTACTTAAAATACTATATCACTTTTAATTATAACAGTGACAAACCAATAATACATTGAAATAATCCCATACCATTACACACATCTACATTCATTCATTACATGTTATTTATTTATTTATTAATAATTTAAACATTCAGATTTGTTAGAGTCAAAATAATAAAATTCATTAATTCACCTTTTCATGCACAACTCAAAGAAATGTCACCGACAAGGACACTAACTTCAAAAAAATTCGACATAAAATATATCTGAACTTGAGCATTCGCCACGCTTTAGAAATAAAAACACGGGCTCTTTGTGTTACCGGGATTCATTTATACCTGAGACATTATAGAGGAATGGATAGAAGGTAAACAGCGAGATTAAAAGCAGCGTAACACACTAACAGTAGGAATAGCTTTCATTTTGACAGTTCAACAACATTCATTGCGTTATTTACGTTGTTGAGCAGACAATTTTTTCGAACTTGAGAAGTAATGGATTAGCAATAGGCTTCAAAATGATTCAGATTGTGATAGATAGTGTGTTACGTAATTAGGTTGCTATTTGTTTAAAAGTTTTGTTTAAATGAAAAGTCTCATTACAACTTCTTTCGAATCAATACGAAAATAGTTCATGACATGGATATGTATGGATTATGTGATTGCTCAAGATGTCGAAGATTCATATTCATATTCATTAATTTATTGTTTGTCACAGGTGAATTCAGTTCTTACAATAAGCGTTATAGTATCACTGTTACATACTCATGGGGTGTACAATATTTATATTTATGTCAATATCAGGATAACTAAGTTAAAAATAATTTATAATAAAATACATTAGAATCTTAATTGTTCGTGGTTATTATCCATTGCATTACCTAGTGGTTTTAGTGAACCTCATTTTTTTTATTTTTTTATTTTTGATATAGGTAGATACTTCAACACTCTTCAATGACGTCACATAAGTTTAGAATTACTTGACTACGGCATAGGAAAGGATCATAAATCTCACAGGTTATGCAAGAATATTAGTTTGTTATCCTAAACTACCAAACCTTTGGTTTATGTCAAACCAAAATACATATGTACGAGTATTTGCTATAACACCACAGAAACAATTATCGCGGAGGTTAGTTCTAAATATTGAACATCACACTTTTGAATCCGTTTTTTTTTTTGTCTTTGCTAATAATACCTTTTTTATTCTCTTTCAATTTTGTTTGAATCTACATCAAATGGTGCGTCTTTATGTGTACCTATAATTTGACGATTGCGCTAAACGGACCTTCTGCCCCAAGTTATTTAGCACAGAAGGTGAGCCCGCTCGGACGAGGAGACTCCATTAGGCGATTACATCAGGGACTATACGTTTCAATCGCAAAGTATACAGGCCCAGTGTTTACATTGTTAAAAATGTTACACTAATAGGTTGGTGTGTTCGAATTTTTACACGTTTCTGTATCGTGAAATTGTGTTGAATTCGACGTTTTTGCTGTTGAATGAATTCCTAAGGGTGGCTAGAATGATGTTAAGAGTAGTAATGTGTGGTAATTTAGTAATGTCAAAATGTAGTTCTTGTGTAGAAACCGTCACAAATATTGACAAAGCTTCTTAGGAAGAGACCAGAGATAGATATATTTACCCTACAACGGGATAAATACAGGCTAATTTCAGTTAACCACGAGAAATCTTTACATGATTGCTCGTTCCTTCAAAGTATGAGAATAGGCCTTAAACCTTGCAATAAGACAGCTACAGTAAGGCCGTAGGCAAGCGGGGGTTCAAGCCCTCCCACCCTAAATGAGTGAATCCAGAACAATCCAGAATCTCAATCACTTTATTTCTGATGATCATCCACGTAGGTTGACTTTTATTTAATTTTGTAACATAACATAACATAACATCACGCCTGTATTCCCCGAAGGGTTAGACAGAGGTGTACCTATAGCACACCCACGTTTCGCCAGTTATGTTTAAGTCCCATGTAATAGGGGGCGAGCCTATTGCCATCAACCGGGCACAAATCCCGACTCCGGGCTGCTACCGAGAAGTTTGTGTATTTGTGTTTTTGTTTGTGTATTTTGTATTTATATAAAATTATAATAAACTAGCATCTGCCCGCGGCTTCATTGACGTGGATGTCGGAAATTATGCCACGGGATCGTGCTACCGGGATAAATGGTATCCAATCATCTAAATCCTGGCGGCATGGTTGGCGCAGTGGTTAAGCGATTGATTGCTGCGTTGCGTGTCGCGGGTTCGATTCCCGCACGGATAAAATATTTGTATGATCTACAAGTAGTTGTTCCGGGTCTGGCTATTTGTGTATGTGTGTTTGAATGTTTTTAAATGCACCCACAATACAGGAGAAAATCCTAGGGCAACGTTTAAAAAAAAAAGCAAAATCCCTTCAACTTATCCCACGTGAAAATACTACCGGTATAAATAGTATTCTATCATCCAATCCATTCAGCCGTTAAAGCGTGAAAGGTAAAAGACGGACAGATAGTAAATGCAAATTATTTATTTTTTATTTTTATTAAACTGGTTTTTATGATTTTAAAGCGCTAGCGCTATTCTAGCGCCCATACATTTAGTATACGTTATATAGGCTAGCGCCGCCATTGACCACGCTTTACCTACATATTAGCCAAGTTATTTTATAACATAAAATTGTAATATCGTTTAAGCGGATGGACCGATTTAAATGATATACCTCAAGATACGGGTTCTGACTATATTTTCAATTCCTGAAATTTCTTAAAAAGAGGTACACAAAAATGTCAATAAACATGTGAATTTTAAAAGCATCCCCTATTTTACCCCGCTGGGGGTCGATTATACAAAAACGCTGTTTTTTTTAACCAAAAGCATAAATTAAAATTTTCATATCCCTAACTTAAGAAATGCTTAGATTCCCATACAAACTTCCATCCCCTATGTCACCCCCTTTTAAGATATTTTTTAAAACAAAAAGTAGCTTACGATTTTATCGAAATACGTTCAATGGTTTAGGCGTGAAAACGTAACATACAGACAGACAGATAGATAGACAGAGCTTTCGAATTTATAATACTAATATGGATTATGCTTATTGTAAAATAAAGTTTTTACTTATTGTCTCTGGTCGACAACCCAACCCCCCCGAAGTATATTCCTAGCTACAGTCTTAAGCTACATCATGGTATCAAGTAAACAACCTTAAAAAAATTTTTTTCGCATAATCCGAACAGAAACCACATAAAAATACAAACATATAAAATTTTACCGCTCAATACATCGATATACAAAAATAATGATATGCCCTTACTAAAGGCAGTAGTTTTGTATAAAAGCTTGGGTATAAATAAATCTGAGGAATCAATCGAGCGTTCGATAGCGGTTGTAGAGACCCATTGTGAATGTATATCGATAACACTTATCATTTCTTCGATGTCCTCGTAGTATTCGGAGTGAATAGTTTGGATTTTGGATGAAAACTTGCGTATTGTATATCTGTATCAACATTAGGAGTAACTATAGAAAGCTTAACTCGATTTTTGGAACGAAGTTCTTTAATGCGGCATGTGGTTGACTGGTAGAAATCGTCACGCTAAAAAAGCGTTATATGACTTTCTCTCCCTCCGTCTCTTTTTTTTTATTTAGCGAGACTGTATTATAATAATATATACGTCCCTTATTGACTATATATTCTGTACTCTAAATAATACTATCTCCCTTTTCTTTTTTTATTTCTACTTTTATTTTTGTTCACAAGTTTAAAGGGGTGAAATAACTGCAATGAGTCGGTATTTTTTTTATCTAATAAAAAGATTTGGTCTCACTGATTCCAATAATTATAGCCAGCCTTTTGAGCACTTTTCCTGTTGACAACGTTGCGGACGAAATTTTTGATGCTCTATGATTCATTTTCTTCTTTTTTATATACATGTACATATTACTATTGTTATTTCAAGCCTGTGGGCTTATATATTATGATAATATTTTGTTTAAAAATGATATATCTTACATTGATCAATCATTTGATGTCAATACTTAGCATAATCAGCCTATAACGTTCCTACTGCTGGGACACAGCCCTCCTCTCTGTAAGAGGGAGTGGGCCGTAATCCACCATGCGGGCCCTGTGCGGATTGGTATATGTCACATATCTTCGAATTTTCGGCTTTAGGACATGCCGGTTTCCTTACGATGTTTTCCTTCACCGTTTTAAGAGGAGTGGTGATGAAATAAATTACACAAAGTAAAACGCCTGCCCGGGTTCTAACCCCCGATGTACAATTCGTAAGACGGGGCCGTTACCAATGGGCCACGACTGCTCAAAGTCATCTCAATATTTCTTTAGTTCCAAATATGCTCATATATGCCGTTGTCTTTTACAAAATTCGTCAATGGCGACACGGCAAGGGTACTTAGGGTGATTATGGGAGGCTGACTCTTACGAAAGAAGACGATGATCAAAGCCAACTGGCCTTCCTGTTGTAAGGAGGTTACCGACGCCAATGAACTTGTGACACAATGGAATTACCGATAAGCATTCATATAGATAAGCAGTCATATTTAGGGTTCGGTTAGGTGTTTCCTAGTGTTAGTGTGTGTGTGTGCTAGTGTTAGTGTTAGCGGGCCCGATCAGAATACCAGTGCTGCGACACTTATTTTTTTTTTATGTCGCAGCATTATGCTGAGATAGGGGCCTTTAGGCCTCGTACAGGACATACTGTTGTTGTTTTTATTTTACTTTTTTTTTTATGAATGTGTTTAGTTGAGTTTCTGATAATCCTTTGCGAATCCCAATAAGTAGTTTTTCTTTCTTTCTTTTAGTTAAAACGGGCATTAGACAGAGTTGAACATTCTTACGTGCCTATAATTTCATAAAACTGCAGTTCAGCAATTGTCGGCAAAAAGTCCTAAACCGAGTTCTAGGACAAATCCTACTGCAAGTTAATAATTAAAATAATTTCTCCCTTCCTCAATTTTACCTAAACAGCTAGAGGTTTATTTATAAACGTTGTTTAAACTTAAGTAATGATTAGCAACTCTTTAGCCATACATTTTTAACGTTTAGACGTCTCTTAACTCTAAACAACATTTATAAATAAAGGGGTTAGACTTCTGCTCTTCACTCCCACTGTATTGACCTCATAGGTACTTCAGCCTACACAATAGGGTCCTATCTCCCCGTATAAAATACTTCAATTTCTTCGATAAAGATTTCTTCAAAGAAAACAGGGTCCGCAATGAATAATGCCGTACAATAGCCCGCTGTTATGTTTTGTTAAGCAATATGTGTATGTCGCTCTTAAATCTGAATAGGATCATTTTATAGTGAATTAACGATATAATTCGAAAATAGTTATATTACCTATACAGGATGACGGTGAAGGAAACCCTCGTGAGGACACCGGCATGTCCTAGAACCAAAAATTCTAAGACATGTTGTGACATTATACCGAACCGGGCCCGCGTGGAGGATTACGGTCCACTCCCTCTCACCGAGAGGAGGCCTGTGTCCTGGTAGTGGGAACATTAAATGATGCAGGGAATACGGGAAAATACGCGAAATATAATCCGGTGTCCCATACACTTTGACGTTATAGGTATTGTAATTTTGTATGAAACAGCAGAGGTTTTTTTAATAACGTCTGAAAGATTTCTACGCTAGTGGGTCTAGAATTATTTATTTATTTATTTATTAAAACTTTATGCACAAGAAAAAAAAACAAAGGCGGATTTAATGCCTGAGGCATTTTCTACCAGTCAACCTTAGGGTGATGCAGAGACAAAACATGGCAGGTGCAATAAAAGGGATAGATAACTTGAAAAATAATAAATACTGATACATAGATACATATGTACATACATATTACGAAAATAAACTTAGTCAAGAGAAATAACGATAGGAAGAGGAGAAAACGAATCCAGCAAATCAGCGCTGGGATGATTCTGCCAACTTCTTACGAATATGTTCACGTGCCTTCAATTTAAAAGATAACCGACTGGTTGCCGTCCTGATGTTCAGAGGGAGCGCATTCCAAAGAAAGACCGCCTGGACAAAGAAAAAAGAGTGAATGAAACCAGAGCGGTGAGAAGGACATCGTAGAAGACGATTGTTGGTGGAACGAAGATTTTTACAATGCGCGGAGCTTAAGTATTGAACATTTGAAGTGAGGTAAGAAGGAGAAGTAGGTTTGTGGAGAATAGAAAACAACATACACAGGGCCCTCAACTCTCTGCGCTGACGAATGGGTAACCATTTTAAAAGCAACCGGTGCGCGGCACATGATCGTACTTACGAAGATTGAAAACGAATCGAATGCAGTTAACGAATTAGGTATGTACTTGAATTCATGGTTACAGTTTGCGCGTCGATGTCGCTTACGCTACGCTTTTAAGAAACTATTGATGGATTTTATAGTTACTGTGTGAAAGTTAATATAGCTAGAAGGAAATTACTACTGAAATGACGGCCAATAGAAATGTATGAAAGAAGAAGACTTACTGCGCCGAGCACATAAACATTGGGTTATAGGCAGGATACGCTTACGAGTACATATTTTTTTAATAAAATCAAACAAATAATAATAAACACAAAAAAAAAAACGGAAATACGTTACATCCATCGTTTGACTTTGACTAATCGGGACGCCAGCGCCACCAGGTGGCGCTCGACAGAGTCTATAACATAACGCTTGACCAGAGTTAAAGCAGAGTTTGTTCTTGGCGGTTAAGCAGTGAACACGTTTAGAAACTGTCGCGCGTTCGGTATAGTTGTGACGTGTACTACAGTATGCGATTCGCTAGTGTGATTAATTTGTTCTTAAATTATAATTTGATTTGAACTGCCAATAGTTTTTCTATTGCGCAATAACCAACACTTGCGCGCTTGGCGCTACGACGTCCCTTCTCCGTCATATATTTATACCTATATGACGGAGAAGGTACTTTTCTCTCGTTATTATCAGCCATGTTTTAACTACTGTGGGCGTACTATGGGTAGTGTTGGTTATTGCGCAATAGAAAAACCGCTTGCAGTTCAAAACAAATTATAAGTTACGATCAAATTAATCACACTTGCGAATCACACACTGTAGGTACACGACAAAACTATACCGAACGCGCGACAGTTTCTAAACGTGTTCACTGCTTACCCGCCAACAGCAAAGTCTGCTGTGCTCTGCTCAAGCGTGAGCGTTATAGACTCTGTCCAGCGCCACCTGGTGGCACCGGCCGGCGTCCCGATTAGTCAAGTCAAACGAGTGATTTAACGTATTTTCGACGTATATATAAAACAAAAATACCTCAAATTGAAAAATCTTAATCGAAAACGAAAAATCCAAACGAAAAGAAACCGAACCGAATCGTAATCTTCTCGAATACGTTCAAATTCGAATCGAACTTTTCAAACATAATAAATATGAAGCAACGGAATTGTGGTAACCAAATGAAAATAGCTTTTATTAAGAGTGTGTTACACAATAAGAGTGTGGGAGGTATTTAGAAATGTGTATGTGTTAAACTTCTACCTACCATTTCAAGTAGTACAATCATTATTTCAGAGTCTATAAAAACAAGGTCTGGCATTCCGGGAGTGACACATGCTTACGTCACTATCCAGTTGCCACTTTATTGCAACAAAACACGAATTATGGAAACATTTTCAATCAACATTCTGTTAAAAAATATATATAAACCATTTAAATTGTCGTTTGATTTTTCTAATCAAACGAAAACAATACCAACGTAATTGTTAGTTAAAACCTCTTTGTTTAATCGGATTCGCACAGGTAATAAAGGCGACTGGGGAGTTATTATTACACACTACTGGTAACACAGCGGTGATGACGTAGGCTTGTGTCACCCCCGTGACCGGGATGCTATACCTGGCGAAGTATATTATTCTACCATGTATAAACCTATATTTTATGTATGTATCTGTGTCGTCTAATAAAAACAAATATTTGTCGTAAAAATGAAAGGTAAAGCTTTTAAGATATATACCGCACAAACAAATTTACCATTCTTATAAAAGCATAAGCCAAATAGTTCTGCGTGACTAGCGAGCGATAAACGATGGTTTATAGGTAAAATGAATTCAAATTGAAATGTGGAAATGCTGATTCGCTATGCCAATACAAATGGTAATAGATTTGTTTGTTTTATAACTACCGAATTCAGGTACAGCTCTCGGTTTATGAGGAAGCTATGAACGTTTATATTGCGTCATAAAATATGTAGACACAATGAATGAAGATGACTAGCTATGGGTTACATAAACTTAGGTACTAGTTTTCTTGCGAACTCCTTAAACTAGAATGTTTTAATCTGCGTTTATGTTAGTAGTAAAACTGGTGGCGATTGAAAAAAAAAACCTGTCGCTGCCTGTCTAGCCTATTATTAACCGACGAAAAAAAAGGAGGAGGTTCTCAAGTCGACCCGTATATTTTTTTTATTTTTTTTTATGTATGACCACGCATAACTTTTTACCGAGTAGTCCGATTTTGATGATTCTTTTTTGTAATGGAAAGAGTATACCCCAAAGTTGGTCCCATTTAAAATTGAAAAACGAAATCCACCCCTAAGGGTAGAAAAATAGGGGTTAAATGATTTTTCACCTACAGAATGTTCCCTTGTGAACCGATTCTGTTGAAACTTGGCACATATACGTAGTTCTAATGATGCTTCAACAAAAAAGAGACCTGAAGATCATCTGATGATGGAGACGAAAGACAGTCGAGAGAGCTCCTCGACAGCTTACAGCAGTTAGATCGTGTTTGGGCTAATTTCATTCATCTTGATGAGAACTTTAAGCCTAGCTGGAGTATGACAGTCATAGAGGGTGTGATGCTGGGTACGGAAGGCAGTCGAGGGAAGTTCTAAATATTAGCAGTGAGAGCATACTCAAAACATTCAAAAGCTTATAAATTAATAAAGGTAATATTTATTACAGCTATAAACAGCAAATCCTTAACTTCTGGCATATTCCCTATAAAATGGAAAGTGGCAAAGATGGTGACTATACATAAATGGGATAACAACTTCAACATAAAAACTATAGGCCCATCTCAATTTTGAGAGGGAAGCCGATAGTAGGATTCAGCTGGGATGGGCAGCATTTGGTAAACTTCATCAGGTCTTCTCCTAGTCTATACCGCAGTGCGACGACAGTCTTCAACGCGTGTGTCCTACTGGTTACGACTTACGGAGTAGAAACGTCGACACTCACGGTGAGACTGGTCCATAAGTTTAAAGTCACTCAGCGAGCTATGGAGAGAGCTATGCTTGGAGTCTCTCTGAAGGATAAAATCCAGAACGACGTTATCCACCAGAGAACCAAGGTAATCGACATAGCCCAAAGACTAAGTAAGCTGAAGCTGCAATGGGCTGGTCACATCTCTCGTTGAAGTTCAAGAGTGGAGAACGCGTTTAGGCAAACGTAGTGTGGGGCGCCCGCCGGCCAGGTGGACTGACGACTTGCGAAATGCGGCTGGCAGAGACTGGATGACGAGAGCCAAGAACCGGGCTCAATGGCGTTCACTAGGAGAGGCTTACGTCCAGTAGTGGACGAATATAGGCTGATGATGATGATGATGAATGGTGCAAAAATAAAGAAATGTATTTGATCTCATTGAAGTATTACTACGTTAAATATACAGGAACAAATAATCTTATAATTAAAGGCAAAGTAATAATAATAATAATATTAAAACAGACTATACAAATAGACACAATCAGGTAGCAAAAGTCATCCATCAAAAACTAGCACTCAAATATAAACTCATACAGGATATGGACACTCCTTATTACAAGTACGTACCACAAACAGTTCTAGAAAATATCACTATAAGACTAAGTACCAAAGTAAAATATGTTAACTTCAAATAAAATAAACCCTCTCTATACCGAGGTGCCTAAAGAACAACGCCTTAAGTTCCAAAATAATTATACACTCATCAGAATAATTGTACGTGTTGTATTTATATTCTTATTGCCTACCAAAATGGATAAATGCTCACCAAATCTAACCATAGACGGTCGACATCAGGGGCACCCCGAGGTTCGGTTGGTTAGGTTCCTTTAAACCCTTTAGACAGAAATAGGAGCCTCGCTAAGCGGGCCTCCGTCGAGCTATCTTGGCAGGTAGTAAGAAATTAAAAGACGTTTATAAATCTTTATGGCATAGAATAAAAAGGAAAATAAGTTAATTTCTACAATACTGTATGAAACACAATTTGGTGAGCATTTATCCATTCTGGCAGGTATTTCGAATTTGTTGGTAGTAAAATAGGCACTTTTCTGGTAGGCGTTTAAATACAAGCCCCAAAAAAGCGTCCAAGATGCTGGGTTTTTGTCATGAGACAGTGTACTGTGATATGAAATGGCGGCCGCACTCTGCTACGAATAGTTTGCGTCTAGAACACGTTCAAAAACGCTTTGATTGGCATCTAGCTGTTTCTGTTGGCATAGCTAAAAATAAATCTACTTATAAAAAAAAATAGCTTGAATTTCTTCAACACTTTAGAAGAACGAAGATGTTTAAACGACGTAATGTTTGTATGTAAATTTCATAAAGGAATTATCGACTAGCCTCCACTGCTCGCACTCAATATCTTGCGTGCTACGTCCGTCATGAATTCCGCGTAGACCTGTTACTACTCTTTGTCCTCCACAGAGAACATCGGTATAGCATATAACTGTCTATATGCTAGGTTTTGCAAGGTTTTAATGTAATAGCGATATGCTAGGTTTTGCAAGGTTTTAATGTAATAGCGATCTAATCGAATTACACTTTGATTCCCTAAGCTGAAATCTAAAATTCTTGACTGTTTGTCTGATTTGTTATGTTTAGCCGCACAGAGACAATTTACCTAATTGAATCGCGATCGCTATGTCAACTAGTCGATATTTGTTAATTAACTCGTCACTAGATGGCGTTGCTCCATTTCGATCGATTTGTACATCGCGGTGTCAAGAGTCTCCGCCGATAATATAAGGGCTTTGTACTAAGATAGCTTGTTAACCACTTCAATTCTAAGGTGTAACCACTACATCTACGAATAAACCAGACTTGAGGTTAAGTGTCGGTGTTTTATGGTCCGCACTCCCAAGTAGAAAGTGAAATTATTCTTTCATTCAACCCCTGTTTACTAACCCCCTAAGTCGAGGGTTATTCATGGTCCTTCGAGCCGGACGTGGCAAGAGCTGCTCCAGGGATATCAGGTGTGTTCTCCTAATTGGACGGAGAATCATCAACCCCATACGCTCCTGCTGAGCGATCTTGGATGCTGAGAGAGGGAGATAGCAACACCGGATCCAGTTGCGGGAGGTACGGAGGAAGGAGTACCAAACAGCAGCAAGCAAGCTGCAGACGACTAAGGTCGTAAGGAAGTGAGTGATAGTGCCGAAAATCGTGAGTACTTTGTAAATTATTATGTGCCAAGCAAAAGTGAACTTTATTGCCTAGAAGATTTAAACTTTAAACTTTCATTTAGTAGATTTTGAACTTAGAAGAATTTAATTTGTGCATGTTTAGACTTAGTTAGATTTAAGCCAATTGTGTTCAGAAGGGGAACCTATGCCCGATTTTTGTAAGTTTAAAGTGTCAAACACTTAGAAAAATTTCTTTGTTTACATCGACTTGTAAAATTTTCGATAACTTTTTGGACTTGTAGTTTTTTAAACGTATTGTCAAAAACTTAGAAAAATTTCTTTGTTTACATCGACTTGTAAAATTTTCGATAACTTTTTGGACTTGTAGTTTTTTAAACGTATTGTCAAAAACTTAGAAAAATTTCTTTGTTTACATCGACTTGTAAAATTTTCGATAACTTTTTGGACTTGTACTTTTTTCAAACTTACTAGCAAACACTTAGAAAAATTTCTTTGTTTACATCAACTTGTAAAATTTTCGTGAACTTTTTTGGACTTGTAGATTTTTAAACTAACTTGTTTTTTGTAAATTGTTTGGATTACCCACTAACTTCAAAATGTCTTTGCAATCACATGTTAAAGTACAGGATGATATTTACGCTCGGTTGTTAAGAGCCAAAAGTAATTTTAAAAAATCGCCAAAGGATAGAATTACCAAGCAGTATATAGAGACCAGGTTGGAAATTGTTGAAGAGTTGTGGGCGCAATTTAGTTTAACACATACACAAATTGTGAAGGATTTTGAACCTAAAGAATTGATATCTTCACCCTACTCTGTAAAAGAAGTTTATTTTAATACTGAAGAGTTATATTTAGATTTAAAAAGCGAGTTAAAAACTGCATTAAATGACATAAAGGGTAGTGATGTTTCTCCGGTTGCGGGGTCATCATCAAATAATGTTTCCGAAGGTAAAGGCACATACATAAAATTGCCCAGAATAACTATTCCATCATTTTCGGGGAAATATACTGAATGGCCGGCTTTTCGAGATTTGTTTGTATCGGCAATACATAAAAACAGTACTATTGATAATGTTCAAAAGTTACACTATTTAAAAAGTTATTTGACTGGGGAAGCCGAGCAGCTCTTACGTCATATACCAATTTCAGAAGCAAATTATGACAGATGCTGGACTCAATTGGAGACCAGGTATAACAATAAAAAATATTTGTCTCACTGTATTTTGAAAACTTTGCTCAGTCAAAAGAATATAGTACAAGAGTCAGCTAGTGCTTTAAAGGAATTAATGGATACAACATCAGACTGCCTAAATGCACTTACTAATTTAGATATTGATATAGCTTCATGGGATATTTTGATCATTCATATCATAACGTTGAAACTAGATTCAGACAGTAGAAAGGATTGGGAGCTAAAGGTAACTAGCAACACTGATTCAGATAAGCTGCCTACATTTGAACAGTTCAAAGATTTTTTAACAAGCCGTTATAGGGCATTTGAATTCCTAGAAACTAAGTCAAGTAAAAATAATGTTAATGTTAGTAAGGCAAAGGTTTTTCACACGGCGAGCAATGCGGCCATGGTTTGTCCGCTTTGTAATAACGAGCATAAACTAAGAAATTGCAAACAATTTGTTAGCCAGGATGTGGACACTCGGCGTAAATTTGTGCAAAATCACAACTTATGTTTTAATTGTTTGGGGCACAACCACTCTGCCAGGGTTTGTAAGTGTACAGCCACTTGTCAAGTATGTAAGCGGAGACATCACTCCTTGTTGCATCCTAAAGGTGAGCAGGAGTCTAAGGGAAATTCGTCTAGCGATAGTGCTTTGCAGACGAAAGAAAAAACAATTGGAGTAGAAGCTGAAAACAAGGTAGTAACTTGTTTTTCGAAAGGTACAGCGAATAGCCAGGTCCTATTAGCCACGGCTTTAGTGAGGGCTGTATCGAAAAATGGGGCTAGGTATACAATCAGAGCCTTGTTAGATCAAGGCTCACAGGCCTCTTTTGTGACAGAGCATACTGTCCAGAGTTTAGGGTTACAGAAAAAACCAGCTAAAGGTTTAATAACTGGTATAGATGCTAATAACAAATTATTACTGAATTCGGTTGTTGAGGTTACAATTCAGTCTAGGGTCGATCCATCGGTTGAACTTGTAGTCAAAGCGTATGTTCTCAAATCGATTACGTCTTTATTACCTGGTAGGGAAACGGTATATTTAGATTGGGCACAAGTTAACGATATACAATTAGCGGATCCTAGATATAATACACCGGATAAAGTGGATATGTTGTTAGGAGCGGAAATTTATAGTCAAGTTTTACAAAACGGGTTGAAGAAGACTCCTGGTGGTAGCACTCTAGCTCAGTGTACTTCATTGGGATGGATTTTATCAGGAACAGTAGCTGCCGCTGCTCAGAGTACATCCAATATTACAGTGATGCACGCTCACCTTGGTGATGATGAAGTCCTGAAAAAATTCTGGGAATTAGAAAAGGAACCACAAAATAAGAAACTTTTACTTACCGAAGAAGAAACACGATGCGAAGAGATATTTAAGGCTACAACTGTAAGAGACAATGACGGTCGTTACGTAGTTAACTTACCATTCAAAAGTCCAGATCCGAGCTGTAAATATGGCGAAGCAAGAAAAGTAGCGATTAACAGATTTTACGCATTAGAAGCTAAACTTAGTAAAAACACAGATTTAAAAACAAAATATGAGGAAGTGATCAACGAATACTTGCAGCTCGGTCACATGAGGCCAATTACTAAATCAGAAGAACAAAATCAATATGCAGTGTACTTGCCTCATCATGCGGTTGTACGGAACGATAAAGACACAACCAAGGTTAGGGTTGTCTTTGATGCTTCCTGTAAGGGCAAAAATGGAATATCACTCAACGATGACCTAATGATTGGTCCAGGTCTGCAACCAGATCTGCGACATTTACTGATTCGTTGGAGAACGCACCGCATTTGTCTTGTTTCGGATATTATCAAAATGTACCGAATTGTGCGTGTGGCCGACCATCATACCGATTTTCAACGCATCGTGTGGAGAGACAACAAACAATCTTCAATTAAGGATTATAAATTACTTACGGTTACTTTTGGTACCTCTTCGGCGCCCTATTTAGCAGTTAGATCGATGCAGCAAGTAGCGCACGATGAAGGAGTTAAATATCCACTAGCAGCTGAAAGAGTGCTTAAGGATTATTACATGGATGATCTTATGACGGGTTGTGACTCGATAGAAGAAGGCATGCAGATCTATAGCCAAATGAATAAGTTATTAGCGAAAGCAGGATTCACTTTACAGAAATGGTCAAGCAACAGTAGTGAATTACTAGAGAAGATCATCGGTGAAAGGCACTCGTACAAAGGACAGGATGGTGTAGAAAGGGAGATCAACATAAAACAGGATGAGATATTTAAAACGTTGGGACTTACCTGGAACCGAAGCTGCGACACCTTCCAATATTCTGTTCAGTTGCCTCTGCTGCAGGAACCTGTAACTAAAAGGAAAATGTTATCAGATATAGCAAGACTATTTGATCCTTTGGGATGGGTCGCTCCTGTGATCGTAGTAGCAAAAATATTAATCCAAAAATTATGGATTTCTGGAATTAACTGGGATGAAGAAATTCCATATGAAATAAAAAAAGAATGGTTTACTTACCGGCAGGAGCTGAAAGGTTTAACGGAATTTTCAATACCACGATGGTTGCAAATGAAACCCGGTGACAAGCAGGTTGACCTGCATGGCTTTTGCGACGCGTCAAAATCAGCATACGCGGCGGTAATTTATGCACGGGTAGTAGATACTGACGGTAGTGTTTATGTAACTTTGATCACGGCGAAAACTAATGTCGCACCAATAAAAACAGTATCAGTGCCTCGATTAGAGTTGTGCGGAGCAGTCCTCCTAGCAAAGCTGCTTTCTGAAGTCTCCGAAGTGATGGGAATCGGTAAATCTAATTTGTACTATTGGACCGATTCAGAAATCGTGTTAGCGTGGTTAAATAGTCATCCCAACAAATGGAAGACATTCGTGGCAAATCGCGTTTCTGAAATTTTGAGCATCAGTGAACCACAGCAATGGAATCATGTTCAGTCAAAAAGCAATCCTGCTGATTGCGCCTCGCGAGGTTTATATGCCTCGGAATTTGTTAATTTCAAGTTGTGGGTAGAAGGTCCTGGGTTTCTGAAGGATAAAATTAATCTATTAAGCAAACGCAAAGCAGTAAAAACTAATATAGAAGAACTAAAGGTACATGTCACAACAAACGACAATTTTATTTGGGATAAATATTCATCACTTACCCAATTAGTTCGAATGGTAGCATATTTGAGACGTCCTTTAGAGTTGAGAAAACCGAAAGCTGAAAGGTGTTTAAAATTTATAACGGCGGAAGAATTGAGATTAGCGTTGGAGACATGTATTCGGGTATGTCAAGGTCAAAACTTCGAAGCGGTAATTCTGGATCTACAAAAGGAAAAGCCTCAAAGAAAGGTGTTTAAGTCTTTAAATCTTTACCTCGATTCTGTTAAAATCCTGAGGGTGGGCGGTAGATTGGAACGTTCCGATCTTGACATGGATCGCAAAAATCCAATGTTAATTCCAAGTAATAGTTATTTTACCAACCTTCTAATTGCCGACGCACATAATAGGAATCTTCATGGCGGGCCTCAACTGATGCTCAACTACTTATGCACGAAGTTTTTTATTCAGGGAGCTAAGAGGTTGGTTACTGCATACGTGCGAAAATGTGTAACTTGTTTGCGTTATGCAGCTTCTACCAAACCTCAATTAATGGGTCAATTACCACCTGCACGGGTTACACCAAATAAGCCGTTTCGGAGCAGCGGGGTAGATTATGCTGGTCCTATTCAGTTAAGGGCATCAAAGGGTCGGGGTCACCATGCGTATAAGGGATACATTTGTTTATTTGTCTGCATGGTGACTAAAGCCGTCCACATTGAGGTTGTAAGCGACCTAACAACAACGGGGTTTCTTGCCGCTTTCAAAAGGTTTGTGGCAAGACGCGGTCAATGCAAGGATATATGGAGTGATAATGGAACAAATTTCCAGGGGGCTTCTAAGGAACTAGACACATTGCTTCGCTCGGAAAATTCAGGTATAGCTAAGGAAATTGCATCGGCCTTAGCTACTGAGGGCACCACATGGCATTTTATTCCACCACATGCTCCGAACTTTGGCGGATTATGGGAGGCCGGAATAAAATCATGTAAGAAACATTTAAACAGAGTAATAGGTAGCTCTACTTTAACTTTTGAAGAGATGTCCACTTTATTAAGCCAAGTAGAAGCATGCTTGAACTCGCGTCCCTTGTGTAGACTGACCGATTCGAACACTTTTAACGCATTAACGCCAGGGCATTTTCTTGTGGGCGAACCAATTGTGAACGCGCCTGACCACAACTATGAAGAGGCTAATATTTCCAGCTTGAAGAGGTGGCATTTAGTCCAACAGATGACACAACATTTCTGGCGTCGCTGGTCCAACGAATACTTGACCACACTGCTCCATCGCTATAAATGGTCTAAGCAAAATCCTGAACCGAACGTAGGGGATATCGTTTTAATTAAAGAGGACAACTTACCTCCTTGTCGGTGGCTTCTTGGCAGGGTGGTTGAAAAACATTCGGGGTTAGACAATCTTACACGAGTGGTCACACTACGCAGTCATGGTTCCATGTTTAAAAGACCAACGTCAAAACTGTGTGTCTTGCCTATTGCCTAAGAAGGTGTTAGTAGTTTTAAGTGATAATTTTTAAGCATTGTTTAGACATGTAAGTAATTGTTTATGTTTAAGTTTATATGTATATTGTAAGGGTAATGTAGACTGTTTGATTAGCAATTTAACATTGGAAGGACATAATGTTTCTCAAAATGTCCTTGGTGGGCGGAATGTTTAGCCGCACAGAGACAATTTACCTAATTGAATCGCGATCGCTATGTCAACTAGTCGATATTTGTTAATTAACTCGTCACTAGATGGCGTTGCTCCATTTCGATCGATTTGTACATCGCGGTGTCAAGAGTCTCCGCCGATAATATAAGGGCTTTGTACTAAGATAGCTTGTTAACCACTTCAATTCTAAGGTGTAACCACTACATCTACGAATAAACCAGACTTGAGGTTAAGTGTCGGTGTTTTATGGTCCGCACTCCCAAGTAGAAAGTGAAATTATTCTTTCATTCAACCCCTGTTTACTAACCCCCTAAGTCGAGGGTTATTCAGTTATGAAACCTTTATGATGACTTTTGAATCTAGCATATTTTTCCCCGGTATTAAGATTGCTTGAAAAGTTGTCATGTACCCAAGTTGTCAATTAACATAATTTAATTTGGGTAATGTGGTGTTTACCATAAAGTAGCTAATTAATCCACTGTACAAGTTTTAATTTCATGTTTTTTTTAAAGACATCTGTAGTGTAAGCCATTGTTGGTAGTCCTAAATAAATAAATAAGTTCATTTATTTGAAACGGAAACTGAAAAGCGAAAAATAAAAAACTTTTTTACAAAAAATTAAACCGACGAAAAAAGAAACTGAAAAGCAAAAAATAAATCTTTCAGTCTAACTAAGGTCTTAAATGAATGTAAATTACAAATTTTGAGTCGGCGCCAAACATACAAGGCGCCATGAAAACTTATGGCAGCTTGCTTGATCGTCGTTAATCGATCTGCGGTGATTGTTTGGCGCCGACTCAAAATTTGTAATTTACATTCATTCAAGAGCTTAGTTAGACTGAAAGATTTATTTTTTGCTTTTCAGTTTCTTTTTTCGTCGGTTTAATTTTTTGTAAAAAAGTTTTTTATTTCTATGATTATTATAACACGGAGACCCTGAAGAATCCTATACTGCAGCCAGTATGCAGTCAGAAAAAAAAAAACACGTTCACTCTACCACATGAATTTATCATACTGCTATTGCAAACTGTGGTTGTGGTCGTGTGACAATACTGTTCGAAATAGACATTCGTGATGGTTACAAAAAAAAAATGTAAGCAGAAAATTGCCAAAATTCCAAAAATCGGGGTAACTACGGAGCAGTGGTAGCCCAGTGGTATCGGGCCCGACTTACGAGTTGTAGGTCATGGGTTCGAACCCAGGCAGGCGCTTTACTTTGTGTAGATAATTTCATCACCACTGCTCTCAAAACGGTGAAGTAAAACATCGTGAGGAAACCGGCATGTCCTAGAACCAATAATTCGAAGACGTGTGACATCTACCAACCCGCACTGGGCCCGCGTGGTCGATTACAGGCCATTCTCTCTCAAAGAGAGGACGCCTGAGTCCCAGCAGTGGGAACATTATAGGCTGATTATGCTGGTGTAACTAAAAATACGCCTGTGATAATTAAAAAGATTAATCAATATTAAAGTTGTCGATAGGTACGTAGGCTGCCAGTCAAACAAAACGTCCTTTAACATCTATATGTGTACACCTACAAGGTGTCTAAAGACGGGAATCTGCCTCTTGGCATAACATTATAAGACATGATATTGTTTGGCATAACGTTTTCGCATGGCATAATAATACTTTGGCATAATGCAATGGTTAGGTTAGGTCGGGTTAATATAGGCCATTCTCAGGGCCAAACCAAAGGCCCTTCTCAGGGCCAACCCAACGGCCCTTCTCAGGGCCAACCCAAAGGCCCTTCTCAGGGCCAAACCAACGGCCCTTCTCAGGGCCACGCCGGCGGCGCTTTGGCGTCGGAAGCGGACTGCGCACCATCTGCGGTCAGCTTCTTCAGCAGGCCGGACGAGTTGTCGGACGCCGACGAGTCCAATATGGACACGTCGGCGGCCGAAAACTAACGCCCCAAGCGGAAGAGGGCCGATCTGAGGCTCGGGTCCGGGGGCTCCTCGGAGTCGGTTGCGAGTAGGTCGAAGAAGAAGTCGAAGTCTAAAAAGGCTTCGACTTCTGCTTCGGCTCTTGCCCACGATGTGGGCTTGGTGGACGCCGAGCGCCAGCTAAACCTGGCTAAAAGGGCGCAACTCCAGGAAGACCTGGAGGAGAGGGTCGCCGCAAAGGAGCGGCAGGCGCAAGCCGCCAGGTCGAGGGCTGGCTATGGTGCGTCTAACGTGCTTTATGCTGACCACACCCTGGCGGAATTGGAGCGCATGGCAGAGGAGGACAAGGAGGAGGTCCTGGAGGTCGCCTCAAAGTCCTCCAATTTGAAGGGGACCTTCCAGAAGGCCCTCAAATGCCGGGCCGCAAGCATGCACGGCATCGTAATAGAGCTGGTGAAGCGGACGGCCACGGACGAGACGCGGCAGCTGCAGGCGAAGGTAGATCGTCTGCAGGCGGAAGTCAGCCAGCTACACCAGAAGCTGGCCGAGGTCACGGCCCAGCCTGCCCAATCTGCCCCGGGTGCGGCGGTGGAGGGCTCCTCTTCCCATGCCAGCCTTGAGGCGGTAATCCGCGGGGTTGTCATGGAGGAGAGGGCCTTCATCAGAGGTTGCTTCGCGGGCATCGAAGACCGTCTAATGCCAGAGAAGCGGCTCCGCCCGCCGCTAGCGGCGGATAAGAGTCCACTGCCGACGGAGCCGGAACCTGCGCCTCTGGGAGGCCCGGCATTGGCCGAGCAGCCCCGGGCCCAGAAACCCTCCAAGGGCAAAGGTAAGGGCAAGAGGACCACTGTGCCCCCTCAAACGCCAACCACTAGCGCGGAGGGAGCGTCTGGGTCGTCTGCCGCTCCAGCGGCCCCCCGGAACTCACAGGAAGAGGACGCCCTTCTTCCCTCCACCACCCCGTCCAACCAGCCGTGGACGAAAGTGGTCAGGGGGGGAAAAGGGCAAAGGTCGACCCCCAACCCCAGTGCAACTGCCCCAGCGGCGAAAAAGGGTCTAGCCGGCGGGAAGAAGCTGGTTCCTCCCAAAACCGCGGCGGTCGTGGTGACCATCACTCCGGAGGCCGTGGAGAGGGGCGAGACATACGAGTCCGTCCAAAGACGGGCTCGTACCAACGCGGATCCCTCCCGGCTGGGGATCGGCAACATCACGTGCCGCCGTACCCTGGCTGGGGCTCGAATTTTCGAGTTTTCGGGGGAGCAGCGTGGAGCAATCGCGGACCTCTTCGCGGGAATGCTGCAGGAGGTCATCGCGGATGCGGCAACGGTCGTCAGGCCTGTAAAGACCGCAGCCTTGGAGGTGGCCGATCTGGACGATTCGGTCACCAAAGAGGACGTGGTGGCGGCCGTTGTGACGGCCGGAGGCTGCGACGCTGGCGCAGTAAAGGGTGGAGCTATCAGGCTCGGACGCCGCGGCATGGGCACCATCCGCGTCGAGTGCCCAGTCGCTGCGGCCGGGGCCGTCCTTACTGCGACCAAAGGACGGCTGCTTGTGGGGCTCAGCTCAGCTGTGGTCCGGCCACTTGAAGACCAGCCTATGCGCTGCTTCAAGTGCTTCGTGTTCGGCCACACCCGAGCCTCGTATCCCTCCAAGTCCGACTGGGGAGAGTCTTGCTTCCGGTGCGGACAGGAGGGACACAAGAGTGCCGCTTGCCGCGCTGCCACGCTACGCTGCGCGGCGTGTGCTGCCAGTGGCCGCCCCGCGGACCACAGGATGACGGGCAGGAGCTGCAAGCCGCCCGCGAGGAAGGGCATAGTGCCGGCGCAGGTTCGCCCTGCTGCTACCACCACCGCCGTCGTCGCCGCTGTAGCTCCAGCGGCGGTAGACGAGGAGGGATGTGGGATGTTGGAATAATGGTTTCCAACTACCACATCCTCCAGGCGAACGCCAACCACTGCAGGGCAGGCCAGGGCCTGGTGGTGCAGGTCATGGCCGAGTGGTTGGTGAACCTAGCGGTGGTCGCCGAGCCCTACTCAATCTCCGGCAGCTGGCTGGGTGACGAGGACGGCTTGGTGGCACTAGCGGCGCGGTCTTCCACAGACTCCCCTCCCCTCTCGCTATTAGAGAAGGGACCGGGATACGTGGCTGCCGCCTGGGGAGAATTAGCCCTTGTGGGCGTCTATTTCTCCCAAAACCGCCCTCTTCAGGACTTCGAGAACTATCTCGGAGTCCTGGCCGCCGTGGTCGGCAGGGCGGCGCCGCGTCAGGTCTCCGTACTGGGAGACCTGAATGCCAAGTCGGTGAACTGGGGTAGCCCGGCCACCGACGCTCGCGGGCGGGCAGTGGAGATGTGGGCAGCCTCCTCTGGACTCTCCCTCTTGAATAGAGGAAGCGTCCAGACATGCGTGCGGCGGCAGGGTGGCTCAATAGTGGACGTCACTTTCGCCACCCCTGCGTTGGCCGCGCGCGTGTTGAACTGGTGGGTGGACCTGGTGGAGACTATGTCGGACCATCGCTACGTACGGTTCGACATCTCCACCGGTGGCCCCGGAGAGACGCGGCCCCTGTCGGGGCGATCGCCGTTCCCGCGGTGGGCTCTCACCCGCCTAGACTGGGAGGCACCGGGGGAGGCGGCGTTCATCCAGGACTGGTTTTCGCCGCCTTCCGCTGGCCTGGATGTGGATACCGTGGCGGGGCGCCTGAGGGGGTCTCTGACCGAGGTATGCAACTCTAGCATGCCTCGGTCTCGCCGACCACTACCCAGGCGCGCCGTGTACTGGTGGTCGGTGGAGCTGGCGGGGCTCCGAGCAGCGTGTGTGCAGGCAAGGAGGGCCTACACGTGAAGCCGGCGGCGGCGTCTACGAGCCCACGCCGACGAGGACCACCTCTATGAGGTGTATATGGAGGCAAAAATGGTCCTCGATCGGGCTATCGCTGCCGCCAGAGACTCGGCGAGAGCGGAGATGCTGGAGGGTCTCGACAGTGACCCCTATGGGAGACCTTATAAGGCGGCGCACAACAAATTGCGCCCCTTTGGTCCCCCTGTGGCCGAGACCCTGGAGCCCCCATTCCTGGATGGTGTGGTTCAGTCCCTGTTCCCATGCAGGGACAACTTCACCCCACCAGTGATGGGCGCACCACTGGGGATAGCTCCGCCAGCTGAGGAAGAAGAGGAGGCCCCCCCTGTCACGGAATCGGAACTCCGCGCGGCGATTGTCCACATCCGCGCCAAGAAGACGGCTCCGGGCCCCGACGGTGTTCCGGCAAGAGTGGTGGCGATCACTGCCACTCAAATGGAGGAGAGGTTTCGGGACCTCTTCAGCGCGTGTCTTGCGTATGGGAGGTTCCCGAAACCGTGGAAGGAGGGGCAGTTGTGCCTCCTTCGCAAGGAGGGCCGCCCAGCGGACTCCCCCTCGGCATACCGGCCCATCGTTCTGCTCGATGAGGTCGGAAAAATGTTCGAGGGGATAATCGCTGGCCGCCTAAACAGCCATCTGCGGCGTATCGGGCCGGACTTGTCGGACGCTCAGTTCGGTTTTCGGGCTGAGCGCTCCACGGTAGACGCGCTCGCCCGCCTCAAGGGCCAGGTGAAGGGAGCGATGGAGGCGGGGGACGGATTGTTGGCTGTGTCATTCGATATAGCCAATGCCTTCAACTCCGTTCCCCACTCCACCATCCTAGAGGCGCTCCGATTCCACGGAGTGCCTCGATACATGCGTCGTCTGCTGGCCAGCTACCTGGAGGATCGGACGATCATCCTCGTCAATAGGGCTGGCCAATTCCGGCGGTACGCCGTCGAGGCCGGCGTTCCGCAGGGGTCAGTCATAGGACCTGTCCTATGGAACATCGCCTATGATTGGCTCTTGCGGGGAACTCTCCTTCGGGGCACGAGTGTCATCTGCTATGCGGATGACACTCTCCTCACCGCCCGGGGGGGGAGTTTTAGGGAGGCGGCCAATTTGGCCTCGGCGGGTGGATCCTTGGTCGCGGGGAGGATCCGCCGCCTAGGTTTAACGGTGGCGCTGCACAAGACCGAGGCCGTGTTCTTCCACGGGCCTCGGCGGCGCCCCCCACCTGATGCCCACATCTTCGTGGAGGGCGTCAGAATTGAGGTGAAGGCCCAGATGAAATATCTGGGTCTTGTACTCGACAGCAGGTGTCGCTTCGGCCCGCATTTTAGCGGGCTGTCGTCGCGCCTGCTGAAGACCGCAGGCGCCCTCTCCTGGCTGCTTCCCAACTTGGGGAGGCCCAGCGCGCGATGCCGGCAACTTTACGCCGGTATCTTGAGGAGTATGGCCCTTTACGGGGCTCCTATCTGGGAGGACTCCCTCCAAAGGAGGGAGAACGCCGCCGCCTTGCGGGCGCCCCAAAGGGCCATAGCCCAGCGGGCGGCGCGGGCCTACCGCACAGTGGGCTTCGCGGCAGCATGTCCTCTGGCCGGCACCCCTCCTTGGGAACTCGAGGCGTGGGTGCTCGCCAGAGTATATGAATGGACGGCGGGGCGGAGGGCGGGAGGAGAAAGCCCAGCCCCGGAAGAGCGGGAGGCCGTCCGGCGGGAGGCGAGGGATGCCATCGTCCTCCATTGGACGGGGGAACTCGCCACCGCAGCCTTTGGCCGCCGAACCCTTGACGCGATTGGGCCAGTGCTGCGAGACTGGCTCGAGCGGTCGCATGGGTTCCTCTCGTTCCGTCTGGTGCAGGTGCTGTCCGGACACGGTTGCTTCGGATCGTACCTGCACCGAATAGGACGGGAGGAGACGCCGTCGTGCCACGACTGTGGCGCGGTGGAGGACACGGCGCAGCACACCCTCGAGGTGTGCCCGTCGTGGTCCGAGACGCGCCGCAGTCTCATCGCGGTAATCGGACCGGACCTCTCACTTCCCGGCTTGGTTAACGCCATGCTGCAGGATGAGAGGTCCTGGGCGGCAGTCGCCTCCTTCTGCGAACACGTCATATCCCAGAAGGAGGTGGCTGAGCGTACGCGAGATGATGATCCTCACGCGGCGTTGCTCCGAAGGCGGAGGAGGGGTCGAAGAAGACGTCAGTTTGACAGTCATCTTCGGCTCCTCCCAGGTGGAGACCAGCAGGCAACGGGTGCGGGGGCGCCCTTGCCTGTATTGCACAGGCCTCCACCAGTATCGGACGGGAATGGCCAGGTGTTCCCGGCCATTCCCGTAGCCCCCCAGCTTGGGGGGCAAGCGGGGCCCACTAGCTAGGTGGGCACGCGCCGGTAGGGTTGTGGATGCAAAGGCTGAGCCGGATTCCCATGGCCCTCCCATCACGGCGATGTGGGAACACCGCTGAGTTTTAGTGGGTATACTGTCATTCCGACAGGAGTCCCACATATCCCGTCTCGTCCCCCCACGAGCGGGAATGCATAAAGCATTTCTCAGCGACAAAAAAAAAAAAAAAAAAGGTCGGGTTAATATAGGGCAATAAACATTATAGCAAAACATTTATGCGTAATAATATTATGCGTAATGATCATTATGCTGAATTTCGTTATGCCAATGCCAATGTTATATTAGGTCTTAAAATTTTATGCAAATGGATAGGGAACCGTAAAAAGACCCATCAAATAGCCGTCAACTAATTACAACAAAAAATAATTGCTCGGCAACGACTTTTATTTTTAGTGTGAAAATTTGCTGTTTACGGTAGTACGCAATGTTACACACGTAAAACTTGTTTTCGTAAAAAAAACACCATTAAAGTTGGAATTTTGACCTTCAATATCTCCGTAACCAGAAGGTTCCCAGGTATGGTCCAGTTCAAAAACAATATTACAATGATTGGGAGTACAAGTGACTCTCGGTTTCGTTAAGTGTCTTTACACCCGATATATGTATACATATTATAAATTAAAGTCGATTTTCGTGTCTGCCTGTGTGACCACGTTTTTCTTCTAAACTACGCAACGGATTTTTTTCATTTAGAAAAGTATTCCGGATTGTTTATGCGTATAAAACATTAATATTATACTTAAATATAATAAAGGCACCGCGATGCTTTGTCTGGTCGTAAAAACCATGCGAGACAGGGGCGGGTCACTAGTTCTACATAAAAGTCCCCACACAAATGTACTGGCCACTAAGAGCTAACGTCATTCATAATTTAAAACTCCTATCTTCGAAACAGCCAGTATCAAACTACAAAGGCACAATAAAACCTTTTTGATAGTAACAGGAGGGTCTTTGAGACCCCAACCTTCTCCTTTATTTATTTAGAACTTTTCCAATATTTTCCGTTTTCTTGTCACCAGCATCTGTTTGGATTACTTCATGAAAAGAAAACAACAGATTGTACGGAGTTGGGTCTGTTTGAAAGTTGATGGTATGGGCCCCGAGTGATAAGGATGATCGATTTGGGTTGTGACATTTTGGATATAATCCGGTATATTGATATCGGGACTACCTCATTTGTCTAGTGGTCGCAAGAGCTACTTGAGGTCCTGGGTTCGATTCCCAGGTTGGGCAAAGTGTTATTGGGGTTTTCTATCTGGGATTTCTCAGTAGCAGCCCGGAGTCTGGATTTATACTCAGTTGATAGCAATAGGCTCGCCCCCCATTACATGGGACTTAGACATAAGTGGTGAAATGTGGTTGTACTGCAAGTACACCTCTGCCCAACCCTTGGGGGGACGTGAGGTTATGTATACGTTTCAAGTGATAAGGGTGATCGATTCGAGGTTGTGATATTTTGGGTTCAATCCAGTGTATAAACCGGGGGAAGCACAGCTATTTCTGTTGCTCCAGACGGTGTTAATTTGCATACAGCCTGTGTATCTATTGCGTTGTAAGCCATATGATTGAACTGTGTATTTGAAAGATAATACCTCTGAGTTTCGGCCTTCCTTCTTAGAGTAGTCAGATAAGAAACGCTGACCTCATCTAGTTTTTAAAATATGATTGACGTGTAAAAGTGTTTGTACAAACCTATTTACAGAAATAAAATCATTTATCATTTAATAACGCTGCATTAGATAATATGATTGGTTTTTTATATTGAAATGCAAGTGTGTGTTCGTTTTTTTTTCTAATTACAAATTGAATTGGTGACCTAATTTATTTTTAATATTGTATTGAATTATTTTATTTTCTCGCAATAGTAGTGAAAAGTAGAGATAACACACGGCGCTAAAAACCAATGATAACTCGGTTTCTAAAACTACCTCGTATATAATGGGTCATTTTAGCCCCTTGTATAAGAATCTACTATTTTTTTATGCCTAACGACGTGGTACACATACATACATACATAAACTCACGCCTTCTTCCCATGGGGGTAGGCAGAAACTACAGAACGCCACCTGCTACGATCCATACATACTCCTTTTGCCTCGTTTACGTTCATACATCTGGTCATACACGCACGCCGGTTGTGAGTACTACGCACCTGACCTTTCTGAAGAACATCACCAATAAGGTCACTATATGTCTTCCTAGGGCGTACCCTCCCGGCGTTTCCACTCACATCCGCCTTGTAAATATCTTTTGTTAATCGCCCTTCATTCATCCTCTCAACATGACCAAACCATCTTAGCATACTCTTTTCAATTTTTGTCACTACATCTCCCTTTAAACCGCACCGTTGCCTTATCATTCATAGTCACACCACACATGCTTCGCAAGGAACGCATTTCCACAGCATTTATTCTACTATCATGCTTCTTTTGCCACACCCAACACTCACTTCCATACATAAGCGGAACAACATAGAAAGGAAATTTTATCACGCGTAAGCTACGTAACATAATCCTTACATCTCCCTCAAAAGTGCTTAGAATTACCTACTGTTATCTGCTACTTACAAATTCACATATACATATAACGAAGCGTACATCTATGCACTTACCTCGCTGTACCCAGAGTCACCGTAATGCCATATCAGTAATGCCGGAAATTGTCCCCTGCCGAAGGTACGGTAGCACCATAGGCCCATAATGATCAGGCCTGACAGCTAATAGCGATAATTACCGTGCAGCAAACACGGTGATAATCGCATGACGGTACTAGCAAGCCGGTTTGATGGTGTGATATCCTGGTACTATCGCTATGAAAACCTTTTGGATCGTTGAGCTAAATGTTGTTGTTTTCGAGTTGACGGTAGTGTGTTGTTTTGAAAATAAAAGATAGGAGTTATTAGGATCAACAAAAAGTATTAATCTTGAAATAAACCCAAACAAAAATAAAATAAATTTAGTTAGTTCGCCATTATAGATGCATTGTCTCTCTCTTTCTCACTTCTCGCTCTTTTTATTTCCTGCGCGTGTCCCAAATAAAATATTTTCTTTCATTGCATTTTACGGTAGAAGATCTTTACAAGTTAAGTATACGAGTCTGTTATGTAAGCTCTAGTTCAACAATCAACGCATTTATAATTGGCAATTTATTTAAGTTATAATACTGCAGGCAGAAAACGGGAGTCCCCCTATTACATGGGACTTTAATATAACTGGTGACATGTGGGTGTACTAAGTACACCTCTGCCCAACCCTCCGGGAATTGTAAGCGTGATGTTATGTTATGTTTAAAACAGGAGAGTCAGATTTTACAAATGGTTCACCTTCATTTGCGAGTAAAACTGCAACTTTAATTTTAGAAAAAGACACTTTCGTTTTTTTTTGTTTGGCTTCGAATATCAGGGAAAACGATGAGCAGGTTAGAGGCAAAAACTAAACCTATATTCATGAATTCCATTGTGCAAAGTTTAGAAGCATGAGTATCATTAATCAACAGGTTTTATCGTACCTACGTAACAAAACAAAAAAAAAACTGCTTACAACAAAGATGTCATAGTCATGTGTTGAAAATTTTTCTGAATATTATATTATATTATTATATTCTTTTACTTAGCGTTGAACCTATAAGCCTCTTTTTCGTGTGATAGAAAAATGACTACGCTATAGAGTTAGTTGAATACAGTATAAGGAAAATTGACTATAGATTAACTTCGAGCTATCCAAACTGTGGCACATCAAAGGTTGTAGATCCTTTGAAGTTTCAGCAATGTCGTCTTGTTATTTCAATAGTTTAGTCTCTTTGTCGGGCAATAATTAGCTATATAAAAGTGTTTCAATTAATTATTATTTGTTCGTATTTCTCTCTTATTCAATTTCCTTTCATTTTTGCGTGGGTTTTTCAATTTATTGGATAGTTAAGTGGTGGTTGCTGATGGAATTGGTTTTAGAACTCGGAAATAACAAAAAAGTCATTATTTTATTTTGTTATTTTTAGTTTCCTCCAACTCGTTCTTTTTTGTATTTGTGTGTTTTTCTTTGCGTAATGTTTACCGCAAATAAGTGTGTTTTCTTTCTTTATTACTTTGTCCAATCTAGGAAACCTCAAAAACCAAGCATTTTTTTATTATTATTCTTTATTGCCGGATGGCCTGCTCTTGACTTCGATCACGCCTTATGGAAAGCGATAGATGAGGTCTAACATGTTGTTACATTTCTTTTTTTCAAACATGCTCTTTTTTAACCGACTTCAAAAAGGAGGAGGTTCTCAATTTGTCTTTATGTTTTTTTTTTGTATGTTTGTTACGCTTTCTGTAGAGTAAGCGTTTGGATATTTTTGTTTTTCTCAAATAGTCGTACCATCGTAGTCACTACTAGGATTAAAAAAAAAAGCATCGTCGCATCACACATGACACTTATGCTAGTAACAATCTTAATAACTAAAGGAATAATGTACATGACAATTAAGGCGCACATAGCGTTCATAACAATATATATTTAAATATGAATATGTCAGAAATACGTTATATCAATCTTTTGACTTTGACTAAACGGGACGCAAGCGCCACCAGGCGGCGCTCGGCAGAGTCTACAACAAAACGCTCGACCAGAGTTAAAGCGGAGATGGTTACTGGCAGTCAAACAGTGAACACGTTTAGAAACTGTCGCGCGTTCTGTTTAGTTGTGTCGTGTACCTACAGTGTGTGGGTAATTTTTCGTAAATTATAATTTGATTTGAACTACAAACGGTTTTTCCATTGCACAATAACCAACACTTCCCATAGTACGCCCACAGTAGTTAAAATATGGCTGATGATAACGAGAGAGACGTACCTTCTCCCATATCTATCAACACTGTAATTGGAAATATTGTAAAAGCCCCTTATTTTTAAAAGAGTAACCGTGGAGTTTCTTGCCGGCTCTTCTCCATAGGAAACAACCAATTGGAACCGTGCACCTAGCTTCTGACGTTTTATAAGTGCCCATGTTGGTTTATGTGAAATAATTTTTTTTTTTTTTTTTTTTTGGGTTGGGTCGCGGAACAAGAATCGTCACACGGACGAAATCGTGGGCATAAGCTAATATGCTGTATAAGAAGCCTTTAGCTATTAATGGATATAGGCAGTGATTTTCAGTGGTACGCCAGTAAGCTCAATCTTGAGTCACTCTCATCCATACATTACTAGCCGTCCAGCAAAGATCTTCGCTATAACTAGATTGTTCTGCGCATTACACTGCAATGGATTTGATTCCTACTACTGAACATAGTACAGAATCTAGTGTTTTTTATTATATTTCATCATTAGTTGTATTGTATGTTTGTATGCATGCATGCATGACCGCACATTTGTCCACACCAAGTTACATCCTGATGATGCTAATGAAAGTTTCAGTTACCTTCAGAAGCTCCATCAGTCGCAATGTGTTGGGGGCAAAGAGTTTCAAATCATCTATTTAGGGGAGGTGAGATAATTATGACCTGACCACCTCTCCTCAACCGATAGCCTAGACCTGAATCCTCCAGTAGTGTGCTTAGAGGATTCAGGACTAAGCAGAACCAAATTTATTATTATTAGTATTCAAAACTTCCTTAGTCCCATGTTTCAGATTTATGTACACATAAATCATTTGAAGAACTAAAGGAATATATATGAGAAACTACTTACTTAGTCTAGATGATCAGAACATACATATTTATGGTATATCTCTTCTATCGACTTATCCTAACCCTCGTCTTTTTTCGGAAGTGGAAGCTCTGTGTTTTCGCACTCATGGGTAAAGAAAAAAGATGTGTGTTTTAGGCTTATTCAAAGTCATATCCCGGATTATTTTCTTGTGGATAATGTATCAATACTTTTCCTAGAATTTTACTAGGTTCCATTTGTAAGGTCGGCGAAATCAATTGTTAAGCAAATTGACTACACTACACTTTTCAAATCACCACTGTTATTCATTGACATATGAAATGGCTATAACACGGCAATTTAACGTAGGCTGTCAATTTAGTTAACAATTAATATAACTGACCGTAACTATAATTTTTTTGCTATCGAGCCTCGTACTTATTTTTAGACGTTAAAACATAAGTCTATTAAGGGGTAAAATAAAACCAATAAGACTTTCAACACTCTTCTTTCGTATTAAAACGAGTGTACGAGAGATGCTTATTCCGTAAAAGAAAAAGCATCAGCCATCGTAAGACATTCTAAAGGTCTAATCACTAGTAAAACGCACCAGTCATCGTAAGACATTCTAAAGGTCTAATCACTAGTAAAACGCACCAGTCATCGTAAGACATTCTAAAGGTCTAATCACTAGTAAAAAGCATCAGCCATCGTAAGACATTCTAAAGGTCTAATCACTAGTAAAAAGCATCAGCCATCGTAAGACATTCTAAAGGTCTAATCACTAGTAAAAAGCATCAGCCATCGTAAGACATTGTAAAGGTCTAATCACTAGTAAAAAGCATCAGCCATCGTAAGACATTCTAAAGGTCTAATCACTAGTAAAACGCACCAGTCATCGTAAGACATTCTAAAGGTCTAATCACTAGTAAAACGCACCAGTCATCGTAAGACATTCTAAAGGTCTAATCACTAGTAAAACGCATCAGCCATCGTAAGACATTGTAAAGGTCTAATCACTAGTAAAAAGCATCAGCCATCGTAAGACATTCTAAAGGTATAATCACTAGTAAAAAGCATCAGCCATCGTAAGACATTGTAAAGGTCTAATCACTAGTAAAAAGCATCAGCCATCGTAAGACATTCTAAAGGTCTAATCACTAGTAAAAAGCATCAACCATCGTAAGACATTCTAAAGGTCTAATCACTAGTAAAAAGCATTAGTCATTGTAAGATATTCTAAAGGTCTAATCACTAGTAAAAAGCATCAGCCATCGTAATACATTCTAAAGGTCTAATCACTAGTAAAAAGCATCAGCCATCGTAAGACATTCTAAAGGTCTAATCACTAGTAAAAACTCTTATAATCCCCAACGGGTTAGGCAGAGTTGTACCTATAGTACACCCACATTTCGCCAGTTATGTTTAAGACCCATGTAACAGGGGGTGAGCCTTGCCATCAACCGGGCACAAACCCAGACTCAGGACTGCTATTGAGAAATTCCTGATGGAAAACCCAATAACACTGCCCGACTTGGGAATCAAACGCAGGACCTCATGCTCAGAAGGGCTGTGTGGCGGAACAATAAATGAATTGGACCACCACCTTACGCTGGCCCCGACAAAGTAATACAAAGGCATCCAAAGTATTACACAATACAGGTAAAAGGAAAGACAACTGACGTCTCTGTTGACAGATTAAAACCCGCATACATTTTGAAGGACGAGGAAAAGCAACCAGAAATCAAGTCAACACCAGCGGCAGCTCAAACACCCATTACAACAACAGTACTACGTTCGACCACCTTCCGAACCACTCGGATCGCGCCGCGCTTTTTATTGTATACCTTGATTTAATATTGCTAATTTAATTGTTGTCGGTTTAATTTCATTCAAATATAATTTTCCTATCACTTTAATAACATTCTTCATTTCATCTGTACTCGCATCTTTCTTTCATCCTTCTGCTTACGCTTCGCTTCACGCTTGAAAGCTAATAAATAATATTATTAGTACGGGCTCGATTCCCGATTGAGTGGAAATTGGTGACATACCGATATTCTACAAATGCTTGCTACTACTAGACCAATGAGGCACTGTATGTGTGTGTATATGTCAGAGAGAATACTGTATAATCTTTACATAGTATAAAACAAAGTCGCTTTTTTTGTCCGTACGTTTAGATCTTTTAAACTACGCAACAGATTTCTAGGATTTGTAATGTGATGTAAAAAACATATTTTTGTGCGCTTACATTGCAAACGCTGGCTAAACCTTACGAGACAGATCAAAATAATGTACTACGGAATTGTATATCTTAAAAAGATCTACAAAAATGTCCCCAATGGCATATGTTTATCTCCTAAGGATAACCCACAGTAACTATTTTTATCTTTTACATAATTATTACAAAAAAAAAATGGGTTATTTAAGAAGCTATTTTAAACAATACAGTAATATTCCTTATCCAATTAAATACGTTGTGCATTTAATGTAGATCAAAATTGCCCTTTACAGCATATCATTAAAATGAATATCTTAGAAGATATCCGAGACAGAGCGGTCGTCAGGCAGTACGTCAGTCCCGGTTGGCAGCGGCCGGCGGGCGCGGCGCGTGCACATTTATCCAATATGTTTCTTATTATTAACATAATACTCCACTCTGACACCACATTAGTACCTATATCTACATTGCACCCGTGTGAAGCTGGAGCCGGTCGCTAGTTGTCACTAAACTAGATATTCAAATTGAGCTAACAACAACTCATACTTTCCTATCATCTAAAATTCAGCATAATAGCAAATTCAGAGTTTCAAAATTACATTACAAGTTTCATACTCGTCCTAACAAGATTGCTCCATCCAATCCGACTCGGTAATTGATATCATCGAAAACTGCCAACTCACTCAAACTTTTCTAACGATATGTCGGAAAAAAATACAATTTTCTTTCTGGAAGTCGATTAAAATCACCTACTCGATCCCTGAAACTTACTTCATCGAAACTTTTGCGATTCGATATAAGTATCCGCGGAATAATTGAAGAGGTAACTTGTGCTTCGATTTCTTTCTGGTAATAAATTAGGTAGCGTTTGTAACGTTGCCGGAATTTATAACGATGTTATTCGAGAAGTTTTTTAAGGGTCCGGGACCCTTAAAAATCTTCTCTAGTAACATTTTTTATCAATTTTTCTCAGTTTGTTACCATCAATTCATTTTGAATGCTTACGGTGGATATGAAGCAATTCCTTAGTCATTTAATATTCGATTTAAAATTATTTTTCTTACGTTTATGAGTCAACAATTTCTGTCCGCTATTAATTGGAATAGCGAGTATTGTAATTCTGACAAACTACCATTAAGTAAAGTTATCAGACGTGCCAATCTGTACGCACGCATGCCGAACGGAAAAGATAATAACTAAATTGCCACCCGCACACAGTCTGGTGACTTCAAATTTTATCACTCCCACAAACAAATCTTTCGCTTTTTATTTATCACTCACAATAATCTCTTAAAAAAACAAAACAATTAAAAATTCACCCCAAAAACTATAAATCACAGACTCACAAGCTCCTTGAGGCTCTTACTTCGGGCAGTAATTACACTAAAGTAAATTGGAAGTATCTGAAAGAGCCTTAAATGCAAGTCATGCTCGGACGCGGCTTTTCACGACTCCATCTCGTTAGTGAATTTAATGTGGCGTTTCAAAAGTTTTTTTTTTTGTCTCTACAATGTTTTTAATTCGTCACTTCTTTTGAGACCGAGCTTCTGAGTATTAAAAGATTCTTTTAGCTGTTATAATTATGAGTTTGATAAAGCTGTGCCGTATCAGCGCGTTGACAAATGAATTATTTGTAAAACGGGAGACGATTCTATATTAAAAGTAAGTTAAAATAAGTGTAGGTACGTAATGACGCGTGTCATTTCGAAGTTAAAGTTGACTAATGTCTGTCAAGTACTTAATGCAGACCTCTTTAAGAGTTATTGTAGCGACAGTATCATTTTAAGAGTTCGGGCTCTTGTTTACTTTAAAACACTATATAACATAACATCACGCCAATAATCCCAGAAGGGTTAAGCAGAAGTGTACCTATAATTAACTCACATTTCGCCAGTTATGTTTAAGTCCCATTTAATAGGGGGCGAGTCTATTGCCATCAATCGGGCGCAGATCCAGACTCCTACTAATAAATCCCTTATGGAAAACCCAATAACACTTTTCTCGACCTGGGAATCGAACCCAGGACCTCACGCTCGGCAGTAGCACTTGCGACCAAGGAGGTAGTCAACACAATATAACTATACCAAATAAGCATTCCAGCTCGATATCAGCACTAATTTATTACTCAAAAACCTGGAAATAATTTTCTACGTATCCTACTTCAGTCTCTTCAAGAAAACTCTTTGTGGCACCTTCAAAGAAAATGTCTACTACAGCTAGTTTTTATGTTCATCATATTTTTTGTTAATAAAAGAACTACTGGAGCGTATATATCAGAAAACCACTTTCAGTATTTATTTACAGTTATAACAGAAATCTAAATAATAAAACGTGTTTGAATAATAGAATTTATTATTTTAGTTATTCATGAAACTGAAACCTAATTATATCAACATGGAATTTATTGTAAATATTATTGAAATAACCTTTGCGCTCCATTTTTATCAATAAAGATTTTAATTTATTTTAACTGGCTACGAACGTCGGTGTCAAAAAACCGCTCTCTAGGGAAGCAACAACTTACTTTCATTAATAACATTTCAGTGTCGTCTTTCGACGGTAAATTGCGGACGCTATGTGGCGGCCACCGCAAAGTTAAAGTCAAATCATTTATTTGAAATAGGCATACAAAAGGCAATTTTGAACGTCAACATTTACATTAAAATAGAATTGATTCTAGACGCCCCTTCTAAAAGGTAGTTTTGTATGGAGAAGAATGGGCAAGAAACTCCACCGTTACTCTTTTAAAAGGTTTTGAAATATATTGTGTATATTAATTATATGTGAAGACGTTGCACCTAGAATAAAATTACTATACCACAATAGGTAAAAAATGAAGCAATGACGGATAAATTAATTATGTGATAGATACATGGTGCTCACATATTTACAAACATTGTTAGAGTATACGATTTTGCTATTTTTAACCGACTTCCAAAAGGAGGAGGTTATCAATTCAGATGTTTGTATTATTATTTTTTATTTATATTCGGGCATAACTCCGTCATATATAGACTGATTTTCAAAATTATTTTTTTGTTTGAAAGGGTATTCTGGGTGGTCCCATTGTCAACAAGTCAGAATCTGATGAAGGGATCTCATGGAAATCGAGGGAAATCCTCAAATTTTATAGGCACACCTATAGCGATTTGGGTATATTTTATAGTAACTCGTGCATTTGCTCTCGGAAAGCACCATTCGGTGAAGTGGAACTGATAATGAAGACCAGAGGTGTCCACCGGAACTACTCAATTATAGGTATTTCACGGGTTGCGATTCGATTACTTTATTATTGTTGCTAAGCAATTTATCCTCGTCACAATACAAATGGTGCAGTTATTTTGGTTCTTACCAGGACAGCTCCTCAACAATTAACGTCCCTGGATCGGGAAAAGGAATATTTTGTAAAAGGCGATGAGCAGTTGACATTTTAAGGCTATTGTAACTATTGTAATAGATGTAAAAAAAAAAATTTTTTAACAATCTAATGGCTTAACTGTAAGTTAAAACCAGTCACAATCTTAGGAAACCAAAGTTTAACCCCTCACGGCGCACGAAAAGGTGTTTACAAAAGAAACTGACTAAGCACTCTCTTCTTTCAGGAAACTGCCTGGTGATAGCGGCAGTGCTTTGCTCATCAAAGCTGCGCAGTGTCACCAATCTGTTCATCGTGTCGCTAGCGGTAGCTGACCTGTTAGTCGGCCTCGCCGTGCTGCCGTTCTCAGCCACCAGAGAAGTGTTTGAGGTAAGCTTAATATAGACGAACTTTTTTCGTGCACCCTTTTTTTTTTTTTTTTTTGGCTGGGAAATCATCAAATGAGCTCTCCCGCTCTGGGCGGAGCGGAAGGGCGTGTCAGACTCTTACTGACTAAAACCCACCAGTGTTCCTTCAGTTGCCTGTGCGCCAGGGCCACGGTAACTCTTTCGAACAATCCGCGACCCCGGCAGGCGTCGGCCCTATCGGACCCCGTCAATTATGCTGACAACTCCTTGAGGCGCGCGTGGAACACAACACGCCGTCGACCCGGGCCTGGTCCTTACCGGACGGCGAGCTGCCCATTGCTCGCTGTCCGCAGGCCCGCGCCTACGGTGGCCGGGAGTCGCCTATCGACTCCCGACGCCCAGGGTGTCTCCTCCTGCGGCGACTAGGGGCGTGAGGGCGCAATGATTGCCTCTCCCTCACGCGCTTCGCCTCCTCCTTCGCGAGCATTACTGCTTCGCAGAAGGAGGTGACTGCTTCCCATTCTCTCTCGCTCCGTACTATGGCCTGAACCAGGGCCGGACGCGAGAGATCGCCGCCGCCGATCGCCGCCACGAGGACACGGCGGTGCTCCACCCAAGCCGGGCAGACCTCCACCGTATGCTCCACTATGTCCTCCGGTCGATCCACACAATGCCAACACCCGGGCGTTTCCTCCCGCCTTATCCGAAACAGGAACCTCCCGAAACAGCCACGTCCGGTGAGGACCTGCGTCAGGCGGAAGGTGAGGACGCCGTGGCGCCTCTCAAGCCACTCCTCAAAGAGGGGACTTACCGCCGCAATTGTGGCGTACCCATTTGTGGCGTGCCACCCTGCCCTTACTATTCGGCATCAAAAGAAGAAGTTTTTTTTTTGAGTTCATGGCCTTTGCCATGCTGCATCCAAGTGTCGAGACTTACAAACGTGACATGAACCTGAAAATTTAACTCAGGTGGAATCTATTGTAGGTTTTGTCTAACAATTGGTGTGTTTCGATAGATATGTAAACATTCCAGTAGATTAGAATTCTATTTTGCCCATCTGCTATGTGGGTATTTCCTTAAATAACGATAATAACAAGTGCGAACTACAATAAAATAAATACTATGTATTCATGTATCAATTCATATTTATGAATTATTCAAAGACAAATGAATATGATCCCATGATCGATTACGCGATTACGATTTGATTACGCGTAATACAAATGACTCATTACGCGACCAGAAGGCCAATTCTCGTACTTAAACTAAAAAAAAAACAAATCTCACTACACTATCGGAACAAGCTAGGATATTGTACAAACTGGCATTTTTTAGTTTAAAGTGTTTACTGTTTTTAGCTATAGTTGATTGTGATGATGTTACAGGGTGACGTTATCGCTCAGCGATAAAGCCCTTAAAAATAAGAAAAAAAAAAAAAAAAACGCAGTGCCGCAAATGTTCCAAAATGTCACAAAAGGTAAACCAAAAAACGAATAACATTAATTAGTAGAATTTACCTTTTGAACTTGTCGGAAACTCTACCACATGCGCAAGTTTCATACCAAACCATATAAAAAACCCACCACATACTCATTTCACTCAAACACGGCTCCAAAGCGAGGCTACCGCGTAATAACCAACAGATTTGGATATTCGCCCCAGCAGCCCCGAGAGGCGGTGTGATGAAAAAAGTTAAATAAAGTCTAGAACAGCCCATAAAGATAGTTTTAATGTAGTGACAAGTTATTCAGTCGCTCGCAGGCAGTGAGTTATCACGTCTTGTGATGGTAAAAGTACTTGTTTCTTGCTTTAGAATAAGAATAGAGATATTTTGAGTATTTAAAGACGGCTAATATCCAGTTTCTGATTTCAGAATTCGAAGTTGAGAGCTTGTGATATATTGCAATTAAATGAAAGAAAATTTAAAACACATATTAAAAGTACACTTTGTAAACAAGCATATTACAAAATAGAGGATTATATCCTAGATAAGAATGCTTGGAAACATGCTGGTCCTGCTCAATAGGACAATCTAGAGTCTAGACAAAATCAAACTGGTTGCTAATTTAATTGTATAATTTATAATTTTTATGACATTGTTTTTTACATTATGTAACTACTTTAACTCACACACTAAATTATTACTTGTGAAATTTTGGAAAAATCATTTACTTTTCAATATTTGTAAATATGATAGATACATGGTGCCCATGTATCTATCTCATAATTAATTTACCTGTCATGCGTTATATTTAATTATTTTTACCTATTGTGGTGTGGTAATTTTATTCTAGGTGCATCGTCTTCACATATAATTAATGTATACATAATATTGTAAAACAGTTTTTGAAAGAGTAACGGTGCAGTTTCTTGCCGATTCTTCTCCATACGAAACTACCTTTTGGAAGGGGCAACTAGAATCAATTCAATTTTTTTTTTGTAATTTTGACGTTCAAAAGTGCCTTTTATGTGCCTATTTGAAATAAATGATTTGACTTTGACTTTTGTCAAATTCTATTTTAGCATTACTTATGCAGAGACCATTCAGAAAAAAAAAAGAAAAAAAGAACGTGTGAACTTTTGAATTTCGTGTGCTGCATTGTATGAAGCAGACTTAGGACTTCATATTCTCAAATCAGAAACCGAAGGGGTAAATGCGTAACACACTAACAGTAGGAATAGCTTTCATTTTGACAGTTCAACAACATTCATTGCGTTATTTACGTTGTTGAGCAGACAAATTTTTCGAACATATGAAACAATGGATTAGCAATAGGCTTCAAAATGATTCAGATTGTGATAGATAGTGTGTTACGTAAAAAGGGTATAGGTGTTAGAACAGAAATATCGCTTCATCATTTTTTATTTGATAGACATGAACTTTTTGTAATGTAAGTAATGCGTGATGTAAAATAATTCATTGTCAAGAATCGATTGATATAATTTATTGAACAAACAAATTTTGATGTATGTTATGTGGGTCACAGATTACTGTACTGCAGAATCTTGATCCAGAATAAAGCCTGACTTACACCGTGCGATTCAATTGCCTGTATTTCTGATTAAGTAATAGGCAACAATTAAAGCTGCGTCGTTTAAACAGTGTTTGTTTGTCATTTGTTGCTTCAATTTTATGGCATGCCACAGACAATGAAATTGAATCGTGTAAATGGGGCTTAACAGATGGGCAAAATATTGGCACAAAATATGCGCATTTAATTTTAATATACTGTATATTCCAAACTAGAACGACGTTAACGAATAATAATAAAATCCTGGTCGCACACTGCTAAAGAAGAATAAAACTGTGTACAAAAGGAGTTTAGGAAGTGGTAATGTACTGACATAATACAAACACTTCAAAACAGAGGAAGAGACTTCTTCAGGGGAAGTAATTATCAAGGATTAACTTTCTAAGTACGGTACACACGCATTTATGCGCCCCTAGTACCTCTACCTTTCACTTACTGCACGGAGAATTACGAAATAACAAACGAACGCCACAACCCTCATGAAATATCACAAGGTACCATAATTTTCAGTAATTAGACGCTTTAAGAGCCTCCAGCTGCAGATGCTACGAAAGTAAAGGGTTGACAAACA
Source organism: Griposia aprilina (assembly GCA_916610205.1). Taxonomy (NCBI): domain Eukaryota; kingdom Metazoa; phylum Arthropoda; class Insecta; order Lepidoptera; family Noctuidae; genus Griposia; species Griposia aprilina. Next base: position 8,685,974 of record OU744305.1, on the reverse strand, counting down.
CACTTAATGATTCTGAACTTTGATGGCCTATTATAAAGTCCTAATTCAAACAGCATACTATTTGATATCATTTTAACTGATTTGAAACTTTAATCGCGAAGATATAGACGCTCGTTTTCTATGTAATGGAACGGAATTCTTAAAAGTTGGTGAGGGAATTTAAAATTTATGCAAAGGAAAATAAGATTCAGTTTCCTTTGAATTTGTTATCTATCTAGGCGGTGTTTTCAATGACATTATTAGAGCGCAGTAAACGGCAATTTCTAGGCTTTTGCGTTCATTGAAGCTTGGAGAAGGTAAATATTTTTAAAGCTGCCAGTTTGTCATTGATGTTTTATGGAAATGGAGTCAAAACAATTTATATAGGAAGATGAAACATGGTGTTAACTAAGTTGTGAGGCCTTTTTATTGATATTTAACTACTGAGTATTATAATTGCTTGACAAGATCGTGATCTACGTATATAAAAAGTTATGAGAAAAAGACGTGTTGAACATTTCAGAATTGATAATATTGGGTTGCGATTGTGGGTTAGTCAAAAGAAAAAGAACCTAGGTACTAAATTAGATAACTAACTAGGTACATTATTACCAACACTTTCTGTGTTTCTGGGTGTTACAAACACTTCGTCTCTCCTTAAACATTATCATTACATTTAGTTTCCTTGCTCTTGTTTCATGTTTATTATGGTATATATATGTAGATAAGTATATATTTTATGTATTTATGTATTTATTGTATATTTAAATGGTAGGTACATCACTGACTACCTCCAGTATTGTCTCTCGTTCTCCCTTTAATCCTTCCAAAGGTTGTCTGTAAAAGATCGCTTTTAGCGTCAAGACCGCCCGTTGTGTCACCCTATGTAAAATTTCTACATTTATATCTGTAATTTTTATGGTGTAAATAATAAAGAGTATTCTATTCTAAAAGAACAAAAAGGACACTTAGTAATCACAACCAACAAACAAACGGACAAAAAATCTCGTTCAAAGGACTCGTTCCCACACCTTGTAGCAATTTACTTTTTTTTTAATATTTAATGTACAGTTTTAACTTCGTTATTATTTTATTATAATATGTAAGTATAGATAGTTAAAAATGTAAATAAAAAATCTTTAAGTTTTATTTTATAAGTACTTTCATAAACGAACCGGTCTGTGACCTGTGACAAATAGACCTGCGACAGTCAAATCATTAAAGTCAGTTGTGTCGTTCTCAGGTAAATTAAGTCCTAGACTACTGGCGACCCGCCCCGGCTTCGCACGGGTGCAATGTAGATACTAATGTGGTGTTAGTGTGGAGTGATTAATATTATTATTATGATTAGACTATACTAATAATATAATACTATATTAAAGATGCTGGTAGGGATCTTGACCGTACTTCCGGGATGGTCCTGATAGCCATGGCTTACCTTTCCACTCCTCAAAAGCATCTCAGGACATGTTGCCCCTATGTCGCTACGACACTATGTGCTAGCGACCGTTTTCGGAGGTCCATTATTGAGTGTGCAAGTCACCCCCTGCCATTTTATCTGTGTATTTTATATAAAACATTGGTCAGGCAGGGGTCATAGGCTTTGCCATAGTCCTAGATAACCAGTTAAGCTTCCAAAATCAATAGTCCAATATCTTTGTTTCCATATCCTGCCATAGTCCTACACCAACCGGGGGATGTCCTTGGGTGCACTTATATATTCCGAACAGGGATAATCGGTGGTTCGTGCCTCATTTCATTAAAAAAGTCTAACGGGCCTCTGCGAGTTGACTTCGGCCCCTCGTATATATATATATATATATATATCTCTTTATATACAATTTTTACAGCTATTTTTACCTGCTGTTCCTGTCCTGTCTGGACCTTAAATATGACTTCCCAGTGATACCCAATGCGTTCTATATCGACCCCCATTGTTAGATGTTACACTTTTAAATCTGTGATATATTTTAAGATATTCATTTTAATAATATGCTGTAAAGGGCAATTTTGATCTACATTTAGTACACAACGTATCTAGCGTATTTAATTGGATAAGGAATAATACTGTATTGTTTAAAATAGCTTCGTAAATAACCCATTATTTTTATGTAATATATAAAGGATAAAAATAGTTACTGTGGGTTATCCTTAGGAGATAGCCATATACCATTGCGGACTTTTTTGTAGATCTTTTTACTATCTCGTAAGGTTTTTTATCCGTGAAATTCTCGGCTTTTCTCTACTATATTATGCATGTATTATACATATAAACCTTTCTCTTGAATCACTCTGTGTACTGATGAAAACCGCATTATAATCCGTAGCATAACATAACATAACATCACGCCTGTATTCCCCGAAGGGTTAGACAGAAGTGTACCTATACACCCACATTTCGCCAGTTATGTTTAAGTCCCATGTAATAGGGGGCGAGCCTATTGCCATTAACCGGGCACTAATCCAGACTCCGGGCTGCTACTGAGAAATTCCCGATGGAAAAACCCAATAACACTTTGCCCGACCCAGGAATCGAACCCGAGACCTCATGCTCAGCAGTAGCGCTCGCGACCACTAGACCAACGAGGCAGTCAATCCGTAGCGTAATTTTAAAGATCTAAGCGTACAGACATGAAAAGCGACTGCTTTATACTATGTAGAGAAGATGCTTGCATATGCATGTTTTGTTGCTGGACGAACTAATCGATCTTTTTCTTTCAATATGTATGCATATGCAGGCGCTGACAAGTGGCTTTCTGAAGTCCTTTATAAGGCCCCGTACACGGTCTGGAGCGATGCGACTTGCGTCAAGCCACACGCGCGCGCCTCACCTATATCCGTCCGATGCTCCGCTAGTCGCGTCGCGATGACTCGTGGCATGCTGTCACAACTTCTTTCATTTGTTTTCTCCGTAGTTGCTGTTGCAAGACGCGTGTCGCTTTAAAGCTTAGCTCGTGGCCACTGGGTTAGGCTTAGATATTCATATTCCCGTCCTCTATCTTGCACTTGTAGTTTGACAGTACCCTATCCTCGTCCAGTACCAGCCGTTCTTGCTACATCTTGCTGCTGATTCCGTGCCAAGGCTGACCTCAAGCTCCTACACATTTTTACATTATTTGTGTTTTACATCGTTGCCTTTTTTTTAAACGTGACTTACAATTAGCCCTCCGGCTAATAGTAACGTTACAATTTGCCGCATGACATTGTTTTACTAAAGTAAAACAAGTAACCCAACGTAGCAGTCGCCGAGCTAGTTTTCTGATTTTACCGAAGATCAGAACCAAGTTTGGCAAAAAAATGATAACTTTTGAAGGAGCACAATTATATAACAATATACCCTCATATATAAGGAGGTTGCACTCGTTCAATGCATTCAAGACTCAATTGGCTGCGTATATAATCACAAATAACACCCTTCCTAAAAACTGAATGCATTGGATGCACTGTATCCTTCTTTCTTGTATCTAGGGCTGTATCATAATTGCCACCGTGACGTCTGTGACGAACTTTATATTTATATAATTTATCTTAAGCATTGTTCTCAAGTAAGTGACTTTGTGTCTTTTTTGAGAATAAAAATATCTTTAAACCTAATATGATTAGTCAAAACACAAGCTAAGTAGCGTTTATTTATCTCGGCTTATTATAACACAGAATCTTCGTAGTAGCCATTTTGGTATGATGGGCTAAAAATCAATTAGTGTTTGCGGTAAAATCTCTTTCATATGGGGATTTTAATATTAAGTTTTTTCGTAACTTTTCATAAGTAATTGGATATTTTCACAAAGGCAAATACCATATTTCTCTAACCACAATTAATGACAAACACTTTTTTACAGACTAGTCTAAAAAGGTTTAAAAACAGGCATCATTTGTCATGTTTAAAAATGAACAAAAACAAGACATATTTTAATTATAAATAAACATGATTATTCATTCTACACCTCAAAATAAAACTCGAGGTAATCCCCTAAGAGATAGAATCATACATATTAATATAAAACAAACAATTCCATTTGATCTCTAAAAACATTCTTCTGTCTTTGTTTTTGGTAGAGTGATCGATCACGGAATAAGTAAATTGGTACAGAAGCTGCACTATACAGACGAAATGGATTGATGGAGACGGTGGATTTATTTTATTTAGTCAGCAGAGTGTTTTACATCAGTATAACCAATATTTTCTTATAATAGCAGAGGGTTTACGGTACGGTACGTCCCTGTGCAACAAGTGGGATTCAAACGCATGACCCCTCTCTCAGCCTAAAGCCCTAATACATTATTGTGAGAAGGAACAAGATGATAATAAATATAAATATTTTTTCACGCTTAAAGGTAGATATTATATATATATAATATCCTCCAATCAGGTATGTGATCTTACTTGTTATTTCGCAACCTAGTAGCATCTGCATAAATCCTTTTTTTTCCCGAATTTTGATTACGTGTTTCAGAATAAAATTGTTTGATGGCAAAGGTAGGTGGTACCTACAGTAGTACCTAAACTTATTAACTTTATTAGGACCGCGTAGTACCTATGTTATCATAAGGTGTCACTGCAATTATAATATAAAAATTGTAATGGAAGTTGAACGAACGTTATAGCTGTAAAAATACGCTTTGAAAAATTACTTAATTGATTCTGTCCTATTCTTTAAACACGAGTTGTGAAGTGAGCCTTCTGAAAATACTTAATCTGTGGACTGATCGAATGACGTCATGACTCTCACATTCAAAACGAGGGTCACGGGAGCTTTGTCTTCAACCTTGAGGAACTTAACCTTCACACTTGTCAGCGAAGTTTCAAGCTCGGACACTATGTGGGTGAATATTTTTTGAAGACAAACTGTACTGTTGTATGTTTATTGATATTGCCTCCTTTAAAGATTAGAATGGATAAAGTTGATCTCTAGACTTGTTTTCTCTTTCAAAGCTTGTTTATTTTTCTACGAAAACATTCATAAAAAGGTTGCCAAATAACCTATGTAATATAATGAAATTTTATACCAATGCGTTACGCAAGTAAATATCTCCGATGATAAAATGGTACTCTATTTTTAAACCGAGAATCGACAGATAAATTAAAAAAAAAAATACGGTTGTTATATAAATACTAACCAAATGTTTTTCTCAATCGCCCCATTCATGTTACAGTCAAAGCGGTGTTCTTATTAAGTCTATACCTTTAAGCTAGTGTTTTACTTAGACCAAATTTTTCATCAGAGTGCTTTATGAAAGTTAATTATTTGAAATAGGTAAAAGTAAAAAAAAAAAAAAAACTTTTTACAAAATAAACCGACTTCCAAAAAAAAAAACTGCAAAGTGAAAAATAACTTTAATTTCGGAAGTCAGTGTCTTTGCTTTTGTTTTTTCATTTTTTGTCACCGACTTCCGAAATTAAAGATATTTTTCACTTTGTAGCGGTTTTTTTTTGTAAGTCGGTTTTTATTTATTGTAAAAAAGTTTTTTTTCACTTTTTGTTTTCTCAGATCATAAGTGCACTAACGAACAGACAGACAGACGGCTAGACGTTACTTTTCATTTAATGTGAGAAGGAATAGGGAAGGTTCCCAAACCCAATACTTGAATGCCACTTCAGTCCAAACATGACAGCTATGCGCATTTTCACTAACACTAGGCCACACCTAAATATATGCCTTAATTTAAGCGCACTGTTCAAACTAGGACTTATTTCAATTAAACCTTATTATTACATGCAATTTTGAATTGCTAAGTAGTCGGTCAGTCAGAACGATGAAGTTAGTTGCCCATTCCAAATCGTAGTAGGTTCCTACTGAGAAGAACGGGCAGGAAACTCCATGGACACTCTTTTAAATCCTCGCGTCGACTTTAATTTCTCGCCTTTTGGGCCACGCACAGATCTTTCATTTTTTACTAATGTTTATTGTTAATTTTGATAGTTTTTTTTTTTTTAATTCTTTGTATTTCCTGTGCGTGTCCCAAATAAAATATATTTCTTTCTTTCTTTAAATCAAAATATTGTTCGATTTTCAACTTTGGGCGCTGGGCCGAGTGTTGAAAACCCACAGCGAGCTTTGATTTAGGCATCAATTATTGTGTCGTCTAGTGTTAGTGAATATGGACATAATATATAGGTCTTGCGTCAAAATCTTCAGCACTTGTTGAACGCGTGTCTAAAGTCAGTCTTACGTCAAACTCCACACATAAATGTCGTGTTAAACTGTTGTGTAGCTATGTTCGGGCAGAAAGGTTATTTATTGTTTATTCTTGCATCCCTAAAATAGCCACAGTTACCATATTCCACTGTTTAACTAAAACAAACATGTCGATCATATGCATCTGTCTTCACTGTTTAGCAAACCCATTAACGCTGACGCTAAGTTGGAGCACGCATTCAATTCCTGTTGACGTTCGTATTACCAATTTGAAACGTCAAGATATTCAATTGATAGCTGTTTTATTCAAACAAACATACATACAAATAAATGAAATTTAAGTGTCATTTGGAATGTCAAAATAACAGCTTTTTACTTAATGCATTATGAAAGTATAAATGATACTTATAACAAAAAAAACATTTCAAAAATGATTGTTTGTCTATCTGTCTGTTTGTTTGGGCTAATCTCCGAAACGGCTGGACAGATTTTGGCGGGACTTTGACTGGCTAATAGCTGATGTTGTACGGAGTAACTTGGGCTACTTTTATTTTAGAAAATTAATAGGGTTCCGCGCAAAAAAATCAAAACGCGTGACATCTCCGACATCCGAAGCTGGAAGGACGGTTTATCGATTTAAAACGTTCTTTTGGTGTGAAATCTTCTTAATATGACATAACATCACGTCTGTATTCTCCGAATAATTAGACACAGGTCTACAGGTCTATAGCACACCCACATTTCACCAGTTATGTTTAAGTCCCATGTAACAGGGGCGAGCCTATTGCCAGAAAGAAAAAAATCCAGATGGAAAAACCCAGATCCGGGAATCGGAACCAAGTCCTCATGATCAGCAGAAGCGACTACTAGACGAAGGAGGCAGTCTAAAGTCTTCTTACTTACGTTCAACATTTACGGTGTGCACGTTACCTAATGTTGAATAGGGAGGATCCTCCGACCAGACGGGTGTTGTGTCTGGTGGGCAACTGCCTAAAATTTGATGTCGGGACGTTGTATATATGCTATTTGTGCGGTAAAATCTGCTTGCACGATGCAGGATTTTGCGTGACGTCAGTGTAACGCGTAGCTCGCATGTGGCGGTCTAGATGCCGCTACATTGTTAGCCGCATTCAGCTCCCCTTTTAGTTTGAGTTGAGCTTCAATAAGTAATTGGGTCATTCTAAACATCATAAAATTAAAAAAAAGCTTGACATTAAACATTTGAATGGGCTATTTACGCATTTAAATCTGTCTCTTATACACAATAACAGGAATCAAACAATTCCAGAACTCAATCGATTTACTATCTGTGAGCACGATATACAATCAATAGAACAGTCCAGTCCAGTTACTGAACTACAACACTGTCTGAGCATCAAATCGTCCAATCCTATTATCTAACCAAAGCCTAACGATGTATGAGGCTAATAGAATTTGGCACAGGTCAAGCAGGACAGTTAGCACGATTCACACTTGTGTAGGTATACTCGACCTCGTAATTGCTTTATCAGATTTGACAACAATTCCCAGTGTACAAGTATCTTTTGGCATGTGGCCATAATCAGATATAACGTTGCTATCTTGTTTTTTCACAAAACAAGTTCGCAAATGTTTACCAACAGCACCACCCTGTCAATGTCATTCAAACACCAAAAGATCCTCGGAGCATTTTTACTAGTAACTTCACTAAGGTTTAAATAACATAACTGTCACAGACAAATAGACCTTGTCGTTGTATGACACAAGTGACATTAAACCTGAGGGTGGTAAAGCAATAACGAGGTCGAGTTTACTGTGCTCGGTCAATTATTTAGCGTATACTCACGTTTGGATTTACATTAAACTGTGGCTCGGCCTGTATTGGTTGGGAGGCAATCGGTTGAGGCGATGTAGGTTGGTCCAAGTTATAAACGACAGGACTGAATTTAAAAAAATATCCATCTTACCAAAATTTCCACACATGTTTGATCAACGCATGTCTTATGTCATTCTTACGTTAAAAAGTTGTTTAGCAACTGATAAACGTGGTTTCGTGGTAGTCATTAAGGTATTGTTCTGAATCTGAAGGGTCGTTTATTCATCTGATAACCTATGAGACTAAATTAATAATTTTCTTCGAAGTGGACAACAAAAAAAAATACAAAGTGAAAAATAACTTTAATTTCTGAAGTCTTTGTTTTATATTAATTGGTATTCATCTTGACTACCCACATAAATTGCTACTAACTTAGCCTTAAGATAAGTAATTACTAACTAACAAAATATAGACGTTACCTAGTCTGAAATAAACAAATTTTATTTATTTATTTATTTTACTAGTATCACCAACTTGCGAAATTTATTTTCACTCGGTAGTGTTTTTTTGGAAATCAGTTGTTTATTTGTTTTTGTAAAAAAGTATTTGTTTTTCAGTTTTAGCTGTGGTTCCTTCCTACCCCACTCCAATTCGTATAACACTGAGACTTGTAAAAAACTTTTTTGTTTCAGATATGAAAAAAAACTACCAGTCTTTTCTGTTTTAGGTTTTTTTTCAAAATTACGAAAATAAAAATATAGTAAGATGGTTATCGTCAAAGATGAGCTGATATTAGATTTATTTTGTTTAATAAAGAAAAACCATAAAAATCCCATTGCTTGGTGGGCAGGACTTTGCAAATCAACTGCTTGGTCTAAAGTAGCCATAAACTATCTCCTACTACTACTATTACTACTTTCTCCTTTCTTTATTTTCTTCCTACTACATCGGAAGTGTGCGAGAGAACATTTAGTACGTACAGCGACATTCATAACAAAAAACGTAATAGACTGAGAAATGATAGGGCTATGAAAATAGTGTACATTGTGTACAATTTAAGATTGCAATCAGTACGTACAATCAGCAACAATATCGACAGGAGGAGAAATAATCAAAGTTCCTGGTAATATAACTGTTGATTCAGAATCAGATGAAACAAGTAAAGACACAGAACATGCCAATTATTCCCTTGTTGATAACACAAGCGTAGCTACCGATACCGATGCAGATAATTGTAGCACTGATGAAAGTTTAAGTATTTTTTTAAGTTCATAATAATATGTACCTCTATGTATAATTTCTAATTTCATTGTTTAAAACATAATTTGACTTGAATTAAAAATAAAACAATCATAGTTAGTTTTATTCTATTTTATTTTATGTATTTTACTTTTTCTGAAAAAAAAAACAAGTGTAGAAAAACAAACGACGGTGCCAAGTTTTTTTTTCATGTTTTTTTTTGCATGGTTATGAAAAAACATTTGTTATTTACATATTCAAATTATATTATGATTGAAATAAATTTAATAAAAATAAAAAATTATAATTGACATTTGAATAAAATTAAAAATACAGTTAAAATGAGAAGTAAAATTCATGGTTACTCTACTCTAATTTGGAAAGCAAATAAAGAAAACTTCTTTTGGATCCAATGATTCGTTGACATTCTTCATTTAGATATGTTATGACTGAAAACATTTGTTTACATTTCAGGCTCCCATTATTACTCACATGAATATTCAAACCGTTTCTGAGTCAAATTGTTCAGAGAATTTAGTAAAAATAATAATTTACAATTATATTCTAGGTCTCGTTCATCTCCCATTCAATCAGTCTAACAAAATAACTATTACTTTCGTTACATATTAATAGGGTTTAATAGTCTACGTGTATATTTTTATGTAAATTCCTATGAATAATAAGTTTCTATTTATTATTTTAATGTTCTAGTCTTATTTCACTTCAATAATATTATTATTGCCTATAGAAGAAAATGAAGGGAATTCTAATATAAACAAGGTAAATAACTTCACAAAGGTATCCTGAAAAAGAATACCTGATATAATTTTGACACGTCTTTTCCCTGCTATGGTGTTAAGGAAGAAAACTAAAAGAATTCCGAAATGATTATACATAAATAAGCAATTTCTTGTGCATCGTATTAATTTATGGAAGTACAGGAACAATATTTGTAGGGTGTATAAATATATTTAAATAGAACTAACAAAGGGCGATTCCATTATATTTGCTGCCCACTTATACCGAGGTGGTAGGTGCCCCAGCCCTTCTTATAAACGGAGGAGGTTCTCAATTCGTCTGTAAATATATATGTCGGAGACGGTCATTAGTATGGACACTAAACGAAGCGCAGCACGAGTTCCGGGAGGTGGCAGCACCATCGCGATGACGTGCATACTTGGCTAACTTCGTGCTATGAAAGAGCCTGGCTGATGGAGGAGCGCTGATGGGACCAGTGGACACTTACCATTCTGCCATTGAGGAGATCAGTACCTCCACCTTAGGAATTGTCACGCGTTCCGTATAGTGGTGTGGTGTACCTACAGTGTGTGATTCGCTAGTGTGATAAATTTGATCGTAAATAATAATTTGATTTGAACTGCAAACGGTTTTTCTATTGCGCAATAACCAACATTACCCATAGTACGCCCACAGTAGTTAAAATATGGCTGATAATAACGAGAGAGACATACCTTCTCCGTCATATATATATGTTCATTGATATTTTCGTCAATTGTTTCAATTGCTGAGGAAGCTTGCGTGGTAAACCTATATTAATTTTACTAACTTTGCTTCAGTAGTTTTTGAGGTAACTTCCTGTCACTAATATTTACATAGCAAGTAGAGATGTAAATGTGTATTAAAGAAGAAGAACTCCTGAAATACAGGTATTATATATCTAGCTCTGGAGTCAGGGCTTCACAATAATTGTAATGAATGTTATGCAAATAAATTATTATTATATTATTATTACTTTCAGATCATTCACATATTTTTCCCCCAATCTGACAAACAGTTGTTAGTTTCAGTAGGTTGAAACGTCCTTTAACATCTTGAATCACGCGTAAAGAGACACAATGATTATTAATATCTATATTGTGTCTCGCTGGATATTGCGACTTCGGGACTCAAAGAGTTAAAACTCAGTCTATTAAGGAGAAGGATCGAAATAATAACTGTAACTTCACGAATAAATAGAGGAATAATGAACTTTGTATCAACCAACCATTCTTCTTGTTCTCACTTTTTAAAAGCTAATAACAGTAACGTTTCCAGTTTCTTTGTGACTCCCACACGAAATTTTTAAGGTCATCAGATGACTTGAAGTTTAAAATGCCTATGCATTCCACAGCTGTCCTCGACAAATCCTTTACTGTCCAGGTCGCTCATTTGTGGAATGCATTGCCAGTTCAAATAAAACGCGCGCAGTCGTTACTTGTTTTTAAAAGACTCGTGAAAGAACATTACTTGTCGTTGTATCTTGCTCTCGTAACTCTAATTTATGTATAGTTTTCATTTATTATTTTTATTTACGTATAGATACTTATTATTTGCACCAACGAAAGCCCCATTTTATGTCCAGGAAAATCACTGTCCATTCCAAGGTTGCTTGGAGTAGATCGCAGAAAGCGATAAGGCTGCCCATTGTATATAGGTATTTTGTAGTGTTTTTTTTCTGTTATGTATTTTGTGGTGTATTATAAAGAATATATAAAAAAAACTTTTTTACAAAAAAACAACCGACTTCCAAAAAAAAACACTAAAAGACGTGAAAAATAACTTTAATTTCGGAAGTCGGTGTCAGGTTGTGTATTTTCGTTTTTGGTCACCGACTTCCGAAATTAAAGTTATTTTTCACGTCTTTTAGTGTTTTTTTTTGGAAGTCGGTTGTTTTTTTGTAAAAAAGTTTTTATTTTTCACTTTTTAGTTGCGGTACCTACCCCACACAAACTCGTATACCACTACTTGGTGTGTAAATAACAGTGACAGGAAATTATTAACACATCATCCATATAAACTAAGTGGAAAAAATATGCAATATTAAAGATAACTCAAAAACTACTGGTCAGACCTTGATCAAATTTAAATGGGACCACATGTGAAGCACCACCTATCAAATAAAAAAAGAATCATCCAAATCGGTTCACCCAGAAAAAAGTTATGAGCTAACACACATAAAAAAAAAAAAAAAAAAAAAAAAAAAAAAAAAACATACAGACGAATTGAGAACCTCCTCCTTTTTGGGAAGTCGGTTAATAAATAGTAGCGCTTTTGGCAAAACAACATTAACTAAAGGAGCAATTTAAAAGGTAAAAATACTGTCTATGATATTTACGAACCTGTAATTTGGAATAACATTAGTATAGTTCATCCCTACGAAGTACAAGCAATGATTGTTCCAATAACCAGTAACAATATAAATTAGTTTGAAGCTTACCTGGGTATATTTAAAAATAATTGTTTTAGCTAAAAAACAATACAATTATTTATAATTACATCGCCACAGTTTATGTCTTGCACCACACCAGTATAGTCTATTTTCTAAGGAAAAAAAAAGTATCACTGGAAATGGGTAGGTAGTCAATATCGTTGGATCCAACCACAGAGCGTTAAAAAAAGATAGAGGAGCCTGTAAGCTCTTTGGCTTAGCATAATAACAAGTCTGTATTTCCCGGAGGGGTAGGCAGAGTTTATAGTAGATAGCTATATATTTTATTGCTATAAGCTTTTTTGATAAAAAATCACAACACTCAAGATAAGCTTGTACATGTGTTATAGCTTAGATAAAGTATAAGTTATTTATAATATTTACTACGGAATATTTTAAATGTACCTCCGAAAGGAAACATGAAAAAAAAAAACATCATTCATTGTTTAAAAAAGACGAGAGCAAGATGGCGGCTTAATTCAGAATTAAAAAAATATTCTTCTTTTATGAGCACGAACTGCATTTAGACCTCATTGTTCACTGTACGTCTGAGTTTGAGGTATGTAGCGGGGCCACCACGTAATAAAAAATAAATTAATAGCTCATGCCTTACCAAACACTGAGCAGTGGTGGCCCAGTGGTAACAGCCACGTCTTACCAGTTTAGGTTGTGGGTTCGAACCTAGATAGGCGCTTTACTTTCTGTAAATTATTTCACCACCACTGCTCGCAAAACGGTGAAGGAAAACATTGTGACGAAACCAGCATGTCCTGAAACCAAAAATTTGAAGACATGTGACATCTACCAAACGGCACTAGGCCCGCGTGGTGTATGGAAGTATGGACGGAAGTATTTTTATGTACCTTTACAAACACTTACAGTTTTTTTAATCCTTAATTGTAATAAATATTAACACCGATAGTACTTTATCCAAAATCGTCAAAGTCCCTTCATGTCATCCGCGTCCCTATAATAAAATTGATTTCATAATCATTTCAGCACGAACCAGGAACTTATATACAATTCTATTTTCTTTATTCGCTCTGTGGATACAACCGCCGGAGGATTCGCCGCGGGGTGCCCACGTGTTCCGAGCTGATTTATGTCAATATTTATATCATATACTACGAAGCCTCATTTATCTGATGGCTGCAAGCGTGGCTATGGGTGGTCGCAGAAGGGAAAAGTTTTATTAGGTGTATATACATATATACACTTGTTCAGGGCGGCAATAATAGGCAAAGCCGGGCGCAAAATCGAATATAATCAAGTAATTGCTTCGGGTCGGCTTTGTTGTTCAACAAATACTGCCGAATCGAACGTGCCGACGCCGATCGGCTTACAGTTATGATGTTGTAAGCAGAGTTTTTTTTAAGAATATGGTCTGGAATAAAACTATCCGGAAAAGGAGAAGGAATTGCTGGCATAACAGCTGACCATGTTTGTCATAGGAAAAATTTTCGTTGGAAATCTATTCCAACGAAAATTTTTTTTTTTTTTTTTTTTTTTTTTTTTTGATTTTTTTTTTTGACTCATCTGAGTCCTTGATTCGACGGATTCAACATGAATATGAAACAAGTCGATGAAACGATTTAGAATATTAAATACACATTTCAAATAGGCAAATCTGTGAACATACCTAAAAGGGATTTAAGTACTGACTTTGTTATTAAATAATCGTAATCACCAATAAAAACGGACCTTTCTATTTTCTATAAGTGCGTTATTTCTAAAATCAATCAGAATTTACAGAAGTTTGCCTGTACAAACCAATAATAGGAAATGGACACAAATTGTTAATTAAATTGACAATACCTCTAAACAATCCTTATCCAACTGAAATATGTACTGTCATTACTTTCGGTAACCGTTCAAGTCAATTAACTAAATGGTCTGTCGATTAAAACAATTGGTTTCAATCCATTCTCTCGTTCTGACATTTTGTTAATTAATTACCGGATTGGAATAGGTCACACTCCTTTGGCCCGAATTTAAATTTCTCGATTTCGTAAAGCTTTTACTAAATAATCTTAAAACTAGTGTTCCAATTTATTGAAATTAAAGGAATTGAAATCTCTAGGCTTTTCTATAGCTCACGATCGTGAGTTTTTCTCCTCCATGTCCCTCCCGCAGTAGTTTTCAAGTCGTCTTCCCATCTTTGAAAAGGTCTTTCTCTTTTCCTTCATTGGGATACTATTATTTTACGTTTCTGGCTCATCTTTCGTTTTTATTCCTGATAACATCATCAAGTCAAATAACTAAATGATCCAACAATTAAAACAATTGCTTTCAATCCATTTTCTTGTGACATTTTGTTAATTACCGGATTAGAATAGGTCACTCCTTTGGGCGTAGGGTTCTGTACATTTTGTTATCTTCTTGACCTGATATCGTTCAGAAAACCACTCCTATTGCACTTGGGCTTCCTAATAAATCTCTACGATTAGCAGAAGGTCTAATTGTTTATTTCGTTTTCTAGTCAAAATCAAAATCAAAATATTTTATTTCACATAAACCAACATGGGCACTTATGAAACGACAGAAGCTAGGTGCACGGTTCTAATTGGTTGTTTCCTATGAAGAAGAACCGGCAAGAAACTCCACGGTTACTCTTTTAAAAATAAGGGGCTTTTACAATGTTTTAAATTACAGTGTCGATAGATATGGGAGGACAGTGTAAATGATAAATGATTATTAACCGACTTCACAAAAAGAAAAAGTTGAGAACGAACAGACGAATTGAGAACCTCCTCCGGTTCTCAATTCGTCTGTTCGTTCTCAACTTTTTTTCTGGGTGAACCGATTTAGATGATTCTTTTTTTATTTGATAGGTGGTGCTTCACATGTGGTCCCGTTTAAATTTGATCAAGGTTTGACCAGCAGTTTTTGAGTTATCCTTAATACTGCGCATTTTTCCACTTAGTTTATATGGATGATGTGTTAATAATTTCCTGTCACTGTTATTTACACACCAAGTACTGGTATACGAATTTGTGTTGGGTAGGTACCGCAACAAAAAGTGAAAAATAAAAACTTTTTTACAAAAAAACAACCGACTTCCAAAAAAGACACTAAAAGACGTGAAAAATTACTTTAATTTCGGAAGTCGGTGTCTTTGGTTTTGTATTTTCGTTTTTGGCCACCGACTTCCGAAAAAAGTTATTTCTGTCTTTTAGTGTTTTTTTGGAAGTCGGTTGTTTTTTAACCGACTTCACAAAAAGGAGGAGGTTCTCAATTCGCCTGTATGTTTTTTTTTTATGTGTGTTAGCTTTGAACTTTTTTCTGGGTAAACCGATGTGGATGATTCTTATTTTATTTGATAGCTAGTGCTTCACATGTGGTCCCATTTAAATTTGATCAAGGTCTGACCAGTAGTTTTTGAGTTATTCTTAATACTGCATATTTTTTCCACCTAGTTTATATTGATGATGTGTTCATAATTTCCTGTCACTGTTATTTACATACCAAGTAGTGGTATACAAATTTGTGTGGGGTAGGTACCGCAACTAAAAAGTGAAAAATAAAGACTTTTTTACAAAAAAACAACCGTCTTCTTAAATAACTTTAATTTCAGAAGCATACTGCTGAGCATGAGGTCCTGGGTTCGATTCCCGGGTCGGGCAAAATGTTATTGGGTTTTTCCATCTGGAATTTCTCGGTAGCAGCCCGGAGTCTGGATTTGTGCCCGGTTGATGGCAATAGGCTCGCCACCTATTTCATGGGACTTAAACATAACTGGCGAAATGTGGGTGTGCTATAGGTACACCTCTGCCTAACCCTTCGGGGAATACAGGCGTGATGTTATGTGTGATGTATGTATGATTTCAGAAGTTGGTGGCCAAATACGAAAATACAAAACGAAAGACACCGACTTCCGAAATTAAAGTTATTTTTCACTGGCTTTTAGTGTTTTTTTTGGAAGTCGGTTGTTTTTTTGTAAAAAAGATTTTTTATTTCTGCAAGTAGGTTTGGACCAACACTTTTACACGTCAATAATATTTTTTAAACTAGATGTGGTCGGCGTTTCCTATCTGACTACTCTGAGAAAAAAGGCCGAAACAAACTCAGAGGTCACAGTCTCTTTTAAAGTCCAGACATGTTCTTGGTCAGATCATGTGAAGACCATGTAGATTGGTATCTGAAATGGTCTTTTGAGGAAAGAACCACACAGATTGAGTAGACGTGTCTAGTCAGTGCACGCATTTTTCAGTTATCGTGCAGCTCAACTCAGGAAGTCAGGACTTAAAGAGCTCAACGATTCGACGAACAATACCAAAGAAAGGACATTTTGGTAGGCTGCATAAATTACTCAGTAGTACTGTAGGCCTGTCAACAAGTAACAGGTACTCAATAAAATATAAAAAGGTCTACAAATCGAGTCTATAAGTTAGGCCTACAACGTTCTCATATTCACAAAATATAGAAGAATCTATATAAAAATAAAAGCCTATTTAAACCAAATGACATAATTACCATTACAACTGTAACAAATCTGAATTAAAACCCTGTCTACAAAAGCCATAAGTAAAGAGTTGACATAAGAATTAGAGGTATAATGTCAAGAGGTTATAATGTTAGAGGTATGTAATGAGAAGATCATGTCAAAGAAGAAAGTAAAAAAAAACATATATTTTTTTATAAACTTCGTATTTTGGGAGCAGTTAATAGACATTTACATAGTGATGCCGTTAATGAGGTACCAGGGAAGCCACATAGTAAATCTGCCAAGCGTAGAGAAAACTCTTATTCGGTTGTTCATTACCGAATTCTCAACGGCAGCCATCGATTCTCCACCTCATATGGTCTACATGCATACGCATAATGAAATGATATTTATTTCTGTAAGTAGATTTTGTAAGATACTTTTACACGTCAATTTTTTTACCAATATTTTAAATATTGCTGCATACTTTCTGGGTCTCCATTCTAACATTTACCTACCTCATCTATTATCAGATTTTTGGCATGCATGGTCTAATGCATTCCATTTCTACCTGGCTATTACTTATTCTGCTTCGTTTACGTTCCTACATCTGGTCATAGACGCATGCCGGTTGCGAGTACTACTCACCTGATCTTTCTGAAGAACATCACCAATAAGGTCACTATATGTCATTTTAGGGCGGCCCCATCCGGCGTTTCCACTCAAATTGTAAATATTTCACTCATCCTCTCAACATGACCAAACCATCTAAGCATACTAGGAGCATGAGTATGTAAGGATCGTAGCAGGCAGCGTTCTGTAGTTTCTGCCTACCCCAATGGGAAGAAAGCGTGAGTTTATGTTTAATACACCCAAAGACACACACAGGGTTTGGGTGTATTTAGTAATAGCCAGGAAGAAATAGAAGTCGGCAGGCCACGTACGACCACGGTTTGGACATGATCTCACACGAGCTATGGTCATTATTAAAAAAAAACGGTGACGAAATCTTCTACTGCTAAACATTGATCTCCCTAAACGCCATTGAATCCTTTGTAAAAGAACATACAGCCTTAATTAACTGTCGAACAGTACTAGCTTGTAATCAATACGCTTTAGACTTAACGTTTGTTAGTTAAGCCATTTCACTTGGCTTCACAGTCCGGTGCACGCTGTCCGCCACAACCAGGTCCAACTAGGAAATTCGAAGTAACTGATACATGTAAAGATTTCTTTATTTTTTTACATTTTGGGGAGTACTTTTAATGTGACTCTTTTTTTAATGGTGGCTTCGTACTGATAAAAGGTCAAGTGACGTTTATAAAATCAAATTAAATAAAAAACTTCTCGAATTGAGAACCTCTTCCTATTTTGAATTTGATTAGAAATAGCGTCAACGAGTGGCGATCCTTAGATGATCATCTGTTCGGGGTAGAAAGTTCTGCTAATCATGCTGACAGTCCAATATTTTTACCATACCATGTGGTCCATAAGATAGGTATTCTTATAGCATTACATAACCATATTTATTGTGAATGTAAGGACTATGTCCGTAATTTTTTTCCGTACCTTAAGCGGCCTTCTGAAAGTTCCTTTCTTTGGTATTGTTCGTACAGTCGTTGAGTTCCTTAAATTCTGATTTGAGCTACTCGATTACTAACAAAGATACTTGCACTGACTGGACAGGTTCACTCAAAACTGTGTGGTTCTTTCCTCAAAAGACCATTTCAGACACTTATCTATGCAGATTGATCTCAGCATGTGTACCAGAGGACCATGTGGTCCTCACATGATCTGACCAAAATTAAAAGAGACTTTGACCCCTGAATGTGTTTCGCCATTTCTTCTCAGGTGTAGCCAGATAGGAAATGTTGAATCTATCTATCTTTTTTTAATTATTATATATTATGTGCAAAAGTGTTTCCGATAATATCTTGTTTACACAATAAATAATTTCATTTCATTTCCGTCTTATTACAAAACGAGTTCTTACTTTAGTCCAAGCTCAAACCATTGATACAGTTATTTTGAACTTTATTCCGAGCACTGTAAAGTTTTTATTTCAAACTTGATTGGTTCTCTAGATAAAACCTTGTTTTACAAACATACCGATAGATTTTGTTCGGATACGAGAGAAGAAGTCGCGAATAGAGTGAGTTCATACTTGTAGTAGGAAGGATCAATACAGATTCATATAGGAATACTAGTATTACGCAACCAACCCACATTGCTTGAAAATCTCTTGCGTACTTCGAAAACTGATATCGTAGTAGCTACGACTGGCGTAGCCCTGGCATTGTAGCTGTCGGGACGTATCGTTCGAAGCGTTTCTGACGTCAGTGCTACGCTTGCTACGTAGATCGTAGCAAATCGGCGACGTATTTTGCGTGGGTTTGTTTTTATGTTGAAATAAGTTATAGGTTTTTTTTTAAGTTAAAAAATCTCTATTTTCTTATGTGTTTCCTTTTTATTATTTTCTTCTTAATTTCTCATATTACATAAAAATGCTCTTATGGACTTTAAAATTGCTATCGTAGTAGCTGCGAGTGGCGTAGCCGTGACATTGTAGCTGTCGGGACCTTTCGTTCGTAGCGTAATAACTGACGTCATTGCTACGCTTGCTACGCAGTCGTAGCAAATCTCCCATTTTGTGTGGGTTTTTCTATTGATACGATTTTTATTCTTCTTTATTGAATGAAAGGTTTATAATTGGATTCGATTCTAAATTGATTTAGGATCTTAACATTTTCTTTGGAAAATATTATGTAAGTGTTTAAGTTAATTACATGTTTTTATAGGTTTCTCTATAAGAATTTCCAGTATTCAAGTGACTAAAATCTTTACCTTATACAGAGTTAACTTGGACCAATATTTTAATTAAATTTATTGGACTGTTAAGTCTATGACATGTAATATATCTCACCTGACAATTTTTATGACATTTGTAGTATTCAGAATTTATTTTATTTTTTGAGTATAATAATTTTGTAATATTATTTTAATAATTATTTAATTATTTCAAAAATCATATAAATATTTGCACACCTTAGTAGGTAATGATACAAAGTACTTTATATTTATTTGTAACATCCGTTTATACCTAACTGTATTAAGCTAATAAATAATTTGATTAGATTTGATTTGAATAAGTTTTCTATTTAGGCCATTTTTTTCTCGCGATTGGGTGTTCATAAACATGATGTAATTGTGTCAAGATATTCAAAATCAAATAATTTATTTCGAACAAATCATGTAGGTACATAGGTAGTACTTTGTCAAAGTGCCGGTCATTTAGTCAGAATGTTACAGCTAGTTACCCATATTATACAGTTTCCTATCATTTGCGACTTCGAGTTACAGTTATGTGAATATAATCCAGCATTGCATATGAAAGCTGTCACGCCCTTTATGCCTGGAGGCTTTTATGTAGGTTTTGCTTACATTTTTATTTTTTAGCTTAAGTATAGTTTTCATTGTATTTGTTGGTATATTGGCGTGGCTAGCTGCCATATTATGGCTAATAATTTAATTTAATGTTCTGTGCCTCGTAATGTTAATTACTTTGCATACCTACCATTGTATAGAACCAAGTTTTTTTTTTCTAACTGAACAGACAGCAGTGCTGTTGGGGAGTTTGTTACGCCACTTCTTCTCCCCAGCTAACGCACTAGGAAGTGGTGAAGGGCGGGCGTTTTGGGGGACTATCTTATGTAATTTTGACGTTCGATAAGTGCTGATTCTCAGCCTAATTTGAATAAATGACTTTTGATTTCCTATGGAAAAGGAAACCCAATGCTGTGTTGGCACTTTCTATCGAATAAATAAACACTGCGTTTCGCGTTAAATGCGTTCAGAGCAGAACTGTCGCTTCTATACATTCTATCGTCCTACGGTCCTACTCATGGCCGACCTTTGCGGCTTTGTGTTGTTCTAGCATTAAAGCCAGAGGCTAGACTGCAAGTTCATTATCGTAATAACCTTTAGGTTTAACTGAGCTTTTAGTTACGCGAAACTGCTTGGTTGGAGTTTGAAGTCTAGGGCATACTAAGTGCCTAACTTTATAGCCACTAAATTGGGCTGGTTGATAGGTCAGGTTAAATTAAATTTTGGTAGTCTGTTTCTAGGCTGAGATTGAAATAAATATATACAGCATTATGCTGAGCGATGGCCGTTTTGCACGGAAGTAATGCATTTTTTCCCCATTAAGCTCTACTTATTTTACTTTTAATTTTCTGCGTTATATTAGGCGTTATATTAATACACTTCTATTATTTATTTATTTATTAAAACTTTATGCACAAGTAAAAAAAAAGTACTGTACAAAGGCGGACTTAATGCCTGAGGCATTTTCTACCAGTCAACCTTAGGGTGATGCAGAGACAAAACATGGCAGGTGCAACATAAGGGATAGATAACTTGAAAAATAATAAATACTAATACATACATACATATAACGAAAATAAACTTAGTCAAGAGAAATAACGATAGGAAGAGGAGAAAACGAATCCAGCAAATCAGCGCTGGGATGATTCTGCCAACTTCTTATGAATATGTTCACGTGCCTTCAATATAAAAGATAACCGACTGGTTGCCATCCTGATGTTCAGAGGGAGCGCATTCCAAAGAAAGACCGCCTGGACAATGAAAGAAGAGTGAATGAAACCAGAGCGGTGAGAAGGACATCGTAGAAGACGATTGTTGGTGGAACGAAGATTTTTACTATGCGCGAAGCATAAGTATTGAACATTTGAAGTGAGGTAAGAAGGAGAAGTAGGTTTGTCGAGAATAGAAAACACATACACAGAGCCCTCAACTCTCTGCGCTGACGAATGGGTAAGGGGTAAGGGCAGGGGGTCTTGGTGTTTGACTACGAAAAGTAATGTGTAAAAATCCTTTATTTTTTTGGGGTGAGAAGAACCTTGTTTTTTTTTTTAAATCTGTATTTCACTGTTTGGTACCTACTTATTTGTTTTTAATAATAGGTTCAAGATTTCTGACAAAAATAATGTCAAAAGTCCCAAAAGCCAGCACCAAAGTTTCATTATTAGAAAGTGCAATGCATTATGCTTAAAATATTCATTACTTGGAATTTTTCCACATTAAGAAGGCGATTCATTACTTAATTTCACCCCTTATTTGCTTTTACACTTAATTTATTTCACCTTTGACAAAAATATAATGGCCTTGACACCCAATGGGCATAATTTCTACGAATTGTAAATGTTATTATATTCTGTGTCAATTTTAAATACCTACGTAGGTCCAATTTAATTGTTTATCGATATAATTTACCTATTTTGATTAATTATTCACTCGCTGTTTATTCATTATGATTGCAAACTGATGTTAAATTTTGGGCTTAAATCTTTTTACATTCATCATAATTTAATTAGAGATTTTTTCATGCTTCCTATTAGCACTGACAAAGCAATGTTCTATTAGCGAAAATGATGATAGAAAAGTCTATAATGTATTAGATGGGCATAAGCTACCAAAACGCTTATAATTATCAATCTTCTTTGTAAGTCGTTGTAGAAAAACGAAACGCTTTGAACGCGATTGTCACTTGTCTTGGCCCTAAGGACTAAAAAGTACAAAAGCAAATTGTCTATCAAAACAAAATTAATGTCAATTTCTAACAGTTTCAGTTCTCGCTCTGAAGTTCCATCTTATAAATCCGCACACGTAGGTACTCAACAAAAATCATGAAACAAAATACAGGCCCAACAGGCTCTATGTACAGCTGACAAAATCAATTTGTACCTATGATCTTGCTTTTATAAGGGTGAGTCCAAACTAGAGCATAATTTTTTTACAGTACTTCGAACACTTTGTCGAACATCGGGCAATACGCTCGTCTCAATTTTTTGTTCAACTTGATTACTAAACTACAGAACCTGTAAACTTTTGAAGAAACGGTACATTATGATATAACTACAATTAAAAGATCAAGTTGCCGAACATTTTTGACAAAAAATAATTCAGCCCCTAGCCATAAACCTAGTAGTACCTAATCCCCTTTCTGGATTCAACCATCGTTTCTTTGGTTGCCCCCGATTTTATTACAAGATAATACAACTCACAAGACAGGCATTTTATCTATAGTTGTCGCGTTTTAGCATGGTAATAGCGGTCATTAACTCACCTACATTTTCTAGCATTTTTTTATTTCAAAAACTGAAAATAGCCCGTTAATGTGTTCAATCAATATTTATCGTGATCTTCAACATGTTCCAATAACGAAAAACCATACATGGTTTTTTTCTTGGGTTCCTACGGAGAGATATTAAGAAAAGGTCAATGACCGCTATTGCTATGCTAAAACGCGACAACTATAGCACAGTTGGCCTCAAAAAAATGTATAAATCGACAAGAATTCATTTGATCGTCTACAATTTGTGTTCCATAATACTGTATCAATTTTAAGCTACAATTAAGTACCCAGTATATCATAATCATAACAAGCGATATAACACATGATGGCGTCGTTGGTCTATTGGTCGCTAGCACTACTGCTGAGCATGAAGTCCTGGGTTCGATTCCCGTTTCGAGCAATATATAATAGGGTTTTTCCATCCGGAAAATTAGAGTAACAGCCCGGAGTTTGGATTTGTGGCGGTTGATGTCAATAGGCTTGCCCCCTGAACTCAAACTCAAACTCAAAGCATTTAATTCAATTAAACCATTTACAGGCACTTTTGAATTGTCAAAGAGTCGGTCAGTTAGTCAAAAAGTTGAAGCTACTTGCCCATTCCAAAACGTAAATCTCTATGGAGAAGAACGGGCAAGAAACTCCAAGGACACTCTTTTTAAATCAAGATATTACAAAATCGTTGGTACATTATTCTTGTTGCTTCTATATGTGAGAACAATGTAAATAAAATAAAAATAAAATGCATATTAAAAAAGAAATCAAAATATAAGAATAATAAAAAGTTAAGAGATGACCAGTCTCAACTGACGGCGCCCGTTCACGAACATGACGCGTGGATCAGCACCATCCAGCTCAACCATTTTGTAGGGAACTGAATGATCCAACACACGTGCCACCACCTGTTACATGGGACTTAAACTGGCGAAATGTGGGTGCACTATTGGTGCACCTCAGCCTAACCCTTCGGGGAATACAGGCGTGAATCTATATAATGTTGTATCACTGGCACGAATGTTACAATATAAACGCTCCAGTTTGCACCCACCTTAACGTAGACTCGGAGATTCATACTCAGCTAGTCGAGACATAAAATACGCTTTGAAAGCAATAAGAGGATTTGGTACAAAGGCAAATTGAGATCCCTGTTCGTATAGGATTTGCGAGTATTGTCGCTGTCATTGGGCTCAGTTCGCAAAAAAAAAAGAATGTGTAAAAGGTTTGTTGTTCCTGATTACAGGGCTCAGATTTTTGGGACGAATACATTGTGGGTTTTGTAATCTTGCTGAAGTTACAATATATTGTTCTTTGGTTGTTTTAATACGACTTTGTTAAAGGTTGGTCGTAGGTGCGATTGCTGAGCATGGCTCTGGGCTCGATCCCCAGGTCGGGAAAAATGTTGTTGGGATTTTTTATTAGTTCTAAATTCTCAATAGCAGCCATATGTGTGGGTTTGTGCCTAGAGAGAGGTATTAGGCTCGCCCTTATATGGGAGTTAAAAGTAACTGGCAAAATGTGAGAGTAATGTACGTTTTTGCCTATATGCATGCCCTCCACCTCTTTCCTAAGCTAGTCGCATCGATTTCAAACATCAAACAAGTTCTTATTAGTCGCAAGTAGCGACTAAGATATTTCAAGCTTGGTGATTTTGCAGTAATAATATAAATTTATAAATAATAAAAAACTTTTTTACAAAATAAAACAACCGACTTCAAAAAAAAAACACTACAAAGTGAAAAATAACTTTAATTTCGGAAGTCGGTGTCTTTGGATCTGGTGGCACGGAAGTGCCCCCGCCAAGACGAGCCAAGCGAAGCGCAAGGGCACTACCTACCTTTTCCCGAAGTGTTTCGTCGTTTTTTTGAACCCTCATAGAGTTGGTTTCCGATGTACCAGATAGTTCATATTCTCAGGATATGATGTCTATAATAGACTAATTAAACATACAAAGTCTCAATTGAATAGCTCTAATACTTTAGATTTTATTGATATCTAAAATACACCGACTTCGTCACTGACACACTCACTGATACACTGACACACTGATGACCATCAAAATGTTTGGCTACTTCCTGAAGTGCTAGAAAGCTGAAATTTGGTATGTAATCTAAGTTTAGTATACAACCAACAAAAAAAATCATAAACTTATAACTTTCGCCCCCCATCCCCTAAAATGAGGGGGTGGAAGTTTGTATGAGACTTCAAAATGTTAGAGTACTTCCTGAAGTGCTAGAAAGCCGAAATTTGGTATGTACACAAAGTTCAGTATACAAAAAAACACTACCGTGCCCCCAGATAAACATAAAAAAAAGAAAAAAAAACACTAAAAAGACTGCCCAGCAACTTACAAAAATAACTGAAATCCCACCAAAAACATTTCATGTAAAATGTTGCCAAGACGACCACATAAGGTTTGCCCTGTGAAAAAGATATTAGATCTCATGTAGAGCCAAGCTTCTGAATCTACACGGCCTAACTCTACCGACCCTAACTTCACAAATTCTACATATTAGTAAAAATGTATGGCTTGGCTGTTTCGTTACTTACCTCAGAAACTAAATATTCGCATCACCTCCACGATAGTAGTGAAACGGCGAAGCCAAACATTTTTACTGATATGTAGAATTTGTGAAGTTAGGGTCGGTAGAGTTAGGCCGTGTAGATTCAGAAGCTTGGCTCTACATGAGATCTGATATCTTTTTCACAGGGCAAACCTTATGTGGTCGTCTTGGCAACATTTTACATGAAATGTTTTTGGTGGGATCTGTATTTTAGTTTTTGCCACCGACTTCCGAAATTAAAGTTATTTTTCACGTTGTAGTGTTATTTTTTTGAAGTTGGTTGTTTTATTTTTGTAAAAACGTTTTTTATTTTTCACTTTTTAGTGAGTTAGCTATTAATTTATCTAAGTTAAAATAGCCTAATGTCAACTACTCATCGCCTGTTACAAAATATTCCTTTTCCCGAAGAAGGGACGTTAATTGTTGTTGTATTGTTGTAAAAGAACTGGTGCTGATGGTGAAGTCACCATCAGCACCATTTCACCATATTCATTGTGACGAGTATAAATTACTTAGCAACCATATTAAAGTAATCGAATCGTAACCCGTGAAATACTTATAATTGAGTAGTTCCGCTGGCCACCTCTGGTCTTCATCATCAGTTCCACTTCACCGAATGGTGCTTTCCGAGAGAAAATGCACGAGTTACTAGAAAAAATACCCAAATCGCTATAGGCTTGCCTGTAAAATTTGAGGATTTCCCTCGATTTCCATGGGATCCCTTCATCAGATTCTGACTTGGTGACAATGGGACCACCTCGAGAGTATACCCTTTCAAACAAAAAAATAATTTTGCAAATCCGTCTATATATGACCTCCTCCTTTTTGAAGTCGGTTAAAAAATCGCCCAACACAAACAAAAACCTCTAAAAACGGCTGAACAGATTTTCTTATTTGCTTTTTTTTTCTTTTTAACTAAGAACGCTCTCGATCAAGTCACTTTCAAACAAAACAAAAAAAAACAAATCGGTTTGCCGTTTGGGAGCTACGATGCCGCAGACAGATACAAACGTTAAACTTATAACACTCCTCTTTTTCCGTCGGGAGATAAAAAAAAAACTTTGTGAGGGTCAACGAACAACGTAGTACATCTAAACGCTGGATTGCCAGTTTATTAAGTAATGCATGGTTTAAACCGTTTACGTTTTAGCGTTATTATTTAATGCAGCATAGACCCAACTGAACCCAGATTCGTGAAGGTCGGGTTCTCAACGTCGACAGCATCTTAATGTCTAAAGTATTTTAGCTTTTTTTTTAAGAATTTATTTTAAGCGGTGTTTTAAAGCATCAATAATATGCACTGGATAATTCTTACTGTCGCAACTGCATATTTAATGACTCCGAAAATAAATGTATACTCATAAAAGGCGTACATAACGCGCTTATTCATCAATCATGAATGACGATGGAATGATAGCTACTTATGTACAACACTACAAGGTTCTTTTGGCGCGTTGCCGAAATCTGAACTAAGCCGCCATGTTGATTTTTCAATACGATTACTGTGAAAATTTCACAAATTTCGTACAAATGTATATTAACAATTTCATTTCAGGCGCCAAAAGATCCTTGTAGAAGTTTACATAGTACGAGTAGGTACAGTCACCAAAAGAGATAATTAACCAGGGTCGTCAGACATAGTTGAAGTTTACCAAGAAACCGATGGATGTTTTTGAATGAAATGTAATTTTATAGATTACCTGTTTATTTTCTATTTATTAAATATAGATTACAATGTAAAAGCCAAAACTAATATATATATATATATACCTACTACAAGCCCCCAACCAAGCAAGCTACCTATTTACAAGTGTATAATGTAAGGCAAGAGCTCACAGGGCATCAAAACGTTCGTCCGCATCGCTGTCAATGGGATAAGTGCCCAAAAGGCTGGCAGCATTGCCACGTTGGATGGCAATGCTGATTCTTTGGGCTAAAAATAGGCCAGCCCTCTGGTCGCGTGTGTGACAATTAATTAAATTAAATTGTATTCGAAAACATTTATCGGCTTCTTGCTCAACTTCAACTATAAAAACGACCCTGGTTACTTATCACTTTTGGTGACCGTACATGTAAACTTCAATCATCATTTAGTCGGTATCGGTCAATCAGAGCAGTGATTTTTGCAAAACTATCCAAAAAACCTATCGTCTAATGGGTCCCTTAAATAGTCACTGTTTTTTTGCATAGCGAATTAATAGGAGGAAGTGAAAACAGTTCAATACTCAATCGTTTAATGCATTCCACAATGTGTACTTAGGTGGTAACTTAAAAATTAATTAGATCATTTTGGACGCTGTCAACCACAGCAAAAATAATAGGAAAGAGGAAGCTTTAAAAAAATGACTTATCAGTCTTCTTAACTATATCTAATGAGCATGGTTTACTCTAATATAATTTAAAAAAAAAATTCTATAATAATTTATTTTACCATACTCTCCAAAGCCATAACAAACAAACAGAAATTGAGCTGATGACCTTGAAACGGCTGAACCGATTTTGATATAATATGTCTAAGAACCACTAGAAAACCTGCTTTCAAATAAACAAAC
Source organism: Griposia aprilina (assembly GCA_916610205.1). Lineage (NCBI taxonomy): Eukaryota > Metazoa > Arthropoda > Insecta > Lepidoptera > Noctuidae > Griposia > Griposia aprilina. The sequence goes on along the minus strand of OU744305.1, from coordinate 8,657,929 downwards.
TGCATACAAATCGGTTCACCCGTTTAAGAGCCACGGTGCCACAGACTGACACACACAGATAGCGGTCACAACACCCCTCGTTTTGCGTCGGGGGTTAAAAATCGATTACTTTCCCCATGCTCGCATACCCTTAATCGTAAAACCATAACAGTACGATACAGTACTGTAACCCGTGAAACTAAGTGACCAAAACAGAACGATACAGTACTGTAACCCGTGAAACTAAGTGACCAAAACATAACGATACAGTACTGTAACCCGTGAAACTAAGTGACCAAAACAGAACGATACAGTACTGTAACCCGTGAAACTAAGGTTCCAAAACAAAACGATACAGTACTGTAACCCGTGAAACTAAGTGACCAAAACAGAACGATACAGTACTGTAACCCGTGAAACTAAGTGACCAAAACATAACGATACAGTACTGTAACCCGTGAAACCAAGTGACCAAAACAGAACGATACAGTACTGTAACCCGTGAAACTGAGTGACCAAAACAGACCGATACAGTACTGTAACCCGTGAAACTAAGTGACCAAAACCAGTGTTATGAATAGCAGAATTATGTAATATACAGCGGGAATATAATATATGTAATATACAAGCTTATCGGCGACCGACAACGTTTCCGCTTTCGTACGATTTATATACTTTACATGGGGAGATAAACTACAACTCTGATATATTGCATTTGCATTGAATGTTAATATATCGTATTGAAATTATTTAAGGCGGTACCCCGACCAAAACCTTGCCATAGTGCGTTATTCAGAGGCTATTAACTTATTTACTATGGGTAATAAACTACAACTAAAAGCACATTATTAATGTTCGATATCCTATCATCACATTGCGCGTTTTTATTTGTTTTTATGTGTTATTGTAAAAAAGTGACTAAAATTATTGATTGCATGCATCTTTTGCTAAAGGTGACGTTCTATTAATTTGAGGATTTCACTAATGGATAGATAATTTTAAAATCTAAATAATTCACGTTTTATTTTATTTCAAAACATCGCTCGTCTTTTTTTATTAAAATAATTTCATTTTTTTTATGAATTTTATGATAAATGAGCGTGCGCAGGGAGCGAGACAGAGCGAGACTCAGCGATGGGACAAAGAAGGACTGAATGCTCAAGGTCGTTTGGTCGGGGAAGCGCCTTAAGGACAAATTTAACGGTTCAGTAATGCCTTTCAACTTTAATGAAATAGTATCGAACTATCCAGTCAGAGATTTCTCGGGCTCCGTGGATTGATTGTGGCTTTAATGAATACTTAATTAGTACAGCCTTAGATTTCGTTCCGGATATATTCTATCAAATAAATTGCGTTAGGTACTTAATCTAGAAAGTTTTGTCTCTAAATTGTGACCACTGTGGAAGCCACTCCACAGTGACGTTTTTCTTACTCTGATGAAGTGTGTCCGGAATGAAACTACTAGAATCAATGTTTTCGGACGTTGTAAAAGTTATGATATTAGCATTCGTAGTTCGCCGCTAAAGCTAAACAATTAATGTACGAGCTAGATTATGGTAGGTAATAAGGTAGATTGATAATCAACAATTTTGTATTTTATTGTACTTGGCCATGTGGTCGCTAAACGACAAAGCCCTTTAATCAAATAAATAAAAAAAACTTGAATGAACCAAACTTGTGTAAACATACTATACAGCGCGGCGCTACAATGGTGACAATCATTTAACACATGGTTAGGGCTAGTGGCCAGTAACAATAAAAAAATATTCGTGAAAACTGGTGGATGCCAAGCTTCACAGCTTGGCTCATCGCCGTAAGGTTGCCTGCTTGTCGGTCTTCTACAGATTGTACGTCGGTGAGTGTGCCCAAGAACTCCACGACCTCATTCCACCGGCCCCTTTCTACCATCGGACATCTAGGCGCATTGCAAGTTACCATCCCTACATAGTTGCTATTCCACCAATTCGCACTAAGCGCTTCCAAACATCTTTTATAATGAGCACAGCAAAAGAGTGGAATTCTCTACCTGCGCCTGTGTTTCCGACCGCATACAACCCAAATCTCTTCAAAGTGAGAGTGAACAGGCTTCTTCTGGGTAAGCTCACTCCATCGTAGACTTTGTCTCTGTCATCTCTGACCTAGACTATAGTCAAGAGGAAACCCATCTAAAATAAAAATAAAATAAATACAAATAACAAAATAAAAAAGTGTTAACAACAACAGTGTGTGCCTCACGGCTGCGCCTAAAAGGTTTATTTCAGCATTAATCAAATCAAATCATTTTTATTTCAGGAATACACCCATATTGAAATTAAACCAAATTACAATTTAATTATAAAAAAAAAATACAATAACTTTCTTATTATATTTTTTTTTTATTGTCACTGGCAACTGGCCCTACCCATGTGTCAAATTAATGTCACCATTGTAGCGCCACATTGTATATCAGTGAATGTCAGGTACCAACTAACTTTTCCTCGTTACTAACACATTCCTCCCCAAAGCTGTTTCAGGCTTTAATGTTTTTTATCCGCGTCAACGACATTAAATTGTGATGATTTTTGTTTGGTTTGTGATTATTTATGTACATTTAATAATATACCTAACAATATTTTTATCTGTTTGTCAGTGTACTAATTCTCGTTAACAAGTTTCACATTAAATTCAATTATGATATGGGTTTATAGCTTTAAACTTTTTGTATTTTTATTATTATTCATTTCGCACGTTTTCTCATAACACATCTGTCATTGGCAGAATTGTCGACATCGGCACCATTGCCATAGAGAAAAATAGAATAGAATGTCAGCTATACCTTTTATTTTTGCGTATTTCAATCAAAGTTTACCAACTTGATCCACTTGAAGAAATTTGTGATGTAGGTACTCTAATTAAACTTCAAAAACATGGCTTTGCCGTTTGGTATATTTTAGAATGGAGATAGATGATGGAGCTACTATTTTTAACCATGACAATTACCTGCTTGTGCGCTCGTGGTGCCTTCTATGCATAAGAAGAGGCTTTATCTGTATAAGACGAGGTCTTCTCTGTATAAGAAGAGGCCTTCTCTGTATAAGAAGCGGCTTTCTCTCTTTAAGAAGAGGCCCTCTCTGTATAAAAAGAGGCCTTCTCTGTATAAGAAGAGGCCTCCTCTGAATAAGAAGAGGCCTTTGCCGTGCAGTTGGACAATAATAGGCTGCTATTATTATTTTTATTATAATTACTCGGAGCCTTTATCAAAATATTTGTTAAGTTCGGTCATCTCCATATTGCAGAAATCAATAATTCTACTACCGTGGTACTCTCTGATACTGTTACCAAGTCCAAATTACGAAAGCATCATCAACATTTACTTCATTTACATTTTTCATTCATAACCCCAACAAAAACCGACGTAGCACGAACAAAATCATTTCTTTATTCATAGCCCACAAAATTAATGTTTCGCGTTATTTTCTACGCCGATATTGATCTCACAAGATGTTTATGGGTCGCCTAATATAGCCGTATACAGCATGCATCAGAAAGGTGTGGTCAAATTTTAGGGTGTGGTATATACCAAACAAAGTGACCAACATTCTCCATGGGACCAATATCGTAATTAGCAAATGATATTTTTTTTTTCGTAATTACGATGTTGGTGCCATGGAGAAAATTGTTCAGTTTGATGGTCTTTACCACACCCTTAAATATGGCCAAACCTTTCTGATACATGCTGTATAGCCGAATATGGCCAAATTGTGTGCGTGACGATTTGTGACTTCGTAATACATAGTTCGGTGGCCGAGTTCGGTTACATTAACCTACACTATTAAGGAATGAGTTGGGTTAAAAATAGTGTTTGGAATAAAGTTTGAGAAAATTTATTTAATGGGTAAGACTATTTACTTACAAACTTTTGACAATTAGGAAACTATTTATAAAACTATGTTTCGCCTCTAATGCCCAACTCCATGTCTTACCGTCAATTAAGGGTTAAAATTATGTAAAAACTTTAAGGAACTACCTTTGCTTATGTTTAAAAAAAAGCTGATTCAGTGGCTTAAAGAAAAATGTTTTTACACTATTAATGAATTTGTGTCACATGTCGAAGAAAGAAAGTAATGTCAATAAAGGTGAACGGCAGATTTCGTACAGCATACTTTTTTTGTTGTTTTGTTATAGAATTTGTACCACTTATTAAGGCAACTAAACCATTTATTTTCATGTAAGTGTACTATTTTTAGAACTTCGGATTAATTAATAAAATCAACAAAAAGATTTTAATAACTAAACGTAATAAAATCGTAAACTAACCGCAATTATGTATTTAGAAGTTGCCACATGTAAAATAACACAAATATCGAAATGATAATTAGTTATTTAGAAATAGAAATAACATTAAATATAATTCAAAACTTATATATTATACCTAAGAATGCATAATTGTTGCATGAAATCATAATAGTTAACGATAATGATAGGAATGATTTTCGGCATCAATAGTTTTTTGGTTCATATGGCAATTATTTATTGACAGGTAAAGAAAATCTGACGGCTGACCTGTCTTTCTGTGCTTTCAGACTTCAGTTCAGTTCTTTGCTGTTGTTTTGAATTGTGGTTTTGTAACTCCATCTGAGCAATTTAGCGAATTAGCTGGCCGTTTTTACGTTGAGTTGAGCATCTGCTCCTCCGTACCCTATCTCTTGATAGTAGTTTCGCGAAAGGACGCTTTATTAACTGTGCTGTGTTTGTGTGTCCTTTAATTAAAATGACGAGTTTGCAATGTGTTAATTGCAACGTTCGCTTGTCCCGAATAACCAGCACACTAATTACGTAACACACGATCAGTCACAATCTGAATCATTTTGAACGATATTGCTAATCCATTGCTTCATAAGTTAGAAAAAATTGTCTGGTCAACAACGTAAATAACGCAATGAATGTTGTTGAACTGTCAAAATGAAAGCTATTCTAAGTTAGTGTGTTACGCAATTACCCCGCTGAAAAAGAGGTTAACTAATGCATAACCTGAGGAACAGAAGTATTACAAGGGGCTGATTTTTAAAGGTGCTCTCTATTATTCACAAGGCAACTAAATTGCTACCTCTAAATACATAAACTCTGTATTTACTTAGCTGTGTAGCGGTATCAACATCGCCACATGCGAGCTACACGTCATACTGACGTCACGCAAATCCTGCATCGCGCAAGCAGAGTTTACCGCGCGACTAGCATATATACAACGTCCCGACATCAACCGTCGGGCAGTTGCCCACCAGACACAACAGCCGTCTGGACGGAGGATCCTCCCTTTTCCATAGAGTATGAGTGAACTTTACACCCTGTTCCTCATACCTCTATAGCTGTGTCCAATTAAATGTCGCTAGTCCATAGAAAATTTATTGAAATATTTATGTACTGAACTAACTATTTTGTCGAGATAAATTTGGAAATTCAAATTCCTTTATTTGTGACTTTGAATTTGTTTATTACTGATGTTATAAATGAAAAATATCTTATTACTATAATAGTATGCTGCCCTGCAAGGCGTACAAATATTGCTGAGATTGTCCTTGTTGTTGTGTTCAAAACATTTCTTCATCATTAGAGTAGAGTAGAATAGAATACTCCTTATTATATATGTTGCAGATGAATTGTCGAATCCGTTGGTTAATCCGCTAGCTGTTTTACAAAACAATTCCGTTATGTAAAACGGCCGAACATCATTCAGCTGGATTTTCATTGCGTTACATTTATCAAAACTATTACCCACGTTTAGACTTAATGCAGAATGACTTATCTGCAGTAAGAACAACCGTTTGGTGTGGCTTCTAATGCCATATCGATCGCAGTAGCTAGGACACCCTGGCCAATAGGTTTAGGTTATGATAGTTAGAACTGTGACCAACCGCGCACTTGCTTCGACAGCGGCTGGCGAATGCTACTTCCAAGTTGGTCGCAGTTACTTGGCTATTTAGTAGTTTTAGGACTGACTTTCATGAAAATCTAAAAACTTTACATTAAAATTGTCCTTGAATCACTGTTAGGATCATTTTCACTCTTATTACTGGTTTTATTTATTTCTTTTTCGGATGCCATTATTGTTGGTATGACACACAGGAGTAACAAGCGATAAAATTTTGAACAAAAATCTATAATCTGACGTTTTATTTCACGTTGTTTTACATAACCGCTAATAATTGATCCGCTGCATTGATAAATGCAAAACGTTTATGCAATTCTGCGTGTAAAAGTTCAGTAATTATGGATAATCGCTAAACGTCGTTAAGCAGTTTTACATAACGGAGCTGTTTCGTAAAACGGCTAGCGGTTATGTGAAACAGCGGATTCGACAATTCATCTTTGACATATACACTAAAATATGACCATTGTGGTAGTGAAAGATAAGAAAAAGCTCAAAAGTCTGATACCCAGCCTTCTTGTCTGCCATCGACTTCAGCCCTTTGCTAGTCTTTTTTGCAGATTTCGCCTATTCAGCCAAAATTCTTTCAATATTTTCCCAAGTCTACCACCATCTCATCTCCCTATAATTCTCGTGATTACCCCTGATTATTTGAAACCAATCCCCTGCCATGTTACAGAAACCACGTGGGAAAACTTATTTACTGAACTAATGTGACTGTAATCGGATTAGTCCGGCCGTACAAAAATCAATGTGCTCGCCAGATTGGGGGAAGTACGTGGAGCGAAATAATTGTAACACGCAACTCAAACTTACCGTTCTTTTTACCAAATATTGGACTGTGTTTCTCAAAGAAGTTTAATTTGAACGAAATGTTTGTTAGATTCGGGATTACCTACCTGACCTACTGTTAAACTCGATCAGAGCCCATAAACATGAGGAGGTTAGGATCAAAATCGCAAAATATCCCATTTTGGCAATTTCCTTTTTTTTTTGCAAGATTTCTGCGCAAGATGATAAAACCTGCCATTAGCAGTAACTGTTTACTTCAAAACAGCTTATTCTCCTTAGTAAAATTATATCTAATATTAACGTTTAGTTCAAAACCTTAACAAATCCAGGTTAAAAAATTAAACTGTTTTACGGACCTATTTATCAGGTACGGAAACGGCAATCTTTAAAAAAAAAATGTGTTCGCTATTTATTAACTTTCATGCGAGCTACACGTCATACTGACGTCACGCAAATCCTGCATCGCGCAAGGAGAGTTTACCGCGCGACTATCATATATACAACGTCTCGACATCAACCATCTACCGTCGGGCAGTTGCCCACCAGACACGACACCCGTCTGGTCGGAGGATCCTCCCTTTTCCATAGAGTATGAGTAGGCTTTACACCCTGTTCCTCATACCTCTATACCTCCTCAAATGATCTAAATCAATCAATCAACTCATCCTATCGCAGTCCACTGCTGGACATAGGCCTCTCCCAGGCTGCGCCACAGCACCCTATCCTCCACCTTCCGCAGGATCTTATACATTTTGGGTAATCCAAACATAAATAAATATGGTATGGTATGGTTTTTACGGTGTACATAATAAAGAGTATTATATTCTATTCTATGACTTACAAAACTCATAGCTGAAAATAGAATAAGAGAAACTATTAATTTAACTATGGCGCTTCAGGATACACTTACGAGTATGAACATGATACAAGTCTAGTGACATTGACACACTAGTGCCGAATTTGCGTCGCGTATTTTTTTCCGCTGGTATTGTTCTACTCAGATCTTCGTGATAGGGCTCTCCCCATGACTTTGCCTAGCAGTGGGATGACATAGGCGAACATTAACAGTAGTGCCCAACCAAACCAAGCTGCCTCTCTGACTTTTGCATTTTTTTATACAAGCTTTGATGTGAACTCGCGTGAGTGTTAGCATTACGAAAGGCGGAAGATATCGTAAATTAAAATAAAACACCCCATTAATTATTTTATTACAATTATAATGTGCAAATCATATTTTTAGTACTTTGTGACGTGACAGGAAACGGCGATAAATCATTGTAATAAAAAACACAAATTTTGTGGAAAATTCAACACAGATGGTCTGGCAGTTGAGGGATAATATGAAATCTGTTTTTTGCGCTTTTAACTTAAACGATTGAGGGACACTGAACGAGACAATAGAAATGTTAGTGTTATTATGTTTGAGGGCGTTTAGTGTCCCGCAAAGTGGTAAACGTGCTACTAGGTAGCCTGCTAAAACACAAAAATTATGTACAGTTAAATAACATCACTAGTTCCTTCTCAAGATGAACATTTACCATCCTAAAAGAAATTAGCGATCGTAATAAAGAAAAAGATTTTCCCGATGATAACGAATAGGCATTGGCAGAACTTATGAGGAACTAGGTAAAATATATTTTATCTACTTTTCTTTGATTTGCCAGGATCTTTAATATAAGTGTCTACCTGTCTACTCATCCCTTCTGGTTCAGAACTACTTACCTCTGCTAAGAAGTTGTTAAAAACTAACGAGGAAGTAGATTACACTTGAACTCACTGCCTCATTGGTCTCTAACTTGAGCAAGTACTACGAACGGTCAAGAAGCTAAAATATTGGGCAGTTTTTAAACGAATTCCTTTCCCAAATGGCGGTTGTATTTCTAACGGTCATTTTTATGCAAACATACATACATAAACTCATGCCTGCGTCCCGAGGACAGGCAGAAACTACAGAACGCCACCCACTACGATCTTTACATACTCCTTTTGCTTCGTTTACGTTCATACATCTGGTCATACACGCATCGCCGGTTGCGAGTACTACGACTGACCTTTCTGAAGTAGACTAGTGTAGATGTCTTTCATCACATGCTAAATGTAGTCGGAAGAATAATATACTTGTAGCGGCATCTACAACGCCTCATGCGAGCTACGCGTCACACTGACGTCACACAAAATCCTGCATCGCGCAAGCAGAGTTTACCGCGCAACTAGCTTGTATACAACGTCCCGACATCAATCGTCGGGCAGTTGCCCACCAGACACGACACCCGTCTAGTCGGAGTATCCCTTTTCTAAAGAGGTATGAGTGAACTTTACACCCTGTTCCTCATACCTCTATAAGCTTAACATATTCATTCCTTGACTGTACAGTGTACATTGGTCTTATAATATAACAGGCTAAATCTGTGGTTTTACTAAGAAGGGTAATTACTATACACCACAGCCTTTCCGCTCCAAGAATACAGGCGCAGTATCACGTTACATTTATTTATTCACTCACTCCAAACATACAAATATCCTCACAGGCTAGACCCAATGCGGTATTGTAGTATACTTAAAAATTAAATAGTTCTACTGCTTGTACCATAACAAATTCTATAGGCAGCTATTCTTTCAAATTCACCCAAAGAACACACACACACACAATACTCGAATACTCGTTCACATAATACTTGAATTCAACCTTTCTTTCACCTCACGAGCGACAACGACAAATCTTGATAAAATATTTCAAGCAGCTACATTTTTACTCAAATACTTTGAGAATCACAGTATAAACCGTTGAATCGTGCAGGCATTTACGAAACTTGTGTTTTCAAAACTGTTCTAGGTATTTGTTACGCCATACTTGTATTTGCATAGCCCCCGCGAAAGTAGGCCGACTTCAAGACGTGGCTATAAAAGATAGGCATAAAAGATAGGCATCAGGTAAGACTGGCTATCGTTTAGGCTACATAAGTTGGTCGTGTTGAGTAGTCGAATAAAAAAGTAGGAAAGTAAAGGGTTTTCTTTTATACTTACTTGGACAACACTACTACTAGTATTGTATGCCGAATACGGCGAATACTTTGTCAAAAACCCTGCGAATTTAATATGTTTTCATCTTAAGGCGACTACATGACCTAAACGCAAATTTATAATGCCTACAAATATATGATCTACTGCAGTAACCAACATCAGAAAAATATATGATATTCTGCAGGATATATGTCAGTTAGATAGTGTGTTGAAAACATAATACAATTAACTTGATATGATAGAAAAAATAAGTATACCTCTAAAAATATTTTTAACGATTAAAAACCATACTAATATACATGCAAACATTCAGATTTTTTTGTCAGATTATTCTACAAGCAACATACTAACGTAATAGTATTTTAATTTTTTATTCCAATGAATACATTTTTTGTAAATCCATAATTGCTTCATATTTTGCAATAAATTACCAGCGTTGTGTCATCGCGCGTCTCTTTCTTTTCTATGCAATCCGACAGTGACCGCGCTTTAGCTCTTGTAAGCCCCTTAAGGTACAAGTCCGTAGCCGACTCCAGGCAGCAGTAGTAGGCAAAGTGTCGCCGCGACACTACAGGTTTCTATGTATTTCTATGAAAATGACGTGACGTAAGGTATTTCATAGAAATACATAGAAACCAGTATTAGCGCGGCGACACGTCGACTGCCGCTGCTGTCTGCAGTCGGCTACGGACTTGACGAATCCCATCTTCAATTCAATAAAAATCTTAAATTCACTGCTTGATTTTTTGCACAAGAATTCCTTATATATCAAAGGCACTAAGGAAGGATTTTTAAAATTCATCCCCAAAAAAGGTTAAAAAGGGGATGAAAATTTGTGTAGAAGTTCGTCATTTTTTTCGATAGGATAATATACCATTGGTGTGCCAGGTTTGTTATCGCATAATTTGTGGGCCTGGTAAATATCATCTATATACCTACAGGGTACGTTTTCAAAGACCTGCTTAATTTTTTATTTTTAATCTCTTCATTTAAATCGTTATTGTGTGTTAATCATTACAATCAAATAAATGAAATCATTCAATTGAAGTCAAATCAAATCAATTTTATTTGCCATGAGTGTTGGTACAATTTCGGTCTTAACTTAGATAATTATACAGATCCATAACACTTAGTCATAATACTGTGACATGCAAACATTTGGGTATTTAATTATTCATGATGAAATTATATTTATAGAACTTATAATTGAATTAAAATTAAAATTGAGTAGAAATATTATTATAATTATTAGATACATTAAAAAAAAAATGTCAGAGGGTTGATTAATATTATTGATAGTTATCTTTCAATCTCTTATTAAATATGTCGCTTACTGAGTAGAAATTCTTTTCCATCAACCATACTTTAAGACACCTTACGAATTTATTAGCTGGTAGGATTTGAATGCTGTCCGGTATAGCATTAAATATGCGACCGCACATTGCATAGCAATTCTTACTATATAGTGCTGCCCTCGGAATTATTGGCAAAACTATTCTATTTCCGTGCCTAGTACTTTTTGCAAACATTTCATGAGCTTTTGAAAATCCTGTATTAGGAATACGCAACAAGGATAGTGACCTCTCCAGCCTGGTATGCGGCGCGGCGGCGGACGCGCATGTTGAGTAGGTACTACTAATCTAATACATAAATTAAAACAATACTTAATAAAAAAATATCATATTTGCCTATGTACCAAAAATGTTGTAATTTTTTTAAATATTTTTTTACTATTTGTGCGCCCGCGACTTCGTCTGCAATCCAGGACAAAAAAAATCATATGTCCAGGTCATGGTCTATGTGTATGCCAAAATTCATCTAAATCCGTTCAGCTGTTTTAGCGTGAAAGCGTAACAAACAAAGAAACTCACGTTCGCATTAATAATTATTATTAAGTTAGGATTTCATAAATTAAAAATATTATCGATTCTGAATCATCTCTGAAAACTTGGCAGGTCTTTGAAAACTAACCCTGTGGCATACAAGTTTTGACATAGGTATAACTTAGGACACCTTCCGGGTTCTTCACACAATATAATATAGTCACATTTTAGCTTTTCACGCACCAATGGATTTCTGTGATCTATTTGCACCTTTCAAAACAGCACCTTAATTACGTAACACACTATTAATCTGAATCTGAATCATTTTGGAGCCTATTGCTAGTCCATTGCTTTATATGTTCGAAAAAATTGTCTGTTCAGCAACGTAAATAACGCAATGAATGTTGTTGAACTGTCAAAATGACAGCTATTCCTACTGTTAGTGTGTTACGCACTTAGCCCGCTGATTGTACTACTAACGGCGAATTTCACCTAACTTTTATACGATTAAGTCTTATTCTGAGAATATTTTTTGAATTTTTAACAGCTTTTCCGTACTAGAATTGTCATACGTCAATTTTATTCCATGGATAAAAAATATCTGACTTTGGTAAAATCAGCCCTTAATCAAGACCCAAATTTATAATAAAGTGATATGTCAGTCCATCCTCTAGAATTGCGTAAATACTTTAAGTATAATAATAACTAGAACCACTTTCAGGTAACCCTTTTCTCAACGAAACACCTACCAAAACCCAAAGATATAGTATAGTCTTCCAGACCGTATTTCGGCCATGGCGGCCAATCTCAACGGAAATTAGCCTTCACAAGCAGCAGCAGCAGCAGCAGGTAGTTTTTTGTGCATAAGTGTGTGCGCAGACACAGGTCACTCTCTCTTCCCTCACTTTCATAGTCCGATGGGACGGCAATCCGACACGACCGGAGAGAGATCAGGCGCAGGACCAACGGCTTAACGTGCTTTCTGAGGCACGGGGTATCACACTGCCAACTTCCAAACTTCGGGATGTTACTAAAAAAATACTAATAGAAAAACCCAACAACACTTTTCTCGACCTGGGAATCGAACCAGGACCCCTCGCTCAATAATCGCGCTTGCAACCACGAGACAAACGGGGCAGTTACCAGATACCCCAAAGATATACTACTACCTACACAAATATAATTACATACGCAAATGTAAGGGAATCTCAACCTTATTTACATAATGTAATCCTTACGAAGGTAACAACTAAGATTGAAATAGTTGGAATGATTTAAGGAAGTTAAGCCACGACTTTGAAACTACTGAGAGAGCTCGAAGTGTAATCTTAAATTAGTTTAAACATTAAAGAAAAGTTGGTTTAATAATATTAAACGTTGGGGAGGTATTAATTGATTTGTTAATGGAAGAAGATTTGGGGGAATCTTTTGCTAAGATTCGCTTGGGTTTTGGTAAAGTTAGTTTAATTTGACTATAATCTTCTCATTGGTAACATTATCACGGTCCTGAAGGTTTTTCTGTGTTCCAATCAAATTCAAATTATGTATTTCGCATAAACCTACATGAAACGAAAAAAGCTAGGTGCACGGTTCCAATTGGTCGCTTCATAAGGAGAAGAGCCAGCAAGGACTCCAAGATTACTCTTTTAAAAATAATTGGCTTTTACAATGTTTTTGGGACGAAGTTCTTTATCACGGCTTGCGGTGGGTGTAAACTGATAGAAATATGCACGTAACGAAAAAGCATTATGCCCCCTCCATACGGCTTATATAACATGCGAGCGATAGTTTTCATGGTTTTCGGGAGTGTTGAATCCAATAGTAAGGTCAAAATGAAAATCCAAGATGGCGACATCTTCATGAGATCTTCTAAAACGTATACCTACTAAATGGATCTGTATTAACAACGAGTATTAAGTTCACTCTTTCTCCCTCTCTCTCTCCGTCCCTTTCTATTTTAAACGAGTCTGTGCGTGCGAGTATTGCGTAAGGAACGTCCTTCCTGATGCCCCCGACCCGACCGCACACGTTTTTTTTTTCTTTAAATTACACTGAATTATAATAGGTATGGGATGACAAAGAGACCTATCAACAAGTAGGTACTAGGTACTTAACAAATTTGATCACAATTAAAAAAAAAACAAGTAACATGATTTGAATGAAACTCAAACTCAAACTCAAGGCATTTATTTCAAATCAACCAATTACAGGCACTTTTGAATTGTCAAGGGGTCAGTCAGTCAGAAAGATGAAGCTAGTCGCCCATTCCAAATGAAACTGCATGGCTTTGAATTTGGAGGTCAATTTGTTTGTAACACCTTCTGTAACAAATATGACCGATAATAACCACAGCTACATCACAAAACACACACTCGCCACACCTACATCACAAAACACACACACATACTAACATTTCACATACTTTATATAAGTTAACATTACGTTTTGTAGCGGAATAAAAAAAGGAATCCACCACATAAACACGTATAATTTTTGTAATAAATGAAAAATACACTGAAATTTCACAAAAATAAAATAGATAAAAAAAATATCAAAATATTTAAGAATCATATCAAAAAAATGCTGAAAAGGTTGTCGATATTGTTTCTTATATAAATAAATAATAGTTTAAAAAAACTGAAAAACACGCTTTATATAGAAAACCCAACTAAAAAATAGAAAATAAATTTTAATAATTTTGAATTAAGAATAGTGTAAAAAATTCTAATAAATATAAATGAATAATAGTGTAAATAAGAAAAAAATGTTTTCACAATGTGTATGTCAAAAAAATCGTGGGGTGCATGGGTCAATATATATAAATATTTCATTGACAGATATGAGAAGAAGGATTATCATTTCGAGAATATCTTAAAAAGCACCCTACGCTTTTTCTTAAATAAAAAATTGTGTGTTAAAATTAATTGAATTTTGTTTAAAATTAAAATTTTAAAATTCAAAACCATTTAAAAAAGTTGTGCTAAGCTGAGTGCGCGATCAGAGTGTCTCTGGAAATGCATGCATGCGTAGTTCGCGCACTAGCTCTATCTCTCTCACTCTCATGCAAAGGATCCGGAAAGAAATTGATGAATCCTGGCGAATCTAATCAGGAAAATCGGATATCTTAATCGAATTATTGCATTGTCATCGGTCTTTGACAGGTGTGCAAAATTTGAATTAAATCTGACCGTTTAAGGTGGATCAAAATAGCGTTCAAAGGAGTCGGTTACAAACATACAAACATACAAGTGAAGCTACGAGTAATATAAAGCGTGTAAAATAAAAAGGAATTACACGAGAAAAAGTTAGAGGCTTGTACCTAAATTTTTTCTCGATAACACCTTTTAGTCTTGTATTCGATATACGTCCTACAGAGTCTGATTGCAATCGGTATTCTAGGACGCGGACGTTAAATATAAGGTTTCTATTGTCTAAGAGACAGTGCTAAGTTAAACCGTGGTCCATAGTACGGACTTAAATGAAAATGAACTTAGAGTATAGGCTTATCAAGTTATAAATAGCTGGAAGTATCCTCCGATCGATGTGGCTGCCGGGACGGGTACAAAGTTGTCATAGTGTAGTCTCGTCGCAAGTCGAGAGGTAACTTATTATAACTCTCAGGCTATACCATTAGCCCTTGGCTGAAATTTCGATTGATAAACACGGTCAATACCTAAGACAAACAACAGGAGATGAGACTGTGAGTACAAGCATTTTTTTTTTATGATAGAGAAGAAAATCGAAAGATTTATAGACATGATATTATTTACATACCGTTTTGCTGAAGATAAGATCCTTATAGCAATAAAGACACTCAAAGAAAAGGGTTTCCTGAACGTTCCTTTGACAAAGAAATAAAATATAATATCGAGACAAAGAGAGAGCTTTCGATAATTTGAACGAATAAGAAAGAATACCCAGTTTTTAACGGAATAACTAATTACTTCATTGGATAATCGAGTGATTATCATTAAATCGACTTCACTAATGTATTTCAAGAGGAATTTCGGCTTATATTGGCTTTATCAAAAAATCAACAATCCATCTGGTTCTACCAATTTTTCTGCTATGTCATCATTAGTAAGGAAAATTTTGCTTGCTGCTTCAAATACAGATATTCTAAACTTCAAAAAAATTAAGAACAAAATTAATTACTGGGCAAGTAGAGCTCAAAACAGGTTGAATATGTTTTAAACGAAAGCGGTATATTACCAAAAAAAATATGTATGAATATAATACTTCAGTTTGCACCTAATCAGTCCCTATTCAAATTTTTGTATGTATTCCTTTTGTGGGAACCTGGGCTGGCGAACTTAATACAGGTTACCATGTAACCTAACTAGGACGCCAGATTCAATTCTGTTAATTGTTACTCTCTTTTCGATTTACCCATAAAGTGTAAAATTATATTTGTTGTACAACAAACAACTGTACCACAATTTTTTGAAACAAAAATAAATTATACTATTATAATCACGTCTACTTGTAACAAACCACGTAGTATTTCAGTAATCACCATGGTGATACTGCTGTCTTTCATAAATCTTTATTGGTATTTCAGACCACGCATGCTATATTTTGGTGGTTTCATTCAATACGTATAAAATTACTTTTCACAAATCATATTTTATATTATGCAGAGATAATCTTTTAGGCGGTCTTCCAATCATCTTTACAAGGAAAGCCAACACTTGCTGGAAAAATAATTTACCACAAAAATATATCATCAAAATTCTGGTCTCAACTGCTTGTGATTCAGTTTCACTAGATGTCCCAACTTGGTAGCGTCCTCACGTTCTTCGGAGCCTATTCTACGTTATTTAAGATGACATTTCTAGGAACTGTGGTGGAGTTCATAATATTTAATTTCAACGCCTGTAGAGTTAGGACCTAAGTTACTAAAGTAGCTTTGATTTTGTTTTATTTGTTTGCATTCCATAATTTTAATGTTAAAACTGGAGATAGGCAGATTATGGAACTAGGACTCGTAGAACTAGGTGTCGTAACACAGAGCAAATTATCTAAGTTCCTTGCAGAGCAATGTATATTGTATTTGGTCCCTGGCCCTAACCTCAAGCAATGGACAAAATTGAAAAACTTTTAATTTTTGGGTACGAGGCTTTTGGCTACTTTGTATGTCTGTATTTTTATTAATGTCATTTATTTGTAATGTGCGTTTTGTTTGTGCAGAATAAACTATTTTTCTTTCTTTCTTTTATTTTTTTTCTGTCTCGCATAGAGCTGTAGCATTATGCTGAGCGATTGCCGTTTTGCGTGGATGTAACGCATATTTTCCCCCAACTCGTTCTTTTTTTGTATTTGTTTGTTTTTCTCTGCGTCATGTTTACGGCAAATAAACGTATTTTCTTTCTTTCTAAACCATCATCATGCTCGTGCTCTTATCCCAACTTAGTAAGGGTCGGCGAAACATGTATTATTCTTCTATATTTCTCTATCTGTCGTCATCTCGGTAGTCACCTCCTTTATAGCCATCTACATTCATACTCAAAACTTTCCTCACTTTTAACACAGTATAGAGGTATGAGGAACATGGTGTAAAGCTCACTCATACCTCCATAGAAAAGGGAGGATCCTGCGCCCAGACGGGTGGGGTGTCTGGTGGGCAATTGCCCGACGGTTGATGTCGGGACGTTGTATATATGCTAGTCACGAGGTAAACTCTGCTTGCACGATGCAGGATTTGCGTAACGTCAGTGTGACGTGTAGCTCGCATGTGGCGGTGTAGATACCGCTACAATAGTATAGTTTATGAAACGGTGGTAATGACAACTCTAGTCGACTTTATTTATAAACTGAAATTTTCCAATTGTCATGACTTTCACACATGCTTTTTAGTGACAAAACACTATCCTTCATTTAGCCCTACACCACCCTATTATGTACCCATCAATTTAATAGAGATTTTAACCCTATATTCGGCGAGGTATTTCGTCTCGCGCCGATCGTAAAGCGGGTCTTTAGACCCTACTTGATACTTTGTCAGCTATAAACACACGGAAATAAGGTGCCAGCATGACAAGGGTTAATATGGTACACTATCACGATTTATTTGACATTTTACGCGTGATGGTGAAGTGGAGTATTAGTTTTGTGCGTGATTTATAGTAATTAGAGGGGGCGAGAGAGGGAAGGAATCAGTGAAGATTTAAAAAAAAATGTGTGAAAGAAAGAGATCATAAAAGTGACAGTAAAAGTGATAGAATTTAGGCAGACACGTGAATAGTACACCCATATTACCTAAAACTGATATTGTAGTGAAAACTTCTTTATACGCACTTTGCGTTCTTTCTGAACAGTGAACGAAACTGAACCGTCACGCTCGGGTCGGTGACACTGAATCTGGTATACTCGGCTCCAGTCGGTCGGTGACGCTGAATCGCGTATTCTCATCGCTGAATCGCGTATACTCGGATCCAGCCGTAAGTTTTCACTTCTATCGTGTAGTCATAATGCAAACACCGTCTTTTTTTTTACTCTACTGGAGAACGAGCCTATATTAAGGTAACTGGGCACAAATCTAGAGTCTAGCTGCCACTGAAAATGTCCTATGATGACTTGCTTTTGCAACGACTAGCTAGCTAGACGAATGAGGCAGACTTTTTCTATAGTAGATACGTAGTACACTGTTCCTGGAGTAATTTCATATATTTTCGGTAATAAGGTAACTTGTATGTCAACATTTCAAGTAGGTTAATTAAAGTCAATTAAATTTAATCTCCAGTACATCTGTCGCTTTAGTTCACAGTTAACCCCTACTAATGTATTTGGTAGAACAACACACTACTAACTACTTCGACAAAGACGTGATCTCAAAAACATTAAATGATAAATGATTTTATTTCTGTAAGTAGGTTTGTACAAACACTTTTATACGTCAATCATATTTTTTAAACTAGATGAGGTCGGCGTTTCCTATCTGACTACTCTGAGAAGAAAGGCCGAAACAAACTCAGGGGTCACAGTCTCTTTTAAAGTCCAGACATAATCATGGTCAGATCATGTGAAGACCATGTAGATTGGTATCTGAAATGGTCTTTTGGAGAAAGAACCACACAGATTGAGTGGATCTGTCCAGTCAGTGCACGCATTTGTCAGTAATCGTGCAACTCAACTCAGGAAGTCAGGATTTAAGGAGCTCAACGATTACATTACACTCAGTCGTTTACCTACTTCTATTATTTTATATTATGTTTCTTACCTAATTCTTAGGTAAGTATCCTGCCACCCACGGCTAGATGTTGTGATTTGGTCCATAATAACTATCCATATGATCCAAATCATGTCATGTCCGTGAACGGGCTCTGTCGGTTGAGACTGGTCTGCCACGGAATATTTTTATTTTAATCTTATATTTTGAATTGTTTATTTTTTTTTTACATTGTTCTCACATATAAAAGCAACAAGAATAATATACCCAGGATTTTGTAATTACTTGATTTAAAAGAGTGTCCTTGGAGGTTCTTGCCCTTTCTTCTCCATAGAGATCTATGTTTTGGAATGTGCAACTAGCTTCAACTGTCTGACCAACTGACCGACTTTTGACAATTTTAAAGTGTTTGTAAATGGTTTAATTGAAATAAATGCTTTGAGTTTTTGTTTGAATCGCGGGGGGGCCCTGGTGAACTGTATACAGACTTATATAAAACTACTTCTGACACCGGTCTCTCACAAAATTACCTCCTTATTCGTGCAATTCTGTCAAAGATTAACATTAAGTGGGTAGGTACATAACTTGTGTAGAGAAAATAAACATTTTGATATTACTTCAGTATTTATTGGGTTATCATCTGACTGAATCCGAATTATTTTTGGGGTCAGCTTCCAGTCTGACCGGATGCAGCTGAATACGTGGAGCGGCTGCCTATCTGACCTCTACAACCCAGTTACTGGGTAACACGATACCCCTTGGTAAGACAGTATTTATTGGGGTTAACATTTTTGCACAACATTAAAACCTACCTAATCTTACATACCCGCTGGGACGCTTTTGGTATGAAAAGCATACCAGACTTTTCTAACACTAAATTGTACTCACGCGCTTAGGTATTCCCACTACTTACAGGATCTAACCGATTTAAAATGTCAAGTGAAATAACGCAGCGCTTGCAAACCTTATTCAATAAACATTTTGTTTATTTTATAAAAGGATCACACAAAGTAGGTACAAAATCCAGGCGTTGAAATATAAAATCGAACTGCTTTACCCTAACTTTAATAAAATTCAATACAACATACAACTTTACTACCAAACCCTAAAATCACTGGCACACAATGCGAACATACTTTACTGAAGCAATCGTATTGTTAAAAACAATTCTGTGCCTCGGCGAAGATCCCGAAATTTTTTATGTTGCCCGGTATAGCTTTCTATACGACCTAACGACAAGATAGGCACGTACTTTTAAGGCTTATATATCTATATACATATTATATACTAACTTCTGCCCGCAGCTTCGCATGGATGTCGGAAATTATCCCACGGGAACGTGCTACCGGGACAAAAAGTAGCCGTGTTCTTCCCCAGTATGACATCTACGAGCAAAATTTTATCTAAATCCGTTCAGTGGTTTAGGCGTGAAAAGGTTGTTACCTTTACATACAGACAGAGTTAATTTCGAATTTGTAATATTAGTATGGATTATCCTACTAATATTATAAATGTGAAAGTTTGTGAGGATGAATGTTTGTTACTCTTTCATGTAAAAACTACTGGATGGAATTGGATAGAATTTGGAACACAGATAGTTTATAACCTGGATTAACACGTAAGCTACTTTTTATCTCGGTAGTACGTTCCAGTGGGATATTTTTCGACATTAACGTGGGCGAAACCGCGGGCAAAAGCTAGTATTTAATATTAGTATGGATTAAACTCGCTTTTCGTGTCCGTCTGTGTGACCGCGTTGTTCTTCTAAACTACGCAACGGATTTTCATTCAGTTTTCACCATCATTTAGAGGATTTATTCCGGAAGGTTTATGTGTATAAAACATTAATATTCAACTTACATAAGAAATAAATCTCGTTTTATTTTTAAATTGTAAATACTTTGCGAAGCAGTGACGGGTCGCTAGTAGGACAATAAGGTATAAGGTTAAAATAATGCAGCAGTACGTTTAATATTGACCATTGGAACACTCTATACCTGCGCAACGTTAGGGTTGACAAAAAGGTTTTTAACTGACAAAAAAAAGATACTTAAATTATGAATGTTTGTGTGTAGCAGTTTAGAAAGTAGGTAGTAATGATTATTAATAAAAAAAAAAACTGTTATATTTATTTATTGAAATTTTTTGTTGTTGACTTGCTGCGTACTTTGGTGTTTACTGCAAGTGCAGCAAGCAAGTGTTGTAAACATAAATAAAGAAAGATTTAAATAAATGGCACCGTCTTTTGGATCTGTTTAACACTTTGTTAAGACTCTCTTTCGAGGTTTTTGCTAACTAACATATTTTTATATTAGGACCTCACAGGTTCATTCAACCTTACCTTCAATACAAATTTATAAATAGATCTCTTAGAATAAGGGCGCGACACAACTTCATAAGGGGTCCCTAGTTGACAAAAATATTGTCCACGTTTTTGTAAGTAAATAGCCACGATTAATAGTGAAACAAGCATTAAGCTAGCCTTAGCCTGAGACCGCAGTATTACCTAATAAATCAATGTATATATAATAGGTAAAATTAAAAAAAAAACCCGATATAAAACAAAGCTGAACCGATTTCGATAAAAAGTATGTAAGAACTACCGCTAGAAAACCTGCTTTCAAATAAAAAAAACCACATCCAAATCGGTTAACTCGTTTAAGAGCTACGGTGCCACAGACAGACACACACACAGCGGTAAACTTTATAACACCCCTCTTTTTGCGTCGAGGGTTAAAACACAAAAAATGTTTCTTCCTATGTCCATTATAGACTTTGAAACCATCCAACTGATGAGCCCTAAACCGGTTTCATTAGAAAGGCAATAATGCGAAGATAGTTTTAACTTACTAAAACAATGGAAAAAAAACTTATGAATGGACCGAATGTGCCTAATGCATTGTTTATACCGTAGTAGCACACGCCAGGTATCCGCTAGTTGGTACTTAAATAATCATCCAGTGTAAGCTTTGGCAGGCAGTCCTGGTACCAACTTACTGACTCCTGAATAAAGGTGCCTACATAATATTTGCTAGATATTTGACGATCTACACGTGTTTTCTTTAGTACTTCTTCTTCTTCTTCGTCTTCATGAAGAAAGAAGCAAAGAAGCGGCGTGTAAAGTGCTAAAGAACGCGCCGATAGTCAAAAATCAAGGTAATCTGTAGACATCTTTACAAAATATACATCATGGTAATTGGCATGAGCTGATATCATATAGTTTGCGCACTGTCACAAGAAAAAGCACTTTAAAATGACAGCCGCTGATCGTATGTATACCAATACATACACTCCGCGGCTTCCATTTTAAAGTTATCAGATGGGATTCATATTCATTTATTTGCGTTCAAAAATGTAGGACAGGATTAGTTCTCGAGTTAAGTTAAAACTGGTCAAATTGCTCTTCACTTTTTGCCAACTTTGTTCTACCAGCCCTAGAAACCACAATACAGTACATCCTGCAGTCGATTCTTATTTACATAGGTCTGCTACGATTCCATTGTACTTTTCTTTTGCTCTGAAGAAGCAATAAGTTGTAATATATCGCATAGACCTGCAAGGCTTGCAAGAATATCACTATTCTTGTTTAAGCCTACTATAAAAATGAGTACAATAACTCTGGGTTTCCTTTTTCTTTCTTCGATTTGCAATTTTATTTGTATTGAAAATTCAGCAACAGCAACTTTATTCTCGTAAACCTTAGCCGTTTCCGTGATGCTTATTCGATTTTTTAACTACGGTAAATCCAAATGGAATGAATGCTACTAGTCATAAGGCTTGCGAAGATTTTGTAGTATTCTATTTTTAACTACACCGACTATCAACCTTCTGCAGCTGCAGCATTTGAGAGTGTATTCCTTCAAAAAAATCTGTGTCTATCTTTTTTTTTAATTGCCGAATTGGCCTGCGCTTGATCATGCTTGATGGAAAGCGATGGATGAGGTCTATCTATTTAAAACATGCGAATATACCACAGGCACAGCATAGAAGGAGGACGTCCTCTAAGTCAAAGCAATTATTTTAATTAAACCATTTACAGGCACTTTTGAGCTCTGAAGAAGTTAGTCAGTTAGTCAAAAGTTGAAGCTGGTTGCCCGTTCATAAACGTTAATCTCTATGGAGGAGAACGGATAAGAATCTGCATGGACTCTATAAGTCAAGTTATTTCCTTCTTCTTCATAACTCACTTTACACATGTAACTCGAACCATAGACTATAGTAGGAGATAACGTCTGTGGATAAACCTACATACAGATATTAAACAGATTTGTGGTCGAGCACTGTCGCACGTTGTATATTGTACCCAACTGTCGTCTAGGTACGTGTCATATCTACCTTCTAAGTTATGCTAATCTGTGGGATGAGCTCGCCTGTTCTTAGTTGAGATTCTATGAATTCATTATGATGGAAACGGTGACCAACTTTACGTATCTCTACCTACATAAGCATCGATTTTAAAATGCTTCCTTTTTACAGTTTTTTTTTTTACTATTTGCTGATTTTCACTATGCATGGAGTAGATAACTACTATTCTTTTTTGTTTTGGAATAATCATGCGATCATTTTTGCGTTGTGACCTTGCTACATGGTGAATCCAAAACTAATCAGCCAAATAAGAAACCACTAACAGTGAGTTGATAGTGATGTTAACAGCGATCGGTAACAGGTTTAATTTTGTCTGCTAGTTACCAAAGCTAGCCTTCTTTAAGACATCAAACTTTACGTCTCATTTTAATATGACGAGGGCGTATTTTTTTTCGAGAGTCAAAGTTTACATTAACAACGGGTACCATTTAGTTACACGTAAAATTCCACATTAAGGCGCTTCCCCGACCAAACGACCTTGAGTGTTCGGTCCTTCTCTGTCCCGTTGCTGAGTCTCGTTCTGTCTCGTTCCCTGCGCACGCTCATTTATCATAGACATCACAAAAAAATAAAAATTATAACAAAGACAAGCGATGTTTTAAAATAAAATAAAACGTGATTTATTTAGATTTTAAAATTATCTATCCATTAGTGTAATCCTCAAATTAATAGAACGTCACCTTTAGCAAAAGATGCATGCAATCAATAATTTTAGTCACTTTTTAAAAGGAGATTTTAAATGTATTTATAACACATAAAAACAAATAAGAACGTGCAATGTGATGATAGGATATCGAACATTAATAATATACTTTTAGATGTAGTTTATTACCCATGGTGAAAGAGTTAATAGCCTCTGAATGGTCGGGGTACCTCCTTAAAACTGCAAGAAGTTTACCGTTTACACGTCCGCTAGATTTAGCCCACAGCGCTGCAGCGTTTACAGAATGACCCACATCCAGCGCGCCATTCACTGAATGAGTGGGAGTATTAAAGGAAAGATGCATGCACCTAATTCGTTGGCGCTGAACTGAACGGGCAAACAGCTCACATAAAGAACTTGTGTAGGTATTTACTACGGTAGTAATAGTGGTCGTGCCATTAAAGTAGCTATTATTTGAGTCGGACGGTGGTAGTAGTAATAAGATGTGAAATAAATGTGTGTGAATGGTTTGGAAAATTAATGTCATTGAAGAACCTCATAACAGAAGAGATAGAAAAGCTAATTAAGGAAAACATTATTTTAAATCAATTTGTTTAGTTTCGCTGATGTCCAAACATATTATTAGGTATACAGATTCAAGTAAAATTAATTGTATTGAATTGAATGAAAACGAGAATGGCTTTAGGGAAGCCAGGGGATACCTATGTCCAGCAGTGAACGCCTTTCGGCTGCAGTGATTTGATAATGCTGATAACAAAAACGAGGCAGTTTGAGTAATTTATGTGGCCTACCCAAATGTCCTTTCTTTGGTATTGTTCGTCGAATCGTTGACCTCCTTAAGTTCCGAGTTAAGCTGCACGATTACTGAAAAATGCGTAGACTGACTGGACAGGTCCACTCAATCTATGTGGTTTTTCCTCGAAAGACCATTTCATGGTCTTCACATGATCTGACCAAGATTATGTCTGGACTTCAAAAAAGACTCTGACGTCTGAGTTTATTTCGGCCTTTCTTCTCAGAGTAGTCAGACAGGAAACGCCGACCTCATCTAGTTTAAAAAATATTATTGATGTGTAAAAGTTTTTGTACAAACCTTACAGAAATAAAATCATTTATCATTTGAGGTATTAACAAAGTTTACAGCAGCGAACACAGGTTAGTCAGCTCCGTTAGCAGAATTGCTGATTTGGTAATCTTTTCACAGAGGACTGATGTGAACTTACTATTCGTTTAACTTGTAAGAAGTAGATGAACGACATAAAAATAAAGGCGTATTTTGCCTGCACTCCCAAAGCCTACGTGTTTAGCATTCATTTGGCGTGCCACGTTTTATTACAAAGTGCTATGAACAATATCCGTTCGTAACAAACAGGTTATTTGCCACCTGGATATTAAATATTATGAGTATAGTTAGAACCTAAAATATTATTTTCGTAATAAAGTTGAATATTTCTCGTGCTACGAATACATAAAATAATCGCGAACACACAGTTAGGAAGCCTGGTCATCGAAGCTCGTTCCTTCTCTATAAGTAAAAGAGGCATTTGGGTTGCAGTCGAACCAATTACAGGATTCAGGGTATCATTACTGACGTACCTCTACCTCTATCCTTCACCATATTGGAGGAGGTATTCCCCGGTTTTCTGAAAGCTTCGATACTCATTCAAGTGACCGCAGACAATACGAAAGTGAACTTCATTTGTGTTTATTTTCATTCGTGGTATTTCACATCTCGTCACAGTTCGTATTTCAAAGTGATGTTTTGCTAAAATGGAACTTAAAACAAACGAAAACACATAACAAAACAGTTTCCTTAAAAGCAATAAGGGCCAGATGAAGGGAATGGGTCGTTAACAAGATACATAGCTGAAGTTTGCAACCTGTCACCATTCATATTGCAATTTTGAAAGTTCACTTTAAGTTTACGATGCCTCGAATAGCACCCGTGTGGCTTATGTTATTACAGGGAAGTTCTTACACCGATATAGCAGTAAACAAGTAAAGTTTGAAGAGTTCTTTATTTACATAAGCTTATCCAATATTTGGTGGAGACGTCAAGGTGCAAAATTTTAATTTTAAAAGTTTTTGTATTTGATAAATTGAAAAAAAATACTGTTTAGTGTCTGGGTAGATTTTCTGTAAATGATAAATGATTTTATTTCTGTAAGTAGGTTTGTACAAAGAATTTTACACGTTAACCATATTTAAAAAAATAGACAAGGTCGGCGTTTCCTATCTGACTGCTCTGAGAAGAAAGGCCGAAACAAACTCAGAGGTACATATAATCAAACCTTCCCGTGAAAACTGTGGTGTAGTGAGCTGATCCCTCAGGCATCAGATTAAATGACAGCTCATTTCACCTAAATTAGCAGCATAAGCACACTCTACGTAAAAAACTGACGGGGTTTTCAAAATGAAAGACTTCTTTTTATCAACATAGTGAAATATTTGTGTCGCATCAACTAGCCTGTCAAAAGACATGACTTAACTCTTAAAATCGACAGAATCTCTACCAGGAAACCCTGTAGTGTAGGTAGTATGTGTGGTAGGTAGAAGTAATAAGTCCAAGTAAACAAGAAGAAGTATGAAAGTTTATTAGATACACAGACACAGGTTTCAGTTCACACACACAAGAGTTACACTTAGTTTAAGAAGGAGTGATAGAAATGAAGATAGCAGAGGATAGCACGAATAACAGTTTAAACATAAACGCAATAAGGTTTTAGGGTTTATCAGTTAGCGCGGTAAAACTAGGATCGCTAGTTTGGAACCTATAGCTATGCGCGGAGCAAGCATACTAACTTGCAATTGCAAGTCACGGTTAGCTCGCGTCGCCTGTCGGTGCGTGAGCGCAACGCATGATGATGCTGTCCCGCTCACGCACACGGCTCGTATGACGAAGCGCGAGCGCCCGGTCGTTGCGAGAACAATAGACGTGTCATAGCTATGCCGGGTAACTGCTAAGTAATTAGCTACTAATACAATGTTTGTACTGGTCTGTTAGTTCATTGAATATTGAGTTAATTAATGTAAATAGTTTTGTTTTACATGTTGATTATAAATAAGTCTAGTTTTAAGTTCTTTTGCAAATATGTGTATATAAATTATAATTAATTTTACTGAAGAAATACATAATTTATATTTAATGTAGTTTTAGTTTTAATTTAATAATTTACGTTGACTTTAAGTACGTAGGTCACTACAACCCTGCCGACGCCCGTTGCAAACTGTGGCAAAACACTATTCCCCCTTCCACTTAATATCTACCACCAAAGGAGCATCTTCCTGCAGGGTTTAACCTCTCGTGGTCCACTTGGAAGTCCCTGAACCGTCTCCGGACACAAGTGGGAAGATGTAACTCCAACCTGGTAAAGTGGGGCTACCTCGACGGAACGGCAGCTGGTTGTGGATTTGGAGCTATGTCGCAAGCTATGCTCCACCTTCTATCTTGTCCTCTGTGTCCCAAAACTTGCAGTCAAAGTGATCTCTGCGCTGCCACCGATGACGCCGTGGAAGTAGCGAAGTTTTGGGCCAACAGAATTTGAGAAAAATCGTGCCAGCGACACGAAGAAGAAGAAGAACTCGTCTCTCTTCTTCCTTTTTTGTTTTTTGTCTTTGCGTTATGTTTACCGCAAAGACAAGTATTTTCATTCTTCTTTTACTACTCATCATCACTCTTACATACTTATCATCTAACATACCTCTTCTCTTAATTCCAGGTATGGATATTCGGCGACGTCTGGTGCTCGGTGTGGCTGGCAGTCGACGTGTGGATGTGTACAGCGTCCATCTTGAATCTGTGTGCCATCTCACTGGACCGCTACGTGGCTGTTACGAGACCCGTCAGCTATCCTAGCATAATGAGTAGGAAGAGAGCGAAGGCGCTCATAGCTGGGTTGTGGGTCTTATCGTTTGTGATCTGTTTCCCGCCTCTGGTCGGTTGGAAGGATAAAAAGGTTAGTTGAAGAAACTTGAAGCTTTTGCACGATAGACAACTAAAATGCACGAAGATTGTAATAGACTGTAGTAATTCCCTATAAGAATAGAGTTAATAGAATTTTGGTCTGTTCCAAAGTATCTGATGAAAAAGTAAACAAATGGATCAGAAAACGTACCCTGTTGATGCCAATTTGTAGTGTCATGTGACAACTTTTTGACATTTCATTTGACAATTGAGGTTAACTTTATAACCTCCATTTTCGTCGATGATTTATCAATTTCAATTTAATAATATTATTGAAACAATCATTGTCGCATAAAGTGGTGAGTTATAAAGCTGATACCTGCTTAATACAGATGAGTGTGTTAGTGAGTGATTGCGTAAGAATTTAACCTGAACAGTTTGTATATACTTTCATCAAATACTTTTGGAACAGACTATAGATTCAATGGAATGATTTCATACATGAGAACAGGCAGACCGAAGTACTAAAATAACCTGTTAAGTGAACGGACGAAACGCTCTCATGGTAATGTCTACTCCGGTTATTCGGTTCCGAAAGTTTCAACCACCTTCATTTTAATAAGCTCTTTTGGACTTTGCTCGAAATGCATGCTTATCAAAATTTGGTCTGTCATAAACAACTTTACATTAATTAAGATTTTATAAGCTCCGCCTAGGGTTGTGTGGAATTTTAAGCATAATACAATAATCTATGTTTGGCAAGACTTTTGATTACCGGTAGCATCGCACCAAAAACGATATAGGCACTAAAAAATGAGCTGTTTCATACAAAAGTGCAATACCCGCACCGCCAAATTGTATGAAAAGCTGTTTGTTTTTAATAATATGCATTTTACTTTCTCAAAAAATATGATTGAACACTCTAATTATAATGAATCTCTTTTTGTGAACCTCTAAACTGCGATCAACTGTGAGAAAAGGCCAGATAATTAAAAAAATAGTCCATTTATTTAAGAAAAATGAATCACCAGAAGCCTAAAATGTTTTAGAGGTTCATTCATTCAAAAATGGATTCATCATTAGAAGTCCAATAAGTTTTTAGAGGATCAGTTAAATATTTCCTTTTTTTTTTTTGTTAAACCGGCTAAAAACATTTCAACGTTGGGAGGTCTAGAATCATCGACTGAATTCATTTAAATTATAATTATACATATTTAATTAATTTAATAACAGTTTGCGCGCCGAGGTTCCTGACACCCTATATTTTTGATTAGCTTCCTAAAGATTCGAAGCCTCAAGACCATTCAGAAAACGTACATCGATTCAAAACCGTAAATTACCCACCCATTGAATCAAAAGCGGTGATAGGTACCCCTATCACAAAAGGCATCATTTTCTGCCTGAGGGCCGCGATGTTCCGGGATGTTACGCGTATGTCTTGTTTGACGTCCCGGTCCGTTTTCCCCTTTGATAGCTTGTGTTCCGTTTCCGAGCCGTCTTTTATTAGCCGGTAATTACGGTGTATTGGGAAATGACAGGTTTTGTTGTGAAAAGTTTGCATGACGGATTGGTATTGTAATGAACTTGTTTATACAAATATGGCAAACTTTTTACAAACGAGGTTTTATGACTTTACTAACGTGGGTTAAACAATATATGTATGTACAGCTATAGGTATTATGGTAACCACACACGTAATGATACGTGACTGGCGCAAGTATATCGTAACGTGTAAGGCTTCCATTAGGCTCGCTACGTCCGCGTCGTCGCCTCGTGACCACTTCACCTTTAAGGGCTCTTTAAGGGTTAGTCTTTGGTCTCACGTTACCGGGTACAGATCCAGTCCGAAACTAGTCAGGCTTAAAATTCACATGAGTAAACCTGTAGGTACTTACTCCTAAATATGACACAAACGCTCCTACACAGCATGTCTGGCCAAAACCCTCAGTGAGCTCTGTCTTAGAATTAAAAATATAATGAAATGTAAAAAGTAGACTACAAAGCCTAGGTGTGTCATAAACCAAGATTTTTTGTTTTACTAGACACCCCAATGGTACATTGGGCCTTAACTTGCAGGAGGAAGTGATAGTACATAAGTACACGACCGATGCACGCAAGACCACTGTCTTGCGTGCTTCGGTCGTGTTCTCTCTCTCCTGTCTTACGTCGTCTCTCTTGCGTGTACTCTACGTTAGTTCTATTCTTTTTTCACAAGACAAGAACACAACTTATAAAACTTTTTCTTTTCTTTCCAGCCTGAAGAAGCAGACATGAAAGACGGCTGGGTGCCCAACCCCCCTTGTGAATGGACTTGCGAGCTGACCAACGATGCTGGTTACGTCGTGTACTCAGCCCTTGGCTCCTTCTACATACCTATGTTCGTGATGCTGTTCTTCTATTGGAGGATATACAAAGCTGCCGTGAGGACTACCAAAGCAATTAATCAGGGTTTTAGGACTACAAAAGGTGAGGAGTCACATTTTTGGATAAAGCACATTTTAACATAAGTTGTATTCAAAATCAATGTTTTAACTAACAATAATGGTGTCAAAGAGCAATATAATTTGTATTATCAGCCTGCTCACAATTTGCAGGAAAAGGAGGTATTGGAAGTCGTTTTGACGACAACCGCCTTACTCTCAGGATACATCGGGGTCGGGGTTCGAACCGGCCGCACGGATCTCCACTGTCAAATGCTTCCAACCACTCCACCAGCACGTCGCTTAGTGCTTCTCCAGAACGATTGAGAAGGTAGGTTACCTATTAATTTTGTGGTGAAATTACTTTCTTTAAGCAACATCCTACTTACCTATAATGTAGTAACTACCTCTCTACCTTGGTGTTTGAAGTACTGCTACCTGCAGCTACTGCAAACAGTTCCACGCTTGGCAAACCCCACCTTCTATACATACAAATAAATAAAACTGAAGTCTCTGTTTATAAAGTCAAAACAACAACCTTTTTACTATATGCACATGAAATTAGGTACTTAGAACGGAGGACTGAGGAAAACTCGATTTATCTTAACATCCATTTTCCACTGACCAGTATCAGTAGGTCGCATATTAGCTGTTCCCGTCTCCCCCATGATATATATGTACAATGTGCATAATACGGGTTCAAATTAAATTAGGCAGCGAAACTCCGTAGACGTTATGGGTATTCATATATAAAAATGATAAAAAAAAAGATTGTGGGGCCATCGACCACGTACATTCTTTATCGTAGATTCATATTGTATTTTACCAATTTTTATTCTGAATAAAGATTTAATATTATTATTATATTTTAACAAAACATCTCTTTACAGACATTCAAGCGCGAGACGTGCTCACGAAAAAGTCAAAATCTCCGTGTCATACCCCTCATCCGAACAGATATGTCCTGCGCACGAGAACTCCAGGTCTTCAAGCAGATCCCCGAGCCCTTCGCTCTATGCAGTCCATTATGAAAGAGATGGGAGGGAGCTGACTGAAAGCAGGTTGAGAGTACGACCGTCACATCATCTAGCTCCAGGACCACTGTATGATGAATATGATGATAAGCCCCGGACTACTCGAAGGATGGGGAAGAGGAATATAAAAGCACAGGTTCGTAACCTTATTAGACAGCACGACAGCAAAGACAGGGTTATGTGTTCCACACGTAGGTACCTTTGTTTTCTTTGATGTGGGATTCTTTATTCCCTGGAAGCATCCTAACGGTTGGATGAATTTTAATAAATGAGGTGTCTATCGACTCGGCTAGGTTTTCTTAAATATCTGCCGCGAAATGTAACAGTCTGCTTAAAAAGCGAGCTTGTTTTGAACTTTTTAGTTGCAGTTTTCAATGTTGAGTTTAATTTTTTTAACCAACCTCAAAAAAAGGAGGAGGTTCTCAATTCGACTGTTTTTTTTTTTTTTTTAATGATGTTTGTTATCTCAGAACTTTTTTCTGGGTGAACCGATTTAGAGGATTCTTGTTTTATTTGATAGGTGGTGCTTCACATGTGGTCCCATTTAAATTTGATCATGTTTTGAGCCGTACTTTTTCCACTTAGTTTATATTGATGATGTTTTAATAATTTCCTGTCACTGTTATTTACATATGAAGTAGTGGCATACGAATATGTGTGGGGTAGGTACCGCAACTAAAAAGTGAAAAATAAAAACGTTTTTACAAAAAAAACAACCGATTTCCAAAAAAAAAACGAGAATAATAACTTTAATTTCGGAAGTCGGTGGCCAAAAACAAAAAAACAAAACCGAAGAGACCGATTTCCGAAATTAATTAATTACATTAAATTAATTCGTTATTTTTCACGTTTTTTTTTGTGTTTTTCTTGGAAGTCGGTTGTTTTTTTGTAAAAAGTTTTTTGTTTTTCAATGATGATCATTTTGGTACATTTCAGTTTAACAGAACTTTCAAATGATACATGATAAAGATTAGATATGGTATTGAAGATGTTATGTTACACAAAAAAATACGTATTGTTCATTTTAAATGTTATAACATGTAACAGTTGTAATGTAACTTTACTGTTTTGTATATACAGTCGGACCTTTTATATCATCGTCAGTTCTCAGATTATTTCCTCTATCATGTCGACATATATAATACATTTTAATATTCAACCTGTAGCAGTGTGCTATATTTTTTTAAATCATCTCCTCAAGCCCTTTATTTTGATACCCCACATGGTCGAAGTATTTAAAATCTAATGGTAATTTAAGAAGAGGAAAATATTGGTATTCAATCTTTTATGTCATTAATGCGCGCGTTGACGGTTTTCACGCTTTAGTGCGTAAAAAAGTGGCGATACTATTTCAAAGACTGCGCGGTAGCACCAACAGCATTTTGAAAATGATTGCATTCCGACATGACTGTCCCAGACAGGCACACTGGGTGGGAATAGTTACGGGGCAATTATAATTTAAATAATAAATGTCTTTAGATTTGGTACTTACTAACAAAGATCTTAAGAAAATTGTTACTAACACTTATATGAATTTTGTCCGAAATAAAATGGAAATAATAATAATAATATTACTGTTCTCAGTTGAACAGCATCCTAATTGAATTAATTCATTTTGCTTGATATGTTCGAAAAATTTGTTTGCTCAACAACGTACCTAAATAACACAATGAATGTTGTTGAACTGTCCAATTGAAAGCCTGATTTACTGTTAGTTTGTTACTCAATTACCCCGCAGGATCTTCTTATAATAATTACTGGACTAGACTCTTGTAAGACAGAAATATTTTAATTAAATCACTTAACGAGGGATGTTATTATTGTGTCACGTCTTGAAGCACCTAATTTCGTCTTTTACTAAGCCCACGAAAAGTAAATAAGGGTGTAGCTATTATTTACATAGAAATAGTCATTGATCGCAGATTATACAGTGTGAGTCTTCATAATGTGCACACGATTCCCGCACGGAACAAATATTTGTATGGCCTACAAATAGTTGTTCCGGGTCTGGCTCTTTGTGTATGTGAGTTTAAATGTTTGTAAACGCACCCACAATACAGGAGAAATTCCTAGTGTGGGGCAACGTTTCTTTATAAAAAATAAATAAATATCGAAATGAAGGAAACTAAACTTAATTTTATCGGCGGGAAAAATAAAAAAATAAATTTTAAAAAATACCTAATATTTTTATAGCATTTTTTAAATTCTCGTTCGCTGCTGCGACCCCTGTGTAAACAAATCGGTATAACTGTTAAACTAAACGATCTATCAAGATGAAGCAAACTCAGTAATGAGTGGAAGTAACAGGACGTCCTCATAAAATAAACTAAAGGAAAAAAAAATCGCTTTCAATTGAGAATTAAGGGTTTTTTAAAACAAAAATCTGATATTTTTTCATCAATTTTTGCATTAATTGTTAAATTTCACATTAAAAGCCCCGATTACCTACCCTTTTTTATTACCTACTTTAAATTATTATCCATCGTATCAGCTTTCGAAAAGAAAAAATACCATGTTTATAACTCAATCACAACATTTCCTATCAACTGTTAAAGCCTTGCACTCGGCTACGTACCATACTTTAGCATACTTTAGCAACACTTT
This sequence comes from Griposia aprilina, assembly GCA_916610205.1. Lineage (NCBI taxonomy): Eukaryota > Metazoa > Arthropoda > Insecta > Lepidoptera > Noctuidae > Griposia > Griposia aprilina. The sequence continues at coordinate 8,624,250 of OU744305.1, read as the reverse complement.
TTATGCGTTTTTTTTTGTTTTTTTTTTTTAATATTTTTCCGCCGATAAAATTAAGCGTAGTTTCCCTCATTTCGATATGTGCACATTATGAAGACTCACACTGTATAAATCATGTACCTAGTCCACATTTTAACATAGCTACTTACATAACATAATGCTTTCTTTCCACAAAGGGTTAGGCAGAGGTGACCTATAGTAGGTACGCCCACATTTCGCCAGTTATGTTTAAGTCCCAAGCTACCTACATTACGGCTCGATGAGATGCTTTCTGAAGCTGATTTTCAAATGAACCTTTACGGACTAGCTGCACTTCCTAATTTACATATTATGTTAATTAATTGTTTTCAGGTAAAACGCTTCCGCATGGAGACAAAAGCAGCCAAGACCCTCGGCATCATAGTGGGAGGCTTCGTGTTCTGCTGGCTCCCCTTCTTCAGCGTGTACGTCGTGAGGGCGTTCTGTGGGGATTGCGTCAGTCCTATCGTCTTCTCCGTGCTTTTCTGGTTGGGGTACTGCAACTCTGCGATCAACCCGTTGATTTATGCGCTGTTTTCTAAGGACTTTAGGTGAGAAACACCTTTATTTTTTTTTAAAGTCAAAGTTAAAGTTAAACTTTGACTTTGAGTTTTTTTCGAATTTGGTTAGAAACGCTGCCCCGTGTCTAGATATTTTTTTCACAAACTGTACATTATCAGATATGTACCTAGAATGACAGGGATTTAATGCCAACGTCAACTTCTAAAACATTTCAGTAATAAACAGCTGTCCAAACCGTGAGAAAAAACCACTATAATCCGTTGATTTCTATTTCCCTGTGTTTTGTGATTCTTGATAATTCGATTGTATTTTGTGTCTTATCTACTGACTAGACAACAAAACGCTAAAATGTAGAAGTTCCTGGCATTTGTTTGAAGCGCCGAAATAACATAACATATCATCACGCCTGTATTCCCCGAAGGGATAGGCAGAGGTGTACCTATAGTACACCCACATTTCGCCAGTTATGTTTAAGTCCCATGTAATAGGGGGCGAGCCTATTGCCATCAACCGGGCACAAATCCAGACTCCGGGCTGCTACCGAGAAATTCCAGATGGAAAAACCCGATAACACTTTGCCCGACCCGGAAATCGAACCCAGGACCTCATGCTCAGCAGTAGCGCTTGCGACCACTAGACCAACGAGGAAATAATACTAATGTTATGTTTTGATTTACGTTTTTTTTTTCCAGATTCGCATTCAAACGCATAATCTGCAAGTGTTTCTGCGGCAACGGAGGTCCGAGGCGAGAGTCAGACGGCGAAGGTTCTCGTCGACAGAACAACAGGCCCACTCACTCTCACTCTCTTGAAGAACACGACGCGAACAACCATACTACTTCTACTACCACTACTACTGCTGCAGACAGGTACATTGTACTTAATAAAAGTATTTTTACAAAGAAAGAAAATAATATTATAAAGCAATGACGAACAACAACTATTTTTCACGCGCCAATATTCAAATTAAATTATGTTTCTTTTTTACATTAAACTTTAAACAGCTCTATTTGCAAGCCAGTTCGATATTTAAATAAAATCTTTGATAACTCAACTCCTTGGTTGCCATGTTTCGAAGTAAAAAGTTCGACCCATTTTACACAAACCCGCACACATACACAACACACACATAATACACGATAGCTAAGAGTTTTCATAGTAATTTATTCGGCCGCTATATGGATTTTCATACTAACATTGCCGGCCGCTGCTCCGCATGTATTTGAACAGAACAGCATTTTTGATTTATTTCGAAGAAGGTTGTCAAAATAATGCTCGAATTTCCAAGCATTTGAGAGATTTTTTATTCATTTCTAGGCCAAATAAAATACAAAACTTAATATACCGCCATCTATGTTGGTTACTCGTACTTAATTGCAGCGCCCTCTTTACTTTTCTTGTATTGACAGTTGCATTACAAATTCAACAGATGTCGCTATACATATTTAATTTTCATAGTTTGCAATACTGTGGTTTTTATGAAGTTCTCAATAAACATGTTTAATTTTATCATTCATTTCAGGTGACGACAAGCAATGCGACGGCAGAACCCACAGTTCCAGTCAACCGTCGCATGCGTTTAGCAAATAGCGTTTTAATAACCGTTAAAATAACGTAATACAGTCTTTAAAAAACAGTTTTTATCTGTATATTGTTACTAAACGCGTCCTACTGTAGAAAAGTCAACATAACTGTTAATCTTAATGTGTGTAAAAATTGTCGTTGTAACGTATAAATAACTTAGTTATTTTACCGTTATGATTTAAGAATAGCTTAATAACGAGCTATTTTAAAATTATAAATGTGCGTACTTCAGTGAATGTTTATTAAAAGTGAATTTATTTATTGAAAAGACTGTCAGAACTTAATTGTACCTATTACTACATAATATAATATGATGTCAGATAACCAATATGTTGTTATAAGTATAGAGGAACTTTAAAGAGTTAAGTTAGAGAATTAAGTAGTCCTAATTAGACAATGGGGCGTGATTTGCACGGAATATTTCACGTATAAACACGCTCTAAGTCTGCTTTAGTAACTCCAAATTTAAAACGCTTTTATCTGATACAAATGTAGTACATAATTATCCTAGTTACTTTATCCTCAACTCAACTCAACTCTAAAGAGTACATTAACTATGTATTATGCCTAATGCCTATGAATAATGAATTAATGATGTACCTACCTTTCCCATAAGTAGATAAGCTAGAGGCCCTTTAAGGCTAACATTCGGAACTTATCGTTGTTTCACTCAGTATTTTTTTTCTAAATTATCTACTTAGATTTTCACCAATGTCATAGTTCGGTTTTTATAGTATGTTTGTTAAAATCCTTTTACCTTCAATTAAAATCATCTGGTTTTTTTTCGACCGGTTAACAGGCTATAAATACAAATTCACAATTTATTCACATGACGTGTTATATAATGTAACCTTATTTTAAAAACACAAGACATAATTATTGTAATGCCTTATTAAAAAAAATGCAGGTTTTTTTTATAAACAGGTGATATAGAATTATAAAACTAAGCAATATTCGATATTAAACTATCTCCAAATAAGTCAATATAAGCTGTACTGGTAGTTCGAAACTTGACCATAAAAAATATCGTTAGACAGTGCCTGTTTTTATAAGTAAATTGTATCTTTGACCTTAAACTAGACTATGAAATTGGACAAAATATAATTCGAAGAATATTTTAAACTAAGGTACAAAAACTTATAGAGAAATTTCAATTAATCGAACAAACTTGATTGGCTGTACAACTAGAATACTGTAGTCGAAGCATTTCAAATAAATTAACTTTATCTATTAATGATTGACCTACCAGCCTACGATTAGCATAAACGGGTATTTAAAATAGTCGATGGATAATTAAAGATCTCAACGTTCCTCAAGTTTATTCAATTGTGTATTCGATGTTTTAACATTATATTCGTTAGGTGAGGGTTCTATGTTTATGTGTGAGCGATATCAATATTACTATGGATTAATATATGAGATGTTACATACGTGTTGTTTTACTGTCCCTAATTTTTTTTACATGCATTCATTTTCCTGTCCTTCTTTCCCGTTCATGAAATTGTGAGAAGCACTAAACTGAGTGACCGTTTAAACTACACTGGTGCCGATTCTCTTGTACACCGAACTAAACTAACTAAACTATCACTAAAATTCCTTACTTTTGGCTATGAGAATCTTAGAGCTATTCTGCAATAAAATATCTCTAAATTTAAAAATCATTTTGACGCAACTAAAATTTAATTTGACAATCGCGACTCCACATGGTACCTACTTGTTTGCCCTACCACGTGATTTTTTTATAGAGCCGGAGGCGTGCATGGGTGGCAGCCTCGGCGTGTTTTATATGCGTTTTTTCACTTTTTGTACGGAAAATATTTATAAAAAAATACCTACATGTAGAGTTATATGGGTTTAAGGGTTTCATAAAGGGGGTCGAAATTTTCATTATTTTTGCGATAGGACACAGCGTTTTCGAGATATAAGCAGAATAAAATAAAAAATACAGTACTGTTTTTGCCCCTGAAGTCGAGGTGTTGTGGTGGATCTTAGTTCATGACAACTAATTTTATTCCACACCTTTTTAATCGCGATTAAAAATAGCCAGATTTAGTTAAGACAACCAAATTTTTAGGTTAAAAACGTCAAATTCAGAATAGCAAAATTGCCATTTTCACTAAACTAATTAAACAGTACCGTCTTAGTGCTGTCAAACTAAAATATAGTTAAGTTGTGTCACTTTAGTCTATTTCAGAATGAGAAATCGTCTTTTGACAGGACTAAACCAAAATTTAGTGAGTTTTAGTCTAGTTAAGAGAATTTTGTGACAAGAGAATCGGCACCATTGTCTACGGTTACAGTGAAAAGAAGACACAATCAGGTAGACACAAGTGAGGCTTTTGATGCCGGGTTCGATTCCCTGAATGAGTTTGATATTAATTCTCACGAATACGTCGCGGTTCAAAGCGATCAACCTAGTGAACAGTATTTCAGACTTTATGACATCGTCAGCGTATAAAATAATTATACACATTTGATCTGCGTAATAATAATAAGATGCCTTCAGCATATTGGTATCATCTACCTACAAATTTTAATAAAACTAACGGGCAAATACTGATCTAATCAGAGTATGGTAATAAAGCAAAAAACTAATAAAAAAATTAATAACATAACGACTTTATTCTGAAAAATAACTTTTTACAATATATTCGTTGGTAACCAACGCCAACATGATTGTTACAACACTACCAACGTTAGCAGTCGTTCAATGCCGTCGTTCTCACTTTTATTTTCACTCAAGCAAACTTCATTCATTCAGTTGAGCGTCCGCTTTCACTATTGAGGGTTGTGTTTGTGGTCAACGTAATACCAAACGAGTTGTTATTATCGAGAAAGTAATAAACCGTGTTAGTTATTTATTGTGATAAACACGACACTTATATTTTTCTTGTGGGATATAAGTCAGTGATATCAACATGTATTTTGGAGGCGTAGAAGGGTGAGTTGTCTATTTGTATTAATTTTTTTCCGTACACAAAGTGTTAAATATCGAAAGTTGAAAGGCTCGCCTTGAGAATATAGCATTCCTAGGTTTCGCAACAAGTTAATTAATGTCTAAATGAAATTTATTTATAACCTATATCATTTAATTTTGCCTAATTCCGTCTGCCAGAACCTTTCCGCCCGCCGAAATGTCAATGCCGATTTTATGAATGCAAAATAATTTATTTATTATTTAGTTTCAATGCTAACTGGGTCTGTTTTTATCCTAAGAATTATTAATGGATAAAACGATGTAAATTCTCGTGTGAAACGAACTGAATAGAACTAAGAAAAGTTTTGTAATGTTCCCACTAATCCCAATTTCCACGTCCTAGAGTTAGTTAAGTGTAGCGTCTATACTTTTCGAAATAAACTTGCCTTAAAATGTTATTTTGAAATCGACCTATTTACCAATTGATGTAAGTAATCTTTATTTTGCAAATAAATTATTTCGCACCATACTTCGTATAAAACAATACATAATACAAAATGCATTAGCTAATTTTTACATAAATATAGTGTAATGTCCTTAGTGTGTAAAACAAACAATGCATTTCACAAGCGTAACATTCGACCAATCAGCGGCCAGTATTCAAACGGCTTGGCAGCCACGCCGACAAAACTAAAACGGGCTAAATTAAACTTTATTACCTGGGATTACGGTGGAATTTTAATTGTTAAGCGTTAAGGAATTCAAGTTATTTCATTATTTCCATCGGTGGACGGCCTTGAATTTTTATAACGTTTACTTTTGATTGAGATTGTTAATTATATAAATGTCAACTGGTTTTAGTGCAGTTTTAAAGACACTATGCACGTAGCTGAATGCCAAGAACATAATGCTGGACACACCCCCAGACTCAAAATAGATTTAAAGAAGTGAACATTTTGAGTGGCAGTGCGCCTAGCCAAGTTTTCAGAAAACCAGTACAATATTTTTATTTTCCTTATTTTTGTAATCTTGTACCTATTTGCAATTGAAAATCCTGTCTTTCACTTGGTGTTATGGGTTTGTGGCAGTCATGAGGATGGAGTTATCTAGTAGGTACCTATACTAGGTTGTAGGTAGGTACCACAGAAATATAATTTTGGTGTGCAGGAACACTCAAATACTGCCTGCAGTACAGATCATTGTCAGCCTACAGCAGTCCACTGCCGGACATAGGCCTCTCTCTCTACTAACTCTCATCCAGCTGCTTCTAGCCACCCTCCGAATATCATCGCCCCACCTAGCCTAAGGGCGTCCTATCTTAAGTTTCCGATTCGCTGTCTCCCGATACAGATACTTTGTAATTGCTGACCTCTATTTACACTCATCGTATTTATTAACAGTATTTTTATCTCACTAAGCGTCGCGCGCTTTACTTGTGGTAACCAAGTGTACAAACACGCTGTGAATATGTGCGTGAAGACGAGTAGCGTCAGCACATAACACACACACTTTCGACTTCGCGATTGTCTCGGACAGTACCGAGAGCTCCTACACTTAGGTACGCACACATTCACAGTATGTTTGTGCACTCGGTAACCACAAGTAAAGCGCGCGTCGGTTCGTGAGATAAAAATACTATAAATAAATAAAATCATTTTATTTCGGACAACTAAAAAGATCCATATTAATTGTTAGTAACATGTTTGAACGTAAAACACCATTGTTAGTAACTTAAACTAAAGACGAATTAATGAGAAGACCACCCATCAACTAGACGCTACGAGCAATGGAAACTAGGGTACAAGTCTTCTCACAAATTGCCTTATTATGGTGGAGGAAGTGTCTGCTGCCACAGCCTTCAGGATGCTGTTGTGACTGCTTCTTATTCTGATCAGGAGTGAGGCCGTTTTTTTAGCGGATGAGGGCATGAAATCCATCGGTATGTGTTCCCCAAACATTCCTGAGGCACTGCAAAAACGTGGCAGTCGCAACAGCATCCTAAAAACATTGTTGTATTGGACGCGTAAAACATCCAGCGATCTTTTTCAGTAGTTGACCCAAAGATTACCTGGGTGAAAACTCTGACAATAAACAATAAAAAGCGTAGTCTTTACTTGCTCAGTACATCGAGCAAACCTTCGTGCCAACATATTGCCCGTGACCGTCAGAGCCCCACGCTCCCTCAATGTCACCATGGTCACTGAGGTCGTCGGTAAGAAAATGCCCAAGATATTTAAACTTATTGATTCTACATACGTATAGGCGTGCCGTTTATGGCAAGTGCGACTGTATTTTCCCGGCACTTACAGGCGACCCCAAAGGCCATGTATTCACATTTTTTGGCGTTATAGACCAGTCCATGTACAGCAGCATAGGTCTCACATATATTAAGTAACTCCACGATTGTCTCCGACGACGGGCCCAGCAGCACCATGTCATCCGCATAATTGATGTTTTTGCAACTAACACGATTTTCCCTGCAGCTTGCTTGTTGGATAATGGCCTGATTAACAATAGTTTGAAGAGCCGGGGAGACGACAAACCACCCTGCCTCTCCCCAAACTCCAACCTGTATGGTTCCGAGAGCGCATTAGACCATTAAACACGGTTTGTCTGGCTACGATACCAAAACTGCATTGCACTGAGCAGGTCCTCCCTTATACCATTACGCCTCAATTTACTTCAAAGCACGTCCAAAGAAACGAGATCGAAAGCCTTGTAGAGATCAAGGAAGCAGGCGTACATCTACGCATCCTAGGCGTCTTACGCGATTAACACACTGCCACTCACCACGCAGCGTAGCGCGTGAATGCGTGTTTTAACGTTGCTTGTATCTCCGTTTATATAGAAAACACGCACAGTCCAACACACACAAAATGCATCCACAAGCGTTCATTGTAGGTGCGTTGACACGGAACATGCAGCGTGATGTGATAATCGCCTTACGGTCAGATACTACAATTTGACAGACTTTCGGTTGAAAGTCCAGGACAAAACCCAAACTGTACATCGTGTAACTTAACATATTTTGCCAAATAAGAGTCAAGCACACTGTCCAACACCTTGGCCATAACAGTTGCAAGAGAGATCGGGCGATAGTTGCTTATATCCGAGATATTTCCTGTCCTATTCTTCACTATGGGTACTACAATGGTCTTGATTAAGTTTGCCGGTAAATACGTATGGCTGAGACATATCGTAAAGAACATGGACAGGACCCTCGGCATATGCACGCCTGCATATTTTAAAAGTTCAAACTATGCTAAGCCCATCATGCCCAGCGGATTTGCCCCTACTCATACTATTAATCACTGACCTCACTTGCTTCGTGGTGAAGCGGCAGTACTTAGCGGTTCCTCCCCCGGACATGAGACACAAAGCCAATTCCCGACACTGAGGGGCCAAGTGGAGACCTTACTTTTAAATAGTCTCTAAATAATTCTACCTGTGGTTTTCAATAAGCCTCCATGTTTTTTCTATGTGCTTAATTCTCTGCAAAAGCTGACAACAAGTGGCCTGATACGTTAAATATCTTTTTACAACTCACTGTTTACTTTCGATGTTAACACGGGCATACAGTACAGACAGCAAACAGGTGCGACGCGACAGCGCGATTCAAAGGCACCGCTCATCGCGCGACACACGGTGCCTCTGTGTCGCGCTGTCGCGTCGTCAGCCCAGAGGGCACGAGCCTTAAACAGTAATTAAATATCTAACTGAATGACGTACGATAAGATAGTAAGATTATATTACGAGCATGTGTTATACGAGATTGCATGTAGGCTGTTTATCAGGGCGTACCGATGCATGCAGAAATAACATCGAGCTAGATAGACACTCGACTACTAATTAAATGTCGGTACATGCTATCAAGTATAAGCTATATGCTGTGGCGGTAAAAAGATTAGCTTAGCCAGTAAGCAAGTAAAAGTCAAATCCATTAAAACGCACTTTTGGACGTCAAAATTTACAAGAAACTAATTCTATTTCTTTGTAAATTTTGACGTTCAAAAGTGCGTTACTACGTGGAATCAATTCTGATTCGCAACTACATAGAATCATAGAATCTAGTTGCCCCTTTCAAAAGATAATTTCGTATGGAGAAGAATTAGTATGTAACTTCAAAGTTACTCTTTTTACAATAGTTACAATGATAGGTATGTGATGACGATGTAAGTACTAGTTACCGGGAATAAAACTAGTACAAAATTTGACCAAAAACATAATGCGCCTATCCAGTGGGGTAATTACGTGAATGCTATGCCACCTATGTGAACCGCTTTGTCTAGATTTTCTAACGGTAGCTCAAGTTTATGTGAAACAATTCCAACTAGGTCGTAGTTAATTGCACAATCAAACACTAGATGGTCCAATAGCAAAGAGCTTAGGTACTATTTACCGCTATACCGCGCAAACCGCTTTTGCGATTGTCAGCAGTAAATTAATAATTCAGCTTATTGCAGTACGCTGCTAGTAATATACCTGGTCCAATTGCGGCCCTGATATCTAGAATCCAGGATTTCGCCCTCCTTACGTCACCTTGCTGACCTTTTTAAAGCCATTATTATGTAAAAGGTGAAAGTAACCAACCAATTCATTCATTCATTCACTGAAACGTCAAATAGAGAACCACGTGTGTTACTTCTATTTTAAGAAAACCAAAGATACAAAATTGCTTCATTATTTCTCACGAAATGTGAGAATGCTTGACAGAATTGGGTCACACACAATGAGTATGTATGCAAACGGAATCTTTCTGATGAACTGTGCCTCCAAACATAAATATTACGTGCAAAAATAGAGCCAAGTCCAAACCGTTTGTTTGCGGTACCAACCAATTCATTCATTTATTCACTGAAACGTCAAATAGAGAACCACGTGTGTTACTTCTATTTTAAGAAAACCAAACAAACAAAACTGCTTCATTATTTCTCATGAAAAGTGAGAATGCTTGACAGAATTAGGTCCCACACAATGAGTAGGTATGCGAACGGAAACTTTCTGATGAACTGTGGCTACAAACATAAATATTACGTGCAAAAAGAGAGCCAAGTCCAAACGGTTTGTTTGCAGCACCAATCAATTCATTCATTTATTCACTGAAACGTCAAATAGACAACCACGTGTGTTACTTCTATTTTAAGAAAACCAAACTAACAAAAAACTTTTTTACAAAAAAAACAACCGACTTCCAAAAAAAAATCACTTAAAAACGCGAAAAATTACTTTAATTTCGGAAGTTGGTGTCTTAGGTTTTGTATTTTCTTTTTTGCCCACCGACTTCCGAAATTAAAGTTATTTTTCGCGTTTTTCATTGTTTTTTTTTGGAAACTGGTTGTTTTTTTGTAAAAAAAAGTATTTATTTATCAGTTTTTAGTTGGGGTACCTACGCCACACAAACTCGTATAGGTACCACTACTTGATATGTAAATAACAGTGACAGGAAATTATTAAAAGATCATCAATATAAACTAAGTGGAAAAAATATGCAATATTAAGGATAACTCAAAACTAAGGATCAGAACTTGATCAAATATAAATGGGACCACATGTGAAGCACCAGCTATCAAATAAACAAAGAATCATCCAAATCGGTTCACCCAAAAAAAAGTTTACATAAAAAATTAAAAAACAGTCGAATTGAGAACCTCCTCCTTTTTTTTAAGTCTGTTAAAAATTGCTTCTTTATTCCTCACGAAAACTGAGAATGCTTGACAGAATTGGGTCCCACACAATGAGTAGGTATGCGAACGGAAACTTCCTGATGAACTGTGGCTACAAACATAAATATTACGTGCAAAAATAGAGCCAAGTCCAAACGGTTCGTTTGCAGTTCAAACTAGGCTATGTCTACAATGCAAATCGAGTTTTCGTTATAAAAAGAACCGCTTACACCAGTTTTATCGGTCAATAAATGACTTACCCAGTTGCAAAGTCCAGACTTGTATTTATTCTTCTGGTTAACCGACGTAAAGTTTGCATATTTTTGCACTCTAGGTATCCTCATTGTTTATAGAACAATTTGATTACAATAAGGAAAAATCTATAAATTAATCCTAAACATTAGGTAGGCGTCCATTGTGTCACCAAAAGAACTATTTCTTTAAGAGTTTTCCTCTACAAAACTTGAAGAAACACCATTTGGAAAGTTTTTCATAATGCCTCTCAAATCCTGAACTTACAAAAATGCTCAGGGCTCACCATCCATACTAATTCTACTATCCTACTAATAGTAGGTATAAATGTGAAAGTTTGTGAAGATGGATGGATGGATGAATGAATGTTTGTTACTCTTTCACGCAAAAAGTACTGAACGGATTTGAATGAAATTTGGAACACACATAGTTTATAACCTGGATTAGGTAACACGTAGGGTACTTTTTATCCCGGTAGTGTTCCCGTGGGATTATTTCCGACCTCCACGCAGGCGAAGCCGCAGGCAGAAGCTAGTTCTGATATATTTTCAATAAGGCTTTACACAAACATTGCTGGGTTCAATAGAACTATTAGGTATGTTTTGATTTAAAATAGTGTCCATGGAGTTTCTTGGCCGTTTTTTCTCCATACGAAACATGTGAATTTGATTATTGTGAAGCACAGTACCAGATATCAATCGGTTATATTTTTTAATAAGTTGCCTCCAGATATAAAAAACGCTATCTACTCAAGCTTTTTTAAAGATCAATTACTTAAAAGTTTCCTGTTGAATAAGTGTCTTTATGCTGTTGAAGATCTATAACGAAATTCCTATATATTAGGTTGGGGAAAAAGTCTTTTCGCATTATAGTATGTATGAAATTGTAATAAAATCTATTTGTATCTGGCTGGTTTTGGTATCATTGAAAGTTTAAATTTTAAAGAACATAATTCCAAATTCAAATTAGGAAAATGTGTGATTTTCATTTGTTTTTCGTACTGTCAAGATGAGTGAATCTAATGAAGAAATTCGATACATTTTAAAATTTTACTACAAAAAAGGTAAAAATGCAACACAAGGCGCGAAAAAAATTTGCGATGTTTATGGACCTAGTGCAGTGTCTGTGAGAGTAGCACAAATGTGGTTTAAGCGTTTTCAATCCGGAAATTTTAATGTCAAAGATGCACGTCGCTCTGGTCGCCCTATTACGGATAAAATGGATGCCATTTTTGAAAAAGTGGAGCAAGTAGCAGAGCATATCAGTAGTTACGACGTAGCTGAAGAACTGGGAATTGACCACAAAACAGTTTTGGCACATTTGAAAAAAACTGGGTACACAAAAAAGCTCGATATTTGGGTACCTCACAAGCTCACTGAAAGAAACCTAATGAACCGTGTACTCATTTGTGATTCCTTATTACGACGTAATGAAACCGAACCATTTTTGAAGAAGCTGATAACTGGTGATGAAAAGTGGATCACGTACGACAAGAACGTGCGAAAAAGGTCGTGGTCAAACGCCGGTCAGGATTCACAGACTGTGGCGAAACCCGGGTTAACTCGCAACAAGGTGATGCTGTGTGTGTGGTGGGATTGGAAGGGCATTATTCATTATGAGCTGTTACCACCAGGCAGGCCCATCGATTCTGAACTCTACTGCGAACGACTGATGAGATTAAAGCAAGAAGTTGAGAGAAAGCGGCCGGAATTAATCAACAGAAGGGGTGTGGTTTTTCATCATGATAACGCTAGACCTCACACATCTTTAGCCACTCAGCAAAAATTAAGAGAGTTTGGCTGGGAGGTGTTCATGCATCCGCCGTATAGTCCTGACCTTGCACCTTCAGATTTCCACCTGTTTCGGTCTCTTCAGAATTCTTTAGGCAGTGTCAGGTTAACATCACGAGAGGAGTGCCAAAACCACTTGTCGCGGTATTTTGATCAGAAGTCCCAAAAATTCTATAGCAATGGGATCATGTCCCTACCTACAAGATGGCAAAAAGTTATCGAACAAAATGGTACCTACATACTTTAGTTAATTGTAAATAAACTATATTAAAAAATGTTTTGAATTTTCATAAAAAATGCGAAGAAACTTTTTCCGCAACATATTATGTTTTATTTATGCATTGTTGTAATATTTAACGTGTTTTTTTCCTTATGTAATTTAATTTTCTTTTTTATACCATGTAATCCATTACCATTTCAGATACAATTTATTGTTCATGAATAAACAAACAAACAAAACTTTTTTACATAAAAACAACCGACTTCCAAAAAAAACACTAAAAGACGTGAAAAATAACTTTAATTTAGGAAGTCGGTGTCACTGGTTTTGTATTTTCGTTTTTGGCCACCGACTTCCGAAATTAAAGTTATTTTTCACGTCTTTTAGTGTTTTTTTTGGAAGTCGGTTGTTTTTTTGTAAAAAAGTTTTTATTTTTCACTTTTTAGTTGCGATACCTACCCCACAAAAATTCGTATACCACTACTTGGTGTGTAAATAACAGTGACAGGAAATTATTAACACATCATCCATATAAACTAAGTGGAAAAAATATGCAGTATTAGAGATAACTCAAAAACTACTGGTCAGACCTTGATCAAATTTAAATGGGACCACATGTGATGCACCAGCTATCAAATAAAAAAATAATCATCCAAATCGGTTCACCCAGAAAAAAGTTCTGAGCTAACAACATACAGACGAATTGAGAACCTCCTCCTTTTTGTGAAGTCGGTTAAAAACTACTTCGCTTTGGAATATGCAACTGGCTTCATATTTCTGTCTGGCTGACTAGTGCCTGTAAATGGTTTAAGTTTGAACACCCAAAATTAACATTTTAGACAACGAAAACATTGTAGGTATAGGATAATATAGGTCATGATTTCAATTTCACAAAACGGAGGTTCTTTCCGCTAAGCATTTCCTGTCGGCCCGCATGATTATTTCGATAAGAAACGTTGATATCCTTGATACGACTAATATCGGCTGTATGTTATCTGTCATTCTGATAATGTATACACATTTTTGCTTTTGTGCTATCTGTGTTTGTGCAGTTTCGATTCTATGTTTGTAAATTTGAAAGGAATCTGACATGTGAATTTCTCAATAGGTATTGAGATAGCGGTCGTGCTCTGTAGGATACGCAATGAAAACGAGTTTGTGCAACAGAAAGTTGTGCAATCGTAGACTGGTTTATAGTATCGGCTTTAGTTATGGTTTACTGATTAAACTGGCACTGTTTGTTCATTTAAGGCGGTACCCCGACCAAAACCTTGTCATAGTGCGTTATTCAGAGGCTATTAACTCGCACATTATTAATGTTCGATATCCTATCATCACATTGCACGTTCTTATTTGTTTTTATGTGTTATAAATACATTTAAAATCTCCTTGTAAAAAAGTGACTAAAATTATTGATATCATGCATCTTTTGCTGAAGGTGGCGTTCTATTAATTTGAGGATTACACTAATGGATAGATAATTTAAAAATCTCAATAATTCACGTTTTATTTTATTTCAAAATATCGCTTGGTCTTTTTTTATTAAAATAAATTAATTTTAGCGCGAATTTTATGATAAATGAGCGTGCGCAGGGAGCGAGACAGAGCGAGACTCAGCGACGGGACAGAGAAGGACCGGACGCTCAAGGTCGTTTGGTCGGGGAAGCGCCTTAACTGTAATAGGAAACTTTCATATGAGAACTAGGTGGAACTTAGGGAGGCAAAAGTAGGCCTGCAGTTTTTGATTGGGAATTTATAAGTTGAAGTATTACTTAAATAATCCTAAGTACTTATATTATAAATGTGAAAGTTTGGATGGATGGATGGATGGATGTTTGTTACTCTTTCACGTAAAAACTACTGAACGGATTTGGATGGAATGTAGAACACAGGTAGTTTATAACCTGGATTAACACGTAGGATACTTTTTATCTCGGTAGTACGTTCCCGTGGGATAATTTCCGATATACACACGGGCGAAGCCGCGGTCAAAAGCTAGTATTAACAAAATTCTTTTAGTTTAGATCTGCAATCCAGGATTTTTTTATGAAACCAAAAGGATATAATACCGCTTAGTCATCGGTAAAACATGAACAAGATTATAGTAATTCGCTAAATTAAAACAATTTCCTCTTCCTTTGAGTACATACTTCTAAATACAGTTGTTAATTAGAATCGTACGTGTTCACTCAATTGGTTTTAAGTGCAGCAAGATGAGAGTCATAGTGTTCTGATAAAAAAAAAAAAGTACCAAGAAGGATGTACTTACTCGAAAGTTTTCCACTTTATTGTAGTTGTAGTTCTCAGCAACTCATCAAACACACTCAGTCAAAGTAGCACTTTTCAAGGCTTATTGTCAAAGTTTCAACACGGGCAGTCTATGGGTCAATTATACTAAAAGATCGCTGGATGTCCTGCGCGTCCAATATAACAATGCTCTCAGGATGTTGTTGAGGCTGCCTCGTTACTGTAGCGCGTCGGAAATGTTTGCTCAAGCCCGCACCGACGGCTTCTATGCAATTATACGCAAAAAAACTGCGTCGCTACTGAGGAGAGTGAGGGGCAGTCGGAACAGCATTCTGAAGACTGTAGCCGAGAGCTTCGGCTCTCCGATTGTACAGCAGTTTGTGCGGAGGTGGATCTTTACTAACACTAGGCACTAAGTTATTTTTTTGTATGTTACTAACACTATATGGATTTTTGTCCGAAATGAAGCGATTATTATTATTATAGGCAGTTGGTGACTGAGGGATTCTGCTAGTTACCCACCACTGCCCAGCAGAAATACTCACTTGAATCATCAGCGGTGGCAAAATTAGGAACTTCCAAAAGGGTGACTGGCTATTTTTGTCATGTAAAAAAAACGGCCAATGACGTGACGTGACGTGTCGGACCACGCACAATGAAAGGTCCGTAGTTGGGATGGTTTATCCCAACAACAAACTTAACATTGTAGTGGAAACATGTTCTACCATACGTTCCAACAGCAAATGTGTGTTGGTCGACTATTACTCGTTAACTCGTAAAGCCTACTGAGCCGTGATAGTTTTCCTATAAACTTCATTGTATGTACTACTACCGTGAATTTTTTCGCATAGATATCCAAAAACAAACATTTAGCTGGCAGGGGGGACACTTGACTCTAACAAAAATTTGCACTTTAAAGCTTAATATTTCACAAACGGATCCCTTAATCGAAAAATTGTTTACACAAACCCGCAATGTTTTCGATTAGACCTATCCAACAACACCCCACACCATGGGGTATACGAGAACAAAAATACATCCCCAACATTTTACCAATTTGTCGGCGGTGGCGTCACTAATATGTATATCCATGCCAAATTACAGCTTTCTAGTACTAAGAGTCTCTGTGCTAAGCTGCGGACAGACGGACCGAAATGGCGAAATTATAAGGGTTCCTTGTTGACTACGAATCCCTAAAAAAGATTTCATGTTAAATAAGAAACTCTTTCTCGTCTACGAGGCATAAGTGTTATCAGTCTGAATACTGATCCTTACTGACCTACTCTAATTAATAACTTAGAAGGAAAAACTAAACATTCTAGAAATAACAAAAAGAAAGGTTCAAATACTAGAGCGACATTCCAGCTAAAATATGCAGACTTAAAAACTAAACATTCTGCCAATAACAAAAAGAAAAGTTCAAATACTACAGCGACATTCCAGCTATAATATGCAGACTTAAAAACTAAACATTCTAGGAATAACAACAAGAAAGGTTCAAATACTAGAGCGACATTCCAGCTATAATATGCCGACTTAAAAACTAAACATTCTAGGAATTACAAAAAGAAAGGTTCAAATTCTAGAGCGACATTCCAGCTATAATATGCAGACTTAAAAACTAAGCATTCTAGGAATAACACAAATAAAGGTTCAAATACTAGAGCGACATTCCAGCTATAATATGCAGACTTAAAAACTAAACATTCTAGGAATAACAAAAAGTAAGGGTCAAATACTAGAGCGACATTCCAGCTATAATATGCAGACTTAAAAACTAAACATTCTAGGAATAACAACAAGAAAGGTTCAAATACTACAGCGACATTCCAGCTATCATGCAGACTTAAAAACTAAACATTCTAGGAATAACAAAAAGAAAGGTTCAAATTCTAGAGCGACATTCCAGCTATAACATGCCGACTTAAAAACCTAATCACGACTTTACCGCAAAGCCTACGTGTATTGCGTACAAAGTAATTGTGAATGTGGCGAAGAGTTGATGCGTCACCCCGTATTGACTTAACTGTGTAAATAAATACTTAAGTCTGTTTTTAAACACGTGTAAATCGAGATAAAGAGGAAAATGATTTGACGGTTGGGTGAAAATAAAATTGTCGAAGCGATATTTTATAAATGCTTAATGCTTGATATGAACTTACAAGGCTTGTTGAATTACTCTCTCCATTTAATTTTTATGTGTAGGCAACGCCGTTTTTTGATCTTTGTGTAGACACTAGTATCAATTTGATGTGGTTTCTCCCTATTTAAAGAATTTCAATGTCCGATGGACATGTAGCCAGGGTTCGAAATTATCAAGATAATTACGCTTCTTGATAATTATCATCAGTGTAAGAAATTCATTTGTTATATTGTTTCATAACAAATGCATTAAAAAATGGGTAATAAAAAAAAACAAACACTTTGATATAAATAAATAAGTACTTACGATAAAAAAAAAGTTTTTTTTTTCTCACTACTACCTTTAACTGATTTTAATTTCGTTGTTTTGTTTTGTTTATCATGATAATTATCATTGATATTAATTATCCTTTCGAACCCTACATGTAGCAAATACTAATATTTTGAAATACAAAAGGAAAGTCCTTGAAAATAATTAAGGTCATTAATTTAAGCCTTAAGCCAGCTTAAGCTGCTATGTTATTTCTTAATCAGAAGCAGACACCTATATAAAAATAAAGCCTTTTATTTGCTTTAGTATTGATAAGTCTGAGTTTCCTTGAACTTGGCCGTTTTTGCAATCATCGAACTACTTTATCTATTTGATAATTCAATTGTGTTATTTATCAGCTTATCATAAAGATAGAGAATGTAGACCTAACATCAGACATATAAAAATAATGCCTATTATTTGATAAAATAATGACAAAGATCTTTTGAAGCATGTCTTCACTCACAAACAACGAAGAAGTAGGTACCTACTAGAAACCTTAATCTGATATTGAAATCAGGAGACTCAGCAAATTCTGACGAACAGATAGTACTGCGGAAAAACGAACACAAAACAAACAAACTTAGCTGCCGCACTGCCATGCTCCTCGGAAATGCTTAAGCTAACTAATTTATACTCTCCGATGTATAAAACACTGAACCCATATTGCAAATGCGCTATGTTTGTGTCATGTCGTCACATATTATGATAACACAAACGGCCATTGTAATTTTGTCCTTGGCAATGATAAAGGCTCCTTCAAACAGGCGCGACACGCGACGCGAATCGCACGCGATACAACTTTGTGTCGCGCCTTAAGGCGCTTCCCCGACCAAACGACCTTGAGCGTTGGGTCCTTCTCTGTCCCGTCACTGAGTCGCGCTCTGTCTCGCTCCCTGCGTACACTCATTTATCATAGAAATCACAAAAAAAAAAAAAGTGATGTTTCGAAATAAAATAAAACGTGAATTATTTAGATTTTCACATTACCTATCCATTAGTGTAATCTTCAAATTAATAGAACGTCACCTTTAGCAAATGATGCATGCAATCAATAATTTTAGTCACTTTTTTACAAGGAGATTTTAAATGTATTTATAACACATAAAAACAAATAAGAACATGCAATGTGATGATAGGATACCGAACATTAATAATGTGCTTTTAGATGTAGTTTATTACCCATAGTGAATGAGTTAATAGCCTCTGAATAACGCACTATGGCAAGGTTTTGGTCGGGGTACCGGCTTAATGCCACTGTAATATACTCCGAAATGACAATCGTAGGCATATTTTTGCGCATATTTGCATACAATACCCTCATTGCACATACTCGTAGGTACTTGTTGTGTGTATTACATAATGCAGGTATGTGGTATTAGCAGTTATTAACATTATGTAGGTATGCAGTTAATATATAGGCATCAGGGTATCCTATTGATAGAGTTGAGGAAAACGGCTATACTTATCGAGATAGTTAATATGTTATTCTAAACGAATGGGGAAATCTTGTTCCGGTACTGTATGTTCGCAAAAACTGAAGGAATTTATCAAAACATAGCCGTGTTTTAATCTGTTGAGCGTAGAAGCAGCTGTTGGTTTTTAACCGTAAGTGCTATGCACCCTGAATGGTTGATTAATCAAGCGCTTAAAATATACTCCACGGATAAATATCGGGCCATCTGGTAAACCATCGAAATAAATTGTGACCCCTATACACTTTCATGCGTGTGACGATAATATGCCCGTATTATACATAGTAGGTATCTAGAATTTAGCTTTTTAAACACGATTCCCATTTTGAACTTAATTATATTGAGCCATCTAATTGATATAAATGGATACAAGACCCAATAACGTCAAAACAACTTAATCTGATGAAATTAACAATAAAAATCCAACCCGTCGTAAAATATACTATGACGTAGAGATGCAATATCTCTCTGTAATATAGTTTATCATATAATTATGATAAATAATATACGAGGGGCCGAAGTCAACTCGCAGAGGCCCGTTATACTTTTTTAATGAAATGAGCCACCAACCGACGATTATCCCTGTTCGGACTATACAAGTGCACCCAAGGACATCCCCCGTGTGGTGTAGGACTATGGCAGGATATTGAAACAAAGATATTGGACTATGGATTAGGGTAGCTTTAGTGGACTGGTTATCTAGGACTATGGAATGACTATGGCCCCTGCCTGACCAATGTTTTATATAAACATTGGTCACAGATAAAATGGCAGGGGCTGACTTGCACAATCAATAATGGGCCCCCGAAAACGGTCGCTAGCACATAGTGTCATAGCGACAAAGGGGCAACATGTCCTGAGGTGCTTTTGAGGAGTGGATAGGTAACCCACGGCTATCAGGACAATCCCGGAAGTACGGTCAAGATCCCTACCAGCATCTTACTGGGATACTTCCTTCCTCCGAGCACGTTTGCTCTTGCGAATCTCCACTCTAGCCGGCCAATAAAGGCAAGAAAGAGGCGGGAGCTATGTCCCTCTTCATTGTTCACTCCAGCCGGCCAATAAACGCAAGCCAGAGGTGAGGAACAATACTTCTCCCGGGAGATAGGGTCGTGGGGTCACTACTGCCCAACAGCTCGCCACATGTTGCCCTGCGAGTTTCTGTATCTCTCTTGGTCTGGCTCCTCACCGTAGACCTGTTTCGGCAAAGTAAACTACCGATATAGCCCTAGAGTTCAGGAACATGTAAGCCCTACCACGACGTCAACGTAGAGATACGGTGGTGGGGTTATTATTCTTATAAGTGAGAGAGAAATACTGTGTTCATAACTAAGTAATTAAGTTTAAAATAGTTATAGTTAAGTGAGGTAACATAGGGCAAGGTGGCTGGTAGCAGCTGGATCAGATTGGCCGAGAATCGAGCAAAATGACGTACAATTATTAAAGCTTACGCTCAGCTCCTGCCCGTCAATCCTATGCCTTATGTCCATTTGTATGAAATCTGCGCAGCATGTCTTTTTCCATACAAATCTATAACATCCCAGTATTTCTGGCCATCAAAGAGCTTTCACACAATGATGACCATTCATGTTAACTAAATTATTTTTTCTTCAACAGGGGTGCCACCCACTCCAACCTGGTGATATGTGACGAGACAGGCAAAGTTGTGGGGAGGGCTAAAGGGCCTGGCACCAACCATTGGACTCTTGGCATCGATGAATGTGCTAAAAGGGTCATTGATATGCTGCACTCCGCTAAAGATGATGCGAACATACCAAGAGACATACCTTTGGATTCATTGGTAAGCAGATAGATCACACATTAGTAACGAGTATTTGTTATTATAGCAGAATGATTAGATTTACCTTTGGGATAGCAAGGCATCTGAGCTCCCTATAATATTTAACAGACGGTGATCATTAACCATCCGGTGGGCCTTCGGCTTCTTTCATCCATCCTGGATCTTTTGTCCATAAGCTGACCAGGTATTCCCATTTTGGTCACTGCAGCTCTTAAGCGCGCTGATGCGTGGCATAAGTCCTTACTCAACTTGAAATAACCCCAAGAGGTAGAGGATGAAACATGTTTGGAACTCTGAAACCACATGGCAGGACATCATTTGCCCACATTTATTCTACAAGTAGTTACTGCCATTACCTACTTGGACCCAACCCATTATCCCACGTTCTATTATTCTCATTACAAAAATAGACGGAACTTCTCGAAGATGCATTCATCAATTACTACCACTCATTCCTTGACAAGTAACTACTTAACTCATTTTTCAATCAGTTCTATTAACTACTATTAATTCGACCTTCATTTCCTCAGGGGCTGACTTTATCCGGGTGCGAGCAGGAGAGCAGTAATTCAGAGCTGGCAGCCCGTGTGAGAGAAACGGACGGAAATGCCGCAAAGGCAATCTACGTGGCTTCCGATACTGCTGGCTCCTTGTTTACTGGAGCTCCTAATGGAGGGATGGTTCTGATTGCTGGTGAGTTTTGAAAGACTTTCTTGAAGGCTGGAGATGTATGGGTAAAATAGCATAAAAATGATCCTCCAGTTCTCTAAAGCCTGGTATCAAGCAGGTGCCGATTGATTTAATAATAATTAGACCCAAGAGAATTTGCCTCTGAGGTTGGACTGGCATCCACAATCCCCTGAGATTATCTAGTGTGCGAAGGTGACACTGACGGGACTCACTTTCTATCAGATGGCCTATGTTGCCGTATCACCATATGACCAGTGATATGATGAGGGTTTTCCGTGGAATATTAGTTAGGAGTAGGTGGTTCCAAGTTTTATTTTCATAATACATCTAAATAAACATTACCTAGTCTCTAAACGAAAAGTAACAGTTTCTTTAACAGTCAATGCCTTTACTTTTTTGAATGAGAGTAATTGACTCCTATTGAACTCGCGAGCGATGTAGAAACATTTGAACTAAAAGTACAGCTAGAAGAAGCAATGAGAAAGAACTTGCAATCTGTGGTAATGGAGGTATGTAGTCTGTGTGTGTGCCTAAGCCTGTTTTCGATACAAAATTAATCGGCCTACTATCGGGCAACTGTTGGGCAGGCGATTTAGCTAGAAAGACAAATGCAAAGGCAAACATAAACCTTCAATATAACATTAGCCCATAATTCTATTTACAACACTTAAATTTTACAAATTTTACACCTTCTACATATTGCTTACAAAGTTTGTTGCAAATAAACTAGGCAGGAATAAGCTAAAAAGAAGAAATTCTCAAATAGAATTTTGGGCTAATGTTATATTGAAGGTGATTGACTGTATTTGTCATCCCGAATAAATTAATGATAATATTTATTACAGTGTGTACATCTTACTTAGGTGTTATAAAATGTGAAAGTTTGTGAGGATGGATGGATGGATAGATGTTTGTTACTCTTTCACGCAAAAACTACTGTACAGTGTGTTGGAACACAGATAGTTTATAACCTGGATTAACACATTACGTTCCCTTGGGATAATTTCCGGTATCCACGCGGGCGAAGCCGCAACCCTATTACACGTCTTGGACTAAAATTGGAATGGTAATTGTGTTAAATAACAAAAAAATAACATTTATCGGACCAGACATTGACACATCAGTGGTCAACATAAAAAATAATAAAATCATTGTTTGACAGCAGAAAACAGTCTGATTCATCAATCGAATGTTTCTACGTGAACGTTTGAGCGTGCGATTAGATTAGACTATCAAACAGCTGCTAAATATGTTTTTTTTCAAGTAGGTATTTGTGTTAAAACCAGTTATTATTGAGTTTGTTGATAAACAAGATACGCGGTAAATGTTTTAATTAAAACGTTCTCAGGTATCTCTTTTCGCGAGTTTAAGGTTTCGCTCTAGTTCAGTTAATATGTTTCTGATACTAGTACTAGCTAACTCTAGCTGTTGCCCGCGACTTCGTCTGCGTGTATTTTGTATCTCATCATTTTTTTTTATAAGTATCCGGGTTGAAACTTAGTCTAAGTCCTTCTCCAGGTCCCAGACTACCAATATGTTAAATTGCATGACGATTGGTTGAGTTTAGGCGTGAAAAAGTAACAGACAGACAGAGGTACTTTCGCATTAATGATTAAAGTATATACATACATACCTGTATATACATCACGCCTGTACTCCCCGAAGGGTTAGGCAGAGGTGTACCAATAACACACCCACATTTCGCCAGTTATGTTTAAGTCCCATGTAATAGGGGGCGAGCCTATTGCCATCAACCGGGCACAAATCCAGACTCCGGGCTGCTACTGAGAAATTCCAGATGGAAAAACCCGATAACACTGCCCGACCCGGTAATCGAACCCAGGACCTCATGCTCAGCAGTAGCGCTTGCGACCACTAGACCAACGAGGCAGTCGCCAGAGCAGCAGCAGAGAGTCGGCAGAGGCGGGGGATTATTAAAGTACTTATGGATTATAGCCCCAAAACCACGAGAAATCCAAAGAAAAGTATTTACATCATTTTGTAAGTACGATTATTTCCTCGCAAAGTAAATTGCCAACCGTTATAGGATGAACGATGACATTAAACATAGATTTGCTTGCTAAGCGCAGACTAACATTAAATTGTAAAAGGTTAAGGACCTTCTGCCGTTGCAAAACAGATGGCTGTGACGAATTGATAATGGGTATCATTTAAGCTATCACCAATTTAATTAGTTTTGTGTTTCTTAAATAATAGGGTTTGTCCTCAAAATAGTAGATCTGTCACCAAAATGTAGTCACCAAACAATGCAAAATCAGTTCCACAATAAATCATCTAAAATCCTGAGATATAAGGTCTAGTACCAAATAAATGTTTTTGTATGTATTATAATAGGTGTGTCCTAATAAGTATTTCAACAATAATGAGGCGTAGCCGACGGAGTCCCGCTTCGCGGGACTCCTACTTCTGGGCGGTTTAAAGAAAAATAACCACGAAGGGGACGGCGGGGTCTTTCAGACCCCGCCGTCCCCTTCTAACCTAACCTGTCCGAGTCGGGGTGCCCCAAGTTGTACCAAATACCTGGGAACAATTTTTGTTTATCTGAGAACGAAAATATTTCGTGGCGATAGATGTATTTATTAGGTGATACAACTTGATGACAAATATAAATTTTGGTGATAGAAAATATAGTTCCCATTGATAATACAAGTTATCATCATTGTTTTGTTGATATTAAAACTTCCCCGTACTTCGGGTCGATAAATTCAAGGACTTTGTGATTCTTGTGAAGGTCTTTCTACGAAAAATTGTGCTTGTTTTAAATTACATATCCCACCAAAAACATAAACGGGAAGAATAAAAATTATATTTTAAATATTATTATAGTAGCTCGAAATGGTTCGGGTAAGATACTAAAACGTGACACACGGGGGTGCGTGATACGCCGACCTTTTTCTTCTCCGAACTTGGCTTGACACTCTACCGTGTGTCCAGATTCGTAGCTAATAGTGATGATTGCCCTATTTGAAAAAAGGCGCGAAACAAAGTTTTTAATTAGCTTTACTAACCATAGTTACGCATATTTTTTAATCAAATAATTCGCTTGACAAATACCGGTTACAGATTACTTAAGGCGCTTCCCTGACCAAACGACCTTGAGCGTTCGGTCCTTCTCTGTTCCGTCGCCGAGTCTCGCTCTGTCCCGCTCCCTGCGCACGCCCATTTATCATAGAATTCTCAAAAATTGTGGAATTATTTTAATAAAAAAACACAAGTGAGCTTTTGTGATAAAATAAAACGACAATTATTTAGATTTTTAAGCTATCTATCTATTAGTGTAAGCCTTAAATTATTAGAACGTCACCTTTAAGAAAAGATGCATGCAATCAATAATTTTAGTCACTTTTTATAAGGAGATTCTAAATGTATTTACAACACATAAAAACAAATAAGAACGAGCAATGTGATGATAGGATATTGAACATTAATAATGTGCTTTTAGATGTAGTTTATTACTCTTAATTAATGAGTTAAGGGGACTACATGACCTAAACGCAAATTTATAATGCCTAAAAATATATGATCCACTGCAGTAACCAAAATGAGAAAATGTATGATATTCTTCTGGATATATGCTAGTTAGATAGTGTGTTGAAAACAATATATTTAACTTGATATGATAGAAAAAAATCACGAAGATACCTCTAAAAAAAATATTTATGATTAAAAACCATACTAATACACATTCAGATTTTTTGTCACATTATTCTACAAGTAACATACTAACGTGATAGTGTTTTAATTTTTTAGTCCAATGAATAGATTTTTTGTATATCCATAATTGCTTCATATTTTGAAACAAATTACCAGCGTTGTGTCATCGCTCGTGTCTTTCTTTTCTATGCAATCCGACAGTGACCGCGCTTTAGCTCTTATAAGCCTCTTAGTAGCCGCTTAAAAACGCAGTATCGCAAGGTTTTTCTCGGGGTAGCGCCTTAATAAAAATGCCGTTACACGAGGAAGCTAGCTAAAGAGACCATGACACAAATGATTAGAACCAGTGAGTGACCGGTCTAATGACTTATTATTCTTGTAATATCAGAATGTAAAGCCCGTACGATTTTTGTATTTTCATATACTTAAAGCTATTTATGAATTCTAAATCAGTCTTGATTTATGCAGGTTTTGTATTGAAGAAACTAGTTAGAACTGGAATATAATAAATAATGTCGTGTTTTGATGACGCAAGTTTTTATGTTATGTTGTTTGTGATGTGAACCATTAGGTATTAATTTTATTAGCTGGTGCCATAATGGATGGACTTGTTTTCATATTTTCGACACAGCTACATATGGCGGAAATTTGCTTAGCTATCAGCAAAACGTTCGGCCTTTGACCCGGTAGCAAAGAATCCACGATCTTGTTAGAATATGAAATGGAAAAAAAAGTGCAAAATGTTTTGTTTTATCATTATTTTAAATCAATTCTTGTCACGCCTGTGAAGTTTTTCCCGTTAATTTAATTCGACACTGTATCAATAAATAAGTAATAGATTTCAATAAATAAAATAAAAAATGAATACACATTTGAATTTTATGTTGTTAAACTTACGTACTTCATGTATCACAATTATTATTATAGATGCATCGTCAAAAATAAAAAATATGATTCTTCGCCCGAGAGAAGTCTCACACTGATTAATATTCATGAGCCGAAAATAATAATTCTCAATCATCTGTAGAATTTTAATTGAAATTGCTGTTCCACTTTTAAGTATGAAGGCGCGCAAACAAATCGTGCGATCATTTTGAGTCTTGAAGATGACATTCAATTGTTTGTAATGTCAAAAGAATTGATTGTTAAAAATGTTTTATATAGGTTCTTCGAAATTCATGATTGAGCTAAGTCGTACAATTTAATTGACCTGCGTCATGTAAGTGAGTTGAATTAGAAACCCATTTCATTCTTTAGATGCTGTTTTAATAAAATTGAATTAAAACCCGTCTTAAATTCCATTTAAGATATTGTAATTGCCTCTAATTATAGGTATAATAATATACTAATAGGAAACTTATCTGAACCCGGCAGAACATTCACTTAGATATTAATTCTCATTTAGATTAAAATAACCTTGTAGCGACCGGTCAATATTAAAATACATCTAACAAAAGGCAATTAAACAAATTCAAGGGCGGGAACATTACACCACCTTGAGCTTAGCATAATAATGACAATTCTAGCAGAAATATTAAAGGTAATTTAGGTTATTCAAGATAAAGTTGGAATAGAAAATAATTTATTATTAGGTAGGTATCTATCTACATTCGACTGTCGCACGACGTGCGGTGCATTTGTGTCGCGTGCGATTCGTGACGCGTGTCGCGTCTGTTTGAAGGAGCCTTAAGGCGATACCAAAATAAATTTGGTTATTTTTCGTAACCATTTATTTCACTATTACAGCATGTATGGATTTAATTTTTGGATATATGTTTATTGACTATTTGATTAATACTCTGACTGAAGAAAAACGCAATTGGGTTAAATTTCCTCGATAGAATTTAATTCCGAAAAGACCTCTCCTTTTTTATATCTTTTCCTGTAATTCTAAAATCCTAAGTAATTTCGTTGCAAAATTACATTCAAAATATGCGTATTAGGTCATTGAAAACTCTGGCTGAACATATTTTTGATACATAGCTTAATTTATTTTTAATCATTTTTTATTTGATTTGGCGCATACGTTGTTTTATTCTGGTTACATTGGATTGTTGCGCTCTCTTTTTGCGCATGTGAAAGTAAATGACTCTGTCACTTTCTTAAGCCCGCCCACGCCCAGTTCGGCTGCGGCCTTTGTCAGTAACAGACCTGTGTCGGTTCCTCCCGCAACCGTGATTCCATTTTTTTATCCCAATAGTTTTTGTTTAGTGTGTTTCATGACCTTCTTTATCTATATTTATCAAGTGAACAGGGTTTATATAATATTACATTGCCGATATAGGGAATAAATATAAAATACTACGAAAGGTAAACAAATCCCGACAGTTGAAACGCCTGAGGGAACATGCTCGAAAAATGACGGAAAATAAAAAGTAAGTTTGCATGTCTTTATAATAATTAGTTTTCATATTGAGTAAGCGTATTATACTTGCATGACTTGATTGATGATTGTGGAAGAAGTGCAAGAGGTATGTCAGGATCGTGACCAATGGTGATCAGTAGTCTTTGTCTACGCCTTTGGGAGACAGGCGTGAGGAATTATGTATGTTTGTACTATACATAGTTATAACTATAACACATCTTCCTGATAAAATTACTTGGGGTAGAGAATAGATTTTGTAATTTATATTTTCAAATATTTTAGACCTTATCACGTCTGAGTAAGGTTGATATTATAAATTATGATATTGTTTTATTTCTTATAGTTTAATATTTAGATATCTTACTATAGTTTTATTTTACAGAGCAAACCGATCCTCAAAATATAATAAAAAGCGACAAAATCACAGTACCGGAGCAGACCTCGGACCATACATGTGATTCGGAAAACAAAAGATTAGAGTCGCCATTATCATTTTTAAATTTGGACGATCGACAATGTCTAACTACTAACATGTTGGAAAAAAATGGGTAAACAAATTATTTATTTCCTATTGTAAAGAAATACAATATCCACTCATTTGAATTTTACAGGACAGAACAGTGTGCATCTACTAGTGATGGCATCACTCCACCCCAGTTAGCTCCGGACTGTGCTGTTGGATTGACAGAACAGAGACAATCGAAGTTGCCTTTAGATGACCAACATTTCGCAACGACTTTCTCACCAAATAAACCAGAGTAAGCATTCAAGGACGCACTCTTAAACTAACTACTAGCCAAACATTTATTTTCCCTAATTTATACTTTTTGAGAGCGGTGACAAAAGAAATGTAGCCAACTGCAAAATCATAGAAATTATTCTTCGTATGTGAAAGTCAGATACATATTTGTATATTCTTACATACAGTAGTATGTAAGAATATAAAAATAAAAATATATAGAATTAGGTACAAATATACCTAAAGTTTTTAATACTAAAAATATTTGTTTACCTTTTAATTTTACATTTAAAACTAAAAGAATAAAAGCTTATTTTGAACAAAATATTAAAACTACTTGCCGTCCTAGTGTTTGAACTAACATGAAACTCATTTTTTGTAATTAAATATGTCCTGTGGTTTTAGTAATAATAGTTATATTTATTTTTAGAAAAATAAATATTTCAAGGACGAGACAGTATGATGATGATTTGGAGCATTCACTGGAGCTTAGCGAAGATAATGAGCCTCTACCATATGAAATGGAGATTGACAATAATGATGTGAGTTACCTTTTTAAAGGCTCCAACAAAACAGAAACCCTCCTGTGGAAAACGAACACTTTGGTAGTTGTATGTCTGTCCATGGAATAACAAAAAACGTTTGAGCCAATTTATTTCAAATTGGAAATTAATAATTCAAATGCCGAAAACAAAAACGAAGAGTACTTACCTATCCAATCAAGTGTATTCAAGCAACATTTTTAATAAAAGTGAGCTGAAAGTGTAATGTCTGTTGGAATCGAAGCTGCTATTCAAGAAGGAAACATGCATTTTTGGCGTTGTGATAAGAAAACAGGTTCAAGTAAATAAAAAATCTGACTGTTATTTACAAGCCCAAGGTCAAATGCACATATTATTATGTAAAAAAGACAAATGCTTGGTGGCAGTTTGTTATGGTGAAGATAAAATAAAAACACAAATCATTTACAAGGATGAAGAATTTTGGAAAGAGAAAATGGAGCCGAAGTTATTGTCTTTTTATTTTGACTGTATCATACCTGAACTGGTAGATCCTCGGTACACAAGAAATCAGACGATTCGTGATCCAGAATATGTAATTAATAAAAATAGAGACAAGAATACAAACAAAGAAAATAAAACATGCGGAAATGACTCTATTAAATGAAGGCGAGACACATGTACAAGAAAACAGTGAAATTTTATTAGATTTTAGTAATTTTTAAATATATCTAATACATTTTAACATACTCTGACTTTTATTCGTAAGAAAATATCCATCACAAAATTGAATTAGTTAAATAATCTTTCATTAAAAATATGGTGTAGTTTGCTCTTTTTAGTATATATAAATGATTTACCTCATTTACTGAAAAACCGACCACAAATGGTGTTACCTGCTGATGATACATCACTGATTTTTAAAATAAACAGACATGCACAAGAGCTTGACGACGTAAATAACGCTATGCGTAAGGTTCATAATTGGTTTACTGTAAATAATTTGGTGTTAAATGAGAAGAAAATTAAATGCATAAGATTCGCGTTACCGAATGTTAGAAGTAGTAAATGTCACGTTATATTGAATAAGGACATACTAGAATTCGTCGAAAAAACGGTTTTCCTGGGGATCACGCTTGATTCAAAGCTACAGTGGGGTCCTCACGTATCATCAATTGCAGGGCGGCTAAGCTCAGCCGCTTACGCTGTTTGGAAAATCCGTCAATTAACAGACGTGGATACCGCGAGACTAGTATATTTTAGTTACTTTCATAGCATCATGTCTTACGGTATTCTGCTGTGGGGACGGGCTGCAGATATTGATTCTATCTTTATTCTGCAAAAGAGGGTTATCAGAGCCATCTACAACCTCCGCAAACGCGAATCACTAAGGGAACTGTTTAAAAAAATTAACATTATGACGGTACCTTGTCAATATATATATGAAAACATTATGTATGTTCGAAAAAATCTACATCTTTTTAGTAAGTTAGTGACAGGCATAATATCAACACTAGAAATAGGAACAAATTAGATCAACCACGTTTCAGGTTGTCTAAAGTACATACTTCTTTTATGGGGTACTGTGTAAAGTGTTATAATAAAATACCACTCGATATTCTTCAACTAAATGAGAAGAAATTTAAAACATGCATTAAACGCACACTATGTAGACAAGCATATTATTATAAGTTCTATGATTATATCGTAGATAAAAATGCTAGGCTTAATGCTGGTCCTGCTCCACAGCCACTTGGACGCACTAGTTAAAATTTTATTGTTTGGAAGAGATACTTCTTTTTTATTTTCCCTTTTATTTTTTCTGACATTGCATATTTAATGTTTTTTTTTTTTATAAAATATGTTTTAATATTGAATACTCCAATAGATATTTTAATGATTGTCTTTTCTTTTTGGTAGTAAAATTTTATTCATCGCTCAAATACATAGCAAAGTATAGTTTTGTATAATTTAGAAGCAGTTTTTCAATTTTGTAAATGTGAGTACCATGGATTCGTTTATTATATCATTATTATGTATGTTGACTTGAAAGCATGGCAGTTGAGACTATGTCATGCTCACTTAAATGTCTCACTGTTGGTGGCGCGTGTGTTGGATCATTCGGTTCCCTACAAAATGGTTGAGCTGGATGGTGCTGATCCACGCGTCATGTTCGTGAACGAGCGCCGTCAGTTGAGACGGGGTCATCTCTTAACTGCTACGGCTTATTTTTATTATTCTTATATTTTGATTTATTTTTTAATATACATATTTTTTTTTAATATTTTTTTTACATTGTTCTCACATATAGAAGTAACAAGAATTAATGTACCAACGATATTGTAATATCTTGATTTAAAAAGAGTGTCCTTGGAGTTTCTTGCCCGTTCTTGTCCATAGAGATCTACGTTTTGGAATGGGCAACTAGCTTCAACTTTCTGACTAACTGACCGACTCTTTGACAATTCAAAAGTGCCTGTAAATGGTTTAATTGAAATAAATGCTTTGAGTTTGAGTTTTGGAACAACTTTTTAAACACATTTAAAGTTTAAGTTTATGAATGAAATAAAATCATAGTAAGAAATTGTTCACTACACTAGTAGATAATTACACAGCTGTTTTAAAATAAATATTAGTAAAGTTTATGTCAATAAAATCGGTACATTAGTACTTATCACTTAATAAATAAATAATATCAATAAAACTAAAGAAGGACTTTGCCAAAGGCATATAGGAAACAAACGTTCGTATGACTCAATTGATAAATGTGATGAATTTCAAGCGAAATGGGTATGTCAAGATCGTAGCCGATGGAAATCAGTCGTCATTGCGTACCCTCATAGGAGGCAGGCGTGAATATGTAACATTAAATGGTAAGATGTTATCTACAGCTCATACTGTAAAAATTTCCCAAAGAATAAAAGAAACACTCGGAAAGCGATTTCCTTTTTCAGTTTTCCTTACATTTATTTTATACTAAGCGTGTATTTTGGATGAACAGATTTTTTTTACTGACGTGGTTTCTTTTCTTAGGTCAATATGATCATTTAATGTTACCTGTTCATTTACACACAGTAGATATTTTTTGTCATTCTTAAATAAAGCAAAATACTAAATAATAATATAATCAATATTATAGTTTAATCCAGAGAAATAGAAAACAAATGTATTTTATTTCTGGCGACTCCCAATTTCCCTCGCCTTCTCTATTCTAAAACTTCAAAATACAGACACGCTCGCGGTGAGTTTGCGATGTATTCAAGCGGGGGCGCTCCCGCGTCTTCGGTTAAGCCACGCGGCCACGCCCCTCGAGCTATCATTTATTTTTTACGTATCACCTTAATTCAAAAAACCTAAGTGCGGCCAAACCATTTCAGCAAGCAATACATAATCTTTTGATGTAGGTACTTATTTATAGATTCATTGATCGACAAATATTGTTTAATCACTACCGTAAATTTGACCCCGTGGTTTAAAAGTCAAATGTTGGACTTAATAATTATTACCTACTACTAATAATAAAGGCTCCCGCAGACAGGCGCGAGGCACCTGTTTGGCTTTCAAGACATTTTTTGAACTAGGATCCAAGTAATCAGTAGGTTTTAATGTCACTCAAAAGTGGAGGTGGAAGTTATCTAACGCTACACGTGCAAAGTTGCAAACTTCCTATCACTACCCTACATAAAATAAAACAAAGTCCCCCGCCGCACAGTGGGCTGAAATCAGCGTTTCATAGACATTCAAATCATTTTTTTGAAAGTGTTTTTTTTTTTTGACATGGAATGATAGAGGAGACTAATTACGTGCCTAAACATATATTTTTCTTGAAATGGGTACGTAAACGGAAGTCTGAGATTTTTTTCTTTAAAAATTTGTATGGAGTCAACATTAAAAAATAAGATAACTCTGCTATCGCACAATTGGCCCTAATTCCCTTCTAGGGTATTAATCCTTGAATTATTTTGGATTTTTTGACATACTTGGCATCACGGCCTCAGGTGCGCTTTTTTTTTATTTTTTATTTTTTTTTATGTGGCAATTTCGTTGGACCTATTTGGCTTAACATACATGGATATGATCGGAACAATTTACTACAACAGTTTTATTTAAAAAAAAAAAAAGTCAATTTTGGTGGACTTGTATGTTGTAATGTAATCCAAATATTATTTATATTAATATACAAAAAATAATTTAAAAAAAACACGTCATATACCTACATCGTTTGTAAAACAAGTTAAAAATGGCATATTTATTGAATTAATAATACAATGTAACTAGCATCATTTCTTAGAATCAAAAGAAAATAAAACTTAACTACCCTCATAATTATACCGGTTAATTATTATTCATTAGCGGTTAATGGCTAACATATTCAAATAAGTGCACTGTATAATATAATCAAATACGTGAAACAGATTAGTTAATATATGTACGTATGATTTGAGTAACTATTACCTAATTGTATTAGTATTTCGTTGAATTATTAACCAAACATGTTCGTGAGGGTAGTTAAGTTCGATTTTTGTTAATGGCGTAAACTATAAAAGAGAAGTGCATTCAAATTGCAAATCAAATAAGTCAATCTTTAAGCGTAGAAAGTACAACAGCAATAATGGATAGCATTGTGACAAACCTAGATTTGTTCGTTATTTTAAAAAGTTCCGAAGGCATCCGCGATTATCAACATTAATTTCAAAATGTAGTTTCTCGGTTGACGCATAGTTTATCACAAGAAGATTGTGTTACTTTAAAATAATTTTGCCGAAAATTTACATGAGCCGTTATAAAACTTTGGCAATCGGCACATCGGAAAATATATAATTTTCGAAGAGAATACGGAAGCTGGCTCGAGGCCAGATTGTTTCGCCGAGCTGCATCAAAGAAAATCTTCACGAGAATGCAACTAATATAGCTCATGAAGAATGCCCTGGTACATCAGTTTCTGTGGAGCCATCAACATCAATATGTGGAACGATGACGAAGAGAAAAATTAGCTCTCGGATGCCTTTTGAAGAATTGGGAACGAAGCAAAAAAAAAGACGGAGTCGGGGACGGGTCTAATGGACCGTAATTCGACGGAACTTGTATATGCAGCTGTATCCAAATTGAAAGATAGTCAAAACCGTTTCGCATCTATTATTAAATATTTAGCAAAACATCCAGAAGCAATCGACCAATTTCAAGACATGATAAAGAAACCACCTCACAGAGAGATGTTTACTGCTCAAAAGGCTCTTGGTTTATTGTTAACCCTCAAACTGTCAAAATGACAATACATTACATTGAGAGAGTCAGCTATTCGAGAGGGTCTTAATAATTTATACCCTTCTTACTATAGAGTGCAGTAAGAAAAGGAAGAGTGCAACCCAGCTCAATGTGACTCCATTACAGTAACAGACTCCTCAGCAAAAATTACGCTGCAGGCTTTGTTGGATTTAACAGTGGAAAGAATCATGAGATGTTTACCGCAAGATC
Source organism: Griposia aprilina (assembly GCA_916610205.1). NCBI lineage: Eukaryota > Metazoa > Arthropoda > Insecta > Lepidoptera > Noctuidae > Griposia > Griposia aprilina. Next base: position 8,589,868 of record OU744305.1, on the reverse strand, counting down.
TTCATGAAAAAAAACTAATATTAATATCTAAGTGGGGTTTTGATGGAGCATCCAGCCAGAGTAGATGCAAGCAGAAGATGGAATCAACGCAAACCACTGACGATGATGACTCGAGTATCTTCATGACCTCATTGGTACCATTGAAAATGACATGTGAAGAAGAGACAGTATGGGAGAACCCAAAGCCTTGCTCAGTTTCATTATGTCGGCCAGTGCAATTCTTATTTGTTAAGGAGAGCGAAGCAGTAGTGAAAGAAGAAAAAATAAAATGGACGCCGAAATATCAGCACTTCGACCTACTGAATGTGACAGCAATACTGTTCGACACAAGCTTAAGCTGACCATGATTGATGCTAATGTTTGCACATATATTTCAGATGCAAAGTCAAATGCGTCATGCTACGTTTGTTTAGCGAAGCCGTCTGAATTGAACAATTTGAAGGCAATTGAAAAACGAGGGACATCAGATTCCATTATGGATCTTGGAATTTCTTCTCTACATGCACGCATCAACATGATGGAATGTCTCCTGCATATTGCCTACAGACTGGATGTTAAAGTTTGGTCTTGTAAAACCAAAGGGTAGTAATAAAAGCTCCGAAAAAGAATTAAAATATGAGCGTACTCAAAATATGAAATTTACTGCTTTAAATACCTTTAAATACTAACTTTCCGACAGCTTATACGCGAATACAAATAAAGAAACGACCGAATAAAATACTGAAAATTCCGAAACATTAATACAATATTTGCTGACGTAAAAATCTATAGGTAGTCATTTTTATTGTAACTTGCCTATTATAAATTTAGAATCAACCTACACCTAACATACCAAACCTCGGGGTGCCCCTGACGTCGGCCGGCTAGGGTTAGGGTTAATAAACAGGTCGACGGAGCCCCGCTTTGCGGGGCTCCTATTTCTGTCTAAAGGGTTTAAAGGAACCTAACCAACCGAACCTCGGGGTGCCCCTGACGTCGACTGTTTAGTGTTAGGATTTTCGGGAACATATTCTATGTTTTCGGCAACTTAGTAATTTTTTCGGAAGATTAGTGTTTTTTTTTTGGAAATTTTGTTTATTTTATTTGAAAGTATAGATTATTTTTCGTAGAATTATAATTTGAATAAGTTCATGTTTGTTCGTTAAATACAACATTTTTGTCGGTTAATTTCGTATACATTTTTCGGTAATTCATTTTAACACAGCTTAGTTAGTATTATAGTCAACCACAGATCGCTGGAAGTTAATTTGTTTTTCGGAAGCTTTATTATTTCCCAAAACCAAAGCTCAACAGAATTCAAGAGCTGCAAGAAAAAAGATCATCCAGAATCGATTTAAGGAAGAAATGAATCTGCTCATCGATATGGTTAAGCAAGGTCACGGAACTACCAATGACGGCAACACTGCAAGAAGATTCTTTGAGTTTCCAGAAAAAACTGCTGCCATCACTGGACTAGACGAAGAACTGATCCGCAGATTTGCAATCATTTTACAGGCTATTACATCTGGTGAACATATTAGGGTTGAGAAATTCAAAGAATATACGTACAAAGCTGCTGAAAGATATGTGGCATTATATAATTGGTACTATATGTCGTCAACAGTACACAAAGTACTGCTTCATGGATCTGACATCATCAACCAGAATAAAATTGTACCAATCGGAAAGCTTTCTGAAGAGGCATCGAAAGCTCGTAACAAAGATTTCAGGAGGTTCCGAAAGCACCACTCTCGGAAGAAAAGCAGAGTGAATTCCAACTAAGATATTTTAAATTTTCTTCTTCTTTCATCTTATCCACTTATTTCATCAGTAAGACCTACGATGGATGCAAAAAAAAATAGTTTTTTTTTTTCGAACAATCATTAACTCTGCTGGAGCTACCTGAATGTGATTCTTCTGACTTAGAGGTTGTAAACGTTTCCCAGATAGAATCTGACTCTGAGTTAGACTCAGATAATGATATTGATGACTGATGAACGAATTACTCTTGTTGTATTTTGTATATTTATATTTTTTGTACATCTCAATTCGTCTGTATGTTTTTTATTTTTTTATTTGTGTTAGCTCAGACCATTTTTATGGGTGAACCGATTTGGATGATTCTCTTTTTATTTGATAGGTGGTGCTTCACATGTGGTCCCATTTAAATTTGATCAAGGTCTGACCAGTAGTAGTTTTTGAGTTATCCTTAATACTGCATATTTTTCCACTTCGGTTATATGGATGATGTGTTAATAATTTCCCGTCACTGTTTTTTACACACCAAGTAGTGGTATACGAATATGTGTAGGGTAAGTACCGCAACTAAAAAGTGAAAAATAAAAACTTTTTTACAAAAAAGCAACCGACTTATTTTTAATGTCTTTTAGTGTTTTTTTTGGAAGTCGGTTGTTTTTTTTGGAAGTCGGTTGTTTTTTTGTAAAAAAGTTTTTTTGTTTATTTATTTTGAAGCTTCTGTATTTTTCTTTGTGATAAATGAATAAATACATTTTTTTTAAATACCACTTTTTTGTGTTAATTTTAATAATTATTTGGATTCTAGACTTAAATCCAAACTGGTCCACCAAAATTGACACATATCTAAAATTTTAAATTATTTTTATTATTTTATTTATATGACTGTTGTATTTTTTTAAAATAAAACTGTTGTAGTTAATTGTTCCGATCATATTCATGTATGCTAAGCCAAATAGTTCCCAACGAAATTGCCACATAAACAAAAAAAACACATTTAAAACAAAAAACCTGAGGCCGTGATACCGAGTATGTCAAAAAAACCAAAATAATTCAAGGATTAATACCCTAGAAGGGAATTAGGGCCAATTGTGCGATAGCAAAGTTATCTTATTTTTTAATGTTGTCTCTATACAATTTTTTAAAGAAAAAATTGTCAGACTTCCGTTTACGTACCCATTTCATGAAAAATATATTTTTAGGCATGTAATTAGTCTCCTCTAGCATTCCATGTGAAAAAAATGACACTTTCAAAAAAATGATTTGAATGTCTATGAAACGCTGATTTCAGCCCACTGTGCGCCGTGTCTGTCTGTCTGTCTGAATGCGATAAACTCAAAAACTACCGAACGGATTTTCATACGGTTTTCACCAATGGATGGAGTGGTTCATGAGGAAAGTTTATGTGTATAAATACTTACGGTCAAATTGGCTGAAATATAATGTTGGAATTTGGAAAATTTCATAGTTACTCGGAGCTTAACTGGCGTGCGCCGCGTAAACCAATAGAGTTATATGAAAACATTCACGCGGGCAAAGCCGCGGGCAATAGCTAATCAAATCATAAACATGCATTTATTCTAACGCCTACATCACACCTACTGACAGCACTTAAGGCGACAATAAGTGCCAGCGACCTTGAGCGAGTGGGAAGAGCATGCAAAACTTTTAAGCGAATAAAATTGCACAGAGCCTTAGCGTCTACCCGGACATTGGTTAGCGATGCACTGCCGCCCGTCACCCGCTAGAGCCCCCGCTTCAACGCGCATCAAGGTTATACGCAAAAACAACCCACCTTGATTTATCAAACACAATACAAATAAAAGCCGTATACTACATTTGAGTAATTAAATTGTCTTTTAGATGGTGCAGATTTCATGAAAATACGCTAGATAGTTTTTGCGTGATTATCGTTTTTGTGTTCGCATTAGACATTACTTTACAAATTAATTACACTATGTTATAAAAATATAATTTCATATATTCACATATCAAATTACGAAGAAAATAGTCTAGTTTATCATATATTTTTTTCAAACACATAAGACTATTCGTTTAGACGTGATGTTCAATTTAAAATCATTAAAAGTCGTATATTTATCGTCTTAACTACGCGTACGCTACAAAAATACCTATCAATTTATCTTCCTGCTTATGTAATTTAGCTGCTGGGTACTAATACCTCAACATATATTTGTTTTAATTTTTTTTTGGCATAGCCCAAAAATGTTACGCATGAAAGTTATTTTTTTTTGATAATGGGTATTTAATTTGCCACATAATTATAGAATATCTGCATTAGTTAGCGGAGTTCGCGTGGCTGAGTTTTGGGCCAAACATATTTGCAAATTTTTAACAACTTTCTTATTTTCCATCTATACGCTAAGAAGGATAAATTAATCAGTCAGTCTGGCCCTATCAAGGATAATAAGAGTGACAGTGAATGTCAGCATCTGGTAGAAATGTTATGATAATCAGAAGTAGGCCGCAATGAAATAGGACGCTTAACGAGGCTGGTAGATAACCCTTAGCCTCCATGCTAGCTGCTACATGTCAACAATGCTGATTACGAGCAGCCCGGGACTACGGAATTTCTTACAGTTTGTAGGTATACATGTGAACTTCTGCTTCTGAACACCGTTTGGTTTAGGCAAGGTTTTTGTTTTTTTTTATGGTGAAAAGTCTTTGTTGTGGCGCTGCTGTCGCGATAATATCTATCCTAGAGATCCCTCAAACTTCTAATTCTCCACCGCAACGCAAACTAGCAAAGTTCATATTTACCTAGGTGCATTCCTTTTTGCTAGAACCCTGGTAATAATAAATTTCATATTAGGATTCTTAAGACAGGCGCGACGCTACGGTACGACGTGGTTCGCGTAAAACAATAGAATAGAATAGAATACTCTTTATTATGTAGGTACACCATAAAAATTACAGATATACATGTAGAAATTTTACTAACAATTTTAAACAATCAAATTTTTTTTTTCAATTTTACAATTTCAATAAAATTTTCGTGTAAATTGTTCTACTAGAGTGGCGTCGCGTTGTCGCGTCACGCCTTTTTGCGGCAGCCTTTAATCCTTCTATTCTGTTGGTTAGCTAAGTGACGTGTTTATCAGACACGCCAACTTTAAGGCTCGGACACGCTGGCGCGACGCGACAGCGTACACAAAGGCACCGCGTGCCGCGCGACGGGCATCGCCTTTGTGTCGGGCTGTCGCGTCGTGGCTGTGTGCACGAGCCTTTATTGTGCCGAGTTGTGTCAATGCAAGCTTGATTGATGTTTTTGTTGAAGTTATGGAGTTTAAAGAAAGATAAATAATGATGAGGAAAAACACAAAAAAAAACACGGGCGATTTGATTTTGATGTTGCACAGAAACAATGCCATTTGATCATTTAACAAACCTCTCTGATCCTCTAATGCAGTATTGAAATACCTTCTTGATATTATAATTGTCACCATTCGTCACTTCTGTAGTCTGTAGAGGACTTTGGTAACGGCGTAGGTACTGATACACGTACAATGACGTACATATTTAAGGCGCTTCCCCGACCAAACGACCTTGAGTTTTCGGTCCTTCTCCGTCCCGTCGCCGAGTCTCGCTCTGTCTCGCCTCCTGCACACGCTCATTTATCATAAAATTCACAAAAAATATGAAATTATTTTAATAAAAAAAGACAAGCGATGTTTTGTAATAAAATAAAACGTGAATTATTGAGATTTTTAAATTATCTATCCATTAGTGTAATCCTTAAATTAATAGAACGTCACCTTTAGCAAAAGATGAATGCAACCAATAATTTTAGTCACTTTTTTACAAGGAGATTTTAAATGTATTTATAACACTTATAAACAAATAAGAACGTGCAATGTGATGATAGGATATCGAATATTAATAATGTGTTTTTAGATGTAGTTTAGTACCCATAGTGAACGAATTAATAGCCTCTGAATAACGCAGTATGGCAAGGTTTTGGTCGGGGTACCGCCTTAATATTGTCACTTCTGTGGTCCCTAAAGAGTGTAGCAACTGCGTAGCTATTCTATTGTAGGTACTATCATATTTTTACGCAGTTAGTCGATGACGCCTTGACGAGGTCTCATGGTGAGGCTCGGAGGCTACAGGTATTTATCAAAATTAAATACAAATTCAACTGAACTATACTCCATTATAAAGATGATGATTATCACCCTGTCATTATTTCGATATAAATGTATAATAAACTTCGTTATTTCAAGATAAATAAAAAGCAAATATTTACCATTTGCATCAAAAATAAAGGTGCTTTCAGACTACGCTATAATATAATAGCATTAGCATATAGTTCATAGCACAACAATATCGCGTAACATGCATTCATTATGGACACGTTCACACTGCACTGTACGATATATTATTAGCTTACTATAAGCTATAAAATTGAGCGTTTTGCCGAGTTCATGCTGTGCTATATCGTGCGCCGCTCTCTTCTTTCTCCCTCACCGCCGGTCGTCCCGCAAGCGAAACAAGTCACAACCACGACACGCAAACTTAGAACTTGCCATCTATATTATATAAAAATGAATCCCTATTTCCCTTGGTCACGCCATCACGCGTGAATGGCTGGACCGATTTCACTTTTTTTTTTTTTTTGTTGTGTTCTTTATTGTCAGGAGAAGGATCTTATGAAATAAAAAAATAAGGAAGTCGATCGGAACATTACAAATTTTAAGAAAACTTAACGCCAATATTAATTTTACATAACTGTCAGTTGTTTGAAATAACTGTCAGCGATTGACAGAATGCGCGCTGCAAATATCGTTTAACACAGATGGATCGGTTGATAAATGAGTCGATAGTTTTAGTCAATAGTCAAAACTAAAACTAAACGACATGACATTCATAGTTAAGACAGGACAACGTCAGTCGGGTCAGCTTGTATACTATAAATGCTTGCGATTTTATAGCGTAATGTGAACGCCATGCTTTATGTATAGTATAGCATTAGGTCCTTATTTGCTATACTATAAAGCACAATAGTGTATCGTAGTCTGAAAAGAGCTTCACTCTAATTAAATGCAGTGATTTCATCTATATTCCACAATAAATGTTAAAATTTAGCCGTTATTTTTGTAATGCTATAATAAATGGAGTAGGTACATAAATAAACCCGTAGATTTACCATTCATTTTGCAGGATTCCTTTTTGCCTCAAGCATTATTAAACTAGGATTAAACAAAGTTCTGTCATATCAGCTCATAATCATATATGAGCAAAAATTGTAAAACTCGGTTCTGATAACAGATAGATAAGCTGTGTTTATAATATTATTAAAACAGCAATTCAATGTGTTGGCATTTAGCTCAACTCATTTTTGAATTGCTGTTGTTGCTCGTTAGCCTCTTCAACGCGGGCATTTGCTCAGGAAATACCTACCTACCTACCTATAGTAAGATGGCAAGATGAGTCGAATTATTATTGAGTTTATTAAATCAAAGGGAACCTAACAGAATTGGAATAAAATAAGGAATAGTAGTTCCCACTGCTGGGACACAGGCCTCCAGTTTTCTAGAGAGACTGGGCTGTAATCTATCACGCGGGCCTTGTGAGGGTTGGTAGATGTCACATGTCTTCGAATTTTTAGTTTTAGGACATGACGGTTTCCTCACGATATTTTCCTTCACCGTTTTGACAGCAGTAGTGATGAAATTATGAGAGAGAGAGGGGCGTTAACGGAATACAATTTCCTCGTGAGTCTCTTATAACCTTAGTCACCTTTCCTGGCGTGGGTTGATACGACTTTTAGAAGATTGTGATGAGATCGTATTTTAAAAGAGGAGTGGGCTAATAATATGATTGATTATTAGGTACAGAAATCTAGTGGGGTTATAATGTCGCTAAATATTGAGGTAAAGAGCGGTCCACTAACGAACTTCTCAAAGATTCATAAATTTAAATGTTATTCTTAATTGGTTTCAGGTACTGGATCCAACGCTTTACTGAGGACAGCTGACGGTCAGCAGCATGGCTGCGGTGGATGGGGATACCTTCTAGGAGACGAAGGTGGTGGTATGTACAACTTTCTGCATTTTTTTTATGTAATACCTTTTGTATCGCGTATCATAAGAGGCCTCAATAATTTGAGTAATAGTTGCCTCATATTCAAATAAAAACTTACGTAAATTAGACGGAGAACCAACAACGTTACAATATCAGAATTTATAATAAGTGCTTAGGTATGATAGAAAATAAATGGACCAAAAAAATTACCCAGCAATAACTATTGAAATTTCTGTTGGGCTTGTAAGTCGTTGCTGCTAATACAAAAGTCTTGACTTAGTGTATTGACCTGTGTCCTTGCTCTAAATAAAAACTAACCGTTTGCTTAGTCATTACAATCGGCTAGCGCGTTCAGAATATTTTCGTGAACAAGTAAAAGCTAATGTAGGTAAGACTTAGCTCTTCTGTTTGAATCGATTCTATTGTAACCATAACAGCCTTAATCTTAACACCATACGCTTTATAGATAAATGACTCGTATTACTAGCTTCTGCACCCGGCTTCGCCCACGTGGATGCCGAAAATTATCCCACGGGAACGTGGTACCCGGGATAAATAGTATCACATAAACATAAACTCACGCCTTCTTCCCATGGGGGTAGGCAGAAACTACAGAACGCCACCTGCTACGATCCTTACATACTCCTTTTGCCTCGTCTACGTTCATACACGGACACCGGTTGTGAGTACTACGCACCTGATCTTTCTGAAGAACACGACCAATAAGGTCACTATATGTCTTCCTAGGGCGTCTCCTTCCGGCGTTTCCACTCACATCTGCCTTGTAAATACTTTTTGTTAGTCGCCCTAAATCGTATCCAATCATGCACATCCATTCAGCCGTTAAAGCGCTAAAAGGTAACAGACAGGTAGACAGACAAAATTACTTTCGAATTTATAATATTAGAATGGATGACTAAATGTTTGAACATACAACTAGATCAACGCATTTTTTTAAAATTACTATGGAGTTTCTTGCCCATTCTTCTCCATATGAAACTACCTTTTGAAAAGGGCAAGAAATTTTATAGGTATGCATGTTTTCTTATATATTTGTACATCTAATACTTACTGTTGTTAATGTTAATATTTCATGCTGGATTATATTCGTACGCAATGTAAATTGTTACTGAATAAATAAATAAATTGAATTGAAACAATTCTTCTTTTTTTTGTAATTCTTGACGTTCTAAGGTGTCTTTTAATGGTCTATATAAAATTTGACTTTGACTGTAACATGAATAAACCGACCAAAAAGAAACCTAATCACCATCATACAAAGTCTAAAATCCTTTAATTTCTCTCCCCAGCGTACTGGATAGCCCACAAAGCAGTGAAAACAGTCTTTGACGATGTGGACGGTTTACAACCCTCACCGCACCCCACTGACAGAGTATGGGAAGTTATAAGAGAACATTTTGATGCTGATACCAGGGCTGATCTTCTGCCGCATGCTTATAAGCACTTCGATAAGTCTATGTTTGCTGGTAAGTCTACTCATCATCAGAGATCGGATATTCGGATGCATATTCACCTAAAGTTAAGATGTTGGCTAATATAGAATAGGTACGCTTTTGTACACACGTACATACATACATAAACTCACGCCTTCTTCCCATGGGGGTAGGCAGAAACTACAGAACGCCACCTGCTACGATCCATACATACTCCTTTTGCCTCGTTTACGTTCATACATCTGGTCATACACGCACGCCGGTTGTGAGTACTACGCACCTGACCTTTCTGAAGAACATCACCAATAAGGTCACTATATGCCTTCCTAGGGCGTCCCCTCCCGGCGTTTCCACTCACATCTGCCTTGTAAATACCTTTTGTTAATCGCCCTTCATTCATCCTCTCAACATGACCAAACCATCTTAGCATACTCTTTTAACTAAAACGCACCACCCCTCTACACCCTGTATAGGGACACATATTTGCATCGGGGGTTAAACATCAATTTTAAATAATATGCATCTTAATAGTTATGAAATCCAAAAATACCGGAGTTTTTTTCTTTTTAAATAAATATTTTTTTAGAAGTCGCTTCCATTTAAGTAATACAACCGACTAGTTATGCACTCCCGGTGTTCCTATCAACCCGTAATTTATTTAAAAAACAAACATTATTTAAAGAAGCCGCTTCCATACTTTCATAGCTAAAAATTTACTTTAGGTAAGTAAATATGATAAATGATTTTATTTCTGTAAGTAGGTTTGTACAAACACTTTTACACGTCAATCATATTTTTTAAACTAGATGAGGTCGGCGTTTCCTATCTGACTACTCTGAGAAGAAAGGCCGAAACAAACTCAGAGGTCACAGTCTCTTTTAAAGTCCAGACATAATCTTGGTCAGATCATGTGAAGACAATGTAGATTGGTATCTAAAATGGTCTTTTGAGGATAGAACCACACAGATTGAGCGGACCTGTCCAGTCTTCGTTTCAGCTTGGACAAAAATGCTTTCGTATGTCCGGATGTCCAGCGGATGGCTATTCTTCTCTAAAGGTTGCATTTCTCAACCGATTCTCGTGAAATTTTGTGAGCAGGCTCGATAATTATATGGATTTTTATTTTGTCGATTCAGTTTTTCGTTTTTTTTTTCAATATGACGGCGACATGGGAATTGAAAACGTAAAAAAAAAAACTACCATTTCGCGCGATTTCTGTTTTAAGGTGAACATTTATTCAGTTTTATGCTATGCAAACACAGACTCGCGAGGTCTATCACAGAGCCACTATTATTAAAATAGTTATAAGACTTGTTAGTTGGTTTGTTTGTTGTTGTTTGGGATCTTCTACTTAATAAAATCTTAAATTCATTCATTTACTGAAAGACAATGCATAGCCTAAACATGGATGAAATTTTGCACAAGAGTTTCTTATACAGCTAAAGTGAGCACTCCGGAAGGATTTTTGAAAATTCACCCCGTATGTGGTTTAAATAGGGGACGGAAGTTCGTAATTATTGCGTGGCGTGTCATAAATTGTAAATTTATACTATCTACAAATAGTTTTTACTAAAGTAAATGCAAACAAAAATCATTGTCCACAGGAGTGACATCAAAACTATCATCTTTAGCCTACAAAGGAGACGAGCTCTCGCGCCACATATTCTCGTGCGCGGGCGCCGCACTAGCGTCCCACGTGGCTGCGCTCGCCGTGCGCTGTGACGTACCGCGCCTGCGCGTTGTGTGCGTCGGGTCTGTGTGGAAGAGCTGGGATATATTGAAGCCTGGTGTGCTGAAACAGTTGAGGAATAGAAAGGTTCGTTTTATAAAATTATACATACGTGAATGTGCCATAGCCGTGGTGAAAAAAATTGCCAGCCACAAGAAGTTTGGAAGTGGGGGTGTGGCGGCATCTACATCGCCACATGCGAACTACGCATCATTCTGACGTCTCGCAAAATCCTGGATCGCGCAAGTAGAGTTTACCGCCCGACTAACATAATAATACAACGTCCCGACATCAATCGTAGGGCAGTAGCCCACCAGTCACGACACCCATCTGGTCGGAGAGTCTTCCCTTTTCTATGGTGGATGAATGAAAATTACACCCTGTTCCCCATACCTCTATAGGGCTGTCCAGCAAATACGCTGGACGTATTATAAAAACTTCACGTATGGAGTCGGCTGTTGACATTATTTCTGAGTCCACCATTACTTATTGCCGTTTTCGAAACCAGACTAGTAACGCTATCTACCAGAGGGAGAAAAAGAGCGAACGTCGCTTTTAAATGGTTCACAAATTCTAGTGTCTTAGATTGAATTATCACATAATAGTGCAGTACAATACTTATCAAAACCGCATTAGATATTAATCCCAGACCTACACTCGTACACGTTTGAAAGATAGATATTGTACGGTCTCATTGCCGAACATTTTTCTGCTTACTCTGTAACCTACTTTAGGCCGACGATGCGCGTCATAGTTTAGTATAATAAAATAAAATGACTAACGAATTAAAATATAGTGAACTTATAACCGTGTAGCTCTCAACAACTGAGAGAAATAATCGCCGTCCACTCTAGTATTGTTACTTACTCGTGGAACGTGTTTCTCTATGCTAACTGAACTTACAAATCTTCACGATAAATCAGTGTACGGAGTTATCTACTACAACCCATACAGATATTCTACCTAAAAGCGAAATCAACTTTGCAAGAAGGAGAGACCTTCTTCTTAATGTTCACCGTTTTAATACATTATTTTCTACATTTACAGGTAAAAACTGAGCTCGAACTAGTAAGACTCCGAGTTTCTAGTGCCATGGGGGCAGCCTGGCTTGCAGCAAAACATGTAAACTACGAGTTACCACGTGACGACTCGGCCTTCTGCACAGTCTTCTACACTTACCATCCAGAAGGTTTGGTCAACGGTAACGGTGACGCGGTAAACGGTAAGGTGGCAAACGGAAAACTGAATGGAAACGGTATAGCGAACGGTAATGGCAGCATTCACACCGAAGAGTGGAGCTAATGGTAATTTTGTTTGTATGGCTTGGCAAAAAATATAGAAATTGTATTATTTTATTGGCAACATTTTGACTGCCAAGATAAAATTTTGTTTTTATCTCTTTTATTACGGAAGCTTTTAACGTGCACGTCTTTCTACATAGTTCTCACATGTATAATTTGAACATGAATGATGTAACAATATTTTGATTTTTTTAAAGTGTCCATGGAGTTTCTTGCCCGTTCTTCTCTATAGGTACCTACTACGCTTTGAAATGGGCAACTAGCTTCATCTTTCTGACTGACCTTGACAATTCAAAAATTCCTGTAATTGTTGTATTTGAAATAAATAATTTAATTTTAAGACAAAACTGTGTAATCCTCTGTTTCTAGAAATACTTGGGGTACCCGAACCTCGACACGTAATGCTGTTTTCCACAATCAGCGATAGTGGCGCCCTTATGATTTTATATTCTTTTTTGTCAAGCTGTAATTTAAAAAACGCGTAGTTTTCCCAAAAATTTTTGCAGTGCCAAAATTAGTTGGACGTTTTTTTTTCTCAATGCACTGAAATTATTGTTTATTTTTCTTTGGTTAACGAAGGTTCAACTTTTTGTGAAAACTAAGTTTATTCTAAGTACCTATAAATTTTAATATACCAAATGGAATGTTTGACCAAGTGAATTGTGATGGTAAAAGAAATGTATAGTAAAAGTATTCTGATGGTACCTTAATGAATAGTCAAGAAAATATAGTGACAAGCTAAGTTATAGTACTACAAAGATCTTTTAGCGCTCGAATGAACTTGACAGGGAGGCGCTGTTGGTGAACATTACTTATTGTTTCGTGAAACGTATTGAAAAAGCTAAATGGCAGCGTTAGGTCCAATTTTGACCACCCACCAAAAGATCTTTGTAGAGTTATATTTTCAGTCCATTCACCTTAGTTTACCTCTGACAACAGCAACCCAATAGCAACCTAATTATAACGATTATAAAGATCATTGTGAATTTGACAGACTTGTCAATGGCAGCAACCCAACAGCAGCCTTGTTGCAACGGCTTTATCGATCATAGGTAAAATAACTGTGAACGGACTGTACATCAACATATCCCTGTTAATTAGTGTAATATTCATAAAATAAAAAATGGTGATTCATCCATGCCTTTTGGTCCTGTAAAATGTCTAATAGTAACGAAAATTATGAGAATTCTTAAAAAAATGTTACGCATTATTTACAACGTAACAACTCACCGCCTATCCAACTAATTTATTATTCGCCTCATGGGGCTAATGGCTCATGGAATAAATATGTTCATTTTGTGGCACTATTGTGAGCCAAGCAAATACCACAGACTATCTAAATTATAACAGCATTAAATAATTATAACATTTTAAATAAGTCTACTTAACATAAATATTATATTATTTAAAAGTGTAAGTATTTAAATATTTGACGAAAGATTATTATGAAATGAAAAATATTGTAATATAATCTAGAAATACACAGAGATTGCAGAACGATCTGACAGTTGTCACAACACATCGATCTGATTGACTTTTAAAATGGCGGGGAATGTTGTTAATGTTATAAGGTGTGGCCACATTGAGGTGAAACCCGCGCGGGACATGAGACGGGACTTCCCGCCTCGATTGTTTTAATGCATCAGGCGACTATTCGCGAAAGTTTGAACAAGTTAGGTTAAAAAAAAAAACGCGTCGTGAGGAAACCGGCATGTTCTAAAACCAAACATTCGAAGAGATGTGACATCTACCAACCCGTACTGGGCCCGCGTGGTGGATGACAGCCCACTCTGACAGAGAGGAGACATGTGTCCCAGCAGTGGGAACATATGAAGCGAATTTCGTCCCGCATCCCGCGCGGGATTCGCTTCAGTTTGGTCAGAGCTTTATGGCTCCTAGGCATTATGTATCTATGTCATCCATAAATATGTGATCTAAGACATTGGATATTTTATGCATATGGGCCTAGTAAGTTTTTTAGGATATAAAATTCATGTATATAGTTATAGTTCCTATTATTACTTAGGAATAAGTAAACTTGATTTGTTTATGATAGAAACAATAGATTGTAAAATATACATAACTACCTATAAATAATTATATTATTATTGATCTTTTATCAATATTTTGATCTTTTTATTTACCAATCAACCTGCCTAGCCTTTCCCCAACTTTGTTGGGGTCAGCTTCCAGTCTAACCAGATGCAGCTGGATACCAGTATTTTACATGGAGCGACTGCCTATCTGACCTCCACAACCCAGTTACTGGGTAATACGATAGCCAATGGTAATACTGGTTTTCAGACTTTCGGGTTCCTGACGACCCGTAAAGATTATCAAAGATCCAGGAATGAAAGCCAACGGATTAACGTGCTGTCCGAGCCACAGAGGTCTCGGTATGTAAAGATGGTCACCCATCCACGGACCAACCGCGGCAAGCGTAGGTTAACCTTATCGATTGACCCGAGCGGCTGTTACTACTTATTATTTACCAATACCCAGAATTTACTTTTATCTTTGCTAAAAGAGCCACGATGTCTACATTTGTGTCAATGAGATATGTAGTTGTACAAAGGCCATGGGTAGGTTCTGTAACTAACGTTGTAAACAGCTAATAAATATAAGGAGCAATTATTTATTAATAAATAGTTTGGCAAGAAAGTTTGAGAAAAACTCTCGTTTAACATCACATACAAAATGTTGTCGATGTATTGTTATATAAAGTCGAGCGTGCATCCAAACACGTTCTAATTATGTTATAACAATAACAACAATAAAAAAAACAGGTTTCAACCAACAAGAAAGTCGCATCTTTTGTCAAATATTTTGATCGCGACCTTGGCTTATTTTTCTAAATCACCTGTAATGTTATGGCTGATTTTGTAGGTTGAACATAAAAATACCTGTGCTCTCTTTTATTTATTTTTAGTACCCAATAAATTGAGCAAAGTCGATAAACCAGTTCAAATGTAAATATAGTTCCCCGCCTTCGGTCAAGTTGCAAGCAAGGATAATAAAGTGGAAAAGTAAATAAACTTGTACCTAGATTTACTTTTTTGCTTGCTCCCGTTAAGTACCTAGTTTTAACGCAATTTTAGTAGGCTATCCATTGAACTTGACGTTATAAAATTATTTACTTATCTACTTACTTAATTCATTTTCTATTTACTTAGTGTTGAAACTACCAAATTCAGATTCTTCAAAATTGAGAAACATTAATCAGCTAAATATCAGAAAAAGTTTTAAACAATATTACTGTCGCACTGTTTATTTTCTTACAAAAATATTGTTTGCACCTTTTTTAAGTAACACTGTAAAACATGGTTATTGTGAACGTCAATAATTTCATCTACATAATATTGAATGAATGAATATAAATAACGTTCATTTAAAAATAATTGAATGATATTATACTGTAAATTTATACGTTAATAATCAGTTATAACTCGTTAATTTCAGTGATTTCGCATCACTATGTTGTCACTTTGACACAAACATGACATTATTGACATTTGACTTCATCCGCAAATTCCGCAATCACTGTCGTTCTGACAATATTTTCATTATTAGCAATGAATATTTCGAGATTTTGTCGTATATTTCAAAAACCCGCTATAAATAATAACCTCAGATGTTCTAGCCGTGCAATACAAGCTTTTAATAGCAAAAACAATAGAAATGATACTAAGAACTGTTATTATAGTGGAATTTTGGCGGTGGCGGCCGGGGTGATAGGTTATATTAGTTTAAAAGATAAATTATTAGCAGCGACGGTTATAACTAATAATTTAAAGGGTAGAAGAGAAAAGTTTAACTTTATAGCTGATGTAGTGGCGGTGTCGGCTCCGTCTGTGGTGTATATAGAGATAAAAGATGGTCGTCGTCTAGACCTGTTTTCTGGTCAGCCTATAACTCTGTCGAACGGGTCTGGGTTCATAGTGAAGGAAGATGGGCTCATACTGACGAATGCTCACGTTGTAGTGAACAAGCCTAATGCTATAGTGAACGTACGGCTATTTGTAAGTTATGTTTTCATTGATTAATTTATAGTAATGAGTCTTCAGGCTTTAAGATGTTGTAACTGGTGCCTTGGTGAATAAAAATACTTGTGTCAATACCTAGGACCTACTTAAAATTAAATTCGATACATTATTCAGGTTTTTTATGTTGTGTTACTGTTTACTCCATTGCGGCATTTCGTTGCATCAGCACATAAAGAGTACATTTCTGTTTCACAATACTTATGCAATTTTTATGTACAATTTCGTAAATCTACTAAAAACCTATACTCCATGTATTAGACGACCCACTGACCATTATAATATTAGAAAAGTAATGGTTATCACCCTTGATATGCCTATTGTGGCTAATCTAGATTGCAGTTGAATATTCTGCATACAACTTAATATAAATTATTTACATTCAAAATAGGTAGCGTTTTCATCATGATTTCAGCCGAAATATGCCCACTGCTGAATATAAGCCAAAATGGACACAATTCTTAATTTTATTTAATAAAATTTTCAGGATGGCTCCATCCATACTGGTTTTGTTGAAGACGTGGACCTCAAATCGGACTTAGCTACTCTCCGAATCCCTGTGAACGGATTACCTGTTATGAAACTAGGCAGTTCATCAGACATTCAGCCCGGCGAGTGGGTTTGTAATCATTAATTAAAATGTTAATTTTATGTACCTATTCTCTTTTATGCCTACTACACATTCTAATCTATGGAATATAAATGGAAAAGTTATTCTGTCTGTTAATTTTTCACACCTAATCTATTTTATAGAGAGGTCGCTTGGAACCTGGAGATTATAATTATTAAATAGGATAGTTTTCATCCTGGATATTTTTATTAAAAAAATATGAAATGCAAAATACATTGAGAAAAAGTCGTAGGCAACAGCTTCTTCTTCTTTAGGGTTATGGTTTCTGCACTTAGTCCTTCATGTGGACCATTGTGCGTCAGCAACAGCTTACAATTTTTTTTTATTGATTAGCTTACCAACTTTTATGATTTGTCCCTTAAATTTCTGAATCTCTAAGAAAACTTATATTTAAGACATTATCTAAGTGTACATCTCTAGCTACAATACACCTTAACACATTGCAGTACACTCAAAGCACATATACCTTATAGTAATGGAACGCCTAATGTGTCTTGTTTAGTGTCCTGCATTGTGTGGAAGTGGCAGAGGCATTGTGAGACTAAATTGAGTTACGTTCGAGAATTCATTGGTGAGATTTGTACATTCAATTTCTTCAGTGTACAGTTGAACATGCTATTGCTATTGTTGCAGCTAACTTGCAATTTTTTCTAAACAATGTTTTGTGCTGCAAATGATATTATAAGTAAGAAGAGGTAGATAGAGTGCCTACTCATCATTCGATCTTCAAAAACGGCTTCATGTCACACAGCCAGCCAGCACCCACGACTTCCACGGGTATCCTGACCACCAGCATGCAGCGACCGCGCATACCTGGTCATCACCTTAAGCACGCATTTTCGGCCAGTCAACAAGAAGAGCTCTTGATCCCTCTCCTGGTCGACGCCAGCAGTCAGCCTCAACCCGGCGCCGTACCACATCCGACGCACTGGAGCATAACGCACCGCCACCCCGACTCACTGGGGTACCACCGCGGACAGTTCCGACTCACCGTGAACTATGCGGCACCCGGTTCTGACTCACTGGAACCTCAACTGGCCCTGGCAAGCATCACAAGATACAAGACTCAGCCCACAATAGACCTCCGGTCTCCGGGGGGGAGTGATGTAGCGGTATCTATACCGCCACATGCGAGCTATACGTCACACTGACGTCACGCAAATCCTGCATCGCGCTAGCAGAGTTTACCGCGCGACTAGCATATATACAACGTCCCGACATCAACCGTCGGGCAGTTGCCCACGAGACACAACACCCGTCTAGTCGGAGGATCCTCCCTTTTCTATGGAGGCATGAGTGAGCTTTACATCCTGTTCCTCATACCTCTATAAACCTATCAACCTCTTTTTACTTATAATATCATAGGTGTGCTGCGTATTCAATTATTTTACACACTCTTATACAGTATGTCATAAGCTTAAAAAGTTCTATGCTCACAATAAAAACCAATATTCAGTGTAGTGGAACGGTGAATATTTTTACCTGTATACCAAATAACTTGTTTGACTGTTCCATGGTATAATTAGGGACACGAAAAAAGTATCGATACTTTGTGGTATTGATTACATTTCCATTTGATTACCGATACTTTTGTACTCGATACTTTGAATTCAATACTTTTACTCAATGAGTACTTTTTGGCAGGTATCGTATCGAATAATTTATCTATCTTTCTTTAATTTATATGCCTAAAGTACTTGATAATTTAATTTTGTTTCTATTTTTTTTTAATTTTTGATGTTACAGTTGTCTTTTTCTATTATTGTATTAAATTTGTGTAGGTACCAATACCATTTGGTTTTTCATGTCCTGCCCTACTGAAGTTAAACTGACGTTATTTACCGACTGATATTGACCTATGTTCTATGCGCATTAGGCCCTAAGAAAAGTACTCGATACCTTGAAGTATCGATACTTTTTTTTCGATACTTTTGTGAGTAGGTTTTTTTTTTTCGATACTACTCGTGAGTACAGTATCGATACTTTCTATTCGATACCGTGTCCCTAGGTATAATAATATACTGCGCCACGTATAGCATTCCGAGACACGGTGGTCACGTGGGTGACACAAGCCTAGGTCATCACTGCTGTGTTACCAGTAGTGTGTAATAATAACTCCCCAAACGCCTTTATTACCTGTGCGAATCCTATAAAACAATGGGGTTTTAACTAACAATTACGTTGGTATATGTTTAAATTGAATTGTTTCGTTGGATTAGAAAAACGCAACGACAATTTAAATGCCTTATATTTTTTTAACACAATGGTGACTGAAAATGTTTCCATAATTCGTGTTTTGTTGCAATAAAGTGGCAACTGGATAGTGACGTAAGCATGTGTCACTCCCGGAATGCCAGACCTTGTTTTTTTGACCATGTACTGTTCTACATAAATGTGGGCTTATGGAAGGTGTCCAAGTATGGAAGAAAAAGTAATGTTTCGCAGTCCCCTAATAAATTGGGGAAAGGGCAGAAGAATGATGATGATGACTTAAGGTGTCCAACAGTTCTTGCTGTCATACAATGACATAACAAAATAAGTTGTAATGGACAAGTTGGACAGTACAATTAAATTATCAAATGACCATCAATGTTTATTTACAGGTGGTGGCAATGGGCAGTCCTCTAGCTCTCAGTAACACTGTGACGGCTGGTGTAGTCAGTTCAACTCAAAGAGCTAGTGAAGAACTTGGTTTAAAAGGTAGGTTCATTGATTTATTTTACTATTTCAGTCCTGTCAAAACCAGTATAAAGCGGTCTCTTAACCTTTTAACCGCCCGACTTTATGTCAGTGGTCGTGCCCCCAGCGCCCGACACATTGAATCGAAAAATAAATACCTACAACAAAGAGGGATGTGCAATACCTACAATTTTTCGATGTCGATATTTCGTTTTATATAAATAACAACTGAGTAAATATTTTGATATTTGTTTTATTTAACATTATCCACTAGTAAGAAATACCAGTGTAAATAAGTACCAAAGAAACAAAAACAACTCCTGGTTTTCTTCCTTCTATTTTTGTCTACTCCCGTGTTTCTCAACTACTTCAGTCAACGTTTTTTACCGTAGGTATCTAAACGGCAGAATTTTTCACTGTATTTAATGTGTTTAATGCCGTCTTTTTTCGAAATGGAAAGTAAATATGCAGGTACTTATTTATTATAGAAACTTGAGTATAATAAATAATACAACAGTCTGAAATCACAATTTAGTTTTATTCACTGGTTTTATGAAATACAAACAAAAGTCTTTAAAAATAAATATTTAATGAGTGGTCATGATAAATTTCAATACACATTTATCGACACACGAACGTAAAACTGATAGAAACACACAACACTGATGGAAAATTCCAGAAGTCGGCACTCGTTTATGACGTACGAAGCGGTCGTCTTTATCAGACCGTGGCGCTGGGCGTACTAACAAAGTAAGTTTCGGAAGATGTAGGCTAGGGATGGGAACCATCAACTCAGTTGCTGACATTTCACAAGTAAGTTTACTTAATTTCAAAGGAATTAAATGAAATACTCACAAATATTTGTAAAAACATGTTTTATTAACAATTGCTGTATTTGTTTTAAAGTTAATTAGTCAGTATAAAGAGAAATATTTTGATTTATATTTATTTTTGTATCAGTAAATCTTGGCATATGTCCCGTCCCTCATGTCGGATTTTGTCGTCATGGGCGTTGCACATCAATACAATTTTCTAAAAATAATGTTAGTAATTCATCTAACTTTGGACTTTATTTTTAGGACTTCTAATTAAGAGACTAAAGTGTATTAAACTGTAAATGATTACTTAGTTAACTATTTACCTAATATAAACATAATTTTGATAGAATACAGCGTAATTAAATAAAAAAAGCTGATTAAACGAGCAGTGATATTTTGGTCGGAAATATACGACTCTGGCGAAATGGGCCAGAAAATATTTGTCGGATTAATCCGACGTAGGCGGTTAAAAGGTTAATCTATTGAAACTCCGTACCTACTAGTTCAGCTCATGGTCAAAATTTTACCTCCGACTTGCTGGTTGACTTAACGATTACACACTTATTTTTATTGTCTGTCTGCAACAGGGGTGTTTCTTTACAAACCATAAAAGCTTGTGGGATTATTCATTTATTCATAAAAAAAAAAAAAAAAATTACACGGAAACCCTTAGCACGCGAGATCATTTCGCACTTGGCCGGTTTTTGAAAAATATGCTGTACCTACTGATACCATCAATTATTTTGTATTAAAATGTTATGAAAATATTTAGATTAGAAATGCCACACTGCGATTTTGGTCTAGTTGTTGCTATTGCTGGAGATCGATTTCTCACTGACTTTTTTGACAGATTTTAGTTAGAAAGTAAGTGCATGGGAGCTACCTCAGCCTTTCCCAAAGCTTATTTAGTGAAAAAACCCATTTTAATCTTTTGACCATTTCCCGCAAACTCAACTACCACTTTTCTCAAATTCAACCAACACTTTTCTCAAATTCATCCACCACTTTTCTCAAATTCATCCACCACTTTTCTCAAACTCATCCACCACTTTTCTCAAATTGCAGGTAAAGACATGGTATACATACAGACAGACGCACCAATCACGTTTGGCAACAGTGGTGGGCCCCTAGTGAACTTAGACGGAGAAGCGATAGGCATAAATAGTATGAAAGTCACATCTGGTATCTCATTTGCTATACCCATCGACTATGTCAAGGAGTTTTTGGCGAAAAGTAAGTTTATAATGTTATTGTTTTAAATTATTTATTGTGTTTTTTTTAAAATAATTGCTGTATAATCTTGTTTAAACATTTTTTGTAATGTTCATTGTTTAGTTTTACGAGTAAATGTGGAACTTGTTCACTATACTCAGGCCATTACAAATGCATGGTTAGATTCATATTTATCGGACATCTCGCTCGCACTTACGACCCTTGTGGAGCAGTGCTAGTGTTGTGCATAATTACGTTATTGTTATTGACATTGTTAGCGACGATATCACCCAATACTTTGTAGTTTGCACAAAGTATGAAATAACTTAGAATCCTATAATTTTTGAATGTGACTAACTTCCTAATAGCATCTAAGTATCGTGAAATCTCAGTTAAGTAGGCCATATAGTTAGGAACATATAGTTTTTTGGTGCGTCCAGGTGCACTAGACCGAGACCTAGCCCTGGACGTAACTTGCTTAATCATAATCCTCGGGAAAAGCCTGCTTAACTGGGATAATAGATCGTGTAAATAACTTTGTAAAATTGGCCTAACCGACACTCGTTCAGAGGCGCTTCACGCCCTGAAAAATTAACCTATAATGTTTTAACTACTTACATTTTGTAGGTCAATAGACCGGCCTTGAAGACTATAAAACTAGATCGTAAATAATAATAATAATAATAAAAAGTTTATTGAGGTAAAAAGGTAAAACACTAAGTACAAAGCTTAAATATACGAAAAATTCTATTGTTTTATGTGCCTGAACTAGGTCATCCTGTTTTTCAGGCGAGGCAAGGCATAGTATTTCTAAATAATCACATATCTACTTAATTATAAAAATCTAGTCATCTAATAGGTACATATGTAAAAGGTGTAAATACACAAAAAAAATAATAAATATACAACATACCCTACTTGCTAAAATCTTAGTATTTACATAACCTAACTTAAACTTAATTATTACAAATACAATTTTTATTTGAGTACAACTAATAATTCCTCTGTATCTTCATAGGACATACTTTGAAGAGCTTCTTTGAGAGTTTTTTTACAATTATTATAATTAAGTGAATAAATTTTGGCTCTCGCATTTAGTCTGTTATAAAGTAATGGTCCTAGGAAGACAAAAAATTTGGCTGCGAAAGCATGTTTTGTACGTTTTGTAGGGCAAACTATGTCTTTCCGTCTCTTTTCAGTTAATTCAGTGCTGTAGGGGAGGGCTGCGTGTTGCTTTAATACAATGCTCATTATGAATAACTGTCGAGCTGTTAGTACTTGGCAGGATTCATAGAGTAGGTTAGTGGGAAAAAGGAAAGGGCGGCAAGTAGACACCTTGAGAATCGCTCTTTGAGCTCTCTCGATAGGAAGTAGCAAACTTTTACCTGCTCCACCCCAAGAGGTAATGCAGTAAGTCAAAATTGACTGGCAGAGAGCAAAGTAAACTCGCCTTATTAAGTTTGGGTCTGCAATATAGCGTAGTTTTTTGAAAACGAATATTAGCTTACGCATTCTATTATTTAAAGCTTCTATGTGCTGTTTAAAAGATAGAGTTTCATCTATTATAATTCCCAGATATTTTATTTGATTAGTTATATTAATATTAGGGCATGTGAGCAAGCAATCTTCGGGGACCATACAACAGTGAGCATACATCGTTGAGGGCAATACAGATGTTGGCTTACGCATGGAAAACTTAATATAATTTGTCTTAGCCGCATTTAGTGTTAGTGAGTTATGTTGAAGCCACTTATTTACAATATTAAAACCGTGTTGCGCAAACTTGTAGACTTCATGTTCCGAATCAGCAGAAAAAAGGAGGGCAGTGTCGTCAGCGTAGGATATTATAGTGCCGTGCTCTAGGTTTAGATTACAAAGGTCATTTATGTATATCAAGAATAGAGTAGGCCCTAAAATACTTCCTTGGGGCACACCAAAGGACGTGTTTTTTTCGTCTGCACTGAGAACATTGCCAATCCTTACGCACTGCGTTCGGTCTTCTAAGTAACTTTTAAGAAGTTTCAATTGAATGCCTCGTATGCCTACCGTCTCAAGCTTGCGCAACAGAATAGGAATGGAGACTGTGTCAAAAGCCTTGGCGAGGTCCAGGAAAACCCCTACTGTGTGGTTACCCTTGTCAAGTTCCTGGGCTAGATAGTCAGTCAGATGATGTACGGCATCGGCAGTTGAAACTTTAGGTCTAAATCCATATTGGCGCTCCGACAAAATTGATTTATCCTCCAGATATTTAAACATTCTTTTATTTATGATTTTATCCAAAATTTTAGACATAGAAGGCAGTAAAGAAATTGGTCTATAATTTGTTACTTGCTGTTTACTGCCTGTTTTGTATACAGGGATAATAACTGCTTTTTTGAGGCACTCGGGAAAAAGACCCAAAGACAGGCACATTCGGAAAATATAAGTCAGTGGTGGTACTAAAATATTCTTGAATTGTTTGATGATTTTATTCGATATATTATCCCAACCAACTGCACAGTCGTCTTTCAAAGTCATGATTATTCTTTCTACCTCAGTTTCGTCAGTATCTAGCAGGGCGAAGGATGTTAAGGTGTGGTTGCATGGAAAATGCGTGCTTGTTAGATAGTGTGATTGAACCCGATTTCTTTCTGCCAGATTCTTTCCGACGTTAACAAAGAAATTATTTGCTAAGTTAGCAGATGTCAGCGGTGTCGAATGCGCTTTTAATAAACCTAAAGATGACTCATTTTCTTTCGAGGTATATGTTATGTTTTTAATATGTTTCCAGATCTGTTTACTATTTGTTCCAGCCTTTTCCAGTGCAGTTTTATCGTAGTTGCTTTTAACCTTTTTCAGGAGATCATTACAGAAATTACGATACCTTTTATACGACAGTTGCAATATTGGATTATCTGGCTGAGATTTAGCCTTCATGTGCAGTTTATCCCTATGTTTCATACAACGAATAAGACCTGTCGTGATCCAGGGTTTTATGTTACAATTTTTGCGGCTCAATCTTGATATGACTGTATTTTTTTGAATTGCATGTCGTATG
Organism: Griposia aprilina; assembly: GCA_916610205.1. NCBI lineage: Eukaryota > Metazoa > Arthropoda > Insecta > Lepidoptera > Noctuidae > Griposia > Griposia aprilina. Next base: position 8,565,188 of record OU744305.1, on the reverse strand, counting down.
TTTTCTATTACATACAACATACAAAACTGCGGATCAGCAGAATTGTAAACTGGATCAAAGTTGATGACGCGTAAATCTTCTTCAAGTTTATTTATGTTTAATTTAGAAATTGTGCGAGTGTTGAGTGAGAAATGACCATAACTTTACGTTTTTAATGGCCCTAGTATTTTCGTTAGTTAAACAACACTTCCTGTTGCAAATAATGCTTATCAGAATAAGTACTTATATCTGCATTCAAGCTTATCTAAATAAGCAGATTTTTTTATTTATAATTTTTGCTAACAAACAAAATAAAGTACTTTATCTATTAATTCTGTGTGACTTTATACTTAATTTTACACCTTTTTATGTTGCATTTTTATTTTTTTTGTTTTGCGTGGGCAATCATCAAATGACGTCTACCGCTCTGGGCGGAGCGGAAGGGCGTGTCAGACTCTTACTGACTAAAACCCGACCGTGTTCCTTCAGTTGCTTGTGCGCCAGGGCCACGGTAACTCTTTCGAACAATCCACGGCCCCTGCAGGTATCGGCCCTATCGGACCCCGTCAATGGTGCTGATATCTCTTTGAGGCGCGCGTGGAACACGACGCGCCGTCAATCTAGGCCTGGTCTTTACCGGACGGCGAGCTTCCTTTTGCTCGCCGTTCGCAAGCCTGCGCCTACGGTGGCCGGGAGTTGCTTATCGACTCCCGACGCCCAGGGTGTCTCCTGCGGCGACTAGGGGCGAGAGGGCGCAACGTTTGCCTCTCCCTAACGCGCTCCGCCTCCCCCTAACGCGCTTCGCCTCCGCCTTTGCGAGCATTATTACTTCGCAGAAGGAGGTGACGGCTTCCCATTCCCTCTCGCTCCGTACTATGACCTGGACCAGGGCCGGACGCGAGAGATCGCCGCTACGAGGCCACGGCCGTGCTCCGCCCAAGCCGGGCAGACCCGCACCGTATGGTCCACCGTGTCCTCCGGTCGATTCATACAATGGTAAAGCCCGGGCGTTTCTTCCCGCCTTAACCGAAACAGGAACCTCCCGAAACAGCCATGTCCGGTGAGGACCTGTGTCACGTGGAAGGTGAGGACGCCGTGGCGCCTCTCAAACCACTTCTCAAGGAGGGAACTTACCCCTGCAATTGTGGCGTGCCCAAAACTCATTAGGGTCTGAAATGGCATTGGGCGTTCCTCAAGGTTCTATATTGGGTCCATTCCTCTTTAGTTTACATTAATGATTTGCTCCAATTACTCCAAAATCAATGGAAGATGGTGTTATTTGCAGATGACACATCATTGATTTTGAAAATAGGCCGACGTTCATTAAATCTTGACGACGTGAATAGCTCTATTCTTCAGGTCCAAGATTGGTTTACGGTAAATAATTTCGTACCGAATGAAAAAAAAAAACAAATGCATTAGATTTAAATTACCTAATGTTAGAAGTAGCCAATGTGACATATGAAATGGAGAAAAACTAGAATTTATTAATCAAACCGTTTTCCTAGGAATCACGCTAGGCGAGAAATTACAATGGGGACCTCATATAACATCTCTAGCGGGGCGGATAGTCTCTGCCACTTATGCTGCTGTTGCTGTTGTGAAGATAAGACAGTTAACACATGTAGAAACCGCGCGTTTGGTCTATTTTAATTACTTCCACAGCATTATGCCGTATGGCATATTCTGTGGGGTCGGGCTGCTGACATTGAATCCATCTTTATTTTGCAAAAGAGAGCTGTCAGAGCCATTTATAATCTACGTCGCCGCGAATCTCTCAGGGAACTATATAAAAAGATTTATATTATGACGGTATATTGCCAATTCATTTATGAAAATATTATGTACTTATGTAAGAAAAAATCTACATTTTTAATAAAATAAGTGTAAGACATAATTATAATAGGTACTAGAAATAAAGATACAATAGATCAACGATTTTACAGATCAGCTAAAGTACATACATCTTATAAGGGCTACTGTTTTAAATATTACAACAAACTACCTTGTGTTAGATTGCAATGAAATGGAAAAAAAAAACTCTTAGATAAGGTACACTTTGTAAACAAGCGTACCTATTACAAATTAAAGGATTATATTCAAGATAAGAATGCTTGGAAACATGCTCGTCCAGCTCCATAGGACGGACAATCTACAGTCTAGACAAAATCAAACTGGTTGCTATTTAATTGTATACTTTATTATTTTTGTGACATTGATTTACATTTTGTGATTACTTTAACTCACAGACTGGCTTACTATTTTTTTTTTTTTTTTTGGAAAATCCTATAATATAATAATAATAGTAATATTTATTTGAGATAAGAAAGTACACAGATACAAGTAGTCACTTAATACACAACAGTCACTTAGTAAACAAATTAAATGATCAATGGCCCCCATGCTAGGAAAAACCTGTGTTACAGGGTTCATTCTATGGGGGGGTATCATTATGAATGTTATAATAATTACTTACTTTTATATAAAATAAAATTAAACTAGACTAATACAGTTCATTTTGAGGATAAGAAACGAGGGGATAAAAGTAAAAGTAGTTTAAATGAATTAATAACGCGGAAAAGGGGGTAAAAAACTTTTACAATGTTTGTAAATATGTGAGCGCCGTGTGTCCATCACATAATTAATTTATTTGTCATTGCTTCATTTTTAATTATTTTTACCTATTGTGGTATAGTAATTTTATTCTAGGTGCATCGTCTTCACATATAAATATATAATTAATGTATACAAAATTATTGTAAAACATTTTAAAAGGCTAACGGTGGTGTTTCTTGCCCATTCTCCATACGAAACTACTTTTTGGAAGAAACGACTAGAATCAATTCTATTTTAATGTAAATGTTGACGTTCAAAAGCGCCTTTTATGTGCCTATTTGAAATAAATGATTTGACTTTGATACATATTATATTACCAAATTTTCAAACTACAATGTTATATTACCAAATTTTCATGCTCTAAAATAAATGCCCATACAGTACAAAGTACAACACGAGCACAGTAACCAAACAGACTAATACTGGTAGTAAGATAATAACAATTATAAACCTTATGTTGAAGACATAAGATTGATTTTTGTTCACTATCACGTCGTACCTCGTCGTTTGATTTTTTATACTCATATCTCAGTCGGCAAAAGTCACCTCTCTTGGCACGTACTTGACAGTATACAGGTTGATTTTTTTACTCAACTTAAGAAGAAAACTTAGCTCTGTATTTTTTTAATCATTCTGTTTTATTACTAAATAATAATATAAAATTGGTAATTTAGAATGCTTCACAGGAACGACGAAGGCGCCGCAAGTGTCGAAGAGGTACCTCGGCATCACCATGCTGTCGCTAACGCCGAACATACTCATGGAACTACGCATGAGGAATCCTGAGGTAACTGCCACTTGGTACCGCTTTACATTTGATTAAGAATACTCCAGATCGAGAATCACCAATTGGCAGACTGCGGTTCGAATCTGGAGCGCCGGCCTATTTTGTGCGAACATTATACATAAGCAGTATTTTTTCTATTATAACTTAGACTTAATATTCAGATATTTAAAAAAAAATGGCAATAGATTGCAGCAACTTTACCAGACTTCAGACTGATAGTTAAAAGTAAAAAAAAAAAAAAAACACATTTATGTTAGGTAGTTACTAAGTTACTTTGTTATTTTTGTTCATCACATGCAAAATGCATGCAAAATCAGCCTATTTGTTTGTTTTTTTTTTATTAAATTGTACTTCGGTGAGTGTGCCCAAGAACTCCACGACCTCATTCCACCGGCCCCCTTCTACCATCGGACATCTAGACGCACTGCAAGTTACCATCCCTACCTAGTTGCTATTCCACCAATTCGCACTAAGCGCTTCCAAATGTCCTTTATAATGCGCACAGCAAAGGAGTGGAACTCTCTATCTGCGTCTGTGTTTCCGACCGCATACAACCCAAATCTCTTCAAAGTCAGAGAGAACAGGCTTCTTTTGGGTAAGCTCACTCCATCGTCGACTTTGTCTCTGTCATCTCTGACCTAGACTGGAGTCAAGAGCAAACCCACAACAAATAAAAAAATAAAAATTATTCAGGTTTCTTTTGGTTTTATTTCTTCAAATCAAATCAATTTTTATTTGCCATAAGTGTTGTTATAATTTCGATCTTAACATAAAATATAATTATACAGATCCATAACACTTCGTCATAATACTGTGAAATTCAAACATTTGGGTTTATACTTAGTCTTGACTAAAATTATATTTATAGTTATAACTCAATTAAAATTAAGATTGAGTAGCAATATTAATATTATTATTAAATACGTTAAAAAAATATTATTAATGCCAGAGGGTAGATTGTTATGATTGTTATTTATTTTTCAATTTCTTATTAAATATGTCGCTTACTGAGTATAAATTATTTTCCCTTAACCATACTTTAAGACACCTTGCAGCTGGTAAGATTTTAATACTGTCAGGTATAGCATTAAATATGCGACCACATATTGCGTAGCTATTGCACGACTCATGATGCGAAGCATCAGAATATGCTTTACGATCGAAAAAATTTTTTCGCCTCATTTTGGCGGCTATTTCTATTATTATAGCCTTGTTAGTTCACGAAATCAAGATATTTTGCATACTATTGTCGAGATAATTTAATGGAGATTAATTTCATACTTTTAAAAAATTGATTTACTGCAATAGAATTGAAAAAAAACACCAAAATAGGTAAAAAAAAAATCCTGTCCGTCATGTGTGAAACCCGGAAACACTGTAACTTGTGAAAAAATCCATTATTTGTTTTTTTTTTTTTTTAATTCTAATCGACGATTGTAGGTCACTGAATGCGAATGATTAATTAATTCAGTGTCGTTTAATTGCAATTAATAAAAAACGAAAACTACAAGACTGTACATCTATATATATCCATGTAAAATTAACATGGATGGTGATATATCTATAGATATTATGTACATTTATTCCACCAGGGGCGCTTGTGCAGTACCTTCTTCCTACTACAGCTGTTTTTTCGGCAATTAATTTTGAACGACATAAGTTAATTTTTTTTTTTTATATTTCATAATTAAATGAGCATTATGAGTCGTGCACTTTTGGATTTTCCAAATTTTCTTACGCTATATATTAGGTCTTTACCTATGAAATTGCCGTTCTGCAGTACTGGCCATTTCAAATCAAAATAATTTTTGTTTGGCTAAGAATTCTAATTTCAAATTAATTTTATTTTAAAAACATGGGCTTTTTTTTTCTAAAAGTAGTCATTTCTTTATTGATTAGTGTTACATTTTCATCGCATTTCAATCTTTTTCGTCATCATGGATACGTTAAAAATTCGAGTAATTATGGAATATGAGTACCGTCGTGGCAGCAACGCGGCACAAGCGGCACGCAACATCAACGACGTTTACGGAGCTAACACTACAAACCAACGCACCACCTGTTATTGGTTTGCTCGCTTCCGTTCTGGAAATTTCGACCTGAAAAATGAACCTCGCGGTCGTCCGAAGACTTTGGTCGACAATGACGAATTAAAGGCGATTGTGGAAGCTGATGATACACAATCTACGGCTGAATTAGCAGCAGCTTTCGACGTTAGCGTCAAAACAATATTGGTCCATTTGCGTCAAATTGGCAAGGTAAAAAAGCTTGACAAATGGGTGCCCCACGAACTCAATGATCGCCAGCGCGAAGTACGCGTCGAGACGTGCCTTGCACTGCTCAACAGACACACAAATGAAGGAATTTTGAACCGCATTGTTACCTGCGATGAAAAATGGATTCTGTTTGATAACCGTAAGCGCTCAGCAAGTTGGTTGGATCCTGGTTCAGCACCTAAACAATGCCCTAAACGAAAACTTACCCCTAGAAAAGTGATGGTCACTGTTTGGTGGTCTAGCGCCGGTGTGATTCATCACAGCTTCTTACCAAACGGGGTGAGCATTACTGCAGATGTGTACTGTGAAGAACTGAACACAATGATGGAGAAGCTGGCGCATCTCCAACCAGCATTGGTCAATCGCTCGTCTCCGCTGCTCCTGCACGACAACGCGCGACCTCATACTGCACAGCAGACGGTCTCCAAGTTGCAAGAACTGGGGTTGGAAGCTCTCCGTCATCCGCCCTACTCACCAGACCTTGCGCCTACAGACTACTACTTTTTCCAGAATTTGGATAACTTCTTGGCGGGAAAAAAATTTAATACCCGAGAGGCAGTACAAAATGCCTTTGAAGAATTTGTTGCCTCCCGTCCAGCTGATTTCTTTAAGAAGGGCATCAATAAACTGCCACTGCGATGGCAAAGATGCATTGATTGCATGGGTGATTACTTCGATTAATACAAATAAAAAATTCATGAAAAAAATTCGTTTAAATTTTTTCATACAAAACGGCAATTTCATAGGTAAAGACCTATTATACGCTGTCCTAGGAATTATGGGCAAAACTATTATATTTCTGTGCCTTGTACTATATGGCAAACATTTCAAGAGCTTTTTAAATAGCTCCGGGTGCATTTTAACAAATTTAGCGCATTCAAAGATATACAGACTTAGAAGGGTTAGTATCTTGAACTTTTTGAAAAAGTGTTTTCGGTTTCCCGCTTTGGCGCGGATGCATTGTTTCTGTGCGATGAACACTCGCTGACATTCTGTTGAGTAACCTCAGGTAATAATACCATATCTCAACACAGAATCAACATACCCGTAGTATGCAGATAATACTGTTTTTAACGCTGATGTTTTTGAAAATTCGTGTAGAACGAACACGAATTTATTTATTTTATTGCATACTTTATTGACGTGTGCCTTCCAGTTGCATTGCTTATCAATCATGAAACCGAGAAATTTCGTTTCGTTTACTTCTTTTAATTTTAGTCCTGTATAATTGTTGTCTAAAGTCTTGTTTTCGCGTCCATAAATTGGATAAAATTGAATTTTGTTAGATTATATTCGTCAAGCCATGTTATTATCGATTCAATTCTATTCCTATCACGCGGGCCCAGTGTGGGTTGGCGGGTGTTTTTGAAGCACTAAACCTGAATTCTAGTATATTCTTGATCGAAAGCTTTTACACAATGGGTGTATGAAAAATTATGAATTTTGTGTATTTTTCTTAAAAGCAGAGTAGATTTCCATAAATAGGTATGAAAGATTATTAGAAAAATGTTTGGTAATAAAAGCAAAAATAAATCATAACATTTTGTTAAACTTTCAGATGCCGACTGATATCGAACATGGAATTCTTGTTTGGAAAGTTATCATCGGATCACCAGCTTACAAGTGAGTTACATTTTTAACCGACGAAAAAAAAAGGAGGAGGTTCTCGAGTCGAACCATTTTTTTATTTAATGTATGACCACTTTTTTAATGGAACGAGTATACCCCGAAGTTGGTCCCATTTAAAATTGAAAAACGAAATCCACCCTTGAGGATAGAAAAACTTTTTTACAAAAAATTAAACCGACGAAAAGAGAAACTGAAAAACAAAAAATAAACCTTTCAGTCTAACTAAGCTCTTAAATTAATGTAAATTACAAATTTTGAGTCGGCGCCAAACACTCAACGCAGATCAATTATTAACGACGATCAATCTTGCTGCCATAAGTTTTCCTGGCGCCTTGTATGTTAGGCGCCGACTGAAAATTTGTAATTTACATTAATTTAAGAGCTTAGTTAGACTGAAAGGTTTATTTTTTGCTTTTCAGTTTCTTTTTTCGTCGGTTTAATTTTTTATAAAAAAGTTTTGTTAACCCCATATACTTTAACCCACTCACTGGCGAACGGTATAAGGATAAAGCTGTGGCGAGATAGTTAGTTCATTCCACTTGCTGAAGATCTCAGTTGCCCCTCACCCACACCCCGGCCCCCTTACCTACATGTGTTGCCTTAGTTAACCTGGATGTATTTAAAAATACTACGGAGTCAGGAAAATCTATTTAGGTGCAGATTCACGGATGATTCCGCCCTGGACTGTAGAATAGAATAGAATATTTATTTGCTCAGAATGGAGGCGGGGGGGGGGGGGGGGGGGGTTGGTGTAAATGTAGTGCTGTTCCACAAACAAAGGGACACTTAAAATCGTGTCCAGCGTGTCCTATTTCCTGCATGGACATGGTCGCTACTGAAGGTGCCAAACTCGTAACCAAATTTTGGGCCGACGCTATTTAGCATAGACATAGAAATAAGGAGATATGCATCGGAATGTATAGTTCTAGTTAAGTCAAATTCAAAGTATTTATTAGTTTGATTTTGGTGATACAGTAGGTCTTATAGTTAGATTATGGTAACTCAAAAAACTACCCACGGCTTACACTATTTAACAATTTGAAATCGAAATTACATATAAATTAAAAAAGAAAAAAAAAACAATATTTAGAATACAATCAAATTTTTATAATAAACATTTAGAATATATTTAATTATTATAATAAATATTCAGAACACAATTAATAAGTCAAGTTTTTGAATTTCCAAGCATAAATACATAATTATTATTTAGTTTATTACATTTTGTCAAGAAAGAATTTGTCAATAATATAGTAGCATTTTCCAATCAAAAAATTACTTAAGTCTCCGTTTAAATTGTGTCAAGTTTAAATCTTTAATGTCATTTGGTATTTTATTGAATATTTTCGGAGCCATGCAGAGGATGTTCTTGTGCATAAGGACGGTCTTTGAGGCTCTTAGACATAATTCGTGACGATATTCTTGTCTTGTCGGTCTATAGCGTTGCTCTGATGCTTTTGTAAACAGTTCACTATTTTTCTTGACAAACAACGAGGTCTCGTATATGTAAAGACAAGGTAATGTTAGTATTTTAAGAGATTTAAAATGCGGTTTGCATGTTTCCGTTGGTTTAAGACTACATATCGATCGAATGCACCTATTCTGTGCTTTATTTTATATTTACTTGAAAATGTATCGGAACTTGGTGTCTCCAGTTTGCGCCTACCACGCGCCACTACACATACACTTCAGTAAAAGCAATAGATACGAAGTCGCGTAGAGACTCGCAATTCATAAATCAGAACGTACTACAGAATCAATTTTAAACCTTATCTCGCGAAGCACAGCGTGCATTTACCATGCAGCGTACAACTTATTCACACAAAAATATCGGTCGTTATCGTTGTGCTGTGCAAAAGCTATTTATTTTACATATACGCTAGTGATTGACTAAATCGGAAAGTTATCGATTCTTCCATTTATTATTGTAGGTACTAAAAAAAATTTGGGGTCCTGAAAATAAAATAAATAAAAATCTAGAAAATATAATATTATAAATAAAAAATATATGAGATTAATCAAAACATTTAAACAATATACCATAAACCGGTTACGTTGGTTTAGGCTGTCATAGCGTATTGAATCAGTAGGTATTTTGGAACCGTTTTAAATTATCCGAACGGGTTAAAACGGTTGATCACTTGAAAAATAAACTATAACAGCAAAATATTCGTTGGGCAATCGACGTTGTTGTCGATAGCCTAAGTTAGTGGATCTGCACAAGCACATCACTAACTCGCCGTAAGATGCAGCGGCCGTACCAAATGAATGAAGTATCGTTTTGTGATCTTTACATTGCTTGTTCAGTCACATAGGGACCTACTTAGGTAGTGGTTAAGGAGCAATTTATTTACTCCAAAAATAGTACAGTCGCTGCGATATTTGAAAACAAAAATGACGTAGTAAAAGCAAGAAATATTTTACGATTTGCTGTTTTTCATGATTTTAAAGGCAAACAGTAAAATACTTTTACTTACATATGGTAAGTGATTCCATGATTGACAAAGTTTTTGTTTTGGATTCGGTTTTTACAACAAAAACACTGAACAAGACGGCATTCTTATATTTTGTCACGACCACAGTCGAAAGCGCACTAGTTTGCGGAGACGGCCATTTTCCTGTGACATGAGCAGTTTGTACATGACGCGCGGACACAGACACGCCCCCTTGCCACTTCTCCTGTTTCTTTTATATTTCTATGCTATTTAGATTGACATCGACACGCTAAGAACCCCATGTGCGATAAACTCCAAGGCAAAGGACTGTTCTATCGACGCGACCTATGGCATACGAGGATAGCTCAGAAGGTCTGCAGCAGTGTTGCCAGCCGGGTCTTGTCAAAAGTTACCTGAAATGGATAAAAAGTAACCTTTTAGTGTGAAAAATAACCTTTCATATTTTTTTCCAGTAGTAAGATTAAAAGTCGATAGATGTACCCAGATAGGTAGGTACCTACTTAAATTCAAATTTGTTTTAGTTCGCGTCCAGTAATTAGGTAACTAGTCTGCAAAGTAGGCATACCTATCTCGCTTTTTTTGTACTTTCTAGTACCTAAAATATAAATAGTATAGAAAAGCATAATAAAGAGTATTCTAGTCTATAGGACTAAGTTCCCGCCGTTAAAATGAGTACCTCCAGACAGGCGAGCGAGTCAAACGAAAAGAACTATAGAGTTTAGCGGTTATCCTCATACTCCTACTAACTAATTTGTGTACTTACCCAGTACCCGGTTTTTTTTTTCAAACAAAACGTTAATTAATGTAAAACAACCACAAACAAAACTAAGTTTCGTTCACCAAACTGTAAACAGACTTGCGATTACTTGCGAACACTGCCAACGACACGACGACCGACCGACAAAGTACTCTGGGCGACCGACCGGCTGAGGCAACAAGCACGGACTAACTCGAACAAGAACGAATGCGTCCGATTGAACGAGCGCGTAACCAAGGCGTTTTATCTGGGGGCACGGCAGTGCCCCCGACAAGACGAGCCAAGCGAAGCGCAAGGGCACTACCTACCTTTTCTCGAAGTGTCTCGTCGTTTTTTTGAACCCTCATAGAGTTGGTTTCCGATGTACCAGATAGTTCATATTCTCAGGATATGATGTCAATAATAGACTAATTAAACATACAAAGTCTCAATTGAATAGCTCTAATACTTTAGATTTTATTGATATCTAACATACACCGATTTCGTCACTGACACACTCACTGATACACTGACACACTGATGATCATCAAAATGTTTGGCTACTTCCTGAAGTGCTAGAAAGCTGAAATTTCGTATGTAATCTAAGTTTAGTATACAACCAACAAAAAAAATCATAAACTTATAACTTTCGCCCCCCATCCCTTAAAATGGGGGGGTGGAAGTTTGTATGAGACTTCAAAATGTTGGGGTACTTCCTGAAGTGCTAGTAAGCCGAAATTTGGTATGTAAACAAAGTTCAGTATACAAAAAAACACTAACGTGCCCCCAGATAAACTTACAAAAGAAGAAAAAAATAAACACTAAAAAGACTGCCTAGCAACTTACAAAAAGAACTGAAATCCCACCAAAAACATTTCATGTAGAATGTTGCCAAGACGACCACATAAGGTTTGCCCTGTGAAAAAGATATCAGATCTCATGTAGAGCCAAGCTTCTGAATCTACACGGCCTAACTCTACCGACCCTAACTTCACAAATTCTACATATCAGTAAAAATGTATGGCTTGGCTGTTTCGTTACTTACTTCAGAAACTAAATATTCGCATCACCTCCACGACGGTAGTGAAACGGCGAAGCCATACATTCAATCAAAACAATACAAGTTTACCATGTCAAAGCGAAATTCAGTAAATAATTTGAAATAGGGAATACAATACATAATGTCAGTTTTAATAAAATGAGATTATAAATTCGTCAAGTTCGAGGTCAATACAGTTAAATTAAAATATAAATGATCCAATACAAGTCAGGATTACAGAGATGTCATATTATCACTTTAAATTCTTATCGGTCTAAAATTCGCCAGTTGAGTAATTTCAAAACATTTGTTGATTAATAGATCTGTCAATTTATTTTTGAAAATGTCTCACTTTTTATTACATCGGGTATTTTGTTAAATATGATCGGACCCATACATATAATACTTTCCTTTAATAGGGCTGTATCGGAACCACTAACAACTAGCTAATATTTATACTGTCTCCTGGTTGGCCGATTTATATTTTCGGACACTTTATTAAAAAGATGCATTTAACAAAAGCAGCCACCTCGAAAATATAGAATAGAATAAAATACTAGTAGTAGCATATAGTGATGAGAATGATAGTAATTTTAGGGACTTAAATACAGGTATGAACCTATCTATTACTATTAAATTGCACATAGCCCTTATAGAGCGTTTTTGAGCCTTGAATACCTGTTCCCTGCGACTACAATTTCCCCAAAATATTATGCCGAATCTCAAAATCGACGTGACTAAACCGTGGTATGCTATTAACCTTGTGGCCATATTTCCTTTTTTTGACAAGTTAAAGAGTACATAGGCAGCTGCACTAAGTTTTTTGCATACTTCTTCTGCTTGTGGATTCCAAGTCTATCATAATGCCAAGGAATTTTGCAACTAGTACTTGGTCAACTTTTTGTCCATTATAGTGTAAATTTAAGACTTCTGGTAGAATTCGTTGACAAAAATGCATTACATTAGTCTTTGTTATATTAATCATTAAATTATTTTGGTCAAGCCAGCGTATAATGTTTATAATAATAATAATTCTTTATTGACATAATAAGTTACAGAAACTTGTTTGAAGCCTCTGACTCCTGAAATAGGTGTACCTGTATGTCAGGAGTCGGCGCCCTCTCTCGTTTTATTTGGCTTAGATACTAATGCCAACATAGGAATAGACAAACATATCTGCTACAAAATACAATTTTAAAGAAGTAAAAACAAAACAAAATAAAATACAACAGAAATGAAAAATATGAAATAGTTTATTAAAGTATCATGTATGTCATCTACATATGTTTTTTTGTCAATAAATTTAATCAAGGTAGTACTATCGTCAGCAAAAATAATAAAGGGCCCAGCACACTACCCTATGGTACGCCATACCTAATAATCCTAGCCTTAGATAAATATTTTTCTTCGCGCTTAGTTTTTAGACATATTCTAGATATTTCTGTGTGCTGCTTACGTGAAAATTGCGCATACTGGTACTTTTTTATCAACATTTTGCAGAATGCCATTTATCAAATCGTAAACGGCCGTATTTATACCTTTATTTTTTCTGAAACCCTTTTGTTCCGCACTTAAAATGTTATATTTGTATAAGAAGTTATTAACTGATTCATAAATATTTTTTTCTATAACCTTATGATTTGGATACATTAGTGCGAGAGAGAAAGACTTGTTCTTATGAGTTGCATGCAATGCCATACGAACGAAGTTTTGCGCTAGCCAACATTGAGTTCCTTTTCAAGTTTTCATGAAATAAACTAAAAATGTATTCTACAAAGTCTGCAAAATCACCTAAAAGTAACCTTTCGAGCCGTGTAACCTAGAAATAGGTAACCTGAAGGAGTTAAAATACACCTAAAATGTTACAAAATTCATCTTCTGGCAACGCTGGTCTGTAGTGGGTCTGATCACCAATGATGTCGGACGTACTTAAGTTAAGTTCACGTAATCTCAATTGTATTTTCTCGCATCTCTAATAATAATACCAGCCTATTATTGTCCTACTGCAGGGCCTCTTGTCATGCAGAGAAGGCATGAGCATTGATCACAACGCTTACTCAAGGCGGGTTGGCGTTTTAAGACTAACGCAACTCTTATTTTTACTCGCTATTGAAATTTAGTAATTTTAGTCTAACAAGATTATGCCAAGCCCATTGTACACTTATTATGTAAAGAGAAAACACAATTATAACGGCCCGTTAAAACGTACCACAACCAAACCACATCGCAGCGACAAAATGTCGGCAAGTAGTGGTTCCTTGTGAATAGTGTTACTGCAACTTCTTGTGGTTACGTTGTCGCTAGTAGTTGCGATGTGGTTACGTTGTGGCTTTTGTTTGCGGACAGACAGATCGTTGTTTGCGATGTGGCCGGCCGCTATTGCGCGGTCTCGCTGGTGGTTTCTCTGTGGCTGCGACGTCGCTTTGATGTTGTCGGTATCGCCCTCACGGTTGATTTTGACGGTCAAATGTGGTCCGTCTGAATAAACTATTGATTTTCATACAAATTTGCGCCCGTCCAATTTGCGTGTTGTCGTTGTGGTGTGGTTATGGTACGTGTGATCGGGCCCTTAATGTTAAATTATATCCTTTCCTTTTCAGTGGAGGCCTACAGCCCGGCGACATTGTAATAAGTATAAACTCGACACCAGTTCGGACTGCCAGCGACATCTACACGTTACTAGAGAACACTACCGGCAGCTTGCTCGTCGAAATCGTCAGAGGGCGCAAGCGGTTTACACTCACAATCGCACCTGAAAATCACTGACGATTAACTTTTCGAGACCTGCCGCCGCGCCGTTTCGCAAAAGAGCCACGAAGAATATAGATAATTGGTCGTAAGCCCATGTTCGCGGGGGCTTATTTTTATCGCGGCGTTTTTTTTTGCGCCCTAGATTTTCAACGCTCTCCTTAGCGCCGAGAGTTGAAAATCTAACGGTGTATTTTCTCGATGCGTTGGGATGCGCTCTGTTGGATTCTTAAGGCTCGGACGAGTTGAAAATCCAGTGCGCTAAAATAAATCGCCTTGGGCTAAACGAACCAACCCACAGTTGTCAATCTAAACCAATATTCCAAATATTACTATACGGCAAAAACAGTCCGAAATCATCCAACTAACCAAAATAATTAGAATTATTTCGGGAAAAGGGAAAAATATTGATGTGGGTTGATTCATTGTGGCTTAAACTGTGTCATAAGTCGAGGGTTAATAGGTTAAGAGGTGGTGTAGTAGCCGTGTAATTGTAAAAAAACAATGTTGTAGCGGTGTTAATATCTGAGCTTTGTCTTGACAACTTAAACTAATCGTATAAAAAATAAACACAGCCTGTATTGCCAGTAAAATCAAGTTTACATAATTTTGCCAGTGTTTTGATCAGGGTTTCTTCTGTTACATACATTCGGAAACTCACGCGTTTTTCCCATAATGGTAGTGGAAACTACAGAAAACTTCAAGTACTAATTTATAACTAATTAAATTAATGAACCTGTAACCTTTTTTTTTTGGGTTTTACATCATCAAATGACCTCCCGCTCTGGGCGGAGCGGAAGTGCGTGTCAGACTCTTACTGACTAAAACCCACCCGTGTTCCTTCAGTTGCGTGTGCGCCAGGGCCACGGTAACTCTTTCCCTCTCTTTAACCTGTAACCTACATTATTTCTAATATAATTTATGTAGAAATGTGTGCTTAGCACATTATTAATTAAAACGAAATGATAAATTATAATGATGTATAACCCCGCGTTTACAAGTTGTGAACATGTAGCATATATTTATTTATTGACGTTGTTTCAGACATGTCTCGAACAATTTTGTTCACCTTTTGTTCAAACTACCATGTTCATTACAATACTTTTTTATTAGGTTTAATAATAGCTTAATTAACTAAAAAACTATAAAAATAAAGATATAATACCCTAACATCACCTACTAAAACTTAAAAAAAAAATGGCTGCCCAAAATTCCTCCGCATCGCTGTCGATGTTAGATTAATCTGTTTATTACATGTTTTATATTGGCGTAAAAGCGGGGTTATAGCAATTTCTTAGTCCTGTAAACAATTTAGAACTTCCTCATAACTGGAGTACTTGGAAAATAATCCTGTTAAATTCTTCGAACTAAAATTATTCTAACAAAACAGCTATTAAAATACCTCTTTACCTATGTTGACAATTTGTGTTGTTTTTCAGTGAAGTTTTTTTTTTATACCTCGTCCTTCACCGTTCTCCGACGGTGGGTAAATCTTGGTTTAAATAAATAAAGTCAATTTCTATTTTACTGTCGAATTAGCAGTATTTTTTTGTATATATTTGTGTAATATTTTATACATAGTTGTTGATAAGAATGTTTGTACTATATAGACAATGATTAGACAATTTTGTTGAAACTATTTTGTTTTATTTATGAACTGCACCATTCATTATTTGAGAACGCTTTCCTGACACATGTCCTTTACATGGAACTAGTATGTACAACCCGTGCGAGTTAACAACGCTCCTGGCGCTGTGACGTCACATTTTTTTTTATTTTTTTTAACATTGCACACTAGGAATTTCTCCTGTATTGTGGGTGCGTTTAAAAACATTCAAACTCACATACACAAACAGCCAGACCCGAAACAACTACTTGTAAATCATACAAATATTTGTTCCGTGCGGGAATCGAACCCGCGACATGCAACGCAGCAGTGAATAGCTTAACCACTGCGCCAACCGTGCCGTCAACATTACAAAGATGCTATCGCTATTGAACGCACAAGGCGAACACTGAACTCCGAGCGGGTAAGTGGGAGAGGCCCGCATTTCAGTTACAGTTATTTAACATCCGGCACTGGCAACGACTATAAAGACCACTGTGATGCAAAATCAGAGTTAAAATAAACGAATGGACTACGAACGCTGAGTACAAAAAATCCGTGTTTTACTAATTTAACCTGTATTAGTTCCTGATCACATGTGCCAACGTGCCATGGAAAGAAGTATGATGGGAGTAAAAAGAAAAGACCGGATTAAAAACGAAGAAATCAGACGGGTAACGACGGTGGCAGACGTCACACGGAAAGCCAGAAAACTCAAATGGAAATGGGCTGGCCACACCCTCAGAGGCACAGACAAATGGAGTAAAAGGGTAATAGTCTGGTACCCGAGAAATGGCAAACGACAAAGAGGAAGGCAGAGAAAACGCTGGAGTGACGAGCTGGAAACCACAGGAGGAAAACTATGGACTCGAATAGCAGTCGATAGGAAAAAGTGGAAGGAAATGGAGGAGGCCTTTGCCAATGGGCACCCAGACCAAAACAGCCGGTGTCAATAAAAATATTTTATTATTTTAAATTTAATTACAACTTAACATTAATTTTATTATAGTAGCATAAATTTAAATAGTCTGAATAAAGGGATTTTATTTTATTATTATTATTATTAGTTCCTGATCGTGTCCACCTGACAGGAGCCAGGAACGCATTCTATCGGTGGCCGGATTATACACATATTTTTCCTACGCTTGGGTAGATCAATCATGTAGGTTTATGTGAACACTGACACACCATTTAAAAATTATTAACTTTGATCGAGTCGTTTAATCCCCATGATGGTCTACTTTTTTTTATCGAGGATTAAACAATGCACGTTAGTATAGGTTTGAATGTTATAAGTTTGATTGAAATTAGCAATGTTACGAATGGTTGACTATTCAATTTTATGATAATAGAATTGCTTTTAATAATTCTATGAAAAATGATTGAGTGAAGTCGTGTACGGGAACACCAATATGGGTTGCATTTATTTTATAATTTTGGTAAGTATAATAATAAAATATCATATTATGTGACGTGCTAATCATGATGATTATGTTTTCATTTAGGTACATCCATACTTACCATATTTTTTTTAACACAATTGCCTTAAAAATACTGAGCGTTTTTTGAATCGTTATATTTTTCAGATACAACTTATTACTGCTACAAGACAATTCGATGGACCTAGTTATCGATCTAGTAAGTTTTTATAAGATACCAGGCGGGATCATCAACTGCGACCCACGGCCACGCTGCGCACGGATACGTTGCAGGCAAACACATGAACCCGCTGCGCAGCCAACGCGTGCAATCTCTTCCTGCATAAATAATATTATTAATATTTTTGCCTCGTCCCTAAATCGTTTTTTGTTTTCAATTACCTAGATGTCATGGAAGGTGACAAGCCAATACTTCGGATGTCCCCTAATGCAGATTACTCAGAATTTAATTCAGGTTAGTATTTTCAGACATAGACAGAAATTTAATAGTTTTCACTACAATATTTAGCTGCAATGCAACCACTCATAAATAAGGTGTGTCGTGCTACCCAGTAACTGGGTTATGGAGATCAGATAGGCAGTCACTATATGTAGAATACTGGTATTCGGCTGCATCCGGTGAGGCTGGAAGCTGACCTCAAAATAGTTGAGAAAAGGCTACGCAACGCAACTATTCGCGCTAGTTAAAACACCCCCATACAAGTTAGTTGACCGAATCTGCGCGAGCGAATTTCGTCCCGCATCTTGCGCGAGATTCGCCTCAGTTTGACCAGAGCCTAACACGATACCCGTCGGTAAGACTGCTTTTATGTGAAGGTATCAAAAATATTAGTGTCGGTAATATACCTATCACTGTTTTCTACTAGATGAAGGCAGTCAGACGACTCCACCTAAAACGAAAGACCCTACATTGGTGAGAGATATGATCCTTCTCGTCGACTGGTTGATAGAGAACTTTAGCTACGACGTGGTTCGACTGGGTCGTAAGAGTAATAATGGTACGTTTGTCCAATGTTTATATAAAAGGTAACTTTAGCTCAGACGTGGTTCCACTGGGTCGTAAGAATAATAATGGTACGTTTGTCCAATGTTTATAAAAAGGTAACTTTAGCTCAGACATGGTTCCACTGGGTCGTAAGAATAATAATGGTACGTTTGTCCAATGTTTATAAAAAGGTACAATTTCGATGGTCTAGTGGTCGCAAGTGCTACTGCTGAGCATGAAGTCCTGGGTTTGATTGCCTAGTCGGGCAAACTGTTATTGCGTTTTTCCATCTGGAATTTCTCAGTAGCAGGTGGTAGCAGCCCGGAGTCTGGATTTGTGCCCGGTTGATGGCAATAGGCTCGCCCCTGTTACATGGGACTTCAAAATAACTGGCGAAATGTGTGTGTAGTATAGGTGCACCTCTGCTTAACCCGGGAAATACAGGCGTGATGTTATGTTTTGAAAATGGCCGACGAGTGATTATTTATACACATCAAAAGTGTCTAGGGATCAAGGTATTTAATAAATATATTTTAATGCCCTATTGAAACTAAATAAAAATGTCTATTTAGATTGATTAAATAAAATATTTTCGTATATGTGTAGATCGACGAAGTGCTCTTTGCTTCTGCATTAATAAAGACGATTTTTGCGTATGCTGGATTTGTCACCGGTTAATCCTGACGTTAAAATGTGATAGCGCGTAAAATAAAATAAAATTGTCTGCATGTCCGCCGTTAACGCGTATAACACAATCGCAGCGATTCGGCATAAGTACTCAATATGAGTTCATCCAAATCACGTAGCGGAATGGCCGCCCACGTCCGATGTAACAGGCGAAAGAGATTTTCTGGTGTGTGTATGGCGCCCATATTTGGCAGGACTCTTCTTTGAAGCATATCCCATGCGTGCTCATTAGGATTCTGGCGATTGAGCTGGCCATGGTAGGACGCTGATATTAGCTGCGGCAAGTGTGTTTGCAACGACTCTGGCAGTGTGTGGACGTGTATTATCATGCATAAGCAGAAATTAAGCACCAAATTGGGCCCTTAAAGGAATGAGAACATCTCATACAATCGTTTCAGCGTAATTATTTGCATTGAGATTGCCTCTGATCCAAATCGGTCCGGTTCTTCCGCCGATCCAAATAACCGCTCATATCATGATTGTCACCACTGTATGCATGGACTTCTTGGCAAGATTTTAGACGTTCTTGGCATCCAGGGGTCCGCCAATACCGTGTACGTCTAGTATCTGGCCTCATACCCTAGCCAGATTCGTCAGAAAAACACGCAAAATGCCACTCTTCTTCTGCCCAATTTCTGTGTTCACGAGCCCATTGTAAACAGGCTCTGCGAATGCGGGGCTCAATATGTGGTACACGTAGCGGCATTCGGGAGCGGAGATTGACTTCAAGCGATTTCTCATGGTTTGATCGCTTATTAACATCCCTGAAGAGCTATGAAGCCTCGTAACTAACATCATCGCGGTGATTGTACAATTTCGTCGAGCAGTAATTTGTATGTAGGTAACGATTGTCGGCGTTTGGTGAGTCGCTCTGCCACGCTGCCAGTGATGCGGTAGTGTCCAAAGTCGACTTATAACACTGCGTAGTGCCCAGGGCGATTACCGCAGCACGTTGCCGAGAACCAGCTTCCAATATTCCCACGGCTCTGATTTCTTCCCGGCTCAACTGACATTCTCTCTCTCTATTGTATGGATTCCGCTCTGGATTATGGCTGAAATTTTACTGATTTGGCCTCAAACCCGTTGCAGGAAAATATAGGCATCCGATTAGACAGAAGATTTTCATCTTTTGACCGAAATTCAAAAACCATTTAGTTATTCCCTTTTCAAATGACGAAATTTACTAAAAAGTATCCATAGGAGTTACAAAAAATATAGGTTATTAAAAAACCTGATTTTTTGTAACCAGCAAAAACGTGCTTGATCCCTAGACACTTTTTATTTGTATACTTTAGGAGGAAACTAAGCTCAAAGGAAAGCATTATGTGTGACAAAATTTGTTTCTGATATAGTCTCTAAAAAATAAATAGAGTGGCAAAGACTTCCCAGTGGTTTAAAAAACTTAAGAGACACTGGTAGCTTAAATGCAAGACTCGTTTTGAACCACTGTCAACGGGCCACCCTGTGTATTTTTTTGACCATAGGTAACCGTCAGTAAGTTTTTTTTTTTACAATGTTCTCCAATTATCTGCTTAATCAGGAACGCTCCCCCTTGGAATTATTTTGCCATAGCGTTAGTCAACGCTGCGTTATTATACCTCGACCCTAACTCGTTTTTATTTTCATTAGGTGTCAAGCCCATACTTCGCATGCCCCTTAGCGACACTATCGATTCAGATTCAGGTCTGTATTAGAATTTTATTGTTAGACATAGAGCTCTCCTAATTAAGACGTCGGTCCTTGTGAGGGGTAGGCCTGCCCACATACAATAATAGTAAGCGATGACATCCTACTATATATAATATTACTAGCTGCTGCCCGCGACTTCGTTCGCGTGACATTAATACCTTTTGATTTTCTTTCTTTTTCTAAAATAAGGCTAACTTAGTCCTTATAACATCAGCTATCTGCTAGTGAAAGTCCTGTCAAAATCGGTCCAGCCGTTTCGGAGTTTATCCGGAACAAACAGACAGACAGACAAACATTAAACAAAAGTTAGAAGTATCTATATATAAAGGAAGTATATATATATAAGCGTTCCTAAAAAAGCTGTTATTTTGACATTACAAACAGACACTTCAATTTTATTTATTTGTATAGTATTACAAATTAAAGTAAAAAAATTATGTGTTGATGTTTGCTACTCAATCACGCGAAAACATTTTAATGTTTTGCACAAGGATAGACCATAACCTGGGTTAGGACTTAGAACACTGTACCCCGGCAGTACGCTCCCGTGGGATAACGTCCGACTGGTACGCGGGCGAAGCCGCGGGCAGAAGTTAGTAATAGATAAGAATAAATTATTGAGAAGATGTAGACAGTAAAACCGAAATCTGGTGACTGTGAAAATAAAGGGAGGGGGACTGAATTACCTTCAACCTATTATGAGTTAGGCGGAAAAAACAAATCGAGTGGGTGATAGTCGCATTTTATTCAACTAACTTCGGTCCTGCGGAAGATAAAAAGGGAACCATATAATTTATGAACGTTGTCAAAACATATAATTTCGTTAGATGAACAGCAGCCTCTTAATAAAGGCATGTTTGCAAAAAAGTTTATGTAATTTTATAGGTTACTTATATGCCGTGCGCACGATGGGATTTCACATCGGCAAAAATTACGAATTTCCATACAAACTTTCACCCCCTATTTAAAATCTTTTTTTTTCTTTTAGGTGTTTCATTTTCAGAAATGCTTAGCTCTAGTCTAAAATTTCAAGCTTCCAGACCTGACGGCTTAGGCAGTGCGTTCTCTGTCAGTGACTGAATGAATTTATGATTTTTATTAAGTAGGGGAGACCAGGGATGAAAGTAACAATTTGCAATTTTCTCATAATATCTCACAGAGTTTTGTTAATATCAAAATTCTAAAAATTACACACGGTAGATTGGTCCTCCAGCTATCTTTTAACACCCGCTTAATTGCAGATTTTGAGAAAAACGGCCAAACAAAAAAGGTGAAATTTGTTACAATCATCCCTACCCCAAGGGTTGGTTGTAACAGTGTAAAGGGATGGTTGTAATATTTTAAATAAAAGCAAAGTTACTTTCTTAATCAACATATGTATTTATAATCTGCCTTTTAGGTTTTACATTAGTCTTAGTTATAAAAAAAATATCATTTCTAGGAAACATAACAATCTTCTAACTAAAATAATCACCATTATTTTTCCTCGACGTTTTTTATTTATTAGATGAAAATAAAAATGATGATGGCAAAGTGGCTCCTAAAATTGAAATCACGGAACCACTTCCACTCACAGAGGACCCAGTGAAAGCTCTAGTGGAAACTCCAGATCAAAGTGAAAGTAAGTGAATAATACTTACCTCTATAAAAGCTGACCAAGATAATTATACAACTGTGAAGCAACATCGATCCATCTGCAAATATTTAACAAGTACCCAGTAGTAGAGCTCTTTTTGAAGGAGCTCGTCCTGAAAAATACTACCACCAGATATATTTCTGCCGCCAAGAAGCGTTGAAGGAAAAAAAAATACGTTTATTTGTGGTAAAACATGACGCAAAGATAAAAAGAATAAGTTGGGGGAAAATATGCGACATGTCCACGCAAAACGGCTATCGCATAGCATAATGCTGCACCACTATGTGAGGCAGCTACAGCGCTGGCTTTCATAGTGTAATTCTGTAATTAAACTTTGTGAGACGATTAAAATAATATGTCATGTGCCGGCGCACATGAGGTGTTCTAGGTTTATCTTTGAGTTGGCAGCGCATTTACAATGCTTTCGGTATTGCAGATGGGGCCCCCATAGGCGGCGATGGCCGTTTAGCACTAGATGTGCTTACTTTACCTATGATAAATAAAACATCTGAATGCTGATGTTGAAATCCTCAATCAATCATTTAACTCAGCCTATCGCAGTCCATTGCTGGACATAGGACTCTCCCAGCAACACCCCCTCCGCCTCCCGCATCCAGTCTGTACCAGCCACCTTATTAAGGTCGTCGGTCCATCTAGCTCTTGGGCGTCCCACACTACGCTTGCCGATACGCGGTCTCCACTCCAGGACTCGTCTGCTCCACCGGCCAACGGTCCTTCGACAAACATGGTCAGCCCACTGCCACTTCAGTTTGCCTACTCTGCAATCTACGTCGGTAACTCCGGTAGAAATCCTAATGATTAATAACTTGAATTTGTGTTTTCAGACTTAGACGATGCCCTGAGAACGAAACACAAAACGAAAAAAGACAAAGAAGAAGAACGTGAGTGTCTTGTTACCTTAACTAATTTTCTTTCATTTGAATGATACGCAAAACTAAAGTGTGGATCTGCCTGCCATCGGTTTTAAAAGTTTCAAGGATTAATCTTCAAACTCACGGGTGTACAGGCATGTCCTGGGTGCGCTCGTTCTATAGAATAGAATACTCTTTATTATGTACACCATGAAAATTACAGATATAAAAGTAGAAATTTTACATAGGGTGACACAATGGGCGGTCTTATCGCTAAAAGCGATCTTTTACAGACAACCTTTGGATTGATTCAAGGTAGAAGGAGAGACAATAATGCAGGTAGTCAGTGGTGTATCATTTACATATACAACAAATACATGCATACATAAAACCTATACTTATCTACATAATATAATATATACAATATTAACATGAAACAAGAGTAAGGAAAATAAATGTAATGACAATGTTTAAGGAGAGAGGAAGTGTTTTTTAACCAGAATTTTAAAAGTGGACAAAGATTGAGCACGCCGTATCGACATGGGCAAGGCATTCCGTAACCGTACTGCTTGAACTGTAAAAGACTTGTCATAAAAACTGGTGGAATGCATCGGCGGCATCTCTAGTCTTAAGTTTTCCGATGACCTCGGATATCTATTATGTGTGTCATGAAGGAACTTGAAACGTTCTTTAAGATAAGAGGGGGTTTAAGGGTTGAACAGAATACTGTAGAGCTGAAACAAGATATGAGAATTCCGGCGAAGACGTATGGGAAGCCACTTGAGCTTTGTACGAAATTCAGAAATGTGATCATATTTGCGCAGGCCAAATATAAATCTTATGCAAAAGTTTTGAAGTCGCTCAAGTTTATCGAGTTGCGCCTCAGTGAGATTGAGATAACTGACATCAGCGTAGTCAAGGATGGGAAGTAAAAGAGATTGTGCAAGCGCAGTTTTAGTGGCAGTTGGAAGAAAGTTCCGCAATCGTCTCAGGGACTTACCAGCTGCAAAAGTTTTGCGACTTACGTCCTGTAACTGAGGACCCCAAGACAGATGTTTGTCGATCCAAACCACAAGGTTCTTAACCTTTTCGCTGACTGGAATAGCAGTTCCGTTAAAGTTTACTTGGGGAAGCTGCGACCAGTTTATCTTGGGGGTCATCCTTGAGCTGCCAACAACAATGACCTGAGTCTTTGATGGATTAACGTGCAACCCATGTGCCTCACTCCATTCGCAAATTGAACCCAAATCTTTGTTTACTATATTAATTGCATCAGCCAAATCCGAAAGGGCAGCTTGTTTATATATTTGTAAATCATCTGCATAAAGGTGGTAGGAAGAAAGAAGTTTTTTGGAAATAGAGTTTATAAATATTGCGAAGAGTAAAGGAGATAAAACGCCACCCTGAGGTACACCGGCAGCAGTATAACACCAAGAAGAGCAAGACTCTTCCATGCATACTCTTCCTTCTTCTTCTATAGTAGGTCACAACGCGTCGCGATGCGTCGTGTCATT
Organism: Griposia aprilina; assembly: GCA_916610205.1. Lineage (NCBI taxonomy): Eukaryota > Metazoa > Arthropoda > Insecta > Lepidoptera > Noctuidae > Griposia > Griposia aprilina. The sequence continues at coordinate 8,540,494 of OU744305.1, read as the reverse complement.
TATGTGTCTGTTCATCAGAACAGACACAAACCTATGAAGGAATGGATGTCAAAATGAACGGCATTTCGATCGATTGCCCTTTATATGTATTACGCAATTACCCCACTGATCGGTCAAGAGCGCAGTACTGTTAATAAGAAACAATTACCAAACGCTCAAAGAATGTCTACAAACCAGCATATTAACCCTTGAAAATGCCATTATGTGGCAGATAATTCCACACATGTTCTGTACTATTGTCATCTATCTAATCATAGCTGATACCTAGTGGCTTTCTGGACGCTATGGAAGATGTCCATGGTATAAAAAAGTGTAACCTTTTTCTAGCAAATCCCGAGTGGTTGAATGATCTAAAGGAATTCATCAAGGACCTGACAACACGTTATGGACAGCAAGAAGTACTCGAGCATGCAAAACCCGTCATTGCTTGTAAGTCCCTTTTATATAAATAGAAACATAACATCATCATGCCTGTATTTCCTGGAGGGTTATTCAGAGGTGTATGTACCTATAGAACATCCACACTTCGCCTGTTATATTTAAATCCCATGAAGTAGGGGGCGAGCCTATTGCCTGCTATTGAGATACTCCAGATGGAAAATCCCAATAACACTTTGCCCGACCCTGGTATCGAATCTAGGACCTCATGCGGAGCAGTAGCGTTTACGACCACTAGTCCAAAAAGGCAAATGAAGGAAAGAAAATACATTTATTTATGCCTGGACTAGGAAAGGGGATAAATCTTCCCATTGCTGGGACGCAGGTCTCTCTGTGAGTGAGAGTCCCGTCCACCACGCAGGCCCAGTTGGTGGATGTCACGTCCTGTCTTCAAGTTTTGGTTATAGAACATGCCAATTTATTTTCAATGTTTTCATTCACCGTTTTGAAAGCAGTCACTATATCTTCAATATATTCCGTCATGGATAACTTTAGGACAACATAACATTATTTTTCTTCAAACACTGATGAGTAAAAATTGTTTCAAATATCTATTTTTGTAATTTTTTTTTTTTTTTTTTTTTTTTTTATTTGTCTATTTTCTTTTGTAATATCTAATATTTAATTATTAATTTCAGCATTAGAGAAGAAACACAATGTGAAAATAAAAGATATCGACGGTAACGTGTTCACATTATTATTTTCCTTTAACTTGCCACATGTCAAAACATGTTATGTTGCTTATTACTAAAGCTACGGTTTCCTAAAAAAGCGGTGGCCGCCACATAACGGCGGCAGTGACGGCTGCCATGGAAATGATGGCAGCGGGGTTTGACTTTGGATGGACAATCAAAAGTGAGTTCAGTTGCTGGCAGAAATCAAACAGATCACGGTACAGCCTAGAACACGTGTTCCTAAATCACACAGATCAAGCATTAGGAGGGCGCACCTGGGTCCACAAGCGCCACTCCTTTAAAATAATATTATTTCGTGACTGAGAAGGAATTTTTAATAATGGCTCAATAAGCACCCTCGGTCATTCTGTCTAGAATTTTCTAATACCTTTTATAAACTTTCATATTGAGGCACGAAGCAACAAAATACAATCTAGAGGAATGTGGCCACTTTTCTTTAGATAGAATTTTGTTGCTTCGTGTCTCAATATGAAAGTTTATAAAAGGTATTAGAAAATTCTAGAGATACTTACAGAGAGTGCTTATTGAGCCGTTATTCAAAATTCCTTCTCAGTCACGAGATAATATTATTTTAAAGGAGTGGTGCTAGTAGACCCATGTGCGCCCTCTTAACTTAAATAACATTCAAGCTTTATATATTTTTTTAAATCTCAGCAAATTAACCTAGAATTTTCTAGCTGATATGGACTAACCAGTAACCAGTAAAATCAGTAGAATAATATAACCCCTATAAAGAGCCCTATTCTTAATTATTTATTGTATACAAAACAATATTCACACAGTATTTTTTTTGTGATACGAGTATGCCACGTGCAAAGTTGAGGTTAACTTAACATTGTTCAAGGCTGTACCGTGATCTGTTTGATTTCTCCCAGCAACTAAAATTTTATTCCCAGCACATTCCTATAGAGGGCTTATTCGGTTTGATCACCCTAAAACAGCCACTCTAGGGTGGATACTCCGTAACGCGTGTTCATCTGTCCACCCCAGACGGGGTGGATAATCGGAATTCACTTTTGATTGTTCTTCCAACGGTGTGAAAAAGCGCTCTGCAGGAAAAGACACCAATTTACTTTCATAAATCCGTTTCAGTGTAAAGTTCATTCACCGGTAAATTACGGACGCTATGTACCGGCTACTGCTCTTCTAGAAAACCCTAGCTTAATATTGTTATGTTGCTTCTGCAAAATTATCCACTTGTTCAATCATCCAAAAAAACAATTTTGCTAATATCATGCTTGTTGATCTCCAAGATTTTCAAAATTATTCGAGACATTTTCTAAACAAAATTGAGAAACGGCACCTTATGCATTTAGCTAAATTTTAATCAGGTAGGTACTCATATTCTTGCTTTTTTTTTAGTGGACGAGTACGGTAAGATATATTTTTTTATCTATTTTCGTACGAAATATGTACAGTTTAGGATTTTTTTTTGTATTTTACTAACTCATTTTTTACAGGTGAAATCCTTATAACCTATATTGAAAAAGGAAAAGGTAAGAAAACGGCTCGAAAGGGGAAAAAGTCAGACGAAACATGAACTTCAAAGTGCTCAAATATGTTGTGTAAATAAAAAGTATTTAATTCAAATCCAATTCATTTTGTTGATGTATCTAATCCTTTGATGAAAGAAATATAGAAAAGAACAAGTAACGTTTATTTGGACAAAGAACGCGATAAACAAAATATAAATAAAACATTGAAAATTATGTTTTAACAATAATAGTGTGCGCCAAAAAGGTCGATTTCAGCATTAATGCCAGACAGATGCTGCACACCTCCGCCGCGAAAATAATGATAGGAAATCGCTTAACGAATTTCGCTAAGATACATTACTACATTATGTCGCGATTCGAGTAGCAGAACATCATGAGAGTCAGTTGAGTTGTAACTAGCTATCGGAGCAAAATGTCGTCGCTTTCGACTTAGTAAACACAGTATAGGTCTCCTTCGGACCTCTTAGATTCGTTTTTCTGTAAAAACAAAAACCATTTAAAAAAAAAAACGCTTTATAAACTTGTCGTCTGCTACAGTTACATGCGAAACAAACGCGGCACCGCAACAAAATAGCGAGCTGAGCGCGGAGGTGTAACTGGCTGTCGAACCGATCGGCGAAATCACGTGTGAAAGAGATAGAATCATAATCAAATCCGTGCGTTAGAACAGGCAGTTTCGCTTCTGTTTCGCTTGTCGTACAGCGGACAAGTCATGGCGGAACTACTACGGTTTTGTTGCTATGGTATCGCGGCGGAGATGTGATACCCGCCTTAGAGACAAGTGACGGACGGGAAGTAACAAACTGTTTCAACATACCTTAAACATAATTTTGTACCTAAATATAGAAATCAAATATAATTAAGCGCACGAAAAATCAAGAACTGTGATGCATATTGACCCCTCTGCAGTTTCGAAACTAAAGATATAGGTAATATATAATTGTGTCGCATTATTCAACGCTTTATAAGTTACTAAGTAAAGTCAGGAAATTAATTTTTAAGCAAATTGTCTAGGAACTTAATTATTGGGATATATTTAACTGATGCTCTAAAAACTTATTGACCCTGAAGCGAGCTTTCCCGTAACAGCGGTCGGGGAGCGCTATATTTGAGTTGGTCGCAGTCACTTGGCTATACATAGGTATATAGTACTTTTAGGATCCCAAAATAGGAATTATTTGAGGTTAACAAAAAGAGGCGCAATCAATATATTAGAGTATACAATAATATTTTTAGGAAAGCAAAATGGAAATTATTTTAGGTTCCATTAAATAAATGCCTTAATTATTGTCCGTATATTCAAATCACAACGTCATTCTTTGACGATTTGTTATAACACGGCAAATTGACGTAGGGTGTCAATTTGCTACACAATAAATTTTCGTGACTATAAAAATATTATAAAATGATATTTGATCGACCTGAGACCGGCTCCGACTTACTTACCACACTATTGCCTACGGCGCACAGTGGTCTGAAAATCAAGCTCCATACTCATAGAAACTTAATGTCAGAAATTAATAAATAAAAATATGTTTTGTGTTTAGTATTTGTTTTACTAATATAGTATGAAGGGTATGAGTAGCTCCATGCGTGAGTTTTTTTTTTTTTTTTATCGAATAAAACACTTAAAGTGCTTTTTTCCAAAACTGAATAGAACTGATGGGCTGGTACTCACATGAGCTATTGCACCATACACGGCGATCAAGATAACATACAATTCTTGTGCCTTTCGGTGCCGCTTTGCATGTAGCAAGCTTTGGAAATTTCGAATTTACAGTTGGTGATCTTTCAAATCTTTGATGGTATTTTGTGAAGTTACATATCGCTTTGAATATGAAAATAGTATGTAAACTAATACTCATACAAGAAGAGACAAACATACACACACACACACAAACTTTCGCCTTTATAATATTAGTGTGATTATAAAGGCGAAACTTTGTGTGTGTGTGTGTGTTTGTCTCTTCTTCACGCTCAAACGGCTGAACGGGTTTGGATGAAATTTAGCACACATATAGTTTATAACCTGGAATAACACATAGGATACTTTTTATCTCGATATTCCCACGGAATCGAGACTTATGCGGGCGAAACCGCGGGGTGCAGCTAGTAAGGAATAAATATGTACTAAGGATGTTTTTACATTTTTATTTTTAAATATATGGTTAAAAGTGAAGAAAGATAAAAACATGTATTAAATAGTTAATGTAAAATACGTTTGGGGGAACTGTTAATGAAATAGTTAATACTAATACATTACAACAAAAATTATGTGCAAGAAAGGCAATAACAATAAAAGTAACGTCAAAATTGTACATTGGTCAATTTAAGACTACAACAACTATTTACAGCTCCTATAACTATGATATATTAAATATTACTGTTTAATTATATTACTAATTAATTATATTAATTAATTATTAATTAATTTAATTATATTCTTCTTATTATTTTATTATAATTATTTGCTATAACTACTTATACAAAAACGATTAGCAGAGAGTATCTTTGTTGTCGTCAGTCCTCTAAATCCGAGTCCAGCATTGACGCGTTAATATCAATAAATTCAACATTCTCTTTGTCTAGATCTGCATCGTCACCAATGAGAAGAGATTTCATATCATCAGTAATAGGTGTATTTACTGATTTTCTCAGCACAGGTCTTATGCTGGACAGGTAGGGATCTGACGAGACAAGGAGACCATTGAAAATGTCTTCGTTTGTCGCTTTTCGACAAAATTTGCGCGAATGCTGTTCTCGGATTTTCTTGAAGTCTTTGTTTCTGGCTTCCGATGCCTCTTCAGATAATTTGCCAATGGGCATAATATTAAAGTGTTTAATAACTTCATCACGGTGCAGTAAAAGTTTGTGGACACTCGAAGGCATGTAATACCAGCCATAGAGCTCCACATACAATTCTGCTGTTTGGCGCGCAAAGTTTTTAAACGCCTCAACATTTATGGGCTCCCCACAGGCCATCACACGCAAAAGTGTTGCAAATCTTTGGATCAAACTAGGATCCAAGCCTGTACTAGCTGCAGTATTGGCAGGATTACCAAAAAAAATCCTCGCTGTGTTTCCATCGTTTGTGGTTCCGGAACCTGAAACAAAAATTATAAATGAATGAAAACTAATCCACAACTTTGTAAAGAATAAATAGAACTAACGTTATTTGAAAAAAATAAGATTTGAGAACAACGACTGTTATCATAACTCACCTTGTTTAACGATGTCTACTAGGAGGCCCATTTCATCACGGAACTTCTGTTGTATGGTTTGTTTTCTACTCTTCAATGACTCTTTGCTGTCTGCATCTCTGGCTTGCCATGTTTTGAAGTCTATTCTATACGAAATATGGAGTAGGCACTCCATACATCTAATCCAAGCATGAAGTGTAGATAAACCATACTGATATATATCTGTTGAAACAGGTTTTCTGGAAAGAAAGTGAATTAATTAATAAAAAGATACACAGCATTACGGTAATCTGAAATATATCAAATTATTCAAAACTTACTCGGATCTTCTCTAACTTATTCATTTCCGAAGGGGTAGCTTTACAGATGTCACAAGTTTGCGTTGAAGTATTTGACAGTTGCGAAGTGATTTTACCATCTATCATGGTCATAAGCATTGAGTGCTTAACAGTATGAATTCCCATAATAGACGGATCCAGTGCTGCAATCTCAGCTCCAATCAAAGCCTGTTCTTCCTTAATATTTAATTGGTTTTCATTTGCAAATTTAAAATGGAGCGGTCTGCAGAACATTGTGGAAGATGGCTTTGGATTCTCCCATAACTTTTCTTCACCACAAACTAAGCGCAGAGGCCCAAAAGAACACATAAAATTGCTTGAATCATCTTCACCCGCCATAGTTTGTTTGGACAAACTTTGCCCTGAAGCACCATCAAAGCCCCACTTGCATATCAATGTTAGCTCTTTGCCATCTAACGAAGATTCCAAACGTAGGAATTTCCCAAATTTAGCAACAGTTTTGTCCAAAATCGCTTGAAGCTTTACTTTTACCCCTCTTTCGGTGTTTTCATGGTGTCTTTTGGTGGGTAACAGTCCTTCTTCGCCTCTAAGATAGCAGTATATGAAGGATATAGTAGTATTCCTTCTTCTTTTGCACAAGCTCTTAATGTTGTATACTGCCATTTCGAAAGCTTCAATGAAGTCAGAATTCCTAAAGCTGTATCAGCGGAATATATGAGCATAGCTTTCTTGGACTTCAACAATTCCTTTATCTTTGTAGCCTCTTCGGGATGCTCAGTGATCAATTTTATTATATCTGCTACATTTTTGTTATCTGCACTTAAACCAGTTGCATAAGCAAGGCTTTCAATGCTATACGTGAGGAGCTCTTTCACTCTTCTTCTCTTCTGTAGCGGGCTTAGCTCCGAGAACACATTTCTTGGACTCACAACAGTTGATGTTCCAACACTGCACGTCTCCGGTTTGTATGATGTTGATGCACCCTCATTTACACCGAATTCAAAACTGGAACATGGTTGCTGCTCTTCTAACACTAAAGAAGGTGTCATCTTGTCATTCATGAACTCAGGCCATTTTATGTCTTCTTGCAGCCATGTCTCATACTTTTTTATGAAAGTATGTCTCGTGCGATTACACGAGATCCATTTGTTCCTCAACGAACACACATGAGTCTGACAGAATTGTTTCAATACTTTATTTTCGTTTTTTGACAAATCAATGGCATTGACAAAAACTTCATATAATACACTGGGCTGTGAGAAACAGCTATTGTTAGCCACAAACATAAAAATATCCAAATTGGTACTAAAACCTTCCATCATAACACGAAAACAAATCGAACGTAATAAGTGTAGTAAGCGCGCACAAGTGCAGAGAGCTACTGAGTGAAGTTAGTTTAAATGCCTTATTTATATTATAACTACCCTCATTAACGCTCGCTGTCCCATAATGCTTATTAAATTAAAATTCAACAATAATGACGGTGATTAACAAATGAGTTATTTCGTGAAATGAATTTTGTAGTAAAATGTAAATAATCTACATCGTTTTCTAATATTTTCATTTTAAAAGTCATTAGCAGGTTATTAACTAACGACAATATCAGTTATGTGGTTGGTTACTTCATTTAATTATGTCAAAGATTTGAAAGATCACCAACTGTAAATTCAAAATTTCCAAAGCTTGCTACATGCAAAGCGGCACCGAAAGGCACAAGAATTGCATGTCATCTTGATTGCCGTGTATGGTGCAATAGCTCATGTGAGTACCAGCCCATCAGTTCTATTCAGTTTTGAAAAAAAGCACTTTAAGTGTTTCATACCATACAAAAAAAAAAAAATGTTTTCTTACCCATGGAGCTACTCATACTCTTCATACTACACTTGGGAGCAAATAAATCGAGCCACTACCTTTTTTCACGTAAAATGGTAAATATTTTTGGTAATATGGAACGTATCAATTCGAACTATATATCGCCTAAAAGTTTAGTTAATAACCTTTACAATGAGGGTAAATTATTGAATAATAACCTTATTGAATGATAAATTATTGGCTCTGCAAGAAAAATGGTAATTTTGATAGAAAATTTAGTAGGGCTAAAACAGTCCATAAAAACAATAAAAAACAAAATTATTGCAAAAAAAATATTCTTAATAACTGGTATTACCCCCCCGGGCCCTGATACATTCTTGTAGCCCATTAGTCATCGATCTGATCAGCGTTACGATGACATATTGTGGTATGTTCTCCCACTCTTCAAGCACAGCGACTTTAAGCTCGGGAATGGATGAAACAGCGGGAACCCTGGCTCGGACTCTCCGTTTTAGCTCGTCCCATAGGTGTTCGATCGGGTTCAAATCGGGACTTCGTGCTGGCCATACCATTTGTTGAATCCCGATCGCAGACAAGTATTCCGTAACGATCTGCGCGGTATGAGGTCTCGCATTGTCATGCATAAACAAGAAATTTTCTCCGACAAAACCAGCATACGGCATTACGTGGTTTTCAAGAATGTCAGTTATGTATCGGTCAGCTGTTAATCCACGTCTACCACTGCCATCGTTGGCGGGGTCGACGAAGACAAGTTCCGTTTTTCCGTCTAGAGAAATTCCTCCCCACACCATACAAGAACCACCACCAAAACTCACCGTTTCTCGAATGCAACATTGGGCAAATCTTTCACCAGGACGTCTATACACTCGGTTTCTCCCGTCATTGCTAAAAAGACAGATTCTTGACTCGTCAGAAAACAAAACTGACCTCCAGTCTTCTAACGTCCAATTAATGTGTTCTCGAGCAAACTCCAAGCGAGATCGGCGATGAGCTACAGTCAATTTTGGGCCAGTTGCTGGTTTGTGTGATGTTAAATTTCGTTCTTTTAGTCTTCGTCTCACTGTCCACCTACTGATTGCGACTCCTCGAACGTCACGTAACGCTTGCTGTAGCTGAACAGCATTAAGTCCACGGTCGCGCAACGAATTGGTTGCAATAAAGCGGTCGTCACGTTCTGTTGTTGCCCGTGGTCGGTCAGTTCCAGGTCGCCGAACAAAAGCACCAGTCTCCAGATACCTGCGGTATACCCGCTGTACCTTTGAACGACTCAAATGAAGTCTGCGTGCCACTTCACGTTGTCCGTGTCCAACCTCAAGTAAAGCTACAACTTGGGCAGCTTCCGTCGGTGTAGTATCCATTTTATCAGGTTATTTTGATTACACAGACACAGATAAAGACAACAATAACAAGTAATATGGGTATGATTAACAAAAACCTCAAATTTAATCTTTTCTTAACAGAGTACAATAAAAATGTCATAAGCAAATTAAATGCGATAATTTTATTCTACCCTTTAAACTTTAATAAAAATGAAATTTTGACAACTAACTACCCTCATTGTAAAGGTTATTAAATACCCTTTTAGGCGATATATGTTTCGAATCGATGCGTTCCTTAATACCAAAAATAATTACCATAATGCGTGAAAAAGGAAGTGGCTCGATTTATTTGCTCCCAAGTGTATATTAGTAAAACAAAGGGAGGTATACTAAACACAAGACATATTTTTATTTATTAATTTCTGACGTTAAGTTTCTATGAGTACGGAGCTTGATTTTCAGACCACTGTGCGGCGTAGCAGTGAGGTCAGCTAAGCCGTAGCAACAATAGTCTCCCTCGTATTATAATTTCCTAGTAATCAATTAATAAGTATTATGTTCCCTTCCACATACCCGTCAGCCATCAAAGACAGAGTGGACAGGCGTAATCTGGGCATGCTCGTTCCATCGTATACCTCATCCATCGCTTTCCATCAGGCGAGATTAAGTTCAAGAGAAGGCCCATATCACATTTTTATTTTTACAATAAATTAGTAATTGAGTAACAATTTTCTAGCCTTTCAAAGAGTACGTAAGTCCGAATTCTCCAGTCTAAGGCCCACTTGCACCGTCAGTCACTAAACACGTTTAGCGCTAAATGAGTTCTAAACATCATTCTGTCTATGTAATCTTTAAACATTTGACAGAAACAGAATTATGTTATAAACTCATTTAGCGCTAAACGTGTTTAGTGAGTGGCGGTGCAAGTGGGCCGTAGTATAATTCCAATAAAAAAACTCAATACACCGACTCGTTCCAGTAATTTTCCTTATCTCAGTATCATAATCAGGAAAACCATCTCCTTTTTCAAAATTCCCTTAAATCTGGCAACACATTTTAATCAAAACCCTACGGAGCTGTAAAAGCAATTTTCTTCGTCGTTCTAGAAACATGTACAATTTCATTTTGTGTGTTTGCACTGGCAATAGTAACTGGGTTCATCGAATTAAGTAAACAGAGAAAGTAGGGCGGCGACTGGTATAATCGATTCTTTTTATCGATTTTATTCGGACTCGTATATTGAGTTAATCGATGTAGTACTTAGTTCGATGGTTTTTAATCACGTTGTAGTGATTACAACATTCAAAAGTTCTCCTCTTTGAGATGTAATTAGCCTACATTTTACCAAGAGAACACAGGTCCTCATGACTTGGGCAAAGTGTTATTGGGTTTTTAACCGACTTCCAAAAAGGAGGAGGTTATAGGTTCGGCTGTATGTGTTTTTTTTTTTAATATAATATGTTCATCGATTTCTTCGTCAATTGTGGACCACATAATTTGAAAATTATTTTTTTTGTTTGAAAGGGTATGCTCTCGAGGTAGTCACATTGTCAACAAGTCAGAATCTGATGAGGGGAGCCCATGGAAATCGAGGGAAATCCTCAAATTTTATAGGCACGTATGGCGATTTGGGTATTTTTTATAGTAACTCGTACATTTGCTCTCAGAAAGCACCATTCGGTGAAGTGGAACTGATGATGAAGACCAGAGGTGGCCACCGGAAGTACTCGAATAAGTATAAGTATTTCACATGTTACGATTCGATTACTTTAATATGGTTGCTAAGCAATTTAGGCTTGTCACAATGCATATGGTGAAATGGAGCTGATGTTGGCTTCACCATCAGCTCCAGTGGTTTTGGTTCTTAACAGGAGAACTCCTCAACAATTAACGTCCCTGCATCGGGAAAAGGAATATTTTGTAAAAGGTGATGAGCAGTTGACATTAGGCTATTGTAACTTAGATTTATTAATACTCACAAAAAAGTGAAAAATAACTTTAATTTCGGAAGTCGGTGGCAAAAAACAAAATACAGGTACAAAGACACCGACTTCCGAAATTAAAGTTATTTTTCACTTTGTAGTGTTTTTTGAAGTTGGTTGTTTTTTTGTAATAAAGTTTTTCGATCTGGATTTTCTCAGTAGTAGCCCAGAGTCTGGATCTTGTGCCCGGTTGATGGCAATAGGTTCGCCCCCCTATTACATGGGACTTAAACATAACTGGCGAAATGTGGGTGTACTATAGGTACACTTCTGCTTAACCTTTCGGGGAATACAGGCGTGATTATATGTTACGTGTGTGTATTTTACCAAGAATGCAATGTCGGGAGCAATTACTGGTTTAACTAGGCAATAACTGAGTATGGAATGGCTGGTCTCTAAACTGAATAACCCAATGTGACTAACGATTGGTCGGTGTCAAACGTTGCGAGTATCGTTCATTAAATACCTTTTCTGCATTTTAAGGGATCCTTAGTTGTAGAAATTGTCTTTGGTGTTTTGCAATTTGCAAAATCCCAAAGACAATTTGAATTTGGCGGGCTAAAACTGAGGATTCAGCTTAATCAGAACTCAAGGCACCAAAATGCTCTTAAGACATGAAATGTAATACACTCGAGAGCAATGAATCCGGGTCACTTAAAGAATCCTAAAAATCTCGGAAACTAAAAATGCTAGGTTAATGCAATAAATTGTATTTAATAGACAATGTAATACTCCTTAAATGAAGGTATTAAAACTTCTTAGTTATTGTAAAGTTATATCATAAAAAAATCAAATTTGAAAAAGGGCCACTTTCGAAGATGGAACTACGAAATTACAGCATTTGGTTTTGCTTTTGTTTGTAATCTGTCATTTATGTGGGTACATAAACCATGTTGATAGTGCTCTATATTCATTATTCAAGCTGAAATTATGTCGCTTACGCCTGAAGAATGCACCAGAATACTTACAATGCTGGAAACCGGCCGGAGTCAGCGCGATACAGCCAGGACTGTCGGTGTGTCGCTGTCAACAGTACAAAGAGTTCTCCGACGTTACGAAGAAACTGGTTCTAACCTACGCAGACCAGGAACGGGCAGAACCAGGTGTACCACAGCACGAGAAGACCGATACTTGGTGAACACCATGCTTCGAAATCGCTTTCTCACAGGAACTGAACTCACAAATCAGTTTCGACGCCTCGGAGGAAGTAACCCAAGTGCATGGACAGTAAGACGTCGGCTTGCTGAATCTAACTTAAAACCCCTTAGACCTGCAAACGGCCCTAAACTGGAGCGTGGGCATCGTATTTCAAGACTAAGATATGCCCAGAGCCACGTAAATTGGAGTATTGAAGATTGGTCAAAAGTTATGTTCTCCGACGAATCAAAATTTATGCTCTACAAGCACGATGGAAGACACAGAGTGTATCGAAGACCAGGGGAAAGATTCAAGCAAGCATGCATCGAAGAAAAAGTAGCCTACGGTGGTGGGTCTGTACTTGTGTGGGCCGGAATTTCTTCTGAAAGTCGCACAGAGCTGGTGATCATAGAAAACGGCTCTTTAACTAGCGTAAGATATGTGGAAGAAATCCTCAATGATCACGTTGGTCCATTTATGGTCAATTTAGGTGAGGATGCTATATTTATGCATGACAATGCCCGACCTCATACAGGTAGGATTGTGAATGACTACCTTCAAGAGATGAACATTACTCGTATGGAGTGGCCAGCACGCAGCCCGGATATCAACCCGATCGAGCATGCTTGGGACGAGCTAGGCAGATGCGTAAAACAACGAAACCCTCCCCCAATCACGCTTCGTGAGCTCAAAATTGCTCTCACAGAGGAATGGGAGAATATTCCCCAAAATCGTATAAGGAACTTGGTGTACAGCATGCCAAACCGCGTAAACGCAGTAATGGAAGCACGAGGAGGCAATACGAAGTATTAAAATTCAAGAAAATCGTAATAAAGTTCAAAAATTTCATGTTTCCTATTTTTGTTTTAAGGAGAGATCAGCAGTTTTTTTCTTTATGTAATTTTGTGTTAATAAAATGTATGGTGACTCATATTTTTTTTACTTTCATTTAAGGAGTATTACATTGTCTATTAATTACAATTTATTGCATTAACCTATCATTTTTAGTTTCCGAGATTTTTAACATTCTTTAAGTGACCCGGATTCATTGCTCTCGAGTGTAATTACAAGCACATGAGAGTTTTCATCTTGTTTCTGGGGTAGCAACAACGTAGCTAGGTAGTTGTCATACCTCTGGTATTGCAGATTTCCACAAGATGCAGTGACCACTTACCATCGGTGTGACGCCTACTTATTTGACATAAAGGAAAACATTGCAAATTTGAAACAAAAGAACATCACTTATATAGAATTAGTCCGTTTGTACGCGGCACGGTTTCTGTACGGTACGGCGTGTTAACCGCGTCGTAGAAAAATCGTGTTACCTAGTATATGACACGGTTCTATGGTATACGGCGACGGCGCGCCGTCGCCGTAGTGCCTCCGCACAGTGGTCTGAAAATCAAGCTCCATACTCATAGAAACTTAACGTCAGAAATTAATAAATAAAAATATGTTTTGTGTTTAGTATACCTCCCTTTGTTTTACTAATATAGTATGAAGAGTATGAGTAGCTCCATGCGTGAGTTTTTTTTCTTTTTTTGTATGGAATAAAACACTTAAAGTGTTTTTTTTCAAAACTGAATAGAATTGATGGGCTGGTACTCACATGAGCTATTGCACCATACACGGCGATCAAGATGACATACAATTCTTGTGCCTTTCGGTGCCGCTTTGCATGTAGCAAGCTTTGGAAATTTTGAATTTACAGTTAGTGATCTTTCAAATCTTTGACATAATTAAATGAAGTAACCAACCACATAACTGATATAGTCGTTAGTTAATAACCTGCTAATGACTTTTATAATGAAAATATTAGAAAACGATGTAGATTATTTACATTTTACTACAAAATTCATTTCACGAAATAACTCATTTGTTAATCACCGTCATTATTGTTGAATTTTAATTTAATAATGATTATGGGACAGCGAGCGTTAATGAGGGTAGTTATAATATAAATAGGACATTTATACTAACTTCACTCAGTAGCTCTTTGCACTTGTGCGCGCTTACTATACTTATTACGTTCGATTTGTTTTCGTGTTATGATGGAAGGTTTTAGTACCAATTTGGATATTTTTATGTTTGTGGCTAACAATAGCTGTTTCTCCCAGCCCAGTGTATTATATGAAGTTTTTGTCAATGCCGTTGATTTGTCAGAAAACGAAAATAAAGAATTGAAACAATTCTGTCAGACTCATGTGTTCGTTGAGGAATAAATGGATCTCGTGTAATCGCACGAGACATACTTTCATAAAAAAGTATGAGACATGGCTGCAAGAAGACATAAAATGGCCTGAGTTCATGAAGGACAAGATGACACCTTCTTTAGTGTTAGAAGAGCAGCAACCATGTTCCAGTTTTGACTTCGGTGTAAATGAGGGTGCATCAACATCATACAAACCGGAGACGTGCAGTGGTGGAACATCAACTGTTGTGAGTCCAAGAAAAGTGTTCTCGCAGCTAAGCCCGCTACAGAAGAGAAGAAGAGTGAAAGAGCTCCTCACGCATAGCACTGAAAGCCTTGCTTATGCAACTGGTTTAAGTGCAGATAACAAAAATGTAGCAGATATAACAAAATTGATCACAGAGCATCCCGAAGAGGCTACAAAGATAAAGGAATTGTTGAAGTCCAAGAAAGCTATGCCCATATATTCCGCTGATAAAGCTTTAGGAATTCTGACTTCATTGAAGCTTTCGAAATGGCAGTATACAACATTAAGAGCTTGTGCAAAAGAAGAAGGAATACTACTATATCCTTCATATACTGCTATCTTAGAGGCGAAGAAGGACTGTTACCCACCATAAGACACCATAGAAATCACCGAAAGAGGGGTAAAAGTAAAGTGTCAAGCGATTTTGGACAAAACTGTTGCTAGATTTGGGAAATTCCTACGTTTGGAATCTTCGCTAGATGGCAAAGAGCTCACATTGATATGCAAGTGGGGCTTTGATGGTGCTTCAGGGCAAAGTTTGTACAAACAAACCATGGCGGGTGAAGATGATGCAAGCAATTTTATGTGTTCTTTTTAACCGACGAAAAAAAAAGGAGGAGGTTCTCAAGTCGACCCGTATATATATTTATAATATTTTTTTTTTTTTTTTATGTATGACCACGCATAACTTTTTACCGAGTAGTCCGATTTTGATGATTCTTTTTTTAATGGAAAGAGTATACCCCAAAGTTGGTCCCATTTAAAATTGAAAAACGAAATCCACCCCTAAGGGTAGAAAAATAGGGGTTAAATGATTTTTCACCTACAGAATGTTCCCTTGTGAACCGATTCTGTTGAAACTTGGCACATATACGTAATTCTAATGATGCTTCAACAAAAAAGAGACCTGAAGATCATCTGATGATGGAGACGGAAGACAGTCGAGAGGGCTCCTCGACAGCTTACAGCAGTTAGATCGTGTTTGGGCTTATTTCATTCATCTTGATGAGAACTTTAAGCCTAGCTGGAGTATGACTGTCATAGAGGGTGTGATGTTGGGTACGAAGGTGGGAAGTTCTAAATATTAGCAGTGAGAGTATACTCAAAACATTCAAAAGCTTATAAATTAATAAAGGTAATATTTATTACAGCTATTAACAGCAAATCCTTAACTTCTGGCATATTCCCTATAAAATGGAAAGTGGCAAAGAGGGTGACTATACATAAATGGGATAACAATTTCAACATAAAAACTATAGGCCCAACTCAATTTTGAGAGGGAAGCCGATAGTAGGATTCAGCTGGGATGGGCAGCATTTGGTAAACTTCATCAGGTCTTCTCCTCGTCTATACCGCAGTGCCCAAAGACGACAGTCTTCAACGCGTGTGTCCTACTGGTTACGACTTACGGAGTAGAAACGTCGACACTCACGGTGAGATTGGTCCATAAGTTTAAAGTCACTCAGCGAGCTATGGAGAGAGCTATGCTTGGAGTCTCTCTGAAGGATAAAATCCAAAACGACGTTATCCACCAGAGAACCAAGGTAATCGACATAGCCCAAAGACTAAGCTGAAGACTGAAGCTGCAATGGGCTAGTCACATCTCTCGTTGAAGTTCAAGAGTGGAGATCGCGTTTAGGCAAACGTAGTGTGGGGCGCCCGCCGGCCAGGTGGACTGACGACTTGCGAAATGCGGCTGGCAGAGACTGGATGACGAGAGCCAAGGATCGGGCTCAATGGCGTTCACTAGGATAGGCTTACGTCCAGTAGTGGACAAATATAGGCTGATGATGATGATGAATGGTGCAAAAATAAAGAAATGTATTTGAACTCAATGAAGTGTTACTACGTTAAATATACAGGAACAAATAATCTTATAATTAAAGGCAAAGTAATAATAATAATAATATTAAAACAGACTATACACATAGACACAATCAGGTAGCAAAAGTCATCCATCAAAAACTAGCACTCAAATATAAACTCATACAAGATATGAACACTCCTTATTACAAGTACGTACCACAAACAGTTCTAGAAAATATCACTCTAAGACTAAGTACCAAAGTAAAATATGTTAACTTCAAATAAAATAAACCCTCTCTATACCGAGGTGCCTAAAGAACAACGCCTTAAGTTCCAAAATAATTATACACTCATCAGAATAATTGTACGTGTTGTATTTATATTCTTATTGCCTACCAAAATGGATAAATGCTCACCAAATCTAACCATAAACGGTCGACATCAGGGGCACCCCGAGGTTCGGTTGGTTAGGTTCCTTTACACCCTTTAGACAGAAATAGGAGCCCCGCGTAGCGGGGCTCCGTCGACCTGCTTATTAACCCTAACCCACGCCGGTCGACATCAGGGGCACCCCGAGGTTTGGTTGGTTACAGAAATAGGAGCCACGCTAAGCGGGGCTCCGTCAAGCTATCTTGGCAGGTGGTAAGAAATTAAAAGACGTTTATAAATCTTTATGGCATAGAATAAAAAGGAAAATAGGTTCATTTCTACAATACTTTATGAAACACAATTTGGTGAGCATTTATCCATTCTGGCAGGTATCTCGAATTTGTTGGTAGTAAAATAGGCACTTTTCTGGTAGGCGTTTAAATACAAGCCCCAAAAAGCGTCCAAGATGCTGGGTTTCTGTCATAAGACAGTGCACTTTGTAGTTGATATGTAGCAGAATACTGTAATATGATGTGGCGGCCGCACTGTGCTACGAATAGTTTGCGTCTAGAACACGTTCAAAAACGCTTTGATTGGCATCTAGCTGTTTCTGTTGGCATAGCTAAAAGGTCATCTTCTTATAAAAAAAAATAGCTTGAATTTCTTCAACACTTTAGAAGAACGAAGATGTTTAAACGACGCAATGTTTGTATGTAAATTTCATAAAGGAATTATCGACTAGCCTTCACTGCTCGCACTCAATATCTTGCGTGCTCCGTCCGTCATGAATTCCGCGTAGACCTGTTACTACTCTTTGTCCTCCACAGAGAAAATTGGTATAGCATACAACTGTCTTTATGCTAGGTTTTGCAAGGTTTTACTATGTAATAGCGATCTAATCGATTTACACTTTGATTCCCTAAGCTGAAATCTAAAATTCTTGACTGTTTGTCTGATTTGTTATGAAACCTTTATGATGACTTTTGAATCTAGCATATTTTTCCCCGGTATTAAGATTGCTTGAAAACTTGTCATGTACCCAAGTTGCCAATTAACATAATTTAATTTGGGTAATGTGGTGTTTACCTTAAAGTACCTAATTAATCCACTGTACTAAGTTTTAATTTCATGTTTTTTTTAAAGACATCTGTATTGTAAGCTATTGTTGGTAGTCCTAAATAAATAAATAAGTTCATTTATTTGAAACGGAAACTGAAAAGCGAAAAATAAAAAACTTTTTTACAAAAAATTAAACCGACGAAAAAAGAAACTGAAAAGCAAAAAATAAATCTTTCAGTCTAACTAAGCTCTTAAATTAATGTAAATTAAAAATTTTGAGTCGGCGCCAAACAATCACCGCAGATCGATTAACGACGGTCAATCAAGCTGCCATAAGTTTTCATGGCGCCTTGTATGTTTGGCGCCGACTCAAAATTTGTAATTTACATTAATTTAAGAGCTTAGTTAGACTGAAAGATTTATTTTTTGCTTTTCAGTTTCTTTTTTCGTCGGTTTAATTTTTTGTAAAAAAGTTTTTTGTGCCTCTGCGCTTAGTTTGTGGTGAAGAAAAGTTATGGGAGAATCCAAAGCCATTTTCCACAATGTTCTGCAGACCGCTCTATTTTAAATTTGCAAATGAAAACCAATTAAATATTAAGGAAGAACAGGCTTTGATTGAAGCTGAGATTGCAGCACTGGAGCCGTCTATTATGGGAATTCATACTGTTAAGCACTCAATGCTTATGACCATGATAGATGGTAAAATCAATTCGCAACTGTCAAATACTTCAACGCAGACTTGTGACATCTGTAAAGCTACCCCTTCGGAAATTAATAAGTTAGAGAAGATCTCAGAGTAAGTTTTGAATAATTTGATATATTTCAGATTACCGTAATGCTGTGTATCTTTTTATTAATTAATTCACTTTCTTTCCAGAAAACCTGTTTCAACAGATATATATCAGTATGGTTTATCTACACTTCATGCTTGGATTAGATGTATGGAGTGCCTACTCCATATTTCGTATAGATTAGACTTCAAAACATGGCAAGCCAGAGATGCAGACAGCAAAGAGTCATTGAAGAGTAGAAAACAAACCATACAGCAGAAGTTCCCTGATGAAATGGGCCTCCTAGTAGACATCGTTAAACATGGTGAGTTATGATAACAGTCGTTGTTCTTAAATCTTATTTTTTTCAAATAACGTTCTATTTATTCTTTACAAAGTTGTGGATTAGTTTTGATTCATTCATAATTTTTGTTTCAGGTTCCGGAACCACAAACGATGGAAAAAAAGCGAAGAATTTTTTTGGTAATCCTGCCAATACTGCAGCTACGAGTATTGCAGGCTTGGATTCTAGTTTGATCCAAAGATTTGCAACACTTTTGGCCTGAGGGGAGCCCATAAATGTTGAGGCGTTTAAAAACTTTGCGCGCCAAACAGCAGAATTGTATGTGGAGCTCTATGGCTGGTATTACATGCCTTCGAGTGTCCACAAACTTTTACTGCACCGTGATGAAGTTATTAAACACTTTAATATTATGCCCATTGGCAAATTATCTGAAGAGGCATCGGAAGCCAGAAACAAAGACTTCAAGAAAATCCGAGAACAGCATTCGCGCAAATTTTGTCGAAAAGCGACAAACGAAGACATTTTCAATGGTCTCCTTGTCTCGTCAGATCCCTACCTGTCCAGCATAAGACCTGTGCTGAGAAAATCAGTAAATACACCTATTACTGATGATATGAAATCTCTTCTCATTGGTGACGATGCAGATCTAGACAAAGAAAATGTTGAATTTATTGATATTAACGCGTCAGTGCTGGACTCGGATTTAGAGGACTGACGACAGCAAAGATACTCTCTGCTAATCGTTTTTGTATAAGTAGTTATAGCAAATAATTATAATAAAATAATAATAAGAATATAATTAAAGTAATTAATAATTAATTAATATAATTAATTAGTAATATAATTAAACAGTAATATTTAATATATCATAGTTATAGGAGCTGTAAATAGTTGTTGTAGTTTTAAATTGACCAATGTACAATTTTGACGTTACTTTTATTGTTATTGCCTTTCTTGCACTTAAACAGTTCCCCCAAACGTATTTTACATTAGCTATTTAATACACGTTTTTATCTTTCTTCACTTTTAACCATATATTTAAAAATAAAAATGTAAAAACCTCCTTAGTACACATTTATTCCTTACTAGCTGCACCCCGCGGTTTCACCCACATAAGTCGATTCCGTGGGAATATCGAGATAAAAAGTATCCTATGTGTTATTCCAGGTTATAAACTATATGTGTGCTAAATTTCATCCAAATCCGTTCAGCCGTTTGAGCGTGAAGAAGAGACAAACATACACACACACACACACACAAAGTTTCGCCTTTATAATCACACTAATATTATAAAGGCGAAAGTTTGTGAGTGTGTGGGGGTGTGTGTGTGTGTTTATGTTTGTCTCTTCTTGTATGAGTATTAGTTTATATACTATTTTCATATTCAAAGCGATATATAACTTCACAAAATACCATCAAAGATTTAAAAGATCACCAACTGTAAATTCAAATTTTCCAAAGAATTGTATGTTATCTTGATCGCCGTGTATGGTGCAATAGCTCATGTGAGTACCAGCCCATCAGTTCTATTCAGTTTTGAAAAAAAGCACTTTAAGTGTTTTAATCCATACAAAAAAAAAAAAAAACTCACGCATTCATACCCTTCATACTATATTATTAAAACAAAGGGAGGTATACTAAACACAAAACATATTTTTATTTATTAATTTCTGACATTAAGTTTCTATGAGTATGGAGCTTGATGTTCAGACCACTGTGCGCCGTGTCGTTATCAAACTTCCATAGTGATCCATACAACACTCGACCGAGCATACACACGGCGAATAAACCGTAGTTTTCACTGTGGAAACTTGTTAAAAGACACGTTTTTTCTACGGCGCGGTCTATACGCCGTACCGTAGAGAAACCATCTTACGTACAGCCCTGCAACCAATCTTACGTACTGGTTAATCTTTCCGTTTAACACATGAGTAAATCTCGAAAAATCGCTAAACAAAAGCAGTACCTCAAGAACGGCTTCATACGTAGGTAAAACGTTAAAAGTCTCTCAGAATTATTGAACTAAGTAGGAACAGAGATTTGATTGGTACCACGAACATACCTTTCCTTAAAAACATGAACGGTACTAAGACCCTTTAGAGCACTAGAGTTCGAGAACGAAGCAAAGTGGATGATTTATAAAACCAAACAGGCACTCATCGATTTCCAATAGCTACTACAGAGATTAAACCAATCTCAAAATGTTTTATAAAACTAAAACGATGTATCGATTTCCGTTTTTCCAGAATCGGAACAGCAACACAAGTCCCAAGAAGAAAAATCTACAGTGTAATATTTTGAGATAGGTATAGATAATACTTCTTTATTTACCATTTTAAGTCGTCGCAAAACAACGAATGCATTTTCTTTAATGTATAAAGGATCTTAACTGGACTGACCGCGTATTTTCTTTCTTCAGCATAATGATATCAGAAAGTACTTAAATACAGGGGCAATTCATGAAGATACATTTAAATGGCCTCCAAGAGTGGCCTTGAGAGCATTGGTGGCCCAGGGTAACGGCCGCGACTTTAGACTTGTAGGTCGTAGGTTCGAACCCAGACAGACGCTTTACTTTGTGTAAATTATTTTATCAGCCCTGTTCTCAAAACGGTGAAGGGAAACATCGTGAGGAAGCCGGCATGTCCTAGAACCAAAAAATCGAAGACATGTAATATTTACCAACCTGCACTGGGCCTACCTGGTGGATTACAGCCCACTCCCTCTCACAGAGAGGAGGCCTGTGTCACAGCAGTGGGAACATTATAAGCTGATTATGAAGAGTGGCCTTACCTACTTCAATTTACGTGCGGTGTCGTGGGTAGTGAATTCCGTTACCAACTTTCTGACTGGCTTAGGTAGGTAGGTATACTTACTTTGACACGATCACTAAGCTATGAGTTATTCTCTTAGTTCGTGCCATACGACAGAAGAAGTTCCTTTAAATAAGCTGTAGGGCAAGTAGGTGTCTATTCTTCTACACATAAATTCACACCAGAAGGGTTAATCAAATCAAAATATTTTATTTCATATAAATCTACATGGGCGCTTATGAAACGTCAGAAGCTAGGTGCACGGTTCCCATTGGTTGTTTCCTATGGAGAAGAGCCAGCAAGAAACTTTTAAAAATAAGGGGCTTTTACAATGTATCCAATTACAGTGTTGATAGATATGGGAGGACAGTGTAGGCCTGTCAACAAGTAACAGGTGCTCAACAAAATATAAAAATGTCCACAAATCTACAGTCTACAAGTTAAGCCTACAACGTTCTCACAATCACAAAATATAGAAGACTCTATCTATATAAAAATAAAAAAAACTTTTTTACAAAAAATTAAACCAACGAAAAAAGAAACTGAAAAGCAAAAAATAAATCTTTCAGTCTAAGCTCTTAAATTAATGTAAATTACAAATTTTGAGTCGGCGCCAAACAATCACCGCAGATCGATTAACGACGGTCAATCAAGCTGCCATAAGTTTTCATGGCGCCTTGTATGTTTGGCGCCGACTCAAAATTTGTAATTTACATTAATTTAAGAGCTTAGTTAGACTGAAAGATTTATTTTTTGCTTTTCAGTTTCTTTTTTCGTCGGTTTAATTTTTTGTAAAAACGTTTTTTATTTTTCGCTTTTCAGTTTCCGTTTCAAATAAATGAACTTATTTATTTATTTAGGACTACCAACTAGCTTACAATACAGATGTCTTTAAAAAAAACATGAAATTAAAACTTAGTACAGTGGATTAATTAGATACTTTAAGGTAAACACCACATTACCCAAATTAAATTATGTTAATTGGCAACTTGGGTACATGACAAGTTTTCAAGCAATCTTAATACCGGGGAAAAATATGCTAGATTCAAAAGTCATCATAAAGACGTTTCATAACAAATCAGACAAACAGTCAAGAATTTTAGATTTCAGCTTAGGGAATCAAAGTGTAAATCGATTAGATCGCTATTACATAGTAAAACCTTGCAAAACCTAGCATAAAGACAGTTGTATGCTATACCGATTTTCTCTGTGGAGGACAAAGAGTAGTAACAGGTCTACGCGGAATTCATGACGGACGGAGCACGCCAGATATTGAGTGCGAGCAGTGAAGGCTAGTCGATAATTCCTTTATGAAATTTACATACAAACATTGCGTCGTTTAAACATCTTCGTTCTTCTAAAGTGTTGAAGAAATTCAAGCTATTTTTTTTTATAAGAAGATGACCTTTTAGCTATGCCAACAGAAACAGCTAGATGCCAATCAAAGCGTTTTTGAACGTGTTCTAGACGCAAACTATTCGTAGCACAGTGCGGCCGCCACATCATATTACAGTATTCTGCTACATATCAACTACAAAGTGCACTGTCTTATGACAGAAACCCAGCATCTTGGACGCTTTTTTGGGGCTTGTATTTAAACGCCTACCAGAAAAGTGCCTATTTTACTACCAACAAATTCGAGATACCTGCCAGAATGGATAAATGCTCACCAAATTGTGTTTCATAAAGTATTGTAGAAATGAACCTATTTTCCTTTTTATTCTATGCCATAAAGATTTATAAACGTCTTTTAATTTCTTACCACCTGCCAAGATAGCTTGACGGAGCCCCGCTTAGCGTGGCTCCTATTTCTGTAACCAACCAAACCTCGGGGTGCCCCTGATGTCGACCGGCGTGGGTTAGGGTTAATAAGCAGGTCGACGGAGCCCCGCTACGCGGGGCTCCTATTTCTGTCTAAAGGGTTTAAAGGAACCTAACCAACCGAACCTCGGGGTGCCCCTGATGTCGACCGTTTATGGTTAGATTTGGTGAGCATTTATCCATTTTGGTAGGCAATAAGAATATAAATACAACACGTACAATTATTCTGATGAGTGTATAATTATTTTGGAACTTAAGGCGTTGTTCTTTAGGCACCTCGGTATAGAGAGGGTTTATTTTATTTGAAGTTAACATATTTTACTTTGGTACTTAGTCTTAGAGTGATATTTTCTAGAACTGTTTGTGGTACGTACTTGTAATAAGGAGTGTTCATATCTTGTATGAGTTTATATTTGAGTGCTAGTTTTTGATGGATGACTTTTGCTACCTGATTGTGTCTATGTGTATAGTCTGTTTTAATATTATTATTATTATTACTTTGCCTTTAATTATAAGATTATTTGTTCCTGTATATTTAACGTAGTAACACTTCATTGAGTTCAAATACATTTCTTTATTTTTGCACCATTCATCATCATCATCAGCCTATATTTGTCCACTACTGGACGTAAGCCTATCCTAGTGAACGCCATGGAGCCCGATCCTCGGCTCTCGTCATCCAGTCTCTGCCAGCCGCATTTCGCAAGTCGTCAGTCCACCTGGCCGGCGGGCGCCCCACACTACGTTTGCCTAAACGCGATCTCCACTCTTGAACTTCAACGAGAGATGTGACTAGCCCATTGCAGCTTCAGTCTTCAGCTTAGTCTTTGGGCTATGTCGATTACCTTGGTTCTCTGGTGGATAACGTCGTTTTGGATTTTATCCTTCAGAGAGACTCCAAGCATAGCTCTCTCCATAGCTCGCTGAGTGACTTTAAACTTATGGACCAATCTCACCGTGAGTGTCGACGTTTCTACTCCGTAAGTCGTAACCAGTAGGACACACGCGTTGAAGACTGTCGTCTTTGGGCACTGCGGTATAGACGAGGAGAAGACCTGATGAAGTTTACCAAATGCTGCCCATCCCAGCTGAATCCTACTATCGGCTTCCCTCTCAAAATTGAGTTGGGCCTATAGTTTTTATGTTGAAATTGTTATCCCATTTATGTATAGTCACCCTCTTTGCCACTTTCCATTTTATAGGGAATATGCCAGAAGTTAAGGATTTGCTGTTAATAGCTGTAATAAATATTACCTTTATTAATTTATAAGCTTTTGAATGTTTTGAGTATGCTCTCACTGCTAATATTTAGAACTTCCCTCGACTGCCTTCCGTACCCAACATCACACCCTCTATGACAGTCATACTCCAGCTAGGCTTAAAGTTCTCATCAAGATGAATGAAATAAGCCCAAACACGATCTAACTGCTGTAAGCTGTCGAGGAGCCCTCTCGACTGTCTTCCGTCTCCATCATCAGATGATCTTCAGGTCTCTTTTTTGTTGAAGCATCATTAGAATTACGTATATGTGCCAAGTTTCAACAGAATCGGTTCACAAGGGAACATTCTGTAGGTGAAAAATCATTTAACCCCTATTTTTCTACCCTTAGGGGTGGATTTCGTTTTTCAATTTTAAATGGGACCAACTTTGGGGTATACTCTTTCCATTAAAAAAAGAATCATCAAAATCGGACTACTCGGTAAAAAGTTATGCGTGGTCATACATAAAAAAATAAAATAAAATAAAAATATATACGGGTCGACTTGAGAACCTCCTCCTTCTTTTTTCGTCGGTTAAAAAGAAGTTAAAGTTACGCAGAACTGTACCTACATAGTAGACCCACATATCGCCAGTTATGTTTAAGTTCCATGTAATAGGGAGCGGGCCTATTGCTTTCACCCGGGTGTAAATCCAGACTCCGTGCTGCTACTGAGAAATTCCTGATGGAAAAAACCCAATAAAAAAAATTGCTGGACCAACCAGAACCTCATGCGCAGTGCGCTTGCAACCACTAGACTAACGAGGCAGTCACTGGTGTAACTAGTTTATTTTTATAATAAATAAAATTGTTTAATTTAGACTATTTAAATACCAAGTAGCACAGAAGGCAGTATAGTAGTAGGCTGCTAGGTAACGTTAGTACTATAAGCTGTACAATTAATCAGTATAAGAGCAGTATAGCATGCTATGCCGCTCTTATACCACTTAAATGGGCACAAATAATACAGCTTTAAGTTCACAAAACTGATTAGTGGCAGAATAGTGGCATTACAATAGCAATTTAAGAGGTAACAGTAATGTAAAAAGCTGATAAACAGCAATTTAAGCGAGCCAACGTGATTGTTTATGCAGGCTAGAGCATCATTGGAGGGAACAATTGACCCATCAAATTGTTGTTTCTACGTAGTTTGGTGTCCAAACTCTACATTAAAACGAATTTAGTTCACATGTCCTCCAAATATCTAAAATAATTTTGTGATCCGCCGTAATGCACCGCATATGACGCCATTACAATTTAATTTTGGATAACCTTTAATTTATACCGGCAAGTACTTTTGTTCTTTACTCCGTTAATTGTGTTAAATATCAATGGTAATGCAAGTTTACTGTCAAAGTAGGTACGTATTTATTGTTAAAATTTTAAAATTATGCAGTTTTATTTTTTAATGTTTTATTAAAAACAGTGACGATAAAAATCATATTCATATTTTCCTTTTTTATGGTAATCAATTGTAGTATGTTTGTTTGTTTCTACATTATATGTAAGAAAAAGTCATAAAAATTCTTTATAAAGTGTTAAAATCAAAGTAAATAAACAATGTGCAAATAGTTAAATTTAGGTTACAACATGTAAAATGGTAGTGATCTTATACCAGTCATGTGAACCATTGAAACTGTAAATTAATGATGTTGACGGTACAGAGGTTCACATATGTACCATTATACTGAAAATGTCAGTAAGTCAGTTCAGTGTAATGTCAGTTCTAGGTTATTGTTCTAATCTTTAATAGTTCACATAATCACTTTTACCGTTTATCAGAACTATAAAACCGGTACTCACATAATTCGTTTGTAAATTCTAAAAGTTTTACAGATCCTCATTCAAAAATGTTAAACTTAGCTACTTAGTCTACACCAGTCTGAACTGTCGATTTTTTAATGCACGATAAATTTATTTGTTTTCCAGTAATATTTAGGTACCTACAATGAAAATGAAATAGATAAAACTTCAAGTTTAGGCTATTGTAATATGACCGCTATCTCTTCTCTTACCGTGCCTCGAAAATCGCGCTGCTCGTACTTGTTTGTTCCCGACCCCTGGGTCATGCGATGGACCGACCATGTCACGACCCAGGAGTGGGGAAAAAACAGGATGATAGTTTTTGAATGATTTGAACAGTCGACAGCACATCAAAACGTAACATGTTGACATTGAGCGCGCCTTTATCTCGCTCGGAACAAAAGCGGGTTTCGTATGCAACTATGACACTTCATGTGCGGTCGAGTGTTCACAATGATGCTTTTATTGTGTTGAATTAAAACAGACTTTACAAATGTTACTTACCTACTTTTTCTATTAACAGGTTTTTTCTTCCTTCAGACAATGCCTTTTAAAATCGTCCAAACTTTAGAGAAAGGTCAACCAAGATTATTAGGTAGCTAATTAATATGGTTATAGTTTGTGATTACTTACTTTCAATAGACAATTAGGAATGATTGATCAAGTTTAGCTTGTTTACTGTAAATAAATGAAAAACCTTATAAAACTAAATGTTTTTTTTTTTTTATGTATGTAACAGAGGTATGAAGTATTGGAATTCTTTATGTTCAATACATACTAACTTACACTTAATTTCCTTGGGATCTACATAAACCAAAGTACGATTGTAAAAATCAATAGTATAAAGTTCATATTTACTATCATCAGAGCTGCAATTCTTATCCAGAACACTGAAAAATTCCTCACTGTTCTTATCACTATTTTCACTTTTTTGTGCGGAACCATTGTTACGTAAGTTGCTTGTCACAAATGGTGTTTCATGTTAACAAATAAGCAGTACCAAACTTTATTGGTGATCTATGAAGGTACACATAAATACCCTAAGCGTTTTTGTGACCTATTAAAGTTCTTGCATACAGCATTAACAAGGCTGATTAGCAGGATAAAGGTCTAAACATGTATTGTTTTTAGCATTCTAATACTCTAGATTTACACCTCATTAAATCTTTTGCCTCCATTGAAGTTCACATTAACTCTATTAGAATGCTAGCAATACAACATGACATTTGTAGTCCTTAAAGCATTAATTGATGTATTTCGCTTCCATTGAAATATTGTTATGCAGCTTGTGAAATGAAAGCTGTAAAGAAGCGTCGTTTTCATCCTCTATAACACCAATAGTTACACAATAAGATATTATTACACTTTTAAAAATAAAGTATACAGTTTCTAGTAGAATTCTATGCTTAAGGTTCACGTGTGAACTACAATAACTGTTCACAAATTCTTGAGGCTCACATTTACACTAAATGTGAACAATTATAGCGGCCTTTGTGCTACTTGGGATGTCTATTTGTTAGTATTACATTATCTTAAAACTATGTTAGTCATGCAGATCAACTAATGTATTTAGGTAACATAAGAAATCGAAATAAATGATTGAAAACAAATTAAACATAAAATGAAATAAATTAAAATTAATTGGAAATAAGTAAATAAGAATACGAGAAGAAGTTGCGGGCAGAAGCTAGTAGTTATATAAGTCTGAAATCGCCAACCCCTCTTAAGCAAGCGTGGTGATCAATGCTCGTGCCTTCTCTGTATTAGAAGAGGCCTTTGCTCTGCAGTGGGACATTAATAGGCTGGTATTATTTGCACCGTGGGACCTAGTTGGTTTTATGGAAAGAAAATGAAAATTGCTCAAATGGACCGTAGTAAGAATATTAGCCATTCAAACTCAAACTCACAGCATTTATTTCAAACTAGCTTCTGCCCGCGATTTCGTCCGCGTGGAATAGTTACTTTGGGCTAACGCTAACTTTAACCCGCGACTTCGTTTACGTAGAAGATGAAAATATTTTAAAATAATACGTACGTTAAAGAGCTGTTTTATGTAGGTATCTAAATCAAGCCTTTATCAGTACACGGAGAAAAGATTTCTTGTAATATTCCTGGAGAGTTTATGAGTTTTTACTGGGGCTCTGCAGTAACGCGGGACCATAAATGCGCAAATCCAAGAAAATTTACTGGGTAACCTATTTTTAAATTTCACTCCACATGCATTTCGACCGTAAGCTTTAGTCTTTAGGTTCTACTTAAGCATCTGTGTATTTTATGGCCCGAAGGATTAAATGTGAACCCATATTTTATTTTCTATTTCTTGGAAGAATAGACATAGCTATTTCTATACAAAATGACATTTCGTTTCTCCATTTTTGACATCGCACCGTAAAAATCTTTCTACAATCTGTCATTTTGGCTCGGGTTTCTACTGATCGTTCTCTAGGTCCTTTTTATGTAGACTATTTCAGAAGAAAGTTTTCTATCCGAAACTGTCAAAGTCACACTCACAGTTGATTAAGGTACTGAAGACAATTTGATTTTGTAAGCGCCATGCTAAAGACAGTAGAAAACTTTTTACTCGACGGCCACCAAGTATAAAAATGAAATGTAAAATGGATTTTTTCACCATTTGTATGGAAAATGTGAAAAATTATTACCTACATGTTGAGTTTTAGGGGTTTAAGTTTGCTTATGTAAACTTAGGGGGTCGAAATTTTCATTATTTTCGCGATAGGACACACCATTTTCGAGATATGAGCAAAATAAAACAAATACGTGAATAAACTACTGAATTTCGTAAAATGTGCAGTTGACTCTTTCTACTTTGCTGCCGTCGTACTGTCTTCACGGAACGTCATTTTTGTCTATTCTTCCGTCGACTAAATGATGCTCGTGCTAAGCCTGCTGGGTCGCGACATAGAAAGCGACGCTGTCGCAACCTACTGATCGCTAAATATTAAGGTGAATCCCCAGCTGTAGCCCGCCAAATTCAAATTTTCTTATTTTTTTTGCAAATTGCAGCTCTGTTTTACGTCGTATGTTGATCAAAAATTCGATTCTCGACTGTGGGAACGATATATTTATTGAATAATAATCATCAATTTCATATCGATCGTCAAACTTTGGAAATTTGTGCCACCTAAGAATTTTTGAGAATATTTCATAAGAAAATTCGCGCAGTACTTGATCATTATTTTGCTGAGATGTTATTTTAAAACTGCGATATCTCCTAAGATATTCATTGAAATCAAATGATGTGAAGGGCAATTTTGTTTTAAATTAAATACTTAAAGGTTAAGGTCTATATCATGTTTTTAAAAACACCTTCGCAAATAATGCATTATTTTAGAACAAATTTGGTTAGCATAAAAAAGGTTATAGTGAGCCAACCTTAAAAGATAGACATATGCTGCCGCGGTTTCATTTTAGAAATGTTTAAATTGGAACAATACTTTCTTACATGATTTTTTGTGAAACTTTAACCGTTTACGCAGCGCACGCATCGGAAGCTCTCAAGAGGAAAAAAAACCCTGACTTTGAAATATTCCTGTTCGGTGCTCCGCTCCTATTGGTCTTTAGCGTGATGATATATAGCCTATAGCCTTCCTCGATAAATGAGCTATCTAACACTGAAAGAATTTTTCAAATCGGACCAGTAGTTCCTGAGATTAGCGCGCTCAAGCAAAAAAACAAACAAACTCTTCAGCTTTATAATATTGTATAGTAGTATAGATAAACCAATTACAGGCACTATTGAATTGTCAAGGGGTCGGTCAGTCAGAAAGATGAAGCTAGTTGCCCATTCCAAAGCGTAGTAGGTACCTATGGAGAAGAACGGGCAAGAAACCCCATGGACACTCTTTTGAATCAAAATATGGTAACAAAATATTGGTCACATCGTTCATGTTGAAATTATGCATGTGAGAACGATGCGATGATGAGAACGTTAAAAGAGTCCGTAATAAAAAGACAAAAACAATTCTAATATTAAATTAAATTAAAATAAGCCGTGGCCGCTAAGAAATGACCAGGTCCTACTGACGGCGCCCGTTCACGAACATGACGCATGGATCAGCACCATTCAGCTCAACCATTTTGAAGGGAACTTAATGATCCAACACACACGCCACCACCAGCAAGACATTAGAGTGAGCATGACATACTCTCAGCCGCCAGGGCACATTCAAGTCAATGAAAGAAAAACCCAGTAAATGGTAGCTTTATAAGGTACATAGTACCTACTCACACATGTGCTATGCAATTATACAATACTACCTTGCATTCAGCAAGGTGGTAACGGTAATTAGAAACCGTCATCTTTGATGAGCCTCAATAAATGCATTAGTTTGATATTCAACGTCATTATTTTTGTTTTTAATTTTGTGTACATACCTACGCATCTACCTAATATTAAAATCGCATAAATCGCCAAAACGTCTTGAGCGAGCGTGGTGAACAATGCTCGTGCCTTCTCAGTACGAGAAGTGGTCTTTTCTTTGCAATGGGGCAATAATAGGCTGGTAGGTACTATTAGCAATTTTATTGTTGCTGATACATTTAATAAGCAAAAGCCCCTAAAAAGTAGGTAGGTATTCAATCAAGTATATTTGATGTTTCTAACAAAAACACACATTATGTCACTACTCGTATCTTTCAAACACACTTCATTGGAAACGCTACAGACAATAAAAAGAAACTCAAGAAAAATATAATTCTGCAGATTGACACACACAAATACATTTACACTGACACGATAAACACTCCTTGAAATGAAAAGAACTAAACTACAGAAATAAACAACTCCTATTTTAGCACCCCTGCCAGATAAAAGTGGTTACGTATAACACCCGCACACGTCATATAATACGCATAAAATGGTTCTCGATAAAGTACACAGTGCTTATAAAAATCAATAGCGAACAAGACCGAAGATAATACAAGAATGATTGTGTTAACGCCTGGGGATTCGTCCTAGGTGAGGGAGATGAGGCGAGGCGATGCTATGCAAAGATAAGATCTAGGTTACTTTTTCCTGTACTAGATTGTTCGGTACAGAATAGATCATAATTATTTTTTCCCGGTAAGTTCAAGTCCGGGCAAGTACCAATGTGATATTTTTATTCATAATTATGTAATCTCTAAATTTATTTTCGATATTATCAGTAATAACCGATATCAACATCGGTGAAGGAAAAACATCGTGAGGAAACCTGGACTTTATACTTAGTTAATTTAAGTCTAAAATCGCCAACCAGTCTTGAGCAAGTGTGGTAATCAATGCCTGCCTTCTGCATATTTATGAGAAGAGATCTTTTCCCTGCAGCGGGGCAATAATAGGCTGCTATTAATTATTATTATTAGAGTAAAAGACGATTTGTCAAAAGATTGACGAGTGACAAATTTGTTTTTCTACCGTGGTAAATATTATAATAGTGCCGATTCTCTTGTCACAAAATTCACTAAACTAGACTAAAAATCACTAAAATTTAGTTTATTCCTGTCAAAGGACGATTTCTCATTCTGAAATAGACTAAAGTGACACAACATAACTATATTTTAGTTTGACAGCACTAAGATGGTACTGATTTACTAATGTAGTGAAAATGGCAATTTTGCTATTCTGAATTTGACGTTTTTCACCTAAAATTTTGGTTGTCTTAACTAAATCTGGCTATTTTGAATCGTGATTAAAAAGGTGTGGAATAAAATTAGTTGTCATGAACTAAGATTCACCACAACACCTCGACTTCAGGGGCAAAAACAGTACTGTATTTTATTTTGCTTATATCTCGAAAACGGTGTGTCCTATCCCAAAAATAATGAAAATTTCGACCCCCTTTATGAAACCCTTAAACCCATATAACTCTACATGTAGGTATTTTTTTGAAAAATGAATGAAAAATTCCGAGGCGCCCATGAACCCATGCGCGCCTCCGGCTCTAAAAAAAAATCACGGGGTAGGGCAAACAAGTACCATGTGGAGTCGCGATTGTCAAATTAAATTTTAGTTGCGTCAAAATGATTTTTAAATTTAGAGATATTTTATTGCAGAATAGCTTTAAGATTTTCATAGCCAAAAGTAAGGAATTTTAGTGATAGTTTAGTTAGTTTTTTAGTTCGGTGTACAAGAGAATCGGCACCAATGTCGATTTTCGAATTTTCAAGATAGTAATGATAATGACATTAATAATACTGATGACAAGAAGCCTATGTATGAAAAGCTTTAAATAAGTGTATTGGAAACGCCGGGGACGCCCTAGGACGACGTAATTAGTGACTTTATTGGTGATGTGCTTCAGAAAGGTCAGGTGCGTAGTACTCGGTACCAGTGTGCGTGTATGACCAGATATATGAACGTAAATGAGGCTAAAGGAGTACGTATTCATGGATCGTAGCAGGTGGCGTTCTTTAGTTTCTGCCTAAGTGTATTGAATGTGTACATGGCTAAACTCAATTCCACTGTTTAGAACGAAAAGGAGTACCTATGTTTCACCTCATACTAATGTCGCTGTGTGTGAACTTACCCAATAAACAGAAAAGAGAATCTTTCCATAATTAAGAAAACAACCAAAATTCAAAATCGTCATGGGCAGCCTTGTTCCACCCGCTACTGAGAATAGGGCTCCTCCTATTTGTGCCATGCTTCCCTGGTTTGTGCGAGTCTCATCCAGGTCTTCACTGGGATATTCTGTAGGTCGTCCAGCCACCCGGCTATTGGTCTGCCAACGCTCCTACCGTTTCTCGGCAAGCATTCTGTTTGAGCTGACACCCAAAAAAAAATATTGTCTTGCTCAAATACAATAAAAAAATATCGCACTGTCTCGCATCGCATTGGGAGCGGCACATAGAAATAAATTAATTGTGAATTGAGACAAGGAGCTTCCCATTTCTCATATTTATTTCACATTCAAGAATAAATTTGTTTGAAACGTTAACGTCTTCGTCTCTGTTCCGATAATGGAGTCGCTTACACTCGAATTATTTTGTCGAACAATGTCTATGAAATATGATTACAAATTACAACGAACTTTGACAGAAGAAATGTTGGATTTTTGGCCGTGATTTGAATTATTTCCGAAGGGTGACAGAGTGGTTTTGCAGTAATCTACAAAAGGAAACGAATTAAGAGACGTAGGTACCCACTTTTTATATTTATCAGAAGCCCACTTACCTGTAGAGAGACAAACACGGTTATTTTATAAATAGTTCTACCTACCTACTTGTATTTATGGGTAATATCATTTGTTCAGACATACCTATAGAGCGAAGAATCTAAAATGATAATACAAAGTAACATTACCAAACTCAGAAGTTTCATAATTAAGGCTCTCACAAACAGGCGCGACGCGACTCTACTAGAATAATTCCTATGAAAACTTCATGGAAATTGATGTACTAGAGTCGCGTCGTGCTGTCGCGTAGCGCCGGTCTGCGGGGGGAGCCTTTATTCCCAGTAAGCAATATAATATGTACATAATTTACATGCAAAATATTTTGAGAAGTTGTGTAGGAAGCATAGGTATTCATGTCTTTTCGTACAGTTTTCTGAAACTTTATTTGGTCCCTAAACAATCTTGATTGAAAACAAACATGTAGGGAAAAACTTCTTTCAAATACCTACTTATAATAATCCAAGTCCAGAAATTACGAAACGACATTAGGTAGGTATTGGAGATAAACTGTTCACAGATACTCAGTAAGGAGTCACAAAGAAAAATATTTATTCGTAGTTCCACAAAACTCATAGGTAACTCCGGTTAAACGAAAAACTGTTATTTTGTTACGATGTCTTGTTTAGACCAGCGGGGTAACTGCGTAACACATTAACAGTAGGAATAGCTTTCATTTTGACAGTTCAACAACATTCATTGCGTTATTTACGTTTTTGAGCATACAAATTTTTCGAACATATGAAGCAATTGATTAGCAATAGGCTTCAAAATTATTCAGATTGTGATAGTGTGTTACGTAATTAGGATAAAGGTATAAACAACACACACAACACTGTTAAGTGGACTTCTTGTCGTAGTTGGATGTTAGTTTCTAACTTTATTTTTTTACTTTAACTGTTTCGGAATCAAGTTGGATCGCGATCTCGCTTTTTGAAGAGCTCGTGATTCAGGTCCAAAATCGAGACTAACAAGTCGCGCATTCCTGAAATATGCATGCGAATAGCATTGCATGAGTACCTAGTACCTACCTATCTGCCATTTTCATATCGTCTCGAACAAAAAAGATATAAAAACTTCCAGGTAATCAAATAACATGAGATTAAACAACAAATTACGTAATGAGGCTTAGTACAAATTAAGTCTTTAGGCTGTTTACTGTTTCAGAATAGCTCAATATTTTGCAAACTGAAGTGGCAACGGGCCGGCCATATTACCCCGCGGCCTAGAGCTACACGCTCAAGCGACACGCGGCTTGTGACAGCGACTGCGGGGAAAACAAATGAAAGAAGTTGTTTAGAGTTTACCACGAGTCACCGCGGCGCCACTTGCAGAGCGACGGACGGAAATATGTGACGCGCGCGTGTTTTACTGACGCAAGTCATGACGCAAGATACGTTGCAAGTCACATCGCAGTTCGCATCGCTCGAGGCCGTGAATGGGGCCTTAGCCGTAGAAGCGATGCTCATTGGGGAGGCCGTCTTCTTGAGCTTGCCCGTTCTTCTCCCTGAACCTACCACGCTTTGGAATGGGCAACGAGCTTCATCTTTCTGAATGACCGAATCGTTTGACAATTCAAAAGTGCCTGAAATGGTATAATTAATTGAAATAAATGCTTTGAGTTTGACTACCATTTCTTGGGCACAGACACCTTCCAAAGTGACACACAGCAACGACTTCAGATAACCCTTTCTTTGTTTTATCGTCATTAGATATGGATACGAGTACCAGACACGTCTGTGTAGTTAGGGGCCCGCTAGTTTTATTTAATTTGACCCTGTATAGTTTTCTACAATATTAATGTTTTAAACAACCAGTTCTAAAGAGCTTCCAAAATACAAACTAACTTTGGATTAAACTGCCGAACTAGTTATTCTACTTAAAGATTATACCCACAAGTATTATTAATGTAGTTTCTAATTAACACATCGAGGCAGCTAGACTTAATGTTCAAGTTTAAAGTTAGTGTTTTAACGACATTTTGAAATAATAAAGTTCGCAGTCGCGCTTCTCTTTAAGTTCGACATAATCTGCTAAAGCAAAGTTTGGATTTTAGTACAGTTTTTTCTAGCAGAAAATGGTCGTTTGAAGAGAAAAGAGCTTCAATATTAAAAGCAGAACAAATTATTGCTACGTTTCACTAGAAACATTTTGAATACTAAGGCATATACCTACATAAGACATATTTAATAAAGGCAAATAATAAAGCTTCCGAAAAACAAATTAACTTCCAGCGATCTGTGGTTGACTATAATACTAACTAAACTGTGTTAAAATGAATTACCGAATTTTTTTTACAAAATTAACCGACAAAAATGTTGTATTTAACGAACAAACATGAACTTATTCAAATTATAATTCTACGAAAAATAATCTATACTTTCAAATAAAATGAACTAAATTTCCAAAAAAAAACACTAATCTTCCTAAAAAATTACTAAGTTGCCGAAAACATATAATATGTTCCCGAAAATCCTAACCCTAAACGCTCGACGTCAGGGGCACCCCGAGGTTCGGTTGGTTAGGTTCCTTTAATCCCTTTAGACAGAAATAGGAGCCCCGCAGAGCGGGGCTCCGTCGACCTGCTTATTAACCCTAACCCTAGCCGGCCGACGTCAGGGGCACCCCGAGGTTTGGTATGTTAGGTTGATTCTAAATTTATAAGCTGGTGGAAAAATATTACGTCAGCAAATATTGTATTAATTTTTCAGTATTTTTAACCGACTTCACAAAAAGGAGGAGGTTCTCAATTCACCTCTGTTTTTTTTTTTTTTTTTTATGTGTGTGTTAGCTCATAACTTTTTTCTGGGTGAACCAATTTGGATGATTCTTTTTTTATTTGATAGGTGGAGCTTCACATGTGGTCCCATTTAAATTTGATCAAGGTCTGACCAGAAGTTTTTGAGTTATCCTTAATACTGCATATTTTTTCCACTTAGTTTATATGGATGATGTGTTAATAATTTGCTGTCACTGTTATTTACACACCAAGTAGTGGTATACGAATTTGTGTGGGGTAGGTACCGTAACTAAAAAGTGAAAAATAAAAACTTTTTTACAAAAAAACAGTAGTTGTTAATTGGGGTTTCTAGATCAGATCTTACCGAACTGATCTAGAAGCCCCCAATTAACTGTTCTGTTCATCTATTCATACAATATATTTATAATTTTTAACATCTATTTAAGTACAAACAAAGGTAACAATGTGTTGCTACGGTTACGATGCTGAATGTGAATTGAATGAATGAATCATGCAGTGATCGGTATGTGTTTTATACTATAGACCAGACACTAATACGTAGTAATGTTAATATCGTGTGTGGCGCTTGGCTTTGTGTTATACGTGAAACTGTGAACATGATCTTGTGTTGTTAATATGGAAGATGGCTGCATTCTTTCATTACCAGCAGAATATGTATACATGCGTTCAACTTTGTAATTAAATCATGTACCTACTGATTAGAATGTTTGAGTATTAAGCAATTTTTTTCTTCAATATCTATATAAGATGGTACAAGTTTAGATAGGTTTGCCCTGATTGGGAATCGAACCCGCTATGTCCCGACGCAGTATAGGTATATTACATAATAATAATAATCAATAGCTAGTATCCACTAAATAAAAATGCTTTTTTTTAATTAGCTTTTAATGTAATGTTACACAAATTAGTATAAGTAGTAAATACTCTATCTATGACTATGAAGTAGGTACATACTATTTACACGTACATAGTAAGGCGTCTTATATTATTATAATCATATAGTACCTATATGTATTATGTAAGTAAATATTCACGAACTATCTATTCATTAAAAAACACTTTCCAAATTCTCCTGGATCCTAACTATGAGGTCCTTGGTTGATTGGTATATACCGTCCATCATGGTATGTTTAACAACATGTTGTACGCACAAATCGGCTTTGCATTTGCATGAACTTTCCTCGCAATCGACAAAATCTTTTGCATCGTAGATTTCGATGCGAATTATCTTTAATCCTTTTAAAGGCCGCTTCACAAAACTGTAATGCGTTCCATCATTGGACCTTCTCTTCAGATTCAAACGCCTCGACGATTCTTCACCAACCTCGTTTTGCACTAGCCGAGGTTCCATAGCAGGGAAAATGAATAGATCTTGATTATCCTGTAAAAGTTAAAAAAAAAAAAAAAAATAAGTAATTACATAGGTACTCTATTATCTCATAATAATTATAGCATGATGCATTGATTTTCTGGTATGCAGTCCTCCATAATATCATTCATGCCTTTACTATTTAATCTCACAAAATGTATAAAATAATATTCTATTATTAATATTAAGACCTACCTTCTATGA
Organism: Griposia aprilina; assembly: GCA_916610205.1. Classification (NCBI taxonomy): domain Eukaryota; kingdom Metazoa; phylum Arthropoda; class Insecta; order Lepidoptera; family Noctuidae; genus Griposia; species Griposia aprilina. Next base: position 8,502,147 of record OU744305.1, on the reverse strand, counting down.
GATTCATAAAAGTAACGTAAAATAAATCATTTAACAATTTCTGAACAATAATAAAAATATTTTCTTACCGACATAACAGTTACTTATATTCACCCTGCTACCTGACTGAGAATTCGATTTGATTTGATTTTTTTATCTTTATTTCACAACTTATATATTTTTTTTAAACATGTTTTTAAGGTTGAAAATCAAATATTTTTTTATATCATTCCCAAACTTTGCATAAATGGTTTGATGTAACAAGACTCTCCCGACTGCCCGGCGCCGCCGCTGCATTGTTTACAATAATTCAATACTAATATCAGAGATCCAAATGTATGTTTGTTCGTTGACAATTTTCTCATACATTTATCATGATATTAATGCACAAGTAAAGTCAGGGTATAAGACTAGTATGTGCGTTTTCTTGCTGCGGCAAATCTTTATTACGTATGTTTAAGGTTGAGAATTGAACTACTTAATTATGTTAGCGCTAGGTAAGCATTTTCCAAATACGGACAAATTTGACTCAGGATTTTTAGTAAGTCTTACTTTCCTTTTATGGGTAAAAAATGACGTAGATTTGATGGTATTTAAATCGGGACGTGGACATCTGGAGCGTCATTACATACCTCTGCCGGCCAATATCAACATCGAGGACTACACCGTTAAAAAAATGTAAGTCATAATTATTAATACATATTTTTTTCTTTGTTATAATGTAGTATATTAATAAGACGATGTTCTATTCATTCGGATGTGTAAAGTCGCATCTTAGTGATGTTGTATCGGAGTGGTTTATGTCAAGCTGATTGGTTATTATATCTAATTAATTCAGTGAAAACGAAACGGTTAAACGGTTACGATATTCTATTTACTAACTCTAATTTAAAAATGAGGCTCATTATAGTAACACTCGTTTGGTTTTTCGTTACAATCATTATGATTACCTACCTAATATAATTTAGTTTCCTTGTTTTCTATTGTTGTTAGTTTTCACATTGAAGTTCTTTCATCACAATAAGTTACAGAATAGAATAAGTAAACATAATGATGGCAAGCCTCCCTTTATTGATTGAAACTTTAACTTTTTGTTTTATTTTTTTTTCAGGTCCCATCAAGTAAATGCTGAAGCGTTGTTCCCATCCGACGACGAAGTTCAGCTGCGTGAACCTGAGAAGAGGTCAAAAAAAAGGAAACGAGCGGACTCCCCGTCGTGCTCACTGCCGGCACCGAGTACATCACGAGCGAGCCCTGCCCCTATGTGTCCGCAGTCTTCATCATGGGGTAAGAAGAAGCCAATTATCAAGCCAATCGCTCCGAAGAGAGCAACGGTTCATGATATATTCGGGAGCGACAGTGACGACGACGCTGTGGGACAGCCTTCAGCCCCCGGTAAACCTATTCCACAGCTACAATCCTCCATTAGTAGAAGACTCGCCAATGGGCATTCGCGTCAAACGTTCGATTGTAAACAGGGGACACACTATGTAGAGTTGAAAGTTTATAGTTGTGACGAAATAAAGAAGGTGCAACCGCTGAATAGATGGCGTCACGCAATTGTCTGCGTCAAAAATCGTACCGACCAAAACACAGACGCGTGGCAACACCTAACTAACTTTATTACTGCAACCCGGAAAGAGTTCCGCAATTGCCCTCCTACCTTTATCAGTAATTATTACTGACCATTTAGAAATAATTACTGGTAAAAATATACTTGTTTAATTATTGTGTGTTGTGTTATTGTGTGTTATTTTTGTTTCTTATGCTACTATTACATTATCCTGAATTAAGGCTTTCGTAAAGGTTTGGTTACCTCTGACGTTCTGATTATTCAGAATGATAGAAAAGTAAAACTTTCTTAACCAGGAAGGACGCCTGCATTCAGGATAGTGCATTAACGATATTCCTTTATTTTTGTGTATCTTACTTACTAATTACCTATTACTTATTAATTATACTTGTAGTTACCTAGCTATTGATCGAATATTAACGTATTCATTACCTAGCTAATTTATTGACTTGCATTTGATTATAATTTTGTATTGTTAAATATAAGTTTTATTTAGAATAAATACATATAATTAATGTTTATGTTGTGTCTTTGTTTACAGTTACACACCCCTCCATCGCAAGATCTAATAATTTATTGAATTGTATGTACTGTCAAATTGAAATACCTAAAAACAAATTTCAATATCACTTGAGAACGAACTTTCATAAATCGAATTGCCTATTAAAATCTGAATTTGAGAATGTAGATATAATTGCTACGGCGTTTAAAAATAGAATAATTACATACCGACTTAATCCATCAGAAGAGTACCTCACACCAGAGGCGTTCCTTATGGATAATCAAGAACATATCATAAAACTAATTAGTGTTTGTACTGTAAAACATATTTGTATTAAAGTGAACTTCGAACTTTTCGCTTACTTTATTCTACCAAAGTCAGGAGAGCAAGAGCTGAAATCATTTAATACAAAGTATGTATCAATACATCACAGTACTGATATTAATGAATTATATTTAAATGTTATACATACATTTCAAAGAAAACTATCTGAATTTAAACATTGTGAATCTGGTTGGACTTGTCTCTTCATGAGTCATCTAGAGATTAATATTAACAAATACAATCCATTGAGAGGTGGCTCGTATTTAGAGTTACCGAGTGTAGTGAAACATTCAAAAAGTTGTATTAATATACAGAACAACGATGATCACTGTTTCCTGTGGAGTATTGTGGCAGCATTATTTCCACAAAAGAGTAATGTTTGCAGAACGAATTCCTACCCGCATTACTCCACAGTGCTGAATATAGATAATATGACGTTTCCACCATCATACACTGATATTAGAAATTTTGAAAAGAAAAATTCTGACATTAGTGTTAATATTTATGGACTAGACAAAAACATTGTAACTGGTCCTTTATATGCGACTAATTCAAAAAAGCGCAATCATGTGAACTTGTTGTATTTTGAGAAAAATGGCAAGAGTCACTATTGCTTAATCAAAAGTCTTTTACGACTGGTTAAACGGCAAATCACTCATCATAAAGGTAAAATGTATTTATGTGATTTATGTTTACAATGTTTCACAAGTGAAGTAAAGTACAACTCACATATGTGTAACAAAATATTAACTACTCTACCAGACAAAAATACTATTCTACAATTTAAAAATTATGAAAGGCAACAAAAAGTTAACTTCGTTATATATGCAGACTTTGAAAGTATTCTATTAAACCATAACGAATTTATAACACAGAGTACTCGTATGTACAAAGTTCACGAACCTTCTAGTTTTGGTTATTATATTTGTTGCTCACACGATCGTCATTTAAATAAATATGTTACATATAGGGGACTAGATTGTGTTGAAATATTTGTTCGAAATTTGCTAAGGGATGTAGAAGAAATTTGTAATATATTATCAAATAAACAACCTATGTTACCCTTAACGGTAGATCAAGCAAATAACTTTAATAATGCCACTATATGTCATATATGTAAACAGTTATTATTCGATGACAAGGTGAGAGACCATGATCATGTAACATCACAATATCGAGGTGCTGCACACTCCCATTGCAATTTAATGTACCGGGTGTGCCCATTCGTGCCGGTATTTTTCCATAACTTGGCAGGTTATGATTGTCATCTATTTATCAAAGAGTTAGCAAAATATGAAGGTGATTTTAAAATAATACCGAAAACTAAAGAAAAGTACATGTCTGTTACTAAAATTATTAAAAACAATAATATATCACACCCTGTTCAAATAAAATTTATTGATTCTTTCCAGTTCCTTAACACTAGTTTGGATGTGTTATCTAAAACTTTAAGTGATAATGACTTTATTAATTTATCAAATGAATTCCATGAAACAAATTTGGTGAAATTATTGCATCAAAAAGGCATTTATCCTTACGATTATATGGATTCTTTTTCTAAATACGATCAACAACATCTTCCCCCCAAAGAATGTTTTTACAACAGTTTAAAATGTGAACATATAACCGATGATGAATATAGACATGCACAAAAAATATGGCAAGTTTTTAGAATTAAATCTCTTGGTGATTATACAGATTTGTATTTAAAAACAGATGTGTTGTTACTCTGTGATATATTTGAAAAATTTAGGGGTACTTGTTTACGACATTATAACCTTGATCCAGCTTATTACATCTCCGCACCCAGCTTGAGCTGGGATGCGATGTTGTTATTTACAAAGGTTCAGTTAGAATTAATCAATGATATAGAGATTTACGAGCTTTTAGAAAAAGGTATACGTGGAGGATTAGCACAGTGCTCTCTTCGTAATGCAAAAGCTAATAATAAATATTTACCTAATTTTGATGTTTCTAAAGCATCGACTTACTTGATATATCTTGACTGCAATAATCTGTATGGTTACGCGATGACAAAGAAAATACCAATATCTGGTTTCCGATTTTTGTCACCTAAAGAAATATGTACAATTAATATAACAAGCATACCAGATGACTCCGATTACGGGTACATCTTAGAAGTTGATTTGGTTTATCCAGACTACTTACATAAAGCTCATCGTGATTTACCTTTTGCAGCAGAAAAATTTACTCCTCCGGGGAGCAAAAACCCAAAATTGATTGCAAACTTATATGATAAATGTAAATATGTCATACATTACGTTCATTTAAAAGAATGTATAAAAAACGGGCTTGTTCTAAAAAAGATTCACCGTATACTAACATTTAGGCAAGACAAGTTTTTACAGAAATATATTGACTTAAATACTCAATTACGTCAAGCTTCATCTTCGCCGTTTGAAAAAAACTTATTTAAACTATTTAACAATGCTGTATTTGGAAAAACTATTGAAAACAGACGAAAACAAGTTAACATTAAATTAGTGATGACATGGAATGATACAGACAACAAAACAAACAAAAGCCTCGGTGCTGCGAAATTAATTGCGAAACCTAACTTAAAAAATATTACCATTTTTTCAGAAAACTTTGTTGCTGTTCATTTAAGTCCAGACAAAATAATTCTTGACAGGCCGATATATATTGGCTTTACGGTTCTTGAATATGCAAAACAGCATTTGTACAAATTTCACTATGACTATATCAATAATAAATATAAAAATAAAGCAAGGCTTTGCTATACAGATACAGACAGTTTGCTTTATTTTATTAAGACTCCAGATATATATCAAGATATGTAAGAAGAAATACTGAAATTTGATACTAGTAATTTTGATGTTAACAATAGCTATCATATGCCTCGAGTCAACGCACAAATTCCTGGCCTATTTAAAGATGAGCTTGGGGGTGATATTATTACTGAATTCACTGGGCTTAGAGCTAAGCTTTACTGCATAAACAGTTTAAACGGAGAAATCAAGAAAGCTAAGGGTGTAACCAAGTATGTAACAAAGCGATTACGTTTATATAATTATAATAAAGCATTAATGAGTGACAAAAAATTTAAATGCAAAATGAATACTATTAAATCAATAAAACACGTATTGTTTTCTCAAGAGGTAGATAAAGTAGTTATCAATAATAGTGACGACAAGAGACAGATACTACCAAATCAAGTAGATACATTACCATGGGGGCATTGTGCCACAATATTTTAAATAAATACAATATTACAGTAATTAAGTAATACATATTAGTAAGCGCAGTATAATCCACTTTTCAATTTAAACTTACTTTATTTAATTAATTACATTGAATTATTATATTGTTATTTAATACATATTTACTTGGACTCTATTCGCTGTTTTATTATTAATCCTTTGTAAACATTACCTGTATAGCTTTGTCAAACTACACAGAGGGCCTAGACAAATGGCATTCGCTTCGGAGCGATTCTATTTCTACAATCGCTATCGCTTTTGCTAATGATTCCAAAAACTAGCAATAACGCTTGTCAAAAAGTGTCCCTTGGCTATGCATCTCTGTGGAAGTACCTAATCTTTCGACGCTGTCGATTCATTTCATAATCGAATGTTGTTTACATTGTCTTGCTAATTTTTATTCGTTGACCTATGATCACGTGACATTTCGATAGCTTATGTCAACCCCATACATTTTAGCTTTTCTACTAGCGTTATCGTTAATCTAATGTTACTTTGTCTAGGCCCTCTGGTACGATAATTTTATTTAGTTGTGAACATAATGGACGAACGTGTATGCTTATGGGAATCATAATTACTTAGCGTTTCTGATAAGCATTATAAATACTAGAACATATTTCTTTCTGACAGATACAAACATGAAGTGGATTAAGCAACCCGTTTCGTTAGAAGTAAAAAATATTGAGGTGAAGGAAAATAAGCTACATGCAAAGCATAGTGTTCTTCTACCGAATAATATAAGATGTATAATATGTGGTCCTTCGAATTGTGGAAAAACTAACGTCATGATTAGCTTGTTAGTTCACAAAAATGGTTTAAAGTTTAAAAATGTTTACTTGTATTCCAAGACTAGCTTTCAACCAAAATATAGTTTTCTAAAACAGATCTTAGAAAGAGTGCCCGATGTAAAACTGTTTATATTTAACTTTGACGACGAAGTTATTCATCCTAATGAGGCATTACCAAATTCTATTATCATATTTGATGATATGGTTTGTGAAAAGCAAATTAACATACGAAATTATTTCACAATGGGCAGACACAGAAGTATAGATTGTTTTTATTTATCTCAAACGTATTCTAAAATACCAAAGCAGTTATTACGTGACAATGTTAACTTTTTGATCATTTTCAAGCAAGATGAAGTTAACATGAAACATATATATGATGAACATGTTAGTTCTGATATGGAGTGGTCTAAGTTCAGAGATATGTGTTCCAAAACCTGGATCCATCCTTATGATTTTTTAACAATTAATAAGGATTGCGAAATAAATAAAGGCAGATATAGACAGTCATTTGACAACTTTATTTATTTTGATTAATGGTTATATAAAATATAAATGAAAACAAAAAAAATCATTTGAGCATAAATACTTCTGCGTACAAGTCGTATAATGGACCATAACATAACCAATCAATTAATAAACTCTGCGGACGCTATAAGGAAAAAGGTGAAACAAATGAAAGATTATGAATTTAGTACTGACACTCATCTGAAGTATTTTTTTAAACCTCTTGCTGACCCTCTTCATGCTATAGCAGCTAACAAGCAAATTTCTATAATAAAAAATGAAGATACTTGTGACGACCAACCTAAAAACACTGGTATCTTAGGTTCAAAAATGTTTTTGCGTGAAAAATCACATGGTATGTACAAACATGAATCACCGGAATCAGAAAAGTTTTATTCAGAAGACGAAGAAGGTAACACATCTGAATCAGAAAAAGTTAATAATGTGTCGCTGAAAAAAGAAGATATCTTTGAAATATACGATGATATGAATATACCATTTGGTGTACGTAGTGAGAATGATATGCATATGATTGGAAATACAATAGTTAATTTCTCTACCACTCGTGAGAACTCTGATAAAGTGTATTTTATTCGGGTAGCTAATAAACAGTACAAAATAACACCTGGCCTTAAAGAATTATTGCTTCGCAAGAAGCCTGATTTAAGTTTGGTCGATTTAAAAGATAAACTAGTTTACAAAGAAATACTCATCACAACTAATGCTCATAAAAGAGACTTTGACCCTGCAGGCCAAGTTAAAGGTGATAAGGGTCTTAAATATTCACAAGTCATCAAACCGTTATTTCCCGAGTCTAGTAAACGCTTACAAGAACCTACAGAAGTTAAATCTAAACAAAAACGAGGTGCTGGTCTGCCGTATCTTAAAAAATATAAAAAAAATACCGAGCTTGTTTATTGGGATGATCCTAATGAATTAGTGGACAGGCTTAAACTTTTGATCGCATCTAAAACTGCAGGTAATACTAATCTTGACAACGAAATTTTATCAATTATTGAAGAGTTGAAAGAAGCGGGTGTTATAAAAGAATAAAAAGACTCATTATATAAACTGAATATCAGTATAATTTTGTAATTCAGAAGTGACAGTTGAGAGAATGAGCAAAGTGAAAAGAGACATTATAAATGAAATTCATAGAAGTGCAAGAATACATTTTCCTCGAAGGCATGTAATATTAAAAGATATTGATGATCTTTGGCAAGCTGATTTAATGGATATGCAAAGTTTCTCCAAATTCAACAACAACAACAAATTCATATTAATTATCATTGATGGATTCTCTAAGTACGCTTGGGCTATTCCATTTAAACAAAAAAACAAAGAAGCTGTATCTGAAGCTTTTATTACATTATTGAGTAGAGAGAAACGCATCCCTAGAAACTTGCAAACCGATCTTGGAAAAGAATTTTACAATAAAAGTTTTGAAAAAATATTAATAAACAATTCTATCAACCACTACTGCACTTATTCGACTAAAAAGGCTTCAATTGTAGAACGATTAATAAGGACGATAAAGAGTAAGCTTTTCAAGGAATTTAGTTTCAAGGGGGATTATAAATGGACTGACGGGACACTTGAAAAAACCATTACTAGTTATAATAATACAATACATAGAACAATTGGTTTACCACCTGCTCAAGTAAATCATAGCAATAAAACTAAAGTACTACAGAGATATTTCAATCAAAATCGAACGAAAACAAAATGTCCTAAGTTTAAGATAGGCGATTTTGTTCGAATAAGTAAACATAAAGGTTGTTTTGAAAAAGGTTACACTCCTAATTGGTCAACAGAGATATTCAAGATCAGTAAAGTTCAAAACACAAATCCTGTTACATATTTATTAGAAGATGTTAAACAACAACCTATTTTAGGAGCTTTTTACAGTCAAGAATTACAAAAAACCAAACATCCTGATATTTACCTTGTGGAAAAAGTTTTAAAACGAAAAGGTAGAAAAGTTTTCGTGAAATGGTTGGGGTTATCATCCTGCGAAAATAGTTGGATTGACGATAGCAATGTTTCGTGAGTTGTTTGACAATATAACATCACGGTCTATGATACTGATCTCATTCTGTTTGTATACATGAAAGGAGAAGGACTTATAAATAATTTAATTAATAATTTACCATTTGAGATCCATTTGCCAGGATATAATTACTGTGGTCCAGGAACTAAATTAAGTGAAAGATTAACTCGAGGTGATAAAGGTGTAAACAAGTTAGATGAATATTGTAAACATCACGATATTGCATATAATAATTCGAAAAGTTTGAAAGATCGGCACAAAGCAGATATCATTTTATTAAAAATGGCAAAAAAACGTGCTTTGTCTTCCGATGCAAGCACAGGAGAAAAACTTGCTGCCAATTTAGTTAATAATATAATGTTAACGAAAGTAAGTTCTGGAGCTGGACTCAAAAAAAGCTTTAAAAATTTAGTAACCAATACTAAAAAATACATTAAAAAAGTTAAACCGAAGTGTAGGAAAAAACTAATAGAATTGGCCTACGCTGCTGCTAGAGAATTGAATCATGATTCATCTGCCAGGATTCCACGTATAATACCAATTCCTAAGTCTGGAGGGGTTCTACCTTTAATACCAATATTTGCTGGTTTGTCCGCTGCCGGCAGTATTGCAAGCGGTATTGCTGGAATCGTCAAAACCATAAATGAATATAGAGTTGCAAAGAAGCATTTAGAAGAAATGAAAAGACATAGTAAGAATGTGGAAGGTGTATGTATTGGAAACGGACTGCGGCTAAACCGTTACAAGGATGGACTTGGAATATATACAAATTTAAAGAAAAAAAACTAAATCATAGGCTACCTAATCGTGCACTTACTAATATAGATATCATACATTTTACGAAAAACGTTCCATATTTTCGCGGAGTGTTCATGAGAGATACCTTGCCGAAGTCTTCCTTTTCTAAAGAGTGCGGAATCATAAATTTAGATAATTCTAAAAATTCTGGTACACATTGGGTAGCCTATGTAATTTTAAATGAATATGTTGAGTACTTTGATAGTTACGGCAACTTGAAACCTCCAATAGAATTTGTTCGCTATGTAGATTCTAACAATATTAATTATAATTACAATAATTTGCAAAATAACAACTTATTCAATTGCGGACATTTATGCATTAGATTTCTTAAAGAGTTTTGGAAAAAGCAAAGTTTTATCAAATAATCTCTTAAAAAAGGTTTAAATGATACGTACCGTCTACATACGAGAACACTTTGACTTTATCTGTCACAAGAGGTGAATGTCAATTATATTGAGAAAATAAAAAAATGATAGTTTACAATATAAAATCAACTGCCAAAGTTAATAGTTTTACTCGTTCTCATACCTTCAAAAGACGAAGACATATTATACGAACTATAAAAAAAATAAGTAAAGATAATAAATTATTCCTTCGAGCTTTAGGATTTAAATTATGAGTATTCTTCAAGTGAATGATTTACCACAATTCGACAACTCTGTAGTGAGTTATGAAATTCATACATATAATCCATATAGCAACAGTTTTAATGAAAATGATGAAATACGTATACCCATAAATCAGCAAGATTTGTACGTATTACCTTCAGCTAGCTACATTTACGTTGAAGGTCGAGCCACTACAATTTCGAAAGATGGAGCAGGAAAACTAACACGAAAGGTTGTTAATTTTACCAATAATCATATATCATTTCTATTTCAAGACATTCGATATGAAATTAACGGTGTAGAGATGGACCGAATAAAAAATGCAGGTATTTCTACAACTCTAAAATCATATGTGTCAATGAGCCAGGGGGAAAGTAAGGCTGCTGCTATTTGGGGTTGGAATTTGAATGGGGTGAAAGATAATGATGGTATTTTTAGTGCTCTTATACCTTTGAATAAAGTTTTAGGATTTGCGGAAGATTATAATAAAATTATCATTAACTGTAAACATGAACTTATAATTAAAAGAAGCGGTTCGAATCTTAATAGTGTTATACTTGATAATAATGATTCCATTGAAGTAAGTATAGAGAGACTGCAATGGCGTATGCCTCATATGAAAGTTTCAGATCGGGAAAGACTTTCTTTACTTAAATATTTTGAAAAAGATCGTCCTATTCAAATAGCTTTCAGAAATTGGGACTTGTACGAATATCCTTTATTACCTAGAACTACAAAACATTCCTGGGTTGTTAAAACTGCTTCACAACTCGAAAAACCAAGGTATGTGATCTTTGGTTTGCAGACAAATAGAAAAAATATGAAAAGTAAAGACTGCTCAATATTTGACCATTGTAAATTAACTAATGTTACTCTTTTTTTAAATTCTCAATATTATCCATACGAATCGGTGAATGCGAAGTTTTCTGAAGATAAGTATTATATATTATATGAAATGTTCACCAAATTTCGTCAGTCTTATTATAACACCCGGTCTGAACCAATGCTTGGTTTGGACGAATTTAAAGAAAAGGCTCCTTTATTTGTAATTGATTGCTCAAGACAGAACGAAGCCTTGAAAACTGGGGCTGTAGATGTAAGACTGGAAATAGAAAGTTCTGAAGATATACCAGAAAATACATCTGCCAATTGTCTAATCATCAACGACCGTCTATTCGAATATAAACCCATAGGTGGTATTGTAAAGAAATTATTATGAACGCTATAGTCGATGTGCAAGGCTTTAAGACGGAAAGTAACGAGTTCATCGTGAAAGAAATAGCAGTAGCATGCGGAAATCAAATTATGGTATTATGTATTAACATGTATTTAATGTAAAATGTTAAACTTGATGCAAATAAATTATTATTATTATTATTATTATTATTATTATTAATCAAACCACCATACCCATTTTACAATCTCACAACAAAAGAAAGATTGCAAGTATATTGGATACAGAGAAACAGAAAACTTTTCTGGAGAGAGGGTTTTATACCATACTTAAAGTTACAGCAATATATTGTACCTTATCTGAAAGATAAAAACATTTATGTTAAAGGATGTGAAAAAGTGTCGTGGCTACGAAACATTGTAAAACATGATAAAATATATAATTTAGAAGATAAGAACTGTCCTAGTTTACAGAAATTATTTCATGATTATGGAATGTCTAATAATATATTTAGCTGTGTGTATCATTCGAATGTATGTGCTTTAAAAAATGTTACTTGTTTAAAAAAGTGGATTGATAGTGAAAATATTTTAACAGTAATTTAGAAGATAAGGGCTGCCTTGAAAAAATATAAGTTCGAAATTAAGCTGCATAGCTGTATATCATAACAATATAGTGAGAATAAAGGTTTTTGAGTAAATGTTTTCTTGTTTTATTTCATAAGAAATATATTAGATACAGAATACCACAACGAACTGTGCTAAGTATAATATTCTAAAGATAGCAGCATATCTTGATAAAATGACAACACCAGATACAAGACTTCATTATGCTTTCATACATACCCGTATCAAGACTCATAAAATGATTCAAAATTATTCCAGCCCGCGTTATGAATTATTTAATAAATATAAAATGCGATTATGTTCATTTAGACATTATTGGGCTACAGTAGATTCAAAACGAAGATTGGTGATGGAAATGGCTGATGCAGGGTTTTTTTTACTGTGGAAGTGGTTTAAACGATAAAGTTATGTGTTTTTCGTGTGGGGGTGGTATCGAAGATTGGGAGTATTACCATGATCCTTGGATGCAACATGCTAATTTTTTTCCTGATTGCTTTTATTTGAATGCTGTAAAAGGAACAGATTATGTTGACAAATCAAAAAGTTTATTTTTTAAAGAAACAAAAATATAAAATTATTCTAAGGTGGAGGAGGATAGATTGATTGTCTGCTGAATAAGCTACTAAACTAAAAACTACTTACTATAAATTAAACTAAACCTATCTATAAATTACTTACAGTCATTTTTATGCAACATTCGATTCCTACAATTGTAGATAAAGGTTGAATCATAAACTGAATTAAACAATTTAAAAATAAATTAAATACATTCTATTAGCTACAATGCAAGATTCAGTGAAATATAGTTCTGAAAGCATTTGTAAAATTATTATTCAGAATGCTAATGGTGAGGCTATATTTGTCCGTGATATGCAGCTCGCTCATAAAAAATCGAGCCCAGATTCATCAAAACCTCAGATCAGAGATACAACGCAAGAAGATTTATTCTATCAAAACATGCATGATGCATTAAATTCGGAAAATATTGAAGAACTTTTCTTTAAAAGTGATAATAGAGACCTAACATTCTCCCGAGTTAACGATGTGCAGATTTGTCCTGAAAAATTGAAAGCAGGTTCACCAAAGTGTCGGGACACCGGCACATCAACAGTGAGGAACATAATGCGTGATTTAGTTATACCTGATTCAGAAGACATTATATGCTACCAGATTATACCGGAAGATGAAATTTCTTTTATTTGAATCAAGTTGAAATATTACATTTTAATTCTAATCTGATGAAAAGTGATATTTTAGGTTGAATAGATAAAAAATAGTGATACAGTTGATAATTGGACTTTAAATAGTTGTTAAAAAAATATTAATATATTGTATGAATAGATGAACAGAACAGTTAATTGGGGGCTTCTAGATCAGTTCGGTAAGATCTGATCTAGAAACCCCAATTAACAACTACTAAAAACAACCGAGTTCCAAAAAAAACACTAAAAGACGTGAAAAATAACTTTAATTTCGAAAGTCGGTGGTCAAAAACGAAAATACGAAACCAAAGACACCGACTTCCGAAATCAAAGTTATTTTTCACGTCTTTTAGTGTTTTTTTTGGAAGTTTGTTGTTTTTTTTGTAAAAAAGTTTTTTGTATTTTCGTTTTTGGCCACCGACTTCCGAAATTAAAGTAATTTTTCACGTCTTTTAGTGTTTTTTTTGGAAGTCGGTTGTTTTTTTGTAAAAAAGTTTTATTCGGTCGTTTCTTTATTTTTATTCGCATATAAGCTGCGGAAAGTTAGTATTTAAAGCAGTAAATTTCATATTTTGAGTACCCTTTAAACCAAGCATACTATAACATTAACGAGTTCCTAGAGGAAAGATTTGTGTTGACATAGTTGCTTATTTGATTTGACATGATTATTGTTTAGAGGTCTTATTAACTAATTTTTGTTTTTATGTTCCGTTGAATTTTTTTGTTATTTTAAATATATTACAATATTATTATTATTCTTTAATTACCGACTTAATTTATTGTTATTTTAAGAGAATGTGTTAATTAATAATATTTCTTGACATTGCACGTCACATCATGTGGCAAACGTGTCTGTACCTTGTAATGTTGTTACCATCCTATACGCATGTCTTTTCTTATATGTAGCCCGCCAAATTCAAATTTTCTTTGGTTTTTTGCAAATTGCAACCCTGTTTTACGTCGTATGTTGATCAACATGCGATTCGCGACTGTAGGAATGATATATTTACTGAATAATAATCATCAATTTCAAATCAATTGTCAAACTTTGGAAATTTGTCCTAAGAATCTTCATATGAAATATTCTGAAAAATTCTTAGGTGGAACAAATTTCCAAAGAAAATTTGAATTTAGCGGGCTATAGCTGAGGATCCACCTTAAATTTAATTAGCTAGCGAAATTTTTTTATCGTCATTAAATATCAATACCAATAACAATTTGGCCTTGTATAGCTGGATTGACTGGGTTGTGGCCAGATCAGAGTCACTCCATGTAAAATACTGGTATTCAGCTACATCCGGTTAGACTGGAAGCTGACCTCAACATAGGAGGGTCAAGGCAGATGATGAAAATAGACCTTTTTTTTCCAAAATTTAATCGCATATTGGTAAAAATTGTAAATATATGAGCAACACGTATCCATCTCATAATTAATTTACCTGTAATTGCGTTATATTTAATTATTTTTACCTATTGTGGTGTAGTAATTTTATTCTAGGTGCATCGTCATCACATATAATTATATAATTAATGTATACATAATATTGTAAAACATTTTTAAAAGAGTAACGGTGGAGTTTTTTGCCCATACTTCTCCATACGAAATTACGTTTTGGAAGGGGCAACTAGAATCAATTCTATTTTCTTGTAAATTTTGACGTTCAAAAGTGCCTTTTAAGTGCCTATTTGAAATAAATGATTTGACTTTGACTTTGGTACACCGCTGGGCAAAAAGCTCTCAAAAATAAAAGACAGACAAAATAAGGGAGTCAACGGAAGTGTGTTGTCGTCCCAGAGACAAAGCGAAAATCTTATGTGCCAGTAATTTCATCGGCACATACATACAGGGTGTAAAAGACCCATCACATAGCCGTCAACTACGCATTCTGTACACCAAACTAAGTAACATTGCACAAAAATAATTGCTGGAAAACAAAGACATTAAATTATTTACTCAACAATAGACGGGACATAGCGAACAAAATCGTAATCCGATACATTTGTCCTAGTGGGCAAAAGTCGCTCAGCCTAGCGTGGTACGCCTACATGTCGCTCTAATTTTGCTATATTATGCTAGATGGCGTCACTGAGACATGGGATCACAGTTTTTCTATGACATTTCTTTGCATAGCCTCTCTATAGTAGCTTAAATCTCTTTGCTGGAAAACGACTTTTATTTTTGGTGTGAATATTTTCTGTTTGCGGTAGTGCACAGTTTAACACACGCAAAACATTGTGCTTATGGATGCATGCAACGGTACAGGGGTCGTGGGGATATTTAAAGTTGTGTTATCACATTAAAAACTTGTTTTCTTAAAAAAACGTCAGTAATAGTTGTAATTTAGACCTTCAATATCTCCGTAACCAGAAGGTTCTCAGGTATGGTCTAGTACAAAAATAGATGCCGCAAGAATCCGCTGGACGCGGGATCCACAGAATCGGTCGAAGTGGCGGTGCTTGGGGGAGGCCTTAGTCCAGCAGTGGATGTCTTTCGGCTGAAATAATGATCATGATGATAATACCTTTGAAATTAGTAAGAAGATTTGAAATCAAATCAAAATCAAAAATGTTTATTTGCTAGATTAAGGTACATAAGGTGTTACAGTAAATTTGTTTCAGCATATCTTGCCATAACATGGCGTGCAAATGTATACACAATCAGCGATGCCATTTAATCTAACTTACAAATTACAGATTCTATTGATGTGTATTCTAAATACTCCTTTAATATAGTATTAAGTTGAAAAGTATTTTTATAAATATTGTCAGCGGTATTTCTTGAAAAGTATTTGGTAAATGATTGTAAATAATAATCGACATGCAGTATACATTTTTCTTATTTTTTTTTAGTGTTTGGTGGTTTGCTCTACCTACCATTATACAATTGTAGGTTAACTAGGTAGGTGTATAAATAATTATTTTAAGGTTAATCTACGTCGGAATCGCGTTAGTACCTACCAACAGATTAAATACATAAACAAAATCATTTTATTTCGGACACCTAAAATATCCATAAATTGTTGGTACTTGAAACGTTCTATTAAAGTATTAATAATTAAAAAAAAATACGGTTTATTAAATCAGAGAAGATTTGTTTGAATCGAAGGTATCCTTTATTTATTTTAGGATGCAACATAGGTAAGTGGCAATTTCTCAAGTAAAAAGGTCACAAAATTCTTGAATTAAATCAACAAAGGACATGTAACTATATAACTATAACACAAAAAATTGTTTCTTTTAAGTTTATGGTTTCGTGTTCCCAAAAATAATTTACGACGTACGACTCACAAACAATCAGTTGACTGTAGGTACTTCCTCTGACTACGTTTCAGCAATACTTACCTACGTTGTAAGAACGTTACTTAAAGACGATGAAGTTGCAACAAAAAGCTATACAAGTTACTCTTGAACATAACACTGAAAGGTTCCATATACATGTCTAGCGAGGGTTCCGCGATCATTTATCAAACTCGTTTTATTATATTTCACATTTTAGGGACCCGTTTATGTTTTGAAATGGGTAATAACCAATGTTTTTATTAAACAAATCAGAAAATTTAAAAAAAAAACACACAAATAAACAATAGGTATGAAACAGATTTTATTTTGCTATTTCTTAGTTTCATTAGATACTAAAAGTTTTAATTAATCATGAAAAATCCTCTGAAATATTTTTGTATACAGGTTGACTTGTAATTTGCCGTATTCCTTCCGCCGGTCCGTGACTTGTGACCTGGTCATGAGAACCTGGGTGCTTAGCGTGTTATGGATTTAGGGAGGTTAGAAAGTAGTGGGATGGCATTAACCGGTTAATTAATTCGCTTATCACACAATTTTTTAATATTTCAACCATTTGCAAATTCGACCTTTAGCATTATCGACTGTTTCATTGGCACCTTTCTAAATATTTTTTGACTGTTGTACCTCGTTATATAGCTAATTAAATGAACATGTCTTCCTCTCGTAATTTGTACGCTTAATACTGTAGTAAAATTTAGAGGCAACGTGTCAAAGTTCATGTACGTAGATGTTTTTTTTAAATGATTTAAAAACTTTTTCCTTTTTCTTTTAACTGCTTGATGTTTTAGAAAATCTGGTTCTATTGGAAGGTTTTTTAAAGTATTAGGTATACAATGGCATGACAATGATGGCCATAGAATTTGAGAGTTTAGAGAAAAGTGTTATTTAGTGACGAATTCTGATATATTTTCAAAAATACATAAAAAATGGCTTTTCTCATTACTTAATTGTTGCAAATGGGTTACACTATCACGTCCTGGAAGGAATACGTCAAATTACAAGTCACCCTGTATATTTTCAAAGTTACCGTGTGGTACAGGATGCGATAATCTTCTACCTAATAAAAATCTTAAATTCATTCAACTGGCTAGTTTTTAAATACTTTTTATTGTAATCTGTGGAGAACGTAGTGGGTAGCATAATTGTTTAAAATTGTATATTTAAGATATTATGACTGTTTTTATTGTGCTACTTTTTGTTTTATCCTTAAATAAATAAATAAATAAACTGCTGTCCGTTGAATGAATTTAAGATCCCACTGGGTCTAGAAGCATGAAATGTTGCACAAGATTTCTTTTTGTAACGAAAGTGAACATAAGGAAGGATTGTTGAAAATTCAACATCTAAAGGGGTAAAATAAGGGATGAACGTTTGTATGGAAGTTCGTAATTTTTACCGATAACACGTAGAAAATTCGCAAAAACTTGAACAGTTCAACAAGAAAAGATTTATTCACAATCGTCCCATACAAACAAATAAATTATTCACGTTTGAATTCCGGGGTAGACTTTATGTCACACGTCTCCAAGACGAATAGGATTCAAGTCGTGATATACTAGGGACGTAAGAAATACAGACATTAAGAGGGCGCGCACGGGTCCACTAGCGCCACTCTTTTAAAATAATATTATCCCGTGACTGAGAAGGAATTTTGAATAACGGCTCAATAAGCACCCTCGGTAATTGTGTCTAGAATTTTCTAATACCTTTTATAAACTTTCTTATTGAGACACGAAGCAACAAAATACGATCTAGAGGAATGTGCTGTCGCTTTTCTTTACATCGAATTTTGTTGCTTCGTGCCTCAATATGAAAGTTTATAAAGGTATTAGAAAATTCTAGATACACTTACCGAGGGTGCTTATTGAGCCGTTATTCAAAACTCCTGTTCAGAGACGAGATAATATTATTTTAAAGGAGTGGCCCTAGTGGACCCGTGTGCTACTTCGTAAGATCTAATTTATTTGCCTACAACCACGTCCCGTAAAATATGTGGTCCAGGGTTGTAGATTACACACAACATTTGTTTTCGTAGTTTTTGTTAAAATTACGAAATTTATCATAACTAACGTATCTATTCTTTGAATAAACCAACACTAATTTCTAATGCTTAAAGCTAAGGAAGCTATGCTGCTGCTACTGTTTAAGCTTTAAGTAGCGGTCAGATTAAGTCTAAAGTTAAATTAAAAGTAGAATAGCACGAAATATCTCATAGAGATAAACAACATTAGAACAACAAAATCATAATAAAATCTTATAAGAAACTAGCTTCTGCACGCGACTTCGTCCGCGTCAAATTTCTTGTTTTCAACATAAATTATATCCTATGATACTCAGTAATACTCTATCTTCCCATTAGTGAAAGAATTTTCGGAATCCATTCAGAGGGCCTAGACAAAATAACATTTGATTAGCGATGACGCTAGTCGAAACTACAGTTAAAAGTCAACCAGACAGTTAAGAGAGGCTCATTGATTTAAAAAAGTGTGCATCATTAGAAGTCCAATTTTTTTTAGAGGATCAGTTACATATTGTGTCCCGTATCTTATCCGGTCCTCTGTGCCCCAAAACATGCAGCCATAGTAACGTCAGCACTGCCACCGAAGCCGACGATGCCGTGGAAGTAGCGAAGTTTTAGACGAAGAAAAAGTTAAATATTTCCCTTAAGTAAGTACAATAACCAACCAGCCAGAACATAATGTCACTTGGCAGGCATGATGATCACTGCATACACATTACTTTCAGCATAAAAATAGATGCGCTCTCCAATTCTTGCAAATATTTTATTATTGTTCAAGTTTTTGTATACAGAACCATCTCCAAACATTTTTGGCATGTATTCGCCGCTTCCGGACGCAGTTTCAAGTATCTGAAGTCTGAAGTATGGTGTAACTGAGGACGGAAATATATTAACTTTTTTTGGTATAGTGATGTTATACGTGTCGAGATGCTATCAGTCAAGGAAAGGTTAGCTGGCTATTTGAAACTGACTGACTGCCTGAATATGACCGATGAGATTGTATGTCAATTCTTCATGTGAGCACTAGAATAATGACACAATTACCGTAGGGTGTCGGATTGAGCAGGAAAAGGTTAAAGGCATTTTTAGGTTTAGTTAGAGTTAGCATTTATACAGGAATACACTTCAACCTTGTTGGTCTTGTGACTGCATCATTGATCTCGTGGCCGCTAGTGCTACTGCTAAGCCTGAGGTCCTGAGTTCGATAACGATGCCTGCCGGGGTCGCGGATTGTTCGAAAGAGTTACCGTGGCCCTGGCGCTCAGGCAACTAAAGGAACACGGGTGGGTTTTAGTCAGTAAGAGTCTGACACGCCCTTACACTCCGCCCAGAGCGGGAGAGGTCATTAAAACTAGATGATAACCCTCCCAAAAAAAAAAGTTAAGTTAAGTAGGGCAAACTGTTATTGGGTTTTCAACCAGGAATTTCTCAGTAGCAGCCCGGAGTCTGGATTTGTGTCCAGTTAATGGCAATAGGCTCCCCCCTATTACTTCCATTTCTTCTTAGGGGTAGTCAGATAGGAAATGTCAATTTTATCTAGTTTATTTTTTTGGTTATATGACGTGTAAAAGTGATTCTGACATCTTATTTACAGAACAAACAATTTCATTACATGGGACTTAAACTTATCTGGCGTAAAAAGGGTAACACCACCACCATAAACACCACCAAATTTCATTAAAAAAAATCCTTCGGTTTCTTCTTTTCATTTTTTCATTCAATTCAACTGTATCTGACTACACTAGTTACTTATCTCTGGATGACTGTACATATTATAAAAAATGCCAAAAAAGAACTATATTTATGTACACGATAGCAGGGACATCGACGCGTGGGTCACTTTTCTATGAAACAGCAGTTTTTTTTTTTTTGATAACCGACGAAAATTTTCTACCCTGGGTGTCTAGAATTATGTGTTGAATTCATAGTTATAGTTTGATGACCCCGCCACCCTGTATAAAATATGCCATAGGTGCTAACTAAGAGTACGAGTATTATCAGTTGACGATCAAGATAACACAGGCGTCAAGGTCAAATCCAGTTACTGGATAACACGATACTTATCCCTTGGTAAAACTGGTTGTTAGACTTTTGAGCTTCTGACTACCCGTAATGACTGTCAAAGATCTACGAATGTCAGCCAGGACCAACGGCTTAACGAGCTTTCCGAGGCACGGAAAGCTCTCGATATGAAAATGGATGGTTACCCATCCACAAACCGACCACGGCAGGCGAAGCTGAAACTTTGATCGACCGTAGAGAAGATGCCTTAACAGACTGTTACCTATTATTATGTCAGAGTCTTGAAAAGAGCCGTTATATTCTGTAAAAATTTCACCTTGAAAACTTGTCTGGGGTGCGGTGAATGTACAAGTATTTCCCGGGCCCCCGACTCATGGTACTGGAGGTAACAGTGGGGTTTTAGGCGATAGGAGTACGAAATAAGCCTCCGTTCTTCCTAGACGGAGGGTATCCAAGAAGATTCCCCCAGGGAGAAAAAAAAACAAAAAGGTGAACTGTGCTGTCATTCTACCTGACGCTAGAGATCAAAGCGCAGGCCACACCGCCAGCCAGCTAGCGAGCGAGCGAGCGAGCCGGGCGAGCCTTGTTTCACCTCTTTTCATACTTCGGTTCACACCCCGAACTACAGAGATAAGCTGCCAACGAAATATCCGACGATGCCAGCGCTGCTATTCGTCCACCTCGTTAGCGTAGCTTACCTCTGTATTTTGCGGTGTGAACTGAAGTATGAAAAAATACACTACAAAGTGAAAAACTTTTTTACAAAAAAAACTACCGTGTCGGTGTCTTTGTATCTGTATTTTGTTTTTTGCCACCGAATTCCGAAATTAAAGTTATTTTTAACTTTGTAGTGTTTTTTTTGAAATCGGTTGTTTTTTTTATTTTTTCACTTTTTAGTGAGTCAGTTATTAATAAATCTAAGTTACAATAGCCTAATGTCAACTGCTCATCACCTTTTACAAAATATTCCTTTTCCCGACGCAGGGACGTTAATTGTTGAGGAGTTCTCCTGTTAAGAACCAAAACCACTTGAGCCGATGATGAAGCCACCATCAGCTCATCAGCATCAGATAAATTGCTTAGCAACCATATCAATGTAATCGAATCGCAACCACAATGAGTAGTTCCGGCGGCCACCTCTGGTCTTCATCATCAGTTCCACTTCACCAAATGGTGCTTTCTGAGAGCAAATGCACGAATTACTATTAAAAAAACCCAAATAGCTATAGGTGTGCCTATAAAATTTGAGGATTTCCTTCGTTTTCCATGGGATCCCCTCATCAGATTCTGACTTGGTGACAATGGGACCACCTCGAAAGCATACCCTTTCAAAAAAAAAAAAAAAAAACAAAATCGGTTCACTATTGACGGAGAAATCAATAATCATAGATAAAAAAAAAAACAAAAAAACATACATACAGCCAAAAATATAACCTCCTCCTTTTTGGAAGTCGGTTAAAAAGAAGTGAAACGATGTTCGCCCAGCTCGCTCGCTCGCTCGCTAGCTGGCGGTGTGGCCTGTGCTTGAGACGGAACGCTCCCGTCGCTCTCCCGCCCGTCCGTCCGTAGTTTTTGGTGCGAACCTAGATAGTTTAGCTCACAATATTTTTTTTTTCCTCCTAATTTGGCATCGCGTAGTTGTGACCTCTGAGGTCCTGGCTACTTAACAGGTCTTTCCTGTGGTGCCTTAAGCTAACTTAAAGCCTCCAGCCAGGGGCGAATTTCTTAGTTTCTAAGTGACCGCACGCTAAGGGCACCCCCTGTGGGGTACGGACCTCGGCTTAGGGCGTCACTGAGGGGAGGGCAGCAAGGTGGGACAAGCTGAATCGAATTTATAATATGATTATTAATCGGGGAAATTAAAGCTACAGGCTCAGCTACGGCGCGGGCTGGCGCTTCGTCGAGCAAGGGTCGGGGAGGACAATTACGTCGGGGGCGTCGCGATGGACCTCGGCGGCGAGGTCGGAACGATGGCGTTCTGTGTTTGTGCACTGTACTGGTGGCCCTACTGCTCTCCTGGAGGAGGGTTATGGGGTCATCGGGGTCGGTCAGGGCATGCCTTGGACGGCGGGTACTAATGATACGGGAGGGGGTATAACTGGCAGCCTCGACCACCAGAGGCCGATTGCGATGTGAGGCCGCGGAATCAAAGAAACGCTTGGAAATGCGCTTCATGAATTGACTGATAGTAGGGATTTTAAGATCGAGATGGAGGATCTCGTTTCGAACGAACCATGGGGAGCCGGTTGCCCTACGGAGGAAACGGTTTTGGAGGGTCTGCAACCTATGGATGTGGTGGGGTTTTGAGTGTGCGAAAACCACACTCGCATAGGTCATAAATTAGCTCACTAAAGCTTTGCTTGGTTTATATAGTTTCCCTCGCCTCGCTTCGCCCGCCAGCTCTCTCGCTCGCTCGCTAGCTGGCGATGTGGCCTGCGCTTTACACTATTGACAGCTCAGTTCAAGCTCATTTCACCTAAAAACGATAGTTTCACGGTGAGATTAAAACAGAATAATTCGGCAGATATTATACTCGTATCTCTAACGAAAACACACACACGAAAATAACACACAGCCAACAAGTAGTCCCCTAACTTTAAATGAAAAGTAGACGCAAGCATTGCAAAGTTTTAACAATAACGATACGAAACGTGACATAACTAGATCTAGCACGTTATTGTTATATCGTTATTTTAACTTCTTAACGAGTAGCTATACTTCCTCCACGAAGACGGAAGTGTTAAGTAATTGTAATAAGATACGCGTTTGTTAAGTGGTGTAAAGAATTGTTTGATTGTGTATTTTATTTATCAAATAAAATAGACAGCATATTTATCGCATGTATGAACATTACATCATGCTAATAAACCTGTAAATATTATGAGTAGGCGTAGCCGGGGCAATGTGGGTCACTTCAGGGAAAATCTTGAATAAAACCTTAGAAAACCAAGATCATGGAAAAATCAAAAGCCATTAGATGTTCTTTACAATGAACGTACCTATAACACTTCTTCTTAGTCTACTTGAATTTTGAGAAAATCGAATTTAAAAAAAATGTCGGGGTCATAATAGGTATGCCCTGTCTTATTAGGTCTAAAGTCTAAAACCGAGCAAAACAGCAGCAAATATGAAGGGTCTCGTCATCATTATCATATTAAATTATACATTTATTACATCATAATTATTTTATCAGTTTTTCATAAATTTTAATTTCATTTCCATGTACGATGTTATAAATTTTTCAATAATACCAATTTTAATTTAATTTAACTGAATATTAGCGCTTATTACTAAGTTAGCTTTTTTTTTCTAATTTATTGTTTTATGCATATGTGTTTACCTATAAGTCATTGTTGCGCGGATATTTAATTTTAAGAATGTATTATATCACTGTATTCTGTAGGAACAATTGTTGGTAAACATAATTTTATTTAAATATCCTCTTTGCCGGCACAGGAACAGTTACAGCCGGCACTTCTGTATCGTGTACGGCAAGTGACCAAACCCCTTTAGAATCTGAATACCATTATCCAGGGTACAAATACTCTAACTACTAGGTGTGTGTGTTCGTGTGTGTGTGTTCGTGTGTGTGTGTGTGTGGAGAAGAATGTAAAGAACGAAAACGTATTTTTCTTCTTAAATCTGTTTTCTGTGTCTGAGCTATTTCCAGATTATTTTTATAATGTGAACTGCTAGTGGTTCGTTTTAGTACTTATGCTTTGGGTTTTGGCTTGATATCTATAGGCGGTTACGGCTGTTTTCATCTCCCCTTAGCTTCATTTAGCATGTTCTGACTTCTCTTGGGAGTGGCGAACTATAATTGTATCTGCAGGAAAAAAGATAAACCCGAGGCAAAACGGGCATCTTGCTCATTTTGCCCCGCTCGAAATGCCCCCGAAGTCATATAAAATAAATGTGAACAAAATCGAAAGAATATTTGATATTAGTCCGCAAAATTTTCTAGTTATTTAGTCAAGTAATTGAACGTAGTAATAAACTAAACAAATTAGAATTTAACACAATCAGGAATTAGCTACACCACAGATTTCAAAATGAAAAATAATATCAAAGTGTCAACTTACGTTTTGTCGTTTTGTCTACGAGCATCGTGCAGGTACGCACACAAAACTACTTATCTTGCAAGCGCCAGGTCGACTGGAACGCGATCCGACTAGTTTGGAACGAGAAAAAAGAGGTGTCCGTCTTACCCCGGATTCCCCTAAATATATGATGATATCTTCATCAGGGTTTGTGCCTCAAAATGAAATCACCTTTTTGTTGTCCATCTGTCTGTCTCGTCATTATCACCATGTTCAGTATCATCTACAGCTGTATTTGGTATTCTGTCTGCCAATCACGAATTATTGACAATTCTCATGGAAATCTTTAGTCTGGGAAAAGACAAAAGAGTGAATTCGATTTAGTCCCGAGTCAGAGAGTTTATTGCACGTGCAATTATTTGTATTGGCAATTGCAGTGATTGGCAACCATACAGTAATTTTAGCTGGAATGAAATACAAAAACTACTGTGCTCTACCTCGAATATTTTTCAAGAAAACTGCCATTAAAAGAGATAAAAACTCCACATTTTCACCTCTCAATTCTACATAAAAAAATGCACTACAAATTGGTCAAAACGAAAAAAAAAACACGTTTTTGATGGTGGCGATTCTCTTTTCACAAAATTCTCTAAACTAGACTAAATTTCACCAAAATTTTGTTTGTTCCTGTCAAACGACGTTTCCCATTCTGAAATTGACTAAAGTTACACAACATAACCATAATATAGTTTGACAGCACTAATGTCATTTAGTTATTAAATTTTGTAAAAATGGCAATTTTGCTATTCTGAATTTGCCTTTTTTCACCAAAAATATTGATTATCAAACTAAATCAGACTACTCATATTTAATTGCGATTAAAAAGGTGTGAAATAATATTAGTTGTCGTGAACTAAAAGTTTGGATACTTGTGAATTTAGAAATCATTACGGAAGCTTATGTGTTTGCAGCTGTTGTCGATTCACGACATAACAAACAGACAGACTCAGAGGGCAGACACTTTCAAGATGTCCTTGATAGGGTTTCCAAGGCGACGAGAATACCGGAGATTTTCAATACTGAAAGAAAAACCGGATTATCTTTTCTCGAGACCACATTTTTATTAGTAAATGAGCTTTATTACGCTGAAATAAATAGCAAGAAAATCATGCTACCTAGATATATTTTTTTTCATATTGAAAACAGAAAAAATATCGCCGAAGTTCTAAACCGTTTTCGGTGAACAACCCAAGCAAAATCAAATTAGTCACTGATAATAAAAACAAATAGAGGGAAAGGAGGGGAGAGGAGGAGGAGGAGGGGTGGGGGGAAGGGTTTTATAGAGGGAAGAGATATAGATGTTGATTATCATAGTATTGATAATAATGAGGAATACGATGATCTTCAGCAAGTTTCACAAGATGCAGAAGACAGATATTTTGATTCAGAATCCAATGATATAGAGAATCTTGAAGAACACATGAAACTTGTTCAGGAATATGGAAAAAAGAACTCGGGAAGTAACCTTCATGATGATCCTTTGGACGAATTCATGAAACATATCACAAATAAACAATATACATAGTTTTATGCCGTTATTATGCTCCCTGAATTCCATTTAAATAAATGATTCATAAACAAAGATAATTATTTGATATTACTCAGTTTGTCTGGCGAAATGTGGGTGTGCTATAGGTACACCTCTGCCTAACCCTTCGGGGAATACAGGCGTGATGTTATGTATGTATGTGTACTCAGTTTGTTTTGCACTTCGGATCATTTAGGTCACTTTCATTAATTTTTTATTTTAATTTCCGACAAATCTTGGTCTATTGTCTATTCAACTTAGCGATAATTCGATTTTAGTTGTGTCAAAATTGTTTTTAAGTTTAGAGAATCTTGTTTGCAGAATAGCTTTTAAGATGCTCAAAACGTGATATGAAACGTGAAATGATAGTTTAGTTTAGTTCGGTGTACAAGAGAATCGGTACCATTACCAGCCCATTTAGTTTGAAAAACAGACCAAATGCTGCAATAAGGGTAACGCAGTGGAACGTTGTAGAGCGTGCTTAGAGGTCGTTAGTGAAGGCTGCGGAAACTAGCTAAAATGGAAAAATAGACAGGATTGCAACCAGCCTGGGTAGTCTAGATAGACTGTGTTTGTAAGCTTTGGAGCATACGTGCTGAAGAATCTAAAAATGAACTTCATTATAATGCAGCTATGCATTTTTTTTGCAAAAGTAGATGACGCTATTCAAAAACGTGATTAAATAATGTTCGCAGCTTTTAAATCTTTACAGAATGTCGAACAATTATTCTACCTAGCGTTTATGTGGAAACAAACACGTTGAATATAGATAAAAATGCGCTCTTGTATCAATTTAGGTGAAAGTTTGAAACTAGTCATTATTATAAATAAAAATTTGGAAAATCCAAAAGTGCACGACTCATAATGCTCATTTAATTATGAAATATAAAAAAAAAAAAAAAAACTTAAGTCGGAAGAAGGTACTGCACAAGCGCCCCTGGTGGAATAAATGTACATAATATCTATAGATATATCACCATCCATATGTTAATTTTCTATGGATATAAATAGATGTACAGTCTTGTAGTTTTCGTTTTTTATTAATTGTAATTAAACGACACTGAATTAATTAGCCATTCGCATTCAGTGACCTACAATCGTCGATTAGAATTAAAAAAATAAAAAAAATAACTCAAATAATGGTTTTTTTCACAAGTTACAGTGTTTCCGGGTTTCACACATGACGGACAGGATTTTTTTTTGACCTATTTTGGCTTTTTTTTCCAATTCTATTGCAGTAAATCAATTTTTAAAAGTATGAAATTAATCTCCATTAAATTATCTCGACAATAGTATGCAAAATATCTTGATTCCGTGAACTAACAAGGCTATAATAATAAAAATAGCCGCCAAAATGAGGCGAAAAAAATTTTTCGATCGTAAAGCACTCTCTGATGCTTCGCATCATGAGTCGTGCAAAAGTATCACAAGCTGCAGCACCATGGGCACTTAGCTCAGCCCGCATAAATAAATGGCCCTTTACCAGCGTATCAGCTTGTGTTAATTTTTTATACTAATGACTAGTTTGAAGCTTTCACCTTCCTTGATGACAAACTAGCAGAACGCCTGATGAAAGGTGTGTACCATGACCAGCAGTAAATTTTGGAAAACTGCATGTTCATCGGCGCCAAAACACTCTTAAAACCAATGAAAGTCATTCATGCTGCTTGGCTATAGGTATAGGAGTGGTCCCTTAGATGATAGCAACTTATCTAATGCGAAAAAATATAGTCCCTGTTTTGTTTATTAATAGAAACTTTGAAAGAAACAGACACCTGAGCATAAACAAAGAAGGGAGAAACATTTTCGAGTTTTGCTCATTTCACAAAAAGATGATTGATGAACACTTTTATGAATGTTGTTTGTAAAATATGGACTGCGAAGGTAAAAATACTGAAGTTTTGCGCGTTTTACCTAAAGTAAAGAGGAACTGTGATATGAATATTGTTCACAAGTAAACAATCAGAAATAAAAACTGTTTCTATTAATTTTCATCTACACTAATATAATTAGTGACTCTATGAGCTTTAGAGCTCGCGAGTCTGTCTTTGCATACCTTAAAATGAAATAAATATTCACCGCGCACCTTAAAACAAAAAGCGCGCACAAAGCGCGCGAAATGGCTGAAATACGTTTTTTTTACGTTTTTAACCTCCTTATCTCCGCACTTTGAAAATTTTCAAAAACTGAATAGACAAAAAAAATACTATATATAATTATCGAACCTGCTCAAATTTCACGAGAATCGGTTGAGAAGTGCGACCTGTAAAGGAGAACAACCATCCACCGGACATCGGACATACGAAAGCATTTTTGCCCAAGATGAAACGGAGACGCTTCGTTCGAGCTTCGCGCTCACTCGGTCACTAAAGAAGTGAGTTTGGAAGTTTAAATATAGGAGATAATCTCTGGAAGTACTCATCCGATCACGAAAATTCTTTCACTAGCGAAAAGCTACACTATTTCCGAATGCCATAGCGTATGTTTTATATTAAACTTGACTACAAAGCGGGTGAAGTCGCGGGCAGAAACTAGTGTATACATATTCAGGCTACGAAGATTCATAGATACCCAGATCGTATTTTGTTGCTTCGTGTCTCAATATGAAAGTTTATAAACTAAATAATAATATATTCCACCGCATTTACTTTTGTATATTTACGTAGGCTTTGTTTTAGGTATTAATGTACCAATATGCTTTTTCTTATAGTTGTTAGTAGATTATTTTTATCAGTTCGACTTAAATTTTACTGTCCCAATTATTGAAATGTAAAGTGATGGCCTGAAACACAGGTTTGAATTAACCTAGATCGGGCGTGTCCCTCCCTTATATTGTAATTCCGAATCATCATTATTTGCATCTGTAATAAAATTTTAGTTTTAGTTTATTTTTAAGCACTACAATATTGTATGGAAAATATTACTACAGTTGACTAAATGTACACTTTTTTTGTAAATGTTTTAATTCAATAAATATTATTATTATTATTATCTTGGTCAACCAAAAAATTATAACTTTATATACCTATGAATCTCATTGTCAGTCTCAAAATCTAAATCGACACACCCACTCTCACCTAGCTAGCTGGCCTTAATCTGTCGCCAATAATCCCCACTGCACATCAACATCACTAATTATATAAGGCTTAAGGCTTATAAGGAAGCAGTGTGCGTCGCTGCTGAGTCGTGTTAGGTCCAGTAGCAACAGTTTGATAAGCGTGTTCGCGGACAGGTGGGACTCTCCACTGCTGCGCCACTGGATACGTTTGCACACTACACTGTAAGCAGTGGAGAGTTCCTCCCGTTCCTAATGTGTGTAACTTTGCTTTTTATTTTGTGTGTTTGTTTTGTTTTGTTTGTGTTATTTTTAATGTGTATTAGTTGTTTTAAAATGTGTGTGTTGAAATATGGATAATTTTTCTGAAATAAATGTTTATTATTTATTTATTTATTAATGAAACGGATACAATTATTCATAGTCAATACGGATATTGCCGCATCCATTGAAACGTAATATTTGAATACGTAGGGTCACCACACTTTTGAAATGTGAACATTTGAGAAATGGAAACAACGTCGGCAAATTCTGTATTCACAAAGCAAAACATAGATGGATTTGTCATGTGAGTTCGTTTGTCTGTCATTTCGCAATGCGTTAGCCGTAGTTGGATTCCAGAACACAGTATGTAGCACAGTAACACAGTGTAACACAGTTGCACGCAATGATTACTAATCTACTCTCATTTACCTTCAATTCTTAATTCAGGTAGGTTCTAGCTCTTTGAACCTCTAGAACCTCTGAATTAGGAACAACAAGGAAGAAGACAACAACACACATAGGGACTGGGATGTTTGATAACATGTGCATCTAAAATGTGCGAAGCTTTTTACGTGTGTTAATGATTTTGAAAACTCTCTCTCTCTCTCTCTCTGCTGATGAAAACTTAAATCCCTAGAAAGAGGTTTAGTGAGATGAAGCGGTAAGTTCAAGACAGATTGCGATGCTAGAGCAATTGTACACGCTTTTTGTCTCAAAACTAGGTGACTAAATCCAAGTAATCCCCTTGCTTAGCCAGAATTCTGACAGCTGGCAACCCTGTTCGCAGCCATTACTTTAATTACTGGCCGGCGCTCGCCACACTGCATCGTGCATCTCTTTCACACAGCTAAACGAGCCGTGAAACTTACTTCACCTTTTCTATACGTTTTTATTTAGACTAAAGAGTGACGCTTTTACGGTGATGTTATGTGGCATCCTTATTTTGTGAAGTATTTTATTTTTCAATTCAGCACTGTGCTGCCTTGGTAAAACATGGCCTTAAATCTGAAATTTCTCTGGCTTAAAAAAGAATGTACAATTTTAAATTAAATAAATTTTCTACCAATAGTTGATGGAGTTCACGGATCTTTAGACAATCCATAACATAACATAACATAACATCACGCCTGTAATTGCCGAAAGGTTAGGCAGAGGAGTACTTGTAGTACACCTACATTTCAACAGTTATGTTTAAGTCCCATGTAATGTGGCGAGTCTATTGCCATCAACCGGGCAGAAATCCAGATTCCGTAAGACAATACATTTAAAGTTTTCTTCCAGGTCTATGTTCTATGTAAAATTGTTCACCTTAAATTTATATAAAAACTGAAATGATTAGAACACTTTAACAGAATAACCTAAAGGCCCAAATAAAGAGCCTAATAGCCTACTTAATGAAATAAGTGCTACGTCAACCCTCTTTTAGGTACCTAAAACGTTAGCTTTACGTGGGAAAGCTGTAACATTTCTCCCTGATATGGGATAATTAGAGTACGTTAAACAGACAAAGCTCATTTGGAAATCATCTGCTAATTGATCAGAAGAACTCTTGATTGCCAACTCACAAAACTAATTAGAGTGTTTGTTCGAAGTTTGAACGTTGAGTTGCCAAGTGCAATTAATTAATCAAAAGTTCATCATTTGGATAGCCGGGAATAGCATTCTAATAATAATTACCAGCCAGTACCTTTTTCTGTTCGTCATGTTCGTAAACGGGCGCCGTCAGTAGGGACTGGTCATTTAAATACCTGCCACGGCTTATTTTAATTTAATTTAAAATTTCAATTGTTTTTTTTTATCTTTTTATTACGGACTCTTTTAACGTTCTGCTTCGTTCTCACATGCATAATTTCAACATGAATGATGTAACCAATATTTTGTAACCATAATCTAGATTTAAAAGAGTATCCGTGGCATTTCCTGCCCGTTCTATTCTATATTATTATAAGTACTACTAACTATTTTCATCTTTCTGACTGACCGACTCCTTGGCAATTCAAAAGAGCTATGATTGGTTTATTTGAAATAAATGCTTTGAGTTTGAATTATGTAACTGCAAAAATACAGCCGCGGAAATTTATTGTTTAGAAAATTGACACTCTACGTCAATTTGCCGTATTATAGCCACTTGATACATCTTTTATGTGATCTGAAGATCGGACAATATAAGTTGGTAGTCAATTTGCTGAACGATTCATTTCCCTGACTTTACAAAAAACTACTTATCTTCAGAAAAAATGAGCAGTGACCTATGAAGATTGATTTTACGATTGTTTAGTACGTATTTGAGGTTTCAGGACTATGGAGTCCAGGATCCCTCACGATATTTTTCCACACAGTAAGTCAGTGTAGTACTTCACAAAAATCTAGTCTACAATATTCGTTTCTCTACGAAAAAAATACAAAGAAGCTAAGAAGGTTGTAGGTTACGTAGATGTCTCATTTAATTAACAGCGGGCACACAATAGCATAGGAAAACCGTTTGGCAAGATGAATCAAGATGGATGGTCAGTCAAATTGATGCGAGATGGATGGGTGGATGACTTCAATTAACTGGTCGGAAAAACCTGGATAAAATTGAAGCTAAACAGAAAAACTGGACAAGTGCGAGTGGAACTCGCGTGGATAGGGTCCCGTACGATAAATATGTTGCCTACCAAAACCAATTTGAGTAAAGTAGGTTGCCAAGACCTAACGCTTTGATTGGTAGAAAATTATCAGATCTAATGTAGAGCCAAGCCCCTAATTCTACAAGTTCTAACTCAGCAAATCTTACTTGCGAAACGGCCAAGCCGTACATTTTGACCAAGATGTAAGGTTTATAGAGTGGAGTACACGTCCGCCTATATATTCAAGGAAAATGCTTATCACCATCACTAAAAGAATGGATGTAAAATGTTACCTACCTATATTAATTTGGGCAAGAAAGCAGATACATCAAACTTACCTTAAAAGGTCCTATCCGTAAAACCTTTAAATAAATAACAACTACACATATCGTAACAGATCTCATTCATCTAAAATTTGACGTTAATTGAATAATGTAATCCTCATTTTAACAAATTCTCGAGGGGTTCAAATCTCGGTTACTACCCGGGGCCGTAGCCCCTCGAGATATCGTTAATCCCTGATATATAGTTAAGCTTCGGTTAACTTAACTGCCGGTAAGGCCTTATGCAGACCATCGGTGATTACGTCAGACAGTAAATGATTGCTGAATTAAGTTGTCGGCACACGGAGAAATTCATCTAGTTCAGACATTCATCTAGTAAACGAGACTGTGACGTCTGTATTTGTTTCGGCTTTTCTTCTCAGAGTAGTTAGATATGAAACGCCAACCACGTCTAGTTTAAAAAAATATTATTGACGTGTAAGGCTGCGTGGCCACGGCAAGAAATTTGTCGTGTCGGCTACAGACAAGACGAAAATATTCATGTACATGAGAAGAATTTTGTCGGGTCTATGCACAAAAGAATGTCGTGTCTGTTGCAGACAAGAAAAAATCTATGATGTACACGGTACGAATGGTTTCGTTCAGTCCTGTTTAAGACATTGTAGGGTATCGTGTCGTGTAATTGTGGGAAATAATGTTTACTACCAAGCAAAAAAATGGTGGAGAAAATGTAAAAAAGAAATCTAACTCCAAGAGCAAATACTGGTGCATCCTATGTTAAGTCAAAAACGTGAGTTTGCTAACTTCTACTTTGAACTGCGACAGTATGAGGAAAAGTTCGTCCTTTATTTTCGTATGAAAATCACTTCATAGGTCCACACGCTCAAACGTTCTCATGTGCACTGTACACACCGCCCCCCGACCCCTACAGATCGCGTCGTGTCTGGCGCAGACAAGATTTTTGTCTTGTACAGCGCTGACGCAGTGTACACTAGTCGTGTGTAGAAACGACACGAATTCTTGCATAGACCCGGCGATTTTTCTTGCAGTGGACACGCGGCCTTACAGTGTTTGTACAACTTATTACAGAAATAAAATCACTTATCGTTTAGTTGATACGTGCAGTTTTTCTGTAAGACTGTTTGTTATAAAAAGTATGTCGGAAATACGTTAAATCAATCGTTTGACTTTGACTAATCGGGATGCTAGCGCCACCAGGTGGCGCTGGACAGAGTCTATAACGCTAACGCTTGACCAGAGTACAGCAGAGTTTGTTGTTGGCGATTGAGCAGTGAACACGTTTAGAAACTGTAGCGCGTTCCGTATACTTGTGTCGTGTACCTACTACAGTGTGTGTAAATTATAATGTAATTTGAACTGCTAACGGTTTTTATATTGCGGATTAACCAACACTAACCATAGTACGCCAACAGTAGTTAAAATATGACTGATAATAACGAGTGAGACATACCTTCTCCGTCAAGTATATTTTATTATATTTGATAACCGACCGCAATTCGATTACAGCAAAGGCCACAGATACCTTT
Source organism: Griposia aprilina (assembly GCA_916610205.1). Taxonomy (NCBI): domain Eukaryota; kingdom Metazoa; phylum Arthropoda; class Insecta; order Lepidoptera; family Noctuidae; genus Griposia; species Griposia aprilina. The sequence continues at coordinate 8,468,042 of OU744305.1, read as the reverse complement.
TCTTTTTTTTTTTTTTGGTTGGGAATTCATTAAATGACCTATCCCGCTCTGGGCGGAGCGGAAGGGCGTGTCAGACTCTTACTGACTAAAACCCACCCGTGTTCCTTCAGTTGCCTGTGCGCTTGGGCCACGGTAACTCTTTCGAACAATCCGCGACCCCGGCAGGCATCGGCCCTATCGGACCCCGTCAATTATGCTGACAACTCTTTGAGGCGCGCGTGGAACACAACGCGCCGTCGACCCGGGCCTGGTCCTTACCGGAAGGCGAGCTGGGGCCACAGATACCTGGGATGTCTCTTACATGGTGGAGTCATCTCACGTTCCTATCATTGTAGCACTATATTTTGTTAGCCCTAGTGACTGACTGAGTCTTCTTCTTCTAGATAAGGTTTATATTTTTCAGATTACGGATGTTGTCGGGTCGAATACATCATCATTATTTCAGCCGAAGGACGTCCACTGCTGGACTTAGACCCCCAAGCACCGCCACTTCGACCGGTTCAGTGCTTTTCATTCAGTGGATTACTGCGGTCTATACTTTTTGGAAGGGGCAACTAGAATGAATTCTATTTTCTTGTAAATTTTGACGTTCAAAAGTGCCTTTTGTGTGCTTATTAGAAATAAATGACTTGACTTTGACATAGAATAAGTACAGTTAATATGATAAAATATATGCCACACTATTATAAAATTATCAACAGCAACTGACTAACATACACTATAGACAAGGAACTTGGATAACTGGCTTTCATCGACATCTCTAAGTTGGTCGTCTATGATCGCCCTAAGCCTTAAGGCAACTATATTGCATATTCCTATAGTTTATATTCGCTTACCTTGTAGTTTGCAAGCAAACTGACGGGTTTATTTGGCTGAACTATGTTGAGTACTTACAGCTGTAAATGTATCTTGCTCGGCTCGAATTATAATGGTAGTGTTGGTTTATCATGTTTAGATATCGTAACAAATCACGTATGCGGGGTTTAGCTAGCAAATTTAAAATAATCCTGCTGAGAGAGTCTCATATGTCAAAATAAAATCTTTCTCTAGTTGTAGCACATTAGGCGGAAGTGACGGTGTCTGAAGAGCAGTGGTGACCCAGTGGTATCGGCCCCGACTTACGAGTTGTAGGTCGTGGGTTCGAACCCAGGCAGGCGCTTTACTTTGTGGAAATAATTTCATCACAACTGCTCTCAAAACGGTGAAGGAAAACATCGTGAGGAAACCGACATGTCCTAGAACCAAAAATTCGAAGACATGTGACATCTACCAACCCGCACTGGGCCCGCGTGGTAGATTACAGCCCATTCCCTCTCAAAGAGAGGAGGCCTGTGTCCCAGCAGTGGGAACATTATAGGCTGATTATGCATGACGTTGTCTGGCTGTGCGAGTGCGCGGGCGTCTCTTGAGCTTGATTCGTATCCAACTCCATCGCTGTCTGCACTCTGACTGACGGGTGATTGACGAAATCCCATTGCCCGTTCACTCAAAAGCCACGACTGATGGTTGCATAATGCAAAAATCAAAATATCTAGCTTTTCGTCAATCAATTTCATGAAACCATTAGCCACTGTAAACATAGGTTATCCGTCAATCACAGCCTTGACTGTATTTAAACTGACAGCATAACCTACCGTCTAATGGACGTCTAATCACTGGGCCATTACGACACCATCAGATCATGCTATCAGGATTATTAAAAACTTTTTTACACAAAAAGACAACCGACTTCTAAAAAAAACACCACAAAGTGAAAAATATCTTTAATTTCGGAAGTCGGTGTCTTTGGATCTGTATTTTAGTTTTTTGCCACCGACTTCCGAAATTAAAGTTATTTTTCACTTTGTGGTGTTTTTTTTAGAAGTCGGTTGTCTTTTTTTGTAATGTTTTTTTTTTCACTTTTTGTGGGTCGGTATTAATTTATCTAGGTCACAATAGCCTTATTTCAACTGCTCATCACCTTTTACAAAATATTGCTTTTCCCGATGCAGGGACGTTAATTGTTCAGGAATTCTCCTGATAAAAACGAGAAGAGCTGGAGCTGATCGTAAAGCCACCATTAGCTCCATTTCACCATATGTATTGTGATGAGCTTAACTTGCTTAGCAACCATAATAAAGTAATCGAATCGCAACCACAATGAGTAGTTCCGGTGGCCACCTCTGGTCTTCATAATCAGTTCCACTTCACCAAATGCTGCTTTCCGAGAGCAAATGCACGAGTTACTATAAAAAATACCCAAATCGCTATAGGTGTGCCTATAAAATTTGAGGATTTCCCTCTTTTTCCATGGGTTTCCATCAGATTCTTATTTGGTGACAATGGGACTATCTCGAGAGCATACCCTATCAAATAAGAAAATAATTTTCAAAATCGGTGCACAATTGACGGAGGAATTGGTGAAAATACATTAAAAAAAAAAACATACATACAGTCGAACATATAACCTTTTCCTTTTTGGAAGTCGGTTAAAAATAAAACTTCGATTGAAGACAGAATTTCAATTGTTCTTAAATTCTGTAACTGCCTAGAGAATGGTAACTTCCTTGAAATTTTAATGCACAGGGGACAAAGGGAACTAGATATCAAAGATAATAAAAGATGGCTGTCATTACCCCTTAGCCGCTTTTTACGATACCTGTGGGAAGAAAGGTCTTGGTAATTTCATTTCTTGTCTGAAGTTCTCAGTACCTACGCACCTATTATTTAATCAAGTATTTTTCTTCTTTTTTTTTCTTGTTTTTTGCGTGCGGTTCGTAGGTAAACCATAACGAAACATTTTTTTATGTAAGTAAGTAAATTTTCATTGAATTTGCAAATCTTAATAAAAGAATAAAGTGCCTCTTAAGTCTTATGCTATCTTAAATAAGGAGTGTTACTTTTAACCAATAGATAGTCCGGTCATTTTAGACATAAAAATAGTGATCAAATAAAAAAAAATCCAACAGAGCCAAATCTTCGTAGAGACCTTAGGTTTACCACAAGGAATAAAGTGTCAAAAGTCCCCATCAGTCCCATGTGAGCTTAGGGACTTATTCGGGGCCCAAGGTCAAAATTTTAGGTTTTTTGGATTTTTCTCGAAAATGGTAAGTTTTATCGAAAAAGTACTTAAGAGCAAAGTTGTAGATCTTAAAATTCTCTATAAAAATGGTCCCTATGATTTTTTCTCTAAGACCCACTATTTCCCAGATATTGCGCTTGTAAGAATCACGTTCTACATAATATGCACACATTTCCACACCACCTGTGAGGTAGTGTACTCGGCGCGTTTTTTTTAACGTGGTATCCTCGGTAGGCCTATTCCACGAACCTTTATGACGTTATTTTCAGGAACAATAATTATTTAATAGTATGAAGATTATTGATATGGGTTACTGAGTTTAACTGTCGTTCTAACTTTTTTTTATTACTTTAATCTGACTCATACTCTTCATATTCAACTTCAACAATCATGTTTTCTTCAATTTCTTCTTCTCCTTCCTGTTGATGAACGCTTAGAAATTGTTCAAATGAAGATGAATCAGTTGTCTCTTCATCAAAATCACATGCATCTTCCTCTCTTGTATTTAATTGAACATTTGAGCAAGAGACACCTTGGCAATTGGTACACCCTGGAGAACACTGCAACCCTACTTTTTTACAGCCACATTTGGCACTACAACCTTTCTTGCAATTGCAAAAAATAGTGTTAAGAAGTTTTTCTGGAGCAGGGGGCAGTAAAGTTCGAATCGGTTCCAAAGTATTATTTATCAATTTCCAACCCCAGTCTTCAGGGTTCAGTTCATTGCCTTGCCATGTCTGAACTTGATAGTATACTCGAAACAAATGTTGACTAGCAGATGCCGATGTTGGAGGAAGACAAGATAGCTGTACTTGCTTTTTGTTTCGTGTATTTTTTACAAATGTTAAATATCTGTACGTATCTATGCAATCAATTTTTTTTGGAGCTCCATAAACCGCAAGAAGAAACCGAATTCCTTTAGTAATTAGTATTTGAGGTGAAGAATTAATTTCTGTAAATACTTTTGCGCAGTCAATCAAATCATTTTTTTAGGTAGGTAGGTATACGTGAGGCAGGTATACGAAGCAGGTATACGTGAACGACACCACATGGACAAAAGAATAGGCAGATGTTTTTCAAGGCCAGATGTTATTCAAGTAGAGAGGATTCGGTAAGGGACCGGCGGTCATTTTAGAGTAAATTTTCTTAGAATAGTATAATGTATACATAAAAGAGACACGAGTAGGCATTTTTGCTTGCTTGAGTACCTAAATATGTATATACGTGGCATATGTGTGCATACTATGTAGAACATGATTCTTACAAGCGCAATATCTGGGAAATAGTGGGTCTTAGAGAAAAAATCATAGGGACCATTTTTATAGAGAATTTTAAGATCTACAACTTTGTTCTGAGGTACTTTTTCGATAAATCTTACCGTTTTCGAGAAAAAGCCAAAAAACCTAAAATTTTGACCTTGGGCCCCGAATAAGTCCCTAAGCTCACATGGGACTGATGGGGACTTTTGACACTTTATTCCTTGTGGTAAACCTAAGGTCTCTACGAAGATTTGGCTCTGTCGGAATTTTCTTTATTTCAATTGTCTAAAATGACCGGACTAAGATGCCAGTTGCCAGTTTGAATTCGTAAACATTTTCGACCAGTACAACGATGTAATAAAAAAAGTAATGTGCAACATTAAGTACACAATTTCATCACTGAAATAAACACTTGGCCTCATTTTCTCTCACCACAATTTGGGTCTGGTCCCCAGAGTATTATGTAGCATTTTATGCATCCTGAAATTTACCAGGCAAAGAGGGATCTTGGGGTAACTAATAGCTTAAAAGTTTCGGGAAAATGGAAATAATTTCGGGTACCTTTTTATTCGTTTGAAGTTTTGTCTTCAATTTAATAATGAGGGGGCTCATTATTAAATTCAGTAAGGACGGTAATTAATAATGAGGTTTTACGCAAGAGGAAGGGAGCAGTGTTCCCGAAAAAGCTTGCTAATTAATGATGTTGCTTAAAAATACATCGCGATGACAAAAAAAAATACATCTCTGCATTAACCGAGTAACATTAATTATGGCTAAGACTAAGATGGATCAATTAAGATTTAAGAACACAATCATACATATGCTTCTTTATAAGGCAAAATATTGCTAACACGTACGCTCAAAGGAACTAAAAGTACATACTAAAATAGACCTTAGGTACTATTTTAAACACACACATCCAAAAAATTTGCAACCGAAGCCCATGCCATATTGAACATTCTCCTGGAGTTTATTAGCAAAGAACATTAGGGAAATACTCCTGGGTCCGTTTAAAAGGCTGATTACAGCCGCTTTATTCGGGTGAATGTTCATTCGAGTGAATGTTCATTTTTATTTTCTTTCACTTTTACACGACACTTGAAAAATGACATAGAAATGAACGTTCATCTGCTCTTTTTGTACGGCCGGTATACTGGGGTGGCTTCAAAGCACGCGACACAAAGTTACCAAACCCGACTAAAGTTTTTTTCCGTGTTTTTGGATCATTTGGAGCAGGAATGAATGATGCCGATGTAGCGTTTGTCAGGAGTCTCAACGGTAAATAGTCGAGTGATGCATAAAGTAATTAGTTAGTTGTTAAGCACATCACTAAAATGATGGAACAACACTAATTCTCTTGAGAAGACTCGTCCATTTTGATCTCACGCTGGTTTAGCTAGCAGCTATTTCTCTGACGCTCAGGATTCCTTGTACCCCGACCTAGGGTGAGTTCCTCATTAATTATTATTATTACCATACCTCCTGTGCCGGTCAAACGTTAATATTATCATCACCTATTTCACGGTTGTCCGGTGCTCAAGGATCTGAAATATGTATGCATTACTGCTGCATCCGGGCTGTGCAAGGCCTCACTGTGTTTAATAAGCCATATAGCGAGCCATCTATTATAATCATTGTTTTCTTTGTATTTTATGCTCACGTGTTACATACATAACTTCTTACGTGTGACACGCTGTCTTTACAACTCTCTGCCTGTAAGCCGCTGCGATGTGTTGAGCTTCTGCCTATCCTTCTCCTTACACCGTTCCTTGGTCGCCGAAGGGGAAAGGAAGGGCATATCGCACGCGGCTTGCTGCTTTTGCACCGCAATTAACATGCGTTCCCGAACGCGCCTTCCAGGGTTCTACGTCCTGGCTGAGGACCCAACTCACACGCTACTTCAACTTGCGCGCTGATACGTGACGGCTGTCGGCGTCCTACGGCCTGCTACAGAGGCCCGCTAACCGACCTGCGCGCAGCTGCGTGGCATGCTGTCGACGCCCTTTACTGAGACTCTTCGAAGGCCTTACTGGCCCCTTGTCGAGCCTGTGCGGCGGACCTACCAGCGGCTTGGATCCAAGGACGGTATCCTTCCTACCTAACAATAGTGACAGTGTTCAGTTGAACAGTGACCTACTTACTATAAATTATATTTATGAACATTAACTAGACTTTCTATTAACTACCTACTATCCGTTAACGGCCTGCGCAGTCTACCTGCAAAGCCCTAGCCGTTACACCGAATGCCGAAATCTAAACATAGTTGGATTTCGGCTCACTAATGAATTAATTCTGCACTTTTGGTTTATTTTTGTGTTCAGACGTTTCTCTTCGAGTGAAAGATGCTGAATGAAAGACATGAACAAAACAAAAACAAAAAACAAACAAACAAAAACAAAAGCTAATAAAAACCAAAACAAATCAGAGACTAGACGGGAGTGCGGAAATTAGATGTTTGAGCGAACTACGCTGGGTAGACGACATACGGATGTCGTGTGTAATAGCTTTAGGCGTAGGAAGGAAGCACATTTGATATGTTTATTATTATTTAGTGAATGTAATTTGAGGGAAAATTGTTAGGTGTTTGTAGACGATTTCTTGTTGAAGATGTGGAAGTGAGAAAGATCACTTTGGATTTGGGACAAATACTTATAGTCACAAGAAAGATTGAAAGTTTTATAAACCTTTTGTAGTAATAGCTTCATATCAATCTCAGTTTAATCTTAAAAAATATTTATTTTCTGAGTGTCTTTTAGAAATAATCATGTAGGTAGGTAATATTGTACCTACTCGTAAAACATGAATGAAACACGTTTTTCTCTATTTGATCCGAATTGTTTGGGAACCACGATGCCAGACAGATAGTCAAAAGCATTAAAGACTCCCGCAAACGACCGCGACGCGACAGCACAACACAAAGACACCGCTCGTCGCGCGACACGCAGTGCCTTTGTATAGCGCTGTCACGTCGCGCCAGTGTGCACGAGCCTTAAATCAACACCTCTGATTTTGCGTAAGTGGTTAAAAAGTGGAAAATTAAAAACTTTAGTAAAAGGTGGTTTGATTATGTAACTTGTACATTATATTGGTCCAAACTGGTCTGGACCGGGTCCAATACAGGTAATGTTAAAGTAAGTTTGGGTAATGTGGCGTGAACACGGACCATGTTAGTTTATTATAATGTGGTTATCCTTAGTCATGTTCTTGTGATACTGTTTGGAGAAAGTTGCTGGTAACCTGCTTTTGTATCATGCCCTCAGCATTGTGTAGTTTTGGATGAGTTTTGGGCAATGAAAAGGCAAAAAATAACTGGGGAAATGTGAGTGTGCGGTCACCAAAGGTGATAAGTAACCAGGGTCGTCGAATATAGTTGAAGTTTAGTAAGAAACCGATGGATGTTTTCGAATAAAATTTTATTTATTTAATAGAAAACAAACAGTTCCTTTATCAAATTTAATTCGAAAAAATCCATCGGTTTCTTATTATTCAACTATATCCGACGATCCTGGTTCCTTATTTCGAATCAAATGAAATCAAAATATTTTATTTCACTTAATCCAACATGGGCACTTATGAAACGTCAGAAGTTAGGTGCACGGTTCCAATTGGTTGTTTCCTATGGAGAAGAGCCGGCAAGAAAATCCACGGTAACTCTTTTAAAAATAAGGGGCTTTTACAATGTTTCCAATTACAGTGTTGATAGATATGGAAGGACAGTGTAGGCCTGTCAACAAGTAACAGGTACTCAACAAAATATAAAAAGATCTACGTCTACAAGTTGGGCCTACAACGTTCTCACATTCACAAAATATAGAAGAATCCATATAAAAATAAAAGCCTATTTAAACCAAATGACATGATTGCCATTACAACTGTAACAAATATGAATTAAAATCCTGTCTACAAAAGCCATACGTAAAGAGTTGAAATAATAATTAGAGGTTTATAATATCAAATAATAAGAAGATCAAGTCAAAGAAGAAAGTAAAAAAAAACAAAAAGACTTTTTTTATTGCCCTATTGAAATTAAATAAAAATGTCTATTTAGATTTAAGATTTTTTTTTTTCGTTTGTGTATATCGATGGAGTATCTACTCCATCGATCTACACATACGAAGACATTTTATTTGCATTAATAAATTATTTGCATTTACTCTGCTTTTGCATTAATAAATTCTTTGCATTTACTTTGCTTTTGCATTAATAAATTCTTTGCATTTACTCTGCTTTTGTATTAATAAATTCTTTGCATTTACTCTGCTTTTGCATTAATAAATTCTTTGCATTTACTCTGCTTTTGTATTAATAAATTCTTTGCATTTACTCTGCTTTTGCATTAATAAATTCTTTGCATTTACTCTGCTTTTGTATTAATAAATTCTTTGCATTTACTCTGCTTTTGCATTAATAAATTCTTTGCATTTACTCTGCTTTTGCATTAATAAATTCTTTTCGCGAATTTTGCTTATGCTGGATTTTCACCTTAGTTAATTCTGACGTTAAAGTGTGATAGAAAGATAAAACTAATAGTTATTAAAGGTTTTTATTGCGTAAAACAATTAGTAGTCTGTATATCCGCCATTAACGCGTATAACTCAATTGCAGCGATTCGATACTCAATATGAATTCATCCAAATCACAGTGTTGAATGGCCGGCCATGTTCTTTGTAACAGGAGAAACAGATTTTTTAGTGTGTGTATGGCATCCATATTTGGCAGAGCTCTTCTTTGAAGCATGTCCCATGCATGCTCAATGGGGGTCAAGTCTGGCGATTGAGCAGGCCATGGTAGGACATTGATGTTAGCTGCGGCAAGTGTGTTTGCAACGACTCTGGCAGTGTGTGGACGTGCATTATCATGCATAAGCAGAAATTAAGCACCAAATTCGGTCCGCAAAAGAATGACAACATCTGATACAATCATTTCAGCGTAAGTCTGTGCATTGAGATTGCTTCTGATCTAAATCAGTTCGGTTCTTCCGCTGATCGCATGGAAATCCTGGCATGATTTTACACGTTTTTTTCGTCCAGGGGTCTTCCAATACCGTGTACATCTAGTATCTGGCCGCATACCAAAGAGAGATTCGTCAGAAAAACACACGAAACACCCACTCTTCTTCTTCTCAATTTCTGTGTTGACGAGCCCATTGTAAACGGGCTCTGCGATTGCGGGGCTCAATAGGTGGTACACGTAGCGGCCTTCGGGAATGGAGACTGACTTCATTCAAGCGATTTCTTATGGTTTGATCACTTATTAACATCCCTGAAGAGCAGCTTTGAAGCCTCGAAACCAACACCGTCGCGGTCATTGTACGATTGCGTATGGTGATGCGAGCTCGTCCTCCATGTCGCTCTGCCACGCTGCGAGTGATGCAGTAACGTATCCAAAGTCGATTTATAACAATCTGCGCAGTGCCCAGAGCGATTGCCACAGCACGTTACTGATAACCAGCTTCCAACATTCCCACGGCTCTGACTATTTCTTCTCGGCTCAATTACATCTTCTTTCCATAACAACGTTCTATTGTAATGATTCCACTCAGGAGTATGGCAGAATTTTTACTGATTTGACCTCAAACCCGTTGCAAGATTATATAGGAATACGACTTGACAGAAGATTTTCATATTTAGACCGAAATTACGAAACCTTTTCAAATTACGAAATTTACTAAAAAGAATCCATGAATTACGAAATTTACTAAAAATTATCCATAGGAGTTACAATAAATGTACATAAAATCTGATTATCAGTAACTAGCAAAACGTGCTTGATCCCTAGACACTTTGATGTGTATATGCGTTTGGCTCTTAGACATTGTTAAGCAACAATGATACAACCGAAACAGTGGAAATGCATGAATAATTAACATAATATTACGCCTGTATTTCACAAAGGCTTAGGCAGAGGTGTACCCACTCACACCCACACACAGCCACATTTCGCCAGTTATGTTTAAGTCCGACGTAATAGAGGGCGAGCCTATTCCCTTCAACCGGGCACAAATCCAGACTCTGGACTGCTACTGAGAAATTCCAGATGGAAAAAACCCAACAACACTTTGCCCGACCCGGGAAGCGAACCGACAACTAGACCAACGGCGCAGTTTATTAATTTACTCGTTAAATAGAGCTACCCCTATTTCTAATAACAGGGAATCTGGACTATTGCCAAACGTATGGACACAATTCAATTCAGTTCAATTAAATTGATTAATTTAACTTCAACAGTTCTCTGGAGATTTGGATTTCTATTTCGGTTAGCTCAGCCAATGAGAGCCAATTGCAATTAAAACTAAATGAATTAAGAATAGCACCACTATTATTGTTAGGTGCACCTCTGCCTAACTCTTCGGGGAATATAGGCGCGATATTATGTGTGAATTAAGAATGAATTATTTATTCAGGACATTAGAACCTGTTTGTAAGGTTATATACTTGTATATATATGTGTGTCGGAAATACGTTAAATCAATCAGTTAACTTTGACTAATAGGGACACCAGCGCTACCAGGCGGCGCTCGACAGAGTCTACAACATAACGCTTGACCAGAGTTTATGCAGAGTTGGTCGGTGGCGGTCAAGCAGTGAACACGTTTAGAAACTGTCGCGCGTTCTGTATAGTTGTGTCGTGTACCTACAGTGTAAGATTCGCTAGTGTGATTAATTTGTTCGTAAATTATAATTTGATTTGAACTGCAAACGATTTTTCTATTGTGCAATAACCAATACTTCCCATAGTACGCCCACAGTAGTTAAAATAAGGCTGATGTCAACGAGAGAGACGTACCTTCTCAGTCACATAATAGTCGGCCAAATAATATAACAATAGCATTTTTTTCAATATTATTGTCCAATATTATTAATCCAGGATTTATATGAGATGCTACTAAGCGTGACATCCTAAACCAGCGCCCTAATTACGTAACACACTATCAATCACAAATTGAATTATTTTGATAGATATTGCTAATCCATTGCTTCATATGTTTGAAAAAGTTGTGTGGTCGACAACGTAAATAACGCAGTGAATGTTGTTGAACCGTCAAAATGAAAACTGCTAGCGTGTTACGTAATTACCCCGCTGTTTAAGCCATCAATATTTTAAGCTTGGGGCAATATTCCGTGCCAGATATTATGGTCGATTTTTAGGCATCGCTTTAAATTCTAATTGTATAACCTATATTTTCATCCATGTGTTACATTACTTAAACAATAAGTAAGACACAAAAGTTTCATCATATTTTCTTTCTTTTATTTCTTTCCACAGGTAAAGGTTTAGAATTATTTTTAGATAAATAACGTTATGAATTGTTCTTCTGAATAACTTCTGTACGCACTAGTAAAACTTTATGTAAAGGGAAAAATAAAATTCGACAACAGTAAGTTATCATTTCAAGCATTTATAACCTTTCTCGGGTCACGTGGTCAAGTTTACCTACTTTATGGCATCTGTTCCACCGCCGCCGGCGAGGAAGTGACTAGCTATGAATGATTTTCTCGCTCAAGAATCGTACAAATAATGAAGTCCCGTGTAAGTAAAAGAGATACATAATGTTAATACTTGATCGCTAAATGATAAATGATAAATGATTTTATTTCTGTAAGTAGGTTTGTACAAACACTTTTACACGTCAATCATATTTTTAAACTAGATGAGGTCGGCGTTTCCTATCTGACTACTCTGAGAAGAAAGGCCGAAACAAACTCAGAGGTCACAGTCTCTTTTAAAGTCCAGACATAATCTTGGTCAGATCATGTGAAGACCATGTAGATTGGTATCTGAAATGGTCTTTTGAGGAAAGAACCACACAGATTGAGTGGACCTATCCAGTCAGTGCACGCATTTGTCAGTAATCGTGCAGCTCAACTCAGGAAGTCAGAACTTAAGGAGCTCAACAATTCGACGAACAATACCAAAGAAAGGACATTTGGGTAGGCCACATAAATTACTCAATCTGCCAGATCATGATCAAAATTAACTGCGAAAAAAAAAGCAATGTAAATGTTCACACTACCGGTGAAAACTCTCTCTCCACTAGTTTGTCGCCGTGACAAGAGCTATCAAAGAAAGTACTCGCTCAGCGACGCTAGCTTGGTGGGCAGAACACTCGCTGAGAGACTTACGGCTGGGGGCTTACACTGTAAGTCCGTCAACGAAGATATAGGCCCGTTCGAAAGTAGTTCGATACATATAAGTGAACCCAACTCCCGATTTAAGTTTTTCGGACGGAAAAAAACCCATCGGTGTTAAGAATAACTGTCAAATGGTGCTGTCATTCACTCTTATTTCGGACCTCGAAGTAATCTTATGTCCGTAGGTGATATGGAGTAACAAACGCACGAAACATCGGCTGAAATTACGGATTTCGTGGTGGGAGATTTGACCCCCTGATACGCCTAGCAGCGAGTAATCGCTCGTCGCCGTTGCGCACTTTCAGCTCTTTGCTCGCCTACTCATTTCTAGTTGCTAGCTCGCTTCTCATTAATCGCCGGTGGTGTGACCGTAGATGCCTTATTCGCATGTAGCAAAAGGCAAAAGAGAGGAAATTGACTGTCGTAGAGTAGAACGCTGACGGCTGTTTGCAACACAGCCTATTATCATGTTACCTGCATAATAGAAACAGAAATGAAAACGACTTGATATGGGTTTCGCATCAAAGAAAGTTGTGAACAACATTCGAATGTTAGAATCATCTAACATTCGAATGTTGTTCACAACTTTCTTTACTGATGTACGATAAGCGACACAGGAAATGTCATTACGTTAATCATGGAAATAACTGGCATAACTTAATAGATGTGATGAGTACGTTAGGTAGGTATAGTCACCATGGATGCTTTCGAATGAAATTTTAATTTGGTTAATTACCTGATTGTTTTCTAATAATTAAATTACATTGTATTCGAAAACATTCATCGTTTTCTTACTAAACTTCAACTATATCGACGACCCTGGTTACTTATCACTTTAGGTAACCGTACACTACATACGGGACCTATGCTCGTGGTTAAATAATTACATACGCACGGGTCGATCGAAGATTAAGCGACGCTTGCCGCGGTCGGTTCGTGGATGGGCTTCATCCATCCAAACCCCTCCGCGCGTCGGAAAGCAGAGCAAGCCGTTGGTTACGGCTGTCATTCGTAGATCTATGACTGTCGTTATTGGTAGTCAGACGTCCAAAAGTCTGACAACCAATCTTCCCTAGGGGTATCGTGTTACCCAGTAAGTGGGTTGTGGAAGCCAGACAGGCAGTCTCTTCATGTAAAATACTTCTATTCAGCTGCTTCGGGTTAAACTGGAAGCCGACCCCAACATGTTGGGACCCATCACGTCTATGAAGTATGGCCCGTTAATTTAATTTGACACTCTATAAGTCAACAATAAACTACAGTCACCAATCTATCCGCGTAGCATGGTGATTATTCAAAAACCCTTGTACAGTTAAATTCCCCCGTAAAATTACAAGGGGTATTAAAATAATCACCATAAAACTTTTACTTCTTAGTTTTTCGATGGCAGTCTAAGTTGGCCCAGAATTTGGCTTCAAGTTTGGCACCTTCAGTAGCGTCCATCAGTTCCTGTAACGTGTAGACAACAGGACGAGCACCACATTTGCACCCCAGGGCGGAGTCCACTGTGAATCTCCAACTGAGCAGGATTCCCATGCTTCAATTAGGTAAATTAAATTGAAATTCGAGATTTTTGACTCGGTTAGTTTTTACCAGCAAACCAAATTTTTTGAAGAGTAATATGTGATGACCTTACAATATAAAAACAGTAACTTGCGTATAATATAAAGAAGATTAAGTTGATTGGCCAAATAAAAGATAACTTGTATGTGAAAACTAGCCAAGACAAATCTTGAGCTTCAATTTATCCTAAGTTCGTGCAAATAATTCGAATTCATTATTCTTAAACAACAGACATTGTTGTAGCGCAAAAAAACAAGAAATTCTGTTTTAAATTTATTATTGAATGTTGTTATATTCTTATAAATAAATTTCAGGATTATCTACAGAACTTTGCACCCCTTTAAATCTCAATTCTTTTGTCGGCGAAGTGGACAACCACGCATATTCTTTATATTGAACTTGGTTCCCATTTTCTCACGTATGTTTTTGATGGGTTGTCTACAAGGCTTCTTATTATCATGAGAAGGATCCAGGATCCTTGCTAAGTTTTGCATGAGATTTTTAACGTTCCTTACAAAGTTAAGGAAACAATATTTTTACAGCCGGAGAAAACAGTACTGTAACAATAATTATATTTTATTAATTACGAACTTTATCAGGAAATAAATATGCGAGCTATCAAAATGCAATTCATCATTTTCATCCCATTATAAAAGAGCGATATTCAATTCTTACAACTTCAAAACTTCTACAAGTTATACTATTTCCTAGCCCATTTAGTCGAATGATCTCATGCTGAATGGCAAAAGGGAGAATAATTTAAATATTTAAGAGCTCTTCAAGAATCAAATGGATGCAACTTTTTGATTCTTAGAGAGTTTCTCTTGACAATTGAGACGATTTGCTTTGTTGGTTTATTTGTTGGTTATAGTTTTCTTATAAAAGGGTTGAAAATGACTGAAATTAATTGTGTCAAAGGCATAGATGATCAACGTAGTGTCCTCAGGCTGGATAGAACAAAAATCTGTGCCACATATCTGTGGGGTAATTACGTCAAACACATAAAATGGCAATCGATCTCAACGCCTTTCATTTTGACAGTTTAGTCACGTTCATTGCGTTACTTACATAGGTTTTAGAGCAGAAGATTTTTTCAAAACTATGAAGCATTAGATTAGGAATTTCCTTCAAAACCCTTGGGTTGTGATTGAAAGTGTATTACGTACTTAGGGTGCTGGTAGCCTATATGATTTTATATTGGAGAGGCCTATGATCAGTAGGTAAACAAGTATCAGGTGTCATTTGTAGTAAATAATAAATGATAAATGATAAATGATTTTATTTCTGTAAGTAGGTTTGTACAAACACTTTTACACGTCAATCATATTTTTAAATTAGATGAGGTCGGCGTTTCCTATCTGACTACTCTGAGAAGAAAGGCCGAAACAAACTCAGAGGTCACAGTCTCTTTTAAAGTTCAGACATAATCTTGGTCAGATCATGTGAAGACCACGTAGATTGGTATCTGAAATGGTCTTTTGAGGAAAGAACCACACAGATTGAGTGGACCTGTCCAGTCAGTGCACGCATTTGTCAGTAATCGTGCAGCTCAACTCAGGAAGTTAGGACTTAAGGAGCTCAACGATTCGACGAACAATACCAAAGAAAGGACATTTGGGTAGGCCACATAAATTACTCAATCTGCCAGATCATGATTAAAATCAACTGCGAAAAAAAAGCAATGACCCACGTAGGCCGATGACAAAGTACGTGGGTTTTATTACATAATTTTAATACAAGGCGCGATGAAAGAACATTACATCAACTCGATTATAACTTAAGTTAAGAGCCTGAGAGTTGATCAACGCGCTATTAACAGTCAACTGGCCATGACGTGCTCTGCCGAGGTTGCGTATTGTTCGAAAGAGTTACCGTGGCCCTGGCGCACAGGCAACTGAAGGAACACGGGTGGATTTTAGTCAGTCAGTAAGAGTCTGACACACTCTTCCACTCCACCCAGACCGGGAGAGGTCATTTGAGGATTTCCCAGGAACACGGGTGGATTTTAGTCAGTAAGAGTTGAACACTCCGCCCAGAGCGGGAGAGGTCATTTGATGATTTCCCACCCAAAAATAAAAGCCATGGCGTACTAAGATAGACCCCCGAGGTGTAATTGTGTGCTTTGTTTAAATGTAAGGAACTTGTAATTGATAAAATAAATAAATAATCATGAAAACTGGACGAATAAGACTGTGTAAAATAAATGCAGGTCGATTTCTTCGCATTTATTAATTTTTTAATACGCAATAAGTAAACGAGGACAGGATAAGCGACCATTTTCATGTCCCTTGACCCCATTTCGTCACCTGTGTACATTGCACCTTATATTCAAATTTTAGACGCTAATAAGGTCCAAGTACTACTTTCTTTCCGTAGTACTCGCAACCGGCGTGCGTGGACGTAAACGAGGCAAAAGGTGTATGTATGTAAGTAAGTATCGTAGCAGGTGGCGTTCTGTAGTTTCTTCCTACCCCCATGGGAAGAAGGCGTGAGTTTATGTATGTACGTATGTAATAAAGCCCATGTTTCACTAGACTGCCAATATTAATCTTCCAGTTCACACACAAGCATGAAAAAAATGCACACCCCCGAACTCGGAAAAGTACATAATTAAACGAAAACCCTTCTTTTGGTACGAAACTATTGCCCTCAAATTAATTCTCATTTTAATATTTTCATGATGAAATTCCAAAAACTTTTCACCGTTGGAAGGCTTAAGTTTAATAAAAAATACGAAACAATGTAGGTTAAATATAAAATACGAAATCCCGAAAAATCTGAGCATGCTAAATTTCAAATAATTCGAAAGTTATTTTGAGTTCTCTCTCTCTCTATAAATTACAAAAATATTATTTGTTAATACAGATCAGATATAAAAAAATACAATGAAAAATCAGTGACCTAGTGATCTATACAAATATATAGAGAGATCAATACATTTGAATAGATCACTAGATCACTGATTTTTCATTGTATTTTCACACACAGAGTTCAGTGAGGAGAGTTAATTTTTTAGTTCAATCACAAAACAGGAAACACTTGAGAAAATGTTTCCTGTTTTGTGACTGAACTAAATAAATAAATTACTTTAATCGTAATGTAACAAAACATACAGTAGGTACTACCTGCTCAAGAAATTAATTCCAAACAATGTTTATGACTCCGTGTGTAACAACACACACATGTGCACACATTGTGTGCCCAACACATAATTCCAACCATTGTTTACTTATCATCGTAAATTGAAATTCAATTACCGTAACCCGCAAAGGGCTAAGACCAGTTAATAAAGACCTCCTCCGCCCCCTTTTGTACTAACGTCACAGCGTAATGCAGAGATGCATGGAATAACTTCGGAGCTCTAGTTAAATTGGTCTTTAGGACCGCGGTTTCAGTATAGCGTTCGGCGTGGCTTGGTTCGCACGTTCCGCGGACTGTATGTTAAAAATATACTTATAAAAAAAATACTTCGATTAAAGTAAAGTACTTTGTATGTTGACCGTGGTTTAAAGTTAAAAGTGGTTTTTATTAACGTGTTTGGTGTCTGAAAAAAGTTTACAAAGTTTAAGGTAAGTTTTGAAGTTACGTAAACTTTTTGTCATATTTTTTACGCTGATTAATATATTTTATAATGCTGCAGAGGATTACTTTTAGGATAAAAATGAACTTTAATAAAGAAAAAATGTGCTCTACAAATAATAATATTTTATTCAAAAAAATACAAGGCATAAAAATTAGTACAGTTTTGCTTAAATGTGTATTATATTCCTAAGACTTACGTACCTGAACTAGGTACTTCTGTGTTGCAGGAGTGAAGAGCTAAAATAGTCTTATAATAATTTATAAATAATCAAAAAGTTGACAATAGACTAATAATTATATGTTGAAGCTTAACTCTTAGTTTCTAAATTTGATAAATACTTAACGAAGGTGTCATTGAATTTTTTCATAAGATATTTAAAAAAAAATATGTTGCATACATTTTGACCACCTAGGTATTGCTCTTTTCTATGAAACAACAGATTTTGTTTTGATAACCTACGAATAATTTCTAAACTAGGTGGTCTGAAATCATGTGCTGAGCGTCAATGTCCCTGGCACCCTGAATAAATGAAAACGATATGCTGTTCGTTGTTTAAGCGGATCACTTCAGAACGACTGGACCGATTTCTTTTTTTTTAATGTTCCCCATTATAGTCCGAATAAGGTGTTTAGGAAAAGAAAACTTACCCGAAAAATGGGAAAATTTTGGGGAGAAACTGAAAGTGATTTTTTCTATGGGATAATTTGTATGAATTATTAAAATTTTGACAGGGCAACGTCTCTCGCGTCAGCTAGTTATGTTATATAATAAATTAGTAAGTATTTAAACGTAGCTCTAGTATCATAAAAATAAATATAATAATAATAATATAAACGTTTATTTTCTCTACACAAGTTACGTGCTTACAGCTTATATTCGAAAATAGTACACGAACAAGGAGCTAACTTTGTGAGAGACTGGTGCCTGAAGTAGGTTTATATAAAAACCTGTATTACAGGTCACCAGGGCCCTCCCGCGGCTAGATGCCTATGATTTGCACCATCATAGCAATGCAGTAAAAAAAAATGCTCGTACATAAATTATGCAATTTGATGAATGAATTCTCTTTGGAGATAAACAACACGAAGGAAAACGTAAAAGAACGTGTTTTACTTTAAAAATAATTTTCGTTGTATTTTACAACAGTAATAAATCATGCCGATCTTATTTTCAACAAAAGTATCGTAAAATATTTTTACAGTGATGGGTCAAATAATAAATTAGAAGATACTAGCTTTTGCTCGCGTCTCCACCCGCGTGGCTATCGGAAAAAAATCCACGGGAACGTACTATCCAGGTTATAAATTATCTGTGGGGTAAAATTTGATCTACGACTAACAGACAAACGGACAACGTTGTTACTATTTTATTATATTTATAGATATAGATATAACTAGTCATCATATTTGGCAAGCTGTTCTAAAGCCATCATATTAGTTAACCATTCCTCATCATTATTCAAAACTTTAAAATTCCGTAAAATACTGTTCTTTAAAACTCCTCTGAATTCTTCTAATTCAATTCCCAGTCGGGACCCTACCATAAAGTTAACCAAACTAACCGTTGAATTTCAAAATTCGAATAACTAACAAACTTTCAAAGTTTCCAACTAAATCTTATCAGAGTAGAAACTGATTAAAAATGTATGGGGACCTGAAAGCGCGTAGGCCTCTTTTCAGCTGATACTGAAATATTCAGGTCGAGTTTAGATAGCCTCTTGATCTAGTGTACCCGTTTTTAATCCAGGCTAGTTGTAAGAAATTGCTTTAGTATTCATTACTCGTATGGGCAAGTAACTTGAATGTTACATAACGAAGTTGATGTATACATAGTCATCACATAAATATTAATCTATAACTACAGTATTGTCAAATTATTGATTAACTAGCTTTAGCCCGCGGCTTCGCCCGCGTGGAGATCGGAAATTATCCCGCAGGAACGTACTACCGGGATAAAAAGTATCCTACGTGTTAATCCAGGTTAAAAAGAATCTCTGTTCCAAATTCCATCCAAATCCGTTCAGTAGTTTTTGCGTGAAAGAGTAAGAAACATCCATCCATCTATTTATCCTCACAAACTTTTACAATAATAAATATTAATAATATATTATTAATATTTTATTTTTTATTTTTTTATAATATTAATAGGATTATTTTATAAAACAAGGTAATTTTTTTTTAAATTTATCCTATAAATTGCATCATTATTCTCTCTCTTGATAGGGTCAGTAAATCCAGGAATACAGTTAATATGACTGTTTTTTGCCAAAAAGTATGTGATATCAGCAATCTGTGGGCCTAAAATGGACGCTTTGGCAGAATCATATTATAATTTGCGTACAATTAATAACCCGCAATTCATCTGTTTGACAGTTTTGTATGAAGTTTCGTAAAATGGTCCACAAATTATGCATTGCTTTAATGAAGTCTAATGTCAAATAGCAGTTGTCAAACAGATGAATTGCGGGATATACGAATTGTACGCAGATCATATTATGATTCTGCCAAAGCGTCCATTTTAGGCCCCAGCTAATGAGGGGCAATTCCGCATACTAATCTCAGTCGCAATCTGTCAAAAAACGTTTAAATTATCTACATTTTTGACAAGTTTTGACTTTGATGGTCGCTGAGGTGAGATTGTGACTTAAAGTTAAACGTTTTTTAAGTACGAGAATTGGCCTTCTGAAGTTGTTATGGTACAATTACACGCAAGTAGCTTGCATACTTCTGTGTGAGTAACTGGCATGTGTATTTCTGGACTTTCAGGCGAAGCAAGTTAAAAAAGAAGTCAGCAAGAAGAATCCTTTTTGTTAAACAAAACGGCTAGGAACTCATGGCTCGTTATTATCACCCGCATAGCCTTTTCTAACCCGTTAATCCCGCTGACATCAGCAATTTATATCTGGTTCTAGATCCTGTAAACATTCAAATTTTCTTAATCAAGCTAACTTTATAAAATATCTGATTGGTTTTTCAAAACAGCTTTTAGGGAAATACTTGTAAACTCTTCAAATCGATACAATAATGAGCATATACTCATCATCATCAACATCAGCCTAAAGCAGTCCACTGCTGGACATAGGCCTCTCCAATTGCACGCCATTCAACTCGGTTCTCGGCAACTCTCATCCAGCTACTACCAGCCACCCTGTGAAGATCGTCGCTCCATCTAGCCTGACGGTGTCCTACCTTATGTTTGCCGATTCGCGGTCTCCACTCAAGAACACGTCTACCCCAACGGTCATCAGTTCTACGGCTAGTATGGCCGGCCCACTGCCACTTCAGTTTGCTTATTCTGTGAGCTACGTCGACAACTTTGGTTCTCTGCCGGATCACCTCATTCCGGATATTATCCCTCAGAGAGACTCCAAGCCTAGACTATTGTACATCAATATAAAATGTAAGTAAAAGGGCTCTTTTTAACGATCACGTCAAAAGGAATAGTTTCTACAGAATAGCCCTGCAGACCGTACAATGACCCAAATTACGGGCCCAATTAAGGAATTACCTCACGTAAGTCAGAATAAGTATAGGTTTTTGGTTAAAGGGCCATTTTATGGCGGGTTCACATTAATTAGGGATGGCCTGTACGTTGTAAGACGGCGCTCGGCAATTCAGCATCTTCTATCGTTACATACTCAATTAGATATATACTGTAGGGAGGTGACCTATTTCCCGAAATTATCTATTTAATTCGAAGTACCTACAGAGTTGAGAGCACAGTTTTCTAAACCAATGTTTTTCGAAATAAAAATATACATACATACATAACATCACGCCTGTATTCCCCGAAGGGTTAGGCAGAGGTGTACCTATAGCACACCCACATTTCGCCAGTTATGTTTAAGTCCCATGTCCCGGGCGAGCCTATTGCCATTAACCGGGCACAAATCCAGACTCCGGGCTGCTACCGAGAAATTCGGGAATCGAACCCAAGACCTCATGCTCAGCAATAACGCTTGCGACCACTAGAAGAACGAGGCAGTCTTAAATAAAAATATTTATATAAGAAATCGTTTAAGTACCTACACAGTCTGGGAAATTAATTGTTTATCTAATCGACACACTACGTTAATTTACCGTATTACAGCCATTCCATACAACTATGAAAAAAAAAAAAAAACGTGATTTGAATATAAGTATACATATACACATACCTACCAAAAAGTATCCTTATCTGTCTGTAGTAAAATCGCTTACTGTAATTGGTTATTGGTTGGTTGGTTAATTGGTTGGTTGGTTGATTGGTTGGTTAGTTGGTTGGTTGTTTGGTTAGTTGGTTGATGGGTTGGTTGGTTGGTTGGTTGGATGATTGGTCAACCTTCGTGGGCCTCTTCTGGTTGCTTGGATCTCATACTAAAGACTACTTACATGCAATATAATATATATATAATATAATAATTAATAATACCAGCCTATTATTGCCCACTGCAGGGCAAAGGACTCTTCTCATACAGAGAAGGCACGAGCATTGATAGCCATCCTTGCTCAAGACGGGTTGGCGATTTCAGACTTATTTTAACTCAGTCCAGGTTTATTCACGATACACGATGCCAGTATTTTTTAATTTAGTTATTAATGTCCAGGATAAACTCAGAGAGTACATATCGACAGTGGAAAGATAATTAATAAAAAAAAATAAAAAAAAATATTAATAATAATTATTATGAATTAATTATATAGTAATAACTTTAAAATTCATTCCTGAGATTTCAGGTTTTGGCGCTATAGCCATTTTACCTTTCCACTGTTGATATGAATTTAAAAAGTCACATTTGTCCCGGATTTGAATCCACAACCTCGTGCATGAGAAGCGAGGCTTTAACCACTGGGCCATAAAGACATTTTTACTACATATTTAGAGGAAGAAAAATATATAAGAAAAATGATTTCACTATTACTAGTGTGGCAAGTTATCGCCCCATAGATCATATTTGATTGTGGGCGACTGGGCGGTGTTCAGGTGTCTGTAGTCCGACCTTAGGCATATATTGCTGTCGCGGACATGTGAAGAGGGCATCAGAAGACTGAGCGGTCAGTGACAGCTAATGACGGTTGTCAGATGTCAAAGTGCGCGTGCGCCAATCAGTCGCATTTTGATCTCACCGCAAAACCGATTTTTTAAAATCTCAATTCATCGCATCCGCTGAAACTATAAATTAACGTGTATTATCCCGTAATCCTTGGGGATTTACCATTCTATAGTTCTTCAATATTAATATATCAACCCGCGTCCGATTAATGTGTAAAATCATAGATTTTCAAGTGACCATTGTGTACGAGCTCGCCAGGTTGCCACCGGCTGAGGAACCATCAGGACTGAACAAGAAGACCACCCAGGTACCGCTTTGCATTATTTGCTGGGGTTAACTACAGGCGCCACCTGACCGTCCCCAATCTCCTTGCAATTTGTCGGACAAAATAGGCATATTGAATCAGCGTGCATTCCAGACGCAGATTTTTCTCTCGTCCTCATCCCGCATAGGAAACACGGCTATCCCTTCAATTACAAAACAGACTTTTCGAAGCAGGCGTGAATAAGATGAAATATACATGTTAAATGTAACTGACTGGCTCCATTAATCTTAAGGATGCTACTAGTGGCCGATATTGATAAATAACTGTGTGAGATGATATTGCAAACACTCAGAAGTTTTCTTTTAGTTTGTATCTAAGTGACGTTGTCGCTGTTAGAAAAATGGGGACATTTTTACCGGTTAGTCCCCCTGTATCCTAGTCCCGCTATTCTCTAGTCCCGCTATTCTCTAGTCCCGCTATGCTCTAGTCCCCCTATGCTCTAGTCCCTCTATGCTCTAGCCCCCCTATGCTCTAGCCCCCCTATGCTCTAGTCCCCCTATGCTCTAGTTCCGCTATGATCGACTCATAAATACCAAGTAAAATGTTTCGCTATGCACGAAATCACATTCAAGAAAACTGTTATAGAGTAATATCTTATTTAACCATTTAAAAAGTAAATTAAGAAAACCTAGTATCTAAATATGCAGTTATCAAACTCAAACTCAAACTCAAAGCATTTATTTCAAATAAACCAATTACAGGCACTTTTGAATTGTCAAGGGGTCGGTCAGTCAGAAAGATGAAGCTAGTTACCCATTCCAAAGCGTAGTAGGTACCCATGGAGAAGAACGGGCAAGAAACTCCATGGACACTCTTTTAAATCAAAAAATGGTTACAAAATATTGATTACATCGTTCATGTTGAAATTATGCATGTGAGAACGATGCAGAACGTTAAAAGCGTCCGTAATAAAAAGACAAAAGCAATTCAAATATTAAATTAAATTAAAATAAGCCGTGGCAGCCAAGAAATGACCAGTCCCCACTGACGGCGCCCGTTCACGAACATGACGCATAGATCAGCACCATTCAGCTCAACCATTTTGAAGGGAACTTAATGATCCAACACACACGCCACCACCAGCGAGACATTAGAGTGAGCATGACAAACTCTCAGCCGCCAGGGCACATTCAAGTCAATGAAAGAAAAACCTATTAAATGGTAGCTTTATAGTAGGTGCATAGTACTCACACCTGTGCTATGCAATTATATCTATATATATAATTATATAATTATCTTATTCTTAATCATCATTCAATATATTGCTTTGCGCTTGTTATGAGAAGCATGTGTCGACCT
This sequence comes from Griposia aprilina, assembly GCA_916610205.1. NCBI lineage: Eukaryota > Metazoa > Arthropoda > Insecta > Lepidoptera > Noctuidae > Griposia > Griposia aprilina. The sequence goes on along the minus strand of OU744305.1, from coordinate 8,443,788 downwards.
GGTTTTTTTCAGGGTAACGATAACAATGAGTCCTTCCGCGAATCATTACCTGGTCCAAGCTTTTTAGTGACTTGCTTCGTTTGTAAGTGTTTCCGGTTACTCGACGATTTTTTTGACGGTCTACAAATAAACTTATATGATAAGTTCTAGTTATGTCGAGGTAGAACACGGTGGAGGTGGTGAGGCGATGTGATAAGGTTTGCAGGGCCATCATGGCCAGGGAAAAGGGGGAAGCCTTTGTCCAGCAGAGTGACAAAGGCCATATGAGCCTCAAGTCTAAATAATGATACAAAATTAATATTTAGTATCATAGCCCTGGTTTTCAAGACTACTAAAACTGTCAAGAAAATTCATTATAACTTATTTCACTGTTGAACCACAACTAAAGGCTCCTTCAAACAGGCGCGACGTGAAGTGACACAAAGACAACGCCTGTCGCGCGACGAGCGGTAGCTTTGTGTCGACAGGGACAAAAAAAATAGGTTAAATTTAATTCGATGTTAGAATTCCTCTTTATGGATAATAATTACGGCAAGAAGCCATTCGTCGGTAGACCAAGGTCAGGGCTTCTAAACAGTGTCAAAATATCTACTGATTGTAGTTTTCCATATTCTCTAAAAGTTTCAAAATTATCGATAATAAATCTTTACAATATATAAATTACATTAGGACTGGCTTTTAGTTTAACTATGTAGATGCTGTCGATACCAATGTTTTACATAGAACGATTGCTTAATCGGACCTGCACAATCCAGTTACTGGGTTACACGATACCCCTGGTGGTGGCCCAGTGGTTTCGGCCCCGACTTACGAGTTGTATGTCGTGGGTTCGAACCCAGGCAGGCGCTTTACTTTGTGTAAATAATTTCATCACCACTGCTCTCAAAACGGTGAAGGAAAACATCGTGAGGAAACCGGCATGTCCTAGAACCAAAAATTCGAAGACATGTGACATCTACCAACCCGCACTGGGGCCGCGTGGTAGATTACAGCCCATTCCCTCTCAAAGAGAGGAGGTCTGAGTCCCAGCAGTGGGAACATTATAGGCTGATTACACACGATACCCCTTGGTAGGTCTGGTTGCCAGACTTTCGGGCTTCTAACGAACTGTAACGAGATGCTGCGGAAACTCAGTATTTTAATTTATTTATAGGTTACAGTTACAGCACTGCAGCAACCTACTCCTAAACTTATTTTTTATGGGTCCGTATACTTTATAAATTAGTTAACAAGTTTTTACGACCTTCTAATATAAAGTTATATTCTCTGAAGTGTAATAAAAAGTCTGTAATTAAAATGTATTTCACTTCTTTTGCAAAACATAATTTTTATTTTTATTTATAAAAATAAAATAAGAATTCATAAATTTTAAAGACTTTATTATTCGAGCAAGCGACTGACCCACTGCTCCCGAGATTAATTATTTGGAAGAACAAAAAAAAACTCTTTTTTCAACAACGGCAAAAAACGTTTTACTCGTTTTCTATTGACCTATTTAAAATTATTGTTGTATGATGTTGTTTATCATTTTACTAAGATATTAATTTGCTCAATTAATATCTTAGTAAAATAATACACAACATCATACAGATTCCGATAATCGCATAACTCGATTTTAGATTATTTTGACTTGTGCCACCCTTTATCTAGGTGTGCGATATCAAGCTATACATTTCTAGTTTTAGCTCACCTTGCATTGTATAGGCTTTTCGTACAATGATAAGTGATTATACGAGAGTGAGTCAGTGATGGTGTGAGTGATTTATATCAGTAATTTTTATGGTGCACATAATAAAGAGTATTCTATTCTATTCTATTCAGCGTATACTGGAAATGTATTGTGTCGTCGTGCGTACAAAGTACCTGTGAGCGGGCGAGTTGCTAACACACCCAGAAAAAAAATAGACTACTTTCCTAAGCCCGTTTTGTACCATATTTAAACTTTAAACGAAATAGGGCAATGACTAATTTAAACCCTATGCCGATTTGCAATCCCGGCCGAACTTTCGTTCCATCCTATTTCGCAGCTGCCCTGCCCTCGAGGGTTACGGCTTTCATTAAATCCGGTCTCCACATTATTCTAACATTGAAGGAATCTCTTGAAAAAAGTTGAAAGATATATCGTCCCATAGTCTTTTCTAAATAGAGATTTTAATAAAAATGCCGCAGAAGCGCGGAGGTTTTTTTACGCGACTTTTCGAAGGACAAAGTTTTTATATTGAACATCTTTAAGGCATCTTTAATCGCACGCGACACAAAGCCACCGCTCATCGCGCGACAGGCGGTATTTTTGTGTCGCGTCGCATGTCGCGCCTTTTTGTAGGAGCCTTTAATTGTGGTTCAACAGTGAAATGAGTTTTTTTTGTCAGTTTTATTAGTCTTGAAAAACAGGGTAAGTAGCTATGATACTAAATATTAATTGTGTATCTTAATTTAGACATGAGGCTCATAAAAAGGCCTAAATTATGACGGTTTCCAGGTCCAGGAGAGATTTTAGTTAATACGGTAGTTTAGTTAAGTCTTGTTCTATGCAGACAGTATATTTTAAGGAATTTTACAGTGTATGCGTCCTTAATCTTAAGGCTCCTCCATACTGGCACAACACGCGACGTGACACAAGGGCACGGGCTGACGCGCGACGAGCGGAATCTTTGTGTAGAGTGCGATTCGCGTTGCGGGTCGCGCCTGTTTGAAAGTGCCTTTACTCTACACTGAACTTAGGTTTCAAAACCAAAAAATGATACTGATACCTATTATTCAAAATAATGCAAAAATAAACGTTTCTTTGGTAAGAAATAAACTAATCTTTCCAAAGTAGGTAGCCTACTTACAATATCACCCTGTTCTTTAAAAACAGTGTCGAAACAGTTGTAAGTGTTCTAACCTATATTTTCAGATGCTCTTGAATTGATTCGAAGTCGCACTCTCCTATTCATAAGCTCTATTCAACTGACGATCGCATACATTAGGGCTGCGTAATCCCGGGTCGACGGCGCGTCGTGTTCCACGCGCGCCTCAAAGAGATGTCAGCATCATTGAAGGGGTCCAATAGGGCCGATGCCTGCCGGGGTCGCGGATTGTTCGAAAGAGTTACCGTGGCCCTGGCGCACAGGCAACTGAAGGAACACGGGTGGGTTTTAGTCAGTAAGAGTCTGACACGCCCTTCCGCTCCGCCCAGAGCGGGAGAGGAAAAAAAAAAAAAAAAAAAAAGGGCTGCGTAATCAAATCTTAGAGATCCGAGAAAGTCAAAGGTCACTTCTTCAATATTTTTTTATTCGTTGATTAAGTAAGATATGATAGCCGCACGGGTTTATCTTCAAGGTTAAGCAACGCTAGCCGCGGTTAGTCCGTGGATGGGTGACCATCCATTACATCCTGCCATGACTCGGAAAGCACGTTAAGCCGTTGGTCCCGGCTGTCAATTTTAGACCTTTGACAGTCGATGCCCAGTAACTGGGTTGTGGAGGTCAGATAGGCAGTCGCTCCATGTAAAATACTAGTATTTATCTGCATCCGGTTAGATTAGAAGCTGACCCCATCATAGTTGGTAAAAGGCAGGCAGATGACGATGACGAGGTAAGATATCTTCGGAGAAAACATACGTGTTGTAGATATTTTTGTATTGGTAGAAAACGAAGTCAATATCATGTGGGTCTTATGTTTCATTCCCTGGTCATCCCCAATCGAACGATTTTTCGATAGCTACATCCTAATTGCGTAAAGGCTCCTTCAAACAGGCGTGACACGCGACGCGACACAAAGGCGCCGCTTGTCGCGCGACGAGCGCTGCAAATCTGCAATTGTGTCTCGTACGATTCGTGTTGCGTGTCGCGCCTGATTGATGGAGCCTGAACACACTATCTATTACAATCTGAATAATTTTGAAGCCTATTGCTAATCCATTGCTTCATATGTTCGAAAAATTTGTCTGCTCAACAACGTAAATAGCGCAATGAATGTTGTTGAACTGTCAAAATGAAAGCTATTCCTACTGTTAGTGCGTAACTGAGTTTCAATAGAATAAGAGGCCAGTTTGTACTTGTTTTACCACTGACGTTACCTTTTGTTACGGCCTACAGTCGATACTTACAAAAAACCCTTTTTGTATAAAATCGTGAAACTAATACGTTACGTAATTGTGAGTCGTTGACGTTTCATAGTATCTCTGAAAATGTATCACCGTTAAAAACTGTACCACTTAGCTACACCTCTGTCTATCTCCAAAAATACCCAGGTAAATAACTGTGACATTAAATAACAAATCCTCCAAAAAAAGTCAAAGGTCACACCGCTTTCTAAATAATTAGAGTCAATATTTTTCATCGTTAACGTTTCCCGTGATTTGGACGCAAACAAAATTGAGCAGAAAATAGCCTGACCGCGCCGTCCGGTAACCGGCTGTGACGTGGTAAGTGTTTAGCTCGACGCGATACTGGGGCAATGTGATATTGCAGTTTTTCGGATACAATATTTTTGCCGGTAGGAGCCCGGGTTTTGATATTGTGCCTGATATGTGAGAGGTAAGCCCGCCCAATTCGTAAACTTTGTAGACTGAATATATGTATATTTTCAATAACTCTAAGTACGTCTATATTTTAAAGGACATAAAAATAAGTGGCGAAATGTGGGTGTAGCTCCTCATACACCTCTGTTTATCCTTGTGGAGAATACAAGCGTAATGTTATGTAATGTTTAAACATACATAAATAAATACTGTGTAAAAAACTTTTAAGCTAAAAATTCGATCAGATTTTTGACACATATCGAATGATAAGCGAATTAATTACTATCCAATTCGAGCCAATAAAGTTAAACGTGGATGATGCAATCAGTGGCATAAACCCTGAAATATTTCACATGTAAAATGGGAACTGAATAGTTGGAAATCGGATGAAAACTGTAGCTGCTTTTAACTGTAACTTTTATTTTGTCGTGACGCGGTTGTGGCGACATCTACAACGCCACATGCGAACTACGCGTCAAGCTTACGTCACACAAAATCCTGTATCTCACAAGCAGAGTTTACCGCGCGAACACAACACCTATCTGGTCGCAGGATCCTCCCTTTTCTATGGAGGTATGAGTGAACTTTACACCCTGTTCCATATAACATTGTAGTCCTTTAGGACTACAATGTTTTGCATTAAAACACCTTCATGCGACGACTGAACTTGTTAATCAATGCCTTTCCTTTCTCTGTGGGAGAGAGGCCTTTGCCGTGTAAAGATTTTGCCATAATTTAAAGTAGAACCTAACAAATAATTCTAAGCCCGCGTTTACACCGCGGTATAAAATATGACGTATTCTACATGTTGTAACTACTGTTTTCGTTTATCGTTTAGCACCTACATAAAACAAGTAGTAGGTACCTAAAGGCGAAGTCAAAAAATGACAAAAAGTGGATAAAACGTCTAATACAACGTTAATACACGTATGAAACATGTTTTATACATGTTGGTGACAAGTCTTGTATAAGAAAAAAAAAAGTCACAACTCGTATATTGATGTAAATGAGGGGTAAAAAGTCAGTTATCATCATCATTAGCTGTCAGCTTTTCTTCAGGAACCTATTACATTTCACTAATTATACTTTTTCCGTGATTCCTAAATTGAAAACCGGCGGCAAGTTGAAGTTAGTCATAATTTAAATTAAATTTTGAAGGCCTTGAAAATCGCTTCGTTAGTTGCTTTAGATCAAATGTTAACGAAAATTGCTTTCTTGCTTAGTCTACACGACTGTTATTAATTTTAAGTTAAATATCAAGATTTTAGGGCAATTGTAAAGGGTGTTATTTAATTCTAATTAAAGTGTCACTATTCGCTTTTAATGGATTGGAGGAAATAATACGTACCTTATTACTAACGACACGCAATGTCTTGGCATAATAGGGAGGGGGCTTATATTCAACAGTGGGTGATGATGGTGATGAAGCAATTTTTTAATGGCACTTTAGCTAAGCACAATCTTTGCCTACACATTTTTGTTTTAGATAATGTTTGTTAGTTTTGTTTCCTAAGAATATCTTTAAAGTGGAATTCGGAGGAATTTTAAATATAGCTCTTCTGACTGTCAAATAATATCAGTATCAATGTATCTAGGTCTATGTAGGTAGTTCATGTATGGCCTCGTACAGGACTTTCTGTTGTTATTTTCATTTTTCTTTTGTTTTTTTTTGTTTTCATGAGTGCGTTTAGTTTAGTTTGTAATAATCCTGTGCCAGTCCCAATAAATACTGTTTCAACACATTTGCTCAAAAAATGCATTTACGATGCCTGTATACATTGTTCGAAAGTTAAAAATTACGCACCATACAACGGAACGTGCGGTAAATGAGGTACTCACACCTAAGTACATGTTTTACCGCATACTCGGTTGTATAGCGCCGTGTGTATCCTTTACGGTTTATTTTTAATTTCCATAAAAAATATATGAGCAAATGTGTTGAAAAACGTTGTATGACACACGTGCAGAAATTGGTATTTACAAACTCGTAACTATGGTAAGCCCTCGACTTCGTTTCGGGCTTACATTCGTCTACTCGTTTGTAAAAACTAACCGCACTAGTATCATAAATAACTATTCTTTCTTCTTTCTTTCTATCATGACAAACAATTGACTACGGTAATACGGTATAGGCGGCAAATGGACTAAGTCCAGGTATGGTCTCTGGTCAGTGATCAGTATGGTCACTGTTAACTGTTTAACCCTCAGCTATGGTCTTCAATAGACAATGGTCAGCAACGAAATATGTATATACACATGTTGTATATATACAACAGATATGGGCTATGCTCCGCAATGGACTATTTATTTATTTTATTTTAAACTATTCTTACAGCTAACTTATACAGTATTCTTAAACAATATGCAATTGACTGATTAGTTGATTGATCGTATTGATTGATTGCTTTAATCAACAAAGAACTACACCACCGCCGCATGCGCCGTACATTTTGACCAAGATGTAAGTTTTGCCTTTTAGAGCTAAGGGCTTGGCTCTACATTAGATATGATAACTTTTTAACAGTGAAAGCTTTATGTAAGTCTTGGCAAACGACTTTACATGAAATGTTTTTGGTAGGTAACATATTTATCGTACGGAACTCTCTGCACGCGAGTTTAACTCGAACTTGTCCGGTTTTTTATTTGTTTAATCGTCACGTGAAAGTTCTCATAATATCTTTAGAATCTGAATATTGTTCCCATCCCCTTTCCTCGCTGTGTATTAATATCCAAAAAGTATCACAGGGCGGGCTTTGCCAGAAAAAGTATCGAAACAGAAACTTTTTACAGATTTTATTCATGTTTCATAGAGAAGGGTTCCATTGTTTATTGTTGTCTTATAGTCTTTAGATTAAGTTTGTGTTATTTCCTATTACTGGGATTGTTCAGTTCTTTGTTTGAGTAAGGCTTCTTTGATCAAATTGGACGTAGTTACACGAAAAGGACAACCCACAAAAGGCCAAAAAATTATTGTGTATACCCAAACACTCTATGTAGTTAAAAACGAAGACAATCGAAGTAAAATTTATCGCAACATTATGTTGCTTGGATTGTTTTCGTTTATACTTACGTGTTTTTGTATACATAATTCATTTTTGTTAATTTGTGGGTTGGATCCTTTTCGTTTAACTACGTCCAATTGACTACCGTATATTTCCGCTTGGATCACAGATAATTAAAATGAGATGTAGGTACGGTTGTTACTTGCGAGTGGTCGAAAGCAGCAATGTTTGCACTATGGATTTAACTTAGTTGGGGGGAAAATCAGGAACACTATACTCCATCTGAAATAAGATGAGAAATTTAACTAAATCTTTTTTACAGTCCGTTCAACCGATTTTGACTTCTATTGCGTTGGTGGCATGACAAATGGCAGCTGCAGTAAACAGTTGGTATTGTAACCACCTTTTTGCTTTTAATGCCACCCTTATGCCTACGGAACAGAAATCAAAATCGGTTGGACGGACTGTAAAACAGGTTTATTTGAATTTCTAATCTTATTTCAAATGGAGTATATAGTAATGTGCAGCTCATGCTATTATCAAGTAGTTAGGTATAAAAAATTAAGAAAAAGGTTCGTAATTTTTATGTACCGAAGCGTTAAGTAGGTACGTAAATAAAGGAAAAGTAAGAACACGTTCGCTTTTACTCTTCATTTAACTGAAGCTACGTCTCTCTTCTTCTAAATTATAGTTTATCCCTAGTCAGACCTGAAAACCAGCCCTAATAAATTCAACTAAATGATCACCACCATCGTCAGGAAAGGCCATTCTAATCTCAACTTCCGACATGACATTCGAAAACGGAACTCGAAAACGATATCTTCGATAAATTCCAATTTTAAATTCGAGACAGCGCCCCGTCGCGGGGAATTGACGCAATCAGATTAGGAATAATCTTTCAGGAAAAGGCCCGAAAGTTAAATAGTTATAACTCTGGTTAACAACTTCGGTATCGTGTTTTCATTAGGGTACATTGTTTTTGTTGTTTCTGCGATGTTTATGTTGCTATTTGAGGTTGTTTTATTGGTATTGTTTACTTAGAAGTACCAAAGTTTGTTATTTACTGAAAATGCATAAGCGAAGCCAGTAAGAAATTGTTCTATCTCTTGACCGTGTGTGTGTTTACTTAGACCCATTTGCACCGCCAATCACTTAAGACGTTTAGCGGTAAACTAATTTTGAACATCATTCTGTCTCTGTAATCTTCAAACATTTGACAAAAACAGAATTATGTTTTAAACTCGTTTATCGCTAAACGTGTTAAGTGGTAAGCGGGGCAAGTGGGCCTAAGCTATCAAAATATTTCTTAATAATTGAACCAGAGCGCCAAAAATTCCTTGAATAGTACAATTATATTCTTAATATCCCTCGGGAATCATCGTTTTTCCGAATACAAACGAATGCTAATTTCCATGTCCATCAAGTTAATTGTCGATTTATCGTGTATAATAATTTGAATTCAGAACTAGTACTTTATTGTTGTTTTAATACGAGTAACTCGCTACCCGAAGCGCAGATGGCACTTGTGACATTATTGCTGTCACACAGGTCATTTAAATATCCTGATACGAAAATTATATGCTATTATTTGTGTTATGATTTCTGGTAATATACGGTTGATGGTAATAGGCTTGCCCCCTATTACATGTGACTTAAACATAGCTGGCGAAATGTGGGTGTGAATGGGTACACTTCTGCCTAACCCTTCCTACATTCCCCACAGCCGTGATTAGATTATATGTTGTGAAAATGACATGGGTGCTAACAATGTTCCCCTACTATAATTTGCTTACAACGCTGACAATACCTACCATTTCTCTTGACAACCTCTACCTTGAGTTGAATAACCCCTGTAGTCAGATTTTTCCCGTATAAAACCACACCATAACACTTTAGATAGGTTACATAAAAGTGAAAATTTCCTGTCATAACGTATCCAAATACGCGTAAAATGTTCCCGCACTGAAAATACATGGTATTTTTGCAAAGCCTCTCAACGCTTTTAACCTATTTTTAAACTGCAACTAAAATATCATGCACGTCTGTGCTGACGACATAATAATAATGAATACGAGGACTTTGATTCTGTGAGCAAATTATTTATTTATTTAATAAAACTTTATGCATGTAGCGGTATCAACATCGCCACATGCGAGCTACACGTCATACTGACGTCACGCAAATCCTGCATCGCGCAAGCAGAGTTTACAGTCCCGACATCAACCGTCGGGCAGTTGCCCACCAGACACAACACCCGTCTGGTCGGAGGATCTTCCCTTTTCTATGGAGGTATGAGTGTCCTGTTCCTTATACCTCTAGCGGACTTAATGCCTGAGGCATTTTCTACCAGTCTACCTTAGGGTGATGCAGAGACAAAACATGGCAGGTGCAACATAAGGGATAGATAACTTGAAAAATAATAAATACTAATATATAGATACATACATATAACGAAAATAAACTTAGTCAAGAGAAATAACGATAGGAAGAGGAGAAAACGAATCCAGCAAATCAGCGCTGGGATGATTCTGCCAACTTCTTACGAATATGTTCACGTGCCTTCAATTTAAAAGATAACCGACTGGTTGCCGTCCTGATGTTCAGAGGAAGCGCATTCCAAAGAAAGACCGCCTGGACAAAGAAAGAAGAGTGAATGAAACCAGAGCGGTGAGAAGGACATCGTAGAAGACGATTGTTGGTGGAACGAAGATTTTTATTATGCTTTGATTTTTAATTATCTACTATTATAGAATTTGTGGTAACATTGCAGTAAATGATTGTTTTGCTATTTTTTATTGACATTGATCTCTATTGCTATTTATTATTAATTAATTTGTATTATGAAATGTGAGATTCTTTATAATTTTACTTTTTTGTGTCCAGGCTTATTGTATTTTATTTTATCACTAGCTGCTGCCCGCGGCTTCGCCCGCGTGGAGATCGGAAATTATTCTACAGGAACGTGCTACCTTGATAAAAAACCTAACCTTTAACTCCTTATAACATCAGCTATCTGCCAGTGAAAGTCCCGTCAAAATCGGTCCAGCCATTTCGGAGATTAGCTGGAACAAACAGACAGACAGACAAAAATTGTAAATAATGTTATTTTGGTATATGTACCGTGTACACATCCATATGCATTTAGTAAAAAGCGGTTATTTTAATATTACAAACAGACACTCCAATTTTATTTATCTGTATAGATGTATAGATTGAGACTTGGCTGGCTTGTTTACCTAATTACAAGCATTTGTAAGCCCTTAGGCACATAACATAGCGCACTCTTTATTATCCTTATATACCATTATTATTGTACCCATGTTAAACAAATTAATAAATGACTTGTGTTTTGCGAGTTATGACTTATCAGATTACCTATAATTTGAAAGGTGGATGAGCAGCGGTATCAACCAATGCAAACTGAAAAAAGATGAAAGTAATTAATTCAAGAATTTTAAAGTTTAATTCCAAAGGGTTTTTATCAAAGGATTGTTGCTCTGCAGATCCTTTTAAGGTTCAAGATAGAGACAGAATACAAAAACGTTTTTTACAAAAAATTAAACCGACGAAAAAAGAAACTGAAAAGCAAAAAATAAATCTTTCAGTCTAACTAAGCTCTTAAATTAATGTAAATTACAAATTTTTTGTCGGCGCCAAACAATCACCGCAGATCGATTAACGACGATCAATCAAGCTGCCATAAGTTTTCACGGCGCCTTGTATGTTTGGCGCCGACTCAAAATTTGTAATTTGCATTAATTTAAGAGCTTAGTTAGACTGAAAGATTTTTTTTTTGCTTTTCAGTTTCTTTTTTCGTCGGTTTAATTTTTTGTAAAAAAGTTTTTTCTTTTTCGCTTTTCAGTTTCCGTTTCAAATAAATGAACTTATTTATTTATTTAGGACTACCAACAATAGATTACACTACAGATGTCTTTAAAAAAAACATGAAATTAAAACTTAGTACAGTGGATTAATTAGGTACTTTAAGGTACTTTAAGGTACCCAAATTAAATTATGTTAATTGACAACTTGCGTACATGACTACTTTTCAAGCAATCTTAATACCGGGGAAAAATATGCTAGATTCAAAAGTCATCATAAAGGTTTCATAACAAATCAGACAAACAGTCAAAAATTTTAGATTTCAGCTTAGGGAATCAAAGTGTAAATCAATTAGATAGCTATTACATAGTAAAACCTTGCAAAACCTAGCATATAGACAGTTATATGCTATACCGATTTTCTCTGTGGAGGACAAAGAGTAGTAACAGGTCTACGCGGAATTCATGACGGACGGAGCACGCAAGATATTGAGTGCGAGCAGTGGAGGCTAGTCGATAATTCCTTTATGAAATTTACATACAAACATTGCGTTGTTTAAACATCTTCGTTCTTCTAAAGTGTTGAAGAAATTCAAGCTATTTTTTTTATAAGAAGCTGACCTTTTAGCTATGCCAACAGAAACAGCTAGATGCCAATCAAAGCGTTTTTGAACGTGTTCTAGACGCAAACTATTCGTACCACAGTGCGGCCGCCACATCATATTACAGTATTCTGCTACATATCAACTACAAAGTGCACTGCCTTATGACAAAAACCCAGCATCTTAGACGCTTTTTTGGGGCTTGTATTTAAACGCCTACCAGAAAAGTGCTTATTTTACTACCAACAAATTCGAAATACCTGCCAGAATGGATAAATGCTCACCAAATTGTGTTTCATAAAGTATTGTAGAAATGAACCTATTTTCCTTTATATTCTATGCCATAAAGATTTATAAACGTCTTTTAATTTCTTACTACATGCCAAGATAGCTCGACGGAGCCCCGCTTGGCGGGCTCCTATTTCTGTCTAAAGGGTTTAAAGGAACCTAACCAACCGAACCTCGGGGTGCCCCTGATGTCGACCGTCTATGGTTAGATTTGGTGAGCATTTATCCATTTTGGCAGACAATAAGAATATAAATACAACACGTACAATTATTCTGATGAGTGTTTAATTATTTTGGAACTTAAGGCGTTGTTCTTTAGGCACCTCGGTATAGAGAGGGTTTATTTTATTTGAAGTTAACATATTTTACTTTGGTACTTAGTCTTAAGGTGATATTTTCTAGAACTGTTGGTGGTACGTACTTGTAATAAGGACTGTTCATATCTTGTATGAGTTTATATTTGAGTGCTAGTTATTGATGGATGACTTTTGCTACCTGATTGTGTCTATGTGTATAGTCTGTTTTAATATTATTATTATTATTACTTTGCCTTTAATTATAAGGTTATTTGTTCCTGTATATTTAACGTAGTAACACTTCATTGAGTTCAAATACTTTATTTTTATTTTTGCACCATTCATCATCATCATCATCAGCCTATATTTGTCCACTACTGGTCGTAAGCCTCTCCTAGTGAACGCCATTGAGCCCGATCCTTGACTCTCGTCATCCAGTCTCTGCCAGCCGCATTTCGCAAGTCGTCAGTCCACCTGGCCGGCGGGCGCCCCACACTACGTTTGCCTAAACGCGTTCTCCACTCTTGAACTTCAACGAGAGATGTGACTAGCCCATTGCAGCTTCAGCTTGCTTAGTCTTTGGGCTATGTCGATTACCTTGGTTCTCTGGTGGATAACATCGTTTTGGATTGTATCCTTCAGAGAGACTCCATGCATAGCTCTCTCCGTAACTCGCTGAGTGACTTTAAACTTATGGACCAATCTCACCGTGAGTGTCGACGTTTCTACTCCGTAAGTCGTAACCAGTAGGACACACGCGTTGAAGAGTGTCGTCTTTGGGCACTGCGGTATAGACGAGGAGAAGTCCTGATGAAGTTTACCAAATGCTGCCCATCCCAGCTGAATCATACTATCGGCTTCCCTCTCAAAATTGAGTTGGGCCTATAGTTTTTATGTTGAAATTGTTATCCCATTTATGTATAGTCACCATCTTTGCCACTTTCCATTTTATAGGGAATATGCTAGAAGTTAAGGATTTGCTGTTTATAGCTGTAACAAATATTACCTTTATTAATTTATAAGCTTTTGAATGTTTTGAGTATGCTCTCACTGCTAATATTTAGAACTTCCCTCGACTGCCTTCCGTACCCAACATCACACCCTCTATGACAGTCATACTCCAGCTAGGCTTAAAGTTCTCATCAAGATGAATGAAATAAGCCCAAACACGATCTAACTGCTGTAAGCTGTCGAGGAGCCCTCTCGACTGTCTTCCATCTCAATCATCAGATGATCTTCAGGTCTCTTTTTTGTTGAAGCATCATTAGAACTACGTATATGTGCCAACTTTCAACAGAATCGGTTCACAAGGGAACATTCTGTAGGTGAAAAATCATTTAACCCCTATTTTTCTACCCTTAGGGGTGGATTTCGTTTTTCAATTTTAAATGGGACCAACTTTGGGGTATACTCTTTCCATTAAAAAAAGAATCATCAAAATCGGACTACTCGGTAAAAAGTTATGCGTGGTCATACATAAAAAAAAAAAAATATATACGGGTCGGCTTGAGAACCTCCTCCTTTTTTTTTCGTCGGTAAAAATTAACAAGTGACCTACTACGATTCAATGAGCACAATGATTACGTTCAAAAACAATCTTCACAACTCGTTGGTATCACACAAAGCCGAAAAAGAATCAATGAACAAACAAAACCCAAACAAATCCCACAAAATCATAGCTACCAAGACGCAACTCTTAGCATTGTCCTAACCCAATAAATCTGTGAGATTCCGCTATTACTCAAACGGAGACTAATCACGACAATCCCTTTGATGTATTGCCGGAGACCGATTTAATTCCGCTTCACAAATGCTTCACGAAATTTGAAACACGGATTTTGTACAAAACTTCGTCCGAGGATTTCATCCGGAGTCCGGATTCGTTTTCGCCCGCATCGGAACGTTTGAGCGAGCGGTGTTAGATTTAAAAAGACGATGTTTGACGATGAAGGTATGGAAAGTGGATCGTCGCATTGACTTATGTATTTTCTTCTTTTTCGCTTAAACTTTTATAGCATGGAGGTGCCTATACTTAACAGGGGGTTTGTTGCTAAATAATTAAAGCCGCACGGGTCGATTGAAGGTTAAGCTACGCTAACGGCGGTTGATTCGTGGATGGGTGGCAATACATTACATACCGAGATCCCTTCATGCCTCGGAAAGCATGTTAAGGCGTTGGTCCTAGTCTCATTCGCAGATCATGTTTGACAGTCGTTACGGGTAGTCAGAAGGCCAAGTCTGACAATCAGTCTTACCAAGGGGTATCGTGATAACCAGTAACTGGGTTGTGGAGGTCAGATACGCAGTCGCTCCATGTAAAATACTGGTATTCAGCTGCATCCGGTAAGACTGGAAGCCGACCCCAACATACATAGTTGGGAAAACGTTAGGCAGATTCATGGTATAATAATATACTTCGCCAGGTATAGCATTCCGGTCACGGGGGTGACAAAAGCCTACGTCATCACCGCTGTGCTACCAGTAGTGTGTAATAATAACTCCCCAATCGCCTTTAATACCTGTGCGAATCCGATAAAACAAAGAGGTTTTAACTAACAATTACGTTGGCATATTTTTAAATTGAATTGTTTCGTTTGATTAGAAAAATTAAACGACAATTTAAATGGTTTTTTTTTTTTTTAACAGAATGGTTACTGAAAATGTTTCCTTAGTTCGTGTTTTTTTGCAATAAAGTGGCAACTGGATAGTGACGTAAGCATGTGTCACTCCCGGAATGCCAGACCTTGTTTTTTTAGACCATGCGCAGATTGAGGTGCCTATACTTCACATCTTAGATTTTCATTGACACCTGTCAAATTGCATGTCAAGTCTTAGTGATTGGCGTTTTTTTAACCCGACGTAAAAAGAGGGATGTTATAAGTTTGACCGCTATGTGTGTGTGTCTGTCTGTGGTACCGTAGCTCTTAAACAGTTGAACCGATTTGGATGCGGTATTTTTTATTTGAAATCAGGTTTTCTAGCGGTGGTTCTTAGACATGTTTTATCAAAATCGGTTCAGCCGTTTCAAGGTTATCAGTTCTTTTTTGTGTCGGGGGTTTTTTAATTTTATTTATTATAGAAGATATGTGATGAGGATAGATACCAGCTGGGTAGTTGAGTAACACACTTATAATGACAATGACATTTATTTTGACCATTCAACTACATTTGTATATGGAGGTATGAGGAACAGGGTGTAAAGCTCACTCATACTCTATGGAAAAGGGAGGATCCTCCGACCAGACGGGTGTTGTGTCTGGTAGGCAACTGCCCGACGGTTGATGTCGGGACGTTGTATATATGCTAGTCGCGTGGTAAACTCTGCTTGCGCGATGCAGGATTTGCGTGACGTCAGTATGACGTGTAGCGTGCATGTAGCGATGTTGATACCGCTACATGTATTCCGATCAACCAACCACAGCAGTTAACACAAGATTTGACAGCTTGTTATCTATTTAGTTAATTTTTTTATCAAGTTTCCAAAAAGGTAAGTGAAATTAAGATGAAGAACAGTTAGCGACAAAAGTCTATAATCATTTCAGAATTAAGGTGACATAATCAAAAAGTCATTTATCCAAACTAGGCTGAGAATTAACACTTTTTGAACGTCAAAATTACATAAGACAGTCCCCCAAAACGCCCGCCCTGATGTCTTACAACCTACTTATTCATTTTATAAAGATTGTTTTATTATAAGTTTTCATTCAAAACCTACTCTGTCGCTGACGGTACCCGGTAGATATTTATCAAAAGCACGAATTAATAAATCATTCTTGTTTGAGAGCTCCCCCTTTGAAGCGTCGTTTGAATACCTTTTGAGATGCTGATTTTAAACAGAAAAATAAAATGTTGAGTTTTCCGTTTGGAGTTCTGTCCACCATACCCTTAATGATCGTTTATGAATACTGAATATACGTAGTATCATTTCCTTTTCATCTCCGAAAATCAAATTATGACATTTTATCTATTTGGATACAATTAGTGTCCTATTTCAAGCAAACGTCTATTGTTTTTTTCAAGAAAGCAGTATCCAATCACCAATATTGACCAAGCAATATTGGCTCACATCTCATTGTATTGGTCTGCTAGTAGACCCAATTTGCAATATGTTTGTGGGCTGATTGGACGATGATAACTTCCAGTTTGACCGAAATTGGGAGATTATTAGCACATATTGAGAGTCCAGCATCCAACCCAATTTCAGACTTTAACACAATTTCAATTCCCCCGTCTGCTGCGGAAAGCCTGCTCATTTAAAGTTTAATTGGAAATACCACTTTAAACAATCGGTCCTTAAAGCAAAGCTTAAAAAAATCTTGAAAACTTTCAGCTGGGAGCTGCTAAAACCAGCGCCTTGCTCATAATTGCGTTGTTTTCCAACAAAATTGTTAGCAAAGTTAGTTAGTTCATAAGACTGGCGATCGGATAAAATGCCTTGCTCTTAATGATATTGGGTGGGCAATGGGCATGCGGGCCACCTGATGGTAATTAGTCACCACAGCCAATGGCGCTCATATATAAGTAACAGAGGCATCTCAAGCACTTTACCATCCCAGAGATAATGCTGAATCGTCTCATGCGTATATTATCAATCGTAAAGTATTAAAGGTAAAGGTACACACACAATTCTGGGGTATCGTGTTACCCAGTAACTGGGTTGTGGAGGTCAGACAGGCAGTCGCTCCATTTAAACTACTGGTATTCAGCTACATCCGGTTAGACTAGAAGCCAGCCCCAAAATATTTGGGAATAGGCTAGACAGATTGATTTTGTATTCAAGGTAAAGGTTACATATAAATATCTGTGGTTACCTCTGTTATCAAATCTCATCTCAACTTACATGTTTCTGTCTAGTCTATTGGTATACATCGGTAGACCAAAATAACAGCAATGAAACATGTAACATGAAAGGGCAAGGATCTAGTTATCAAAGATATGATCAGTACCCTAATTGTGTAACACACTATCAATTACAATCTGAATCATTTTCAAGCCTATTGCTAAGACATTGCTTCATATGTTCGAAAAATTTGTCTGCTCAACTACGTAAATAACGCAATGAATGTTTTTGAACTGTCACAATGAAAGCCATTCCTACTGTCAATGTGTCACGCAATTGCCCCGCTGTCTTATCGTCACATACCGGGGACAATTTATTACTCCAGCTGCAATGGAGTAAAGACCCGGGGCTTGCCTAGTAACTATTGGGTAATTTGTCAAATTGATCCCTGGATTAGTAGGTAACAGACTTGACACTTCGAAAGAGAAAAACGTATTTACGCTATATTTGCCATCAGGAATTTCTCAGTAGCAGCCTGGAGTTTGGATTTGTGCCTGGTTGATGGCAAAAGGCTCGCCCCCTATTACATAGGACTTAAACATTACCGGCGAAATGTGGATGTACTATAGGTACCGTCAAACGGGGTACGAGTATATAGGGATGCAGGGGTAAATCGAGACGAAACTTTAAAAGGAATTTTAACATTGAAATAATGAGCTTGTTCCCAACGAGTCACACCTCAACGGGTAACAGTGTGACTCGTTGGGAATGTTTTGGATAATAATTCCCAACGAGTCACAGTTACTGTTACACTGTTACTATATCATCTATCGCCACGAAATATTTTCGTTCTCAGATAAACAAAAATTGTTCCCAGGTATTTGGTACAACTTGGGGCACAACTTGGGGCACCCCGACTCGGACAGGTTAGGTTAGAAGGGGACGGCGGGGTCTGAAAGACCCCGCCGTCCCCTTCGTGGTTATTTTTTTTTAAACCGCCCAGAAGTAGGAGTCCCGCGAAGCGGGACTCCGTCGGCTACGCCTCATTATTGTTGAAATACTTATTAGGACACCCCATGATACCCTAAATCAAGGTGGGATCATCCCAACGAGTAACAGTGTAACAGTAACTGTGACTCGTTGGGAATTATTATCCAAAACATTCCCAACGAGTCACACTGTTACCCGTTGAGGTGTGACTCGTTGGGAACAAGCGAAATAATGTAGTTTGTTGCCGAAAAGGACTGTAATGTGTTTACTGTATTACGTATAAATAACGATTAAGTGCCTTGTTGGCAACAAACTATATTATTGCCTATTTAAATGCCTAACCCTTCGGAGATGACAGGCGTGAAGCGATATTATGTGTTAAGACCACGGACTCCTCGGACTCCTCGGATTATAGGCCCAGTAGGAAGTACAGTGATCTGTTTTGGTATGGCGTGGATTTACGGGCCCATCAACTTTGAAAGTGTATTATTGTGTAGCGGCATCTACAAACGCCACATGTGAGCTACGCGCCATAATGACGTCACGTAAAATCCTGCATCGCGCAAGCAGAGTTTACCGCGCAACTAGCATATATACAACGTCCGGACATCAAACGTCGGGCAGTTGCCCACCAGACACGACACCCGTCTGGTCGGAAGATCCTCCCTTTTCTATGAAGGTGTGAGTGAACTTTACACCCTGTTCTTCATACCTCTATAATTGTAACAACTACCGCGCCTCGTACACACGACGAAATATCAAGCTATAGATTTGTAAAAAATGTAAATGTATAGCTTGATAATGTCGTCGTGCGAACGTTGCGCGATCTACGGTTGTACAGACTACCATTACACTAAATTTTAAAAGGTCCGTTGTACGTATTTTACCATTTTAGAGGATTAATAACTGCCGTCATAAAAATCTGTAATATTCACCAGTATTTGACATTAAAATAAAATAAAAAAAATAATTTCGGTTAACTAGGCCTATAGAAGACAATTTACAAATATTAAATAATTGAATAAAAATGAAGGTGCCAAAAACGGTCATATTGTGTGACCGTTCACGGCTTTTTCAGGCAACCAGCTCATTAGTGAAAACCTTTATAGCTAGAAAGACATCGCTGTAGAGACTTCCTCGATTCTGCAAAAACTTTTTATTTTTCATGATGAATGGGAGCCCCTGTCCTTTTCAAGAAGGTACGAGGTAGATCCCAAGCGAATTTCATTATCATTTTGGAGACAGTTTGACCGCGAAAGCGTTTTATAAAGTCATATAAATTACCTTTGCGTTAATAAACAGTGTGAAGTTCGTACTTTAGTACATACCTACCTACTGCTACCAAGAGAATATTATTTTGCTCTTATACATAGTCATTGTTGCTAAGCATTGAAGACATCAACTAAAGAACTTTCGAATATTTCCTTTGATTTATCTATACTTATACCTACTTATAATAATATTTTAATAAATATAAACAGTAAAAAGAATTAAAAAAAAGAAGAAAACGAAAGAAAAAAAACCTATCTACCTATTTTACCTCTTTATTATTAAAGAGGTATAGCATGCATGGCATAGATACTAACAGTAGGAATGGGTTTCATTTTGACAGTTCAACAACATTCATTGCGTTATTTACGTTGTTGAGCAGATATTTTTTCCGAACATATGAAGCAATGGATTAGGAATATCCTTTAAAATGATTCGGATTGTGATTGATAGGGTGTTCCGCAATTCAAGTCCGGGTCATACACACGCTGGTTGCTAGTACTACGAGTGCGCACCTGAACTTTCTTGAATGATATGTGTCTATAGTATTTTGCTGTCCTTTTGGAATAGAGAATAGCCTTAGTTTTTAAATTACTCCTTTGAAATACTAATAAAACTCCTGATTAATTACTCCTTTTTTTCTTTTCCTTTGCTTTTTAAGATGTAGTGACAAAAATTGAAAAGAGTATGCTAAGATGGTTTGGTCATGTTGAGAGGATGAATGAAGGGCGGTTAACAAAAGGTATTTACAAGGCAGATGTGAGTGGAAACGCCGGAAGGGGACGCCCTAGGAAGACCTATAGTGACCTTATTGGTGATGTTCTTCAGAAAGGTCAGGTGCGTAGTACTCACAACCGGCGTGCGTGTATGACCAGATGTATGAACGTAAACGAGGCAAAAGGAGTTTGTAAGGATCGTAGCAGGTGGCGTGCTGTAGTTTCTGCCTACCCCCATGGGAAGAAGGCGTGAGTTTATGTCCTTTATTTTTCTGCTACTTTTGCCAAAAAGGCCTCGGCTTCAGATTTAGATTGTCTATAAATTCGGTCTTCTACTTCGCTTGTATACAAAACCTTTTGTTCTAAACTAGGCCGTTTTCGGAAACAACGGAATAAAAAAATCATGTTTCCTCTATACACGGAAGTTGTGGGATCGGCAACCGGTCATGTACTTAACGATCGGACCAGAACAGTAGTTCCTCCTCCTCCTCGTCTCAATCTGGGAATACGAATTAAGTACCTACAGTTTGTGAAAAAGTTGTACCCTCCATGATTTTGCTAAATGGGTGACGCCATTTAGCAAAATCATGAAGTGTACATTTTTTTCGTATTTTTCCGTATACTTACTTAAATTCGTACGGATACTTAAAATAGCAGTCGCTAATTTATATAAAAGTATAGCTCCTTTGTGTTTCCAGCTTTACTTTGTGTAAATAATTTCATCACCACTGCTTTCAAAACGGTGAAGGAAAACATCGTGAGGAAACCGGCATGTCCTAGAACAAAAAAATCGAAGACATGTGACATCTACCAACCCGCACTGGGCCCGCGTGGTGGATTACAGCCCATTCCCTCTCAAAGAGAGGAGGCCTGTGTCCCAGCAGTGGGAACATTATTGGCTGATTATGCTATGTTTATGCTTATAGGTAGCTCCTGAAAAATCTGTGCTTACAAATTAGGTGTTGATTTTCACCTGCATTACGGTTTAAACTGCTCACCTAACTTTTCACGGTGAGATTTCTCCAGAAAGGACCGGCTGAAATTGAAATGAATTCACTGGACCAGCATCCCAATTACGTAACACACTATCAGTCACAGTCTGAATCATTTTGACGGATATTGCTAATCCATTGCTTCATATGTTCGGAAAAAATATCTGCTCAACAACGTAAATAACGCAATGAATGTTGTTGAACTGTCAAAATGAAACCCATTCCTACTGTTAGTATCTATGTTATGCAATTACCCCGCTGTATGGCTTTAGCTAGACAGCGAGGTTGATAGCGGGTTGATTGCACAGAGTGTTTCGAACGTTGGTAGTACCTCAAGCACTACTTCGACGGGATGCCAATTACATATCTGGCCTTCCCAAGCCCCACGATGATAATTGAAGAGTATTCACCAAATAGTGGTGTCATACAAAAGCTATAGTAACTTTCCTTCTTTTTTTGGTTCCTCTCTTATGTTAGCCATTAACTCCCAATACCTTTATCCATTGCGAGGTTAAAAAAAAAAAAAAAGTGTTTATTCACAGAAACAATTTTTTACACAAAATTTACCTCTGCCAAACTGCAAAGCAGTTTGTTGGCAGACGTAGCTGGTTTTTTTTTTTAAATGTACATAGTATCCCAACTGTTACACTTTTCCACCCATACATACATAGACGAAAACTATTTTTTTATAACATTTTGTTAACAGCGGGGTAATTGCGTAACACACTAACAGTAGGAATAGCTTTCATTTTGACAGTTCAACAACATTCATTGCGTTATTTATGTTGTTCATTAGACAAAGTTTTTGATATGAAGCAATGGATTAGCAGTAGGCTTAAAATAGGGTACAGATGCAAAATAAAATGGTTCTCTACTAATTAATACCTATTTTATTTATTTATTTAAATAACATGGGAAAAACAAACAGATCAAGGACAGTAGGTACATTACTCTCAAAGTAAAGGTCTCCACTTATAAAATACAGAGAAAAAAAAGTAAATTCTAAGGACATTCACACCAAGTTCCTATAAACTACAGCATAATTACTATGTTGCTCGCACTGCATAATAACCATCATAACAAAATGAGCTACATGAAAATATTACGGCTTAAGAACTTCCTGGATGACGACACACTAGTTAGGAACGGATCTTTAACGCACTGTTTTCACAATAAACGAATTCTGCCTATAATTGGTTGAAGCGAACGGCACAAAGACTATATAGCTGGGATGTTATGGAGCTCCGTAACCGTAACCGAAACTATCGGATATCCGAAATAAAAATATATCCGTAACCGTAACCGTATCCGTTTCACAAGTTTCGGATATTTTAGCATAAGGGTGGAGACTAATTATTTATTTATTTATTTATTAAAACTCCTCGCACACAATAGTATACAAAGGCGGACTTAATGCCTTAGGCATTCTCTACCAGTCAACCAAGGGTGGTGAAGAGATAAGATGGCAGGTGCTCTGTATAACAGACCTTACTAATAATAATAATAAAGAATATTAAAAAGATAACATAAGTATTTATAAATAAAATAGGCGTACAAGTACCTAAACAGAATATAAACTTATAATACACATACATACATATTTACTATAATATATATCTACATTATACATATACTATATATATACACAAAAAGGGAAGGAGGTAATTGAGATGACTCTACGCTATTTATTTTGAAAATAACTCTGCAATTTCCGCTTAAATGCATACCGACTGGTAGCCGTCCTGATTTCAAGAGGAAGCGCATTCCAGAGAAGAATGGACTGAATATGAAAGGAAGAATGAATAAAATCAGAAGTATGAGAAGGACAGAGAAGGAGAAGATTGTTGGAAGAATGCAGATTCTTAGCGTGTGAAGAACATAGATATTGAAAGTAAGACATAAGATAACAATTAAACAATCAATACTCGGCGTTATTAATTATTATAACATCTCTAAATAATTACTTACCTATATGACTGATTATAATACCAAATGATAACCTAGACTAGATAAAACCTATAAATAAAACCAAATTATTACATACTATTTGTGTTTACATTTTACTTCAATCTAATATCCGTAACCGAAACAATCCGAAACTAACGGATAATCCGAAATAATTACATATCCGTAACCGTATCCGAAACCGATATAATTTTATTCCTATATCCATATCCGTATCCAGATCCGAAATATCATATCCATAACATCTCTGCTATATTGTTGTTTTGTTTAATCTTATAGTTTAAATTCAAACCCTCGTTGGTCTAGTGGTCGCATGCGCTACTGCTGAGCATAAGGTCCATTTTATGTTTTTTTTTTTTATTGGGAAATAATCAAATGACCTCTCCCGCTCTGGGCGGAGCGGAAGGGCGTGTCAGACTCTTACTGACTAAAACCCACCCGTGTTCCTTCAGTTGCCTGTGCGCCAGGGCCACGGTAACTCTTTCGAATAATCCGCGACCCCGGCAGGCATCGGCCCTATCGGACCCCGTCAATTATGCTGACAACTCTTTGAGGCGCGCGTGGAACACAACGCGCCGTCGACCCGGGCCTGGTCCTTACCGGACGGCGAGCTGCCCATTGCTCGCCGTCCGCAGGCCCGCGCCTACGGTGGCCGGGAGTCGGCTATCGACTCCCGACGCCCAGGGTGTCTCCTCCTGCGGCGACTAGGGGCGTGAGGGCGCAACGATTGCCGCACCCTCGATAGCCGCACCAATGAGGTTAATCCGAGGTGCAATTATTGCTAGTTGAGCATGAGGTCCTGGGTTCGATTCCCTGGTCGGGCAAAGTGTTATCGGGTTTTTCCATCTGGAATTTCTCGGTAGCAGCCCGGAGTCTGGATTTGTGCCCGGGCAATAGGCTCGCCCCCTATTACATGGGACTTAAACATAACAGGCGAAATGTGGGTGTGCTATAGGTACACCTCTGCCTAACCTTTCGGGGAATACAGGCATGATGTTATGTATGTCAAACGCACAATAGTTTATCGCGTAAAATGATCAGTCATCTAAATAAAATAGATGGGTTTCAAAAACTACAAATTAAGTACTGGACCTATTTGGCGCAGCCGCGAGGCACACTTTCCTGCTAATTTGACGTATTTTAAAATGAAGTCTAATTAATTACTGATTAATGTTTAGTATAATGTAATAAATTGTAATAATAGGTCTTTACCTATGAAATTGCCGTTTTGTATGAAAAAATTTAAACGAATTTTTTTCATGAATTATTTATTTGTATTAATCGAAGTAATCACCCATGCAATCAATGCATCTTTGCCATCGCAGTGGCAGTTTATTGATGCCCTTCTTAAAGAAATCAGCTGGACGGGAGGCAACAAATTCTTCAAAGGCATTTTGTACTGCCTCTCGGGTATTAAATTTTTTTCCCGCCAAGAAGTTATCCAAATTCTGGAAAAAGTAGTAGTCTGTAGGCGCAAGGTCTGGTGAGTAGGGCGGATGACGGAGAGCTTCCAACCCCAGTTCTTGCAACTTGGAGACCGTCTGCTGTGCAGTATGAGGTCGCGCGTTGTCGTGCAGGAGCAGCGGAGACGAGCGATTGACCAATGCTGGTTGGAGATGCGCCAGCTTCTCCATCATTGTGTTCAGTTCTTCACAGTACACATCTGCAGTAATGCTCACCCCGTTTGGTAAGAAGCTGTGATGAATCACACCAGCGCTAGACCACCAAACAGTGACCATCACTTTTCTAGGGGTAAGTTTTCGTTTAGGGCATTGTTTAGGTGCTGAACCAGGATCCAACCAACTTGCTGAGCGCTTACGGTTATCAAACAGAATCCATTTTTCATCGCAGGTAACAATGCGGTTCAAAATTCCTTCATTTGTGTGTCTGTTGAGCAGTGCAAGGCACGTCTCGACGCGTACTTCGCGCTGGCGATCATTGAGTTCGTGGGGCACCCATTTGTCAAGCTTTTTTACCTTGCCAATTTGACGCAAATGGACCAATATTGTTTTGACGCTAACGTCGAAAGCTGCTGCTAATTCAGCCGTAGATTGTGTATCATCAGCTTCCACAATCGCCTTTAATTCGTCATTGTCGACCAAAGTCTTCGGACGACCGCGAGGTTCATTTTTCAGGTCGAAATTTCCAGAACGGAAGCGAGCAAACCAATAACAGGTGGTGCGTTGGTTTGTAGTGTTAGCTCCGTAAACGTCGTTGATGTTGCGTGCCGCTTGTGCCGCGTTGCTGCCACGACGGTACTCATATTCCATAATTACTCGAATTTTTAACGTATCCATGATGACGAAAAAGATTGAAATGCGATGAAAATGTAACACTAATCAATAAAGAAATGACTACTTTTAGAAAAAAAAAACCATGTTTTTAAAATAAAATTAATTTGAAATTAGAATTCTTAGCCAAACAAAAATTATTTTGCTTTGAAATGGCCAGTACTGCAGAACGGCAATTTCATAGGTAAAGACCTAATAATTAGAATCAATATTTTATGTAGATAATTGAATAAATTGATACAAAATGAATTGCAGTGCCCTTACAGGGTGCATGTCTGAATACTGTGTCATGAAATTTTAATGCATACATACTAACCAGTGTTTTACATGTTAGCAAATAAATAAATAAAATAAAACGAATCTTAATTTTATGTGATTCATTTTAAAATTGTGTTAAAACAAAAAAAGCGCCTAAAATTACAAAAAAACTATCTTAATAACTACCTAATATGCTCATATTTATCACAGTTCAAAACTCTACTGACTCTTACTAGCCATTAACTCCTTGTCCTTTGCATGGTGAAGCAGCTCAGCCGTACTCATGACAAAAGTTCACTCGCGAACGTTCCTCAACCAGGACTTTTCTTTTGTTTCTCCGATACACCGTAGACAGAAATAAATTGTTTCAAGGATCTTTTGGCGCTCAAACGACGTTGACAGAGAGGCGCTGTTGGTAAACATTTGTGCAATGAGGGCTATCGCGCTTGAGTTCGCCGCTAGAGGCGCTAGTGTAGAGCAATGTCTCTAGATGTCAAATGTACTGAACGTTCACTGTTTGCGGGATGTTTTATGACGGATTTTAAGTCAATCAACTCAGCCTATCGCAGTCCACTGCTGGACATAGGCCTCTCCCATGCTGCGCCACAACACCCTGTCCTCCGTTTTCCGCATCCAGTCTGTCCCAGCCACTTTTTTGAGGTCGTCGGTCCATCTAGCTGGGGGCGTCCCACACTACGCTTGCTGATACGCGGTCGCCACTCCAGGACTCGTCTGCTCCACCGGCCATCGGTCCTCCGACAAACATGGCCAGCCCACTGCCACTTCAGCTTGCTTACCCTGCAAGCTATGTCGGTAACTCTGGTTCTTTTCCGGATAACTTCGTTTCTGATTTTATCCTTCAAAGAAACCCCGAGCATAGCCCGCTCCATAGCGCTTTAAGCGACCTTAAATTTGTGAACGAGCCCGACTGTCAGTGTCCACGTCTCAGCACCGTATGTCATAACGGGCAGGACGCACTGGTTGAAGACCTTAGTCTTCAAACATTGCGGGATTGGCGACGAGAAAACTTGACGCAGTTTTCCAAACGCTGCCCAACCCAAACGGATCCTTCTGTCGGCTTCTTTCTCAAAGTTGTGTCTACCGAGCTGGATGACTTGCCCTAGGTAGACATACTCCTTCACAACTTCGAGAAGCGACCCTTCGATGTGGATTGGACTCGGCAAGACGTGGATTTTAACTAATGATTCATAATTGTTGTAATAGTTGTGGCATTCCTGATTAATTATGACTTAAGATTTTTACTAATAAGGATCTAATTTGGTAGCACTTAAAGGAAGAATACTATTTGTCTGCTTCATGCTTGCCAATTTTAGGAACATTATAATCAAAAAATTCGTTTGATGTTTTAAAATGTAATAAAATAAACATGATATCAATTTATGGGTACTTAAACATATCCAAAACATCAAATAAAAGTACTGACAGGACCTTACTCGCCAGTGGCGCCAACTGGTTAGCAAAAAAAATATAGCCCCCAATTGTTCTGTGAAATATATTCACAAACAAAATGGCGGTGTCAGTTCCGATTTTGGTCACGCGCCAAAAGATTCTTGTGCAACTAAACTTTGCCCATAGTACCTGAAATAAAGAAAAAAAGTCTGAATCCAAACAGAATCTATTTGGGAAAGTTTCCACATCGTGAATGAAGCGGGAACAGCCGCAGGGCTTCGTTGACGTAATCACACTGAACTAAATCACTGTGACTAGAGCGCTTTAGGGCTGCGGACATATTGTAAGTATTTGTAAAAGACCCACTCCAAACAATACATGAAATTTGTAGCTTCTTTTTTGCTCGGCAAATTCAGTGTAGGATGACTTGGAGTTAAGTGGAGCGACGGTCTCTGTAGGATGGCTGGTAACAGCTTGTTGAGAGTAGCAGTGGATTTAGTAAAGTGACGCGCTTTTCTGGGCTCCTTACGTCCAGCAGTGTAGAATTCATCAAGGTGATTTCTGTGAATTTCTATTTCTATTTATATTTTACTTATTTCTATTTCTATTTCTAAGTCCTCTTTATGACTCACTTTTTGTACATTAAATAAATATATATTAGGTTTAAATAATTATAGCGTAATCAAAGGGCCTTTAATCATATTTCCAGATTTGTATAATTGTACCTACGTATATTGGATTGGCGTACCACTTTTGCTATAATGGGTACTTTGATACTTTATGTCGTCTTCATTTGTTTAAGCATAGAATAGGAGTGTAATTTATGCCTCAGTGTAATATTAGTAACTGCCTCGTTGTCTAGTGGTCGCAAGCACTTTTTCTGAACATGAGGTTCTGGATTCGATGCCCGGGTCGGGCAAAGTGTTACTGGTTTTTCAATTTATTTGGAATTTCTCAGTAGCAGTCTGGATTTGTGGCAGGTTGATGACAATGGCAGCCCCTATTACATAGGACTTAAAAATAACTAGCGAAATGTGGGTGGACCTCTCCCTGGCCCTTCGAGAAATACAGACGTGTTTTTATGTTATGTGTAATTAGCATTATATTGAATGAATCTTCTGAGTATACCTGTATAATGATCCCAGCTCTTTAGGGACGTGAATGTTTAAAAAGCCCCGCTATGTATGGCCGTGGTCTAATACTGTGAAGAACGAAACGTATTTGCTGATGGAAGCTGTTTTTGATGGTCAGGGAATGGAAGAGAGGCTACCTAATATATGTAACTACGATGATATTTTAAGCATTCTGTTTTAGAAGCACTCTTCTAAAACAGAATGCTTATAAAATTGTAGTAGTAATTACTTGAAACTATTACAATGACTTCGAACCCCGAATGGTTCTGTTAATAAGTAAAAATGCTTTGCCTAAAACTTTCTCACATGGCATATTAAATTGATAGTAGAGAGAAAGAAAATAAAAAATTCGGCTGAAAAAAACTGTTGTAGGCCGCACTTTGGGAACTTTGGTTAACTTAACCACGCTTTTAACACCATCCCTTTCCATGTGAACAGAATATGGAGTCGTAGATTTCACTTTCAGCACTTTGCATAATGTTCATGAAGTTCGAAGAACAGAAAGAACAAATGACGACAGTTCATTTGACAGCAGAAAATAAAGAATAAGTTTTCAGAATCACTTTTCGTATCTTTCATAACAGCCGCCAATGATCGACCCCATATAATGTAGCAGTAAAACAACGTATATGGGAAAACATGGAATGTCAATCTACATAACAAGTATCACAGACATTTTATTATCTTACTTGGGTAAACAACAGACTGTTTCCCTGTTTATCGTGTCATATAAGTCGTGTGTTGCATGAGAAAACACTCGGGCTTTTGTCTTGGAGTGAATGGGGAGTAATAATGCGAGATTAATTTTTATACTTCGTGAAAAGAGCTAGGTAGTAACATAATGTGGTGTTGTGTTTAGATGTCGTGAAAAAGTACGAGAGCGTTTTCGCATTTTGCTTTGAATGAGCTTTAAATTCTATACTCAATATATTTATTTACATTCCACAATGTGAAATTAATTCAATTCAATTAATCTTTATTGCAACTCATAATGTACATATATAGGTAGTAAATATTAATAAATAGAAACAATTATGGACCCTGTCGGGCACAGCAAATTTTTAAACAAGTAGGGGGAGAAAGAGCGCTTTTATGATTTTCTTTATTACGTAATATTTAAATTATTTCCTATCTATTTGTTTTTTACAAAATTATTACATATTAAATATTATCACTCATTTATTTATTCCCTGAATTTAATATGTATAAGTCAATCTATTTATTTATTTTTTGTATTAAATTATACATTAATATTGCTTATTTAATTTTTCGCTTAAATATTTTGTATTGCAATTAGTGTAGGTATATAATATGTTTATATATTTTAACTCATTTATTTTTATTGTTTTACTTATCTGGTAAACAGTTTTATCTATTTATTATTGAATTTATCCTTTAGAAATTCGTCTATTGTTTAATAACTTTTATTAGTTAAGATTTTTTTTTATTTATTTAGAAATATTATATTGGTTTTGTTTTCTTATTTTTTTGTTTTCCGGTAAGTTTTATCATATATTTTTTATTGACATTAGGAGGTCGTTTTTAAAAAGATATGGTCATTGTGGACACTTGCGGGCATAGCAAAGTAGGAGAGAGGAAGAGGGCTTAAATTTAGCTAATTGGTTGGTCCAGACTCATTTACTGAATCGATGGGCACAGGTTGTGCGACAATATCCTTGCTACCTTGTATATTATTAAGGTAACTATTTTCTAAAACATGTAATTTTAAATTTGTATAGGTAATAGCATTAATTTTTTTATTAATTATATTAATGATTTCCGGTACCTGCCTAATTATGATATACTTTAATCGTCATAACTAGGGTAGGTACTTCTTGAATGCACTTTTAGTTTACAGCTTGGTAGGTTGAATCTACTTTTATGACGACATCTTGCCTGTATATTAATTTTCTCTTGTACGAGTAGTTTAAAGTGTTCTAAATTCTTTCAACTTGATTCCGGTCTATATAAATGATAAATGATTTTATTTCTATATGTAGGTTTGTAGAAACACTTTTACACGTCAATCATATTTTTAAACTAGATGAGGTCGGCGTTTCCTATCTGACTACTCTGAGAAGAAAGGCCGAAACAAATATCAAATATCTAATCATATAAATAAGGGGGTATACCCCTTACGTATAATCGTTGCTTAAAGTTAAGTAGTTTTAACGTCTACTTAACCATACATTTTATAAATGTACATAAATAACAACTCATACCTAATTAGCTAATGCTAAAACTATTATGAAACTAAAATATGGCGTCAAAAAATACCTCCGTATTGCTGTCGTCTGGTAATGTACCCAAGAGACTGGCGGCATTGCCACGTTGTATGGCAATGCTTAGCCTCTGGCCAAGGTTAAAGCCAGCCCTTGGGTCGAGGGAAATGTCAATCAGCCGTTTGGAAATTTCGTTGAACAGACCACGAGCACTCGGACCCCACGGTTGGAGGGTTACAACCCCATGCATAAATTATTTCAATTATTTTTAAATTTTTGAGCCTAAGCTCTATCAAAAAACATACGTACTTAAACTCCCATAAACACACGGCCCTCGTTCGTACCAAATGGGTAGTAAAAGGGGACTTACAAAAGATATGGAGATATCGTCTTAGAGTAATCCACTCCACTTGACACTCACGATCGCGTGTGATTCCCAGCATCTGTCACAAGTACGCTCAAAGACATATCAAGCTGTACACATCCAGTATAAACTGCCCTCTCCTGAGGGAAAGCCAGAAGGAAGGAAGTACTGGGTGTAAAAAAAAACAACCGACTTCCAAAAAAAACACTAAAAGACGTGAAAAATAACTTTAATTTTGGAAGTCGGTGGCCAAAAACGAAAATACAAAACCAAAGACACCGAATTCCGAAATTAAAGTTATTTTTCACGTCTTTTAGTGTTTTTTTTGGAAGTCGGTTGTTTTTTTGTAAAAAAGTATTTTTGGTGTGAAATATCGCTGTCGTACATTGTGGGTACCTTATGGGTGTATGCAATGGTACAGGGGTCGTAGGGATATTTAAAAAAAGTTGGAACTTTGACCTTCAATATCTCTGTAACCAGAAGGTTCCTGGGTATGGTCCAGTTAAAAAAAAACACTTGGACAAGTGACTCCCGGCTTCATTAAGCATCTTTTTACCTACAACACCACCGCCATTATGCTGAGATAAGAGCTTTTTTGGCTTCGCAGGTCTTTTTTTTTCATATTTAATAAGTTTTAAATGTTCCTTTTCTAAAGAAAATGTTTGTGTTTCCTGTGTCCAATTTTTTTTTTTTACGCGCCTTTCAATGCTAGGTCACCTTATACTGGCAATGTTAGCTTGATATGTCTTCGTGTGTACGGCGTCTCTCGTAAAAGTCAATTTAGCGGCAAAGGGTTATTAGGCGCACACGCTAATGATCGCGAGAGAGATATTAAAGTAATTGCTGCGTAAGTAATCCGTGGATTATGGGCGCCATATCCGTTCGTGTAATCCGCGAGTAAAATAATGGAGATTGGATATGTTGCGACTAATTTTAGAAAGCAGTTAATTACTTCTACATGACCTATTTAAGTATATACATGAATACATTTCTTCCAAATTCTATGACTGCATTCATAGATTTTGTAAGAAATGTATACATAGCGAATAATCAAGAAATTATGGATAGTCTCATAAGAATATTTTCCTGTAGCTATAACGGTTAAGGTACCTGCCCTATTTGCCCCGTCTCAAAAAACACTCTGTATAATGTGATCATGAATAAAATTAAGGCCGGCCTGCACCACATAATTAACACTAAATGCGCTTAGTGCTAAACATTAACTTAACAAATAATTCTATCTCTGTCATCTTCAAACGATTGACAGCAATAGAATGTTGTTTTAAATTAGTTTAGCGCTGATTATATTTAGTGATTTGTGGCTTGAGTAAATTATAATAAAATGTATCGTATTGTAGCGATATCAACATCGCCACATGCGAGCTACACGTCATACTGACGTCACGCAAATCCTGCATCGCGCAAGCAGAGTTTACCGCGCGAGTAGCATAGGTATATACAACGTCCCGACATCAACCGTCGGGCAGTTGCCCACCAGACACAACACCCGTCTGGTCGGAGGATCCTCCCTTTTCCATAGAGTATGAGTGAACTTTACACCTCTGTTCCTCATACCTCTATAGTATAGTCTAACTGGTAAGGAGGTTTGACACTTGTAGAAATTATTAAGAGCACTTTTACACAGTGAATATCGTTACACAAATACGTGTCAAATATCCGATTTTAGCAATTAATCCAACGTCAACCTGTATGGCCATAAGTCAGCAATCGCCGTTAGTTGTTTCAGGTAGCCGGGACGCTAAAAGCTCTGCCTAAAATATTACTCGTCAATTTAAATCTCTGTACAACTTCGCTTTCTATATCAAAAAGGGAATAAAAGAACGAGGTATGACCGAGTAAGTGCCCCATTCTCAGATTTGCATAAAATTCATTAGGTATAGGAACAAAAATGTCGGCAAAAATTCAAAAAACAATTTCATTTTTTTACAGTGTTAGCAAACGAGTCATTGTTTTTACAGTCGTTGGGTAAACAGAATAAATTATACTTTTATAGGAGTCATAAAAATATTTTGTTGGCTACGTAAAAATACCTTGAAATTTTAGACGGAGCAGGAATGTTTTAACGGTTTTTGAATAAACATTTTATGCTGAAGTTTATTTGTTA
Organism: Griposia aprilina; assembly: GCA_916610205.1. Lineage (NCBI taxonomy): Eukaryota > Metazoa > Arthropoda > Insecta > Lepidoptera > Noctuidae > Griposia > Griposia aprilina. The sequence continues at coordinate 8,410,760 of OU744305.1, read as the reverse complement.
TTAAAGCAACCAGTCTTATTTAGAACTAGCTGCTGCCCGCGGCTTCGCCCGCGTGGATGTCAGAAATTATCCCACGGGAACGTGTTACCGAGACAAAAAGTAGCCTATGTTACTCCTTATAACATTAGCTATCTATATATATATGGCCTCCGCAGGCGCGACTCTCTAAGGGAACGGTTTAAAGATATTAACATCATGACGGTACCTTGTCAATATATCTATGAAAACATCATGTACGTAAGGAAAAATCTACATCTTTTTAGTAAAAGAGGTGAAAGACACAATTATATCACTAGAAATAGGGATCAATTAGTTCAACCAGGTTTCAGGCTGGCTAAAGTAGACTCATCTTTCATGGGGTACTGTTTAAAATGTTTCAATAAAATACCTCCCCATATTCTTCAACTGAATGAAACTAAATTCAAATCTTGTATAAAACGCACACTATGCAGCCAGGCATATTATAAGTTGGGGGATTACATCGCTGATAAAAATGCTTGGCTCAACGCTGGTCCTGCTCCACAAGGGCGCATAAAATAATTGATTAGCATTTGAAACTACTGTTGGAGCTGCTGAAGATTTTAAAAACTTATCTTTGCATTGTATAAATTCAATGTTTTAGTATTGTATAATTGCATAGCACAGGTGTGAGTACTATGCACCTACTATAAAGCTACCATTTAATAGGTTTTTCTTTCATTGACTTGAATGTGCCCTGGCGGCTGAGAGTTTGTCATGCTCACTCTAATGTCTCGCTGGTGGTGGCGTGTGTGTTGGATCATTAAGTTCCCTTCAAAATGGTTGAGCTGAATGGTGCTGATCTATGCGTCATGTTCGTGAACGGGCGCCGTCAGTGGGGACTGGTCATTTCTTGGCTGCCACGGCTTATTTTAATTTAATTTAATATTTGAATTGCTTTTGTCTTTTTATTACGGACGCTTTTAACGTTCTGCATCGTTCTCACATGCATAATTTCAACATGAACGATGTAATCAATATTTTGTAACCATTTTTTGATTTAAAAGAGTGTCCATGGAGTTTCTTGCCCGTTCTTCTCCATAGGTACCTACTACGCTTTGGAATGGGTAACTAGCTTCATCTTTCTGACTGACCGACCCCTTGACAATTCAAAAGTGCCTGTAATTGGTTTATTTGAAATAAATGCTTTGAGTTTGAGTTTGAGTTTGAGTTATCTGCCAGTGAAAGTTAGGTCAAAATCGGTCCAGCCGTTTCGGAGATTAGCCGGAACAAAAAGTCAGACAGAAAAACAGGTAAAAAATAAAAAAAGTGTATTTTGTTCTAGGTACCGTATATACTTTCAAATGCATTTAGTTTAAAGATGTTATTTTGAAATTACAAACAGACACTTCAATTTGTATAGATTTTGGAAGCTCCTGCTTCTCTGAACAACATGGTATGTTTAAAGAGTGAAAGAGAAAATGTGTTCCTGTGGACTGAAATTAGTCGACTGACTCTCCTATGATGTATATAGGGCGGTTATTGCGAAACAAACTTACAATGGCAATGTTTTTTATATTGACATTTCAACAAAAATCAATGCGTTATTTTTCAAAGTTATGAATCAATGGGTTATGAATTTCTTTCAAAATCCTTCGGATTGTGATTGAAAGTGTGTGACGCAATTCGTGTTCTGGCTGTGAAAGGATATTATCAGAGCACAAATGCTACAACTCTGACAAAATAAACACATTATAATTTGACAGGAACTCCACAGGAAATGTTATAAGCAGGCTTCCAAAAATACACACGTTGTAAAACATGACAGCTCTGTACGAAACGCCTTGCATGCCCCAAGGGTGACTTGGGGCCTGCTACACAAAATATTTATTTTATCCATTTGACAGTGTTGACATGAAATGTAATGCGTCAATCCTGTCGACGTAAAGTTGTGAAACTTTCCCAGAGTTTGAGGAAACATTTATTTAACGGGGGTTGTCGAAAATTTGCAATTCTCCTGAGATTTCGTAATGGAAGGGCCGTGATTACAGAGTTTAATATTTTAAGTGCAACACCGTTCGTGGTGAGTCCTTTACTCTTTTTTTGCCTTTTTTTGTGAGAGGAACGTTGGAAGACTGGCAATTTATCTGGAGTTTTAATCAGAACAGATAAGTCAAAAAATTCAGTTATAAACCAGCTTAATGCCTGGCACTGACTTTAAACAAGAACTACTGTAAATGATTTTTCTATCTTTCTTTATTCTTTTTATTCTTTTTTTACTTTCTTTGTATGGTCTGTATTTTTAATGTCATTTATTTGTAATGTGCGTTTTGTTTGTGCAGAATAAACTATTTTTCTTTCATTTTTTTTTCTTTTTTTCTATTATAATAATTATGAGTCCAGAATTTGTAAGCAGTTTATAATATTTTTTGCACAGCCTTCCGGTAGTGCTGCGAGAATATTTTTGTTGAACAAATATCCAGCCAATCTCAGACCCTCCTCAATCAATCCGTCGATTCCGAAAGTCTGTTGCAGACTTTTTGTCACCTCTCAAACATAAGGAAATCTTTGACAAATCAATCACATGATAATGATTTTTGGACCTACGTTGACATTACATTACATTTTTATTTTTATCATAATTGACTATTGGACCTAAGTTGTCATTAGATTATATTTTTTATGTTTAAATAATTGAATATTTGACAATTTTGTATGTAACTCCTACTTATCTATTTATATATGAATTAATTATGTAATCAATCAATTTTATTAATTTGTTTATGTCAGCATTGTCAAGTTTAATGAATGAAGTTATTATTATTTTTTAAATTCTAAACTTAAATTAATATTTGCACACCATGACAGTATGGTAAACATGTTAGCATAACTCTATGTGCTATAACATCTTGCATGCATTGTTTCTTTATATTGTATGTACACACATGTTTGAGCAAATAAAGTAATCTGAATCTGAATCTGAATCTGAAACTGATAATGTTTGTATGTATTTAATACTTCAAGCATACATATTTACAGAGATGGACTCAAAGTCAGAGGTATTTTCTACCATTCAACCTAATTATCAACCCTACCATCGTCAATTTACTCTTCATTTAGAAAAAATAAAGAGATTATTCGCCCACGTATGTATGTATAAATGTATTCCACCCATTTCTGTACCACGTTCACCCCAATCACAGAGCATCTAAATCTGTCTCCTTTTTTTAGATTGTTTACCAAAACGACTGCGAAAAAAGTGTAACAGTCGCTTATATGGTAAAAGAGAGCATAAATAATGATAATTGACGAATAAATTCGGGACACCAATACGAGAGAACTCAATTAGGGATCCTTGCAAACATGTTTGTTTTATATTTTCCGTTTAAGCTTCTTTCTTGGGGTGTCTGAGATTACGTTTTACGCTTGTTTTGGAGGAAAAGTGTTGGTATTATGTAGTTACTTTTACTAGACCCATTTTGTATTATGTTTTTTTTATCATGAGTATAGCAGTCACTGACATATTATAACCGTAATTTTTCTTAACATAAAATGATGGTACTGTTCTACTACTAAATCCAACCGCCCTAATGGCCAGTATAGTTGCCGAGTTACACCATCCACCTACATTATCTAGCATTTTTTTTTAGAAACCGAAACAGATTCCGTTGACGTACTGAATCAATATCTATTGTGATCATCAACATGTTCCAATAATGAAAAACCATACAAAGTTTATTGTTTGGGTTCTTAAGGAGAGGTATTAGGGAAAGGTCGATGACCGCTATTGCCATGCTAAAACGCGACAACTAGATTCGCAACAATACGAGTCATATTAGTCATGTTGGCGTAATCATTGAGGATTGACATTATGTTGATAGTCATTTTTTGTTATTAGCAGTGACAATAATATTGCTCGTTTACCCAACATAAATTAATTAAGTATTTGACACCGTTCATAAAACCTAGTGGATGAAACAAGGGATGACCTCATATTTTTTTCAAAATGAAAATTGTTTGTGTATAACTTTTGGACACAATAAACGTTATTATTATTATTATTTTTTTGATACTTAACTACACTTAAGTATAGAATATAAAGTCAAAACCTAACATTTCTCGATCAAAAAGGTAAATATCCAATTCAAATACCCTGTAAGCTACTTTTAAATTGATAGATCGATTGACCTACTCAGCAAAACTACATTTCTCGCTTGTCAGTTCGACGTGATCCGTTTCCACGACTGACTTGTGTGTCGTGCTTACAACACCTACCTTGGAATAAAAAGATGACAGGGATGTATTTCTTTTTTTTCCCATTTACGTAAAATCACGCCTGCAGGAATGGGCTAAGGGGTAGACAGAAGTCTACAGGGTCAAATTAAATTAGCTAGCGAAACTCCGCAGACGTGGTGGTTATCGAAATCTCTCTTATAAAGAATAGTCATGAAATAGTGTTATTTGCAGATGACACATCACTTTTATTTACGCTTAAACGACAACAGACAGTTACTGACGATGTAAATAATGCTATCGCTAAAATAGTGCATTGGTTTAGTGTTAATAATTTACTTATAACCGAGAAAAATACTAAATGTATTAGATTCCTGACACCTAACGTTAAACAGGTGAAAACCAATGTACTAGTAAATGGGACGGAATTGGATCTTGTGGACACCACTGTGTTCTTAGGTGTTACTTTGGACTCGAAGCTACAGTGGGGCCCACATATAACCAAATTGCCGAAGCGGCTAAGCTCTGCAGCCTACGCGGTCTATAAAATCCGTCATTTGACTGATGTCGTGTGTTAGTATATTTTAGTTATTTCCATAGTGTAATGTCGTACGGCATTTTGATGTGGGGAAATGTAGCCGACATTCAGGCTATATTTGTGCTGCAGAAACGAGCCATTCGAACAATTTATAACCTTAGTTGTAGCCATTCACTGAGGAAATTTAAGGAAATAAACATAATGACTGTCGCATCTCAATATGTATATGAAAACCTCATTTATGTAAAAAAGAATATTAATCTATATTCTAAACCCAGCGACATTCATAAAATAAATACTAGATACAAAGATTTACTTATTTTGCCCACGACTAGGCTCCAAAAAATTAGTAATTCATTTAAGTGCCAAAGTGTACGTTTTTACAACAAACTCCCAAGTCTTGTTAAAGAACTGAGCCTCAATAAATTTAAATCATTTATTAAACAGAAACTCTGTCAAAAAAGTTTCTATAAAGTTAAAGATTACTTGGATGACAAAAGGGCTTGGGATTAATTAAGCTACTTCAATGTACCCCCAAGCAACAATCCATTTTATACTGTGATTATGTGTTTTGGAATTAATAATGTCATTTTTATTGATTTACATGACATAACATATTATGATTTTTTGATGACATTTAAAGAGAAACCTGTCTGTGAATGTGAGTAGCATGCAGGCTAGATTAAATACATGATATTCATTTTAATATTGTGAATGTGAAGACTATGTGGATCATTGTTGCTTTTTTTCCCCTCTCACGTAGTTTTAATCTAAGTCTGGCAGTTTGAGTAATTTTTGTGGCCTACCCAAATGTCCTTTCTTTGGTATTGTTCGTCGAATCGTTGAGCTCCTTAAGTTCTGAGTTGAGCTGAACGATTACTGACAAATGCATGCTCTGACTGGACAGGTCCACTCAATCTGTGTGGTTTTTCCTCAAAAGACCATTTCAGACAAATCTACATGGTCTTCACATGATCTGACCAAGATTATGTCTGGACTTTAAAAGAGACTGTGACCTCTGAGTTTGTTTCGGCCTTTCTTCTCAGAGTAGTCAGATAGGAAACGTCGACCTCATCTAGTTTTAAAATATGATTGACGTGTAAAAGTGTTTGTACAAACCTATTTACAGAAATAAAATCATTTATCATTTAAACACGATATAAAAATAAAATAAAACATTTGATGTTTTTTTTAGGGGCCAACAACCGCTGGTTGTGTTGTTACATGAAGACAGTATGAGTTTAGATATCTATACCAATCAAGTTTGTGAAGCTTGTGTTATTAAACTGATATTTCAATTGAATACACTTATTAAGGTTAATGACCCCACAAAAAATTCATCAAATTAATTTCTTTTTGTTTTATCATGTTTAAATATCGATACCACATCACGTCTGCGGAGTTGCGCTAGCTAATTTAATTTGACCCTGTATAGTACACCCATTGTAGGAGGTAATACGAAAGGATGTGAAACTCATCTTAAATTATGTAGGTACAGTCGACAGCACGACAGTGGAAACACGTTGACCTTGAGCTGACCTAGCGTAGTACGGAGTTTCAATAGGACACGAGGTCAGCTTATACTCTTCATTTTTACAACTGATGTGTGCCACCTATGTATGTAACTCCGAGGAAAAAAAATATTGTAACAATTAAAATATGGAAAAATATTCTACTATTAGCTCTCGAGCAGAATGCATTTGGCACAGACTTAAACCTCGGTCTCTATATAGTGATCTTATTGGTCGTCATTTAAGTCAGGTACGTATACTCGCAACCGGCGTGCGTGTATGACCGTATGTATACCGTAATGTAGGAACGTAACCGAAGCAAAAGGAGTATGTAAGGATCGTAGCAGGTGACGTTCTGTAGTTTCTGCCCCATGGGAAGAAGGCGTGAGTTTATGTATGTATGTTAAACCTCAGTTGGGAAAACGCATCACGAATTCTAACAAAAAAATATGCCTTAATTACATTTTACGTACTTGCATGCATTTTTGTGGAGTTGGGACCTACTAACCGCGAAGGTTTCGGGTGAATTGCTACGTGAATGTTTATCCTTTTTTGCCTAATAAAATGAAGATACTATCTATGGCAAGATCCACAGATCGCACTCTGACTTTGCTATGTAAAGTAAGCGTTTCATACAAATATAAAGCCAAAGGTTGTCTTTAAAAGATCGCTTTAGCGATAAGACCGCCCATTGTATACCACCCCTATGTAAAATTACTACATTTATATGCGCTCACCATATGGTGTAACATTGTGAAACTCTAAATAAAATGATTATTATTATTATTGTAATAAAGAGTATTCTATATTTATCCAAGTATGAGGAACAGGGTGTAAAGTTTACTCATCCTCCTTAGAAAAGGGAGGATCCTTCAACCAGACCTGTGTTGTGTCCGGTGGGCTATTGCTCGACAATTGATGTCGGGACGTTGTATACAATTCTAGTTGCGCGGTAAACTCTGCTTGCACGATGCAGGATTTTGCGTGACGTCAGTATGATGCATAGTTCGCATGTGCCGATGTAGATGCCGCCACATACTCGTGCTAATAATGTTCATATTCTTATAGCGAATGTGAGTTTGCTTTTCGTACGAATATCAACATTAATTTTATACGAATAAACTTCACTGTCATAGGAGACGCTTACTTGACCAAATAAAGTCAAAATTCGATGTGCGAATCATTTCCCATTTTATGTTTATATGTCATCAATGCTAACAATTTTATGTACAAGATTTGAAATCTGCTCGCCCCAAATCTAAGCTTACCTCCCTTTTCATATAATTTCACTTCTGAGGTAACATAAAAACTTAGTCAGTTGAGGTTTATGATAATATCGACGCGATACAAAAAAGGACAACGGTTTTGATGGACCCAATTAGGGGTCTATCTCGGTGTCTCGCCTTCATTGTGACTTTAAATGACGGTCATGTATAAGAATGAGCGGTCTATTCTTAAAATATTCCGGTCCTGAGATTTCTTTTCTGTAGACATTATTATACGTAATTGACACTATGAATTACAGGATATTTAGGTTGTTATCTTGTCAAGTTTTATTCTATATATGAACCAAGATATATTATGTACCTTTCTCAAAAGGATTGCTGTTCATGCTCATTTTTTGTTCTCGAAGGTACTAATTTAAGTTTGTTCCTTGTATACGGTACTCTTTGATATAAATATTTTTCTATATGATGGAGAAGGTATGTCTCTCTCGATATTATCAGCCATATTTTAACTACTGTGGGCGTACTATGGGTAATGCTGGTTACTGCGCAATAGAATAACCTTTTGCAGTTCAAATTAAATTATAATTTACGATCAAATTAATCACACTAGCGAATCACACACTGTAGGTACACGACACAACTATACGGAACGCGCGACAGTTTCTAAACGTCTTCACTGCTTAACCGCCAACAACAAACTCTGTGGTGCTCTGGTCAAGCGTGAGCGTTATAGACTCTGTCCAGCGCCACCTGGTGGCACCGGCGTCCTGATTAGTCAAGTCAAACAATTGATTTAACGTATTTCCGTCATATATTTCATTCTTCTTTACAACCACCTATTAGGGTGATCTATTGATTATTTTTCAGTGTTAGCTACAGCATCATCAAATCATCGCTCTTGAAGAAATTAAAAAAGAATTTGCATGGTGAAAGCATAATTAACCTAAAACAGAATTTTAATTTTGGGCACGTAACGCGTTCACCCGTTTCAAAGTCCAGGGTAAAAAGCAGACCAGAAGTTCAGAGTGCTTCAATTATTTTTAGCCTGAAACCACGAAACATTTTTGGAATCACGTGTATACGACAAAAACAGGAGCTCGTGTTTATAAAAAAGACAAAAGTGGCTTAATTACTTTTTCAGCACGGGTCCCTGATGATTTGATTATTTACCTAATTCAATTTCCATTTTTTATCCAAATTAAAACACGTGAAGCTGTGAATGAAGAGAAATTATGAGTTCTTCATAAATTGCTGTTTTTTCTTAAAGTGTCGTGACGGTAGCCTAAATTACAGTGTGGATTTCAGGAAGCCTACTAATTGGGTTCCTTTCGTAGTAAATAATGTTTAAGATTTGGTATTGAGTTTGTTTTTTCAAGTTTAACTAACTTTAAAAAACTATATAAGGTCAGAATGTTGTTAATTTCTTCATTGATTTAAGAGGGCCAACACGGGTCCACTAGCGACACCACTCCTTTAAAAAATATTATCTCGTGATTTAGAAGGAATTTTGAAAAACGGCTCTATACGATCTAAAGGTATGTGGCCGCTTTTGTTTAGATGGACTTTTGTTGCTTCTTGTCTCAATATGAAAGTTTATAAAAGCTATTAGAAAAATCTTGACACACATACCGAGTTCGCTTTTTGAGCCGTTATTAAAAATTCCTTCTGAGTCACAAGATAATATTATTTTAAAGGAGTGGCGATAGTGGAACCATGTGCGCCCTCTTAATACTTTAAGCCCACTAACACATAGACGCGGGCTTAATACCGTAGGCCTTTTTTTGTTTTTAATATAAACCGAAGATTTCATTAAACGATAAAATTAATGTGTATGCCCACATTAATTTTATCGTATAATGAAAGCTTCGGATTAAAATATAAAATTAATGTGGGCATACAAGAGAAGATAACACTCGCGGATACGTTTCGGTCAAATTATCTTGTATAAAAGATAATTGTATACAGTCAGCAAAAGAGATAAGTATGCAGGGTCGCCGGATATATGTAGTTGAAGTTTAGTAAGAAACCGATGAATGTTTTCGAATAAAATCAAATTAAACAAACTGGTAATTTATCAAATTAAATTTCATTCGAAAACATTCATCGGTTTCTTAATAAACTTCAACTATATCCGGCGACCCTGGATACTTATCTCTTTAGCTGACTGTACATATAGAAATTCTGTTTGATTATTTAATGTATCTGGAGGCCCTATTTATAATATACACTATGTTTATAAATTGAAAAATTATCATTCGCCATTTGGAATGACAGGCGTGTAAGTAGCCGTGTTTCCTATGCGGGTTGAGGACGAGAGAAAAATCTCCGTCTGGAATGCACGCTGATTCAAAATGCCTATTTTGTCCGACAAATTGCAAGGAGATTGGGGACGGTCAGGTGGCGTCTGTAGTTAACCCCAGCAAATAATGCAAAGCGGTACCTGGGTGGTCTTCTTGTTCAGTCCTGATGGTTCCTCAGCCGGTGGCAACCTGGCGAGCTCGTACACAATGGTCACTTGAAAGTCTATGATTTTACACATTAATCGGACGCGGGTTGATATATTAATATTGCAAAACTTTATAATGGCAAATCCCCAAGGATTACGGGATAATACGCGTTAATTTATAGTTTCAGCGGATGCGATGAATTGAGATTTAAAAAATACGGTTTTGCGGTGAGATTAGAATACTGACACCTGAACACCGCCCACAATCAAATATGATCTATGGGGCGATAACTTGCCATACCACCATTTATGAAACATTTTACGAAGATCACTATTTCTAAAGCTGACTTTACCTAATCGAAACTACCTTCGTCTATAAAGGCATAGGCGTTCCCCTCAGCTCCAGAAAGCGGTCACTCCGGGGTCCGGACAGATGTCACAGGATCGCTCGCAGAGGCGTGTCATACGCTTAAGTGCCCCTTGGAGAGCAGGCCCGGAACATCGCGGGTGACACAGGAAAATGGACGAAATAGTCCCTCCTTACATAGTTTGGGTAAAGGGATTTGTTGAAATAAATTGATTGGGTGCTTTGTGCTGAGTGAGTTGATCGGTTGAATAGGTGTTTTGTCTTTTGATTTAAAGCTTAGAGTATCTACAGTACTTATTTAAAAATGTCTCAGCATCATGTTGAGATACCTTTTGGCCTTTTGGCTTCGTGCAAGACTTTCTGTTGTTATTTTAATTTTACTTTTGGTTTATTTTTTATTTTATTTTTTGGTTTTTATGAGTGTGTTTAGTTTAGTTTGTGATAGTCCTGTGCGACTCCCAATAAATACTTTTTATTTCTTTCTTCAGTTTTCAAATGTTCAGTGTTCAGATGTTTTCAGATCGTGTTTTGGTTTAATTTGACACAGGCAGATATCTTATAATAATTAAAAAACGCATTTTGAACATGATTTTAATGTGTTTTAAACCAGTAAAATTAAATTCTCGTATCGGTCAATTTAATTTTATTTGAGACCATTAATGGAATGAGCTTAAAGTTCAAAGTTAAGCCATTTTAACATGGACACATACCACAGTGGAAAATAATCTTTAAAAAAAAAAAACTTTTTAAATACTTTGAATAAATGAAATTTTGTTTTTAACACACAGAATGGACATGTTAATCTTCATAAGTTAATTTATTCAAATGCATGCAGTTTCTTGTGGAGCTGTAGATGTTTTAAAATGATGAGGGCTTAGTTTAATTAGTAGGCAACCATTCATACAATTATGAAGAAAAATACGCTTGAAACCATTAATATATTTGTGTTATTGTATAAAGCGTTGAATTGCCTACCTACCCACTGTCTGCTAATAGTGCTTACTAGAGGATTCTATAAATAATGTTTTACAAAAAAAGAAACTACTGCAAATACCTAGTTACCTAAATCTAAATGCCCTATCTAAAACTGACAACACACAATTTTAAAGTTCACCTGCACAAACTCATCGAAGCATTTTAGATTTAGAACACCTAAAACAAAATCCAATAAATTTCAATTCTAGAATTCGCTCCAGCCGATCACTCTAAATCTGTCAGCGTTTCTCGCCAGCCAGAATTTGTGGGGGAAAGGGGGCAGAACTTTTCCCAGCAAAACGGGAAATACTAATGAACTCGCGCGTTTTTTTTTTACTTTTTAACGGACCAACGCTCGTAATTGGCCGGTCAGTCCCGGTGTTTTTTTGTTTGGAATAGTTTCACAAGATTTCCATTTGAATTGAATTGTGTTATCGTTGCTGGTGATAATAAATTTTGTTTGATCTGGCCCGAATGTAACAATTGGAAACAGAAGTATTTGCAAATGGAAAGCTAGTGAAATATAATTCAATACTTTTTGGTTTTTTTGTGGTTTTTCCCTGGATGTCCTGAAGATTTTTGGCATTTAGTTTTTTTTCAACACAGGTACATAATTTATTTAACTACTTATTAATGAGTAGGTAGGGCATGGTAAGCATTTTTTTTGTTCGAAGGGTTTGCTTATATAATTTATTAAACTTTATGCAACATAAAAATAGGGCTTTAAAGGATTACTAACTATCTATGACTTAGGGTTTGATCAGTAGTCAAAAATACTAATATTAAAATGCGTTAGTTAAACTAACAATTTGTTTAAAATGACATAAGTATGTTTTTTGACAAATGGTTAAGCTAACTATAGTTAAAAAAATAACATTTTGCTATGAAAGTTAACCATGCGTTTAACTATTGTCTAGTGACTAATTGTTAAATTGACTATTGGTCATTTTTAACTAAGTATCAAACAACGGGCCCTAAGGTCTTAAACTTTGTTAAGAACTCTTTACTCGAATTCTGTCCGACTAAGCGTTTCATTTTGTTAAAAATAAGCCTATATTTTATTAAAATAAACGTACTCTTCATAAAATCTTTTAAGACCCAGAAATGGAGATGTTATTTTCATTCCCTATGCTGAGACAGATTACTACAAATTTCGTATAAAATACTGGATGTAGAGTATTATGAATACAAATGCCTATTCATGGTTACGAGGCTATTATACATTTGGCACAAACTAAACATTACTGCGACTATCAACAGCTGTTAACAAAGATACAAATCATCTGAATAGCTTGGAAGATGTCTAAATTATATTTCAGTGTAGCTATTCCTAGTAATAAAAAGCGGCCAATTGCGAGTCGGACTCGCCCATGAAGGGTTCCGTAGCAGTTTACGATTTATGACGTATTAAAAAAAAAAACTACTTACTAGATCTCGTTCAAACAAATTTTCGGTGGAAGTTTACATGGTAATGTACATCATATTGGACGACTCATGATGCGAAGCATCAGAGAGTGCTTTACGATCGAAAAATTCTTTTCGCCTCATTTTGGCGGCTATTTTTATTATTATAGCCTTGTTAGTTCACGGAATCAAGATATTTTGCATACTATTGTCGAGATAATTTAATGGAGATTAATTTCATACTTTTTAAAAATTGATTTACTGCAATAGAATTGGAAAAAAACACCAAAATAGGTCAAAAAAAAATCCTGTCCGTCATGTGTGAAACCCAGAAACACTGTACCTTGTGAAAAAATCCATTATTTAGTTTTTTTTTTTTTTTATTCTAATCGACAATTGTAGGTCACTGAATGCAAATGGCTAATTAATTCAGTGTCGTTTATTTACAATTAATAAAAAACGAAAACTACAAGACTGTACATCTATTTATATTTTTATTTTTTTATAGAATTGAATGAGATTATGAGGCGTGCACTTTTGGATTTTCCAATTTTTATTTTTTTAGTTTTATCATTGTTTTATTTTAGAAGTTACAGGGGGGGACACGTGGTGGAGCATACGGTGGAGGTCTGCCCGGCTTGGGCGGAACACCGCCGTGTCCTCGTGGCGGCGATCGGCGGCGGCGATCTCTCGCGTCCGGCCCTGGTTCAGGCCATAGTACGGAGCGAGAGAGAATGGGAAGCAGTCACCTCCTTCTGCGAAGCAGTAATGCTCGCGAAGGAGGAGGCGGAGCGCGTGAGGGAGAGGCAATCATTGCGCCCTCACGCCCCTAGTCGCCGCAGGAGGAGACACCCTGGGCGTCGGGAGTCGATAGCCGACTCCCGGCCACCGTAGGCGCGGGCCTGCGGACGGCGAGCAATGGGCAGCTCGCCGTCCGGTAAGGACCAGGCCCGGGTCGACGGCGCGTTGTGTTCCACGCGCGCCTCAAAGAGTTGTCAGCATAATTGACGGGGTCCGATAGGGCCGATGCCTGCCGGGGTCGCGGATTGTTCGAAAGAGTTACCGTGGCTCTGGCGCACAGGCAAATGAAGGAACACGGGTGGGTTTTAGTCAGTAAGAGTCTGACACGCCCTTCTGCTCCGCCCAGAGCGGAAGAGGTCATTTGATGATTTCCCACCCAAAAAAAAAAAAAAAAGGGGGGGGACACATTTTACCACTTTGGGAGTGTCTCTCGCGCAAACTATTCAGCTTAGAAAAAAATGAAATTAGAAACCTCTATATCATTTTTAAAGACCTATCTATAGTTACCCCACACGTATAGGTTTGATGAAAAAAAAAATGAGTTTCAGTTCTAAGTAGGTATGGCGAACCCCCAAAATTTATTGTTTCTTTTTCTATTTTTGTGTGAAAATCTTAATGCGGTTAACAGAATACATCTACTTACCAAGTTTCAACAGTATAGTTCTTATAGTTTCGGAAAAAAGTGGCTGTGGCATACGGACGGACAGACAGACATGACGAATCCATAAGGGTTCCGTTTTTTGCCATTTGGCTACGGAACCCTAAAAATAAGTTCCAAATGTAATAATTTTTATATTACTTATAGAAAAAAATCACTGAACATGTCATAACCCAGTCTTCTAAGTATTCTCTACTCTTCAATATTTTGTCACAAATATTGAAAGTTTTCAGTCAAAATGTGACTTTTTGTGTAGGACTTCACAAGAAATATAAATTAAATATGGTTTTATATGTTGTTGGGTTCAAATAGCAGGTGTCAATTTGTCATGTCTGTTTTGATCTTCGGTCTATCAGCTTAGCTAAACACGAGCGTAGCTGTTTTTAGGATATTTATGCACTTATATGACGGAGAAGGGTATGTCTCTCTCGTTAGTATCACCCATATTTTAACTATTGTGGGCGTACTATGTGTAGTGTTGGTTATTGCGCAATAGAAAAACAGTTTGCAGTTCAAATCAAATTATAATTTATGAACAAATTAGTCACACTCGCGAATCACACACTGTAGGTACACGACACAACTATACGGAACGCGCGACAGTTTCTAAACGTGTTCACTGCTTAACCGCCAACAACAAACTCTGCTTTTCTCTCGTTAAGCGTTAGCGTTATAGACTCTGTCCAGCGCCACCTGGTGGCGCTGGTCACCCAAATAGTCAAAGCCAAAAATTTAACATATTTCCGATATATACATATAAAATTGTTTGAAATAATATCAATAGTACAAAAAAAGGCTATATTAATTTATTTAGAATAAGCACACCAACAGCTCAGTCACTTAAAAAGAACAAAAGAAAAAAAAAAAAAAACAAGAAATCAAATTAAAGAACATCTAAAATCGTCATTTCTGTAACCATGCAAATAACAGGTATGCATGACATGGACATATGACTATTAAAGACAAAGGAAACAAAAATAAAGTGTGCCTAGAAGACGTAAATCTAGAACACTACAGAACAAACCAATTTGAGTTACATAGACGTGCACTGTTCACACTGTTTATACAGAGAACGTCTGTATTGAAGGCGAAACTCATGGAGAAAATATCAATAGAGTAATCTTTCAAGTTGGAACTATAATTATATTGCCCTGCCATATAGCACCCTAGGCTGGTAGGGGTTATATCTGATCGTTGATTAGGACTTGACGAACAATATACATTTATTAAACCCAGTAATGCTACCAAATAATTACATTAATAACGCTGGCCTAAAAATGAAAACAGAAAGGGCACTGTGAAAAAACATTGCCACTCCATTAGAACCGAAATATCAGTCAACGTTTACAAAGGTTTTCCGAAAATAAAACGACCCGAAACATTCGGTTAAAACCTCGGGTTCCCTTGAATTTTGTAAACAAACCCTCAGGGATGATATTTGAATCGGGAAACGAAAAATAATATTTGAATAAGTTTTGCTCAAGCAATAAAACGTCAGCGGCCAACTATTCCGAGTACAGATTCTGTTAAAATACAGCAAAAAGGCGAGGAAAGTATATATTATGTTAAGTCTCGTATCAGTATTGGTGTAATTTTGGAGAAACTCCTATCTTATTTCCCCGTTTTATTAATTTATTAACCGAGTTCTAAATGGAGGAGGTATCATTTCGGATGTTTATATATATATATATTTTTTTTTCATGTATGTTCGGGTATAACTCCGTCATATATAGACAGATTTGCAAAATTCTACTTTTGTTTGAAAGGGTATACTCTCGAGGTGGTTCCATTGTCACCAAGTCAAAATCTGATGAAGGGATCCCATGGAAATCGAGGGAAATCCGCAAATTTTACAGGCACGCCTATAGCAATTTGGGCATTTTTTATAGTAACTCGTGCATTTGCTCTCGGAAAGCACCATTTGGTGAAGTGGAACTGATGATGAAGACCAGAGGTGACCACCCCGGAACTACTCAATTATAAGTATTTCACGGATTACGATTCGATTACTTTAATATGGTTGCTAAGCAACTTATGCTCGTCACAATGTATATGTTGAAATGGAGCTGATGGTGGCTACACCATTAGCTCCAGTTCTTTTGGTTCATACCAGGAGAACTCCTCAACGATTAACGTCCCTGCATCGGGAAAAGGAATATTTTGTAAAAGGTGATAAGCAGTTGACATTAGGCTCTTGTAGCTTAAATAAAAAACTTTTTTACAAAAACGATACAACCGACTTCAAAAACAACACACTACAAAGTGAAAAATAACTTTAATTTCGGAAGTCGCTGGCAAAAAACTAAAATACAGATCCAAAAATACCGACTTGCGAAATTAAAGTTATTTTTCACTTTGTAGTGTGTTGTTTTTGAAGTCGGTTGGATCTTTTTTTTTTTAAGTTTTTTATTTATTTAAACTTCTCGCATATAATGACATACAAAGGCGGACTTAATGCCTTAAGCATTCTCTACCAGGCAACCAAGGGTGGTGTAGAGATAAGATGGCAGGTACTGTGTTTAACAGCTTTTTTTTTCCTTATTCCTTCCCAAACATAATTCTGAAAAAAAAAAAATTTTTTTGGGGCTTTTGAATCCATTAATAGAATTTACAGGGTTGACCCTAAACAATCCTGCATTAAGAAAAAAAAAAAATTTGGCAACGCCAAAATGCCATCCATGGCCATGCCAATGTTTTATTTTTTGCTTTATAGACGCCAAAACGTGGCATCCAAACTCAGAATCATTTTGATGGCTTAGTAGTTGGCATGTTACAACAAGTATACACGTTGACTGGCTTTAACACAAAACGTTTGCCGAAACTAGGATATGTACCCGTCATACGTGCCAAATGGTTTCAAGCAACATCGGTAAAATAATATTCAGGGTTTATGCCTTATCAACAGTGATCGGAGTAGGTAGATTGAACTGGGGTCATTGATCCGAAACGTATATATTACTATGGACATTCCTCCGGAATTGGTGGATTATTAAAAAAAAACCGGAACTTATGTAGGAATTGTATTCTGCCAGAGTGGAAGGAGTCATTTGATGATTTGCCATCCTCAAAAAAAAGGTAGGAATTGTAATAAAATGAGCAATTTTATTCTTTATTATTCTTCCTATTTTTTTTTGTCACGATTTGACAAAACCCAACGACCAATCAGAACAAAGGATCATGGGTGGTACAATAACCGGTTATCAGAACAATGCGTACGCCCGCCGGAAATACTAAATCCGGAAATACCGGAATTACTTTCCGGAAAAATGGCTTATCCATGTTATTCTTTCTGTGTGCATTTATGATACAAGTACTAAAAATCAATCTACCTACTCCGATCACTGCTTATCAATCATAATAAGACTAGATGAAATAGCCCAAAATGGAAACCAAAGAAAAATGGCTGTAGGTATATCTCTATACCTACTTTCGTTTTTACTGTCCCGTTGGTCTCGTGGTGGCTAGTGTGACTGCTGAGAGTGGGGTCCTGAGTTTGATTCCCGAGTCGGGCAAAGTGTTATAGTGTTTTTCCGTTAGGATTTTTCAATAACAGCCTAGAGTTTGGTAGTAGGCGGTGTGATACCCCCGTACATCCGTTCTGCGTCTGATCGCTCTCCGGTCGTGTCGGATTGTCTTCCCATCGAGCTATGAGAGTTAGGGAAGAGAGAGTGCACCTGTGCCTGCGCATACTTGTGTGTACTTGTGTCGATGGCTAGTCTCTGCTGACAATGGCTGCGATGGCCAAAAAAAATTGATATGAAATTCGGTCTCTATATCTACTACTTTCGATTTTTGGCAAAGTTTGATATCTTGGGTTTCCGCTTGTCACTTCTATTTTCGTCAAGCAATGTTTCCCAAAATATATCAATATGGTTAGAAGTTATTTCAGCTTTATTGATTTCTATATTAATAAGTGGCGACACGTGTCTTATAATGCGAGCTTCAATTGACATAGCGACACATTTTTTTGATTAATACTTACGACCCAAGGAAAAAAATGATTGTCTTTCTTGATTATTAATACTTTATACACAGTTTTTAGGGTTCCGTAGCCAAATGACAAAAAAACGGATTCTTTATGGATTCGTCATGTCTGTCTGTCTGTCTGTCCGTATGTCACTGCCATTTTTTTCCGAAACTATAAGAACTATACTGTTGGAACTTGATAAGTAGATGTATTCTGTGATTGGTAAGTAGATGTATTCTGTGAACCGCATTAAGATTTTCACACAAAAATAGAAAAAAAACAAAAAAAATTGGGGGTTCCCCATACTTAGAACTAAAACTCAATTTTTTTTTCATCAAACCCGTGCATGTGGGTTATCTTTGGATAGGTCTTCAAAAAGGATATTGAGGTTTCTAATTTTTTTTTTTCTAAACTGAATAGTTTGCGCGAGAGACACTTCCAAAGTGGTAAAATATGTGTCCCCCCCCCTGTAACTTCTAAAATAGAGTGATAAAAAAAAAAGTTGTACATTACCATGTAAACTTCCACCGAAAATTGGTTTGAACGAGATCTAGTAAGTAGATTTTTTTTAACATGTCATAAATCGTAAACCGCATATTATGTTACTTGCTGCTACGGAACCCTTCACGATCCCTTTTTTTTCTGTAGTTTCTGCCTATCCCCATGGGAAGAACACGTGCGTTTATGTATGTATGTATACATATAGTATAGGATATTAATAACTAGCTTCGGCCGCGGCTTCGCCCGCGTGGAGTTCGGAAATTATCCCACGGGAACGTATTACCGGGATAAAAGTATCCTACATATTAATCCAGGTTATAAACTATCTGTATTCCAAATTCTATCCAAATCCGTTCAGTAGTTTTTGCGTGAAAGAGTAACAAACATCCATCCATCCTCACAAACTGTCACATTTATAATATTAGTAGGACTATGTCGTTGATTAGTGGAATTAAAACGAGCTCATATTTGTATTGTTCTATAAAGGTCAAGTTCATTTTTAGTAAGCAATACACATATTACGCATTTGAAGTTACACGTGGCAAGCTAGTAGTTCTATAATTTCTACCAATACCCTTTAGGCCAAGCGAAGCTCAGCTTTGTTTATACCGCTGCTTCTGCGCAAATCACCATAAAAACGAGCTCTTTTGATGAAACACAACTTGAAGCGACAATGGGCAGCAAGCACCTTAAATACGTAACACACTTTCAATCACAACCTGAGGGTTGTGATTGAAAGCTTCCTAATTAAATTCCCAATCCATTGTTTCATATGTTTGAAAATTCATCTGCTTCACTAAGGTTGAAATTAAAATGACACATAGACAATTAAACATTGTCGTTTTATGACGTGTAAATGACATTCAATCTTAGGGTGATAACGTAATTACAAGGTCGACTACATTGTTTGTAGTATTGTCTTATATCAAGGTCAAAGATGCTTTGGTAGGAATGGATAGATATTTTCAGGAAAAGAAAATTAAAATTCATGTTAGGCCCTGAAACAACTATTTTATTCTGTTTTATTAAATGGCAAGCAAAGCCGATGTCAACTATTCTGCCAATGTTTAAAGTGAATTGGAAAAACAAGTGAGTAAAAAAAAAAATACAACTGAAGGTGAACACACAAGTAAAATTCATCAATTGATATAGTTGAACACAATGTAGATCTTGTTGGGTTAGTACGGGACTGAAACAAACAAAAAAATATATAATTACGCATACCACACGACAGAATAATTTATAATTTTATGTTATTGTGACGGATGATGGTCATCAGCGCCTTAAGCAGTTCAGGGGAGGAATATGTTAGCGAGCTGAACTGACAAAATGAAAGGCATTGCGATCGATTGTCATTTTATGTGTGTTATGTTATCAATAGAGATCGGATATTCGGATGCATATTCACCTAAAGTTGAGATGTTGGCTAATATGGAATGCGCTTTTGTATCGAAAAAAACTTAATTTTAACTAAAACAAACCACCCCTCCACTTACACCCTACATACACATATTTGCATCGGGTGTTAAACATTAGTTTGAAATAAATATGCATCTGAATCGATATGCAATCCAGGAATCCTGTGTTTTTTTATAATTTTTTTTTAGTAGTCGCTTCAATACTATACACCCGACTACTTATGCATGTCCGGTGTTCCTGGCACGCGGGTTTTTTTTTTACAAAAAAATATATTATACGAAGCCGCTTCCATACTTTCATAGCTAAAAAATAACTTTAGGTAAATATACATCCGAATATCCGACCTCTGGTTATCAATTACCTCGCAGGCCGTATTACTCGGAAACCAACAAGCGTTTGGAGAACACAAGTCTTCGAATAATATTGACGAACCGGTTACCGACGAAGTCGTCGGTCCATCTTGTGAGGGGTATTCTTGATGCTAATTGAAAATTCGCGCTTTCATTTACCCTCATTAATTAATTTAACTCCACAGAGACAAGAACAATATTAATAATAATCTATATTGAAGATCGGATATGGGTTAGCGAGCAAATAAATTATACGTACCTATATGTAAGCCCTTCCCCTTCTGCGGTAAACAGGGACATAAATCAAGTAAGACAGATCCCAACGACATTGTTTGAGGAAGCAATACCCAATCGTTTTTGCTATGAAATCAATACAAGTGACGTGAAATGTATAGTACTATAGACCTCGTAAGTGTTATATCACTTTTGACAAAATACATTAACATACCTTCCTTCTTCTCATGGGGGTAGAATTAAACTACCGAACGCCTGTTACGATACTACCATACCCCTTTTGATTCGTTTACGTTCATAAATCATTTTGGTCATACACACAGATACAGGCGCCATGATTAACTCTTTGTTTATAGTTTCATTTTAACTTCTACCCCCAAAATTATAATAACTTTAGTTTTTAGTCTTATATCTCATTATCTATAAGTAACGTTTATTATAATAGCATTTTTTTTTTTAAGTAAAACTTTCCGTTCTTCCGTGGGGTGGGGACCTGGTGATTTGTAATACAGGCATTTTATGTCTAAGTCAGACAACAGCTCCTCACATTATTAAAAAAAAAAGAATGATGCGAAACCTGTAATAAGATTGTCATTGTGAGGAGAAATAAAAAAAGTTATTATTAAAAAAAACACACGCCGATTGCGAGTACTACGCACCAGACCGTTCTGAAAAACATCAGCAATAAGGTCACTATTATGTATGTCCTCCTTGGGCGTTTTCAGTCACATCTGCCTTGTAAAACCGTTTGTTTAACGCCTTTCATTCATCCTCTCAAGATGACCAAAAAATTAAAAGTTCATTAGGGTTGAAACTAAAATGGCACATAGACAATTAAAGATTGTCGTTTATGACGTGTAAATGACATTCAATCTTAGGGTGATAACGTAATTACAAGGTCGACTACATTTTTTGTAGTATTGTCTTATATCAAGGTCAAAGATGCTTTGGTAGGAATGGATTGAATGAATTTTCAGGAAAAAGAAAATTAAAATTCATGTTAGTCCCTGAAACAACAGTCAGTGTTAAATCTTGATTTTAAATTGATATGAAACTAACATCGACTGGATTTAGTTTTAAATTGGGAATGTCTATTTTGACTAATGTCGGCTTAATTTAATCAATTAGAAGGCCTTCAAGTATCGATCGAAACGTAGATATTTCTGGTACGTTCCTAATTCTATTTGCAATATTGGTGTTTAATAATTCCTCTATCATAAAAAAATTAAGTACCTAATGGTACAGACAAAATAAAAATAAAAATGTATCATCCTGAGATATTTTGTTAGATGGTACTTTTAAAGGAAAAAAGGGCTTTGTGTGGTACACAAATCCCTCATAAAAGAACCTACCTATTTACTTGAAACAACCCGTTTCAAAGAAGTACTTACGTACTTATGTTATTATTCGACATCAGGTGGCTGAAATGTTTTTATATTTTACATATTCCGAATTTCATTGTGTACATTGTGACAAATAAATATTGAGGAAAAAGGTGCGATGCGACATATTGCGAGCAGGAAATACGCTCTAGGACAAAGTAAAACAATTATTTTTATACACTTCTGAAAAGCAGCAGACTATTGACTGTTAGGTGCATAATCTTATTTCCTATGAAAAGGAATGAGCAAAAATACAATCAAGAAAGCAAAAAACATAGCACAATAATCAAAGATATTTTTTAAAGAAAATTCATTGGTTCATAGTAAACGCTTACTTGGATTTAGCACACTACTGTCATTGGATGAATTAAACCTAATAAGTCTCAAAACATTTGTCCCATCCGAAAGAATAGTTCCAAAACACTTTATTAGATAGGTACCTAAGAAGAGTTAGGTAATTCCTAACTCTGCTAGTTCAGCCTGCATCTTGAGTAGTTCCAAATACGAAACTGCGAAATCAAGACTGCTCGAAACTTAATTTCCTGACTCCAACATGCAACATCTCGGATTTAATATTTTGTGTGAGAAATGCAGATTGACAAGCTGTCGCTCCCTTGATATCAAGCGCTTCGAGCGGCTGTATTTAGGTCTAAGTGATTCAAGAATATTCGTTGCCTGTAATTTATTTATGTCAAACGTGGCAGGTAATCATGGCTTGAAAGGTATTTTTATTTGGATGTAAATAGAAGAATCCATCATGAACGAGATAATATGGCTTGAATTTTCGAATATCACATAACAATTTGAAAAGAAGAAGAGCTATGAGTTAGGTGTATAATTTTTCATGGGCAACGAATAGTTTACCCTCTACATACATAAACAGTACATACATCTACATACATCTGGGCATACACGCACGGTGGTTGCGAGTACGCATCTAACCTTTCTGAAGAACATCACCAATAAGGTCACTATTATGTATGTCCTTCTAGGGCGTCCCTCTCGACGTTTCCACTCACATCTCATCTTAAAACCCCCACCCCCTTACCTTCTTCAAAGTTTCTGGAAAACAAAGTACTAGTAGAGCTCATCGTATCGAACTTATCCAGAGTCATTCACCATAGGTACGAACTTCTACCGTCAAGCAAGATTGCTGTATTTCGATTTCGGTGTATAGGTGTGTAAATTTACAGACATGAAATATTCATTCAATCTCTATACCTAAGATTGGAAACACATCGCAAAACCCTTTGATGTTCCAAATGTCTATAGGTGACGGAAGCCATATTCCATCAGCCATCGCCATCCTATTTTCCGACCGTTCACATATTAAAAACAATCTTTCATTTTATATTTTTAACTGACTTCAAAAAAAGGAGGTGGTCGTCTGTATGTTTTTTATTTTTTAACCGACGAAAAAAAAAAGGAGGAGGTTCTCAAGTCGACCCGTATATATTTTTTTTCTTTTTTTTTATGTATGACCACGCATAACTTTTTACCGAGTAGTTCGATTTTGATGAATCTTTTTTTAATGGAAAGAGTATATACCCCAAAGTTGGTCCCATTTAAAATTGAAAAACGAAATCCACCCCTAAGGGTAGAAAAATAGGGGTTAAATGATTTTTCACCTACAGAATGCTCCCTTGTGAACCGATTCTGTTGAAACTTGGCACATATACGTAGTTCTAATGATGCTTTAACAAAAAAGAGACCTGAAGATCATCTGATGATGGAGACGGAAGACAGTCGAGAGGGCTCCTCGACAGCTTACAGACTGACTGTCATAGAGGGTGTGATGTTGGGTACGAAGGTGGGAAGTTCTAAATATTAGCAGTGAGAGTATACTCAAAACATTCAAAAGCTTATAAATTAATAAAAGTAATATTTATTACAGCTATAAACAGCAAATCCTTAACTTCTGGCATATTCCCTATAAAATGGAAAGTGGCAAAGATGGTGACTATACATAAATGGGATTTACACCACTTGCGAAGAAACACAAACAAGATACACCTTTCGACACAACAAAAACAAAATAAACATACCTCAATCCCGACTCAAAATGCACTCAACTAGCCCTTTAGTTATGTCCATTAAAATATATAACCAATTACCAAATGACATTAGAGAAGTAAGAAAAACAAATGTATTTATTAATAAATTGAAACAATTTCTGGAATCTAAGTCATACTACTCAGTAAAGGAGTTTTTAGATGACAAATCTATTGCAAACTAAAAAATAAAAATCTCTCTCTTATTCACCAAACATTATAGAATATATAGGTATAATATAATAAGAATATAGAAAATCAAACATAAATATGAAAATATGAATACATAAATAATAGCATAATTTAATAATAATAAAAATAAGTACTACTAAGAATTTCACAATAATTACCTACATTATTATTGTGCAATACATAAAATAAAATAAAAATAACTAATATACTATACACAAACCTATTAATATATAAATATACATAATTATAAACCCAATTAAACTCATCTAATAATTTTTAATAATATTGAATTGCTTGAATTGCTGCTTAGCTCTCTTCCTCTCTCCTAATGTTGCTGTGCCCGACAGGGACCATATTGATCTTTTACTTTTTAGACCATCTATGTAATACATATGGAATGCAATAAAGAATTGAGTATTGAGCATTGAGTATTGGATAACAATTTCAACATAAAAACTATAGGCCCAACTCAATTTTGAGAGGGAAGCCGATAGTAGGATTCAGCTGGGATGGGCAGCATTTGGTAAACTTCATCAGGTCTTCTCCTCGTCTATACCGCAGTACCCAAAGACGACAGTCTTCAACGCGTGTGTCCTACTGGTTACGACTTACGGAGTAGAAACGTCGACACTCACGGTGAGATTGGTCCATAAGTTTAAAGTCACTCAGCGAGCTATGGAGAGAGCTATGCTTGGAGTCTCTCTGAAGGATAAAATCCAAAACGACGTTATCCACCAGAGAACCAAGTTAATCGACATAGCCCAAAGACTAAGCAAGCTGAAGCTGCAATGGGCTAGTCACATCTCTCGTTGAAGTTCAAAAGTGGAGAACGCGTTTAGGCAAACGTAGTGTGGGGCGCCCGCCGGCCAGGTGGACTGACGACTTGCGAAATGCGGCTGGCAGAGACTGGATGACGAGAGCCAAGGATCGGGCTCAATGGCGTTCACTAGGAGAGGCTTACGTCCAGTAGTGGACAAATATAGGCTGATGATGATGATGATGAATGGTGCAAAAATAAAAATAAAGTATTTGAACTCAATGAAGTGTAACTACGTTAAATATACAGGAACAAATAATCTTATAATTAAAGGCAAAGTAATAATAATAATAATATTAAAACAGACTATACACATAGACACAATCAGGTAGCATAAGTCATCCATCAAAAACTAGCACTCAAATATAAACTCATACAAGATATGAACACTCCTTATTACAAGTACGTACCACAAACAGTTCTAGAAAATATCACTCTAAGACTAACTACCAAAGTAAAATATGTTAACTTCAAATAAAATAAACCCTCTCTATACCGAGGTGCCTAAAGAACAACGCCTTAAGTTCCAAAATAATTATACACTCATCAGAATAATTGTACGTGTGGTATTTATATTCTTATTGCCTACCAAAATGGATAAATGCTCACCAAATCTAACCATAGACGGTCGACATCAGGGGCACCCCGAGGTTCGGTTGGTTAGGTTCCTTTAAACCCTTTAGACAGAAATAGGAGCCCCGCGGAGCGGGGCTCCGTCGACCTGCTTATTAACCCTAACCCACGCCGACCGACGTCAGGGGCAACCCGAGGTTTGATTGGTTACAGAAATAGGAGCCACGCTAAGCGGGGCTCCGTCGAGCTATCTTGGCAGGTAGTAAGAAATTAAAAGACGTTTATAAATCTTTATGGCATAGAATAAAAAGGAAAATAGGTTCATTTCTACAATACTTTATGAAACACAATTTGGTGAGCATTTATCCATTCTGGCAGGTATTTCGAATTTGTTGGTAGTAAAATAGGCACTTTTCTGGTAGGCGTTTAAATACAAGCCCCAAAAAAGCGTCCAAGATGCTGGGTTTTTGTCATAAGACAGTGCACTTTGTAGTTGATATGTAGCAGAATACTGTAATATGATGTGGCGGCCGCACTGTGGTACACGCATAGTTTGCGTCTAGAACACGTTCAAAAACGCTTTGATTGGCATCTAGCTGTTTCTGTTGGCATAGCTAAAAGGTCATCTTCTTATAAAAAAATATAGCTTGAATTTCTTCAACACTTTAGAAGAACGAAGATGTTTAAACGACGCAATGTTTGTATATAAATTTCATAAAGGAATTATCGACTAGCCTCCACTGTTCGCACTCAATATCTTGCGTGCTCCGTCCGTCATGAATTCCGCGTAGACCTGTTACTACTCTGTCCTCCACAGAGAAAATCGGTATAGCATATAACTGTCTATATGCTAGGTTTTGCAAGGTTTTACTATGTAATAGCTATCTAATCGATTTACACTTTGATTCCCTAAGCCGAAAATCTAAAATTTTTGACTGTTTGTCTGATTTGTTATGAAACCTTTATGATGGCTTTTGTATCTAGCATATTTTGCCCCTGGTATTAAGATTGCTTGAAAACTTGTCATTTACCCAAGTTGTCAATTAACATAATTTAATTTGGGTAATGTGGTGTTTACCTTAAAGTACCTAATTAATCCACTGTACTAAGTTTTAATTTCATGTTTTTTTTAAAGACATCTGTAGTATAAGCTATTGTTGGTAGTCCTAAATAAATAAATAAGTTCATTTATTTGAAACGGAAACTGAAAAGCGAAAAATAAAAAACTTTTTTACAAAAAATTTAACCGACGAAAAAAGAAACTGAAAAGCAAAAAATAAATCTTTCAGTCTAACTAAGCTCTTAAATTAATGTAAATTACAAATTTTGAGTCGGCGAATTTGTGTAGGGTAGGTAACGCTACTAAAAATTTAAAAATAAAACCTTTTTACAAAAAAAAAACAACCGAGTTCCAAAAAAAAACACGAATAAAAGTGAAAAATAACTTTAATTTCGGAAGTCGGTGGCAAAAAACGAAAATAAAAATAGGTACCAAAGACACCGACTTCCGAAATTAAAGTTATTTTTCACTATTTTTCGTGTTTTTTATGGAAGTCGTTTTTTTTTTGTAAAAACGTTTTTTGTGTGTATATTTTGTTTCCACCAACCCACACAGGGCCCGCGTGGTAGATTACGGCCCACTTCAGGCCACTCAGGCCTGTGTCCCAGCAGTGGGAACGTTATAGGCCAAATGCTTGCTTATACTTGTCGTAGCTACCACATGTAAGTCAATTGTCACTAGGATTACCTCTCAGTATGTTCCTAAATTAGTTTGATATCAGATAATACACGCACATAATCAGTCAAGACTATAATTATTGTTCGGCTGATCAAATAATACGGTATTTCAATCAAGATAGATTAGAGGGTGCGTTTGTGCGTAATGGTAATGCAACTTATTATACGAAACATTGGAATGTGATTCGTGTAGTTATGATGTTAACGTTGTACATGATTGTTAATAGTATGCCACAACGTCTAAATATGATATTGCAGCAATGCAACCGGATCAATTTAGATGAAAGCCGAACAAATTATTAGAACCCGCAACCATAACATTTATAGATATTCGCAAATAAATAATGTTCGCGAATACCATTATAATGACTGTACGCATGCATAGAGTCTGTATGTGTTTTGACAATGCATACTACAAAATATTTGCTGAATCTATGATATTATATGGCTTAGGTTGACTAGTTATGACCCTTTTCTTATTGTAACTGCAATTCATTGTCATCATAAGATATGCTTTACGTGCCATTGGATTAAACCAACAGGAAATGATAAAATGTATGTCAATTATAACTTCACCTTTCATATCTATCAAACGGGAACCTAAGCAGTGCAGTAGGTACGTTTAATTGCATTACAGCATCAAGCTCGTCCCAAGACTGTATTAAAATATCTCATGTGCTAATTATTTCATTAGCAGCCAATACTTTAAACACAAACATAGTCATCAATTGCTTAGGAATATGTACAGCGTTACTAGGTCCTCCCTGTGATGTTTTACACTAGGAGGACCTTAGCACTAACAAGTAACAAGTATGGTGCCGATTCTCTTGTCACAAAATTCTCTAAACTAGACTAAAAATCACTAAAATTTAGTTTATTCCTGTCAAACGACGATTTCTCATTCTGAAATAGACTAAAGTGACACAACTTAACTATATTTTAGTATTACTACTGAATACTGAATTATTAATTTAGTGAAAAAGCCAATTTTGCTATTCTGAATTTGACGTTGTTCACCTAAAATTTTGGTTGTCTAACTCAATCTAGCTATTTTTAATCGCAATTAAAAATGTGTGGAATAAAATTAGTTGTCATGAGCTAAAATTCACCACAACACCTCGTCTTGAGTTGCAAAAACAGTACTGTATCTATTTTTAATTTTATTTTGCTTATATCTCGAAAATGGTGTGTCCTATCGCAAAAATAATGAAAATTTCGACCCCCTGTATGAGACTCTTAAACACATAAAACTCTACACGTAGGTATTTTTTTTTTCATATTTTCCATACAAAAAGTAAAAAAATCCATATAAAACACGTCGAGGCCCACCCATGCGTGCATCCGGCGCAAAAAAAAAAAACACGGGCAGTCAAGTACCTACCACGTGGAGTCGCGATTGTCAAATTAAATTTTTGTGACGTCAAAATTATTTTTAAATTTAGAGATATTTTTTAGCAGAATAGCTCTAAGATTCTCTAGCCAAAAGTAAGGAATTTTAGTGATAGTTTAGTTACTTTAGTTCAGTGTACAAGAGAATCGGCACCACTATCAAAGCTCGTAATCTCTTCCAAGACAGTGATGACGTCACATGGTGGCTTCGTACGTAATATTCATTCAATTTAGGAGTTTGTTCAAAACTTCATACTTAGGTTTAGTCACAAGTTTCGGGACCAGCCATAAGACTAACACGTCATTAATAGTTTGGAGTCAGTTGGTCTAAGATAGAAATACATAATTCTTAATGGCACTATCAATGTGAATGTTATGGGTGTTAGTACTTTAGGTACGGTGAAAGAGTAACAAACATCCATCCATCCTCACAAACTTCACATTTATAATATTAGTAGGATTTCAGTTCAGCAACATTTTTGTGCTCTTATCTTTTACGAAGGATCGCTGCAACATGTCTTCTTCCATATAGTTATGTGTTTGGTGATTGACCTGAACATCTTTCAGCCGTAATTTCACTATTTCACTTCTTTCTTAGCCATAATTATCATCTTTCACACCGTCCAACACTTCCGTGGTCTTTGCTTATGTATTCTTATAGCCCTTCGCATTCATATTCAAAACTTTTTTTTATCGTCTTCTAGTATTGTTCTCATAACTATACTCAGTCATAGATACATTAACAGATCATAAACTCAAAAAAAGGAACGAGCAACAAAAACACTAAATTCAATACTCATCTGTCTACAAAGTGTTTAATATTAATTCTCCTCTCCATTGAATTGACTCAACGTTTCTAGTCCCGATTGCATGCCAATTATAACTTGCAGCGATTGTCAGATCGTCCACGGTTTCGTCCATTCCTAATCTCATTTCACAACTTTCTAACTATTAAGCCTAAACTGGCCACTGGTGTCCAGCGTTATTAAATTTTCCAAAGTTGTCGTCAGCCCCTGGTATAGCGATTTTGCATAAACATGAGCATCGTTGCTTTTAATAGGTAAACTTTTAATTAAATTACGAATAAACATCATTGAAACGTAAATGAATGGGCGTGGTATTGGCGAACAGGAGTTCGTGGTTCTTCGGGTGCTATAAAGCTAAATTGTGTTAGGATGTTTCTGTGGTCATTTAAGAGTATCTTCAAGATACAATTTGGAAATGTTTCACAGTGGTAGTAGCATATATGTGGTTGCTAACATAATGTTACTTACTGCTCTTTCAGTTTTCTTATCATCAATTTGGAAATTAAATCCAGTTTTATATCGAAGTACATTATAGACTACCATTTCTTCAATATCGTATTACAAATTAAATACAATATTCTTTTTGCTTCCATTTCCATTATTATCTTTACAAATATATCTTTCAAGATTTCCCTTTATTAGAATGTTGGTTTTATTTTTGTTGAGTTCATTCCCGAAACGCTTCAGGGCTGCCGGTATTAATCTGGTACAAGATCCAATTATAATATTTAAATTTGATTAAGTAATGTATCTGGAATCTGTTGATTCAATTTCTCACATAAATGTCTTTTTTTTATGAAAGTAATAAATCTTTATTAGTTAAATCTAAAAGAGCCATTAAATAATTTTAGAACATTCTTGTATCTTCTAATAAAATAAAAAAATACAGTTTACTAAAAAGATAAATGGGAATCCATCAATACGTTTTAATATTAAATCTTACAGAAAATATCGCTTAGCGATAAGCAAAAATAGTTTTTTGAATCGGTAAGATTGATAAATAGTCAATTGCACATTTAGATGCAAAAATCTCTTGTCAGACACACAGGAACGATTTATTAAAACAATCGTTTGAATACAAATCATAGTAATATACCACAAAAGAGGGTCCTCATGAAGTTTCGACAACGCATTAAAATTTTGCACGCCGCCTATCGCTTTCATTACTCGATTTTGGCAGCAAGCCAGTTTGGATTACATCCAAATTTGGACCTTACGTGTCAGAGGTTAAGTTGAATCTTCTTTGTGATTGTCATTCGTTTTTTAAGCCAACCAACGGTTCGCAAAGTGATTGCTTTCAGTATTGAGCATCTGCCAGTAGGCTTTGTCACTGGAATTTATCAATGGCCAGTTATTAGTAAGGCTGTTGACATTGGTTACCAACACCGATATTGACGTTCTATTAACACCCACATTTCGCCAGTTATGTTTATGTCCCATGTAATAGGGGGCCAGCCTTTTGTCACCAACCGGGCACAAATCTAGACACCAGTCTGCTATTGAGAAGTTCATGTCCGACCTGGGAATCGAACCCCGGACCTCCCTCTCAGCAGTAGTACTTGCGACCATTAGTCCAATGACGCAGAGACATTCTATTATTTTTCCCAATAAGTTTTAATAACTTATTTATTTTAATGTTATCCTATTACTATGAAGCCTGTGTTGACGATTTACATTATATTACGAGGAAGAGAACAGCGTCACTAATGGGTAGATTGCGCGTAAGCTACAACAGCATCCTAAAAATGTTTTATGACAAAGTGGACAGTCCGTTTATAAGGCACTGGGTACGGTACGGAGGCACGTATTGACGTCTGTTGGGCCACATCAGTTTTAGTTATTTTAGTTTGTGAACGTTTACTAACATGGTTTTTTAAGTCAACGGACTAGTAAAAAAATAAGGAATCCGCGCCATGCATATCGAAAGTGAAGCACCGTACCGATCTAGGTATGTGTGTGTGTAAATAAGTGTCTTACTTGTGATATGTTATCCCTTGAAACTTTTCTGGGATTTAGAATTATTTTTACACATAAACAGTACCTACAACGCCGTAGTGCCGCGTAATGGCACCTTATGATGTAAATGTGTTCGTGAGGCATGTAAAACACGGTGTATTTGAACAAACGGTACTTATAGTGCTTCACTTTCGATACGCGTGGCGCGGAGTCCTTCTTTTTTTTCTAGTTCGTGTTAAAGTAATTGTTACTAATAATAGGTCTTTACCTATGAAATTGCCGTTTTGTATGAAAAAAATTAAACGAATTTTTTTCATGAATTTTTTATTTGTATTAATCGAAGTAATCACCCATGCAATCAATGCATCTTTGCCATCGCAGTGGCAGTTTATTGATGCCCTTCTTAAAGAAATCAGCTGGACGGGAGGCAACAAATTCTTCAAAGGCATTTTGTACTGCCTCTCGGGTATTAAATTTTTTTCCCGCCAAGAAGTTATCCAAATTCTGGAAAAAGTAGTAGTCTGTAGGCGCAAGGTCTGGTGAGTAGGGCGGATGACGGAGAGCTTCCAACCCCAGTTCTTGCAACTTGGAGACCGTCTGCTGTGCAGTATGAGGTCGCGCGTTGTCGTGCAGGAGCAGCGGAGACGAGCGATTGACCAATGCTGGTTGGAGATGCGCCAGCTTCTCCATCATTGTGTTCAGTTCTTCACAGTACACATCTGCAGTAATGCTCACCCCGTTTGGTAAGAAGCTGTGATGAATCACACCGGCGCTAGACCACCAAACAGTGACCATCACTTTTCTAGGGGTAAGTTTTCGTTTAGGGCATTGTTTAGGTGCTGAACCAGGATCCAACCAACTTGCTGAGCGCTTACGGTTATCAAACAGAATCCATTTTTCATCGCAGGTAACAATGCGGTTCAAAATTCCTTCATTTGTGTGTCTGTTGAGCAGTGCAAGGCACGTCTCGACGCGTACTTCGCGCTGGCGATCATTGAGTTCGTGGGGCACCCATTTGTCAAGCTTTTTTACCTTGCCAATTTGACGCAAATGGACCAATATTGTTTTGACGCTAACGTCGAAAGCTGCTGCTAATTCAGCCGTAGATTGTGTATCATCAGCTTCCACAATCGCCTTTAATTCGTCATTGTCGACCAAAGTCTTCGGACGACCGCGAGGTTCATTTTTCAGGTCGAAATTTCCAGAACGGAAGCGAGCAAACCAATAACAGGTGGTGCGTTGGTTTGTAGTGTTAGCTCCGTAAACGTCGTTGATGTTGCGTGCCGCTTGTGCCGCGTTGCTGCCACGACGGTACTCATATTCCATAATTACTCGAATTTTTAACGTATCCATGATGACGAAAAAGATTGAAATGCGATGAAAATGTAACACTAATCAATAAAGAAATGACTACTTTTAGAAAAAAAAATCCATGTTTTTAAAATAAAATTAATTTGAAATTAGAATTCTTAGCCAAACAAAAATTATTTTGATTTGAAATGGCCAGTACTGCAGAACGGCAATTTCATAGGTAAAGACCTAATACTATATGGATTGTGAGTACTTGCAGTCCAAAATAAAGAATATATATGTATATATTAGTGTTATTCTGATTATTAAAATAATTTGTTGTTGCTATACCAGTAATGTTTACCTACTTACTTATCATTTATTTCACTGCAATTTAACTTTATGACTGTTGTATATATCTTATTGTATCAACATACGACTTCAAAATTATGGCTACCTTCCAAACAATAATGTCAAAGCGCCAATGCTGTGACAAATTTAAGCCCGATTTGTTATCTACTTGATTAAATGTAAACTTGGATACCTAAACATTTTTATCAGCCTTTTTAATGTTAAGGCGCAGATATACGACTTTTAATGATTTCAAATTGAACATCACGTCTAAACGAAAAGTCTTATTTGTTTGAAAAAAATATATGATAAAATAGACTATTTGCTTCGTATTTTGATATGTGAATATTTGAAATTATATTTTTATAACATAGTGTAATTAATATGTAAAGTAATGTCTAGCGCGAACACAAAAACGATAATCACGCAAAAACTATCGGGCGTATTTTCATGAAATCTGCACCATCTAAAAGACAATTTAACTACCCAAATTTTTGTATACGGCTTTTATTTGTATTGTGTTTGATCAATCAAGGTGGGTTGTTTTTGCGAATAAACTTGATGCGCGTTGAAGCAGGGGCTCTTGCGGGCGACGGGCGGCAGTGCATCGCTGACCAATGTCCGGGTAGACGCTAACGCTCTGTGCAATTTTATTCGCTTAAAAGTTTCGCATGCTCCTCCCACTCGTTCAAGGTCGCTGGCACATAATGTCGCCTTAAGCAATTTATTCTCTGGCTTATCTTCAAGTCATGAATTATTGGGTCTTAAGATAACAGTGTTTGCCAATATAAACAAAGCATTGACGAGTTTGGACTTAGCACCACTTTGGTTAAGGAGTTTGACAGCTATTGTCTATAACTTTAATCATTTTAATATCTTCTTTGATTGACAGTACAAACGCGTTTCTAACGAGTCAAGGCTGGAATTTATTACTATAAACATACATATTTTCTTTCCTTCTACTAACGTACTCGTAACTAAGAGACATAGAAATACATTATTCATTGAAGCAATAAGTTGTTTTCTTGAATTTAATCTAGTTAATGTATGGGATGTTTTCTTTATATAGCAATTTAATTTGAGAATTAGTTTCAGTATGAAATAATGAAGTATTTGTTTTCAAAGTAATGGGTTTGTTTTCGGAGAGAAAGAAAATAGTGTTTTAGGGTAATTACATCAAGTTCCATTTTACTAAAGTGACTAAGCTATTTTATTTCTAATTTGCACTTGCGTTACCATAGCAAACTTCAATTGAATGATAGGGCTATGTTTGAGTGAGCATAATGAATTAGATTATTTTTGCGTGACAATCAGTCAGCTTGATATTGACATTTTATAGATTAGTATGAATATTTCTTTACATGTCTATTTATTGATCAGGAAATTAATTATTTATATAATAATTATATTTAGTATATTTGTAATTTGTAATTTGTAAGAATATAGTTTAACACAGTATGATGTTACTATTTTATAAGGTCTGTACATTCTACCACATTCAAATGTAATTTTCTTTGACATTCTTGATCATATCTTCAATGTTGATCAGAAGTACCTACTAGACGTTTCTGCTCATACTTAGATCAACTTGACATAATAAACAACGTAACGTTTAAATTCATAAATCCCTAAAACTTCCATCCTCATCCATAAGACCAAAATTTAAGTAGGTAAAACATAAGACGGCTAATCCAGACGTAAGAAAGCAGAAAGGCGAAACAACAAATAACAGAGGTATTGCTGTGTGGAACATTTTTGTTTTGTGGAGATCATTGTGCGCCGGCATTGTTAGTAGATGCTCGACACTACTCCACGTCTGCCGACCCGCCGTAATAATTAAAAATACCCGTAAAAGTCGAGGTGAACTAAGAAATAATGCCTGGGTTTTTTTTATGAACAGATTTTTTGGATTTGAGTAAAGCGTCTGATTGAGTTGACTTGGGTGTATTGGTAAGTGCATATTGGAGATTGGTTAAAGAGGTTATACAATTATTATTGGTTGTTTTTTTATCAATTATCTTCGAAAAACACTATTGTACGAACAATTAGCAACCGGCTAAAATCAGTTAGTCAATCTGGGTAACTTAAACCTTTAATAAACAATTCTATTTGAGACTTTCTGTTTTTTAGCTTATGCCTCGTTTATTTGAAACAAACTTTGTAAACAATATGTAGAAGGTACATAACTTCTACATATTATTGTTTACAAAGTTCGAAGAATTAAAATATTCTAATAGAATTTTGGGCTAATGTTATAATGAAGGTTTGAGACACAGATTGACTGTAATTGAATTGACAAACTGACTGATTGACTGCCTCGTTGGTCTAGTTGTTGCAAGCGCTACTGCTGAGCATGCGGTCTCAGGTTTGATTCCCGGGTCGGGCATGTGTTATTAGGTTTTCCATCTGGAATTTCTCAGTAGCAGCCCGGAGTCTGGATTTGTGCCCGGTTCATGCCAATAGGCTCGCCCCCTATTACATGGGACTTAAACAAAACTGGCGAAATGTGGATGTACTATAGGTATACTTCTGCCTAACCCTTCGGGGAGCGTGATGTTATGTTAAGTTGAATTGACAAATTAAAAGGTTTAAAAGATGAAAGCCATTAGGTTCATAAAAACAAATCGGTGGACATTTTAATATTTTCAATTTCAGTGAGTAAAAGCACCTTTGTTTGTGGTCCATCTGTGAGCTCATGTGCGATGAGTGAATGATGATTAAAGTTTTTTATGAAGAGACAAACCGTGTGTGCTCGATAGTATTTTTCATCGGAAAAAGGGACGCAGTTCCATACAAACTTTCATCCCTTATTTAACCCCTTTAGGGGATGAATATTCAAACTCTTGTACAAATCATGCTTTTAGACGCAACGAAATATTTTCGAATGAAATTTAATTTGATAAATGACCAGTCAATTCTATTAATTTAATTAAATTTTATTCAAAAACATTCATCGTTTTCTTACTAAACTTCAACTATATCCGGCGACCCTGGATACTTATCTCTTTTGCTGACTGTACCTACGGAGTATAACTTAGGATGGTAGGTAAAGCTTCAAAGGAGCAAAGGTATAGAACAATTTACCTACAATACAAAGTTCTCAATTTCCTCCAAAGTGCAAATCTATGGAGACCTGCTTGAGAAATTAGTTTAGAACTTCATGTTTTAGTTCATGTATTCTTGTGTAATAAAATTATTTAGTTTGACCTAAGCTTCTAAGTTTCGACGATCTTTCTTCCGATGAAGACTTTTAGGACGAAGTTCCTTATCGCACGTTATGTTCTGCACACTTGGCGAATGAGAGCTAGACCAAAAAATATGTAATATTTTGAGCGCCGCGACACCATTTTTTTTTCTTTTTTTTCTCTCAAACGGTGTTTATTTATTTCATTGTGCCTGTTATTTAAATACACAATATACAGCTAAAGGGTACGTTTCAACCGGGTAGGGTGTCCCACGACACCTCTTGAGTTTTTTCCTAATTCGTACGCTTTTCGTACGTCGTCGTTACGAAAATCGAAAATATTAAAAACCGTTGTAAACCTAAACCGACCGACCGACCGACCGTTGTGTTGTAAAGAAGCATGAAAGTAGAATAAATGCTGTGGAAATGCGTTCCTTGCGAAGCATGTGTGGTGTGACTATGAATTATAGGCTGGAGAATGTGTGATAAGGCAACGGTGCGGTATAAAAGAAGATGTAGTGACAAAAATTGAAAACAGTATGCTAAGATGGTTTAGTCATGTCGAGAGGATGAATGAAGGGCGATTAACAAAAGGTATTTACAAGGCAGATGTGAGTGGAAACGCTGGGAGGGGACGCCATAGGGAGACATATAGTGACCTTATTGATGATGTTCTTCAGAAACGTCAGGTGCATAGTAATCACAACCG
This sequence comes from Griposia aprilina, assembly GCA_916610205.1. Classification (NCBI taxonomy): domain Eukaryota; kingdom Metazoa; phylum Arthropoda; class Insecta; order Lepidoptera; family Noctuidae; genus Griposia; species Griposia aprilina. The sequence continues at coordinate 8,373,732 of OU744305.1, read as the reverse complement.
GCGGCGTGTATGACCAGATGTATGAACATAAACGAGGTAAAAGGAGTATGTAAGGATCTTAGCAGGTGGCGTTCTGTAGTTTCATCCTACCCCCATGGGAAGAAGGCGTGAGTTAATGTTATGTATGTGTTGTGAACCTACAAAACTGTTTTTACACTAAAATATAATATTCGTACGTTAAAACGTACAAACTACAACAAATTACCTTATAATGTCATCATTATCATGAAAAGTTTACAATTTAGTATCTCAAGAAATGTAGACAACCTTATATCGTCTCTGTGAACGAAACCATAGTGACTTCTAGTTTTGCCCGTTTAGGATGTCTGTGAGTTCGGATGTTCGTTATTTTTGTCATAGTTGTCGTTGCAATCATCGTACTCTGCTTTAATAAATTATATTTTTTGTTAATGCGTCAATAAATATTTTAAAACTAGAGATTAACGTTTCCTATCCGACTATTCTGAGAAGAAATACTGAAAAAAACTCAAGAGACCAAGGTCTCTTTTAAAGTCCAGACATTATCTTGGTCAGATCATGTTTTTTGTTTTTGGGGAATGGCATCTCGAAGGTCTACCTAGGAAGTTGTGGGCAGCTTAACCGGACTTAAAACTTATAGACTAGGCAACTATATACACGCTAAGGGCACCCCCTGTGGGGAACGGAACTCGGCTTAGGGCGTCGCTCCCATAACCTTTCTTAAGAAGCAGTTCTGGAGTGTCTGCTGCATCCTATGGAGATAGCGTGGCTTAGCGTGGGTGAAGATGTCGCAATCATAGGTCATGATGGGACGAATGACCGCGATGTAGATGCGCAATTCGCACTTGAGTGACAATTTGCTACGTGCGGTCAAAGTGAATTTGAGCCTACTGAGAGCGAAGACGGCACGCGAACGAGCCACCAATATGTGCTCACTGAAGGAAAGGTGATCAAGGATCACACCTTGGAATTTTGCTCACTTCTGCCAGGGGATCGGCTTGTCATACCTAATAACCGGGTGGGAAAGACGACGTGGTCTTGAGAAGAGAACCGCCTGACTCTGATCGCGGTTGACCTCGATTCTTCATTTGCGGAACCAAGTGCCTAAGACGTCTGCAGAGATTTAAAGAGTGCGATAAAGTTCCGATAGCGACCAGTATAGTAAAAGGCCGTGTCGTCGGTGAATAAAGCCAACTGAGCCTTTTACTTTTGGAAATGTCGTTGGTGAACTGCATGAAGATGAGGGGAGATAACCGGAGCCCTGAGGCCTCCGCGCGTTTGGGATGAGGGAAGAAAATTGGACCCTCGATGCGATAGTGGAAAGTTTGATCCAACAAAAAGTCTCGTAAGATGAGCATGAGACGGTCCGGGATTCCGAATTGATAAAGCTTATAATAATAAGCTGTTGTTCTAGACTTTGTCGAATGTATTCGCTATGTCAAACAATAACACATCCGTCATCGCTTTACGTTGGAAACTAGCACTTAAGTGCTCTACGATGCGATGGACTTGTTAAATGCACGATTGTTGGAATGGAAATCAAACTGCTCGTTGGGGACGAGGCTCTTTGCATCGGCATACTCTTTGAGATGCTTGTAAATACGCCTTTCCTAGATTTTGCCGAGAACATTGAGAAGACTGATGGGACGGTAGCTCGTGGGCTCAGACTTGGGCTTGCCTGGTTTTGGGATACCGACAACAGTTGCTTCTTTCCACGCTTGCGGAAAGATGTTGTTGTTCAAGGCGCCATTGAAAATGGCGGTTATTAGCATTATGAGAGGAGCGGGGAGGAGTTTGTATACAGTATTGGTGATACCGTCCGAACCGGGGGCTTCCAAGCATGGAGCCCTTTAATGATGCCATGCAGTTCATCTGGAGTGACGAGAGGCGGTGGATCATCAAGGTCTTCAACGAGTGAGAGGGAAACTCTACGTTCGAGTTCAGCATCAATCTTGGCAAGGTGCGGGTGATCTACTGGTTGAGAGCTAGGAGAACATTGGGGCTCTAGGATGTTGGCTAGACATTCGGTCTTATCGGAGTTGTCGAAAGCGACACTCTTGTCAGGATGGATGTGAGGAGGCATGGAGACCTCTTGAGAGGAAGAAACAAATTTCCTCTGTAGATGCCAGAAGGCTTGGTGGGTGGGCTCGAGTTTGCCAAGCATCTTGTTCGAGTGCTCGGAGCGCAGCTTCACTATGCATTTCTTAACACCATGCTGTAATTGTCGCATATGAGCTTTGTTCGAGCAGCAGGGAAAAGAGTCGTAGGCACGAATGGCCGCGTTAGAGGTTATCAGTTCATGGTCAGATAAAGTGAGGACCATGCATTTATGTATCTGTGACCGTATTTTGAGGAAACAGCCACAATGATTTGAGTAGACCTGTCCAATTTTCAAGTACACATTTGTCAGTAATCGTGTAAGTAACTCAACTCAGAATTTGAGGAGCTCAACGACTCGATGAACAGTAGGTAGGTAACAAAGACAGATTAACGCCAATTAATTTTAATCCTTTATGAAGAATTACTAATTCAAAACATGTTAAAGCTGAATTAAGCCTGCAAACATCAAAACCATTCCCGATTCCGTGTTTACCGATGCAGTATTGTATAATTTCACTACGGGCATTACATTGCTGATAATGTCAGACGGCCCTGTTTCCGATTCGTGAGTTATGGGCCGGTCGGCCAATCTAATAATACTCATTATATACTAATACGTAATGCTTTGTTCATATCTCTGAATTATTTCCCTAGTTCTGATGTTATATTGGGATAATTGTGTTGTGGGGTCTTGTGGGACTTAAGGCGGTTCCCTGACCAAACGACCTTGAGCGTTCGGTCCTTCTCTGTTCCGTCGCCGAGTTTCGCTCTGTCCCGCTCCCTGCGCACGCCCATTTATCATGGAATTCTCAAACATTGTGGAATTATTGAAATAAAATAAAACGACAATTATTTAGATTTTTAAACTATCTATCTATTAGTGTAATCCTGAAATTATTAGAACGTCACATTTAAGAAAAGATGCATGCAATCGATCATTTAAGCCACTTTTTGATGTGTAAACATCTTAGTGCTCGGTCTACGGTAGGGGCTAGCTGGGTCTTCGAGCGTCAGACGCGTAAGCGTAAGACTTCGGGCGTCAGATGACGTCAGCGTAAGACCCGTGTCTATGTGAGCAAACTGATGCGAGCTCACATGTTTACACATCAATTTTCGTGAGTGCCAAACCAACTCACACCGAATTTTTATAAGGAGATTTTAAATGTATTTACAATACCATAAAAACAAATAAGAACGAGCAATGTGATGATAGAATAACGAACATTAATAATGTGCTTTTAGATGTAGTTTATTACCCATAGTAAATGAGTTAATAAGTTGGCAAGGTTTTGGTCGGGGTACCGCCTTAATTGAGGAAGTTATTTAGCTACGTTATTTGATTATTTTCTACGTTTAGGTATTTGGGAAAGGAGAATTATTTAGGAAAATCTAGCTCCTGTTAATCCTAAATAGGTAATCTCGTATGCTATGAAACACGAATACAGTTATTTGTTTTCATGCCCACGCATGCTCGCGTGTATTTTATCGAGTTTCGAAGATTAGTACGGTTTGCGTTATTAGCATTTATAATAAACTAGCTTTTATCCGCGGCTTCGCTCGCGTTAATTTAGACTTTGACAATCAATTCGGGTTATAATTCAATCATGATTCGAAAGACTTGTGGCGCCATCTATTATCATAAGAACGTTATTGTTGTTTTCCTCGGGAACAGTACTTTTTTTCGGGATGAAAAGTATCCTATGTCCGTTTCTGTACACCTGACAACGTATATACAACATTTTAGGATGATCGGTTCAGTAGTTTAGGCATGAAAAGGTAACAAACAAACTTACTTTCGCATTTATAATATTAGTTAGGATAAATGATAGTCCTGCTTAAACCCAAAACAAGTAAGATAATTCCTAAAGAATACAACACATACACACCTAATTTCATTACTTTCGTAGTGATCAGGATATTTTATTCATATTCTTTACTGTGATTTAATTTTATTTAAAATATTTAAGCACACTTGTTTATAAATTATGCTCTTTCCAAACTTTAACTAATCTTTTTTTCCATTGATGATTAATTCAATTACATTTCATCCCTCTGCTGCAGTTTGATAACACAATATCTGAAAACTTGAATGGATAGAAAATTGAGGGCAGTCTTTTGTTTCATTGTGGATACTAAAACTAGCCAGTTAGTTGGCTCATCGAAGTCGGCTAGCGGCCGAACCCAATAGCGTATCTATAACCAATTTTGGCGTACTGGAGATAGAAAAACCTATCTATTTCTGGTTTTAACGTCCCAATAATCTATCAGAGATTAAGGAATCGTATCGACCCACGTTATCAATCGAAGGGAGGGTATGTCACTTACTACGGATAGCTATTTGGATGAAAAAGTCAAAGTATGCGTCCCTATAACATGTTGGCAGCTATTTGTTTGACAAGACAGTTACTAAAGATGATTAATAGGTCTATCCACCGAAGCCGTCACCTCCTTCTGCGAAGCAATCGTTGCGCCCTCACGCCTCTAGTCACCGCAGGAGGAGACTCCCTGGGCGTCGGGAGTCGATAGCCGAATCCCGGCCACCGTAGGCGTGGACTTGCGGACGGCGATCAATGGGCAGCTTGCCGTCCGGTAAGGACTAGGCCCGGGTCGACGGCGCGTCGTGTTCCACGCGCGCCTCAAAGAGATGTCAGCATAATTGATGGGGTCCGATAGGGCCGATGCCTGCTGGGATCGCGAATTTTTCGAAAGAGTTACCGTGGCCCTGGCGTACAGGCAAATGAGGGAACACGGGTGGGTTTTAGTCAGTAAGAGTCTGACACGCCCTTCCGCTCCGTCCAGAGTGGGAATCATCAAATGGACACTTATTTGATGCTCTCCCACCCAAAAAAAAAAAGGTCTTTTCATCGAATTGCAGGGATAAACGTATGTATCTAAGCAATATTTACTTTAAAAATAATCATTCAAAACATCCGAATCAAGTGAAAGTACGTTAAGTGAAAATGATTTTGAAACCGTAACAGAGTCATCCGATTGGAAAAATGATTTTGTGATAAAAATGATTTTCAAAATCTTCAAATCAAAGAACTTAAAAATGCCGCATTGACTTTCGTAACATGAGCAAATTGAGTTTTGAATAATATGTTAAGAACTTACCTAAAGGTTTCGTTCAAATAAAACAGCGGTGAGTACCTTCTTGTGCTTTAGGGTTTCGGTTTCCGCACTAAGTCCTTCAGTGGACCATTGTGCATGGGCCATGGCGGCCGTCGGTGGTAATTCCAACCAGCCCATCTCCCTCCAGAAGTTGCTTATGTCTCCTGATCTGCTGAGAACATCTGTGTAGGATCTAGCTGGGTGCCCCGAGGGTTTGTGTCCTAATCTGGGTGACGCTTGTGCATTCAAAGAGCACATGCGCAACGGTTTCCTCAGCCTTCATGCAAGCCCTGCATAGAAGACTGTCCGTTATGCCTATTATGTGGAAGTGTTTGTTTAGCGAGCAGTGTCCCGTCATGGTTCCCGTCACCAGGTGCAGGCTGTTTCTGTCCAGGCGTAATAAACGTCTGGTTAGCTTGCATCTAAGGTTGGCATAGCTTCTCTGGACTGCCTACAGCCCAGTGTCAAGGTCCATCAGCTCTCTGCATGTGTGTGGGTGAAGTCCTGTAGCCACCTGCGTAGCTGATTGAAGGGGATGGGCACGATGGGTTCGGATCCACAGATTGACGCGCTGGATGCTCTTCTAGCCAGTTCGTCAGCTGTGTCGTTACCCAGTGATCCACTGTATCCTTTTATGCATTGCAGTATCACTGTGGTTTTAGAGCACTGTGACATTCTAGTGTTATACTCGAGGTAATATATCTTCTCCCCAAGAATTGGAGGACTTAGGCGCCGTCGGAGAGTAAACGTCTATGGGTGTTCATAACTCTCCTGGCTGACGCCTGGCTTGGTTGTACGCCATACGTACACCGCTTGTATGATGCCCACCCACTCCATCTGGTAGACGTTGTTGAACATTCGCAGCGTGCTGGATATGTTTATATTGAGGTGCGAGAAAACTTTGACTCCGGTTCCGTAGTCGGTCTTTGGTCCGTCGGCAGTGAGTACCTAATTTATCCACTGAAATATAACCTCATTTAAAAATAACCTTAACAAAGTTTGGTGTTTCTTACTGTCTAACTGTCAATTACGTTTCATTCCTCCTCTCTAGCGTTAGCAATTTGTTCAGCAAAATACAGTAAAATCTTGTATAATCTACTTACTGACAAACTTTTAATCTATGTATATAAAAATGAATCCCTATTTCCCTTGGTCACGCCATCAAGCGTGAACCGGCAGGACCCATGTCACAAAAAAAAAATGTTGTGTTTGTTATTGTCAGGAGAAGGGTCTTATGAAATAAAAAAATAAGGAAGTTGATCGGATCGTTACAAAATTTAAGAAAACTTAACACCAATATTAATTTTACATAACTGTCAGTTGTTTGAAATAACTGTCAGCGATTGACAGAATGCGCGCTGCAAATATCAGTCAGTGTGTCAGTTGACGCGCAACCGTCATCGTAAACGGTCGAGTATTACGCGTCTTCTATACGTTGGTTCCGTGTGGGGGGTCATTGACCTTGAGGCTACGCAATGGCCTCTAAAGTGTTAAAATGTCAAAACTGTAACATTGTGATCAGCGAAGTGCTGGCATTTGTGCAAAATAAAATTGAAGTGATGGATGAAGAAAGTCTAGTGCAAATCAGCTTTTTCTGAGGAGGAAGTCGAAAATGCCAAAAGTCTGTTGTTTGATTCAGTTCAGACTTCAAAGCGTAACATAACGCGCAAAAATAAAGGCAAGACCAACAGAAATTTGGAGGATATGATAGGCCTTCTCAAACAGACAGATCCAGAGTTAATCCCAATTTTTGTGGCGCGCGATCTACAGAAATTACCGCCAATATCTTTTGACCATATAGATGTCACAAGATTACTTAAAGATCTCCTAATTTTGCGAAGTGACATATCGTATATTAAGGAAAAATATGTTACTGACGATCAATTCAGTGTACTAAAATGTGACTTGGAGAATCTGAAAAGAGCTTCATTGGTTAACGTTCATAATTTGAACGTTAATAACAAAAGAGGTGCTTGTGTTTACGATACCTATGATAGCGGGCCAATGGGCTTAGTGACACACTGCGAACAGCTGATAATGCGTGACGCGCAGGATCAGCTATCCCTTTCACCCGAGCGCGCTAACGATATGTGCGTCTCGCTTGCAAAACCGGATTCGCCGATACAAGTGAACGAGCCTGTCATCGGTACGGTGCGTGCGGCTTCACAGCTGAGTCATGCGCCGTCTCAAAGTTCGGTATCTACTCATGCGCAAATGAAGGTAGACAGCGAAACAATGCCTCGCGATTATATCGAAAAAGCAAAACAAAGGACCTTAGCGGATATTGTACAGCAGCCTGGTATTTGGAAAGGAAATAAGCAAGACGAAGAATGGATAGAAGTTAGGAAAAAACGGTACAAAAATCGTTTTATTGGGCAGAAAGGTACAGCAAAGAATGATGTTGAATTGAAATTTAAAGCGGCAGATATTAAAGTCCCACTCTTCATTAATAACGTAGACAAAGGTGCATCAGTGAGCGATATATCGAGTTATATTTTAAGTAAGACTCAGGTGTCCGTTCAGTTGGAAAAGGTGGTTATGAAACAGGAAAGAGAGTACAATGCCTATAAAGTTTACGTTCCGAGACATAAGTTACCAGTCTTCATGAATGACAACCTATGGCCTGAGGGCGTCAATTTCAGGAAGTTTATTTATTTCAGAGGTAAACCTGCTGAAAAATTACGAGTAACTACACCTAGTCATAATGGAACAAAGTCTAATTAATTTCGTAAGTTTCAACTGTAAATCTATTCATAGATCTATTGACAGTGTAAGATCACTTTGCCATTTGTCTGATATCATTGCACTTCAGGAAACGTGGCTCCTACCGCACGACATAGCTTACTTAGGAACTATCCACAAAGAGTTCGCTTTTGTGGGCAAATCAGCTGTGAATACGTCGAACGAGATACTTCGCGGGCGGCCATATGGTGGTGTGGCGCTAATCTGGAGACGGAGTTTGTTTACATCGGTGTCCGTCATTGAGTGTAAAAGTGTGCGTCTGGTGGCGGCTAAGTTTGTAGTGGCGGAACGCGTGTTCATAGTTGTTTCCGTTTACATGCCTACCGACTCAATGGACAACCTTATTGAGTTTACGGAGTGTTTAAGCGAAGTAAGTGCAATTATTGAGAACGAGAACGTTGAAAGTGTATTTGTGTTGGGAGATTTTAATTCACACCCAGGTGAGCGTTTTGGTGTTGAGTTACTTAGTTTCTGTAAAGAACAAAACTGGTTATGTGCAGATATAGAAAGACTTGGACTGAATTCTGATACATATACATATGTTAGTGACGCTCATAGTAATTGTCGTAGATGGCTTGACCATTGTGTAGTCACTAAGGCCGCGTGTCAAACTATTGTAAATGTTAAGATTATGTATGATGTTTTTTGGTCAGACCACTTACCCGTACAGCTGACATGCAACCTAAAAGTGTTGCAGCCAAAAATTGTTGGCAATAAGGCATCATGTAACGAGATTAAGTGGGGGATTAGAGAAGCTAGCCAGATAAATAAGTACCATAAGTTGTGTCATGAGAAGTTGAGAGAAGTGGACTTTCCGGTTGTTTTTCATGAATGTTGTGATAAAATGTGCCACAACCGGGAGCACAGACTGCATATAGATAAGTTGTATAAAACTGTTATTGACTTTTTAAGTGAGTCAGCAGCGGCGACTTGTTTGTGTCGGACTGAATTGAGGCGAAGGTATATCACGGGTTGGAACAAACATGTGAAAGAGGCCCATGCGGAGGCTCGACTGAGGTTTGAGCTTTGGATGCAATATGGTAAACCCGGTGTGGGACCCATTTATAGCCAAATGCGTGACTCTCGAAAAGCTTTCAAGGCAAAGCTTAAGTGGTGTCAAAATAACCAGCAGCAAATTAAGATGGACATTATCGCTTCTCGCCACTCGGCGAGGAATTTTGGAAGCTTTTGGAGAGAAACGAAAAGGTTGAATCCTGAGTCGAGTCTCCCTTCGAGTGTTGGGGGCAAAAGTGACTTGGTCGATATTGCTAACTTATTCCGACAGCGTTTCAAAATTGATCCACCTCTGGGTCCAGCAGACCAAACATCGAATATAAGCTATAATGACCTAAGTGTACGTTTCACTGCCCGTGACGTGTCTTCCGTCATCAAAAACATGTCCAGGGGTAAGTCACCTGGTCACGATAGTTTAAGTATTGAGCATCTGCAGAACGCAGGTGTTCATCTCCCAAGGGTTCTTGCCTTACTATTCAACCTATGTGTCAGCCATTCTTATCTGCCGGCTGATCTAGTGAAAACAGTGGTGGTGCCCGTTCCTAAGAATAAGACCGGTGATATGTCTGATGTTAATAATTACAGACCGATATCCTTGGCAACGGTTACAGCGAAAATTTTTGATTGTTTACTTGACCGTTGTCTAGGTAAACAATTAAAAATTAACGACAGACAGTTTGGTTTTAGGGATGGGTTATCAACCGAGACTGCAATCATGACCCTTAAGAGTACAGTGCAATATTACACTGGGAGGAGGACACCTGTGTATGCATGCTTCCTGGATTTATCCAGTGCTTTCGACCTCGTCTCATATGACATCCTGTGGGAAAAGTTGTCTAATGAAGCTAACCTGCCGCCAGAAATAATTAATGTCCTAAAGTTCTGGTACGATAACCAACACAACGCTGTGAGATGGGCAGGCTCATACTCAGATGTGTACAGGTTAGAGTGCGGGGTGAGGCAGGGGGGTCTGACCTCCCCCAATTTGTTTAACATCTATGTGAATAAGCTGATCGAGGAACTCAGCAGCACTGGCATCGGATGCACGATCGATGGTGTGTCTTTCAACAATATCAGTTATGCTGACGATATGGTGCTGCTGAGTCCGTCGATCAGTGCTCTTAGGAAGCTGTTAAATATATGTGAGTGCTATGCTGGAGCCCATGGACTAAGGTATAATGCCAAGAAAAGCGAGCTGTTAGTTTTTATGGCACAAAACAAGACCTATGAAGTTGTACCACCAGTCTCGCTCTGTGGTGCCACTCTAAACAGAGTAAAACAGTTCAAGTACCTTGGTCACTGGGTTACAGAGGATGGCACTGATAACTGTGATATTGAGAGGGAGCGGAGGGCGTTGACCGTAAGATGCAACATGCTGGCCCGCAGATTTGCAAAGTGCGACAGCAATGTCAAGATTACTCTGTTTAGGGCTTATTGCCAGACCTTTTATACTTGCAGTCTGTGGACCAGATACACGCAAAAAACCTTTAATGCCCTGCGTGTGCAGTACAATAATGCTTTTCGGATACTGCTGTCGCTGCCTCGTTTCTGTAGCGCGTCAGGAATGTTCGCAGTAGCGCGTACAGACGACTTCTTTGCGATCATTCGTAAAAGATCCGCTTCACTACTGCGTCGAATGCGGGGCAGCGACAGCAGTCTTCTGAGTGTTATTGCTAGTAAGACTGAGGGCCACCTTATGGGGCACCTGTGCGCAGTGCATGTACTGTTGCCAGGTGTCTCCGTGAGATGGCGTAATTAATTATTATTAGTTAGTGTGTGTTTTAGTCTAATATACTAACATAGGTTAAGGAATACTAACACATTTATGGGTTCTACCTGAAATAAAGATAAATAAATAAATAAATAAATAAATATCGTTTAACACAGATGGATCGGTTGATAAATAAGTCGATAGTTATAATCAATAGTCAAAACTAAACGACATATGACATTCATAGTTAAGACAGGACAACGTCTGTCGGGTCAGCTTGTTTAATATAAATTAAAACTAAATCCAGTGATTTAAGTATTTAAAGAACTTATCTTTTTCTTAGCTTGTCCGTTGGTAATCTAAATGCACTCGGCCCAGAATTCGGCTACGTAGCCATCACTAGCGTTCATCAGTTCCTGTAATGTGCAGACGACAGGACACGCAGGACACGATACTAAGTGTTCCATCGTTAGTGGAACGTTAGTGTCCAAGACAGAGTCGTCTATGGATCTCCATCAGGTTAACAGGTTATCCTTGCTTTGGCCAACCTGGGTCCGGAGTCTGTTTTAAGACTTCCAGGTTAGACAAGGCAACTCGTGTCTAGGTGGGAGATCTTCAGCAAGTGAAACAAATGGTATGGGTAAAGAGGCACTGCCTCCCCAAGGCTTCAGTCTTTCTTTTGATCGTTCGCCAATGAGTGGGACGACACACTCTAAAAAGCTGTTTTAGCTTTTCAGCCTTTGTGGCACAAGAACGTTGTCGTGCAAAGGGTGTCGCGTGTCGGAGACCATTTTGGCTCGTACGCTGGAGCTTGCCACCGCTCTGCAAACTTCTAGTGACACTATTCCTGTTAGTGAATACAGCATTTGTATCGGGGTCGGTTTTAGGCAACCAGTATGATATGGCATATTTCATTTAAAGCTGTATCTACTAATTTTGCATAAGCAGAACGACTCCATACGGGGCACGCGAATTCACCCACAGAAAAAGATAGCACCAACCGAGTGGTCCGCATAACGTCTGGTGAAGCACCCCACTTTGATGAGACTAGTCACTGAAGAAGACTGTCATGAGTGTGCACCTTCTGCTTGATGATCTTGCCGTTTTTGCTGAATATTTGAGACTATTACAAACATCTTCAACCGACCCAAAAACGAACAAAAACACACTTTCCGAACAACGAACCTATAAAGACCTGTCCAGAGTAACATCCCGATATTAAAGATCGTTTTTAGCGATAAGACCGCCCATTGTGTCACCAAATGTAAAATTTCTACATTTATATCTGTAATTTTTATGGTGTACATAATAAAGAGTATTCTATTCTATATTTAAGGGAGTTACTGTGCTCGATGGCCTACCCCAAACGATGTTAAGTTTGCGGTCCGCTTTCCTATTGAGGAGATGAAATATGCCAGGCTGGGTTATAAAAAAAACTTTTCGTAAGTCGGTGTCTTTGGATCTGTAATATAGTTTTTTGCCACCAACTTCCGAAATTAAAGTTATTTTTCACTTTGTACTGTTTTTTTTGAAGTCAGTTGTTTTTTTTGTATTTTTTTTTTTTTTCACTTTTTATTGAGTTAGATATTAATTTATCTAAGTTACAATAGCCTAATGTCAACTGCTCATCACCTTTTACAAAATATTCCTTTCCCCGATGCAGGGACGTTAATTGTTGAGGAGTTCTCCTGGTATGAACCAAAAGAACTGGAGCTGATGGTGAACCCACCATCAGCTCCATTTCAACATAAACATTGTGACGAGCATAAATTGCTTAGCAAATATATTAAAGTAATCGAATCGCAACCCGTGAAATACTTATTATTGAGTAGTTCCGGTGACCACCAATGGTCGTCATCATAAGTTCCACTTCACCGAATGGTGCTTTCCGAGAGGAAATGCACGAGTTACTATAAAAAATACCCAAATCGCTATATGTGTGCCTATAAAATTTGAGGATTTCCCTGGATTTCCATGGGATCCCCACATCAGATTCTGACTTAGTGACAATGGGACCACCTCAAAAGCATACCCTTTCGAACGAAAAAATAATTTTGCAAATACATCTATATGACGGCGCCAGCGATGGCTGAGCGATAGCGTCGTCATCGTTTTGATTAGGTGGTACAGGGTTCATTGCGTAGGTAATAGAGACTAATAACTCTAAAATGCAATAGTTGAATAACAATATCGCTTTAATAATTACGTTTAATTATTTTACAATCCACAAGATTAACTGGGTAAACCGACAGTTTCGTTTTAGACGAGTGACCCAGTTGGTGTCCGAATCCAAAGTGAACTCCGCATCAACCCCGCTCTCCAACACGACTCTGTCCACGTGCCGCCGTTACAATAACAACTGACGTCACGGTGTTTACCACTTCCTTGGTACTACAATAATCAAATGAGCAACCATTTAATTAAACGATATCGTTTTCCACGACATATAATATATGACGGAGTTATGCCCGAACATACATAAATATATATATATATATATATATATATAAACATCCGAATTGATAACCTGACCTGACCTGATTGTTGACCTTTTTGAAGTCGGTTAAAAAGGCTAATTATGCACGTTGTTTTTTAAAGTTATGTTGGTTGTAACGGAACGCGCGGGAGGGATAGTATAGAACCATATCTGTTGTTTTCGTTAGATAGCCTTTATCGATGATTGTGAGACGACATTCAAGGACAGATAGAATTATACTGTCTATCATGAATAGCGATCTGTCTTTCACTGAAAATTGGTTATTGGGTTCAGCCCTAAATTGTTGCGAGATATCTTCAATGATTTTCGATCCGATTTTTTGTTGGATAATTGAACAATGGTTTTGGTTTCGTTTGTAGATTGTATGTTTTTTCGAATTCGTTTGATTGCAAGTTAGGCAAGCCAGCGGGGTAATTGCGTAACACACCCATAATCCCAATGCCATTCATTTGCACAGTTCAAAAATATTAATTTCGTCGTGTTTTCGAGCCGACAATTTTATCAAAAGTAATGTGGAACAATGGATGAATTTCTTTTAAAATCCTTCAGATTGCGATTGAAAGCATGATACGCAATTAGAGTGCTAGCCAATATTTATGAAATTTTAAATACATTATTTAGTGGGAAATAGTTAAACGTATGTACGTATATAACGTATAACGTATATTCCCTTCATCTGTTATGTGATAACTATTATCATCCAAGTTTTTTGATTTCAGCCGGTTACAACACGCGATCAAAATGTTATGTAATTTTAATTTACATCCTGCTTTATATTTAAAGCTCCTAAAATTAAACAATGATAATATGAACCATTCATGTTAGTTTCAGTAAGTCAGGCGGCTTTCATTTGACGGGACAAAGGGATTTAACCATTGAAATGTTATGTTACTAAACAAATAGTGCTTTAACACGTAGCTTAAGGCGTTAGACAGCTCATAATAATTCACTATGGTGTGTTATAATAGCGTGGATTTAAGGGGCTTACAAGAGCTAAAGCGCGGTCACTGTCGGATTGCATAGAAAATAAAGAGACGCGCGATAACACAACGCTGGTAATTTATTGCAAAATAAGAAGCAATTATGGATTTACAAAAAAAACTATTCATTGGACTAAAAAATTAAAACACTATTACGTTAGTATGTTGCTTGTAGCATAATCTCAGAAAAAAACTGAATGTTTGCATGTTATTAGTATGGTTTTTAATCGTAAAAAATTTTTTTTAGAGGTATCTTCGTCATTTTTTTCTATCATATCAAGTTAATTGTATTATGTTTTCAACAAACTATCTAACTAGCATATATCCTGCAGAATATCATATATTTTTCTGATTTTGGTTACTGCAGTGGATCATATAATTTCAGGCATTATACATTTGCGTTTAGGTCATGTAGTCCCCTTAAGCCAACCCCTATAAGCCCCATCAGTGATAATACTTATCCGTGATGGCTTAAAGGTACAAGTCCGTAGCCGACTGCAGGCAGCAGCAGCAGGCGACGTGTCGGCGCGACACTACTGGTTTCAATGTATTTCTATGAAACGACGTGTCGCTAGCTACGGAAGGTATATAGAGGTATGAGGAACAGGTGTAAAGCTCACTCATACTCTATGGAAAAGGGAGGATCCACCGACCAGACGGGTCTTGTGTCTGGTGGGCAACTGCCCGACGGTTGATGTCGGGACGTTGTAATGCTAGTCGCACGGAAAAATCTCTTTGCGCGATGCAGGATTTGCGTGACGTCAGTATGACGTGTAGCTCGTATGTGGCGATGTTGATACCGCTACATCACTCCCCACCGGAGACCGGAGGTCGATAGTGGGCTGAGTCTTGCATCTTGAGATGTTTGCCAGGGCCAGTTGAGGTTCCAGTGAGTTGGAACCAGGTTTCGCATAGTTCGCGGGGGTCGGAACTGTCTGCGAAGGTTTTCTCCAATGAGTCGGGGTAGCGCTGTGTTATGCTCCAGTGCGTCTGATGTGGTACAGCGCTGGGTTGAGGCTGACTGCTGGCGTCGACCAGGAGACGGTTTGAAGGCTCTACTTGTGGACCGGAAACCAGTAGTGTCGCGGCGACACGTCGCCTGCTGATGCTGCCTGCAGTCGGCTACAGACTTGTACCTTAAAACTCATCCACACGACGCGACAGCACGACTAACGAGTCACGATTCAAGTTTTGCCTAAAATAATTTCATTACATTTCTGATACTTTTCCTTAGAATGGGTAGTCGGTAAATAAACCTATTTTTTTTTAAGAATACATGAATTAATTCGTAATGTGGTTAACATTATCTTGCTGAATTCAGGGTGTAAAAAGACACATCACAGAGCCGTCAACTACGCATAATGTACATTTATATGTACAAAAACGACGATAATGACGATGTTTGTGATGTGTAGCTTTGGGCAAAAATTATTGCTGGGAACCGACTTTTATTTTTAGGTATAACACACGCGGTGTATACTCAGGTACACACCATCTGACCGAATTTTTTAATGGAGAAGGACATAAAGGATTATTTTGGAACTCCCCGCGGGCGAAGCCGCGGGCAAAAGCTAGTAATTTATAAAGATGTTTATGAGACAGTATTAAGATCTTTTTATAATCATAGGTATATTATTTTGTGACGCTTAGTGTAAGCAGTAAGATCGTGGGTTTAAGGTACTACATGACCTAAACGCAAATTTATAATGCCTAAAAATATATGATCCACTGCAGTAACCAAAATCAGAAAAATATATGATATTCTTCTGGATATATGCTAGTTAGATAGTGTGTTGAAAACATAATACAATTAACTTGATATGATAGAAAAAATCACGAAGATACCTATAAAAAAAAAAAACGATTAAAAACCATACTAATATACATGCAAACATTCAGATTTTTTGTCAGATTATTCTACAAGTAATATACTAACGTAATAGTGTTTTATTTTTTTAGTCCAATGAATAGATTTTTTGTAAATCCATAATTGCTTCACATTTTGCAATAAATTACCAGCGTTGTGTCATCGCGCGTCTCTTTCTTTTCTAAGCCTCTTAAGCCACCTAATATTTAGTGTCTTTGTAGGACGGAAACCTATTGTCCTCTAAAGAATATTGATACACTCTCGGTCGTGATTAATATGAAGTACATAGACACCGGCTGGGGTTAGAGCTAATCAATCATAGCAGTGTTTGTAGCAAACACAGACTTAATTGATACCAGAAGCAATGATTCATTACATAGTGATCGTCGTTTGTTTAATAGGTTACGAGTAGCGGCATAAAATTAGCAGTTTGCTTAACTTTTTAGATTTTTAAGTGTCACTGTTGGTATTTAATTTGGCAGAAGGGGACATCATAGACTATATCTACAACCAGTGCAAATGTGGTGTTTCAAACCAAACTATGTTTCGTTTACTAAAGTTGCCTAAGTTCCATACACATGTAGGTTAGATACGTACTTTAGAAAATTTCAAGAATGCCACTGATTATATATCAAAAACAAAATTGTAGTTTTTGTGTTGTATTGTCGATTCGAAAAGACGAATTCTTAGCTGCGGTTCGACGGCCCGCTTTCTCACAGGCCTGATAGCGCCAAGCCGTCGTATACGATTAGGCCTCCGGTGGCCTGTCTTTAGCCGTCCGATCCGTCGGAAGTTGGTAAGCTCAAAGGCGCGGCGTAGCGTAGCGCAGCACGATGCAAAGGCGCCAGTCGCGGCCTGTACGGGCGCGTTTCTTCTGCTTTATTTATCAAATGTTGATCTCTGAATAACACCACAGCAGCTGCACATGCAGCCATGCGCTCCGTATCACTTGAAATGTTAGAATAGCGGCCGACAGGACGGAATAGGCCGACACACGCCATGGGAATGCTCCGCACGGGTTGCGACAGGCCTGAACAGGCGTGGTATCGTCTGGCGTGGCCTGTCAGTTAACGGGCCGTGGGACCGCAGCTTTAACTTTCGTATGACTTTACTGTTTCTTGGACATTTTCTTATCGCAGTGCACTATGTGACTGTGTTAATGCTGGAAAATGATTCTACAGCTGCTCTTCTTATAATTGTTTCGTAGCTCAATAAATAATATAAAATATTATAAAAATATTTAAAAAAAAAAAAAACCTTTTCCAATGGGCTCTTAAAACTTACACTGGTTTCTTCTTTTCCAGACAATGGCGAGTACAACGCGGCTGGCAACCGTATACTTCCTGCTTACCCTCGCAGCCGCTTCCAGCGCTATAAAGTGCTGGAAGTGCGGACAGTATAGCGACGGAGTCGGATCCATCACGCCGTGCAGCAACAGAACTTTGGTCAAGCTCGAAGAGTGTCCGAGTAACGCCAAATATTGTATTGTGAGTATTTAATTCACCCATATTTATAGAGTTAATACTGACGTTAGGATTTAACAAGTATGGTTATAAGATTAAGCACCAATTTCACCAAACTCTGCTGTTACTAAATTCCATACTAAGCATTTTGACGGACTATTCTTCGTAGTGAGACAATCCATCAAATGGCATAACGGGACATTTAGAATAAACATAGCATGGTGAAACTCGCCCTAAAGATTGATAAAAATGAATGGACCATTGGTCAATCAAACTGTTTATGTGAAGTTAAGCTCCCTATGAGTTACCTAACCTACGGTAGACCACATATTGATACCTACAATGTTTGTATTTTTAAACTAACTACGGCAAAGCCACACGTACGTAATCCATACATATAGGGTGGTACATAAACGTGCAAACTGTTACCATGGATTCTGATCGCCCGGCGCCCCTGCGTTTAATTTTTTTGTCGGTTATTGTTAAAAAACATGACTGTTCCATTTATTTTGACCGCGTAGGACACTTTTTTACGAAACAAGTGTTTTTTTTTTATAACCGACGAAAATATTCTGCGCTTGGGCATCATGTGTTAATTGGGCGTCGATGTCGGGATGCCACCCGTTATAGTAAAATAGTAACGAAATCAAAACTATATTATTGAATATTTTTGAAAAAGAATTGCTACGAGGTGTGGGAACGAGTCTGATGCCGAAAATATACGTTAGAGAATTGTTGTCCGTTTGTCTGTTTGTTTGGATGTATCTTCCGGATTGGTGCAAAAATGGCTGGACCATAGAAATATTGGTGCAAAAATGGCTGGACCATAGAAAATCTTATATCTATGGGCTGAACGGATTTGGATGGATATTTTATAGCCAGGATTAACACAAGGGATCTTTATCCCGGACTACCGGGATACTAATGTTCCCGTGTGATATTTTCTGAGATCTACGTGGGTGAAGCTGTGGGAAAATCTAGTTAAAGCATTTTAAATCATACAGATTAAGCGTGAGTCCGGTTATACGAAAACCGATGTTATTTTTAATTTGTCAGTCTGTGATGTATATTGTTTATACCTTTTAGTTCGCGTTTTTGTCGTGGTCGGGTTTTAATATTTAACTTTCTTTTCGAAACGAAGTTTCTTAACGACTCCTTCACACAGGCGCGACATGCTACGCGAATCGCACGCGATACAAATGTACCGCCTGTCGCGCGACGCGCGGTGCCTTTGTGATAAATTAACTTTTTCGGATAGGTAAAACACATCTGGAGTAGGGACAACTGTCACATAATTCATTCTTAAGTCGGGCCACAAACTAATCCTTATGTCCGTAGGTGATACGGAGTAGGAAACGCCCGTAACGTCGGCCGAAACTACTGATTCCATGCTTAGACAGTAGACCCCAGACACGTTATTTTTGGCTAAGAATCTAGGCTAGATCGATGCAATGGCTCTCAAAAATCAATTGGCTATCAAAATGAACGTAACTGTAATTAGAAATGCGTTACCCAAAGGTGATACTAGTCCAATTTGTAATGTTATATTTGATAAAAGTGTCGCCGAAACGATATTACTACAGTGAGATCTTTAAAACGCGATGAAAAAACATTTCCTACTATGAATACCGTCAAACGGGATGTGAATCGAAACGAAACTTTAGAAGGAATTTTAAGATTGAAATAATGTACATAATTTGTTGCAACAAAGGACTCTAATGTGTTACTGTATTATAATTAAAGATTAAGTGCACTTGTTGGCAACAAACTATATTATTTCAATGTTAAAATCTCTTTTAAAGTTTCGTCTCAATTCACCCCTGCATTCCTATTCACCCCGTTTGACGGTACGCTCCTATAAATAAAAATATCAACCTCACTCAAAACACATTCTATCAACATCAAAAGCTGCTCCCAAGAAAATAAATAGCATCATCGAAACACGGTACAGGCAATTATGATTCCGGTATATATTAAAATGGCTTTAATCAACCTCTTGACGCCTCTTCCTTTGTGACTGAAGTTCGCGAGAAACACTCAAATGCGGGGAACTTCCATGTAGGTATATTTGCGCTATGCTAATGGCAACACTGTTGTATAAGGGCTAAAGTACACTGGTTACTTTTAGCGTCGGCGATTTTGCAACTGCATCGATGCTGGATCTCGTTAAGGCGGCCTTCTGCGTTCGATGGCTGTATCGAAATGATCAGTGATCAGTCTCTACATTGAGTTTCCAAAAAGCGGCTTGATCGCCGCGACTGGCGTTTGTACATGGAAATTAATTGTTAGGCAAGTTGATACCTTACGTCAATTTGCCGTGATACAACCAATAGCCATTTTATACAAATGTTCTATTCTATTCTATTTTTTATTATGGCAAGTAAAGCCGATGTTGACTATTCTGCCAACGTCTAAAGTGAATTGAAAAGCAAATGTGTATTATTTTAGATAAAAAAAAATCCATAAAAATCTACGATGATACAGTTGAACTTAATGTAGATCTTGTGGGGTTAGTACTGGACATACTAATGTTAAAGAATGACAGCTGTGATTTCAAATCACAGCTGTCATTCTTTGACAGTTACACAGTTACAGTACACGAGCAAATCAAGATGGTGATCAATTTGCTTAAAAAATATATTTTGCCTGACTTTATGTGTGCGGAGTTTTCAGACGCGGCACCAAGCTTCCGAAAAGATAGCCGATTCTAAAAGCAGTTAGTCTTTTCTTTTTTTCTTTTTTTTGGGCGGGAAATCATCAAATGACCTCTCCCGCTCCGGGCGGAGCGGAAGGGCGTGTCAGACTCTTACTGACTAAAACCCACCCGTGTTCCTTCAGTTGCCTGTGCGCCAGGGCCACGGTAACTCTTTCGAACAATCCGCGACCCCGGCAGGCATCGGCCCTATCGGACCCCGTCAATTATGCTGACATCTCTTTGAGGCGCGCGTGGAACACAACGCGCCATCGAGTTCATTCAATTCAATTCATTTATTTATTGTTTGTCACAGGTAAATAGTAAGATCTTACAATAGTGTTAATGAATCACTGTAACATACCCATGGGGTGTACAATATTTATATTAATAACTAGGTAGGTATATCAATGTTGTTGGTTATGTTACTGTTTTAGTCAACCTCATTTTACATTAATTCTTACACAATTATTAGGGACATACAATTTAGTTTAATAAGTCAAAAAAATAAAAATAGAAAAATAAGTATACCAAGTCAAGTTAGTCGAGTTAGTCTGCTTTGGCCCTTACGTATATGTCTTTATGTGATTTGTGTGTTTGGGGAAGCTATGTGTGTCTCTGTTTCATTGCCAGCACGCTAATTGCGTAACACACTATAAATCACAATCTGAATCATTTTGAAGCCAATCCATTGCTTCATATGTTCAAAAAAATTGTCTGCTCAACAACTTATATAACGCAATGAATGTTGTTGAACTGTAAAAATGAAAGCTATTCCTACTGTTAGTTTGTTACGCAATTACCCGGCGGGTTGTGTAAACTATAATAACTTTGCTTTCAGTTTTCGTAATTGTTTTGGCGTAAGTATTTAAGATTTGATTATAGTATGGTATGTGTGCTTGACATCATGTAATAACGTAGTACTGTCTGAAGGGCCTTTCTTGTTTATGGTGAGATCGAAATAGGGGTGGAGCTGTTCAATAACGCTATTACACTATTTTTTTTTATATTGTTTTGATGACGATAGTATTATATTCAGTGTTCTATTTAGGTATAGTGAAATATGAAATATTTTATAAATATACCTATAAATTTAGCTCTGATAAACCGAAACCAAAGTTCCTTCTGAAATGTCTCACTGTTGGTGACGCGTGTGCTGGATCACGAATGATCCAACACACGCGCGTGAGTGATGATGATTTTGTAGGGAACCGAAGTTCCCTACAAAATGGTTGGATGGATGGTGGTGATCCACGCGTCATGTTCGTGAACGGGCGCCGTCAGTTGAGACTGGTTAACTCTTAACTGCCACGGCTTATTTTTATTATTAATCTTATAACAAAACGTAACGTAACGTTCTTCTTTAAATATTATCTTATCTTATATTTTGATATTTTTTTTAAGTTGTTCTCTCTCACATATACATAGAAGCAACAAGAATAATTTACCCAGGATTTTGTAATATCTTGATTTAAAAAGAGTGTCCTTGCAGTTTCTTGCCCGTTCTTCTCCATAGAGATCTACGTTTTGGAATGGGCAACTAGTTTCAACTTTCTGACTAACTGACCGACTCTTTGACGATTCAAAAGTGCTTGTAAAAGGTTTAATTGAAATAAATGCTTTGAGTTTGAGTTTGAGTTTGAATGAAATAGGTAGGTAGGTATATAGAAAAGAAAAAAAGAGAAAATACCTCACTGACTGGTTGAAAATGCCTCAGCCATTAAGTGTGCCTTTGTACAATATTTTTTTTGGTTGTGCATAAAGTTTTAATAAATAAATTAATTAATTTAGTACGGCTTTTTAACCGACGAAAGAAAAAGGAGGAGGTTCTCAAGTCGACCCGTATATATTTTTTTATTTTTTTATGTATGACCACGCATAACTTTTTACAGAGTAGTCCGATTTTGATGATTCTTTTTTTAATGGAAAGAGTTGGTCCCATTTAAAATTGAAAAATGAAATCCACCCCTGAGGGTAGAAAAATAGGGGTTAAATGATTTTTCACCTACTGAATGTTCACTTGTGAACCGATTATATTGAAACTTGGCACATATATGTAGTCCTAATGATGCTTCAACAAAAAAGAGACCTGGAGATCATCTGATGTTGGATACGGAAGGCAGTCGAGGGGAGTTCTAAATATTAGCTGTGAGAGCATACTCAAAACATTCAAAAGCTTAGAAATTAATAAAGGAAATATTTATTATAGCTATAAACAGCAAATCCTTAACTTCTGTCATATTTTCCCTTTAAAATGGAAAATGGCAAAGATGGTGACTATACATAAATCGGATAAAAATGTCAACATAAAAACTATAGGCCCATCTCAATTTTGAGAGGAAAGCCGATAGTAGGATTCAGCTGGGATGGGCAGCATTTGGTAAACTTCATCAGGTCTTCTCGTCGTCTATACCGCAGTGCCTAAAGACGACAGTCTTCAACGCGTGTGTCCTACTGGTTACGACTTACGGAGCCGAAACGTCGACACTCACGGTGAGACTGGTCCATAAGTTTAAAGTCACTCAGCGAGCTATGGAGAGAGCTATGCTTGGAGTCTCTCTGAAGGATAAAATCCGAAACGACGTTATCCGCCAGAGAACCAAGGTAATCGACATAGCCCAAAGACTAAGCAAGCTGAAGCCGAGGAACCAGAATTTGGAGGCAGAAAAAGTATACGTAGTACCCATTGTTGTTAATCGAATAGACCTGAAAGACTCAGTTTACATAATACTCCAAAAAGCTGCAATTTTAAACACCTGCTCTATAGTTAGGCAGTTCATGCAAATTGAGGAAAATCAAATGACTCCTCATAACATTAATTCTAGGTGCTTAAAAAAAACACCACACACGCTACATTGTCTTGGCTTGGGCCCGTTAATGTAGATTACACTAGCCAAAGAACTAAGAAACCAAATTTCTTTACCAAAATTATAATTTATTTACTGCCATAAAAACTGGTTATAGAAAAATGCGAGGCCCTGGATGAGTACCTGTATTTCAGGAGCCAGTGAGAGTATTACATTAATGACGACAAAGTTGCTTAGATAGACACTGTACGTGACCTTGGAGTTCTCTCTGACCAAAAATTTATACACACATCAACACGGTCTAGGGATATTTCATACTCAATTAAATAATTCGAAAAGTACTGGCCGCATTGGAATCTTTTATACACCGATTTGTTTGTAATTTATCTCAGACTAATTCCAAATTCAAATTTTTGTAAATTCTTTTGTTTCGGTGGCATAAAAATGTCTTGATGTGTAGGAGAGGGAATTTTCATTTGTGCGAAATTTAGAAAACAATACGAATTACGTTTAGTTACAGTTTTTTTTCATTTTTAAACGAAAGATAACGTTAAAATTGAGGTATTGTAGCCATGCAACGCCAACATTTGACGAGGGCGGAGATGTTACGAGCTGTGGGAATGCTGGAAGCTGGGTCTGTTCAGCGTAATGTTGCTGAGGCCATAGGGACCCACCAAAATGTAATTTCAAAATTGTGGACACGCTATCGTGCCACAGGTGAAGTAGCGGAGAGGCACCGGGGGCCAAGTCGCATCACTACCCCCAGACAAGACCGATTTTTGCAAATTACTGCGCCAGCTCAACCAAATGCAACGGCGACTCAATTGGTCCAAAGGCTGCGAGTGGAACACCAAGTGCTTGTAAGTGACCAAACTGTAAGAAGGCGACTGCATGAAAGCAATCTACGCTCTCGTAGACCACTCCGGGTCCCACCTTTACGGAGAGGCAATCGTGGACGACGATTAGAATGGGTTCGGAACCACGTGGACTGGGGCCGTGAGCAATGGTCCAATGTGCTGTTCACGGATGAATCCAGGTTCGGCTACCATCCAGATTCACGACGGACGCGTGTTTGGCGAGTTCCTGGACGATGGAGCCGTCTTCAGAACCCTCAGGCAGTTCACCCATACCAAGGAGGAACAATTATGGTTTGGGCAGGAATTCGTCTTGGAGGACGGACGGATCTCGTTTGGGTGTGGGGCAATATGACGGCAGAACGATACGTCCAACAGGTGCTGGGGCCCGTAATCTTGCCCCACAGAACACAAATGGGGCTAGATTTCCTGCTCATGCACGACAATGCCCGGGCACACATTATCGAAGTTCGGGCGAGAACGGTAGCAGCTTGGTTACATACACACAATGTTAGGGCCTTAGACTGGCCTGCTCAATCGCCAGATCTAAATCCCATTGAGCATGCGTGGGATATGCTGCAAAGAAGAGCACTGAAGGAAGTTCCTGAAAATCTGGCTACAGAAGATCAACTTTTTGCGCACCTCAGAAGGACTTGGGACAATATTCCGCAGCAAGACATTGACAACCTTGTTCTGAGTATGCTGAATCGTTGCTGATGTGTTATGAACATCATGGGCGCTTTCTCAGACTACTAACTTCAAGTTTATACATACAAATTAAATGATTTTTCTATTTTTTTCAGTTTTTACTCACAAATTAAAAGTTAATTCATATACGGTTTCCGTCTATGCTTCATTTTTTTTCCATAAAATCCTGAAATTTTAATCTAAGTACCTTAACCATTATTAAAAAATGGTAGAATATTAAATAACGTATGTTTTAAATATATACATGTCACATAAATAATTAACACATTGATAGTAATTCGCTTTTTTAAAAATATCCCTAGACCGTGTTGATGTGTGATTTGCACCATACCTACACCACATAACTAAAAAAGGGCTACAATTTAAATGCTCACCAAAAAAAATTTTAGAACCTAAGACTAAGTACCAAGTAAATTAAGTTAACTCCAAATAAAATAAACTCTCTCTATACCGAGGTGCCTAAAGAACAACGTTTTAAGTTCCAAAATAATTATACACTCATCAGAATAATTATTGTACGTGTTGTATTTTTATTCTTTTTGCCTACCAAAATGGATAAATGCTCACCAAATCTAACCATAGACGGTCGACGTCAGGGGCACCCCAAGGTTTGGTTGGTTAGGTTCCTTTAAACCTTGTAGACAGAAATAGAAGCCCCGCTAAGCGGGGCTCCGTCGAGCTATCTTGGCAGGCAGGCCTATGTTGTTTCGAACGCCGCTGTTGCGGCACACGCTGTTGCGAATTATTTTTCCACTGCCTCACAGGTTCGAAAGCTCATGGACTCGAATGAAGTAGTCGCGAAAGACGCTGTTTCGAAAAACATTTTCACTGCCTCATACGCTCGAATGCTTGTGATTTCGATTTATTTAGTCATAAAGTGTACAGAAAAGTATTTAAGCAGTAATTAAATAAAATCAACAAATTCGGTGTCAACATCAACATTTAATATTATTATTAAAGTTACGCACTATACTACACTGCAAATAGCAAATTGCAGCATTATTTGCTCGTAGCAAATAGTTACTAACTATTTGCTACTAGAAATCATAGGCGAGGTACTATAAATAATGAAATGGTGACTAATATTAACAGTAGGATAGGATGCAAGAGCGAGCGAAGCGAGCTCGGGACTTGGGGCACTCTGACTCGGACTGGTTAGGTTAGAAGGGGATGGCGGGGTCTGAAAGACCCCGCCGTCCCCTTCGTGGTTATTTTTTTTTAAACCGCCCAGAAGTAGGAGCCCCGCGTAGCGGGGCTCCGTCGGCTACTCGATGCCAGTTTAAATTAAAACAAAGCTAACAACTGATTATTAAGCTGCTACTTTCTACTTAAAATTATTCTTCACTGTAGCTGCCAACCTACTATTTTTGCTACCGGCTTTAATTATTGATGGTTGGTTGATTGGTGATTGTTACTTTGTTAATAATAATATTAAATGATGATGTTGACACCGAATTTGTTGATTTTATTTAATTACTGCTTAAATACTTTTCTGTACACTTTATGACTAAATAAATCGAAATCACAAGCATTCGAGCGTATGAGGCAGTGAAAATGTTTTTCGAAACAGCGTCTTTCGCGACTACTTCATTCGAGTCCATGAGCTTTCGAACCTGTGAGGCAGTGGAAAAATAATTCGCAACAGCGTGTGTCGCAACAGCGGCGTTCGAAACAACATAGGGGACCCATCTTGGCATGTAGTAAGAAATTAAAAGACGTTTATAAATCTTTATGGCATACAATAAAAAGGAAAATAGGTTCATTTCTACAATACTTTATGAAACACAATTTGGTGAGCATTTATCCATTCTGGCAGGTATTTCGAATTTTTTGGTAGTAAAATAGGCACTTTTCTGGTAGGTGTTTAAATACAAGCTCCAAAAAAGCGTCCAAGATGCTGGGATTTTGTCATAAGACAGTGTACTGTACACTTTGTAGTTGATATGTAGCAGAATACTGTAATATAGTGTGGCGGCCGCACTATGCTACGAATAGTTTGCGTCTAGAACACGTTCAAAAACGCTTTGATTGGCATCTAGCTCTTTCTGTTGGCATAGTTAAAAAATCATTTTTTTTATAAAAATGGATTGAATTTCTTCAACACTTTAGAATAACGAAGATGTTTAAACGACGCAATGTTTGTATGTAAATTTCTTAAAGGAATTATCGACTAACCTCCACTGCTCGCACTCAATATCTTGCGTGCTCCGTCCGTCATGAATTCCGCGTAGACCTATTACTACTCTTTGTCCTCCACAGAAAAAATCGGTATTGCATATAACTGTCTATATTCTAGGTTTTGCAAGGTTTTACTATGTAATAGCGATCTAATCGATTTACACTTTGATTCCCTAAGCTGAAATCTAAAATTCTTGACTGTTTGTCTGATTTGTTATGAAACCTTAAATCTGAATTTCTTTCTTTTCTTTCTTTGAATTTGATGACTTTTGAATCTAGCATATTTTTCCCCTGGTATTAAGTTTGCTTCAAAACTTGTCATGTACCCAAGCTGTCAATTAACATAATTTAATTTTGGTAATGTGGTGTTTACCTTAAAGTAATTAATCCACTGTACTAAGTTTTAATTTCATGTTTTTTTTAAAGATGTCTGTAGTGCAAGCCCATGTTGTTAGTCCTAAATAAATAAATAGGTTCATTTATTTGAAATGGAAACTGAAAAGCGAAAAATAAAAAACTTTTTTACAAAAAAATAAACCGACGAAAAAAGAAACTGAAAAGCAAAAATAAATCTTTCAGTCTAACTAAGCTCTTAAATTAATGTAAATTACAAATTTTGAGTCGGCGCCAAACATACAAGGCGCCATGAAAACTTATGGCAGCTTGATTGATCGTCGTTAATCGATCTGCGTTGATTGTTTGGCGCCGATTCAAAATTTGTAATTTACATTAATTTAAGAGCTTAGTTAGACTGAAAGATTTATTTTTTGCTTTTCAGTTTCTTTTTTCGTCGGTTTAATTTTTTGTAAAAAACGTTTTTTAAATTTAAATTCTGCAAAGCAACAATTTTAATAGATCCCTGTTCATTTGGTTTTCCAGCTGTTTTCTTCAAAAGGACAGGATATCCTTATGCCTTTGTTTTTCCTAAAACATCTTTCCTTATACAAAAAAAAAATATAACTTTCTAAGCCCCTCTTACACCCAAACACCCATTTTAATATAAGTACTACCTTAAATCAAGAACAACAATTACTTCCAATCTTAGTTACACCGTCAGTCCGATAGATGGCGCATCCAATATCCGGCAACTCGGCAAGACGTTTATCCGGACGTTCGCCAAACGTTTTGCGAGATGACATCAGCTTTACCCGAATAATGGCGCTACTCAAAGCTTAAGGTCCCACAGTCAGCGGGAAAATGAGTCGCGAAATTTAAATTACGGAGCGTTCTTTTTAAACCTACTTCTTAAAAAAGTAGACATTCTCAATTGGCCTGCTTTTTTTTTAAATTGTATATTTGTTACGCTCGTCCCGCCATCTTCTACGGGGTCTACCGCGACGCCTTCTGGCTATGTCAGGGCTCAACGTAGTGGTTCTTTAGGCCTACTTCTCATTGGGCATGCGGCAGACGAGCTAGAGAAAAAAAAACGACCAGTGGTCCACTTTAGCCCTAGATCGAAAGAGCTGGAAGTCATGGGGAGAGGTCTTTGCCCAGCAGTGGGATGAAACAGGCTAATAGTAGTAATAGTATTTGTTACGCGATATCCCTGGCAATTTTAGATCGATTTCGTTTTTTTTTTATTATAGGTTATGCGTCAGGGGTGGTCCCATTTTTTTTTTTTTTTGACTTTGCTTGTGTTGTTTTTTAAGGTTTATATGATTTTGGTTATGTGTTTGGAATAGTAATCGGGTGATAAGATTGTTTTGCAAAGTTAAATAAATAACTCCTTTCATTTTAACAAACTATTAGAAATATCTTTTTAAAATGAAGGGGGAGGTTGTCTTTGGATTCAGTTGTACCAATAAAAGAGGCAGAACCATAATATAATTCTTCTTATACTCTTCAGCAGAATGCCTATACACATTTGAGACACTTTCGCGACCGCCATGATGGTTTATTCATCATTGTCAAGTCAACTTTTTGTAGTCCTCAACGTCTCATTACCGACCGTTAGATGTTCCTCTTGACACATCTGATATCTGTTCTTTAATTCTATCTGGGGGCCTAAAATGGACGCTTTGGCAGAATCATAATATGATCTGCGTACAATTCGTATATCCCGCAATTCATCTGTTTGACAGCTGCTATTTGACATTAGACTTCATTAAATCAATGCATAATTTGTGGACCATTTTACGAAACTTCATACAAAACTGTCAAACAGATGAATTGCGGGATATTAATTGTACGCAGATCATAATATGATTCTGCCAAAGCGTCCATTTTAGGCCCACTGTTCTCTTTTTGAATGTATGTGGTAAGTATACGAAAATTATTTGTGAACAACTTTACTTCTTCCAAAAATAACATACTGCATCGTGAATTTGTTTAAAGTCCAGAAAACAAATGAAAACCGTCTAAACGTATCCGAATGTTAATTTATCGTCCAATCCCCGCTGTCCGTGGCCCCTTACTAAGCGTTTCGGAAGATAAGGTTATTAAGATAACTCCACTGTCTCAATGAACGTCTCACTAAGTTCCACTATCAAGCCTGCCTTGTTCAGTACCTGCGAAGTTTCAGTTACTTCATGTTTTGTGTCAGAATAGTGTTTAGTTGGATTTGTGAGGTAAAATTTATTAGGATCATACTCCGTCATATTGAGATTAAGTTATTTGAAAATAGCTGTAAAAAGAAGTGGGTCGGTCGGTTGGTGTTTATCAGCGGAAACTCGTAAAAAATAGCTTTCAATTTCATATTTTTTAAGTACGTAGGTTAGCTGTAAGTTTCCCGAACAGAATAAAATAAAATAAATAAATAAAAATTGTGTAAGATCTGGATGAGACTCACACAGACCAGGGAAGCTTGTCATAAGAGGGCGGAGGCCTATACCCAGAAGTGGCTGGAGCAAGGCTGCCATTATTGATGATGATTAGAAAAGAGCTCTTATCATTATGAAGTCTTATGAAAAATCTTCTTATGAAAGTTTGGAAAAATCATTTACTTTTCAATATTTGTAAATATGTGAGTATCTATCTCATAATTAATTTACCTGTCATGCGTTATATTTAATTATTTTTACCTATTGTGGTATAGTCATTTTATTCTAGGTGCATCGTCTTCACATATAAATTAATGTATACATAATATTGTAAAACATTTTTAAAAGAGTAACGGTGGAGTTTCTTGCCCATTCTTCTCCATACGACACTACCTTTTGGAAGGGGCAACTAGAATCAATTCAATTTTTTTGTAAATGTTGACGTTCAACTCGATTAAGACTGACATGCTTTTATTTTACCATAAGCTACAATAGTTTGCTATTGCAACTTGTGAAGGCTCTTATAATCTACCACAAATATATATAAGGAACCAGGAATACCAGTACTCCGGTATCTACTTGTGGATACCAGTTATCACCAAGTTACCAGCTGATCTGTTCTATATATAAGGAGCAGTGGTGGCCCGGTGGTGTCGGCCGCAACTTACGAGTTGTAAGTCATGGGTTCGAACCCAGGCAGGTGCTTTGTGTAAATAATCTCATCACCACTGCTCTCAAAACGGTAAAGGAAAACATCGTGAGGAAACCGGCATGTCCTAGTACCAATAATTCAAAGACTTGTGACATCTAGCAACCCGCACTGGACCCGCGTGGTAGATTACAGCCCATTTCCTCTCGAAGAGAGGAGGCCGGTGTCCCAGCAGTGGGAACATTATAGGCAGATTACGTGTACGCGCGTGTGTGTGTGTGTGATTGTGTGTGTGTGCTTATGCTGTTTTATAAAAATTTCACCGTGAAAACTTAGATCATCATCTGTGTGTGGGAAATTTTTATAGAACAGACCGGCAGTAATCCGATAGATTCATGACTGAATGCAAATGCACATGTTTCCACACTTTGGTAACTTAGTCACTATTCGAATCCAGCAAAATTATTTATTGCCAATCTGGTCAACGAAATAGGGGTCGTGCGAAAACGCCCATATCCTTTGCGCAAGTTTACGTTTCGTTTACAAATAGTTTCAGTTCAGTACTGTTTGATATAAGATGGTTTAAATTTATACCATTTGTACTTATTTCTTTACCCTCATTTTCAGAGGTGAATTACCTAATATCGAAGATACTGATGTTCTCGAAAAATAAGGTTAAGTATGTACGGTCACCAAAAGTGATAAGTAACCAGGGTCGTCGATATAATTGACGTTTAGTAAGAAACCGATGAATGTTTTCGAATATAATTTAATTTAATTAATAGAAAACAAATAGGTCATTTATCAAATTAAATGTAATTCTAAAACATCCATCGGTTTCTTACTAAACTTCAACTATATCCGAAGACCCTTGTTACTTATCTCTTTTGGTGACTGTACGTATCTAGTGCTGATAGCAACAGTACTTTTCTACGTATTATCGATAGCCACAGAACACATTATAGTCAATAGCACATCCATTTAGGTAAGTAGCATAGTCTTGATGTGTCGCAAGGGAGATATTTCTATGTAATATCAAAAAAACGGTATATTTTTTTGAGTATCTAGAATTCCTGATCAAATAATTGTTTTGTTTATACGAAAAACATTTGTCGTTTTTTCAGTTATCCTGTATTTGGTCACTTGTGGGAATAGGCCTCTTCCTCCTTCCTTCCTCTCCACTTTTCATGATAATATTATTATTCATCTCTTCACCAATTCTCGTAGGTACGAGAATTGTCGTATAGGTATAAGACATTACAAATTGTTGCTTGGTGATAAAGAGATGCTTCGTATTGCAAGGCGGTATTTGTATGGCACGGTTGGCGCAGTGGTTAAGCGATTGACTGCTGCGCTGCGTGTCGCGGGTTCGATTCCCGCACGGAACAAATATTTGTGTGACCTACAATGTGTTATTCCGGGTCTGGCTGTTTGTGTATGTGAGTTTGAATGTTTGTAAACGCACCCACATTACAGGAGAAATTCCTAGCGTGGGGCAACGTTTTTCAAAAATAAATAAAAAGTAAAAAAATCCTAGCACGATATTCTTTAATGGGAAGAGTAAGTACCTACATAATAAAGCTAATTTCCTGTTCCTATCGATAGTAGATACCTATTGTAAATTTCGGAATTTTCATTTAACTTTCTGACTAATTGACCGACTCCTTTACAGCTCAAAGTAGAATGGTCATAATAAAATGAATATTTTATATCGAGTACTTACTGGAAAATATTACGTTTAATTATTATGGAAAACGTGTCTCTCTCAATTCTGAGTCCCTTGTCATTCCCTGAAGTCCATCCTTTTAGCTGTGGTTCACCAAATACAAGCACATATCCCACAGCACTTGGGATTAATGGACGTAAACAAGACCCCATTGTCTCGACGTCTTACATGTACCTAGAAATAAACGGCCCGGGAAATTAATTATTTTTCAAATTGACAGACGCCGTCATTTTGCCGTGTTATAGCAATTTCAAACAGCTGTCAAAGAATAACAGTTAAGATTTGAATATAAGGACAATTTAAGTTGGTAGTTTTTTAGGGTTCCGTACCCAAAGGGTAAAACGGGACCATATTACTAAGACTCCGCTGTCCGTCCGTCCGTCTGTCACCAGGCTGTATCTCATGAACCATGGTAGTTAGACAGTTGATTTTTTTACAGATGATGTATTTCTGTTGCCGCTATAACAAAAAATACTAAAAAACAGAATAAAATAAATATTTAAGGGGGCTCCCATACAACAAACGTGTTTTTTTTTGCCGTTTTTATAGATAATGGTACGAAACCCTTCGTGCGCGAGTCCGACTCGCACTTGGCCGGGTTTTTTTTTTAATTTTGTATGCAATCAATTTCCTTAACCTCTCGTGTTAATACAGTGTTAAAGTCCTTTTTCCTTGAATCCAGGAGATAGTGAGGTTATTACTAAGAGACAAAGAGAATTAAAGATCAAGAACTGTGATTAAGAGAGTTTGGTATTACTTTGCATGACGCACGATGGTTTCTTTTATACGTATATGCTTTAACCCACAGAGCACGGATATGCCTCTGAATATTTTTGACCGAGCGAGCGGGAAGCGCGAGCGAAGCGTCTCCGTTTCAGCTTGGGAAAAAATGCTTTCGTATGTCTGGATATCCGGCGGATGTCCGGCTATTCTCCTCTACAGGTCGCATTTCTCAACCGATTCTCGTGAAGTTTTTTGAGCAGGTTCGATAATGATATGGATTTTTATTGTCGACTCAATTTTCCAAAAAAAAACAAAATGGTGGAGATATGGGGGTTGTAAACGTAAAAAAACTTTGCGCGTGCTTTTTGTTTTAAGGTGCGGTGAACATTTATTCAGTTATTAAGCTATGCAAAGACAGACTCGCGTCAGTCTACAGTTCACAGAGCCACTAGTTTAAATATTGATAGCTCATTGAATAGCTCATAAGATGAGTATGTTTTCCAAATAATATCTTTGCTTAGAGGCAAAGTAAAATTTTGAAATAATCAACTCCATTTATGTTGTACTCTGACGGTGTTCTAATTTTGCTAATTATTTTTGATCATTACTTTCAAGCATTTGATATTTTCGAATTCCTGAATATCGACAGATTTTCACAAAAGAGTCAGCTTCAAATTCAAATAGCAATCAAAGCTATTCGATTATTTGGGTACTTTCCTAAATCAATGAATTGTCGTTATATTTGCCAAAAGACTCCATCATTCCGTCAGATATTTATATATACTCTATCAGGATAGGTTAAATTATTGCACAGAATAATTTTTATTAGCCCTGGATATCCTTTTAAAAATTATCCAAATCAGAGTTTTCAAATTAGGGAAAGCCCACAGTTTCTTCATCACATTTGTCTATTTAAGTGATTATGTGTTGGGCCACACCCGTTCATACCAAAATCAAAGGCTCTGAAGATCACTTTACTTTTGGTTAATTTTCGAAATATGAAAGTGGTCTCCTGACTACGAGGTTCCTATCTGAAACTTTTCAAATATTGCTTCGGCGTTCCCTCATAATGCGGCATCTACCCAGCTATCAACTTTTCCGCCCTACATATGCTCGCTCAAAAACCCTCTGGGCTCTCCTTCCACGTAGGTATAGAAACTAATGACTTTGAGAAGTTGTGCGCTCAACGTACTTTGGCGCCATGAATTTATTTTGCACCAACAACGCCGCCGCCGCCACCGCTGCCGTCTCTAGACGCTGCCAGCGCGGTGCAGCGTGTTCATGCTCTGTGACCCTTAGTCATTAAAACATTTATGACTTGAAAATGGACCCAGCGTCATCCTGTCTACTAAATATGAAGATGGTGACATCTGTACGACAATGCTTACGTACTATAATTATGGCCTACCAACATACAATACCATTAATAAAATGGTATTCTAACGTGTTCGTACTGTGCGCGTACACACGACTACATAATATGTGAAGGTATACATTTCCAGTTTTAGGTGATCTCGCATTGTATAGGCTTTTCGTACAATGAGAAGTCAGCTTATACGGGAAATGTATAGCTTGATATGTCGTCGTGCGTACCTTCACAGCCAAAATAAGCCACATTAGCCACTTAAGAGCACATGCTCGTAACCCATAGCCGTCAGAAATAGCCACCGTAGCAGAAATCGGCATGGGAATTGTTATTACTATTACTTATTTATGGCAATTTTTCCATCGAATTACTTTTTTTTGTTGTGTAAACATCTTAGCGCTCGGTCTACGTTAGGGGCTAGCTGGGACTTCAAGCGTCAGATGACGTCAGCGTAAGAACCGTGTCTATGTGAGCGCGTGAACCAAACTGATGCGAGCTCACATGTTTACACATCAATTTTCGTGAGTGCCAAACCAACTCGCACCGATTTTTTGTCATTGTTGCATCTTATTTCCATTGTTCCACATTGCAATTTTGATGTCATCTGTCATCGTCTCATACAACGACGTTCTTGAGAATCATTCCAATGTCATTACAAAATGACAGTGAAATACGTTTAGGTAAGCCCAAACATTTCCCAGTCCGTTGCACGTTACATTTAAAATGCAATTCATTTAAATACACATTCGGAGCACAAGGGTTAATTCCGCCCGATACCCGGTAATTGCCAGACAAAAAAGCTTAACGAAATGCCGAAAAGTCGGGTGTTTAATTTAGCGGGAAAAGGTGTAAAAAGTCAAATGGCTATAAATCTAGATCCGGTAACCCTGTCGGCAGGGCGGGCTATTATTCTCATTTTGAAATACGGAATTACGGAGTTTTGATTAAATCCGCTTATCTTTTCAGCTGGGGAGTGATAAGTGGAGTTCGGAAAGGGTCTAGTGGATTAAGAATATTTTTGAGTGGAAAATTGGATGAGTTTTCACGCTTTTGAAAGTCTGTGCTCAAATCGTATTCTATGTTTTTTTGCAATAAAAATGCACCTATAGGTATTTATTCTAGATTTATTTACAGTGGAATAGGTAACACGTACAATAGAAAAGCTAACAAGAAAATTGATAATATTATGTAGGTAAGTTGTTCTATTTCATGAAGGCGAGTTGGTCTTAGTTGTGTGTCATGCACATGCACATTGTGTCTGTGTGCGTAAGCTCGGGAACGCTCTACTGCAATACTTCGCCCAAGTTGCCGGTCGAGCTACTAGTGCTTAATGTTTCGCGCCAAAATTTTGCGTCGCGTACCGTCAACATGCACATTAAACGGAGAAAAGTTGTTCACAGTGAGGTTAGTAAATAATAATTACATATTTAATTTTCAATTTAATTGTAACATGTAACACGTGATTCTAATATTGCATTGTTTGTTCTAGGGTCGTCAAATGCTATAGAGAACATTTATGGGGGTTCTTAAAAACTACGTTGCTTTAAGAAAACGTTGAACAAAATATATGACAAATACAGAAAAGGTTGTTCACGAAAATTTTGAAAATATTACTATAACGAAACCTGGCGTATTAAATGCAATAGTGTGATTAATAATGAAGCTGAATATATGAAATAGTTACTTGCAAGATGATAGCGACGATGAAACTGTCACGGAAAACGTCACGTTTTCTGTGTTTTGCAAAAAACAAAATACAGATACAAATACACCGAGTTCCGAAATTAATGCTATTTTTCACATTGTAGTGTGTCAGTTATTAATAAATCTAAGTTACAATAGCTTAATGTCAACTGCTCATCACCTTTTACAAAATATTCCTTTTCCCGACGCAAGGACGTTTATTGTTGAAGAATTCTCCTGTTATGAACCAAAACCACTGGAGTTGATGGAGAAGCCACCATCAGCTCCATTTCACTATATGCATTGTGACGAGCTTAAATTGGTTACCAACCATATTACAATCGAATCGCAACCCGTGAAATACTTATTATTGAGAAGTCCCGGTGGCCACCTCTGTGAGCCTAAAATGGACGCTTTGGCAGAATCATATTATGATCTGCGTACAATTAGTATCCCGCAATTAGTCTGTTTGACAGATTTGTATGAAGTTTCGTAAAATGGTCCACAAATTATGCATTGCTTTAATGATGTCTAATGTCAAATAGCAGCTGTCAAACAGATGAATTGCGGGATATAGGAATTGTACGCAGATCATATTATGATTCTGCCAAAGCGTCCATTTTAGGCCCCCTGGTCTTCATCATCAGTTCCACTTCACCGAATGGTGGTTTCCTAGAGCAAATGCACGAGTTACTATAAAAAATACCCAAATAGCTATACGTTTGCCTATAAAATTTGAGGATTTCCCTCGATTTCCATGGGATCCCCTCATCAGATACTGACTTGGTGACAATGGGACCACATCGAGAGCATAACCTTGCAAACAAAAAAAGAATTTTTAAAATCGGTCTTCAATTGACGGAGAAATCGGTGAATATATATATAAAAAAAAAACATACATACAGTCTAACATATAACCTCCTCCTTTTTGGAAGTCGGTTAATAACGTTTCAGATAGGTACACCTCATAAAAAACCCTTGTAAATAAATTCTATTTAACGTTCTATGCCTCGTAAAGCCTAGCGTATAACAAGCGCAGAACCGTTATTTTTTATTTTATGTCCACACTAGTGATATAGCGCTATTATGTCCATGTCCACTTTATACGGTGTTCCGAAATGGAGTCACTTTTATAATACAAACAATTAATCGTCCCAATTTTTTTATGTTGTACGTATTGGATCGCAGCCTGTGGAAAATGCTATAAAACACATTTACCTTTTTATTAAATTTTATTTTGTAGAAAGAATCAATTTTCGACCACGAGGTTATCCTATAGAAAGTTCACAAGTCGCATTCACATGCTAGTCGCATTCACATGCTTCCTAAGTTAATCTCAGACAATAGACAGCACAAACTAAATTTAAAGGTAAAAATATAGTTGGGAAGCCAGTAAGTATGAGGGGCGTCCAATGTATTATTGGTATCGTATTGGCATGAAAAAAGAAGTAAATTCAATTTTTTTTTTATTTTTTTTATTTCAATGTAATCCCCCATTACCTCAATGCATTTATTACATATTGACATTAATTTTACAGTACCCCGTAAAAATAACTTTTCTCTTTTCTGAAAAATGCGCATTTATTGTCGCCTTTTTTTTGCTTGGGAAATCATCAAATGACCTTTCCCGCTCTGGGCGGAGCGGAAGGGCGTATCAGACTCTTACTGACTAAAACCCACCCGTGTTCATTCAGTTGCCTGTGCGCCAGGGCCACGGTAACTCTTTCGAACAATTCGTGACCCCGGCAGGCATCGGCCCTATCGGACTCCTTCAATGATGCTGACATCTCTTAGAGGCGCGCGTGGAACACGACGCGCCGTCGACCCGGGCCTGGTCCTTACCGGACGGCGAGCAGCCCATTGCTCGCCGTCCGCAAGCCCGCGCCTACTGTGGCCAGGAGTCCGCAATCGACTCCCGACGCCCAGGGTGTCTCCTCCTGCGGCGACTAGGGGTGTGAGGGCCCAACGATTGCCGCACCCTCACGCGCTCCGCCTCCTCCTTCGCGAGCATTACTGCTTCGCAGAAGGAGGTGACGGCTTCCCATTCCCTCTCGCTCCGTACCATGGCCTGTACCAGGGCCGGACGCGAGAGATCGCCGCCGCCGATCGTGGCGGCGATCGGCGGCGGCGATCTTGAGCTCTTCATCGTTGGAAACTCGTTTCCCACGAAAGTTTTGTTTCAAATTAGGGAACAGATAATAATCATTTGGAGCTAGGTCTGGGCTATAGGGTGGATGGTTAATTTCTTCGAAAACACAAT
Source organism: Griposia aprilina (assembly GCA_916610205.1). Classification (NCBI taxonomy): domain Eukaryota; kingdom Metazoa; phylum Arthropoda; class Insecta; order Lepidoptera; family Noctuidae; genus Griposia; species Griposia aprilina. Next base: position 8,335,863 of record OU744305.1, on the reverse strand, counting down.
CTCGCACAGCAGCCTTGGAAACACGCGCCGCTCCCGTGTGGACCGGGGCGTTGTCGTGAAGAAGTAACACACCGGTGGTCTTTTTTCTTTAATTGCTTTCCGTACATTTTGAAAAGTGGTTGCGTAGGATGCTGCGGTTATAGTATAACCTTTTTTTTGTGTACTCAATCTTCAAAATTTCCTTAGAGTCCCAAAACACTGTGGCCTTTATTTTTCCGGCAGACAGAATGGCTTTGAATTTCTTTGGGGCGCAGTACCCTTCTTGTGCCACTGCATGGACTGCTGCTTACATTCAGGGTCATAATAATGAGCCCACGTTTCATTTTCAGTAACAATTCGATCGATATTTTTTGATGGAATTTCACCACAGAGCTCTAAAACCTCTCTACGGCACTCGATTCGCACTTGTTTTTGAGGCGCTGCCGTGAGCATTCGCGGCATCCATCTTGCACTGACTTTTGCAAGGTAAAGAAGGTCATGAATAATAATGTGCACGGCACCAACGGAGAGGTTAGTCATCTTTGCTATCATTTTCGTCTTCATTCGGGCATCCTCCAGTTTAAGCTTATCAACTTATTTCACGTTTTCTTCCGTAGAGGCAGTAACCGAGCCGCCCTAGCGAGTGTCGTCTCCATACTCTCTCTGCCCCTTTTAAATTCACTTGGCCACTTTTGAACCGCAGATAACAAAGGTGTAGAATCTTGGTAAACAGCCTCCATCATTTCGTGAATAGTTTTTGGACTTTTTAGTCAGTAAAGAATTTAATAACAGCGCGGTGATCGGTTTTCTTTTACATTCCCACGTTAGCTAAGGTCGTTGACTAAGAATAACTAGCAAACTAATGATCATAACTAGATTAAATTTTACCTGTATACCCATAGATAATGTCATTAAATATTAAATTAGTCAAATTACCCTCATACCGAGAATATATTGAACGCCCCTCGTTACTGTCTGTGGTTTGAAATCGCCAATACGCATTGATTAATGATGATTGAATAACGATCATCTCTCTGTATGAGAAGAGGCTACAGTTAGTACAGAAAGTGTTTGTTTTGTAGCAAATTAAAGTTACTAAAAAGTAATGTGTTACAAACTCACATCACTAAGGAGTGGCCAGAATGCTACAGCAGTTGTAGCAGACTAGACTTGTGGGAGATATCTGCACCCGAATATATTAATAAAACTAAATCACTTAGATTCGAGATCAAACAGCTTTTATTGTGCCAATTAACTAAATTAGGGAAAAACAACCTCTGGTCGCTTCTGTCAAAACGTCGGTAGTCATGTGTGACACATGATAGTGATCGTAGTGATGTTGCATAATCATTTTTGGTGGACGTTGTGTTAATCGCCACAGACTTACCAACGCGTTACTTACTAGCCTGTGATTGGTTGCGTCGTGACTCGTGTGGCGACTAATCTTTGCATTGAAAGATTCTCCACAAATGCTAAAGCACCTTATTCAATAGTTTCCATATGTATTGTTTGTATAAGCTGTTTACCACATAACATGAATAAGGCATACCTTCATTGTTTACTGTTACATTTCGCGATATTTTGCTCAAGTTACACCGAAATAACATGACAAGTGTCACATCCTGTCGACACCAATTTCTTGTTCGAATGTTGTCTTTGAAAGTATCTCTTCAAAACATAGGTACTGTGATGCTGACACGACAAAACACTTACTAAATAATGTGTCTGCCTTGTAGTAATGCCGTTTTAAAGGTTACTGAAACACTATTGCGAATGTTCTCACAGTACCCTGACGATAGATAGGTACTGTAAGCAAGCAATAGACAACATTGTCAAACTTTTAACGTTTTAATACGAGGCTTTTGGCTACTTTTTATTAGTGTATGTATTTTGTCTAGTTTTTTTTTATGTGCGTCTTGTTTGTACAGCATAAACAAACTTTCTTTCTTTCTTTTCTTTCTTTCTTTCTTTCTTTTCTTTTTTTTTTCTTTCTTTTCTTTCTTTTCTTCTGTAGTGGTTTAACCTGCATAGCTTTATCATCCATTCTCCACGAAAGTTTGATAAGTAAATGGCATATATAAGGTGATAAACACTACATCATATTTAGAATAGAAAAAGATTCGAGTGTCAGCCCCGTTGGCTGTATTTTAATATAAAAGTGATTTTATCTTGAATAATATCGAATTGCAAGTCTATGTGCGTTTTATTTTATGTAGCTTAAAACTTACAGTGGGTACCTACTTACCTACTAGACCCGTTCAAAGCACTGCAGCATCATGGAATGTATAAACATAAATTGAGCTGTTCCCTTCTTCTATAGAACTGCAAGATTAAATGTCGTCGACAATAATTTTACTGTATGATTATTATAAGTATTTTATACAATTTTTAGTTGTCACAACCCGGTAGAAACAGCTAACAACCCAACAATCGAATAACGCCATGACATAGCGTGAATGGTGCCTAAGGGTTGATATATTATCAAAGACAGACTCTAATAGGTAAAATTAAAAACTCCCGCCACAAAAAAGAGCTGATGACCTTGAAACGGCTGAACCCGTTTTGATAAAACATGTCTAAGAACCACCGCTAGAAAACCTGCTTTCAAATAAAAAAACACTCACGCACGTATACACACACACACACACAAATAGCGGTCAAACTTATAACTCCGCTCTTTTTGCGTCGGTGGTTAAAATCTCATTTGAAATGACAGTTATTAAAGCTAGTAACTCATGTGACGTTTCCCGATATGGCACGCTCTAATACCTACAATAGCGAGTCTCAAATGCCTTACGTCTGTCTTGTACGTAAGAAAAAAATTTAATCTTTTCAATAAAAGAGGTGAAAGACATAACTATATGACTAGAAATAGGGACCAATTAGTTCAACCAGGTTTCAGACTGGCTAAAGTAGACTCAGCCTTCATGGGGTGCTGTTTAAAATGTTACAATAAAATACCTCCCCACATACTCCAACGGAATGAAACAAAATTTAAATCTTGTATAAAACGCACACTAGGCAGCCAAGCATATTATAAGTTGGGGAATTACATCGCTGACAAAGATGCTTGGCTCAACGCTGGTCCTGCTCCACAGGGGCGCATAAATTAATTGATTAGCATTCGAGAAAATATTGTTGGAGCTGCTGAAGATTGTAAAACCAACAACAGCTTTGCATTGTATAAATTCATTCTCTTAACAATGTATAATTGCATAGCACATGTGTGAGCACTATGTACCTACTATAAAGCCACCATTTACTAGGCTCGTCTTTCATTGACTTGAATGTGCCCTGGCGGCTGAGAGTATGTCATGCTCACTCAAATGTCTCGCTGGTGGTGGCGTGTGTGTTGGATCATTAAGTTCCCTTCAATATGGTTGAGCTGAATGGTGCTGATCCATACGTCATGTTCGTGAACGGGCGCCGTCAGTAGGGACTGGTCAACTCTTGGCTGCCACGGCTTATTTTAATTTAAATTTTTGAATTGTTTTTTATCTTTTTTATTACGGATACTTTAAACGTGCACGTCTTTCTACATCGTTCTCACATTTTTAATTTGAATATGAATGATTTAAACAATTTGTTTTTTGTAACTATATGTTGATTTAAAAGAGTGTCCATGGAGTTTCTTGCCCTTTCTTCTCCATAGCTACCTATTACGCTTTGGAATGGGCAACTAGCTTCATTTTTCTGACTGACTGACCCTTTGACAATTCAAAAGTGCCTGTAATTGGTTTATTTGAAATAAATGCTTTGAGTTTGAGTTTAAGTTTGAGTTTCTTGCACCGACTTGTTGTTCGACAAGCATTTTGAAAATATGTTTAAATCACTTTCGTGCGTCGCAGACAAAACTAAACATTAATTAAAACGTTTCTGGAACCTATGATAAGTGGAAGCACCTGAATAAAAGTAGACGTACATTACCTTTTTGGGTCATTTTTCTAACCTATTTCCACGTTTAGTTTCTTCTTCTATGGCTATTATAATATACAGCGGCCTTAGCATGGCGCTATCTATCTCTTCGAAGAATAGACACGGCTATTCCCATACAAAGTGACATTTCGTTTCTCTATTTTTGACATCGCACCGTAAAAATCCTTCTAAAATCTGACATTTTGTCTTTCGTTTCTGCCGATCGTTGTCTAGGTCCTTTTTAATGTAGACTATTTCAGAAGACAGTTGTCTAAGGTAGTGAAGACAATTTGATTTTTTAATCGCCATGCTATAGACGGTAGAAAACTTTTTACTCGATGGCCACAAAGTATAAAAATGGAAAGGAAAAAAGGAATTTTTCACTTTTTGTATGGAAAATATGAAAAATTATTACCTACATGTTGAGTTTTAGGGGTTTAAGGGTTTCATAAAGGGGGTCGAAATTTTGATTAGTTTTGTGATAGGACAGAACATTTTCGAGATATATGCAAAATAAAAGATAAACGTTAATAAATTACTGAATTTCGTAAAAAGTGCAGTTGACTCTTTATACTGTGCTGCCGTCGTACTGTCTTCACGAAACGTCATTTTTGTCTATTCTTCCGTCAAGTGGAGATACGTAAATCATTGGGAAATATACTTCATAAATAGACTTCAGAAACTGCTCATGCGAATAAAGACTCCCGCAGACAGGCACGACGCGACAACGTGACGCGACTTTTGTAAAACAATATCCATTAAGTTTTCATAGAAATTGTTCTCCTAGAGTCGCGTCGCGCCTGCGTACGGCTTGAAAGTAATACGCCGCAAATAGTTACTTAGACCAAACCAAAACCAAATACGATGAGTAAACACTTAGTACCTACAAACTTTCTTAGAAGGAAATAAATAAGATATGAATTGGGACAGCTTTCAAGATAGTGCCAAGTTTAGATAAACAGCGCTTACTGTGCAAATATTTAGTTAATACTAGCTTTTAATTAAGCAAAAATGAAACAATTATTTCGTAGTTTAATAAAGCATTTATATTGTACTAGATTTTGCCCGCGTTGTCGCTCATGTGGATGGCGTAAATAATCCCACGGGAACGTACTATCGGGATGAAAAGTATCCTATTTGTTAATCCAGGTTTTAAATCTGTTCAGCCGTTTTTGCGTGATAAAGTAACAAACATACAAACTATCATATTTATAGTATTAGTAGGATAATGGCAGCATCAATTTAAGGACACAGTTACATTGTAGCTTCGAAGTGACTATTATCTAATTAGGTTTTTTGAAGTTATATCCCAGTAGAGTACATTACAAAAAAAAACTTTTTTACAAAAATAAAAAACAACCGTTTTCAAAAAAAACACTACAAAGTGAAAAATAACTTTAATTTCGTAAGTCGGTGTCTTTGGATCTGTATTTTAGTTTTTTGCCACCGACTTCCGAAATTGAAGTTATTTTTCACTTTGTAGTGTTTTTTTTTTGTAAAAAACTTCATTTTTTTTCACTTTTTAGTGAGTCAGTTATTAATTTATCTAAGTTTTACAAAATATTCCTTTCCCCGATGCAGGCACGTTAATTGTTGAGGAGTTCTCCTGGTAAGAACCAAAAGAACTGGAGCTGATGGTGAAGGTACCATCACCTCCATTTCAACATATACATTGTGAAGAGCATAAATTGCTTAGCAAACATATTAAAGTAATCGAATCGCAACCCATGAAATACTTATTATTGAGTAGTTCCGGTTGCCACCAATGGCCTTCATCATCAGTTCCACTTCACCGAATAGTGCTTTCCGAGAGATAACTATAGGAGTGCCTATAAAATTTGAGGATTTCCCTCGATTTCCATGGGATCCCCTCATCAGATTCTGACTTGACAATGACCAGCCACCACATACCCTTTCGAACAAAAAAATAATTTTGCAAATACGTCTATATATGACGGAGTTATGCCCGAAAACACTTAAATAAAAAATATATTCATCCGAATTGATAACCTCCTCCTTTTTGAAGTCGGTTTAAAATACTTTAACATGATGACTAACGAGTTACTACAATGACTAACTGCACTTTATGCATTCGCAACAGCTATTTAAAAAGCTGCAAGATTCATAAAGACTATGGACATCTCCAAAGTAATACCAACAAACATTTAAATAATAGACACACAGGAACACACAAAACCATCCCTTATCACCACAAACTTCGCACTTCCTAAAAGGCAAAACAATTTCAGGGACCCTACATCTTACAAAGAGTGTATTTATTTTTTCGAGAGAAAATCTGCGACAGTAAAATATTTTAGGGGCTTACGATGTGAACTCAAATGTTCTCAGCGATAAGGCGAGCGTCGCGTCGGTAGAATGGCAATCGTAGGATTTTAGTGAGAACGATTTGTTGTCAAAGGCGATCTCATGGTTCCAATTGTTTTTGCAAGACTAGGGGATTATAGTATTTTTGTATGAATAGATTTAGTTTGTTTATTTTTTGTATTGGGGAAGGAAATGTATTTATTTTGAGCTAGATGTGCCTTGCAGCTCCGCTGGTGGCCTGTTCCTGATGCTTGTTTTTCGTAACGTTAAAAAATATAATATATTATGTACCTGCCAAAGATATTTTACTGAATTCAAAAATAAAACATGTGTTGCACTGACTGACAGACAGACATTGCGTTGTACATTTCCCTATTCCAACCTTTTCTTAATGAAGGGTATTTCTCATTGGTATCCATAAGGATCCGCCTTGTGAAAGATGAAGGGTTATGTCTTGTCTGACTCCTACAAACTGAATCCTCACATTGCCCCATTTTCCACAGTTTCCGGGGACCGAACCATCGCTCATACAGTCATTTGCCACCAGCATCCAATTTTGTGGTACCAGTGTTAAAATGGACCCATTTCAAGTCTGGTACCACAAAGTTAGATGGTGTGCCGCCAATTTGTTCCGCGTACGCCCTACATTTTCGCCATAGTTTCCGAAAATAAAAAACCTAATGCATTTGTTACTACAAGTACTGACTGACCGCTGTTGATTGTAGAATATTTTATTTCCGATATAGTAATTTACTTAGCATATCCACTTACCAACTTTAGGTATTCTAAACAGTGCCACTCATGTTCCTATTTTTCCAACCACAATATTATGACAGAAAAAGAAATGAAAAGATATGAATCTGTTAAATATGTGGCTTAGAAGAATGTCCAAAAAGATAAAAGTACTTCTACTTTTTAACCGCCTTCACAAAAAGGAGGAGGTTCTCAATTCGTCAGTATGTTTTTTTTTTTTTTTTTATGTGTGTTAGCTCATAACTTTTTCTGGGTGAACCGATTTGGATGATTCTTTTTTATTTGATAGGTGGTGCTTCACATGTGGTCCCATTTACATTTGATCAAGGTCTGACCAGTAGTTTTTGAGTTATCCGTAATACTCGTACTGCATATTTTATCCACTTAGTTTATATGGATGATGTGTTAATAATTTCCTGTCACTGTTATTTACACACCAAGTAGTGGTATACGAATTTCTGTGGAGTAGGTACCGCAACTAAAAAGTGAAAAATAAAAACATTTATACAAAAAAACAACCGACTTCCAAAATATAATACTAAAAGACGTGAAGAATAACTTTAATTTTGGAAGTCGGTGGCCAAAAACGAAAATACAAAACCAAAGACACCGACTTCCGAAATTAAAGTTATTTTTCACGTCTTTTAATGTTATTTTTTGGAAGTCGGTAGTTTTTTTGTAAAAAAGTTTTTATTTGGAAGTCGGTTGTTTTTTTGTAAAAAAAGTTTTTGTTCAGGTATTTTCACAGATTTCAACCTCTCATGGTGGCACGAACACTAGCGAAACTTAAAAGTTTTAGAAACATTTTAACAAATGCACAGAATGGTCTGCAACACTTGCACGTGTTTTCGAAACATTTTCAACGCTACTTGTCGAACAATAAATCAGTGCTAGCGATTCGACACTTTTTAAAGAAAAAGAAAGAAAGAAAGAAAGAGTCTTTGTGTTAGTTTATTTTGCTATTTTCTATTATGTGGCCAGTGTGTCCGCAGTCTGAATTTTTACCGGGCTAATGGCAATAGACTTGCCTCTCTGACAAAGGATTTCAACAGAACTGGTGAGTGGACTGTGGTGGACTTTACACTTTACTTTATTTGGTTTATACTCGTATAGGCTTTTATTTTTATTATTTTATTTATCTTTTAAGTTGGTAGATTCTTCTGTATTTTTAACCGACTTCACAAAAAGGAGGAGGTTTTAAATTCGTCTGTATGTTTTTTATTTTTTTATTTGTATTAGCTCAGAACTTTTTTCTGGGTAAACCGATTTGGATGTTTTTTTTTATTTGATAGGTGGTGCTTCACATGTGGTCCCATTTAAATTTGATCAAGGTCTGACCAGTAGTTTTTGAGTTATCCTTAATACTGCTTATTTTTTCCACTTAGTTTATGGATGATGTGTTAATAATTTCCTGTCACTGTTATTTACAGACCAAGTAGTGGTATACAAATTTGTGTGGGGTAGGTACCGCAAATAAAAAGTGAAAAATAAAAACTGTTTTACAACAAAACAACCGACTTCCAAAAAAAACACTAAAAGACGTGAAAAATAACTTTAATTTCGGAAGTCGGTGGCCAAAAACGAAAATACAAAACCAAAGACACCGACTTCCGAAATTAAAGTTATTTTTCACGTCTTTTAGTGTTTTTTTTGGGAAGTCGGTTGTTTTTTTGTAAAAAAGTTTTTATGTGAATTTGAGAACGTTGTAGGCTTAACTCGTAGACACTGATTTGTAGACCTTTTTAGGGTTAACTAATAAGTTAACTTTTAGGGTTAGGCTTCTAGTCAACAAGGAACTCTTATAATTTCACCATGTCCGTCTGTCCATCCGCAGCTTAGCTCCAGAGACTCTTAGTACTAGAAAGCTATAATTTTAATATAAACACTATACGCTATATATTTAATATTAATCACGCTGACAAAGTGGTAAAACAAAATCATGAAAAAAAAAAATTGGGTACCTCCTGTACCTACACGTAAAGTGGGGATGTTTTATTTTTCACGTCTATCCCATGGTTTGGGGTATCGTTGGATAGGCCATTCAAAAATATTATTGGTCTGTGAAAACCATTTTTCGATTCGGGGATCCGTTTGCGCAAAATTAAGCTTTAAATTGTTATTTTTTGTTAGAGTCAAGTGTGTGTGTGTGTGTCCCGCCAGCTAAATGGTTGATTTCGGATATGCGAAAAAAATTACGGCAGTAGTATAAATAGTGAATGTTTTGGATAGTCACATAAGAAAAAAGTTTCTGGAGTGAGTAATTGACCCAGCCCATTTTTTTTTCGAAATAGAACTTTCTACCTATCCACAAACGCAACTGAACACGTCACAGTGACTGCTCTCGCTTACGTTTTACGTACTTCCTTCCCCATCAATAAATAAACATGTACCTAGCGTTTCCGCTACTATGTTGAGGTCAGTTTCCAGTCTTCGTGGATGCTATCGGTATTCAGCTGCATCTGGTTAGATTGGCAGTCGTTTAACATAAGCGACTGCCTATCTGACTTCCACAACCCAGTTACTGGTTAACACCCCCCTTGATAAGATTGGATGTCGGACTTTTTGGCTCCTGACTACCCGTAACGACAGTCAAAAATCTACGACTGACAGCCGGGATCAACGGCTTAACGTGCTTTCCGAGACACGGAGGTATCTCGATATGTAATGGATGGTCACCCATCCACGAACCGACCGTGGCAAGCGCAGCTTAACGTTCGATTGACAAAAACAAAACTGAGAAATCGAAGGAAATATCTCATTTCTTCAGTAAGAAATGTTCCACTTAAGTAAAGGAATTCGTTCATTGAAACATTTTCGTGGTGATAAGTCGCCCGTTTTGCTGCAAGACAATGTTATTTGTACCTGCATTGCAATCTCGCCAGCATCGTGTTGCCAGAATTTTCCTTCGTTTTACATTCTTAAAAAGGAAACAATTGCTAGAGATGATAAGGCGAGAATTATTATTGAAAAGATTCTTTTGTAGCAATGGTGAGTAGCTCTTTTGAATAGGAAAGATACGTTAAGTGTTTTCTTATAGATGAGAAAACTGCAAACTGCTTTTGCTACCAATATTTTGCGCCAGAAATATGTTATACCTTTTTATAAGTACTTCACAGATATGTTAACATTAATAGTAGATACAAGGAGCTAAAATTACCCATTATATATTATACGAGGTAGTTTTATTTTTGAGCTTTAAAGAGGGGGTAAATAGAACCCGAGTTATAATGGGTTTTAGCGCCGTGTCTCTTTACTTTTCTAGTGAAAAGCATAGTGTTAAAAAATGCGAAGAAACTTTTTCCCCAACCTATTATAATTATAACACATAATATAATATCACGCCTGTATTCCACGAAAAGTAAAGCAGAGGTATAAAATTAATATACACACAATTCGCCAGTTATGTTCAAGTCCCATGTAATAGGGGGTGAGCCTATTAAGGCAATTTTATCAAATAAATAAACACTAGTACAGTGACCTTATTAAACCACCAATTCGAAGTACTTACTTGATGATTATACCAAGTTACCTCACGATACATACCGTTAGTCTTATTAATTGACACGTCTAATAGTCCAATAAATAGGGTGACTGGTAATTAGTGACCGATACATAAACAGATGATTGTATTCATCATAACAAACTACTTTCCCAAAGTAACGATTTTTTTAAATTCACCAAGCGCTTCCTTGATTAGCTTGGTTTTCATTTGGCCCGTGCCGATAGGCAAATTCCGTACGGCATCTATCCTCGCTGAAACATGTTCGGGTCGGCACGTCACAGTTTGAGGTAGTATTCCTAGACATTAATGATAAATGATAAATGATAAATGATTTTATTTCTGTAAGTAGGTTTGTACAAACACTTTTACACGTCAATCACATTTTTAAACTAGATCAGGTCGGCGTTTCCTATCTGACTACTCTGAGAAGAAAAGCCGAAACAAACTCAGAGGTCACAGTCTCTTTTAAAGTCCAGACATAATCTTGGTCAGATCATGTAAAGACCATGTAGATTGGTATCTGAAATGGTCTTTTGAGGAAAGAACCACACAAACTGAGTGGACCTGTCCAGTCAGTGCACGCATTTGACAGTAACCGTGCCGCTCAACTCGGAACTTAAGGAGCTCAACGATTCGACGAACAATACCAAAGAAAGGACATTTGGGTAGGCCGCATAAACTACTTAAACTGCCAGATCAAGAATATAACTGAAACAATGACCCACACAGTTCTCATATTCTCAATAATGAAAATAATATAATACTTTTTACAGTAAATATTCATGTCTAAAATAGCTAGCAAATTAAAATCAACATTCACCGTGTAAATTTATTGGAGCAGCTCAATCCCAAGCCCTTTTGTCCTCAATATAGTCTTTCACAGTATAATAGGCTTTCTGGCATAGTTTCCGTTTTATACAAGATTTGAATTTATTAAAGCTTAGATCTTGAATGTGGCTAGGAAGTTTATTATAAAAACATATACATTGGCATCTAAACGAGCCACCTATTTTCGTGAGCCTGGTTGTAGGAACAATAAATTTGTGTTTGTTTCTAGTATTTATATTGTGGATATTACTGTATTTTTTAAACAGATTAATATTTTTATGTGCATACAAAAGATTTTCATAAATATACTGAGAAGGCACAGTAATTATATTGATCTCTTTAAATTTATCTCTGAGGGAGTGTCTGGGACTTAATTTATAGATTAAACGAATTGCCCTTTTTTGTAAAACAAAAATTGTCTGGATATCGGCGGCATTTCCCCACAACAGAATACCGTACGACATCACACTATGAAAATAACTAAAGTATACTAAACGGGCTGTCTCTAAATCAGTTAAACCACGAATTTTTCTAACGGCGTATGCTGCAGAGCTAAGCTTTTTTGACAATTTATCTATGTGGGGGCCCCATTGAAGCTTGGTATCCAAAGTTATGCCTAAGAAAACTGTGGTATTTTCGGGTTTCAGCACTTCACCCTTTATGAGAACACTTGTTTCTACTTGTCTAACATGAGGTATCGTAAACTTAATACATTTAGTTTTTTTCTCGTTAAGAAGTAGGTTATTAACATTAAACCAGTTAACTACTATTGCAAGGGCGCTATTTACATTGTCAGTAATCAGCTGCTGACGTTTGAGTTTAAATAAAAGTGAAGTGTCGTCTGCAAATAACACTATATCATGTTTATCCTTTATGAGGTAAGGCAAGTCATTTATATAAATAAGAAATAAAAACAAATGTGTTAACATTTATGTTATAGTATTACTATAACAGTTTTTTTTTTTCGATATAAATACTATCACACTTAGGGCAGATTTTTTTACCGTAAAATAAAATGGGAAATTATATGTGCGGCAACAAAAGTTTTCTTTAGCACCTGCAACCTAGCGTCTTTTTTTATATTTAGGCGACGAGTTAATAGAACAGCTTCAATTATATTAATTCATCATCTTTACTATTCCAACAGAATATCAAAAAACCAGCGTCAATTTACGAGCGTAAATTAATATGACTCAGAGCTACCGATAAATATATTTACTTCTGAATTGATAACTCAAGTGACTAACGTTGTAAGTGAGCTACTAAGCGAGCTCGGGACTTAGGGCACCCCGACTCGGACAGGTTAGGTTAGAAGGGAATGGCGGGGTCTAAAAGACCCCGCCATCCCCTTCGTGGTTATTTTTTTTAAACCACCCAGAAGTAGGAGCCCCGCAAAGCGGGGTTCCGTCGACTACGCTTGTCATTATTCATAATGCGCGGGCATTATGAATAATGCCCCTATTTATTACTTGGTCCATAACGTTGCTTAAGAATTATCACCATGCTGCGTCATATTAACAGTAGCTCGTTTTACAATATATATTCGCTTGAAAACCATTTATTAGACGCTAAAAGTTTGTCGCTTACCTATTAATTATTTAGACAACTAAATATATTTGAAGACGAGAATGACATTTTAAAGAAGCTGCCTTAATTAGCACCCAAATAAAATTACGTCTTTCTACATCTTCAAAATTTTAACGCAGGATAAGACATAAACAACGTTCAAAATTTGGTCGAATTTGCCCTTAAGCCAATATTGTATAATGGGATTACTATGTAGAAACGTGTAACAGTTTTAAGATTGTAAATATTCATACTCAAGGTCTTTACAGTACTGAAATTTTGCCAACATCAGTCTTCATTCAGCTTATTTGTGCAAAGCAGGCTTTGTTCATATCTTAATTCTTATTGTTCAAATCCTGTCTTTAGCCGTATTTAAATATTGTTAATTTATTTGCATTAATATGCATTTTACGCGCAGCGGGTGCCTGAATGTACATAGATACCTACTTTCAGGATCCCGCTACTTGTATGCACATAACACGGATTTTCTTTCGTGATACCTTACGGGAACATTTACTTTGTGAGCAATATCTATCACAAGTTTTAGTTTTATTATGTATTAGTTTTTATTTGTGTATTTTATCTATGGGCCACAGTTGCCTGACAATAAAGGAATTATTATTATTATTATTATAAATGAATTGCTGTGGTTAATTTAGCTCTAAACATTGCTGCTTTAATGCTTTTTAATAATATTTTCGTAAACTTAAATATATTTGCCGTACTCAGAGACGTTATTTTTTTTTATAATTGTCGCACGGGTCTACCGAATGGTAAGCTACGCTTGCCGCGGAAGTTTCGTGGATGGCTGACCATGCCGCGGAAAACACGTTAAGCCGTTGGTCCCGGCTTTAATTCGTAGATCTTTGACAGTCGTTACGGTTCGTCAGAAGCCCAAGTCTGACAACCAGTCTTACCAAGGGGTATCGTGTTATCCAGCAACTGGGTTGTGGAGGTCAGGTTACTCCATGCAAAATACTGGTATTCAGCAACATCTGGAGAGGGCTAGGTAGATTGATTGAGCTTTAATTAACTATTTTAATTGTAACGCTATCAGTCAACAACATGTCTTAGTGAAAATATTTCAATTTTGGAGCTAAAATAACTAGTAGTAGAGTAGTAGTAGTAGTAGTAGTAGTTCAAGTTAATAATTGATTATTTTTAAATGACTTGTCTGTGTACCAGAATACGCAGACTGTAGTTTATGGAAATAGCAGCAAAGAAAATAACATAACATCACGCCTGTATTCCCCGAAGGGTTAGGCAGAGGTGTACCTATAGCACACCCACATTTCGCCAGTTATGTTTAAGTCCCATTTAATAGGGGGCGAGCCTATTGCCAGCAACTGGGCACAAATCCAGACTCCGGGCTACCACCGAGAAATTCCAGGTGGAAAAACCAAATAACACTGCCCGACCCGGGAATCGAACCCAGGGCCTCATGCTCTGCAGTACCGCTTGCGACCACTAGACCAACGAGGCAGGCAAAGAAAATGTAAAGGAAAGTAAATCTTCCTTTTTTATACTATAGATGTACATATTATTATTATTTTCAGAGCTTATATTATGTAAATAGTATCTTAAATAAAAGCTACCTATTATATCCCAAAAAAAAAGTTACAAAGGCGACTTCATAACTTTATGAAAGGAAAATAATTTAACTCGCGAAAATCAATTTCCACTAGATTTAAGACAGCATTTTGTTTCAAACAAAAGAGAGTTTGTTTCAGAACTATCCAATGTATTTGAATTATCCCTTTGAGAGATTATTTCTTTTGTATCATAACTGTGAGAGGTCGCCGTTACAATAAAACTAAATTGTTTTCGCTTGTATACAAGGTGAAGATTATTTTTGTGCAATAAAGAGAATAGCATAACGAATGACTGAATTAAGAGAAATACAGAGATATAATAATGACTGCAGTTTACTAACTCTAAAGGGATATAACCATAATTCCGGAGATTGCCAGCAGGATTCTTTGTAGCAAGATGCTGCTCTGAAAGATGTTTTGAACTTTAACAACGCCATCGAGTAGCAAGTTTCCCTACCAGGAATTCAGGATATTCGTGAAATTTTGCTAAAAAGATCAAAACCTACGATCATCATCATTCTCTTCTCCTTATCCAGGAATTGAAAACAGGTACGAGTTTGGCTTCCGGTTCTTCATTTTGGTACGGGTCCGGTTCAAGTTCCGCTTTGGTTCTGGTTCCAAATAAAGGTTGCAATATACCGGTTCCGTACCATCCGATTTAAAGTTTCTCTAAGAAGGAACTACCACATGATCTACCAAAGCAAAAGTGCACCTCTCCCCTCTCAAAAAAACTCCAACCTCTTCACCCATTGGCAGCCGCCCATACCTCGGTGCTATCGTACAAAGCTTCGTCCTGCGCTTAGCGGCATCGTATGAACTCGTTCGGACTCGCTTTGAAGAAGAACCGGTAAAATAAAGGTTCTTAAAGGTTCCAATTTAGGGTCTTGTTCTGGTTCGGGTTCCAGTAACAGAACCACTAAATACCGGTATTTTAGGAACCTTTTCAATTCCTGCCCTTATTTATTTGTGGTCGGCGAAACATGTATTTTTATCCGACTTCACAAAAAGGTGGAGGTTCTCAATTCGTCTGTATGTTTTTTTTTTATGTGCGTTAGCTCAGAACTTTTTTCTGGGTGAACCGATTTGTATGAGTCTTTTTTTATTTGATAGGTGGTGCTTCACACGTGGTCCCATTTAAATTTGATCAAGGTCTGACCAGTAGTTTTTGAGTTATCCTTAATACTGCATATTTTTTCCCCTTAGTTTATATGGATGATGTGTTAATAATATCCTGTCACTGTTATTTACACACCAAGTAGTGGTATACGAATTTGTGTGGGGTAGGTACCGCAACTAAAAAGTGAAAAATAAAAACTTTTTTACATAAAACAACCGACTTCCGAAATTAAAGTTATTTTTCACGTCTTTTGGTGTTTTGTTTTGGAAGTCGGTTGTTTTTTTGTAAAAAAGTTTATTCTTCCATACTTCTCTAGTACTCGTCGTCGGTAGTCACCCTTTTCTAACCATTTCATCTTTCACACAGTTCATCCATCGTTTCTTTGGTGATCAAAACCTGCAATTATGTAAATGAAAAAATTATTCTCCTTGTGTCTCATACGGTGTATAATGAGCTATACAGGGGGTTACAGAACACGGCAGGGTATAAGGGTAATATAGATATACAGAGTGTAAAGAGACGCATCACATAGCCATACGCATTCTGCAGTAACATAGCACAAAAATAATTGCTGGGAAACGAATTTTATTTTTGGTGTGAAAAATATCTATTTACGGTAGCACGCAACGTAACGCACACAACACATTGTGCTTATGGGTGCTTGCGATGGTACCGGGGTTGTGGGGGTATTTTTTTTTTTTTTATAAAATGCCTACTGTACTTAGCTTACACCATAATTTCCTGTAGTGTCAAGAAAATATAAAAATATAATTATATTGGATTATGCGGGTAGTTGCGTGCACTCGGTGATCTACCGTCCATTGCTGGCTCAGTTGTCCCCAACTCGATCTGCTCGCGGCACCTAAGTACCGTCGCAGTTGTGAGTCCTGTGAGTAATGTATACGGACACATTACTTCTTGTAATGAAAATGCAAAATTAAAGAAAGAAAGGAGCAATAATCGTTATTTTAACTAGCACGTAATTAACAATTACTGATCAGCAAAAAGTAAATTATCACATTAAATGACGCTTACCGTCTTAGATTCACTTTGTTGCTTCATCTGTTGTTATAGGTAGGTACGAGTAATTCACTTTCTCCGTCAAGTTATGACTAGTTTTATTTTTGTTTATTTTGATATTTATTTATTTTTTATTATTATAACCATTCATGGATGTTTTTTATTTAGTTTTTATTCAATGAATCCACAGTATTTATTTTACTAACTGTCGCGTCGGTGTATAGTCCGTCGCACTCGGCGGCCTGTGGCGCTTTGCGAGTGCACCGTGCACTGATCATTGTAGTTAGTCTCTAAGAACAGGTTTTGCTGAGATAATTTCTTGTAGTTTTTTTATTCTATTTTTTTTTTGTTTTTGTTTTTTGTTACTATATTTGATACAAAGTAAGTTTGTACTAGTTTATTCATTTATTTATAAGTATAAAAATATATATTAGGTATGTTGAAACTGTTTGTACTCCCCGTCACTAGTCCCTAAGGGTTCATTAGAAAACCAGCGTCAGACAGCACCTGTCTGACATTAATGCTGAAATGAACCTTTTTGGCGCAGCCGTGAGGCACACACTGTTATCACTTTTTATTTTTTATTATTTGCGTTTTGTGTTTCACGTACTGTGTCCAAATAAACTTTATTCTTTCTTTCTTTCTTTCTAAAATTGTGTTATAACTTTAAAAACTTGTTTTCGTAGAAAAACGTCATCCCAGCGCTGATTTGCTGGATTCGTTTTCTCCTCTTCCTATCGTTATTTCTCTTGACTAAGTTTATTTTCGTTATGTATGTATGTATTAGTATTTATTATTTTTCAAGTTATCTATCCCTTATGTTGCACCTGCCATGTTTTGTCTCTGCATCACCCTAAGGTTGACTGGTAGAAAATGCCTCAGGCATTAAGTCCGCTCTTTGTACAGTTTTTTTTTTTTTTTACTTGTGCATAAAGTTTTAATAAATAAATAAATAAATAAAAGTTGGAATGTGACCTTCAATATCTCCTTAACCATTCAGGTTCCCTGGTATGGTCCAGTACAAAATAATATTACAATGACGGGGAATACAAGTGACTCTCGGCTTCGTTAGGTGTCTTTTTACATCCGTTATAAACATGGGCCGTTTGTGTGTTTTTTATTGGTCTCAGAGTAATAGGGGGACTGTGGGTATTCTTTATAGGGTTCGGGGTCACAATAGCATACTTCTGGGTCAGTAGGATGTTCTGTTATAATTGGACTAGGCTACTGCACAGTATCTCGGTTCTTCACAATGTTTGTTATATAATCTTTCTAGCCTTTCCCTACTACTCTAAACCCAACATAAATGGGAAAAGGCCAGGCAGCTGATGTAACAAGCCAAAGACTGGAACTCGAGCTTCAAGTCTAACCAGATACATCTAAATACCAGTATTTTACATGGAGCGACTGCCTATCTGACCTTCACAACCCAGTTATTGGGTAAAATGATACCCCCTGGTAAGACTGTCTGGCTTTTGGGCTTCTAATTACCTGTCAAAGAACTACGAAGGACAGCCGGGACCAACGGCTTAAGGTGATTTCCGAGGTACGGAGGGCTCTCGAAATGTAATGGATGGTCACCCATCCATAAACCGACCGCGGCAACTGTACCTTAACCTTCGATCGACCCGTGCGGCTGTTATAATTTAGCCTCGAGCCTTTGTTTTTTATTCAGAGATGATAAGATGTTCCTTCTCGCTGGTTCAGTGGTCGCATGCCTTACTCCTGAGCATGAGTCCCTGGGTTCGATTCCCAGTTTGGGCGCAGTGTTATTGGGTTTTTCAAACAGCTTTTTTTTAATAACAGCCTAGAGTCTGGATTTGTGCCCAGTTGGTGGCAATAGGCTCGCCCTAGATGTGGGTGTTACTATATGAACACTTTTGTCTAATCCTTCGGGGATTACAGGCATGATGTTGGCGTGATTGTAATAAATTATAAATACAGAAGTCTATTATAATAATAAATAATACAATTTATTCAAGTATAAAATAAAATTATGATTTACATTAATTACAATAGAGGAAAATGTTTAATTCTAACTGTAATGTAGACCTGAACCTATTAACAGATCACAGCAGGTCACAGCTAGGTGACCGAATCGGATCATCGGGTAACTCCAGAAAACTAAAAGCTAGTAACAATTATTGACCAATATTATTCTTTTATTTGGGAATCAAGTCGAAATAGACTTGTATAATTTATAGTCTTCATGATGTGGCTTCTAACACTATCCAATTATTTATCAAATATTGTTGACGCTGATTTAAATAACTTAATGAACAGGTAGTCAACCATCACGATTAAATGTAGGTAAAGTTGGTATGTCCTGTAGTAGACTACGATTTGAGCTTACAAAAAATAGGGTAGGACACACCAAATTCTACTCAACACAAAACCATAAAAATTGCATCCATACAAAACTATCCATAAGTACCCATAATTACTTTATTACTTTAATATTATAAAAGTAACTCCGTCTGTCTGTCTGTATGTTACCTTTTCACGACTTAACGGCTGTACGAATTTGGATGGAAGGCACGAATAAACCGGAGCCTGGGTCAGGACATAGAATACTTTTTATTAATAATAATAAATAATTTAATTCAGGCAACAAAGAACCATGACTTATATACCTTAAAGGCTAACATACATGGACAATAAAAACCACAAAAACATAACACACTACACTTGGGAGCTTGGTTTTGGTTGTGTTTCCCTGTAACGAATGTACACAACTCCTGCCACTCAAAAATCTGAGCTAAGGGAGACAGCCTTCTGCATCGCGGGAACCTGGAGGATGTAGGATTTAATATTTATAGTCCTGATTGACTCCAACCGCGACAGTTACAGCAACTTCCGTTCTCAGTGTTCCGTTCTTCGGCACCGGTTTGACCGAAAAATCATGGTTGTCGTGTGCCAACGCCATGCTTCAATGATTGCCGTAGTATGCAAATGGCGGCCATCGCAATTCCCATGGTGCAAAAAATTATGGTGTAGGTATCAATGAGGACTAAATTACATAATTATCGAGTATTGTTACTGTATCGAAATTATAGTTACAAAAATAGTATTTATAGGAAAACACACCACACTATATCTAAACAACAGCTAGAGATAATGCTTAGATTTTTTATTTTTATTTTTCATTGTGATATGTTTTATGTATTTATTGAAAGTTACACATAATACAGATATTTAAACATATATATATATATATATATATATATTTATCTAGAAGTACAAACCATGTTCACCTAGAATCACACTTAGTTCTGTAGAAAATAATACTTTCCAGGTTTATTATGTCACGCAGGAGGACGTCATTACGTCATTCGAGAGGTGGTTGCTGAAAATCAGTGCTGTTGACGATAGGTTCGTCCGAAGTCACAGCATTTTGCTGAGCAACGACCTGTTCTTGCACAGATGCGACGCACGGCTAAATTGTTCCTAATATCGTTGTTTTTTTGTTACAAAAGTAGTCATTTTTTCACTCTGCTATCGGCATTTTCTTTTTGTTTTCATCGTTTGTTAGTTGTCATTTGCGAGTGTCGTAACACAGAGCAAATTATGTAACCTTGCAGAGCAATGTGTATTGTCTTTGGTCCCTGGCCATGGACAAAATTGTAAAACTTTGAATTTTTGGGTACGAGGCTTTTGGCCACATTCTATGTTTGTATTTTTATTTATGTAATTTTTTTGTAATGTGCGTTTTGTTTGTGCAGAATAAACTATTTATCTTTCTTTTCTTTCTTTATGATGTACTGGAAGAGCTTATCTCCCGATGTCTGTGGATCCAAGCGGGAAATCTACAGAGCCACGGTGGGCACTGCAGCGCGGACACCCTCACTTGCAGGAGCTGTACCGCGTTTGATGCGGTTGCGTCATGAATGACCCCTTTTGCCCTCAACCAGAGTAAAGCCATCCTCATCCAGTTTACTGGTTTTAGCAGCCGGCGCCTTTCGCTTCTGTGTCTCAGAAACCGATGCCACGCCAGCAGAGGTTGGCTGAGAACTTTGGCGAAGGCGTGAAGCCTTGTTCACGTAAGTTTCCTTAAGCGGCTGTGTCTTTCGCGCTGTATTTTGAGCTAGCTGCTTGCACATAGTGGTCATTGCTTTGCGTTTGGGTTGCGCCGTCCGTCGTAGCTCCAGTTTCACTGACAAGCAAAAAGCGAGCCCCAATGTCTCCATACGCGTTCACATTCCGAGAAGGTGACGGTGTTTCTGATGCAGCATTAGTACTACGTAACACCAATACTTCTTGCCTTAGTTCGGCAAAGATCCGTTCTGAGACCTCGAGCTTCTGGTTTATGAGTCCGACTTCAGTCCTGAGTGACGTTATATCCTTTAGAAGTCTTGTGACGTCCACATGGTTAAACTTCACTTGCGGCAGCTTGCAGAGGTCCCTTGCCACGTATGTTGAAACATCATCTGGATCCGTTTCTTTGAACCCTCGGAAAATGTCCTTGCAGATGTGCTTGCAGATGTCCCTCTTGCCATGTCCGTCTCGTATTCTCGTGCTAAGCCTGATATTGGTCTTGGCGGTCTTGCTAAGCACCTTCTTTGCCTCCAGGATCTCACCGTCCTTGTAGTTGAATATGCGGATTTGCTCCAGTGAGACCTCATCCAACACATCAAACTTATTCTGCAGGAAGGCGAGTAGTTCGTAAACCATAGTGGTATCACAGATTTTAGCCTGCGCTATTGCAATAATTCGCATTTTATTCCGGTAGTATGTTTCTCTGGGATAATTTCCAAGCTCCACGCGGGTGAAGCCGGAATTATAAATTCTCGCAGTCCACAAACTCAGCAAAAAGGTTTTATTACCACTTCAAACTCTTGTAAAGTGTCCAGCAAAGCAACACTAATTGCCATAATCATAGACACAAAGTTGCCAGTGCTATTTATTATTAATTGCAATCTTTTCAATACTGACAAACTAGAATGCTGAGTTTCTGAATGTTAATTGAATTGATACTCGTATTCGCAGTTGCCATTTTAGCTTTTGTTTTTTGTTACAGAATTTTGCATACAAATTCTTGATTGGATATTGTTATTGATTGTATTGATCTTAGTTAAAAAAAGACTCACATTTTCTATCCTCAAATTTTATGCCCTAATCTGGTTAATTCTCTATTTTTCACTGACTATACATATATGGTGGCAGGGCCATCGACGCACAAACTGTAACCAAGACAGACACACACACACATTCTTAGTCAGTATTAAAAAAAAAAACTGCTGTTTCAAAGAAAAGTGCATTACCCACGCGGTTAAAATGTATGGAAAAGCATTTTTTTTAAATAACCCGTATTATGTCAACGCAGGGTGTCGAATCCTCGGGCTTCGTGAGGGTTCTTGGATGCTCGCTCACCTTGCGAGCTGGGTATTTTGCTGGAATGATAGGTCATATGCGAACTCTCGAGCTTGGTGAGAGTCACATGACACTATCCTGGTTCCCTACTTTCTCTTGGGCTGACTCCAAAAATAAAACATAGGGTACCTTACCAAATGTTTATGGTACCTGTTCGATACATTAACAAAATACTCCCATTTGTGCCTTAAAACCTTAATGGTTTGTCTAATCGGCGAAGAATCTCGACACCGCGATCTAGGTTTACAACTCAAATAAAAAGTGCCATCTGTTGGTCACATTGGATAACTAATTTTACAAACCAAGTTAAAACAGTTGCAGTACGACATTGATTTGCGATGGCAGATGGCTGCACACAGGGGTTCTAGAATCATGTACTGAATCCATAGTATCAGGTTGCGCCTGGTATGACCTGGGTCGTTAGTTATAGAATGTCTAGGTTACTTGCAATATTTAGCTATATACGTATTGAAAATGGATATTCAGCTTATTTGGCATCACTCCATCTAATGCATCAAAACATAATTGGACCAGGTCTCTTCTTCTTTTGGTTAATTTTTCGCCTAATGTCTTGCTTGGACGTAGCAGCGCTACACCGAATTATTCGGCGTACCAGTAGCGAAGGGTAATTTTTTGTAAGAGGATCTTTAATGTGATTATATTATTATTTGTTTAGAGAATACTGACTGTGCCATTTTTTAAAAGGAAGCCGGTAGGAATCGAGTTGTATGGAACCTTCGCCACTGCGGCGTACTCCTGTAGGTCCCAATTTTTAGAATAATATAACCTTTCATCATCTATTTTCCTCTTTCTGCTCACTAGAAAATGAACTTCACTCACGTCCTTCAAACCAACCACATTACCATATCATTATCTCTTAAAAATACCACCACCAGAGCCAGCACACTCTCAAAAGCCTTATCCAATAAGAGAAAAGATCCTTCCACCAATAGAAATGGAAATTTCAAACCCAGAACGTTATTTAGAGCGCGAATTATTTGCAAGTGAAATTTCGTTGGCGCTAAAAAGCTTTAGTTGGTCGCTTGATTCAGCGCTGTAGGATTAGCAACGCGAGATTGCAGTTTATTTGAAAGCAGGTTGCTAGTTTACAAATTGTGAATTTGCGGGCTTATCTCGTTTGGTATATCTAATTGGATTAGTAACGGTATCTGCTTCTTTGTGGGTTTGTTTCGTAAAGTTTTTTTTCTAATTTGGTTGACAGTTGATACGTGAGGAGTGGTAGTAGTGTGGTAAACTATTTATGGTTTTTGGTTTTGGTTATGAATAGAATAGGTTCTAAAATGTCGTAAAGATAACCAATACCGTATTTTTGCGCCTTTTGCTTACTCTGTTTAATAATTTTCGGGAAATATTTAACTCTTCCTCTAAAAACTTATTGACCTTCTAATGATGGATGCTTTTTTAAATAAATGAACCTCTAAATACATGCCATTTTTTTCGTGAGGAACGAAATAAGGAAGAATATATTTTTTATTACAGTGTGCTAAATAAAGTACATGGCCTTCGGAAAATAAGGCAGTATTTCAGTGCTGTGCATGTATTTTTCATCCATTGTAATAATAATAATTATGTAGTTGCTATAAGAGGATGGAGTTTCTTATAATTCCAGTGATTACCATCTGACCTCTTTACATAAAACTTGTTTTTGTTTTATAATTAACTAGTGTATTATTATAGTTCATAATAAAAGTTTATTTTTACATCAAAAGCGTGTAAATTATGCATGTTTCGAACATGCATGTTATAAAAATTCTTGGAAAAATATAATAACATGCAAAATTGGGTATAAACGTAATTTCCTTTAACAACATTAAAATCTCAACTTAGAACGGATTGCCGTACGTTGCAGCATCGTAATACTTTTAGCCTAATAATTTGAGAAGGTAAATTAACTCTAACTACAGAGCCATGTAGGTTTTAAAATTTGCAAACCTACATACCAATCCTACCTACCCATACGTTATTTACCTATGAAAATTAGAAAGAAAGAAAGAAAGAAAAATAATTTATTTTGGGCATCCACAGGAAATCCAAACAAAAAAAAAGCTTGTTTCTAAAAATTTTTTTTTTTTGTTAGTTTAACAAACTAACATAAAAACAAGTAAAAATAAAAGACCCGTTCGAGGCCAAAAAGGCTCCTATCTCAGCATAATGCTGCGATATTTAAAAAAAAAAAACCGCAGCGCTGGTATTCTGATAGGGGCCCGCTGTGATGCCACGAAAATTAAAGACAGCTTTTCAAAAATCTTGCTTAGTTTTTGGTACTATGAAATTACAACAACATAAAATCATCCCTGTAATCCCAGAAGGGTTAATTAGAGGTTAAGGGAGGTGGTACTATAAAAATAAAATAAAAATATTTTATTTTCAGACAACAAAGATCCATAGTGTAAGTTAAAAAAAAAAAAAAAAACTTAAAAAGATTGTTAGTAGGTACAGAAATAAAAGTGGAAATAACGAGATTATTTCGTTATTAACACTTTGCGACAGTAAACGGTCACAGACGTAATAACAATAAAATTTCTATTGTGTCTCATTCAATGTCCGATTCTGATTAATTTCATAACTAATATTTTTAGCGGCTCGCGCGGCTAGTACTTGAGCACTTATACTTACTCATTGGACACTTATACTAATCACAGTACATTATCATCAGCACATCCACAAAAACTCTTTCGTACCTGAAAATACGTTCTATAAAACAAACATCCAATATAAAATGCTAACTAACTGCAGTAGCTTTAAAAATAAAGTCTATATTGACCGCAGCTCGGACATCGGAATGCACTTCGTATTAACTGGGGCGAAGCGATACTGATAAAATCTCAGATAATTGTTTATTCGCTTCCCATTTATAGCACTGAATACTTATTATTATTTTGTTTGTGGGAAATATTTATCTGATCCTCTAAAAAACGTATTGACCATCTAACGATGTAAACTTTCTAATGACTTTTTGCGCTTCACATGATGGACACTTTTTATGAATAATTGCGCCTCTTTTTATCGTTCTGTCATTTTCTCACAGTTAGTCGCAGTGCTTAAGCTAGGGCAATCGGACCAAATGAGTTAGGTTCGTTTAGAACTGTGACCAACCCGACAACCAAGTTGGTTGCAGTTACTTGGCCATTTAGTATTTTTAGGACCCCAAAATAGGAGTTATTAGAGGTTCACAAAAAGAGGTGCAGTCATTATATTAGACTGTTCAATAATATTTTAGCAGTGCAAAATGGGAATTGGTAGGGGAGCCCAGAGAGATTTTCTAAGCAAGCAGATGCACGGCCAAAAGTTGATAGCTGAGGAGGCGCCAACAATATATTCCTCTAATACCAAATTATTAGAGGTTCGATTAAATACACGCCTTTTTTTATCCGCTTCCCATTTAATGCCTTTGATACATATTATTAACAGCGAGTATCGGGTTATTGTGTTAAGTACTGATATCGCGCGGTGCATGGAGTTTATCGGGTGATTTAAATAATCATGCTTCCGTGTGCTGTGTAGTGTTTGGTTGTGTTTTAAAACTAGGGTGTTTAATATTAATAATTGTTGGTTTGTTCAGCTTATTTTTTCCGTCTGGTCTTTCTATAGGGTGTAACGTTATGATTAGCCGGAGGGCTAATTGTAAGTCACATGTATAAAGGAGGAATAATAAAGGTAACTAAAGGTTGGCTTTTCAGCGGTAAAAGTGTTCAAAAACATATTATAAAATGTGATTTAAATGATTGTCATACGATTTCATACTTGAAAACATTGATTGAGGTACTGAGTTATAACAAGAGTTATTGGACACAACAGATCTTTAAATATTAAATAAACAAATAGAATCTATACCACAAGGGGTATTAAAATAATTTACTTAGCTTCACTTGTTAGTACTTAAATAGGTACGTCAAGATAGATTCTTGTAATGGAATTTTGGACAAGCTTAAATTTTGTAACAAATGACAGCCGGGATTGTTTTTGATCTTTAGGGGTAAATAATAAATGATTTTATTTATGTAAGTAGGTTTGTACAAAAAGTTTTACACGTCAATCATATTTTTTAAACTAGATGAGGTGGGCGTTACCTATCTGACTACTCTGAGTAGAAAGGCCGAAACCAACTCAGCGGTCACAGTTTCTTTTAAAGTCCAGACATAATCTTGGTCAGATCATGTGGTGACCGTGTAGATTGGTGTCTGGAAAGGTATTTTTGGTAACCTACTGATATCAGTAAGTTGATATATTTTTATTGATCCCTAGGGTTATAAGGTCTGATTTTTAATGACAATTATTAGTTTTGAAAGCTTTAATTTTGTTCTGAACGAAAATAGGTAGGTGAGTTCCTAAGTAAAGTTTTTGCATCTACTAATGGTACGTTATGCCTTGAAGAAAAGTTGTTGAAAAGCTAAGGTATTCTTATGTTAAAGCCTCTTAAAGATTCCTTCATAATTTATCTGAAGATGAATTCTTTGAAAGAAATAAGTAGGTAAACTCTTTGGGTATCTACCCAATAGTTGTTGTACTTAACTTTGAAAGGTTATCCAAATTATGTGACTCTCTTTTTAAATTGGTTGTTTTTCGTTTATTTATTAAAGGGCTATTGTGCTAAACGTTATATGAATTCAAAATACTCTATATACATAAATACATAAATTCACGCCGTCTTCCCATGTGGGTAGGCAGAAACTACAGAACGCCATCTGCTACGATCCTTACATACTCCTTTTGCTTCGTTTACGTTCATACTTCTGGTCATACACGCACGCCAGTTGCAAGTACTACGCCTACCTTACCTACCTTTCTGAAGAACATAACTAATAAACGAGGCAAAAGGAGTATGTAAGGATCGTAGTAGGTGGTGTTCTATAGTTTCTGCCTACCCCCATGGGAAGAAGGCGTAAGTTTATGTATGTATGTGTATGTATAACCAATAAGGTCACTATAGGTCCTATTAGGGCGTCTTCTCTCGGCATTTCTACACACACCTCACATCAATCTTGTAAATACCTTTTGTTAGTCGCCTTAGATTCATAGCCATTTCGGATAACATTGAATATTTAACAAAACGATTCAATATATTCTGAATCTGCTCAGTTTGACATTTATTTCAGGAAATAATGTTTAATAAAGCTATTAATAATTTCTAAACTGTATAAACGAGTAACATTTTGTATTGTACTCGTATTGTTACCCATTGCAATTTATGTATGCATTTATAAACGGTATTTTGTTCCGGAAACTCCGGAAACCCGGATTTTAGAATGTTAGTGCGGTTTTATTGCATTAATATTATTTTGGTGTGTTTGACTTGTTGTCAAAGTCGTCTGTAGGTTTACAGACTCCATTTCTACGAAGGTGTTGACTTTGTAGCGCAGAGTAAGCTACGCCATAACATAACGCATAGCACCGCGCGTAGCCCCGCGCTTAGCATAGCATGTAGCACCGCGCGTAGCACCACGCGTAGCACCACGCGTAGCACCACGCATAGCACCGCGCGTAGCACAGCGTGTAGCACCGCACGTAGCACCACGCGTAATACCACGCGTAGCACCACTCGTAGCACTGCACGTAGCACCACGCGTAGCACTGCACGCAGCACCACGCGTAGCTCCGTGCGTAGAGCCGCGTGTAACGCCGCGCATAGAACCGCGCGTAGTACCGCGAATTTAGCTAGGTAATTTAAAATAACCCTATATAACGAAAATGAACACTAACGAAGTTTTTTTGGAAATTCTTCCCCTCATCATCTGCCAGCCTTTTCTCAAATATGTTCAGGTCGGCTTCCAGTCTAACCAGATGCTGCTGAATACCAGTATTTTACTTGGAGCGACTGCCTATCTGACCTCCATAACCCAGTTACTGGGTAATATGATACTCCTTGGTAATATACGTATTTTCTTTCTTTATATTCCTTTTTAATACTGGTTGTTAGACTTTCGGACTTCTGACGACCCTTAACGGCCATCGGCTTAACGTGCTTTCCAAGGCACGAAAGGGTCTCGGTATGTAAAGATGGCCACCCATCCACGGACCAACCGCGGCAAGCGTAGCGTAGCTTTATCCAAAGGCTGTCTGTAAAAGATAGCTTTTTGCGATAAGCCGCCAATTGTGTCACCCTATGTAAAATTTCTACATTTATAACTGTAATTTTTATGGTGTACATAATAAAGAGTATTCTATTTTATTCTTAATCTGAACGACCCACCCGTGTGGCTGTTATTAATTCTACCCCTAAGGGGGTGACACTTCCCTAAGGTGATTTCGTTTGTATGGAAGTTCGTCATTTTTGCCAATGGGAAATCCCATGTTTTGTATAATTTTCTTTTATCAATTACTTACAATTTATAAATATAATTTCTTAATACAAAAACAAAACAAAAGAAAAACAAACTACTATTTTATCATCCTGTAACTAACCTTAGGGTGACAATCACAATAACGTGACACATCCAATCATCGAGCGCCATTTAGCTGACCCAATGACCTGATCGTATTGACAAAGTGAAGTTATTACCCCGCAGTTTGTCCGTCATGGAGGATAACGGGTGTTTTTACACTAACTTTTGCCGGTTCTTGTTTGTCTCGAGAAAAGTTTTTTTTTTCTTTATTTTTCGTATTATTAGAATGTTCTTTTTCTTGTTTTAATTATGGTAAGTGAAAGTCGGTTGGGCTGATTTTCTTTGCAGAAATAAATTACCTAGTTATCTATACTGAGGGCCTAGACCAGGAAACCTTTGGTTAGCGATGACGCTAGTAGAAAAGTCAAAAAATGTATGGGGTTGATGTATGCTATCGAAATTTCACGTGATCATCGGTCAACGAAGAGAAATTAGCTAGACAATGTTAACATCATTCGATTCTATGAAACGAATCGACAGCATCGAACGATTACTTCCATAGAGATGCGTAGCCAAGTGGCACTTTTTGACAAGCGTTATCGCTAGTTTTCGATTCGTATGATGAAAATATTAGGGAAGGCGATAGCGATTGTAGAAATAGAATCGCTCAGAAGCGAATGCCATTTGTCTAGGCCCTCTGATAAGAAGAATTATTCTTTTGGTCCGATTACTGCCAAACTGGTGAGCAGTGTGGCCCAGTGGTAGCGGCCCCGACTTACGAGTTGTAGGTCGTGGGTTTGAATCCAGGTAGGTGCTTTACTTTGTGTAATTTATTTCATCTCCACTGCTCTCAAAACGGTGAAAGGAAACATCGTGACGGAATGTCCTAGAACCAAAAATTCGAAGATATGTGACATCTACCAACCCGCACTGGGCCCGCGTAGTGGATTATGGCCCACTCTCTCTCACAGAGAGGAGGCCTGTGTCCCAGCAGTAGGAACATTATAGGCTGGTTATGCTAACTGGCAGGCTAGTTTGTACTCGTATATTCTTCATAACATTTTTTAAAGCATCTTTTAAATACCGTGACTGTTGATTTCTTTAGCCGGCGGGGTAATTGCGTCACACACTAATAGTAGGAATGGCTTTCATTTTGACAGTTCAACAACATTCATAGCATTATTTACGTTGTAGAGCAGACAATTTTTTTCGAACATATGAAGCGATGGATTAGCAATATCTTTCAAAATGATTCAGGTTCCGATTGATGGTGTGTTACGCAATTAAGGTGATTTACATTTAACGCATTCAATCAAACATAAGTAACAGCTAAAAAAAACTTACAAAAGCTTTCAATAATAATGATTTTGGGCTATAAACAATACTTACCAAGTTGAGCTACACGACAAGACAGGTTCCATAGAAAATAATTATCTAAAAATCTCCCTCAAAAGATAGTCGGTCCATCGTTACCGTCTTTTTATTAACCCTAAAACTTATCGAGGCAGGCCACGATAGGGTTTACGATAAAATAAACGTTAATGATATTACACACTTTCATTTAATAGGCTATTAAAAGTATGGGCTATCAACTAAGTTATAAGTGGCTATAATAATTAATATTAATTTTCTGGAATGTGTACTTAGGATGGAAGGGTAGAGTTTACTTAATTTCATGGCGATTCTTAATTTTTTATCGTCAAGCTATTATAATTGCTTAAAGAATTATTGTGAACTTGAAGAAGCATAATCGTCTTTATGAAGAACAGGAACTTTAGTTTGTTAAGAACAGGAACTTCAGTTTGTTAAGAACAGGAACTTTAGTTTGTTCAGCTAGCGTTTCTTAAGACTGCAGCGGCCGCCACGAAGCGTCCACAATTTACGGTCGAATGACGTCACTGAAAAAATATTTATGAAAGTAAATTGGTGTGTTTCCCTAAAGAGCGTTTAGTAGAAAGAAAGAAAGACAAATTATTTATTGAGACTCGCACAGAATTATCACTAACTAAACTAAACACACTCATAAAAAAAGTAAAATGAAAATAACAACAGAAAGTCCTGTACGATGCCAAAAGGTTCCTATCTCAGCATGATGCTGCGACATTTAAAAAAAAGTGTCGCAGCGCTGGTATTCTGACACCGTCAAGCCAAACCCCGGCCCAGTGCTATCATTTTCATGACGGTTGTCACTGCGGCTGTTATACGGCTACCGCTCTACTAGGAAACCGTAACTTCAGTCTCTATAATGGTGTGTCGGTTAGTAGGACTTCATGGAACTATCTTAGGTCTAGTTAACTCATACTTCTAACAGTGATTAAAAAGGTTCCTAAAATACTGGTAAAGAACCGGTACTTAGTGGTTCCGTTACTAGAACTCGAACCGGAACAGGAACCTTTTAGAACCGTTATTTTACCGGTTCTTCTTCAAAGCCAGTCCGAACGAGTTAATACGATGCCACTCAGTTCAGAACGAAGCTTTGTACGACAGCGGTGAGGTACGGGCGGGTGCCGTCGGGTGAATAGGTTAGAGTTTTTGTGAGAGGGGAGAGGAGCACTTTTGCTTTTGTAGATCATGTGGTAGTTCTTTCTTAGAGAACCTTTAAATAAGATGGTATGGAACCGGTATACTGAAACCTTTATTTGAAACCAGTACATTGGAACCAGAACCAACCGGAACCGTAAGAAATAGAACACTTTTTTAAGAACCGATATAAAGAACCGGAACCCAAATTCGTACCGGTTTTCAATCCCTACTTCTAGAACAACATAAGAATTTACATAGCCCACTGAAATTTACATAGTCCAACGAAATTTACTTAGCCCAACGAAATTTACTTAGCCCAACGAAATTTACTTAGCCCAACGAAATTTACTTAGCCCAACGAAATTTACTTAGCCCAACGAAATTTACTTAGCCCAACGATATTTACTTAGCCCAACGAAATCACAACATTATATAGACCTTGTTTACACCAGGATCCTTAAAAATGTTGTCCCAGTAATGTATCAATATCATCTGCCTGCCTATTCCCAACTATATTGGGGTCGGCTTCCGGTCTAACCGGATGCAGTTGCGGCTGTATGTAGGTACATATTATCACAGCTTCATATTATTATGAGAATTAATAAAAGCTTAGCTAACACCACTCAGCTTATGATTATCCATTATTTCTTTCAGCTAGCCTAATAATTCGTATGTATGCTACCCCGAAACCGCACGAGCTGACCTAGGAGCCCTCCTAGGTATAGTCAAAGTCAAAGTCAAATCATTTATTTCAAATAGGCACATAAAAGGCACTTTTGAACGTCAAAATTTACAAAAAAATGAATTGATTCTAGTTGCCCCTTCCAAAAGGTAGTTTCGTATGGAGAAGAATGGGCAAGAACCTCCACCGTTACTCTTTTAAAAATGTTTTACAATATTATGTATACATTAATTATATGTGAAGACGATGCACCTAGAATATAAGCTGTTTGAACCGCTCCAATTAAGGAAGATGCGCTAATTTAGCCCGCGACATTAAACTGATCTTATGCTTTTTGCAAATTGCAAGTCAGTGCCAGGTTGTATGTTGATCAAAATATGATTCGCGACCGTAACAAATATTTCCCAAATTATAATCATTAAAATCAATACAACTCTCTCCGGTTAACATATAACCTGACACTGTTGTGCAAATGGCAAAAAATATAAGAAAGTTTTAATTTCGCGGGCTACCTAGCGCTTAATTCGCCTTAAGCCAAATTATGTTTTTAATACTCTCAGTTTTACTATCCATCTCTTAAAATTATAACTTTCTCAGGTATTTCATGCCAGTTGTTATTAATATTTAAGACAACAGCTCATCAATTTCCATCCATACAAATAAAAGTCGTCATAAAGAAGTACAGGGTGCTGTAAAAGGCAGTTGTTATTATAAACATGTTGCATCGTTTGTTTCAAGAGAAAATTCTGCTCAGTAAGTAAGAAATAAAATGGAAGCCGTTTTAAACAGCCCTTGTGCGGAGTTTATTTGTTTTTCATTGCATTTGTTTTTGCATTTAAACGATAGTAATAACTTTGTTGTTGTGTTTTACGAAGGAGTATCGTGTTACCTAGTAACTGGGTTATGGAGGACAGATAGACAGTTCCTTCATGTTAAATTCTGGTATTTAAATGCATACGGTTAAAACTCAATGTCAATCTTCCCGTTCTTTCCCATTTTTTTTTAAAATAGATAGTTAATAATAATAATAATAATTTTTATTTATCTGTAACTTGGTGACAAAAAACAATTGTACAATAATTTGATACAGAGATGTGAGACTAATTAATCTCCTGGCTCCCAAACTAGGTTTATTGCCTGTGACTTGGGAGTCAGTGATTCCAAAAACATATGCTAGCTTAAACTACGTTGATACACAATAGATTAATTATTTATGGTTACTTATTAACTATTGTGCAAAAGCATTTGGAAAATATAAGAGAAGATTTGATTCGATCAAGAGTTGATTCGTTTTGTATGTCTTTTTGTCTTGACAGTCGCTTGCAGTTGTTTCTTTGGTCTTGCAGCGTATTTGTATATAAATATAAACCTACATGTGCCTACATAATTTAAATTACTTACAGTAATTCGAGGTAGACATTGGGAATAATTTGGAAAAGCCAAATTAATATAATATTGTGAACGCGTGTAATTTCCTATGAACGGAGATCGTTAGCCCCACCTGGCTTTGAACATAAACTGTATACATAGGGATATATTGAAAGACATTATAGATACATACGAGTAATAAGTCAATGTGTAGATTCTTTAAGTTATTGAGGAAGTATGTTGGTTAATTTGACTCCCACATTAGTGTATTGTCTGTTGTTTGTTATCGTTGTTGTGTATAGTTTAAGTTCATTCTTTCTTTCTTTTTTTTATCAGACGAACTTATTTATCTATCTATCAATATAAAGAACAATGAAATGCTGTTTGTTGGTAAGCGTATCACTTGAGAACAGCTAGACCGATTTGGCTATTTTTTAACCGACTTCAAAAAAAGGAGGAGGTTTTTTTTTTATGTGTTATCTCAGAACTTTTTTTTAGGTGAACCGATTTGGATGATTCTTTTTTTTATTTGAAAGCTGGTGCTTCACATGTAGTCCCATATAAATTCCATTAAGTTCTGAGCAGCAGTTTTTGAGTTACGAGTATCTGTAATACTGCGTATTTATTCCACTTAGTTTGTATTGATGATTTGTTAATAATTTCCTGTCACTGTTATTTACATATCAAGTAGCGGTATACGAACTTAAGTGGGGTAGGTACCACACCTAAAAAGTGAAAAATAAAAACTTTTTTACAAAAAAACAACCGACTTCGAAGAAAAACACAAAAAAACGTAAAAATAACTTTAATTTCGGAAATCGGTGTCTTTGTTTTTGTATTTTCGTTTTTGGCGACCGACTTCCGAAATTAAAGTTATTTGTACGTTTTTTAGTGTTTTTCTTGGAAGTCGGTTTTTTTTTTTTTGTAAAAAGTTTTTCGTTTTAAATTGTCCGTTATAGTCCTAATTAGGATTCAATAGAAAACAAAATGGAAAAGATTTTCTAAAAATGTTCAAATTCAGAGAAAACTGAATGTCCTTTATTCGATGAGTTTTTTGTCGGATAAGTCCTGTAGGGTCGACTTATTTTTAATAAAAAACAAGCTTTATTCAAATGCTGCAGGTCATGTTTATCTTAACGTGTGACTACTTGCACGAGTTTCCGTACTAAAGATTAAAGTTAACCGTGGATAAGTTCTCTAAGTTTCCTTGTGCGGAGTCTATTCTTCTATTCACAGCCATTTGATATCCTTCCATGCCGAATAAAACATCAATTGATATTTTCGAAGGTGTCCTCTAAGCGCTGTGGGTGTGTGTGTGTGCTGTGTGTTGTGTTGTGTTGTTGCTGTTCTCTGAACTCGTTTTTTTTGTCAGTTTAAATGAAACAGATGACTGCTATTCTTCTGCCAGCTATTTCCGTCATTTTCGATACGACAGCTTGTCGAATGTTTGTGAATAGCTATGCAGGTCATCCCCACCAAAGAGTTGGACGTATTGACATTGGAACAGAACGAGTTGTCCAAATGCAATTTCCACATTGTGAAAATGGATATTTGCAGGATAGGATTGTTTAGGACTAATAGGTGAAACTAAATACATATACACACATAAATTCACGAAAGCTGAAAAAAATTAAAGAAGAGTAAAGAGAGAAAAGAGCGAGAGTATGCAATAATTCGGTCATGTTGAGAGGTTGAATGAAAGGCGACTAACAAAAGGTACAAGGCATTTGAGTATTGAGTAGAAGGGCATATCAGACAGTTGCGTAGTAGGTACTCGCTACCGGCGTGCGTGTATGATTAGTATGTATGAACGTAAAAGTAGCAAAAGAAGTATGTAAGGATCCTAGCTGGGGGCATTCTGTATTTTCTGCCCGATGGGTGAAACTAAATAATAGTTTGAAAAACCCGATAAAACGTGGGAACCTAATCACAGTACATACCTTGAAATGGAGTAAGAAGTTTCACTACAACATTTTGATTTATTTATCGCATAATTATTATGAGTTGAGGCAAGGTCTTATAGTTTCCCGGGAACTTGTGAAAGGCAATCAAAAGAGTGCTGGTTAATACGATTAGTCGGACAAGGAACGACCTTCATTACGCGCTATGAAGGCAGAACCGACTTACTAGGATAATTATTATAGCGAAATATTCTAAACAAATATTAGCATAGTTTACCTAGGGGAATATTTACAATAGAATAGAATATTGTATATTGTTGCTGCAGGTGATTAACAAATATAAATTTGTCAAAATTTAAAAAGTGCAAAAAACGAACTTGTGTGTTTAACGTGTGCAAAAATAAGAAAATAATTAAATTGATCCTCATTTTTTTTTGATCTTCCAATAACTTAACAACAACATAACATAATATCACTCCTGTAATCCCCAAAGGGTAAGGTAGAGGTGTAATGGTACACCCACAATGTTATGTTTAAGTCCCATGTAATAGGGGGCGAGCCTATTGCCATCAACCGGGCACAAATCCAGACTCAGGGCTGCTACCTACTGAGAAACTCTAGATGGAAAAACCCAATAACACTTTGCCCGACCCGGGATTCGAACCCAGGACCTCATGATCAGCAGTTGCGCTTGCGTCCACTACTTCAACGAGACATATAATGACCGCCTTTTTCACTGAGTCTGCGTGGTAATTGCGTAACACACCAACAGTAGGAATAGCTTTCAGTTTGATAGTTCAACAACATTCATTGCGTTATTTATGTTGTTGTGCAGACAAATTTTTCGGACATATGAAACAATGGATTAGCGATATCCTTCAAAATGATTTAGATTGCGATTGGTAGTTTGTTACGCAACTGGGGCGCTGATCTTTTTTGAAACTATCTTTACCGTGTAAGTAGGGCACGTCACAAAAGGACGATCAGTAAGTTTGCTAGCGTAACAATCAGTATTTTTTTGGAAATCAAACTGGGAATATTTTTTCGAAACAAACGGATTCGATTGAATGGTGATGGCTTTGTTCCATCCACTGCTGATTATAGGCCTCCTCTCTTTCGTGCTATGATTCCCTGGTCTGTGCGAGTCTCAACTCAGGTTCAGAGGCGTGGTTAATGGTGTGGTGAATGGTGAGTGGTGGTGGTGGTGTTTGGTGGTGGTAGTTTAATGGTGAATGAAGTGTGAACCTTTACCTATTAGATAAAAGTAGCTAATAAAGGTTCACACTTCATTCACCATTCACCACACTTCACCACGCCTCTGAACTTGATTTGAGACTCGCACAGACCAGGGGAGCATAGCACGAAAGAGGGTTGCATCTCATAACGTATAAACTCATTTGGTCTAATTTCATTTTATTATCGTTCATAAGATATAATCAACGTGAGATATACCAACTGTTGATATAATTTCTTTACATATAACATTTATTTACTCTAAAACTTAATTAGTATAACGTTGTTTGATATAACGTTTATGTAATCGAAAATCATTTGGTCTAACATTCAATATATATATTGTTTATTTAATCGAAAATCTTTAGGTCTAATGTTTCATATATATAAAACAACGTCATTATGGTTAACACCCTGAGTCAGAGTATCCCGACTCGGATAGGTTAGGTTAGAAGGCTAGCAAGCTTAGCCTTCGTGGTTATTTTTTTTAAGCCATCCAGAAATAGGAGCCCCGCTGAGCGGGGCTCCGTCGACCTATCTTAGCGCAGGTGGTACAGTTACTAGTTATGTTTAATATCTACCGTTACTATTACCTATAACATCATATTAGACCAAATAAGTTTTATGTCTTTTGAGTGGTATGTCAAACGATTTTATATTTATGGTATGTTATGTCAAACGATGTTATATTTAATGTATGTTATGCTTATAACAATTTGTAATTTCGAAATTATATCAATCGTTCATTATATTAAATAATCGCTATATTAAATAAAATTATAGGTTCCGTAGGTAGGTGGTAATATTAGAGATTTTTTTGTTATATCATCTATTACTTACCCACGAAAGAGAGGAGGCCTATAATCAGCAGTGGATGGAACAAGGCTGCCAATGATGATCATGACTCGTCTAAACTGGGCTTCGAATAATTCATGTGTTTCAGGTCCAATAATCATCAAATAACCTCTCCCGCTCTGGGTGGAGCGGGAGGGCGTGTCAGACTTCTACTGACTAAAATCCACACGTGTTCCTTCAGCTGCCTTTGTGCCAGGGCCACGGTAACCCTTTCGGACATACCCGCGAGTCCGCGACTCTGGCAGGCGTCGGCCCTAGCGCACCCCGTCCGTGTGTGCTGACATCTCTTTGACCCGATACTGGACCTTACCGGACGGCGAGCTACCCATTGGCCATCCGCAAGCCCGCGCCTACGGTGGCCGGGAATAGGCTATTGATTCCTGACGCCCAGGGCGTCTCCTGCGACGTCAATAATTAATGCCCTAGTATCCAATTTGATAACTAGATCGTAATCATCATACCAAATAATTAATAGTACAATGTACGGATATGATCTTCGGTGATTCAGGTTCCTGCCCCTGCTGCTGCGCACTTTGAATACATTAGAGGTCGTTACGCTAATGGAGAGCGGTTAAATTTGATTTAGGTATGCCTAGATTTTGTGCACTTACCCTAAATTTGTTTGGGACATTGTTCAATTATCCCTTGATTATTAAAATGGGATTTTAATTGTTTAACTATTTGGGTATATGGTTAAAGTCAGGCCTGGGTAAAGTGCCCCTTTTTTACAGAGGATATGTTTGGGGCGAACTATGAATTATGATAGGCAATAGGCTCGCCTCCTGTTTCATGGAACTTAAACAAACTTACAGGCTAAATGTCGATATACTATAGGTATGCTTCTGCCCAACCCTTTGGAGAAACAAAGCGTGATGTTGTGTAAACTATGTCTTTTCACTTTGCCAATGGATGATCAGCAGATAATTTCAGGTGCCAATTTATTTTAATCAAGTAAAGTTAATATGTGGCTGTTGCGAAATTAAATCATGATCGATTTTCAAGACACTGCTGTTGAGGGTCAACTCATCATCATCATCATCAGCCTACAGCAGTCCACTGCTGGACATAGGCCTCTCCAATTGCACGCCATTCAGCTCGATTTTCGGCAACTCTCATCCAGTTACTACCAGCTACCATGCGAAGATCGTCGTTCCACCTAGCCTGAGGGCGTCCTACCTTACGTTTGCCTATTCACGGTTTCCACTCAAGAACACGACGTGTACCCCAACGGTCATCGGTTCTACGGCTAATATGGCCGGCCCACTGCCACTTCAGTTTGCTTATTCTGAGCTATGTCGACAACTTTGGTTCTCTACCGGATCACCTCATTCCGGATTCTATGCCTCAGAGAGACTCCAAGCATAGCTCGTTCCATAGCTCGCTGATCGACCTTGAATTTATTTATGGACCAGCCGTACCGTGAGTGTCTACGTTTCGGCTCCGTAAGTCATTACAGGCAGGACGCACTGATTGGTCTTTAAACTCTGCGGAATACTCGAGGAGAAGACTCGACGAAGCTTCCCTAACGCTGCCATGAGGGTAAACACATAATAATAAATAAAACTCCACTGATCCCAGTGGCTTAAATAACAGCCATTTTTCATAAGTATTTGTTTGTAAGTAAACCCATTTTTAATATGTATTTGTTGGTAAGTTTACCCTAACAAGTAAATAAGTTTCACTACACAATATACTGTGTAATCCCCTAACTCAATTATGAGAGAAGTTTCTGGCCATACCCAATTAAAGTAAAGGTTACTTGTATGCTATGTATGGCCTTGTTTTGTTCTCACTGAATTAAGTACGTAAAGTTTTTTTAATTATTAAGTTCTAAACAGAACAAAAAATATTGCAACACGTCTTAATAACAGAAGTATATTGAGTTTCGGTTTATAAGGGATAAGAGCAGGAGAATGTTGCTGATTTCATTTCAAAACTGAAATGAAATCATCATCATCATCAAGAAACTATTTAACGACGATAGGCATGAAAAAAAAAACATTTAAAGACGAGTCAATCCTTTTGCACGTGCAGCCTGTGGGTGGACTTTACGCAAAGGGCATATAGTGGCCTGCCTCACAATATAACAACACGTTCCGGGTGTTGATGGGGCTGCCGCTTTTTTGTAGAGCGTCCGATGTTTGCCGACGCGGAGGTTGATAGTTTTTCAGCCAGCTTGAGCAAGAGATGCGCATCTTTGCTATGCCGTATTCGCGCCATTCCCAGCACCGTTCTTAAAACGTTGGCTGTAGGTGGAACTCTCAGATCTTGGGGCGGAGTCCGCACGCAGTCAAGTAGATATTCCCCAGGATCGGCGTGCATCATTTAGCTTAGAATAAATGTTACTAACACTAGTTTCATAAGTTGACATTGTTACCTACTAAGAAATATGGAGGTGATACTGAAATAAATGTTGATTTATTTAGTTAGTTATAAAACATATTTTTTTACTTGCAAATCATATAGAATTTGGTTTCAGAAATAATGATACCACTTGAATGGGGGTGAAAAACAGTGGGGCTATTCCTGTATTTTTAAGAATGGTCACATTTTAATCTCAGTTTCAATCTGTCTAATTTAACTACATTTACAAGTTTTTGACATTGATTGTGGCTGAGATAAGATTGTGACTTTTAAGTTGAACGTTTTTTACGTCCGAGAATTAGCGTTCAGGGGCCGTACTATGACGTGTTAAAGCCATCATTGTTCCAGCGTGAAAGTGAGACGGAGCTATATATGACCGATAGCACTATCCTTTTTTCGCAATGGAACCATGACGGTAATTGCACGTCATAGTACGGCTACAGCTCAAACTGAATGTCTCAAATTTAGCCAAGAAACAAATGAATGCTGGGTTAAATACGAGCTGTTCCATTTTTAAGACGAGCCATATTGTTGTTTTATTAATATTAAACATTTATGGTCAGTTCACTTAACTCTAGTTGTATTTGGCATGTTAGTGACGTCTAGCTTATTCCTGCAGCTTTGCTCATGTAGATAGTTTAATGCTTTGGTCCGTCTTCCTGTGCCAAAATTGCCGTGTGCCAAATCCATCGATTGGCTAGAGCATTAAGGCGAGAAAGCATGACAAACGAACAAACTCACTTCCTTAACGGAAATACATTTACATTGACCGCTAGCGTTTTTTCCTGATGCTGTATTTTTCTTATATCGTTTCGGCACTAACTATGATACCAAATGTTTGTGGTGTAAATCAGCCAGTCAGCAGTATTGGACTGCCTAGGATGCGCAAAACAGAAATAAATAGATCAATATCGGAAGACAATATTATGAAAACTGAAGAATATGTTTTTGTAGAAAAAAAAAACAGACATTTATGAGAATTAAAGAGTCCGTCAGCGTCCTTGATAAATAATTTAATATCATAGATAAAGAAGCTGGCCGTGCCCGTGATAAATAATTTTATTAATTAAATTAAAATAGAGATCACGTCTCTTGACTAAATGAAACTTTAAGTCACATTCATTCATCAAATATTGCCTTTGATAATTTACTTCACGAACCCTTAGAATTCTGTATTAAATTAGCACAATTCTAATAATAAGTAGATATTAGAAGAATTGATGATACGACTCAAACTTTGAAGGTAATGGAAAGCGTACTGACCATTGCGGGTTCCTTAAATCTGTATAAGCTGTAGCTGACTATTTCATGCCAGTATTATATACATAATATCTAGTTATTTGCAAGTCAAACTCCTTGCAAATAGAAAACCTATATAGCACGTCGTCATATTGAATTGCCGAAGCCTGCAGCGCTCAATCTCCTCATTAGCTAATTATGGACCCGCCTATCGACGAGTGATCAGACCCGCGCCGATACCAGACTACGTGCACACATCAACATCGTTACACGGCATCGTCCTTAAACTTCTGCTTGCCTGGTACTACACTTCTTGCTACAAATGCCGTTAAGAGGCTTATAAGAGCTAAAGCGCGGTCACTGTCGGATTGCATAGAAAAGAAAGAGACGCGCGATGACACAACGCTGGTAATTTATTGCAAAATATTAAGCAATTATGGATTTACAAAAAATCTATTCATTGGACTAAAAAATTAAAACACTATCACGTTAGTATGTTACTTGTAGAATAATCTGACAAAAAAACTGAATGTTTGCATGTATATTATTATGGTTTTTAATCATTAAAATATTTTTTTAGAAGTATCTTCGTGATTTTTTTCTATCATATCAAGTTAATTGTATTATGTTTTCAACACACTAACTATCTAGCATATATCCAGAAAAATCTCATATATTTTTCTGATTTTGGTTACTGCAGTGGATCATATATTTTTGGCATTATAAATTTTCGTTTAGGTCATGTAGTCCCCTTAAAACGCACTGTTTCGTCAGCGGGCGCTGTGGAAACGTTCGCACGAGTGGAATCCGCTCCTAATCTATGCGGAGATATCAAGCATGATGGCAATATTACAACCAGAACAAGCAAGCGCATGCGGGAGGGGTCTATGGAAAATGACGCCAGGACTCAGCCCCCAGATTTTAATAAGGAAATGAGACAAATGTTGTCAGATTTTTAGTGAACAAGATAAAAATAAAATGCGGGGCAGCCTTTGGGGACTGCCGATAGAAGTAAAAACTAAGTAACTTGTGAATTGTATCGTCGAATCGTGCGGTGACCATGACGCGAGTTTCACACTTTTTGTTCACTCAGAAAGTACACATATATAAACAGTATACATATAGCTCATGGAAAGCGTTCGGTGACGATGACGCGAGTTCCATGATTTTTGTTCACCCAAAAAGTGCTCAACGCGCCTAAAGAAGTTTTCACTTCAAAAATCGATAAATTTCAAGGCACTATCAATGAAATTAAGGAAAACACAACACAAGCCCTAACAGGAACGATTCTCATGCCGATGAGTACCTTAGTCTGACAGTCTCCAATGGCCTCCTACTGGCATATGAGATCCCTACTCGGGGTGAGAGCTGTATTGATTATGTAATGCTGAAAACTAATAATATTTCGACGATCTTTGTGTTAGATACGTGTATTACTGATCATTCTCCAACCTTGCTGTGTGTTGATCTAAAGCTGAACCAGACTTAGAGTAAGAAAAGTTTTAATAGATTCGACATTTAGTCCGCAAAGGCTGATGTTAAAAATACAGATTTCACTTCAATTATTTCCTCAAACGACGGCAATTTCGCGGCCTAATCCCTTATTACCATATTATCAGATATAGTCAGAACAAATAATAAAAAGGTCACGATTTCGCATAATAATAGAATTATTGAACCATGGATAACACCAGGCCTTTTAAAATATATATTAAATCGCGATAAATTACACATCGAATCGGAAAAAAGATATTAAAAAAACTCTTTTACAAAAAAAACATCCGACTTCCAAGAAAAACACAAAAAAACGTGTTTAGTACCTACCCCGCACAAATTCGTATACCAGTACTTGATATGTAAATAACAATGACAGGAAATTATTAACACATCATCAATATAAACTAAGTGGAAAAATACGCAGTATTAAAAATAACTCAAAAACTGCTAGTCAAAACTTGATCAAATATATATGCGACTACATGTGAAGCACCAGCTTTCAAATAAAAAAAAAATTATCCAAATCAGTTCATCTTGAAAAAAGTTCTGAGCTAACACACATAAGAACAAAAAAAAAAAACATACAGTCGAATTGAGAACCTCCTCCTTTTTTGAAGTCGATTAAAAATATGGTCAAAAGAGTCACTTATACCCGGTACTCACTAACTTTTATAACGAACTTGAAAAAGCGAAGAGTGGTTCTAACGCTACGTCAGATCTAATTAAGAATAATGCCCAGCTTAATCAACAAAAATCTACACCTGGCAAACTGCTGAACATTTTAGCTGGTCGAACGTCTTCTATAAATACAGTTAATGACTTCTTTGTTCACAAAGGGAAAAATCTAGCTGTCTGTTACATGACATACTGCTACCATGACTATGCTAGTACTAGGCAGCACATCAAACAATTGAAGAGCAGGAATCGACACTATGGCTGGTGGAACGGCTTTTGTTTTAGGCTTCGACCGGAGATGTGCTAAGCTGCGTAGCGATGGATGTGTGTGATATCAACTAATAGGATCGTGTGATTTTCACAGCGATAGCTGGCTTAGCTCTGATGGAAAAGAGTTCAATGAGTGTAAGCTTTTTACATAGTTGCGCGATGCGCATCTTAATAGAACGGCTTACCTGATTCGCTACACCACTTAACTCTGGTGAACATAGACACATAGTTTCGTGGCTAAGTTTCACCGCTTAACTAACTCGCACATTTTTGGAAGAAAGACAGCCTTACGGTGATACGTATTGTACTTAAATAAATATGTATGATGATTCTTTATTTATTTATTTAAGTGTACATGCGCAACATTACAAATTAAAACCCAAGGGGTTATACAGTATGTCCAGTTATTACGCTAGCTGCATTCAAATATTGTGAATGAATGAATCTGAATGGTTTGAACCATTCAAAATATTCATTCAATCCTTTCTATGTCTCAAAGTCATTTGTCTTTTATCCTTGCCCTTTGGCTTGCAGTCCTTTTTGTTTTTTTGGATGGAACATCATCAAATGACCTCTCCCGCTCTGGGCGGAGCGGAAGGACGTGTCAGACTCTTACTGACTAAAACCCACCCGTGTTCCTTCAGTTGCCTGTGCGCCAGGGCCCCGCTAACTCTTTCGAACAATGCGCGACCCCGGCAGGCGCATCGGCCTTATTGGACCCCGTCAATGGTGCTGACATCTCTTTGTGGCACGCGTGGAACACGACGCGCCTTCGACCCGGGCCTGGTCCTTACCGGACGGCGAGCCGCCCATTGCTCGCCATCCGCAAGCCTGCGCTTACGGTGGCCGGGAGTCGGCAATCGACTCCCGATGCCCAGGGTGTCTCGTCCTGCGGCGACTAGGGGCGTGAGGGCGCAACGATTGCCGCACCCTCACGCGCTCCGCCTCCTCCTTCGCGAGCATTACTGCTTTGCAGAAGGAGGTGACGGCTTCCCATTCCCTCTCGCTCCGTACCATGGCCTGGGCCAGTGCCGGATGCGAGAGATCGCTGCCGCCTATCGCCGCCACGAGGACATGGCGGTGCTCCACCCAAGCCGGGCAGACCACCACCGTATGCTCCACCGCGTCCTCTGGGCGATCCACACAATGATAATACCCGGGCGTTTCCTCCCGCCTTATCCGAAACAGGAACCTCCCGAAACGGCAGCGGAGTTACGCCCCGGCCTTTCGCCTCCTCGTTCTACTTCCAAATTTGCGCGAGGACTTTTGCCTCCAAAACCCATGGCGGCAATCCGGCAAGGAGGCTCGCCGCCTCGCAGGAGACCGATGGCCATTTCCCTCTGGGACGCGTTCAACCGACGGGCGGATCGGCACCTCAGTGAACGCGCCCACACCGGTG
Source organism: Griposia aprilina (assembly GCA_916610205.1). NCBI lineage: Eukaryota > Metazoa > Arthropoda > Insecta > Lepidoptera > Noctuidae > Griposia > Griposia aprilina. The sequence goes on along the minus strand of OU744305.1, from coordinate 8,291,546 downwards.
CCCCGTAAAGGGCCATGGACCGCACGACCCCCGCGTAGAGCCTCCGGCAGGAGACGTTTGGATCCCCTAGATTGGGCAGGAGCCGCTTCAAGACAGCCCCGGCCCGGTCCAGTCTGGGAGCCAAACGTCGGAAATGCTCAACGAAGTTCCACCGGCTGTCGAAGACGAGTGCCAGGTACTTTATCGTCGCCTCAACGCCGATGTGAACCCCTCGTGCCGTTATTTGGGAACCCGACAGTGGCGCGTTCCGAGGACCATGAAAACACATGGCCTCGGACTTGTGCACGGCCACCTCGAGTCCCAATTGCCGGCTCCTCTCAAAGACTGTCGCAACCCCGCGTGTCATTAAGTCGGCCGCCGCCTGGTGCGACCTCCCCTGCGCCAGGACCAGCGTGTCGTCAGCGTAACAATCGACAAAGAGGTCGGCGCGCAGCTTGCAGTCCTTGCACAAAAGGCCTACGCCTTTTGTATTCATGTCTCACAAAATTATCACTAAATACGCCAAACGACGTAAAAGTTGCAGTATTATATGCCTATGTATGGTAAATATTTGTATGACAGTATAGAGGTAAGAGGAATAGGGTGTAAAGTTCACTCATACCTCCATAGAAAAGGGAGGATCCACCGACCAGACGGGTGTTGTGTTTGGTGGGCAACTGCCCGACGGTTGATGTCGGGACGTTGTATATTTCTGCTAGTCGCGCGGTAAACCCTGCTTGCGCGATGCAGGATTTGCGTGACGTCAGTGTGACGCGTAGCTCACATGTGGCGGTGTAGATACCGCTACAACAGCACTTATATGTTAGACCTGGAAGATTGGGAAGGAGCTAAGATTGCTTAAAACCCTTGACAATTGACCATTTTAAGCAACTACGTCAGACATACTATACCTACAAGCTAACTAGCTCCTGCTGACAAAAAAGAAAAAAAGAACTTGAAGAAACCATATGTCATAAGTAAGTATGGTCAGCAAAAACAGTCAGCGCACTTCAGTTATTGAAATCTTGACCATTGAGCAAAATATTCATAAAAAAACCTGACCAGTTATACAATTTAAAAGAGACCACTCTTGGAACTCTTAGTAGACCAGTCACTGTAAACACAAAAATCTCGCATTTTTTTGCGACTTGCGATGTTTTAAATGACTAGCCTATAGCTATAACATGAAATTATGAAAAGTTATACATGGAATTATTTTGGATCATCAATCTGGATAATACGTAAAAGTGTTAATCGACTTTTGTTGCTGACTGTACCCACCACAGCTCACTGTTAACAAAAACCAGTACCAAATAAAGAACGCCAATTTAAAGTGTCGCTTTTCATATTAACTGTCTGCCATATAATTATAAATTAAGGTACACATACTCCACAGAGAGCAGATGGTACGTGCCGGGTCACTCGTCGAAGCGTAGTTCCACAATTAAATTATGGCCCTTTAAAATTACTAGCTGTTTGCCGGATGTCACCGCGTTGTCAGTTAAAATGCTAATGGGTTGAAACGATGCTAAAAGGATGTTATACGATTAACATACAGTTTTAATGGCTGCAGGCAGGAACTAAAGTTGAAATTCGATTACAAGATTGAAAGCTTCTGCAATGGAAATTACCTGGGAAATCGTTGGTTTGGCATTAAAATATAAAGACTTTATGTATGATGATACGGTTATGGGTTTCTGAAGAACTCTGCTCGACTGCCAGTCAGTTATAATATTATGATTTTGCTACCTGAATTTTTTTGGCGCTGTATCAGCTTTCATCGTAAAGTTCGTGTACGAGTATTGACTTAATGACTTCTGAATAAAGGAAACACAGCAGTATTTAATTGAGAGCGTTGTGTTATTGAGACATTCAAAAGTCAAAGTACAAAGGCGAATTAAATGTACAACGTTGGTGTTATGTTCTGTTAGTACTTAAGACACAGACATCTTTTTATAAGCATTGCAATTATCATTCGCCTGCCCTTATCATCCTCAATTAGCATGCATTAAACATTATTATTACTTAATTATTTTCTTTTATATTAGTACAATTAAATTGAGAAATTATAGTTACGTCAAAATTAAATGTCAATAATAATGAATTTAATACAATTATTCAGCAATATTAATTTCATCCTTTTCAGGTACTACAAATTATAATTATAATTTTATATGAAGTTAAATTGGATCGACTAACTATTATTGTTTTTATAAGACAGATTGCCACTTTTGTACATGAGAGGAAATCGTTATTTTAGGCTAAGTATCGGTGCTCAATCTCCAAAATCCTATATCATTAGAAGTAGGTGAGTAATATGGGCTGGTGGCCGCAACTCCACGTCAAAGCGCGTTTTTACTAGATACTATACTATCAAATTAAGGCATCGACTTTGTCACTACCGGCCAATACTCTCTACATTCACACCTTTTAACCTAGCCCCATGTCCAACGAAATTGCTCCAACACTTTAATTACTCGGAAGCCATCTTGTTTTATCAAAAGGAAGTTTGACACTCTAGCCTATGTCGAAACCGTCACCACATCAAACAGGGGTGGGCAAACAACAGAGTCAACTTCATGTTGACGTCACTAAGGTTGTGAAATTAGAGGCTTTCGGACAATAATTATAAAGGCTTAGGAAATAACAGCTGCTGACCGGTGAAACTAACGAGAAATGGGGAGAAAAGTAAATTTTAATCACCGTTAAATCTAGTCTCATTAGAGCTTGTCAAGCAGCTTTGGTTTGGCTTTGACGTCGAGAGAAATTACTGACATATTAACCTTCTACATATATAAATTGGTCTGACAGTGTTTAGCATAGTATAATGAGGCGTAGATATCTAAAGGCACTCCCTCACCAGGAGCATTCGCCTGTGATGTAACAATCCAAGATTCGACTGTGGCTTTGCAAGTAGACCGCGCAGGCTATCAATTGCCAGGTAGTGTAGTGAGATAATTGAAACCAGCAGCATAGGTTGATACATATAATTAAATAGGTAGATACTCTAAATATATATATAATGCTCTCGGTGAGGGAGAGCTTTAAGGTCTCTAGAGACGATTCCTACCTGTGGGCAGTTGTAATCTAAAAAGTCGAAAAACTTATCATTAAATTTAAAAAAAATTAAAGCAGAATACAATCTCGTCAAAGCAGTCAGTAGTAGTATACTAATTAGCTAGTAGAAGCGAACTCACTATGTTAGGCAAAACCTTTCTCTTTTTTTTGGTGGGCAAACATCAAATAACTTCTCCCGCTCTGGTCGGAGCGGGAGGGCGTGTCAGACTTTTACTGACTAAAACCCATCCGTGTTCCTTCAGTTACCTGTGCGCCAGGGCCACAATAAGCCTTTCGGACAAACCGGCGATCCTAGCAGGCATCGGCCCTAGCGGACTCCGTCAGTGTGCTGACATCTCTTTGAGGCGCGCTTGGAACACAATGCGCCGTCGACCCGGGCCTGGTCCTTACCGGACGGCGAGCTGCCCATTGCTCGCCGTCCGAAAACCCGCGCCTACGGTGGCCGGGAATCGGCTATTGGCTCCATGTTAGGCAAAACCCTAGGTTTTCAATGAAAGACTGTACAAACTGAGGCAAATCCTGAGCGGGACGCACAAAATGACTGCGAGCGTCGATTGTTTTAATAATTAGGAAGTCACGCGACTATTCGCGCCAGTTTGAAAAACCTACATACAAATTAGTTGCTACAATCAGCGCTAGCGAATTTCGAGTTTTCGGGAGTTTTGAGATTTTAAGCTCCAGCGAGTTTGAGCAGAGTTTAAAAGCAAGCGTGAATTCATACAGTCCACATTGCAGTCTCATCAGCAGCACTGCAGTGCTGCAGTGTTGCAGTGTCAGCTAGCACACACCAAATATAAAATGAGATACAATCAAAAGACTCCACAAAAAAAAAACGCAGCAATAGCTAACCTTATGACCAATTTCTTAGTAATTAATTTTATTCAAGAAGGTATCCATTTATTTAAAAAAATTAAGGGCCTGTTCGTTTTCGAAGACATAAAGCTTTCTTTGGCACCGCAATATTTACTGTGTATTTTACTTTTTAGGGTTCCGTACCCAAAGTGTGCCACCGGGACCCTATTAATAAGGCTGCGCTGTCCGTCCGTCTGTCACAGGGCTGTATGTTTTGAACCGTAAAAGATCGACGCTTGTTTTTTTTCCAAAGTGTGCACTATTATGGCCGCTATTACAAAAAATAATAAAAATAAGATAAAGTAAAAAATTACAGGGGCCATACAAGAAAAGTATTTAGAAAAAAACTTTTTTACAAAAAATTAAACCGACGAAAAAAGAAACTGAAAAGAAAAAAATAAATCTTTCAGTCTAACTAAGCTCTTAAATTAATGTCAATTACAAATTTTGAGTCGGCGCCAAACAATCACCGCAGATCGATTAACGACGATCAATCAAGCTGACATAAGTTTTCATGGTGCCTTGTATGTTTGGCACCGACTCAAAATTTGTAATTGACATTAATTTAAGAGCTTAGTTAGACTGAAAGATTTATTTTTTGCTTTTCAGTTTCTTTTTTCGTCGGTTTAATTTTTTGTAAAAAAGATTTTTATTTTTCGCTTTTCAGTTTCCGTTTCAAATAAATGAACTTATTTATTTATTTAGGACTACCAACAATGGCTTACACTACAGATGTCTTTAATAAAAAAAACATGAAATTAAAACTTAGTACAGTGGATTAATTAGGTACTTTAAGGTAAACACCACATTACCCAAATTAAATTATGTTAATTGACAACTTGGGTACATGACAACTTTTCAAGCAATCTTAATACCGGGGAAAAATATGCTAGATTCAAAAGTCATCATAAAGGTTTCTTAACAAATTAGACAAACAGTTAAAAATTTTAGATTTCAGCTTAGGGAATCAAAGTGTTAATCGATTAGATAGCTATTACATAGTAAAACCTTGCAAAACCTAGCATATAGACAGTTATATGCTATACCGATTTTCTCTGTGGAGGACAAAGAGTAGTAACAGGTCTACGCGGAATTCATGACGGACGGAGCACGCAAGATATTGAGTGCGAGCAGTGGAGGCTAGTCGATAATTTCTTTATGAAATTTACATACAAACATTGCGTCGTTTAAACATCTTCGTTCTTCTAAGTGTTGAAGAAATTCAAGCTATTTTCTTTTAATAAGAAGATGTCTTTTTAGCTAAACCAACAAAAACAGCTAGATGCCAATCAAAGCGTTTTTGAACGTGTTCTAGACGCAAACTATTCGTAGCACAGTGCGGCCGCCACATCATATTACAGTATTCTGCTACATATCAACTACAAAGTGCATTGTCTTATGACAAAAACCCAGCATCTTGGACGCTTTTTTGGGGCTTGTATTTAAACGCCTACCAGAAAAGTGCCTATTTTACTACCAACAAATTCGAAATACCTGCCAGAATGGATAAATGCTCACCAAATTGTGTTTCCTAAAGTATTGTAGAAATTAACCTATTTGCCTTTTTATTCTATGCCATAAAGATTTATAAACGTCTTTTAATTTCTTACTACCAGCCAAGATAGCTCGACGGAGCCCCGCTTAGCGTGGCTCCTATTTCTGTAACCAACCAAACCTCGGGGTGCCCCTGACGTCGACCGGCGTGGGTTAGGGTTAATAAGCAGGTCGACGGAGCCCCGCTCCGCGGGGCTCCTATTTCTGTCTAAAGGGTTTAAAGGAACCTAACCAACCGAACCTCGGGGTGCCCCTGATGTCGACCGTCTATGGTTAGATTTGGTGAGCATTTATCCATTTTGTTAGGCAATAAGAATATAAATACAACACGTACAATTATTCTGATGAGTGTATAATTATTTTGGAACTTAAGGCGTTGTTCTTTAGGCACCTCGGTATAGAGAGGGTTTATTTTATTTGAAGTTAACATATTTTACTTTGGTACTTAGTCTTAGAGTGATATTTTCTAGAACTGTTTGTGGTACGTACTTGTAATAAGGAGTGTTCATATCTTGTATGAGTTTATATTTGAGTGCTAGTTTTTGATGGATGACTTTTGCTACCTGATTGTGTCTATTATGTATAGTCTGTTTTAATATTATTTTTATTATTACTTTGCCTTTAATTATAAGATTATTTGCTCCTGTATATTTAACGTAGTAACACTTCATTGAGTTCAAATACTTTTTTTTTATTTTTGCACCATTCATCATCATCATCATCAGCCTATATTTGTCCACTACTGGACGTAAGCCTCTCCTAGTGAACGCCATTGAGCCCGATCCATGGCTCTCGGCATCCAGTCTCTGCCAGCCGCATTTCGCAAGTCGTCAGTCCACCTGGCCGGCGGGCGCCCCACACTACGTTTGCCTAAACGCGTTCTCCACTCTTGAACTTCAACGAGAGATGTGACCAGCCCATTGCAGCTTCAGCTTGCTTAGTCTTTGGGCTATGTCGATTACCTTGGTTCTCTGGTGGATAACGTCGTTTTGGATTTTATCCTTCAGAGAGACTCCAAGCATAGCTCTTTCCATAGCTCGCTGAGTGACTTTAAACTTATGGACCAGTCTCTCCGTGAGTGTCGATGTTTCTACTCCGTAAGTCGTAACCAGTAGGACACACGCGTTGAAGACTGTCGTCTTTGGGCACTGCGGTATAGACGAGGAGAAGACCTGATGAATTTTACCAAATGCTGCCCATCCCAGCTGAATCCTACTATCGGGTTCCCTCTCAAAATTGAGTTGGGCCTATAGTTTTTATGTTGAAATTGTTATCCCTTTTATGTATAGTCACCATCTTTGCCACTTTCCATTTTATAGGGAATATGCCAGAAGTTAAGGATTTGCTGTTTATAGCTGTAATAAATATTACCTTTATTAATTTATAAGCATTTGAATGTTTTGAGTATGCTCTCACTGCTAATATTTAGAACTTCCCTCGACTGCCTTTCGTACCCAACATCACACCCTCTATGACAGTCATACTCCAGCTAGGCTTAAATTTCTCATCAAGATGAATGAAACAAGGCCAAACACGATCTAACTGCTGTAAGCTGTCGAGGAGCCCTCTCGACTGTCTTCCCTCTCCATCATCAGATGATCTTCAGGTCTCTTTTTTGTTGAAGCATCATTAGAACTACGTATATGTGCCAAGTTTCAACAGAATCGGTTCACAAGGGAACATTCTGTAGGTGAAAAATCATTTAACCCCTTTTTTCTACCCTTAGGGGTGGATTTCGTTTTTCAATTTTAAATGGGACCAACTTTGGGGCATACTCTTTCCATTAAAAAAACAATCATCAAAATCGGACTACTCGGTAAAAAGTTATGCGTGGTCATACATAAAAAAAAAAAAAAAAAATATATATATACGGGTCGACTTGAGAACCTCCTCCTTTTTTTTCGTCGGTTAAAAATACATAATTTTTTACTTTATTTTATTTTTATTATTTGTTGATATAGCGATCAATAGTACGAGTAGTACACACTTTGTGAAAATTTTAAAACACTACATTATGTAATGTTAATTATTGTACGGTGGTAGCGAACCCTTCGTGTGCGAGTCCGACTTGTACTTGGCCGATTTTTCAGCACGTACTGTGAAAATTCTTTACAGTGGCCCTGGTTTCAGAGTTTCCTTTTGTAGAATATTAACAGCAACTGAAGTAAATGCTGGGGAAGGTTCTAATAAGCCTTTTGAGTGGATGTTGGCACTTAGTATTTTGTGGAGGAAATTGTAACGGGAGGATGAAAGATTGACTTTTTTAATGCAATTTGGATAGATTTTGCTTTGATGCAGTATTGTGTCAACGTTCCACTTAAGGGGATTCCTTCAATGTAGTCCGCGAAATTTTAAACTTCTTGGTTTTTTACAAATTGTGGCGCTGTTTTACGTGATATATTGATGAAAATTATATTTGCAGCAAATCGTCATAATTTCACGAAATATTATTATTACCGGCAAATATATTTAGCTTTATTGATGTTTTATATTAGTATAATTTAGTAATTATGTTTTTTATAACACCAGAGTATTCGATCATTTCGATCAACATGCAACGAAAAACAGCGCTATAATTTGCAAATATCGTAACGAACTTTGAACTTTACGGGCTAGATCGGCGGATGTCCCTCAAGGGTGAAGTCACAGGGGACAATGTCAAAGTCAAATCATGTAATTCAAGTAGGCCATTAAAAAGCACTTTTGAACGTCAAAATAGCCAAGAAAATAGAATTGATTCTAGGCACCCTGTCCCAAAGGTAATTTCGTATGGAGAAGAACGGGCAAGAAACTCCATCCATCCAATTTGGGACTTCCTCATTTTAAAAGCTAACCTAATACTGTGCTCACCAATTTGTATGGTATGGACAGTGAAAATAGCGATATATTTTACGATTCTTGTGGTAGATCAATTAAGATAATGGGTATAATATTTGGATTGATGACAGTTTGTACCAAACGCAGCGGCATTTTTATATTGGCAACATAATGATTAGACGCCATTTTATTGCCCACCGTCCCTTTCGCTGTCGATATATAAAAATACCGCTGCGTTTGGTAGAAATTATCATCAAAAGAAATAACCTATTATCGTAATTGTCCCAATAAACTGGGCCTTTGGTTTTGCACTGTTCTGAGTGAGCAATTTTTTGTATTTTCTCACTAATTTAACTTCGATGACAAAACAGCAGTACGTAGTAGTAACTTTATTTAAATGAATTAAACCATTTTTGCTGTCAGTCTTAATGTCCATCACACTATAGGTTTTCACAATGTAAATAAGTGCTTATTTGTAAAACCAAATACAACACACGTAGGGTTAGAGAGAACAGACTGGTACAACCACAGATAACAAATTATTATGGTAAGAGAACATTGAAGTATGTGGTACCTAAAGTGTTTAACAAAAAAACTTTTTTACAAAAAATTAAACCGACGAAAAAAGAAACTGAAAAGCAAAAAATAAATCTTTCAGTCTAACTAAGCTCTTAAATTAATGTAAATTACAAATTTTGAGTCGGCGCCAAACAATCACCGCAGATCGATTAACGACGGTCAATCAAGCTGCCATAAGTTTTCATGGCGCCTTGTATGTTTGGCGCCGACTCAAAATTTGTAATTTACATTAATTTAAGAGCTTAGTTAGACTGAAAGATTTATTTTTTGCTTTTCAGTTTCTTTTTTCGTCGGTTTAATTTTTTGTAAAAAAGTTTTTTATTTTTCACTTTTCAGTTTCCGTTTCAAATAAATGAACTTATTTATTTATTTAGGACTACCAACAATAGCTTACAATACAGATGTCTTTAAAAAAAACATGAAATTAAAACTTAGTACAGTGGGTTAATTAGGTACTTTAAGGTAAACACCACATTACCCAAATTAAATTATGTTAATTGACAACTTGGGTACATGACAAGTTTTCAAGCAATCTTAATACCGGGGAAAAATATGCTAGATTCAAAAGTCATCATAAAGGTTTCATAACAAATCAGACAAACAGTCAAGAATTTTAGATTTCAGCTTAGGGAATCAAAGTGTAAATCGATTAGATCGCTATTACATAGTAAAACCTTGCAAAACCTAGCATAAAGACAGTTGTATGCTATACCGATTTTCTCTGTGGAGGACAAAGAGTAGTAACAGGTCTACGCGGAATTCATGACGGACGGAGCACGCAAGATATTGAGTGCGAGCAGTGAAGGCTAGTCGATAATTCCTTTATGAAATTTACATACAAACATTGCGTCGTTTAAACATCTTCGTTCTTCTAAAGTGTTGAAGAAATTCAAGCTATTTTTTTTTATAAGAAGATGACCTTTTAGCTATGCCAACAGAAACAGCTAGATGCCAATCAAAGCGTTTTTGAACGTGTTCTAGACGCAAACTATTCGTAGCACAGTGCGGCCGCCACATCATATTACAGTATTCTGCTACATATCAACTACAAAGTGCACTGTCTTATGACAGAAACCCAGCATCTTGGACGCTTTTTTGGGGCTTGTATTTAAACGCCTACCAGAAAAGTGCCTATTTTACTACCAACAAATTCGAGATACCTGCCAGAATGGATAAATGCTCACCAAATTGTGTTTCATAAAGTATTGTAGAAATGAACCTAATTTCCTTTTTATTCTATGCCATAAAGATTTATAAACGTCTTTTAATTTCTTACCACCTGCCAAGATAGCTCGACGGAGCCCCGCTTAGCGTGGCTCCTATTTCTGTAACCAACCAAACCTCGGGGTGCCCCTGATGTCGACCGGCGTGGGTTAGGGTTAATAAGCAGGTCGACGGAGCCCCGCTCCGCGGGGCTCCTATTTCTGTCTAAAGGGTTTAAAGGAACCTAACCAACCGAACTTCGGGGTGCCCCTGATGTCGACCGTTTATGGTTAGATTTGGTGAGCATTTATCCATTTTGGTAGGCAATAAGAATATAAATACAACACGTACAATTATTCTGATGAGTGTATAATTATTTTGGAACTTAAGGCGTTGTTCTTTAGGCACCTCGGTATAGAGAGGGTTTATTTTATTTGAAGTTAACATATTTTACTTTGGTACTTAGTCTTAGAGTGATATTTTCTAGAACTGTTTGTGGTACGTACTTGTAATAAGGAGTGTTCATATCTTGTATGAGTTTATATTTGAGTGCTAGTTTTTGATGGATGACTTTTGCTACCTGATTGTGTCTATGTGTATAGTCTGTTTTAATATTATTATTATTATTACTTTGCCTTTAATTATAAGATTATTTGTTCCTGTATATTTAACGTAGTAACACTTCATTTAGTTCAAATACATTTCTTTATTTTTGCACCATTCATCATCATCATCAGCCTATATTTGTCCACTACTGGACGTAAGCCTATTCTAGTGAACGCCATTGAGCCCGATCCCTGGCTCTCGTCATCCAGTCTCTGCCAGCCGCATTTCGCAAGTCGTCAGTCCACCTGGCCGGCGGGCGCCCCACACTACGTTTGCCTAAACGCGATCTCCACTCTTGAACTTCAACGAGAGATGTGACTAGCCCATTGCAGCTTCAGTCTTCAGCTTAGTCTTTGGGCTATGTCGATTACCTTGGTTCTCTGGTGGATAACGTCGTTTTGGATTTTATCCTTCAGAGAGACTCCAAGCATAGCTCTCTCCATAGCTCGCTGAGTGACTTTAAACTTATGGACCAATCTCACCGTGAGTGTCGACGTTTCTACTCCGTAAGTCGTAACCAGTAGGACACACGCGTTGAAGACTGGCGTCTTTGGGCACTGCGGTATAGACGAGGAGAAGACCTGATGAAGTTTACCAAATGCTGCCCATCCCAGCTGAATCCTACTATCGGCTTCCCTCTCAAAATTGAGTTGGGCCTATAGTTTTTATGTTGAAATTGTTATCCCATTTATGTATAGTCACCCTCTTTGCCACTTTCCATTTTATAGAGAATATGCCAGAAGTTAAGGATTTGCTGTTAATAGCTGTAATAAATATTACCTTTATTAATTTATAAGCTTTTGAATGTTTTAAGTATGCTCTCACTGCTAATATTTAGAACTTCCCTCGACTGCCTTCCGTACCCAACATCACACCCTCTATGACAGTCATACTCCAGCTAGGCTTAAAGTTCTCATCAAGATGAATGAAATAAGCCCAAACACGATCTAACTGCTGTAAGCTGTCGAGGAGCCCTCTCGACTGTCTTCCGTCTCCATCATCAGATGATCTTCAGGTCTCTTTTTTGTTGAAGCATCATTAGAATTACGTATATGTGCCAAGTTTCAACAGAATCGGTTCACAAGGGAACATTCTGTAGGTGAAAAATCATTTAACCCCTATTTTTCTACCCTTAGGGGTGGATTTCGTTTTTCAATTTTAAATGGGACCAACTTTGGGGTATACTCTTTCCATTAAAAAAAGAATCATCAAAATCGGACTACTCGGTAAAAAGTTATGCGTGGTCATACAAAAAATATATATATATATATATATATATATATATATATATATATATATATATATATATATATATATATACGGGTCGACTTGAGAACCTCCTCCTTTTTTTTCGTCGGTTAAAAATAGCTTTTATTAAGAGAAAAAGTAAAAATTAGTAAAGGATCACTTAAAACAAAATTAAAAAACTTTTTGCAGGATAGCAAACAGAACTAATTAGTAATTACATACAAATCACCATACATACAAAACCATAACAGTATATTGTTTAAGTAGTCGTAAGGGTTCATTGTTATGAAAAAGAGCGCCTCTCGCCATCAAACGTAAAAGTTTGGCGAGTTTAGAATTAACTAACCCCTCTGTATTATAATTTCATTAAATAAATACAAAAAAAATGGAAGCACCATTTTACGATGACACTAGTTTTACCGAAAATTTCGGAGTCCATTTAACTTTGTTCCATTTTCCGACGTTTGGAGCACTTCGTTGTTCTCTTTTGGTGCACTAGTTTCATTTCGTTTCTTGTATTTTTATTGCCTTGTGTCATAATTATCAAACGTTTTGTTATACACCTCTTATGTCCAATTTCTGAGGTGTTTTTAACCGGAATTTGTCGAAATCAATAGTAGTACTATATCGATAATTTTATAAATTACGTTTCTGATCTGAACACTACTGACCACTCCGCTATAAAAGAACTTCTCTAGTTAACTTTGTCGAATGAATGACGAAGTAATTAAATGAATAGCTATTAAAGTGTGTCTCGGGACTTTAGAAATTGGGCAGTAATCAAGGAAGAGGCCAGAGAGATGGCCAAGCCAAAGAAGTGGACGGTTTGTGGGGTGAAGGTACAACTGCACACTTAGTTAATTTTTCATTACATTTTTTTTTTTAATGCAAATGCGGCAAAAACACACAACAAAACAATACCTACGCATTGCGGAGTGTGTTAAATGTACAACAAACTTCGCTTAAATATTATTAAATATTTTTTGAGAGCAAACGACAAACATTATTTACATTTGGTATACATTTATATATTATTAGGTTTATTTTATTTTTGTTGATTTGAAAGATTTAGACGATATTACCTAAATAGATATGTGTCGAAGTGTTTCCTAAGGTTGCCAAAACACTTTAGGTATAAAAGTAAAAAGAATAGGTACATAAAGAATACAGGGCTGTAGCCATTTTCCAACAACTTTATGGCGTACAAAACGAAAACATAGGAACATTAGACTGAATTTTTTATTTGCCAAAATTTGCATTTCACCTCACGTAAAAAGGGGTAATGGAAAAGCTGTCCTAATATTGGTTCTACAACGTCTATTTTCCTTTGTACTGGACCCCTTAATTAAATCTTTTCACACTTGTTTTGCTTACGTCATCGTTTTGTTACAGAAATATGTGAGCGAACTGACGACTGTTCGAGACTGCGTGCCAACGTGCAGTGAAAAAGGTAATGTACCCTAAGAACTTAATTCTTTATCTACCCTCCAGTAGGTATATCCTATCACCAGTATATGATATACAAGGTGTAAGGAGCATCGATGCGCAAACTGTTGCCATGAATTCAGAACCTGATTCTGGACCCACAAGTTGTTGACATTTTTCATTTGTTATTTAAAAAAAGAATTTGCTGTTCTATACATTTTGACGGCGTAGGACTGCCCTTTTTTTATAAAACAGTAGATATTTTTTAAATAACCGACGCAAATTTTCTACTATTCTTTGATTTCTATTTTTTCTAATTTCTATTTCTAACTTTTTTTCTTTTTGCTGAATACATGATAACAGTTTGCGTCAATTGGTTTAAAGACAAGGTATTGTAGAGGTATACTGTACACTGACATGGCTGTAGCATGCAACCTCCACGAGTCTGTTTTATTTTGATTTTCTAAATACGAGACAAACATTGATTATATATTATATTTAGAATAGAAGAAAATAAACAGTAGGAGGCACTTTAGCTAACAAGCGTATGTCATGATATAAAAATATATAATGTATGAACATAGATAAATGCTCAGAATAATAACGCATAGAAACCTAGTATGAGTACAAAAAGTGAGGCAACTAAAACTGAACCATTAGTGGCTTACCTCTCTTGGCGAGCTGTCAGTATTCAAGGTCATGTTTCGTCGAACACAGCTCGCGAGTAAATAATTTAAAATGAGTTTGTAGCGTGAAAGGATGTCATAGCACTTCAGGAAAACAAATAAAATGTGATCAAATTACATTTCACAAGTAAGTACTTACATTTTATACACAATTTTTACGTAAATCGATCATCAAACAAAAATTCTAATGACCTAACTTATCACAATACAGTGTTGCTATTTGTGAGGAAAAAAATACCGACATTGCTTTCAATTTTGTTCAAATTTTTGTTTGGCAAAAATAATTGTTTTTGGTGTACCTACCAACTATGCTATTGAATACGATATCACATTTTGCCAGTGTCGAGAAAATAAATTGGCTTTAGGTAATTTTTGTTATATCTCAAAAAGAGTAAATACTATAAGAGACGTTGAGTCAAAGCGGAAACTCTTTAGGAAGCAGTTGCAACTGCAAGGTTTTTAAATGATAAGCATAAACTGTTGGTTCGAAGAGTGGTAAAATAAAGATTACAATATTATTGATAAACATATTTTTGTAATTTTCTCATACATACTTTTTTTACATGTCAGTGATTAATACATGCCGATAACATTATTATAACACATCACACATCAAACATTTTAAACGCATTGAACGATATCCCATTCTTCATGTGATTAATGGTTCATTTATTTCCTTTTATTTTTAAATAAATTGAATTTTACCTTCCGTAAAAATATGTCTTATTAAATGCAAAATCATCTTCGTCTTATCCAGTTCCTGATAATATAAAATACTTGTCTTGATTTGATCCAGCAACATACTAGTGCGTTTTCCCATTTTTTTGTGGGTAACGGCCTGGTAATGGTATCACTGAAAGCTGTATTTATGTGCGTTTGAGGAACGTAGACACATTCGGCTCACGCACACAAAGAAAGTGAAGTGGACACACGATATCGCTCGTGTTTTGTTCTAGACGCGGCTTCTATGCATTATTATTCTAAGGATAAATGATTAGTCTCCCTGCGCTCGACTAGATACCGCCAGAGTACTTGTCAAATGCGGCAGAAAATACTACGCCGAAGTCGGCGTACCCGAGCCAGTCACACTGCAAGCTATGTGTGACGTGTATGTACCAAATGTTTTATACAATTTTGGGCATAATCCGAAGTAAAATGCCAGTTTGCGTAGTGAAACTGTATAAAAATAATACTACAAGAAATAAGAAGGACCCTGGGATCATACACCATCATTAAGTATCGTATAATTTCGAAATTTCAACATAAAATAACATGAACCCTAAACGCCATTCAGTGTTGCCGCGTATACAAGAATCAAGTTCCCCGTGGATGAGATTTTTATAATGTGAATTTATTGTTTTTGTATTTTATTATATAACCTATTTCATTTATCTAACCTAGTTATTATATACTTAACCTAGTTCTATAAATTATTTAATGTTTATTTTTGTAATCTATACACTTAAGGTGTAAAAATGTTTGCTGACACTATTTCAAGGGGTGATTCTATCCATGAAACTGAGGAACTTTTCCCAAGGAACATGTACCGAAACATTAAAAAAAAAGTCTTCCCATAAAAGATGCGCAATCAGCTGATTGACTTACTACGGGAAAACGAACTTTATTTTTTGTATTTCGACTCATGTTCCTGAAATGTAAACTTCGTGTCTGTACATCAAAAATATTCGAGGGGATGAAGGATACGTGAGAGAAGAAATTAGTTTTTTTTTTTTTTTTATAATTTTTAATCTTCTATTTATTGATATACATACCTACCTTCCATTTTTCTAAAGAAGTAACCTACACCTAACGTATACACAAATATTTTTATACATTCGCTTTTAATTTATTCTTCATTTTTAAGTATTTTCTGAGCTACATTTATAACTCAACTAATAGACCACAGCATAAAATATGTTTTCCCATTAACTCGGGTAACAGTTGAGCAGCTGGTAGCACAATCTTCACGCACACTAGTTGTCAATGTCAACTGACAAAATGTCAAGTGGCGATGTCTTACACACACTACAATAATAAGTTTCCGCATTCACGGAGCTATTGTTTTTGGATAGCGCGGTATCTAGTCGAGCGCAGCGAGACTAATCATTTATCTAAGTGTATGAATGAATTTAAAGATCTTAAAAATTTCGCTATAAAAGTAAATAGTATTTTATTGAGTAACGTCCCGGTGAAATAACGACGAAGAGTTATTATAGTACGCTGAACAACATAACAAGGAAAATAAAATATAACTACACTTACCAGTTCTCATTCCACAATCATATTTCCTACAGCCTTAGAGTAATACAACCTGCAAAATAACCCAAAATTTATGCAAAAAAGCTATGTATAATCTCCATAATAAATTATTGTTTGGTGAGCAAACCAATAAAGAGCCCAGAGGCCCCAATAACCTGACACTGCATTGTTTTGAGCCGGCGCGGACGGCGCCAGTTTTTTGTTTATAATTTAAATGAGTAACCCTTTCTGTGCTGTAACCTCCCACCATTGACTTATATCCAATAAATTTTACGACGCAATTCAATGAAAATAAAAAGGCATACATTTAATTGAACCTCAAATAATTCACATTTAGCGCTCTTAAAAATATTATTTTACACTCCAATATAATGGTTGCGTCTCTTTTTTTGAACCTTAAATAATTAATATTTTGGGTTCCTAAAAATACTAAATAGCAAAGTAACTGCGACCAACTTGGGTGTTGCGTTTGGTTACACTTCAAACCTAACCTAACGAAATTGGTCGCGGTGCCCTAGTTTAGTTACTGCAACCAGAGAAAAGGCCAGAAATGTAAAAAAAGCCTTATTCATAAAAAAATAATCGGGGCAGTCTTTGGGGACTGCCGATAGAAGTAAAAACTAAGTAACTTGTAAACCCGCTTATGGAAAGGGTGTATACACAGTATACATATAGCTCATGGTAACCCCGGTGACGATGACGCGAGTTCTATGATTTTTGTTCACCCAAAAAGTACTCAATGCGCCTAAAGAAGTTTTCACTTCAAAGATGTGCAGAAGTCCAACACGTTTTAAAGCTTCATTAATTTAAAAAAGCGTACATCATTAGAAGGTCATTAAGTTTTTAGAGGATCAGTTAAGTAAATATTTCCCAAATAAAAAGAGCTGACTGTTTAATGAAGTTAGTGTTATTTACGCTAGTTATTCGCTTCAGTATAATACTAAATGATTTTTGCTACCAAATATAGTATAAGTTTAAAACATATCACTAACAAAGCGTGAATCAAACAGAACAAAGCAATCCAATCAATTTAAATTTAAATACCTAATTACAAGCCGTCAGCGCTCCCAACTCCTGAAATTAAATAACAATTTATTGTACGATCCCAACCGTTTCATTTTTAATAAAAACATCTCATCATTTATACTGAGTTTAGGGTTTCAATGAAGGGTTAGAATAATCTTTTAGTTGGCTACAAAAGATTAGTGTAAGGGTTTATTTTTAAGAAATTGAATTATGGTTCTTGAAATGATATACGGATGTTCATGAACTGGTGCTGTCAGTAGGGACTGATTATCTCTTAGCTGCCACGGCTTATTTTGATTTAATTTATATTTGAATGGTTTTATCTTTTTATTACGAACGCATTTAACGTTCTGCATCGTTCTCAGATGCATAATTTCAGCATGAATGATGTAACCAATATTTTGTAACCATATTTTGATTTAAAAGAGTGTCCGTAGAGTTTCTTGCCCGTTCTTCTCCATAGGTACATACTACGCTTTGGAATGGGCAACTAGCTTCATCTTTCTGACCGACCGACCCCTTCACTTCAAAGTGACTGTAGTTGGTTTATTTGAATTAAATGCACTGAGTTTTAATTTGAGTTTGATGCTATTTATACGTTAAAAATACAATAAGATGCTCTAGCTTAATTTGCATGCATCCTCCTGTCTGATAACAACAACAAACTACGATCTTTCAAGCTTCAAATTCTTCGTTTAGCATTTGTCACAGCAGTCACTAGGAGACAATGCTCAGCAATGGTGATTATTTTAAGAAGCTTGTGTATCATACAAATTGGTAGTGATAGACCGATAACACAAACTCTAACATTAGTATACCGCAGCCAGAGATGCGCCTGCGCAGGCAGACCTCTCCGGTAGAACGTAACATGTTACATGGCTGCCATGATTCCACTTATTAAATTCTGGAACATTACGAAAACCGTTACAAAAGATCGAACACGTATCTTTTTATCCCCGTTTTCCTGATATAAATTGTTTTCTTCCATTCCTTAAAACAAATGATAAATTGGCTATCCTTTATCATCTCTAAGATGACGGTAAGAAATGTTCGGACAATGGTCCTAGACAATATGCTAGTGAGTTGTCATTAGCTTTGTATTGTGTCAATTCTTGGGCCAATAGTTACTAGGATACTATACTACTTCCTCATAGTGTTTTCGGGCTGATTGCCAGGGTATGTATTGGTATAGTGTACTTTCAAAAGCTAAAATTTTTTGACAAACCAAGAATTGTAGTTCAAAATACTGTGTAAATGTGTATTTGTTAAGATCCTGTTGACCTGTATTGCTATGTGGGTATCGGCCCCGGCTTACGAGTTGTAGGTCATGGGTTCGAACTCCGGCAGGCGCTTTCCTTTGAGTAAATAATTTCACCACCTCTGCTCTCAAAACGGTGAAGAAAAATATCGTGAGGAAACCGGCAAGTCGTAGAGCCAAAAATTTAAAGACGCGACGTCTACCAACCCGCACTGGACCCGCGTGGTACATTACAGCCCACTCCCTCTCGAAGATAGGAGGCCTGTGTCCCAGCAGTGGGAACATTATAGGCTGATTATGCTTATCTTACCTTAACCTTAACTTATTCATATGCTCGAAGGAGAAATTTTGTATTACGAACCGATCGTCATTTAAAAAGGCACTTCATTTTAACTACGATACGAACAAAATATTAATATTAGGTACTTATATTTATGGAAACTACAAAGAAAATCAGCTGTTCTAATTAATTTATTTTATTTCAGTTTAAATTCAGTTGAACGGTAATGTGTAAATATAATTAGAGTGAACAAAAATACGGTTAGGGAAATTAGTCGTTAATCAAATTGACACACTACATCAATTTGCCGTGTTCTAGCCATTTCATATAACTGTAAAATCATGACAGCTGTGATTTGCATATACGGACAATTTAAATTGGAAGTCGATTTGCTTAAACATTATTCAGGCAGCAGCCTTTGTTATTTCGTCATAGATCTCGAAAGCTAACCTGATCTTCAAACTCGAGATACCATCATCGAGATGCTCGCCATAGATCGTAAGGCATTCGGGAATATTCGGGACAGACGTTACACGACGTGCTTTTCATTTCAGGGAGAGTATTTCTAAGTGCAAACAGTGGTCGGCCTGCTACGGTGAACTATGATATCAATGCTTACATTATAGTGTAAGCATTGATACGGTATTATATGGTAGATACTGTTATTCGTGGTCGATCGATCTAGTAGGAAATCGATGTTCTCGGCATATTGGCTATAATATATCTCTTTCCCCACTACTTAGAGCAGATTTCACTAAAGCCAGATATCACTTATCGGCTTAGTTCTCGTTTCTAAATTGATATTAGACAGTGGTGCCGATTCTCCTGTCACAAAATTCTCTAAACTAGACTAAAAATCACTAAGATTTCGTTTATTCCTGTCAAAAGACGATTTCTCATTCTAAAATAGACTAAAGTGACACAACTTAACTATATTTTAGTTTGATAGCACTAAGATGGTACTGATTTATTAGTTTAGTGAAAATGGCAATTTTGCTATTCTCAATTTCACGTTTTTCACCTAAAATTTTGGTTGTCTTAACTAAATCTGGCTATTTTTAATCGCGATTAAAAAGGTGTGGAATAAAATTAGTTGTCATGAACTAAGATTCACCACAACACCTCGACTTCAGGGGAAAAACCAGTACTGTATTTTTTTATTATTTTGCTTATATCTCGAAAACGGTGTGTCCTATCGCAAAAATAATGAAAATTTCGACCCCCTTTATGAAACCCTTAAACCCATATAACTCTACATGTTGTTTTTTTTTTTTTTTTTTTGATACAAAAAGTATAAAATTCCATATAAAACACGCCGAGGCTGCCACCCATGCAAGCCTCCGTCTCTAAAAAAAATTCACGGGGTAGGGCAAACAAGTACCTACCATGTGGAGTTGCGATTGTCAAATTAAATTTTAGTTGCGTCAAAATGATTTTTAAATTTAGAGATATTTTATTGCAGAATAATAGCTTTAAGATTCTCATAGCCAAAAAGTAAGGAATTTTAGTGATAGTTTAGTTAGTTTAGTTCGGTGTACAAGAGAATCGGCACCATTATGTATTGAGAAATTGATAAGTTTCAATGTTATTCCTGGAATCAAATAGAGTGGCACGCAAATCGACGCACAACCGGTTACCATAGATTCAGTTTAATAATGTGATTCTGGAAACCACCGCGTATAAATTTTCGTGGGTAATTTAAGAAAAAAACAGCTTTTCCATACATTTCCACCGCGTAAGTATTGCACTTTTGTAGGAAAAGCACTTTTTTTTTTATAACCGAGGATAAATTTCTACGCTAGGTGACTAGAATCACGTACTGAGTTCATGGCTTCAGTTTGCGCCTTTCCCCACCACCCTTTATATCCAACGTTGGTTAAATCGGCCCTTAGTATTGCAAAGTAAGGGATTACTTTAGGGAATTGGTAGGAACATCTTTGGAGCTTGTAGCAATTTCGATCCCCAAAATATTATAACCATCATTAAAAGATTTTGGCTATTTGAGAGACGATTTAAACGGGAATTGGGCCGTCCATTTTAAGTCGCCTAGTCTTCGCGAGCTGCACCTCGAATATAATTTAAAGATTAATTACTGAGCCCTTTGCGATGGTAATTCAAAAATTATGGAAAGTTTAGTAAGGATAACATTAATAAATTATTTATTAAAGTTCTAAATTTTGATGTAACAGTAAAAAGTTTTGATGTAACATCAAAGCTAACAAAAGGGTTAGTTAATCTACATTTTTGTAGATTATATTCTACAAAACAAACTTATTTTATTTTGTTGTTTCGGTTCCTTTAGCAGGTATTTTATTTTGCCTATAATCCAACTAGAGCCTATACCAATAATTTTAATGTAAGTGCTTAAGGTGAACCCTCAAATATAGCCCATCACAGCATAATCAGCCTATAATGTTCCCACTGCTGGGACACAGGCCTCCTCTCGGTCAAATATAGCCCGCCAAATTCAAATTTTCTTTGGTTTTTTGCTAATTGCAGCTCTTTTTTACATCGTATGCTGATTAAAATACGATTCACGACTCAAGGAATAATATATTTATTAAATAATAATCATCAATTTCATATCAATCGTCAAACTTTGGAAATTTATTCCACCTAAGAATTTTCATATGCAATATTTTGAAAAATTCTTAATTGGAACAAATTTCCGAACTGTCGGAAAAAATCCCACGGGAACGTACGACCGGGATTGAAAATACCTTAAGTGTGAATCCAGGTAAACAATATATTAATTCCGTAATAAATTGTTTTCATATAACTAACTCTATTGGTAAACGTGGTGCACGCCAGTAAAACTCCCAGTGGGCATGATTTTTTCCGACATGTTCAACAATCATAGTCATATTTCAGCTAATTTACGAAAAAACTTAATGAAATACACTTAAACCTTTTGCATGAATAACTCCGTCCATTGGGTAAGTAATAGATGATATAACAACAAAATCTCTAATATTAACAACATGTTACAACGGAACCTATAATTTTATTTAATATAGCGATTAGTTAATATAATGAATGATTGATATAATTTTGAAATAACATTTTTTTTTATATTTTTTTTGTTTGAGCCTACAACGTCCTGCGCGTGCAATACAACAATGCCTTCAGGATGCTGTTGCGGTTGCCACGACGTTGCAGTGCGTCGGGAATGTTTGCTGAAGCAAGTACGGATGGCTTTCACGCCATCATGCGTAAGAAAGCGGCTTCCCTACTGCAAGGTTTGCGTAGCACTCGGAACGGCATCCAGAAAATGATTGTTAGCAGAGTGGACTGCCCCATCCAAAGGCACTGGGTAGAATTAGGTATAGGTTTATGTTAAATAGAATTAAGTACTAACATCAATAACATAGCATGTAAGCACAGTTTGTTTTAACCACTAACTATGTATGGACTGCTTAGGTCTGAAATAAAGATATTTTATTTTATTTATTTATTTTATAACATACATTAAATATAACATCGTTTGACTTAACATACATTAAATATAAAATCGTTTGACATACCACTCAAAAGATATATAACTTATTTGGTCTAATATAATGAAAACGCCTACTTAAAAACACAAAGCAAAATTACATAGACACGGGTTAGTTTACGGGTAAGTTCTATCGTAGTTATAGGTAATAGTAACCTAAGTAGATATTAAACATAACTAGTAACTGATTACCAGCTGCGCTGAGATAGGTCGACGGAGCCCCGCTTGGCGGGGCTCCTAATTCTGGGTGGTTTAAAAAAAATAACCACAAATAACTTCTAACCTAACCTATCCGAGTCGGGGTACTCTGAGTCGGGGTGTTAACCATAATGACGTTTTTTATATATATAAAACGCTAGACCAAATGATTTTCGATTACATAAACGTTAGATCAAACAACGTTATACTTATTAAGTTTTAGAATAAATAAATGTTTGTAAAGAAATTATATCAACAGTTGGTATATCTCACGTTGATTATATCTTATGAACGATAACAAAATGAAATTAGACCAAATGAGTTTATACGTTATGAGACGCACCTCCGTCCATTGGTGAAAACTGTATGAAAATCCGTTAAGCAGTTTTAGAGTTTATCGCGTTCAGACAGACAGACAAACGGGGCGGGGGGACTTTGTTTTATAATACATATGTAGTGAAATGATAAATGTACTATAAGCGTCAACTTATGAAGCTCCTCCTTTTTTCGTCGGTTAAAAATCAATTCAAAATCTTCAAGATATTGACAAAAGAAAATCGATTTATAACACGTTTACATACGTTGAAAGACAGGTACTTTCAAATGTATCGCCACATTCTCGCGTTTGCAATGATTTCTGGCATCAAACGGAATTGCATTTTCATTCTCCGCTGGAATTGGTGTTAGTGGGATTCAGAAAGTGAGCCTTATTGAAAACTATTTTTGCATCTGGAATTTATTTTCGCAAAGATGTGTACCTGTTCGACTATTTAAATTGTTGTACATTTTACATTTCTACTTTGTGGATATAAGGAGAAGATTTGGTACTCAGTGCATTGTCTAGAACTGTGTTATTGTTTGAAGACATCTAGTATCATACCAACTATAACGTCACGATTTCTGCGATTTTTTTTTCTTTATTTATTTATTTATAGGGACTTTTACGCATAGCGTATGTCAGTCCCATCGTATCTTAAACAATTTAACTTTCACAAGACATGGGCCATGAATTTGAACAAACCCTTCGCATCGTCACCACTTGGTTGGGATAAAATTGTATGGAACATGCCTACATCAATTCTGTTCAAATGCATTCTGCGACATGTTTGACAGTATTTACACATTAGAATAGAATAGAATACTCTTTATTATGTACGCCATAAAAAACATTATGTCAAATTTGTATCTTTATACAGTATGCAACCATCATCTGCCTAGCCTTTTCCCAACTATGTTGGGGTCGCTTTTCAGTTTAACCGAATACAGCTGAATACCAGTTTCTGTAAACGTGTAGTGGTATCTACATCGCCACATGCGAGCTTCGCGTCACACTGACGTCATGCAGTCCTCCATCGCGCAAGCATTTTAACGCGCAACTAGCATATACAGGTTAGATTTTTGAGATGGGGCAGCTAGGGCAGCTACCTTAACCGTTGTAGTTACAGGAAAAAGGTTTTAGGAGACTTTACTTAATTAAAAAAGAAATTACAGTCAGCAGGAAAATGCGAAATTTTCACAAACACTTTTTTTATGCGAATCGATCACGTTTCATATTTAATCGTACCACTATCCGGTATAGTGGTACGATTTGACATTTTTTACCGTCTGGAAAAAAATAGGGTAGAACGGAACGGAATAGAAGCATAAGGCACAGAAATCTCATCTTTTAAAAAAAATCTTCTCTCTCTCTATCATTTCGCAGGCGCACCGCTCACATGTCACCGCATGCTCACCCACACTCGCGCGCGCGCCCTTCGTCCCCAGTACCGCGTCCCGCGTTCTGTCCACTGCCCTCCAGCCACCTGCGATTCGTCATAGCGTGACGTCGATCGCTGTTTTTTACGTTTCCGCGTGTGCTTCGGCCGCCCAGTGATTGTTTTGATAATTACCAGTGATCGGAGTAGGTAGATTGAACTGGGGTCATTGATCCGAAACGTATATATTACTATGGACATTCCTCCGGAATTGGTGGATTATTAAAAAAAAACCGGAACTTATGTAGGAATTGTATTCTGCCAGAGTGGAAGGAGTCATTTGATGATTTGCCATCCTCAAAAAAAAGGTAGGAATTGTAATAAAATGAGCAATTTTATTCTTTATTATTCTTCCTATTTTTTTTTGTCACGATTTGACAAAACCCAACTACCAATCAGAACAAAGGATCATGGGTGGTACAATAACCGGTTATCAGAACAATGCGTACGCCCGCCGGAAATACTAAATCCGGAAATACCGGAATTACTTTCCGGAAAAATGGCTTATCCATGTTATTCTTTCTGTGTGCATTTATGATACAAGTACTAAAAATCAATCTACCTACTCCGATCACTGATAATTACGTATGAATACTCCTCACGAGAGTTCGGATAAGGCTAGGAAGATGATGATGAGCTAATTTTTTTTTAAATGCTCGTGTATTTAAGATTGTTTTGACTATTGTAAATTTGGTCTAAATTACAGGAGTTAGGCCCCATTTACATGATGCAAGTTTCTTGCTTATGGTATACAATAAAATTGAAGTACCTAACAAATGACTTGCATGGTCTAAATACTGTATAGACGGTGCAACTTTTATTGTTCACTTATCATTATGGTATGCCACACGCACAGGCAATTAAATCGCACCATGGAAATCAGGATTAAGTAAAGTTATTAGCAACACATCTTGTATAAAAGACTACATACAGTTTGGCAAAGAAAAGTATTACGAGTATGCGATGACAGTAGAAAATAAAAATGTATTTGATATACCGACCGGTTATTATCGATTCAGCCATCGTTATATCGACTTGTGTTCTAAAAATAACATATATCTAAAATAAAGACTTTGGATTCATAGTATTTCTTGCCTTAAACTAAGCAGTAAAAAACTGAGGGCGCCTCTAAGGTACGTGTAAGTACACGTGCCTTAGAGGCGCTCTCAGATAATCCACTCTTTTTTGCCAAGCTGTACCTCTAGAATAGACACAACTAAATCGCAGCACAACATACTTACAACGTCAAAGTTCACACTAAACTAAGACCTTATTGGCAAATTGTCACAAAGCACAGAACCGTACGTCTTAGTTTTGTGCACAAAGCATAAAGTTACTAACTAGACACACTCTACTTATGTCTCTGTTGTGTTCTCAAATTGGCTCGAGGAATCAAGTTACGAGAGACCACTTGAGACCATGCTACAGACATTTAAAAGACCTTACGTAAATGTCTGAATACTGACTCTATGTAGATTTTACTTGGGAATTTATTGGACAAGTGCCTCATGTTTTACCAATAGCTTTTTGTTATAATGACCTTAAATAACTTGCTACTGCTGAGCTCCTGGGTTCCATTCCAAAGTGTTATTGGGTTTTTCCATCTGGAATTTCTCAGTAGCAGCCCGGAGTCTGGATTTGTGCCCTGATGGTTACAATGGGCTCGCCCCCTAATATCTGGCGAAATATGGGTGTACTTTAGGTGCACCTCTGCCCAACCCTTCGGAGAACACAGGCGTGGTGTAATGTTGATGATATGATCCTAAATAACGCCTAACTTCAACGGGCCTATTATTTTTTATGCCACCAAC
This sequence comes from Griposia aprilina, assembly GCA_916610205.1. Lineage (NCBI taxonomy): Eukaryota > Metazoa > Arthropoda > Insecta > Lepidoptera > Noctuidae > Griposia > Griposia aprilina. Next base: position 8,265,437 of record OU744305.1, on the reverse strand, counting down.
GTTGCTGTTTTCAGGTTTAAAGAGTCCTCGAGATTACAAAAAAAAAAATTGTGATTTTTTAACTTTGTCATAGAACCACAGGACAATGACACGTTGGGCATTTTGTGCAGTTGGACATGACAGGAAGTTGTAGCTGTAATAAGTGTAGGTTTCTGTTTTACTTCAGATGGGCAATTAGCATCGTCCAATATCGTCTAAACTTCAAATAGAACTCAAACTTAAAGCATTTATTACAATTAAACCATTTACAGGCACTTTTGAATTGTCAAAGAGTATGTCAGTTAGTCAGAAAGTTGAAGCTAGTTGCCCATTCCAAAACGTAGATCTCTATTGAGAAGAACGGGCAAGGACCTCCAAGCACACTTTTAAATCAAGACATTCAAAATACTGGGTACATTTTTCTTGTTGCTTCTATACAGGGTGTAGAAAGACCCATATCATAGCCATCAACTACGCATTCTGAACATCGAACTAAGTAACATTGCACAAAAATAATTGCTGGGAAACGAATTTAATTTTTGGTCTGAAATACCACTGTTCTTGTTTACGTCAAAAAACGTCAGTAAAAGTTGGAATGTTGGCCTTAAATATCTTCGTAACCAGAAGGTTCCCAGGTGTGGTCCAGTACAAAAAAAAATAAGACGGGGAGTACAAGTGACTTTCGGCTTCGTTAAGTGTCTTTTTACACCCGATAAAGGAGAACATTGTTAAAAAAAAACGATGCAAAAAAAATCAAAATATTATATTATACAATTAAGCCTACCATGACTATCGACACTCGCATAAAACAAGTTAAAACTGGCACCAAACCCCAATACTTTTACCGCAGCCACTGATCTTAAGATTTCCCTTTAAATCTAACATCGTACCGCGATTCAGAATTCCACGGTAACAAATTACATAAAGAGGCGTTGGCTTTGAGCAGCTCTGAATAAAACCGCAATTTGGACATCTCTTATTACCATAACCAGGCTACAAATGGCTGTTAAAAGTACACTTTGTTTTATTATCAACTAGCGGTAGTATATTTTAGTTTTTTTTTCGGTTTTATGTGATTTTGATGATACTTTGTTATTATATAACTATAGACGTTGAGTTTAATCTATCGCTGAGGTTAAACAGCGTATGTCGAGTTTAGCCTCTTGGATTTCTTAGGTCGCAAAGAGAGATACGCCGTCGAACGCCGCAGTAGTCATCCGAATACCTGTGATAGTAGGTATTTCTATGATTCTTCGAAGCAACAGTGAACAGGTATCTTTTGGACATGCTCGTTCCATCAAAGACCTCATCTATTGCTTGCCGCCATGCGAGATAAAATGGAAGTGCAGGCCCATTCACAAATAAAAAAGTTGTTAAACAGAGCTTTCAGAGCAGAGTATATACTAGGAATATAGGACATACTAGGAATCCAATCCCTGCATAATCAGAAAGACTGGACTGCCATGATTGATACAATACTCAGTCTCTTTAATTTGTGTGTTTTTTTTGTAACAAATAAAATTCACTTATTTTATTTCAACTGCAAAATAAAAACGATACGTTTCTATCTACTTATTAACATTCCAAAGACTGTAATATATTCATCACTGCTCCCCAAGCTGTAAAAGTCAACCGAAGGAAATGTAAATTATGGACGACGCTCACCGAAATGGATGCAAGCAGTAAAACATGATAAGAAATTAACTTTAAGCACAAAAAATTCAAATTCTGCCGTAAAAATATCATGGTCCTCACAAAGAAAATTTACCGCATAAAATTGCATGCGATAAAATTGTAGGATGTGTTGCTAGATAGTAGCGAGCAGAAAGCTCACTTCCATTTAAATGATGGACATATTGAAAGTGTTGCCACATTAAAAGTGTTGCTATGATTTAACAAACAAGCACTCGTATTAAAAGCAGATAGAACAATGAAAATATCACTTCGTTATCTAGCATACAGTTTCCTATTAAATATAGTGGTTCAAGTTTTCACTTAATCCAGTCTCGAGTCAGTCCTCTTGTTCTCATATGTTTTGTTCGGCGTAAAATCTACCATAAATATTGGTGGTAGACCCGGACATCAGTGTTGTATAGATCACTATGAAAACTACTGCCAATTATTTTGATGGCTTATAAGAGCTCCCTCTCCACTCCCAGCTCCAATAAATATCAATCATCAATATAAATCATCTGTTTATAGTAACTACAGGCCTCGCCTGTTTTGACATGACTGATCACGACTCTGAATGAGAGAAAAGTAGTCAGAAATAGGATTCTTCTTTCTTAACTTATTTGGGGTTATTTACGACTTCCTAAACACGTCACGACGTGTTTGTTTCGTCACTTGTCCCGCTCGCGATCCGTGTTTGACAAACATGTTTGCCTGCCTTTAAGGTGCTGTAAGAAGCAAAATTTTAAGGTAATTGAAAATAGCGCATCGCGGCAACAAATAAGGTTCAAAATAGCGATGCGTTTGATGTTAGTTGAACCGACCACCAAATTATGCAATTTTATTTAAATTATAAATAAATGTACGGCTTAGTGGAATATTTTTTAAATATTTCTTTGGTTGATTGAATTAGCTTTATTATCATTACATAAACTATGATAGTTTACGCTCAACATTTTGAGAAAAATGCGACAAAAAAAAATTGAGCTCTGTTTATGACTTTTCATCATGATTTTAAGTCTTTTCTTTGAACATTTCACAATATATATTTTTTTTGTCTGGCTTGTATTATGTACCAATACCCTAAATGTGCGACAAAATACTGAGCGCTTTACGGTGTCCTACTTTTGGGCAGCGCCTTAATTCGCAACAAGGAGTCTGTTTGACACCGGATTCACATGAAGCTTGTGTTGAATGTCACTTTGTTGGTTTGATACGTGTGCCACCTTTACACTGTCTTTGTGTTCGTAATCTTCATGATTCGAATGTGATCTATGTAAAGCCCATCCACGATACGATTTACTAACGCATTATTAACTTGTTTGTGATTGATTGCATCGTGTACGGATCACCATTGAAATACTAGTGCTGTGACATTCTGGCTCACTCATAGTTTGTAACTGGTTACTTTTTAGTAGCGTCGTGGACGAAACGGCTTACAAACATATTGATTCTGTTTCGTGGTTGTGTTTATAGATGTAAATATCTCCAATATTTGATAAAACATTTGGTCCGTGTGCGGGAATTCGATCGTCCAACAAAAACACCCGAGTCGAGTAAATTATTTTGTGAGTTTAGTGGTAAATCTATTGCTAAAGCGTGGCCTATGAGGTTTTTTTGCCAGGAATTCTCAAAAATACTTAGATAGCATTCTTGATATTCGATATTTTTCCATCTTTGCCTTAGACAACCACCACCCACCACCACTCCACTCCAGTCCACTCCACTCCACTCCACTCCACTCCACTCCACACTCATCCCCACGCCCACGCGCACGCTCATCTCCACTGCTCATTGTGTAGCAGTCAATAGCATGAGTCATCTTCAAATGCCTGACACCGACCGCTGGCTCAGAGATTCTGTGATGAAAAGATAAACCATGCAAAAAAACAGGTTGTAGCGTTGCTTACTAGTCTGATTGTGCCTGATGTATTTAAGGTGACTCCTCAGCTGCAGCCCGCCAAATTCGAATTTTCTTTAGTTTTTTGCAAATTGCAGCTCTGTTTTACGTTGTATATTGATCAAAATGCGATTCGCGGCAGTAGGAATGATATATTTACAATCAATTTCGTGCAAATCGTCACTTTGGAAATTTGTTGGGTACATCTAAGAATTTTTTAGAATATTTCATATGAAAATTCTTAGGTGGATTTTTTTCCAAAGTTTGATGATGTCGTGAATCTCATTTTAATCAACATACGACGTAAAACAAAGCTGCAATTTGCAAAAAACCAAAGAAATTTTGAATTTGGCGCACTACAGCTGAGGATTCTCATTAATAACGATACTAGTGCATGCCTTTTAACACAGCCTAACAAAATAGCAACATCATCGAAAATATATTTCAATAAATTAACAAAATTACACCTGTCCCTAATAGTATCCCGTTGTTTATTTAAAACCGTATCACTCTGAAAATGTATCCATTATTTATTCGGTTTGAGTACACACTATTATTTAACGGTTCCCGTAATTAAATAGTGCTTAATGTATTAATTAGTCTGTATTGTTTTCATACCAGACGATACATTATTGAAAAGCTATTGCGTGAAATATTAATTGAAAAATGAGTGCTAATGCATACAGGAGTAAAGATTTATTTTTTGTTTAACATTAATTAATATTAACTAAGTGGTGCAGGCACAATACATCTGCGGGTTTTGCGAATTGGCTTAAAAAATACCAGAAGACAAATTATTTAAAAAATAAGGTTAAACTCGTGTCGTAATCTCATCTCATCAGTCGGGTAAAAACTAGTTAAACATGTAGGTCAATTGGTAAATTTATTTTATTTTTGTTAGATTGACACACATGCAAACGTTCCTAAAGATACGGGAACTTCCCACCAAGCTCTCATATCAATATGACTTTTTATAATCCACGAGTTACCCTCACACCATTCTCTTAAGGTGGAGGGAAAAGTAGTTGGAAATTACAATGGACGTACCTACGCAAAGCAAATAGTTTGATCAATGTTTGATCTTTATGCCCAAGAAAATATACATTTTCCATGCAGTGGGGAAAATACAAACAGATTACTTATTAATTTGTTCCAAACTGATCAATAATTTTCTCACAAATCTGCTAAGTAGGGAAACAAAATAATTATAAAGGGTAAAAATTCTATATCCCATTTTACTCAGTGCTGAAATCAAGTCTGTGAGATAACAAAATCTCTTCATTCTGTGAATCAGTTGTGTATTTCCCTCGAATATAAGGTGTCGTGAAAAAGCTCATTATGTTGTTCGCACAGAGCAAAGATTCTTTTGTAGATATGTGTTTGTTTTGACATCATTTCAAATGGAAACAAATGGAGATTCTCCTTTTAAGATTATGCTTGAATATGTTAGATTAGAACTGATTATCATGTGGAATAATTTTGGGCCATGGATGTACTTACTGTACTTGTATACGTTTAAAAGACTCTTTTGTCATTAAAGGTATTAAAATAACTATCTTAGCATTATTTATACCAATTAAGGGGACTACATGACCTAAACGCAAATTTATAATGCCTAGAAATATATCATCCACTGCAGTAAAAAAAAAACAAAAAAATATATGATATTCTTCTGGATATATGCTAGTTAGACAGTGTGTTGAAAACATAATATAATCAACTTGATATGATAGAAAAAAATCACGAAGATAACTATAAAAAAGGATTGTGTGGTTTTATGAAACCACGGTAAAAGTGAAACTCTTTCCCTACTCCGCGGCCGACCGTCACGCGACATGCAACATACAGTTGAAAAAGTTTGAGACGATGTAATAAAAGTCTCACTTTAAAAAATATTTTAACGATTAAAAATCATACATGCAAACATTCAGATTTTTTGTCAGATTATTTTACAAGTAACATACTAACGTAATAGTGTTTTAATTTTTTAGTCCAATGAATAGATTTTTTGTAAATACATAATTGCTTTATATTTTGCAATAAATTACCAGCCTTGTGTCATTGCGCGTCTCTTTCTTTTCAATGCAATCCGACAGTGACCGCGCTTTAGCTCTTGTAAGCCTCTTAAATCAATCTGCCTAGTTTTTGCCCAACTATGATGGGGTAGGCTTCCAGTCTAACAAGAAGCAGCTGAATACCAGTGTTTTACATGTACGGACTGCCTATTTAACCTCTGCAACCCACTTACTGGGTAACATGATACTCCTTGGTAAGACTGCTAGACAGACTTTTGGGCTGCTGACTACCTGTTACGACATTCCACGACCATAAACCGTTTATGAGTTTCTGTCTGTGTATTTTTTACCCTTTAGATCCAAGTTGTGCCGGTGTTTATTCATTTTTACAATGATAATCCACCCTTATTCGCTCTTCAAAAAGTTAAAATATATTTTTACATAGTACGAGCTATTCGGTTGATGCCATGAGAAAATGCTTGAGTTTATGTGCCTACTGTACCCACCTATAGGTACGTCAAAATAAGTAACTATTACAATTAAGTGATACATTATGTATTACCGGCCGGCAACCGGCGTGCGTGTATGACCAGATGTATGAACGTAAACGAGGCAAAAGGAGTATGTATGGATCGTAGCAGGTGGCGTTCTGTAGTTTCTGCCTACCCCCATGGGAAGAAGGCGTGAGTTTATGTATGTATGTGTGTTATGTATTAATATAACATCCTATCCTACTAATATTATAAATGTGAAAGTTTGTGAGGATGGGTGGATGGATGGATGGATGTTTGTTACTCTTTCACGCAAAAACTACTGCACGGATTTGGATGGAATTATTAAGTTATCCTGGTTATAAACTATCTTTGTTCCAAAATATCCTACATGTTAATATATATTATGTAGGATAATTTTTATCCCGGTAGTACGTTCCCGTGGGTTAATTTCCGACCACCACGCGGAGGAAGCCGCGGACAAAAGCTAGTCTAATATAATAACGCCTGGCTGCATAGTCACAGATAAGGGACATAGCACATGACGTGATCTAGCTTATTATAATATCAACTGATAATGACTAACAAGGCGGACATTGTATTGTACCCGCAAAAGTATTAAATTAAAGAATAATAGGTTGGTCACACGTGTCTCTGGTAATTTAACTGCAGCTTATCGATTTTGTTAAGTGTCGCATAGTAATTATGTTAATACTCTGTGGTGTGCGGTAATTTCAGAGATTTGTCAATTCGGTCCATGATGGGCGTTTTATAAGGCAACGTACTCTTAAGTGGAAATGATTCTCGAGCCTAACGCAATAGGCATCTCTCATGTTGCGCTTTAGATGAAAAGAAAACGAGCGTACCGTCAAACGGGGTGAATAAGGATGTAAGGGTGAATCGGACCGAAACTTTAAAAGGGATTTTACCATTGAAATAATATAGTTTGTTACCAAAAAGGACTCTAATGTGTTTACTGTATTATAATTAACGATTAAGTGCCCTTGTTGGCAACAAAATATAATATTTCAATGTTAAAATCCCTTTTAAAGATTGGTCCCGATGCAGCCCTGCATCCGTATTCACCCCGTTTGTACAGTAATTCGATTGCGAAAAATAAGTCACGTTCATACCGCATTTACGTTCAAATGACATTATTTTGACAGACAGACAACTCATGTTGTTTTGCGTTGTCAAGTGGCACAAACCCGACTTATGTATATTAAACCAAATTCAGCGTAAAAATTATTTGAGCCTACATAAAAAATAAAAAATAACGTTTTAAGTTTAGTATTATTGTGTGATTCATTATCAGAAAAACAACATTAATTATCACGTGATCTAGCCTATAATATCAACTGATAATAACTAACTAAGTGCCTATTGCCCCCACTATTCACTGGACCCGCAAAACTAATAAACTAAAGTCGGTAATGATAGGTTTGTGACACGTGCCTCTAGTAGGTAAAACTGCAGGTTATCGATTTGCTTACTGTCGCATAATAATTATGTCAATACTGTGTGCTTGGCGGCAATTTCAGAGATTTGTTAATTCGGTCCATGATTGGCGTTTCAAAGGCCATCATACTCTAAGTATAGAGGTATGACGAACGAGTGTAAAGTTCACTTATACCTGCAAAGAAAAGGGAGGCTTCTCCGTCCAGACGGGCGTTGTGACTGGTGGGCAACTGCCTGACGATTGATTTCGGGACGTTGTATATATGCTAATTGCACGGTAAACTCTGCTTGCGCGATGCAGGATTTTGCGTGACGTCAGTGTGATAGGTACCTCGCATGTGGCGATGTTGATACCGCTAATTATGTGCAAAGAATTCTCAAAATCAACACAACTCACAAAATTAGACTCGTTTGACCTCATCCATATGCGTTGTGTGCTACACGGTCTAACCAACGAATTCGCACTACATTTGGCTGTGAAAACGGAATTTGAGATTCTCATTAATATATTATGTATTCAATAGTAGGTACACACAACTTAGTTGGATTAGAACCTAAGGTGAACGGTCTTGTCGTCAGGGATTTAAATGGAAACCGGAAAGTGATTATTAAATTATAATTTGAATATATTTAGCTCTATATTCTCTTGTCTCTTGTCTCCGGTCTTTTTTTGAGTGTTGTCTGTCATAACATAACACACATAACATAACATTACGCCTGTATTCTCCGAAGGGTTAGGCAGAGGTGTACCTATAGCACACCCACATTTCGCCAGTTATGTTTAAGTCCCATGTAATAGGGGGCGAGCCTATTGCCATCAACCTGGCACAAATCCAGACTCCGGGCTGCTACCGAGAAATTCCAGATGGAAAAACCCAATAACACTTTGTCCGACCCGGGAATCGAACCCAGAACCTCATGCTCAGCAGTAGCGCTTGCGACCACTAGACCAACGACGCAGTTCATCCGTCACCTGTCATGTCATCATTCTACTCGTAGTCAGTTCGTCGTCACTATGGACGCTGGACAGCCCCGACACCAATGTTTTGAATTATTTTATTGTTCACTTAAATCTGTGTGATTATTTCCTAAACCGATCATTTCAGACAATAATTTACATGGTCCTCACAAGATCTGACCAAGATTATCTCTCTCTGGACTTTAAAAGAGTCTTTGACCCCTCAGTTTCTTTCGCCATTTATTCTCAGGGGTAGTCAATTGCATTTAGCTTATGTTTATTTTAGGTATGTAAAGTGATTAGTGATCCTATTTACATAATACATAATTTCATTTAATTGTTCTGTCGGATTTTTCAAATATTTAATTGATACGTACTTTTAAATAAGTGTCAATGCACTCGGTGTTTTGTTCGTCCCCTGTTATCATTCCAAAAGTAATTAATTCTGATTTTGACAGCTCAACCGCGGATCGGCTATTATGAACGTTTATTTCATTAAAATCACATTAATCATTGATTGAGTTATTTTTTATTAATTGTACGCCCATCACATTGCTGACAAAAGGGAAATAACTATAGAAGTAAGAACAATTGTTCCTTAATCAATCAATTAATCATTGTTTTGTGAATCAATCATTTGATCTGGGCGTCTTAAACTGTTCATAAATATTCCGCGTCGGCCCGATTGCAATGGGATCCTATGTAAGGGGTTTACTTTAGTCGTAGCTCGATTGTTATGTTAGGATCAGTGGTAGCATTCTATATTTTGCCAATACGTTTCCATACCGTTCATTAATCCGTTTTCCAAGGCAATTGAGGGAAACTTACTACACCAAGTAAGTCATATTGTGGCTTTGGTATATTAAAAAATCTTCTCCTTTCCAGAATGGTGGGGTGCAAGGACCTTCTGCTGTGACTCAGACGAATGCAACAGCGCATACGCAACGCGGCCCCTCACAGTACTATCAGTTATAGCAGTGCTGATCACCGCGGCAGTTGCGCGCTGACCGCTCCGACACCTGTAAGACCAACATTACGACCGATTGATAGATTCAAATTCTGTTTCTGATTGATTAAAAAATATTAAATTGATTCAAAAATATTAAATTGATTCAAAAGTTTTAGATTGATTAGTTTTCTAGTGAAAATTGATTTGTATTAAAAAAAAATTGTAAAACTTTTGATTGATCACAAAAAAAACTGATAAGATGTTCAATGTATAAATCAAATAACATTATGTTCTTTGTAAATAGGTTAGACATTGGTTATTTATCTTTCGATAATTTAGTATCGATAGAATTAGAATGAGCAAAACTGTGTCATTCATTGGAGTAACTGTTCTACATCAATGGTATTAGTGAAAAAATAATTACAGACTTTTCTTTGTGATCAATCGCCTTTACCCGCTGGGACGCTTTTGGTATGAAAAGCATACCAGACTTTTCTAACACTAAATTGTACTCACGCGCTTAGGTATTCCCACTACATTGTACACGTCATATGACGCGTCGGCTCGCGCGTCGAGTGTTTGTAAACAAACCCGATAAGCGGCGTCATTTCTTGGTATTATGCGACCGTTGTATTTTTTTATGAATGCTAGTGAGTAGAGCTATATTAAAGTGTGCGTTGTATTTGAATATACGATGTTTCCGTTTGTAGACGACTGTTTAAGATGAACAAAGACACTTTTTTCAGAGATTCCAACAAGATTTTTTCTAATAAGAAAAACAGGGGTTGTCCTATATGTTTTATGGTTTAAAAAACATGGTGTGTTAGTTCTTCATACGAAACATGAATAAAACCACTTACCACAGTACAATATTAATTATTTAAAAGCATCCAAAGCTGAGACTCACGACGGGTCGCTCGTTCAATGACAGCGAAAATGATATTTTTTTATGTCATAGACTAATTCCTTCTAGGGTTGTCATATCTCAAACGGTTCGGAAACAGATAACGTATGAAACTAAATCCATGTAATTGGAAAGTACCGCTTAATAGTGGTGATACAAGGATAAACAAGGATGAAAATAAAACCAAAAAAAAATGGTATGACTTTCACACCATGGGCGCAAAACTCTGAACACGTTTTGGTAGGAAATTCATACCATGGGCGCATTTCGGTGACCTCACAAACTGATCAAAAGTATCCCAGCGGTTACTATTCAACTATTTAATTGTTTTACTGTCTTAAAACTAAACCTACTTACTCTTGGACTATTGAAAGAATATATGAATTGAGTCAATAGGAGGATACCTATCATGTAACCTTTATTTAGTTATGTAGAATAGGTAACTATTCAAAATTTAATAAAAGAATTACCTGTTTTTACAATCCAAGACTACGCTAAGTTATGTTAACATAATAATATATAAAAAAATGTATAGGTTTTATTTTACTACCTACATATTATATTAGCAAGAAAATCTATACTTCAATTTGTCCTTAACAACAATAAATTATTATAAATACAAACTTATAGAAGAGCGGCCTAATCAATATTTATAAAAAAAAACGATTAAAATGCAGTGACGGATTTCTAATTTTAAAATTAAAAAATATCGAAATTTAATTCAAAGAAGAAACCAAACATACATAATTTCACGATGTGCATTAGCAAAGATTTAGAATATTAAAAGCGATTCTTAAAAACAACCAAAAATAGAAGGAAATTTAGTATCAGTAGGTTTTTGCCGATACAAATAGACCGTACATTCCAAATAATCATAAAAAGCAGATGTTCCACCACAATGCTGTAAAGGAAATCATTGTACGTATAGAGATATTGCGTTTTATGCTATAAACATGCAAAATAGTCCCCACATCGCGGCGAATTAGGACGGCGACTGAAATGGAGAACCACTTTGTATCAGAAATAAACAAAAAACAGTTTGCCATAATAGACTTTATGAAAAAAAAGAATGGAATAAACTTTTAAACAGACTCTATAAAAGCAATTTTCCAAATTTTTTTTTTTTAATAGTCAATTATATTTCATTGCATTTGCTACAAATAGAAGCCGTTGGCAGTGTTAGCACCGTCTATTTTGCATGAATTTGGCTGGCAACACGAATGCAGGAAGAGTAACAGTTTTCCTTTTCTTTAAATATTGGTATAGGTGGAATACCTATTCCAATATTAAATATTATTTTAAAAACACAAGAACAACAAAGTAGATATGACCAGTGTAATAAAAATACTGCAAAAAGTATTGTTAGCTATAATACAAAAACTGAAATAAAAATACAGCTCTAAAACTAAAGTATCATTGGAAAACAAAGAAACCATATAAAATATCAAGGCACTTGATTGAGGATTGAAGATTTCGAAGGTATTGTTCCCAAAGGAACCATCTGTCCCAAATGTAGTGGCCTACAAGACAATAAAAATCGAAGGTCTTTTTGTTTATAATGTATTTATAGAAGATCCGCATATAAAATAGAACGGGTTCGTCTTAAAAAACGAAAAATGGTAGGTATCTTGGAATTCTTCAAAATTCCAAGATAATATTTTCTGAAAGCGGTAATTCGTTTTTCAATTTTTGTGTAAAGGCATTGAAACTTATAAATATGAGGAATATGAAAGAAGAATTCTTATCTGCAACAGTATATATTTGCTTACACCCGTATTTAAGAATGATACATACATAAATATAGCAGCAACACTATGCTAAATAAGGCATTTCTCACTTCGTTCGTCATGGCAGGCCATTTAATTCACAAAGAATACTAGAGCGACACTTTTATAAGCTAACGCATTGCGTCAATTATAGACCCGTGATTGGTTCGTTCTGTTGCTAAGTTCTCTCTAAGGTTTGTCAGATTTGCGGATGACATAAATAATGGGTCGGGGAAAAAGTTTTTTCGTATTTTATATTCAAATTCAAGACTAAGAGCTCGTGTGGCACCCAAATATCCAGTTTTTTGTATACCCAGACTTTTCCAAATGGGTAAAAACTGTTTTGTGGTCAACCCACACCCTCTTCAGATATGTCGTAACTTTTAATGTGCCGCGATTTTGCTCCACATGGCATCGGCTTTATCCGTAACAGGGCGACCAGAGCGATCCGCATCTTTGACATCAAAATTCCCGGACTGAAAACGCTTGAACCAACTTTATGCTACTTTTACTGACACTGCGTTAAGTCCATAAACCTCACATATTTATATCGCGGGTTGTGTCGCCTTTTCCCTTTTTGGTAATAAAACTTCAAAATGTATCGAATTTCTTCGTTAGATTCGCTCATTTTGGATTGAAAAAAGACGGAAAATCGTTTTTACTTTTTATTTTTCTTTTTTAAATGCTATCTATTGAATGGTATCAAAACCAGTCAGATACTACCCAAAGAGATTTTACTGCAAATAATACCTATAAAATACGAAAAAAAAATCCTCAACCTATTATAATCTATAAATGTGTTGTTAGTTGTAAAATGTAAACTAACAAGTTAGTGTGGTGATATAATTATGTAATAATAGAAAGGACTCTGTTTTAACAAAAATAATATTCTAGTCTAGTTTTCTTCAATTTATTAGTCAACAATTGATGTGCATACGATTTCGGATTCTCCAAAATAAACGAAGCCGTCAAATGGTGTGTTTACTGTTTTCTTTCAATATTCATGATTTTATAGTATCATTACTAAATAATAATTAATTGACTTTTTAGATAATTATATCTACACATCTTAAAACTAATTCACTATCTACAATAATATAATCTTATTCTATCTATTGAATAACAATTAATTATACTTTTATCCTACTTCAATTTCATTTCATAATAGTAATTCATCATTCAATAAACATCATCGGTAAACATAATTCAATTCATCGTCACAGTCTCGTACTACTTTTCTTGTAATTATTGTCCTTCGTGCGTTTAAAACATCATTGACATAATTATCAAATTCTTCTTCGCTTCTGTAATCCATTACGTTTAAATTAATAATAAAATAAAATATCACAAATGGATACAAAACAAACAGAAACAACCATTAACATTTGAACACACTTTTTTTTGACATTAAGCTGCAATATGCGTTGGTTAAAATAGCTGTCCAGTTACTCTACGTAAGGGTCCCTCTCTCGCGTTGCACATCACTCAAGTATTATTTATGAATCTGGTTTACCGGCCCTATGCATTGGTGTGTACTGTGAGATCTCATATTATCGTTCTTGACAACGGGTGTTAAACTGAACATAAACCATTATTAAAATTATACTACCACCCACATCTGCGTTAACAGTTCCTCCTAAATAAACACCTATGAGCGTTATACTGTTACAACAGCTGACATCGATGCTAATGGCTACCGTTCAAATGATTTACATTGCAATTTAGTAAATTTACTAAATTCATCACTGCTTTTTAATACTAAAATCATTCTTAACTGTCTACTCTAGTGGAAATTTAATGTACTTTGTGTAAAGGTTTTTTTTTATGCGTATTTTATTATAATTGGGGTATGTTGGCAGACTGTTGTGTTATGGGTCTCTAGAGAATTGGTAGGTGACTGGGTAAATCTGAGAGATTCACTCTCTCTAGCAAGTTTATCTGCTCACTCATGGGAGCACCGTTTTCAATTAAGTTAAAGGGTTGCTTCAAAGAATCAATTTAATTCTTGGGATTTTCTGTACCATCATTGTTTTGATGGCAATCATAAACATGAGATTTTTGTTCAAGTTTATCATTTCAAAGTTCGTTACTTTTTGTGACATTAATATATATTTTTTAAATTGTTTGAATTAGAATTAGTTTAGAATCGAAAAGAAAAATCTTCTATACATTCCTAAAATTCAATTGTTTGTAACTTGAAGGACATTTAATTAGAAATTGGATTATCAGAAATAGGTAAATCGATATTAAAATGATTTTCTTAAATTCTACTTACAAATTGACAGCTGCAGTCTAACATTATATTTTTTTATTTCTATTTATTATGTCTCTAAAATCAAGTCCCCTAGATGTTTTTTGTATTTTTTTATGTACGTTGTTCTTGTTTCCATATATTGTTCAAGGGATTTTGTTCCATTGTGTTAATAAGATCCTTACTTACAGTAGTAAAATTGTAAAGCATAATATAAAATATGGTTTCAATAGGTAGTTTTAAATGTAAATAGAATAATAATTATCACTCACGATTGACGCTTTATTAAGTAAACCACAATCAAATTCTTTACTAAATCTAGCTGTAACTAATAGATGTACAAAATAATAATATTCACAGTATTATTTTTAGCTGAATAGGAGATTTGATGTTCTGTTTCATTTTATTGAAATTTCGTTAGTTCACGAAATTTGTTGGATTCCATGACATACATCAAATTTAAAAGAGCAAGAATAGTTTTCATATATTTATAAGCATTTTGTCAAGTTTTAACATTCAGTCAATACCATTAGCTTCGAGAGCATTTTAATTTTAAATATTTCTCATAGTCTCTTTTGGTGAACATTTTAAGCTAGAATGTTGAGAAGAAAAAGTTTATGATTAAAAAAGGGTATAAGTTGAGACATTCTTGTCAAGCAAACTTCAGGATTAAAATATAAATAAATTAAGTCAAATTAAATACGACGTATAAAAATATCTTGGCACGCATAGAACTGTATATTATGTTTAATTAAAAGCATTGCAGCATCAGTATAGAATTAATAAAGTTAATTTTAACCCAGGACATAGACATGAAACCAGTGCCTGTGGTGGCCCAGTGATAGGCCGCGACTTACGAGTTGTAGGTCGTAGGTTCAAACCTAGACAGGCGCTTTACTTTGTTGCATCATCACGGCTCTCAAAACGGTGAAGCAAAACATCGTGAGGAACATCTGCATGTCCTAGAATCAAAAATTCGATGACATATGACATCTACCTACCCACACTGCGCCCGCGTGATGTATTATGGCCCACTCCCTCTCATCAAGAGGAGGCCTGTGTCTCAGCAGTAAGAACATTATAGGCTGCCTGATTATGCAGGACATAAACTTAAACAGGAATTTTGTATAATAAACAACTCTTAACATTCCAGCAGTGTTATTTATCACTATAACAATGGTTTTAATGATACAAAAGATGCTAAAACTTAGAAACTTTCAGTAACTTTGTTGGACAATTAAGAATAAGTTCATAAATTAACACCAGAGAACAATAAAGAATACGAATTTGGCGTTAAGTTTCCAAATAAATTCCGAACGTGATACTAATTTGGTCATAACTCCGTAGGTACTGAAATATATTGATTCGTGACAGAGGGATTAAAAAAAACCTTATAAAAATACAACATTTAGCAAGCCAAAGTTGTATTACAATGGATTTAAGTGCTAATTTGGTAGTAGTTATAAATCAGTTCGTCAAAACAACATACGAATAACATGGTGCAAGATGAACGATACATTTTATAGTGGCATCCCTTTTAAAATGAAAAGTAGAGACTAAAACAGACTTATTCTATCGTACCTAAATAGATAAACCTAAACGTCCGTATAGCAACCCTGAAACCACATTGGGATGCTTAAAATGTACCTGAGACTACGTGATCACACTTTGAGAACAAGCTTATTTAATATTCAGTACAGTTCACCTTCTGAGCCTCTTTATGTAATAGAATATCTATTTTGATAACTTCTGCGAATCCAATACTCTGTATTGTTGTTCCAGAAGTTTCGTTAATTTAGTTTGAGAGTGTGTTTTTGCTTTTGATATGGGGAACCATTTGGGAATGATTTGTTTCTGGGCTTTTAGATTTAATTTAGTTACTTGGTAATGTTTGGGTACGTAGATGACATTATGATTTTTTTGGGATTGCATTTTGAAGTCTTAAATTAAATAAATTGCCTGTTTCATGAAATTTTATCGGGACCTTATGACTCCTTCGTACTATAGGTTTCCAATCCATAAAATTAAATGTCTATCGCACGTGACAATGTCCACTGCTGCCTGCTGAAAGGCAAGACTTGGCTAATGGTTTTTACCAAATTCCACTGACTGAGTCAAAAATCGGTTTTAACAATATGAAGTTTAAAAAAAAGTATCGGCATTCATGAGCTAAATAAAGAATATTTGCTAGTACTACACTTAGCTTTGGAGCTTTGGACAGTGAAGGAGTAATTGGGTGAGCAGCCGCGAAGCTCCTCACTCAATGTACCATGTCTAATTGAGATTCAGCTTATACGGGATTAGATTACGGAGGTAGAGATTATGTTAATGTTAATGTTAGAGATTTAGTTACAAAGAACAATGTTATTGTTGTTGTAGATATAGATGAGAATGATGGTGAGAAAATAAATGTAGAAGATACTGGAATCCCCTTAATAAACCACAGGATGTCATCAAAAATAGTTATTTTGTGACCATTTGAATCGTCTAATAAAGGTTGTTTTTTTTTTTTTTGAATAATTGTACGCGGAATGAGCTTCATTCAGGTTTTGGTTAAATGTTAACTGATTTATTTTTTAACGTTTTGTTTGAAGAGGGTCTCGTTGTTATTTTTTATGCTCGGATTAATGTGAACCCATTCTTGCTCTTTTATTTTCATTTTCCCAGGGTTTATTAAAAAGATAAAGTTCTAAAGAGTATTTAAAAAAATAAATAAGAATAAAATTTTATTTTGTAAACTAGTTTAAGTAATACCATTATATTAACAGTGCCTAGACATGATATGAATTAAGGGTGATTGTCAACCTACGCGGTTCATACAGTTCCTAATTTTAAATTAGAATCATCTTACCCTAATTGATATTATGTCTTACAATATAATAGACTATAATATTTAATATAATTTCAACGTAATATAATAATTGTAAAATGATTCTTGTTCTCTTAGCAAAAATTGAAATGGGTTGACTGGAAATACAGTACATACTAAGGTTATTAATATAAATCTAGGTCGGCTTCAACCACTAAGAAACGAAAATTCCCAATGTTTACTAAAAGAACATAAATTATTTAAACTAACGCTTTATAGTAATTTTATCATGTAACATCAAGAAGCTGAAATATTCTAAATTATAATATAATTAAAATTTATAATTAATAATTAGTGTAAGAATAAAATTTATGTAAGTCACTTTAAAGTTATACAAAAACGTCACGTAACGCATTAAACATTTTAAATGGCTGACAAACGTTATCTTTTCCTTTCTTTGTTTAGATAATTTTAAAAGAAAATGGAGTATTTCTTCGGTTCAGAATAAAATTATTCGTACTGATAGCTATTTATAATATTACGTAATATCTCCTTTATATTTCTGTAATAACTTGTGCAAAACCCGTGTAATGGAATTTCTTTAAGGATAGTAAAAATTGGATACATTTTGCCTGGCTGAGTTACAATACTTTGGCTGGATAAGGAGGTAAGGCTACTCTTTTTATTTACATTGGATTTAAAATATTGTCGATTTCATGTAACCAGGGTTTGTAGAAATGAAAGTTACCTACTTTTGTATTATGTGATGTTAATACACCCTTTTATAACGTCATCACAAGGGAACTAAAACCTTTTTAATGTTTTGCCACAAATGTAAATTTTATTTCGAAATAATTTTCAATGAAAGCATAGCCAAGTGTGGGCTTATTTAATTTTCTCCTTTCTAATCTTAAAATACTGTTTTAGCAATACCCATATTTTATTGTGAATGTCTGTTCATTAATGTACGATTTTAAAGAATTAAGAGCTGTTATTAGTTATGAGTTTTTCCTAGCTAAATAAAGACCAATTTATCATTCATTGAAAATGTCTTTCTTTTTTACTTTAATTACTTTTAATTTATAACGTAGGGAGTTTTTTTTTTCTCTTTTTATGTTTAGGGGTTTTTATCTAAAAAGATACGCCAAACTCATCGTGCCTTTTAACATTACATAATATAAACACCAAACATATTGCATAAAACACACACATGGTAGATTTTTATAAAGGCCAATTTATAATTCATTAAAGATATCTTTTTATCTACTTTTATTTTATAACGTAGGGAGTTTTCTAGATTTTTTTATATATTAAATTTTAGCATGAATGTGATTTCGCTTTTGCTTTTTATCTTTACCCGCGTGACTTTTTGTGTTCCCAAATTAAGTAGTCATTATTATCTCCATCTGAACCACAAAGATTAAAAAAAGAAACTGCATTTACTAGGCCAGTATTATTATTTCTGTTCATTTATGTGTTGCTATATAAATCCACCTGATAGATGATTGTAATAATCAGTATACTTATTCCTCTGAAAAAAAAAATGTTTCTGAGACTTGACGCGGTTTTTAACAGAGCTGGTTACGCGTTATTGAACTATTCCCGTCGGTATTGTTTTTGATAAAGTATCTTCATTAAAACTAAGTATTAAATAAACCACCATTCAGCTGCATCTGATTAGACTGGAAGCCAACTCTAAGATAGTTGGGAAAGGCTAGGCAGATTATGATCTACACTAAAACTAAAATCATCCTTATTAAAATTGACATAGGTAACATCCTTCTCATGACTGAAAAGTGAACAATAATTTTCCAGTTCACCAACTTTCAAGTTTTTTTTTTGTCCAAACGAACTTCATTTTGGAGTTATGAACTCAACAGAGTAGTTACCGAAGTCTCTTTCTAAACTTTCACTAGGGTCTGCTACACCCTTAACTGTTACTTTCCCTACGTGCCTATCTAACTGAACTTCAGTAATTAAGCCAGTCCAATCACAGTTGTCTAGGCCATGGCCTGTTATGTAACATAAATCCTACACTTTGTTTACTTTGTAGTACAGTATTTTTATCTCACGAAGTGTGTGTGTGCGCATGTGTGTGTTACGTGCTGACGCTACTCGTCTTCACGCACACATTTACAGCGTGTTTGCATACTTGGTTACCACATATAAAGCGCGCGTCGTTTCGTGAGATAAACATATTATGGCACAACGAATTTTAGAAATCATTCAGCATTGCAGAACGTCCTCTCTGTCACTCGTAACAGTCATCACTCTCTTGCCTGTATCCGAATTTATTTGAGGTCGAAGCAAAATGTCTTTTTCTTCCATAATTCTCTATTAGTCGCCATCTCGGTAGTCACTCCCTTTCTAGCCATAATTATCATCTTTCACAGAGTCCATCCATTGTTTCATTGGTCTTTCTTAGTCTTATAGCCATCCACATTCATACTCAAAACTTTCCTCACGACATTTTTCTCATTCCTCCACATCACATGCCCATACGATAACAACAGATTTTCACACAACTTGTCTCTTTCTAAAATTCGATTTATCATACTGTGGGTTTCCCGTATATAATCTGTCCTAAGCAAACATTTTTGCAGATTCATCCATGTACCGAAATCGTGAAATCATAGAGATATATGATTGTATTACTAGATTGATTCGGTAGTAGATAAATAATGAAATATCGAATAAGGGTCGCTTAGATATCTGATTTGGATTGAATATAGCCATGGCTTTGCTTCAGCCAAGTTTTTCGCATTTGCCTCACTCCAAATATCTATGTATGAAAGCTAACCAGATGGGTAAGTTGGTTTATGGATATTAATTTTATTCTTCGTTTATTAACACTTACTTGGCAAGTTTTCGAGGCTGTATAAAATGTATACACTTCCTAGAATTTATTTTGTATTTTCTCTATAGCATATTAAGAGCGCATACACGGGTCCACTAGCGCCACTCCTATAAAAAATATTATCTCGTGACTGAGAAGGAATTTTGAAATTCATTTAGATCGTATTTTGTTGCTTTGTGTCTCAATATGAAAGTTTATAAAAGGTATTAGAAAATTCTAGACACACTTACCGAGGTCGCGTATTGAGCCGTTTTTCAAAATTGCTTCTCAATCACGAGATAATATTTTTTTAAAGGAGTGGCGCTAGTGGACCCGTGGATGCGCCCTTAATTAGGGTTTTCAAATGACGCTTACTAGGTGGCAGCACTGAGACGTCAGATCCCGGCTCCTGTCAAAAATATCAAAGCGCCTATATTTTCTTTAGTAGTGACTGAATGATGAACAAATGAATGAAATGAATGATGAACGACATCATAATATTTTATATTCAATGTCGAAACAGAAAACTTGTTGTCAAAGTGGCGCCAACTGGTGATGTGAATTTTCATGAAAACCCTCATTGGTAGCTAACCGCAACTACATGTCACATGTCTTTTTAAATGACACAAACCAGAAAAACAGTGTGGTTTCTTTCTTTAACATACTCAAGTACAAAGCGAACACAGTTTTTTTAAATTCAAAATAAACACTGTAGCAATCTATTAATAGACCAGACAAAGAACTTGGCTGGATGTCTTAATTTCTATCTGATGGTTTAGTCGGAAACAAAAAACCTGAAAATATACGTTAGTATATTTTCATGTTTCATTTCTGTTTGTTATAACAGATTAAAATACGCACCTTTATTAGTTCACCGCAGTCGGGTAATAGGATTTAAGCAAGATTCAGATCATACTTACTCCGTCTCATCTCTTGGGTAAGCAAATTGTGAGTTAACATTAATCAAAATCTTCCTCTAATTAAGTGATCCCGGAAAAAAATAAGAAGACAAAGAAGCAAGAAGATCTAAGAAGAGAAGCTCGTCGCCGGCATTAGAATCAGTACGCTTTGTCGTCACTAGCCGTGAGTTCACAAAACGACCTGATTCTTTAGTCGGCGCGTGCTTTTGTCAACATAAAAGAAGAGAAGAGAAGGGAAAATCGTGAAATTGACTAATTCATAATGTGTGTGAGGGTGTGTGTGTGAGGGTATGCGTGTGTGTGAGGGTGAGCGTGTGTGTATGTTATAGTTATGCTTATGTATTAAATTCTCTGCATATTCTCGAGTAATCTACCCTGTATGCTCACAATTTAGTTCCCAAACATGTCCACAAAGCAGAAGTGCATCGGAAAAGGACGCAAACCGGAATTTCTATACCGAATTGGATGTAGCTGATAATTACCATAAACTTTTGGAAGGTGTTCATTCTGGATGAAAGTATTAACTGAAGTAAGAGAGACATTGATTAAATCCTGAGTCTGAAGTATCACCTAATAACCTTATAAGGGTTGTATGAAAAAACGGGACAAAACTAAACAACACAATTTTTTGTATCAAAGCACCTTCACTTTTTCAGATATTAACAAAAATGAACCCTAAAAATATTTTAAGAGCATCCCCCATTTAAATTTTCGTTACACCAACATTAAAACCGTCATCAAATTATACTGTAAAGCTTATTTGTACATAAATTTACCCACATAAGTGGTTTAAGAAGCGTGCAAGAGTGGCAACATAACGCTTGGCTGCAAATTGAACGTTAATTTCGCTCGCGAGCTCCTCGCTTCCGAGCGTAATGAGCGACATGGGGCAAGCGACAACTTGGTTGTATGTTTGTGCGGTTGCTGCACTCAAAATATGCCGAATTTTAAAACATATTTGTGACTGTGTTTTTTTTTTTAAACTTGGATTACAGTTTGGTCTCTGCTGTTTGTTGCTGCTGTCTGCTGGTTGTTGCAAAGTTTGTATGTATAGATGTATGGATGTATGTATGGATGTTTGTTCCTCTTTCACGCAAAAACTACCGAATGGATTTTAATGAAAGTTTACAATAATATAGCTTATACATTAGAATAACACATAGGCTATAATTTTGAAAGATTGTGTGTGAATTGTCCAAAATATCACGATAATTATCAAGTAAGTCGAAAAATATCTGCCATCTGCGAGAACTGCAAAAACTGTAGAGTTTACACGTATATAATGTATAAGAGAAATGTTTATCTTAATTAGTCCTACAAAAAAGTCAGTGACAGCATATATCTATCTTTTATGAGTAAGCCATTATCGCCAAAACAATGAACCATATCTATACATATAATAAAATGGTAGGAAAGTCAAAACTGTACATTGAATATTTTTTTTAAAGAATACTTGGGGTGTGATCTACAATCGATACCGAAGCCAAAAATTTATTTTTTAGAATTTTTGTCTGTTTGTCTGTATGTATGTCCCGGATAAACTCAAAAAGTACTGCATGGATTTACTTCTTTGGCACGAATATTATCAAGAAGTCGGGTCAACATATAGGCTACATATTATTACGCTATCACATACGGGGAACGAGCAGTGAACCTTTATTTCTTCAACGCATTCTGTAATAACGTGTAGTCTAACGACACATATTTGAATGTTGTTATTATATTAACCATGCTATAAGCTAGCTTCACACTATAAAAATCACGCAATATTAGTAACTTAGGCCGATAAACATAATTAAATGAATATAAGTAGTATCAAGACAATTTTAAAGTAGCGCCAATTACGAAATTTCAAAGATTAAATATAATAGCAATATAATATATCTTTATTATATATATTATTTATATTTTATAGGACTTCTCCCCTATTCTGTATTCCTTATTTTCTCCATCTGCTTCAGTCACAACTTATGACTTAATTCAGCAGAATCACCATAAAGTCATTTATTCAAAGCAGGCTGAAAATCAGCACTTTTTGAAGGTCAATTTTATAAAAGACAGTCTCCCTCTGTTACTGCACTTTCTGTAGATATGAAATGTAAAGAAGAAACGGGTAAATGAATATTATTTTAAAAGGTATAATCGTAGGTATTTTTGGTGCTGTATAGCGTTCACGCAGACGACGTCGCGAGCACCAGCCAGTGTAAATATAAATATATTTTTCTTTATATATTTTGGAAAGTCTACGGGGTACTTGCGTTATACACATAAAATGTCAAAAGATCGCAATGTATTTCATTCTGGCATCCATTGCTTCATAGGTTTAAAACATTATTATGCTCAATAGCGCAATGAACGTGGCTGAACTGTCAAATGTAAGGCATTGGTATAAATTTCCGTTGTGTATTACGTAACTATCCCACAGCATACAGTACAGCACGTCCTCTCCAAAAGACCACAACACAGGTTTTTTTTTAGGAGGTAGGTATCGTAGCAGTTGTGGGAGATCCTGGATGAGGCTGGCACAATCAAAGAGAGGTCTATTCTCAGCAATGGGTGAAGACGCGCTGTGGATATTATCATCAACGTCCTCCACGTCATCATCCAGCCGCAACCCCAGACTCAGATATCGGGATGAACTGGACTTTTCCTGTTTCTATTTTCCTTTTGTATCCTATTCTATAAATCATCATAAGTCCCAGTTGTCGAGAAGTATAAGAAGAATAGGCAGGCCTTTGTCATACAGCTTATAAATATGACGGAGAAGGTACGTCTCTCTCGTTATCATCAGTCATATTTTTAACTACTGTGGGCGTACTATGGGAAGTGTTGGTTATTCCACAATACAAAAACCATTTGCAGTTGAAATCAAATTCTAATTTACGAACAAATTAATCACACTAGCGAATCACACACTGTACACGACACAATTATACAAAACGCGCTACAGTTTCTAAACGTGGTCACTGCTTGACCGCCACCGACAAACTCTGCTTTAACGAACTTTAGCTCTGGTCGAACGTTTATATTATACAAAACTAATAACTCATATATTGTGCTCTATTGTTGGGTACTGACCCAAGCAGCCCCTTGCAGTAGATGGTTATTTGCTAAGGTCAGCAAGAGCTGTAGAATACGATATTAATATAACTCAATCCGGGGTAAAAAAAGATGTCGCAAAATACGTTAAATCAATCGTTTCACTTTGACTAATCGGGACGCCAGCGCCACCAGGCAGCGTAATAAAATTTAGTATAGTATAATTGCATAGCACATAAAGCTACCATTTAATAGGTTTTTCTTACATTGACTTGAATGTGCCCTGGCGGCTGAGAGTATGTCATGCTCACTCTAATGTCTCGCTGGTGGTGGCGTGTGTGTTGGATCATTAGGCTCCCTTCAAAATGGTTGAGCTGAATGGTGCTGATCCATGCGTCATGTTCGTGAACGGGCGCCGTCAGTGGAAACTGGTCATTTCTTAGCTGCCACGGCTTATTTTAATTTAATTTAATATTTCAAGTGCTTTTGTCTTTTTATTACGGACGCTTTTAACGTTCTGCATCGTTCTCACATGCATAATTTCAACATGAACGATGTAATCAATATTTTGTAACCATATTTTGATTTAAAAGAGTGTCCATGGAGTTTCTTGCCCGTCCTTCTCCATAGGTACCTACTACGCTTTGGAATGGGTAACTAGCTTCATCTTTCTGACTGACCGACCCCTTGACAATGCAAAAGTGCCTTTTTTTTTTTTTTTTTTTTTTTTTTGGGTGGGAAATCATCAAATGACCTCTCCCGCTCTGGGCGGAGCGGAAGGGCGTGTCAGACTCTTACTGACTAAAACCCACCCGTGTTCCTTCAGTTGCCTGTGCGCCAGGGCCACGGTAACTCTTTCGAACAATCCGCGACCCCGGCAGGCATCGGCCCTATTGGACCCCTTCAATGATGCTGACATCTCTTTGAGGCGCGCGTGGAACACGACGCGCCGTCGACCCGGGCCTGGTCCTTACCGGACGGCGAGCTGCCCATTGCTCGCCGTCCGCAAGCCCGCGCCTACGGTGGCCGGGAGTCGGCAATTGACTCCCGACGCCCAGGGTGTCTCCTCCTGCGGCGACTAGGGGCGTGAGGGCGCAACGATTGCCGCACCCTCACGCGCTCCGCCTCCTCCTTCGCGAGCATTACTGCTTCACAGAAGGAGGTGACGGCTTCCCATTCCCTCTCGCTCCGTACCATGGCCTGTACCAGGGCCGGACGCGAGAGATCGCCGCCGCCGATCGCCGCCACGAGGACACGGCGGTGCTCCGCCCAAGCCGGGCAGACCTCCACCGTATGCTCCACCGTGTCCTCCGGTCGATCCACACAATGCCAACACCCGGGCGTTTCCTCCCGCCTTATCCGAAACAGGAACCTCCCGAAACAGCCATGTCCGGTGAGGACCTGCGTCAGGCGGAAGGTGAGGACGCCGTGGCGCCTCTCAAGCCACTCCTCAAAGAGGGGACTTACCGCCGCAATTGTGGCGTGCCCAGCGCTGGGTTGCGACAGTCGCACTCTCCATGCCGCCATGAGATCCCGCCGGAGCTCTGTCCGCTGTGCCGCGATTTCTCGCGGCAGCGGAGTAACGCCCCGGCGTTTCGCCTCCTCGCGCGACTCCCAAATGTGCGCGAGGACTTTTGCCTCCAGATCCCATGGCGGCAATCCGGCAAGGAGGCTCGCCGCCTCGCAGGAGACCGTGCGGTATCCCCGGACCAGCCGGATGGCCATGACCCTTTGGGACGCGTTCAAACGGCGTGCTGGTCGGAGCCTCAATGAACGCGCCCACACCGGTGCCCCGTAAAGGGCCATGGACCGCACGACCCCCGCGTAGAGCCTCCGGCAGGAGGCGTTTGGACCCCCTAGATTGGGCAGGAGCCGCTTCAAGGCAGCCCCAGCCCGGTCCAGTCTGGGAGCCAAACGTCGGAAATGCTCGACGAAGTTCCACCGGCTGTCGAGGACGAGTCCCAGGTACTTCATCGTCGACTCGACGCCGATGTGAACCCCTCCCGCCATTATTTGGGAACCCGAGAGTGGCGCGTTCCGAGGACCATGAAAACACATGGCCTCGGACTTGTGCAGGGCCACCTCGAGTCCCAATTGCCGGATCCTCTCAATGACTGTCGCAACCCCGCGTGTCATTAATTCGGCCGCCGCCTGGTGCGACCTCCCCTGTGCCAGGACTAGCGTGTCGTCAGCGTAACAAACGACGCTGACGCCGCTAGGGAGGTCGGCGCGCAGCACCCAGTCGTACCCGATGTCCCACAGATACGGCCCCAAGACTGATCCCTGTGGGACACCGCACGACATCTCTCGCCGGTTCCATTCTCCCTGGTGACCGGGGTAGATGACGGCCCTGTCCGTCAGATAGGCCTCGACTATGCGACAGAGGTAGGTCGGCATCCGGTGATACCGGAGTGCCTCCCTGATGCAACTCCAGGGCAGGGTATTGAAGGCATTGGCGATGTCTAGAGACACCGCCAAGACGACCCCACCCCGGGCCACAGCATCCCCCGTCGTGAGGGCTCGCACGCGCATGATGGCGTCCACCGTAGAGCGCCCCCTGCGGAAGCCAAACTGGCTCTCCGCCAAATCCGGCCCCACCCGCACTAGCCGCCCGACGAGGCGGTCTGCAATGACTCTTTCAAAGAGCTTGCCCACCTCGTCGAATGCAAAAGTGCCTGTATTTGGTTTATTTGAAATAAATGCTTTGAGTTTGAGTTGAGTTATTACAATTGCACCTGGGTTAACAGTTCTACAGCTGGTAAACAATGTGTAATTAAAAATTCAGTGTACTCACCACTATGAACAACTTTTACAAAGGTACCAAACATGAAATCCGGAAAAATTCAGCTGCTCCATACATTTATGTCCGCATAACGAAACAAAATGTAGCACACAGGTGATTTTTTCCGCGATTTCAGGGTTTTGCCTGTTGCTCTTTATACGATGTATGATGATGTATGTATGATGTAAACTTCTTTTCAAAGATTGTGATGTTGAGCCAACGCAGTCTTAATTATTTCACAGTTCTTAGCATATTACTATTAAGTACCCCAATAAAACATTATAACAAATTGCATTTTTATTATAAACAACCCTTTCACGCTGAAAGAACCAATTCAAAGCCACGAATATCTAATTGGCAGTAACAAACTTACTACCTTCAAATGCATGGAACTGAACATTATACAAGAAATTAAGGATGCATGAAAATATGCTAATTTGGCATTAGTCTCTCCAAGGACAGCGTTATTCAAATGACCTCCGACCTCCTTGAATTATTATAATAATTATGCCACTTTTGTAAACCTTGTTATTCTGTGTGTACAATCATGACATAATGCCATTCCTTGGCACATGTCGTGTACACAAAGTATAAAAAGATAATATAAAAACATAAAAGTGAATTACGTTTACGAAAGCCGCAGGATCGAAAAAAACTGAAATGATTTTTATAAATTTAATCAATAAAATAAAACACAATTAATTATACTACGAATATTCATTCCACGTCGAAGTAGGAATACGGAATGCCTATTCTTGTAAAAAAAAAGGATTGTGTGGTTTTATGAAACCACGGTAAAAGTGAAACTTTTTTTCACATTATAGACATTTAACTAAACCCCCACCCCTCCTTTTCCTTTTCCTTGGTGGTGTTTGTGGCGAGTAAAATAGCGTGGAGCACTGGCACAAATGAGTAATAGTCTATACACTACACGGTCAGCTGATGCAAACTATAGGCGCCGCCATATTGGCCTCGGCTGCTCTGACGAGCGCCTTTCACTTCATCCCTACTCCGCGGCCGACCGTCACGCGACATGCAACACACAGACAAAAAAGTTTGAGACGATGTAATAAAAGTTTCACTTTAATAAAGATTAAAATTAGAATTTAAAAATTTGAATTAGAAATTAGATTGCATCATCGATTGATGTCAATGCTTTTTTTGCGCTGACTATCACGTCGGGGTCACCAGTATAGAGGTATGAGGAACAGTATGTAAAGTTCACCCATACCTCCTTAGAAAAGGGAGGATCCTCCGACCAGACGGGTGTTGTGTCTGGTGGGCAACAGCCCAACGATTGATGTCGGGACGTTGTATATATGCTAGTTGCGTGGTATACTCTGCTTGCGCGATGCAGGATTTTGCGTGACGTCAGTGTGACGCGTAGGTCACATGTGTCGTTGTGGATGCCACTACAAGGGAATGACAGGACGTCGTGTGGGTCATCGAGTTTCTCCATAGCTTCTCTCATCAGGGTTACTCTAGTGAACTGGCAGAGGCCTTGCAGAACTTGATTGGTAATCAACTCCTGGATGCAGTCAGACTTGGTACGGATCTGGTGGATGATTTCTTTCTCGGACCATTTTTTTTACTTCGGGCATTCATCGTTCATGTAGATGAATGTCAACTCTTTGGTTGCTAGAAATAGGAAGGATGTAATAAGAGCCGTGCGTGTTTGATACGGGTACTGCAAATAACCTACATATATAGGTTGTCAGTATTCTTAGAAAAAATCTGAAATTTAAAAACGAAAACTATTTGTTTATGAACGAAGTACGATCCTGGTTTTATGATATCGTAATATTTCCTAAGTTCTAAATCTAAGATCTGTTCTTCAGAATATTTATAGTCTTCAATTTCTTAAGCATTGATGCTGGTACCTCTTTGTCTACCATAGAATGGATCCATGAATAAAAGCTAAACCCAAAGCATTTATTTCAATTAAACCATTTACAGGCACTTTTGAATTGTCAAAGAGTCGGTCAGTTAGCCAGAAAGTTGAAGCTAGTTGCCCATTCCAAATCGTAGATCTTACTGGAGAAGAATGGGCAACAAACTCCAAGGAAACTGTTCTTAAATCAAGATCAAGAAGATTATATCAAGCGCATTATTCTTGTTGCTTCTTTATGTGAGAGCAATGTTAAAAAATATTAAGAAACCATTCAAAATATAAGATTAATAATAAAAATAAGCCGTGGCAGTTAAGAGATGACCAGTCTCAACCGACGGCGCCCGTTCACGAACATGACGCGTGGATCAGCAAACTATAATTTTTCCTAAGTAATTCCTGAATGAAATCCTCTACGTTCTTACTCTCACATTACTTCTAGAAATTGGACAAACTTTGCGTATTTTTTTAAACTATTTTCTCATAATGCATTACTATATTGATTCTATGTATGTATTGTTAATTCTTCTCTGATTTATCAACTATCTGTGCTAAAACGTCAGTCTGTATATACATCCACTCTTTACTTATGCTAATCTGTTTATTGAATTCAGTTGCTATTCTATTCTGATTTGTCTCTAATGTTTTAATTGCCGTATTAAACTTTAGCGCATCATTGTGGTCTAGGTTTCCGGTTATGCTTTTAATGATGGAACCTAGCCCTTCTACAAAACCTGTTTGAACTCTATTGGGCTCCAGAGACTATCAAGTTTGTCAGTAAGAAAGTTTATTTGGATATAATATAGTAAGCAGGTACCATTTGACTTTGATAGTGTGACTGTACCTAACGGACCCCAGTCTGATAAAAAATTCGTTTTTCCTAATTATGCTAATATTAGTATTTAGGTCGGTTTCCCCCTAAGGGGAAAACGCCGCACCCCGCCTCCGTACGACCCTGTAGAGCTCGTCTCCAGACTGGCACTCTCCCACCGACTGAGATTAAATGAATTCCCAAATAGAAAGAAGTCTGATGCCTTGATTAATAAGGCAAGGAAAGGATTGAAACTAATAGTCACAAAGACTTAGGAATTCATGTGTATTAAAACACATTGAATGTGGTTTTAGAAATCTAAATAACAGTGAGATGCTAAGTACATTATTATATAAACTTGTAAGTAACCCATACGCTAGCGTAACAGGTATTTGGTTAGTCGTAACTCATACGATACCTCACATCTACACTCAGAGTACTTAGAGCAACATTTCCATAAAGTGACGCAAGTAGCTTTTCAGCGACATTTCGTCAGCATCATGCTCTTATGGAGACATGGTACCTAGCAGTTCTTTCGAACTGATAAACGTGACGAAGCGGCTTTCCCTGCGGTAACCGTGCGACTGTCCTTGTCTAGCAACGGGGCGGCCAATTTGAGCGGCATTGCGTCGGCATCATGCTCTTATAGAGACATTGTCCCTAACAGTCCTTAGACTGGTTATAAAACAGATGTGGTCCCCCCAAACCCCTGGAATGTCACTCTTTGCACAACAAGCATATCTGCAAGACACGAGTTCATGTCACTTTAACCGAATTATTGGTCCGAGTTATAGAATACAACATTCAAGAATTACTAGATAATAGAGTTGAGAATCGAAACTCAAGAATCATTTAATAGAGTTTTGGATAACCTCTTTTAGAGTCCTGATTATTGGTCGGAGCCATAGAATATTAAATTTAGGAGTTACATTATAAAGCTAGAGGATCAAACCTCAAGAATTGTTTAATTAATAGAGTTGTGGGTCAACTCTCTTGGAGATTTATAGACGGTCCCTAAGCGTCCACCCTTCACCACTTCCTAGTGTTTCAGCTGGGGAGAAGAAATGGCGCAACAAACTCCCCAGCAACAGTCTCTGTCTGATAAGTTATAAGAACCCATTAACTAATAACTCTAGCATTAATTATAAACTACGATACTAAATATTATTAAAGTTCACACTTACCAAATATCTCCTTGCAGGAAATTATATTATAAATCACTTACGAAATACTGCACGTATTACCAGCTTCATCTCGGGCACACTCACTGAACTAAATTGTCTAGGTTTTAACTAAAGTGACTACGTCGTCTGCTACCAAACCTGGTCTTTAACCGACTCTCTTAACTAGCCTGGACTATACGTCCGTACCCTTAAGCAGTCTAAAACCAACTATCTCAGCAACATTCTCTTTCCCATGTTCTAACATCACCACACCAGCCCCTTGGGTTTTTTTGTAACACAATTCCTAACCCTCGCAAGTTCTCAGATTAGGTCCTTGCACATGTCTTCCATTGTCTTAAGTGGTCGTTTGGCCATCGACTTAGGCCAGCCAGATGTGGGTATTTTATGCGTTTCTTTAGAATTACTTGAGTTATTGCATCTTAACTGACGTCGAATATTGCCTTTCGACTAATGGCCGGCCTAAAAGCCACTCATAATACCTTTCAAGGAAATAAGATACTTCGACAATAATTAGTGTAGCATGTCACACTGACAGATCATAAAATAGATATTTAATGTGTCTCTAAGAGTCCTGAAATCGTGGGAAAGTTCCAAACCAAATACCTACAACGTTTTGCTATTAATTATTAATAGGTGACAGACAGTCACAATAGCTTAGTAGTTGAGTTTGTAGTAAGTAGACCTTGTTTTCGATGTCATTCAGATGTACATATTGTAGGAATGTTTAGTGGTGAGTCGTGAGTCTCATAGGCTCGTGTTTATAGGGTAGCACTCCTGGCCCCTCATTGAGGCTTCTGAGTTTTATCTCTTGAGATCGCATCATTGGGAGGATCCTTAACAAGTTTACTACTTTAGGAACACGCTTAAGTATTGACTTTGCTATGGGGCCACGTTTCATTGTAGTATAAATGTGAATCAGCAGGTCTGCTAAAACTATGTCTTGTGTATACCGTCTTTTGATGACTAGCGAGAGGGTTTGTTAAAAATACTTGCTGTTGGGCTGCGTATTCCTTCTCGGGTTCACGGGTTTTATTTCTATTTTCTCGATTAATACTGATCAGTTGGCGAGTGATGAGGCGTTGATGATCTACAAACCAACCACGACCAAGACAACCAACCAAGACCAACCAATCACGATACAAAGTTTGTAGAGTTAGAGGCTTGACTCTAATTAGATCTGATAACTTTTTAACAGTGAAAGAGTTATGTAAATGTTGGCAACCTACTTTACACATACGGAACCCTAAAAACACATTGTAATTTTATAGTTACAAGTTAGAGAATGGAGCCGAGTATAGCCGATTCAGCGTCACCGACCCGAGCTTGACGATTCAGTTTCGTTCATTGCTCAGAAAGAGCGCAAAGTCCGCCCAAACAAGTTTCCACTTCAAAAAGAGTTAAATAAAAAGACTTTTAACAAGGTTCTCTATTTTATTTCATCGTTTTCCCACGAATACACCAAGATCCCTATGCTGCCAAATTGCAACCTCTAAACTGATTTCCAAAATGATATCTCAAAGCGAAATCACTACAGGATTCTCTGGCATCACAAAACAATCAGCTTTGTAAAATGAAGCTTGTTACTCAGTATATAAAGTCTATATTTGTATGGAGTTTACAGTCACGTAGAAAATAGAGCTATTTGTCACTAAATAGGAGCTATATGTCTGATGCGAGGCCGAGTGAAACATGTCTTGTGAAATGTGAGATACACTTAAACCTATATGTTAGTTCATTAGGTATTGTTAACGCTCGGCGCGCAATAGCACCGGGTTGAATAAATAAAAGATAATTATATTTAGTATTAAACGTGTAATTATTTAAATCAAATCAATATATAACATTTTACGTGATGAGTATGATGACGTACATAAGCTCTTCCAGCTGAGTCTCTATCACGGATATCGATTATTTTCTATCTTCTTAATATGAAATAGTGTTTATTTCATAGTAATAATAATATTATGTCATTAACTTCTAAAATACTCGCGGAGGCTGCATGATGTTCACTATATTCATGTGAAGGAAAATGGAAAACATCGCCAGGAAAGCTAGGCTACTAAACTCGAAACTTAAACTAGGAGTATTAATTTATTTTAAACTAGCTCTAACCGGCCCGGCTTCGCACAGATAGCACTAAGTATCTAACACCTACCCAACCTACCTACCCTACCTACCTACTTACCCTACCTACCTACCTACATACTCTACCTAGCTATGGCTACCTACAAAGCCGACCCGTCAGACGTTGTTCTGTCAATTTTTTTCCTTTGGGTATTTCCTATTTTTTTTTCTTTTAAACCATCCTAGTATAGAGGTGAACAAAACAAAAATAAAATATCAAATCGGTCAAGCCGTTTCTGAGTTTTAGCGAGACTAACGAACAGCAATTCATTTTTATTTATATATACCGGATGATGTTTTTTACCATCTGGACAAAAATATGGCGTGTTGCGTAAATAGAATAGAACCCATATACGCTTATGTTTACCTCGTACCATTGATTTAAAAAAAATCGGAATATCCTTAAAATACATGAAAAATAATACATCCTACGGCACTCGCTTAAAACGAATAATAGCCAAAATAGGTAATAGTAAACAGCGTACGCCGAGATTGCGCATGAATGGAACATGATGGAAGAGTGAGCGAGACGTTAGCATTAAATTTCGCTCTACATCTTTGCGGCTGCGCACAGGACGATACAGCCTGATCCTTACACACTCACGCACACATTTGCGTGTACCTAAATACGTCACCGTGCTGTATTTAGTTGTAGTAGGCAAATAATTTGTTTACACTCAGTGTCCGTGTCACGAAACCGTAAACTAAATAAACTACGTCTCCTAAGGTCGGTAAAGCTTTGATAGAAATGTAAACAAGCCTGTTGATGTTAAATTCTTATAACAATGACTCAGTAAACATTCATCTGTATTTCGAAGGTTTTAACTTGATGTGTAATGAAAAATGAATACTAATAATAATTATTTTAATCTAAAACTATTGAAACAGATGCGTATTAGACTCCTCCTCGGGTGTCGCTAGAAATATTCCAGGATGGCGTCTTCGACGTGTATGGACAAGGGTGGCCAGACTCTGCCTCTGGCATGATCGGGAAGCTGAAACTGACCATGGTCAAGTAACCGCTGATAAATTCGGAGTATCAAGACTGTGCTGGGGAACCTGGGAGCAGGGATACCGTTCCGTCTAAGAGATTGCAGGTGTTGCTCGTCGGCGTAAATTCGTCTCGCACTACTTAAATTTTCACCAGACAAGAAATAATACCTCATCATGGCAAGGTACTCTACGTTGGAGTATTCGTACGCCACTATCAAAACAATCACAGGGCGGACGAAGCACACGCGGAAACGTAAAAAACAGCGATCGACGTCACGCTATGCCTAATCATAGATGACTGGAGGGCAGTGGAGGGAACACGGGACGCGGTACTCGGGACGAAGGGCGCGCGCGCGGGTGTGCGTGCGTATGCGGTGACATGTGAGCGGTGCGCCTGCGAAAAGATATGAAGTATTTACCTATCGGCCGGCTCCAATCAAAGGATTCAATGTCGCTACGAATTCATTGATAATTTCTGCACGTAGAGTAGGGTGACTATAAGTTGATTTTTTACATATTTTTGTTTTTTTTGTTTTTTTTTTGTCTTTATTGTTTTTTTTTGTTCTGATATGAAAACCTTACTACAAATAAGTAGTAGTATTTAGTGATAGGCCAATTTCATGTCAGGTTTTTTTTTTTAAAACAGAAGAGATTTCTGTGCCATACACTTCTACTCCGTTCACCTATTATACCCTATTTTTTTCCAGACGGTATAAAAAACCATCCGGTATAGAAGATAAACCTTAAACATGCACTTTTGGATTGTCAAGGAGTCAGTCAGACAGAAATATGAACCTAGTTGATCATTCTAAAGCATAGTAAGTTCCTATGCAGAAGAACGGACAAGTAACTCTATAGACACTCTTTTAAAATCAATTATTGGTACAACGTATTGGCTTCTGTTATGTTGGGAAATAGCGACACAGCATTCAAACGTGGTGGTTGAGCAAACACTAGTTTCATGTACTTCGTTCACATCTATTTTCCTGCCTACCTTCATATGTATTATTATAACATTGAACAAGCATTCATAGTAAGGAGCAATGGTGGTCCAGTGCTATCGGTCCGACTTACGAGTTGTAGGTCGTGGGTTCGAACCCAGGCAGGCGCTTTATTTTGTGTAAATAATTTCATCACCTTTGCTCTCAAAAGGGCAAAACACAAAAAAAACAAAAACAAAAAAGAAAAACATCGTGAGGAAACCGGCATGGCCCTAACCAACAATTCGAAAACATGTGACATCTACCAACCCGGACTAGGCCTGCGTGCCAGATTACAGCCCACTCCCTCTAGAAGAGAGGAGGCATGTGTTCCAGCCGCGGGATCATAATACATGTGTATCAGCCGGGGAAACTTAATAGGATATAATATTCATAATAATTTATTTATACCTACAGCTACATGATTCATGTTGAAATTATTACGTAATTATAAAAAAATCGTGGTTTTAAACACTACTGCTGAACATAAGGTCCCGGGTTCGATTCCCAAGTCGCGCAAAGTGTTATTGGGTTTTTCTATCAGGAATTTCTCAGTAGTAGCCCGGAGTTTATGGCAATATGCTCGCCCCCTATTACATAGAACATAAACATAGCGAGCGAAATGTGGGTGTATACCAAGGTACACATCTACCTAAACCTTTGTGTTTTTTTTTTTTTTGTGGGAAATCATCAAATGACCTCTCCCGCTCTGGGCGGAGCGGAAGGGCGTGTCAGACTCTTACTGACTAAAACCCACCCGTGTTCCTTCATTTGCCTGTGCGCCAGGGCCACGGTAACTCTTTCGAACAATCCGCAACCCCGACAGGCATCGGCCCCGTCGGACCCCGTCAGTGATGCTGACACCTCTTTGAAGCGCACGTGGTACACGACGCGCCGTCGACCCGGGCCTGGTCCTTACCAGACGGCGAACTGCCCATCGCTCGCCGTCCGCAAGCCCGCGCCTACGGTGTCCGGGAGTCGGCAATCGACTCCCGATGCCCAGGGTGTCTCGCCCTGCGGCGACTAGGGGCGTGAAGGCGCAACGATTGCCTCCCCTCACGCGCTCCGCCTCCTCCTTCGCGAGCATTACTGCTTCGCAGAAGGAGGTGACGGCTTCCCATTCCCTCTCGTTCCGTACCATGGCCTGTACCAGGGCCGGGCGCGAGAGATCGCCGCCACCGATCGCCGCCACGAGGACACGGCGGTGTTCCACCCAAGCTGGGCAGACCTCCACCGTATGCTCCACCGTGTCCTCCGGTCGATCCACACAATGCCAACACCCGGGCGTTTTCTCCCGCCTTATCCGAAACAGGAACCTCCCGAAACAGCCATGTCCGGTGAGGACCTGCGTCAGGCGGAAGGTGAGGACGCCGTGGCGCCTCTCAAGCCACTCCTTAAAGAGGGGATCTACCTAACCCTACTGGACTACATGCGTAATTTTATGTTATGTTATAAAGATTACTCAACCACAGGAATTTAATCGTTAACCAATAAAACATTAATTCAATTAACTTTTTAATAGAAATAGATTGAATGTTTCGCGTAGTTTTCATGGAGGACGTTAAAAGAAGTATTACAAAAACAAGATTAAAAAACAAGTATGGTGCGGTATACATTCTGAAATGAATTGTATTGTGTAATAAATAAAAAACTAAATAGTAACATAAAAGTTTTCGAATATGACCAAGAGCTAATTAGCTATTAAAATGGACATTTTAAATCAAAACATATACTTTATAATCTTTCAGTTTATTTTAAAAATACCATGTAAGTAAGTTTTTTTTTTCGCACACAATCCCATTATCATTCATTTTGAAAATTCAAAAATATTCATTGCGTTATTTACGTTAACGAGAAGGCAATTTTTCAAATATATGAAGCAATGGATTAGCAATTTCCTTCAAAATTCTTCGGATTGTGATTGAAAGTGTGTTATGCAATGGAGGTGCTGGTATTTCAAGGTAGGTACTTTAAAGGTGAAACTAGACTGCTTCCGTTGACTTCGAAAATTCTGATTCATCAGTGATACTCTGGCATTTTTCATACGTATATCACCACTAACTTTGCATGGGTTGAACGACTCCACTAAGAGCACGTTAATTCACCCAGTGATTGTACTAGAAGTGCTAAAATGCTACATACGTGTTGGTCTTCTAAAGATGTCCTTGTTGGTAGTGTTCACCTGCGATCCTACGGTTACTCAAACATCGATCTCTACACGATTGCTGAACTATCGGAAACAATTAGCGGACGACAGGTAAGATGGTTGGAAATAAAATATCGTTATACGCACTGATGATAAAATTATGAATAAAAATACGGTCGCAATTGTTTTAAGTATTACTGTCCGGGTGCATTCTGAAAGATGCCAACGGCGCAGATAGCAGTCAAATATTTCGCTGTTTTGATAAATTTTCATTTATTATTACTACTACCTACTACATTAAATGATAAAATATTACTCTATGTTGTGTAAAAATATTGATTACTATATACTAGCACTTTGCCCGCGACTTTCTCTTGCGAACTTAAACCCCCGTTAAAGGATAGTTCTAGAATTAATCATTACGATATTTGAGGCCTATAAAATCAAAGTCAGCTAATTCCAAGCCTGTGAAATGTTCAGGAAGCTACAAAAACTAATATTTTTGTCAAGGTAGCAACTCTATATATTAGTTTATTTTTGAACTGAATTTGCTACGGTGTTAGCTGCATTTGTTAGTAAAAATGAATACACCAAAGCATGTCCAACTACCTAAACTAGATGGCGCCATAATTAACTCATTTACGACTTTATGGCGTTTAGCTGCCTTTAATTTTATTTGCCTAGATCAGTATTTGTGCTAAGTTTCAAGTTTATAAAACGAAGGAATGAAATTTTTCATATAAATTGTATTTCCGCTTTTTACCCCGACAGCGGTTGTTTTTTTTTTAATAGTTTGAAACATTTTCAATATAGATTTAATGATTATTTAAATAAATTTTCAAGTTGATCAAGCAAACAGTAAAATCCTACTCTAAAAACTTGATTAAGTACTCACTCCTTCGCACCCAGTTAGGCATTGATTTTCGAAAAATCTAGAAACACGTAATCCTCTTTTTTATCAAGATTATCAATGCTGAGGTTCAAATTAATCAAACGCGCGTTAGCATTCTTCCATACAAACTTTATCATCCAATAAACCACTATTGGGGGTAGTTTAGCAAAACGAATACTAACAGACGTTTTTATTTTTTGCCAAGTTTAGTTTTTGCCAAGGAACATTTTTTCTTATAAACGAACTTTAATTTATGATTACAATTTATTATTATAATTATATAAATACATATTTGCTATGGCCGCGAATCATATTTAGATCAACATACAACCTGATACTGACCTGCATATTGCAAAAAACGTAAGGAAATTTGAATTTCGCTATTAGTTAATTAAAACAGAGAGATGTTTGACAGCTATTTGCGACGTTGCCAACTTTCAGAATGCACAGCCTTATGTTGATGGTCGGCTGAAACAGCTTGTATATCAAAAAATTACAATCTTTCATTCTTTATTAGTCATACGTAATGGCGTACATCAACAGGGGGCCTAAAATGGACGCTTTGGCAAAATCATAATATAATCTGCGTACATTTCGTATATCCCGCAATTCATCTGTTTGGCAGCTGCTATTTGACATTAGACTTCATTAAAACAATGCATAATTTGTGGACCATTTTACAAAACTTCATACAAAACTGTCAAACAGATGAATTGCGGGATATTAATTGTACGCAGATCATAATATGATTCTGCCAAAGCGTCCATTTTAGGCCCACAGAGTGTTTGACAAACTTTAAACGGTGTAGTATTTTCTCATGAAAATTATCATCTTCTACTATGGGACCACCTGCAACTCCTATCTGGTTTTAAATACTCCTTTATATTTTTATTTTTCTGTTCGTATTTCAAGTGCATGTCCCAAAAAAAAAAAAAACTTTCTTTCTTTCTTTAACTCTAAAATCGTTGGTCAATTTGACAATTCAAATTGCCCATTCATTTTTGTTCGTATAACTCAACAAAATGTAAGTAACCGCAGGCTTTCATATTTCAGAGGTAGTCCCTAAAGCTCAATTTACACCGCCGCGGAATGGAATGGAAGCGACTTTTTGCAACAAAATTGTATGCGGGAAAAGCAAGATTATTATTTGGTATTTTTAGCGATCCGTAGCCAAATCACAAAAACGGAACCCTTATAAATTTGTCATGTCCGTCTGTCCGTCTGTCATCTATCCGTTCGTCCGGATGTCACACCGCCATTTAACTCTGAGACTATTTGCACTATATCAATGAAAATTGGATAGTAGGTGTATTCTGTGCACCGCTAACCAAAGGTGAAGAGAAATTTCAAAAAAACAAAATTAAAAGAAAGAAAGAAAGAAAGAAAATGAATTTATTTAGCACAAACAACAAGGCACACAACACAACATATAATAAAACAAACAAATAAAAAGTGTAAGGTGTGTGTGTGTGTGTGTGTGTGTGTGTGTGTGTGTGTGTGTGTGTGTGTGTGTGTGTGTGTGTGTGTGTGTGTAGGTGTGGTGCTCCCCATACATGTAACTGAGGGATGAAAACAAATCAATGCACATGAGAGTATGGGGTATACACTGTTGAATCGCATAATAAAAAGATTTTGATGTTTCTAAATGCCATTTAAGTCAATAGTTTTTGATATATTGGGATATTTTCGGTTTTTGTAAAATTAACACTGTGCAAGTAAATACAAGTGCGTAAATATTCATCTCAACTACGGAACCCTTCCACTGTGCGTGGTCTTACACACATCAGAGCGCGTTCCCACTATGTCGTGACGATTTATTTATCGTTAGACGACTATCGTCTCTAGCTATTCCTATTATATCGACTATTTATCGTCACTGTGTCGTCGAAATATTTTATCGTTAAACGACTGTCGTGTGTCGTATGTCGGTGTTCCCATTGGATCGCGACGACATTTTTACTGTTCACGGCAGTCGCCTTGTCGTTGGCACATCAGTCGCCTCTACGTTCTTTTGAAGATCGATACTTATATACGATACGATAGATAGTCGCAATAATGACACATGATTTGCCATCACGATAAGTCGTGACGTTTTTTTTATCGTTTTACGAGTATCGTGCTAGCCGTTCCCATTGACTTGACAAACTGTCGTCACTGCAAAAAAAAGTCGTGGACGACAGTTAATCGTGTTGTCCTATATGTGAACACCTCCATTTAAATACACAAGCCACGACGCTTTAAACGGCACGATAATCTGTCGTCACAAAATGGTGGAAACGGGGCCTTAGGCCGGTTTTATTTTTTCGTGCACGCCTAAGCCTATATTACTTGGGGTACGTAATATTTGCCTTCCATTCCTGATACCCATAATTATTATTATTATTATCAGAATACCAGCGCTGCGACACTTATTTTTTTAAATGTCGCAGCACCATGCTGAGATAGGGGCCTTTTGGCCTCGTACAGGACTTTCTGTTGTTATTTTCATTTTACGTTTGTTTTTATTTTATTTTTTTGTTTAGTTTCTGATAATCCTGTGCGAGTCCCAATAAATACTTTTTCTTTCTTTCTTTCTTTACAATATTTCACTTCACACAAACAAATTGGGATTAGGGCAAGAGCCCGATGAAACTATATTTAAATCCGTTCTGTGTATAATCCACCCATCTTTTCTTTGGTTTCCCTGATCATCATTAATTGTTAATATTTAGTAGATATTATTTTATTAGAGCCTTATATCTAACTAGCTGCGTTTCGCGGTTTCATCCGCATAAGTCTCGATCCCGTAGGAATTTCGGGATAAAAAGTATTCTATGTCCTATCAGTAGTAATCCACGTCATGGTCTACCCACGTGCCAAATTTCATCGAAATCCGTAGAGCCGTTTAAGCATGAAAGCGTAACAAACAAATATACAAAAAAAAAAACTTAATATTTGTTTAGATATTAGTTCATATTAACAACCCAGCTATGCACGGTTTTAACGACTTTACAAAACATTGAGATTTATTTATAGTATATAAGTTTAATATAAATGTATTGTACACTTGAAAAATCATATTTAAATGATGTTGAAATCTGCAACAAAATCTGTTGCGTAGTTTAGAATGAACAACGAGGTCACAAAGACAGACACGCATAGCAACTTTAATTAATAATAGGTATTGGACGTCTAAACTCCACTAATAGAGGGACTCATCATATGTATTATTTTCGTTTATTCAGTTTAACACAAATAGGTAGTGGGACCATAGATAATAGAACATTATTGTCTTTTTAATTGTAAGGCCCGTACACACGGCGGCGGCGTCACCGCGATATCTATAAGACGGAGAACGTATATGCCTCTCGTTATTACTGGCCATAGTTTAACTACTATGGGCGTACTATGGGAAGTGTTGGTTATTTCGGAATAGAAAAACCGTTTGCATCTCAAATCAAATTATAATTTACGATCAAATTAATCTCAGTAGCGAATCACACACTGTAGGTACACGACACAACTATACAGAACGCGCGACAGTTTCTAAACGTGTACACTGCTTAACCGCCAACAACAAACTGCTTTACTCTGGTCAGAGAAAGCGTTATGTTATAGACTCTGTCAAGCGCCACCTGGTGGCGCTGGCGTCCCGATTAGTCAAAGTCAAAGGATTGATCTAACGTATTTCCAACATATACATATAATCAATTAGTAACGAAGAATTTTTGTCCGTTTTTCTGGATGTATGTTCCGGATTGGCGCAAAAACCGCTGAACGGATTTAGATCAAATTTGCCACATATATAGTTTGTAACCTTTTTTTTTTGTAACCTGGATTAACACATAAGTTACTTTTCTGCCGTGCTTATGATAATTACAGTAAGTCACGTTGTTGTCGATATTGAGTTAAGTACATATTTGGAGGGTACAGATTGAGATCTACGTTTCTACATTTCATTTCTTAGGCATATTTTATTTTCTATGTCATTTTCAAATTTTAAATACAAAAATGTAGATCTCAGTCTCTAAATTCCAAAATGTATTTATCTCAATATTGACAAAAATGTGACTTACTGTAATTATCATATTCTCGGCAGTTTTAATCCCGGTAGTACGTTCCCGTGGGATATTTTACGACATCAACGCGGGCATAGCCGCGGGCAAAATATTGTTTCATAATATATCAGTACGATACTTTGTTTTATATATATAGATATTAATATTTATAAATCTCCTGTTCGCAGAAATCTCCCTGTCAAAACAACACGTGCTACAGCGAAGCGGACGGCTGTTTTTCGAGAGACCTATGACGAGCAATGCGAGTACATTTCAAAATATTGCCACAGGACTTACGCGTAATATAAATCACCATTATTAAAGAATTATAGATTTTAATTGAAGTAGTAATAAAGTTTTTTGTGAAAGTAGCTTGTCGGAGAAAGTTTGTACAGTCAAGTCTTATATGTTTGTGTATGCTTTAAAAATTTCCTTTATCAAGCCAGGACACAGGACCTTTTGAAGCTACTGCACTGAGGAGACTGTTGAATAGAAAACTATATTTAATTAGTACATAATAAAGATCAAAATAGCATACACCTTTGACTGATATCGAGTTGTCATCAACTTAAAACCTTTTTAATTTGATGAAATATAAATTTAAAAATAATAATTTAACTGTTGAAGTATGTCCTTGTCACATTATTTTTCAATTCGGTCTGATACGTAGAGCAGATGGCTGAATGTCATTCTGCGGTATTGACATTACGACGTAGTAAATAATGCGCGGATGTGGTGAAGACCGCAGGAATCCGCTGGATACGAGAAGCTTAGCACCGGTTGAAGTAGCGGTGAGAGTGGCCTATGTCCAGCTGTGGACGTCTTTCGGCTTCAGTCTACCTTGCAGCGTGCAAATTATTATATAAATTTAAATATTACAAACAAACAAAACAATGTCAACAAAACAAAACAGAAATTAAAGTAAGGTCAATTAATAATATTATAGTCAGTTACATAAGTCTTATTCAATTTACAATTAATTATAACAAT
Source organism: Griposia aprilina (assembly GCA_916610205.1). Lineage (NCBI taxonomy): Eukaryota > Metazoa > Arthropoda > Insecta > Lepidoptera > Noctuidae > Griposia > Griposia aprilina. The sequence goes on along the minus strand of OU744305.1, from coordinate 8,222,664 downwards.
CATAATCTGGACAAACTCAAATCATTTATAAATTCTTTCACTGAGTAATAACATTTGCCTGAAAGTAGTGCAGTTACCCTAGATTAAAAAATGTTAACAGAAGAATTCTTAAAACCATGAGGTATTATTATTATAAATGATAGGTCCTATTGTCACTGCTCGTCTTCAAAATGCTTTTGGGACGGAAGCACCTCATTTAAGCACCGTAAGGCGTTGGTACACAGAATTTGATCGTGGCCGTGTTACTCTCCATGATAAAATTAGTGAAGGTCGGCCCGCAACTGCGATCACTGAGGAAAATGTGGCCACTGTCAGGCAACCAATTGAAGAAAACCGGCGTATCACTTATGAGGAGATTTGAAGACATTTGGGGATTGGTATGAGCCAAATTCAAAAATCTTACAACAAAATTTGAAATTTTGAAAACTTTGTTGCCACTAAATTCCTCATGAACTCATCCCGGAACAAAAACGGACTCGAGTTGTGCTGTCGAAAATGTTGTTAAAGTACAATCACGGACGTTCAAATGATGTGTATGACATTTTGACAGAATATTAAACATGGTTAGATTGTTACATCTAGAAAGAAAGCAACAGTCTTCTGCATGGGTGTTCGAAAGGGACAGCAAACCAACAAAATGGAGGCAAGCCAGAAGCGTAGGCAAAAAAAAATATTGCGTTTTTTTCTCCCGGACGGGTCCTGTCCGCACGATCTCACTTGAATAACAAAAGACAGTTAATGCTAAGTGGTACACAACCATTTGTTAGCTCAGTGTCTTTGAAAAAGTTTTGGAAAAACGACCAAAAAGTCGCATCCTATTGCACCATGATAATGCTCCGGCGCACACCGCGAACAAGAGAAAGTTATTTTTGGTTTGTGAAAAGGTAGAGCTCCCGCACATAATCTAAAACTAGTACATACCATGCGATTTCTTTATTTTCCCAAAAATCAAAGATTTGATGAGAGGTTTGTCATTTACGTGGCCAGAAGAGGCCGTGGTAGCTTTCAACCAGCACGCAAAAAACATGCCCTCAGACCAATGGTCTTCATGTTTTCAAAAATGGTTTGATCGAATGAAAAAGTGTTTAAAATGTAATGGAGAATACTTTTTAAAGAAGTAAATATATTACTTAACTATATGTAAATTGTTTTATTTATGTTATGAGTTACGCAAAACTTTCAGTGTACCCTACGTAGTAGATTTACTAGTACCGTTCGCAAACAAAGAAACAGACCGCCATCCTTCCGTCCTCGCCGAGGAGGCCAGCCGCGACGCTCCAGTCCATGCTGCGACCCTTGCTCGAGCCAGCCCGCGCCGCTGAGTCTGTAGCTTTAAATTCGTCCCAAAATAATCTTGATCCGATAAAGCCTGTCACTTGCTGCCCGCCTCCAGCAACGCCCTAAGCCGAGGTCCGTATCCCACGGGGGTGCCCTTAGTGTGTATTCACTTAGTTTATAAGCTTTATGCCCTGGCTTTAATTTATCGAGACAACCATAAGAAAGTCCGGTTAAGCAGCTGACTATCTCCTAGGTTGACCTGCGAGATGGCCGCAGAAAAAAAAAAAAAGAATACAACCATCGGTAAAATTGAGAGAATTTTGGGTACCTAATATCCCACATACTCGTTCACCACCATCCACAAGCACTACTCACCTGCCGCAATTTTGATTTATTGTTTGCTATACTTAAGGTAATTATAAATTTAACTCAAAATAATACTTCTCGCTGCTCTTGTTTCCCCAAACTGGTGGCTTTAGTTCCATCTTTAACTACGCGCCAAAAGATCTTTATTATATTTTGCTTTCAAGACTAATGTGGCATAGATAGTTTCAACGTTAGTGAAATTTCAATTCCCTGGGAGATTTTGTCAAAAGTATTAAGGCGATTTCGAGGTCGACTATATTTATGTACCTATGTTTTAAATAAAATGCTTTTTTTCAGTACTGGAAGATTATGCGGCAGAACCATGTTCCACAAATATCAGACTTTTGAGAGTTATTGTATGCTGGATTATGTCAATTGTCGAGAGAGATATGAACGTGCGTACATATTTCTGGCCTCAGGTCTTTTGAATTTTCCACTCATGGCCTTTTGTAATCTCCTCTGAGTTAGATAGACCGACAACCTAAAAAATTGGATAGGACAGAATAGATGCGGAAAGCGGAGGATAGAGTAGCGTAGCCTGGGAGAGGCCTACGTCCAGCAGTAGACTGCGGCTGAGTTGATTGATTGTCTGATGAAACAGTAAGTACTGTAATTATTGCAGAATTTATTAATCGGCTGGAAAGTTCTCGACAGTAAAATCTATAATATCCTTAACACACGTAAAAAGACGGTTAACGAAGTCGAGAGCCAATTGTACTCCCCGTCATTGTAATATTTATTTTACTAGACCATTACCTGGGAACCTTCTGGTTACGGAGTTATATCTAAAAATTACCGATCAGGATTCCTTTCTCATACTCTACTAGTCAACCCAACAGACGTTGCCCTGTCCAAATTTCAATAATTCATACAACAATCCAATAGAAAAAAGCACTTTCTGTATTTCCCGAGAATTTTCCAATTTTCCGGTCAAGTTTTCCGATTTATTTATTCATTAAAACTTTATGCACAAGTAAAAAAAAATACTGTACAAAGGCGGACATAATGCCTGAGGCATTTTCTACCAATCCACCTTAGGGTGATGCAGAGACAAAACATGGCAGGTGCAACATAAGGGATAGATAACTTGAAAAATAATAAATACTAATACATAGATACATATATGCCTATAACGAAAATAAACTTAGTCAAGAAAAATAACGATAGGAAGAGGAGAAAACGACTCCAGCAAATCAGCGCTGGGATGATTCTGTCAACTTCTTACGAATATATTCACGTGCCTTCAATTTAAAAGATAACAGATTGGTTACCGTCCAGGTTCACAGGGAGCGCATTCCAAAGAAAGACCGCCTGGACAAAGAAAGGAGAGTGAATGAAACCAGAGCGGTGAGAAGGACATCGTAGAAGACGATTGTTGGTGGAACGAAGATTTTACTATGCGTGGAGCATAAGTATCTTTCCCTTAAAACCTTATTGGGACTATAATGAGGAACATTAAAAAAAAAAAACTCTCCAGCCGCTCTCAAGTAATGCGCTTCATGCTGAGTGGAAGCCTTCTTGTCACAGTCATGACGCCCAGTTGTCGACTATTTCTGTTCTGTGCTCGTAAATAAATAATTTCATCACCACTGCTCTCAAAACGGTGATGGAAAGCATCGTGAGGAAACCGGCATGTCCTAGAACCAAAAATTCGAAGACATGTGACATCTACCAACCCGCACTGGGCCCGCGTGGTAGATTACAGCCCATTCCATTTCAAAGAGAGGAGGCCTGTGTCCCAGCAGTGGGAACATTATAGGCTGATTATGCTCGTGATTATATGTAAACAATTTTATTAACTTTTTCTGATTACTCGAGTTAATTATGTTGTTGTATGCACATGTTTTCGTGACAAATAAACCAATTTTTCTTTCTTTATTTTATTTAATTTTTATTTATATAGATTTAATATTAATAAAACTATTTTCTTAATTTTACAGTTTGGCAAGTCATGCACATGGGTGAATGTTACGAACCAAAGGAAGTTACAGAATACATTCGTAAGTACCTATTATAAACACTTTACCTCGCCTACTGCTGCGGATACCTCATTGGTCTAGTCTAGTGGTTGCAAGCCCTACTGCTGAAATCCTGGGTTCGATTTCCGGGCCAGACAAACTGTTATTGGGATTTTCCATCTGGAATTTCTCAGTATCAGCCCGGAGTATCGGATTTGTGCCAGGTTGATAGCAATAGGCTCGCCCCCTATTACATCGGACTTCCAACAACATAACTGGACAACATAACTGGCGAAATGTGGGTGTACTATAGGTACTCGTCTTCCTAACCCTTCGGCGAATAAAGGCGTGATAATGTTTATACAACCTTAGTTTTAGCCGAATTCAGTAAAGGCTTTAGCACCGTAGACCACACATACATACGCTGAGGCAGGTTGTACTGAAGACCGAAGAGTATAATCTGCAACTCTGGTTAGCGTTTGTGGACTATGGGAAAACCTTCGATTCGATCGAGACATGGCTGTATGTACTGCAGTCTCTTCAACGGTGCCAAATCGACTATCGGTACATCGAGGTGCTAAAGTGACTGTACGAAAACGCTACTATGTCAGTCTAACTCCAGGACCAGACCTTGAAACCTATCCTTCTACAGCGAGGTGTGAGAAAGGGAGACGTTATGTCTCCGAAACTGTTTACCGCTGTACTGGATGATCTCTTCAAGGTTCTGGATTGGGTTGGCATCAACATCGAGTACATTTCTCATCCTCGATTGGCCAACCACATAGTATTCATGGCAAAGTCTATAGAGTACCTCAGAACAATGATCGATAACCTCAGTAGAGCTTCCGAAAGAGTGGGTAGTAAAATAAACATTGAAAAAACGAAGGTGATGTCAAATAATCATATAGCACATGAAGCCTCATGAAGATCAGGGACTCGACACTCGAAGTTGTGGACGATTATGTTTACCTAGGACAAACTATACAGTTAGATAGGCTCAAGTTATAGAAAGTCAAGTCAATAAATCAGACCTGGCTGGGCAGCATTCGGGAAGCTACGCAATAATCGTCCCGTAACTCAAAACGAAAGTCTTTGCCAGTGATGACCTATGGCACTGAAATGTGGTCGCTCACAATTGGCCTCATTAGAATGCTGAAATTCACCCAAAAGCCAATGGAGCTATGCTTGGAGTTTCCCTATGTGATTGAATCAGAAATGAAAACTAAGGTGCCAACATAGCCCGAATAATTGACAAACTTAAGTGGCAATGGGCAGGGCACATTACTCGCAGAACAAGTGGGCGGTGGGCGTACGGATGTACTGTGAAAGATTATATTGAGCACAAAAAGGCTTGGCATTCCTGCTCCAATAAATTTACGCAGTGGATGTTGAATTTTTTATTTTATTTTGCTAACTATTTTATATATGAATATTTACTGTAAGAACTTGGAGTGAACTGACTTGGAGAAGGCCTATGACAGTGTTTGGAGGGAAGAACTGTACTGTACTGAACTGTGGTCGACACTATCCTTGTACGGTGTGGACTGGCGATAAGTACGGGCACTGAAATCTTTATACAAGGTTTCCAGTGCTTGTGTTAGGATAAATGGGGCATACACGAACTAGTTCTGCATCTTGAGGGGTGTTAGACAGGGTTTTGTAGCGTCACCATGGCTGTTCAACTTGTACATGGATAGTTGTCTGATATATTTGAAAGAGGGTGGGTATGGTTTAAGGATGAATGAGTTGCCTATCAAATGCCTTCTCTACGAGATGATCAAGTTCTACTTGCATCGTCAGCGGAAGGGTTGCAAGATATGGTGACTGTGATGGATGAATCATATAAAATGAAGGGATGAATATAAATGTGAATAAGACGAAGGTCATGGTGTTTGAAAGAGAAGAGGATGTATCGGTATGTGATGTGAAATTAAATGATAAAAGTGTGGAGCAAGTAAGTGAGTTCGTATATTTGGGGAGTCTATTTACAAGGGATGGAAAGATTGATGGAGATGTGGAAAGAAGGGTAAATGCGGGAAATAAAGTGAATGGTGCTATACATGCAATTGTGACCAACCAGTTGATGTCCAAAAAAGCACGACTGGCTGTTCACAATGGTGTGCTGGTGCCTACGCTTATGTATGGAAGTGACTGTTGGGTGTGGCAAAAGAAGCATGAAAGTAGAATAAATGCTGTGGAAATGCGTTCCTTGCAAAGCATGTGTGGTGTGACTATGAATGATAGACTGAAGAATGATGTGATATGGCAACGGTGCGGTTTACAAGAAGATGTAGTGACAAAAATTGAAAAGAGTATGCTAAGATGGTTTGGTCATGTTCAGAGGATGAATGAAGGGCGACTAACACAAGGCAGGTGTGAGTGGAAACGCCGGGAGGGGACGCCCTAGGAAGACATATTAAGATAAAGATAAAAGATAATTTATTTGTCAAACATGGGTACACATACAAATCAAGCATGTAAGATCTTAAATATATTTAAGAAGTCTGTACACGTTTTGCCTGACGAGGCGTACAAGTTTTTTATTTATTTTAACAAACACACATTTTCATAAACCAAAGACTGGCTATTGCGTCACTAACATTCATTATTAAATTTTATGAGCATAATAATAATATAAAGTTCAATCATGTCAAAAGGTATCTGTCAAAAAGTTATTTATATTATAGTAACACTTGTCTGTTAATAGATTTCGAATCTTATTTTTAAATCGATTTGTTGTCATAGCTCTATAAGGCTGTGGTATTTTGTTGTATATTTTCGGGGCCATACAAAAAAAGCTTTTCCCCATGAGGGCAGTTTTTGCCGAATGCAAGCAAACTTGGCTGTTGTCACGTCTGTTGCGCGGAAAATTCTGTGACTATTGGTGATGTTCTTCAGAAAGGTCAGGTGCGTAGTACTCACAACCGGCGTGCGTGTATGACCAGATGTATGAACGTAAACGAGGCAAAAGGAGTATGTAAAGATCGTAGCAGGTGGCGTTCTGCAGTTTCTGCCTACCCCCATGGGAAGAAGGCGTGAGTTTATGTATGTATGTACTGTAAGAAGTATGATATTATTTTAATTATTGTGAATGTGAGGACTATGTGGGTCATTGTTTCAGTTTTAATCATGGTCTGGCAGTTTAAGTAGTTTGCCTACATCCAGCAGTGGACAGGCTGGATAGGCTGATGATGCAGCCTATCCAAATGTCCTTTTTTTGGTATTGTTCATCGAATCGTTGAGCTCTTCAAGCATACTTAGATTTATGTATTTATTGTAAATAGTACACCAGAGACTACCTGCAGTATTGACTCCCTGTCTCCCTTAATCCATCCAAAGGTTTTCTTTAAAAAACAAACTTTTAGCTGTAAAGACCGCTCATTGCCCATTGTAAAATTTCTACATTATACCTGTAATGTTTATGGTGTACGCAATAAAGAGTATTCTATCTATCTACCAATGAATTGGTGAAGGCCGCAGAAATCCACTGGATGCGAGAAGCACTAACCGGTCCAAGTGGCGGTGCTTGGGGGAGGCCTATGTCCAGCTGTGGACGTCCTTCGGCTGAAATTATGATGATGACGATGATACCTTTTTTAAGTTTACTCTAAAAATTGAAACGATAACTTTCTTTCAGACATTGAATATCAAAATGACTACTTTTTGGATACAGACTACGTTGTTGATGACCAGTTGTGGGAATGGTAATAGTCTGAGCTGACCGAGCGCCTGGATAAGTTCCAGTTAACTTATTAGATAATTCATCTGGTAGTCGGTGACTTACCGGTACTGTGGAACATGCAATACGGGCGATGAATCATGGCCGGTATGAACACAGGCTCTCCGAACTTTCGCGCATGTAGATACGCTCACACACACTCACCTCGTGTCACCATTTAGTTCCTAAAAAAATGATTGCGCAGCCTTCTGCTCAAATTTCGGCCATGAATTATTCATCGGCCGTATTGTACCTATTATAGTATATTTTATATATAATTTTTTAATATAAATGCGATTTACTCTTGTTTGGTGTCAATTATTTATAACTAGCGACCTACTCCTGTTTCGCGTCGTTCTACGACTTGACAAAACATCGAATGTAAGTTTAAGTGTAATGTATATGTCACCGTAAGATTGTGAAAACTGTTAGTGTAAACTGTTGAAAAATTATGAACTGTACCATATTGCTTACAATATAACGTATTTTCGATAGTTTATAAATTAATCTATCCAAGTATCCATGTCAAACCGTCGAATTGTGGACGAACCTGCACTTACCAATAGGGTTAACAAGCTGTCCAATTTTAGCACCCGTAAAATTGTGAACCGTCCCTGATTTGTCGGTGTTGGAGGTAGCCGAATTGATCGTAGTAACTAAGCCAGGGACCCCGACCAAATGGGTTAGGATAGAATTGTGAACAACCGCGCGCAAGCCGAGCAAGCGTAGCTAGCGGTGCCGCGGTAGCGACCGGTGAGCGGTATTTCCAAGTCGGTCCTAGTTACTTCGCTATTTAGTATAAGCGCAAAGTACGATCCGTCGCATGCAAGTTTGATACCAGTTCACAATTTGTCGGTTTGCCATGGACAGATTATAAACTATCGAAAAATAATGCGTTAAATTTTAAATGGTTTGTTGCAGTTCAGATTTTCAAAATAATGATGTTAATAATTATACGGTGATATATATACACATAAACCTTCCGGAATAAGTTCTCTAAATTATGGTTAAAATCGCATCAAAATCAGTTGCGTCGTTTAGAAGAACAACGCGGTCACACAGACAGACACAAAAATGACTTTGTTTGATATAATTGGTTATTTTTATAGATTAATATTATAGATGGACCAAACTGAATAAGTTTAGTTAGATTTTTTACATTGTCAACATGAAAATAGACTCCTAAAAAACTCTACTAACACCGGTTTATAGTGCCATAGTTAAAAGCATACTCAGTCCAATTTTATTTTTTTGTGAATGGTATCTCTCAGGTCACCTATGAGGTTGTCGGCTGCTTAAAAATGTTATCCTGTGGATGCTTTAATAAATGAAGGTCTCCAGCCAGGGCATTAAACTTATAAATTAAGTGACTACACTCTAAGGGGGGGTGCCCCCCGTAAGTGCGGCCTAGGACGTCATAGCACAGATTAGGACAGATGCTCCACTCGTTCCAGGTCACGCGCTAACGTACCTACGAATCGCGTCCACCCGGGCGGACAAAATCCTTAACGGGTGCCACGCGCTTGTTCGAGAGTACGTACCGCACCCGCTCTTATAATAATGTCTAAATCTCGTGCATATTGCAGTACTAAAAGTTCCACCAGAATCGTTTATAAATCATATTCACATTTTGTTAGGTTACCGCTCAGAAATTGTGCACAACGTGCTGTGAACAGAATTCTGTCATGCAACGTATTACAGAGATAAAAAGTATCCCCCAGGTCATACTCGTAGTCCACTCACGTGCCAAACATCCAAATCCGTTCATCTGTTTTAGCGTGAAAGCGTAACAAACTCACTTTCGCATTTATACATAACTAGCTTCTGCCCGCAGCTTCACCCGCGTGGATGTTGGAATTTATCCCATGAGAACGTGCTACCGGAACAAAAAGTAGCATATGGCCTTCCCTAGGACGCCATCTCTCTCCTTGCCAAATTTTATCGAAATCCGTGCAGTGTTCTAGGCGTGAACAGGTAACATACAGACAGAGTTACTTTAGAAATTATAATATTAGTATGGATCTAAAGTTACGATAGGAATCACAATGGAAGATGCGTAGAAATGCAGAGATCTTGGGGTTCAACATAAACTCTTATACCTATTTAAGGACAACGCACACGTCTAAGCACTGCAAGGGTTCGGCATCGCCTCAACTTGAGCCGTTTAGCATTCTTTCTATGAAGCTCCATACTGCAAACCACACTAAACAGCGTCATAACGTTATCGCCTCCTGCCGGGATCGCGGATTATTCGAAAGAGTTACCGTGGCCCTGGCGCACAGGCAACTGAATAAAAGCGTTATGGCCTCGGCCTCGCCTCAAAATAAGCTAGTAAATGGCAGTCACCAAGCTTTATATTTCGGCTGCATCTCTCGTGGTGAGACCACGTGACATACTGATAACTGTACCTTTTCTCATTGATTGACGTTACGATTCTATTATAACATTTATAACTACTGGAGTTGATAAGGAATAACTCGGCGCATTTTAGTGTATTCACGAGCGACGATTCCTCTGTGCAATGTATATTTTCAGTGTATTTTCGTGGCTCTATAAGAATATTTATTTTGGTTTTTAGGTAAAAGTTTGTAGCTTTGTACGACTATTTTATTATTAATAGGAAGTAGGTACCTTTGAACCTAAACAAAAATGTGTTGCACTTTGAGGAACATCAAATATTTCATAATGCTGCAATTGTCCTGTAAGTTTTTATTTAATACTAGCTTTCGCACAGGGAGCACGCATCTAACAACTACCTTACCTACCTTCCCTACCTACCCTACCTACCCTGCCTATCCTGCCTACCCTACATACCTACCCACCTCGTCTGTCTCGTTCACTCACTTTTATTTAAATTTTATATTATACAAACCTTGTCCTGACAATAACGAACACAAAAAAAAGAATTATCCAATTTAGTGCAGTCGTTCGGAAATTACGCGCGTAAATACATTTCGGCGATTCATTTTTATTTATATAGATCACATTCGCCAAACCACTGTCGATGGGATGTTTCCTACTTAACAGAAGGGGTCCGTATGTGCGCTACAATTTTGTATAATAATATAAACGTTACTTCCATTAAGCCCTACAAGGTGTATCTAATTGAAATAACTGAGAACCTGAAAAGGAATCATTGTACTCATCATTAAGAACAACTTTTCCTGAAATTGCGAAAAAACACAACCGCTCCAAACATTTTGTCGATAATTTGGTGGCTTTTTAAAAATATCGGTTGTTCATAATTATGAGTACAATGACCCCTTTTCAGGTTTAGGTAAACAAAACCGATGTTGTATATAATATTATTGACGGTATAGAACGAAGTCCACACAAGAACTTGCACACTAGGCCAGCCACCGTCTGCGAAGGTCGCGGATTGTTCGAAAGTTACCGTGGCCTGGCACAGGCAACCGAAGGAACACGGGTGGGTTTTTGTCAGTAAAGGTCTGACAGGCCCACCCGCTCTGCCCAGATCGGGAGAAGTTCTTTGATGAAATCCCACCCAAAAAAAAACAGTCACCGTAGACACAAAAATCGCGAAGATCACAAAAATTTGCACTGCACGTTTTTTTTGGGATATTGGTTGAACCAGATTTGCAGCTTCGAAAGACCTGTGCTAACAGGGTGGTGCTCGATTTTTAGATTTTTCGAAAATCTTGAGGTTTGCCTCGAAAATTTCGAATAATTTCGGTTTTTGACCAAGGTGCATTATACGCATTTTATGTCACTCGCTACATTCTTAAAATATACAAAATCTTCTACAATTTGGGTGCAACCGTAACTCAGTAGGTTGAATAGAACCACAAGATACAGCACTTCAAACATTGGTAATTTTTCAAAAAAAGTTCAAAATTATAGTTTTAGCTGTATATCGGCTAAACTACTCAACTTACGATGAAAGTCATGAGTAGAGATCGGATATTCGGATGCAAATTCATCTAAAGTTGAGACGTTGGCTAATATGGAATGCGCTTTTGTATCGTTTTTTTTTTTAACTTTAACTAACACACTCCACCTCTCCTCTTACACCCTACATACACATAATTATGCAACGGGTGTTAAACATTAATTTTAAATAAATATGCTTCTGAATAGTTATACAATCCAAAAAACCCAGTTTTTCTTTAATTTTTTTTTTTGTAGTCGCTTCAATACTATACACCCGACTCGTTATGCATTCCCGGTGTTCCTAGCATCCCCGGATTTATTTTACAAAAAATATATTTTAAGAAGCCGCTTCCATAGTTTCATAGCTAGAAATTAACTTTAAGTATAATATGCATCCGAATATCCGATCTCTGGTCATGAGACATAAAGGCGTAGAGCAGTTATTTAGGATCGTTGAACGTGATGTGATGGCGGAACCTCAGCTGACTCCTGCGACAGAAATACACAACAAGCGTATAATGAGTGCCTCATCACCATCATTCTCCTGCGCTTATCCCAATTTATTTGGGGTTGCCGCAACATATTGTCTTTTTCTTTCATACAGAAGTATTAGTCGACTAGTAACACTATATCGATGCAAATTGGAAATAAGATTGTATTCTGTGCAACACCAATAATGGTGTAAATAACGAAAAAATATAACGGGTGGCACTATTACCGATGAAAAAAAAATCAATGGACATAAGCGTCCGGAATATTATTGGACCCCATAAACAAAAAGATTACGATGTTGCTAAATGTAGTTTTAGAGATATGGAATATTTTCGGTTCCAACTGCGGAAATAACTAACTTTATTTATTACCGAAACCAGTTCGGTTTCAGACGCGGATTATCCACAGAGGACGCGGTGACATCTTTACTAGATTTTGTAGTTGACAAAATTAACAATAAGTTCAAGTATCTAGGAATATTCCTAGACCTTTCGAAGGCGTTTGATACAGTGTCTGTTCCTCTACTTCTTTCTAAACTTGAATCTATCGGAGTGCGACGCATCACTCACGGCTTATTTAAAAACTTTCTTACTGATAAGATGCAGTGCGTTAGGATAGGAGAGTACGTTACTGAAGCAAATCCTGTAATTGTCGGAGTCCTATAAGGAAGTTTGCTTAGTCCTCTTCTTTTTCTGATTTACGTCAACGAATTCTGTCAGCTATCCGTTCCATCTACAAAAATAATAGCCTACGCGGATGACACGGCACTTCTATCTTATGGCCGTGATTGGGCCTCAGCTAAAGAGACAGCCGAAAAGGGGGATCCTGCCGTTTTGCCGAAAAGATTTTGCCAAAATTTCACTACCCAAACAAATTTTAGCAACCTTTTTTTATACCAATGCAATGTTTGGAATGATTTTAGTACGCACATTTTCATTTGGTCAAATTTTTACTTGGTAGAATATTACCAAGGATAATGTCATTAAGGCATTTGGTCTTTAATCAAATGATTTATTACAGCAAACAATCTTTAGACAATAAACGTTTGGTCTAATGATTTGTTATGACAAAAAATATAAAGGCAAAAATAAGTTTTTTTGGGAATTATTAAAAAAATGCAATTTTATTTTAATATAATCATTTATTCAAGGGTAAAAAAGCAAGGGTGGGATAGGATGCAAGAGCGAGCGAAGCGAGCTCGGAACTTAGGGCACCCCGACTCGGACAGGTTAGGTTAGAAGGGAGGGCGGGGTCTGAAAGACCCCGCCATCCCCTTCGTGGTTATTTTTTTTTAAACCACCTAGAAGTAGGAGCCCCGCTAGGTGGGGCTCCGTCGTCTAAGCCTTATAATAGAAATGGTAAATTGAAAACTGACGATACTAAATATTTGACTTATTTTATTTTGCGTAAAATATGTTATACCATCTGAAATATTTGACTACATAAAAATTGGTAATAGTACTAGTTGGTAAACAAGTTATTTTTTAAACGTTCACTTGCCAAACATTAGGTTTGCGTTACAATTATTTGTGAAGAGATTTTTTGCTAAGTAATAATTTGGCAAATGAAATTATGCGGAAAATTGTTTGGGAAGTGATAATTTGGCAATTTCTTTTCGATGAAACAAGGGAGACCCAAAATCGATTGATTAAGTGATTTCCTAATTACTCGTGAATAGATTTTAGTGAAATTCTGTAAGGAAGATATTTTGTGCAATTAAATAACTTTTGATTGTGACTCGAGTGATTCTTTGTTGGTACCCACATTACCACTTATTGGAGACATGACCAATTCTGATGATGACAGGCACCTGCCCATATATTTAAGAAGCTAAGGGCAAACAGCGAAATCCTTAAGATTGTTTACTCGGCACTAGCCGAATCAGTACTGAGCTACTGCATCACTGCCCGGGGAGGAGCCGCCAAGACCGACGTTATACAGGTAGAACGAGCCCAGAGAGCAGTAATTTAAGTCATTCTAAAAAGATCCTTTAGATTCCCAACGCGCTAACTTTACAGGGACTTTAAAACATCCACGGTTCGACAACTATATATACTACGAGCAGTCATGCGAAAACACGTGACTCTTCCATACAGCGTAAATAACAGCCCGACAGTAAGAAGAAGACTCAAACCGGCTTGACCCACAACACATAGAAAATCTACATTCGCTAGACGTCACTACCCTAAACTAAGTGCCCTTATATACAATGAAATAAATCAAAAACATAACATACATACACTAAACACACACAAATGTAAAAAAATAACGAAAGAATTCCTCCTCACCCTAGATTCTGATAAAACAGAAGCACTGATGAAACCCCTATCCAAATAAATAATTTATTAGTATCACGAACACTTACACACACCCACAGACACCCGAAATCACCTTCCCACTCTAAACACACATCACACACACTGATACACACATCACGCATCACGCATCACACATACATACACACATCACACAGTCATACACTTTCGCCATTACACCACATTACACGCTCTTACTCACACACTATTGCTGCTGTTACACGTTTTCGCTTCCCTAATTTTGTAAAATACTCGGAGGAATGGATGGCCCCTATAACACAAGGTTTTCCTAGCATCGGGGTCATTATTCACAAAAATTGAGCACAAAATAACAACAACAACATAAAATGCATTGTATTTCTTCTTTTTGCCAAATAAAAAATAATATTATTATTATTTTTAATAGATTTGGAAAATACTATGAAACACAAACTTTTTATTTCGGCCGATAAAATCAAAACTAGCCATGCGTAACCCCACTTATGGAACCCTTCACTGTGCATGGTCCGACTCGCACTCCTTGAAGATTTCGAAAAACTAATCACAAATCACGTACTGTCCGATAAGCTCGCTCCGTGAGCCATCGCACGGCAAACAACGGGAACCCCTCCTATTTATTATGCAAAAGCTTGAAGAACGAATCGCGCACCATCCAGTACCACGAACACTGTTCAAGACCCTAGATGGTGCACCACTCGCAGAAGTCAGATGTTATGTACTCCACCCCGTGTCCCGCTTCGTCTGGACCCTTATTTGGACCTTTTCTACTTTACAGGCAAAGCACCGAGATCATTGGGACAAGCAAGCCCCACCGCTACTATGAGGATCTTTATCTACCTGCGGGGTATTTGCATAACACACTTATAATGCCAATGCCTTTTATTTTGATAGTTTCAACAACATTCATAGTGTTAAGTATTTACGTTGTTGAGAAGACGAATTTTTCAAAATACTTCGGATTGTGATTGAAAGTGTGTTTTTTAATTAGGGTACTGATTAGTTTCAGAGTTGTCTGATTGGCAAGTGTACAGCGTTGAAGAATCTTCATCGTCTAATCCGATTGACGAAGCTTTACGTCAGCACGGTGGAAAAGAAGATTTCGAAATGTTCACGGCAGTTCGAGGTCCAGTGACGGATAGCCAAATAGGGGCCGCAGCTAGGTATAAACCATGAAGCAAAATGTCTAGTACAGGAATGAAATCACACAAGATATTTTTAATTGTACTATTGGCCAACTTTTACGAAGTGACACTCCAATGGTTAAAGCGGGCGACGGGAGCTACTGTACTGCAGGAGCTTAACTGCCCCGATGGTGTCGAGGTCACAAGCACGACTCCTGAGCTTAGGGTTCTGGGTTCGATAAGAATTTCTTTGTAGCAAATCGAAGTTTGGAAGTTCGTGGTGTGAAACTTGTTTGAGATTGGTACAGCAAAGTGGAATAATCCTAAAAAATCATCCTCAAAAATTATCCTCAGATTGCCGTGAGCACGACGCGCATTTTTATGGTCATAGTCCGTGTATATTTTGTGTGGTCATGAACATAGACATAATGCAGGCCCTTAAACACCTCCCCTGCGACTCGGTTTTTCACTTTCACTCGTGTTTTAATGATACATGATAAATTATTTTATTTCTGTAAGTAGGTTTGTACAAACACTTTTACACGTCAATCATATTTTCAAAACTAGATGAGGTCGGCGTTTCCTATCTGACTACTCTGAGAAGAAAAGCCGAAACAAACTCAGAGGTCACAGTCTCTTTTAAATTCCAGACATAATCTTGGTCAGATCATGTGAAGACCATGTAGATTTGTGTCTGAAATGGTCTTTTGTGGAAAAACCACACAGAATGAGTGGACCTGTCCAGTCAGTGCACGCATTTGTCAGTAATCGTGGAGCTCAACTCAGAACTTTAGGAGCTCAACCACCAATAGGTCCTGTTATGCAACAGTTTCACAACCTACAATTATTAAAAAAAAACTCTTTTGCCGCAGATTTAATGCCACAGTAATAGCTAAGACAATGAGGGCAAAGAAGCGATCTACGCCCGAGTTCATTTCACGACCTCATTATTGTGATCATATGGCAAACCCTTGCTTAAACGCTTACGTGTAAGTAACGTTATAATGATTCTTATATTGTTCCCTATATCATCATCATTAGCCACTTCTTCTTTTTCGGCGTATCGATGATTCCATTTATATGAATGAAAAAAAAAACGTGTGTGGTCAGGACGTTCCTTACGCAATATTATAATAGAAAGAGAGAGTGTGAATTTATTATGCGTTTTGTACGGAGCCAGCTAGTCTAAGTTTTTAGAAGCTCTCATACAGTAGTCGCCATCTTAGCCGATCATTTTGACCTTGCTATCGGCTGCAGCACCCTAGAAAACAATGTAAACGACACACATGATGAAAAATTTGAAAAATTTCGCTACCTCGGATTTTAATTTTGACCTCACTATCGGCTTTAGCACCCCCGAGAACCAAGAAAGCTATACCAACTCTAGAGAGAGAGAACGTCGCATGAAGGCAAAACACTTTATCGTTACGTGATGATTTCAGCCAGTGTACTCCTACCGCAAGGCGCGTTAAAGACTTCGTTCTGTTACGCGAGGTCATGTAAACCTTGTTTTAAAAAAAACCACTTTGAAATACACGTAAAGAAATAGTTTTATTTGGGATTTGACCTTGATACAATTTTGGTTAACACTTAAGTCAAAACTGGCAGACACAACGATAAAACGGAGATGATGGATGTTCAGCGATCGGGACGAGACTGGCGCGCTACGGGAAGTGGGAGGCAGGCTGCTCTTAGATGATGACAAGACCATTTTGCAGGAAATCTATGTAATCGATTATTGTTGATCACTAAGGGGTTTCCTTAGCATTGGGAAACTGTAACAGCCCCCCGATTTAGAGTAAACTACACCCTTTAAAGTGAAGTTTATGTTTAAGTTAATGAAATGTAAGTCAGCCGATTCGAAGAGAGGGTCCCGTGTAAACGGTTGAGAGTTCAATGTCATCTTGCTCAGGGTCATTATTTTCGGGAGTTTTATTTTCCTTAATTTTCATTATTTTCTTGTGTATGCCAGTTTTATACACCTTATAGATAATAAAGCACATAATAGAAATTATAATTACAATTATAACACTTGAATAGTGTTTTTGATATAAAACAATATGTGGTTTTTCAATTATATTGTTAAGGCCTTTCAGGATTTCAGGATTATCATAAGCTAAGGAATCTAAGTTAACATTCTTAAGATTAACTACAGGTAAGTTCGATACAATGTTATTATATGCTACAATATTACAACATGAATCATTTATAATGTTAAAATTAGAAACAATAGTTTTCAGCTGAATTTTACTATTTTCATGTGAAGTTAAACGAGTGTCTTTGCAGTAGGCAATACATTTGGAAGGTAAGTACAATACACCATTTCCACTAAATTCTATTTCAGTTGATTGGGAGTTATTACATTCAATACTTATTTTAGTGGTTTCTGACATTACATATAACCATCTACTATAGCGTAGTGGCTGCCAGATGCTAACGTGACCTTGAATAAATTTGGTTTCACAAATCGAAGGGATTGAGGTAAGTACTTTTGTAATAATTTCCGTTTCACAGGAAGGCGTCACTGAAGAAGAGTATATTATAGATGTTTCACAAAGATAATGATCATTATTGATCATCTTACAATAATCTAGATTATCTAACTTACAGTACATGGACCTATCTCTGCTGATACCAATATATTTGGAGGATGGAATAATGGTCGAATATGACTTTGGATTATTTTTATCATGAGGAACCGGCGAAGGTAAGTTATGATACACACTTAAGTGTATAGGATTAATAAGAGGGATGTTTACTGTAAACACTACTTTTTCCTTATTAAAGTAGCTTGATACTTCTGATATATTTAAAATAGTATGCATGTTATCGAGGTTTAAAGGAACTGGAAGTTGTTTAGATTCTGGTAAGAATCTATAATTATCGACTAATTCGGTATAAAGTTCTTTAGGTGTTAGGATAGTGGGGTACAGGACATTAGATTTGCTGAACATAATAGAGTTAATTATATCTTCAACTTTGAAGGACAAGGCTAGGAGACTATTTTCTATCATGGAAGTTAATTCTAGCATGCTTGACCTAATACCTAATTCTTGTGAAACATAAGTCAGATTTAGAATATCGTGAGACAATTCATCCATTGCATCATTCTGATGCTTTTCATTTAGATTTATTATATGCAAAGTTTCATTGAAAGATCTAAGCGAAGAAGTAGTGACTAATATGTTTTCTTTCATTAGAAGGGCTAGTTTCTTTTGGTCTGTCTCTACCTCTTTAATGGCATTGTCATATCGGATGGCATCGTCTTCATCCATTGTGCCAAATATTTTTTTAGATAGGGTGCCTACGAATCCTAGAAGTGCAGATCTTTTCATCTGACGAGATGTAAGGTGAAAAATAGCTTCGTTGTTATGGGCTATATCATTATAACGGGTGTTCAATGGTTCAAAGAGATTGGTGCATTCTAAATAATCAAAGACTTTACCATCATCACATATTTGTTTGGATTTATCGAGAATAACACGGAGGTTTAGAATATGCGGGTTAATAAAGGATACATCATAAGGAATAACTATACTAAGGTGACTATCGATTAAACTTAAAGAACCTAAGGGGTCGAAGTAGATGCCAGGACTGTTCGTCAAGGGCGTAATGAACTCCTGACCCAGCGCAGAGTTACTGTAATAAAATATAATAATTAAAATTAGTATTAAGTATATAACTAAGCCTACGTCTCAGATCTAGGAGCTAGTTTGACTTCATCATAGTGATGTGTCACATGACGTCTATTTATGAGAAGGGTCAAGGTGTTTCTACCGTTGACTTTTACAACCTTATACGGCCCTTTCCAAATTGGCGAAAAGGCTTTACGCAAACGTACATGATTTTTGAGATATACGTAATCGCCTACTTTATATTGAACAGGTCGCGAGCGGGTGTCATAATACTGTTTAGATCTTTCCTTAGACCTTAGTATGTTTTCGATGGCTTTTTCACGTGAAAGTTTTAGACGATGATGTAAGGATTTGAGATATTCTGGATATGTGAGATCTGGTTGTAGTTCGTAGACGGAGTCCGGAATAAAAGGCTTTTGGCCGAAGAGAAGCTCGTACGGTGTGAAGTTAGTAGTGGAATGAGTAGAGGCGTTATACGCCAACATAGCAGTATAGACATATTTATGCCAATCAGAATGATTTTCATTGACATAAGATTTAAGGTATTCCTTAAGTGTGGAGTGACTGCGTTCAAGTGCACCTTGAGTTTGAGGATGGTATGGGGAAGACCAAATTTGTTTAATTTTCAGAAAGTCGCAGGTTCTTTTAAATAAATCTGCGGTAAAATTTGTGCCTTGATCGGTTAAAATAGACTTCGGGATACCGAAAACAGAAATAAAGTGCACTAAACACTCACATGTTTCCTCTGCAGTCGCATTAGCGATGGGGTAAGCGAGGGAATATTTGGTGAGATCGTCCTGTAGTGTTACAATGAATTTGAGCTTAGTGAGGCCAGCTTCTGGAAGGGGACCCACAAGGTCGAGGCTGAGTCGTTCAAATGGCTTCGTGGAAGTGGTAGTTATTTGCATTGGTGATTTATTAATCTGTCTTAGGGCTTTGTTACTTTGGCACTGGGAGCAATTTCTTACATATGTTTCGATATCTGTCCGCATATTTTTCCAGAAATACCTTTCTTTTATTCGATTAAACATTCGCGTAGATCCTAAATGTCCAGCAATAGGAATGTCATGGTTTTCGCGGAGTATTCTAGGTATCTCCGAGGGTGTTGGGAAAATTATAGTATTGTGATAAATATGAACTGATACTTGAGTATTGTTAAAGATATAGCAGAACATGTTGTATATTTTCGCCCAGATATGCTTGTCGAAAGGATTTTGGAAATCAGTAATGGCTAAGTCTAGGTTGGAATCATTAGAATTACGTAGTATATCGGATTGAAGATTTAGTATACTTTTATAAATGTCTTCATAAGAACTGTTATGAAAGTGATATACTTTAGTGAATAGGAAATATATTGTCTTTCCTTTGTTATTGAATGATATAAAAGAATAAAGAGTTCTTTCCCTATCTAGGAGTTCTTTAGAGTTTTCGAAGTTACTCAGGGTTTCTTCGACGTGAGGATTGGAATCATCGAGATCGATGGAGGTAGGTATGACAATGATTTTGCAGTTAGTTTTCAGGATGCTTTCGTTGTGTTCTGTGATTTTAGCGTTGCTATTAAAGTCTTTGTTGCTCATTGTTTTCAGGAATTTGCTATAATTATCGTCGCGAGAAGGACTTGTTGTGAGATTCGGGGATTTGTTAGATGTGGTAGGTGTAATAGGATTATCGATTCCTGGTGGTGAGTCGTCGTTTTCTAAGAGGTCTATAGACGGTAGTTTGCAGTCAAGATCTAGAGAACCAGGAGGTAGTTGGATATCAAGATCCTCGAGGGTTAGAGGGCTGAATTGAGGTGTGGAGTTATCTGCATTTTCGTTAGAAGTGGATGGAATGGGATCACAGTCTGATGGTTGAATTGGGTTTACAGGATATCGGGATAAGGCGTCAGCCGCAGCATTAAGTTTTCCTTTTTGATAAGCGATTTCGTACTCGTATTCCATTAGTTTCAGGCGCCATCTTTGTAATTTGCTACTAGGATCTTTATGATTAAACAACCATTTTAACGGCCTATGATCAGTAATGATCAGGAATTTTCGTCCGTAGAGATATGGGCGAAAAGTTTTGCAACCGTACAAAATAGCAAGGAGTTCTTTTTCAGTGGTATTGTAGTTAGACTCGCTCTTGTTGAGGGTGCGAGAGGCATAGGCTATTGGCCTATCTTTACCAACTGGACCTTGACTGAGTACGGCACCAATGGCATAATTAGAGGCATCACACGTTAAGATGAAAGGAGCAGAAAAATCTGGATAAATGAGGATTGGAGCAGAGGTAAGTTTATGCTTGAGCTCGTCAAAGGCGACTTGTTGTTGGTTTTCCCATAGGAAGGGGACATCCTTTTTTAAAAGTTGAGTTAGAGGTTTGGCAGTTTTTGAGAAGTTAGAAACGAAACGGCGATAGTAGGATACAAGTCCGAGGAAGGACTTAATGTCCTTCGGGGATTTGGGAGTAGGAAATTGGGTTACTGCTTTAATCTTTTCAGGGTTAGGTTTTACACCGTCTTTAGTTATTTGATGGCCAAGATATGCGACTTCACGTCGTAGAAATTCGCACTTGTCAGGTTGGAGTTTTAGATTGTAATCTCGAAGCCTTTGGAATACTGACGAAAGATTATCAATGTGAGAATTTAAATCATGAGAATATATTACTATATCATCAAGATATACAAAACACCGTATGCCTTGGAGGCCTGTTAGAGCGGTATTCATTAACCGTTGGAAAGTAGCAGGTGCGTTCTTTAAACCAAATGGCATTCTTGTAAATTGGTAATGTCCTTGAGGTACATTAAACGCCGTTTTAGAAGCGTCCTCCTCATTAATCAAAATTTGGTGGAATCCTGACGCAAGGTCAAGAGTTGAGAAGTATTTACTCTGACCCAGCTGATCTAAAATTTCGGATATCTGCGGTATAGGGTAGCTATCTCCAATAGTGATATCATTTAGTTTTCGGTAATCGATAACTATACGCCATTTTTGTTGTCCGGATGCATCGATTTTTTTTGGGACAATCCAAATTGGTGAAGACCATGGAGACTCTGAAGGTTTTATGATTCCTTGATCGAGCATTTGTTCAATTTGTTTATTGACTTCTTGTTTGTGTACCTCTGGGAACCGGTAAGATTTTACATTTATTGGATTTTGAACGCTCGTGGTTATGTTATGCTTAAGTGCATTTGTGTGGGAAAGTTTGTCACCGGGAATAAAGAATATATCTGAGTATTCAGAGCAAACATCGTGAAGAGCATTTGCTTCTTCAGTATTGAGGTGGGAGATTCTAAGAAGATTTAATACTTCTTGTGTTCGGAGGTAAGAGTTGGTGTTTTTGAAATGACAAACTGTATGAGCATTTACTGGATCGAAGGGTTTGATTATAGAACTTAAGGGAAGGAGTGTGATATCTAAATTTGACTTTAAGGTTATAGGAGTTTCAGAAGTATTGATTATGGATAAATTAATTCTTTTGTTTTCCTTGACTGCGACTAAGCAATTGGCGATCAGTAAATCTTCGTGAAGGCATTGGTCTAGTACGAGTCCTTCTTTCACCTCAGGGTTGGAGACGGAGCATTCTATGACAGTTTCAGTCCTGGGAGGAATTACATAAATAGGCGCGTTGAAATGTAATTTTATTTCGTTTTTACCTATTTTCAAGGTTTCGCGAGTGTAGTCAATAGTGCAGCCAAAAGCGATTAGCATATCAGTGCCAATTACACCATCATAAGGTAAGTGTATTCGGGGTATTATGTGGAATTTATGCGTAATACTGTTTTTATCATCTATTTTTATTTTAAGTGGAAAATGACCTATTGTTGGTGAAGCTTGATCAATTGGGTCAATACCTTTCAAAAGGATTATTTCTGTTGTGATATCAACTGGTATCTGTATGGAAGAATTTTTCAGAAGGCTTACAGTTGCGCCAGAGTCTACAAGGAGGGATAAGGTAGTGTTTGAAACTGGAGTATGGACAAGGATATGAGGTAAGCGTCTCTTAAATGGACTAATATTGATCTCATAAATTTTTGTTTCAGGAGTTGAACGAGGAGTGATTGAGTCTAAAGTGGACTTGGAATATACAGGCTGATTTATTTTACGTTCTGCGCGGGCAATGGATACAGAGGATACAGCGGAGCGACTAGTTCGCGAGTCCCTATTATTAGGGGATACAGCGGATACAGCGGATGCAGAGGATACAGTGTTGCGGTTTATTCGCGAGTCCCTATCGTTAGGGGATACAGAGGATACAGCGGATGCAGAGGATACAGAGGAAACAGTGTCGCGGTTTATTCGCGAGTCCCTATCGTTAGGGGATACAGAGGATACAGAGTTGGTGTCTTTGATATGGAAATGTTTTGGAATTTGAGGTTTGGGTCTCACGAGACACCACCGTGAGCCCTTTATTCGTTTAAATCGTTATTGGGGTTACCCTGACTATCTTCCACGTAGTCATCGTCTTCGTTGCTATTTACTGCGTGAACTTGAACTTGATTATTTTGGTAACGCCTTGGTAGTGGTCTTTGATTATTTTGATCTCTGAAGCGGTTATTATTGAATTCCCGTTTTCTACATTCCTCAATAGTATGACCCACGTTTTTACAATAACGGCACACTGGAAGACCTGAAGTAGATGGCCTTTGATTGTTGAGCTCGTTTGAAACACCTTGCTGTGTAAGGTTTCGGTTCTGTTGGAATCGACGCTGAGACCAACGTCCTTGATTAGGTGAGTTGGTATTAATTGTTGATGGATTACGCTTAGAAGTAGTCTGTAATATTTTTTCTTCGGACACGGCAAAGCCAATGGCTTCATTTAAAGTTTCAGGGTCACGGCATCTGACCACAGTTGATAATCGAGAATTTAAGCCACTAATAAATGTATGCAATGCTAAGTCTTGCATTGCAGCGACACGGCCAGTCAGTTCACCTTTCTTTTTCGTAGGTATTGAAATATTGATTTCGGTTAATAATTTGGCAAGGCATGTCTCTACGCGTAGTGCGAACTGGTTGACTGTTTCGCTATTAGTTTGACAGCAATCTTGGAGATCCGAGAGTAGTGCAGCGTAATGTTTTTTTTTCGCCAAAATGGTTTTTGAGGAATTCTTCTAGCTGTTGCCAGTTTTCGAATTCTTTAATAGAGCACGCACTTTCGGCGCGGCCTTCAAGTTGGCTCAAAATATATTTTAATATTGTATCTTGTTGAAATGGTGACGCAAGGCTTATTGCATTTCGGCAATTATTTAAAAACGCATTAAGTTTTTCGCGGTTTCCGTCGAATTTGTTAATAAATTTGCTTATAAAGTTCATGTCGATTTCTTTTGTTTCTTTAGACATGGTACTAGGCTCGTCTTTGGGTATGACAAGTTAGTCAAAACAAAGATAACACGTGAGGTACGGAGTTGCGATAAGAAAGGAATGTTGCACTAGTCTCGGAGTTGAGTGATAAAACAATACATTGGAAGAGCCGATTAACTGAATGTTACTAAGTCTAGCACTTTGAAGCTTGAATTAAGTTGGAGCTATGCGATGAAACTTTGTAGTTTATATCACTGGCACTATTTTCACAACACGGATAGTTTCGATGTAGAATGGATGTACTTACAGGAACACTGCGACTACGACGGCAACACGAATCATTTCGGGGCTAGGCGAGATCACCCAAGGTGAGTGATAGATATTCGGGGCACACCCCGTTACACCAACACGGCACGTGAGGGCCTGATAAGACCAGCAGAATACAGCGGCAGGACACGGAGGTAAGATCGGATATTAGCACTTTGCACTATCACAACACAAGTAAGTATGGTATTTTTAATTTATTTAGTTTTCACTGAATTGAGGCGATCCGAGGATTTTTTAAAATCCCACCGCTGCCACCAATGTTACGCGAGGTCATGTAAACCTTGTTTTAAAAAAAACCACTTTGAAATACACGTAAAGAAATAGTTTTATTTGGGATTTGACCTTGATACAATTTTGGTTAACACTTAAGTCAAAACTGGCAGACACAACGATAAAACGGAGATGATTGATGTTCAGCGATCGGGACGAGACTGGCGCGCTACGGGAAGTGAGAGGCAGGCTGCTCTTAGATGATGACAAGACCATTTTGCAGGAAATCTATGTAATCGATTATTGTTGATCACTAAGGGGTTTCCTTAGCATTGGGAAACTGTAACAGTTCCATAAAAGCATGGACCCGAATTCGGCCACTTTGACAGCGTTATCATCCTTCTATAGTGCAGGTGTTATGGCACAGAGAGCACGACAAGAGGAGAGGCATCGTCTGTGATGAGGTTCCACAGTCGCACTGTAGCTCTTTCGAGTCATCAGCCACTGCTGGACATAAATTACTCGTCTCAAATTATGATACGCCGTTTAGCACACACGAAGAACGACAGTCCACCTAGCTTTATATTCAACTTTGCTGGAATTAGTCATCTTTTAAGGAAAAGGTTTTACGGCGCGGCACGTATCACAGTCACTCCACAACCACACCACAACAAAGCCACATGGACGGGCGCTAATTTGTATGAAAGTGAATAATCTATTCAGACGGATCACATTTGGCCATCAAAATCAACCGTATAGGCGATACCGATCACATCAAGGCGTCGCGCCCGTGCAACCAGGCCCCTGTCGGGTGAGATTCCTAGTTCCCTAGCTCAAGTGGCTTCCCATACGTCTTCGCCGGAATTCTCATATCTTGTTTCAGCTCTACAGTATTCTGTTCAACCCTAAAACCCCCTCTTATCTTAAAGAACGTTTCAAGTTCCTTCATGACACACATAATAGATACCTGAGGTCATCGGAAAACTTAAGACTAGAGATGCCGAGGCATTCCACCAGTTTTTATGACAAGTCTTTTACAGTTCAAGCAGTACGGTTATGGAATGCCTTGCCCATGTCGATAAGGCGTGCTCAATCTTTGTCCACTTTTAAAATTCTGGTTAAAAAACACTTCCTCTCTCCTTAAACATTGTCATTACATTTAGTTTCCTTACTCTTGTTTCATGTTTATTATTGTATATATTATATTATGTAGATAGGTATATGTTTTATGTATGTATGTATTTGTTGTATATGTAAATGGTACACCACTGACTACCTGCATTATTGTCTCTCCTTCTACCTTGAATCCATCCAAAGGTTGTCTGTAAAAGATCGCTTTTAGCGATAAGACCGCCCATTGTGTCACCCTATGTAAAATTTCTACTTTTATATCTGTAATTTTTATGGTGTACATAATAAAGAGTATTCTATTCTATTCTATTCTATTGCCTAGCAAGAGCCGATCAAGCAACAAGCGCATCGGTTTTAGTTGGCGCTCACCTACCGTCGCGGCTGAGAGACCGTTCGCAACGCACCGCGCGCCTCCTTTTAAAACCTTCCATCGGTTGACAGCTGATCGCGTGACTTCTTTAAGATTTCACCTCGTCTTCCGATACCAACAATATATAATATTATAAATATGAAAGTTTGTATGTTTAGATGTTTGTTACTCAATCATGCAAAAACGGCTGAATGGATTTGGATGTGGCACACAGATAGTTTTTGACCTGAAATAACACAAAGAATAATTTTATCTCGGTAGTGGGATAATTTTCTACCTCCAGGCGGGCGAAGTCGCAGGCCAAAGCTAGTTATTTAATAAATCTGGATTTCTTCCTCCAGTCTGGTTTTAGACTGTTTTCGTTTATAAAGGCTGACTATCTACCTGCCTACGATAAAGTACTTCTTTGTTCCAGGACTGGTAAAATATGCGCTAGAACAATTGTTTATAGATACCAGACGTTTGAAACCTATTGCTTGATGGAGTATGTCAACTGCAGGGAGGGCTATGACAGTACGTATTGATGTCTTTTCTTTATAAGAATTAACATAACAGAGGAGACTCTTACCTCGTAACGGCACAAACTATACGAGAACTATAAGGTCATGCGGTAGTTAAAAGTTTAGAACATGTCCTGAAATTAACGCATACCACCAAACACCCCGATATTAATATTGTGTTAAAATCATAAAAAATACACTGCTTTTTTATTATTATTTATAAAACATTGTTTTTTTTACGTCACGACTCACGCACGCCACTACGCACAGAACTATTTTTGATGAAATAAAAAAAACTTGAGAGGTGTCAAGGGACACCCGGATGGAACGAAGTTCCTTTCGATTAATTAGTGAAGGAATTGTTGATGTTGTTGTTGATGTTTGATTGTTGTTTGTTGTTGTTGGGGTTGTTGTTGTGATTGTTGTTGTTGTTGTTGTTTAATGCGAAATAGAAATGAAAATATCTGGCTTGCTTTCTATAAGAGAGAGAGACAGACAGAGAAACATACGACGCCGCACAGCTTACAATAGCTTACTATAGCAAAAAGCGTCGTGACAACTTTTCGTAAGAATTTTTTCCGTCTAGCCCCCTTTCACAACGCGCGATAAGGAACTTCGTTCCAACATCTAAGAAGACCCAGTGACCCAACATTCCGGAGTAAAATATTGCTAGATGTTTAACATGTGATGTTATATGCCTTTCTTTATCTATTCCCTACACTCTGTGTAAGTTAGAGCAGGAAAGGTGTAGAATAGAATAGAATAGAATTTTCTTTATTCGAGTAACCAAGACTCAACAAGATTGTTAGTAAAACTTACGACTATGTTAGTAAGCAGAGACACTAAACAAAAACACTACAAGAAATAACGATTGGTCACCGTTGTGACATTCCATGAGAGACGGCACAACAGTGACCCACGTAAATACAGTCCAGGCGACTCGCAACCATGCATAAGACACTGAGAGACATTGAGTCTGACATTGAGTTTAGACATTTACAGCCTTACTAATAAAGATTTACACACTTCGTATACCGGAGTTATAATGCTAACTCTACCAATAAAAGATATTTAACAGTTCAGTTGTACACATCTGGTATACCGGGCGTTTTTATTGTATGAGAAGTTACACAACTGTTATTCAGTCCTCAACCCTTGTTTAGTGAGCGTGTAACCGTAGTACCGGACATCTGGCCGGCAATTTTACTAACTTTTAGGACAAAAATCGTTTCGATCCTTTTACTTTACGAGACACAGACTTTCGTATGAAATATAGATTCAGTAAAATATAAATGTATGGACGGAAAATACATAGTTAAATTAGTTAGAAGTGATATCGAACTGCAAGCTCGTGGTGGCGGGCTGGCTGTAGAACTTCAAGTTTCTACTGCTCTCAGGACGTGGGCTAGGCAAGAACTTCAAGATCACGCAGGAGACATTCATGGACTTAACTATCAGTCCATTACGAATGTATGCCAAAGAATGGATCTCGCTTTGGCAAATAAAGCGGCACAATGTATACGCATGCCTGGGATTCTTGAAGAGCAAGAACAAGTAGTTTCTAGATTTAGAAACATTTGTGGCATCAGAAATATGATTGGTGCTACAAAAAACACACAAAACACACACACACACCACACAATCGATTGCACACATATTAAAATCGGGACACTAGTTTGACATTTGAAAGGTGCGTTCTTAAATGACGAACTTAAAAAGTATGTTTCATTCTTTCTTTCGTTTTACCGTAAAAAACATACAATTATTTTTAAATATATTTTGAAACAACATTTCGGGCACAATTTGTATTATTTATTAAAAATAAACATTTTTTATGCTGTTTACAAGGTTTTCTAAATGTCTCTACAATTTGGTAATTTAGTTTCAAAACGTTTCCAAAGAATGTTGCCAGTGACTTTTGCTATAACGAATTTATAACTATACAATGCTTACACACCCATTATTGGTAAAGGGACTGTGTAACTCTTATCCATAGCTTATACAATGTATAACTAAACAGTTGTTCAACAAGTGTGTTAAATATTTTTATTAGTAAGGCCGTTATAGTTTAGCAATTTTTTCGACACGGAATACGCAGGCTCAATGAGTTTGTTGAATCCGACTCAATGAGTCGTCCCGACCGTCAAGGGGATGGATTGTGGGAGAAAATTGTGGTCACATTACAAATCTACGTACGCATACGCATAACGCCCACGTTTACGGGTCAAGCGTAGTATAGATACTTCGTCCATTTTGATTTGTTTTGACTGTATAGTCAAAATTTGACTGATATTTACATAGTATTAATTAATTTCGGGCTAAAAAATACCTATATTAAAAATAACAGAAATTGATTCAGTAAACGATTCTGAATCAACTACTTTCATAATGTGCATTAATTGAGATACCCTTTGTATAGAGACTCTCGTGGCTGAGTAAAATCCGCACAGGTGAATCTACCAAGGTTAAGCAGCGCTTGCCGTGGTCAGTCCGTGTTTTGGTGGTCATCCATTTCATATTGAGACCCCACCGTGCCTTGGAAATTACGCTATGCAGTTGGTCCCAGCTGTCATTCGTAGATCTTTGACAGTCGTTACGGGCAGTCAGAAGCCCGAAAATCTGACAACCAGTCTTACCATGGGGTATGGTGTTAACCGCAGTACCTAACCAGGTTATTTTCCTTTTACTTGTACTGTGAGACTTGGGCAAGAAGCCACATGATTCCAGGTAAACGAAAAGTATAGGTTTTATGGGTACTTATAAAAAAATATTAGAATCAAAGTTTGACATAACATCATTCATTAAACACTAAAAAATTCGAACCTAAATATATTTAAAAATATATATATATAAGTAGGGCTCTTACCGTTTGAAACTCAATAATATTATACTTAAGGTGGATCCTTACATGATCTCCCAGCCACTTTCTCGCTAGATGGGGGCACAGTCGCACATTCGGACATTTTAATTTTTAAGCCTAACTTGGAATCTTTGAGAGACAACTTTATTACATGTGTCAATTAACGCATTACCTTAACGCGAACCCAGGGTAAATCGCAGATATTTTTATCACTTTATCATTATGAAGTGAGAAAAAATGCTTTAAAGTGATAAAAATATCTGCGATTTACCCTGGGTTCGCACAGATATATTATTAATGTAATTAATATATTATCAAAGTCACGTATCTACATAAGTACTAACTTACACTTGAACATTCCACGAGAAATTTTCTAAATTAAAAATATTTCTGCATTAGGTAGGTAAGTACCTACTGATAAGTGGACATTTTCTGACACGATTGCAAGGTAATTCATGGTGTCGAATTAATAAATGATAAATGATTTTATTTCTGTAAGTAGGTTTGGACAAACACTTTTACACGTCAATCATATTTTTAAACTAGATGAAGTCGGCGTTTCCTATCTGACTACTCTGAGAAGAAAAGCCGAAACAAATTCAGAGGTCACAGTCTCTTTTAAAGTCCAGATATAATCTTGGTCAGATCGTGTGAAGACCATGTAGATTGGTATCTGAAATGGTCTTTTGAGGAAAGAACCACACAGATTGAGTGGACCTGTCCAGTCAGTGCACGCATTTGTCAGTAATCGTTCAGCTCAACTCAGAACTTAATGAGCTCAACGATTCGACGAACAATACCAAAGAAAGGACATTTGGGTAGGCCACAAAAATTACTCAAACTGCCAGACTAAGATTAAAACTACGTGAGAGGGGAAAAAAAGCAACAATGATCCACATAGTCTTCACATTCACAATATTAAAATGAATATCATGTATTTAATCTAGCCTGCATGCTACTCACATTCACAGACAGGTTTCTCTTTAAATGTCATCAAAAAATCATAATATCATAATCATAACCCCCGGGGGCAGAGCCACCGCGCATCATCTTTATCAACTTTTAAAATACGTTATCAATACGATTCGCAACTTGTCGACAAACTCACGCATAATATTAATATAAAATGGGCAACAGCGAGCGCCACAGGTGGAGAGGTTCGGTTCAATGTAAGAACGACGACGTAGTGTCTCGTCGCCCGACTTCGTCGTTCAAAAAGTCGATTATCCACTTTTAATACAACGCCATCTAACGATCAACTCATACCGAAACGATAACTAGTAACAGTACCTTCTCACTACTTAGCATAAAGGTGGAGTGATTTCTCAATGATTCGTTATATATCTGATAGAGGGCGTGATTGCTCACTCATACAATCAATTTTTTTTTGTTTTTTGTCAGCTTTTGATATCCTACAAATACCTAGTGTTTTTTTTTTAAGGTTTTGACAATATGCGTCACTAATAAATCTTAAATACTTAATATACTTGCTTTCATTCTGCAAAAGTCGTTTATGTATCCAGATTGGGTCTCCCTTGTTTCATCGAAAAGAAATTGCCAAATTATCACTTCCCAAACAATTTTTCGCGTAATTTCATTTCCCAAATTATTACTTAGCAAAAAATCTCTTCACAAATAATTGTAACGCAAACCTAATGTTTGGCAAGTGAACATTTAAAAAATAACTCGTTTACCAACTAGTAGTACTATTACCAATTTTTATGTAGTCAAATATTTCAGTTGGTATAACATATTTTACGCAAAATAAAATAAGCCAAATATTTAGTATCAGTGAGTGAAGTGAGTGGTGTAGTAGTAGTGTGTAGTAGTAGTAGTTTTCAATTTACCATTTCTATTATAAGGCTTAGACGACGGAGCCCCGCCAAGCGGTGCTCCTACTTCCGGTGGTTTAAAAAAAAATAACCACGAAGGGGATGGCGGGGTCTTTCAGACCCCGCCATCCCCTTCTAACCTAACCTGTCCGAGTCGGGGTGCCCTAAGTCCCGAGCTCGCTTCGCTCGCTCTTGCATCCTATCCCACCCTTGCTTTTTCACCCTTAAATAAATGATTATATTAAAATAAAATTGCATTTTTTAAATAATTCCCAAAAAAACTTATTTTTGCCTTTATATTTTTTGGCATAACAAATCATTATTGTGTGACCAAACGTTTATTGTGTAAAGATTGTTTGCTGTAATAAATAATTTGATTAAAGACCAAATGCCTTAATGACATTATCCTTGGTAATATTCTACCAAGTAAACATTTGACCAAATGAAAATGTGCGTACTAAAATCATTCCAAACATTGCATTGGTATAAAAGAAGGTTGCTAAAATTTGTTTGGGTAGTGAAATTTTGGCAAAATCTTTTCGGCAAAACGGCAGGATCCCATCCAGATTTGTTTTCCTAAAGATTTTATGGGAAAGTGCCTTGCAATCACGCTAATAGATTTACGCGACTGTCGCGTTGACTTAGAAGCTTGAGTTTTACTCGTCCCAGGCACCGCCGACTTTAGTGTTCGGCATCAATTTAAATAAAACTACTAGGTATATAGGTTTTTGTGGCCTGTACAAAACGGCTAGCCTACATGAAATTTAAAAAAATATAATTAATTTACAGTATGGCGAATTG
Organism: Griposia aprilina; assembly: GCA_916610205.1. NCBI lineage: Eukaryota > Metazoa > Arthropoda > Insecta > Lepidoptera > Noctuidae > Griposia > Griposia aprilina. Next base: position 8,190,580 of record OU744305.1, on the reverse strand, counting down.
TTTACACGGGTGCGTGTTTCAACGTGCCTCTTGTCACAGATTATATGCGTAAGTACTCATAATCTCTCAATTTTTTCCCTTAAACGCACCTGTCAAAATTCGAGATCAACTAAGACAGAAGCAAAGAACTCGGATGTGTATGGAATGCACACTCTCATAAAAGCAAAGCTTAATATGTTTGTTGTGTGACCTGTAGCTACATATGCGAATGCGAGCGTATACTGCTACAGAGATCTTTTGGCGCTTGAATGGCGCTGAGAGGGTGGCGCACTTGGTTAACATTTGTGCTCCCTCTACACGTTGGCCCAACATGCGCCAATATAAGCCACAGAACGTCTATGTCGTAGCCGTATCGTATAACACGCCGCATTACAAATTGGCGCGCCCAATTGAAAAATGGCGCCGTTTTGTAATGCGGCTACATTACGTTGAGCCTGATTTCAATTTGGCTGAAATAAAGTACCCCGCATTGTATGAGCACTTCGCGTTCGTCAAAGCGGCTTGAAAAACTTGACGTACGGAAACCCAAAAACAAGATGGCGGTATTACTTCCGATTTTTGCAACGCGCCAAAAGAATTTCGTAGCGCTATACATACTCGAAATTATTCCATAGATAGTGGAAAATCGGTTAAGGAAATGACAAGACTGTGTTAACGTTTTTAACATCCTTAAATTAAACACTGGTTTAATAAAGTACCCTTAATTGTTTACATTTTATCAATTTACTCTGAGATATTAATATAACAACAAGGAACTGTTTCAGTAGGTACAAAACAAAATGTTTCAGCAAGACCAGAAATTAATTCACCTTTCCCAGTAGACTTCCACACCACCACCTTCCCACACCTTCCCCAGCCACCGTTTTAAGATCATCGGTCCATCTAGCTGGAGGGCGCGGGCGTCCCACACTACGCTTGCCGATACGCGGTCTCCACTCCAGGAGTCGTCTGCTTCAGCGGCCATCAGTCCTTCAAAAAACATGGCCAGCGCCCGGCTGGCCATACTTTTGAGTGTGAGCAGTGAGCTGGGTAGCTGCCCGCAGACCCTGTCTGTATGTCCCTGTACTACAGACTGTTATTATCAATAATATTATTAATATAACTCTTATTTTTCAGATTACGTGTATCATGATGACGCGTTTATGGATAATTACTACATTTTGGATGAAAAAAATATGAATTACTAACTCTCTTTTACTCTTTATTGAGGTGTACATAATAAAGAGTGATTTTGTTTTATTCTATTCTAATTATACCAATCTAGTGACCCTACTTCGCACAGATGCTATATACTGATATGACGACATATTATCACAACATCGTGATTTCGGTGCTATATCTAAGTTAAATATGAATGTATTATACAGATAAACCTTCCGGAGTAAATACTCTAAATCATAGGTTCCCAAAGGGGGCGATGCCCTAGTGGGCGCTGGAGCTTTTCGCGGAGGCGGTAGGTAGAGAGAGAGAGAGAGACAATTAATTCTTAATTTGTGATTATTAATAGATAATAGGCAGACATATAAATTGGTATAATTAACTATCATGTAAAGGGGGGCGTTGGAATTGTTTTTTTTTGTAAAGGGGGCGGTAGTCCTTATAAGTTTGGGAACCTATGCTCTAAAATCTAAATGATGGTGAAAACCGCATCAAAATTCAACGTGCAGCTTAGAAGAACTAAGCGGTCACAAAAAACGATTTTGTTTTGTATTATGTATGTATACAGTATATAGATTCATTCATTTTTTAATGTAGGTTGGGCGTGCACCTAATCTAATTCCTCTGCATCATATACACCTGTGTTAGACAATTATATGATTTGATACGATTATGTTTTTTTTTAGGCTGCCTCGTTGGTCTAGTGGTCGCAAGCGCTACTGCTGAGCATGAGGTCCTGGGTTCGATTCCCGGGTCGGCCAAAGTCTTATCGGGTTTTTCGGGTGTCCGGTTGATGGGAATAGGCTCGCCCCCTATTTCATGGGACTTAAACATAACTGGCAAAATGTGGGTGTGCTATAGGTACACCTTTGCCTAACCCTTCGGGGAATACAGGCGTAATGTTATGTATGTGTGTGTGTTTTTTTTTTAATTTAAAAATATATAGTTCCAAAAAGAGGTCAAATTTCACGGTTATTTTTTTTTCAATTAAGTCAAATACAAAAAAAGTTCATGAGCGATAAGATCTTATTTCAATCAACATTTTATGACAATACAATTTGTAGGTAGATGATAACTCGATACTTTTAATTTTCTTGTATTTACTATCCTTTACCTAACATAATCTAAAAAGTCTTTCAACATTGTTTACAATTTTAAACATAATTATTTGAGAATTATTTTATCCAGTGTTTTTAAAAACTAAGAATATTAGAGCGAAAATACATGTTCCACTGTGGAACGACAATGTTCATATTTCTCCAAATAGCAATTATATTTGTATGTAAGTATTCTTTTTATTTCATTTTAGTTTAGGTACCTATGTGACAGGCTTGGGCTTGACCACAAAAGCTACGCTAACACTGGCAATTATGAGCTTAAATGTTACGTGCTTGTCAAGCAATTTTGATCATTCAGAACTGGGTTTAACGTGCTTGATAATGCTTAAGCATTTGCTTGTATGCTTGGCGAAAGGAATTGAAATGAGTGAATTCTTGAATACAGTGCTTGGCGTTGCATTAAGCCTAATCAGGCATGCTCATCAAGAATGTTTGACCGTCTAGGGGCCTCATTAAGTTTTGCATCAGCGTTTGAGCATTTGTTGGCCTTAGATAGATAGATTCAAGATGTTAACGGACTAGGTAGTCCGTTAAAAAAACGAATATAAAGGTTTGTATTCGTTTTTTTTTATAAAGAATGCTAGAGTATGACTATAATAATTTAGGTGGGTAACTTGTATTCCTATGCTAACACGCGCTAACTTGTTTATAGATATTTTAAGGATCATTTTCGAGTATCCATTATAACACCAGCGAAAGAGTTTAGTTTCTAAGTAGGTAAATCGAATCCCGGAAGTCGAACATGTTTTTGTAAGTCCTCCTGGACGCCCTCCAGGAAACCTTTTTTTTTTTGGGTGGGAAATCATCAAATGACTTCTCCCGCTTTGGGCGGAGCGGAAGGGCGTGTTAGAAACTAAAACCCACCCGTGTTCCTCAGTTGCCTGTGCGCCAGGCAACTTTTTCTCGCCAGGTAACTCTTTCGAACAATCCGTGACCCCGGCAGGCATCGGCCCTATCGGACCCCGTCAATTATGCTGATATCTCTTTGAGGCGCGCGTGGAACACAAGGCGCCCAGGACACCTGCCGATCTATCCTCTAAAAATTTCACCGTGAAAGCTAAGATAGAGTGAACTGTCAATAGGTGTTAGTCCCTAGCATCAAGTAGAATGACACTATTGACAGCTGACTCAAGCTCATTTCACCAAATTTTCACAATGAGATTTGAATAGAATAGAACTATTCGGAAGTTGCCGCCTCAAAAGATAACGTATTCTCGAGTGATCGTAGATGGCTACAGGGTAGTAATAAAAGCTCCGAAAAAAAATTAAAATATGAGCATACTCAAAATATGAAATTTACTGCTTTAAATACTAACTTTCCGACAACTTATATGCGAATACAAATAAAGAAACGACCGAATAAAATACTGAAAATTCCGAAAAATTTATACAATATTTGCTGACGTAATATTTTTCCACCACTTTAAATTGCGTTTTACCAAAATCTACAGGTAGTCATTTTTATTGTAACTTACCTATTATAAATTTAGGATCAACCTTACACCTTGTAACGTTGTAACGTTCCGTTTTCTTTTAAATAATTATAAATTACTAAATAACGATTTAACCGTTAAAATAGGCTTCTTTTAAGCATTTTGTTTACTTTATTAAAACCAAATTGCCAACATCTTTATAATCAACGCAATGCGCGTGACCTTGGGGTCGACTCAGGAGATCTCGTTCGCATACCGGTCCCCTGTTCCTTCTCCCCATCACTGCCCCGGCAGACCTGGCAGGCCCGGCCGTCATTTGTGCGCGCCGAGTCGTCAGACCGTCATATGCTGGCTTCGGGGGCACGCGTTCGCGTCGCTCATTCTCAGCGGCGCGACTTTCATACGTGTGCCCTCCGGAACAGCCACGGTGGTCGCCGTTTTTTTTTTTTTTAAGACTATTATGAGTTTATTAAAATCAGTTTAATCCCCATATTGGGTAAGTGTTGAACAATGCCGCTTTTATATTTTGTGTACCTACTTATCTAGGACATCATATGGCGTTGACTTTTTACTCACAACTTCATTTGTTAAATTAATATGCCTTCTGCTAAATTATTTGCTAAGCAACCTATTTGCCATTATCGCTGTGCATTTTTATGGAATGTTCCATACCTCAAAAAATGTGCAAGTCATCATGTGCTTCTCACTCACATTTTGTAAACTCCGTACTGATTGTGACAACCACACATCACCTTCATTAGCGCATAGTACACCTCGCTTTGCTTATGCCTTGGTGTCACAATCAGCGGAGATGACTTTTTGTCCATCTTGTGACACGCTAGACGTTAATTCCAGGGTCCAAAGTTCCGGATAACATAATTCTAAGTTCCGGGCCACCACCATCCGGCAAATCAACACACGAACGAGGTCCGTGCCGGGTACCTGTTTACCCGCGTGGCCGCGTCGAGTTCGCTCCAGGGTCTGGCAAGACCAACTGCCGACCGTCACCTTTCCTGGCGTCTTCAGCGTGTCACACCACCGCGGCTGCATCACACCAGGCTGAGCCAGGAGAGTACTGCGCTACTCCCAAGGGAAGTTAGGGAATCTTGTGACCATAAACTTATCTACCCCCTATTTCTTATTATTTAAATATACATTTTATATGCTGACAAGGTACATGGTTTCATTTATACAGACCACGTAACCCACTTCCGTCACAACCTAATCAACCAAACCTCGGTGTGCCCCTGACGTCGACCGGCTAGGGTTAGGGTTAATAAGCAGGTCGACGGAGCCCCGCAACGCGGGGCTCCTATTTCTGTCTAAAGGGTTTAAAGCAGGTATGCACAGACCACGGCCCGCGGGCCGCTTCCGGCCCGTCGGTCGAATACTGGTGGCCCGCCGACAGCAAAAATAATACTCTCGTACATTCGAAAAATATTGAATTCTATTCCAGAATAAAACCAAAAAAAATATGTTCGAAAAGTAATTTGAATCTTGCGCGCGCGCTCTTAAGTGCGCTTATCGGTGCGCCGTGCATGGGTCGGTAACAGCGGTCGGTAATGTTCGTGCCGATCTCGGTTAAATTCGTTTTCTTCAGGAAGCGCCGCGGCCGGCGGCGCGGCGACGACGGCAGCGCGGTGGCGGCTTATCCACGGGTTATATTGTTAGAGCAAGCGAGATAGCAATAGTTCCGAATTCCCGATTGCTCGCGTAGGTAGATACACGAAGCTTCCAGAGTCGGTTTCGAGATTTCTCCAGACAGTTTTCGGCTCTATACGCGCGGTATAAAAGCCACGCTAACCGCAGCGACCGACAGTTCGGTTTTAATTTGAGTGAAGTGTCAAAAGTTCTAGTGTAGATTTTAACTCGACTAGCCGGTGTCATATATTTTGATCCACATTCAACGTAGATTTCCCGTCAAGTGCCGTGTATAATTGTGTTGTGAAATCGTAAGTAAAACTCTGTTATTAATAAGTGTTTCCCTACATATTTAATCAATTATTTTTGGTAATTTAAAAAAGGATGGGTAATTTAAGTAGGTACTGTAATTGTTTTTAGGTGCTGTGTTAATCCTAGCCAAGATTAGAACGCAACATGGACAAGCCAGGGCCTAGTAAAAAACGTAAGGTTAAAGATGAAAATCGGCAGTTTCAAGAAATTTGGACTGAGAATTACTTTTTTTTATGGTCGCATAACAAAGTCGTTTGTTTAATTTGCAAGAATTCTGTTGCGATTGCAAAGGAATATAATGTAAAAAGGCACTATGAAACGCAGCATCCTATTTTACCAAGTTTACAGGCGAATTAAAAAAAGCAAAAAATGTTGTCTTTAAAACGTGAGCTTATTGGTCAGCAAGCTATGTTTACAAAACCCATTCAAGATTCAGAAACAGCTACAGAAGTTAGTTATGAAATTTCTCGAATGATAGCAAAGCGAAGTCGCCCCTTCAATGATGGGGATTTTGTAAAAGAATGCATAGAAATTGCCGCTAAGAAAATGTGTCCAGAAGCAGCAAAAAAGTTTGAGAAAATTCAACTGAATCGTATGACTATCCAAAGACGAATTATGTCTTTGTCAGGTAATATTGCGGAACAATTAAATGAAAAAACTAAGATCATTGAATTTTTTTCATTAGCACTCGACGAATCCACTGATATTAGTTCCACAGCTCAACTTCTCATATTCATACGAGGTGTTACTCAAGATTTTGAAGTCTTAGAAGAGTTATTAGGAATGTGTTCATTGAAAGGTCAAACCAGAGGAGTTGATATACTCAATGTACTTTTGGGTGAGTGTTCAAAAACTGATTTGGAGTTATCAAAATTATCGGGAGTTGCGACTGACGGTGCTCCTTCGATGATTGGTGTCAGTTCTGGGCAAGTTACTTTGCTGAAAAACCATCTGCAAGAAAAAAACATAAACGCTGAAGATCTCATGCAGTTTCACTGCATTATACACCAAGAAGCCCTCTGTTCTAAAAAAATTGAATTTCAAAATGTCATGAAAGTAGTAGTTTCGACTGTAAATTTGATAAAATCACGAGGACTCAATCACAGGCAATTCAAACAATTCCTTGATGACATCGAAAGCGAATATGGAGATTTACTGTATTATACAGAAGTAAGGTGGCTAAGTCGTGGATTGACACTGGAACGATTTCTAAATTTAATAGAAGAAATCGGAATATTTCTGGCGGAAAAGCAAAAGGCTGTCCCGGAACTTAAAAATCCTGATTGGTTGTGTGATTTGGCTTTTTAACCGACGAAAAAAAAAGGAGGAGGTTCTCAAGTCGACACGTATATTTTTTTTTTTTTTTTTTTTTATGTATGACCACGCATAACTTTTTACAGAGTAGTCCGATTTTGATGATTCTTTTTTTAAAGGAAAGAGTATACCCCAAAGTTGGTCCCATTTAAAATTGAAAAACGAAATCCACCCCTGAGGGTAGAAAAATAGGGGTTAAATGATTTTTCACCTACAGAATGTTCCCTTGTGAACCGATTCTGTTGAAACTTGGCACATATACGTAGTTCTAATGATGCTTCAACAAAAAAGAGACCTGAAGATCATCTGATGATGGAGACGGAAGACAGTCGAGAGGGCTCCTCGACAGCTTACAGCAGTTAGATCGTGTTTGAGCTTATTTCATTCATCTTGATGAGAACTTTAAGCCTAGCTGGAGTATGACTGTCATAGAGGGTGTGATGTTGGGTACGGAAGGCAGTCGAGGGAAGTTCTAAATATTAGCAGTGAGAGCAGCATACTCAAAACATTCAAAAGCTTAGAAATAAATAAAGGTAATATTTATTACAGCTATAAACAGCAAATCCTTAACTTCCGGCATATTCCCTTTATAATGGAAAGTGGCAAAGATGGTGACTATACATAAATGGGATAACAATTTCAACATAAAAACTATAGGCCCAACTGAATTTTGAGAGGGAAGCCGATAGTAGGATTCAGCTGGGATGGGCAGCATTTGGTAAACTTCATCAGGTCTTCTCGTCGTCTATACCGCAGTGCCAAAAGACGACAGTCTTCAACGCGTGTGTCCTACTGGTTACGACTTACGGAGTAGAAACGTCGACGCTCACGGTGAGACTGGTCCATAAGTTTAAAGTCACTCAGCGAGCTATGGAGAGAGCTATGCTTGGAGTCTCTCTGAAGGATAAAATCCAAAACGACGTTATCCACCAGAGAACCAATGTAATCGACATAGCCCAAAGACTAAGCAAGCTGAAGCTGCAATGGGCTGGTCACATCTCTCGTAGAAGTTCAAGAGTGGAGAACGCGTTTAGGCAAACGTAGTGTGGGGCGGCCGCCGGCCATGTGGACTGACGACTTGAGAAATGCGGCTGGCAGAGACTGGATGACGAGAGCCGAGGATCGGGCTCAATGGCGTTCACTAGGAGAGGCTTACATCCAGTAGTGGACGAATATAGGCTGATGATGATGATGATGAATGGTGCAAAAATAAAGAAATGTATTTGAACTCAATGAAGTATTACTACGTTAAATATACAGGAACAAATAATCTTATAATTAAAGGCAAAGTAATAATAATAATAATATTAAAACAGACTATACACAAAGACACAATCAGGTAGCAAAAGTCATCCATCAAAAACTAGCACTCAAATATAAACTCATACAAGATATGAACACTCCTTATTACAAGTACGTACCACAAACAGTTCTAGAAAATATCACTCTAAGAATAAGTACCAAAGTAAAATATGTTAACTTCAAATAAAATAAACCCTCTCTATACCGAGGTGCCTAAAGAACAACGCCTTAAGTTCCAAAATAATTATACGCTCATCAGAATAATAATGTACGTGTTGTATTTATATTCTTATTGCCTACCAAAATGGATAAATGCTCACAAAATCTAACCATAGACGGTCGACATCAGGGGCACCCCGAGGTTCGGTTGGTTAGGTTCCTTTAAACCCTTTAGACAGAAATAGGAGCCCCGCGAAGCGGGGCTCCGTCGACCTGCTTATTAACCCTAACCCACGCCGGTCGACGTCAGTGGCACCCCAAAGTTTGGTTGGTTACAGAAATAGGAGCCACGCTATAAAAGACGTTTATAAATCTTTATGGCATAGAATAAAAAGGAAAATAGGTTCATTTCTACAATACTTTATGAAACACAATTTGGTGAGCATTTATCAATTCTGGCAGGTATTTTGAATTTGGTGGTAGTAAAATAGGCACTTTTCTGGTAGGCGTTTAAATACAAGCCCCAAAAAAGCGTCCAACATGCTGGGTTTTTATCATAAGACAGTGTACTTTACACTTTGTAGTTGATATGTAGCAGAATACTGTAATATGATGTGGCGGCCGCACTATGCTACGAATAGTTTGCGTCTAGAACACGTTCAAAAACGCTTTGATTGGCATCAAAAAACAGCTAGAAACAGCCAGTTTCTGTTGGCATAGCTAAAAAGACATTTTCTTATAAAAATAGCTTGAATTTCTTCAACACTTTAGAAGAACGAAGATGTTTAAACGACGCAATGTTTGTATGTAAATTTCTTAAAAGAATTATCGACTAGCCTCCACTGCTCGCACACAATATCTTGCGTGCTCCGTCCGTCATGAATTCCGCGTAGACCTGTTACTACTCTTTGTCCTCCAAAGAGAAAATCGGTATAGCATATAACTGTCTTTATGCTAGGTTTTGCAAGGTTTTACTATGTAATAGCGATCTAATGGATTTACACTTTGATTCCCTAAGCTGAAATCTAAATTTTTTAACTGTTTGTCTGGTTTGTTATGAAACCTTTATGATGACTTTGAATCTAGCATATTTTTCCCCGGTATTAAGATTGCTTGAAAAGTTGTCATGTACCCAAGTTGTCAATTAACATAATTTAATTTGGGTAATGTGGTGTTTACCTTAAAGTACCTAATTAATCCACTGTACTAAGTTTTAATTTCATATTTTTTTAAAGATATCTGTTGTCTAAGCCATTGTTGGTAGTCCTAAATAAATAAATAAGTTCATTTATTTGAAACGGAAACTGAAAAGCGAAAAATAAAAAACTTTTTTACAAAAAACTAAACCGACGAAAAAAGAAACTGAAAAGCAAAAAATAAATCTTTCAGTCTAACTAAGCTCTTAAATTAATGTAAATTACAAATTTTGAGTCGGCGCCAAACATACAAGGCGCCATGAAAACTTATGGCAGCTTGATTGATCGTCGTTAATCGATCTGCGGTGATTGTTTGGCGCTGACTCAAAATTTGTAATTTACATTAAAAGAGCTTAGTTAGACTGAAAGATTTATTTTTTGCTTTTCAGTTTTTTTTTTCGTCGGTTTAATTTTTTGTAAAAAAGTTTTTTATTTTTCGCTTTTCAGTTTCCGTTTCATTTCGACTGTAAATTTGATAAAATCACCAGGACTCAATCACAGGCAATTCAAACAATTCCTTGATGACATCGAAAGCGAATATGGAGATTTACTGTATTATACAGAAGTAAGGTGGCTAAGTCGTGGATTGACACTGGAACGATTTCTAAATTTAATAGAAGAAATCGGAATATTTCTGGCGGAAAAGCAAAGGGATGTCCCGGAACTTAAAAATCCTGATTGGTTGTGTGATTTGGCTTTTTTAGTTGACATTACAAACCATTTGAATATCTTGAACACACGGCTTCAAGGCAAAAATCAACTGATATCCCAACTCTACGCTCATGTATCATCCTTTCAATGCAAGCTGACACTTTTCAGATCGCAATTGAATTCTGGAAATTACAATCATTTTCAGAATTATAAGAAAATGGCTGAAAAATTCAACAAAACTGCGATTAATTTCAGTTATGTAGAAAAGCTAGATATTTTGATTCAATCTTTTCAAGACAGATTTTCGGAGTTTAAAAGTGAAACCTCTGTTGGACATATTCAGCAATTCTTTCACGATTTCCGTTGAAAAGGTGCCAGAGTCAATGCAGTTAGAAATGATCGACATTCAAAACGACCAAGATTTACGCAACAAATTCAACGAAGGAGACTTGCTGAACTTTTCCTGCTGCATTTATAAAAATATGTACAAAGAGTTGCGCATAAACGCTCTGAAATGTGCCAGCTTATTTGGTTCTACCTATATATGTGAACAAACCTTTTCAATACTAAATAATAATAAAACAAAAAATCGAAACCGCCTTGCAAACGAAAGTTTGGAAGCAGTTTTACGTGTTGCTACAAGTAAATTTGAGGCAAATATAAAAAAGATTGTAAGCACTATACAGTGCCACGCTTCAAATTAATAAATAATTTTTCAATTTTAATACATTATTATCAATTCTTTATTGTCTTTAATTATCTATACTTCTGGCGGCCCGCCATCAGTTCATAATTTGCCCGAGTGGCCCCTAGTCTTAATAAGTCTGTGCATCCCTGGTTTAAAGGAACCTAACCAACCGAACCTCTGGGTGCCCCTGACGTCGACCGTTTAGGGTTAGGATTTTCGGGAACATATTATATGTTTTCGGAAACTTAGTAATTTTTTTGGAAGTTTAGTGTAGTTTTTGGAAATTTCGTTTATTATTTGTTGTCGGTTAATTTTGTATTAATTTTTCGGTAATTCATTTTAACACAGCTTAGTTAGTAATAAAGTCAACCACAGATCGCTGGAAGTTAATTTGTTTTTCGGAAGCTTTATTATTTCCCATGGCTAAACTATGCTCTGCTACGCCGGACGCCTGACAGTCTGTGTGACCAATCGGAGGCCCCGTAAACGGCAATAGATCGTAGTTAAATCTTGTACAGTCGCCACCTCATCCAAGTTACTACAAACTGTCCGATTTACTCATATGATTTTGAACTTAACCTTCAACATATTAAGATTTAAAATCGTTTGGAGAAATTTGACAGTTTCGTGTAGCTTGTACCTGCTGGCGACTGTATCTTGCAGTAAAGAAATTAGAACAATAAAAAACCCAACTGTAACTATTAAGTTCAAGACAAGCTCACTTTTCCATCAATCTGATGCAGTTGGTGGCATCAAATCTGAGATTTCACTAAAATAACTGCCTTAAATAGATAGGTACGTGTGAAAAACAGAACCATGTCTTTGCAGTCATGCAGTCGGGTAAAATGGAAACAGAAACATGGTAAAATGTTATGTTAGAAACAATTTTTTTAGGGTTCCGTACGTCCTAATGAAAAAACGGAACCCTTATAGGATCACTCGTGTATCTGCCTGACTGTCCGTCTGTCACAGACAATTTTCTCCGAATCTACAAGACTGATTAAGTTGAAATTTTGTACACATATGAATTTCTGTTACCCAAACATGTACGCGTAACGTAAATAAATGAATTTTGAATATCACTTTTGGGGGCAAACTAGAAAATTAAAAATATTTTTTTTTATCTGTACCGAGTGACATATCAAATGAAAGCGCTTATTGTGGGGGTCACAAATATATTTTTTCTTTACTTTTATAATAAACAGTTTTGAAGTTATTTAAGATTACATATAAAAAATTACCATTCCCCTCCCCATAACATCAAAATTACTGAGCCTAAAATATTAAAAAAAATACAAAAAATAATAATAATAATATTTTTTATTATGTAACACACAAGATTCAAGATACACAAGAGCAATGTACAAACTAAGATGGTATATCCACTTAAATCTACACAGATCATGAAACCCTGTCTCCTAAACTAGGTAGTCCTGTATCTTAGGAGACAGCAGAACTCGTTCTTACTTACAGATTACAGGAAAACGTATAAAATCTCAAAATGACGACGATGATGATGATGATGATGTGGTTCTTAAAATGACATGGTAAATCTTTGAATATTGCATTTACAATTGCACTCTAAATTTATGGGAGAACATGTTTTACAACTACAAATGTCAAGTTTGTTCTTGGTATCTGGGGGCACGGTAGTACCCCCGCCAAAACGGGCCAAAAACAAAAAAGCAGGGGCAATACCTACCTTTTTACCAAGCGTTTCGTCGAATTTTCATGCTTCATGCTTTCATCCAGCTTCGCCCTGAATAATACTAGAGAGCTCAAATTCTCAGGATAAAATGTAGTTAGCAATCTTATAAAACACACTAAGTTTCATGTGTCTAGCTTTGGATTTTATTAATACCTTAAATACGTTGTCACTGACTCACTCAATCGCTTATCAAAATCTCTAGGGTACTTACCGAAGTCATAGAAAGCTGAAATGTGGTATACACGCTAGGATTTGCACAAAAACCACAAAAATATAAGAAATTGGTAACTTTCACCCTCAAAGGGAGGTGCAATTTTGTATTTCTTACGGATAATCGGTATACCTACTTCCATTTGTTATGAAAGCTAGATTAGCATGTATATAAACAACAAAAAAGAAACTCTTTTTCGTTGGCTATGAAGAAAGTAACTGCTGGCGTGAAAGAATTACTTCTTTTACCCGACTATGCTAGAATCGAGGTTATGTTTTTGACATGTCTGTAAAATATCAGTATAATATCACCGCTAAAATAAAAATAAATAGCACACTACAAAAATAAATGAAATCCCACGAAAAGTGTTTCATGTAACAAATGTTGCCAAGACTTACAACGCTTTTACTGTAAAAGTTATCAGATTTATTGTAGAGCCATGCCCCTAACTCGACGAGGCCTAACTCTACAATCTTTACATCTTGGTCAAAATATTTGGCTTGGCCGTTCCATTAAACCATAGGTTCCCAAAGGGGGCGGTACCGCCCCCTAGTGGGCGCTGGAGCTTTTCGTGGTGGCGGTAGGTAGAGAGAGAGAGAATTATTTTTTTATTTGTGATTATCAATAGATAATAGACAGACATATAAAATTGGTATTAGTTATATTAACTATTATGTAAAAGGGGGTGTTGTAATTTTTTTCTTGTAAAGGGGGCTGTAGTCCATAAAAGTTTGGGAACCTATGCATTTAAACTATTGCATGTACATAAGTACCAGATAGATACTCGACGGTTAGGACGTACTAGTTGCTTGGTTATTCCTAAATTACTTTCAAATATTCTCATTAATATCTAAATAATATTATTTCTATTTATTTTCCCATAATAACTCATTTATTTGATTTTTATAACAATAATTTAGTTTTTCATAACATATTGAGTAAATAACTGACAGTTGATTTGAATATGGCGGTTAAGTGTATAAAAAGAGAAGCAAATCATTTTTAACATTCATTATATTGTGAACTAGTGATAAGGACGTTACTTTGCCCAAATACATACTGAGTGTGAATTATAGTTCGTGTTTAATTGTGACAAACCTACTACTGAGCAACACATGACACAACATTAGAGACCAGTGACTTAATTTCTTACCATATGCCCATCGGAGTGTCTGTGCGACGTGCAACAGCCGCGAAACGAGTAAGCCATACATTTTGACCAAGATGTAAGGTTTCTAGAGTTAAACCTTCTAGAGTTAGGGGCTTCGCTCTACATTAGATCTGATAACTTTTTAACAGTGAAAGCGTTATGTAAGTCTTGGCAACCTACTTTTTGTAGGCTAACATATTCATCGTATAGAACCCTCTCCACGCGAGTTCAACTAGCACTTGTCCGGTTTTTTTTTATAGCACTACCTGATGACAGTGTTAACGGGGAAGAAATTACGCGCATTACACAAAGATGGATCCACAATACACAAAGGCCTACACGCGATGAGATCCGTCCAGGTCTTCGAGAAGATACCAAGCAGACCGCCTCAATGATAACGCGTCCAACCGTAAATATAGCTGCAGAACATGCAATGAAGTATGTGCTATAGTGTACAGTAAGCGTCAAAGATATACCAGTCGAATAAACTGTTCAAAATGATCAGACGATGAAACTATAGTTCAATGACACAAGTCGGTCTATCTTTAAAAATCTCACCGTGAAAACTTACGGTAAATTAGCTTGAAGTGAGATGTAATCACACCTCATGCTAGGGATTGACACTTGTTACAGCTCCTCTCATGAATGTTGTCGCGGTGTGATTTTTACAAAATAGATCAGCAGGGCTATGGTATAATAATATACTTCGCCAGGTATAGCATTCCGGTCACGGGGGTGACACAAGCCTACGTCATCACCGCTGTGTTACCAGTAGTGTGTATTAGTAACTCCCCAATCGCCTTTATTACCTGTGCGAATCCGATAAAACAACGAGGTTTTAACTAAAAATTACGTCGGTACACGTTTAAATTGAATTGTTTCGTTTGTTTAGAAAAATGAAACGACAATTTAAATGGTTTATATATTTTTTTTAACAGAATGGTGACTAAAATGTTTCCATAATTCGTGTTTTGTTGCAATAAAGTGGCAGCTGGATAGTGACGTACAATAAGCATGTGTCACTCCCGGAATGCCAGACCTTGTTTTTTTTTAACCATGAGCAGGTCTGTTTGAGTATGAACAGAGATACTGTTTGTATAAGGGTTACTCAGCTGACACGCGAATTATAAATATATAAAATAATTATAAATATTTTTATTTGTTTTTTTTTATAATAATTATGTTACTCATAAATAGGTATATTTTTTATTTTATTTTGTTTTTTATTTATTTCTGTATCTATCCGTGACACCACAGCAGCGGGCCCTATCAGAATACCAGCGCTGCGGCACTTATTTTTTAAATGTCGCAACATCATTCTGAGATAGGGGCCTTTTGGCCTCGTACAGGACTTTCTGTTGTTATTTTAATTTTACTTTTGTTTTTATTATTTTTGTTTTATGAGTGTGTTTAGTTTAGTTTCTAATAATCCTGTGCGAGTCCCAATAAATACCTTTTCTTTCTTTCTTTTCTTTCCTCTTTACACTTACGCCTTTTGTTTTTCGTTCAATGAGCGTTTTCGAACTAAGAGTCTAAAAAAGCATACCTTTCTACTTATAATATACCTAATACTTGATTCATATTCCATTTGGTTACAGATTCACAACAAAACTCAAAGTTAGAACCAAACGCAAGCGTACCACAGTATATGTCAAATCTGTGATCGATCCTTGTGACCACCTGGCCATTAACTGTTTGAGAGCCTACCAGTAAGCTACACTGTCGAATATTTCTTCTTTCAAACCAATATTATACACACACACATACACATAATTATTATAATTAATGTTTTGCATGGAGAAGGTTTTTAAACTTTTATTTTTTTCCGACTTCCACCCGGGCAAATTGTACAAGCTTTTGCACGGGACTTGTCCCGTGCAAAAGCTTGTACAATTTATACAGGATGACTTGTAATTCGACGCATTCCTACCAGGACATGATTGTGTGACCCTTTTGCATCGTGTAAGCACCCTATATACCCTAGCCAAAAATACAAGCGATGCAAGAAAATCCAAGTGTTGTATTTTTCCGAAAATTTCACAGAATTCGGCATTACATAATAATTTTATAACCTAAAGCATTTATTTCAATTAAATTAATTTACAGGCACTTTTGAATTGTCAAGAAGTCGGTCAGACAGAGAGATGAAGCTAGTTGCCCATTTCAAAGCGTAGCGTAGTAGATTCCTAATGGTCATCAATGCTATTTTATTTGGTGGTTAATTTTAATTACGATAATAATGGAATGAAGGCAATTTAATTTGAGAATTTAGAGACCAATAATTATATCGTGACGAATTCTAGGACATTTAAAAAAAAACACATAAAACTTGATGTTTCTCAAATCCCATGTATTTTTAACCGATTTCAAAAAGGAGGAGGTTTCATTTCGGATGTTTATAAAAAAAAAAAAAAAATGTATGTTCGGTCACAACTCCGTCATATAAAGACGGATTTACAAAGTATTTTTTTTGTTTGAAAGGGTATACTCTCGAGGTGGTTCCATTGTCACCAAGTCAGAATCTGATGAAGGGATCCCATAGAAATCGAGGGAAATCCTCAAATTGTGTAGGCACAGCTATAGCGATTTGGGTATTTTTGAAAGTAGCTCGTGCATTTACTCTTGGAAAGCACCTTTCGGTGAAGTGGAACTGTTGATGAAGACCAGAAGTGGCCACCGGAACTACTCAATAATAAGTATTTCACACGTTGCGATTCGATTACTTTAATATGGTTGCTAAGCAAATTATGCTCGTCATAATGCATATGGTGAAATGGATCTGATGGTGGCTTCAGTTCTTTTGGTTCTTACCAGGAGAACTCCTCAACAATTAACGTCCCTGAATTGAGAAAAGGAATATTTTATAAAAGGTGATGAGAATTTGACATTAATTAGGCTATTGTAACTAAATTAAAAAGTGAAAAATAAAGAACTTTTTTTCAAATAAAAAAACAACCGACTTCAAAAAAACAAACACTACAAAGTGAAAAATAACTTTAATTTCGGAAGTCGGTGGCAAAAAACTAAAATACACATTTAAAGACACCGACTTCCGAAATTAAAGTTATTTTTCACTTTGTAGCGTTTGGTTTTTTGAAGTCGATTGCTTTTTTTTTTAAATTAGTTTTTTATTGCCTAGGCTATGTGGGGTGCTTAATTGTTGCAAAAGGAACATACTATCACGTCGTGGAAGCAACACGTTTAATTACATGCCACCATGGTATATCAAGTTACGGTCACCAAAAGTGATAAGTCACCAGGGTCGTTGGACATAGTTGAAGTTTAGTAAGAAACCGATGGATGTTTTCGAATAAAAATTCAACTTAATTAATAGAAAACAATCAATTCATTTATTTAATTAAATTACATACGAAAACGTCCATCGGTTTCTTACTAAACTTCAACTATATCCGACAGCCCTGGTTACATCCTTTTTGGTAACTGTAGGCCTATACGCAACAGTGTGTGGAACAAAGCTGCCAATGATGATGGTGATGACATGAAATATTTAAAAAGTTGAGAGGTACTACTTTCCTAAAGAAAGGAGATCACTTTTAATGCTCGGGTTCTTTTGTACCCTACTGCAGTGGAGACCAAACGAAGGGTAATGTTTTTTTCAGAACTGGAAGAGTATGCGCTCGTTCAACTTACGATGTCTACTTTACTTTCAAGAACTATTGCATGCTGGATTATACGAATTGCATGCGTAGATATCAATGTGCGTATTCACTGCCTTTGAGATCAACCAACTTACAGCTTAGGCGCTGAGCAGGCGATGGACAATTTGTCCGCGGGCAATTTGTCCATAACAATAGAACGTATGAAATTCCGGCAGTAATTTTTTCCTACGTGTGCGTTATTGCATAGATTTCCATACGTACTATCATCGCGGATAAATTGTCCTCGGACAAGTTGTCCATCGTCTGCTCAGCGTCTATTGGTTTCTATTTGGTCCTGGTGGATGGGCGCCAATGAGGTTTCCAGTTACAGAACATCACGCCTTAGTTCTTAAAAGGGTCCCACATTTCATGGGAGTCGAATCTATTGCTAAAACCTGCCACAAATCCAGACTCCGGGCTGTTATTAAGAAATTGTAAACGGAAAGCCTATACAGCTAACACTTTCTCTGATCGAGAGCAGATCGGTTTGTTAACAGTTATTAGGCCACAAAAGTGGCATTAATCTTACGGCTATGCAAGAGACTTAACGAGGCCGGAAGTCACCTGTTCTTTCCGTCATTGTGTTATGACTTGACATGGTTCAGTACAAAAAAATAAATGTACTGAACCATAGGGCGTGAGAGCCTGTCCCGCCATTCCGCCACCAGGACCTCGCGGAGCTACGACCAACGCTGCTCCATATGTTGCTGCATCGGTCGCTCACCCTGCGCAACCGTCACCTTCCCTGGCGTCTGCAGCGTGACACACCCATTGCGGTCATCATCACACCAAGCTGAGCTAGGAGAGTATTGTGCTACTCCCAAGGAAATTAAAGGAATTTTGTGACCATAGACGTAGGACTATGGTCACAAAATTCCTTTAGTTTCCGTAGGGAGGTCTATGGTCAAAAAATCCTTTCATCTGGCGCGCTACTTGGATTTTGCCCGCGATCCCCTTCACCCGCTAGGACCATGGGACTGTCAACAACGAAATTGTCGGCCTTTAATTATTTATTTACTATTACGATTTTTTCCTATAGCTTGGATAGCCATCCACATGGGAGATTGTTTCAGACTAGATCTACTCTCGAGTATACAGGGTAAGTACCTACTTATTTAAAGTGAAAAAATTATAACAATTTCATTCAAATCAAATCAAACTAAAATATTGTATTTCACATAAACCAACATGGGCACTTATGAAACGTCAGAAGCTAGGTGCACGGTTCCAATTGGTTGTTTCCTATGGAGAAGAGCCGACAAGAAACTCCACGGTGACTCTTTTAAAAATAAGGGGCTTTTACAAAGTTTCTAATTACAGTGTTGATAGATATGGGAGGACAGTGTAGGCCTGTCAACAAGTAACAGGTACCCAACAAAATATAAAAAGGTCTACAAATCTACAGTCTACAAGTTAGGCTTACAACGTTCTCACATTCACAAAATATAGAAGAATCTATATAAAAATAAAAGATTATTTAAACCAAATGACATGATTGCCATTACAACTGTAACGAATCTGAATTAGAATACTGTCTACAAAAGCCATAAGTAAAGAGTTGAAATAAGAATTAGAGGTATATAATGTCAAATAATGAGAAGATCATGTCAAAGAAGAAAGTACAAAAAAAAACTAAAATACTTTTTTTTTAAATAAACTTCGTAATTTGGGAGCAGTTAATAGACATTCACATAGTGATGCCGCTAATGAGGTACCAGGGAAGTCACATGTGCAAAAGGAATTATTGCCAAACTTCCTTATCTTCAACAAAGTCTTTAATGTTATAATATGCATTTTTGATAAGGATACGTTTGTTTTGAACTTTCCATCGCTAAGTTCTGTAACTGACTTTGGCAACTTATTATAAAAGCGGACACTGTTTATAAGAAATGACTTGCTTGTTCTAGTTAATCTAAATTTGGGTATTCATAAGACATAATACTGTGGAAATAAGCAAAGTATACTAACCTAGCAGTAGCTATATCAGTCAACTGCCTTATTTTTCTTACTGCATATGCAGCTGAACTTAATCTACCCGAAAGATCTCTAATGTGGGCGCCCCATTGCAATTTTGAGTCTAAAGTAATTCCTAGAAATACATTTTCCGTAAAAACATCTAGTTTCTTGCCATCAAGTTTTAAATTTAGACCCACTTGGGGTACATTTGGTAATGAAAACTTAAGGCATTTAGTTTTGTTCGCATTAAGTAAAAGATTATTAGCTACGAACAATTTCGGAAGAACCCCCAGACTATCGTTCAAATGTAAGACATCCGTATCTTTTGTATCTATTTTAAAAATAAGAGAAGTGTTATCAGCGAATAAAATTATATCCGATAAGTTAGCCATCATGTAAGGCAGGTCATTAATAGAAACTAGAAATAGGAAAGGGCCAAGAATTGAACCTTGAGGTACGCCCATCTTAACTTAGGACCCCGAGGACGTCGCTCCGTTAACGTTTACTTTTTGCTGCCTGTTTGATGGATAGGAAAGAACAAGATCAGCAGCTTATCCACGAATTCCGTAGCGGTGTAATTTACAGATCAGTGTATTGTGGTCAACGCAGTCAAACGCTTTTGAGAGGTCACGGAAAATGCCAATCGCATCCAAAATGTGACTGATGAGTTTTACTCCCGCGTCAGTCGTCGAACTACCTTTCGTGAAACCAAACTGGTGACTATTCAAAATCCCATTTGAGCTGAAATGTGACAACATCTGGTCTAGCATGATTTTTTCATAGATTTTACTCAATGCTGGTAGCACGGATATAGGTCTATAATTAGAGGGTACCTGATTTGAAAATTGGTACTACTTTACTATGTTTCATTAAATCAGGAAATGTACCGCTGTATAAACATTGATTAAATATGCCTGTTAGGACAGGGGCAATTGTGTCAATGATATCTACAAGAACCTTGATGGAAATCCTTATGGGGGATTTCGCAGCGCAGACTCTTTTGAATATCTTAGAATAATTTCTTACATAATCATGAAGGGTTTGATCAGAAGTCAATGATTTCTCCTGATACAAATTATATAAAATATCTCTGCTTTTTCTAATGCCAGTAGTGGCCTATTCGCAAAACTTTGGTTTACTATTGATTGTAAGTTTTTTTACAGGACATGCTTTATTGAATTCTTGGCATACTGTAGAAAATAGTGTACGGTAGTTTATATTTGGGTTTTGTGAATTAAAACTAGCTGTTGATAGATTGCTAAGAACATTATTATTAAACATTTTCATTTATTTTTAATTAAAGGTCTTAATTCAACGGTTTTAGTTAAGTGTAGCTTTTTATCTAAGTCAAACAATACAAGTTGACCAGTATGGTCAGACTTGATGCCACTAATTAAGGACGAGTCTTTTATTTTACTTCTCATTAAAAGTTGACCAAGTGAATTAGAGAATTGTATGGAATGTCCCACCAATTTAAGTACCGCGGCCGTGTAGGCCACGTTTATATTAGTAATAAATCCGTCTATTGGCGCAGCGGTGCAAGCACGAATCTTTTTTAATTTTTCAACAATTAAAACAATTTGAAACGTCATTTTTTTTATTAACTCGCGTTGACCACCTTATTTTAAAAATTACGTTTTTATTTTTCAAACTTTCATCCCCTTTTCTGTACTCATAACCCCATACCCCTTAACAACGAAATACACGGTCAAGTCACACGCGTCTTGCGATGGCGACTGCGGATAAAACAAATGAAAGAAGTTGTGTAGAGCATGCAACGAATCACCGCGATGCAACTTGTGGAGTCTCCTCCTGCGGTAACTAGGACCGTGAGGGCGCAACGATTGCCTCACCCTCACGCACACAACCTGACACTGACCTGAAAATTGCAAAAAACGTAAGAAAATTTGGTTTTCGCTGGCTATCTTGGCGCATACCCCTTTAACACAAGTTGCGTCGCAAGTCGTATCATCCGATGCCATGAACGGCGGCCTTAGGGCGAAAAATATTTCTTAGTCTCTCTTAGTCCATAAATAATTATATTTCCACATTCAGTGGCTCTACGTTGATGAATCAGTCAGAGAGAAACCTCTTTAAAATCAAATGAAAACTTTATTTGCTTAGAATTTAGGATTTACTTAAATATTATGAAATAGTATAAATAAATACATTTCAAATGGAGCTTTTTAGGTTTCCCTACCCAAAGGGTGCCAACGGAATCTGTCCTTCAACGGGTTGTATCTCATGAACCGTAACAGTCAGACAGTTAAAATTTTCACAGAGTGTGTATTCTATTGCCACTATAACAAAAAATATTATAAAGTAAAAATTTATAGGTGGTACATGAAACGTGTTTAATATTGTACGGTGGTATGGAACCCGTCGTGTGCGAGTCCAACTCGCATTTGGTCGTTTTTTTCTTTTTCTTTATGTAATTAAAGACCTAAGATGGACTGAAACATTTTTTTGGATGGATTGGAAGCATTTTTTTTGCCAGAAATGAACAAGTGAGATACCTAAATACTTTTAAAAGGAATGTTTTTTTTTTTTTGCAGCAATGTCTGAGGTGAGTTCTAAACTTATGGATGAAATCTACATGCCTGAAATGGAATGATAATAATTATGAAGATGAATTACTCAAGTTCAGTCGCCGCCAAACAAACAAAAGGGCGCCAAGTAAAATGATGGCAGCTTAATAATATAATAATATTTTTATTGAATAAAACATTTATAAAAAGTACACATTTACACAAATCATTATATAAGAGAAATTTTAGAAGAACATGTGTTACCGTTTACCCCTTTATCGGTGGCGACATCGTTTTGATGCAGGATAATGCTTTGCTGTACACTGCTCGTTCAACTCAACCATATCTTAATAATGTAAATATCACAGTTATGGTATGGCCGGTGAAATCACCGGATAAGAATCCAATAGAACACGTTTGGGACCTGCTGAAACGAAGAGTAAAATCCAGAATCCCAGCTCCTGTCAATGTGGGTGAACTGCGAATCGCCGTAGTTGAGGAATGGCAGAGACTATCACAGGAAACAATAGATAACATAATTCTCAGCATTTCTAGGCGGGTGGAAACGTTAATAAGAGCACTTGCAGGAAACACGCAATATTAATTTAAAGTTTCTTTTTATTTCAAAAATTGTTTGTTAATAGAAAAAAACAACTATTCTTGGTTACATTAAAATTCAAGAAAGTACATTTTTCAGAAAAAGTATTTTTCCAGCTAAATTAATATTAATTGTGATCTCATTTTAATTATAAAAGGTGTAATTTTAAATAAAAAAAGAAGTTTACTTACTTTAGTACCTACTAGATTTGAAATGTACCGGTGTGTGTAGTTGGTTACAAATAAAATTAATATAGCAAAGTAAAGTAAAGTAAAAATTTATTTGCATAGATTGCAGGTACAGTAGATAAGATGTGACAGTTAAAATATGGGTGATCCTTGTACAATCTACCCTATATTAGGCATGCAACATTATTAGAATATGAGAGAATTAATATAAAATGAAAGGCAATGATGACACAGATTAGTTATTTTTAAGAGGGGTGTCTCAAAATGAAAGTTTATAAAAGGTATTAGAAAATTCTAGACACATTTACCGAGGGTGCTGATTGAGCCGTTATTCAAAATTCCTTCTCAGTCACGAGATAATATTTTTTTAAAGGATGGACCGGTGTAAGCCCTCTTAACATAGAACTTTAATATTTTCTTAAAAGCTTGCGGCGTGAACGTCCTTCTTACACTTTAACATAAGCCGCAAGCTTCTATGAAAATATTAAACATACATAAAAACATACATACATAAACTCACGCCTTCTTCCCATGGGGGTAGGCAGAAACTAAAGAACGCCACCTGCTACGATCCTTACATACTCCTTTTGCGTCGTTTACGTTCATACATCTGGTCATACACGCACACCGGTTGTGAGTACTACGCCCCTGACCTTTCTGAAGAACATCACCAATAAGGTCACTATATGTCTTCCTAGGGCGTCCCCTCCCGGCGTTTCCACTCACATCTGCCTTGTAAATACCTTTTGTTAATCGCCCTTCATTCATCCTCTCAACATGACCAAACCATCTTAGCATACTCTTTACAATTTTTGTCACTACATCTTCTTTTAAACCGCAGCGTTGCCTTATCACATCATTCTTCAATCTTTCATTCATAGTCACACCACACATGCTTCGCAAGGAACGCATTTATTCTACTTTCATGCTTCTTTTGCCACAGCCAACACTCACTTCCATACATAAGCGTAGGCACCAGCACACCATTGTGAACAGCCAGTCATGCTTTTTTGGACATCAACTGGTTGGTCACAATTGCACGTGTAGCACCATTCACTTTATTTCCCGCATTCACCCTTCTTTCCACATCTCCATCAATCTTTCCATCCCTTGTAAATAGACTGCCCAAATATACGAACTTACTACTTGCTCCACACTCTTATCATTTAATTTCACATCACATATCGATACATCCTCTTCTCTTTCAAACACCATGAGCTTCGTCTTATTTACATTTATATTCATCCCTTTCATTTTATAAGTTTCATCCATCACAGTCACCATGTCTTGCAACCCTTCCGCTGACGATGCAAGTAGAACTTGATCATCTGCGTACAGAAGGCAATTGACAGGCAACTCATTCATCGTCAATCCATACTCACCCTCTTTCAAATCTGTCAGACAACTATCCATGTACAAGTTGAACAGCCATGGTGACGCTACACAACCCTGTCTAACACCCCTCGAGATGCAGAACCAGTTCGTGTATGCCCCATTTATCCTAACACAAGCCCTGGAATCCTTGTACGAGTATAAAGATTTCAGTGCCCGTACTAAGCGCCAGTCCACACCGTACAAGGATAGTGTCGACCACAGTTCTTCCCTCCACACACTGTCATAGGCCTTCTCCAAGTCAACGAAAGCATAGTAGACTTTCTTGTGCTTTGCCAGATGTTTTTCGGCTATGCACCGGAGAAGATCTGATCCATACATCCCATTCCCTCCCTTAATCCTACCTGCACATCCCATATATTCTCACCTGTCACTGAAAATATTAAAGTCCTATGTTAACATAAGTTTTATTTAGTACTTTTTAGTTAATTAAAAGCTTGTTTGAAAAAAGGTTTTTACTTACATTTTATTATTTATTTATTTCTGATATGAATAGATGTCGTGTATAGTGTCACAATACAGTAAAAATATTCGCTTAGTCATATTTCGAGAAATCTTAGTTTTATCCGCATTTTAGTGTTATAAATTGAGGGAGTTTTGTACGTAAGATTGATACATTTTTCTTACTTAGGTTTGGACACTTTCCTTGTAAGGTAAATATGAAATATTGAAATAACGAATGGGGCAAAGAATAAACATTAAATAAACATTATACTGCAGCGAGTTGTTTCTGAGGGATGGCTATCGAACGTAGGTCTTCATTTTGCGAACAAATTGACGTCTGATGGTTATTGTATGGAAAAACTGAAATTTCGTTTTATTTTTTCTGCAGAATTAGACTTACAGCTGCTACATAACGGATGTAAAAAGACACTTAACGAAGCCGAGAGTTACTTGTACTAACCGTCATTGTGATCATTTGTTTGTAATGGACCACACCTGGAAACCTTCTGGTTACGGAGATATTGAAGGTCAAAATTCCAACTTTTATTGACGTTTTTTTACGAAAACATGATTTTAATGTTGTAACACAACTTCAAACACCCCCACAAACCCCCCATAAGCACAATGTTTTGCGTGCGTTACGTTGAGTACTACCGCAAACATCGATTTTTCTCACCTAAAATAAAATGTATTTCTCAGCAATTATTCATGTGCAATGTTACTTAGTTTGATGTACAGAATGCGTAGTTGACGGCTATGTGATGGGTCTTTTTACAGCCTGTATATATGTAAGTTTAGTCGAATTTACCCCATTCGATGTGATCACCCAGTGATGATTCTTGAATATTACTTAACATGACATCACGTCTTGTTTCCCCGAAGGGTTGGGCAGAGGTGTACTCGCACACCCACATTTCGCCATTTCGATATTATGTTAGAATTTTAGACGCAGTAATTAATAAGACGACCGGTAAGTTACTCGGAGGAGGCACAACATAAAGAAAAGAAAAAAAAGATAGAAAAGAAAGAAAATAAAGAAAAGAAAGAAAATAATTTATTTAGCACAGACTACAATACACACAACACAACATATAGGTAGAAAAATAAAACAAATAAAAATTGTAAAGTGCGTAGTGAGAAAATAACAGGAAAGTGTGCCTAGCGGCTGCACTAAATAAGTCCAGTTCAGCAAAAATGTCAGACACATGCTGGTTTTCAACTGAACCTGAAGTGTGAGGTGACGGATGTAAATCAGTTTTGTACTGCAATGAGTGTATGTATGTATACTTATGCAAATAAAATAAATTATTGTAAAAGAATAATAATAAATAATTAGTATAATATTAAATAAAATTGCATAAAAAAGACATAAACAAACTGACAAATAAATGAGACGGACGCATACAGTCAACAGCAAAATTGGGTACGTATGGGGAGACCTTTGCCTATCAGTGGGACAACACAGGATTATATGTTTAAAAAGAAAATGCTTATATATTTTTTCCACAGAAAATGTCCAACAAATCTGAAATCTATAAAACGACGATCTTTTTAAATCACAGTGCAATAAATAACGGTTTTTTTTGTATAACACGCAAACCGGTTTTTTTATATGTAGGTAACAGCAGCCTTTATGTCCAATCACAAAACCTATCATGACTTTTATTGGATCGTTAGACAGCAGGACAGCACACAATCAAAGCTAGCCTCGTACGTACCTGCCTATGTATAAAAAATACCGGTCAAGTGCTTGTCAGACCACGCTCAATGAAGGGTTCCGTAGGTAGGACTAGTGGCTCTGTGACCTGAAGACCTCGCGAGTCTGTCTTTGCATAGCTTAAAACTGAATAAATGTTCACCGCGCACCTTAAAATACAAAAACCGCGCGCAAAGAACGCCAACTGGCTGAAATATGTTTTTTTTACGTTTTCAACCCTCATATCTCCGCCATTTTGAAAATTTTCTGGTCTCAAGTGTCTGAATCTGAAAGGTCTGAATGTTCAGAGTGTTCATGAAAGGTCAAAAAAAATCATACAATTATCGAACCTGCTCTCAAAATTTCACAAGAATCGGTTGAGATATACGACCTGTAGAGTAGAACAGCCGGATATCCGCATACGAAAGCATTTTTGCCCACGCTGAAACGAAGACGCTTCGCTCGAGCTTCGCGCTCGCTCGGTCAATGAATACTTACGCATGCACAGTAGGTATTGATTTTACCGACCACAAAAATAAATTTATTTATCATAGTATTTCTCGGAATAAGACACACTATTGATTTAAGTAAATAAATAAAGTCACTTAAAAATATCTTCTTTTTTTTAATTAAGGGATGCAACGATACCGCACACATTTATGTTTTTTTTTTCATACGTATGGTCCTAATATTTTATTTTGGAAATTCACTAAACCATTATTTAGCAGTGCACAGAATACACCTTCTACCCAATTTTCATCGAATTAGTGCCAATATTCTCCGAGTAAAATAACTGTTTGACTTCCGGACGGGCGAACAGACGGCCATGACGAAATTATAAGGGTCCCCTTTTTGCCATTTGACTACGGAACCCTGAAAACGAGTTAAAACGTGAATCTAAATCCAGTAACGTTGTTTTACCGGACCCGATACCTATCGTGCGAACAAATAAAGCCGCCAAGGTATACAAATATTTACCGCGGTGAATGTGCTGTGTAATGCCACGTTTTTCTTTACTTTTACTAGTACCTAACTTGTTTCTAGCTGCGGCGATCGATTTTCAAAGGATAGTAAAAGGGCAGGACATGTCTTTCGCATGCTTACAAACTGGGCCCAAATACTACAGAACTGGTGTCCTGAGACAGTAAGAGGGGATCGTATGGTGGCGGGACGAACTGGATAGGTTCCATCCAAACTGGAAAGAGGACTTGCGGGCTCGCGAAAGATGAAGGGAGTGGAATGACCTTTGCCAAGTAGTGGGACAAAAAAAAACTTTGAATAAAATACGGTTTACTTTAACACCGGAAACACATTAGAACGTTCAACTAATTAATAAAAAGTTTGTTAAAAATAGAAAGCAGAGCTAAAATCTGCTATCACTATTATTGACTAAATTTGATTCGTGTATGATGCTTTTATAGCGATATTTCCACAGCTTTCCTTATTATGGGAAGCCAAAATAATTTGAACTCTATTACAACTGATAGGAACCCAGTAACACTTGAAGATAACGATGTGTGGTTGTCTATCCTCCTGAAAAATAATCCTAAGGATTGATGAATCCATATAATGTAAAAACATAATATTCACTTTCGCCTTCTACTTTAAATCAGTCATTTTTAAATCCTAAGTATAGTGCTGTTGTACACACGGCTAATTGTACAGTACAAGCTGATCTCGCATTGTATATGGCCCACTAGCGCGACTCCTTTAAAAAAGTATTATCTCGTGACTCAGAAGGAATTTTGAATAACGGCTCAATAAGCGACCTCGGTAAGTGTGTCTCGAATTTTCTAATACCTTTTATAAACTTTCATATTGAGACACGAAGCAACAAAATACGATCTAATGGAATGCGGCCGCTTTTGTTTAGATCGTATTTTGTTGAGTGGCGCTAGTGTACCCGTGTACGCCCTCTTAAATCGAAATATTGCTTTCAAGTTGAGTACATTATGTGTACTTCTGAGCCGATTGTAGCAATCTCATTTGAAGTTCAAACAATAGGTTACTTAGCTGTAAGTGAATTCTATATACTCTTACAGGAAGTGCACCCGTTGTTGGAAAACATAGACAGGACTTTGTCGGTTCATTCTGGCTTTGGTTCATTATTGCCAAATTTTCGGCCCTGAATTTATTGGCACCGATTAAAAAGTCAGGATATTGACGATGGTTTAAAGAAATGTT
Source organism: Griposia aprilina (assembly GCA_916610205.1). Classification (NCBI taxonomy): domain Eukaryota; kingdom Metazoa; phylum Arthropoda; class Insecta; order Lepidoptera; family Noctuidae; genus Griposia; species Griposia aprilina. The sequence continues at coordinate 8,161,894 of OU744305.1, read as the reverse complement.
TAAATTAAACATAATTTACAACAATGCTTCAGATAAAAAAAAACTTTTTCACTTGTGTTTACAATTAAAATATAACAACCTAACCTAACTAAAACTATTAACAAATAAACAAATGGCGTCGAAAAATTCCTCCGCATCGCCGTCGACTGGTAACGTACCCAAGAGACTGGAGGCATTGCCACGTTGTATGGCAATGCTTAGCCTCTAGCCAAGGTAAAATCCAGCCCTTGAGTCACGGGAAGTGTCACTTTCTCAAAATTGAAAAATATCTAGATATCTATAGGTACATAGCATAAAACTAAGTCGCTTTTTACCACGCTTTTTTTGTCTTATATTAGATCTGTAACGGTATCAACATCGCCACATGCGATCTATACGTCATACTGACGTCACGTAAATCCTACATCACGCAAGCAGAGTTTACCGCGCGACTAGCATATATACAACGTCCCGACATCAACCGTCGGGCAGTAGCCCACAAGACACGACACCCGTCTGGTCGGAGGATCCTCCCTTTTCTATGGAGGTGCGAGTGATCTTTACACTCTATTCCTCATGCCTCTATAGATCTAACAATTTTGTTTGCTCAAGATATTTAATATAATACAATCCCATTTTCCTATAATCGAACATGGCAACCTTAATATCCACAGACTGAATTGAATTGGACACTATTGATTTCGAAATTCTTTGCACAATTATTACCCACTGGAAAACTAGGGACAGTATGAACCGCTAGTTTTCAATTAAACCTCAATCAATCTGCCTGCCTTTTCCTAACTATGTTGAGGCCAGCTTCCAGTCTAACCGGATGCAGCTGAATACCAGTATTTCACATGGAGCGACTGCCTAACTGACCTCCACAACCCAGTAACTGGGTAATGCGATACCCGTTGGTAAGACTAGTTGTAAAACTTTCGAGCTTCTGACGACACGTAACGACTGTCACAGATCCACGATTGACAACCGGGACCAACGGCTTAAGGTGCTTTCCGAGCCTCGGAGGAGTCTCGGTATGTAAAGATAGTCACTCATCCACGGATCAACACCGGCAAACGTAGCTTAACCTCGTGTATTGACCCGTGCAGCTGTTAATACTTAGCCAAGAGCCTCTTAATTAAATTAAAGCGAACAGCAGACTTTTTGCTAAAGGGTACCGTGTTACCCAATAACAGGGTAAAATGAAAAAAAAAAAAAACTGAACATGCCTCTTCTGGGTAAGCTCACTCCATCGTCGATTTTGTCTCTGTCATCTCTGATCTAGACTAGAGTCAAGAGCAAACCCATAAAAAAAAGTTGGGTTGTGGTGGTCACATCAGCGGCCACTCCAAGTAAAATACTGGTATTCAGCTACATCCGGTTAGACTGAAAGTTAGCCTCAATATTGTCTAAGTGGAAAGACTAGGCAGAAGATGATAAGCAGGAGTTTTATCTGTTGGTTTCGTTAAAAGGTTGAACAGGTACTTTTCCTTCTTTTCCTTTTATATTATAAAACGCAACGTCTCCCTGTCCATAAGCAAGTGCGCTTTCATCTCGAGAACGTGATTATTGACATTGTTTTTGTGTTAGCACATTCACTCTGACGAAGGACGTCAGAACAAAATAAAATATCACTGTTCATAGACCCACAAAAATCATGGTCCTCTACAAATATTTAGAAGTCCGTGAGGACCCTGCTCCCCACCTGCAGGGTCCATTTGACTGTCAATCCGGAAAATGGGATAAGACAAAATCGTTCAAGATGCAAGGACGCAAGTTAGAAGAGTAAGCGATAATTATTACGGGTTTGAAAAGTTAATAAACTTTTCAAACCGGTAAAATTTTTACTCGCAAATTATTTCTCGGAGATAGGAAATTGATATTGCAGCAGAATGTTATTTTTCTCAAACATGTTTGGAAATTCGAGCATTATTTTGACAACCTTTTTTGAGATAAATCGAAAATGCTGTACTGGTCAAATATATGCAAGCAGCGGCCGGCAATGTTAATATGAAAATCCATAATAAATTATCTGTCGTGTGTAGCGGCCAAATAAATTACTATGAAAACGTATAACTGTCGAGTAATTTAAAAATGGAACGAACTTTTTACTTCGACCCATGGCAACCAAGGAGGTAACTTACCAAAGATGGTATTTAAATTACGAACTGGCTTAGCAAATAGAGCTGTTTAAAATTATAAATAAACAAATGAACATATTTGCGCGAGAAAAGTTATCGTTGTTTGTCATTGATTCTGAAAAGAATTAATTTACTTAGTTTGAATTTCCGCGCATTATTTGAGAAAAGTACTATACAAGACTTGGCCGCAACCAGGCATTGATGGACTCACGTATGTGCCTCGGCTTCACGTCAGCTGCTGCAGTAATGTACAATTATGTCACGGGATTTATTTGTAGCTTCAATCCTTCAAAAAGACAGGAAAATCGCGTGGGAGACGGGAGCAAGGTGCAGCTAAGGAGCAATTTTTCAAAGCTATTTCAGCGCTCAGTTTTGCTATGGGAGTTTCAGACGGATATAATAACAATTAATTCAAGAACTTGTTCAGTGCTTGCTTTGTACGCTGTGTCTGCGTTGCTGTTTAGATCTTCATACGCACCAGCGCTTTCAACACGCTTATAATCATAATAATTTATTTGTCAGATTAGAGTACATTATAATGGTCTTAAGATTAATCAGCGGTATCATCACATTCAGCCAAGAGAGGCGTGAAAATATTAGGTATATACATTTATTACAGGACAGAGATTATTAGGTTAGTATGGACATTATTGATTGCATATTTAAAATTACAATTTGACGTATGTCGGTTAAAAATAATATCATAAGCACACAGTTTATATAAGATGTCAAAGTATCATTCAAATAGTCGTTCGAATTATATTAACATTGATTACATAGCAAATCTTTATATATTTTTTTTAATCTATTTTAATTTAACTTTTTGATTGATTTTGGAAATTTGTTATAAACTTGCGGGGCTATGCAGAATATGCTTTTCCACATTAAGAGGTCACTGTCGGATTGCATAGAAAAGAAAGAGACGCGCGATGACACAACGCTGTTAATCTATTGCAAAATATGAAGTAATTATGGATTTACAAAAAATCTATTCATTGGACTAAAAAAAAAAAATACTATTACGTTAGTATGTTACTTGTAGAATAATCTGACAAAAAATCAGAATGTTTGCATGTATATTAGTATGATTTTAAATCGTTAAAAAAATATTTTAGACGTATCTTCGTGATTATTTTCTATCATATCAAGTTAATTGTATTATGTTTTCAACACAGTATCTAACTAGCACATATCCAGAAGAATATCATACATTTTTCTGATTTTGGTTACTGGAGTGGATCATATATTTTTAGGCATTATAATTTTCGTTTAGGACATGTAGTCCCCTTAAGACTGTTTAGGCCTTCCGTCCGCGTACAGGTATCATTCTACCTGCTACGTTTTACAGTATCTGACAGGGAAGGAAAGAAATGTGCATTTAACCTAACAAATAGGGCAGTTGCATAAATATACAAAGCCGGTAGTGTCAAAATTTTGTATTTTTTTAAGTATGGTTTAGAACTGTCCGTTATTTTTAGTCCAAACATGGCTCTGATGGATCGCTTTTGCGCTTTAAAAGCGGCTTCTCTGTTTGCAGAGTTACCCCAAAATATAATACCGTATCTTAATACAGATGCAGTTGATGTTGTTGTCTGTATTTTTAATGACATTTATTTGTAATGTGCGTTTTGTTTGTGCAGAATAAACTATTTTTCTTTCTTCCTTTCTTTTCTTTTATGTTTAGAAAACTATCGTCGTCGCGCGTGTTAGGAAGTAGCTATGATTATGGTGTGTTGGGAAAGGGTTTTATGGAGAAAAGCACAGAAAGACAAGACCAGGCATTTATTTCAGTTATGTTTGTCAATAAATATAGGTAGGTAACGTTAATGAGAAAGCTAGTATCCGTTCCAAAACTAGGTCTTCATGGAGAAGAAGTATAAGAAACTCCATGGCAGCTTGTTTTAGTCGTTTGTCAACACATTTTCACATTAGCATATTATTAGCTATATGTATAACACATACAGAACAACTTAGATCAGCAATACTAATCAATATTATAATATTAATTATGTAACTTACATGAACATTGTAGTCAGTCGATCTTTGAAATAAAGGTACTTAGCTGGAGCTCTGCTCGGTTCGACGGTTCAACTCAGAATAAGCCCCGTAAGTTTTTTTTTTTTTTTCCTAATTGGCAACTCTTAGTTTTGACCACTGAGGTCATGGCTACTTAACCGGTCAATCCTGTGGGTGCCATAAGCTACTAACTTAAAGCTTCCAGCCAGGGGCGAAATTCTTAAATACTAGGTGACCGCACGCTAAGGGCACCCCCTGTGGGGTAGAAACCTCGGCTTAGGGCGTCAATGAGGGGAGGGCAGCAAGGTGGGACAGGCTGGATCGAAATTATATTATTATTATTATAAGGGGAAATTAAAGCTACAGGCTCAGCTACGGCGCGGGCTGGCGCGTCGTCGAGCAAGGGTAGGGGGGGGGGGGGGGCCGTAAGAGGTTGGGCTCTCGCTTTTATAGACAGTGACAAACAAGTGACGTCATCGAGCCGTTGGTACAGAGAACCAGTGTTCACAATTGTTCAACTAGACTATTTTACTTAATTAAACCGATATAAATGTATCAAATATCTATAATTAAGTTACAAATATAAATATTGTAATATACATAGTGTAAAAGTGGTTTTAACAATGATTTTATGGTTTGAATCACAACCAAAACAACTTCCGGAATCGAAGTTTTAAATTTACTTAAATAATTCAAAATATAGTGCTAAAATTTACAAAAAAACTAAAAAGATATAACACGCGTATCTGAACAAATTATTGCGAATATAGCGTATTCGCGCGACGATCAGTTTATAGACGCACGTTAAAAAGGGCCGTGCGTATGAAGGCTTAAGTGCAGTGCAACGGTAAGACTACAACTTAGTTTTCTGTGATGGTTAGACTGGCCGCTACAAATCTCAGAAACCGCAAAAAATCTTTTCCCATCTAAACGTTCCAAATTATTAGAATTTTGAATTTTCTACGAAATGTATGGGAAAGTTTATTACGATCCTTATAAGATACAGGATCTATTGGCATCAAAATAAGTTTATTTCAAAATTGACCAATTTATTGTTGATTGTAGATTTTTTTCAAACATCTGTGAATGCAGATCAAAATGTCTCAAAAAGTTAAGGTCTCCCAAAACTGTCTTCGTCTAGCTACAACAGTCCCTTCGGCTCAAAAATCCATGCTGTATAAAGCGGATCATAATCAGCCTATAATGTTCCCACTGCTGGGATCCAGGTCTCCTCTCTTCGAGAGGGAGTGGGCCGTAATTCACCACGCGGGCCCAGCATGGGTTGGTAGATGTAACATGTCTTCGAATTGTTGGTTCCAGGATATGTCGGTTTCCTCACGATGTTTTCCTTCACCGTTTTGAGAACAGTGGTGATGAAATTATTTACACAAAGTAAAGCGCCTGCCTGGGTTTGAACCCACGACCCACAACTCGAAAGTAGGGGCCATTACCACTGGGCCACCACTGCTCTCATAAAGGTAATAATACTGAAAAATTACACGTTTAAGGTTTTTACTTACACCAAACCCCAGAACAGCGGTAAAATGTGAATTATACGAATGGTAATCCCTAGTGAATATTCATAAATTATTACCCGCGTCATCCCGTATCCGTTAACACGATGTTTGTACCGCACTCTCACTTGTTTATTTTATAACTTTCGCTTAATTTTTGCACGATTAAATTACATTACTTTTGGATATATAGAATGTGTTGAAAACATATTGGTATAAGGCTTGTTGTTTGAATTTTTAATGGCAACGTCGACGGTTTCTGAGAGATAGGTATTGTACGCATCAGGACTTAGTCTTACCAGGACTTAGTATGGACGTTATTTCCAACGCGTACAGTGTGGCTATGTTTGAGACATTCAAGGCTGGTACCTATTAGTTACCGAAGACCCTACTTACTAAAAACCTAGCCCTATAGTTATTACGTAGCACCCTACTTATCTTGACGCCCTAATCTACCAAACAAACCATACCAATCGTAAGTTACATTGGTTTTACGTGCGGGAAGTCTGTTACAAGAATACCTACGGTAACAGACGGAATTTGGGAAGGAATAGGGGTTTGTGTACGTCGTGCAATGTACACAGGAAATGGTTTTCATAGAATCGATGATGGCTAAAGGTGTCTTGGCCACAGGGAGAGGAGTTATAGGAGATGAATCAAACATGACTCCAGCTTGATGACTAATTTATTACAATATTAACTTACTTAATTACATATGACAGAGAAAGTATGTTTCTCTCGTTATCATCAGCCTTATTTTAACTACTTTGGGCGTACTATGGGTAATGTTGGTTATTGCGCAATAGAAAAACCGTTTGCAGTTCAAATCAAATTATGATTTTAGGAACAAATAATTAATCACATTAGCGAATCACACACTGTAGGTACACGACACAACTATACGGAACGCGCGACAATTTCTAAACGTATTCACTGCTTAACCGCAAAACAACAAACTCTGCTTTTAGTCTGGTCTCTGTCCAGCGCCACCTGGTGGCGTTGGCGTCCCGATTAGTCAAAGTCAAACGATTGATTTAACGTATTTTCGATATATACAAGTTTTGTGGGGGTCTCCCTTGTTTCATCGAAAAGAAATTGCCAAATTATCACTTCCCAAACAATTTTCCGCATAATTTCATTTGCCAAATTGTTACTTAGCAAAAAATCTCTTCACAAATAATTGTAACGCAAACCTAATGTTTGGCAAGTGAACGTTTAAAAAATAACTTGTTTACCAACTAGTACTATTACCAATTGTTATGTAGTCAAATATTTCAGTGGGTATAACATATTTTACGCAAAATAAAATAAGCCAAATATTTAGTATCGTCAGTTTTCAATTTACTATTTTATTTTAAGGCTTAGACGACGGAGCCCCGCCAAGCGGGGCTCCTACTTCTGGGTGGTTTAAAAAAAAATAACCACGAAGGGGATGGCGGGGTCTGGAAGACCCCGCCATCCCCTTCTAACCTAACCTGTCCGAGCCGGGGTGCCCTAAGTCCCGAGCTCGCTACGCTCGCTCTTGCATCCTATCCCACCCTTGCTTTTTTACCCTTGAATAAATGATTATATTAAAATAAAATAGCATTTTTTAAATAATTCCCAACAAAACTTATTTTTGCCTTTATATTTTTTTTCATAACAAATCATTAGACCAAACGTTTATTGTCTTCAGATTGTTTGCTGTAATAAATCATTTGATTAAAGACCGAATGCCTTAATGACATTATCCTTGGTAATATTCTACCAAGTAAAAATTTGACCAAATGAAAATGTGCGTACTAAAATCATTCCAAACATTGCATTGGTATAAAAAAAGTTTGCCAAAATTTGTTTGGGTAGTGAAATTTTGGCAAAATCTTTTCGGCAAAACGGCAGGATCCCGGTCTACCCTTTATATCAGAACTTTTTATGTTATAATATTACTTTGCATAACAGCGGATAGCATAAACTTAATTTGGCAGAAAATCGTGTGGCATACACTCATCATGCATACATTCAAAACTCGTAATTTTGGTAAGCCAGAATCATCTTTAGGAATAAATTTCATATCCATAATAATTAAAAAGTAGAACCATCGTATCGCAGAAAGTTCAGTCAGAATCGTATTTTGGCATACATTTCATATCGATTGTCATTAAAAGGCAGAACTATCATATATCAGAAAGTTTACAGTAAGAATCATCTTTTCGCATACATTTCATAACCATAATAATTGAAACTCATCTATCACATTACAGAAAATTTATAGTTAGAATAATTTTGTATTTCTTACCACCTGCCAAAATAGCTCGACGGAGCCCCGCCTGGCGGGGCTCCTATTTCTGTCTACAGGGTTTAAAGGAACCTAACCAACCAAACCTCGGGGTGCCCCTGACGTCGACCGGCTAGGGTTAGGGTTAATAAGCAGGTCGATGGAGCCCCGCTTCGCGCCCCTCCGCGCCTACGCGGGCTTAAATTACACTCTCGGGGTAGGGCAGACAAGACTACGTGGAGTAGATTTTGCAGCAATTCGTGTCTGTCTGTTTCTGTTTCTGTGTGTAGTAGGACTTAGTAGTATTTGTTAGTATTGAATTTTTAAGACAATATTTTAATTTTAATTTAAGGTTAAAAAAGCTATTTTATAGAAATGGGAATATTCCTAATAAAATTCTGCCGTCTTCAAAGTAAAATGAAAGAATGAAAAAATGAATGAATGAATGGTGAATGAATGTTGATGAATGTAAGTGAAATTGTACCAAATAATCGTCGCTCTAAATAAACGTTATGCTAAACGAAATAATGCGGTATGTTAACTTTGCCAAAGGTAATTATGCCAAATAAAATTCTGCCATCTTAAAAGTATGCCATTGTAAATTCGGATATATAAACAGTCTGCCAAACAATAATTATAATAAATAACTTTTATGCCTTATAAATATTCGTCTAAAGAAGATTTGCCAAGTGTGTTATGCCAAATCATTCTTCATCATCAAGATTCTGCCAGATAGAGGGAACCCGGTGCGATGCTATTGCTTGTTCACGGGTGAACAGATATATTTTTCCAGTATAATTTGTAGTTATGTATGATTTATTCTGCGAAGACGCCTGAAGAGAAGTAATATAAGCGTCCGAAAAGATCGGCAGACCGTAATGACGACAGAATAGGAAAAGCAAGAATATCGAATTTCTAGTCTAGTTTTGGTGGTAAATAAAGATAATGATTATTAAGCTCAAGTCAAACAATGAGTCACCTACAGAAATCCGGAAAAAAATACATACATTTTTCTTTATCACTGCAGACATTTAAATCAGGAACGTAAAAGCTATCTGTGTCTTTAGGACTGTCCCTATTTCTTCTTTTTTGCTCTTCTTGCTTTTCAAACGTCCTATTCCTATACATCCTACCCTCATTAACGTCGTTACTCCCTAATTAGGTACCTATATTACAGACAATAGATTTTTATTGTGACTAGGGCTCATTTGGCCCCGCTAGTGCTTAAGTCCCCTCAAAGAGAGGGCCTGAGTCCCAGCAGTGGGAACATTATAGGCTGATTATGTATGTAGAGCTTAAGTGGTTAATGCTCATGTCATTAGTATCTAATAATAACTGAACCATAATCACGGTGATTAACAAATGAGTTACTTAGTTCTTGGAATGCAACTTTGTAAAAAAAGTATTTAATAGTATTTTTCAATTTTTCTCATCATATAAGTCATTAGCAGGCTAAAAACTAAGGATAGGATAAGGAAATCAGGAATTGTATGTCATCTTGATTGCCATGTATGGTACAAAAGGTCCTTTTTTTTTTTTTTTTTTTTCCTAATTGGCAGCTCGTAGTTGTGACCACTAAGGTCCTGGCTACTTAACCGGGCAAACCTGTGGGTGCCTTAAGCTACTAACTTAAAGCCTCCAGCCAGGGGCGAAAAATACTAAAAAATTAGGTGACCGCACGCTAAGGGCACCCCCTGTGGGGTACGAACCTCGGCTTAGGGCGTCACTGAGGGGAGGGCAACAAGATGGGACAGGCTGGGTCTAAATTATATTATTATTAACTGGGGAATTTAAAACTACAGGCTCAGCTACGGCGCGGGCTGGCGCGTCGTCGAGCAAGAGTCGGGGGGGGGGGACAATTACGTCGGGGGCGTCGCGTAGGACCTCGGCGGCGAGGTCGGAACGATGGCGGTCTGTGTTTGTGTACTGTACTAGTGGCCCTACTGCTCTCCTGGAGGAGGGTTATGGGGTCATCGGGGTCGGACAGGGCATGCCTTGGACGGCGGGTACGACTAATGCGGGAGGGGGCCTATCTGGCAGCCTCGACAACCAGAGGGTTGCGATGTGAGGCCGCGGAGTCGAAGAAGCGCTTGGAAATGCGCTTCATGAACTGACGGATAGTGGGGATTTTAAGGTCGAGATGGAGGATCTCGTTCCGAACGAACCAAGGGGAGCCGGTTGCCCTACGGAGGAACCGGTTTTGGAGGGTCTGCATCCTATGGATGTGGTGGGGTTTCGAGTGTGCGAAAACCACGCTCGCGTAAGTCATGATTGGTCGAATGCACGCTGTGTAAATGCGCAATTTGCACTTGAGTGACAATTTGCTGCGTGCATTCAATAGGGAGTGGAGTCTACCGAGAGCGAAAGCGGCGCGCGAACGCGCCTGCTTTATGTGCTCACCGAAAGAGAGTCTATGGTCCAGAGTGACACCCAAGTATTTGGCTCGCTTCTCCCAAGGGATAGGCTTGCCGAACATGGTGATCGGACGGGGTACAAAAGGTCCTGTGAGTACCAGCCCGTAAGTACCATTCAGTTTAAACAAAATATGCTTTGAATGTTAACTCCCATACAAAAAAAACACCAATATTTTTTCTCACGCGTGGTGCTACTAATACCATCCTTATGTCAATATTACGTAAAGGGTGGTATACCAGAGACATTACATTTTTTTTTTTATTCCTGACTTTAATTTCTGGAGTTCGATTTTCAGACCACTGCACACTGTGCGCCGTTGAGATTATTTTTTGTCTTAATACGCACCCTCAATCCAATACATACATGGATAAGCCCAAAACCATTTTCGCCTTTTAAAACCATAGAACCCTCTCCTTATGTAATGGTTGTACCCAATTCTTATCATTTGTAGCGTTGTGAGGAATCTCAATGGTAAATAGTCGAGTGGTGCTTTAGTAAAGTAATTAGTTAGTCGCTAAGCACATCACTAAAAAGATGGAACAACACTAATTTTCTTGAGAACACTCGTCCATTTTGATCTCGAGCTGGTTTAGCTAGCAGCTACTTTCTGACCCTCAGGATTCCTTGTACCCCGACCTAGGGTGAGTTCCTCATTAATTATTTACAATACCATGCCTCCAGTACCAGTCGACCTATGTTAATGTTACCATCACCTATTTCGCGGTTGTCATTATTGTACCGCGTGGCGGTAGGTTGATTGGTGCTCAAGGATCTGAAATATGTATGTATTACAGCTGCATCCGGGCTGTGCAGGGCCTCATTGTGTATTATAAGCCATATAGCGAGCCATCTGCTAAATTCACTGTTTTCTTTGTATTTTATGCTCGCGTGTTACATATATAACCTCTTATTGCATCTGTCATTGTGACACGCTGTCTTTGCAACTCTCTGCCTGTAAGCCGCTGCGATGTGTTGAGCTTCTGCCTATCCTTCTCCTTACACCGTTCCTTGGTCGCCGACGGGGAAAGGAGGCTGGGCACATCGCACGCGGCTAGCTGCTTTTGCACTTCAAATAACATGCGCTCCCTACGCGCCTTCCAGGGTTCTACGTCCTGGCTGGATCAGGGCAACTACAACCTGCGCGCTGAAGCGTAGTGTTCTACCGGCGTCCTACCGACTGCTACCGACGCCGCTAACCAACCTACGCGCTGATGCGTAGTCCACTACCGGCGTTCTACGGTCTGCCACCGACGCCCGCTAATCAACCTGCGCGCTGAGGCGTAGTGAGCTACCGGCGTCCTACGTTCTGCAACCCACGCCCGTTTACTGCGGCCCTGTGAAGTCCACTACCGGCCTCTTGCGGTGCTGTGCGGAAGGACCTGCCGGCTGCCCAGAACCCAAGGACGGTACCCCTCCTAACTATAAAGTGATGGTGCTCAGTGCAGCTAAACAGTGTGCTTACTCAGAATAACTTTTGTACTTATAATATAAAGTGTATGAATATTACCTAGTTTCTCTCAACTACCTGAAGTTAACGGCCTGCGCAGTCTACCTGCAAAGCGCTAGCCGTTACACATTTCAGACAACTTCAAAATCAATGAATAGAAAATCGTTCCGAACCTTGTTTGCGATAAATGTCTGCGTCGTAATAGGCCCAATTTGGAGTCTTTGTTCCCTTCCTCTTTGCTTTTAATAAGTTTATTTAGATACTGTTTTGTTAATCAAATATTTACAAGGAAACGAATATTCAGCAATATCTAATATCCGTCTGTAGGTGTGTGTATGTTGTATAAAACTGGTTTGTGTGTTTTGGTACATTCAGAGCAAGACTGCCCAACGAATGTATATGGCGCACAATTTTGATTCAGTGTCAGCCGATGGGCCATCTAGTAGTAAATAAAATTTTCTTACAGTTATGGTGGATACCTAGCTACTAAAATTCAACAAATCTTTAAGTTACTCATAGTTTTAATAATCTAATAAAAAAAATAAAAAACACACTGATACCTTTGGAGAGGTTTTTATGCTAATAACTTATCAATATTTAGCAACAAAACTGAGGTCGATAATAAAATCAAGTTTGAAATAGTAGATTGTTATACAAGGGTCAAAAGGAATCAATTCCCATACGAGGTATTTAGTCCGTGGCTATAGTCCGAGTAGGAATTGATAACTTTCACCCGTGTTAAACACTCTACTTTTCATTTCGAATATAAGGATAGTAAAAATGGTAGTTTTTCTAAAATATATATTGATAATAATAACATGACACTCATTTTTAATCAAATATTAGTCGATAAAACCGATATTTTGAATTTCGGTACAGCTTACAGAATTACTATCCCTCTAAATTATATAGTATTTTTTTAAATTTCAAATAAGGAACACACCGCGTTACCGCCGCGGGCCATCCCACTTAATAGGCATTTTTTTAATTCACGCTGGCTGTTTATACTCTCACAAGACCGCAGCACTTTTTATTTATTTTAATCGTTATTTTTCTTAATTATGTAACATTTTTCGTAGCCGACTATCTAAACAAATTTAGTTTTTTTTTTTATTCATTCCCGCCCTAGAGAGGGAAGCAATTACTTTAAGTCTTTCCCGCCCAAAGATGGGGCGCAGCGTCTTCCACACGCTATTCGGATCAAACAAACACTACTTTCCGAGTATGAGCAATGAAAATATTTTATATTGTTTGCTAATTCAAAATCGATTCATAAGGAGCAAAATATTTTTAGACCTGGTTTGAAGTCCTGAAATCTGTTTTCAAAAGACTATCGCCAGCTGCAGCGGCAGCAGCTTTTGGCGAACCAATTAAAATGCGTTGGCTGGCCACTCGGTGGCCCGCGGGCCCGAAGCTGAGCAGCCTTGATTTAGAGAGTATCTACGAACGCCGACATATAGGTCGTGAAGAGAAACGGTGACGCACACATTTTGTAATTGATTAAAGTTCCATTCGCAGCGTGCTTCAGTCATCCCGTACCCCGTTATACGGCGTGCGCCTTTTGTTCTTTATAAAACACATCCATTGTATTGGGTATCTTGAGTAAACAAATACTGAATTTAGGTAGGTATAGTCGACTCGTAATTGTTTTATCACCAGGATGAATGTCACTTGCACGTTATAAAACGACAAGGTATATTTTCCTACGTGACAATTACATAGTTTCAACCTTAGTGAATTTCAGTTAAGTTAATTTAATTTCAGTTTCGGTGGTCATTTGGGGTCGCAGGCGCACAGAGTGGGGACTCTGTCCGCCCACCGAGTGACCCCAGGGAAGACGGTGGCACAGTGGTCACGTGCTGCCGTAAACAGCGAGGCTCAGGGGAGGCCCCTTTACAGTCTCCCCAGGGGTCCAGCCTTACAGGCGTTGCACAGGGGGGGTTCCGGTATTGGTATTTTAAGAGGAACCGGGACCCCCCCCTTTGTGCTGATGGTGATCATTGGTCTTTTAAGAGGAACCGGGACCCCCCCTATGTACTGATGGTGATCACCGGGGTGGTTTTAGTGAGGTATAAATCCCACACACCCCGAGCTCCGTCCCCAGAGGTCGGGTACCTTTTGAAGGTTTCCAGCCGGAAAAAAAAAAAAAAAAAAAAAATATTGTGGACTCGTAATTGCTTTATCACCAGGATGAATGTCATTTGCACGTTATATAATAAAACGACAAGGTATATTTTCCTACGTGACAATTACATAGTTTCAACCTTACTGAATTTCAGTTAAGTGGGAATTGTTATCATGTGATAAAAGTACGAGTTCGACTACACTTATGGCACCTGATGCACTATTACTCACTACTGGGCATTCCCCTGCTACAATCTTCCTGGCTATCTTCTTAACTAATAACAACTTGGACTCGTGACTTCGTCCGCATGGATATCGCAAAATATCCCACGGGGCCGTACTACCGGGTCTACCAGGATTTTTACCGGGGTTTTCATATAACTCTTCTGCGCGGCGCAAGTCCGGACGATTTTTACCGATATATTCAACAATCATCGTCATATTTCAGCCAATTTATCCAAAACCGTAATGAATTATACATCTAAACCTTCCTCATGGATTACTCCGTCTATTGGTGAAAACCGTATGAAAATCCGTTCGGTGTTTTTGAGTTTATCGCCAACGCGGCGCGGCGACTTTGTTTTATAATATTAGGTCGGGGAAAAAGTTCTTTCGTATTTTATATTCAAATTCAAGACTAAGAGTTCGTGTCGCACCCAAATATAGAACTTTTTGCATACGAAGACTTTTATCAAATGGGTCAACACTGTTTTGTTGTCAACCCCTAACTCTTCAGCTATGTCGTACCTACTAATATGCCTGTTGCCTGTATGTTCTCAATTCGACTGTATGTTTTTTTTTTATGTGTGTAGCTCAGAACCTTTTTCTAGGTGAACCGATTGGGATGATTCTTTTTCATTTGAAAGCTGGTGCTACACATGTGGTTAATGTCATCAAATTTGATTAAGTTCTGACCAGCAGTTTATGAGTTATCTTTAATTCTGCGTATTTTTTTTTTCCACTTATTTTATAATGATGATGTGTTAATAATTTCCTGACACTGTTATTTACACAAGTCGAAGTATACGAACTTGGGTGGGATAGGTACAACAACTAAAAATTGAAAAATAAAACCTATTTACAAAAAAACAACCAACTTCCAAGAAAAGCACAAAAAAACGTAAAAAATAACTTTAATTTCGGAAGTCGGTGGCCAAAAACGAAAATACAAAACCAAAACCCCGACTTCCGACATTAAAGTTATTTTTCACGTTTTTAGTGTCTTTCTTGGAAGTCGGTTGTTATTTTGTAAAAAAGATTTTTAAAATAGCATTGACTATATCAGTAACAGGGCAGCTAGAACGAGCTGCATAAAAATACCCGGCCGAAAACGCTTGAACTAATTTGTGCTACTCTTACTGACATTGCGTTAAGTCCATAAACGTCATATATATTTTTTTCTCGGCTTGTATCGCTTTTTTCCCCTTTTTGTAACAAAACTTCAAAATGTATCGAATTTCTTCGATAGATTCACTAATATTGGCGGACAGAAAAACAATAGAAAAATGGCGGGAAATCGTTTTTCCTTTTTTTTACATTATCTGTTAAATGGTACCAAAACTAGCCAGATACAAACAGTACAACCAAAGAGATTTTACTACAACTTTATACCTATAAAATACGAAAAATCTTTTTTCTCAACCTATTTATGTAGTGACATTATTAGCTACTCATACCAACTGTACCTAATTGTTAAATACTTAATTTTCCCGTCGGCGAAATGACGAACTTCAATATGAGTGAGTCTCATAACACAGGCTTATCTGCTTAAAACGAGGCTCCAATCATTAGTTGTTAAGGTTTACTTTGTTCAAATAATAAACCAATTCTTTTTTTCCAAACAAATTTTTCAAAATCCGTTCCTTATTACTCTCCTTCGTAATATATACTCTTGTGCAAAATTTCATGCTTCTAGATCTAGCAGACTGTGTGTTGTCTATCAGTGAGTGAATTAATTTAAAAAAAAATAATTTGTAGATCTACAGATTCAAGACAGAAGAGAGGGTAGATCAGAAACATAATATTTTTGTCCAAGGTAACACCAATGTTGTGAAAAGAAAAGTGGCGTTCCTAACTACTTATACTTAAGTTTTAAAAGTGATTAATCAAAATCTGATTTATTTTATTACCATTCTTCGTCAATCATAAACTTTTATTTTTCAAACATTTTGACGGATTGCTTTGCATTACCAAATTTAGCATTCGGAGATAATAATATTATAATGATCCATTCATTTTCAGACGACACAACCCCATAGACGAACTTAAACTTTTTTTTTTTTTTTACCACCAAACTTGTGTAAGTAAAAAGGCTAAGAATTATATTAGTAACACTTCACTTTGCACTAGCTTGACTTTGTATTGTCCTTTGCTATTTTTCCGCGGAAGCGTCGGAACGAGCAACGCAGACGTAGAATGTACAGTATTTTTATCTCACGAAGAGTTGAGCGCTTTACTTGTGGTAACCAAGTGTACAAATACGCTGTGAATGTGTGCATGAAGACGAGTAGCGTCAGCACATAACACACACATGCACGCACACACACATACACACTTCCGACTTCGCCTATTGTCTCGGACGTTACCGAGAGCTCCCGCGCTTACACACACATTCACAGCATGTTCGTACACTTGGTAATCACAAGTAAAGCGCGCGCCGCTTCGTGAGATGAAAATACTGTACCTACTGTTAAAGCACTGGGGAAAACCTTCATAATATGCACTATCTAGTAGGCATACGTAATTGACTATTAGGTAAGTCTAACTTTTTGTTTTCCAGCTGTAAAAAAAATGTTTTAACTCTTCTTTACATCCGATTTTCCATAACCTGTTTTTGCTCACTTGACATTTTTTGTCGAAATACCGTAATATTTTATCTGGTCTGAAATCAGTAATACCCTAAATTGCTAAAGCACCATACTGCAGTAACCTTTTCGTTAATAAATTAGTAACAACACAGCTATAAATATTTTTCAAATCATATATTAAAAGCCGCCGCCCACCGGCTGGCTAGTTAAAATTCCATTACGAACTGCTTTTGTTTTCTAAATAATTTTCCGAACTATTCGTAGTTGGTAGTCGGTAGTAAGGATGTTGCGGTTGCAGATGTTTTTACATCTGCGGTAGCGGATGCGGATATGGATCTCCAGTTTTTTTTTATGGGATCCGTCAAGGTATACTTCGAAATTCAAAATTTCTTATTTATATAAACTACTCGCATACAATAAGGTGCAAAGATGGACTTAATGCCTTAGGCATTGTGTACCAGTCACCCAAGGGTGGTGTAGAGACGAGATGTCAGGTTCTCTGTTTGATAGAAAATAAGAATATAAAAAAAATAAACTACAAAGAAATAAACAACAAAAAGATAACATAGTGAATTATGAATAAAAAAAGGTAATTAAGTAAATAAATACTTTATAAACTTATAGTTATAATACACATATCATACATATTAAAGTTTCTTAGGTTTTTTTGCAAATTGCAGCGCTGTTTTACGTTGTATGTTGATCATAAATACAATTCGGGGCAATTATAATTATTAAAATAATTATTAAATTATAACATAACATCACGCTTGTATTTCCCGTAGGGTTAGGCAGAGGTGTGCCTATATTACAACCACATTTCGCCAGTTATGTTTAAGTCCCAGATAATAGGGGTTGAGCCTATTGCCAATAACCGGGCACAAATCCAGAATCCGGACTGCTACTGATAAATTGTGGATGGAAAAACCCAATAATTAATAATTATAATATAATTATTTAAATATCAAGTTAGGTCCGGAATTATATGTAACTATTTGATGGAATAAGACTCTTTCGTGAATGAGTGACGATTTAGAGCTATACTGCTGATTTCAATTATTATAATTTCCGTTTTGTTGAATATGATTTTAATTATATTCACCTTTTTCTACCCACATCTGCATGCCGCGTGAGCTCCTCATTGATTAACGCGGAGGCGGATGTATAAATAAATATAGAAGCTCCGCAATAGGGATGATATTAAAAATGTTCGAACAAATATCGAAAAAATCCGTAAAATCGAAGGAAAAATGGAGAAGCTACACGCTTTAAAAGTTTTTGTAAGGTATTATTCCCGTTATTTTTCGCTCGGTACGGATATTATGACGCTAGTATGAAGTTACAGAGTCGTGACGGCAATTCTGTGATAGTGCCGTCTTTGTCTAGCAGTTATTTTAAAACGATTATAACTTGGCAATTACACTTTTTATAATATCGTATGCAATAGTTAGAACTAAGTGTTGCATAATTAATTTATTTATTTCTCATTTTGTTGTTTGTACCTCATTATAATTATGTTGCTTGATGTGTGAACGTAAACGAGGCAAAAGGAGTATGTTAATATCGTAGCAGGTGGCGTTCTGTAGTTTCTGCCTACCCGCATGGGAAGCAGGCGTGAGTTTATGTGTGTATGTTGTATGCTGCACCGATTGGCGCCATCATGTCAACGCCAGCTGATGTCGCTGAAAACCAGCGCTGGGGCTGTCTTGCAAAAGGTCTCAGCATTATGCTCAGCGATGACCGTTTTGCGTGGAGGTGACGCATATTTACCCCCAAATTGTTATTTTGGTTTTTGTGTTCTTTCTTTGCGTCATGTTTATCGCAAATAAACGTATTTTTTTTATTTTAATTAAAAATAATTTTAGAGATTAAAAATAATAATAAAACATCATCCCTAATACGGATACGGATGCGAATATCCGCAACATCCCATCCCTGGTCGATAGTGCACCGTTTGTTCTCAACGCGTCTAAACTGTTCGTTTCATTTTATTGGAATGCCGTAGACACTGCCGGTTCGCGAATTGATTTGAATAAATTGTTTTGTTAAAGCTATTTGAAGTCGTTTTCGGAGACAAGATTATTTTGTAAGGACTTTGTAGGATCTTTTTAGGATCTACTTATGCGTTTTATAAATACCAGTACCTATTTAGTAGAATTATTTAGGTGATGGACGTGGATGTTTGTTGCTCAAATTTTATGTTGTTTGCTAACTTGAAGATAGCTCTAGTATTTGACGGAGTGACTCAGGTAGTTACAGTGGTACCCAACTGATAAGGCGCGTCGTGAATCTTCGTTCGCACAGAAAAGAAAGTATGGCCCCGAAGATTAACGAAAGAATGCTTAAACTTACAATCAACCTTAGATCACTACTATAAGGTTCATAATACACCGCAGCTGTTAGTTCCGTCTCACTCGTAAGTCGCGCCCCTCCGATCAGAACGACTAACATGCAATTACTAGGTATTCTTAAAAGCATATACACACTCGGCCTTGTAAACCGAATATTAGGAAAACCTTTCGCAATTAAGAAGTTCCGTCTTTGTCAAATGTACCCGACAACATTACGTAAGAATAGGTAGGTCAGCCCTGTGTTATTATATGATTAAAAATAACCTCATTGTTTACACTATCAATGCTGATACAAATAGAAAAAAGCTGTGAAAGTACCTAAGTATCTATTTGCCTTATGTACTAAAGACTCCCCATAACCATTTTTCCTCCGTATTTTACCAGAAACACATAAATACTTCGACATCAAGAAGTCAAAATATTATCAAACTTATTAACCGTAGGTAGAAATCGTATTATATTGTAAGTAAATTGGCCCGATGCCAGTTTGGCAGCTAAATGCTTATATAAAGTTAAAATCGAAAGACGGTAGCCTTTACCAACAAAATTCTGAGTTATTGGCTGTTGAGAGTCTGGACCTGAATTCATTAATCTTTGGCAATATATCTTATGTTTTCTTGGTTTTTTGCAAAAAAAGAAAAGAAAGGTAAAATGTTTTCATTGCCACAGAAACACGAACATAATATATGAAGATGATTCGTAATATTACGTGTATAATTATAATAATTTCGGTAAGTACCTAAGCAAACAATTAATATCAAATTTTGAGATAGTATTGAAAGTACTTAATTTGATCTGTCCTTTGAGAATATTAGTTTAAAAAAAACAGGTAAATCGAAATGGTTTGTGGCTACGACTTGCAATAATCCATATATCATTTAAGGCTCGTTCAAACAGGCGCGACACGTGACTCAGCACAAAGGCACCGCATGTCGCGCGAGTAGCAGTGCCTTTGTGTCGCGTGCGATTCACGTCGCGTACTTGAAGGAGCCTTTATTGGAACCACATAACACACATAATTACATAACATCACGCCTCTATCCCCGAACGGTGAGGCAGAGTTACACATTAGAGCACTCACATTTGACCAGTTATGTTTAAGTCCCATTTAATAGAGGGCGAGCCTGTTGTTAGAATCATCATCACCATCTGCCTATCATTATTCCAGCTACGTTAGGAGCAGCATTCAGGCTAACCGGATGCAGCTGAATACCAGTATATGGAACGACAGCTTATCTGTTCACCACAACCCAGTCTTACCAAGATAAGACCGGTTGACTGTCATAGATCTTGCTTGTTTGATGTTTCCATCGATCGCGTCGCCGCGCTTGACTCGGTGGAAGGCATGGTTAAGAAGCTAATTGGCAACGTAAAACTGGTGGATGCCAAGCTTCATAGCTAGGTTCATTGCCGCAAGGTTGCCTGCTTGTCGGTCTTCCACAGATTGTACTTCGATGAGTGTGCCCAAGAATTCAACGACCTCATTCCACTGGCCGCTTCTACCATCGGACATCTAGGCGCACTGCAAGTTACCATCCCTGCCTAGGTGCTATTCCACTAATTCGCACTAAGCGTTTCCAAATGTCTTTTATTATGCGCAAAGCAAAAGAGTGGAATTCTCTACCTGCGTCTGTGTTTTCAAACGCATACAACCCAAATCTATTCAAAGTAAGAGGGAGCAGGCTTCTTCTGGGTAAGCTCACTCTGACCAGGTCTCTGTCAGCTCAGACCTAGACTAGAGTCAAGACCAAACCCATCTCAAATAAAAAAAATCGGCCAGGAATCTGGATTTGTGGCCTGGTGTCAGGACAACAGGCTGTTACTGAGAAATTCCTAATTAAAGAACCATTACTTCAATAGATCGCCTTTCTAATCATCGTACGAACCACCGTAGCTGTTCAGGAAAAGTCCTAAAGATTACTAGAACAGCCTTCTTGAAAGTTACAAAGGTTTCACAGGTAATACATTTTCGAGCAACCTAAAGTTTTTTTCAGCAGTTTTATCGGACTTCTTTATTTTCAGTTTTATCCATTCGACTGTAGCGGTATCTACAACGCCAGATGCGAGCTACGCGTGATATTGACGTCACTCAAAATCCTGCATCGCGCAAGCAGAGTTAACCGCGCAACTAACATAAATACAAGGTCCCGACATCAATCGTTGGGCAGTTGCCCACCAGAAGCGACATCCGTCTGGTCGGAGGATCCTACCTTTTCAATGGAGGATGAGTGAACTTTAAACCCTGTTCCTCATACCTCTATACGACTATATGAAAAACTGAATTGAACTAACTAGATTTACAGGAAATAAAATCCTTGATAAGAAAAACACAGAAAGTGATAGGCGATACGGAGATCTTTTCCCAGCAGTGGGATCTCCCACTGCTGGGAAAAGATCTCCCTATCTAGGAATTGTAAGAGAATTCACATTTTCTTCTACCAACTTCTTTTTCTTCTTTTCGAATAGATGAAATAATATACATACACATACATAACATCACGCCTGTATTCCCTGAAGGGTTAGGCAGAGCTGCACCTATAGTACACCCACATTTCGCCAGTTATGTTTAAGTCCCATGTAATAGGGGGCGAGCCTATTGCCATCAATCGGGCACAAATCCAGACTCCGGGCTGCTAATGAGAAATTCCAGATGGAAAAACCTAATTACACTTTGCTCGACCCGGGAATCGAACCCAGGACCTCAAGCTCAGCAGTAGCGCTTGCGCCCACTAAAAAGAAAAAAACACAAACAAACAAACAAACAAAACAAAAATATGACGGATCGTCAGGATAGTTTGAGCTACGATCTGCCATCATGCAGGTTTATGTGGGTATCGTGCAAATAGATAACAATTACTTAGGCAAATAATCACTTTATACTTTAATCACTGGTTACAATTAACTAATAACAGGCTTGTATGATGATGATTGTTCAACAAAACGTAGGACAGTTCCGAAGAGTCTTCACTGCTCGATCGCCAGGATAAGGAATGGCCCGACTTGGAGCGTTCTCTTCAACCTCGTAACCGACCGGAAACGCCTCGACGTTGTCTAAGCGCGCCAACTCTAGTCCTGATAATTGCCGCTAGGTGGCGTGCCTTGTTTTGTTGTAAACGTCAATTGCCGGATGCGACATATATATATATATATTATATATAAAATAACTAATTATATTCATAAACATAATATCACGCCTTGTTTCTCCGTAAGGGTAGCCCACATTCACCAGATGTTTCTGCTGAGCATGAGGTCCTAAGTTCGATTCCCAGGTTGGGCAAAGTGTTATTGGGTTTTTCCATAACTTCTCAGTAACAGCCCGGAGTCTGGATTTGTGCCTGGTTGATGGCAATAAGCTCGCCCTCTATTACATGGGACTTAAACATAACTGGATAATCTAATACATATTGTATTAACGTAAGTACCCAGTATATACAAAGTTTTCTTTCTAAGTATTTACGGGATTGACAAAGAAACCAGAATAGCCACAACAAGGCCTAAAATCTCCAATCCCATGCACTATTGACGTTCGTTGCTATAAAACAACATTGTATGACGGTCAGCGTATTTCTTAAAAGAAAACAAACAACTTGTCATCTCCAGTAAACTCGACGTCTTATCACTGTGCGTGACTCTAAGTGGCAGGGGTTTGTTTACCTTCACTCCCCGTAAGGGTGCCCACAGACAGCCGAGTTTTTACCAACACACGAAAGGACAATGTGGTATCTAACCTAGTATAAATTATTGACTCTTGAAAGAATTACGGTGTCTCAGAAACGCAACGCTACTCGTCGCATGTCGAGTCGTTTTATGTGAGCCTTTCGTGGTAATAAAAACACGTTAGAAAGCACCTACATATACAAGAAAGTTCACAGAAGTCCTCAATTTGAAATCAAACTATGGATATATCGTCATTCGCAAGTAATGTCTAATTATTCATACTAATATTATAAATTACCTTTTCACGCCTAAACCACTAAACGGATTTCGATAAAATTTTGCAAGGAGATAGATGGCATCCTGTGGAAAAAGACAAGCTACTTTTTGTCCCGGTAGCACGTTCTCTTGGGATAATTTCCGACAACCACGCGGGCGAAGCCGCGGGCTGAAGCAAGTTGTCTATATTTTGTTATTTTTGTTTAGCTGTGTAGAGGACTGTATTGTATAGCGACCTATGACGCTGACAAAATAATTGTACCAATTGCCTCAACTACTTTCCATAATATATTCTAATGCACTGCGCGTTTAATCCATACAACACAAATAACTTAAATAATAGCACGGTATCGTTGCACCAACTAAACCATTGAGTAGGACAAGAACAGCAGTGCTTAAAAAAACTCACCGTAAAAACTTACGTGATAAGCTGGAAGTTAGCTATCAATAGTGTCAATCTCTAGCATATGGTAGAATTACACCTCACATCAAGCTCACCTCACAGAATAGATTGGTTGATGCTGTGGTGTAGACTAATCCAACTAAATAGTTGGTTGTACACAATCGGCTGTCTACAGGCACCCTTAGAACCCTCAGCTAATAGTGCTTACTCAGTCTCGAATCTGTTTCAGAGAGTCCGCAATGGATTACTAAAGTTGTAGCTGTTGGTCACCGATTCACCCAACATTTGAAGCACTTCCTTATGACAAAGTGGAATTACACTCGAGAGCAATGAATCCGGGTCACTAAAAGAATCCAAAAAATCTCGGAAACTAAAACTGCTAGGTTAATGCAATAAATTGTATTTAATAGACAATGTAATACTCCTTAAATGAAGGTATTAAAACTTCTTAGTTATTGTAAAGTTATATCATAAAAAAATCAAATTTGAAAAAGGGCCACTTTCGGAGATGGAACTACGAAATTACAGCATTTGGTTTTGCTTTTGTTTGTAATCTGTCATTTATGTGGGTACATAAACCATGTTGATAGTGCTCTATATTCATTATTCAAGCTGAAATTATGTCGCTTACGCCTGAAGAATGCACCAGAATACTTACAATGCTGGAAACCGGCCGGAGTCAGCGCGATACAGCCAGGACTGTCCGTGTGTCGCTGTCAACAGTACAAAGAGTTCTCCGACGTTACGAAGAAACTGGTTCTAACCTACGCAGACCAGGAACGGGCAGAACCAGGTGTACCACAGCACGAGAAGACCGATACTTGGTGAACACCATGCTTCGAAATCGCTTTCTCACAGGAACTGAACTCACAAATCAGTTTCGACGCCTCGGAGGAAGTAACCCAAGTGCATGGACAGTAAGACGTCGGCTTGCTGAATCTAACTTAAAAACCCTTAGACCTGCAAACGGCCCTAAACTGGAGCGTGGGCATCGTATTTCAAGACTAAGATATGCCCAGAGCCACGTAAATTGGAGTATTGAAGATTGGTCAAAAGTTATGTTCTCCGACGAATCAAATTTTATGCTCTACAAGCACGATGGAAGACACAGAGTGTATCGAAGACCAGGGGAAAGATTCAAGCAAGCATGCATCGAAGAAAAAGTAGCCTACGGTGGTGGGTCTGTACTTGTGTGGGCCGGAATTTCTTCTGAAAGTCGCACAGAGCTGGTGATCATAGAAAACGGCTCTTTAACTAGCGTAAGATATGTGGAAGAAATCCTCAATGATCACGTTGGTCCATTTATGGTCAATTTAGGTGAGGATGCTATATTTATGCATGACAATGCCCGACCTCATACAGGTAGGATTGTGAATGACTACCTTCAAGAGATGAACATTACTCGTATGGAGTGGCCAGCGCGCAGCCCGGATATCAACCCGATCGAGCATGCTTGGGACGAGCTAGGCAGATGCGTAAAACAACGAAACCCTCCCCCAATCACGCTTCGTGAGCTCAAAATTGCTCTCACAGAGGAATGGGAGAATATTCCCCAAAATCGTATAAGGAACTTGGTGTACAGCATGCCAAACCGCGTAAACGCAGTAATGGAAGCACGAGGAGGCAATACGAAGTATTAAAATTCAAGAAAATCGTAATAAAGTTCAAAAATTTCATGTTTCCTATTTTTGTTTTAAGGAGAGATCAGCAGTTTTTTTCTTTATGTAATTTTGTGTTAATAAAATGTATGGTGACTCATATTTTTTTTACTTTCATTTAAGGAGTATTACATTGTCTATTAAATACAATTTATTGCATTAACCTATCATTTTTAGTTTCCGAGATTTTTAACATTCTTTAAGTGACCCGGATTCATTGCTCTCGAGTGTATTTTCTGCCTTGATTTTTCTATGTTCATTTTGCTGCATACCGTCAAATGGGGTGAATATATATGCTGGGGTGAATCGGGGTGAAACTTTTAAAGGGATTTTAACATTGAAATAATATAGTTTGTTGCCAACAAAGACACTACCGTTAATTATAATACAGTAAAAACATTAGATTCCTTAATGGCAACAAACTATATTATTTCAATGTTAAAATCCCCTTTAAAGTTTCGTCTCGATTCACCCCTTCATCCCAATTCACCCCGTTTGGCAGTACTTAATGTTTAAAAAAGTGAAGTTCCATGTGAGAGTTTTCTGAGGAAATCATGACAGTCAAGGAGCATTAGGTACTTATCTTCTTTGTTCTGTTAGAGGATACACGTGAAGCGAAAACATAAGTAAAGAAAGAAAAAAAGAATAAGTATTTATTGGGACTCGCACAGGATTAACAGAAACTAAACTAAACAATAACAAACAAAATAATAAATATAAAAATAATAAAACAAAAGTAAAATGAAAATACAACAGAAGTACATAGCATTAGTCAATAGGTGGATGGACCTAGAACCTTCAAAAGACGCCTGGTACATACTGGATACGGATTGAGGAAGGTGAAGGAAAGCAGGTGTGTTCAGTCAAGTTAGAGGCCTTGATCAGCTCACGTCAAAATATTTACAAAGAGTACTTTTTTGAAGCGTTATTTTCAATTTTTTGGGCATTAAAACATTATTACGACGTCACAGACTCCTTCAAGATTTCAAAACGGTTTCTATTAAAGATTCGTTGCTTTCTCATAGCCTTTCACACATTGTCAAGAACATATTTAAGAGCCATCGTCTCGTGGTGGAACCTTTAATTGGTCACGTACAAGATCTGAAAACTAATTTCAACTCTCATTGCTACATTAGATTGGTTTTCATTGGGCATACGAGTATTCGTAATTCTGTCGTAAATAAATAAATTAAAATAAAAAAGCCTTTATTTCCTGCAGGTTTTACATTACAGTTATATTGTTTATGTATTATATTTTATAGCCTAGATACCTAATATTTATAGTTTCTTAGTTTTTAGTTTCTTGTTTCTTTCCATTCTTTAGTATTACCTAGTATTTTAGTTTACGTATAATAGATAAGTCATTATTAATTAACTTAATCTGCAAGAACCCCCTTGTGGGTGAAGGCCTCCCCCAAAGATCTACATTTGTCTCTATCCTGTGCTACTCGGCTCCAGAGTGGGCCGGCTATACTTTTTATTTCATCTTCCCAGCGTGTTAGAGGTCTCCCTATGGTCCTTTTTCCTTGTGGGCCGCGCCACAGTGTCGTTCTCACGGTCCATCTTTGGTCTTTCAGTCTCGCGACGTGGCCTGCCCATTTCCACTTGAGTTTTTGTGCGTAGGTCAAAGCGTCTGTTGCTTTAGTTGTTGCCCTTATTTTGGTGTGTCTTATTTTATCCAGTTTCCTTAAATTTAGCATACTACGTTCTATTCCTCGTTGGCAGGTGCCAATTTTATTTTTCGCTCTGCTAGTAAATTTCCATGTCTGGCAGCCGTATGTCAAGCATGGTAGAAGGCTTGAGTTCATACTTTCGTTTTGATAGCTGTTGGTATGTCGCTTTTAAATATTTTCTTTAGACTCCAGTATTTATTCCATGTACTTATTTTATATCCTTCTTTCTATTTCTTGTTCGTTGTTTTTTCTATCGAAACTAATTCTCTTATTAGTAATTTATAGTAGTTAGTAATTAGTACTCTTATTAGTAATTAGTAATTTCTCTCTTAGTAATTTTCTGCATACCCCAATGGTTTGCTGTTATCTTCTATTGGTCTTTTCAAGCTAATTGTCATTGCCATAGTCTTAGCTAGGTTCATTTCCAGGCCCTCCTTAATACTAGCTTCACATAAGGATTTGATCATAATCTGCAACTGGGAGCTTGTTTCTGATAGCAGCACCAAGTCATCAGCGAATCTCAGATGGCTTAAATAGGCGCCTTGTATATATAGTCCTGATTTGCTCCATTCTAACTTGTTAATTATGGATTCTAGGACGGCTATGAATATTTTCGGTGATAGCGGGTCGCCCTGTCTTACTCCCCTTTTTATGGGGAAGTTTGGGTCGAGAGTTTCTAACTTGACTCTACCCGTATTATTATTGTATATACTTTTGATGATTTCTATATATTTATTTTCAACTCCTTGTTCATTCAAGCTTTCCCATATACTTGTATGCGATACCGTATCAAAAGCTTTTTGGTAGTCGATAAAAGCAATATAGAGGGGCCTCTGCTGTTCTTGGTATTTTTCTATAATTAATGCAAGTGTGTGTATATGGTCTATTGTAGAGAATCCCTTCCTGAAGCCTGCTTGCTCTATGGGTTGCTTTGCTTCCAATACAGTGCTGATTCTTCTGTTTATAATGGAGGAGAAGAGTTTGTAGAGGCTCGGTAGCAAGCTTATGGGTCTATAATTGCCAATATCCTTTGGGTCGCCTTTTTTGTAGATGAGTATGATATTTGATTCCGACCATTGCGCGGGTGTTTCTGAGTTTTCTAGTATCAAATTAAATAGCTCAGCTAATGGTACCGCCAAAGTTGTATGTGCCATTTTCAGTGCTTCATTTGTAATGTTATCTGAGTCAGGACTTTTTTCTAGTTTCAATCTATTCGTCGCCTCCATGACTTCTATAGCTTATATTGGTTTAATGTAGTTTTCACTGACAATTCTCCTGTTACTATATTTGGTTGTTTCTGTCTGGCTACTATATAGGTTTCTGTAGGAATCCGTTGCCCCGTTACAAATGTCTTTTCGTTGATACAGGTTTTTGTCCAACTGCTTTAAACCTTCTATCCAGCTTTTATTTGCACTGAGTTCTTTGTAGGCCTTTTTTGTACTACCAGTATAATGTAAATGTCTTTCTATGGTGTCTTTTCTATATGTTGCATAGCCCTTTTTTATGTATTTATTAACTAGTTTGTAGAGTGCGGCAAGTTCGTTCTTCATAGCTCGGGTTTTGTTCTTGGTTCTCTGCAGCTCTTTCCTTCTTTACAACAGCATCGTTGTACGGTTTGATAGTATTTTGTGTTTATGATCATCGTTCTTTTTTCGTTCTCATATGTTAATTGTTTCTCCTCAATACCGAAAAATACTATATTCCTCTGTCTTGCCTGTTTTTCCAAGAAGTAGATCCTTTTCTCTTGGTTTTCCACTAATTCTTTCAGTGCGTGTAAAACTTCCTCCATAATTATAATTTTATAATATGTCTTACTCCGTCATATGAAGTGTTAACATAGCAATTATATATCTACAATTTGCTTCAGTTATATTGTATTAACTCAATATTAAATTAGCCTTAACCCGTTCCATTTTCTTCCTTCCTATTTGTCTTGTCAAATGGACCTAAAATATTTCCATTATCATGGCGCTTAGACACACATATTGATGTGTCTCTATTTCCAGGGCTTGGAACCGATACCAAAAGTATAGGTTCTGTACCGGTACTTAGTGGTTCTTGGCATTTCTGTACCTGGGTACCGGTTCCAGACAGGTTCCACCAATTCCAGACAGGTACCGATACTCCACTTAACAAGTTGTACCGGTATCAATTTCAGGCACCCACCGCGTACCACAAATCTCGATTTTTTTACCTTGAAGTTATTTTTGTAATACCTATTAACTATCCTTTTTACTTTACTATATCTGTTTTGTCACTCTAACTTAAGGAAATATTTGTTTTGTACCAGATTTGGTACCTGTATCAATAGTACCAGTACTACTCTGGTACCGGCATCACACCAAGGCCAGTGGTACCGGTTCCCAAAAATACCGGTATTTCAAGCATTGTCTATTTCCTACCAAGATACTTACATCATCACTGATTTGAAAAATATTGCCATTTACCACGATTTGATGATGATGTAAATGATTTTTCGGTATTTAGCAAACAAAATGTAAAAAAAAGAAAAACTGTTAAAAACGAATTTTTTGGAGTTTGACGATAGTCTGACTTTAGACGCACAATGAACAAGTGTCTAAGTTTTTATGGTAGGTAATTAAAACATCTTTCTTGCCGTACAATACCGACGAGAAGAGACATAGTTGTTTATTCTATCCCAGAAATCTCACGACTTCTTTATCAAAAAGAATCTTCTACTTTTCCAAAAATATCTTCTATTTTTTCAAAAACTCATCGTTTTCCAGCCTTTATCCCAATTTATTTGTGGTCGGCGCAACATGTAAAGAAAGAAAAAGAAAGAAAGAATAAAGTTTATTTGGACACAGTACGTGAAACACAAAACACAAATAATAAAAATAAAAAGTGTTAACAGTGTGTGCCTCACGGCTGCGCCAAAAAGGTTCATTTCAGCATTAATGTCAGACAGATGCTGTCTGACGCTGGTTTTCTAATTAACCCTTAGGGACAAGTGACCGGGAGTACAAACAGTTTCAACATACCTGATATATATTTTTATACTTATAAATATATGACACCCTCACACGCGCGTGACTTCCTTCATACTTCTCTATTAGTCGTCATATCGGTAGTTACCCTCTTTCTCGCCATTTCATCTTTCACACAGTCCATCCATCATTTCTTTAGTCTTCCCCTAATATTACAGCCATCTACATTTATACATAACACATTCATTGGTGCCGATTCTCTTGTCACAAAATTCTCTAAACTAGACAAAAAATCACTAAAATTTTGTTTAGTCCTGTCAAAAGACGATTTCTCATTCTGAAATAGACTAAAGTGACACAACTTAACTATATTTTACTTTGACAGCACCACGATGGTACTGAATAATTAGTTTAGTGAAAATGGCAATTTTGCTATTCTGAATTTGACGTTTTTAACCTAAAATTTTGGTTGTCTTAACTAAATCTGGCTATTTTTAATCGCGATTAAAAAGGTGTGGAATAAAATTAGTTGTCATGAACTAAGATTCACCACAACACCTCGACTTCAGGGGCAAAAACTGTACTGTATTTTTTTTGAAATTTTGCTTATATCTCGAAAACGGTGTGTCCTATCGCGAAAATAATGAAAATTTCGACCCCCTTTATAAAACCCTTAAACCCATATAACTCTACACGAAGGTATTTTTTTTTTAAATATTTTCTTTACAAAAAGTGAAAAATTCCATATAAAACACGCCGAGGCTGCCACCAACGCGCGCCTCCGGCTCTAAAAAAAAATCACGTAGTAGGGTAAACAAGTAGGTACCATGTGGAGTCGCGATTGTCAAATTAAATTTTAGTTGCGTCAAAATGATTTTTAAATTTAGAGATATTTTATTGCAGAATAGCTCTAAGATTCTCATAGCCAAAAGTAAGGAATTTTAGTGATAGTTTAGTTAGTTTAGTTCGGTGTACAAGAGAATCGGCACCATTGAATACTTTTTTTAAACTAAGCGTCGATAAACATGAAGCCAATGAAATGTTGGCACCGATAGCAATCGTAACGTACGTCAAACTTTATGTTAGCATTCAATGGTCCCGCATTGCACACGGCAATAGTTTGTGCCAGTATATTACACATGTAGACTGTGGACTCAGTGCAGTACTGAATGTTCCCTTTTAGAATCCTCTGAGCTTGTTTTGATGAAATTGTGGGAAATGATAGTAGAAAATGCTACTGTTTGAATAAGCCAAGAGTAACATCTTTATACTGTCAAAGTTAGAGACAACATCAGAATGCTTGATGTACTGATTCTCTTGAAAAAAACAACCTTCTTGAGGCATCACTAACCCACGAGAAGTGACATGATGGTATATTAGGCAATTTAAACAAAAGCACTTAGGTAATGTTAACATTTAATATCAGCATTACATACGGCAATAGTGTGTGCCTTATCGTGTCCGCCAGTGTAGTACACACGTAGACTGTGGACTCAATTCAGTATAAAATGTTTGCTTTTGGAATTGTCTTTTATGTTTTAAGAGCTTATTTTGGTGAAATTGAGGGATAAATTACAGTTGTATGTCTTATTGACCGATTGCATTTCTTGCGTTACTTGGTTCAGTACCTTTTATTCCCATTTTTACGGTTTTCTTTACACTAAAAACCAATCAAAGAGTACTTCTATACACTGTTAAAGTTAGAGACAAAATCAGAATACTTTATGTACTGTTTCTCTTAATAAAACAACCTCTTAAGACGTCAATACACCCACGAGAAGTGACATTCCGTTAAGTTATATTAAGAAACATGCAATAGTCCCGCACTGCACACGGCAATAGTTTGTATGTACCTTATCGTGCCTTCCAGTGTATAAACACGTGTAGACCCGATGCAGTATTGATATCTGCTTTTAGAATCGTCTTTTATATTTTGAGAGCTTATTTGTAATTTTAAAGACGCAATGGATAGTAAATGGTAATATATTTCTTCGTAGTTCATTACTTTTGAACATTAAAGAGATTTAATTCTTGAACTTAAAGTTACTGGTTGGTAAACAAGCTGACTGGGTCCATCTGATAGATGGATGCCGATAAGTTGCCAATAAAAAAAAATACCACGTTTGTGATTTACCACCTTAAGATCAAATGTCAGTTATAGGAAGTTTCATCCTTATTGAAGCTTCAATGTACTGAGAATTATTGAGATCTAGTTGTAATTTCTACTTATTTTACAACGACACTGATCGAATTGGAACTCCTGCAAAAAAAAAAAACAGCTGAATTTATGCAACAAATGTATAGAAATAAATCTTATAAAATACACATTCAAAACCACTTGCACAGGTAGATTTTATCACTCCAAATATTGTTGGAAATAACGATAGAAAGCATTGTATTCTAATTAAACAGCTCAGTTTTGTCAGCAGTAAGGCGTTATGACGCAACCGTGAGATTAAAACAAGCAACATGCAGTATCATAGTGGCATCGCTCGCCACCTGACGGCCAACGCGAGAGAGAGACAGAAGTAAAACAGAATTTATTGCGTAGCATGAAACGGGTTTTGTCGACGGAAGAATAGACAAAATGACAGCTTGTAGAAAAAATATATTTAGAAATCTGTCAACAATCTGTCAGTTTGTCTATTCTTCCGTCGACAAAACCCGTTCCTATGGTGGTAATGCTACGCGTGCTGGACTTATAACTAATATAAGTATGAAATCACCATCCCGCCTTGAGTTAGCATGGTGAGCAATGCTCAGGCCTCCTCTGCATGAGAAGAGGCATTTGCCCTGCAGTAGGGCAGTTATAAGCTGGCTTAATTCCATAGCTTATACTATTTTTAATAAAAATATTAAAAATGGTATAAGCTATGGAATTAAGTATGTTGTTTTGCGATGCGTTAGTGAGACATTACAAAACTAGACAACTATAATTTTATTATTCTTCTTCTTCTTCTTCGTGTCGCTGGCACGACTTTTTTTAATTTTTTTGGCCCAGTTCTTCGCCACTTCCACAGCATCATCGGTGGCAGTGCAGAGGTCACTGTGACTGCAAGTTTTGGGACCCAGAGGGCAAGATAGAAGGTGGAGCATAGTTTGCGACATAGCTCCACATCCAGACCCAACTGCCGTTCCATCGAGGTAGCCCCACTTTACCAGGTTGGAGTTACATCTTCCCACTTGTGTCCGCAGACGGTTCAGGGACTTCACAAGTGGACCACGAAAGGTTACACCCTGCAGGAAGATGCTCCTTTAGTGGTAGATAGTAAGTGGGAGGGGGAATACTATCTTGCCACAGTTTGCAACGGGCGTCGGCCGGGCTTCCTGGTAGAGAGTAGAGGTAGTCCTGGTAAAGTTTAGTATTTAAACATGACCATCATAATCCTCCTGCTAAATAATTTGGGGTCGATACAAAATGTCTTTTTGTACATTTATATTAGTCATTAACTCATAGTCTGTCGCTAACTGTCTTGTTGTACCATAATCTTAGTGTTCACCATCTTCTTTCGATAATCTTCTAAATGCTGATGCTACAACCAGTGCGCAAAACATAAGCATAAGCATAATCAGCCTATAACGTTTCCACTTCTGGGATACAGGCGTCCTCTCTGCCTGACGAGGTCGCGGACTTACCGGGGTCGCGGATTGTTCGAAAGAGTTACCGAGGCCCTGGCGCACAGGCAACTAAAGGAACACGGGTGGATTTTAGTCAGTAAGAGTCTGACACACCCTTCCCCGCCCAGAGCGGGAGAGGTCATATGATGATTTCCCACACAAAAAAAAAAGGCGTCCTCTCTGTGAGAGGGAGTGGGCCGTAATCCACCACGCGGCCAAGTGCGGATTGGTGCAAATGAGAAAAAAGTGTTTAATTCTTGGCTCATTAGTGGTTTCACCTCTCTAGTTTTTAAGACAAATATTTACCAAAGCCCTTTTTTTCTCAGGTGATATTTAAGTAAAATGAAATACTAGTCTTCAGAAACAACTTTTTTAAAGTAAGACCGAAGATATTTATTCGTAGGATAGGAAACATTAAAGTAGTGATTGTGTATTTGCTTCTAAACCTTACTTCACTTTAAGTAGTTTATCACTACCCCACTCAAACTCAATCAAAAACAATCTCCATTTCAATAAAACTAAAACTGAATCATGGCCTATCTCTCTAAGATATCCAACAAACATATTGGAGTCTCCCTAATGACGGTAATAAATTCAACTACGGCATCTCATCTGCAGGCTCTTGGCTCGGTTCCAAATTGTCGACGTACTCCCACTTCGCATGCGTTAGCACCTTGCTCTCTTGGTACGTCGGGGGAAATCATACTGAGTATAAATATACGTTCACAATCATAGAATCTATTCGGACAATTTATACGAGACGTGGACAGCGAACGCTTCTTAAGGGAGAGTGATTTGTTGCTGTAATGCCAATGAACGCAATTTTCTTATTTTTGAAGTGAAAATTTCTTTAGGCGCGTTGAGCACTTTTTGGGTGACCGAAAATCATGGAACTCGAGACCTCGTCACGAACACTTTCGATGAGCTATATGTATATTGTGTATATAAGTATGTTTACTTTTTGGGTGAACAAAAAGTGCGAAACTCGCGACATCATCAGCGCACGCTTCCCATGACCGGGTTTACAAGTTCCTTAGTTTTCACTTCTATCGGCAGTCCCCAAAGACTGCCCCAATTTTTTTTTTCTTCTTCTATTCCGTCGTGTCGATGGCACGACAGTATTTCAAATCTTGTTGTCCCAAAACTTCGCTACTTCCACGGCGTTCTCGGTGGCACCGCAGAGGTCTCATTTATCCTGCCCTCTGCACCCCGGAAGAACTATATTCCACCGAACATAGTTTGCAACACAGCTCGAACAC
The DNA here is from genome assembly GCA_916610205.1 of Griposia aprilina. Classification (NCBI taxonomy): domain Eukaryota; kingdom Metazoa; phylum Arthropoda; class Insecta; order Lepidoptera; family Noctuidae; genus Griposia; species Griposia aprilina. The sequence goes on along the minus strand of OU744305.1, from coordinate 8,127,354 downwards.
AGTAACCACACTTATTGATGCGGAATTGGCTTGAGCTGATCACGTATCACCACTGACACTTGCCGCATTAAGTTCGACGCGGTGTCCAGTCGCGTCATCCGAAGCTAAACGAGGCGAATGATGTATTTTCCACTTTTATAGCATGGACATAAAGCTCTTTCTATCCGGCTGCGTGTCAGTAACTTCCACAAAAGTAGCCAAGTAGGTTGCATGCCATAACAACTTCTGGTTGGTTTATGGCTATGGTATGTCACAACTGCACACAAGCTAATTGCATACTGGTGTGCAAGTTGCCAGCATTAGCCAAGACGTTAAGCCAGAAATACACACCAACAGATCACATTAACATCTTGGATTTTTATTGCATTGCAATTAGTTATTTGAGCAGGGCTAAGTTGTCTGTGTATTTGAGCAACGTTTAAAGAGCCAACTAGACCATACATTATGACCTAACCCTGTCGTTAAGCTATAAAAGCTTTCCAATAAATTACAATAGACTATCAGCTAAATTAAATTTATTCGAGTTATAAATAAGCTGCCGACTTTGGCATGGATATTGTTATTAGGCTAGTATTTTATAGTACATATAGCATGCGTTGCAATGTCTTTTTTTTCAAACCACCGTTTTATTAGAGCGAAAAAACAAAAAAAATATGATTCAAACTCAAACTCAAACTCAAAGCATTTATTTCAAATAAACCAATTACAGGCACTTTTGAATTGTCAAGGGGTCAGGCAGTCAGAAAAAATAAAGCTAGTTGCCTATTCCAAAGCGTAGTAGGTACCTATGGAGAAGAACGGGCAAGAAACTCCATGGACACTCTTTTAAATCAACATATAGTTACAAAAAAATTGGTTACATCATTCATGTTGAAATTATACAAGTGAGAACGATGTAAAAAAGTGTGCACGTTAAAAGCGTCCGTAATAAAAAAGATAAAACAAAAAAAAAACTGGTATTAAAATAAGCCGTGGCAGCTATTCAAATCGGTAAATCCGTTTTTGAGTTATAGCGAGACTAACGAACATTGATTGATTTTTATATACAAGAAAGAAGATAAGAGAAAATAAACATGTTTTAGACTAGATTTTTACCTACTTTCATTCTATATTATCCTGTATTTCAGAATAGTTCCTGATACTTACATAGTTCCGTCGTGTTTATCTTATCGATGCTAGAATATTTCTTTTTTTATTTTGTTACTGTACGCCGAGGTCCGTTGTAGCAACTTCATTTCTTAACAATCTACAACAACAATAAACAATATTCTATTATTTTCGAAAAATATTTATTAATAACGACAAGAACGGGGATCCAATAATGTTCTAGGAATGTATCGTGTGTCCTGAGTTATTGTGTAAATCCAGTCTCAATGCCAGCAGTCACGTCGTGGACGGCATTATTAATAACGTAACGTAACCGAACTGTACTTGGTATGTCCTTGTGCCTGTACACATTGTGCGTGTTGCGGGGAGGTTGGGAAATCAGACTTATGCCTATATCCCAAAAGTATACAATCGCTAAGCGTTGTGGAATAATAAAGTTTACGTATGAAAGCATGGAACATTTAAAAATATGGTGATTCCTACTAGGTGTTAGATTTATGTGTTAAATTAATACGTCGTAAAAATCACAATACTCTGTATTTGTTTGAAAGAAATAAAGGAAATATTATTTTATGCGTCAAGACATGACGCATTAAAAATAAAACACAAACAAAAGATGGAGATATTATGATGTGCCACATCCGCGCAATATGCTGATCGCTCAGCATAATGTGGTAGATGTATTGTCGTATGATTTTTAATAAAATACTGTAATTATTAATAATAAGGACGTTAATATTTGGACGCCAAATCAAGGCCTTGTCCATTGATTGTGTCCATGTGTGATCGATTGGTATTGTAATAAATTAATAGTTTTAAGATTTGGGTCATTCTATGTTCCTTATCATTTAACATTACTTACATAATTGAGTACCTAATACAGCAAGAAGTAGCCATTAACATTAGTATATCACCAAAAACAAACATCGCAACCAAACTGAAAATTACACACTCGGCCAAAATTAATGACACATTTCGCATCAATTAAGTCCGGTCGCCAAACCACGCAAGAGAAATACATAGTTTTAGTACTATCGCTTGTTATAAATGGTCTAATCATTCAACTAATTCGCGCTGCAGTCGGTCGCCAACAAATCGTCGGTCGGCGGTTTTGTCGGTCAAGTCAATCGATACGAGCATCAATCTGTATCGGTCATTTGTATCGGTTTGTTGCTGTTATCTGGTTTGGTATAGAGAATTGTTGGGCTTTTGTTTATTTTGGACGGTTTAGAGCAGGGATTGAAAACCTGAGAGGGTTCTTCATTTGGGTTCTAAATAAGCTTCTTCTTTTTGGTACGGTTCCAGTTCAGGTTCTGATTTAGTTCTGGTTCTGATTTAGTTCTGGTTCCAAAGCACCGGTTCCAAATAAAGGTTCCAATATCCCGGTTCCGTACTAGCCAATTTAACGGCTGTCTAAGAAAGAACTACCACATGATCTACTAAAGCAAATGTGCCCCTGTCCCCCAATCACAAAAACTCCCACCTCTTCACCCTTCGACGAAGAACCGGTAAAAAAAAGGTTCTTAAAGGTTCCAATTTAGGTTTCTGTTCCGGTTCGGATTCTAGTAATGGAACCACAAAATACCGGTTCTTTACCGGTATTTTAGGAACCTTTTCAATACTTGGTTTAGAGAACTAGGCAGATTCAATGCTGCGTCTTCGAGTTTTGATGGCATGCAAAAGAGGGCTTACATATAAAAAGGGATAAAGGAGGTTCAATTTAATGACAATAAATGAAATAGTTTTTTTTTTTTGAATAAAACGCTCCTGTTGACATTTAAAGTGACAATTTAATACAAATTACTTACTTAATTGTTACTTTAAGTGTTATATAAATGATGAGGACACACAAAGTAGATATTCAAAATAACCTAGTCACTTTATACTTTACTTGATGGTTCTCTGGTCATCTCGCAACAGGCGCTGTGTCGGTCCTTCATGTTCAGTCCTTCTGCGTCGTTAATATTTGATCTCTATATACGTGATTCTCGTTGAATGTAAGAAAGGTTTGGATCTTCTTGTTACTGACAGTATATTTGAACCATACATTTTTGTTGTTGTTAAGTCAGGGAAATTATTTTTTAAGCAAATTGACTACCTACCAACTTAAATTGTCCGTATGTCAAACTACAACTGCCATTCTTTGAGTTGTACGAAATGGTTCTAACAAATTGACGTAGGTTGTCAATTTATAAAACCTGCTGTAACACCAAACGAAAATTCATTGCCGACCGCAGAGGCGAAATTATAACGTGTCATTGTAAATATACTTACATCTAATTAATAATGTTCATGTTTTGGACAGCTAATATACGTTCTACGCTTTTCCCCTTATTTTTCTATAATTTATTATATTCCATGTTTTCCTGATCACTAATCAAAGAATTAAAGTAAATAGGTTTTAATGCAGCTACCTTACCCCGAGTAACAGATAGACACGCATTGCTACGCTCGGCCGCTTCCTTTTGACAAATTACAATTTATATCCAGGACCAACTCAATGCGTTTTCATCGCTTTTGACGCCGAACATGTTTCTATTGCCATGTAAATGTTGGGCACAAGCGTAAATAAATATATGGATGACAAATTAGGGGTATCAAATTTTGGCCCTTATGTACGTGAGAATAGACTTTTGATTTGAATGCAGGTTTAGAAGCTGGTAGGTATGATGATTCATTTCTTTCGCCGAATGGTTGTAGAGTTAGAATGGCATCGTTATAAAGTCACAAGAATGGTTAGCAACCATTGCTCTATTTAGTCGGTTTTGATAGATATGTCTACCAATTTACACCACAGATAGCTTTATTTTTTTTGTTAAAGTGGGCGAGTTAGTTCATATAAAGAAGTGCGTAACTAAAAATAACAAATGAAAAAATGTAGAATTCAGTTTTAAATAACAATAAAACGATCCTTTGCTAGTGGTTCTGCGAGCTGTAGACCTTGCGAGTCTGTCTTTGCATAGCTTAAAACCGAATAATGTTCACCGCACTATTAAAACAAAAGAGCGCGACATGGCTGAAAGATGTTTTTTTTTGTTTTTCAACCCCCATATCTCCGCCATTTCGAAGAATTTCAAAAAAATTAATCGATAAAATAATTCCAAATAAATCGATTGAGAAATGCGACCTGTAGAGGCGAACAGACATCCGGACATCCGGCCATAAGAAAGCATTTCTACCCAGGCTGAAACGTAGACGCTTCGCGCTCGCACGGTCAATTATTTTGCGGCTCTCATTAGAATAGCTTTCTTTTATTTCAGACAGGGAGGCCATAGTGTTAGTAACAATTTTACTTAAATTCTAGTGTAAGTAGGTTACAGACACAAAAAACATTCTACAATTAAAAATCAGCGTGGAGCTGCATCCAAAAGATTAGATAGTCAGCAAAGTGGGTTAACAGCTAGCTTGGCATGGTGAGTTAATACGGCATTTAAATACTAGCCTAGTACTCTTCCACTGCTGGGCAAAAGCCTCTTCACAAACAGAGAAGGCACAGGCATTGATCATCAATTCACTCCACTTGCTCAGGACGGGTTGACGATTTCAGACTTATAATAACTATAAGTCCAGGTTTCCTTACGACGTTTTCCTTCACCGATGTCAGTAATGTCCAAGATAAACTCAGAAAGTACATACTATGAATTGAAATACTCTTTCCATTTAAAACAGAATCATCAAAATCTGACTACTCTGTAAAAAGTTATAAGTGGTCATACATAAAAAATATATATATATATATACGGGTCGACTTGAGAACCTCCTCCTTTTTTTTCGTCGGTTAAAAAGTCACATTGGTACCTCGCACAACCTCGGGCATGATAGACGAGGTGTTAGACACTAAATCAAATACGGCAAAGACCGAAACACAACACAGTTTTGAAGTTTTTTTTTTCATACAACTTTTATTACAACATTTAACGCGAGTTTTGACACATGCCACTCGCGATTAATGACTTCATAACCAATATATTGGCACAAAATTGGATTATCCCCTGTTTTGGGGCCTTGTCCGCTTTCACAGATGCTCTATTATTTCGGTTATTAAAAAGCCTGATGTACCGAGCAGTTCCTTCGCAAATTTTGAATTTTGATTTGAATTTTGAATTATGTTTTTTTTTTTGTTTTTGATTTTTCTCTCTTTTGATCATTATTTCAGCCAAAAGACGTCCAATGCTGGATAGTGGCCTCCCCATGAGTCGCCACATCGACCGATCTTGTGCTTCTGTCTTCTTACTGCAGCCTTCATAAGGTTACTCACTTTTGATACATACATTAAAAATATAAATTACAATTTAAAATAGTAGATTGTACATGGGGCTAAAATGACCCAATATATACGAGGTAGTTTTGCTCCCGAGCTTTAGCGAGGGAGTAAATAAAAACCGAGTTATAATGGCTTTTTATCGCCGTGTGTTACACACTCTACTTTTTACTACGATTGCGAGAAAATAAAATAATCCAATACAATATTAAATCGTTTACTTTTTTTAAATTCTGCTGTTGCCGCAACGCAATGCACGCATTCTACCGAAGAGATCTCCGCTTTTAGTACCTTTTCCATTTTTTTTATTTTTTTATGAAACAGTAATAAGTCGAGTATTTATTCATGATTATTCTACTAATAAATGAAAACCTTTTCGTTTTTGTAGGATCATTGGTAAAAGTTATTTTTTTTTAAACTCCTATTGGAAAATATGCTATTTCTATATTTTATCCCCGCTCTGGTACGTTACAATGACGGACTTTTTCAGCAAGAGGAGTTTCATTATCGGTGAGGTGGAAATCGATGGAAATTCGTTGGATATAGGAAACACAGGATCAGCCGTTGTGGCGGTGAAGCATGAATTATGCCTATATCCAGCAGCGCACGTTTTCCAGCTAAGATGACAATGTATTTTTAACCGACGAAAAAAAAAGGAGGAGGTTCTCAAGTCGACCCGTATAATTTTTTTTTTTTTTTTTTTATGTATGACCACGCATAACTTTTTACCGAGTAGTCCGATTTTGATGATTCTTTTTTTAATGGAAAGAGTATACCCCAAAGTTGGTCCCATTTAAAATTGAAAAACGAAATCCACCCCTAAGGGTAGAAAAATAGGGGTTAAATGATTTTTCACCTACAGAATGTTCCCTTGTGAACCGATTCTGTTGAAACTTGGCACATATACGTAATTCTAATGATGCTTCAACAAAAAAGAGACCTAAAGATCATCTGATGATGGAGACGGAAGACAGTCGAGAGGGCTCCTCGACAGCTTACAGCAGTTAGATCGTGTTTGGGCTTATTTCATTCATCTTGATGAGAACTTTAAGCCTAGCTGGAGTATGACTGTCATAGAGGGTGTGATGTTGGGTACGGAAGGCAGTCGAGGGAAGTTCTAAATATTAGCAGTGAGAGCATACTCAAAACATTCAAAAGCTTATAAATTAATAAAGGTAATATTTATTACAGCTATTAACAGCAAATCCTTAACTTCTGGCATATTCCCTATAAAATGGAAAGTGGCAAAGAGGGTGACTATACATAAATGGGATAACAATTTCAACATAAAAACTATAGGCCCAACTCAATTTTGAGAGGGAAGCCGATAGTAGGATTCAGCTGGGATGGGCAGCATTTGGTAAACTTCATCAGGTCTTCTCCTCGTCTATACCGCAGTGCCCAAAGACGACAGTCTTCAACGCGTGTGTCCTACTGGTTACGACTTACGGAGTAGAAACGTCGACACTCACGGTGAGATTGGTCCATAAGTTTAAAGTCACTCAGCGAGCTATGGAGAGAGCTATGCTTGGAGTCTCTCTGAAGGATAAAATCCAAAACGACGTTATCCACCAGAGAACCAAGGTAATCGACATAGCCCAAAGACTAAGCTGAAGACTGAAGCTGCAATGGGCTAGTCACATCTCTCGTTGAAGTTCAAGAGTGGAGATCGCGTTTAGGCAAACGTAGTGTGGGGCGCCCGCCGGCCAGGTGGACTGACGACTTGCGAAATGCGGCTGGCAGAGACTGGATGACGAGAGCCAAGGATCGGGCTCAATGGCGTTCACTAGAATAGGCTTACGTCCAGTAGTGGACAAATATAGGCTGATGATGATGATGAATGGTGCAAAAATAAAGAAATGTATTTGAACTCAATGAAGTGTTACTACGTTAAATATACAGGAACAAATAATCTTATAATTAAAGGCAAAGTAATAATAATAATAATATAATAATAATAATAATAATAAACAAAAATGGCAACACCGCCGTGTCAACAAAACGTCTCGTTTTCAATTTTATTTCATAATATCAACAAAAAAAGTAATTTTAACTCATATTTGCAATAGTTTACCATTAACCAAATCTAAAACCAGTAAATCACTTTTAAACCTTTTGATTACATACATAATACGAGTACCAGAATGTAAATAAATTTTAACAAAAACTGCCGAATCGGAGGTGACATGACAGATGTCACCTCCGATAAAACAAACAAAATAAGAAAATGAAGACAATATGTTGACAAGATCAGCCGCACGTCGAGCACGCCCACCACCTCCGGACTCGTCGCTCAGCTCCGCCTCGCTGCCGCCGGTATCCAGCCCCACTGTGAGCGCTGTGACGACACCGGCCGCGGTAGTTGCGTCGAGCTCGAGCGACGAGTATTTCTCCCCGCCCACGACGCCACCACCTGTTCGTCGACGTGGAGGACACCGGCCGCCGGACGGTTTAGGACCTCGAGGCCCACCGGCCTCTGATAGGGTCCCAGCTCCCGGCGGAAGTGTGCAGCGCATGAGATGGACGCGATCCATCAACGAAAACGTCATGCGCTCATACTATGGGGCTACAGAGGGGGGAAACAATCTGACCGCGTACCGTGTTCGGATGCTCTCTCTTTTTCAGGTGCTTGAGCCAGCTGTCAACGTGTCGGCACAACGACTGTCGGATCAGGTGCGGGTCATCCAACGTAATCATATGTTGGATGACACTGTACTTGATCGCCTGCGAAATGAAATGCAGAGTAGTCATGTCATCGCCCCCCCGTCGCAGACTGTGGTAGTACTACCACAGTCTAACACAAGTCAAGCAGACGAGGAGAGTGATGATAGGGCTACAAACGTAAGTACCCAGTGCAATGATGAATTGAGGAGTGCTTTGGAGGATGCGATTCGAGAATATAGGTTCATATCGCCCGAACTTAGACCACGGTTACCTCGTTTACCCATGCATAACAAAAATAGGGTGCTGGTGGCGGCACTGGATGCGCAGTTGTCAAATTATTTTGATGACTGCGTAGACCTCACCGATACACATTCGATTCTGTACTGCGCGGCTGTAGCGGCATGTCGTGTAGCTCACGTCAAATTTGCTAATGATTCTAGAGCTACACGACCGAAACCAGCCGTACCAGCTTGGCAGTGCAGAATTGAGCGCCGTATTGGTGAGGCCAGAGCACTCATCGGCAAACTAATCTGCTTCAGGGAGGGCAATACTCGCCCTAGAGTGATGCGCTTTGTGAGACGCGCGTTCGCAGGGACTAATATCAGCCCACAGGACTACATGTCCTGTGTCACAGAGCGCATCGACTTCCTGAAGCAGAAAGTGTATGCATGGGCGAACCGTATTCGTAGGTATAAGCGGCGAGTGGAGCGGTACACTCAGAATCGCACCTTCCAGCGCGATGAAAGGTGGGTTTATAGGGGTTGGGAGCGACCGGATCAAGGTGTGGCTGACACGTGCCTACCAGATGATGATGCCATGTGTTCTTTCTGGCGCAATATCTGGTCGGTGCCTGTCAGTCACACCGAAGGTGATTGGACTCGGGAAGTCGAGCGAGCCTGTGATCCAATACCAGAAATGGGGGCTATTACCATCTGCCCCCAAGATGTAACTCGTGCAGTCCGCCCGCTGCCTAACTGGAAGTCTCCAGGGCCGGACGGACTGCACAACTTCTGGATCAAATGGTTTGGTAGATCGCACGCTCGCTTGGCTGCTCAGTACCAGGTTGCTTTAGAATCTGGTTCGCTACCCCAATTCCTAACAACAGGAGTTACCCACCTGCTCCATAAATCAGGTAGCACTGCGGAACCCAAAAATTATAGGCCGATCGCGTGTTTACCGACGGTCTATAAAGTTCTTACATCCATTTTGAGAGATAAAATTAACAAACATATAGACACCAACTACATCATGTCTCCTTCTCAAAATGGATGCAGGAACGGGTCCCGTGGTACTAAGGAGCTACTCCTCATTGATATGGCCATTAGCCAACAGGTTCGTCGTTCCCGAAAGGATCTGTCGACATGTTGGATAGATTACAAGAAAGCCTATGACTCGGTGCCACATACATGGCTCATGAGGGTGCTGGAGTTGTATAAAGTAGAGGCAACTCTGCGCACCTTCCTGATGTCGTGTATGGGGCAATGGAGGACGGTCCTTCACTATCCAGCATGTCGAAATACCCAAAGGAATAGCGAGCCGATAAGGATCGAGCGAGGCATATTTCAGGGTGATAGTTTGAGTCCGCTTTGGTTCTGCTTAGCCTTGAATCCTCTAAGCACACTCTTGGAGGATTCAGGTCTAGGCTATCGGCTGAGGAGAGGTGGTCAGGTTATATCTCACCTCCTCTACATGGATGACCTAAAACTTTTTGCACCCAACAATTCGCAACTGATGGATCTACTGAAACTAACTGAAACTTTCAGTAGCGCCATCAGGATGGAATTTGGTGTGGACAAATGTGCGGTCATGCATGTAAAGCGAGGGGAGATTGTGGAATCCGTCGGAACCCAACTCTCGGATTCCATAAACCTTAGAGCCCTCTCCGCATCCGAAACCTATAAGTATTTGGGTATGTCGGAAGCGTTGGGCATCAATGGTACTGACATGAAGCAGTCGTTAAAGGATCGCTTCTTTGGCCGCCTGAAAAAAGTATTTAATAGTCTTTTATCAGGTGGAAACAAGGTGCGCGCCTTTAACGGTTGGGTCATGCCGGTTTTGATGTACTCTTTCGGCATACTCAAATGGACTCAGACCGAACTCGACGCCCTGGATAGGAAGGTCCGTACACTGCTGACTGCAAATCGAATGCATCACCCACGATCATCGGTAATGAGGCTGTATATCCCGCGAAAGTGTGGAGGTCGAGGCTTTTTAAATGCTAAGACCCTCCACAATCGCGAGATATGCAGTCTCAGGGAATATTTCTTAGAAGCCGACGTGGGGATGCATCGAGATGTGGTCACAGTGGACAAGGGCCTCACCCCGCTCTCCTTAGCTAAAGAGAACTGGCGCTAGCCAGTAGTGCTTGACACTAATGATCGCATGGAAGTATGGCAGAGTAAGGAGCTTCACGGACGCTTTTTCCGGGCCCTACATGGGCCCGATGTAGACCAACTAGCGTCCGTAGCCTGGCTGCGTTTCGGTGACCTCTTTGGAGAAACCGAAGGTTTTGTCTGTGCAATTATGGACGAAGTTATGATGACAAACAATTACCGGAGATTTATTGTGAAAGACGGCACGGTTGACATCTGTCGGGCATGCCACCGTCCGGGTGAATCAATCAGACATATTATCTCCGGTTGTTCTCGTCTAGCTAACGAAGAGTACTTGCATAGACACAACCTTGTAGCCAGGATTATCCATCAGCAACTTGCTCTGAAATACAGCCTTGTAGAATCGGAAGTGCCGTACTACAGGTATGTGCCCGACCCAGTTCTCGAAAATGGACATATCACATTGTACTGGGATCGATCCATCATCACTGACAGGACTATTGTTGCCAATAAGCCTGATATAGTGATGCTGGATCGATTAGAGCGGCGCGCAATGATTGTTGACATAACGGTCCCGCATGACGGGAACCTCGTGAAAGCCGAGAAAGATAAACAAATCAAGTATCTAGACTTGGCTCGCGAGGTTGTCGACATGTGGGATGTGGACTCAGCGATCATTGTGCCGATAGTCGTGACAGCCAATGGCTTAATAGCCAAGAGCCTCGACCAACACCTGAGGAGGCTCTCGTTGGGCAGTTGGATCAAGGGCTTGATTCAGAAAGCGGTACTTCTGGACACGGCTCGCATTGTTAGGAGGTTCCTCTCTCTGGAGCCCTGACCGCCGGTAGCTTGGACCCTGTTCCCGATACCGGTGGGCTACTATTTTTTATATTTTTAAATGTTTTTATATTTTTTATATTCTAATATTTAAAAATGTAATTTATATGTAAATAATGAAATAAAGGAGATAATAATATTAAAACAGACTATACACATAGACACAATCAGGTAGCAAAAGTCATCCATCAAAAACTAGCACTCAAATATAAACTCATACAAGATATGAACACTCCTTATTACAAGTACGTACCACAAACAGTTCTAGAAAATATCACTCTAAGACTAAGTACCAAAGTAAAATATGTTAACTTCAAATAAAATAAACCCTCTCTATACCGAGGTGCCTAAAGAACAACGCCTTAAGTTCCAAAATAATTATACACTCATCAGAATAATTGTACGTGTTGTATTTATATTCTTATTGCCTACCAAAATGGATAAATGCTCACCAAATCTAACCATAAACGGTCGACATCAGGGGCACCCCGAGGTTCGGTTGGTTAGGTTCCTTTAAACCCTTTAGACAGAAATAGGAGCCCCGCGGAGCGGGGCTCCGTCGACCTGCTTATTAACCCTAACCCACGCCGGTCGACATCAGGGGCACCCCGAGGTTTGGTTGGTTACAGAAATAGGAGCCACGCTAAGCGGGGCTCCGTCGAGCTATCTTGGCAGGTGGTAAGAAATTAAAAGACGTTTAAAAATCTTTATGGCATAGAATAAAAAGGAAAATAGGTTCATTTCTACAATACTTTATGAAACACAATTTGGTGAGCATTTATCCATTCTGGCAGGTATCTCGAATTTGTTGGTAGTAAAATAGGCACTTTTCTGGTAGGCGTTTAAATACAAGCCCCAAAAAAGCGTCCAAGATGCTGGGTTTCTGTCATAAGACAGTGCACTTTGTAGTTGATATGTAGCAGAATACTGTAATATGATGTGGCGGCCGCACTGTGCTACGAATAGTTTGCGTCTAGAACACGTTCAAAAACACTTTGATTGGCATCTAGCTGTTTCTGTTGGCATAGCTAAAAGGTCATCTTCTTATAAAAAAAAATAGCTTGAATTTCTTCAACACTTTAGAAGAACGAAGATGTTTAAACGACGCAATGTTTGTATGTAAATTTCATAAAGGAATTATCGACTAGCCTTCACTGCTCGCACTCAATATCTTGCGTGCTCCGTCCGTCATGAATTCCGCGTAGACCTGTTACTACTCTTTGTCCTCCACAGAGAAAATCGGTATAGCATACAACTGTCTTTATGCTAGGTTTTGCAAGGTTTTACTATGTAATAGCGATCTAATCGATTTACACTTTGATTCCCTAAGCTGAAATCTAAAATTCTTGACTGTTTGTCTGATTTGTTATGAAACCTTTATGATGACTTTTGAATCTAGCATATTTTTCCCCGGTATTAAGATTGCTTGAAAACTTGTCATGTACCCAAGTTGTCAATTAACATAATTTAATTTGGGTAATGTGGTGTTTACCTTAAAGTACCTAATTAATCCACTGTACTAAGTTTTAATTTCATGTTTTTTTTAAAGACATCTGTATTGTAAGCTATTGTTGGTAGTCCTAAATAAATAAATAAGTTCATTTATTTGAAACGGAAACTGAAAAGCGAAAAATAAAAAACTTTTTTACAAAAAATTAAACCGACGAAAAAAGAAACTGAAAAGCAAAAAATAAATCTTTCAGTCTAACTAAGCTCTTAAATTAATGTAAATTACAAATTTTGAGTCGGCGCCAAACATACAAGGCGCCATGAAAACTTATGGCAGCTTGATTGACCGTCGTTAATCGATCTGCGGTGATTGTTTGGCGCCGACTCAAAATTTGTAATTTACATTAATTTAAGAGCTTAGTTAGACTGAAAGATTTATTTTTTGCTTTTCAGTTTCTTTTTTCGTCGGTTTAATTTTTTGTAAAAAAGTTTTTATAGTATTTGGTCGTTCGATACCTGAAGTTGTAATAAAAACGTCTTATGTACTATGATTTCGAACGGATATGATTATAGTCTCAGATATGAAACCCCAGATGTCTAAAAGCACTTAAAATATCAGCCCAGTACAGCTTAATGTAATTTCAGAGGAATAGGAGATCAGGTAGCATAAAGTGTTCCTAAAACTCTTTCCAATGAAAAGCTATTCAAAAGACGATGGATCCTATATTTTTATGATCCACCATTTTCTGTGTGTAAAAAAGAAAACATAATGCATAAGCCGCTTATAACCCCACGGAAGAAATAAAAAAAGATGAAGGTTAAAACGTTAAAAGGTGTTTGAGCATAAACGAGTATTTTTCAAAGAATATAGGAAGATTTTTGACATAATAAACGTATTTATCTTGAGCTTTTGGAAAAAAATCTAGAAAGTGATGGTGCAACATCAACATAGACAACCACGTTTAAAATGTTTTTTTTTTTTACTGCGCTCTCTCTTTTTGTATTACTTTATACAAGTCTCTAATCCTAGTTGGTCTATGAGACATCGCAAGTCCTACTGCTGAGCATGAGGTCCTGGGTTCGATTCCTAGGTGGGGCAAAGTGTTGTTTGGTTTTTCCATCTGGAATTTCTCAATAGTAGCGTGAAGTCTGGATTTGGACCCTGTTTATGGCAATAGGCTCGCCCCCTATTACATGGGACTTAATCATAACTGGCGAAATGTGGGTGTACATAGGTACACCTCTGCTTAACCCTTCGGGGAATACAGGCGTGATGTTATGTTATTCTAATCTACACGCGTAGATCATAGAAGCAGCGGATGTGCTACGCACCGTGCTACGGCGTAGCTTGTTTTGTACTACGACGTAGCCGTCATGCGACGAAAAGTTATAGGAAGCATTTTTCTCTCTATTTATATATAAAAGGTTTGCAAACTCTTTATTTTTCTCGCCATTTATACATGACATGTAAACACTTAAGTTTTCAGCACTAAAGAGTAACCTGTCTTAGAATTATTGGGTCACCATCAATCCTGTCTATCCATAAAAATATTTGAAAAACAGGTCACAAATAAAGCACTAAACCAAAACATTTAGCTCTTCATAAAAGCTCTCATATGTTATTCTTCAGACGAAGTAACAAAAACGACATAAAAATCGCGACTATCGTTCATTTCGACGCTATACAGCGTGACCGGATTTGGGCCGGCAAAGCTTGTCCAGTCGGTAGGGTTGGTATTTGGCAAGATTTTATTTAAAAAAAAAAGGAAATATAGACATTATTTTTGGAGGTAAAGGTGTTATTTAGCAGTGTTTATAGGCTGAATCTTTTTTGAATCTACAGTTGTAACTAACATTACTTGTTAAAAATATTTATTATTTTTATTTATTTAGACTTCGGGTACAAAAGCGGTACCTGTCACAAGGCATTTTCTAAAAACATTAAACCAACGTAGGAAGTTCTATCTTTATACATTCGGTTATACATTTTCATATTTAGTTACATATTTTGAACATTTCCAACCAATTGCATCGTTTTTAAAGTTGCCGAACCCATAGATTTGCTTAGTATTCCACTCCTGACTTAATCCAATACCATTTTTCTCCACTTTATCAAACAAAAAGTTTATTCGTAATAGTTTCAGACGTTCCGGTCAGCCCTAATCTCGAGTCAAAGCACGTTCTATGGTAATCTTCACGAAAGTCCCTTCACGAGTATTTTGCATGGCCACGTTCTAAGTTTGACTGCGACATTCGATTGTATGTTTGGACGGTATTTTACTTGGAGTTCGGCTTTGATTTTATAATAATAGATGACTTGGAAGTTTTGTTTTATAATAATAGATGACTTGGAAGTTTTGTTTTATAATAATAGACGACTTGGAAGGTTTATTTATAATAATCAATGACTTGGAAGCTTTGTTTTATAATAATACATGACTTGGAAGCTTTGTTTTTTATTTTTCTCGCCTAGACTATGTTTTCGTGGGTCGCTGTTCTGCCATCTCACATGGGTTGCCATAGCGGTAATCCACTACCATTTGTTTTTTTTTTTGTGATTTCTTGGTTCTTACTAATGTAGTTTTAAGTCTTACTAATCATTTTTGAGTCATATAATGTTACTTGAATAAAGCTATTTCTATTCTATTCTTTTCTATAATAATAGATGACTTGGATATTTTAAAATAATAGTTGATTGGAATAGCTAAGATTATAATATAATAATTGGGTGAGTTATTGAATTTGTTTGTGAGTTTTCTGTAATACATTGCATTGATAATCTAGGGATGGAAATAATCCTGAGAGGCCGAGCATTCAGACTATGTTCCACAACTAACTGTTTTAATGACATCGATTAGTTCTTGTCAGTAAATTGCATGAGGTAATGGTAAATGTTTTTGTTTAATATCACTTCCAATAATCTGAGGGCCTAGACAAATGGCATTCACTTCGGAGCGATTCTATTTCCACAATCGCTATCGCTTTCGTTAATGTTTCCATCATACAAATCGAAAACTAGCGATAACGCTTGTCAATAAGTGCCACTTGGCTACGCATCTCTATGGAAGTACTCGATCGACGCTGTCGGTTCGTTTCATAGAATCGAATGCTATTACATTGTCTAACTAATTTCTATTTGTTGACTTATGATCACGTGACATTTCGATAGCTTATGTCAACTCCATACATTTTTGGCTTTTCTACTAGCGCCATCGCTAATCGAATGTTCTGCTGTGCTCTGGGCTGTTTATTTTCTGTAGATAACTAAACATTATATTCGTTAATCTAAAGTTTAACGACTTAAAGTAATACCAAATGATAGGTAGGTGCCTATGTTTAAACTGGAACTATTTTCTATTTCCACTCCAGGCGTCACCAACGGTACACAGCAGGTCCAATTTTTTTTTCCAGCTCAATACATATGCGAGGGGCGTCCAATATATTCTCGGTATGAGAGTGATTTACTAATGATGTGGATAATTTGACTAATTAGATAATTAATGACATTATCTAAGGATATAAAGGTAAAATTTCATATAGTTGTGGTCATTAGTTTGGTAGTTATCCTTAGTCAACGACAACTGGAATGTCTAACGTGATAATGTTGAAGAAAATCGAGCACCGCACTGTTATTAAATTCCTTACCAAACAAACTCGTATTATTACTACTGTGGGGCTGCTTTTTTATTTTTTTCTCCACATCCGTATGTTCCATATTTTAAATATATAGCCCGGAGTTACGTTCCCACACGTTTCGTTACTGCGAGGTTTTTTAGTTAAGCTTTACCAAAAAAATATGTTAGATATTTTTTGCAATATCTAAACACGTTCTTGTTATATATTTTTTTGCCGTCGCAAATGTAAAATAAAGCTCTACCTTAACTTTATCGTTAACATCTGTAATAAACAATAATCCATACTAATATTATAAATTCGAAAGTAACTCTGTCTGTATGTTGCCTTTTCACGCCTAAACCATTGAACGGATTTCAATAAAATTTGGCAAGGAGATAGATGGCATTCTGGGGAAGGACACAGGCTACTTTGTCCCGGTAGCACATTCCCGTGGGATAATTTCCAACATACACACGAGCGAAGCCGCGGGCAGAAGCTAGTGAAAAATAAAGTCGGTTAAAAAGATTGTACTTACTTTTGTAGTCAGTAAATTCTCCCTTGCCTTTATAAAGGTTACTTAGCAGCTACAGTCTATTTTAAAAGCATAATTTAATAATTTACTCTGAAATAATTAATCAAACTGGGCAGCCATTCAATGGACAGCTTAAACTTTTAATTTCCTCTCAATGAAAACCTCGAAGTGCATAAGTTCAATGAAATCTCCGGACGACAGGTTGATACTTCGCGTGACCTGGCCGGCTTTTACCTTTGACGGAGGCAAAGTATTGCCATACAACGTGGCAATGCCGCCAGTCTCTTGGGTACATTACCAGTAAACAGCGATGTGGAGGAATTTTCGACGTCATATTTTAGGTTGTTAATAGTTTTAGTCAGGTTAAGATATTATATTTTTATAAAAAAATATTTCAAAATTTATTATGTAACCAATAATTTGAAACATAGTAAGTAGAGTTCCCAAGTAATTAAATCGAGACAAAAAGGAGTGATATTGACACTGCCCCGTAATACTATATTATGGTGTAAGAAACTTTATGACAGATGCCTTCTATAGAACGTCTGACAGTTATTTGATATTTGAATGCGGACTAATGTGGGTTTTATGAATATCAAGAGTACGACAAATTATTTTCGATTTTTGCAGGATTACGTGCCGTACACGAACTACATATTCTTCTCATCGAAATCGAAATACCTACATATTCTTCATGTTTTCTAACTTAGGCCCGTATTACAGAACCTCACTCACGACTCAAGCATTAAAGGCTCCCGAAAACAGGCGCGACGCATCAGCGCGACTCCACTCTAGTAGAACAATTTCTATGAAAACTTCATGGAAATTGGTCTACAAGAGTCGTGTCGTGCTGTCGCATCGCACCTGTCTGCGGGAGGCTTAAAGAGGTTTTAATGAATTTAAAGATAATAGCGATTTAACCTATGAATTTATTTTTATGTACTACTAAGATTATTTATTTTAGTTAAGTGTATTTTAATCTTTTGTTACTAACATAATGTTTAAGTATAATAATAATAATAACGTTTGGAGCCATTTGATTGATTGAAACTAGTTTTAAGTAATGCTTGAGTCTTTAGTGAGGTTCTGTATTATTTTTTTCATATCAGATTAGCCTTAAAAAAAAATGCAAAATAAAAGACATAAACTTATAACCTCGACACAAAAAGAGGTGCTTTTTAGACGTTACCTACAGAAAAAGTAACTATTGTCTACTCATGGATCTTACCCGCGATATGAATGGTAGGCCGTACGTCAGTGGTAACGGTAACCAAACCAGGATGCTAATACAGGAAGCTGGCCTCATGGACTCAGTACTACGCTAGCCCAGCTAGGTGCGGTCGACTGTAACTACGTTTATACCTTCACAAATCTATATATATAAAAATGAATCCCTATTTCCCTTGGTCACGCCATCACGCGTGAACGGCTGGACCGATTTCATATTATTTTTTTGTTGTTTTGTTCGTTATTGTCAGGAGAATGATAAATGAAATAAAAAAATAAGGAAGTTGATCGGAACGTTACAAAATTTAAGAAAACTTAACGCAATATTAATTTTACATAACTGTCAGTTGTTTGATATAATTGTCAGCGATTGACAGAATGCGCGCTGCAAATATCGTTTAACACAGATGGATCGGTTGATAAATGAGTCGATAGTTTTAGTTTTAGTCAATAGTCAAAACTAAAACTAAACGACATATGACATTCATAGTTAAGACAGGCCAACGTCTGTCGGGTCAGCTTGTTGTCAATGAAAATAAGCCTCCTAAACTTAGTCTTTAATTAAGCCGTAAGACATGGGAACAGAGGGGTAATTGCGTAACACACTAACAGTAGGACTGGCTTTCATTTTGACAGTTCAACAACATTCATTGCGTTTTTTTGCGTTGTTGAGCAGACAAATTTTTCGAGCATATGAAGCAATGGATTAGCAAAACGCTTCAATATTATTCAAATTGTGATAGTGTGTTACATAATTAGTGTGCAAAACTTCTTTACACTAATTTTATAGTGTTGATTCTCACTTCAACTTTTACATCACATTCAAATCAGTAACAACGTATCGAAGTTCCATCCAATCCACTCACAGACATTCTCGAATTTACGATCACAAAATCTGAGTCCCGAAAGTCTTTATTTACGAAGCTTTATAGCCGCCATAAGTACATCGGTGCTGAAAGTTATTATTTTTTGCAGTAACATAAAGTAACAGGTGGGTTGTCGTAACTTACGGTTTATTTTCAGGTTAATCCGTACATTGAACCATCGTAAATTGTCTTTCCTTTGGCTAGGGAGAGCAGGTGTTATTGTCTTGTCGGATTTTTTGGAAATAATATATTGTTTAAAGACAAGATTAAAGCTAGAAACAATTTATCGGACGCGACAGAAGTTACGACTGATAATTACAAAACTCAAACTCAAACTCAAACTCAAAACATTTATTTCAAAACCAATTACAGGCACTTTTGAATTGTCAAGGGGTTGGTCAGTCAGAAAAATTAAGCTAGTTGCCCATTCCAAAGCGTAGTAGGTACCTATGGAGAAGAACGGGCAGGAAACTCCATGGACACTCTTTTAAATAAAACTAATTTAAGGAAGAAAAAAAATGGTTACATCATTCTTGTTGAAATTATACATGTGAGAACGATGTAGAAAGACGTTCACGATAAAAGCTTCCGTAATCCTTATCCTTACTAATATTATAAATCCGAGAGTAAGTTTGTTTGTTACCTTTTCACGCCTAAACCACTGAACCGATCATCCTGAAATTTTGCATATACGTAGCCAGGTGTAAAGAAACGGTCATAGAGTACCTTTCATCCCGAAAAAACTACTGTTCCCGAGGAAAACAACAATAAGGTTGATATGATAATAGATGGCGCCACGTGTCTTTCGAATCATGATTGAATTATAACCCGAATTGATTGTCAAAGGCGAAATTAACGCGAGCTAAGCCGCCAGCAAAAGCTAGTAATAAAGATAAAAACAAAACGATTCAAAAATTTAAATTTAAATAAGCCGTGGCAGCCAAGAGATGAGCAGTCCCTACTGACGGCGCCCGTTCACGAACATGACGTATGGATCAGCACTATTCAGCTCAACCATTTTGAAGGAAGCTTAATGATCCAACACGGACCAATTGTTCGTCGGACGTATCTGCGTGACCTTTTTAATCTGTGAGTAAGGTATGCAAGTATTACGGATGGTTGAATATCTAAGCTCACTAACTAGATTCAGCATCAGGAACTACTGTTGGTTATGGCTGTAAGACGCGACTGATAATATGTTTCTAGCCTAATCCCCAGTTTCCCAAATCCTGATAAAGGATCAGCAAATCTAGTGTCAAACTTCATGCCAGCTGTTGACGAAAATAACAACAACCAGTTTCATATATGATTTGATATACGACATATAATTATATCGTCTTATACAATGAGATTACATCGGCTATTAGAAGTTGAGTAATGAGAGTGGGTTGAAAATTACTTACCTTATCTTATAGAAAGAAGAAAAGAAAGAAAATACGTTTATTTGTGGTAAACATGACGCAGAGAAAAACACAAATACAAAAAAGAACGAGTTGGAGGAAAATATGCGTCACATCCACGCCAAACGGCAATCGCTCAGCATAATGCTACGACCCTATGCGAGACAGAGCCCCAGCGCTGGTTTTCAGCAACAGCCGGCTGCCACTCTTCTTCTTATCTTTTTCTTCTCTTAGATATAAAAATCAATTGCTTTTCGTTAGTCTCGCTAAAACTCTAAAACGGCTTAACCGATTTGAATTATTTTTTTGTTTTGTTTGCTCTAACACATGGGTGATTTTTTAAAAAAAAAAGGGCATAGCGACCCATGCCGGGTATTAGTAGTCTAATAAATAAAAATAAATTTTATTGCCGTTTGTTAATCTTGCAAAAACTCGAAAATGGCTCGGCTGATTGTGATGGAACTTTGGTAAGTTGTTATGTGCGCGCCAGCGAAGGCTTTAAAAGGTATTGCAACGCATGCCGGGCATTACCTAGTTAATAATAAAATTACATTACAATTATTATAATTATTAGATAAGTATCTAATAATTATAATAATTGTAATGTAATTTTACATTCAATATTTTAGTCAATATTATTAGCCAGGTCATATCACCATTTACTGCTGGATTGGCCGTGTTGTCACTTGCCATAATTGCGTCATGCAATTTGTCCCAATAATGATCGTTAAAAACCCCCTTACAAAGTAAATTAATACTTTAAGTGTTCTCCCATATTGTTTACAAATCGTATTCCAGAAAAACTACCTTGTTTTATAATTACCTTAACAATAAACCTGTCATTTTTCTACATAATAACGTTTGTAATACGAAGCGCTTCCACTATATGCGAATTAACTTACAAATTGTTTTATAATAAGATAAAAATGGGCCTGACAGCTGATTTTCTATGGAACGAGAAAAGATATATTGTACCTCGGAATGTGGGAGAATTTTAAGTTTTGATTGTGTGTCTAAGTTTTAGAAGTCGCAGAGTTACAGTATTTTAAAGAACTACGTAATACAATGTCTGGAAAGATAATTGTGTACAGTGCAACTATTTTCTTAATGTCCCTCGGGAATCATCGCATTTCCGAATACAAACGAATGCTAATTTCCATGTCCATCAATTATTAGATTTAAGGCTCGAGCAGACCGGATGCTTATGCGTAGACGTAAGCGTAGACGCGCACGTACCACTGAGTTGTAATGCATGGAACTGTATGAGACAGGACACCGCTTGCGTAACGTAGACGTGCACTTCGACGTAATGCGTAGCCCTACGCAACGCAGCTCCCAAGACACAAACAGGCTGCGTGACGTACGCCGTACCTTTCGGAGAGCAGAATGGCAACGTCGCGTTGATGACGTTGTACTCAATGGCGCGCCATATTGGACGTCACACCGAACAAGTTTGAACACGCACGTACCTTTGCTATACGTTGCCCTACGCGTATAGCTGCAGTCAGGTGTATTTTATTACAAAATGGTGTTTTGTTTTGATTAATAATGAATAGCGATAATAAAGCAACACTTATTGAAATTGTGCGTAAATATGAATGTATCTACAATCCAAAAAGTAAAGACTACAAAAATGTATAAATAATAATAGTACTATTATTGGTTCTTCCTCGTCAGATGAACTACTAGGTCCATATACCCAATCTTCATCAGACACCGTGCACAACGTAAGCGTCGAAAACAGTAAAATAAAATATGGCTGCCGCAGCCGGGCACGCAATGGGCCTGTGTTGCGTACTCAGCTCGATTGCGTAAGCGTAGACGTATGCGTAGCCCAGTGTGACATCGGGTTACGCCGTAACTACGCGCGTGAGTACGACGTGGTTACGTCGTAGTCACGCATACGCATCCGGTCTGCTCGAGCCTTTATCGTGAATAATAATTTGAATTCAGAACCAAGTTATTTATTGTTTTTTTGTTTTGACGTAACAACAATTAAAGTACACCTACATTTCGTCTGTTGTGTTTAATGCATTTTACTTTAACAAATCCAAATCAACTCGCATCCAATACCCATTACAAGCTAAATTCAGCTCTGAATAAAACGAAAACAAACAAAAACGGTAAAAACGGCAAATTTAATAGACCAATATCTCCTGAAAAATATGTCTCACAATTTCACAAAAAATATTTGGCGACACTATTCCCAGAAACCACCTTTACTACCAACGAGCGAGATAAAAATATCACACGAGTTAGAAAGAGAGCATATTTGTTATTTCACCCATAAAAGGTATAACAAAAATAAAATATTATTACCACACTCTGTGACAAGTATGTTCTTATTACTGAGATTTGTAAAATAATGCTCTACGAGTATGTATGTATGTCCAGCGTCTTAATTAGGTACTATATCACCTTAAGGTTGAATATCATATGCACGTCATAAAGCTACAAGGACTATTTGTCTATGTGACAGTTAGATAGTTTAAACCTTAGTGAAGTTTCAGTTTAGTGAGAATTGTTATCAAAAGTGATAAAGCACTTACGAGGTTGACTGTATCTATATGAGAATACAAAAATAAGGTTATTTTTGTACGAAAAATCTCGTATTCTTTCTATTCCTTTCGCAAGCTTCGATTAATATTTACATAATAATAATATGTGGATGTTTATCGTAGAGCGTCTTGAATAAATTGCTTTTAGAACTTACTTTTACAGGTTTCCATGTACGCTTTCAGATAGATGATTGGTATGCTCCTTGTATAGTTTTTGGCTGACTTCACATTAAAGCTCCTTCAAACAGGCGCGACACGTAACGCGAATCGCGCGTTACTTAAACGCACCGCTCGTCGCACGACACACTGTGCATTTGTGTCATGTGCGATTCGCGTCACCTGTTGCGCCTGTTTGAACGAGCCTTTACGGTCGAAATAATAATTAAAATAAAAACAACTCTCCAATTATTCAAGAATCAAATGATACCTACATAGTTTAGAATTATAGGCAAATCATTCTAGAATGTAGGTAATATTCTTACTGCAAAACCAACATCAAATCGTGATTTCACATTACGTAGAATGTCAATTGAATGGCCTCGGTGCAAAAGCTGACTCTGAGAGACTCAGCTTTTTCTAATACCGATATTTATTCTACCGCCTTATTTTTCTTCTCAATTAGAGCACCTTTTAATTCGCTCCCAATTGGCCGCCAGCCAATCGTATTAGTGCTTGAAATATTAGGAGCAGGTCCTACCTTTTACCTACAACGAGTTAAATTTTCTTCAAAATAGACCAATTTAAATTATCTATTACTCCTTAATCTTTAATTTCTAAAGGCTTTGCATCATTTTGAGACCTACACGAGACCTTAGACCAGGGATGGCGAACCAATGGCACAAAATAATTTGGACACGGCTTTGATTAAGGAATTTAGGTACCTAACTCACAGCAACAGACACAGAAATCTGAGTGCGCCAGGTTCTGATAACCGCTTCGATTTGGGATATCGTTGCCGTGTGTGTAAATGCAATGGAAATTTGAACCTGATACAAATTATTTGGTATCTAGTTTGTAACAGCAGAAGTCGCACAATTTTTTTCATTTATTTAACCACTAGCTGTTGCCCGCAATTTCGTCTGCGATCCAGGATGAAAAATAAATTATATCCTTATCCAGGTTATGGTCTATCTGTGTGCTAAATTTTATCCAAATCCCTACAGTCGTTTTAGCGCGAAAGCATAACAAACAAACAAACTTACTTTCTCATTTATAATATTAGTTAGGATTTGCCATAATGTCACTAAGTCAAGATTATTTATTGGCCATTTATTTAATTTGAAAAAATGGCATGTGAATGTATAGAGGTTCGCCATACCTGCCTCAGACTATTATAATGGTCTTGTATCGGTATCTACATCGCCACATGCGAGCTACACTTCACACTGACGCCACGCAAATCCTGCATCGCGCAAGCAGAGTTTACCGCGCTACTAGCATATATACAATTTCCCGACATTAACCGTCGGACAGTTGCCCACCAGACACAGCACCCGTCTGGTCGGAAGATCCTCCCTTTTCTATGGAAGTATAAGTTAACTTTACACCCTGTTCCTCATACCTCTAAAGACTAAAAGACCCTGTTATCATAATCTACCCGCCGTTGTCCAAAGTTACTTGGGATCAGCACAACACGTTTTCTTCTTTCCTTCTCCCCGTCACCCGTCACGCTTTTATTTACTCCGTCGCTTTCCTAGCTACGCAAGTGACTTTTTAATTCATAAATTGATACTAATAAATGTTGCAACATTTCTCTTCAAGATCACAAGTTACTTCAGCAAAGATTTATAGAAAGGGGCCACTAAGTATTATAACAATAACAACAAGATACAATAAAAACAAATTTAAGAGCTTCAATTGTAAGCGTAGACGGGTTAAAAGCATGTCTAACTTTGAAGTAGGTATCAGTTGAGGCGAAAGCAAGAAAGCAGAAAATAGAACAGAAGATTCACATTACACAATGTCTAAAGTGAATTAAAGAATTTGTGACTAAGGAGGTCGTTACACAAAGCAGGGTCCGGTGCGGTACGGGTTCTATAGCATTTCATATTAGAAAAAGGAAGGCATGACCATGAACAATCCAAACAAAACTACACAAACCGCGGCACGCCACACTATGCTTAGTGTGTGGAGCTCCTAGTTGGTTGAGCTGTCTCACGCAGTCATACTGCGGGACTTATATGACCAATATACAGTATTATTTGTTGGAGCATCTAAGATCGTGATCTCAGTTTCCAAAAAAAAATCAATTGCAATAATTTACGAGCAATCCTACGGTCGAGTTCGTGAAGTTAGGATATTTAGAAGCCACTCGACTTGTGCCAATACGGTCGAGAGTTCCTCATAAGTGAGAAGCTGCTTTCCTGTGACTTTATAAGTGAGTTTTAACAATCATAATGTTCGATTCCGAAATACTTCGGTGCTCGCGATGGTATTCTTGTCCACTCAATGCAAGTTTTAAGAAGCTCATTTTTAATAATATCCGATCGGACAGTTGAGTTTCATAAGAAAGAATGAATATCATCAAGTTAAGCCTTAGCGCCAACAAAATTGGTACCATTGTCTGAGTACATGACAGACACTGGACCGTGGCAGGAAATAAATCTTTTAAATGCGGATAAGAAAGCCTCGAATCTGAGGTCCGACACAAGTTCGATATGAATGGCTTTAGTTACCATACATATGAACATACATTTTTTTTTGCGAACTTTAACCCCTTCGTCGAATGCTTACATACCAGCAATAGGCCCGGAGAAATCAACTCTGGTATTTACAAAGGGTTTAGCATCACAGCCACGGTATCCAGGAAGTTCAGCCATTTTGGGTATTAAATGAGACGAAAACAAATGAACGTTGCATATCCGACAGCGGGACCGTATGACTATCCAATATTCAAAATCGCTATCTTATAATAGACATGATATCAGTAGCCCGGGGCCCGTGTGGCAGTAGTGATCAATAATTTGATCAACTACGCGGTCACTTTTAGGTAAAAACGCAGGATGCTTGGCTTTCATATTTATTTCTACATTCATAATTATTTATTTTACTTCGAAGGTCCTAGTTTATCATTTGTGAGTTCAAGTGTGCATTTTAAGAATGAACGTAATGCAACGTTGCATATGTAAGCGGGCACGCCCTTTATGCCTGGAGTATTTTATTCAAAAATTAAGTTTTGTTTAAGTTTTTAGGGCTCCGTAGTCAACAAGGATCCCTTGTAATTTCACCATGTCCGTCTGTCCATCTGCAGCTCAGTTCAGAGACCCTTAGTACTAGAAAGCAATAATTTGGCATGGTAGACATATTACACATACCACGCCGAAAAAGTAGTAAAATAAAATCATGTAAAAACATTTCTTTTTGATTACCTCCTGTACACATAACGTGGGGATGTTTTTTTTTCTGGTCTAGTCCATTGTATGGAGTATCGTTGGATAGGCCATTAAAAAATATTACAGGTCTGTAAAAATCATTTTTCGATTCAGGAATCCGTTTGCGTAAAATTAAGCTTTAAATTGCCAATTTTTGATAGAGTCAAGTGTCTCCCCCCCCCCCTGCCAGCTAAATGGTTGCTTTTGGATATGTGAAAAAAATACGACAGTAGTATATATAACGAAATTAATACTTCAATCTCAATAAAGAATTTTTCTTTCTTTCTTTTTTTTTCAAATTAAAATGAAAACTATCACAGCTAAATAAGCTTTACAAGTTTACGAGTAATAATCGACTAACTTACATTTACAGTTGGAACGTATGGGAGAACATGTTTTTCAACTACAATGTTAAGTTTGTTCTTGGGATAAATTATTCATCCCAACAACGGAGCCTTTCATTGTGCGTGGTTCGACACGCACTTGGCCGGTTTCTTTTAATTTATTTCTGCTTGAATATAGTTTTTTATGTTTTTGTTGGTATATTTTCGTGTGCTAGCTGGCATATGGCCAATAATTTAATTGAATGTATTGTGTTTCGTAATGTTAATTACTTACTATTGTAGAGAATCCAGTTCTTCTAACTGAACAGACAGCTGTGCTGCTGGACAGTTTGTTACGCCACTTCTTCTCCCCAGCTAAAGCACCAGGAAGTGGTGAAACGCGGACGTTTTGGGGGACTGTCTTATGTAATTGTGACGATCAAAAATTGCATTTTTGGATGAAGAACAGTAGGATGCTGTGCCCATATCATGTCGATCATCTGGTACTTGGTATGGGCACGGCATCAAGATAGCCTGTCTGCCCCTGCACCTTTCTTAGATAATATATTGCTAATATATGATGATGAGCATGAATAAAATATTATGATTAAATACTGGTTTTTTATTGTACCTATAATAATCCTGTCATCCTTAGGTAATTATCCTTAGCAATATTATATGCTTAGATTCTGATAAATGAATATCTGAAGTCTCCTGAGTTCTCTGTGACTACTGAGTTTAATTAAAACTGACAGAGTACACTTAAACTGTTATTTGGTATATGATCAGTGGGTAAATCATTGAACAAAACAAACTTCAACAAGTAGTTATCACTTTTCAAGTCATTACAAAGCATAATCTGCAATATGTTATGCATACAATAAATATTTAGGTATGCGTTAAAATAGTAATAGAGTTAGAAGAACCTAATAAAGTACAAACCTCACTTACAAAAAAACTTTTTGACAAAAAAAACAACCGACTTCCAAAAAATACACTACAAAGTCAAAAATAACTTTAATTTCGGAAGTCGGTGTCTTTGGATCTTTATTTTAGTTTTTTGCCACCGACTTCCGAAATTAAAGTTATTTTTGACTTTGTAGTGTATTTTTTGGAAGTCGGTTGTTTTTTTTGTCAAAAAGTTGATATTTTTCACTTTTTAGTGGGTTAGATAATAATTTATCGAAGTTACAATAGCCTAATGTCAACTGCTCATCACCTTTTACAAAATATTTTGTTTCCCGATGCAAGGAATTGAGGAGTTTATTGTTGAGGATTTCTCTTGGTAAAAACCAGAAGAACTGGAGCTGGTGGTGAAGCCACCATCAGCTCCATTTCACCATATGCATTGTGACAAGCATAAATTGCTTAGCAACCAACGAAAGAGCATTGCTAGAGATGACGCGATTACGCAACTTAAATTCAGTCTCAAATTGACGCATCAGCATGACTAGAAGGTAGTGGTTGCCCTATGAAAAACTTCAATCTTAATTGGGTATTATTTTTGTACGACCTGAATATTTTGGTATATTGAACCGTATGAAGTAAACCCAACAAAAGGTAACTGCTGTAAATCGTTGAGGAATTCCCTCGACTGTCTATGGTCTCCATCATCAGACCTGTAATGGCACTTATAACCCATATGGGTGCAAAGTTCTCATCAATATAAATAAATTAAGTCCAAACACAAGGTAGCTACTGTAAACCGTTGAGGAGTTCCCTTAACTGTCTTTCATCTTCATCATCAGACCCCTAATGACAGTCATAACACATCTGGGTATAGTATTCTCATCAATAAAAATTAATCAAGCCCAAACACAAGGTAACTGCTGTAAACCGTTAAGGAATTCCTTCAGCTGTCTATGGTCTCCATCATCAGACCTGTAATGGCACTTATAACCCATATGAGTGCAAAGTTCTCATCAATATAAATGAAAGAAAACGAATCACAAGGTAGCTACTGTAAACCGTTGAGGAGTTCGCTTAACTGTCCTTCGTATTCATCATCAGACCCCTAATGACAGTCACAACCCATCTAGCTGTAAAGTTCTCAACAATACAAAATAATCAAGCCCAAACACAAGGTAACTGCTTTAAATCGTTGAGGCATTCCTTCAACTGTCTATGGTTTCCATCATCAGACCTGTAATGGCACTTATAACCCATATGAGTGCAAAGTTATCATCAATATAAATGAATTAAAACGAATCACAAGGTAGCTACTGTAAACCGTTGAGGAGTTCCCTTAACTGTCCTTCGTGTTCATCATCAGACCCCTAATGACTGTCACAACCCTTCAGGTGTAAAGTTCTCATAAATACAAATTAATCAAGCCCAAACACAAGGTACCTGCTGTAAATCATTGAGGAATTCCCTCGACTGTCTTTCGGCTCCATCATCAGATCGATTCCAGACCTTCATTAAATTGTAGTTCTTTAAAATACTTAATGAAAAAATTAACAAACGCACTAGACGCTCCTACGATTTTCGAAGGTTTCCCTCGATTTCTCCGGGATTCCATCGTCAGATCCTGGTTTCCTTATCATGGGACCACCCTTGAGGTATGTCCATTCTAACAAAAAAGAATCATCCAAATCGGTTTACCCAGGAAAGAGTTCTGAGCTAACACACATAAAAAAAAAAAAAAAAAAAAAAAAAAAAAAAAAAAAAAAAACATACAGGCGAATTGAGAACCTCCTCCTTTTTTTGAAGTCGGTTAAAAATTAAGATTTCTCTTTAACCACATTGGCATTCTTTTTTTTTTTTTAATAATTGCTCATAATATTTCCTACCCGACCATGCCACTTTTATTTCTGTAGAAACTAAAGAAGGTTTAATGCCAGTGCTCTATGGACTTCTGCCATTCTCCTTTTATCCCCATTGTCAATAATAAAGTTAATCTGGCTAACAACACATAAAAATAAGCGCTTTTTTTTTTAAATAGCTTTGAATTCTGTACCTTTCCAAAATAAGTAATGCCAAAAAATTTCATCTCCTTTATTCCATGAGCAAACACGGCCAACGTAGGTACATCGTTTCTTGGTCGTGAGTCTTCTGTGTCCTGTTTACTAGGTGACAGAAGTGTGCTAAGGCCATGTACTCGTGTTCTCTTTAACTTGTTTGTGAGGTTAACAGAAAAACTTTGAAATAGAGCCTACGTAGTCTAGATATATACATTTAGTATGTACAGTCACCAAAAGAGATAAGTAACCAGGGTCGTCGGACATAGTTGAAATTTTGTAAGAATCCGATGGATGTTGTCGAATCAAAAATATAATAAATTAACTGTTTGTTTTCTATTAGTTAAATTAAATTTCATTTGAAAACATCCACCGGTTTCTTACTAAACTTCAACTATATCCGACAACACTGGCTACTCATCTTTTTTGGTGACCGTACCTTTTATTTTATTGAGAGTGCTATTGAAATGAAAAATCTGTCTTGTGTTCTAGACATTGTCTTTAAATCTTTAACACTAAGCGATTGGTATAGTTTTTATAAGCTTTTATTTATTATTTAGTTTCACCTATCGCGGTGTCTGTCTATCTGTAATCAAATCTTGCAAGTTAAACTTGACCCAATTCCCGGTCTCAGATTGAGCTGAAATTTTGCATGTATATGTTAATCGGATGACAATGCAATATTATTATGACATAGAACTGATCTGCTGATGGGGCTGGAAGGTGGTCATGGGAACTCTATAATAAAACGACGCAACCCCATGAAGTATCGGCTCTTTTAATTTGCCTTGACAAGGACTCTGGTCCTAATATGTTATAAAAAGAATTGACTTGTTGTCCAAAGATAAGCATGTACCAGGGAACAATCGTTCACAGAACTGCGAGTAATTAAGACACCTTTATGACATTAGAGTTGATAAACTGTTATCTTCAAAAAATGCCTCATAATCCAAGCTTCACTTAGCTTTGAAAATGGAATGGCGATGACCAGAGATCGGATATTCGGATGCTTATTCACCTAAAGTTGAGATGTTAGCTAATATGGAATGCGCTTTTCTATCGAACAAATCACGCTAACGTCAGATTTCAGTGACCAAACCGGACCAAATCATAGCGATCGAAACGAGGTGATTAAACTTGTTGTAGCCGAGGTCATATTTATGCTCAATCATGATATAAATTACACGCACCACCCTTTAAAAAAAACACTACAAAGTGAAAAATAACTTTAATTTCGGAAGTCGGTGTCTTTGTATCTATTTTGTTTTTTGCCACCGACTTCCGAAATTGAAGTTATTTTTCACTTTGTAGTGTTTTTTTTTGAAGTCGGTTTTTTTTTTTGTAAAAATGTAATAATACCCAAATCGCTATACGTGTGCCTATAAAATTTGAGGAATTCACTCGATTTCTATGGGATCCCCACATCAGATTCTGACTTGGTGACAATGGGACTACCTCGAGAGTATACCCTTTCAAACAAAAAAAAAGAATTTTCAAAATCGGTCCACAATTGACGGAGAAATCGGTGAACATAAATAAAATAAAAAAATACATACAGTCGAACATAAAATTAACTTTAGCTACATATGCATCCGAATATCCGATCTCCGGTCAAGACATAATGAAGGTTTACTTAAAGAGAAATACTGCAGTACCATTTTCCCTTTACTAGCTTTTACAGCACCCATTTACAAAATGATGTTGCTCTACTTTTACCTAGAACCAAGCAGTTTAACCGCATCAAACTTTATTCATAGCCTCGTCGAAAATTCGCACCAAAATACTGTTTTATTATTTAACCCTCAAACTACATGTCCGCAGTACCCCCGGGCTTCCTCTAGAGGGTAGTTCGGTTGAAATACAGGAACATTATGACACTGCACTGAAATTGCGACAAAAGAGTTTATTATCCTATTAGCTGGTTTTAACTTGTACATTTTTTGGTGAATTATGAGCTGGCTGGAAAATATTTTGTTTTATTTTGCAGTTGGTTTTGTTTTTTAAAGTTGTGTTCGGATATTGTTGTACACTGTTGTATGGGGTAACACGATTATCGTTCAGAATGTTGATATTATAAGCCACTTTTAAGGAGAGTTAGTATATGGTCCTTTTTTAAAGCGTTGCAGTATTTTTGTAGTAGGTAGGTACCAGTGGCTGATACATCTCAACTATTATAGATCTAATTTCCAATCCATTTCATGAATCATAATAAACCTAGCCTTTTTGAAGACTTTAAAAGCCTATACGTTATAGCAGTGTTTGAGAAACAATTTATTTATTTAGTTTATTTATTTATTTAACCATTTAAGTACACACATATATAAACTGACAAGAAGAAAGGAACAGAAAAATAGGTACAAAGGTGATGCTTATTTCTAAAGAAATCTCTTCCAGCATACCTGCGATAGGAGAGTATATTAAAGAGATGAAGACAACGTGTGTAAGAGTAGAAGGGAAAACAAAATACATAAAATCTAAATTAATTTTCTAATTTAAATATAAACTTACAATAAGAGAATATACTAACATACATACATACTTCACAACACTTACAATGAATTTCTTTAACGACAAACACATGGTCATCTCTTTTAAACTATAAAGACAATCTTACTGTTTCTAACAAATCAGTTACAGAATCACGTTCAAGTTTCCTTTAGTACAAACACCCTTCCTAGATAAACCAAGGCAATATTGAGATAGAAGCTACAATAGTCTGTAGTCTGTTCCTAAAGCTTCTGATGAAAACATAAACAAATGGATCAGAAAATGTACCTACGTGGTTGCCAATTTGTAGTGTCACTTACAAATTGAGTGCTTTGATTTGATTATTTGAATACTTAAAACAGAAATTCCAATTTTAAATCACCATAAAGATGTTTTTCATTTGACAATTCAGGCAAATTTTATAACCTCAATTTTCGTAGATGATCATTCAATTACAATTTAATAATGTTATTCAAACAATAATAGTTGGAAAAAGTAGTGAGATATAAACTTGAAACCTACGAAATATAGGTGAATGAGTTAATAATTCCCTTTAGAAGATTGTGTAAGAATATACCCGTAACAGGATTTGTTTACATTTTCATTACATTTTTTTGGAACTGACCATACATAAATATGGGGTGCGTCCGCTTATCAGTAGTCACAGAACAGATTGAGGAAAACGCATTAGGGATGTGTTTGTATAGGTAGAATTGTAAGGGACTATTCTATGTAGGTTAGTGTATTACTGGAGAATTTGGAAATAGGTATGCTACCCACGTTCTCAAGTGATGCTGTGTCGGAGAAGTGTATTGACTGTTGACCCAGTGTCTGGGTGAAAACTTTCTTATCAACTTTGGGTAAGTGGATGGGCTCTGCTTGGCGTTTTGAAGAAATTCGAATGCATAGAATTTTATATGGTCCTTACGAATATGTTTAATAAAATAAGCAACACCGTCTTTTTGGTCCATTTAACAGCTGGAAAAATCATCGATAATATATTTAAAGTGAAAATTTTATTATATCGTCTCAAACTTTTTCGTCGGTGTGTTGCATGTCGCGTGACGGTCGGCCGCGGAGTAGGGAAAAAGTTTCACTTTTCCCGTGGTTTCTTAAAACCACACAATCCTTTTTTATTAAGCTGGCCATGTTTAGATCCATTGTATAAACCTATCTTTTGTGCTTGTGGTTTGTGATATACATCTAAATTGTTTTACTTTTCTGATTAATCAAATTAATTATCTTTTTGTATGGACGTGTTTCTGTGACAAGTAAACCTATTTTTCTTTCTTTCTAGCACAAATGATTGCTTTAAATACGGGTGAATTAAGATGAAATCCGATACCGTAAAACGATCGACAGAAGGTCTTACAGTGTTATGGCACCACAGAATATACACGAAACTCAATGGTCTACACAAAATACTAAAACAAATAAAACGGTAACAAATTGACCTACATACTGAACTATGATATGACAGAAAGTTTCATAGTTTAAGTAAAAGCTAACAGTACATATATTGACAATACACAAATACATATATGTACTCACTTATATACGTACCTATAGCATACATACACTCCTTACAACACCAACACAACCGACACAAATCACACTACCACAACCACAATATATGTACCTCGCATATAAAAATATAACCTTCCACCCATCTCTTAAGTAACCCTTTCCTCACACACAGCCCTAACACAAACAACAATTCACACAAAACATACCCAACATAAACATTACAATAAAATCAACATAGAAACGAAAATCTCATAAAAACGTTGAAATATTTCCATGTTTCACATCATCATAAATACCTCTTCATCCGATCCCGGAGAGACCCTTCGTTTGCAAAGGGTCGGAAGTCGGGTCCTTACAGGTATCTGCGGATTGTAAGCCCTTGGACATTATTTACATAATTATTTTAGGACCTGTCCTTAGGGCGCGAACTCACTGGGGAGATTTCTTTTTTCGTATTTTGAGGGAATGTCATTTATTGCCTCGCTGGTCAAGTGCTCGCAAACTCCACTGCTGAGCACGAGGTCCGGGCTCGATTCTCAGGTCGGGCAAAGTGTTATTGGGTTTTTCTATATGGAATTTCTCAGTAGCAGCCAGGAGTCTGAATTTGTGCCCGGTTTATGGCTATAGGCTCGCCCTCTATTACATGGGACTTAAACATACATAATTATCGAAATGTGGTAGTACTGTAGGTACCTACATCTCTGTACTACCCTTCGGAGAAACAAGGTGTGATGTTATGTTAAGTACTTTATTCTTGTCACGTCTCTGAATTTGGAAAATGTTATTCAAATATTATGGGGTCATATTTTATCATGTTTCAATTTTCACAAGAGATACTTACAGTATTTCTATCTCACGAAGCGACGCGCGCTTTACTTGAGTTAACCAAGTGTACAAACACGCTGTGAATGTGTGCGTAAAGACGAGTAGCGTGGACACATAACACACACACGCGCATTCATTGTCCGGACTTCGCCATTGTCTCAGACGGTACTGAGAGGTTCTGCGCTTACACACACATTCACAGCGTGTTTGTACACTTGTTAACTACAAGTAAAGCGTGCGTCGCTTCGTGAGACAAAAATACTATACGGTACTTAAGTAATTTGCAGAATATTTTGTATGCCTTTTATTCTGTGCTAAATAAATGTTTTTTTTTTTTTCTAAGTATACCAGGCACAAGCTAGACTTTTTACCCTACTGCTTCAGCAGGACGACGGTAATGTTTTTCTACCAACCTTGCTGACTCACTATTAATTTTGCTACTGCTTGTTTGGGAAAAATTATAGAAATATCTCGTGCTAGCATGAGATACGATGATATTAGCACAGGTAGACTATGACTTTGGTTACGATATAGGACTTTTTATCTCAATAGTACGTTCCCGTGGAATAATTTCCGACCTCCATGCGGGCAAAGCCATGAGCAAAAGCGATTTTTCAATATTTTTCATATATTTAAAATATTCTTAACGAAAATACAAAACTTTGTTGGTTGTTTGTTTCTCAGCACCGGATGCAACGATATACTTTATTCCCGTGGGCGTCGTTTACTAAAACACAGCGTTGATATTTTTATTCCCAATTCACAGAACAGTTCAGAAATTCGTTTCTTTCGGTCCTGTTTTGCTACTGAAAGTTGATCGTCTATATTAGATATCATAAATATACAGGGTGGCACGGACATCGACGCGCAACCTGATACCATGGATACAGCACATAATTCTAAACCCCCTTTTTTTTGGTTGGGAAGTCATCAAATCACTTCACCCGCTCTGGGCACAGCGGGTGAAGTCCCCTGCGTAGAAATTTTTGGCCAGTTAAAAAAATATATAATTGCTGTTATAGACATTTTTACCGCGGTATTGCACTTTTCTATGAAAAAGCAAATATTTCTTTTGATAACTGATGAAACATTTCTACGCTAGGGGTTCTAGAAACGTGCTGAATTCCAAATCAAGTCATTTATTCAAATTAGGCTGGGAATCAGCACTTTTCGAACGTCGAAATTACATAAGACAGTCACTTATAACGCCCGTCCTTCACCATTTCCTAATGCTTTAGCTGGGGAGAAGTGGCGCAATAAACAATTAATAGTAACATAACTGTGCCCGCATCGATATCCCTGCCACCTTGAATACATATTACTAACTGTGCCCGCGGCTCACGTGACTGTTATTTTGGCACTAGGGATATGTCAATGGAAAAGTGATACCATGGTCCGCATTTAAAAAAAAAAATCTGCGTAAATGGTTGGTGGACAGATCTTTTTTAATACTTTACAAGAATGTATGCAACATATAGAAAAAAAAAAATTTTAAGGCTTCTATAGTTTTGTAGTGTATGATTGTATTTATTTTAACTTTAAAGATTTTATGAAACAAAGAAAAAAAATACTTTCTTTTACCTATACTTAGTTCTGTTACTTAACAAAACTTAGTATAGGAAAATGAAAGTAATTTTTACACACACACTTTTTTAATACACACTTGTGTATATTTATTATTTATTTATTTAACCATTTATGTACACACATATATAAACAGACAAGAAGAAAGGAACAGAAAAATAGGTACAATGGTGATGCTTATTTCTAAAGAAATCTCTTCCAGCATACCTGCGATATGAGAGTATATTAAAGAGATGAAGATGTGTAAAAGTAGAAGGGAAAATAAAATACATAAAATCTAAAATAATTTTCCAATTTAAATATAAACATAGGTACAATAAGAGAATATACTAACATACATACATATTTCTAAAATAAATATCACTAAAATATATAAAAATATAATGTAATTTAAATAATAAATACATAAGCAACTATGACAAAGTGGAAAGATAGTGTTCTTTTACTCTACTTTTAAATACTCCAACAGTTTGGCAGTTCCTAATGTCTGGTGGAAGTGAATTCCACAACCGTACCGCGTGCACGGTGAAAGAGTAGGAGTAGAAGTCAGTTGAGTGGGAAGGGGATTTGAGGAGATTTCTAAGATGCGACCTGCAGGGCGCATCAAAAGGACGGGCGTAGGAGAAGCGTTCCAGCAGATAGGATGGCATTTTAGGGTTGTGAAGTACGTTAAATAGCAGACACAATATCCGAGAGTTCCTACGAATTCGAATAGGGAGCCACTTAAGTATCTTGCGAAAATTAGAGACGTGATCATACTTTTTAAGGTTAAAAACAAAACGAATACAGATATTTTGCAAACGCTCCAGTTTTTTTTTTTTAATTTTTTTTTTTTCAATTCCTACATACTACATTATTTGTATATTCTGTACCCATATTTTTCTAAAATAAGTCCCTACTAGGATTTAGGAAGTCTCGACAGTCTATTATAAGTCTCGGGACACGAGACCACCCACGTTTAAAGTCCCAGGATGGCCCGGGACTTCGAGACTTTGCAGAATATAATTAGAATCGAGATAACTTTGGCCCAGAAGTTCAGTATAAAAAGCAATTTGTTTGCGATTTTTCTAATAATGCCACCGTACAAGGAGATCACTGTCGTTTTTAACAGATGTCGGTTTCATTATGTTAAAAGCTTTGTAAAGTAGGTCCAAACTTTCAGTACGTTTTCCGGTTACTTCAAACAATTGGAAATCCTTTTTTAATATTGCTCTTAATTTTTTTGCAAGAATTTCGAGTAATTTTCTTCGTATTTTTTTTACTTTCAAACGTCTCTTTGGGTTCGCTGAGTACTATAAAACTACTGGTAAGTACTAGGTTTTGCTTTTTTTATTCCAAATCTGGTGTTTGGATACGAGGGATATTTTCAAAAAATCTTGCATTACAGCTCTTCCGCAAAAGCAATAAATGCAGTTTTACTGAAATTCGAAGTTAATAAATCCGTTTTTTGGGACTGTAAGCTGTGGTGCAGCAGTGGTGGCCCAGTGGAATCGGCCCCGACTTACAAGACGTAGGTCGTGGGTTCGAACCCAGGCAGGTACTTTACTTTGTGTAAATAATTTCATCACCACTGCTCTCAAAACGGTGAAGGAAAACATCGTGAGGAAACCGGCGTGTCCTAGAACAAAAATTTCGAAGAGATGTGACATCCACTAATCCGCACTGGGCCCGCGTGGTAGATTACAGCCCATTCCCTCTCAAAGAGAGGAGGCCTGATTCCCAGCAGTGGGAACATTATAGGCTGATTATGTAAGCTGTGGTGGTCAGTGTCTCGAGTCTCGTCTTGAAAATCTCGAGACCCGACACAACTAAGTTTACAAAAAGTCCCGGGACTTCTAGACATGAGAAGTCCCGGGACCCAAACCCTAGTACCTACCTATTGAATGTAAAATTGATTTCATGCCCTAAACAGGCAAAATATGGACTGTACGTTAAACCATCAATTTTACAACTGGTGATACCTATATTTTCTGTAAATAAATCATTCTTATACTTATATTCGCAAGAAAACACGATTGATCTTATGGGAATAAATATTCAACACTATCTCATCACAATCCATCTGAGTACCTGCACCCTCAACCCTCACCCTAATTATTCAGGATTGTGATTGATAGTGTGTCATCGTCATTCACAATCTGAATCATTTTGAAAGATATTGCTAATCCATTGCTCCATATGTTCGAAGTCTGCTAAACAACGTAAAAAACGCAATGAATGTTGTTGATCTGTCAAAATTAAAGCCATTCCTACTGTTAGTGTGTTATGCAATTATCCCGCAAGTGGGTCTACTGTTCCAGTGATCTAAAATCGCGACTGGCGAAAGTTGTGTTATTGAGTATTTCTATTATTTTAGTATTAATAATTATGCCTCTAAGATTTGTGTACAAAAGCCAAGTGCCTATCATTTGTTTAATCATATCCCAAGCTAGGAACAATAGTAGTAATTGCAAGAAAAGACTAGGAGTCTTTTTTCCCTTCTTATAATAATATTCTTCTAGGAGAGTAGCTTCTTCCAATTTATTGTAGGTAACTGGCAATATCATATTATTTGTAAAAAAAATACAAATTGGTCAGTTTTTTACGACAGTAGTAATTTTTATTTTTTCTGTATATTGAACCAAGAAAACGATAAAGAAATTTGTTAAGTTGTCGATTTGTAGTCGAAATAATCCACTGTCTCATATATTTGGATCGAGTAGGTATTGACGTTTTGTGATGGGACAGGTGATGATTTTTTCGCGATAACAATGGTGGTCCCATCGAGAAAGTGGTTCAATTTCATGGTCTGTACCACACCCTAAAATATGACCACACGTTTCTTATACATGCTGTATGTGAACACATGCACTCACAAGACACTTTTGCTGGAAAGACGCTCGCAAATCGCCAGTGTGTAAAGACCCCTAAGTTCTTTAAAGGAAATGTCGTAAACTTTTGCATTAGGGAAAATGGTTTCGCGGCTAACTAGTACCGCTTCGGGAGTTTTCGCCAATCATCGGTAAAACAATAAAGTTTTTTTTTTTTATCAAATGACAGACATTCTTTTGTTGTTCTGCTCGTTACTGAAGGGGAGAAAACTTTGTGAGTTAAGAGGAAATTGAATGTTAGGAATGTGTTAGTAGAATTTTTATAATAACAAAAATTATAGCGTTGAATTATGAATACTTATTTTTAATCTTTAAATTTATGAATAATTTTTTTGCGTGGGACTTTAACATAACTGGCGAGACGTGGGTGTGCTATAGATACCTAAACCTTTACCTAACACTTCGGGGTGAAAAACGTGATGTTATGTTGTGTTATATTTTTTACAGACAGTGTGTTATTACCAGAGATCGGATATTCGGATGCATATTCACTTATAGTTGAGATGTTGGCTAATATGGAACGCACTTTTGTATCGCAAAAATCTTAACTTTAACTAAAATACACCACCCATTCTCTTATACCCTACATCCACATAATTATTTGCATCAGGGATTAAACATTCATTTTAAATAAATATGCATCTGAATAGTTATGCAATCCAAGAATCCCTGGGTTTTTTGTTTAAATAAATAAAATTTTAGAAGTCGGTTCCATAATATACACCCGACTAGATGCGTTCTCGGTGTTCCTGACATCCCGAGATATATGATACAAAAAAAAAAAGAAGCCAGTGCAATACTTTCATAACTTAAAATTAACTTTAGGTAAATATGCATCTGGTAGGATGCAGATTTACCTAAAGTTAATTTTAACAAAAGTTAAGTTAATTTTTTTATTGCCACCTTAATAAAAAAATACCAAAGTACCTACATATTTTGAAGGTTGCCGTCCTGTTTCGCGAACTCCGGATAAGTTCAGCGTAGCTATTCACAACCATGCGATAGGTTGTCGAATCACAAATTACACATTTTCAATCACTATTTGTCTTGCCCCGACAGCAAATAGCAGTCGAAAGAATAGCGGTCGTCTATTTGATTTAAACTGACAAAATTTTCGGGTTTTGTATTTGTGAACAGCCTTTAGAGGACTCTTCTGATAACACTCATTGATGTTCTGTTCGGCACGAAAGTGTAGCGAACGGTTGTGAATATATATATGTCGGAAATACGTTAAATCAATCGTACTTGACTTGACTAATCGGGACGCCGCCGGTGCCACCAGGTGGCGCCGGACAGAGCCTATAACGCTCAGGCTTGACCAGAGCACAGGAGAGTTTGTTGTTGGCGGGTAAGCAGTGAAGACGTTTAGAAATTGTCGCGCGTTCCGTAATAGTTTTGTCGTATACCTAGTGTGTGATTCGCAAGTGTGATTAATTTGATCTAAGTTACAATTTGTTTTGAACTGCAAGCGGTTTTTTCATTGCGCAATAACCAACACTACCCATAGTACGCCCACAGTAGTTAAAATATGGCTGATAATAACGAGAGACATACCTTCTCCGTCATATATATGACGGCGCCAGCGATGGCTGAGCGATAGCGTCGTCATCATCTTGATTAGGTGGTACAGGGTTCATTGCGTAGGTAATAGAGACTAATAACTCTAAAATGCAATAGTTGAATAACAATAGCACTTTAATAATTACGTTTAATTATTTTACAATCCACAAGATTACCTGGGTAAACCGACAGTTTCATTTTAGACGAGTGACCCGGTTGGTGTCCGAATTCAAAGTGAACTCCGCATCAACCCCACTCTGCAACACGACTCTGTCCACGTGCCGCCGTTAAAATAACAACTGACGTCACGGTGTTTACCACTTCCTTGGTACTACAATAATCAAATGAGCAACCATTTAATTAAACGATATCGTTTTCCACGACATATATATAATACAGGTTAACATTATAACCATTATTTAAACACACAATAACCAGCAGTGTTTTTTTATTTTTGTTTCAATAATGTTATACCCACACAGTGGCGATGCAGTTATCACATAAGCGGTTAATGCAAGTTAAGATAGGTATAATAAACAATTATAAAAAAAAAACTGAAAAAAAAAACGTTTTCAAACCAAATTCCTAAATAGAGCAAAAAATATCAGGAAATAAAACATCCTTGTTATTAATAGGTATAAGTTTACTGACCACCCAAAGGGCAATTGAGATGGCTATGCTTGAAGTTTCCCTAAGTGATCGAATCAGAAATGAAGAGACCCGCAGGAGAACCAAGGTTGGAAGGCCCACAAGATGGACCGATGACCTTGTGTAGACCACAGGACTCCGCTGGATGAGATAAGCGCAGAACCGGTCGAAGTAGCCGTGCTTGTGAGTGGCCAATGTCCTGCAGTGGACGTTTTTAGGATGTAATAATAATAATAATAAAAAAAAAGACGCGGCCGGCCTTGGTCCAGGCCTTGGTAAGGAGCGAGAGGGATTGGGAAGCTGTCACCTCCCTCTGAGAAGCAGTAATGCTCGCGAAGGAGGAGGCGGAGCGCGTGTGGAAGAGGCAATCGTTGCGCCCTCACGCCCATAGTCGCCGCAGGAGGAGACATCCTGGGCGTCGGGAGTCGTTTGCTGACTCCCGGCCACCGTAGGCGCGGGCTTGCGGATGGCGAGCAATGGGCAGCTCGCCGTCCGGTAAGGACCAGGCCCGGGTCGACGGCACGTCGTGTTCCACGTGCGCCTAAAAGAGATGTCAGCATCATTGACGGGGTCCGATAGGGCCGATGCCTGCCGGGGTCGCGGATTGTTCGAAAGAGTTACCGTGGCCCTGGCGCACAGGCAACTGAAGTAACACGGGTGGGTTTTAGTCAGTAAGAGTCTGACACGCCCTTCCACTCCGCCCAGATCAGGAGAGCTCATTTGATGATTTCACACACAAAAAAAAAAACGAGTTTACGTTGGTAAATTTAAAAAACCCTGCCCCGCCGCCGTCCGCCGATGTGCGCTGGCCTTAAACCTCTATGGACACTCTTGATCTACAATTACAGGCACATGAGATGTTTGTTATGGTCTTTACTTCTAGAACAGACAGAACTCATACATGGTGAGAGCGAGTCGTATGTACAACGCAACCTGCTAGGAAGCTGATATCGACATTTTCAATACTAGTGTTGATAAATTAAAGAAAATTTTATATAAAGGCTTTTTAGTCAATTTTCTGTTTTGTTCATATGTGCTACATACTAAATGTGGAAACTTGTAATTGGCCATATTTTGTTTAAACTTTTTTTACTTACTGCATCTGTTTAGCTGTAAGTTTTCCTAAAAAAATAATAAATAAATAAATAATCATTCGCATACGGCTTAATCTATTGTTGATGGCTTACAGCAAAGATAGACTCCAAACATGAAAATGTGATTCGGAAGAAACTCGCCTATTCCCCAAAAGTAAAGATCCCCTTGAAAGTAAGGGCATATATCATTATATTTTATACGTACCCCGCTGATATAAGAGATACGCCACGCGAACGGCTCTGAGCTATAATAATCTAGTGATTTATTTATACTTACCTCAGGCAGGAAATGTAACTCTTGAAAAAAAACTTTATTATGTTTGTATTTACTGTCTGTTCCAAACGGTTCTGATTAAAAATGTAAATAAATGGATCAAAAAACGTAGGTGTACATGTGGATGCCAACTTGTAGCGCCGCTTTGAGTGCTTTCATTTGATTATTTTAATACGATTTTTAATTATTTAAAACCACCTTATCCATGTCTTTCATTTGACGATTGAAGTTATTTTTATAACTTTGATTTTTCAATTCCAATTCAATAAGTAATGTTATTCAAACAATTAGGGGTATATTTTATTTAGGGGTACGTTGCAGCCTATAAATATAAAAATATGGTTAAACAGTCGCTAAGTACTAAGTACTTAACTTTAAGCAAACTACCACTACTGCTACTTTTAGAAATAAAGAGGTTATTGCTGGAAAAAGTGGTGGGATGTAAAGTTAAAAAGAAATACAGAAGAATGTGTTACTAATTCCTTTCAGTGAGTGAATTTAACCTGAACAGGATTTGTTTACACTTTTATCACATACTTTTGGTCCAGACATTAGGATCCTTAATCGCAGACGGGTCAAAAGAGAAGTAATTTTTTTTATCTAATCATCTGACCAGCGGGGTAATTACGAAACACACTAACAGTAGTAACGGGTTTCATTTTGACAGTTGAAAAACATTCATTGCGGTTTTTTACGTTTTTGAGCAGACAAATTTTTCGAAATGCTATGTGAAAAAATTCACAGTAGTAGTATATATAACGAAGTTAAAAGGAAAACTATCACAGCTAAGTAGGCTTCACAAGTTAACGAGTAATAGTCGACCAACTTACATTTGCAGTTGGAACGTATGTGAGAACATGTTTTTCAACTACAATGGTAAGTTTTGTTCTTGGGATAAATCCATTCCAACTACGGAACCCTTCAATGTGCATGGTCCGACACGTACTTGGCCGTTTTTTTGTTCGAATAAACAGTTAACGGAATGGTGATCCTTGAAGGTCGAATTAGGTCATTCCTATTGCAATGCCGTCGTTGGTCCTGATGCAATCCGTATTAACACTACAGGAACAGTACTTATATGTAAATAGACAAAGTAACATTTGACTAGCGATGACGCTAGTAGAAAAGCCAAAAAATATATGGGGTTGACATAAGCTATCGAAATGTTACGTGATTATAGGTCAACGAATAGAAATTAGCTAGACAATGTTAACATCATTCGATTCTGTGAAACGAATCGACAGCGTCGAGCTATTACTTCCGTAGAGATGCGTAGCCAGGTGGCACTTTTTGACAAGCGTTATTGCTAGTTTTCGATTTGTATGATGGAAACATTAGCGAAAGCGATAGCGATTGTAAAAATAGAATCTCTCCGAAGCGAATGCCATTTGTCTAGGCCCTCTGGTCATCATCAGCCTACAGAAGTCCACTGCTGAACATGCTGGCCATAGACCTCTCCAATTGCACGCCATTTAGCTCGATTTTCGGCAACTCACATACAGTTGCTACCAGCTACCCTGCGAAGATCGTCGCTCCAACTAGCCTGAGGGCGTCCTACCTTATGTTTGCCGATTTGCGTCCTCCACTCAAG
The DNA here is from genome assembly GCA_916610205.1 of Griposia aprilina. Taxonomy (NCBI): domain Eukaryota; kingdom Metazoa; phylum Arthropoda; class Insecta; order Lepidoptera; family Noctuidae; genus Griposia; species Griposia aprilina. Next base: position 8,083,391 of record OU744305.1, on the reverse strand, counting down.
AACACGTCTACCCCAACGGTCATGGGATCTACGGCTAATATGGCCGGCCCATTGCCACTTCAGGTTATTTTTTTGACGTCAAAATATTGTAGTTGTTACTAAAAAACTTTATTAAAGCTTTACTCTGCTTCTCAAGAAAGATAATCTTCGCCTTTGCCTAAAAGGTGTATTCCTTGTTAAATTATCACCCTAATTCCCTTTCTAATTTCCTCTGGCATATAAATTCTGTTCCGCGACTCCAGCGTTCCTATTCGCCATATTTCCCTGAGGAATCTGTTACATGGTGGCCATGTCGGATACCTGGAAACGTATCGCAATTAGTAAGAGTTCTTATTAGGTGAACACAACTGTACATGTGCCTGTTAATTGAATTTCTGATCGGTTTTCTCACGTGCATATGTTTCAGGAATTATCAGATTGTTTCGCAATGATTAATCACGTTTGTCAAGCGGGTTAGCTAGAAATATATTGCCGTTTACCATAACCGGCTTCAGTTACCAAAATACGAGTACATTATTTCAATTAACACAAGTGCATTACATTGCATAGTTTAGAGTCACCTTTTAAGCAAGGAATTGCTTGTAGTAGGAGACTTCGCTCTCTGCACTTCCACTTAAGGGGACTATAAGACCTAAACGCAAGTTTTATAATGCCTAAAAGTATATACAGGATAAGTTTTTAACCAGTGGGCAAACTGTAATCATGAATTCAGCACAAATGATTATAGACCCTCTAGGGCAGAAATTCCTCTTCGTTTAAAAAAAAAAAACTGTTGTTTCATAGAAAAGTGCAATACCTACGCCGTCAAAATGTATGGAAAAACTAATAAAAAAAAATTATAACTGACGAAAAATTTCTACACTAGGGGGATATAGAATCATGAGCTGAATTCATGGTTTCAGTTTTCGCATTGGTTAAAAATGTATCCTGTATGATCGACTGCAGTAAACAAAATCAGAAAAATATATGATGTTCTTCAGGATATATGCTAGTTAGATAGTGTCTTGAAAACATATACAACTAATTTGATACGATAAAAAAAAAACACGAAGACACCTCTGAAAAAATATTTTAACGATTAAAAACCATACTAACATACATGCAATCATTCTGTTTTTTTGTCAGATTATTCTACAATCAACATATTACCGTAAGTGTTTTAATTTTTTTAGTCCAATCAATAGACTGTTTGTAATATTATTTTGCAATACATTCTCCCAAGTCTTGTTAAAGAACTGAGCCTCAATAAATTTAAATCATTTATTAAACAGAAACTCTGTCAAAAAGGTTTCTATAAAGTTAAAGATTACTTGGATGACAAAAAGGCTTGGGATTAATTAAGCTACTTCAATGTACCCCCAAGCAACAATCCATTTTATACTGTGATTATGTGTTTTGGAATTAATAATGTCATTTTTATTGAATTACATGACATAACATATTAAGATTTTTTGATGACATTTAAAGAGAAACCTGTCTGTGAATGTGAGTAGCATGCAGGCTAGATTAAATACATGATATTCATTTTAATATTGTGAATGTGAAGACTATGTGGGTCATTGTTGTTTTTTTTTTTTTTTTTTTTTTTCCTTTCATGTAGTTTTATCTTAGTCTGGCAGTTTGAGTAATTTTTGTGGCCTACCCAAATGTCCTTTCTTTGGTATTGTTCGTTGAATCGTTGAGCTCCTTAAGTTCTGAGTTGAGCTGCACGATTACTGACAAATGCGTGCACTGACTGGACAGGTCCACTCAATCTGTGTGGTTTTTCTTCAAAATACCATTTCAGACAAATCTACATGGTCTTCACATGATCTGACCAAGATTATGTCTGGACTTTAAAAGAGACTGTGACCTCTGAGTTTGTTTCGGCCTTTCTTCTCAGAGTAGTCAGATAGGAAACGCCGACCTCATCTAGTTTTAAAATATCATTGACGTGTAAAAGTGTTTGTACAAACCTATTTACAGAAATAAAATCATTTATCATTTATCATTTATTACCAGCGTTGTATCATCGCGCTTTTCTATGCAGTCCAAAAATGACCACGGTTTAGCGGTTGTCAGCCTCTTAACAACAAACAATTTAGTTTTTTCCTTTGAAGAAGGCCACAGACAACGGAGTAGGTAGGTATATAATAAAGTAAAATAAAAAAGTTGGACGACTTATTCAGTTGTCGTGTATGATTTACGAACGTAAACGAGGCAAAAGGAATATGTAAGGATCGTAGCAGGTGGCGTTCTGTAGATTGTCCCTACCATGAGATGAAGGCGTGCCTTTATGTAGATATGAGTAAAACAGTTTATGTTAAATAGCAGTACCATACTGAACTGTAGCATAATTAGAAAAAGGCTAAATCTAGTTCAGGTCCTAGAGTCATCTTATATTTTATAAACGAGATTTGTTAGAAAATGCAGACACATCATACTTTGAATACTCAATTCATATAGGCATCTTTTTGCTAACAAACTTTTCAAACACCCAACAACGCACTAAAAACCTAAACTACCAACTTCACAACAAAACACAGTCCACCACAATACCCAAACAACAACCGTCTAAACGGAGCAAGAAAGCCCAAAATTAACACCACAGCAGCCCGTGTATTTCCGAAGATAAATCTTACATTTGACAGGTTAGTCTCACGATTTATTACAGGCTCCTATCACGGATTTGCTCTGACGGTGTCGGGCGCGACTTTATATGTTCTTTGGTGCTCAATAATGCGTTATATCAACCCTTTTTGGAGAAGAGAAATGGACTATATCAATGTTCGGGTCCTGACAGCGTGCAAAGTAGCAATATGTCTGTCAGTTACTGATAACAAGGGAGAAATGACATTTATGACAATGGAGCTGCATAAATGTTTACTGTCTTTGACTGGCTAAATGGTGATTGGAATCACCATGCATAGCTAAAAAATTGGTGATAGTAAACCTATTTTTTATTAACTAACCTAACCTAATATTATGCTCTAGATCTAAGGTCCTACCACGCGCCGCGCCGATTACCTAATTCAATGCCCCAAAATATGTAATGCGAATGTGTAATATTGCATCCACCTACTCTTTGTGTTTATTACGTTATTTATGCGGTATTATATGTAAAATAGATGTAAATCTGGACAATAAACGATTTAATTTTATTTAATTTCACTTACAATCCTAAACAACACCAGAAAGAATTAAATCAACGCCGTGAAACATAACGAGAATGGTAAATTTTACCAATAACGTTTAATTTAATTTACCAATAATTTAATATTAAAGCAATAAAATAAAACAAGATGGCCACGAGCCCACGAGACCAGCTGTAGTCCTGTCTGTGTATGAAGCGACATAGTTGGTGTTATTACGTCCCGCAGTGGGTAATCGCGGAATGTTTATGTGAAATGCCGCGGCTGTACAATCACGATCATAAATACCTTTTGGTTACGCAAACTCCAAAAGCATTTTTCTCGTGAAATAAAAACTGAAATTTACTGCCTCGTTGGTCTAGTGGTCGCAAGCGCTATTGCTAAGCATGAGGTCCTGAGGGTTTGATTCCCGGGTCGGGCAATGTGTTATTGAGTTTTTACATCAGGAATCTCACAGTAGCAACCCGCTGGGTAATTGCGTAAAACACTTACAGTAGGAATGGGTTTCATTTTGACAGTTCAACAACATTCATTGCGTTATTTACGTTGTCGAGCAGATTTTTTTTCGAACATATCAAGCAATGGATTAGCAATAGGCTTCAAAATGATTCAGATTGTGATAGATGCAAGAGTCTGGATTTGTGCCCGGTTGATGGCGATAGGCTCGCCCCCTATTACATGGGACCTAAAAATTGTGAAAATACCGAATTTCATAATAGTATGGTTTCGAAAATGCTACTTTCGTAACCACAAAATATCTAGAGAAAATCGCTTTTGAATCTTGCGTAATCGTAAGGTATTTATGCTCGGAACTGTTCCTTGCATTTCACGGTAACAGAGGTTCTAGCCTTTATATTGTACGGGATCGTGACGATTTTGTTAAATGCAGATTGTGTTTTGTTTTCCTCATAAGGAAGGTAATACATTTGTTGACGTTTCTTTTACGGCAACGCAACGGCCGCCGGCCGGTATGGATCCGATTTGCATAATGTTATTGGCTTTTTCTGTATTCCATATTGGTATTGGCCATGGGGTGTTCGCCGTGTTCGTTGTCCAGATACCGACTGTAAATTTGCTGAAACTTACGAGTATCTCTTTTGTATTTCTTTGTTTTTTTTTTACTTACCTCGTTTTATTACTATTGTACTTACTTATCTAGGTAGACGACCTATGGAACTTAACACGCCATAATAATATCGAATCCATGAGTTTATACATAAGAATAGAATAGAATAGAATAGAATAGAATTTTATTTTGCAAATATGGGTAATACATAATAGTTCTTAAGCTTACATTTAGCTCAGCCACATTTTACCAATCGGCATGCAAACAATTGAAATGATTTATATCACTATTATTACACTTATTTAGATCAATTTATAAATTACCATTATAAAATTCTTAAATCATCGACTTTATTAAAAATATATGTTTGTATTAAAAGGAAAATATAAATTAGTATCTTATGATTAAATATCATGTCATTACTATTACAAATATCATACCATTGTCATTTCATCATTTAACATGTCATTACTATTACCAATATCATTAAAAAATAAAGATGTCACTAATTAACAAATATTTTTCTCCAATAGGAACTCAATTACACTGTAGTACGTTTTGTCTACCAAAAATTTCCGCAATCTACTCTTAAATTGTGCTGTATTTAAAACTTTCCAATTACTCGGTAATTTATTGTAGATAATGGGGGCCATGCAAGAAACGCTCTTACGCATCAAAGTGGTTCGACATGATACTTGACATAATTTGCTGTTGTCACGCCTATTCCTTGGGAATACAACAGCCAGGCGCTCAAAACGAGATGGATTTTGCTTGACAAACATAGCTACTACAAAAATATAGATACACGGAAGTGTCAGGATTTTATGTAACTTAAAATAAGGCGCGCAACTGTCTGTCGATTTAAGTTTTAACAATGATCGGAGACATCTTTTCTGGGCCTTAAAAGCTATATCTCGATCAGTTGAGTTCCCCCAAAAAATTATACCGTAGCGCAAGTGCGATTCAACTATTCCGTAGTAAGCCGTTAGAAGTGTTTTGACATATACTATGGAGGATAACCTATATAACACATATGCGGAGGAACTCAATTTTTTACACAAACTGTCTATATGTGCTTTCCACTTTAAGTTGCAATCTACTTACAACCCTAAAAATTTGGTATCCTCTGCTTCCTCAATTTTGTCATTTTTGTAATGGATGTTGAGATTAGTTCCGCCAGGAGTACGTTGTCTGAAATGCATTATTTTTGTCTTACCTAAATTAATATTTAAATTATTTTCGTCTAGCCATTTAATTAGTGCGTAAGGTTAGAGGGTTACGTATTATATAATATTATATATATTATATTATATATTTATATACCTAAGTTTATTCTAACTATTTTCAAGATAACTATGGTTGATTCACATATGTTTATAACGCATATTGGTCGACTCAACTACTGTTTAACTTACTTAATGTTGATTAAACAAATATTAATCGCACTAACGAACGATTAATCTAATGGTTTTTTTATGATATTTGATATTTCAACTATGTATGAAATACCTAATGGACGACTCGCCTACAGTTTATTAATACTGCGCGCTGGATTGATTTCTAAAGTGGTGGCTAGTTACAATGTCAAACTCTTTACACGTTACGTGTACACATTTTGTGTTAAACTGAGTACAAATTGTTATTAATATTGTAATTATGGCTGAAAACTAAAAAAAGCTATTTATTTTTTTGTGTTTTCTTAATATTCTTTTTAACGGATAATTAAACAATGGTGAAAACTTTTCTGCGAGCAACTTGGAAGTAGCGCTCACCGGCCGCTGCCGCGGAACCGCTCGCAACGCTCGCTCGGCTCGCGCGTGGTTGGTCACAGTTTTAGCCTAACCTAACCTATTTCACCCAGTTCAAAATGACGAATCATACAATCTGCCGCAGAAATGTTTTTACCATTGTCTAATTATCCACTCGCAGGCAAATTGTTGGTTTATGGAAAGCGGCGCGCGAACGCGCCTGCTTTATGTGCTCTGCGAAGGAGAGGTGCTTGTCCAGGATTACACCCAAGTATTTGTCTCGCTTCTCCCAAGGGATAGGCTTGCCGAACATGGTGATCGGACGGGGCTACAGAACTCCACTTGCTATGACCCTTACATACTCCTTTTGCTTCGTTAACATTCATACATCTGGTCATAGACGCACGTCGGTTGCGAGTACTGCGCACCTGACCTTTCTGAAGAATATCACCAATAAGTTCACTATATGTCTTCCTAAGGCGTCACCTTCCGACGGCGGCATAATTTAATGGAAAATTATTACAGCTTTGCAAGAGAAAATGTGATGCAGAACCTTGCAGCGTTTAATTTTTATCTCAAACGATGTTTAGCGATGATGCGGCCGGCGACGATGCACGGTTTAATTTAATCTGTCACCAACAAAAACGTTTAGCACTCCGTAATGACAATCTCTTCCATTTTTAAAACTAAAACAACAACAATCAACACAATCACAATCAACAACAATCAACACAATGACACACACACACAACAACACACACAATGACACACACAATCACACACACACACACATGTACAATCATTATAAACGCTTATCAGAAAAGAAAGTCGTTTTTCGTGTCTACCTGTGTGTGTGGATAGTTTGTCTAAACTACGCAATGGATTTTAATGCGATTTTCGCAATCATTTAAAGAATTAATTCCGAAAAGTTTATTTATGTACACACAGTAAAATACATAGACACAATATTTATGTAACTTTTTAGTACAACGGTAGGTTAGATATAAGTAGTACAGAAATCTTGATGTTTTGACATGTCGCCACATTACTACATTAGACCCATGAGAAACAGTAGCTAGAGTGTATAAAATTAGTCTATTCACTAACTACATCACTTTTAGCTAGTTTAGCGCTCATACACACGACCGACACGCCTCAACGGCAGAGGCAACCGCAGCCGCCAAAGTGTTGACGTCGGGCGTCGACGTGTGTCCGCGGCTGCCGTCGACGAGGTTTCTTCCGCTGCTAAGGCGCTTCCCCGACCAAACGACCTTAAGCGTTCGGTCCTTCTTTGTCCCGTCGCTGAGTCTCGCTTTGTTTCGCTCCCTGCGCACGCTCATTTACCATAGAATGCACAAAAAAAAAAAGAAAAAAAAAAGACAAGCGATGTTTTGAAATAAAAAATAAAACGTGAATTATTTAGATTTATAAATTATCTATCCATTAGTGTAATCCTCAAATTAATAGAACGTCACCTTTAGCAAAAGATGCATGCAATCAATAATTTTAGACACTTTTTTACAAGGATATTGTAAATGTATTTATAACACATAAAAACAAATAAGAACGTGCAAAGTGAATGAGTTAATAGCTTTTTTTTTTTTTTCCTAATGTGCAGCTCGTAGTTTTGACCACTAAGGTCTTGGCTACTTAACCGGGCAAGCCTGTGGGTGCCTTAAGCTACTAACTTAAAGCCTCCAGCCAGGGGCGAAATTCTTAATTACTAGGTGACCGCACGCTAAGGGCACCCCCTGTGGGGTACGAACCTCGGCTTAGGGCGTTACTGAGGGGAGGGCAGCAAGGTGGGACAGGCTGGATCGAAATTATATTATTATTATTATAAGGGGAATTTAAAGCTACAGGCTCAGCTACGGTGCGGGCTGGCGCGTCGTCGAGCAAGGGTCGGGAGGGGGAGTAAATAGCCTCTGAATAACGCACTATGGCAAGGTTTTGGTCGGGGTACCGCCTTAACGCGTGTCGCTCTGTATACGCACACTAAGAAGAATAACAGCGACTTACATTACTGGTACGTTATGTAATTAACTTGCGGTCCGCTGTATTTTCTGTTCACAGCCAACCGTCCAGTTCTATACAATAATCAGAACAATGGAAGCAACTCAATAAGTTCTTTCATTTGCCAAGAAATGAATTTTTACTTTTCCTACCATCTTGGATTCTTGCCATGCACTAACCCTTCTCGTATCCCAAACTGCTTAGCATAATGTTATTCAATAAATCGAGAATAATGGTCAGTATGCTTGAATGTGTATGACGGTAATGGAGCACTTATTTTGGTTATATTTGAATGGGCAGAGCTCTAAGTAGTGTTGGAGGTTAGTGCATTAGTAGTGAGTCGTGTGTAGGAATATTGTTTTTATTGGTCAAGATGAGCCTTGAATGGCTATCTTTAGTGTAAATTATCGCAAATGGTTCTCGCAACAAAGTACCAACAAAGTCGTCATAAATGTATGTCAAGAGGATTTAGGGTGTGATAGGGCTGTGAACAGCAATGTCTGCCAAGTGACCGCTCTTTGAGAACATAGCTGATTTTTGGGCGAATGTGTACCTACAATGTAGCAACTCGTGTGCTAACTCTACCGTACCGTTTGTATCTTATGGAAAGTACCAAATGCCACATAAATCTAAACTTGTCTCTCGAGTCTCATTTGACTGTAATTTAACCCGTACCACTCAAAACGGCACACAGCAATGCTATTTCGCGACAGAAATAATTATGGTAACAGTACCAACCCCCGACAAGACCTCTCGCAGGAAATTCTGATACTCGACACACTAAATCTTCCACACATTTAATATTAATTCAACTGTGTCATGATCCCACATTCCTCATCTCGCAAACAGTCCCAAATTTTTGACCAAAACATTTGTTAATACAATCCGTCGGAACAATTTACGCTGGATACCTACTACACGTCGTAAGTACACTGGCGATCAAGTTAAACACTCCACTGTTGAAAAGTAAACAGTATCGCTTAGTTTGATGTTCTCAACTTTCTTAGTGCTTGTACACAAGGTGGCAAATTTATTGACCCACTTGAAACGCATTGAGACAGTTTAGTAAAATGAGACAAAATTTGTTAGTTTAGTTAAAAGGCTGTTAGGGAAAATGGTGTGACCAAATTTTTTTTTATTTCGAGATAGCACCTTAGTCTTCGCTTTTAAACTGAGGAGATTAACGTCAGTATTTCTTGTAGGCCCATTTGGCGACGACGCGTACGGTTCAACGTTGACAAATTGACGTATGGTCGGTTCCGAAAGTATCTGATGGAAATGTAGACAAATGAATCAGTGCTACTTACAAACTGAGTGCTTTGATTTGACACTTGATTTGCCACTTGAACGTCCGACCTTGGGGCCTAGACAAAATCCCTTTTCTGTAAGCGTTAACGCCAACGGAAAATCAAATTGTATGGAGTTGACATTTGCTTAACACGTAACATTACGTGTCCTTTCCACACGTAATATCATTGCCATACATTTTGCCGTTAGCGTCTGGCGTTAACGCTATCAGAAAAAAAATTGTCTAGGCCCCCTTGACCGCTGCCGCAGCGTTGACCGTCCGTTCGCGCGATCGGAATTTTTCTACGCCATGCACCCCGGTAATTTCCAACTTAAAGCGTATTATCTAGCAAACTATTGCAGCTATACCAAAATAAAAAATACATGTGTGTAGTTCAAACTATACAAGAGCAATATATTTGAAACCTAAATTATAACAACTAGTCCAAAGTTCTTAAAAAAGCTTGACAATGTGGGTTGAATTTGAGTCAAATATCTGTTCTAAGTTTTTACGAAACATTTTGTAGTTTGTGTCAATAAAACCTATGCATAATTAAATCAGACTAAATAAGGTATTTTTTGATACCCATATGTATATCATATCATTACTTGGAATTTGAAATATTCGGTGTAGTACAATAAACCAAAAAAAACAACCCCTGCCCTTATTGTTAGAACAAAAAGAGTCTATATTTTTTGTTCTGTGTAAATTTATTTTTCTACATTTAATTTTAGATTCTGTCAACTGTCAGATAGTTTATCTTTCATGTTGTCAACGAGAATAAAACAATAAAAACTTTTTTACAAAAAAACAACCGACTTCCAAAAAAAACACTAAAAGACGTGAAAAATAACTTTAATTTCGGAAGTCGGTGCCTTTGGTTTTGTATTTTCGTGTTTGGCCACCGACTTCCGAAATTAAAGTTATTTTTCACGTCTTTTAGTGTTTTTTTTGGAAGTCGGTTGTTTTTTTGTAAAAAAGTTTTTATTTTTCACTTTTTAGTTGCGGTACCTACCCCACACAAATTCGTATACCACTACTTGGTGTGTAAATAACAGTGACAGGAAATTATTAACACATCATCCATATAAACTAAGTGGAAAAAATCTGCAGTATTAAGGATAACTCAAAAACTACTGCTCAGACCTTGATCAAATTTAAATGGGACCACATGTGAAGCACCGCCTATCAAATAAAAAAAGAATCATCCAAATCGGTTCACCCAGAAAAAAGTTATGAGCTAACACACATAAAAAAAAAAAAAAAAAAAAAAAAAAAAAAAAAAAAAAAAAACATACAGACGAATTGAGAACCTCCTCCTTTTTGTGAAGTCGGTTAAAAATATAGGTTCAATCTTAGCTTTTATTTAAATATGTTATTACGGCCAGCCATCCCCTTCGAACCTAACCTGTCCGAGTCGGGGTGCCCCAAGGCCCGAGCTCGCTTCGCTCGCTCTTGCATCGTAAGTTCTCCTAGTTACATTTTTTTTTTTTTTTCCTAATTGGCAGCTCGTAGTTGTGACCACTAAGGTCCTGGCTACTTAACCGGGCAAACCTGTGGGTGCCTTAAGCTACTAACTTAAAGCCTCCAGCCAGGGGCGAAAAATACTTAAATTTAGGTGACCGCACGCTAAGGGCACCCCCTGTGGGGTACGAACCTCGGCTTAGGGCGTCACTGAGGGGAGGGCAGCAAGATGGGACAGGCTGGATCTAAATTATATTATTATTAACTGGGGAATTTAAAACTACAGGCTCAGCTACGGCGCGGGCTGGCGCGTCGTCGAGCAAGGGTCGGGGGGGGGGGACAATTACGTCGGGGGCGTCGCGTAGGACCTCGGCGGCGAGGTCGGAACGATGGCGGTCTGTGTTTGTGAACTGTACTGGTGGCCCTACTGCTCTCCTGGAGGAGGGTTATGGGGTCATCGGGGTCGGACAGGGCATGCCTTGGACGGCGGGTACGACTAATGCGGGAGGGGGCATATCTGGCAGCCTCGACAACCAGAGGGTTGCGATGTGAGGCCGCGGAGTCGAAGAAGCGCTTGGAAATGCGCTTCATGAACTGACGGATAGTGGACTCCTAGTTACAGTAGTAACATTGCCTTTTGTACTCACATACAATCAGTGGGGGTACACTAACTTTCTTCTGAACAGAATTTCTAGATCGTTATAAAAACAAATAAAACAATAAAGTCCAAAGGATAAGCCAAAGTCATCGAAGAAAGCCACAACAAAAACACCACGAAATACAGATAATACATTTAGGCGACTCGAGCACAGAACACTATTACTCCTAGCGGACTCGAGGAGAAACGAAATGAACGAAAACAAATGACAGTGACACATGACGCAAATGGCATATTGTTTTTTTTTTACGTTCCATTTTATCTATTTTGCACGACATTTTACACCACGGACAATATACTAGGACAGATTTAGCTGTCAATCGCCCATTTTAACGTTTCGTTTTCGCTTTTTATCTGATTTCAGGTTAGTTTTTTATTTATTGATTACTCGATAAACATGAAAATGTTTTTGAAAGAGTGGTAGCGTTATAATCGGGAACCCAACCCCTACCAGCTTTAACCCCTTTTACCCCCCAACTCCTACTATACGATACTAGATTCAACCCCAAACCAAAATTTGACGATTGTTATGAAATTGATGATTATTATTCAGTAAATATATCATTCCTACACTCGCTAATTGCATTTTGATCAACATACAACGTAAAACAGAGCTGCAATTTTCAAAAAACCAAAGACAATTTCAATTTGGCGGGCTACATGCTACAGCTGAGGAATCAACTTAAGACTGAACAACGGTAGGTATATTTAATTGCGCTTCATTCATTTTATTCAAAACTTATTCGTAAGCTAAGACGTAAACTTATTTAATAAGTATCATAAATCTCTTTGTTCATAAGTATGTACATTTTCAATTACCGTTTTAATTTGCAAAAGTTCAACATCAGACATTGTTTCTTTGTCTCAGCATCCATTACTTGTGCGGTTAAATAAGGACTGATTGTAATTAAGATATGTTTCTCTTGACAGGTGACATTGCGGGTTTTCTGTTCGGTCAACATCGGGGCAGTTCGGCCCTCTTCGTCTCTCTTCAGATTCGCTTGGACCTTTCTTTGTTATTAGATTCTCTTTTGTTTTGATAAATGTAATTGCTATTAAATAGCAATTACATTCTGGACAGTCTGGATGTTATGTTATGTCCAGACTTCGACAACAATAAGGGAGCCTTGGCATACCTCCGCCGCGAAAGTAATAATGGGAAACCGCTTAACGAATTATGCTAAGAAACATTACTACATTATACCACGATTCGAGTAGCGGTACAGTTGCCAGCACATCAAGTTACTACAAACTGTCAGATTTTCTCATTCGATTTTGAACTTAACTATCAACATTTTAAGGTTTAAATTCATTTGGAGAAGTTTGACAGTTTCGTGTAGCTTGACCTAGTGGCTACTGAACATCAAGAGAATCAGTTGAATTGTAGGAATCAGAGCAAAATCTCGTCGCTTTCGGCTTATTAAATACACTATATTTCTAATTCGGACCTCTTAGATTAGTTTTTCCATAAAGTCAACATCCATTTTACAATAAAATTGAAGATGCGCTTTACAATACTTTTGACTGCTGCAGATTACGTCCTAAACAAACGTGGCATCGCAACCAAATAGCGGTTTGAGCGTGGAGGTGTAACTGGCTTCCAAGCAGATCGGCGAAATCACGTGGGAAAGAGAAAGAATCATAATCAAATCTGTGCGTTAGAACAGGAAGTTTCACTTCTGTTTTGCTCGTCGCACAGTCAGCCCCAAAAAGATGTATACACAGACAACGAACCATTTTATCGTGTACAACCATTTTTCCATAATATTGTATCCACCGTACAGATACAAACATAGTATGCAATTTATTTTACTTAAACACAGTAAAAGTTATGACCCAAAACATATAAACGCCTTATGAGAAAATCTATTTCACAAATATGTATACATTAATCATTCAATAACGAGGTAAACAAATATAAAAGTTCAATTAATTCAAAAGTTCAAGTTCGAGAGAAGGTGTTAAACATACCTAAGTATTTAGTTGAAAATGTGATGCCATAAGCAACTGCCATTTACTTTAAAGCCTCAGACTGACATTTTATTATTGTCATGACAACAAAAATATCTTAAGTTAGTCACTCACCGGTAGCATTTGCGTATAATGTAACACTTCAGATTCGAGTATTTAATCAGTGAAATTGTCCAGGCGAGCATTTCAGTGCGTACCTGTAATGATAATTATATTTCGTAACTTTGCAGCAGTGAGTGCAGAAAACCGAGCATTACACCTCAACTCAAACTCAAACTCAAAACATTTATTTCAAATAAACCAATTACAGGCACTTTTGAATTGTCAAGGAGTCGGTCAGTCAGAAAGATGAAGCTAGTTACCCATTCCAAAGCGTAGTACTCGTAGGTACCTATGGAGAAGAACGGGCAAGAAACTCCATGGACACTCTTTTAAATCAAAATATGGTTACAAAATATTGGTAACATCGTTCATGTTGAAATTGTGCATGTGAGAACGATGCAGAACGTTAAAAGCGTCCGTGATAAAAAGACAAAAGCAATTCAAATATTAAATTAAATTAAAATAAGCCGTGGCAGCTAAGAAATGACCAGTCCCCACTGACGGCGCCCATTCACGAACATGACGCATGGATCAGCACCATTCAGTTCAACCATTTTGAAGGGAACTTAATGATCCAACACACGTCACCACCAGCGAGACATTAGAGTGAGCATGAAATATTCTCAGCCGCCAGGGCACATTCAAGGCAATGGAAGAAAAACCTATTAAATGGTAGATTTATAGTAGGTAGTACACATGTACTATGCAATTATACAATACTAAAACATTGAATTTATACAATGCCAAGATAGTTTTTTAAATCTTCAGCAGCTCCAACAGTAGTTTCAAATGCTAATCAATTAGTTTATGCGCCCTTGCGGAGCAGGACCAGCGTTGAGCCAAGCATTTTTATCAGCGATGTAATCCCCCAACTTATAATATGCTTGGCTGCATAGTGTGCGTATTATACAAGATTTGAATTTAGTTTCATTCAGTTGAAGAATATGGGCAGGTATTTTACTGTAACATTTAAACAGTACCCCATGAAAGATGAGTCTACTTTAGCCAGCCTGAAATCTGATTGAACTAATTGATCCCTATTTCTAGTTATATAATTGTGTCTTTCCACCTGAATCGATGTTACATATACGAATTCTCACAATTCGAGCGGTTACAAAAACAAATGCTCCTTAGTCAGTGCGACGACCTGCCGCAGTATTGTAACGCAATGCTCAAAATCAAACCATGGAATGTTAATTAGATGTAAGTACCCGGTGAGTAACCATCTTACAGTCGAAGCAACATTCGTTACGAAAATTTATGATTTACCAATTGGTATTTCAATTTGCAGCCGCCATCTTGGATTATCATTTTGACTTCACTATCGGCTTTAGCATCCTCCAAAACCATGAAAACGATACCCATGATATATATTTTTTTTAATTTTACGCTGCCGCCATCTTGGATTTTCATGTTGACCTCACTATCGGCTTAAGCACCCTCGAAAACCATGAAAACGATACCCATGTCGAAAATTTATAAAAATAAACTAAATACAAAAAGATATATTATAAAATATTTAAAAAAAAAACTTAAGAAATAAGCAGGTACTCAAATATTACAATATGTCGTATCTCTATGTCTTATAAAAAAATATTAAATATTAATTAAAAAAAATAAAAAACTACGACGATCACTATTATTGAAGCCTAATTGGACTGTTTACTATGATTTTTTTTTCATGTGCTTGCAGTCTGTCTGTAACATGAACATAACTGGCGAACTTTGGGTGTAATATCGTCGCCTTGGATGGAGCTAAGCCATTTGCGAAATGGAGTTAAGTGCACTAACGTGTTAAGAAAGAGCCATAGTGCAGCATAGTCAATAAATCTAACAGATCATGACTGTCATGTGACCTCAGTCATGATATACAATGTTAGATTGTGGCTTAGTTCCAGTGCCCTCCAAGGCGACGATATACACCCCTGCCCAACCCTTTGAAAAAACATTGGCGTGATGTTATGAACAAATCTCATTTTTTCAACTTTTTCACGCAGCTGTGCTTTCGCGCAAGTGTCCTTCGTGCAAGTATCCTTCGCGCAAGTGTCTATCGCGCAAGTGTCTATCGCGCAAGTGTCTTTCGCACAAAAGTCCATTCGGGCAAAAGTCCATTTGCGGAATAGTTTTTATGCGCCAGTGTCCCTTTGCGGAAAAGTCCGTTCGCGCAAAATCCATTCGCAGAAATAACTTTTCGCTCAAGTATGTTCGCGCAAGTGTCTTTATCGGAAATTTCTTTTGCACAAGTGTTCTGCTACCTTCATCTCATAGGGATGACGACAATATTTTTTTTATTTTAATCTCAAGAATATTATACTTATTGTAAAAAGGGTGAAAGCTTAAAAAAACTTGAGTGTTATAAACGTTTTAAAATAACTGCTTGACAAAGACTGCAATATCACAGAAGTGACGTCACAACTATGTAACTTCATACTAGCGCCATTTATTATTCGTACCGCGCGACAAGGACGGGAATAATTCCTTCCAAAAACTTATAAGCGTGTAGCTTCTTCTATTTATTTTTTTTATTTAAATAAATAAAACAATTAAATATTACCATCGATTTTACAGATTTTTTCGATTATCTCATTTTACTATGCCTTCTTCGAAATTACATTATTTGTTCGAGCATTTCTAATATTAGTCAATCCTTAAGCTCCAAATGAATCGGTAATTTATTTATTATTTTGTTCCATCCATCTTTACGCTTACGCCACTAGGTAAGTGCTGCAAAATAAAGAAAATAATTACGAAGAAGAAAAGCTATGTGTTGTTTTGTAAAATGCCAAACAGTAGAAATACTTTTAAAGATATTTTACCCAAATTAAGAATTAATCTAGCGACAAACATACGCCATCTTAAACAGACTGTTTTACAGAGATTACAAATTAATTAACACTTCCTTAGAACTGATTGCAAACCATTTCAGTGAACACCTCAGAATTAGGTATACAGGAACCTAAGCCGAATGCCTCCTAATTAATGTATGTATGGAACGGCTGGAGCGTGTCGGTTTGTGCGGTGAATAATGCCGGAGAGTAATTTATCAAATTCAATACAAATAATTTATTCAGTAAGCTATTTCAAACAATACAGTATTATTCCTTATTCAATTAAATACGTCAGATACGTTGTGCATTTAATGTAGATCGGAATTGCCCTGTACAACATATCATTAAAATGATTATCTTAGAAAATATCAGAGATTTAAAATGCGGGGGCAGCTCGGCCGTCGGGCCGTATGTTCGTCCTGGGTGACAGCGGCGGGGGGGCGCGGCGCGTGCATATAAATCAATCCAATATGTTACTAAATCTAATTATATAAAAGGCAAAAGTGATTGACTGATGTATCAACGCACAAACCAAACCTTTAAGGCTAGAAACTTAAAATTTTGCACACGTATTCCTCTTATGACGTAGGCATTCATTAAGGAAGGATTTTTCAAAATTCAACCCCTAAGAGGGTGAAATAGGGGATAATAGTTTGTATGAAACTTTTTATTCCTTCGACGTATTTGCATGAAATTTCGTATGAATTGAGTACGGCAAAAATAATTAGTTACGTATTTCAGCGTTTTCCAAAATTCAACCCCTAAGAAGATAAAATAGGGGATGAACGTTCTAAATAAACACAGGCCAAACCTTTAAGGCTAGAAACTTAAAATTTGCACACGTATTCCTCTTATGACGTAGGTATCCACTAAGGAAGGATTTTTCAAAATTCATAGGGGATGTACTTAAGTTTTTATGTAACTTTTTACAATACTAGCGGCCCGCACGACTATGTAGAGGTTTTTTAATAAAGTACCTATAAAGAAAGGTTAAAGAAGTTCTAACATCACTGCCAGCAATGTACATAATGGAAACTGCATTATTTGTGGAAAAAAACCCGCATTTATTTGTCACCTTATCTGAAGTTAGAAGAAATCCATTGCGTACTCAATATATTAATAAACTTTGTAATGTTAAATGTAAAACATCCTTAATGAGTAAAAATTTCTTCGGCAACGCTCCAAAAATTTATAATAAAATACCGAATGCCATTAAAAATATGCCATTATTAAAATTCAAAAAGGCACTTAATAAGTTGCTTAGTGACAAGTGTTACTACACATTAGATGAATTTTTGAATGATGGCTCAATATAAACAAAATTACAAAAATTAAAAAGTTATTATTAAAATGCGTCAATATAAATTGTGTGATTTTTTCTGTTTGTCTTTGTTTTTATGTTATATGACAGAAACTTACTTGATGTTTGGATTTGAAATCCATTATTAATATTGACATTTAATATTTTTGGACATTTTTAATTATTTTGACTTAATTTTTTATTGTATTTTAATGTGTTAAACAATGTTATGTATTTTTTTCAATTTGTATTGTTAATTAAATACCATAATTATGCATGATTATCTGAAACTCTAATCTCTAATCTGAAACTTTAATATGTGATCTTGAGATAGAAGCACACCATATTTGTACGCCTTCTGGCATAACATAGCGCTCTTTCATCAAATATAACATCTGTATTGCTTTACCTGTGTTAACAAATAAAAGTGATTTGATTTGATTTGATTTGAAACATAAATACATACATACTACATACTACAATAAATAAAATTGAAGAGTCTGTCTGTAATGTCAAAATAACAGCATTTTTACTAAATGCATATGAAAGTATAAACGGTACTTAAAACAAAATACCAATTTTTAACACTTTTGTCTGTCTGTCTGTTTGTTCCGCGTAATCTCCGAAACGGCTGGACCGATTTTGACGGGACTTTCAGTGGCAGCTAGCTGATGTTATACGAAGTGACATAGACTACTTTTTGTTCCGGTAGTACGTTCCCGTTGGATAATATCCGACATCCACGCGGGCGAAGCCGCGGGCAGCAGCTAGTATATAAATAAAAGTAGCGATCAAGCCACTTTCAGCATATAATTGGTGATTGTATGCTGAAAACGGCTTGATCGCTACCTTTATTTATGTATTTAGTAACAGAATATTCTTAACCAATCCATACTAACAACACATTAGTATCAACATTGCACCCATGCAAAGCCGGGGTGGGTCGCTAGTATGTAATAATAGGTCTTTACCTATGAAATTGCCGTTTTGTATGAAAAAATTTAAACGAATTTTTTTCATGAATTTTTTATTTGTATTAATCGAAGTAATCACCCATGCAATCAATGCATCTTTGCCATCGCAGTGGCAGTTTATTGATGCCCTTCTTAAAGAAATCAGCTGGACGGGAGGCAACAAATTCTTCAAAGGCATTTTGTACTGCCTCTCGGGTATTAATTTTTTTTCCCGCCAAGAAGTTATCCAAATTCTGGAAAAAGTAGTAGTCTGTAGGCGCAAGGTCTGGTGAGTAGGGCGGATGACGGAGAGCTTCCAACCCCAGTTCTTGCAACTTGGAGACCGTCTGCTGTGCAGTATGAGGTCGCGCGTTGTCGTGCAGGAGCAGCGGAGACGAGCGATTGACCAATGCTGGTTGGAGATGCGCCAGCTTCTCCATCATTGTGTTCAGTTCTTCACATTACACATCTGCAGTAATGCTCACCCCGTTTGGTAAGAAGCTGTGATGAATCACACCGGCGCTAGACCACCAAACAGTGACCATCACTTTTCTAGGGGTAAGTTTTCGTTTAGGGCATTGTTTAGGTGCTGAACCAGGATCCAACCAACTTGCTGAGCGCTTACGGTTATCAAACAGAATCCATTTTTCATCGCAGGTAACAATGCGGTTCAAAATTCCTTCATTTGTGTGTCTGTTGAGCAGTGCAAGGCACGTCTCGACGCGTACTTCGCGCTGGCGATCATTGAGTTCGTGGGGCACCCATTTGTCAAGCTTTTTTACCTTGCCAATTTGACGCAAATGGACCAATATTGTTTTGACGCTAACGTCGAAAGCTGCTGCTAATTCAGCCGTAGATTGTGTATCATCAGCTTCCACAATCGCCTTTAATTCGTCATTGTCGACCAAAGTCTTCGGACGACCGCGAGGTTCATTTTTTAGGTCGAAATTTCCAGAACGGAAGCGAGCAAACCAATAACAGGTGGTGCGTTGGTTTGTAGTGTTAGCTCCGTAAACGTCGTTGATGTTGCGTGCCGCTTGTGCCGCGTTGCTGCCACGACGGTACTCATATTCCATAATTACTCGAATTTTTAACGTATCCATGATGACGAAAAAGATTGAAATGCGATGAAAATGTAACACTAATCAATAAAGAAATGACTACTTTTAGAAAAAAAAATCCATGTTTTTAAAATAAAATTAATTTGAAATTAGAATTCTTAGCCAAACAAAAATTATTTTGATTTGAAATGGCCAGTACTGCAGAACGGCAATTTCATAGGTAAAGACCTAATAATTGAAAATAATACCTAAGAATAGAGCGCCGTATGCCGCATGCGACGCGCTCCCGCAAGTGACGTGCGTGAGTGGGACGGAATAACAAAAACATATCGCACCCTCTCGCACGATTCGCAGCGTTCAACTGCTAATAGTGCAGATGTGTAGCCATGTGCATAAATATAATATATATGAATACATACAATTCAATTATAATTAGAAAATATTATTTGGATTTAAAAAAAAAAAAATACCATGCAAACATAAAATAATAAACCATTATCTCAATAATTAATAGCAATTTAAACGAAAAAGAATACTCAAAAATAAAAGACATGTACACGGAATACAAACAAATACATGCCAGTTTGAAGAGCAATAAGACTGGTATATTACTATTAATTATATATTATTGTTGTGTTGTTGTATTATTGTTGTGTTGTGTGTTGTATATTGTTGTTTGTTATTGTAATGTTATTGTATTGTGTTGTGTTGTTGTTATTTGTGTGTTGTTGTGTTTGTATTGTTGTTATTATTGTGTTTATTAGCTTATATTATTATTGTAGGTATATGTTGTGTTGTGTGCTTTGTAGTTTGTGCTAAATAAATTTATTTTCTTTCTTACTTTCTTTTTCTTTAATATAGACTATTTATTTTATTTTCTCGGCCTAAGCATTTGTTGGTGAAAAGCTTCTTTACCGAAAAGTAATTGTTTGCATCTAAATGATTCTTAATTTGTATTAGTCAATCATGTAATATTTATTTCGTAATTTATTTTATAGGTATTTTGTACGGACCTTTTCTAGTTTTGTTTTTTTTTTATTCTAGTTTTTATCAGTGGAAACTTGTAAATGACTTACAATTGCATATTGTTTCAGAATACTGTATAAGTTAGCTGTAAGTTTCCTGAATAGAAAAAAATAAAATAAATAAGTCATCTAATGAGTAGAGAGATATTTCCAACAGGAATTGCTTGAGCCTTGCCTTTAATGAACTTGTGTACAGTATGCTTTTTAACTCAAGCAGTAAGTTATTAAATATTTGAACTGCCTGATAATGCGGACTATGCTTAACTATTCCAAAAGCCGGGACGATTTTGTTTCCAAAGTCTTTTCTACGTGATTTTTCCCTTATCAGCTTTTGGATTACCAGCTTTTGGCTAATTGGATTGTAACACATTCGTCCTGTTGGTTTTCGACTGGTCCTACAATTGGGTATGATATTTAACATAGGATTTCAAAACGACGCTGTTTGGAAACTGTCCAGTGGCCTGGCCTGCCAATGGCGAAGTTATTTTATATGTATAGACATGACACCAATTATAAAACTAACTGGTAGTTCTCACTTTTAATTATTTGCAGAAACCAGAAAGAAATGGAAGACAACCACATTAACGGAACCTCAAAATGTAGTCTATACATAATATAGTCCTCCGATAGATTAGAGTAAGTTGAAATCAAAATTTTATTTAGTGATTCAATAAGAAGGATCAAAAATAAAATGTGAGTAGCACTGAGGAGCCGGAACCCCTCGTTTCATGATGTCACAGTAACCAAGAACTCTCGCTTATCAGCAGAGCACCAGTAAACCTAATTATGAGTAAGTTGAAATCGATATTTAATTGAGTGAAAACTCTCACTCAAGTATCAGCAGAGAGACTAGACGTCTACGTGGGAGATACTTATCATAGTGTACAAGTGTGTGCGCAGACACAGGTACAACTATTCCCACACACTCATAGTCCGATTTTAGAAACATGCAAAGTGCGGAAACATCAAGAATTTTATTCAAAACGTGAAGACATTCAGACACGCTATCTACTCAGACACTGATCTAGGCTAAACATACCAAGTTCTAGATTAAAAATACACTCTACAAGTCCCTATGTAATGTCCATTAAATTATATAATAAACTACCCGCACCAATAAAAAAAGAAGACAAAATGAACATATTTAAAAAAAAACTTGGACAATTTTTGCTAAATAAAAGCTACTACTCGATAAACGAATATCTAAGTGATAGACTTATAAAGTCATAATTTATGTACTTGAGACTTCAAATTTTATTTGTATTTATTTATTATTATTACATCTCTCAACAGATACCTGTTTATATTTTAAATTACAGCGAATAGATTAAATAAAAAATAAAAAAAACTTTCTTTTAGTATAGGTAGTAGTTTGCTTAGTAATGTTATATAGTTAAAAAATGCTTCCTCTCTCCTAACTCAGTTATTTTGCTGTGCCCGACAGGGTCCATATGATCTAATTATAAGTTTACCACCTAAGAATACCTACATGTGGAATGCAATAAAAGTATTGAGTATTGAATATTGATGGGACGGCAATCCGACACGACCGGAGAGAGATCACACGCAGGACCAACAGCTTAATGTGCTTTCCGAGGCACGGGAACTTTCAAACTCCGGGCTGTTACTGAGAAATTCCTAATGGAAAAACCCAATAACACTGCCCGACCTGGGAATCGAACACAGGAGCCCACAGTCAGCAGTCACGCTTGCGAACACGAGACCAACGGGGCAGTCAAACCTCAAAATACACCTATGTTATACGAAAAAGTAAAATCTGAATTGTATAGTTCAGACAATTCTACATTACATCTGGCTCTTTCTGAAAAAAAAAAACAATAGTATAAACTTTTTAGTCCCCAACAAAATAGGCTGAACTGTGAAAGAAAATAAATGTTCATAACCTAACAAATCCAATGAACGAAGTCACGAATAAGCACTAGTTCACACACTAATAAGACATTTACACTATCACGACAAACCAATTTCCAATTATCGTCTTTGAGATCTATTCATGTGTACCGAACCTAATTTAAGCAAATATTTGCGTTTCAACTAATGTACGTACGTCGCGATGATGATATTGGTCCCATGGAGAGAGTTGTTCAGTTTGATGGTCTGTACCACATCCTTAAATTTGGCTGGTCTTTGAAAACTAACCCTGTATAATAAATAATTATATTAAATTATTGCTGCAATTATTTTATTAAATTGATTCCGAAGCATCACACTCGTTCCCACTCCTTGTAGCAATTACTTTTATCCAAAAATATTCAATGTACCTACAGATGTGACTTCGTTACTATTTTATTATATATGTATAGGTAGATATGTCTGAAATCGCCAACCCGTCTTGAGCAAGCCTGGTGATCAATGTTCGTGCCTTCTGTCTATGAGAAGAGGCCTTTGTCTAGCAGTGGGCCAATAATAGGCTGGTATTATTACATTTATTATCATTTTCAGTCCCAAATATAACGTCATGCTTCAAGTTTTTTTTTCCATGTTCCTTATTCTAATCTTATTCTGCTGTATTAACCTTCTTTATGTCCTAAATAATGTTACACGGGTAACAAAACTTGACGTAATAAACTAAGTAAGTCCATAGTGGTCTTACCCTTGTGAATGGAGGTCCCAAATACTTCGCAAGTGCCTTCGGGTGCGTTATAGGGCATTGTGGGGTCGGGTCCGCTTGATGGCAGGATTTTTGCGGCACATAACAGTTTTGTGTGGGTGTGACAAGTCGTTTTGGGCCAGTATGAGACATTTTGTTTGGTACTCAAGCAGTCATCTAGTAAAACTGAGTAGGTTTACTTTGTGAAGATGACCGAGGAAGTTTTGTCGAACAAAATTAATTCGATTTTAGTGATACCTACTTGTTTTATAAAGTGAAAGAACAGGCAGATTAGATTACCCACATAATTGGAGGTGTTAGTACCGATTACACAACAGATCCACACATCATCTTAGGGGGTAAAACCTAAACCAGAACTTTGCGGGACACTAAACGCCCCCAGACGTATTATCAATAAAACTTCTATTGTGTCTCGTTCAGTGTCCTTCAACGGGTTAAAAAATAAAGGCTTCATGGCTGGGTTTCTCTTCTGAGGGCCTAGACAAATGGCGTTCGCTTCGGAGCGATTCTATTTCTACGATCGCTTTCGCTAATGTTTCCATCATACGAATCGAAAACTAGCGATAACGCCTGTCAAAAAGTGCCACATGGCTACGCATCTCTATGGAAATAATCACTCGACGCTGTCGATTCGTTTCATAGAATCGAATGATGTTAACATTGTCTCACTAATTTTTATTCGTTGACCTATGATCACGTGAGATTTCGATAGCATAAGTCAAGCTCATACATTATTTGGTTTTCTACTAGCGCTATCGCTAATCGAATGTTACTTTGTCTAGGCCCTCTTGTTCTCTACGATCTACTTCGAAACTGCAGATAACGATACCACAATGATTTAATCACGGTGCAAATGCTTTTAATTTTCTACTCAATAGAAACCAATTAGATCCCGCACAGCTTTCCTACTGGCTTTCTGCTTCTCGTCACCCTGGGTGCAATAGAAATTCTTATTTCTTTATAATTGTAACCTTAAACACAAATAAACCGAGGCACTATCCTGGTATCCCACTGATATTTCCCCTAGGTAACATTTCACTAAGATCCATTGCTTCGTTAGGTTTAATTTTCTTTATCTCCTAATTTTAAATGGACCTTCTAGCTTTTAATGAAGGACTTTTCTCTGCAATTAATGGTGTTTCATGATTGCATTTTTCTTTTGTAGGTGTCAAGCTCCTGTTTGGGCCAATTTCATTCAAATTTGTTAATTTTTTTTGCGGCAAAAACTGAAATAGAAACGCTAGAATAATTTTAATTCGGGATTGATTCATATCTATTTTTAACCGACGCGGCTTCGCCCAAGTGGAGGTCGATTATTATTACACACGAACGTCACACCGGGATAAAAAGTATCCTATGTCCAGATCTTGGACTACCTGCCTGCCAATATTGAAATCCGAATAGGTGACAGACTCACAGAGTTACTTTCGCATTTATAATATTAAGTATGTTGGAAACATGGACTGTTTGTTTCTAAAATTCATAATAATTATAACAGACATATGCATACCCGCTGACAAACAAATCAAATCAAATCAAAATATTTTATTTCACGTAAACCAACATGGGCACTTATGAAACGTCAGAAGCTAGGTGCACGGTTCCAATTGGTTGTTTCCTATGGAGAAGAGCCGGCAAGAAACTACACGATTACGGTCTTTTAAAAATAAGGGGCTTTTACAATGTTTCAAATTACAGTGTTGATAGATATGGGAGGACAGTGTGACAGTAACAGGCAATCAACAGTGCAAGGTGCACTGACTGGACAGGTCCACTCATTCTGTGTGGTTTTTCCTCAAAAGACCATTTCAAACACAAATCTACATGGTCTTCACATGATCTGACCAAAATTATGTCTGGACTTTTAAAGAGGCTGTGACATCTGAGTCTGTTTCTTCTCAGAGTAGTCAGATAGGAAACGCCGACCGCATCTAATTTTAAAAATATGATTGACGAGTAAAAGTGTTCGTACAAACCTACTTACAGAAACAAAAGCATTTATCATAATCATTTATAACAAAATATAAAAAGGTTTACAAATCTACAGTCTAGAGTAACGGTAAAAGGATATACTTTTTGCTCTATACAAACCTTTCCAAGGTACAGAAAGTGCGCCATGACTAAATGAAATACACCCGCCGAAGTTAGGCTATTGCCACACGATATTTTAAAAACTTGTTGACAACTTGACTGGAGGCAGATTTATTGGTAAAACTTTGTGATTTTAGTTCAACCCAACATGTGGTCGATTGATTTGAAAAATAGATTTTTTCGAAACTTTTCTTATTTAGGCCCTACCAATATGAAACTTGCAATTTATTAGAGAAGTTTCTGTTATGACTGGGAAAGGTATGATCACAAAGAGCATACTAAATAAATCTTGTGACTTTTCTCCGTATGGTACATGCAAATGGCCCAAAAGGTTAGTTGCATTGTAATGCATGTTTATTTACAGTATAACTCCGCGTTACAGTAAGGTATAAAACATGACTCTACTATTTTCGTTTATCGTTACAACTAAAACAAGTAGCAAGCAATTTGTAAAGACTAAGTCTATACACAACTTGTCAAAAAGGTGAACTAAATAGTTAGCAATACATGTCTGAAATAACATCAATGCATGTATCATAGATACATGTTTTATTAACCGACTTCAAAAAAAGGAGGAGGTTCTCAATTCGACTGTGTGTTTTTTTATTTTTTTATTATGTATGTGAGCTCAGAACTATTGTCTAGGTTAACCGATTTGGATGATTCTTTTATTATTTCATAGCTGGTGCTTCACATGTGGTCCCATTTAAATTTGATCAAGTTCTGACCAGTAGTTTTTGAGTTATCCTTAATACTGCATATTTTTTCCACTTAGTTTATATTGATGATGTGTTGATAATTTCCTGTCACTGTTATTTACATACCAAGTAGTGGTATACGAATTTGTGTGGGGTAGGTACCGCAACTAAAAAGTGAAAAATAAAACCTTTTATACAAAAAACAACCGACTTCCAAAAAAACACTAAAAGGTGTTAAAAATAACTCTAATTCTAATTTGGAAGTCGGTTGTTTTTATGTAAAAAAGTTTTTACACAACATGTTCTTGACAAGACTTGTGGGAAACAAGTATTACAACTCTTATATAGGTGCAAACGCGGGATAAGGCTAGATTCATGGGGCGATATGGTTTAAATTGGATGTTGTAATATAATCTTTTCCTTTATGCCGTTTGTGCCGTGTGAATAAGCGGCAAGTATGTTAAAGAGGTATGAGGACCAGGGTGTAAAGTTCACTCATACCTCCATAGAAAAGGGAGGATCCTCCGACCAGACGGGTGTTGTCTCTGGTGGGCAACTGCCCGACGGTTGATGTCACGACGTTGTATATATGCTAGTTGCGCTGTAAACTCTACCTGCGCGATGCAGGATTTTGCGTGACGTCAGTGTCAGGCGTAGCTCGCATGTGGCTATGTAGCCGCCGCTACAATGTAATTATTTCCAAAAAAAAACTTCTAAACAAATGAAACTCATTAGCACTACTTGTAATAATGTACTTCCTAACACATACATTTAGCACTTGGCTCTAATGTGTTGGCAACAGCCCAAGCTGGCTAGAACAAATAGTTCAGCTAGAATAATGTTCGCTTCTTACTATAAAATAATGCTATCTGGGTTTTTGAAAAATGGTTAACTTTGTTCTTCATTCCTGACGTCAATCTAGCAGAGTGATAGTTAAACCACCTTGGAAAATTATCATTGCATATTTAAAAATAATTACTAGCTTACCTTACTTAACTAATAACTTATTTTATTGGATGCCTAAATTTGGTATTCCTTCAGGAAGGCAATTCTCACGAATCTCGCATGTGACATTGTCGTTCGACTCGTACTTTTCCCTCATAAAAATCAAGTTGAGCTATTCTCATGCCATGTATAGCCATGTCGATTAGAGCATTTCTCGCAGGAATGCCACGCCACATGTCTAAGTTTACACGCGACATGCAAAGAGTGGTCGGGACCAATCGACAAGGACACGACGTCATGTCGACCGGCGTACGAACGTCAAACAGACTTGTTGTGTCAATCATGATTGTGTCAATTGCGAAAGAAAATCTATATATATAAAAATTAATCCCCATTTCCCTTGGTCACGCCATCACGCGTGAACGGCTGGACCGATTTCACAAATTTTTTTTGTTGTGTTCGTTGTTGTCAGGAGAAGGATCATATGAAATAAAAAAATAAGGAAGTTGATCGGAACATTACAAATTTTAAGCAAACTTAGCGCCAATATAAATTTTACATAACTGTCAGTTGTTTGAAATAACTGTCAGCGATTTACAGAATGCGCGCTGCAAATATCGTTTAATACAGATGGATTGGTTGATAAATGAGTCGATAGTTTTAGTTTTAGTCGATAGTCAAAACTAAAACTAAACGACATATGACATTCATAGTTAAGACAGGACAACGTCTGTCGGGTCAGCTTGTAATAAATATTTTTTAATAAAATGTGTTACGAGTTCATAAACTCTAATATGTTTATGAACTCGTAACACATTTTATTAAAAAATATTCATTACAAGCTGACCCGACAGACGTTGTCCTGTCTTAACTATGAATGTCGACGCTGCGATTGCAACCACAAGCTAAATTACCCGAATAAACCTTCAGGCCTCCGCCAAAGGTGTCAACTGTTCACTGCTTGTGCGGCGTCGATGGATGAGACACATCTGAGATAAAGAAGCTGAAGGCGCCGACTTCTCAAACCATTGAGATCTAAAACCAGTCAAGTGGACGAGGGCGGCTTTAATCTGCAAGCACAACAAACGCGGTACCGGAGTGGTACCGCGTTTGTTAAGGGACTCATTGGCACAGAACACTATTATTCCTACTCATTGGGATATAACTTGCTCATGTGGTCAAGTACTACTGAGGTATCCTATAAAATGGAATACTTCAGCAAAGGGGGCTGAAGACGGAATACTCCCTTAAAAAGCTTTTAATTCTGTTGTTTTCTCCTATATTATTGCCCATCAATAGGGCTCGCGCAGATCTACAAGAGTTTAAAGTTCTATATTGGAATCCCTCTTCATAAAGTTTGTTACGAAAATAAATAATTTGTGGGACCGATGTATTATACAAATCTAAATCATTATTGTTACTAAAGTGGAACCAATTTTTTTGGTAAACATCACATTGTTTAAATGAGTTGTCGGACAGAGAACCTGCCATAATTGCGGATGGGGGTTCAAAGCTCTCCGCACAAAATCCCTGCCACCTAATCTTGGTGTGCATGTTGAAATTGGTAGAATGGAAAGAAAAACACTCCAAAAGCGAGGATTTTTAAGCTGCAGTGTTCACCATCCTCTTGCATATTTCCCGGTTGGGTCCACAGATATCGAGAGAGAAGTAGCTAAGGTCAAATCAGTACTGATGGAAGGACACTGAAGCTGTCGCGGATGAAGTCGAGCAGTACCTACTACAAATTTTAAGTCCTACATCCTCTAGGCTCCCGCGCTGCAAAAAGCTGCTGTTCTTAGCCCACAATTTTGCCCGGCAGGAATTCCGTGTAGATGTTACAGGGAAGCATGACCAAGCCCAAGTGTGTTGTGATAATTATGTTTTTCGTGGTTTATACTTAATTTTTATGTATCTCTCTGTGATGTATTTATGCAAAGGGTTACCTGAATTATGATATAACTATGATTATTGTATTACAACAGGGCCATCAACATGATGCAGAATTTCAAAAGCATTCCAAACAATAAAGATTTCAAATATGTTTTAATGTTTTTCAATATGAAACTTATAACTAACAAAAATACTGTGCTTATACAAAACATTATAGGAATCAGTAGTTTACATGGTTAGTCGGCGTCATGTGTAGCGCGCTGATCAGTATTAGCCAGTTTAAGAATCGCCGGGACCATTACACCTCTTGCCCAGTCTTCATGAATTTCGACAGACGTTCGTCAAGCAGTTTCATCACAAACAAATTGAAATTCGTGCTGTGATGAAACTCCTACCGCTTGACTCTCGGGGAGGAAATTTGTATTCGCAAAGATTAACAATCTTTTCAGACTTTTTAGAGTAATGTAGCCGGAACACGTAGATACAGCTGCGTTATTGGAACGGTAGGACGCAGCAGCCATTCTGAGAGCATTCTGAGAGCCGGTGACTCGGTCCGGTGTTGACGACAATTACGCTTCCCCATCTCCATCTTTACAAGCCTTAATGTTATTTCGGTAGTCATCAGTTTACTTCATTCGTAGACATTCAGTATTTATATAATTATGTTGGTAACCAATGTAAACAAACAATTATAAACGACTTTAATGTGACGTGACAAAAATAGTTGTCATAGACAAATCAGCACCAGCCATGTAAGCAAAGAGAACTTATTTAAATCTATTACTAATAATAAAGCTGAAGAGTTTGTTTGGTTTTTTGTTGTTTGTTTGAACGCGCTAATCTCAGAAAATATGGATTTGAAAAATTCTTATTTCATTTCATTTCAATTCTTGAGGAAGGCTATAGGCTATTTAACATCACGCTAGGACCCTTAGGAGCCGAGCAAAATGAAAAAGAGTCAGAAAGATAATCGAAAACGAAGTAATAGCGCGGGCAGGCGATGCGATGCGACGAGGTGGGTCGGGGGAACAAGAAATTTCGTACGTAGTTGAAGTAGCAACCAGAAAGCTTAGGTAAATAATAAATTGAGTTACGAAATCAAAAATTTATTACTTATTTGATAAATGTTTACGAGCTAGGTAAAAAATGGCGCTCAAAACATTTAAACGACTTAGAAATTATTTTTAAAGATTGTTGTTGACTTCTTAACCAGTCAAGAGGAAGAGGAGGGTTTTACTCTGGTTGAGGGCAAGAAGGGTCGATTGTGACGCAATCGCAACAAAACAAGGTACCGCTCCTGGAAGCGAGGATTTTCGAGCAGCAGCGCCCACCTTGCTCCTGTACATTTCCCGGTTGGATCGACAGACATTAAGAGAGAAGGAGCCAAGATCTAATCCGGGTCGAAGGAAGGACGACGCAATCGAGCAAGACTACAAAATTTAATTCCTACATCCTCCAGGTTCCCGTGCTGCAAAATGATGTCGTCCTCAGGCCAGGATTTTGGCCGGGTGGAGTTGTGTATAGATGTTACAGAGAAGCATGACCAAAATTAAACACTCATGTGTGGTGAATATTTTTTTGTGATTTATACTTGGTGTATACTGAATTTATTAATGAGTCTGTAAGGTATTTATATAAAGGTTCTTTTATCACTAGAAATAAATGATATATCTTTACCTACTCAGCTATTTTTATAGTACCACCTACAGTACCACCAACATGATAGATAGTGTTTCAAATGCATTTCAAACAATAAAGATTTCAAATGTTTTTATTTTATCATTTTCAATGTAAAACTGATATAACTAACAAAAATACTTTATGTAAACAATACATTATAATAATCGCAAGTTTACACGAATAGTCGGCGTCATGAGTAGCGCTGAGTCACGTGCTGTCCGCGAACTTAGGGATAGCTGGACCATAGCACCTCTCGCCCAAAGTCTTCATGAATTTCGACAGATGTTTGGGCGGTACTTTGACCACAAAGAAATTTGAATTCCTGCTGTGACGAGACTCCTAACGTGACCCTCAGGGCGAAATTTGCTTTCGCAAGGATTTCCCAACAATCTTTTGGGCCTTTGTAAAGAAATGTAGCCGGGACACGTAGCTACAGCAGCGTCGTTGGAACAGCAGGACAGTCCGGTTCGTGCAATACCGTACTCTTTACAACAACAACACTTCCTCTTCTTCTTCTCCATCTTAATAAGCCTTGATGTTATGGTGGTAGTCATCAGTTTACTTACAATATCATTGGCAGTCATTCTGTTTTTATTTATTTATTTAATTTATATCTAGATATCCTATGTAAGCAAACAATAAAGTTATGACTTTAATTTGATGTGACAAATATCGATGACATTGACAAATCAGAATTCCATTGTAGCAAATACTAAGGAGAACTTATTTTAATGTTAATAATAAAATAAAAATGGAGTTCCGAAATCAATTATGATGATGATATTGATAAATGTTTATGAAATACGTATATAATTCTGCTCAAACCATGTTTTTGAGTTAAACATCATTAATAAAGATGGTCAATCGTGCAAGAACGATTGCGTTAAAAAAGTAGCAGCGTTATGTGGAATGGATTACTTCGTACGACGCATAATGGCAACATTTTTGTCCCTAGACTCGTGATTTACAATCGACTTGTAGTGAGAATAGAAGAAATGGGATAATGTCACCATTTTACAAGCGACAAAGAGAGACGAGCGACAATGACGAATGCGTCATCAACGAGTGTAAGCGCGAGAATTGCCTTCCAGGTCTTTAAGAACCAAACAAGAGTTGTTGACTGCACCAGAGAGTAAATAAGGAAGAGAGAAAGAGTTTTCTAGAGAGTTCTAGAAGAATTCTGATAAGAATAAAACGAACCGTATGTATTAAAAAAAGAAATACAATCACTGCACCATCTAAGGAGAGTTGACAAACATAATTATAAATATTTGCCAAACGCATAACAATAGGTAATTTCAGGACATTTTCCTAATACCCGTTAGTATAGAATACACCCCTCTTGTGGTCCACCGAACCGTTAGGACATAAACTCTAAACAATGTGTTTCAAAATAATCCTCTTAGAAAATAATGCTTCTAGTTTCGGCACCACAAAATGTTCACCAGTTCCTTTGACACGAGAATTTTAGGAATTTACTTAGTTTCAGGGTTAAGAGGATGTAAGCTGCATATTTTTGGACATAACATCGGTTGGATGCGGCTTTGACGAATTTAAACGTGCAAAGTTTATTACTATATCACAAAGAAAGGTGGTTAAGTAAAGTATCTATAGTAGCTATAAAAACATCGCCAACAATTTTGTATTCACAATTTTGTCAAGAATTGTCTTTACAGTCGAATGGAAATCTAGTTTTGTTTTCAAGAAAAACTATACTCGCAATTCATCTATGTTTCCTATAACAAACATACGTCCTAGTAATTAAGTTACCTATACCTAGGTATCTCAAACGACATTTAATGAGAATCTGCTCAATAGCTATCACTCCATGCCCTACTGATTCCTATCCGGAAACCCATCTACGTATGCATAATACTTATTTAAATAAGATTCTTTGATGCGCCATTTTCTAGGAAAACGAACATTACCTACGTTGCAAAACTTCACGATATTTAATGATATACCGCCAAAAATATAATAATAATAAACAAATAATAATAATTGAATTGCATGTATATATTTTTTTTATATAAAATTGTCGCCAGTTATTTCCGCATCATGCAGAAAATATTATGAGTATTTTTAAGTT
This sequence comes from Griposia aprilina, assembly GCA_916610205.1. Lineage (NCBI taxonomy): Eukaryota > Metazoa > Arthropoda > Insecta > Lepidoptera > Noctuidae > Griposia > Griposia aprilina. The sequence continues at coordinate 8,050,758 of OU744305.1, read as the reverse complement.
CAGTATTTCTTTTTCAAATATCCAGACAGGCGGTCTCTTCCTCTATTCCAAGTTATTCGACAGTAAAAGTAAAACATCAGCAAAATACCAGACAATATAAAAACTTTTTTACAAAAAAACAACCGACTTCCAAAAAAAACACTAAAAGACGTGAAAAATAACTTTTATTTCGGAAGTCGGTGGCCAAAAACGAAAATCGGACTTCCGAAATAAAAGTTATTTTTCACGTCTTTTAGTGTTTTTTTTGGAAGTCGGTTTTTTTTTTGTTAAACTTTTTATTTTTCACTTTTTAGTTGCGAAACCTACCCCACACAAATTCGTATTCCACTACTTGGTATGTAAATAACAGCGACAGGAAATTATCAACACATCATCAGTATAAACTAAGTGGAAAAAATATGCAGTATTAAGGATAACTCCAAAACTACTGGCCAGACCTTGGTCAAATTTAAATGGGACCACATGTGAAGCACCAGCTATCAAATAAAAAAATAATCATCCAAATCGGGTCACACAGAAAAAAGTTCTGAGATAACACACATTAAAAAAAAACATACAGTCGAATTGAGAACCTCCTCCTTTTTTTGAAGTCGGTTCAAAACCAGTTAGTTTGAAGAAGAGGGGAGCCTGTCCCCCCGCCATAATTATAGTTTATCGTACAAATACCAAGAAATTTTCATATGCTCATAATTATGAGGACCATTATACTAGTACCTACATGGTTCTCATATTTTATGACAAATTTTTCGAACATATTATGAAGCAATGGATTAATAATAAGCTTCAAAATGATTCAGATTTCGGTTGATAGTGTGTTACGGAATTTAAAAGAGACTGACCTCTGGGTTTGTTTCGGCTTTTCGTCTCGAGAGTATTTTGCTAGGGAAAAACAATCTCATCTTATAGTTTTATAAAATAATCAGAAATTTACGTGTAAAAGGGTTATTTTAAACCAATTTACAAAATAAATACCATTTATAGTTTAATGTCTAAAACACTTGCCTTCTTTAGGAAGCCGCAGGAGTCGGTAAAAAGAAACAAAAATTTAATGAAGACATCTGTGACAAAATCTCAACTACAGCTATTTCTATTTAAATCAAACTTTGTCAAGGTAAAGTTAGGTCTGAACTAGATGGCTAAACTTGGCAAATGGACTGTCGATGTCGGCCGCCCGAACCAGATGTACCGCCGTTTGCCAAATTATGCTCGTTAGTCTGCACAGAGCTTTATTCCGTGTTCATTAGAATTGTGGTTGTTCATTTGAATTGTGGTTTGATCATTTGAATTGTGTTGATATTGTGACGTTAGCATTATCGATATGACGTCAATATGACACTTTTCAATATACAGGTTGTAAAATGACGCATCACAAAGCCGTCAACTACTTATTCAGTACATCAAACTGAGCTAGATTGTACAAATATTATCGCTGGGAACCACTTTTATTTTTGGTTTGAATAGTAGGTACCTATTTACACGCTGAAAAAAAATTTACTTATGGGTGCACGCAACGTTTCAACGGACGTGGAGGTATTATATAATATAGCAAATTAGTTACTTTAAAACTTGTTTTCGTAAAAATACCTCGCAAAATTTTTTTGGAACTTTGGCCCCATCAATACCTCCGTAACCAGATGGTTTCCAGGTATGGTCCAGTATAAAATAATGATTTCAATGACGGGAAAAACAAGGGACTCTCTTTACACCCGTTATTAGATATACTCGATATAATAGGTCTTTACCTATGAAATTGCCGTTTTGTATGAAAAAATTTAAACGAATTTTTTTCATGAATTTTTTATTTGTATTAATCGAAGTAATCACCCATGCAATCAATGCATCTTTGCCATCGCAGTGGCAGTTTATTGATGCCCTTCTTAAAGAAATCAGCTGGACGGGAGGCAACAAATTCTTCAAAGGCATTTTGTACTGCCTCTCGGGTATTAATTTTTTTTCCCGCCAAGAAGTTATCCAAATTCTGGAAAAAGTAGTAGTCTGTAGGCGCAAGGTCTGGTGAGTAGGGCGGATGACGGAGAGCTTCCAACCCCAGTTCTTGCAACTTGGAGACCGTCTGCTGTGCAGTATGAGGTCGCGCGTTGTCGTGCAGGAGCAGCGGAGACGAGCGATTGACCAATGCTGGTTGGAGATGCGCCAGCTTCTCCATCATTGTGTTCAGTTCTTCACAGTACACATCTGCAGTAATGCTCACCCCGTTTGGTAAGAAGCTGTGATGAATCACACCGGCGCTAGACCACCAAACAGTGACCATCACTTTTCTAGGGGTAAGTTTTCGTTTAGGGCATTGTTTAGGTGCTGAACCAGGATCCAACCAACTTGCTGAGCGCTTACGGTTATCAAACAGAATCCATTTTTCATCGCAGGTAACAATGCGGTTCAAAATTCCTTCATTTGTGTGTCTGTTGAGCAGTGCAAGGCACGTCTCGACGCGTACTTCGCGCTGGCGATCATTGAGTTCGTGGGGCACCCATTTGTCAAGCTTTTTTACCTTGCCAATTTGACGCAAATGGACCAATATTGTTTTGACGCTAACGTCGAAAGCTGCTGCTAATTCAGCCGTAGATTGTGTATCATCAGCTTCCACAATCGCCTTTAATTCGTCATTGTCGACCAAAGTCTTCGGACGACCGCGAGGTTCATTTTTCAGGTCGAAATTTCCAGAACGGAAGCGAGCAAACCAATAACAGGTGGTGCGTTGGTTTGTAGTGTTAGCTCCGTAAACGTCGTTGATGTTGCGTGCCGCTTGTGCCGCGTTGCTGCCACGACGGTACTCATATTCCATAATTACTCGAATTTTTAACGTATCCATGATGACGAAAAAGATTGAAATGCGATGAAAATGTAACACTAATCAATAAAGAAATGACTACTTTTAGAAAAAAAATCCATGTTTTTAAAATAAAATTAATTTGAAATTAGAATTCTTAGCCAAACAAAAATTATTTTGATTTGAAATGGCCAGTACTGCAGAACGGCAATTTCATAGGTAAAGACCTAATATTAGATATTTATTCGTTCTACTGCTGAACATGGATGGACCTTTGAAACTCCCAATTTCAAAAAACATGGTCGTACAGTCCAGTCGTCGAGAGAATGCATTCCTGACACCTACATCCTAGTTTCGTAACACTGTCAATTACGATCTGAATTATTTTGAAGCCTGTTGCGAATCCAATGCCGCATAATATTTGAAAAAAAAAATCAGCTCAACAACGTAAATAACGCAATGAATGTTGTTGAACTGTCAAAATGAAAGCCATTCCTACTGTTAGTGTGTTATGCAATTACACCGCTGGTCTTATTCATTTCTCTTAGCACACTAATTGGTGACCGCATTTTGTTATTGTAGGACGCAATTGCAACCTTCCTTCTCATATCAAACTGTTTCAATTTCAAACGCTAGTAGGTAAACTCTGTAGAATTACTTGCATCCGTTTTAACACTTCCTCAATATCGGGTTTTCGACTATATTCACGTTGTGAGCGCAGCTTTTATTTTATTTCGAAAAACAAATCTACGGTCCATTTGCTGGAACTAGTTACCGACGCCAATACCAACTATTCCGAAGGATTTGATGCATTTTAATTTTAAATTTTAAATAAAATAAAATTGCTGAACTAAGTCCATATAAATACATTGCAAGATGTTGAGTGAATACGCAGTTCACCATGTTCTACCTATTAGGGCATGCAATAATACCAGCCTGTTATTTTTCCACTGCAGAGCAAAGGCCTCTTTTCATACAGACGACACGAGCAATAATCACCACGTTTACAGAAGCCGGGTTGACGAAACAAATTATAAATTACCTACTAGCTTTTGCCCGCGTGGAGGTCGGAAATTATCCCACTGGAACGTACTAACGGGATGAAAAGTATCATATGTGTTAATCCAGATTATAAATTACCTGTGCTCCAAATTCCATCCAAATACGTTCCGTAGTTTTTGCGTGACAGAGTAACAAACATCTATCCATCCATCCACCCATCCTCACAGACTTTTACATTTATAATATTAGTAGAAAGGATAGGACAATGGCGCAGGCCACCAAATCCTTCGAACTGGAGCACACTACTGCGGGCTTAGCATGACGCTATCTATCTCTTCGAAGAATAGAGACGGCTATTCCCATACAAAGTGACATTTCGTTTCTCTATTTTTGACATCGCACCGTAAAACTCCTTCTAAAATCTGTCATTTTGTCTTTCGTTTCTGCCGATCGTTATCTAGAGACTATTTCAGAAGACAGTTGTCTAAGGTAGTGAAGACAAATTGATTTTTTAATCGCCATGCTATAGACGGTAGAAAACTTTTTACTCGACGGCCACAAAGTATAAAAATGGAAAGGAAAAAAGGAATTTTTCACTTTTTGTATGGAAAATGTGAAAAATTATTTCCTACATCTTGAGTTTTAGGGGTTTAAGGGTTTCAAAAGGGGGTCGAAATTTTCATTATTTTTGCGATAGGACACACCATTTTCGAGATATAAGCAAAATAAAAGATAAACGTTAATAAATTACTGAATTTCGTAAAAAGTGCAGTTGACTCTTTCTACTTTGCTGCCGTCGTCCTGTCTTCACGAAACGTCATTTTTGTCTATTCTTCCGTCGACAAGACGGTGCTTGTGCTACGCCTGCTGGGTGACTTCACTAACATCTATGGCGGTTGTATATCTAGTTGTTTCTTCGGCCAAGCTCTTTCACTGCATGACTGCATTGGCTATATTCCCAGATATATCGACAGGGCAGTATCAACATCTAATAACTAAAAAAACATGATTTTACAGGAGACGAAAAAAACGTATCTTTTGTTAGCTATCGTTATCATTTTATTCAATTATGTAAAGTAGTGTTCTAAATATTATTTATTTTTATAATCATGTATTGGCAGTTTTAATATTTTATTTTGTAAGTGCCCAAGTGAAATTACATTGATTATTATTTGCTAAACTGACTTTTGCCGGTTGACAGCAACTAGCTGTCAAACGGTAGCCTACGTGTACAGTCTCACTTGGGAACATGGTACTGAAGCTTGAACACTCGTGGGGTGATGACGTATTTTATGTATTTTGAAATAGTGTTAACAAAGGGTAGTAATGTTATTAAACTGATTATAAAGCTATACAGACTTTGCTTTCTTTGCAACTTTATAGTGGATTACACTTTTGTATAGTTTTTAATATTTTATTAATCAAAAAGCTACTTGTATTTAAAAAAAAATTAGGAAATGCTTGTGATGGTGATAATGATTTTAGGCCTTATGTCTTTTACCTACGACATCGTCATCGTCGTTTTGTCATATTTTACCTACGAATATCCAATAAAGTGAAAATCGCTAAAATGTTAGTTATTAGATATTGATACTTCGCCATAGATAACGCGTTAGGTAATACCTACTTACCTTTAGCATTTTATGCAGAAATCTATAAAACTACAATCCTTACGGTGACTCTAATTTAACGCGAAGCGTCTGCTATTTAAATATCTTTCATAAAATGTTTTAAACCCCATTTACTAGTTATGGCATCTGCAGGTTCCGTTATCGTTTAAAACGTAGGAGTAATACGGTCGATTAAAAACTACCAGGGCCGGCAGTCTCGCCTAGATAGCGACGCTGTCGCAAACTACCGATCGCTAAATATTATGGTGAATCCTCAGTTGTAACCCGCCAAATTCAAATTTTCTTTGAATTTGAGTATCGATATGAAATTGACGATTATTATTCGATAAATATATAATTCCTACAGTCAAGAATCCCATTTTGGTCAACATACGACGTAAAACAGAGCTGCAATTTGCAAAAAACTAAAGAAAAATAGAATTTTGCGGGCTACAACTGAGGATTAACCTTAATATTTAGCGATCGGTAGTTTGCGACAGCGTCGCTATCTAGTCGAGACTGCCGGCCCAGGATTAGGTGACAATAGCGATTAGTTTTCATATATGACGGAGAAGGTACGTCTCTCTCTTTATAATCAGCCATATTTTAACCACTGCCTGTGGGCGTAGTTTGGGAAATGTTGGTTATTGTGCAATAAAAAAACCGTTTGCAGTTAAAATCAAAATATAATTTACGATAAAATTAATCTCACTAGCGAATCACACACTCTAGGTACACGACACCACTATACGGAACGCGTGACAGTTCCTAGGGTGGAGGTACTGATCTCCTCGAAGGCAGAATGGTAAGTATTCACTCGTTCCATCAGCATTCCTCCATCAGCCAGGCTCTGTCATAGCACGAAGTTAGCCGAGTATGCACGTCATCGCGACGGTGCTGCCACCTCCCGGAACTCGTGCTACGCTTCGTTTAGTGTCCAAACTAGTGAACGTCTCCGACAATAAGATTCAAATTATGAAAACCCCAAAACACTTTGTCCAACTTTTGGATCGAACACAGGGCCCCCCGCTCAGAAGTCATGCTAGCGACCCCGAGACAAACGACGCAGTCTACCCACCAATGGTAAGGACATTATGTAAGTATGTTTCATCATCTCTCTGCTTAGCCTCTTCCCTACTATGTTGGGGTCAGCATCTGGTCTAACCAAACGTGGCTGAACACCGGTTTTTTACATGGAGCGACTGCAGATCTGACCTCTAGAACCCAGTACCTTTATCAAAATAATAAATCCATCTATTAGGTTGGGGAAAAAGTCTTTTCGCATTATAGTATGTATGAACTTGTAATAAAATCTCTTTGGCTATACTATTTGTATCTGGCTGGTTTTGGTATCATTGAAAGTTTAAATTTTAAAGGACATAATTCCAAATTCAAATTAGGAAAATGTGTGATTTTCATTTGTTTTTCGTACTGTCAAGATGAGTGAATCTAATGAAGAAATTCGATACATTTTAAAATTTTACTACAAAAAAAAAATGCAACGCAAGCCGCGAAAAAAAATTACGATGTTTATGGACCTAGTGCAGTGCCTGTGAGAGTAGCACAAATTTGGTTTAAACGTTTTCAATCCGGAAATTTTAATGTAAAAGATGCACGTCGCTCTGGTCGCCCTATTACGGATAAAATGGATGCCATTTTTGAAAAAGTGGAGCAGGATCGGCGATACCAGTAGTTACGACGTAGCTGAAGAACTGGGAATTGACAACAAAACAGTTTCGGCACATTTGAAAAAAACTCAGTACACAAAAAAGCTCGATATTTGGGTACCTCACGAGCTGACTGAAAGAAACCTAATGAACCGTGTACTCATTTGTGATTCATTATTACGACGTAATGAAACCGAACCATTTTTGAAGAAGCTGATAACTGGTGATGAAAAGTGGATCACGTACGACAAGAACGTGCGAAAAAGGTCGTGGTCAAAGGCCGGTCAGGCTTCACAGACTGTGGCGAAACCCGGGTTAAGTCGCAACAAGGTGATGCTGTGTGTGTGGTGGGATTGGAAGGGCATTATTCATTATGAGCTGTTACCACCAGGCAGGACCATCGATTCTGAACTCTACTGCGAACAACTGATGAGATTAAAGCAAGAAGTTGAGAGAAAGCGGCCGGAATTAATCAACAGAAGGGGTGTGGTTCTTCATCATGATAACGCTAGACCTCACACATCTTTAGCCACTCAGCAAAAATTAAGAGAGTTTGGCTGGGAGGTGTTAATGCATCCGCCGTATAGTCCTGACCTTGCACCTTCAGATTTCCACCTGTTTCTGTCTCTTCAAAATTCTTTAGGCAGTGTCAGGTTAACATCACGAGAGGACTGCCAAAACCACTTGTCGCGGTATTTTGATCAGAAGTCCCAAAATTTCTATAGCAATGGGATCATGTCCCTACCTACAAGATGGCAAAAAGTTATCGAACAAAATGGTACCTACATACTTTAAGTTAAATGTAAATAAACTATATTAAAAAATGTTTTGAATTTTCTTAAAAAATGCGAAGAAACTTTTTCCCCAACCTATTAAACATACTATTTAGGTAGGTATGTGTCCCTCCGGAGCAACTGGACAGATTCTCAGCTGGACAGTTTCGCAGCTGGACAGAGTAGCAACTGGACAGAATATCAAGCCGTGCTAAAGTAAACAAAAACAAAAGTTCATTAAGCTAAAGTTAGCAACAAACTTCTACAGTTTGTCTAATGTTCAGTGTCAGACCCAGAAGTTAAGTTATGCGGCAGTTTCACAAACTACAAGTAGTTTATAAGAACAGAAGTTTGTGAACTTTATAAACGATTAGTTTGAGGTTACTAATGAATCAATACAATACCAATGTCATACAGGTGCGTAAAAAGCGTTTATGGGGTACTGTGTTAAATGTTACAACAAAATACCTTGTGATATATTGCAATTAAATGAAAGAAAATTTAAAACTCATATTAAAAGTACACTTTGTAAACAAGCATATTACAAATTAGAGGATTATATCCTAGATAAGAATGCTTGGAAACATGCTGGTCCTGCTCCATAGGACAATCTAGAGTCTAGACAAAATCAAACTGGTTGCTAATTTAATTGTATAATTTATAATTTTTATGACATTGTTTTTTACATTATGTAACTACTTTAACTCACACACTAAATGATTACTTGTTTTTTTTTTTGAAAAATCATCTACTTCTCAATATTTGTAAATATGTGAGCACCATGTATCTATCTCATAATTAATTTACCTGTCATGCGTTATATTTAATTATTTTTACCTCTTGTGGTATAGTAATTTTATTCTAGGTGCATCGTCTTCACATATAATTATTATGTATACATAATATTGTAAAACATTTTTAAAAGAGTAACGGTGGAGTTTCTTGCCCATTCTTCTCCATACGAAACTACCTTTTGGAAGGGGCAACTAGAATCAATTCTATTTTTTGTAAATTTTGACGTTCAAAAGTGCCTTTTTATGTACCTATTTGAAATAAATGATTTGACTTTGACTTTGACTTTGAAACAATTAAAATTGACCAAAAAACAATGTTTTGTAATATAGCTACTCTCTGCTGGTCCCACATTGTTCAAGGTAGGTACTGTCACCAAAAGTGATAAGTAACTAGGGTCGTCGATATAAAGTTTAGTAAGAAACCGATGAATGTTTTCGAATAAAATTTAATTTAATCATAGAAAACAAACTGGTAATTTATCAAATTAAAGGAGATGTTTCATATTGGGCTAGCAATTTTTCATTAAAACGGGGAAAAATACACTGAATTTTGGAAAAAATTTAATCCGCGAATTTCAGAATGTTGTACACACAAATTAAAGTTTTTCAATTATTGCCCTTGTTGTCGTTATGGTCACACTATGGCGGCGTCCTGACAACATGCCTTCTGAAATCAGAATGGATCTGAAATTATTGTGAAACCGTAAATACAAGAATATTAAATATAAGTATAAAAAGGTAAAGCTGTATTATTAATTCATCTATTACACTTATTTCGAATGTGTTACTAATGGAAACGTGTAATAATATCCTAGTTCGATTAATAAAATCTACTTGGCCAGTGTACTTCCGATTTCCGAACATTTTATTTTGGCATACACTGTCGGAAGTGTCGTTGTTAATCTTAAATTATCCCCGATTTAAGTTATTGAATGAGGAAATTAATGCCATTGTCAGCTGTCATTATGTCTCTATTTTTCTCACAACAAATGTCAAACATTTTCAATTTTATTTTTATCCTTCTACAATACAAATTAATTCAATAAATCATTGCCTGTTCCATGTTTACAGATACATTTCACACATTTTCTGGGAATGTACACGTCCTAGCCAAAGTTCCATAAAAAAATTAAACGTCTCCTTTCATTCGAAAACATCCATCGGTTTCTTACAAAACTTCAACTATATCCGATGACCCTGGTTACTTATCTCTTTTGGGGACTATACCTAAGTATCATTGAATTACCTCTTTTCTTATGTAGTTGTTTAAAGTTGCGACGGACAAATGCATCGTAATATTAAGGTTTAATTAATGGGGAAATAAACGTGGTATTGAGTAACTGTTATTTGTCTGGATATTTTCTCCCAATGGGTAACTCAACATGGTGTAACTGAACGGGAGCAAAGGAATTCCTGTGACTAGCACCTAATGCAATATAGATATTACGATGTGTTTGACCTTGACAACTTTAAATAACTACATAAGAAAAGAGCTATGTAGGTACAGTCACGGACTTTAATTGATGAGCCATTTTCAAACTTTTCAATTTTGCAGTTTTATACATTCACGAGATTAGACGATTAAACACGAACTCAAACCGCATGCTCGTTGACAAGATGACAAATTACTAATAATATATGGGAAATTATATGTGCGGCAACAAAAGTTTTCTTTAGCACCTGCAACCTAGCGTCTTTTTTTATATGTAGGCGACGAGTTAATAGAACAGCTTCAATTATATTAATTCATCATCTTTACTATTCCAACAGAATATCAAAAAACCAGCGTCAATTTACGAGCGTAAATTAATATGACTCCGAGCTACCGATAAATATATTTACTTCTGATTTGATAACTCAGCGACTAATGTTGTAAGTGAGCTACTAAGCGAGCTCAGTACTTAGGGCACCCCGACTCGGACAGGTTATGTTAGAAGGGAATAGCGGGGTCTTTCAGACCCCGCCATCCCCTTCGTGGTTATTTGCTTTTAAACCACCCAGAAGTAGGAGCCCCGCCAAGCGGGGCTCCGTCGACTACGCTTGTCATAATAATATATATATTATTTCGGAAATAGGCTTTTCCATAGAGGTTGAAGGTTGCCTACTAAGTTGTCCAAGCTAAATCAATAAAATGTTGTACGTTTATCAAATCTATTTGATAGATACTGACCTTTTTGAATTAGAGCTCATTAAATAGGTACTCGTTATTTCTGAAAACTTATCCGAAGACAGTGACTGATTGATTGATAAACGAAATAAAACAATTTTTCAGAGGTTGACTATGTTTTTAGCTTAGCCAATTTTATGCCATTTATAATAGCTAAAACCGAAATAGTACCTAAATGAAATTCATAATAAATACTTCCAAGAAGGTGGCAGTTAGGTGTTACTTAGGTTTACCTATGTGCAACAGTTATGATAATTGTCATTAACGTCATCTTGGACGCTACACGTTCGGATAAAATCGTGGGTCCGAGTTTTTCCGATGTCGAAATGACCACTCATAATTTTTCCGTACGCTAATGTTACAATCGCTACACTAAAACAATTGTCGCTAGGTTACGGTTGCTAGACCTGCAATTGGTTGATTTTGGGTAGTCACTCTGTACTATGTACGAGTATAACCGACTAAACCCGATTTGCTATACACGGCTAAAATACGAACAGTGGCAAGTGGCTCATCAATTAAAGTCCGTGACTGTACTTCAAAAAAAAAGTTGAATGGATTGTGTGAAAGGACTTATTGCGCCGATCCTAAATAAATTAAAGCAACTACTGGAGGATAATGGATAATGAACCTTTTTCCTTATATTCAGAAGTTCCGTATAAGTTAAAAACGATTTCAATTACAGACACTGTATATTGCAGAGTCCTTTAAAGCAAAACTTAGGTCTAGAGTTTCTAAATTATTCCTCGAAACCTACCGGCGGTTATCATAGCCAAATGTCTTAAGTGGCGTCTTGCCAAAGTACGAGAGTTAGTTTTACTGAGTTACTGTCTCATTGAATAGAACGTTTTCTCATTACCTTAATTGGTGCTGGACTCTTTCCTAATGGATTGGCCCGCAATCGTAGTTGATCGAGAAAAGTGGAAAGAGGGAAAGGAGGCTTTGGTCCTGCAGTGGACAACACAGGCTTATAATAAATATTAAAATTTCCTTGACTGCACAAAGAACTCTTATCCGTATCCTTATCCTTATCCTTATCCTTACTTCCTTACTAATATTATAAATGCGAAAGTAACTCTGTATGTCTGTCTGTCTGTCGCGATTTCACGCCAAAACTAATAAACCGATTTAAATGAAATTTGGTACACAGATAGTCTAAAACCTGTGAAAGGACATAGGCTACTTTTTAATGCGAAAAAAGGGTTGTAAGAGGTTGAAAATGGGGGATGAAAAGTTGTATGGAAGTATCGTCATTTTTAGAGCTAGAGGCTTAAAACTTAATAGGTCTTTACCTATGAAATTGCCGTTTTGTATGAAAAAATTTAAACGAATTTTTTTCATGAATTTTTTATTTGTATTAATCGAAGTAATCACCCATGCAATCAATGCATCTTTGCCATCGCAGTGGCAGTTTATTGATGCCCTTCTTAAAGAAATCAGCTGGACGGGAGGCAACAAATTCTTCAAAGGCATTTTGTACTGCCTCTCGGGTATTAAATTTTTTTCCCGCCAAGAAGTTATCCAAATTCTGGAAAAAGTAGTAGTCTGTAGGCGCAAGGTCTGGTGAGTAGGGCGGATGACGGAGAGCTTCCAACCCCAGTTCTTGCAACTTGGAGACCGTCTGCTGTGCAGTATGAGGTCGCGCGTTGTCGTGCAGGAGCAGCGGAGACGAGCGATTGACCAATGCTGGTTGGAGATGCGCCAGCTTCTCCATCATTGTGTTCAGTTCTTCACAGTACACATCTGCAGTAATGCTCACCCCGTTTGGTAAGAAGCTGTGATGAATCACACCGGCGCTAGACCACCAAACAGTGACCATCACTTTTCTAGGGGTAAGTTTTCGTTTAGGGCATTGTTTAGGTGCTGAACCAGGATCCAACCAACTTGCTGAGCGCTTACGGTTATCAAACAGAATCCATTTTTCATCGCAGGTAACAATGCGGTTCAAAATTCCTTCATTTGTGTGTCTGTTGAGCAGTGCAAGGCACGTCTCGACGCGTACTTCGCGCTGGCGATCATTGAGTTCGTGGGGCACCCATTTGTCAAGCTTTTTTACCTTGCCAATTTGACGCAAATGGACCAATATTGTTTTGACGCTAACGTCGAAAGCTGCTGCTAATTCAGCCGTAGATTGTGTATCATCAGCTTCCACAATCGCCTTTAATTCGTCATTGTCGACCAAAGTCTTCGGACGACCGCGAGGTTCATTTTTCAGGTCGAAATTTCCAGAACGGAAGCGAGCAAACCAATAACAGGTGGTGCGTTGGTTTGTAGTGTTAGCTCCGTAAACGTCGTTGATGTTGCGTGCCGCTTGTGCCGCGTTGCTGCCACGACGGTACTCATATTCCATAATTACTCGAATTTTTAACGTATCCATGATGACGAAAAAGATTGAAATGCGATGAAAATGTAACACTAATCAATAAAGAAATGACTACTTTTAGAAAAAAGAATCCATGTTTTTAAAATAAAATTAATTTGAAATTAGAATTCTTAGCCAAACAAAAATTATTTTGATTTGAAATGGCCAGTACTGCAGAACGGCAATTTCATAGGTAAAGACCTAATATTTATTAGGCTGTTGATTCGATATAAATAAACATGACATTCAAAGTTTGTAAAAGTTTTAACCTGAAGGGTGTAAAATAACAATAGGGAATAGGGGATTAAAGTTTGAGTTTGGGTTTGTTTGTTTGAAGTATTTATACGTATGTGTCTTATTTGTAAAATAATTAGCCTAAATAATTAAAAATTCTACCCACAAGACACTAACCCACGCGGACGGAGTCGCGGGCACAGCTAGTAGTATATAAAGTAATGCGCAATCTTATTGCAATGAGCAAATTCTAGCAGGCAACAGAATTGATACGTATGGACGCAAAAACAAGCCCAAACACTCATGTCTTTACGAAAATGAGCATGTTTTATAAAACGTCGAACTTTTGATATCATAAATTGTTCAGAAAGTTATCTCTAAAGTCCAATAGTTACCTACTATAAACGGACTTCTAACTAAACTATCGTAGAACTTCTAAGTACATTAGTTTAGACTCAGACCAGAGGAAATGACGCGGAAATAATGCTGCATTGGAAATACGTTCAAACTGCCCACGGAATATCTGGGAAGATCGCTGTTAGCGACTGGGAGTCGCTTCATAACCTTGGGGACTTGGGAATGGTTTTCAAAATTGGAGCATGCAATGAAGCCTGATTCTATGGGTACTTACGGCTCCCGTAGACAGGCGCGACGTGACAGCGTGACGCGACTCTTGTAGAACAATTTCCATGAAATTTTCATAGAAATTATTCTAGTAGAGTCTTGTCGCGCCTGTTTGCTGTTTAAAGATTGGTTAATACTACCTACTTATCCTAATAAATGAAACTAAATAAAATCTTGTAAGTACCTACTGACTGCCTCTTTGCCTAGTGGTCGCAAACGCTACTGCGGAGCATGAGGTCTTAAGTTCGATTCCTAGGTCGGGTAAAGCGTTATCGAGTTTTCCATGAGGAATTTCTCAGAAACAGCTCGGAATCTGGATTTGTGCCCGATTGATGACAAAAGGCTCGCTCTCTATATAACATGAGGCGTGAAATAACTAGCGAAATGTGGGTTTTACCTAGGTACTGTAGAGGTTCCTCCTCCACGAATATTTGATAAGACTTTTTTTTATTTAATTTGGCGATAGTCAATATTTCTTCATATTTAGGATAGAAAGGAAATGATTCGAGAGTCAGCTTGGATAGCCGACCTCATCTTGATGTAAAAAACAAAATTTTTATAGAAATATTAATTATCCTACTGTTAATATCAAATACTTGTTTTAATAATAATTATTAGATAGGTAATACGACCTCATGGAGGCTCCTACAGGACCTATTATGAGTACACCTCCGCCTTAAGGCTCCTTCAAACAGGCGCGACACGCGACGCGACACAAAGGCACCGCCTCGCCTGTCGCGCGACGAGCGGTGCCTTCGTGGCGCATGCGATTCGAGTCGTGTGTCGCGCCTGTTTGAAGGAGCCTTTACTCTTCGGGGAATAGGTAGGTCAGGCGTGTGATGTTATGTTAAAATATGGGTAATATCTTGTAAGATTATAACCATTTCTTAGAAAGGCTTGGAGTGATTCTGTTCTGACCTTTGTCGGAGAGCACTATTTTACCCTTGTTAGCTCCAGGCTAAACATGTCGAGACCTCGCGAGGAATTTTGTTTTATTTAGAACTTGCTCTTTCTTCCATTGTTAGTAGAGGATCCCAACTTACAACATGCAACAAAATACCAATAAACAAACGAATCTTTTATGAAATAGAGGATTAGGGTGCTAAATATAAAAGGTTAAATAATATTTCGTTATATTTTAGTGAATTTCATACGTAGCTGTCAGTCGTAATACGTGGTTACGAGCTCACGCATGCCAGTCATATTTACCTAAGACCCATGAAACAGGGTGCTGAAATTTATGCAAAGGAAAATCCTAGTGTAAATCCTAATAATAATGTATGTATTTGTGGTTTTTGCATTAGTTTGAAGCAAGCAAGTCAAGATTTCTTATTTCAGAGCCTACCATATATTCTTCATAAGGTATCCTAAACGAAAACTCAGGTAAGTAATATAATTTCGTATAAGTAGTAAAAGACACTAGGTACATTTATGTACCTTCTATACTTTCCAATAACAAAATACCAAAATCAGTAATTACATAAGACATGGTGGCTGTGATGGATGAATCATATAAGATGAAAGGGCTGAATATAAATGTGAATAAGACGAAGGTCATGGTATTTGAAAGAGAAGAGTGTCGGTGTGTGATGTGAAATTAAATGATAAGAGTGTGGAGCAAGTATTTAAGTGAGTTCGTATATTTGGGGAGTCTGTTTACTAGGGATGGAAAGATTGATGGACATGTGGAAAGAAGAGTAAATGCGGGAAATAAAGTGAATGGTGCAACACATGCAATTGTGACCAACCAGTCGATGTCCAAAAATCTTTTTTACAAAAAACCAACCGACTTCCAAAATAAACACTAAACTACGTGAAAAATAACTTTAATTTCGAAAGATTTTATTTTTCACTTTTTAGTTGCGTTACCTACCCCACACAAATTCGTATACCACACTACTTGGTATGTAAATAACAGTGACAGGAAATTAACAACACGTCATCATAATATGTAGACTAAGTGGAAAAAATATGCAGAATACTGCATAAAAAAAAAAAAAGGATAACTCAAAAACTACTGGTCAGACCTTGATCAAATTAATCAAATGGGACCACATGTGAAGTACCAACTATCAAATAAAAAAAGAATCATCCAAATCGGTTCACACTGAAAAAAGTTCTGAGCTAACACAAATAAAAAAAAAAAAACTTTTTTACAAAAAATTAAACCGTCGAAAAAGAAACTGAAAGGCAAAAAATAAACCTTCAGTCTAACTAAGCTCTTAAATTAATGTAAATTACAAACTTTGAGTCGGCGCCAAACAATCAACGCAGATCGATTAACGACGATCAATCAAGCTGCCATAAGTTTTCTTGGCGCCTTGTATATTTGGCGCCGACTCAAAATTAGTAATTTACATTAATTTAAGAGCTTAGTTAGACTGAAGGTTTATTTTTTGCTTTTCAGTTTCTTTTTCGACGGTTTAATTTTTTGTAAAAAAGTTTTTTATTTTTCGCTTTTCTGTTTCGTTTTCAAATAAATGAACTTATTTATTTATTTAGGGCTTACACAACAGATACCTTTAAAAAAAATTTTTAGCTATAACTTGGTAAAATGGATTAATTACTTTAAGGTAAGCCTCACATTACCAAAATTAAATTATATTAATTGACAGCTTGGGTACATGACAAGTTTTCAAGCAATCTTAATACCAGGGGCAAAATATGCTAGATACAAAAGTCATCATAAAGGTTTCATAACAAATAGGACAAACAGACAAGAATTTTAGATTTCAGCTTAGGGAATCAAAGTGTAAATCGATTAGATCGCTATTACATAGTACAACCTTGCAAAACCTAGCACATAGACAATTATATATGCTATACCGTTTTTCTCTGTGGAGGACAAAGAGTAGTAATAGGTCTACACGGAATTCTTGACGGACGGAGCACGCAAGATATTGTGTGCGAGCAGTGGAGGCTAGTCGATAATTCCTTTAAGAAATTTCATACAAACATTGCGTCGTTTAAACATCTTCGTTCTTCTAAAGTGTTGAAGAAATTCAATCTATTTTTATAAGAAGATGTTTTTTTAGCTATGCCAACCGAAACAGCTAGATGCCAATCAGAGCGTTTTTGAACGTGTTCTAGACGCAAACTATTCGTAGCATAGTGCGGCCGCCACATCATATTACAGTATTCTGCTACATATCAACTACAAAGTGCACTGTCTTATGACAGAAACCCAGCATCTTGGACGCTTTTTTGGGGCTTGTGTTTAAACGCCTACCAGAAAAGTGCCTGTATTACTACCAACAAATTCGAAATACCTGCCAGAATGGAAAATGCTCACCAAATTGTGTTTCATAAAGTATTGTAGAAATGAACCTATTTTCCTTTATATTCTATGCCATAAAGATTTATAAACGCCTTTTAATTTCTTACTACCTGCCAAGATAGCTCGACGGAGCCCCGCTTAGCGTGGCTTCTATTTCTGTAACCAACCAAACCTCGGGGTGCCCCTGACGTCGACCGGCGTGGGTTAGGGTTAATAAGCAGGTCGACGGAGCCCCGCTACGCGGGGCTCCTATTTCTGTCTAAAGGGTTTAAAGGAACCTAACCAACCGAACCTCGGGCTGCCCCTGATTTCGACCGTCTATGGTTGGATTTGGTGAGCATTTATCCATTTTGGTAGGCAATAAGAATATAAATAGTACACGTACAATTATTCTGATGAGTGTATAATTATTTTGGAACTTAAGGCGTTGTTCTTTAAGCACCTCGG
The DNA here is from genome assembly GCA_916610205.1 of Griposia aprilina. Taxonomy (NCBI): domain Eukaryota; kingdom Metazoa; phylum Arthropoda; class Insecta; order Lepidoptera; family Noctuidae; genus Griposia; species Griposia aprilina. The sequence continues at coordinate 8,033,016 of OU744305.1, read as the reverse complement.
TACAGAGAGGGTTTATTTTATTTGAAGTTAACATATTTTACGTGGTACTTAGTCTTAGAGTCTAAAATTTTTTTTGGTGAGTATTTAAATTGTAGCCCTTTTTTAGTTATGTGGTGTAGGTGTGGTGCAAATATAAATTATTGGTCAAATAGAACTCCAAGGTCACGTACAGTGTCTATCTAAGTAACTTTGTCGTCATTAATGTAATACTCTCACTGGGTCTCTACCTAGGTAGAGTACCTGTGTTTCAGGAGCCAGTGAGAATTTCTGAATCTAGGGCCTCACATTTTCTATAACCAGTTTTTATGGCATTAAATAAATTATTATTTTGGAAAAGAAATTGGTTTCTTAGTTCTTTGGCTAGTTTAAGCTACTCGTACATTAACGGGCCCAAGCCAAGACAATGTAGCGTGTGTGGTGTTTTTTTTAAGCATCTAGAATTAATGTTATGAGGAGTCATTTAAAATTGCAGCTTTTTGTAGTATTATGTAAACTGAGTCTTTCATGTCTATTCGATTACTACGTATACTTTTTCCTGCCTCCAAATTCTGGTCACTTCTTCTTTTAGTTCAGCGTAATTACTGATCTTCTCACCTATTGTCTTTTGTAAATTGTATGTACTCGTATTAGGGACTGCAATATCTATCAGGTATGTGACTTTATTAACTTTATTTTGAAGGGTTATATCTGGTCTATTATAGTGAATGGTCCTGTCGGTTAGTACACCGCGATCGTAGTAGAGTTTGTGTGTGATATTTTCTAGAACTGTTTATGGTACGTACTTGTAATAAGGAGTGCTCATATCTTGTAGAGTTTATATTTGAGTGCTAGTTTTTGATGGATGACTTTTGCTACCTGATTGTGTCTATGTGTATAGTCTGTTTTAATATTATTATTAATATTACTTTGCCTTTAATTATAAGATTATTTGTTCTTGTATATTTAACGTAGTAACACTTCATTGAGTTCAAATACATTTCTTTATTTTTGCGCCATTCATCATCATCATCATCATCAGCCTATATTCGTCCACTGCTGGACGTAAGCCTCTCCTAGTGAACGCCATTGAGCCCGATCCTCGGCTCTCGTCATCCAGTTTCTGCCAGCCCCATTTCGCAAGTCGTCAGTCCACCTGGCCGGCGGGCGCCCCACACTACGTTTGCCTAAACGCGTTCTCCACTCTTGAACTTCTACGAGAGATGTGACCAGCCCATTGCAGCTTCAGCTTGCTTTGTCTTTGGGCTACATCGATTACCTTGGTTCTCTGGCGGATAACGTCGTTTTGGATTTTATCCTTCAGAGAGGCTCCAAGCATAGCTCTCTCCATAGCTCGCTGAGTGACTTTCAACTTATGGACCAGTCTCACCGTGAGTGTTGACGTTTCTACTCCGTAAGTCGTAACCAGTAGGACACACGCGTTGAAGACTGTCGTCTTTGGGCACTGCGGTATAGACGACGAGAAGACCTGATGAAGTTTACCAAATACTGCCCATCCCAGCTGAATCCTACTATCGGCTTCCCTCTCAAAATTGAGTTGGGCCAATAGTTTTTATGTTGAAATTGTTACCCCTTTATGTATTGTCACCATCTTTGCCACTTTCCATTTTATAGGGAATATGCCAGAAGTTAAGGATTTGCTGTTTATAGCTGTAATAAATATTACCTTTATTAATTTATAAGCTTTTGAATGTTTTGAGTATGCTCTCACTGCTAATATTTAGAACTTCCCTCGACTGCCTTCCGTACCCAACATCACACACTCTATGACAGTCATACTCCAGCTAGGCTTAATGTTCTCATCAAGATGAATGAAATAAGCCCAAACACGATCTAACTGCTGTAAGCTGTCGAGGAGCCCTCTCGACTGTCTTCCGTCTCCATCATCAGATGATCTTCAGGTCTCTTTTTTGTTGAAGCATCATTAGAACTACATATATGTGCCAAGTTTCAACAGAATCGGTTCACAAAGGAACATTCTGTAGGTGAAAAATCATTTAACCCCTATTTTTCTACTCTCAGGGGTGGATTTCGTTTTTCAATTTTAAATGGGACCAACTTTGGGGTATACTCTTTCCATTAAAAAAAGAATCATCAAAATCGGACTACTTTGTAAAAAGTTACGCGTGGTCATACGTAAAATATATATATATATACGGGTCGACTTGAGAACCTCCTCCTTTTTTTTTCGTCGGTTAAAAAACATACAGTCGAATTGAGAACCTCCTCCTTTTTTTTAAGTCGGTTAAAAAAGCACGACTGGCTGTTCACAATGGTGTGCTGGTGCCTACGCGTATGTATGGGAGTGTCGGGTGTGGCAAAAGAAGCATGAAAGTAGAATAAATGCTGTGGAAATGCGTTCCTGGCTAAGCATGTGTGGTGTGACTATGAATTATAGGCTGGAGAATGATGTGATAAGGCAACGGTGCGGTTTAAAAGAAGATGTATTGACAAAAATTTAAAAGAGAATGCTTAGGTGGTTTGGTCATGTTGAGAGGATGAATGAAGGGCGATTAACAAAAGGTATTTACAAGGCAGATGTGAGTGGAAAGGCCAGGAGGGGACGCCCTAGAAAAGATATATAGTATATATAGCCTTTCTTCAGAAAGGTCAGGTGCGTAGTACTCGCAACCAGCGTGCGTGTATAACTAGATGTATGAACGTAAACGAGGCAAAATGAGTATGTAATGATCATAGCGGATGGCGTTCTGTAATTTCTGTCTACTCTCATGGGAAGAAAGCGTGAGTTTATGTATGTGTATGTGTGTTTAATTAAGCATAACCCTCTTGCTTCATTGGTTAACCATTATGCAGCAGCCATTGTAAGAGTTAACGTTTTTAAATTAGACCAATAGCACAATGCTGAAGAAGACTCTCGATTCCAAGTTTAATATATGTACAATAATAATTATTGCTAAGCTTTATGTAAAACGAGGTACTAGAATAGGCAAAAGAGCTTAGGGTTGACGAAAAAGGCAGCCAATTTACGTAGAATCATTTACAAGGGAAATTAGTCGTAAGTAATACTTTTCGACTCATTTCCATCCGGTACCGACACGATATTAAAAGCGACAAAGTGCTGTGGTGCTGTCTCTAGACTTAATTATTTGCTGAAAAGCGCCACGTTTGTAAATGTTCAATGATGAAACATTGACCTAACTACCACAAACAGTGTTTATCAGTTGTGTAGGTTCAACATCTTTTAAACACCACATTTATGTATAGAGTTTGATGTAAGACTGTCATTAGACACACATGATGAACAAGTTTCTAAGTTTTTATAGTAAGATCCAGACAGTTTTGTTACTTAAGGCGGTACCCCGACCAAAACCTTGCCATAGTCCGTTATTCAGAGGCTATTAACTCATTCACTATGGGTAATAAACTACATCTAAAAGCACATTATTAATGTTCGATATCCTATCATCACATTGCTCGTTCCTATTAGCTTTTTGCGTTGTAAATACATTTAAAATCTGCTTATAAAAAAGTGACTAAAATTTTTGATTGACACATCTTTTCTTAAAGGTGACGTTCTAATAATTTAAGGATTACACTAATGGATAGATAGTGTAAAAATCTAAATAATTGTCGTTTTATTTTATTTCAAAAGCTCACTTGTCTTTTTTTATTAAAATAATTCCACAATGTTTGAGAATTCTATGATAAATGGGCGTGCGCAGGGAGCGGGACAGAGGGTGACTCAGCGACGGAACAGAGAAGGACCGAACGCTCAAGGTGGTTTGGTCAGGGAAGCGCCTTAAATTGCATAACATAACATCACGCCTGTATTCCCCGAAGGGTTAGGCAGAGGTGTACCTGTAGTACACCCACATTTCGTCAGTTATGTTTAAGTCCCATGTAATAGGGGGCGAGCCTATTGCCATCAACCGGGCACAAATCCAGACTCCGGGCTGCTACTGAGAAATTCCAGATGGAAAAACCCAATAACACTTTGCCCGACCCGGGAATCGCACCCGAGACCTCATGCTCAGCAGTAGCGCTTGCGACCACTAGACCAACGAGGCAGTCGCCTTAAATTGGTTGATAATATTATATTTCCTACAGCACGTCATAGTATGGTTAAGTTCCTGACTTAGTGTCCTGCACACCTTGAGCTGTCAGCCCGCGCAACCACCTTTCTGACTTGATAATTGACCAAGCGAGCGCGAAGCGTGTTCGTTTCAGCTTGGCCAAAAATGCTTTCGTATGTCCGGATGGCTATTTTCCTCAACAGGCCGCATTTCTCAACCGATTCTTGTGAAATTTTGTGAGCAGGTTTGATAATTATATAGAATTTCTATATCGATTCAATTTTTTGAAATTTTTCAAAATGGCCGAGTTATGGGGGTAAAAACGTAAAAAAAAATCATTTTTCAGCCATTTCACGCTTTTGGTTTTAATGTGCTCGGTGAACATTAATTAGGTTTTAAGCTATGCAAAGACAGACTCGGGAAGTCTGCCTACAGCTCACACAGCCACTAGTAGGTACTTTTGAAACTACAAGCTATTTTGATATAGTTCGTGCGGAGTCATGGCCATTTAAACAAGAAGTATTCAACAAAACAGACCAGAAGATCACACACTTAACGTTTTATTGTGACCACATTACCCAAATAAATTAAACTGAGTCCAAGCGAAGAAAACCCGACGTATAGCAAGCACTTTAATATATGTAAGTATTTAAGTTCGGTAGCAAAAGGCGCTTAGAGGTCCCTGAATCACAATCACGGCCGGGCGGCCGGAAAGGACTTTCTGCATTAAAATTACAAATTCTCGAGTACGCTTCGCACTACAAAAGTTGGACCCTATTAGCGAAGACTACGGAGAGCTAAAAAGGGACGGAAGTAGGTAATACTGGGAAAGCAGCAGGTCAAAAAGATTCGCTTTTTCTAAGCAACTAGCGACCCGCCCCAGCTTCGCACGATTTATACGACTTGACAAAACTTCGAGATTTCTTTATTTTAAGAGGGCATACAACGGTATACCGGCACCACTCCTTTAAAAAATATTATCTCGTGACTGTTAAGGAATTATGAATAACGGCTCAGTAAGGACCCTCGGTAAGTGTGTCGATCTAAAGAAAAGCGGCCATATTCGCATATATCGTATTTTTAACCGACTTCACAAAAGGAGGAGGTTCTCAATTCGTCAGTATGTTGTGTTAGCTCATAAGTTTTTTTCTGGGTGAACCGATTTGGATGATACTTTTTTTATTTGATAGGTGGTGCTTCACATGTGGTCCCATTTAAATTTGATCAAGGTCTGACCAGTAGTTTTTGAGTTATCCTTAATCCTAAATCTAAATCCCTTATATGGATGATGTGTTAATAATTTCCTGTCACTGTTATTTACACACCAAGTAGTGGTATACGAATTTGTGTGGGGTAGGTACCGCAACTAAAAAGTGAAAAATAAAAACTTTTTTACAAAAAAACAACCGACTTCCAAAAAAACACTAAAAGACGTGAAATATAACTTTAATTTCGGAAGTCGGTGGCCAAACACGAAAATACAAAACCAAAGGCACCGACTTCCGAAATTAAAGTAATTTTTCACGTCTTTTAGTGTTTTTTTTGGAAGTCGGTTGTTTTTTTGTAAAAAAGTTTTTTGTGGCGTCGTGTCTAACTAAGAAAGTTAATAAAAGATATAAGAAAATTCTAGACACACTTACCGAGAGTCCTTATTGAGCCGTTGTTCCTATTTTCTTCTCAGTCACGACATAATATTTTTATAAAGGAGTGGCGCTATTGTACCGTTGTACGCCCTGTTAAGTAACTTTAATATTCTTCTTATTTTCGTGCCGATGGTACTTTGTTTTTAAATATTATTTGAGGCCAGTAGGTGGCCACGGTGATTGCGGCATCAATTTAATATTAATTTATTATACACATAAACCTTTCGGAATAAATTCTCTATATTATGATGGTGGAAACCGCATCAAAATCCGGTGTGTAGTTTAGAAGAACAACGCGGTCACACAGACAGACACGAAAAGCGACTTTAATTTATAATATTTATTACTAGCCGTCGCCCAAGACTTCGTCTGCGATCCAGGACGAAAAGTAGCCTATGTTCTTAATCAGGTCATGGTCTATCTATGTTCCAAATTTCATCCAAATCCGTTCAGCCGTTTTGGCGGGAAAGCGTAACAAACAAACTTACTTCCGTATTCAAAATATTAGTTAGGAAGTTAGGGTTAGGATTATTATACAGTAGAGCGTCGATTATCCGAACTAATTGGGGGACAAGGGTTTTCGGAAAACCGGTATTTTCGGTTAATCGAACTGTATGAAAAACTGTAACGAAAATAAAATTAAATAATAATTTCATTTCATATGAATACAATGTCATTTAATGACTATTAAGTAGCAGTTTTAATACTACACACACGTGTTTGCAGTTGTACTTTTATTTTTTGGATACGAGGCTTTTGGCTACTTTGTATGTCTGTCTTTTTAATGTCTTTTATTTGTAATGTGCGTTTTGTTTGTGCAGAATAACTATTTTTCTTTTTTTTTTTTTCTTTTCAGTTCGGTTAAGCGGTTGTTCGGTTGACCGACGACGTTCGGATAATCGACGCTCTACTATATTTACAAAGATACCTTTGTGTTATTACAACGTAGGGTGGGGCTGTTATTTAATGTTATGCATAACACATCACGACTGTATTCCCCGTAGGGTTCGGCAGAGGCGTACCTATAGCACACCCACATTTCGCCAGTTATGTTTAAGTCCCATTTAATAGGGGGCGAGCCTAATGCCAACAACCAGGCACAAATCCAGACTCCGGGCTGCTAGGTACCGAGAAATTTCAGATGGAAAAACCCAATATCACTTTGCCCGACCCGGGAATCGAACCCAGGACCTCATGCTCAGCAGTAGCGCTTGCGACCACTAGACCAACGAGGCAGTCGAGGGAGTCGATGTTATGATGAAGGGTAAATACGATAAAGTGGGCACTGATTAGGTATATTATGTATGCTTGCTTACCCAAGTTAGCAAAAGGTACCAAACCATACAGACAATTTGTTTTCTTTGTGGTTACATAATTGCTAACCGTTCGTATTTCGATACCGATGGAATTACAGCCGCAGAAGGCTATGTTTCGTTTTTACCGACGACTTAGGTACTGAAAACCCTCTGGAGTCCGTTACCCTAATTGCGTAACACACTATCAAGCACAATCTGAATAATTTTGAAGGATATTGCTAATCCATTGCTTCATATGTTCGAAAAAATCTTTTTTGCAAAAAAACCACAGACTTCCAAAAAAACACAAAAAAAGTGAAAAATAACTTTAATTTCGGAAGCCGGTGTCTTTAGTTTTTGTATTTTCGTTTTTTGCCACTGACTTTCGGAAGTTGGTTGTTTTTTTTTTTATGATTTTATTTTTCAGTTTTTAGTTGTGGCACCTACCCCACACAAATTCGTATACCACTACTTGGCATGTAAATAACAGTGACAGGAAGTTATTAACACATCATCAATATAAACTAAGTGGAAAAAATATGCAGTAATAAGGATAACTCAAAAACTACTGGAAAGATCTTGATAAAATTTATATGGGAGCACATGAGAAGCACCAGCTTTCAATTAAAGAAGAATCATCAAAATCGGTTCACCTAAAAAAAAGTTCCGAGCTAACTCACGTCGTCTGATCTGGTGAGCCGTCAACCCGTTGAGGTATTTGCCAATCTACAATTTCTAAATAACATTTCACTTGAAGACACAATCAAACTAGCCTTCCATCACCCCTCTCCATTACAAAACCATTTAAGTCCAGGGACGTTTCAGTTTCAACACGACAATAGGCTGACCGGTTCGTTACCCCGGTCACTCTACACTATAGTGACGTCAAGCACTCACGTCAGCCTGTGATTGTCGATACGAGAACGAGCGCCTGAGGCTTTCCTACGAGCATTATTTTGCATAATTTGATAAATTTGCTCCGAGTTACAGTTGAGTGATTAGGGAACTATTTGTTGAAGAGTATGATGGTAGCTGTTTTTAATAATTCTATGGTTGGTAGGCTGTGATTTATGTGGGGAAGTAATGTGGGATGAGGATTAAGATTAAGATATTTGTGTAGGGACGAAATAGAAATAGACGAAATACTAGCTTGGAGAACTACGTTAATCAGGAAAAACCGGCCAAGTGCGTGTCGGACCACGCACAGTGTAGGGCTCCGTAGTAGCCCGTTATCACAATATAGTACGAGTCTGTTGTTCTTTATTCTGAATATAATGAAAACGTAACTCGTTGCTACAGCGCCATCTAGCAGCAGTATTGTGAAACTTTTGATAATTTATTATGGTTTTTTTTTTATATTTTGTTTTTCAATGCAAGTCTTTACCCGTTATAAACAAGCAACTACTTCATCTTAGTCACTTTAAAGGATTAATGCCAAGGATTTTGTATTTGGTACAAAATTATCCAACACCCAAGTTCAACGACTATTACTGCTAAACTAATAAATTTATCTTAACTGCTATAATTTTCCTTTAAATTTCATGAAATGTACTATCATCGTGATTTTTTCCAGATTTTTCAAGCCAGCAGTTTAGCTTTTAGAGGTCGTTGGGCCCTACGGGAACAAAAATTTGCACTTTAAAGTTTAATATTTCGTAAATGGAGCATTAAATCGAAAAATAATTTTAGAAACCCCGAAATCATTTTAGAAGACCTATTCATCGATACCCAAAACGATGGGATAGATGACGAAAAAAATATTCACCCCCACTTCACATGTAGGGAGGTACCATAAAAATAAAAAAATAAAAATACCACTTTGTCGGCGTAAAACCTCGGACAGACAGACGGACATGACGAAACTATAAGGGTTCCTTGTCAGAACTACGGAACTCTAAAAAGGAAGGTTTCTAATACTCGTGTTAGCCGCTAACGACGCATACCAATAAAAACTTTACAGAAAGTTCCACCCGAATTCCTAAAGTAATCACAGCCACCAAATAATTATGGTTAACACCTTAATATTAAACAAACAATAATGAAACAAGTACCTACACAAACTCATCCAAAACATTTAACCCTTTGCGTACTTTCAAAACGAGTTTTAAAACGCAATACGGAATGCGTCGCGTTCGCGTTCAAACAACAAATTGTGCGCGGTGGCATTTATTGTATGAAAATTCGGCCCACTGCAAAGTTTTCAGTAAAAATATTTCGGTATCCGCTTTTTGGTGTTACTGTGTTGACTAGCGTTACGCTTGGTTGTGCCGGTAACTAATCGGTTTGCATTTTTGTTCTCGGGTTTTTAGGGAAATATGATCACCCGGCTTGGCCGGCCTCATGGATAGTGCTTTTAAGAAATGGCGAACCAGTTAAGAATTTGCCGATCTAAGGCGCCATCTCCACGACCGTGCCATCAAATTGAATAGAAACTCTATAAATCAATCTTCACACGGTGATAATATTATCGCGACGATAATCGCCGCGACTTTATCGCCCGTGGAGATGGCGCTTAAGATGGCAACGTTTAAAAGTCCACGACTGTGCTTTAAATTTAACTGTCATAGAATATCCATCAAACTGGAACACAGAAATACTGCATCGCAGCATAAATATATTAAATAGGTCTAGTGGAGGATTTCTCAGATAAGCCTTTTCCCCAGAAGATTTACTACTGCTACATAGAAGCTGTGCTACTCCTTTGAATATCACAATATGTAGGGTAGGTATGTCAATTGAAGCGAGCTGGTAGATGGCCCATTTCAAGAAAGATTACATTTCCTGACATTATCACATTTATATGATATATGCAATTTTGACATTAAAACATTTAAAAAAAAACTAATTTATAAAGATTCAATTATAAAACGTGTGACTATTCTAGTTAATTTTTCGATTTTCTTTTTGTTAATGCTTTTCAATGTTATGGAAATATTTGGACGCCGATACTTACGGCTAAACATGATTGGACTCAATTTATTTAATATCTTGTATGCTTTTGTATGTACCTACACAGTGTTTAAACAAATAAAGAAATCTAATCTAATCTAATCATACGTATACAAAATATAATGGTTGGAACCACACAGCAATATACCAGTCACAGAACAAAACAATGTAGGTCCATATTCACGTAGATATCCCTGAATAACCAAACACAATTCCACTTCGCGCTACTTTTCCAATCGACATAGATGCCAAACCAATTATTTTTTATACGATGATTAGAGCTAAGAGAAACGTCAAAAATCAAATCAAATTAAAATGTTTTATTTCACTTATACCAACATGGGCACTTATGAAACGTCAGAAGCTAGGTGCACGGTTCCAATTGGTTGTTTTCTGTGGAGAAGAGCCGGCAAGAAACTCCACGGTTACTCTTTTAAAAATAAGGGGCTTTTACAATGTTTCAAATGACAGTGTTGATAGATATGGGAGGACAGTGTAGGCCTGTCAACAAGTAACAGGTACTCAACAAAATAGAAAAAGGTCTACAAATCTACAGTCTACAAGTTAGGCCTACAACGTTCTCACATTCACAAAATATAGAAGAATCTATATAAAAATAAAAGCCTATTTAAATCAAATGACATGATTTCCATTACAACGGTAACAAATCTGAATTAAAACGCTGTCTACAAAAGCCATAAGCAAAAAGTTGAAATAAGAATTATAGGTAAATAATGTCAAATAATGAGAAGATCATGTCAAAGAATAATTATTTAAAAAAAAACTTTAATAACCTCATTTTTTCAATAATCTTCGTAAATTGGGAGCAGTTAATAGACATTTACATAATGATGCCATTAATGAGGTACCAGGGAAACCACATGTGCAGAAGGAATTATTGCCAAACTTCCTTGTCTTCAACGTAGTTTTTAATGTTATAATATGCATTTTTGATAAGGATACGTTTGATTGAACTTTCCATCGCTAAGTTCTGTAACTGACTTTGGCAACTTGTTATAAAAGCGGATATTGGTGCCGATTCTCTTGTACACCGAACTAAACACTATCACTAAAATTCCTTACTTTTGGCTATGAGAATCTTAAAGCTATTCTGCAAAAAAATATCTCTAAATTTATAAATAATTTTGACGCAACTAAAATTTAATTTGCCAATCGCGACTCCACGTGGTACTTGTTTGCCCTACCCCGTGATAAATTTTTAGAGCCGGAGTCACGCGTTGGAGTTGCCTCGACGTGTTTTATATGGAATTTTTCATTTTTTTTTTTTAGGAAAATATGAAAAAATATCACCTACATGTAGAGTTTTAGGGGTTTAGGGGTTAATTAAAGGGGGTCGAAATTTCCTTTATTTCTGTGATAGGACACACCATTTTCGAGATATAAGCAAAATAAAAAAAAGATACAGTACTGTTTTTGCACCGAAGTCGTTAGTGAATATTAGTTCATGACAACTAATTTTATTCCACTTCTTTTTAATCGCGACAACCAAAATTTTAGGTGAAAAACGTCAAATTCAGAATAGCAAAATTGGCAGTTTCACTAAACTAATAATTGAGTGCTTTCTTAGTGCTGTCAAACTAAAATATAGTTAAGTTGTGTCACTTTAATCTATTTCAGAATGAGAAATCGTCATTTGACAGGAATAAACGAAATTTTTGTGATTTTTAGTCTAGTTTAGAGAAATTTGTGACAAGAGAATCGGCACCACTGTTTATAAGAAAAGACTTGCTTGTTTTAGTTAATCTAAATTTAGGTATTACATTTTCATATTTGCTACGTGTATTTATATTATGGAAATCGCTTCTTATTTTGAAAAGTCCTAAGTTTTTGTGAACATACAAAATACTTTCTAAGATATAAAGAGCAGGCAGAGTTAGTATATCAATTTCTTTGAGTTTGTTTTTAAGAGACTCGCGAGGACCCATTTTATAGATGGCGCGGATTGCCCTCTTTTGTAAAATGAAAATTGAATCTACGTCAGCTGCCGATTCCCACAGCAGAACGCCATAAGACATAATACTGTGGAAATAAGCAAAGTATACTAACCTAGCAGTGGCTATATCAGTCAACTGCGTTATTTTCCTTACTGCATATGCAGCTGAACTTAATCTACCTGAAAAAGCTCTAATGTGGGCGCCCCATTGCAATTTTGAATCTAAAGTAATTCCTAGAAATACAGTTTCCGTAATAACATCTTGTTTCTTGCCATCAAGTTTTAAATTTAGACCCACTTGGGGAACGTTTGGTAATGGATACTTAAGACATTTAGTTTTGTTCGCATTAGTAAAAGATTATTAGCTGCGAACCATTTCGAAAGAACCGCCAGACTATCGTTCACATGTAAGACATCCGTATCTTTTTATCTATTTAAAAATTAAGAGAAATGTCATCAGCTAATAAAATTATATCCGATAAGTTAGCCATCATGTAAGGCAGGTCAATAATATAAACTAAAAATAAGAAGGGGCCAAGAATTGAACCTTGAGGTGTAAACGTATGGTTAAACAGTCGCTAATCATTACATAGCTTTAAGCAACGTTTATAAATAAAGGGGTAAAGCAGTAAGATTCATTATGTATGTAGGTAAGCCGTTTTTACAAGCTTCTAATGTTTGTACGTATGTATGTTCGGGACAAATCTTGCAAGCTGAATTAAAACCACTTCTTCTTATCCTACGGAGTTGAAATTTCACACGTTGATTCTGTTTCGAACACAATGCATTTTTATGATGCATAACCTAATTCTACACCCAGCATTGGCTCCAGACGAAGGGACTCCTTAACAGTCAACAGCAAAGATACAAAATTTTATAGATGCCCATACAATTATGATACTTAGCTCGTTCTAAAGCTTACCATGATCTGGCTGCTGCACCCAAGATTGGCTCCATACGAGAGATCTCCTCAGCGGTCAACAGCACAGGCACGAAATTATGTAGGTATAAGTTTTCTTTAAATTATGATAGCCCGTTCTAAAGTATAGCATGACTTGGATAGTGCAACCCGTATGGCTGCACACCATGACTTGTGTAAAGGCGTGTTTGGGTTCGTTGGATTTGTCTTTACAAGTACCTTTCAAGAGAAGGTGATAGAACGGATATTTAAACAAATTCTAATGCTAAAAAGTACTAAATAAAACTTACGTTAACATATAACTTTAATATTTTCTTAAAAGCTTGAGGCGTGAAAGTCCTTCTTACACTTTAAGATAAGCCTCAAGCTTTTATGAAAATATGAATGTTCTATGTTAACGTAAGTTTTATTTAGTACTTTTTAGTTAATTAAAAGCTTGTTTTCAAAAAGGTTTTTACTTACATTTTATTCTCATAGCTCCTAGAATAGGATTATTGCGAAATCTCACAGTTCCACATTTTCCAAGTACCTAGGTACAATTACTTCTACAATTTAATTAAAATTCGTCGAAAGGAACTCCCGTAGCGAAGGTGAGAACAGGAAACAAAATAAATCTTCCTGAAGGATTGTTCGAGAAACCGTAGGGGGAAATGTTCTCACTTTGCTTCATTTATTATTTACTTAATAGGCCTTCCGTACATCTCGGGGACCTACAATTTTGTCTGGGTGCGAGATGTATGGCGAATTTGGTTTGTACTATTTTGTGCTGAATGCTACTACATACGGAATTTTTGAGTGGGTATGTTAATGGTTATTTTGGGATAAATTATGAAAATACATAATTATATTTTCCAGTGTCGTCTAATCTCGAGAATATAATAATAATATCATCATTAAGTTCCCTTCAAAATGGTTGAGCTGAATGGTGCTGATCTATGCGTCATGTTCGTGAACGGGCGCCGTCAGTGGGGACTGGTCATTTCTTGGCTGCCACGGCTTATTTTAATTTAATTTAATATTTGAATTGCTTTTGTCTTTTTATTACGGACGCTTTTAACGTTCTGCATCGTTCTCACATGCATAATTTCAACATGAACGATGTAATCAATATTTTGTAACCATTTTTTGATTTAAAAGAGTGTCCATGGAGTTTCTTGCCCGTTCTTCTCCATAGGTACCTACTACGCTTTGGAATGGGTAACTAGCTTCATCTTTCTGACTGACCGACCCCTTGACAATTCAAAAGTGCCTGTAATTGGTTTATTTGAAATAAATGCTTTGAGTTTGAGTTTGAATAATAATAATCTTTATTGAACTAAGGTATGAGTTACAAAAACCTATGAAGCCTCTGAAATCCAAACTAGGTAAAACCCTGTATGTCAGATTTCAGCGCCTTCTCCCAATTCATTACATTATATTTTTAATACCAATTAAGAATTTTAATGAACATTGATAATTTTGAGAATGCAGAAATTACAATAGTACTTTAAGGTATTGAAAATGTAGTGTGAAAGTAGTGTGTGGGTGTGGAGTGTGGGTGTATGTGTGGGAGTGTGAGGGTATGTTCACTTTACCAATTAAAATATTTTTCCGTTTCTTCGTAGTTAAGAGCAAGAAGCCAGTTCTTAACCTTATACTTGCATTCATGAAGAGAGAGCGGATAAATGTTTAAGATTTTATTAATTTGATTGTAAATATGCGCAGAAAGAAAACGCCTTTGACGTTTGGCTAATGCAGTACGAGTTCTTACGGAGTCAAATACGTTAGTAATAGTACTTTTGCCGCTTAATTTATCCGGATCATAATGAGTAGACACATGCAGTTTGATAATAACTTGATAAACAAAAAGCTGCCTCACATTATGAACCTGACACAGCTCATATAGCGTTCTAGTGGGGAATCTGTAGGGCTTAAATAAAGAATATTTGTGGTACCTACATTTTGCTTCAAATAGAAAACTAAATTCTAAGAAGGCCAAGGGGAAGGGGGGAAATTTTTATTTTATGTTTGTATGTATTACAAAATTATATTCAAGAAAACTATCCTATTCTGTGAACGCTGTTGAAACAAGACTTCACAAGTGAAAACGCACAGCAGAAAACCGACTTCTTTATTCCCACATTCATTTAGAAATTGCAAACAAACATAGGTACAAACTCGACAAATTAAACTTCTCAACGAACTGTTCCCGTTTATATTTGAGCAAAGATATTATACATTTCAACGTTCAACGTGTAAAATACGGTAGTCCGCATACCAGCGCCTGCACAAATACTGTTAGCAACGTGTGTTCATTGTACAACTAAGCGCCTGTGCAGGTTTTGTGATGAGATAACTTCAGTGTTATTGGAAATGTAAACTTTCATATTGACACTGCACTGCTCGGAACTAATCATTTGGTTAAGCAAAATTTTCAATATTGTCTGCACATGACATGTGTTTTAGTTATAACCAGTTCTATTATCACATGGCTCACGCCAGGGGCGTAGCTACCGCCGTATCAGCCGTATCAATTATACGGGGCCCCCAAGCTACAGGGCCCCCGACGCGAAGTGAAAATTAATAAAATATTTTCTATTGTTGATTATTATTCTTATTGTTGTGAGGCCCGTGATGAATGAGAACCTAATGAAAAAAAAAATCAATGAAATTTGTTTGTGGCTTCAAAGTCAAAGCACTTATGTCAATTAATCCATTTACATTTGAATTGTCAAGGGGTCGGTTAGAAAGATGAAGCTAGTTAGTTGCCCAATCCAAAGTGTAGTAGGTAGGGTATCTTTGAAGACGAACTGGCAAAAAACTCACAATAATAGCTATACTTTCCAATTCAGTGTGTTATTTTGTTAAATCAATACCTAGGGTTAGGTATAGTTTTTTGATGCTTCGCTGCAGTCGGGTAAAAAGAGCCCCCAACAAATTTTGATACCGGGCCCCGTTAGGACTAGCTACGCCACTGGCTCACGCACACCACGTTCAAAGAACAGCAGATAGTATATTCAGAAGAATTTTATTGATAATCACAAAGAGAGAAGGTCAAAGGGAGGCTACAAAGGTCACTTCCATAGTTCTAAGGGTAGATTCCTTTCATTATATAAATAAAACTTTAGAAGTAAGTACACCAACATAGCGTCTGGATAAACAACGCTGTGTAGAGATTAGTTTATCACACCGTATCGGACGCTTATGGTAAACATTATAAATCAAAAAGAAGCAGAACAGAATGTTTTAGCTGATACAGTATAATACCATTATTAAAAAAAAAAAAAAAAATTTCAGGTTCTCCCATAATAAAATCACAAGTTACGGAACACGAGATAAATACAAATCACATTAAAAAAATAAATACAATGTCATCAAATCATAGGTAAATACAATGTCAAATAAAAATAAAAATTAATCGGAAATGAATAATATAAAATAAAAATAAAAATAAAAGTTTAGGGCAATTTTTTTGATAAAAAATAATAACATACATTAATAAAAGTATGTAGGTACCTACCTTATCTATCATAGGTCCACCCCCGGTTCCGGTTTCAAGAATTCGCTGTGTTCAAGCACGCACTTTTAATGTCGTTGAAACTTAAAATAGCAGGCAAAAATAGGCATGAAGTGACAATCAAATATATAAACAATAACATAAGCAAACACTGGTAGGTAATTAACATTTTTAAGCGCTACTTTTAAACATGTGGTAACTCACACAAATGTGAATCTAAACTCATAAACTTCTATAAGTACTACTTAAGGCGGAACCTTCAGAGTAGCCCGAGAAATTCAAATTTTGTTACGTTTTTTTGCAATTTTCAGGTCACTGTCAGGTTGTATTTTTATTAAAATATGATTCGCGACCGTAACAAATATGGCTTTATAGAATTATATTCATTAGAATCAGCAATACATCTCTATAAGTTCATATTACCCTATTTCATGAAATCATGACATTTGAGGGCAATTCTAAGCTAAGGAGTTGTATTGCCGATTCTAATGATTATAATTCTGTAAAGCTATATTTGATACGGTCGCGAATCCTATTTAGATCACCATACAATTTGCAAAAAACGTAAGAATATTTGAATTTCGCGGGCTACCTTGGCGCTTGCCCCTTAGAACTTATCACGAGCGAGTTACAGTATTCTTAAACTTCCATGATAATAATTAAATATTGTCGAGCATAACAAAACTGATTTTCTCTGTATTGATAGAAATGTTATGGTGTTACGACGACCATAGTATTTTCGAAACTATACTATTATGAAATAGGTATTTTCTCAAAGTAACAATAATTGCAACTTTGAGAAAATACCTATTTTGTTATTTCACGACAAAATCGCTATTGAATTTTGCGTAAGTGCTAGCTAAGTATTTGTGCTCGTGATTGTACGCACGACAACATATTCAAGCTATACATTTCTAGTATAAGCTGACTTTTCATTATACGAAAAGCCTATACAATGCGAGGTCAGCTCAAACTGGAAATTTATAGCTATACCCGAAAGGTTTAGGTAATTCAATAAAGGTAAACAAATCGTAAAAAGGGTTTTTTATGTTGACACTTTCTTGTTTAAAAATACGTCACAACAAAATTTAAGTTATTTGCGATTTATACGATATTTTCCTCTTTTATTAGTGTATGTTAAACTTTATCATTTATTCGTAAACTATACTCTTCGTACATGTAATTGCTTGAGCACAATTTTTTTGTTAGATTATAAAATAGTATAATATTTTGTAATCTGTCTATTGTAAAGAGCCCAAAAAGACAGGTTCCCTAAACCTTTTAGAACATACAACGAATTAGATAACGTTGCTAGATTGAAGAGTACACCTGTGACGTAGTATGGCAACTGAAATAGCAGGTATTACATTTAGTCGGTTAACCAGATGCCTTAAGTTGTGGATGAATTAGAAAAAATGTTTTATGGTGTCACTGTATTGCGGCTGCCACCATACCACTGTTAACGCAATTCAATTGAGTTAATATGGGCTCAAGTTAAAGGGTTTGTAGCCGAGAAAAACAATACTTTTAAAATGTCTGACCTAAACATTCTTTTGCCAGAGGCTTTAGCTAATGTGACTGCTGAGAATTGGAAAAGTTGCGAGGTTCATTTAATAAAAGAAGAACAGAAAATGTTTAAATTAGACAAAATAATTGATGATACCACTGAACGCTTTATTATTAATGTGACAGATAGTTCCTCAAATTCAGATTCAGAATAGAGCCTTTTATTATGGGACTCAAAATAATATGAAATTAACATTTGAAATAAAAGGTTTAACATCTATGAGTCACGTGGTTTTTTTTGTTTACCTTTATTTAACTACCTAAACCTTTTAAGTATAGTTATGTCATCGTGTGTACCTAGTTATCAGCATCGAGCACACAGAATTTAGGTTTTATTCGAATACCTACCTAAACACCAGACTTATCATAGTTCGGGTCAAGCAAAAGGACTGACCTTCTTTCTTATATCTATGGGCTGACCCAGCTCACCCAGCAGTCATCAATTCATTATTGCGCGTAGGATATAGTAACGTAAGGCCATAGACCATGCCATTATTTTTGAAGAGGCCCATGGCCAATATATTATAAAAATGCCAGGAAAACATAGGTACACACGGCTACATATCAAGCTATACATTTCCAGTATAAGCTGATCTCGCATTGTATAGGATTTCTGTACAATGACTGGTTGGCTTATACTGGAAATGTACCGTGTGTACCACCCATCTAGCCAAATTAAACCGTCAATTTAACCGTTACCCACTACGCGCCATCGAATCTAACGACAGTGGAGAATATCGTTTTGATACAAACCAAAGATAACTGGCGGCAGTTTTTTTTTAATTATTATTAGACAAGCATTACGTTTATCCAAAAAACAAAATGCAGCTATATCCACAGATAACGGTTTTTTATCTTTAGCGATAAGTTACGACTATGGTTGGGTTGCCAGTTCAAATTGTTTGTTGTCTATGGTATTATCGTATCCTGCCTCTCGGGTAGGAGATGGATGTGAAAGGTTTTATCGGAGCCAATGTTTACTCAATGTGATAATATTATCCACCTTCTGCGCGACTTTGTATGTGAGAATTATTTTTATTATAAGTAGTATGACCGTAACCGCTGTACCGCGCCTTAAGAATGCGCGGCAAGACGGGGGGTCAGTACCTACAGGCCGCTCGAATTCGTCATCGCTCACGGCACATGAATAAATTTAGTCAGCAACCGACAAAATTAAATCACTGTTATCGTGTTTGAGTTAACCTTAAAAATATAAACATATACCTATCTATGGAACAAATCAACCAATAATCGAAAGCATTTTATGTGTTAAAATACCTCGTTCTTCTAGTGGTCATAACTGGTCACAAGCGCTACTGCTAAGCATGAGGTCCTGCGTTCGATCCACAGGTCGAGCAAAGTATTATTGGGTTTTTCCATTAGGAATTTCGCAGTTGCAGCCCGAAGTCTGGATGTGTGCCTGGTTGATGGCAATTAGGCTCACCTCCTATTACAATAACTGGCGAAATATGGGTGTACTATAGCTTATTAATAGCAATACTGTTCATGTGGTCGATTATGAGCTTCGCATGATTGAGTGCCTACTATTGAACACAATGACATAGTGTGACCTACCTACATATTAAACGGCCGTTGTTTTTTCATTCAACAGACATTGCCATTTATAAAAGTAATTAGTTAAGACCCCAGGAACACCATCATCATTGTTAATCATAGCTACTTACTTACCTACTTCTTTAAATGTCTCCACCAGTTTTCATAAAAATCTTAACTGATTTCAAATGCGATCACCTCATGAAGTTGCTCGCTGGTGTTAGCACCCTGTCCACACTTTACCTACTGTTATTAGTAATATTGTTTGTCAGAAGTAAAAAGAAAACTAATTACTGGGTGTTGAGTATCAAGCTCCAGGTGTGCTGCTGGTGGTCTTGACTAAATAAAACTACTTGATTTTGATGATGACTGTATTTCGATGATGAGTGATTATAATGAACGACCGATGTGTGCGCACGCTCAAGGTGTCCGCGAGCGAGTGGTAGGCCGGAGGAGCCCGTGATCGCGGTGCGGCGTGTGGTCCGATGTGTGGCCCGATGTGACGTCAGGAACACTGGGTAAAATTAAAAACAAACAATATCCGTCTTTGCAGTCGTGTAATTAAAAACACAGACTACTGATTAAAAAGTCTACAAAGTATTTCTTACCTATGCTTGAGATTGAATTGCCAGATGCAATATTGAGGTAGCAATTTTTGTAGCGTGCTTTTTCTAAACCAATCTAACATTATTATTTTTCATAAATTACGGCTACATTGTCGCGATAACGCGAACTACACTTCGCGCGCTCCCTTTTGTACAGCGAGAATTCAAGCTGTGTGCGAGAGAGAGAGCGCGTGAAGTGTAGTTCGCGATAACGAGACAATGTAGCCGTAGTATCAGATCGAAGTAGGGTAGTCCCTGTATATATTTCTAGTAAATACTTGTCGTTGTAGCGTTGTATACATCGTGTATTCCTGCATTCCTCCTTAAATTCAGAGGTACAAAATTAAAGTTAGTTACTTACCTATACAAAGTTACAAAATATATAATGTCACGAGTTCACGACGCGACGACTCGCCTCTTAAAAAAATCATAACCAACCTTACGGTTTGACTATGTTTTTTTATAAACGGTTGGACAAATACACACTTACACTCCGGACTACCAACTTATCTGTGAAATAGTAGTAGTTCCAATGTTCACCACATTGGAACTACGGCCATCATGTTGAAATGTCATTCGATTGTCAGTGTCTACTACATTCGGGTTCTCTGGTTGTTTTGTCGTGATATTGCTGAATTTATAAAGTTAAATATGCCAAAAGCTATTAAAAGTGATGCTCGAAACATTATTCTAAAGGTTAAAACCTTTTTTGAAGAACAAGCTCGGGCGGGGTGTCCGATTATTCCATTTAATCAAATATACAAACGAATTTCGGCAGCAACAGGTTAGTGTTGTCAACTTTCTTGTTATAATTTACCCGATACTTAACTAATTATTTAAGTCCACGAAATAATCGTTTCTATTCTTGCTGCAGGTTAGCGTAACGGTCCCCACCGAGGGTGTCTCCACGTTGTCGTCGTGGTGGGGCTTGCGCGTCTCAATGATCTTGGGGCTCTGCCGGTAGAGTTACTCATGCCGGAAAGGTCCAAGAGAGACACCGGGACGGGGTCGCTCCTGATTGATCGACGATAGCCGATCGACAGATGATTCGACCATGCCGCTGCAGTGTAGGCGCACCAAAGCGGCGTGTGTTTCTCTCCTTGAGGAGTAGTCTTCGAGGAGAGAACTTTCGGCGGGTTCGCTGAGTCGGGTTAGCCGGACAGCGAACGGAGGCATGTTTAATGCCGCCGTCGGGGGCTTGGCTTAATTGCCTGGCCCAGAGGAAGGCTACCTCTAAGATAAAAACCACCCAATCCTAAGCTTTGAAGCGCGGTGAGAGGATGAATGGCTGGAGGGAGTCCAGTCGTTAGCGCTTCCCCTGTAGAGCACCTGCCGCACTCTGCAGTATGTAGGCTTACGGGGCATCTAGGCTCTGCCCTGTGGACATTTTTACCTATATCTACTCGTGGGATTTCTATGGATACTAAAAAAAAAAAAATACAGAAAGTGAATTGCCGATCGTAATTGTCGAGCAGATAAGTGTGGGTGTGGTTTCAGATTCTGACATCGCATCTGATAGGATGAGTATGGCGAGCGTGGCGAGCGTAAGCTCAAAGCGCTCGCGGACTGAAGAGGAGATGGTTGGGCGTCCTTCCAAATTTTGGAGGAAACGCTCACGTAAAGAAGATGAGAGAGAACGCGTGGGGTTGACAGGCCTCTCTTCTAGCGAGGAGAACCTACCGGCCGCCAAAGTGCCGACGGGCAGGAGAGGGCGAGGTCGCGCAATTGGTGGAGCATCTGCTCCTTCGACGTCGCGTGACTCTCTGGGGCGCTTTCTCAAGCGCTCTGACATGCCGGCACCCAGCGGAGGAAGCGTCTCGGGGACCAACCAAGTGGAGGGCGCTTTTACCCAAAACTCCACCTCTATGGTCAGCACAAAAGCGGAGATCCACTCGGCTAGGAGAGAGGAGAGACAGGCAGTGGCTCTGGATGAGGTGGCTGAAATGGCTAGGCAGGCCAGGGAGCGGCGGATTTCTCGCTTGGCCACTGCTGGGGATCTGTCGGCGGCGGCCCTAAACCGCCAAGTAATGGACAGCGTGGACGTGTTCCTCAAGGTTGCTACTAAGTCTGGCAACTTGAAGGGCACGTTCACGCGTGCTTTAAAAGAGGCGGTGGAAGAGATTAAAGAGGCGGTGGGAGTCCTGCTTAATCGCACGACCTCAGAGGAGACGGCAAAACTACAAGAGGAAAACAGCCGTCTCCAATCCGAGATGGAGGTTATCCGGCGGGAACTTGCCGCTCTAAGGGCCGACTTTTGTCAGCAGCAAGAGCGTGCGACTCCTGCACCTTCTGCGCCCCCTCCAGCACCTGTTTCTCTGCAAGCCGAGCTGGTTGCGGAAATAGCCCGGACTGTCATGCTTCAGGTAGGGGACATAATGAATGCGCGCTTCGAGGGGTTGGAGTCAAGACTTCTTCCAGCCCAGACCCTCCGGCCACCACTCGCAGCGGACAATCGGAGGAATGAGGAGACCTCAATGGTGAGGCTCTCGCAGGTGGCCAAAACACCCACGGCTGGGACCAAAAAGCCAGCGGAGGCGGCCAAAAAGCCTGTGGTTCAGGCCAAAAACCCTGTGGCTGGGACCAAAAAACCTGTGGCTGGGGCCAAAAAGCCCGCGGAAATGTCCAAAAAGTCCGCTGAGGGGACTTCATGTCTAGAAGGAGCCGCGGAACTTGCGACCGCAGCCGGGCCAAACACCGAGGCCTGGTCAAAGGTAAAAGGAAAAAGGCCCGCCAGAACAAGAAGGTGTCGGACCCAAATGGCCGGGCCGCCTTAAAAACCGTGGGGCCGCCTAAGATTCGAACCCCACGCTCTGCGGCTGTAGCGATCACGCTGCAGCCTGGAGCCGTGGAAAGGGGCGTAACCTATAAGGCGGTCCTAGCGGAGGCGAGAACCAAGTTCAACTTATCCGAACTTGGCATACCGTCCATCCGCTACAAAATAGCCGCCACGAAATCCACGCCACGTAATCGAGATGGCGGGTGCTTCAAATGGTGAAAAGGCGGACGCCCTTGCCCCTAAACTGAGGGAAGTCCTCAGTTCCGAAGACGTCCTGGTTTCCAGGCCCATGAAAACGGCTGAAGTGCGCGTTGATGGGCTGGACGACTCAGTGACCCGAGAGGAAGTGTTAGCGGCAATTGCCCGAATCGGCGAGTGCCCTATTGAAAATCTGCGGGCAGGGGAAATTCGCCAAGACTTTGGCGGGCTGGCCACGATCTGGGTGCGGTGCCCGGTAGCGGTGGCGAAGAAGATCTCCGATGGGGGGCGTTTGCTGGTGGGGTGGGTTGCGGCGAGGGTTAGGCTGCTGCAACCCAGGGCCATGCGGTGCTACCGGTGCCTGGGCATTGGGCATGTCCGGGCACAGTGCACCGCCGAAGTTGATCGCAGCGATCAGTGCTATCGCTGCAGTCAGCCCGGCCATAAAGCGGCCCAGTGCTCCGCGGCACCTAACTGCAGTCTTTGTGCGGCTGTGGGAAAGCCCGCAGAGCACAAAGCAGGTGGCAAGGCCTGCACCGTGCCCCCGGCTAAGAGGGCTAAAAAGAGATTTGTGGAGGGGACCAAGACTGCCGGGGGCTCAGCACCCCCCCTCAGCCTGGCTGCCCTTTGGCCGACTCCCGGCCTAGGAATGGTACGGAGGGAATGGATTGCGCCTAATGGCGCTCTACCATTTCCTCCAGGGCAATCTCAACCACTCTGCCAGAGCTCAGGATCTCTTGCCCCAGAGCATGGCGGAGTGGTTGATTCGCGTGGCTGTGGTCGCCGAGCCGTACTTTGTCCCCCCCCGGGATAACTGGGTGGGGGACCTGGATGGCTTGGTGGCCATCATCGGCGGGGCTCTCGTCAACCCGTCCCGAGGACACGGCTGGGTGGCCGCCCTCGCGGACGGCATTGGCGTGGTTGGGGCGTATTTTTCGCCCAACAAGAGTCTCGCTGACTTCGAAAGCTTCCTTGTCGAGTTGGCTGCCGTCGTGGGCCGACTCCACCCTCGCCCCGTGCTGTTGCTAGGGGATCTCAACGCCAAGTCTGCGGCGTGGCGATCTCCGGTGACCGATGCTAGGGGTGAGGCGTTGCAGGAGTGGGCGGTCACGACTGGCCAGGTCGTCCTGAACTTGGGCTCGGACCACACGTGCGTGCGGCAGCGGGGTGGGTCAATAGTGGACGTCTCGTTCGCTAGCCCTGCTATCGCGAGCCGTGTTCGCAACTGGCGTCACGCCGCGGAGGTGGAGACGTTGTCGGATCACCGATACATCCGTTTCGACGTCTCCGCCCAGACCGCCGGCGGCCGCGGTTCATCGGGCCCGCAAACGGACGGCCCGCGCTGGGCGCTCAAGTGCATCGACAGGGAGCTTCTCGAGGAGGCCGCTATTGTCCAGGCCTGGATCCGGGAGTCGGCAATGAGCGGACCCGTCGACGTCGAACAGGAGGCGCTGCGGTTCCGCGGGGCAATGACGCAAATATGCGACGCGTCCATGCCTCGGACCCACACACAGTCAGCAAGGCGCCAGTTGTACTGGTGGTCCGCCGCGATCGCGCAGTTACGCGTCGCGTGCGTGACGGTGAGACGCCAGTACACCCGTTACCGGAGGAGACGTCGTCGGGTCCCTGACGAAGAAGCCGCGCTGTATGAGGTGTACCGTGCGGCTAAGGAGACTCTGTGGCTGGCCATCGGCGAGGCGAAGACGCGAGCCAGGGAGGAGATGCTGGAGACGGGAATCCGTGGGGGCGCCCTTATCGAGCGGTTTGAGGGAAACTTCGAGCCGCAGCGCCTCCACTAACGGAGAGTCTTCAGCCCGAGCTGCTGGAGGAGGTAGTCGCAGACCTCTTCCCGGCAAGAGCGGAGCATACTACGCCGCCGATGGCTTTGCCCACAGCCGCAGAGTCTACGGAGGAAAATGCCATTAGCGTCCCAGAGGTGACACAGGCAGAGATCAGGGCGGCCGTGATGCGGCTCCGGGCCAAAAACGTGGCTCCGGGGCCCGACGGGATACATGGCCGAGCGTTAGCCCTCGCTCTGAAGGAGCTGGAGCCCCAGCTGAGAGGACTCTACACAGCGTGTCTTGAGCGAGGCCAGTTTCCCACTTTGTGGAAGGCTGGTCGTCTGGTCCTGCTCAGGAAGGTGGGGCACCCTGCGGACTCGCCGTCCGCGTACCGGCCCATAGTGCTGCTAGACGAGGTGGGTAAGCTGCTAGAGCGGATACTCGCAGCCCGCCTCGTCGGCCACTTGTGCAGAGAAGGGCCGGACCTGGACGAAAGCCAGTTCGGCTTTCGGCATGGGCGCTCCACCATTCACGCTATATCGCGGGTGAGACTCCTGGCGGAGGAAACGGTGTCCCGGGGTGGGGTGGTGGTGGCGGTGTCCTTGGACATCTCCAACCCCTTCAACACCCTGCCCTGGAGTTGTATTCGGGAGGCACTGCGTTATCATCGGGTGCCTCTCTACCTCCGCCGCATCGTTGGGGCTTATTTGGCGGAGAGGTGTGTCACCTACATGGGACGCGATGGCGTAAACCAGCGCCACATGTCGTGCGGTGTTCCACAGGGCTCGGTCCTGGGTCCGCTCCTGTGGAACATCGGGTACGTCTGGGTGCTGAGGGGTGAACTCCAGCCGGGCGTCGACCTGACGTGCTACGCGGACGACACGCTGGTCACAGCCCGGGGGACTTCGCACAGGGAGGCAGCGTTGCTGGCGACAGCTGCGGTTTCACAGACGGTGAGCCGCATACGGCGTCTCGGCCTGGAGGTGGCCCTCAACAAGTCGGGGGCCATGGTGTTTCATGGTCCCCGGCGGGCGCCACCATCCGGATCCCACATTGTGGTGGGGGGGGGTTCGAATCGCTGTCGAGCCCACCATGAAGTATCTGGGATTGGTGCTCGACAGTCGGTGGGATTTCGGCCCCCACTTCCGGGGCTGGCGCCCAAGTTGTTGGGCGCGGCTGGGGCGCTGTCAACGCTGCTTCCCAATCTGGGGGGCCCGAGCGCCGCTTGTAGGCGGCTCTACGTGGGGATCGTGCGGTCGATGGCCCTTTACGGGGCCCCGATCTGGGCGGCTGACCTGACGGCCGGCAGCATTGTTATATTGCGAAAGCCGCAGAGAGCGATGGCCGCAAGAGTCATAAGGGATACCGCACGATCTCCTACGAGGCGGCTTGTGCACTGTACCGGTGGCGTGAGGAATGGCGGGCGCGGGGCGAACGACCGATGCAGCGACATATGGAGCAGCGTCGGTCGCAGCTCCGCGAAGTCCTGGTGGCGGAATGGCGGGACAGGCTCTCACGCCCTACCGCCGGCCTCGTCACCATCGAGGCGGTCCGGCCGGTGCTCGACCTCTGGCTCGGGAGGAGGCACGGCTCCCTATCGTTTCGGGTGACGCAGGTGCTCTCGGGGCATGGTTGCTTCGGAAAGTACCTGTGTCGCATAAACAGGGAGCCGGACGCCCGGTGTCACCACTGCGTCGACTGCCGGGAGGACACGGCGCGGCACACGCTAGCAGAGTGTGCCGCTTGGGAGGAGCCGCGCCGTGCCCTCATCTCAGGAGTAGGCAGTGACCTTTCGCTGCCGGCCGTAGTCAATGCTATGGTCGGCAGCGACGAGTCCTGGGACGCGGTGGTATAGAAGGAGGCTGCGGAAAGGGAGCGCGAGATCTCATCCTCTCACCCGGCCCGCAGCAGGCGCACCGGGCGTCGGCGGAGGGCGGACAACGCCCTCTTCCGGCCCCCCTAAATGGGTCCAAGGACGACGGACTTGGGGACGTCCGTCACCCCCTATACACCAGGATCCGAGACGGCAGCGCGTAGTGTTCCACGCGCGCCCCTCTTAGACGTCGCGGGGGGAGTCAAACACCTCACTCCCCCCGCTCGACCGGACGGGGCCCGCTAAGGCGAGTCCGGCACCAGTCGGGGGTTGCGGAAGATTCGTACGTTCCCGTGACCCCCGGCGCCGGTGTGAGATGGAACACCGGGGTGGTTTTTAGTCAGTAAAAGTCTGACAGACCCCTCCGCCCCCCCAAGGCGGAGGACATCCATGAGGATTTTCCACCCCGGATCAAAAAAAAAAAAAAAAGGTTAGCGTAACGGTAACGTACAACTATTTAGGTAACCTGCTAAGTGAGTGAGCCAACTAACCTGCCAAATTTCAAATTTCTACTAACATTTATTTTATTATCTTATATTTCAGGTGTGAGTCAAGGACTAATTTCAAAAATAGTTAAGGAAGGGCACGCAGCAGAAGAAACTGGTACAAAAATTCGGACACCAGGCAAGGAGACAAAACGTGAAAGTGGATTTGTGCATGTTGATGATTTTGACATGGGAGTTATACGGAGGAAAGTACATAAATTTTATTATGCTAAAAAAGAGGTCCCTACTGTTAAAAAGCTTCTAGAAGTCTTTAAGACGGATATAAATTACACAGGACAGCGAGAGAGTCTGCGAAAGCTGCTTCACAAGGTGGGATTTCGTTTAAAAAAATCTCAATCCAATCGGAAGGTTCTTATGGAGCGTAATGAAATATCAGTTTGGAGAGCTAAGTACTTGCATGCAGTGGATAAAAATAATAAATCTCCCCAGCCCCGGTCCATAATTTATTTAGATGAGACCTATATATTCACTCTTCGCATACATCGGGTAAATGTTGGCGAGGAGAGGGTGAAGACGGAGTATTGGAGCCTGTATCGAAAGGGCAAAGATATATTATTGTTCATGCGGGAGGAGATACTGGATTTGTTACAAATGCACTACTTGTGTTTAAATCAAACACAAAAAGTGGTGATTATCATGACGAGGTGAATAACTCCAACTTTAAAAAGTGGGTTATTGAAAAATTTGTGCCTAATTTACGAGAGCCATCCATAATAGTGATGGATAATGCTCCTTATCACTGTATTTGTGTGAATAAAGTCCCAAATACGAATTCCTTAGAAAAAGATATGCAAATAAGGTTGACCCAAAATAAAATTAACTACGGAGAGAATTTGACTAAACCTCAGCTTTTAGAAATAATTAAGAGAAACAAGCCTAAACCTGTATATGAGATTGAAAAAAATTTAGAAGACAATAGACACAAATGCTTATATTTACCACCATAACATTGTGATCTCAATCCCATTCAACTCATATGGAGCACAATGAAAAGAAAAGTTGCTGATGTAAATATTGAGCACAAAAATGCTGAAATTCCCCACCTAGTTAGAGAAGGTTTTGACGCTATTACAGTTCATGAGTGGGCACAGCATTGTAAACACGTTCGCAGGTTAGAAGGAGAATACTTAAAACATGATTTTTATTTAGATAAACCTTTTATTATAGAAGTGGTAAGTGACACTGAAACCGAAAGCGATAGTGCTAATGATGATAGTGGTACGGAAATAAGCGGAGTATGGCCTCACAACCAGGATGAAGTTGTGTATGCAGGTTCATCTAAAGATCACAATTACTGTAAACCTGGTTTTCAATAAATTATTGTAAAGCAATTTGTTTTTTTTTTATTACATTACGCTACCACTAGGTACCACTGCTAATTATAATTAGTCAAATCTAGTGTTAGGGGTTAGGGTCATAACTAAATGCTAGACATCCAGGTACCTCTTGCATGGCAGTGTACCTACTTAACTTCGCTTTAAATGAAAGTTGTATCCCCCCCCTGGAACATTTTATCTGCTGAATTTCCACTTCATTGGATTACATTTTAGATAAAGCCATTGTTTATTGCTGAGATACTAAACTGTTAGCGTACCTACATAACTGTAAATTATCATTTTTTTTTATTATTATTTTTAAATAGGTATCACTGTTTTTAATTTTTTTAAACTGTAATTCTTATTAAACAATTAGGTCTAATGTGAAACTTCAGTCTTGAAAACTTACTCAATTTTGGGCACCTTATATTAATTAGGAACACTGAATCGACGGTGCCGTCCTCTTTCAGTTCACAAATAAGTTAGTAGGACTGTACTGTTTGTTGTTATCAGTCAAAAATAATACAGGCCATAATATAGGTTGCCATGTATTTTTTCCAAATGAAGATTTGTTCAGTACATGATCAATTGATCACTTGATCAGTTTCATTTCACACCAGTAAATAAAATATGTACCTACCTAGTGACTAGTTTAATTAAAATAATAGTGACTAGATTACTTTAGTTTTCTATACAGTCTGAGTTACAATGAAGAATAAAGAACAAATTAAACTAGAAAAAAGAAAAGCAATTATCTAAGAGCGATGTAGCCCTCAGCTGCTCAAAGCTACCAACTACAAATCAGTTCGTAGGATGGCAAGTATGGCAACACTGCACGCGCTGTCACGCTGGCTGTGTCACAATTTGTCAAATATTGGTTTGATAAAAATGACGAGCTGCTCAATGTTTTTTCAATATAAAAATAATTAAATAATCGTGTGTTTATCACAATGACTGTTTGGCGCAAAATCGAAGATGGAGAAGTATACGCTGTTGGTGAGTATTTCTATTCAATTCCCGCTTATTTTTGATGAAAATATTGATGTGTTGGTGTTGAATAGTAATCATGTAGTTTACCTCCCGCTGAGAAGAGATAAATATAAACATTGTATCAGGCGTGCTGTGTACTGCCTAGAGCTTCACTAGCAGTTATCCTGTTAGAAACGGTCCTCAATTTAGTTAGGGACTAGGTTGTCTAAATGTCATTTTCGTTAATTCTGTTGTCACTGGCCACTCCCCAAAGTTGTGATTAAATAAGCCCATTGCTAACTTATGCATAATGCTTTATTGAACGACGAGCCTGTTATGTTATTACTCGATACTTTTTTATACAAATAATGTCACTATTGTATTGATTAATGTTATGAACTGCTTATTAAATCATAGATAAAAATGTACTGGACTAAAAAAAAAAAATATAAAGAGTTTATCGTGTTTTCTTTATGTCATATGAGATAAAGTATCTTACTTGACATTGGAATGAGTTAAATTGAATGTAGGAAAATTGTATGCTAACATTATTTAGAATGCACAATCATCAGTGATTAAATATTATCACATTTTTTTATAATTTCACTAAAAAGGTTGTTCATTGTATTTTGTGGTGCCTTGTTAGTTCTTACTGTACTCAATATTGATTAGTAACTAACTGTTAGTCGGCTGAGAGATAATTTATCATTGATCTCAGGCACTACACTTGCAATGCTGTACCATAAACTTAAAAAAATATCTAAACATATTTTGATTCACGTCCGTTCCATTGATAAGATACAATACTTCTTTTAACACTTCAGAAGAATGACATGGATATTTAAAAAAAAAAATGTAAATTAAATAAACATATTGTGTTAGTAGAATGTTTTGAAAATCAACTGTTGCTTACAAAACTTATCAACATAGTCCTGCCCATACAAGATCTCAAAAGACTCACGATTGTGGCAATTATATCCTATTTTCCCCCTAGGTGTATAACTGAGAGGCAATTCTCGTATTTTTAATTAAGAATCTGTTGCATTTTAACATCATTCTCTATCTGTCAAAAATGCCTCTAATTTACCCACATTTTTGACATTTCTGGTCACAGATGAGATTGCGGATTACAGATTAGATTCTGAATGTTTTTAAAATGGGAATTGGCCTTCTTCATGTGCATGTATATAAATCATTGTATGCTGTTTATGGCCGTGAAAACTATGGCAATGATTAGTCACATACTTAGTTACTATCTTATATGAATACAAATAAATATAGTACTTAGTTAGTACATCATAACTTGAATAGGAAAAATAATTATCTTGGAGCTAGGTACAGTATCATTTGCCCAATTTCGGGATACATGTTTTTTCATTCATGGTTTTCTCTTTAGAGGTTCACTTGAATTTTAATAGCCAATAAAAAAAAATTTTTGTTTCCCTACATTATAGTAAGAGATATAGAGATATTAAAGTGTGTGTGATAATGGTTTAGTTTATAACTTTAGATAATAATAAAGTACTATACCTTACATCCACATTCTAAAATTCTAATAAGAGTAAGATACTGACTGTAATGCTGGGATAATTTCCCTCATAAATCTCAAACATAATATAACCATGGAAATTGGATGCTGCGGTATCAGTAAAACAAGGAAACTTTACAGGGAAATATATTGTGATACTACGTCCCCATCCTACAATAATAACATCCTTAATATAGAGTAATTATAAAACTATTTATAAAGTTTACTACAATTGAATAGTGAGCAGTGCCTGATATTATTAATAACTAAATAAGCTTAAACCTATGCAGTTAGTACATCAGATCTTTCAGAAGTTCTATCGGCTCTGTCATACCTGGATATTACTTGCTGATGTAAATATCAGCATAAACGAAAACTTTATTAATTAAGAAGATGCATTCTGAAAGTCTGCGACATCGCAAATAGCTGTCAATTATTACTCTGTTTTAATTAATTAATTTTACTAAATTAAATTATGAAATATCGCTCTCTGTTGTAGTAAAATATTGATTCTGAATTGCATTTAACTAAAATCGTGTCATAGAATATTTCTTTGTTTTGAGTGTACACCGCTGTCTTATCCTTCCGGAAAAATAGGCGTGATTTTATGTGTACTGTGATTATTGAGTTTTAGGTGTAGATAAAGCACTTGGAAATCTTCCAAATGCCTTTGTGACACCTAAAACTGTTACTGCAATAATAAAACTGGATTAGGTATCCAGTTTTATTATTGCGATCAATATTTTAGTGCAACGCAGCAATATTTAATTTTTAATTTAGTAATATTGATTAACTAATCAAAACAGCTAAATATTTGACAGCTATTTGGGACGTTGCCAACTTTCAGAAAGCACAGCCTTAAGGGGGAAGCGCAAGGTTGGCCGCAAATTTTAAATTTTCTTATGTTTTATCCAATTTGCTGGTCAGTGTAAGGTTCTATGTGCAACGTTCATATAATCCTATTGAATGATATTTTATTATTGTCATTCAATAGGATTATATGAACTTAAGAGGTTTGTATTGATGATTTCAATAATTATAATTCTGTAAATACATACTTGTTATGGTCGCGAAACATATTTTGTTCAACATACAACCTGACACTGACTTGCAAATTGCAAAAACATAAGAAAATTTCAATTTGCGGGCAACCTGGCGCTGGGGGATGCGCTAAGGTAGGCCGCGAAATTCAAATTTACTTACGTTTTTTGAAATTTGTAGGTCAGTGTCAGGTTGTATGTTGATTAAAATATGATTCGCGGCCGTAAAAAATATGGCTTTACAGAATTATAATGATTAGAATCAGCAATCCTCAAATGACAAGATTTCATGAAATAGTCGTTCAATAGGGTAATATAAACTTATAGAGATGTATTGATTATTTTTGTGATTATAATTCTATAAATAAATATTTGCTACGGCCGCGAATCATTTATAGATCGACATAATACCTGATATTGACCTACAAATTGCAAAAAACGTAAGAAAATTTGTATTTCGCGGGCTACCCTGACGCTGTCGCCTTAACACTAAAGTTGACAATTCATTAACAACTACTTACAGAGTGTGGCTTGCTCAGGTACTTAAGTAAAACCTCTCATTACTGTTGTACTGGACCTAAATTCCAATGAGAGAATGCACATTATATGTTAAAGCATGCTCATCTTTTAGTTCAAGAATTTCTTTGGTAGAGTTTTGACTGTCTACCACTCACAAGGTTAAAGGTGTGATGGTGTGTTTACAAATAAACGTGCCATCATTAATGCTCTCCTCCACTACAAATGTTTTTAGCAAGCTAGTTTAGGTTTTATGCATCTTAATATGTACTGATTAAGTTTTACTTTGGTTTGTGCTATTAGGGCCAATTATATTTTGAATTAATACCAATCTATGAAGGTCAAGGCCTTAGAACCAAAAACCTGTTTTATCTGTAAACAAATTCGACCTTCGGCGCTCGCTAACTTGATGCTTGCCTGCACCTACAGCGTTCGTTCAACGTTCTGATTGGCTGCCTAAGTTCCGCTGGGTTATCAAGGCATAGAAAGCAGAAAGTTATCCTGTCTATGCGAGAAATTAATGAACCATCAGTTTTTTTAGATAATGAACAATGAACACCTACAATGAATTTTATTAAATTAAATTTTGTATTAAGTGCACTAGAATATTCCACACCATATTGGTGTGTTGCAGCAATCCCTTTATGTAATAATTATAAGAACTGACTTTCCAACTGTGGAAAACAATAAATAATTTGAATTTACTTAAGTTACACATTGAGGGCTCAAAATATCGACTTCGTCAAATATTTGGTCATTTTACACAGGTTACAAAAAGCTACAGTTCAAACTGTGGGCTTTGATTAAAGAACCTAGCAACCCGAATAGCTAACTAGAACAAACTCGGGGCAGGTCGCCACTGACCTATAACTTGCAATTAAGACAATATCAATAGAGATAACTAATCTTCACATTCAAGGGGACGTTCGAAAGTGGCGCCAATGACAAAATTTAAAAGAAAGCGTTTGTCTTGGCTTGGTATGTATGTGTGTGTAGGAAATGCACGGAAAGAGTAATAAATATAAATGTTGATGATTGGAGAGGGACAGGAAGGGTAAAGAAAAGATGGATGAATTGTGTGAGGAATGATATAGAGGAGAAGGGAGTGAATTATAGCGTGACGGTGGACGCTTGGCAACCAGAATGGAAGAAGAAAACGCGTTGCGCCGACACCCCGAGTAACATAAGACAAGAGCAGGAAGATGATGGTGATCGAACTGTGGCCTTTGATTAAAGACCCTAGCAACCCTAATATCCAACTAGAACAAACTCGGGGCACGTCGCTACTGACCTATAACTTGCAATTAACACAATATCAATAGAGATAGTTAAAGCTAATCTTCACATTCAATCGTCACAGTATGTCTTGATAGCGCGGGTCATGCAGTACAATTTAAATCTATTTCTGGTTCATAAGGAACAAGGAACCGTGTTATTTTCTGGCCTTAATAAAAGTAGTTCAGTGGGTTTCATTATAACGAAATATGTCGTGATAATGTTATGAGATTTGGTCTAGACTTGTTGGAAAATTTAGTATTGGAAAAGTTTTAAGAGGTCATCGACAGGGTGTCGAATGTAATAAGGTAATACTTTGGCTGACCCTTGTCGATGTGAAAGAGGATATGCTAGTAAGAGGGGGTATACTGAAATGACGGCTGATATAAGTGTACGGAAGAAAACATGCTGCGGCAACCCGAAATTAATAGGGATAAAGTGATTGGGTTTAGGTACCTACTTGTGTACCTATTTTATTTATAATTCTTTGTTATCCTTAATATTTTGTTATTATTATTAACTCCTCTCAAACAGAGCATCCTTTTTTTTTGGGTGGGTAAACATCAAATAACTTCTCCTGCTCTGGGCGGAGCGGGACGGCGTGTCATACTTGTACCGACTAAAACCCACCCGTTTTCCTTCAGTTGCGTGTGCGCCAGGGCCACGATAAATCAAATCAAATAATTTATTTGCATAACGCGGGTTCAGAGGATGTTACAAAAGGTTCATAAGGTACACTGTATTACATATAACCATGTGAGGTGTGCAAATATATTAGGAACATTATGACACAATTATTCTTAATTACATTGTCATTGAAAATGTAAATAGATAGTAAATTTCGTTACACATTAAATTAAATCTGAACTAATAAATTATAATAGTAATGTCAAGCAAATTAATAATGTCATAGTAATTGTGAATTAATTTCCAAATATTTGCTATAATTAAAATACAATATCTTGATATTCGAAGTAGTCTTTTTAACGCTTGTTCCCAACAAGTCACACCTCAACGGGTAACAGTGTGACTCGTTGGGAATGTTTTGGATAATAATTCCCAACGAGTCACAGTTACTGTTACACTGTTACTCGTTGGGATGATCCCACCTTGATTTAGGGTATCATTTAAGCTATCACCAATTTAATTAGTTTTGTGTTTCTTAAATAATAGGGTTTGTCCTCAAAATAGTAGATCTGTCACCAAAATGTAGTCACCAAACAATGCAAAATCAGTTCCACAATAAATCACCTAAAATCCTAAGATATAAGGTCTAGTACCAAATAAATGTTTTTGTATGTATTATAATAGGTGTGTCCTAATAAGTATTTCAACAATAATGAGGCGTAGCCGACGGAGTCCCGCTTCGCGGGACTCCTACTTCTGGGCGGTTTAAAAAAAAATAATCACGAAGGGGACGGCGGGGTCTTTCAGACCCCGCCGTCCCCTTCTAACCTAACCTGTCCGAGTCGGGGTGCCCCAAGTTGTACCAAATACCTGGGAACAATTTTTGTTTATCTGAGAACGAAAATATTTCGTGGCGATAGATGTATTTATCGCTTGTTCCCAACGAGTAACATGCCCAACGAGTAAGAGTATGACTGGTTGGGATTATTTTTAAAATTAATTCCCAACCGGTCACACTGTTACCCGTTGAGGTGTGACTCGTTGGGAACAAGCTCTTTTTAATTCGTCGTTTTTTTGGGTTTTTCCATCTGGAATTTCTCGGTAGCAGCCTGGAGTCTGGATTTGTGCCTGGTTGATGGCAATAGGCTCGCCCCCTATTACTTGGGACTTAAACATAACTGGCGAAATGTGGGTGTGCTATAGGTACACCTCTGCCTAACCCTTCGGGGAATACAGGCGTGATGTTATGTTATTTTATGTGTCTTTTAAATTACAATAACACTTTAATTAGGAATGTGTATAATTTCTTCTTAAATACATGCGTAGGTAACTTCTTAATGTCATAATGGCAATTTAATATAAATCAGTGATGCCATACAAATAATACTTTTATTGAATAATGCCGTTTTCACATACGGTAACTCTTTCGAACAGAGTACCTGCCACCTTATCGCGTCACCAGACTCGTAGAGAATGCCCAAGGCATTAAGTCCGCATTTGTAGTTTGTTCCTTAATGTATGCGAGCAGTTAAAAATAAATAAAGCCAGGACGAAGTTGATCTCGATTGGCATGTGCCCATATGCCCAAAATGAGCAGCCTTCTAAACTCGTGGTCCTTTTTGATCCCGATGTGTTATTCCGCCCGACTCCTAGGAATTTTAGTGTTACGTTGATAGTAATTGTCGGTTGTAATGTACTTGTGACTTCGAGTACAAGCAACTACAAACACTTCTAGTTAATAGACTATATTAAACTTCAAGGCATTTGCGAAAATACCAAATTCGTTGAAGTTAAGCATTTTATTCACTTGATAAGTGTATATCGTGTTCTGGAATTGTGAACTCCTTAAGGGGACTACATGACCTAAACGCAAATTTATAATACCTAAAAATATATGATCCACTGCAGTAACCAAAATCAGAAAAATATATGATATTCTTCTGGATATATGCTAGTTAGATAGTGTCTTGAAAACATTCAACTAATTTGATACGATACAAAAAGCACGAACATTAACGGTTAAAAGCCATACTAATATATATACAAACAATCAGATTTTTTGTCAGATTATTTTACAAGTAACATATTAACGTAATAGTGTTTTAATTTTTTAGTCCAATGAATAGATTTTTTGTAAATTCATAATTGCTTCATATTTTGCAATAAATTACCAGCGTTGTGTCATCGCGCGTCTCTTTCTTTTTTAGGCAATCCGACAGTGACCGCGCTTTAGCTTTTGTAAGCCTCTTAAACTCAATCAGTCTACGGAACTGTTGTATCGGCACTGCTTTGGCTGAATGGAACGTCTCCTATAGTTACGATACTCAATAGTCATCATCCGTCTCTTCCCTTATCGTAATTTCATTGGGGGGGTGGGGTGGGGGGGTGTAGCATGTCTACTTCTTCCATACGTCTGTATCATCCTTCATCTCCCTATCCGTCTATATCATCTTACACAAAATCCAACCAAGGCACCGTTTCTTTGATCTGTCTACCAGCTATTCTGTTGGTGCCATAGGCACGCAGTCTGGAATGTTTCCAGTATAGCTGTCTGGCCAGCTTGTTTCCCAGACACACGTTCTATAATGTCGAGGTTAGGTATATTAGCAGCGACTTCGGCATTCCGTCTGGTCCACTCTCGCATATTGCCGCCCACACCGGGTGACACTCGAAATCCGCGACACATCTCACGGTAGTGCGTGCTAAGACGCCAGATGTAGTCAATTACTTAGTCGTCTTATATCGGTTTCACAAATGATTATATTTATAAACCTTTCCGGTATGACATAATGTCTCCATGTTCATTTTGTTGGGAGATTTCATTTTGAATTAAGGATTTCGCGAGCGTTCTGGATTTTTTGTTGAGAATAATGATCCCCAAAAAATGGTTCTCCCGTTCGTGTCGACGACTGATTAGGTAATCGATTTTGAAGTGGTAGTTTATATGGTTTGGATTTTCGGATGATGGCTGGTTATAACTAAGCTCTTTCTTGTCTAAAATTATTAGGTAGATTATTACAAGGGGACACAGCAAGGTTTCATACACCGTTAAATCAAAATATTCAAACTAATAGATACCTACGCACAAGGACGCATATTCGCACATGTCCCTACATGCCAATCGACGCAGTCATTCCCCTTCCGTCACCTGAGGAAGTCCAATTATGTC
The DNA here is from genome assembly GCA_916610205.1 of Griposia aprilina. Taxonomy (NCBI): domain Eukaryota; kingdom Metazoa; phylum Arthropoda; class Insecta; order Lepidoptera; family Noctuidae; genus Griposia; species Griposia aprilina. Next base: position 7,995,430 of record OU744305.1, on the reverse strand, counting down.
TGTCAAAACATCATTCCGCCAATAATATCACCCAATCATCAATTCACCGTAATAAAAATGATTCAATTGATTTTCGTGCCATTCGTAAAGAGTCGCAAGTGAACAACATATGTTTTTGTTTAACATTTGGGATGCTACATGCTTTTTGGACTTATGATGACACACATTTAATAATGGAGTGGTTGCAAAAACTTGCCGTTACTTTTGGCGAGCTGTGAAGCCTAAAAATATCAATCCGGTTTGGTATTATATTAGCGTAAACAACTGCATCAGATCTCGGTTATTAAATTCGGAAGTAGGTTGATTAAAAATCTGGTCCATCGAGTAAAATAGTGTTGGGATCAGCAGGACTGAAACTGAATTTCTTTCTGTCGCAGACTACGCTGTTATTTTTTTGGTTATCTATTTTTTTTGGTTCACTTATTAATTACATTGTAGTGCGATCAGCCATTCGAGTCTCACCAAATATTCATAAAACGCACTCAATAGTTAACAACTCAATTCACTACCCATAAATTAACTTCGGCACATAAACCAAACACTAATTGTACCGAACAATGTGCCCAATGACCCATAAAATGGAACCTGTACCATTTGTACCATTAACGCTGTCATCCGAAAACGCTCGATACCAGGTGGGTCTCTAGTATAACACCGGTATCTCATTACATCAAGTATCGTTGACATGTGCATGGATCTGATGTCTGATAGATTTATAAGTCTCGTAGACGCGCCGTTTTATGGAGCTCGTAAAATTGATAGATTCAGGGTACCCTGGATAAGTGGTTCGATAGAGATTTTAGTGTTTTTGCGAGGATGGATCTTAGGTAAGGAATTTCAAGTCTGAGAGATTATATAGGGGATCTAAGTTTATTAAAAGACGTTGATATAAAAATTTAAGTAGACTTTTCATTGCTTGTTAAATTCTTTACAGCTTCAAGCATTTCGAAAGCTTACTACATTTTCAGCGCTTTTTATTTTGCCGACCTGAATTTGAGCATACTGGCGTATCAAACAGCTACTTTCACTGCTTATTTAAACCGAGAGGTAATCTAAATGACAATGGAGTCCCTTTCTTATACAATTACTCCAACAAATCTATTTCAATTGCTACATGATTAGGCTCGTCGACTGATTTGTCCATAGTTCAAATCTTCTTTCATGGATTTTTGTCAAAGCTAATGTATTTAGAACTAAGTATTATGTTTTTGGGTAACACTCCTTCCAAAGATACGTTCACAGTAAAACCTTTCGGAGCTACTTTCTCTGCTACAATAGTGTCGTCATCAGAAAACCCTTAATAAATCAGAAAATTCACGGTGAAATAATCAATAAACCGGGTCTATCCCATCTAAAGAGTTGCTAGACCTAACGCTCTCACATCAGCATTCACTACGCGCTCAAGCTGCGTTCATACGCGATTTTGGTGCGCTCGCGCCTGTCTCGTCTTACGTGACTCACACGCATACCGCCCCTATTGTCCCGGATTAATTGTTTGTGTAAGTACAATGAATGTTAAACATTCAACCTTTTCTTCATATCGTATTAATATGTTTGGATTTTTTGCGCGTATCTTTCACAGGATATGAGTCGTTAGGCGTTGGGGTTTAGTTAATCATGATGTCGATTTAATGAATTTGCGACCGCCTGTTGGTAGATATTTTTAAGATGGTCACTTTAATCATTAAAGTTACTTAACTATCATCAACAAGGTTGAAGTTATTTAGTGTCTATTTACGGCACGGTATGCAATGTTTTCTCACGGGTCACTGAAGGATCTTTTGGACAAAGTGGCTCCCAGTCTCACGTCAATTCTCCCTGTGAAATTACTGACGGAAATTGCAACGGTTCCCATGAGGAGTGATGTAGGGAATCGGGAGTGATTTTCGCCGACGACTGTACCTACACATTCTTTTTATCGCTAAATGGTTTCGTATTGTGCCAAATTGGAAAGCATTGCCATTACGTCCTATGATTGTTGTCACAGGATACGTTAGCCATAAAAGCGTCATTTATTATGTCATAGTATTTGACGTGCCATTAGCATCTGGTTTGTGGGTAACGGTCTGTTTGAATTTCGCGTTGTGTTTACTTAATTTTTTATACTTAGCGTATTTGTGGTGGATTTAGTGTTGCCATGATTCGCTATGTAAGTAAATATTTTTAACCCACAAAAAAAGAGGTTCTTAATTCGTCTGTATGTTTGTAACGCGATATCTCCGCAAATTTTGGATCGATTTCGGCAATTCTTTTTTTAATAAATTCCCATATAAATTTTATTCACTTTGCTTCGGTAGTTTTTCAGTTAGCTTCAATATTACGTATTTTTTTCACTTAGATGTTATAATAACTTCCTGTCACTGTTATTTACATAGCAAGTAGTGGTATACGAATTTGTGTGGCGTAGGTACTACCACAAATAAAAAAAGAAAAATAAAAACTTTCACAAAAAATATACCCTGCTTCCTAAAAAAGTACTACAAATAAAAAAAAATACTTACTTTAATTTCGGAAGTCGGTGGCTGAATTCGAAATACAAAACCAAAGACCGACTTCCGAAATTGAAGTTATTTTTCACTTTGGCACTTACTACTTAGTGTTGGTTTTTGGCGCTTGTTCCCAACGAGTCACACCTCAACGGGTAACAGTGTGACTCGTTGGGAATGTTTTGGATAATAATTCCCAACGAGTCACAGTTACTGTTACACTGTTACTCGTTGGGATGATCCCACCTTGATTTAGGGTATCATTTAAGCTAAATAATGAAGCGAATAATAAGTGAAGTGAATAATGAGGCGTAGCCGACGGAGTCCCGCTTCGCGGGACTCCTACTTCTGGGCGGTTTAAAAAAAAATAACCACGAAGGGGACGGCGGGGTCTTTCAGACCCCGCCGTCCCCTTCTAACCTAACCTGTCCGAGTCGGGGTGCCCCAAGTTGTACCAAATACCTGGGAACAATTTTTGTTTATCTGAGAACGAAAATATTTCGTGGCGATAGATGATATAGTAACAGTGTAACAGTAACTGTGACTCGTTGGGAATTATTATCCAAAACATTCCCAACGAGTCACACTGTTACCCGTTGAGGTGTGACTCGTTGGGAACAAGCTGTTTTTGGAAGTAGACTGCTTTTTTTTTTTTTGAAAAAATGTTTTTTATAAAAATGTTTTTTGTAGTATTCAATTGATGCTCAATGCTGGCTTCACATTATGACTTCAAGTACCTACGTTCTAGGCTTTATAATATAGATGGCCTATTGCCAAGTTTTAAGGTAGACACAATTACGATAAATTCTAGTCAAGTGCTAAAACAAGATCTACAATAATTTACAAGGACCTACTAAGTAGGTTTTTAGGGTTCCGTAATCAACAAGGAACCCTTATAGTTTCGCCATGTTCGTCCGTCCGTCTGTCCGCAGCATAGCTCAGAGACTCTTAGTACAAGAAAGCTGTTATTTGGCATCGATATACATATTAATAAAAAGAAACATTTTTTTTCACGTAAAGCGGGGTTGTTTTTTTTTTCTCGTCTACCACTTGGTGTTGGGTGTCGCTGGATAGGTCTTTCAAAAATATTGCAGGTTTGTGGAAACAACTTTTCGATTAACTGATTTTTGTTAGAGTCAAGTGTCCCCCCCCTGCCAGCTAAATGGTTGGTTTAGGATATGTAAAAAAAAAAACACGGTAGTAGTATATATTATAACGAATTTAAAAGGCAAACTATCACAGCTAAGTAGGCTTTACAAGTTTACGAGTAATAGTCGACCAACTTACATTTTCAGTTAGAACGTATTGCGAGAACATGTTTTTCACCTAAAATGTTAAGTTTTTTCTTGGGATAAATTCATCCCAACTACGGAACCCTTCACTGTGCGTGGACCGACATGCACTTGGCTGGTTTTTAATATTAACTAGAGATGGGCCGACTATGACTTTGGCCGAATAGTCGGCCAAGCCAATCATTGCTTTCGGTTGAGTTCGGGTGACATCGGCAATGTTCGTGACCACTTATTGCCAATTATTTGCTATAGAGTTTCTTTGTTTTTGTTAGAAGTAAGTATTAGTTCATTTAATTTAATTTTATATCTGGATCTAAGTCCAATTAATTATCCTATTATTCCCTTCCTATTCTAAATTTCACTGAAAGTAAACTGTAAAACTCATTCTATAATAAAAAATAATAACAGACCCGATTTCAATTTCATTTCAATCACCCACTTTTAATTTTTTAAGCATATTAATACAAGTAAAAAATGGGCCGACTAGTCGCCGACTACTAATAAGGCCGACTAGTCGGTACATCACTAATATTAACCTAAGATGCAATTTATAGACTAAGCAACCCATACAGGATAAAATAAATTTGCGCTTATAATAAAGACTAGTAATTTATCTACCGTAGGTCATGGCATGTGACTATCAACTGATAGGTACCTAAACTCTGTACCAGTTGAAACGAATGTCATAGAGAACATCCTAACTAATATCATTAATGCGAAAGTGAGTTTGTTTGTTTTGTTGATACGCTTTCACGCTAAAATGGCTACTCGGATTTGGATGAAATTTGGCACATGGGTAGACCATGACCTGTGTTAGGACATAATGATACTTTCTATCTCGGAAGTACGTTCCCGTGGGATAATTTCCGACCTCCACCCGGGCGAAGCCGCGGACCAAAGCTAGTAATCAATATTATTTCGACCAGCTGGAGGTTACGACGTAACCTGATACAATGACTCATTCACTACAACATGGATTCTTCAATTAATTTCAATTGAGGTCCACATAGCTCAATTTCACCAATATATTAATCTCTCATTCGTATCAATAAAAACATACCCCTTACCTTGGTAAAAATATTAGTGAGTCAGCAAGGTGGTAGCAGAACTGCAGAACTGACAGCCAAGCCCCCTAATTGCATAACACTCTTTCAAACACAATCTGAACTATTTTGAAGGATATTGCTAATCCAGTGCTTCATATGTTCGAAAAAATTGTCCACTCAACAGCGTAAATAACGCAATGAATGTTGTTGAACTGTCAAAATGAAATCCATTGCTACTGTTAGTGTGTAACGCAATTGGGGCAGGTGGCACCGCTATCGCTGATACATTACGGATTTGCGATTGAAGAGCAAATTTCGCTATCGCTAAGCTTCTGTAAGATACGTAATAGGCTTGCCGGAGGTACTACATGTAGTAGTTTGAGTATACCTACTCATATACTCTGTTCCGAAATTATCAGATGAAAATGTAAGCAAATGGATTAGACTGTGGATGACTATTTGTAGTGTCACTTACAAATGGAGTGCTTTAATTTGATTATTTGAATATATTTATTGGACCCGAAAGTATCATTTTAAATAACCTTAAAGATGTTTTTCATTTTACAATTGATGTTAATTTTATAACCTCAATTTTCGTCTTTGATTTTTCAATCACAATTTAGTAATGTTATTCTTATAAATAGGAAACCTAAGTATAGACGAATGTTTTACTAATTCCCTTTTGTGTGCGTTTGCGTAAGAATTAAGAAGACGAACGCAAAAAAAGAAAAAGAAACGAACCTTGGTCATTACGCCGCTGTGCCAAGACTTTGTAGGCAATACAACACATTAGCTAAAACTACGAATCTAGACATCTGCGAGCTAAATATAAGAAGTGTATAATAGATTTAATTTAAGTATCTCTCAATGTTATTTTAACATTTTTTGTTTTATGTCCTTTAAAATTTTATTAACATTTTCAATATTGGTGACGATTCTCTTGTCACAAAATTCTCTAAACTAGACTAAAAATCACTAAAATTTTGTTTATTCCTGTCAAACGATGATTTCTCATTCTGAAATAGACTAAAGTGACAAAACTTAACTATATTTTAGTTTGACAGTACTAAGATGGCACGGAATTATTAGTTTAGTGAAAATGCCAATTTTGCTATTCTGAATTTGACGTTGTTTACCTAATATTTTGGTTGTCTAAGCTATTTTTAATCGCGATTAAAAAGGTGTGGAATAAAATTAGTTGTCATGAACTAAAATTCACCACAACACCTCGACTTCAGGTGCAAAAACAGTACTGTATCTTTTTTTATTTTATTTTGCTTATATCTCGAAAATGGTGTGTCCTATTGCAAAAATAATGAAAAATTCGACCCCCTTTATTAAACTCTTAAACACCTAATTCTCTACACATAGGTAATTTTTTTTCATATTTTACATACAAAAAGTAAAATATTCCATACAAAAAGTAAAATATTTCATATTTTACATACAAAAAGTATAATTTCCATAAAATCGAGGCTGCCCAAACTATGCATGCCTCGGGCTCTAAAAAAAAATCACGAGCAAACAAGTACCTACCACGTGGAGTCGCGATTGTCAAATTAAATTTTAGTTACGTCAAAATGATTATTAAATTTAGAGATACACATACATACATAAACTCACGCCTTCTTCCCATGGGGATAGGCAGAAACTACAGAACACCACCTGCTACGATCCATACATACTCCTTTTGCCTCGTTTACGTTCATACATCTGGTCATACATGCACGTCGGTTGTGAGTACTACGCACCTGACCTTTCTGAAGAACATCACCAATAAGGTCACTATATGTCTTCCTAGGGCGTCCCCTCCCGGCGTTTCCACTCACATCTGGCTTTTAAATACCTTTTGTTAATCGCCCTTCATTCATCCTCTCAACATGGCCAAACCATCTTAGCATACTCTTTTCAATTTTTGTCACTACATCTTCCTATAAACCGCACCGTTGCCTTATCACATCATTCTTCAGTCTATCATTCATAGTCACACCACACATGCTTCGCAAGGAACGCATTTCCACAGCATTTATTCTACTTTCATGCTTCTTTTGCCACACCCAACACTCACTTCCATACATAAGCGTAGGCACCAGCACACGATTGTGAACAGCCAGTCGTGCTTTTTTGGACATCAACTGGTTGGTTACAATTGCATGTGTAGCACCATTCACTTTATTTCCCGCATTTACCCTTCTTTCCACATCTCTATTAATCTTTCCATACCTTGTAAATAGACTCCCCAAATATACGAAAAAAACAAAAAAAATACTGTAAAATTCTCATAGCCAAAAGTAAGGAATTTTAGTGATAGTTTAGTTAGATTAGTTCGGTGTACAAGAGAATCGGCACCATTATGTTACCTATTATTATTATTTTAACTTTGTTAGCTTAATTGTTAACTTTATTAAATTCGTTCCTATAAGTGAAGGAGTACACCTGCTTAATACCTGATGTTGTCCTTTCTCTATATGTCATGTATTGTGTTATCTTTTGTTGGAGATCCTAAATCAATAAATACAAAATAGAATTTTACCTGAACAGGGTTTGTTTATACTTTCATCCGATACTTTTGGTACAGACCATAGACGCTATTTTATTGCATACCAACATACTAAAGCCCTATTTGTGTTTGCCCACAGCCATATACAACTATACGGCCAAACCGGGCACTCTTCACCTCTCGTTCGACGTCGGCGAGTTGCTGCACATCGAGAGAGAGACAGAATTCTGGTACTGGGGCAAGAGCCTCAAGAAAGATGCAAGCGGCGGTGCCTTCCCTAAGAGCTATGTGCAGATAAGGGACTGCATAGTTGACAGGTAAGCTAATCCACCATTTAATAACATAACTATACTAAACACCAACACCAAAGCTCGTGGCGATTGTGGTCATAAAATGTGTGAAAAGGAAGGTGAATATTATATAGTAGGTACCTACAGGTTTTTTTTTTTTTTTTTAATAAAAAACTTTTCCCCACTCTAGGAATTTCTCCTGTATTGTGGGTGCGTTTACAAACATTTAAACTCATATACACAAACAGCCAGACCCGGATCAACTATTTGTAGGCAATACAAATATTTGTTCCGTGCGGGAATCGAACCCGCGACAAGCAGCGCAATCGCTTAACCACTGCGCCAACCGTGCCGACAAAGTTAAATATAGCAATACACACAAGGTATCTTGCTGTCTTGCTCCCTCGTTCTATGACCGCGCCTGTCCCGAATGTTGGCGTTTAGTGCCTATAGTATCTTCATCGAATTGCTGTCGCAACTCTGATATTGAGGACGGAGCCTCAAAACAAATGTTAAGGGTGCCTTCCCTAAAAGCTACGTGCAGATTAGAGACTGTATAGATAACAGATAAGAAAATTTGAACTAGGGAAGAAATCGGTCCTAAGGTACGCGCTCTATAAGAACTAGGCAATAAAAAATAAAAACGTTTATTTTCTCCAACACATAATAAAAAGTTAGTACAATACATAATTGTGTATACAAAAAAAAAGAATCATCAAAATCGGAGTAAGTACTCTGTAAAAAGTTATGCGTGGTCATAAATAAAAAATAAAAAATAATAGTGAAGGAATTGTTGATGTTGTTGTTGTTGTTGTTTGATTGTTGTTTGTTGTTGTTTGATTGTTGTTGTTGGGGTTGTTGTTGTTGGGATTGTTGTTGTTGTTGTTGTTGTTGTTCAATGCGAAATAGAAATGAAAATATCTGGCTTGCTTTCTATAAGAGAGAGAGAGAGACAGACAGAGAAACATGCGACGCCGCACAGCTTACAATAGCTTACTATAGCAAAAAGTGTCGTGACAACTTTTCGTAAGAATTTTTTCCGTCTAGCCCCCTTTCACAACGCGCGATAAGGAACTTCGTTCCAAAATGTGGGTCGACTTGAGAACCTCCTCCTTTTTTTTTCGTCGGTTAAAAATAAATTAATGTTGTGGAGACTGGAGCCTGTACTAGGAATACCTGTGTTACAGGTCTCCAGGCCTCCAAACTACACGGACAAGTCACACTGCTACAACGTCTACTAAAATGGTCCTAAGATACGCGGAATGAACTATGAAACACGAATTGTTCCTACTGCTAAAATACGTGACGAGAGAATGATCAGACAACGTGCAACGTTACAAAATATGGACCGTCATGACGTTAAACCAAGACTTCTAGTGCTAATAAATTTTTCACCCTAGATGTACAGACCAAAAGAGATAAGTAACCAGGGTCGTCGGACAAAGTTGAAGTTTAGCAAGAAACCGATGAATGTTTTCCAATGAAATTTAATTTAACAAATGAACTGTTTGTTTTCTTCGTCCTTTATTTATTTATTCGATAACATCCATCGGTTTCTTACTAAACTTCAACTATATCCGACGAACCTGCGGGGTAATTGCGTGACACACTAACAGTAGGAATAGCTGTCATTTTGACAGTTCAACAACATTCATTGCCTTATTTACGTTTTTGAGCAGACAAATTTTTCGAACATATGAAGCAATGGATTAGCAATAGGCTTCAAAATTATTCAGATTGTGATTGATAGTGTGTTACACAATTAGGGTGGTAGTTACTTATCACTTTTGGTGACCGTACCGCGTACTATGTACTGCTATTGTACCTACATGAAGTTTAAATTATTAATTACACATCACACATTCACATACACTCTCTCATACACTCTCACATACCCTCTTACATACACTCTCAAATACAGACACCCTACGTACAGATATTCTTACTGGAATCATACTCTCACTAACATCCTTAATTTTATTGTATTTGTAATTTTAAGTACCTACGGTTTTTGTACTAGATTAAGTTATGCTGTACTATGGAAGAGCGGAGTTTCCTAACACAGGCATTGTTTGCTTAAAAGGAGGCTCCAAACACTAAACCCTTTTTGTAAACTGAAGCATAAATTAATAAAGTTAAACTAAACTAATTATAGGTGTTTCAGAAACTCGACACCCAAACATTTATTCGAACAAACGAGATGAGATTACTACATATTACATTACATACAGTCAATATAATAACGTAGTAGCAAATGACGCTAACTGATAATATTTCAATTAAACGGCAGCGTGTCGGGAACTCACACAACAAAATTACACACACACTTCCTCAAAATCCTTCACACATTGTGTGTCGTAGTGATTCATTCGACAATGGGCAACGATTATCAATCAGGGTCAGTGACCTCGTCAATTAGTATATTTTCTATGGACCTTTTGCCCGCGTGGCGGTCAGAAATTATCCCACGAGAACTTTCTACCGGGATAAAAAGTATTATATGTCTTAACCCAGGTCATGGACTATCTCTGTGCTAAATCCAAGACAGACAGACTTGATTGTGAACTAGGAATGCTCTGATTCAGAGGGTCTACTCTCTAAGCACGAAATCCGTAGTTTGGGCCGACGACGTTAAGGCATTGTCTATTCCGTATCACCTACCGGACGTAAGATTAGTTTGGAGCCCGAGCAAAGAATGAATGAAATCACGATGTGACAGCTGTCCCTACTCCCGATGTGTTTTTACACATTCGAAAATGTTATTTAATCGGGTGTATAGTTCACTGCAACGTTTCAAACTACTTTCGGACGGGCCCGTATCTTCGTTGACGGACTTAGAGACTAGGCCCCCTGGGACGTAATCTCTAGGCCTATAAGGAAATAGGAGCCTTGGGTTTAGGACATTTGAAGACTAGTCGGACGTGCTATAAGTCACTTTCTTAGTTGACTTACGTAGACTGATTGTCTAGTTGTATGAGTCAAGGATACCTAATAGCATGCGGTTAGCAAGTTCGATTAAATATAATTAAATCAATAAGCTATATTGATTAAAAATAATATTTTAAGGTGCGGGAAAACATTCGCGGGTTCTGTAAAACTTAAAATGGAACGAAACAAATTGTATGGCCGTAGAACCAGTGATTGAGGCTAGTCTACATCCATACTTTCATACTAATACTAGCTGCTCCCCGCGGTTTTACCCGCAGCGGTAGGAAATATACTTTACGACCTATTCTCAGACCTATCAAATATACACAAAAAAAAAAGATAAAAATCGGTCAAGCCGTTTCGGAGGAGTTGATAACAAACACTGTGACATGAGATTTTTATGGATTAGATTATAAATTCGAAAGTAACTCTGTCTGTTTGTCTGTCTGTCTGTTACCATTTCACGCCTAAGCCACTCAACAGATTGCGATAAAATTTGGCAAGGAGATAGATGGCATCCTGGGGAAGGACATAGGCTACTTTTTGTATCAAAAATAGGTAATCCTTAAACAGGTTTTTATGATACTAAATGTCTAACTTAAAAATAATAATAATTAATTTTAAATTTATCATCATTCATTTGATATAACCTAGCGCCACCATTGACCACGCTACATATTATTACCTAAGTTATTTTATAATTTCGTATTGTTATTTAATAACTTTTAAGCGGGTAGACCAAAACAATAAAATAAATTCTAAAATAAATAATACCTCAAGATACGGGTTCTGACTATATTTCCAATTCCTTAAATTTCTTAAAGAGAGGTACACAAAAATTTCAATAATCATTGTGAATTTTAAAATCATCCCCTATTTTACCCGCTTGGGGGATGATTTTTCAAAAACGCTGAATTTTTTTTTTCTTACCACAAGCATACTTTATTCCTAACTTAAGAAATGCTAAGTTTCCCATATAAACTTTCATCTCCACTCGCTCATACTCACTTCGCTTTCTTTAATAAAAACAATAAAAAGGATTGTGTGGTTTTATGAAACCACGGTAAAAGTGAAACTTTTTTTCATACTATAGGCATTTAACTAAAAACCTCCTTCCTTTCACTTTATCCCTACTCCGCGGCCGACCGTCACGCGACATGCAACACACAGACGAAAAAGTTTGAGACGATGAAATAAAAGTTTCACTTTAAAAAAAGATTATTTGCATTTAAGGCGACAATAAGTGCCAGCGACCTTGAGCGAGTGGGAGGAGCATGCGAAACTTTTAAGCGAATAAAATTGCACGGAGCGTTAGCGTCTACCCGGACATTGGTCAGCGATGAACTGCCGCCCGTCGCCCGTATACAAAAATTTGGGTAATTAAATTGTCTTTTAGATGGTGCAGATTTCATGAAAATACGCCCGATAGTTTTTGCGTGATTATCGTTTTTGTGTTCGCGTTAGACATTACTTTACAAATTAATTACACTATGTTATAAAAATATAATTTCAAATATTCACATATCAAATTACGAAGAAAATACTAGTTTATCATATATTTTTTTCAAACAAATAAGACTATTCGTTTAGACGTGATGTTCAATTTGAAATCATTAAAAGTCGTATATCTGCGCCTTAAGTATCATCTGTCTGTCTGTTACCTTTTCACGCTTTAACGGCTTAATGGATTCGGATAATAAGATACTATTTATCCAGGTAGCACGTTCCCGTGGAATAATTTCCCACATCCTCGCGGGCGAAGCCGCGGGCTGGAGCTAGCCTTCTATATAATAACCATGAAAATATGCTGTTCGTTGGTAAGCGCATCACTTCAGAATGGCTGGACTGATTTGGATATTTTTTGTTTTAAAATGTTCTTAATAGGCCGAATTAGGTTTTTAGGTAAAGAAAAATGGAAACATTTCCCAGAAATTTATCAAATTCGGGAAAAATTGAACGCTTTTTTTTTGTGGAATTTTTGTATGTATATTTGGACAGGACAATATGTGTCGGTCAGCCATGTCCGACAGATGTCGGTCTATGTCGGTCGAAAGAATGTTAATGTAAAGATTAGCAGCGATATCGACGCAAAACCTGTTATCATGGATTCAGTACATGATTCTGAACAGCCCTGCGCTGAAATGAATAGCCGGTTACTAAAAAAAAAAAAAATGCTGTTCAGTACATTTGAATTTTTCAATGTAAAAGCATTTTTTTTTAAAGTGAAAGTTTTATTACATCGTCTCAAACTTTTTCGTCTGTGTCGTGTCGCGTCGTCGTGTTGCATGTCGCGTGACGGTCGGCCGCGGAGTAGAGATAAAGTGAAAGGCGCTCGTCAGAGCAGCCGAGGAGGAGGGAGTGGGAGGGGAGATTGAGGAAGCGATTTTTATACCCTTAAGGGGACTACATGATCTAAACGCAAATTTATAATACCTAAAAATATATGATCCACTGCAGTAACCAAAATCAGAAAAATATATGACATTCTTCTGGATATATGCTAGTTAGATAGCGTGTTGAAAATATAATACAATTAACTTGATATGATAGAACAAAATCACGAAGATACCTCTAAAAAATTTTTTTAACGATTAAAAATCATACTAATATACATGCAAACATTCAGATTTTTTGTCAGATTATTCTACAAGTAACATACTAACGTAATAGTGTTTTATTTTTTTTATCCAATGAATAGTTTTTTTGTAAATCCATAATTGCTTCATATTTTGCAATAAATTACCAGCGTTGTGTCATCGCGCGTCTCTTTCTTTTCAATGCAATCCGACAGTGACCGCGCTTTAGCTCTTGTAAGCCTCTTAATGGAATATTATTCCGAAAATTTTTAGTTAAATGTCTATAATGTGAAAAAAGTTTCACTTTTACCGTCTTTTCATAAAATCACACAATCATTTTTTTTTGATAACCGAATGAATGTGTCTACTGTAGTCATGGGCTGAATTGATGTTACACTTTGCGCGTTGATGTCCTCATGCCATCCTGTAATATGATTGCATACAGAAAAGGACCATACATTACGGATACGTAGTACGTAAAAGGAAGTTCTTGCCTATAATATTCTAATGACGTACACGATGACATTAAATTAATTAATTAATTAAACTAGGGTTTGTCCCGTACAATAAAGTCCTGGATTACAGTTTAGAAATAATTAATTTTACATTTAATTCATCCGGTATAAAATTCCCCAGTTTTAAATCAATCAGTACAGTTGTATGCAAGCTGTTAATTAAGTACCCAATTATTCATTTTATTAATGCAACTCTCTACAATGTGTAACTGAATTAATGCACATTATGAAAGTAGTTTGTTCAGAATCGATTTCTGTCATTTTTTAACCGACGAAAAAAAAGAAAGAGGTTCTCAAGTCGACCCGTTTCTTTTTTTTGTTTGTTTAATTGTAATCCCAAAAATAATGAAAACTACGTAAATTACAGTCACACTTCGCTGTACTGTCAAAACAAACCAAAATAGACATAATACCTACTACGCTAGACCCTTATACGTTTGTGACTGTGTGCGTGCGTAGATTTGTAATGTGACCAAAATTTCCTCTCACAATCAGTATACTTAACTACAATATTTAATAATAAAATGTGGTTGTAAAGTCGGTTTACGGACGATAATTTTACGTGATATAAGGAGTGGAAGAGAGATAGATGCTTCACAAGCCGAACGCTTAGGCCGATCGTGCCTCTCTATCGCTTGCTCCGCGCTCTCGCTTGCACGCTCGGCTCAGGCGGAACGTGACAATGAATCATGCTTTTTCGTGCGTGCAGCTGGCGTTCATCGATTTATAAGACGTTATCACGTCAAAATGTTTTATACATAATAGTAGAAAATCGGTGTATGTATTATGATTATCACATAATATTCTAATTGGTGTGTTTGGTGGTGTGCGTAAATTCCGGGACACGTTTAAGCATAATTATGTAGAATCAAGTAAACCAGTATGGTCAACTATTGTGTCTAGGGTTGGTACTTCCGTCCTGATAAGCGAAATTGGATTGGATCGTGAGCCAAATTCTCATACAGGATTATCATTGGTCTCACAAGAACAACTTCTAAAATTGATGTACCTACTGACTCATGTAAATATCGTAATTGTGACAAAGGTCGCCCCAAGTCCTTCAATTTGTTTTAAGTATTAAAAGCGGTGACAAAAAAATGGAAGTACTTACTTTTAACGTTTTAAAACAAATATCATCTGAACTTCAAAATGAAATAGATGTCTACCCAGACTTGTACGCCTAGGCTATACAAACCAGCCTTTAAGGCGCTTCTCCGAGTAAACCACCTTGAGCGTTCGGTCCTTCTCTGTCCCGTCGCTGAGTCTCGCTCAGTCTCGCTCCCTGCGCACGCCCATTTAACATAGAATTCACAAAAAAACAAAAATATTTTAATAAAAAAATACGAGCAATGTTTTGAAATAAAATAAAACGTGAATTGTTTAGATTTTTTAATTATCTATCCATTAATATAATTTTCAAATTAATAGAACGTTACCTTTAGCAAAAGATGCATGCAATCAATAATTTTAGTCACTTTTTTACAAGGAGATTTTAAATGTATTTATAACACATAAAAACGAATAAGAACGCGCAATGTGATGATAGGATATCGAACATTAATAATGTGCTTTTAGATGTAGTTTATTACCCATAGTGAACGAGTTAATAGCCTAAGTATAACGCACTATGGCAAGGTTTTGGTCGGGGTACCGCCTTAACATCTGCCGGACTCCTTTAGGGAATCAGCATCTCCCTGCCCTTGTCGCACGTTCTTCTTTCATTCTCCCTGTCAACCGTCACACTATGATTCACTTCCTTAGAATAAAAACAAAATGTCATTTTGTTATTATTACTTATAAATAAGTAATAAGCAATGTTACAACTCACAAGGTTGTTATGATTCCATTACAACTTCAGTAACCAGGGTTAAGCTAAATATTGTTTTGTTTAATATCAAACTTCTAGAACTTTCCTTATTTCGTACACTTTGGCTTGCCAAGTCTACTGTTGTTTTACGAACTTTATGTACTATATATAACTTAGCTACAATTCAGATTGTATTGTTGCTAAGTTTAGGTATTGCTTTATTTAAATTTTAATTCGTTTTGGAGTTTGTTTAACAAGTTTTGAGAAAGATTAAATATTTGGTACTACTTTGTTTTAAATCTGCTTTAACATAATAATAATTCAGTCCATGAAAAAAAAGAGCTTTTAATTTTGACTGGAAATATCTGGACCAAAATTCTTCACGAGCACTAGCTGTATACTATATGTACCCTCTCTTATTAATCAAAACTGATAACTTTTATAAGAAAACTGATGCCTTAATCTCATAAAGTATTCCTTACTTATGTAACATTTTTAACCGACTTCCAAAAAGGAGGAGGATATATGTTCGGCTGTATGTATGTTCACCGATTTCTCCGTCAAATGTGAATCGATTTTTTTTTTTTTTGTTTGAAAGAGTATGCTTTCGAGGTTAGCCCCATTGTCACCAAGTCAGAGTCTGATGAAGGGATCTTATGGAAATCGATGGCAATCCTAAAATTTTATAGGCACTATAGCGATTTGGGTTTTTATATAGTAAGTCGTGCATTTGCTCTCGGAAAGCATCATTAAGTGAAGTGGAACTGATGATAAATACCATAGGTGAAAAGAAAGAAAGAAGAAAGAAAATAAATTTAATTTGTTTTTGTTTTGTTTTGGTTGGCCACCGGAACTACTCAATAATAAGTATTTCACGGGTTGCAATTCGATTACTTTAACATGGTTGCTAAGCAATTTATGCTCGTTACAATGCTGATGGTGGCTTCACCATCAGCTCCAGTTCTTCTGGTTCTTACCAGAAGAACTCCTCAACAATTAACGTTCCTTCATCGGGAAAAGCAATATTTAGTAAAAGGTGACGGGTAGTTGTCATTAGGCGATTGTAACTTACATAAATTAATAACTGACCCACTAAAAAAGAGAAAAATAAAAACCGTTTTTTACAAAAAAACAACAGACTTCCAAAAAAAAAACACTAAGTATAAAGTGAAAAATAATTTTGGAAATCGGTGGCAAAAAACTAAAATACAGATCCAAAGACACGGACTTCCGAAATTAAAATATTTAATTGAAAAATTACTTATGAAAACTTTGTAGTGTTTTTTTTAAGAAGTCTGTTGTTTTTTTGTAAAAAGGTTTTTCATTTATTATCAGATATATTCTAAAAATCAGTGGCTTTGATATTCGCGTTATTGAAATATAGAACGATTAGCATAAAAAATACATTCTTTTTGCAAGCTTTTATTCAATTATATGCTTTTACAGCGGTATAGAAAACGTGGATGGAACAAAATGCTTACCTACTAGATAAATTCTCAAATTATCAATATCTCTTTCAGATGCGGTGGCACAGTGGTCGCTTCTGCTGGAGGCAACGGTGTGGTCCATGACATCGCTGTCACACTCCGAGAATGGTTGACACATTGCAAGGAATTATACATCGTAAGTAGAGATAGCGAAGTCATTTGGGCTGAGAATCAGCGATTTTTTAACGTCAAAATTACATAAGACAGTCCCACAATACGCCCGTCCGTCACCACTTCCTAGTGCTTTAACAGTGCAGAAGTGGCGCTACATACTCACCAGTTTTTTAGGGTTCCGTAGTCAATAAGGAACCCTTATAGTTTCGCCATGTCCGTCTGTCCGTCCGTCCGTTGCTTACCTCAGAGACTCTTAGTACTAGAAAGCTATAATTTGAAATAAAATCTAGAAAAAAAAGTGTGTTCCTCCTGTACACGTAAAGTGGGGATGTTTTTTTCTCGTCTATCTCATGGTAATATATTACGGGTCTGTGAAAACCATTTTTCGATTCAGGGATCCGTTTGCGTAAAATTAAGCTTTAAATTGCAATTTTTTGTTGGAGTCTAGTGTTCCCCCCCTGCTAAATGGTTGTTTTAGGATATGTGAAAAAAATCACGGTAGTAGTATATATTATAACGAAGTTAAAAGGAAAACTATCACAGCTAAGTAGGCTTTACAAGTTTACGAGTAATAGTCGACCAACTTACATTTGCTGTTAGAACGTATGGGAGAACATGTTTTTCAATTACAATATTAAGTTTGTTCTTGGGATAAATTTATCCCAACTGCGGAATCCTTTATTGTGCGTTGTACGACACGCACTTGGCCAGTTTTTTTCTTTCTTATGGATTACACAACACTAGCTTTTGCCCACGGCTTCGCACGCGTTAATTTAGAATTTGACAATCAATTCGGGTTGGTCGGGGAATTATAGTTAGGAGGAAGAAAAACCGATCTATCGACACTCTAGACTCACAAAATGTATTAGGTACTTAAATAAAAATAAAAATAAAACTCTTAAAACACTACTAAAGTTTCTATAATAATATAATTCAATCATGATTCGAAAAACACGTGGCGCCATCTATTATCATAAGAACGTTATTGTTGTTTTCCTCGTGAACAGTGTTTTTTTTCGGGTTGTAAGGTACCCTATGTCCATTTTTGTACAACTGACAACGTATATGCAAAATTTCAGGATGATGGGTTCAGTGGTTTAGGCGTTAAAAGGTAACAAACAAACTAACTTTCGCATTTATAATATTAGTTAGGTTTCTTCTAGGTAAATAGATTATTATGGCTCAGTAGGGGGTCACGCTGATCGCGGCTTCATTAGCAAAGGCAGTTGAGTGGACGGAATACAGAAATATGACAAGTTTTGTGCTGCAACTTTGAATATACGAGTATATGTAGTGGTTTTCGTAGGATGTAAGTGGAACCACGAAAAAACAGCAGCTGTTTGCCCGTGACCACCAGCTGCTGGAGGTCGTAATAAAATGCAATTACTACGATCACCAATGTGTAAGCCATTTGGAGACTGACAAATTCCTGACGGCTCGTTATAACTTCAAAATACTGTTTTTAATTTGATCCAGTTTTTCTCGATTTATCAATTTAGTATTGAAGTTCCTATCTCAAACATTCATCGGGTATATTATGAGGGCTATGATTAATCAATCCCTGTTGTTTTTTCCCTTTGATGGTCTATTACCAGTATACACCGCCGGTAACTACATAATGTCGTTGTGACGATATTATGTAGGTAAAAATGTTTACTACTTGTCCTTATTAATCATTTAATTAGGTACATAAACAAGAGTGTCATCATTGTATAATTATTCAACCAATGCTTGTATATTCATTTGCACGTAAGTACTGTAAATAAATAATAATCGATCAATGACGTGTCGTAGGAAAGGTATGCAGCTGCTGTGATTTGCAATTGTGCAAGTGATAGTAATTTGTAGGTCAGATCATTTTGCCAATAAAAGCAAAATGTTTTCTAAAATACAATCCAATTTTCTAGAAACAGTAAGCTAAGTAAGTATGTTAAGGGGACTACAGGGCCTAAACGCAAGTTTTATTATGCCTTAAAGTATATGATCCACTGCAGTAAACAAAATCAGAAAAATATGTGATATTCTTCAGGATATGTGCTAGTTGAAAACATAATACAACTACAGTTGCATTTACGAATACAAACGAATGCTAATTTCCATGTCCATCAATTATTAGATTTATCGTGTATAATAATTTGAATTCAGAACTAAGTAGTTTATTTTATTGTTGTTTTGTTTTCGTAACAAACACTGAAGAACTTAGTTCTGAATTCAAATTATTATACAAGATAAATCTAATAATAGATGGACATCGAAATTAGCATTCATTTGAATTCGGAAATGCGATGATTCCCAAAGGAACATTAAGAAAATAGTTGTACTGTAATTTGATACGATAGAAAAAAATCACGAAAATACCTCTAAAAAATTATTTTAACGATTAGAAACTATACTAATATACATGCAATCATTCTGATTTATGATTAGATTATTCTACATGCAACATATTAACGTAATAGTGTTTTAATTTTTTAGTCCAATCAATAGATTTTTTGTAAATAGATAACTGCTTCATATTTTGCAATTAATTAAATCAAAATATTTTACTTCACATAAACCTACATGGGCACTTATGAAACGTCAGAAGCTATGTGCACGGTTCTAATTGGTTGTTTCCTATGGAGAAGAGCCGGCAAGAAACTCCATGTTTACGCTTTTAACAATAAGGGGCTTTTACATTGTTTCAAATGACAGTGTTGATAGGTATGGGAGGACAGTGTAGGCCTGTTAACAATTAACAGGTACTCAACAAAATATAAAAAGGTCTACAAATCTACAGCCTACAAAATTCTCACATTCACAAAATATAGAAGAATGTATGTAGGTATAAAAATATAAAAGCCTATTTAAACCAAATGACATGGTTGCCATTACAACTGTAACAAATCTGATTTAAAATTCTGTCTACAAAAGCCAACTGCAAAAGCCATCTGTCTACAAATAACCAGCTTTATGTCATGGCGCTTCTCTTTCTTGTCTATGCAGTCCGACAGTGACCGCGCTTTAGCTGTTGTCAGCCTCTTAATATTAAACGCATTGAACCAATGCAAACGCGTAAATGCATTAGATAGTGATTTATACTATTCTGCATAAATTTTTCATTATAACTGCAATCGTCCGGTCTCACAAGACCCTCACCAAAAGAGCTGATTATAGTGAACTTCTGTCAAAGAGGGTGTTCAGAATCCCAACTCCGCCTGCGAAGTCCCTTTTGGCTAGACGGAGTCCAGCTTACTCTCACCTACACATATTTAACAAAGTGTGCAAATGTTTGGCCATCAAAGAATTGTTAATCGCTAGACTAAAAAGTGTACTAAAGAAATGGCTTCTGGAACTAACATACACCGAAACAGAATCATTTCTCTAACATTTGTCGACAAGTCAAAGTGCCAGCAAACAACATCTCTCTCACACTTTCATCCACACAGACACTCACACAAACACACACTCACAACATAATACATGCTTTTTATTCGACTAGCTTGAAAAAACCGTCATAATTCTTTCTGCTTACTCGCACTCTGACCCTCAAGATACAAGCCCTGCTTAGTTAGGAGATCAACGGTCAAACCAAAAAATTGTGATGTACAATCTTAACTGTGTTAATGTAAAATTACTGTCTGTCATCACCTCTTCTTTTCGGCATATTTTTTTTTTAAATATGTCATGTCGAAATAATATTTAATTTTAAGTCGGTCTATTATGGACGAACGGGTATCGTCCTATTTTGGAGAGAAGTCAAGATATGTTCACATAGCAACCTCTTGCTAGGTATTCAGAGAATCCTTTTTCTTTTCTACCAAAATTGTACAGAAAAACCTATTGAGATATCCTCCGTGTCCGTCCCAAAGTTAAATACCAAACATAAAGTAAACAAAACAAACCACCGACTAATTCTTCCTTCTTCTTTCCTTTAGAATAACGATGGGCGTCTCAAGTTTATGGAAGTGAGCATGAGAGCGCTGCTGCAGTTGAGAGCTCAAGCTGCGTCTGACGCGTTACCTCAGGACCAGCTGCGAAGAGTCGCTAGGACCGCTGTTTTCACCATCGATAAAGGGAACAGGTAATTAAAATCAATTTTTATGTAATAGAATTAACAAGTACGCTGGTGGCCCACATACAGGGTGTTAGGGACATCGCAAACTATTCATGAATTCAGTAAGTACATGATTCTAAACTCATCAGCGTTGAAAATTTTCGCTGATTATTAAAAAGAATATCAAAAAAAAATATCATCTTTTCCATACATTTTGATTGTGTAGGTATTGCAGTATTGTAAGAAATAACAGTTTCAAAAAAATATCGGTGCAGTCTTTGGGGACTGGCGATAGAAGTGAAAACTAAGTAACTTGTAAACCCGCTCATGAGAAGCGTGCGGTGACGATGACGCGAGTTCCATGATTTTTGTTCACCCAAAAAGTGCTCAACGAGCCTAAAGAAGTTTTCACTTCAAAATTTCAACGCTGGTGGGTCTAGAATGGTCTGGCACACCCTGCATAGCAAGTGGGCACTGATGCTTTGCCATATCTACAACTACCTTGTGCCCGCGGCTTCGCCCGCGTGGATGTCGGAAATTATCCCACGGGAACGTACTACCGGGACAAAAAGTATCCTACGTGTTAATCCAGGTTTAAACTATCTGTGTTCCAAATTCCATCCAAATCCGTTTGGTAGTTTTTGCGTGAAAGAGTAACAAACATCCATCCATCCATCCTCACAAACTTTCACATTTATAATATTAGTAGGATAGGTACCAGATGTGCGTTTCATACCTACAACCCGTGCGAATTCCTAGACACCTCGCTGAAATGCGGCCCCATACTGTACTGAACAGAACTGTGCGGGTGACGTCACAGCGCCAGGTGCCTAGTTAACTCGCATGGGTTGTAGATGCAAAGCTGGGATGTCCAATGTGCTTGTATTTACACCGACTCCCATAACCCTTCATACGAAAATACAGCAACGCTGCATTAAGGCAGAACCTTCCTTTAGGGGCAATCTTATTATTTTACATTGAGCTCCTTCGTTGTAATTTTTCTACCGGGAGGAACATTTTGTGCACAAACACACAAAATGTCCCTTCCGGTAGAAAAAATATCGCGAAGTCGGGTAAAACCATACGTTTCTATCCGACTGCGCGAAGCAAAGGAAGATAATGTGTTTATCAGCCTACGTACGTACGTATGTTTGTACCTTTGTAGCGGTCTAGAGACTAAACGCGTGGGCTGATTTTGATGATTCTTATTAGTTTTCATAATTATGCTGCACTGTAATGTTATTTTTCGATTTAAAAAAAAACATTCATTTGATAACCATCACTGTCTGACATCTGAGCTCTGCTCTATGGTAGTATCCTCATATTAATTCGTATTCCTTTGTCAACAGAACCTTAGGCATGGAGTTAGCAGTGAGAACAGCGAACGGACAACTTGTTGATCCGTTGAAAGTCTCAACCTACAAACTAAACGCACTACACGATGAAGCTAATACTCGTATTGACAAGAATATGGTAAGTTTCTTTGTATATTTTATGTCTGATCTCCTGTCTATCTTTATATCGGGTGATAATTGTTAAGTAATGATTGCAACATTGCCCTTAATTGTTCTTGGTGGCAACATTCATATAGTCGTGTCATATGTCAAAAATGTCTAATGTGTCAAAACTCCTCTCTCTGCTTTTTGCCGCGTAAATAATACTGTCGTTTAAAATCTTCAATAATGATATGCTATAGTAATAATTTATTAATGATCCAAATAGTTCTAGCACAATCTACATATAGGGTGGCGGGGACATCGGCATGCAGACTGTAACCATGAATTGAGCACATGATTCTAGATCGCCCTGGCGTTGATATTATTTTGCTCTGTGCTCTTTCCGCGCGACGCGTCGCTTGCGAAACGACTGAGCAGTTAGCGAGAGAGGGAGACTGAGAGACTGACACAATGAGTCACTACTGACTCGCGAGTCGCGAGTGAGCGGGTGAGATATTACAATCTATACAAGTCAGAAACAGATCCTAAATGAGATGTGTATCAATCTCAGTGTTTCATTGTCGTTATCCATGTACGTAAAAATTAGCACTAAGGCGCTTACATATAAAGTTGAATACGATACGTTAGTTTTTTGCATAAAATGCTTGAAATAACAAGTTATCGTTCGTAAGTGTATACGTAATATTCTGTATTTTATATCCTTTGAGCCGATGAGCCAAATGATCCAAATGAAACATATCAATGTTTCGGATCATTTCAGTGATCCAGATGTAAATGTTCCAATCACAAAAATGATACACTTTGCCCACGCCTATATCAAAATAAATATCTGCTGTTCCATAGAAAAGTGCAATACCTACACGGTCAAAAGGTAGGGAATAGCATTTTTTTTTTTTAAATAGCCGACCAGTAATTTCAACGCCGGGGTGTTCAGAATCATCTACAGAGTCCATTGTAACAGGTTGCTCGTCGATGTCCCTGCCACCCTGTCATATAGCATGGGTACCACTGCACTGCACCACTGCTGATCCATGCGTCATGTTCGTGAACGGGCGCCGTCAGTGGGGACTGGTCATTTCTTAGCTGCCACGGCTTATTTTAATTTAATTTAATATTTGAATTGCTTTTGTCTTTTTATTACGAACGCTTTTAACGTTCTGCATCGTTCTCACACGCATAATTTCAACATGTACGATGTAACCAATATTTTGTAACCATATTTTGATTTAAAAGAGTGTCCATGGAGTTTCTTGCCCGTTCTTCTCCATAGGTACCTACTACGCTTTGGAATGGGTAAATAGCTTCATCTTTCTTACTGACCAACCCCTTGATAAATCAAAAGTGCCTGTAATTGGTTTATTTGAAATAAATGGTTTGAGTTTTGACGGGTGATAAAATATAGTAAAATGAAAAAATCCAATTTAAAAAAAAAAAAAAAAAATCCTATCGATATGATTTAGTGGTTAAAGACAAACAATCAAGAGATACCCGTCACTGTACCCATGCTATGTGAGTAAGATTATAATATTCATTCAAACATCGATTCCTGTTTGAACTTCGTTCCACACGAATCACAGGTGCTCTACATACTGTTACCTTTTATTAAAGGTAAAGAAAGAAACTAGAATGAAAATTAATTTATTTGACCGAGATAAGGGCACACAGTAGAGCAGTGGTGGCCCAGTGGTAACGGCCGCGACTAACGAGTTGTAGGTCGTAGGTTGAACCCAGACTAGCGCTATATTTTGTGTGTAAAATATTTCATCACCACTGCTCTCAAAACAGTGAAGGCAATCATCGTGAGGAAACCGGCATGTACTAGAACCAAATATTCGAAGAGATGTGACATCTACCTACCAGCAATGGGCCCGCGTGATGGATTATTGCCCACTCCCTCTCACCGAGAGGAGCCCTGTGTGTACCAGCAGTGGAAACAGTATAAGCTGATTATGCTTATGCTAAGGGCACACAATAGATTTAAAAAAACTTAGTTAGAACAGTATTGTGTCCATGAGGGGCTGTTCATTTATTAGGTAAGACAAATTATAAAGCCTGCGCCAAATAGGCCCAGTTCAGCATAAACGCCTGACAAAAAAAAATAGTGTTTGTACTACGTACTGAAACCTTTTTGTTTACATTTTCAAGGAAACAACACCAATAACCCCACCACCAGCGACTCCACCAGGCGCCCGAACATACACGATCGCCGTTCGGGTCCACAACTTCGTGTGCCGAATGAATGAACCAGCCGAACTCGCCTTAGCTTTACACGACGCTTCGGGCGCTAAGCTCACAGAACATTTGTTACTCAGGTGGCCTACCAACCACATCAGCTCTGCACTAGTTGTGTTTACTGTGAGTATCCAGTTATAAACTTGATTTTACCCGATTCCTAGGTAACAACTTTGTATGCCCGCATAAAAAGAATTCCATTTGTTAATACAGGACAAGATCTGTGAGTCGAATATCATCGAAATCTGTACACAAAACATCTTCACCACACAATCATTGTACTTTTTGGTCCTTCGAGCCGGATCTAGACAAGCCTCCTTCGTATGGATATGGATATATAAGACATGTTTTATTATTTCTTTTTGTTTCAGGATTTCGGTAGCGATATAATAAAGAGTGAAAAAATTTACTTGGTGTCCAATATTTACCGGATAGGGTCGATGGACGCCTTGAATACTGATAATAGGTAAGCTTATTTAAAGTATTTTTTTTATAAATTTCACCGTTGTCAATCCACTCAGAATTACGATATAGTTATGACCGGTCGAAAGTATACCTCGCCCCGAAACTTTAAAGTAAGTAATAGCGCTATTTTAATGCCTTTCGTGCAGAAGTTGGTTTCTATACTAAGTAATATTAATTTCTTCTTTATTAATACTCGAACTCAAATCATTTATGTCAAATAAACCAACAGGCACTTTTGAATTGTCAAGGGTTCGGTCGGTCAGAAAGATGAAGCTAGTTGCCCGTTTCAAAGTGTAGTAGGTACCTATGGTGAAGAATGGGCAAGAAACTCTACAGACACTCTTAAATCAAAATATGGTTACAAACCAATATGGTTACAAACATGAAAATATGATTACAAATCAATATGGTTACAAACATGAAAATATGGTTACAAACATGAAAATATGGTTACAAACATGAACATATGGTTACAAACATCTTTATAAAGGATTTATAAAGACCAAAAATAAAAGATTAATGGATTGTGTGAATGATAAGGTTAAGTAGGGGGTTCAAGACGGACATAACAGCTAATCGAGACATATGTTAGAAAAAGAAAACATCCTGCACTGACCCCAAAATCAATTGGAATAAGTTCTTTAAGATGACAATCACTTCTTTTTAAATTATTTACAATGCTTATTTAATGCGCAGACGGAGTTCCGTAGCCCAAACGCCTCCAATCTCGACGTCCGGCCGATCAATGCGTCGTCCATTCGGCGTCGCGTGTGCCGATATTAAACGATTTGTCACCGCTGACTGCCCCGACAAACATATACAAGTGCCTTTTTATGCGTAAGTATTGTTTATATTGATATCTTTATGTTATTCTTGTTTACGATTTAACGTTCGTTAATGCTTCGTGAATTTTCAACCAACATAGTCGGAAACCCTGAGACTGACACGTGAATGAAACTTACAATCGTAAACAAAAATAAACATTTGCAACTAAAACTGCGTTAGCATTAACGATCAAATACGCCTGAACTTAATAATGCATCTCGATCCCAATTTTGATTCGCGGACTTTGACGGCTGCTTGTGATTCGACCTCAAGTTGCCAAACTCGGCCGTTGATTGGTTATAGACAAAGATCTGGATCAAGATTGTGATTGAACTGATCTATGTTGGAATTCGTAGAAATCAAAAGGTTTCAATGAGAATTTGCTGGGCTACTAGCTGTTTCACGTGTGTTTTACCTGCTTGATGAATAGAACGGACCAATACAATGCAAATGGCCCTTGGTCGAAATTATAAAAAGCTTTGTCGTAACGAGAGATTAATGCTCATGTTCACTAACACTATACTCCATTTAAAATAAGATTAGAAATTTAAGTAAACCTTTTTTTTCAGTCCTTTCAACAGATTTTGACTTCTATTGCGTTGGTGGCATTACAAATGGCAGCTGCAGTAAACAGTTGGTATTGTAACCACGTTTTTGCTTTTAATGCCATCCTTATAACTACGGAATAGAAGCGAAAATCGGTTGAACGACTGTAGAAAAGGTTTATTTAAGGGGACTACATGACCTGAACGGAAATTAATAATGCCAAAAAATATATGATCCACTGCAGTAACCAAAATCAGAAAAATATATGACGTTCTTCTGGATATATGCTAGTTAGATAGTGTGTTGAAAACATAATACAATTAACTTGATATGATAGAAAAAAACCACGAAGATACCTCTAAAAAAATCTTTCAACGATTAAAAACCATACTAATATACTTGCAAACATTCAGATTTTTTGTCAGATTATTCTACAAGTAAAATACTAACGTGATAGTGTTTTAATTTTTTAGTCCAATGAATAGATTTTTTGTAAATCCATAATTGCTTCATATTTTGCGATAATTTACCAGCGTTGTGTCATCGCGCGTCTCTTTCTTTTCTATGCAATCCGACAGTGACCGCGCTTTAGCTCTTGGAAGCCTCTTAAATGTCTAATCTTATTTCAAATGGAATATAGGCGACACCTAAATGAATGCCTAAATAAAGGTAGAAAATCCAAAAAGCGCGCTTTTATTTTGGCATTCATCAAAGTGTCATCTACTGTTAGTGAAAACGGTCACATGCTGAGCTTTTTGCCACAAATCATGGCTATTACCAAAACAGAGAACGGAACATGATACCTAATTACATTCCAGATATGAAACTCATTACAGATATGAGAAGGAGAATCTGGACTGTTTACTGAAGAAAGTGATCGCCAACCGTGATATCAAGGACGCTAAGCATTCGCAGGGGTTATGGGTGTCTGTGCGGCTGGTTGAGGGCGATTTGAAACAGGTATGCTGGTTTAATACATAATAAAACATAATATCACGCCAGTATTCCCCATAGGGTTAGGCAGAGGTGTAATGAGGTTTTGGGTGGGTGGTGTGGTGGTGGTGGTGGGGTGAGGTGTGTGTGGTGTATAATTTTTATAAAGAGTGCCCATGGAGTTTCTTGCCCAAATCTCTTCAAAGTGAGAGTGAACAGGCTTCTTCTGGGTAAGCTTACTCCATCGTCGACTTTGTCTCTGTCATCTCTGACCTAGACTAGAGTCAAGAGCAAACCCATCTAAAATAAAAATAAAAAATCTTCAACTTTCTGACTGACCGACTCTGACAATTCAAAAGTGCCTGTAATTGGTTTAATTGAAATAAATGCTTTGAATTTGAGTTTTCATGTTACTGTTGCTATGCGATCATAGATTTAAGCCCAATATTCATGGGATTTTTTTCTTACACTTTGGTTGAGAGTATCATATTAATAGAGAGATTAAAGAGATAGATAGAGAGATAGGGAGATTTAGAGAGTAGACGTAATTATTAATTCATTTTGGCGTTGATGTGAAAGAGGTGGGCAGATGCAACAATATTTTGGCATTCCCCGTGTCAAAACAGCGAAACTATTGTATAAACTCGTGCGGATTGGTATTCGTAGAAGATAGTTATGATTATATATATAAGGACTGTATTATATTTATAAAATAATGTATTATATTATAAGAAAGCCTTCGGAGCGACTTAGTCTTGTTGACCAAGCTCCTTAAATAAAGATAAAAAAAAACATCTTATACAGTTTGAAAGTGACACAACAAACAGCAACACACACATGTTGGGGAACTTTTATTCCTATGAAACGGGTCTTTATCTTTCACCCGAAATATTGATTGCATGATCTACATCTACGAGTACATGAGTAACAGCAGATTTCTAATAGCCTGTTTATGTGTCTGATCAGAAATGTAATGTCAAATCTGACCTTAATGATAAATGATTTTATTTCTTTAAGTAGGTTTTGTACAAACACGTTTACACGTTAATCATATTTTTTAAACTAGATGAGGTCGGCGTTTCCTATCTGACTACTCTGAGAAGAAAGGCCGAAACATACTCAGAGGTCACAGTCTCTTTTAAAGTCCAGACATAATCTTGGTCAGATCATGTGAAGACCATGTAGATTGGTATCTGAAATCGTCTTTTGAAGAAAGAACCACACAGATTAAGTGGACCTGTCCAGTCAGTGCACGCATTTTTCAGTTACCGTGCAGCTCAACTCAGGAAGTCGGGACTTAAGGAGCTCAACGATTTAGCGTAGCTTAGCGACTCGAACGTCGTTCGTTCGAGTCGCTAAGCTACGCTAAATCGTTCGCTAATCGCTAATCGTCGCTCAACGACTTAGCTTTTGATTTGTTGAAAGAAATAACAACAACCAAACGAATCACTTGAAATTGAGATTTGACAACTGAGGGGTAATTGCATAGTAGGAATGGCTTTAATTTTGACAGTTCAACAACATTCATTGCGTAATTTACTTTGTTGAGCAGACAAATGTTACGAACATATGAAGCAATGGATTAGCAATAATCCTTCAAAATGATTTAGATTCTGATTAATAGTCTGTTACGCAATTAGGGTACTGATTTTGACCAGCCTTTCAGAATTGGGAGTTACAATGGAGATTAAATTAATAAAAAAAAACCAAGGCATTTGAAAACTTAATCTACATACACATAAACTCACGCCTTCTTCCCATGGGGGTAGGCAGAAACTACGGAACGCCACCTGCTACGATCCTTACATATTCCTTTTGCCTCGTTTACGTTCATACATCTGGTCATACACGCACGCCGGTTGTGAGTACTACGCACTTGACTTTTCTGAAGAACATCACCAATAAGGTCACTATATCGCGCACCTAGTAATATATTGGCACATCTACGTTTTTCACATTTTTTGTTTCTGACCAATGAGCTGCTGTTTTACGCGCCATGCGGGGGGAAACAACAATAATGGTATAATGACACTAACGACCACTCTCGAACTTTTAAACACGTATGCCTATAAACTCAATACCGCATTTTTTGCAGATGTACCAATATATTACTAGGTGAGCGATATGTCTTCATTGTATATGTTTTTTTTGGTTTGTTTGTGCATTTGAAAACTTGTATCTCTTTCACAGATACGCGAAGAAAACCCTCATGTTGTTGTCGGCAATTTTGCCGTAGCTCGAAAGATGGGCTTCCCCGAAGTGATACTGCCAGGCGACGCGCGCAACGACCTGTACGTCACAGTGTGCGGGGGGGCCTTCTCTAAGGGAGGGGGGAAGTCCTCAGAGAGGAACATCGAACTAATCGCCAAGGTCGTTGATAAACATGGACAGACTTTTCCGGTGAGTTGGTTTAATTATTTACTCCAGAACTATCATGCAAATTGATGCGCACTTGAATCAAATACGTATGGTTTGTTCCAAAAGTATGTGATGCTAATGTAAACAAATGGATTAGAAAATCTACCTGTGTCCACAGGTAGATTTTTTTGCCCATTTGTAGTGCCACTTACTTAATAAGTGCTTTGGTTTGATTATTTGAAATCAGATTATAGATGTTTTTACCCCACTACAAGGAAAGGGTCATGTTTTTCGCGCATTTCTTGTATGTATGTAATATTCTTTATTACCTCATATCTGTCAAACCGCTAGACGGATTTATATAACAAAGACATTGTTAGATACCTCTTGATCGCCCAAGTGTTTTTAGATAAGTTAAAAAAAAAGCAAACTTAGCGGTTGCGTGATGCCATTGTTTAGAGTGGAAAAAATGTTGTTTCGAATACTGCAATATGGGTATCAAATTAAAGGGCTCATTGTAAGCATTTAGAAAAAGGATATCATGATCATGACCGTAATAATAAATAAGAAAAAAAAAACATAAAAAATTAAATTAAAACCCGCCTGCATTAAATGACAATCAATGTAAAATCAACTAAAAGACCCTAAACAAGATCAAAAATTCAATAATAATAAAAAGCCAACGAAAGAAATCGAAATAAGATCAAACATTAACGGCAAATTTAAAACATATTGATGGTAGTCCTTCAAAATTTTATGCAGCATGATAACCTGCAGTCGGAGGCATAGAATTGAATAGTAAGTTAAGAGCGCTTACACGGGTCCACTAGCGCCACTCCTTTAAAAAAATATTATCTCGTGACTGAGAAGGAATTTTGAAAAACGGCTCAATAAGCGACCTCGGTAAGTGTGTCAAGATTTTTCTAATGCCTTTTAAAAACTTTCATATTGAGACACGAAGCAACAAAATTCGATCTAAACAAAAGCGGCCACATTCGTATTTTGTTTGTTTGTTTTTCTTAAAGTTAAGAGACGTTTAAACGTCAAAAATGTACGGTTTAACAGTCGCTAATCATTAGTTCACTTTAACCAACGTTTATAAATAATCCCTTTTTTTTGTGTGGTAAATTGTCAAATAAATTCTCCCGCACTGGGCGGAGCAAACCCACCCGTGTTCCTTCAGCTGCCAGTGCCCAGGGCCACGGGATCCCTTTCGAACAATCCGCGACGCCGGCAGGATAAATAACCCATAAGTTTCGTTTCATAATAATTAAACCGTTGGGTGTTGAAAGAAATTACACTATAAGAAAGCGAACATCGACTTAATTCTATTTACCTGATAAATGATAAATGATTTTACTTCTGTAAGTAGGTTTATACAAACATTTTTACACGTCAATCATATTTTTAAAACTAGATGAGGTCGGCGTTTCCTATCTGACTACTCTGAGAAGAAAGGCCGAAACAAACTCAGAGGTCACAAGTCTTTTTTAAAGTCCAGACATTATCTTGGTCAGATCATGTGAAGACCATGTAGATTTATGTCTGCAATGGTCTTTTGAGGAAAAACCACACAGAATGAGTGGACCTGTCCAGTCAGTGCACGCATTTGTCACTAATCGTGGAGCTCAACTCAGAACTTAAGGAGCTCAACCACTCGACGAACAATACCAAAGAAAGGACATTTGGGTAGGCCGCATAGGCCTGGCCTAGTAACCTCGGAAAAAATACAATGTCGTAATTTGCTTCATTATTTTCAGGGCGTAATATCCGTAGGCGCTGGAGTCCCATTAACCAGTGAGTACACATCTGTAGTGTATTACCACGACGATCGACCGAGATGGCAAGAAGTTTTTAAGGTAAGGGAATTGATTTAATTCCTAATAAAATAAGTAAATTTAACTTTCGTAGATCAATCACCGTAGGATCTCGATTTTAGCCCAACGCTCCAGTACGAAGTAAATTTTAGTTTTGATGACTAATCAATTCGCGTAAATACGTGTCTAGAGATGAATGGGTAATATCCTCCAGGTGGTACGAGGACTACAACACGGTAACTTGATTATTTATTGGACTGTATTACATATATGCACGAAGGAAGAAACAAACCGTTAACAAGATTTAAATTGACGGGTGAATAAGCAATCGCTCAGTAGCGCGGACGATGACGCAGTGTCGGTAGCGCCCGCTGCGCGCGCGCAAGGTCTAAAAAAACAAGGTCTGGCATTCCGGCAGTCACACACGCTTACGTCACTATCCAGTTGCCACTTTATTGCAACAAAACACGAATTATGGAAACATTTTCAGTCACCATTCTGTTGAAAAATATATGGAAACCATTTAAATTGTCGTTTCATTTTTCTAGTCAAACGAAACAATTCAATTTAAACAATACCAACGTACTTAATTGTTAGTTAAAACCTCTTTGTTATATCGGATTCGCACAGGTAATAAAGGCGATTGGGGAGTTATTATTACACACTACTGGTAACACAGCGGTGATGACGTAGGCTTGTCACCCCCGTGACTGGAATGCTATACCTACCATGCGCGCGCGCTGCACGAGCGCCCCCTCCGCGACCGCAGCTCCCGCCCGCGGTCGCCCGGCGCGTCGTGATATTCTCGACATGTCATCTTGCATACCATAACGTGTAACGGATGACTTCAAGACATCTTATCTATCACTGACGCCACAATCGGACTTCACCATACAATCGTGTTCTCTCACAATTTGTCAGTCACCTTTTTTAAGGTATAAGCAGCAGCAGCAGACGACGTATCACCGCGACACTACTTGTTTCTACGTATTTCTATGAAGACGGCGTTTCGCTAGCTACGGAAGGTATTTCATAGAAATATATGGAAACCAGTAGTGTCGCGGCGACACGTCGTCTGCTGCTGCTGTCTGCAGTCGGCTACGGACTTGTACCTTTATACTTTCTTGATAAACTTGTACTTATACTTCTCGTAATCTCTTAATTTTTTTACCCAAAGGGTAAAACGGGACCCTATTTCTAAGTATTTCTAAGACTCCGCAGTCCGTCCGTCTGTCTGTCCGTCTGTCACCAGGCTGTATCTCATGAACCGTGATAGTTAGACAGTTGAAATTTTCACAGATGATGTATTTCTGTTGCCGCTATAACAACAAATACAAAAAAAAAACGAATAAAATAAATATTTAAGGGGGCTGCCATACAACAAACGTGTTTCATTTGCCGTTTTTATAGATAATGGTACGGAACCCTTCGTGCGCGAGTCCGACTCGCACTTGGCTGGTTTTTTATAAGTAACATCAAATCTAATGTCGTATATTGTATTCTATAAACTATCAAATTATCACAGGTGTGTCTAAACATCGAAGAGTTCAAAGAAGCCCACCTAGTCTTCCTGTGTCGACATCGGTCTTCAAACGAGGCTAAAGACAGGGCGGAGAGACACTTCGCTCTCTCTTACCTACGACTAATGCAACGCGAGGGAACGACCACACCGGATACACAGCATAACTTGTGTGTATATAAGGTAAATACACAACAGCACAACACAACAACAACAACAACAGCACACCCAATACAACAACAATACAACAACACAACAACAACACACACAATTACAACAACACACAACAACAACAATACAACAATTACAAAACAACAACACAACAATCACACCTCAACACACACAACAACACACACACACACACAACACAACACATCACAATCACATCTCACATCTACAATTTATTTTACGTCTCAGGATCTGAAAATAATTTGGGACATTTCTCCGCTCTTCCGAGACTCTGTAGGCAATACAATGAATTTTCCAAGCGTTGTAACCTGGACATAACCCACCCCATTTAAAAATACAAAAATAATTTAACCACAGCAAAATAACCAAGTATGTAATTATGTTACTTGTCTCCAATAATCAGCTAATGTGAAATAATTATAATTATAAATAATTTTAATATGAATGTTCAATGTATTTATTTTTCCCTCAAATTTAATAATGTTTTTTTTTCTATTTTGATTGTTATCCTGTTTACACCATTATTGTAAATTGAATGCTTACTCTTCACATGTAATTTTTTTTCTTTCATCATTCATTATTTATTTTCTCAATTTTGTTTTTTATCGTGTTTTTACCTAGTTATAATTTATGTGCATGCTGTGGTCTCCTGTAATTGAAGGAGCACACGTAAAAGAACCTATTTTGTTATTGTGATTTTTATTGTATATGTGTACCCTTTGTTGGTGATCCCAAATAAATAAATAATAAGTAATTACTAGCTTCTGTTTACTTAAAGAACAGGGAGGCCTTTGCCCAGCAGTGGGACAACACAAGCTGATTTATTATTATATTCTAATGGTATAATACAAAATCAAAGTGGGATAATTAAAACGATTTTTTTAAGTGCATAGAACATTCAATAATACACAGTTTATAAACGGTCTGCTCTCCTAGATAAACTTAGTTGTCAGTGTTGTCGTACAACGCCCTTCGTGTCCAATGCAACAACGCTTCAACGCTTTCAGGGTGTTGGTGGGGCTGCCCCGTTTCTGTAGCGCATCGGGAATGTTCGCGGACGCACATATAAATTGCTTTTACGCAACAATGCGATTGAGGTGTGCATCCCTGGTGCGCAGACTACGGGCCAGCTCCAACAATATCCTGAAAATGATCGCTAGCAGGCTTGATTGTATTTATATTAATCACTGTAGTGCCATCTCCCATGGGATGAAATAAAATTGTAAATAATAAACTAACATATTTCTTAAGTTAACTAACAAATCGAGTCACGTTACTTGATTAAAGAATTTTATTAATATTAAATAAAATCAAATAAATATAAACTACGTTGCAAAAACAATGGACACATTGTTTTAATTGTTTATTTATGTTTTACACACATCCCAATAATGGAGTGTATACGGATTAAACATACGATCCGCGTCGTGCTCCAAGAACGCTAGTTTGGACGCGAGGGATCGGGGCGTACCTAGATGCGTTCCGAGGCGCCGTAACGCTGTACCGCTCCAAATGGCGTCCAAATTAAATAACAAATAATAAAAGATTTATTGTTTCTCATACAATTGTTCTACAGCACAAAATTGAGGCAGCTCCGGTAACTTTTAAGTATACTTGTGATGGGGCTACCTCGCAACTTCCCATGGGTTACTATCTACAATGTTGAGACATAATTAAAAAACAAAAAAGAAAAGAAAAGAAATTAACATTCGTGGATCGCGACGCGGATACGGAACGGAGGAATGGTACAGACAAAAGAACATATCTGAGGCCGTACTATGACGTGTTAAAGCCATCATTGTTCCAGCGTGAAAGAGAGACGGAGCTATATATGACCGATAGCACTTTCTCTTTTTCTCGTATTAGCACGTCATAGTAAGGCAGCAGGACGCAGCTTTAAGCGTTTTTCCGCATTGGTGTAAGCAACACCGGAATATTGTATATAATCGAAATACTAATTTACAAAGTTGCGTCCAGATCGACAAACGCGCCGCGGCAGGCGAAGCCGAAGAATCGTGCCTGTCCCTGCCGGCGCGGCGCGACGAGCTGCCGGCGGGCGCGGAGCACGGCCTGGCGCGCGGCGTGCTGCAGCTCACGCACAGGGACGTGCTCACCGTGCACACCAAGCTGTGCTCCACCAAGCTCACACAGAGAGGTCTGTTATCACCAATCTACCTAGCCTTTAAACCTTGTCTTTGCTAGAGGACAAAATGTCCCCGATAAATAACTTCCTAACTATGTTGGGGTCGGCTTCCAGTCTAACCGAATGGAGCTGAGTTGATTTTGCATGGAGCGACTGTCTATCTGACCTCAACAACCAAGTTCCTGGGTAACATAATACCCCTTGGTAAGAATGGTAGTTAGATTTGCTGCTGACAACGATTCTATGAATGACTGCCAACGGATTAACGTACTTACCGAGACGCGAAGGGGACTTGGTACTGTGTTCCGTTTTAAGCCTAGTGTGGTATAACGCACGAAAGGCAGTAACATTCTGTCATAGTCAGAGATCGGATATTCGGATGCATATTTACCTAAAGTTTTTTAGCTGTGAAAGTATTCTTAATATTATTATTTTTTTGTTAATAATCAGATGCATATTTATTTAAAATTTATTTTTAACCCCCAATGCAAATATTTGTATGTACGGTGTAAGAAGAGAGGTGACGTGTTAGTTAAAAAAAAATTAAGTACTATATTCTGATTGGGTGTAAATATTACCTCGGCTAGAACAACTTTAATCACTACCTTTCGATCGCTGTTATTTGGTCCGGTTTGGTCACTGAAATCTAACGATAGCGGGATTTTTTCTAAATGTATTCCATTTTAGCCAACATCTCGACTTTAGGTGAATATGCATCCGAATATCCGATATCTAGTCATAATCTTTAATTACATAACATAAAATCACGCTTGTATTCCCCGAAGGGTTAGGCAGAGGTGTACCTATAGCACACCCACATTTCGCCAGTTATGTTTAAGTCCCATGTAATAGGGGGCGAGCCTATTGCCATCAACCGGGCACAAATCCAGACTCCGGGAATCTTTAATTAATTATATGTTTTTGTAAATTACAGAGGAGATCCTGGGCGTATTAAAATGGAACACTCATTACGCTGAGGGCACCCTTCGAAATGCGCTGATGCAACTCCTAGTCGTGCCTAGTGAAGAACTAGTCAAGTTTCTACAAGATATACTGGACGCGCTATTCAGTATACTCACACAGGTGAAATTGCTTTAGATCCCATATTTATGCCGCTTCTTCGCTTTAAATACATCCTTTAAATTATTCACCGGTTAACAAAAAAATAATAACTGCTGTTTCATTAGAAAAGTGTGGTCAAAATGTATGGTACAGCACATTTTTCTTTAACCCTACACTGCATTCAGTGCCATATGAGTGACAACCAATAAAACTGGTATTA
Source organism: Griposia aprilina (assembly GCA_916610205.1). NCBI lineage: Eukaryota > Metazoa > Arthropoda > Insecta > Lepidoptera > Noctuidae > Griposia > Griposia aprilina. Next base: position 7,958,587 of record OU744305.1, on the reverse strand, counting down.
TTCCTAATTCGAACCAAGTAGCGACATCTATGATTATGAAAGGAAAGTGACAATAGTCAATGCCAACCAATAGTGCATTAATTGGAGTTTGATGGCTTCACTACCGCGCTCAGCCAGTCATTCAATCGAAAATTTTGATCATTTGCCGCGTGCCGAACAACGGACGAAAAATTTTGACGCGGTGGGGATCATGTTATGAATCCATGGTAACAGGTTGTGCGTTGGTACGTCACCCTGCATTTTGTCCCACTGCTAGGCAAAGGTCTCCGCTTTCTCCTCACTCTTCTCAGTGTTTACTATTACTAAACTAAATTAACTCAACTCAACTCAATGTCATTTAGTCTAAATGGGCTTTTATTTTTATATAGATTCTTTTATATTTTGTGAATGTGAGAACGTTGTAGACCTAGCTTGTAGATTTGTGGACCATTTTGTTGAGTACATGTTACTTGTTGACAGGCCCACACTGTCCTCCCATATCTATCAACACTGTAATTGGAAACATTGTAAAAGCCCCTTATTTTTAAAAGAGTAACCGTGGAGTTTCTGGCCGGCTCTTCTCCATAGGAAACAACCAATTGGAACCGTGCACCTAGCTTCTGACGTTTCATAAGTGCCCATGTTGGTTTATGTGAAATAAAATATTTTGATTTGATTAAAAAAAAATCCCATCATATTATGGTCCTCTATTTGACAACCACTCCTGATTTTGTGCTCAGAAAAATTCACACGAATTTATTGTTTATTTATTTAATACTTCAGGCACACTAAGGCAGACTACGAATTACTTTTTCTTTTTATGAAAACACATTTTCATCTATTAAGTACATCCATAAATACAAGTTTTCCTTCATTCTTAGGTCCAAGAAGATCACAAAGAGAACGAATACTCAGACAGCAGTTATGGTGTCCTAGTACTGGAATGCTTACTTCGAGTAATATCCTTAGTAGCAGACCACAAGTACCAACACTTCCAACCGGTGTTACACGTCTATATTGATGACAGCTTCTGCGACGCCTTGGCCTATGAGTAAGTACTATATACTACTGTCCTGGTACTTTGTATTCCTACTTAATGTTCAGGGAACTATAGTGATCTTTCTAAGGCATTCGATTGCATTCAGCACAAAACTTTCATTTGTAAGCTAAGTCTTTACCGTATATTAGCTAAGCGAATCCGCGGTAAAGATTGCAAGGTTGTGTGCTCTAAAACGAAGCAGTTTTTTTTTTGGTCTTATATAATATATAGTCCTGGGGGCCTAGACAAAATCCCTTTTCTGTAACCGTTAACGCCAACGGAAAATCAAATTGTATGGAGTTGACATTTGCTTAACACGTGAAATTACGTGTCCTTTCCACAGGTAATGCCATTCCCATACATTTTGACGTTAGCGTATGGCGTTAACGCTATCAGAAAAGTTTTTGTCTAGGCCCCCTGTCTTTCAATAAATAGGTGTGCCTCAAGGCTGCATCTTAGGCCACTTTCTGTTCGTATTTTTTAATGTAGTGAACCATGCAAAGCGCAGTTTTCAAACACAACAAAAACCTAAAATGTACCAAAACCGTAAAAGTATATCAAGTAGCCAAAGCTACTTTTATTAATACATGAGGATTGCCATGGACACGCTACAAAGAAGAATACATACATACATTCACAACTTCTTCCCATGGCGCTAGGCAGAAACTACAGAACGCCACCTGCTACGATCCTTACGTACATCTTTTTCTTCGTTTACTTATAATAGTAGTTTTACTTTTATACCAATTCCCTTTTATCTTTCCATAGGAAACTAATCTCAGTGATGGTATGGGTGATATCAGCCGCGAACGCAGGCGATGCTGCGTTGAAGCGACTACTTATGTGTATGAAGTGTATAGAGAGCCTTATACGACTGATTGTGAGGAGTCGGCAGTTGAGAAGTGCTCTCGGTGGAGTTTCGGATAATGATTTCTGCGTTAAATTTGAGGTAAGTGACTGCGTTTACTGAAATAATAACGACAAGTCATAATATGAAGTAACACAAGACGTATAGCCGGCATCCATTTTTAACCGACGAAAAAAAAAGGAGGAGGTTCTCAAGTCGACCCGTATATATATATTTTTTTTTTTTTTTATGTATGACCACGCATAACTTTTTACCGAGTAGTCCGATTTTGATGATTCTTTTTTTAATCGAAAGAGTATACCCCAAAGTTGGTCCCATTTAAATTTGAAAAACGAAATCCACCCCTAAGGGTAGAAAAATAGGGGTTAAATGATTTTTCACCTACAGAATGTTCCCTTGTTCGTAGTGAATACATTTACTACTTCGCAATACGGCCCTTTTAAATAATTAATCGTTTCACTTTAATTTACCCCCAAACGGCAATAAAAATGAATTTCTAAAGGGCTTAATTGACTGTAGGGTATGCAATGTTATTATTACTTGCAGGATCTCCTGGAACAGCTAGTATGGCTGATGCGTTGCGGCGACCACGCTCTAACATGTCAGGGATCTGCGCTCAAATACCTCCCGCATGCGGTACCGCACATCATTAAAGTTTATCCCGATACAGAACTCAGGTTTGTTGCTATCTTCATAATTATTATATTTCAGCATTTTGATCTGCTCGCGAAAGATGGTGAACATTTTTATGATTTTGAGTTTTCACGGTGCAGATGTTCGTTTCTTTCTGTTCGTGTGTTCAGATACAAGCAGATCATGTTTCTGTAAGCAAAGTCATTTCCTGCAACAAGAAGGTCAAATAGTTTTCACAATTAGCTGAAACCTTGCAACACTTTCGGTCCTATTACAAAATAAGGTTTTTCTTTAGACATGGTTTAAACTTTGAAGCCTGTTTTTGAAATAAGAACGTAACATAAATCGAAATAAAGTTCCTTTTTCAAAACTGACAACTGAGTCCGGTCTTAAGTTGTCGATTTTGTATTAAGAACTTTACTTATTTTGGCATAAAGTGCGAAATATAAAAACTGGGTCGAAGTTTAAGGCTCGGGCTAACGTTAGATCGTGTTTTGTAATAAGACGGTTTAAGGGGCATGCGCCAAGGTAGCCCGCGAAATTCAATTTTTCTTACGTTTTTTGCAATTTGCAGGTCAGTATCAGGTTGTATGGTGATCTAAATAGGATCCGCGACCGTATCGAATATGGCTTTACAGAATTATAATCATTAGAATCAGCAATACAACTCCTTGAGTTAGAATTGCCCTCAAATGTCATGATTTCATGAAATAGTCATTCAATAGGGTAATATGAACTTATAGAGATGTATTGCTGATTCTAATGATTATAATTATATAAAGCCATATTTGTTACGGTCGCGAATCATATTTTAATCAAAATACAACCTGACAGTGACCTGCAAATTGCAAATAACGTAACAAAATTTGAATTTCGCGGGCTACCCTGAAGGTTCCGCTTTAATTCTGATTTATATTTTTGTAGCGTAGTGCTTTAAGAGTTCATCTGACATGTATGAAATCTATGCATTTCATATTGGCAGATTCAAACTATTCTCGTGTGTTGTGTTGTGAGATTCACGTCACGTTTGCATATAAAACATCAAAACAAAATAAAATAAAACCACTGAACGAACTGAATTCGGGTTAACAGTTTCGACACGTTCACACACTCAACCCTTTCGTTCCGCGAATATGCATTGAATAGATGTTACAAACAATTTGCCAACCGATTAATTATGAACCTCCACCAATACCACTTACCACTTTCAATAATTTACTTACTACTTTTAATTACTTAATAATAATTATTATTATAATAATATCGGCCAATGGCCTGATGGTCGAAAGCCTCGATCAACATCTCTCGAGGCTCGCGTTAGGCGGTTGGGTCAAGGGCCTGATTCAGAAGGCAGTACTCCTCGATACGGCTCGCATCGTGAGGAGGTTCCTGTCTCTGGAGCCCTAACCACCGGTAGCTTGGACCCTGCTCCCGATACCGGCGGACTACATTTTTTATATATTTTTAAATGTTGTTTTTTAATGTTTTTATAAAAATATTTAAAAATGTATACAAATAAGTATGTAAATAAATAAACGAAATAATAATATTAATTATTACTTATTAAAATAATAATTTAATTAATTACAGCGCCTACGTCGTACGCGCATTAGAAGCACTACCGCTCGGCCGCCTTAGCAAACAACGAATGTTAGCGTTACTGGAACTGATCCGCGGCCCGCTCTGCTCTCAGGCGTCGGCAAGAGCCTTGTTACTGCCACATCTAGCGGCGACTACGCGCGCGTTACTGAGGGATAAGGCTGAGGTGATTTTTTTAAGTATTTCGAATACATTTATGATTTTTATGTAGTGCGTACTAGACTGGACATATTATCCTGTTTTTACCTGGAACCAAAATAAGGATAACGGTGGCACGGTTGGCGCAGTGGTTAAGCGATTGACTGCTGCGCTGCGTGTCGCGGGTTCGATTCTCGCACGGAACAAATATTTATTTATTTATTTTAAAAAGGTACACCAACAGCTTCTGTATATAAAATATCACATAACAGTGGGTAACAGCCATGGGCTTATACAGTTGCCAATAACAGGTGAACCAACATTTTCAAATACAGTGATAACCTAAGGTAAAAACAAACATTAAACAAAAAAAAAAAAAAAAAATATATATATGTATAATATTAAATATAATATTTGAATGACCTACAAGTAGTTGTTCCGGGTCTGGCTGTTTGTGTATGTGAGTTTGAATGTTTGTAAACGCACCCACGATACAGGAGAAATTCCTAGTGTGGGGCACCGTTATTAAAAAAAAAAACAGAAAAAAATGATTACTGCTCCAAGAAAGCTAAATTTTTGTGATAGAAGTTGGGTAACAGTCGGCTATATTTTATTTGCAAGAAAAAGAAAGAAAGAAAATTTGTTTATTCTGCACAAACGACGCACATATAAACAAAACTAGACAAAATACATACACTAATAAAAAGTATAGTGTATTTGTAGTGTTGCCACAAAGTAGTTGAATGTTCCCCAGATTTTGTAATTCTACTCAAATAGATTATGTTAATAGTCTAGTACTCATTACATAGATATCGTTAACACACACTATACACGCACATTCAAAACAAAAAATAAAAAAGTCACTGTAATGCGGCTTTTACATGAAAATATACATACCTTTGACATTTGACATTGTTCCATCCCTAAAACTACTCAAAAACTATTTTAAAGAAAATAAAACATACTTTTCGATAGTATGAATTCGTAAAAACATATTATTATCTCCTAAACAATTGTTTTATTAAAGTGTTTTAAAAAATAAATGCAATGAAGTATCAAGTTGTCTTTGTACACAATTTAATGGGATTCATCACACTCTATACATTCCATGCAAATGGTTACAATATTATTCGAAAGGCGACGCTCGTTTTTTGTAAAAAACTATGACTATTAACTAATTTTCCGTATAAATATAAATAATTTTTACAAAATCAAAAGTAACGTCGCCTATCGAAATAAAATATAGCTAATAATTTAGGTAAGTATTTTATTTTTTTGCACTGCCAGTACTTGTTGAGCGTAGTCAGGAATAAACGATTGAAAAAAAAAATTTGAGCGGTAAGCAGTTTCTTCATTTCGTTGTTCGATTTATCCGCTTACGAGTTATTTTCAGCGAGATTTTTTTTTTTGTTTCCTGGCTATACTCAAATGTTATAACTTACGATATTACTTCGTCAATAACAATGTGTACGTCTAGTGAATAAACCCCACCGGTACGTGTGAATGTGAGCACCGCACTGTAATAGGTAATGTAATCGTTTTGTGTTCGTGTATTGTGAAATATTACCTGTAACGTGTTCTACGCAATGAAGGAAGGGTGACAATGGGAGACGAATGATGATGGTACAATAATATCTAAGTTTACAATATTAGTTGTCTTTTTTCTAGCTCTCTTTTTCTCATTTTAATAGTAACGCCTCTTTGTAGAACTGTCTGCGTTTTAAGCTCTGTCTTATTTAAGTCATAATGTCTTAAATAAAACAGATTGTAAAATGAAAATAACCTGCAATTTTTCTTTCATAAGTCGTATACTCGTATAATAGACTATTCGCCTTATATCTAAACTAATACTGAGCGTAGTCACCAACAAATTTAAATACTGGGTCTTACTGGACCTATTTAACTTTTATAATCTTTCGTCTTCGCTTCGATTATTTTAAATTTTTTACCTACCTTAATTTTTTTATTTCACCTACTACGCTTTGGAATGGGTAACTAGCTTCATCTTTCGACTAACTGACCACTTGACAATTCAAAAGTGCCTGTAACTGGTTTATTTGAAATAAATGCTTTGAGTTTGAGTTTTGCTGACTCAAATCTATTATACAATTTTTTTGTTGAAAAGCCTAATGTCATTCGTCTCCCACAAACTCTATTGGAGCCAGAAAGGTATGTGTGTGGCCGTATGGCGCGTCGCGGAATCACGAGGTAAGCACGCACGCCGATGCATGCAGCCCGTTTTGCACCCTGTGTCGTATGTGGTAGAGGTTATTATTGTGTGAGTTTTCACTGCAATCAGTTTAAAAATGTTTTTAATGTCTGAAAAATACTTGAAATTAGTATGTCACTGTGTAGTCTTGTAGAAAGCGTAAAGTTGTTGTAAAACGACCTCCTTTCTGGTATTCTGAATTAATTCCTTTGTGTTAAATTGGGTGACTGTTGGGATATAAAAGAGTTTTTTTTTATAGTTCGTCGATACTGTAACTAATAAAAAGGACTTAAATCTTTGATAGCTTTTTACAGTGAAAACTTTTATGAAAGAATTAGAATGAATCTAACTCCTTTTTTACTCCTACCTAATTCAGAAATCTTTACACACCACTAACAGGTATTTTTTTAATAGATATAAAACTCAATTATTATCAGCTTAACATTTTAAAATATACTAGCAAATCACAGTTTCACTACATTACAACTAGACATTAAATTAATAAATGAATAGCTATTTTGAGAATATATTTCACAACAGAATTCAAAGTGATCTTTAAATTAAATAAAAAAATAACCAAAGGTTCTTTCATATTTTATTTTCAAGATAGATTTTTTAATCACATTATTAATTACTTGTCACTAACAACTAGAGTCATGTATTCATATATTACTAGCATGCCTCTAACAATTATGTATCTCACTAACATGGCATAATAATACTGCAAACGTATCTATAATATAAGCCTCAACTACTTAGAGTTTTCTCAATTTACATATTTTTATAATTGGGCCAAAAACTCGTCATACTGTTATCGATAAATCACGATATTTTATCGATAATTATACTTCACTACGTCGGAGCGTAGGTCCTTTTCGTGGAAGGAGGGATTGTGCAAAAAGTGGTGTCTCGCTTACTCGTTTTATTGCACACTCTTATCAATGTTCATAAAAAAGTTACCTAAGTAGATGAGGCTAAGAACACAGTAAATTAATTTTCAAAGTCTATTGCGCAGTGTCGTAGAGACTTGTACGAAAATGCGTCTTTACTGCTCTCGCATACTAAATGAACATGCAACTCAGTTCACCAATATTGACGCGCAAGTCAGACAAAAGACGACTCTAATGTTCTATTATTTTTTTGGCGGAAAAAGAACCCAAAAGTACGGTAAAGCCTGACGTATCCTGCGCGTATCTTGTCTTCGGACTAGTTTGAACATGGAATGATGCGTCGTTGTGAAGATTCAAAAACAAAAACACATCAACCGCGCCGCACAGTACTGATTTGTGGAGCTTTATAGCCCAACTTTCGTCTTTTGTCTGACTAACTTATCACTCTATTCAAACCTCAACTATAATAACAAAATAGCGTGCCATCGTCGCACCCGCATCGTGAGATATGCACACAAATCGTGATTCAGTAACATCACTCGATAAAATAATAAATTAATTAATAATTATTTCACTCAGAAAACAAAAAATATTATACAGTAAGTACCACTTCCTTCTAAAGATATTCGCATTATTAATATGTATTTACTAACATCACTTTTTATGTTTGTGTGTGTGCATGTAGTGTTATACACTGTGTGTGTGTGTAGTGTGCCGCACAATGTGTCGGTTAAATAGGCAAAAGATGGTTCATTTTTTTAACAGGGTTACCATTTAGCATAATATGGAGGATTAAAATGAGTGGGTCAAAACATGGGTTTTAAATTAAAATGAAAACTATGGTTATGAGATTAAAGACTAGTGAATTAAAACCACGTGGAGTATATTATTATTTTTAAATTGCTAGACTTACTCTTGGGAGCGTACCTGAAGATCTGATACGTTTTAGAATTAGAGACTGCGTTCGAATTTTACCAATGAAACTAAACGCGATTCGCACATCTAAACCGCGTTTAAGAGCGTCAATGTCAATATTCCACAACAATAATGACACTGACAGATCTTGAACGCGGTTTAGATGTGTTTAACGCGTTCAGTTTCATTGGTGAAATTCGCCCTCAGGCTTATAACATTACCATTATGGCCGATATAAACACGGATCATATATATTAAAAAAAAACGACTAATTTTATAAAACATAGTAGTAATGAAATCATATTAGACAGAGATACTGAAACCAGAAACACTACTGCCTCAGTGACTCACTGTCTTTGAACCATTATTATGCCATTTAGATCTGTGTGTCTGTCCGTGTGAACACCTTAACTAATATTCTGTAACTTCTCTCACAATATGTATGGCAATATTTCTGCACTATTTATAAAACTATTTAATTTTACCTATAATCTATTATTTTGTTCATATCTATTATAAGTATCTATACATATACAATCTCATTTACACTTGACGACTTTTTTCAAAATAATATTGCAACATTTTTTTTGATGTTGGTGTTTAAAAAATAAATTAGCAAAATAATAATAATAACAAGCGCCTTCGATGTCGCTTGAAGACTAAATTGTGTGCAAACTCTTGATGTGTTGCATGTTTTGCGCTTGGGGGTTGTCAAATGACAGCTGTCGAAGTGACAGATGACAGATTTCGTCTGTCAGTGTCTGATTTCATCTGACAACTCGCTTGTGTAGCGACTGATCAATATAAATGCTAAATTAATAATGAAACAGATGGTAATCATCTGAGAATGGAAGTAAAATATTGGTTTATAATGATCAGTCAATTGGTGTACGCTTAAGACGAATTCCCGATCCAACCTATTTATTGGCCTTAGACTAGAATTGCCCCATAACGATGTAATTCAACTAAAAAAGTAATATTCATTTATAGCTATTTAGCAGTAACAGTATTTTAGCAAGTCTTGAATGCGTTTCATAAAGCTCAATTTTAGACACTATAAAATGTTTAGTGCCTGAACTTTTATAGTAAGACCCTAATTCGTATGCCAAAACAACTTTTAACAGTACCAAAAAAAAAAGTGATTTGCATTGTCTTATGTAAATATCCTTAAAAATTACATCGTAATGTGGACACAAAAACCCTAGGCTTTGCAAGGCTGCCTTGAATTGAGTAATTCGGGAATAAGTCAGCGTACGCTAGCAATGTGGGTGTGGCAGTGGGATCGTGAGGCCGCCCACAAGTCGCGCTCGGTGGGCAAGGCAGCGAGACTACTCGGCGCAGACACGGCGAGGCTGCACGACCACACGCATCACCAGCAGATCGTATGTATACGCCTTTAGAGTTAAGTTGGCAGTCTGTGCCTCGGTTTGAGCAACTTTTGAAGTTTCAGGCATCGCTAATGAGACACAATTGATTATCTATTGTTATGGCCCTTTAGCGGGCCACCTCGGGCCTGACTAGACAACGTTATTTGCGCCTTGTTCTTCTGATATAGTTATTAATCAGTAACAAATTATGGTATTTTTTACTGCCTCACAATGAGTTATTTTTAATGAGGTTTGAAATATTTACTCAAAACGAGGCACAGTCAAGTCGTGTATTATTATTTTACACCTAATATTAAACGCGGAAACCTCATATAAAAACTTACAATCGAATTTATATAGCATAACAATTATCGTTTATAACAAATTAATTATTGCATTTTATTTCCTCTCTCCTAATAAAATAATTCAACTGAAATTATCATGAATTTCGTGCAACTTCCTTATCGTGTTCTATAAATAAATCATGCTTTTAACATGTACATAATAAATATTATTAAATAGGAATGCCACAATAATTTCAGTATTCTCATGTCGTGGTCATCTGCTTTGTCGTATGTATTATTTATATGTTAAATATAACTTGTACAGTGCGTTTATACCCCGTGCATATTAAAAGGATTAGTGTATTATAAAATGCATAAAATAGTTTAATTATATTCTGATTTCATGCAGCCCTGTTCACGCTCAAGAGGATAGTGTAAGTATCAAGTTAGGGAATGAAAAAAAGAACTATGTATTGTATTATCGGAATAGGAATCCAAAGATGTTTCTCTTCGTCCAAGAAATAATAAAACTGACTTGTTCTTGGACACAAAGTGTCCTAAAAGCTTTATAAAACGATTGATGCCTATACTACTTGATATTATCCTTATGTAAGAATATCTTAGTTTATTTAAGATTTATATTATAATGGTTGATTCAGCTTCTAACAATATTTGTACGTACTTGTCATTTGATCCGTAGAAGTCCAATACGTTCCATGCTCACATCTCATTAATTCCATTTAAATTTAAGAGACTATGTTAAAAATGTTTTGATTCTATTTCTAGAATGTAAGACATTGTCTTTGAATAACAACTCTTTCGATTGGATTATATGTCAAAATGCCGATTCTTAAAGTATGTCCACGTGTAACGTTCTATGCGCGTACATGCAACATCTCAGTGTGAGTGACTAGTGCCGAATGCAGATTTGACGAATTTCTATCAGATGCATGACAATTCCGTGGAGGAGACTGTCCTATTGGTTTGCAGACTCGAGTGCATTAAATCAGCAATTGGCAGTCGGTACACGCGCCACTAATATGACTTACCCCTGGTTACCTAAAGCCTATTTCTGAACTGCTTCATTGGAGGTCAACCAATTAAACCACCTGATATGAATATTTGACAGCAGATTTATTAATGTTTTCAGAAACTAGGGGTCATCTCTTTACTTCAATTAATAAAACAAGGCGCTAATAAATCTCCCATATTAGGTGGAGCTTTGCGTGGAAACTCTGGGAGAGGTGATGTCTCTCCTTGCTCGAGATGACGTGGGTCCAGTGGAAGCTGACCGAGGGGAGTTAGCTCGAAGATTACTGCCGACTGTTCTGAAGACTGCGGCGACGATGTTGAGGGATCGCAAGAGTGTGGGACAGACTATTAATGCTGATGATGCTTTGTTGGTGAGTAGACGATCATCTTTGTTAGGGTTCATTATCCAAAGGATGCCAACGGAACCGTATTACTAAAGCTCCGCAGTTCCTCCCGTCCGTCTGCCAAAGGGCTGTATCTTTTGAACCGCAATAGGTTACAACGCGTGTATGACCAGATGTATGAACGTAACCGAGGCAAAAGGAGTATGTAAGGATCATAGCAGGTGGCGTTCTGTAGTTTCTGCCTACCCCGATGGGAACGAGACGTGAGTTTATGTATGTATGTATACTACAGTAACAAAAGCCTCGGACTTACATAGTCGCCAATTACAGGTTAACTAGTAATCTCAGAAGTAGGTGATAACATAATAATAAGATTGTCGTATCGGCCAATAGCCTGATGGCAGAAAGTCTCGTTCAACATCTCTCGAGGCTCTCGTTGGGTGGTTGGATTCAAGGGCCTGATTCAGAAGGCAGTACTCCTCGATACGGCTGGCATCGTGAGGAAGTTCTTGTCTCTTGAGCCCTAGCCACCGGTAGCTTGGGCCCTGCTCCCGATACCGGCGGACCACATTTTTTTATATATTTTTTTTTTTTTTAAATAAGTATGAAAATAAATAAACGAAATAATAATAAAACTAAATTTAGTTCTAAAAGGCTCTAGAATTTAGTTATTATGGCAAAATACTTCTACAAAATAAAAATATTTCTATAAATTAGTTGGACTCATTTGCTATTCCCACGGGTTGGCCAAAGACTGCGGTAGTTAAACAACATAAATAAACAAACAAACATATTAGCCAAACATATTTGCTTTGTTGGCATTTTAATCTTAAAATATTGAGGGAAAAGGCACTGAAAACCGAAATACAGGCATTGCCTAGTTCAGTTGCAGTGGCTACATCCATTTTATTAGAAACAAATACTGCCAAACTATTATCTGTAAAATATTATTGTTATTTTTTTTTTTTTTTTATAGTTTTATTGGCAACCATATGTGATCATATTTATGTGTAGATAGAACTCACCACTTTCCGGGATGGTGCCGTAACGTCCCGTCCCATCATTACAATTATTGAGATGCGTCACGTGGTGAAATATTGTAATGCCTATAAAGTTTGATAAAACTGCTTCCTTTTTGAGTCATTTGTGTGACTAGTGACGTTATCAAGCAGGAATGAAAAAGAATGGCACAGTAATATTAGATATACTTTGATCAATATAATAGTAAAAATTAGGGGTCAGGATAGCGTAGAATATTATTCTCGCATTAGGCTAAACTAATATGATAAAGGGGTCAAATTGTTTATTTAAACAGCGTGTAACAAGACCTATCACATAGATGTCAACTACGCATTCTGTACGTCAAACTAAGTAACATAGCACAAAAATAATTTCTGGGAAACGATTTTTTTTTTGGTGTGAGATGGCGCTGTTTACGGTAGTGCGCAACGTAACGCACGCAAAACATTGTGCTTATGGGTGAAGAAACGATACAGGGCTCGTGGGAGTATTTAAAGTTGTGTTATAACATAAACTTATTTTCGTAAAAGTTGGAATTTTGACCTTCAATATCTCCGTAACCAGTAGGTTCCCAGGTATGGTCCAGTTAAAAAAAAAGATGACAGTGACAAGTAGGACATGTGACTCTCGGCTTCGTTAAGTGTATTTTTACATCCGTTATGTTTGTAAAAAGTAAGCTTTGGAACTACTGGTCCGATTACAAAATATCTTTCACTGGTAAAAAGCTACACTATTGTTTAGTATCATAGTATACAGGTATGAGGAACAGGGTGTAAAGTTTTCTCACACCTCCATAGAAAAGGGACGATCCTCCGACCAGACGGGTGTTGTGTCTGGTGGGCAACTGCCCGACGGTTGATGTCGGGACGTTGTATATATGCTAATCGCGCGGTAAACTCTGCTTGCGCGATGCAGGATTTGCGTGACGTCAGTATGAAGTGTAGCTCGCATGTGGCGATGTTGATACCGCTACAATAGGTTGATATATTTTATGTGAAAACTAGATATCAGTAATAAAACTATAACCTTTTAACCATAATACAGTCGTTTTAATTTTTGCTGTGTCCTGTTTATTCTTTCTCTCTGTGTACAATAAAGAATATCATTTTTTTCAGAGACGAATCATATCAGTCCTACTCGACATGGTACGCCAAATGTCCGAACATCAATACTCAATGGTGGTTCGAGCGTTAGAAGCGGAGAACGCTGGTGGTTCAGGCACTTTAGTAGTGGACGCACTGTCGTTGTTCCTGGCCATACTGCAGAGACCGGTGTTCAGGCCGCACTGGGCTGATATGCTGCATCTACAGCATTATGTTATGCTGCATGCGTTGAGGTAAGGTTCCTTAATCAGGTTTGGTTTCTATAGAGGAGTATTTAAGGGTCAAAATTCAATGTATAAGCTTGGTATGCCAAGTGTCCGAACAACAATACTCAATGGTAGTGCGAACGTTCGAAGGTGAGAACGTCAGTGGTTCAGGCACTTTGGTAGTGGTTGCACTGTGGTTGTTCCTCGCCATACCTACTGCAGAGACCGATGTTTAGACCGCACTGGGCTGATAATTATACTGCATCTACAGCATTATGTTATATATGCTGCATGCGTTGAGGTAAGGGTATTTTAAATAATTTTGTTTCAATACGAGAGGATAAAAGATAACAAAAGACACAAAATTAACTTTAGTTTATACAATTATTATATATTGTAATTATGTATTGTAATTGTTACATTTTATTGACACAGCAAATTCTGTACAACCAAATAAAAGCGATCTTGTTTGTACCTATGCATTAAAAATTGCTTAATATACATATGCATGTTTGCAAAATATGTCTTAGTAAGGTACCTATAATGATGCAGAAAAGTTGTTAAGTAAGCGTACTATTTTAATTTGAATGAAACCATAGTTTATAGTCAGATAATTAATTTAGTAAGTATTTGTTTAAGGAATATTAGACCTTGATACCTGAGATACAGGTTTATTTCTAGTTCAGGTAGAATCCAATGATAATATACCTTTAGTTTAAGGCCCTAGTATTGTATCTAAGGGTCAAAATGCAATGAATAAGTATGGTACGCCGATTGTCCGAACACCAATATTTCATGGTAGGCCGAGCGATAGAATCTGAGAACATATTTTGTGGCTCAGAAACTTTATGGATGCACTGTGTTTCTGGTCATACTGCAGAGGCCAATGTTCAGGCCACACTGGGTTGATATGCTGCATCTACAGCATTATGTTATGCTGCATGCGTTGAGGTAAGGGTTTTTTCATAAAATTATGTTTTGCCATCTGTCACAGAAATAAAGTTTTCCGAAGATAGGGTTTCGATGTAGCCGTCTCTGAAAGAGACTCGACGCATGCACAAACTTTCCCAGAAAAGGCAGATTTATGCTCTGCTCCTTCATATGCATATTAAGTGGGATGCACCAAAGTACCCCGCGAAATTCAAATTTTCTTACCTTTTTTGCAATTTCCAGGTCAGTATCAGGTTGTATGGTGATCTAAATATGATTCGCGGCCGTATCAAATATGGCTTTACAGAATTATAGTCGTTAGAATCAGCAATACAACTCCTTAAGTTAGAATTGCCACCCAATGTCATGATGTCATGAAATTGTCATTCAATAGGGTAATATGAACTTATAGAGATGTATTAATGATTTTTATGATTATAATTCAACATAAAACCTGATACTTACCTGAAAATTGCATAAAACGTAAGAAAATTTGAATTTCGCGGGCTACTTTGGCGCATCCTCCTTAAATCAAGCAAGCAACAAGTACAAGGGCGGGCGTTTTGGGGGACTGTCTTATGTAATATTGACGTTCAAACAGTGCCATTTCTCAGCCTAGTTAAAATAAATTACTATTGATTTTAATGTTGTATGTTGCAAGTTACTATTGTAAAACCTTGGTCGCCATTACGTCACATATTTTAGGTTTCAAATTACGTGGCAACACCCTAGAAAGAAAGAGGATTACAATCTTTTCTTTTGGTTTTTCTTCTAATCATTTTTTCATTGCGTGTATTTCCAACTGTTTTTTTTTTGTGTCATAATAAACTTTTTCTTTCGTCCCTTGTCATAAACACACTAATATTCACTTAAATTCCAGATTGATAGCCACAACGCTCCGCGATCGCCTCCATTCAACTGACGAAGCCGACACAGAAACACTAACAGCTATCCACTCACTATGTCGAACATGGTTCGAAGCAGGAGCAAGGCTAGCTACGTCATCACCTTTACAACTAGAAACGTTACCAGCTGCGAGGAAACAGAGGCTCAGCGCGTTGTACGGCGATGTTAGGAGAGGCGCCGCCGAGTGTCTTAGCGAGATGTGGTACAGTTTGGGTAAGATTAATATCTCGTTCTATCTTCTCTTCTATCTCTTAGTGAACCCTTTTAATCGCCTAAAAAATAGATTTTAACCAATATTTTACTTCTCACCATATTATAATTCCTAAACGTCACTTCTCGCGGCAGTCGCGGCGGTATTAAAATGTGCGAATGGTATAGTCAGTGTATATTTACGGGAAGTCGGGTCTAGTCTGGTTCCCACATTTTATGACTACGACTGTCAAACGTGTTCGTAAACATTAAGTCGCTCATTTGGAGAAACATCGACGTAAATGTAATATTTCCCAAAAATGAGTTGTTGATATTTGTGCTCGAACAAATTTTCAGAGGAGCAGACGAGTGAAATATTTAATATGTATTGGGATTTATCGACATTTCAGAACTACACTTTACCGTCTCGTTCTGAAATGTTGAACCCCATTACAAAAAAATATCCAATTTAAATCACTCTCCTGTTATATTTGAAAAGCACCGGTTACGTCGTTGGTTCTCCAAATGAGCGAAGTATGTTCTGCAACGCAGTTGAAGAATCAAGAAATCATGGTGTCAATACGTACTAATATTATAAATAATATTCTAACTAATAGAATAGAATAGAATACTCTTTATTATGTACACCATAAAAATTACAGACACAACTAATAATAACAACAACAACAACAACAACAACAACTACAACAACAACTAATAATATAAATAATATTATAAATGCAAAAGTAACTCTGTGTCTGTTACCTTTTCATGTCTAAACCACTGTACCGATCCGTATGAAATTTTACAGATAGGTAGCTACTTTTCATCCTGGATATTTGTTTAAAAAAATTATGAAATTTAAAATACACGCAATCGAAATTGCAGGCAACAGCTAGTTAGCCGTAAATCAGAACAAGTTGAATCAGCAACGAATCCCTTAGATCTCTAATTAAAATCTTTCTCTAACATGTTCCAACATTGTCCACAGACCATCACAAGCGTTCATTCATCCCGTGCCTAGTGGGTCCATTCTTAGAGCTATCCTTCCTACGAGATGAAGAAGTTCGCAACACAACAATACCGTTGTTCTTTGATATGATGCAGACGGAGTATAGTCATAGTGTGTTGCAGGGAGAAACCAGTGAGTATAGATTAGTGTATTTATTTTATGTGAATATAAGAAGTTTTTAGTTACTATAGAAATAAATTTTGATTTTTTATTTTATTTGAGATTTGTTTGCTCTTGACTCTAGTCTAGGTCAGAGATGAAACAGACAAAATTTATATATTTTTATTCAGTCATATGCAGAGATTAGATATTTGGATGCATATTTACCTAAAGTTAATTTTTAGGAATGAAAGTATGGAAGCGGTTTCTTAAAATATATTTTTTGTAAAAAAAAAACTAATGCATACTATTTATTTAAAATTAATGTTTATCTCCCGCTGCAAATATGTGTATGTAGGGTGTAAGAGGAGGGGTGGTGTGTGTTAGTTAAAACTAAAAAAAAACAAATAAAAATAATTATTTTTATTAAGTACTTTATCCTTATTGGGTGTATGTACTCGTATGACGTCGGCTAAAACAACTTTAATCACTACCTTTCAGTCGTTATGAGTTGGCCCGGTTTGGTCACTGAAATCTGAAGTTAGCGGGATTTTTTCGATACAAAAGCGCATTCCACCTCTCAACTTTAGGTGAATATCCGATCTCTCTAGTCATAAGACTCGATACATATAAAAATGAATCACATGAGATATCATTATTCGTTCGGTTCGAGGTGGCGCGAGAAAAGAGTTTCTGGTAGGATTTGGGGGAGGCTTCCAGCCCTTATCATAATTTATTTAAGGTCCGCGCAACATGTCTTTTTTCAATACTTCTTTATTAGTTGATCACATAGGATGTACCTGTAGATAAATACTGTAGAAATAACTAGGCTTTCATAAGGCGGAAGAAAGTGTCTGATTTTGAAATTAAACTCAAGAAAAAAAATTGCTCACTAATACGAGTATTTCAGGTCTATTGAAGTCGCATTGTGTTATTGAAAGGCTTGCTTACAGTCTTTCACCTTAAATCAAGAAATATATTTAGCGCTAATAACATTTGTTAATTTTTTCAATCGTATGTAGTTCAAAGATACTGAATAATGTTGTTTTTTTATCACAAATCGCTGAATGTATTTTATGTACCCCCCGAGCGTGACCGAAAATATTTTCCGGTCTAACGTCAGACCCCCCGATCGTGACCGATTCGGTTTGCTGCGTTCAAATCGATTTAAATACCACTGGCACACTGTACTGTTGCAAAAAAATTCCGCCGGGTGGCGCCCTATTAGTTTCCGCGTACAATATTATGCTATAATCTGTGGCGACCATAAATATTTTTTGCAAAATAAAAGTTTTAAGTCAGCGCTCCGCCATTTTGGATGACGAACGATGCGCGCTCCGTACATATTATGTGTTGATGGCGTAGTTAATAACCCAATGTATTAGTGTTATATATCATAAAAATCCTCATTAATCAAGGTTTACGAATATCTATATGTGTCATAGGTTTTGAATCAGTTTTATTGTGTTAAACTCGTTGTGAAAAATTGAGGCCGTAGCGACACGCTACGCGCCGGCATTTTCGTGTTAAATTACGTGTGTTTTACTAAATAATTTACTAAAGTAATGCTTGTAATATGGACATAAGTTAATTATTAGTATTTTAAAACGCTCAGAACGTTTTAATACTATGAAGATAGTTCAAGATCACGAATAATTTAATTCGTTCCGCAGTACAATTTTAATAAGCCCCGTTTGAGGGGTGTGACGTTCACGAATTTAACAGATAAGGGTTCAGACGAATGTTTAACCGCGCATACGCTTCGTTGTTTTTCCAATTCTTTTGGTATACGGGTACTGAATTGTTGTAAAATATATATAATTATTGCATACAAATGATTGCCTATCATTTCAAATATAATTACACAAAAATCATGTAAAATAAATTAAATCCTATTTATAAACACACGTTTCGCAGAACCCTTATCTGGACCTCGCAGGGGGCATGAAATTGTTGCGGGAATGGGGTGTTTGTTTTGGTGTATTGTGCTACTCTGAGCAAACCAAGTACGGACATATGGGTATCAAAAAAAAGCTTAGATAGTCTAGTTTAATAATTAATAGGTTTTATTGACACAAACTACAAACTAATGTACAAAATTTCAGTAAGAACAAATATTTTACGGAAATTCAACACATATTTTTAGTTTAACATTTTTTTACAGTTCTTTCGACTATGAAGTTGTATGGTAGTTTTAACACTTGTTGATTCTGTATGGTTTCAGCTACACACACGATTTTTTATTAAGGTATAAGTTCGGTAGTTTTCAAGTTATTACACTTTATGTTAGAAATGACCGGTGCGCGATGCCGTGCCCGGGCGACTATAGTGACCTTGACGTATGACACGCCTGCAGGCGTTTGACGTTTACGTTATAGCGGTTATTTAAACGATTTTTTTAATACAAACATAAATTCACGGCTTGATCCATGAGAAGAAGGCAAGAGTTTAAAAGGGGTAGGCAGAAACTACAGAACGCCACCTGTTATGATCTTTGCATACTCGTTTACGTTAATATGGCTGGTCATATATATTTTAAACAAGCTGACCTGATAGATGTTGTCCTTTCTTAACTATGAATGTCTTATGTCGTTTAGTTTTAGTTTTGACTATTGACTTAAACTAAAACTATCGACTCATTTATCGACTGATCCGTCTGTGTTAAACGATATTTGCAGCGCGCATTCTGTCAATCGCTGACAGGTATTTCAAAGAACTGACTGTTATGTAAAATTAATATTGGCGTTAAGTTTTCTTAAATTTTGTAACGTTCCGATCAACTTCCTTATTTTTTTATTTCATAAGATCCTTCTCCAGACAAAAACGAACACAAAAAAAAAAAGAAGTGAAATCGGTCCAGCCGTTCACGCGTGATGGCGTGACCAAGGGAAATAAGGGATTCATTTTTATATATATAGATTAAAAGACATAATTAATTCTTTCCACAGACGAAAGCCCACTAAAGGAACTCGAAAGCGAGATGATAGACAAAGTAGACGTGCTAGTAGAGCGAGGGTACGGTGACACGGTGTGGCGGGCGCGCTTCGTGACGTTGTGCGGCGCGTTGTGCGGCGCGGCTCCGTGCGGCCTGCGCGCGGCCGCCGCGGCGCTGGTGGCGGCCGCGGCGCGCCAGCTGGACGCGCTGCTGCAGTACCGCGCCGCCGCCTTGAAGTCCGCCACGCCGCACAGGATGCACCTCACCACCTGTGTGTTGCACTTCTACCAGCAGATCGAGAGGCCGCATATGTATATACGGTGAGTAACTATTTTTTAACCGACTTCACAAAACGGAGGAGGTTATAACTAGGTATAACTTTTTTTTTTTTTTCTTTCTGGCTGAACCGATTTGGATGATTCCTTTTTCATTTGATAGCTGGTGCTTCACATGTGGTCCCATTTAAATTTGATCAAGGTCTGACCCGTAGTTTTTGAGTTATCCTTCATACTGCATATTTTTTCCACTTAGTTTATATGGATGATGTGTTAATAATTTCATGTCACTTTTTTTGTACACACCAAGTAGTGGTATACGAATTTGTGTGGGTGTAGGTGTAGGTACCGCAACTAAAAAGTGAAAAAGCTTTAATTTCGGAAGTCGGTGGCCAAAAACGAAAATACAAAACCAAAGACACCGACTTCCGGAATTAAAGTTATTTTTCACGTCCTTTAGTGTTTTTTTTTTGGAGTTCGGTTGTTTTTTTGTAAAAAAAGTTTTGTGAATCAGTTTATTTTTCTTTCACCATTTTAATATTTTTTTTAAAAACCGACAATAAAGTCCATAGGCCAGGCAAGGCAAGGTCGTTAATAACAAGATTTTTGCTTATAACTAATGTTAGTAGGTAATTAAAAGTAAAATGAATAAACTAGACAAACCGTCTACCCCTGCACGGTAGGCTCATCGGTCTCGCAACACGTAGAGTTCAGTGAACCTACTGAGCAGAACAGTATCGGTTCTCTCGCCAATCATCCTCAGGACGCTATTCGGGCTCCCCCGTACTCATCGCACCACTGACGCAATTTTTTTACGCATAATTGCGTAGAACTCATCTACGCATATTTTAATTATAGAAGCAGATAATGTTATGAAATGAGTATTATAGACATCATTAAGCTTTTACATAAAACGATATCCTACCTAGCAATAATAAACTATTATGATGGTAGTCTGAGCCCTCAATCATTTGGTCGACACTTAATCAAACAAATGCAGCTATTTTATTATTACTATTCGATATTCTCAAGACTTTAATCAGTGGGAATAGTTGACCTCACAAGTGAGAATGACTAGCCATAAAAAGCAGTCATAGGTTTTTGCTTTTCAACTTAAATGACTCATGACACCTGAGCTCACCCTGAACAAGCCCGTTTAGAATAAAATACTCTTTGTTATACACATACCATATAAATTACAGATTGATTGATAGTTCATTTGATTTTATATTTTTACAAGCTTACCCGACAGACGTTGTCCTGTCTTAACTATGAATGTCATATGTCGTTTAGTTTTAGTTTTGACAATTGACTAAAACTAAAACTATCGATTCATTTGTCAACCGATCTATCTGTGTTAAACGATATTTGCAGCGTGCATTCTGTCAATCGCTGACAGTTATTTGAAACAACTGACAGTTATGTAAAATTAATATTCGCGTTAAGTTTTCTTAAATTTTCTAACGTCCCGATCAACTTTCTTATTTTTTTTATTTCATAAGATCCTTCTCCTGACAATAACGAACACAACAACAAAAAAATTGTGAAATCGGTCCAGCCGTTCACGCGTGATGGCGTGACCAAGGGAAATAGGGATTCATTTTTATATATATAGATAAACTAAACACTTATATTTTCTTGCAGCTACGTCCACAAACTAGCTAAAATGCACCACGCGGCTCAACAGTGGGCCGAGGCCGGTCTCTCTCTCCGCCTTCACGCCAAACTGTTAGCGTGGAGCCACGACCCGCTGCCGCCGCGACTGAGGCATCCTAACGTACAGCATGACAGTCACACTACACATAGAGAACTCAAGGTACGTGGGAATATAGCTTCTATGAAGTCGCCTTCACGATAAACTGTTAGCGTGAAGCCACGACCCGCTGCCACCGCGACTGGGGCATCCTAACGTGGAACACGACAGTTATACTACAAAATTCAAGGTATGTGCGAATATCGACTAATGGCTTCGCTCCCGAGGTCTATGCCTCAGAAACAGTGCATTTTTCCGGGATGAAAAGCAGCCTTGGTCACTCTCCGGCCCATGAACTATGTCTATGCAAAAAATCACGTAGTTCCGATGATACTTTGCTGCGTAAAAGGACAAACAAACACAATTTGACATTAGTTTATGATAGCAGCTCCTACTACTATCATAAAAGCGAAAAAGCTATTAAATAAATAAAAAAAAACAACCCACTTAAAAAAATAACTGTTTTACAAAAAAAAAAACAACCGACTTCAAAAAAAAACACTACAAAGTGAAAAATAACTTTAATTTCGGAAGTCGGTGTCTTTGGAGCTGTATTTTAGTTTTTTGCCACCGACTTCCTAAATTAAAGTTATTTTTCACTTTGTAGTGTTTTTTTTGAAGTCGGTTGTTTTTTTTTTTGTAAAAAAGTTTTTTATTTATCACTTTTTAGTGAGTCAGCTATTAATTTTTCTAAGTTACAATAGCTTAATGTCAACTACTCATCACCTTTTACAAAATATTCCCTTTCCCGAAGCAGGGACGTTAATTGTTGAGTTCTCCTGGTAAGAACCAAAAGAACTGGAGCTGATGGTGAAGTCACCATCAGCACCATTTCACCATATTCATTGTGACGAGCATAAATTGCTTAGCAACCATATTAAAGTAATCGAATCGTAACCCGTGAAATACTTATAATTGAGTAGTTCCGGTGGCCACCTCTGGTCTTCATCATCAGTTCCACTTCACCGAATGGTGCTTTCCGAGAGCAAATGCACGAGTTACTATAAAAAATACCCAAATCGCTATAGGCGTGCCTGTAAAATTTGAGGATTTCCCTCGATTTCCATGGGATCTCTTCATTAGATTCTGACTTGGTGACAATGGGACCACCTCGAGAGTATACCCTATCAAACAAAAAAAGAATTTTGCAAATCCGTCTATATATGACGGAGTTATGCCCGAACATACATAAAAACAGGCGAATTGAGAACCTCCTCCTTTTTTTGAAGTCGGTTAAAAAATACAAACATCCGAATTGATAACCTCCTCCTTTTCGAAGTCGGTTCAAAACAAATGAAAGAGAACTAAAAACGACAGTACTGTAACGATATCAAAATGTGTAACTTGTACTTTGTTCTATCTCTTTCTGTTAAAAATAAAAATAAAACAAAAACGGTGACATTATTTCATACTTTCCTCGATTTATAAATGAATGAATACTATTCATCGGTTAAAATACCTTTTCTAGGGCTGCTTGAACCAGAAGGCCAATTCCCGTAATTAAAAGCGTTCAAAATCTAGTCGCAATCTCATCCCAGCGCCAATTAATGTTGAAAACTGAGAGCAGTGGTGGCCAAGTGGTAACGGCCGCGACTTACGAGTTGTACTTCGTAGGTCCGAATCCAGACAGGCGCTTTATTTTGTGTAAATTATTAATTTCATCACCACTACTCTCAAAACGGCGAAGGGAAACATCATGAGGAAACAACTGGCATATCCTAGAACCAAAAATTCGAAGGCATGTGACATCTAGCAACACGCACTGGGCCCGCGTGGTGGATTACGGCCCACTCCCTCTCACCGAGAGGAGGCCTGTGTCCCAACAGTTCAGATTATGGGACTGAGATTAGAATGAGAACTTTCATAAAAATACGGAAAACATCAAACCCAAGAATATTTAAATCACCATCTGTGTTCTGAATCCATATCTAAATATCACAAATTATTCCACAGGAAGACCTATACTTCGAGATCGCTGATCTCTTAAACAAGGGCCGTCAATGGGAGTTAGCTGTCGAAATAGTCAAAGAGTTAGTTTCAGTCTACGAAGAGGAAGCGCTAGGGTACGCACCTCTAGCGGATTTACATACTCAACTAGCGAGTCTGTACGATGCCATGTTAAGGACACCGAGGTCACATCCAGGATATTATAGAGTTGTATATCATGGGAAGGGATTCCCTGAGTTGCTGAGAACGCCTTATGTGAGTTGTGTTTTTTATTTACTTTTTTTACGCTATAGTATTACAGATCGTTCTGTGCGCGCAGCGCTATTTGTGGGTAAACCTTGGATATACTACGGGTTGCTCGGACGACGACTGCCGCATCACTGCCATATTGGCATTAAAACTGTATAATTACATGCGCATGCACACATGGCGCCGCGCGCACAGATGAGTTGAACTATCTATAGGCCCGTTTGCGCCACAAATCACTAAATGGGTTTAGCCCTAGACAAATCTAAAATAGTCTGTCATCTTCATAATTATGATTGACAGAAACAGAACGATGTTTTGAGTGCGTTTTTATTTTATGTTTTGATTGATGATTTTAATTTGTATGTGATATTTTGACATCTTCGTCGTGTCGTTGATTCAGTTATTATTACTTTATATTTGCTTTGACCATAGAATTTACAAACATTATGCCCTTGATTTCTGTACTTAACTCTAAAATAATATTGCCTATGACCTAGCAATAGGGAGAATACCCAATCAAAACATAAACAACGACAGCAAAAACAATATCAATCAATAAATCGATATCTTAAATACAAGATATATGGTTTATAAGTGAGTCCATTTACTATAATATTAGTTGTTAAGTTTTGTAGGTATTCTTATTTATTGGGGTTGTTTGCTGGAAGTTTCGCTGCGAGAGAGCGCTGAGTGTTTGTCTCAGGTGATCTTGAACGAAAACTGACAAATCAGCGACAAGACAAAACACTTAGCACCATCTCACGGAAAAGTACCCATTTATTGAAAGTAACCATCGACATAGAGTATGGACTGAGCGTTACCCCTACGAAAGTGACCACTCTCTAGAAAGAGATAAAGCGAGTGTGCTGCCAATACCTGTGTCTTTTGGCTTACAATTGTTCATGCAGCACAGAACGATACAGTCCTGACCGCCACTGACGTGGACCAATCAGAATTCTAGAAAGAGGCAACTACTGGCCGCACATTAGCTTTGTCTCTCTCTCGTACTTTTAGGTCTGTATTCACTGCACAATTGAATACGGTCAGTCCATTGTCTATGTAACTGAAAACACTTAGCGCCATCTATGCGGTACTAATTTGACAGCTCGTCTCCATTAAAGAACAATACATTGACACTTCACTTATTTCCAGGGTTACATCTACCGCGGTAACGAATACGAGCAACTACAAGAGTTCAAGGACCGCCTTTTAGACGAGTGGCCGGATGCCGAAGTACTGCCGAAGTTGGACCCGCCCGGACCCGAGATTACCGAGTCTGATGGACAGTGTATCCTTTTTAGTATAGTCTGGTTTACTTACGACGGTACGGAGTCGATCGTATGCGTTGACATCCTGCCGGACGCGATCGGCTGTCGCCGCATCCGTTCCTATCCTTTCCGATCCGATGCGATGCGAGCCGTTTGGTGGCTTTTAGTGATAGGAGAAGGTGGCCGTTTACTATGATGCCGTATGCGGCGGGTTAGAATGGCAGTAGGCGTGGCGACGCGCCGGCGCATCTACAGTCGCCACGCGTTCGGAACTCTGCGACTCTCTTCCCACTCGGGTCGGCGATCCCCCTCTCTCATCGCGCTGAGCTCGTTAACCTATAGCGTATTTTCTATAAAAAATAGTTTCGATGTTTCACATTTGCTAGGCCTCCCGCGACGGCTCAGTTTTTTTTATTATTGTACCTACTATCAAAATGTCTGACGTCGTCCCGTAACATATTTATGAAATTATAAATATTCTATAATACGGTCCTATTGTCGGCCTTATTATTTTGTCAGATAATTATCTGACTTGCATTCGGTATCAAAATTCGTTTCCTCGAAAAAATCCTCGATTTTACTGTTATTAAAAAATACGTTGCCAAAAATCAGGAAACAGATCGTATCCTTAGTTACTTGTTACCTGTTTTTTTGTTACTTTAATTATTAGTACCTCTCTGCGTCCTCCGGAGATTACTGACGAGTATTCATACTTTGTATCCCAAAATATTACCCTTAACAACGACAACAGACCTACAAATAAACGCGGTAGAACCAGTGATGGGTGACAAACTGAAGCGACTATCCGGCAAGCCGATCGCGGAACAAATACTACAGTACTATAAGCATAATAACGTCGACAAGTTTGAGTTCTCCAGGCCTTTTCATAGAATAGGTAAGTTTACCATTGATTAAATCAAGATGGCATCCAAGTGCCGTTCTATGATGTGTAAGGTCGCGTCCTATTCAAAAGCTTTTTGTTCGGAAAACCGGAAAGCGCCCTCTGTCGGCGCGACTACGCGAACAGGTTCACCAAACAAAAAGTGACATCTGAACGCGATGATCGCTTTTAAATAGGACGCGGGGTAATGCTGGGTACAAATTGGTGAAACATTACATGAAATGTAGCAGATGTTGAAAAAAAAATCGCCTAGTAGTTGTTACATTTCATGAATGAAAAGGAGATATATTTATTTGCAGTGAAAGTGATGCATAAAGATAATAATAAAGCTCACAAACACAAATAAAAGTGGGGGGCAATATGTTCCATTGCATTCATTTGGACGGCTCATTTGTGTTACATTTCATGTCACGTTTTACCAATTTGTATCAGGCATTAGTTAGAGTTATTATTGGTGTACAGCGCGAAAGAGACGGAGCTATACAGGATGAATCACAGCCATCCCTGACAATATTCGAATGCATGAAAAACAGTAAAAATGGACAATGGGACTTTCGCTACTATTGTGTGCCTTAGTCGGATCGAATTATTTTCCCTTTTTTTTTCGTAGTTTTTTTTATTCATTCCTCATCATCACCACCACCACCACCACCACCACCACCACCACCATCATCATCATCATCATCATCATCATCATCATCATCATCATCATCATCATCATCATCATCATCATCACCATCATCTTCATCATCACCATCGTCCTGCCCTCATCCCAATTTATTACGGGTTGGCGCAGCATGTCTTTTCCATACCTCTCTTATCAACCGTCTTCTCAGTAATCACCTCCTTTTTAGGAGTTTCATTTTTCACACAATCCATCAATCGTTGGAGAAATAATCAATTATCACGAAAATTAACATTCAATATTATTAAACAAATCCATAATTTGCCTATGAGGAAATCAATTAATCTATTCGGTTGTAAATTACAGGAAATAAATAATGCTAATATTTGTTTGTTTGCAGAAGAGTCCCTGGATGGTTCAACGGACGATTTATCGAATCAAAACGAATTCGCTACACGATGGCTCGAAAGGACGGAACTTGAGATCAGCGAAAAGTTACCAGGTAAACTATAAATTAAACTGATTATTTTTAGCCGAAAGTCGAAAGACGTCCACCGCTGACCGCGGACATAGGTCTTCCTCAAGCACCGTCATTTCAACCGGTTCTGTGTCTCTGGCTTCGAGCGGATTCCTGCAGCCTTCACCAGAACATAGGCCCATCTTGTTGGAGCCCTTACAATGGTACATCTTCCGATACGCAGTCACCACTCCAGAATCTTTCGCCCCCATCGGCCATTTGTTCTGCGAGCAAAGTGCTCTGCCCACTGCCACTTCAGTAAAACTGATTAATCTATCAGTATTTTTAATAAAACCTGTAATTTTTGCGAAGAGATCTTCGCAGACCATAAATTGAAAATAACAGGCTTATATTAACAGCATTGTGATGTCTGACTTTTGTAGTGCCGATCTGTCCATCATAAAAAAGTAAGTTGGAAGTCTAATTTCCTACGAAATGTATGGGAAAAGTTTTTCGCGATTTCTGACTTTTCTAGTACTCAAACCTCAGTTGGTCCCTTACAGTGTTTTGAATCTTATAAGAAACAAGATCAAATGACATCAAAAAAAGCTTTTGTGAGAATTGCCCATTTGTAACCGACTTAAAAAAAAGGAGGAGGTTCTCAATTCGACTGTATTTTTATTTTATTTATTTATTTAACCATTTATGTACACACATACATAAACAGACAAGAAGAGAGGAACAGAAAAATAGGTACAAAGGTGGTGCTTTTTTTCTAAAGAAATCTCTTCCAGCATACCTGCGATAGGAAAGTATATTAAAGATATGAAGACAACGTGTGTAAGAGTAGCAGGGAAAACAAAATACATAAAATCTAAAATAATTTCTAATTTAAATATAAACATACAATAAGAGAATGTTATTTATATATATTTTTTATTTATTTTATTTTATGTGTGTTACCTCAGAACTTTTTTCTAGGTGAACCGATTTTGATGATTCTTTGTTTTATTTGAAAGCTGGTATGTCCCATGTGGTCCCATATAAATTTGATCAAGATTTGACCAGTAATTTTTGAGTTATCCTTTCAATGCGTATTTTTTCCACTAAGCATAATATAGATGATGTTTTAATAACTTCCTGTCACTGTTATTTATATACCAAGTAGTGGTATACGAATTTGTGTGGGGTTGGTACCACAACTAAAAAGTGAAAAATACACAAAATCAAGTTTCAAGTTTTTTTGGAAGTCTGTTGTTTTTCTTTGTGATTTTTTTTTCTTGCGGACTGTGTCTTTTTTTCAAAATCTATGAATTGCGATCTAAATTTCTCAAAAAGTTATGGATAGTGTCCTAAGGCCGTTTTGCGGTAGCTACAACGATTAAGGTACCTCCCCTTACTGCTCCGTCTGAAAAATCCACCCTGTAAACATATATATATATATAGAAATATAAATCAAAATCTTTTCCTTATATTCGCAGGAATTCTCCGCTGGTTCCCAGTACAGACACAGCGTACATACGAAGTGTCGCCCATAACAGCAGCAGTGGAAGCGTTAAAAGATACCAACAGAAGACTAAGGTCGCTTATCATAGAGGCCAGGGCTCCTGATTCGCCGTTACATCCTCTAACTATGAGGCTCAGCGGTATGTTAATTTCTTAAATTTATGTTTACGGTGTTTCTCAAGTGAGGTTGGGTGACCATCTTTACATACCGAAACCCCTTCGTGCTTCGGAAAGTACGTTAAGCCGTTGGTCCCGGCTCTCCTTCTTGGATCTTCGGCTTCTTGGACAGTCGTTACGGGTCGCCAGAAGCTTGAAAGTCTGACAATCAGTCTTACCAAGGGGTATCCTATTACCCAGTTACTGGGTTGTGGAGGTCAGATAGGCAGTCGCTTCATGTTAAACTAGCTTTATTATTATTATTTATTTATCAAAAAAAAACAAAGTTTGTAAAAAAATCTTAACTTAGAAACTATGCCCCGCAAAACCGTTTTCACGGTTTGTCTGTGGGAACGGAACAAACAGAATTACAAACAAGTATATTAGAGCTAATACTTAATTATCACTTATTGTACTTAAAGTAAGTAACGTTAAAAACTTAAATCTTAAACATATCCCGGCCTGGCTTTGCACAGGTAGCATTAAGTATCTAACACCTACCCTACCGATCTCCCCTACCTACCTACCTACCCTACTTACCTACCCTACATACCTTCCCTACCTACCCACCCTAATTTTTCCATTTTTTTTTCTTTTAAACCATCCCTGTGAAGAGGTGTACAAAACAAAAAACTAATCGGTCAAGCCGTTTCTGAGTTTTAGCGAGACTATCGGATAGCAAGTAATTAATATATACAGATACTGGTATTCAGCTGCATCTGGTTATACTGGAAGCCAACCCCAACATAGGTAGATTGATTGGTGTTTCTCAAGTGTTTCATAAGACTGCGATGTTTTTAAGTGGTCGCAGACACCACTGAACAGGGGTCGGGCAGCGTTTTTAAGTTTATGTAAGTATTAGGATACTAGCCCCTGCTTCGCACGGATTTTGCAAAACATCGAGATTTCTGTATTATATTCTTCTTCCTTATAAATTCTCTAAATGACGATGAAAACAGCATGAAAATCCGTCGCGTAGTTGAAGAACAACACGGTCACACTGACAGACATGAAAAGAGACTTTAATTTATAATATGTATAGATTCTCAGTGGCATTCGGGGGTCTTGTTTTGAGCTCCATTTAGTCAGTTATGACGTGACTGGTGAAATGTGGTGGGACTCTGCCTATAGCTTTACGACATACAGGCGTGATGTTTTGTTTGGAATGGCCTGACTAGTATCAGAAACTAACGGATCCTTAATCATGTACTGCATGGGTACCAGATTAATCTTATAATTGCATTTTTGTCAATTGATTTCTGATCGTCGCAACCGAGTTTTCTTAAAGTTAAATAAAAGCACACAGATTATCCAGGTAAATGTGCGCGTAGATTACTAAATATGTTCTTTGAACGTATACGCTCTGAATTTCCTGCTTCTTTTTGGACGTCCAGTAAAAGTACATAATATTTTCTTGTTATAATTTTCTTAGAAAGAAAGAAAGAAAAATGCGTTTATTGGCATTGCAGCAACAAAAATACACCTTAAAACTAAAAAAAAAAACAGAAAAAATAAGATTATGATGCCAAAGGGGCCTTAGCTTAGCATAATGTAATTAATTTCTAATTAGAAATTATTGTTTCGTCACAGGTATTCTAGACCCAGCGGTCCAAGGTGGCATAGTGAACTACGAGCGTGCATTCCTAACACCCGCATACGAGGCGAGGCATCCAGACCACGCGTCCTTACTCGCAGAACTTAAGGACCTCATCGCTGACCAGATACCGCTCTTGAAGTTTGGTTCGTAATCTATTTTACCTAATCTATACTAATCATAAAGCTGAAGAGTTTGTTTGTTTGAACGCGCTAATCTCATGAACTACCACCAGTCGAATTTGAAAAATAATGTGATGGGAGAGTAGATAAAAAGAGATGTAGACAACGTGTGTAAGAGTAGAAGGGAAAACAAAATACATAAAATCAAAAACAGTTCTCTAATTTAAATATAAATTTACGATATGAGAATATGTTTACATACAAACATACTACTAAAATAAATATCAGTAAAATATATATAATTATAATACATACATAAACTCACGCCTTCTTCCCATGGGGGTAGGCAGAAACTACAGAACGCCACCTGCTACGATCCTTACATACTCCTTTTGCCTCGGTTACGTTCATACATCTGGTCATACACGCACGCCGGTTGTGAGTACTACGCACCTGACCTTTCTGAAGAACATCACCAATAAGGTCACTATATGTCTTCCTAGGGCGTCCCCTCCCGGCGTTTCCACTCACATCTGCCTTGTAAATACCTTTTGTTAATCGCCCTTCATTCATCCTCTCAATATGACCAAACAATCTTAGCATACTCTTTTAAATTTTTGTCACTACATCTTCTTTTAAACCGCTCCGTTGCCTTATCACATCATTCTTCAGTCTATCATTCATAGTCACACCACACATGCTCCGCAAGGAACGCATTTCCACAGCATTTATTCTACTCTCATGCTTCTTTTACCACACCCAACACTCACGTCCATACATAAGCGTAGGCACCAGCACACCACTGTGAATATCCAGTCGTGCTTTTTTGGACATCAATTGTAATGTAATTTATTAAATAATAAATACACATGCAATTAAGACAAAGTGGAAAGATAGTGTTCTTTCATTCTCCTTTTAAACACTGCAACAGTTAGGCAGTCCCTAATGTCAGGCGGAAGTGAATTCCACAATGGAACCGCGAGCACAGTGAAGGAGTATGAGTAGAAGTGTATCTAATAATACAGTCATGTTCATAGTTTAGAAATAACTAATATCTTTGTGATAGACGGACAAAAAGTGATCTTTAAGGGGGATGCGCTAAGGTAGCCCGCGAAATGATGATTTTTATGATCATAATTCTATAAATAAATATTTGTTACGGCCGCGAATCATGTTTATAACAACATGCAATTTGTTACTGATTTGCAAATCGCAAACACGTAAAAAATAATAATTTCGCGAGCTACCCCGGCGCTTCTAACTCAAACTCAAACTCAAACTCAAAGCATTTATTTCAAATAAACCAATTACAGGCACTTTTGAATTGTCAAGGGGTCGGTCAGTCAGAAAGATGAAGCTAGTTACCCATTCCAAAGCGTAGTAGGTACCTATGGAGAAGAACGGGCAAGAAACTCCATGGACACTCTTTTAAATCAAAAAAATGGTTACAAAATATTGATTACATCGTTCATGTTGAAATTATGCATGTGAGAACGATGCAGAACGTTAAAAGCGTCCGTAATAAAAAGACAAAAGCAATTCAAATATTAAATTAAATTAAAATAAATCTCCCTTAAAGATTCTGTTTTACCTTTTAAGGTAGGAACCCTAAAAAAGTTACTGTTACTGTAAGCTTGCATCATTCACTGCTGGGCAAAGGCCTCTCTCCCCATGACTTCTACCTCTTTCACCCCAAGGCTAAAGTAGACCACTGGTCGTTTGTTTTCTACTGCTCGTACCGCCATCGCCATACAAAGTAAATGTAACAAAATCAGTTACGATTGCATGAGGACGGACTCTCCCTTCTGATTCATGCTTAGTGTGTATTTCGCCTATGAAACTGAACGCAATCAGCACAGCTAAACCGCGTTCCAGAGTTGTCCGTATCAATATTCCAGAGAAAATATTTGCTCTGACAGCCTTAAATGTGGTTTATGTGCTGATCATGTTTAGTTGTTTAGTACACTGTAATTGGCAACATTGTAAAAGCCCCTTATTTTTAAAAGAGTAACCGTGGGGTTTCTTGCCGGCTCTTCTCCATAGGAAACAAACCATTGGAACCGTGCACCTAGCTTCTCACGTTTCATAAGTGCCCATGTTGGTTTATGTGTAATAAAATAATTTGATTTGATTTGATGAGTTTCATTGGTGAAATTCGCCCTAATTGGTATGTCTGTTGAGATCGAACCTCTAAAGGGATATTGTGGGAGCACAAACGATATTGTTTAATCTTTAAAATCAATAGGTAGTATTACTGCAATGTTCTGCTGCCAGATTGCAGCACTAGCACAAATCGTAACCGTAACCTTTTTTTAGATCATCCACTTTTAAATATCCGTAGGATGCCATAATATTACACTACAGGTTTTTTAATACATGAATAATAATAAAACTATTATAATTTAACACGTTTTTGATGACGGTTTGTGCTAGTGTTGCCCTCTACGCAGAGTTTAGCGTAATGTTCCGTGTAGCGGTATCAACATCGCCACATGCGAGCTACACGTCATACTGACGTCACGCAAATCCTGCATCGCGCAAGCAGAGTTTACCGCGCGACTAGCATATATACAACGTCCCAACATCAACCGTCGGGCAGTTGCCCACCAGACAAAACACTCGTCTGGTCGGAGGATCCTCCCTTTTCCATAGACTATGAGTGAACTTTATACCATGTTCCTCATACCTCTATATCCGTATTGTGATATGTGGGTAGGTCTGGACGTGCACGGTAACCGCGCTCCGTCGGAGCTCGAAGAGTTGCACGCGCACTTGTTACGCTGCTTCCGGAGAGTGCAGCAACACGTGC
This sequence comes from Griposia aprilina, assembly GCA_916610205.1. NCBI lineage: Eukaryota > Metazoa > Arthropoda > Insecta > Lepidoptera > Noctuidae > Griposia > Griposia aprilina. The sequence continues at coordinate 7,925,228 of OU744305.1, read as the reverse complement.
ATCAGCGATACGGACGGAAGGTAAATAATACTACTAAATGTTTTTTTCTTTTTCAACCATTTAAGAGCGCGTACACGGTTCCACTAGCGCCACTCCTTTAAAAAAATATTATCTCGTGACTGAGAAGGAATTTTGAAAAACGGCTCTATAAGCGACCTCGGTAAGTGTGTCAAGATTTTTCTAATACCTTTTATAAACTTTCATATTGAGACACGAAGCAACAAAATTCGATGTAAAGAAAAGCGGCCACATTCATTTAGTTCGTATTTTGTTGCTTCGTGTCTCAATATGAAAGTTTATAAAAGGTATTAGAAAAATCTTGACACACTTACCGAGGTCGCTTATTGAGCCGTTATTCAAAATTCCTTCTCAGTCACGAGATAATACATTTTTAAAGGAGTGGCGCACACGGGTCCACCAGCGCCACTCCTTTCTCTTAATGTTTTTTCTAAACACAAACACATACATAACATCACGCCTGTATTCCCCGAAGGGTTAGGCAGAGGTGTACCTATAGCACACCCACATTTCGCCAGTTATGTTTAAGTCCCATGTAATAGGGGGCGAGCCTATTGCCATCAACCGGGCACAAATCCAGACTCCGGGCTGCTACCGAGAAATTCCAGATGGAAAAACCCGATAACACTTCTAAACTAATATTATAAAGAGAAAAAAAAAAATTTTTTTGTTTGTTTGTTACGCTTTCACACTCTTAAATAGCTGAACGGGCTTGGATGAAATTTGATACATGGGTAAACCATGACCTGGATTAGGACATAGGATTCTTTTTATCCCAATGTTTCCACGGGATCGAGACTTTCCGGGTGAAACCGCGGGCGCAGCTACTTAGGTATACTGGCTTCAATGCCTTTTGCTGTCAAATGTTTAACGAACCGAGATCGATAAACATTACTTAGCTTTTAGGCGCCCATTTACACAGCTCGCCGTCCGGTAAGGACCAGGCCCGGGTCGACGGCGCGTTGTGTTCCACGCGCGCCTCAAAGAGACGTCAGCATAATTGACGGGGTCCGATAGGGTCGATGCCTGCCGGGGACGCGGATTGTTCGAAAGAGTTACCGTGGCCCTGGCGCACAGGCAACTGAAGGAACACGGGTGGGTTTTAGTCAGTAAGAGTCTGACACGCCCTTCCGCTCCGCCCAGAGCGGGAGAGGTCATTTGATGATTTCCCACACAAAAAAAGCAACAAAAAAAAAGCTCCCATTTACACGATGCAAGTTTCTTACACAGAGGCAAAAAAAAAGTCGAAAACAAAAGAAGAAGAGTCTAAAATCTCAAGTTTATCGAATGCCAGAGCATCTAATAAACTTGAGATTTTAAACTTGCATCGTCTAAACACTGCGACTTATTGTTGCTTCAACTTGCTTTATGCCATAGGACCATCGCACCGTGTAAATCAGGCTTTGTTTTGAATAAGATAATGTTACCGTCTCTATCTCTGACAGTTGCACGGTAGTGTACTGTAGTATTATTCTCTAAACATCACTTCAAAATTCCTTTTTTATTACCTTAAAGACAAACGAGTTAGGAAGCATAAGCGGTCACTTGAGTAATGTTCGAAGGAATCTACAGAATAGCTCCACTGATTAGACAAAAAACGTTGATTAAACATTGTTGTTTTACAGAACTGTGACATAGAAGTGGGCTCGCCCGAAGTACAGCTGCGCATGCACACATTCCGCGACAGTTTCCACATAGAGTCCAACAACTCTTCGAACAACAGGATATCTGACATATCTACTGGCACTGAGTAAGTACTCCCATGTTTATTCGTTTTGTTCGTATACAGTCAACCGCGCTTCAGTACTAACACTTGCAAGTTATTTTTTTTGCTACTATTCACACGGTGCAAGTTTATTGCTCATGGCATACCATAACATTGAATCAACAATTGACTGGCACTGTCTAAACTATACGTACAGTCGCCAGCGCATCAAGTTACCACAAACTGTCAGATTTTCTCATTCGATTTTGAACTTAACCCTGAACATTTAAAGGTTGAAAATCGTTTGGAGGAATTTGACAATTTCGTGTAGCTTGACTTGCTGGCGACTGTACAATTTTTGCACGATACATGCAAGTTAATTGCTGTTTAAAACTGGTATAGGTGTAAGCAGCACGTACAATAAAATCGCGTTCAATACTGGCGTGAAAAAATTACAAGTTAAAAAAAATATTGAGAAGACGTTCAATAAAATTTAATTAAATATTTGGCAGCGCCAATACGGGAGATACTTGAATCAATTGTACAAGACGTGCAACTCGACGAGGCAACACTTGCATGTAATAATTGCCTGGGTGGATACAGAAGTCGCATGCAATTATTGAATGGCAAAACTTTAATTCAATTATTGTATGCCATTTTATGGAAATCGCACGCGTGTAAACACTAGCATAAAATTCTTGAATGGCAATAATTGAACGTGCTTTATGGCATGCGAATACCACTGATGTGCGGTTTTCTGTATAAAACGGTTCTTATTGAGACGTGTGGTGATACTACCCTTTCCATGACCCACAAACCAATGGTTCAGAGCAATTAAACTATTGTATCTGCTTCGGGAACAGTGAACAGTGAAAGTGCTAAGTAAAAAAAGAACGCCCCCTTAACCCCCCTCACATGGGTGTAAACGATGGCTAGACCACTGTCTCGTAACACAGTCGGCGTCGAAAACAATAGTTAACATTGAGGTGATTTATGACTCTTTTTGGTCAGATCACTTTCCATTGAAATTGGAATGTGATATTAATATAATTAGAGTAAAATCATTTGTTAAAAAAATATATAATGACATACGTTGGGGTGAAAGAACCTCAAAAGAAATAAATGAATACTTGTTGCAGTGTAATAATAAATTAAAGAGCATAGACTTCCCTGAAAACTTTAAACTGAGTGCGGATAAATATTGTGATAAGCTCGACCATAAAATTCTGTTGGATGAAATGTATGGCAATATTGTATCTGTATTAAGTGAGGCTGCCAGTAGTAGTAGGACCTCAAGGGGCATTATAGGAAAAAATAAAGGTATAAAGGGCTGGAACAAACATGTACAAGAAGTTCACACCCGAGCAAAGATTAAGTTTAAAAATTGGATGTCGCACGGTCAACCTAGTTACGGGCCTATTTTTGAAGATATGAAATTAACGCGAAAAATATTTAAATCAAAATTAAAATGGTGTATTAAAAACCAAGACAAAATTGAAATGGACATTCTAGCCTCATTACATTAAAAAAAAAGTTTCACGTCATTTTGGAAAGGTACTAAAAAACTCAATAATAGTACCCCAAGTGTTTCGGTTAGCGTGGAGGGGAGGAATGACTGCACTGAGATAGCGAATATCTTCAAAGAACACTTCAAAATGAGTTCACCTCTCGAGACAGTGTCGAGGAGGAACGATGCTGAGCACTGTCGTTCAGGATCACCCCTTCGATTTTCATGTAAATAAATAAAATCTATTATTAAATGTATGAAGAGGGGTAAATCTCCTGGTCACGATGGGCTCAGCATCGGGCATCTTCAAAACGCTGGTGTACATCTGCCGCGAGTGTTGACTATGTTCTTCAATCTATGCTTGGGACATTCCCACTTACCACAAGAGCTACTTGATACAGTAGTCATACCTATTGTGAAAGACAGGACAGGGGACATAGCAGACAAGGGTAACTATAGGCCTATCTCACTGGCAACTGTTATAGCCAAAGTACTTGACTGTGTGCTTGACGCCCACCTCGGTAGATATACCCAGTTACACGACTCACAGTTTGGTTTTCGTGCCGGGTTGTCTACTGAGAGTGCCATTTTTGCGTTAAAGCATACTGTCAAGTATTATACTGATAGAAAAACACCAGTGTATGCATGTTTCCTGGACCTGTCAAAAGCTTTCGACCTGGTTTCCTATAATGCCCTGTGGGGAAAGCTTCGAGAGGCGGGAGTTCCTGATTCGTTAGTGTCCACGTTATCTATGTGGTATGATAATCAGAGAAACTTTGTAAAGTGGTCAAATGTGCTGTCAGACCCCTACAAACTAGAGTGTGGTGTCAGACAGGGTGGTCTTACCTCCCCAAGACCTTTTAACATTTATGTTAATAAATTACTGGTTGAGCTCAGCAACACACATGTCGGATGCCACATAGATGGAGTTAGTTTAAATAACTTGAGCTACGCAGACGACATGGTGTTGCTGAGCCCATCTATCTGTGGAATTAGAAAGTTGCTTTCAATTTGTGAGGGGTATGCCGAGCAGTATGGGCTAAAGTACAACCCTAAGAAAAGTGAGCTGTTGGTGTTTAGGGGTAGAAATAAAAGTCCATCATTTATTCCTCCGGTAACACTGTGCGGTTCACTTTTACAGAGAGTAACCCAGTTTAAATATCTGGGCCACATTGTCACCGAAGACTTGAAAGACGACACAGATATGGAAAGGGAGCGCAGGGCATTGGCTGTGAGGGGAAATATGGTGGCTCGAAGGTTTGCTGGTTGCTCAGTACCAGTAAAAATTACCCTATTCAAGGCTTACTGCCAAACATTTTACACCAGCAGCCTTTGGGCTAATCATACCCAAAAAGCAAACAATGCCCTGCGAATACAATATAATAATACCTTTAGGGTGCTGTTGAGGCTTCCACCCTATTGTAGTGCGTCAGGTATGTTCGCCGACGCCCACACTGACGACTATTTTGCAATAATGCGTAAGAAGGTGGCGTCGATGACGCGCAGAGTGGGAGGAAGCACCAACAGTATCTTGAGGGTGTTAGCTGAACGGCTGGATGGCCCTACCATGGGTAGATTTATCAAGCTTCATGTATTGCATGGGGCTTGATGAAACTATTTTGTGTGTGATTTAATTTTATTTCAAACTCAAACTCAAAGCATTTATTTCAAATAAACCAATTACAGGCACTTTTGAATTGTCAAGGGGTCGGTCAGTCAGAAAGATGAAGCTAGTTACCCATTCCAAAGCGTAGTAGGTACCTATGGAGAAGAACGGGCAAGAAACTCCATGGACACTCTTTTAAATCAAAAAATGGTTACAAAATATTGATTACATCGTTCATGTTGAAATTATGCATGTGAGAACGATGCAGAACGTTAAAATCGTCCGTAATAAAAAGACAAAAGCAATTCAAATATTAAATTAAATTAAAATAAGCCGTGGCAGCCAAGAAATGACCAGTCCCCACTGACGGCGCCCGTTCACGAACATGACGCATAGATCAGCACCATTCAGCTCAACCATTTTGAAGGGAACTTAATGATCCAACACACACGCCACCACCAGCGAGACATTAGAGTGAGCATGACAAACTCTCAGCCGCCAAGGCACATTCAAGTCAATGAAAGAAAAACCTATTAAATGGTAGCTTTATAGTAGGTGCATAGTACTCACACCTGTGCTATGCAATTATACAATACTAAAACATTGAATTTATACAATGCAAAGATAAGTTTTTAAAATCTTCAGCAGCTCCAACAGTAGTTTCAAATGCTAATCAATTATTTTATGCGCCCTTGTGGAGCAGGACCAGCGTTGAGCCAAGCCTAACTTTTATTTTGTTTTTGTTTTCTACCTTTACTAACATAGTTTGTAAGATAATTATATTCACTAACATAATGTGGGCCTATGTAGTCTGTAAATAAAAGATTTTTATTTTTATTTTATTTATTTTTAACCTAGGTTAACAAAATGTTTTTGTGTTTGTATTCTTAAAGTACAGTGTCCGAACAGAAATATCGAGTTAAGGTAAAAGCTCGGTTTTGTAGAGCTTCGTCTCTTTCATTCATACCAGTCTCTTCATAAAGCTCGACGCGTCATATTTACGCCCTATGTTTTCTGTATGAGAAGCGGCCTTTGCCCTGCAGTTAGGGCTTGGAACCGGTACCAAAAGAACTGGTTCCGTATCGTATTTAGCGGCTCTTGCCATTTCGATATCTGGGTACCGGTTTCGGACGGGTACCGGTACTCCACTTAACAAGTACTGGTACCAAATTCGGGTAACCAGCGTGTACCACAAATCTCATATTTGTACGAGGAACCTCCGTACGTTTGGCAACCCTGAAGTTATTGTTCTAATGCGTATTAACTATCCTTTTTACTTACTATATCTTTTTGGGAAATAATGAGTGCAGCAACAAAAGTTTTCTTTAGCACCTGCAACCTAACGTCTTTTTTTATATGTAGGCAACGAGTTAATAGAACAGCTTCAATTATATTAATTCATCATCTTTACTATTCCAACAGAATATCAAAAAAACTTCGTCAATTTACGAACGTGAATTAGTATGAGTCAGAGCTACCGATAAATATATTTATTTCTGAATTGATAACTCCGTGACTAATGTTGTAAGTGAGCTACTAAGCAAGCTCAGTACTTAGGGCACCCCGACTCGAACAGGTTAGGTTAGAAGGGGATGGCGGGGTCTTTCAGACCCCGCCATCCCCTTTGTGGTTATTTGTTTTTAAACCACCCAGAAGTAGGAGCCCCGCCAAGCGGGGCTCCGTCGACTACGCTTGTCATTATTCATAATGCGCGGGCATTATGAATAATGCCCCTATTTATTACTTGGTCCATAACGTTGCTTAAGAATTATCACCATGCTGCGTCATATTAACAGTAGCTCGTTTTACAATATATGGTCGCTTGAAAACCATTTATTAGACGCTAAAAGTTCGTCTCTGAGCTATTAATTCATTAGACAACGAAATAAATTTGAAGACGAGAATGACATTTTAAAGAAGCTGCCTTAATTAGCACCCTATCTTTTTTCTCACTTAACTTACGGAAATATTTGTTAGGTACCCGATACTGATTAGAAATGCCAATAGAACTGGTACTACTTTGGTACCGGTATCACACCAAGCCCAGTGGAACCGGGTCCCAAAAATACCGATCCTTCAAACCTTGTCTGCAGTGCGACACTAATAAGCTGGTATTAATATTACTATAATGAAGTCAAAGTCAAATCATTTATTTCAAATGGGCACATAAATGGGACTGTACGGTACTGTAGGGCACTGTTTGAACGTCAAAGTATTATTGTTGTATTATTAGTAGTAAGTATTATTAATGATTATTGTAAAAATATTATTGTATATATTTCAGAACTTCATCCAAGGCCCGGTTTTTCAGCTTCAACGCTGCAATTAACCCACTTGCAAGGTAAGTTATTGTTTTAGTAAGTAATTTATAAAAACTTAAGCATTATTATTTTTAACACTAATATCAACATTTTTATTTATGGTCACAGAAATAGTAGCACTGGTGTTGTGAGCCGCTTCGCCACGCTACAAAGCTCGCCCGGTAGACGGAATAAAAGGAATTTGAGAAAGGTAAGCTTTATTCTTTTCATTGAACGACTAGTTTTTTCCGTGACCTTGTTCCAATACAAACTTCAAATGATAAATGATTTTATTTCTGTAAATAGGTTTGTACAAACACTTTTACACGTCAATCATATTTTAAAACTAGATGAGGTCGGCGTTTCTTATCTGACTACTCTAAGAAGAAAGGCCGAAACAAACTCAGTGGTCACAGTCTCTTTTAAAGTCCAGACATAATCTTGGTCAGATCATGTGAAGACCATGTAGATTTGTTCAACCCGTTGTTCTGACTCTTAAGCTTTGTCTAAGGAAAATTCCTTTTAATATAAATGTTTTTATCTTTAGTGTACCTTGCTTTGTTAATCTGTCATTCAAAAACCTTTTAATGTGTATAGATTTCAAAAGTGATCAATGAAAAAGCTCTCTGACAAATTGATCTTACGTTTTATGAACTTTCCGAATCTTAGGTTGTTTTATTCGGAGTTTAGTTACAAGTAACTTTTTTTTGAACCCGTGTATTCGTTCACTTCTACTTGACCTTTTCAAGAACAATCGTAATAGTAATCTTACATTAACGCAATCCAACAGAGCGAAGTCGGCACCCAAGCCAGCGGAAGTCAATGGTACACTTCCCATGCAACCCCGAACGGCTCCACCAACAACTGCTCAACAACAACCCTCAACAACTCCAACAACAACAACAGCGTCACTAGCATCAACGCACAAACAGACACGCCTTCCGCGTCCCCTTTGAGGGAGTTGAGGCAAGAGGTGAGGCACATTTCTAAGGTCAGTCAATATGATATACATTTCTGAGTGTTGAATGTGAGTTATTTAACGGATATTGTGTCTAATGTAAGTTAACCTGATTGGCTTGGCCATTGTTAATTATGATGAATAACAAAGTTATAAAATATTTGTTTTTGACACAAGAAGAATACAGAAGAATATAAAAAAAAAAAACTAGAAACTGCTAGATTTTTGACTCTAACCTCTAACAACCACACCAGCCAAATGTAGCAAAGTGAAATTATATTGTGTTTAATGTAATCAAAATAAAAATAGGACTGACTTTTCCCCATATTTTCATGTTTTTAACTTATTTAAATGTTACAAAAAATGTGGCTTCCACTTGACAAGTATACTTTGTAGCTTATTTTGCTTGCAATATGACTCAGAACCGTTCTTTCAACGCAGCTCAAACAAAAGAGGATGACAGAAAAGACGAATAATGCAATTTATAATTTGTGGCATTTAAAGTGCAGAGTTGTTAACAGCTTTTCAAGCGTCATCGCGGCACTATGCAGCTGATAATAGTTTTTATTATTCAACTAGCTGCTACCCGCGTTTTCGCCCGCGTGGACGTCGGAAATTATCCTACAGGAACGTGCTACTGGGATAAAAAGTAACCTATGTTACTCTTTATAACATCAGCTATCTGCCTGTGAAAGTCCCGCCAAAATCGGTCCAGCCGTTTCGGAAATTAGCCGATACAAACAGAAAGAAGAAAAAAAAAAAAATGGTATATGTACCGTGTATACATCCTTATGAATTTAGCAAAAAGCGTTTTTTTATATTACTAACAGACGCTCCAAATTTATTTATCTGTATAGAAAAATATGTCGAAAAATACATTGTTCTGCGCTCTGTTTTGGTCAGTGGCCTAAAGTCGCTTCATATTTTCGGCTCAGTCAAGTTACAATCAAATAAATTACTTAATTTAACTATTCGTTTTCCCCAGGTTGAGTGTATCCTTGAGGAGACTCCCACGAAAAAAATGGTTAAAAGAATGTGGGTAATAAAATAAGGCAATTCTATGCTTATTTTGATTGCATTGTATTTAAGTATAGCTACATTCCGTGCGGCTCAGCTTAAAGTTTGACAACGCAAAATGTTTCTAACTTTTATCAAAGGCAGATAAAACATTATGGAATTGGTTTCATAGTAAGATTGCCTTCGGTAACTAATCAATGTATTTTATAGGTACTGCTTCCCGATACAGAAATACTGTGTTCACAGTCTTTGTGATATCAGGAAAGTAACTTTATTGTGCACACATAAAGTTTATTTTTCACTGCAACTTCAATATATTAATGACTGTTTGAATCATTCTAAAATCAACTTAATTGACGCATTAATAAATTTGATATTTGTTATAACATGCGTTGGAAACATGCTATTGATGTACCACGTATGAGTGTTAAAAATGAAAACAATAAGTAATCTATTCGATTCGTGACCTCGGAACAAGATTCATACACCGCTCTTTGACTATAATTTGTTAAGTAAGGGTCTCATACAAATACGAGTTTTATTATTATTATGATAGTGTTCATATTCATATAAAACGCATGCTCATATTTGGATATACGAATATGACCATTATTTACATTAGTATACGTTTCGTATTCGTGTGAATCATTTACCCTATACATTGCAAAGTCAAAGTGAAGATCTTGCTATTAAGCCTTAAAAAAGGTTATTTTAAATACATTGGATTGGTTACCGCAGCACTCTTTTATCTGCTTATATATAATTTTTTCGTATATTCGCCACGCTGTTAATGTCGCATTCAACCTAATATTTATGTTATATTTCGACGCAACCGTATTATTTTAAAAGTTCCTGAGAAATAAAATGAAACAGTTACTTTAACCCTTTTACTAATACGAAATATGTTAATTTTGCTTTGCTTTATGGCTTAGTAAAAATGGATTATATAAGTGATTTTTTATAATTGACAAATTTGCTACCAACTCTCGATATTTTTTCAAGATATTATAAATATAATATTCAGTATAAACGTACTCGCACTTTTCCACTTGAATAGACAGCGCCAAATTAAGGGTTACATAATAATATACTTCAACTTTAGTCTGCTTATCTCTTTTCGGAGCCATTCATTATAATTATAGGTACTGAAAAGTAACACGAATACGTAAATTATGTAACTTACATCAGGCTAGCGAGGATTTTTTGCAAATAACATAAAAGTAATGTAGGGTCGCCTATTTAACATGATTAAATTACCTTCTTTTCTGTGATTTTGTCTTTAAAAACTCGAAAAACACTGTTTTGGACCCCGTACACCATACAGTGTGACATAACACACTAAACTTGAATTCAGAATCTTAGAATATTATTAAGCTATAGAACCACAAACTCAATGACTGTCATAACCGACAAAGTTCAAATTCTATTGTAACCATTCTTTATTTTGGACCTTTTTGATCACTCAAAAAGCAACTTTGAGCACTATATCACTAAAGTAGAAAGTTAAATAAGTCGCAATAGAATCTAAGGTTCAAAATTCAAGTGTATAGTTTGGCATTCGCTTATCAGCTGGTGACTGAACGGCCGCTACGCGCCGAGGTCGAGCGCGAAAGGCGTCTGTCGCAACGCACTAGTCTCATCACCTCTTCCGCACCACCCTCGAATCGAGACTCTATGGGTGAGTGTTATGTTATTTACCTACCTTTAATTCTTACCTTTAATTAAAATATTGATAAAAATAAAAATATTTCGTATAGAAGCGATCCTCTTCTTTCTACATTTATAGTTTTAGCTGACCTCACATTGTATAGGATTTTCGTGCAATGAGAATTCAGCTTATATTCTCTCTTTACAATCCCGCACAATTGGATAAAACGCTCAGAACCACTGAAAAACACACCAAAATAAAACACCCAAAATGACAATCCATTTTCATTTTGACAGTACAATAAAATCCATTGCTTCGTATGTTTGAAAAACTCGTCTGTTCTGCAAAAACTGCGGAATGGATATCGTTGAACTGTCAACATGAAAGAGACGTTCCATGTGTTAAGTTAAAAATAAATACATCCTACCAAAATCCAATAATGTGTACGGGATGAGGGTTGCTGAATATTTAGTACCTTTTTTTTCTTAATAAACTCCCTGAAGACCTGCAAACGTTATACAAAACGAGTTCGAAAAGCTTGAAGTACAAATCTAAGCGTTTTCTCACTTAATTTTCTCCTAAACTGGGTATGAAATTGAAATTGAAATGGAATTTATTATTGTCATCATAAAACGGCTCGCCAGCACTCAGATAAACCCTGAGAGGTTTTCGTGGTGTGGCTAAAACCAAAATTGTTATAGGTTAAGATTTTTAGAAATAAATAAATAAGTTTGAAAGTAGGAGTTCAAACTTGCGCATAATACCCTTCAGTTTAGGGGCATATGATGCTTTAAAACAGTAACAGTCAGTTTCGTTCCGGGTAAAATTCTGACTCGCTGCTAACCTACAGCTTTGGGCGTATGAAACGCCCAGTATCGCTTCTATACAAAGTATTATTTATTTTTCTAAATAAGAGCTTTCGCTATTCTCTGTTGATTTTATGATGATTTTCTAACAAATTTAACAAATATGCTAAATGCTTATTATGTACATCGCACCTTTTTCAGGAAAAAAAATGCTTTTATAGAGTTTGACGTTGAAAATTATGAAATAATCATAAATTATCATAGAATGGACAGAGTATGAGTACAAGATTTCACTCCAATTGTATACTGTAAATATAAAAATGGTATCGGTTACTGAACTGCAGTCGCGTCGAAAACGTATTAAGTACGGTGCGCACAGGCAAGTTAAGTGTAACTTTGGGAAAGCCCTTAATGTGTGGTAGAATTTTTGTTTTTATTCTTAGTAATCGCTATAAGTAGAACTTGCTGTTCTTTTCAGGATTTAATAGTATAAAACATGGATACAATTACAATATATTAGTAATCCCATGTAGAAGTGAAAGCCTTATTTAGAGCTGTGATACTTGATCTATCTTGTATCTTATTTAATTTGTTTTTGGGTATTTCGAAATAGCGATCTGTCGCTTTCCAGCTAGTTTTTCCAGCCATTTGTCTATATTTTGCTTCTTTTAATTCTAATTTATATTATGCCTGAAAAATATTTTCTATTATACTAGCATTACTTAAGCAGAAATCAGAAAAGAGGCCTTCAGTTTCTTAAAAAATAATCTTTGAATCTGCTGTCAAAACGGAGTTGCTGCGATTGATTGTTGAATTTAAATCGCTCGACTTTCAGAGCGGCTATTCCACTTTATCGAATCTTTTGATAAAGTTGAATATCCTTTCAGAAACTAATAGACAATCAATTTCTACCATCATAACCTTATTTCCAAACACCAGGAACAACAGACTCCAATCAAGAAGAAGAGGAACCTCCTCCACTACCAAAGAAATACGCCCACCGAAGCATGGACCTTGACAGCGACACTAACAACAACGGGGACTCGAACCCACTCCCTCCCCGACACAACTATGACACCGTCTGGGCGCCGAGAGGATCATTCTTGTACAACTCTATAGCTAGACGAAATACGACGAATGAAAAGGCGCCTACGCCTCCACCTAAGAAGAGGAATGCACAGACTTAAGGTTATAAAATGTATATGGTATAGAAGTAAGAATCTTTAGTATCGAGCGTACGCGCTCGTCGAACGTCATACGGCCATACCAACTCGTTACGCTGAAGCAGTTTGGGGCGGGCCGCACGGCAATTTAACGAACGCATTGCAAAAATTGTTCTTAATCACTTTCGTAATTTTTCTATGAATCAACGTACACTATAGGCGGGCCGCAGCAGACTTTTTTGTATGAACGTAGCGGCTGTAATGTGCGCTTGCGCTCAGTTGTTTATTATGATGTTGTAGGATTCACATCGGCGCGTCTTGTAATAGCTGCGATCAAAACAAAAATTATTGAACGCATATTTCTACGCCTCCATCACGGACGCATATCGCGTTGGTTTCGCCGTACCTTAAACGCTGTGTGGACGCGACGTTAGTCTAGATACTATTATGTCTACGCGATCTCAGCTCAACGTCTACGCGGCATCAACGTGACGTCAACCAACTTGAAGCGAAGGCACGTTTAATTGGAAAATTATTGCATAGTAAAAGGTATAACTAAAAATAATAAGGAGGTAATGGATGATGAGGCATGCCCAATAATGTGTTGATTGTACTAGAGTTAAGTTCCAAAATTACTTTAAAATGCTCGTTAGAAAAAAATGGTTCGTACCGTTTCAATGCTTATTGAATGGGTATTTAATAGTACTATTTACAAGCTATTTTTTGCCACAGCAAACATTCTATAATCGCAGGTTATTTGTATTTTAAAGGCATTTTTAACAAAAACATTCATTTAAATTGTTATTATTTATTCGTTTAGTGGTTTTTGAATAACCTATTTAAAATTACTCCTTAATTCAAAGCGTTAAAGTTGAATTTTAACTGTCATTCTTACCCACCTTGACCCGTTTTTTTTTACAGTACTTATAAAATGTTACCATTGATAAAAGTATTGCCCATTTCTTTGTGGGCAATGTTGTTGTGACCAAAAAAAAAATTACAAATAAAGCAAAATGAAAGTGAAATTAATTATCATTGAAGAAAGTATTTACTGCGAGGTTGAACATGCATCTTGAAGTAGATCCTTTTTTAAAGAAATTTGGGATAATCTGTTATAAAAAATGCTTTTAAATTAAAAATGTTTTTAAGGCCATTTACAAGTATGGGGAATATTATGATTATAATTGTTTAATGTATTAGGTCCAGTGAATAGCTTCTTAGAATAATAAGAAAAATTTTGCCATTCAAAATTCTACAGAAAAAAAGCCACCGAGAAATTTTAGAAATTTAATCATTTAGTGCGTTATCTAAGTTTATAGTATTTTATACATACATATTTTAATGTATAAAAATGATATTTGTGTGATATTTAAATTCACTAGATGCCATTGATCCAAAGTTTTACATTGATATTTGAACATGTTACCGAAACAGATATTTTAAGGAACTTATTGATGATTTTGATGAGCTGATATAAGCTTTATTTTGTAGATGTTAAAGTACTTTTTCTAGAAGTAAATCTTAAGAGCAATGTATATCATTGAATCAAAATATTAATGTATTAAAATCACGAAACTTTAGACTAAGAAATTCAGTATTTTTTATTTATACCTACGTAAATATTATTTAAGTTAGAAAATGTGTTTGGGAAAGTAATTATTGGATTTGTATTACTCATACTCATTATTGTCGCCATATTTATAAAACCTATACTAATTATAACATCTTTTGCCTTAAACAGAACTGCTTTTAAATTTTATCATTGCTAAAGTATATTATTTCAAATTACAGCCAAATTAGAAAAAGAAAACTCAATTTTTTAAACCAACTAAAATTACACTTCGGAGCCATTTTAATAGTTAGAACAACTTATGCTTCCTTTTAAAAGCTTGTATGTCCAACATACATTTGTTTAAATATTATAAAAACCTTTAAATATACATAATTTGTAAGTAAAAAAGGAACATATTCCAATTTATACCATTTCGCGGCCATACGTAGCACCAAATATACAAAATACGAGTTTTGTATATAAACATTATTATTGTATATTATTTGATACATAGGTCGGTCTATTTGACAGTAATGCATAAGTTATAATAATAGAAATAGTTATAAAACATTGTTCGAGTACAGTCGACCGCACTATTGTCAGGAGTTTTAAATGTAATGAAGCTATGTGGTTGACTGTACATATTTTTGTTATTTATAATTTTAAATAAACAGATCAAACTAGAATTAGCGAAATGTTTATTTATATATTTTGTAGCGTTTTGATGATAGCGTCATTTAGTTATAATATTAAGTTATTGTTGATATTTCCTTCGTAAATCGCGGAGCGTTTTCGAGAGGCAAAGAAAAACCTTTTAAGTTTCAATTAAAGCATTTTCTCTTAACAGGTAGACAGACGGTCGTCATAGAAGATATTCGATAGAATGTCACTAAAGCTGTGGTTTCTTAAGAAGCCGTGAAGAAGTGGTTTTTTGACAGCGTAATGTCAAATACTTTCAAAAAATGATTTTCATGATGGCCGTTATAACAAGCCGGAACCGCATTCCTAGGAAACCGTAGCTTAAGCCTAGGACAAAACTAAAAATATACACAAATAATTTACTTATTAATGATATTATTTGTAGTCTTCCATTTAAAAAATATTTAATTATATGTAAAATCCTCGTTCCGCGGCCATACCACACCAAATATACGATTGTTGTGTTTTTGTATATTGTATTGTATATTATTATATACATGAGTATACCGATATTATTGTGTACTCATGTCGCAATAGTTAATAATTATTACCAGCAAATAAATAGATATTTTATAGATATTATTGTTTTTCTTTTGGTATAGCAATAATTGCTTTCTATTAATCATTGTAAGATGTGAACGGAGAACAATGTTAGACACCTTTAAAGAATATTGTAAAAAAAAACAAATAACCGGGCAAGTGCGAATCTGACTAGCACATGAAGGGCCACCAGGCAAAAAACGCAGAAAAAAACACGTTTCTTGTATGGAGACCCCCTTTTATTTTAAACTTTATTTTATTTTTATTATTTGTTGTTATAGCGGCAATAGAAATACACACTGAACATTTCAACTGTAACTATTACGGTTTATGAGATACAGCCCGCCGACAGACAGACAGACAGACAGACAGCAGAGGCTTAGTAATAGGGTTCCGTTTGCACCCTTCGGGTACGTAACCCTAAAAAATTGCCTATGTCGAAACTAGAAACATGCCAAGTGTACCGGACGGACGCGAAGTATGCAAGGAGGGTGTATGACTCTCCCGATTGTCCCGGTGTGAGGGTAGGTCTCTCCCAGTCCAGGTGGCGCTCATGTCCTGCACCGATAGGATCCGGGTATCTTCGAGAACACTCAGCTGATGGCTATGTCCTGAGGTCTCCAAGGGAAGAGGTTTCATAACGTAGCAATAAAAACACCAAGACTTCATTAAGTGTTCAGGAAAGACTTGTGGGTCTTTACAGGGGTTCTATTGACCTCTATCTGACCAAGATAATGTCTGGACTTTAAAAGAGACTGTGACCTCTGAGTTTGTTTCGGCCTTTCTTCTCAGAGTAGTCAGATAGGAAACGCCGACCTCATCTAGTTTCAAAAATATGATTGACGTGTAAAAGTGTTTGTACAAACCTACTTACAGAAATAAAATCATTTAGCATTCATTTTTTATCATTGAAGTATTAGATGGTATAAAATACCTTCCTGATGACTACGAAACACTAAAATTTAATAATACCTCCACGACCCCTGTACCGTTGCATGCATAGCATAAGCACAACGATTTGCGTGCATTACGTTGCGAACTACAGTAAACAGAGATTTTTCACAACAAAAATAAAAGTCGTTTCCCAGCAATTATTTTAGTGCAATGTTACTTAGTTTGATGTACAGAATGCGTAGTTGACGGCTATGTGATGGATCTTTTTACACTCTGTATACTTAAACCAAAGACATATACTATAAAACAAGTTTTAGATTAAATTAACAAAATCTGCCGATTTGTAGAGGGATGACTTCACGTTCCGATTAACTTATAATACCAACCCAACCACAGTCACGTGAGCGAAACCACGGGCACAACTTGTAAAAATATAAAATCAATAGGTATTTAGACAAAAACGAAGGACATCTGTAAAAAGATTGAAATAAAAAGCATAATTTTAAATTTAAAAAAAAAACCCGCTAATTGTAATCGAAAAAGGATTACTTAAATATTTTTTTCAGAAAAGCCCCGACTAAAAGGAAGTCAGCAACGATAGATAAAAAAAGAAACTGTCGGGGGTTGCCATTCTTTGCCCCGAAATGTAACAGCAACTAAAAAAAAACATTTTGTAATTATGACTTTGTGAATAATTGAAATTGTGTTGAGGTATTTACAAGGCAGATGTGAGTGGAAACGCCGGGAGGGGACGCCCTAGGAAGACATATAGTGACCTTATTAGTGATGTTCTTCAGAAAGGTCAGGTGCGTAGTACTCACAACCGGCGTGCATGTATGACCAGATGTATGAACGTAAACGAGGCAAAAGCAGTATGTATGGATCGTAGCAGGTGGCGATCTGTAGTTTCTGCCTACCCCCATGGGAAGAAGGCGTGAGTTTATGTGTATGTATGTGTTGGGCACGTAAATAAATTAATGTAGTCTCGCTAGTTGATATAAGTTGCTGCGTCTCTACGAGACGCTATACTGCTATACAGGGAGGCAGGGACATACTCACAACCTGTTACCATTATGGATTCACTACTTATATGATTCTAAACTCCCCAGCATTAAAAAAAATGCTGTTTCATAGAAAAGTGGGCGGTCAAAATGTATGAAACAGTGTTTTTTTTTTTCAATTTCAAACTCAAAGCATTTATTTCAAATAAACCAATTACAGGCACTTTTAATTGTCCAGGGGTTCGGTCAGTCAGAAAGATGAAGCTAGTTGCCCATTCCAAAGCGTAGTAGGTGGGTACCTATGGAGAAGAACGGTAAAGTTTTGTTGTGATAACCGATGCAAATACGTAACAGTTTGCTTGTCGATGTCCCTGCCACCATGTATATTAATTGTAATCGGGAACAGAGATGGCGGAGGCAGCACCCGACGGATTTTTTCATTCCAAGTTGGTTTAAAAAAACATGCTTTTTATTTCCACATCATTATATTTTTCTGGGATAAACGCGACGAAATCGCATTTATCAGCATCATTCATTACATAACTAATGTGAATATCAAGTAAAGTAAATAAACTTTTATGGTTTTATACCTACCTATATGTGTGCTTGTATTTTAATGTTTACGAGGGTAATAACCGACACAATATCACAGTTTCGTAAAAGAACTATGCTAACAGAACACCAATGTTTGCAGCCTTTGTATAATGTATGGCCTACAAATAAAAGCTGAAATGTTTGCCTACTGCAGTAAAATTACTTGCCTACATGGTTCAGGCGTGATCATTATGTTTACATAAACAACATCACGCCTGTTTTTTCCGAAGGGGTAAGCAGAGGTGCACATTTCGCTTTTACCAAATGTTTGTTTATTAAGGATCGATTCCATTGCCATAAACCAGGGGTCTACTGCCTAAGCATGAAATCCGTAGTTATCACCGTCCGTAATCATATGTCCGTATCACATACGGACATATGATTACATCGGGGCCCGAACTATTCATGAATGAATGACAACACGATTTAACAGCTGTCCTTAATTCCGATATGAATTTTCCCGTCCGAAAAATATGATTTGTCACTTGTTTAGACGTAACAACTACTTTCGCTTACTCGGAAAGTACCGTAATACTTTAAAATATATATATATATATATATATAATAATAATATATATACGGGTCGACTTGAGAACCTCCTCCTTTTTTTTTCGTCGGTTAAAAATGAGGGAGAATCAACGTCATTACCGTTGTACAAATGTGCGAGTCGAAAAAGTGTATGAAATCCATTGTTAACGTGCTGAGTGGACAGAAAAAGTAAATGAAAATCCACTGTTAACGTGCTGCGTTTTTTAGCTAACATAATTAAATATACTTAGTACATACAATATTTTTATCACGAATCGCATAATGATACTGGCTTCCTACATGCTTATGCATGAAAAAAAGTGTAAAAAAAAAAAACGCGCGCTTGCTGATAGTTTTCTTTAGTTTTATTTATCTACCTACTACGCTTTGGAATGGGCAACTACCTTAATTTTTCTGACTGACTGGCCCCTTGACAATTGAAAAGTGCCTGTAATTGGTTTATTTGAAATAAATGCTTTGAGTTTGCGTTTATCTGAATTTTCAATTTGTGTTTATGAACATGAAATGCCGTCTAGTAGTGATAGTGAAGATTTGATGACGCCGCCAGAATCAAAAGAAACTGCCCAAGCTGTTATTGAGAACCTATTGCCTGAGAAATCCAGAAATAAATATAACAAGATATATATGAAGTTTTTTACAGTGGAAAAGCGAGAAAAATGCGCCTTCTTTTTCTGAAAATGTTTTACTGTCTTATTTTAGTGAAAAATCGCAAAAATATATACCTTCTGGTCTTTGTATTCTATGTTAAAAAGTACTATATTGGCAAGAAACAACATAAATATTATGGAATGCTAAAAACTTACAGCATCACTGACAAGATAAACCGAGGGAATCCGTAGTAAGAAATCAATATTTCTGACTACTAAGCATGAATATTCCTTTTTGCAAAACACTCCAGATGCTAAATATTTGTTGATGAAGGAAAGGTTTATTAACAAACATCTGTTTATATAATTGAATACCTGCATATTTTTAGAAACCTACTAGGTATTCAGGTTTGATAAATTTTTACAGGTTATTTTGAATTCGGGAGTAAATGGTGCCTGTCGTTCGCAAGACCTTGTAAATATAACGACAGACGATTTCGACATCCACGAGAATTTAATAACTGTCAAGCTTTGTTACACAAAAACTAAATTTCAGCGATCATTTGTAAAATCGGACATATTTTATGAGATTGTGAAGATAGTTATGAAAGTTCGGCGTAATGACCTCAGCACCAATAGCTTTTTCAAAAAGACAAAAAATGTATACAACAGGTAACCCGGAAAAATAAAATAAGTACAGTGCCAAAAGAAATAGCTTTCTATTAAAATTTATCCAATCCACAAGATTATACTGGCCACAGCTTTCGCTGAACATCAGCGAGTATTCTTGCAGACACTGGTCCAGGTTTGACCACAATAAAACATCACGGTCCACGGTCGTTGGAAATCATCCGCAGTTGCAGAAGGTAACATCGAGACTTCAGTTGAAAACAAAACAAATAAAAAAGGATTGTGTGGTTTTATGAAACCACGGTAAAAGTGAAACTTTTTTCACGTTAATGAGTAATAGTCTATACACTACACGGTCAGCTGATGCGAACTATAGGCGCCGCCATATTGGCGTCGGCTGCTCTGACGAGCGCCTTTTACTTTATCCCTACTCCGCGGCCGACCGTCACGCGACATGCAACACACAGACGAAAAAGTTTGAGACAATGTAATAAAAGTTTCACTTTAATAACCAAATAGCAGAATCGATTACTTTGAATCAAGATTCATGTCCTCAACCATTGACAAGCGTGGCATCTCGGGAACCAGTTACCCCTTTTGAAACCACAGCCTTCACCTAGCGCAGTGCCAATAGTACAGGCACAGTAAGTAATCTCTTCTGCATTGTCTCTAACATCTCAAACTAATATTAATCTCCCTGGCAAAAGTATTACATTGAGTTTTAATAAATGTAACAATTTTAATATAAACTTCACTTAAATAAAAAATCTTTTATTTTTCACGTAATTACTTAGGTATAGTTTAAAACAATATGTATTGTATCACTCGGAAGAAAGTGCGATTGTCAACTCGTGTGTAGACGCCCTAGGCTGGCCCTCGGGCCTCAAACTACACCCTCGTTAGTAAGCGGTCACGTTCTCCCGTCGGTGAACAATGTATTATTTGCAGTAAAGAAAAAACACAACAGTAAAAGTTGGTGCTTCTGTAAAAAAAACAATAGTACTGTCTGACTGGGGGATCGAACACCTAACCCCACTTTCAGCAGTAGTGCTTGCGACCAGTCGACCAATGAGACGCTAGCTTCAGGGGAGCTAAATAATCTTCGGTCGACGACACGAAAAAGGTACCTATCTAGTTTTCCGCATGCATCAAAGGCGTGATAAAGATATAAAAATATAACAACTACTTAATTCTTTTTAACCACACGTAATAGACCTTCACTTAAATCGATAAGAGACGGTAAACAAACTGGCAACTTTTCCATTATTGCTAAAAACAACATGTTCAAACAAATGAATGGCCATCAAACTGTCTAGGTACGCGAAGTTACTTATGTATCAGAGAGTTCGTATAATGAAAAATCATTTCATTATTTCACTATTTTCAATGAGTAACACGTGCCGTGACTTATCTTGTAGATACAGCCTGAACGCTATCGGCACATCTAAACTACGTTCAAGATCTGACGGTGTCAATATTCCACAACAATGTTAAATCTGACAGCTTTTGAACGCGGTTTTAAATTTTCTGATCGCGTTCAGTTTCAAACTCAAACTCAAAGCATTTATTCCAAATAAACCAATTACAAGCACTTTTGAATTGTCAAGGTAGGTCGGTCAGTCAGAAAGATGAAGCTAGTTGCCCATGCTCAAGCGTAGTAGGTAAATACCTATGGAGAAGACCGGGCAAGAAACTCCGCGGACACTCTTTAATCAAAATATGGTTACAAAATATTGGTTACATCATTCATGTTGAAATTATGCACGTAAAAACGATGCAGAACGTTAAAGCGTCCGTAATAAAAAGACAAAAACAATTCAAATATTAAATTAAATTAAAATACGCCGTGGCAGCTAAGAGATGACCAATCCTTTATGAAGGCGCCCGTTTATTGATGAAATTCGCTCTTTATTACCTAGGCACATTTTAATTACCATGTAGAACTGATAATAAGTAAGTAATAAATTAATTTTGAAGGTTGTTTGTTTTCGTATACCTACCTACCTAAACTTAGGAATCTACGTTTAGTTTTCGCATAAACTTGTAAATAACAGATCTGACTACGTGGCCACTATCATTGACAAAGACAATTTAAGGATTATTAAATTAAGGAAAGTGACTTTTGAATAATGTTACAAATTAATAAAATGAACATGCAAAAGCAAAAGACAATAATTACATAACGTAACATCACGCCTGTATTCCCCGAAGGGTTAAGCAGAGGTGCACCAAGAATTGGGCTATAAAATTCAAAAAGAATTTTTGATATCCGGCTGGTAGTTCCCCTACATAGAAATAAACAATTGTTATCCCTTTATAATATTAATTAAATAATAGCTCTAATTTACTTAAGTATTTCACAAGTTTTTTACTTTGACAGTCGCTGACGTGAGATTGCGCCTAGATTTTGATCGTTTATAATTACGGAAATATATGCCTCCTTAAATGATGATACAACAACATAACATCACGCCTGTACACCCCGAAGGGTCAGGCAGAGGTGTACACCCACATTTCGCCAGTTATGTTTAAGTCCCATGTAATAGGGGGCGAGCCTATTGCCATCAACCGGGCACAAATCCAGTCTCCGGGCTGCTACTGAGAAATTCCAGATGGAAAAACTCAATAACACTTTGCCCGACCCGGGAATTGAACCCAGGACCTCATGCTCAGCAGTAGCACATGCGACCTGTAGACAAATGAGGCAGTATTAAGGGGAGCCTTAATACTGCCTCATTTGTCTACTGGTCGCAGACAGGTGTAACGCGACAGCGCAAAGCGACTTTTGTAGAACAATTTCCATGAAGTTTTTAACCGACTTCCAAAAAGGAGGAGGTTATAATTATGTTCGGCTGTATATGTTTGTTTTTTAATGTATGTTCACCGACTTTGAAAATATTTTTTTTGTTTGAAAGGGTATGCTCTCGAGGTGGTCCCATTGTCACCAAGTCAGAATCTGATGAGAGGATCCCATGGAAAACGTGGGAAATCCTCAAGTTTTATAGGCCTCAAATTATATATATATGTCGCATCATGGGTGGCCGAGATGCGAAACATCGGGTCTTCTTTACGATCCGACATAGTTTAAGTAGGTGTGGGCACTGTAGTGGGTACTCGAACGAAAAGGTAATTACAATTTAAAATAACTATAATAAACTAGCGAACGAAATAAACACGTGGGACGGAAACAAACACGTACGTTGGTACTGAGCGTTTGCCAAGACCACGGTGCTGTAGCTTAAAACAAAAGTATGGGAATCTTATCCGACCAGTTTAAGTAGGCTTCTGCTTTTGGAGATACACTACTCAATTTTAGAGATTTTTAATTTATTTGAGAGTAATACCATAGATGAATTTTCTTATTGGTAGATGGCGCTGTTCTCAAAATGTTCATGGGTTTCGTCTAAACCACAGACTACATAGAGATACTATGTATAAATAGGTTTAAACACAATATGTTCCATTTTAATCAGATCTTCTTAGAATAACAACTTTTTTTTTTACAATAAATATATTTAAGGAGTTGAAACACCTTTTAAATTTATTGAGCTAACATACAACGTTTGTTTAAATGGATATCATTTAGATGATATCCATTTAAACAAACGTTGTATGTAAAAAAATCAACAGTTTCAAAAATTTAAAAACTATATAAAAAAAAAAAAAAAAAAAATAATATATATATATATATATAATAAATTAAATTTAAATTTTTGAAACTGTTTAAAGTTTAAATGGGAAAAAAGGAACGCAACTCGCGTAATTGTCAAAATATGTTGTAATTTTTTTATTCCGAATAGAATTTAAGGATACGGATCAATTAATTTCTGGATTATTCTTGACGACTTTGCTTGTATGGACATTTAGGATTCTGCTTCTATCCATTGACCTGGAATGGTATTGGACACCGGGAACCGACAACTTCGCTTTATCGGAACGACCCTTCACGAAAATCTGGACTGTGTACTTGTTTGTGAAACGCACCGATATTGTGTTGTATAAAAATATGAACGCGAGCAAGTGTTGTGTGCTGATCTGCAAAAAATCAAGAGTTGGCCTTCAAATATTGTAAAAAAATATTGAAGAAGAAATAAAGTAGGTATTTGACATTGGATTTAGTGTTTTATTTTTGGTTAAAAACTACTATCTAACTAAAATGGAAGGAAATAGGACGGCATACTGCAGATTTAAAACTATTATAGCATTATATATATACGTATAGCTAGTAGCTATACGTACCTATATATTGCTTCATGGAGAGTTGTTTTTAGTTGTTGCTAGAGGGCGCGAGCGCCTTGAAATATTCGAGTGACGTCTCTATCTCCCTATATAAAATGTACTCTGTGGCCAAGACTGTCCGAGCTCGACTGTCGACTGTAGACTGTCGCCATACTCGGTCTCCCCGCCAGTCCCCGCTGCATCCCCTCCACCGACGATCGTGTCCAAGCGGTAGGGCTCGCTTGCGTTTCCGATCACATGATTATTCGTTTATGAATCAAATCGTTGGATGGCGCTGTCCGCTCTACTGTGGCGCCATCTATCCACGACATATATATAGCGATTTGGGTATTTTTTTATAGTAACTCGTGCATTTGCCCTCGGAAAGCACTATTTGGTGAAGTGGAACTGATGATGAAGACCAGAGGTGGCCACCGGAACTACTCATTGTGGTTGCGATTCGATTAGTTTAATATGGTTGCTAAGCTAGTTAAGCTCATAACAGTAGGTACATATGGTGAAATGGAGCTAATGGTGGCTTCACCATCAGCTCCAGTTCTTCTCGTTTTTACCAGCAAAGCAATATATTGTAAAAGGTGATGAGCAAATGAAATTAGGCTATTGTAACTTGGATAAATTAATAACTGACCCACTAAAAAGTGAAAAATAATTACTTTTGTACAAAAAAAACAACTGACTTGTAAAAAAAACACTACAAAGTGAAAAATAACTTTAATTTCGGAAGTCGGTGGCAAAAAACTCAAATACAGATCCAAAGACACCGACTTCCGAAATTAAAGTAATTTATCACTTTGTAGTGTTTTTTTTGAAGTCGGTTGGTTTTTTTTTGTAAAAAAGATTTTTTTTCGTAGAAATTGTTCTACTAGGCTCATGTCGCGCCTGTTTGCGGAGCATTTAAGCTGTGTAATCTAATTTATATTAATATAATCAGAACCGCGGCACATAACACATGACATGTTTAAAAATAGCATTATCTACCTACTCATAACTAATATTATTTGGTATCTTAAAAACGGTATATTCCTAATGACTTCTTCAATTTAGATATAAAATGAAGAGGAAAAAACCATGCAGTAATATACCTAAGTATAGTTAACAAATTTTTTTTTGGTGGTTAATTAAACAAGATAATCTGGAATTCGAAGAAGTGTGAAAACGAATGCCAATATCCGTTAATTTATATCTGTATTAGGAGTAAAGTTAGCTGAAATAAAAAATATATCAGCCATAGTATTTTAGAAGCCAGTAAAATAAAAACTACATAGATTACCTACCTACTTCAGAAAACTGATATTTTAAGCTAGGTATTGACAGGTCCTGCAGCTGCAGCTGGCAGCTTATACTGGAAATGTACCTATGGGGCTGATTTTCCAATTGTCAGGTTATCTTTCATCCGAAGAACAATATGGCGCTTTGACATATTTTCCATACAAAACTCGAACCACGTGTTGTAGTCTCTTTTCTCCCTAACCCGGAAAAGACCTAGGTATGTGACAAAGATATGACCGGGACACCTCCAACATAATCTCTTTTAAGGGGACTACATGACCTAAACGCAAAATTATAATGCCTAAAAATATATGATCCACTGCAGTAACCAAAATCAGAAATATATATGATATTCTTCTGGATATATGCTAGTTAGACAGTGTGTTGAAAACATAATAAAATTATCTTGATATGATAGAAAAAAAAACACGACAAAAAAACACAAAAAAACTCTAAAAATATATTTTAACGATTAAAAACCATACTATTATACAAGCATACATTCAGATCTTTTGGCAGATTATTCTACAAGTAACATACTAACTTAATAGTGGTTTAATTTTTTAGTACAATTAATAGATTTTTAGTAAATCCATAATTGTGTCATCGCGCGTCTCTTTCTTTTCTATGCAATCCGACAGTAACCGCGCTTTAGATCTTGTAAGCCTCTTAAATTATTTCTGTAACATGTAACTCAAACTCTAATCTAGATTTTGAGACTAGTATTACCAGACAGCGTTATCTTGATTACACAGAACACACAAGTCACACAAGAATTAGATACAAACTTGAGTCATTCTTCCGGACATGGACGCATTGCGTATGTTGGTAAAGCAATCCATGGACGGCTTGGATTAGAGATAGGTAAGATAGGAGAGACCGGGAGAAGAAACTATGGTTTAATTCTGTGGTGGCCTATGACAAACAACGGGCTCCATTGGACTGGGTACTCCAGAGGATTACGCTACCTCGTAAAGCCCCGTTCACGCATGCCTTCGAGCGATGCTACTTGGGACGTGACGCACAGTGGATCTTCGTATCGTATCGTATTCCTTTATCAAAAACCTACAAATATTATTGTTAGACTTTTTCTAATTGGACTCATATTTCAGGAGAAAATCGATAAAAAGTGTTTTCTTAGTATGGAAATGGACACTTCCCACATTTTGTCCAAAGACACATGGTGCCACAATCGTGCACTTTATGAGATAATTATAATCGATTTTCGTTTTATCTTAAAAACATACAATAGCATACAAAAATACCCTGATGAACATGAATTTCCATTTGGCTTGAATCTAAATAATGTGTGTATGTGTAGCTAGGTATTTACTTCCAAAATAGTGCGCATTGTCCTATCCTAACTAATAGCAGCATATACATCATTCATAATCAGCCTATAGTGTTCCCACTGCTGGGACACAGGCCTCCTCTCTTTGAGAGGGAATAAGATGTAATCTACCACGCGGCCCCAGTGCGGGTTGGTAGATGTCACATGTCTTCGAATTTTTGGTTCTAGGACATGCCGGTTTCCTCACGATGTTTCCCTTCACCGTTTTGAGAGCAGTGGTGATGAAATTATTTACACAAAGTAAAGCGCCTGCCTGGGTTCGAACCCACAACCTATAACTCATAAGTCGGGGCCGATACCACTGGGCCACCACTGCTCTTATATATATTTTATTATATTTATTATATTATTATTAGCATATACATACAATAGCCAATTACGATAAAACAATTAGCGTGACTAACAATATTACCATGATTTTCATACCCAATTACGTATATCCATGCGTGGATTAGGTCCATGGAGTGCTTACTGCACATCTATAAAATTGAGATTAAATCACGGTAGGCTAAAGGCGAAGAAATGAAGAGAAAAGTGAAAGAACGAAAATAAATTATTCAAGAAACCTTCAGAATAGAAACCGGTTTGCTGCTGGATGTAGTTAAACAGGGGAGTGGCAATACAAATTGTGGCAATGCAACAAGGCAGTATTTTTCCCAATCCTGAGAAGACTGCCGAAATTACAGGGTTAGATATTAATTTCGTTAGGAGAATTGCTGTGATTTTGCATTGAGTTTCTTCGGTAGAGAAAATAAATGCAACGAAATTCGGAGAGTACTGCTGCGAAACTGTAGAACTTTTTGTGCAATTGTACCCATGGTATCATATGCCTTCTAGCCTGCAGAAGCTGTTGATTCATGGTCTGAAGATAATACAGCATTTATCTAAAGTGCCTGTCGGCTTCCTATCGGAAGCTGCCTCCGAAGCCAGAAACAAAGACTTCCGGAAGTATAGGGAAAGCCATACCCAAAAATGCAATTGTTTGGCAGCTAATGAAGACATTTTGCACTATCTTCGGATCCTTTGCTGACAATTATTTGGCCAAAGATGACTCCAAAAGTTAAAAAGTCTATATTTAAGGATGTTGGGAATTTAACCCAACACAACACTTCCACGCGGTCTGCACTCGTACACAGCATGATCAGCGCGTCATTGATCAGCTGAGGCGCGGCGGGGCGGCGACACGACCCGACGGCGACTCGCTTCCTCGGACTCCACCGCGACGGATGATACGCCTCTCTTAATTTTAAACCACTAATTGTTTGTCCGGAAAGTTAAATACTTAGTTGTAAATATCACACGGCATTAAACCATTGCCTATATTTTATACAGTCCACTCTTTCATTTGCTCTCGCGCTAACAAGGAACTTGATTATTTATTAATGCGTGACGAAAATGAAACTGATTTCATTGATGTCATCAAAGTACCTGATTGTGACATAGAAAGTAGT
The DNA here is from genome assembly GCA_916610205.1 of Griposia aprilina. Classification (NCBI taxonomy): domain Eukaryota; kingdom Metazoa; phylum Arthropoda; class Insecta; order Lepidoptera; family Noctuidae; genus Griposia; species Griposia aprilina. Next base: position 7,897,144 of record OU744305.1, on the reverse strand, counting down.
GACGATGATAACGACGAGGATCATGATGATGATGACAATAGTGATGATGTATTTTAATAAGTTTAATGAATTTTCACGGTTAGTTCGTATTTTTGGTTTAAGGAAATAATTGTCATTGTTGAAAGCTTAGTTAGTAATATTAACAATTAAGTTAATGTTTTAGAAAATTACATGTTTATTTTAGTATTTATGACTAATTTACTTCAAAATTTCATATATGTTATAAGTAAGTAGTACCTAAAGTTTTTGTGTTATTTATTAAAATAAGTATAATTTATAAAAAAATATTTTATGTTATGATCATTTCTCGTTTCTTTGTAGCAATACATTTTTTTTTTATATTATTAACATCACCTTTTTATTAGTAATAGTAAGCCATTTTGCTCTACTCAATATAATTATGGTAACTTAATGGTTATTTCTAATACCATTATAAATTGATACTCTATATCAAGTACTTTCATCAATCACGGGAAAGTATTTAAAATACTTATTAGTTAGACGTACTACTAGTACTACGACTTACTACTACGACTTACGAGTTACTAAATGGTGTAGTTAGTCAAATAAATTGTAAAATGAGGGTAGCTGGTATTTATTTGGTTTAAGTGCGGCTTTCGACACTATTGACCATAAACTACTCATCACTAAAATGGACCACTATGGCGTAAGAGGTAAAGCCTTACAACTATTCACTTCTTATCTTAAAAATAGAAAAATGTTTGTCGAACTTGATTCTACAAAACCAAACGGATAGAAGAGCAACTATAGGTCATCTATGTTAAGTATGCCGGCCGGTGTGCCTCAAGGATCAATTTTGGGCCCCTTATTATACATATTGTTCACTAATGACCTAATCAATTTCGCACATAAACTTTTACCGGACATACAACTTGTAGTATTTGCGGATGACACAAATGCTATAGTTGCAGCTAACGATATCCAAGACCTTACTGTTAAGGTGAACGCAGCTCTAGAGGCCTTTCATTCTTGGTTTAATGCGAATATGCTTATAATAAATACGACCAAAACCAAAATTATGTTATTTAAAACTACTGCGCGAAACAAAGACAATATGGACATTGAACTAGACAAAATTAAAATTGAGCTTGTCAGAGAAGTCAAGTTTTTAGGAATTAATATTGATGAATTGTTGAATTGGAAGAAAGAATTAGCAGCATTGGATTCATCTATATCATCTGCTTGTTATGCCTTAAGAACTCTTAGAGATGAAGTTACCATAAAACATTTAAAAATGGTATACTATGCGCTGATTGAGTCCAGACTGAGGTATAGCATACAGTTTTAAGGAAATAGCTACAATTACAACTGGCATAGAGCATTCATTCTCCAAAAAAGAGCGATCCGAACCATTGTCCGCATTTCTCAACGAGACACATGTCGGCCATATTTTAAAGAACTTGGTATTCTTACAGTACCTAGCCTTTACGTAGTAGTATTGTGAAACACTTTTAAAAAATATGTTTACGACTACGAAACAGACGAGAACAGGCTGGTTAGGGAAAATTCGCGTAGAAAAGACTGGAAACAAAATCATACCGAGTTTTGGAGTAGTTAAGCATAGTCCACAGTACCAGGCAGTTCAAATATTTAATAAATTACCGCTTGAGTTAAAAAGCATACTGTACACAGGCTCATTTAAGGCAAGGCTCAAGGCATTCCTGTTGGAAAGATGTCTCTACTCATTAGATGAGTTGTAATAGTCCTAAAATTGCTCTTCAAACTGACATGTAATAATTTTTTATGGTGTTTTATTGTGTACCGTGTTCATATGACTTTTATTTTTATTTTTTGATAATTCTTTTTCGTTTGAATTGCAATTATTTTATTGACATAATGGTTTAATAATTTATGTTTAAATGGTATTTTACATTTTATTCAATAATTTTCTAATTTTAATCTAATTGCATGTTTTCATATATAGTATATTTGTACATGTAATACTGTTGTTAATGTTTCATGTTGAATTATATTCAAACGCAATGTAAATTGTTACTGAATAAATAAATTGAATTGAATTGAATGTAACGTATGATTTGTAACGTCATTCACTTAACCAGTAAGTTGTTACTCGAAGCTCTATTTTCGTTTGTGAAATTGACAAAAGATACTCGTAACTTTTACTTGCCGATTAACGTTAACTAGGAAGTAACTAACCAACGCTTTACTTGGAGATGGTGAACGAGGCCCTAAAGAATTTTTTTTTGGTGATCTTTTAAATTGTAGCCCTTTTTTAGTTATGTGGTGTAGGTATGGTGCAAATATAAATTTTTGGTCAACTAGAACTCCAAGGTCACATACAGTGTCTATCTAAGTAGGTAACTTTGTCGTCATTAATGTAATACTCTCACTGGCTCCTGAAATACAGGTACTCACATTTTTCTATAACCAGTTTTTATGGCATTAAATAAATTATTATTTTGGTAAAGAAATTTGGTTTAGTTCTTTGGCTAGTTTAAGCTACATTAACGGGCCCAAGCCATTACAATGTAGCCTGTGTGGTGTTTTTTTTAAGCACCTAGAATTAATGTTATGAGGAGTCACTTGATTTTCCTCAATTTGCATGAACTGCCTAGCTATAGTGCAGGTGTTAAAAATTGCAGCTTTTTGGAGTATTATGTAAAACGAGTCTTTTAGGTCTATTTGATTAACAACAATGGGTACTACGTATACTTTTCCTGTCTCCAAATTCTGGTCACTTCATCTTTTAGTTCAGCGTAATTACTAATCTTCTCACGTATTGTTTTTTGTAAATTGTATGTATTAGGGACTGCAATATTTATGGAGTATGTGACTTTATTAACTTTATTTTGAAGGGCTATATCTGGTCTATTAGAGTGAACGGTCCTGTCGGTTAGTATGCCGCGATCGTAGTAGAGTTTGTGTGTGGTATTTTCTAGAACTGTTTGTGGTACACACGGCTACACATCAAGCTATACATTTCCAGTTTACGCTGACCTCTCATTGTACGGAAATCCTATACAATGCGAGATCAGCTTATACTGGAAATGTATAGCTTGATCTGTAGCCGTGCGTACGCACTTGTAATATGGTGTGTTTATACCTTGTAAGTATGAGTTTATATTTGAGTGTTAGTTTTTGATGTGTCATTTTGCTATCTGATTGTGTCTGTGTGTATAATCTGTTTTAATATTATTATTATCTCCTTTATTTCATTAAGTATATACATATAAATTATATTTTTAAATATTAGAATATAAAAAATATAAAAACGATTAAAAATACAAAAAATAGTAACCCACCGTTATCGGGAACAGGGTCCAAGCTACCGGCGGTCAGGGCTCCAGAGAGAGGAACTGCCTAACAATGCGAGCCGTGTCCAGAAGTACCGCCTTCTGAATCAAGCCCTTGATCCATCTGCTCAACGAGAGCCTCCTCAGGTGTTGGTCGAGGCTCTTCGCTATTAAGCCATTGGCTGTCACGACTATCGGTACAACGATCGCTGAGTCCACGTCCCATATGTCGACAACCTCGCGAGCTAAGTCAAGATACTTGATTTGTTTATCTTTCTCGGCTTTCACGAGGTTCCCGTGATGCGGGGTCGTTATGTCAACGAATATTGCGCGCCGCTCTCTTCGATCCACCACCACTCTATCAGGCTTATTGGCAACAATAGTCCTGTCAGTGATGATGGATCGATCCCAGTACAACGTGATAGTTCTATTTTCGAGAACTGGGTCGGGCACATACCTGTAGTACGGCACTTCCGATTCCACAAAGCTGTATTTCAAAGCAAGGTGCTGATGGATAATCCTGGCTACAAGGTTGTGTCTATGCAAGTATTCTTCGTTAGCTAGACGAGAACACCCAGAGATAATATGTCGAATTGATTCCCCCGGACGGTGGCATGCCTGACATGTCAACCGTACCGTCTTTCACAATAAATCTCCGGTAATTGGTCGTCATCATAACTTCGTCCATAATTGCACAGACAAAACCTTTGGTTTCCCCGAAGAGGTCACCAAAACGTAGCCAGGCTACGGACGCTTTTAGATCTACATCGGGTCCATGTAGGGCCCAGAAAAAGCGTCCGTGAAGCTCCTTACTCTGCCATACTTCCATGCGATCATTAGTGTCAAGCACTACCGGTTTGCGCCAGTTCTCGTTAGCCAAGGAGAGTGGGGTGAGGCCCTTGTCTACCGCGACCACATCTCGATGCATCCCCACGTCGGCTTCTAGGAAATATTCCCTGAGACTGCATATCTCTCGATTGTGGAGGGTCTTAGCATTTAAGAAGCCTCGACCTCCACACTTTCGTGGGATATACAGCCTCATTACCGACGACCGTGGGTGATGCATTCGATTTGCAGTCAACAGCGTCCGTACCCTCCTATCCAGGGTGTCGAGTTCGGACTGAGTCCATTTGAGTATGCCAAAAGAGTACATCAGAACCGGCATGACCCAACCGTTGAAGGCGCGCACCTTGTTTCCGCCTGATAGAAGACTATTAAATACTTTCTTCAGGCGGCCAAAGAAGCGCTCTTTCAACGATTGCTTCATGGCAGTATTATTGACGGCCAGCGCTTCCGACATACCCAAATACTTATAGGTTTCGGATGCGGAGAGGGCTCTAAGATTCATGGAATCCGAGAGTCTGGTTCCCACGGATTCCACAATCTCCCCTCGCTTTACATGCATGACCGCACATTTGTCCACACCAAATTCCATCCTGATGGCACTACTGAAAGTTTCAATTACTTCCAGTAGCTCCATCAGTTGCAAATTGTTTGGGGCAAAGAGTTTGAGGTCATCCATGTAGAGGAGGTGAGATATAACCCGAACACCTCTCCTCAACCGATAGCCTAGACCTGAATCCTCCAGCAGTGTGCTTAGAGGAATCAAGGCTAAGCAAAACCAAAGTGGACTCAAACTATCACCCTGAAATATTCCTCGCTCGATCCTTATCAGCTCGCTATTCCTCTGGGTATTTCGACATGCTGGATAGCGAAGGACCGTCCTCCATTGCCCCATTCACGACATCAGGAAGGTGCGCAGAGTTCCATCTACTTTATACAACTCCAGCACCCTCATGAGCCATGTATGTGGCACCGAGTCATAGGCCTTCTTGTAATCTCGACGAACCTGTTGGCTAATGCCATATCAATGAGGAGTAGCTCCTTAGTACCACGGGATCCGTTCTTACATCCATTTTGAGAGGCAAACATGATGGGGTTGGTGTCTATATATTTGTTAATTTTAGCTCTCAGAATGGATGTAAGAATTTTATAGACCGTCGGTAAACACGTGATCGGTCTATAATTTTTGGGTTCTGCGGTGCTACCTGATTTATGGAGCAGTTGGGTAACTCCTATCGTTGGGAACTGGGGTAGCGAACCAGACTCCAAAGCAACCTGGAACTGAGCCGCCAAGCGAGCGTGCGAGCTTAAAAACCATTTTATCCAAAATTTGTGCAGCCTGTCTGGCCCTGGAGACTTCCAGTTAGGCAACGGACGGACTGCACGAGCCACGTATTGGGGGCAGGTGGTAATAGCCTCCATTTCTGGTATTGGTTCGCATGCTCGCTCGACTTCCCGAGTCCAATCACCTTCGGTGTGACTGACAGGCTCCGACCAGATATTACGCCAGAAAGAACACATGGTATCATCATCTGGCAGGTACGTGTCAGTCAGACCTTGATCCGGTCGCTCCCAATCCCTATAAACCCACCTTTCATCAAGCTGGAAGGTGCGATTCTGAGTGTATCGCTCCACTCGCCGCTTATACCTCCGGATACGGTTCGCCCATGCATACACTTTCTGCTTCAGGAAGTCGATGCGCCCTGTGACACAGGACATATAGTTTGTAGCCCTCTCATCACTCTCCTCGTCTGCTTGACTTGTATTAGACTGTGGTAGTACTACAACAGTCTGCGACGGGGGGGCGATGACATGACTACTCTGCATTTCATTTCGCAGGCGGTCAAGTACAGTATCATCCAACATATGATTACGTTGGATGACCCGCACCTGCTCCGACAGTCGTTGTGCCAAAACGTTGACAGCGAGTTCAAGCACCTGAAAAAGAGCGAGCACCCATTATAAATATAGCAGCATTATTATTATTACTTTGACTTTAATTATGACATTATTTGTTCTTGTATATTTAACGTGGTTACACTTTATTAAGTTCAAATACATTTTGTTTATTTTTGCACCATTCATCCATCATCATCATCATCAGCCTATATTCATCCACTACTGGACGTAAGCCTCTCCTAGTGAACGCCATTGAGCCCGATCCTCGGCTCTCGTCATCCAGTCTCTGCCAGCCAAATTCCGCAAGTCGTCAGTCCACCTGGCCGGCGGGCGCCCCACACTACGTTTGCCTAAACGCGGTCTCCACTCTTGAACTTCCACGAGTGATGTGACCAGCCCATTGCATCTTCAGTTTGCTTAGTCTTTGGGCTATGTTGATTACCTTGGTTCTCTGGCGGATAACGTCGTTTCGGATTTTATCCTTCAGAGAGACTCCAAGCATAGCTCTCTCCATAGCTCGCTGAGTGACTTTAAACTTATGGACCAGTCTCAGCGTGAGTGTCGACGTTTCGGTTGCGTAAGTCGTAACCAGTAGGACACACGCGTTGAAGACTGTCGTCTTTAGGCACTGCGGTATAGACGACGAGAAGACCTGATGAAGTTTACCAAATGCTGCCCATCCCAGCTGAATCCTACTATCGGCTTCCTTCTCAAAATTGAGATGTGCCTATAATTTTTATGTTGACATTTTTATCCGATTTATGTATAGTCACCATCTTTGCCATTTTCCATTTTATAGGAAATTTGCCAGATGTTAAGGATTTGCTGTTTATAGCTGTAATAAATATTACCTTTATAAATTTCTAAGCTTTTGAATGTTTTGAGTATGCTCTCACAGCTAATATTTAGAACTTCCCTCGACTGCCTTCCGTACCCAACATCACACCCTCTATGACAGTCATACCCCAGTTAGGTTTAAAGTTCTCATCAAGATTAATGAAATAAGCCCAAACACGATCTAACTGCTGTAATCTCTCGAGGAGCTCTCTCTACTGTCTTCCGTCTCCATCATCAGATGATCTCCAGGTCTCTTTTTTGTTGAAGCATCATTAGAACTACATATATGTGCCAAGTTTCAATAGAATCGGTTCACAAGTGAACATTCAGTAGGTGAAAAACCATTTAACCCCTATTTTTCTACCCTCAGGGGTGACTTCGTTTTTCAATTTTAAATGGCACCAACTTTGGGGTATACTCTTTCCATTAAAAAAATAATCATCAAAATGTGACTACTCTGTAAAAAGCTATGCGTGATCATACATAAAAAAATAAATATACGGGTCGACTTGAGAACCTCCTTCTTTTTTTTCGTCGGTTAAAAATACAGTTTTACGTGTCATAAATTAATTATGTTGTAAAACTAGATGAGGTCGGTGTTTTCTATCTGACTAGGTACTCTGAGAAGAAACGCCCAAACAAACTCAGAGGTCAGTCTGTTTTAAATACCAGACATAATTTTGGTCGGGCCATATAATCTTCCAACGTGCATTTTAATCCTCTCACGACATACTGTGACATATTAAAAAACTAGTTTCCATCGCTTATCGCGACGACCTTAAATGGAAATAAAATGCAAAATAAATATTTTGTATCTGTTCTTGCAATGGAATATTTATGAGAGTCTGGTTTAGTAACATTAATTATCATGACAAAGAAGTACCTTGTCAAGGTTTGTTTTTTGCAGATCTATTTGGGGTAGCAGGACACTTGCGCGTCAAGACATTACCACGAAAGACTTACGCGAAAATAAATTTCCGCGAAAGACACTTGCGCGAAAATTAATTTCCGTTTCTGGAATTTTGCGCGAATGGGGGCATTTGCGCGAACCTATACTGTTATGAAATACTCGTAGGTCTTAACTCAAAGTTGCAATCAATGTTCCACCAGAAAATCGCGTGTAAATTTTGCTAATTGTAGGTATACATATTAGTGCTAGTGACTGTATACACAGTAAAATACTTCTTTAGAAGTAAGCAGATATTCAAATGTTACAATAGGTCGTACGAGTATCTCTATGTATTTTACTGCGTGTACATAAATAACAAAAAAAGTTGCATTATAAAAACCACGACGATCGTTATTGACGCTTAATTAATTGGACTGTTTACTTCCAGTGTGTCTGTAACTTGAACATAACTGGTGAATTGTGGGTATACATACCTCCTGCCCCACACTTTGAAAGAGTACAGGCATTATGTTATGAAGAAATCTTGTTTTCGTAACTATTTCGCGCAATTGTCCTTTCACGTAAGTGGATTCGCGGGTCTTTCGCGCAAGTGGATTCGCGCAAGTGTTCTTCGCGCAAGGGTCTTTCACGCAAGAGTGTTAAGCGCAAAAGTCCATTCGCGGAAATGTCTTTTTGTGCAAGTGGGTTCGCGCAAGTGTCGTTCGCGGAAATGTCTTTCGCGCAAGTGTCCTAGATCCTCTATTTGGATTATCTACCTAGTAGGTACTTACTTAGTCTATTGCAGAAACTACTTCACTTGTTACCTACATGTTTATGTAAACATCTAAAAACTGCGTGCACAGTCACACTATCTACGTTATCAGATAAACCCTAAAGTATACACAGTGTGTTGCAAAATAAGAAATATATAGCAGAAGATCAGAACACACTGGATACGTGGCCGAAAGAGCGCATAGATAAAAAAAGCGGCCAAGTGCCAGTCGGGTTCGCGCACGAAGGGTTCCGTACCACCGATCAATATTTAACAATATTTTCTAAAACGCCGAATTTCCGCTTATTCGGTGTGTAATTTTTAACTTTATTTTATTTTAATTATTTGTTGTTTTAGCGGCCATAGTAATAAATACAATATAATTATGTACCCTGTGAAAATTTTAAGTTCGGTTCAAAAGTGTCTTTTGAACAGCCCTATGACATACGGACGGATGGACGGACAAGCGGCACGCTTTGGGTACGGAACCCTAAAAATAACTTAAACTTCATTGGAACTATGTATGCTGCGTTCGAATTTACGTGTAACTTTTTGGCTCATTCTGAAATCATCTTAATTTTTATTAAAATAAAGTTAAAGTTAGTGTAAGTTAAAAGAAAGTGGAAGTAGCATCAATATTAGAAACAAGGATTTGAATAAACCTTTCATAATTTACTTTTGTAAAATTGAGATGAACTTTGCTTCGCTTCTGTTAAACGTGGGTAGCTTAGATCCCCAAGTTGGGCAAATTGTTTTTAGGTATTTCGATTAGTAATTTTTAAGTGGCAGCCCGGAGGGTTTACTTGTATGTGCCCCGTTAATGACAATAGGCTCTTTCTCTTTAATATAAATGTCCATATATGTAATATGGACATTAATATTTATCATGATTGGCATACCGCGACTTACGAGTTCCAGGTCGTAGGTTCGAATGCATTCAGGCGCATGATGTATAATTTCATCACTGCTCTCAAAAAGATGAAGGAAATCATCGTGAGGTAGCCGGCATGTTCTACAACCAAAACTTCGAAGACAAGTGACATTCACCAACTCGCACTTGGCCGACAAGGTGGACTACGGCCCACTCCCTCTCAAGAGTAGAGGCGTGATTATGTTTATGCATGATTAATGATAAATGATAAACGATTTTATTTCTGTAAGTAGGTTTGTACAAACACTTTTACACGTCAATCATATTTTTTAAACTAGATGAGGTCGGCGTTTCCTATCTGACTACTCTGAGAAGAAAGGCCGAAACCAACTCAGAGGTCACAGTCTCTTTTAAAGTCCAGACATAATCTTGGTCAGATCATGTGAAGACCATGTAGATTGGTATCCCAAAATGGCCTTTTGAGGTTAGAACCACACAGATTGAGTGGACCTGTCCAGTCAGTGCACGCATTTGTCAGTAATCGTGCAGGTCAACTCAGAACTTAAGGAGCTCAATGATTCGACGAACAATACCAAAGAAAGGACCTTTGGGTAGGCCGCATAAACCACATAAACTGCCAGATCAAGAATAAAACTGAAACAATGACCCACGTAGTCCTCATATTCACAATAATGAAAATAATGTAATACTTTTTATAGTAAATATTCATGTCTAAAATATAATAGTTAGCAAATTAAAAAACAACATTCACCGTGTAAATTTATTGGAGCAGCTCAATCCCAAGCCTTTTTGTCTTTAATATAGTCTTTCACAGTTTAATAGGCTTTCTGGGATAGTTTCCGGATTTTGATAGATAGGGATAGAACTCATATGAAACTTGTAAGAAGTGAATCTTCTATCAATAATTTTATGCTTGCCTTTGTGACTCGTTAATGTGATTCATTCATGCAAACTAGACAGATTTCTGATAAACTGTGTCTGATGTTATTTGTGTATGAATAACCGACGTGACGTGGAACATCGTCACATGATTGACAATAGATAGTGACGACATATCATAATATTAAATTATCTTTGAATGTTTTATTTAATTGTTATCACTGTTTTATTTAGTTGTTATTGACTGCCTCGTTGGTCTAGTGGTCGCAAGCGCTTCTGCTGAGCATGAGGTCATGGATTCGATTCCCGGGTCGGACAAAGTGTAATCGGGTTTTTCCATCTGGAATTTCTCGGTAGCAGCCCGGAGTCTGGATTTGTGCCCGGTTGATGGCAATAGGATCGCCCCCTATTACATGGGACTTAAACATAACTAACGAAATGTGGGTGTGCTATAGGTACACCTCTGCTTAACCCTTCGGGGAATACAAGCGTGATGTTATGTTTGTATGTATGTTATCACATGATGCATTCGATATCATTATCTGACTTGCCTCTTCCGAACTATGTTGAGCTCGGCTTCCGGTCTGATCGGATGAAGCTGAACATGATTCATTCGATAATGTTCCAATTTCATGTCGTGTCGTGTCATGTCGTTCTTATGAATGCCCTCCGCCCTTGAGTAGGCGAAAACCTCATGTTCTGCATTGTTTCTTTAATAATTCATTTGATTAAGATGGCAGTAGGTTAATTCTGAAAACAAAAGTACGGACAGAGAATTAATTGATTATCAAAAAAAGGATTGTGTGGTTTTATGAAACCACGGTAAAAGTGAAACTTTTTTTCATATTATAGACATTTAACTTAAAACCTCCCTCCCCCCTCCCCCCTCCTTTTCCTTTTCCTTGGTGGTGTTTGTGGCGTGTAAAATAGCGTGGAGCACTGGCACAAATGAGTAATAGTCTATACACTACACGGTCAGCTGATGCGAACTATACTTAGGCGCCGCCATATTGGCTTCGGCTGCTCTGACGAGCGCCTTTCACTTTATCCCTATTCCGCGGCCGACCGTCACGCGACATGCAACACACAGACAAAAAAGTTTGAGACGATGTAATAAAAGTTTCACTTTATTTAACACACTATCTACGTCAGTTTGCCGTATTATAGCTATTTCATACAACTGTCAAAGAAAGACAATTGTGATATAAATATACGGACAATTTAAGTTGGCAGGTAGTCAATTTGATAAATAATTACAATTACTTAATTTCCCTGACATTACCCAACAAGGCATGACTCGCTATCGTTTATATTAGGTATTGTGATAAAGTGACCGGAAGCCTTTTACAATAAAAGAGGTATAAGGTAAACTAAGTTTGTGTGATACGAAATTATCATTAAGAGATAGATAGACTTCAAGGAAATGAGCTACTCGAATTTATGCCAAGCCGTACATTTTGACCAAGATGTAACTAAGGTTTGTAGAGTTAGGGGCTTGGCTGTACATTAGATCTGTTAACTTTTTATCAGTGAAACCGTTATGTAAGTCTTGGCAACCTACTTTACATGAAATGTTTTTGGCGGGTAACATGTTCATCGTACGAAACCCTTCGTATGCGAGTCTGACTCGCACTTGGCCGGTTTTTTAAATAGGGATGTTTTTTTCAGGGGCAAATTCAAATTAAATATATTATGACAATAACTCATAGAAGCGCTTGCACCACAAATCACAAAAAGTACGTTCAGCTCTGAGCTAATTTAAAACATTGTTTTACTTTTGTCAATCGCTTGAAGTTGAGAGAGAAGCGATAGAATGATTTTTTAACCGACTTCACAAAAAGGAGGAGGTTCTCAATTCGTCTGTATGTTTTTTTTTTTTTTTTTTTATGTGTGTTAGCTCATAACTTTTTTCTGGGTGAACCGATTTGGATGATTCTTTTTTTATTTGATAGGTGGTGCTTCACATGTGGTCCCATTTAAATTTGATCAATGTCTGACCAGTAGTTTTTGAGTTATCCTTAATCCTGTAGATTTTTTCCACTTAGTTTATATGGATGATGTGTTAATAATTTCCTGTCACTGTTATTTACACACCAAGTAGTGGTATACGAATTTGTGTGGGGTAGGTACCGCAACTAAAAAGTGAAAAATAAAAACTTTTTTACAAAAAAACAACCGACTTCCAAAAAAAAACACTAAAAGACGTGAAAAATAACTTTAATTTCGGAAGTCGGTGGCCAAACACGAAAATACAAAACCAAAGGCACCGACTTCCGAAATTAAAGTTATTTTTCACGTCTTTTAGTGTTTTTTTTTGGAAGTCGGTTGTTTTTTTGTAAAAAAGTTTTTATGTTAGATAATATTTGCAATCTAATACGATTTTAATCCTTCCTACCCAGCTTGTTTCATTCAACAACCGTGATGAGGTTCTGGCTCCGAGACTTGGTTTCCGAGGAAAATGGTTCCGTCATATTATAACGATCGTCTTGAAAATCTGTCACCAGTAGTATTCGACATTAATAAGGTGCCGAAAACGCTCAGTGTTTGGATAGCCGTTATCGTGTGCCCGTTAACCGTTTGCTTAGGAAACGAAAGCTTTAGCAAGGCCCAATACTGTTATGTCGCATCAAATATTCAACTTGCAGTGAAGAAAATGTTATAAATTAGTTTAATTCCTTCTCTGTTTAATCGAAGCCTGCATGTATGGATAAAGCGCTGGCTACACTGAGGCGAATCCCGCGCAGGTTGCGGGACGTGACTGCGCGCCTCTGTTTTAATAATTAGGAAGTTACGCAACCTATTCACGCCAATTTGAAAACCTCCAGAGCAGACTTCGTCCCGCTTCCTTTCCCTCGTGGGATTCGCTTTAGTTTGGCTAGATGTTTGATTAGGTACGAGAAAGAAGAGATACCAACCTTGTATTGATAATGAGCTAATGGTATGCCACACGACCCTACCGGGGAGTTAGTGTTATGGAATACGACGGAACCCGTATCACTCAATGCGTACACATCAACCACGAGTGCATTCGGTATCATACTCTGAAAACATAAAATAAAATAAATATCCAACGGGGTGTAAGATTTTGACACACAATTTTCATCCCAACGGTACCCACGTTCCCGAGGGATATTTTTTCCAAATGAAGCCACGAGCAAAAGCTATAAATAGTATACCAATATTTTACAAACTTCAAAAAATACTAGCTTATGCATTCGGTGAGTTTTTATGTAGATTCTTTTATCGTCCGAAGACGTAGCTCACACTGCGCCACGACTCTACGACGTAGCTCACACTGCGCCACGACTCTACGACGTAGCTCACACTGCGCCACGACTCTACGACGTAGCTCACTCTGCGCAACGATTCTATGGCTTACGCAGCTCACATTGCTGAAGATCCGGACATGTCGGGGCAAATCCGGACGGCCGGTAACGCTGTGTGTGTACGCTATCCATCCCAAAAACCGCCGTAAAACTTTTTTAGATCGTTTACACTAATAACTAATAACACTAATACGGGACGTGCACAAGCAATTATTCGCGATTATAGCTTGCGGTGGTTGTTGAAAATTTAATTCGTCGACAGAGGCCGCTAGTTGTTATGACGCAGGTCGTCCGTTGAGTGCGGAACTGCGAGATATCGGTAAGCATACACGCCTTGCATGGTCAAAACGAGGAAGTGAGGCAGTAGGCCTTAATAGTTGTCGCCCGAAATAATAATGATAATGTTTTTATATTCTGTAACTACTTTAGCTCACACACTAAATTATTAGTCGTTACAATTTTTGAAAAATCTTTTGCTTTCAATATTTGTAAATATGTGAGCACCATGTATCTATCACTTAATTAATTTACTTGTCATTGCTTTACATTCAATTCTTTTTACCTTTTATGGTATAGTAATTTTATTCTAGGTCTTCACTTAAAATTATATACTTAATGCCTATCTACAAAATATCGTAAACCATTTTAATAAAGTAACGGTGGAGTTTCTTGCCCGTTCTTCTCCATACGAAACTAACTTTTGGAAGGGTCAACTAGAATTAAATCTATTTTTTTTGACATTCAAAAGTGCCTTCTATGTGCCTATTTGAAATAAATGATTTGAGTTTAACTTCAACTCTGTTACTTGACAATTCATACCGTTCGTTCCTTTTCTTCGTTCCTCGACGTAATTTTCTAAATTATTCAATAATTATAATATTGAAAATTCTCGCCCGAATTAAATCCAGGTAATCGTCTGTGTGTGAGACTGACACATCGCCTAGCGCCGGATACTGGATATCGGTGCACCACGCAAAAATACAAAACAAAGCAAAAGGTTTGATCGTTGCTATTTCCACGGAACTAGCGCCCCTCAAACTTTTTTGATTTGTTTTAATAATACTTTTATTTTTAACTCGACACTGCGTTCTAGATACGGAATTGTTTTTTTTTTCTATTCCGTGGATCTAAAACAAAATATTACAAAAAGGCCGAATGCGCTGTTGACATTAGGTTATTGTAACTTAGATTTATTAATAACTGACTCACAAAAAAGTGAAAAATAAAAAAAAAATTCCAAAAAAAAAAAAAACCGACTTCAAAAAAAAACACTACAAAGTGAAAAATAACTTAAATTTTTCGGAAGTCGGTATCTTTGTATCTGAATTTTGTTTTTTGCCACCGACTTTCGAAATCAAAGTTATTTTTCAGTTTGTAGTGTTTTTTTTGAAGGCGGTTGTTTTTTTTTGGAAAAAAGTTTTATTAAATAATTATGTTTAGCGTTAAGGCGCAGATATACGACTTTTAATGATTTCAAATTGAACATCACGTCTAAACGAATAGTCTTATTTGTTTGAAAAAAATATATGATAAACTAGACTATTTTCTTCATAATTTGATATGTGAATATTTGAAATTATATTTTAATAACACAGTGTAATACATTTGTAAAATAATGTCTAACGCGAACACAAAAAAGATAATCACGCAAAAACTATCGGGGTATTTTCATGAAATCTGCACCATCTAAAAGACAATTTAATTACCCAAATTTTTGTATACGGCATTTATTTGTATTGTGTTTGATAAATCAAGGTGGGTTGTTTTTGCGAATAAACTTGATGCGCGTTGAAGCGGGGGCTCTTGCGGGCGACGGGCGGCAGTGCATCGCTGACCAATGCACATAGGGGTATTTCATTAATCTAGCTGGCCAAAAATATTAGTGCGGGTTTTTTGGTTTAAAATGACGGAAATAAAACAAGCGAAATATATACGGACAATAACTTTTATAATTTCATAAAAAAAGCAACAAAAAAAAAAAAAAACTGAAAATAGGCCATATATTTACGTACACTTATCTGCATTACACTATATTTACATAATCTTACATACACTTATATACACACACTATACATATATTTACATATTCATACATTACTCAATTAATTTACCAATAACAATACATACTTTTTCAAATCAATTCACTTCCTCATTCTCACTTTCTGATTCTGTTGGGTTTGGTGTAGCAGACAGAAGCATGTTTAATGTTTCATGCAGAAACGAAGACATCTTCCTTTTTTTTATTGCCCTTTAGTCACTAAGAAATGGATCTGAGCTTAAAAGAAGCCTGTTTAAAATATCACTATTACAGGATTCTCTAGAGAATTTCCTTGAGTAATCCTGTCTGTACGTCATAAAATGTTTGTTGCGTGCCTCTGCTGCTTCCTCAGACAGTTGTCCTATAATAGTTAACAATGCATTTTTTATTATATCTGATCCGTGTACAAGTACTTTGTGCAGTGTGGGTGTCATTGGGAGCCATGGGTAGAGTTTTATGTATAAACAAGCAGTTTCTTCCGCATATTTTTCATATTTTTCTACATCTATAGTATATCCGCTCGAAATCGTTTCTAAAATAACTTTTAATCTATATATTAACTCATAATCTATCCCTGTAATGTCTGAAGCTAGTTTCGGATCTTCAAAGAATCTCCTGCTGGTGTTCCCATCATTCGTATTTCCGAAGTTTGTTTTCGGCATATCTACTAATAAGCCAGTTTCATTGCGAAACCTGGTCTGTATCTCAATTTTCCTATTCTTTTTCCTCGTCTGTTTTTCTCTCCCGATACTTTTTCACGGGCAATTTGTACGCTAAATGCACAATGCTTTCGAAAAGTCTTATTCTCGCATGTAAAATAGACAGTCCGAATTCAGTAGCATCTTTTGAGAGTTTCCTTTTGTCCTCCAAATTATTAAACTCTTTAGAAGTTTTTCTACAAATATAGCAGCGACTCGTAGATGTTGTTCCAGTAGCTGCATTGCAAACTTTTCCGTCAACCATTGTCATTACAAATTGGGAATGAATCAAAAACTTTTTTCCGTCAATATCCACCTCAGTCGCAACCAAATTATCAACAGAATTTTTGACATAACTGATCTCTTCATTGGTTATATCAGTTATCTCTTTGACGAAGCGAAATCGTATTAGACGACAAAATCGGGGAGATGAAGGGGTTGGATTTTCCCATAACACCTTTTCGTTATCCTTGCCGTAAACTAGTCGCACAGGTACAAAGCAGCTTTGAAAAATGTTTGCATCAGAGTCAGCCTCATTTCCAAGCTTTTGTTTATATTGTGCTTGCTGGGATCCATCGCAGCCCCATTTACATATCAACTTCAAAGTTTTCCGCTCTTGCTCTTTTATTGTTGATAAGACCTCTTCTAAGAATACCGCTAAGCGCCTAATGGTAATATCAATTAATGGTTGCAGTTGGATTTCGGCGCAGGTATTCGCTACCGTGCACGTTTCTGGAAGAGGATAACACTCTTTTTTTGCTTCTTGCATTAAGCTATAGCATGGAAAGAACTTTTTGTTCGTGTTTCTTATAATTTCATATTGTCCTCTTGTTAAGTCTGCATCTATAAACATTTTTAAAGCTTCCATGGGGGTTAGACGCTTTTTTGTATTTCGTTGCACGGGTCGGAGAGCTCATAATATCTTTGAGCACGTGGGAAGCATCACGTTTTCCCGATTTACTTAATTCAACTTGAGCTACGTGAAGTATTACACCATCTTCTAGATTAGATCGGATCCCTTCCGTTTTTCTTCTTTTGGTCCTTTCGCTAGATTCCCCAAACGATTTACAAGGGCGACCTGGACGATTTGCCGTTGTGACTGGAATTTCGAATGTACCTTCCAGCCAAAGTTGGTTGTTTTTCAAAAAAACCTTTTCTATTTTGTGAGATTTAATCCACCTTTGCTTCATTTCCGATTTAAAATGGGCAAAATAGTTTTTCAGTATTTTTAACTGATCTTTAGTAAGATCGTCACTAGTGAAAAGGTGGTCTCTCAAAAAACATAGTTTTTCTTACAAATTGCGTAAATTTTCATTTTTCATAATTTCAAAGAGAGATTTATGAGGCACTATTCTCACTCCGGAAGTACCCACTTTATCTGGAACAAGTAAATATTGTTTTTAGACATAAATACTTTTTTTCACAAATTTAGCTTATTTTGACCATGAAATTCAATGTTCTACGTTTTTGCGCATCCGCGCTATTCCGCAGCTAATTTATTTAGTATTCGTTACTTAAGAGTCTATAGTTTTTATATAAATTACAAAAGTTGCCGGATCTATCCCGATACTAAAACAAATAGCTTCCTAAACATGAATTTCTTAAAATAATATTCATAATTCAGGCGTTATTTCTCGACTACTAAAAGTATATTAAAATAAAACAAATTTTAACAAATATTCTTCTCTCAAATATCTTCTTATTACATTTGGATTGTCACATACCTGTAGTTTCCGAATCCATTTCTATTTTGCACCAGGTAAACACAAAAAACTTCAGTTTAACACACAAAGTTAACGCTTTTGTAAATAGCCGATAAGAGACACGTACACAAGGTTCAATGATCAACTTTCGACTGAATTTACCTGATAATGCGCAACGGAGGAAGGGTGGGGGTGGCGGTCTATTGTTTGTTGGAATGTCCCCTGCCTCAGGTAGTCAATGTAATTAGCATTCCTTAAACTTTGTTATTTTGACTTTTGGCCGCCTAGATAATTAAAATACCCCTATGTGCAATGTCCGAGTAGACGCTAACGCTCTGTGCAATTTTATTCGCTTAAAAGTTTCGCATGCTCCTCCCACTCGCTCAAGGTCGCTGGCACTTATTGTCGCCTTAAACGCATTTAGTGATTATTGGTACAAGCGGGCCTTAATGCTCAAAAATCTGTGGTTACTAACAACTGCAAAAGGTTACTGCAAGCAAACCTTTTATTTATTAACAAAAACTAAAGTCATCAAAACATTAGGTTATTCATAAAAAAAAACAATAACATCAAAACGATATTTTAATTTACTAACACTAAATGAAGAATGTTATTGTCATGACTACTAATTTAACGTAATTAGGCACGTTCGAAGACCTACGCTGCGTTTGCGCACACGTAGCTGTGACGTAGCATTGCGTGTGAAATATCACGTCATTATGATGCATTATACATGTGTGTGTGCATAATCAGTTTTGTTTGTGTTATTGGGTGTGTATAGACGATCTCGTAATTGCTTTACTTTTGACCAGACATGTCAACAAGTGGTTTTATTTTCTTTATTAAAAAATTCTAGTCAATTGAAACTTCCTGAACCTTCCTTCCTTTTTGAACTCTCCTGTCACAGGTCTACTGGAACAAATTTGTAATAAAATAACCAGGGGCTTTGTTTTCTTCTATATTTATGTATATTTCTCTATAAAGTGTGTTATGTTGATGTTAAGGTTGAAAGGGTCACATTAAGGGGAACCACTACGGTAACCCGCGAAATTCAAATTGTCAATTTGCAGGTCAGTGTCAGGTTGTATGTTGAACAAAATATGATTCGCGACCGTAACAAGTATGTATTTACAGAATTATAATCATTAAAATCATCAATAAAACCCTCTAAGTTCATATAATCCCATTGACTGATTATAGTCATTCAATAGGCAAACCTACAAATTGCAAAAAACGTAAGAAAAATTGAATTTCGCGGGTTACCCTGGCGCTTCCCCCTTATTAGTTCTTGACGTTTTATGATCTGCAAGTGACATGCACCATTAGGGTGGTAAACCATAGCTCGCCGTCCGGTAACGACCAGGCCCGGGTCGACGGCGCGTTGTATTTCACGCGCGCTTCAAAGAGATGTCAGCGCACATTGACGGGGTTCGTTAGAGCCGATGCCTGCCAGGGTCGCGGGTTTGTCCGAAAGGGTTACCCTGGCTCTGGCACACAGGCAACTGAAGGAACACGGGTGGGCTTTAGTCAGTAAAAGTCTGTCACGCCCTCTCGCTCCGCCCGGATCGGGAGAAGTTGTTTGATGATTTCCCACCCAAAAAAAAAAGGAGTGGTAAAGCAATTATGAGGTCGACTATACCTAAATACTTTAGAAATACCTTATCTAACTGATGATGTGAAGAAATAATGTGTAATTGGTGGTCGCATTTTTGTTGTTGAAGAACCTTTTTATTTAATTTCTGAAATCTGTGAGCACACAATGGTGCGGTTTAGGGCAGGTTTAGCGTAATTACAAAATCAATATCATTAATGTTGGGGTAAAATACTGGTACCTGCCTATTTTTCTTAGACCTGCTGTAACACTATCATTTTAGGGCTCCCTTTAAATTTTATGTCTCCTATGATATTACACTATCATAATGTCTCTCCTAAACACAGATTACTCAGTGATCTAAGCTAAGAGAGCTGCGATGCCCTAAAAATTCGTGGTCCCTACACCATGAAAATAATTATGCATATTTTGGAAGTCCCTCATGTACTACAAAACCTTCATATAAGTACCTAAATAAATAATAATTATTTTTATATTACTTTTTATTTCTCGGGACCCTGGGGTCCCAGACCTTTGGAAGGCGTACGAAGTGCCGAAGCTAACTTGCGTAGGTCCGTTAGACGTTTTTAATGAAATGTGGGACCAACCGACGATTATCCTTGTTCGCACGATTAATTAGTATTATAAATTTACAATATATCTATGACTCATAGATATTATGACTGTGAGAAGTATATAATGATTCATTTGTGAGCTTCGGTATAGTATATGTGTATTTATACGAGTATATAAAAGTTATGATCATATTATACACACATCAAAAGTGTCTAGGGATCAAACACGATGTTGCTAGTTACTAAAAATCAGTTTTTTTATTTATATTTTTTGTAACTCCTATGGATGCTTTTTTAGTAAATTTTGTCATTTGGATTTCGGTCAAAATATGAAAATCATCTGTCAAAGCGAATTCCTATATAATCCTCCAAATCAGTAAAACTTCTGCCATACTTCTGAGTGGAATCAATACAAAATAACGTTATTATGGAGAGAAGACGTCATTTGAGCCGAGAAGAAATGGTCAGAACCGTGGGAATGTTGGAAGCTGGTTCTCGGCAACGTGCTGTGGCATTCGCTCTGAGCACTACGCAGAGTGTTAAAAGTCGACTTTGGACATGTTACCGCATCGCTGATGGCAGCGTGGCAGAGCGACATGGAGGACGAGCTCGCACCACCACACGCAGATAACATCGTTACATACAAATTACTGCTCGACGAAATAGTACAAAGATATTGATGATGTTGGTTAGGAGGCTTCCTACCTCTTCAGGGATATTAATAAACCATCAAACCATAATAAATCGCTACCACGTGTACCACCTCATGAGCACCGCAATCGCAGAGCCCGTTTACAATGGGCTCGTGAACACAGAAATTGGACAGAAGAAGAGTGGCGTTTTGTGTGTTTTTCTGGTATGGGGCCAGATACTAGACGTACACGATAATGGAACACCCCTGGACGGCAAGAACTTTTAAAATCATGCCAACAAGTCCATGCATACAGTGGTGGAACAATCATGATATGAGCGGGTATTTGGATCGGCGGAAGAACTGAACTGATTTGGATCAGGGGCAATCTCAATGCACAGATTTACGCTGAAACGATTCTATCAAATGTTGTCATTCCTTTGTGGACTCAATTTGGTGCTTAATTTCTACTTATGCTTGATAATGCACGTCCACACACTGCCAGAGTCGTCGCAAACATACTTGCCGCAGCTAATTTCAAAGTCCTACCATGGCCTGCTCAATCGCCAGACTTGAATCCCATTGAGCACGCATGGGATGTTTCAAAGAAGAGCTCTGCGAAATATGGGTGCCGTACACACACCAGAAGACCTCTTTCGCCTGTTATTACGATGGACGTGGGCGGACATTCTGCAACATAATTTGGATGAACTCATATTGAGTATGCCGCCGATTCGCTGCAAGTCTGTTATACGCGTTAACGGCGTAAATACAGACTACTAATTGTTTATTTTACGCAATAAAAACCTTTTATTTTTATCTTTTTGTCACATTTTAATATCAGGAATAACTAAGGTGAAAAATCAAGAATAAGTAAACATCGTGAGTCTTTATTAATGCAAAAGCAGAGAGTACTTCGTCGATCTACACATACGAGAAAAAAAAAACAATCTAAATAGACATTTTTATTTAATTTCAGTAGGGCAATTTTCCTACCGGGGTCGCGGATTGTTCGAAAGAGTTACCGAAGCCCTGGCGCACAGGCAACTGAAGGAACACGGGTGGGTTTTAGTCAGTAAGAGTTTGACACGCCCTTCCACTCCGCCCAGAGCGGGAGAGGTCATTCGACGATTTGCCACCCCAAAAAAAAAAAAATTGTAGGGTAATTTTCCTACCGGGGTCGCGGATTGTTCGAAAGAGTTACCGTGGCCCTGGCGCACAGGCAACTGAAGGAACACGAGTGGGTTTTAGTCAGTAGGAGTCTGTCACGCCCTTCCGCTCCGCCCAGAGCGGGAGAGGTCAATTGATGATTTCCCACCCAAAAAAAAAAATAATGTAGGGCATTTTTTTTTTATAATTTTATTACTAAACACCTTTGATGTGTGTACATAATAATGTAATTCATTTTTCGTCATAAGACATAATTTGTCTAAATTCAGCTGACATTGTGACATCGCTCCAACAAAATGGCTGAGGCAATTTTATGTCAATTAAGTTGTAATTATTATAACCACGTGGTTGTTGATATGTAACTTCATAATTTGTTTTTTATTGTGTTGCCATGAATTAAATCCCCGGTTTCAGTAAAAAGGAGTGACATGGGCAGAAGAATAATCTTGTTTTATCATCGATATTATCATATTCCATATTTTTTTTTTATGGTTTTTCCATCTGGAATTTCTGGGTAGCAGTCCTGAGTTTGGATTTGTGCCCGGTTGATGCCAATAGGCTCGCCCCCTATTACATGGGACTTATACATATCTGGCGAAATGTGGGTGTACTATAGGTACACCTCTGCCTAACCCTTCGGGGTGTAAAGGCGTGATGTTATGTTGTTGTATCAGCATTTAAGGAGACATATATTTCCGTAATTATAAACGATCAAAATTTAGGCGCAATCTCACGTCAGCGACTGTCAAAGTAAAAAACTTGTGAAATACTTAAGTAAATTAGAACTATTATTTAATTATTATTAATATTATAAAGGGATAAAAATGTTTGTTTGTATGTAGGGGAGCTACCAGCCGGATTTCCGGTAACGGTAAGTACCCACGTACCCAAAATTACATTCTCAAGTTTTTTAACCGATTTCAAAAAACGTCAGAAGCTAGGTGCACGGTTCCAATTGGTTGTTTCCTATGGAGATGAGCCGGCAAGAAACTCCACGGTTACTCTCTTAAAAATAAGGGGCTTTTACAATGTTTCCAATTACAGTGTTGATAGATATGGGAGGACAGTGTAAGCCTGTCAAGAAGTAACATGTACTCAACAAAATATAAAAAGGTCCACAAATCTAGTCTACAAGTTAGGTCTACAAAACTCACATTCACAAAATATAAAAGAATCTATATAAAAATAAAAGCCTATTTAGACTAAATGGCATGATTGCCATTACTACTGAAACACATCGGAATCAAAATCCTATCCACAAAAGCCATAAATAAGGAGTTGAAATAAGAATCCGAAGTATATAATGTCAAATAATGAGATTATGTCAAAGATGTAAGTAAAAAGAAACAAAAAACTTGTAATTTGGGAAGTAGTAGTTACTATAAGTATCTACACCTCTGGCCAGCCCTGCGGACATTACAGGCGTGATATTATGTTATGATATTACATAAAACTCATCAATTTCATAACATTAATTGTCTAATTATATGCAAACGAATGACAAAGCCGTGACCTGCTACACTAGCACTTTTTTTAATACTAATCACATGAGACCCATTATGTGTGTACAAGATACATGTTTACATATCAAACAACAGTTGCTACATAAAAAGACGCAAAGACGCATCAACACACCAATTCCGTTGCGTCCACGGTCTGAATCGAACGCATTCGTGCGTCGAGTGCCCTCGCGAACGCACGCGTTGCAATAATCGGTGTGTGACTAAAGTGGCTGTAAGCCAATAATTGTGTATTTTCGGATCTTGTATCTTCGTGAGTATTGTTTGATTCCTGTATTGTTATTGTTTGTGTATGTATCGGTGTTTTGGCGAAATCGTTTATGTGGAAAGCGGTGATAGTTTTTCGTGGGAAGGGAAATGTTATACGGTTTTCTGAAAATCTTTGTTTGGCTTTGAAATTGTAAACAATGGCATTACTTAACGTTTTTTTTTTAAATTAAATGTTTATTAATAATTTTATTTGTTATGTAGGTAATAGATTATTACAGTTACTTTAATAATTTATTTGTTAAGAAATTAATTAAGATTAATTTTATTTTATTATCGGTTTCTTTTTCAACGCGCACTAACATTTTCTTGTTTTTGTAAGCAAAATTATGTAAGCAAGTTTTCCATCTTTGTTTACCTTGGAAAACTAGTAACCTATTTCAATTAGATAGGCAGGCCTTTTTTAGCCAACAACAACAAAGTTCAACAACCACAACTACAAGTAGGAACTATTATTTTCTTACCACTATTGTGTTTTGACCAATTAGGTAGGGTAGGTATCGATCAAGGTATCGTTAAGATCGCTTTTAGCGATAAAACCGCCCATTGTGTCAGCCTATGTAAATTTTCTACATTTATATCTGTAATTTTTATGGTGTGTAATTGTCATAATAAAGAGTATTATTTTCTATTATATTCTATCGAAACCACACAAATTTTAAATAATGTTTTTTTTTGTTATAAAGCTATGTATATTTACCGGCAAAAAACACCTTAGTTCCAAAAAACGTAATACAGGTTTACAAAACACGTAACACTTTACCATCTTAAAGTTTGGACGGCAATATTGATTCCCTTTTCTTCGATTCCAACGATTTCATATCCGTCTTTTATCCTTTTTTCTTCTTCTTTGGCAACTGAGCCGATTTATAGGTATTGTACCTACTAATTTTGACTCATGTCATCACTGTCAAATGTCCTTTGCAAACAGAGGCAAACAGCATCATTAATTAAACGCAGTGTTTTATCTGTGTCACTATACACAAAGGGTCGTTATTATCAAATCAATGTTAATTGCCAGTATTTCTGATGACAAAATCCTCCATGCTCAAAGAAAGACCGTCTCAATTCCTTGAACTAAGACTTGTGTGTTTGTCGTTTGGCAATCTGCCTGACCCTGAAAGGTTCATCCGCATTGATTTTCGACGAAAGTTTATAAGACAATACTTTGTTTATATCAACTTTTTAAAGTATTGAGAAATACGTGTATCGATTTTTGAAGTTAAGCGCACATTACAGCCGCAATGGTTTGGCCCAAAGCTGATGAGCCCAAAGATGTGCGATAGTTCATATAAAATTTGCGAAATTGATGTAGTAGGGTTCTTTTTCTTCTTTAGCGTTTTGGTTTCCGCTCTTAGTCCTTCAGGTGTTCCATTGTACGTGGACTATGGCGGCTATCGGTGGTTATTCCAACCAGCCCACCTCCCTCCAGATGTTGATTTTGTCTCCAGGTCTGCTGAGAACATTGTGTAAGATCTGGGTGACGCTTGTGCATTCAAAGAGCACATGCGCAACGATTTCCTCAGCCTCCATGCAAACCCTTCATAGAGGACTATCCGTTATGCCTAGTGTGTGGAAGGGTTTGTTTAGCGAGTGTTTAGTAGGGTTTGCAATGTGATATGGCCCACGTGTGCTTCAGCCTTAAGTATTATGAGCCAACAGCAACCCACTGCTAGATATACGAGTATGCCACAGTAACTGTCACCGTAGCTGAAATTGGCTTGGGAATGTATTTTAAATATATGCCACTCCAATCATACGTCTTTTAACTCGATCCTTGGCTAGTCTCATTCAGCTGCTACCATCTTGCGAAGATCTCTGCTTCACCTAGCCTAAGGGCGTCTTACCCTACGTTAGCCGATATATGGTCTCTTCTCAAGAACACCACCCCAACAGCCATCGGTTCTACGGCAAATATGGCCGGTCCTTTACCACTTCAGCCGCTTATTTTAATAGTGTTATTCTGTAAACATCAATTCGAAATTCAAATAGTGTCAAGTTGTAAAACTTTAAAAGGAAAGTTGACCTCGTTGTTGCTATATCACCCTAAGATTGAATCTCACTTGCTCTTCATAAAACGCTATGGTCTATTTGTCTATGTGACAGTTAGAGAGTTTCAACTTAAGTTTCAATTAACTGGGAGTTATTGTCAAAAATGGTATGGTCAACAGTGGCATCTTTACTTCCCATGAGCAAAGGAGATGTTTCAAAATCGGCAAGGTCTATATACAGTACCTCAAAATAAAGAGAAAAATCCGTAGAGTTCGGGAAAAATACAGATAATTCATTTAAATGTATACTGTTGTGGTAGTTAATTGATAATTATTGATTATTCTTATCGGCTTTCAACATTTCGTCCCACCGATTTAGTTACTCTGTGCTTAAAAACAATGACAGTAAACCACAGATCGACCAATGACCATAGAAAGAGAACTGTCAGCTGTCACAACAGTGTCAATAAATATGTCAAACGTCATTAATCAATCAAAATGACAGCTTACCGCCATGACGGGTTTTTGTTGTGTGTTGCAATTTCAAGTGTAATTTCTTGTGGTTAACCAGCAAACAAAGCCCTTTTAAAGTAATTGGAGTGTTTCCCTATTTTTATTAAGTACAAGCTGACCCGACAGACGTTGTCCTGTCTTAACTATGCATGTCATATGTCGTTTAGTTTTAGTTTTGACTATTGACTAAAACTAAAACTATCGACTCATTTATCAACCGATCCATCTGTGTTAAACGATATTTGCAGCGCGCATTCTGTCAATCGCTGACAGTTATTTCAAACAACTGACAGTTACCTATGTAAAATTAATATTGGCGTTAAGTTTTCTTAAATTTTGTAACGTTCCGATCAACTTCCTTATTTTTTTATTTCTTATGATCCTTCTCCTGACAATAACGAACACAACAACAAAAAAATGAGTGTAATCAGTCCAGTCCTTCACGCGTGATGGCGTGACCAAGGGAAATACCAGGCTCAATACATCCTTTACCCATGATTTACTTAAATATTTCTCGATTATTCCTAAATATTTGTTGCCGCCATTTAATAACAGAACGATGCAAAAGTAGAAAAACGACTATTTGTAACAGATTTTTAGTAATCGAGAGATATCTAAGTACAGTTATGATGGGTAAAGTTGCTCATGGAAAGTAAAGATGTCACATTTGACAATATATATTAATATACCTATTTCGACTATACCTATACTTAATCAATCTGCCTAGCACTTTCCCAACTATTTTAGGGTCGGCTTCTAGTCTAACCAGATGCTGCTGAATACGAGTATTTACATGGAGCGACTGCCTATCTGACCTCTGTAACTGGGTAACACGATATCCCTTGGTAAGACTGTTGTCAGACGTTTTGTCTTCTAATTACCAGCAGGTTTTGCATGAAGCTTTTTCTTGGTAGAATAGACATAGCTACTTCTATACAAAGTGACATTTCGTTTCTCCATTTTTGACATCGCACCGTAAAAATCTTTCTACAATCTGTCATTTTGTCTTTCGTTTCTACCGATCGTTGTCTAGGTCCGTTTTTAACCGACGAAAAAAAAGGAGGAGGTTCTCAAGTTGACCCGTATTTTTTTTTTATGTAGACTTTTTCAGAAGTAAGTTTTCTATCCCAAACTCAAACTCAAATTCAAAGCATTTATTTCAAATAAACCATTTACAGGCACTTTTGAATTGTCAAGGGGTCGGTCCAAACTGTCAAAATCACACTGACAACTGACAGTTGTCTAAGGTAGTGAAGACAATTTGATTTTGTAAGCGCCATGCTAAAGACAGTAGAAAACTCTTTACTCGACGGCCACAAAGTATAAAAATGGAATGGAAAAATGGAATATTTCGCTTTTTGTATGGAAAATGTGAAAAATTATTACCTACATGTTTTGTTTTAGGGGTTTCATAAAGGGGGTCGAAATTTTCATATTTTTTTCGAGATATCATCAAAATAAAAGAAAAACGTGAATAAACTACTGAATTTCGTAAAAAGTGCAGTTGACTCTTTCTACTTTGCTGCCGTCGTACTGTCTTCACGGGACGTCATTTTTGTCTATTCTTCCGTCGACAAAACGGTGCTCGTGTTAAGTCTGCTGTAAAGACTACACCTATTGAATGGAAATATTCATAGATTATGTTTTGTTTATAATATAGGTATGAAAGGACATTGAAATGCATTGATTGTGGTTCCGTAATAACTCATTAATGGTTTTTTTTATAATAGGTAGGAACGAACAACAAGAAAATTGTTTCTTTAACACAATTGTTAACATTACCGTCTATTACCTTCTAGTTTTTGTCTTCCATCTATGTCACCTCTAGTGTAATACCGTATTTATCAATGTTAATAGATCTTTCATTTACTTACAATTACGTATTAACTGGTACCAAAAACTGACAGAATTGCTGATAAGCTAAAGTAGCGTATAATTAAAACGAACCAAAACTGTTTTCTTGTGTCTTTTTTTTTCTAACACTCGTATTTTATTCATTCGTATTTTGACCGAAATGTTTTGAGAGAATATCATTTTCATAGTGTTTGATTGTCACAGTACGTATTCTAGGAGGTAATTTGTTAGACCTTTTATTACATATTTTTAAAATTTTATACATGTATACTCACGCCTTCTTCCCATGACGGTAGACAGAAACTACAGAACGCCACCTACTACGATCCTTAATATACTCCTTTTGCTAAGTTAACATTCATACATCTGGTCATACATGCACGCCGGTTGCGAGTACTACGCACCTGACCTTTCTGAAGAACATCACCAATAAGGTAACTATATGTCCTTTTAGGGCGTCCCCTCCCGGCATTTCCAGTAACATCCGCCTTGTAAATACCATTGTTGGTCACCTTTCATTCATCCTCTCAACATGACCAAACCATCTAAGAATATTTAAAAAATTAATACTATCGTTTATTTGAAAGAAACATGTTATACTCAAATGGTATTAGTGTACTTTAAGTTATCAAGTGAGACTTCTTCATTGGTTCAGTGGTTACAAGCGCTACAGCTGAGCATGAGGTCTTGAGGTCGATTCCCAGGTCGGGCAGTGTTATTGGGTTTGTCCATCACGAATTTCTCAGTAGCAGCCCGGAGACTAGATTTGTGCCCGGTATATGGCAATAGGCTCGCCCCCTATTACATGGGACTTAAAACGTAACCGACGAAATGTGAGTGTAATACGTACCCCTCTGCCCAACCCTCCGAGGAAACCAGGCGTGATGTTACGTTATGTTAAGTTTTAAGTGAAATGTATATACTTTATTTAAATTCTTTTGTATACCGTATAGTCTCATAACTACGTTTTATCAACCCCCGACGTAAAAAGAGGGGTATTATAAGTTTAATCGCTATATGTGTGTGTCTGTCTATGGCACCGTAGCTTTTAAACGGGTGAACCGATTTGGATGCGGTTTTTTTATTTGAGAGCAGGTTTTCTAGCGGTGGTTCTTAGACATGTTTTATCAAAATCGGTTCAGCCGTTTCAAGGCCATCAGCTCTTTTTTGTGTCGAGGGTTATTTAATTATTCCTATTATACAAAGTGTAATGGAAATACCTGAAAACCTGGAAAGGGGTAATACTTATCATAGGACAAAAAACGCAGGCGCGAAAAAAAAAAATTGCTGCTTCATACATTTATGTTCGCGTAACCCCTCCTATCCAAGGGTGATTTTTGTGGTGGCCGGCAGTCTCGACATAGATAGCGACGCTGTCGCAAACTACCGATCGCTAAATATTAAGGTGAATCGTCAGTTGTAGCCCGACAAATTTAAATTTTCTTTAAATTTGACGATTGATATGAAATTGATGATTATTATTCGATGAACATATAATTCCCACAGTCGGGAATCCCATTTTGATCAACATACGACGTAAAACAGAGCTGCAATTTGCAAAAAACTAAAGAAAATTTGAACTTTGCGGGCTACAACTGAGGATTCACCTTAATATTTAGCGATCGGTAGTTTGCGACAGCGTCGCTATCTAGGCGAGACTTCCGGCCCAGTGCGCAATAAAAAATCGTCGTGGGAGAAATCGTCCGTGCATATGAGGGTTTACTAGCTAAAATAAAGGAAACAGCTGATTTTTTTTGTCGCGATTCCTGCTTTGGTCCCGTAGTGAAAGTTGTTCATTATGATGGATACAATTACCCCTTTTCAGGTTTTCAGCTATTTCGAATACACCTTTTATACCAACACGTCCAACATCCTCATGCATCCAAAGGGTGAGATCTAAGATAGAAATAATGTGCCTAGTTTTCAGTAATTTTTTTAAGGTATTTGACAGTTTTCTTCTCAAACTCAAACCATTTATTTCAATTAAACCATTTACAGTCATTTTTGAGTTATCAAAGAGTCGGTCAGTTAGTCAGAAAGTTGAAGCTAGTTGCCCATTACAAAACGTAGATCTCTATGGAGAAGAACGGGCAAGAAACTCCAAGGACACTCTTTCAAAGAGTGTCCTTGGAGTTTCTTGTCCGTTAGTTGTTTCTTGGATTTGAATTTGATTGATGATTTGATTTGAATCCTTGATGATTTGATTTGAATCCTTGATGATTTGATTTGAATCCTTGATGATTTGATTTGAATCCTTGATGATTTGATTTGAATCCTGGGTACATTATTCTATTTGCATCTATATGTGAGAATGATGTAAAAAATATATAATTATTAAGAAACAATTCAAAATATAAGATTAATAACGTGGCAGTTAAGAGATGACCAATCTCAACTGACGGCGCCCGTTCACGAATATTCTATTTGATGGACTAATCGATGGTGTTACTAAAATAGAACCTCCAACCCACGTGATGCGGTACTAAGTACTAAAATCAATGATATTCAAGGCGAAAAATTCAAGGCGTGAGAAAACCTATGACTGAAACTTAGCTGACTAAATAGAAAATTACCAATAGTTAGTAAAATACTAGACATATTTTGTTTAAGTTTGGTTATTTTCAAGCATTTCCCTATAATACCTAGCACTTCAACTCAAAGACTTTTACTAAACGTCTAATGCCCGTTTTAAATGTAATGCCTAAATATTGTTGCATGTTGGATTTTCAACGCTCGGCTTAGCGCTGAGAGTTGCAAATCCAATAGTTGCAAAAATATGTAGCCATTCAATTAGGTGTCGCCTAGTTTTCGTGATAACGGATATGACGGTTGAGAATAGTCTAGATAATTGCACAACTGATGTAAAAAACAAACTCTTTGCATCCAAATGTATGTCATTAAAATATGAATCCTATTTGATGCATATTATGCAATTTAAACATAAACATCCAATAAAAGAGAAATACATGATAAGTCTGAATGAATACGTAATTACATGAAATAATATACCTACTGTCCATTTATTATCATAAGACAACACCTCAGGTGTAACGCACGTGTTTTCATAAAAGCGGGTCGAAAACGTGCCGATCGACAACTGTCATGTGCTATGTACACAATGGACAACGTTGGTCTTCACTTGTTTCGTGTCGGCAAGAGGTAACAGCGAATAATTAGTGCTGCAATAAAACGATTACCTAATTACTTACGCGTTTAAAAAGAAAAATAAAAAAATACGTTTATTTGCGGTAAATAAATATAAGATTCATTATCCCATTATCAACATCCGCAGCGCTACTTTACTCACCGGTGGGCATAGGCCTCGCTTTTCATATTTTAAGGCGGTACCCCGACTAAAATCTTGCCATAGTGCGTTATTCAGAGGCACTCACTCTCACACACAACACAACTCATTCACTATGGGTATTTAACTACATCTAAAAGCACATTATTAATGTTCGTTATCCTATCATCACATTGCTCGTTCTTATTTGTTTTTAAGTGTTGTAAATACATTTAAAATCCCCTTATAAAAAAGTGACTAAAATTATTGATTGATGCATCTTTTCTTAAAGGTGATGTTCTAATAATTTAAGGATTACTAAATGGATAGAGAGTTTAAAAATCTAAATAATTGTCGTTTTATTTTATTTCAAAAGTTCACTTGTCTTTTTTTATTAAAATAATTGAGAATTCTATGATAAATGAGCGTGCGCAGGGAGCGGGACAGAGCGAGACTCAGCGACGGAACAGAGGAGGACCGAACGCTCGAGGGCGTTTGGTCAGGGAAGCGCCTTAATCCTCACGCTTCACCTCATCCAGGTTCTTATATCGTCCGCCCATCTCGCTGCTGGACAACCGACATAGCGTCTTCCAGTCCTTGAACGCCACTCGTTCACGACCTTACTTCACCTGTCATCGTTATCCCACTAAACAACATCTGACTAGCGTTTTTCCAACTATGCTGGGGTCGGTTTCCAGGCTAACCAGATGCAGCTGAATACCAGTATTTTACATGGAGCGACTGCCTATCTGACCTCCACAACCCAGTTACTGGGTAACATGATACCCATTGTTAAGCCTGGTTGTCAGATTTTCGAGGATTTCAGTTTTGACTACCCGTAACGACTGTCAAAGATCTTTAAATCTACTTACTGAATTATAGACTGACAGATAATTTTGAGCCTAAATTACTCAAGAATAAGCCATTGAAGACAGAAACTGTGTTTTTTTTTAGATATCGGGAAGTCGCCTATTTTAAATTTCTCAACGCAATTTCCTTTTGTAACTTACCTACGACACATTAGGAAAGTCCATTTGGGCAATACTTAGTTATAAAGCAGGTAATTCCTAGTACCTAAATTCGTCTTGTTCATAAAATCATACTCAAATTTAGAGGCACTTTTGAATTGTCAAGCTGTCGGTCAGTCAGAAAGAGGAAGCTAGTTGCCCAGTCCAAAGCTTTGTAGGTTCCTATGCACTAGAACGGCCAAGAAACTCCATGTACACTGTTTTTAATGACTATATTGATACATAGTAAACGTCATTGCATCTGTGTATATAAAACGTTTGTTCGATACCTGTGACGATGCAAGTTCAGTGCCAAATGTACTGTCTATGTCATGTCTATCTATATACTTATCTGTGTAGATTTATTCGAAGATAGTTTCGTCATTATGTTACATGGTGCCTAATGGCATGATTTGTGTCTATTTGAGCCAGATCTGATAATTTTCATTTATTACGGGAATTGTTTATTTACTTACCTATATTTGGGTTTTTAATTATTTTGTGGGTAACGCGTGTGATAACGGTTCAGCAATAATAAAATCAACTAAATAGAAGACTCATGTTATAGATGGGTTTTGCATTGTTATCGCCTTTAACGAAGCTAAAGTTTGTGCTACGTTCACGATATTAGGTAGTACAACGTCAATGTCTTAAAACGGTAAATTATTTTTTATTCCTGCTCCACAACCGATACATTTTAGTCATTAATATTTTCCCTCAAACTCAAAGCATTTATTTAAAATAAACCTATTACAGGTCCTTTTGAATTGTCAAGGGGTCGGTCAGTCAGAAAGATGAAGCTAGTTGCCCATTCCAAAGCGTAGTAGATTCCTATGGAGAAGAACGGGCAAGAAACTCCACGGAAACTCTTTTTAATCAAACAATTGTTACAAAAAAATTGGTTACATTATTCATGTTGAAATTATACATGTTCTTATAATATAAATAATACCAGCTTATTACTGTTCCACTGCGGGGTAGAGGCCTCTTCTCATACAGAGAAGGCACGAGCATTGATCACCATGCTTGCTCAAGACGGGTTGGCGATTTCAGACTTATATTAACTACAAGTCCAGGTTTCCTCACGATGTTTTCCTTCACCAATGTCAGTATTGTCGAAGATAAACACAGAAAGTACCTACATTAAAATTGAAAAGTCTCATTGTAACTTGCCAGAATTTGTACCCACCTCGTGCATGAGAGGCCTTAACCATTAGGCCATTTTCCTTAAGGCGGAACCTTCAGGGTAGTCCGCGAAATTCAAATTTTCTTACGTTTTTTGCAATTTTCAGGTCGCTGTTAGGTTGTATTTTGATTAAAATATGATTCCCGACCATAACAGCTAAGGCTCTACAGAATTATAATCATTAGCATAGTGCCTATAGTGCCTATAGTGCCATATAGTAGCCTATAGTGTTCCCACTGCTGGGACACAGGCCTCCTCTCTTTGAGAGGGAATGGGCTGTAATCTACCACGCGGGCCCAGTGCGGGTTGGTAGATGTCACATTTCTTCGAATTATTGGTTCTAGGACATGCCGGTTTCCTCACGATGTTTTCCTTCACCGTTTTGAGAGCAGTGGTGATGAAATTATATACACAAAGTAAAGCGCCTGGCCTGGGTTCGAACCCACAACCTATATCTCGTAAGTCGGGGCCGATACCATTGGGCCACCACTGCTCTCAAATCAAATCATTAGAATCAGCAATCCATCTCTATAAGTTCATATTACCCTATTGAATGACTATTTCATGAAATCTTGACATTTGAGGGCAATTCTAACTTAAGGGGACTACATGGCCTAAACGCAAATTTATAATACCTAAAAATATATGATCCACTGCAATAATCAAAATTAGAAAAAAATATGATATTCTGCAGGATATATGCTAGTTAGATAGTGTGTTGAAAACATAATATAGTTAACTTGATATGATAGAAAAAAATCACGAAGATACCACTAAAAAAAAATTGTAACGATTAAAAACCATACTAATATACATGTAAACATTCAGATTTTTTGTCAGATTATTCTACAAGCCACATACTAACGTAATAGTGTTTTATTTTTTTTGTCCAATGAATAGATTTCTTGTAAATCCATAATTACTTCATATATTCATAAAGAAGGAGACGCGCGATGACACAACGCTGGTAATTTATAGCAAATATAAATTACCAGCGTTGTGTCATCGCGCGTCTCTTTCTTTTCTATGCAATCCGACAGTGACCGCGCTTTAGCTCTTGTAAGTCCCTTACGGAGTTGTATTGCTGATCTAATGATTATAATTCTGTAAGGCCATATTTGATACGGTCGCGAATCCTATAGATCACCATACAACCTGATACTGACCTGCAAATTGCAAAAAACGTAAGAAAGTTTGAATTTCGCGGGCTACCTTGGCGCATGCCCCTTAATAGTTTTTTTTTTATAAGGAACTCCTGTAAGGTAATTGCCTAGCCACTGCACCAATGGGGAACCAAGTCTCACATATTGTAGCATTCCTAGCTTGTCACTTATACTTGCTATGACACCTAGGAATCCTAGTGTAGGTGTTAAAAGTGTCTGCTTCCTTCCATTAGTCTAACACCACTATAGGATGACAGGCTACTGACATAAATTACTATTTATGTTGATTTTTGTAATGCACGTTGCTGAAGTGTGCTAAAAATAGAAGCAGTCGCAGTTTTAGCTAAGTGTGTAGATATCTCTGTTTGTCGGAACTGTAGGTAATGGTGTTTTTGGCTCGTCCTCGAAAATTTTATGTAACGTGGACGCATTTACTAATAAATTTGCATTCGACAGCCAAACACAGTACCACGTCCGGTAGGTACTGTGAAGGTTGTTTGCGAAAAACGTTGTCATCATGCAGACTGGTAGAAAAATGACGCTGGTTGCCTAGATCACTCAAGCGAATTCATAATCAGTTTCAAAATTGAATCGGTGATTGTTATTTGTGAAACAGATTTTTCGATAGGTGAGTCAAAGAGAAAAAGGTCTCTTGAAAAAAATTGCTGAAATTTAGTATTGCTTCTTATGTTTTCATGTAGCGTCTATACCGTATAGGTTCCGTTATAAGTATAATCAAGTTTCAACAATGTGCGATGAAGGCACACCTTGGTTTTGTTCCGCTAGGGAATCGAATCACCGACTAAATGCATAGGCTTTCTACATTTTCCCTCACAAACACACACACACACACACACACACATAGGTACATAAACTTACGCCTTCTTCCCATGGGGGCATTTTCCCTCATTTACGACATATTCCTAGACATTCTCTTTTCTCGCATGACAGATGATTTTCTCGTCATAGACGTGACAATAGTCAAATTTGCTTACATCAATAATAGAACGGCACTTATGCGAAAAAGTGCCTTTTGCATGGCTCCGAAAATTATCAGTGATGTAGCGTTCAAAGAGAAAGTTATTAATTTTCTATCTGATAAAGCCTATTATCATTTGAATGAGTTTTTTGATGAGACATTTTGATTATGATTTACAAATTTATTATTTTTAATGTTTATAATTACATTATCATGACATTTTAAAATAATTTGAGTCGCAGTGACATTATAAATTATTTGATTAAAGGCTCGTGAATACTGGCGCGACGCGACAGCGTACACAAAGGCACCGCGTGCAGCGCGACGGGCGGCGCCTTTGTGTCGGGCTGTCGCGTCGCGCCAGTGTGCACGATACTTTACATGCCATTGTTTAAGGCAAATGTGATGATCTGTTTTAATCTTTACTTTTAAATTCTCTTTCATGCTGACAATTTGTGTTGTATGTATTGTACTCATGTTTGAGTAAATAAATGGTTATCATAAAATATCTTATCATAGGTACCAATCTCCTGAAAAAACAATCATGATCATTTGCCCAGATTTTCCTAACTATCTTGGGGTTGGCTTCCAGCCCAGTAGCTGAATACCAGTCTTTAACATGAAACGGGTTACTTGTTCACATTTACTCCTAACTGATAATATTGTCATTACAGTTACTCCTGAAAACTTAATAATATGATGGTTAACAATCATAAATGACAAATGTTCCGGACCCAAGCTATGCTAAATCACCAATCGAAACCAACAAAGCCGTTGACTGAATCCATTAAAATTCGAAGGTCAACCGTTTAATACTAACGAAAACGCGATTATACTATATATACTTTAGAATTCAGTCATATATGTGGGCTCTACTGATGACATTATGTTTAAATTGTACTTCCTGTAAATTAAGCATTTGTTTTATCTTAATAAACTTAAAAACTGCATTGTTTATAGTGCATAGTTTATTTATTTATTTATTGTTGCATAATGTAGGTACACTCATTTACAGGCTAGGCTAAAACTTAAGAGTACAAGACCCCGTTGGGGCGCAGCAAGTATTATTACATTAACTTATATCTAAGTTAACATAGTAAGTAGTAAGTAAGTTATAGTTAACATTATATTGCCACTTACTAGATATCAATATACTCTATGTTTACAAACATAGAGATACTATTCCGGTGCATATCGGTCCTTGTTGATTGATTGCTAGTTCAAAGTCAAAATAAAATCCACCCAAAGGATGTTTACCATTTGTTAACCAAGGATCCCCTACTAGGAGACCCTACTACTGCTCTGCCACTAAGATTTTTCTAAATAATCCAACAGTTTGCTGAGTCGGTTAAGGCTAAGACCCCATTCGAGCATGCATAACATACTTACTAGGCTAACGAGGCAGCCGAGAGACATCACAAAACAATTAATGACAATCTAAGAACAGAATATGATGATGATGAAGAATTCATGGGGAAAATCGAAGACTCATTCATTACTGGACATGCTGATAGTAAATCACACGTCCCACGTATTATTAGTAAAACACATGTTCCATTACATAAAGAAAAGGGTAATAAACTCTTATTAATTAGATTCTTAGAACGGCTTTTCTTTTAGTGTCCCCTTTAACCTAAATATTACACACAGTCTGTCGCCAAAGCCGTATCTAACAGCGAACTAATTTCACTAGAATTGAGGAATCTTAAGTTGCATCAATGGAATCAACTACTAAACTGGAAATCAATTAGCATCGAGTCAAAACTCGATTAAAATTTTAATAGCTTAAATTCTTGGATTGGCATTACCTAGTGATTTGTTGAAAAGCACTGTTATTAAGTGCGTATAGGATGCTTATGATCAGATTATGTGGAGGACAAACATATTTTGAAATTCTTCTTCTCGAGTTTCGGCACCGAAATTCTGACGCGCAGTGTTCGGCGATATAACCAAGGCGTGTTACCCAGTAACTGGGTTGTAGTGGTCAGATCGGCAGTCGCTCCATGTAAAATACTAGTATTCAGCTGCACCCGGTTAGACTGGAAGCTGACCCCAACCATATATGGGAAAAAAAATTACATGATAATGAGTATCGTCACGAGTGATATGACAGTAGGTCTTTAAGAAAGTGGACTTCTTGTCTCATCGGCATATATTATGATCGCTCATGTTGTGGTTTAAATAAGCATAAGCCAGGCAACAAGACGATAGATCGAAACCAAGGGTGCCCCGAACATAGTCATTCGCCTAAATATAGCTCTCCCTAACTCGTAGAGGTTATTTTATTGCACTCAAGTTTACATGGTAGGCAATGAAATATAATATTTGCATATGTGCATTCATTATTTGCGTGCACGTGTGGTGTGACTATATGAATGATAGGCTGAGGAATGATGTGTTAAGACAACGGTGCGGTTTAAAAGAAGATGTAATGACAAAATTGAAAAGAGAATGCTTAGATGGTTTAGTCAAGTTGAGAGGATGAATGAAAGGCGACTAACAAAAGGTGTTTACAAGGCAGATGTGAGTGGAAATGCTGGAAGAGGACGCCCTAGGAGGACATATAGTGACCTTATTGGTGATGTTCTTCAGAAAGCTCAGGTGAAAGAAAATACATTTATTTAGCGCAGACTACAAAGTACACAACACAACATATACTAGTAAAAAAGAAAAATAAATTAAATAAAAAGTGCAAAGTGCGTTGTGGTAAATAGTGTTGTGCCTAGTACTTGCAACCGGGCGTGCGTGTATTGTATGACCAGATGGATGAATGTAAAGGAGGCAAAATGAGTATACAAGGCTCCTAGCAGGTGGCGTTTTGTAGTATCTGTCTACCTTCATGGGAAGATAGGGTAAATGTATGAATGTATGTATGTGTATTTGGCTCTTACGATACTGAAACTCTTAATACAAGAGCCAGGGCGGCACACATATTTATGTCCAGAACTATAAATTAAGAAATATTTTTTATTATAATCATGATATGGCTAAAAACGGAGTGACTACCGAGATGACGACTAATAGAGAACTATGGATGAAAAAGACATGTTGCGCTGACCCCAAGTAAATTGGAACAAGGGTAGGAGAAGAGGAGGGAGGGGGGAGGATGATGAGGATATAATAAAATTATAATCATGAAAATCGTTGATGTAAAAAAGAAAAGGGCCTGCATGTAGGTATGTGTCTACCTTTGTTTCAACTTGGTGATATTTCTACTAATTATGTATTTATAATTTCAAGATCATTACACATATGGCAGTTAGCCAACACATTCAATACTATAATTACTATAAATATTTAAGGTGAAAGCGTCTGTAGGTCAGTAAAGAGTGTAATTTATGATTTCTCACAAAACCTAAGCTCCGTTGTTTGTAAGGTCAATTTTATTTGTTCTTATTTTGGACCACCAATCATAGCTACATATTGATTTGACAGCAATTTACTGTTCAGACACCTGATTAAGCTCTAAAATCTACAGTCGGCTTCCAGTCTTACCAAATGCAGCTAAATACCTGTATTTTACATGGAGCCACTGCCTATCTGACCTCCACAACCCAGTTACTGGGTAACACATTACCCCTTGGTAAAACTGGTTGTCAGACTTTTGGGCTTCTGACTATCCGTAACAACTATAATGAATAACTTGTATAATTTATAATTTTTATGAAATTGTTTTTTATTTTATGTAGGTAACTACTTTAACACACACACTAATTTATTACTTGTGAAATTTTGGCAAAATCATTTACTTTTCAATATTTGTAAATATGTGAGCACCATGTACGAGTATCTATCTCATAATTAATTTACCTGTCATGCGTTATATTTAATTATTTTTACCTATTGTGGTATAGTAATTTTATTCTAGGTGCATCGTCTTCACATATAATATTAATGTATACATAATATTGTAAAACATTTTTAAAGGAGTAACGGTGGAGTTTCTTGCACATTCTTCTCCACACGAAACTACCTTTTGGAAGGGGCAACTAGAATCATTTTTTTTTTTTTTGTAAATTTTGACGTTCAAAAGTGCCTTTTATGTGCCTATTTGAAAGAAATGATTTGACTTTGACTTTAAACTGTCAAAGATCTATGAATGACAGCCGGGACCAACGTCTTAACGTGTTTTCCGAGCCACGGAGGGGTCTCAATATGTAATGGATGGTCACCCATCCACGAACCGACCGCGCCAAGCGTAGCTTAACCTTCGTTCGACCCGTATGGCTGTTAATAAATGTTGTGTTGTGTTGTGTTCCTTTTAGTCTGTGCTAAATAAATGTATTTTCATTCTTTATTATTAAGCCACGAGCCCCTCCTTTAAAATCCACAGAATAACAGTACAAAATGCAAATAACATTTTACACGAAGCATTTCCTTTACCGATACCCATTATAATATATCTTAGTACCTAACATACTGACAAGCATCATGATTTAATCACCAACAATCAGAGATCAACTTAAACTGGCCATTCAATACTTTAAAAGGATTTCCACCATAACCTGAGCTCTATAGGGCTTGGTTCACATCGTAACTTCGCGAGTATTCTAAGTAAATCAGAGGTTTATTTATAGAGATAGAGGCGATCTCGATAAGTCAGCGTAACGGGATAGGTTACAGGTTTTACAGGTTGCGCAGCGTTCATATAGGATGTTAGCGTAGCGTAGGGCTCCGTCAGTGTTGTAGCGGAAAGCGGTTAGCAGTTTTGAAAGAAAAGAAAGAAAGAAAATACATTTGTTTAGCACAGACTACAAAGCACACGACACATCATACAAGAAAAAAAAACCTTTTTAACAAAAACAATCAACCGACTTCCAAAAAAAATAGGTACAAAAAAAGTGAAAAATAACTTTAATTTTGGAAGACGGTGGCAAAAAACTAAAATAAATAAAAACTTTATTGCAAAAAAAAGCCTCCGGGAAGGGAAGTCGGTGTCCTTGGTTTTTTGCCACCGACTTCCGAAATTAAAGTTATTTTTCACTTTTTTGTGTTTTTTTTGGAAGTCTTGTTTTTTTTTTGTAAAAAAGTTTGTAATTTTTTTTTGTTTTTTCACCTTATAGTTGTGGTAGGTACCTACCCCACACAAATTCGTATACCACTACTTGATATGTAAATAACAGTGACAGGAAGTTATTATTAACACATTAGCTTAGTGGAAAAAATACGCATTATTAAGGATAACTCAAAAAGCACTAGTAAGATCTTGATAAAATTTATATGGGATGACATAAGAATCACCTGCTTTCAAATAAAAAAAGAATCATCAAAATCGGTTCACCTGGAAACAAGTTCTGATCAAACACAAAAAAAGGCAGTCGAACCTTCTCCATTTTTTGTCGGTTAAAAAGAAAAATAAAAAGTGTAAAGTGGGTTATGAGAAATTAGCAGGAAAATGTGCCTCGCAGCTGTGTCAAATAGGTCCAGTTTAGCAAAAATGTCAGACAACTAGTGCCTGACGCTGGTTTTCAACTAAACCTGTTTGCGATATTTTTTATTTGTTTCTTGAATTTGAACTCCTGGTTAACCTTGGCTATCTTTATTCAGGTCCGTGGTATTTTTTAGATCTGCTGGTCCATTCTGTAAAAATATCACCATGAATTACGAAGGTGTACAACTTTATAGCAATCTATCAACAGATATCAGGAGCACATCCTCTTTTAACATTTATTTAAAGCCAAACTTAAGCAGTACGTCACTAACAACACAAAACACATAAAATGCGACATCGTACCAAGCTACACTAAAAAAAAAAACGAATAGTTACTGGATTACACTTACTCGTACCTAAGGACCCGTTGTTCGATCAGTAGTCAAACACACTGATAGTAAAAATGCGTTACTTAAACTAACAATTTGTAAAAAATTACAGAAGTATGTTGTTTGACAAATGGTAACACTAACTATAGTTAAAAAAAATGACAATTTGCTATAACTATTGTCAAGTGACTAATTGTTAAATTGACTAATGGTCATGTTAAACTATGTATCAAACAACGGGCCCTTAGTTATGTAATAATTCGCTTAGTGAAAAATATATGTTCTTTTAGAACATATAACGAATCTTTAAACCGAAATCTTAGGGTGAAGTCGGCTTGGAAGTGAGCTGTCATTCCATCTGTAGTGCTATTCTGTAAAATATCACCGTGTAAACGTAAGTGAAATGAGCTTGAAGTGAACTGATCATCCTATGTGATGCTAAGGATTGACATTATTGACAGCTCACTTTAAGCTCACATTACTTATGTTCTCACGGTGAGTTTTTTGCAGAATAGCCACTACTGATGCTAGAGATTGACACTATATGACAGCGCACATAACATAGACAACACGACATAACATAACCATAATCTATAACATAGACAAGTGATGTTGGAGCGTCGGGCGTGTATCGTTCTTAATATTCATTGTCATACATAATCATGGTTTTTGGAACGAAGTTCCATATCGCGCGTTGCGAAAGGGGGCTAGACGGAAAAAATTAAGACCAAAACTTGTAACGACACTTTTTGTAACGACACTTTTTTATAGTTGTAAGCCGTGCGGCGTGCGCGTGGTTCTCTGTCTGTCTCTCTGTCTCTCTCTCATAGAAAGCAAGTCACTTATTTTTTATATATATATATATATTTTTTTTAATTGAACTTCGTTCCATCCGGATGTCCATTGACACCTCTCAAGCTTTTTTATTTATTTCTTTGTTTTTTTTTTCGAAACTATTTGTTATTGCTTTATTTTCTTACCATTTGTTAATAATAAAAAATTAAATATCCCCTAGTGGGATATATTATAGACGTCCACGTGTGTCCGTGGCATCACAGCGGGCTCTAACAGAATACCAGCACTGCTGTATTATATTATTTTAAATGTAGCCGCATTATATAGATAGGAGCCTTTTGGCC
Organism: Griposia aprilina; assembly: GCA_916610205.1. Classification (NCBI taxonomy): domain Eukaryota; kingdom Metazoa; phylum Arthropoda; class Insecta; order Lepidoptera; family Noctuidae; genus Griposia; species Griposia aprilina. The sequence goes on along the minus strand of OU744305.1, from coordinate 7,854,464 downwards.
TCAGATTTTGTATTTTTTAGTTTATTTAATTTTAATTTATTAAATTATTATAATAATATTATTATTATTATTTATTTACCTCTTCACATTTCTCGGGACCCTGGGATCCCGGACCTTTGGAAGGCATACGAGGGGCTGAAGCCAACTAGCAGAGGCCCGTTAGACGTTTTTAATGAAATGAAGCACCAACCGACGATTATCCCTGTTCGGACTATATAAGTGCACCCAAGGACAACCCCCGGTTGGTGTAGGACTATTGTAAGATATGGAAACAAATTAATAGGACTATGGATTTGGGTAGCTTATGTGGACTGGTTAACTAGAACTATGGAAAGACTATGGCCCCTGCCTGACCAATGTTTTATATAAAATACACAGATAAAATGGCAGGGGGTGACTTGCACACTCAATAATGGGCCCCCGAAAATGGTCGCTAGCACATAGGGTCGAAGTGACAAAGGGGCAACATGTCCTGAGGTGCTTATGAGGAGTGGAGAGGTATTATTATTATTATTATTATATATTTAATATTTAATTTTTATTTATTTTAATTTTTTAATTTTTTTAAGTTAATTTTGTTAGTTTCAAATGCTCTGTACGGTTTTCTTGTAGTAGTTAACTCCGTACACTGATTTATCGTGAAGATTTGTAAGTTCAGTTAGTATAGAGAAACACGTTCCACTAAGATGCACTAAGTAGTTAAGTTTATTTAGAAAGAAAGAAAAATAAAGAAAGAAAAATAGGTTTATTTGTCACAGAAAAACGTGCATACAAAAAAAAAAAATTAGCTCAGGTAACAATTTAATAAAAAGAAACAAACAAACTAGATCTTTAATCACGAGCACAAAACAGAAATGGTCGACAGCTGCACGTCATGACTGTGACAAGAAGGCTTCCACTCAGCATGATGCTGTGCTATGGAGGACCCACAGCACGGCGCTGGTTTTCAGTGGTTACCCAAAAAGTAGTTTAAGTTAAGAGTAAGTAAAACTAGAGTGGAAGGCGATTATTTCTCTCAGTTGTTGATAGCTACACAGTTATAAGTTCACTATATTTTAATTCGTTAGTCAAGGTATTTTATTATGCCAAATTATGACGCGCATTGTCGGTCTAAAATAGGTTACAAAGTAAGCAGAAAAATGTACGGCGATGAGACCGTCCTTGCTCTATTTTTATTTTTGCATTGTTTATTTTTCATGTTTCGATATCCTGTGCGTGTCCCTTATAAAATATTTTTCTTTCTTTCCTTTCTTTCTTTTCTTTATTTTCTTTCTTTCTTTTCTTTCCTCCTCACTTACTTAAGTTACCGGTGTTATTTGTACAGAATAAATCGACTGGGTACCCTTAAAATTGCATACCGCAGCTAAATAGTGATTTAATAGAATAAACAGTACCTAGAGCTAGACTTGGAAAGTCTTCTAAATTCATTGTTTTTTTTTTATAAAGCATACTGAGTGTTTCGAACAATCCAGTGAGTTGATGTTACTAAATTGAAACATATGACAAACACAAAAAAAAAAAAACCTCAAAATACTCAGAAGTTGATGCATTGAAAACTGTCTTTGTTTTCAAATAATCGTTTACAGTGTCACAGATGTAATGACGAGCGAAAGAATGGCTGTTTCAAAAAACAGACTTTAGATTTTAAACAAACAACGCATTCTTTGAAGTGTTTTTACGACAGCATTATAACAATTTAATATGTACCTAGTCAACATCATCATCATGGCAGCCTTGGTCCAGCCACTACTGAGTGTAGGCCTCCTCCCTTTTGTTTATGCTTCCGTCTGTGCGAGTATCATTCAGCACCATAAGAGGCTTACAAAAGCTGAAGCCCGGTCACTGTCGGATTGCATAGAAAAGAAAGAGACGCGCGATGACACAACACTGGTAATTTATTAAAAATATGGAGTAATTATGGATTTACAAAAAATCTATTCATTGGGCAAAAAAACTAAAACACTATTTTACTTGTAGAATAATCTGATAAAAAATCTGAATGTTTGCATGTATATTAGTATGGTTTTTAATGGTTAAAATATTTTTTTAGAGGTATCTTCGTGATTTTTTTTCTATCATATCAAGTTAATTGTATTATGTTTTCAAAACACTATCTAACTAGCATATATCCAGAAGAATATCATATATTTTTCTGATTTTGGTTACTGTAGTGGATCATATATTTTTAGACATTATAAATTTGCGTTTAGGTCATGTAGTCCCCTTAATTGCGTAACACTCTATTAATCACAATCTAAATCATTTTGAAGCCTATTGCTAATCCATTGCTTCATAAGTTCGAAAAATTTGTCTGCTCAACAACGTAACTAACGCAATGAATGTTGTTGAACTGTCAAAATGAAAGCTATTCCTAACTGTTAGCGTGTTTCGCAATTACCCCGCATGTCTGTACCTAGTTACATTATTATTTAAAAAAAGTCAGTTATAAAGAAACACATGTATTTTTTTCTATTATAAGTACCTACTTAAGGAAAAAGATGCATTTTAGCGAAATCTGCACTTAAGCGAAATGTTTTGTGTCGACGTTTTCCCAATGAAATCACACTGCCAAAATTGTATTGTTAATTTTCTATTTCAGGAACAGAATAATTTATTTGGAAAATAATGTTGGTGACAAATAAAATAAACACTATAAACTAGGGAATTTAAAAATAAATTGTACAATTTGCACAACAATTAAGTTATTAAAATAAATAGTTCACGTACATAATTTAATTCATTTAATTGATTCGAATTTCTAATCGCTTGCAGTCTTGCCTGACCTTTATAACGTCTTTGACAGATGCAGCAAATATAGTAACAAATCGAAGATATTCTTGCACTTGGTGATGATAAATGCTTTCTTACTTATAAGTCTTGGAATGTACGAGTATGTAGATCTTACAAAGTAACGGGTGAAGCTGGGCACAAGGATGGACAGCTAAGAAATGGGATTACATTAGTAGAAATTAATATAGAAGGAACATGGTTGAAACTGTCTTAGAAATTAATCAAAAGTCACTTTTGCATAATTATTATTAGGTATTATTTATAACTAGCTAACTCGACAGACGTTGTCCAGTTCCAATAATTCATACAAAACATCCCACAGTCTTTCAATGTTTTGAAACTTTGAATGTTAGTAAACTTTTAAAGGTTTCTTTCAAAGCCTAATTCGGACTATTACGTTTTAAAACAAAATATAGCCAAATCGGTCCAGCCGTTCTCAAGTGATGCGCTTACCAACAAACAGCATTTCTTTTTTATTTATACAGGCTGCCGGGGACATACAAACGCGCAATACAGACGCACAAACTGAAACCATTAATGAAGCACATGATTCTGGGGGCTAAGTCTACTAATTTACAAACGTCATTGTTAGTTTTTGACAGATTTTGTGTGGCAAAGCTGTCAAAAACTAACCACCACCACCACCACCACCACCACCACCACCACCACCACCATACCCACCACCACCACCATACCACCACCACCACCACCATACCACCATACCACCACCACCACCACCACCACCACCACCACCACCACCACCACCGTTGTACCATTGTGACGTTTGTAAATTAGTAGACTTGGCCCCCTCAACGAAAATTGTACGTTGATTCGTCGGTTATAAAAATAAAATGTTACATACATTTTGACCGCGTAGGTTGCAGTTTTCTATGAAACAGCAGATTTTATTCTGATAACCGACGTAAAATTTCTATTCTAGTGGGTCAACATGTGCTGAATTCATGATTTCAGTTTGCGCATCCCCTGTATATAGATAAGACAATTAAATGGTGAATAATGCATCTAAATCCATTGTTAAATCTGGGAGACCTTAGCGTCAGTTTCACCATACTGTGTTAATTTTAAATGTCCCGTTATGCCATTTGACGGACTATTTTTCGTACTGAGATAATCCGTCAAATGGCATAAGGGCACACTTAAAAACTATTTGACAAAATAATAACCGACCTCCACAACAAAATAACTTTAATTTCGGAAGTCGGTGGTCAAAAACGAAAATACAAAACCAAAGACACCGACTTCCGAAATTAAAGTTATTTTTCAAGTTTCTTAGTGTTTTTCTTGGAAGTCGGTTGTTTTTTAGTCAAAAAGATTTTTTTTAGTTGTTGTACCTACCCCATACAATTCGTATACCACTACTTGATATGTAAAAAACAGTGACAGGAAGTTATCAAAACATCATCAATGTAAACTAAATGGAAAAAATACACAGTAATAAGGATAACTCAAAAACCGTTGATCAGAATACGGGACTATATGTGAAGCACCAGCTTTCAAATAAAAAACGAACCATCAAAATCAGTTCTGAGATTAGACACATAAAAAAAAAAACATAGAGTCGAATTGAGAACCTCCTCCTTTTTTGAAGTCGGTTAAAAATTAACACAGTATGGGCCAGTTTCAGCCCTGAAGCGGTTACTCAGACAGACTCGAAGATCGACCTTGTTCTTAATACGCGTAGATATAATTATATGGATTCTTAATGCACTAGTAAAATCTGCACAAAGACGGACTGAATGCCTTGCCTTGCATTTGTCTTAGTCTAATTTCATTGACCTCGTGCATTAATTTCGATTATTGGATCAATATTAATCTTCTACGTCCGGTGCATGCTTCAGCCACACATGATTTATCAAACAAGCTTCACGTATTGGAGTTATCTTTTTTTATATGCACATGTTTCTATGACGGTCCTACCAAAGGGTATCGTGTCACCCAGCAACTGGGTTGTGGAGGTCAGGTAGGCAGTCGCTCCATGTAAAATACTAATAAGTAGTAGATAAGACTAGGAGCCGACTCCAACATTGTTGGGGTAAGGCAGATTATTTCTGTGACAATATAAAAAAAGAACTTTCTTCTTTCAAAGTCAAATCATTTATTTCATATACTCGTAGGCAATTTAAAGTCACTTTTTAACGTCAGAATTTACATGAAAATAGAATTGATTCTAGTTTCAATAATAACGTGTTGATTATATACAGAGCAATATATAAAAACAATCCGAAATTTCTTAAATAGACGTGTGTTAAGGCGCTTCCCTGACCAAACGACCCTGAGCGTTCGGTCCTTCTCTGTCCCGTCGCTGAGTCTCGCTCTATCTCGCTCCCTCCGCACGCTCATTTATCATAAAATTCACAAAAATAATGAAATTATTTGAATAAAAAAAGGCAAGTGAAGTTTTAAAATAAAATAAAACGTGTATTATTTAGATTTTTAAATTATCTATCCATTAGTGTAATCCTCAAATGAATAGAACGTCACCTTTAGCAAAAGATGCATGCAATCAATAATTTTAGTCACAAGGAGATTTTAGATGTATTTATAACACATAAAAACAAATAAGAACGTGCAATGTGATGATAGGATATCGAACATTAATAATGTGCTTTTAGATGTAGTTTAATAGCCATAGTGAATGAGTTAATAGCCTCTGAATAACGCACTATGACAAGGTTTTGGTCGGGGTACCGCCTTAATGTCCAAATTGGGATTTTCTATCCAAAATAAACGCGATTCACACTCGATTTGTAAACATTTATAATATTTGGCAAAGACTCGACGGATTTACCGAGAACTTAATAAAAGTAAATGCCGGTTGTTTTTGGCATGAATGTGATAGATTTTCCGTAATGTACGCTTAGGATAATAAACCTTATATACTGCTCCATAAAATATAATAGGTGTTGACACGTGCATGCATACTGCACGAGTTTAGGATCACGGGTTCTCTGGTGTTTGCACGAGCTATAGGTGAATGGGTCACTCGTGTGACTGCCGATATCGTGTAAACTTACGTGAAGTGAACTTCTATGTAATATAGTCTAATGTGGTGACTTACAGTGATCCGCGTCCACAAAGCAATTTATTACCGAAATATGCCGTCTTAAAGCCACGCTAAAATAGTATTGGTAACGCTTTTTTTCCACATATTATATTTTAAAACTTTTTTGTTTGACTGTACTAAACGGCTTCAATAATTTGATGGTGTCCGAATTGTCAGCGAAAAAATTACTGAAATTTAAATGTGTCAATTCGGGCACTGTGTCCGAATCGTCAGCAAGTCCTGTCAATCAATCCCTAGCATCCTGTGGAATGATAGTTCACTTCATGCTTACTTCACCTAAGTTTTCACGGTGAGATTTTACAGAATAGACCGGCTGTTCATTTTTATTTCATTCCGTTGTTACGTTCACACGATACCGTCAAAATTATATAGGAATGAACGTTCATCTGCTCATTTCATTTTTGGATCATTGGGAGCGCGAGATGTCAAATGCCGAAATCTAACACGGACCCGGTTCACTAATGAAACCATATTTCACTTTTGATGCATTTTGTGTTCAGCTGTTGCACTACAAGTGAAAGATGACGAATGAAAGACAAACATAAACAAAAGGTGAAACGTCTAATGGCAGTGTAACGTAGCAGGGCAGGCTGCATATCTTTCGACCCATATTTAGAAATAACTCTTAAATTGTGTTTGTCTTGTGACAGTTACGTACTTACAACTATTTTCTTAAGGGGGGTGCGCCAAAGTAGCCCGCGAAATTAAAATTTTCTTACGTTTTTTGCAATTTGCAGGTCAGTATCAGGTTGTATGGTGATCTAAATATGATTCGCAACCATATCAAATATGGCTTTACAGAATTATAATCATTAGAATCAGCAATACAACTCCTTAAGTTAGAATTGCCCTCAAATGTCATGATTTCATGAAATAGTCATTCAATAGGGTAATATGAACTTATAGAGATGTATTACTGATTCTAATGATTATAGTTCTGTAAAACCATATTTATTACGGTCGCGAATCGTATTTCAATCAAAATACAACCTAACAGTGACCTTCAAATTGCAAAAAACGTAACAAAATTTGAATTTCGCGGGCTACCCTGAAGGTTTCGCCTTAATGTCCCTCGGAAAACATCGGATTTCCGAATACAAACGAATGGTAATTTCCATGTCCATCAATTAGTAGATTTATCGTGTATAATAGATTAAATTCAGAACTAAGTACTTTATTATTGTTTTTTTTGATGTAACAACAAAAATACTTAGTTCTGAATTCACATGATAAATCTAATAATTGATGAACATGGAAATTAGCATTCGTTTGTATTCCAAAATGCGATGATTCCCGAGGGACATGAAGAAAATAGTTGTATTGTAAGCGATTCTATTTAAACGTCTTCATTTCTTTACCTGCAGCATCAAGAGATTTCATTTACCTTCCTTCCTTCCGTCAATTAATACAATCCAGTAATAATGTATTATCCGCATTTCCATTTCCAAGAGTACCTAGTGTAACACAATGACCTTTTCAGTCATATTGTAAGAGTATTCATGTACTTCCGTATATTTCCTAACGTTTACCTATTATTATTAGATGTAAAATAAGGATAAACTTTTTCTATACATATTCATGAGTTATTTCTTTGTGTTCTAAGGCGTGAATCTATTGTCAAGAACCACGTGAAGCCAGTGCTGGTTGTCATACGAAAACACCGGAATCACACTGTTCAATTTGGATGAAGAAACTAAATACATTCGTGTAGTACCTACATCATTCGATGTCGGCGATATAGCGCTACAAGATTAAATTGGCGCGTGGCCAAAATTGGAACTAATGCCGCCATATTGCTTTTGAATATAGGTACAGTCGCCAGCACATCAAGTTACCACAAAGTGTCAGATTTTTCATTCGATTTTGAACTTAACCGTCAACATTTTAAAGTTTAAAATCGTTTGGACAAATTTGACAGTTTTCTTGTAGCTTGACCTGCTGGCGACTCTACATTTCAAGTGACATTTCACAAAACAATTATTGCACAAATGCTTACCAACAGCGTCCCCTGTCAACGATATGCGATAGAAAGTCTTGTAGCGGTATTTATTGTCTATTTTTTTTTTTCTATTTCTGAGCCTAACCTACTACGAAAGTTAATCAATTTGATTGAACAACGTAAATTTACCTTCAGGCGCTCTGACGAACGAACGTCAATAGCGCATCGCGGCTTTTGCGCGGCACTTTGACTTTGAATCAAAATAAAAGTAATTTTGGAGTTTTAATTAAATTAAAAAAAAGACGTGTGGCACTCGGGGACTGCAGCGGTAAAGCTATTGCATAGCATTTTGTATAAGAATAAGAAATAAGAATTTAATTTTTTTAAATCTAAAATAAATTTAAAATGGGGCGCTTTACCCTAACCTTATCGGGGCCAAAAGATAGGCCCTTTACTGCCGATTCCAAAGACCCCAAACTCGATACCTCTACGACCTCCGGTTCAAAAGTTAAGACCCGGGGGGTGAAGTAGCCCTGGACGGGTGGAGGGGTTGGTCAAAAGGGGTGACGCGGGGGGTCCCGGGATCATATATAAGTGGGATTGATTTAAATATAAATAAATATAATACAACTTAATATTGGGGTCGAAAAAGAGGGGGTAAAAAAAGGGGGGTCAAAGGGGCTTGTCTGTATGTATGTAGTATTTGAGAGGCGGGTTATAGGGGGGGGGGGGGGGGAAATTTGGTCAGAATTTTGATATTCCCAGCCGTTTCCGAGATATTGGGATATTGAGTTTTAAGATAGTGGTGATTATAATAAATGTATGGTGTCCGACTGGTAAATGATAAATGGTACGAAAGTAAATGGAAATAAATATTAATTCAAGTTACACTTTTTGATAAATACCTATACACCTATATACTTTCTCATAAACAGCTGCTTATGTATTCGTCCGATTTCGGAGCAGCTCGTCTCGATTCGTGCGAGCTTCGTAGAGTCGTACAATACGTCTAGTTGCACGCACACAAACACCGTGTCGAAGACTGCCGAAAAGAAACGACGTTAGACAATGCACGGCCTTCAAGCAACACCTCCGTGCCCGTCGGAGTGGGGAGCGTGAGGTTTTTTTCGTTACGGAATTTCTGGCTCCGGTCCCCGCGCTCAAGGCCCGCGATAGAAGCTATGCAATAGCTTAATAAATGCATGGCTCAGTGGAATGATTTTTGGTATTTCTTTAGTTTATTAAATTCTCTTTATTATGATTACATAAAATATGATAGCATACGCTCAAAATTTTGAGAATCATACGACGAAAAATTTTTTTGTTGAGCTCAGTTTTACGATACATTCGATCATGAATCATGATATTATTTTTTATTTATATCAAATATTTTTGAATAAGTCTTTTCTCAGAACATTTGACAATACACAAAAAAAAAACTGGCTTGTAATATGTACCTCTCTGTTGATTATAAAGAAACTATGTGACAAAAAAATCACTAAAAGACGTGAAAAATAACTTTAATTTCGGAAGCCGTTTGTTTTATAGTAAAAAAAAAAAAACACTTTTTAGTTGCGGTACCTACCCCACACAAATTCGTATACCACTACTTGGTGTGTAAATAACAGTGACAGGACATTATTAACACATCATCCATATAAACTAAGTGGAAAAATATGCAGTATTAAGTATAACTCAAAAACTGCTAAATGGGACCACATGTGAAGCACCACCTATCAAATAAAAAAAGAATCATCCAAATAGGTTCACCCAGAAAAAAGTTTTGAGCTAACAGACATTAAAAAAAAAAAAAACGTACAGACGAATTCAGAACCTTTTTTGTGAAGTCGGTTAAAAACTGAGCGTTTTACGGTGTCTTACGTTTGGGCAGCGCTTTAATGTGCAAAAACGTTATTTGCTTGACATAGACCTCCCCCAACAATCGTCATCCAATTCTATAGGTATTGGGTTATGAATCCATACATTATTCATTGATTTAACCATTCTTTTTTCAATTTTTTTACTACTCATCATGTCATCTGTCATTTAATACTTATCACGACTGGGCTTAGGAAATGGACAGGCGGTCTTACATATTTACCTACTTAGGTATAAAAGAATCATGCTAGAGAAATGGTGTACAAATAGCAAATGCTATAGATATTCGACCTACTGTTCTATCTATTTTGAGGTATGACACTCTTAAAAGTAGAATGTCATATTCATAGTCAAGACAAAAATAATGCGTTTTTTATTCTTACTTCGTCACTATTAATTTTAATGACATTTTTTCTCACTCAATCATCACATATAAACATTTCTGATTCACTCATTGACATTGACTGACTCATCAATGCTCATCCCAAGCCATTGGACCTAGAAAGTTGATTTTGTGCACTAAGGTTCCCTCTATGATGTAGACAACAAATAAGCCAGGATTTTTAGAAATTCTCACGAGATAGGGAACATAGAGCGGACGTAATCGCTATAGTATACCTAATGTTAGTAAATTTACAAAAATAATAATCTCTGCCCGGTACTTCGTCTGCTTGATTTGTTTTTATTTTTGCCTGGCTCTTAAGGGTCGTAGCGTAATGTATAATAGCCTATACTTAGATTTTACCTTTAAACGTACCTTTTATTCCTTCGTTATCTGTGGTCTTTCACTATGGCAGAACTCGCGGTGATCTATGGTTACAGCGAGTTATATCTGTCACTTCTGAAATGTCATTAATTGCGTCTAATTTTTTTGCCGCCAACGTACGGAAAAAACCTTCCTCAAGAATTGGACTATCAACTCTTCAGCTGTATTATATTAGTATTGATAAGTACCTAGCGACTAAGTAAGTACGTCAATCATAGGTAGGTACTTAGCTACTGCTGGTCGATGAAGGAAAATGTTGAGGATAGTGTGAATTTAATTAGAACAATGACGATTAAGTGTGAGTTTCACTAAGAGTAACTGTACTCATACTTACCGAAGTAGTAGGCAAATTATTTATGTAATTTAAATCAAGAGGCTATTTGGACAAAACACATTTATTAACACCACAATTAATCTAGCACACAACGACTTCTCCTTGACGGAACAGTTTTCAGTTGACATATCGCTAATCGCACTTTCGGTGCAACAAAGTCACAATTCAGGACACTTTTTTTGTTCTGTCTTTTATTAGGATGTTTTTGATAATTCAATATAAGATTTTTAACGCTAAACTATAGCCAACAAAATACACAGTTAATTTTATAAAGATTTCAAACCTACCATAAATAGTAATCCAGCGTGTTGTGTTCCACGCGCGCCTCAAAGAGATGTCAGCATACTTGACGGGGTCCGATAGGGCCGATGCCTGCCGGGGTCGCGGATTGTTCGAAAGAGTTACCGTGGCCCTGGCGCACAGGCAACTGAAGGAACACGGGTGGGTTTTAGTCAGTAAGAGTCTGACACGCCCTTCCGCTCCGCCCAGAGCGGGAGAGGTCGTTTGATGATTTCGCACCCAAAAAAAAAAAGATATGAGGAAATAAACGCGAAAAAAAAAAAGACCTTTCCTGTAAAACTACAAAAAAAGTTGTTGTGACTTTGTTGCACCGAAGCCGAAGGTGCGATATTCTAAACAGTTTTACTCGAATCTTAAAACACTGTCATCTAGGTATACAACCTCCATCATGCACCCTAGTCAGGCCCCAGGTGGGCCGCTAGAGGGCCATTACAATAGATAATTAATTGTGTCTCATTAGGGATGCTTGACTATCTGTAGCATGATGAATATGCAAGATTACATAAGTACCTACTTAATATAGGGAAATTATATGTGCGGCAACAAAAGTTTTCTTTAGCACCTGCAACCTAGCGTCTTTTTTTATATGTAGGCGACGAGTTAATAGAACAGCTTCAATTATATTAATTCATCATCTTTACTATTCCAACAGAATATCAAAAAACCAGCGTCAATTTGCGAGCGTGAATTAATATGACTCAGAGCTACCGATAAATATATTTACTTCTGAATTGATAACTCAAGTGACTAATGTTGTAAGTGAGCTACTAAGCGAGCTCGGGACTTAGGGCACCCCGACTCGGAAAGGTTAAGTTAGAAGGGAATGGCGGGGTCTTTTAGACCCCGCCATCCCCTTCGTGGTTATTTTTTTTAAACCACCCAGAAGTAGGAGCCCCGCAAAGCGGGGCTCCGTCGACTACGCTTGTCAATATTCATAATGCGCGGGCATTATGAATAATGCCCCTATTTATTACTTGGTCCATAACGTTGCTTAAGAATTATCACCATGCTGCGTCATATTAACAGTAGCTCGTTTTACAATATATATTCGCTTGAAAACCATTTATTAGACGCTAAAAGTTTGTCGCTTACCTATTAATTATTTAGACAACTAAATATATTTGAAGACGAGAATGACATTTTAAAGAAGCTGCCTTAATTAGCACCCCTTAATATATAACCTACATGTGTGTACGCACCCTTAAATTACTCAGTGTTCACACACCTTAGGTACAAAGTATATTCAGCTGGAGCCGCGCACCTTATACCGTGCGGGTTAGAACCCACTTGCTAAACAAAAATAATGTGAAATATGAACATGAGTGAAACAATAATAAAATCTCTTTTAATTCGAATACTACAATATTGACAGTTAATTAAATAACAAAAAGATATATTTCAAAAGCAGTTGTATTCACGAAGATAATAATTTATTATGATTAGCTTAGCCTAGATAATGTTCCCACTGCTGGGACACGGGCCTCCTCTCTGTAAGAGGGAGAGGTACAGCCCTCTCCCTCTTACAGAGAGGAGGCCTGTGCCCACCACGCGCGCCCAGTGCGGTTTGGTGGATGTCACATGACTGCGAATTTTTGACTCTTGGACATGCCGATGCCGGTTTCCTCGCAGAGTTTTCTTTCACGGTTTCGAGAGTAATGGTAAAGAAGTAAATTAAATGCGCAACGATAATAATATAGGTAATTTGTTTGTTTTTTGGAATTGTGACCTAGATCGATAGCTGTCTGTTTTCATCTACATACAGTGTCAAATTAAACTAACTGGTGCAGCTTCACATAATTAACTACGTGACGGTTATGGATATCAAGTAACGAAAAACCAAAACAAAAACAACTACGGCGAAATAAATAAACACATCAACTGTGTGCTATACGTATTTTTCAGATAATCCGGACACAAGTTTATTCACAACATATAATTATGACAATAATCTTTGTCCATACCCATTAAAGAGGGCGCTATAATTACTATTGTTGTGAACATTTGAACAATGACACATGACACACAGCAGAACGCCGCCATCTTTGATATGTGAACAAAAACATCTGTTCAGCTGTTTCGGTTCAAGCTGAAGGGTGTTAAAAATGCATTTAAATAGTTAATTGCACCGCTTCCCTTGTTCATAAACTAAACCAGCACGCGCTTCAATGACAATTGACTGTAGGGCGTCGTTGGTAAACATTTGTGAAAATGCTTCGTGATTTAAAAAAAAAAAAACAATATGGCGACGTTAGTTCACGCGCCAAAAAATCCTTGTACAACTCTAAAATTAGAGAATTGAGATCTCATACCGACAGACAGTTCGAGAAAAGGACGATGGCAAATAAGAACTAAGTGTTAGAGATTTCAAATTAAATTGCTTGAATATCGCCGTGTTTTTCATCGATGCGTTCTGAAATGTCAACAACTTTTTTTGATCTTCTTTGCGTGTCGATGGCAATCTGAATGGACTCGGCCCAGAATTCGGCTACGTATTTGGCGCCATCACTAGCGTCTACAGTTCCTGTACCGTCCAGCTTTTTTGTTAATTCATTATTTAATTTATTATACGGTGCGGTTTAAAAGAAGATGTAGTGACAAAAAATTTAAAAGAGTATGCTTAGATGGTTTGGTCATGTTGAAAGGATGAATGAAAGGCAACTAACAAATTAAAGGTAGTGTACAAGGTACTATTTACAAGGCAGATGTGAGTGGAAACGCCGAGAGGGATCGCCCTAGGAAGACATATAGTGACCTTATTTGTGATGTTCTTCAGAAAGGTCAGGTGCGTAGGTAGTACTCTCAACCGGCGTGCGTAATCGGTACCTACATATGCACCATGTATATATTTTTTTTTACGTATTTGAAGTACTTACATGTATTGTTGTGTGCTCTTAAGCAAGGTCACAAGGTGTTGTTAAAGTTGACTATTACGTTGAGATTAATGAACAAAATACAAAAAACATTTCATAGGTCGTTTCATAATTTACTAGATTTAATAAAGAAAGCACCAATCTGGAATACCACACCATCATCCTGTTTTGGAACATAACGTTAATTTTTATTTTTGCTTTGTTTCCAGGACCATGAATTCCGGGTGGCTAGCGTGGGAATGCATAGTCTTCGGCATCTTCGTATGCGCCTCGTCATGTGCTCCCCTCTGGAGGCGGAGAAAGGACGTGAATGCTGCGGGAGGCAGCGCCAAGCAAGCCTACATCTTCGCTGGAGGCGGCGTGTCTACCCTGGCTATGATCTTGTCGGTAGCCAGGGGGACCTTAGGAGTTAGATCGTTCTTGGGTAAGTGAAGAATATTATTATTATGAACTTTTTTTAGGGGAAAGTGATTGGTGGGAATCATCATATGACCTCTCCCGCTCTGGGTGGAGCGGAAGGGCGTGTCAGACTCTTACTGACTAAAACTCTTACTGACGAAAGTGATCCGATGATTTGTCTTTGCATCTCAGTGCATTGCGAGCCCTTTATTGCGATTTTTATTGTTAACGATATAGGTTTCAATTTATGATCGTTTAAGATAAAAAATTCACTTACGATAAGTCGGCGGTCAGGGCTCGATGGAATAACTATGAAATTATATATTGCTTGGCATACTTAAAGAAGATTGTCTCCAAGTGCTAATATCCTCGAAAAAAATCTAGTGATAGAAAAAACACATAACAAATATACAATAAGCAACAATGCAATAATTAATTTAATTTACTACTTGTTTATAGGAAATGTAGCATTTTTAATTGAAAATTGTAGCAATCTATCTATCTATCTACGGGGTCAAATTAAATTAGCTAGCAAAACTCCGCAGACGTGATGGGTATCGACATCTAAACACGTAATGTCATGCTCACTTAAATGTCTCACTAATGGTGGCGCGTGTCTTGGATCATTCGGTTCCCTACAAAACGGTCGAGTTGGTTGGTGCTGATCCACGCGTCATGTTCGTGAACGGGTGCCGTCGGTTCGGACTGGTCATTTCTTAACTGCCACGGCTTATTTTTATTTTTAATCTTATATTTTGAATTGTTTCTTAATATTTTGTTTACATTGTTCTCACATAATAGACGCAACAAGAATAATGTACCCATGGTTTTGTAATATTTTGATTTAAAAACGGTGTCCTTGCTTGCCCGTTCCTCTCTATAGAGATCTACGTTTTGGAATGGGCAACTAGCTTCAACTTTCTGACTAACTGACCGACTCTTTGACAGTTCAAAAGTGCCTGTAAATGGTTTAATTGAAATAAATGCTTTGAGTTTGAGAAAGTTCGAATAAAAAAAAAATGATGATTTCTTTTGGGACCAATGACTGCTCGTGGTTTTGAAATCAGTTTTTTTTTAAATATTTTTTATAATATTTTGATATCTCACGCGTGTGTGAAGTTTACACAAAGAAAACTGATATTTCAAGTGACTCACTACCTGCGGTTGATGACCACAAAACAAAATACTTGTTTTTTTTTTTGTTTGATCATGTTTTTATGTCGATACCTATCACGTCTACGTAGTTTTGCTAGATCATTTAATTTGACCCTGTATATAAATAAAAATTAAATGCTGTTCGTTGGTAAGCGCATTGATTTGGCAATATTTTTTTTGTTTTAAGATATTCGTAGTAGTCCGAATAAGGTTTTTAGGGAAAAATATTAGAAAAGTTTCCCGGAAAATCGGAAATATGGGAAAACTTGAAAGCCCTTTTAATGTATGAACTATTTTTTGGACAGGACGACGTTTCTCGTTTCAGCTAGTTTTTAATTAATGAGACCGAAACAGCCGATCTGAGGGCCTAGACAAAGTAACATTCGATTAACGATAACGCTAGTAGAAAAGCTAAAATGTATGGGGTTGACATAAGCTATCGAAATGTCACGTGATCATAGGTCAACGAATAAAAATTAGCTAAACAATGTATACAACATTCGATTATGAAATGAATCGACAGCGTCGAAAGATTAGGTACTTCCACAGAGATGCATAGCCAAGGGACACTTTTTGACGAGCGTTATTGCTAGTTTTTGGAATCATTAGCGAAAGCGATAGCGATTGTAGAAATAGAATCGCTCCGAAGCGAATGCTATTTGTCTAGGCCCTCTGGTCTGTAAAAATTTGACCGTGAAAACTTTGTTAAAGTAAACTGAGTAGTGTCAATCCTTAGCATCAATTGAAATGACTGGTCACTTCAATTAAGTTTTCACGGTGTGATTTTTCCAGAACAGATCGACGAAACGCCTTATTGTGATTTTAATCTATTTGTCCATCGGTGATTTTGCACTTAAGTGGCTTACAAGAGCTAAAGCGCGGTCACTGTCGGATTGCATAGAAAAGAAAGAAACGCGCGATGACACAACGCTGGTAATTTATTGCAAAATATGAAGCAATTATGGATTTACAAAAAATCTATTCATTGGACTAAAAAATTACAACACTATTACGTTAGTATGTTGCTTGTAGAATAATCTGACAAAAAATCTGAATGTATGCATGTATATTAGTATGATTTTTAATCGTTGAAAATTTTTTTTAGAGGTATCTTCGTGATTTTTTTCTATCATATCAAATTAATTGTATTATGTTTTCAACACACTATCTAACTAGCTTAAATCCTGCAGAATATCATATATTTTTCTGATTTTGTTTACTGCAGTGGATCATATATTTTTAGGCATTATAAATTTGCGTTTAGGTCATGTAGTCCCCTTAATATATTTTTCTGATCAATAAAACCTTGAACATAAATGAGTATTAACATTATATGTATCATTAGTCTTTTATTTTCGTTAATGATAATAATATCGACCTTCCTATTAAAAGCTGTGAGTTTGAACCACGAATAAAATGTGTATCTGTTTCTAACAACACACTCTTTGATGACATTAATGTTTTTAAAAGTCATGTTCGTGAACGAGCGCCGTCAGTAGGGACTGGTCATCTCTTAGCTGCCACGGCTTATTTTAATTTAATTTAATATTTGAATTGTTTTTGTCTTTTAATTACGGACGCTTTTAACGTTCTGCATCGTTCTCACATGTATAATTTCAACATTAATGATGTAACCAATATTCTGTACCCATAATTTGGTTTAAAAGAGTGTCCGTGGAGCTTCTTGCCCGTTCTTCTCCATAGGTACCGATACTACGCTTTAGAATGGGCAACTCCCTTCATCTTTCTGACTGACCGACCCCTTGCCAATTCAAAAGTGCCTGTAATTGGGTTATTTGAAATAAACGGTTTGAGTTTGAAAAAACTACCGACCACGCGCCGCTATCGATCGAATAATAAATTGTCCAATTAATTGAAATGTTGATAGAATTACTAAATGAATTCAACATTAAGACATGTGATCGCTACGTTATCACTAATTACGTTGTCGTGGTCAGCGGGGTAATTGCATAACACATTAACAGTAGAAAGGGCTTTCATTTTGACAGTTCAACAACATTCATTGCGTTATTTACGGTGTTGAGCAGACAATTTTTTCGAACATATGATGCAATGGATCCTTCAAAATGATTCAGATACTAATTAATAGTGTGTTACGCAATTAGGAGGTTGTTTTCTTTGTTGATAACATAACATCACGCTTGTAATTCCCGAAGGGTTAGGCAGAGGTATACCTATAGTAATACTCACGTTTCGTCAGTTAGGTTTAAGTCCCATGATATAGGGGGGCAAGCCTATTGCGAGATCCCATGCTGCTACTGAGAAATTCCTGCTGGAAAAATAGAACACTTTGCCCGACTCCAGAATCGAACCTAGGACCTTACGCTCAGCAGTAGTGCTTGGACCACTAGACCAATGAGGCGGTAACGTAACCCCCGTAATTTAGGAGTTTCCGATAAAGAACCGATTTTAAAATCATTACCATTGTTTGTAACGATTCGATGATGACGTAAGCTTCGATTTTACAATAAAATTATGAAAAGACGACAATCGTTTGGACTTACATATTGTTTTGTTAAGTGTTGCTTTGTAGCAGTGTTGCGTTTCAATCGATAAATAACCTACCACTATATCAAAATTATTTTATTTCACATAAACCTACATGGGCACTTATGAAACGTCAGAAGCTAGGTGCACGGCTCCGATTGGTTGTTTCCCATTATGGGGAAGAGCCGGCAAGAAACTCCATGTTTACTCTTTTAAAAATAAGGGGCTTTTACAATGTTTCAAATTACAGTGTTGATAGGTATGGGAGGACAGTGTAGGCCTGTCAACAAGTAACAGGTACTCAACTAAATAGATATGGTCTACAAATCCACAGTCTACAAGTAAGGTCAAGTTAGACCGATTAAGCATGAGCATAATCAGCCTATAATGTTCCCACTGCTGGGACATAGGCCTCCTCTCTGTGAGAGGGAATGGGCCGTAATCCACCAAGCGGGCCAAGTGTGGAGTGATGTATATCACATGTCTTTGATTTTTTGATTCTAGGACATGACGGTTTACTCACGATGTTTTCCTTCACCGTTTTTGACAGCAGGGGTGATAAAAAAAGGGGTTTTCTAGACAAAAAGTCGGTTCTAACTTAGTCTTTTCTATTACCACTCTTCAATGACTAACGGTTTATTTTATGCAAACAATATACAATGCAGTGATTATTTAAAATTACTATTTTGCTAATATTTCATGCATTAGGATAAGGAACAAAATTCATTGTTATATTTTTTTTACCTATAAAACGCTTAATTTGAAATGGTGAATTCACAGTAATAATAAAAAGGTACTCTATTAATAATATAAATAAGGTATTCTCAATTAATAATTTCATTATCATTATACCTACTGTTGACATTTTAATACAATTCAATTTAGCTAGTATATTAATACATTCCGAATACAATAATAAATCTTTATTACTAGGTATGACTCGAGTATCAGTTGTAATTCACCTTACCACAATCTTTATTACTAGGTATGACTCAAGTATCAGTTTTAATTCACCTAAAACAAAAGAAATACCAACCGATGTTCGTATTAAAACATTAACGAAACATTTAACATTAATTTCATTTTACGCCTCAATTATTTACATAATAATGCGTACATAAATATTTTCATAATATTTGTAATATTGTTAAATTCACTGTAAGTAAGTCATTAATACAGTGATGTTACACAAATAACCTGATAAGTAGTGATTCTTTTGGTTTATTAAATTATTGTTTTTTTATTATTTTACAGTTTTAGGAAAACTTTTACAGCTAATCATTTTCGCACGATTAAGAGTAACAAAAATAAAGCCAATTATGAGAGCATATAAACAAAAACAAAAATATTTGAGAAGGTAACCAGTCTTTCAAGTAAGAACAGTATGTGTATAAGTAAATGTGTTTGAAACAGCATAAATTGTAATCAATTAGTTTACGTTATCAAAGAAGAAAGTAAGAGTCCTTTTTAATTTTGAAATGCTAGCATTATTAGCTACTAGCATTTGACGCACCGGCAGACCGCATTATACGTATGATTCGCTCTTATTAATTATTAAGGGGACTACATGACCTAAACGCAAATTTATAATGCCTAAAAATATATGATCCAATGCAGTAACCAAAATCAGAAAAATATATGATATTCTGCAGGATATATGCTAGTTAGATAGTGTGTTGAAAACATAATACAATTAACTTGATATGATAGAAAAAAATCACGAAGATATCTCTAAAAAAATATTTTAACTATTAAAAACCATATTAATATACATGCAAACATTCAGATTTTTTGTCAGATTATTCTACAAGCAACATACTAACGTAATAGTGTTTTAATTTTTTAGTCCAATGAATAGACTTTTTGTAAATCCATAATTGCTTCATATTTTGCAATAAATTACCAGTGTTGTGTCATCGCGCGTCTCTTTCTTTTCTATGCAATCCGACAGTGACCGCGCTTTAGCTCTTGTAAGCCCCTTAATTTCGTCTGTAATTCAATGATGATTGATTGATGCAATGTTTATTTGTTCTGTTTAGTTTATTTATATAACACTGACTGACCCGAGAGACGTTCGGTCCAAATTTAAGAATCTGATAGAACAAAGGACATCGTCCTTTTACTGCAAATACCGATTAAGTGCAAAAAACGCGTTTTGTGATAATGCCATTTGAAAGTTTGGATGTGCTACCAAGTCATCAATTAGGTATGTCACCATAAACTGTGAGCTATTTTCGTAACGAAGGGTCGTGTCAAAGAACCAATTTGTACAGCTAGAAAAAATAATTTTAAAGGTCTAAAAAAAACATTTTCGACTTATATTCATAACATACATAACAACAACATCACGCCTGTATTTCCCGAAGGGTTAGGCAGAGGTGTAATTCACTTAATAGGTATTTGCAGTAATAGGACGACATTCAGGTTTTCCCCAATTTGATAAAACCTATATAGAGGTATGAGGAACAGGGTGTAAAGCTCACTGAAAAAAAAAGGGAGCTCTATGGAAAAGGGAGGATCCTCCGGCCACGCGGGTATTGTGTCTGGTGGGCAACTGCCCGACGGTTGATGTCGGGACGTTTGTATATATGCTAGTCGCGCGGTAAACTCTGCTTGCGCGATGCAGAATTTGCGTGACGTCAGTATGACGTGTAGCACGCATGTGGCGATGTTGATACCGCTACACCTAATTCAGACTATTACGAACAATTTAAAGCAAAAAATAGCCAATTCGGTACAGCTGTTTTCAAGTAATGCGCTTACCAAGGAACAGCGTTTCATTTTTTATTAAAGAGAAAGAGATTCATTTTTAATTATTTTATTTTTATTAACATTAAATCACGCCTGTAATCCCTAAAAGGTAAGGCAGAGGTGTACCTGTAGTACACCCACAATTTGCCAGTTATGTTTGAGTCCCATGTTATAAGGTGCGAGCCTATTGCCATCAACCGGGCACAAATCCAGACTCCAGGCTGCTACTGAGAAATTCCTGATGGAAAAACCCAATAACACTTTGTCCGACCTAAGAATCGAACTCAGCACCTCATGCTAAGCAGTTGGGCTTGCGACCACTTCACTAGGCAGTCTAGTAATCGGGCATAATTTGTTTTTATCGGTGTTCGCTTGAAATGATGTCACCAAAAGTGATAAGTAACCAGGGTCGTCGGATATAGTTGAAGTTTAATACGAAACCGATGGACGTTTTCGAATAAAATTGAATTTAATTAATAGAAAACAAACCGTTAATTTGGTAAGAACAACTTTGAGAAGGAGGCTAACAGAAGAATTCGGCTGGGCTGGGCAGCATTTGGGAAGCTTCGTCGAGTCTTCTCGTCGCGTATTCCGCAGAGCCTAAAGACGAGTCTTCGATCAGTGCGTCCTGCCTGTTATGACCTACGGAGCCGAAACGTGGACACTCACAATACGGCTGGTCCATAAATTCAACGTCGCTCAGCGAGCTATGGAACGAGCTATGCTTGGAGTCTCTCTGAGGGATAGAATCCGGAATGAGGTGATCCGGCAGAGAACCAAAGTTGTTGACATAGCTCACAGAATAAGCAAGCTGAAGTGGCAGTGGGCCGGCAATATTAGCCGTAGAACCGATGACCGTTGGGGTAGACGTGTTCTTGAGTGGAGACCGCGAATCGGCAAACGTAAGGTAGGACGCCCTCAGGCTAGGTGGAGCGACGATCTTCGCAGGGTGGCTGGTAGCAGTTCGATGGGAGTTGCCGAGGATCGAGCTAAGTGGCGTGCAATTGGAGAGGCCTATGTCCAGCAGTGGACTGCTGTAGGCTGATGATGATGATGAGTTAATTTATCAAATTAAATATCATTCGTAAATATCGACCGGTTTCTTACTAAACTTCAATTATATCCAACGACCCTGGTTACCTATCACTTTTGGTGACTCTGAAACTCGAACGAAATCATTAGGAAAACCCAACAATTTATAATAAATTTTTAAAGCGAAAACTAGGTGACCAAGACAATAGGTGACACATTAACTTGTCAGAGGGTTAAAGGTTAAAAATAACCCTATATTTATTCTGGTTAATTTTCCCCAGGTATGATGTTATTATTGTAGGTTAAGATTCAGCCCCTTGAATAATATTGGCGCAATTTTCTTTGATGAATCATGTTTATATTAGGTAGGTATAGTTTATTTATTTCTTAATAGCTTTTGCTCGCGAGTTCGTCAGCGTGAAATTTATTGTTCTAACATAAAATATATCCTACCATGTTACCATTTGATAAATAACTAGGTATAGTGTATTTATTTTTGTATGCTGCACGGGTTGACGTCATCATGTCAACGCTGGCTGTCGCTGAAAACTATTGCTGGGGCTCTGTCTCGCATAGGGTCGTAGCATTATGCTGAGCGATTGCCGTTTTGCGTGGATGTGACGCATATTTTCCCACAACTCGTTCTTTTTTGTATTTTTGTGTTTTTCTTTGTATCATCTTTACCGCAAGTAAACGTATTTTCTTTCTTTCTACTTATTTCTTTCCTATGATATTTGGCAATTTATCTTCCCATTAGTGAGATAATTTATTGTATCGGATCAATAGTTTCGAAGATTACCCGTTACATACAAACTCTCAACGCTACCTCTACTAAATATTAGTAAGTGTAGATAATAGAAAGTGCATAACAGTTTTTGGATGAATCTGTCATCCATTTTCGAAAAGTACTTGCGGAACCTTCTGAGAAAAAAAATACTACGGCAAACGCAATTTTTTTCATACTTAAGTTTTATAAACGCAAGCTGACCCGACAGACGTTGTCCTGTCTTAACTATAAATGTCATATGTCGTTTAGTTTTAGTTTTGACTATTGACTAAAACTAAAACTATCGACTCATTTATCAACCGATCCATCTGTGTTAAACGATATTTGCAGCGCGCATTATGTCAATCGCTGACAGTTATTTCAAACAACTGACAGTTATGTAAAATTAATATTAGCGTTAAGTTTTCTTAAATTTTGTAACGTTCCGATCAACTTCCTTATTTTTTTTTTCATAAGATTCTTCTCCTGACAATAACGAAAACAACAAAATTTGTTTTTTGTGAAATTGGTCCAGCCGTTCACGCGTGATGGCGTGACCAAGGGAAATAGGGATTCATTTTTATATATATATATATATATATATATAGATATATAGATGGGTTTTTTATCCATCGTTTATAAAACTCAACTGAAGCAAAACGAACAAAACTGTATTTTTATACAGTTTCGTTTCTTCCGATTTTTCCCACAACTAGCGGATATCCGGCGTGTGCTACTTACGATGAAAAATGCATTAGACACATTCGGTCCATTCATGACTTTTTTTTATGTTTTTTAGTCGTCATAAACCATCTTCGCATTATTGCCTTTCTAATGAAAGCAGTTTGGAGCACATCGGTTGGATGGTTTCAAAGCCTATAACGGACATAGGTAGATACATTTTTTTGATGCGGCAGTGCTGTTGGCTCTGCTCAACTACATTAATAAAAATCTTCTTTCAGTAATGAGAAGCTTTCACAAAATTATCCTTGAGTGTCGTAGCCCTCATAGGATAATATGATAAACAAATTTCACGCGCACGAAGTCGCCGGCAGAAACTAGTAGGGAAATAAAATTGGGTGGTTTCCACGTTACGTAAACATTTTCAGGGTTCTCTACGAGGTGGTCTGATGTTCATTTACATCATAGGTTCCCAACCTTTTATGGACTGCCGCCCCCTTTACAAGATAAAAAAATCCAACGCCCCCTGCGTTGGATTTTTACATAATAATTAATTATAACAAAAAAACTTCCTTAAAAATTAAACAATTGACTCCCTCGTTGGTCTAGTGGTCGCAAGCGCTACTGCTGGGCATGAGGTCTCGGATTCGATTCCCAGGTCGGGCAAAGTATTATTGGGTTTTTCCATCTGGAATTTCACTGTAGCAGCCCGGAGTCTGCATTTGTGCCCGGTTGATGGCAATAGGCTCGCCCCCTAATACATGGGACTTAAACATAACTGGCGAAATGTGGGTGAAGTATAGGTACACCTCTGCCTAATCCTTCGGGGAATACAGGCGTGATGTTATGTTATGTTATGTTAATTATAACAATTTTATAGGTCTGTCTATTATCTATTAAGAATTACAAATTTAAAAAAAAAAAACTCTTTTTCTCTCTTACCGCCCCTACGAAAAGATCCAGCGCCCACTAGTGGGCGCTACCGCCCCCGTTGGGAGCCTATGATCTATATCAAGGCTGCTTTAAATTGATTTGGCATAATAATTCAGCACAGGTATCCAGTGACATTTGATCGATATTAGAACAATGTAAGCACTTTTTAATCCAGAATCCACGCGCAACGCTAAAATTAAATCCTTTTCTCAACTATGTTGAAGGTCAGTAATGAGTCTAACCGGATGCAGCTGAATACCAGTATTAAAATACTGGTATTCAGCTACTGGCTCCATGTTTACTGGTATCCATGTAAACATGGAGTGATTGCCTATCCGAACACCACAACCCAGTTACTGGGTAATACGATACCCCTTGGTAAACCTGGTTGTCAGACTTTCGAACTTCTGACTACACGGAATGACTGTCAAAAATCTTCAAAATAAAATAGAGCAGCAGATCGAAATGTATACATTAGAGGATGAATGGGAAGCACGAAAAAAAGTTTAGTGAATATGTACGAGTATATAACATACAAAAGAAATCTGTTTAATGTTTAGTAACGCTAACTAATATTATAAATGCGAAAGTCAGTTTGTTTGTTTGTTACGCTTTCACGCTAAAACGGCTTAACGGATTTAGATGCAACTTGGCACATGCGTAGACCATGACCTGGAGAAGGATATAGGCTACTTTCCATCCTGGATTTCAGACAAAGTCGCGGGCAACACCTAGTGTCTTATAAACCCTTTGTAATATTTTTATTGTGGCACTAACTGTTGTCGTATTGTTAATCCCGATACAAGAGAAAAATACACAATTCCACATTTCTTTAGAATTGCTAAGATTAATTCCATTGCATTTACCACATCCTACAATAATAACTGTTTTAGAATAAAAACATTAAAACTCAAACGTTAGTCAGCGAACAATCGCATCAAATAAATAAATAATCGTCATTATTAAAATAATGCCATCGTAATAAAAGCGTATAGGTACTATTATTGTGGACACTGGACTGTGAAACACATAACACACTTATTTTTATATGTATACAATGTTTATACACAAAACGGGGCAGTTCTGTACTGTGTTCCGTAGATAGGTTTTCCGAAAGTTTTCGGAAAACATTTTTTATATATGTATACAATGTTTATACATAAAACGGGGCAGTTCTGTACTGTGTTCCGTAGATAGGTTTTCCGAAAGTTTTCGGAAAACATTTTTTATATATGTATACAATGTTTATACATAAAACGGGGCAGTTCTGTACTGTGTTCCGTAGATAGGTTCTCCGAAAATTTTTGGAAAACATTTTTTATATATGTATACAATGTTTATACATAAAACGGGGCAGTTCTGTTCTGTGTTCCGTAGATAGGTTTTCCGAATTTTTTTGTTTTTTTTTTTTATCTATCTGCCTAGACTTTTCTCAACACAGTTGGGGTCGGCTTCTAGTCTCACTGGACGCAGCCGAATAACAATATTTTATATGGAGCGACTGCCTATTTGACATCCATAACCCAGTAACTGGGTTGTGGATCGATAACACGATACCCGTTGGTAAGACTTCGGCTTCTGACGGAGGGGGTCTCGATATGTTATGGATGGTCACCCATCCACGAATCGAGCGCGGCAAGCGTAGCTTAACTTTAGATCGACCCGTGCGGCTGTTATTATTGATTCACAAGCCCCTCCAGAAAACGTTTATTAATCTGACGTTTAATTGGAAAGTATGGTTTCCGACTTTCGGTGTATTCTAGGTAAAATCATGAAACTCTTGCTTGTAGCAACAAACTATTTTGATTTTCCTTGAATCTTCAGCGTTTTTACCAAAAATTAAGAAGAACGTTTTTTTTAAGTTTTCTCTTTTACACCTACCCAATCCATTCTTTTACGATTTTTTGAGTTCATTAAAGATGTTGAAAAGTTTCTAAACCAATAAATAATTTACTTACTTTTTTAAACTTTATGCACAAGTAAAAAATATATCGTACAAAGGCGGACCTAACCAAACTCAAACTCAAAGCATTTATTCCAAATAAACCAATTCCAGGCACTTATGAATTGGCAAGGGGTCGGTCAGTCAGAAAGATGAAGATAGTTGCCCATTCCAAAGCGTAGTAGGTAGGTACCTATGGAGAAGATTGGGCAAGAAACTCTACGGACTAGAGACTAGGCTAGATTAGATTTTTTCCACTAGAAAAATTCTATTACGTGCCCAATAAATAAATAAAGTATGTCATCAAAAATGTAAGACCACATTGATGTGAATAAGTTTTTTTGGTATAGCATCTAAAGTGTTTAATAACATTCCTGATGACATAAAAAGCATGACATTATATAAGTTCAAAAAAGATATTATTAAATTATTAATTGACAAACGTTATTATACTTTAGACGAATTTTTGAACGACCAATTATTATAATAATGCATTTTTCATTTTGTTTTTAAGTACTGTAGTCAGTCAGAGAACATGCTGGTCCTGCTCCATAGGACAATATTTAGAGTCTAGACAAAATCAAACTGGTTGCTAATTTAATTGTATATTTTTTATGACATTGATTTTTACATTACGTAACTAGTTTAACTCACACAATTTTTTTCCAAAATTTCACAAATAATTAAATTTTGGAAAAATCATTGACTTTTCAATATTTGTAAATATGTGAGCACCATGTATCTATCTCATAATTGATTTACCTGTCATTGCGTTATATTTAATTATTTTTACTTATTGTGGTGTAGTAATTTTATTCTAAGTGCATCGTCTTCACATATAACTAATGTATACATCATATTTTAAAACATTTTTAAAAGAGTAACAGTGGAGTTTCTTGCCCATTCTTCTCCATACGCAACTACCTTTTGGAAGGGGCAACTAGAATCAATTCTATTTTTTTGTGAATTTTGACGTTCAAAATTGCCTTTTATTTGCCTATTTGAAATAAATGATTTGACTTTTGCAGCAGACAATTGTTGGAGAAACAAAGGTTTTGTCTATGGGCAGAGCATAAATATGAAATTAGGAGTTTTTCTTATGTGTCACCGGCTACAGATCTCTAAAAATGTAATAACAAACTTTATTCTATAATGTTACTGTAATTGTAGAAGAACTACAATAATAATATATAAGTATAGTCATGGTTTCTGAATGTTCACTGTTGATCATAGGTTTCGTCAGACAAGGCGGATTTTACTATTTCGAAATGCGCTCGATTACTCTAAAAGCTAAGCAAAATTTTGAAAGAAAAGAAAAATAATGAAAATACGTTTATTTGCGGTAAACATGACGCAATGATAAAACAAATAAATACAAAAAAAGTAAAACGAGTTGGGGGGAAAATATGCGTCACATCCACGCAAAATGGCAATCGCTCAGCATAATGCTACGACCCTATGCGAGACAGAGCCCCAGCGCTGGTTTTCAGCGATAGCCATAGCAATAGCATAGCGATTTTCCTCTATCAAATAAGGCCCTAATCAGCGCTGTGATGTGGGACCCCCATAGCACAGCATCATGCTGAGTGGAAGCCTTCTTGTCACAGTCATGACGTGCAGCCATTGACTTTTTCTGTTTTGTGCTCGTGATTATAGATCTATTTGGTTTGTTTTTATTTTACATTGTTACCGGAGCTAATTATCTTTTTTGAATGCACGTGTTTCTGTGACAAATAAGCCTATTTCTCTTTCTTTCTAATCAGACGTTAAAAGATTAATTGTCTGAAGATAACGACAACGTGGTCTATGGTTCTTCTAACCTAAGATTTACTTAAAACGGTATTAGGTCAGGTCTACAAAGTCAGTTATCAAAATCAGTCCTCACGGTCAGTATGTCAACTGCCTAATGAGTTTTAATCTACTTATCTTCTAAAGAAATATGTACTCATTACTTACGGACAAACCGACGGCAGAATATTTTGTATTTAGTTTACAGTCTGTCAATCATAATTTCCACTAATGAAGGTAATATTAACCAAAAAAATAAAGCCTTAATATTTAATAAACAAAAAGCGGCCAAGTGCGATTCAGACTCGCACACGAAGGGTTCCGTACCACCGATCAATATTTAACACTTTTTTTTAATGTTTTAGTAAAGAAAATAAGACCTAGCATAAACACGCCGAAAAAAGCACGGTTCAAAATATACAGCCCTGTGACAGACAGACGGACAGACAGCGGATCCTCAGTAAAAGGGTCCCGTTGGTACGGAATCTGAAAAATAATTCCTTAATATGAGTAATTCATCAACTCGTCCTACATGCCTACGGGGCCGTAGGCATGTAGGACGAGTTGCAGAAAATCAAAATTAATAATATTTTAATTCCGCAACTCGTCCCACGTTACTCTCAAAATGCGAAAAGATACAATCAGTAGCAAAAGTTGTTGTCAAAAAATTGTTGTCATAAAATATTTAATAATCACAAAATTGTCACTTATAAACAGAAAATATTAAATCATGAAAAATTTGACACCAATTTACACACGACGTAATATAAATACATTCATACATATAAACCAAAAATAATAAGAAATCGTCCAATTAGACCAGATGCTGCATAGCCTAAATGGAGCCTCTCGGCGGGTTGGCCTGGGCGTGAATTTGGACAAGACGAAAAGCATTTACAATTCCCACATCTTGCCAAGTGCAATCCAAATCGAAGGGTCGCTTCTCGAAGTTGTGAAGGAGTATGTCTACCTAGGGCAAGTCATCCAGTTCGGTAGACACAACTTTCAGAAAGAAGCCGACGGAAGGATCTAGTTGGTTTGGGCAGCGTTTGGGCAACTTCATCAAGTCTTCTCGTCACCAATCCCGCAATGTTTGAAGACGAACGTCTTCAACCAGTGCGTCCTGCCCGTTATAACATGGAGCCGAAACGTGGCCACTGACAGTCGGGTTGGGCCATAAATTTAAGGTCGCTCAGCGCGGTATAGAGCGGGTTATACTCGGGGTTTCTTTGAAGGATAAAATCAGAAATGAAACTATCCGGAAAAGAACCGGAGTTACTAACATAGCTTGCAGAGTAAGCATTTTGAAGTGGCAGTGGGCTCGCCATGTTTGTCAGAGGACCGATGGCCGGTGAAGCAGACGAGTCCTGGAGTGGCGACCATGTATCGGCAATTGTAGTGTGGAAACTCCCTCAGCTAGATGGACCGACGACCTCAAAAAGGTGGCTGGGACAGACAGGATGCGGATAGCGAAGGACATGATTTTGTAGCATGGGAGAGGACGATCTCCAGTAGTGGACTGCGATAGGCTGAGTTGATTGATTGAAGCAATCGTCATAAAGATAATAATCAATAATTATAAATAAAATAATCAACAATTTTAAAAGATTTACCAATTCTAATTATGACTGAAATATTTTGTCTTAGTAACTGTACCAAACGTTGATAAAGTTTAAAGTTCCACACAAAAAGAAACATGGGACGAGTTGCAGAATGAAAATATTATTTATTTTGATTTTCTGCAAGTCGTCCCAAATGGGCCGTAGGCATGTAGGACGAGTTGATGAATTACTCCTTAATATAGACAAAAAGTCTTGCAATAGGAAGACGTCATGTGATATTTTATTACGTTAATGACACCATTCAACTTTAGAGGAAATAAAAAATGGTATGTTCACCAGTTTTTTAGCAGGTCGTAGGAAAATCGCGTGTAAATGATTGAGTTGTTATACCTACAGTTATCGTAAAACATTACAAACAAGATATTTAGTTTTTTTTTCTAAGAGAGTATGTTAACTTATTTTTGAGGCTGCCTGTACTAACTTTCGTATTATATATACTTACAATACATCAGTAACGATTTTCTTAATGTCTCTCGGGAATCATCGCATTTCCGAATACAAACGAATGCTAATTTCCATGTCCATCAATTATTAGATTTATCGTGTAATAATAATTTGAATTCAGAACTAAGTACTTTATTGTTGTTTTGTTTTGACGTAATATTCAAATTATTATACACGATTAATCTTATAATTAATTAATGGTTATTGAAATTAGCATTCGTGATTAAGAAAATAGTTGTACTGTAGTATGGTACCTAAAGTAAGGCCAACGAGACGAGATATAATACGTAAACAACCTGACTTTTACTGAGTTACATTACGATAGCGAGCGATTATTATCTCTGTCCTTATCTCTCGCACGCAATAATGAAGTCAGTTGGTCAACGACGGCTGTCGTTACATGATTGGTGGTACAGGAAAGCGATTTTTCTTGTTTGAAATGCGTTCGAAGTGATACGAATTTGATCGTTTCCGTATTTGTTTAGTTTTTTGTTGTTATTAATCCATTAACGTTAGTTTTTGTTGTTGATTTTTACTGTAAGTGGTTGTTGATTCTAATTATGGAATCACCAGCCTGATAGTACATTATAGTTTCTCTGACGAATCATCTTTGTCTAATACAGACGACAGCGATTAGAATAGGAAGTATAATATTTTTATAAAATTTGTTTAAATAAAAATGTTATTAGCCCCTGAAAGTTTGTTTACATTATTCATCTCGTCTCGTCGGCCTTACTTTTAGCGCGTGATACAGGGTTCGAATAATAGGTCATGCAGTCATTTATTTTTGGCAGCCTGGAAAGTCATGGTGACTGTGATATGTCAAAGTATGGTCAAAGCTATTTTCGGGAAAACAAAATAAATCTTTCAGAATAAAATAAATGGATACTTTTTGCCCTAACAACTAATCGTCTCTTATACTTATATTTTATACTTACATCGTATTTTATGACTCAAAAGCACGAGGAAATTGTAGACAAAATAGTAAATCTAATTATTTTCTACGAGTAGCGACTAGGTCGTAATTACTTTTAGCATGCGACCATTACCTAAGTCACGGTCATCGAGTCCAAGTTCATTACCAGTGAACTAAACATAAACAGTATAGGACTAGAGATTACGCTAAAAACACTAGGTAAACATTATTTTCACTTTTTATTCCGTTATTTGTATTTTGTGTTTCACGAACTGTGTCTAAATAAACGTTATTCTTTCTTTATATAACTTCTACATAGAAATGTCAATTAACTGAAAAGTTTCAGTAGTTCGATATAGTGAGCTTATTGGTGATGTTCTTCAGAAAGGTCAGGTGCGTAGTACTCGCAACCGGCGTGTATGAGCTGCGGGGTAATGAGGTTTACCGTTTTTGTGTTTACCAGTTGGCGCCACTGTCAAGTAATGTCCTGAAGTATAGCAATTAGGGTGCTAATGTATGACCGTAAATGAAGCAAAAGGTGTATGAGGAATCGTAGCAGGTGGCGTTCTGTAGTTTCAGCATACCCCATGGGGAGAAGGCGTGAGTTTATGTGTGTATAAACTCACGCGTGAGTATTCAGTAGTAATGTACTCCAGCACCCTAATTGAGTAACACTCAATCTATCACAATCTGAATCATTTTGAAGCCTATTGCTAATCCATTGCTTCGTATGTTCGAAACATTTGTCTGCTCAACAACGTAAATAATGCAATGAATATTGATCAACTGTCAAAATTAAAGCCTTTCCTACTGTTAGTGTGTTAAGCAATTACCCCACAGTATTTAATGTTTGATGAGTCGGCCTGCTAGGTCCTGACCAGTTATTTGAAAGGAAATGCATACCAATCTGTGAGGAAAGACATTTCTGGCACCACTAGAGCGACCGGTCTCTCTAGGTTGTGCTTACCGGGTAATCCTTATTAAAGAAGTTAAATTGCTTGTTTGTTTCTAAGAAGAACCTCATCTCTGGAAGCACTGTTTTGATTACAAGAAATCGTTCGCTGATAAAAAGTTGCACTACTAGTATATTGCCGATTGCCATAGAAATGTTTTATGGTACCTAAAGTTGACTTTCTCGCTGAGTGAGAGGCAGAAGCTAGTCTGTAATACAAAATATAACACTACACGGCAACAGAGAGCTAGTTTTGGTAAATATTTATGTTTTCTAAAGGGTAAGCCAATAGGCCAATGACTTGCCAAGACAGAGGATAATTTTGGATCAGTCGGTCAACCATCTGTTCAACGTAATAGTGCTAATTGGATTGGTCAAGCTCAGTCAAGACAACAAGAACGACCTTTACAATATAAATGACATTAGTTACAATCATTATAATGTCAAGATAGATAAAGATAATATCTTACTTCATCTACAAAACTATAAGAAGAGAGAGAGTGAGATTCTATTCTATTCTATATTAACTATATTAATAATAATAAGCTTTATTTCATAAAAACAGTACTTAGATTGCATTACAGTTAAGTGCTATGATAAAACAAAAGTACACAAAAGATTTAGCATCTAGAGCCGAACTAGGAGGAACCTGTATTTCGGCTGATAGCGCCAATCCCCTCGAGTTACATTAGATTAGAGTTCTTAAATGCTAGCATTTTACAAAACAAAAGAATAATACTCGTAATAGTCTAAGGTTGTATTAATGATCTGCATCTCTCTTTGTGTTATGTGATATGGTGAATGAGTGAGTGTGAGAGGGTGTGTCTATTTGTGAGTGTGCTTGTCATTTTTATGAGTGAATATTTGAATTAGTGAGATACGCGGATATAGTGAATATGTATATGACGGAGAGGGTACGTCTCTCACGTTACTATCCATATTACCCATATTTTAACTACTAACTGTGGGCGTACTATGGGAAGTGTTGGTTATTGCGCAATAGAAAAACCGTTTGCAATTCAAATCAAATTATAATATACGAATAAATTAATCACACTAGCGAATCACACACTGTAGGTACACGACACCACTAAACGGAACGCCAACAACAAACTCTGCTTTTAATGTGGTCAAGCGTTATGTTATAGACTCTGTCGAGCACCACCTGGTGGCGCTGGCGTCCCGATTAGTTAATGTCAAACGATTGATTTAACGTATTTCCGACATATATATAATATATTTATATATACATTTCAGTATAGATAATGAATGCTTGCTAACATTAAACATGATTACTGTCTATCTTGCTACAGTTAGAAATTGGTCAGTCTATGGTTAGCTAGGGCACCACATGAAGAAATTAGAACCTATACTAGAATAATCTGTACCGTGGCCTGGAGGTCAAGTTCATCATCCTCCTGCTCTTATACTAATTTATTTAGGGTCGGTGCAGTACCTATGTCTTCTTCTTCCGTATATCTCTAGTCCTCCTCATCTCGGTAGTCACACCCTTTCTAACCATATCATCTTTCACACATTCGATCCATAGTTTCTATGGTCTTTCCTTACTCTTAATAATTATCTATAATATATGTCATTTGGTCTACATAGGCTTTTATTTTTATATAGATTCTTCTATATTTTGTGAATGTGAGAATGTTGTAGGCCTTACTTGTAGACTGTAGATTTGTGGACCTTTTTATATTTTATTGAGTACCTGTTACTTTGTTGACAGGCCTACACTGTTCTCCCATATCTATCAACACTGTAATTAGAAACATTGTAAAAGACCCTTATTTTTATAAGAGTAACCGTGGAGTTTCTTGCCGGCTCTTCTCCATAGGATGCAACCAATTGGAACCGTGCACCTAGCTTCTGACATTTCATATGTGCCCATGTTGGTTTATGTGAAAAAAGTATTTTGATTTGATTTGATTTGAATAATTTATTTATTTTAAAAAGAGTGTGGTACAGTCAGTTACAATAAATATCATTTTACAGTTTAGGAATAAATCCTAGAGAGAGAATTGAATCTGGCGTCCTAGCTAGGTTACATGGTAACCTGCATGAAGGTTCGCCAGCCTAAGTTCCTCCAGAAGGAGTAAAAATATTTAAATAGAGACCGGTTAGGACTATAAGGTGCAAAACTGCAAATGTATGTTAACCTATACTAAGTGTGTGAAGTCTTAGTATGTGTGTCTGTTTTGTGATGTAGGTGTGGGGTGTGTGTGTTGTGATGTAGCTGTAGTGGGTGTTTTGTGATATAGGTGTCGTTTCTAGGTATCTATATACCTACATCACTTTGCTTGCCAGGAAATTTGTTGTTGTTTTTTTTTTTAATTATTGGCTTCTCGCAGGTCAACCTAGGAGGTTGACCTTTGATCACTTTTTGGGTTGAATTATATACCCAATTAGCTTCTGCCCACGTCTTCGTCCGCGTGAAATTTTGGCCCTCGAGCCACCGCGTCGCATCCCATCGCCTGCCCGCGCTATTACTTCGCTTTCGCTTAGCTTTCTTTCTAACTTTTATTTTTATTTTTGTTCAATTCCTAAGGGTCGAAGCGTTATATCAAATAGCCTATAAGTTTCATCAACGATTGGGCTATCGAATGCAAAAACGATTTTTCAAATCTGACTGGTAGTTTCAGAGATAAGTGCGTTCAAACAAACAAACAAACAAAATAAACAAACTCTTCAGCTTTATTATTAGTATTAGTAAGTATAAATACGTATAGATACATACTTTTTTATTATAAAGTTGGCGCGATCGGTCGAGAAAAGAGATGTCTAAAATATACTGTTCAGGTGAATCTTCTATTTAGATGGTAAGTTGGATCATTTGTTGTACCTACTAAGGTTTATCTATAGGCACCTAGTAGGACGCCCGTTTTCAGCAGAGGATGTTGTCGGGCTGTTCATGATTACTTTAAAATGTAAAATAAAAACGTACCCTACCGTTAAGGCTCCCGCAACGCGACGATGCGACGCAATACTGGAAGAAAATTTTCCATAAGTTAACATATAAACTGTTCTACTAGAGTCGCGTCGTGCCTGTCTGCGGGAGTCTTTACAGTATCTAAATCCTGTGCTCAAGTTTAACTTTAGGAGCGTTTTTTGGGTTTTACGAAGATTGCTTTATATATTTTTGTTCTCCTTTGCGGATCAGTGCATCGTGAGAATTTGTTTTAATTTTGAACGAATACCTGTAGATTAATTTTGAACGAATACCTGTAGATTCATTACATTTCTGCAAAATATTTTCAAAAATATGCATATATTGCATTTTTATAACCACTGACCTCGAAATATCTTTTACGGTACTTACCTACGTTTAGAATAAAATATTGCAAATTAGGTAGGTATCTCTGCTTTTGTTTTATTTAGCCAAGTAGGTAGGTATTTGGCTAAATAAAAACAAAAGCAGATCACTAACACCGGCTGACGAGGAACTAATTAGCATTCTTCTAAAAAAAACATGCTATTTCAACAAAAATGTATGAAACAGAGATGCTTTGTCGGAGTTGGTTCCATACTAAAAGTTGCTCAGGGCCGGCAGTCTCGACGTGAATCCTAAGTTATAACCCGCCAAATAAAAAATTTCTTTGAATTTGGCGATAGATATGAAATTGATGCTTATTATTCGATAAATATATAATTCCTACAGTCGAAAATCGAATTTTGATCAACATAAGACGTAAAAAAGACATGCAATTTGCAAAAAACTAAAGAATATTTGAATTTTGCGGGCTACAACTGAGGATTCACCTTAATATTTAGCGATCGGTAGTTTGCGACAGCGTCGCTATTTAGTCGAGACTGCCGCCGGCCCAGGATTCAAGAGTTCCTCACCCCCTCAAAAGGACACCAATGACTCCAAAGCTACCGTTATAAAGGATATTGCTCTGCGCCCATACATTGTTCGCCCTGGAACCAAGAGCATCGGAAAATTATGTGTTGTATTGGCGATCATTAGTAAATTCCTTTAAGATTTTATATTTATAACGGACTAGCTAAAGAATAGAATAAATTTCAAAAAAAGTATCAGATTTTAAGGTTATAATCGAAGTACGAATATTATGGTTTTTCATAACTCCGTGACTCCGAGTGATTTTTAAGAAACTGAAAAACAATATCCTAATGCGTTTAGCTATTTTAAATACCTACCTAGATAATTAGGTATACAACCTAAGTAATAATGTAACAAGTGACCATTTAGTGACGTTAAAAATAGGGGTGCTGAATACGATACGTTAAAAACGATATTTCCTAAGATTCACTATGGACATACCTTACAAACATTATTACATCAACTTTTGTCATCCGATAATATTAATACCATTACAAGTATGACAATGTACCACTTATAAGAAAACCATACTTCCCTACTTCTTCTATACTTGTAACAATATTAATAATAACATCTGTATCTAGTGTGCAATATAGTTTTTTTAAAGAACACATTTATAATTCATCCAATAACGATAAGTATCTTTTTTATATTAATCGTCCGAAACTCAAAAGTGATCGTTTAGTTAGAAGTAAACCACACACTTTTCTAAACGATCTTAGAAAACCCTGAATAATTTTGATGATGAAATATGTAGGTTTTGTTCACTCCAGCATTATTCTTACTACCTATTTAAAACTACTACCTACCCACCTACCTATTAATTATACTTTTAGTGAATAATAATAATGGAATGGTGATTATTAATGGTTTTATTGTAGCTTCTATTTGCACTATAATCGAAATAAATTCAAAATATGATTCCGATTAAAAAATTTGCAACAGTTAAAAAAAAGGAAAACAACGATTAAAATTGATTGGGCATCCCTAATCTTATTCGACACGACATGACATAACGTTTGGCGAAGGGGGCATGCCGAATTACGCTATAATCGCTCACAGCGCTCACATCAATAATTTGCGTTCCGATTTAGATATCACGATTATGACAGCTGCGAGCTGTCAACAATTCGGAACGTTTGTGAACGCACTCACACTGCTCACAGTGCTTGCTCAACGTCAACCCCAAACCTTGTACAAGAAAGAAAGACCGACTAGATATTTTCTGGAAAATAGATGTTCAACGCATTGGCACTTCTGTTTTGTTGGTTGAGATGTATCAGACCGAAGATGCGACTCAAAACAACTCAACAATACAACGCACAACTGTAATTTTTGACAGCGCTCACGATGATATTATTAAAAGGCATGGTCGGCATTAACGCAAGATGGCGCATGTCTTTACGTCATCTATGACGATTCACGGGACATCGTTATCGCGCTCAGGCTAATTCGAAACGGGTGTAAGCACGCTCAAATCGATTACAGTGCAATTCGGATCGCACCCGAAGATGGCGGTGCTTAATGGTATTAGTCACGTAAAATACTTTTAATTTTCATTTTGGCATGCAGCTAGTCCGTGTTATAAAAGTATTTTCAACTTATTTAATAAAATAGACAATTAATTATCGTGTTTGTCTGATGCTTTTATTGCACATGGCGATTTTGGATATTGTCTTTTTAGCAGTTTTTTTTTGTACATTTTTAATAAATTTATTTTTTTGTAGTTTCTACTACTTACGGGTTAATATGATGAAAGTTTTGAATTCGGGTAGTAAAAACTGCAAAACTGTTTTCAAATCATCATCATTTGAACCTGAAAATATCCAGTGCGGAACGTTGGCCTTATGAATACCACTATAAGTATTATGAACGGTATTCCTAATCCCGCGTTTAGTGGCCAGATTGGTTATTCTTGGTAGACAGGAGAAAGTTTACTATCATTGCTATTAACAATAATGTGCATTATTGTGTGATTTTTATACAAAAGTATTTACCTCCTCAGATATATTGTCATTTTAGCTGTCAAGCCAACTTTTGTCGACCAATCCACATCATTCTTTTCATTCTCATATTTTCAATAGAACCGTTGAAGGCCCATCCACATAATAATAAGCTGGTCACGAGTCCGGTATAACCCATCGCTTTTCCCAAAAGAAAGATTACAAGGAATTCCTCACGAAAAAAAACTTTTTTACAAAAAAAACAACCGACTTCCAAAAAAAACACTAAAAGACGTGAAAAATAACTTTAATTTCGGAAGTCGGTGCCTTTGGTTTTGTGTTTTCGTGTTTGGCCACCGACTTCCGAAATTAAAGTTATTTTTCACGTCTTTTAGTGTTTTTTTTTGGAAGTCGGTTGTTTTTTTTGTAAAAAAGTTTTTATTTTTCACCTTTTAGTTGCGGTACCTACCCCACACAAATTCGTATACCACTACTTGGTGTGTAAATAACAGTGACAGGAAATTATTAACACATCATCCATATAAACTAAGTGGAAAAAATCTGCAGTATTAAGGATAACTCCAAAACTACTGGTCAGACCTTGATCAAATTTAAATGGGACCACATGTGAAGCACCACCTATCAAATAAAAAAAGAATCATCCAAATCGGTTCACCCAGAAAAAAGTTATGAGCTGACACAAAACAAACATATTAAAAACATAGAATAAAAATTGAAATACATACATAGCATATTTTTAATTTTTTACAACATAAGAAATCATTAATTTAGTTCTGCTTTTGTTTTTTCTTTAGATTGTAAAACAGTCTCTAGCAATATTGTGTAAAGAGAACAAAAACCAGCCACGCGCTACTCACGCACCAAACGTCGTCGCAGGGAAGGTGGGGAGGGTCACGAAAACGAGTAAAGGTGTTAGGAATCATGTCGGTCATTACAACCGGAAATAATTTCTTAAAAATAGGTCATAATAAGCGGTATGTCACTATTAGCGAAGTCATTATATCCTAACTTTGTTATAATGAATTTTATATGAAAACCAAATTTCGCACTGCAATTACTTCATTTTAAGCGGTTGGTCAATATAGGCGGAGTCATAATATACGGATTCTACTGTACATTTATTAGTAAGTAGTTATCTTAATAATAATATTCTGTGCTCATCCTACAACTACTGATATATATTAATGTTCAAACTATAGGCGAGGAGGCCGGCACCCTACACAAGTTAAATCTTACTTTGGGTGCCAGAGTTCATCGAAAACACTCTTTCCATTAGTTGTAACGCTGCATAATATTTTAGTTAAGTGTTTTTGTATAACTGTAAGTAATAAAAAATAAAAAAAACCAGCTTATACTGGAAATGTATAGCTCGATATGTAGTCGTGCGTACATTAATAGAAATTGTTACTTTGAGATCAATATTTTAAGATATTACTGCCAAAGCCACGCAAGAGGCGCCCCTTGTCATCCCAGGTATTTGTCGGCGTGACTGGGAACATTGATTGCCAACAAATTACTCCGATGACTGATATTTGAGTAGGTACCTTCAGTCAGAGAAATCAATTGCTTATCATATTGACACACTACGTCAATTTGCCGTGCTATAAGTAGCCATTTCACGAATGACAGTTGTGATTTGACTATGTGGTCAATTTAAGATGGTAGTCAATTTGCTAAGCAATTAATTTCCCTACCTTTGCCCATAGGTACTAAGGATGATAAAAAAATGTTAAAAAATGTTTTGTGATTATATCATACATTTTCTTTATGAAAATCAGCTGATTGGAAGTAATAATTTTTATTAAGTTTCAGATTATTTCAGTCATGGAATTTATCAGGGTCATTATAGGGAACTGTAAAGTTTCAAGTTGTAGGTACTTGTTTCATATAGTTTTCCGGTTTTTGTTGTTGTTTTTAAGTCGTATAATTGCTCCATAAAGGCTCCTATAAACAGGCGCGACACAAAGGCACCGCTCGTCGCGCGTGTCTGCAGGAGCCTTTATGTGGTTCAAGGGTTAAAATATTATTTTTATTCACTTCACGAACAATTTTATAAACTAAAAACTCATGAAATAATTTTTACTCGCAAAACTATTATCAATGGGTACCTATGTAAACGTATATGGGTAATCGCTAAATAAAGTAATTAAAACTATCTTTTGAGTACACATTCTAGGTATTACATTTTTTACTATACATCCTTGTCACTGTATCCGCAATACATATTAATGTGTAGTGAAGAAGGTATATAGGCAAGTTGAATGTAATGGCGCAATAAAACTAGAATTGGCCTGGCCTTGAATATCATCGCTTTGGTCTAGTATTCGCAAGCGAGACTGCTGAACGAGATCCTGGGTTCGATGTACGGGTTAACCAAAGTGCTATTGGGTAAAATGAGCTATTGGGCTGATCTGAATCTCCATCTTTTATTACTAGATTTTTTTATTCTAGACTTGCGGATTTTTCCACGTGTCAGTGTTAATTTTTGACACAATGAATTTATTGCAGACATTGTTAAGTCGCTACCCCGAGCAAAACCTTGCGATAGTGCGTTATTAAGCGGCTATTAACTCATTGATTACGAGTAATAAACTACATCTAAAAGCACATTATTAATGTTCGTTATCCTATCATCACATTGCTCGTTCTTATTTGTTTTTATGTGTTGCAAAAACATTTGTAATCTCCTTATAAAAAAGTGACTAAAATTGTATTATTGATTGCATGCATCTTTTCTTATAGGTGACGTTGTAATAATTTAAGGATTACACTAATGGATAGATAGTTTAAAAATCTAAATAATTGTCGTTTTATTTAATTTCAAAAGCTTACTTGTCTTTTTTATTTAAATAATTCCACAATTTTTGAGAATTCTATGATAAATGGGCGTGCGCAAGGAGCGGGACAGAGCGAGACTCAGCGACGGAACAGAGAAGGACCGAACGCTCAAGGTAGTTTGGTCAGGGAAGCGCCTTAAGATATTATTTGGTCTGTAGCGGCATCTACAACGCCACATGCGAGCTACTAGTAACACTGACGTCATGCAAAAATATGAAAATATGCAACGTACCGACATCAATCGTCGGGCAGTTGCCCACCAGACACGACACCCGTCTTGTCGGAGGATCCTCCCTTTTCTATGGAGGTATGAGTGAATTTTACACCCTGTTCCTCATACCTCTATAAGTATACTAAAAATATCACCACGCCTGAATTCTGCCGAAGGGTTAGGCAGAGGTGTTCCTATACCTATAGTACACCCACGTGTGTTGTATCTAAGTATATGGTTTGGAAAACCAAATATAGTAAGCGTCAGAAAAAAAAAACACGATGATTTTTATTGATGCCAGTATCTACTCGAATCTAACATTATAGTAAAGGCATTCTTTGTGAATATTTCTGGCGGCCGCGTAATTGAACTATTGTACAAATATATTATGTAGTTTTATTGCTACCTAGATCACCAACTCATGCCCAGCGATGGACAGCGATAAGCCGTTGACGATAAGTGCATCAGCATTATCGGTTACCTACTGAATTTACTGAAACTAATAAAATAAACTTGACTTATACTTATATATGTAAATCGTTCGTGTGATACTATAAAATGTCCACTGAATAGTTAACTATAAGTAACTTAATAGCCTGAAATAGACGCCATGTTGAAATATTCCGCTTTAAGTGACTGCAAGCACGATTAGTGATTACGTTAAAGTAATTACAAGGTTCAAACTGTGATCTTTTGAACATGTACTTAATTTTGTTTGGCTTCTAAACCTTCGAACGATTAACGACAGCTTAATTAGGCACTTGTCTTACGTTCGAAATGAAACTGAATAATATGGTCCCATAAACAGTGTCATGTCATCTTTTATCTACATTGGACACAAGTTACATAGTCATCTAAGGGCTCCTACAAATAGGTGCGACACGCGACACGAAGGCACCGCCTGTCGCGTGATGAGCAGTGCCTTTGTGCCGCGTGCGTTTCGCGTCGCGTGTCGCGACTGTTTGAAGGAGCCTTAATACCATATCTAAAAATCATGCGTTTTCTATGAGAGAGGATCAAAGTTAAATAGGAGCGAGGTTCTAGTACTTAGCTAGTATTATACATAAGTTATGTTGAAACTGTGAAAACTGTGAAGAGTTCTTATTTGTAATTATGGTCGTACACTTTGTTGAGTGATGGCCCAGTGGTAACGGCCGCGACTTACGACAGGTCGTAGGCTTGAACCTAGACAGGCGCTTTACTTTGTGTAAAATATTTTATGAAAGGTGAATGTGAAGGAAAACATCGTGATGAAACCGGTATGTCCTAAACCAAAAATTCGAAGACTTGTGACATCTAGCAACCCGCACTGACCCCGCGCGCTGGATTACAGCTCACTCCCTCTCACAGAGAGGAGGCCTGTGTCCACGCAGTGGGAACATTATAGGCTGATTATGATGGCGCGCATTTTTATTTTTTGTAAATGTCATCTTGCTGGACAACCTAGGAGGTTGTCGACTACTTAACCGGACTTGCCTGTGGGTACCTCAATAAATTAAGCTCACCAGCCAGGGCTTGAAAAACTTTAAAACTGAGCGACAACATGCTAAGGGTACCCCCTGGGGGGTACGGGCCTAGGGCCGGGCTTAGGGCGTCGCTGGGGGAGGGCAGCAAGGGACAGGCTGGATCGGATTATTTTGGGATGAATTTAAAGCAACAGGCTCAGCGGTGCGAGCATGGGTCGGGATGGATATGGATTGGGGCATCCCGGCGGGCTTCGGCGGCAAGGACGGAAGGACGCTGGTCGGTTTTTTGTTTTTTGTAAGAGAGATTTTGGTGGCCTTGTAGTTGTGGAGGGTTGTGGTGTCGTCGGGGATAGTTAAGGTATGCCTGGGGCAGCGAATCCTGCCTATACGGAAGGGAGTGTAACAGGTGGCCGCCGTAATCAGGGGATTGGGGGTCTTTATAGCAAAGTCAACTAAACGCTTTCAAAGGCGTTTCATGAACTGCTGGACAGTGGTCATTCTGAGATCTTAGTGAAGAGTCATATTGCGGACCTAGAAGTGGGGTCCCGTAACCTTTTTAAGATAACAGTTCTGGAGGATCTGCATCCTATTGAGATGGTATCGCTTAGCGTGGGCGAAGACGACGCAAGCATAGGTCATGACGGGACGGATGACCGCGGTGTAGATACGCAATTTGCACTTGAGTGACAATTTGCTGCGCGCGGTCAATATGAAGTGAACTAAGAACTACCTAACTTAAACTAAGATACATCTACTTACTAATTATGGCTTACGACTAAATAACATAAACAGCGCTTTAGCGGCTTCAGACAAAGGAGAGGACAACATCTCGTGGAACATACCCACATTGGTTCTGCTCAAGTAGAATGTTCTTATAAAGAGCTCTCGATCCGTCGCGTAACGGACACATTCCACCAACAGGTGATGCACGTCTTCAACTACACCGCACACATCACAATTTGGAGAATCTGATTTCCTCATCATGTGTGCGAACTTGTTCAGTGGAACGTGACCAGATCTTAACCTGAACGCTGTTACAACAAAAGATCTACTCAAATTCACATTAATGAGCCATGATATTCGAGGAGGCTCACATTGTATTGTTTAGTATCAAATTCCTTTTTCCAAAGATCTCTCATTGAAATATTCCAGTTATTGTGGCTCGTGTCCTATAAGCGTGAAGAAAGATTCGCTTCTAAAATGGCCAAATGCATTGAGCCTAAAAATCAACTATCATTATCTCCTCCGTACCTATAAGACAAAACAAACCTTGAAAACAGGGACAGGGGAATTATCATTGAAATAT
Organism: Griposia aprilina; assembly: GCA_916610205.1. Taxonomy (NCBI): domain Eukaryota; kingdom Metazoa; phylum Arthropoda; class Insecta; order Lepidoptera; family Noctuidae; genus Griposia; species Griposia aprilina. Next base: position 7,810,981 of record OU744305.1, on the reverse strand, counting down.
GCAAATAAAACACACGTCAGAGGCAGTGAATCACCAAAAAACCCTCGATTTTTAATTACGTCTTACATTTTGGGAATACCCTTGCCGTGTACTTGTATATACAGGAGCCATTTAAACATTTACCTACACTGTGTTTTATTTGGCATCAATATACAAAGAGTACATTAACTGACTAACATTTATTTTTGATATTATGCCAAAATTACTAATTCCTTTTTGATGACAATATCTAAAAATATTGTTTCTGGGTGAATACACTTTCTTTGGAACGGTTCATTAGTCACACAAAACAAATGAAACACTCATAGATTTGCTCGAAACCTACTGAAGTTTTCCGAAACATAAATTACTAAAATTATCTACTTACGATATTCGTCCAATATAAAGTTGATATAAGTCTAAAATTGGCTATTAACACTGTTCCTTTTGCATGATAATAATAATCTCAATAAAAAATGCGTTTGCCGTTTTACGTGACGCATTATTATTCCCCAACTCGTTATTTTTTGTATTTGTGTGTTTTTTCTTTGCGTCATGTTTATTGAAAATAAACGTACCTATTTTCTTTCTTTCTATTTATCATCTTTGTATGAAAATAACCGAGGGTAGAAGACAGACAGTGGATTTCTGTGCCAAGCTAGAAAGCTGATGACTGATGAATTTTTTTATGCAAAAGCTAGTTAATTAGATTAGTTAATTCGATCTAAACAAAAGCGGCCACATTCCTTTAGATCGTATTTTGTTGCTTCGTGTCTCTATATGAAAGTTTATAAAAGGTATTAGAGAATACTAGACACACTTACCGAGGTAGCTTATTGAGCCGTTTTTCAAAATTCCTTCTGAGTCACGAGATAATACTTTTTTAAAGGAGTGGCGCTAGTGGACCCGTGTGCGCCCTCTTAACTGTAATCCGAATTTCAATTACAATAAAAAAAAATAGAGAACTTACAAATGTTTAATTTATATTTTTGATAACGACAATAAATGAAAATTTGAATGATACAACTAAATGTTTTTAAAGTTATGTTATCCAAGTGAGTTCCACCAGCTTGTTGACATTGTTCAAGTCGCGTTCGCAAATTTTAAAAACACGTTGACAAGTCGACCTTGGAATGGCGTAAATTTCTCGTACAATGTTTTGTTTTAACTCTTCTATTTGTTGTTGGATTGTATTCATAGACTTTTGATTTTTAACCAACGAAAAAAAAGGAGGAGGTTCTCAAGACGACGCGTATATATATATATATATGGCCACGTGTAACTTAGTACAGAGCTGTCCGATTTACATAATTCTTTTCCGGGCACCGTGGGGGCCACTCAATGTCTCCTTTTCGCGAAATGAGTTTCCTGGGGAACATCTCTTTTGACAGGCCCATGGACACTGCAGCAGTGTGACAGGTAGCGCCATCCTGCTGAAACCTGGTGCTAGAATTGTGACTTCGTAATTCTCGAAGAGCTGGGACCAAGAAGTCATGAAGTATCTGACAATAATTCTCAGTTTTCACCGTCATGACAACTCCTCTTTCACTTTCGAAAAAGTACGGGCCAATGGTGCTATAGGGGTATGAGGAACAGGGTGTAAAGTTCACTCATACCTCCATAGTAAAGGGAGAATTCTCCGACCAGACGGGTGTCGTGTTTGGTGAGCAGCTTCCCGATTTCTGATGTCGGAACGTTGTAAATATGCTAGTTGCGCAGTAAGCTCTGCTTGCGCGATGCAGGATTTTGCGTGACGTCAGAGTGACGCGTAGCTCGCGTGTGGCGATGTAGATACCGCTACAATGCCCCTAACTGATATTGTAGCCCACAAAACGACCTTCGGTTTATGAAGCGGACGTTGGTGCTTCCGGCTAGGATTATTCTCGGACCGAAACCGGCAATTTTGCTTTTTGATATGGCCATTAATATGGAAATAGTCCTCATCGCTGAACATTATGTTGAAAAAATTGTCAAACTGTAATACGCGCGAACACAAAGCGCGCCATGCTCTCCGATGAACGGCTCCATGGCAACAAAAAATTTCACCAACTTGGCGTCTAACGACACTACGCACCTAATCGCGGATTATAAAAAAATATGCGGAACAAACCAGGAATACAGTTATGGCCCACCCTGTTTAATATTATTGATGCAAAAGTAACTCTGTCTGCCTGTCTGTTAACTTTTTACGCCTTAACGGCTGTACAAATTACGATGAAATTTGGCACACAATCAAAATCAAAAGTCATTTATTCAAATTAGGCTGAGAATCAGCACTTTTCGAACGTCCAAATTACATAAAACAGTCCTCCAAAACGCCCGCCCTTCACCACTTCCTAGTGCTTTAGCTGGGGAGAAGAAGTGGTGCAATAAAATTCCCAGCAGTACAGCTGTCTGTTCAGATAGAAAAAAAAAACTCAATTAGTCCATGACCTGGGTTAGGAAATAGGATAGTATTTATCCCGGTAGTAGTCTCTTGTGGGGTAATTAAGACCTTCACGCGGGAACAAGCGAGGACAATTTTTATCCCGATAGCACGTTCTGGTCGGGTCGACAAGAACGTAATTTCTGAACTCCACCCAAGTAAAAGCTAGTCGATAGCCGACTGCCGGCCACCGTAGGCGCGGGCTTGCGGACGGCGAGCAATAGGCAGCTCGCCATCCGGTAAGGACCAGGCCCATGTCGACGGCGCGTTGTGTTCCACGCGCGCCTCAAAGAGATGTCAGCATAATTGACGGGGTCCGATAGGGCCGATGCCTGCCGGGGTTGCGAATTGTTCGAAAGAGTTACCGTGGCAGGCAACTGAAGGAACAAGGGTGGGTGACTTACCACCCAAAAAAAATATACTAGTTATTAATAAACCTTTTCGTTCTGTTCCAGGCTTCCCATCTGAGCTGGTGTACTATGGGTCTGCGATGTGGGAGACATTATACGGCATCATCATCGCCTTCCCTCTGGTGTGCTGGATCTTTGTGCCTGTGTACTATAGGCTGCATACTAACTCAGTATATGAGTATTTACAGGTTAGTCTTTTACTTGTCAAGCTTTGAGTCAAAGCTTTGTCAAGACACAATTAATTATCTGTGATAGCTTCAGGTTTTCACACAGATTAGTTATAGTAGGCCCACATGTATAACCTATTTAAATATGTTCTCAAGGTACAAAACACATAACGTCATGCTTGTATTTCCCGTAGGGTTAGGCAGAGATATATCTAAAGTACACCTACAATCCTACATTTTGCCAGTTTTTTTTTTGTATTATAATTTGCTGTAAAGTAAGGAGGACCTCTATCAAGTGATATTGCTATTGAAATTTCTGCATATTATTATGATCCAGTATTATGTTACTATCATGTCACTGGACAGCAGTAACTTCCAAAGTCACGAAAGCCTCCAATTTGATAACTCACCCACAATTTAAGATGTTTAACAAGAACAAGATTAGACAAAGTGAACTCAATAATCAATCGTTTATGGCACATACTCGTAATAACATGTCGCCATTGGCGTCATGTTCGTGAACAGGCGCCGTCAGTAGGGACTGGTCATTTCTTAGTTGCCAAGGCTTATTTAAAGTGAAACTTTTATTACATCGTCTCAAACTTTTTCGTCTGTGTGTTGCATGTCGCGTGATGGTCGGCCGCGGAGTAGGGTTAAAGTGAAAGAAAGGAGGTTTTTAGTTAGATGTCTATAATGTGAAAAAAAGTTTCACTTTTACCGTGGTTTCATAAAACCACACAATCCTTTTTTTAACTTAATATTTGAATTGTTTTTGTCTTTATATTACGGACGCTTTTCATGTTCTGCACCGTTCTCAAATGCATAATTTCAACATGAATGATGTATTTTGTAACCATATTTTGATTTAAAACAGTGTCCGTAGTTTCTTGCCCGTTCTTCTCCATATGTACCTACTACGCTTTGGAATGGGCAACTAGCTTCATCTTTCTGACTGACCGACCCCTTGCCAATTCAAAAGTGCCTGTAATTGGTTTATTTCAAATAAATGGTTTGAGTTTGAGTTTAATAAATTATTTTTCACTATTCGCTACGGCTACGTACAAATGACACTTTGTCCTTTAATTCAGCTCCAATTATTTACAGATGCGCTTTGGATCGCGATGGGTGCGTCGTATGGCAGCCGCGACCTTCCTCCTGCGTCAAGTGCTAAACTTATCAGTAACAGTCTACACTCCTACAGTAGCCCTTCACGCTGTACTCGCGTTACCTCATTGGGCGTCAGCAGCAGCGTTGACTATTGTGGGGATAGTGTTCAATTTACTTGGAGGACTGGCTGCGGCTATCAGGTAAATATTGTTTATGAGTAAGTTTATTTAATGATTGATAATTGTCAACGTGAATTGTCATTGTAAAAATTTGATGAAAATAATAATTTCCCTGACTGTACCTGTCTAATATGGCATTTACTAACTCACTTTTGAAAAAACCATTGAGAAGAAAGAAGCTTTAGTAGAATGTTATCGATGTTATGCAATGAAAAGTACTAATAAAATATATTGTCATTTCCAGGGCTGACGTAATACAAACTCTAACGATGATATTAGTAAGCGGCGCTTTCATCATTCAATCGACCATCATGGCGGGAGGCCCACAAAAAGTAGTCAGCGACAATATTGACGGAGGAAGGCTGAAATTCTTCCAGTAAGTGTCCATTGTCATTACAATTTTGGATAGGGAAATATTTGAAAGCCATTTGAAGTTGTAAAGAAGTTTAGCATTGACAGTAACGGAAATAACTTTACTGTATAATCAGCCTATAATGTTCCCACTGCTGGGACATAGGCTTCCTCTCTGTGAGGTTGACTTTACTGAGTAACAGAATTTACCTTGCATCTGTATTCAATGGGTCCGAGGTCATTGAGTTCATATCCTAGAGACGTGGCCCTTATAAAGAATTGCAATGTATTGAAATCATAAATACTCCCACATAGCAATAAGTGTAATGCTTTTAGGAACATTCATGACATTCCAGTCACAGATAATCATCAATTTGGTACACATAGATGGCCGTAGTTCAATGTAGAACTTATCTAAGAAACCATTTCTACTTCCAGAATAACTGGTGACCCAACCGTCCGTGTCGACACGGTCTCAGCCATTATCGGTCAACTCTTCATGTCAGTCTCCATCTACGGTTGCCAACAGACCTTCGTCCAACGCTACTGCTCCATGTCCAGTGAAGCCAGGGTCAGGAGAACCTTGCTAGCCAACGTTCCTGCAGTAGCTGTCCTGTTCAGCCTCTCTTGGGTCGTCGGCATGACCCTTTATGCCATGTACAAGAATTGTGATCCGTTGGCTTCAGGACAAATTGCGGCCCCTGATGAGGTTTTGCCATTTTATGTGCAAGATCAGTTCAGTTTTTTGCCTGGAATGCTTGGACTGTTTTTGGGGAGTCTGTTCAATGGGGCTTTGAGGTTAGTAGTATACGCCTATATAATGTAGATATCGTAAAAAAAAAACAAAATATCATCATCAATGGAATACTTCTAAAATATTTAATCTTGTCTCGAAAACAGTCGTTAATATATTTGACGACATAATATTGAGCCCTAATTGTGGTTTAGACAGATTCCTAATCGCAGTATAATATATGGTAAACATATTTCTCACATGAGTGAGAAATAAAAGAAAGAAAAAAGCTAAAACTAGAAGTTAATAATATTCATGAGAATGATCTCATAAATATTATTAGCTTCATTAGCGTTATTAATCGTAGGAATGTCATTTTCACTTTTAATAAATTCCTCCATAACACAATATTTTTCATATTACAGCTTCCTGGTATCAAACGTGAACTCTCTATCGACGGTGACCTGGGAAGACTTCGTTTCCTTCGCGCCTGCCTTCAAAGGCATCAGTGATAAGAAACAGCTAACTGTTATCAAGATTATTGGAGTTATTTATGGTAAGTTTTTCATAAACCGTCTGTCTTTAACTTTGAATTATTCCGTATGAAAATATTTAATTCTAAAATCATCTCCTGCTTACACATTATCATCACCTGCCTGCCTTTTCCCAACTATGGTGGGGACAGCTTCCAGTCTTACCGGATGTAGCTGAATACCAGTATCTTACATGGAGCGACTCCTTATCTGATCTCATACATAATTCTTAAAAAAATGGACCCTTTTTTAAATCACATGCTTCTAACCTATTGTTATTTTGTGATTATTAATATCTCAGATACTTACAATAATATCTACTGTTACACCAAGCGAACTTGTTAGGTATTCTTGTTTTCTGAAATGATCAACCTAATTGAAATTTAACTGTATCGATTGGTGAACAGACACAGCGGATTTTGGCTTTATCAGAAATTCGAAATACAGCAAAAAAGATAATCTCGAAAATTCTAATCGTAATTGACAACAACACTTAATACTTACAGGCTTATTCATAAACGTTGTTTAACTTTTAAGCAGCACTTTAAGCAGTGGTTAAATAGATTTTGCATTCATAAAAGCTGTTTAGAGTTAACTAAATGTTTAAACAGTTATTTAAGTAGCTGTCAAACTAAACAGCCTTCGGACCTTGTTTAGCGATTTAAACAACAAAATGGCGGACGAAATCTTTGCTTCTAACAGCTGATTTAAGTAGTATCTCTATGTAGTCTGTGCAGCTGATTGAGTCTGTCATTTCTATACTAACTTGTTGCAGTGAATTGATAAAACTTTTCTAGTGAATTTTTATGTCTTACGTACGGTAATAATGGAATATTTTGACTTCGATGACAATTTAAGTCTATTTAAGCAAGATGAGCAAGATTTAAATGAATTTAGGCGACCTCGTACAAAATGTTATAAGCCTAAGTTGAATCCTATGATAGAGTATGATGATGTGAAGTTTCGATCAAAGTACAGGTTTTCCAAAGAAAATACCACGAACAAAACTTTTTCCGCAAGCTACTGACTGACAGTTTTGTTTATTAATTTGGGTGTTTGGCACGAGCACCATAGACCGATTTCACAGTTTTCTACCGAAATGCTACCTAGTTGCCAGTTTAAAAAAAAACTTAAGTAGTGGTTAGTTAAGCAATGCTTAAATATCGTTTATGAATAAGAAATAATTAATTAATATTTAAGGCTTAATTAGGTAATTAGTTAAGTAATGTTTAAGACGTTGATTAACGATTCTTTATGAATAAGGCTGTTAATCTTTTTTCCAGCTCTCATCATTATGTGTCTTTCCCTTTGCGTGGGCATGGTGGGCGGAGTCATCGAAGGTTCCTTACTGGTCACTTCAGCAACATCAGGCGCTTTACTAGGAGTCTTCATTTTAGCAGCCCTTTGTCCTATTGCCAACGGAAAGGGGGCCTTATGGGGAATGATTGCGTCGCACGTGGTCACTACCTGGATGGCTGCTGGCAGGCTTATGTATGTTAATAAGGGTGTAGCTATGTTGCCTATGTCTACTGAGGTTAGTATTCAGTTTTGCTTCTATAACTTAAAAATGTGGGCGATTGTAGGAAAGTGGGCTTATTATTGTAGAGGTGAAGATATACTTACAATAGAACCTCTAGATTTTATTGTAGTTGAACCAATATGATAAAAGATTTTAGTACTAACGGTCTGTTCCAAAAGTATCGAATGAAAATGTAAGCAAATGAAACAAAAAACGTACTTGTGGCTATGCCAATTTGTAGTTCAAATTACATATTGAGTACTTTGATTTTATTATTTGAATACTTAAAGTAGAAATTCTTATTTTAAAACAGTATTACGATTATTTACATTTGCCAATAATTATTACTGAGAGTAATTTTATAACCTCCATTTTCGTCCTAATAATGCAAATACGAAAATGTTTTTTTAGACCTTTAGAATTGATTTTTCAAGTTATACAAACTGGTAAAACCCATTTTTTAATACGACCCTTCGTTACGAAAATAGCTCACAGTCTATGGCATGGTATGGTATGGTATGGTATAGGTAATTGATGATTTGGTAGCACATCCAAACTTTCCAATGGCATTATCTCAAAACGCTTTTTTTGCACGTTTTCGGTATTTGCAGTATGACGTTTTCGTCTATGATTTTTCAATTACAATTTATTCAATAATAATGCAATAAATACTCAAACAATAATTCTTAAAAAAGCTGATAAAATGTAAAGTTGAAACCTTCTAAATACATATATAGTTATAATATAACCTGAATAGGGTTTATTTACACTTCCATCATATACTTTTGGAACAGAATATATTAGTTTTAACTGAATTTTATTAGATTTGGAATAAGTCCATGCAAAAGCGTTATACGTAAGCTTGCAAACTTTGAAAGTCGTTTAGTAAATGTTCACGTTCTAGATCTACTTCACAATTTATATCGTGATAAGCCTTAACAAGGTGTCTACTTTTCCAGCAATGTCCAAACGCGACTCTGTCGGCGATTACCCACAAAGCTCTGCCAGTGGAAGTGAACATGACGCTAGCACACCTAGCACCATTGCTACAGTCCATCAATATTACCATTCCTGCACCAACCATGTCTCCTGTGTAAGTATTAAGAACTCATTTAAAACGGGTGTAAAGATGCTTAACGAAGCCGAAAATAACTTACACGTGGTTATTGAGGTATTGAAAGTCAAAGTTCCAACGATTTTTTCACGAAAACAAGTTTTATTTGTTATAAATGAACTTTAAATACCACCACAACTCCTGTGCCATTCGTAAGCACAATGTTTTGCTTCCCGTAAACAGGGATTTTTCACACAAAAAAAAATCGTTTCCAGCAGTAACTTTTGCTCAATGTTATGGCAGTACAGAATGCGAAAACGACGGCTTCGTGATGGGTCTTTTGACACCTTGACTAAAGTTACTTGGTAGTTAGTTAATATTGAATTACGCTCGATACGATTGAAAGATCTTGCATCCAGTTGACATTGCTTTTGTAAGTCAAATCTTTAATATACGCCTCTTGTAGACTGGGTCCTTATAAAAAAAAATTAAATAAGATATTGCACGCATTATACAGTGACTCAGATGCCTAAATTATCCATCTAAAATTCTAGCTTCTGCAAGTTTAATGTCGCCAGTTAAAATAATAAGTCGTGGCTTTTTTTTGGCCAAAACCGAAAACTGCTTATAATATTTTCGCTAATAAATAAATAATATTTCGCTAAAATTCCCTTTTACAGAATGTCGGAACTTATCGCTAATAAATAAATAATATTTCGCTAATATTCCCTTTTACAGAATGTCGGAACTTTTCGCTAATAAATAAATAATATTTCGCTAATATTCCCTTTTACAGAATGACGGAACTCCACAAATTCTACTCAATATCCTACATGTGGTACGCAGTCATTGGAACCATAATCTGCGTGACCCTGGGTAACATCATCGGCCTCATAACGGGCAGCAAAAGTGACGCTTTCGATGAAAGACTCCTACATCCTTTAGTAGCAAAACTTGCAAGAAAGCTACCAGGACCGAAACGGTTTTTCACTACTGAGAAATTACCTCCTGCTGAAGAGAAAGAGGCTGAAAAAGATTCTTCAGAAAAAACTGAAGAAACGGTTACTGACACAACGCCTAATGAGACTTTAGACCCAAAACCAACAGTTTTTGTAACTACGGGTAGTCGGTTATTTGATGTCTATGACGGTAGACGTTCACCAACGCCTTCACTTGGTAGGAGTAGAACACGGTTGTGATTTCTTGGTTAAGATTTTAGAGCCTTATTGTAAGTGCACTTAAGTGCCATTTTAGCATAGACATGGATTGTTTGACTGCAGTTAAAGTTTCGTTTAATGCAATCAATAGTTTAAGGGATGTGTGCCTATGTGTGTGAGAGATTAAAGACGTATAATGGTAAACAATTTTGATAACTTGAATAAAATACAGTGTCATCAAATCATTACTATAGTAAACTAGCGGATACCCGGCGCGTGCTGCTACGCTAAAAAAACAAATAAATTTTGTTTATTTGTTGGTAAAAAAGGAAAATATGTAAACAAAAAAAAAATTGCCTGCAACCATCTTCGCATTATTGCCTTTCTAATGAAACCGGTTTGGGGCACATCGGTTGGATGGTTTCAAAGTCTATAACGGACGTAGGTAGAAACATTTATTGTGTTTTATATAATTATATTGATTGATTGATGTAGGTACCGAGGCGTAATTGGCTTTCGAATGGAGTAAGCAAATGTTAGATGGGATCAATTATATCGAAGAAGGGCTGTTATATAAACGTTTTTGCTAAAATATCTTTAATGGAGTATTTTTTTGTTAAGTTTCTTAGCATAAACTATATTGTTAATTAAACAAAAGAGCTAATATTGACTTCTTGATATAAACAATTGGAGCATCAAGCAAACCTCACATTTGTTTTTGTCTGAAAGTCTTCAGTTTATAATAATTTTAGCGAACAACATCTAAGAAGTATCGGAAAACAAAAAATCATGGTATATACAGGGCTTAGGCGTTAGGCATTTAATAGTTTTAGTGGACGATCAAATAATATTCAGATAATTTTAACAATTCTGATAATAATATTCAGATAATTTTAACAATCTGTTCTAATTTGGGTGACGCCTGTGTATTCAAAGAGCACATGCGCAAAGGCCAACGGCAAACTGTCCTATTTATTCTTTACATAAAAGTTATTTGACTATTGAAAAATCAGCCCTAAAAGTCATAATTTATTGGGGATTGATTCGGATTGAACTGTTGAAATTGTCTGAATGAGTGAGTTTTCATTGTGAAAATTAAAGTTGTTATGAATAATTTCAAACTAGTATTTTATGCTCTTCTGAAAAGCTTTAGTTTCTTATGAAAGCGGTACACGGTCACACAATAAAGGCTGTCCAACTCTAAAGCGTTTTTTGGCACCTTAGTGTCAAATACGGGTGAAAATGACAGATTTTTATGACAGCTGTTATAATAATGACGGAACTGGTTTCCTAGGAAACCAAACCTTAAGTTAAATTATTGGACACAGTACTTATGAAGAAGCTGTTTTAGGTCCTAAATGAAATTTATTTTGTGACTGGCTTTCCATTTGTTAATCGTGGAAAAGCTTGTCTTGCCTTTAAAGTAATCAACTTTTATTTCGATATTAAATCAGACAAGATTAGGAAAGTAAAGCTAAAGTTTTCTAAAAGAGCATTGCCCGCTACATAGCGTCCGCGATTTACCGGTGAAGTCACTGAAACGTTACTAAGTAATAAAATTATGAAAGTAAGTTAGTGTGATTTCCTGGAGAGTTTTTTGACACCGTTATGTCAAATCCCGCTGCTATCATTTTCATGACAGCTGTCACTGTCATTGCCGCCGTTATGTGGCGGCCACCGTCCTTCTAGGCATCTTAGCATAAGATAATGTTTTATAAAAATGTTGGTAAATCGATAAAAAATATCGTTTTATATTGTACGAATTTTTATCCATGTGATAATAGCATGTATATTGTAAATATAAATTAATTTAGACTAATATTAATTATAAAATATGACTAAAGGCTCCTTCAAACAGGTGCGGCACACGATGCGAATCGCATGCGACCCAAAGGCATCAGCTGTCGCGCGACGAGCGGTGCCTTTATGTCGCGCCTGTTTGAAGGAGCCTTAAGAGTGGTTAAATTAATCGCTCTGGTATTTTAAGGATATTATCGTTGATTTATACGTTGTAGGTAGCAATGCCGTTGGAAAAAAAAACTTTTTTTATTTGGTAATAGGTCGCGCCCTAATTAAAAGCAATCGTCGTCTTCGTATGTCACTTTTTATTCGAAAAACCGGAAGGCGCCCTCTGTCAGCGCGACCACGCTTTCCGGTTCACCGAACAAAAAGTGACATATTAAATTATGAATAAGTTAGCTTTTGGTTAGAACGTGGGCTTACGTGCGTCCTACAATCGTTTTTTATATTATTAAGTACTTAATTACATTTGTATACAAGGACTGTACATTGGATGTTAGAACAAAATTATTATAATGACAGCGTGTAGTCCTTAATTTAAATACATCTTTCGGCCGATTTTTCAACCGTCAGTTAACTTTTAGCTATATACGGCGGCGGTTTGACAGCATTTTCGTAGAAAAATATGTGTGTGACACCGCTGTATTTATTCTTTAGATGGCTAAAAGTAGTCTGAGGATCGAAAAAATGGACCTTAGGATTTTTCTCTTTTATACCTGTGCCGAATTCTAGCCAGCAAAATAGGTGCCTTAATACTTTATTTTGCCCAGACTGTACAGTCAGGGAAATTAATTGTTAAGTAAATTAACACCCTACGTCAATTTGTCGTGTTATAGCCATCTCATACAACTATAAAATAATGTCAATTGTGATTTGAATGTATGGTCACTTTAAGTTGGTACTAGTAGTAATTTGCTTAACAAATAATTTTTTCTAACTTTACAAAAGTCTGAGTTAATTTGCCCAGTCTTCTGTCAAACTTTTTCTTCCTGTTGTTCAAATCTACAAGTGCTAATTAGTCCATTTTCTTCCTAATACTTATCTAATTAATAGTTTTATTTCATTAAGTACTGTTTATATTGTGGTTATTAGGCATCAAATCTAGCCTGATTGAAGGGACAAACAGGAATATTAGTAATGCATCACACATTACTAGTTTTCTCAACTTTAATAAATAATATAATAATATACCTATATTATCGTGATGTTTGACAGTATTATATTTTGTTAACTATTGAATGTGGACTGCGTTATGTTATTTGTAATTTAAGTTATTATCCGATTATAGAAAATCAAATATAAAGATTATGAAATAGAGTTCTCTTGTTTTTTTTTATACCTACATCAAAACTTTTTCAAGTTAAAAGCAAGCATAGAAATACATACACCGTGACATTTTAAATCATTGAATTTTTTTAAATCGTCTTACAACGGCATCCCACTTCATGTATCTAATGACTATACACATCCATAAGAAAAAAATGAATATTTGAATAACTAATAAAATAAAAATATTATTCATTATGACGACGCAGTTTGAAATACCCTGTTACGATGATGATGGTCTAATCGACTCGTGCGCTGTGGTAGGTACGTTCCCTACCGTCTGATACGTAAACATTATTAAGGGGACTACATGACCTAAACGTATATTTATAAGGCCTAAAAATCTATGATCCACTGCAGTAACCAAAATCAGAAAAATAAATGATATTCTTCTAGATATATGCTAGTTAGATAGTGTGTTGAAAACATAATACAATTAACTGGATATGATAGAAAAAAAACACGAAAATACCTCTAAAAATATATTTTAACGATTAAAAACCATACTAATATACATGCAAACATTCAGTTTTTTTGTCAGATTATTCTACAAGTAACATACTAACGTAATAGTGTTTTAATTTTTTAGTCCAATGAATAGATTTTTTATAAATCCATAATTGCTTCATAATTTGCAATAAATTACCAGCGTTGTGTCATCGCGCGTCTCTTTCTTTTCTATGCAATCCGACAGTGACCGCGCTTTAGCTCTTGTAAGCCTCTTAACAGGCTGTTTCATAATTCTAATGCATTACCTATTTATTTTTCTTATTACCTATTATCATAATTAATGGTAATAATTTTTTAATCACGCCTAGAGGTATATTAAGTTGGTTACATTGTGTGGCCAACCTTTGTAAGACGACTAAAATGTCACAGCCTATAAAGGGTACCAATGAGGTTATCACGCGTATCTTTTTTGACGTTTTTGAACATACTACCTACTATTTGACTATTTTAGAAGATCAAGACGATGAAAAATAATTGCATGCAGCGGAGATGACAATGTTGAGACGTGTGGAGTGACGAAAATGGTTACAGTAAGAAATGAATAGGTATTTAAGGGGAAATTTTTAAGTGTCGCAAGAGACAGCAAACTTGAAAGGAAATGATTTGATTACGATGTTGGTCTTATGAAGAAACACATACATAAACTCACGCCTTCTTCCCATGGGGGTAGGCAGAAACTACAGAACGCCACCTGCTACGATCCATACATACTCCTTTTGCCTCGTTTACGTTCATACATCTGGTCATACACGCACGCCGGTTGTGAGTACTACGCACCTGACCTTTCTGAAGAACATCACCAATAAGATCACTATATGTCTTCCTAGGGCGTCCCCTCCCGGCGTTTCCACTCACATCTGCCTTGTAAATACCTTTTGTTAATCGCCCTTCATTCATCCTCTCAACATGACCAAACCATCTTAGCATACTCTTTTCAATTTTTGTCATTACATCTTCCTTTAAACCGCTCCGTTGCCTTATCACATCATTCTTCAGTCTATCATTCATAGTCACACCACACATGCTTCGCAAGGAACGCATTTCCACAGCATTTATTCTACTTTCATGCTTCTTTTGCCACACCCAACACTCACTTCTATACATAAGCGTAGGCACCAGCACACCATTGTGAACAGCTTATGAAGAAAGTTGCTCAGTTTAATGGTCTGTAGGTACCACAACCTTAAATATGACCACACCTTTCTGAAACATCTTCTGACTCTCTCTCTTTTCTCTCTCATCTTTTCTCTTTATTATGGGTTAGAATCTAACCTATAATAAAGAGAGAAGATTTGATTTTTTCTATGTTTATTTGTTACGCTTTCACATTAAAACGGCTGAACGGATTTGGATGAAATTTGGCACATGGATATACCATGGCCTGGGTTAGGACATAGGATGTTCTTTATCCCGATACTCTGGGACCTAGAGTTATGCGGGTGAAACCGCGGGGTGCCGCTAGTGCTCTATAATTTAGAGGTTTGCCACATTGCGCGATAAGGCGAACTACACTTCGCACGCTCTCTCTCGCACATCGCTAGACGTCTCGCTGTTAACAGAGAACGCGCGAAGTGTAGTCGTAGCATGAGTGTTGTCGCGAATCGAAATAATAAAAATAAAAAAAATGCTGTGCCGGCGCGTGCGATGTCGACGGTATGCGTCACTCACAATCCGACGCCGTTGCCGGTGTCCTTGACGAGTCGCATATCGCGCATGCGCACTTTGCATTGTTTGTTTTGTTTTTTTTGGACGTCTTGATAAGTTTCTTGTTTTATTTGCGATAGGACACGTTAGTTAATACGATTATAATAGTTGTAGCTTTGTAAAGTGTTGAGACGGTTCGTGCGTGTTAAATTAGACGCTTTTACCGTTTCTATTGTATCTTCTTTTTAAGTTTCAAATTTGAAAAATTTGGAAAATCCAAAAGTGCACGACTCATAATGCTCATTTAATTATGAAAAAAAAAAAAAAAAAAACTTAATTCGTTCAAAATTAATTGCCGAAAAAACAGCTGTAGTAGGAAGAAGGTACTGCACAAGCGCCCCTGGTGGAATAAATGTACATAATATCTATAGATATATCACCATCCATATGTTAATTTTCTATGGATATATATAGATATACAGTCTTGTAGTTTTCGTTTTTTATTAATTGAAATTAAACGACACTGAATTAATTAATCATCCGCATTCAGTGACCTACAACCGTCGATTAGAATTAAAAAAAAAAAAAATAACTCAAATAATGGATTTTTTCACAAGTTACAGTGTTTCCGGGTTTCACACATGACGGACAGGAATTTTTTTTGACCTATTTTGGTGTTTTTTCCAATTCTATTGCAGTAAATCAATTTTTAAAAAGTATGAAATTAATTTCCATTAAATTATCTCGACAATAGTATTCAAAATATCTTGATTCCGTGAACTAACAAGGCTATAATAATAAAAATAGCCGCCAAAATGAGGCGAAAAAAATTTTTCGATCGTAAAGCACTCTCTGATGCTTCGCATCATGAGTCGTGCAAAAATGTAATCAATAGGACAGATAGGTAGTTGGTGATTATTAAACTTGAGTGATCCAAAATCAAAATAACATAGGACAGTCCCATAAAACACCTGCCCTTCACTACTTCCTAGTGCTTTAGCTGGGGAGAAGTGACGCATCAAACTGTCCATCAGCAGTACAGCCGCCTGTTAAGTTAGAATAATTTGAAGATTAGAGTGTTTACTTGGATAATCCATAGAGTTTGTATTCAATTGTAGCAATTTTATTTCATTTCATACTAGCTTTTTCCCGCGGCTTCGCCCGCGTAGAGGTCGGAAATTATTCCATAAGAACGTACTATCGGGATCCATAGTATCCTATGTCTTTATCCAGGTCATGGCCTATCCGTATGCCTTACAACTAAATCTGTTCAGCCGTTACGTCATAAAAAGGTAACTGAACCAACGACCCCAACAACCCCCCTGACCCCGAATCCTTGGAGTTCAAGATACGGACTCTGACCATATTTTCAATCCTTTAAATCTCTTGAAAATAAGTGGGTACACAAAAAAAATACTACATGTTAATTATAAAATCATCGCCTATTTTACCCCCTTGGGGGATGATTTTACAAAAACGCTGAAACACGTACTTAATTATTTATTTCTTAGCAAAAGCATGAATTTAAATTTTAATACTCCTAACTTAAGAAATGCTGGCTATACAAACTTTTTTCCCGTATATCGCATCCCTTAAGATTATTTTTGAGTCAAAAACTTTATTACAAAAAAATAAACCGACGAAAAAAGAAACTGAAAAGCAAAAAATAAATCTTTCAGTCTAACTAAGCTCTTAAATTAATGTAAATTACAAATTTTGAGTCGGCGCCAAACATACAAGGCGCCATGAAAACTTATGGCAGCTTGATTGACCGTCGTTAATCGATCTGCGGTGATTGTTTGGCGCCGACTCAAAATTAGTAATTTACATTAATTTAAGAGCTTAGTTAGACTGAAAGATTTATTTTTTGCTTTTCAGTTTCTTTTTTCGTCAGTTTAATTTTTTGTAATTTTTATTTTTATTTTTCGCTTTTCAGTTTCCGTTTCAAATAAATGAACTTATTTATTTATTTAGGACTACCAACAATAGCTTACAATACAGATGTCTTTAAAAAAAACATGAAATTAAAACTTAGTACAGTGGATTAATTAGGTACTTTAAGGTAAACACCACATTACCCAAATTAAATTATGTTAATTGACAACTTGGGTACATGACAAGTTTTCAAGCAATCTTAATACCGGGGAAAAATATGCTAGATTCAAAAGTCATCATAAAGGTTTCATAACAAATCAGACAAACAGTCAAGAATTTTAGATTTCAGCTTAGGGAATCAAAGTGTAACTCGATTAGATCGCTATTACATAGTAAAACCTTGCAAAACCTAGCATAAAGACAGTTGTATGCTATACCGATTTTCTCTGTGGAGGACAAAGAGTAGTAACAGGTCTACGCGGAATTCATGACGGACGGAGCACGCAAGATATTGAGTGCGAGCAGTGAAGGCTAGTCGATAATTCCTTTATGAAATTTACATACAAACATTGCGTCGTTTAAACATCTTCGTTCTTCTAAAGTGTTGATGAAATTCAAGCTATTTTTTTTTATAAGAAGATGACCTTTTAGCTATGCCAACAGAAACAGCTAGATGCCAATCAAAGCGTTTTTGAACGTGTTCTAGACGCAAACTATTCGTAGTACAGTGCGGCCGCCACATCATATTACAGTATTCTGCTACATATCAACTACAAAGTGCACTGTCTTATGACAGAAACCCAGCATCTTGGACGCTTTTTTGGGGCTTGTATTTAAACGCCTACCAGAAAAATGCCTATTTTACTACCAACAAATTCGAGATACCTGCCAGAATGGATAAATGCTCACCAAATTGTGTTTCATAAAGTATTGTAGAAATGAACCTATTTTCCTTTTTATTCTATGCCATAAAGATTTATAAACGTCTTTTAATTTCTTACCACCTGCCAAGATAGCTCGACGGAGCCCCGCTTAGCGTGGCTCCTATTTCTGTAACCAACCAAACCTCGGGGTGCCCCTGATGTCGAACGGCGTGGGTTAGGGTTAATAAGCAGGTCGACGGAGCCCCGCTCGGCGGGGCTCCTATTTCTTTTTTTTTT
Organism: Griposia aprilina; assembly: GCA_916610205.1. NCBI lineage: Eukaryota > Metazoa > Arthropoda > Insecta > Lepidoptera > Noctuidae > Griposia > Griposia aprilina. The sequence continues at coordinate 7,793,052 of OU744305.1, read as the reverse complement.
TTTTTTTTGTTGACGGGGTGGAAATCCTCATGGATGTCCTCCGCCCTGGGGCGGGCGGAAGGGTCTGTCAGACTTCTACTGACTAAAACCACCCCGTGTTCCCTCGCACACTTGCACCGGGGGCTACGGGGACACTTAAGCACTCTTCAACGCAGCCCCCGACTGGTGCCGGCCCGCCTCTGCGGGCCCCGTCTAGTCAAACGGGGGGAGTGAGGTGTTTGACTCCCCCCGCGACGTCTAAGAGAGGCGCGCGTGGAACATTACGCGCCACCACCTCGGGTCTTATATGATAGGGGGCGGCGGACGTCCCCGAGTCCGCCGTCCCTGGACCCATTTAGGGGGGCCGGAAGAGGGCATTATCTGCCCTCTGCCGACGCCCGGTGCGCCTGCTACGGGCCGGGAGAGCACTCGACATCTCCCTCTCCCTTTCCGCTGCCTCCTTCTGCGACATGACATTTTCGCAGAAGGAGATCACCGCGTCCCACGACGCTGCGCTGCTGACCATAGAATTAATAACAGTCGGCAGCGACAGGTCGCTACCCACTTCCGATACAAGGTCACGGCGTGGCTCCTCCCAAGCTGCACACTCTGCAAGCGTATGCCACGCCGTGTCCTCCTAGCAATGGACGCAGTGATGACACCGAGCGTCTGGCTCCCTGCCTATGCGATGCAGGTACCTCCCGAAGCAGCCGTGCCCCGAGAGCACCTGCGTCGGCCTAAATGACAGAGAGCCGTGCCTCCTCCCGAGCCAGTCGTCGAGCACCGGCCGGACCGCCCCGATAGTAACGAGGCCAGCGGTAGGGCGCAGAAGCCTGTTCCGCCATTCCGCCACCAAGACCTCACGGAGCTCGGACCGGTGCAGCGTGATCTGCTGCTGCACCAGTACCACGCCCCTCGTCCGCGCCTCCTCGCGCCACCGATGTAGTGACGCGAGGGCTCTCGCTTCCAGGTCCCACGGCGGGGATCCGGCCAGTGCGCAAGCCGCCTCGTAGGAGATCGTGCGATACCCTCTGATGACTCTAACGGCCATCGCCCTTTGCGGTACTCGCAACACTGCGATACTGCGGGCCGTCAGGTCAGCTGCCTACACCGGGGACCCATATAGGGCCATGGATCGCCCGATCCCCACGTACAACCGCCTACAGGCGGTGCTCGGGCCCCCCAAATTGGGAAGCAGCGTTGACAGCGCGCCTGCAGCGCCCATCAACTTAGGCGCCAGCCGCCGAAAGTGGGGGCCGAAGTCCCAGCGGCTGTCGAGCACCAATCCTAGGTACTTCATGGTAGACTCGACAGCGATTCGGGCCCCCCCGACCACGATGTGTGATCCCAGTGGTGGCGCCCGTCGGGGGCCATGGAAAGTGATGGCCTCCGACTTGCTGAGGGCTACCTCCAGGCCCAGGCGCCGGATGCGGTTCACCACCTGTGAGACCGCCGCCGTAGCCAACAACGCTGCCTCCCTGTGCGAGCTCCCCCGAGCCGTAACCAGCGTGTCATCCGCGTAACACGTCAAGTTCACCCCCGGCTGGAGCTCGCCCCTCAATACCCAGTCGTAACCGATGTTCCACAGGAGCGGTCCCAGAACCGAACCCCGTGGGACACCGCACGACATCTCGCGCCGGCCTCTGCCGTCGCGTCCCCTGTAGGTGACAGACCTTTCTGCTAAGCTCCTATTTCTGTCTTAAGGGTTTAAAGGAACCTAACCAACCGAACCTCGGGGTGCCCCTGATGTCGACCGTTTATGGTTAGATTTGGTGAGCATTTATCCATTTTGGTAGGCAATAAGAATATAAATACAACACGTACAATTATTCTGATGAGTGTATAATTATTTTGGAACTTAAGGCGTTGTTCTTTAGGCACCTCGGTATAGAGAGGGTTTATTTTATTTGAAGTTAACATATTTTACTTTGGTACTTAGTCTTAGAGTGATATTTTCTAGAACTGTTTGTGGTACGTACTTGTAATAAGGAGTGTTCATATCTTGTATGAGTTTATATTTGAGTGCTAGTTTTTGATGGATGACTTTTGCTACCTGATTGTGTCTATGTGTATAGTCTGTTTTAATATTATTATTATTATTACTTTGCCTTTAATTATAAGATTATTTGTTCCTGTATATTTAACGTAGTAACACTTCATTGAGTTCAAATACATTTCTTTATTTTTGCACCATTCATCATCATCATCAGCCTATATTTGTCCACTACTGGACGTAAGCCTATCCTAGTGAACGCCATTGAGCCCGATCCTTGGCTCTCGTCATCCAGTCTCTGCCAGCCGCATTTCGCAAGTCGTCAGTCCACCTGGCCGGCGGGCGCCCCACACTACGTTTGCCTAAACGCGATCTCCACTCTTGAACTTCAACGAGAGATGTGACTAGCCCATTGCAGCTTCAGTCTTCAGCTTAGTCTTTGGGCTATGTCGATTACCTTGGTTCTCTGGTGGATAACGTCGTTTTGGATTTTATCCTTCAGAGAGACTCCAAGCATAGCTCTCTCCATAGCTCGCTGAGTGACTTTAAACTTATGGACCAATCTCACCGTGAGTGTCGACGTTTCTACTCCGTAAGTGGTAACCAGTAGGACACACGCGTTGAAGACTGTCGTCTTTGGGCACTGCGGTATAGACGAGGAGAAGACCTGATGAAGTTTACCAAATGCTGCCCATCCCAGCTGAATCCTACTATCGGCTTCCCTCTCAAAATTGAGTTGGGCCTATAGTTTTTATGTTGAAATTGTTATTCCATTTATGTATAGTCACCCTCTTTGCCACTTTCCATTTTATAGGGAATATGCCAGAAGTTAAGGATTTGCTGTTAATAGCTGTAATAAATATGACCTTTATTAATTTATAAGCTTTTGAATGTTTTGAGTATGCTCTCACTGCTAATATTTAGAACTTCCCTCGACTGCCTTCCGTACCCAACATCACACCCTCTATGACAGTCATACTCCAGCTAGGCTTAAAGTTCTCATCAAGATGAATGAAATAAGCCCAAACACGATCTAACTGCTGTAAGCTGTCGAGGAGCCCTCTCGACTTTCTTCCGTCTCCATCATCAGATGATCTTCAGGTCTCTTTTTTGTTGAAGCATCATTAGAATTACGTATATGTGCCAAGTTTCAACAGAATCGGTTCACAAGGGAACATTCTGTAGGTGAAAAATCATTTAACCCCTATTTTTTTACCCTTAGGGGTGGATTTCGTTTTTCAATTGTAAATGGGACCAACTTTGGGGTATACTCTTTCCATTAAAAAAAGAATCATCAAAATCGGACTACTCGGTAAAAAGTTATGCGTGATCATCAGTGATCGGAGTAGGTAGATTGAACTGGGGTCATTGATCCGAAACGTATATATTACTATGGACATTCCTCCGGAATTGGTGGATTATTAAAAAAAAACCGGAACTTATGTAGGAATTGTATTCTGCCAGAGTGGAAGGAGTCATTTGATGATTTGCCATCCTAAAAAAAAGGTAGGAATTGTAATAAAATGAGCAATTTTATTCTTTATTATTCTTCCTATTTTTTTTTTGTCACGATTTGACAAAACCCAACGACCAATCAGAACAAAGGATCATGGGTGGTACAATAACCGGTTATCAGAACAATGCGTACGCCCGCCGGAAATACTAAATCCGGAAATACCGGAATTACTTTCCGGAAAAATGGCTTATCCATGTTATTCTTTCTGTGTGTATTTATGATACAAGTACTAAAAATCAATCTACCTACTCCGATCACTGGTGATCATACATAAAAAAAAAAAAAAAAATATTTACGGGTCGACTTGAGAACCTCCTCCTTTTTTTTTCGTCGGTTAAAAAGTAGCCTATGTGAGGACGTAGGCTATTTTTTACTGCAGCTTGCTTATTCGGTGAGCTATGTCGACAACTTTGGTTTTATTGCCGGATCACCTCATTCCGGATTCTATCCCTCGGAGAGACTCCATGCATAGCTCGTTCCATAGCTCGCTGAGCAACCTTGAATTTATGGATCACCCATACCTACCGTGAGTGGCCACATTTCAGCTCGGTATGTCATAACAGGCAGGACGTACTGATTGAAGACTTTAGTCTTAAGGTTCTGTGGAATATGTGACGAGAAGTCTCGAAGCTTCCCAAACGCTGCCCAGCAGCAACATTGTTCTTACCAAACTGCAGAGTTTGCCCGAGGTAAACGTATTCTTGAATACCTTGAGAGCACCGCCTTTGATAGCAATCGGTCCCGGAGTGACGTGTTCATTGAAAATACCTGGGTTTTGTCCAAGTCCATCCGGAGATCAATTCGTACAGAAGAATCAACTAGGCCGTCTAGCATCTGCTGCAGAATAACGATGTCATTTACAAATCTCAAGTGTAAGATGTACTTGCCGTTGATATTAATGCCGCGTCCTTCCCAGATCAGCGTCTTAAACAGATCCTCCAATGCGTTAGAGAATAATTTCGGGGAAATTACGTTCCATTGTCTCATCCCTCGACGCAGGGGGATATGTTCAGCTCGCTGGTCCTGAGTTTGGACGGTTATTCTCGTGGTTCCATAAAGACATTTCAGCACTTGGATGTATCGCCAGTCGACTTGGCATTGCTGCAAAGACTCCGAAATAGACCAGGGGTCGATAGAGACAAAAGCCTTCTCATAGTCCACAAAAGCAAGACACATGGGCCGATTATACTCTTCGGACTTCTGTATAATTTGCCGCATTGTATGAATGTTGTCTATGGTGATGTAGTCTCAGAATAAATCAGCACAAGCGTATCTCGTAGTGAAGCTAACCTCTATCGAGGTATACCTCCCAGCAGTTAGCTTCACTACGAGATACGCTACCCTGATCGAGACACTGGAAACTTCCACAACGTTGTCTCAAAGTGATTTGTTTTCTACGAACTTGACTCCGTCTTGGAATAGCTGGGCTCTCTCTCGAAAATTCAAAAGGTGGCCCGATTCAAGTTCAAGGGTTATTGAGTCTTCCCCCTCTCTTCGGACTTCACTCAATCCAAGTTTTTTTTTTTTATCCTTTATTAAAAAGAAACCAGGTTCTTAATAATTAATTACAATCTAGCCTATGAGACTAATAAGCAATTTTAATCTAACTTAATTTTTTACGTGATAATTATTTTAAAACTTAGAATAGTTTTGATTGTACTTTACAAGTCCGTTCCACTTTCTTAGAGTCTGATATAATGATATAAACACTTTGTTCATGTGTTATTATGTGTGTCATTGTCACTATTATTTCTACACATTTTACACTACACTAACTCAAAGGGTTTTGATCGTTTTAGTCTTCGCACTATATTTGTTTGGTCTAACAGCTGAATTGCCTCGATGTTCACATGTCGGTGGAGTCGGTGTTCATGGGCCTCAGCAAATCTTTGTATTATGTTGGTGACTGGTTCCATTTTTAGGTCACGATGGAGGTCGTCATTTCTTATATACCAGGGCGCATTAACAATACTCCTGAGTACCTTATTCTGGAATGTTTGTATAGTTTTGATGTTGGTCGGTTTAGTACAGCCCCATAGTTGGATGCCATATGTCCATATTGGCATAAGAATATGCTTATATAATAAAATTTTATTATGTATCGATAGGCATGAATCCCGTCCAATCAACCAATACATGTTTTTATAACGCATGTCTAGTTCTTGTCTTTTCTTTTTGACGTGCGCTTTCCAGCGCAGTTTCGCATCAAGCGTTATGCCAAGGTATTTGGCTGTATTTGCGTATGGCACTTGTTAGCCATTTATGTAGATTGGGTGGTAATCACAATTCCTGTTGGTGAAATCAATGTGAAGTGACTTCGATTCATTCAATTTGATTCTCCATTTATGTGCCCATTCATGAACTTTGTTTACAGCGATTTGTACCTTTTTTATTGCTTCCGTATGGCATGAATCTGTCGCCATAATGGCTGTGTCGTCCGCAAAGGTTGCAACAGTATTATTTTCCAGCTCTGGTATGTCATACGTGTACAACAGGTAGAGGACTGGACCCAGCACACTACCTTGAGGCACGCCAGCTTTAATAATTTTTAATTCGGAAAAGGCATCCTCGTGCCTTACCCGAAACATTCTATCTGTAATATATGATTGCAAGATATCAGCAAAATCATTGGGCAGCATTAGTTTTAGCTTGAATATCAAACCCTTATACCAGACTTTATCAAAAGCTTGTGCCACATCCAAAAATACGGTGGAGCAGACTTTTTTATCTTCAAGCGTTTTCTCAATAATGTTGGTAATTCTATGTACTTGGTCTATGGTTGAGTGTTTCTCTCTGAAACCAAACTGATGGTCGGGAATCAGGTTTCCCTCGTTTATGATGGATTTTAGCCGTTTTAAAAACAAATTTTCAAACAGCTTTGATAGTATAGGCAACAGGGAAATGGGCCTGTATGATGATGCTTCGTGAGGCGGTTTACCGGGCTTTGCAATCATAATCACTTCAGCAACTTTCCATGGCTCAGGAACATGCTTTAGCACGAATGCAGCATTGATCAGCCTAGTAAGCTTAATTATGGCTTTACGCGGGAGATGTTTTAGGATTTCTCCCGTAATAAGGTCATACCCTGGGGATTTTTTAATGCTAGTGATTTGGATTTCCTTTGCAACTTCTTTCGGGGTCACAAGCTTAATTCTTTGATCTTGCAGTATATTGGCAAACTGCAAGTTGTCAACAGACCCGTCGTTTGGTTGAAAGGTTTCTTCTATGTGGTGTGCAAATCTTAGAGCTTTTTGCTCATTGCTTATGGCCCACTTTCCGTTACCATCTCTGATAGGGGGAATTGGTGTAATTGGTCTTTTGAGTGACTTTGTCGCTTTCCAAAGAGAGTATTGCGTTGTATGGTCGCTCCTTAATTGACGTAGGTTAGTATTGAGAGCCTCATCTTCAAAGGTTTGTATTTTTCTCTTCAGTCTTTTCGTAAGGTTATTTAATAGAGTTTTATCTTGCGGGAATCTAGTTTGCTGCCATCTTTTTCTTTGGGTTCTTTTTTCATATAATAGGTCTATTATTTGCTTTGGGTAGGTATTTCCTTTATTTTTTTTTATAAGCTGTGGTGTGTTGTTCCATGCACATTGTTGGATATTATTGCTAAACTTGATTACTTCAGAATCGAGCTGATCTTTGCTTTTTAATTAAGTTTTTAGGTCAATAATATTTTGTAGGTCTAAGCTAAAACTTTCCCAATCTGTAAACTTGTTAACTAATGTCAGGTGGTTTTTTCTGAGTAATATTTTGTGACTTAATTGTAATAATATCGGAGAATGATCGGAGTTCATATGGTACCCCTCTTCCACACTCAGATAATTTGTTGATATATTTTTGACAATGAAAAAGTCGATAAGGTCAGGTAGTTTCTGGTGGTCAGTCGGCCAGTATGTAGGTTTTCCAGTACTTATGACCTCACATCGCATATCTTTCACTGCACTTAGAAGTTGTCTTCCCTTAGTTGAAGTTAATCTCGATCCCCAACGAGTGTTTTTAGCGTTAAAGTCACCGCCTAATATAAATCTCTGACCAAGGAGTCTGAAGAAGTGTACATATTGTTCTTTGTTTATCGTATGTCTTGGTGGACAGTACACAGCCGCTACTGTAACGTTAAATTGATTTGTTTTAACCGATATCGCCACAGCTTGCGTGTCTGGCTCCTCGTATTTACACTGTTCGTAATGACAGATATTTTCTCTAATAATAACTGCGCTACCTCCTCGGGCCGTGTTGTTAGGGTGCAGCGAGTGATAAACCTTATAGCCTTTAAACTTTACAAAAGACTGTTTAGTGAAGTGCGTTTCAGAGATCAAACACACATCAATATTTTCTGATTCTAAGACTACTTGCAACTCATGTTGGTGTTGCAGCAGTCCGTTGGAATTCCACGCCATTATTTTTAGTGTGTTATTCATGATTTATTTTTATAGTGCTTGATTCTAATTTCTCTAGTCTCTTGTCAAATGTGGATATGCACTTCAAGATCTGGTTGAGCTTGTCCTCAAGACTTGATGGTCGTGTGCTTGGTTTTACCGCTTGTGCATATGAGGCACTTTTAGATGTATGTGCCGTTATCGGGGCTGTCTGTGCAAACTGTGCACTTTGCTTTGTTGTCTGTTTGTCGATGTATGTTTCAACAATTTGCTTAACGGCAGGGTTGTTATGTGGATTATTTTTTGAATTTTTGTTCTTTATCATTTGCATCTCCTTGGCAACTAAACACCCTCTGTAGTTGGCTGGGTGAGGTAAGCCACAGTGGACACACTTAGGTTTGTCTTGTGCAGGTTTGTTGCAGTCTGCTGTGAGGTGTTTACCTGTACATTTAACACACCTTGGCTCTTTTGAGCAATACTTTTGGGTATGGCCATAAGCCTGGCATCTCTTACACTGTGGTATTATTTTTGACGTTTTAAGCGGGTTTATTTCAACTTTACACCCTAGGATATGTTTAATACCGTATATTTTACTGACTTCTTCGTCATTCTTGAACGATAATATAAACATGTTCAGTGGTTCTTTTGTTTTCCAACTTAACTTATTAATTGCATTTTCTATCTGGAACCCTTGCGACGTTAAATCATCTTTAATCCGATCCGGTAGACAGGAAGAATGCAATTTTTTCGCCACTACTCTTATGGGCCTGGTCTGCTTATCCTCGTATGAGTGCCATAGACAGTTATTTTCTGTTAGGCGTCGGGTAATCACTCTGTAGGACTCTTCAGTTTTAGCATTTATTTTGACACTATTACCGCTTAACATTTTGGCGGTAAAGGTTTCTACTGGCTGAGATTCAGTCAAAAAATCGTAGAATGTTTGATAATTCTTAACACCGTCCACCACGATTGGAGGCGGTGCTAGAATTTTTTTAGTGGTTGCCTTCTCTTTGTTTTTGAGTTGCTGCTGCTGAGCGTTAGTTCTAGCTTCTTGTAGCGGTGGTGGAGTTAGGGTGGTGTTCAACTTCCTTTTCTTCCTGTTTTTTGCCCTAATCCACCCAGTCTCTCTGGCGAGTTCATCCTCATCCGTGCAGTACTCAACGTCACTTTAAGTAGGCTGAGCAGGTGTTATGGTCTCACTGACCAGTTTATCTGAGGGTTCTTCTTTTTCTTGTGCCTTTAAGCATTTTACTTGTCCTTGAAGATCTTGTACCTGTTCCTGCAAGCTTTGAATATGGCCGTTCAGTTGACGTACCATTTGTTGCAGGTTTTCCCTGTCTGTTTTCTCCTGGATGTAACAGTCATACAACTGCTTTTCCAGATCAGTTTTTATTTTAATAGACTGTTTTGCAGCCATTATTTAGTTTTAAGGCGAGCGTGACACCTAAACAATTATAATAAACACTTACATTTCGATTTCCGCACTTGTAACTGGGTCATCGCGGTGGCCCCGATAGATCGACGTACACCGTGACGACGGTGTTGTGATGCGTCTGCAAAATACTCTTAACTAGAGCACGCGCGCGCGATCTGTACGTCCGTTCACAATAGTAGTTAAACACACTATGATCCATGAATCCAAGAATGTGCCAACTTATTTTTCCGAGCTCTTCTTCTAGCTGCACTAGGTGTTCGTGGAGCCTTAACCTTCGTCCATTATACGTCTACAAGGTCTTTTGGATTTGGCGGCCATTTGTAACTCGAGGATTCTTCGCAACCCTACCTTACAATTACCGTGACCGCCGCCAAAATCAAGAATGGCAAGGCGGCCGGGAACTGGAGGCCGTGGTTGATTGTGGCTTGCCATTGGAGGGTTTGCCCATAAACGCTGCGCTGGGCAAGCGGGTTGGTGATCGCAGATCCAAATTCTCGCATTAAAGACGCTGCTGCCCGTCATTAGCGCCATTTAGCTACGAAGTTTTATTTAGAAATGGTTAAACCGTCATTTTCCGGTATTCATAGCCTCGTTTGTTATTCAACAGGGTGCACCACGAGCAGGTGAGGTTGACTTAGGGCACTGAGATGGTAAGTGTGCCCCCTTACACCCCCACTCACACCCCTTAACAGAAGGATAATGGTTGTATAAGTAACACAGAGCCAACTACAGGTACTCACGGGTAAAAACCGAAAAGTAATAGAAATAAAATAACTAGCTTCTGCCTGCGACTTCGTCCGCGTGAAATTTCTTGTACTACCGTCGCATTGCATCGCCCGCCCGCGCAATCTTTTCGCTTGGCGTTCTTTCTAACTTTTTCTTCTGTGCGACTCCTAAGGGTCGTAGCGTGATGGTTAATAACCTTTCTCAAGAATTGGGTTACAAATGCAAAAATAATTTTTCAAATCCAACTAGTAGTTCCAGAGATTAGCGTGTTCAAACAAACAAGCTATTCAGCTTTATTTTTTGTATTGCCTCTATATATTATAAATATAGATTAATTAATATTAAATCATCTTATCACATTTGGACCTAGCAAGACGGCTCATCCCTGATTTCCCTATTGTTGAATGCTCTATCATTCAGTGAATCTAATCCACACTCGTGTTCAGTTCTGAACAAACCATGAATTGGCTTCTCAACGAAAACTATATTTATCAAAACCTAACGAAATAAACTGTTTCGATTTATCAAATCGTAGGCGACCTCTGGGGTTAAATCCAAAAGAATATGTGCACGCATTTTTCTTTCAAACTTAAACCCAAATGAAAGGTTCTCACCAAATCTCTCGATCAGCCATTACATCCGTTTAGTTCAGTGGATCTCAATGTTTCTTTATTCGAATAAATATGTAATTTTAATTTAAAAATAAAAGCGGCAAGCTGCAAGTTGGAATCACATACGAGGGGTTCCGTACCACTGTACAATATTTAACACTACATATAAAAAAATACTTTAGTAAAAAAACTACCGATTTGGAGGTGACATGACAGTTGTCACCTCCAAACAACAATGAAAAAAATATTAAGTGAAATGAAATGAAAAATATATATATATGAAATGTTTTGATACAACACTTTTCCACCATTTCCACCATAAAAATTACAAAAGTACCGTAGCTAAAAGTTTAAATGCGATGCGTCTTCACAAAATAACAGAAAAAGTCATTCGCATGTCAGATTATAGTTACAAGAGTAATTTTATGATAACTACCAAACAATTATTATTTTGATTATTTTATTTAATTTAAATTATTTACTACCTACTACTATGTACAGATTGTAAACCTTTATATAAAATTATTTAAAACTAATCTAAAAGCTAAAAATATTTATACGTTACTTATATTACTTGCAGTTGGTGAAATATTTTCTACCATCTATAACATTTTTATTTTCTGAAAATTGAGAAAAAGGGACAAACAGCCTCTGCTCTCACTATCTCTCTCGGCTCGTTTTACCTCGGCTAAGATAGCATAACAAAAGTAAACCTAAAATGTATATAGCAGTTGTGGTTCATTTTTGTATGATACGATTTTTGGAGAGCTCAGTCCAGTTTGTATATTAGGTCCATGATTTGAACACACAAAATGACAATTGATGGTAATGAGTTTCATTTTGACAGTTTATCCACGTTCATTGCGTTATTGCAGACGATTTTTTCAAAACTATAGCAATGGGTTAGCAATATCCTTCAAACCTCTCGCATTGAAAGTGTTTTACGCAATTAGGGTGGTGTTCAAAGTGTCATTATTGGAAAGTAAATAAAAATGGAGTTGTTCATTTAATATTATGACACGTTAAACTGTCAACATTTTTTTTTTTTGGATTGTATTTCATCAAATGGCTTCTTCCGCTCTGGGCGGAGCGGGAGGGCGTGTCAGACTTTTTTTTTACTAAAACCCACCCGTGTTCCTGCAGTTGCCTGCGCGCCAGGGCCACGGCAACTGTCTTCTGCAATGATATTACAGTGCAATTTGATATTTGGTTGATTTATTTTGTGTATCTGTCGCAGATGTACTGTCGAATCCGCTGTTTTACATAACCGCTAGCCGTTTTACAAAACAGCTCCGTTATGTAAAACAGCTGAACTGAGTTAGTACTGTGACCACCAACTACTTCTAAGTTGGTCGCAGTTACTTGACTATTTAGTATTTTTGGGACAGCCTTTCATAAAACTCTGATTTTTTTTTATTAAAATTGTCGTTAAAATGCCAAAATCACTGTTTTCATTTGAAATGAAAACAGTGATTTTGTTAGGGTCATTGCCATTCATTTTACTTGTTTTATTTATTTCTATTTCGGACGCCATTATTGTTGTTATGATACATAGACCCACGAGCGTAAAAATTTAGAACCAAAATCTACAATCTGACGTTTCATTTCAAGCTATTTTACATACTTCTAAAGCTACGGTTTCCTTGAAGAACGTTTCCGTCATATTTATAACGGGTGTCATGAAAAGCTGTAATTTTCTCCAGTGTTTGACATTAAGGTACCAAAATGGCTCTGTATTTGGACATTACGGCCGCATATGGCGGTCACCGCTCTTCTAGGAAACCGTAGCTTTATAGTTGACCCGCTGCATTGATAAATGCAAAAAAATTATGCTTTCTGTGTGTTAAAGTCCAGTAATTATGGAAAATAGATTAACGTCATTCAGCTGGTTTACATAACGGAGCGGTTATGTAAAACAGCGGATTCGACAATCTATCTGCGACACTGTCTCATTCATACAATAATGAGGTAGCTGCTGTCACTAATGTTATCTGTCAGTCACCACAAATGGCGGGAGAAGCTAAAAAAGTGAAGCAATCCTCCAGTGACGGTTGGTGTGGTAGTGAGCCAGTGTAGTGATTTAATCAACTTAAATACGGAATCAATAGGATTCTACAAAACCCAATTGGTACCACTAGAGCCTAAAACGACAGTCGTCCAACGATGCGCCCTAAAACCGAAACCATCCCAAGATCACACACCATTACAAATTCCCTTGATCGTAAAATTGCCGCCCATATCACCATGGCAGTAGGTGTGTCACTTGAGCAACACTGTCTTAAGTTTGGCATTGATGGAACTGAGCCGATGACGTCACAAAACGAGTTTCTTATGCAAATCTCAGGAAAAGGGACACTTGCTCCGGCGTCGGATCCAATTTGCGTTTCAATGTGACGCTATATAGTCTTGCGGACTTATTCTGGTGCGTTTAAGGCGATTGACAGGTCGTTAGGGATTTGCAGTAGCTTGAAAGTGTTTTAGGTAATGTCCTTTAAAATAATTGTTAAATAATTTTAGATCATGTTGTTCAGTGGTTTGGAACTAGTCTTCAACAGACTTCGATTGCACCAGCGTTCGATAGTCTTCTTTATAACACCTACACATATAAAATAGCATCACGCAATGTATTACTCAAAGGCAGAGGTGCACTTGTAGTACACCCAAATTTCGCTAGTTATGTTTTAAGTCGCATGTCATAGGGGCGAGCCTATTGCCACCAACCAGGCACAAATCCAGACTCCGGGCTGGTACTGAGAAAGACCTGTAAGAAAAACCCAATAACACTTTGCCCGAACTGGAGATTGAACTCAGGACCTCAGGCTCAGCAGTAGCGCTTGCAACCACTAAACCGACGAGTCAAGCCTCATATAAACAGGCGCGACACGCGACGCGAATCGCATGCGACATCAAGTCACCGCTCGTCGCGCGACAGGCGGTGCTTTTGTGTCGCGTCGCGTGTCGCGCCTGTTTGTAGGAGCTTTCAGTCAGGTAGACAGATAGCTATGTATATTATTTTAGGTGTTTATTATGCCGGTGGTCAGATAGGTTTGTATAAAAAAGTGATCTTTGATTACCTAAAAATTGTCTAACTATCACATTCCTCTGAGCATCAAGTAGCTACAGTACTTGATGCTCAGAGGAATATGATAGGTAGAGGAGAGGTACTGGAAGTACTTGATGCTCACCTACGCAAAAGGAGCTACAACACTTTATCTTAGTAAATTTTCCAGTCGAACTTCTACGGTTCTGTGTATAAAATTTCAAGTGCCAGCAGTTTTTGTAACACAAGTCAATTTAATGCAAGGGGAGCGTGAGGTTTTATGGCTCCAAATCTTTTTCCAATAATGTACTTTAGAATGTGAGCTTCAGCTTCATCAATATTGCTTCAAACGACTTGAGAACGTTGGCTTTAAAATATGTTGGTGTGCTGTAAATGCTATGAGACTTAAGGAGCTTATCAATAAGTGGGTTTACGTCTTTAATGGTGTTATACAGCTCCGTTTAATCTTTGGTCTTCAGAGAATATGCTACGTCATTCTTTATATCCCACGGAATAAGCTTAGACATTCTACGAAGACTGGTGCAAGGATATTTTTTACCCGTCTACGCCAAAGCTAAAAGAAAGGGTTATGTTCTTAGCAGTCTATGTATGTCTGTTTGTATTTACGTATGTTCCACATAGTGTCTAAACTATTTAAACCGATTTTGATAAATGATGGGTCAATCGATTTCTTACTGTGGTCCTGGTGACATTGGCTACGTTTTATACGACCAAAATCAATATGACGGATGTTAGTTACAACCAAAAAAAAATTAAATTAAAAAAAAAAAAGATTAATATATCGTGTTTGGTTGGATTTTGTATTAAGCGTAGTTCAAAAACCTTAATAGTAAAGAACACCGTTTTGGTTAAAGAACAAACATGGCATTCATGAACGCATGACCTTCCAGTTTTTAAAAGCTGATTGGATAGGTTGGCATAAAAATCTGCAGCCAATACGGATTTTTACTCGCAGCTCTAAAAGCTGAAACCATTAGTGATGTGAACTTTAACTTCAAAACCTTTTCCTATTTCGACTAAAAACTACGAATCGTTAGTACATGTTTTATTTTTGACAAAAAAAAGGCAACTACTGAAACATAAAACGGTAGCGACTAAAGGCGCTTCCCCGATCAAACGACCTTGAGCGTTCGCTCCTTCTCTGTCCTGTCGCTGAGTCTCGCTTTGTCTCGCTCCCCGCGCACGCTCATTTATCATAGAATTCACAAAAGAAATGAAATTATTTTAATAAAAAAAGGCAAGCGATGTTTTCAACTAAAATAAAACGTGAATTATTTATATTTTTAAATTATCTATCCATTTGTGTAATCCTCAAATTAATAGAACGTCACCTTTAGCAAAAGATGCATGCACTCAATAATTTTAGTCACTTTTTTACAAGGAGATTTTAGATGTATTTATAACACATAAAAACAAATAAGAACGTGCAATGTGATGATAAGATATCAAACATTAATAATGTGCTTTTAGATGTAGTTTATTAGCAATAGTGAATGAGTTAATTGCCTCTGAATAACGCACTATGGCAAGATTTTGGTCGGGGTACCGCCTTAAAAACCTCGACATAGGCTCCGATAGATCTAAGCCACAGTCAAAGAACGTAAAAATACGGATGCGAGTAGGACACAGCAGCTTGGTGAACAGTCTACAAAATTCTAATATTATATAAACTAGTGGGTTTGTACACTGTAGACCTCGCGAGTGTGTCTTTACACGGCTTAAAACTGAATAAATATTTACCGTGAACCTTAAAACAAAATCCTTAAACTTAAAACAAAAAGAGCGCGAAATGGCTGAAATAAGTTTTTTTTACGTTTTTAACCCCTATATCTCCGCCACTTTTTTTTTTAAAATGAATTCTCTAAAACATACACATAATTATCGAACCTGGTCACAAAAAATCACAAGAATCGGTTGAGAAATGTGACGTATACAGGAGAAGAGACAACCGGACATACCAAAGCATTTTTGCCCAAGCTGAAATGGAGACGCTTCGGTCAAAAATATAACAGACATGTTTAATTTTACTTAATCTTATTAATGTGAAAGTATGTGCATGTTTGTTACTCAATCACGTAAAAATGGCTTAACGGATTTGGATAAAATTTGACAATGTTTCACCCTGCATCACACACGAGCAACGCGGGCAACAGCCAGTCATACTTAAAATATTTCCTCCTCACGATATCCCACATTTACACACATTCATCAGAATAACTCCTTCGTTCCCCTTACAAGATATTTAAGGCATGCAAATTGTATAATATACTTACGTCGCACGGTTTTGGAAACCGCGGTATGCCTTAACGATGTTCATTAAACGACATATTATATTCAATGATTATCTTTTGAGAGTGAACTGTGAGGTTCATAATGTTATGCAGGAGTATTTTCAAAGCTAAATGGAGAATATCTGAAGGAAGTTTTCGTGAAATACGAAAATTATTGTGGTACAATGGCTTAGTTATAAGCTTAGTCAAAGTGGGTTAACAAAATGGTTTAGATTGATGGGAGATTATTTTTGTATAGGGTAGAATGGTGTGAAGACAGACTAACTATCTAGTTTGGGGTTCACTGGAAATTCGCACGAGATTATAATTTATTTGTCTAAGAATTATTAAACGAAGCAAATTCATTTGGCTGGTACCTAGTTGCAACCGTACCTACATACAGAGCGAGTAGTGCTGTGTTTTTGATCAAAGAATTAGAATTTTTAAGGTCTACCCACACATATCAGGGCCGTGGTCGGGACGCCGGACGTGGACGGACCGTGCTCCGTCAGGGGCTCAAAAAATATCGCTGTGTACATTTTCACACACGTCCGTATCCAGGCCGGTGACGGCGGTTCAGTGCCTGCCCTGCTTGTGCCACGGCCCTGTCCCGTCCCGGGCACAGCCTTGATTTGTGTGGAGACACCTTAATACCTACATCAGTAAAATCTAAAAATTAAATAATATCTACACTTCTGACCACGGATATCTATGCTTCTAACCCGTGGACCACTGCAAGTTTGATTAATCATTCTACCGAAACAATTCTAACAAACGAACAACGTTCAATTGTGTTCATGTTTCATACACTTCTTTGTAATCCTTCACATCAAACATTTCTAATTACGACATCAGTATAATTCTACGCCAAGGTTGCGGTATCTCGTCTCAACGTAATAATTAATCTTTTGGTAAGTTCTAATTATTATTTTTTCTGTAACAACTACTTATTCCACTGAAGTTTGTTCGAGTCGTTATAACTAACTTTGCTCAATTAATCACGATGGCTTTCGGGTTCTTTATATAGATCTGTGGATCTGATAATGATTGGGAATATTATTAGAATGCTGGATTTTGAATATAAACTGTATAATTTGTCATCAGGTGAATTAAAGCTTTCACACCTAACTTTGGTGACAATTTTTTTTTTTATGCAGCATGAGACTTTGATATGACATGAGGTCGATACATTGGTATAAATAGTTCAACTCATTTGTGCGCGTGGCGCTATGTGTGCGTGCGCATAGTAGTTGCGACGGCAATCGCTCAGTTTAGGTCGCCGCTCCTAAACAAACTAGTTCGCTCTTCTAGTTCGTCAGCTCCCAGCTCGACTCAGAGGAAGGCAGATTGTCCACTCGTTTTGATACTGCTTCTGCTCAAGCACGTGACAAGCTTATGGATTGCTGTACTTTTACCTACAATTTTGACACTATAAACTATAAACAGCAAAAACCGTTGAATGAATATTCTTAAAAAGTATATCATTATTGTAAATAATACCTAGGCTTATTGGTGCAATAAATAAATACACTCCTTCGTTTAGTTAGTGAATAAAAGGTATCGTTTTTTTTTAAAGATTTTTATTAAGGTTTGAAAATAATCAACAATTATATATGCGGTGAGTGAGTTGAGTAACGACTTTAGTTCGGTTGACGCCACCCTTGCTCATTCGTTCACGAATTAACACACTATAGAGCGGGGAATGACGGAACTAGTTCGCGTAGGTCATCTGTGGAAGCGCTCTTACGACCTATACTAAAAAGGTTTAGGTAGTTAAATAAAGGTAAACAAATCGTAAAACGGGTTTTTTATAGTTGACACTTTCTTGTTTAAAAATACGTTAACAAAAATAAATTTATTTTCGATTTATACGATAGTTTCCTCTTTTATTAATGTATGTTAAACTTTATCATTTATTCGTAAACTACTCTTCGTAGATGTAATTGCTTGAGCACATTTTTTTTGTTGTGATTTATAAAATATAATAATATTTTGCAATCTGTCTATTGTAAAGAGCCCAAAAAGACAGGTTCCGTAAACCTTTTAGAAAATACAACAAATAAAACGTTGCTAAATTGAAGTGTACACCTGGGACGTAGTATGGCAACTGAAGTAGCAGGTATTACGTTTAGTCGGGTAACCAGACGCCTTTGATAGCACTCTCGACATTTGCGATTTTGCGTGTGCGTTTCGATTTTGTTATTATGTAGCTAAAAATAATACGATTTTAACATTTGAAATAAAAGGTTTAGCATTGATGAGTCACGTGGTTTTTGTTATTTACCTTTATTTAACTACCTAAACCTTTCGAGTATAGTACGTTCGCGAAATACACAAGACTGAATTATGCAGCTTTAATTTTTGTGGTAGTGACTAGCGTTGCCGGAGCGAAATATTCCGAAGTATTCCCGTCGAATTATTCGCGAAACATTCGGAAGTATTGAGTAGTATTCGGAATTATTCCCCGAGAAGAATAACAAGGCAAATGTCTAGCTAAGTAGGTACATGTTAAACTAGTTAGAATGAACCGCTGAGTCACGAGGCGGTGTGTCACAGTTGCCATAATATATAATCAATCACGCTGACCGAAATCGGGTAAGTAGGCTACTTATTGGAGCACCTGGTAGAGTTCGACTATTGACCGCTAGATGGCGACGCAATTACCATTGAAAATTATATATGTTCCGCGCTAGTGATGGTGTATTCATACTAACGAATCTTCCATCCTTCCTTCCTTCCTAACTTTGGTCACTGCAGCAGCAGAAAGCGCACGCAGGCGAGCACTACCGACGGAAGTTGTACAGTTACAGCTTTTACTTTTACCCGCTAGACGGCGTTACTGCCAGTGACTATACATTACTACACGTTCATTCATAAAAATGAGTATAATACGATTTGAAAACTTCCGAATATTTCTTTCATCTACTTAGACATGTACTTACGTAATAAGTTTATGTATGCGGTCTATTAGGTGTGAAAGTGATAGAGAGGTAAATACATAGTTAGATACTAACATAAGTTTATAAGATAGTAATTTATGTTATAATAGGGAGGTGCCTAACAGAAAGGATAATCTAATTATTAAGTACTTAAGTTATTTCAAATGTCTCTTGATTGATCAATTGCGGTTGAACACTATATAATGATTAAGTACTTAACTACTTATTGATTAATATTGGTTGAACACAATTTTACAAAGAAATATATTTTTTACGACTATTTGTTTTACCAAAACATTTAAATTAAGTACTTACGTATCTAGGCCCTGGATACGTACTTTAAACTAGGGATACGTACCTACTTTTATCTTACTTAACTAATTATTTATGTTTTTTCCATTAAATCGTAAAGCAAAAACAATTTTACGAAGTAAAGTAAACTTGTAAATAACATCCGCACAAAATCGGCCCATTCTAAACTCAATCATAGTAAAAATAAAATAATAAGAAGTCACAAGTAGATAACTACTTACAGGGAAATATTCCCGCGTTGTAGGTACGTAGGAATCGAATAATACTTCGTTGAATTAATGAATGAACAACGGCTGCGGGCCTCGGTGGGTATGCTATTGTCATGTGCAGGCGAGCGCTGCCGCTGGCGTCGCCGAACGATTAACGAGGGAAGTTCTCCATTTATAGTCTACTCTTGCCCGCTAGATGGCGTTAATTCAAGTAACAGCACGGCGAAATATCTGCTAAACCTAACGGCGAGTCTCAAGCTACCTACGCACACGAGTACATTCGTAACTACTGGGAATAATTTAATTCTTATGTAATAAAACGTAGGTTACCTACTTCATCCTTACAATATTTATTTTACGCTGCATTTTTGCTGCGGTAGTATTCCTTCCAATCGAAGTATTCTTTTGAATGTTTCCGAATTATTCCGAATACTTCCGAAGTTTTGCAACGCTAGTAGTGACTCGGCTATCGTCGCCCGAGCAACACATGGTATATACAACACATTACGTTTACCCACACTTAGCGCCGCGCGCAAAGATGAGTTGAACTATCTGTATACATTTGTTTTTCTTGTGTATCATCAATATAACTTGTGGAAACAGCCTTACATTCATCAACATCATAGTCGTTCACAGTTTGCAGACGACAAATATTGTTTTTTAGATTGTGTGGTTGAAGCATCGCGTTCCGTATAACCTGTAGATGGGACTTACATAATAAAAACCAGATGTCTGAAGCTGAAGGGTCGAAATCATAATTTCTTTCAATAAAAATAAATACATTATTATAATCACCATATTTTTTCCCAGAATGTAAAATAAATACCGAGAAACGACTCCTGAAAATATTCTATAAATATGTATTGTTTTTCTGTTCGCTATAAGAAATATTTCGCTTTAGATTGGTCATACGATATTTATTTCAAAATCAAAAAGACTGAATCGAAATTCGAGCGAATTGATGCGCTGGCAGTATTTGATGCTATCTTTATTACTTTTGAGTGACTATTGCTGTTTCTAACTTAGATTTTTTATTAACACAACAGAGAAACAAGAGAATCCACTTTAAAGTAAATTGAAACTAATATCTCTCTAATTCCCTTTTATATGAACAAAGTAATTTTGATCTTATTAACGCTCAATGACCTCTATTTCTCAAGAGTTTTCCTTTCTCCGTTTAAGTGGATTATGACAATAGAACCTTATCTGACAGGGATAATATCAGTAGGTATTTGATTAATTCATCATCGTCCTACCCAATTAATTAGGGCTTAGGGCTGAACAACTTCTCCTTTTATACATCTCTATCAGTCATCGTCTCAATATTCACTCCCGTTCTCAGTAATTTACTCATTGATTTATCAAAATTCTCGCTCAGACCTAATACCAAAAATGTTTAATTTTCTTTTGTCACAGTTGATTAATTTTTCGTCATTCAATTCCCAGGTTTCAATAACTAATCTTTGTTCCATTGTGTTTGGTTTTGTATCAAGTTTGTCAAACAGCGAACCAACTCATTATTCTTGGGTCCCTTGAGGTAGGACGCTTGTTATCTTTATTTTACTTTTGCGTCGATACGTACCTATTCATCGACGGCACCATTTGTTAAACTTTCGTTTGGTATATTCTTCGATTTTCATCTTTATTTTGATATTTTGGTTCTATGTTGTTACATTTTCTAACACACGTAACATAATATCATGCCTGTATTCCCCGAAGGGTGAGGCAGAAGTATACCTATTACACACCCATATTTCGCCAGTTATGCACATGTTATGTTATGTACCTTTCTATTACTATAACAAATTCCAATGGCACTTATTCTACAGAATATTTATACAGTATTTCTATCTCAAGAAGCGACGCGCGCTTTACTTGAGGTAACTAAGTTTACAAAAACGTTGTGAATGTGTGCGTGAAGACGAAAAGCATTGACAAATAACACACACGCACACACACACACATACACATTTCCGACTTCGCCATTGTCTCGGATGGTACCGAGAGCTTCTGCGCTTGCACACACATTCACAGCGTGTTTGTTCACTTGGTAAACACAAGTAAAGCGCGCGTCGCTTCGTGAGATAAAAATACTATACCCGATGAAAAGTTCAGCGTACCTACTTACGATATTATTAGGCCTTGCCTTGCAGAGGTAAGCACGAATTTCCCTCACGCAATTTCAGCTAGCTAACTAACATTTCTATAGGGTTTAGATTAAAGACTGCTATCTTTATGATTACAAACATGTAAAAAAAAGTACAAATTGTTTACCTACATCGCCATCATCATCGTCATCAACTCAATATTTATTTTATTGAGGCAGTTTATGTAAATAATTAATTGCGCAGCACTGTCTGTCGTATTCATTAAAATACGACATCCGATGACGTCACGTATCAATAAATCAGCAAATTTTATTATTCACATGTGAATTTTAATTGAACACCGAATGTTTTTATTGAATTGATATAACAGTATGTTTCAGTGTTTTCTTTCTGATAAATTATTTCTGTTTTTTTTTGTGCTTTGAAATAAATGTCTCACCACAGATATAAAGTGGCCCGCAGACGTCACGCAAAATCCTGCATCGCGCAAGCAGAGTTTACCGCGCAACTAGGATATATATAACGTCCCGACATCAATCGTCAGGCACGCCCTTTTTGCTTGATCGGCTCTTGCTGGGCCTTCCCTAGGGAACTAGGTATGCCACCCGGCAGGGGCCTGCTCGCACGCACGTCGTGAAGCACTTCGGGCGCTCGCATAGTCACACCCCCCGACACACAACAGAAAGCTGAGGGGAATATACCTCTCAGCGTCTAGGTGTGCAATAAAGCCCTCCTGTTGGAGGGGGACGAAAACTCAGAGAAAATCGTCGGGCAATTGCCCACCGGATACGACATCCGTCTGGTCGGAGGATCCTCCCTTTTCTGTGGAGGTATGAGTGAACTTTACACTTTGTTCCTCATACCTCTATAACGTTGTTTCGACGCCCGCTGTTTCGAAAAACTTCGCGAGTGGTACGCCAGTTTGAAAACACATTGAATCGAATGACGTTATCGCGAACACGCTGATGGGAAAACCTTTCTGAATGTTACACTATCGCTATTATGAAAGTCATGGTATAGAAATCCACTGTTGCGTTTATTTTGTCTGGGAATCGAACTCGCGACCCAGTTATTACCGAGAACTACCTGCGCTACCATTATAATAATGAGATAGTTGTCTATACCGCTAGGTATAATTATGATTAATAATTAAAATCTCGCATGTCAGATGAAAACATTATCTAACTATCGAACTAATATCACCAATGCAACCCTAGTATCCACCTAGTTTGTGGTCCGCTGAACGAAATAATAAACTGCGTCTTCCGCGAACTCAAAACAACCTAGAAGCATGGCACCGGCGATGGAATTGTTTAATGGACAATCGAAAACTTGGCTAGTTCGGCAGTCTATAAAAACTCATTGATGAACAGAACTTCCTATCATGACCTTTACTTGGGTCGTCTTCACACACGGTAAGCCACGCTATCTCCGTAGTATGCAGACCCTCCAGAACCGTTTCTTAAGAAAGTACACGGGAGCCCCCTTTTATGTTCGCAATGAGAATCTAGATCTCAGAATGCCCACCGTCCAGCAGTTCATGAAACGCCTCTCAAAGCGTTTCTACCACTCTGATATAAAACACCGCAATCCCCTGATTGCGGCGACCGCCCGTTACACTCCCTCCCGTATTAGCAAGTTTCGCCGACCAAGGCATACTCTCAGCATTCCCGATTACGGTATAACCCTCCTTCAGGAGAGTAGTAGGGCTACTAGTACCGTTCGCAAGACGAGAAACAGCCCGTCTCCGACGAGGCCCACCACGACGCCCGCCCCAGTCCATGCCCGCCCCGACCCTTGCTCGAGGTAGCCCGCGCCACTGAGCCTCTAGCTTTAAATTCGTTCCAAAATAATCTTGATCCGATCCAGCCTGTCATTTGCTGTTCTCCCCCAGTGACGCCCTAAGCCGAAGTCCGTACCCCACGGAGGGTGCCCATAGCGTGTAGTCACTTGGTTTATAAGTTTTATGCCCTGTCTGTAGGTTTTAATTTATTGAGGCATCCACAGGAATGTCCGGTTAAGCAGCCAAAAACCTCTTTGTTTGACCTGCGCGATGCCCTTCCACAAAAACGAAATTAATAAAACCATCCATAAAATTGATAAAATTTTGGGATACATCCCACATACTCCGCCACCGCCACCACCACCCACCCACCTACAATTTCGATTTTTGATTGCTATAGGTACTTAAGGTAATTCAAAAGTTAATTCAAAATATTTTTTCTCAGTGCTCTTGTTTCCCAAAACCAATCCAAAGACGAGGCTTGCTATGTCTCATCGGGGTCTCAAGTTAGATTCCCAGAAAAAAAATACTCAACAGTGCATTTAGATACCATCCATGACTTTCGTACTAGCATTACATTTAAAAAGGTTCGCATCAGCATGCGCCGAAACAACGTCATTTGAATCTTTAACTCCCCTCAACGCTAGCTTCTACCAAAAATAATGATTTTAAAAGTACCTGACTCCTGTGGATGTTGAATGCTGTGATCAATGATATATTAAAAACCGTCGTATTCGTTTAATTTCAGTAAAAACTAAATTTTTAAACAACTGTTAACTATCGGTGCCACCAACAACCAAGAATTTGTCTATATTTTTAAATATTACTATCTCTTACGTCGACAAGATATTCCTTAGGAGAATACTCAAATTGAAAGGCGATGCTTCATTGAGTATTGTCCTCAACGCGATTTTCGATTACAGATTTATTGTTCTCAAGAGATTTTATTGTTTTAATCGAAATCCTCGATTCGCTTTATTATTTACATCTTACTTTGATATAGAAGTTTCTTAATAATATTACTTTTATTTTCCTTGCTGGATTTTGTGTTTTTTTCCATTGATAGAGTTTAGAGTAAAGTTTCGGTTAGGTACCTAGTATCTAGCTGAATAGGTTAGATACTTAATATCTACTGTTCAAGCGTGCACCAAGCATCGTCGACTATCGCATGGCTTACCATCAAATGGGTTAGTGGTCAAATGTACTTAAGTCTGTCAACAGAAAGATTGTTAATTGTCTGCCTTTTTCTGTTTTCAGTCTGCTAAAGTTTCTTATAAGCATAACTCACTGCAACAGCAGTTCTAATTCACTCACCTGTTTAAATATCAACATCGTTATTTGCATTAAATAAAATTATCATATCATTAAATATTTAAGATACTTTACCTTGAACCCAATTATCACACCACTTCATTTAACAAAATAATTCTATATCGTATCTTCAAAACTTAATTACTGTTAATTAATAACAACTAAATTTGAATTTTGATAGCTTAACAAAGACTGGCACTAACTTATTTAGGCACCTGTCCCACCGCCGGCGATTAACGAGAAGCGAGTGAGCTAATAACTAAAACGAATTGGCGAGCAACGAGCAGCGAGTACGCAACGGCGATGAGCGATTACTCCTTGATATGCGTATGTACCAAGCGTGAGTCTCTCAGCGAGTATTCTGCCCGCCAATTAAGTAAAGAAAGAAAGAAAAATAGGTTTATTTGTCACTGAAACACGTGCATAGAAAAAATATAATTAGCTCTGGTAACAATGTAAAATAAAAACAAACAAAATAGATCTACGAGTATAATCACGAGCACAAAACAGAAATAGTCGACAGCTGCATGTCATAACTGTGACAAGAACACACACCACCCTGTCTGTCTGCTGTCTGCCTGACTGCCTGTGTGGCTTCCACTCAGCATGATGCAGTGCTATAGGGGACCCACAGCACAGCGCTGATTTTCAGTGGTTACCCAAAAACGACGTACGGAAACCAAGTCAGGTTTAATGATTGGTACTACATCTACGTAACAAAATAAAATAAATCAAACAGTAAGCACTAAGAATACAAAAAATAAAACCAATTGTTTGCAACCACATCAACAACCAATAAGTATATGAATACATGTTATTAAATAACATAAACATTTATTTATTTATTTAAGTACTCTCTTTCATAGCTCTTGTTAGCTAGTCGCTCTCTCGCCGGCAGTGAAACAGGTGCCTTAAGATGATCCCACTCGTTAATTAATATAATTAACAGAGATTTGCCATAAAATGATTAAATGGAGTTTGTTTTAAGTAATCAGATAAAGGCATCAAAGAGAAATTACTGTCTGAAACGTCCTTTATGGAAGTTGCGAGAAAATTGTGATGAAAGTTGTCGAACATCAAAAGTTAGCGAATTATTTTACAACTAGCTGTTGCCTGCAACTTTTTCTGCGTGTTTTGTAATACTTCATTGTTTAATACAAAATTGAATGAAGAGCAGTGGTGGTCCAGTGGTATTGGCCCCGACTTACAAGTTGTAGGTCGAGAGTTCGAACCCAGGCAGGCACATTACTTTGTGTATTTAATTTCATCACTACTGTTCCCAAAACGGTGAACGAAAAATATCATGAGGAAACCAGCATGTCCTAGAACCAAAAATTCCACCAACCTGCACTGGGCTCTTGTGGTGGATTACGGCCCACTCCCTCTCGCGGAGACGAGGCCTGTGTCCCAGCAGTGGGAACATTATTGGCTGATTGATTATAATCAAGTTATATTGGACCTCTTTCAGAGACGAGAAAAATGTATAATCATATTTTAACTGTTGTAGATGGATTTATAAAGTTTGTGTGGTTTTTTCCAGTGAAGGGGACTACCATTAGGAAGAAAATGGTGAAAGACGTAAGAAGATTGTGAAGACGAAAATAATAAAAAACAAGGAGTCAGTGGTTTTATTTTTCTTGAATACGGCTAATCCCACAATTTTTCTAAGCATAAGCATAATTATGCTTATGCTAATACAAATATCCATTATGAAAAGTTGCCTATATCAGAGGGCCTAGACAAATGTCATTCGCTTCGGAGCGATTCTATTTCTACAATCGCTACCGCTTACGCTAATATTTGGCATCATACGAATTGAAAACTAGCGATAACACTTGTCAAAAAGTGTCACTTGGCTACGCATCTCTATGGAAGTAATCGTTCGACACTGTCGATTCGTTTCATAGAATCGAATGATGTCATTGTCTGGCTAATTTCTGTTCGTTAACCTATGATCACGTGACATTTCGATAGCATAAGTCAATTCCATACATTTTTTGGCTTTCTACTAGCGTCATCGCTAATCGAATGTTACTTTGTCTAGGCCCTCTGATCGGTTCAGTGGTTTAAGTGTGAAAAGGTTACTGAGCAAGACAAATACAGTTACTTTGGCGTTATAATATTAGTATTGATACAATTGTTTTCTTGTTGGCCTCGGATTATTAGGTTGAATTCCTAATATCGGAGCAAATAAAAGGTGGAAAGATGGATGTTTCTTTTGAGATGAAACAGTCGTTTTATTGATGGTTTTTTGACGTGCTTTGAAAACAAGGAGAAAGTTTTGATGAGCTTAGACGATGGGAGAAACGGTAAACAGGGCCCGTACGTTAATTGCCTTCAGGCTAATTTAAGCGGAGGGTAGGTTAATGTGATATATATTATTGCTCAGCGCAAGGTTCAAAATTGCTTGACACCTTACTTTTAATACATTTTTTCAAATATTGGCCCGATCAGAACCTACACGACTGACGTCTGACGCTTGACGTCTTTAGTAAAGATGATGTAACTTTAATAAAGAAAGTAACAGAAAGAAAGAAAATAAATAACACTCCTTCACACATATACACACACACACACACACACCACCGCCGCCGCCACCGTCGCTGGCCGCTCACTCACTTTTGTGGCTACTTTCAAAGGTGACCGAAATCCCATGACTGTAGACTTCAAAAGGGGAGGAGACTTATCCATAGTATACAATCTTGGGCTAAGATAGCGTTTCCAACTTCTATAGTAAATTGTGGACACCTAGTAAAAGGTCCATTTATGTGTCTGTCGACCCATAACAATTTTCACTCTGATGTTTCATTGTACATTCAGAGAAAGGAATTGTTATGTTTAATTACAATTGGCTGTGTTATAGCCATTTAATACAACTGTCAAAGTGACAATTGGCCGTGTTATAGCCATTTAATACAACTGTCAAAGTGACAATTGGCCATGTTATAGCCATTTAATACAACTGTCAAAGTGACAATTGGCCGTGTTATAGCCATTTAATACAACTGTCAAAGTGACAATTGGCCATGTTATAGCCATTTAATACAACTGTCAAAGTGACAATTGGCCGTGTTATAGCCATTTAATACAACTGTCAAAGAATTACAGTTTGCACATATGGATAATTTAAGCTGGTAGTCAATTGGCTTCTTTTCTCCTTCTCCCTTGAATCCACCCAAAAGTTGTCTGTAAAAAATCGCTTTTAGCGATAAGACCGCCCATTGTGTCACCCTATGTAAAATTTCTACATTTATATCTGTAATTTTTTATGGTGTACATAATAAATGGTATTATAATTTATTATATTTTTCACAATTAATTTCCCTGACTTTACATTCATGTCAATATCGGCACTACGTTGCCTGTCCTCTTTTACATTTTGCATAAATTCCCCTTTAATTTGTTTCGTTTGGCAATTTATGAAATTGGCGACGCCGGATAGACGAACAGTATAATGAAAATCCTCTGAAGTGATTGAAAGATTCATGTAGCCTTTTCACATCTTTATGTCGACAAGAAAAAGCTTTTATTGCTCCTACTAAGAAAGACAATTGTTAATTTTATTCGGGAAAGGGAATTGCCCAGTTTGTTAGGGTGCTCTGGCTTGATGTGGACATTAAGTATAATAATAAATGAGTTAAGTTTTTAATATTTCATTCCTAATTGAAACGAAATATTATAATAAAGTTGCAGCAAGTTACAAAAATGTACCATATTCAGCATGTTTAATATTGTGATCTTGTCGCTCATACTCGTAATGGACGTTCCATTATGAGTATTTATTTTCCAAAATAATAATATAAATGAGTACTTCTTTCTGATATAATTTATTCTTGTTTATTATAATGATATTAATATACATATTTGTGCAACAGTTACATGTTAGGGGAATATTAGTGGATAAAATAAAACAAGCAGCTATTATTTCTTATAATGGTTTATTCCGAATCATAAACAATTAAAATATTATCTAAAAACTGGGCGGGTGGCGTAATATTATTCTCGTGCTTTGCCCAGCTTAAATACCACATTATGGTCATGACGTGAGCACAGCAACCTACCGTTCTTCGCCCTAAAAGGCAATTGCAACAATACTGAATAATTGCTTCTCTGCCCTGTTGATTATTAATAAATAAAATATAAACAAAATGCCGCAATTAATACATCGCAGTTCTTCCTCATTCCCACGCGAGGAAACAAGACGATGCGCTGGAGGGTCCGAGTTCGTTCCAAGGTGGTCGTTTAAAGCAGGCTCAATGTCCAAAATAATGCCAGGGTCAACGTTAGAAGCAGATTTAGTGTCCAAAAGTAAGGCCGGGTCTTCATAAAGTGCGGTATCGGAGTCCATTATAACAAAAACAAACATTTCGGAAAAAAAACAACACAAGAGAATATTCACAACACGGAAGCAAACTGCAAAACGAATAGTTTTTTCTTATTCATTGTTGACAGATGATGCAGTTGGTGTTGCCAGGTAATGAAAAAATATGTTTAACAATAATCGATTTGTTTGTTTCGATAATCGAGTCTATAATCAGACAGAAATTGATTTACATAGAAAAATATAAATGTTTTGATTGTTTTGATTTAATCACAGATAAATAAGAATTAACTATGATCCAAATCACTTATCAGTAAACGTGCTCAAGAAAGAACCACATGTTTTTACTCAAATACTACAAAACTATTTTATATCGAATAAAACCTGAACTTGCATTATTATTTATGTGGTAACCCAGAACCTAAGCCACCAAGAGGCTGCAACCAAAAAATGGCGGTGCTGTGCGCGTGTAATCGCCGTGAATACTTATAATATAACATTTTTTACCTAAGACTTTCCTGTAACGAGGTGTGCAAAAATATTTATTTTAGAATTAATTATATTTATTTGATAAAAGACTTTTTACTAAACAGCTTGTCCACGTTAAGCCGAGAATGGCGATTCCCTTTCTTATAATTATATTCTTCTTCTTCGTCGTGTCGATGGCACGACAATGTATACATTTTTCTTGGTCCATAACTTCGTCACTTCCACGGCATCGTTGGTGGCAGTGCAGAGGTCACTATGGCTGCATTTTTTGGGGCACAGAAGGCAGGATAGGAGGTCGGACATAAGTTGCGTCACAACTCCAGATGTTGCTGCCGTACCGTCGAGGTAGCCCATGGCGAGGTTATAGTTGCATCTTCCCACTTGGGTTTGGAGGCGTTTAAAAATATATACAGGGTGCCAGGGACATCGACGCGCTACCTGTTACCATGGATTCAGTAGGTACACGATTCTGAAACCCAGAAAAAAAAAATTCAAAAAAAATATGAAATTGCGTTGAAAATTTACGCCAGTTACTTAAAAAAAAAACTCCGTATATTTTGACCGCGTAGGTATTGCACTTTTCTATGCAAAAGCTGTTTTTTTTTTTTTTTTGATAACCAACAAAAGAATTGTTGTGTCCTGCCACCGTTATTAGTATGTACAGTCAAGGAATAAATAACTATATTAAGCACCTTAGAAATTTTCCGACTTTTTCGAAATCATCATTGCCGATATTTTGAAAAATGAAAAGTCGAAAATTTCGCTAGGTACGTGGTAAGGGATATGTTTAAACATTGCTAAACATTTTCACTCCTTGACCGTATATGGCGCTTCTTGCCCGTAGTCCCAACAGTACAGTACAGTACACGACGTACGTCAGTGGCAAAAAAGCCAGTACTAGCTGGCCTCATATTCTGTTGAAACTCCGTACTGTACGCTAGTCCCACACCCTAATTGCATAGCACACTATCAATCACAATCTGAATAATTTTGAAGCCTATTGCCAATCCATTGCGTCATATGTTCAAAAAATTTGTCTGCTCAATAACGTAAATAACGCAATGAATGTTGTTGAACTGCCAATATGAAACCTATTCCTACTGTTAGTGTGTAACAGATTACCCCACAGCTCAACACTGACGGCCTATTGTACTATTGTATTCGTGGGTTTTGCTGAACATGGTCTGACCAACTTAATCTCATGGCAACCGTTTAATGCCTTTTGACGGAAAACATTTTTTGAATTTTCTGGGTTAAAACCCTAACCATCCCAATAATCCCTTACTTGAAGAGGGATAAGTTCAAGAACCGAAACTTCGTAAGGAGAATAATGATAATAATAGATGATCCCTTTTCATATTTATTTTTGCTCATTATGTATCCTCATCGTTTCCAAGAAATCGACTTTGAATATAATTACCAGAGAAGAAAAATCATCCTAATGACTTGATTTGATATTACTGGGCTTTAATTTAGAAGCTCTTCTCTCTTGGGGATTCATAGACCGCATTTTGACTTTACGTCGCTAAGTAAGCATCGCATACGAATGTGAACATTGTCAGTATAGCATTAAGGCTCCCACAGACAAGGGCGACACAACAGGGCGACACAAAGGCGCTGTTCATCGCGCGACGAGCGCGCTCTTCGCGCAATCAGCAGCGCCTAGCGGTGCCTTGGTGTCGTGCGTGATTCGTGTCATGTGTCGCGCCTGTTTGTAGGAGCTTTTAATGTTCATATCGGCACACTACACCTGACACTCAACACTACACACTAACAGCATACACTCTCATAGACGTCTGTCTATGAGAGTGTATGCTGTTAGTGTGTAGTGACACACACACAGATACTGGCGCCCTGATTAACTTTTTGTTTATAGTTTCTTTTTAACTTCTACCCTTAAAATTATAATAACTTAAGTTTTCAGTCTTATCTATAACGATGATTGTAATATCATATTCTTTTTAAGGAAAACTTTCTGTTCTTCCGTGGGGTGGGGACCTGGTGATTTGTAATACAGGCATTTTACGTCTAACTCAGACACCAGCTCCTCACATTGATAAAAAAACATATATGTGAAACCTAGAATAAGCTTGTCATTGTGAGGAGAAATAAAGAACTTATTATATTCGAATGAAACGCTTGTTCACCTTCGCTTATTAGATACGTATATGAACATTATTCGCATATGAATATGGTTGTTAATCGTATCGAACGCTGACTCTTAAAACTTAATAAATAGAAGCTCACAAGCAGTGTTGAAAAAAAAATTGCTTAATTTATTGCTAATGATAAGTTCAATGATAAAACCCA
This sequence comes from Griposia aprilina, assembly GCA_916610205.1. Taxonomy (NCBI): domain Eukaryota; kingdom Metazoa; phylum Arthropoda; class Insecta; order Lepidoptera; family Noctuidae; genus Griposia; species Griposia aprilina. The sequence continues at coordinate 7,761,300 of OU744305.1, read as the reverse complement.
CATACCTCAAACTCTCTCACAATCCGAATTGAATTCTTCTAGATCCATTAGTAACGTTTTATTCTAAATTGAGACAATGGCGGACTGATTAATTCCGTCCATTATTTACTGAGATTAAAATCTCCTGAATCGCCCATCAAGAGAAGGAAATAACTTCGCTACTTAGTGGATGGGCAGACGACCGACTTCGTCCGAAAAAATTGTTGCTTGAAGATCATCATCATTTTTATCGACCCAGAAAAGTTTTAAGACAAGTAGATACTTAGACGGAAGTGGTTATCGTTGAGTGTTATAAGCAGTGATCGGAGTAGGTAGATTGATTTTTAGTACTTGTATCATAAATGCACACAGAAAGAATAACATGGATAAGCCATTTTTCCGGAAAGTAATTCCGGTATTTCCGGATTTAGTATTTCCGGCGGGCGTACGCATTGTTCTGATAACCGGTTATTGTACCACCCATGATCCTTTGTTCTGATTGGTCGTTGGGTTTTGTCAAATCGTGACAAAAAAAAAATAGGAAGAATAATAAAGAATAAAATTGCTCATTTTATTACAATTCCTACCTTTTTTTTGAGGATGGCAAATCATCAAATGACTCCTTCCACTCTGGCAGAATACAATTCCTACATAAGTTCCGGTTTTTTTTTAATAATCCACCAATTCCGGAGGAATGTCCATAGTAATATATACGTTTCGGATCAATGACCCCAGTTCAATCTACCTACTCCGATCACTGGTTATAAGAATATTTTGTCGACTGACTGACATTGACAGGGGGGCGTTGTTGGTAAACTTTTGTGAAATATTGTCACAGAAATTGTATTGACAAAACAAGATGGCGACGTTAGCTCCAATTTAGGCCACACGCCTAAATAACATTGTAGCGATGTAGGTAGCTACTAACAACGCTACTAACGATTTATTTAAAACTTTAATTTGACAACATTTACGGCTTGTGTCATCCTGACACTAGTGACACATTCTTAACCAATCGCAGCTATGTCTGCCTTCAGACATTTTAAATATTTTCCCAAACAACAGTTGCTAATAAAATGCCATTAAATTAAATCTGTGATTACCAATCCGTTTGCCATGTCTATAGTCATTATTTTACTGCTCCATTGATCTCGTGATCATAAGCGAGACTGCTGAGCGAGCGGTCTTGGGTTCGATTCCCAGGTCGGGCAAAGTGTTTTTGGGATTTCCGTTAGAAATTTCTTAATCTTAATCTTCATCCAAACAGGCCGGAGTTCGGATGTTGGCGGTGTGATACCCCCCTTTCTCGGCAAGAACGTTAAGCCGTTGTTCCTAGGCCTGATCACCCTCCGTTCGTATCGGCTTGCCGTCCTATCCGACTGTGAGAGTGAGGGAAGAGAGAGAGCACCTGTGTCTGCGAGACACAGACCGTGCACTCTCTCTACTTCGCCGAGATCAGCCGGCATGGGCGAAATTCCTTCTGGAGGACCATATCTCGTTAATGTTACCCGTCGGCCATACTCTTGACATGTACATCTTTCATAAAATATTGAATTCTGGCTTCTATTTTCTTCTTTAAATTTCTTTCTGGCTTTAAAGTAGTATTTCTCATACGGTTGAACACACAGAAGTATGCATTGTATAGAGGAAACTTGGATACGACCGCCATAAACTCGGCCAATCCTCTGTGAAAGTCGTTGCGCGATTACAATCGGTAGTCTGTTCGAACCCTAAGATCAGTAAAAACTTTTATTTTATAATTAAATCAATCAAAGCAAAGTTCTATGCTGAGGCGATAAAACGATAATTAATCGAGAAACTTTAATTAGTTTTGAGGTTATTTTGGCAAGGTTTGATGTAAATCTGTGAGTTAAGTGTATACTTTCGTGTTAGTTGATGTACGATAAAGTAATATTTGTTGGCTTAAGCAAATCATAGGTACATACAGTTCACGCAAAACTTTATGAGCTCTCGGAAGTTGCACGCGAGTGGCTGCGCAGTATGCATAATATAGGTGTCCGAGGGAACTCTCTCACACTCACTCGACTGTAACATGCGCGGTTTCGTTCTCGGGCCTACGTTCAGGGGGCTCATAAAGTTTTGCGCAAACTGTATGTGATTCGTTAGTTGTTAGTTACGGTTATATCAAATATGAATTTCATTACATAGATGATGGCTTGATTACTCCGTGACTTGTGAATTTTGTGTGGATATTTAGGTGACGTAAAATTCAGGCAGGGAAATTAATCATTTGTCGAATTCACTACCAAACTGAAATCATCCGAATATTCAAATGGCAATTCTCATTCTTTGACAGTTGTAGGTAATGTTCCATTTTAATAAACAATTAATTTCCTTGACTGTACTTTAAACACACAGATAATATGGTGACATTATTGGTGATGTTCTTCAGAAAGTTCAGGTGCGTAGTACTCGCAACCGGAGTGCGTGTGTGAGCAGATGTATGAACATAGAGGAAGCAAAAGGAGTACGTATGTAAGGATCGTAGCAGGTGGCGTTCTGTAGTATCTGTCTACCCCCATGGGAAGAAGGCGTCAGTTTATGTATGTTTGTACTTTAAAGGGTTAAAAATAAGTGCTAGTATTTCTATAACTCTCTCTATCCTAGTTAAACATGGTAGCAGTTAAAGTGGGTTTACGTCAATATTGAAACGAATACGGTTCGGATTCTCTACCTCTCGCTCGCCTCGTCTTTTATTTACCTACCTTTGAAGTTTCTTATTTAAAAGAACTAAAAGCACATCGTATGCACGTACAACTTCCAAAGTCTTAAGATCTTTACAGTTTGTGTTTTGGTGGCTTTATTTTAGTTTAATTTACTAGCTGTTTGAAGGGAGATTGGGTATGGTTGATACAATTGTTTTGCTTTGAACGCCAGTAGCACAGCCATTGTGAAACATAACAAACGACAAAACAGTTAAAATAAGTGAGTAGACAGAGAAAATTAGTTTACTGGATAGGAAGAGGTTATTAAAATAATGTGCGTCTGTTTCAACTATCCTAATACCAGGGGTGGATGAAACAGGGATGGGGATCAGTTGAAACATGAACAAATAAGTAATATAAAATCAGTTTCTTTATTCATAATCAACAAGAAATAATTAAATTGTAGTATGACGCCATTGGTCGGGTATATAAACTATCGCCATACTAGAATTTAACTATATATCTGTTTCCTGCCTAAATGAGCTCAAATTAACAAAAAAAGAGCTCTTCTACTCTGGTTTAAACTAACAAATTAACACGAATAAACATAAAGAGCTCTGCCGGTCTGATTCAAACTAACAAATTATCTGCTTAGTTTTTTGTCGTTACTGCCTATCGTCATGTTATTTTCTTACAGCCTCTTTTTCTAGAGTGTCTGTGTAAATAGTAGACTTTTTGTGTTGCAGGCTCTATTTGGTGTTTTCCGGGGGGCAGCTTTTGGGTAAGGCCGTATTCCTTCAGGTAAAAACACAGGTTGTTTGCTTGTAGGCTGCTTGGGTGATGATTGTTGTAGACTAACGTGACTTTGGCTAGAAGGCATCCGAGGTGAATCAGTAGCCTCTCTAGGAGGAATATTTGATTGCGGTTGTATTGCTTTGTCTTGTAACTGATGCCGAACACCTGCACAACTTTGTGTAGGCGATGCCTTTGATCCTTCAAGGTTTTGTGGGATATTAATCTGCATTTATTATCGGGGCTAGTTGTTGTGGCACGTTTTCAGAAAAAGAAGCTTCTTTCAACAAGGAAGGTGACAGCGGTGGCGTCTCCTCGTCAGATGATAGAGCAACTATTTCTTCCGGTGCAGATGAAATTACCTCCACTGGTGCAAGTGTAACCTCGTCCTCTGCCGCAGCATATTGGTTTGGCCTATCCGTTACGAATGACGGAGCAAAATCAAGATCTTGAAACAAGTTCCGGTTGAAGAGGTATATTCCAGTCTTACGGAGCCCAGCCTGAATATTCGACTGTATCAAGTAGCATTGCAGTTTTTATAATTCCAGGGATGTCATAAACATTGGTTTTCCAGGGTTATTGCGCATCCAGACATCAGCGGTAGAGTTTATAGGTTGCTTTAACGGTCCGTAAACAGATCGATCTAAAGGTTGCAACTTGTGCGAGCAGTGGGGTAGAAATGAAAGTATAACGATACTGTTTTCTTTGCAGAAATCCAGAGAATTTATGTGGACGTGGGAAGAATGATTGTCCAGAAAAAGCAGTACTTTATGGGATGTAGAGGCATTCGAATGTATCTTGAAATGTTTTAGAAACTCAACGAATAGAACGTCTTGCATCCAGAAATTAGCAGTGGTTAGCAGTTCCAATAGAACTTTATTTTTATTTTAGATGGGTTTGGTCTTGACTCTAGTCTAGGTCAGAGATGACAGAGACAAAGTCGACGATGGAGTAAGCTTACCCAGAAGAAGCCTGTTCACTCTCACTTTGAAGAGATTTGGGTTGTATGCGGTCGGAAACACAGGCGCAGGTAGAGAATTCCACTCTTTTGCTGTGCGCATTATAAAAGATGTTTGGAAGCGCTTAGTGCGAATTGGTGGAATAGCAACTAGGTAGGGATGGTAACTTGCAGTGTGCCTAGATGTCCGATGGTAGAAGGGGGCCGGTGGAATGAGGTCGTGGAGTTCTTGGGCACACTCACCGAAGTACAATCTGTAGAAGACCGACAAGCAGGCAACCTTACGGCGATGAGCCAAGCTGGACTCACTGGACAATCTCTTATAAAATGATCTTGCTTTCGAACCCTTGAAAATACGAACATTGGGGCAATCGCATTGCCTAAAGCATTTGCCGCAAAGGCTAGTGTGACTAACATGGCAAATTCAGCAGAGGTGACAGCTCCTACTTGTCGTGTTCCACGCTTTGCCATGACTGTGTCGGGCTTTTGTACGGTTTTTCCGTCCGTCTTGTCAACATTGTAGATGTCTTGTTAACCGACTTCGAAAAGGAGGAGGTTATCAATTCGGATGTTTACTTTTTTTTTTTTTTAATGTATGTTCGGGCATAACTCCGTCATATAAAGACGGATTTGCAAAATTCTTTTTTTGTTTGAAAGGGTCAGGGGCTCTCGAGGTGGTCCCATTGTCACCAAGTCAGAATCTTATGAAGGGATCCCATGGAAATCGAGGGAAATCCTCAAATTTTACAGGCACGCCTATAGCGATTTGGGTATTTTTTATAGTAACTTGTGCATTTGCTCTCGAAAAGTACCATTCGGTGAAGTGGAACTGATGATGAAGACCAGGGGTGGCCACCGGAACTACTCAATTATAAGTATTTCACGGGTTACCATTCGATTACTTTAATATGGTTGCTAAGCAATTTATGCTCGTCACAATGAATATGGTGAAATGGTGCTGATGGTGACTTCACCATCAGCTCCAGTTCTTTTGGTTCTTAACTCCTCAACAATTAACGTCTCTACTTCGGGAAAAGGAATATTTTGTAAAAGGTGATGAGTAGTTGACATTAGGCTATTGTAACTCAGCTTACTTAACTTACTTAAATAGCTGACTCACTAAAAAGTGAAAAATAAAAAACTTTTTTACAAAAAAAAAAACTACCGACTTCAAAAAAACACTACAAAGTGAAAAATAACTTTAATTTCGGAAGTCCGTGGCAAAAAACTAAAATACAAATCCAAGGACACCGACTTCCGAAATTAAAGTTATTTTTCACTTTGTAGTGTTTTTTTTTGAAGTCGGTTGTTTTTTTTTGTAAAATAGTTTTAGTTCAAAGTGGCCAAGGACAGGAAAGAGTGGAACTCTCTACCTGCGTCTGTGTTTCCGAACGCATACAACCCAAATCTCTCCAAAGTGAGAGTGAACAGGCTTCTTCAGGGTAAGCTCACTCCATCGTCGACTTTGTCCCTGTTATCTCTGACCTAAACTAGAGTCAAGAGCAAATAAAAAACAAATAGGAAAATTTGCAAAACACAATCAACGCGGATCAATTAACGACGACCAATCAAGCTGCCATAAGTTTTCTTGGCGCCTTGTATGTTTGGCACCGACTCAAAATTTGTAATTTACATTAATTTAAGAGCCTAGTAAGACTGAAATTTATTTTTTTTGCTTTTTAGTTTCTTTTTCGTCTGTTGAATTTTTTGTAAAAAAGTTTTTTTGGTGTGAAATAGTCGCTGTTTACGGTAGCGCGCAATGTAACGCAAGCAAAACATTGTGATTAGGGTGCATGCAACGGTACAGAGCTGTGGCGGTATTTAAAGTTAAGTAGTTAGATTTATAACTGGTTTTCGTGAAAAAAGATGGAACATCTCCGTAACTCTTATAAAACAATGTCACAATGACGGGGAGTACAAGTGACTCTCGGCTTCGTCGACGCCTTTTTATACCCGTTCATAAATAGAAATTACCAAAAAAATAATATATTTAATGAATGAAGAATAGATAATTATAATACTTAGAATATAATAGCTTATAACATGGTCTTATTAGTATAGATAAGTTTTGATATGGATTGGCATACCTACAAATATTTAAAAATTACCTAGGCATTGACGATAGATATAGACTAGTGCCTTATTTGACTACTATACTTGATTCCCTATGCTTGACTTGATTGATTATTGATATACAATTGATAGAATTGAACGCTCTCTTAAAATTTACAATATTTAATGGTAGTTTCCATAGTTTAGTATGTTGAACCCTTTTATTTGTTAAAAGCACTCGCAGGTAAAAGAGAAATCATACTTTCAAAGGATAAATCAAGGACCTTGAGAATTGGCGTTCCTTTTAAAAACAAGAGGCTGTCAGTTCCTTTTTTCTGATTTGATTTCAGATCTTAGGGAGCGGGCAAAAGCAAAATTTCATTGATTGAAACTTACTCTGTACCTGAATATGGCTTTAATATTTATCATCATTTTTCCTTTATTACTAGGTAGCTAAAATGTCTTGATGGCCCAGTGGCTTCGCTTCTCATGCACGGGGTTGTGGGTTCAAATCCGGGCAAGTACCAATGGGACTTTTCAATTCATATACTGTACTTTCTGAGTTTATCTTGGACATTATTAAAATCGGTGTGGGTTTTTTTTTTGTGAAGAAACATGGATTTATAGTCTGAAATCGCCAACCCGTCTTGAGCAAGCGTGGTGATCAATGCTCGTGCCTTCTCCTTATGAAAAGAGGCGTTTGCCCGAGGACAATAATAGGCTGCTATTATCATTATTCCTTTACTATTAGTTAGTAAAATATTTATAGCTATCCATAACCATCTAACTCCATAAACATAATTTCCATCCACCCCAATTCTAGGCTCCTATAGGCCCAAGGCCGAATGCGTGTAATTTTGGAAAAAGTATGTCCGCCCCAAAATAAATCACGTAAAGTTATGGGCAGCGGTTTCTCTGTTGAGGGTAGGCAATTATCGGACCACTGGGGTGTGTATTTTTACACCGTATTTCAAATAGATTTTTTGTTCATTAAAATTGAGAGGTAAAAAATGTTTGGCGATTCAAGAATTTATATTTTATGTAAGCAGGGTTTCATGATTGAGATCTAAGTGTAGTCAAATTGGTTCTATATGCCATAAATTTATACTTAATATTTTAATGCGAAAGTAAATTTCTCTGTCTGTAACCTTATCACGCCTTAACGGTGGACCAGATTTCGATGATGAATTATTGGCGCACAGGTAGACACACCTGAGTTAGGACATAGGAGCCTTATATCCCAGTAGTACGTTCCTGTGGGATAATTTCCACCCTCTACTTGGGCAAAGCCGCGGGCATAAGCTACATAACATAGTTTGTTAGAAATTACTGCTTAGTTGGCGTAGTGATCCCAAGCGCAACTGCTGAGCGTAAGGTCTTGGGTCAGATCCTCAGGTCTGGCAAACTGTTATTGGGTTTTCCATTAAGAATTTTCGCAGTAGCAGCCCAGTCTGAATTGAATTGAGGACACGGCGCGGCATACGCTGGCAGAGTGTGCCGCTTGGGAGGAGCCGCTCCTCGCCCTCATCTCAGGAGTAGGCAGTGACCTGTCGCTGCCGGCCGTAGTGAATGCTATGGTCGACGGCGACGAGTCCTGGGACGCGGTGGTATCCTTCTGCGAAACGGTCATTTCGCAGAAGGAGGCTGCGGAAAGGGAGCGAGAGATCTCATCTTCTCACCGAGCCCACAGCAGGCGCACCGGGCGTCGGCGGAGGGCGGACAACGCCCTCTTCCAGCCCCCCTAAATGGGTCCAGGGACGACGGACTTGGGGACGTCCGTCACCCCCATACATCAAGACCCGAGGCGGCGGCGCGTAGTGTTCCACGCGCGCCCCTCTTAGACGTCGCGGGGGGAGTCAAACACCTCACTCCCCCCGCTCGACCGGACGGGGCCCGCAGAGGCGGGCCGGCACCAGTCGGGGGTTGCGGAAGATTCGTAAATTCCCGCGACCCCCGGCGCAGGTGTGAAATGGAACACCAGGGTGGTTTTTAGTCAGAAAGAGTCTGAGAGACCCCTCTGCCCCCCCAGGGCGGAGGACATCCATGAGGATTTTCCAAACCGGATCAAAAAAAAAAAAAAGTGTTCGCAAGCGCAACTGCTGAGCGTAAAATCTTGGGTCAGATCCTCAGGTCTGGCAAACTGTTATTGGGTTTTCCATTAAGAATTTTTGCAGTAACAGCCCAGTCTAAATTTATGCCCGGTTGATGGTAATGAGCTCATTCCTATTGCGTGGGACATACAGGGTGTAAAAAGACTCATCACATAGTCGTCAACTACACATTCTGTACATCAAACTAAGGACAAAAATAATTGCTGGGAAACAAATTAAATTTTTGGTATGAAAAGTCGCCGTTTACGGTAGTGCACAACGAAACGCACGCAAATCATTGTGCTTATGATTCATGCAACGGTACAGCGGTCGTGGACGTATTTAAAGTTGTGTACATAAAAAAATTGTTTTCATAAAAAACGTCAGTAAAAGTTGTAATTTTGACCACTAATATCTCCGTAACCAGAAGGTTTCCAGGCATGGTCTAGTACAAAAAAAATATTACAATGACGAGGAGTGCAAGTGACTCTCGGCCTCGTTAAGTGTTTTTTTATTACACCCGTTTTAGCAACAACATACTACCGGCCAAATGTGGGTGTTACTAGGTACACCTCTGCCTTACCCTTCGGGGAATAGGTACAGGCTCTTAGTATACCGTAGGCGCGGGCTTGCGGACGGCGAGCAATGGGCAGCTTGTCGTCCGGTAAGGATCAGGCCCGGGTTGACGGCGTGTTGTGTTCCACGCGCGCCTCAAAGAGATGGTAGCATAATTGATGGAGTCCGATAGGGCCGATGCCTGCCGGGGTCGCGGATTGTTCGAAGGAGTTACCGTGGCCCTGGCGCACAGGCAACTGAAGGAATATGGGTGGGTTTTAGTCAGTAAGAGTCTGACACCCTCCCTGACTCCCTCCCGCTCCGCCCAGAACGGGAGAGGTCATTTGATGATTTCGCAACAAAAAATAAAGGCTGTTAGTATGAATTTGTTATAAGGTTCTAGACAGATGTGAGAGGCTACAAATCTTTTGCAATTATGCCAGTTCAGTTTCAGTGCTCTGTGGTCGCCAATATTACGGTTCGCCAGAGATTGCTTATCTTTGAAAAGTATATATTGTTTAAGAAAGTTGATTTTTTGAAGGACTAGCCAAAACCATAAACAATTTCCAAAGCGTGTCAATGCTGTTGGATAATACAGTGACACAAGGATCTTTTGTAAAATTGTGTTAAAAACTGATTTAAAATTCAGTTGCAAGATTCCACCAGGACAAACATACATAAATTGCAAGTTAAATAACAGCTTTTAAAAAACAAGATGGCGACGTTAGTTTCAAAAAGATCCGTGTACAACTGCGGAGCATCTGTTCATAAGGTCGTATCTCTGATAAACAAACTTTAAAAAAACAGAAAAAAACTACTTAAGTCGAATGAATCGATTTTTATTAAAGTAGTGAAATATGGAAAAAATATGACCTTTTGAATAAAATAATAAATAAGCGACACTTTTTGTAGAAGAAATATGCCTGTTCTGTTTAAAACAATCTAAGAGACCATTTTAATGCAGAAATACATCCGTTTTGATGGAATCCTAATTTTCTGGATTTTATTGTACGGGAAATGGGTAGCGGGCGGGCTAAAAAAAAAAAAGTTGGAAATTGAAATACGACTTTTTGAATTGATGCTCCTCAACTATATATCAAATTGCTTTATTATTTGGATTAAAAGGTAAACACCAAAAGAACCACGTGTAATTTTTTTATCGGAATACGAGAAAAACGTTTCCAAAGGGATTAAACATAAAGGTCTTGTTGCTAAAGCCTAATTCAGAACTACAAATGGGAGAAAAATCAAGTCCTTTGCCAATGCTGTCTGTGAGAGGTCGAGATTTCACCCGCAGTCGTTTTTTTTTCAGTCATTAGCCTCGAAGCCTTTAACACGACTCAGATAAAATAAAATGCTATCTACGATCCGTATGCTAGTTATCTGTTATCGAAGTTTTAGATGACGAATATTCTGAAATGAATTGAAAACTTTAAAGAATAATTCTAAAATAGAATGAAATAGAAACTGAATTTAATCACAATCATTGACAAATAGTGAGAAGTTGATTGCTGTTTTCTGAATCGGTTTTGTACCAACTCCGAACAGCGGGGTTATTGCGTAACACACTAAAAGTAGGAATGGCTTTCATTTTGACAGTTTAACAAAATTCATTGCGTTACTTAATTTGTTGAGCAGACAATTTTTTCGAACATATGAAGCAATGGTTTTGCAATATCCTTCAAAATGATTGTGATTGAAAGTTTGCGACGTGATTAGGGTGCTGTTTTACAAAAAAAAAAAAAAAATGGCTCAGGGTTTGCATATAGGTCCTAGGTAAGTAGGTACTGTATGTACGATGTAAACTGATTTGCTAATTGTCAACGTAGAACATGTTAATTTCTGTCGAGTTAAAGAGATTGTATTTACAAAAATCAAAAAATTCGGGGCAGCCTTTGGGGACTGCCGATAGAAGTGAAAAATATGTAATTTGTGAATTATATCGTCGAAGCGTGCGATGACGATGACGCGAGTTTCACGCTTTTTGTTCACCCAAAAAGTGCTCAACGCGCCTAAAGAAGTTTTCACTTCAAAAAATTGGTTCTCTTTGTCTTGACAAAGGTAAAATTATATTATTACTTATCACACAGTACCTGCTATTTCACATAGCATTCGTTTCTCAAGACCATTTCACCATGCAAGAACATCTTTTCCTAAGGTAATTTTCATTAATATCCCCAAAAACAACCCCACGTCTCCTGCTGTTATTATCTTTAGTAGCGTATCTAACTCAATCAAAATTTATACGAGTTGCTCCTGTATCCTCTGTTGTTTCAATAACAACTTTATTTCAATCAGTTAAGGTAGGAAATGGTTTAGGGAGGAAATTAGGCTTGTTTTCGCCAATTGCGTGTCGGTTCTCATTTGGCGTGTTCATCACATTTGCAGTAGAATTTTAATTTTTGTTCGTGCGCCTCGGTTTTGGTTCCTGTTTTTATGAAAATATGAGTAAAGAACGGAGGACCAGTTTCTTTCTTTTAACATGCTTTATATTAACTTGCTTCGTTAGTACTCCTATGTGTTTCCGTATACTCACTTTATAATCCAGTCTTTTCTGTTTCCTTTTGGTATTCCTAAACATGATGCGTTTCTGTTTTTAACCGACTTCCAAAAAGGAGGAGGTTATATGTCCGACTGCATGCATGTTATTTTTTTTTATGTACATATGTTCACCGATTTCTCCGTCAATTGTGGACCGATTTTGTAAATTCTTTTTTTGTTTGAAAGGTTATGCTCTCGAGGTGGTCCCATTGTCACCAAGTCAGAATCTGATGAGGGGATCCCATGGAAATCGATGGAAATCCTCAAATATAGTAACTCGTGCATTTGCTCTTGGAAAGCACCATTCGGTGAAGTGGAACTGATGATGAAGACCAGAGGTGGCCACCGGAACTTCTCAATAATAAGTATGTCACGGGTTGCGATTCGATTTTAATATGGTTGCTAAGCAATTTATACTCGTCACAATACATATGGTGAAATCGCATTGTGACGAGCTGATGATGATGGTGGCTTCACCATCGGCTCCAGTGGTTTGGAGAACTCCTCAACAATTAACGTCCCTGTGTCGGGAAAAGGAATATTTTGTAAAAGGTGATGAGCAGTTGACATTAGGCTATTGTAACTTATATTTATTAATAACTGACTCACTAAAAAGTGAAAAATAAAAACGTTTTTACAAAAAAAAACAACCGACTTCAAAAAAAACACTACAAAGTGAAATATAACTTTAATTTCGGAAGTCGGTGACAAAAACCAAAATACAGATACAAAGACACCGACTTCCGAAATTATCCCCCCTTACCCCTGATCCCTATATATATCCTTGACCCTTATTACCCTTGATTATCACATGTAAAGCGCGCGTCACTTCGTGAGATAAAAATACTGTAATACTACCAATAGCAGATCATTTTACTCTTCGTAATAATTATGTACATTTTCATAAACATATCAAAAATATTAATAGGAATAAAATTTATCGTATTAACAATACTCTTAATAATTATTATTATGAGTGCGGCAGTGATATTATATTATTATTATATATTATTATTGTATGTGATGGAAAATTAATATTGAAACAATTTCATTCGGATCGGTAAGTTACTTTACATTTTAATCGGATTTCTTTTGCATCAAATGACACGGTTAATTAATAATATAATACATAAAACTGTAATATCATCTCACTTTATTGCAATGGGTCGTTCTCATAGAATAGAAATAAACATTCGAAATAAATATTGAAACACTGTGTATGAGATATTTTGAACAATTTATTGCTTCACCGTAGGCCTAGTGTCAATGGTGTCTGAGATAAGATTAAATATAAATTCAATACCTAAAGATATTGAAGATCTCATTCTGGTACATGCCTGGCTTAAAACCGGCAACCTGGATCCGTAAACCTCCTGCTCGATATGACATAGTATCTACGAAATGGCAGTAGGTATAACCTTGCAGTGAAGACTATAACAGTAATATCAATGCGGGTAAATACGGTACCTCCTTGTCATAAGGATAAAAAGTGGGTGAAAACCGACTCAATAGATCTTTATTCAGGAAAAAACAAAGATTTGTAAAACTTTTGCATGATTTTAGGGTAACGGGGCGAAGATTTTTCCTCATCGTGACCTTGTGTTGCATTTTCAAGGTAAACTGTTTCCTTTATCCTGTTATTGCAGACAATGCCCAAAAACTTATAATTTTGTTTTGAAAGAACTTTTTCTTTTACCCAATGATTGTACTTATTTCGAATTTGTTGTAAGAAAATCACCCCAACGTCCTTCCAAATTACATTTGAGGGACGTTGGAAACCACGAAGTGATAAAGAGATTGTAAGAACTGAAAGTGCTTTATGCGGCCTACCCAAATGTCCTTTCTTTGGTATTGTTCGTCGAGTGGTTGAGCTCCTTAAGTTCTGAGTTGAGCTCCACGATTAGTGACAAACGCGTGCACTGACTGGACAGGTCCACTCATTCTGTGTGGTTTTACCTCAAAAGACCATTTCAGACATAAATCTACATGGTCTTCACATGATCTGACCAAGATTATGTCTGGACTTTAAAAGAGACTGTGACCTCTGAGTTTGTTTCGGCCTTTCTTCTCAGAGTAGTCAGATAGGAAACGCCGACCTCATCTAGTTTTAAAAATATGATTGACGTGTAAAAGTGTTTATATAAACCTACTTACAGAAATAAAATCATTTATCATTTATCATTTAAAGCGACCAGATTTTCCAAGGCTAAGTCCGTCCTTATGCGAGGAAATATCCTGGTAAAAGGCAATTAGGATAGACTGTATGTCGATAGCCACCGTGAAGGGGCTAAAGACATTTTTATTTATTTATTATTTTATTTTAGATGGGTTTGCTGTTGACTCTAGTCTAGGTCAGAGATGACAGAGACAAAGTCGACGATGGAGTGGGCTTACCCAGAATAAGCCTGTTCACTCTCACTTTGAAGAGATTTGGGTTGTACGCGGTCGGAAACACAGACGCAGGTAGAGAATTCCACTCTTTTGCTGTGCGCATTATAAAAGATGTTTGGAAGCGCTTAGTGCGAATTGGTGGATTAGCAACTAGGTAGGGATGGTAACTTGCAGTGCGCCTAGATGTCCGATGATAGAAGGGGGCCGGTGGAATGAGGTCGTGGAGTTCTTAGACAGATCAAAGATAATAACAAGACTGCCCACTAATCTTTTCTTTTAGTCCATCCAAACCAAGAGATAACCTTGTGTCATGAGACCCCCCTAATGAACATAAGTAATTACACATCTACTTGCTCCTTCAAAGTGCCACTTGACACATCGTATAAGAATTAAATCAAATAAAAATCACTTATTTAAATTAGGCGTTAAAATTACATAAGACAGTCTCTCAAAACGCCTGCCCTTCTCCACTTCGTATGTTTTAACTGGGAAGAAGAAGTGGCGCTACAAACTCCCCAGGAACACATCTATCTGAGTGAGAATGAATTAATTACATTAAGAATTGGTTCAACAAAACCACAATATTACTTCCTCTATTGAAACAGCAAACTCGTTAAGCTCATATCAGTGTAAACTAGACCATACCACATCAAAATGCAGCGCATTATCATCTTAGTTCGCCTGCACCGTTGACGAATAGTTTTAATTACCAACTAACCTCCACAAGTTTGTCGAGCTTTGGACATGTTACATTGAATAACGCAGTTTAGAGGATTTACATAAATTTAGTACTTACCACTAACTACAAGGTGTTTTATTATATTATAAATGAGTAATAAACGTCTTTATTAAGTAATTTTGAGTTGAGTTATTTAGGCTCATGTTTAAATCTTGGGTTTTGCTTCTTGACAAATTAATTTTGAGGTGTTATTTGAAGCCAGTCGTAAATCCATCTTTGAGTAGCTTTACGAAGAATTTGTCTTCTGTTCATCACTTTGTTTAAAATTACAAATTCCATTTTTGAATTTTTTTATGTGAACTTTGGCTAGGACGTGTACATTCCCAGAAAATCTGTGAAATGTATCTATAATCATGTAACAGGCAATGATTTATTGAATTAATTTGTATTGTAGAAGTACAAAAATAAAATTGAAAAAGTTTGACATTTGTTGTGAGAAAAATAGAGACTTAATGATAGATGACAATGACATTAATGTCATCATTCGATAACCTCTAGCGGGGATAATTTAAGATTGAGAACGATACTTGCGACAGTGTATGTCAAAATAAAACGTTCGGAAATCGGAAGTACCTACACTGGCCGAGGAGATTTTATTAATTGAACTAGGATATTATTACATGTTTCCATTAGTAACACTTTAGAAATAGGTGTAATAGATGAATTAATAATACAGCGATACCTTTTTATAATTATATTGAATAGTATTGTATTTACGGTTTCACATTAATTTCAGATCCATTCTGATTTTAGAACGCATGTTGTCAGGATGCCGCCATAGTATGGCCATAACGACAACAATGGCAATAATTGAAAAACTTTAATTTCTGTGTACAACAAAGATACCATTCTCAAATTCACGGATTAATATTTTTCCTTAATACAGTGTATTTTTCCCCGCTTTTTGATATAATTTAGGTACAAGTGCTAGCCAAAAATGAAACATCTACTCTTCACTTAATATGCTTTCGATCAATACATATAATGATAGTCTGGTGGAAATCGGCATCGTAGGTTTTTAGTTAAGCTTAATTTTATTCATATCATCTGCATAAAAATTTCTAACCAGATGCAGCTGAATACCAGTACTTTACATGGAACGACTGCCTATCGAACCTCCACAACCCAGTTACTGGGGAACACGATACCCCTTGATAAGACTGGGTGTGAAGCTTTCGGGCTTTTGTAACGTTTAATTTTACCCAAAAAATATTAACTATTATTCATAGCGAAGTCATTTCATAGGCATTTTAAAGGTTTTGGGAGAATGTAAATATTAATAAAAAACTTAATTTGATATCCAATAGAAGCTGGGTCCTCGTTAAAATATTCTGCTCGTTAAAAACCGCTCACTATATTAATTTGGAACTTATTTACCGTTAATGAAGCACATACTTAGTTCAAAAAATTCTTTGAATAGATTTACTCAAATTAATAAATTTCTAAGATATTTGGTTACCACGTCTTATTAAATTCGGCATTTAGTATTAGATAAGATAAGTCTATATTTGCCTTAAACATGGTATAAAGTTGTTACAGTCAGGTATTAATCTAAAGTCCACATGTTTAGCTATACAGGATAATTATGTATGAATTGCATGCAAAAATCATTATTAGTTAATTGTTGTTCAATGTCACAGATATAAGGTCAATACAATAATATAATAGTTTTATCTCAGCATTATTCGCAATGACAAATGTCCAGAAATTTATAGTTTATTGTTAAAAAAGTATTTAATGTCATGAAACATATGTTCTTTCAGCCATTTTAATAATTTGTTTTTAAATGAGTTAATATTATATAATAATTTTATTTCTTTTGGAATTTTGTTATAAATGCGTATACACATGACTAGGAAACTTTTCGCATACTTGGCTGATTTAGGAGTATCCTGCAATGCAAGTCTGCATGGATCTCTATTTCGAGACTTCATTTGATAGCCTTTTTTGAACAAGCCCAATTGTAGTTTGACTTTAAATTCTGTAGATTAAGGTTAAGAAATAACAACCGCTCGGGTCGATCAAAGGTTAAGCTACGCTTACCGAGGTCAGTCCGTGGATGGATGAGCATCCATTACATACCCAGACTCCTCCGTGCCTCGTAAAGCACGTTAAGGGGGATGCGCCAAGGTAGCCCGCGAAATTAAAATTTTCTTACGTTTTTTGCAATTTGCAGGACAGTATCAGGTTGTATGGTGATCTAAATATGATTCGCGACCGTATCAAGTATCGCTTTACAGAATTATAATCATTAGAATCAGCAATACAACTTCTTAAGTTAGAATCGCCCTCAAATGTCATGATTTCATGAAATAGTCATTCAATAGGGCAATATGAACTTATAGAGATGTAAATGTGATTCTAATGATTATAATTACGTAAAGCCATATTTGTGACTGTCGCGAATCATATTTTAATCAAAATACAACCTGACAGTGACCTGCAAATTGCAAAAAACGTAACAAAATTTGAAATTCGCGGGCTACCCTGAAGGTTCCGCCTTAAGACGTTAGTCCTGAGCCTGTCATTCATAGATCTTTGACAGTTGTTATGGGTAGTCAGGAGCCCGAAAGTGTGACAACCAGTCTTTATAAAGGGTATCGTGTTCCCAGTAACTTGGTTGTGGAGGTCAGATAGGCAGTCGCTCCATGTAAAATACTGGTATTCAGCTGCATCCGGTTAGACAGGAAGCTGACCACAATATAGTTGGGAAAAGGTTAGGTAGATGATGATGAAACATCTAAACGTTCGTTAGTGAAATATTTGTGTATTGTGGCATTTATTATCGAACCTACTCACAAAACTTCACGAGAATCGGTTGAGAAATGCGACCTGTAGAGGAGAACAGACATCCAGATATACGAAAGCATTTTTGCCCAAGCTGAACCGAAAGCCCCAAGTATATTTTAAATCAGAAGCATTTAGACAAAAGAAAGGTAAGATCAGCGAAATTGTTTTAAATGTAATCAATTCATCAGATTTTCTTCACCATCAAATAAAATTCGGCTGTAATTTCACAAAAGGGTATGGTTACAGCAAGATTGCTTTTTTTTCGTTTTTCTAGAATATCTTAACATTAGAAACACCACGGTTCTTAGAACAATATTGAAATGATTGATTTTTGCGATGAACTCGTTTGATTGGAACCTTAGTTGAACATTAAAGATGCCACAAAATTTAATAGAGATATTATTCTTGGTTAACGATGACGATCTTTGGCAATCTTCGTGGAAGCTGGAAGCAGCTAGTTAGGAATGGTCAACGATCGAGTTATATACGATTAGGCTAGCCTTGCCTAGCTACTATATAGCTGCGGCCCTACCACGAACGCGCGAAGTAAACGTAACGTAAATTCGAACAATTTCTTAATTGAAAATACTAATAGAATAGAATAGAATACTCTTTATTTTTTATCCTTTTTTTGTTCTCTTTTTTTATAATTATTTTCTTTTCTTTTTATCCTGTAACTGCTTCTAGGATAAAAAGAAAAGAAAAACATTGTGGTATTTTTTTTTTTCGGCTAACAATTATTATCACCCTTATATATGAATAAAGTCTTAAAACTAAATAAATATTATGTGCGGATCTGGTACAGAACTTGACCAGTTCTGTACCAGATCCGCACATAATATTTATTTAGTTTTAAGACTTTATTCAGTTAGGCCCACTGAACAAATACCTCATGCCTTTGTTTTGTTTTGCTAGCTCAAGGAAGGCCAATAATAATTATGACGTAAAAGAGATGTGTGGCTCTAATATCATATTTATACTATATTTTAAGAGATTGAAACTACTCTTTTGACGTTCTCAACTTCGTCACTTTTTAATTTTATTGGCAAGCAGAGTCTAATAGAGAATATCAGAAGTTTTTGAGCATTAATTGTAGATAAAATTAGGTAGGAAATGTTTGGACTAAAAACAACCATTCTTCCTAACAATACAACATTGTCTGTACTTCAACGTAATCTTGATCATAAATTCGTATACCCAACACTGTAGCACAGTGTGCAAAATATCGTCGTTGGCGAAGCCTATAAAGATGTCTACGGGTCGGCACCGGAATGTATAGGCCTTCTGAGACACGCTATAAAATCGCGGGAACTCCTTTGGGCTTGTGACATACGAGCGGCTTCAAGGAACAACAGAATAGTATGTCAATGGGAGCTATCGTTTCTGTGCTCAGCAGTTGGCACCACTGCCACTGGCGAGTAAGGTCCTGTCATTACTTTGTTTTGATGTTTTGTACCTATAAATTCATATTATGTTTATTTTATTACATTTTAAAACTACAAATGAGTATTTAGATTATAATGTTCCTACAATTGGCAAGCATGAGGAGACAAATATTATTCTTTCTTCAAGTGCTACTAAATTAGATCCTAAATTTTTACTTAAAATCTTAAGCCATAATTAATCAAGAGTAGCACAACCTGATAAATAATTCCGCAAAAATCAGTGATAAAAAATTCCACAAACAGTGAACGTTCATTTGACATGAAACGCGATAGCCCGCATTTCTGCAAAACCAAGTCTTGGTCTTTGGCTTGGGTATTCCATTTGCAGATTGATTCTTTATGAATATGCATAGCAAAAGCAGATGCAAGTTCTTTATCAAATTACAAAAAAACAGCTCAAAGAGGTCGATTGAGGTGCATTCCCCTTATAGCGTTTTTTGAAATAATGTAGATGTAATTCTGAATCTGACACGAATGAAACATTTTGTAACCCCCAAATAAGAAACAAAATACATGACGCAGTGAAAAACACACAAATACAAAAAAACTTTTTGACAAAAAAAACAACCGACTTCCAAAAAATACACTACAAAGTGAAAAATAACTTTAATTTCGGAAGTCGGTGTCTTTGGATCATTATTTTAGTTTTTTGCCACCGACTTCCGAAATTAAAGTTATTTTTCACTTTGTAGTGTATTTTTTGGAAGTCGGTTGTTTTTTTTGTCAAAAAGTTTTTATTTTTCACTTTTTAGTGGGTTAGATAATAATTTATCGAAGTTACAATAGCCTAATGTCAACTGCTCATCACCTTTTACAAAATATTTCGTTTCCCGATGCAAGGAATTGAGGAGTTTATTGTTGAGATTTCTCTTGGTAAAAAGCAGAAGAACTGGAGCTGATGGTGAAGCCACCATCAGCTCCATTTCACCATATGCATTGTGACAAGCATAAATTGCTTAGCAACCAACGAAAGAGCATTGCTAGAGATGACGCGATTACGCAACTTAAATTCAGTCTCAAATTGACGCATCAGCATGACTAGTAGGTAGTGGTTGCCCTATGAAAAACATCAATCTTAATTGGGTATTATTTTTGTACAACCTGAATATTTTGGAATATTGAACCGTATGAAGTAAGCCAAACAAAAGGTAACTGCTGTAAATCGTTGAGGAATTCCCTCGACTGTCTATGGTCTCCATCATCAGACCTGTAATGGCACTTATAACCCATATGAGTGCAAAGTTCTCATCAATATAAATGAATTAAAACGAATCACAAGGTAGCTACTGTAAACCGTTGAGGAGTTCCCTTAACTGTCCTTCGTATTCATCATCAGACCCCTAATGACAGTCACAACCCATCTAGGTGTAAAGTTCTCATCAATACAAATTAATCAAGCCCAAACACAAGGTAACTGCTTTAAATCGTTGAGGAATTCCTTCAACTGTCTATGGTCTCCATCATCAGACCTGTAATGGCACTTATAACCCATATGAGTGTAAAGTTATCATCAATATAAATGAATTAAAACGAATCACAAGGTAGCTACTGTAAACCGTTGAGGAGTTCCCTTAACTGTCCTTCGTCTTCATCATCAGACCCCTAATGACTGTCACAACCCTTCAGGTGTAAAGTTCTCATAAATACAAATTAATCAAGCCCAAACACAAGGTACCTGCTGTAAATCATTGAGGAATTCCCTCGACTGTCTTTCGGCTCCATCATCAGATCGATTCCAGACCTTCATTAAATTGTAGTTCTTTAAAATACTTAACGAAAAAATTAACAAACGCACTAGGCGCTCCTATGATTTTCGAAGGTTCCCCTCGATTTCTCCGGGATTCCATCATCAGATCCTGGTTTCCTTGTCATGGGGCCACCCTTGAGGTATGTCCTTTCTAACAAAAAAAGAATCATCCAAATCGGTTCACCCAGGAAAGAGTTCTGAGCTAACACACATAAAAAAAATAAAATAAAAAAACATTAAGGCGAATTGAGAACCTCCTCCTTTTTTTGAAGTCGGTTAAAAAAGAACGAATTGGGGGAAAATATGCGTCACATCCACGCAAAACGGCAATCGCTCAGCATAATGCTACGACCCTATGGGAGGCAGAGCCCTAGCGCTGGTTTTCAGCGACAGCCGGCGTTGACGTCATGACGTCAACCAGTGCAGTATACGAAATTGAAAAAAAAAAAAAAAAAAACTATACCCACCTAGTTCTAAAAGTTTATATACCTGTTCCGGGCAACGACTCATGCGCCGCCGGCCTTTAATATAATCTATTTCAGCTTTCAAAAAACTATAGGTTTCGCATTTTAACAAATCAACTAGGAAGCATTATTCTGCCATGAGTCTTCACTTTTTCTTTCATGGTCTGCTAGCATCAACGTGTTATTGCTGGCGAACAAGTCATCCAAACTCAACCATCTATGTATCAGTAACTAAGAAGTAAGAATTTTATTTATTCACCCGCCACGAAGACATTAAGAGGTTTAACGGCCTTCTTCCCTTCTAGCGTTAACCCGTTTAACAGGGGAGGTTGCATTTCGCATCGCTCAAATATGAATGGATTTTCTAAGACATGATTGATGAGATCTGACAACATTGTATGGGAATTATCACACGTTTGTGGAGGGACTATGGAATGATTTTGATGAAGAGTTATTGCAGTGGTTGCGTGCATTTGGCCCGGTTCTTTCCGATATTTTCTTTTTCTTCAGTCTTTGTAAAACTAGAAGTTGGTTTGAACAACAAAGACCGTTTGGAAAACAGGTCTAAACACTGTCCTTAAGTGGGGACCGCAATTTAGCAAGGGTAGGTGAAGTGATAATCTTTGAAGGGTGGTGGATTCAAGTTAGATGAGAGTGTAGCGGTATCTACACCGCCACATGCGAGCAACACGTCACACTGACGTCACGCAAATCCTGCATCGCGCAGGTTGAGTTTACCGCGCGACTAGCATATATACAACGTCCCGACATCAACCATCGGGCAGTTGCCCACCAGACACGACACCCGTCTGGTCGGAGGATCCTCCCTTTTCTACGGAGGTGTGATTGAACTTTACACCCTGTTCCTCATACCGCTCTAAGAGTAGCCAAATATCGAGTAAAATGGGTGCAATTGATGAGGCATATTTATTTGTTTGTTTATACAGGGTCAAATTAAATTAGCTAGCGAAACTCCGCAGACCTGATGAATATTGATATAAAACATGATGAAAAAAAAAAAATTAGATGTTTTTTTTGTGGAGTCTTCGATCGCTGTTGGTGTATTCACTGGAAAATCAGTTTAAAAAAAATGTTTTTTGAGTAAACTTTACAGAATTGATTAGTAGCGATATCAAAACCCCATAAAGCATATTTTCTCAACACATACTTCAAGTAACAATACAAACAGCGGTCGTTGACCCTTAAAAAAACATCAAATAATTTTTATTGTAATTTTATTGTTTTTAGATAAAATGAATGAACGTGAATGTGCCCTGGCGGCTGAGAGTATGTCATGCTCACTCAAATGTCTCGCTGGTGGTGGCGTATGTGTTGGTTCCAAATGGTTGAGCTGAATGGTGCTAATCCATGCGTCTTCATTTCTTAGCTGCCACGGCTTATTTTAATTTAATTTATTATTTGTCTTTTTAATTACGACGTTTTTATTATTTTTAACGCTCTGCATCGTTGTCACATGCATAATTTCAACATGAATGATGTAACCAATATTTTGTAACCATATTTTGATTTAAAAGAGTGTCAATGGAGTTTCTTGCCCGTTCTTCTCCATAGGTACCTACTACGATTTGGAATGGGCAACTAGCGTCATCGTTCTGACTGACCGACCCTTTGACAATTCAAAAGTGCCTGTAATTAGTTTATTTTAAATAAGTACTTTCAGTTAAGTTGGGTATATTAATTTTCTTACGTTCAATAAATTAACTATAATAGTTCCTACCTACAAAGTGATTTAGAAACAGAGATCATTATTATCCCAAATCTAGTTATAGGTTTCCGGGCCAACGCCTTGGAGCCCATAACCCGTTCCAGTCAAGCCTTGGGATTTATGCGACAGATAACCAGCTGATACATTGTTTTTCTCATTTAAACACACCACCCAAATCTCCAACTTATTCCTTTCAAGGTAAAGTTCAAAATTCCTTATCTATTTTTCACAGTACCCTATCGATCTGCAAGCCTGGTAAATGAAATCCAGATGTAGCTAAGTACGTATTTGATATTGAAGCAGTATAATCTGAGGCAAGTGAACGTTACGACAAAAAGTGATTGAACTCATTTCGGCTGGACTGCTTCGTTTTGCCCCTAAGCGGGGGAGATTGGAAAACAATAGGGATACATCTTTGGCCGTACTGTTCCTATTGTACTATTTTGTGAACAAAAGATCTATAGATGCTGTGCAACGTAAATCTATCGTCATCCTGTTTGATCTAAGGCGAAATTCCCGTATTTTAAAGAATGTTCGCAATCTCAGTATCAATCTGTCAAAAATACAATCAATTTACTTATAGTTTTGACATTTATTGTCGCTGAGATGATTTGCGATTTATATGTGTACCTTTTTTAAATACGGGAATTGGCCTTGACTTTATGAGTTTCGATTATCGAATGTAGGTAGGCACTATTGCAGTTTGTAAAAAATCTAAATCTTTGAGTTTAGAGTACACCACAACTTGGGGACATATCTATCTTTGTAAAGCAGGTGGGTCCGTTTAACCTTTAAACAATGAAATACAATGACCCATAATAGAAATGTCTGAAACCATGCTCATAAATTAGAAAATATAGGCTATATACGAACACATTAGTATCTACAACGCCTTATTGTACAGTTAGAGATTGATAATAAAAAAAACTACCAACATAGATTGTCAGCATACAGGATCAAGTTAAATTAGCTAGCGAAACTCCGCAGACGTGATGGGCATGATGAAACAAAAAAGAATTTAATTTGATGATGTTTTTGTCGCATCGCTTTTTTAGTGCATTGACGTGAAAATCAGGTTCAAAAGTTTTTTCTTTTTTGTGTAAACTTTACAGACGTGATTAATATCGATATCTTAACGCTATAAAACATATTTTCTCAACTCATACTTCAAGTAACAAAATTTCAAGCGGTCGTCGACCCCTAAAAAAAAAAACATCAAATCATTTTTATTGTAATTTTATCGTGTTTAGATATCAATATTCATCTCGTCTGCAGAGTTTCACAAGCTAATTTAATTTGACCCTGTATTGAAATCACATATAATGGATTCACACACACAACGGCAATTTGACGTCGTTTGATAAACAAATAATTTTCTTGACGTTACAAATAAACTATCAACAATTTCAAAGCTTGAATAAAGAACAATCGAAGTACGGAAGCTATTGAGAACAGATGGCTGGACAGCGAGAGAGCGTCGAGTTCAATTAAATCTGTGAAACAAACATATCTGAAAGTGTTAACTGCAATACTAGCTTTGTACTGTTGTAGACCTTTTTATATTTTGTTGAGTACCTGTTACTTGTTGACAGACCTACACTGTCCTCCCATATCTATCAACACTGTAATTTGAAACATTGTAAAAGCCCCTTATTTTTAAAAGAGTAACCGTCGAGTTTCTTGCCGCTCTTTTCCATAGGAAACAACCAATTGGAACCATGCACCTAGCTTCTGACGTTTCATAAGTGCCCATGTTGGTTTATGTGAAATAAAATATTTTGATTTTGATTTTAAAGTGATCTGCAGTAGATATGGCTGGCTGGATAAAAGTATGGCTTTGAGAAATACATCTGTGTAATCAAACACACTAATATACAAATAATTTATATCAAATCGATGGACCTGATTACTAACAAGTCCATAGTATATGTGCTCACACTCGACTTACCCGCTCGAACGAACTTGGGATGAAATGTATCCCGAGTTTTTATACTATTAAATTGTACTAGTGCTTGCGTGTAAATCCATTACCTTGCCCCAAGTGATCTACCACGCACCGACTTTATGTAAACAAACCCGATAAGCGGCGTCATTTCTTGGTATTATGTGACCGTTGTAATTTTTTTAGAATGGTAGTGAGTAGGGCTATACTGAAGTGTGCGTTGTGTTTGAATGTAACATTGTTTTCATTTGTAGACTTGACTGTAAAGACGAACAAAGACACTTTTTTCACAGATTCCAATAAGATTGTTCTAATAAGAAAAAATACGGGATGACTGATGATGATTTTAAATACATGGTGTGTTAGTTCTCTACATGAATCATGAATAAAATTACTTACCACAGAACAATATTTATTATTTATAAGCATCCCCAGTTGAGACTCACGACGGATCGCTCGTTCACTGACAGCGAAAAACATATTTTGTAATGTCATAGACTAATTCCTTCTAGGGTTGTCATATCTCAAACGGTTCGGAAACAGATAACGTATTAAAGTAAATCCATGGATTTGGTAAGTACCGCTTATTAGTGGTGATACAAGGTTGAAATTAAAAAGCAAAAAAGTTCGGAAAAGTTCGGGACGACTCTCATCCCAGGGGCGCGTCATTTTCAAACAACTTCGGGATGATTCTCATCCCCGGGGCGCGTTACCATAAAGTCACGGCGCGACCAAAATCGTTCGAGCGGACAGGAGAAAGGCAACACGTACCTACGACCATTTTATAAAATAAGGTTTCTCTTGAGACACTAGTTTATATGATAAATTGGTTCAAACAAACACTTTTACACGTCAAAAAGAAATTATGTTTTAAAACTAGAGTTTGGTATTTCCTATCTACTCTGAGAATAAAGACCGCAACAAACTCAGAGTTTAAACTAACGAGCCATTTTTCAATTGCAAACTTTACTCAGACAAATTCAAAGTTCTAATTACAAAAAAACCTGACTTTAAAACTGAGGCTAAGTTGTCAAGTTTGTAATATTAACTTAACCTCAGTTACATTAACCGCTGGGACGCTTTTGATCAGTTTGTGAGGTCACCGCAATGCGCCCATGGTATGAATTTCCTACCAAAACGTTTTCAGAGTTTTGCGCCCATGGTGTGAGCATACACAAACTGGCTTGAAGGTTTAAGATTGTTAGATCTTGTTTTGTAATGAGATGGTAACAGTCTATCCACCGGCTACATATCAAGGTATACTTTTCCAGTTTGAGCTGACCGCGCATTGTATAGGCTTTTCGTACAGTGAGAAGTCAGCTTATATTGGAAATGTATAGCTTGGTATATAGTCGTGCGTACTAAAGCTCCATCGCCAGCCCGGACACGGACGTGTGTAAACGAGCACGGTCTGTCCACGTCTTGAGCACAGCCCTGATATGTGTGAATTGACCTTACAAATTTGCGATTCCTTCTTGATGTCCAGATAAATGGCTGTTGATAATCATAGGAATGAAATACTTAGGCCGAGATTGATAAACGTTACTTAGCATGTGCATTCGATCAATCAATCAACCAAGCCTATCGCAGTAAACTGCTGGACATAGACCTCTCCCATGCTGCGCCACAACAGACTGTCCTTCGCCTTTCGTATCCAGTCTGTCCCAGCTACTTTCATGTGTTTTAACTGTGCATTATTCCCGTCTCTGCCGTGCAAACGTCAAACTACAAGTTAGAGTAGGGAATATTATAGTCTCAAGGATAAAAATAACAAACTAGCATACAAATGTTCGTCCCTTATTTAACTCCTATTTGGTATGAATTTGTCAAAAATATTCTTTTTTAGTGCTTACATTCGGTTTAAAAAGAACTGTTATGCAAATTTTCATGTTTCTACACCTAGCGGCTTTATTAAGTAGAAGATGATATTTAAGTCTTTGGCTTAAATATATCGTGCTAAGTAACGTTTATAAATCTCGGCTTTAGATATCTTGTGTAATACTTAGATGAGCCAACAAGAAACTATTTATTTTTATACTTGATTCGTAATTCTACGAGTATAGTCACACATAATTACATAGATATGTATCGAATATAAATAGTTTTCATTCTTATAATTGTGTCAAGATTCCAACTTTCCCTTCGACCCTTGTTTCAGAGTCTATGTTAAGCTGTGGACGCTATTCCACGTAATTTAACTTAATTGACATTAAAAGCTGCTCAAATAGTATTCTATCAAAGTTCATACTGTCGTCTTTGTAACAAAATACCTTTTTCGTTCCATAACAACTCAAACTTCGTAGTTCCCTTAGATGTAATTTCTCGCCTTTTTGTTACTTACTTCTCAGTTATTGAAGTTTACCACACAGCACGCAGATGCCTCGGCGACAGCTGCTAGAGGCGGCGTTGGTGCCGATTCTCTTGTACACCGAACTAAACTATCACTAAAATGTCTTACTTTTGGCTATGAGAATCTTAAAGCTATTCTGCAAAAAATATCTCTAAAAAAATATATTTTGACGCAACTAAAATTTAATTTGACAATCGCGATTCCACCTTGTACTTGTTTGCCCTACCCCGTGTTTTTTTTTTTTAGAGCCGGTGGCACGCATTTAGGGCAACCTCCACGTGTTTTATGTGGAATTTTTCACTTTTTTTACGGAAAATATGAAAAAAACATTACCTACATGTAGAGTTTTAGAGGTGTATCGGTTTCATAGAGGGGGTCGAAATTTTCATTATTTTTGCGATAGGACACACCATTTTCGAGATATAAGCAAAATAAATTAAAAAAGATACAGTACTGTTTTTTTGGTGAATTTTAGTTCATGACAACTAATTTTATTCCACACCTTTTTAATTGCGATTAAAAATAGCCAGATTTAGTTAAGACAACCAAAATTTTAGGTGAAAAACGTCAAATTCAGAATAGCAAAATTGGCATTTTCACTAAAATAATAATTCAGTGCCATCTTAGTGCTGTCAAACTAAAACATAGTTAAGTTGTGTCACTTTAGTCTATTTCAGAATGAGAAATCGTCGTTTGACAGGAGTAAACTAAATTTTAGTGTTTTTTAGTCTAGTTTAGAGAATTTTGTGACAAGAGAATCGGCACCAAGCGTGTCTCCGTTTTTTCGCACTACGACAGAAATGTCGTATTGTCGTCAGTAACTCTACGTATTTTTTTTGGCTTGGAGTGGCGGTCATGACAGAAATTGTGAGTTCAACACACTTATGGCGCCATGAATTTTTTACTATATTCAGCCTCAAAAAGATGAGGCAATTAAGAAGCCAGCGTGTAATATGTTTTGTGGCTACTTATTGATACACAATTATGGAACACAAATTTTAGACAGTTAAATGATTTCTTGTCGACGTATATCTTTATAAGGCTGACTGTACTGTACGCCACAGTAGATCTCTGTGATCTCTGTGGTTTACACTTAGACAGCTATAAAAGTAATAATCTAGTTTTTCTTTACGTCGACCTTGATTGCATTTAATAGAGAATCCCTAGGATTGACTCTCTTAGATTGCTTTAGACTTTTTTTTGGTAAAAGCAAGTTTTGATAGAAGTGCAGTTTATGCTGTTTTCTTTATGGGTTATCTTCGCTTCCATCTTCTTTTGCGAACATAATTTGAAAAAGCAGAAAAAAAGCGGTCACAGATTTGTCATGATGTCACCATGTTCGGTTCCGGCCTTTGCGTATGTTCCTTGAAAGGTTTTTTTCTCTCCTCGTTATTGTCCGATAATATGGTAAAGGGAGAATGTGCTTCCTAACTTTGTTTTTATCGATGTTGTATCTCTAATTGACACATCGTTTTAAAGGAGATCTATGCTCCGCTGAAGTTTATAGATTAAAAAATTATCATAGCTAAATATTCACCTGGAACGTTATCGAAGAAAATAGTTAATGGAAAAAAAATAAGGTAATTCACCTTCAGACAATATTCACGGGTGAAAGATTAAGTTCATACGTTCAACCCTATCTAATTTCGTTTAGTGCTTAGTTTTCAGAATCAAAGTTTTCAGAAGTCAATTTACTGTAGGTACTCCTATTGACTTTGTTGGAAATAGAAACTATGAATTTACGGGGCTGTTTTCTTAAGGCGGAACCTTCAGGGTAGCCCGCGAAATTCAAATTTTCTTACGTTTTTTGCAATTTGCAGGTCACTGTCAGGTTGTATTTTGATTAAAATATGATTCGCGACCGTAGCAAATATGTCTTTACAGAATTATAATCATTAGAATCAGCAATACATCTCTATAAGTTCATATTACCCTATTGAATGACTATTTCATGAAATCATGAGATTTGAGGGCAATTCTAAAAAAACCTCGTTCTTATTTTACGAATATTAATAATGTGCTTTTAGATGTAGTTTATTACCCATAGTGAATAAGTTAATAGCCTCTGAATAACGCACTATGGCAACGTTTTGGTCGGGTTACCGCCTTTAGGTCTGTATTCCTCCTGCGCTGATATCGGTCGCGTACGTCGTTCGCGCGTACGAATATACATTGTTTTCGTCGTCAGCGGCGCGTACGTTGCTACGACAGGTACGCGACGGACCGTACGCGACCGACATCAACGTAGGAGGAATACAGGCCTCAGGTAAGAATATAATGCTACACACAAGTGTTATGTTGTCACAGTCAAAATAAAAATTCAAAAATATCATCACTATCATTTTTATTAGAGACTGAATTGAAAAATATTTATAGGCAAAAACATCTCAAATTAAAGTGGAAAACATACACATACACACATAAACTCACGCCTTCTTCCCATGGGGGTAGGCAGAAACTACAGACCGCCACCTGCTACGAACAATACATACTCCTTTTGCCTCGTTTACGTTCATAAATCTGGTCATACACGCACGCCGGTTGTGAGTACTACGCACCTGACCTTTCTGAAGAACATCACCAATAAGGTCACTATATGTCTCCCTAGGGCGTCCCCTCCCGGCATTTCCACTCACATCTGCCTTGTAAATACCTTTTGTCAATCGCCCTTCATTCATCCTCTCAACATGGCCAAACCATCTTAGCATACTCTTTTCAATTTTTGTCACTACATCTTCCTTTAAACCGCACCGTTGTCTTATCACATCATTCTTCAGTCTATCATTCATAGTCACACCACACATGCTTCGCAAGGAACGCATTTCCACAGCATTTATTCTGCTTTCTGCTTTCTAAAGTGGAAAAGTTAAAACAATATAAAGTACAGCGATAGGAGAACAATTAAACAAACATTATTGGTAGGTACAGTCACGTCTCAAATATGTTCGTCACCTTATAGGGTATTTTTGTGTGTTCAATGCACGATACAATCTGCTTTACCGATTTAGTATTATAGTTTATTAAAGTCCGGCCTTTGAGAGAATGCGTTTCTGACACCTGTCAGTATGGCAATTTTAGTAACGAATAAACATCAAATTAGCAAAGCACGTATTCGTTAGTATGAAACTGATAGGTCTCAGGAACACATTCTCTGGACGGCCGGACTGTAGTCGGTATCAGTACCGCAGAATGACATTCAATCATCTTCTTTACATGTTAGCCTGAATTAAAATGTGACACCGACAGACTCTGATAATTAAATTAAATAGAAAATGGATTTTTATTTCATAGAATAGTCAGGCCGTTAAAAAGGTTTAAAGTTGATGACAACTTGACATTAGTCAAACGTGTATGCTATTTTGATCTTTGATATCATGTAATTAAATATAGTTTTCTATGCGATAGTCTGCTCAGTACCTTCAAAATGTATTTATGCTGCCCTGACTTGATAAAGGAAAGAATTTGAAAACTGACGAAGATATAAAAGACTTCACTGTACGTTAAAAATGTTATTCACCATAACCGTAATAATAATATTATTCATTCACCGTATATTTAACCATCTACCACAAGCACTCAGGGACATAACTGTTATTAACTGGTTTAAGAAAAAACTAAAAGAGTATTCAGCAGCCAAATGTTTGGAGAAAACATAATAATTCTAATGTAGGAGCGAAGTTTGGTTCTGTTAACTATTGTATGTATTTGATTATTACTATTATTATTTGATTTTGACATTTGAATTAACCGAAGACGATAATATTTTGTTCTTCTATCTATCTAATTTAATTGATTTTTGAACTGCTTATGATGTACACACGGCTACACATCAAGTCGGACACCCTATATACCCATAACTACGCTACTAGCAATACAGAGAATTGTAGTAAAGGGACTGAGTATCGTGGCAACAGCCAATCGCAGCATTTGCTGCGTTGTGCCCACGCACACAGATACACTTTTTTTGCCATTTTATTTTACTACAGCAGTTTCGCTCGTATTCAGTGTTCAACAATAGCACTCAAGTACTAAAGATGCACGAAACAAATTGCTAAGTATGCACGAAACAAATTGCTAAGTATGCACGAAACCTAAATATTTATTCTAATGAATCATAATGTTTCACTTGCCCTTAACAATTTAAGACAATGATATATTAGTTCAGTTTAACCCGCAAAGGAATCCAAGCGTGGTGACATGTGCTCATTGAAATAATATTTGTTTAATCTGAGCATGTCACTTGGATCAAGTATTAATTGTTTGAAAGATATCGTAGAGATTAATGTAACATTCAGACTGATATTAATTATCACACATAGTCCTCTCTCTCTTTTAATCGTTTTAAAGTCTTTTTAACTTTGAATATCATTAAATAATTTATTCAAATATCTTTTGTAGTTATATATTGAAATTAAATTGAGAATAATTTTTGAGTTCTTTTTGATAACCTTTAACAATAACCAAGATGCAACTAGGTAGGCATAATCCAGTTTACGTACAAGGAAATAAATAAAAACTTTTCTAAAAAAAAAACAACCGCCTTCCAAAAAAAAACACTAAAAGACGTGAAAAATAACTTTAATTTTGGAAGTCGGTGACCAAAAACGAAAATACAAAACTAACGACACCGACTTTTTTGGAAGTTGGTTGTTTTTTTTGTAAAAAAGTTTTTATTTCTCTTTAGTTGCGGTACCTACCCCACACAAATTCGTATACCACTACAACTACTACAACAGTGACAGGAAATTATTAACACATCCTTATAAACTAAGTGGAAAAAATATGCAGTATTAAGGATAACTCAAAAACTACTGGTCAGACCTTGATCAAATTTAAAAGGGACCACATGTAAAGCACCAGCTATCAAAGAAAAAAAAGAATTATCCAAATCGGTTCACCCAGAAAAAAGTTCTGAGCTACCATACATTAAAAAAAAAAAAAACATACTGACGAATTGAGAACCTCCTCCTTTTTGTGAAGTCGGTTAAAAAAGAAGGTAGGAATAGATGTGCATCCCTGATGACGCGTGTTCGTAGCAGCACCAACAGTATTCTCAGTGTATTCGCAGATCGGTGAGATTCCCCGATGTTGCGGAGATGGATGCAGCTCCACGCTGATGTTTTATTGTAGTATGTTGATTTGTGTCTGCAATCTACTAACACTAGAAGTTAAGTAAAATTGTTACTAACCCTATGGTCTCCTGTCTGAAATAAAAGTTTTCTATTCTATTCTATAAGCAACTTTGACCGATTTCTCATTCAGTTCAACTCTACCAAAACATAGTTCAGCGGCGTTATTGCGTAACCCACTAACAGTAGGAATGGCTTTTATTTTGACAGTTCAACAACATTCATTGCGTTATTTACGTTATTGAGCAGACGAATTTTTCGAACATATGAAGCAATGGATTAGTAATAGGCTTCAAACTGATTCGGATTGTGATAGCTAGTGTGTTATGCAATAATAATTTTAACGATATCGATATTTTTGCCCTATCTAAACATAAATTTAAAAAACATTTTTTTTATTATAATGTATTATATAAGTATGTATTAACTATTTGGTTTTAAGATTTTGAAATAAGTGTATTGTTGTTATATATTGATCTTATATAACCAAAACTGTATCTTTTATAAGCAGTAACATGTGGAAACGTCGTGGATTGTACATTTACTTATAGCATACTGTGTATCTAGAAATTATATACAATATACGATTGTTTGTTTCCACAAATAAAATAAAATAAAATGAATTAGAACCGTACCGTGCGTCCGTGCTAGAATCGTACTATCACGCAGGAGGACGTCATTACGTCATTCGAGAGGTGGTTGCTGAAAATCAGCGCTGTTGACGATAGGTTCGTCCGAAGTCACAGCATTTTGCTGAGCAACGACCTGTTCTTGCACAGATGCGACGCACGGCTAAATTATTCATAGTATTGTTGTTTTTTAGTTACAAAAGTAGTCATTTTTTAACCGACGAAAAAAAAAGGAGGAGGTTCTCAAGTCGACACGTATATATTTTTTTTTTTTTTTTTATTTTTTTTATGTATGACCACGCATAACTTTTTACAGAGTAGTCCGATTTTGATGATTCTTTTTTTAAAGGAAATAGTATACCCCAAAGTTGGTCCCATTTAAAATTGAAAAACGAAATCCACCCCTGAGGGTAGAAAAATAGGGGTTAAATGATTTTTCACCTACAGAATGTTCCCTTGTGAACCGATTCTGTTGAAACTTGGCACATATACGTAGTTCTAATGATGCTTCAACAAAAAAGAGACCTGAAGATCATCTGATGATGGAGACGGAAGACAGTCTAGAGGGCTCCTCGACAGCTTACAGCAGTTAGATCGTGTTTGAGCTTATTTCATTCATCTTGATGAGAACTTTAAGCCTAGCTGGAGTATGACTGTCATAGAGGGTGTGATGTTGGGTACGGAAGGCAGTCGAGGGAAGTTCTAAATATTAGCAGTGAGAGCAGCATACTCAAAACATTCAAAAGCTTAGAAATAAATAAAGGTAATATTTATTACAGCTATAAACAGCAAATCCTTAACTTCCGGCATATTCCCTTTATAATGGAAAGTGGCAAAGATGGTGACTATACATAAATGGGATAACAATTTCAACATAAAAACTATAGGCCCAACTCAATTTTGAGAGGGAAGCCGATAGTAGGATTCAGCTGGGATGGGCAGCATTTGGTAAACTTCATCAGGTCTTCTCGTCGTCTATACCGCAGTGCCAAAAGACGACAGTCTTCAACGCGTGTGTCCTACTGGTTACGACTTACGGAGTAGAAACGTCGACGCTCACGGTGAGACTGGTCCATAAGTTTAAAGTCACTCAGCGAGCTATAGAGAGAGCTATGCTTGGAGTCTCTCTGAAGGATAAAATCCAAAACGACGTTATCCACCAGAGAACCAATGTAATCGACATAGCCCAAAGACTAAGCAAGCTGAAGCTGCAATGGGCTGGTCACATCTCTCGTAGAAGTTCAAGAGTGGAGAACGCGTTTAGGCAAACGTAGTGTGGGGCGGCCGCCGGCCATGTGGACTGACGACTTGAGAAATGCGGCTGGCAGAGACTGGATGACGAGAGCCGAGGATCGGGCTCAATGGCGTTCACTAGGAGAGGCTTACATCCAGTAGTGGACGAATATAGGCTGATGATGATGATGATGAATGGTGCAAAAATAAAGAAATGTATTTGAACTCAATGAAGTATTACTACGTTAAATATACAGGAACAAATAATCTTATAATTAAAGGCAAAGTAATAATAATAATAATATTAAAACAGACTATACACATAGACACAATCAGGTAGCAAAAGTCATCCATCAAAAACTAGCACTCAAATATAAACTCATACAAGATATGAACACTCCTTATTACAAGTACGTACCACAAACAGTTCTAGAAAATATCACTCTAAGACTAAGTACCAAAGTAAAATATGTTAACTTCAAATAAAATAAACCCTCTCTATACCGAGGTGCCTAAAGAACAACGCCTTAAGTTCCAAAATAATTATACGCTCATCAGAATAATAATGTACGTGTTGTATTTATATTCTTATTGCCTACCAAAATGGATAAATGCTCACAAAATCTAACCATAGACGGTCGACATCAGGGGCACCCCGAGGTTCGGTTGGTTAGGTTCCTTTAAACCCTTTAGACAGAAATAGGAGCCCCGCGAAGCGGGGCTCCGTCGACCTGCTTATTAACCCTAACCCACGCCGGTCGACGTCAGTGGCACCCCAAAGTTTGGTTGGTTACAGAAATAGGAGCCACGCTATAAAAGACGTTTATAAATCTTTATGGCATAGAATAAAAAGGAAAATAGGTTCATTTCTACAATACTTTATGAAACACAATTTGGTGAGCATTTATCCATTCTGGCAGGTATTTTGAATTTGGTGGTAGTAAAATAGGCACTTTTCTGGTAGGCGTTTAAATACAAGCCCCAAAAAAGCGTCCAACATGCCGGGTTTTTATCATAAGACAGTGTACTTTACACTTTGTAGTTGATATGTAGCAGAATACTGTAATATGATGTGGCGGCCGCACTATGCTACGAATAGTTTGCGTCTAGAACACGTTCAAAAACGCTTTGATTGGCATCAAAAAACAGCTAGAAACAGCCAGTTTCTGTTGGCATAGCTAAAAAGACATTTTCTTATAAAAATAGCTTGAATTTCTTCAACACTTTAGAAGAACGAAGATGTTTAAACGACGCAATGTTTGTATGTAAATTTCTTAAAAGAATTATCGACTAGCCTCCACTGCTCGCACACAATATCTTGCGTGCTCCGTCCGTCATGAATTCCGCGTAGACCTGTTACTACTCTTTGTCCTCCAAAGAGAAAATCGGTATAGCATATAACTGTCTTTATGCTAGGTTTTGCAAGGTTTTACTATGTAATAGCGATCTAATGGATTTACACTTTGATTCCCTAAGCTGAAATCTAAATTTTTTAACTGTTTGTCTGGTTTGTTATGAAACCTTTATGATGACTTTGAATCTAGCATATTTTTCCCCGGTATTAAGATTGCTTGAAAAGTTGTCATGTACCCAAGTTGTCAATTAACATAATTTAATTTGGGTAATGTGGTGTTTACCTTAAAGTACCTAATTAATCCACTGTACTAAGTTTTAATTTCATATTTTTTTAAAGATATCTGTTGTCTAAGCCATTGTTGGTAGTCCTAAATAAATAAATAAGTTCATTTATTTGAAACGGAAACTGAAAAGCGAAAAATAAAAAACTTTTTTACAAAAAATTAAACCGACGAAAAAAGAAACTGAAAAGCAAAAAATAAGTCTTTCAGTCTAACTAAGCTCTTAAATTAATGTAAATTACAAATTTTGAGTCGGCGCCAAACAATCACCGCTGATCGATTAACGACGATCAATCAAGCTGCCATAAGTTTTCATGGCGCCTTGTATGTTTGGCGCCGACTCAAAATTTGTAATTTACATTAATTTAAGAGCTTAGTTAGACTGAAAGACTTATTTTTTGCTTTTCAGTTTCTTTTTTCGTCGGTTTAATTTTTTGTAAAAAAGTTTTTTATTCACTCTGCTATCGGCATTTTGTTTTTGTTTTCATCGTTTGTTTGTTGTCATTTGCGAGTGTCGTAACACAGAGCAAATTATGTAACCTTGCAGAGCAAAATGTATTGTCTTTGGTCCCTGGCCATGGACAAAATTTTAAACCTCTTAATTTTTGGGTACGAGGCTTTTGGCTACATTCTATGTTTGTATTTTTTTTTATTAATGTATTTTAATGTATTTTTTTTTTGTAATGTGCGTTTTGTTTGTGCAGAATAAACTATTTTTCTTTCTTTTTTCTTTTAATTAGGGTGCTGAACTTACATACAGGGTTAGTTTTCAAAGCCTTGCCAAATTTTCAGAGCTAATTCCGAATCAATAACATTTTCAATTCATGTTTTTTTTTACTACGTTTATAGTCCTGTCCGCTTCTAGAAATAGAACGTGTGCAAATCAATTCAATTCAACAAACTAGACCGCACGCGCTTATTATAGCGCTACTAGATCATAAAGATTATGCGTTTTTACGAAGTTAACGGGAACATCAGCGCAGTAAATTAAAAAAATTAAGGGCTCTAAACCACTGCACTATATGTTATAGTTATATGCACTGGGGTTTATCACACTCCACGCGACCAATAAAGGGTTAAAGATCACCTTTAAATACCGATTTCTAATGTCTTATTACCCTGCGTTTGCAATTTAGTTTCCAAAAATGTAAGCGAGTGGTGCCGATTCTCTTGTACACCGAACTAAACTAACTAAACTATCACTAAAATTCCTTACTTTTGGCTAAGAGATTCATAAACCTATTCTGCAAAAAACTCTAAATTTAAAAATAATTTTGACGTAACTAAAATTTTATTTGCCAATCGCGACTCGACGTGGTACTTGTTTGCCCTACCCCGTGATTTTTTTTTAGAGCTGGAGGCACGCATGGTTGGGCAGCCTCGACGTGTTTTATATGGATTTTTTTACTTTTAGTATGGAATTATAAAAAAAAAATACCTACATGTAGAGTTTTAGGGGTTTAAGGGTCTTATAAAGGGGGTCGAGATTTTCATTATTTTTGCGATAAGACACACCATTTTCGAGATATAAGCAAAATAAAATAAAAAGATTCAGTACTGTTTTTGCACCCGAAGTCGAGGTGTTCTGGTGAATTTTAGTTCATGACAATTAATTTTATTCCACACCTTTTTAATCGCGATTAAAAATAACCAGATTTAGTTAGACAACTAAAATTTTAGATAAACAACGTCAAATTCAGAATAGCAAAATTGACATTTTCACTAAACTAATAATTCGGTGCGACCTTAGTGCTGTCAAACTAAAATATAGTTAAGTTGTGTCACTTTAGTCTATTTCAGAATGAGAAATCGTCGTTTGACAGGAATAAACTAAATTTTAGTGATTTTTAGTCTAGTTCAGAGAATTTTGTGACAAGAGAATCGGTACCAATGTGTATTTTTTAAACTCCACACAATAAAGTTCAGTTTGCGATACAACTTCAAATTTCTGATGACTTTTCTATAAAATTTGTTATTCTGCAAACAACTTAATTTACACAGGCATTAAGTTGATATTTCTTCGAGTGGAAATATCAATTTGGAAACAAACTTAAGAATACGGTATTAATAGGTAACGTTATTGATTAAAACTTAACACTCTTGCAGGTACTGGGTTCGAAGTTTACGAAGCATATTACTTAATAAACTTTTACAGGGATGCGTTGTGCACCAACAGGATTGATTCCATTTGGAAGCTTAGACCAAACGTTTGGTAACGAAAACGATCCGTTTCACAAAAGGGTATTTGACAGATTATTTTTTAAATTGATTTTTCAGCAAAAATCACACTTGCGAATAGATTATCTCAAAAAATGGCGAATTTGTATTTATTCGAAACTCTATGTTAAAGAAGGAGCACTGCTAACATGTGACGTCACAACAAAGGAACGCCATGGTAACTTCACGCAGCGTGTAAGTCATAGTTGCGAAGTTAATTACTGCGATGTACGTTACTGGGAAAGCTTACCATTGCGACGTACGTTGTCGCGAAAGTTCTTTACTACGATGATTGCATTTTCCATTATTAAGCGAGCGAAGGAAACGAACAAAGTCCCCGCTATCCCCTTCGTGTTTTTTTTAAACCACTTGGAAGTAGGAGCCTCGCTTAGCAGGACTACGTCTACGTGCGTCGTAGGGCCATGCTCCTCAGAAAAGCGCCCTCATTACAATAACGTTTTATCGCTATATAAACTGCAATCATTGCAGTAAAGTACTTTCGCGACAACGTACGTCGCAATGGTAAACTTTCGCAGTAACGTACATCGCAGTAAAGAACTTTCGCAACTACAAAAGTCGCGATAATAAACTTTCGCAGTAACGTACATCGCGGTAATGAACTTCGCAACTATGATTTACACTCCGTCACGCTAAAGTAACTTCGCGCCATGCAGTACAATGATCGTTTTGCGTGACAAGGATAGAATAATAATTTCAAAAGCGTGTAACTTCTCAATTTTTCCACCTATTTTATTAATTTCTTCACGAATTACTTTTAGTAACATCCTTAAAATAAGTATTAATTTATATATCTTTTTGATGGTAGTCAAATACTCTTATAAAGGAACCGCAACCTAAATAAATCTCACAGAAACTATAGGCTTCTCTCGGCACCAGTAATAGCAGGCGGTACTCCACGTTAATTAGAACCGGGTCGTTCGATCTATACAGGGGCACGTATCGCCGTGTGGTACTCGTCACCTTTGAGGGTAGGCTGCAATTATCTGTCATGCTGAGCGGGTAGGCAGAGTTTTAGGTCGTATTTGGGACGATGGAAATACATCCCATTGAACTGGAACATGTTGGACACATAGGATTAGTTGTAGTCATAGGGTCAAAGCAATTTTGTGGATCAAGAAGACATATAATTATATCACATCACATTAAAAGTTATAACATCAATAGGTACTTACTTCCATACAGTATTTTAGTCTCACGAAGCGACGCGCGGCTTACATGTGGAAACCAAGTGTACATACACGCTGTGAATGTGTGCGTGAAGACGATTAGCGTCAGTACATAACACACACATACACACACTCCCGACTTCGCCATTATCTCGGACGGTACCGAGACCTCTTGCGCGTACACCCACATTCACAGTGTGTTTGTAAACTTGGTAACCACAAGTAAAGCGCGCGTCGCTTTGTAGATAAAAATACTATACTAGTATTGTAAATGTGAATGCGAATACTGTTTGTCTGATACCTTTGACGCCTACGGCTGAACGGATTGATGCGTGTTAAATTGATGAAATTTGTCTCACATTAGGACACAGGATACCTTTTATGCCGGTAGTACATTCCGGTGGGATATTTTCCGACATCCAAGGGGCAAAATTTAGTTTAAACTAATGTTATACAATTATTATAGCATCATATTCGTATGATGCTCGAAATTTCAAAATGTCCTTACAAAAACACAATTTATGTTGCTTGTTTTTAGTACCTATTATGATAGTTTATAAATGGGGAGAAATTTATTGGAAAGAAGAAAGAGTATACCAATCCAAAAGGATTAACACGATTATATCACAAGAGACAATTTTTTTTATTAAAAAGAAAAGGTATATCACGTAGTGGCTTTTCAATTTGAAAGTTACTAGCTTTGTGCGTTCCAATCTACCTTGCTTCCTACTGTTACTTAATCACGCTATACTAAAATGATGGAGTAGTCCCATTCACTCTGTTTCGTTAATTAGAATCCGGACATCAAACAAATACTGTTGCCAGAGAACACAATCTCCAAAAAAAAAAACCGTCAATCACAAGAAAACCGGGTCTTTAATCAGCATTTCATGAGACGTATTGTTATGAGAGGGATTTAAAATAAGACTATGGTCTGTTCCAAAATTATGAACAAAATGTTAACCAACTGATCAGAAAACGTACCCATGGACGCCAATTTGTGGTGCCACTTTCAATATGATTTGATTATTTGAATACTTATACCCGACATTATTGTAAATCATCTTAAAGACATTTTTATTTGACATTCGTGGTTAGTTTTATCACCTCAATTTTAGTTGATTATTTTTCAATTACAACTTAACACTGTTATTCAAACAATAATTGTTGGAAACATATATTAGGTATATATAACGTTGAAACCTTCTAAATACAGTTTGTTGACAGTTTCAACAGATACTTTCGGAATAGACTATAGTTAATTTTTCAATTCGGAACTATAAGGCCCACTTGCGAGTTCATGGGTTATCATAAACAACTCGGAGTTAACAGCTAAGTCAGGGTTAATCAAATAATTCATCTTGCGCCACCAAGAGTTAGAGGTAAACCTAGGATTAAACCTCTAAATATTAAACCCACCGATGAAGACGCTAAACTCTGGGTTAGTGTTAGTAATGTCAAAATAAATTGACGTTATGAGGTACCGCTGATAACTTTATAGAGGTATGAGGAACAGAGTGTTAAGCTCACTCATACTCTATGGAAAAGGGAAGATCCTCCGACCAGACGGGTGTTGTCGGGACGTTATATATATCCTAGTCGTGCGGTAAACTCTGCTTGCGCGATGCAGGATTTGCGTGACGTCAGTATGGCGTGTAGCTCGCATATGGCGATGTTGATACCGCTATAATTTATTTTGTATTTTATATTGTTCGACGTTGTAGAAAGGGAAAATTCGGTACTATATCAACAAACAATATATTCATGAACTCATATAAAAATAAATACAAATTATAAATAAACAACAGCCTATTAATTCTATGTAAACAACATAATATTTTTCCTTATCTAACGTTTTCGTCAATCAATAAACTAAATCTCCATGGAAACCACATAGAATACGATTAAAATGAAATGTCATGTAATAAAATTCAAACACAAGAAAGTATTACGTACCTATCGTAGTGTAGTGTAAAAAAGCTCGGTATAAAATTTCCGTTCATTATTCGTTCATTCAGCCCCTGGCTGGAGGCTTTAAGTTAGTAGCTTAAGGCACCCACAGGCTTGCCCGGTTAAGTAGCCAACACCTCAGTGGTCAAAACTACGAGCTGCCAATTAGGAGAAAAATAAAAAAATCGTACATTCATTTTTGGTCGGACTACATATCAAGGCACAGACATTGTAGTTATTTTTTATGTTTCGTCGATTGAACTGCAATTTTCCCAACTCAAAAAACCCAAAATGTCTGGTGTTACTTTTTATTGGCGCAACGTGTAATAAGAGTTAAAATTTTAATTACTTAACTCCGAGTTTACAAAACTACGTTTGCCTAATAAATGAACATGAAAAAGCATTTTACGCAAAAATATTATTTCAGTGTCATTTGAATGACACAATGGGTTAATTTTCAATTACAGGCAAAAGTTACTAGTCTCTACCATAATATAGTGGTTTACCAATCTGCCTTGCTTCCTACATAACCTAATCACGCTTAACTTAAGGGGGATGCGCCAAGGAAGCCCGCGAAATTCAAATTATCTTACGTTTTGATGCTATTTGCAGGTCAGTATCCGGTTGAATGGTGATCTAAATATGATTCGCGGCCGTATCAAATATGGCTTTACAGAATTATAATCATTAGAATCAGCAATTATAAGTTAGAATTGCCCTTAAATGTCATGATTTCATGAAATAGTCATTCAATAGGGTAATATGAACTTTTTTAGATGTATTAATAATTTTTAGGATTATAATTCTATAAATAAATGTTTGATACGGCTGCGAATCATATTAAGATCAACATACAACCTGATACTGACCTGCAATTTGCAAAAAACGTAAGAAAAATTGAATTTCGCGGGCCTCCTTGGCGCATCCTCCTTAAGTGATGGAGCACTCACATTCTTACCCGGCAAGCTTACAACTCACTCTGCTACGTTAATTAGAATCCGCGAGTGTTCGTTCCATCTATGTCGGATCATGTAATCAAGTACGCTAACTCGGTGCGTCAGCATTACGTTGAAGTTTATTATTGTCGGTAGGTTTGGTATGATTAGAATGCAAATTTTCTGTGAGTAAATAGCTTGCAGTAGTTGTAGTAAAATGAAAGAAAATAATAGTAAAAATATAACCCCCGTTTTGGGCTCGCTACAGCATGGTAATTAAAAAATAACAAGAAATCTGAAAAAGACCAAGTGGCCAATATTTTACGTTAAGACCCTAGCATATACGATATCGCTTGTACTGTTATGTATTATGTAACGATACTTTTTACATTGACCAGCGATTTTAGTAAGCTTGATACAGCGACTGACAAAAACTGATTGCAAAACCGAACGCAGCGACTCGATAAATTACCACCGCCTTAACGACTCTCAAAGATCTATGAATGGCAGCCGGCAGAGGCACGAAGACGTTTCAGTATGTAAAGATGGTCACTCATACATTGACCGACCTCGGCAAGCGTACATTAATCTGATTGATCAACCTGTGAGGCTGTTTATTACTTAGCCATTTGGTCCCAAAAAGAAATAAGAAAATAAATGAAAACTTTATACACAACACTTCCCTGAATAACAGTAGAGCTAAATAACTTCTACCCGGCAGCGCAGCTTTAAGTTAAAGTAAGGTAGGTAGCACAAATTATAATATCATTCCCGCCGGAGGGGTAGAGCATATTGCACAAATGCCGCGCCCGGATTGGATGGGATATTTTTCAAAGTATTCGCACAAATATTTTCGAAGAGCGGCTGCGTTATAAACTGAATTCCTAACACGTGTGGGCCCTACTATGGAGTCTAGAAGTCAAGAGTTTTCGTTTTTGACTGTTGTTCGTTTGATGGTTTAATGGTTAGGATAATTATTTAGGAAACACTTTATGACTATACAAGTTATCGTCCTCCACAAAATTTTGATTTATCTTTAAGTAAATATTTGCGTGTTTTTCAAATTGATTTTGTTGTTGTTTTTGTTAACCGTTTTTAATAATTCCGCGAAATGTGGGTGTAAAAATCCATTAGGTACACCTCTACCTGACCCTTCCGGGAATTTCAGGCGTGAAGGTATGTTTTGTGTATTTTTTTCAGTATTCAATAAATCTTCGGAAAGTCCATGTTGTTTTGAACCAATAGGTAATCTCTTATTTCAAATGATGCACGCAGAATTCAATCTTGCACACAATGGCGACTGCCACCCGTCCCTTGGATATCGGTAACGAAACCCGTAGAATGAGAAAGAGCCTATTTTTCTCTCTCTCTCGTACTCATACTTGCTTATTATGTTCCCACTGCTAGGACACAGGCCTTCTCTCAGTAAGAGGGAGTGGGCCACCGTTTCCTTCACAGTTTTTGAGAGCAGCCGTGATGAAATAATCAACATAAAGTAAAGCGCCTATCTGGGTTCGAACCTATGACCCACAACTCATAAGTTGCTGCCGTTACCACTGGGACACCACTGCTCATGCCCACTGCCTATTTCTACTAATACACTAAAATTAAAACCCCTGAAGTTCCATCAAAGCAAGTGAAAAACAAGGAGCATGGAAACAACAGTAGCACCGAACTATCGAATGCCTCACGCAAAACAATTTGTATATTGCGAACAGCAGCGGATGCCAATGATCGCACCAGCTGCTTTGATACATTATCATTTGCTGGGGAATGTCACCTCCGCATGGATATTCTGTGAAAGGGTGACAGAAGTGTAGGGTGTAGGGTGTGTGATGTGTCAATAGAAAGTAATGATACATAATATTAACACACATTGTACCCTACACCAGGGATGGCGAACCAATGGCAAGTGTGCCATTTGTGACTCGTAACAAAATAATTTGGGCACAGTATCATGTCAAGAATTTAGATACCTAAGTCATCCAGTTTGCAACAGCAGAAGTCACACTAATTTGTTCTATAATTTACATACATACATAACATCACGCCTGTATTCCCAGAAGGGTTAAGCAGAGGTGTACCTGTAGTACACCCACATTACGCCAGTTATGTTTAAGTCCCATGTAATAGGGGGCGAGCCTATTGCGATCAACCGGGCACAAATCCAGACTCCGGGCTGCTACCGAGAAACTCCAGATGGAAAAACCTGATAACACTTTGCCCGACCCGGGAATCGAACCCAGGACCTCATGCTCAGCATTAGCGCTTGCTACCACTAGACCAACGAGGCAGTCTAGAATACGATAGAGTCTAGGACGTCTATAATTTAAATAAATATAAAACTGTTAATGTTAATATTACTGTACAATAACAAAAGTATTATTGTAAAAGTATATAGTTGCAAATAAAGAGTAGTATTGTGAAAATATATAGTTTTTTTTTAGTTTGACTACAAAAAGGAACTATAAACTTTCGCAATGAAAACAATGGAAATTATAAAAAAGTAATATGAAAAAACCGTGTAAAAATAAATATATAATTTTATGAAAGCGGTTCCCATGGCGTTTTCAAGAAATATTAAAATATAATTATAACTCGAAACTATCAAGAATCGCGGAACACATATGGGGTGTTTTCGCATGAGGTTTTTTTTTATGGCGTCACTTTTGGGACCATTCTGTGTACATGTGCAGCAACAATA
Organism: Griposia aprilina; assembly: GCA_916610205.1. Taxonomy (NCBI): domain Eukaryota; kingdom Metazoa; phylum Arthropoda; class Insecta; order Lepidoptera; family Noctuidae; genus Griposia; species Griposia aprilina. The sequence continues at coordinate 7,716,452 of OU744305.1, read as the reverse complement.
AAGAAGATTTTCTTTATTAGAGAAGTTTTACATTTCAGAAGGCAAAATCTATACTAAAACTAACAATATTATAAAGAGGAAAAAAATTGTTTGTAAGTGAATTGTGTAGGGGAACTACCAGAACTCTAGAATTGCCATTCGAAATTCAAAAAATATTTTTGCATTTGATCAATTCTTGAGGAAAGCTATAGGCTATTTGAACTCACGCTACGAACCTTAGGAGCCGAGAAAAAATAAACTAAAAAACGCAGTTAAGTAGGTAGTATTATAAAGAATAAGTCATCCTTTAGTCAAAATATTAGCCAGCCAGTGGTAGCGGATCTAACAGCCAGAATGCGCCAGGCGTACATTTACCTAAGAATGAGTATTTTGTGCATCCCGAATTATTAAAATACAATGCGGTTGATAGGTCTTATGAATCATCATTGAGAGATTACTCGTACAATAACAAAAATGGCGTATTTTCAACAAAAATGTCGGATTTTTCAATCAAGCTTGTGGTGGTGGCAAGCAATAGTTAGTTATAAAGTGACCATAATCGTCATTTAAATGATGTTATCCAGATAATATGAAGAGCAGAAAACGATGGAAATAGATTATAATGTTTTGCAGCAGACCGCATGAGATTGATAATGATGAAACTGCAATGCGGTGACCTACATTGAAAGTGTATGCAGCGTTTATGGTTATTCTAGCTTTTTGAAACAGAAAATGAATTAAATGACATGAGCTCTGTTCATGTAAACTAATAAAAAAACATCAAATAGCGATGATACAAATGCTGTACCTACTTCGGGCCACGGCTTCTGGATCTGTACCGGTACTTAGCAGTTCTTGCCAGTTTGGTACCGGGGTACCGGTTCCAGACGGTACCAGTTTCACAGGGGTACTAGTACTCCACCGAACAAGACCGGAAGATGGACGGGGGACGGGTACCCGTACCAAATTCAGGTACCCGCCGCCGCGTACCGCAAATCTCGTATTTGTACCTTGAAGTTATTTTTCTAATCATAATCAGCCTATAGTGTTCCCACTGCTGGGAAACAGGCCTCCTCTCTTTGAGAGGGAATGGGCTGTAATCTACCACGGGGGCCCAGTGCGGGTTGGTAGATGTCACATGTCTTCGAATTTTTGGTTCTAGGACATGCCGGTTTCCTCACGATGTTTCCCTTCACCGTTTTGAGAGCAGTGGTGATGAAATTATTTACACAAAGTAAAGCGCCTGCCTCGGTTTGAACCCACAACCTACAACTCGTAAGTCGGGGCTGATATCACTGGGCCACCACTGCTCTTCTTTTTCTAATGCCTATTTACTATCCTTTTTTCTTTGTATATCTGTTTTTTCACTCTATTATACGGAAATATTTGTTTAGTACCGGTTTTGGTACCGGTACAGTACCGATACTGATTAGCAATACCAATAGTACAGTTACTACGTCTAGTACCGGAACCGGTACCAATAGTACCGGTACTACGTCTGATACCTACTGGTATCACACCAGTACCAGTTCCCAAATATACCGGTATTTCAAGCAGGGTAAACAGCTGCGCTACTGACTTTATAAAACGAGAACTATTTTTTAACCGACTTCAAAAAAAGGAGGAGGTTCTCAATTCAACCGTAATATACATATATATTTATTTTTATTTTTTATTTAATGTGTTTTAGCTCAGAACTTTACTCTAGGTGAACCGATTTGGATGATACTTTTTTTATTTGAAAGCTGGTCCTTCTCATGTGGGCCCATATTTTGATCAAGTTCTTACCAGTCGTTTTTGAGTTATCCTTAATACTGCGTATTTTTCCCACTTAGTTTATATTGATGATGTTTTAATAATTTCCTGTCACTTTTATTTACATATCAAGTAGTGGTATACGAATTTGTGTGGGGTAGGTACCACAACTAAAAAAGTGAAAAGTAAAAACTTTTTACAAAAAAAACAACAGACTGCCAAAAAAAAAACACTAAACAAGTGTAAAAAAAACTTTAATTCTGAAGTCGGTGGCCAAAAACGAAAATACAAAACCAGACACCGACTTCTGAAATTAAAGTTATTTTTCACGATATTTTTGTCTTTTTTTGGAAGTCGATTGTTTCATTGTAAAAAAAAAATACCAGAATAGGTACAAAAAATAGCTCTCGCTTGAAGAATTTGCAGCCATCACCTTATCATTCACACAATTTTTCTTTGGTCTCCGTCCCTCCATCCATCAATATTTATATTAATTTTCATCTCTCTCTAGTCACAGTGCTCCCAGTCTTTTGAGCACGTTTCTGCATGACAGCGATGTGCAGGAGTACTTTGACGCGTACTACGTAGTTAGTTTTTAATTTAGTGCCTAGTGTAGTGTACTTTCCTTTTATAATAATGTAGCTTACATAATGTATATTAATTTTCTTACGTTTAATATAGTCACAAAACAGGGAATTCAGATGATGAAGTTATAAATCAAATTACTTACTGCCAAGCCCCGTGGGAAGAAGGCGTGAGTTTATGTATGTGTATGTGTTACAGTATTATACACCGTGGCGCTACAATGGTGACATTAATTTAACATATGGGTAGGGCTAGTGGCCAGTAACAATAAAAAAATATTCGTGAAACACAAAATACAAATAACAAAAAAAAAAATGTTTACAACAACAGTGTGTGCCTCGCGACTGCGCCAGAAAGGATAATTTCAGAAATAATCAAATCAAATATCAAATCAAACCATTTTTATTTCAGAAATACACCCATATTGAAATTAAACCAAATTACAGATGTATTTTTTTTATTAAATTTATACAAAAACTTTCTTATTATATTTTTTATTATTACCTGGCCACTAGCCCTACCCATGTGTTAAATTAATGTTGCCATTGTAGCGCCACGCTGTATAACTGCATTTTTTTTTGTATTATTCCTCTTTCGGTTAAAACATATTGAACCAGTAGTGGGATAATTGCGTAACTCACTAGCAGTAGGAATGCCTTTCATTTTGAATGTTCAACAACATTCATTGCGTTATTTACGTTGTTGAGCAGACAATTTTTTCTAACATATTAAGCAATGGATTAGCAATAGGCATCAAAATGATTCAGATTGTGATAGGTGGTGTGTGACCGGCAGTTATTTTAGTAATTGTTTATTTTTTTGAATTTGGAACTCTTGGTTGACATGAAAGTTTCTCTTGCAAAGGATATCATTACAGTTTTTTTTTTAACTGAATGGTTAGTTTTCATTAGAAAAATAAGCCAAAATTCCTTGAGTGAACTATAATTTATTTTGATTTATTAACGTTAATCAGTCAGATTAATTATCCAATGAAGTTATTCCATTGTAAACTAGATACGTATTCCTTATTATTCGCTCAAATTATCGATAGCTCTGTCTCTTTGTCTCGATATTATATTTTATTTTTCTTTGTCATAGGAACGTTCAGTGACCGCTTTTATTCGAGTGCCTTATGGCATCATACTTTCAACAAAACGTTATGTAAATTTTCTCATCTTCTGTATTATTAAAAATTCTGCTTTTATCGTGGTCCTTATTCCCTATTATTTATCTTAGGTATTGACCGTGGTTATCAAGCCGAATTTCGGCCTCACCCTCAGGGCTAAATGTCTAGCCTGTGAGTCATAATGAATTGACCTCTCGGCCTACAACGAAACTACGCTTCTAAAGCTGGTGACCATAGTCGCCGGCACACGACGATCGGTGGATATTCCAGATGTTTATATTTTTATTATTTTAAACTACACTATTGCAAATGTATTTTGTCATAATATTTTTTATCACGCGTTAACATTGGAAGTCTTTTTCTTTTTAATTTAAGACCGTACTATGACCATGGCTTAACTTAGCGCCGTCTCTCAGACAATATATTTCCTAAAAACCTTATATTTAACGTACGCGTCCTTAGAATACCGATTGCAATCGAACTCTTTAGGACGTATACCAAAAACAAGACTAAAAGTGCGTCTAAGTTTTTCTCGTGTTTTTCCCCTATCTGCAATTATTTTTGATCATGATTTGATTGTCTTTTTAACTTTTTATATACATATTTGTATTTTTCGGTGCATTTTTTATTTTTTATCAGAATTATACGTATTACAAGTGGCGGATGTGTTTTCTTCAATCCATTTAGCCGCAGTCATGGTATAATAATATACTTCGCATTCCGGTCACGGCGCGGCGGTGACACAAGCCTACGTCATCACCGCTGTGTTACCAGTAGTGAGTAATAATAACTCCTCAATCGTCTTTATTACCTGTGCGAATCTGATAAAACAAAGAGGTTTTAACCAACACTTACGTTGGTATTGTTTAAATTGAATTGTTTCGTTTGATTAGAAAAATAAAGCGACAATTTAAATGGTTTATATATATTTTTTAACAGAATAGTGACTGAAAATGTTTCCATAATTCGTTTTTTGTTGCAAGAAAGTGGGAACTGGATAGTGACGTAAGCATGTGTCACTCCCGGAATACCAGACCTTGTTTTTTTAGACCATGGCCACAGTATGTATGCTTACCTTCGCAAATACCTATAGGTTGATAGATGAGTCCCAACAAACAAGTTTTCACTGACATCCTCCTAGAGAGCTCGTAGTAGTAAATTCACACTTAAACCAAAATTATTGTCTTGTAAATCTTAGTTATAGTTACTTCCACACTCAAGGGATGAAAAACTGGGTGGATGTTCTTTCGTAAATGGAATTACCTATATAGTTCCCAATCCTGTCAAAAAATTCTACTCAAATCTAGATGTATCCAGGTACGTTGTAATGTTTAGTGTCATTTGTAGCTGCTCTGCGTTAAAAATAATATAAAATGAAGAAATAACCAGACACGAATAAATTTTATATAATAAGTGTGTGTTTTTTTTTTAAGAAAACGTAGCAAAAGAAACACATATGTAAGGATCGTAACAGTCGGCATTCTGTAGTTTCTGCCTACCCCTATTAGAAGAAAGCGTGAGTTTATGTATGTATGTATGTAAAGATTTGTTTTATTTTGGAACCAAACATTTCACGTTCAGATGAGATTTATTTGCTAGAATATTTGAAACAGTTAATTTCACTAAATCTTTGTAAATATGATTGTATTATGTACCTCAACAGCATAGGGTTCATGCACGTTTCAATGAAGATAGTGTTTGTTCAGTTAATTAATGCATTCAGCTTTTGGAAAAAAAACATAAAGAGTCTTAACTCACTTGACTTTAATTTTTAATCCCCAAAGCAAAAAGAGGGGTGTTTTATGTTTGACCGATAAATGTGTGTGTGTCTGTCTGTGGCACCGTAGCTCTTAAACGGGTGAACCGATACGGATGCGGTTTTTTTTTTGAAACCTGGTTTTCTAGCAGTGATTCTTAGACACGTTTTATCAAAATCGGTTCAGCCCTTTTTGTGTCGAGGTTTTTTTTTAATTTTTAATGTATATGTAAATTTCAGATTTATACATCAAAGCTTTTTTCTAAGCTACGGATAAAATCGTTCAAAATTCGCTAACCACGAATATTACTGGTCAACGAGCCCTATAAATTTTCGCAAAAATATCTTTACCAAACTTTACACCAAAATCACGCAATCACATTACTGGCCACACTTCAAAGCATACCTTATTTCATTCTCATACGGTTTATTTTGTAACACCGAAAGCTGTGCAGTGCCGTCCGGGTTTTTGGTAAATGGGACTTCAGGGAATATGATAGGACCCATGGGCTGTCCTACCATTGTAAGAGATAAAAGCATGATGTACAGGTGCTGATTTATGGGTAAATTTATGAAGGATGGCAAAACGAGGGTTTATTGTTCCGTCATTTACATTAATTTGTTGATAGAGGGGTACTCGCTGTGATAGCCGCTCTGTATTTTTTTTTGATTGGCTATCGTTTGAAATTGCGCACACTGATGGCTTCGCAGCGATAAGACGTAAACTTGCCGCGTTGCTGGTGCTGAGGGTCCGAGTCAGCTCGAACGATCTCCTTAATGTCATCGCCAGGAAATTTTCGTAGTCGTTGGTCCATTATTTGTCTAACCTACAAGCTTAATACTCGCAACATAATTATTAAGGTTAATGTATTTCTAGGCCATAAAATATCAACTTAGAGTTCAAAGTTTTCCTTTCAAAATGGTCAAAAATTGCTCTAAAAACCACAACATTTTCAACAAGAGTTAAAGCCATCCAAAAACAAACAACTATTGTAACAAAACCACAACAAAGGGACAGAAATGGTTCGTTCAATACTATCTAATAGTACCCACAAGGACTTTCAATGGTCAGAAACATCTACACAAAATAAATAAGTATAGTATTTTTATGTCACGAAGCGACGCGCGCTTTACTTGTGATAACCAAGTGTACAAACACGCTGTGAATTCGTGACGAAGAGTAGCGTCTGCACATAACACACAAACTTCCTACTTCGTCATTGTCTTGGTCGGTACCAAGAGCTCCTGACTTACACACTTTCACAACGTGTTTGTACACATGGTAACCACAAGTAAAGTGCGCGTCGCTTCGTAAGATAAAAATAGTATATATTTCTAAAGTCATCTCCATAAAACGAGCGACAACGCACGCACACATAGACATGCTTCACGTACAGCGAGTGCAAGCGCACTCGCGACTGGCATATGTTTCAGAGGTGAACCGCTTTCCTTTGGCTGTATGGAGCTGGTCTTCTGTAGTAATCTATTGTGTAACATCTTTCAACAATAGTTGGTTGGTATTTGTGTTGTGGTCACTAATCCTCTTGTGCCACTGTTGCCATGGTAACAACCTCTGGGACGTACCTTGTGTCAATTTACAGGGCTTTGTTATGTATATCTATCGAGTAGTTGTGATCTTGATTAATTGAATATTATATTAATAGATACCATATGCATAAGCATAAGCATAATCAGCCTATAATATTCCCACTGCTGGGACACAGGCCTCCTCTTTTTGAGAGGAAATGGGTTATAATCTACCACGCGGGCCCAGTGCGGGTTGGTAGATGTCACATGTCTTCGAATTTTTGGTTCTAGGACATGCCGGTTTCCTCACGATTTGAGAGCAGTGGTGATGAAATAATTTACACAAAGTAAAGCGCCTGCCTGGGTTCGAACCCACGACCGCAACTCGTAAGTCGGGGCGATACCACTGGTCCTCCACTGCTCATACCATATGGACAAGGGATATTAAAAGTCACCGTCTCTTTGCTTATAGGAGTTGCTGAAGGTAGTCATAGGATAATGGCGAGGGGATGAGCAAAGTGGGAGTTTCTTACTCCGTATGTTTTTTAAGACCACTTGATCAAACGTAAACCCTGACATCTGGAATCTCAAGTTCACAGTAGTGTGAGCTATATTTACTTACTCGATGATTTTAATGATTATCATCATGTACAGTCACCAAAAGAGATAAGTAACTAGGGTCGTCGGATATAGTTAAAGTTTAGTAAGAAACCGATGGACGTTTTCGCATGTAATTTAATTTAATAAATGAACTTTTTGTTTTCTTTTACAAAAAACATTTCGATTGCAAAAAAATTAAGACATATTTTTTTCTAACATGATATTCTTTTAGATTTTGCGGATAAAAACCAAAATCACAGTATACAATAAACATAGTATACAGTATACATTGATTGCAGTAAGGTGAAGTGGCAGTGGGCTAGTTGTGTCTGCCGAAAGACAATTACCATTGGAGCAAGGAACTTCTAAATTGGCTACCGCAAATTAGAAAACACTGCATGCCTTCGACGAGATAGAACAGCCACCTAAGATAATCAGAGTGCTGTGATTACTTTTTTTTTTAACCGACGAAAAAAAAAGGAGGAGGTTCTCAAGTCGACACGTATATTTTTTTTTTTTTTTTTTTATGTATGACCACGCATAACTTTTTACCGAGTAGTCCGATTTTGATGATTCTTTTTTTAATGGAAAGAGTATACCCCAAAGTTGGTCCCATTTAAAATTGAAAAACGAAATCCACCCCTAAGGGTAGAAAAATAGGGGTTAAATGATTTTTCACCTACATAATGTTCCCTTGTGAACCGATTCTGTTGAAACTTGGCACATATACGTAGTTCTAATGATGCTTCAACAAAAAAGAGACCTGAAGATCATCTGATGATGGAGACGGAAGACAGTAGAGAGGGCTCCTCGACAGCTTACAGCAGTTAGATCGTGTTTGGGCTTGTTTCATTCATCTTGATGAGAACTTTAAGCCTAGCTGGAGTATGACTGTCATAGAGGGTGTGATGTTGGGTACGGAAGGCAGTCGAGGGAAGTTCTAAATATTAGCAGTGAGAGCATACTCAAAACATTCAAAAGCATATAACTGTCTATATGCTAAGTTTTGCAAAGATTTTACTATGTAATAGCTATCTAATTGATTTACACTTTGATTGCCTAAGCTGAAATCTAAAATTTTTGACTGTTTGTCTGATTTGTTATGAAACCTTTATGATGACTTTTGAATCTAGCATGTTTTTCTCCGGTATTAAGATTGCTTGAAAAGTAGTCATGTACGCAAGTGGTCAATTAACATAATTTAATTTGGGTAATGTGGTGTTTACCTTAAAGTACCTAATTAATCCACTGTACTAAGTTTTAATTTCATGTTTTTTTTAAAGACATCTGTAGTGTTAGCTATTGTTGGTAGTCCTAAATAAATAAATAAGTTCATTTATTTGAAACGGAAACTGAAAAGCGAAAAATAAAAAACTTTTTTACAAAAAATTAAACCGACGAAAAAAGAAACTGAAAAGCAAAAAATAAATCTTTCAGTCTAACTAAGCTCTTAAATTAATGTAAATTACAAATTTTGAGTCGGCGCCAAACATACAAGGCGCCATGAAAACTTATGGCAGCTTGATTGATCGTCGTTAATCAATCTGCGGTGATTGTTTGGCGCCGACTCAAAATTTGTAATTTACATTAATTTAAGAGCTTAGTTAGACTGAAAGATTTATTTTTTGCTTTTCAGTTTCTTTTTTCGTCGGTTTAATTTTTTGTAAAAAAGTTTTTTTTTTTTTTTTTAAAGGAGTAACCGTGGAGTTTATTGCCGGCTCTTCTCCATAGGACACAATCAATTGGAACCGTGCACCTAGCTTCTGACGTTTCATAAGTGCCCATGTTGGTTTATGTGAAATAAAATATTTTGATTTTGATTGATATTAGATTTTGTTTCTTTTTTTTTAAACCTGTCGTCACTCTAGGAATTTCTCCTGTGTTGTGGATGCGATTACAAACATTCAAACTCACATACACAAACAGCTAGACCCGGAACAACTACTTGTAGATCATACAAATATTTGAGTGTATGCAGGGTTTTTCTATAGATACTGATTCGTCTTTATGTAAATAATTATTTTCCATTAATTCATTTGAAGCCAATACATTTGATCCCATTACTTAGTACGATAGAATGTAACAATATTTAATATTCACAACAATAATCTTTTTTTTTTGTAAAAACTGATACATTTATTTTTTTATCATAATGACCGCCCGCCCGCCCCGCTGCCTTGTCCGTGTCGATAAGGCATGCACAATCTTTGTCTACTTTTAAAATTCTGGTTAAAAACACTTTCCCTCTCTTTAGACATCACCATTGCATTTAGTTTCCTTGCTCTTGTTTCATGTTTATTATTGTATATATATATTATATGTAAATAAGTATATGTTTTATGTATGTACGTATTTGTTGTGTATGTAAATGGCACACCACTGACTACCTGCATTATTGTCTCTCCTTCTCCCTTGAATCCATCGAAAGGTTGTCTGTAAAATATCACTTTTAGCTATAAGACCGCCCATTGTGTCGCCCTATGTAAAATTTCTACATTTATATCTGTAATTTTTATGGTGTACATAATAAAGAGTATTCTATTCTATTCTATGCCTGTAAGAAGTCATAAATAAAATAATTCAATAAGAAAAAGCAGTTTACATAATATTCATATTACTACGCGTTTTAAAATTAACTTTTACGTAATCTGGAACCGTTACGTTCTAAGGCAACTCAAAAAGTGAACAACCTAGTGAATAGAGTGTAAGAAACGTAATACATGAACTCCTAATGTACATAATTATAATGTACTTACGTTGTCCTCATATTTCCTTAAGAGCCCCAATAATACCTTGCTTATTTGATGGCTCATTAGCGCTTCAGAAATATCTTTAGCTCCCTAATGAAACTCTTTGAATGGAACTTGAATTTCACGTATGTCTTTAGTTATTTGGCTAAATATGTATACGCCGTGTGGGGCTAATGTAATGCCTAAATATTATTGCACTGTTTTCAACCCTAGGTGCTGAGCTAAGCGTTGAAAATCCAACATAGCGAGATTTGGGTGTCGCCTAGTGTTAGTGAAAACGGGCATAAATAATTTATTCAGTCTCTGCATTGTGAGTTTTTGACAGATTTGCCAAACAAAATCTGTCAAAAACTAACAATCACGAGACAATTGCAACGTTTGTAAATTAGTAGACTTAGGCCCCTGGTTACAATACATGTTGTCTTCCAGTGTGTTCTAAGAATTTTATTTTAATTTGAAATAGATTTTGCAAGATTCGAACCCAATTAACAAATTTACAAAGTCAAGGAAAATGCCTTTTTTACAAGTACATTATCACGTATAGTACGATTCAAACTTAATGGCGGCTCGGAACATGACGCGAATCGCTGCGCAGTAACCAATTCACCTGTCAGCGGGGGTGAGGGGTGAGGTACAGCGCAGCGAATAGCGCACTTCACAGCCGCCATTAAGTCTGAATCGTACTATACCTAGCCTTTCCTGGTACCAGATATTTTACATGGTGGGTCTGCCTATCTGACCACTATAACCAAGTTACTGGTTAACCCAAAACTCCTTAAAACAAGGTTTAATTTAATTGTGTATTGATAAATAAATCACTGCGATGCAAGAATCTCCAAAATCGCCAAACGCCGTAGCCACAAACTACACGTTCAAGCAACACGCGTCTTACGACAGCGATTGCGGAGAAAACAAATGAAAGAAGTTGTTTAGGGCCTACCACGAGTCACTGCGACGTGAATTGCGGAGCGACTGACGCTTGAGTCGTGTTGCAAGTGGTATCGCTCGAGGCTTGAAGCAAGAATCTTCAAAATCGCCTTACTGGATTCCTTGCATCATTTATTTCTCTCTTTCTTACTAAGAATTATTAATTAACCAAAATCCCGTAATCCGGTCCCAGCTCTAAGCGCTTCCTTATACCTCCTCCATTTTAAAATAAACAATCTCCTAATGAAGTAGTGTTGTGGAGCAAAATAAAAAAAATCACAGGATCTAAACAATTCCGCTTATAAAATTCCTCTTGGTTACGGTGGAAAAATTCCTGATTCTTATATTCATTGGATTTGGTGCAGGAGTCGAGCTACATTTTTTTTGGCACGATAAAATAATAATGGTTGGAGTTTTAGTTGATGTTTTGGTTTAATGGTAACAATATCTTTTACACCACCGTGACATTTTGACCGTACACAGTTTGATGGCGGCGCAGCAAGTGGCGCCGTCTAGTTTTGTTGCGAAGTTACTGGAATCACCAAAAAGGTCGGACACTGGCTGCTGACAGTCACTCTAGTAGGGCGTCGTCGCATCGATGGTTGCGTGGCGGCTGTCTTCTGACGACAGAGCTAATGTCAGGGGAGCCGCTGTCGTATCACGTCTACGACGAACTGCTATATCCCGGTACAATCCTGATTAAATTGAAGCTGCTGAGCCACTAATACGATGACCAATTCTGGTAAAGCTGCATCCTGCGCCGTTATGTTCATAGTATGAGAATCCAATCTAGGAATGTTTAAGACATAGGTTTTGTTTAAGCTTTACAGATATTTATGTATTTATTATATTCAACAATAGAATAATACTTACAATTAAAATAGGTATAACAACCTAACCTAACTAAAACTATTTAAACAAATTAAAAGATGGCGTCAAAAAATTCCTCCGCATCGCTATCGACTGGTAATGTACCCAACAGACTGGCGGCATTGCCACGTTGTATGGCAATGCTTAGCCTCTGGCCAAGGTAAAATCCAGCCCTTGGGTCACGGGAAAAGGAATTAGATACTACAATGTACCAAATTAAATAAATGCTTATAAACAAATGAATGTGCTATTCCCTAATTTATAAAAAACTCTTTTTTTACAACTGTCACATTGGATAACATTTTGTAATCCATACTAATACATAAATTGTAAATACTACGTAACTATGTCTGTCAGTCTGGCGCGCCTTAAGGGCTGAAGGGATTTCTATTATATTTGACACACAGGTAGACCATGACCTGGGTTAGGATACTTTTTAATCCAGTCGTACATCACCGAGGGATAATTTCTGACCTTCAAGCAAAAGCTAGTTACCTATAAATGAAATTATCTAATAATAGCAAGTGGATCAATTCGAATAATAATGCAATTCATTATGCTCGCAGCAACTCTCGACACAGTTGCATAGTACATTCGCTTTTAGAGGTAGCTTCCGTTATGCGGCTTCCAAAGTGTGGAATAACCTGCCACCACCTATTCGAGCCATTAAGAGGGCGCACACGGGTCCACTAGCGCCACTCCTTTAAAATAATATTAATTCGTGACTGAGAAGGAATTTTGAATAACGGCTCAATAAGCACCCTTGGTAAGTGTCTCTAGAATATTCTAATACCTTTTATAAACTTTCATATCGAGACACGAAGCAAGAAATTTTGATCTAAAGAAAAGCGGCCACATTCCTCTAAATAGTATTTTGTTGCTTCGTGTCTCAATATGAAAGTTTATAAAAGGTATTAGAAAATTCTAGACACATTTACCGAGGTTGCTTATTGAGCCGTTACTCAAAATTCCTTCTCAGTCACGAGATAATATTTCTTTAAAGGAGTGGCGCTAGTGGACCGGTGTACGCCCCATTAACACGATCGACACATTCAGAAGACGCCTACGGCATTACCTTATAGATACGCAACGGAAGCTAGACATGATCAATTTGAATGTTTCATTGATATGAATTTGTTATATATGTAGTCATCTGTTCTCTATTGACGACAGTCCTTTGTTTCTTGTGCAACCATATAATTTTATTTCATTCCTTAAGCAACACTATTATTTTTAAACAAATGTCTAATCGATTTTATTATTTTTTGTTACACGTATATAATATCATTTTTTTTATTAAATATAAAACTGAACACACTATAAAACTGATTTACATCCGTAAGACGTCCTCGTAACATAGGGTTCAGTTGAAAACCACCCTAAGGCACTACCATTTCAGCATAAATACCAGATAACTAGTGTTATCTGGTATTTATGCTGAAATGGGGCCTTATTGGCATAGCCGTGAGGCACACAACATATTTTAAGATTTTTAAATTTTTTTTTGATTTTGTGGGAATATTCTGTGGCTTAACCTGGGTCAAATAAATTAATTTTCTTTATTTCTTTTCACAGAAATAAATCAACTCTTATCGCATCCCATTGTAATGTATACTAGTAATAAGTAAACTTAATTCAATTAAATTTTATAATTGTTTCTATAAACGATTTAATAATAGTGTGTTGTATTGAAGAAGATAGATTGCATGCAGGTGCACGTGGCGAGTAATCTTGGAAGTGTGTTGTTTAATTAAATAATACTATAAAATTACTTCTATGAGATAAGGGCCAGTACATATTGAACGTTTTCCTAACTTTGTCAATTCATATGGGTAATGTGCCTGAATTAAAGATTAATAAATAAATATCCACATAAACTAATATTATAAATGCGAAAGTAACTCTGTCTGTCTGTCTGTCTGTTATCTTCCCACGTCTTAACGGCTGAACGGATTTAGATAACATTTGGCACACAGGTAGACCAAAACCAAAGACGCGGCCAAAAGGTAGTATAAGATGATAGACTTCACTTCTCCGGTTTCTTAACAAAACGTTCTACCAATAGATATTGTAGGACCTTGTCTGCATTAACAATGCCTATCACATGTATACAAACAATATCTATAATACATCGACACAATACTTTCATTCGTGACCACACTTACCTATGTAGAATCGGCTTGAGCCGGTCAAAAAGAGCTATAATGCGAAAAAAATGTCATTGGCCTCGTCTCAGCTCAGATGACGCAACTCGACTCCAATCGCTGAAGTGACCGAAGTGTCATGGTGATACGTGATTGGCTCAAGCCGATTCCGCGTCGATAAGTGTGGTCACTAACTAGTACTGGGTGTAAGAGACATCTATGCGCAAACTGTTATAATGAATTCAGTTACTAATTCTGAGAGATGAGACCCATTAGTGTGCACAAGCAATCATGTGCTGAATTTATGGTTACAGTTTGTGCATCAATGACCCGAACATCCCGTATATCTATAGCTGAAACACACATTTACACGTATAGTCCACCGAAATAGGACCAACCTACCGTCCAAGTGGCGAATTGAATCAGTTCAATAAAAAACGTCAAAGCGCCGGACCCTCTGAGACATATAATTCAATTTGAAACTAGACATTTCAGCAAGAAACTTTTACAGTTCGTGGGAGTCAATGGGGAGTCGTGTTTTATATGTTTGGAAGCGGTGAAGGGGAATTCGATTGGTTTTTATTGGTGTGGTGGCAGTTTTTAGGGATTTTTAAGAGTACAACCAGTACAACGAACTAATAGAGATTGTTTTACAAGAGGCTAAAATTACGCATTATGTACGAGGTAGTTTTACTCCCAAGCTGTAGTGAGGGAGTAAATAGAAAGCGAGTTATAATGAGTTTTTAGCGCCGTGTATTACACTCTACTTTTCACTACGATTGCGAGAAAATAAAATAATCCAATACAATATTAAAAATAAATTACGGTCACCAATAAAAATTTTGTTAGAGAAAAATTCTAAAGATTTCGCGCCAACGCCATTTTATTTATTTTTTCTGTAGCTGCAACGCAATGCATACATTCTACCGAAGAGATCGACGCTTTTAGTTCCATTTTAAAATGTTCTTTTTTTATGAAACAGTCATAAGTCGAATCTTTATTCATGACAAGCTGACCCGATAGACGTTGTCCTGTCTTAACTATGAATGTCATATGTTGTTTAGTTTTAGTTTTGACTATTGACTAAAACTAAAACTATCGACTCATTTATCAACCGATCCATCTGTGTTAAACGATATTTGCAGCACGCATTATGTCAATCGCTGACAGTTATTTCAAACAACTGACAGTTAAATATTGGCGTGAAGTTTTCTTAAATTTTGTAACGTTCCGATCAACTTCCTTATTTTTTTATTTCATAAGATCTTTCTCCTGACAATATGGAAGGCAACAAAAAAAAAAGTGAAATCGGTCCAGCCGTTCACGCGTGATGCCGTGACCAAGGGAAATAGGGATTCATTTTTATATATATTCTACTTATGAATAAAGACTTTTTCGTTTTTGTAGGTTAGTTGGTAATAGACAAAATATATTAAAACAAAATAATTTTTCCCCTAGAGGAAAATATGCTATTTCATCCCCGTTTTTTCATTCCCCGTTCTGGTACGCTAAAATGACGGACTTTTTGCGCAAGAGGGGTGAAAAAATAATTATGACATTATTTACCTAAGTTGTGATCAGTCAGTGATAGATTGGTTGTTCTCTGGGTTGAATTTAGTAAAAGAGTAATGGAGTTTTAATTCAATAGGTACATACTGCCATTTGAAAAAATCGCATCGAACCACACTCATGTCACAATTCGAAAGTAAATGCACTGTTTTTAAAATTCTCATGATTTGTGTTTCGAAGTTTGTTTGGCGAATAGTTCTACAGTGATAAAACTGGCTGTCAGAGAAATAACATCCTAAATATACAGTCCGGCTGTCAAGAGAATACGTTCCTGACACCTGTCAGTGCGACAATTAGTAACTAATAAGGATCAAATTCGCAAAACACGTATTCGTTTGTATGAAACTGACGGGTGTCTACTCTCTCAGTCCGTCAATGAAGATACGTGCCCGTCCAAAAGTAGTTGATCCGTCACAACACGTGTTAAATAAAATTTTTAAGGCGGCCAAAAATACTTAGGCGTAGGGAAAACGGTCAAATCGTGTTGTCATTAATTCTTTGTTCGGAAACCGAATTAATCTAATGTCCGAAAGTGATACGGAGTAGAAAACACCCGTAACTATGGCCGAAACGACGGACTTCCTGCTTAAGGAGTAGACCCTCAGGAACGTAATCTCTCGACGGCCGGATAAACACAAAAGAAATACACAAAAATGTTTACTATCAACGTCAAACGAGCGCCAAAAGATACTTTTAGCAGTATATTCTACAAAGCCAAGAGCAAAATATAGTACCTTAATTTTTTTAATCTTTTCTCTTAATCAATTATTACTTGCCTATGAAAAATGGCAAATGCTCGAAAGTAAGTATATATCGTAATACAAAGCTGCAGGCTATCTTCGGCAGAATGGCGTTAATAAAAACTTAGCACAGGCGCTAATAGGGATAGTTTATTTTACCGACGCCCATAAGGTAAGAAATAGGCTCTAAGAAATGGGAGAATGCAATTAGGGTCATTAGGGTCATTTGCAGAAAATATGTACCTCCCTTTGGAGTTTTTATATGTCCCAAGAATTTATTACCAGTTTGAAAACATAATATCTAAAAAAAATGTTAACCTTTGCATTTATATCAAATTATAGAGGTCTATTATAGGGTCTAATTATAGAGAGCAGTGGAATCGGCCGCGACTTACAAGATGTAGGTCGTGGGTTCGAACCCAGGCAGGCGCTTTACTTTGTGTAAATAATTTCATCACCATTACTCTTAAAACGGTGAAGGAAAATATCGTGAGGAAACCGGCATGTCCTAGAACAAAAAAATCGAAGACATGTGACATCCACCAATCCGCTCTGGGCCCGCGTGGTAGATTACAGGCCATTCCCTCCCAAGAGAGGAGGCCTGAGTCCCAGCAGTGGGAACATTATAGGCTGCTTATGTATAGAGGTCTATGGCACCTAGTAAAATTATGATTTTTTAATCATAGTAACATTATTTTTAAGTATTATTGATAATACACCTGTAGTCTATGGATCCATTACACGCAAAGGGCTTACAGCGCCTTGCGTGTTCAGTACAACAACGCATACAGGGCGCTGTTGGGGTTGCTACGACACTGTAGGGCATCGGGGATGTTCGCAGAGGCACGAATAGATGATTATTACGCAATCATGCGAAGGTGTGTCGCCTCCCTGATGAGGCGGGTGCTACCAACAGCCTCTTGGTCACTGTGGCCGATAGGGCGGAAGGTCATATACTCAGTCACTGACCAAAACACAATTATTGCCTTTAAACCGTGCCGTGAAATATTGTTGTTTTTGTATTAATGTATTGGTTAATTTTGAGTAATTATGACTTTGACATTCCAATTAATTGTTAAATGTATGCACTAATACTAGTTTTTTAAGTTGTTTATATAATTTCTAACAAATTGGAAGGTGTTTTCTGTGACATTAATGATTATTATTATTAAAAAGGTGAAGTTTTTTTTTCAATTTTTTATTATTATTTCGTTTCAATTTAAGCCTTGTGTATTCCAAAGCTTGTTGTTACGAGTTTTCATCCCTATTTTTGATCCTGGTTGTAATTTTCTTACTTTTATTAAGATTATCTACAATATCTAGTTTCACAACGTAAAATCATATTTTTACGGCCATATAAACTTGTCCCAGAAATCTACAATTTCATTACTCAGGTTTAGTAACGGAAAATTATTCTGAACGCATTACTTTAAAGGCTGACACTGTATTATTTAATATTCTGGCAACACTTTAGCATTTGTGAAAATAATTCGACATCGAGGCCATTTTGCTGTCAAATGAATTTGGAAGTGCTCTTGCTAAAAGTGTTTTTTGCACAAAAATCTCATGGTGATTAACAATAGTTCCCATTAGTAAAAAATTGTTTATCTTATACAAATTTATCAAGTAATTAAATTTTCACATTTACAAATACAGCCATTTCTCATACATACAACACGTTATTTTCATGGAAAAAAAAATTGAGGTTATAATTTCACAGCTTATGTCCTCAGTTTCGTTATATTTCGTAACGTTAAGAAACTCACAAATTGTAAAGCTTAGTTTACACATTTAATATAACATTTGTTCTGTCAGTCGTTTGAGAGTATCCATTTAAAATGGCTGTGCTTGCAAGGTTTAGCTTATTTAACCGGTTTACTCATTCGTTTGTATGGTATTTAAATATCAGAAGAGTTAGAAAGAGAGACGCTTGTATTATATTGTTGTAAGCTGCAGCTTTTCTTCTATTTTTTTAATATGTTACATTAAGTTAAAATAGTATTAACAACTCTATGTACTTCCAAGTCGATTAGAAATCCGACGACTGGCGAAACACGAAGTTTGCCGAGGGACATTAACAAAATTGTTGTACTGTATACAT
Source organism: Griposia aprilina (assembly GCA_916610205.1). NCBI lineage: Eukaryota > Metazoa > Arthropoda > Insecta > Lepidoptera > Noctuidae > Griposia > Griposia aprilina. The sequence continues at coordinate 7,698,023 of OU744305.1, read as the reverse complement.
GTACTTAACTGGGTATAAAAAAATTAAACTCACTGGCACAGTCAATAGCGCATCAGTAGAAATTATTGCTGCGACATATTTAAACATAATGAAGCTGTCAATTTCAATTTGCAATCACATACGTCGACTGTAGCTACGGGCCGTACAAATGTAAAACGATTTAACAAAATATTTGCTATAACTTATTGAGCAAACGAGATGACCATTGATTGCACAGTTCGCCGCTCCACAGTTACCCACGGCTAGCCACGTGTAATTTGCTGCGCTTTGTATGAAAATGTAAGTGTGCATACACACGAAGCGGCACTTTGTCGACGGCAGCCACTGACGTGTCGACGGTTGCAGTTGCCCCTGCCTTTGACGCGTGTCGCTCGTGTGTATAAGAACTAAGCCGGTTCGTCCACTGCGACCCACGGCCACGATACGCGCGGATGCTGGCTGGAAAACAAATGAACTGCGCAGCTAACGTGAAAAACCTTTCCATGTAAAGAAAGAAAAAAAGAAAAAGTATTTATTGGGGTTTCTTATTTATCCTACGGCTTAAGCTACGGTTTGCTAAAAAAGCGGTGGCCGCTATATAGCGTCTGTAATTTACCGGCGTATGACGTCACTGAAACGTTAATTAATGAAAGTAAGTTAGTGTGTTATCCTTGAGAGCATTTTTTGACACCGTAAAATTGACGTAACACGGTGTCAAAAAATGCTCTCTCATGTCATAAAAATTATGGCAGCTGGTTTCAAACCGACTGACATAATTTTCATGACAGCTGTCACTGCAGCCGTTATTTAGCGGCCACCGCTCTTCTAGACAATCGTATCCTAATTAAATGCTTTCTCACCATCTGCCACAAAATTAATGTAAACACACCCCATGCAAAGTTTGTTTGAACAGTATTTGATACGGCGTACACTAAGTGCATCGTTCGGAGAAAGTTTCTGTCCATTAGTTGCACCTATAGAAGTTAGCTTGTAGGTTCGTGCACACTGGCGCGACGCGACAGCGCGACACAAAGGTTCCTTGTTTCTTTGACTACCTATGCAAAGTTTAACAATGTTAGCTTATGGCTATCAAATGAACTGCGCAGCTAACGTGACAATACTTTTACGTGCACGTCCTACATAGCAGTGGACGGTCGACTTTACAGGCGATTTCAATACCTTGTAGCCGTCTGTCACTAAATTAAAAAAAAAAACACTGTAAATCTTGTTTGAATAGTATTCGATACCGCATGCACTAAGTGCATCGTTGGTATTCCAGGCTTGTAGTGTACATGGCTCACAGCATGGTACGTATGGAGAAAGTTTTTGTCCATTAGTTGCACCTATAGAAGTTAGCTTGCTTCTTTGACTACCAATGCAAAGTTTGACATTGTTAGCTTATGGCTATAAAATGAACCGCGGAGCTAAAGTAACAATATTTCTCCTTGCACATTCTACGTAGTAGTGGAAAGTCGTTTTTTTTTTTTTAATAATTGCCATCTCGCATGTCAACTTAGAAGGTTGTCGGCTGGTTAACCGGGCTTGCCTGTGGGTGCTTCAATAAATTAAGGCCTCCAGCCAGAGCTTAAGAGCGCATACCCGGGTCCACTAGCGCCACTCCTTTAAAAATATATTATCTCGTGACTGAGAAGGAATTTTGAAAAACAGCGCAATAAGCGACCTCGGTAAGTGTGTCTAGAATTTTCTTATACCTTTTATAAACTTTCATATTGAGACACGAAGCAACAAAATATGATTTAAATGAATGTGGCCGCTTTTGTTTAGATCAAATTTTGTTGCTTCGTGTCTCAACATGAAAGTTTATAGAAGGTATTAGAAAAATCTTGACACACTTACCGAGGTCGCTTGTTGAGCCGTTTTTCAAAATTCCTTCTCAGTCACGAGATTATATTTTTTTAAAGGAGTGGCGCTAGCGGAGCCGTGTATGCGCTCTTAAAAAACTGACGAAATTAAGCGACTACATGCTAAAGGCACCCCCTGTGAGGTACCTGTTTCTTGGACTACCTGTGTATGCAAAGTTTAACACTGTTACCTTATGGCTATCAATTAATGAGTGTACAGGTTAATTGTGTTAGTCTAGCTTGTGTGTGTGCAAGTGTGTGATATAAGACCGAGCATGTCTTTTTTCATGCACGGTTATACAGTGCTGATAGGTTGGTGATCATTAAACAACTGTTATACCAGCGCTGCGGTACTTATATTTTTTTTTAAATATCGCAGCATTATGCTGAGATAAGAGCCTTTTTGGCTTCGCACAGGTCTGTTATTTTTTACTTGTTTATTGTTAATTTTTTTAGTTTAAAATGCTCCTTTTTATTTTTACTCTTTGTTTTTCCTGCGCGTGACCCAATTAAAATATTTTTCTTTCTTTCTAGCTGGCCCCCTGCGAGGCACTAAAGGTTCCGTACCAGTAAACCTCAGCTATATCTGGTGATAACTACATAGCAATGTAGCAAATATTATTTTTATTGCCATTAGTAACACGGCATTGTGTAGAGTTTTACCTGACAACTTATACTGTAAAAAAAGAATTCCTCGAAGAAAAATAATAAATAATATTAAAATGACTGACTTACTACTTGATGATTGACTTATTGATATAATAATAATAAATGACATAATATAAAATGTATGAATACTGAATAAATATAATATAATCGAAATTGTATAACTGAAATTGATATAGAGTATGTATTTAAATTGCAATGCCTTAACAGGCAACTAAGTTCTAAGAACCTACCTATTGTAAACATCCTCAAAATTCTGTACCTACACTTAGTTCGCAAAAAATAATTTGAATTTGAAGATACAGCCTTGTGACAGAAAAATAAACAGACAAACGGGATAGATATAGCAATAGGGTCCCGTTTGATAATACAGTTCGCGCAAAACTTTATGAGCTCTCGGAAGTTGCACGCGAGTGGCTGCGCAGTATGCATAATATAGGTGTCCGAGGGAACTCTCTCTCTCTCACTCAACTGTACCATGCGCGGTTTCGTTCTCGGGCCTACGTTCAGAGGGCTCATAAAGTTTTGCGCGAACTGTACACTCTTTGTGCGGAACCCTAAAATTTACTTGAATCTTAAACGTCAAATAATTAAACTTTTACAATATCCCGATAAACTTTACCCATTCTACAATGTTTTAATTAACCATTGTAACGTATAGAGTAGATACAGCCTGCCTTTTTGGTATCGTGGACACAAGTGCTACTGTTCAGCATGAGGTCCTAGGTTCGATTCCCGGGTTTCCCGGGGCAAAGTGGTATTGGGGTTTTCTATCTGGAATTTCTCAGTAGCAGCCCGGAGTCTGGATTAGTAACCGGTTGATGCCACTAGCCTCGCCCCCTACTACATAGAACTTAAACAAAACTGGCGTAATGTGGATGTACAGCTCTGCCTAACCCTTCGGAAAATGCAGGCGTGATGTTTTGTTATGATGTTATGAGTAGGTACAAGACAAACAATGTATTGTCCTTAACAAGATATAATCAGTAATTACACAGTATTGGGCAATAAAACTGCCATTTTATTAATACGATAAAATGTTCCTGACAGGGGTTTTATGTATTATTTATTGATCTCCATTGGTATGACCTTAAAGGGTAGACTCATGAAAGTTTATGGTGGAGAAAGATATTAGGGGCATTAGGGAGGGATTTCTGAAAGAGGCCTAACTTAAGAGTGACACTAAATCCAGCATTAGGTGGGCATAAATATAGTAACATTTAAAGTTTTTTTTTTTTACATGAATAAAAATTATGAGGATTAATTCAATTCAGACTGTTTTAAACTTTTTCAAAAGTATAAGTGTTTTTTTTTTATTTAAAGGCCTCGTTATTACCTATTATAGCTAGCTTATTTTTGATAACATTATTTTTAGGGAGAGTTTAAACCCCTCAGTTCTAACACTCCCCAAAAATATGGTAAGGTAGATAAAATAAAATATTACTTTGAGGTAGTATTTTAAGGCGCAGTATACGACTTTTAATGATTTCAAATTGAACATCACGTCTAAACGAATAGTCTTATTTATTTGAAAAAAAATATATGATAAACTAGACTATTTTTTTCGTAATTTGATATGTGAATATTTGAAATTATATTTTTATAACATAGTGTAATTAATTTGTAAAGTAATGTCTAACGCGAACACAAAAACGATAATCACGCAAAAACCATCGGGCTTATTTTCATGAAATCTGCACCATCTAAAAGACAATTTAATCACCCAAATTTTTATATACGGCTCTTATTTGTATTGTGTTTGATAAATCATGGGGGGTTGTTTTTGCGAAAAAACTTGATGCGCGTTGAAGCGGGGGCTCTTGCGGGCGACGTGCGGCAGTGCATCGCTGACCAATGTCCGGGTAGACGCTAACGTACTCTGCAATTTGATTCGCTTAAAACTTTCGCATGCTCCTCCCACTCGCTCAAGGTCGCTGGCACCTATTGTCGCCTTAAATAATTTAATTTTTAATTCAATTTTATTTTGCGAAAATCAGTTAGCACTGGCTGCAAATTACATCGTATATAAAGAGCTTGGCTTGCCCTTAAAACCTTAATGCGGGTTTACGAGCGACCCGCGATAAATCTATTTAATGCCCATATCGACAGCTAATACGAAGCACTTGTACCGAGCTACAGCTTGTTTATAAGTAGCATACGTGATAAGCGAATAGAGTTTTAAATAGAAAATCTAATTTAAACTTTAGTTATTTATTAAAATTTTACTCACAAGTAAAAAAAAATACTTTACAAAGGCGGAATTAATGCCTGAGGCATTTTCTACCAGTCAACCTTAGAGTGATGCAGAGACTAAACATGGCAGGTGCAACATAAGGGATAGATAACTTGAAAAATAATAAATACTAATACATACGTACATACCTACAAATAAAAAAAAAAACTATGACTTTCAAGAAAAATAACGATAGGTAGAGGTGAAAACGAATCCAGCAAATTAGCGCTGGAATGATTCTGCCAACTTCCTACGACCTTTTATGACCTTTTTTAGTACTTTACGAACTTTAATGTCATACCTCTAATTTACTAACGTTTATTTTGTTGTACAATTAAGGTATGCAAAGTTTAAGCACATTAAGGTTTATTTTTGCTTGCACTGTACCATACGCTTGGTATGTTTGTGTGTGCTAGCAAAATACAATAGACAATGTGCAAAAGGAATGTATAAAAAAATATTTGCCCTTTTGGGGGCTACTTCAGTGTAAGCATTTGTAATCCCAAATTTTGGCAACGCAACGGGTAAAACCCATTTCATAAACAACCAAATTCCAAGACTGCTACAGTACGATTCAAACATAATGGCGGCTGTGAAGTGAGCTATTCGCTGCGCAGTACCTACCCACTCACCCCCGCTGATACGTGAATTGGTTACTGCGCAGCGACTCGCCTCATTTTGCAAGCTGCCAATAAGTTTGAACCGTACTATATTGAGAAACATCTAAAAACAGTGCTTAGTTTGGCTTACTTTATATATGTAATACCGAACTTAATATCTGCCTACATACTAGTACTGGGGAAGTAAAACGTTATTCTTTTCTTTATCTTTAAAAACCTTATAGAAAAATATGTGCAACCCAGTTTAAATGCCAGTTGCCGTCCGCTGTCGCGTCAACACCGCCCGCTCCGTTTCCTGAACATAACCTCTTAGATTTTATGGTCCTTTACGTACTGTTTACAAAATGGCGTCGTTAAAGTCCAAGTGGCACAAACAAAATGTTTTGTGTTACAATACCTAATTTGATGTTTTATTTTGTTACAAATTTGCAGGCGATGGATAAGTGGAAAAATATTTTTTACCGAAAAGTTTCATATTTTTTTATTGATATTGATAGACAAAGAAGAGGATATTCGTTTTTTTTTTAATATGACTACTTACGCACATGTCGCTGATGAACTACCAATTCTTCCGAACTACCTATTTTTATTTTTAGTGTTTTATGCCAATCTACGTAAAATGCTATTTCACGTGTATTTTGTTGTATATCGTTGACTATTTATCCCCTTAAACGCTAATAGAAATAACTTATAAATTATGACACCCTAATTTGGCTGAGAATACCTCGTAACTTTAAGTTAAAATAACTACTATGTTATTGTGTCCAAATTTTCTACAAATAGATAGAAGATATTGGTAGTTCGTTGTCGATATGCACATTCCATTCATAGCATCATGCCTATTTTCCAGGCAACATCCACACATTATATAATTAAAACCATATTTCGGCAGTTATGGTTTAAGAGGGCACACACGGGTCCACTAGCGCCAGAGTCCTTTAAAAAAGTATTATCTCGTGACTGAGAAGGAATTTTGAAAAACGGCTCAATAAGCGACCCCGGTAAGTGTGTCTAGAATTTTCTTATAACTTTTATAAACTGTCATAGTGAGACACGAAGCAACAAAATATGATCTAAATGAATGTGGTCGCTTTTGTTTATATCAAATTTTGTTGCTTCGTGTCTCATTATGAAAGTTTATAAAAGGTATTAGAAAATTCTAGACACACTTACCGAGGTCGCTTATTGAGCAGTTTTTCAAAATTCCTTCTCAGTCACGAGATAATATTTTTTTTAAAGGAGTGTCGCTAGTGGACCCGTGTAAGCGCTCTTAAGTCCTACTCAATAGGGCCGACACTATGACTATATAGTCGGAAAAAATATATATCAACACATAAGATGAATAATAAAATGTCAAGATTTGCGGCAGAGAAGAAAAATAGAATCGAATAGAATACTCTTTATTGTGAACACCATTTAAATGAACAGATAGGTACATCGATGCGCAAACTGTAACCACAAATTCAGCACATGATTCCAGACCGTAGCATAGATATATATCGTCAGTAATTCAAAAAAAAAAAAACTGCTTCATTGAAAACTGCAATAGGTACCTACGCGGTCAAAATGTATGAAACAGCATGTTTTTTAATACCCCGCGAAAAATTTCAACCCCCCCCCAGGGGTTCAATCAACCCCTGGGGGGGGGGGGGGGTAGAATCAAGTACTGAATCTATGGCAACAGTTTAGTTTAGCTACTCTGTACATAAATTTTACATAGAGTGGCACATGGGGCGGTCTTATCGCTAAAACCGATCTTTTAAAGACAACCTTTGAAGCACATTTACTTATTTTCCTTTGAATTGGAAAGTATTTATTCGTAGATAAACCTCCTACGTCAAAGATATTGCTACCAATTCTAATACAATCACTTATGTACCTCCTTTTATACTACCAAAAAAAGAGTAGCCTATAAACGGAATACGACAAGGAAATCTACACACATCAAAAGCTTACGTAAAATAACAATAAGAAAATAAAATAAAATAACACGAACAAAATAAAAGTTTATTTTACGGTCTACACTGCACCGGCTGTTACTTCTACCTGTGGACGACACTATTCTAAACCCTGTAGCAAAAACACAGAGTTCATTTTCAAACATCACGATGTGTATCAAAGACTTTGCTACTCAATTTCAGTAGGTTCTACCTTCAAGTCCGAGGAACTCATTATAAGTTTCTGCTCCAACAGGCAAGAGTCTAAATTTTATTTTGAATACCTTGGAGAACTATTTTTGAGTTCTTTGTAGTAACTAAGTGTACTGCTCTGTATCAACTGTTTGTTTGTACAGCCAGCAATGTGAAGAGCATTTCTTTGTTATTATGTTCGTGGTGTTTTGATTAGAAAGTTCAATATCATAAGTGTGGAATTATACGTAGGTTTTTTATCTAAAGTCGACGTTCATGAATTTTGTAGAACATTGTGAATGGTTTCTTTAAAAAAATAACTACTGGAGTAAATAACTATACAAATTAATAAATACTATCATTGGTTGTTTGAAACAGTTTGAACCTTATCCGCTAAGTACTAATACCCGTTTCAGTTATAAAGTCTTAAAGGCAGACGAATCTTCTAAAGCTTGGCATTAATTTACTATTTGATCATTTCATAGGCTCGCATGGGACTTGCACATAACTGGCGAAATGTGGGTGTACTGTAGGTACACCTCTGCCTAATCCTTTGGGGAATACAGGCGTGAGGTTATGTTGTGTTATGAACAGAAATCGGATATTCGGATACATATACGCCTAAAGTTGAGATGTTGGCTAATACGGAATGCGTTTTTGTATCGGACTAACACACCACCCCTCTTCGTACACCCTACATACACATTATTACAGTTAAACATTAATTTTAAATACATATGCATCTGAATAGTTATGTAATCCAAGAATCCCAGGGCTTTTTTTATTACCAAATTTTTTTCGCTTCCATCCTATACAACTGATTAGTTATGCAATCCCGGTGTTCCTGGTATCCCGGGTTTAAAAATAATAATATATGTTTTAAGAAGCCGCTTCCATATTTTCACAGCTATAAGTTTAGGTACTTTAGGTAAATATGCATCCGAATATCTGAAATCTCGTTATGTCTTATGTCCAGTGATCGGAGTAGGTAGATTGAACTGGGGTCATTGATCCGAAACGTATATATTACTATGGACATTCCTCCGGAATTGGTGGATTATTAAAAAAAAACCGGAACTTATATAGGAATTGTATTCTGCCAGAGTGGAAGGAGTCATTTGATGATTTGCCATCCTCAAAGAAAAGGTAGGAATTGTAATAAAATGAGCAATTTTATTCTTTATTATTCTTCCTATTTTTATTTTGTCACGATTTGACAAAATCCAACGACCAATCAGAACAAAGGATCATGGGTGGTACAATAACCGGTTATCAGAACAATGCGTACGCCCGCCGGAAATACTAAATCCGGAAATACCGGAATTACTTTCCGGAAAAATGGCTTTATCCATGTTATTCTTTCTGTGTGCATTTATGATACAAGTACTAAAAATCAATCTACCTACTCCGATCACTGCTTATGTCACAATAATTTTATTCAAACAACTACTTAGACATCCCACAGAATTAAAACTTGTCACAACTTTCCTCATATCGGCAGATTCATTCTGTAAAAATCTCACCGTGTAAACTTAGTTGAAGTGAGCTGTCATTCCACCAGCTTCATTCCACCTTCAAAAAAAAAACCACTAGAAAGTGAAAAACTTTAATTTCGGAAGCATCTTTGGATCTGTATATTAGTGTTATGCCACCGACATCCTAATTTAAAGTTATTTTTCACTTCCTAGTGCTTTTTTTTTGTTAAAAAAGTTTTTTATTTTCACTTTTGAGTGAATCACTTGTAAATTTATCTGTTACAATAGCCTAAAAATGTCAATTGCTCATCACCTTTTACAAAATATTCCTTTTCCCGATGCAGGGACGTTAATTGTTGAGGAGCTCTCCTTGTAAGAACCAAAAGAACTGCACCATATGCATTGTGACGACCATAAATTGCTTAGCAACCATAAAGTAATCGAATCGCAACCCGTGAAATACTTATTATTGAGAAGTTCCGGTGGCCACATCTGGTCTTCATCATCAGTTCCACTTCACCGAATGGTGCTTTCCGAGAGCAAATGCACGAGTTACTATAAAAAATACCTCAACCGCTATAGGTAATTAGGTATGCCGATAAAATTTGAGGATTTGCCTCGATTTCCATGAGATCCCTTCATCACATTCTGACTTGGTGACAACGGGACCACCTCGAGAGTATACCCTTTCAAACGAAAAAAGAATTTTGCAAATCCGTCCATATATGACGGAGTTATGCCCGAACAAAGGTACATAAAAAAAAACAACCGACTTCCAAAAAAAACACTAAAAGACGTGAAAAATAACTTTAATTTCGGAAGTCGGTCCCTTGGGTTTTGTATTTTCGTGTTTGGCCACCGACTTCCGAAATTAAAGTTATTTTTCACGTCTTTTAGTGTTTTTTTTGGAAGTCGGTTGTTTTTTTGTAAAAAAGTTTTTATTTTTCCCTTTTTAGTTGCGGTACCTACCCCACACAAATTCGTATATCACTACTTGGTATGTAAATAACAGTGACAGGAAATTATTAACACATCATCCATATAAACTAAGTGGAAAAAATCTGCAGTATTAAGGATAACTCAAAAACTACTGGTCAGACCTTGATCAAATTTAAATGGGACCACATGTGAAGCACCACCTATCAAATAAAAAAAGAATCATCCAAATCGGTTCACAAAGAAAAAAGTTATGAGCTAACACACATAAAAAAAAAAAAAAAAAAAACATACAGACGAATTGAGAACCTCCTCCTTTTTATGAAGTCGGTTAAAAAAAATAGAAACATCCGAAATGATAACCTCCTCCTTTTTGAAGTCTGTTAAAAATATAATTGATTCTAGTCGCCCCTTCAAAATAGTAAATTCGTATGTAGAAGAATGGGCAAGGAACTCCACCGTTACTCATTTAAAATGTTTTGCAATATTTTGTATACATTAATTATATAATCATATCTGAAGACGATGCACCTAGAATAAAATTACTATACCACAATAGGTAAAAATAATTAAAAATGAAGCAATGACAGATAAATTAATTATGCTAGGGATCGCTAGAGATTAATACTCAATAGCTAGTTTAGCTTAGTAGCTTGAAGTCAGCGGTCAATTCAACTCACTTCAAGCTCACTGAACCTATGTTATCACGGTGAAATTTTTACAGAATAAATCGGCAGATTTTATTTATGTGTTTTTCTCATAACTAAATCACATTCCACAAAGGTATGAAAGACTTGTTATGAAAAACGACAAAAGTGCAACGAAATATCAAAGAGAAGTACCAAACAGCTGAAATAAAACTGTCGCAAGATGGTCGCAAGATATCACTTCGGAGTTTTCGCGTCGCTTGCTCCAAAATGTGCGGTAAACGCGAATTCTTTGGAATCCACATCGTTTTGACACTAAACAAAGAGACATAGAAGGTAAGTTCTACAAATAAAAAAGAAAAAATATTATACAGCATGTGTCACAAAGGTGTGGTCGTGTTTAAAAAAAACAAAAAAAAAAAGGAAACATAAATTTAAATTAGGCCGAGTAGGTATTGAAGTTTTTTAAGGAACAGTTAATAATTTATTCGCGATTACGATGTTGGTCCCAAGGAGAAAGTTGTTCAGTTTGATTGTCTATACCACACCATGACCACACGCCCATACAAAAATATGGCCTAGTAGGTAGTAATTTTGCTGCATAATATTTTATTTAGCAGTACGTTAATCTGACACAACAGTATGTGGTTGAGATGAGATAGCTAGGTACATTAATTAATAACTGAATGAATCATATCTGTCAGATGATTTCACATACAACATTCGGTAGATAGGCATGCTTTATAGACAGGTCATCTCAGTTTTCTAGAAGTGTTATCTAGCTTCTAATATAGTGAGCCTTCTTTGAGTGTATATTTTCGTGGTTACCAGTGGGCATTCCGAGGTAAAACTTGAGTGAAAATTACAAATACGATTGCAGCAGTTTTCTATACAGCATCTTTGAGTGAAGCAAAGCGGTTCTTTTTACCTTGGAAAATATTCTTTTGAACACATTCTTTATTTACGTTCTAGATTCATTCACTTTGACTAATGAAAATGTTAAGAAATATAGAATGTTCAAAGTGCACACGCGTACTACGATTTGGAAAGATCGAAGGTATTTCTGAATTTCCTTAGCACCTATACTCGAAAGGTTTAGGTAGTTAAATAAAGGTAAACAAATCGTAAAAAGGGTTTTTATAGTTGACACTTTCTTGTTTAAAAATACGTTACAACAAAATTAAAGTTATTTGCGATTTATACGATAGTTTCCTATTTTATTAATGATGTTAAACTTTATCATTTATTCGTAAACTATACTCTTCGTACATGTAATTGCTTGAGCACAATTTTTTTGTTAGATTCATAAAATAGTATAATATTTTGTAATATGTCTATTGTAAAGAGCCCAAAAAGTCAGGTTCCCTAAACCTTTTAGAAAAAACAACGAATTAGATAACGTTGCTAAATTGAAGAGTACACCTGTGACGTAGTATGGCAACTGAAATAGCAGGTATTACGTTTAGTCGGTTAACCAGATTGCTTATAAGTTGTGGATGAATTAGAAAAACTGTTATATGGCGTCACTGTATTGCGGCTGCCACCATACCACTGTGAGCGCAATTCAATTGAGTTAATATGGGCTCAAGTTAAAGGGTTTGTAGCCGAAAAAAATAAAACATTTAAAATGTCTGACTTAAACATTCTTTTGCCAGAGGCTTTAGCTAATGTGACTGCTGAGAATTGGAAAAATTGCGAGGGTCATGTAATAAAAGAACAACAGAAAATGTTTAAATTAGACAAAATAATTGATGATACCACTGAACGCTTTATACAAATGTGACAAATAGTTCCTCAAATTCAGATTCAGAATAGACCCTATTATTATGGGACTCAAAATAATATGATTTTAGTGTGTGAGTCACGTGGTTTTTTTTGTTTACCTTTATTTAACTACCTAAACCTTTCGAGTATAGTCTTTATACAAATGCCTTACAGCAGCATTATTATTGACTTTACCTACTTTATTACCAAAATTGTTTTCAGTCTTTTTACCGATTACTTTTGTTCCTGCGAAGCAACAAGAATAACGATTTTGTAATATCTTGATTTAAAAGAGTGTCCGTAGAGTTTCTTGCTTGTTAATACTTCATAGAGATCTACGTTTTGGAACGGGAAACTACCTTCGACTTTCTGACTAACTGACCGTCTCCTTGACAATTCGAAAGTGCCCGTAAATGGTTTAATTGAAATAAATGCTTTGTGTTTGAGCTTCGAGTTTAAAATCTAGTAAGAAATAAAATAATACATAAGTAATTCAAGAATTCCAAGTCAACATTTTCTCAAAATCAAGAATCCGAAATCCAAATCCAACGAATTCTGAAATACTTACCTGCCTTCGGAGCAAAGCGATTAATGCCCGGTACTACGATTTTCAGCTGAAACACCGAACGCCAGTAAATCATTGGGGTAGATTGTACACTACCTACCTACCTACTTAATTCCGTTCGTGCGAAATAGATAAAATTGCTCCAATGAACATTTATTTTAAGAGCACTTCCTTTGTTTTAAATGCTTGGGCTGAAGATCGCGTCTTTACATACCCAAACATTACGCTCGCTCCTCTCAAAGCGATATGCAGAAGTGTATTACAATTATATTACAAGTGAAGCTTATCGCAATCAACCAGCTATCAGGTTTCGAGGCGCTTTTTAGAATTTCCAATAACACTTTACCAGACTCGGGTGTCGAAATTAGTACCAACCGGACTCTGCAGTCGCATTTGCGACCACTAGGCTGAGTAGCCAGTGTATTTTTTTTTTAATTTTACACACTTTTGAGCACCGATCACCGAATTAAATAGATTGATAAGAACGCCATGTAAGAATCGGGTTTTGGCACATTTTGCAATATCAACCGAATCGGAAAACTACTAATTCTGAAAAGCTTTAAGGCGCTGCCCTAACGTAGGACACCGTAAAACGCTCACTTTTTTGTTACACAGTTAGATGTATTGGTACCTACATATTACAAGCCAGTAAAATAAAAAACAGTGTATTGTCAAATATTTAAATAAAATACTTATTCAAAAATATTTCATAAAAATAAAATAGTATGATGACAAAAAGAAACGTAAAACAAGCTCAATATTTTTTTTGGTGCATAATATTCTCAAAATTTTATGCGTAAACTATCATATTTTATGTAATGATAATAAAGTGAATTCAATCGACTAGAGAAATCATCATAATCAGCCTATAGTGTTCCCACTGCTGGGACACAAGCCTCCTCTCTTTGAGAGGGAATGGGCTGTAATCTACCACGCGGGCCCAGTGCGGGTTGGTAGATGTCACATTTCTTCCAATTTTTGGTTCTAGTACATGCCGGTTTCCTCACGATGTTTCCCTTCACCGTTTTGAGAGCAGTGGTGATGAAATTATTTACACAAAGTAAAGCGCCTGCCTGGGTTCGAACCCACAACCTACAACTCGTAAGTCGGGGCCGATACCACTGGGCCACCACTGCTCTCCACTAGAGAAATACTTAAAAATTATTCAACAGATCCGTGCATTTATTTTTTTAATTTAATTAGAACTGCAAAATTACTTTTATTTTGGTGGTCATTTGATTCAAATAACATCAAACGCATCGCCGTTTTGAACCTTATTTGTTACCGCGATGCACTGTTGTCAATTACCTAAAAATTTGCTTCTTTCCGCGCCTTAAGTTAGCCCATGCACCATAAATGACTGTGAACCCGTCAACCTATTATTAGGTCTTTACCTATGAAATTGCCGTTCTGCAGTACTGGCCATTTCAAATCAAAATAATTTTTGTTTGGCTAAGAATTCTAATTTCAAATTAATTTTATTTTAAAAACATGGATTTTTTTTTCTAAAAGTAGTCATTTCTTTATTGATTAGTGTTACATTTTCATCGCATTTCAATCTTTTTCGTCATCATGGATACGTTAAAAATTCGAGTAATTATGGAATATGAGTACCGTCGTGGCAGCAACGCGGCACAAGCGGCACGCAACATCAACGACGTTTACGGAGCTAACACTACAAACCAACGCACCACCTGTTATTGGTTTGCTCGCTTCCGTTCTGGAAATTTCGACCTGAAAAATGAACCTCGCGGTCGTCCGAAGACTTTGGTCGACAATGACGAATTAAAGGCGATTGTGGAAGCTGATGATACACAATCTACGGCTGAATTAGCAGCAGCTTTTGACGTTAGCGTCAAAACAATATTGGTCCATTTGCGTCAAATTGGCAAGGTAAAAAAGCTTGACAAATGGGTGCCCCACGAACTCAATGATCGCCAGCGCGAAGTACGCGTCGAGACGTGCCTTGCACTGCTCAACAGACACACAAATAAAGGAATTTTGAACCGCATTGTTACCTGCGATGAAAAATGGATTCTGTTTGATAACCGTAAGCGCTCAGCAAGTTGGTTGGATCCTGGTTCAGCACCTAAACAATGCCCTAAACGAAAACTTACCCCTAGAAAAGTGATGGTCACTGTTTGGTGGTCTAGCGCCGGTGTGATTCATCACAGCTTCTTACCAAACGGGGTGAGCATTACTGCAGATGTGTACTGTGAAGAACTGAACACAATGATGGAGAAGCTGGCGCATCTCCAACCAGCATTGGTCAATCGCTCGTCTCCGCTGCTCCTGCACGACAACGCGCGACCTCACACTGCACAGCAGACGGTCTCCAAGTTGCAAGAACTGGGGTTGGAAGCTCTCCGTCATCCGCCCTACTCACCAGACCTTGCGCCTACAGACTACTACTTTTTCCAGAATTTGGATAACTTCTTGGCGGGAAAAAAATTTAATACCCGAGAGGCAGTACAAAATGCCTTTGAAGAATTTGTTGCCTCCCGTCCAGCTGATTTCTTTAAGAAGGGCATCAATAAACTGCCACTGCGATGGCAAAGATGCATTGATTGCATGGGTGATTACTTCGATTAATACAAATAAAAAATTCATGAAAAAAATTCGTTTAAATTTTTTCATACAAAACGGCAATTTCATAGGTAAAGACCTATTATATGTATGCTTATTAAAACTATACATAACACCAGCCTATTATTATCCCACTGCTAGACAAAGGCCTCTTCTCATACAGAGAAGGCACGAGCATTGATCACCACGCTTGCTTAAGACGGGTTGGCGATTTCAAACTTACATTAAATATCAGTCTAGGTTTCCTCATGATGGTTTTCCTTTACCAATGTCAGTCTGTAATGTCCAAGATAAACTCAGAAAGTACATATGAATATTGAAAAAGTCACATTGGTATTTGAGATGAAATTAAATGTTTATTTCTGGAAGTAGATCTTTTAAGACACTTTTACACGTCAATATTTTAATAACTAGATGGCGCTATTTGCCAGAATATATACCCATAACCTCGTGCATGAGAGGCGAAATATTAACCACTGGGAAATCATGACCTATAGGTACGTCTGTCCGTGTAAAACAAACTTTTCTGGACGAATTGAGACGGCACGTTTCTGTTAATAAATGCCCTAGAGCTTCCCTAAAAACATCTACTAGACCTTCTACAGAAGAGAAAAGTAAAAAAAAACCTAATTGCATTTGTAGGTAACGAACCGTAAATTGCTATAACGAACGGTCTGGTCTCGATCGCGTCGAGTTTATTTGTAAAGTTTTCCAATATAGTAGTGCATCTAAAGAGCTATGTACGCGTTTTTCTAGTTTGCGGCTTTTACGAAAAAACTTTTACTGCTAACTGCAATTGGCTTGGTGCAAAAACTGATGTGCTTTACTTAATTAAATTGACATTTCGGGCTTCTGGCTGGTCGGAACGAAACGGCTGTTTTACGCGCTATCTGAAGCACAGTATTTCGAGTTTTTGGACAAGTTAGGCTTGGTATATATGTGAGATACTCTTTAAAACTCGATATGTGATAATTAATAATTAATTTAATTATTTTTTTATTTCAGACTAGGTAATGTCTATACGTATTTTGTTAGTAACAAATTAATTATCTTAAGACTAAGTTAGTAGCAATTTATGTGGGTAGTCCAGATGAATACGAATTAATATTAAAATAACTTGTTTGATAATAAATTAAATTAAATTCACGCTCTCAGAGCAGCAATTTAATCAAGAAGACAAAATATTATAGCGATAGTTCTGTCTAATTACTCAATAATTAACTGTTTCTCCTACTGCGTTCCACGAGTTATAACCAATATACGTAAGAGGAGAGCTTCTTAAATGCTGTGGAAATAAGTTTGAACGGAGCTGACAACACTTGGCCCACTTGCACCGCCAATCACTAAACACTTGAAGCGCTAAACGAGTTTAAAAATTATTCTGTCTCCGTCATCTTCAAACATTTGACAAAAACACACATTTCAGAACATTTTTCAGAATATTTCATATGAAAATTCTTAGGTGGAACTTTAAATATACCATTCCCTACAGTCGCAAATCACATTTTGATCAACATACGACGTAAAACAGAGCTGCAATATGCAAAAAACCAAATAAATTTGAATTTGGCGGGGTACAACTGAGGATTCCCCTTAAGCTGCTTAACATATTTATTCTTCGCTTGATCATCAGTATCATTACTCAGATTCTCTTTTAAAGCACTTTTAAATTATATTACTATGGTCAGCTCTGCAATAATTTCTGATGTCTTACGTTGTAAATATCTGCCTGCTCAGTTAAATTCAGAAAAATGTGATACCTTGTTGTGATCAAATATATACGTAGTAATATATTTATGCTTGTGACTGTACAGTAACTAAAGTTATTTAATTATTCTAGATAAGTTTTTATTAAAAACTAACACAACTTAAATTAAAAAATATAATAAAATGTTTCCTATTGTATTTATATTATTATATTCGTCGTCTGCTTTTGATACGTCGACTTCTTTGTTATATCTCATTGCTTTGAATCTAGAATGGAAGCTTAACTAGTTTCTGTTTCTTATAAATAGGTACAAAGGAAATAGGAATTGTATTGCAATAGTTTTTTAGTTCAGTTTGATGTTTCTTTTTGTAGAGTTAAAAAAAATGCCAAATGTGATAAAGGCTGCGTACACACCAAACTGATAGTCAGCCGCTGGCTGATCGTCAAGTTCAAAATGTAGTCATGAAAAAACAACGTCAGATAACGACTGGCTACTGATTGTGACGACTGATGGTGAGCGAGAGTAACCTACAGTGTGAACGCGGTCTTAAGGCGGTACCCCGACCAAAACCTTGCCATAGTGACTTATTCAGAGGCTATTAACTCATTCACTATGAGCAATAAACTACATCTAAAAGCACATTATTAATGTTGGATATCCTATCATTACATTGCACGTTATTATTGGTTTTTATGTGTTATAAATACATTTAAAATGTCATTGTAAAAAAGTGACTAAAATTATTGATTGCATGCATCTTTTGCTAAAGGTGACGTTCTAATAATTTGTGGTTTACACTACTGGATAGATAATTTAAAAATCTAATTAGTTCACATTTTATTTCAAAACATCGCTTGTCTTTACTTTTAATTTTTTTTGTGAATTCTATGATAAATGAGCGTGCGCAGGTAGCGAGACAGCGTGAGACTCAGCGACGAGACAGAGAAGGACCGAACGCTCAAGGTCGTTTGGTCGGAGAAGCGCCTTAAGTTTCGACCTTTCTTTATTTTATACTTTTGGTTTTAAATCTATCATCAAAAATTTAAAACCTTTATGTATGCTCTTTTATCGCTCCCAAAACATTTTTTATAGCTATTGAAAGAAATATAGAAGGTTTTTCTTTCAACCGCGTAACACACTTATCTTGCGACAGCTCACTTATTTTCTTTTAAAATAAAAACGTTATAAATGATTCACAATATTGCGAACACATTATCTACACCCAATTATTATTTGCCTTTACAAAGAAAATCGGCTTTTTACATAATGTAACGTTAGTTTTGAAGTAGGCAGCTTCTTTTACTAAAGTCGATATGATATATTATTCATTTTGATGTATTTATATTACTTTATATATAAGCTTGTTTTCGAAGAATATTATTAAAAGAAATGTGAAATACAGTCACTAGCAGGTCAAGCTACACGAAACTGTCAAATTTCTCGAAACGTTTTTAAACCTTAAAATGTTGATAGTTAAGTTCAAAATTGAATGAGGAAATCTGACAGTTTGTGGTAACTTGATGTGCTGGCGACTGTACCTAAAATATACAGCATGTGTCAGAAAGATGTGGTCAAAATAATCAGCTGTACCAAACATTTGGGGCGAGTACGTACTGAAGATTTGTATGGGGCAGTTGATAATTTTATCGCGATTACGATGAAAAAAAAAATCAGTTTGATGGTCTGTAAGTAGTGTATAATTGGGGGTTCTGGATCACTTGCCCTCGCTTCGCTCGAGCGCATGATCCAGAACTCCCCAATCATACACTAATATCGTGATCTGCGATATAGTTCATAATATTGATTGAGTTGCTCACGCTTCGCTCGAGCGCGTTATGCAGAACACCCCAATCAGCGGTGCGATGTGTACTTAAAGTAATAAGTAATGAAATCTTCTTTCTTGAATCGCTGACCTGAGGTTTTTATGAATCTGAGTTCCGTTTATAATTTGTGTAAAACTAACTCATGTGCTGTATCACTCTCCTGATGGAATAGATCTGCAGTTGCTGTCGATATACTACTTACTCCCACTGGTCTTTGACGAACTAACAATCGATTTTTCATGATCAGTATGTTTGTTGCTAACTTTAACGAATTTGCGAAGATCCTCACCAGGTTCGCTTTTTAGTATAAGGTAGTGAGTATTTTTCAAGTTAGATTTCTCTGAATCTTCCAACTTCTGGTAAAATAAATCTTCTTTTCGGGTTATATCACTATCCTGATGTTTTAATTCACCTGAGTTCGATTTCTTTTTTCTAGGGTGCATATCTTGAATATATATTATCTCACCCCTAGTATTCTTGAAAATAAGTTTAGAAATGCCTTCCAAATCAAATTTCTCTGAGTGAAACATGATGTAGATAGGTAATATCAATAATTGTATCTCTCGTGGTGCAGTAAATATTTGTGTTATTTATTACTTAGTTATATACTTAAGATCTATCTATTACACTGCAATGCTAGGAGTCTAATGCTGCGATGCAGATACGCGTATTAAATATATACTCTCTTCCTTTCACAGCGTTCAAATAAAAACATTGAGGAAAATTTATAGCATGTTGCATCCAAGGATCGTCATAAATCTCCCAATCTTCTATAACACCTCCACATGAAAAACATGCTGCTTTATCATTTATACTATTGCCACAGTAAAAGAATCCAGCGTCAGCCATTTCCATCACTAATCTTTTCTTTGAATCAGCCGTTGCCCAGTAATAGTTAAATGAAAATTGACGCATTTTATAAGTATTATACATGTCATATCGAGGTTTGTATTTATTATGAGACATGCTTCCCCGTTTTACAGATAACTGCATAATGACACCGTCTAGTTACAGTCAGCAGCTTATAACGATTTGACGACGTTGAAGAGATTGGGAGGGATAGGAAACGGTTTACCAAAAATAAAGAAATTAAACAAAAAAAAAGATTATTTTATAATTTTATTATCATAGCACCATTTATTTAAACACAATACATTTTTTAAAGCACATACAGAGTCATGATAAATACAACTATACAAATCTTGAGAATATTTATATTGATGGTGCAGACTTAACAAACTAGAACAACCTTTATCTTCTAAATTAAATATGTTACTATTACTGTTTTCTAATATATTTTTTAACCACAAGACTTTTTCTGAACCTTTAACATAGACACATTTATCTCTTAAAATATCAGCAATAAAATTCTGGTAATTGGAATATGGAATAAATCCTTCACACCAATATATCTTTCTGTTACGTTCAATCCAACTAACTTGTTTTTTTTCTTGTTTCGTTAATTTTTCAAATGGAAATGGTGGCTTAAATAAAAACACTTGTAATGTTTTATTATATAATATAGCGATTTCTTTTATTATAAATTCATTTGTTTCTGTTTTAAAGCCTTGAATATCCACAATAGCAATCATGATAACCTGCGCACAATGTTGCTGAGAGGTTTGTATTCCACAAGTCGATCGTTTATAATCAAACAATATGCAGTAGTCTTATCTGGTATTGGCGTTGAACATTCAATTTCTATGCGTACGTCTACTGGACCTGATTTTAGACTATCGTTTTGCCTTGAGCAGTCTAAGATAAACAGGGGAGCTTTTTCTTTGAAGTCCTTTAGATCGAGCAACGGGTCTACTGGACAGTTGTAATACGACTGACGAAATTTCACATACATTTCATATAATATACTGTATTTGTTGTCAGAAAACTTTAAACCCAAAGGTTCATAAGGATAATATTGAGAATTTAAGAAGAGCGTAACGTTTGTCACCTCGCAATGATCGAATAGAGATATGTCTTTAGTTTTATTATTTTTTCTGTTAGTTTGTAAGCAAAAAATTACATATCTAGGCTTTTCCAATTGTGAAGCAGTCTTAACTGACCAAGAATGTTTTGTGGTTTTAGGTAGTAAAGGATATTCATATAAATCCCAATTTCTAAAAGCCATCTGAATGGGTTTATCTCTTTCTAAATGCTTTAAAAGTGTTAATCGTTCTCGATCTGACACTTTTATGTGTGGCACCCTCCATTGAACTCTTTGCATATCTATTTGAAAATGAGCAACATCATCAGTAAGAATAACGCTGTTTAAGTTAGAGTTACTTCTATTCAATATAAGTTCATGTTTACAATTTATAACGATTTTATTGTAATCCTCTGCAAACCCTAAAATCTTATTTAGCGGTATCACTAAACTAAAATGCCCATCACTTTGGAATCCGTTTAAATTCCAACCCCATAACGCAGCAACTTTATTTTCAGCTTCATTTAATGAGATGTATGATTTTATTGTTGACGTTATTCCAGAATTTTTTATACGATCTATTTCAATACCATTCATTTCGTACCTGATGTCTTGAAACAAAGACATAACAGGGTTATTAGTGAACGTAACAGTTTTCTTGATCGGATTCCCATCTTTACCGAACAGCTTTGCTTGGCCTTCGATGTAAATTGAGCTGGCTGATGGTAGCACGTATATGTCTTGCTGATGTATGGGGATTCTGATTTCATCGTTTTCTCTAAAGCTGTTATTGTAGGGATTATATGAATGGATTTCATAACTTTCGATCGAACTATCGAAGTGTGGTAATTCAGTAATCTGGAGTATATTCATACTTTAAAACCTAGGGCTCTAAGAAAACCTTTATTTGCTTCAGTCAATTTCTTAACTTTTTTCTTACGTCTATTCACCTTAGTGGTCGTTGAAGGAATAATACGTTTTATTTTCACAGGAGTGTTTTTATAATATAGTATCATTTTGTTTTTCTTAAATGAAGACGTAGTTGAATATTGAATTCGTCACCAAAGTTAATACAATAACCAAATTGATCAACAATTCTAACAGATATAGATGAAATTATATTTTTGTTCACCGGAAAGTAAATAACGTTTCGTGGTATTTCTATGCACTGATGACCCGGAGCAGTATCAAATACAAATTCATGAATAAAATGAGTTGGTAGTCCGTTGCAGTACGAACTGTGTACAAGATCACATTCAATTCTGATTACAGATAGACTGCTGCTATTGATGGACACATTTGATCTTGAATTTAACACTGAAAAGTATAACAAACCGCACTCGTATTGATCGGATAAATGCAGTGGAGGTTGAAAGTATGACACCAAATCAGATTTATTTCCAGAGATGGTAACTGTGGTAGACATGCTTGCATACTGGACTGTTTCAGAAGATCCTGTTTATTTTATCCCTAGACTACTCCAAAAATTCCTTAGAAAAATTAAACAGAGATGTCCGCAATTGAAAGGATGATCGCGTTGTATATTTTCATAATTATAGTGGACTTTAGTACCTCCGTATTTTATAAATTCTTTTGGAGGCTTAAGATTTCCGTAACTGTCAAAGTACTCAATATAATCATTGTATTTTGCATAGGCTACCCAATGAGAGCCAGGATCTTTTGAACTATCTAAATTAATAACTCCACATTCTTTTTTAAACGAGCATTTAGGAAGTTCATCTCTCATAAAGACTCCTCTAAAATATGGAATATTAGTCCCATACTTCAAAATGTCAAAGTTAGTTAGGGCTCGTTTGGGTAGCCGATATCTTAGTTTTTTTCATTCGATACATAAATTCCAAGCCCGTTTTTATGTGGTTTAAGGTGTAGTCCTTTCCCAATGCAGAGAGCTTCCATTTTTTCATTGTGTCTCTTCGATTCAGCCAACAGCTTTTTAGCCATCTTGAATTCATTTATGGTTTTGGTAATACCTGCTGCACCGCCTGCTATTGCTCCCACTGCTGATAATCCAGCAAAAATAGGAATCAAAGGTAATACACCACCAGTTTTTGGTATAGGAATAACACGAGGAAGTTTTATGGATGAATCATCAGCTAATTCTCTGGCTGCGGCCATAGCTAATTCTATTGCCACTTTTTTGCATTTTGGTTTTAGTTTTTTCATGTGTCTTTTCGTTTTAGTGATAACATTTTTAAATTTGTTTTTTAACCCTTTTCCAGGTGTAAGTTTTTGAAAGCACTTTTTTCTATTTTTTTTTAGGCCGGAACCAGTTTTAATTTTTGTAGACATTGTCTTGCTTACTAAGCGTGCTGCGATTTTCTCGCTTACACTTGCATCCGAGGCAACTGCTCGCTCTTTTGCCATTTTCAACAAAATTAAATCAGCTCTGTGACGATTCTTTAAGTTTGATGATTTGAGATAGGCAATGTCGTGTTCTTTGCAATGTTCGTCTAATTTATTAATACCTTCGTCTCCGCGTGTAAGCCTTTTAATTAATTTTGTACCAGGACCACAATAATTGTATCCTGGTAAGTGTAATTCAAATGGCAAATTGTTTATAAGCCAATTGAGAAGACTACTCTCTCCAATACACATCATAAGACTAATGAATCTGGATTGAACACTTTAATAAATACTTATACGGTTAGTAAAGTTATTTTTATTTATATTACTACATTCGATTTATCAATCCAACTGTTTTCAGCAGAAGATAAACCTAACCATTTTACTAAAACCCTGTTTCCTTTTCTTCTAAGAACTTTCTCGACTAGATATACATTAGGATATTTTGTCTTTTGAAGCTCTTGTAAGTAAAATGCCCCTAAAATAGGTTGACCTCTGATTGTATCTTCAATTAAGTAGGTAATAGGAGTTGTATTTTGTATTTTTCGAATTTTAAATATTTCTGTCGACCAGTTGGGGGTATATCCTTTTTCAAATGTTCCTTTGTATTTACTGATACGTACATAATCACCCACTTTATACTTGCTTTTTATTCTTTCATTTTTTACCGACCTTAAATACCTTTCTAATATACGTTTTTTATTCATGTTATCCACATTAGCAGGAATTTCATGAATTGTCCGATGGCATGTGTGATTGTATTTATATATAACATCATTAAGTGTACTATCTACCCAATTATAGCTGCCTTTTAAACTGAATTCCTTATACAGTTTAGATTTCAAAGTTCTGATAAATCTTTCAACTATTGAAGCCTTTTTTGTTGAAAAGGTTGAATAGTGGTTAATATGATTAGATTTCATAAGCTTTTGAAATTTATTATTATAAAATTCTGTTCCATTATCTGTTTGGAGGTTTTTTGAAACACGCCCTGTAGCCAACAAAACTTTGAATGAGTTACATACATCATCTTTGGTTTTACTTTTCAGAGGAAAGGCCCAAGCATATTTCGAAAATGTATCGATAACGGTAAGAATAAATCTGTAATTTTTATTTTCTTTTGAAATTGATTGCATATCAATTAAATCTGCTTGCCACAGGTCGTCTATATCTTTCATAATAACATGTCTTCGGGGAAAGTTTACCCTTGCATTTTTATGAATTTCGTTTACCACATCGGCTTTGCTCATGTTCAGAATTCAGTACATTTGTCTTGAATCCATGAATAATACTGAATGTAAAGCATATTATTACGACTATTTATTCTTTAATTATGTCAGCTTCTTTTAATTCTTCAATTATCGATAAAATTTCATTATCATGGTTTGTATTGCCAGCATCTCTTGAAGCTACTATTAGTTTCAATCTCTCGACTAATTCGTTAGGATCATCCCAATATACCAAGTCAGTGTTGTTTTTGTATTTTTTTAACGTTGGTAATTTTCCTCCAAGTTTAGTGTGAGCATGTATAACATCGTTTGACAATTCGGAAAATAGAGGTTTTATTATTTTACAATATTTTGTACCTTTGTCACCTCTTATTTGACCTTTAGGATTAAAATCTCTTTTATGTGCATTTGTATAGTGTAACATATCCTTATAGACAAGTTTATCTTCGCTCGATATTAACTTAAAATCAGGTTTTCTTCGGAGTAAAAGTTCTTTTAGACCAACTGTTAAATTGTAAGCTTTGTCACCGATTTTAATTAAAATGATTGTATCGTTATTCAAACTATCAATTTTAGAAAATGATACTGCTGAATTACCCATCAATAGAGTTTTATTTTCACTTCTAATTCCAAACGGTATACTAACACCGTCATAAATACCAAAGATATCATCATCCTCTAATGACATTTCTAAATTATCTATCGATTCCTTTTTAGCATTTTGTTTGACGAATTGGGTAGAATTTAGTTTTGGATCGTAACAGTCATTGAGCTTTGTAGATGAGCTAGTATTCTTTTCATCGAATTCGATTCCTTCAGAATTATTTAAGGTTGGATTTTCATTTATTTTTGTTTTTTCTGCACATCTATTAGATTCAACAAGAGTTTTTAGAGGATTTGTGACAGGTTTTAGCATTTTATCAAGTGACAAGTTCATTGTATGTTCCTGATTTTTCATTTGTTTTATTTTATTCTTTATGGAGTCGACAGACTTCACTAATTCCATTTTAATATTTTTGTCCATCTTACAATAAATAACAACTGTATTCAACTAAACAAGGAATAATACTAACAGTATTTATGTATGTAATTCATTTATAAGTATGTACCTTCATTCAAAGTTTAAAAAAATATCAAAATTCTGTCTGTACCTCCCATTATTTAATGCCGACTCTTTATTAATAAGTAGAAAATTATAAGGGTTACTCCAAACAGTTTTACAAACTTCTTTAAACTGATTCCACAGCAGATCAGAATTTACATGTTCTTCATAGATATGCTTTAAGTTCACATCATCTTGTTTAAATATTATAAGAAAATTAGCATTATCACGTAGCAACTGTTTCGGAATTTTTGAGTAGGTTTGTGATAAATAAAAGCAGTCAATTTGCTTATGTCTTCCCATAGAGAAATAATTACGAATGTTTATTTGCTTTTCACACACAACATCATCAAAAATAAATACAGAATTTGTTAAAGCTTCATTCGGAGCTATAACATCTTTGTCGTCATTGAACTCATTGAACTGTATCTGAGGTACTCTTCTTAATACTTCACTTAAAAAGCGATATTTTGGCTGGAAAGTAGTTTTCGAGTAAAGATAAAGATTTTTAAATTTAAGCCCATTTTCATGCAGCAGTAAACTGATCATAACGTTTGTTTTACCACAGTTCGAGGGTCCACATATTATGCAGCGAATTGTATTAGGCAATAAAGCACTATGTCTAATCTGACGAGGTGAGTCATTGAAATTGATATTATTCACGTTCAAGGATATGGGTTGTTTGATCAACTTCATCTTGCCTATTATTTATTTTCATTACTTACTATCCTTTATATATGAATATGTGACTTGCGAGCACAGTATTCTAGCAACGGGTTTGGACCTGGGTCGTTATTAAGAGTCGTGTCCTCGACTGAGTTACACAGCAACAGTGTCCGTCACAGTGTTCGTAGTGGACGAGTTTTTTTAAAATTATTATTAATTATCTTTAATCGTCAATTCATCTATTTAAGATTGTAAGTAACTAATAAATTTGTCAAGTCTAATAATAAAAATAATGTTAATTTAATATAAAAGAAAATGGAAATTAATTTTATCATTTTTTTTTTATTTTTCAGAAAATGGAAGGCCTTGATATTGTCGATGATGTTATTAAGTCATTCTATTTTACTCAAGAATTTGCTGGGGACAATGTTGAACAAACTGAGTTCCAGGAAAATCAGCAGGATAAAGTCAAGGATACTCAAGAAAGACCAATAAAAAGAAAAAACAAGAAGTCGAAATTAACTTCTAAAATGACCCTGCCCAAACTATTGGATACACCGTCTACATCTTACGTAATTCGCAAGGAGCCAGGAAAAGCACACCATTTAATAAAAATATCTATTTGTGATTTAAATGACAATAATTTAATAAATCGTGTTGATCGCAGTGATAGTGATTGTGCTTGTGTGAATGTTCAGTATTTAGTCAAGGACAATTACGATGAAATTATGGATGAAGCAGAATATCTCGTCGGCAAAATAGTTAAAAAATTAAGTTCAGCCACATGCAGATCTTAAATGAAGTTTATAAGTTATTGTTTATTAGTTATTATTATTGGTAGAGTTTATTTAATTGAAGGCGAAACAATAAAATTAAAATTGATTCTACATTATGTTTTTTTTATTATTCACCTAATAAGTTAGTATACAGGGTCAAATTAAATTAGCTAGTGAAACTCCACAGACGTGATGGGTATCGATATCTAAACGCAACAAAAAAAAGAAGATTTTTATTATTTTTATTTGGGGTCCACGACCGCTGGTTGTGCTGATACTTGAAGTATGAGTTGAGAAATCTGTTTTCTTTTGTTTTATCATGTTTAGGTATCAATACCCATCCCATCTGAGGAGTTTCTCCAGCTAATTTAATTTGATCCTGTACGATACCTCTTAATAATAAACACTGCTTAGTTATGACAAGCTTATAGACATAAAAAATATATTAACATTAATCATGACATAATCTATACACAGTGTTTATAAGAGGGAAAATCTTTCGGAAAAGGAAAAGAAAAGAAAATAAATATCGATAATACATTTATTGATTATAGTTACATTCATTTATTACATTTTTTTATTCGATTACATACTTATTACACATTTAAATCATTTGTAATTAGCTTTTTTAACTTAAACTATAGTTTTAGCACAGTAGAACGAATACAGTAATCCTACAAGTATTAAAGTATTGAACTATAATGCCCCCAAGGCAAAGTGTTGAAACAACCTTCAGTTCTCTGCCTTTTATCGTCATCACTATTAAGTATGAGTTTATTTAATTTTTGTGTAAAAACTTGATGATTTTTTGATCTTATAACATACATATCATCTCGCAGGTTATCATTAAACATTAATACCCTTTTATATTTTTCAATATCCAATTTTTTCGTTATCGGCTTAGTTACCCCCTTTGCTTTCTTTATAGTTTTATTTTCAGTGCGTACACAATACAACTTAGCTCGTAAACCTACAAATTCTGAAATAATCTCTCCACCCAATTCGTCTTTGAAATAGCCTGGAATTTTCATGTTGGCTTTTGGTAACCCATATATATTGTTATCCTCAAAATTGCTTGTGTCAAAATAACGAATATTGTTTTTCATATCCTCATAAAAATTATCAGTTTTTACAAAATAAAGTAAACTGTCAGTATCAGTATAACATAAAATTACATTATTTCCATACATTTTTTTAATTACAGAATAATGAAAATTATATAAATGTGTTTTAGAAATTTCAAGAATAGAAAATCCAATATAAATAGGACGATCTAATATAACTTTTGTCTTATTTAATTGAATAGCTACTAAATTTTCGGATAAAATTGACAAGTCTTTAA
The DNA here is from genome assembly GCA_916610205.1 of Griposia aprilina. Classification (NCBI taxonomy): domain Eukaryota; kingdom Metazoa; phylum Arthropoda; class Insecta; order Lepidoptera; family Noctuidae; genus Griposia; species Griposia aprilina. Next base: position 7,669,629 of record OU744305.1, on the reverse strand, counting down.
AATGCGGTGCGCTAATATACCTTTCAGCGCCAAACAATTTGTTGGTTGTATTTAACTTATCTTTCCATAATTTTACAAGCCTAACATCAACTTGTTTCCGTTTGTTTTCAATTGTTTTTCCAAAAATTGAATTGTTTTGTTTCTTAAAAAAATCTTTTTCAAAATCCGATTTAGCTTTTTGCCTGAGAGAAGTATTTAATAAAATATATGGTTTTAAAAAGTTATCTTGGTAGAATGATAATATTCTATATATTTTTAACAATATTAAACCATTTTCCAAGCACTCTTGTAAATGTGTATAATGGATAACAAAACGATGTTTACTGTATAAATTTGCAATTAATTTTTTACACTTGCTTTGCATAGGTGAATATTTTTCGGCAGCAAATGGTAAATCCGAATGAGCATTATGAATGTTAGGGGGGTAATATAAATCTACCTCTAAAATGTATCCTTCATTACCGTTTTTGTTAACATCATTTATATTAAACTTATTTATTTCATTATCATTAAGAAATCGGAAGTTACGCATTGGAAGTTTCTGCATCATTGCAAAGCCGTATAAATTCACACAGTCAAGATAAATAAGATATGTGCTTGCTTTGTCCTTATTATACGATGATTGATATTTGTTATTAGCTTTGGCATATCTTAATGAGCATTGGGCAAGACCTCCTCGAATTCCATTTTCTAACATTTGGTACATTTCTACATCAGATATTAAATCAAGCTCTACTTTAGTGTACAATAGCATAGCATCCCAACTTAACGATGGCGATGAAACATAATAGCATGGGTCTAAATTATAATAAAGTAAACTCATTTCTCGAAACTTTTCAAAAATATCGCATAATAACAGCACATCACATTTTAAATAAAGGTCTGTATACTCTCCCAAATTTTTTATTTTAAAAGTTTGCCATACTTTTAAAGCATGCTGATAATCTTCAGTTGAAATATTTTCTCCCGTTAGTTTACTGAAAAATTTTGATTGTTCTGGCAATTGGGTTTCATCATATTTTTCCCATTTGTCTACATAATCATAACAATATACACCTTTTCTACACGCTAAATTAAATAAACGATCATGATTGAAAAACAAGCGCATGTGTTGAAAATCATCCGAGTGTAACGTTTTTATCAATTTATCTAAACTAGTACTTAAAAAGTTAAACGAATCAATAAATTTCAACTGAACTATATTTTTATTATCAATAGGTATGAATTTTGTAAACGATATGTACTTTTCTTTTGATTTAGGAATTAAAGTAATTTTTCCAATTATATCTGACAGCTCTTTTATAAATAAATGACAATCATATCCAGATAGATTGTGAAAAATTATAGGTATGTACTGACATTGTTTCAAATTTAAATTACAAGCATTGTGTGCAGGACCTCTATATTTACCTGTGAAATGATCATGATCTTTAACTTTTTTATCATTTTGTGCAAACTTGGTTTTACAAATGTAGCATAATTGAGCTGTTTTGAATGATTTTAACTCATCGGAAGTGAGAGGTAACATTGGCTGTTTATTTTGTAAAATTTTATACAGCCTTTCTATATCATTTGTAATGGTTTCAACAAATTTTTGTGCACAGTTTGGACCTCTATAACTAACCAAATCATTTAATTCAGGTTTAGATTTGCAACAAATATAATAAGCATACGATGATGCTTCATGTGACTGTACAGATTCGGTAAAAAGCGATTTATTTTTGTCTGAGTATTTGCAAAGCAAACTTTCAAAATCTCCATATATTACAATTGGAATTCTTTGGGTTCTCTCAAAGTTTGAAAATTGTAATTTGCTATGTTCATTGGGCAAAACTGTTTTTATTCTACTACAATTATGATTTAATAATTTATCTTCATTGCCATAATACAAAAAACACTCATCACATAAAAATACTTTAGCTTTATGTTTGGTTAATTGTTGGTGCACTAGGCGACTAAAGTTTTTTATTAAACAAAAATGGGCTTTATCATCTTTAGTTATGTACAACAAATTGACATGTGTAAGCTTTCGTTCACGAGTCAAATATAGAGGACCCGTTACATGATTATTAGCTTCAAGACCATAAACATTCACACTTATACAAGGATTATTTTTCTCAAATATTTTAATATCATCGAAACTTGGTGGAAAAGACATATCATTTATTTTTAAAAGCAACGTATAGTGTGGGTACGATTGCGTTCTATTAGCGTTCAATCTTTTTGGAAACATGTGGGCAATAATACACCACAAAAAGCAATGATTGTCATTGTTGCGTATATTCAAACATGACTTTGTGTTTTTTATAACCGTAGGCAATTCTAAGTATGTTCCAGCTCTTAAAGGATTGTACTTGTTTATGTTTATTTCCAAATGGTTTATAGAATTAATAGCCCAGCCAGATTCGGCAAGTTCAAACTCTAAACATTTAGATATTAATTTTTCAGAGCATTTAAAATACATATTATAAACATTTGTATTCGGAACTGCTATCTCATATTTCGTGTTGAAAGATTTCATAGAGCTTTCATTATTTTTTGGCAAAATGTATGACACAAATAATTCAAAATTGACTTTAATTGCTTTATGTTTTTGAATCATAAGATTGATAATATCACATACAGACTTTGAAATTTGATTTAAAAACGTTTCTGGAGTTATTGTTACTTCACTAGATTTAAGTGGATTCACTTTGTAACTTATGATTCTATTTCTAAAAGCAGTAGCAATAATTTGAATATTTTCGAATTCGGAGCACAGCAATCGATTAGATTTATGAATATTTGTTCTACTGTGTGCTGATAATTTTGAAACATAAATATTACAGTCTTTACAAAAAAACATGTTCATTACACTTATTTTAAATTTTATAAAAAACTATTTTTAGTAAATGTTTTTTTTTATCTGAGTCATCCAATTTTTATTTAAAAGTTTGGTAAATTCTCATAATTATGTAAAATTTCTAAGTTTTTAATTTCTCAGTTCATAATTTCTCAGTTCTTAATTTCTCAGTTTTTAATTTCTCAGTTCTTAATTTCTCAGTTCTTAATTTCAGAATTTCTTATTTCGGGGTTTTTAATTTCTCAAGTTTCAATTTCGATTTTACATCGAAACTCTGAAAAAGTACATGTAAAATAATTATTATAAATCAAATAAATATTCTCACATTTCTTTATAAAGACTGTATCAACTATATTATATCAGTTTGTAAAAAAAAAAAAATTAGATAAAATAGTTTACATTAAAAAAAGATTAAACAGATTTATATTATTAATTACAAAAACTGCTCCATAAAGAGCACATAATGTAGAAGAGTTATTAAAAAACTGAATAAAAATTAAATTTCATTTAAGAATGTTTACTGTATAGAACAGGCTGAATTTCTTTAAATTCAGCCTTTCCAGTATTCACAAGGTGTGTTAAAGCCTTCCACACGACACTATCTTTATCGGTTGATAATTTTAATGCTACAAGAGACTGTTTCCAACGTTCATTTGGGGTAAGTTTTTCCACTTCACCCGTGTTATAAACTCTTAATTCAAAATAATACTTTCCAACCCTGCCCGGGTTTGATTGGAAGGTATAACCATCAGCCACTCGCTGAGTGAAGCAGCTCTTCAGAGTGGCAGCACGGATCAGCGGTCGAGACGATTCATCCTGAAATACATAAGATGACTAGTTTTAATTAAAAATAATAATGCGTGAGGGCGAGTAATAAAAAAATAGATAAGAAAAAAAATAGATAAGTAAAAAAAATATAATAGATAAACTCCAGACTTCCACGTTCTTGAATCTACCGTTACCATAACTATAATCTATTTATTATCTATTAGAAAAGGTCTATTTAAACACTTGTGTCCACAAATAAGTATAATTTTGATGGAGAAAATCACACGCTGTAAAACACTGGAATGCTTTTAAATGAAATGGGAATTAAACATGTTTGAAAAAAAAATCTTACCTCAGAGTCTGAAGCGATGGTATTCCGTTTTCTTTTTGGAGCTGGTGTTGTAACAACTGCGGGCCCGTCGCTATCAGACTCTGGTTCTGAAGCGAAAGGATTTTTAGAAAGCAAAGACTTCTTCTTCTGAGACACTTTCTTATCTCTCTTGACAGCTGTTTTTTTTGATTTGCCGCTTGTTTTTTCTTTTGTTGGTCCAGACGTTGAAGGTGTGGAGTCCTCTTCTTCAACCCAAAAAGGATTATTCATTGACTGAGCCCTGAAAACATTATTAAAATGCAATAAATATTTTTGTTACTAACATTAGCAACATGAAACAACAGCACCCGTATTCATCAAAGGGTTAGGCAGAGGTGTGCTGTTAGTCCCTCCCCCTTACTTTTTACAGGAGCGTTTTGAAATCTCATCGAATAGGGAATAATATATTTACAGTACTTATCAGGAAAAAAAACTTTAAATGACCTAAGAATCGAACCCAGGCCTTATTTTTATTGCACGATAGAGCACCGAAGCAAGAATTATTATTAGATAAACGTTTGTAAAAATATTAATATTAATATGAAACTACAAATGCAGTACAAGTACAATAGTTTTGAAATAACTATTATATGATCTAAACTTAATTGAATAATTGCAGTGGTAAAACAATTAACTATTACAGTCCTAGGATCGAAGAAAAAATATTTATTAAATAAAATATAATACTCACATACTTTGTTTCTGCAACACTTGTGAACAACCACAAACAAATTTAAACTCACTGTTCAGTGAAATGCGCTTCAGCACAACAATGACAAAATGTAAAGAAATTCTCTCACATGATTTTTATAGACCTAAATCCTAAAGCCTTAGTCATATGTTAGTATCTAACAATAATTACTTCGAAAAGTTAATTAAAATAATATTTGATAATAGAATTTCATCTCTATCACCTGAGAACTTAGAGTAGATTTTATTTTATTCATTTCTCGTACTGAAGTCGCAATGTGAATGCTTCCGAATACTCTAGTTATGGAAAGTGTTTTCACAGCACTTTATCCTTATTAGAGTTTTTGGAGGCGACTGGAGACGACAATCGTAAAAGGAATGAGGTGCCAATTAACTCTGGCGGAATACATACAAACCTATAAGAAACCAATAAAATGAGATCTCTGGTAGTTATTTGTCATGTATACAGAAATGTCGCCTTATTCTTTAAACTCTCAAGTCGTACAGGCTATGTTAGCTATAGCTATCCTGCTCATTTTAATGTAAATGGAAAGAGGTGGCAATGGATTCCTAAATGATTTTTTTATAGAACTCGTAATAAGATATTACAGAATTAGGCCGGGTGATTGAATGTTGGGAAATGAAACAAACAGAATTTTAATTTTTAAATATATTCATGAAAGGGGTAATTAATCTTCTAAGAAATAACAGATTCCTTACCTAATCTAACATCAGCGTGTATAATTATAATAAGCACTTTTTTCGTTACTATTTAGTAAGGAACCTGATATTTCATAAAAGATTAATTACTCTTTTAATGGATATGTTTTAAAATTAATATTCTGTTTGTTTCATTTCCCAACATTCATTATTCACCCGACCTAATTCTGTAATACCTTATTACGAATTGTATTTTTTTTTTTTATAGAAATGAAAATTAATATTGGAAAATGAAAACAAACAGAATTTTAATTTTTAAATATATTCATTAAAAGAGTACCTAATTAATCTTCTTAGAAATAACAGATTCCTTACCTAATCTAACATCAATGTGTATGAAATAAAAAGTATTTTTTTTTTGTTTTTCTTCTTTTTTTTGTTTTTATGCGATACAATCAACAATATTAGTTGTACTATTTAAATATATTATTAAATGCTATTTTATTATGTTAATTATTAAAAAAAAAAAACGTTGATACTAACATAATGATTACATTAAATATCTCTCTCTATACTTAAAAAAATTATAAAATAATTTCAATTACATATTCTCACGAATTTTACTAATAATGTTTTCTAAATCTAAGTATATATCACTTGTGACAACATTTTCAGTTATAAATTGCACACACTTATTTGCACTGCACTCGCAAGATTTTTCTGGTAAATTATCACTCTCGTATATCTCAATTTTGATCATGCATGTCCTTGAAGATGTATTTGGCGCCCTGGTTTTGATGTACGAGTAGTTTTGCTGTCGTTCACGTTTCTGTGGAGGACCTGCCGCGTCATTTTTTCTCTTCAAATTGAGTCGTGATGTAACAGATTCTTTGAGCTGCTTGTTTGGGATAAAATTAAAAAGATCCTCGTTGTCCTGAAAACAGAAATAAATTGTGTTATAAATATGATTACATACAATGCCTGCATTATAATAATTAATAAAAAACAATAATAATAATTTAATATGTTAAAACTATTACTTACCGACATTGTGATTGAATCTCAGGACAATGAAAACAACCAAAAACAAAAAACTTGTATTTACTGTGTCGCAGTCAAAGGCTCTCTACGATCTAGATACAAAACAGATTCTCTTATATAAGGTATATAAATTCATGTCTATAAGGTTTAATTTCCTTCATAATATTACAACTATGTGCTTGGCGGCAGAATCAAGTCGAAACAAGTCGATATCATGAATGTACCTGTGTACTTTAATAATGAATACATATTTTATCTCATCACTGACGACACGTTTGGCGCATTCGTTAAGAGCTCGACTCGCTACATCACAATGTAAATAGTAGGTTTAAAATAGATGTTTCAATTAATGTGCCAAAGTGTTGCGGGTTCGATTCCCGCACGGAACAAATGAGTATTTGTTCCGGTTTGGTTTTGGTTTTTATGTTTTTTTTTTTTTACGTTCTTTTATATTATAATCAATTACTCTATCTCCATAATACAGTTACTTTACACACGGCTACACATTAAGTTATAATTTCCAGTAATAGCTGACCTCTCAATATGGTTTTTGTATCCATCAATACAAAAAAATATGCACCACATCGTTTCAATGCAGCGCAGCGCGGCGATCGAACATGATATCGTTGTTTATTATTTTTAAGTTCACGCGATAATTTTGCTTCGCTATAACAGTTCGATACCATGCCAGTTTATGAATACGCACGACAACCGCTCGGACCGGTAAAAACAATTGGAGATCCTGTATCAAGCGCTCCACTGTGAATGAAACACAATATTCAATCAATATTATGAAGTATATAGCAGATCACGATAGTAATGTATGATTGGGGAGTTCTGGATCACGCGTTCGAGCGAAGCGAGAGCAAGTGATCCAGAACCCCCAATTATACACTACTTCTGTACCCCCCTTAATACCTTTCCGATAAATGCTGTCTTGAAAAAAATAAAAACAAAAGTCATTTATTCAAATAAGGCTGAGAATCAGCACTTTTCGAAAGTCAAAATTACATAAGACAGTCCCATAGAACGCCCGTCCTTCACCACTTCCTAGTGCTTTAGCTGGGGAGAAGAATTGGCGCAACAAACTGTACAGCAACACAGCTGGTTGTTTAGTTAGATTGACTGTATAAAATAGTAGGTACACACGGCTACATATCAAGCTATACATTTCCAGTATAAGCTGATCTCCCGTATGTCCCTGAGTACCCGTGTGTACCTATGCAAAGTAGATAATTAACATTACCAGACCTGAACATTAAATTATATTAATTGCCATATTATATCAGGTAGCCACGCCAAAACAATGAAAACTAGACTAAAAAAACTTAATACCTAAATAAAAGCGTCCATGCATAAAGGGCGTGACACGTGCGTTTAAAATAAATAAACAGTTAATTACTAATAACAATAACAAAACCATGGTCAGCAAGAGGACCATTCACCACTAGTAGCACTCGTTCATGAGCATAACGCAAAGATCAGCCATTACCCCCTTCGCCATATTTGAGGGATGGAGGCCACCCGACCCTCGACGCTACCGCGAGCAGTGACATCTAAGGGAGCATAACGAACTTGCTGCCGGTTGCTCAGGCAAGAATAATATGATCAATTGTCGAAGTCAATATTGCAACACAACTCATTATAAAAAAAAAACATTGTAATAAATGATAAATAATAAATGAAAGCTATTAAAATAAATTGACTTATAGAGTCAAATAAAATAAACAATTATATGAACTCATATAACCGTCAGAAGGTAAGCTAATTCTGGAGAAAGAACTTATAAATTGTTTTGAGTTAGAAGAAGAACGAAGAAGAAGAAGAATAGTATGCCATTGAACAAAGAATGGATTTTACTTGAGCTTTAAACGCATTATAAGGCAAATCTAGCAAAGAAGAGGGTAGCTTGTTTTAAAAGATTATACCAAGCCCAACAAATGACTTATGAAACTTATGAAGCTGGTGAAATCACACGTAGTTTGTCCTTATTTTTTTAGTGTTAACATTGTGAATATCGCTATTTTTTAACCGACGAAAAAAAAGGAGGAGGTTCTCAAGTCGACCCGTATTTTTTTTGTTTTTTTTTTTATGTATGACCACGTATAACTTTTTACAGCGTAGTCCGATTTTGATGATTCTTTTTTTAATGGAAAGAGTATACCCCAAAGTTGGTCCCATTTAAAATTGAAAAACGAAATCCACCCCTGAGGGTAGAAAAATAGGGGTTAAATGATTGTTCACCTACAGAATATTCCCTTGTGAACCGATTCTGTTGAAACTTGGCACATATACGTAGTTCTAATGATACTTCAACAAAAACGAGACCTGAAGATCATCTGATGATGGAGACGGGAAACAGTCGAGAGGGCTCCTCGACAGCTGACAGCAGTTAGATCGTGTTTGGGCTTATTTCATTCATCATGATGTGAACTTTAAGCCTAGCTGGAGTATGACTGTCATAGAGGGTGTGATGTTGGGTACGGAAGGCAGTCGAGAGAAGTTCTAAATATTAGCAGTGAGAGCATACTCAAAACATTCAAAAGCGTATAAATTAATAAATATAATATTTATTACAGCTATAAACAGCAAATCCTTAACTTCTGGCATATTCCCTATAAAATGGAAAGTGGCAAAGAGGGTGACTATACATAAATGGGATAACAATTTCAACATAAAAACTATAGCCCCAACTCAATTTTGAGAGGGAAGCCGATAGTAGGATTCAGCTGGGATGGGCAGCATTTGGTAAACTTCATCAGTTCTTCTCGTCGTCTATACCGCAGTGCCTAAAGACGACAGTCTTCAACGCGTGTGTCCTACTGGTTACGACTTACGGAGTCGAAACGTCGACACTCACGGTGAGACTGGTCCATAAGTTTAAAGTCACTCAGCGAGCTATGGAGAGAGCTATGCTTGGAGTCTCTCTGAAGGATAAAATCCAAAACGACGTTATTCACCAGAGAACCAAGGTAATCGACATAGCTCAAAGACTAAGCAAGCTGAAGCTGCAATGGGCTGGTCACATCTCTCGTAGAAGTTCAAGAGTGGAGAACGCGTTTAGGCAAACGTAGTGTGGGGCGGCCGCCGGCCATGTGGACTGACGACTTGCGAAATGCGGCTGGCAGAGACTGGATGACGAGAGCCAAGGATTGGGCTCAATGGCGTTCACTAGGAGAGGCTTACGTCCAGCAGTGGACGAATATAGGCTGATGATGATGATGATGAATGGTGCAAAAATAAAGAAATGTATTTGATCTCAATGAAGTGTTACTACGTTAAATATACAGGAACAAATAATCTTATAATTAAAGGCAAAGTAATAATAATAATAACATTAAAACAGACTATACACATAAACACAATCAGGTAGCAAAAGTCATCCATCAAAAACTAGCACTCAAATATAAACTCATACAAGATATGAACACTCCTTATTACAAGTACGTAACACAAACAGTTGTACAAAATATCACTCTAAGACTAAGTACCAAAGTAAAATATGTTAACTTCAAATAAAATAAACCCTCTCTAAAGAACAACGCCCTAAGTTCCAAAATAATTATCATTACTCATCAGAATAATTGTACGTGTTGTATTTATATTCTTATTGCCTACCAAAATGGATAAATGCTCACCAAATCTAATCATAGAAGGTCGACATCAGGGCCACCCCGAGGTTCGGTTGGTTAGGTTCCTTTAAACCCTTTAGACAGAAATAGGAGCCCCGCGAAGCGGGGCTCCGTCGACCTGCTTATTAACCCTAACCCACGCCGACCGACGTCAGGGGCACCCCGAGGTTTGGTTGGTTACAGAAATAGGAGCCACGCTAAGCGGGGCTCCGTCGAGCTATCTTGGCAGGTAGTAAGAAATTAAAAGACGTTTATAAATCTTTATGGCATAGAATAAAAAGGAAAACAAGTTCATTTCTACAATACTTTAAGAAACACAATTTGGTGAGCATTTATCCATTCTGGCAAGTATTTCGAATTTGTTGGTAGTAAAATAGGCACTTTTCTGGTAGGCGTTTAAATACAAGCCTCAAAAAAGCGTCCAAGATGCTGGGTTTTTGTCATAAGACTTGTACTTTACACTTTACACTTTGTAGTTGATATGTAGCAGAATACTGTGATATGAAATGGCGGCCGCACTCTGCTACGAATAGTTTGCGTCTAGAACACGTTCAAAAACGCTTTGATTGGCATCTAGCTGTTTCTGTTGGCATAGCTAAAAAGACATCTTCTTATAATAAAATAGCTTCAATTTCTTCAACACTTTAGAAGAACGAAGATGTTTAAAGGACGCAATGTTTGTATGTAAATTTCTTAAAGGAATTATCGACTAACCTCCACTGCTCGCACTCAATATCTTGCGTGCTCCTTCCGTCATGAATTGCGCATAGACCTGTTACTACTCTTTATCCTCCACAGAGAAAATCTGTATAGCATATAACTGTCTATATGCTAGGTTTTGCAAGGTTTTACTATGTAATAGCGATCTAATCGATTTACACTTTGATTCCCTAAGCTGAAATCTAAAATTCTTGACTGTTTGTCTGATTTGTTATGAAACCTTTATGATGATTTTTGAATCTAGCATATTTTTCCCCGGTATTAAGATTGCTTGAAAACTTGTCATGTACCAAAGTTTTCAATTAACATAATTTAATTTGGGTAATGTGGTGTTTACCTTAAAGTACCTAATTAATCCACTGTACTAAGTTTTAATTTCATATTTTTTTAAAGATATCTGTTGTGTAAGCCATTGTTGGTAGTCCTAAATAAATAAATAAGTTCATTTATTTGAAAAGGAAACTGAAAAGCGAAAAATAAAAAACTTTTTTACAAAAAATTAAACCGACGAAAAAAGAAACTGAAAAGCAAAAAATAAATCTTTCAGTCTAACTAAGCTCTTAAATTAATGTAAATTACAAATTTTGAGTCGGCGCCAAACATACAAGGCGCCATGAAAACTTATGGCAGCTTGATTGATCGTCGTTAATCGATCTGCGGTGATTGTTTGGCGCCGACTCAAAATTTGTAATTTACATTAATTGTAAGTGGCTTCCGCGTTTGCAACCTACTGCATCGTAACCTATTGCAGCATGACTTCTGTGGTTGCAACATATTTCATATAACTGGCTATCAATTTTCGATCTGAATTCTTTCAAATGATGCAAAAATTATTAAAAAATACTAGAGTTGCAGAAAATTAGAAACGGTTTCAGGTCGATTTTTATAAATTTCCGTCTTACCAATCCTATTTGAGTCAAGCAGTTTCTTTCGTATCTAATACCTAATATTACTGCCGCAATTTGTTCACTGTCAACCAAATTTTTTATCTTTACACATTTATGATGTAATATTTCATCGAACCTGGTGTAGTACTAGTTAAAAAGGGCTGCAGCTGCCGGGTCTTTCTTCCGGGTATCGGACTATCTACGAGGCTTGCGAGCTGTTTGGTCGCTGTTACTAGCCGAATAGGATTCTTGGAATTCGAGACTGGAAAGTCCTTTCTGGTGCGCAACATTTGATCGTCGTGTCACCTGTGATTCCGTCGAGGCACGCAGTTCTTCGGGGCTACGGTTCGTCAGCATCCAGGAAACTACCTAGGACACCATCCAGAAAACCACTCGTCTCCACTCACGCGTCCGACAGGCGGATCTACATTCCGGTTGACCGTTGACCCTCGCGCGGTTGAAATTGACATTTATATACAAAGACGAATTGATCCATCGCATCGTTTCAACCAATTGAACGTCTATTTTCATTCTAAATTGCCACAAATTGTAACATCGTATTCGAGACTCCGAATGAAATCGTTTGGCATTCCCCTTGCCGATTAATGGGACTTTTACTATTACCATCACCGTTCTATCTAAGAGGATGGCAATAAAGGACGTCCTTCCGGATTGCACAATAAATATTTGTTCCGATCCGACCCCGAAGGTCATGCGGGCAAAATAGGGTTGAGCAAATACTTACCGTTAAAATAATACAGGAATTTCTCGATTGCCGGGTGTTGGGAATCTGTGATTCTGTTAAGTGTTTGGGGACTTGGACACAGATGAAATTAATATCTAATTAGTGAGTACACAGGTAATGTTTGTATAAGTAAACAACCGTTCGAATGCCTAAGAATTAAAAACATATTAAATTATTAATTTCATGATATCCTCTAATAGATTTAATTTAACAGCATTGGATACCTAGGGCTGTTTTTTCAGGAATTAATATGACAGTTTGTCAGTTTTTCTATAGAAACCATTATGTCAAACCGCCATTTTTAATCTTTAGAAAGTTATCTTGCTGTTGAAAAATTGGCCCTTAGTAAAACGGGACAAAATATTGTTGAACAGACTTGTAGTTCCCAAATTTAGAATCAAACTTTGCAAAAAAAGCCACAGAAAATTAAACCCAACTATGTGCAAATACCACGGTATCACAGTTTCGACAAACGGTCTTGTAATTTACATAATCGGCGCGCCACGCAGTCGGATTGGTGGCTGCTGTGAAACGATCCATTCACGCTTCAAACGCTTCCCTCTTCTGTGAACTACAATATTGCCTCTTAGGACAATGATCATACATACTCACGCCTTCTTCCCATGGGGGTAGGCAAAAACTACAAAACGCCACGTTACGTTTACGTTCATGCTCGGATATTGTTTGTTATTTTCCCCAAAATAGATTGATAAGGTCTTTTAAAATCACAGAGCACGTAGTCACCGTGCCGACAAACTCAATTACATTAACAAGGTTCAAAACAGCGCGTTGCGTTTGATGTTACTTGAATCGAATGTTCACCAAAATAAAAGTAATATTGCTGTTTTAATTAAATTAAAAAATGAATGCAAGGCTCAGTGGAATAATTTGTAGGTATTTCTTTAGTTGATTGAATTCCCTTTGTTGTGTTTACCACGTTGAAGGAAGTATTCGAGTAGGTAAATTAAACAACAATTCACTGTACAACAGCAGAGGTCACAGTTCCGCATCGTTCGGGCGCCAGCAAGCAAGTGACCACTCTACGGGCGTGCGCCGGCGCTGCTGCGCTAGTTTATTATGTCGGTACGCTACACTCTTTATTATCTTTACATAAAATAATGATGGTTTACGCTGAACATTTTGAGAATTAAGCGACGAAAAATATTTTTTGAGCTCTGGATTACGATTATTTTGACATGATACTATTTTATTTTTATGACATATTTTTGAATACGTCTTTTTTTTGAACATTTGACAATACACTCAATTTTTTTTAGGACTAATATATACCAATACGTCTGACCGTGTGACAAAAACCTGAGTGATTTCAGTATCCTTCGTTTGGGCAGCAGCGCCTTTATCAGTTACACATTTTGTTTATATAGAAAGTGTCTCTGTGCTAAAAATAAACCTATAGCTACATATTACATTGACAGGTACAATATTCGGTTACTGGATGATACTATGATTATAGGATTTCTTGACCCAATTGCCCCAGCTTTTCCGAACAGAGAATCAAATCGAAAGGCTCAAACACAGTTTCATTTTCATTCAATTGGATGACGATTGCCAACATACGTAACAACAGAAACACACCAAGTAATAAATTAAATTGTCACCACTCTTCCTAATAAATGATAGAATAAACTAATCTCAATCATAACTTAGACCGGCATCAAGTTCTCACATTCATACAATAACTCACTTTGCACAAGTTTCTATTGAATTTGCGGCAAATAAGGAAATAGTTGGTTCTCAAGTGAGGACGAACTAGTTTCCTAGTTACTAGTTTATAGTCTGTTTTACTAAATTAAGCGGTTTAAGTCGACCATCCACTGCTACGTAGGACGTACGTTAGCTGCACGATTAGTTTGCCAACCATGCAGTCGTGCGTAGTGTGGCCGTGGGTCGCAGTCGACGATTCCATCTACATTTTTATAAAAAGCGAAATTTATTACCTACACGTGCGTAGCTTAGCCGTGGGCTGATGTGGAGCGGCGCCTTTAGTTATAAGCGTGTTCGCAAGTTTGTCCGAAGTTGCAACGGTATCAAGCGCATGAGCATACTTGCAAATTTCTTTGTTTCTTACAAACTTTGGAAAGTTTTCGTTTAATTTGCATATAGAATAGAATATAGGTACACCATAAAAATTACAGATATAAAAGTAGAAATTTTACATAGGGTGACACAATGGGCGGTCTTATCGCTAAAAGCGATCTTTTACAGACAACCTTTGGATGGATTCAAGGTAGAAGGAGAGACAATAATGCAGGTAGTCAGTGGTGTACCATTTACATATACAACAAATACATACATACATAAAACATATACCTATCTACATAATATAATATATACAATAATAAACATGAAACAAGAGAAAGATAAGTGTAATGTATTAAATACAACTTTGTTTTCAGTAACATATGGCGGAATTTCGATTATGTTATGTATCTATTTTACACTGATTTTTGTGATGGTATCAAAAGCATAATGAGGATTTGCAGATCCATAGGAAAATAAACATTCTCCCTTTAATGGCGCTATGGCATCATAATTATTTTGATAATGAATACGGCTGGCTTTTCGTAACATCCATGATATCTAAAATGCTAGCTGACCCGACAAACGTTGTCTTGTTCAAAAATTCGTGCTAAATCCTATAAAAAAAGCGCTTTCTGATTTTCTATTTGGCTATTATTGCATTTTTTTCCATAAAAACCTAATTCGGATTATAGAGGTATGCGGAACAGGGTGTAAAGTTTACTCAGCCTCTATAGAAAAGAGAGGATCATCCGACCAGATGGGTGTTGTGTCAGGTTGGCAACTGCCCGACGTTTGATGCCGAGACGTTGCCGCGTTGTATATATTCTAGTTGCGCGGTAAACTCTGTTTGCGCGATGCAGGATTTTTGCGTGACCTCAGCGTGACGCGTAGCTTGCATGTGGCGTTCTAGATGCCGCTGCAGGACTATTACGAATATTTTAAAACATAAAATTGCCAAATCGGTCAAGCCGTTCTCAGATGATGCGCTTACCAACGAACATCGTTTCATTTTTGTTTATACCTGTAGACTAGCTGAACCGACAGACATCCTATCCTTTCACTCATCACTCTCCTGTCCATGAACTAATTTGTATCGGATCGGTGCAATATGTCTTTTTCTTCCATACTTATCTATAAGTCGTCATCTCGGTAGTCATCCCCTTTCTAACCATGTCATCATTCACACAGTCCATCCATCGTTTTTTGGTCTTTCCCTACTCTTATAGCCATCAATATTGATACTCCAAACTTTCCTCACGACATTTTCCAAATTTCTCCGTATCATATGCCCATACCATGATAACCGACACACAACTTTTCTGTTATCGGTGTCACTTTCAGACTTCCTCTTATGTACTCATTTCTTATTCTATCCATTCAGACCACATGTCCATCCCATCATTCTTACAAATTTTCCATAGAAAATGCACTATCAGTTTTTCCGAATTTTAAAACAAAAAGTCAAATCGGTTCAGCCGTCCTGAAGTGATGCGCGTGTCAACAAACAGCTTCAAAGGGTGCCAACGGAACCCAGGCTCCGCTGTCCATCCATCCGTCCGTCCGTCTGTCTGTCAGCGGTCTGCATCTCATGAACCGTAATAGGTAGACAGTTAAAATTTTCACAGAGTGTGCATTTCTATTGCCGCTATAACAACAAATAATAAAAATAAAAGAATTTTAAAAAATAACGAGGTCAACATACAAGTTTTTTTTTTTAATGTAGCGATAAAAATTGTACGCTGGTACCCCTATAGGGGTTCCGTACCAGTGTAGGAGTCCGACTCGCACTTAGCCGGTTTTTATTACATAGATTATGGGAACACCAGTTCATCCAATGAATTACATAATTAACCTAGACTAAACTTCTTCCCAACTGACGTATTCTCAAGCTATTTAAAAGCATGCGTGTTTGTTAGTGAGTAGCATGCTTATTTATAACATGCTCTCCGTGTGTGTAAAATGATCATGCTCTTTTCGTATACACAAATGCTAATTATGTGCTATTAGGTAGCATATTTTAGCCGAAAAACGTCCATTGCTGGTGATAGGCATCCCCCAAGCACCACCACCTCGTCCGGTTCTGTGCTTCTCGTATCCAGTGGATTCCAGCGGCCTTCACCAGGTGGACGTCTTTCGGTTGAAATGACGAAGATGAGGATAAGGTAGCATATGCTCGAAATTAGCATGCTTTTGTTTGTATTCCAGGCTTTATAACACGCTAATGCAGATATAAAAATGAGGGCTAACGCGCTTGAGTTCGCCGCTAGAGGCGCTGGTGTAGAGTAAGGTCTCTAGATGTCAAATGTACTGAACGTTCACTGTTTACGGAGGTTTTTATCACGGATTTTAACTAATGATTCATCATGGTTGTAATGGTTTTGACTTTCCTGATTCATTATGGCTTAAGATTTTAATTACAAAATTAGGATCAAATTTGGTAGCTCTTGAAGGAAGCATAATATTTGTTTGCTTCATGCTTGCCAATTTTAGGAACATTATAATCTAAATATTCATTTGAAGTTTTAAAATGTAATAAAATAAACATATGATAGGTTCCTGGGTACATAAACATATCCAAAACATATAATAAAAGTACTGACAGGAGCTTACTCGCCAGTGGTGCCAACTGGTGAGCACAAAAACGATAGCCTCTATTTAAATGATCTTTGCAATAAAATGTCAAATCGCTACAAATAGTTCTAAATTCAAAAACTAGTCACACCAAAAACATGGCAGCCAGCAATAAAGTCTACTCCACACAAACAAGCGATAGATCACCGACTAACTACATAGAAGACAATTTATACGTAGTACGCAGTTTGCTGGCGTGATAAACACCCGATGAAGGCAATTAAGGTGTCGACAGAATGCTTACGTTGTGGTTTCGTTCGGTATAAAAGTTCGTGTGAAGCGAAAAACGCGTGCGAAACGCTTCTGAAGGTTTTACATGTACCTACTTAGTGGAGTAGATAGTATGAAGGGTGGGTTATGGTAGTCAGCTATTTTGTTGGGTGTGCCGTGTAAGAGGTTGATCTAAGTTGAGTTATAAGCACGTGTCTACTATGTTGACGGAGCGATAAACTCGGCTGATGGTTGTTTAATTGTTTATTAAATCAAAATAGCGTATCAAGCCAGAAACACACAAACTAAAAAAGAAATAAAAAAATGTTTATTCTGCACAAACAAGACGCATATTACAAAAAAATAAACAGAATATTGGAACGAAGTTCCTTATCGCGCGTTGTGAAAGGGGGCTAGACGGAAAAAATTCTTACGAAAAGTTGTCACGACACTTTTTGCTATAGTAAGCTATTGTAAGCTGTGCGGCGTCGCATGTTTCTCTGTCTGTCTCTCTCTCTCTCTTATAGAAAGCAAGCCAGATATTTTCATTTCTATTTCGAATTAGAATTTAAAAAAAATATTTTTTAAAATATTAAAAAAAAAAAAAAAAAAAAAAAAACTCTTATAGAAAGCAAGTCAGATATTTTCATTTCTATTTCGAATTTGAATTTAAAATATTTATATTTTAAAATATTTAAAAAAAAAAAAAGTATTTTATTTTATTTTATTTTTATTTAAATTTAATATTGGAACGAAGTTCCTTATCGCGCGTTGTGAAAGGGGCCTAGACGGAAAAAATTCTTACGAAAAGTTGTCACGACACTTTTTGCTATAGTAAGCTATTGTAAGCTGTGCGGCGTCGCATGTTTCTCTGTCTGTCTCTCTCTCTCTTATAGAAAGCAAGCCAGATATTTTCATTTCTATTTCGAATTTGAATTTAATTTTTTTACTTTTTAAAATATAAAAAAAAATAATTAAATTTAATATTTTCATTTCTATTTCGAATTTGAATTTAAAATTTCAAAAAAAATCTATATAGCCATATCATAGTTACGGTATCTAATAACTCTAGACATTTTTCTTTTGTAGTACTCTCAGTTTTTTTTTTTTTTTTTTTCTCATAATAGTATGAGAAAAAAAAAAATAGAATTAGCAACAAATTGAGCTAATGTTACATTTTCAAGAATTTCAGGCCTTTTTTCGTACTTATCGAACCAATTTTCCTTCCATATATTTGTACATTTTAATTCAAATTTTATTACAATTCCTTCACTAATTAATCGAAAGGAACTTCGTTCCATCCGGGTGTCCCTTGACACCTCTCAAGTTTTTTTTATATATACACTGATAAAAAGTTCCCAAAAGCCTCGTATTTAAAACGTTAAAAGTTTGACAATGTTGTCCATTGCTTGATGTCAGGGCAAATCAAAAACCAAAGACAATATCAATGCTATGGTTTCCTAAAACAGCGGTGGCCGTTACATAATGGCCACAGTGGCGGCTTTCATGAAAATGATGGCAGAGGGGTTTGACTTTACAGTTTTAAAAAACGCTCTTTAGGAAAACACATCAAATTACTTTCATAATCAACGTTTCAATGACGTCATTCGCCGGTAAATTTTTGACGCTATGTGGCGCCGCTCTTCTAACCGTAACTTTAGCTCCACATTGAATAGTAATTAACCATTTGTATGCCGAACGTAGATCCACGCAAGACACAATGGCTTTTTGATTGTGTCTGTAATTACGGCATTCAACCGGAAAAAACAACCGGAAAATATCTCATGATAGGAAAAGTTTTTAGTGAAGGCTGTTATCGACGCGTTTCATTTAATGAGGGCTATCGCGCTTGAGTATGCCACTAGAGGCGCTAGTGTACAGTAAGGTCTATACATGTCAAATATATTGAACTTTCACTGTTTGCGGGATTTTTTATCACGGATTTTAACTAATGATTCATAATTGTGGTGCCATTTCTCATTAATTATGGCTTAAGAATTTAAATAAAAAGTAGGATCTAATTTGGTAGCACATGAAGGAAGAATAATATTTGTCTGCTTCATGCTTGCCAATTTTAGGAACATTATTATCTAAATATTCATTAGAAGTTTTCAAATATAAAAAAAAACATAATATGAATTTATGGCTACTTAAACATATCCAAAACATCAAATAAAAGTTTTGACAGGACCTTACTCGCCAGTGGCGCCAACTGGTGAGCACAAAAATGATAGCCCCCCATTGGAATAGGCTTCATGACATCACGTCCGCCACCTGACGGCGGGCAAGCCGCTCAGCAAACGAGCGTTTATGTATTTTAATGACATGTATGTGATTATATTAAATGAATATTATGTTAATCAGAGTTATTTTTCCAAAAGGGAAAGTCGCGAACGAAAAATATCAAAGACTGAGCGGGACCTAACTCATCACGCGACCGATAATCCTAGACGTTTCGTTAATCTAGGGGGTTTGCATTCTTCAACAGTCTGAGAAGTCTATTACTAAGAATGTTTATGGAGTTTCTTGCCCGTTCTTCTCCATAGAGATCTACGTTTTAGAACGGGCAACTACATAGCTTCAATTTTCTGACTAAAAGAAATGAAAGAAAATATGTTAATTTGCGGTAAAATATGATGCAAGAAAAAGACGCAAAAACAAAAAAGATAAAGTTGGAGGAAAATATGCGTCACATCCACGCAAAACAGCCATCGCTCAGCATTATGCTGCGACCCTAAGCGATACTACGCCACAGCCCTGGTTTTCAGCGACAGCTGGCGTCGGCGTTGACATGATGACGTCAACCGTTGCAACATAAAATTAGATACATAACAGGCAACTGACCAACTCCTTGACAATCCAAAAGTGTCTGTAAATGCTATAATTGAAATAAATGCTTTGAGAACACAAATATTTTTTAAAAAGAAATGAAACACTCTAACTACCTTACATTTCAATAAATTATTCAAACTACTTTCGAAGCTAACTCATGAACTGAAACCGCTGCAAAGAATGTGATTTAAATTCTTATTTATGACCTTCGCTTTAAGTTGAACGGTGCCAAGAGTTAGCAATGAAAACATCGCAACCTTGACCGTTACATAATGCATTCTGTGCTGTGCTCCACTTAAGAGTTAGTCCAGGTAAAAAGCTGAGGGGATGAAAATTCGTAGGTAGACATTTTACTCTTTTTTTCAGACTAGCTTATTTCATACAAACAATGCAGTGGTTTTTATAGAAACTATTTTGTTATTTCATGTACTTATGAGGATAAGGCTCATCTATACTAAGACTTAATAATATTATAAAGAAGTAAAATTTCTTTGTGTGTATGTAGGGCGTAATCTCTGGAAGTACCGGTTGGATTTAAAAAATCTTTTCGCATTTGATAACCCAATTCTTGAGAAAGGCTATAGGTTATTTAATATCACGCTAGGATCCTTAGGAGCGGAGCAAAAAGAAAAAAAGTCAGAAAGAACGCTAATCGTAAACGAAGTACCTAACAGCGCGGGCAGGCGATGCGATGCGACGGGGGTACAAGAAATTTTACGCGTACGAAGTCACGGGCATAAGCTAGTATTGTTATAAAATTGATAGGTTTAATACGCTGCATTTAAAATAATGACATCACAACAATAATATAATCAACACTCTGGTAAAATACAAATAGAATTAGTTACTGACTGCCTCATTGGTCTAATGGTCGCAAGCGCTACTGCTGAGCATCAGGTCCCGGGTTCGATTCCCGGGTCGGGCAAAGTGTTATTGGGTTTTTCTATCTCGAATTTCTCGGTAGCAGCCCGGAGTTTGGATTTGTGCCCGGTTGATTGCAAGACTCGCCCCCTATTACATGAGACTTAAACATAACTGGCAACATGTGGGTGTACTATAAGTATAGGTACCTCTGCCCATCCCTTCGGGGAAACAAGGCGTGATGGTATGTTATGTAAAATTAGTTAAATAATCCTACAATATTTACGTCAGATTGTTTACTACAAAGTCTTTGAAAAAATATCTACCGTGGAGGTTTCAAATCATAAGGATAAACGATCTTCATTCAGTAAGTTATAAAGTAACATTTTATTATTTATTTTTTATTCATTTTATTATTTAACGATCTTCATTCAGTGAGACATTTTATTATTTTATTCATTTTATTATTAAACGATCTTCATTCAGTAAGTTATTATGTAACATTTATATTTTAAAAAGTGTATGGTTTAATGAAGATGCGTGTTTCCTAAACATAATGTTGGTGCGTGATTAGATCTTGAAGTTAGTTTTAGTTTGTTTCATCAGTCATGAGGGATAATCAGATAGTGAGTAGTCCCCGTTTGATGGATATCGACTTTTTATTGCAACTTAAAACGTGTTACTGATCTGACTTTACTGCCTCGTTAGTCTAGTGGTCGCAAGCGCTACTGCTGAGCATTAGGTCCTAGGTTCGATTCCCCAGTCGGGCAAAGTGTTATTGGGTTTTTCCATTAGGAATTTCTTAGTAACAGCCCGGAGTTTGGAAGTTGGTGGTGTGATATTCCCGTGCTTCGGAAAGCATGCTAAGCCTTTGGTCCTGCGCCTGATCTCTCTCCGGTTGTGTTGGGTTGCCAAAGATACATAATGTTTGGACTTTAAAAGAGACTGTGACCTCTGAGTTTGTTTCGGCCTTTCTGCTCAGAGTAGTCAGATAGGAAACACCGACCCCATCTAAATAAGAATAAAAAATATTAAACTCAAACTCAAACTCAAAGCATTTATTTCAAATAAACCAATTACAGGCACTTTTGAATTGTCAAGGGGTCGGTCAGTCAGAAAGATGAAGCTAGTTACCCATTCCAAAGCGTAGTAGGTACCTATGGAGAAGAACGGGCAAGAAACTCCATGGACACTCTTTTAAATCAAAAAATGGTTACAAAATATTGATTACATCGTTCATGTTGAAAGTATGCATGTGAGAACGATGCAGAACGTTAAAAGCGTCCGTAATAAAAAAACAAAAGCAATTCAAATATTAAATTAAATTAAAATAAGCTAATAATTAAATTATTGATGTGTTAAAGTATTTGTATTGACCTACTAACTCATTAGATAATTTGGAATAGTCTTTTTGCTCTTCAAGCTGACATGTAAATATTTGTTTATGGTGTTTTATTGTGTTCCGTGTTCTTATGACTTTTATTTTTTGATTATTCTTTTTCGTTTAAATCGCTATTAATTTATTGACATAATGGTTCATTATTTTATGTTTTTATGGAATTTTACATTAAAAAAACGTAATTTTAATTGAATAAGTACATGCAGTATTATTTGTACATCTAATACTGTTGTTAATATTAATGTTTCATGCTGGATTATATTCGAACGCAATTTAAATTGTGTCTGAATAAACAAATTGCATTGAATTGAAATTGAAAATACAGAAATAAAAATAATTTATCATCAAGCTTAATTATATATATAATATATTGAAATTAGGCTGACGATAAGACGTGTAGATTTTTCTCTTATGAAGGAATATTAAAATTACTTCAACAAACGAGCTATTGAAGTTATTCTACTACTCCATTAATAAACCATTGGAAACCTAAACATGAGTAGAATACAAGCTACACTAAAATAAAATAAAATCCACTTCGATTCCTAGCGTTAACCGCTCGTTAAACCCGTTGGTAATGCTTAGGACCAACGGGTTAAGGCTCCCACTAACAGGCGTGACGCGACAGCGCGTCGCGATTTTGTTAGAACAATTCCCATGAAGTTTTAATAGAAATTGTTCTACTAGAGTCGCGTCGCGCCTCTCTGTGGGAGCCTTTAGTCACGTTAGCTGCCGGTCGTAACATAAATACTGGTAATGAAACATTTATTTAACGTTTCCTCTATGGGTTGAACGTGTATCTATTCAACAGTAGTAGGATCTAAGATGTATTTCTTAGTTTTGGATCTATGTTGAAATAAGCTTCTTATAGATATTTTTGATTATGTCATTGTATGGTCATAAATATGATGCGAAGGATTGAGGAAAGTTTTGAAAATTTGTAAATGGCTATAAGAGGAGACGAAATTAAAAAAAATGATGCAAACTCAAACTCAAAGCATTTATTTCAAAAAAAAAAATTATATAAAATATAATTATATATTATATGTATACAATTTAAAATATAATATATATTTTAAATAAACCAATTATAGGCACTTTTGAACTATCAAGCGGTCGGTCAGTCAGAAAGATAAAGCTAGTTGCCTATTCCGAAGCGTAGTAGGGGTATCAATGGAGAAGAGCGGGCAAGAAACTCCATGGACACTTTTAAATCAACATAATATAGTTACAAAAAAAATGATTACATCATTCATGTTGAAATTATACATGTGAGAACGATGTAGAAAGACGTGCAGATTAAAAGGGTCCGTAATAACAATTCAGAAATTAAATGTAGCCGTGGCAGCTAGGACATGACCAGTCCCTACTGACGGCGCCCGTTCACGAACATGACGTATGAAGATGCAGATGAATGGATAGTGTGAAAGATGATCTGGCTATAAAGGGAGTGATTTCAAATGACGGCATAAATAGTAGAATGGAAGACAAACACATGGTGCGCTGACTAACATTCGACTCACAAACACGTTTGTGACCAATTCTGTCATGATTTGCAATTATAGTGTATAGAGGCACTATGAGGAACAGGGTGTAAAGTGTACTCATACTCTATTGAAAAAAGAGGATCCTCCGACCAGACGGGTGTCGTATCTGGTGGGCAACTGCCCGACGTTTGATGTCGGGACGTTGTGTATATGCTAGTTGCGCGGCAAACTCTGCTTACGCGATGCAGGATTTTGCGTGACGTCAGTGTGACGCGTAGCTCGCATGTGGCGTTGTAAATGCCGCTACAAAATCAACAAAGTTCACCACAACATCCAGTTCTATCCGGTTCCTCACTGTACATAGACTTATTAACATTCTACACAAGTACATATTATGACGTAATCTCACTTAAATTCCCCCAATAAACTAGGACATTACTCAATGTAGTTGCAGAAACTAATAGCCAGTTCCAAAACTGCGGCATTGTTAGAAATGATTTAGACATTAATTAATAATTTACCTAACAAGACAAACTAATTACCCTGGCCCGAACTGCGAAATATCCGACTAAGCTTAAATTAGTACGCTTACGAGGCTATGGTAGGGGTGGTCCTTTCATCCTTTGCATTTAATGAGGAAAAGCTTCGATTGCAGAGTTTTGGCATTGAGGCTAGAAAATGTTTAAAAGTGGAGCTTTGTATAGACGATTATTGTTACTCATACCTATCTCTTAAACAGAAATTCAGATTGAGAAAGCACTGTTTTTATTAAGATACAGACAGGGCTTTCTTAATTTGAAATTACGACATATGGCACCGGTCCCACTGCGGTCGAGGAAGCGACTAGCTATCAGCGATTTTAGGCTCCCGCAAACCGGTACGACGTAACAGCCCGACACAAAGGCGCCGCCCGTCGCGCGGCACGCGGTGCCTTTGTGTCACGCTGTCGCGTCGCGCCAGTGTGCACGAGACTTTTCTCGACCATGAAACTTACAAAAGATTGTAGGTCCCGTGCATGTAAGTAAAATACAAACATATGTGTATAGATGATCGTTGACTAATCACCGCGCCAGTGAGTACTCGTATGTCGTAGCTACTCCCGCTTGGCGAGCAGAAAACTCGCTGAGGGATCAGGCTTGGTACATTTGCATATCAGCGAGTAATCGTTCATTGCCGTCGGTGGGACAGATGCCTATAACTGTACACTGCCGGACATATAGTTTGTAACGTTATGATTAGCCGGAGGGCGAATTGTAAGGCATGTATTATAAAGGGAATAATAGATAACACAAAGGAAAAAACGTGTGAAGGCGTAGGAGCTACAGGTCGACTTCAATTTCGCGCGACTGGGTGACGCTCGGAGTCAGCAACCGAATCAGCAGGATGCAGCAGGATCGGCAGGCAGTAGTGGAGCTGGACGATGATGGGGCTGCGGTATCTTACGCTGAATAGGATTAGGAGGAGCCCTGTGTGGTCATCATCCCTGTTTAGAGGAGGAAAAGCCTTTATTTATAAGTAACGCTTCGTTCGCGGCTTCGGTGAAGCGCTTTATGATGCTTTACGCTGGCAGAAAAGCCGGGTTAGTGTCTTACACCACGCGAGTGCTACGCCCTGACGTCGGAGGCAGCACTTCACGCTCGGCAGAAGGAGTGTCCTGACGTCCTATGACACGCGGATGGAGCGCCCCAGCGTCGGAGACCTCCCTGTTCAGGAGTGGTCGGCTGCGGCGTTTTAAACACTACAGTCCTGCGTCCGTGGAAGAACTTTTTGAGGCTTGAGGACGTTTTGAAGCTTGACGACTTCTTGAGGGTTTGGAAATTAAAAGTCTATATTGGATTTTAGCTGGTAGGCTCCAGACTATAAACTATCTCTTATCTTTTTTCCTTTTATCTTTCTTTTTCTATCTTTCAATATTCGATTGCCAGCTAGTAATAACACAATTTGATAACCAACCTTGGCCTCAACACTCAAACTTTATAATACTGGCATAAGATTTTATCTAGCAACAATTTGAAGAAACACATTGTTCACATGATTACGTCAAAAATATCAAAAACTAATAAGAAACTAAGCTAATTAAACGTGGGACGAGTATCATAAAGATAATACCACAACTTCTGCATTCAGCAATTGTATGTATTTGGCTACAGTTCATAAAACACGCACAGTACACAAACATAAAAATACAAAAATGGAATGCTTTCATGGTGTGTGCCTCACGGCTGCGCCAAAAAGGTTAATTTCAGTGGTATTACCAGACAGATATATGCTGTCTGTCGCTGGTATTCTAATAAACCTTCAGGGACTAGTGACGGATGTTTAACAGTTTCAAACAATATATCCAGTCTATTGCCACTTCAGAAAGAAAGAAAGAGAGTAAAATAGGTTTATTAACCACTTATACTTCAGCTTCCTTATTCTAACGTTGCAGTTGACAACCCTCAATCATTTCTCAGCTGATACATACTAATTAGTAGACCAGTCCTAAATGTATTAAATGTTTAGGTAATATTCGAGTAGCATATTAATACAGTGTGTCAAATTAATCAAAACTGCACTCAGATCTTCATAATTATATTTGAATATGAATGCGCTTTCGAAGTGCACGTATAGTATAGTTTACCGAACTGGTGTCCGCAACTCCTCGTCCAAGTGCGTATTTTTTCAAAATGCAAGTTTGGACTGATATTCGGGTTTTGGTCACCAATTTGGACTAATGATCACGCCAAAATAACAGTTAATAATTTTGGAAATAGAATAAACAAGTATGATATTTCACCAGTGAATGGTGAAAAATGATATTGTCTGGCCGGACAAGTCCCAATGATTAACGTCGGGCTTCTGAATTTATTACTTTTCTGCCAAATATTACTTGTGTGATTTAGGATTACTTGTCGTGATGGAGCTGTAGCCACATCTACAACTTGTAGTACGCTAGCTGACTACGTAATACTCAAATACCTGTAGTGGTTACCCAGTAAAAAACTAAATGTCCTGCAAAACACGTCGACATTTTGAAATCTACACAACATCACTTCAGATAACACAAACCATATCTTTCATAGCCAAGGACCCTTCCATTGCTCGGACAAACGACATAAAAAAATAATAGCAATAGTGCAATTTAGTAAGATGCCGTAAATCGAGGTCCATTGTACTAAGAGAGCTAGAGGAGGTCATAATCAACAAAATTATATTACCGAGAGAGCATCCCTTGGTAAACGACTTGAGTAAAATCTAGACAACCCGGCAGCGGTTGAAGTTATAAGAAATTGCGGATTTCTATTATTTTTACGGACAGCTTTTGCAATACTTCTTCTGTATCTGGTTGGTCTTTTTTCAGCATTTGGGATCCAGATTACAAATCAAAATATTTTATTTCACATAAACTAGGTCAGAAACTAGGTGCACGGTTCCAATTGGTTGTTTCCTATGGAGTAGGGCCGGCAAGAAACTCCACGGTTACTCTTTCAAAAATAAGGGGCTTTTACAATATTTCCAATTACAGTGTTGATAGATATAGGAGGAAAGTGTAGGCCTGTCAACAAGTAACAGGTACTCAACAAAATATAAAAAGGTCCACAAATCTACAGTCTACAAGTGAGGTCTACAACGTCCTCACATTCACAAAATATAGAAGAATCTATATAAAAATAAAAGCCTATTTAGACCAAATGACATGATTGCCATTACTACTGTAACAAATCGGAATGAAAATCCTATCCACAAAAGCCATAAAGTTGAAATAAGAATCCGAGGTATATAATGTCAAATAATGAGATTATGTCAAAGAAGTAAGTAAAAAAAAACAAAAAACTTAGTAATTTGGGAACAGTTAATAGACAATTACTTAGTGATGCCGTTAATGTGGTACCAAGGTTTAACAATGCAGTAGTTATTATTGTTTAGTCAGTAACTACTAACGGTCTTCCAATAGCCTTTCCCGAACTACATTGGGATCGGCTTCCAGCTTAACCAGATGCAGCTGAATACCAGTATTTTACATGGAGTGACTATACCTATCTGAACTTCACAAGTTACTGGGTAACACGATAGCCCTTGATAAGACTGGTTGTCAGACTTTCGGGCTTCTAAAATACAAGGTATTCCAAATTCAAACAATATAAAAATATTTTGAGGTAAAACCAGTTGCCAGATTTAGACTAATAATTGGTCGTAGTTTAGCAGAAAAGACTCAACCCGCAAAAAGTAATTTTTGAGTTATCGAGGTTTTAAGTTTATGTGTGTACGAGTATTGCTGTAATGATGTTACAGTTGAAATATTTTGGTTGGAGACAATTTTGTTATATTAAATATAGACCTGCTTCTTTCAAGTTGAATTTATTAAAAACTGCTTGGGTAGTTTGGGTTATTACAGTGGTTTGTAGAAAAATACCCGTCTTTATGTGGGTTGGTTCGCATCATTAAAAAATCAACCTTGTCTTTGTAGTATAACGGATCTTTTTTGCTGAGTGAAAGAACAAACTTTTAGGACCTCTTTGGCATACATAACTCATTTTTGAATATAGTGTGGGTTGAGTCCTTTCTGCTAAACTACGTCCTTCATTCCGAAAGGATAGTCATCTAAACTGGAAATGTCATGTAGAAACTATCTGTAAAAAACCAAAAAAGTATTCTTATGCGCTTTCTAATCTTGCAAAAATAGCAGAGGAGTAGTTTTAATAGCATACAAAGTCGATGTCTATTATATATAACTTTATTACATTTTAATTTTATGTTTTTTTTTGGTTTAACATATTGTTATGATAATTGAATGAAAAAACGAATGTTTTTTTATGTATTCATTTGTTATAATTTATTTTATTCAGTTCTATGTACTAATTTTGAAAGCTTTGATGTATCTATTACTAATTAATTCAAAATTATAATTAGAACATTTGTGCACCGTTGATCTGTTCTATTTTGCTTACCTGTGTTCTACAAATCAAAATATTTGAATTTGGATTTTGAATTTGATCAATAGATTGACGGGTGAATTGAGTCATTATTAAGCTGCGACTGGGCCTATGATAAAACGATTTGTTTAAGTTCAGAACTAGTTTCTATAGTTATAAAGTTAGTTCAAATATAGATAGGATTGACCACAGCCTTGGTTGCCCTCTGAGGAGTCTCAAATTATAAATAGGGATCAATCAATCGAGGTTTGACAAGTAGACTTCGGTATTAATCTATCGATCTGCAAAGCCCCTTGTTTAATCACCCGACTGGCTCAGCATAGACATAATCAGCTTCTAATGGTCCAGGCCTCCTCTCTGTGAGAGGGAGTGGGCTGTGAGCCACCCCGCGGACACAGTGCGGGTTATCAGATTTAACCTGTCTTCGAATTTGTGGGTTTCCTCACGATGACTTCCTTCACCGTTTTGAGAGCAGTGGCCGATAAAATAAAGTAAAGTGCCTACATGGGTTAGATAAAACAGACGACTTACAACTCTTAAGTCGGGGCTATTACCACTGGGCTACCACTGCTCTAGAGGGAGAGGTTTTTTATAATTTTCAATCTAGCAGCAAATACATGTGTAAAACATGTGTGTTTCGTAAAATCTCCTTGACTGTAGGTACTGTTTGTATCTGGCTGGTGTATACCATAGATGACATTTAAAAAAATATTTTTTTTAAGTAAAAACAATTTCCCGCCATTATTCAATTGTTTTTATGTCCGTGAAAATGAGTGAATCTGTCGAAGAAATTCGATACATTTTGAACTTTTGTTATAGAAATGGGAAAAAATGTGACACAAGCCGCAAAAAAAGTAACGCTTATGGACTTAACGCAGTGTCAGTAAGAGTAGCACAAAGTTGGTTCAAGTGTTTTCAGTCCGGGAATTTAGATGTCAAGGATGCTACTCGCTCTGGTCGCCCTGTTACGGGTAAAGTCCATGTCATTTTTGAAAAAGTGGAGCAAGATCGGATTAGTAGTTAGTGAAGAGTTTGAGGTTGACCACAACACAGTTTTGACCCATTTAAAAAAGTCTGGGTATACAAAAAAGCTCGAAAATTTGGATGCCACACGAGCTCTTAGTCTTGAATTTGTATACAAAATACGAAAGAACTTTTTCCTACGTACATAGCTTTGGGAAAAGTAGCTAATATGTTATTCTAATTATCTCATTATCATTTTTATGGTGTGTCCAGTTTCAAATAACTGGCAGTGCATTTATTTCATGGCTACTTATTTGTTTAAAAGTAGCAATTTATATTTAAATGATTTTCCTTATTTGTCTCTTAGCTCTACTTAATATGAATTAAGAATCTTTTTAGTACTTTAATTATTATTTATCAAAAAATGTTTTAGTAGCTATAATTAATTCTTGAAGCAAAAATAATTATGATTAGTTTTTTCATCCTTATTGCTTTGAGTGCTCTAGCTGTTTTCTTTTTTTGTTTATTTTTTAATTATACGGCCAGTATTAACACACAAGTAGGTAAAGGTCTCCCTCATAGCTTTCGTTCCTTGTGTGTTGCCTTTACCTTTCTATTATAGTATTTTGATTTGTTTTTCAATGTTCTTTTCGAAATTGTGCTTGACCATTATCTTTAATCTCTATCCACCTTCTTTCGAAACAACACCAGTTCAACTTCGAAAAAAAAAACTATTCACCATCTATTCTCTCTTTAAGATTAATTTCCCTCAATTGCGCCACCAGCTTAGGGTCCTGCGACATAATTATCTGCCCAACACAAGCGTGAGATTAGGGGGACTATTTCATTATATTTTTCCGAGGGATTTCTTTTTCAGCCCTTCAGAGTTGGGACGAGTGAAATTAATGTATCTTGTGGATGGCAACCATGCTTATACGTGACTGGGTTTGGGACGGTATTGCTAAAGCTGTGATTTTGGGAAGTAAGTATAAATTTAGATTTTTGTGATTTTGACAAGACACTGTTTCCAAAATAAAGTTGTAGTTAATCTTTCCCATGGTGTTTTAGCTGCTTTTTGCCGCATTTTGGTAGTTGTTTATGGTTTCTGTCGCTGGAAAATAATAAGGAAAATTCTAAATCAAAATTCATATTCAATTTTTTTATTTCAGACTTGTGTCCATAGTGTTAGTATCAACAAAATAACTTAATAACTAGTGTTAGTAATAATGAGATAATGCTTTAAATATCAGCTGGTATGGATTCTTACCCAGTGGCGCAGCAGAGGGGAGTCCCACCGATCTGAGAACACGCTCAGGAGACCGTTGGTGGTGGCGCGTAGCTGGCTGGCTATGGTGCTTTAATATAATCGTAGAGTAAAGCTGTCAATTGTGCTCTGGTACGCGTGAACAGCTCAATTTTAATAAACAAGCTGTGTTATTTTGAACAGAACGACGCAGTAACATTAATATATCGTGAGAACCCGCTTTATCACACTATAATCTCTAAAATGGGGCCCGTGGATAAATTATAACAGCCGCACGGGTTGATCGAAGGTTAAGCTACGGTTGCCGCGGTCACTTCGTCTATGGGTTACCATTCATCAAGGCCCCTCCGTGCCTCGGTAAGCATGTTAACCCGTTGATCGCGGCTGTCATTCGTAGATCTTTGACAGTCGTTACGTGTAGTCAGACGCCCAAAAGTCTGACAACCAGTCTTACCGAGGAGTATCGTGTTACCCAGTAACTAGGTGGTGGAGGTCAGATAGGCAGTCGGTCCATGTAAAATACTGGTATTCAGCTGCATCCAGTTAAACTGCAAGCCGTCTCCTACAAAGTTGGGGAAAGGCAAGGCATATTGATTGACTCTAAAATTGTATAAATGTCACAAAAATGGCTACTACGCAACTGCCGTGACTATTTGCAAATGTTATTACTGGAGTTTTCTTTCTCAGTCCGGAGTTGGAACGAGTGAAATTAATGTATCTTGGAGATGGCAATCATACTAATCCGTGACTGGGACGTAGGGTATTGGTCTAGCTGAGATTTTAAGAATAAGCGCATTTAGACGAGATGCTTTTATATTACAGGTTAGTAACGAGGATTCCTATTTTGATATAAGTTTGTTTTTGTGTGAGAAGTTTTTAAGCTCATTTTTTGTTTTTGTTTTTGTCATGCTGGGGAATTTCCTTCACCTTTCCCCAAACAGAGGTGAAATTCAATTTTTTCTATGGCAGTGTGGCTATCACATTTGTACGTGACTGGAAGATGGGATGGTATTACCACAAAAAATCTATTTTGTGGTATTGCCATTTTTGTGATTTTGTTGTGAAAGGTAGTAAAACAGAGTTTGACACCAATGAGATTGAATAGTGTTAGGTATAGGTGTTGAGATCTTAGAGCGAATGCAACACGAGACAAAGTAAAAAACTTTTAAGCCCCATTTACACGATGCAAGTTTCTTGCCTGTGGCATGCAATAAAATTGAAGCAACAAATGATTTGCACCGCCAAAACACTGTTTAAACGATGCAACTTTTTTTGTTGATTGAACCTATATGCCTCAGGTAATTAAATCGTAGTATATTAATCAGCCTATACTATTTTTTAATCAACTGTATTGTCCCACTGCTGGGCAAAGGTCTCCCCGTAGCTTTCCACTCTTCACCGTACGTTGCCTTCTCCAGACAGTGAAATCTGTCATTACAACTTGAAAAGCGAATAATATTTATTTTCGAGATTCAATATCAACCATAACAATATTTGAAGAGACTAGACTAGTCCCGATATATCGTATTTTATCGAAGAAATCTTTTCTCAGCTCTCTGAAGCAATACTAGTGAAATAAATGTATCTTATTGATGGCAGTCACATTCATACGTGGTCGGGATTCAGAGTTCAAAGATATTTTTCTTGTATTGAGAATTGAATGATGTATGATTTCGTTAGAAAAGTGTGGTATTTTTAGAAAAGTTTGACTGTATGACTCTATTAGTATTTTTTTATGAAAGCAACATTATATCACGTCTGTAATCTACGAAGGGTTAGGCAGAGGTGCACCTATAGAACACCCACATTTTGACGTTTTTTATATCATTTTGCAATTTGACATTTTATTTTTTATACGATCCTAAAATTTTTATATATATTTTTTTATCAGTTGTTAAATATTTAAATTTAATTAGTCTCAATTTTATTTTGGGTTTTTATGAATTAGAATGTATGTGTGTAAAACTATGTACTTACTAGAATTATGTCTAAAATAAATAAATAATAATTATTATTATTTATTATTATTACTCGGCAGTTATGTTTCATCATTTCAGCCGATAGACTTCCACTGCTGGACATAGGCCACCCCCAAGCATTGCAACTTTGACCGGTTCTGTGCTTCTGGCAACCAGCGGATTACTGCGGCCCTCACAAGGTCATGGTCCAACTCGTGGGCGGCGTTCCAACCCTTCCTTCCAGAACTTTTTGGTCCCATCGGCCATTTGTCTGCAAACCTTCTAAACTCATATGGCATGCCTAATTTAAAGTCCATGGAGACTTCAAAAAAAAAAACATAATCGACGACTTGTGGCGACAAGAGAAAACGAAATTGAGTATTTTTCCAAGAACGATTTGCTGAGCCTGATGCTTCATGTCAAAATAATTAATTTCGTGGTGGACAGAATTCGTTATTATTATTTACGTGACTTGAGAGGTTTTGTGACTGTGATTTTAAGAGAGATAAGGAGATCTTATAGAACATATTATTTGTGACCAAATATTGCAGCTAAGATTCTAAGAGAAGCTTTATTAAAGAAAACTCTGATTCAGCATCGATTTTATTTGTATTTTTGACCATAAATGCGATACTAAACTTGATTAAATAGTACGAGACTCGAGACGAATTTGAGATCGGCGATAAATAATTGAGTTTGAGAAATTCTGTGGTCTACGTCTGACCGGGGTTGGCATGACTTTAAAAATTAAATGATAGTTCAATCATTCGCTGGAATTCTATTATTCCATTGAACTCAATAATTTTCTTTTTGGATTTGTGGTTTACCGACGACTTGTGGCTAAGTTATTACAGTCGTATGGGTGGATCGATCAGGTTAAGTTACACTTGCCACGGTTGGTCCGTGGATAGCTGACCATCTTTACATACCAAGACCCCCTCAGTGTCTTGTAAAGCACATAAAGCCGTTGGCACGGGATGTCATTCATGGATCTTTGACTGTCGTTACGAATCGTCAGAAGCCCGAAAGTCTGGGATACTAACTGGGATTTGGAGGTCGAATAGGCAGTCGCTCCATGTAAAATACTGGTATTGGATGCATCCGGTTAGACTAGACGCTGACCCCAACATGTTGGGAAAAGGCTGAAGAGATTAATTTGTGGTTTACTAGCTGTTGCCTGCGACTTCATCTCCGTATATTTTGTATTATTTTTATTAAAAAAATATCCAGAATGAAAAGTGCCTTTGTCTTAATTCCAGGCCACCTGTCGGTCAAATTTTATAACGATCTTTGGAGTGGGTGTGAAAAGGTAACAGAGAGTATGAAATAAAGCATGGATTACGTACTGATATTAGTATGACAGAGAAGGTACGTCTGTCTCGTTATCATCAGCCTTATTTTAACTTCTGTGGGCGTACTATGGGA
Organism: Griposia aprilina; assembly: GCA_916610205.1. Taxonomy (NCBI): domain Eukaryota; kingdom Metazoa; phylum Arthropoda; class Insecta; order Lepidoptera; family Noctuidae; genus Griposia; species Griposia aprilina. The sequence goes on along the minus strand of OU744305.1, from coordinate 7,635,285 downwards.
AGTGTTGTTTATTGTGCAATAGAAAAACCGTTTGCAGTTCAAACCAAATTATAATTTGCGATCATACTAATCACATTAGCAATTCGCACACTGTAAGTACACGACACAGCTATACGGAATGCGCGACAGTTTGTAAACGTGTTCACTGCTTAACCACCAAAGAGTATAATAAATATAAAAGGACCGCCACCGACAAATTCTGCTTTAACTCTGGTCGAGCAGTATGTTGTACACAGTGTCGAGCACCGCCTGGTTGCGCTGGCTTTCCGATTAGTTAAAGTCAAACGATTGATTTAACGTATTTCTGACAAGTATAAATTGAGCAACTCTGGCTAAGATAGTCATGCCGGAAATTATAATATTTAATTTCAGGTCTGATCGAAATTAAATAGTAAAATTATTAAGCGAATTTCTATCAAATTTCCATGTTAGCTTAAGTTTTTTTTTATCCAAAAGATTTAGTCATTCGCTTTAGCAAAAGTAATTGAAAACTAGACCTAAATAAATAGGGCATAATTCAAAGTGAATGTTACGAATAAGGAATATTTTATCAAAGAAAAAATATTCATAACTATATAATCAGCATTTTAATTATATAATATTTTTCTTATTATTACGTATTCAACGCGGAAACTACTCGGAAGGTTAAATAGGTGCTTTTACCCTACGATGTTCTATTATTATGTACTTGTTCCACTTCATTTAAATTCATTGATGTACTTGTCCTTTCCGTTATTTGCTGAGTGTAGTTCCAATATACGCCTCCTCCATGTAGTACTTCTATGTAAGTACAGTTTGCAAAGACATATTGGTATACATGCTCGGCTTATTTTACTATAATATGGTGGGAAGGCCATAATGAGATTTAACTCTTAAGGAGAAATCCCGTGTGTTTACAAACTACTGTTATAATATTTTTAGTGATAGCTGTTCGTTAGGAATAATCTGTAAGAATGCATCAGTCAGTGTATCAGTACAGTGCCATTAGGTAGTATACGGAGGCGTTCATTAATTTACAAAAAACGAAAAACATCGCAAGCAATGGGAAATTACTACTGAAGGCTGCGGGTGGCGACCTCAGGATGAGATGCTTCTCACACGGACGTCGCTTGCTCCCGCGTCAACCTGTCCTGACTCTGTTCATATTTTGGCTGCGGAGACCAAAACTACAAACTTAGCATACAAGAACGTTTTATAAAAATGTTGCTATTATTTTAGCACTAGCTGTTGCTCATGACTTCGTGTGCACTCCAGGATGAAAAGTAGCCCAGGTCCTTACCTAGGACATGGTCTATCTGTTTGTCAAATTTCATCCAAATCCGTTAAGCCGTTTTGGCGTAAAAGCGTAACAAACAAACAAACATACTTTCGCATTTATAATATTATATTAGGTCTTTACCTATGAAATTGCCGTTCTGCAGTACTGGCCATTTCAAATCAAAATAATTTTTGTTTGGCTAAGAATTCTAATTTCAAATTAATTTTATTTTAAAAACATGGATTTTTTTTTCTAAAAGTAGTCATTTCTTTATTGATTAGTGTTACATTTTCATCGCATTTCAATCTTTTTCGTCATCATGGATACGTTAAAAATTCGAGTAATTATGGAATATGAGTACCGTCGTGGCAGCAACGCGGCACAAGCGGCACGCAACATCAACGACGTTTACGGAGCTAACACTACAAACCAACGCACCACCTGTTATTGGTTTGCTCGCTTCCGTTCTGGAAATTTCGACCTGAAAAATGAACCTCGCGGTCGTCCGAACACTTTGGTCGACAATGACGAATTAAAGGCGATTGTGGAAGCTGATGATACACAATCTACGGCTGAATTAGCAGCAGCTTTCGACGTTAGCGTCAAAACAATATTGGTCCATTTGCGTCAAATTGGCAAGGTAAAAAAGCTTGACAAATGGGTGCCCCACGAACTCAATGATCGCCAGCGCGAAGTACGCGTCGAGACGTGCCTTGCACTGCTCAACAGACACACAAATGAAGGAATTTTGAACCGCATTGTTACCTGCGATGAAAAATGGATTCTGTTTGATAACCGTAAGCGCTCAGCAAGTTGGTTGGATCCTGGTTCAGCACCTAAACAATGCCCTAAACGAAAACTTACCCCTAGAAAAGTGATGGTCACTGTTTGGTGGTCTAGCGCCGGTGTGATTCATCACAGCTTCTTACCAAACGGGGTGAGCATTACTGCAGATGTGTACTGTGAAGAACTGAACACAATGATGGAGAAGCTGGCGCATCTCCAACCAGCATTGGTCAATCGCTCGTCTCCGCTGCTCCTGCACGACAACGCGCGACCTCATACTGCACAGCAGACGGTCTCCAAGTTGCAAGAACTGGGGTTGGAAGCTCACCGTCATCCGCCCTACTCACCAGACCTTGCGCCTACAGACTACTACTTTTTCCAGAATTTGGATAACTTCTTGGCGGGAAAAAAATTTAATACCCGAGAGGCAGTACAAAATGCCTTTGAAGAATTTGTTGCCTCCCGTCCAGCTGATTTCTTTAAGAAGGGCATCAATAAACTGCCACTGCGATGGCAAAGATGCATTGATTGCATGGGTGATTACTTCGATTAATACAAATAAAAAATTCATGAAAAAAATTCGTTTAAATTTTTTCATACAAAACGGCAATTTCATAGGTAAAGACCTATTAGTTAGGATTAGGTTAGGATATTGTGGTGTCTCACGATTTCCACGCGAACGAAGTCACGGGCGGAAGCTAGTGCATTAATATTTAACTTTTATATTGCACAGAAATCTCGATATTTTTATATTTCGCCTTAGTAGGTACTGTGAACTCTATGCGAGCTCACAGTACGGGGATCAGTAAATTAAACGAGTGTTTGTCATATACTTGTAACTTCGATAATTATTCCTAGAAAACAGTTCTACGATTTAATACATTTTTATATTAACTATCTTGCGTCATCCGCTTATCAGCAAATATGACCCCCTCCTGTTTTTTCTGCTATTAGTTTTCGTTTTCTTTTATGTTTGTCTCGTAATTCTTGCCATTCACTTTTAACAGACTTGCGGATGTTGCATGTAAGCACCAAATAGGCTATATTCTCTACAATACATTGCACCCATGCGAAGCAGGGGCAGTAATCAAACCTTTCAAACGACACATAACGATTGACGAAGTCCCACAAATACTTATAGCTACACTGAACTCGTAGTAGGTACTTTAATTGATACCCTGCACGGCAAATTCATTCGCAATGTGTACTTTTGGCAGTGGATATAATAAAGAAGTCAAGCCGAATAGGGAAGATAAAATTGTAGTCGGGATTTACGATTTTTATTCCAATAAATTTATGTCCCAGAGGTACAGTATCTTTCCGTATCTTTTGGTAGCAATACCTACGACAGTTTCTGCCTAGTACGAATAAAGATTATATTTTCGAGTATAAGCTCTGACAAGCAAACTGCTTCATAAAGTAAAATGAAAATAGATTTAATTCGGTTGAGTTACTATACGAAATTAAATGATTTATTTACAGAAGATGGGAGTAATATTAATAATCTGTGGGCGTTTCAAAGAGTAAGTATTAGTAAATATCAAGAGATTTGGTAGAAATGTGCTCTTGTATAATATAATTACAGTAAAACTATTTTCTTAATGTCCCTCGGCAAACTGCGTGATTCGTCAGTCGTCGGATTTCTATAAGTTGCCCTTTGCACTTGGTGCAGACCGGACGCTCTCAATCGAATTGGAAGTCGATTGCCGAAGGACATTAAGAAAATAGTTGTATTGTTATTCATTTAGAAGAACCGTGACATGCGTCGGAATACCAAAATACGATTGATCCGTGCTCTATTTGTTTCAATGTCTTTGTATGTCTCTGAAACGTGGTACAATAAATGCTGCGAAAGCATAAGATCAATACTTTCGAGATGTCATGTCGGAGGCTACTTCGTATACCCTGGACCGCCATGAGAACGAATGAATCTATACTAGAGGAACTCAATATCATCAAGCGGCTATAATATAATGTATACCAGGATCGTGTCCTCAGCTTTTAGGACATATGCGTTCAACTAAGCATGGTCTGGAAAGGCTTATGATACTGGACCGGGTGGATGGAAAACACGCCCAAGGCAGAGCACTGGCAAGATGGTCAGACGCGATCAAGACGGCTGTTGGAGTCAGCATTTATTGAGCGGTCCAAACTGAGAAAACCAAATAACTTGGAGACGCGTCGTATGTGATCGCGATCCTAAGCATTGAGGGAACGACGAAGAAGAAGATAATATAATTAAATATGCCATAATTATGCCAAAATTACTATGGAAATGCCCCATAATATATGTTCTCTATAGAAGCAAGCATACGTTATTTAGCAATTGAATTTAGCAGACTGATAAATACCCTTTAATTTGTCATGAAAACAGTGGGGGCAGTGGTAGCCCTGTGGTAACGGCCCGGACTTACAAGTTGAAGGTCGTGAGTTCGAACCCAGAGAGCGCTCTACTATGTGTAATTTATTTCATCACCACTGCTCTCAAAATGGTGAAGAAAAACATCGTGAGAAAACCGACATGTCTTAGAACCAAAAATTCGAAGACTTGTGACATCCACCAGCCCGCCCTGGGCCCACGTGCTAGATTATGGCCCAATTACAAAGAGGAGCCCTGTATCCCAGTAATGGGAACATTATAGGCTGATTATGCTTATGCTAATTTAACATCCGTATTAAATTGCGTAATCCTTATTTCATAATCTTTTTGAAGAACAGAACCATTTTTTTGTAATTTTAGAACGCCGAGGTTCGCCCATGTTTCGTTTAAAACTAGAACAATATGCACCACATTTATCTACATGATAATCCAAATAACACCAGCAAAAGAAAATCCTAACACATTAATACAACCTTAAAATCCTACATTACCTACATACGTTAGGCGATACAAAGCTGCACCATACATCTACATTAATGCAGACGGATACAGTCCTACCTGTGTAACGTCGGCTAAAAAGTGGTTTATCAATTTTATACTTTTTTTACAACTGAATATATCGCTAGGTTTGACTAAAGCAATCAGTGTCATCATATCAATTTAATCTGGGAAGGCATTGCATCACTAAAATACATCCATACAGTTTAAGTATATTATATCAGTTTTTTTTTTTAATGAAAATAGAACTTACCGTCTTAGTTTACCATAGTCACGAGCATCGTTTTGTTGATGGAAGAGTAGAGAAAAATGACGTTCCGTGTAGACAATTAAGTAGAAACTTTTCTACTGTCTTTAGCATGGCGATTACAAAATCAAATTGCCTTCACTACCTTAGACAACTGTCAGTTGTCAGTGTGATTTTGACAGTTTGGGATAACAAACTTTCTTCTGAAATAGTCTACATAAAAAGGACATAGACAAATATCGTTAGAAACGAAAGACAAAATGACAGACTGTAGAAGGATTTCTACGGTGCAATGTCAAAAATGAAGAAATGAAATGTCACTTTGTATAGAAAGAGTTGTATCTATTCTTCGTAGAAATAGGAAGCGTCATGCTAAGCTGTGCTGTGATGTGCCTTGCTTTGTCCTGTCAAGAGGGAGTAATCTGTGAGTTGAAGTGATAGTTACCCGTTGTTGCCCACTTGGTACGAAATCTAGAAAATCACATGACACTTCATTTTTCGTCTAATTATAGATACATTGAAATGCAATCAGAGTGTGTAAGAGGAGTATCTGGTGTGAGGCTGAAAGCCTTATGGATTTATGAAGTGTAAAAGAATTTCAATCCAAGAGTGGTGGCCCACTTTTTTGACGACAGTACACTTGTACCTAACTTACGATCCGTCCTAGATACACTTCCTAAACTGCTGACCATAAATTGTATCAAACGCGACAACTTTATGTAGTGCTTGCAATCAGTTAGTGCTCAAGTTTCTGCTGTATTTCGGGTCCGGATTACGGTTCGGTTTTTGTTAGGGCAGGTCTCAATAATTAATTGCTTTACATTTGAATAGCACAGTGAATATCAGTAATTTTAAGCAACTCATTTTGTGACGATGGTCAATAGATTACTTAAGGTTCAAGGTAGCAATAAATATTTGAAATTGAACTCGCATTCTAGTAATAAATAAGAAAATAATAATAAAAATTATAAAAATTATTGATAGTTGAAAATATTATAATAGCAAAATACTGATTTGTTTTTTTTTTACCAAAGTGTTTCAAAATATTGTTATTTCTCTCTCACAACATAAACATAATCAGATTATTAAACTTGTGTTGCACTATGTACATAAATAGAAATCTAAATCCGCGTAGCGCCTTAGGTAGTGCTACGGCGTAGCAGCTTGCTACGAGCGTGTGCGATCTACATTGAGTGAGCTTCTTTCCCTTGGTTTAATTAATTTAAATCCAAACTGCCTGCACGTCAATCATTCCAATTTATATCTTAATGCATGGATATATGAGTCACATGACGCTCGCTTGTGAATTAGATTATCTATTCTACTTTATTGCCCCTAAATCTACTCGGCTATCTAACATATAGCCTGGTTTCTCCTCCAGAAATCACAGGCATGACAGTTACGTATTACAACCAGTCGTGTTCATCATTCGTAATACCGAGCAATAAATTGCTCGAACCATGACAACTGGCCAGAATCGGTGTCAAGCTGCGCGGAACTAAATCCGGGTTGTTAATGTTGTTTCATGAAGTTACACATTAGCATGATACGGGTTAGAGTAGACGTAAGTTTAGACTAACAGCGTATACAGTGGTGTGGTTAGATTTAATGTTTATTTAAGTAGATGTTATTATTTATTTAATTTATATTTAATCACCAGTGACAATGGACTCAAATATGTTAGTAACAATATTTCTTAACAACTAAGTTAGTAAACTTAACCTAACACTGCCATGTATGTTTGTTAATGAGAACCTCTGCTACAAGCTCAACATCGAGTAGAAAGCTTGTAGCAGCGATTCTTCACATAGAAGCAGTCCAGTCTGCTCGCGACACACTGCAGTATAATGTTGGGGCTGGCTCGCACCCGGCGCACCAGGGAGGCGCATTTTTATCGCATTGTAGCGTAGAAGCAATCGACACGCGCTTTAGCAAATATCCCTGATACACTACATAAGGCGAACAGCCCCATCAACACCCGGAACGCATTATTATATTGAATGCGAAGGACGTTGTACGATTTTTGAGTTTAACCTACCCACAGGTTGCACGTGTAAAATGAGGTGCAATGTGCACGAAATAAAGTTTTTCCTCAATACTCTAGACCAAGGTGCAAACCTGCGAGCAATCATATTATGAGTCTTTTGCAATCTTGACTGCCTCGTGATGTAGTGATTGCAAGTGCGATGGCTTAATATGGTATACTGGGGTCGATCGCTAGCGATCGACCCCAGTATACCACACAGTCCAGTACAGTCCTAGGACTGTCAAAGTTTTATTAGGTTAACATTAGGAATGCGTTAATAACAACTCGCAGTCTAGATTTGTTCCCGGTTAGTGACTACAGGCTTGCTTCTATGAGACTTGAACATTACTAGCAATGTGAGCGTAATTTACACTTTTGCCTTCCTATACGGAGAATACTACTGCCTTGTTAGGAATTTCCTGTAACCTTTAACTGTTGTCGATAATATTAGGCTCGTCACCGTGGGGTTACCTTTCACCTCTGCCTACCCATCCGACGTTAATGCGTGACGTTATATTTTATGTGCGTTTACTGAATTCTTAAACCCCACCTAAACAACAGAAATGCATAATCTTGGTGCCGGTGTTTAGGTACGTTTTTCCTCTGTCGTAACACAGACGCCTCCGGCTCGCAGATAGTTTTGTGGTGTAGTTTTGGCTGAAGATTTATCCCAGAGACAAGTATCTCAGCTGATCAAAAGCCCGCAGATAGATAACATCATGTTGAGCAACGCATTGACGATGAAACGGAAACGTGTTGGTAACAAAGCAGGCGCGTATTGTGATGTACAATCTTAACTGTGTTAATGTAAAATTACTGTCTGTCATCACCTTTTCTTTTAGCCGATAAAACTTTTTGTATTTTGTATTTTTGGCTAAAAACTACGTATTGGTAACAAAAAGCCACGTGGGTTTTGATGACAAAAAGCAACGTATTAGGTTCGTAATACCATTCTGGTACTATTAACATATTAATAGTTGGTGCTATTAACAATGAATGGCTCATTACGAACAAGAACAAACTAAAGATTATTATTTTCAATTTGTTTAATAACATGTTTTATTTGGTGCAAGTTTGGCTGGCAGAAAACCAGTGTCAAGCGGTTCGACAAGTGAACATCGAGGAAATTTAGCTAACCAAACCAATATAGTGCGAAGACTAAAGCGAACTAAGCTTTTTGAGTTAGTGTAGTGTAAAAAGTAAAGAGATAATAGTGACAATGACACACATAATAACACATGAACAAAGTGTTTATCATTATATCAGACTCTAAGAAAGTGGAACGGACTTGTAAAGTAGAATCAACACTATTCAAAGTTTTAAAATTATCATCACGTAAAAAATTAAGTTACATTAAAATTGCTTATTAGTCTTATCGGCTAGACTGTAATTAATTATTAAGAACCTAGTTCTTTTTAATAAAGGATAAAAAAGTGGTTCGATTTTAAATCTTATGCCTTCGGCACCAGCGGATAAAGACTTCAAAAAAGACACTACACCATAAATACAGCACTGCCAACATACCACCCATATATTAAGCGGCATTTATGTCCGAAAATAGTTGGAATTAGTCCGTAACTTTCGGACTCGCTTCCCGAAACGCCACAATTTATAGTTCGTATCGTGACAACTGTATGTGGGACCGGAATCAGTCCCAACTGCGCGGAAATAAGTAGGGTACTGTTATTTTGTGTGAGCAAATGCAATTTTTATTAATGTCACGTTAATTTTGAAGGGTCGACACAGCTTGATTGTGTTAACAGTGAGTTTGGTTTTAGTGTTTCTAAACTGCGTTGTGTTTCTTTTCTTAAGTATTTGGGACGCCCATTTGGTTTTCATCACAAAACATAATATCACGCCTGCATTTCCTGAAAGGATTAGCAGAGGTGTACCCATAGTACACCCACATTTCGACAGTTATGTTTAAGTCCCATGTAATATAGCGCCCCCTATTGCCATCAACCGGGCACAAATCCCGATTTAGGGGACTGCTACTAACAAATTCAAAGTACTGCTACTAACAATTGGAAAAACCCAATAAAACTGCCCGACCTGGGAATCAATATTTGGTTATTCTTTCTTGGTAAGCTGAAGTCTGTATTTTTTAACCGACTTCAAAAAAGGAGGAGGTTTCTCAATTCGACCGTATATATATATATACCTTTTTTTTTAATGTGTGTTCGCGGATAACTTCATCGTTTAGGAACCGATTTTGATGATTCTTTTTTTGTTGCAAAGGAAGTAGCCCAAGGGTTGTCCCATGATAAGGGAACCAGGATCTGATGATGGCATCCCAGAGAAATCGCGGGAAACCTTCGAAAATCGTAGGGGCGACTAGTGAGTTTGTTATTTTTTCATTAAGTATTTTGAAGCACTACAATTTAATGAAGGTGTGGAGTTAATCTGATAATGGAGCCAAAAGACAGTCGAGGGAACTCCTCAACGATTTACAACAGTTACCTAGTGTTTGGGCTTGATTAATTTCTATTGATGAGAACTTTGCACCCATATGTATTATAATTGCCATTAAAGGTCTGATGATGGGGACCAAAGACAGTCCAGGGAATTCCTCAACGATTTGCAGCATTTATCTTTTTTTGGGCTTACTTCATACGGTTCAATACGCCAAAATGTTCAGTTCGTACAAAATTTAATACCTAATTAAGATTGAAGTTATACATAGGACAACCACTACCTACTAGTCATACTGATGCGTCCATTTGAGACTGAATTTAAGTTGCGTAATCGTGTCATCTCTAGCAATGCTCTTTCGTTGGTTACTAAGCAATTTATGCTTGCATAATGCATATGGCGAAATGGAGCTGATGGTGAAGCTTCACCATCAGCTACAGTTCTTCTGGTTTTTACCAAGAGAACTCGTCAACAAGAAACTCCTCTTTTCCCTGCACAGGGAAAAGAAATATTTTGTAAAAGGTGATGAGCAGTTGAAATTAGGCTATTGTAGCTTAAATAAATTATTATCTGACCCACTAAAAAGTGAAAAATATGTTTTCTTTTACAAAAAAGAACAAACGACTTCCAAAAAAACACTATAAAGTGAAAAATAACTTTAATTTCAGAAGTTGGTGTTGTGTTTTTCGTCGGTTTAATTTTTTGTAACGACTACCAGAAAAGTGCCTATTTTACTACCAATAAATTCGAAATACCTGCCAGAATGGATAAATGCTCACCAAATTGTGTTTCATAAAGTATTGTAGAAATGAACCTATTTTCCTTTATATTCTATGCCATAGAGATTTATAAACGTCTTTTAATTTCTTACTACCTGCCAAGATAGCTCGACGGAGCCCCGCTTAGCGTGGCTCCTATTTCTCTAACCAACCAAACCTCGGGTGGCCCCTGACGTCGGTCTGCGTGGGTTAGGGTTAATAAGCAGGTCGACGGAGCCCCGCTTCGCGGGGCTCCTATTTCTGTCTAAAGGGTTTAAAGGAACCTAACCAACCGAACTTCGGGGTGCCCCTGATGTCGACCTTCTATGGTTAGATTTGGTGAGCATTTATCCATTTTGGTAGGCAATAAGAATTTATATACAACACGTACAATTATTCTGATGAGTAATGATAATTATTTTGGAACTTAAGGCGTTGTTCTTTAGGCACCTCGGTATAGAGAGGGTTTATTTTATTTGAAGTTAACATATTTTACCTTTGGTACTTAGTCTTAGAGCGATATTTTGTATAACTGTTTGTGGTACGTACTTGTAATAAGGAGTGTTCATATCTTGTATGAGTTTATATTTGAGTGCTAGTTTTTGATGGATGACTTTTGCTACCTGATTGTGTCTATGTGTATAGTCTGTTTTAATATTATTATTATTACTTTGCCTTTAATTATAAGATTATTTGTTCCTGTATATTTAACGTAGTAACACTTCATTGAGTTCAAATACATTTCTTTATTTTTGCACCATTCATCATCATCATCATCAGCCTATATTCGTCCACTACTGGAAGTAAGCCTCTCCTAGTGAACGCCATTGAGCCCGATCCTTGGCTCTCGTCATCCAGTCTCTGCCAGCCGCATTTCGCAAGTTGTCAGTCCACCTGGCCGGCGGGCGCTCCACACTACGTTTGCCTAAACGCGTTCTCCACTCTTGAACTTCTACATACACCTCCGGATCAGTCAGGCTCCGACCGGACATCGACATTATGTTCAGACTGGACTAATTTTATATTTTTATGATGACAAGCATGTGCATAATGATTATATTTACCACAATTATTACATTTGACTCCTTTAGCTGGGCATTTGAAACGGTGGACTTGTAAACACCTACTGCATGTTTTTTGAGCTGGACTGGATACCCGCTGACTTGATTGTGGTCTGGACTTCGACGTTTGTCTGCTCCTGCTTATTCCTTGTGCTGTCACTGTACGCTGCTTTGATCTATTGTTAGTATAATTGTTACTTGGGGTCGACTGTACATGTCCATTGCATGAAGATTCCTCCAAGGTCCTAGCTTGCTGTCTTGTTGTTTCCATCTGCTTGGCTAACTGCACCGTTTGATCTAGTGACTCCGGTTTCTGTACAAGAATCCGTTCTTTAATGTACTGGTTTTTTGAATTGAGATTCCAGCTTAATATATCTCTGACAAGACTATCTTCCAATTTATCAAATCCGCACTGTCTTCCTATATTTCTAAGATCCGGGATATACTCATCTATGGATTCTTCGAGACTTTGTCGTCTATTGAAAAGCTTATGACGTTCCATGGTCACATTGATTTGTGGTATGAAATGATTCGTAAATCTTTCAGTCAGTTCTTTATATTGAATGGTATCAATGTCCATGTTAAAGGAATAGAAAATGGTTAAAGCATCTGTACCAATGAAGTGTAGTAGAATTGCTACCTTCCGTCGATCGTCTTCATTTTCCAAATTATTTGCTCTCAAGTAGATTTGAAGTTGAGTGTACCAGTTCTTCCACGTTAATGGCATGTTGGTATTTCGTAGGTCTATAGGTTTAAGAGAGCCTGCGCCAACAATTGGTGATTGAGTCGCTGTAATTGCGCTCTTTTGTACGCCATCTTGTCGCGTTGATTTTTCTTCGGCCATGTTATATGTAAATCTTGACTAATCTCGTACCTCGTATATGCCGTGTAGAATTCTTCAGTTGGTTTCTTCTTACACCATGTTATATTGTTCAGTGTAGTGAACATTTCATGGAAACAACGTCTTCTCGTTTTTGTATTTATTTAATAGAACGTGTACAGGATAACATATTGACAGGTCGACACACAGGAGACAAGAGAGGCGAGCTGACGTAATGTCATGCGCTAAACGACAATAGATAGACTGTGTTGCTATATATAACAGAGAGATGTGACCAGCCCATTGCAGCTTCAGCTTGCTTAGTCTTTGAGCTATGTCGATTACCTTGGTTCTCTGGTGGATAACGTCATTTTGGATTTTATCCTTCAGAGAGACTCCAAGCATAGCTCTCTTCATAGCTCGCTGAGTGACTTTAAACTTATGGACCAGTCTCACCGTGAGTGTCGACGTTTCTACTCCGTAAGTCGTAACCAGTAGGACACACGCGTTGAAGACTGTCGTCTTTAGGCACTGCGGTATAGACGACGAGAAGAACTGATGAAGTTTACCAAATGCTGCCCATCCCAGCTGAATCCTACTATCGGCTTCCCTCTCAAAATTGAGTTGGGCCTATAGTTTTTATGTTGAAATTGTTATCCCATTTATGTATATTCACCATCTTTCCCACTTTCCATTTTATAGGGAATATGCCAGAAGTTAAGGATTTGCTGTTTATAGCTGTAATAAATATTATATTTATTAATTTATAAGCTTTTGAATGTTTTGAGTATGCTCTCACTGCTAATATTTAGAACTTCCCTCGACTGCCTTCCGTACCCAACATCACACCCTCTATGACAGTCATACTCCAGCTAGGCTTAAAGTTCTCATCAAGATGAATGAAATAAGCCCAAACACGATCTAACTGCTGTCAGCTGTCGAGGAGCCCTCTCTACTGTCTTCCGTCTCCATCATCAGATGATCTTCAGGTCTCTTTTTTGTTGAAGCATCATTAGAACTACGTATATGTGCCAAGTTTCAAAAGAATCGGTTCACAAGGGAACATTCTGTAGGTGAAAAATCATTTAACCCCTATTTTTCTACCCTTAGGGGTGGATTTCGTTTTTAAATTTCAAATGGGACCAACTTTGGGGTATACTCTTTTCATTAAAAAAAGAATCATCAAAATCGGACTACTCGGTAAAAAGTTATGCGTGGTCATACATAAAAAAAAAAAAAACGGGTCGACTTGAGAACCTCCTCCTCTTTTTTTCGTCGGTTAAAAAACTATTTTAAACCATTTGAAAGCTTATTCCAAACTCGCTTGACTGTTCTAATATAACTAGAGTTTATTTACTAACACACTGCACATCATAAGGTTGACATTTGCAGTCGACCTTTACAATACGTAGACGGTAGACATAAAACATTTTAAGAAAGTGAGTTTTGATTTTGCAATAACTTCTAACTTTACGTCTTATGCTAATAAGATAATTTACACTAATGAGCTCTCTAATCACTTTAACGAAAAAAAAGTAATAACGTTGGTCTAGTCGCAAGCGTTACTGTTGAACATAAGGTCCAGGGTTCGATTCCCATATCGGCGACGGCGATCTCTTGCGTTCGGCCCTGGTCCAGGCCATGGTATGGAGCGAGAGGGAATGGGAAGCCGTCACCTCCTTCTGTGAAGCAATAAAGCTCGCGAAGGAGGAGGCGGAGCACGTGCGGGAGAGGCAATCGTTAGGCCCTGCCGCCCCTAGTCAGCGCAGGAGGAGACACCCTGGGCGTCGGGAGTCGAGAGCTGACTTCCGGCCACCGTACGCGCGGGCTTGCGAAAGGCGAGCAATGGGCAGCTCGCCATTCGGTAAGGACCAGGCCCGGGTCGACGGCGCGTCGTGTACCCACACGTGCCTCAAAGAGATATCAGCACCTTTGACGGGGTCCGATAGGGCCGATGCCTGCTAGAGTCGCAGATTGTTCGAAAGAGTTACAGTGGCCCTGGCGCCCAGGCAACTGAAGGAACACGGGTGGGTTCTGTTCAGTAAGAGTCTGACACGATTTTCATGTCAGGGAAAGTGTTTTTGGGTTTTTCCATCTGAAATTTCTCAGTAGCAGCCCGGAGTCTGGATTTGTGTCCGGCTGATGGTGATATGCTCGCCCCCTATTACATAAGGCAAGTTATTGTATTATGTAAAGTTAAAATGACAAAAAAAAAAAAAAACAGCTAAATTCAGCCCAAGATTCCTTCAATTTCTTGTTCTTAATCGACTTAGTCTAAATCCCAACCCAAAATCACGCTGTATCCCAGGTCGACTCCTAAGACTTGTAATATGACAGGACCATGTTTACATTTAAATTGATCCGCATTAAGTAGATTACGGTTAACATGGCTAATAGCTTGCTACGGATTAGTTAGATTACCCCAAGCGATACTGTTTGTATAGGTGCGTTAGTGACGATTAAACAGCGGTTTAATTTGAGCAAGCAATTAAGTTATAGTAACAGGTAGGCAGGATTTAATGAAGCTGTGATTGTGCTACAGTAATTAGTTAGTAGTGAGAAGTAATTGCTGGTTATAAACTTTTTGAAATACTTGCCTATCTGCCTAGGCTTGTCTCAACTATGTTGGATCGACTTCCTGACTTAAAAGATGCAACTGAAGACCAGCACGCGTAACATGAACACGATAAGACAGACACGATAGGTAAGACTTATGTAACTGACTATAATATTATTAATTGACTTCACTTTAATTTCTGTTTTGTTTTTTTGACATTATTTTGTTTGAGTTAATATTTTAATTTATGAAATAATTTGTACGTCGTAAGGTAGACTGTAGCCGATCTCATTAATATGCACAACATCTTATACTTGTGCCTACATTCATCTATACATCTATACAGATAAATAAAATTGGAGTGTCTGTTTCTAATATTAAAATAACCGCTTTTTACTAAATGCATATGGATGTGTACACGGTACATATACCAAAATAACATTTTTTACAATTTTTGTCTGTCTGTCTGTTTGTTCCAGCTAATTTCCGAAACGGCTGGACCGATTTGACGGGACTTTCACTGGCAGATAGCTGATGTTATAAGGAGTAACATAGGCTACTTTGTTATCCCGGTAGCACGTTCCTGTAGGATATTTTCTGACGTCCACGTGGGTGAAGCCGCGGGCAGCAGCTAGAAGCAAATAAAGTTCTGATTTTGATAGAAAGGGGTTTTATCAACGGAAGAATAGACAAAATGATGGATAGTAGAAACATTTCTTTAGAAATCTCTCAACAATCTGTCATTTCTATTCTTCC
Organism: Griposia aprilina; assembly: GCA_916610205.1. Lineage (NCBI taxonomy): Eukaryota > Metazoa > Arthropoda > Insecta > Lepidoptera > Noctuidae > Griposia > Griposia aprilina. The sequence goes on along the minus strand of OU744305.1, from coordinate 7,619,726 downwards.
GTCGACAAAACCCGTTTTATGGTGGTCATGCTACACGTGCAGTATTTTACACGGAGCAACTACGTATCTGACTTTCTTAACCCAGTTACTGGACACGATTATGGGAACTAGGCAGTAAATCAATAAAACTCTTATTAGATTTCTTTATAAACAAGGTATAATATATTTGCTCACAAGTGACATTAGTCTATATTTTCAAGGGAATAAAACGCTACCCAGCGGCAGAAAACCGAAACTTAACTTACACATTTATAAAGGCAGTCCGCAACAAAACGTTTACAAAGACACCTATTAACTAGTTTATTTTATTTATTCAACAACGATGCCTAATTTTTGGCTAAGAGAGGACTCTAACGAAGATTTTAAAGATATCGTGTCTGAATGTGAAGAGTATGTGGATTATTGTTGCTTTTTTTCCCCTCTTAACTAAGTTTTAATCATAGTCTGGCAGTTTGAGTAATTTTTTTGGCCTACCCAAATGTCCTTTCTTTGGTAGTGTTCGTCGAATCGTTGAGCTCCTTAAGTTCTGAGTTGAGCTGCACGATTACTGACAAATGCGTGCACTGACTGGACAGGTCCACTCAATCTGTGTGACTTTTCCTCAAAAGACCATTTTAGACACAAATCTAAATGGTCTTCACATGATCTGACCAAAATTATGTCTGGACTTTAAAAGAGACCGTGACCTCTGAGTTTGTTTCGGCCTTTCTTCTCAGAGTAGTCAGATAGGAAATGCAGACATCTAGTTTTTAAAATATGATTGACGTGTCAAAGTGTTAGTATGTACAAACTTATTTACAGAAATAAAATCATTTATCATTAAGAATAAAATACCATACTTAATGAACACGAGTTCTTTGTCAGCCTAATTCTTGTATTAGACTTTCAAGTAGACAGCCTCGCACCCTATTTAAGAGACCTCTAAAATATCAATAAACATAACTAATATAAGTATATCTGAACATACATTATAAAATGTCATTATTCGTGTGTCTACGTAATCGCGTTTTCCTTTTAATCTACGCAAGTGATTTTCATGCGGTTTAAGCCATCATTTTAAGAATTCATTTCAAAAGGTTTACGTCGGTGAATTATACGTTAGTATTAATTTTGCATATCTAAACTAATACATATTATAAAGAGTTTTTTGTTTTTTTTTTTGTTTTTTACGCTTTCACGCTAAAACGGCTCAACGGATTTAGATGAAATTTGGCACATGAGTTGACTATGACATGGATCAGAACATAGAAAACTTTTTAACCTGATAGTCCTATTGGGTCAAGACTTATGCGGGTGAAACTGCGGGGCGCAGCTAGTACTTAATAAAGAAATCGCGATGTTTTGTCAAGTCGTAAAAAACGTGCGAAGCAAGGGCTGGGCGTTGGTAAAATCTAATTTTGGTTCTCAAGTCCAGACACCACAATATAACATTCGCAAACAACCTTGGGTGCTACCAATGTCTATTAAGAGGGCGTACAACGGTACACTAGCACCACTCCTTAAAAAAATATTATCTCGTGACTGAGAAGGAATTATGAATAACGGCTCAGTAAGGACCCTCGGCAAGTGTGTCTAGAATTCTCTAATACCTTTTTATAAAGTTTCATATCGAGACGCGAAGCAACAAATTCGATCTGAAGAAAAGCGGCCACATTCCTTTATAGAATAGAATAGAATACTCTTTATTATGTACACCATAAAAATTACAGCTATAAATGTAGAAATTTTACATAGGGTGACACAATGGGCGGTCTTATCGCTATATATCGTATTTTGTTGCGTCGTGTGAAAGTTTATAAAAGGTATTAGAACATTCTAGACACACTTACCGAGGGTCCTTATTGAGACGTTATTCATAATTCCTTCTGGGTCACGAGATAATATTTTTTTTAAAGGAGTGGCGCTAGTGTACCGTTGTACGCCCTCTTAACCATACAAATTAATAGTACGACCAACTATAATTTATGAGGATTCTACCCGCCTTCCCATTTAGATTCTATTGCTTTTGGTTGAGATAAGAGCAAAACCACTTAAGTTGTGCGTGTTCCAGTTATAACTTAAGGCCTTATAAAACTGAGACAAATTCCGCGTGGGATGCGGGATGCGACTACGCGCGTCGATTGTTTTAATAATTAGGAAGTCACGCGACTATTCCCGCCAGATTTAAGGGGACTACATGACCTAAACGCAAATTTATAATGCCTAAAAATATATATGATCCACTGCAGTAACCAAAATCAGAAAAATGGGATCCTGCCGTTTTGCCGAAAAGATTTTGCCAAAATTTCACTACCCAAACAAATTTTGGCAAACTTTTTTTATACCAGTGCAATGTTTGGAATGATTTTAGTACGCACATTTTCATTTCGTCAAATTTTTACTTGGTAGAATATTACCAAGGATAATGTCATTAAGGCATTTGGTCTTTAATCAAATGATTTATTACAGCAAACAATCTGAAGACAATAAACGTTTGGTCTAATGATTTGTTATGAAAAAAAATATAAAGGCAAAAATAAATTTTGTTGGGAATTATTTAAAAAATGATATTTTATTTTAATATAATCGTTTATTCAAGGGTAAAAAAGCAAGGGTGGGATAGGATGCAAGAGCGAGCGTAGCGAGCTCGGGACTTAGGGCACCCCGACTCGGACAGGTTAGGTTAGAAGGGGATGGCGGGGTCTGGAAGACCCCGACATCCCCTTCGTGGTTTTTTTTTTTTTAAACCACCCAGAAGTAGGAGCCCCGCTTGGCGGAGCTCCGTCGTCTAAGCCTTATAATAGAAATGGTAAATTGAAAACTGACGATACTAAATATTTGGCTTATTTTATTTTGCGTAAAATATGTTATACCAACTGAAATATTTGACTACATAAAAATTGGTTATAGTACTAGTTGGTAAACAAGTTATTTTTTAAACGTTCACTTGCCAAACATTAAGTTTCCGTTACAATTATTTGTGAAGAGATTTTTTGCTAAGTTAGAATTTGGCAAATGAAATTATGCGGAAATTTGTTTGGGAAGTGATAATTTGGCAATTTCTTTTCAATGAAACAAGGGAGACCCCAGAAAAATATATGACATTCTTCTGGATATATGCTAGTTAGATAGTGTGTTGAAAACATAATACAATTAACGTGATATGATAGAAAAAAATCACGAACGTACCTCTAAAAAATTATTTCAACGATTAAAAACCATAGTAATATACATGCAAACATTCAGATTTTTTGTCAGATTATTCTACAAGTAAAATACTAACGTGATAGTCTTTTAATTTTTATTTAGTCCAATGAATAGATTTTTTGTAAATCCAGAATTGCTTCATATTTTGCAATAAATTACCGGCGTTGTGTCATCGCGCGTCTCTTTCTTTTCTATGCAATCCGACAGTGACTGCGCTTTAGCTCTTGTAAGCCTCTTAACACCTCTAATCAATCAATCTGCCTAGCCTTTTCCAACTATGTAGGGGCTGGCTTCCAGTCCAACCGGATGCAGCTGGATACCAGTATTTTATATGAAGCAACTGCCTAACTGACCTCCACAACACAGTTATTGGGTAACTACGATACCCTTTGGCAAGACTGGATGTCAGACTTTCAGGCTTCTGACTCCCCGTAGCTACTGTCAAATTGAACACCTCCCTACAAGTTCATTGACACAATCGGCGCGAGTGAATTTTGTCCCGCATCCCGCGCGGGATTCGCCTCAGTTTGACCAGAGGTTTAGGGCTCCTTCAAACAGGCGCGCCATGTGACGCGAATTGCGCCTGTTTGTAGGAGACTTTAATGTGTTCCAGTTACAATCTAGATTGTAGGAATAAAATTAAATGTAAGATGTCTGGCCTAAGTTATTATATTATATTTAAAAGTGTAGACAGATGGCTACGATACTTTGACTGTTAATTGATGGTAAACTGCCTGAATTTTGACCTAAATGAATTATACTTAATGCTGGTAATATTTCATGAGTCTGGGCATTAATTTATAAAGTTCAAAATGTTGACTTTCATATTATCGTTAAGTATACATCTAAATTTGAAGAAAACTTCAAGAAAACAACAGCTGGTAATAATTATGGTTCTGGAAAATGTTGCATATAAACGCACTCAGACAAATGTAATTTGTAACATCAAAATTAAATGGCAATTGATTGCATATTATTATCATCATAACGACTTTGCTTCAAACACTTTTCCATTCTCTTAAATCCAAATTCCAGTATCATTTAATTACAACAATACGTTTATCTTTGTACAGTTAGAGAAATTAATTGTTAAGCATAGTGACATCCTACCTCGATTTGCCATTTCATAAAACTATCATTGTCATAATGCCAGTTGTGATTTGAATATACCTACGGACAGTTTAAGTTACAAGTCAATTTGCTTAACATTAAATGTCCCTGACTTCACTCCTCTTTTTTCCTATATTCTAATTCCAAAAATGACTCTCTTTGTCCATTCCCCGATGCTCTCAATACCTACTTTTGACAACACCCACTGATATTCCAAAACAAATGAAGATCGGCGTTTGAAATTCAACCAACAATTTTGACACGATTCTAGCCTCAGGTGATTGTACAATACACAAACAACAATGGATTCCACAGAAAATGTCAAAGTGATGCTGCATCAATACCGAATAAATTTGTTTCGAGGAGCTATGTATGTATTTGGACAGAAGTATATAGAGCATTGCATTGCTAGAACGATGTTTTCCGAATACTTTCTGCGGCAGCAGCTGGCACAATTTTAACGGTGGTTAAAGTTTTGGAAATTTATAAATACCATCACGCCTGTATTTCCTGAAGGGTCGTTCAGAGGTGTACCTCTAATAAACCCACATTTCACCAGTTATGTTTAAGTCCCATGCTACAGGGATGAGCCTATTGCCATTAACGGGGCATAAATCCAGACTCTTGGGAGAAATTCCTGATGGAAAAACACAATAACACTTTGCCCGACCCGAGAATCGAACACCAGTACCACTTGCGACCAATAAACCAACGAGCTAGTCCCAAAAGTACCAATAAGCTACCAATTATGTTTAATGTAATTAGTAAATAGTAACAAATAATTGATTGTGGGACTCTTAAGTAATTAAAATTACAAGTGTGTGAAGTGACTTTCTTTTATTGACAATAGATGCTCTTTAGTAAATAAATACAATTGAAAGCAATTAATTTGTAATTTTAATGACTTTCGGTTAACTAAGTACAAAATTTTAAGCGAATAATTAATGCATTTCGTTTGATTTTGGTAGACCCATTTCAATGTAATTTGTAAAACAATGGCATGGTCATTAAAATTTAGGTACTGTGAAGGTTGTCGGCAAAAGTCAACCTTATGTTAAGCAGGCTGGTAATAAAATAATTTTAGTTATAATCGAACAGTCAAGCGAGTCTGGACTGAGCTTTCAAATGACTTAAATTTGTGGCCTGTGTTAAATTTGACTGCCTCGTTGGTCTAGTGGTCGCAAGAGCTACTGCTGAGCATGAGGTCTCGGGTTCGATTCCCGGGTCGGGCAAAGTGTTATTGGGTTTTTCCATCTGGAATTTCTCAGTAGCAGCCCGGAGTCTGGATTTGTGCCCGGTTGATGGCAATAGGCTCGCCCCCTATTACATGGGACTTAAACATAACTGGCGAAATGTGGGTGTATAGGTACACCTCTGCCTAACCCTTCGGGGAATACAGGCGTGATGTTATGTTATGTTTTAAATTTGTGGTTTTGTTTAGAAAAAAAGGAGTGAAAAGACAGACGCGTTAATGTAATGACGAACGCTCAGAATAAACATAATAATTAATTTATAACATGTTTCCTTTCTGCTACGTCCCCATTCATCATTATAGTACTATAGTAATCAGCTTTAATACTTTTTAAGAGCATAGTCGGCCTAGTACCGTCCATCCGTTCATTTGGCAAATCTCATCATCATCATCACCTCACAGCTGGACATATGCCTCTCCAATTGCACGCCATTCAACTCCATTCGACGGCGCATCGTGTTCCACGCGCGCCTCAAAGAGATGTCAGCATAATTGACGGGGTCCGATAGGGCCGATGCCTGCCGGGTTCGCGGATTGTTCGAAAGAGCTACCGTGGCCCTGGCGCACAGGCAACTGAAGGAACACGGGTGGGTTTTAGTCAGTAAGAGTCTGACACGTTCTTCCGCTCCGCCCAGAGCGGGAGCAGTCATTTGTTGATATCCCACCCAAAAAAAAAAAAGTGCTACCAGCTATCCTGCGAAGATGGTCGCTCCACCAAGCCTGAGTGCGCCCTTGCTTACGTTTACAGCTTTGCGGTCTTCACTCAAGAACACGTCTACCCCAACGGTCATCGCTTCTACGGCTAATATGGCCGGCCCATTGCCTCTTCAGCTTGCCTATTCTGTGAGCTATCAAAACATTCGTCACCATATTGGTATGAAAACATCAACATCAGCTATTAGTCTTGCAATTATAATACTTGATGAAATATTTCTCCAAAAAAATACGGAATTCATCAAAATTATCCTATTTCCGCCTTCCTTGCGTTTCAAAATACTCGAATTTCAAATAATTTGAATAATGCAACGTAACATAAATCAAAGGAAGGTTAAATTTTAGAAGAATTTCAATTATGCTAAGAAGTTGTAATCTCAATAATGTTGTGAACACCATTAAAGGAATCAAATGGCAAGTAAATGGGATGCTATGACAAAATTAAATAGATATTTATAGCTCACTAGCGACCCATCTTTGCGTCCTGTCCGACCCCGATGACCACATAACCCTCCTCCAGGAGAGCAGTAGGGCCACCAGTACAGTACACAAAAATAGACCGCCATCGTTCCGACCTTGCCGCCGAGGTCCTACGCGACGCCCCCGACGTAACTGTCCCCACCCCCGACCCTTGCTCGACGACGCGCCAGTACGCGCCGTAGCTGAGCCTGTAGCTTTAAATTCCGCTTATAATAATAATAATATAATTTCTATCCAGTCTGTCCCACCTTGCTGCCCTCCCCTCAGTGACGCCCTAAGCCGAGGTTCGTACCCCACAGGGGGTGCCCTTAGCGTGCGGTCACCTAGTATTTAAGAATTTCGCCCCTGGTTGGAGGCTTTAAGTTAGTAGCTTGAGGCACCTACAGGATTGACCGGTTAATTAGCCATGGCCTCATTGGTCAAAACAACGAGATGCCAATTAGGAAAAAAAAAAAAAAAAACATCTTTGCTGCGCACGGTTTTTACGACTTGGCTTTAAAACATCGACATTTCTTAGAAGAATTAAGTACACACATCAAAAGTGTCTAGGGATCAAGCACGATTTTGCTAGTTGCAAAAAATCTGGTTTTTTTGTTATATTTTTTGTAACTTTTACGGATACTTCGGTCGAACTTCGGTCAAATTCTGCGTGGAATCAATACAAAATAACGTTAGTATGGAGAGAAGACGTCATGAGCCGAGAAGAAAATTATCAGACCCGTGGGAATGTTGGAAGCTGGTTCTCGGCAACGTGCTGTTGCAATCGTTCTGGGCACTACGCAGAGGGTTATAAGTCGACTTTGGACACGTTACCGCATCACTAGCAGCATGGCAGAGTGACATGGAGGACGAGCTCGTATCATCACACGCAGACAAGATCGTTACATACAAAATCGTACAATGACCACGATGATGTTGGTTACGAGGCTTCAGGGATGTTAATAAGCGATCAAACTATAAAAAATCGCTTGAATGAAATCAATCTACGTTCCCAAAAGCCGCTACTTGTACCACCTATTGAGCCCCGCAATCGCAGACCATGTTTACAATGGGCTCGTGAACACAGAAATTGGGCAGAAGAAGAGTGGCGGAAGAGTGGTGGTTTTTCTGACGAATCGCTCTTTGGTATGAGACCAGATACTAGACGTACACGGTATTACTGGACCCCTGGATACCAAGAACGTTTCAAATTAAATCAGGAAGTTCATGCATACAGTTTTGCACCAATCATGATAAGGGCGAGTATTTGGATCGGCGGAAGAACCGAACTGATTTGGATCAGAAGCAATCTCAATGCACAGATTTAAGCTGAAACGATTGTATCAGATGTGATTGTATCATTCCTTTGCGGACCCAATTTGGTGCTTCATTTCTGCTTATGCATGATAATGCACGTCCACACACTGCCAGAGTCGTTGCAAACACGCTTGTCGCAACTAACGTATACCATGGCCTGCTCAATTACCAGACTTGAACCCCATTGAGCATGCATGGGATATGCTTCAAATCAGAGCTTTGCCAAATATGGATGCCGTACACACACCAGAAAATCTTTTTCGCCGGTTACAACGGACGTGGGCGGCTATTCAACAACGTGATTTGGATGAGCTCATATTGAGTATGGGCAATCGCTACGATTGTGGTATACGCGTTAACGGCGTGAATAATTCAGCATAAGCAAAAATCGCGAATAGTCTTTATTAATGCAAAAGCAGAAAGTACTTCGTCAATCTACACATATGAAAACATTTTATTTAATCAATCTAAATAGACATCTTTATACATAGACATTTCAATAGGGCAATAAAATATATTTTAATACCTTGATCCTTACACACTTTTGATGTGTTTAGTAAGTTTTATAATAATATTTAGGCATTTTAAGGCGACAATAAGTGCCAGCGACCTTGAGCGAGTGGGAGGAGCATGCGAAACTTTTAAGCGAATAAAATTGCACAGAGCGTTAGCGTATACCCGGACATTGGTCAGCGATGCACTGTCGCCCGTCGCCCGCAGGAGCCCCCGCTTCAAAGCGCATCAAGTATATTCGCAAAAACAACCCACCTTGATTTATCAAACACAATACAAATAAAAGCCGTATACAAAAATTTGGGTAATTATATTGTCTTTTAGATGGTGCAGATTTCATGAAAAAACGCCCGATAGCTTTTGCGTGATTATCGTTTTTGTGTTCGCGTTAGACGAGAGAAAGAGAAATGAATTACACTATGTTATAAAAATACAATTTTTAGTTTATCACTTTTTTTTTTTCAAACAAATAAGACTATTCGTTTAGACGTGAGGTTTAATTTGAAATCATTAAAACTCGTATATCTGCGCCTTAAACACATACCTTCCGGGGTAGAATCTCTAAATGATTGTGAAAACGGCATCAAAATCTATTGTGTAGTTAAGAACAACTAAGCGGTCACACAGACAGACACGAAAAGCGAGTTTAATTTATAGCACTATAGAATTTCATCATATTTGTTCTCCTAGCTTATTTTTAGGTGCTACCAATTTATGGTAATATTTCCCGAAAATTGGGCACTTGTAACATTAGAAAATTTTCGACGTCATTAATCAAACGATACACAAAAAATACTTACTACAGTACAATATTTTAATAATGACTTAAGTTACTATGTAGTAACTTGAAATAAGCTGAATTTTCAAGAATTCAATTTGGAGTCTTCGATTGTTAGATTTGAATATCGAGGAAACTCCGACTTGTATTTGTGTCTTCATCTTTATCTTTTCTAAGACAGGATTATATCACCGTGCAAAGAATATAGGACTGAATGAAAGATTATCTTCTCCTAAAGATAATAATCTTTTATCAAATAACGTTATCATGTCGTATTTGGTATTTTAATTTCTTCTGTTGTTTTTCTACCCTAATTAGAATTATTTTATACTACGGTATAATGATAAATTTTATTTCATCTTTTCACGTATTGTGTTGCCTGGCATTTCGTTTATTCAGTGTTAATGACATATTTAGAAATTTTGAAACATTGAAAACTATAATTATATTATATAATAATAGAGGTATAGATTATTTTTAGAGGATTTGTCAAGTGAGATGGCAAGGATATCAGGTGGGGCACGCCACAATTGCGACGGTAAGTCCCCTCTTTGAGGAGTGGCTTGAGAGGCGCCACGGCGTCCTCACCTTCCGCCTGACGCAAGTCCTCACCGGACACGGTTGTTTCAGGAGGTTCCTGTTCCGAATAAGGCGGGAAGAAACGCCCTGGTTACCATTCTGTGGATCGCCCGGAGGACACGGTGGAGCATACGGTGGAGGTCTGCCCGGCTTGGGCTGAGCACCGCCGTATCCTCGCGGTGGTGATCGGTGGCGGCGATCTCTCGTGTCCGGCCCTGGTCCAGGCCATGGTATGGAGCAAGAGTGCATGGGAAGCCGTCACCTACTTCTGCGAAGCAGTAATGTTGGCGAAGGTGAAGACGGAACGCGTGAGAGAGAGGTAATCTTTCCACCCTCACGCCCCTTTTCGCCGCAGGAGACGCCCTGGGTATCGGGAGTCAGTAGCCGATTCTCACCACCGTAGACGCGGGCTTGCGGATGGCGAGCAATGGGTAGCTACTTCGTCGTCCGTTATGGAGCAGGCCCGGGTCGTCGGCGCGTTATGTTCCACGCGCGCCTCAAAGAGATGTCAGCACAAACTGACGGGGTCCACTAGGTCCGATGCCTGCCAGGATCGCGGGTTTGTCCGAAAGGAGTACTGTGGCCCTGGCACAAGGGCAAATGAAGGAACACGGGTGGGTTTTAGTCATTATAAGTGTGACACGCCCTCCCGCTCCGCCCAGACCGGAAGAAGTTATTTGATGACTTCCCAAATTCCCACCCAAAATAAAAATAAAAGATGGCTGCTGCGAAAATGTTAAAATTTTTCATCATGGTTGTCATTTTTATGGTTTTCGAGGGAGTTAAAGAGGACAGTGACGTTAAAAAGTAAAACATTAAAATAATAAATGATAATAAAATTGACTTTGTTGTTTTTTTTTTGTTTTTCTATTTTTATCACTGTCTTAATAACAGTGCTATCACTTTTCAAAAGTAGATTGACTAGAATAATTAAATTAAAATGAAAAATTATCCATGTGACAATATTTTCGCAGTATTCATAAAAGTTTTACCAATACTCCATTGCGCTCAGCTAAGCTTAGTTTAGCTAACCGAAGATCAACTGTCAAACCCAAACGAAGGCCAGTGCCATCGGCCGCCCAAGCGCACGTAACGGAAAAGATAAAGTTACCACATAAATCCACGCTTGTCAGCCGGTCGTGATAAGCCGGTTTGCTTAGCCACCCTTTACCTGGGGCCGTGGCTCACACAGAACTGTAGCGGTATGTAGGTCAGTTGTGCATATGTATGTAAAAATTGGCTTGAAGTGTAGTATCGTGTAGTAGAATGTCACACAATGCTATGCGCGACAGAAGCTACACGGACGCTCTTCAAAACCATTTTTTCTAAAACCCGACCGTATCGTATTAACGCATAGTAAAAAATCTTGCATAGGAAGGTGATAAAAGGAAAAAAAAACTGACAAATATGATTCGTGGCAAACGATCAACCACAAAAAATACTACAGAAGATATTTTGACAAATGATACCCACGCAGGTACGTTGAGCAACGAAGTGCTGTTTTGATTACCAAAAGTTATGTCATATCAAGTTATTCACAAGACCAAGTTTTCAGAAATGGACATCAGAATGCGAAATTCTGGTGGCCAATACTGGAGTCAGTTGCTCATTGCTTGCTGCTTATACTCCCCAAAAGATGACGGCACGTAGGTACTTTAAAGTATTATTTACTTTACTAGCTACACCTTGTTTACAAAGTATTACTTAACGGTGTGAACGAATCCCCTAACTTGGACCGCCTTGGCACAACTCCACAGTTACCGTAATGAAATTAATGGCAGTACTATTACCCTGGCTTGGCTATTTCTGTTGAGATCACAAAGACTAGCTGCAGGCTTAGACCATTGTATAATACGCGGTTTTGTTGTTTAGAATTAGAAAAGAAAGAAATCATTTTGAATTAGGAAATGGAACGATCGTGTTTTGTTTTTAAAGCCATGGACTTCGATTTGAACACGTGCTGAACAACAGCGATATGAATAGTGAAAGTTATGTGCACCCAAGGTGCTGTACTTCAAAGACGAACCATCAATAATTGAGTTCGGTTAGATTTTAGGTATAAATCCGTAGCCGACTGCTGGCAGCAGCAGTTGGCGTATTTCTATGTTTTTCTATGAAAACAACGTGTCACTAGCTACGGAAGGTATTTCATAGAAATACATAGAAACCAGTAACGTCGCAGCGACACGTCGTCAGCTGCTGCTGCCTGCAGTCAGCTAAGGACTTGTACCTTTACACAAGCGTGGTTGTCATTTGTTTTTCGATTCCCTAGACAAATATTTAATTTAATTTTTCTAAAAGATTTCAAATATTAACCCAGCAATGGAGTCGTCCGCTCCGTGATATTAAATTAATTCTGTCACCAACAATAATAATAAGTAAGGTCTGTCTGCGACGTAAAAAATAAATCTTAATTACTTCCTAGACAAAAATATAGTAGGCACAAAACCTACCTATCACATTATCAGCCTATAATGTTCCCACTGCTGGGACACAGGCCTCCTCTCTTCGAGAGGGAATGGGCTGTAATCTACCACGCGGGCCCAGTGCGGGTTGGTAGATGTCACATGTCTTTCGAATCTTTGGTTCTAGGACATGCCGGTTTCCTCACGATGTTTTCCTTCACCGTTTTGAGAGCAGCGGTGATGAAATTATTTACACAAAGTAAAGCGCCTGCCTGGGTGCGAACCCACGACCTACAACTCGCAAGTCGGGGCCGATACCACTGGGCCACCACTGCTCCCTAAACCTACCTATAAATAAAACTTATTCAAATATCGCAACTTTTCATTTCAAGTATTCAGTACAAACTTTGCCCAAATAAATAAAACCGAAAAACGATTCGAAGCCAACAAAACCACATTTCATTAATTCTAAAGTTTAAGAACTAATACAGCGAAATATTCACTTTGAAAACATAAATCAGCGTATTATTTTTTAAGGAACACTCGGCAACGACAGAATAATCTAATAATTTAGTGATTCAGACGCATTAACTAATGATAACTAATGGACTTCCAATATAGGGGACGTGGACAATAGAATAAGTGGAGAGCTGGCAAACATATTAGCAAATGAACATCAATTTGATGATCTAATAATCTCAGTCCTGTAACCTAATATTTACCTAATATTTGCACAACACACGTGGCAGAATGTGATGAGACATTTGACTAATTTTAAGACCATATAATGCAATATATTCTGACTAATAAATGATTAAGATTATGATACAATTAAGCACTCCAGTGAGATCTATAATACACACGGGGTGAGTTTTTCATCAGTAATCCTAACTAATATTATAAATGCGAAAGTAAGTTTGTTTGTTTGTTTCTTACCTTTTCACGCCTAAACCACAGAACCGATCATCCTAAATTTTTGCATATATGTTGTCAGGTATACAGAAACGGACATAGGGTACCTTTCATCCAGAAAAAAAGGACTGTTCCCGAGAAAAACAACAATAACATTCTTATCATAATAGATGGCGCCACGTGTCTTTCGAATCATGATTGAATTATAACCCGAATTCATTGTCAAAGTCTAAATTAACGCGAGTGAAGCCGCGGGCAAAAGGTAGTCACATATAAACATAATATTGATTTGGTCACTGACTGAGCTTATTTTATGCAACAAACATCTATCTATATCTTCTATGCATACTTACACATAATAAAATAGTAACGAAGTCAAAACTGTACACACGGCGACATCAAGCATTAAATACATTAACCTTACATTTCCAGTTTTAGCTGACCTCGCATTGTACGGACTTTTCGTACAATGAGAAGTCAGCTTATACTGGAAATGTATAGCTTGATATGTCGGCGTGCGTACATTGAATATTTTTGAAAAGAGTAATTTTTATGAAGTGTGGGGACGAGTCTGATGCCGAAAATATAGTTTTTAGAAGTTGTTGTCTGTTTTTCTGTTTGTATGGATGTATGTTCCATATGGGCGCAAAAATGGCTGAACGGATTTGGATCAAGTTTGGCACACAGATAGTTTATAACCTGGATTAACAGATAGGGTACTTTTAATTACGGTAGTACGTTCCCGTGGGATTGTAGCGGTATCAACATCGCCACATGCGTGCTACACGTCATACTGACGTCACGCAAATCATGCATCGCGCAAGCAGAGTTTACCGCGCGACTAGCATATATACAAACGTCCCGACATCAACCGCCGGGCAGTTGCCCACCAGACACGACACTCGTCTGGTTGGAGGATCCTCCCTTTTCCGTAGAGTATGAGTGAGCTTTACACCCTGTTCCTCATACCTCCATAGGATTATTTCCGACATACACGCGGGCAAATCCGCGGACAAAAGATATTACTCTATAATTGGCATATCTCCATTAAATTATGTGCTCTGTGTACCACGCTATTACAGTAGAATTCTGTTTTAATTGAGAACCGACGTCAATTGGTCGCTAATGAAAATTCTCGATAGCCTCCATGGTAATCTAATGCTTAATTGCTTTTCCAGCAACATACGTATGTAATTGGATAGCATTTTTCGGTCTTGTTTTGGGTAACTCTATGTAGAAAAATGTGGAGTTTTATTCGTTCAAATAAGATGATTTGAGTTTTAAAGCTCGCCTCAACAAGGAAAGCTATTGCCACTATCACTATCGTAACGTTTGAAAGGTGCGGTGAATATGAAAATGTTCTTTTAGAACTACTTACTAAATCAGCAGTTTAAAATCGTAAAAAATTCGTCATCATTAACTGCTACAATTAAAGAGAACACGAGAAATATTTAAGTACATTACTCATGGGTAAATTTGCTCATGGAAAGTAAAGATGCTACTCTTGACCGTATACCTTTTATGTCATTCTTTCTCAGTACAAAACGTAGAGCATGTAGCAAACATAATTTGTATTTCCTCACTATTGCGATCCGAAGCGAGCGTTTTATTGTTCAATGCGTGTATAACGTTGTGTTGTACGAAGCTCTTTGATTTGTACTAGAGAACGCCGCGTTTGCTAACTTTTGTGGTGTACATATTGTGTTTGAGATGCGAACATGGTCGTTATTTGTTTTTAACCGACTTCAAAAAGGAGGAGGTTGTCAATTCGGATGTTTGTATTTTTTTTTTTAATGTATGTTCGGGCATTACTCCGTCATATATAGAAGGATTTTCAAAATTCTTTTTTTGTTCGATAGGGTATGCTCTCGAGGTGGTCCCATTGACACCAAGTCAGAATCTGATGAGGGGATCTCAAGGAAATCGAGGGAAATCCTCAAATTTGATAGGCACACCTATAGCGATTTGGGTATTTTTTATAGTAACTCGTGCATTTGCTTTCGGAAAGCATCATTCGGTGAAGTGGAACTGATGATGAAGACCAGAGAGAAGACCAGAGGTGGCCATCGGAACTACTCAATAATAAGTATTTCACGGGTTGCGATTCGATTACTTTATTATGGTTGCTAAGCAATTTATGCTCGTCACAATGCATATGGTTCAGTGCTTTTGGTTCTTACCAGGAGAACTCCTCAACAATTAACATCCCTGCATCGGTAAAAGCAATATTTTGTTAAAGGTGATGAGCAGTTGACATAAGGCTATTGTAACTTAGCTAAATTAATAACTGACTCAGTAAAAAGTGATAAATAAAATCTTTTTTACAAAAATAAAAAAACAACCGACTTCAACAAAAAAACACTACCAAGTGAAAAATAACTTTAATTTCGGAAGTCAGTGGCAAAAAACTAAAATGCAGATCCAAAGACACCGACTTCCGAAATTAAAGTTATTTTTCACTTGGTAGTGTTTTTTTGTTGAAGTCGGTTGTTTTTTTTATTTAAAAAAAAAAAGTTTTTTTGCTATTGATTGTTAACTTTCCCGTCAGGCGCGTAGCTACCGCCGTATCAGCCGTATCAATGATATGATGCCCCCAAGCTACAGGAACCCCCAGACGCGACGTGAAAATTCGTAAAATATTATCCGTAATTCTTATTGATAAAAGGCCAGTACCGAATGAGAACCTAATCAAAAATTCAAATCAACGAAATTTGTTTGTGGCTTCAAACTCAAAGCATTTATTTCAATTAAACCATTTATATTTGAATTGTCAAGGGGTCGGTCAGTCAGAAAGATGAAGCTAGTTAGTTGCCCATTCCAAAGCGTAGTTGGGTACATGGAGAAGAACGGGCAAGAAACTCACAAGAATAGATTTACTTTAATAAACAATACCTAGGGTAGGTAATCATATCAAATCAAATCAAAATATTTTATTTCACATAAACCAACATGGGCACTTATGAAACGTCAGAAACTAGATGCAATTGGTTCTTTCCTATGGAGCTATGGAGAAGAGCCGGCAAGAAACTCCACGGTTACTCTTTTAAAAATAAGGGGCTTTTACAATGTTTCCAATTACAGTGTTGATAGATATGGGAGGACAGTGTAGGCCTGTCAACAAGTAACAGGTACTCAACAAAATATAAAAAGGTCCACAAATCTACAGTCTACAAGTTAGGCCTACAACGTTCTCACATTCACAAAATATAGAAGAATCTATATAAAAATAAATGCCTATTTAGACCATTATTGCCATTACAACTGTAACAAATCTGAATCAAAATCCTATCCACAAAAGCCATAAATAAGGAGTTGAAATAAGAATCTGAGGTATATAATGTCAAATAATGAGAATATGTCAAAGAAGTAAGTAAAAAGAAAAGAAAATCTTCGTAATTTGGGAACAGTTAATAGACATTTACTTAGTGATGCCGTTAATGTGGTACCAGGGAAGCCACATGTGCAGAAGGAATATTAGGTAGACTAGGTACACCGCTTGTGACCACTAGACCGGCGAGGCAGTTAAACATAAAAATAACTAGTGTCTCTGTAAGCTGAAGACCACGCGAGTCAGTCTTTTCATAGCTTAGAACTGGATAAATGTTCATCTTAAAACAAAATCCTTAAAACCAAAAGCGCGCGCAAAGAGTCCGAAATGGCTGAAATATTTATCTTTTTACGTTTTCAATATATCAAAACTGAATTGACATATAGTGACCTTATTGCTGATGTTCTTCAGAAAGGTCAGGTGCTTAGTACTCACAACCGGCGTGCGTCTATGACCAGATGTATGAACGTAAACGAGGCAAAAGGAGTATGTATGGATCGTAGCAGGTGGCGTTCTGTAGTTTCTGCCTACCCCCATGGGAAAAAGGCGTGAGTTTATGTATGTATGTATGAATTGACAAGAAAAAATCCATATAATTATCGAACCTGCTCACACAATTTCACGAGAATCGGTTGGCAAATGCGACCTGTAGAGGAGAACAGCCGGACATACGAAAGCATTTTTGCCCAAGCTGAAACGGAGACAAATATTTATTTAATAAAAATAATAATCAATACATTTCTATTTATTTATCTATTTATATATTTTAATCAACATAAAACCTGACACTGACCTGCAAATTGTAAAAAACGTAAGTTGAATTTCGCGGGCTACCTTAGCGCATCCCCTTTAAGATTAAGACAGGACTATCGTGCGTTGCGGTAGATTCCGTTGAAGCGAGTGGTCCTTGGGCCAACCCGAGCCATGTTGCGGCCGCGCGGCGTTGCGTCTCAGCGTGCCGATGACGCGTTGATCACGAAGCCTGCATGTGCAGACCGCGCGCAAGATGTTGTATTGGTTTTGATTCCCAATACCTAAAAAAGAGTTCCTTTTTTGCTATTAGGCGATAGAACCGTAAAAGAAAACAAAATTCTTGATACTTTATTGAAATGTGGGACGTAATAAATTTGACATCTTGATCCTTTAGATGTAAGAGAATATAATATGAAATAATAATGTTTTCCTATGTACGTAATAGCCAATTTACTTGACGCAAGTAAGCTTCATGTTGAAGACATAAAGTTGCTAGAAGGAAATTAAATAGAAAGTTTACTTGTCTTTTGATTATCTTTTGTCACAACATAACATCACGCCTGTATTCCCCGAACAGTTAAGCAGAGGTAAACTTATAGTACACCTACATTTCACCAGTTATGTTTAAGTCCCATGTAATAGGGGCCGAGCCTATTGCCATCAATCGGGCACAAATCTAGACTCCGAGCTGCTACTGAGAAATTCTAGATGGAATAACCAAATTACAGTTTGTCCGACCCGGAAACATACCCACGGCGCTTGCGCCCACGAAACCAACGAGGCAGTTCTCTTTTGTCGTTGGTCTTAAACACTATTGTTGATCGCAGGGTCTAGAGTTCAATCCCCTGGTTGGGAAAAGTGATATTGGGTTCATTCAGACACAGAAACACACTCTCGGGCTAGTAGGTGGTCACGCCCAGTGCCCTTCGTGGGCAGCAGTCATGGATACACAAAACTCTCCAAAGACACACTTATCGCATCTGCTTTTGTTTTGTGTATTAATACTCTTCCTGTCAGTACTTGGAGCTTGTACAATGTTGTAGTACGTAAGTGCAATTTAATATTGTAATTTTAAGGGTGTGAACCTGGAGATCTGTCATACAGGTCCCGAACCCAGTATAGACTCCAGCTCTCACAAAGGTTTGATTCTGCCTGTAACGTGAATACTATGTACCAAAATTGTACTTTTTTGAGAAAAATAAATGACTATTCTTATTCATTAGGATGTTCTCAGAAGAGTATGGATTTTTCGCGTCAACGGTAAATGGGACTTAACATAACGGGCGAAATTTGGGCTGACCAAAACACCTCCGCCTTCTTTTTCAGAGAATTCAGACGCGATGTTATCTTTCGCCCGAGTGGATGTCGGAAATTATCCCACGGAAACGCATTACCGGGATAAAAAGTATCCTATGTCCTAACCCAGGTCATGGTGTATTTTTTCCAAATCCGAAAACACGTTAAGGGGTCAAAAGGTTACAGACAGACAGACCGATGGACAGAGTTACTTTTGCATTTATAATATCAGTATGAATGTTACTGGAAGTATTTTTGTTGCCATCGCTTCCTAGATACTGGGAATCAACTTTGTCACGTCTGTTTTTTATCTCATCCAGCCTTCTAACTCGGCGTGATTCCTTAAAAACCCAAGTACTACTCTCAGTTCCCTTGCTCCTACACCACTTATGGGAAACAACTCTTTAGGGATGACGTTCAAGTTTAACATCGCACTTTCTCGAATGCTCAGTCCTATTATGAACGAAGGGAACTGGGTCACGAGAGAATTTCACATCACTTTCATGTATTTTTGAAGCCGTTTGTGTTAGGATCCTGATTTTTTTAAATGTGAATAAGCTTAAGCCTGTGGCGGCATCTACAACGCCACATGTGAACTACGCAATATACCGACATTAACGCAAAATCCTGCATCGCGCAAACAGAGTTTACCGTGCAACTAGCATATATACCTACAACATCCCGACGTTAAACATCGGCAAGTTGCCCACCAGACACAACAACCGTTTGGTCGGAAGATCCTCCCTTTTCTATGGAAGGTGAACTTTACACCCCGTTCTTCATACCTCTATAAGCCTGTCTGTCTATGTTAGAACGGTTAATCTTAAAACGGTTTTTATTTTCTACGGATTATATACGACGGCACGGTCCTTTGTAAATATTTTTTATCAATCACAACAATTTATAGCACCCATGTAATAGGGGGCGACCCTATAGACAATTGCTACTAACCGGGTACAAATCCTGTTTATGGAGAGCGTCTGAGAAAGTATAGGAAAACCCATTTACACTTTACCCGACCTATGGAACGAACCCAGGACCTCGTTCTCAGCAGACCAATGAAGCAGTAAAACACGTTAACTTGGAACTTACTGTTCCATCAACCTATCTGCCCGGTGAACCAAAAATTTACTGACCTTAAGGCCTAGACCATAGGTTCCCAAACTTTTATGGACTACCGCCCCCTTTACAAGAAAAATAAATCCAGCACCCCCTTTTAAATAATAGTTAATTATACCAATTTTATATGTCTGTCTATTATCTATTGATAATCACAAAATTAAAAAAATATTCTCTCTCTCTCTCTTCCTACCGCCCCCGCGAAAAGTTCCAGCGCCCACCAGGGGGCGGTGTCGCCCCCTTTGGGAACCTATAGCCTAGACGAAGCGACATTATATCAATAACAATGATGGAAAAGTTAAAATGTATGGTACTGACGTAAACCACCGAAAAGCGTATGTCAATTCTATAATGCTGTTGGAAGTCGTTATAGAAATACGAAACGCTTTAATAGCCATTGCCTCTCGTCTCTTAAAGCAGTGATTTTGTTAGTTCCAATTAAAGCCTGCGGGGTAATTGCGTAACACACTAACAGTTGGAATGGCTTTCGTTTTGACAGTTCAACAACCTTCATTGCGTTATTTACGTTGTTGAGCAGACAAGTTATTCGAGCTGAAGCAATGGATTACTAATATCCTTCAAAATGATTCAGATTCTGATTAACTGTTTGCTGCACTATTCATAACATCTATCAACCCTACAATCAGAGGAACGGCCTACTAATACCGTAACGTATTGGTTTCTTGTCAGGTGACATGTTCTGTCGTTGTTCGAAATAGGTTATTGCGGTGCAGCGTTACCGCTGACCTAATTCTAGTCAGTCGATGTTGGACTAACTACACTTGGGCCGGTTGTCATCTCAATCAATTTAAGAGTTGACTGAGGGATGGTATCAGGCTGTTAGGTACAATGTTAGTTAGGCATGTATTAATGGAGAGTAAATTATGAACAATTTCCCGTCACAAAATACTAAATAGCTAAGTAATTGCGACCAACTTGGATATAGCGCTCGCCGGCTGCTGTCGCGGTACAACTCGCTTCACTTGTTTGGATCGCGCACGGTTTGTCACAGTTCTAAGCTTTTTTTTTTTGGTAACGTGCTGGATATACTCGTGGATGTCCTCCGCCCTGGGGCGGACGGGGGGTCTGTCAGACTTCTACTGACTAAAACCACCCCTAGTTCTCTCGCACACTTGCACCGGGGACTACGGGGACACTTAAAGGGGATGCGCTAATGTAGCCCGCGAAATTCAAATATACTTACGTTTTTTTGCAATTTGGAGGTCAGTGTCCGGTTGTATGTTGATTAAAATATGATTCGCCACTGTAACACATATGGCTTTACAGAATTACCTATAATCATTAGAATCAGCAATACAACTCCTTAAGTTAGAATTGGCCTCAAATGTCATGATTTCATGAAATAGTCATTCAAAAGGGTAATATGAACTTAGACAGATGTATTGTTGATCTTTATGATTAAATTTTATAAATAAATATTAGGTACGGCCGCGAATCATATTCTAATCAACATACAACCGGACACTCGTACAACCTGATACTGACCTGCAAATTGCAAAAAACGTAAGAAAGTTTGAATTTCGCGGGCTACCTTGGCGCATGCCCCTTTAGCACTCTTCAACGACTGGGCCCACCTCTGCGGGCTCTATCTTTTCAAGCGGGGGAGTGAGATCTTTGACTAACCTAACCCTTTTAGTCAGGATGCCCTAGCTTAGTAACTGCGACCAACAGTGAGAAAAGACCAGGAAGTTAAAAAGAGGATCAATATGTTATTGCAGTGTAACCTGCTGACCAAATTCTAGTCAGTCGATGTTGGACTACTTAAGTACACTTGGACCGGTTGGTATTTTAATCAGATTTTGGGCTGACCGAGGGATGGTGTTAAATCAAAATCAAACTCAACGGCTATTTATTCAAACTAGCTTGAGAATCACTGCTTTTTGAACGTCAAAATTACTAAAGACGGTCCCTCAAAAAGCCCGCCATTTAATACTTCCTAGTACTTTAGCTGGGAAGAAAAAGTGGCGCAACGAACTCCCCAGCATTACTGCAGCAGTCTATAAAGTTAAAATAACTTGATTCTTTACTTGTATGCAAAGTAATTAATATTTGCAAAATATGTCAGGCTAGCACACGCCAATATACCATCAGAACAGTTAGGTACAAAGTTGGCTAGGCATATATTAGTGAAGAATGAAACATATTGTTTCACTGTTCACTAATAAATGCCTAGCCACTTAGCCACTAGCTTAAGACGGAGAAGGTATGTCTTTCTCGTTACCATCAGCCATATTTTAACTACTGTGGGCGTACTATGGGAAGTGTAGGTTATTGCGCAATAGAAAAACCGTTTGCAGTTCAAATCAAATTATAATTTACGAATAAATTAATCACACTACCGAATCACACACTGTAGGTACACGACACAACTATACGGAACGCGCGACAGTTTGTAAACGTGTTCATTGCTTGACCGCCACCCATCACTGCTTTAACTCTGGTCGAGTGTTATGTTGTAGACTCTGTCGAGCGCAGCCTGGTGGCGTTGGCGTCCCGATTAGTCAAAGTCAAACGATTGATTTAACGTATTTCTGACATAAACAAAATACCACACTGTTTTATTGTCCCATCGAACATTAAAGCTTTTTAAGCTATCTTAAGTTTCGCTTCGACGAGCAACTTAAATAGCACAATTCTTTAGTTATTTGTTTAATTAAGTATCTAGTATAAATAGTTAGTTGTATAATATTTTACTGAAGCATTACCTGTTAATATATGAATTATTCCAAATAATGACTGTCTCGACAATTGACTGTTTCGTTGGTGTAGTCGTTGCAAGCACTACTGCTGAGCATGAGGTCCTGGGTTCGATACCCGGGTCGGGCAGTGTCATTGGGTTTTTCATCAGGAAATTCTCAGTAGTAGCCCAGAGTCTGGATTTGTGTCCGGTTGTTGGGAATTGGCTCGCCACCTATTACATGGGACTTAAATATAACTGGCGAAACGTGGGTGTATTATAGGGTACACCTCTGCTTAACCCTTCAGGGAATACAGGCGTGATGTTATGTTATTCCTAAACAATTATGGAATTGCCCGTAATTGCGCGGTGTTGCCGAGATGTCACAGTTAACCACAATTGCCAAGTATTGCATACATACAAAATATGTTCCCCGTGCAAGCGAGATAAAGAAAGAAAAGAAAGATAAAAAATAAAAATAAATTTGTCAGAAAGATGAAGCTAGTTGCCCATTCCAAAGCGTATTAGGTACCTATAGAGAAGAACCAGCAAGAAACTCCACGGACACTCTTTTAAATCAAAATATGCTTACCTAAATATTGGTTACATCAGATCATTCATGTTGAAATTATGCACGTGAGAACGATGCAGACCGTTAAAAGCGTTCGTATTATAAGGATAAAAACTGTGTAAATATTAAATTAAATGAAAATAACCCGTGGCAACTAAGAGATGAACAGTCCCTACTGATGGCGCCCATTCACGAGCATGTCGCATGGATTAACACCATTCAGCTCAACCATTTTGAAGGGAGCTAAATGATCCAACACATGCGCCACCATCAGCGAGACATTAGAGTGAGTACTCACACATGTGCTATGCAATTATACAATAATATTATATTGTAATGTATAGAGATACACCTACAGACTAATTAGCTAGAATACTCTTTATTGTATAGGTACTAGCTTTTGCTCGCGACTTCGTTCAACTGGAAGTCGTAAGACACCACAATATACTAAAATTACAGCCACATTTTATTTTATAAAACTTCCCTGTAAAATATGTTTGTTGTTTTATATAGTCTCAGCAACCCTCAGCCCCCGACCCGCCACGTCGCAACGCATCGTCCGCACGCGCTATTACTTCGTTTTAGCTTAGCGTTATTTCTGATTTGTTTTATTTTTGCTCGGCTCCTAAGGGTCATAGTGTGATGTTATGAAGGGCTATTAAATGCAGTTGTTTTTTTTTAAAATCCGACTGGTAACTCCAGAGAAAAGCTGATGTTAAAAAAAAAAACTCTTTAGATTTATAATATTAATAAAGATAAAAACAATATGCCATCAAAAAATCACTGATGCTATTGCATCTTTTTCGAAAACCTTTGAACCGCCACAAAAATCCTCATGAAAAATTTAAGTAAGTAACATCATACTTGGAAGCGAAGATATTACCCAAGTTTTAAGTAGTTCAAAAACGTTTTCTTGAATAAAATATTTTGAGCCGTGATCTTAAGTAGTCTTATACTATGTAAGGATTCTCTGGATTGTTCTAAGCTAGCATAAAGGCTCTTGAAAATAGGCGCGACGCGACTCTAATAGAACAATTTCTATGAACATTTCATGAAAATGGTTCTACAAGAGTAGCGCCGCGCTGTTGCGTCGCGCTGTTGAGTCGCGCTGTCGCGTCAGTCTGTCGATTATTATTATTATTTAAGACAAATTATGTAAATGCTAGCTGATTTCCAACTTAGAATTACCCATTTATTCATTTTATCTTTTTATTACGAGTCTTTCTTTCTCTTGGAACGCATAACCTTCTCTTTTTTTGTCGTCGGTTAGAAATAATTAAACAAATACAAACCTGATTAAATTCTACATCTTCTACTCAGCGTGTGCCAGGCAATAAAAGACAAAATGGTATCAGCCCAAACTAAAATTCTTCCTAACTTAACACCACCCGCAGGTCATAAAAAGCTAATTCCATCTACCAAAACACGGCTATGAATTGAGAAAAGTAAACTGATTTCTGTCGTATCGTATATGTGGAGATAGCGGTAGAGTGGCACAAGACCCGTAGAACGTTGTCATCGCGAGATCCCTCTGGAAAGTGGAACACTGAGTGTGGACTATGTTATAAGCGATAGCGGGTTAGTTTTTTTTAATTTATTTTGTCGGTCAAGGCCGTTATAGTTGTACACAGGGTAGTTTTTTAAGCATCATGACACTTTCGAGTGCGGCCCTGGTTTTTCTCGTTTAAACTCATGTTTGGTACAAGTCAAATCATTTATTTAAAAAGGCACTTTTGAAGCTCAATTTTTACAAAAAAAAACTTGAGAGGTGTCAAGGGACACCCGGATGGAACGAAGTTCTAAAAAAAAAAAACAAGGGACACCCGGATGGAACGAAGTTCCTTTCGATTAATTAGTGAAGGAATTGTTGATTATGTTGTTGTTGTTTGATTGTTGTTTGTTGTTGTTGTTGGGTTGTTGTTGGGGTTGTTGTTGTTGTTGTTCAATGCGAAATAGAAATGAAAATATCTGGCTTGCTTTCTATAAGAGAGAGAGAGACAGACAGAGAAACATGCGACGCCGCACAGCTTACAATAGCTTACTATAGCAAAAAGTGTCGTGACAACTTTTCGTAAGAATTTTTTCCGTCTAGCCCCCTTTCACAACGCGCGATAAGGAACTTCGTTCCAAAAAATGTTGTTGTTGTTGTTTGATTGTTGTTGGTTGTTGTTGGGGTTGTTGTTGTTGTTGTTGGGATTGTTGTTGTTGTTGTTGTTCAATGCGAAATAGAAATGAAAATATCTGGCTTGCTTTCTATAAGAGAGAGAGAGAGAGACAGACAGAGAAACATGCGACGCCGCACAGCTTACAATAGCTTACTATAGCAAAAAGTGTCGTGACAACTTTTCGTAAGAATTTTTTCCGTCTAGCCCCCTTTCACAACGCGCGATAAGGAACTTCGTTCCAAAAATAATTGATTCTAGTCGCCCCTTTCAGAAGGTAGTTTCGTATGGAGCAGAATGGACAAGAAACTCCACCGTTACTCTTTTAAAATATTTTATAATATTTTGTATAACGATGCACCTTGAATAAAATTACTTAATATACGAGTAAAACAATGACCGTTAAATTAAATATGTGATAGATACAAAGTGCTCATCAGGTGATATTGAGAGCAAAGCTGAGCCTATCATTAAAAAATCTGCATAGAACCGATGGTGTCAATGGACACAATATTGTAACGCGTAGTTGGGGGAAGCACAAAATTAATGAGGCTTTAGGAAATATTTTGTTTGCAGTTTCTTGACCACAATCCTTTTCCTTCCTTACTATATATATTATATATTTATATATTATCTATTATATAAATGCGAAAGTAACTCTGTCTGT
Organism: Griposia aprilina; assembly: GCA_916610205.1. Taxonomy (NCBI): domain Eukaryota; kingdom Metazoa; phylum Arthropoda; class Insecta; order Lepidoptera; family Noctuidae; genus Griposia; species Griposia aprilina. The sequence goes on along the minus strand of OU744305.1, from coordinate 7,593,907 downwards.
CGCGCTTTCACGCCAAAAATAATGAACCGAATTAAATGAAATTTGGTACACAGATAGTCTAGAGCCTGAGAAAGGACATAGGCTACTTTTTAATTCGAAAAAAGGGTTGTAAGGGGTTGTAAGGGGGGAGTTGCATGGAAGTACCTATCGTCATTTTTAGAGCTTTAAGCTTGAAACTTTTTTAGGCTATTAATTCGATCTAAATAAATATGACATTCAAAGGTTGTAAAAGTTTTACCCGAAAGGGTGTAAAATAACAATAGGGAATAGGGGATGAAAGTTTGTATGGAAATATGTAAGGTTTATGAAGAGCCATTCTGATTTAACATTTATGGAGTCATTACAAAATGTGAAACTGAAGTTACCGCGAGTAAGAAACTTGCCAAGCACCGCGCCGTACGGGTTCGGTACGGTACGCGCCGGGGGGGGGGGGGGGGGGGGCGCAGCGCATACGGCGCGGTGTAGGTGGGAAAATATGCCTAAGTGTACTTACTTGAACGGGCAGACACGTGAGGGCAGACGACTGTGCTATACGCATGCGAATTCTGATTTTTCACGCGGACGACGTCGCGGGCACAGCTAGTGTTTTATAAAAAGATGATGCGAAATTACAAGCCCGTTTACACTTAAGGCCGACACCGGAGTAATCAACACTCACCTAAGGGAGAGACGACTAAATTGAATCAGCATTTAAGGAAATATCCAAACGCCTAACCGCTTACACCTCACACCAGAGCCCAGCCCGGTGTCGCAGCGAACGTTAAATCCCCAACTTCGGTAACACGACGGTGCCGCCGGTTTTATTTCCAAGTTTCCCCACTTCACCTACCCGGGTATCGTCTATGTTCCAGGAAAAATATTTCACATAAGCGGCCGTATGTTGGAAGTGTCCAAGTTTAAAATTAGTCCACATTGTAAATATTGGTTGCGCTCAAGGGAGTGTGCTACTATTTCTCGGATCGGTTCAAACTTGTTTGTACGGGATTTTGTTGGATCTGGTGACTTGTTTGTAACGGAGGACCTGATTTTGGTAAAAGCCTATGTATATGTAACGTATATGTATTGTTCCTTTAAGAAATTGCTGGAAAGGAAAAGCCCCGAAGGCTATGGCACACTGATGGTAATCAGGGTCGGCCCTGGGCCTCCTTACAACACAACAATAAACCTTTAATATAGTTACTCTAAAATCACTAGGCCTTGACTGGAAAAACCCGGTGGAAAGTGGGGTTTTTTCTATTCCAGACATCACGTAGTATGTGAAAGTAAACGAGTACCTACATACTCCATATTTTATTAACAATTTCCGGCTCAATCTTTCATCGTAGACTTTATTACTTTAAAACAATTTTGTCAAAGGAATTTCGCAAGGACCGTGGTTACACCAAGGCGAAAACTTTTTCGCCTGTCCCCTGCAATATACGCGGATCATTCTTTTTCTTTATCCGCCGAGGCAAAAAATTGCTTCAGAGCTTTTTGGTTTATTTTCGAAAGATCTGCACTTTTTTATCTTCTCGCAAGAAAATAATCGTGAGAAAGCCGGTTTGTGCGTACAAATTTTATTCGTATACTCTAAAGATATAACCAATGTATGTTTGCTTATAAGGTATTTATAATTGTAAAAGTTTTATGAGTCCATTAGGGAAAACTGAAGTTGGAGCTTTATTTAAAATAATATTTAGGTAATATCTCTCTTGGGAATCCCCAGAATGTGGGCAGCGCAGGTCAGGTCGTTGTAGCGATGCTTCGGGGACCGAGAATATGTCCACCAGTGGAAATTTTTTGGTTGTTTGTTTTCATCAAGTTTCATTTTCCTCAAATTAATTTGTAACATACGGTAACTTTTTGTCTATCAATGAGATACATCGCTGCTTTATCAGAATTTTACAACACTAGTTCAATAATTTGTTAAAATAATCGTTTTTTTTCGTGAAATCTTGCAAAGAACTAAAGCTGTGAAACATCAACCATATTTCAGCTCAACTCTCTAAGAAAATACCTCACGTTACAGCATCAAGGCCAGGGAAATTCATAGAATTCTGTAATCTAAAAAACGTTCTATATTTCAGATATGATGGTAGGGCTTTCCGCGCTAGTTAGCAAATAGCCTTGGGTGACTTAACAAAAATAGCGGCGCGAAATACACTGGCGCGCTTCAGTAAATGTGGACCAAACCTTTTGTAGGTAGATATATGTACCGTAGGATTGGTGTATCCCGTCGGCCATGTTTTTTTAGGCTGAATCGTTTGAGATTTGGTGTGTGCTGATAATTGGGTGGTCCCGTCACTGCTAGTCTTTTCCTACAGCTGTGTTGAAGACTAGGTTTTATCTCTCAGTTTGTTTCGGCCTTTCATCTCAGAGTAGTCGGATAGGAAACGCTGACCTCATCTAGTTTTTAAATACGATTGACTTGTAAAAGTGTTTGTACAGAGATACTCACAGAATTAAAATCATTTAATATGTCCTATTACTAAAGAACCTACTATGCAAGTTATTTTTAGTTCATAGTGAAGTGCTTTATATAAGAAACTGCTTTAATTTTTGTTCGTAATAATGATAAACAGGGAGCACTAAATATCTAACACCTACCCAACCTACCTACCCTAACTCCCTGCCCTACCTACCTACCTACCTACACTACCTACCTACCCTAACTACCTACCCTACTTACCCTAACTACCTACCCTGCCTACCCTACCCTACGTACCTACCCTACCTACCTACCTACCCTTCCTACCTACCCTACCGACCTACCCTACCTGCCTACCCTACCTACTTACCCTACCTACCCTACCTACAAACCTTGTCCTAACAATAACGAACACAAAAAAAAAAAAAGCAATTTAGTGCAGTTGTTCGGAAGTTATGCGCGTACATACATTTCGTCTATTCATTTTTATATATATAGATAAAAATAAAATGAAATTATATTTCCTTGGTATGAAACAAGGAAGTCCGATGTTATCAAAGCTAATAAGATATATGAGATTACAATAATCTGATATGATTAAGATAAGAGGAAGCTTCAAAGGTCTTACGTGACCTGATCAGACACTTCTGGTACTGATTACCTCTTGATCCCCGATCAAGATATAATGGTTTGTGGTAAGCATATCTCTCAAATGAAAAACGTTATCTTAAAAGCATGCGATGCTTATCTTATTTAAATGATGAGTACGTGGTATCCATAAAGACAATGATGGAATTCGTTCGTGAGTTCCATGGGAGTATAATTATAGCCAAGTATCAATTCAAACTGCAGGTTCAGGTTTCCTAGCAGTAAAAATATCAACACCCGATTCCACGATTAATCCAATTTTCACTCAATACTCGTAGTGAGATATCAGAAATCAAAAATTCTATTGAAGCACCTGTTTATACCTCTTCAGATCCGGCCACTTATTCTCGAAGGTAATTTTTTTTTATTTTTATATACCATGGTTATCTGCTTGTTATATGTAAGCCCTTAAGAGTCCCTAAAGTCTTTTTTTTTCGCCTGGTATAAACCTCGTAAACACTTTATAACCTCCATAGGATGAAAGTCACCTTCACGTCATAAAACACCAAGGTACATTTGTCTATGTAACAGATAGATAGTACCAACCTCAGTGACGTTTCAATTAGGACAATCTAGAGTTTAGAAAAAATCAAACTGGTTGCTAATTTAATTGTATATTTTTTATGACATTGATTGTACATTCTGTAACTATGTACTTTAACTCACACACTAAATTATTAGTTGTTAACATTTTAGAAAAAATATCAACTTAACTCACACACTAAATTATTATCTAGTTGTTAATATTTTAGAAAAATCATCATCTTTACGTTTTTTGTAAATATGGGAGCACCTCTCTTACCACATCTATTACATAACTAATTTATTTGTCATTGCTTTATATTTAATTATTTTTACCTATTGTGGTATTGTAATTTTATTCTAGGTGCATCGTCTTCACATATAATTAAATCAATAATAATAGGAAAAAGATTCTTCGCATTTAAAAAAAAAATGAAAACATTTTTTAATATAAGTTATTTACATTTAACTAAAGTATGTAGGTACCATTTTGTTCGATAACTTTATGCCATCTTGTAGGTAGGGACATGAGCCCATTGCTATAGAAATTTTGGGACTTCTGATCAAAATACCGCGACAAGTGGTTTTGGCAGTCCTCTCGTGATGTTAACCTGACATTGCCTAAAGAATTCTGAAGAGACCGAAACAGGTGGTGTTCGGTATGCTAACCAAACCGTAAATATGCCAATGAACGTCAATGTATGCAATGTATGTCAATGAATGCCCAACGGGAATGAATCCAAATAAAAATGCAAGTTGTCCGACTCAAACCACGTCTAATTGAACACTAATTAAATTATGTGCAAGAAATCCTCATCTAGGCTCCGCCGTGTGTCAATGCGCTCCCAAATGTAGGTCGCGATCAAAGTGCAAATACGCTAGCCTAAATGACTAACTTATTGCATCAAAATACATATTTTAAAACCATGTACGTGCACCGTACATATTGCCACCACAAGAATGGTGACGGTAACTAACTTCTAGACATGTAAACAATTAGAAACCGTAGAAATGGATAATGTAATAAAATGTAATAAGTGTAAAAGTAATGTAAACAAATGCAGTAGGTACTAAATGTAAATAATTGTCAATGAATAATATTATGTAAAAATGTAAACTAAAATCTAAAATAGAATGTCACACTTAATTAGCACACGTCACTATGTCTCTCAGTGTCAAATTTCACTTCCCTAGAGGAGGGGTTAACCATTGTCACCATATTATTCACTTCACTATGCACTTTTGAGTTCCGTTTGTTGACCTTGCTGTACCCGTCCTCGATGTCATCTTCTTCTTCTCGTCTTCCTCTGCTTCTCGCATCTTGAGGATCCTCCCCCTGTCTGTTGGTTGCCACCTTTCGCCAATAATACACCGATGTTACAAACAGTGCAATGCTAATACTAATGACCACATAGATCGCGATGTAGTGATGAACGTCATGAGGAGATAGGGTTTCTAGCTTTGACTGTTCTTTGATCGAGCGCAGTTCAGTATCAATCTTCTTGAAAGACTCTTCGTGCGTTTCAATGTGCAATGACGAGTTACGAACAGAGGTGTTGATAATGTTGTTCATGGGCGATATCGTGGGCATTACCATAGCGTATGGTTCATTAATTAAAATATCGCTTGTGTGTTCCATGTATGCGTGAAGCATAAATGAATCACCTTGCAGGTTACAACCTTGTTTAAGTGTTATCAGACCCGAGTGACGTAGCGTCTCCGATGTAATTTGAGCTCCGCATACTAGTTGCACTTCGCACGTGTCACAACAATAATAGAACCATGTGTTTTGCTTATGTAATTTCACCCACTTGTCAGCGCATACTTTTATTTCGGTATGACAATATGCACTATGTTCTTCGTTGTCTCGAATCAGCTGTATTTCGCAAATAGACTTGCGACGATCGCCAGTGCTGTATATAGGGTGATTTAATTTGCACATCAGGGTTTTATCATGGATCTTTTGGCATTCTTGAATATCGGTTTGTTCAAGCGGTATAAACGAGTATTGGTTAATGTTAAATGCAATTAATTCAGAATTGGGAATAACGTACATGAAACGACTAGCGTCAATACGTTGAGGTATGCTGATTAGTTTATTTAGCTCGTATAGTGCATCGTTCAAGATAGGTATTTTTATTTCCATCAATAGGTATTGCTGTGTAATACGTGCATGTATTCTGAACAACCTGTAGATGTCTCTTACGTCATTCTGTACTTCCGGTAGCGCAGAGTCGCGAGGTAGTTGTCGAGCTACTTTATCTAATTCACTTTGCATTTGGTTTGGTGATAATAAGTGTACGTCCATATGTCCCTGGTACATATTTGTCAATGTGTTGATAAGGGTTTGTTGGATGTCCTTAAGATTTTGAGCCATTCTTTCGGCAGCCATTGCCGATGTTATTATGTGGAAGGCGTTTGCAGTGTCAGCTTTATCTTTTAAGGAACTATTTTCTAGAGTGTTTAGGTGATCGTTAATCAAAGTAAACTGCTTTATCATTGTCGCTTCGTTGCGCTGTACAATGTTGTGCTCGGTTTCCAAAATGCTAGTCTGGTTTTTTAGCAATTGTAGCAAGTGTTTCTCGTTGTGCTTAATTGTATTAATGTCGAGCTCGTATTTGTCTGCAAAACGCTGATCTAGTACGCCGAATAACGAGTTTGCAACATATCCCACTCCGTCAATTAATCCCCTTTTAAACCTGTGTTGAATTAATCGCTGGGATTTCAGTATCTCATTGTAGTAGTTTAGTTCACTTGTGGTTTGTTCAAGTTGGTTGATTAAGACATGAAATTGCATCAACCACTCATTGCAACGAAATTGTTTTATGTGTGACACGAATTGTTGCAGTGTATCGACGTTTCGCCAGTAGTTCGTCATATTATAGTAAAAGACTAATTTCCATTCATCTCTAACTTCTTGTAGGTCCGCTATCTTGTCAAAGTAAATTGTTTGGTTTTTTGTCAGTGGGGTAAGTTTCATATCTTGTTGGACAGCGGGTGTTATTAATGTCATAACTAGCATCAATGTGTAACAAACCAAACTCTTCCAGGTGAGGTTTTTAGATCTGTTGCGCCTGTTTTTCGTTGGTTTGTCATTGTCAGTGCAGTTTTCTTCAGCCTCAAGTATTGGTACTAATTTTGTAATCGGTCGTTTAGTTTCTCCTTTTGCAGTTTTTAATGTGACAACTCTAGTGTGGCCGTCCTTTCCAGGGTGTAACTTCTCTACACGTCCCAGTGCCCATTTTCCTGCCGGTAACTTCTCATCTTTGATGCACACAATGTCATTTAATCGTGGGTCGGTATTCTGTCGTTTCCATTTTAATCTAGCTTGTAGTTGTTGTAGGTATTCTTGCGACCATTTCTTCCAGAAATCCTTACTAAGCTTCTGCACAATTTGCCATCTTTTGCTTAAGTGGTAAGTGTTGTCAATGTCCGGTTCTGGAATTGTCATGAGCGATGTGCCAGTTAGAAAATGTCCAGGTGTCAAACAGTTGATTTCGTCCACGTTCTCTGTTACAGTGCATAGTGGTCGTGAGTTCAAGCATGCTTCGATCTGGCATAACAGAGTGGTGAATTCTTCGTAAGTTAGGCGTTGTTCTCCAATGACACGTTTTAAGTGGTACTTCATGCTTTTTACGGCAGCTTCCCACAGTCCACCTGCGCTCGGCCAAACTGGGGCATTAAAGTGCCACTTAACTCCCATCTCAGATACCTTGTCTAAGAAGAAGTTGTCAATAGTTTGTACAATGCATTTATATTGTTGCAATAGGATCCGATTTGCTCCCACAAAATTCGTGCCGTTGTCACTGTACATATCCCGTGGCGTGCCTCGACGCGCACAAAAGCGTTTGAAAGCAGATAAAAAGGCTGTGCTGGTCAACTCTGTGACCAGTTCTAAATGGATAGCTTTTGTTGCCAGACAGACGAATACGGCAATGTAAGCTAGCAATGTTCTTACTCCTCGGCCCTTATTAGCCTTGATCTCGACGTGACCAGTGAAATCGACCCCTGTATGTGTGAACGGGCGAGATATTGTCACTCTAGGCTCTGGTAGATCTGCCATAATCTGAGTAGGAGTTTTTGCATGAAATCGGCGACATGTTGTGCATTTATGTAGAACCTTTTTAACGGCTCGATGTCCTCCCACAATCCACAATCTTTGTCTTAAATATGTCAGGGTTAGCTTGGGACCTCCATGTAATGTCCTTTTATGCGCTTGCAAGATAAATAATTCTGTCAGTTTGTGGTCATGTGGTAGCAACATTGGGTGTTTGGTATTATCATTTAAATGCGAGTTATGTAGCCTTCCCCCCACTCGCAAAATGTCATGTTTGTCAAGAAATGGGTTTAAACTCAGGAGGTTACTTTTGGTGCTCACTTCTTTGTTTTCCTTCAGTCTCATAATCTCATCCTTGAAGGCATGCAGTTGAATTTCTTTCAGTATGAGTCTTTCGGCGCTTTGTATTTCTGTTGGTGTCATATAAGCAGTTTTATTTGTTTTGATATTTGAGCAGTTGTTAATAAAACGTTTTATCCACGCTATGACCCTTGTAATGCGAGTCATATCGCTGTGTCTGTCTAATAACTCAATTACAATTGAAGAAGGTTCATATTTCACAACACACGCTTTCACTTGTTTTTGTTTTGATTCGCATGTTGTCGGTGTGATTGCAACTTTGTCCGCTGTTTTTTCATTGTAATTTTTCACCCATTCTGGCCCTTGCCACCACAAAGGATGTTGTAATAATTGGGAACAACTGATGCCACGTGATGCACAGTCTGCAGCGTTGTCCTCTGATTTAACGTAACTCCAGTGTTGCCCTGGTATAACTTCAAGTACTTGTTGTACTCTGTTACTCACGAACGATTTCCATTTTGTGACGTCACCATGCAGCCAGCCTAGTACAATCATAGAATCCGTCCAAGCGTATGTGTTTTTGTCAACATTGTCCCATCTGAAAGATTTTATGACCTTTTCCATCAAACGTGACAGTAGTACAGCTCCACACAGTTCAAGTCGTGGTAATGTCAATTTTTTATTGATTGGCGATAGCCTAGACTTTGCCGCTATAAGTCTACTCACGGGCTCGTTTTTGTCATCTAACGTCAGTAGGTAAATAGCGCACGCGTAGGCCTTTTCTGACGCGTCGCAGAACCCATGGACTTGGAAGGGTTTTGTAGTATCCCCCAGCCATCTCGGTATCTCAATTTTGGTTATGTAATGCAAGTCATTTGTAAGTTGCTTCCATTTTTCTTGTGCGCTGATAGGTAAAGTTTCGTCCCAATCACATCCTGATAGCCAAACACCTTGAAACAGCAGTTTTGTTTTTACTGTCAATGGTGTAAGCCATCCAATTGGGTCGAAGATTTTTGATATTTCAGACAGTAGCTTTCTCTTTGTCAGTTGTTTATTATTGTCTGATTTTTTTTTGTTTGTGAATGCAAATGTGTCAGTTGTAGGATTCCACTGTACACCAAGGGCTTTTGTAGTTCCGTCATTTGTAAAGTGCATGGTAGTCTGGTTAAGGTCTGATGATGATAAGCTTTCGATCAAGGTCGGGTCGTTGCTTGACCACTTCCGTAGCGTTAGACCAGCTCCTCCCAGCATGTTGATGAGTTGTTTTTGTATTTCTTGGGCTGTCTCGATGGAATTGCTACCACTTAATACGTCATCAACATACATTTTGTTTGTAATGACGTCTGCTGCTAACGGATATTTCCCCGCGTCATCATTTGCTAGCTGCGTGAGTGTTCGAAGTGCTAGAAATGGTGCCGCCTTAGTGCCATAAGTCACTGTGCATAACTGGTACTCCTTTAATGGACCTTGGTTTGGTTCTCTCCACATTATCTTCTGCAAATGTTGATCTTCTTCATGTATTAGGATCATACGATACATCTTCTCACAGTCTGCCGTAAACACGTACTTGTATTGCCGCCATCCCAATAGTAATGTCAATAGGTCTTGATGAAGCTTAGGACCACACTCCATCAAGTCGTTCAGGCTGTAACCGGTGTCAGTTTTCTGCGAGGCATTGAAAACCACTCTGAGTTTCGTTGTCACTGAATCCTGTTTAAGGACTGCATGATGAGGTAAGTAGCATGTTGGATTGTTGTCATTCTTACTCTCTTTCATGTGTCCCATCTCCAAGTATTCTTTCATGAACTTACTGTAGCTTTCAGATAATTTGTCATTCCTGGTCAATCTCCTTTCTAATTCCATGAATTGCGCTGTTGCACGCGATTTTGATTTGCCCAACAACTGATTGAAATTAGGCTTCATCGGCAAACGAACTGCATATTTACCATTCCGTAAGCGCGTTGTTGTTGCTATGTAAAACTCCTCGCAATATCTCTCTTCTGTCGTCATTGAATTGCATGTATCCCCGTTGATGTCTTCCACCTCCCAATACTTTGCCAAATCATCAACTTGATTTATGACGACGTTGCAGTTGAATGTCTTGTTGACGTTGCCTGATAGGATCCACCCTAAATGTGTCTGTTGAGCTATAGGTTCGTTAACCTCGCCCTTAACCATGCCATTCATTAAAATTTCTGAAAATACGTGTGCATCCAGAAGTATGTCAATGGGTCTAGACACGTTGTAGTCTGGATCAGCTAGTGTAATGTCTGTCACGTGAGCCCAAGGCTTCTTTGCAAATGTAACGTTAGGCAGATTGTTTACCACCCTTGTCATGACTAGTGCTTCCGTTGTAAGCTGGAAATCGTTGTGTAGAGACTTGCAGAATAACTGGACCTTTCCTTTACTCCTATTGGACAAAGTGCCGATACCACTTACGCTTGCGCTTAACTGCTGTCGCTGTATACCCAATCTTTGGGTTGCATTTTCGGTGATTAAGGTTATTTGAGAACCTTGATCAACTAATGCCCGTAGCGTAATATATTCGCCGCTAGCTGTCGCTACCTGTATTAATGCAGTTGCCAATAATATCTCGTCATCATTATTCGAGGCGAAGTTATTTTGCACGGTTTTTGTTGACCTGGTTGTCGTTGATGACGACGGTTTAGGCACAGTGTGTGTTGCTAAGGGCAATTGCGCCGACTTGACAATATCGTAGTGCAGTAAAGTGTTGTGTGATTCGTTGCACTCTCTGCATCTTTTTTGTGACGCACAGTAACCCTTCGTATGCATGAACAGACAATTTTTGCAGATGTTATTGTTCTCAATAAATTTTAACTTTTCCGGACCTGCCATGTCACTGAATTTGGCACATTGGAATAATGCATGATTGGTATTGCACAATGAGCAATTAATCTTGTTAAATTGCCCAACATTGGATGCATGGAAGTTACGAAACTGCTTCGATCCGGCTCGAAGGACCAAAAAAAATATGTTCGGTATGCTAACCAAACCGTAAATATGCCAATGAACGTCAATGTATGCAATGTATGTCAATGAATGCCCAACGGGAATGAATCCAAATAAAAATGCAAGTTGTCCGACTCAAACCACGTCTAATTGAACACTAATTAAATTATGTGCAAGAAATCCTCATCTAGGCTCCGCCGTGTGTCAATGCGCTCCCAAATGTAGGTCGCGATCAAAGTGCAAATACGCTAGCCTAAATGACTAACTTATTGCATCAAAATACATATTTTAAAACCATGTACGTGCACCGTACAGGTGGAAATCTGAAGTTGCAAGGTCAGGACTATACGGTGGATGCATTAACACCTCCCAGCCAAACTCTCTTAATTTTTGCTGAGTGGCTAAAGATGTGTGAGGTCTAGCGTTATCATGATGAAAAACCACACCCCTTCTGTTGATTAATTCCGGCCGCTTTCTCTCAACTTCTTGCTTTAATCTCATCAGTTATTCGCAGTAGAGTTCAGAATCGATGGTCCTGCCTGGTGGTAACAGCTAATAATGAATAATGCCCTTCCAATCCCACCAGACACACAGCATCACCTTGTTGCGAGTTAACCCGGGTTTCGCCACAGTCTGTGAAGCCTGACCGGCCTTTGTCCACGACCTTTTTCGCACGTTCTTGTCGTACGTGATCCACTTTTCATCACCAGTTATCAGCTTCTTCAAAAATGGTTCGGTTTCATTACGTCGTAATAAAGAATCACAAATGAGTACACGGTTCATTAGGTTTCTTTCAGTGAGCTCGTGAGGTATCCAAATATCGAGCTTTTGTGTGTATCCAGTTTTTTTCAAATGTGCCAAAACTGTTTTGTGGTCAATTCCCAGTTCTTCAGCTACGTCGTAACTACTGATATTGCCGACCTTGCTCCACTTTTTCAAAAATGCCATCCATTTTATCCGTAATAGGGTGCTACTCTCACAGACACTGCACTAGATCCATAAACATCGCAATTATTTTTCGCGGCTTGCGTTGCATTTTTACCTTTTTTGTAGTAAAATTTTAAAATGTATCGAATTTCTTCATTAGATTCACTCATCTTGGCAGTACGAAAAACAAATGAAAATTACACATTTTCCTAATTTGAATTTGGAATTATTTTCTTTAAAATTTAAACTTTCAATGATACCAAAACCAGCCAGATACAAATAGTATAGCCAAAGAGATTTTATTACAAGTTCATACATACTATAATACGAAAAGACTTTTTCCCCAACCTAATTTATACATAATATTGTAAAACATTTAAAAAATGTAACGGTGGAGTTACTTGCCAATTCTTCTTCATACGAAATTACCTTTTGGAAGGAACAACTAGACTAAATTCTATTTTCTTGTAAATTTCGACGTTTAAAAGTGCCTTTTAAGTGCCTATTTGAAATAAATTGCCTAATCTTTCTATTTGTTAGTTGCCTATTGACTTTGACTTTGAATTTTCTGGGAGTTGCTGTCAAAAATGCTTAAGCAATTACGAGGTTGACTTTTCAAAACTAATATTAATAACGTCAGACAAAACAAGATATAAACAAAGCAAAAACTGCCTGTGTGTCTGTGATATTTGCAAAGTGCTAATATTTTAGTAAAGCAGGTATCAGTAATTCTGGGCAACGCGTAGTCCGTTCATGAGTTGCTTAGACAATAAATACAAAACGTGGTATACGCGGTGGAACGTAATAAGATTTCCATATTGCGGCATTACATTCCATATTGTACCGGTGTTATGCATACAGGTAATTGGGGGTTTAGATGTACAGGAAATGCTTAATGACGTTGGTGTAGTGACAAATATTGCTTTGAAAATTAAATCGGTAAATTGGGTTATGTATAGGTGCTATGGCTGTGCCAGTATAATATTATGCATAGTGTACCTGACCGAATTAACGATTAGGCGTTAATGCTTCCCAAATTGTTATTTATTTTAGGTATTATTTATGTAAACACGGTAAAATTGATACAGATACGGCATATTGGCAAAGTCTACATATCTTTTTATACTGTGATATTAGTATTGAGCACAAAGTTACCTACTGCTTATTTCTTAACAAATATCTTCCAGCAGACCTGCGAGAGGAGAAATGAAAATAAACGTAGACGATTTTGTGACATCTTAAATTAGAATATTAAATATACTTTAAAAAAATAACATGTACTTAAATAAATACATAATGCTAAATTAAATATACTTACTTATATCTATAAATTCTCAACAACAAAAAAAACATAAAATGATTTGGAAACAAAATTGTAATTAAAATGGAGACAGGATTTGCTTTTATTTTTACCATCAACTAACTAAGGCACGATCGGCTTATACCTGGACAACTATAGAACCTAATGCTTATTACTTTAAAAAAAAAAAAAATATTATGTTTTTTTATTATCGTCGTCATTGCAGATGCATTAAAGAAACTTCATAAAGACGACAAGAAACCTTTACTTACAAGCAAAACCAAAGTTCCTCCTGATTAGATTAGTTGGCATAATCTAAGTGTAACAAGACTTCTAGTAGTTAATTAAGTGATCGCGCTAGCGCAGCAGCGCGCGTCGCCGCGAGGTATGATTTTGCACAACAACCAAACTCTTTCCTTGCTTCGGTTTTGAGGAGTAACTTAATTTGATATGATTTTTGCCATACTATAAATAAAGGTATAAAGAAAAAAAAAAAAAAAAGACATTATTATTTTTGATCGCTATTTTTTATATGAATTATTATTTTAAATGAATACAATTGTATCTAATTTTAATTTTATTAATGGCATTGTAATCTATGTTTAAATTATGAAACTATTATTAGTATTTTTATGTTATTACTAATTACTTAATGTGTACTTACTGCATGCTGTATAACCAAGATGTAAAAGCTCAATATTTGCACGACTGAAATGCCGAATATAGTGAAACCCATAGATCTTAAGAACTTGTGTTACCTACCTATATTCTTGCAAATAAATATATCATTCATTCAATGATATTATAGTAAGAATTTGCATTGTTATAATAGTTCCAATATTAAAATTTGTGAGAGGAAAGAACTCAAACTCAAACTCAAAGCATTTATTTCAAATAAACCAATTACAGGCCAGTCGGTCAGTCAGAAAGATGAAGCTAGTTACTCATTCCATAGCGTAGTAGGTACCTTTGGAGAAGAACGGGCAAGAAACTCCATGGATACTCTTTTAAATCAAAATATGGTTACAAAATATTGATTACATCGTTCATGTTGAAATTATGCATGTGAGAACGATGCAGAACGTTAAAAGCGTCCGTAATAAAAAGACAAAAGCAATTCAAATATTAAATTAAATTAAAATAAGCCGTGGCAGCTAAGAAATGACCAGTCCCCACTGACGGCGCCCGTTCAAGAACATGACGCATGGATCAGCGCCATTCAGCTCAACCATTTTGAAGGGAACTTAATGAACCAACACACATGCCACCACCAGCGAGACAATAGAGTGAGTATGACATACTCTCAGCCGCCAGGGCACTTTCAAGTCAATGAAAGAAAAACCTATTAAATGGTTGCTTTATAGTAGGTACATAGTACTCACACATGTGCTATGCAATTATACAATACTAAAACATTGAATTTATACAATGCAAAGATAGTTTTTAAAATCTTCAGCAGCTCCAACAGTAGTTTCAAATGCTAATCAATTAGTTTATGCGCCCTTGTGGACCAGGACCAGCGTTGAGCCAAGCATTTTGATCAGCGATGTAATCCCCCAACTTATAATATGCTTGGCTGCATAGTGTGAATTCAGTTGAAGAATATGGGGAGGTATTTTATTGTAACATTTTAAACAGTACCCCATGAAAGATGAGTCTACTTTAGTCAGCCTGAAACCTGGTTGAACTAATTGATCCCTATTTCTAGTGAACGTGATCGGTACAAACTGATTTTCATTATCTGAAGCGAATTATCTCTTGTCGTGACAATTCTCTAGTGGATTTATTCTAGTGAAACTTGTAAATCGTTTTTTTTTTTTTCAAAATCGATTTCTTGGTTTGTTTGACAATTTTACTCTATTTTTCATAGTTTCGGTTTCCATGTAAAAGTCTAATCTAGAACCACGGACTAGAAAAAAAAGAAGGACTCCGCGCCACGTATATCGAAAATGAAGCACCGTACCGATCTATGTGTGAGTGTGTGTAAATAAGTGTCTTACTTGGGATAATGTTATTCCTTCACACTTTTTCTGGGATGTTAAATTATTTTTACACCATTTCACAACACAAGAGGGCATTATTTTATTTTATTACTTGACGTAAACAGTACCTACAATGACACCGTAGTGGGGGCTGGTCGGACCTTATGATGTAAATGTGTGCGTGAGGCATGTTTGTACAAACGGGTAACTTATATTGCTTCACTTTCGATACGCGTGGCGCGGAGTCCTTCTTTTTTTTCTATTTCTAGTCCGTGTCTATAACATTTATCTTGTAATTTCTTCTCTCTTGAAGTTGTTCAATAGACTTTCGCAAATATGACAACATCAAAGTTTCCTTTCTCAAGTCGCTATTAACTTGTATAATTATAGACAGGGCTAATAACTAATACAATGACGGTCTAATCAAGGGTGACACTTACGTGGGTTTCGTTTCGAGAACACTAAATCATCTAATGTTGTTGGACATTCCGCCTACGATAGTTAGTATGGTTAGAAATGTCCTAAATTATTTTTGAGGCAAATGTTTAATTTAAGTGTCGCCTAGTGTAAGTGAAATCGAGCTTAACTAAAATTTGTGTAATAAGTAATAGGAGTAGAAAATCTAAACTGTATTTTGACCGCTTGGTTTTATATCAATTGCTGTGCCCCCAGAAGTGCCCAGCTCATAAATCGACAAATAAATACCTTCGACGAATAGAGTCGTCAATGACATTAAAAACACGAAACTAACATAGGTTCTCAATCGTATAAATACAACTGAGGCGGCACGGGCACGAAACCATTTGTCGTATTAATCCGACTGGGGCGGTCAATATGTTTGATTAGTAAGAAATCTTGGAGTTTGACATCTCAATTCAAATAAGTATGTAATTGATACAAAAACTTAATATTTTACAAACTTTATTAGAGTTACTTTATTAATAAGGGTGCAGGGAGTGTCCTTGGAGTTTTCTGCCCGTTCTTCTCTATACAGATCTACGTTTTGGAATGGGCAAAGCTTCAACATTCTAACTATCTGACCGTTTCCTTGGCAATTTAAAATGCCTACAAATGGTATGATTAAAATAAATGCTTTGAGTTTGATTCTTAAATACCTGTTTCGCAGATTCTCATGGGTTTTTCAACAAACACAAATTGTCCTTTGTCAATTTGCACCATACATAATCAGCCTATAATGTTCCCACTGCTACTATACCATACCATAATCCACCACGCGGGCGCAGTGAGGGTTGGCGGACGTCACATGTCTTCGAATTTTGGTTCTAGGACATACCGATTTCCTCACGATGTTTTCCTTCACCGTTTTGACACTTTGGCACTATGGTCGGCACCAATATTTTAAATGTCATGTAATGTGTTTTAAACACATAGTTGTTGTTAATAAAAGGCCAATGTTAGCGCAGGGAGCAATGAAAGAGTGGACTGTATAAAATATAAGCAATGGTTTATTTGCCGTCTGTTCTTTACAAATAAGTATTTAACTTCCCGGACAAACAATTAGTGAAAAGAAAGAAAGAAAGAATAAAGTTTATTTGGACACAGTACGTGAAACACAAAACACAAATAATAAAAAATAAAAAGTGATAACAGTGTGTGCCTCACGGCTGCGCCAAAAAGGTTCATTTCAGCATTAATGTCAGACAGGTGCTGTCTGACGCTGGTTTTCTAATGAACCCTTAGGGACTAGTGCTAATTATTTGCTTTAGAATTAAGAGAGGCGTATCGTCGGTCGCGGTGGAGTCCGAGGAAGCGAGTGGCCGTCGGGCCGAGCTGTGTCGCAGACGCGCCGCAGCTCAGCTTGCCGGTGACGCGTTGATCACGCCGCCTGCTCATGCAGGCCGCGCGCAAGGTGTTGGGGTCAATTCCCAACATGCTGCCCGGGTTGAAGTGGAGACTTCAAAAATCTGGAAGGGGGCAAATATGAATGTATGCCCTCTAAATGACGCCCATGTTGTATTCACCGCCAGGGTAAACACTCAAGACTCTTCCATATATGATGCTGCCAAAGCACTGCAGGTATGTCACATTGCCATCAGAGACCTGTGGATGAGAATAGAATTAAGTGGCCGTCCAATGGAAGCAGAAGGAGTGAAGTGGAAGAGTTGAGGGAATTACCATACTATTAAAGTTAGACAGTGAACTTTGCCCCATTTTCTATATTAACACAGATTTTACGTGGGTTTGTAGTCACCATTTAACGTTAATAGTCGTAACAATGCTCAAACAAAAGCTGTAGGCGCCAATTAAGTCTGAACAGTTGTAGTTTAGAGTTATTAGTGGCTTTAGAGTTGGTTTTAAATTTATTTTAGATCTAAAGTTTTGTGTTCAACCACGGAAGTTTAGGAGCACGGAATCGAGCGGGTAGTGGAATTTTATTAATGAAGTTTAGACTGTTGAATAATTTGATAAGTATTATAGTAATAAATGGTCCCGGTTTTTATGAAAATTATTGTTGTTTCAAGTTTTTAATGAATCTGAAAACTATTTAGCACTTTTTTGTAGCCAAAAGTTATAATGTCATGGTCTATTCTTTATAATTATATACATATACACATACATATACTCATGCCTCTTCCCATGGGCGTAGGCAGAAACTACAGAACGCCATTTGCTACGTCGCTTTCACAGTTAGTTTGCCTCTTTTTGCTCTTTTTAGGCGACGAAAAAAAGGAAGTTCTCAAGTCGACGCGTTTCTTTTTTGTGTGACCACGCTTATCTTTTTACAGAGTAGTCCGATATTCATAATTCTTTTTTTATTGGAAAGGGTAATATGTCAATGTTACGTCAAAACTTATAATCTACTAAGGGCTAAATACCTACGTAGTGGTTACCCTCAGAATATCCAAAATATTTACAGAATATCCAAAATATTTACAGAATATCCAAAATAGGTACAGTTTCAGTAAGTCACTCACAATATTGAATTCAAGCAGCTACCATTTAATGGCTAAATGTTAAAACAAGTCAAAGCTTCTGCTTTTATTTCTAGCAGCTTTCAAAGAAGTGCTACTATTCTAAGAAGATTGCAAACATGCATTAAGAAGCAAGTATCTAGCCATAACCACTTAAAAGTAACGCCCGTACATCGCCATTCGATAGAATCTTTTAGCTGGTGCAACAAAGTTTTTCTATGTAAAATAGTGGATCTTTTACCTTCGGCAAAATGGAATTTTACTAGAGTTGAGTCATTAAGTTTCGCCAGGTAACTTTGTCGAGCACTTTACGAAATATTGTCTTAAAAGCTCGCTTTAGAGACGAGTAAGTCTGCCCATTGAATACCAGACAGTGCTACTATTTAGGGGCCTTTTCAGTGCTAAATTTAATACTTTTAAAGTCGGAGGAAAATATAGATGAGGGAAGAGGAATCGTAGGTTCTTGTTGAGTATTCTCAGTGAGGAAGTGGAATGGTTTAAAAAACAATTCAAATATTATAAGTCGACGGAACGTGTCTCATTATATTAAAATTATGAGCATAAAAATCTGTTTTACGTTTGTAGGAAGTTAACAATTTGTGCCTTTTGACTTTCAAACATTGTTAGTCATAGTAAACTTTATAGCTGTTTTCCGTTGCATTGTAAAATAGTTTGAAACGAAATTAGTCAAAGGAGCATTCATTAAAAGCTTACTTTTAAAAAGATTATTACCTATATTTTATTTTGTACTATTTAGCATTAGAATTTGTTAAAATATCTGTTCTATCACCTTCTTTTGTAAGATACCTACTTATCAAGATACATCCAAATGGCCGAAACAAAACAGTGAGAGTGGTCGTGACCACGTTCCGGCTCCATCATCAGCCCCTGGATACTAGCTCAGGATATAGTGTCAAGACCATAGCCAAAACCAACGAGTTCAAACTCAACGACGCTCTCTTATTTAGTTGAGGAGTTCTTTTAGCCGCCTTCAGGCTCCGTCATCAGACCAGCTCCATTTTATCATATTCTTTAGTTGTCACCGAATTTATAAAAGTATGCCGAGTTTCAGCTCAATCGTATGTCAGGAAGTGCTTGAAAAAATGGATGACAATGCGAGTAGCTTGAAACATACGAACGATACAAGCATAATGTAAAGCTTATAAAAATAATTACGGTTACTTTTTTGTACGTCATTAAAAAACAATACAGCACCGAGATTTTAAAGATAAGTCGTGTAATACATAGCTAGCTTTAAATTCAAATATTTATCTCTTATGATGTATGAGAAATTAACTCAGTAAAAGCTCTTTCTGTATGCAACTGCAAACGTTTGCCATGAGTTAATAAAGTTCTACTTGGCATTTTCCTCGTACTTTGAAATTATAATTTTAATGAGAATTTAATGACATTTTTATTTTTAACTAGCTAATGCATATGTTGTAATGCCTTTTTGATTTTTTTTTTTTTTGTTAGGAATGTTTTCCTGCGCGTACAAAAACACTTACCAATGTTTCATCGCATTCGGTCGAGCCATTTTCGAGTTTTTGCGAGACTAACGAACGGCAATTGATTTTATATATTCTAAGAAGATAGTTAATGCCGTTGCAATGCGTTTTTTTTAAACACCCCTGTATGAGAGCAACAAAAAAACAAAATTGCCTCGTTGGTCTTGTGGTCGCAAGTGCTAGTGCTGAGCATGACGTCCTGGGTTCGATTCCAGGGTCGGCCAAAGTGTTATTGGGTTTTTCCATCTGGAATTTCTCGGTAGCAGCTCGGAGTCTGGATTTGTGCCCGGTTGATGGCAATAGGCTCGCCCCCTATTACATGGGACTTAAACATAACTGCGAAAATGTAGGTGTGCTATAGGTACACCTCTGCCTAACCCTTCGGGGAATACAGGCGTGATGTTATGTTATGTTATAAAAAACAAAAATTATTCAAATCGGTTATGCCGTTTTTGAATTTTAGCGAGACCAACGAACAGCAATAGATTTTTATATATAAGAAGAAGAAGAAAATATAAGAAGAATAAGACTAAGACCTTTTAAATCTTTTAACAGCAATTGAATTTTATATATAAGAAGATAGATAATAATATTAGGTCTTTACCTATGAAATTGCCGTTCTGCAGTACTGGCCATTTCAAATCAAAATAATTTTTGTTTGGCTAAGAATTCTAATTTCAAATTAATTTTATTTTAAAAACATGGTTTTTTTTTTCTAAAAGTAGTCATTTCTTTATTGATTAGTGTTACATTTTCATCGCATTTCAATCTTTTTCGTCATCATGGATACGTTAAAAATTCGAGTAATTATGGAATATGAGTACCGTCGTGGCAGCAACGCGGCACAAGCGGCACGCAACATCAACGACGTTTACGGAGCTAACACTACAAACCAACGCACCACCTGTTATTGGTTTGCTCGCTTCCGTTCTGGAAATTTCGACCTGAAAAATGAACCTCGCGGTCGTCCGAAGACTTTGGTCGACAATGACGAATTAAAGGCGATTGTGGAAGCTGATGATACACAATCTACGGCTGAATTAGCAGCAGCTTTCGACGTTAGCGTCAAAACAATATTGGTCCATTTGCGTCAAATTGGCAAGGTAAAAAAGCTTGACAAATGGGTGCCCCACGAACTCAATGATCGCCAGCGCGAAGTACGCGTCGAGACGTGCCTTGCACTGCTCAACAGACACACAAATGAAGGAATTTTGAACCGCATTGTTACCTGCGATGAAAAATGGATTCTGTTTGATAACCGTAAGCGCTCAGCAAGTTGGTTGGATCCTGGTTCAGCACCTAAACAATGCCCTAAACGAAAACTTACCCCTAGAAAAGTGATGGTCACTGTTTGGTGGTCTAGCGCCGGTGTGATTCATCACAGCTTCTTACCAAACGGGGTGAGCATTACTGCAGATGTGTACTGTGAAGAACTGAACACAATGATGGAGAAGCTGGCGCATCTCCAACCAGCATTGGTCAATCGCTCGTCTCCGCTGCTCCTGCACGACAACGCGCGACCTCATACTGCACAGCAGACGGTCTCCAAGTTGCAAGAACTGGGGTTGGAAGCTCTCCGTCATCCGCCCTACTCACCAGACCTTGCGCCTACAGACTACTACTTTTTCCAGAATTTGGATAACTTCTTGGCGGGAAAAAAAATTAATACCCGAGAGGCAGTACAAAATGCCTTTGAAGAATTTGTTGCCTCCCGTCCAGCTGATTTCTTTAAGAAGGGCATCAATAAACTGCCACTGCGATGGCAAAGATGCATTGATTGCATGGGTGATTACTTCGATTAATACAAATAAAAAATTCATGAAAAATCTTCGTTTAAATTTTTTCATACAAAACGGCAATTTCATAGGTAAAGACCTATTATTATAATAGAAGATATTTATGAGTGGTTTTATTAAGATTGGCGGTCTTATGTTGATGGTAAGTACTTTATTATATTAGAGTAAATGCTTATTAAATCTTCTTCTTCTAATGTATCAGAGTAGATGCTTATGTAATTTTTTAAATCTTTTGTTTTTCTTTATTTTTTATTCTTAAATGCACTAACAACATACACCGATATATATAATAAGGATATTATAACTTGGCTTTTATAATGATCAGTAGGTACGATAACAAAACTGCAAATTATTTATTAATGGATTAATTTAATACCCAAAATTAATTAATTTGAAACGCCACACTGCTTGGATATGTAATAATTATAATCTACCAGGATTACGCCATTAGAAGGGAGAACATTGTTTTAAGCAATGTTATGTCATTGTTGCTATTCAGGGTGACTTGAAACAATCAATAATGTACATAATCATAGGTAATTAAAGAGCTTAGTAGGTTCAGTCGGGGAAATTAATTGTTTATCAAAGTGACACACTAAGTACCTCAATTTGCTATATTATAGTTATTTCATACGACGTTCACAGTTTTGGCCCGGAGCCGTGTTATCCGTGTGTTCCTCGTCTCCGGCTGTGTCACCTCAGGGACGATAACGACCCCCTCATCATCCAACTCTGCGGCTGTGGGCATAGCCATCGGCGGCGGTATATGCTCTTCTCTAGCAGGGAAGAGGGTGGCGACCACTTCATCCAGCAGCTGAGGCTGCAGACTCTCAGTGAGTGGGGGCGCCCAGGCACGAAGTTTACCTCGGACCGCACGATAAGGGCGCCCCCACGGATCTCCGTATAGGGTCGCCAACATCTCTTCCCTGCCTCGAGTCTTTGACTCACCGATGGCCAGCCACAGAGTCTCCTTAGCCGCGCGGTACACCTCATACAGCGCGGCTTCTTCCGGAACCCGTCGACATCTCCTCCGGTATCTGGTGTACTGGCGCCTAACCTCCACGCACGTCACGCGCAATTGCGCGATGTCGGCGGACCACCAGTACATCTGACGCCTTGTGGGCTGTGTGCGGATACGGGGAATGGACGCATCGCAGATTTGCATCATTGCCCCGCGGAACCATTGCGCCTCCGCTTCGATGTCGATGGGTTCAGTCGTCTGTAACTCCCTGACCCAGGCCTGGATTATTGCGGCCTCTTCGAGAAGTTCCCTGTCAATTCGCTTAAGCGACCAGCGAGGACCCTCCGTTTGCGGGGCCGACGGACGGCTGCCGCCCGTAGTCTGGGTGGAGACGTCGAATCGAATATATCGATGATCCGACGGCGTCTCCACTTCTACGGCAACTCGCCAGTCGTGTACACGGCCCACAACAGCAGAGCTAGTGAACGAGACGTCCACTATGGACCCGCCCCGCTGCCGCACGCACCGACCGACGACCGCCCACTCTTCCAACACTTCACCCCTAGGATCGGTGATCGGGGATCCCCACGCCACAGACTTGGCGTTTAGATCCCCGAGCAATACCACCGGGAGAGGGTGGAACCGGCTCACGACGGTACCTAGCTCGACCAGGAACCTCTCGAAGTTAGCGAGACTCTTGTTGGGAGAGAAATATGCCCCAATTGTGACAATTCCGTCCGCGAAGGCTACCACCCAGCCGTGTCCTCGGGACGGGCTGACAAGAGTCTCGGCAATGATGGCCACCAAACCGTACAGGTCCCCTGCCCAGTTATCGCGGGGGGGGACGTTATACGGCTCGGTGACCACAGCCACGTGGATCAACCACTCTGCCATGCTCTGGAGCGATAGATCCTGAGCTCTGGCAGCGTGATTGATATTAGCCTGGAGGAAACGGAATTGTGCCATCAGTGGCATTCCATTTCCTCGGCTTCTCCTTCCCCGGGCCGGGAGCCGGCTATTGGGTTGCTAGGCTGTGGGAGGGGCGCAGGTCCTCCGACAGAACCAGTCCTCTTTTTTTTTGGCTTTGGGTGCCTAGCATGCCTTTCCGCCAAGTCTGTGCTGCGCGGGCTTTCCTGCAGCTGCACAAAGACTGCAGTTTGGTGCCGCGGAGCACTAAGCCGTCTTGTGGCCGGGTTGACCGCAGCGAAAGCATAATTCACTACGATCAGTCTGCGCAGTGCATTGTGCCCGGACATGCCCCTTTTCCAGGCACCTATAGCACTGCACAGCCCTCCTTGGGAGAAGTTTGACCCAGGCAGACACCCAACCCACCAGCAGCCGACCACTGTTCCCTCTCGGCCGCCTCCTTCTGCGAAACTGTCATTTCGCAGAAGGAGGCTGCCGAGAGGGAACGGTAGGAAAGGATACCACCGCGTCCCAGGACTCGTCGCTGCTGACCATAGCATTCACTACGGCCGGCAGCGACAGGTCATTGCCTACTCCTGAGATGAGGGCACGGCGCGGCTCCTCCCAAGCGGCACACTCTGCCAGCATGTGCCACGCCATGTCCTCAAATGATGTCCAAGGACACCGCCACCACCACCCCTCCCTGGGACACCGTTTCCTCCGCCAGGACTCTCACCCGCGATATAGCGTGGATGGTGGAGCGCCCATGCCGAAAGCCGAACTGGCTCTCGTCTAGGTCCGGCCTTTCTCTGCACAAGTGGCCGACGAGGCGGGCTGCGAGTATCCGCTCCAGCAGCTTCCCCACCTCGTCTAGCAGCACTGTGGGCTGGTACGCGGACGGCGAGTTCGCAGGGTCCCACCTTCCTGAGCAGGACCAGTCTACCAGTCTTCCACAAAGTGGGAAACTGGCCCCGCTCTAGGCACGCTGTGTAGAGTCTTCTCAGCTGGGGCTCCAGCTCCTTCAGAGTGAGGGCTAGTGCTCGGCCGTGTATACCGTCGGGCCCCGGAGCCACGTTCTTGCCCCGGAGCCACATCACGGCCGCCCTCATCTCTGCCTGTGTCACCTCTGGGACGCTATTGGACTCCGTAGACTCTGCGGCTGTGGGCAAAGCCATCGGCGGCGCAGTATGCTCCGCTCTTGCCAGGAAGAGGGCTGCGACTACCTCCTCCAGCAGCTCGGGCTGAAGACTCTCCGTAAGTGAAGGCACTGCGGCTCGAAGTTTCCCTCGAACCGCTCAATAAGGGCGCCCCCACGGATTCCCGTCTAGAGTCTCCAGCATCTCCTCCCTGACTCGCGTCTTCGCCTCGCCGATGGCCAGCCACAGAATCTACTTAGCCGCGCGGTATACCTCATACAGCGCGGCTTCTTCGTCAGGGACCCGACGACGTCTCCAACGGTAACGGGTGTACTGGCGTCTCACCGTCACGCACGCGACGCGTACGGCCGGAGTCGTCGAGTCGTCCAAGCCTCCAACGCGCAGCTCAGCGGTCTTCATCGGCCTGGACACCTTGACGTCCTCCGGGTTGAGGACCTCCCTCAGTTCGGCGGCCAGGATATCCGCCTTGTCGCCGCTAGAGGCACCCGACACCACGTGCAGCCACGCTCCCGTAATCGCCGGCTTCAGTTTGAAGCCGGACCCCTTTAGCTGCCTGGGCAGACCGGCGCTCCCGGGCTTGACGGCCCATTTCGGCAAAATCGTCAGTCGCGACCGCCCTGCTCTGAGCACGCTTCGCGGCGTAGGCATCTGCCTTCGTGCTCACAAGTGAGACGGTGCCCCGTCCCGGCTCCTCAGTTGAGACCCCGGGGTCACTCTCTCTGCCAATTCCCGGCGCATCAGGCCGCTTGAAGCGACCCCGCCAGTCGCACGACGACATCAGAGCGGGCGCTCCCAGAGAAGCCCCGCGACCTCTCCCTCTCCTCGCTTTCGCAACCTTAGCGGCCGGAAGATTTTCCTCACTTGAGGATAGACCCGCTGACACCGCGAGGTGCAACTCACAGTCGCGCGGACGTTTGGCCCAAAATTTGGAGCACCCGCGCGAGTCCTGGTCGGACATGCTTTCATCCCCTGAGGGACAGGAGCCTCCTCGGCTCTTGTTGCCATCGGCAAACGGTGGACATTGGTTGCCCCCCCCAGAATACGATTGGGGGCTTGACGTTCCCGAAGGGAACGTGGCGGATTCTCCGGCCATTAATTTCCCTCTGTCTTATTCATTTTTGTTTTTTTCCTTTGAAGGATGTGGTCCCTATTCTCCCCTATTAACCCCCCCAGCGCTAGCGACCGGATCCCCTCCGGCCATTCATCCCCTCGGCACGCTCAACCTTGGGATTGGGTTAATTTTTTATAGAGGTTGTCTTCCTCTCCCCGTCCCAATCTACGCCTACGACCTGCCCTCTGCAATCAGAGGGGGTATAGACGTTAGATGGCCACCAGGCCTACCCCAATGATGGACTGGCCGTCTCGCCCCTAGCCCGGTACCCATCACCGATCAAAAAGGAAACCAAGACCCACCACCACCATTGGAACCATGACCCTTCCCCGTTTGTTGAAGATTAGCCGCCAGCCCCAATTGTCCACCACCAAAAGCAGGTGGGCAATTGGAGCTGACGTTGTCCAGGGTGCGCCACGAGGAGGCTCTTCAACATGCACCCCAACCGACAACCTTCTAGGTTGACCTGCGAGAAGACAACCACAAAAAAAAAAAACTAGTCCAGTTTTTCGTAAAGCAACTCATCCGAGGTGGCACTGCCATACCGCCCAAGCAGGGTTGCTGATTTTTTATTTGAAAGAATACGGCTGCCGCACGTTAATAGCAATAACACGAGACAATTCAGCATTATTTTTGAGATAGTAACACACTTCTGCTGCCTCAGGTTTTTCAGATGAACATACAGGCAGCGGTGTTAATTTACCACTAGTTATAAAATATTGAACAGTACTAGGCAACAAGTAACAGCAACTAGGACAGAGAAAAAGAGGAAGACTGAAATGCAAGCTTTGGGTGGGATTTATCATAAAAGTAGCAGGTAATCAATGGCCGCAAGGGGCATAGAATAGAGAGTACTAGTCATCTCTGGAGGAGGCCTTTAACTTTCCTTGAGCGGGTTCTTGCTAGCAAAATACAAACCCTGACTATATCTAATTAATTAAATCATTATATATTATTATTCTATTTAATATTTTTAACATTTATTACAAATCCAATAATTATTTAACTATACTTGATTGTGTTGTAAATCTTACTTACATTTTTTAATCATATTATTTCTCAAAATGAGAATAGAATCAATTATAATACCTAGAAGTATTTACACTAAACATCTAAATAATCAAGGTTTAATCATATTATTTTTATTGTTTTATAAATGCACTAAAATTTATAAAATAAATCTAAAATTGTGAATAGTTTTACATGCACATTGTTATTGAAATTTTATTGTGAAAAGCAAGAAATAAAAGGCTATTTATTTATTTATTATAAGATATTAACGAAAGTAAGGAATGACGAAAGATGAAAGACTACAATGGTCACTAACAATATCAGGAAATAATTGGTGGTCTTATCCCTAAAAGTAAAGTATTTTAGACATCCATTAGGTGGACAGAATTTACACAAGTGTTTGAAGTTGACCTTGCAGAGACAGTCTCTATATATTATATATACGGTTATGCTCCAAAAACAGGTGTTAAAGAAAGAAAGAAAACAAAATAAAAGAAAAAATATATTTATTGTAACTCGCACGGGGTTATTAGAAATTATTGTGACTGTGATTGTGTGAGGCTTGCAGTTCGAAAAAAAACGATACAAAAATGTCGCAACCATGGAAAACTAAATTTTTCAATACCTACAAAATCCCGAACACTTTTTCAGCACAAAAATATCTAAAATTAGCGCCTCCGTATCACAGTCAAAGCATCGCTTTATATTCCCGTCTACCTGTTTCCTGAAAATTGTAGTCTCGCAAAAAATTCAAAGTTGCCTCCTTTTAAGGGTTCCGTAGCCAAATGGCAAAAACGGAATCCTTGTAATTTCGTCATGTCCATCTGTCATGATGTGATACAATTATTCTACTCGTAGTCTATTAGCAACCCATAAACGAAACCGAAACCAACCCATAGATCTTAAGAACTTGTTACCTACCTATATTCTTGCAAATAAATATATCATTAATTCATTCATTCATACTATGTCGATGAGAGTTGGAAAGAAGGCGAATCCTAACTAAACAATGGTATAGTGAAATTAAGAAAAACATTATGAGGTGTGACACTCCCCATACAGTTAACCTCTCTCAGTATGGGGAGGGTCACACCTCATTATTTTGACAATGCACATAATCATGTGCGGTATTGTTGGACACCATAATTTAATTACAAAAAAACACTAAGAGACGAAAAATAACTTTAATTTCGGAAGTAGGTGTCTTTGGTTTTGTATTTTCGTTTTTGGCCACCGACTTCCGAAATTAAAGTTATTTTTCGTCTTTTAGTGTTTTTTTTGGAAGTCGGTTGTTTTTTGGTAAAAAAGTTTTTATTTTTCACTTTTTAGTTGCGGTACCTACCCCACACAAATTCGTATGCCACTACTTGGTGTGTAAATAACAGTGACAGGAAATTATTAACACATCATCCATATAAACAAGTGGAAAAAATATGCAATATTAAGGATAACTCAAAAACTGCTGGTTAGACCTTGATTAAATTTAAATGGGACCACATGTAAAGCACCTCCTATCAAATAAAAAAAAAACATCCAAATCGGTTCACCTAGAAAAAAGTTCTGAGCTAATAATACACATAAAAAAAATAAAGCATACAGTCGAATTGAGAACCTCCTCCTTTTTGTGAAGTCGGTTAAAAAAATCTAAGTGACTTCGCTATTTAACTCAATTACTGTTTAATCATAGATTATTTTCGGTTACAACCGCAGAAATACTTTGATTTCACTGTGTTTTCCAGAAGTACTATAAAACGCAAACTTATTTTTGCGACCGGTAAAACCAATACTGTGCATGCGAAAATAAATATTCCTCCCGGCTTCAGAACTCTTCACTGAGCGTGGTCCGATACGCACTTGGCCGGTTTTTTGTTTCATTTTCACAAAAATCGACGCCTGATTTTTATTACGGTGACAATCATTTTGCTCGTTAGGAGGGGAACAAACTTAATGAGCGCGAAGGATCCAGGGTGGAATAAAAAAATATTTTTTTATCTCAAAAGCTTTTATTCCTTTTTGGTTTCGTCGTTGCTAATTAGTGAAGTTTTCTGAGTTGTAAAAGCACTGATGAAAATTCTAAATAGGAGTCTGTGATGTTTTCTTTTATGTATTTCAAGTTTGTTTGACTTCCCGTTATGAGGGTAGGCTAAAGGATAAACACAGTAAATAGGTACGTCTTTTTTGCTCTTTGAAGTAGGTTAACCGGTAGTTTTAACTCTTTGGTATTTTCTTCCATAATATTATTGTGAAGTCTTGTCTAAAATAGATTGGTAGTGCAGTGTATTTTTCAGTCTTCGTCATTTATTAATTAGAATAATACTCATACCTTCCAATCTGATCAATCAATTGAGCACATATACGGCTCCAATTTGCAATGAATTTACAAAAGGAATAAACTAGCATGTCCAAACCACACACATGACAAACTGTACCTCATAGATTTGAATTATTGCGATTGTAAACGATTTGTTACAAGCTACTACGTCAAAGCTTGCTATTCAGGGCCGGCAGTCTCGACTAGATAGCGACGCTGTCGCAAACTACCGATCGCTAAATATTCAGCTGAATCCTCAGTTTTAGGCCGCAAAATTCAATTTTTCTTTAGTTGTTTTTCAAATTTCAGCTCTGCTTTACGTCGTATGTTGATCAAAATGCGATTCTCGACTGTGGGAATTATATATTAGGTCTTTACCTATGAAATTGCCGTTCTGCAGTACTGGCCATTTCAAATCAAAATAATTTTTGTTTGGCTAAGAATTCTAATTTCAAATTAATTTTATTTTAAAAACATGGTTTTTTTTTTCTAAAAGTAGTCATTTCTTTATTGATTAGTGTTACATTTTCATCGCATTTCAATCTTTTTCGTCATCATGGATACGTTAAAAATTCGAGTAATTATGGAATATGAGTACCGTCGTGGCAGCAACGCGGCACAAGCGGCACGCAACATCAACGACGTTTACGGAGCTAACACTACAAACCAACGCACCACCTGTTATTGGTTTGCTCGCTTCCGTTCTGGAAATTTCGACCTGAAAAATGAACCTCGCGGTCGTCCGAAGACTTTGGTCGACAATGACGAATTAAAGGCGATTGTGGAAGCTGATGATACACAATCTACGGCTGAATTAGCAGCAGCTTTCGACGTTAGCGTCAAAACAATATTGGTCCATTTGCGTCAAATTGGCAAGGTAAAAAAGCTTGACAAATGGGTGCCCCACGAACTCAATGATCGCCAGCGCGAAGTACGCGTCGAGACGTGCCTTCCACTGCTCAACAGACACACAAATGAAGGAATTTTGAACCGCATTGTTACCTGCGATGAAAAATGGATTCTGTTTGATAACCGTAAGCGCTCAGCAAGTTGGTTGGATCCTGGTTCAGCACCTAAACAATGCCCTAAACGAAAACTTACCCCTAGAAAAGTGATGGTCACTGTTTGGTGGTCTAGCGCCGGTGTGATTCATCACAGCTTCTTACCAAACGGGGTGAGCATTACTGCAGATGTGTACTGTGAAGAACTGAACACAATGATGGAGAAGCTGGCGCATCTCCAACCAGCATTGGTCAATCGCTCGTCTCCGCTGCTCCTGCACGACAACGCGCGACCTCATACTGCACAGCAGACGGTCTCCAAGTTGCAAGAACTGGGGTTGGAAGCTCTCCGTCATCCGCCCTACTCACCAGACCTTGCGCCTACAGACTACTACTTTTTCCAGAATTTGGATAACTTCTTGGCGGGAAAAAAATTTAATACCCGAGAGGCAGTACAAAATGCCTTTGAAGAATTTGTTGCCTCCCGTCCAGCTGATTTCTTTAAGAAGGGCATCAATAAACTGCCACTGCGATGGCAAAGATGCATTGATTGCATGGGTGATTACTTCGATTAATACAAATAAAAAATTCATGAAAAAAATTCGTTTAAATTTTTTCATACAAAACGGCAATTTCATAGGTAAAGACCTATTATTTATCGAATAATAATCATCAATTTCATATCAATCGTCAAATTCAAAGAAAATTCGAAATTCGAAAACGTCCATCGGTTTTTTACTAAACTTCAACTATGTCCGACGACTCTGGTTATTTATCAAATCAAATCAAAATATTTTATTTCACGTAAACCAACATGCGCACTTAAGAAACGTCAGAAGCTAGGTGCACGGTTCCAATTGGTTGTTTCCTATGGAGAAGAGCCGGCAAGAACCGCCACGGTTACTCTTTTAAAAATATGGGGCTTTTACAATGTTTCTAATTACAGTGTTGATTTTTAGACCAAATGACATGATTGCCATTACAACTGTAACAAATCTGAATCAAAATCCTATTCACAAAAGCCATAAATAAGGAGTTGAAATAAGAATCTGAGGTATATAATGTCAAATAATGAGATTATGTCAAAGAAGTAAGTAAAAAGAAACTTAACTATCACTATCATCTTTGGTGACCGTACAGTAATTCAATCAACAATCAACTCAGCCCCTTAACAGTCCACTGTTGGGCATAGGCCTCTCCCAGGCTACGCCACAACACCCTGTCTTCTGCCATTCGCATCCGGTCTGTATCAGTCACCAGCATCACAGTCATTACTGAAGCCTAATTTCCACTTTTTATCCTTATTTCATACTAGCTTTTGCCCGCGGCTTCACCCGCGTTGATGGCGAAAAATATCCCCATTGGTTTCATACATATAACTTTATTGGTTTACGAAGCGAACTCCAGTATAGCTCCGGTTGGCATGATTTTTTTTTCCGACATCTTCAACTATCATCGTCATATTTCAGCCAATTTAATCATACATTCCTCATGAATCCATTGGTAAAACCGTATGAAAATCCGTTCGATAGTTTTTAAGTTTATCGCGTTCAGTGAGACAGACAGACATGGCGGGGGGACTTTGTTTTATAATATGTAGTGATAAATGATAATAATAAATGATAAATTATTTTATTTCTGTAAGTAGGTTGTGTTTTCTTTTACATCTCAATCATATTTAAAAACTAGATGAGGTCGGCGTTTCCTATCTAACTACTCTGAGAAGAAAGGCCGTAACAAACTCAGAGGTCAGTCTCTTTTAAAGTCCAGACATAATCTTGGTTAGATCATGTGAACACCATGTAGATTTGTGTCTGAAATGGTTTTTTGAGGACAAACCACACAGAATGAGTGGGCCTGTCCAGTAAGTGCACGCATTTGTCAGTAATCGTGCAGCTCAACTCAAAACTTAAGGAGCTTAACGATTTGACGAACAATACCAAAAAAAGAACATTTGGGTAGGCCGCATAAATTACTCAAACTGCCAGACCATGATTAAAACTAATTGAGAAGAAAAAAAATTGAAACAGTGACCCACAGTCTTTACATTCACAATAATTAAAATAATATATAATTTTACAAAGTAAATATTCATGTCGATGTACTAAACATCTTCAATGTCAATGTGTATGGATATAAAAATTCCGGAAATAATCTTAGTCAGATCAGTTGAGGACCATGTTAGATTGGTGTCTGAAATGGTCTTTTGAGGAAAGAACCATACAGAATTGAGTGGACCTGTCCAGTCAGTGCACGCAATTGTAGAAATTTACATAAATAAATTTCAGTTTGTTCTATCTACGAAAAGACGGAAATTCGGAAAACGGAAATCTGAAATCTCACGGAAATAAGATAAGTGGTTCTTCAGTTATGGGTGCTTCAACAATACGTATTTTTTCAATTGATGTATGTATGTGGATGATGTTATAATAACTTCCTGTTATTGATATTTACACAGCAATTAGTTGTATATGAATTTGTGTGGGTTAAGTACCACAGTTAAAAATCGAAAAGTATAACTTTTCTACTAAAAAAAAAAACAACGGGCTTCCAAAAAAAACACAACAAAGTGAAACATTACATTAATTTCGATAGTCAGTGGCTGGCTGGCTGGAAGCCGGTTTTTTTTTTTGTATTGTGTTTTAGCTTAGAATAAAATACAAGAAAGGAGTCGGAGGCACGCCTAGTTTCTACATAAATGTACCTCTAAATGATGAGAGATTTTTTGGCTTTCAACAAAATTGATCCGTAACCCAAATCCGAAATTAATTGGGTACAGAAGAGATTAAGTGTACACACATCTAGCATATTGGAAACACAATTTCCCTGAAAACTGATTACTTGTGAAGCCTTACGCACACAGACGTGATGTCCCAATCTAACCGCAATGCTAATTGGAATATTCTTCTCTGATAGGTACTTACATTTTAAATGAGGTTGAGATTACGGAGAGTCACTTCTAAACGGAATCTAGGTAAGGCAATCATCAAACTATCGAATTGTGTAAAAGCGTGCGATATCGTGGCTTTGACCTTGCCACGGGTGTTACTCGAGAGCCTTTAGTTATAATAGCCACAATATTGCCACGGTCAGCGAGAAGGTGGGTGAAAAACTATGATTGAAATAATACTTTTTATATATATTTTCTTCTGCAGGGCATACTGTTCCTCCTTCTCTTCACTCCTCTGAGGTCAATCTAATGCCGTTTTTTTTAGGCCTATTACGCTGTCGTTTGGCAATGTAATATTCTTATAATATATTAAAATCATTCCAAATTCAAAACAATGGTTAGATATTTTCCAGTAACTTTATTCGGATAGCATTCACTTTCACTTCAAGTAAAAGTACTGGTATTCCGCTGAATTAATTTAGTCTAGAAACGGATCCACACGTATTTAGCAAAAAAAAATCTTAGCTAACCTAAGTCGCATGTTTTCCTTGCTAAGCCTACTGTAATTTTGTCTAACTTCGAACAGGTCCATCGTCTAATCTTAAGGCCGATCGTGAGTTAAGTAAGATAGGGAAAGCCTTCAAGCTAACCTTAGCTATAATTAAAGTTAAGGTCACATGGCTTATTGGAGGTTACCGAAAGGTCTAAATTGTTAGTTAAACTGAAAGACCCTGTTACTAGTTTGTTGGAGTTGACTTAATGGTGGCGGTAATCCTTGGGAATGGTTATAAATAGAAATACATGACGGAGATCATACATCTCTCTCGTTATTAACTACTGTGGGCATACTATGGGAAGTGTAGGTTATTGCGCAATAGAAAACCGTTTGCGTTCAAATCAAATTATAATTTTTAACAACTTAATCACACTAGCGAATACTTACGACAAACTATACAGAACGCGCGAGTTTCTAAACTTGTTCACTGGTTAACCGCCACCGACCAACCTCTGCTTTAACTCTGATCAAGCGTTATGTTGTAGACTCTGTCGAGCGCCACCTGGTGGCGCTGGCGTCCCTATTAGTCAAAGTCAAACGATTGATTTAACGTATTTTCGACATAAACAAAATACCAGTCTGTTTTATTGTCCCATCGAACATTAAAGCTTTTTAGCTATCTTAAGTTTCGCTTCCACGAGCAAATTAAATAGCGCAAATCTTAAGTTATTTGTTTAATAGTGTAAATAGTTAGTTGTATAATATTTTACTGAAGCATTACCTGTTAATATATCAATTGCTGGCGTCCCTATTAGTAAAAATCAAACGATCGATTTAACAGCTTGTTCCCAACGAGTCACACCTCAACGGGTAACAGTGTGACTCGTTGGGAATGTTTTGGATAATAATTCCCAACGAGTCACAGTTACTGTTACACTGTTACTATATCATCTATCGCCACGAAATATTTTCGTTCTCAGATAAACAAAAATTGTTCCCAGGTATTTGGTACAACTTGGGGCACCCCGACTCGGACAGGTTAGGTTAGAAGGGGACGGCGGGGTCTGAAAGACCCCGCCGTCCCCTTCGTGGTTATTTTTTTTTAAACCGCCCAGAAGCTGTAGGAGTCCCGCGAAGCGGGACTCCGTCGGCTACGCCTCATTATTGTTGAAATACTTATTAGGACACACCTATTATAATACATACAAAAACATTTATTTGGTACTAGACCTTATATCTCAGGATTTTAGGTGATTTATTGTGGAACTGATTTTGCATTGTTTGGTGACTACATTTTGGTGACAGATCTACTATTTTGAGGACAAACCCTATTATTTAAGAAACACAAAACTAATTAAATTGGTGATAGCTTAAATGATACCCTAAATCAAGGTGGGATCATCCCAACGAGTAACAGTGTAACAGTAACTGTGACTCGTTGGGAATTATTATCCAAAACATTCCCAACGAGTCACACTGTTACCCGTTGAGGTGTGACTCGTTGGGAACAAGCGATTTATTGTGGAACTGATTTTGCATTGTTTGGTGACTACATTTTGGTGACAGATCTACTATTTTGAGGACAAACCCTATTATTTAAGAAACACAAAACTAATTAAATTGGTGATAGCTTAAATGATACCCTAAATCAAGGTGGGATCATCCCAACGAGTAACAGTCAACTCAAACTCAAAGCATTTATTTCAAATAAACCAATTACAGGCACTTTTGAATTGTCAAAGGGTCAGTCAGTCAGAAAAATGAAGCTAGTTGCCCATTCCAAAGCGTAGTAGGTACCTATGGAGAAGAACGGGCAAGAAACTCCATGGACACTCTTTTAAATCAATATATAGTTACAAAAAACAAATTGTTTACATCATTCATGTTCAAATTAAAAATGTGAGAACGATGTAGAAAGACGTGCACGTTTAAAGTATCCGTAATAAAAAAGATAAAAAAACAATTCAAAAATTTAAATTAAAATAAGCCGTGGCAGCCAAGAGTTGACCAGTCCCTACTGACGGCGCCCGTTCACGAACATGACGCATGGATCAGCACCATTCAGCTCAACCATTTTGAAGGGAACTTAATGATCCAACACACACGCCACCACCAGCGAAACATTTGAGTGAGCATGACATACTCTCAGCCGCCAGGGCACATTCAAGTCAACGAAAGACGAGCCTAGTAAATGGTGGCTTTATAGTAGGTACATAGTGCTCACACATGTGCTATGCAATTATACATTGTTAAGAAATTGAATTTATACAATGCAAAGATGTTGTTGTTTTTACAATCTTCAGCAGCTCCAACAATATTTTCGAATGTTAATCAATTAATTTATGCCCCCCTGTGGAGCAGGACCAGCGTTGAGCCAAGCATCTTTGTCAGCGATGTAATCCCCCAACTTATAATATGCTTGGCTGCATAGTGTGCGTTTTATACGAGATTTAAATTTTGTTTCATTCAGTTGGAGTATGTGGGGAGGTATTTTATTATAACATTTTAAACAGTACCCCATGAAGGATGAGTCTACTTTAGCCAGTCTGAAACCTGGTTGAACTAATTGGTCCCTATTTCTAGTCATATAGTTATGTCTTTCACCTCTTTTACTGAAAAGATTTAAATTTTTTCTTACGTACATGATGTTTTCATAGATATATTGACAAGGTACCGTCATGATGTTAATATCTTTAAACAGTTCCCTTAGAGAATCGCGCCTGCGGAGGCAATATATTGCTCTGATGGCTCTTTTCTGCAGAATAAAAATAGACTCGATATCTGCAGCCCGTCCCCATAGTAAAATACCGTAAGACATGATACTATGAAAGTAACTGAAATAGACTAGCCTCGCGGTATCTACATTAGTAAATTGACGGATTTTTCTCACAGCATATGCTGCTGAACTTAGCCGTCCTGCAAGAGATGTTAAATGAGGACCCCATTGCAGCCTTGAGTCGAGCGTGATCCCCAGGAAAACAGTTTTATCGACGAATTCTAGTTTCTCTTTATTCAATACTATGTCACAATCATTACTTTTAACACTCGGTAAAGCAAATCTTATGCATTTAGTTTTATTCCCATTTAATACTAAATTATTAGCAGTGAACCAATCATGTACCTGCAGTAGGGCGTTATTTACGTCGTCAAGATTTGATGCACGTCTATTTATCTTAAAAATTAAGGAAGTATCGTCAGCAAATAACACCATTTGTGGTTGGTTTTTTAATAAATGGGGTAGATCGTTAATATATACTAAAAAGAGGAAAGGACCTACTATTGAGCCTTGTGGAACACCTATTTTTACTTTTAAACCACGTGAATTCACACCATTTATTTGGACTTTTTGCTGTCTATCATTTAAATAAGATTCTACTAAGCTAAGCGCAAGTTTATCCAGTCCGTAATGCTCAAGTTTTAAGAGCAAGGTTTTGTGTTCAACGCAGTCAAATGCCTTGGAGAGGTCACAAAAGATTCCTATGGCATCCTGGGCCTCCTCCCACGCTGTAAATATGTGTTTTAATAAAGTGACACCGGCGTCAGTCGTACAACGTCCTCTAGTGAAACCATATTGCTGATCGTGTAAGATTTTGTTGGTATTAAAATGATTAAGCATCTGATTGAGCATTACCTTTTCGAAAACCTTGCTGAATACCGGCAACACGGATACTGGTCCATAATTATTGGTGTCTTTGCTGTCCCCAGATTTAAAAAGTGGTATAACCTTACTGTATTTCATTAAATCTGGGAAGACTCCTTGATCTACACACAAATTAAATATCAAAGCTAGGTAAGGTGCTATAGTCTCGATTATGGATGAACAAACTTTGATTGACATTCCCCATAGATCTTCGGTCAATTTGATTTTTATTTGCCGAAAAGCTTTTATAACTATCATAGGGTTAATATGTTTAAATTTAAATTTAACCAGGCAGCCTGGAACGTTCGCTCTTAATAAATTAATTGAGACATCCGGTGAGGAATTTAAACCTTCCGTCGTTTTATGTGGTATATCGGTAAAGAAGTTTACAAATTCTTGAGCTACTTCTAAGTTAGAGCTTATGGCACCACGTGAAGTCTCCAACGTATAATCAGTACTTCGTATTTTTTTCCTACTAGTTTCGTTATTTATAACTTTCCAAACTGTTTTTATTTTATTTTCTGCGGATTTGATCTTGTTGCTAATGTACAGGGCTTTAGCTATCTTGCAGGTATTCCTAAAAGTTTTGGAATATTTAGCAACATACTTGTTGAAAGTTTCAGTGTTAATGTAAGGCTTAAGGCCATACAGCTCGAACAGTCTTTCCCTGCTTATCCTAATACCTCTAGTTGCCCAGTCACTAAATATAAAGTTAGGGCAAATATTTTTTGTTTTCTTTTCAAAAGTTTTATTGAATTCCTTGTGCACTACTGAAAAGAAATCCTGATAAAATTTATTTGCATCGTTCATATTATGGCCCAGAACATTTAACTTATTATTAAGGGTACTATTGAATCTATTTAATTTGCCAGTTGTTATTGGTCTAAATTGTATTTGCACTTTTTGCAATGGTGCTTTAAAATTAAAGAATACTGTTTGTCCACTATGATCAGACGGCAGATAATTTACTATAGATTTCGCTAAATAATCACAATCGCAGAAAACATTATCAATACAAGTAGCAGAAATTGGAGTTACTCTAGTTGGTTCTGTAAAAACATTACATAAATTGAACGATTTAAAAAGGCTTAATAATCTACTGCTATTTGAATTACTTTCCAAAATATTAATATTAAAATCACCACAAATAATTGCGGCTTTGTTACTGGATGCAAGTTTCGATAGGACATCTTCCATTATTGACTCAAACAAAGAAAAGTTCAGATAATTAGGGGGTCTGTAAACGCACACTACAACATGCTTATCTAGCTCAACACAGGACAGTTCGATGCAATGTTCAACTGATAAACCAACTATGTCTTTACGTTGCTTAGATTTTACACAATTTTTTATCAAGATTAGAGAACCTCCACGCAGCATAGATTTACGGTTAAAACAACTGCCCATACTATAGTTCTCATAATTAATTAGCATTTGGTAATCCTTTAACCAATGTTCAGTAAAACAAACAATATCAAACTTTGTCTTTTCTAAAAACATTTCAATTTCTAATAATTTGGAAGAAATACCTTGAATATTTTGATGAAATAATTTCAAGGCATTCTGCTGATCTCCTTTTCGATTATTACTTACTTTAGAGCAAGAAGATACCTTGTTGTTGTTATTAAGTACAGAAATATTCTTACTGGTACCTTCTGTTGTCTTACAAACTAGTTTAAATGATTATCCGGAGTTAACCCCAATACTTTAGTGTTATCACCAGGCAGTGAGCTCATAGTGAGTGAGAGACATGGAACCTCCTTCGTACAATTTGTATAATTACTTATAGCATTTGAGCTATATTTATTTAGGCTCACCACATTATCATTAGTATTATTACTAACCACTGTGGTGCTAATAACACAAGATTTCGACATACTACTTATGTCTGAGTTTATATAAAAAGCTAATAGCCTTGCTATTATGTGTCTAAAACTAACAGGCAGATACACAGTACCCCTAGTCGATTTCAAAGTTTCCACAAAAATGTTGGTGTCAAAAAACATTAGCTTGTCACTGTAATGACTAACTAAGAAGTGCATATGCTTATTAAGCATATGAATATAATTATTTTGTCTTTTTGTCAATTTTTCAAAATATGGGAAAGCACACAATATTATTTTACTACAATTTAATTTTAACAACTCAGTTACACAGTCAGTGATTTCTTCTTTTCTGACCTTAGCACTATTACCTACAAATACAGTAATGTTGGTTTTAGAATTAAATACATTTCCTGTTACTGATGCCATTATTCGTTTGTAGGATGACCCTGGCATACAATAATTTTGAGTAGGATAACTCAGGTTGTTACCAATTAATTTACCTAAACCTCTTCCTATACTATCTGAGAACATAACTGAATGATAACAATCGAGACTACTGAAAGATGGACAACTACCAATCTCATGCTGTACCACTTGAGATAGATCTTGTACTAAATCTTGGCTAAGAATACTGTCCTGAGACAAACTCTCAGTCTGGGACGGGTCCTCCGTTACCTCAGGCTGGACAGCAACACAGTGTAACAGTAACTGTGACTCGTTGGGAATTATTATCCAAAACATTCCCAACGAGTCACACTGTTACCCGTTGAGGTGTGACTCGTTGGGAACAAGCGGATTTAACGTACATAAACATACATAAACTCACGCCTTCTACCCATGGGGGTAGGCAGAAACTACAGAACGCCACCTGCTACGATCCTTACATACTCCATTTGCCTTGTTTACGTCCATAACGTATTTCTGACATATAAGCCTTGGGTTTTTCCAAAATAAATTACGACGATTAAAATATATGTCGGAACAGGAGGCCGATTAGAGCTGGATTCTTCACCGTTGAGATGTGTGTTGCGGGCGAGAACAAAAACTCTGAAGATGATTATTGATTTTTAGGTTATATTTAAATATGAAAAAAAATATAAAACGAAACGTTACATAGTTTTAGGTACTTGCTGTCCGTACGATATCCGATGATCAAGAGCGCTGCGCCACGCCACTGTAGCGCTCTCGTCGACTAGCACACTCGCACGAATGTCAGGCTAGACTCTGTCGATGCGCGCCAACTTCACACTTGCGTTTCGTTGTCAATTGATATCCCGTACTCATGACTCTTGCGATATATACTTATATATAACACTAATTGTAAAAGACTGATTACCTACACTGAAAATCAAATCAATCCACCAGGCTTTTCCCAACCATGTTCGAGTTGGCTTCCAGTCTAACCAGAAGCAGCTGAATACCTACCAATAACTTACATGAAGTGACTGCCTAGCTAACCTCCACAACCCATTTACTGGGTAAAATGGTACCCCTTGCTAAGACTGGTTGGCAGACTTTTAGACTTCCGACTACCCGTAACGACTGTAAAAGATCTACGAATGACAGCCAGGACCAACGGGTTACCGCGCTTTCCGAGGCAGGGTGGGGTCTCAATATGAATTGGATGGTCACCCATCCACGAACCGACAGCGGCAAGCGTAGCTAACCGTCGATCGATCCGTGCGTCTGTTATCATTTACCAATGAGCTTGATTACCTGCACTAAGAAACTTATTTCGGGCAGAGTCGGGACACAACGAATTATAAATTTTACAATAAGAAATCGCCTCACAAACTGCAAACTGCCTCGTTGGTCTAGTGGTCGCAAGCTCTACTGCTGAGCGTGAGGTCTCGGGTTCGATTCTCGGGTCGGGCAAAGTGTTATTGGGTTTTTCCTTCAGGAATTTCTCAGTAGCAGCCCGGAGTCTGGATTTGTGCCCGGTTGATGGCAATAGGCTCGCCCCCTATTACATGGGACTTATACATAACTGGCGAAATGTGGTTGTACCTCTGCCTAACCCTTCGGGGAATACAGGCGTGATGTTATGTTATGTTTTATGTGTGTAAATCGAACGTATTTTTAATTTCATGCCATGAAAACACATTACCTTACCTTACTTTACCTACATAAATTGTCATAAACAACAATAATACCTACCTAATATAATATTTTAGACTTAATTTAGGCACTTCTCGCATTCAAAATAATTTATTGTTGTATTTCTCGCTTTCACACTAAACAAGGAGACATTGTCTTTTAACACGAATACAACTAAGTAAATTAGATAACCCGGCGTAAAATATCAGAAGATATCAAATTCAAATTAAGCCTAGAAACTAATTAAGACGTCTTTGGCAGTAAAGTGGCTGAATTTAATGAACACGCCTAAAATATTGATGAATAAGATAAAACCTTTAGAATAAATGGTTTTAATCAGCAAAATACAAGGAAAAAGATTACAGTCGTATTTGACAGAATGTAATTATGACATTCAGTTTTATTTTAAAACCATAGAAACTTTAATGAGTTTCTATATCATCACATTCTTCCAGGCTTAAAAGAGGACGATTCAGTATAAAACGTAGTCTCTGTAGCGGTCTGGAAGCCTTCGATTTCTAGTGGACGTCCCTTGAACAGTAGCTGGATTGTCAGTAGCCGTGTGATCGGTTTCTACTGTTAGTTGATCTGTCAATTGTTTCTGTTCCTCTTCTTCGTTCATACTTCGAGAATCGTAGAAGTCGTCTTCGTTAGTGTTGACTGAATCTCGGGTCTCATTAAGTACTTCAGATGTTTCCTGGATTATCTCACTATCTTGTCCTAATGGTGCTAAGTGTCGATTAGAGATAGTTGTTTCTCGACCATCTGCTAGTCGCACATAGGAATAATCCGGATTTACATGAAGTAACGTCACTTCCTCAACGACTGGTTGATATTTATTGTTACGGTTAAATTTTCGCATTAGCACATGTTCTGATTCTGCCAACCAAGTAGGTATAGAGACTCCATTCGATGATCGCCTTGTATGCGTAAACATCCGTTCATGTGGCGTACATTGAGTAGCTGTACACAGCAAAGACCGTATTGAATGTAAAGCTTGAAGTAGAACTTGTTCCCAATTTTCTATTACTAGATTGCGTGAACGTAGAGCCAATTGTATTGATTTCCATAAAGTTCCATTAAAACGTTCCACTTGGCCATTTCCTCTTGGATTGTACGGAGTGGTTCTACTAGAAGCAATACCTCGTGAATTCAAGAAATTCTTTACTTCTGCCGATATGAATGAAGTTCCTCGATCCGAATGAAGGTAAGATGGCATACCAAACAACATAAATATCTCATTCAAATGTTTTATGACCGTTGTAGAACTCATATCGGCGCACGGGAACGCAAACGGAAAACGTGAATATTCATCGATTACAGTCAATATATATTTATTTCTTGTATTAGATGGTACAGGACCTTTAAAGTCAATGCTTAATCTTTCCATAGGAGAAGTAGCTTTTATTAAAATTGGATCTGGTAAGTCAGATCTATAGAATTTTGGTTTTATTTCAGAACATATCCGACAGGAATTCGTCATATTCCTAATTTCTTCAGTAGAAAAAGGCAAATTTTTAGACTTTACCCAGTGATTCATGCGCGTTATTCCTGGGTGACACAAAGCTTCGTGCAATGATTTTAGTTTCTCAGTTCGTACCGGTACCGAAGCACAAACTCGTGAAAGTGCGTCAGCCACATCATTCTGCTTTCCGGGACGGTACACTATGTCGTACTTGAAAGGTGCTAAGTCCAAGCGCCATCGCTGTATTTTCTCATTCTTTATTTTGCTTGTCAGTTTATTATCAAACATGAATGATACAGATCGTTGGTCAGTAATGAGACGAAATGATTTGCCAATGAGAAAATGCCGCCATTTCCTTAACGATTCCACTATAGCGTAAGCTTCTTTCTCTATAGCTGAGTGGTTGAGTTCGCTATTATTTAGCATTCTGGAAAAAAATGCAACCGGTCGATTGCATTGTGACAAAGTTGCTGCGATGGAATGATTGGATGCATCTGTTTCCACAGTGAATGGTGCATTGTGATCGATAGCGTGAACAGCTGATTTTGCAATATCAGATTTTAGTCTTTCGAAACTTTGAACTAATTCATTTTTCAATGGAAATATTTGTGTATGAGCGAGAGCATGAATTCTTTCTGAGAAATTTGGGATCCATTTACTGTAATGCGCAAACATTCCTATTGTTCTTCTCAGTGATGGAACGTCGCATGGTGGTGGCAAATTCAACAGTGGTCTTAAGCGTTCCTCGTCTGGCTTAATAACGTGGTTCTCTACATTGTATCCCAGAATATTAATAGACTTTTGAGAAAACTTACTCTTTTCTTTATTGAGAGTTAATCCATATTTTTGAGCTGCTGCTAAAAATCTGTTAAGGTTTTCATCATGTTCCTCCTGCTTTATTCCACATACCGTGATGTCATCTAAATACGCATACGTTCCTTTAAGCTCTTCTTTGCGAATAACCCAGTCTATGGTTCTTTGGAAACTTGACACTCCGTTAGTGACACCAAATGGAATACGCCGAAATTGGTAAAGATTTCCAAGTGCTTCAAAAGCAGTAAAGTGACGCTCCTTTGGCAGAATCGGGACTTGATGATATGCGCTTTGTAAGTCTATAGCGCTAAACACACGATATTTTGAAATCTGTGTCACCATTTCTTCTATGTTTGGAAGTGGGTATGCATCTAAATGTGTGTACCTATTTATTGTTCGAGAATAAACGATAACGAGACGTTTCTTATGATTAGTATTCTGTGAAATGAGGACTTGAGCTCTCCAGGGTGACATACTTTCTTCAATAATTCCTTTAGCCAAAAGTTTTCTTATTTCATCTCCAATAAACTTTTTATCATCCTCACTGTATTTTCGAGATTTTATGGCGACAGGCTTGCATTCGGGAGAAACATTCGAAAACAAAGGAACAGCAGGTACAGTTGCTGCAGCAACACTGCATACCTTAATTGGATCTTTTGAACCTCCAAAACAGAACTCAAGTGAAGAATGCTTCTCTAGTATGTCATGACCAATAATAAGATCAGCGCACAGGTTTTTTACAACAAGTAAATTCAGACCTTCATAATTATGATCTCCAATTTTAGCCGAGACGCAGGTTTGTCCCTCTACTTGAGATGTCAGTGTAGTTGAAGCCATTGAAATCGTTTGGTTACAAGATCTCTTCTTTAGTCGACACAATTTAAAGAAGGCTTCATTCATAAAGCTGATAGAACTGCCCGTATCAATTAATGCTTGGGCACGAATTCCTTGGATGTAGGCTGTTACAGTTGCTTTCTTCAAAGAATCTGGTGATGCTGCTACAATACATGCAGAACTGTTATTGTTTGTATCTTGCTTACCTAGAACCGCAACAGTATTAAGTTTCTTGCTTCGACATACATTAGCATAGTGTCCCTTCTTATCACAAATCTGGCAGTTGGCGTCGACAGCTGGACAATCCTTTCTAGGATGCACACGCCCTCCACAGAAGAAACACTTTCGCTTAGTAAACGCTGCTGCTATAGGTTCCTTGTCTTCTTTTAAACATTGAACAACACTTATATTTGCAGTATTGTAGTTTTGTGAGCTCAATTCGGCCATTTCCAACGACAAGGCCTGATTGTAGGCTTGGTCGAGTGTTAATGACAGATTTTCAAGTAAT
The DNA here is from genome assembly GCA_916610205.1 of Griposia aprilina. NCBI lineage: Eukaryota > Metazoa > Arthropoda > Insecta > Lepidoptera > Noctuidae > Griposia > Griposia aprilina. The sequence continues at coordinate 7,549,530 of OU744305.1, read as the reverse complement.
CGTTGTCTTATTTTGTTTGACTTGATGCCAGAAATAAATGCATCTCTTATACTATCATTTTTATTCGTTTCAGCATCCACTTTTTCAAATTTGCAGTCTTTTGCCATTAATTTTAGTACCCGAATAAATGCATCGATATTTTCTTCACTCTGTTGCTTTCTTGTTGCCAGCATATGTCTAGCATATATTATATTTTTTTCTTTGATGAAAATTTGATTGAGTGTGTTAATAGCTTTTTCATAAGTGGTGCACTCACTGATAAACGAGTAAATTCGAGCGGATACATGATTTATGAGTAAGTCTAGGATAATTTTACTATCTTTCGTACCTTTTTCGCAATGTGACAAAAAACTTTCGAATGTCCTCTTCCAGTGTTCCCAATCCTTCGAGGCGGAGCTGTCAGACGGATCAATGTCTAGTTTTTCGGGACGTAAGAATCTCTCCATTTTATTTAGAACATTTTGCTGATTAAATTGATGAATAAGATAAAACCTTTAGAATAAATGGTTTTAATCAGCAAAATACAAGGAAAAAGATTACAGTCGTATTTGACAGAATGTAATTATGACATTCAGTTTTATTTTAAAACCATAGAAACTTTAATGAGTTTCTATATCATCACAAATATACTTATATTCTGTTTTCACTTTACAAACAATCAAACAATTTAGCCTATCGCAATTTACTGCTGGACATAGGCCTCTCCCAGGCTGCGCCATAACACCTTCCTCCTCCACTTTCCGCCGCTTTCCGCATCCAGTCTGTCCCAGCTACCTTTTTAAAGTCAACAGTCCATCTACCTAGTGGGTATCCCACACTACGCTGGCCGATACGCGATCTCCAATCCAGGACTCGTCTGGTCCACCGGCCATCGGCCCTTCGACGAACATGGCCAGCATACTGAAACTTCAGATTACTTACTCTGCAAGCTATGTCGGTAACTCCGGTTCTTTTCCGGATAACATTATTTTTGATTTTATCCTTCAAAGTAACTCCAAGCATCGCCCGCTCCATAGCGCGCTGAGCGATCTTGAATGCCTAGTCTTAGTAAAACCAGGCATTATTTTCTTGATCTGGAAGTGTGATAAGCTCCTTCATGGTTGGATGCTGCGATAGTCTAGATGTTCAGGCATCTTACTGGTGAGCAATAGGTCGTAAGTTCGATCCCCCGTTGTATTATTTACGTGAATCTAGAACGAGTCTAAAAATAAAGGTAAAGTGACTTTCAATTCATATGTACAGTCAGCAAAAGAGATAGGTATCCAGGGTCGCCAGATTGAGCTCCAGTTTAGGAAGAAACCGAAGAATGCTTTTTCGAATGAAATTTAATTTGATAAATGACCAGTTTGTTTTCTATTTATTTAATTTAATTGTATTTGAAAACATTTTTCGGTTTCTTCATCATCATCATCGTCATCAGCCTTTATTTATCCACTGCTTGACGTAGGCCTCTCCTAGTGAACGCAACTGAGCCAGATCTTCGGCTCACCTCATCGAGTCTCTATCAGCCGCCTTTCGCAAGTCGTCACCCCACCTGGCCGGCGGGCGTCCCACACTACGTTTGCCTAAACGCGGTCTCCACTCTAGAACTCGTTTTCCTAACGATTGTCGGTTCTGCGAGAGATACGACCAGCCCATTGCCACTTCAGCTTGCTTAGTCTTTGGGCTATATCGGTTACCTTGCTTCCCTGGCGGATAACCTTGGTTGGGATTATATCCTTCAGAGAGACTCCAAGCATAGCTCTATCCATAGGTCGCTGAGTGACTTTATACTTATGGACCAGATTTACCGTGAGTGTCCACGTTTCGGCCCCGTAAGTCATAACTGGTAGGACGCACGCGTTGAAGACTTTCGTCTTTAGGCACTGGGGTATGGAGGACGCGAAGACCTGACGACCTGACCTATTCATTTATTTTTGTTTTCTAAACAATTTTCTTTGGCTTTATTTTCTTATAATATTTTATTAGTATTTTTATTTAAATTTATTAATAATTCCTAGTGGGATATGAATATGTCCATAGGGGTGTCCGTAGCATTACAACGGGCCCTATCAGAATACCAGCGCTGCGGTTATTATTTTTTTAAATATCACACAGGTTTTTTACTTGTTTATTGTTGCTTTTATTGTTAATTTTGTTAGTTTTAAATGCTCCTTTTTATTATTATTTTTATCTGTCTATATTTCCTTCCCTTCCCTTGTATCTCTTTGTATTTCCTGTGCGTGGCCCAAATAAAATATTTTCCTTTCTTTCTAACGAAGTTTACCAAATGCTGCCCATCCCAGATAAATCCTTCTATCAGCTGCCCTCTCAAAATTGTTCCTACCCAACTGCATATCCTGTCCGAGGTAAACATATTCCTTAACAACTTCCAGGGGACACCCTCAATGACAATCGGTTTTTTACTAAACTTCAACTATATCCGGCGACCCTGTATACTTATCTCTTTTGCTGACTGTACATACTGAGTTTATCTTGGATGTTACTGACATTGATGCAGGAGAAAATCGTGAGGAAATCTGGATTTATAGTTAAATAAGTCTGAAATCGCCAACCCGTCTTGAGCAAACGTGGTGATCAATGCTCAAGCCTTCTCTGTATGAGAAGAGGTCTTTGTCCTGCGATGGAAAAGTAACAGTAAAAAAGTAGTAGTACCAGCGTACTATTATTATTAAGAAGGCTAATAGGAAAAATTGGGCAGCCTTTAAAAAATCTCTGTCCGAAAATCGGGTTTAGTCAGTAACATATTTACAGAAAACGTCAACACTATATTTTTGTCAACAGTCAACTACGAACGAAATAAAAAAAAACCTTTTTACTTTCAAGACTTCTTTTCTAAGGCAATTCCCACGTTTCTAAACGACGCTACTGATTTAGAAAATCCTACCCTTCCGTGCAAGTACTCGCGACTAAGCCTTCCCTCGGTATGTTAGTACATTGAAAGTATACAGGTTGAGTTTTTTTACAAGAGTTACTTTAAAAGCACTACGTGTGAGTTACGAAGACTTGACGTCTACGAAATCTATTTCGGAATATTGATGTCAATCAATATTTAGGTATTCTACACAATTTTTTTTTAAATTCTCGGAGTTTTTTTCGTCGTAATGACGGTTATAAAATAATTATATGAATGAATAACAGTTGAAGAGAAACAGTTTAGGTAAACACTTTTAACAAAAGAAACAAAGATATCTGTAAAAGTAAAATACTGTGGCGCAGAGATCAACGCGCGACACAAAATACATAGAAGACATTTGTTCCAGACTTTCACATCTGTAAGGAAGTCCTAAACCATTTTGTTTGTTTTCATGGAGAAATTTTCATGGATACCCTCAGTCTAGGGGAGAACGGAGGGTTATCTTGGACTCCTACTGACTAAAACCCCACGGTTATTTCTACCATCATAAGTCGGAGGCCCGGGACATATTTGTACATTCGCCGCACCCCCGACTGCTATTAGCCCACCATGCCTAGCGGGCCCCATCACCAAGTGCGGCCGATCCCACGATCGCACGTCCTTACATAAAGGCGCGCATGGAACACTGCGTGCCACTTCTTTAGGCCTAACTGGCCAAAGGGTACCGTGATACCCAGTAGGTGGGTTGTGGAAGTCAGATAGGCAGTCACTCATGTAATCTACTGGCATTCTGCTGCAAGCGGTTAGACTGGAAGACGACTCTAACACAGTTGAAAAAAGGTTGAGAGCAGCTGATGATGTAAATCCCTGATCTAAGAGGCTAACAAGAGCTAAAGCGCGGTGACTGTCGGATTGCATAGAAAAGAAAGAGAGGCGCGATGACAAAACGCTGGTAATTTATTGCAAAATATGAAGCAATTATGGATTTACAAAAATCTATTCATTAGACTAAAAAATTAAAACACTATTATGTTAGTATGTTACTTGTAGAATAATCTGACAAAAAATCTGAATGTTTGCATGTATGTTTAGTATGGTTTTTAATCGTAAAAAATTTTTTTGGAGGTATTTGTGATTTTTTTCTATCATATCAAGTTAATTGTATTATATTTTCAACACACTATCTAACTAGCATATATCCATAAAAATATCATATATTTTTCTGATTTTGGTTACTGCAGTGGATCATACATTTTAAGCCATTGTAAATTTGCGTTTAGGTCATGTAGTCCCCATAAAAATCTCATCCTGTATAGTTAGTTACTTACGTATGTATACGTGTACATCCTACCTTCATACATCTTCCCTGACCCCAATCTTACCGTCTTCCAACGACGCGTAAGACCATTACAAGTTTCTTATCTAACCCTATGAATTATGGGGCATATCATTATAATGCAGGGTCCATCATTAAACTTAAACAATGTATGGGAAAGGACCTTTAATTTGCATAATCTGTCAATTTGAAATTCACGAACTGGAGAATATTTCGGTTAACCGTTATTGGTTGAGTTTCTATGTAATTGCTACTTGCATATTTATGCAAGTATTGGGTTTGCCCATTTGGGTATAAATGTTGTTTAGAAGGCTATTTGGATTATTTTAAGTATTAGCTCTACCCCGTGGTTTCACATGCGTGGAGGTCATAAATTATCCTCGGGAACGTACTACCGGGATAAAAAGTATTATTTGTCCTAACTCAGGTCTTGGTCTATCCATGTGCCTTTCATCCAGATCTATACAGCTGTTAATGCGTGTAAAGGTAACAGACATACAGACAGACATACTGAAAGGCAGACAAAGTTATAGAGTTTTTGTTAATAACAAAACTTTCTGTTAATGGTGTGTATGTTGCTGGTGTGTGGTGTGATGATAGACTGAAGAATGATGTGATAAGGCAACGGTGCGATTTAAAGGAAGATGTAGTGACAAAAATTGAAAAGAGTATGCTAAGATGGTTTGGTCATGTTGAGAGGATGAATGAAGGGCGATTAACAAAAGGTATTTACAAGGCAGATGTGAGTGGAAACGCCGGGAGGGGACGCCCTAGGAAGACATATAGTGACCTTATTGGTGATGTTCTTCAGAAAGATCAGGTGTGTAGTACTCACAACCGGTGTGCGTGTATGACCAGATGTATGAACGTAAACGAGGCAAAAGGAGTATGTATGGATCGTAGCAGGTGGCGTTCTGTAGTTTCTGCCTACCCCCATGGGAAGAAGGCGTGAGCTTATGTTATGTGTGTATGCTGCTTCATTGTAATTTAATTTACTGACATTTCTATCTTTAGTTTTATCGCAATTCAATTTTAATTTAATTTAATTTATTAACAGTTGTAGTTTAATTCATTGGCCTCCCCTAATTCCGAATGTTTTTGAATAATATGAGTATTTGTAATAATGATAGTAATGTTGCTTAGTGAATGGAATGCTTTTTTATGTTTTTTGTCTGGTAAATGTATTATATAATATAATTTTGCATGCCGTAAGGCAAATTTATCGGGACTCTCATCAAAATAACCATCTTATTAGTATACCTACATTATTGAAAAATCAATTATTTCTATTTCTATTACTTTCGCATTTATAATAATTATGAAAGCATGGAATAGCTCCGCCCTGCGGTGTGATCCGCCTGCAGATTCCTATATGGTTTGTGTGTTTTTCTAGCAAGAAAATTGTTCAATGTTACTCGATAATAGTGTCGGTTTCCATCATTGAAAGTGTTTACATAATAGGAACAGTATTTCCAGAGCTTACCAATTCAAAACACACAAACTTTTTTTTTAAAGAGTTGACCTAATTTGCACAATAAGACTCGCTTTCCATTCTTCTACATTAGGTACACGTCCTCTGCGGTCTTATACTATTATCATGTAGTTCATCTATAGAATTAACCTCTCAATAATACGGTCTATTTCCATATTCACCTCGCTTCTTAGGCAGATTGGCGCCCGCAGTTGTTATCTACGTATAGGTAGATTGGAAGCTATTACCGTAGAATCTCCTCGGAGCTCCTAAAATGATTTTTGTTATTGTACCTGTACAGTATAAACTTCAATAATTTTGTATAGGTCTATAATCTACAGCTATGTCGCACAAATTATTCATCAAAGAAGACATGCGTTCGATCCAGAAACCAGTCGGTAATCCCAAAACAAATGAATGAATGAATAATTTATAAACAAGATGTACGATACATTCTATGTGATTCTAAAAGAAAGCAAGATCCAACTTTGTCACTAAGAAAGATACTGAATTAACAAAGTGACTTACCCCTAATTTAAAAGGGGACATTCGCACTGGATAAATTTATGACAAAAGAAAGAAAGAAAGAAAAATAGGTTTATTTGTAACATAAACACGTGCATACAAAAAGCTCTAATGATAAAGAAAAATAAAAACAAAACAGAAATAGTCGACAGCTGCACGTCATGACTGTGACAAGAAGGCTTCCACTCAGCATGATGCTGTGCTATGGGGGATCCACAACACAGCGCTGATTTTCAGTGGTTACCCAAAAATGGACGTACGGAAACCAAGTCAAGTTTAATTAATGGTACTTATAAGTAACAAAATAAAATAAAACAGTAAGCACTAAGAATACAAATCAACCACATAAACAACCAATTACATTTTTTTTTTAGAAATTAACATTTATTTTTATTTAATTAACTTAGGAATTATAAAATTATCATAATCATAGATTAGAATATACAAGCTAAAACTAAAATATAATACCTATCATTTACAAGTGTATAATGTAAGGGATTGTATAATGTATATTGTATGTTTATATATTGTTATTGTTGTATAATGTAAAAAAAAAACGTCCGCGCCACGTTGGATGGCAATGCTATTCTTTGGGCTAAAAATAAGCCAGCCCTCTGTTCGTGTCAAGAGTCGACCAACCGCTTACTTATAATACCAATTATATGAATAAATATTATTAAATAACATAAAAAAATAAAAAATAAAATATCTATAGGCATTGTTGTGCGCGGAGGCGCGCACCGATTGCTTTCACGCGACGATGCGCAAGCGGTGCGCGTCTCTGGTGCGCAGAGTGCGGGGCAGCGCCAATACCGTCCTGGCGATGATCGCCAACAGACTGGATTGCCCTTATATCCAGCAATGCTGCAGTAGACATATTCTTACTTTGTGAGTGTTTGTTTTTGTCTGTGTTTGTTATCGTGTCTGTATTCTTAGTGTATCTGTTTATATATATGTATCTTGTTGCTTGAAATAAACAAATTTAATTTAATTTATTTATTTATTTATAACCCACCCTTACACAATGCATATCAGTGTTTTGCGTTATGCAGGTGGGGATCATTTAAAATCGAGAAGCTTACCGCTAATGCTCTTGAAAGGTGCGGGCGTGGAGCATCCAAATATTCAATTACTGTTTAGGGTAATCGAACTCTGCTTGATAGAATAAATTCGGATGTAGGTAAAATTTCGATATGTTAGTATGGTAATGTGACCCAGTTTGGAGGATTTCGTTCGCAATTACCTGTTATTTTATAGGTGTCCTATGTTTATATTTACCCTATGTTTTTATCATCATGTTCGTGAACGGGTGCAGTCAGTAGGGACTGGTCATCTCTTAGCCGCCACGGCTTATTTTAATTAATTTATTTGAAATGTTTTTGTCTTTTTATTACGGGCGCTTTTAATATTCTGCATCGTTCTCACATGTATAATTTCAACATGAATGGTGTAACCTACTTTTTTTAATCATATTTTGATTTAAAAGAGTGTCCGTGGAGTATCTTGTCCGTTCTTCTCCATAGGTACCTACTACGCTTTGGAATGGGCAACTAGCTTCATATTTCTGACCGACCGACCCCTTGACAATTCGAAAGTGCCTATAATTGGTTTATTTGAAATAAATGCTTTGAGTTTGAGTTTGCGTTTTGACAATGGAAGTAATCTCTTATGGAACAATTTTACACAGCTACCTACTTAGTGCTACCTAACTTAGTCATTCGTGTCGGTACTTACCTAATTAGGGCGAATTTCACTAATGAAACTAAGAGCGATCAGCATATTTAAACTAAGTTCAAGAGCAGTCATTGTCAATATTCTACTACAGTGATGACACCTGACAGCTCTTGAACGCGGTTTTGTAGTTCTGATTGCGTTCAGGTTCATTGGTGAAATTCGCTCTTAGTTTCTTATTCTATCCTTGCATAAAGGGAAAAGTGTGGCAAGAGAATTTCGTCACCGTAATTTCGCCTATGTACTCATGGTAGTACTTATAAGAAATAAGAAGACGTTACCTTTCACAAAGCATAGACACACATAAAATTCTAGAAAAAAAAAGTATGGTATCTTTCTAAACTTTCTCACAACCCCACACAAAAGTCAATATCCATATAATCCAATTATATAATTTTCATTCAAAGCATTTATTCGTGTGTTACCTCCCATCAGCCGCAAAGTGAAACGTGGGCAACCGTTGCCGCTGCTTCCGGCGGCTCATTTCCGTCGGATAAGGAAACCCGACCGGCTTCCGGTGAAGAGATTTCTTGAAATATCTCCCCCATTGTAAAGGTCTTTATCGGCTACGTATATTTTTGTTGAGTGTCGTTAGTGTGAAGGTTAGAAGGTGGTTTAAGCTTTTGAAGAAATAAAATTTAGGTGATAAATTGTTAAAATGTGTAAGTAATTGGTGATATTCCGTTCGTTTTATATTCGGGTTCCATACCCTCATTGACAATTTATAAGTACTTATACCCTGTTTTTATTTCGTCTACGTAATTGGATATACTTTCAGTATTCGAGAGATTCGAGAGTAATACTCTCGGTTCCTGATACCTTATAAATAAATAGAATTAGGTAAGTCAATATTCTCGGTTCCTGGAAGTGTTTCCAATTAAGTTCGTTTTAAAACACCATGTTTATTTTATTGGTAAAAAATATAATACACGTAGGTGATTTAGTTACCTGTATCAGTCAAGCGGGTCATTGATTTTAAACAAATTTCGCTACGAAACTCTTATCAGAATCGTGAAAAAAAAAAAACAAATTCCTATTCAACAGTAGACAGACTATTTGGATACAAGTATGTTTTTTTGTTGTTTTGTTTTTACAATTGGGGTATGAGTTTCATAGCGAAAGTTGTTTAGAATGAAGAGTAAAATCACCCCCTTGATGAATGCAGCTGACAAAATCGCCACCCTGTTTAAAAAAATATCTAACTTTAGATCTCTGAGTAGACAAGCCATGCGCCCGTCTGGTGGAATTTCCCATTGGCAAAAACGACAAAAATCCTTAAACTATCATTGTTCAAGCCAACTACCTAAGCGCACGCACACACACATAAACCGCCGCCGGCGACGCACCCACACTACGGTGCGCGCCCGCCATTTCAAGCAAGCGCGCGTCTCACCGCGCGCAGCGACCGCCAGTCTTCGTGTGGCCACACAAAGCGCTCCACCAAACGTTGCTCTGTAAATCTAACCTTTTCGAAAGTACCTATCACTGTAAAACTAGAAAATGAAACTACTAATTTAGCTGCAAATAACAGTTTTATTGAAATCAACATTATCTGAAACAATCATCCCCACTTCAACACATTTAGGGGGCGAATTTTCAAAAATTCTTCCTTAGTACGTCACCTTCGTGCTTTAAGCTGTGCCTTGTCTATCAGTGAATAAATTTAAGATCTCCGAAACCAGCAACCATGCTTTTTCGCTAAAAGTCAGCTATGTCAATCACTCCTCCGTAGGTATATTTCATCGTTATTTTATAAAAAATATCGTCCTTCTTTCGATTGGGTTCGGTGACCCATATCATTGTCACTCCAAAATTGGCTAGATAAAAGGGTGACCGACGTTCAACATTTTTTTACGTAATAATGAGCGATTTGCCGTCTGGTTTCGAATAAGAATAACTCACCCATCGATTTTGTTAAAAACGACTACGGGCTGTTATTACCAAAGAATCTTTTATCTGTGAACTAAAATAGACGTCTGACAGTTTTTGTGTTATAAAACTGTCAAATATTCAAATATTATTCGCAGGAAAAGCTTGGTCGAATTTGCCCTTATGCCTTGATCACACGTAGGTACCGAGTAGCTAGGCGAGACAGAAAAATGATACAAGGCCGGGACAGTTGGGTGGACGTGTAGGTGTTTACACTTATGTTGTAGCTAACAAGAACACAAGAACTTGATTAAATACAATAACAAAAATCGTGGGAAACGGTAGCGTGCTGCGAGCGACGTGAATGTGCCGAGTCGCGAGTACGCACCGAGTGCATGTTTATACCTGTCGAGTGGTCAAGCGAGTCAGTGCGGGAAAGCGCGGGGGTGGGCACTCTGTCTAATTAATAGAAAAGGGCCCAACCGTCTGTCTCGCCCTTTAACTCAGCCGAGCACTCGGTGATGTATTTACACGTAGCGAGCACTCGGCCAAGAACACTGTCTCGCCCATCTACTCCGTACGTGTGATCAAGGCATAAGAGATTAAAGCGAAATTGTCAAACGCAACTTTGTTTTAAGTCGACGTATGTCCCTTTGATAGTTGTCGTTGGTTTAAAAATGGTTTCAAATGCTCTCAAATCCGTGATGGAAAACGGTATGTCGTTGAATCAAAAATTCGAAGATAATGTGTCATCCACCAACCCGCACTGGACCCGTGTGGTGGATTTTGGCTTACTTCGACACACAGAATAGAGGCCTGTGTCCCAGCAGTGGGAAACTTATATGCTAATTATGCTATGCTTATGCTAACAACGTCATAGAGTCGAGTGCCGTTGGAGAATTCGTGGCTTTTTAAAGGATAGATCCATAGTTCTCCTTTCTCCTAATAAAAATACATTACGATCACCAATCCATCTATTAATCTGCCAAGTGTTATAGTTACAGTCATTATCCACTTAACTGTTTATTAGAGTTCTATATCTAGCTGTAAATATTTATCAACCCATATTGTTATGACAAATGTGTATCTCAAAGAAACTCGACCTTTATGCCAATCCTCAGCGTCAAACTCAGATTCGTCCCAAGGGATTACAAGGGTCACCCAGCCTTTGAAACCCTTACTAATCCTAAGCAATGATGGTCGTCCATCCCTTTCTTACGTGGGAGATGCGAAAGGGATACAGTGTTATTGAGTCGAGCAGGCTACTTGAATTGTATAGTGTTCGAAATATGCGTTTTGCTTTTGTTTTTGTTATTTGTACAAGTGGGTTTTGTTTACAAAATACTTTTTGCTCGATATGACAGACAGAAAGAACTTATTGCCATCTGGTTACCAATTATGGATATCATCATCCATGGTCTAAAAAACCAAGGTCTGGCATTCTGGGAATGACACATGCTTACGTCATTATACAGTTGCCCCTTTATTGCAACAAAACACGAATTATGGAAACATTTTCAGTCACCATTCTGTTAAAAAATATATAAACCATTTAAATTGTCGTTTAATTTTTTTAATCAAACGAAACAATTTAATTTAAACATATATCAACGTAATTGTTAGGTAAAACCTCTTTGTTTTATCGGATTCGCACAGGTAATAAAGGCGGTTGAGGAGTTATTATTACACACTACTGGTAACACAGCGGTGATGACGTAGGCTTGTGTCACCCCCGTGACCGGAATGCTATACCTGGCGAAGTATATTATTATACCTTGTCATCATCATCGCTTTTTGCCCTTATGACAATTTATTTGGGTTCAACGAAACATTTCTTCTATTAGTCCTCATTTTGGTAGTCACCACCTTTCTAGCCATATCATCTTTCACCAACCAATTAGTGGTTACCAACGAAGGGTCTTTGCAGAAATGCTGCTTTTAGCTTTGGTTATATCAATCAGTAAAATACCGATCGATAAAAAACACGCAATTTTGATACTGCGCACAAACGTAGTGACCGATTGGAAAGAGTGGGCGAAAAGCGATGGAATATTTCTTTTTATTATTATTTATTTTTATTAATAAGTTATAAAATCGCTAATCGTCCATGCTAAGAGACCCAAGTGGTGTTATTATGAAGCAATATATTTCTTTTGACATAGTTTAAACCATCCAGTCAGTTTTGTAATAAGAACTTAACTGTGTTCGAAATTCAGTTCTCTACGAGTATACAAAATAAAATACAACTGAGTCCGGTATTAAGTGGTCAGGTTTGTATAAAGAACTTTACTACAGACGGAATAGAGTTCGAAATTTAACAATGACTCCATCGTTTAAACCAGTGTCTGAAGATGAGCACTTTGGCATATTCTTTTGAAAATGTTTCAATACCAGCAGTGCTCTACAGTAAGGAAATCGTCCGGGAAAGTATATACAAGTCCAATCATTGTACCTTTTCTACCAGCATATTTTTTATGTTTCGGTTAAAAACTGTCATACATACCTAGTAAAAGCCCGGACCAAAATGGTTGACATGTTCTAATAGAACAGGCAACTGCGTGTATGTATTTTTCGATACGAGTACTCGATTTAAAAATATCTCCAAAGGATTCAAGTGAGATCCGAACAGATTAAGGTTCAAAGGGTATTTCTGGAAATGAGCTTTACTGGCCCGTCAGTTATAACCTCACGTTTTCCATACAGCTATCAAAATAAATGTAATTTTTCTGTGTAGTTTTATGTTTTATGTTTAGTGTTTCAACATGAATGATGTAAACAATATTTTGTAACCATATTTTGATTTAAAACAGTTTCTGTAGAGTTTTTTTGCCCGTTCTTCTCCGTAGGTACCTACTATGCTTTGGAATGGGCAACTAGCTGCATCTTTCTAACAGGCCGACCCAAAGACTACAATAATATACTGACAATAGACAGGCAGCTCCACCTTTTTTTAATATTAGGTAGTGTTCAAACGCAGCGCCATCTAGTTTTTCGTTAAGTGAACTAATGAATATAAATGATCGGTACGAATGTCGTTATTATACTATAGCTGCAGTACTGTACGCTGCATAGTAGGTACGTACGTTTATGTCATGTGGCGTTTATGGGAAGAATTTTAAAGGAATTCGAAAAGGTAAAAAACAATACATAGTTGTAATTTAATTACATTTATTTAAAAAAAATACACATTTAATACACGATTTTGTGCGTTGTCAAAACTCTAAAGAGTGCCTATGCTAAGAGTCCACAGTAATATCACAAGTCCTGGATGATGTTTACAATACGGCGTCACACTGAGGAGGATACACGCGGCACAGCAACACGCAGGAACGGCAGCTCTACTCAATGTAGATAGCAGATCTACGCACTGGCGAAACAACGAGAACTTTATTTTAAAGGGAAAATAAATACGCACGAGCAATTACACTCTCACGCAGCCAGCCATTTGCAACTTAAGTGTGCCCATACAAAAATAAAATTTTGCACGTTTCATATACTAAAATATAACTTCTGCATTATTATGCTGATAATAAAAACGTCTTTAAGCTCGAATTTATAATTCTATTATTTTTCAAGATTTACTAACAAGAAGAACGTGTGATCATAATTCCCAGCATAATTATAAGATATTTAACATAGCAACACCGCAATCTTAGAATATTTATTACCCTTAACGATATGGTAGATGGCGCTGTTTTAAATCGGAATTTTGATTTTACTCCAAGTTGCCATAGCATGGGCCGACCCCTTGACAATTTAAAAGTGCCTGTATTTGGTTTATTTGAAATAAATGCTTTGAGTTTGAGTTTGACATAATGGATTAATGATCGCAATGTGTTATAATTATGGCAAAAAAAAGTCTGCTCTACTATAAATTGTTCTTTTATTATAAGAGCAAATCTATTTCACGATATCCGAATAGGCACGAGTCACCAAATACATTCAAAATAGAACAGAATTTGTAGGAAATTATCTGCCAATTAAGTCAACGGGAACATTATTGTAGGTGATGAAACGGGCCCCACACCACGGGCCGCCACATAATGATCGCAGTGACAGCTGCCATGAGAATGATGACACCGAGATTTGACTTTACGGTAACAAAAGACGCTCTCTAGGGAAACACACCGTCTTATTTACCAACCATACCATTTTATTTTTTTCCATAAACACCACTATATTATTATCTATATTTATGTTTATACAAATATCTAATCGATTTTATTATTATATTATAATATAATATGCTACACATATATATTTTTTTTTTTATATAAATATTTACATACACTATAAAACTGATTTACATTCGTAAGACGTCCTCGTACCAAAGGGTTCAGTTGAAAAGCAGCGTCAGACATTAGTTGTCTGGCGTTTATGCTGAACTGAGCCTATTTGGCGCAGCCGTTAGGCATACAATACTGTTTTTAAGTTTTTTACTATTTTTTGTTTTTGTGTGAATATTGTGCGCCTTAACCTGGTTCAAATAAATTTATTTCCTTTCTTTCTTTCATAAACTAACGTTTTAGTGACGTCATCCACGGGTAAATTGCAAATGCTATGTGGTGGCCACCGCAGACTTAGGAAGCCCTAGCTTTAGCGTTAAAAGAGTTCCGATTATAAATTACCTCATTAATTCTCTCTTCATTAATGCACACCTACATTTCGCCAGTCCCACTTGTCGCGTTAATTGCCATTATCCAGATATAGCAGTTTCCCGATTACTGATAATTTCCTTATGGAAAAACCTAATAACACTTTCCCGACCCGGGGATCAAACTCGGAAAAGAAAAAGAAAAAAGATATGCAGGTGAAGAAATAAACTACAATCTTTGTAACTTCTTGCAAAATAACTTTAAAGTGATCTAAAGTATTGCAGAGTTTCTTTTGAAAATAAAATCTTCAGTAGTGGCGACTTTACTTCTAAAAAGTTGAATTAAATATAGAAGTGCAATTCCTTAGAGATAAACTTGTGAGAAGTAATCAAAGTGGTATGTCGTTTGTATTGCTGTTGTATGGGCAGTAATATTGTCTATTTACGGTTTTCTTTAAAGTTAGAATATATTCTTATGTGAGTTAGGAGTATTCACGACTTTTCTCGTACTATGATTTAAATACAATCCTCCTAAACATCTTATATTTTTTAATATTTTTCTACATATGTATACGATAAATCATAGTCAAGCAACGTCCTTCAATAATAAAGTGGAGTAAATTTTGCCAGTAGATGTGCAATTAATTTTAAGGGTAAATTTCTTTTTTAATGTATTGTTTTCAAAGTCTGAGAATTTGCTTCCTAGGAATTTATAACTTTACTTTTTTCAGCAAATAAGTCCGCGACGTAAATTAAGTTCAGAAATAAACGCAGTCCCAATCAAAAAAGAAAATCAGTGGTCAACACAACGGTATTAAACCGTATCCTGATAATCAGACGTAGCTTCGTAGCTCCCCGGAGACGAGTTCGTAGCAAACTAATCCGGGCTACGAGGCTACGAGCTTTGTAGCGCTACGAGGCTACGAGTAAACGCTACCAGTAAGTGTAGACGCGCTGGTTGTAGCTCCAATATTATCAGTGGCGAATTTCTGTTTGTGGATATTGGTAGTTTTTTTGCATCTGTTATATTTCTTTCTTTCGATTCTATAAAAATTGCCCTCATAATTCTATGTGGCTCATAATTTTTCAATACGAGTAAAATAATAAATTAAATATGGTATTTGCTCTTATTGGTAAGCTACCTTAAAATTTATTGCTTTTATTTTATTTTAAACTAATATAAATAGATGCCACGTTTATCCTTGAAGGATATTTTCTATAGTCAACACTTCACGTTAATCTGGATACTTTGCGTAGCTCTCTCGAGACGCATCGTAGCAAGCTAATCCGCTACGAGCTACGAGTACTCGTAGCCGCCTACGAAGGTGTAGAGGATTAGTTCCTTGCATTGATAGGTACCTATCTTATATAACTAGTAAGTTTTTATCGTGCTTTAAAGGCATCATTCTCTATTCCTTATCCAATTTATTTGGTGTCAGTACAACTAGCTTCTTTCATACATCTCTATTAGTCGCCATCTTGGTAGTCACCCTCTTTCTAGCCGTATCATCCTTCACACAGTCCATCCATTGCTTTTTTGGTCTATTTTTTTTGTAATCAGAACACAAGTATATAAGTGTAGTATATGTGTAGAGTTGTTTGATATTCATTAGTTTTGTTTCTTCAAAAAAAATTCAAGTTGGTGTTAGGTATGGATAGCGAAACAATATATTTATGACCTTATTTTGTACTCTTTGTAATTCTTGCAACTTCACAGTTACACATTACAATTAAAGTATTTTATAATAAATTAAAAAACCCAAAAACCTCCCAGATTTATTTCACTACATTTTCTGTGTAATATAGTAGCGTAAATAATAATTGTAGCTTTAAATATTTTCAAGATTTAGCGATCCTCAAGCGATAGGTGGAGATGTATTAGTGTACTCCCGCGGTGTGCTTAAGCTAGAAATACCTATTGTAATATAGCATAACATCAAGCTTGCAATTATCCGAAGGTATGCAAAGGTTTCGAATATCCACTTTTCGCCAAGTGATCTTTGGGACAATCGTGAGGCACTCGTAATTAGATGACGTCACGGTTGCACGAATTATCATTTGACGTACGAACAGTTGGTCAAAAGAACAATTGCCCGAAATAAAGGCTTCGAAACTTTTTGAGATAAAATAGTCACAAGTGGAGCGCAACACAATTTCCCGAAGTTTACTTATCCGAAGAACGTTTGCTCGTATAATCGTTTGACTAATGATTTTTTGGTCAAAAGAACGATTGCCGGAAGATCGCTAGCACGCAAAAAGCTCCATGGCTTGAAGCGAGCCCAATACATTCAGATTTTGGCTACTTAGTACCTTGCAATTTTATTTATATTTTTTTTTTCAGTAACTGTCTGACACTCCCTTCCACTCCGCCCAGAACGGGAGAGATCGTTCAATGATTTCACACCAAAAAAAAAAAAGGTACGATGTGGGACCCTACCAATGCTAAGGAAAGAGTCATTTTTGTTTCCATTATCTATTCTAACTAATTTTAACACTGCCCAACTTGGGGATCGAACTCGTGAATTCATGAACAGCAGTCGCGCTTTCTAACGAAGCTTCTAAATCAACCTCTCAGCATTAGTTTCAATTTAACAATTTACAGGCACTTGTGAGTTTTCAAGGCATCGGTCAGTCAGAAAAATGAAGCTAAAGCTTAAGCTTAGTTGGTTCACTTAGATAGGTTAGTAGGACACTATTTTAAACCAAAATGTTGTTACTATCGAATAGAATCTTATTCCTTCCACTATCACCTGCTATAGCTACGTTGTATAATATGCATGGTTTACTTCCTCAGTGCGCTAATTGATTAATTAGATTACTAACTCTATAATCACCAAAAAAATCTTCAATTAGGTACGATAGGGGCCTGCCGGGGTCGCGGATTGTTCGAAAGAGTTACCGTGGCCCTGGCGCATAGGCAAGAACACGGGTGGGTTTTAGTCAGTACCAGTCTGACACGCCCTGCCACTCCGCCGAGAGCGGGAGAGGTCAATCGATGATTAACCACCCATAAAAAAAAAAAGGTACGTTGTGGTACCCTGTAGCGGTATCAACATCGCCACATGCGTGCTACACGTCATACCGACGTCACACAAATCCTGCATCGCGCATGCACAGTTTACCGCGCGACTAGCATATATACAAACGTCCCGACATCAACCGTCGGGCAGTTGCCCACCATACACAACACCCGTCCGGTCGCGGATCCTCCCTTTTCCATAGAGTGAGCTTTACACCCTATTCCTCATACCTCTACCAATGCAACGGAAAGAGTCATTTTTGTTTCCATTATCTCTTAATAACTCATTATTTTCGCCCATGCTTCTGCAATAGAATGGATTGACAGTTGATCTCATAAAAATGTGTGCAGGTGTCCATGTTTATAAGTACGACTTCCACTCATTTCGTCTTAAGGTATCAATGAAAAAGAGATTTCAAATATGTTTAATTTTTGAAATGCACGATCAAATTAAATTAGCTGGTGAAACTCTGCAGACGGATATCGATACCGAAACACGAACAAAAAAAAAAGATTGATGTCTTTTTTTAGGGTTAACGACACCTGATAGTAGCCATATCGACACACATCGCGTTTGTGAAGTTTAAACAAAAAAAAAACAGTTTTTTAAACTGATAATATTTTGCAAGTATCTACACTACCAACGGTCGTTGAACCCAAAAAAAAAATTGTTTTCTTATTTTCCGTATTTACATAATTTGACCTTGCGTATCAATGATTTTAGTTACAATCTGTTCCTGAAATAACTTCGTGTTACATACTAACACAAAGCTCGGGTCAGCTACTGGCTCCAATTTACAATCCAGTTAACAGGTACATACTCGCACGTGTTCCTGATTGGATTCTACTCCGGGGTTTACACATGAAGTGCATCCGGTAATAGTTCGGAACCATTTCAAAGCTTTAAGATGGATTACTGCACACCAATATATGGTCGATGTAGAATATTGCGTACCTTAGGCAAGGATATGGAAGTGGCTCTAGTATTTCATATTGACATCTGTATGTTCTGTTTTCTGAAAAGGAGATCAGCTTATTTCGGTTTCTATTTACACCTTCTGAAACGGTAGTAGTTAAGCCCTAAAGACATAAAGAGAGATAAAACGAAGCAAATAGATAGAGAAAGAGAAAAGTTATGTTTTTCCATTAAAAATAAAAACTTTTTTACAAAAAAACAACCGACTTCCAAAAAAAACACTAAAAGACGTGAAAAATAACTTTAATTTCGGAATTCGGTGTCTTTAGTTTTGTATTTTCGTTTTTGGCCACCGACTTCCGAAATTAAAGTTATTTTTCATGATATTTTTGTGTTTTTTTTTGACACACACCATAAATGGATTTAAGATATTCTATACGATAAATAAAAAGTCAAGTAATAAATTAAAAAAAGGTCTAATAGTCTAAAGGTATGATAATACTAATTCTTGAAATGAATTATTTAAATAAAGAAAATCTTTTTCACCATTCGAAATATGAAAATTTAATCACAAACGGTAGGGCCACCAACCAAACACTTCGAATACCGTTAGCCTATTGATTTTCACTAGATTGGATATGCTAATCATTATAACGTGTTCAATACAAACTCATCGTAGTTAGGTACTGTCAGGAAAGTAAATTGTTAAGCAAATTGACACTTTACGTAAATTTTTCACACTATGGCCATTTCGTACATCTGTCAAAGAATGACAGTTGCTATTTAAATATACGGACAATTTAGGTTGAAAGTAAGTTTTCTTAAAAATTAAGTTCCCTGTCACATTGTATATTTTAATTTTAACAGCAGTATAATTTCACACTATAGGATAATTTTGCATACAGATTAAGGATCGAGTAATCTTCTTTTCGTATCGACGCTACATCTATATATATAAGTCTTATTGTTTGGGTCCAGTAGGTGGCCACGTGTATTGCGGCCTCATAGGCGTTATTCAGATCGCAAAGAGTGCAAGTGAACGGTAATTTGGCACACTCCAGCAAATGGGACATATTCTGATCAGGAGCACCACACCCCAATCGATAATACCTCATCAGATTATGTTTGCAGTGGCGCACTTGGGTACGCGGAACGAGTAATAATTGTTACTTCTATTTACAGACTACATAATTATAATGCTTTTGTTAGCTTTATATGGCTAGAAAGGGCGGACGTGACCCCCTTAATATGAATACTGATTAATAAAGAAGTATTGAAGAAAAATACATGTTGCACCAACCATAAATCAATTGGGATAATGGCTTTTTTTTATATGATGTTATGTTTGTTAGGTTAATTAAAATATTATTAATCTATTAAATGCTAGGAAATTATAGCAAAGCATTTTATTAGTGTTCCAAAACTAAGTCAATCAATAAATTCATATAGACGAACACGTCATTAATTAGCCACTTTACAAAAACTTCACATTGAAGTTCACTATGGTAGAAACTATTTAATTGTCACATTGGTCTTAAAGCAAAAATAGATCTTGACGTTTTCATATTCATATTAATTTAGTGCACTCCATGTTGTAAAAAAGATGTTAAAGTAATAAAGCTTGGTATAAAAATATGGACCCTGTAAGACACGGCAAACTGATAAAATTAAAATCACAAAAAACAAAATTAAAACTAGTAATATTCAATAAAACATATAAATATATCAATAAAATACGGACATAAATAGTTATTAAGATTAGATGGTTACAAATTATCATAACATTTATTAATAATTACTGAGATCAATATAATAATAAATAATAATAATAAAAATGTTTAATTGCACCTTCAAAATTAACATAAAGAATCAGGTTTACAATAAAATAGGCCGAATGATAAATGATAAATGATAAATAATTTTATTTCTGTAAGTAGGTTTGTACAAACACTTTTACACGTCAATCATATTTTTAAACTAGATGAGGTCGGCGTTTCCTATCTGACTACTCTGAGAAGAAAGGCCGAAATAAACTCAGAGATCACAGTTTCTTTTAAAGTCCAGACATAATCTTGGTCAGATCATGTGAAGACCATGTAGATTGGTATCTGAAATGGTCTTTTGAGGAAAGAACCACACAGATTGAGTGGACCTGTCCAGTCAGTGCACGCATTTGTCAGTAATCGTGCAGCTCAACTCAGGAAGTCAGGACCTAAGGAGCTCAACGATTCGACGAACAATACCAAAGAAAGGACATTTGGGTAGGCCACATAAATTACTCAATCTGCCAGATCATGATCAAAATTAACTGCGAAAAAAAGCAATGACCCACATAGTCCTCACATTCACAATAATTAAAATAACATAATACTTTACAAGTAAATACTCATGTCATTGTGTATATAAAATTCAACAATGTCAATGTGTATATAAAGGTAGTTACATATATTATTTTATATGTTAGAGTTGCAACTAATACCTAAACTAAGTTATTCATTCTCATTTGCATTCACATAATAATAATTATACAATAAATAATTTATACATAGCCAAAAAGCTACGTACTAGATACAGGGTGTTCATTTTAAAATAAAAACACGTATTTTTGGAGAGAGTTGTGATATTTTTTATTAGATTGTAAAGAAGACATGTTCCGATTAAGTATGGAATAAAATATCCGGTAAATGGCCCCCACGGCTCTGATGACAGGCCATTAAATTTCATGAAATTTTCCATGACTTTTTTACAGAGATGTGGTTGTACCTCACCGATGACGTGTTGGATCTCGGATTTGAGCTCACGAATTGTTTCTGGTTTATTCGCATAAACCCGAGATTTCCCAAAACCCCAAAGAAAATCGCACGGCGTTAAATCGCATGATCTTGGTGGCCAGTTGACATCAGAATTTCTTGAGATAATTTGTTCTGGAAATCGTTGCTGCAATAAATCGATTGTTTCATGCGCGGTGTGGCAGGTGGCGCCGTCTTCCTGAAACCACATGTCGTCCAGATCCATGCCGTCCAGTTGAGGCCACAATAACTCCGTTATGATGTTCCTGTGACGAATGCCGTTCACAGTCACTGCGATTTCGCCATCATCTTCAAACAGTAAGGCCCATTCACGCCGCCTGACCAAAATCCGTACCAGACAGTTGCTCGTTGTGGGTGCTTTTGATTCTCATGGGTTGCATGAGGATTTTCTGAGCTCCAAATTCGACAATTTTGTGTATTCACGAAGGCATTCAGATGAAAATGCGCTTCATCGGAGAATATGCCTTTTTTTACAAAAATTGGCATTGACTTCACTTTGCTCCATTACCCATTGAACGAATTGCCGGCGGCTGGTTTGTGCTCCTGAGTAAGTAGATTTTTTTACGCATGAAGGTGGAGGTCTTTTGTTAAAATTCGTTGCGTGGTGCTTCGTGAAATTTGAAGTTGTTGAGAATAGTATTGTCTTATTGATGTTTTCGGGTTTTCGGCGACATTCTCGTTTACAGCATGCATGTTTTCAAGAGACCGACCGGTACGTTGACGCACAGGAGTCTTATTGTCCATAATCGACCCAGTTTCTTCAAATTTTTTGACCACTCTTCGAGTAGTTGACACATTAGGTGCACTTTCTCGATTGAAAATTCGGCAACATTTGCGAGTGGTCGCAGCATAACTTTCCAAATTTTTGTAATAAGTTTTCGCATCGTTCTTTCATAAAGCGCTCCATTTTTTTATAATCGGAATAAACATAGGTGACAGCTGTCAAATTTCAGAGTTACCACTTGCACGAAAACAAAATTACACTAAATTTAAAAAGTGCACTATTAATGAGACACCCTTTAGTTGTATAATTTAAAAAAAAAAAACAGTTTTATTATTTAACAAGATAACGGAGCATTTTAAGTACTAAATAAACCAGGTAAGATAAACAAAAATGTTTTTTTTTTTTTTAATAATTTGACGTCTAATAAATTTACCATGACAGAGGGAAGAAAAATTGAGGTAAGTAAATGTTGCGGTATCAAACATCGCCACATGCGAGCTACACGTCATACTGACGTCACGCAAATCCTGCATCGCGCAAGTAGAGTTTACCGCGCGACTAGCATATATACAACGTCCCGACATCAACTGTCGGGCAGTTGCCCACCAGACACAACACCCGTCTGGTCGGAGGATCCTCCCTTTTCCATAGAGTATGAGTGAACTTTACACCCTGTTCCTCATACCTCTATACTGGTGACCCCAAACTTGAACGTCAGCGCAGCCTTCGTGCAACTACTTCAGCGTGACGTCATCATCACATCAGCATCACTTCCGCAAGCTTTAGAGCGGCGAGTCACACAGCCAGCCAGCACCCACGGCTTCAACGGGTATCCTGACCACCAGCATGCAGCGACCGCGCATACCTGGTCATTACCCTCAGCCTCATCAGCAACCTTGGCACAGCACACTGCACTCTCGGCCGGTCCACAAGCAGAGCCTTCAAACCCTCTCCTGGTCGACGCCAGCAGTCAGCCTCAACCCGGCGCTGTACCACATACGACGCACTGGAGCATAACGCAGCGCCACCCCGACTCACTGGGGAAAAACCTTCGCAGACAGTTCCGACCCACCGCGAACTATGCGACACCCGGTTCCGACTCACTGGAACCTCAACTGGCCCTGGCAAGCGTCGCAAGATACAAGACTCAGCCCACTATCGACCTCCGGTCTCCGGGGGGGAGTGATGTAGTGGTATCAAACATCGCCACATGTGAGCTACACGTCATACTGACGTCACGCAAATCCTGCATCGCGCAAGTAGAGTTTACCGCGCGACTAGCATATATACAATGTCCCGACATCAACCGTCGGGCAGTTGCCCACCAGACACAACACCCGTCTGGTCGGAGGATCCTCCCTTTTCCATAGAGTATGAGTGAACTTTACACCCTGTTCCTCATACCTCTATATAAATAACATTAATAAGGAATTTATTTAAGAACAAGAAAAGAATTTAAGTATGATTGTGATTGTGTGTTGTGTTGTGTGTGTGAGTGGGGGTGGATGTGAGTGTGGGGGTGAGGGTGAAGATGTGTGGAGTGTGTATGTGTGTGGGGTGTGTCTATGTATAGGATGTGTCTATGAGTGCGTGTGGCGTTAACAATACATAAATACTTGATACTTACGGAGTATTTAAGCAGGGACATGAAACAGTTTTTCAGTTTCGTCATATGTAAGTGATATAAGCCAGCTGATCACTTCTTTCACTTCAAACTCACTTCACATCACACTTCAGATTGTTTTAAACTTTGCGGTTGACATGTAAAACATTTGATGGATATATAAAACATTCAGTTGCGGATAATTATAAATCGTGCGCAGTTGATTTCCATAATTTTTCAGTTTTTTTTGTAAATCCTGATGGAGCCCTAGTACTGACTCTAATACTGTATAGAACTGATTCAAACGTTTTACAGTCAACCAAATCGCCACACTAATAGTGCACGACATTTCTTCGAATCAATTTTCGTATGTCTGTGTGTTCGCTTAGTTCTTTTAAACTACACAATGGAATTTGATATGATTTTCACTATTGTTTAGAGAATTTATTGCGAAAGAGTAGACTTAATGTAATAAATAAATCGTAAACCGTGCAATGCAGGCGCCAGAATTAGAATAGAATAGAATACTCTTTATTATGTACACCATAAAAATTACAAATATAAATGTAGAAATTTTACATAGGCGGACAAAATGGGCGGTCTCGGCTAAAAGCGATCTTTTACAGACAACCTTTGGAATTCTTTGCCATTTGCACATTACTTGATAACTTGTTTCTATGCATCCTTAATTGTTACAGTATTTTAATCTCACTAAGCGACGCGCGCTTTACTTGTAGTAACCAAGTGTAACAAACACGCTGTGAATGTGTGCGTTAAGACGAGTAGCGTCAGCACGTAACTCACACAAATACACACACACACATTCACAGCGTGTTTGTGCACATGGTTACCACAAGTAAAGCAGGCGTCGCTTCGTGAGATAAAAATACTATAACTTTGAAATACTAAGTAAATAAATCTAGAACTGTACAAAACTACATTATATTCCCCATCTATGCAGATATATTCTAATCCGTCGCTCGCTGGGACAAAGTCCCAGCCGGGCATAAACTGGTTTTGTTTCGACTGAGATTAGTTAGGGACTCACTACATCTGACACGGCCTTAACGAGGCCTTTGACAAGTTAGATAGTGACAAAAAATGGCCGAGTTTGAAGCTGTTTTGCGAAAAACAGGCTAGGAAAATGCGGCTAAAACATTATGATTACAGGAACAAGAACATAAGCGCTTCCAGTTATATTTGTATCAAATTTTTGATGTTTTATTTATAATTCCAGCCAAGTTTAAATAAAACAAAAGAATTACACTCACATAACATCACGCCTGTATTCCCCGAAGGGTTAGGCAGAGGTGCACCTATAGTACATCCACATTTCGCCAGTTTTTATTTAAGTCCTATGTAATAGGGGGGCGAGCCTATTGCCATCAACCGGGCACAAATCTAGACATAACAAAAGAATTCTACTATAACTTTGATGATTTTCTGATGTCATTGTACATACCTTTTGTATGGCTACAAAACTGCGTAAAGGATGATTGATTTCAACATTTTGGAAGTTTACCTAATACCTTTCGATCAACGATTCAAGACACTGCTCAAAACATGCAGCTTAGCAATTTTTCGCTCTTAAAGCAAAACCTATTAATAATTTTCTTCCGTACCAATAAAAAAATATTTTCCCAAAAATTTCATAACCCTCTTAAACCGACGTGACATGTCTTTCACTCAACCCGTCGATGATTGCGTATTAATCTTGCACGTTCGGTTAAAGGCTGTGTGATGGTAAGAACCATCAATCAACGGTAGACTACGGCAAACACATTACCTCGTTAATTATATTATTGAACATGATGTATCTCATCATCCATCTACATTAGCTATTAATTGGACACATCCTGTATCAATAGATTTGTGTTAAATATAGGGTTCGTTTCAGGTAAGTTCTGTTTGTTGTTAAATTAGTCTGGATTATGACAGCTTATTTATATTTCTAAGTATTATATCTACCTAGGAATAGAACGATGCGATAATATTTGCTATTATAACACAGGATCGCTGTATTCGACTTCTTTTCCTTATGGGCGATAACGAGATGAGCAAATTACTATGTGCTATTTCCTTAGTGAGGCTCAGGATTGAGCTTCGTTTATAAAATAAGATTTAAAGTAAAAATAGTAGTTATATAAATTTGCTAAAATAGAAAAAATCATCGTATCTACCTGTAAACATCACGCCTGAAGTCAGTGGTAGAACTTGTCACATAAAAATGACAGAATATGCCTATTTTAAGTCGATATGTATAAAAAATACTTTGGCAGCGATGGCCCCGATAATCCTCCCATACTCCAATGCAATAACGTATCAAAAAACACAATAACACTACCCAATAAAAGAGATACAGCGTGAATTCAATTCTGAGCAACAATAAAACAATTGCACCAGATTCTGCGCGGCGCCGTCACATATTTCAATCGTATCAGTCATTATTTAAAACGGATTACCTCCCCGTACGTAGCGTAGAATGCATCGAACTGCAGTTTACACGAAAAATACATTGAAACTTTCAATAAACGGGTCGACGGTGAATGAAAAAAGAAATGTTTTTTTCCGTACGTCAGATAGGCTCAGCGCCGGAATTTTCATTCGAATCTGTGCCGATTGGTTTTGTGTTATGGCCGGTCTGTGCAGCTGCCGTACGTTTTTCTGGTTAATAAAGGACCGTCGCATTTTAGAGTTAATTTTATTTTGCGCCCGTCGAAGTAGACTGATGATTGAGATTAATCGGACTGGAGAGATTAAAAAAAAACGCAAAATAAAAACTATACTTCGTTCAAAATGTCCATGTTTCATTTTATAATAACATAAATTTTAAAAGAATGTTGTTCGTTGGTAAGCGCATCACTTGAGAGCAGTTGTGCTAATTTGGTTCACTTTTGTTTTAACATTTTCGTAATACCCTAAATAAGGTCTATAGGGTAAAATAAATTGGAAAAGTTGCCCGAATAATTGAGTAACTCGGGAAAAACTGAAAGTGATTTTCATATGGATTGAAATTTTGACAGAACAACGTCTGTCGGGTCAGCTAATAAGTAATATAAATACAATGCAGAACATACACGCAAAAGCGAATACGTTGATTGCTGGCTGGGTAATTGGTCTATCAATTATGAAAATTAGATCGTCGATTTTTTGTCGACACAGCCTTTAATAATTGACACAAAACAGACTGGTATTTGAATATTTCATTCCTTAAAGTAAATCACTTGATTCGACTGATAAGCAAATCATAATATTGCTGGTGGAAGTACCAATAAAAGGATCCATAAGAAAAAATGTTTCAAGCCTTGAACAAATCTTGGCTCAGCATATAACGGAACGTCTTAATAGAACATTTTATTCTGTAATCTCAACAAGTCTTGGGACTAGTCTAAAGGACTTTGTTCACTAAATTGTAACAAATGCGTTAGGTCTTAGGCTCAGAGTATTAGTTTTTAATAGTCGCACAGCATGCCAAAGAGCTTCCTAGGAAAATAGGAAATGAGCAACGTACAATGAAATTAGAATTATTTAATATTGTTTGATAATTGTTTGATAATTTATTATAATCAGCATGTTTGTAGCAAGATAATATTTGTTCGCCGATGACGGCTAGAAATAGCGTTCTTTCAAATCAAATCAAATCAAAATATTTTATTTACATAAACCAACATGGGCACTTATGAAACGTCAGAAGCTAGGTGCACGGTTCCAATTAGTTGTTTCCTATGGAGAAGTGCCGGCAAGGAACTCCACGGTTACTCTGTTAAAAATAAGGGGCTTTTACAATGTTTCCAATTACAGTGTTGATAGATATGGGAGGACAGTGTAGGCCTGTCAACAAGTAACATGTACTCAACAAAATATAAAAAGGTCCACAAATCTAGTCTACAAGTTAAGTCTACAACGTTCTCACATTCATAAGATATAAAAGAATCTATATCAAAATAAATCTTTAATAATTACAACATCTGTACCTAACCTACCTATATTCAACTAATACAAATATTTGTATTTGACAATTAGGCTTCTTTGTAGCATTTTGGTGATGTAATAGGCCCTGAGGTCTTATTAGGATGTGTAAAAGCTATAATTGTGCCGTGGCGTAACACGGATGGTAGTTTTTGCCCTGTCTCTTTTTCTCACTCGTACTTTAAAAGTGATGGTTAAGAAAGCTATAGTATGGCCCCTGGTTGTTTTTTTGAATTTACAAGTTGGTTTAGACAAGTAATAATCGTTTATTGAATAAAAATTGTAATAAATAGGTAATAAAACTTTGAATCAAATCAAATCAAATCAAATCATTCAAATCAAATCATTTGATTTGATTTGATTTGATTTGATTTGATGGTTTATTGAATAAAAATTGTAATAAATAGGTAATAAAACTTTGAAAAGTCACATTGATGAACAGTAACCATATGCTTTGAAAAAGTTCATGCAAACATAATAAGATGGTACGGTGCAGTTTCCACCAACGTTTATTTTCAAAGAAATAGTCGAGTTTCATACCAAAGAAAATCCGATTCGCTTACTGAACGACAAATCTAAACCTTTCTCGTTTAGAAACTAGTTATTTTCTTCTGCAATAAATTATTAAACTGTCGCTTGCGTTGCTACAATTTTTTCTTTTCGGGATTTTGTTCGGACGGGGGATTGGCTAAGCGAATTTCATTCTGAACGTCTCAGCGTCAAATATTTAAATCGTTAGATTCGCACAATCCAGTCAAAAGATAGTCGCGTTTCTGTTTTGTTTTGACACCTCTAACACACAATGATGCAGTGACTTGACTTGGTTGTCATGGAAACACTATAAATTAATCATGTGTGATCTCTCTCTTGTCAGTATGGACAATTTTTCGTGTGACTAATTACGGCGAGGGCAAATCTAGCGATTTAAATCTTTGGTCAGCATCGGTTAATGTTTAAACTGTTATAAGTTTACTCCCACGCTGTTGGTTCCGGGATTTTATTTTGCCTTCGATCTTTGCCTCGGTGTTAGATAGTGTAATCTAAGAGATAACATGTAGCGATATTTTTCTGTTAGTTTATCATTTGTTAACGCCGATCTAATTGCCAAAAGTAGTGAATCTACAGCCCCAAGTGGCGTTAAGTTTAGAATTCTATTTATTTTTTTATCAGTCACTCATTCATTATAGGTACTTTTAACTTCGCATTTATGCCTAAAACAAGATGTAAAAAAAATTGTATGCATGTACTTGTATACATTGCGTTGTTTCAGACATGTATGACAATCATGTTTTTTACGAGACTTGTCAAAAGCAAGTATGAGGTTGTTAACGAGGTTAACAATATCACTAGAATTTTCTTTAAGTATTAAAGACCTTTGCATAATCAACCTATAACATCCACACTGCTGGGACACAGGCCTCCTCTCTTCGAGAAGGAGTGGACTGTATTCTACTACGCGGGCCCAGTGTTGGTTGGTAGATGTCACATGTCTTCATTTTTTTGGTTCTAGGACATGCCGGTTTGCTCACAATTTTTTCCTTCACCGTTTTGTTAGCAGTGGTGATAAAATTATTTACACAAAGTATAGCGCCTACCCGGGATGGAACCCACGACCTACAACTCGTAAGTCACAGCTGACAGTCAATATCCCATTTTCTAGACTTAGGTAAATTCTTAGTATTGTTATAAGGAATCCACGTATGTACTAAGAGGCGTGACATCATTTTTAGCATATAATAGGTAAAATTAAAAAAACCCCGAAATAAAAAAGAACTGATGACTTTGAAACGCCTGAACCGATTTTGATAAAACATGTCTAAGAACCACCGCTAAAAGACTTGTTTTCAAATAAAAAAAACTGCATCCAAATCGGTTCACCCGTTCAAGAGCTACGGTGCCACAGACAGACACACACACACTTATCGGTCAAACTTATAACAGCCCTCTTTTTGCGTCGGGGGTTACAAATTACAGCTATCACGTTCTCTGCTCCTAATATTTTCTTATCCAACAGAATTGACAAAGAAAGGTAATTTCAAACATTATTTGCGACAGACGTCACATCGAGTATTTGGACGATAATTATATCGAAACATTCGATAATGACTTTTCACACGAAAGCGGTTTAGTATGAGATGAATTTAAATTAAATACAAACATGAAACGTCGATGTTGATCGACCTTAATGGTTATTTGTACACAATTATTGGTTTCCTTTACGAGGTCTACTAGATCTACCTACGTGTATCTTAGTCTAAATGTTGGTTTGTGTAAGATCAACATGTTTGTCATCCAGAAACTGTCTTGTATCTTTCGAGGTTGACTTTCAGTAGATATTGAAAAAACATTACCCTCCTTTTAGGGTCTACCGCAGTTGAATAAAAAATCTGCCTCATTAATTTTACGACCTCTAGTAGCATGATTTGGGTTCTGCTGGCAATGCATTACATTTTGACAGTTCAACAACATTCATTACGTTATTTATGTTGTTGAGCAAATGAATTTTTCAAACATGTGAAGCAATGGTTTAGCAATTTCCATCAAAATGGTCCGGATTGTGATTGTGTTACACTATATTGGGGTGCTGGTTGGGTGCAAAATCAGACAGCGGGCTGCTACAGAGAATTACGACTCCAACTTATCTACAACCCAAGGATCGAACGCAAGACACCACATTTAGCGGTTCCGCTTACCTACTTGGAGGAAAGGGCCTGGAACAAGGAGGAGCCAAGCGCCACAGGAAGGTACTTCGTGATAACATCCAAGGTATCACGAAGCCCGTCATCCTTCGTCTGAATCATCGTCTTCGTCTGTACAGCGTGAAACGTATTTCCAGTCTGATCTAAGAAGAGACTCGCGGTGGGTTGAGTATTATGGCTCTTTGAGAAGTAGCTCGTCCGGAGAAGTACTACCACCATACCTACTTCTGCCACAAAGTAGTATTCCTGTGTTTTTGTTTATGATGGCACTAGCTGCTCCTCGCAGTTTCACCCGCATAAGTCTCTATTCCGTAAGAATATCGGGATAAAAGTATATTATTTCCTAATCCAGGTCATGGTTTACCTATGTGCTAAATTTCATCGAAATCCGTTCAGCTGTTTTAGCGTGAAAGCGTAACAAACATGGGTACAAAAAATATAAAATAAAAATTCTCTTTTTAATATTAGTTTAGAGAGGTGCTGATATAGTTACAGGCACAAGAGACATTTTAGCTCCATTTCTGGAACATAAATTAGCAGCATAAAATTGTGATGTCACAATTTTGCATATTGTTTTTTTGCCTATTGTAATGTATAATAAATACAGGCTGCATACTGGTGGGGCGACCGGTAGTGGGGAGCCTGGCAGGCGCGTTACTTTCCGCACTTCTTACCCGACCGCCGCACGAGTAAGTGCATAATTATCCTAGTTGGTATTTCATTGATACTAGTACAGTGACCTGTACAAGTGGCGACCCTGCCAGGATTAAAACCAGTTCACGTAAGTACCAACATAAAATTAAAAGGAAAATCGATGAATGAAATCAGTTTTGTGTGTACTGAACCAACGCTGTGTAAATATAAATAAAATCTACCCTATCCGATTGTTTAGCACGCTTTGTGCTTTACGAATACCTCAACTTTGCTAAGTTATCTGCTTAAATAAACATAATAAATAATATTTATTTTTCTTGTCATTGCTATTTGCTGTCTACCCTGTGTTCAGTGCGCACTTCAGCTTGCTTGGTCTTGTCATCCAATGTCTAACATAAAAGCATTCTTACAACCACTTGACCAGCAGCCTGTTTGTTATTATATATAATTGATTTAATTAATAACTTAATTAATTAATTTAATCAAATAACAATGTTAAAATGTTAACATTAAATATATTAGTATCATAGTGTCATCACTGTAGCGTACTGACATAATAAACTAACGTAGCGGCGCACGCCTGCAGTGTGGTCAGTTGCTTGCTGGCACTCGACCGGTGCGGACGTGCGACCTCTGCTGTTGTAGAGTGAACTATTGTTTAATTTACCTTCCCGAATACTTCCTATAACGTGGTGAACACCACAATCACACTTGACAAAAGGCTAGTTAACAAAACAGGTAGGTGTTGCAACCAGCACCCTTACTAAGTTATCAAATAACTTGTATTATGAGCAGTGCATTTTAAAAAAAATGCATTTAGAACAAGACTTGCTTTGCCTGCGATTCTTTTTTTTTTTGTATATAAACACTTAGTGTTTTTTATACTAAAGTTAACATAACAGCATAATTGCAGTATAAAATACCCAGCAAAATAGTATTTAGCAGGCGCATAACCGATTTGTGTTTTTTTCCCATTTTGCGCAGAACGACCTCTGCTGTTAAAAACTATGAGTCGAAAATCGTTTGAATAAGAATAAAATAATTTATTTGTAACACATTGGTAATAACATACAAAGATCTCAAAAGTAAGGCAGTGCGCTATGTTTGCCAATACTGGCATACAAATGATTAATATGATTAAACACGATTAAGGGCCCGTTGTTTGATCAGTAATCAACAGTGATCGGAGTAGGTAGATTGATTTTTAGTACTTGTATCATAAATGCACACAGAAAGAATAACATGGATAAGCCATTTTTCCGGAAAGTAATTCCGGTATTTCCGGATTTAGTATTTCCGGCGGGCGTACGCATTGTTCTGATAACCGGTTATTGTACCACCCATGATCCTTTGTTCTGATTGGTCGTTGGGTTTTGTCAAATCGTGACAAAAAAAAAAATATGAAGAATAATAAAGCATAAAATTGCTCATTTTATTACAATTCCTACCTTTTTTTTGAGGATGGCAAATCATCAAATGACTCCTTCCACTCTGGCAGAATACAATTCCTACATAAGTTCCGGTTTTTTTTTAATAATCCACCAATTCCGGAGGAATGTCCATAGTAATATATACGTTTCGGATCAATGACCCCAGTTCAATCTACCTACTCCGATCACTGGTAATCAAACATACTAATAGTTAAAATGCGTTAGTTAACCTAAAAAATTATTAAAATGACAAAAATATGTTGTTTGACAAATGCTTAAGCTAACTACAGTTAAAACAATAGACAATTTGCTGTAAAAGTTAACCATGCGCAGACAGATTAGTTAAACTTTGACAGTTAATGACTATTGTCAAGTGACTCATTGTCAAATTGACTATTGGTCATTTTTAACTATGTATCAAACAACGGGTACTAAATGAGGACTATTAAATTTCAATGATAAAAACAAAATTATTATAATTATTAATTACATTTTATTACAATTCACAGTCAATTTCATTTCATGTCAAAATTTTAAGTCAATTCAATTCAAAGATTAGTACACACATCAAAAGTGTCTAGGATCAAGCACGCTATTTACAAAAAAAACTGTTTTTTTAATTATAATTATTGTAACTCCTATGGGTACTTTTCAGTAAATTTCGGTCAAAAGATGAAAATCTTTTGTCAATTCGTATTCCTATATAATCCTGCAACGGGTTTGAGGCTACATCACAAAAAAATCTGCCGTAGTTCTGAGTGGGATCAATACATAAGAACGTAATATCGAGAGAAGACGTCATTCGAGCCGAGAAGAATTTATCAGAGCCGTGGGAATGTTGGAGGCTGGTTCTCGGCACCGTGCTGTGGCAATCGCTCTGGGCACTACGCAGTGTTATAAGACGACTTTGGACACGTTACCGCATCACTGGAAGCGTGGCAGAGCGACATGGAGGATCAGCTCGCATCACCACACGCAGATAAAATCGTTACATACAAATTACTGCACGATGAAATCATACAATGACCGCAATTATGTTGGTTACGAGCATCCATACCTCTTCAGGAATGCTTATAAGCGATTAAACCATAACAAATCGCTTGCATGAAGTTAAACTTCGTCCGAAGGCCGCTACGTGTACCACCTATTGAGCCCAGCTGTGACATTGCAAAATCAATAAATTACGCAGCAAGTAGTGACATCTAGTGTCAGGACAGACAGGCTCGAAAGAACGTATGTCTCGGTAACACTAGAGAAACCTGGAGAAATTATGTCATGTAAATTATATACAAGATTATTAGTTAATTTAAATAAATAAACATACATACATAATTTCCCACATTTTATTTAAAACAATGCCTAATAAATGCAAAATAACCAATAGACAAGAATTATATTTGGTCTATGGTGGTCGAAGCTTCTAGAAGGATTGTGACATTGATCAGGATAAAGGTCTAGAGCCCGCATCGTGTGTGACACGAAATGAATAGGATTTGGAATAGGGACTCAGTTCTGGAGGACCAGACTGTAACCAAATAACCCGATGGGTTTCCAGTAAGTCCCATTCGAAATCTGAATCCGGTGAGTATTCAACCGTATTCTTTGTTCATGCGGGAGGGCTTGGTTCGCTCATGTGTTTTCTGACACGAGTGTATTTGTTACAGGTCTGGCTATTTATGCTAGCCTTTTCTTTTATCGATTAGTCTGATGCATGATTGAGACGTGATGCTTTGGAGTAGCCCCGTGGTCTGATGATTGGAATGGATCCGGGTGCAGGCAACCATTGAGGTGTGGTCATCCGTTGGTCAGGAAGGCCTTACTTAGCCGAATATCGGTGATAAGAGAAGTTCGCCGCTCCAGGCAACGAAGCGTCATTATCAATTCCCGTAGGCTACGCACCGTGCTAACACAGGGGTATCCTGTGTTTGATGCTAAGGGTCGTAGTCCCGTCCAGTGAAGGGATTGTACTAAGTGAGCACCGAGTATATTGGCTAGGTAGCAATTTAGTCTATGAGAGTGTTAGGCCTATGGTATGGACTAGGTAATGAGACCAGTTGCCATGAAGTGTTTTGTCGCGGTTCGTTTCGCATAATCTTATGTTCCCGTTGTTAGCACAGCCTTGATAGGTCGGTACTTGTGTGATTGAGCTAGTAACTATTAAGTGGTTCACCTCATGGATTCGCTATAGCGACTCTGAGTTATTGTTATAGTCTCATTGCAAGTCAACACACCAATACAACTAGACCCGAGATTGGTTGTACTGGTGTGGATGCCCAAGTGCATGGGGGAAGGTATGTGGCCAGCCATATTAAATATTGTGAACCTTCAATTTTGTTACTGTAATAAACATGGTATTGTTTAAGAAGGTATTTCTTTAATTGAATCTTTCCCTAGCAGCTTATTATACCCTACAAGGAAGAACGGGCACAGTGGGCCCAGTGTTGTAGCACTTTCTTACCCATCTTTAAATGAAGATCTGAATAAGCTCAACATTTTATTCTATTGCAGCATTACTATATTGAATCAAATAATAAAGTTACGGCGGTTCCAAAAGTCCAATAATTACCGTTACAAATAAATGCTAATATTATGGCCTGAAGATGCATATAATTATGCATTTCGACTGGCAACATGTAGATACAATTTATTATTATATCTACATGTTGCCAGTCAGAATGCATTTTTCTCTTAATGAATCCTACATAAGTGAATATGTCCCGCTCGCTCCTGTACTATCGATAAAGATCGCTACCTGCACTCGCGCTGACCGGGTTTCAACAATACGAGTGCGTGTTCTATCCTGCTCAATCCTGAGTCCTTTTTTGTCTATTTCTAATAGTTCACTTAAGCTATTAATAATTTATTAAACAATGAAAATATATAAACATTATTTATTGGCATCATTATGTCATAATATTAGCATTTGTAACGGTAATTATTGGACTTTTAAAACCGCTGTAACTTTATTATTTGATTTATTAGAGTAATGCTGCCATAGAATAAAATGTTAAGCTTATTCGAATCTTCATTTTAAGGTAGGTAAGAAAGTGCTACAACACTGGGCCCACGATCCATATAAAATTGCCCATTGTTCTTAACTTTAGCACGGTGGTGAGTAGTACAACACCGAAGGAGACCATCAACATCCAGTTTCCTAATCAATTCTGTACAACTCGAAGGAGCCGGGTTTCACAGCAATCGCAGAGCCCGTTTAAAATGATCTCGTGAATACAGAAATTAGGCAGAAGAAGTTACTTTTGGTGTTTTTTTTCTGCCGAATCTTGCTTTCGTATGAGGTCAGATACTAAACGTTCATGATATTGGAGGACCCATGAATGCCAAGAACGTTTAAATCATGCCAGGAAGTTCATACATATTATTATAGTGGTGGAACAGTCATGACATGACACTAGTCAGTGGGTCAATTAGTGCCATATTGCTGTTGAAATTTTTTCTGAACTCCTTTTGTTCATTGAATTTTTTTTTTTTTTAGAAATTAGCATACACAACACAACTCACACACACATACACAACACACAGAACACACACACAGATTTATAAATTATTTTTGAAAATCAAAAGAATTTGAGAATCAAAGTCATATCAAAAGTGAAGCGGTTTGCATCCACATATTTTCAAACTGAATGAATGTGAAAAATACGAGGATGACATGTTAGGATCGTGGGTCGTTCCATGCTGTGTTTTGTATCTATCGCTTTTTGATGCATGGTAGGTGCTTTTCTGGACTAACTCGAATCGATTTCCAGGGTGACCCACTGGTTTAGCAGAATTTATTTACTTATTTGATCGTTTTATTGGTCTACTAGCTACTGCCCGCGAGTTCGTTCGCATGGAAGACCACAATATACTAAAATAACAGCCAACTTTATGGTTTAGGTCTCAGCAGCCAAAATATACAGAGAGTAAGGACTCGTAAGGCATAAGCAAGCGACGATTTGAGAAGCAGCTCGTGTTCAGGTTGACATTTATCAATTTTTTTCTTTTGCATTACCTGCCTTTAGTAGCATTTTCAGGCGAAATTTTTAATTTTTTTGTTTATCAATGAACGCTTGCTTTCCTGATTTTACTACTTAATGGCACAACAATGATACACTGACTGATGCATTCTTACAAATTATTCCTGATGAATGGCTATCCCTAAAATAATATAACAGTAGATATATATATAGTACAATCTACTGTAAAGAAAAAAAAAGTAAATACGTTTATTTACATGATAGTATAACAGGGTGTAATTTTTGTTTTTACAAAAATCAATAGTTTTGAGTGAAACTTAAAATCACAGTTTTGCAAAACAGTAATTTAACCTCTCTCTCCGCTTAGCTATTTGCTTTGTTGAAAGCTGACTAAAATAGCCCTTGTTATATATGTCATGATTGCCTGTTTAGCTTAATAATCCTTTATTGAGCTAAATAGGCAATCATGATATATTAAAATAAAAATATATAAATTATTAGATGAGTTTAATATAGGGTAATTTGGTAATTAATATAGGGTGTTCGCTATAGAAATACCGTATACCCAATTAAACTCATCTAATAATTTTTAATAATATTGAATTGCTTGAATTGCTGCTAAGGCCTCTTCCTCTCTTCTAATTTTGCTGTGCCCGACAGGGTCCATATAAAACTTTTACTTGTTTAGACCATCTATGTCATACATATGGAATGCAATAAAGAAGTGAGTATTGAGCGTGATGATAATCATTCCAAACGTAAAATCTGTCGCTATCTCCAATATTCTAACCTTTAGGCTCGTCTCTTTACAATCTGCGGTAAACTAGGGAAAAAATACGAACATAATGCTCACCCCCCATAGCAAATAAGCGTGATAATTTATAGCCTTTATACTGACTAGACTTAGAGGGAATATCTGCGTAAAATTTGAACAGAATCTATCTGTAGTATTTGCGTGATAATGGAATAAACATATGGAAAAAGAAACGGTATTAGAATCGTTCCCAGACCTCATAGCAGTTACTTTAAAAAATAATCACTTACATTTTTGACTTCGCTACAACTTTATTAAAATATGTGTAGATAAGGTAGAACTGGGTTTGGTGTCCCAAAGTTTTAGTTACATTTTGGGGATTTTGGGCACATAGGAAGAAAACAAAACTATACAATGCAGACAATTGTGTCTTAAACAATAATTATTCGCTACTTACTAATATGGAACAGTGGACACCCTCACGTACTGATTCTCACAGAACATCAGACATACGCGCTTAATTTTACTCCATTCGTCCGCAAACACATCACATTCAGAGTTGGCCATCAGGAGGGCATTGAGCATTCTTAAAGTACGGCACTCAGGCGATTCAGCTCTGGCGACCGTTCTGCAAGGCAGTTGCGCGAACAGATTAGTAGGATCAGTAAAATGTGCCTGCTTCTTCTTCTTCTCGATTTGATAGCCATAATACTTTTATAAACTAGGTGCTTAGGTTTAGGAGTTCCTATGTGCCTGCTAATAAGAATTCGTCTTAAGTGACTCCAAGTCTGTAATGAAAGGGTACACTTGTGCCAAATGTGATGTCTCTACAAAATTCGGTACGTAGTAAGCTATTGTTTTAGCTATGATAACTTGCCAAGCAAACAAATAAACACCTTTGCATACATAAAATTACTGTAGTAGAAAATGAAACCCGAACAAAAATCACGATCAATAAATACACTGCTATTTAAATATTCAAAGAACGTCCGCACCTGATCGTGAACACTTGATAAACGGTAGCACATCAATATTATTGTCAGTCGAACCAGCGAAGTGCAGGCGTGCACTCAATCAGAAAGAATTAGCTTCAGGAGCCATTCATGAGAATATTATCAGGTAAAGCGCATCACGTATTTTAATGCTTCAGACGAGAGACTATTATTTATTGGAACCTTAGGTTCAGTACCTACAGATTTTTTAAGAATGAATTTATATTTCTGGCTGTTATGGAAGTCAGTGACGATCATCAATAAATATTTTACAGCAGATTTAAACAGTTGCTGTTTCATTAAGAACGTATTTAACTGAATGACTGAAACCATTGAAGATAAATGATACTTTGACATCCTAATTGTAATCTTTTATACTTTAACATCTTATTCTTTGATACTCTGACATTTAATGATACTTTGACATCCTACTTATGAATAATTTGTATGTTTACTATATTATTTTAACCGACTTAACTCAAATTGTAATTTTAATTCGTAATTATGCAATCAATAATCACACACCTAACCACCACCACCACCACCACCACCACCACCACCACCACCACTAACCTAATAATTTCTGTGTATGTTCCTAACATTTGCACGCCATACTTGGCAGAATGTGATGACTAATCTTAATGTTATATTAAATTGATGGCAGCACCAGTCCCGCTAAAACTGTATATTTTGACAGCTGTCAATATAACCTAATGTCCGGTAATGTAAGATACTCTAAAGGAAGCAATTAATAAAACACATATTCTAAGTAATAATGTGAGTGGTTTTACTAAAATATATTACTTAAGACCATATTGTGTACCATATTCTGACAAATAAATCATTATGATTATGATAAAAAAGTGTGACATCCTAGACTAGACGTTCACTAGTAAATCAACCATAGAGTGAACTAAGTTGCGAAAAATAGCTTGTACCTAGAAACATAATACTTATAGGTAGGTATGAGACATTGACTGAGACGCGATTAAGCACGTTTGTTTATTTTTCAGAACTATGTGTAAAGTCTAGACATTTTTTTAGCAAAAATCTGCCTAACAGCATGACTGTCACGTCGCATTTAGAACTGTCCCGTTGAAACTGGTTTTGTAAAATATTTTATGTTACTTTTTGTGGATGTGTTTTCAGAGACTTAAAGTCAGGTAAATTAATTGCCAAGCAAATTGACTGCCAACTTAAAATTGTCCGTAAATTCAATTACAACAGTCATTACGTAATGTGTCAATTTGATAAGCAATTAATTTCCCTGATTGTACCTAATAGTATATTTTTATACCAAAGACTAAATTAATATTATGTATCATAATCAACTGTATCTGAGAGATACAATGAAGTATCTAGTAGACTTACCGCAGTTGAGAAAGTATTTGGCGGTCTCCCAAACTATTCTGTAGCACATAAAGTTTACTGCGGTGCATTCAAGTAAAACTTTTGTGTTTACGCTAACGGCCGAATCACTGTTGTTACGTACACATACATACATAAACTCACGCCTTCTTCCCATGGGGGTAGGCAGAAACTACAGAACGCCACCTGCTACGATCCTTACATACTCCTTTTCCTTTTTTGTTTTTTCACTGTTGTTCTCTTTTTGAAAACTTCAAAAGCTTTGTAAGCAAAAATAATTTTTCGTCACTGCTGGGTTAGGCTCATAGCGTCGCCACATTTACTTAATTGATCATATAATATGAATCGATCTATAGTATTTAAGGGTATCCGCTTAGACTGGAAATCGATCCCAATGTAGCAGTATCTACACCGTCACATGCGAGCTACACGTCACACTGACGTCACGCAAATTCTGAATCGCGCAAGCAGAGTTTTACGCGCGACTAGCATAAATATACAACATCCCGACATCAACCGTAGCCCAGCTGCCCACCAGACACAACACCCGTCTGGTCGGAGGATCCTCCCTTTTCTATGGAGGTATGAGCGAGCTTTACGCCCTGTTCCTCATGCCTCTATACTGGTGACCCCGAAAATGTACGTCAGCGCAGCCTTCGTACAAGTACATCAGCGTGACGTCATCATCTATACCACCATTGTCGGGCAGAGGTATTCTAATCGATCGATTTGACCTCGGAAAGCTTGTCTTCGCCTGTGGGTATCATATACGGGCTGACCCTACAATATCCTGCGCGTGCAATATAACAATGCTTTCAGGATGCTGTTGCTGTTGTCCCGGCGTTGTAGTGCGTCTGGATTTTTTGCTGCAGTCCGCATGGATGGCTTTCACGCCATAATGCGTAAGAAAGCGGCGTCCTTATTACAACGCTTGCGTAACACACGTAACAGTATCCTGAAAATGATTGCTGGCAGATCAGAATGCCCCATCCAAAGGCACTGGGTAAAAATAGCTATAGGTTTGTGCTAAATTAAAGTAATTAATGCAAGTACTAACAACACTTTCATAGCATAGCACAATCTGTTTCTAACCACTAACAACTTATGGACTGATTTAGGTCTGAATTTAAGATATTTTATTTATTTTTGACTTCATCTCCCTTTTCAGTTTTAAGGGCTTTTTTTCATTTGACCATTGCCAGTAGAAGATCTATGTTTAGGTTTATACACTTTATTGTGCCTATTGTTTCGTGCGATGCGATGTAATTTCGTTGATGTAATCATGATTGTATAGCCTGTTTACATACACAACTGCTAATAAGTTTCCTAATTCCTTCTCTTTCTTATAATATGTGCCTATTGCCAAACCGTTTATTAACGCTCCAGACTATTAACTCACTACAATTAATATATCCTAAACGCCATAGAATCTTCCCAAGGTCATCAAGATAACTAGAAGGAATCAATCACTAATCGTCGTTCAGAAACTGACCTTTGATGAAACTTAGGCGGGGCTGGCCAAAACACAAATTAATAGTACGTCTCACCCACGTCACGAAACAGATAGATACAGAAGGGCGGGATAATACAACGAGTGAAAACAGAAGCACGCGCACATAGACGCGTCGTACGGCGATCTCAAACGAACCAGTTGCGAGTGCGCTCGCTCTCGATGTACGTGACCCGTGTCTATAAAACATTTAATTAAATTATGTAGCTAGCGAAACTCCGCAGACGTCATGGTTATCAATATCTAAACACGATAAGACAAATAATGAGGTTTTAGTGTTTTTGGGGTACTTGAAGTGTGAGTTAATAAAATCAGTTTTTTTTTTGGTTCGTCCTTTTTAGATATCGATACTATCACGTCTGTGCAAATTACACAAAAAAAATTGATGTATTAGACAGATATTTTAAGTAACTAAACTACCTACGGTCGTTGACCTGGAAACGAATCATCAAATATATATTTTTCAATTTTATCACGTTAAGATATTGATAATACCCATCACATCTACGGAGTTTCACTGACTAATAACTTGACACCGTATGTGCTTGCTGTTTCGCTCAATGTGTGGAGTTGACCTTCTGTACTTATATACTTTGTGTCCACGTACTCAGTGATCATTGGGGCGTATCTCCACTAACCTTTGGTTAGCCGTTAGCGTTATAGACGAATTAATTGCACCCTACTGGGTTGATATCATCGGTTTATTGATTTGGAGATAGTATAGCGCTTAAGATTGTATGAACCTAAGTAATTGGTTGATATAATTGTGCTATGAATTTATTGCTAAGTTGTTTTTGTGCAGGATTATAACCGAGGGGCTCGTGGCTAATTAATAACAGCCGCACGGATTGATCGACCGAGTTAAGTTACGCTTGACGAGGTCGGTCCGTGGTTGGGTGGCCATCCAATTCATCGAGACTCCTCCGTGCCTCGACAAATACGATAAACCGTTGGTCCCAGGAATAATTCGAAGATGTTTGACAGTCGTTACGGGTACAGAATTCTGGAAGTCTGACAATCAGACTTATCAAGGGGTATCATGTTACCCAGTAACTGGGTTGTGGAGTTCAAATAGGCAGCCAACATAGTCGGGAAATGGGGACCAGAGGAAGATGAGCAAATGTAAGTAAAACAAGTCATCATATAACGTATTTAGGGTTGGCGCAGCACGTCTACTGCTTTTATATAACTCAAAGTAAAAAAAATAAGTAACTACCACAAATTATTTAAATGATTGAGTTTACAGACTGACTTTAAATTTATTGGTATATTTTCAATAGGCGAAACTACTCTACTCATGAATTAATACTTACCCAATCA
The DNA here is from genome assembly GCA_916610205.1 of Griposia aprilina. Taxonomy (NCBI): domain Eukaryota; kingdom Metazoa; phylum Arthropoda; class Insecta; order Lepidoptera; family Noctuidae; genus Griposia; species Griposia aprilina. The sequence continues at coordinate 7,507,402 of OU744305.1, read as the reverse complement.
AAACGTTTATTAATTCAGAATTGGACCTTCAGTTAAAGCTGTTCATGAGTACTTTAAATTTCTGTAAGGATGCTAATGAATTGAAATTCTGCAAGTTTTGTTTGATTAAAAGGGCATTATTTAACCATAGAGCACGGAGACGCATCGGCGGCCGCTGCCAGAGGCGACATTGTCAACACTTTTCATACAAACCACGTGTGTTTACTTACACTAAGACACTAATGATAATTGATGTCTTTGAAAAGGGTCCGTGACAGATTAGAAGTTGTGTACTCAACGCACTTTCGGCGCCACGAATTTTATAAGAGGATCTATTAAATTGATCCTCTAAAAACTTATTGACCTTCTAATGATATACGCCTTATTAAATGTATGAACCTCTAAAAACCTTTTGGGCTTCTAATGTTGCAGGTTTTATTAAAAATAAATGAGCCTCTTTTAACTTTCTAACCTTTTCTCACAGTTGGTCTTAGTAAATAAACTATAGTTCCATTCTACAACCTCGAATGAAACGAGTTAGGTATCCTAGAACTGTGACACCAAAGTGGGAATTATAGGAGGTTAACAAAAGAGGCGCATTCATTATATTAGAGGTTCTTTAATATTTTTGAAAAGCAAAGCGGGACATATTTCATGTGCGATTAAATACATGCCTTTTAAAAGTACTGTCGCCTCTAGACGCTGCCGGGTGGCGCGGCAATTCCGAGCTCTGTGGCCTTAAACAGAGTACCTAAACCAAATTTGACGTGGAAGTTTACATTTAGTTTTGTACAAACATACCTAAACAAATGATGATGAAATATGAAAATAAGCCTTATTATCTATGTAACGATGCTAAAAGTTTTATATTGATTTAGGAAAAACGAATGAGGTGGACTGGAGTGAACCATTCGATGAGAGAATTTCTAAATGTTAATAAATTATAGCTAAACGCCTGAATGTAGGACAGAACTATAGGTACTAAATAAACATACAACAATACGTCTGTATCTCCGAAGTTACAGGCGGAGTTGTATAATAGAACAATAAGCACAGCACTGTGCCACCGTAGGCGCGGGCTTGCGGACGGCGAGCAATGGGCAGCTCGACATCCGGTAAAGACCAGGCCCGGGTACACGGCGCGTTGTGTTCCACGCGCGCCTCTAAGAGATTTCAGCACTAATTGACGGGGTCCGACACGGCCGACGCCTGCTAGGGTCGCGGATTGTTCGAAAGAGTTAGTTGAAGCCGCAAGGCGCAGCTAGTTATCAATATAATTCCTGAACATACGATTAAACTCAGTTACATAATAACTTGACTAAATAACAAAATTTTACTTACATATTTTTAAAATAGCATCTTCAAAGATAAGCTCTGGAATGTTCTCAGTAATTGCACTCTAAATCGCGATCTTAAATCTCTAGTACCAACTTTTCTCCGCTATTGGAAGATTTCAGGATACCTCCTGGGAACAAGAGCACTTTCCAATAGATAATTGGGCCTTTAGAAACATACCCACCTAGTTTGTGAACGCTCCTTGTTCTGGCAACTTTAAACGAAAGTTGGAGTTCTTAAAGGTTCGATGCTTAGTCTTATTGGAATTTGCTGTAAAAGTTTCAATATATTGATGCGATAATGCTAAGACTTCGGAATCGATTCATTTTGTGCTTGGCGGGCTATACAGTGGTGGCCTAGTAACGGCACCGATTTAGGAGTTGTAAGTCGTGGATTTGAATTCAGGCAGGCATTTTACTTTGTGTAATTTATTTCATAACCACTGCTCTTAAAACAGCGAATGAAAACATCGTGAGGAAACCGGCATGTCCTAGAACCAAAAATTTGAAGACATCTATGAATCTTCACTGAGCCCGCGAGGTGGATTACAGCCCGATCCCTCTCGAAGGGAGGGGTCTGTATCCCACCAGTGGCATCATGGGCTGATTTTATCGTGGTGCACTAAGAGTGACGATAATTTATGCATTTTGGGTTAAAAAACAAATCTACAATGTACGGTATGACAACGCTGTCAAAGAATTTTCGTACTTAAACAATAAATGTGTTTTGCTAGCATTACACTTTTAACCTTGGAACCTTGGCAATGTGCCATGTTTTTTTTTTGTCGTGGTGTAATGCCTTCTGGATGTCCTCCACCCCGCGGTTGGCAGAGGGGTCTGACGGATACTTACTGACTAACACCATCCCGATGTTCCCTCGTACACCTGAATCGGAGGCTGGAGGTGTGAATGTGACTTCCGCACCTCCAGTCTGGTGATGGCCCGCGCTATGCAGGCAACGCACCCATAGGGGGAAGTGAGGTGTTGATTGCTGCTTGCTTGTTGATTGGTGTTGGTGCTGATTTTATCGTTGTGCAATAAGAATAACGATCATTTATGCATTTTGGGTTAAAAAAAAAAAAAACTACAATGTATGGTACAAAATATGCAATCATCTAAGCGCTGTCAAGGCATTTTCTCACTTGGAATAAAACATATGTGTTTTGCTAGCATTCCATTTTTAAACTTGGAACTTTGGCAATCTGCCTACTTCAACCTGTAGATAAATTACATAACTAGGTAGAGCCATTTATTTACACCTCTAGCAACAAGGGCATAACTAGATGTGTTGAAGTCATACATACTGAACCACTTTTTCTATAGAAACAACTTCGTAATCGCGAAAAAAATATCAGCTGTCTTGTAAAATACTTCTTCTTCTACTACAGACCAACAAACTAAACAATTTCTCCATGGGTCCATCGTTATAGCGAAAAAAATATCACCCGTTTTATCAGAAAGGGCACACCTTTCTAATATACACTGTATAAAGGATGATTTCTACCAAACGGCTCGCATCAAATCGGATCGGAAAGGATACGAACGGATGCGGCAACATCCGATCGCGTCCGGCTGGATGTCGACGCATACGATCGGTTCCGTACCGTCGTTTGCGAACGTATCCGTTTCTGCGCCTAGTCAAATAGTTTCAATCCTACCGTGTTGCCGTGTTCTAATTTTTGAAAATGGTTGAAGTTGACGTAGTATTGTTGGCTATTGCATTAGAAGAAGAAGAAAATAATCATAAAACACAGATGAGGAAAAGAGAAATACGACGACAGGCGAACGGAGCCGATCGCGCGTCGCAGCATAGTTTCGGCTACGATCGTGTGTCTTCGCGGAAGACGCCCGCAGCGAAGCTGCTGTGCGCGGCTTGGTAATAGATTTTAAATACTCTGTACACGATTTAATATCGTTTAAAGATTGTAAAATCCGTTCCGATCCGATGCGATGCGAGCCGTTTGATGGAAATCATCCTTAAGGTACTCTTGCGCAAAATTTCATGCTTTTGGACCCAGTTGAAGCTATGCGTCGTCTGTCAGTGAATTTAAGGGATTATTCCCCCGAATCACTACATCATGAACTATAAATAAATTAATATACCGTACATACATCAATTTAACCCCACTTCGTCGTAATCATACATCATCCATGCGAACCCTTACGACGCACTCCCAAAACCCAATAGATATTTCATAAGCCACGTTAAGTTGGCACATTAACCTGTCCTGCCGCAGAAACTTGGCAGATAACGCATAAACACTAAGGGACTGAAAGTTTGATGAGTATTATGGTAGTAGAGACCGAACTGCGACACTTGAGTAGTAGGTAAGTTTTGGTATTGTTCGGCACGTCAATACTGTGGTGCAAGTTGCTAGAAGAAGAGGGGCTCGTGGCTAATAAATAACAGTCACATGGGTTGATTTTCAAGGTAAAGCAAAACTTGCCGAGGTCGGTCCATGGATGGGTGACTATCCATTACATACCGAGATCCCTCCGTGTCTCGGAAAGTACGTTAAACCATTGGTCCCGGCTGTCATTTGTACTGTACTTGTATTTGTGTCGTTTCGGGTAGTCTGATGCCCGAAAGTCTGGAAACCAGTCTTACCAAGGGGTATCGTAGTACCCAATAAATGGGTTGTGGAGGTCAGATGGACAGTCGTTCCATGTAAAATACTGGTATACAGCTGCATAAAAATCTTTTACAAAAAAAACAACCAACTTCCAAAAAAAACACTACAATGTGAAAAATAACTTTAATTTCAGAAGTCGGTGTCTTTGGTTTGTGTATTCTCGTTTTTTGCCATCGACTTCCGAATTTAAAGTTATTTTTCACTTTGTAGTGCTTTACAAAAAAATACAGTCGAATTGACAACCTCCTCCTTTTTTGAAGTCGGTTTAAAACGCAATGCATCGTCGAACAACTTTCATGTGTGCTTTTCACGCGTATCTTTGTATATTTTTATTTTTGTATGTGGGTTTCTTTATACCCTCGCAGCATCCTAACGGTTGCACTGGATGAATTTTAATTAACACTTGAGGTGTCTATCGAATCATCGAGGTGGTGTGATGGTTATATGCTACGTTTTGTTTTCATAAAATCAAACTAACTGCTTCGTCGGTCTAGTGGTTGTAAGTGCTACTGCTGTGTGTGAGGCCCTGGGTTCGATTTCGGGATCAGGCAAAGTGTTATTGAGTTTTACCATCTGGAATTTCTCAGTAGCGGCCCGGAGTCTGGATTTGTGCACGGTTGATGGCAATAGGCACGCCCCCTATTACATGGGACTTATACATAACTGGTGAAATGTAGGTGTACCTCAGGCACACCTCTGCCTAACCCTTCGGGAAATCCAGGCGTGATGTTATGTTATTTTAAAATCAAAATGGCGTGTTATGATTTAAGAGCACGCATTATTAATTTTCTACATAATCTTGTTCCCATCTTTTTATTTCGCTTTTTATTACTCGTCATTCCTTATAATGCAGCGTTTCATAAAAAAAAAACCGTTTTTTTTTTTGTTTTTGCATAATATAAAAATAATGCCCCACAAAATCTGTTCTGTTGCAAACACAAATATCAAAAACATATAGGTAAACGATCTGTTTGCCATGCGAATATATTTTGTTCTGTTTGTTAAGTAAGTATTCATTGTTTGTTTGATATGGTCGTCGGGTTTACTTATTTGTACTGCAGCAGTAGGAACATTATTTTAGCCGTACATGTATACCATAACATGGTTATCCACCATGTGGGCCCGAGTGCGGGTTGATGCATGGATATTCTAGCCATAGTTCTAATCAAACCCTTAGCTTTCTCGCTAAAGTAAGAAAGAAAGAAATAAAATATGTTTATTTACGGTAAACATGATGCAGAGAAAAACACACTAACTCAACAGAGGGCTTGTCAGACTTGTACTGACTAAAACCCACCCGTGTTCCTTTAGTTGCCTGTGCGCCAGAGCCACGGTAACTCATTCGAACAATCCGCAACCCCGGCAGGCATCGGCCCTATCGGACCCCGTCAATTGTTGCTGACATCTCTTTGAGGCGCGCGTAGAACACGACGCGCCGTTGACTTGGGCCTGGTCCTTACCGGACGGGGAGCTACCCATTGTTCGCTATCCGCAAGCCCGCGCTTATGGTATCTGGGAATCGGCTATCGACTCCTGACGCCTAGGGTGTCTCCTGCGGTGACTAGACGCATGAGGGCGGAACGATTGCCCCACCCTCACGGGCTCCGCCTCCTCCTTCGCGAGCATTACTGCTTCGCAGAAGTAGGTGACGGAACTCCATGCCCTCTTGCTCCGTACCATGGCCTGGACCAGGGCCGGACGCGAGAGATCGCCGCCACGAGGACACGACGGTGCTCCACCCAAGCCGGGCAGACCTCCACCGTCCTCCTGTCCTCCGGTCGATCCACACAATGGTAACACCCAGGCGTTTCCTCTCGCCTTACCCGGAACAGGAATCTCCCGAAACACTCATGTCCGGTGAAGACCTCCGTCAGGCGAAAGGTGAGGACGACCATAACTTAATACTACAAAATTTATTCGCGCGGCATATTAATATTATCAAGTTAATAAGAAACATAACAAAGCCGAAAGTCACTTGTACTTCTCGTCATTGTAATCATTTTTTTTGTACTGGGCGACACCTGGGTACCTTCTGGTTACGTAGATATTGAAGGTCAAAATTCCAACTTTTACTGACGTTTTTCTAAGAAAACAAGTTTTTAATGTTATAACACGACTTGAAATACGACAACCCACCCCTGTACCGTTGCATAATGTTTTGCGTGCGTTACGTTTCGCACTACCGTAAACAGCGATTATTCACCCCAAAAATAAAATTCGTTTCCCAGCAATTATTTTTGTGCTATAATACTTAGTTCGATGTATAGAATGCGTAGTTGACGGGTATTTGATGTGTCTTTTTACATGTATAGGGCGCGAATTCAGAACTCGAAATTAGGATACCTAATAAGGCCACCAAATAGGTAAAGACACAGACTGGACAGGTCGACTTAATCTGTGTGGTTCTACATGATCTAACCAAGATTATGTCTGTACTTTAAAAGAGACTGTGACATCTGAGTTTGTTTCGCCCTTTCTTCTCAGAGTAGTCAGGTAAGGAACGCCGACCTCATCTAGTTTAAATAATATGATTGACGTGTACAAGTGTTTGTACAAACCTACTTACAGAAATAAAATCATTTATCATTTAAAACTAAAATAAACACAGAATCTCATCATCATCATCATCATCATTCTCTTGCAATTATCCAAATATAGGTATATTCGAGGTCGACACATCATGTCTTCATGTTCCATACTTTTCTATTACAGTTCGGCCGCTGAGAGAATGTGATTCTGACACCCGTCTGTTTCATACAAACGAATACGTGTTTTGCGACTTTGATCTTTATTAGTTTCTAGAACTGTCGCACTGACAGGTGTCACGTGCCAGAGGGTCTATTCCCTAAACAAGAAATCCTTAGTTACGGCCATAGCTACGGGAGTTTTCTACTCCGTATCACCTACGGACATAAGATTACTTTGGAGCCTAAACTAAGAATGAATGACAACACGATTTGACAGCTGTTGTACACTTGTTGTGACAGTTGTTGCCCGTTCAAAAAATATAATTACAATTTTAAATTTAATCACCGCCTTTGTCTATGTTACGTCTGACCAAGACTAGAGTTAAGAGTAAAACCAACCCAAATAAAAAAATAAAAAAATGTCACTTGTTTTGACTGATCAACTTCTTTCAGATGGGCCCGTATTTTCGTTGACGGATTTAGAGAGTAGACCCATGGAACGCATTCTCTCGACGGACAGACTGTAGCCATCTTGGTTCTAGCCATGCCAATATAAATTCAGAATCTCAGGATACATAAAAACTAGATTATTTTTGTTGAGCAAATAATATGAAGTAATATCCCTGTTTGCTTGGTAGAAAAGTGTACTTATTTTATTACTTTTAGATAGCTGATAGTTCTGTAACCAAACTTTGTTAGACATTACATAAACCCAGATTTACGTACAACATTGATTTTATTATCAACCTTCATTTTACGACCTCCTCAGAGACCCAATGGACTAAAGTTCGAACCGGGCAAAATTCTTTATTTTATTCATTTACTTACTCCGCCCCGCGGTTCCACCCACAACGGTCCCGTGGAAATATAGGGATAAAAAAATCCTAACCTAGGCCATGGTCTACCCCATGTCCATAGAAATCCGTTCAGTCGCTTTAGCGTTGCGAAAGAGTAACAAAAAAATTATACTTTCGTATTGTAGTTAGGCAGTTAGGATTAGGATTCAAAATAGGTACAACAACAGTATACCTACATTAATTAATAGAGTAAGATATAAAGTTACAGGTATAAATAAGCTCTAATGCATAGACAGGTTCATTTACAGGCAACACGTACTACACACACGCACTTACCTAAGTAATTAAAGCAACATCTTCTAAATTTTTTTTTTTTTTTTATTAAATTTGGCAATTTTAAAAAGAATAAAAACTGATACTCAGTTTGATTGACTGATCAATAATACTATAAGTTAGTAGTAGTTTATGACTTGGGCCAAACGTTTACTGAATGCAAAGTTTCGTGATATTGACCATGTAATATCTTTGAATATACTGTTATGAGCACTACGATACACAACGCATATTGTGGGTAGTTCGTGGTTATTCTATGGTGTGGTGAGGTAATTGCATAGAGGAGGACTAAGGCGCATTCAAGCAGGAGTGACACAAAGGCACCGCCTGTCACGCGACGAGCGGTGCGATTGTATCGCGTGTTATTCGCGTCGCGTGTCGCTCCTGTTTGAAAGAGCCTTAAAGCTTTTTGTATAGAGAACATGTGCACATGTATCAGCACATTTTAAAACTAGATTAAACAATTAGAATGACGAAGCTGTGTATGTATCGGTGTGACTTATTTTGTGAAATATTATTATATTTTATTCTTAGCGTCGTCCTCGTCTTAACAAATTAATGTTATTGATGTAGGTAAATAGGACTTACTTGGTAATTTCAAAAAGCCTGAATGTAATATAATCTCTTAATGTAGAGGATGAAGAGAACTCCAGTTGGTTTCATACGGTAAAATCTGCCGTTATTAGACTAGGGCTTACAAAAATACAGATCAACTATTCGGTTCATGTTTCTCCTCTACTGAACCCTAGCCGAACATACTTAGATTTTCCCTTGCGCCTTACACAGAGCCCAAGAAAATATCCTCCTTTTCAGCATTTAAAATTATTAGAATATAAAATCAGGTGTATCGCTATTAGGGAGACTAGACGCCAGATGGGGTAGAAGCACTTAAAGTTTCGACATCATTGTTAGGTAAGGGGGTCAAGTCGACCCTCTCGCTCAGATGGATGAATATTAAAGATGGTAAAGGCAGGTTGATGGTCTTTTCTGTTTAAACAACTTTTCAGTAATGAAGGCTTTTCATAGAATTCATTTCTAATGGACACTATTGAAGTTATAGTACCTACGATCCTTTGATAAAATAATTTATAATTTGTCGAGATAATTTCTGTATAAATGTTCGAGTTTCAGAAACTCCCTCAGTAAATACTTAATTATGTTTATTACTGTAAGTAGATTAATACAAACAATTTTACACGTACATAATATTTTAATAACTAGACGAGGTCGGTGTTTCCGATCCGACTACTCTGAGAAAATAACACCGTAACAAACTCGCAGGAGTCACAGATCACGGTCTCTTTTAAATGTCCATACATAATGTTGGTTAGCACCCTAATTCCGTAACACACTATCAATCACAATTTAAATCATTCTGAAGCCTATTGCTAATCCTTTGCTTCATATGTTCGAAAAATTTGTCTGCTCAGCAATGTAAATAACGCAATGAATATTGTTGAACTGTCAAAATAAAAGCCATTTCTACTGTTAGTGTGTTATGCAACCACTCCGCAGCAGGTCATACGATTGATAGCGTTCTACCAAAACCAAGGACCTTTGATGCCTATGCTTCATTAGGTGATCCACGTATTCGCCATTATAAAGATCGTTCGTACGAACAGTGGAGTGCTCTCAATCCTCATTTCCAAATCCACTACAATTCAAACACGTGCGCAGAAATACCTGTACGTAGTTTCAGCAATTTTAGTTCAAGCCTACCACAAATGCACATCAATATTACATGCGTCATAGAGGATTCCTTCTAAGGTAGGTTTAGGTACATAACTAATGTGTTTCGTGCTAAGTACGTAAACTAGCGGTCATTGCCCGGGATTGTTGTGTTAAGCGTTTGCCGCAAATCCAGTAAGATGTATGTATTTCGTGTATAGCATTAAATAATGTCTATATATACTTGTAGTATCTGGTTGGATGTTTCTGGGAAGTGCATTGAGTGACGGTAGATTGGTATTTCGCTGACAACTGACTTAAGGGGACTACATGACCTAAACGCAAATTTATAATGCCTAAAAATATATGATCCACTGAAGTAATCAAAATCAGAAAAAATATGATATTCTGCAGGATATATGCTAGTTAGATAGTGTGTTGAAAACATAATACAATTAACTTGATATGGTAGAGAAAAATCACGAATATACCTCGTTTTTTTTTTTTAACTAATTAAATCCACTAACATACATGCAAACATTCAGATTTTTTGTCAGATTATTCTACAAGCAACATACTAACGTAATAGTGTTTAAATTTTCTAGTCCAATGAATAGATTTTTTGTAAATCCATAATTGCTTCATATTTTGCAATAAATTACCAGCGTTGTATCATCGCGCGTCTCTTTATTTTCTATGCAATCCGACGGTGACCGCGCTTTAGCTCATGTAAGCCCCTTAATATAGATAAGTTATGTGGAAATTCTTGATTCTAAGAATAAATTAAATCGTTTAGTATGGAGTGATTTGAATGCCACGCGTTTATGAAAAATTCTATCATTCCGTCCCCGAATAAAATTCATAATATTATATTGTTAATAGTTATTGTTATATGTAAGTTTTGGATACAATTGATAGAACTAAAACCGGTCTTCATTAATAAGTACAAAAAAAAGGTTCTCAGCAAAAATATGGTTATTTACTACGTACCTCTATATTCGTGAAAGTCCTAATGGTCACGAAGGGTGATTTCGATAACTTTTGTGTGATAATTTTTGTAGCGGAAATTGAAAGACCCTAAACCTATTCAAAGTACACCAAGAAATTATTTGTTGACGAATCGGTATCAACAAACCATTATTTTTTTGTTTTAGATAGTTCTTTGTAATATCAAACAGAACTGCGCTCTAATTGCGGCCCACACAATCAATCTCAATTTGAATCATTTTGAAGGATGTGGCTAATCCATTTCTTCATTAAGATCGAAAATTTTTTTTGCTCTACAGCGTAAAGAACGCAATGTATGTAATTGAACTGTCAAAATGAAAGCCATCCTTACTGTTAGTGTGTTCCGCAATTACACCGCTGTTATTTCGAAAACTGTGGAAGCTAGACTCATTTTAATGTTTGGATATCCCTTGGCTTGGATTCATCATGTGATCCGAAATGTTTTTTTTTTGGAACGAAGTTCCTCATCGCATGGTACGGACTTGGCGGATGGGGGCTAGGCGAAAAAAAGTGTAAGAATTTTCCGTCACGAGTTTCTGTCACGACCCTTTATTTTTGTTTGTTTAGTTGAACGCGCTAATCTCTGGAACTACTGGTTGGAATTGAAAAAATATTTTTGTGTTAATTAGTCTATTTATCGAGGAAGGCTTTAGGCTATAAAACATCACGCTACGACTAATAGGAGCGGAGCATAAATGATAAATGTTGCAAAAACGGGCAAAAAATTATTCCTTTTGAGAGGGTTCGTTGTGCGCTGCGTAAACGGTTAAAGTTACACAAAAATCATGTATGAAGGAATTGTTTCAGTTTAACAGTTCTAAAAAAATGTGCTCAACACTATATGTCTATCTTGTCTTGTTTCTTGTTGACTCAATATAACCCTTTTTATAGTAATCAAATTTGTTCTATGGATGTTATAAATATACTACGAAAGGAACTTTGTTCCAACCGAGTGTTCCACGACACTTACGCATTTTTAAACTATTAACTCATAAATATAGGTAAATTCTAGGTATTCTTTGTTCTTATAATCATAGTCCTAACTTCATATACCTCTAATTCTTATTTCTACTCTTTACTTATGACTTTTCTAGACAAGGTTTTAATTCAGATTTTTTACAGTTGTAATGGAAAACATGTCATTTAGTTTACATAGGCTTTTATTTTTACATAGATTCTTCTATATTTTGTGAATGTGAGAACGTTGTAGGCCTAACTTGTAGACTGTAGATTTGTAGACCTTTTTGTATTTTGTTGAGTACCTGTTACTTGTTGACACGCCTACACTGTCCTCCCATATCTATCAACACTGTAATTTGAAACATTGTAAAAGCCCCTTATTTTTAAAAGAGTAACCGTGGAGTTTTTTGCCGGCTCTTCTCCATAGGAAACGACTAATTGGAACAGTGCACCTAGCTTCTGACGTTTCGCAAGTGCCCATGTTATTTTATGTGAAATAAAATATTTTGATTTGATTTGATTTGACATAATTAAAAAAAATCTATCATTTCATACACGAATAATATTCTAATTTATAATTATGCCAAGATACAGTCAAAATAAAACTCAAACCGTAGTTCGTTTTACTATCTAAAAATAATTACATTCTCAGCAATGAATTACTTACTACCTCTTTATTTTGAGAATTACCAAATTTTTGTCTATGGGTGATTTTGCCCTCTCTTCTTTGGCCATTTTATGTAGCGAAAATTGGAAGACCTAAACCTACTGAAGGTTTACCAACAAATACGTTTACGAATCACTATTAAAAAAAAAAACATTCTTTTGTTTCCGACAGTTCTTTGTAATATCAAACAGGCCTGTAATGTGCAAAACTTTGGAAGCTAACTTCAATTGGACATTTGGACGTTGCTCTGGGCTATGTAGTGTGCTATACGTCAGAACGCGTGTGTTCGACATGCCACCGCCTCTTGATCGAGTAGAATTCGTGCTGTTTAATTGCTAACGCCCCCTGATTGTAGTTCGGGAGATAGGCTGCGCTTTAGGTGCATCAAGTACTCCTAAAATGATTTGTCTATTTGTTGTTACTGCAAACAATGTCGTCAATGTTTTTGTTGGTATATTGGCGTGTGCTAGCTGACATTGGTGAATAATTTATTTTAATGATTTGTGTTTCGTAATGTTCATTACTTATTATTGTATAGAATCCAGTTCTTGTAACTGAACAGACAGCTGTTCTGTTGGGGAGTTTGTTGCGCCACTTCTTCTTCCCAGCTAAAGCACTAGGAGGTGGTGAAACGCAGGCGTTTTGGGGGACTGTCTTATGTAATTTTGACGTTCAAAAATTGCTGAATCTCAGCCTAGTTTGAATAAATGACTTTTGATTTGATTTGTCTTTAGTGATAAAACTCATTAAAAAAAGGTTGTCTGTAAAATATCGCTTTTAGCGATAAGTCCGCCCATTGTGTCACCCTATGTAAAATTTCTACATTTATATCTGTAATTTTTATGGTGTAGATAATAAAGAGTATTCTATTCTATTCTATTCTCATTATAAAAAAGCTTGCCTTGGAGTTGGAAGGTACCAACTATGGAATAAAAATAATATTGTTGTAGAATTAAACAGAAAATACCTTCTTTATACCTAAAAAGGCATTTTACGTTATGAACGATTGATATAGGTCAAAACATTAAGATAATTATGTTGTGGTTTGCTTTACATCTTGTAATTATCTTTAGTATAATTATTACAACTATAATACATAATATAAAATTAAATGTACGCCATTAATCTTTTGAAAACGACCTCACCAAAATCAATCACGGCTTCACACACTATAATTTTCTTAACTTAAGTACAATATGTATTATTATTTATTCAGTGTATTTTAGATTTGAAAGTGGGCAAGCGTGAACACAGTAATAATAGACCTGGTTTATGATTTATGAATTCGGTAAAAACATGGTTGCTTAAAAGGAATTCGTGGAAAATTCTGGGAAAATTTTGTGTAGAATTCGTGGAAAATTTTTCGGGAGACGCTACATTGCCGCTTCATTAGCATCATGTTTCAGGTTCAAAATCTGAGTTTCATATGAGCACATACAAGTCACATAAAATATTTTAATGACTTCTAATCCCACTCATGTTTAGTGACGAAAAGCATCCCGAATTTGCCAACGCGCAGCGAGCAAACGCGGTTGTCAATACGCAGAAAATGCTTTTTAATCTATACCTGTGTAACATTACTTTTCACGACTAAGAATTTATTAACAGCGAAGTATAATAGTTTTAAAATAATATACCTATTATAATAATCATGGTATAATAATATACTTCACCAGGTACAGCATTCCGAGACACAGTAGTCACGTAGGAGACACAAGCCTAGGTCATCACCGCTGTGTTACCAGTAGTGTGTAATAATAACTCCCCGACCGACTTTATTTACTGTGGGAATCCGATAAAACAATGAGGTTTTAGCTAACAATTACGTTGGTATATGTTTAAATTGAATTGTTTTCTTTGATTAGAAAAAAGAAACGACTATTTAAATACTTTATATATATATTTTTATCAAAATGGTGACTGAAAATATTTCCTTAATTCTTGTTTTGTTGCAATAAAGTGGCAACTGGATAGTGACGTAACCATGTGTCGCTTTCGGAATGCCAGACCTTATTTTTTGTACCATGATAATAATTATTGCCACGTTGTTTGGCAATGCTGATTCTTTGACCTAATAATAGAACAGTCCTCTGGGACCAACCGCTTGGCGATGTCCCGAAAAACTCGACGAGCACTCAATAACTTTACACAATGGTGTGTTACTTTATTTGGAGTCTTGATTAATATTAATTAATATTCGTAGCTAATTCAATCAATCTACCTAGGCTTTTCACCATGTTGGATATCTGATCTCCACGCTTACTGAGTGACTTAGTTACTGGGTAACATAATACCTCTTGGTATGACTGGTTGTCATCAGACTTTCCGGGCTTCTATGTATCCGTAACGACAGCCAAAGATCTACGAATGACAGCCGGGAACAATGGCTTAACGTGCTTTCCGAGGCACGGAGAGTTCTAAGATATATAATGGATGGTAACCCATCCATGAAAGGACCGCAGCAAGCGTAGCTTAACCTTCCATCGACCCGTGCGGCTATTATCATTTTGCCACGAGCCCCTCTGTTGTTTGTGGCCAATTATAATATCAAAAATAAGTTAATAATGGGTGAAGAGTTCTACGTTCAATCATCTTCATTGCAAATAAACGTTTTACACATCAAAATCGAGAAGTCTAATGTGAAAAGTTAAATTAGTTTTGAAAAAGGATTATTTGAACAACTTTGATTGCATCTTTTAATTTAAACATTTGAATCAACAGCGAATGATATAACTAAAACAGCAGTCAAAGGTTCACTCACTTATTATTCAGAGCAATAACTATTAGTCTAAAAAATGGGAAAAAATCCTAAGCTCGAATCTTCAATTATTTATTTATTTTATTTAACCATTTAAGTACACATAATTATATAAACAGACAGGAAGACAGGAACAGAAAAATACGTACAAAGGTGATGCTTATTTTTAAAGATATTTCTTACAGCATACCTGCGATAGGAGAGTATATTAAAAGGGATGTAGACAACGTTAAGAGTAGAAGGAAAAACAAAACACATAAAATCGAAAACAATTCACTTCTTTTTTTTTTTTTGTAAAAATCAAGTCCTGTCTCCTTGAGTACAATCGGGCACATAATTACAGACAATACGTTAGTACAGTTAGGAGCAAAAGCGAAATAGCGCCGTCAATGACAGCTGGGAATTTCGACTGGATCGTAACGGATAATTGACTAATTTAGAATGTTCTCTTTTATTTCGATTCCAAAAATCCGTGTCAAATGTTTGGAGTACTTCCCTTTGTTTGTATGGGTGTTAATAAAGGAAAGATCTCAATCGGGATATTTACATACTTACTTACTTTATATTATTTTTTTGAAGTATTTGTTATGTACACACGGCTACATGTCAAGCTATATAGTTTCAGTATATATGCTGACCTCTTATTGTACGGAAATCCTAGACAATGCGAGTTCAGTTTATACTGGAAATGTATAGCTTGGTAGCCGTGTGTACCTATTTGTATAATTGTAACTTTTAATCGTGAGATTTTTTATTTGCATGAAGTCTTATATTCACTTGCCTTAATTCTGTTCGCGCACCCCAATTTCGTAGCATGCTTTCAATCACAAGACGAAGGATCTTGAAGAAAAAACATAAATCATTCCTTCAAATGTTTGAATAATTCTTCTGCTGGACAACGTAAATAACGCAATGAATATTGTTGAATTGTCAAAATTAATGGCATTGGGATTGTGAGTGTGATACACAATTACCCCGCTGGTCTGTTTGTCCAGCTAAACATGTTTTATACGTGCAGATTGGAAGAGCTTTCCAGATTTATTGATGACTAGCTGTTGCTCGCGACTTCGTCTGCGATCCAGGATAAAAAGTAGCCTATGTTCTTATCCAGATCATGGTTTATGGTGTGCCAAATGTCATCCAAATCAGTTCAGTAGTTTAACATATTTACATATTTTTTTTTGGAGTATTTGTCATGTATACACGGCTACATATCAAGCTATACATTTTCAGTATATATGCTGACCACTTATTGTACGGAAATCCTATACAATGCGAGTTCAGTTTATACTGGAAATGTATAGCTTGGTAGCCGTGTGTACCTATTTGTATAATTGTAACTTTTAATGGTGAGTTTATTTATTATTTTTTATTTACATACTTAAAGCCTTATATTCACTTGCCTTAATTCTGTTGTCGCATCCCAATTGCTTAGCATGCTTTCAATCACAATACGAAGGATTTCAAAGAAAATTCATAAACCATTGCTTCATATGTTTGAATAATTCTTCTGCTGGGCAACGTAAATAACGCAATGAATATTGTTGAATTGTCAAAATTAATGGCATTGGGATTGTGAGTGTGTTACGCAATTACTCCGCTGGTCTGTTGTTATTGCATAGTTCACACTTCTGCAAAAATCATAAAATGCTATCAAAGTCAAAGTCAAAGTCAAAGTCAAATCATTTATTTGAAATAGGCACGGCACATAAAAGGCACTTTTGAACGTCAAATCAAATATATCGTCAAATCATATAAATCATTATGTTTCGCATACGCTTTTTCAGCGTCTGCCTGCAGTTAGGTTCAGCTGAATCGGGTATCAAGCTCGGTTATGATAGGTTTTTTTAGGTCAAGCCAAATATGATTTATTCGTGCAAATTGGAAGAGCTTTCCAGATTTATTTATTATATTGAAAAAGCCACCGTCATTATTTTGCCATTATTCCATTTTATTTGCGCAAAATGTCTTCCTTTTCCATATTCCTCTATTAGATGTCATCTCAGTCAGAAACTAGTAAAAAAAATGTGCATTTTTTTTACTAGTGTATTTTGACATAACCTTTTTCGCATAACTTTTATTAGCATAATGATACTGTGGCATAATAATAGTTTGGCATAATGTAATGGTTAGGTTAGGTTAGGTTAATTTATGGCAATAAACATTATGGCAAAACATTTATGCGTAGTAATATTATGCGTAATGATCATTATGCTGAATTTTGTTATAATAATAATAATAAAACCATTTATTTTCAGGCAACTCAGGCCCATAGTTAAATACCTTAACCTAAACATACATATTTTAATGTAAACAAAACTTGTGTTAATAAATAAGACTTACAACTATGTTAGTACCACTTCACTTTCACCAGCTTGATTAAGTGCTGCACTGTGGAACTTGTCCGGGGAAGCGACGGAATACCACGTTCAGCGGCCAAAAGTCTTCTTCCATGACGAGGGGCAGATAACAATTAGGTACGCGCACCACAAACGCCTTAAAGTTGACGTTGCGGCGCGGCTCCAGTAACTGCACCCTCGGCATGTACCTCGTCTTCTGGCGCACGTACTCCACGATGTCCTCCGCCTTAGTGGTGTAGTGCAGGCGGGAGATGTACACCGGTGTGTTTGGCATAGCGGCACGCAGGCTCACTTCGGGCCCCGTAGGAGTTTTGCCGCAGCGGTTCCCGTTGGTTTGAGATTGGCGCTTCCTCCTTTGCACCGTCACAAAACCCTCATCATTATCAGCCCTGTTCGGTGCCTTTTCTGGCGTAGGCTTTATAATTGGCGCGCCAGGGGCACTCGCGGCGACGCTAATAAAACCATTTGCAGGGGTTTCGCCAGGGCTGCAGCGGGACGGGTCGAGGGGCTCGGGCGGCGCTGCGTGGAAGAACCGCTGTGACAGGCGTGGGGCTGCGGGGAGCGTGGGTAGCGCGCACTGAAGGCTCAGCAATCAACGGATGCGCCGGCGACGAAACTGCTGACGCGGAATTCTACGACGATATATTGAGGCCGGCTCCGCTACACGCGTTTACATTAGACGCATCGATTGATGACCTAATTACCGCTACACTGTTGCGCAATTCGCTAACTTCTTTGCGCAAATCAGCGGCGGTGTTTTGAGATCCATCCAATTTCGTTAGCACATCTGCAAGACTGGCCTTCAAGAAGACAATGCCCTTCAGAAGGCTCGTTACATCGTCGTGATCGAAGGTGACGGGAGGAAGCTTGTGTAGTTCCTTCGCCACAAACATTGGCACATCGTCAGGGTCGGTCTCCTTGAACAGCGTGATTTTGTCTTGCAGGCTTCTCTTAGTCCCGTCACGCCGGCGGGACACCATCTGGTCGCGCTTGTTCAGCACACTGAACAACAACAGCTTGGCAGCAGCTATGTCATCCTCACTGAAGTTCGATGCGCAGATATGGACAGCAGACACTTCGTCCATCACATCCAGCTTCTGCTGCAGGAACGCCAGCAACTCATTCACCACAAGTTCACTACTCATGGCGAGTAAATTACGAGCGACAGCTTGCGCCGCGCTATTCGATATAAAGAATATGCAAACGGTCCGCATCGGAACGCGGCACAAGCGAGACGCCAATGTTATAAATTATTATGTCCCAACTCCATGAACCCATCTCAGTAGTTGCCCCCATTCTAGCCATATCATCTTACACACAGCTCATGCATCGTCTCTTTGGTCTTCCGCTATTCTCATAGCCAAAATTTTACTCAAGACATTTTCGACAAAGCCAAATCAAAATTATTTACTTTGGAAATCTCAGGCTATAAATAATAATTCATGGTCTAATTCAATAACCGAGAAATCCTGCCAGCTTTGCAAATTAGTTTGCACACCAAACACTTTAGCCCGAAGCCTGTGTTTTGATAACAAGATCAACTATTTCGGACCGGTCATACTGCTTATTGCTAACCTAACACGTTTTACGTGAATTCCCTTTTGCCTAGGAAAAACTAATTTGCTCAGCAATCAAGTTTCGTACAGAAGCATCTTTGCTACCATTTTCTGTAGTGCGAGTTAAAGTGTGAACGCTTTTGAAGGTTGCTGGATTAGGTTAAGAGTTATTTGGAAAAATAAACGTTTATGAGGGAAGGAGAGGACGCCCTAGATGGACATATAGTAACCTTATTGATCAGAAAGGTCAGGTGAGTAGTATTGACATATCACATGACCAGATTTATGAACGTAAACGAAGCAAAAGGATTCTTCTTAGCGTGTCGATGGAAATCTAAATGGATTCGGCCCAAAATTCGGCTACGTGTTTGGTGCCATCACTAGCGTCCATTAAATCCTGTAACGTGCAGCTTACAGGACATGCAAAAGAAAATGGAAAGGAAGAAACAGGAAGGAAGCAAAAGGACTAAGAAAGGATTAAGGAAGGATCGTAGTAGGTGGTGTTCTGTCGTTTTTGCCTACCCTCATAGGAAGAAGGCGGGAGTTTATATATGTATGTGTAAATGTTTATTTATTGAACATCGCCATGAAATCTATCGCCGAGCCAACATCTCATTCTGAATGCGAAAATTACTTTGTCTAGTGTCGACTGTTTTTGGGAAACTAAGAAATATGTTCAGAAGTGAAATAAGTTAAAAAAACAAACAATCTTTAATTTCTCAAAGTTACACTTTACAAAACAGGTAAAAATATCAAAAGAAACACTGTAAATATTAATCAAATAGAAATAACACAAGCCAACATGAATAATCAGTACATGACCAATAACATAACCTAAAAATAATCAAACATACGATAATGGTCAGGTAGCACATCCGTTCCGAGTGCCGTCCAAGCAAAAACAGAGACCCTTACTGCACCGCGCGCCTCCTTTTATAACCTCTTATCGGTTGACAGCTGATCGCGTGACGTCACCTCGTCATCCGTTACCAACAATATAGTATACTATTTGTTGCCCGCAACTCCGTGGGCGATCCAGGATGAAAAGTAGCCATGACCATGACCATTACCTTACCTAGGTCATGGTTTATCTGTGTGCCAAATTTCATCGAACTCTGTTCATCTGTTTTTGAGTGAAAGCGTAACAAACAAACAAACTTACTTTTCGCAATTATAATATTAGTTAGGATTACTTTCTAAATTTTATCCTGATGACTATTATTTCAACTAATAAATAAGTCGTTGTTATTTCGGTCATACCTACAATCATTTTATTATTCACTAGCTGCACCCCGCGGTTTCACCCGCATCAGTCTCGACCCCGTGGGAATATCGAGGTAAAAAGTATCCTATTTTCTAATCCAGGTTATGGTCTACCCATGTGCCAAATTTGATCCAAATCTGTACAGCCGTTTCAGCGTGAAAGCGTCACAAACAAACATACAAAAATCAATCTTTTCTCCTTGTAATATTATACATTTACAATAGATTAATGCTAGTTTTTGTACATGAACCTTGTCAAAGTACTGCAAAACACAATGTGGATTTGCTGTTGAGTTAGTGACAAAAATTAACATAAATCGAGACAAAATTTATTAAAAACAAAATACAGTACATTTCGGACAAAAATACATAAGTCTAGATGCCATTATGATGTCCATTTTAACAGTGATAAACAATATCACACAAAAAAATATGTTCTAATTAACACTTTCATTAAGAAACTAAGGAGTTTTTGCTTAAAATCGGTTTAAGAATCCACAAAATTCGTAAAGTATTCACTGTTCAGTTTTTTTTTTACTTTTAAACAAAAACATTTTAAAACCAGAAGTCCACAAAACCATTACAATGAAACGAATTGTCAACAATACAAGTAATCATTACCTTTCATATTAAAAACAAAAGCCTACTTACATTATGGTCTTTCAAATATTGAATGACGTAATTTGACGCCTGCTTTCAGTAAGTTAATGACATGATAATTGGCTTGTAATGACGTGGACATGACAAAAATAGGAACAAAGTGATCATTGAACAATGATTTTTTGTATGAAAGGGCTGTTTGAGGGAAAATTTATGTTCAACTTATTTATTATGTTGAACATAATTTTTTGGACGTCGAGAATGTCCAGGTGGTACGAGTATAGGCCTCGCATCTCATGCGCGAGGTTGTGGGTTCAAATCCAGGCAAGTACCAATGTGACTTTTTCTATTCATATGTACGTACATATGAATTGACAGGACACCAGGATTTTTTTATCACTGACATCGGTAAACGAAAATATCTTGAGGACTCCTCCATACTAATATTATAAATTCGAAAGTAACTCTGCCTGTCTGTCTGTATGTTACCTTTTCACGCCTAAACCACTGGACGGATTTCGATAAAATTTGGCAAGGAGATAGAAGGCATCCTTGAGAAGGAAATAGGCTACGTAGCCTATTTGTTGTTTGGTTGTATGGGAAACATAGCATTTCTTAGGTTAGAGGGATATGAAAATTTAAATATATGCTTTTGGTAAAAAATATTTGTTTCGGCGTTTTTGTAAAATCATTCCCCAGGGGGTTAAAATAGGGGATGATTTAAAAATTCACATGATTATTGAAAAAAATTGTACCTCTTTTTGGAAATATAGTCGGAACCCGTATCTTGAGATATTATTTATTTTAAATCAGTTCACCCGCTTAAAAGTTATTACCTACAATTTGAAGTTATAAAATATCTTAGGTAGTGTAGCGACGCTAGAGTATTTCAAATTAATGATGATAATTTTTTTAATGAATTATTATTATTTTTAAGTTAGACATTTCGAATCATAAAATCCTGTTTAATAATAAGTACAATAGATTAGGTATTAGCATTATATTATCTGTCTGTCTGTTTGTTACATTTTCACGCTTTAACGGCGAATGGATTTGGATGATTTGGATACTATTTATCCCGGTAGCACGTTCCCGTGGTATAAACTGCGACATCCAAGCAGGCGAAGCCGCGGGCAGAAGATAGTTGATAATATAAGTCTAAAATCGCCAACCTGTCTAGAGCAAGCGTTGAGATCAATGCTCGTGCCTTCTCTGTATGAGAAGAGGTCTTTGCCCAGCAGTGGGACTATTATAGGCCGGTATTATTATTATATTTTATATAAAACACATACATACATATATAAAGTCACGCCTTCTTCCCACGGGGGTAGGCTGAATCTACAGAACGCCACCTGCTACGATCCTTTCAAACTCCTTTTGCCTCGTTTAAGGTCATACATCTGTTCAAATCAAATCAAAATATTTTATTTCACATTAACCAACATGGGCACTGAAACTTTAGAAGCTAGGTGCACGGTTCCAATTGGTTGTTTCCTATGGAGAAGAGCCGGCAAGAAACTCCACGGTTACTCTTTTAAAAATAAGGGGCTTTTACAATGTTTCTAACTGTTTTTTTTTTCTGTGTTTATTTTGTTTTCTTTGTTGTTTGTGTGTTTGTTTGTTTTTTGTTTTTGTTTTTGTGTGTTTTTCAGTGTAGGCCTGTCAACAAGTAACAGGTACTCAACAAAATATGAAAAGGTCCACAAATCTATAGTCTACAAGTTAGGCCTACAACGTTCTCACATTCACAAAATATAGAAGAATCTATATGAAAATAAAAGCCTATTTAGACCAAATGATATGATTGCCATTACAACTGTAATAGATGTGAATCAAAATCCTATCCACAAAAGCCATAAATAAGGAGTTGAAATAAGAATCTGAGGTATATAATGTCAAATAATGAGATTATGTCAAAGAAGTAAGTAAAACGAAACTAAAACTTCGTAATTTGGGAATAGTTAATAGACATCCGCTTAGTGATGCCGTTAATGTGGTACCAGAAGGAATTATTGCCAAACTTCCTTGTCTTCAACGTAGTCTTTAATGTTATAATATGCATTTTTGATAAGTAAACGTTTGATGTGGGTTTTGAACTTTCCATCTCTAAGTTCAGTAACTGACTTTGACAACTTGTTATAAAAGCGGATACTGTTTACTCGTATAAGAAATGACTTGCTTGTTTTAGTTAATCTAAATTTGGGTATTACAATTTCATTTTTGATACGTGTATTTATATTATGGAAATCGGTTCTTATTTTGAACATACAAAATACTTTCTAAGATATAAAGAGAACTTACTGCATATGCAGCTGAACTTAATCTACCTGAAAGAGCTCTAATGTGGGCATCCCATTGCAACTTTGAATCTGAAGTAATTCCTAGAAATACAGTTTCCGCAATAACATCTAGTTCCTTGCCATCAAGTTTAAAATTTAGACCCACTTGGGGTACATTTGGTAATGAAAACTTAGACATTTAATTTTTTTCCCATTAAGTAAAAGATTATTAGCTGCGAACCATTTCGAAAGAATCGCCAGAGTATCATTCACATGTAAGACATCCGTATCTTTTCTATCTATTTTAAAAATTAGAGAAGTGTCATCAGCGAATAAAAATATATCCGATAAGTTAGCCATCATGTAAGGCAGGTCATTAATATAAACTAGAAATAGGAAAGGGCCAAGAATTGAACCTTGAGGTACGCCCATCTTAACTAAGGACCCCGAAGACGTTGCATGCACGCCGGTTGTTAGTACTACGAACCTGACCTTTTTGAAGAACATCACCAATAAGGTAGTATATGTCCTCCTAGGGCGTCCCCTCCCGTCGTACACACACTTCAGACAAAAAACATTAGGAAATTCAGTATTCATTAGAGACTGGTCATCTCTTAGCTGCCACGGCTTATTTTAATTTCTGAATTGTTTTTTTTTTGTGTTTATATCTCTTTTATTACGGACGTTTTTAATGTGCACGTCTTTCTACATTGTTCTCACATGTATAGGTTCAACATAAATTATGTAACCAATTTTTTGTAAAAATATTTTGATTTAAAAGAGTGTCCGTCTTGTCCGTTCGTCTCCATAGGTACCTACTACGCTTTGGAATGGGCAACTAGCTTCATCTTTCTTACTCACCAACCCCTTGATAATTCAAAAGTGCCTAAAATTGGTTTATTTGAAATAAATTCTTGTAGTTTGAGTCTTGAAAAATTCTCATTCGCATCCCGGAGCCTGGTCTTATGTCTGGCCAATGACAATAGGCTCATGCAGGCGCGCGTGCGTGATTAAAAGACGAATGAATGAATAGTCTAAGGAATTATGTGAAGGCAAAGGGAGTGAATGATAGCATGTCGGTTGATAGGGCAGAACGGAAGAAGAAAACGTGTTTTGGCGACCACAAGTAACATTAGACAAGGGCAGGAAGATAATGATATGGAAGTCAATAAGCTCACACCTTTTACGTAGTACTTATAAAATGTGATGCACTGTTGACACCTCTGCCTTCCCTTTTTTGTAACAAACAACAACAAATTGACAACAATAACAAATTGTGCATGAGCATGCGTATGCATTAATTAGTAACAATAATAAAAAAGCAAAACGTAATTATATAAGATGGACTCACGTAGACTTAAGTAACGTATGTTTTAGATGGGTCTGACGTAGGAGCACTGTAACTGTAACCAATACCGAAAACCAACAAACAAATAAAATTTGTAAAGAAAAGGCGCGGATCACTATGTCCGCGGTAATAGTCTCATTTACAAAAAAAAAAAAAACGCGTCGTACTTTGTATTTTATGTTTTGTTATCATTTAATGTAACTATCTAGAGTTACAAAATACACTTTAACAGACTTTACTCACATGAAGTTTGCATCTAGCTAGAGTATATATTATGAACTTATACTTACAACAGTGTATTTTCCAGACAACTATGTGTTAAAATGTTGGCAACAAATGGCCCATCAACTGGTTAACAATAGCGTCGAGTGCAGTAACCTTTTCATGGTAAATGGTCGAGTAAATACAGCACCATAATTTCGTAACACACTATCAATCACAAGCTGAATCATTTTGAAGTCAATCCATTGCTTCGTATGTTCGAAAAATTTGTCTGCTCACCAAGGTAAATAACGCAATGAATGTTGTTGAACTGTCAAAATGAAAGTCATTCCTACTGTAAGTGTGTTACACGTGTTACACCCCGTTGGTTACTATGAGTGTAAAAATATTGAAAGTCTTTCTCTGCCTTGTAGTGGAAAGAACAAACGAGGTTCTTGTGAGGAATTTATTTCTGAAAAGTTGAGTGTGGTTAAATGTTTAAACATCCGCTTCTTAAGTATACTTACAATGCGAATTTAATGCTTAAGTCATCACAGAATCACAATAGTCTGACATTGGCAATCAAGGTTCATTCAATTCGAAATAAATCGGCATTATTTTCGTCACAGATAGGATTATTTTAAATAAATAGTTAGTTGTATAATAATTTAGTATGGGACTTGTCAATAAATATTACGTCAGCAATGGAAAAAAAATGCAAAACTAAAATTATAATAAATTAATCATTTCTATCACGACATAATATTTTAAACAAGTCGGTAGATTAATTTCCTCAATTTATTACATATTCGACCAGTATTTTTATAAGCTGTCAAGCCTGTCTGACTGGTCAAGGCTTTTCCCATCGCGTCCCTGTATTTGCCCATAAACAATCCAGGATACGACAGACGCGGCCCGCCCAAACCTAGTTCAGTTAACGAATTGAAAACAGAATCTAAAATTCAATTACCTACTGCAAAACTTTGATAGAATATTTACATACTAAGCTGATCCGTAGATTTGAGCCTTTTAGGCTAAAATAATCTCTGTGTGCAGGTAAAGCCTATCAACATCAATATAGGCTGACTCACTATTGGTCAAACGAAGAGTCCTCTGCCCAATAGTAAGGAAAACTTCCATATCTAAAAAAAGCAAATAAAGCAGCGATAGTATTGTGCTCTTTTTTAACCGACTTCACAAAAAAGGAGGAGGTTCTCAATTCGATCTATTCCCATCCAATACCAAGAGCTAATACCATTTGGTATTAGTTTATTTCCGAATTTATTTTCTATTCCCAACGAGTACCACATTATTTAAAAAAAAAAACTATTACTATCGAATACCAAAGCGTGACTTTTTGTACACTCAGCTACACAAAGTTTTATTTAAATTCCGTTTTACCGAAATCTAGGGTAATCTAAATATAGGGTTAGGGTTAATAAGCTGGTCGACGGAGCCCCGCTTCGCGGGGCTCCTATTTCTGTCTAAAGGGTTTAAAGGAACCTAACCAACCGAATCTCGTGATGCCACTGACGTCGACCGTCTAGGGTTAGGATTTTCGGGAACATTTATTATGTTTTCGGAAACTTAGTTCGGTAATTCATTTTAACACAGCTTAGCTGTTAGTATTACAGTCAACCAGAGATCGATCGCTGGAAGTTAATTTGGTAGGTAGGTAGGTAGGCAGGTAGTTAGGTAGGTAGGTAGGTAGGTAGGTTAAACATTACTTAAAATCACTCAAAGCATTTTAATTTTACTGAACCTGACTGTATCTGATTTCATCAAACTTGTTTTGGTATTGGTTTTAAAATGTGGTACTCGTTGGGAATAGAAAATAAATTCGGAAATAAACTAATACCAAATGGTATTAGCTCTTGGTAATGGATGGGAATAGACCCTCAATTCGTCTGTATGTTTTTTTTTTATGTGTGTTAGCTCATAACTTTTTTCTGGGTGAACCGATTTGGATAATTCTTTTTTTATTGGATACTCGTACCTGGTGCTTCCCATTTAAATTTGATCAAGGTCTGATCAGTAGTTTTTGAGTTATCCCTAATACTGCATATTTTTTCCACTTAGTTTATATGGATGATGTGTTAATAATTTCCTGTCACTTTTATTTACACACCAAGTAGTGGTATACGAATTTGTGTGGGGTAGGTACCGCAACTAAAAAGTGAAAAAAAAACTTAAAAAAAAATAACAACCGACTTCCAAAAAAAACACTAAAAGACGTGAAAAATAACTTTAATTTCGGAAGTCGGTGGCCAAAAACGAAAATACAAAACCAAAGACACCGACTTCCGAAATTAAAGTAAATTTTCACGTCTTTTAGTGTTTTTTTTTTGGAAGTAGGTTGTTTTTTTGTAAAAAAGTTTTTCTTTATGTATTTTGTCTCTATTATGTATTTTATGTGTATATATATATACAGCATTTAATATATCTATGTTTCTGTTGCTTCCTCTTTTTTTTTTCTGTAGGGGTATCGTCTTGGGTACACTCCATCTGAAGAGAACAGAGAGTTATGTCGGACTCCTACCAACTAAGACCGTACAGTTTCTACCACTACAGGGGCCGGGAGATACTCGTACTGTCGCGCGCACCCCAGACTGGTGTGGCTTTATCTGGCTAATCCTACCAAGCTACCCACTTTGATGACGACACCCGAATTCACTCGCTGCGTGACAACCCATCACATCAATCCAGATCCATCCGATGGGTATTTAACTTAACATTATCCCGCTAAGTGTGAAAGACATATTGCCAACATCAGCGAGGGTTTTCTTAACTTTCATCATGATCATTGGCAGTCTTGTTCCACTCACAGCTGAATAAAGGCTTGTGTGCCATGCTTCCCTGGTCAGTGCGAGTCTCAATTATTTTGAAGCCTATTGCTAATCCATTGCTTCATACGTTCGAACATTTTGTCCGCTCAACAACGTAAGTAACGCAATTAATGTTGTTGAACTGTCAAAATTAAAGCTATTCCTACTTTTAGTGTGTGTCGCAATTACCCCGTGGTTTTTAACCCGTGATCTTCCGAATGTCATCCACCCATCTGGCAGTTCGTCTGCCAACACAATGCTTTACTTTAATCCCTGTTATATTATGGCTCCAAATCATCAAAAAATCCTCGTGAACATTGCAAACTAGTAACTACTTAACTAAATATATTAAGTAACAGAGTTAGGCTCGCGTGAACAAAATGAGTGAACCAGATAAGGTACTGTACAAACGGGATGAATCCCTATTCACCCCGTTTGTACCCATATTCATCCCTGCATCCCTATGCAGGGATGAATCGGGACGACACTTTAAAAGGGATTTTACCATTGAAACAATATATAAGTAGTTTGTTGCCAACAACGCCACTTAATCGTTAATTTAATAATACAGTTAACACATTAGAGTTCTTTTTGCCAACAAACTATATTATTTAAATATTAAAATCCCTTTTAAAGTTTCGTCCCTATTTACCCCTGCATCCCTATTCACCCCGTTTGACGGTACCCGATTCATCAATATTTTCAATCAGTTACATAGATTGACTGATGAAAATTTGTGTTTTGTTTTGATACTAGATAAATCTGTAACGACAGTCTATCGAATATTCTGTTTATGGCAAGCTTTTTTATTATTCTGCATGATCGTTTTTTTTTGTTTGCTTTGGTACATAACTTTTTTGACGTTACGTGAATCAAACATATTTTGAATTTATAACTTACCGAACCCACCACCATTTTTTTTTACGGTAAGCCCATTAAACTGCAGTCAGCAATTACAAATATAGAAAGATGCAAAATTACATTGATTAGGCTGAAGTACCAAATAATCACTTTTAAAACAATCACAAATGACAAAGAAGTCAGGTGCCAAACACACTAATTCCAAAAGAAGACACAGAACACTTCACCTCAAAATTATTTTCAGAACTTCGACTATATTTACTACTATATATTCACAAAGTGCGGCTAACGATAATCCTAATCCCGAAAATAAAGATTCATATCCTAAACAAATTCGTTCTACACCAACATTTAAATCAAGATAAAAATAAATACAATTTACACGCTGCAACTAAATTGACAGATGACATTGACATTTACCAACTGTCGTCAAGCGTGTCTGTCGAAATGAAAACGTTTTTACTCTGTAACGAACTCAGTACGTTTGACATTCATATTAACAGCGCGAACAAAGATTTCCTTTGTCAAATAAAAAAAATGGATGAACTAGCGCCTACGAGGGTTCTGCTCTAAAAATATTTTGGTTTTTTATTAATTTGTGCTTTATTGGTTTAAGAGAAATCTGGCCGCAAATCAAATACTATTCAGTAAAATTACACATCAATTTGAAGTACACAGCCCCCTGTCTATAATCTGTAAAATAATTTGATGAATGGCTCAAGACAAAATGGTCATAAACACTAAGGTTTTAAATACAAATAGATATAATAGTATTGGCATAGTGACTACTTTCTATAAGCACAATCAAGAAAAACTCGCTTATGACACTCGTGAATTTATTATTTCATTTCTGCGCCAGTATTAAACAATAAATCTACGTGATATAATGAACAAAATATAAAAGCGAGAATTTTAAGTATAACAACTTTTTAGTAATTTAATATTTCATTAGTTGAAATAAGCGCATAACGACGCAATGCAGAGCTCGAAACAAAAAGGTTCATTACGGAGTCTGATAGTCTCGCGTTTAAAAACTTACATTTTTTCAATCGTTTAAGCACACTAATGCATGCACTCAGCCTGATTAAGTCAGAAAATGTAAACGAAAGAAGACAGATTCTTACTAAAAATCTAATGATGATTGAACCTTGATAACATTATAGTCCTAGTAATACAAGCCTTAGTTTTAGTACATCGCCTTTTATAGAAGACAGTAAATCCAAATTAGTCGAATAAGCACTTACAGAGTGCTACGCCACAGCTGAACTCTGGATCGTAAGTAATAAAAAACGATTGATTCCACCCGCCGATTGCGGAACTCCGAAAAGCGAATTCGCGATGGTGCGAATACATTATGGCGGTGGTGAAATTCGCGCGTTTTTCGCCTGCGTTTCCCGCGCTTTTGATCAAGCCAAGCCCCAGGCTAGTCGCCCGCGGATCGTCGCGCCGTTCGCACGTTCCCGCGTTTCGTCACTGAGCCAATAAAATATTCGCTCTTCGGGTGCCCGCACTATTCTCGTACAGTGACTGAAAATGTATATTTAGACAATTTATTTGTGAAGGATAAATTAATACCGAGTGTGACAGTGTAGATCCAATTTTTTTGAGTGTCTAGTGATGTGAATGTGGTGAAGATTTTTTTTATGTGATTCCCTGAGATTTTTTTGCGAGATAAAGATAGGGGTGAGTAAAGTAGTTAGAAATATTTTCGCTTTTTCGGAATAATTAAGAGTCGGATTTTCCGGAATGTTTAGGAAAAATGTTTAGATATTTACATTTACGTTTACGTACTTAAGTAATTTAAAAAAATATATGTTCATTTTATATAATCTTTGTCATTTATTCAACATTTTTTCTTGACACGAGATGACATAATGCAAGATGTAACATAGATTGAAATGAGTAGGACCATTGATAAGTCAATCAATTTGGCTCCTAGCTTTATTACTGATTAATTATGTCGTTGTGTCCCCTCGTAATTTCATAAGAAGATCTCAAACTATTTTATGATGTTTATTTATAAAAAACGGATTTTTACGATTACTAAAATGTAAAATGATTTTTATCTGGGACGTGACTGGCGACTTTTATTTTATAGTTTATTTTCTTTATATTTCATAATAGAGACAGATTTTCAAATCTTTTCATTTTTATACTCCAATTTATATCAATACAATGACATTTACATGAAAAACGGTGATCATTTAATGATAAGAGATGATGATAGAGGAAAAGGTGACTCGTTTGCACGCAATGAAATCATTCTTAAATAGAAATTAAATTAAAAATTTGGATGCAAACCCGAAGATATCTTTCTCCTTCAGTAGATAAGATGGAATGATTAAGTTCTGATACACATTCTAGGAAACCAGTAGTAGGTAGTTATTTAGCAATATTTTTTAATTATTTAGTTCAATTGCACTGAAGGAAGGTATTAAAAAGAGGAAACACCTATTCGTGCCTGCACATTTTGCAGATTCGTTTTGTGAATAACCAAAAATGAAAAGCAAAATCTAACACATACAGAAGGTAACATAACATCATGATTGTTTTCCCCGAAGGAGTGAGCAGAGGTATAATGGTACAGTGATTTTCATGACTTTTTATAAATCCCATGGCGTGCCTTTTGCCATTAACCGGGGAAGATACCAGACGGCTACTAGGGAGAATTTCTTAAATAGAAAACCCCAAAATTCTAAGATTTTTCAATATTTTTTTTAAGACATTTTGACATATTCGGAAATGTTTGTTTAATGAAAATCTAGTGTGTACTAGTTAGTGCAGCACATTTATCTAAGCTAGAAGATATACGGGGAGAGCTCATGATTAAAACCTTTCATTCAGTACGGAACCAGTTGGGCGTTTCCATTATATGCAATGTACCTACTTACGGCAAATTTCACCAACGAAACTGAACGCGATCAGCACATCTAAACTACGTTCAAGAACTGACAGTGTTAATATTCTTCTCCATAGAGATCTACGTTTTGGAATGGGCAACTAGCTTTAACTTTCTGACTAACTGACTGACTCTTTGATAATTCAAAAGTGCCAGTAAATGGTTTAATTGAAATAAATGCTTTGAGTTTGAGTGATGACAATATCAGCTCTTGTATGCGGTTTTAGTCTTATTGTTGAAATTCGCCCTTAGTAAAGCCAGTAAACAACAGGTGAACAGTACCAATGAAATAATAAATCGTTTATTAACCAAACGTGTTCTTACATTTCCTTAAAACTAAAGAACAAGTAAACTCCTTCTAAAATTATTATTACAAGGGAAGATTATTGAAAGGGAAAGAGGTTTGTTTCCTTTTTGGTAAGAACAAATCAGATTTTTTGCGTTGAATTCCGTCTATCCTAAGATTTTTTCATAAAAGATAAAACTGTTCGTTGTATAATTTAATTTTTTTAAATATTGGAGTGCTAGAAAAATCTTATTTACCTATTGTAGATTTTCCAATGTCTAGATAGCTTGGTGACAAATCGAGCGAAGGAAAAGCGGTAATTAGGTTCTATAAATCAATACGAATGTCTTTGGTGTATGTGGCATTATATCATAACGATTATTGATTGGCTGCAGCATTTCTTTCTTTAAAAGTAACGTAGTGTGTAGCTTTGAAAGTAACTTGTAAAATACATGTATCTTTCAAATGCTCCTGTATTTTTCGATAAAATAAAGAAACTTTCCGCAAGATTTTTTCCCTTTGATTTTTAAATACGAAAAATACACAGCATTTAACAAGTATTATACGTATGTATATGATTGTATTTTTCAGACGAACGTGAAAATTGTTTTTTCGAAAATTACGTGTGTAGGAAAGATACAAAGTTTAAAAAAAAAAAACAAAATGTTTCCCTCGCAATTTTCAACGCTAGTAGTGTGGCACCAGAAGGGCAATTTACGAATGATTAAGAACATTCACATTCTGATCTCAGTCTCGATGAGGCTAAGATCATCTTGATCTGTTAAAAATATGGGATACGAAAACACAATCTCATAATCAACTTTCTATACCTATAACAATTGGGCATTGAACCATGCCTGCGTTTATGAATTCTATGGTACACCCCTATAATCCTAACTAATATTATAAATGTGAAAGTACGTTTGTTTGTTTTTTATGCTTTCACGCTAAAACAGCTGATCGGATTTTGATGAAATTTGGCTCACAGATAGACCATGAGCTGGGTAAGGACATAAGCTACTTTTCATCCTGTATTGTATACGAAGTCGCGGCAACAGTAAGTATGAAATAAAGTAACAAATCCAAATAAGCCTACGATTTAATTACGACTTCAAAAAAAAAACACTAAAAGACGTGAAAAATAACTTCAATTTCGGAAGTCGGTGTCTTTGGTTTTGTATTTTCGTTTTTGGCCACCGACTTCCGAAATTGAAGTTATTTTTCACGTCTTTCAGTGTTTTTTTTTTGGAAATCGGTTGTTTTTTTTTGAAAAAAAGTTTTTATTTTTCACTTTTTAGTTACGGTACCTACCCCACACAAATTCGTATACCACTACTTGGTGTGTAAATAACAGTGACAGGAAATTATTAACACATCATCCATATAAACTATGTGGAAAAATATTATGCAGTATTAAGGATAACTCAAAAACTACTGGTCAAACCTTGATCAAATTTAAATGGGACCACATGTGAAGCACCACCTATCAAATAAAAAAAGAATCATCCAAATCGGTTTACCCAAAAAAAGTTCTGAGCTAAAAATACAGACGAATTGAGAACCTCCTCCTTTTTGTGAAGTCGGTTAAAAAGTAGTGTTATTTTTAGGATAATACCTCTAATTTATCTACATTTTTGTAAATTTTTGACATTGATTACCGGTTTGATGAGATTGCGACCAACGGGGTAATTGCGTGACACACTAACAGTACGAAGGGCTTTCATTTTGACAGTACAACAACATTCATTGCGTTATTTACGTTATTGAGCAGTTTTTTTTTTCGAACATATGAAGCAATGGATAGGCTTCAAAATGATTCAGATTGTGATAGATAGTGTGTTACGTAATTATGGTGCTAAATTTGATCCTTTTTAAATAAGAGAATTGATCTTCTGTTTTTCTTTAATACGAAATTCTGTCGATCTCTAGTATCTACCATAGATATTGGTAGAAAGTGTGTGGTTTCAAGAAAAATAGGTCACTTTTTTCTGTCTTACTTTAAGGTGTGAAATGAGAAATTTTGTTCCAAAAAGACGGGCAACAGTATTCAACCACGCTCCAAGACCTTATAGCTAGCTTCACCTTCTAATTTAGTAAAAACATTACCCTCCTTTTGGGCTCCGCCACAATCGAGTAAAAATTGTTTAGTTGCAATTTGCCGCGTTCATGGAAATTCCAAAATTAATGAATAGAAGATGATCTAGTTAGTCTAACTGAAATCTGAGTCTACTGTTTGCGTATGAACTTTGTGCATTTATCATGATTAATTATAATACATAATTAACGAATCAGTGATTGCAAATCCCAATTAATATGATTATGATTAATTAAGTATTGTTAATGAGATTTAGATGACTTTTTGAGCACATTATTTCTACAAACATTTATTGTGTTTTGCCATTATTTTTGAGTCCCGAATTTTCACATTAGTTAGCAGAAAGATATTTTATTCATACAGTTTATGCTTCAACTAAGTTTTTCTTTACTTGCCTCGATCGTATGTAGTTTGTATACCCTTGTATCGTATACATAATGTAGTATGTGTAAACATACTTAGGTACCTACCTAAGTACCTAGTAAATACTCTTCACGGCGCGTTAAGACACGTTTTTTACTCTTTAGAGTATTTTTATGTTTTAAAGATAACACATAACATAACATCACGACTGTAACTATAATCCCCGAAAGGTTAGGCAGAGGTACACCTCTAGTACTCCCACATTTTGCCAGTTATGTTTAAGTCCCATGTAATAGGGGGCGAGCCTATGCCATCAACCGGGCACAAATCCAGACTCCGGGGTGCTACTGAGAAATTTTAGATAGAAAAACCCAATAAAACTTTGCCCGATCTAGGAAACGAACCCAGGACCTCATACTCAGCAAAAGTGCTTGCGATCAAAGGACGAATGAGGCAGTTGTAAAGATAAATGTAACTAGGTAGTTTTTTAAAGAAAAAAACTCCAATGCAAACAAACTTCTGACAAGATTTATTTTAATAATTCAAGATTTCATGTTATTATATGTGTTATATGACTCATGTGTGACTTACGTGTTTCATGTTGTTATTGGGTTTTTCCATCTTGGATTGCTCAGTAGCAGCCCGGAGTCTAGATTTGTGCCCGGTTGATGGCAATAGGCTCGCCCCCTATTATATGGGACTTAAACATAACTGGCGAAATGTGGGTGTACTATAGGTACACCTCTGCCTAACCCTTCGGGGAATACAGGCGTGATGTTATGTTATGTGTGTGTTATATGACTAACAAAAAGTTGATGGGAATAATTTTTTTATTAAAAAAACGCACCGTCTTTATATTTATATAATATTTATCCTAACAGACTTAAAATCATATAAATAATATGTACATGTATGTAAATAAAAATGAAGGAAAATAATCATAGGGCAACCAAAAATTCGTCCGTAGTGCGGTCAACAGGAAAAGTGCCCAAAAGGCTAGCAACGTGAAGAGTCGATCAACCGCTTGGCGATGTCTCGAAAAACCTAGGATATCGGCCTCCAGGGCCCTGGTGTTTCAACCCCAAACGGCTCGAACATATAACTCCCAATAAGGTTGTAATATTTTCGCCATTTGAGGTTTTCCGCTCCTGCAGCAGCCGCCCCAGCACAGCCCGCCGTACCTACTAGGAAGATGGTATGGCGCAAGCGGGTCTATACACGTTGCATCTCCCACCAAAGGCCTGCCTAACTTCCAGAGAATTATGGTAATTCCGTCTGGTCTCTTCCCATCATGGCGTGCCAAGCCATTGGGTTCTAAAACAGCTGGCACCCCGGCGTTGACAAGAGCACGGCGGGTGATGTCATCAATGCTGGCGTGCCGTGCTATCCGGCCTGCGATCTAACTGCAAGATAGGCCA
Organism: Griposia aprilina; assembly: GCA_916610205.1. Classification (NCBI taxonomy): domain Eukaryota; kingdom Metazoa; phylum Arthropoda; class Insecta; order Lepidoptera; family Noctuidae; genus Griposia; species Griposia aprilina. The sequence goes on along the minus strand of OU744305.1, from coordinate 7,472,224 downwards.
CGGTGTCCGAGGCATTCGACAGATGCACCGCACTGGCAGCGATGCGGGGCCTGCAAGGAGCGCCCAGACGAATAATTAATGATTACTATCTTGACAGATTATTTTGTAGTTATAAATCATCGGAATGTAATAAAAACAATGGAAAAAAATAACCCTATTAGGGTTATTTAACCCAAAAACAACAAAATAACGTCAGCATACCTTGAAGTGACATCAAAATAACCTTTCATTATTAATGAAAGGTTATTTTGATGTCACTGCAATTTGCTTATTAATCAAATAAGTGGGTAAGTGAGTTTTTTTGCCTAGTCAACAATTCGTCAGTGCCTATTCTGTTGTAGTGCCTGTAGTACAGTTGGACTCCGATTTTGAATAATTATTAAAAAATAAGAAACATGGATATTAAAGTAATTAATATAAACAATTATAATAACAAGACTTGATGTTTTGTTAATATATAAGGTGATTGTAGAAGGTGATGTGGAGACACCAATACGGCAAAAAGTAAATATACTGGCAATACTAACTCATAATTAAAACAGTGATTTTTGCAAAAGAACTAAATAATAGTGATGCGCCGACTATGGGTTTTGCCAATCTTTGATTAGGTATACTGACTAAACTATTGGATATATTTGATTGAATTTTCGTGTGCAGACTGGGAACAGAATTAGATATACGCAGTTTAATTTATTGTAGTATTGTTGTCTCCAACTTGTATACGCATGAGTTATATTTGTAGCCATATCCAACACATGCGAAGATTTAAACTACTCATTTAACATAATATTATCTACTTGTAATATAAAATAAAATCTAAATCACTAGAGGCGACTACTCAAAAACCATTTTAGAATATTTTAAACATAAACTCAATTCCAACGGGAAACAAAACTGAAAACTTCATTATATCTTGTCCAAAACTAGAAGAAACATAAAAGAAAAAATAGCAAAAAAGAAAAGATTGTCGCATAAAAACTCGGAACAGCTTCTCATGAGACAGAGTTTTAAACAGTTCCATTTAAACAAGAGACATTTTAACCCGTTTTAAGGTTACAGACTGACATTTAGAGTTAAATATTTAATATCTATACATATAATAAAATAGTAGCGTAGGTAGAATTTTTATCCGTCTATCTGTTTATCTGTATGTTCCGGTTAACCTTATATCATTATCTGGAGTACCAAAAAAACTAAGGTTTAGTAGCTAACAGCTGTGAAATACCATTTTCCAGTTCAATTAGTATTAAATGTACCAATTAAATATTTAAAAATATACGGCAGGCACTCACAACGTGAATATTACCAACTAGTAGAGTTAAATTTATAAATTATTTTTCGAAAATTGCCTTCTTAATAAAACTTAATAACTTTTGATTACTATACATTCGTTTTTGAAGTGAAACCTTCTTTAGGCGCGTTGAGCACTTTTTGGGTGAACAAAAAGCGTGAAACTCGCGTCATCGTCACCGCACGCTTCGACACGAAAAGTGAAAACTAAGTAACTTGTGAATACACAAGTTACTTAGTTTCACCTTTATCGGCAGTCCCCAAAGACAGCCCAGTTTTTTTTTCTGTCCATAATCGTTCACTTTTTATACACCATCTAATCTGAATAACTGAGAAGTGATTTTATCACTTCACTGAATTTAGATGTCACTAAGATCGGACTTTCTTGATCATTCTTTCGGATCATTCTTTGTTGCTGTCATTTGAATGGAAATTCAAACTAAGTAAATCTATATATATAAAAATGAATCCCTATTTCCCTTGGTCACGCCATCCCGCGTGAACGGCTAAACCGATTTCACTATTTTTTTTTTGTTGTGTTCGTTATTGTCAAGAGAAGGATCTTATGAAATAAAAAAATAAGGAAGTTGATCGGAACCTTACAAAATTTAAGAAAACTTAACTCCAATATTAATTTTACATAACTGTCAGTTGTTTGAAATAACTGTCAGCGATTGACAGAATGTGCGCTACAAAATATCGTTTAACACAGATGAATCGGTTGATAAATGAGTCGATAGTTTTAGTTTTAGTCAATAGTCAAAACTAAAACTAAACGACATATGAAATTCATAGTTAAGACAGGACAACGTCTGTTGGGTCAGCTTGGTAATTATAAATTCCAGAATCAATGACTAATAACGATAACTTTTCCCGCGCTAATATGTTCATTTGTTTCTTTTTCACTTCAAACAGCTCTATCTGCTAAGCCAGTTAGGACCACTTGCGCGTTCATAGGTTATCCTAAATAACTCAGAGTTAACAGCTCACTCAGCTTTTATCAACTAATTCCTCTTGCACCACCAAGAGTTAGAGGTAAACCTAGAGTTAAACTTTTAAATATTAAACCCATCGATGTGGGAGAGTTAAGTTGCTAAACTCAGAGTTAGTGTTAGTAATGTCAAAATAAATTGACGTTTTGAGGCACCGCTGATAACTTCTTTTGTATTTTATATTGTTCGACGTTGCAGTAACCGTAGTAAGTGAAAATTCGTTACTATATCAACAGGCAATATATTCATGAACTCATTTATAAATAAATACCTACAAATTATAAAAACTGCAAACATACTTTTTCTTAAATGACGTTTCCGTCAATCAATAAACTAAATCTCCACGGAAACCACATACAATACGATTAAAATTAAATGTCATGTTTAACCCGACTAAACGTGCAACTGGGCCTTAGAGATTTAAATAAAATCATCGATAACTTACCTCCTTGCTTGCCACGAGTCGAAGTAAAAAGTTTGTTCCATTTTTAAATTACACGACAGATATGAGTTTTCATAATAATTTATTCGGCCGCTAAACACGAGAGATATGGATTTTCATACTAACATTGCCGGCCGCTACTCGCATGTATTTGACCAGTACAGCATTTTCGATTTATCTCGAAGAAGGTTAATGCTTGAATTTCCAAGTATGTTTGAGAAAAAGAAATATTCCTACTTTTTTATAAAAGTGACCACTTCTTTGATACTCTCAAATTAAATATGCACGCAGAGCGCCTACATAATTTATAGCCAGTTAAATTGACATTACGTTTCACGGACAAAAATTCTCGTTTATTTTCGCCATTAGTCTTCGACACCGCCTGTGGCTATGTAATGAAGCACCCACCCAATTTGTCAGCCAGGGGATCTAATTAGAAAAAATGTATCGCAAAATATAGGACACTTGTATATATTTGGGTGTTTGCAATTTTAGAATATGGTGAAATTAATTGTGGGTCAATTTAACGGGGAAAAGTATAAATAATTGCTGTAAAATTTAACTTGCATAGTAGGTTATAATGTAGCTTTTTGTTATAGTAAAAGAGATCGTCAAAACATTTTTATCAGTATTATCGTCTGTCGTGTCGTGTGTGTTTGTCGTCTGTGTGTGTATAAGTAACTTTTTATTCACTAATTATAAGTTCCTTACAAATGTCCTTACATTGCTACCAAGCTTTTTTTCCAAATCACAGGAGTCCTTCAAGTCACATTTATAAACTAGCTAATGCTTGCAGCTCTGTTTTGCATACTCACGCCCCATTTGGCTATCTCAATAATGATTTAAAATAAATAATTTAGTTTTTAGGGTCGTGAAAACTAGGTGCAAGCCAGATTTCAAGTTTCCCAGCCACTAAAATCACGATGAGCTTTTGTAGATTATCTGAATTGATCGCACCTATTAATATTTATGAGGCTCAGTTCTTTAATTACTCACTATGATGCCGTATATAAATAGATGGCCGCTTTTACTGAATATCTAAGCTGTTTTTATCTGGCTAATGGTTATACTAATTTTTTGTTATCTATACTTTCTGATTTAGATGCGACCTTAATGGCAGATCGACGAAGCGTACTTCCTTTGGGTCGGGGATTCAATTTCCTTATAAGATAAATATATTTTTCATTTCGTATAAATAGGACATTACGTATGGCCTCTGTATTCTTCAAAGAGTAAGCAGAGTTGCACTCATAGTATTTACATCCAATAATTCCCAGTATTTAAGAGACATTAATTAAGAAGCAAGCCGTTGCAGTATTACTATTAACTGGGCGTAAATCTAGACTTTGTGGCACTACTAAAAATATCGTGATAGAATAATCGAGTCAACTTTTTTGCCGGATTTCCGGTAATCGGACCCTCCTCAACAGTCGAGCTTACGACCACTAGAACAAAGGCAGTCAGAAGAAGGAACAATTTTTTTTTCTGGAAACGATTACAAATATTAGAGTCATCGCTATTAGTTCCCTCATTAAAATACATTATAATATTTATAGAAAGGGAAATCCGTTGCGGATTCAACTTTGTTGTTGTATTTGTAAATTATTATAATTATATTTAGAAAGGACTATTATAAGAACTAACAGTGGATAATGGAAGCTTTACTATGAAGTATTTTTAGTTAACTAGCTTTTGCCCGCGGATTCACCCAGTGCACGTCGGAAATTATTCGACAGGAACGTAATACCTGCCTAAAAGCATCCCGTGACAAGCAAATACACACACACACACGCACACACACACACACACACACACACACACACACACACACACACACACACACACACAAACACACACACACACAAACACACCGAGCAAATTATCTAAGTTCCTTGCAGAGCCAATGTGTATTGTCTTTGGTCCCTGGCCCTAACCTCAAGCAATGGACAAAAATTTAAAAGTTTTAATTTTTGGGTACGAGGCTTTTGGCTACTTTGTATGTCTGTATTTTTTTTTATTAATGTCATTTATTTGTAATGTGCGATTTGTTTGTGCAGAATAAACAATTTTTCTTTCTTTTTCTTTCTTCCATGTCCTTACCCAGGTTTCTATCAAATTCGTAAAAGTAACAAACAGACAGACAGAGTTACCATTTTACTTTAATTATTAGTTGAATTAGTGAGTCGGAGATATTTAATTTTATTCAATGCAATGCAATAATTGGAATATATTAATATTATTAATTTTTTGTGTGCATACTTATACATATTTGAAGGTGAAAGGTGCATATGTACTGTATCTTAATTTGAGAGGTACAATAATAACTACTTTACCACATAAATAATACATACCTATTGTGAGCAGTGGTGGCCCGGTGGTATCGGTCGCGACTTACGAGTTGTATGTCGTGGGTTCAACCCAGGCAGGCGCTTTACTTTGTGTAAATAATTTCGTCAACACTGCTTTCAAAACGGTGAAGGAAAACATCGTGAGGAAACCGGTATGTCCTAGAACCAAAAATTCGAAGACATGTGACATCTACCAACCCGCACTGGGCCGGGTGGTAGATTACAGCCCACTCCCTCTCGAAGAGAGGAGGCCTGTGTCCCAGCAGTGGGAACATTAAAGGCTGATTATGCTGATACATAGCTATTTGCAGTGCAATTTGAATGTTATAGCTACTTTGCTACATAAAACTCGGAAAAAACATACTGTCTGAAAAACTGTAGGTAGGTACTTATTAACTTTTAAAACACAAAATATTCCGCTTATCTTACAAAGTCTATTTAACATCATCTACAGCCTTGTAGCGGTATCAACATCGCCACATGCGAGCTACACGTCATACTGACGTCACGCAAATCCTGCATCGCGCAAGCAGAGTTTACCGCGCGACTAGCATTAAGTATATACAACGTCCCGACATCAACCGTCGGGCATTTGCCCACCAGATACAACACCCGTCTGGTCGGAGGATCCTCCCTTTTCTATAGAGTATGAGTGAACTTTACACCCTGTTCGTCATACCTCTATAGCCTTTTTCCAACTATGTTGGAGTCAACATCCAGTCTAACCAGATGCAGCTGAATACCAGTATTTTACATGGAGCGACTGCCTATCGGACCTCCACAGCCCAGTTACTGGATATCATGATTCCCCTTGGTAAAACAAATAATAGCCGGGACTGCCTGCTTAACGTGCTTTCCGAAGCACGAGGGGTCTCGGTATGTAAAGGATGGGCACCCATCCACTTACCGACCTTGGAAAACGTAGCTTAACCTTGAAGATCGACCCTTGCGGGTGTTATTATTTAGCCACGACCCCCTCATTAAGTCTATTTATAGCTACACTTAAAACTTTAGCATGAGCAATTTTATGAAAACATAAACTATCTTTATACGAGCCAAAAGGTCGGGACCCAAATAAGCAGATTATTCTTAAAGGGCTGTCAGACCCCTATTTTAGTTTTAAAAGCGAACAATGTTTCATTAAAGTGTAGGTACTCACAAAATTTACGAAAAGTTACGAGCGAAATATTCGCTTCTCCGGACGCTCCAAAATTAAATAAATAATAGGGTTTATTATAATTGGACGTAGGTAAATCTTTTTTTTTAATAAACAAAGTTTAGGTAATGGATGTTCTGAAAAAGCTTTATTAGGGCTTGCGGACAGCGAGCAATGGGTAGCTCACCGTCCGGTACGAACCAGGGCCCGGGTCGATGGCGCGTTGTGTTCCACGCGCGCCTCAAAGAGATGTCAGCACACGGACGACCGCTAGGGGCGATGCCTACCAGGGTCGCTGGTTTGTCCGAATGGGTTACCGTGGCCTTACCACACAGGAAACTGAAAGAATACGGGGGGTTTTAGTCAGTAAAAGTCTGACACGCCCTCCCGCTCTGTCCAGAGCGGGAGAAGTTATTTGATGATTTCGCACTCAAAAAAAAGGGCTCAAATATTAATAGTTATTCTTTCACTTTTCCATACAAAATTATTAATCTAAGCGGTTAGCGACTTGCATAAAACAATAATTATGCTCAAACCTCGCATGATTGTGTGGAATGGACGATGTTATTAGTTAAATCTTACATCACAACATCCGAACGTTTAGTAATACATCACGCCTATTTTGTCGAAGGCTTAGGCAGAAGAGGTGTACTTATCTTACACTCACATTTCACCAGAAACCCCCATATCCAGATCCCGGGCTATATATGTAGCAAAGTGTTTTTGAGTTTTTCCAGGTGGAAAAACTCAAAAACACTTTGCCCGCCGACGTTGTAGATCAACGAGGAATGTTTAGTTTAGTTAGTAAAAGCACAACAATAACAAAATTAAACTCCATGGTAATGAAACGTGGATACTGGATACTCCTAAAATAATGAGAAGCATAGGTACCAATCTTACAAATATCTACATATCATAGGATAAACTTTAGGAATTTTGTAATAACGAAATAATGTCTAGAACACATACTCGTACATACATAATATCACGGCTTCTTCCCATGAGGGTAGCCAGAAACTACAGACCGGCACATGCTATGATCCTTACATACTCCTTTTGCCTTGTTTACGTTCATACATTTGCGGGGTAATTAAGTAAGACACTAACAGTAGGAATGGGTTTCATATTGACAGTTCAACAACATTCATTGCGTTATTTACGTTGTTGAGCAGACAATTTTTTCGAACATATGAAGCAATGGATTAGCAATAGGCTTCAAAATGTTTTAGATTGTGATAATTAGGGTGCTGGTCATACACGCATGCCGGTTGCGAGTAGGTACTGTGCACCTGACCTTTCTGAAGAACAACACCAATAAGGTCACTATGTACAACAAACAGAACAGAATATATCGGTAATTTATCATCCTAAGCAAACTTAAATGTAAACTAAGGGTAGGGTTTCGGTAATGGTCAACACAGGTAGTCTTATATCGTGTCCGCTATACAAGGTGGCTGGGACATTGACGCCAAATCTGGTACCATGGATTCAGTTCAAGATTCTGAAACCTCCTGCGTTGAAACTTTTCGACAGTTATTTAAAAAAAATGCTGTTCAGTCATTTAGAGAAATAAAGAGAGACATAGAGAGAGAGAGAAAGAGAGACATAAAGAGAGAGATGAAGGGAGAGATAACAAGATAATGTCTCGCTGGTGGTGGCGTGTGTTTTGGATCATTAAGTTCCCTTCAAAATGGTTGAGCTGAATGGTGCTGATCCATGCATCATGTTCGTGAACGGGCGCCGTCAGTGGGGACTGGTCATTTCTTAGCTGCTACGGCTTATTTTAATTTAATTTAATATTTGAATTGCTTTTGTCTTTTTATTACCGACGCTTTTAACGTTCTGCATCGTTCTCACATGCATAATTTCAACATGAATGATATAACCAATATTTTGTAACCATATTTTGATTTAAAAGAGTGTCCATGGAGTTTCCTGCCCGTTCTTCTCCATAGGTACCTACTACGCTTTGGAATGGGTAACTAGCTTCATCTTTCTGACTGACCGACCCCTTGACAATTCAAAAGTGCCTGTAATTGGTTTATTTGAAATAAATGCTTTGAGTTTGAGTTTGATAGAGAGAAAGACATGATGTGTTTCATAGAAAACGTACGCGGTCAAAACTTACCGAATAGCAATATTTAAAAAAAAATAAGTGATAATAAGTTTCAACGCAGGGGTTTTAGAATAATTTGCTGAAAACGATGGCCCTGCCGCCCTGTTAAAGAATATTACCTCATTTTGTAGTAAAATGATAAGCCATTCAGCTGTTTGGTAGCGCAGCTGACTCCAGGCTGTCGGCTGATCCAGGACCGACAGTCTCGACAAGATAGCGACGCTGTCGCAAACTACCGAGCGCTAAATATTAAGGTGAATCCTCAGTTCTAGCCCGCAAAATTAAAATTTTCTTTAAGTCTTTTGCAAATTGCAGCTCTGTTTTACGTCGTATGTTGATGAAAATGCGATTCTCGACTATGGGAATTATATATTTATTGAATAATAATCATCTATTTCATATCTATCGTCAAATTCAATGAAAATTTGAATTTGGCGGGTTACAGCTGAGGAATCACCTTAATATTTAATATTTAGCGATCGGTAGTTTGTGACAGCGTCGCTGTCGAGACTGTCGGCTCTGTACGCCGAACAAACGCTTAGTACATACCGTCATCCGTTGTATGAATATTTTGCTTAGAACTGCTGGGCAAATTGTATTACACACTCACATTGGGATTGCCCAATACCATTCATTTTGAAAGTTCAGTAATCATCACTACTATTTAACGGTGTTACAGACGAATTTTTCAAACTTATGATTCAAAATATGCATTGCAATTTCTAAATCCTTCGGATTGACACAGAATTGGGAATTGACAGAAGTATTACGCATTGGGGTGCACAATATCGATTCCCGGCCACCGTAGGCGCGGGCTTACGGACGGCGAGCAATGGGTAGCTCGCCGTCCGGTAAAGACCTGCACCCTAATTACTTAACACACTATCAATCACAATCTGAATGATTTTGAAGCCTATTGCTAATCCATTGCTTTGCTTCATATGTCCGAAAAATTTGTCTGCTCAAGAACGTAAATAACGCAATGAATGTTGTTGAACTGTCAATGTGAAACCCATTCCTACTGTTAGTGTGTTACGTAAGCAGGCCCGGGTCTACGGCTCGTTGTGTTCCACGCGCGCCTCACAGAGGTGTCACTCACGGGGTCCGCTAGGGCCGATGCCTGCCAGGGTCGCGGGTTTGTCCGAAAGGGTTACCGTGGCCCTGGCACACAGGCAACTGAAGGAACACGGGTGGGTTTTAGTCAGTAAAAGTGTGAGACGCCCTCCCGCTCCGCCCAGAGCGGGAGAAGTTATTTGATGATTTACCGATCAAAAAAAAAAAAAGTGTGCACAATATGAATCAGACAAAACTATTTTTTTTAGATTTTGCTGAAGATCGAGTTTTTTAGGGGTTTCAAAATAAAATAGTATAGTCTACCACTTTTTTTTTAAAAACCTCTGTAGATTATCTTTTTCGTATTTCATCTACAGGCCTTCATTGAATTATTAGTCATATCCTAATCTTATCTTTCAACAGCAACCACTTTTACTATGTGACTAATTTTGAAATATTGAAAAAATACGTTTCATTCATTCAAAAGTGCCATAATTCAGTAAATTCAGTTTCGTCTTCAAAAATGATTGTAGTTTATGGTAATAACTTCGTGTAAAACATTATTAACAAAAATTGTAATATATATCAACAGAAGTATAAGGTTGCAAATAATAATTAATTAAGCACTTATAAGTAGTGCAAAAACTCGCTCATTTGAAATCACGTCAATTTCTGTCAAATAATATTGAGATTGAAATGTTACAGACCCGTTATATTAAGTGAATAATTTGAGCTATTTTGATTAACAATTTTAGGGGAATTTGGAATATAATGGTCTAAATTGAAAGCTGAGTGATAAATTAGCTGTCAATTTCATATAAGGAAAGTTAATTATTGGATGGTATAGTATGGAGAATTCATACTAATATTATAAATTCGAAAGTAACTCTGAATGTTACCCTTTCACGCCAAAACCACTGAACGAATTTCGATAAAATTTGGCAAGGAGATTGATGTTATCCTGGAGAAGGAAATAGGCTACATTTTGTTCCGGTAACGCGTTTCCGTGTAATAATTTCCGAGATCTACGCGGGCGAAGCTGCGGTCAGAAGCTATAATATATATAACTCTGGGACAGTATTGTAGAATTATATTGCAAAACGAAAACTGAAACTACAAGGAATAATGTACAAATTTTTTAATTTTTTGCGTTATTCATTTTTCTCTATATCCCCAAGTTTTAATAAAAGGCTATTAAATAACCAAGAAGTAAATCATTTGGAATGGGTAGAGTTTAAAGAATTTGTGCTCACATTTTATCAGTCATTGCTCATTACATTATTTGATTTTATTTATTAAGGGATAATAAACAACTACAACATATATAATACATAAGGTTAACAAAACTTTAAGTGGTAACGTTGCAGTCCACTGCATTATCCGCAGATAAGACATATTTAAATATCAGTGGTGGCAACTAGACGAGCATTATAATTTTGAATCATAAACAGGCCAGCAGGCGGATACGAGTATGTGGCAAATGTGGTGGTACTAAATGCCCAACTAAACTTTCATAAAAAAAACAGGCGTGAACATGTAATGTTAACTGGGCTGGTAATTAGGTATTAGAATCTTAATTATTCGAGATATCCGATTATTTTAATGCATTTATACATATAATCAATTTATCAAAATAGGCCAGAAAACCCTCATGTTTTTTGAATATCTAATATAAGCTGCTGCCAGTAATATTATTCATTTACTTTGAAGACTCACACGCTTACCTTTCTTATTCTAGCAAACACCCTATCATGTCTTTGAAAGCGACCGATATCGGTTTCATGTTGACCTGACGTTCAATTTCTAAGTCCCTACAGTACTCGTGTATATACGTGGCTATATATATATATTTCATTTATATTTATATCTAGGGTGTTACTCCCATGGTATTCCATTAAAACACGTTATTACCTGATGTGGATTAAAATTTGTTAATTACCTGGTACTTGTTGACAGACCTACACTGTCCACTCACATGATCAGCCTATAATGTTCTCACTGCTGGGACACAGGCCTTCTCTCGGTGAGAGGGAGTGGGCCGTAATCCTCCACATAGGTCCAGTGCGAGTTGGTGGCTGTCACATGTCTTCGACTTTTTGGTTCTAACATACCAGTAATAATATGAAAACATTGTAAAAGACAATTATTTAAAAAAGAGTTACCGTGGTGTTTCTTGCCGGCTCCTCTTCATAGGAAACGACCAATTGTGACCGTATGCCTAGCACCTGCCCTTTCGCAAGTGCCCATGTAGGTTTATGTGAAGTAAAATATTTTTAATTTGATTTTGAATTCCTGCTTTAGTTTTGCCTTGACGAAATATAAAAATAATCTTGTGATATTTGTCAATGATAATCACGTCTACATTGTCAGAGTAGTTTTATATATGATAAAATGCAGTAAAGATATTAATTGACACCTATTATAACAGTAAAAAACCGTTGTGATATTTTAACGCTACGAATAAATTACCTAATCATAACATAACATCACGGTTGTAACCCCCGAAGGATTAGGCAGAGGTGTACCTATAATATATCCACATATCGCCAGTTATGTTTAAGTCCCGTGTGAGGGCTGGCGCACACCTGGCGAGACGCAGCGTGGCGCGGTTGTCACTGCCAAACAAATATCAACGTTGTGTGACAAAAAATTAAGTTAAAAATTAATAACCTGAGACGCAAGCCTCTTTCCGCCTAGACGCGCTCTCGAGCTAATGGAAATGTATTTATTTTCAAGTTTATTTTAACAAGGTTGATATTTTTTTTGGCAGTGACTACGCTGCGCCTCGCCAGTTGTGCGCCGGCCCTAATGGGGGGCGGGCCTATTGACATAAATTGGTGACAAATCCAGACTACTTGCTACTACTGAGAAAATTCTGATGGAAAAACCCAATAACATTTTGCCTAATCAGAGGGCCTAGACAAAATAACATTCGATTAGCGATGACGCTAGTAAAAAAGTTAAAATGTATGGGGTTGACATAAGCTATCGAAATGTCACGTGATCATAGGTCAACGAATAAAAATTAGCTAGACAATGTTAACAACATTCGATTATTAAAATGAATCGACAGCGTCGAAAGATTAGGAACTTCCACAGAGATGCATAGCCAAGGGACACTTTTTGACGAGCGTTATCGCTAGTTTTTGGAATCATTAGCGAAAGCGATAGCGATTGTAGAAATAGAATCTCTCCGAAGCGAATGTCATTTGTCTAGGCCCTCAGAGGCCCTAGACAAATGGCATTCGCTTCGAAGCAATTATATTTCTACAATCGTTATCGCTTTCGCTAATGTTTCCGTCATATGAATCGAAAACTAGCGATAACGGTTGTCAAAAAGTGCCACTTGGCTACGCATCTCTATGGAATTAATCGTTCGACGCTGTCGATTCGTTTCATAGAATTGAATGATGTTAACATTGGTGCCGATTCTCTTGTACACCCGACTAAACTAACTAAACTATCACTAAAATTCCTTACTTTTGGCTATGAAAATCTTAAAGCTATTCTGCAATAAAATATCTCTAAATTTAAAAATCATTTTGACGCAACTAATTTGACAATCGCGACTCCACATGGTACGTCTTTGCCCTACCCTGTGATTTTTTTTTAGAGCCGGAGGCGCGCATGGGTGGCAGCCTCGGCGCGTTTTATATGGAATTTTTCACTTTTTGTATGGAAAATATTAAAAAAAAATACCTACATGTAGAGTTATATGGGTTTAAGGATTTCATAAAGGGGGTCGAAATTTTCATTATTTTTGCGATAGGACACACCGTTTTCGAGATATAAGCAAAATAATAAAAAAAAAACATTACTGTTTTTGCCTCTGAAGTCTAGGTGTTGTGGTGAATCTTAGTTTATGACAACTAATTTTATTCCGCACCTTTTTAATCGCGATTAAAAATAGCCAGATTTAGTTAAGACAACCAAAATTTTAGGTGAAAAATGTCAATAGCAAAATTGCCATTTTCACTAAACTAATAAATCAGTACCATCTTAGTGCTGTCAAACTAAAATATAGTTAAGTTGTGTCACTTTAGTCTATTTCAGAATGAGAAATCGTCTTTTGACAGGAATAAACAAAATTTTAGTGATTTTTAGTCTAGTTTAGAGAATTTTGTGACAAGAGAATCGGCACCATTGTCTAGCTAATTTCTATTCGTTGACCTATGATCACGTGACATTTCGATAGCTTATGTCAACCCCATATTTTTTTTGGCTTTTCTACTAGCGTCATCGCTAATCGAATATTACTTTGTCTAGGCCCTCTGGGAGTCGAACCTAGGACCTCATGCTCAGCAGGAGCACCTGCGACCATTACACCAATGAGCCGGTAGTTAATAAGACTTTTAATTTGAATCAATTTATTATTGAAACAAAAAGATACACCAACAGTAGATGTCCGTTTCAAGGAATTTCACGAGTTCCAAAACACGCTGTATATTGTATACATTTATCTATGAGGGACAGACCTTATTTAATTATAAGGGATACAAGTAAACCTTTTAGAACCTGTAATTAGATACTGTTTCGCCAAATTTTGTTAGTTGTAAATTTAATTTAAACAACACTAAAGTTAAACAGATGGGTTGTAGCGAAAGTGGGATTAGGATTGAAGGGTTAAATTGCAAATGTACGTGTTTATGTATCAGAGGAATTATTTTAATTAAAAATTAATTGAACATCGGCAAGGTGGAAATGTTGAAAAATGAAATGATAAAATTCTTACTAGATTATTTACTTAGCAAAAATTTTTCAAATATTTATTTAATCATTTCTGTACACACATGTATAAACAGACAAGAAAAGAAGAACAGAAAAATAGGTACAAAGGTGATGCTTATATCTAAAAAAAACTCTTCCAGCAAATCTGTGATGTGAGGAAAGTAGATAAAGAGAAGTAGACAGCGTTCTTTTTTGAAGCCTTATTTTTCTTAAGCCCTATTTTAAACGGGAAACAAAAGTTTCACAACATGTTTCGTTTCATGCTACAGGAAACATGTTGCTGTTAACCTGGAATTTATTTATTTATTTATTTGGGTCTTAACTTTTTTTTTTTTTCCTAATGGGCAGCTCGTTGTTTTGACCACTGAGGTCTTGGCTACTTAACCGGGCAAGCCTGTGGGTGCCTTAAGCTACTAACTTAAAGCCTCCAGCCAGGGGCGAAAATTCTTAAATACTAGGTGACCGCACGCTAAGGGCACCCCCTGTGGGGTACGAACCTCGGCTTAGGGCGTCACTGAGGGGAGGGCAGCAAGGTGGGACAGGCTGGATCGAAATTATGGGTCTAACTAACATTAGAACTGTATTAGTATTGCTAGCTTCATGGCTTCAAAAATTGCATAGCATAGTTTCTAGCAACATTTTTTTTTATGATGTTGCCATAACAATGTTCAACAACAGTTTCTTAAGTTTTATTTTTTATTGTAAATACGAGACTTAGCATTTAAATGTTTAAATCCTGCAGCGCTCTCCGATTTTAAACATTATCGTGCGTAAGTTGACTCTCATTTGTTTTTTTTTGCGTCCATTATTGGTTCCACATAAGTTTTTATTCGTATGCTAGAAAAAGAACAAAATGGGCAAGATACCGAATAAACATTCCCTTTTGTTAATGTTGTTTATGTCCTTGACAAATGCCAATGACCAGAGTTCACCTAGAAGAATCTATAAATAATAATTATGTCGCAATAACAAGATAATTATTTTTTATTAAATATTAATTAGTAGTCCAGAAGGGCATTTTCCATATCTTTATGAACCATCACATTCAAATTTCAGTGTCAGTCTGTCAAAAACACATCAAATTTTACATTTTTGACAAGTATTTGACACTGATTGTCAAAGATGAGATGGCGACAAGATTTTTAACATTTTTAAATACTAAAATTGACTTGCTGTTGTGAGATGAGCCAAAATTTCATTAAATAAATTATTATTCTAAACATGCAAAATGACATGAGATGTAGGTATTTTACAGGAGTAAAAAAATGTAAACTATTTTGTGTGGGTGGTGCAATTTTATGATTCTTCACACAAATACCATAATCCGTTCATACTAAAAATTTATAAGATTATTTTACCAATAAATTCAAGATTTAAATTGATTATTTGATTGATCACTATGTTAGTTAAGATGATAAATAGGTTATAATCAAAGGTTTATTTTTGGTATTCGGTTTGTTCACCTACTATACTCGTATTAGTATAAAACTTACTTTTTAGTTTAGATAGGTACCTACTAAATTAAATAAATAACAACATACATACACAAAAAGTCCAATATGGCCCCATTCACAGCCAAAAGCGAAGCGACTTGCGTCAAGCGAAACGCGCTCGCGTCACCTGTTTTCTGATTCGTGGCACGCTCTAAACAACTTCTTTGATTTGTTTTCTCCACAGTCGCATAAGCACGACTCGTGTCGCTTGAGCGTGTAGCTCGTGGTCAAGGGGTTAGGCGTCAAAGTTCTCTTCCACATCGCTGTCATCCAGTAAAGAAGACTGGTACCATGGCCACGGTGAATGGAAATGCTAATTCTCTGGCCAAAGAACGAGCCAGCCCTCTGGTCACGCAAAGTGACCAGACAGTGAGTAGACCAGTCGGTGAGAAACCTTTGAAAAGGAGACGCGCATTCGGGCCCCGTGAACCGAGCATTTCGACCCCAAACGACTCAAAACTGTTATTACCTATCAGTACTTCGATTGATTCAATTCGATTTGCTTTTGGCCAAATATTCATTACTGGTGTCCATCTTCTTGTTGGCTAATTAGCTGAATTAAGGGCTAGGAGCCAGCCTAAATGACACTTAACAGTGCCGGAACCTTCATTTTGTTTCCTTTCTATGATTTTTGTGTTGTATGTTTTGATTTATTTTAATATTTTCGCTTTGTTAAAATTAATGTATCTACCCAGATTATAAGAGACCGATGTGGTCTCCTGTAGATGGAAGCGCACACTACTATTGTCCCTGTTCTTGTTAACTTGCATGAAATTGTGGAGCCTCTGTTGGCGATACAAATAAAATAAATAAATAAAGAACATTTATGCTTCAATGTGGTACTTGTGACTACTTGCAAAATTACGGAATGATACATTATTTATGTTGATATTACCAAAATAATATTTTATATTATGTAATTAGTAGGTACTTATGTCACATTTGTTTAACCAAATATTTAATGTAGCGGTACGCATTTAACCGACAAATTCATATATTCGCTCGTATTTGTCTACTGCCTCTTTGATCTAGTGGTCGCAAGCGCTACTGCTGCTGAGCATGAGGTCTCGGGTTCGATTCCCGGGTCGGGCAAAGTGTTATTGGGTTTTTCCATTTGGAATTTCTCAGTAGCAGCCAGGAGTCTGGATTTGTGCCCGGTTGATGACAATAGGCTCGCCCCCTATTACATGGGACTTAATCATAACTGGCGAAATGTGGGTGTGCTATAGGTACACCTCTGCCTAACCCTTCGGGGAATACAGGCGTAATGTTATGTGTGTATGTTATGTTTTGTCTACTGTAGCCAGTGTAATTAATTATTTATAAGGAAACATTACATCGTATGTGCCCATATAGAATTATAAATGAAAACTCTTGTTGTTTTTAATACAATTGATCAAATCTTAACAAATTGATTTCGCAAAACAAGTCCCTTTTGAATGTATATGTATTTTTTTTTTATCGATGTGTAATACAAAATTTTAGCTTGAAAAATATTTAACTTAGTACTTGTTTCTTTTTAAATGAATTTTTATAGTTTTTGTTGTATATTTAACTTGTTATTATTTTCAGCAAACATTATACCAAGATTTTTGTAAATTATTTGGCTCTATAAATACTATGTAACATTATTTGTTAGCAACAACTAATTACATGTGTAGAATCTCAAATATAATTTACATGTTCAATCGATGCGGTGAAAATCGAAGGCCAAAAGTTTGAAACTAATTCCAGTTGTAATGTTATGCAAATCAATTACGTTGTGTGGTCCCCTGGTTACGACAAACAGTACGTTACTAATAATGTGTTCGGCAGGCAAACTGCTAAAAATAATTAGTGAAATGAAAATTTCATTCTTGTCATTTATTTACACTGATACATCATCATCATCATCAGCCTATATTCGTCCACTGCTGGACGTAGGCCTCTCCTAGTGAACGATACTGAGCCCGATCTTCGGCTCACCTCGTCCAATCTCTGCCAGCCACCTTTCGCAAGTCGTCACCCCACCTGGCCGGCGGGCGTCCCACACTACGTTTGCCTAAACGCGGTCTCCACTCTAAAACTCGTTTTCCTCAACGGTTGTCGATTCTGCGAGTGACATGACCAGCCCATTGCCACTTCTCTACCTACTACTATGGTTCTCTTGCAGATAACCTCGTGCTTACACTGATACCAACTTACTTAAACTTAACGCACTTAAGCCCTTATTACAGAACCTCACTCAAGATTCAAGCATACTACTGAAAAATCTGAAGTCACCACTAACGAAATACTACAATCTAATATTAAAACTGAACTCATAGGTTCTAATATCAAATGGCAGATGCTTAAAAAAATTCTATAAATAGGTCGAACAAACCACAAATGACTACCCACCATCATCGTAAAGAAATTACACCATAAAATCTCTAGACAATGCCTACGTCAGACGACGTCACGTGTCAGAATATTTACAGTTATAATGAAATCACCATTCAACTTTGTAGAGCAAACGTACAGAAAAATACACCACACCACAATGGGAAACCATAAAACAGCTGTAAATGTCTTGACACAGAAGATAGTGTTGCTTTGTAGTTACACCTAGGTACAGTCGAATAAGATATTTGATAATCATGCAAGCAGCTGACTTGAAACTACTTCAATCTTGTGGTTGTGCTGAGTAGTCAACACACTCTCTTAAGTATGTCTTAAGTTCAAAAAGTTATTATTTGGAATAATTGTCTTTATCCCCCCAAGACCCACCCTCCCACTTAACTTTGCCCGAAAAGGACATAGCGTGACCTTATTGATGATGTTTATCAGAATGGTCAGGTGCGTAGTACTCGCAACCGGCGCGGCGTGCTTGTATATGACCATGTATGAACGTAAACAAAGCAGAAAGAGTACTCGTGTAAGGATCATAGCAGGTAGCGTTCTGTAGTTTCTGCCTACTCCCATGGAAAGAAGGCGGGAGGCCTTTTTCCCTTATTGCAATAACGCATACAACAAAATATAACATAAACAACACAAAACAAAATAAACATAACAAACAAACAAACAAAAAAAACATAACAAAAAAATAACATAACAAAAAAAAAAAAAAAAACAAATAACAAAAACAAAAAAACGGTAAATATAACATATGAATATTGGCAGTCTAGTAGAAATATAATTATGCATTTTTGCCTGCGTACCAAATAGCTTAGCGACTGTACAAGTTGGCATTGAAGACATTGTGGGAGTATGAGTAGCAGATGAATGGCTGATCTTGTTCAAGCTATTGTGATGAGAGATAGGAGCCTTCTTGGCCTCGCATAGTTCTTCATGTTTTTTTCTTTCTTTTGTTTTGTTCATAAAAAAAGTTCTTATTTATTGTTGTATTTCCTGTGCGCGTCACATTTTTTTTTATTTGTGATAGTATGGCAAACAAGCGGCGTGGTTACCACCGCGTATGGAGGTGTTTTTTTTATTTATTGGGAATCTTCAAATGACCTCTCCCGCTCTGGGCGGAGCGGAAGGGCGTATCAGACTCTTACTGACTAAAACCCAGCCGTGTTCCTTCAGTTGCCTGTGTGCCAGGGCCACGGTAACTCTTTCGAACAATCCGCGACCCCGGCATGCATCGGCCCTATCGGACCCCATCAGTTGTGCTGACATCTCTTTGAGACACGCGTGGAACACAACGTGCCGTCGACCCGGGCCTGGTCTTTACTGGACGGCGAGCTGCCCATTGCTCGCCGTCCGCAAGCCCTCGCCTACGGTGGCCGGGAGTCGGCTATCGACTCCCGACACCCAGGGTGTCTCCTCCTGCGGCGACTAGGGGCGTGAGGGCGCAACAATTGCCTCACCCTCACGCGCTCCGCCTCCTTCTTCGTGAGCATTACTGCTTCGCAGAAGGAGGTGACGGCTTCCCATTCCGTCTTGCTCCGGACCATGGCCTGGACCAGGGCCGGACGCGAGAGATCGCCGCCGCCGATCGCCGCCACGAGGACACGGCGGCCCTCCGCCCAAGCCGGGCAGACCTCCACCGTATGCTCCACCGTGTCCTCCGGTCGACCCACACAACGACAACACCCGGGCGTTTCCTCCCGCCTTATGCGAAACAGGAACCTCCCGAAACAGCCATGTCTGGTGAGGACCTGCGTCAGGCGGAAGGTGAGGGCGCCGTGGCGCCTCTCAAGCCACTCCCAATACCAGTGTCATATGCCGGGGTCGCGGATTGTTCGAAAGAGTTACCGTGGCCCTGGCGCACAGGCAACTGAAGGAACATGGGTGGGTTTTAGTCAGTAAGAGTCTAACACGTCCCTCCGCTCCGCCCAGAGCGGGAAAGGTCATTTGACGATTTCCCACCCAAAAAAAAAAAAAAAACCAGTGTCATCGCAGGAGTATTGACCTCTTAGAGACAGGGTTGCAATATCTCATTTGTAGGATTGCCAAAAAGGCTGAAACACCGACTGGGATATTTCGATTTTTGGTATAGACGCCATGGATAATTGAAAAAAACGATACTTTCAGTGGCGGGGCAAGATACATTTTGCGAGACCCTCTTGGGTCGGTCTCTGTGTAGTTTTTTTTCGGAAATGTCGGAAATCGATTAGTTTTTTTTTTATATTCGATTTGTGGTTACGTCTTTTTTTAATCGTTCATTACCAAAAAGTGACCTTGAAAATATAAGCGGGGTCTTGTTTTATCATACCTACGCTTAGTTAGGGCTGCGAGGCACTATCAAAAGTATCAAAAGTAAGTAAGGAAGTCGTTTATTTTTCAAATATGGGTACAGTACACGGTGATAAATTGATAACAGATAGGTTCAGCCATATTTTACCAATAGGCATGCAAAAGTTACAGTTTGACGCTAAAACAATAAAGGCAATTATAGGATACATTGAAGAGTTTTAAATCAGAACTTTTATAGATCAATAACACAAATTATATACAAAAAAATCTTAACAAAATCACTACATAATACTTATACAAAATTCTTTCTCAGTCAGGAATTCGCTGTCAGTATAGTATGCTTATGCGTTAAAAAACTTCGGAGCCCGTTTTTAAACAATGATAGCGGCAACTCTTTCTATTGCCTAAGTAATTACTTAATTAGATTCGAACATGATCTTATCCTTTTCTTAATTGTTGGGTTTTGCTTCGTTCTAAATGAACTGCGATTTGACAACAGCCCAACCAAAAATTGACGGGTTATTTTATCAACATTTTCGCCCCATACTTTTTTTTGAGGAAACGTACTAAATGTGGTAATCACAGGACCGGCCGATGTGGCAATGCTTGGCAGACGCTTGTGTCTAGCTGTGGACGTTTTTTGGCTGTATATATATATATATACCTTTTCTTCTCGTTAATATATTCCTTGTATGAAAACAGGCCTATAAATTGCAGATGGAAAACTTCATACCTACTATCATTATCGGGAGGTCTAAGTCACAGAGAGGTCTCAACGTGCAAATGAATGACGCTCAACACGTGTATAGCATTAAGGTTCCCGCAACCAGGCGTGACGCAACAGCACGACACAAAGGCGCCGCTCGTCGTGCTGCACGCGGTGCCTTTGTGTCACGCTGTCGCATTGCGCCAGTGTGCACGAGCCTTTATGTTGTACTTTACGTATAAAGTCGACCGTCCACTGCTACGGAGGATGTGTAGGAGACGTTTGCCACGTTAGCTGCGCGGTTCATTCGTTTGTCAGCCACGCATACTAGCGTAGCGTGGCTGTTGGTCACAGTCGCACCGTCATTTTCATACAAAGCGAGTACACAGGCGTAGATTGTCGTGGGCAGCTGTGGAGCGGCGCCTTTATTGTTAGTGTAACACGACATTTAACATTGTGAAGCCATCATGCCTCTGTGGTTACAGGTGACACTGAAACGTGCCTGTCATTTGTTCGGGACCAGACGTGGACCAATCTGTCTTTCACATACGAGCAAAGGGCTAACATAATGTGGAAATCACTGGTATCATTATAGACGTGTTATTTATTACTACTGATACAGTTGTGTTTCCTATTCTTTATGTCTATCGAAGAGTGGGGAATATTACAATGTAGGAGGTTGTTATCTTTTTACCCGACTGCGCCAGACGGAGGGTTATGTTTTTCGAGAGTATGTATGTATGTATAATTGTTTGGCACGCTCTGCAGCCTGAACGGCTTGATGGATTTTAGCTTGAGAGGTGTCGTCAGATTTCTATTTACTGTGAGAGTAACACTGGGTATAAAAAAATAAAAAGCAGTAATATACAAAACTAAAAAACCCGACTGCGTTCCTGTGTAATTTGGAAATGTAAAAACCCTAAAACAAGAAAGTCATCATACCCGATTGCACTTAACTTAAAAATAAGTTTAATTTCGGAAGTCGGTGTCTTTGGGTTATTATTTTTGTTTTTGGCCACCGACTTCTGAAATTAAACTTATTTTTAAGTTAAGTGCAATCGGGTATGACCATTTTCTTGTGTTAGGGTTTTTACATTTCCAAATTAACCAGAAACGCAGTCGGGTTTTTTAGTTTTGTATATTACTGTTTTTGTTTTTTCTATACCCAGTGCTACTCTCACAGTAAATAGAAATCTGACGACACCTCTCAAGCTAAAATCCATCAAGGCGTTCAGGCTGCAGAGCGTGCCAAACAATTATACATACATACATACATACATACATACTCTCGAAAAACATAACCCTCCTTCTGGCTTTTTAGTTTTTTAAATTAGTGATTTTTTATAGTTATGGAAGGTGAATAATATGTGTGTATGCTAGTAAAAATGTAATAGAAATGTACCCATACAACAAAAACAACTATGAAAAAATGTCGCAGCATTTTAAATCTGCTAAAGTCATTGGAGATAAAGCGGGGTATAATCGGAATGTCTTTTTTCCTCTATGTCATGATAAACAAAGATTTAAATCCTTAGATTGGCCAGAGCGCGTTAAAAGTGGGACACGTTTCGGTTTCGTTGACAATTACATTTGAATTGTATTATCTCGTTCACTCATACTGAAAATCGTATCTATCGCTCCTTACGGGATGTGTGAAGTCACTCTCCCCTCTCAGTATAGACATTTCTTCGTACGACCTAAGTACGGTTAGGGCAAACCATTTGAATGTTTGGTACTAGAAGCAAAGCTCAAACGGAGTGCATTCCACAACAGACTCAAGCGCCCTTTTCCTTAAGTGGTGCGGGCTTAACCGTGTTCGTCGATAGTTCGACACATCTATCTGCCTTCCCCGAGCGGAAACTATGACTGAGAATAACTAAACGAAAACGACTACGGAAAACTTAAAAGGACCTATGAAAAAATTTGGGATCCAAATAAAGGAAATCATGTTCTTGACACATTTTGCTTCTCGAAATAATTATATCCTTAGGTACATTATACAAGCTAACACTAAAATATATATTACTAGCTGTTGCCCGCAATGTCGTCTGCGGTTCAGGATAAAAAGTAGCCTATATGTCCTTACCCAGATCATGGTCTATCTGTGTGCCAAATTTCTTCCAAATCCGTTCAGCCATTTTAGCGTGAAAGCAAAACAAACTCACTTTCGCATTTATAATATTACTTAGGATTATCATATTATGTATAAGTGTAAATATAAAAAAGGGTGGAGAGCTCATTGGGCATCAAAAAAAAAAAAAAAAACCACCTCGCTGTCAATGGGAAAATTGCCCAAAAGGCAGTATTGCCACGTTTAACGGCAATACTGATTCTTTGGCTTAAAATGGCAAGCCTTTCGAAGCGATAATCAAACTCAAAAGCATAGAATATGTATACCAACATGCAACTCCCGAGCGCTCATAAGCGTCACCTTAATTATACACGAAAGTTCCAAACTGAATGCATATCCACTTGGGAGCCCGTGTGATGTTGCTTTTAACTTAAGTTAAACTTCCTCTATTTTCACTTAGCGCGTTTTCTCTTAGGGAGAGTAGAACTAGTAGTAACATTAATTGCGTTAACTCCGGTACCTTTAGTGTTAAAGTGCTCGCTGATGCATGGTGTGCAATTTTTTTTGTGAGTGACTTTTGGCGGCGGTTTTTGGTAAGATGAGTAAGGGAGATTTTGTATTGACAGGACTTGGTAATGGCAACATAATTATCATCCTCAATAACATCATTCACTCGAATGACATCTACTGCTGAATGTAGGCCGCCAACAGTCGTCCCCACATCAACCGGTCTTGAGCTTCTCGCATCCAGCGGATTCTCGCGACCTTCACCAGATCATAGGTTCGCCTTGTGGGTGGGTTTTATTAGAATTCAATATATGTAACTGAATACATCAATTGGTGCTTATTGTGCTTTTGTTGTTGTGGACAAAAACGTTACTTATTGGTAATTTTTGCACATCAAGGGATACTTTATTGGAGTCCATGTTGTCTTATGACACATGGAGGCTGGATTGGTATATATAACTGACTTCAAAAAAAGGTGGATGTTCTCAATGTGTGTTACCTCAGTTTTTTTTTCGAGGTGACCTATGTTGATAATTATCTTTTTTTATTTGAAAGCTGGTGCTTCTCATGTAATGCTATATAAATTTGATCAAGATCTGACTAGCAGTTTTTGAGTTATCCTTAATAATGCGTATTGTTTCCACTTGGTATATATTGATGATGTTTAATAACTCCCTGTCCCTGTTATTTACATATCAAGTAGTGGTAAACGAATTTGTGTGGGGTAGGTACCAGAACTAAAAAGTGAAAAATAAAAACTTTTTTACAAGGAAAACAACCGACTGCAAAAAAAAGAACACTACAAAGTGTAAAATAACTTTAATTTCGGAAATCGGTGGCAAAAAAACAAAAATAAAAACCAAAGACACCGAGTTCCGAAATTAAAGTTATTTTTCACTTTGTAGTGTTTTTTTTTTGAAGTCGGTTATTTTTTTTTATTATCATAAGCATGATTAAATAGTAACAGTTCAACGATATAAAATATTTTTTTTGAACCCAAAGGCAAATTTAGCCCGTGTAAGGTATTTTTTTCTCTCAAAAGGTACATAATAATAGAACTAACGATTTGGATCAAGGGAAACGCCTCAAAAGGACGTGCCATCCAGAAAAAAAGGACTAAATTTTTATCGTAAAAGGAACAAAGGATTATTTGAAGTGTTTTTGATGTAAAAGATTCGTACGTGCCCATGACTACCGAACTGTTGTGTATAAAATAATATAAGAGTAAATATAAGGCTGCGAATATTGGCAAGGTTCAGTAAGTTGCTGTTTGTCAATCAGTTCCTTTTCATATAGAATATTGTTTCTATATTTTGGGACTGTATGACAAAAATATATTTGTATATTATTACTTTGATGGGATCCATTCATACATTTCCGATAATGCCCAGCATCTTGCCAACTAGAAACCGTAAAAAAAGTCCCGAAATTTTAACGCGTTATCGTATTTTTGCTCATTTGGCATACGGCAGACGTGGCCAGCCCCTTCAGCTTAGCAGGTTTTTGAGCGACGTCATTAATCTGTGTTTTGGAGCAGAGTGTGGTGTTACGAATATGGTCTGTCAATTTTACGCCTAGAATACTGCGCTCCATTGCACGTCAGACCCCGTAGAAGATGGCGGGACGAGCTTGAGAAAACAAACGACCAGTGGTCCAATTTAGCCCTGGATCGAAAGAGCTGGAAGTCATGGGAAGAGGCCTTTGCCCGGCAGTGGGATGATGAAGGCTAACAGTCACAGTAATATTTTCCCCTATAATTATATCTATAATAATATTTTTCATTATAAATCTTCGACAGCTGAAAAAAAAATTGTGTTCCTAAAGCCTTTATTCACGCAAGGCGTATTGCAACTATTACAATAAAGTATTTTTGTTCTCTGTCCCTCCGAGACACATATACGCAAATATTATTTACGAGTATCAAGTGGCTTATGGCCTAGTCATTTTTACGTTACGCCCGCGTCCGTCATTTTTACGCGTTTCTCTTTTCTGTTATTTTTTCCGACAAAAATACGCGTAATATTATATATCTTATTTGATATTCCTATCGCGCTAAGCGGATTACGGGTAGATTATCTATTTCCACAAAAATAGAATTGGAATTCTATTCTTTTCTGTTTGAAAAATCAACGTTGGTGGGATCTCTAATTACGAATGTCAATTCTATTATATGGATGCCTTTGTCCGTTTTCGGAGGATTTATTGTTTTATGTTTTTTTTTGTTTTTTGATCATCCTAATATAGGTCAACGTGGTACAGTAAGGCCTGATTTTACCAAAGTCAGATATGTTTTATCCGTGGTATAATATTCGTACATTGACATCTGACAGTTCTACTATGAAAAAGCTGTCAAAAATTCAAAATTTATTCTTAGAATAAGATTTATTCTAGGTATAAAAGTTTGTTGAAATTCGCCCTTAATAGCCTAAAAATATGTATGTTAAGGTGAATCCTCAGCTGTAGCCCGCCAAATTCAAATTTTCATTGGTTTTCTGCAAATTGCAGCTCTGTTTTACGTCGTATGTTGATTAAAATGAGATTCGCGACTGTAGGAAAGATATATATACTGAATAATAATCATCAATTTCATATCAATAGTCAAACATTGGAAATTTGTTTCACATAAGAAGTTTCGTATGAAATATTCTGAAAAATTCTTAGGTGGTACAAATTTCCAAAGTTTGACGATTGATTGAAATTGATGATTATTTCTAAGTAAATCTATCATTCCTACCATCTTGATTTGTATTTTGATCAACACACGATGTAAAACAGACCTGCAATTTGCAAAAAAACCAAAGAAAATTTTTATTTGGCGAGTTACAGCTGAGGACTCACCCTAAGTAAATTCGCAGTCAATTTCATTTCGAATTATATTACCTAAGATAGATTTCTACTCATAATTTCATCGACAAGATTAATGTAAATATGTGTGAAGATTCTGACTGCCCCGTTGGTCTAGTGGTCGCAAGCCTGCTGCTGAGCATGAGGTCCTGGGTTCGTTACCAAAGTCGGGGAAAGTGTTATTTGGTTTTCCAACTGGAATTTCTCAGTAGCGGCCCGAAGTTTGGACTTGTGCCAGGTTGATGGCAATAGGCTCGCCCCCTATTACATAGGATTTAAAAATAATTGTCGACATGTGGGTGTACCGTAGGTTCACCCCTGCATAACCTTTCGGGGAAACAAGGCATGATGTTACCTATGTTGTGTAAGTGTAAAGTTTCCTTTCTTGTCAAAATGAGTTTGTCCCAAGTTCCATAATACATTTTCAATTTTTTGATTCATTTTCCATCACAAAGTTGGTTAAACAAATCAACGTGTAAACAACGGTAGTTCATTGAAGTAGACACAAGGAAAAACGGTCATTAGAAAGTAAAAAAACAGTACCTGACGGCGCAGCAAGTGGCGCCATCTAACTTTGTTACGAAGTTACCAGGAACTACCAAAGAGGTCGTTTATGAGTGACACTAGCTGATTACTGTCACTAGCAAAGCGTCGCATCGATGGTTGCATGGCGGCTGACTTTTGCTGACAGAGATGATGTCAGGGGAGCCACTGCCGTACCACCTACACGATGAACTGGTATATATTCCGGCACAATCCTGATGATATTGAAGCTAACCCACTAATACGATGACCACTTCTGGTAAAGGCTATCCTGTGCCAATATACCTATTAGTAATCGTTTTGTAAGATTTAAATAACTAACACAACGTCATTATTGCAACCTTGACATTGACCCCCGTAAAACAAAAACTAATCTTGAGAAAAAATAGAATCGTACAAGCATCTTTCATTGTTTTAACTTTTGATTGAATCAGAATTTTAATTGAAGTAGGTAGAATCTCGTAAAACAATGGTAGAAAACGAAGAAGGTTAATTTAGAGGTGATCAAACTAGAAACTATTACGGCACAAATACCTATAGGTTTAGCATTATTCATATAGAAATTATCATCGGTTAAAAGTTTTATTAATAACGCAAAAAATAAAAATAAATGACGATGTATGAACGACGTATGACGTGCGCCTTTAACATATTTAAGACACGAAATATTAGTTTAATGTAATAAGATATTGATTTAATTAAAAAACGTATAAAAACATGCTACTTATCACAGTTTCAACACAATTTTTGAAATAAATTCATCTGATTCACGGTAATCAAAACCTAGTATAATCAATAACAAACAATCAATTGGTAATCCTTTTCCCAACTTTGTTATGGTCAGCTTCCAGTCTAACCGGATGCAGCTGAATACCAGTATTTTACATGGAGCGACTGCCTATCTGACCTCCACAACCCAGTTACTGGGTAACATGATACCCCTTGTAAGACTGTTTGTCAGACTTGGGGTTCTGACTACCCGTAACAACTAACAAAGATCTATGAATGACAGCTGGGAACATCGGCTTAACATGCTTTCCGAGACACGGAGGGGTCTCGGAAGGTAATGGATGCTCAACCATCCATAAACCGACCGTGGCAAGTTAGCTTAACCTTTGGTCAACTCGTGCGGCTGTTATATGTAGCAAGTTTATGGAGTCCTACAATACCAAAAAAATTGCAGGTGCGTTGTCCTTTCAGAGATAAAGGTATCATCTTCATCACAATCAGCCTTTAAAGTTCCCACTAGGACATAGGCCTCCTCTCTGTGAGAGGCCCGAACGTGGGGCAGTGCCGGTGGCTGGAAGTCATAGGTCTTCGAATTTTTGGTTGTATGTGGCCGCCACCGCCGTCTTAAGTGACGCCATGTAAACCATACAACGTGAAACTAGATTGGAACCTATATTATAATTATCAAAATCAAATGATTATAACATTCCATATATTCTCATTCCACGAGCATATTAAACTGTCTGCAGTCAAAATATTCACTTAGAGACAATGCCAAAATATTTTATGTTAGTCGGTCGTAAATCTAAAAATGTTTCGAAATGATATGATGAATGTAAGGACAGCTGACAGTAGGATGGAACAGTTTTCTCAAGATTTGTGTTTTTTGTTAATGATTACCGTGATCTTAAAGGTTAAGCAATGCTTGTCGAGGTTGGTACATGGATGGGTGACCATCCATTACATACCGAGACACCGTGTCTTGGCAAGTACGTGACTGCCATTCATAGATCTTTGAAAGTCGTTCGGGCAGTCAGAAGCCCGAAATTATGACACTCTTGCTTATGGGTATCGTGTTACCCAGTAACTGCGTTGTGGAGGTCAGATAGGCAGTCGCTCCATGTAAAATACTGGTACTCAGCTGCATTCGGTTAGACTGGTAGCTGACCATAACATAGTTTGGAAAAGGTTAGGCCGATTGATTGTTTGTAATTGATTATACTAAGGTTATGGTTTTGCGTGAATCAGATGACTTTATTTCGAAATTGTGTTGAAACTGCCTTGTAGCATGTTTTTTTATTATAATACGTTTTTAGAAATCAATATCTTATTACGTTAAACTAATATTTTTGTTTAAAGCCAGTATCTTACATTAGTATAATTTTAACTGAAAGCCGTCCACTGTTGGACGTCGGCCGCCCCCAAGCGTCGCCACATTGACCGATTTCACAGATGCTTACAGAATATTTTGTACGGACAAACCTGAAATAAATATTAAAAATGCCCGTACCCACGTAAAACCGTTCACTATCTATCTACACTAATAAAAAATAAATATACCTAATATATTTTTATAAAATCTGTTTAATAAGTATGAAAATAAATAAACAATACAATAATAAAAAATAATTTCAAAGGGTCGCCGTTATCAAATTTGATAAGGAGGACTATAATTATATACTAATAATAAATCTGAAGAGTTTATTTTTTTATTTGTTTAACGCGCTAATCTCTAGAACTACCATCGGATTTGAAAAAATCTTTTTGCTTTTAGTAGCCCAATTCTTGAGGGAGGTTATTTAACATCACGCTAGAACGCTTAAGAGCCGAGCAAAAAGAAAAAAAGTAAAAAAAAATGGTAAGCGAAAATGTAGTAATAGCGCGGGCAAGCGATGCGATACGAAGGGTTGGGTCGGGGAACAAAAAAAAATCACGCGGACGAAGTCGCGGGCAGAAGCTAGTTATCGATAAATAAAGTCGAAGTAACAATAATATCAAATTGTAACTTCATTTATTAAGCCGAGTGCATGACGAATTTTGTAGATTATCGACAAAAATATCGGACGGTCAATTAAATATGTCAACCTTAAATCACCTTCAACGGATACATAACATATTTATTGATCATCATTTCAGCCTAAAGACGTTCACTGCTGAATACATTTAAACACAGTTTCAAGCAATTGTTTAATTAAGTCCAAATTAATGTCGGTACAATCTGTACCTACATAATTATTAATCTGTAAGTCAACATTACTGAACGATATTTATAGATACTTTAGTAGTACTTTTTTTTTATGTACTACGTTCACATGAGACCTTAAGGTACCTATAGTCAAAATGGGTTTCTTCAGTATTTTGCAGTAAGTGTATTTAAGAAGAAAAAGCAAGAAAAAAATACGTTTATTCGTGATAAACATGACGCAAAGAAAAACACAAATACAAAAAAGAACGAGTTGGGGGGGAAATATGCATAACATCCACGCAAAACAGCAATCAATGAGCATAATGCTACGACCCTATGCGAGACAGAGCCCCGGCGCTGCTTTTTAACTCCAAAATTATTATTTAAAGTATAAAGTTGGAGGACGCTATCCAGAAATAATATATTAAATCAACGTTTACTCACAAATTTTGACGTTAAAGTTTCATTCTTAAGGATACGACACTCAATCTACGAAAAATAAACAAATAAAATTTTGATTTTCTTGATATAAAATAATACCAAAAAGGCCTTTGACTAAACAATGAGATTATCAAAAGTATATAAAAATACTCTTCCGTAAACAGGGAAATATTTACAAAAGCCTAAATAAATAGAATGACGATCGACTAGATTAAAATGTCGAATTGACTGAATCGTTTTTGGCACGATATCAACTGACATAGACGATCGTCTGAAGGCCTCAACTTCTTAAGGGGACTACATGACCTAAACGCAAATTTATAATGCCTAAAAATATATGATCCACTGCAGTAACCAAAATAAGAAAAATATATGATATTCTTCTGGATATATGCTAGTTAGATAGTGTGTTGAAAACATGATACAATTAACATGATATGATAGAAAAAAATCACAAAGATACCTCTAAAAAAATGTTTCTACGATTAAAAACCATACTAATATACATGCAAACATTCAGATTTTTTGTCAGATTATTCTACAAGTAACAAACTAACGTAATAGTGTTTTAATGTTGTAGTCCAATGAATAGTTTTTTTGTAAATCCAAAATTGCTTCACATTTTGCAATAAATGATCAGCGTTGTGTCATCGCGCGTCTCTTTCTTTTCTATGCAATCCGACAGTGACCGCGCTTTAGCTCTTGTAAGCCTCTTAAGCAATTTTATGGGCAGGAACTAGTGTGATTCATTAAAAACTAAGTAACTATGTCGGTACTGTTCTCGCTTATACAATTCTCTCAACAATATTCTTACCATACCGCGACTGCAGAAAGACACTCACTGAATGGTTGAAGAGAAAAAGTTACGAAGAAATCAAGGCAATGCTCCTTAGAATCACTTAATTCCCAAAATATTAAAATTATCTATTGTTTATTCTCTCTCAAAAGTGTAAAGTCAATGTAAACTGGAAGAGCGGAACCACCACAACCAAATCTTTGCTTAAAAGGTGACTCCAAACTTAACAATGTAATTTACATAAGTTGATGAAATAAACATTTTATTATTTTACTGTATAAGTTTTATCCTGGATGACTTTACGAGATAAAGACTACATAATTGCATATTTAGAATAGAATGCAATGATGAGTTTTATTTCTAGGAATAATATCGAGATTATTACTCAATACGTGTTATATTAATACCTCGATCCCAGAGTGATCTAGCTTTTTTCCAACTCTATTAGGGTGGTCTTCTTGTCTAACCGGATGCCTATCTGACCTCCACAACTCAGTTACTGGGTAACACGATACCCCTTGGCAAAGCCGGTTGTCAGGCTTCGGGGGGCGTCTGACTATCCGTGAGGACTGTCAAAGAATTGCGAGTGTATAGTCAACCATCCACGGACTAACCTCGACAAGCGTTGCATAACCTTGAAGAGCGATCCGTCCATCTGTTTTATTTACGCATGAGGTCCTTGATTCTAGATTAAAGTCTCATTATGAAGCCCGTTCTTCTCCTTAGAGATATTCGTTTTAGAATGGGTAAATAGCTTCAACTTTCTGATGATTAAAACAGACCGAATCTTTGACAATTCAAAAGTGACTGGAAATGGTTTATTGAAACTGCGTCTTTGACTGTGTTTTGTCTCTTTGAGAGTGGTCTCTAGATCCACTGCATAGCGTACGGTCCTTAGTTCCGGGTTGTCCTGAGTGTGGATTTAGTTTCGTTAGGAAAACTTTAGCAGTTCGATAACCAAAGGAAGAAAGTAAATTACATATACTTTGAAAAGGGAAATTATATGTGCGGCAACAAAAGTTTTCTTTAGCACCTGCAACCTAGCGTCTTTTTTTATATGTAGGCGACGAGTTAATAGAACAGCTTCAATTATATTAATTCATCATCTTTACTATTCCAACAGAATATCAATAAACCAGCGTCAATTTACGAGCGTAAATTAATATGACTCCGAGCTACCGATAAATATATTTACTTCTGAATTGATAACTCAAGTGACTAATGTTGTAAGTGAGCTACTAAGCGAGCTCGGGACTTAGGGCAGCCCGACTCGGACAGGTTAGGTTAGAAGGGAATGGCGGGGTCTAACAGACCCCGCCATTCCCTTCGTGGTTATTTTTTTTAAACCACCCAGAAGTAGGAGCCCCGCATAGCGGGGCTCCGTCGACTACGCTTGTCATTATTCATAATGCGCGGGCATTATGAATAATGCCCTTATTTATTACTTGGTCCATAACGTTGCTTAAGAATTATCACCATGCTGCGTCATATTAACAGTAGCTCGTTTTACAATATATATTCGCTTGAAAACCATTTATTAGACGCTAAAAGTTTGTCGCTTACCTATTAATTATTTAGACAACTAAATATATTTGAAGACGAGAATGACATTTTAAAGAAGCTGCCTTAATTAGCACCCCTTTGAAAATATAATTGTTTTTGAAAAGTTTTTTGTTTTCGTACAATATTTTCCATCTATTGCCTTAGTCAAACTAAAAAGTTAAAACATGTGAATCGCGCACGTCACATACTCGTATTAGCACAGTTGTTACGTATCAAAGTTACATATGTTTCACATTACTTAGAACAATGTTTTCTGATAAATAGTTCGTTTAAGTCAATAAACTTGTAACGCACCTTTGTTTTGTCATGGTCATTGTAGCACCATTGTAACTATTTATTTACATACTAGCTGCGCCCCGCGATTTCACCCGCAGCGGTATGAAATATACTTAACGATCAGACATACCAAATATACACAATAAAATTCATAAAAATCGGTCAAGCCGTTTCGGAAGAATTCGATAACAAACACTGTGACACGAGATTTTTATATATTAGATTTGTACCTATATATTTATGCAAAGGTTATCGTATGACAAAGAAGCCGACGACCCATCTGACGAAAGTTGTCACCGCCGCCTTGATCCTTTGTAATACCAGCAGAGGCATCGCAGATGCGTTGCCATCCTAGAAACAGCTGAAAGTCTCATATGGATGTAATGAGTTGGCACCCATATCCTTCAAGCTTGAAAACAGCAACGCTGTTTGGTGGGCGGGAAAGGTATGGTGGTAGTTCCCCAGACGAGGTCCTTCAAAAAGAGCAGATCTTCTGCCTACAATTTATTAACAATAATCATACGTTTTTATATTTTCTGTATTCTAATATTTAAAAATATAATTTGTATGTACCTACATATATATGAAATAAAAGAAATAATAATAATATAAACGTACACGCTGACCCGACAGACGTTGTCCTGTCTTAACTATGAATGTCATATGTCGTTTAGTTTTAGTTTTGACTATTGACTAAAACGAAAACTATCGACTCATTTATCAACCGATCCATCTGTGTTAAACGTTATTTGCAGCGCGCATTCTGTCAATCGCTGACAGTTATTTCAAACAACTGACAGTTATATAAAAATAATATTGGCGTTAAGTTTTCTTAAATTTTGTAACGTACCGATCAACTTCCTTATTTTTTTATTTCATAAGATCCTTCTCCTGACAATAACGAACACAACAAAAAAAAAAAGTGAAATCGGTCCAGCCGTTCACGCGTGATGGCGTGACCAAGGGAAATAGGGATTCATTTATATATATATAGATATTTTATCTACACAAGTTATGTACTTACAGCTAATATTCGAAAATAGTACACGAACAAGGAGCTAACTTTGTGAGAGACTGGTGCTTGAAGTAGGTTTATATAAAAACCTGTATTAACTTGTGTGTAACTTTTACTTGTAGATAAATCATCTTATCATACAAATTTACCGGTTATTTTAGCCCGCGTTTTTGTCGGAAATTATCCCACAAGAACGTACAACCAGAACAAAAAGTAGCGTAGTGCTTTCCCAGGATGACATCTATCTCCTTGTCAAATTTTATCGAAATCAGGTCAGTCGTTTAGGCATGAAAGGGTAACAGACAGAGTTACTTTTGAATTTATAATATTAGTATGGATACGGCTACTGGATACTATATAGACTGACAGCATTAGGTATGTGGCTTTTAATTAATACTCAATACTTTTATTGCATTCCACATGTAGTTATTCTTAGGTGGTAAACTTATAATTAGATCATATGGATCTTGTCGGGCACAACAAAATAAGTAATTCAGGAGAGAGGAGGCATTTTTTAACTATGTATAACATAACTTATGCAAACTATTATACCAAAACAATGATGAATATACTTTTTTTTTGTAAATCTATTCGCTTTAATTTAAAATATAAGCAGTTTGAGAGATGTAATAATAATAATCATAAAATACAATAAAATTTGAAGTCTCGAGTGGTTAAATTATGACTTTATAAGTCTATCACTTAGATATTCGTTTATTGAGTAGTAGCTTTTATTTACCAAAAATTGTCTAAGTTTTTTAAATATATGTTCATTTTCTCTTCTTTTTTTTCTATCAATAGGTGGCTCCCAAAGTTCCAATCAATAGAGCTAGGCGCAGTTATCTAATAAATTGACCAACGAACTCAAGTGTATCCTTATAAGTTACAGTGTATAATTTTATTTCAATAAGAAACTATATTTGATCGGTTAGAAATTAAAACTAAGCCACAGTTTTAACCGGTCAGCAGTTGTTTAAAGATTCAAGTCATTAACATAGCAGCTGTGTTTATTATTACAACATTAACAAAAACAATAAACAAATTGACATATTTTAAAGAATACTATCTCTAAAACACCATTATTTTTTGGCGACCGTCCAAAGTCTGTGAGCAAAAATAATTGACCTAATTCGTTGGCCCTTTATCTTTGAATTCACCTTTTGTTGTAAAACTATAAAAATATAGTATTGATCACGTGTTTTCCTTTCATGTCGAACAGATATCCAGGTTTTATTTTTATATCTTTAATGTTTATATTAAAATCATATTATAAGTAGGTATACATTTTGTTACGGTCGAAGCCTCTATTAATAAAAATATGGAAAGGTCAGTGACCTATTGCTGGATTATTATAACCCATTTCACTCAGGTGCTCAATTTGGCATGCGGTGGACAGCTGATTTGGTTGGTATCTATATGTTATGTTTGTTATTAATATAACAAACATAACTAACTCAAATGACTTTAATAAGTCATTTGAGTTTATAGAAATATTATTATCTGTAGGTTAGTTTTGAATACCTAAAGAAAAAGTACAAGGAATGAATAGTTTTTATTTGTATATATAAATGTTTTAAATTTAAATCCTCATATAAATACATACATTGAAAGGCAAAGGTATAAAACATCCAGTTTTGCCGAATTATTTGAATTCTAAATCGAGTCTATTTTAATTCGCATATTGAACACTCATTTGATTTTACGAGTATAACGTATAGAGGTCGAGAGAAAGCCAGATCAGATAAAGTTCCATCAGAATTTACTTATTTTCACGATATTATTTTTAATTTATAAGTATTGTCGGATTTATTTTGCACAATATATTTTTATTAAATAATTCATTCTAACCTAACAAAGAACCGAAGCATGTTTATTTTTCACCAGTTACCTAGGCGTGAAATAGATTTAATAAAAAATACTATTGTCCCAAAAAGGTTGGTAACATAATCCAATTAGTGGTATTTGCAAAAAGCGCAGTCATGCAACTAGGAGTAGGTATCTACCTACTTCTATAACGATGGAAAAAAATGAAGCTAAAACGCCTCTGGTATCAGGAACAGTGCCAACAAAAATGAATGGGTTTTGGCTCTACTAAAAGACACTAGAAAGATCTGTTTTTTGACAAAATAAGGTGAATAAATCGGGGGTCGTTTTTTTTTTTTGTATTCATTTAAGTTAACTCCGACCTAGTCCTTCTGTCACCATTTTCAAGACACAAACATATTGTAATAGCATCGGTAAGACCTAGTTACTAGAGAGAATATCTAGTACAATAATGGGATGTTATACGGGTTACCAAAAAAACTTGATCGTACGGAAAGTGGGCGAAATGTGAAATACTGATCACAAGATCCGACTGCTAGCTACACGAGCGTGAAACTGAATAAAAAATAAACTCTTCTGACATACAAATAAATAATGTTAAGAACTTTAAAACATTGTATGCCTTTGTTTCGAATATGCTGAGATTTATTGACACACATTATAGTCCAATAAATCTTTCGACAAAACCACGATTAAGTAACTAATAAAATTGGAAACTTTAATAAATGACGAACTTAAATTATATGTTGTATTAATAAAGTGAATAATGTAATAATATATTCACGAAAATACAACCTTATTATAATACGTCACGCTAAGCAACAGATTAAAAATATCTCTCAAACGTTGACAGATCATGACACGTGTAATTTATAACATCACTGAGATGTCAATGGATGACTCTATCCATACTTAATACCTCATTCATCTGCCAAATATGTCCAACAAAAGTGAAAACTAAAACCAGCTCGCAACTGGCAACGCTACACAATTGATTGATTGAAAGATTGACAATTTGGCACATGACACTACACGTGAAATTGAGATGAGCAAAAAAAGGATGTGTTATTTCACGTACTATATTGCTGAGTGGATTAGAAACCAGGCTGACATTTGGATAGAACAAATGTCAAGAATTACGTGTGGAATACACTCAGTCAGAATTTTTGTTGTGTTGTGTGGGTAGTAATGTCTGAAAATCCAAGTTATTCGGCTCAGCTATGGATAAATGGGCCTGTTTTATTAGTTAATTAATACATGAATTGACAGTACTGTAGTTATAGATTAATATTTATGCGATGACTACGAATACATAATCATTATTATGAAAAAATAAATAAAAAGAAAAACATAATTCATGAGCTTATTTAAGAGTAACGATTATCTGCGGTTTTATATCTATTAAATTAATCATTGTAGGGAGCGTTATACAGCGTGTATCAGAAAGGTGTGGTCAAGATTAAGGGCGTGTTACAGACCATTAAACTAAACCAGTTTCTCGTTGGGACCAACCTCATAATCGCGAAAAAATAATCAGTCGTCCCATAGGGTCGAGTGAGTATTGAAGTTTTGTATTAGACGACTAAT
Organism: Griposia aprilina; assembly: GCA_916610205.1. Taxonomy (NCBI): domain Eukaryota; kingdom Metazoa; phylum Arthropoda; class Insecta; order Lepidoptera; family Noctuidae; genus Griposia; species Griposia aprilina. The sequence goes on along the minus strand of OU744305.1, from coordinate 7,434,857 downwards.
TGTTTTTTGGTCCCATGGAGAAACTTGTTCAGTTTGATGGTCTGTACCACATTCTTAATTTTGACCACACCTTTTTCATACATGCTGTATAATCAATGCATGAAACTTTTGCCCAAGTACTACCAAAGACAGTTCCTATTTTAACGTATAATAGACATTAATGTCTGTCGCTGTTGTAATGATGACTATAATTATAACGTTTGTAAGGTAACGTCAAAAACTCGCAGTTTAGGTAATAGCATAGTTCTACATAATTACTTCCTATTGTTCGTACGCTGTATGGTGGGTATTTTTGGGGTCAAAGACTTTGAACAATTAGAATTACCTCAACTTTTGGCTGGGGCTCTACTTAGACTTTATCAGCTAATGCATCAGTATTTTTACTCGTTCACATTCATTAATCAAGTGTCATTAGGAAAGGTAGTTGGTAGTAATCCATTATAAAAGGTATCCAGTAAAGAATGAATAACCTTGAAATAGCATATAATAGACCTTATGGCAGTTCTAAAAAAAAATTACCTAAGTTTTTTTAGATAAAGATAATATTTATTTTTACATTCTTCACCACGACCACAAATGAATGAATTCCATTTGTTTCTAATATTTAACGTTGACTATGCCGATAGAGCGGCAGTAAATAGTGTCTAAAAAATACCCAGTTTTTTTTTTTCTAAAAAATCTTATCGTGTGTACTACTTGGGATATATTTTTTTTTGTATTTTTTTTAGAACGGATATAAGGTATATTATATGATATTTCAAGGTTATCCATTTTTTACCGGATACCCTGTATATCACATTTATGAATACTTCTTCAAGTAATCCCGAGAAATACAAATATTATTTTACTGACCGCAGATACAAAATTGAAAATGGTTTTCCCAAAAGGAACAAAGAAAGATCGTTTATTCTACTCAAAAAAGAATAAACTAAGTAGCCAAATGCCCGTAAATCTTCGTGTAAAAACCTTCAGAATAAACAAAACTCCCTTGACACATTTTTCCGTTACAATTATCTCTAAAGCAATTAGTTCTAATGAACACGCATACAATCAGACACAACCCCTGATTGACTACTGCATCCATAAAATTAGTTCTTCCAATCATCATCGAGGTTTTCCTCGGTAGCAAAAGCGTACGAAGTAAATAAGGAAACCCAAAGACATTACAAGACAAAGGCGTATGATATAGATGTATACACGTCACGGAGATTAGGCACTTGTCCCACCGACGAGGCAGCGACTAGCTATCAACGATTTTATCACTAATGAAATGTACAAAAGATTGTAGGTCCTGTGTCAGTAAAAGAGATACATATATTAATAGTTGATCGCTGACTATTCGCACCGCCAGCGAGTATTTTCGCAGCGACAAGAGCTATCATAGAGTGCTTGCCCGGCGACATTTGCTTGGCGGACAGAAAACTCATGGAGCTTCACACTTGGAACATACTCATACCAGTGAGTAATCGCTCGTCGCCGTTGCGCACCCGCTGCTCGTTGCTTGCCAACTCATTTTAGTCGCTAGCTCTACTCGCTTTTGGTTTATCGCCGGCGGTGGGACAGGCCTTAGGGATAGGGATCGGTCGTCAGAACTCGATTGCCAAGGATCCCTTGATGCCAGATTTTGATAGCTTCATCCAGTTCGATCGTTGATGTTCTCCATTTGAATCTTCTACTTTTCCCAGCAATTTTTCCGGGTGTTGCACCCCTAACTTTATTAAGTTGGGTCCCCGAATCAATAGCGGTCTTTCGGCAAATAGATATTGGACCAGTCTCGGAGATTTGGACCCGAAATCTTGGATCGGATTTTGTGTTATACGTTTTTCTGCGAGATAGTTAAACGGTTGCGCTCCTTTTACAAGCTTTCATTTAACTTGCCTTGTTAGTTAGTTTGTAAGTATGTAGGGGTCAAATCTTGCATGTGGAATTAAAACCACGCTTTAAAGTCCACTAGGACCTGGCTGCTGCACCCAGGATTAGCTTCAGACGAGGAAACTTCTCAACGGTCAAACAGTACAGACACGAAATTAAATATACGAATTAAATTATGATTGTTCGTTGTAAAGTCCACTATTAACCGTTTGCTGACCCAGGATTAGCTCCGAGATATATGAATTCAATTATGAGAGCCCGTTCTAAAGTACGGCATGATTTGGAAAGTGCAACTCGGTTGGTGTCACATCAGGACTTGTGTAAAGGCGTGTTTGGGTTCGTTAGGTTTGTCTTTACAAGTAACTTTCAAGTGAAGGTGATAGATAGAACAGATATTTAAACAAATTCGAATGCTAAAACATGCAAAAAAAAGAGTAAAAACCTTATAAAAACAAGCTTCTAATGAACTCCAAAGTACAAAATAAAACGTTAATATTTTTTTAAAAGCTTGAGGCTAAGTTTAAAGTGTAACAAAGATGTTCACGCCTCAATTTTTTATGAAAAGAATAAAGTTTTATATTTACGTAAGTTTTATTTTGTACTTTTGAGTTCATTAAAAGCTTGTTTTTCAAAAGGTTTTTATTACTTACATTTTATATCAGGGGGATTTCTGTTAAGTATTATTACATAAACGAGTATAGGGTTATTGGTAAAACACCAGCAACCTCTTAAGGGGTCATTGTACTTATCATTATAAACAACGTTTACTATGGACCAAACTTGAAATCGCGAAAAAAATATCAGCTGTTCCCTACGTTTTGACGTGTTATGCGAACATAAATGTAGGGAAAATATGTTTTTTTTTTCGTGATTGCTAGCTTGGTCCATAGTAAAAGTTGTTTATAATGATGAGTACAATGACCCCTTAAGAGGTTGCTGGTGTTTTACCAATAACCCTGTATAGAACAGTTTTTTTTTTACATAATAATGTTAAATTCAATGTACTTACCTATTTACTTTATTGTATTCTATACTACTCGTAGTAACTGGATTAAAATCTCTCATACTCAAAACATAAAGGTCAAATAACCTCTGTTAGGTAACTTAACTCCGAATACAAAAGCAATACTGTTAATAACCTCAAAAACCGACACAATTAATCGTAACAATAGCTTGAAAAATACAAAATTAAAAAACGTTAACCATTACACACAGAAATTCAAAATGAAAAACAAAAGCCTTTTCACACAGTAATGGCCAAACATTTTTTCGAATAAACCGGTTCAGGTGAATTGCTGACCACTTACGCGGGTTAAGTTATTATAAAACGTACGTGAACTACGTATTTTCTGAATACACGTAAACCATTTATTATATTTTGAACATTAGGAAGGCCAATTTAATAGCCACGCTTCAGGTACAAATACAGATTTTCAGTCAAATATTTCTCTGCCTTTTTTCGGGTCATTAATTTCTCATAATGTTGTAGGAATAATCGGTATGAGAAATTTAATTGGACGCTGGTTTTAGCCCGGATATTTGCTCTTGTGTTATACATATCTACAAAAAATGTTAGTTTTACCAGGAAACATAGCTTATAACAATAATTTTGGAACGAAGTTCCTTAACGCGGCTTGCGGTAGGAGTTAAGTAGTAGAAATCGTGACGTAAGAAATAAACTTTCTCGCTCTTTCTGTCTGTTTCCGTAATATACGAGTGAATTTGTGCGTGTGAATATCGTGAAAGGAACTTCGTTCCTGACGGGGGTCCCCGATCGCACAGGATTTTTATTGGTAGAAGCAATAAAAAACGTGTGCCGTCGGGGGTGTTTATTCTCTTTTCTATTCTAAAAAATATTTGTGAATGCTATGCAAACTGAAAAACCTCTTCGAAGATACCTAACCACAAGAATTTATTCTTGTGTACAATATTTGTGATTCTTAGAACGTGGACAGTGTGGTTCTTGTAAAAAATTGCAAAAAAAAAAATAGATAACATTTCATTCTCCCTGAAAAATGGTTCAATAATGTAAACCCAATACAAATTCTTCTACAAAGTTATTTACAAATTGTTTCACTATATTTCTCTTGTTAAAATAAACAGCTACAGATTACTGAGAAGATAAAGTGCACTTGTCTCGCTTTACATTGTGTGGACAGATGAATGAGTTTAATAGCAGCACGGTGAGAGTTAACCGACACTTATTGAGTTATCTTCAGAGTACAAAATATTTGAATATTTTTGGCAGTGAATAAAATAATAAGGTCGTTTGTGGTTTTAATAATGTATTTGCAGCGGTATCAACATCGCTACATGCGAGCTACACGTAATATTGACGTCACGCAAATCCTGCATCGCGCAAGCAGAGTTTACCGCACGACTAGCATATAAACAACGTTCCGACATCAACTGTCGGGCAGTTGCCCACCAGACACAACACCCGTCTGGTCGGAGGATCCTCCTTTTTCCATAGAGTATGAGTGAGCTTTACACCCTGTTCCTCATACCTCTATAGTATTTATTGTTTATTTATTTATTTAACCATTTATGTTCAAAAGAGACCATATTGATTTAAATATTTATTTATTATTTATTAAAACATTATGCAGAAGTAAAAAAATACTCACAAAGGCGGAATTAATGCCTGAGGCATTTTCTACCAGCCAACCTTAAGGTGATGCAGTGACAAAACATGGCAGGTGCAATATACGGCATAGATAGCCCGGAAATAACTATAAAATACAAAAATAAATACATACATACATATAAACAAAATAAAATCGAAGATCCACTAGATTCCCGTCAGGTTCTTTTAGAGTCGTTAAAGTTGGCTAACTGTACCGAAGATGAGCCCAAATATAGCCTCTTGTCACTTATAACATAATTAAAAAGGCGATCATCAATCTCTTTTCAAAGCGTAGCCATTAATGCCAATTATGAAGGCCTACAATCAGCCAATTATAACATAAATGATGAGTCTGTATGCCGGTTTAATGAGTAACAAAACACATCGGCGAATCCAAGGGTAGTTCATTAAGTAATTATGTTAATAATAGTCCGTGGCACCAGTTTTCTGGAAAACGGAAAAGCTGATGACAGTTAATTATCATCACTGTACATTCCCAAGCTAATTTTAGTGTCACATTTTGCTCAATTAAAACTGCATCGAAAAAATTCGCATGCAATTTCAGTAATGCTATTTTTTCGGATTCGACAATTTCGTTTTTGCATGACAAAGCTATTTCGTGCGATGAAAAAAATAATAATACTGCAACAGTTCTTGTCATTGTACCGCCCTCTAATTTGGGCCATTCAAAAATCATTGACCGATCGTCTCCCGTCTAACACACGCCAGACGAATGATCGTTAAAAAGAGCTATAAAAATGATAAACGGATTTTAGGTGCAGTCACCCCATTCAAATCAAATGTTCGTAACTTGAACCTAAGAGATAATGGTTTTATTATTTCATTAAAAAAAATGTACCGAATTTAAAAGCAGCCAGCCATTTAAAAAGTTGATTTAAATTAGTGTTTAACCAATGATATCTTTTCTTTTTCAGGTTTATCTGAAACGCAGGGATCTACAAAGACTAAAGGTAAAACGAATATAGCTTTAGAAATATAAATTAAAATAGTTGATGATGATGAAGTGGATAAAATTGATAACAGTTTATAACAGATACAAAAATTCTGAACTCAAACAAACTCATTGAAGCCACGGAATAAATCATAGTTACAAATAATGTTGACGGATTTCTTACGGAAAATAATATTTATGAAGATACTTCGACTATATAGATGTTCTGCAGATTCCATTACATTTTATTAAAGGGTGTGTATCTAAATAAGTGTCTGTGGATCGGAACGTGAATGTAAATAAGTGAGCGGATTTTATATTAATGATATTATGTTTTTGGGGTTTCCGTATCATTTCGTTATCCGTCCGTCCGTCCATCTGTGTGTCAATCAAAATTAGGAATTTTCTCAGGAATGCGTGGAGGTGCGAGGTGCGAGGCGTCAAGGTGAAATTAATATCAAATGCGTACATTTACGGTCCCTTGAAGCTCAAAAAAGTCAATAAAAAAATACGGCCATTTAGGCGACATAATATTTTGATACTCGCAAATATATCTTAACCTCTAAGGTACTTCCTGTTGACTCAGAATCATGAAATTTGACAAGAAGCAAGGTCTCACAGCACGGGAATGGAAAAAGTCCAAAAATCGTTCATTTGTAGTTTTATCACATAAAAAAGTATTTTCTTGCGATTAAAAACTTACATTTGAAGTTGGAGAATTGACCGTGACGTATATCGGTATTGGAGAACATGTTTTTCAACTACAATGTTATGTTTGTTTTCAAATTCAAATTCAAATCTTTATTGCATATCATATATGTGTGTACAAGATCTTAATATTCGATCTTTTTTTTTTGTTATTTTTGTTTTTGGGATAAAGTCATCCCACCTACGGAACCCTGTATTGGCGCGTGGTTCGAATCGCACATTTTTTTCTTTTTACTACTTGTAATTTAACTTCTTAATTTTTTTTTATATCAGACGTGACTCCCATTTGTAATAAAATTTTATTTCTGACTATATTATTGTCAGTTATATCTATCCTATCTAAACATACCTATATTAAATTATCTTATTAATTTTATCAGTAGCTTCAAAAACCATTGAACCGTTCCTCCAATTAATGAGACACGTTCATTAACACTTTCATAGCACATTATAATATCTAAATAATTGTATTCATCAAGTGAGAATATCAATCAGTTATCTTCGCTTAATAAAATATTCTATTAAATGTTAAGATATCTAGCTATAGTTTCCAGTTTATGCCGACTTGTCATTGTATGGAAAGCATATACAATGTGAGGTCAGTTTATACTGGATTTGTATAGCTTGATATTTCATCGTCTGTTTTTTTATTTGACGCCTTTCATTACTGCCACGCGCTAATTGTACAGTATAATAAAGTAAGTGGTATTACAACATCATACAAATCGGCCGAAACGACGCGCTTTGAAATCTCGGTATGCACCAGTATTCAACATTCACGTGTGCGCCGCAGTTACGTAAGGACGCGGACGGTGCGAGACGCTCCCGCACATTTATATATGTACAAGCTGACCCGACAGACGTTGTCCTGTCTTAACTATGAATGTCATATGTAGTTTAGTTTTAGTTTTGACTATTGACTAAAACTAAAACTATCGACTCATTTATCAACCGATCCATCTGTGTTAAACTATATTTGCAGCGCGCATTCTGTAAATCGCTGATAGTTATTTCAAACTATTGACAGTTATGTAAAACTAATATTGGCGTTAAGTTTTCTAAATTTTTTTAACGTTCCGATCAACTTCCTTATTTTTTTATTTCATATTCTCCTGACAATAACGAACACAACAAAAAAAAATTCCGACACGGTCCAGCCGTTCATGCGTGATGGCGTGACCAAGGGAAATAGGGATTCATTTTTCTATATATATATTGTTCAATATGAAAAACAAGAAATACAGTACTCGTAATAACATTTTATTAATGACTAACTCAGTCAGTAAGGCGAGCCTATAAAAGTAACATATTTTTTTGTTTTTATTTATTTATGCTATGAGGGTATTTCTATATTTATTGAAGCGTAGCGAACATAAATTCCTTGATAGGAGCTTAGTACGTGAGTATCTCTCTTTTTCCATGCGATCAATGCCCTATTGAAGGAAAAAATATACCTGTAATTGCGGCTTCGCCCGCGTGGATTTCAGTCTGTCACAGAAACTCTTTATCGTGCGTCACGCGATCAAAAACACGTTCGTGATATCTAAACTATTCAGCCCACATTCATCCAAATGATTAGGTGTCAAATGTAATTTTTATCTACATAAAATTTCCCTGACGATAAGCAAATTTATTTCGATAAGGATATAACATTACCTGTTTAAATTACCCTAGACAAATTAATATATTTGTTTTATTATACAACACTGTCATATTTTACCAATTTGTGAATTAACCTGAGCATTTAGATATAAATGTCATCCCGGACTTTTTTATAGGCCTTTTTATGTAACTTTGCTACATATAGAAAGTATTTTATTTTTGCACCCGAATAAATGAACAGCTAATATTATCTACAAAAAAAAAATGACTATTAGAATGGCTGATGTGCCGAGATGATTTTAGCAAACAAACCTTACACCACAAGCTATTGGATTTGTGAAAAACACTTAAAGTACAGGACCTTCAACAAATCGCAAGGTTATAAATAAATAATGCTCTCCCATAATTTTTGTCGGGCTTATAATGTACAGTTACAACCCCAGAGACACGGTCAGTGAGCAAGCCTAGGGCTTGTTTATCTACCGAGTGGCCGTTGGCAATTATTTCGAGGACATTGCCTAGACGTAATACTGCTTACTTTATTATACTGTGCTAATTGATTCTGTTTTTGCATTGTTCTGTTATTTACTTATCGAGAATCGATTGTCTTTTTTCATATTTGTGAAGTTTTCAATTATTTTAAATTTGGTCGTTTGTTGGTTTTACTGTTAACTTCACCAAATGAAAAGGAATTTTATTTGTGATTTTGTTAGGACTTACTCTTATGAAAGGATGCAACCGTAATAATTTTAATTATTACAATTGAATAGACTAACATCTCTCTTCCCATAGTTCCTTTAAAATAAAGAAGCTTGGGCCAGTTTCTCAAATGAAAATAATCGCAAAATTTATACTGTGGCAAATTGTCAAGCGTGCGTAAACAGCTGCGATGGGTTGAATGAATTGCCAATCGTAGCAGTTTTCGCAGGCTTGACTCTTTGTCACATTATTTTTGCGATAATTTCGTTTGAGAAACTGTCCGTTAGGGAGTTACCTGAGGGACTTTATACCATTACAAGACTACGGTTGCAGATATGTAGTGTTGTTTATGATATCTTCTTCATACGTTAAGGCGCTTCCCCGACCAAACGACCTTGAGCGTTCGATCCTTCTCTGTCCCATCGCTGAGTCTCGCTCTGTCTCGCTCCCTGCGCACGCTCATTTATCATAAAATTCACAAAAAACATGATTTTTTTAAAAAAGACAAGCGATATTTTAAAATAAAATAAACCGTGAATTATTTAGATTTTGAAATTATCTATCCATTAGTGTAATCCTCAAATAAAGAGAACGTCACCTTTAGCAAAAGATGCATGCAATCAATAATTTTAGACACTTTTTTACAAGGAGATTTTAAATGTATTTATAACATATAAAAAAAAAGAACGTGCAATGTGATGATAGGATATCGAACATTAATAATGTGCTTTTATATGTGGTTTATTACCCATAGTGAATGAGATAATAGCCTCTGAATAACGCACTATGGCAAGGTTTTGGTCGGGGTACCGCCTTAAAAACCTAAAACCGTCAAAATCACCATAAATGGCTTTAATAGGATTGGTGAAGATCTTCTTAACATAACCCATTAGTCGCAATAGCCCTTACAGCGCATGGGTTTCCCTTTTTTAATTGAAATACCAAACAGCTGACTTTAGTACATCAGCACCTATTAAAAATAGACATTCAATTATTATTTCTAAAATTATTCTTAGGCTGTGCGCACACCTGAGTCAAAATTGTATTTAGGCAGTCTATCGCTATATTAAATTAAATGCACACATACTCGCTACAAAACTGTTTTAAGGCTCACGCAGACAGGCGCGACACAACTCCTGTAGAACAATTTTCATGAAGTTTTCATAGAAATTGTTCTGCTAGAGTCGCGTCGCGCTGTCACGTCGCGCCTGTTTGCGGGAGCTTTTATAGCGAGACAACAGCGGCTTTTACAACAGACAAAACTTTCTTGACCTTTGGAGTGTGCACTGAGGCTGTACCTGAGCCAAGACTGTTAGTTTGACACACATAAAAGCGTTGTAACGTCGCATCGCAAATATCGGCGACGTCGCACTACTTTTATGGGTGTTAGCACTTAGATTCAGATATTGTCGCTATGAGCTTTGTAAAATGGTGTACCTACCGCAGCATAAAGCATTTTCTATCTATCTATCGTTCTATCGCTCTATAAAAACAATAAAGGTGCACATACAAAAAAAAGAGGGTTTGTTCCCTCCGTATAACCACGCGATAGAAGTTAAAACTTACGCCTGGAGCCGAGTTTATGCGATTCACTGCCGAGTACCTACACGTGATTCCGCGTCACCAAGCGACTGGAGCCGAGTATACCCGATTCAGCGTCACCGATCCGAATGTGACGGTTCAGTTTTATTCGTGTCCAGTAAGAGCGCAACGTGCGCCTAAAGAAGTATTCACTTCAAAAACTGTTTTTTAAATTTTTTCTTGCTGCAATAGTTTTGAGTCTTGTGTGCACACCGCCTTTACATAAATAGGCAAGATTTATAGTCAATAAATTGGAATCGAGTGTCGAAATATTATTTATTTACATACTCGTAGAGCTTTGATGATTCACATATCAATCGATATGATATTATCGATACCTAATATTAGTGTAGGTAAATGAGTTTGTTTCGTGAAAGAATGATGCTTATTTCGGTACCGCTTTCCAATAGCCATGTGTAAAACACCGTTGGATAGCTCTTTTTAAACTGCATAGAAACAAACATGTCAGTTTTAGCAACATACAAATAAGTTTTTTTAGCTCGTATTGTTTTATAGTTCGTGGATAATTAATAACAGACATACGGCTGTCGATCGAAGGTAAAGCTACGCTTACCACGGTCGATTCGTGGATGGGTTACCATCCATTACATATAGAGACACCTCCGAGCTTTGCAAAGCACGTTAAGCCGTTGGGCCCGGCTGTCACTCGTAGATCTTTGACAATCGTTACGGGTAAGGGATGATTCTCATTAGAGCGGGCCGTGCCCGGGGCGTGCCGTGTACGTGGCCCGGATGGGGCACGGATTTGAAATTTTACATAAATTTTAGACTACACAGTGCATAATCCGTGTCCCGTCCGGGCCACGACCGGACACGGATCATGCACTGTGTAACGGAAAATGTACGTAACATTTCAAATCCGTGCCCCGTCCGGGCCACGTACACGGCACGCCCCGGGCACGGCCCGCTCTAATGAGAATCATACCTTATCAGATCCCGAAAAGTCTGATAAAATCAGTCTTACCAATGGGTTAAGTATTCCATGTAAAATACTGATATCCAACTGCATCCAGTTATATCGGAAGATGGCCCTTTTTTAATTGGGAGAAGCGAGGCAGAAGATGCATTAATGCATTACATACATAACTTAACGCCTTTCTTTTAATAATTAATAGCAAACGTCGTAAAGTAAAATAATGTGGATAAGATGGTCGATCGCTACGAAATGCTGGTATAGGAAAAGTTTTATGCGATTTCTGACTTTTTTGGTACTTAAACCACAGTTGGTCCAAAAGTGTATTTGAATCCTTATATGAAACTGCATTGATTGGCAATAAGCAATAAAATGTAAAAATTGAACGTTTTTCTAGCTGAATGTACCCATTTATTCAAAATCCGTGAATGCAGTTAGCAATTACTGAAGAAATTAAGGAAAGTCTCATAAGAACGTTTTTCTGTAGCTACAACGGCTAAGGTAGCTTTCCTTACTGCCTTGTCTCAACTTTCTCCCTGTATTACTCAAATCGGACAAGGAATCAAGACAAGGGTCATTGGAATTCTTGTACGAACTCTTAATACCTTTCTAATGATGTGTCATTTATTCCTATTGGAGCGGGTACCAGCTTCCATACATTTCGTGGCATCATCCTTTATGGATTATATCGGTATGTCTTTGAGCTAAGGTAACTTGATTAATTAATGCATTTGATTAATTAATAGGTGAGTGCTGTGAATTATTTAGTTGGTTTGTATTTTAGGCCCATAACTGTAAGGGAGTACTAGCTTTGCCAACGGGTTTTGCGTTTCATTTTGGATGTTAAAATTTACGACATTTTTTTATTTAAGTGCCTGGGTTGCCTAACTAGCTTTGGGTTCGAAGGGAGCGTTCGTAATATTGTTGTGTTCGTATATTTTTCAAATATTTTTGTAATAAATACGAAAATCGGTCTATTTTTTTTTTCCCCGACCCTTGCTCGGCGACGCGCCAGCCCGCGCCGTAGCTGAGCCTGTAGTTTTAAATTCCCCTGTTAATAATAGTATAATCTCGATCCAGCCTGTCCCATCTTGCTGCCCTCCCCTCAGTGACGCCCTAAGCCGAGGTTCGTACCCCACAGGGGGTGCCCTTAGCGTGCGGTCACCTAGTTTTTAGAATTTTCGCCCCTGGCTGAAGGCTTTAAGTTAGTAGCTTAAGGCACCCACAGGCTTGCCCGGTTAAGTAGCCAAGACCTTAGTGGTCAAAACTACGAGCTGGCCAATAAGAAAAAAAAAAAACATTTTTTTTTACGTTTTGCAACTGTTGAATACATTTTGACGTACATACTACGATATTTAAATACCAAAAATTGCTTAACTTTCCGATCATAGATGAAGCAATCCAAGCGGGCGATGCCGCGAGCGGAATATAGCCTCGATATGAATTTAAAGCCTACAGTCGTTGTCATAGTTCCTTTTTACAGTTCAAAATTGAATTGGCAATATTCGTCCTCATAGAAGTCTTTGAGAACGATATAGTTCTCGTTTGACGGTCCAGTAACTGAAATTATGAAAGAAATCTACGTTTATTGCTTATATTCTATTGATACGCCGTGACCTTGTTACATATTCAAGAATTTTATGGATGATAGAAATGTGGGACTCAGGTTTTTTTTTTGAAAGATTAATGGGGAATGGTAGGTACTGTGGGGGTCCTACGTGTATTATAATGTGTTATAATGTATAATAATTAACGCAGTACTCCTTAGAACATAAATATATTTTATCAAGGAATTGTACATTGGCAGGCCCTAGCTCTGCCTGTCTACCTATTAAACAAACTACCATCACTTTTCCTATAAATCTTATTTTTTTACTTGCTTGACTGTTCGAGGCAAACCAACGATAATATATGTCCAGCCAGTCAACATAAGGTTGACACATGCAGACAACCTCTACAGTACATTGGATAAGTTATTAGATATCATATTTCTGGTTTTCTCAAAAATTTCGGGTCGACACAGCATCTTTTTCTTCCATCTATCATTTTATTATTAAAAATGTTTAAAGTAATAATTTCGTGTTAAGTGTAATATTAAATTGTAACTAGGCAGTGTAAATACTATGTAAAATTGTCATATCAATAGAACTCACAAAATGGACATTGTACTTCCACACAGCGGCTGAAAGTATGTCATGCTCACTCAAATGTTTCGCTGGTGGTGGCGTGTGTGTTGGATCATTAAGTTCCCTTCAAAATGGTTGAGCTGAATGGTGCTGATCCATGCGTCATGTTCGTGAACGGGCGCCGTTAGTAGGGACTGGTCAACTCTTAGCTGCCACGGCTTATTTTAATTTAAATTTTTGAATTGTTTTTTTATCTTTTTTATTACGGATACTTTATACGTGCACGTCTTTCTACATCGTTCTCACATTTTTAATTTGAACATGAATGATGTAAACAATTTGTTTTTTGTAACTATATGTTGATTTAAAAGAGTGTCCATGGAGTTTCTTGCCCGTTCTTCTCCATAGGTACCTACTACGCTTTGGAATGGGCAACTAGCTTCATTTTTCTGACTGACTGACCCTTTGACAATTCAAAAGTGCCTGTAATTGGTTTATTTGAAATAAATGCTTTGAGTTTGAGTTTGAGTTTGACACAATAGGCATAACGGACAGTCCTCTGTGCAGGGCCTGCATGGAGGCTGAGGAAACCGTTGCGCATGTGCTCTTCGAATGCACAGGCGTCACTCAAATTAGATCACAAACCCTCGGGGCACCCAGATCCTACACAGACGCTCTCAGTAGACCAGGAGACATCATAAACTTCTGGAGGGAGGTGGGCGGGTTGGTATAACCATCGACGACCGCCATGGCCCACGCACAATGGTCCATATGAAGGACTAAATGCGGAAACCATATCCTTAAAGAAGAAGAAGAAGAAGAAGATGGACATCGTAAAAGTGATTTTAAGTTTTGATCTGTAAACAGTATCAATTTTTTTTTTTTTGATAAAGTGACTAAACAATAAAGAAACAGAATATCCATCCACTTTCATAATTGTGTACATTACACTTATCTTGTCACATGACACCATGCTCCTCATTCCTAAATACATTGTGGCAGGAACAACGAAACGCAAACTGAAACCATGAATTCAGTTCATGATTCTAGAGCCCTAGCGTAAAAATATTTCGTCAGCTATCAAAAACAAATCAGCTGTTTCATAGAAAAGGTCAATACGCGCCAATGCGTCAATGAACCAATGTCCCGCCATCCTGTATTGAAAATCGGCAATACTTCCAACCTTTATCTTAGATAGAACATTGGACAATTTCTGTATAAAATAATCATTAATTGCATCGCTAAATTACTATCAGGTAGCATAGTGACCGCACTAAACAAATAAAAAACAATATCTGATTATAGAAGTGCTTGTTGAGATAACCACAAATGGAAAGATAATAAATTCACTTAATTTGACTGCCTCATCGGTCTAGTGATCACTAGCGCTACTGCTGAGCATGAGGTCCTTGGTTTCGATTCCCGGGTCGGGCAGTATCATTGGATTTTTCCATCTGGAATTTCTCAGTAGCAGCCCGGAGATTTGTGCCCGGTTGATGGCAATAGGCTCGCCCCCTGTTACATGGGACTTAAACATAACTGGCGAAATGTGGGTGTACTATAGATGCATCTCTGCTTAACCCTTTGGGGAATACAGGCGTGATGTTATGTGCTATAAATAAAAATATTTTTTATTTTATTTCAAATAACAAGACTCATATATACAAACAGATACATTAAGGATACAGACACGATAACAAGCACAGACAAAAACGAATGCTCAAAAGGTAATATGTGTGCTGCAGCATTTCCGAATATATGGACAATCCAGTCTGTTGGCGATCATCGCCAGGACGGTGTTAGCGCTGCCCCGCATTCTGCGCACCAGAGACGCGCACCGTTTGCGCAGAAGCTAGAAGTAAGCTAGCTAGCTTCCCACCAGCTATGCCACTTAATTTGCTAAGTGTTTAACGGTGGCAAAATTAACGGGTATTAATGTAAAATCGCAACCGTGGCAGTCTTGGAATAAGCACTCTAGAATTTTCTTCCTAAGTAGGTAGGAACCTACTCGTAAATTATAATTTAATTTATAAATAAATTATAATTACTTCATCCAGTAGGTAATCGAGAATCCTTCATAATTTGGCTCAATGACGTCCGTCCACTGCTGGACTTTAGTCTCCCTTAAGCAACACCACATTTTTGATCGCATCATGGCGTCTCACATCCAGCAGATTCTTTCCTTAGATTTGTCTAGCTTGGCCGTTGGGGTTGCATATAGAATTTTGTGCAGTAAACATAACTGGCGAAATGCGGGTATACTATAGGTACACCTCTGTCCATCCCTTCGGGAAATAGAGGCGTAATGTTATGTTATGTCGTGTGTATAAATATATCGCACACTTAAATAAAGGGTGGCACAACTCTAAATAATCCAAAATCGAGTTATTGCGATTATTGGAGTCTGTATGATGCTAAATATGTCGGAAATACGTATAATCAATCGGTTGACCTTGACTAATTAGGACGCCAGCGCCACCAGGTGGTGCTCGATAGAGTCTATAACATAACGCTTGACCAGAGTTTAAGCAGAGTTTGTTGTTGGCGGTTAAACAATGAACACGTTTAGAAATTGTCGCGCGTTCCGTATAGTTGTGTCGTGTACCTACTGTGTTATTCGCTAGTGTGATTAATTTGTTCCTAAATTATAATTTGATTTGAACTGCAAATGGTTTTTCTATTGCGCAATAACCAACACTACCCATAGTACGCCCACAGTAGTTAAAATATGGCTGATAATAACGAGAGAGACGTACCTTCTCCGTCATTATATTATTTTACTAAGATATTAATTGAGCAAATTAATATCTTAGTAAATTAATATACAACATCATACAACAGTAATTTTAAATCGGTCAAATAGAAAACGAGTTAAATGTTTTTTGCTGTTCCTGACAAAAATATAATAATATATTTTGAGTTGTGCTACTCTCGATCTAGGTGTGCGATATATATACTGGTGTGTTTTCATCCTTATCTCTTTGTTAGTTCTTGAGTCACTACCATCTTTCTGACTACCTAATATGTTCACACCAGCACCAGCTATATTGATAAAAATTCCTGCCAATAAGAGATAAGTACTTCTTTATCGAGTAAGCAAAGAGAGATGAGAGGCATTTGTGGGTTACAGTTAGACGTAGGTGCCAATAAAGCTACAGGCTTATGAGACTATTCAACTTTGTCCCCGGCAGAAGTATAAGTATAATCAGCCAATAACGTTCCCACTGGTGGGACACAGGTCTCCTCTCTGCGAGAGGGATCGCGCCATAATCCAACACGCCGGCCCAGTGCGGGTTGCTAGATGTCACATGTCTTCAAAAAAAACTATTCTAGAACATGCTGATTTCCACACGATGTTTTCTTTCACCGTTTTGAGACCAGGGGTGATGAAATAATTTTCACAAAAGATAATGCCTGCCTGGATTCAACCCATGATCTACAACTCGTAGGGTTGGGTCCTTACCACTGGGTCAATACCGCTTGACCCCGGAGATGAACGCAATGCAGTATCCCGACTAGTAGGTGGGTACTCTCCACAGGTAACAACCAGTAATATCTTTTGTTACATTGCTAAAAATAAAGCTCTTGAAATAGAAAAGCAGATAATCAGACCATTATTCATGCTCCACGACTTCTAGAATTCAATTACGTATCTATGCTAATCAAACTACAAATGAATTATGTTTTTATAAAAAACATTCATTATTTGCCAAAAAAAAAAACAATTTCTAACTCTCTCGCCAAAATTGTCGGCCATTTATTATTTCGTGTACTTTATTTGGGTCCAAAAAAGTTTATTAGACTTCTAATTTTTTCAAAACAAAAAGAGTAACGTAATCCTCAGCCTTATTTGAGAATTTATCTTTCAAATTTTATCTCGGCCAAATGAAGTTTGCCCAAATTTACTCAGATAACATCTCGTTTTACCATTTCTGTTTTAAAGTCGTCCTAATTTGTGTCTAAACTTGAATTAGACAAAGACTTTAGGTCAATGCCTTAAATTAGAAATTAGAATACAGATGTTTATGGTATTTATCTATCTCCTACAATTATGTCAAAGTTTAAGATGTCAAACGAAGAAATGTATGTGCAGTGTGTGTAAAAGTGATAAGTAACAAGGGTAGTCGGATAAAGTTGAAGTTTAGTAAAAATCGGATGGATGTGTTCTAATAAAATTTTATTTAATTAATAGAAAACAAGCAGTTCATTTATCAAATTAAATTTCATTTGAAAACATCCATCGGTTTCTTATAAAACTTCAACTATATCGAGGACCCTGGTTACTTATCTCTTTTGGTGACTGTATACATTGGTGATCTTTTGGTGATTGTTTACTTTGTTAGAACATCTAATGGAATAAAAATTTAACTGTCCAGAAATAAACTGGAATTGCCGACATAGCTTGCAGAGTAAGCAAACTGAAGTGGCAGTGGGCTGGCAATGTTCTGCGAAGGACCGATGGCTGGTGGAACAGACGAGTCCCGGAGTGGAGACCGGGTATCGGCGAGCGTAGTGTAGGACGCCCCCAGCTAGATTCAGATTCAGATTCAGATTTATTTATTTGCCATCAATGTAGGTACAAGTTTAAGATGATACAAATAGCTGAAGGTTACCGCTACATTCTACCTTACGGCATGCAAATTCATAGAAACTAATAGATTACATACAATATTATTATAAATTAACAACTAACATGTCATTCTAATTAACACTAACAAACATAAAAAAAGGAAATAATAATAATCATCAAATAGTCAATTGCACATAAAAAAATCTTGTCAACAAAATGAATTTCATTATCTTGGAATTATAATTAAGTGAAATATTATTTTACAAACATAATGTCATTTACAAATTTTATTGTCAAATTTCTTTATCATTTAAAAAGTCATTGATACAATAATAACATTTATCCAATAATAATGCAGTGAGCTTAGATTTAAATATTCGAATAGGGTGTTCTTTGAAACTGTGCGGAATTTTATTGTATAAGATAGGTCCCATCGACATAATATTTTTCCTTAGTAGTGCTGTTCTGTAATTGCCTGTATGTAATAGGTTTTTATATTGTAGTCTCCTTGGACCTGACCGCATTCTAATATCGGCTAGTGATGGAAATAAATCTAAATTAGTTCTAACAAAAATTGCGACCTCTAAAATGTACAGTGATGGGAAGGTCAGTACTTTCAGCGACTTAAACACAGGTACACAGCTGTCTGTAGTTTTCAGATTTAACATAGATCTTATGCAACGTTTTTGGGCTCTAAAAATTTGCTCCCTCTCACTGCAATTGCCCCAGAATATTACTCCGAATCTTAAAATTGGCGCCACTAGACCGTGGTAAGCTACTACGAGTATATTATTGCTTACTTTATGCGATAGATTATGCAGCACATAGGCTGACTTGCTAAGTTTACAACAAACGTCTTCAGCATGAGGTTTCCAAGTAAGATTGCTGTCAATTAAGATACCCAGGAATTTAGCAATATTTGTTGTTTCAACATATTGTCCATTATGACCAACGTTAACATTAAGAGGGCAAGTCCTTTGATAAAAATGCATAATTTTTGTTTTTTTAAGATTGATGACTAAGTTATTTATGTCAAGCCAGTTAATAATGTTTTCCAATGCTGTATTGATATCATCTTCATAATCTTTAATGTCATTACATTTTACTATCACAGTACTATCATCCGCAAATAGCACCATAGGATGTTGGATTTGACGTGGCAAATCATTGATATAGAGCAGAAATAGAGGTGGCCCAAGAACGCTACCCTGTGGAACACCATATTTGACTACTCTACCGTCTGATGCATATTTAAGCTCACGTTTCGTTTCAAGAGATGTTCTAGATATTTCTGTTACCTGATATCGACCACTGAGGTAAGAGGTTATAAGGTCCAGGACATTACCCCTAATGCCATAGCGGTGTAGTTTATATAAAAGGACGTCATGGCTAACGTAATCGAACGCCTTAGTCATATCAGTTAATATGGCACATACCGGTACTTTCTTGTCAACATTATTCATAACGGGAAATAGAAGATTAAAGATTGCCATATTAATATTTTTGTTTTTTCTAAATCCCATTTGTTCTTTGCACAATATATTATATTTAGTCAAATAATTGTCAAGTGCTTCATAAATAATCTTTTCAAGTATCTTGGAGAATATAGGGATCAATGCTACTGGTCTATAGTTGGACATATCTTCTTTGCTATTTTTTTTATGTATTGGTTTAATTACAACTGTTTTCAGGCCAAATTAGATGGACCAATGACCTTAAGAAAGTGGTTGAGACAGACTGGATGCGGAAGGCGGAGGACAGAGTGTTGTGGCGCAGCCTGGGATAGGCCTATGTCCAGCAGTGGACTACGATAGGCTGAGTTGATTGATTGATTGAACAACACAGAATTGTACTTATTACAACTGATATTATAATTATTTATGAATCTTTTTTAACCAAATTTTCAGTATTTTTTACAGCTTGAAAAAATTGAACTGAACTGCGCTGATTTGAAGATAATTCAAAAGAAAGCCCATTTTTATTTGCTGAAAATACTAATTATGCTCCTTGACTTCACCAAAAAACATTCACCAAAACTCACACTCAAAGCATTTATTTCAAATTAACCATTGACAGGCAATTTTGAATTGTCAACGGGTCGGTCAGTCAAAAAGATGAAGCTAGTTGCGCATTCTGAAGCGCAGTAGGTACCTATGGAGAAGAAAGGATGGATATGGATTAAATCTAATAAAAGCTGTCGACAGAATGGTTTTTGGTCAGTAAACTTATAAAATGGATATGGATCTTTAAAACGAAACCGATATTTAATCGCTTACTAGCCGTATCATTATAACCTGCTTCAACCACTCGTATTACGAATGGTTAAAAGTATATATTACAAAGTTTTTATGACGTGCCAGCAAAAAACACTGTTGACTGATATTCTTATCGACATGAAAACAAATGAATATCCATTACGATTGTCTTTTATTTGTTCGTGAGTCACGGTTTTTCCACGAAGACTTTTTTTTAGCTTGGATTTTAGGGAAACCATGCACGTTTGAAAGATTATAATTATTATTTTTCTTATTCAACATCTGCGGGGTAATTGCATATCACACTTACAGTAGCAATGGTTTTCATATTGACAGTTCATCAACATTCATTGCGTTATTAACGTTGTTTAGCAAAACGTTTTTAGAACATAAATATTAATAAATAATTTATTTTCCAAAAGTAATGAACAAAGTAGGTATGCGCAGCATTTACAGCGTAGGACTTACAAGTGCACAGAGATTTGATCAATGATGATAGGTAGAACCTGTGTTAAAGGGGTCACCCATCCGTCCATTATACACGATTACAGTTAAGTAGTACTTATTTTTTATGGAACAATTATGTGTTTAATTCTTGTGTGAAAATGGTGTGGTAAGTGCGTGTTGAAGTGCGTGTGTGTGTATAGAGTGGTCATTGTATTAGTCATATATATTGCGATTTTAATCGGTCTTCTGGTTTACTGTAGTCAAGAGTTAAAAGATATTCTTTAATTTTAGATTTACAATGAAATGTTTTAAGGGAAGGTATATTAAAAATTTGGTCCAATTTATTGTATGTGAGGGCGCTTAGAAATGGGTAGAGTGTCGTTTAGCAAAACTCGTGTGATGTGAGGCAATGGATTAGCAATATCCTTCAAAATCATTCAGAATGTGATTGAAAGCTTGTGTGTTTGGCAATTTGGGTGCGATTCACTGTAGGAAATAGGACTTTTTAACAAATCAAAAGCTGAATATTTGGGTCGGCTGCCAGTCTAACCGGATGTAAATGAATAACACTACTTTATATGGAGTAACTGCCTACCTTATCTCCCCAAAACAGTTTCTTGGTAACACAATACCCCTGTAGCGGTATCTACACCGCCACATTTGAGCTACACGTCACACTGACGTCACGCAAATCCTGCATCGCGCAAGCAGAGTTTACCGCGCGACGAACATATATACAACGTCCCAACATCAACCGTTGGGCAGTTGCCCACCAGACACAACACCCATCCGGTCGGAGGATCCTCCCGTTTCTATGGAGGTATGAGTGAGATTTTCTGAATTCTGACTATTCGTAAAGATTGTCTAAGATCGGATTGAATTGGACAGTAGACTTAATTTGCTGATAAGGAATTTGCTCGGTAACAACACCTTTAATTTTTATATTTCTACATCGGCAATGGTAGTATATGTAAAGCTGTTTAATATTAAGATCTTAATGTACTCAAGAATAAATGATATTATATTATTATTATTCTTATATTATGCTTGTAGATTTGTAGACCTTTTTATATTTTATTGAGTACCTGTTACTTGTTGACAGGCCTACACTGTCATCCCATATCTATCAACACTGTAATTTGAAACATTGTAAAAGCCCCTTATTTTTAAAAGAGTAACCGTGGAGTTTCTTGCCGGCTCTTCTCCATAGGAAACAACCAATTCATAAGTGCCCATGTTGGTCTATGTGAAATAAAAGATTTTGATTTTTGTATTCTATTATATTTTACGTTGCGCATACCACTTGCCGTGGTGAGATATACAAGGTGGAGTGGACCACGACGCACAAAGTGTAACCATGAATTCAGCACATCAATCTAGACCCCTAGGGTAGAAATAGATCGTAGGTAATCAGAAACAAAATCTGCTCTTTCATAGAATAGTGCAATACTTACGCGGTCAAATGGATGGAACAGTTTTTTTTTTTTTTAATAATTGTCGAAAATTTCAACGCAAGGGAGGTCAGAATCATGTACTGAATCCATGATAACAGGGTGCGCATCGATGTCCCTGCTTCCTTGTATATGCCAATCAGCAAGTTCGGTAAGTCCCTCTCACAGAGAGGAGGCCTGTGTCCCAGCATTATGTATGTAAGAAAAAATCTACATCTCTTTAATAAAATAAGTGATAGACATAATTTTAATACTAGAAATAAAGATAAAATAGATCAACCATTTTTTAGATTATCTAAAGTGCATACATCTTTTATGGGGTACTGTGTTAAATGTTACAACAAAATACCTTGTGATATATTGCAATTAAATGAAAGAAAATTTAAAACTCATATTAAAAGTACACTTTGTAAACATGCATATTATAAATTAGAGGATTATATCCTAGATAAGAATGCTTGGAAACATGCTGGTCTTGCTCCATAGGACAATCTAGAGTCTAGACAAAATCAAACTGGTTGCTAATTTAATTGTATAATTTATAATTTTTATGACATTGTTTTTTACATTATGTAACTACTTTAACTCACACACTAAATTATTACTTGTTTTTTTTTTTGAAAAATCATCTACTTCTCAATATTTGTAAATATGTGAGCACCATGTATCTATCTCATAATTAATTTACCTGTCATGCGTTATATTTAATTATTTTTACCTATTGTGGTATAGTAATTTTATTCTAGGTGCATCGTCTTCACATATAATTATTATATACATAATATTGTAAAACATTTTTAAAAGAGTAACGGTGGAGTTTCTTGCCCATTCTTCTCCATACGAAACTACCTTTTGGAAGGGGCAACTAGAATCAGTTCTATTTTTTGTAAATTTTGACGTTCAAAAGTGCCATTTTATGTGCCTATTTGAAATAAACGATTTGACTTTTTTTTTTTTTGACCAGCAGTGGGAACGTTACATGCTGATTTTGCTAAGGTCGGTAGCAAAACTACTATCCAGGGTGTCTTAGCACCAATCGTTACGCCCTCACGCCCCTAGTCGCCGCAGGAGGAGACACCCTGGGCGTCGGGAGTCGATAGCCGACTCCCGGCCACCGTAGGCGCGGGCCTGCGGACGGCGAGCAATGGGCAGCTCACCGTCCGGTAAGGACCAGGCCCGGGTCGACGGCGCGTTGTGTTCCACGCGCGCCTCAATGAGATGTCAGCATTACTGACGGGGTCCGATAGGGCCGATGCCTGCCGGGGTCGCGGATTGTTCGTAAGAGTTACTGTGGCCCTGGCGCCCAGGCAACTGAAGGAACACGGGTGAGTTTTAGTCAATAAGAGTCTGACACGCCCTTCCGGGTCATTTGATGATTTCCCACCCAAAAAAAAAAAAAAAGGATGCCTTAGCATGGTTACCTAACCTGTGAAAGCTCTTTTGCAGAGTTTAACACTGTGTCTTCTGTAAAACTTTTACCCATCTTCTCTATGCCAAACAATGCAGAATTTAAAACTAGCTCAAAACATGATACATAAGCTTGCTTTTCCATCCTTTGTATATTTCTCAGTACCGTTAATATTTTGGACTAGGTAGAAACTATTGCCTGAAGTTGACTGGCATGTCAATGCTTCAAAGTGTGATTTGGGACACAATCGATAAGGCCATACAAAACCATTATGTTATTATCAAACGTTATCTATGCTCTTGTCAGTTACCGTTCATTCATTATTGTAGACTTATGTACTATCTCTATTGGCAATTAATGATGTTAAATCAATAGGGAGCAGATAGAGATGGGTATGGTATGAGGTTTCAAAGTGGGTGAAAGAGATGGTGATATTTGTCATGATGCGTCGACTGGTTTTTAAATGATGATATGAATAAGACGATCAGACTCTTTTAGATACGTGTATTCAGCCATGACGGACGGGGTAATGACAACAGGGCGGAAAAGTAAAAAGACCATAGATAATATTAAACATTTTATTAATTCGGATACCTACATACATACATAACAATATTGACAAGAGATCTAAGATGGAAAATTTTATTGGAATTTAGGAACTCCTTATGATGAGTAAAGGTTACTGAATTTTGAACGAACATTCATTTTTTTATTTTTATGGCTGGCTGTGTGACTGCATTGTTCTTTGAAACTCCGCAGTAGAGTTTCGAAGAAGTTTACATTGTTTTTTGGTTACATACATTCGCAATCGCATAAGTTGTTGCAGTAACATATGTAAACTTGTGTTGATGGAAACTTGCTGCATGCAGCAGCATTGCATACTGTTTCTGCCTGCTTCAGTGCATGTTGCGCAAGTTTTGTTAACCATGAATGTCTTCTTATTCAACTAGCTGTACCCCTGGTTCTGCCCCGTGGCCTTTACAATACTGGCCTAAACCTGGCTACAGATTATCTTTACGAAATAAAATAATATTCACAAAGGTTAATCGAATAACATGTGCTTCTCAGGATTTAATTGCAGTGACTTGAGACAGGATATATATATTATTGTGTAGGTTGGTATCTTATCTTTATGAAATGCAATAAATATTTCACAACGCACACCTTGCGTTGACACCAAACTTTTATGCAACACAGTTGAACGAAGCTATATTGAATTCGTGAGTTTGCATAAAAGTCATGCTTGTATGTGACAAAATTTTCCTACTGTACTCCAAAGGTTTAGGTAGTTAAATAAAGGTAAACAAATCGTAAAAAAGGTTTTTTATAGTTGACACTTTCTTGTTTAAAAATACGTTACAACAAAATTAAAGTTATTTGCGATTTATACGATAGTTTCGTCTTTTATTAATGTATGGTAATCTTTATCATTTATTCGCAAACTATACTCTTCATACATGCAATTGCTTGAGCACAATTTTTTTGTTAGATTTATAACATAGTATAATATTTTGTAATCTGTCTATTGTAAAGAGCCCAAACAGACAGGTTCCCTAAACCTTTTAGAAAATACAACGAATTAGATAACGTTGCTATATTGAAGAGTACACCTGTGATGTGGTATGGCAACTGAAGTAGCAGGTATTACGTTTAGGTGGTTAACTAGATGCTTATAATACGAGTATGTGGATGAATTAGAAAAAATGTTATATAACATTTTTTCTAACACCATATGGTGTCACTGTATTGCGGCTGCCACCATACCACTGTGAGCGCAATTCAATTGAGTTAATATGGGCTATAGTTAAATGGTCTGTAGCCGAGAAAAATAAAAGTTTAAAAATGTCTGACCCAAACATTCTTTTGCCAGAGGCTTTAGCTAATGTGACTGCTGAGAATTAGAAAAGTTGCGAGGGTCATGTAATAAAAGAAGAACAGAAAATGTTTAAATTAGACAAAATATTTATTTATTTATTTATTTAAGGAAAAACAAACAGTAGCACAATAAAAACAGTCAAAATATCTTAGTTAAAACTATTTTAAACAATTATGCTACCCACTACGTTCTCCACAGATTAAAATAATTGATGATAAGTGGTATCATCAACTATCTGTCATATTAATAATAAAGCGTTCAGTGGAACGCTTTATTATTAATGTGACAGATAGTTCCTCAAATTCAGATTCAGAATAGAGCCTATTATTATGGGACTCAAAATAATATGATTTTAACATTTGAAATAAAAGGTTTAACATCTATGAGTCACATGGTTTTTTTTGTTTAACTCTATTTAACTACCTAAACCTTTCGAGTATAGATTTGTAGACTAGGGCTTAAAAAAAAACCCTAGTATACCTAAAGTACAGCTATGGATCTGAACCTTAGACTAGGGTTAAGATTCAGCTCCTTAGCTGTACTTTAACCCGACCATAAGCACATAGGTACTTAGCTTCGCTTGGTATAAAAATAAAGGCGGAATCGTCCACTGTAACCCACAGCCACGCTACAGCCCGATTCAAACTTTATGGCGGCCCTGAAGTGCGCTACTCGCTGCGCAGTACCTCACCCGTCACCCCCGCTAACACGTGAATTTGGTACTGCGCACCGACTCGCCTCATGTTCTGAGCCGCCATAAAGTTTGAATTGGGCTGTACGTAGGTACGGATCCGGGGCTGGCAAATAAATGAACTCCCGCAGCTAACTTGAGTAACATCTCCGTGCACATCTTAGGCCCCCGTTCACGTCCTCGAGCGATGCAACTAGCGCGCAGTTTCTTGCCACTCCACTTTCACTCCACTCCGACTTGTCAGATCGCGCCCGCCGTCTTCTTGCATGCGGCCCAGCCTTATGCCGTGTTCCGACGGCCCGCTTTTTCACAGGCCGCGCCTTGCCATGCCAGGCTGACAAGCAGTGGGAACCATCGCATCCGATGAGCCTTGCGGCGGCCCATCACCGCCCGTCCGATTCATCGGGGTTCGGTCAGTTCAAAAGCGTGGTGTGGCGCGGCGCGGGGGCGTCTGTTGCGGCCTGCACGAGCGTGTTTCTTTTTGCTTTGTTTATATGGGAATGCTTGGCAAGGGCCACGACAGACCTTGAAAGGCGTAGAAACGCCTGGTTCAGCCTTTCAGTTAGCGGGCCATGGAAATGCTCGGCACAGGCCGCAATAGGCCTCGACAGGCGTAGAAACGCCTGGGCGGCCCATCAGGTATCGGGCCATGGAAACGCGGCTTTACAATGACCGATGCGTTTCTGACGAGCAACCTTATGATTGATGATCTTGTAAGACTAAAATCTTAGTAACTAGTACTCGTATGGCTATCATAAACTACAAAAGATCCCTATTGAGTTTCGTTTTCGATAATGTGCGCTTTTAAAATTTCTAGCGTGGCGATATTATTGTGGCCGTCTACGTCACGGGTTCACGATAACACCTAGGGAAGTAAAATGTGTGGAAATATATGAAGGTGCTTTTAAATATCCGTTTACTATAACGTGCACTATAATAGCATACTCCCATACAATTTCTGTACGTGGACGTCCACGTTGATATTGTCACGTTAGAAATTATAAAAGCGCACAATGACTATGTTGAAAGGTTAGTTTCATGTTGTTCCACTTATATTTACATAACTGTTATAGGTACAACCCACTCTCTCTCACAGAGATAGGCCTATGTCCCAGCAGTAGGGCCATTAGAGGATGATTATAAGATGGTGTACAAAGTCCAGAAAGAAATATTTGAAAACTCGTAGTTTATTTCAGGAAGTAGTTTTTGGGAACATTTTTCTACTAAGAATGCTTTCCACTGCCTACCTACTAATTTTGTTTCTTTTTTATCTCTCTCTCTGGTCGTGTCGGATTGTCGTCCCATCGGACTATGAAATTGAGGGAAAAGAGAGTGCACACACTTGTGGACTATAATATCTTCCGAGCCAAAGGCGACTAACCTTTCCGTTGAGATAGCCGAAATTCCTGTCTGGAGGACTATACTAATTCCAACTTTTAAGGTTTTTTAATTTTTATTTTATTTAAGATGGGTTTGCTCTAGACTCTAGTCTAGGTCAGAGATGACAGAGACAAAATCGACGATGGAGTGAGCTTACCCTGAAGAAGCCTGTTCACTCTCACTTTGAAGAGATTTGGGTTGTATGCGGACGGAAGCAATTTTCAAACCAATTTCTTCCAGTTAAGCTAACCAGTACTGATCTGGAATTTGTGAAACAGGTCTTAAGTAAACTATAAAGACTAGTGCGGATTTCACCAATGGAACTGAACGCGGTCAGCACTTCTACACCGCGATTAATAGGTATCAGTATCAATATTCCACAACAATTTCGACACTGACAGCTTTTGTACCGGGTTAAAGGAAATAGCACACATACTTGTATCAAATCGGAAAGGGATCGACACCGTATCAACTCGAGCCATTCAGTATTCTTTGTATGAAACTCCCTACTGCAACGCACACTAACCGGAATCGTAACGTACACGCCTCGCCTCGGGGTCAGCGAGCATTAAGCGCGGCTTCGCCTAGCCGTAGCCGAGTCGACGTATCGGAGCTGCTGATCCGCTTTGGTTACGTGCTTATGTTAGGTTGACGCCTGTTTGACGGCGAGGCGAAAGGTGATAAGGTAACGATCTCTTTCCGAGTACATATGTGTGCTACGACCTTAAGATGTGCAGAAATTCGCCCTAAATATCTTATTTATGTACCTTATCTGAATTGATCTCGTACCAAACTCAACCAAATCCAATCATAAAAACGTACAAAATAATTAAACAATCTATTTTGCGTTATTAATTATACGAGTAACCGCATAATCTCGATATGCTATTGTTCAGTTGAATTTATCAAATCATAATCTCAGCTTGCTATTGGCCAGTCGAATACATTAAGTTCCCTTTGAATTCATTGCTCGCAGTGTTATCAACCACTTAAATTAATTGGTGATTAATCGAATTAATAGCTTTTGAACGTCTCGACTGTCACAAGATTTATAGTAATTGAGAGAAATAAAGCGTACGGAAGGAATGAAGGAATTTTTCACTGTCTTCGTTGAAATTCTTTGTTTGGGTGAAAATAGATATAATCAATCTATTTTCACCCAAACAAAGAATTTCAACGCAATTTTTTTTTTGTTTGTCTGTTTTTCTATTGTTTGTTAATTGCAGCGTATAGCTTATAACCGCTTTCATAACGCACACAGCTTTTAACACTACTCACTGGCAAAATTGACACATTTGCACCATTATTCACGAGGAATCTGATTCTTGACTTCCGGTCGATTACGCACAAACGATGGTTCCTTGTCCGGGTAGCGCATCCTCCCGCCGAATAAGACTGCACCGTGCTCAGGTTCTCCTTGACCAATTTTGACGCTCTGGAGTGCGACGTGGACCTCTTGACCTTGACTGCGTTCTGCATCAATTTCCACGGTATCCGCGTTCTCTCTGCAGTTCTTTCAATTGTTTAGTTAATCCGTACATTTGGGTTGCTATGGCAGACGTTGGCGATGACGCTGCAGAAGATATGGTGACTACTCGGGGTGGTGGTGGTTGACTCATGGTTTGGAACCCTTGAAATTCCCGCCGATAGGTCTTGAGTCGACGGAGAGTCGTCTTCTGCACGTTCCCTCACTAACAATCGACTGCTTACTGTTCGTGCACTTTTACACAGTGCCCGTATTATATTTCTCCGTAACCACGTCTCTAAGATCACATCGGGTTCACTAATATTGGGACCTTATGATATCGTGGTTGGAGAAGGTGGTAAATGAAATCACAGTATAAAGTATAAAGAATTGAATGGTGTCAATTCACTCGGTTTAAAAGTAAAAATGGGTGTACCACAAGGCTCGATATTGGGTCCTTTCCTCTTTTTAGTATATATTAATGATCTACCCCATTTGTTAAAAACCCTACCACAAATGGTGTTATTTGCTGACGATACTTCTTTAATTTTTAAAATTAATAGACGTGCATCAAATCTTGACGACGTAAATAACGCCCTACTGCAGATCCAAAATTGGTTTACTGCTAATAATTTAGTATTAAATGGGAATAAAACTAAGTGTATTAGATTTTCCTTACCAAATGTCAAAAGTACAAATTGTGAGATAGTATTAAATCAAGAGAAACTAGAATTCGTCGATAAAACTGTTTTTCTGGGCATCACGCTTGACTCAAGGCTTCAATGGGGTCCTCATTTAACATCCCTTGCAGGACGGCTAAGTTCAGCAGCATATGCTGTGAGAAAAATCCGTCAATTTACTGATGTAGGCACCGCGAGGCTAGTCTATTTTAGTTACTTCCATAGTATTATGTCGTACGGTATTTTACTATGGGGACGGGCTGCAGACGTCGAGTCTATTTTTATTCTGCAGAAAAGAGCCATCCGAGCCATATATGGCCTCCGCAGGCGCGACTCTCTAAGGGAACGGTTTAAAGATATTAACATCATGACGGTACCTTGTCAATATATCTATGAAAACATCATGTACGTAAGGAAAAATCTACATCTTTTTAGTAAAAGAGGTGAAAGACACAATTATATCACTAGAAATAGGGATCAATTAGTTCAACCAGGTTTCAGGCTGGCTAAAGTAGACTCATCTTTCATGGGGTACTGTTTAAAATGTTTCAATAAAATACCTCCCCATATTCTTCAACTGAATGAAACTAAATTCAAATCTTGTATAAAACGCACACTATGCAGCCAGGCATATTATAAGTTGGGGGATTACATCGCTGATAAAAATGCTTGGCTCAACGCTGGTCCTGCTCCACAAGGGCGCATAAAATAATTGATTAGCATTTGAAACTACTGTTGGAGCTGCTGAAGATTTTAAAAACTTATCTTTGCATTGTATAAATTCAATGTTTTAGTATTGTATAATTGCATAGCACAGGTGTGAGTACTATGCACCTACTATAATGCTACCATTTAATAGGTTTTTCTTTCATTGACTTGAATGTGCCCTGGCGGCTGAGAGTTTGTCATGCTCACTCTAATGTCTCGCTGGTGGTGGCGTGTGTGTTGGATCATTAAGTTCCCTTCAAAATGGTTGAGCTGAATGGTGCTGATCTATGCGTCATGTTCGTGACCGGGCGCCGTCAGTGGGGACTGTGACGCTTCTTACTGAATGTATAAAGAAGAAGACGACTGGTCGCTAAACTGTATGCTCGGGGAACAATACATTTCGCCCCGTTAGTATTATTGTTACCTGTAGTTCCTACAAGCCTGTACTGTCCCACTGCTGGGCTAAGGCCTACCCCAGATCTTTCCAGGAATTCTTTTCACGCGCCACCTCGAACCAGCCGTCGTGGTACGCGTACAGGTCATTTCACCACCGCTTTCTGGCCGATCTCGGCGGCGCCGCTCCATCCATCTTCAGGTACCCATGTTGTGGAAACCTTTGCCCAGCGGTCATCGTGCATGCTGCTGATGTAAAACGCCCAGTCCCATTTTGCCTGGCAGCTTTTTTACCTACGTCTACTATACCCGTTTTGGAGCGCAGCGTGATGTTCCAAATTTTGTCCTGTCTTTTTACACCCAGAATGGTTCCGTCGCTATTTGGCAAATTCCAAGGCGGAACTTTTGCAACTCGATGAGCGACTAGGTCTGAGCACCGTAGGTAAGGACGGGTAGAATACACATGTCAATAAGTTTGCACTTCAGGGAGCTCGGCAGATCACTCTTCATTAGCGTATTCATGGACCAGTAGCTTTTCCAGGCGTTTTTAATTCGGGGATCCATTTCTCTTTCCTATCTGTATTCGAAAGAAACTAACTGACCCAAGTAGATATACTCATCGACATAATGTATTTCTTGCCCATCTACCTCGACCCTACATTTAGTACTGTAAGTCATAAGTTGGATTTTACACAGTTTCATTGCAAGTCCCACCCTGACGCTAGTCATGCTCAGCTCTTGGAGTATGGTCTAAAGTTCGTGAGCTGTGGGCTAAAAAGGACTATATCGTCGGCAAAACGAAGGTTTGTCAGCCTTTTCTTGCCGACGTCAATGCCCTGGGTCTTCCATGAGGCTGTCAGTCAGTTAAATATAAGCTTTGCGGAACCTATGTTTTGTTATTTTGGGAGGGCTTGACCAAAGCTATCACCACCTACATGATGTCGGTCGATATCTGGGACAGCCTGTATATAGGTAAAGTATAAAACAAAACTTGTGTCAATAAATATAGCTTAAAACTATGTTAGTAGCACTTCACTACCTTGTCCTTTTGCTGTGGTAGGTACTTGTCTTCCCTTTCCTGTGGTAGGTACTTGTCCGCATAAGCGACGGTTGTGGCCAAAAGTATTCTTTCATGACGACGGACATATAAAAATTCGGTACGCGCACCACGAACGCCTTGAAGTTGACGTTGCGGTGCGACTCCAGTAACTGCACCCTCGGCGTGTACCTCGTCTTCTGGCGCACGTACTGCACGATGTCTTCCGCCTTAGTGGACTTTAATGTCTCCACTGTTGGGAGACAGGCCTCCTCTCTTTGAGCGAGCAGACCATAATCTACCACGTGGGCCAAATGCAGGTTGGTAGATGTCACATGACATGTATTCGAATTTTTGGTTCTAGGACACACATTTCCTGGCGATGTTTTCCTTGTCCGGTTTGAGATAGTTTGTACGTGTTGGTATAATGCTACTGAGCAGATAAAGTACCAGTCACTTCCATCGGTGGAGCCATCCAATAGTTTAGTTAAGATTTAAGCCTAAAGCTTTAAAAATACAACGTGGTTGTGGCTATGTGGTATATATGCGACAAATAGTGCAGACTCGAAGTGTTTGCTTTCAATACACAATGCGGATTCAAGTTCCGTAGCGGCAACAGGACAAAATGATATAAGCTCAGCTTACTGATTTCAGTGCATTCTCTGGGGATTTCTAGAATATTCTAGGATATACTTATTCCAGAAATAATTAGAGATACTAGTCTCGCCGTGACAATGGCCTCATGTGCTCATTAATGGAATTTTGACATTTTTAGAAATGCCTAAACGAAGGAATTTACGAAGGATGGAACCATGTTTAGTCTGGATACAAAATTGAATCCATCAGTCATAATAAATTGAGTAACATCAGTAGGTATTTAATATCGAAATGTATTGTGTGTGTTCACAAAATTTATGCAACGTCCCTAGCAAGAACGCGCCACGTGAACGTAACGTAAATTTAAACTATTTTAAAATAGAAAATACAAGTGTCCTTTATCGTTTTATTTTTTATTTTTTACTAGTTTATAGTTGTATTTATAGTTTTTCTCTTTTTTGCCTGTGCGTGTCCCCAAAATAAAATATTTATCTTTTTTTCTTTATAGCTTATTGTTTAAAATGTTTGCTACAAGCACAATAAGTATCACCCAAAGATATTATAATGAAGTCTTAAAAATAAGTAAATAGTGCGGACCGAGTATTTTTAATTTAAAAATCATTTTAATTTGCTCCGCGCCTTCGTGCTAGGCCCACAGATCGCCAATCAGGATGTCCTCGATGTGACCAATACCTGCCCATTATCTAACGTAGAAACAAAAATATCAGGGAAGCAACAAACAAAAGCTTATACACATCAGTTGGTAGCACAAAAGAAATGGGTAAATCAAAAACCTGTACGGAATAATGATATGTAGCCTTCGCCATATTGAATATATCTTGTGACTTTCATACAGCTGAGGCCTTATCTACGAGTAAAGGACACTCTAAATCAAGGCTTATACGAAAACGTCTAATTTATTGAAATCGGGTCATTGGTTTAGGCTATCGGTAACGGTCCTTCCGAATAACTATCTCATAGACATATATACATAAGATTCTTTATTCTTATTTTTAGTATACTCAACAGCCTTATTGTGTAACACACTCACAGTCACAACACCTGCCATTTTGAAAATTCGACAATATTCATTGCGTTATTTACATTTTCAGCGGACGAATTTGTCAAACTTGTTATAAGACGTTGTAGATTGAGAGGAGAGCGTGGATTTTTATATACAAACATCCGGGATGAAATGTAGCGTATGTCCTTCTCCAGGTATTAGGTATCAGGCCTGGCCAGGTGTGATCTGACAAATTTCATAACGATTCGTTTAGGCGTGAAAAGGTAACAGAAAGAGTTCCTTTCGCGTTTATGAGTGAATAGAGACTGTGGGCAAAGAACCAAAAATGTAATAATTATTTTAAAACTGTTTTATTCTAAATAAACTCTTAAAACATAAAATAGCATCTTTAAATAAAATCATGTCTTCACATCGTTCAGTCTTTTAATAATAATAATAATAATAAAAATAATCATTTTATTTCAAGTTTCACAGACTCATCATTCTAAATATTTATACACACTCAGTCACATTAAATAATCAATTACAAATACAAAATAAAATAATGAAATAAATTAAATTAAAACAAAAAACTAAAATATTCACACAAAACAAACAAACAACATGTTGCACATTACCTGAGTTCAACGTGTAACCTACAGCAGTGATTAACGTAGGCGCAATCAACCCTGTCCGCTAGCGTGGCCAACATGCTGTTGGAGCTCCCCCGCACTCGCCGCTTTTGGTATTTCGTGCAAAAGACACTGTCATTCTACCTTTTTATATATTTTCAACGGCATTCCAAGAATACTATCTATAACATACGTTCTCATAGCCGTGCATTCATCAACGTTATGTTCCTCCATTTGTCATCATCATTATTTCAGCTGAAAGATGTCCACTGCTGGGCATAGGCCTCCCCCAAGCACCGCCACTTCGACTGGATCTGTGCTTCCCACATCCAGCGGATTTTTGGGGCCTTTATAAGGTCATCGGTCCACGTTGTGGGAGGCTTTCCAACGCTACGTCTTCTCGGAATCGGTCGCCATTCAAGAACCCTTCGGCCTTCATTTGTAATTACGAAGTTTTTGTTTCTTTTTACTTACTTCTTTGACATAATCTCTTTTTTTGACATTATATACCTCAAATTCTTATTTCAACTCCTTATTTATGGCTTTCGTGGATAGGATTTTGATTCAGATTTGTTACAGTTGCAATGACAATCATGTCGTTTGGTCTAAATAGACTTTTATTTTTATATAGATTCTTCTATATTTTGGGAATGTGAGAACGTTGTAGGCCTAATTTGTAGACTGTAGATTTCTGAACCTTTTTATATTTTGTTGGGTACCTGTTACTTGTTGACAGGCCTACACTGTCCTCCCATATCTATCAACACTCCATTTGGAAACATTGTAAAAGCCCCTTATTTTTAAAAGAGTAACCGTGGAGTTTCTTGCCGGCTCTTCTCCATAGGTAACAACCAATTGGAACCGTGCACCTAGCTTCTGACGTTTCATAAGTGCCCATGTTGGTTTATGTGAAATAAAATATTTTGATTTGATTCGTAATATTAGTAATTCAGTAATAAGTAATCATAATTCCTTAGTATGGCTGTTGTATATTTCAAAATTAAGGGGATTGTGATTCACGCCATTTCCCGCTGATCGCATGAATAGGTTACTAATCGATGACAAAAAATAATACTGGATTCTTTGACATAGAATCGCGACATCTAATACCAATAAAATAGTGCAGAATCAGACTTTAGAAGTCATTTAAACAAATTGCCAATTGCTGTCTCATACAATAGTTACAATAACATAATTTATTACGGCTCAACTGATACGTGGTCATGCATTCTAAATGAGCATGTACTGATAGGGAATACAAACATACTACCTTGTCTGATTGATTACTCATCGCTTATTGTGCATGCACCTATTTTTACTTACATTATCATATGACTAGCCTTTTTCCCAACTATTTTGGGGTCGGCTTCTAATCTAACCGGATGCGGATGAAAACCAGTATTTTAAATGGAGCAACTGCCTGTCTGACTTACACAACTCAGTTACTGGTTAAAACGGCAAAAAAAAACGGCTCAATAAGCGACCTCGGTAAGTGTGTCTAGAATTTTCTAGTACTATTAGATTAGTAGTATTAGAAAAATCTTAACACACTTACCAAGGTCGCTTATTGAGCCGTTTTTCAAAATTTCTTCTCAGTCACGAGATAATATTTTTTTAAAGGAATGGCGCTAGTGGACCCGTGTAAGCGCTCTTTATACGATTCGCCTTGGTAAGACTGGTTGTCAGACTTTCGGGCTTCCAACCCGTAACGAATGACAAAGATCTACAAATGACTACATCCGTCTTAATAATCAGCTTGTTACCATAGGCTATTAGTCTGGGTGGTAATCCCAATTCAAGCGATAATAATCTATGGAAATTTTGTAAACGTGGATCAATGGAAAATACCATATTTCGTGATGTATAAGCGTTTCTGATTTGTTAAATTATCAGAACAGGTTTTTTTCTCTTCAAATAAATGGACGTTGACTTTGTGTATTTAATTTCTTGACCACTGCTCTCAAAATGGTGAACGAAAACAACGTGAGACAAATGACATATCCTAGAAACAAAAAATTCGAAGACATATTATATGACATCCATCAACCCGCACTGGACCTGCGTGGAGATTATAGCCCGCTCCCCTATCAGAGATACACATCATCTCACACAAATAATCACAAATTAAGGGGACTACATGACCTAAACGCAAATTTATAATGCCTAAAAATATATGATCCACTGCATTAACCAAAATCAGAAAAATATATGATATTCTTCTGAATATATGCTTGTTAGATAGTGTATTGAAAACATAATACAATTAATTTGATATGATAGAAAAAAATCACGAAGATACCTCTAAAAAAATATTTTAACGATTAAAAACCATACTAATATACATGCAAACATTCAGATTTTTTGTCAGATTGTTCTACAAGTAAACATACTAACGTCATAGTGTTTTAGTTTTTTAGTCCAATGAATAGATTTTTTGTAAATCCATAATTACTTCATATTTTGCAATAAATTACCAGCGTTGTGTCGTCGCGCGTCTCTTTCTTTTCTATGCAATCCGACAGTGACCGCGCTTTAGCTCTAGTAAGCCTCTTAAGTTTAATGTTGCTAAATACTAAAACGAAAAAAAGGTCCCACGGTTAGACTGTTAATTGCTATTAATTATTTTAATTGTGTATGTTTAAAGCCACACTGTATAAAGAGACAAGAAGAGAAGAACAGAAAAATACATACAAAGGAGATGGTTATTTCTAAAGAAATCTCTTCCAGCATACTTGCGATAGGAGAGTAGATAAAAAAGAGATGTAGACAACGTGTGCAAGAGTAGAGAGAAAACAAAATACCATATATCACATACATACATACATACATAAACTCACGCCTTCTTCCCATGGGGGTAGGCAGAAACTACAGAACGCCACCTGCTACGATCCATACATACTCCTTTTGCCTCGTTTACGTTCATACATCTGGTCATACACGCACGCCGGTTGTGAGTACTACGCACCTGACCTTTCTGAAGAACATCACCAATAAGGTCACTATATGTCTTCCTAGGGCGTCCCCGCCCGGCGTTTCCACTCACATCTGCCTTTTAAATACCTTTTGTTAATTGCCCTTCATTCATCCTCTCAACATGACCAAACCATCTTAGCATACTCTTTTCAATTTTTGTCACTACATTTTCCTTTAAACCGCACCGTTGCCTTATCACATCATTCTTCAGTCTATCATTCATAGTCACACCACACATGCTTCGCAAGGAACGCATTTCCACAGCATTTATTCTACTTTCATGCTTCTTTTGCCACACCCAACACTCACTTCCATACATAAGCGTAGGCACCAGCACACCATTGTGAACAGCCAGTCGTGCTTTTGTGGACATCAACTGGTTGGTTACAATTGCATGTGTAGCACCATTCACTTTATTTCCCGCATTTACCCTTCTTTCCACATCTCCATCAATCTTTCCATCCCTTGTAAATAGACTCCCCAAATATACGAACTCACTTACTTGCTCCACCACCACCATACCATACCAAAAAACAATAATCATATCCTGCCATACATTATTTCAGTTCATTATATAAAAAAACAACTAAAAATAAACAAACATAAACTAATACAATTGACTTTAATTTTTATTTTGATTTTGATCATAATTTTGATTTGTTATTATTGTATTTTTTATTTTTTTTTAATTTGATTTTGACATTGTTTTTTAATTTAATTTTTGGTTTTGATTGGAATAATAATTTGTTTATGATTTTTATGCTACTAACATATCTTTCTAAGTTTTTAATAATAACCCAATATGGATGATTTTTCCGAAATAAATATATTTACTTGAATTGAATTGATATCTATCAATGCAATGTATTGTGTATGTTTCTTTGACCGTGGCCCTATCTGTACTCTATTACTAACTATTAGCTATAATGTTCTGTTTTTCGCATCTCATAAAAACTTCAAAAAACCACACAAATGCTGCCAACTCTGTGTTACGTTTTAACAGTATTGTAACTAAAATAATAATAGTTGTCAAGTTAAAACTACACGGTGATAATATGTCTTGTAGAATTTGCATTACCTTTGTATTTAATTGTTTGTGAAGGCTGAAATTCGGATGCTTGCCTTTTTTGTCACGCTACTGACTAGTCCATCTAATTTCCATAACTATAGAACTAAGTTGGCCACCATTCATCGGGTTCGAGGAAAAATCTATATCATAGTAATAAAAGTCTATTTTGGTGGAGTTTAGGAAAACTGTTTTTCTGGAATTATTTGTGTCGCAAACAAAGGAACAGTGGGCCGAGCACGAACGCACTTTTAAATCAAAAATAGAACAATTGTGAAGCGATTTTGACCGTCGAAAAAAATAAGCCGATTCTCAAGTCAACGCATATTTTTTTGAGCATAAATTATCACCCATTGATGTAAATAAAGTTTTCACAATAAATCGATATATTGTGTAAAATGAGTATCTTCTTTTTATTCTTCTATCTTAAATATAAAAATCAATTGCTATTCGTTAGTCTCGCTAAAACTCAAAAACGGCTTAACCGATGTGAATATTTTTTTTTGTTTTGTTCGCTCTAATACAGAGGAGGTTTGAAAAAAAAGGCATTTGCTAGTGTTATAAAAAAATGATGTGCATTAGTTTCGCAAAAAATTGAAAATGGCTCCACCGATTGTGATGAAACTTTGGTAAATTGTTGTATACGCGCCAGAGAAGGTTCCTAACAAAAAAAAAAAAAAAAATATAGGCATTAGCTAGTTTTCAATCAAAGTATCTTTCGAATTTACGTTACATTTTCTGCACGTGTTTGTGCTAGGCCTACTGGACATAGGGCGAGTTTTGCTCGTTAACTCGATACGTAACAGTTATGGACAGAACAAGAGTAGGTAGTGGATTTCGTTTCCAACGTGAATGCCGGCTTAATTCGCACATATGAGACTTGTAAATTTTGTGAGTCGCCCTTTTGTGTAGTAGTGGTAGTAACCGCGAATTATATTTCTACCTATAAATCCCGGGTCGTATAATTAGGATTTATATTTGGCAAAATTTGGGTGTTTTATGAGTGTTTCGATATGACGACTAATAGAGAAGTATGAGAGAAACAGACATGTTATGCTGACTTCAAATAAATTGGTATAGGGACAAGAGAAAGAAGATAAGACCAAATTATGGTGTTTTATAATAGCTACTCTCTATATGGTGACTGATAATTAGTGACCGATACTTAACCACATGATTGTACTCATCATAACAAACAACTTTCCCAAAGAAACGTTTTTTTTTTTTTTGATTTACCAAACGCGTGACCCCAATCACCCTAATAGAATATTCAGTACCTGACAAGAATAATACAACATCAGCTATAATTTAATTTAGTTATTCCACTTTTACCATGCATTATTCTTTTTTCATTCATGTAAAATGAGACAGAACGGGGTTTAGCAACTGACATCTGATAGCACGCGCGCTGTCTGTACGGTTTTTAAATGAATGAATCAAGTATAATGCATGGTAAAAGTGGAATAATTTTGTTTGTAAAAAGGGATTAGTAACTAAATTAAATTACAGCTGATTGTGTATTATTCTTGTCAGGTACTCAATATTCTATTGGGTGATTGGCGTCATGTGCTTGGTAAATTAAAAAAAATCGTATCTTTGGGAAAGTTTTTTGTTATGATGAGCATAATAATGTGTTTAAGTATCGGTCACTTATTACCAGTCAACCTATATACACCTAGCCTTAACCCTTCGGGGAATCCAGGACTGAATATGTGAAGTTATGTGAAGAGATTTTAACTTATTATTCTTTTGGTGATTGGGGTAGAATATTGAAGGTATAAAGGCTCCTTCAAACAGGCGCGACACGCTATGCGAATCGCGGGCGACACAAAGGAAACGTTCTTGTATCGTGCTGTCGCGTCGCCCCTGTCTGCGGGAGCCTTAACACTACCTTGATGGTGACGTTCTGTGTTTTTTTTTTTTTTTGTTGAAAAGGAACCACAAACAGCTACAATATAAAACATGAAATATGAAATACACAAAACTCATAGACAATATTGCAGCCCACAACGCTGTTCACAGATTAAGTATGCGTTAAATAACAGTGAAATTAGTAATCGGTAGGTCCACATTTTTTTTTTTTGCTAACAATTAAATTTTAGTATCGTGTTTAAGGGTGTTGCAATAGTGGGTCAGAATTAGGATTTTTAGGAAAAGTAGGTAGGTTGCATTTTAGTCAGTAGTTATGGATAAGCACAAGATAGGCCATTGAATAACTTCAATATAAAAAATACCGGCCAAGTCGGTCGCCGGTCGCGCACGAAGGGTTCCGTACCATACCATAAAAACGGCAAAAAAACACGTTTGTTGTATAGGAGCCCCCTTAAATATTTATTTTATTCTGTTTTTTAGTATTTGATGTTATAGCGGCAACAGAAATACATCATCTGTGAAAATTTCAACTGTCTAACTATTACGGTTCATGAGATACAGCCTGGTGACAGACGGACAGCGGAGTCTTACTAATAGGCTCCCGTTTTACCCTTTGTTTACGGAACCCTAAAAACAAACAAATGATTTTCGGATCCAAAATGAGAACACACAAATACGCTCGCTAAAAGATGTGACAAGTAACAAGTTCCAATAGATGATGAAATTATCGTAGCTTTTATAGTCATTCCAAAATATTACACCAGCATTATACTTAAGAAACTGATTCCTTCCTTTGTCTATAAATAACAAACATACCAAGCAAAACAGCTGACATGATGAGTTCATGCCACTTTTTAAGCCGGAAACAATTAAAATGATTTACCAACATCCATCAAAATTGATATAAACTGGTTATTTTGAAGACAAAACAAAGTTTTTTTTTGCGAAGAATCTGGTCATTGTTAATTACGACAACGTTATTAAGTAGACGGAGTTGAGGCTGTATAAGAAAGAATATTATTCTAAAATATAACCCGGAAAGTATGTATACCTAAGCTTTTCTGGTGAACTTTGAAAACAAATCTATTATTGGTAACTAAGAGATTTCCCTGAAGGGGGTGCATACGATATTAATAATAATTGCAACTCATAATCAATATTTTAGTGCTACACAGCGATGTTTCATAATTTGTTATCCTTTTATTTAGATGCTGTATTGATTAATTTGTCAATGAATCAAAACAGCGACTTATTAGACAGATATTTGCGACGTTGCCACGGTCTTGTCGACGGAGGAATAGACAAAAACGACGTTTCGTGAAGACAGTACGACGGCAGCAAAGTAGAAAGAGTCAACTCCACTTTTTACGAAATTCAGTAATTTATTCACGTTTATGTTTTATTTTGCTTATATCTCGAAAATGGTGTATCCTATCGCAAAAAAAATGAAAATTTCGACCCCCTTTATGAAATCCTTAAACCCCTAAAACTGAACATGTAAGGGGGGGGGGGGGGTGTACATTTTCCATACAAAAAGTGAAAAATTCCTTTTTTCGATTCCCTTTTTATACTTTGTGGCCGTCGAGTAAAAAGTTTTCTTCTGTCTTTAGCATGGCGTTAAAAATCAAATTTTCTTCACTACCTAAGACAACTGTCTGCTGAAATAGTCTACATTAAAAAGGATCTAGACAACGCGATTCGGTACAAACGAAAGACACTATGACAGATTTTAGAAGGATTTTTACGGTGCGATGTCAAAAATGGAGAAACGAAATGTCACTTTGTATGGGAATAGCCGTGTCTTCTCTTCGAAGAGATAGATAGCGTCATGCTAAGCCCGCTGCTGTCTATAATATGGCAGATAGATTATAAGGATGTAGATACTACTGAGGGTGTAGGAAAGGTCACAAAGTGACATTCTAACAGCTATAACAATGATGGAAAAGTCAAAAATGTATGTCAAGAAGTTGTAAAAATAAGAAACGTTTTGAAAGAAATTGCCCCTTTGTCTCTAGGCCCGCTATAAAACTCACAAAGAAGAAAAACAATAACAGATTACGGTCTATTTGAAGACATACATTCGTAATTTAAATAGTTTAAAAGCAAAACTTTTGTAAAGTCAGCCAGTAATAAATCTCTTTGAATGCATTTCTGAGAATAAAATCTTATTCGTCTAAAACCTGCTCTGTTGTATAATAAATCAAGAGAATTATAAGTAGTAACGCATCGTGTTTTTTTCACCACAAAATATTCATGCATGAGCCGATTAATGTCACCAACGGAAGCTAGGCTGTCAATTTAGGAACGCTCATTATTCTAGCTTAAATTCCGCAGGCAATTTCGGCTGCAAAGTTCGTCATTATAAATAGGAGTAGCTTATAATTTATGTGAAACATTATGGTAAATATTGATGACGTTCATGATTTTGTTGGAGACATATTGATTTGCAAAGCGAGGGTTTTCATTCAAATTCAAATGTTTTTTTTTTTATTATGATCCATTCGTCTTCTGCGTAAGGGATACATTAACTACATTTTATTTAATTTCTCAATAAGTACTAAAGTGCAAGTTGTCTAGATCAAATAGGAATAAAAATAAAAGGAAAATTTACCAATAATCGAAGCATGGTGAGAAGCCCAAAAAAATTAAAGACCTTACATACAAAATCAATTAACACTAGTGTGTCACTTAAATCTGGGATAACTATAAGTACCTATATCTCTTCCCAACTTTTTGAGTAAGGCGTGATTTTATGTGTTACTACTTCAGTAAAGTTTGATCGCCATTCAAGTTTGACAAGTCTGCGAGTCTTTGTCTAAATATAAGAAGTGTATAATAGATTTAATTTAATTTAAGTATCTCTCAGTGTTGTTTTAACTTTTTTGAATTTTGTTTTTATGTCCTTTAAAATTTTATTAACTTTTTCAATATCTTACCTATTAGTAATATTTTAACTTTGTTAGCTTAGTTGTTAACTTTATTGTGCATGCTGTGGTCTCCTATAAGTGAAGGAGTACACCTGCTTAGTACCTGATGTTGCCCTTTCTTTATGTGTCGTGTATTGTGTACATCTTTTGTTGGAGATCCTAAATAAATAAATAAACAATTTCGTAACCAAAACTTTGAACTAAAGACATCGGGAATGTCGGAGCAAATCACCTCAGATAATATAGAGATGAACACAAAGTTAGCAGTAATCCTCTAAGGCAGGTAGACGTGACATGCAAGTCAAAGGCCTCCAGAGGCCTTGAGAGGCCAAAACTAAAGCTTCAGAAGACTTAACTGGAATTGGAGGCCAAACCGCTGTTTTAGAGCCCCAAGTACTTGAACATGGTCGGTATATATATGTAGTATTTTTTTGGTAGGAGTAGATAATTAGATAGCTCGTTGTAAAGTAAAGCGTTCTGGTAATTAATAACAGGCATAGTATGAGGCATTTCAGACTTGAACTAATAAATGGAGTATTTAATGATAACTATTGATTTATCCCTTTAAATAAATCGCGATAATAGCAGGAGAATGATGAATTATGATATTGATAAACGTTGCTTAAAGTTAAGACACGCTAAAACGTCAAAACTGTTATTTAAGCAGACGTTAATTACAGCGTTTAAAAGTACGGTAATTATTTACGTAGACAATGTTGATCTTTAAGCTAGGTACTCAAGATTTAAGTTAACATTCATCAATTAACTATAGACGATATCAAAGCTCTGTTTTTAGCTTTTTTTCCAGAAGACATTCCTATACGAAAATTGAGATCGTTTTGGCCAATTTCGCTTCATTCTTCACAATGTACATACATCGATTTACGAAATAGCCTGGATGTTAAAAATATTGATAAGTTTTAAAAATATTAAGGTAGTAAATCCAGCACGAGAAAAACAAAGAAATACAAAACATACAATGATTATTTCGATGGAATTGTATCTCCATCATAGATGCGATCGGCACTGACGTAACTGTTATTACATTTTAATGGCTTTTTTTCTGAATACCTTCAGAATATTGTTAACGTATCTGATAAGTACTAGTATATTCATAAAGGTCAATATTCCTCGCACAGGTATATTTATATTATGAAACGATTTAAAAGTTAAAAAGAGATATAAATTATTAGTAGAAAGCTAAGTGGTTTCTACGAGTATAATGCAAACTGAAATGATTTTTCAAAGTTACAAGTCCATTACCAACCAGTATTCCGCTTTTACAGATTTACTTCAAAATAAAAGAGATGGAATATTACAATATTAATCAAGTAAGGCGCGTTCATTGATGATCGTAATGCGCTCTCAATCACCTTAAAATAATCCATTAATCATCATCATCATCAGCCTATATTCGTCCACTGCTGGACGTAGGCCTCTCCTAGTGAACGCCATTGAGCCCTATCTTCGGCTCTCCTCGTCCAGTCTCTGCCAGCCGCCTCTCGCAAGTCGTCAGTCCACCTGGCCGGCGGGCGTCCCACACTACGTTTGCCTAAACGTGGTCTCCACTCTAGAACTCGTTTTCCTCAACAATTGTCAGTTCTGCGAGAGATGTGACCAGCCCATTGCCACTTCGGCTTGCTTAGTATTTGGGCTATGTCAGTTACCTTGGTTCTATCCATTATTATCCAAGGT
The DNA here is from genome assembly GCA_916610205.1 of Griposia aprilina. Lineage (NCBI taxonomy): Eukaryota > Metazoa > Arthropoda > Insecta > Lepidoptera > Noctuidae > Griposia > Griposia aprilina. The sequence continues at coordinate 7,390,632 of OU744305.1, read as the reverse complement.
TTATTATCTTACTAGCTTTTGCCCGTGGTTTCACCTTCGTTGAGGCCGTGAAAAGGTAGAATAGAATAGGCTCTTTATTGTGTTCACCATATATGTATATTAAAAATATAGAAATAACAGAATACAGAAAGTAACAGACAGACAGAGTAACTTTCGCATATCCAATATTTATATGGATAACGTATTACGTACGAGGATATACCAATTATCTTCGGGTATGATTTTCTGAGAAAAAATGCCTTCAAAATAATTCGAAAGTTAATTAAAAATCTGGAAATCGTGGTGTTAGTACAAATACGCTGAACAAAGACGGAGTTAGAAAACTCCATTGGTCCTATGACGGTATCAGAGACAAAAGTCTGCCACTCAGTTACACACAATGTGTCTAAACTTGCCACTGACAGCCATGGTGATAAATAATTTTAACGTTCGTGGTCCAAGTCAGAAACTGTTGTCTAATCCGATTCAAATTTAAGTGAAAATTTTCATGAACATTAGATTAAGTCTGATCAAAATTTCTTGTTCAGCACTACCAACTTAAATTGACCGCATAATCAAATCACAACTGTCATTCTTTGACAGTTATATGAAATGGCTATAACACAGCATATTGACGCAGGGTTTCAATTTGCTTAACAATAATTAACTACATTTGAACAAGCTAATTTGTGTACAGGAAAAAATATTCATATTTCCACTGCACTGCCAATATTTACTTTTAGTGTGGGCGCAATATTTTTTAAGCTCGTAACATGCTTAAGGGGACTACATGACCTAAACGCAAATTTATAATGCCTAAAAATATATGATCCACTGCAGTAACCAAAATCAGAAAAATATATGACATTCTTCTGGATATATGGTAGTTAGATAGTGTGTTGAAAACATAATACAATTAACTTGATATGATAGAAAAAAATCACGAAGATACCTCTAAAAAATTCTTTCAACGATTAAAAACCATACTAATATACATGCAAACATTCAGATTTTTTGTCAGATTATTCTACAAGTAAAATACTAACGTGATAGTGTTTTAATTTTTTAGTTCAATGAATAGATATTTTGTAAATCCATAATTGCTTCATATTTTGCAATAAATTACCAGCGTTGTGTCATCGCGCGTCTCTTTCTTTTCTATGCAATCCGACAGTGACCGCGCTTTAGCTCTTCTAAGCCTCTTAAGAGAATGATGACAAATATATAAGAACTCAGCACGTTGTTAGACGTCTGTATACTAAAGCAGAACGCGCAGCACTCTCATTGCGTAACACACTTTTTAATCACAATCTGAATAATTTTGGATGATATTGCTAATCCATTACTTCATATGTTCGAAAAATTCGTCTGCTCAACAACGTAAATAACGCAATGAATATTGTTGAACTGTCAAAATGAAAGCCATTTCTACTGTTAGTATGTTACACAATTACCCCACAGGTTCTATGTCTGCAATTAGCTGATTTGAAGGATCAGTAAATCATACTTGACTGCCTCGTTGGTCTAGTGACTGCCTCGTTGGTCTAGTGGTCGCAAGCGCTACTGCTGAGCATGAGGTCCTGGGTTCGATTCCCGGGTCGGGCAAAGTGTTATCGGGTTTTTCCATCTGGAATTTCTCAGTAGCAGCCCGGAGTCTGGATTTGTGCCCGGTTGATGGCAATAGGCTCGCCCCCTATTACATGGAACTTAAACATAAGTGGCGAAATGTGGGTGTGCTATAGGTACATCTCTGCCTAACCCGTCGGGGAATACAGGCGTGAGGTTATGTATATATGTATGTGTAAATCATACTTCTATATTAACACATCTGCCTCAATTCTTCTACCCTTTTAGACGGGCACAGATGAGATGTAATAATGTTGTTTTGACAATCTTCCTCGTTGTCCGTAACTGTACAGTATCATTGTCCACAGGCATTTATAAGAAATTTCTATCAGATACTGGGCATACCGATAAGCGTGTTTTAAAAAACCAATGCAAAAGTTTCAAATTTTATTACTGAATCACGCCAAAACAGCTTAACGGATTTATCCGGTTTTTGGCACAGAGGTAGAGTGCATTCTACATTAGCACCAACTGGTACTATTTGGCTCTGAAAACTAACAAGTTTCCACACGAGTGGAGGCCCAGGCATAGCTTGAATTTTATATGAATATTTGCATTCAAACGAGATAGAATACTCGGTTGTTTATGAATGTTTGAATATCTGAAATTATCAAGACTTCTTTATGAGAACGATTACTCTATATTATCAATAAATATCTATTCTATTATTTCTATTGTTCGCTGCAATACGTATTATTGTTATTATTATTTAATAAGGTTTATTATTATAAGTATGTGAGAAATAAGTAATATATCTGGCTATGATTATTGTTATGTTTTTTATATATTTCAACATTCTATAAAATGAATATATTTTAGGGGAAAACGGTAGAGCGATGGCAGGATTAATCATTAATCCACCTAAATAAAACCATAATGAAGAAGTATGACCGTCTTTAACCTCAATTAACATTGAACAAATGCGCAAGTAGGTCTGTATATCTGTAAACTTTTCATGCCTAAACCAAACTCAAACTCAAAGTATTTATTTCAAATAAATCAATTCCAGGCACTTTTGAAATAACAAGGGGTCGGTCAGTCAGAAATATGAAGCTAGATGCCCGTTCCAAAGTGTAGTAGGTACCTATGGAGAAGAACGGGCAAGAAACTCCACGGATACCCTTTTAAATCAAAATATTGTTACAAAAAATTGGTTACATCATTCATGTTGAAATTATACATGTGAGAACAATGTAGAAAGACGTGCACGTTAAAAGCGATCGTTATTAAAAATATAAAAATAAAAACAATTCAATTCAAATCAGAAATTAAAGTAAGCCAAGAGCTCTTAAGAGATGATCAGTACCCGCACCCACTAGACCGATCGTAAGTTTTGACAGATAGGTAACCTTGAGAAGGACCGGCTACTTATCATCCTGAATATTAAAGTATTCTTCCCGTCCTGGATAGTAAGTAGTTTAGTCGCAGGCAGCAGCTAATACATTATTTTTATCTCAAGAAGCAACACGCACTTTACTTGTGATTAGCTAGTGTACAAACACGTTGTGAATGCGTGTGTAAGCGCAGGAGCTCCTGGTACCGTCCGAGACAAGGCCGAAGTCGGAAGTGTGCGAGTGTGTGCGCGTGTATGTGGTTTGTACTAACACGCTGTTAATGTGTGTGTGTAACTACTTACTATCCAGGATGGGAAACTCTAACTTAATCGATAATAACATCTATAACTAATTATAAACAATGCATTCCTTTTGAATTGTCTCGGATAACAAAAGAATAAGTCCGTCTCATTCGCTATGAGATTGAGCGTGCCTGTGTCAAATTCTTAGCACACCTATATGTATTTCTATGTAGTTCAAAAATTATTGGAATGTACATTAGGTTTACCTCCCGCGTTCGAGGCTTATTACTACGGGCGTCGGACGTATATTTAAGAATCGCGACTAGTGGATGCTATTTTAATGCAACCCAGTTCAGTAAAAACAGAAAATTATACTGAATTTGATTCATTTTTAATGTACGAATTTATTTATTATTAATCAAAAACCAATGTGTCAAAATACAATCTAATCGGAGCACTCTTAATATTAAAACCATGATAAGGCAATACGTCGTCTTTATCCGAAGAGGTCTTATTGTTGGGTATGCGGGCGAGGAGATGTAAGTAAATGAAAGTCAATATATTCTGAATAATCACACAATAATCTGTCTTTGATCACATTAGGAATGAACTTATTATGTAAATGACCTTCCAGCGAGTACGTAAATCGATACCGCACATAAATCAACCGATTGCACTGCGGGTTGTCATAATCATCACCAATATCACAATCACTAGAAATCAAAGCCGGCATTTCAATCGATTTCCTTGATCTTCATTTGTTTTTTTTTTTGGCGGGCCGGTGCTTCATGTATTATGTCAAGTTGACAGCTGTCATTCGTCGTTCTAAAAATCAACTTCGTAAGTTTAGCGTCTCAAAAACAATTTGGACCCGCTGTAAAATCTAATGGATTATTTGTTCGAAACAATGTAATTACATTTATTTAGACAATTAAAACATGAATAGTAAAGGTCCGACGAATAATCAATTAATTTATTATTAATGAAGAGACTAATAGTATATGAATGCAGTCAATGGTGTTGGAAATGATTTAAAATTCAAATTAATGCATGTATTGCTGTCATTATAATTGTCAGGAGTATTTTATAGCTGCATTATTTCTTTGTTCTAATGTTACTCGTAAATCTATTGATGTATTTGATCATCTAATGCTCAGTATTTACTGGGAAACAAAACAACATTGTTTCAGAAACATTCTGCTTTGTCTTGGAAACATGTTGCTGGCAACGTGGAATGTTGCAGTGTTGTTGGCAACATACTAATATTCCATATTCATGGTATATAAAAGTTGTACCAAATTTGATTCTAATGAATATGCAGCTTTATCAAGATAATTGAAAGAAAGGAAAACAAAAAAAAAAAAAAAACCAGTTTGTTTAGGACGATTGGAAACGTGAACGCTGATTGGCTAATCTCAGAGCCATAGACTTCGTCATCGTATCGTGGCGACTACTTAACATACTTATGGATTATTGAATCAAGACCCCCCCCCGACCCTTGCTCGACGACGCGCCAGCCCGCGCCGTAGCTGAGCCTGTAGTTTTAAATTCCCCAGTTAATAATAATATAATTTAGATCCAGCCTGTCCCATCTTGCTGCCCTCCCCTCAGTGACGCCCTAAGCCGAGGTTCGTACCCCACAGGGGGTGCCCTTAGCGTGCGGTCACCAAATTTTTAAGTATTTTTCGCCCCTGGCTGGAGGCTTTAAGTTAGTAGCTTAAGGCACCCACAGGTTTGCCCGTTTAAGTAGCCAGGACCTTAATGGTCACAACTACGAGCTGCCAATTAGGAAAAAAAAAAAAAAAATTGAATCAAGACATGCGTCTGTTGCATCTATTATGTCAATCCATGAAAAAAAACTAAAGTCAAAAGTCCATTTTATCTTCACGATATGTCACTTGGCGGAGTTAGCTCATCTCATAAACTCATCCCTTTTTCCCATGGGCGTAGGCAGAAACTACAGAACGCCACCTGCTACGATTCTGACATAGGTACTTCTTTTACTTCGTTTACGTTCACACATCTGCACCTTAATTACGTAACACACTATCAACCCCAATCTATATCCAAATATATATTCTAATCGCGGACGCAATATGGCAGGAAAAATATAAAATACGAACGTGTACAAATTTATAACAATATACCAGCAGATATCAGGAGCACATCCTCTTTTAACATATTTAATGCCAAACTTAAGCAGTCCGTCACGAACAACACAAAACTAATAAACTAGTCATGCACATAAAATGCGACACCATACATACCTACATAAAAAATAATAAAAAACTATTAGCTACTGGACTACACTTACTCGTACCTTAGTTATGTATTTATTCGCTAAGTGAACAATGTATGTTCTTTTAGAATAAATAAAGAATCTTTAAACCGAGCTAAATCATTTTGAAGCCTATTGCTAATACATAGCTTCTTATTTTCGATAAAATTGTCTGCTCAACAACGTAAATAATGCAATGAATGTTACTGAACTGTCAAAATGAAATCCATTCCTATTGTTAATGTGTTATGTAATTACCCCGCTAGTCATACGCACGCCGGTTGTGAGTACTACACACCTGAACTTTCCGTAAAGCATAACTAACAACATCAGTATAGATCCTTCTTTTTTTTTTTTGATCTAGTGTTGAAAATCCTCGTGGATGTCCCCCGCCCCCCCGGGGGGGGGGAGGGGGGCGGAGCGGTCTGTCAGACTCTTACTGACTAAATCCACCCCGGTGTTCCATCGCACACCAGCGCCGGGGGTCGCGGGAACGTACGATTTTTCCGCAACCTTCGGCTGGTGCCTGCCCGCTTCTGCGGGTCCCGTCTGGTCGAGCGAGAGAAGTGAGGTGTTTGACTCCCCCCGCGACGTCTAAGAGTGGCGCGCGTGGAAGACTACGAGCCGCCGCCGCCCGGGTCCTGATGTATGTCGACCGACGACGTTTAGGGGGGCTTGAAGAGCGCGTTGTCCACCCGCCACCGACGCCGGTACAGTATAGGTCCTTCTAAGGCAACCCCTCCCGGCGCGGCGGTGGTGCTACTCACATCAGCCTTTTAAATAAGGGTATTTTGAAAGGCGACTAACAAAGGGTTGTTAGTCGCCTTTCATTCATCCTCTCAACATGACCAATCTATTAAGGATAACGTATAAAATAATAAGTAAAAGTTCTTGTCACTTACACCACACCCTTCTTAACATTGTCTAACAATTTTCGTCATTACGTCAAGTCGAGTGGAACGTTTTATTTCTTTTCGTGTCGAGTTTTTTGTTGAGCATCGTCTTTTACACGTTCATTTTGTGATTTTTTACAGGTTTTATTAAATTATGTAAAACATTTTTTTTTATTTTACGTATTTTACAAACACTTCATAAACGTGAAGGATTTTATTCAGACTTTTAAAGGTTTTATTGTTTGTGTTTTGTTGATTCCTTTAGTTGGATAGGGACTTTTAAAGATTAAAACAAAAGTTGACTCAGTCTGTATCAGAATCTAATAAATGATCTAGTCTGATTCAGTATTAAGATAAGCTAAATTGAAAAAGATGTTTACCCGCTTAAATTAGATTTTTACCCACAAAACTTCATAGTTTAACAATATTTAAACCAAACTGAAAATAAAATGGCTGAGGTTTTTCACTGAATTTAAGCTAGAGACACTCTTTATATATTTGTATTTGCTACGATCTCATTGCTATAAATAGCCAATAGTGAAATGAATATTAAAAAAAATAAAAGAGGTTTCCTTCAAAACCCACTCAAATAGTGTACTATTTCCCCCCTCCTTTTTATATACTTGTAAATATTATTATTAATTTAGGACTGTTAGCTTTTAAATTATGTAAATATTATATTACAATTAAATATACCCTAACGTGCTAAAATATTATATTGCAAAGAGCTACTTCCTAAAAAAAAATACTACAAAAACGTCGGCTTCGCCGTCGTGATAAAATTTTCCGATGTGCAAAATGATAGTTGTAACGGCTTCTATTCAAAGTGCCTTCTGCATACGCGACTTCAATATTATAAATTCCCTGAAAATTGGAGGGTATAAAGGTGCAGAATTATTAAAGTCTCATAGAGAGGCAATCAGTCTACATACTCAATGAGCATGCCAAAGCTATAATAGTACTAGCGCGAATAAAAAAAATACCAGCATTATCACGATTAGGCTTAAAAACAAATCGTTTAGTATTCAGTAGGTATCTTTGTTATTCAGAGATAGTAATCTCGTTTATGTCGATACCTCTAGACTACCTGTACTTGTAATACTTTAATGGAGTATACCCTTAGACCCTGACCTAATAGAAGCGATCGTAGCGCCAATTTGATACGCGCTCGTCGTCATATTTTGTTCGGAAAACCGGAAGGCGCACACTGTCGGCGCGATGACGCTTTCGGTTTCACCGAACAAAATGAATGCGACGATCGCTTATATTAGGACACGGGGTTAACGCGGGGTTTACTGTTCACAAGTTAAAGAACATTCAATGGTTCCATTACTCCCAGGCCAACGTAAAACGGTAATTCCATTACTAAGAGATTTACCGTCTCGGAACATTTTCTGATCACTTTTTCCGGGTCTGTAGTAAATCCGCCGGAAAATCCAAATCAACTGTTTTAGGTTCAAAAACCTTAGCTGTAATAAATGTGTTTTATGAGGAAATTGCGTAATAATTACGACATGGATAATAACTAGGCCATTTTTGTAAAAAATCGGTGTGAGTTGGTTTGGCACTCACGAAAATTGATGTGTAAACATGTGAGCTCGCATCAATTTGGTTCACGCGCTCACATAGACACGTGTCTTACGCTGACGTCATCTGACGCTCGAAGTCTTACGCTTACGCGTCTGACACTCGAAGTCCCAGCTAGCCCCTACCGTAGACCGAGCGCTAAGATGTTTATTTCGTATAAAACTAGTAGGAGGATCCACGTGATGTGTTATACTTAAATTCATGTCCTTGGAAGTCCATGGAGGGGTGACCAGCTTTACATACCGAAACCTCTCCGTGCCTCGGAAAATACGATAAGTCGTTGGTCCCGGCCGACTGACACTTGTAGACATTTTTTTTTTTTTTCGGTTGGTAATCATTAAATGACCTCTCCCGCTCTGGGGGGAGCAGAAGGGCGTGTCAAACTCTTACTGACTAAAACCCACCCGTGTTCCTTCAGTTGCCTGTGCGCCAGGGCCCCGGTAACTCTTTCGAACAATCCGCGACCCCGGCAGACACTTGTGGATACTTGACAGTCGTTTCAGACCTATTTACGGACAGGTTTTACGACGCTATTTTAAACCATACGGTATTAATCCTTATCCAATTAAATACGTTAGATACGTTGAGATACGTTGTAAATTTAATGTAGATCAAAATTGCCCTTTACAGCATATCATTAAAATGAATATCTTAGAAGATATCATATATTAAAAGTGTAATATCTAACAATGGGGGTCGATATAGACCACTTTGAGTATTATTGATTTCGATGCTTCATATATTTATTCCTTGATAGTAAACACGATGACACATCAAGCTGTATATTTCTACATTACAATTTTACACTTCCAGTACCTATACATAATTATACTGACTTCGCATTGTTCTAAATAGGCTTTCCTTATAATTAGATGTCAGATAATACTGGAAATATAAAAACTTGATGTGTCGTTGAGCGTACATATCTACGAGAATATTACCAACTGATATAAGGACGAGAGTGTCATTCGAAATTGTGACCCTATATTGCTTATAACTGGACATCCAAGCAATATAAGGAATCCGAACTGCCAAGAATACGCCGACACTCCGGATCCACGTCTTATAAGCTGTCAAGGTGACGTGGGTATCATGAATATTGTATAATTATATTTGTATTTCTGGCCAAGGAGCACTAATGCTCTATCTTAAAGGATTCAATATGAGCTCTAGACAATAAGGGTCGAGAATTTGTTAGAGAACAGTTGAATAAATAAGGATTTCGGCTTGATCCAAAGGCACTGTCCTCACATACTTATTAACAGTGTAATTTGAAAATATTGTAAATGCCAATTATTTTTAATAGAGTAACCGTGGAGTTTCTTGCCGGCTCTTCTCCATAGGAAAGGACCAATTGCAACCGTGCACCTAACTTCTGACGTTTCATAAGTGCCCATGTAGGTTTATCTATACTAATACTAATAATTCATCCCAGCGTTATTTCTCCTGACAAAGTTTATTTTGTTTGTATGTACCGGTAAAACGGGGTGAATAGGAACGCAGGGGTGAATCGTAACGAAACTTTAAAAGGGATTTTAACATTGAAATATGTGTCGTTGAGCGTACATATCTACGAGAATATTACCAACTGATATAAGGACGAGAGTGTCATTCGAAATTGTGACCCTATATTGCTTATAACTGGACATCCAAGCAATATCAGGAATCCGAACTGCCAAGAATACGCCGACACTCCGGATCCACGTCTTATAAGCTGTCAAGGTGACGTGACGTCTGTCGCCAAAAAGGACTCTAACGTGTATGCTGTATTATAATTAACCGATTACGTGTCCCTGTTGGCAACAAATTATATTATTTAAATGTTAAAATTCCTTTTAAAGTTTCGTTACGATTCACCCCTGCGTTCCTATTCACGCCGTTTTACGGTATGTTTTAGTATTTATTCTTGTATTTTATAGTTCTTTCCGAGCTATCTATGCCGTATATAGCACCTGCCATGTGTTGTCTCTGCATCACCCTAAGGTTGACTGGTAGAAAATGCCTCAGGCATTAAGTCCGCCTTTGTACAGTATTTTTTACTTGTGAATAAAGTTTTAATAAATAATAAAGCTGAAGAGTTTGTTTGTTTGAACGCGCTATTCTCTGGTAAAATTATTTTACAAAAAATATTCTTGCATTTGGTAGCCCGTTTCTTAAGGTAGGTTATAGGCTATTTAACATCACGCTATAACCCTTAGGAGCCGTGCAAAGTCAGAAAACGAACTAAAAGCTAGGGTGGTCGATAGGGTGCGACGCGGTGGGTCAGGGGCCAAAAGTTCAAGCGAACGAAGTCGCGGGCGGAAGCTAGTGTGAAATAAAATAATCTGAATTTTATGTTTTACTATTTTTTTTTTGTTTGTTCTAGGTAAATCAATTATCTGGCGACACGATGGCACTGTCTTCGAGTTAATTGATTAAAAGTCATTTTGGAACAACACACGAAACAATAACAGGTAAAATCGACTGATGGTTTTAGTCTCATTTTAGATACTTAGCAATAAGTGGGATGCTACTTATTTGATAACCGTCCTTGTATTTGTAGAGGCAGAAAAATATTCTGAATGTAGCAGGGCTCGGAAGTCAGTGAAATATGAATCGTAACTCCACGTCATAAGGTCTGTCTGAATTTAAAAAAAAATATCTGATGTACCACCAAGGTTTTACGGATTAATTAAAATGTCGCCTACATCCACCATGTTGGATTCCACTAAAATATGATGAAGAGTTGCCTATATCTTCACATTTGTAAGTTTTATTAAATCGTGTTGACCTAGTATTTTCTTTTGCATCATATCTTAGATATTTATATATTCTTACGTCAAATCTTAGACGGCTTACAATAGAATTAATACATTCTAAAATATTTTTTGTTTATTATTGTTATATCTGTCTTCTTCTTCTGCATGCCCTTGTCCCTTATTATTTGGGTTCGCCGCAATATTATGATTTTTACATCCTTTCTCCCCTGTCATAACTGTGTCTATTTCCATTTTTATAAAAAAATACTTAATTGTAAAAAGACAGGAATTTAATGAAAATGGCCAAAATCCACAACAAACCCACATTAAATTACAAATCGAATTAACGCCAGGGGGCCTAAAATGGACGCTTTAGCAGAATCATAATATGATTTGCGTACAATTCGTATATCCCGCAATTCATCGGTTTGACAGCTGCTATTTGACATTAGACTTCAGTAAAGCAATTCATAATTTGTGGACCATTTTACGAAACTTCATACAGAACTGTCAAACAGATGAAGTGCGGGATATTAATTGTACGCAGATCATAATATGATTCTGCCAAAGCGTTAATTTTAGGCCCACAGTTCACCGGAACAAATTTAATTAATACACATTGTTCCCACGGTAATCTATCCGACCCGCTCCAGCGGAAAAACGCAATCATCTAAAACTAACTAGTACCTAATTAAAATGACAATCCTCCGACAAGTAATTTAAAGCCGCTGACTAAATCGGTGTCTGGGCTCTGAGATGAAATGAATCATTTAAGAAAATACTGGGTTGGCGTTATCTAGGAAAAGTTTGAATGAGCCTTCAATACTTGTGTCATCAGATTTCGTCGCTTTTTTTTTTTTTTTTTTGGGTGGGAAATCATCAAATGACCTCTCCCGCTCTGGGCGGAGCGGAAGGGCGTGTCAGACTCTTACTGACTAAAACCCACCCGTGTTCCTTCAGTTGCCTGTGCGCCAGGGCCACGGCAACTCTTTCAAACAATCCGCGACCCCGGCAGGCATCGGCCCTGTCGGACCCCGTCAATTATGCTGACAACTCTTTGAGGCGCGCGTGGAACACGACGCGCCGTCGACCCGGGCCTGGTCCTTACCGGACGGCGAGCTGCCCATTGCTCGCCGTCCGCAGGCCCGCGCCTACGGTGGCCGGGAGTCGGCTATGGACTCCCGACGCCCAGGGTGTCTCCTCCTGCGGCGACTAGGGGCGTGAGGGCGCAATGATTGCCTCTCCCTCACGCGCTCCGCCTCCTCCTTCGCGAGCATTACTGCTTCGCAGAAGGAGGTGACTGCTTCCCATTCTCTCTCGCTCCGTACTATGGCCTGAACCAGGGCCGGACGCGAGAGATCGCCGCCGCCGATCGCCGCCACGAGGACACGGCGGTGCTCCGCCCAAGCCGGGCAGACCTGCACCGTATGCTCCACCGTGTCCTCCGGTCGATCCACACAATGCCAACACCCGGGCGTTTCCTCCCGCCTTATCCGAAACAGGAACCTCCCGAAACAGCCATGTCCGGTGAGGACCTGCGTCAGGCGGAAGGTGAGGATGCCGTGGCGCCTCTCAAGCCACTCCTCAAAGAGGGGACTTACCGCCGTAATTGTGGCGTGCCCAGCGCTGGGTTGCGACAGTCGGACTCTCCATGCCGCCATGAGATCCAGCCGGAGCTCTGTCCGCTGTGCCGCGATTTCTCGCGGCAGCGGAGTAACGCCCCGGCGTTTCGCCTCCTCGCGCCACTCCCAAATGTGCGCGAGGACTTTTGCCTCCAGATCCCATGGCGGCAATCCGGCAAGGAGGCTCGCCGCCTCGCAGGAGACCGTGCGGTATCCCCGGACCAGTCGGATGGCCATGACCCTTTGGGACGCGTTCAAACGGCGTGCTGGTCGGAGTTCATCGGTTTGACAGCTGCTATTTGACATTAGACTTCAGTAAAGCAATTCATAATTTGTGGACCATTTTACGAAACTTCATACAGAACTGTCAAACAGATGAATTGCGGGATATTAATTGTACGCAGATCATAATATGATTCTGCCAAAGCGTTAATTTTAGGCCCACAGTTCACCGGAACAAATTTAATTAATACACATTGTTCCCACGGTAATCTATCCGACCCGCTCCAGCGGAAAAACGCAATCATCTAAAACTAACTAGTACCTAATTAAAATGACAACCCTCCGACAAGTAATTTAAAGCCGCTGACTAAATCGGTGTCTGGGCTCTGAGATGAAATGAATCATTTAAGAAAATACTGGGTTGGCGTTATCTAGGAAAAGTTTGAATGAGCCTTCAATACTTGTGTCATCAGATTTCGTCGCCTGACATTTTAAATGTTAAATCTATCTTACTTTTTTTTGATCATTAAAATGGCGTACTTGGAGTATTCTTTCTTTCTCTCTCTCTGGTGAGTCAATTCAAGTCAATCATTTATTCGTTTGCAAATATGGGTAATTAGTACATAGTTTTTTTTTTTATTACCCTTAGTCCTCACAAGGGCATGCAAAACATATTTAATTGTATCATATAAATAATGTAACTAACAATTAGGAAATAATACAAACTAAAAATTAATTACAAATCGTTTGAATTACAGTATAAATGTCATATTCACACAAAAATGTGAAATTTATGTACAGTTTTTTTTTTAAGTCAATTGGCGTGTTCGATTGAAATGTTTTGGTTGGATTGGGTTGGTTGGCTTTGGATATTTGACTGTATTTTTTTGGATTAATGTATGGGTTACTAGCTTAAGCCCGTGGCTTCGCCCGCGTGGTTGTCGGACACTATCCCACGGGAACGTGCTACTGGGACAAAAAGTAGCCTCTATTCTTCCCCAGGATGCCATCTATCTGCTAGCCAAATTTTATCGAAATCCGTTGAGTGGCTTACGCGAGAAGAGGTAACATACATTACTTTCGAATTTATAATAATAGTATGGATTACGGAGCATTAGATCAAACTATCTTAGTTACATTTAATACTAATTACTAAATATTAAGTTAGATAGATCTAATATTTCTTCAAGCAATCAAGTTTTTATAAGACAGTGGCTTATTGATATGCAACAGATGATGACTCTTATTAATAGAAGTATAATATTATTACCACATTATCATTGTCATCATGCCTTGTAAGTACCTATGTGTTTATTATTATTGTCGTACAGAATAGATTGGAATAGTAATGAACGTACTTCCTCATCAAAGGACAACCTAGAATCATTATGTTAATGTCCTCAAATATTTTTTTATATCTTCTCAATCTATACAGTATACAGGCTAAAATTAAATTAGCTAGCGAAACTTAATAATCGATATCTTCCCACGATAAAAAAAAAAAAAAGATTTGATGTCCTGTATTTGGGGTCAACGACCGCTGGTCTTACCGTTACTTGAAGTATGAACTGAGAAAATAAGTTTTTTAGTTTTATGATGTTACATATCGATATCCATCACGTCTGTGGAGTTTCGCTCGATAATATGATTTGACCTTGTATTTTCATGTCAGTTCTCCGTCCAGTGAATTGTAGGAAATACTAGTATTGCAGTAACAATGTAAATCACACAGATCCCTACCGTATTATATTACGTAAGATCATATCGTGTCCATTCACAATTGTGACCGTAACGAGCGCTCAATGACTCCGGCCCTGAGTGGCGGAGATTACGTCTACTATTTTGTTTTAGATCATTTATATAACGTTTTGTGTTATAAATACACGGCATAAGGAACATCAAGGGACGCGCAGACTGTTACCACAAATATAGCACTTGAATTTATAAAACCAAAGCGTAGAAAAAATCTACTGTTTCATACAAAAGTGCAATAGCAATACAGTCAAAATGTATGGAACAGCTGTTTTTTTAAATAGTCTACGAAAAATTTCAATACTGGTGGGAATAGAATCAGGTACTGATTTCATGGTTAAGAGGCTTAAAAGAGCTAAAGCGTGGTCACTGTCGGATTGCATAGAAAAGAAAGAGACGCGCGATGACACAACGCTGGTAATTTATTGCAAAATATGAAGCAATTATGGATTTACAAAAAATCTATTCATTGGACTAAAAATTTAAAACACTATTACGTTACTATGTTACTTGTAGAATAATCTGGCAAAAAATCTGAATGTTTGCATGTATAGTTTTTAATCGTTAAAATATTTTTTTCGAGGTATCTTCGTGATTTTTATCTAGCATATATACAACGTCCCGACATCAACCGTCGGGCAGTTGCCCACCAGACACAACACCCGTCTGGTCGGAGCAGAGTTGGAGACACCAGCACGTCTTACTACTACAACTAGTATTGTTTTTATAGAAATGTGTTGTTTGTGTTCTTAGTTATCAATGTAAGGACTACTTTTAGCGGTGTCTCCTCCATTTGTTTCCGGTCTTTCTGTCTCTAGTAACTCTAGCTTTCCTGCTGTGTTAGTGATGTCAGGACTCCATGTCTTGTGTGGCCTGCATGGTCTACGTTTCTTGTTCATGAGGTACCAGTTCATGAAACCCTTGGACCGTCTTTCGTTGACCCATAAGTAGTTATATAGAAAGACGCCCCTGTCAATACCTTTGTATAATCTGCTTTTCAATTTAACGTTGACATAATGTAACCTTTTATTATTTATTCTTTCTAGTCATGTATTAGAAGCAACGTCGTTTATTTCTTGTTCCCGATATTATAATAAGCTGATAAAATGTTTTCTTTCATCTCTTTCAAGATAGACTTTCTATAAGACTATAAAATTGTTTTTATTATCATGAGGAGGTTACGATGATTGGTTGCCAGAAGACGTCACTGAAGAACCGGGTTTTACTAAAGCGTTATATTTCAAGCATTAGGTACGTATTTTGATGAGAGTAAAAACAACATTTTGTTACTATTTCGTTGTAATTGTTAGTTGGATTTGTTTTATTAGCTTTCTTCAATTAAGGCTCATCGTCCACGACACTACTCAAAAGTTACAAACTCAAATAGTTGGTGATTTGAGTTTTTCACTTTTTTTTTAGTAGCGTCGTTGTCGACGGATCTTTATGTTTGCAAGGCCTAAATTTTTGTCAAGGTCTTCGTCAATCGGAAGTCAATTTGGGAGCACGCAGACTGACCGGGGTTGGTTTTAGAGGTCAGACTGAACACACTATTAAAAGCTGCTTAGTAGAAAACAAAGTGATTAGATGAAGATAGGATTTGTTAAGGGTAAAGTTCTGGTCAATCTGAAGCGAATCCCGTACTGGACGCAGGAAGCGACTGCGCATTTGCTAATTATTATGAAGTCACGCGACTATTCGTCCCAGTTTAAACACCTTCATACGTGTTAGTTGATCTAATCGGCGCGAATTTAATAATAATAATAATTTCTTTATTGCCATAAATCATTTTCAAGAAAAAATAGTGAGGCCCTGACTCCTGCGCTAGGTATAGCACCTGTGTTACAGGAGCCAATGTCTTCTCCCAATTACATGAGTCGATTTGTATGCAATAATAATTAATCTAAGATATAAAAAAAATAAAAAATGAAATGGAAAGAAAAATAATTAAACATGTAAAACATTACTTACGTGGAGTAATTTATGAGAGTGTATTTTTGTATAGTGTATATGGTGTGTAGTGTTTATGATGTGTGTGTGTGTAATGTAGGTATGTGGTGTGTGATGTTTAGAAACGTGTGCTTGCAGTCTCAGACTTCGAGTATGTATGGCAATAATTTATATTATAATGTTTGTCCCTACAAACATTAACAGACACAAATTCACGCACACATTCACATAATATTGAATGATTACATTAATTATACCGCGTGTATTTGTTCGAGCACAATATTTATATGTATTTTGTACTCAGTTTGGCAAACGATTCCTACTATATACCTATATAGCTTTACTTGCCAAATAAAGTTTAATGTATACATAGCCTGTGTTGCGTACCTAAGTATGCTCTGTTGAAAACACGCAATGTTGCTGAACAAAATTGTTGTAAGTTTCATAAATGTTATCAAGAATTTTGCCTAGGTACTTTACGCTCCAATTGAACTGAATTATCTTTATGATTGAACTCATTTTATCTTTAATTTTTCGTCAGTATTATTTATAATCTTAATTTTTGGTTGCAGTTACTGTTTTTGTCTCACTGTTCATTGGTCTAGCGGTGGTAAGTGCTGCTGCTGAGAGTAAGGTCCTGGATTCGATTGCCATGTCGGGAAAAGTGTTATTGGGTTTTTCTATGAGGAATTTCTCTGTAGCAGCCCTGAGTCTGAATTTGTGTTCGGTTGGTGACAATAGGCTCGCCCCCTCTTATTTTGGAACTTAAACATAACTGGTGAAATGTGAATGTGAGTACCTGTACAAAAGGTATCCCTGCTTAACCCTTCGGGGATAGCAGGCATGATGTTATGTCATTAGTCATATTATTACATTCCCAATATTGATACATATTACATTTTCAATATTTATATTGACATGCTCATGTTCTTCGGCACATGTAAAACATAATATATACATATATGCCCAAATTGAATAACAATTTTATTGATCATTAAATCAATAATTTTTGGAGAACTTGATGACTGTGTACCTCGCTAAACTTGTATCACACACTTCACTTTTTGTTCATTTTATCTTATATTTGAGTGAAACGTCTGAATACAAAATGAATCAAAACTGAAAAATGAATAAATTTGTGAACCTTTATCATCGATATTGGATTCGGCTCTCAGTACCTGAGTGATTGAAAAATGAAATGTAATGAGCGCATGAACGTGCATGATCTATGTAATTTTGTCAGTGAGAACATTCACTCGAGGGAAGCGTCTGATATTAACTTAAGAAAAGATCTAGTTTGGTTTATGACAAGGACACCCAGAATACTGCCTCTATCCAAATGTGTATATACGCCTTGCGGTAGGTCAGTTTTGTTTACTTATACATGCCCGTGCGCTGATTAGCATGTATTTGATTATTTCTCTCATCTTTGATGTATGTGATGGTCTATTCTGGGCCCAATAGGTACCATAAGATTGACAGTACTTGGTGCTTTGATGCATTCTTCTCCATCATGATAATGTTACAGTCCTTTCACGGTTATTTTACCTTCAACAGCAGCAATCCAACAGCAACCTTACGTTAACGAGAATAAAGCTGACTTTGACTTTGACAGACTTGTCAGTGGCAGCCATCCAATAACAAACCTTATTGTAATTAAAATAAAGATCACTGTGATTTTGACAGTGAAGCAAGATCAGGGGAAAATAACTGAAACGACTGTAGTCATATATACACTAAAGACTCGCCCATGCTTTGCACGGATGCAGTCTACTTATGTGGCGACTAGTCAAAATATCAAAATTTCTGCGCTACATCTTAGTTAACTATTTATTTATATATTTTAGAGTAACACTCGTAACCGGCGTGCGTGTATGACCCAAATGTATGAATGTAAAAGAGGCAATAGGAGTATGTAAGGATCGTAGCAGGTGGTGTTCTGTAGATTCTACCTACCCCCATGGGAAGAAGGCGTGAGTGTATGGCATTATGTATGTATGTAATGTATTGTACATACAATCTTCCGGAATATTATTCATTAAATGATGGTGAGAACTAAGGTTCACACAGATAGACACGAAAATTTACTTTGTTTGATAATAAGTAAAGACTGATATACTCTGGGCCGCAAAGAAAACGGGTCGGTAATAAAAACCACAATAACTTCCAAAATAATATTGGAGCTAGTTTTATGAAATAAATACTGTATTATAAATAATTTCATAGTGCTCAAATCAATGTCATAAAAGTTCAAGATTATGAAGTTTATTTTGAATAAAAGTAAGTTAAGTAAAAATAACCATTTTCACTAGATTTGAAAAAAAAATGCATATTTTAGTTTTTATTTTAAAAGGATTGCTCAAATATTGTAAAAGTTATCGCATTTTTTATAACCAACACGCTTTCTTTGCGGCCAAGGGTAGATTGACATAGATTCATACTTTGCTGAATATTTAGCCTAATTATAATACCAGCCCACTGCAGGGCAAACGCGTCTTACACAGAAAAGGCACGCGTGTTGATTACCACGTTTGCACAAAACGTGTTGCGATTACAGACTCATATACAACAAAATTAAAAATTTGTTGGTCATGTTCTTGTCGTACATAGTGTATAAGACCAGGTTTCCTTACGACGTTTTTCCTTCAGCTTTGGCCTCATTAAAATGCATTGAATTATTATAGAAAGAACAGAAAATCTATAACAATATTGAGAATTGTTACAGTAAATGGCCTAATAGCGGAGAGCCTCCACCAACACCTCAGGCGGCTCTCATTGCGCAGCTGGGTCAAGGGCTTGATTCTGAAAGCAGTACTCCTGGACTCGGCACGCATAGTGAGGAGTTTCCTCTCTCTAGAGCCCTGACCACTGGCAGTTTGGACCCTGTTCGTGATGCCAATGGGCCACTATTTCTTATATTTTTAAATGTGTTTGTATGTTATTTGAAAAAATATTTAAAAATGTATTTAATATGCAAGAAGATTAGTAAACGGATTAATAATTGTATAGAAAAACAATATATTGTATTACCAATATACTAAATACTGCTTGCCACTCTAAAATCGAAATTACTAACTAGTTTCAGTCCCAAAGTAAACTGAATAGATTTTCACAATAAATTGAAAGCCGATCATCAAATTGAAAGCTATTTATTCTTAATGGCGTAACGTTAGAAGTTGGTTCATTAATTTGTATTTGTTTAATCAATTAGCTTACATCATAATATTATGTACCTATCAGTTTCCACTAGATTGATATCATGTATTATGTTCGTTGGGCGATTAATTGGGTGATTGGTGGGGCTAGACAAAATGTTTACTAATATTGAGTTGCTATCCACCTCTGCCTACCTCTCGAGACTAAATATTATGAGCAGACTATGGGAGAACGACTAACAAAAGGTATTTACAAGGCAGATGTGAGTGGAAACGCCGGGAGGAGTCACCCTAGGGGATTGAACGTATTTGTGATGTTCTTCAGAAAGGTCAGGTGCGTAATAATCAGTGATCGGAGTAGGTAGATTGAACTGGGGTCATTGATCCGAAACGTATATATTACTATGGACATTCCTCTGGAATTGGTGGATTATTAAAAAAAAACCGGAACTTATGTAGGAATTGTATTCTGCCAGAGTGGAAGGAGTCATTTGATGATTTGCCATCCTCAAAAAAAAGGTAGGAATTGTAATAAAATGAGCAATTTTATTCTTTATTATTCTTCCTATTTTTTTTTTTGTCACGATTTGACAAAACCCAACGACCAATCAGAACAAAGGATCATGGGTGGTACAATAACCGGTTATCAGAACAATGCGTACGCCCGCCGGAAATACTAAATCCGGAAATACCGGAATTACTTTCCGGAAAAATGGCTTATCCATGTTATTCTTTCTGTGTGCATTTATGATACAAGTACTAAAAATCAATCTACCTACTCCGATCACTGGTAATAATATACACGCACGCCGTTTGTGAGTGACCAGTACCCTAATTACGTAACACATTATCTATCAAAATCTGAATAATTTTGAAGCCTATTGCTAAACAATTGCTTCATATGTTCGAAGAATTTGTCAGTTTAACAACGTAAACAACGCAATGAATGTTGTTGAACTGTCAAAATGAAACTCATTCCTACTGTTAGTGTGTTACGTAATTACGCCGCAGTTGTATGAACGTAAACGAGGCAAAAGTAGTATGTTAGGATCGTAGCAGGTGGCGTTCTGTTGTTTCTGTCTACCCCCATGGGAAGAAGGCGTGAGTTTATATATATATGTACTAAGGGAGAGATTATCAAACCTCACTTAGACTTTCATCATCATTTACAGCGCAACCTAACTCACTGCAAGACATAGGCCTCTTTGTTTAACTTACTTAGAGTAAAATATAACATTATTAAAATACTAATGTTGATATTCGTATGAAACTTATTCACGTTCGCTCATATGAACATGAAAATTTGACAAAAAAATAATAAAGTTCATAATCGGATGAGAAGCTTGTTCTAATTAGCAAATTCTATGTGCGGTCTGTGCATCTCACCATAAAGCTTTGGTTTTCTAGAAAAGCGGTTCCGTCATATTAAAGCGGCTGTTATGAAAATCTGTCATTTTCACCAATACTCGTAATTGACATTGGCGTGTTAAAAAACTCTCTGTATTTGGACAGCAGTTATAGTGTGACCGTTCACCTCTTTCTTAAGAAACCAAACGTTTAGCTTCACTACTGTTATATGGTCGAAGATAATCTTTTAAATGAAATTCAATGAAAAGATTAACCAATTTGAGATGTTAATATTTATTGAGATTTAGTCTTTCAAATTACTCCAAAGCGCATAGTTTTATACTGCGGGGTAATTATGTAACATATAACTGTGAAAATGACAGTCGCCATTACTCCTGCTAAGTAATGGCGACTGTCATTTTGACAGTTCAACAACATTCATTGCGTTATTTATGGTGTTGTGTAGACCAATTTTTCTAACATATGAAGCAATGGATTTGCATTATCCTTCAAAATAATATAGATAGTGATTGAAAGTGTGATATGTAATTAGGGTGCTGTTTGATAAGGTATGGACTTTTTATGTACTTGTAACCTGCTCACAATAATTTAATAGGTAAGTAGGTACAGCAGTTATTTGATTTAAAATTTTAACAGTATTATCCAACCATTCAGTAGGTGTTATTATTATAACGGATGTGACGCTTAAAGGCTCCAGCAAACAGGACTTTAGTAGAACAATTTCTATGTAAACTTCATGGGAATTGTTCTACAAGAGGCGCGTCGCGCCTGTCTGTAGGAGCTTTAAGGAAGCCGAGAATCTCTTAGACTCACCGTCATTGTGGTATTTTTTTTTTACTGGGCTATTCCTGGGAAGTTACAGGTTGCGAAGATATTGAAGGTCAAAGATTCCCCTTTTTTTTTAGTTTCATTCACGAAAACAAGTTAGAATTGTATTATCATAACTTGAAATAGCCCAGCAATAATTTTTGCTCAATGTTACTTAGTTTGACGCACAGAATATGTAGATAACGCGTTAGTGTGTGATGGGTCTTCTAACACCCTATTGTATACCACGCTTAAGCATAAAATAACGACATTGATTCCAGGATCGAATTGCAATGAAGCTTCAACAACAAGTTATTCATAAAATCCTCATACTTCTGATCTCATTTCTACAGTCCAATTCAAAGGCCCAGTTTTTATTAATACCCACAAACATGGTGACTTCAATAAAGCGTTATGAGTTATTCATAGAGAATGTGGGACATTCCTTACATAACGTTGAACGCATGATAATGTAGTATGGCGTCCCAAGGGAACTATTATTCACTTAATTCAACGCTTTTATTACGACAACTTGCTGAAAATTGTGCTGGAAACTCCAGCTGTTAGTTTGAGATGTTTAAATTTGAACCATCCGTTATTATTTGTACTGATTTGTGGTTCATAATTTGTCCGGGTTCGTCTTTATTAAGATAGTTTGGCTTAGTCTGTCCTCTTGGGAACGATTCTGGTTCTGCATTCGTCATAAAATTCATTATGATATATTGGTTTCGAAGAGGTCTTCTACTCTGCGGTCTTGTGCTTCAGTAACCATGGCAACTTGATTATTTTCACCAAATTGTGATTTTCTATCATTGACTACCTCTTCTTCCTATCTTTTGCCTTCTGAATCCGAACTTAACTCCCCCTGACTTAAGTAATATACCTCTTTTGAATTAAAATATTTCTTAGTACCCCGTTCGTATGTTTTATACTTATCGTAGTTATACAGGGAAACCTATTATTAGCCATACAAAACTAGTAGTATTTTACAATAACATACTGTGTAATATACTATATGTATATCGCTATTGGTTACCTAAATAAAGAAAATAAAATGAAACTCCACTAAACATCGACGCACAACCTGTTACCATGAATTCAGATCATAATCCTGAACCCGACTTCGTTGAAATTTGTCATCGGTTATTTAAAATATTTTTTTCTGTTCAGTACATTTTGACTGCATAGGTATTGCACTTGTCTATGAAACAGTCGTTTTTTTTTTTTGTTGATATCTGACTAAAATCTTCGACGCTTGGGGTCTAGGACCATGTGCTGAATTCATGGATACAGTTTGCATGTTGATGTCCCTGCCACCTTGTATGTCTTGTAATAATAAGAGAGTCTCAAATTCATAAGCAAAGTTTCTGGTTGTATGTTAGTATATAGAGGTATGAGGAACAGGGTGTAACGTTCACTCATCCTCTATAGAAAAGACAGGATCCTCCGACCAGACGGGTGTTGTGTCTGATTGGCCACTGCCCGACGTTTGATGTCGGGACGTTGTATATATTCTAGTTGCGCGGTAAACTCTGCTTGCGCGATGCAGGATTTTGCGTGACGTCAGTGTGACGTGTAGCTCGCATGTGGCGATGTAGATACCGCTACAAGTATGTAGGTATTACTTACCAGTTATACAGTGTGTTAGGTAACATACTATCGGGGAGTGTCGTACATGAAAATTAACAACTTTCATTATGGAGCGAACTCTGAAATGTGAACAAAAAATCTCCTGTTCCATACAATACTCACAGAGAGAAGAGAGAGATGAGTAGAGATCTGATGATGAGATGAGATGTGAGTGTACGGAACAGGAGGTTTTTTTAAACCAAATAGTCATAGTTAACGTTTATTTCCAAACAGTTGAACAAACCTGCCCTATACAGCCTGATAAAACTAAACTAAACAAAACGAAATTCCATCGTAACTGAGTTCAGTACAATCCCCACTTAACTAGTTTGCATTTAATAAAAGCTGGTAGCTCCTCACAATGCACGGACGATGCGTCAGCTTCCCATTGTCCGTGACTCGCAGTTTTATGCATCATTTTGTTGTGTATGCGTTTTTGTTTTGTATGGTAGTATTTTATTTTTATTTTTTGTAGGTTTTGAAAATATGTGTGGTTTTTTGAAGAGTAAACAAGGGTATTGATTTGGTGTTTTGTGTTCTGACACCATGTTTTTATTTTACGGATGTTTTATTCGAATTAGATCTAAGTATACTATGAATGAAGATAGGGTGTGGACTCGTTTTATAGGGAAACTTTTGTGTTTCAGTCTATGGAAGAAATGTGACGCTTCGGTTAAGAAATTGACGTGTTACACGTACTTATTGGAAACTAAAGTCTATGTATTCGGAGTCATAGCTTTGGAACCGTATTGAAGCTGTGTTCCTGCAGCGTAGCCTATGTTGGGTTATTCAGTTTAATTACGTAGCACCTAAGTTTGTTAAACCACATTTTTATTGTTTGTGATTACAATCAAAACCTCTTCCCACAATTCTAAGGTAAATTAAGTGTCAGAGGGTTTCACGAAAGTGTTGTTAATTTTTTATTTATTTATGCGTTACCCGAACTTTATAAGTAAGTATTGTAAAAAATATACAGGCTGGCAGGGACATGGACACGCAAACTGTAACCATTAATTCAACACAATATTCTAGACCTCCTAGCGAAGACATTAATCGTCGGTTATCAAAAAAAATATCAGCTGTTTCATAGAAAAGAGACCTACGCGTTCAAAATGTATGAAAGAGTTTTTTTTTAAATAACCGACGATAAATTTGAACGCAGAGGGGTTCAGAATCATGTACTGAATGGTAACAGGTTGCACGTCGATGACCATGCGACACTGTATTTTTTTTAATAATTATTATGTTCCCCGCCACCATGTATATTATTTGTAGGTATATATCTATCTTTAATTACTGTAATTGGTTGTTAACCGTGTTAATTAAAGTTAATAAATAAATAAACTACAAAAATAGACGTCAAAAGAAAATGGATGACACGATTGGGAATTCCGTCTCTGGCCGGCCTAAGCCAACGAATTTACGTCCGTCAATATTATCGTATCGTGTATTCACACAGAGAATCTTCAATCCTCTTTCCTCCTGCGGGTATGTCATTAAAGAGAAAGGTATAAGGTCAAAAGGGTGGGTAGTAGTGAACCCCTCTGTGTTAAAACAACAGCATACAGCGCATGCCAATTATTCTGCCAACGAATGTAGTGATTGTGTATCTATACTTAATATTATGTTGGATCATTCGGTTCCCTATAAAATGGTTGAGCTGGATAGTGCTGTTCCACGTGTCAAGTTCGTGAACGGGCGCCGTCGGTTGAGACTGGTCATCTCTTAACTGTCACGCCTTATTATTATTTTTAATCTTATATTTCGAATTGTTTCTCAATAACAACAAAAATAATGTTCCCAGGATTTTGTAATATCTTCTGCATCGTTCTCACATGCATAATTTCAACATGAATGATATAACCAATATTTGTAACCATATTTTGATTTAAAAGAGTGTCCATGGAGTTTTCTGCCCGTTCTTATGCATAGAAATCTACGTTTTGGAATGTGCAACTAGCTTCAATTTTCTGACTAACTGACTGACTCTTTGATAATTCAAAAGTGCCTGTAAATGGTTTAAGGCGCTTCCCCGACCAAACGACCTTGAGCGTTCGGTCCTTCTCAGTCCCGTCGCTGAGTCTCGCTCTGTCTCGCTCCCTGCGCAAGCTCATTTATCATAGAATTCACAAAAAAAATGATTTTTTTTTAATAAAAATAGACAAGCGATGTTTTAAATAACGCACTATGGCAAGGTTTTGGTCGGGGTACCGCCTTAATTGAAATAAATGCTTTTAGTTTGCGTTTATAATCTCAAACTCAAAGCATTCAATCGGTAGTTCTTCGGAACTACTGATCCGATTTCGAATAGAAATTCTTTGACATTGGGAAGCTATAGTACTGCCGATTGGCTTTGGATATATTTTATATTAAAACAAGAAATTTCACGCAGACAAAATCGCAGGCAGAAGCCAATTGCTTATATTTCCTAAGGTCATGCATTCTTTTGCCTGTAATGTCCCAGGGTATCAGGGTACGGCCACTTCTCATACAGAGAAGGAATGATCTTGATCACCACGCGCTGGCTCGCTGCGGGTTGGTGATTTCAGATCGAAGTTCAGAATTTCCTCACGATGTTTCCTTTCCCCGTCAGTCAGTGATGTCTAAGAAAATTAACCAACTTAGAAAGTACGTATAACTTTGAAAAAGTCAACAATTGTATTTTCTGGGTTTGAACTCGCAATTTGGGGCTTAAGATGCGGATCAGATAAGAAAAGGGCCACCATGACATTGACACCAACCCGCACTGGGCACGCGTGGTAGATTACGGCCCACTCTCTCTCACAGAGAGGAGGCCTGTGTTTCAGCAGTGAAAACATTATAGGCTGATTATGCTATGCATTGTTTTGGGTATCTAACTGCTATTCTTCTTCGACTTCTTTGATTCCATTGAGAGTCAATTGATGTTGAACTAAGTATTATATACAAAGATCTCAAACGGGGAAGTGTTGATTCTAGCCCCACACTATACTTAAGTGTGTAAGTATATTACAGACAAAACCTTCATTAGGTTTAAATGCAAACTTATTCTGTATTAAAAATCAATTTCTAAGGTCAGCTTTCTAGCTAGAATCACATCAAAAAAAGTCTTTGAAAGGACTTCAAAAACCTACCAACTTACCCCTTTATTAAAAACGTTGCTTAAAATTAAGTAATGGTTAGCCATACGTTTTTGACGTTAAAACGTTTAAACTTAACTTTGATCATCGTTTATAAATAAACCCTCTAATGAATAAGTTTTTAAGTAAATGTTAGAATATGTTTAACTATTTAAAAATAGTTTTGGCTGAGCTTTGCAGTCAAAAGTGGTTTTGACCGATTAACACTTTAACTATTAGGTACACAATACATACATTGGCCGATTTGCAGCGAATGTTTGGGCCAATCGAAGAGGAAAGGTTCTAAGAGAAACACAATCAGTCATTTCCCTTCTCAAGTTTTACTTGGCAACAACAAAAATGGTTCCCATTTTCTCGCCGACATTGTTTCAGTATATACGTCGGCGTTTCCGTTAGTACAGAATCAATCAATTGATGCTGTTCGCTGGGTTTCTATCAAATCACTGTCAGACAGCTAGGGTTGTCAGGCAGTGGAGTTTCTTAATCTGTCCGGCAACTGACCAACCGCTGACGGGGAAGCGAGTAGCTATATCAACGAATTTCTCGCTCGAGAAATGTACAAAAGATGGAAGGTCCCACGTAAGTAAAAGAGATACATTAATCGTTGATCGCTGACTGTTTACACCGCCGGCGAGTACTCGTTTGTCGCAGCGACAAGAGCTTTAAAAGAGTACTCGCTCAGCGACGCTTGCTTGGTGCCTTGGCGGGCAGAACACTCGCTGAGAGACTCACGCTTGATACATACGCACTACAGCGAGTAAAGTCACTCGTATATCGTTGCTAGTTCTACTCGCTTTTCTTTAATCGCCGGCGGTGGGATAGGTGTCTCAGTCGATACATTTTGTTTAACAGTGCAAATATTGTGTTGAATGAACTTCATTACAAAGACGTTCTTTGGTACACTCGGCTACATATCAAGCTATACATTTCCAGTATAAGCTGATCTCGCGTTGTATAGGATTTCCGTACAAAGAGAGGTCAGCTTATATTGGAAATTATAGCTTGATATGTAGCCGTCTGTACAAATCTGTTTACTACGTAAAATAAACGAAGACTCTTTTGTTTACTATTGTTGTGTTGAACTAATCGATGTCTGCTTTATAGCATTGGCCACCTAAATCTTAATAAATAACGATTGTATTTGTTCTTGTTAGTGTTCCATCGTTAACAAGTTGTTTTCTGAATCGAAATCAAAATAGTAGATTGTTATACAAGGGGCAAAAATGACCCATTTATACGAGGTAGTTTTACTCCTGAACTGAGAAAAAACGAGGGAGTGAATAGAAACCGAGTGTGTAACACACACCGCTAAAAACCTATTATAGTTTTTAGCGGTGTGTGTTACACTCTACTTTCACTACGATTGCGAGAAAATAAAATAATCCAATACGATATTAAATAGTTTACTTTTTAACCGACGAAAAAAAAAGGAGGAGGTTCTCAAGTCGACCCATATATATATATATTTTTTTTTTCTTTTTTTTCTTCTGTAGCCGCAACGCAATGCACGCATTCTATCAAAAGATCGCGGCTTTTAGTTCCATTTTCAAAAATAAAATGTTATTATTTTCTTATGAAACAGTAATAATTCGAGTTTTTACTTTTTTCTACCTTTTTTGAATAAATACTTTTTCCCCTAGAGGGAAATATGCTATTTTATGCCCGCTCTGGCACGCTACAATGACGGACTTTTTTTTTAATATTAACATCACGCCTGTTTTCTCCGAAGGCTTAAGCAGAAGTGTATCTATTACACCCATATTTCGCCACTTGTGTTTAAGTCCCATATAATAGGGGGCGAGCCTATTGCCATCAACCGGGCACATATCTAGACTCCGGGCTGCTACTAAGGAATTACTGATGGAAAAACCCATTCACACTTTACCCGACCCGGGAATCGAAACCAGGACTTTATTCTCAGTAGTAACGCCATCGACCACTGGATCGACGAGACATTCATGTACTGCTAAGTCATATCAATAAAATAATTGCGTAAAATGAAGTTAGCAAAAATTGCTTCAGTTTTTTGTTCGTCCTTATTTTTATTAGGATACCCTAAATCAAGGAGGCAGCCCTATTCTTACATAATGTTACCATGTCAGATTGAATGTTTTGGCACCAGAATATTAATAACCTGTCCGCGGGAGAGTAAGATGTGACAATAGTACAACGAAAATATCTACTGTAAGTAAAATAAATGATGAATGAATTTTATGTCGATAGTCATTTTTGAGTTTTAGTAGGTACTTCGTGAAGATATTTTTTTTTGTCTGTAGAGTAAATTCTTCTTTTTCAATCCGCAATCTTAATTCCTACTCCGAACAATGGGCAACTGCTGCCTTATAGAAAGTTTAAATAATACCAACATGTACCACTGCAGGGCAAAGGCCTCTTCTCATACAGAGAAGGCACGAGCATTGATCACCACGCTTGCTTAAGACGGGTTGGTGATTTCAGTCTTTTATTAACTGTAAGTCCAGGTTTCCTCACGATGTTTTCCTTCACCGATGTCAGTAATGTCCCAGACACACTCACACTTTTACATACATTGAATGTGAAAGTGCATGCAAGATGACAAAGTAAATTAAGTGCAAACATGTTTGTCACTACGTGACGTGAAAAATAACAGATTTAGTATACAATTATCAAAATATTAAAAGTTGTCATAGTTAATTAATAACGGGTTAGTAAAATTATAGAGTAAATCAACATTATTATACAAGTAGCTCCAAATGAATCTAATTACTTGTCTCAAGTCAAATTCCTTTTCATTAAGGAACTCAGTAACGCTATAATATGCTCTGGCAGTCAGTTTATAAAAAAAGTACGAAGTTTATTTTTAAACATAGATATTAAAAGTAATAAACTGTATTATAAGTAACACATAAAACAGTTCTATTCAAAGACGAATTCTCGAATCCACAGATAAGAATTCAACAAACCTAACACGCATTTTTATTCTAAAATCACGGAAGCAATCTCGGAGCATTCATCAAAAATATACACGAAACGTTACACAAAGTGTTTCTGTATTTTTTTTGTCTCTTTTTGTTCGCAGACTCATTTTTTTCTCATTTGAAACTTCATATGTCACGGGTATCTCCTTTGTGAAGGAAATTGTGGGGAATGTGAGGGATTTAATATCTTCGCCACATTCCTCATCCGGTATCCGGTACGGACTTTGTTTGTTTTCTACTTATAGATTACAGATAGACGAATGATTATTGATGGAAGTATTTGTTTTGGTAGAGGATGGTCTTTTGTTGAAGTTTTCGTTAAAGGAGAATCGGAATCTAATGAGCCCACAATCAATTTGTTTACTAGTAACTATTCTAGGGTTCCGTTATCTAGCGTCCAGGTTCATCATCAGACCAGCTCGATGTTAGCATGTTATTGTACTATCACCAGAATGCATACATTACAAATGTTCGAACAAGGACCACTAGAAGTGATTAACTACTTAAAGGTTCCGTTATCCAGCGTCCAGGTCAGTCTTGCGAAACATCGCCTCAACTTTTTTCACACAGCGATTTAAATGAGCCGCCATAGAAGTTGTTGTAGTACATTAAACTGCCTATCTAATGATTGAGTGGTTGTAATTGGTCGTGGGAACCATTTTATCCGGTCCTCCTTTAGGAGTTAATTATGTTTGAGAAATAAGGTTCAAAATCTAAAGTCATTTATTCAAATAAGACAAAAAATCAGCACTTTTTTCACGTCGAAACTACATAAAACAGTCCCCCAAACGCCCATCCTTCGCTTTTACCTAGTGATTTAGCTGGGAAAAGTGGCGCAGGAAATACTCCCCAGCAAAACATCTATCTACTCATACTTAGTAAGAAGAACTTGATTCTATAGAATGGGCTAAAATCATAGTATATTATCTATTACTGAAAGAAGGTCCAAAAAAAATTAAAGTGGGACGAATAAGTCCTCTCGCTCATTTAGCATCGTCATGACGTTTATGATCGAATCAAATCGTCTAGTTGCCAGTATCGCAAATTGTTCAAATGTTTGCTAGAACCAGCACTGCAATTTCGTGGAACAAATTGTTCACATTACGCCTATGCCCAAATGCAGATCGGCTTACACGACACGTTTTACTGGCACACGATCTCGCACCGAGAGGCATGTGGAGAAGTTATAACAACTTCACGGGTCTATCGATCAGGTTAAGCTACACTGACTGTGCTTGGTTCATGGATGGGTGACAACCTTTACATACTACGACCCCTCCGTTCCTCGGAAAACACGTTAAGCCGTTGGTTCTAATTCGTGGATCATTGACAATCGTTATGGGTCGTGAGAAGCCCGAAAGTCTGTCAACCAGTCTTACTAAGAGATATCGCATTACCCAGTAACTGGGTTGTGGAGGTCAGATAGGCAGTCGCTCCATGTAAAATACTGGTATTCAGCCCGACATAGTTGGAAAAAGGATGTGTGTGGAACTATCCAATAACATCGCTTCTATTGGTGGTCGCTGTTATTGGTTAGTTGTATGCACATTCCTCGATACGCATTCTCGCTGATCGATTGAATCGTTGAGCTCCCTAAGTCTTGACTGACTTGAGCTGCACGATTACTGATAAATGCGTGCACTGACTGGACAGGTCCTCTCAATCTGTGTGGTTCTTTCCTCAAAAGACTATTTCAGATACCAATCTACATGGTCTTCACATGATCTGACCAAGTGTCTGGACTTTAAAAGAGACTGTGACCTCTTTATTTTGTTTCGGCCTTTCATCTCAGAGTAGTCAGATAGGAAACGCCGACCTCATATATTTTAAGAAATATGATTTTTTTATTTTTATTTTATTTATTGGGGAAAACAAACAATTACACATTAAGAATTACAAAAGGATAGGGTACAGAAATTATACAAATGTGAAATCAACCACGTTCTCCACAGATACACAATGAGACAATTTGGTAAATTTTAAGACTAGCGTTGTAAACAATAAAAAAGAGGAATATTAATAGTAAAGTATCAATAAAACATAAAGCTGTAAATATAAGTAGTGTCGCATATGTGGAACAACAGTATCACATTATTTTTTCAATATGTTAAGTAACATGAGTCTAAACTTCCTATATGGTAAAGAAAGCAGATCCAAACTGCAGAAATTCTTATTAAAATTGCTCGTAAGGCGACGAAGAGGCGCACGCAAGCCGGCATTTGTACGACTGGAAGTAGTGGCAAATACAGGTCTTGCGCGCACCTCGCGTCCATGGCATGTTGTGGGAACTATATAACACAGCTTGTTACCAATGTCTAAGCAATCATAAGAGTTATTGATTGACGTGTAAAAGTCTTTGAACAAACCTACTTACAGAAATAAATCATTTATCATTTTATCATTTATCATTTTATCATTTATCATTTTATCATTTATCATTTTATCATTTATCATTTTATCATTTATCATTTTATCATTTATCTCTCGTGGAAACGCACCCTAATGCTTGCTGCTTGCTTGTTTACGCATAGTCTCGTTTCAGGGCAAACAAGTGCGTTAGCAAAATGTATTTTACTCTCTACAGTGACTAATCGACTAATTGAAACGATCCATCTGGATACAACACATCGTTTACTACACGAGCGCAATCAGATCAAAATCAATCAAACGTTATTACATAATTGGATGCTCAATTATATTTAATTTAACAAATAAATGTGTCGTTTCTGAAGGTCGTATTCGAATATGACCCCTCTTGACTAGTGCGTATGTTTAAAACTAACACATACATAACATCACGCCTGTATTTATCATAATCAGCGTACGTTACACGCTGATTATGATAAATACAGGCGTGATGTTATGTATGTGTTAGTTCCCACTGCTGAGAGACAGGCCTTCTCTCTGTAGTGGGCCAGAATAAACCACGACGGCTTAGTTCGGGTTGGTTGATGTGTCGGCATCTACAGCGCCACATGCGAGCTACGCGTCACACTGACGTCACGCAAAATCCTGCATCGCGCAAGCAGAGTTTACCGTGTAACTAGCATATATACAATGCCCCGACATCAACCGTCGGGCAGTTGCCCAGCAGACACGACATCCGTCTGGTCGGAGGATCCTCCCTTTTCTATGGAGGTATGAGTGAACTTTACACCCTGTTCCTCATACCTATAAAGATGTCACAAGTCTTCAAATTTTTAGTACTAGGATATATCGGTTTCTTCACTAAGTTCCTTCACAGCTTTTAAAGCAGTGATGAAATAAATTACACAAAGTGTCTCAAAGTAAACCTAATTCAAAATGATTAAGATATTTTTGCCAAGTAAGAAATATAAATTGGCAATAACTCAAGAACGTATTAAATATAATAACTGTAAGTAAATACAGTATCATACAATATCTCCGAAACCATAATAAAGTATTAGGTATATAAGGTATAGAATTTCTACGAAAACTCCTTATTCCTCAGCTACTGCTGAGAATAGAGGAGTTTTCGTAGAAATTCCTTCACAAAATTTATTATTAGTTTCGGACAAAACCGCGGCTTCACCGACTCGGTTTATTGGATGATTTCACAAAAGGGTAAAGCAATTATAATTTTAAGTTACTTTGGGTATTTAAGTTAGAATTTAGGATTATACAAGCTAAGTTTTTGTTTACCATAAAATTGAAAAGGAGTGATTATACTCATCATTATGAACGACTTTTATAAATCAACAATGTGTGTTCACGCTCAATTGTAGATCATTCACCAACATCTACCGAACACCAAGGGTTTATTTATAAACGTTGCTTATAGATAAGAGGTTCTTAAATGTAGAAAAAAAAATGTTTAAACAGTCACTAATCTCTACTTTATTTTAAACAAACTTTATAAATAAAGAGGTTTAAGTCCAGTAAACTAATATATGTACTAGTATCTAGCCAGTATAAATAAATCGAAAAAAGTTCGCGCAAAACTTTATGAGCCCTCTGAACGTAGGCCCGAGAACGAAAACGCGCATGGTACAGTTGAGTGACAGTCAGAGTTCCCTCGGACACCTATATGATGCATACTGCGCAGCCACTCGCGTGCAACTTCCGAGAGCTCATAAAGTTTTGCGTGAACTGTATTTTTATAATCAAACTTTTTGGGGACTGAAGCTTTAATGTCCTAAGGTACAGGACAAGAGACACACAATAACGGCTATACAAACACAGAACGTTTTTTGACACTTCAATGTGAAATACTTGTGAAAACGACAGATTTTCAAGACGGCCGTTTTAATATGACGGAACCGCTTTCCTTGAAAACTGTAGCTTTATTATCGTTTGATCGTCGTGATGGCCCTGTGGTTAAGGCCTCGCTTCTCATGCATGAGCTTGTGGGTTCCAATCCGGGCAAGTACCAATTTGACTTTTACAATTCACGTACTTTCTAAAGTTTGTATCTTGGATCAATGATATCGGTGAAGGAAGACGTCGTGAGGAAACCTGAACTTATAGTTAATATAAGTCTGAAATCGCCAACCCGTCTTGAGCAAGCGTGGTGATCAATGCTCGTGCCTTCTCCGTCTGAGAACAGGTCGTTGGCCTAGTTAGGGACAATATAGCCTGGTATTATGATTATTAATTATCGTTCATTTACTCTGTTCAACCACTCACAATAGCCCCAGATTACGACAACAATCCATTTTATTACTTAACCATTTCAACGCTCATCGCTGCCTCACTTCGGAATTGATTAAAACCTCATCATTGAAAACCGTCAATGTAAACAAATTGTCTACAATTATTCAAGTCGGTATAGTTTGGAGGGGATTATCAACAAATCCGCGCCCCTTAATAATTACTTTACTTTATTTATTTATTTATTAATAACCAAATTAATTATATTTACAGTTTGCACCACACATACATGTTATCAGTCAATACTAGCAATTACACATTCAATCATAAAATTAGGTTAAATTACATAAAAGTAGACAAAATTAGATAAAAATGAGATAAAAGTGGGTAATATTAGATAAAATTAGATAAAATTTGTGTTTTTTTTAAATAGAATTTTGACAAAATTGGAATAAAATTATTAATAACATATTACTGCAAGGAGATTGCACTAGGAGTAGCAATGGACTCCAGGTATCAAGTAGTAGTGTTCAGGAATCTCAGTTCAGTAGGTACTCGCGAAGACATCTGAGGATTCCTCATAAAGCAAAATTTTGTTAATATGGGTGAGGGCAAGGTACAATGGACTGGTCTTAAGTGTTATGGTATTCGATTGAGATATTGAGAATAGAGGTCATTGGCGAGGAGGGCGAAGAGTGTGTCTAATAGGTGGTTGGATGTTAAATGCGATGTACTGTAGTAAAGAGGAATTGAAGTGGGTAGCACGAATAAGGCGGATGAAATATTTTACTTATCCTCTTCTGTGGATAAATGTTTAAACAATGTCAGAAAAGCTTGCGTTTTATTTCTTTTCCATTTTGTTTGATGAAATGTTAATTAAGTTGCGAGTTTTCCTTGTTTAAAAAAAGATGTGTCGATCTTTACAACGTGAAGTAATTCATTACTTACAGTCGGCCTCCGACAGATGTACATATCATCGACAAGAATTCATTTAATTTTCTACAATTTGTGTTGTTTGCCTTTGTTATAATTGTACCCATACGAAAATGGGCGGCCGCCATATTGGATTTAAATTTCTTTTTTTTGCCGCAAAAAAGAGAATATTAAAATCAAAGATGGCGGCCTTATTAGTACTACCGAAATCAATGAAAATAACATGATAAAAATGTTGACGATAAAAAAAAACTTGCCTGCTACTTTAGTAAAACTAAAAATAGTACTAAATACTGAACATTCTCTCCAATAAGAATAGAAATAAATGTAAAATTCTGTCATTTTCAAATGAAAACCTATAAATTTTATAGCAGTGATACCACGGTTATTGGAATTCATTATTATGTACAGTTATTAATTATTCTGTTGGGGCTACTTTATCAATTGGTTTATGGGCACTGAATATATTAAAAGCCTCGGATTTTGATTCTCTTGGCCAAACAATGGATTGAAATAACTGTTAGATTTATTATAGTTTAATGTACCGTTTCACTGTAAATAGCGTTTCAGGTAAAACTGTTTCAATTTTTAAATAATTATGAAAACAGAAAATAATTAAGAGCGATAAACATACCTATAATATAAAAAATAAAAATAAATTCTCTCAAACGGTTACATAAAAAAGGATTGTGTGATTTATGAAACCACGGTAAAAGTGAAACATTTTTTCACATTATAGACGTTTAACTAAAAACCTCCTTCCTTTCACTTTATCCCTACTCCGCGGCCGACCGTCACGCGACATGCAACACACAGACGAAAAAGTTTGAGACGATGTAATAAAAGTTTCACTTTAAAAAAAAAACGGTACGGTAAGGTTATTTTTTAAATATTTTGCTTGCTTTTTAAGCTATTATTTTTCCCGTGATATAAAAAGAGCGCTATGGTGGATCAGCTGATACGGCCGCAACTTCTTAGGAGTAGGGGGTTCGAACCCAGGCAGGAACTTTGCGTAAATTATTCGATCATTTAACATCGTGATTAAACCAACATGTCGTAGATCCAAAAAATCGGAGACAGTTGACATCCACTAAGCTGCATAGGGCCTGTGTGCTAGATTATGGCCCATTTTCTCTGTCAGAGAGAAGGCGTGTGTCCCAGCAGTGGGCTATAACCTGATTAAGCTATGGCAAACAAGCGACAACATGCAAGCGTGATGATCAATGCTCTTTCCTTCTCCCTCTAAGAAGAGGTATTATAAAGCTTTTAAGTTATTAACATCCACCTACTCAAGAAGATTTTAAAATCTTTGTCAAGACTCTATAAATATACCACTAAGCCGTGCCAAATCAACCTATAGCAGTCCACTCCCAGCAGTGGACTGTTATAGCTACCTTAGAAATTACGTACATCGGTAAAGGAAAACATCTTGAGGAATACTAGACTAATCTATATATATCATCTATATATATAAAAATGAATCCCTATTTCCCTTGGTCACGCCATCACGCATGAACGGCTGGACTGATTTCACAATTTTTTATTTTTGTTGTGTTCTTTATTGTCAGGAGAAGGATCTTATGAAATAAAAAAATAAGGAAGTTGATCGGAACGTTACAAAATTTAAGAAAACTTAACGCCAATATTAATTTTACACAACTGTCAGTTGTTTGAAATAACTGTCAGCGATTGACAGAATGTGCGCTGCAAATATCGTCTAGCACAGATGGATCGGTTGATAAATGAGTCGATAGTTTTAGTTTTAGTCAATAGTCAAAACTAAAACTAAACAGAAGAACTGAACATAGTTAAGACAGGACAACGTCTGTTGGGTCAGCTTGCAGTTAATACAAGTCTGAAATTGCCAACCCGTTTTGAGCAAGCGTGGTGATCAATCCTCGTGCCTTCTCAGTATGAGAAGAGGCCGTTGATCTACAGTGGAACAATAATAAGCTGGTATTATTATAATTATATCGCACTACTACACTTCATCAGTAGATTAAGTATTTACTTGGGTTTAAAGAACTTTATTTCTCATAAGAACTTAGAATGACAGTTCGTTTATAATGAGATACATGAGTGAATAAATACCCAAACCTACTTAAATACCACATATAATAGCCCACTAACACGTACGGCAAGGCAATATAATGATAGGTCCAACTTCAAAGATTACCCTATTGATATTTTCTCCATGAGTTTCGCTTCATACAGACGTTCCCTATTTAAACGGTGCGAACAGTGCAAGTCTATACAGCTCAAATTGGTTAGTTTTGTAGTGTTCTAGTTTTATGTCTTCTAGACACACTTTATTTTTGTTTCCTTTGTCTCTAATATTTCATATGGTTAATGTCATGCATACCTGTTATTTGCATGGTTACTGTAATGCCAATTTTAGTTGTTACTTTTATTTGAATTCTAAGTGACTGTACTGTTGGTGTGCTTATTCTAAATAAATAAATAAATAACAAAGTAGAATGAAAAAGTAAAGAAACAGCGGGAAGAGAAAGTGCACCTGTGTCTGCGCACACACTTGTGCAGGAGTGGTCTGGAGGACTTTATATATATATATGTATATATATACCTACAGAAATGAAACAATTCAAATGAAATTTCTGCCAAATAATTAAACCAGCACTTATTCAAAGGTGGTAAAAAGGCTTGAATAAAACATTAATTGCTGTAGCAACATTAAAATAAATCATACTACAATAATTTTCGTACTGCAGAACCCCGCTAAGGTTATTCTTTCGAAAACCATAGTAAGAAAAAATACTGGCTATTACAATAGAATTGTTACCACATTTTCAATTACCTATATATTATCCTGGTCCTTTTTACGACCACCGATGACTTTTTCCTACATTTATAGTACGGCCCATACCGAAGTTCAGAATTTATGTTCTAAGTAACAACATATTGTAAAACAATTGCTAAAATATTGGACAGTATGCTTGATTCGTGCTTGGAAAATCATCTATGCTTGCATGATGCACAATTTGGGTTTCAACCTAAACTTTCAACGGAAAGTGCAATCCTAAGCCTCAAGAATACTGTTCAATATTACACTGATCGTAAAACGCCGGTATATGCCTGTTTCCTGGATCTTTCCAGAGCCTTTGACCTCGTGTCATACAATGTTCTTTGGAAGAAGTTGGGGGACAGGAATGTACCGGCTGAAGTTCGTAAAATCTTGCAGTATTGGTACGCGAACCAAACTAACAATGTTAAGTGGTCCAACACACTCTCTGTAACGTATGGGCTAGAGTGCGATGTGAGGCAGGGGGGGTTGACGTCTCCACGGCTCTTCAACCTATATTTGAATGACCTCATAGTCGAGCTCAGCAGCATGCGTGTCGGCTGTAGGGTTGGTGGTGTTAATATTAACAGTATCAGCTATGCGGACGACATGGTGCTGCTGGGCCCAACTGCAGGATCCATTGCAGAGATGTTGAGAGTATGCGAGGACTATGCCTCTGCACATGGGCTCGTGTAAAATGTAAAAAAATGTGAGTACATGGTCTTTAAGGCCGCCGGTAAATGCGAAGACTATGCACCTAATCTTACCCTAAATGGCATGAACATAAACGTCGGTAAGTATGTGCCCCAGATATTTAAATGTATTCATTTAAATATATGGGGCACATACTTACCGACGACCTTAAAGATAATGTAGCTAAAGAGAGGGGGCGCAGGGCATTGGCGGTCCGAGGTAATCTGGTGGCTCGTAGATTTTCCCGCTGTACCGACCAGGTCAAGATAACGCTATTTAAGGCATATTGTCAGGGTCTGTACGGGGAGGGTCTATGGACCAGCTTCACCAAAAGGTCGCTAGATGTCCTGCGCGTCCAATATAATAATATTTTCAGAATGCTCTTGAGACTGCCCCGGTTTTGTAGTGCGTCGGAAATGTTTGCACAGAATCGGACTGACGGCTGCCATGCCGTTATTCGAAAAAAAGTCGCATCATTAGTAACTAGAACTCGGGCCAGTAGCAACAGCATTCTGAAAACAGTGGCAGATAGTGTCTATTCTCCCATTGTGAGGCATTTTGTGGAGAGGATGGCCAGGTGAAAAACTTGTACCTTACTTGGTCATCTTCTGTGCAAAATGCTTCAATCTCAAACTCAATTTATAATAAGAATATTACTACTAACACTAGCTTTAAGGTATTACTAACATTATGGATCTTTGTTGTCCGAATAAAGAAATTTTATTAAAAAAAAAAAAAAAACATTTTAAAAGCGTAACTATGGAGTTTCTTGCCCTTTCTTCTCCATACGAAACTACCTTTTGGAAAGGGGCATTTAGAATCAATTCTATTGTCTTGTAAATTTTGACGTTCAAAAGTAGATTTAAGTGGTCTCATCATTGCAGCCGAAAGACGTCCACTGGTAGACCTTTAATGGTCTTATAGAGGTATGAGGAACAGAGTGTAAATTTCACTCATCCTCCATAGAAAAGAGAAGGCCCTCCGACCAGACAGGTGTCGTGTCTGGTGGGCAACTGCCCCGAAGCTTTGTGTCGGGACGTTGTATACATGTGTGCTAGTTGCGCGGTAAACTCTGCTTGCGCGATGCAGAATTTTACGTGACGTCAGTGTGATGCGTAGCTCGCATGTGGCGATGTAGATGCTGCTACAGTCTACTTAACTTAAATAATTTGACTTTGACTTTGACTATGACCACACGTGGTAATGCCCACACTGAAGTTCAGAATTTAAGTATATTATTATGAGATAAATCCCTGAATACAATTATTTACCTACTCCTTCTTTTGTTTTAGCTCCAATACCCGTATGGTCGTAAAAGTCCCATATTAACTTACTAGTAACACAATAAGTTATTAGGGTTTATTTCATCAATTTTTGTTTCAAAACTTTGTGATGTATTTTTGCAGTGGAAAAGGGCCTTGCGTACCTTTTTACTTTCTATTTTTTAACTGTAAACTTTAAAAAAAAATATAATTATGAGTTATACTTTTAAAAATATAACGCAATAAGGCCACTCCATTGCCATTTGGATGACTTTCAGGCTTCCAATGAAGCCCTTTGTTAGCGACCATGTTTCAATACCATAGGTCATCACGGACAACACGCACTGGTCCAAGTCTTTCAGACGGACATAAATAATAAGAAAATGACTAGCATTATTTAAGTACAATAATAAAGCCAAAGAAAATAAAGAATACAGAGGAGTAATACTAAATTTTTGACAAAAAACCATTAGCCACTTCAAACTTCTGTTCGCATTAAAAAACATAGCCATTGAAAATATCGTGTATAAACTAAGTGCGCCTGACGACTTCCGAAAGCTTCAACTAATAAAGGACACCCGGCTCCTCCCAGCTAATGTACATAAATCTGAGATTATTAATTTCTTCGAGGGCAGCAAAGTTTGTCTCGAAGTTATTGCTGAAGATTTCGCTATTATGTTGAATTTGTTTTAGTTGTTTCGTCTTCATTTTGTGTAATTCCAGGTTTGGCCGGTTCCTGGCAAAGGATTTTTTTTTCTTTTTTTTTTACAAGTATCTTTTGGTGCTCGAATAACGTTGTAATGGAGGCGCTGTTGGTAAACATTCGTGCCATTCAGAAAACAAGATGGCGGCATTAGTTCCGATTTTAGCCACGCGCCAAAGATCGTTGTACAGCTATACCTAAAACAAAGAACTTCAGAATGCAAGTGCAATTACACGGTGAAAAGCTTTGATGCAGCCTGCAACATGGTTTTCCACACTGTCTATTATGTTTCAGCTAAGGCGGGCCTCTAACACTTATAATAAGCTACCGCAGTATTTTTATTTTACAATATGATTTAATCAGCCCTTGCACTCAAACGATCCATTATTTTCACGCAATAACATTGACGGATCTTTAAGCTTGAATTTTTTCGCCTAAGCAAGATTTGAGCAATAATTAACCTACACCGTGCAATTAAAATATGGTGCAATAAAAATTAAACTCGCTCAAACTTTTGTTCAACCATTGCACAATCTGCAATATAACCCACGGTCAAAAACATTGCGCAAATCGTGATATTGTGCAATATAACCCACGGTCAAAAACATTGCGCAAATCGTGATATTGTGCAATATAATTGATCGTGTAGGAAACGCCATACGTTTTTCTTGTCAATTATTATTGACACCAATAGGTACGATGACATTTAATTTTTAAAAAAATTGTTTGCAAAAAGGTAGACAATAATATTATAAAAAGACTTTTTTACAAAAAAAAACAACCGACTTCAAAAAAAAAACACTAAAAGGTGAAAAATAACTTTAATTTCGGAAGTCGGTGTCTTTGGATCTGTATTTTAGTTTAAGGCCACCGACTTCCGAAATTAAAGTTATTTTTCACTTTGTAGTGTTTTTTTTTTGAAGTCGTTTGTTTTTTTTTGTAAAAAAGTTTTTTATTTTTCATTTTTTAGTGAGTCAGCTATTCATTTATCTAAGTTACAATAGCCTAATGTCAACTACTCATCGCCTTTTACAAAATATTCCTTTTCCCGATGCAGGGACGTTAATTGTTGAGGAGTTCTCCTGGTAAGAACCAAAGGAACTGGAGCTGATGATGAAGCCACCATCAGCACCATTTCACCATATTCATTGTGACGAGCATAAATTGCTTGCCAACCATATTAAAGTAATCGAATCGTAACCCGTGAAATACTTATAATTGAGTAGTTAGTACACTAGTTCCGGTGGCCACCTCTGGTCTTCATCATCGGTTCCACTTCACCGAAAGGTGCTTTCCGAGAGCAAATGCACGAGTTACATTAAAAAATACCCAAGACGCAATAGGAGTGCCTGTAAAATTTGAGGATTTCCCTTGATTTCCATGGGATCCCTTCATCAGATTCTGACTTGGTGACCATGGGACCACCTCGAGAGTATACCCTTTCAAACAAAATAAGAACTTTGCAAATCCGTCTATATATGACGGAGTTATGCCCGAACATACATAAAAAAATATATATATAAACATCCGAATTGATAACCTTTTTGAAGTCGGTTAAAAAGACAGAACCACCTCGGTAGTCTAGTGATAAAAAAATATGTATTTTTAAAAGCGAATCATTTTTAATATAATTACTATGATAATACAAAACTTCTTTAAAAAAAAATATTGTCTGTAAAGTCGGTTTACGGATGATAATTTTACGTGAAAACGTTCTAAGGAGTGGAAGAGAGATAGATGCGTCACAAACCGAACGGTTAGGCCGATTGTGCCTCTCTATCGCTTCTTCCGCGCTCTGGCTTGCACGCTCGGCTCAGGCGGAACGTGACAATGAGTCATGCTTTTTCGTGCGTGCAGCCGGTGTTCATCGATTTATAAGAAGTTATCACGTCAAAAAAAAGCAAGGTTTTGTTGTCGTTCGAATAAAACATTTATTTATTTAACATTTTATTACATGGAAATGATTTTTCTAATTTGTAAGATTTTCCGTGGACTTATCCATAATACTTTGTCATTGGATTACCGTTATAATATCCTTCCATGTCAATATCATCTTGCTCGTCTTCGTAATAAAAGTTCACCCGATCATCTGGCACCTGACGCCTGAACTTATTATATTTACAATCATGACCATCACCGTGGTAGAAATGAATGTATGAGTAATCCCCTAAAAAAAATATCTGTCACATTAATAATAAGCCAGATAACCATGATAGTAAGAAAAATACCTTATGAATTTTGTATTCTAGCTTGGTTGTGAGGTAAAAGTATCAAAAATCCACTTTAATTATTAAATAATATTTTTGAGAGCAGCGGTGGCCCAATAGTAGTGGTATCGACTTCGATTTGTAGGTCGACCTTTCGAACCCAGACAGGCACTTTATATTTCACCACGACTGCTCCCAAAACGGTGAAAGAAATATCGTTATGAAACATGGAAGACCACCTCCGCACTGGGACCGCGTGGTGGGTTACGGTCCATTTCCTCTCACTGGGAGAGGCCGGTGTCCCAGCAGTGGGAACATTATAGGCTGATTATGCTATGCTTATGCTAATATTTTTGGGAAATAACTGCGTTAAAATAAAGCTATTAGTCACGTGACATTGAACGCGAGTCAGAGCTTGTGCTCTGATTCGCGCACGTCCCTTCTTGCAGACGACTTTCTTTCAAATGATATACTACAAATGGTGAAACGTGTGGAAGAAAGGAAAAACGCTGATTGGTAGTGTGTCCCTCTCGCAGAACGTGGTCTACTAAATTAGAAGTACTCAGTTGTTTTGTGCCAATGACTGACAAAATGCTTCTTCTTTGAATATTATTATTTTAATACTTAAAAACGTTGTTAATTGATAAAACATGGTAAAACATAAAAATCTGATCCAAGTACTTTAATAGCACCTTATAGAGAATATTTTTTGCTGCCGTTGCAATCAGGGTTGAATCCGAAACTATGGGTAGTAGATTCCGGGCTCAGGCCAAAGCGTTAATAAAAAAAACTAAACATGTTGTTTTATTCCCCATTAAAATTGAGGTCCTGGTTCCTTTGATCACTTTCTTCTGCAATCCTTATTTTCGAAATTTGCCCTGATGTCCCATCTGAAAAATCACTCTGTATAAACTGACTTAACTCGGGTCCGACTATGTCGCCATGCAAAATTTCGTTTGGTTTCTAACAATTTTATAAAGTTTCTTTAATGGCCGCCGCAAAAAGAAGGCACCAATTTTGGTAATTGGAAGTTATTAAGCAGCTGGGCTACAAATCGCCCAAACCCGGCTGCTTAGCAATAACTTGAAACTGTTGTAGGTCCTTTTTTTTTTTTTGGTTGCGTTTTCAAACCCACCCTTGTTCCTTCAGTTGCCTGTGCGACAGGGCCACGGTAACTTTTTTTAACTTCTATTTTTTTTGTGTACGCTGTCCCACTTAGTGCAAAAGCCTCTCATCTCCCTCCTCTCCTTCCATTTTTCCCGTGTCCGCGCGTCCTCCTTTCAGCTTGGACGGCACCTATCAAGGTCGATGTTGTACTACGATAAACCATAAAAATCAGTCCGACCTAAGATATACCATTCTATATAGGATGATTTTGCGTGGGGACATCAGGGCGAAATTTTAAATGTGGATAGTAGCGCGTAAAACTTACATTTATCTCTTTCAACATTTCCGAAAATTCCTTCATATGGTTTCCAAGGTTCATCTCTCACTCGATGCCTGCAATTCTCAAGTTCCAGTTGGCATTTGTTTGCAAAGTTTATCCAATATCCATTCTGATAAGCACAAACTGTGTGAAAATATGACCTGCAAAAATAAAGTTACAATTGAGAGTGAAAATTAATCTTTCATGTCCTAAAAAGAATAACATCATTTCAATTATTTAATTTACATGCACTTGAATTGTCAAGAAGTCAGACAGCAAGGAAGATGAAGCTAGCTGCCCATTCCAAAGCAAAGTAGGTTCCCTTGTTACCCAATCAATTGCGTGACACTGTTATGTGTTTTGGAATACATTCGGTCTTATTACAAAACAAGGTTTTTCTTTAGACATGGTTTAAACGATCGAGCCCGTTTTTGAAATAAGAACCTAAACTAAAATCGAAATACAGTTCCGTTTACAAATCTGACAACTTAGTCCGGTTTAAGGTTGTTAATTTTATATTAAGAACTTTAATTAAGTCGGCTTAGAGTTCGAAATACAAACAGTATAGCAGTGTTTTATAATAAGACGGGTTACGAATAATCATTATCTAATAATAATAATAATCATAATCAAACTTATTTTTGTAGTCGATAAATAAATCAATATCCTACTAATATTATAAATGTGAAAGTTTGTGAGGATGGATGGATGGATAGATGGATGGTTGGATGGACGCAAAAACGACTGAACGGATTTGGATGGAATTTGGAACACAGATATTTTATAACCTGGATTAACATGTAGGATACTTTTTTATCCCGATAGTACGTTCCCGTGGGATAATTTCCGACATCCACGCGGGCGAAGCCGCGGGCAAAAGCTAGTGTTTAATACGGAACCAAGGACTGTGTGCGGTCCGATACGCACTTGACCTGTACGTATTCTCAAACCTAATCTGTGCCTAAGACATAAAGCAAGAATACTATTGAATAGATAACCCTTTATTTTTCACTTTTTAGTAGGTCAGTTATTTATTTATCTAAGTTACAATAGCCTTATTTCAACTGCTTATCACCTTTTACAAAACATT
Organism: Griposia aprilina; assembly: GCA_916610205.1. Classification (NCBI taxonomy): domain Eukaryota; kingdom Metazoa; phylum Arthropoda; class Insecta; order Lepidoptera; family Noctuidae; genus Griposia; species Griposia aprilina. The sequence goes on along the minus strand of OU744305.1, from coordinate 7,345,652 downwards.
GCTTTTCCCGATGCAGGGACGTTAACTGTTGAGGAGTTCTCCTGGTAAAAACGAGAAGAACTGGAGCTGATGGGGAAGCCATCATTAGCTCCATTTCACCATATATATTGGGATGAGCTTAATTTGCTTAGCAACCATATTAAAGTAATCAAATCGCAACCACAATGAGCAGTTCCGGTGGCCACCTCTGGTCTTCATAATCAGTTCCACTTCCCCAAATGGTGCTTTCCGAGAGCAAATGCACGAGTTACTATAAAAAATACCCAAAACGCTATAGGTGTGCCTATAAAATTTGAGGATTTCCCTCGTTTTCCATGGGATCCCATCATCAGATCCTGACTTGGTGACAATGGGAACACGTCGAGGGCATACCCTTTCAAACAAGAAAATAATTTTCAAAATTGGTTCACAATTGACTGAGAAATCGGTGAACATACATAAAAAAAAAACACATACATACAGCCGAACATATAACCTCCTCCTTTTTGGAAGTCGGTTAAAAAACAAAGAAAAGAAAAAAGAAGTATAAATATAAATTTAAATTATAAGATTGAACCATATCTCGGAAAAAAATAAAGTTAAGAGTTACATGGTAATCATTGAAGTTCATAATATAATATTATTATTTTATTTGCATACCCGTCTCTGATACATCTCGTATGCCAATACCAACAATCATAATAATTGTCGTAAATCTTTGTACTCAGGTTCTTTATGAGGTCATAATCCACTCCTTCGAATACTAAGGGGACTGAGACTGTTATAAAAGGCATTGGTGGGACCTTCATCAATTTCGACAGTGTTTCCACAAGATCACCCGCATCCGCTCCAGCTACGCCTTCTTCATCGTTTTCTCGATTGTCCTGCCGATTAATCTGGCAATTTGAAAGGCGGACTGAAACGTCACATAATAATTTTTGCACATTAAAGTTATACTAACACACATCATTTGCCTTTTCTCAACTATGTTCGGTTCCATTTCCAGTCTAACGAAAGAAGGTCAATAACAGTATTTTTCACGGAGGATCTATCCACCACAATCCAGTTACTGGGTGACACGATACCATTTGGTAACACTGGTTGTCGGACTTTCGGGTTTCTTACTACCCGTAACGACCTACAAAGATCTACGAATGATAGCTGGGACTGACAGCTTATCTTGCTTTCCGAGGCGTGGTAGGGTCTCGAAATAATGTTCACTAATCCACGGACCGACCGCGGCATAAGTAGCTTAACCTTGATCTATCGACCCTTGGGACTGTGTCATAGCCATAAGCTCCTTGATAAACTAAAGCTATACTGCATTCAATCAGAAGTCATATATGTATATTATATTACATTTGAACATACTAAAAACATTGGTAAATTGAGTATTCTTACCGTTAAAAGCATGAATAAACACAATCAAACAAAAAGAAAAATATGCATAATTTTTAAGAAACATTGTCAACACTATACCACATCAACTGAAAGATTAAGTTATCAACAAGAAATCGATGAATAAGAAGTTAATTAGTGGATTTTAATGAACTAATTATGATGACCTTAAATTCCTCATTAATATTGATTCTAATCTTCATAGCGAAACATTCATTTAAAACGGCTCTTGATATCATTGACAAAGTATGTCACTCACAAAATTCTAGAAAATGAGCGCTCAGTCCATCTTTCACCAGGTTGCCCGCGAAATTCAAATTTTCTTATATTTTTTGCAATTTGCAGGTCAGTGTCAGCTTGTATGTTGAACCAAATATGATTCACGACCGTGACAAGGATGTATTAACAGAGTTATAATCATTAAAATCGTCAACACAACTCTCTAAGTACATATAATTCCATTAAATGACTATTTCAACCACCCCCCACCCACTCCTTCTTTGGAAGCACTGGCAGGTACGGCGAGAGTTTGATCGCCGTCTTCATCTAAATTGGTCCCGTCTGTATTCGAAGCACTAAGACGACTAGCAAAAGCACCTGAAGGCTCACCAGCATCGTCAGAGTTTTCGTCATTGCAATCTGTATGAGAAACAAGTGGATAATTATACGTGACGACATATACCTCTGCCTATTCTATCATTCATCACGCATACAAGGCCCTCACACAAAAATACTCTTTCAAAACCCAAATTAAAGTACTTGGCTTTCAAAAGTATGCATACACCTTCACAGATTATATCTCACTCGTACTCGTACTTGAACTTGTACAAGTTTACTCGTTCAAACCGAACCCCTACGCACCTTCTCTCTGAGCCATCCTTTTTCTTGACCAAAATGACCGGGCTTGCGTACTCGACATTTGACTCCCTAATAATCTTTTTGTCTAATAGATCCTGACATAATTATCTCGAGAACCTAAGTTTCTCTTCATATGACAAACGATACGGATGGTATGCTACAAGTACGTCACTTGTTAAGCTGATGCGCATTTTGCCAGTATTCATGGTAGAGGTAGCTGTACCGAATATTAAATATGGACAGAATTAATCTACCACAGCCATCAACTTAGCAAATTCCGCAACTTTGAGAAGCGTATTTATTTTGTCAGACATGCTGACACTCACAGCGGTTACTTTTAGTACCCTATCTGGTATATGAACCAGGTAATGTCCATGGTTCGTGCGAATAAACTTGACACCATCGCGATTCAGTACGTCAGTCCCTATGATAATGGGCGTATTCATACACGATGCGGGTACTATGACAAAATCTACTTTAAGCGCGATATTACTAAACTCGGCAGTTGAAGTGATGTATTCGCGAGCAACAATCTCTTTATCGCTTATTTCTTTCAAAGAACGTTAAAATCTTTAAGCAAACCGGAAAAGTAATTGACTACTGCTGACGATATCAAGAATACATTGATTGCAACACTATCTATAAGAATTTCAACCGGTATACCCTGTATCACGGCTGTACTTACATCGTTGTTATCCTTCGCGTTTGAAAGTTCGCTACGCAAGTTAACTTTACGTAGACTGCTACTGTTACTTTGAGACTCAGATCAAGCTTTAGCGAAATGGTCACTCTTCTTCTAATTTTTTTATTTTATTTTTTTAAACGTTATCCCACACTAGGAATTTCTCCTGTATTGTGGGTGCGTTTGCAAACATTCAAACTCACATACACACACAGCCAGACCCGGAACAACTACTTGTAGGTCATACAAATATTTGTTCCGTACGGGAATCGAAGCCACGACACGCAGCGCAGCAGTCAATCGCATAACCACTGCGCCAACCATGCCGTCCTCTTTACGCCCTACCTTCTTACAGAAAGAACAGATGGGTTTAGCATTACTATTACTACCGGCAGTAACATTATGCTTCTTGAAGCACTTATCTTTATAATGCACTCTCTGGCCGCATTGAATACATTTGTTTTCCAATCTACTAGGACCATTAATATTACGCCTTTTAGTCTTAATACTGGATGATGCAGGTTTATCGGAGTTACTATGATCAAACTTACGAATAGGCTTTACATAAGTAACTAAAAAGAAAACTAGATTTTTCTGTCGTTAGGTCAGCATTGGTAGCCGGTGCGCGTACTTGTTCATCGCTGATACCGTGAATCACTATTTGAACCGTATTAAGTTCTTCGCTTAACCCTTTCACTACACGTAATCTTAATAATGAACGACAGGCATACTCTGCGTATGACGAAAAGTTGTCGGACGTGGTGTTTAAAATAACCTCATGAAGAGTTTGGGCATAATTTATATTTTACGGACATAACGACTTAAATTCCTTAACGAAATTGGACCATGAGCAATCACCTTCTAAACAGCGAGCCACACGCGAGAAACACTCGAGATCAACCCAATAGTGCACATGCCTAGCCCTGTCAACTTCGTTACACACCTAAAAAAAAAAATTAAAATAAAACATACAACTTCTCTGTTCATGCTGTAAGATTATGGAACGCACTCCCGCCTAGCATTCGAGATTTAAAATCTATTTCTCATTTCAAATACCGAGTAAAAGAGCATTACCTACTTTTCCATTTAACTGTGAGAATTTATATATTTATACATACGTTTATTTATTTTAGCATTATGTATTTATTTAAGTATAATATATGTTATTGTTATTTATTTTTGTATTATATGTAAGTATATTTAATATTCTAGTTTAAGACGTCTCCAATCAAATTCTTCTCTTCTTGTTTTTCTTTTTTTTTTCTTGTTTTTCGCAGGTCTGCTGGAAGAAATTTCTTAAGAAATAAGCAGTACCTTTGTACTTAATACTAATATGCCGTATCTGTATCTATTTTACTGTGTGTACATAAATAATAAAATAAATAAATAAATAAATATAATAAAATAACGGCAAAATTATTTATAGCTGGAACAAAAGTTGAAACGTAAATAATTTGTACACTTATTAATTGTTACACACCCCTAACGCGTGCACAAGCGCTTTGGTCGTGCAAACATTATTTTTATCTAACAGAGGTGTACTGTCAGGTATTGATGGCGTAACACGCGAACCATTAGCAGTGTTTTCTTCTATAGTAGTCGGTCGCGACATAATAGTGGCTAACACATTTTTCACGGAAACATCATAAGGGTAGGATCATGATCTACTATGATGACGATGTGAATTGACCGTACGTGACCTAGACCTTTCACGCGAACGATGATTGTGCCCGTTACGCGAGCGACTTTCACGGCGACGTGATCATGAACGAGTTCTATCGTTACGTGAAAGCGAGTGATTCCTGTCACGACGTGAATGCGAACGAGCTCTACTACGGCGAGACGGTGAACGAGTTCTATCTTGAGGCAATCGTGAACCATGCTTACTGTCTTGTCGCGTTTCACTGCGACAGGTACGCCCAGTCCCAGGGCGAGTTGGCGTCCTAACTAGCTTTTCACGTGACCTTGGCGGACGTGGCATTCTTATTTGAAATTAACGGCTGTTTGTATAGGTATCAAAGCTAATAATTGTGAGCAAAAAAGTTAAATCCCACTTCTGATTTTAGCGATCAGAAGGGAAAAACAAATAAAAAAACACAATTTCAAACAACCTAAAACTAATTTACTTCAAAATACGCTTAATTTAATAAAAGAAAAACAGTCAAAATTTGAGTAATCAATAACAACCGTTAATTTTCAAAACAAAAACTACTATAAATAAATTACGTAACGAACATACTGGAAAGTAGCGTAGGTACATACACCCTTACCATTCGACGACTGAGCAACAAAAATAAGCCCGCAGTCTTTTTTTTGTATGGCATCTCGTAGTTGACCTTGAGAGGTAGTGACAACTTAACCGGACTATCCTGTGGCTGCCTTACGCGAATTCAGAGCCTCCAGCCAGGGGTGAATATCTTACATTACTAAGCGACTGCACGCTAAAGGCCCTGTGACGTACGGACCTGGGCTTACAGCAACTTCGGCATTGTTGGAGGAAGGACAGTAATATGGGACAGGCTGGATCGCATTTGGATGTTTATTATTGTCAATGAAATTTAAAGCTACAGGCTCAGATACTGCGCGGGTTGGCACTTTGTCGAGCAAGTGCCAGCCCGCGGTCGTCGTGAAGGACCTCGGCGGCGATGTCAGAATGGTGGTTGTTTCTTGTTTTTGTATACTGTACTGGTGGTCATCGGGTTATGTGGTCATCGGGTGAGGTGAGCCCGCACTCGATCGAGCGGTCGCTTCTATAAGAATCGGTGGGTACCGCCACTACCAACAATGAGTTCGGCTTATAATATGAATAAATACCTTCTACGAATACGAACATGCACAATGTTATGTAATAGCCTCGCTGTTTCTGACAAAGGGGTCTGCTAGAATATTAATTATTTATTGCATCTTCCCCACCTCTTTAATGACAACACCAAAGTATATTAATAATTCAGCTCTGGGATCTTCGTTCCTTTTCGCACAAACATGGTAATATAAAAAAATACCTAGGTCAATTGGTCACGGTCACCACTGACCTTAAAGATAATGCTGATATTAAAACAGAACAGAGGACTCTGTCCGTATGTGCGAATATGATAGCTCGCAGAATTGCACGTTGTACTGCAAACGTAAAGGTGGCGCTCCTTAGAGCATTCTGTACCACCTTCTACACATGCAGCTTGTAGGAGAAGTATTCGCAAGCGTCGTATGGAGCCCTTCGTGTCCATTTAAATAACGCGGTCAGAAAACTGATGGGGTTAACATGGCTTTACATGCTGTCAGTTACATTTGTGTCACCGTATCGTGTTGTTTACTGCCACCTAATTATTAAGGATTATGTTTATGTTACTCTCGAAATAAACATTTTACAATTTTAATTTTGAATTAATCTTTATTTTGATACCCAACATGGTCATGAATAAAACAATTGTTATTCATGACAAAATTTGGTATAACATTTTTTTTTCACTAACGCCACTAAGACAAATCTATGGGCAACTCATTATAATATGTTGAAATCAATTAAACCATTTAGGATACAGAGCGTGCCAAAGAAACGGACATACAAACATGCATGCATTCATACATAAATCACTCGAAAAACATTATCTTCTGGGCAGTTAGCTAATAATGAAAATATGACTGGAAGTAGGAACATAACATAACCTCACGCCTGTAATTCTCAAAGGGTTTGGCAGAGGTGTACCTATGTTTAAGTCCCATGTAATAGGGGGCGAGAGTATTGCCATCAACTGTGACAAATTTCTGATGATAAAACCTAATAACACTGCCCGGTCTGGGAATCGAACCCTGGGCTGCAAGCGCAGGAGTAGCGCTTGCAACAACTAGACCAACGAGGCATTGGAAGTAGGAAGTTTATAGTAATTGAAATACCAAATAAATTAATCATTGAAATGTATATTACTAGCTACTATCCGCGTCTTTGTCCGCGTTTTTCACAGCCGCCACCCGCCCGCGTTGTTACTTCGTTTTAGAGCTTAGCGTTCTTTCTGACAATTTTTCTTTTTGCCTCGCTTCTGAGGGTCGTAGCGTGGTGTGAAATAGCCTATAAATTGCCTTAAGAATTGGGCTATCAAATGCAAAAATAATGTTTCAAATCCGACTGCTAACTGCAGAGATTAACGCATTCACAACAAAAAAAAAAAACAAAAAAAACTCTTTAGCTTTATTATATCGTCATAGTTTAAATCAAACTTTACAATTACCTCCTTACTAATAAACGTACTACACAAGTCAACAAAAAAAAACCTTTTTTTTGGGTTTGTTATTAAATGCTTATTTTCTGATTGTCTACATCGAAAAGTAACCAGAGGATCCATTTTTACCAAATAAAGTTTGCTTTTGTACTTTCGTAGAAAAACGAAAAAAAAAAAAAAAAATATGCTTCTTTGTGCTTTTTTCCTATATTTAAAGTTTAACCTTTATTGTTTTTGTAAATAAAAGTGGTTAACATATAAATTAAAGTTTTTTTTGCTTTTACATACTACTGAAACATAAAAAATAGAGATTTTCTTAAATTTTGAAATTTCGTTCTGGTAACTACAAAAGCAAACTTTATTACATAAAAGTATTTTTTTTTTCATTAGTTACACATAATTAATCAAAATCAGACACACAACTCGGACTCAGAAATTGTGTTGACTTGTGTTATATCAGGTGAATACTCGTAGTTACACAGATTTCTCTCTTTCACTCGTCAGTAATTTGACTTTCAAAAGAAGAAGACAAAGCGTTGTGTAACTATACATACGCTATACAACGTTTAGAACGAATCATATTATTCTATATTTTTAAACGGTTGCGTAATATTTTCCTTTTCAGCATCAAGACCACCAAGTTTAAAGTACCATATCACCGCTTGTCTTTCAGAATCGGTATGTCCTCCGTAATATTGACAACTGAAATGTTTGCCGTTGTGGTATATTTCATCTGTAAAATAAAAAAGTAAGTATATTTAATAATAATAAATTTTATTGAAACTAAAAACTAGTTTACAAAAACTCTGTGTTCGATAACAACTGCATTAGTAATACAGTGTCGCAGACATTAACGCCCAACTCCAAAAAGTCGGAAAAAAGCATAACTGAAAGACAAAAAAATTAATAAAAAAGAAAAAATTTAAATTAGACCTTAAAATGAAAACTGAACAATTTTTATACTGTGTAATTTTGCGTGAGATCGTGTGTTGTATGGAAGGATTGTGTAGTTTTGTGGGTGGAGTGTATATGTGTGTATGGGTGAGTGTGCGTGTGTCTGCGGGGGAGGAGAGACATCCGTTTGCAGGGGGTAGGTGTCTGCGTATGTTATACATTTGTGGGGCTATTGGAAAGTGAGTTTAAGTTTTTACATATTTATATTTCAAATTCTTCATCATTGACTGTATGAAGCCATTTATCCGTGATCCTTCATCATTCTCTCAGGGTCAGTGGATATACAGGGTTAGTTTTCAATGACCAGCCAAATTTAAGGATGTGGTACAGACCATCAAACTGAACAACTCTCTCCTTGGGATCAAAATCGTAATCACGAAAAAAAAATCAGCGGTCCCATACATTTAGGTCAAGTAGGTATTGAAGTTTTTTATGGGACAGTTTATAAATTTTTCGCGATGATGATATTGGTCCCATGGAGAGAGTTGTTCAGTTTGATGGTCTGTACCACATCCTTAAATTTGGCTGGTCTTTGAAAACTAACCCTGTATATTGAACTCTGACAGATTCCACCTGGCAGACTCTGTTAGAACTGCGTTTTTCATATTTTCCACTCATCCTAGAAATACTTAAACCTGTACCCTTCGCATCTAACAAATATTTATTTATTACTTATTCATTTAGTCTTTCAAGCAAATTTACAGAGGCGAACTTAATGCATTTGGTACCAGTCAACCTTCGGGTGATGTAGAGAAAAACAGTGGTAGTTGCAATTGAGGAGTAAATATTTATGTGAATATAAAGGTGAATGAATGATTGAATGAATTCAGCACATGATCCAAAAACCCCTCACGTAGAAATTTCTCGACGTTTATCAAAAAAAAAACTGCTTTTTCATAGAAAAATGCAATACCTATGCAGTCAAAATGTATGGAACAGCATTTTTTTTTTAAATTACCGATGAAAAATTTCAACGCATGGGGGTTTAGAATCATTTACTTAATCCATGGTCACAGGTTGCGCGTCGATGTCAAACTATAAATATATAGTTATATAAATACCTAATTGTTATGTAAATATGCATTCAATATCCATAAATACGTCGCATCAACGTCAAAGTCAAAGTCATATCATTTATTTCAAACAGGCACATAAAAGGCACTTTCGAACGTCAAAATTTACAAAAAAAATTAATTGATTCTAGTTGCCCTTTCCAAAAGGTAGTTTCGTATGGAGAAGAATGGGCAAGAAACTCCACCGTTACTCTTTTAAAATGTTTCACAATATTATGTATACATTAATTACATAATAAAAAAATAAAAATAAAAAAAACAACAGAATAAAATTACTATACCATAATAGGTAAAAAGAACGTAACTTTAGTGTCGATTTCAATACAATAACATCTACGCTCTCTACCAATGTTATAATAATAATAATAAATAAATTGTAATAAATAAACAAGCCTTTATTTCTTACAACCACCAATGCTAGATGCAAATTCGCCCAATTTTTTAAAGCAATTTTAATTTTTTAATTGAATTTGTCTGTTCGTAAAATTATGAGCCATTTCTAAAATTTATATGTACGTACCATCTAGAGAAGCAGACCCATCCTTTAATCTCTTTTGCTGATTAATTAAACAATTTTGTAGATTTATTGAACACAAACCATAAAAGTTTGTCAATCCCATTTTCTTTTTATAAACGCATACTGCTTTGGGAACATAATGTCTGAAAAAGTAAAATTGTTGTGGATAAATGTTAGCTGAACAAATGAAAAGCCTCATAATTAGCCTATAGCGTACCCACGGCTGGGACACAGGCCTCCTCGCTGTAAGAGGGAGCGGGGCATAATCCTCCACGTGGACCCAGTGTGAGTACACACTGTACTGTATGGTCATCTGTCTTCGAATTTTTGGTTTTAGGACAAGCTGGTTTCCTCACGATGTTTCCTTCACCGTTTTGAGAGCAGTGGTGATGAAATAAATTACACAAAATACACAAAAAACCCAAATGAAAATTTTTGACAGGACAACGTCTGACGGATCAGCTAGGTAGAGTAGGTAGGGTAGGTAGAGTAGGCAGGGTAGGCAGGGTAGGTAGAGTAGGTAGGGTTGATAGGGTAGGTAGGGAGGTAGAGTAGGTAGGATGGGTAGGGTAAATAGGGTTGGTAGGGTAGGTAGGTAGGGTGGGTAGGTAGGATGGGTTGGGTAAATAAGGTTGGTAGGGTAGGTAGGTAGGGTAGGTACCCTACCTGGTAGGTAGGTAGAGCAGGTAGGGAAGGTGTTAGATACTTAGTGCTACCTGTGCGAAGCCGGGCTGGGTAAAGCTAGAATGTCATAAAAATCGTACTTGTCCGATGAGCAGTGGTTTTCTTCTTCATAACAGTTGGTATGGGCTACAAGTTCATCATAGTATTCTAACGAATCCTGCTGAGTCGTTTTTGCAACGACTTTGTATTGAGGGTTTTGTGGTACTCCTTTTGCATCTTGTGACAGACACATACCCACTGAAATAAAAACAGTATTTTAAAACGAGGTAAAGCTTTATGGTATGATAACCAAAAATTTAAATTATATGTTGATCAAAATAAGTATCACGTCCGTAACCAATAATCTATTTACAGAATTATAATCACTAGAATAATCAAAACTACTGTCTAAGTTAGAATTGGCGTCAAATGTCATGATTTCATGAAATATTCATTGAAAAGGGTAACTATTGATGATTTGTATGATTATGATTCTGTAAAAATATATTTGTTAGGGTGTCAAATCATATTTTGATCTGCCACCTGCCATTGATTTATCCTGCAAGAAACGTGAGGAAATTTGAATTTCGCGGGCTACCCTGGCTCTTTCTGCCTTTCGTGATAAAGTCTTTGACTGATTACGTATAATGCTGAGTTGAAAGGGTGGCCCGTATACTATAGTCTATTTTTTTTTCTAATAGAATTGTAAAAAAATATTTTGGTAATATATTTTCATTCTCTGTGGCGCTTTTCTAGACCAACGTAAACAGGCTTCAGTGCTTTAAAACAAAATATCTGACAAATGAAAGGTGATAAAGGCGTGAATGTGAATGTGAAGACTATGTGGGTAATTGTTGCTTTTTTTTTCCCACTCTACTAGTTTTGATTATAGTCTGGCAGTTTGAGTATTTTTTGTGGCCTGCCCAAATGTCCTTAAGTGCTCCTTAAGTTCTGAGTTGAGCTGCACGATTACTAACATGACGTGCGTGCACTGACTGGACAGGTACGCTCAATCTGTGTGGTTTTTCCTCAAAAGACCATTTCAGACACAAATCTACATGGTCTTCACATGATCTGACCAACATTATGTCTGGACTTTAAAAGAGACTGTGACCTCTAAGTTTGTTTAGGCCTTTCTTCTCAGAGTAGTCGGATAGGAAACGCCGACCTCATCTAGTTTTTAAAATATGTTTGACGTGTAAAAGAGTTTTTTACCAACTTATTTACAGAAATAAAATCATTTATCATAAAAAAATCTTACCACAAAGTCCAAGAATTAAAAAGAAATGGAAAATATCCCTCATTGTTTTAGCTTCACGAAATTTATTATGTTCGTTTAATGTTACTATCAACGACCATACAGTGTAACAATCCAAAGACACTAATGAACTTGTTGATGAAAAAACACCTGATAAGGCTTAATAAGATCTGGATGATAAAACGATCTTAATTAAGAAAGTATTAAGTGATAAACATAGCATTTCGACAGCATTCTCTGGACGGGTAGACAGAGGTGATAGTACATCTACATTTCGCCAGTCATGGTTTAAGTCCCACACAATAGGAAACGATGGACCGATCATGGGTAAACCATGACCTGGATCAGGGTATTAGACACTTTTTATCGTGGTTGTACGATCCTGTGGGATATTTTTGATGACGATTACCTTGTGAAGGCCGCAGGAATCCACTGGATGCGCGAAGCACAGAACTGGTTGAGGTGGCGGTGCTTGGGGGAGGCCTATGTCCAGCAGTGGACGTCTTTCGGCTGAAATAATGATGTTGATCCTAAATAAAAAATCGGCAAAGTGCGAGTCAAACACAAAAACACGTATCTTCTATGGTGAGTTTAATTTTCAACTTTATTTTATTACTAGCTTTACCCGGCCCGGTTCCACACAGGTAGCCCTAAGTATCTAACACCTACCCTACCTAACTACCCTACCCTACCTACCTACCCTACCCTACCTACCTACCCTACCTACCATACCTACCTTACCTACCTACCCTCCTATCCTACGTACCCTACCTACCCTACCTACCCTACCGTACAGCAATTCATTTTTATATATATAGATTTTATATACATAGATTATTATTTGTTGCTATAGCGGCTATAATAGTAAACACTCAGTAAAAATTTCTAGTGGGTACCTATTACGGTTCAAAAGATACAGGTTTGACCCTTCCCTGTAACCGTCAGACGGACGAACAGTGGAGCCTTAGTAATAGGGTCCAGTTGGCACCCTTTGGGGACGGAATCCTAAAAATCAATAAGAATACAAAATTCTTCCCAGTTTTTTTTATATGTGATTGTTTATTAAGAGGGCGCACACAGGTCCACTAGCGCCACTCTTTTAAAAAAGTATTATTTCGTGACTGAGAAGGAATTTTGAAAAACGGCTCAATAAGCGACCTCGGTAGTGTGTCTAGAATTTTCTAATACCTTTTATAAACTTTCACATTGAGACACAAAGTAACAAAATACGTCGTAGTCACGAGATAGTATTTTTTTTAAAGAGTGGCGCTAGTGGACCCGTGTAAGCGCACTTAAGGGTATAAGACAAAGTAAAGGAGAGCTCATTAAGACGGTAATGAAATTCGTGATAAGTTTTAATTAGATCATGATAATGGAGTTCGCTCCATCTTACTCACTCGTTTGTCACAAATCATCATCTGCATAGCCTTTTTCCAACAATGTTGGGGTCAGTTTCCAGTCTAACCAAATGCAAATCATTGCCAGTGCTTTACATGGAGCATGGAGCGACTACCTATCTGACCTCCTCAACTGCGTAACAGGATACCCCTTGGTAAGACTGGTTGTTTAGACTTTCAGATTTATGACTACCCTTAACGACTCTCAAAGATCTACGAATGACGGTACGGTTCCTGATTCAGTTCCACAAAGATCTCTAGTTAGTAACAGTGGAAAAAACCGAATGGACCTGCAACTTAATTGCGTAACACACTTTCAATAAGAATCCGTGGGTTTTGACGGAACTTTCTAATACATTGCATCACACGTTTGAAAAATTCGTCTTCTGAACAACGTAGTTAGCGCAATGAACGTGGCTGTCAAAATGAAAGTCATTTCGCGATCGTTTTTTATTTAAAATGTGTTACGCAGGTCCAGAAAACTATAAGCTTAATTCAATTATTATAATATTGCAATACCAAATATTGTACTTTATTTTATTTTATCAAGAGCCCGCTTACCTTGCAGTTTCAGTGAAGCGGCTATCTTTGAATGAGTTCTTTCAGATATTAAGTTACCAGTTTATTAATTTCTTGTATTTAATGTTGCACAAACGAAGTCTGTTCGTTCTCCTATAAATAGTATAAAACAAATTTGCTTGTCATGTCTGTCTGGCTGTGTAAGTGGTGCGTTTTTCTAAACCATATATTATTGGATTTTGATAAAGTTTTCATCATAATTTAGACTATTTATTCCGGAAGGTTTATGTGTATCACAGAAATCTCCAGTATCAGTCCTTTTGTCCATCCTTTCCTATGTTATGGTCTTTCCGGCGGTACTGGAATGGTTTTCCTCTTATCTTCGGGGAAGTCAGCAGTCTGTTTATGCCGGAGACTCTTCGTCGAAATTGTATGATCTTGCAGCTGGCGTCCCTCGAGGCGGTATATTATCTCTCCTTTTATTCTCCATTTTTTTAATCTCATTACCACCGAGCTTCGGACTGCGTATCATCTTTATGCTGACGATTTGCAGCTTTACTGCTGGGCAAATGTTGACAACGTATCCGATGCGATTGAGGAGCTTTACCGGGATATAGTTTATATGTATGTATGTATTAGTATGTATTAGTATTTATGTATTAATATTTATTGTTGTATTTTATAGTTATTTCCAAGCTATCTATCCCGTATATTGCTCCTGCCATGTTTAGTCTCTGCATCACCCTAAGGTTGACTGGTAGAAAATGCCTCAGGCAATAAGTCCGCCTTTGTACAGTATTTTTTTACTTGTTCATAAAGTTTTAATAAATAAATAAATAAAAAATCTCGTTTTTTGGATATCTTACCACATCAGTAGATCGCATTCAAATTACTAATTCCTTGTTATCATAGCCTATGGGCCCTCGGCAGCTGCAGAGACACCGATTTGGTCAATCATGCTCACCTTCTTCTTTTTAATTTGGCCGTTGGTCATGGCTCTGGGGAGAGCCGTTGGGATGAACCATCGTGGTAAAAGGATAAGTCAGATAGTTTTTCGTTACCGAGTACTAGTTGTCCAGGGCTTGGAATTGCAGTACGATTTAGATTAACTCCGCTGGAAGGGTTCCTTTTTTGTACCAAGCTCACGTTTATGCGCATGCTCATGAAATGATAAATAAAGTCTATACATTAGAAACTCAATACACACCAAATTTAAACTCAACATTGTTACAATCATACATCTTTAATCCAAACAATTAATATTCATTCGGTCACACATAATCCAACTGCCTTAACTGGACTTCCAATACATCATCAATCATGACAAATTGTGACCCTAAATAGAACAGAAACGAGTGAACGAAATGAAAAGATTGAACTATGAACGGAAGACATGTAATTGGCAATCTGCGCACACGATACATTAACAATAAATACTATAGGATACGGCAGTTTTGTTAGCAATCATTAATTGTAATTGTCCATTCATTTATGTGGCCGTGCCAAGTTTTGGACCAAATAGCGACCGTTGATTTTTACACAGTATGTGTGTGTTTTGTTTTTCAAATGTAATCAGCTGTGTGGAACGTAAAGCCCTATATACACGATGCAAGTTTCTTGCTCTGTGGCATAAAAAATGAAGCAACAAATTACGTACTTCGTCTAAACACTGATAAGACGGTGCAACTTTATTGTGGATTCAATTATGGTGTGCCACGGGCAATGAAATCGCACCGTGTATCAGCGGGCTTAGCATGACGCTATCTATCTCTTCGAATAATAGAGACAGCTAGTCCCATAAAAAGTGACATTTCGTTTCTCTATTTTTGATATCGCACCGTAAAAATCCTTCTAAAATCTGTCATTTTTTCTTCCGTTTCCGCCAATCGTTGTCTAGGTCCTTTTTAATATAGACTATTTCAGAAGACAGTTGTCTAAGGTAGTGAAGACATTTTGATTTTTAATCGCCATGCTAAAGACGGTAGAAAACTTTTTACTCGACGGCCACAAAATATAAAAATGGAAAGGAAAAAGGAAATTTTCACTTTTTGTATGGAAAATGTGAAAAATGATTACCTACATGTTGAGTTTTACAGGTTTATAAAGGGGGTCGAAATTTTCATTATTTTTGCGATAGGACACACCATTTTCGAGATATATGCAAAATAAAAGATAAACTTGAATAAATTACTGAATTTCGTAAAAAGTGCAGTTGACTCTTTCTACTTTGCTGCCGTCGTACTGTCTTCACGAAATGTCATTTTTGTCTATTCTTCCGTCGACAAGACGGTGCTTGTGCTAAGCCTGCAGGCATAACAATTTTCCGACCTATAACATTCTTGCGGGTAATCCGGAAACTGAAATGATCTTGTAAATATTATAGCTGACAGAAAAACAACGTGAGGAAACCGGCATGTCCTGGAACCAAACAGCGAAGACATGTAACCCGCACTGGGCCCGCGTGATAAATTATTGCCCACTCCATCTCGAAGGTAGGAGGCCTGTGTCCCAGTAGTGGGAAGATTATAGGCTGATTATGCTATAGCTGGAAGAGAAGACCAATTAGTAACACAGAGCTCATGGTAGATTCTGTCGAAAAGAAGAGTAAAGCTATTACTCTTTTTCGAAGTATGGGAGAAATACTCGTAAAAGGACATTTTTTTGGTATGATAACGTCTTATATTATACATCGATGAACGCCGGCGGCACGCACGAAAAAGCATGACTCATTGTCACGTTCCGCCTGAGCCGATGACGTTATCACGTAAAATTATCGTACGTAAACTGACTTTACAGACAGACATTTTTTTCATTGGAAGTTAGTTCAACTTTAAATGCCTATTTTCTGAGCTCAAATAAAATCATATTGTGATCACACATCCTTTTGGGTTTTGACAAATAGGTTCAAGCTTCAAGACCACTAATTTCAGTATTTTTATGATTTCTGTGTTAAGCAACATAATTTGACAGTTTAAGATAATAATTGTATGGCTACTAGCGAGCCGCCCCTGCTTCAAAAGATTTTTACGCCTTGACTTTTTGTATATAAGTAAAAAAATAAAGTATTAGGCACATAAACCTTCAGTAATAAATCTAAGTGATTGTGAAAACCACATCAAAATCACTTGCGTAGTTTAAAAGAACAACGGGGTCATACAGATAGACACGAAAAGCTACTTTTATGTTCCTTTTTCCTGTTGATTCGTCTTTATTTTGCAAGTTACTAACAATCATTATCCATGAAAAAACCAATTTCTGTTTATACATGAATCGATTTCCTTATGACTCATCATCATCATCATAATCAGCCTATAATGTTCCCACTTCTGGGATACAGGCCTCCTCTCAGTGAGAGGGAGTGGGCCGTAATCCACCATGCGGGCGCAGCGCGGGGTGGTAGATGTCACGTGTCATCAAATCTTTCGTTCTAGGACATGCCGGTTTCCTCACGATATTTTCACGATGTGCTTTATGACTCGCGGATTCATTTATTAGGTCTGAGGAAATTATTATGCTGGCCATGTAATCGCATTAGTATGTCATTAACTGCACAATGATATCATCACCCTTACGACTTATTTTACCACTTCCGGAAATGTTCTGGTTAACCTGACTAACAACGTTCAACTTTTGAATTTATCGGGTAAGATAGTGTCTATGCCCATTAGGGTCGATTTATACTAGCACAAAGTCGAAGCGCAGCGAATCGTCTATCTAAAAGATTTCAACGCTAATTCACCTTTATCTCTACATCGTACTATAGATATAAAAAAAACTCGCGCGCATCGGAAACAGGCCCATAACTGTGTAACTTAAGGGGACTACATGACCTAAACGCAAATTTATAATGCCTAAAAATATATGATCCACTGCAGTAACCAAAATCAGAAAAATATATGATATTCTTCTGGATATGTGCTAGTTAGGTAATGTTTTGAAAACATAATACAATTAACTTGATATGATAGAAAAAAAACACGAAGATACCTCTAAAAAAAATTTTTAACGCGTAAAAACCATACTTTTAGACATGCAAACATTCAGATTTTTTGTCAGATTATTCTACAAGTAACATACTAACGTAATAGTGTTTTAATGTTTTAGTCCAATAAATAGATGTTTTGCAAATCCATAATTGCTTCATATTTTGCAATAAATTGCCAGCGTTGTGTCATCGCGCGTCTCTTTCTTTTCTATGCAATCCGACAGTGACCGCGCTTTAGGTCTTGTAAGCCTCTTAACACATTATCAACCAGTCTACCAGACGCATCGATCAGTGCAATAATGTAAACATTATAGTTATTGGAGACCTACGGAGACGAAGAAATTGATAACAATTCTGTCCCCAACAACAAATTAATTTCGATATCATTGTAGTGATTATGAAATTAATTAATTTGTCAAAGTAAAGCAACTTGGGACACAATCCCTGTTCATGGGACACTGCCTGCTCGCTAAACACAATATTATTCTACGAAGCGTTTGAATGAGTGAACTCAGATATTGGATAAACTACATAACACGACGCTTGTATTCCACGAAGGTGTAGCCAGACATGGCTAGACACATTAGCTAGTTTCATAACTCGCCCCTATTATATGGGGGCGAGGATATTTACATTGAAACAAATCCAGACTCTGGGACAGATTTACCACAAAACACCATTTAACACTGCGCAATCGCGAATTTTATCCTGAACCTCGCGCGCAGCAGTGGCGCGAGCAAACTCTGTACCAACGCGGAAGTTATGCTCATTATCATACTGCCCACATCATATATTTATCTCAATTTATACGAGTAGATGCATCACGTTTTTCTAAAACGACTTCAAAAAAAGGAGGAAGTTCTAAATTCCACTGTATATATTTTTATTATATGTGTTGTTACCTCAGAACTTTTTTCTAGATGAACCGATTTTGATAATTCTTTTTTAATTTGAAAGTTGCTGCTTCTCGTGTGGTCCTTTATACATTTGAATAAGATGTGACCAGTGGTTTTTGAGTTATCCTTATTAATGCGTATTTTTTCCATTTAGTATATATTGATGATGTTTTAATAATTTCCTGTCACTGTTATTTACATATCAAGTAGTGGTATACGAATTTTTATGGGGTAAGTACAGCAACTAAAGAGTGAAAAATAAAAACTTTTTTACAAAAAAAACACTACAAAGTGAAAAATAACTTTATTTTCGGAAGTCGGTGGCAAAAAACGAAATTACAAAACCAAAGACACCGAATTCCAAAATTAAAGTTATTGTAGTTGTGTATGTGTAGCAGCAGTATTTGTAATTAGTTGTTTTTGGAAGTCCGTTGTTGTACATGCTATATCTGTTACTTGTCATCACAGAGTTTACTTCCGTGCTCGCCATATCATCAACCCTTTATCCTCCCTTCTCCTTTCTTTTCTTGGCAGTCATAAATGTCGAGCTACAATAAATAAACTATGCCTTTAACAGGTGTAAAAAGACGCTTTACGAAGCCGAGAGTCACTTATTATGTTTTTTTTTTGTATTGGATCATATCTGTGAACCTTTTAATTACAGAGATATTGAAGGTCAAAGTTCTAACCGATTTTTACTTGATTTCACGAAAATTATTTAAATGTTATACCCCCCCACAACTTCTGTACCGTTGCATGAAATAAGCACAATGTGTTGCGAACATTACATTTCATGGTGCCGTAAATAGCGATTTTTAATACCAAAAATAAAAGTCGTTACCCAGCAATAATATTTACTCAATATTACTTAGTTTGATGTACAGAATACGTAAGTGATGGCTATGTAATGGGTTTTCTTACACACTGTATTTACTGAAACAAACGACCCAGATTATACCGAAGCATCAAAGCCTATATACGTACCGAAGCGCTCCGAGAATCAATGCTATAATTCTGTAGTATCAAGATCGAAATCCCACGAGGTACTTATGTGGTAGATCAATACTGCAGATGTCAATACAGTTAACAATAACAGAAGATACATTGAGTACGAAGAGGTCCCATGGCGATACTAAACTGTGTTTTGCTACGATCCTTACATACTCCTCAAAAACTCACTCTTAGAAAATTAACACATAAAAAACCAAGGTCTTTTTAATGCGTTGCGAACCTTAGAGAGAGGATTGAATGTCGCCGAATGTTTGTATTTGTGATTTTACCTAGAAAATAAGAACCTATAGTAATAGCACCAAATCGTATGAGCCTAACAAGAGTCACTCTTACTTCAAAAATTCATGACAGAATTTCTCAATAACTCTAGAATTTTCAAAGAAATAATTGATCCGGCCTTACCACATCCAAACAATACGTCTTCCTGACTCTGTACCATCATTGTGACTGCGACCCACATTCGAACGATTGTGTATTCATTCCGATGCACCAATTGAGAGACTCATTGTTGGCATACCGTACTAGAGAATTTAATAGCCATCTGTGATATAACGAACGTTTTTATTCAAATTGTGGATTATGTTGAATTTTTTTATTTATTGTGGGCGAGTTTTCGACATCTAATTTGCTGTTTTAGCCCTCAGGATCTGGAAGATTGTTCTCTTGTATGGGCCAGTCGGTAAGATGGTAGCGAGATTGACTGTACAGGGTGCGCAGATAGTTTTTTTAATTAAGGCGGTACCCCGACCAAAACCTTGTCATAGTGCGTTATTCAGAGGCTATTAACTCATTCACTATGGGTAATAAACTACATCTAAAAGCACATTATTAATGTTCGATATCCTATCATCACATTGCACGTTCTTATTTGTTTTTATGTGTTATAAATACATCTAAAATCTCCTTATACAAAAGTGACTAAAATTATTGATTGCATGCATCTTTTGCTAAAGGTGACGTTCTATTCATTTGAGGATTACACTAATGGATAGATAACTTAAAAATCTATATAATGCACGTTTTATTTTATTTTAAAACTTTACTTGTCTTTTTTTATTCAAATAATTTCATTATTTTTGTGAATTTTATGATAAATGAGCATGCGAAGGGAGCGAGACAGAGCGAGACTCCCCGACGGGACAGAGAAGGACCGAACGCTCAAGGTCGTTTGGTCAGGGAAGCGCCTTAAGTGCTAATACACACGAGCGACACGCATCAACGGCAGAGGAAAGTGCAACTGCCGACGAGAGTCAACGGCTGCCGTCGAGAACATGCCGCTCGTGTATTTAAGTACCGTACTCAAATACACGAGCGGCACATTATCGCTGGCTGCAGTTGCCTCTGCCGTTGAGTCGTGTCGCTTTTGTGTATGTACACTAACTATCGCCACTCTGGGATGCATTGAAGCGTAAGCTCATTTAGAAAAGAAGAGAATAAGCACTCTTTAGTGTACCATATGAACTCTGCAGTGCGTCCGTGTAGTGGATTATAGCGCACTCCCTCTCACAGAGAGCAGACCTGTGTTTTTTTTTTTTTTTTTTGGGTTTGACATCATCAAATGACCTCTTCCGCTCTGGGCGGAACGGGAGGGCGTGTCAGACTGTTACTGACTAAAGCACACCCGTGTTCCTTCAGTTGCCTGTGCACTAGGGTCACAGTAACTCTTTCGAACAATCCGCGACCCCGGCAGGAGGCCTGTGCCCTAGCAGCGGAAATGTTATAGGCTGGTTATGTATATGAATAACAGATACAAATGTAGAAATTGTACACAGAGTGACACAATGGGCGGTCTTATCTCTTTAAATACATAATATAAGTTCAAGTTCAAGTTATTTATTTCATAACAAAAATACATTTGTGTCGAAATATTTGCACAGCAAGTACACAAAAAGAAGTTACATAAATAATTATAATATTTTAAGTAACTTCGTTCCTCGCCCATCATCGAAGTTCGAACGTCTCGTCTGTCCAAATTCAAAACACTATCTTTACAAACATTAACATTCTTATTGATACAGAACAAAGTCCCTAGAAAAATGCTACAAAATACATTTATTGTCGAAATATTAAGTATAAAAAATATAAATAAATATAATAGAGTCAAAGAGCAATGAGGACACATATTTAATTTAATACTAGTTTTTAGATTTTTATCATTACAAAATTCGTCAATGCTGTAATAGGCTTTATTGATTAACAAAGCCCTGAGATAACACATAACATAACATCACGCCTGTATTCCCCGAAGGGTTAGGCAGAGGAGTACCTATGGCACGCCCACATTTCGCAAGTTATGTTAAAGTCCCGTGTAATACGGGGGGAGCCTATTGCCATCAACCGGGCACAAATCCAGACTCCGGTCTGCTACCGAGACATTCCAGATGGAAAAACCTAATAACACTTGGCCTGACCCGGGAATCAAACCCAGGACCTCATGCTCAGCAGTAGCGCTTGCGACCACTAGACCAACTAGTGGATATATATGTCGGAAATACATTAAATCAATCGTCTGACTTTGACTAATCGCGACGCCTGCGCCGCCAGGTGGCGCTTGACAGAGTTTATAACATAACGCTTGACCAGAGTTAAAGCAGAGTTTGTGTTTGGCGGTTAAGCAGTAAACACGTTTAGAAACTGTCGCTCGTTCTGTATAGTTGTGTCGTGTACCCTACAGTGTGAGAAGCTAGTGTGTGATTATTTTTTTCGTAAATTATAATTTGATTTGAACTGCAAACGGTTTTTCTTTTGCGCAATAACCAACACTTCCCATAGTACGTCCACAGTAGTTAAAATATGGCTGATAATAACGAGGGAGACCTTCTCCGTCATATATACAAATGGTTATTCAGTTTCTGTTATTGCAAACGATGTATAAGTACCTTATAATATAAAAATAAAAAAATCTGTTTATTTCAGTTCATCTTTAGAAGATTTTCTTAGACGCTTATTTTTTAGATCTTAAACAATTACTAAACGGTGCGGCTTCTTATAAGAAACGACAAAAAAATCTCAAATGGTAATGGCTCCTAATATTTTATTCTGAGTGTTTGTGTTTGAAAACAATTTTAATGGAGATGAGGCCAACAAGATAGCAAGTAAACAAACTATACAATAATCGGAGCCTTTAGTGCTAACTAAGGGATTTCGTTTAATTAAGTTTAACGAGTATCTGGGATAACAATCTGCTGACAAAGTCAATTGCTTCTTTTTCATCACCAATCGGCTGGCCGATAAAAAATGAATACCATATCTATGTTATTTGTATGTATGCTTTATAAAAGTGCTATAGTTTTTCTTTACTTCTATATAGGTACCTTCTTTAATTCTTTTTTTTTATACATAACATAACATCACGCCTGTATTCCCCGAAGGGTTAGGCAGAGGTGTACCTATAGCACACCCACATTTCGCCAGTTATGTTTAAGTCCCATGTAATAGGGGGCGAGCCTATTGCCATCAACCGGGCACAAATCCAGACTCCGGGCTGCTACCGACAAATTCCAGATGGAAAAACCCAATAACACTTTGCCCGACCCGGGAATCGAACCCAGGACCTCATGCTCAGCAGTAGCGCTTGCGACCACTAGACCAACGAGGCAGTTTTTTTTTATATTACTTCTGAAAATGGTTTATTACCTCGTAGGTACCTAATTGCGTTATCATTTTTGACAAAACTCTCAGTATATTGAATCTTCACTACGTGACGTCAAATTATTTGACTGTCACATTAGTCTTAAATCAAAAATAGATCTTGACGTCGACGATCGTGACGTGCAAGTGAAATTCAATATTAGCAAGGTAAAGCAATTATGAGAACGACTAAACTTTCCTATTATTTTAATAGTGAGTTCTAAGATAATTTTGCAAGAAGCGCCACACTTAGCCCAGGTATCACGGGCGATTTATTCCCGCCGCGATTGTTATTCGCGCACTGGATATTCAACGCACTGCTTAGCGTCGAGAGTTGAAAATTCAACAGTGCCTTTTTTTGACGCAATGGGATGCGCTCAGTTGGATTTTAAATGCTCGGCTCAACACCGAGAGTTGAAATTTCAGTGCGTGATAAAATCCCGCTGCGATGTAGAAAGAAAAGAAAGAACAATTGTTTATTCTGCACAAACAAAACGCACATTGGAAATAAATGACATACAAAATACGAACCTGCGAAAGTCGGCTTAGCAAGCTCAAGATTCCGCCATATTGAATTTTCAGTGATGTCATTACGTATCAGGAAATATTTAAGATCCATAAAATTCACCACAAAGTTTCAGTAGCCCAAGGCAACACACTATCTCAGGTAAAGACAGGAAAATTAACTGTTTACCAAATTGACTGCCAACTTAAATTGTCCGTATATTGAAATCACAACCGTAATTCTTTGACAGTTGTATGAAATGACTAATTGAAGTAGTGTGTCAATTTGATTATCAATTAATTAACAGGTAATTTTTAAGGTAATAAGCCTTCCTTTTGATGTAGCTGTAATCGGTAAGAGTCTATAAAAATCAAGAATGTTCTCAAAACACGGTATATCACAAGCTAAGTATATCCCCGAAAACATGGTAAATGAAGCGTACAGATAATTATTGGCAGAGCCATTTCTAGGTCAATGGGTAACAAAACGTTAATTAATTTCCATCTTAGCCGTCTCTACCTTTTCCGTTGAACGTAGAGATTAGGCCGATAATCTCTCTTCTGAACGAAAGCCTTTATTAATCTCTAATAAAGAGCTTTTGTAAATACAGATATTGACTTCGTATTGGTTAATAAGGTTTCTTTATATGTTATGCGGAGTATTAATATAATATACTTTCTGAAAGATAAGATTAAGTCCTAGAAAAGACCGCTAATAATCGAAAATTTGCAGGGTAATTGCGTAAAACTTTTTTACAAAAAAAAAACAACCGACTTCCAAAAAAAACACTAAAAGACGTGCAAAATAACTTTAATTTCGGAAGTCGGTGGCCGGAAACGAAAATACAAAACCAAAGACACCGGCTTTTATTTTTCACTTTTTAGTTGCGTTACCTACCCCACACAAATTCGTATACCACTACTTGGTGTGTAAATAACAGTGACAGGAAATTATTAACACATCATCCATATAAACTAAGTGAGAAAAATATGCAGTATCAAGGATAACTCAAAAACTACTGGTCAGACCTTGATCAAATTTAAATGGGACTACATGTGCAGCGCCACCTATCAAATAAAAAAAAATATCATCCAAATCGGTTCACCCAAAAAAAAGTTCTGAGCTAACACACATAAAAAAAAAAACATACAGGCGAATTGAGAACCTCCTCCTTTTTGTGAAGTCGGTTAAAAAGGCAATCGATCGTAATGCCTTTCATTTTGACAGTTCAACCACATTATTTCCAATGCAATGAATGTGGTAGCAATGGATTATATTATTATAGTAATTTTCTTCAAAATCCTTCGGATTGTGATTGAAAGTGTTTTACTTAATTAGGGTGGGGCTGGGGTGGTTAAAAATGGTATACAGATTTTTTCTGGAACCCCCGAGTCGGTGTCTCTGGCCATCTGTTAGTTTGTCCATCTATCTGTCACATGATTCTATCTTTAGAACCGTAATAGCTAGTCAGAAAAAGATAATAACTCCAAGACCATTTCACACTATCTTCGATACTACTAAGTAACCTATTGTTCGTCTAAATAACTGCGCAAAAAGACAAAACCAATTAACTCTCGTATCGTTGGTCCGTAATTGGATGGCAGCGACAAAGCTAATCTCTTCATGTGATTACAGTAACCATTTTAACAACACTGTCTACCTAGCTAGATACAGTTTAGGTCGTACTTTAGTTAAGAACTATCATGATAAAATTCTGGGTTTCGTGGTAGTACATAATTTATTTACTTGAAACAAAATTATTTATTTAGTTAACCATTTATGTAGGTACACACATATAAACAGCTAGGAAGAAAGGAACAGAAAAATACGTACAAAAGTAATGCTTAATTGCATTAAATGCATTTTTAATGATTTTTATAGTTCTCATAAGGCGATCTTTACTTCCAAATATATCGGGAACCTGACACTTTAGTGTAACATATTACCTGACATTTTTTCTTTTGTATAAGTATACTAGAATCAAAGAACGCGGAAACCTTAAAAAAAAAAACAAAATAGCTGCAGGTCGGCTAAGCCACAAATGTTCGAACCCCTTTGAAATCCTAAAGCTAATTAATCGAGGATGAAAATTAGTCATGGAAGTCGTCATTTTTGACTATGGGCGTGCCATCGGGCGCACGACTTATTGTTAAAAATAACAACAGCTATATCAACCGTTTCCTAGATGAGCAGTTCTGTCGTAATAGTCTGTCAAGAAAATCTGTAATTTTCACCAGTATTTGACATTAAGGTATCAAAAAACGCTCTGTATTTGAAGAGTTGTTATTGTGCGACCTTTCGACGCTTTCTTAGAAAAAGCAAAGCTATACTTTTTACTGGCTTCGGAAGATAAAAAAACAAAAGACTGACGCATAGGTAGTAGGTATATTACAATGAAAGCGAAAAAGATCGAAGTGAGTAGAATGAACTAAATTATAACGGTTCTAAAAAGACACTTAACGAAGCTGAGAGTCACTTGTACTCCCCGTCATTATATATTTGTTTTTGTAATGGACCATACCTGGGAACCTTCTGGTTACGGAGATATTCAAGGCCAAAATTACAATCTTAACTGGTTTTTTTTTACGAAAACAAGTATTTAATGTTATACTTCTAACACAACTTTAAATACTCGCACGGCGCCTGTACCATTGCATGCATATTTAAGCACAATCTTTTGCGTGTGTTACATTGCGAACTACCGCAAACAGCTGTTCACACCTAAAATAAAAGTCGTTTTCCAGCAATAATTTTTGTGCAATGTTACTTAGTTTGATGACAGCTATGTCAAGGGTCTTTTTACACCCTGTCTATAAGAAAATGACATGGCAGTATATGGATAAATAAACTTAATTTTAAACCACTTACAAGATACTATGAACTACATAGATGTGTAAGTATACAGAAAAACTCAACAACTGTATAAATAGCTAAATTCAATTCCTTTAATTGAGCTCTCAAAATCCGCTTTCATTTCAAGAAGGCTAGATTTTCTTCGCAGACCGTTCACATTTCATTTCACTAACCAAAGAGGTTCAATTTCCCACCACTATTTACTACTCTTGTGAACTCTCAAGGAAAAGTGGACGCTTATTTATAATATTGAATGAGGTTCTGAAATAGATGCATGAATAATATTAGGGATGTTTTCAGTAGAAAAGTTTGTGGTTTTGAATAGTGGGCAGCTTTTTATATACGGCTTATTTTGATGTAAATGTACTGACTTTATTTTTTCTATAAAGAAAATGAAAGATGGAAGTCACTGTTCTTGGTAAAATTTAGGAAGCCTAAACTTAGTCAATAATGAAAAATGGCAAGAATACGTGTAGAGTTCTGGCCCATAAAAAAATTGATCACACCTTATGGACAGACGGCATGACCTAATAATAATAAAATTGACAGGTATTTTCGTATGTACTCGTAAATACTCCTCGAAAAGACGTAACTGATCTGTAGTCTTTACTTCATCTATTATTTTAGTAAACGTGACCCGGGAATTACGAGCAACGTGCTTGAAGGAGTATAATCCTAACTAATATTATAAATGCGAAAATAAGTCTTGTTTATTTTTTGTTACATTTACACGCCAAAACGGCTGGTCAGATTTGAATGAAATTTGGCACTCAGATAGACCATGACCTGGGTAAGGACATAGGCTATTTTTCATCCTGGATCGCAGACGAAATCGCGGGCATCAGCTAGTAAGGTAATAATAAGAAGCATTACTTCAAAGTCGACCTCGCTCAATAGACCGAATATCCAATAATACCACAACGTTATTCTGAAAAAACAAATGTGTGTTTAAATTATTTGCAATTTTTATACACAGCCCGGAATTATTGTCTTTGTGATTATAATTCAGTGTTTTGCTTGGGTTATAGGAATGCCTAGGTAGTATCTGCGTTCATGCGCGGTCTACTCACGAAAACCTTAACTATACTTAGATCTTTGTTATATTATTATAGGAGGCAATTGTGACTTAATAAATCAATGAGGGTTTTCTGAAATGACGTTCACTAGGTGGCAGCACTGAGACGTCGGGCACCTGTCAAAAGTGTCAAAGCGCCCATATTTTCTTTAGTAGTGACTGAATAATGAACGAATGAATGGAACGAATGATGAACGTCATCATATAATTTATATTCATTGTCGAAATGGTAGACCTCTTGTCAAAGTGACGCCAACGTGAATTTTCATGAAAACCCTCTTTCATATTTTGTTAGCGGTACACAGCTATGAAAATTTATTTTGAAAAAAAAAACACTGCACGATTTTTTTTTAAATTATGATTATCTGCTTCTACTTCAATACATGATAATTAACCATAAAATGACAATTATCTTTAATAGTGTAACAAATCGTTACAAATTTCTATCATTTTGAGCAGTTTATTTGAGTGAAATAGTCGATTTCTGCAAAAAAAAACACGGAAGTACTTTATCGGCAGAATATTCCAAAAACATGTACAACTTCTCAGCTATCCAACGAGATACCTTAAGATACCTAACAGATATCTTCAAAAAAATATAAAATGTCAAATTACTCGAAAATTTCGAATTTGCATAGGGGTCATCAGGGGTCATTCGGTTACTAATGACTTCTCTTACATCTCCTTAACGGATTGCTGACATAAACCCAATAACCCTCTATACAGAAACCTCCCGAAATAAATTCTCTAAATGATTATGAAAATGCCGCGTCATAACCCGTTGCGTATTATAGAAGAACAAAGCGGTCACATAAATAGACACGAAAATCGACTTTAATTTACAATATTTGCAGATAAAGATAAAAGTAGCAACTTATGTGTACAAACGTCAGTCTGAAAGTGACAGCTTTTCATTGTGAAGTGTCACGCATATGATAGACGTCAAGAGACTCAACTTGCCTCTTAACCTAATACAAATATAAATCAGGGGTTTGGTTATGTTCGATCGCGAGCTTCCTCTAAGCTCGATAGATGGCGTTGTACCATTTGGTTGCCTCGCTGAATTGCGGTGTTATGATGCACCGCGAATAACATAAGTATTGGAATAAAAATAAATTTTGGTTGTACTCGCTTTGGAACTTCTTGTCTTATTTTAACAATTCCTCGGGCAGTTGTCGAGTGCCGAAGTTACGATATTATTTTATTTACTATGAGCCAATCTAACTCCGCTAAATTCTTTTGCTCTTTGGTCTTCATTGTGCTACTCGTATCTGTCATAAATGATGATAATTATTACAGCGTGTAACAAGATCCATTACAAAGCCATTATCTACGGATTCTGTACATCAAACTAAGTACTATTGAGCAAAATATGGAGCGGAATGCACCCTGTTAGTTTGCGGAGGCCTGTCCCTTACACCCTGTATATAAACGTGGGCAACGTGACCAGCCTACAAATAATATCGAATGCCAATACCGCATTCGCTTATCAATTTATTATTATTATTTAGGTTTGTATATATATACTATTTGTGATTTGGAGGTTGATTAAATTGAAACCTTCGCGATTCAATAAGTCTTGAATGCATCCCAAAAATAAGTAAGTGGGATGTGCTAGTATTAGATGGCTTACAGTATGTTTGTAATGGCATGCCATTCGTAGGTTACAGGCATAACTAAAGCTTTGACATGCGTTCAAAGGAGTTGGCAACCATTTATGTTAGCTTGAACTACAAAAAACCGCTCTAACTTCGAAATAAAGGCTCTGTCAAAGTCAATTAGGTATGACCATGGACGTGCGGTTGGCCCTACGATTGAGTATAATGAATGGACTTTTTTGCACATATAACGTTGAACTTGTTTAAGTGGATAACATCAAATCAAAAACAAGATTTAAATAGACCTTGGGTCTATTTAAATAACAATTTACTTAACAACATAGTTTGTTATATTGTTATTACTATTGGGTACCGTCAAGACTGTATCCATTATTCTGAATGAGTCATGCAAGACGCAAAATGATTCAGTAATAGAAAGGGCACCAAATTTATCTTGTATACCAAAAACAATCTGCGACCAACAATAGTATACCATTACCATAATTATCACATTCACCGTTTACTAATTATGGGCTAACTGTCTCACTGTTCATTGTTATTTTTAGGCTGTGACCTATAGCCATTATCAAACCATTCTTAGCGATATTTTGAATCGGGGATTCTCTCAAGTCCGTTTCATTCCGTACATGAGCAACACTGATGGCCTAAACAGGTTACAATAGCTTTCATAGCGTTTATATTACTATAACAACTTTTAATAGGATTGACATAAGCTTTTCA
Organism: Griposia aprilina; assembly: GCA_916610205.1. Lineage (NCBI taxonomy): Eukaryota > Metazoa > Arthropoda > Insecta > Lepidoptera > Noctuidae > Griposia > Griposia aprilina. The sequence goes on along the minus strand of OU744305.1, from coordinate 7,315,846 downwards.
ATAGCTTATGTCAGTCCTATAAATTTTTGACTTTTCAATCATCGTTACCGCTGATAGAATGTCACTTGACCCTCTTGTTTGTCGAGTGTTCGCATGCGTAGCTGCTAAAACTGAGCATTTAATTTTTACACTCCAAAAATACAAATAAAAAATCCAATATTACGAGTACTCGGCTTAACCTCGCAATCTTATCTTATCATCTTCGCTTTTCCAACTGATAGATGTAGGGGCCTTGTTCGCGAAACTATTTTGGATATTGCTCCGTAATATTTAACTCTTAGACTGTACTTTTATACTTTCTTGTTCTTCTTTTTATTTTCATGCCTGTTTATTTTTTTGAATTTTGTCATTAACACATTACCTATTATATGTATTTTTCAAATTGTAAGCGCACATCGCAATAATTTTATAACTTGTTTTTATAATATGTGGAAAATGTCGTGGGTTATATACATTTACTCACTCTATAGCACATTTTTTTATTACTGTAATGTGTAACTGTTTATTTTCCCAAATAAATAAAAATAAAATAAAATCGAAAACCTGTACAGGTTTTCGATTCCGAGGTCGGGCCAAGTGATATTGGATTTTTCAATAAGGAATTTCTCAGTAGCTTTTTGGGATCTGGATTTTTCTTGATGTCAAGGAACTCGCTCTCTATTATGTGGGACTTAATTGCAAGCCACTCAAGTTCTTGTAACCTAACAGACAGCTGTGCTGCTGGCGCCATTTCTTCTTTCCAGCTAAATCACTAAAGGAAGTGGTGAAAGGCGGGCGTTTTGGGGGACTATCTTGTGTATTTTTGACGTTCAAAAACTCCTAATTCTCAGCTTAGTTTGCATAAATGACTTTTGATTTTGATTTTTGACAGTGTTGAAATATGACTGGTCTATACACCTCTGCCGTACCCTTTGTGAAGTACAGGCGTTTTGCTATTTTGTCAACAGCACAGATCACTATTTATTCCTCCACTCCAATCGAAATGAAAACAGAACAAATTTGAATTTTATGGTAATTGAATGTTTTAAACATAATTTTATTCAATGGCCACTGAGAAACATCAGGTGTTTGCCGTCGCAAACTCATTTACAAGTCATTTTCGAGTTCGAGTTTCGTTCTACAGTTTCCCTGTTTCAAGTTTCCCGACATTAGCTATTCGGGGACACGTTTGTTAATCAAATGTTAGAGTGGGGAATAAAAGCTTGATTTGCCTTTATAAGGGATTTAATTTATTGGCTTTGACCTGGCTATTTTGTTGATTAGGTACCTCGTATGCACAATCCAGCCATCCCAAGTTACATCATGTTACCCAGTAACTGTGTTGTGGAGGTCAGTTAAAATTGTTCCATGTAAAATACTGGTATTCAGCTGCATCTCATCGAAGGATTAGTTTAGTTTATATAACAGTAATAATTAATATGAATAAATAAAAAAAATATAGTCTTTATTGGAACAAAAACACATTTTACAAATTGGTTGCTTACGTAAATAGCTACATTATTTGCAAAACTGTGTCGCAGCTATTAACGCCCACCTCCAAGAGGGAGACGACAGCGTTCCAGATTCCAGAGATGAATACAGTAGGGGTTAAAAAGAGCAAGAACAAGCAATAAAATTTAAATTATTTTATTTTTATTTATTTATTTTATAGTAAGACACAACACTGACATAATGGAGAAGGAAAACATCGTGAGGAAACTTGCGGCTTAATTGCGTGTTACTCTTACAATCGTCGCCCTAATTCGTTAACCTGCTAAGTCCATTTTGACATAATTTACAGGACAAAGAAAAATCTGAATAATATCTCGATTAATTTAGCAATCAAAATTCTGAAAATCCCTTTGGTTTCTATAATTTTTCTTGATACTTTAACAATATAATGTAGCAGCATAACTTAGAAAAACAATTATTTAGCAGTTTGTTGAGGTGAAGTTTCACTTTGCTTGAGGACTTTGCAGTTTTTTATTTAAATTGAGTATGGTGTATAGGTTTTGATGCGTCGCAAACGGCACGTGGGTCTGGGAACGTTGTCAGTACAAAACTGAGGCCCCAACAGGATTTAGCAGGTTTGCGTTGTGGAGATTGACTGGTGGTCAGAAAGCAGTTTTTCGGGCAAAGCATTTGTCACCTTTTTTGGCTAATATCGCAGTTATTCCTTAAACGATACGGTAGATATTAGATTGAACTTTTTAACTGGTATAAAATGTAAATTTTGCCATTAAATGGACTTAGCAGGTTAACGAATTAGGCCGACGAAATGCCAATGCCTGTAATTTTGACAGTTCAATAACATTCTTTGTGATACTTATATTATTGAGCAGACGAATTGTTTAAGCCTATCATCATCTGCCTAGCCTTATCTCAACTACGTTGGGGTCGACTTCCACCTGTTTAAACCTATTCTAGAGTATAAATATGAGGAACAGGGTGTAAACTCACTCTTACCTCCATAGAAAAAGGAGGATCCTCCGACCAGACGGGTGTCGTGTCTGCTTGGCAACTGCCAGACGATTGTTTTTTTTTTTTTTTTTCCTATTTGGCAGCTCGTAGTTGTGACCACTAAGGTCCTGGCTACTTAACCGGGCAAGCCTGTGGGTGCCTTAAGCTACTAACTTAAAGCCTCCAGCCAGGGGCCCAGACGATTGATGTCGGGACGTTGTATATATACTTGTCGGAAATACGTTAAATCAATCGTTTGACTGAGACAGAGTCTATAACGCTAACGCTTGACCAGAGTACAGCGGAGTTTGTTGTTGGCGGTGAAGCAGTGAAGACGTTTAGAAACTGTCGCGCGTTCCGTATAGTTGTGCCGTGTACAGTACAGTGTGTTTTTCGCTAGTGTGATTAATTTGTTCGTAAGTTATAATTTGGTTTGAACTGCAAACGGTTTTTCTATTGCGCAATAACCAACACTACCCATAGTACGCCCACAGTATTAAAATATGGCTGATAATAACGTGACAAAAGTACCTTCTCCGTCATACTAGTTGCGCGGTAAACTCTGCTTGCGCGATGCAGTATTTTGCATGACGTCAGTGTGACGCGTAGCTCGCATGTAGATGCCACTACACTATGAAGTAATGAATTAGGAATTTCTATCAAAATCCTTCCGATTGTGATTGAAAGAGTGTCACACAAGTAGGGTGATATACTTACAGTAATTATAAGACTGAAATCGCCAAACCGCCTTGAGCAATTAACTCATTCCTTCTCTGTACGAGAAGAGGACTTTGGGACAGTGGGAAAATAATTGTCACGTATAAGAAAATACCTTTTACACGCTCGTTATTTTTTTGCCAACTACCCATTAATAAAATTCAAAAAGCTTTTCAACAAAACTTGATTGTCTCCTCTGAAAAAACACAATCGGGAAGTTAATTTATTTTGTTCCATGCATTCGAGCTCTCATAGGCATATATTGCATGCAATTTCAGGCTCTGCTTCACATAAAGGTGTACCGGCAAATTTATATACTGTTGTATAATCCAGCTTATAGGAAAATCGAGTGAAGGTTAATAATATGTCACGGAAGATTTTTAGAGTTCCGTACCAAAATGGTAAAAAAGGAAACCTTATGGTACGTCTTCATCTGCCTGTCTGTCATAGCTGCTTATTTCAGGAACTACTTATGTAGTAATTAATTTATTAAGACTTAAAGTAAGAAATCAGCAAAAGCCTTTACAAACAAACTTGTGTAGTCCCAAACAATGAAAAATTTAACTTCGAAATCGGAAACATTATTTTTCTACCAAGGTACGGAAACCTCAGTGCGCGAGTCCGACTCGTTATTTGACGGATGTAAAAATACCGAAGAAATGGTGTAAGGACTGTGTGAATGACGGTTCCAAAGGAGGAACCTTCATTCGTAAGGAGGAAACACTGACTACTGAGATGAAGGCTGAACGAAGAAGACATGCTGTGCCGGACTCCAAATAAACTGCTAAGGGCTGGAGGGTCATGAAGATTAATGATGCCGCGAAACTGGCGACGAAAAAGAAACGAAAAAGGCTTGGGATTGAGCTGCTCCAATAAATTTACACGGTGAATGTTGATTTTAATTTGCTAGCTATTTTAGACATGAATATTTACTGTAAAAAGTATTATATTATTTTCATTATTGAGAATATGAGGACTATGTGGGTCATTGTTTCAGTTATATTCTTGATCTGGCAGTTTAAGTAGTTTATGCGGCCTACCCAAATGTCCTTTCTTTGGTATTGTTCGTCGAATCGTTGAGCTCCTTAAGTTCTGAGTTGAGCTGCACGGTTACTGACAAATGCGTGCACTGACTGGACAGGTCCACTTAATCTGTGTGGTTCTTTCCTCAAAAGACCATTTCAGACACCAATCTACATGGTTCTCAAACATTATGTCCGATTTTTTTATATACACATTGACATTGTTGAATTTTATATACACAATGACATGAGTATTTACTTGTAAAGTAGTATGTTATTTTAATTATTGTGAATGTGAGGATTATGTGGGTCATTGCTTTTTTTTTCGCAGTTAATTTTGATCATGATCTGGCAGATTGAGTAATTTATGTGGCCTACCCAAATGTCCTTTCTTTGGTATTGTTCGTCGAATCGTTGAGCTCCTTACGTTCTGACTTCCTGAGTTGAGCTGCACGATTACTGACAAATGCGTGCACTGACTGGACAGGTCCACTCAATCTGTGTGGTTCTTTCCTCAAAAGACCATTTCAGATACCAATCTACATGGTCTTCACATGATCTGACCAAGATTATGTCTGGACTTTAAAAGAGACTGTGACCTCTGAGTTTGTTTCGGCCTTTCTTCTCAGAGTAGTCAGATAGGAAACGCCGACCTCATCTAGTTTTAAAAATATGATTGACGTGTAAAAGTGTTTGTACAAACCTACTTACAGAAATAAAATCATTTATCATTTATAATTTATCATTTAACTAGAATCTCGTTGGTGTTAAAGTAGCTTAATTAAAGGATTAATCTTTAAAATTCACAGATAGTAAATACCTATTATATTCGTGACTAACTTTTGCCCACGGCTTCGGCCGCTTTATTGTCGGAAATTATCCCACGGGAATTTATAACCGGGATTAAAATTATCCTATGTCCTAACCCAGGTCATGGCCTATCCGTATCCGTATGCCTTTCATCCAATTCCGTTCACCCATTGAGGTATGAAAAGGTAACAGACAGACTATATTTCCAAATCAAAGAGGTACACAAAAATTTCAATATACATATGAATTTTAAAATGAGCCCCATTTTACACCCTTGGGGAATGATTTTACAAAAACGCTAAAACACAATTCTTTATTTCTTACATAAAATTTTAATATACCATTCCCATACAAACTTTCATCCCCTATAACCCCCTTTAAGATTATTTAAGAGACAAAAAACAGCATATGTCCATCAGGATCTCAGGATGCCATTTATCTCCTTGCCAAATTGTATGGAAATCCATTCAGTGGTTTAGGCGTGAAAAGTTAACATATAGACAGAGTTACTTTCAAATTTATAATTATTAGTATGGATAAGCAGTGTTCCCGATATTTATATTTGCTTGCGAAAAAAGGTGATGATGTTCGAGGTTAATCGGATAGGAAGCAGTTTAGTACCTAAACAAAGATAAATGCTCACTTAAACTGTGTAAAGTGTTAATAAAAGTCGCAATAAAAATGTTAAAGGACTGAATGTCGAGGTGGACCGTAGATTTCTTGACCTGTGTTTAACGGACTAAGTTGACACAATCAATGTGACTTATTTAATTTATTGTGAAGATGTTTTGAGAGGAGATGCCTCGTGGCCGCTGTTAGAGGTAGCATTGTCAAAACTTTCCTTATAACCCAAGGGTGATACCGTTCACTTTGCACTAAGACTCAAATGACGCTTAGAAACTGACGGCTTTGAATGGTGTCTGTGATAGAAGTTATGCGCTGAAAGTACTTTCAGCGACACGAATTTTATAAGAATGTCTCTAGGCCTAGGTTTTCATCCTTATTTTGACCACCACTTAAGAGTTTTTTTTTTTCTAGAGTCCCCCAATTTTCTTGACGTCCAATCTGTCGTGAATCTGAAACGGCTATAGCCGTAAGATCCCATATCAACCTAATTTCCTCTGGATATTCTACTGCCTCCGTGGAAGTCTCAAACGCCCACGAGGGGCGTTATTGCCCACGGTGAGAACCTATGCTCTAGACGCTGCCGGTGCGGTGATTGCATGCTCTGTGATAGAAGGTACAGATAACAATAGTAAACTATTTAGTAAGAAGCTTAATGGTTCGTTGGTTGGTTGGTTTAGGTTGTCTGTAAAAGATCGTTTTTAGCGACAAAACCGCCCATTGTGTCACCCTATATAATGTTTCTACATTAATATCTGTAATTTTTATGGTGTACATAATTAATTAACCAATTAAATTAATTTAGTTAATTAATACATCATTAAATAATTAATTACCAATATTAAAACACTTTGTCCGGTTGCACGTGCGGCAGTAATGAATAATAATTATGTGTAATTAATAAATACTAACTCTTAGTTGAGAAATACTAACTCAACGTCAAGTTTCTTACTAACCAATGGACCAATGTTGTCAATTTATTTTTTTATGTTAAAATATCTCGGGACCTTGTGGTCCTGGACCTTTAGAAGGCGTACGAGGGGCTGAAGCAAACTCGCAGAGGCCCCTTAGAAAAATTTAAATGGAATGAGGCACCAACCGACGATTATCCCTGTATGCACTGTGCAAGTGCGCCCCAGGACAACCCTCGGTTGGTGTCTGACTATTACAGGATATGGAAACCAATTTATTGGACTACTGATTCGGGTAGCTTATGTGGACTGGTTATCTAGGACTATGGAAAGACTGCCTGACCAATGTTTTATATAAAATACACAGATAAAACGCCAGGGAGTGACTTGCACACTCAATAATGGGCCCCCGAAACACAAGGCCTGAGGTGCTTATGAGGAGTGGAGAGGTATCCCACGGCTATCAGGATAATCTTGGAAGTACGGTCAAGATCCCTACCAGCATCTTACTGGAATACTTCCTTCCTCCGAGCACGTTTGCTCTTGCTATTCTCCACTCAAGCCGGCCAATAAAGGCAAGAAAGAGGTGGGAGCTCTGTTCCTTGTCATTGTTCACTCCAGCCGGCCAATAAAGGTAAGCTAGTGGTGAGGAACAAGACTTTTCCCGGGAGATAGGGTCCGTGGGATCGCTACTGCCCAACAACTCGCCACATGCTGCCTTTATTTTTTATTTTTTGTGGATTGGAAATCATCAAATGACCTCTCCCGCTCTGGGCGGAACGAAAGGGCATGTCAGACTCTTACTGACTAAAACCCACCCGTGTTTTTTTAGTTGCCTGAGCGCAAGGGCCACGGTAACCCTTTCGAAAAATCCGCGACCCCGGCAGGCATCGCCCTATCGGACCCCGTCAATTATGCTGACATCTCTTTGAGGCGCGCGTGGAACACAACGCGCCATCGACCCGGGCCTGGTCCTTACCGGACGGTGAGCTGGCCACATGCTTACCTGTGGGTTTTATTATTATTATAATAATAAAATAATAATAATAATAATAATTATTGTAATTTTTATGGTGTACATAATAAAGAGTATTCTATTCTATTCTATTCTATTCTATAATAAAAAGTAAGTATTCTATTATATTCATTATAGTTATTCCGGGATGGTATAATTGTCCACTCTATACTCGTATTACTTCCTTCCTCAAAGTTTAGGTAAACAAACTTTACCAATTCCGATCTCTGATGATAATCTTTGCTCGTTCCTTCTCTGGATGAGAAAGGGCTTTTGCCTTGAATTGGAATAATACGACTAATAATATTAAATGACAACTGACAAGTCGCCATTACAGCCTAATTTGTAGACAATTCGTAACCAAACCACAGCCAGAAACCCTTATAAACCGTTAAGAGTTGAGAGGACAAAAAGGCTTGGGATTGAGTTGCTCCAATTTTTGCATACTGAATGTTTATTTTTTGATTAGTTTTTATTTTTACTATATTTTTTTTTATTTTTTTATTTTACATAAATTTTAACATTTTGATAATTATTATATATACAATGTCATGACAATTTAATTTGTGAAGTATAGTATTATTATTTAATTGTTGTGAATGTGAGGACTATGTAGGTCACTTTTATTTTTTATTTTATTTTTTCACTTTCTCAGGTTGTTTCAATGATAATCTGGCAGTTCGAGTGCTTTATGCGGCCTACCCAAATGTCCTTTCTTTGATATTGTTCGTCGAGTGGTTGAGCTCCTTAAGTTCTGAGTTGAGCTCCACGACGACAAATGCGTGCACTGACTGGTTAGGTCCACTCATTCTGTGTGGTTTTTCCTCAAAAGACCATTTCAAACACAAATCTACATGGTCTTCACACGATCTGACCAAGATTATGTCTGGACTTCAAAAGAGACTGTGACCTCTGAGTTTGTTTTGGCCTTTCTTCTCAGAGTAGTCAGATAGCAAACGCCGACCTCATCTAGTTTTTAAAATATGACTGACGTGTAAAAGTGTTTGTACAAACCTACTTACAGAAATAAAATCATTTATCATTTTATCATTTATAGCCTTTGAAAGCCATAAATTTATACATCAGTGATCAAATTAATGAAAGTAAGCGGATCAATGGCGCGTCAAATATACAATGAACCTATTCCTAGTCGTAGAGTGGGGCAAAAAAAAAAAAAATATACCCTACCTTTCAATGTGATCAAACATGGATTCGAGTCGAGAACATTTTAAAATCCTGTATCTAATACTTTTCATTTTCATTTCAAAATACTTGTTACAGCGGGGCAATTGCGTAATATACTGTCAGTAGGAATGGCATTCATTTTGACAGTTCAAAACAACATTCATTGCGTTATTTACGATGTTGAACAGACAAATTTTTCGAACATATGGAGCAATATCCTTCAAAATGATTTAGATTGTGATTGATAATATGTTACGAAATTTGGGTGCTCTTTTCAAAAAAGGTTGTTTATACCTTCCTTAAATTTAAAAGATGCGTTTCTGTATTTATTGTTTTCGTTTACACTTTGCGAATGGACCGTTTACGTACATTTTATTATTTATAGATGCGTAAATATATTTATTTATTTATTATTTCGACGATAACTGTTTTAAAGCTTTGTAAATTTATCTGTGAAATGAAGTCATTGAATTAGAATTTAAAATTAACGAGTTCTTGGAACTTTACGGTCGCGTCGCGTCGTGACCAAAAGCGAGCGTCGCGCAAGTACGCGATCGACGCGAATTTTGACGTACGATCGCGACTTGATTGATCGTGCGACTTTGTCATCTAAACTGAATATTATAAATAGAAAAGATTTAATATTTTGTATATTTGATTAAATTTGGCACATGGGTAAACCATGATCTGGATTAGGACATAGTATATTTTTTATCCCGATATTCATATGTTTTGATTTAGTATAATATAGCTTTGTTTGTTACGAAGAATCACCGACTTCTAAGACACAGGCACATTCACCTAGTTTAGGAGTCAGAGTATTTAAATGATTGTGACCTAGTTATAAGCCTTATATATACATATATGCTCTTAGTCTTTGGATGTTGTAATGTGATGTTATTTTTTTTGGTGAAATAAAGAATTATTATTATTATTATTTATTTATTTCTACTTACATCTACCATTACAGGTTAACCCCGGGTTTTTTATTATTATATAAAAGAGCGCAACGATCGTGTACTTCAATTAGGTACCTTTGTACATTAATTTTCAGTTCAGCAAAATACATTTCAAAATAAAAAGTTTTCGAGGCTTTCGAACCATATCATAAAAATTAAAAAAATAAGTGAAATAAAAATTAATTACCCTTTCTTACTTCAGATCCAACCCGAAAAGTTTTTACGATCGCCTTTTACTGTTAAGAGCGGCCAACCCGTCAAAATTCCCATACAAACGCACGTACGTGATTATGGCATTGTATTATAATAAAAAATGTTCCTCCAGATTTTTTGATACACAGATAACTCGTGGTTTATAACTAGGTATCTATTTAATAAAAATAAAACATTTTTGAGAATAAAAAATCAGTAATGCCGTCTGAAAATCAGCTTTTTTGCACAAATGTTATCTGAACTTTGTCCTATCATAATGTAATCGTACATTGAAAAAGTAAAGAAAAAATTGATGTAGAAACCTCGTTCCTGTAATGGGAATTCTAAATGACAATTTATTATTTTTTAAACTCGTAAGGCTTTTTTAAAAACACGTATTTTGTGGAACAAGCTTTGCTAAATCTCCGCGCGCCCATTTTCGTTCGATGGTATCGCGTTCTCGCTCTTGCTTCTTTTTCAAACATTGCGTTGGATGAAATAATACGATTTTAAATCTTACTCGCGTTGACGATAGCCGGCCTAGGAAGGCCCCTCTTAACCCGCAAACTTCGCGCGTCGAATCGTAGTCATAAGGATGATTACCACTAAACGGTCCGCATCGCTTCGGATAGGAAAGGATACGAACGGATGCGGCGACAGCCGATGGCGCCCGGCAGGATGTCGACGCATACGATCGGCTCCGTACCGTCGCTTGCGAACGTATCCGTTGCTGCGCCTAGTCAAATAGTTTCATTCCTACTATGTTGACGTGTTCCAATTTTTGAAAATGGTTGAATTTGACCTAGTATTGTTGGCTATTGCATTAGAAGAAGAAGAAAATAATCCAAAAACACTTTCGGCTACGATCACGTGTCGCGGAAAACGCCCGCCGTCAAGCTGCTGGGCGCGGCTTGGTAATATAGACTTTAAATACTGTAAATACGATTTAATATCGTTCAAAGATTGTAAAATCCGTTCCGATCCGATGCGATGGAAGCCGTTTGGTGGAAATCATCCTATATCGTCCAGTATAAAGTGGTGCGCCCCGAAGCAATTTGTCGCAAATAAATTTCGAAGGCCTTAGATATAAGGGACGATGAATAATTAACTAGCTGTACTGATCGCAGACATAATTGGACGGATTTTCGAAGCGTCACGGTATATTAAAGATTGATTGTGGAAAGGAAGACGAAGTTTTCCCTAGAGTTTCTACCTTATTGTGGTTTCAGTGAGACACAGCTTGTTTTATTATATAATGTAATGTACTTACCCGAGTATTACTACGGATTGGAGGGTTTCAGAACGAATGGTGTGTAAATTTAAGATGTAAGTAATTAAAAAGACTCAAAATCCTGATGTTCCTACATTTATGTTAACATAACTCGGCCTAATGTATGGAACGGCTGATTTTGTGTTCACGATTTTTGGGTTGACTTGACGTAAGGCGTCAAGTTAAAGATATTCATAGTGATGAGTTCAATGAATCCTTTCAAAAAAGGTTGAGACCTAAAATGTAATTACCTAATCTAAGTAATCTGGGATGCTACTCGTACTAATTTATGGTAAAGGGCAAAGTAAGACATTTTAAGAAAACCCATGAGAAAACCTGAAAACAAAATATACACACACACTAAACAATTACACACTACACATACACACCCACACCCTCACACACACACACATTACACCATACACACACACTTACACAGACACTACTACACTACACAGGACAATAGTAATAATGGTAATAGTAATTTATTTCCAAAACTTGAGTACACAGTGAGGTCACGACCCCTGAACTAGGACATCCTGTATGACAGGGGTCGAGGTTTCTACAGTTAAATGGATCAGAATGTGAAGGCTTATACTAAATCCAATTTACTGATTTTTGAAATTTAAAAAAGTACGAAATAAATTTAAAAAAAAAGACAAAAAATTAATAAACAAAAATATAAAAAAGTTATTAAACTCAAAAACTCAAAACTCAAAGCATTTATTTCAAATAAACCAATTACAGGCACTTTTGAATTGTCAAGGGGTCGGTCAGTCAGAAAGATGAAGCTAGTTACCCATTCCAAAGCGTAGTAGGTACCTATGGAGAAGAACGGGCAAGAAACTCCATGGACACTCTTTTAAATCAAAATATGGTTACTTATTAATACTTCTAAACAAATTCTGTTTTAGAATACAATGGAGGCAGTAAGTGTATGGTGGGATGTCTGATGGGTGTGTAGATGTAGGTGTGTGAATGTGTGTGTAATCTGAGTCTAACCACCAGGTGATATTACTGATAAGGTTTTCAGTATCATCATTTAGTGTGTGTGTGTGTGTGTGTGTTTTGGCTTTCAAGCAAAAGTAAGAGTTCCTTTTTTATCAGGAAATTACTCACGTCTCTAACTAATTTTAGTTGGCTAAATTTGCTGTACAGGTGGGGCGCTATGCTGTTGTAGTACTTTCTGGAAAACCTGCTACTCACCCATCACTCGGGATACCTATCATCATACAAACCGGTTAGTAGGTACAGCAATATTTTACCAATACAAACTACTCTACGACATTGGTGCCGCGTCTCTTGTCACAAAATTCTCTAAACTAGACTAAAAAACCCTAAAATTTTGTTTATTTCTGTCAAACGACGAGTTTCCATTCTGAAATAGACTAAGATGACACAACTTAACTATATTTTAGTTTTACGGCGCTAAGATGGCACTGAGTTAGTTGTTTAGTGAAAATGGCAATTTTGCTATTCTGAATTTGATGTTTTTCACCTAAAATTTTAGTTGTCTCATTAAATATGGCTATTTTTAATATTGCGATTAAAAAGGTGTGGACTTAAATTAGTTGTCATGAACAAAAATTTACCACAACACCTTGACTTCAGGTGCAAAAACAGTAATGTATCTTTATTTTATTTTGCACATCTCGAAAATTTTCATTATTTTTGCGAAAGGACACACCAGTGTCCTTTCGCAAAAATAATGAAAATTTCGACACACTTTACAAAACCCATAAACCCTTAAACCCCTAAAAATCTATATGTAGGTAATAATTTTTCATATTTTCCATACAAAAAGTGAAAAATTCCATATACTTACAACACGTCGAGGTTGCCCCCCATGCGTGCCCCGGCTCTAAAAAACCACGGGGTAGGGCAAACAAGTACCACGCGGAGTCGAGATTGTCAAATTAAATTTAAGTTACGTCAAAATAATTTTTAAAGTTATAGATATTTTTTTGCAGAATAACTTTAAGAGTAAGTAAGTGTACAAGACAATCGGCACCATTACTTACCTTGTAACATTCCTTAATTTTCATCATCACATTCCATTAACTATGCCAAAACATTCCTTTAATTAGCACAAAATTAAACTTCTGATCATTTTCTGTAACGTAACAAGGTTCGTTACGAGAGAATGGATTTAATTAATTATAATTTCTTAGGAATCTTTGTCGCCTCTGTTATTACGTGCCCTTGTAAGAAGATTAAAATTTTAATTTAGATTTTATTGAAGACAGTGATGTTAAGGATGCGGATAATAATGCCTGTATAGTACAGCTCGGGACAATTTCGAGCCGGAGAGATCAGATATCTACAATATTAAGGTAATTAAAAACTGAGAAAACTCGGTAGTCACGGAAATTAATTGTTTATTACCACCAATTTCAATTGTCCGTATATAATATTCGAATCACAACTGACATTCTTTGACAGTTGTATGAAATGGCTATAACACGGTAAATTGACGTAGTTTGATAAACAGTTTATTTCTCCGACAGTACATAGGAAGCGATATTGAAGCTGGTGTAATAGTGTAAATTGACAGAGTCCTATGTAGTAATACTTTCCTGACATACTTTTATCTTTGTTTCCCGAAAAGATACGAACAATGAATTTCAACGATCTTTTTATTTTTACTAAATGAAGAAGATTTGTAGAAAGTTGAAGTTATCAGCTGGATAGGCTGTCAGATGCACAGTAGCAGTAATCACATTAATTGATCGGAAGCATCACTTACTGCTCGTAGTGTCTCTGCGACTGTGTGGGCAGCATTTGTATGGGCGCGGGCGCACTGAACGGAACGTGTCCACGCCGCGTGTCGGCGGCGGCGCACCACCCGACTGTGCGCAGCGAGCTGGCCGCGGCCGCGCGCATGCGAGCGCCCAACGACATCTCACCAACCAATTGTCTTGTTTCAACAACGCCAAAAACGAGAAATCCCATTCCTCCTTGTATATTTTCTTACACTGCTATTTATTACTTACTTCTGTTCGCGACTTTGTCCACGTGTAAGTCGGATTTACAAAATATAATTCTGCTAACACCAATTTTTATTTTCCTTAAAATATCCTATGGTGCTGAGCAATTTATAGTGTAGTGAAAGAATTTTCGTAAGCGAATCATACTTCGAGAGATTACTTTTACAATCATAATTATGAACAAACAATTTTACGTCTCTATAATAATAGTTTAGATTTAAATAAAAACTTGGGAGGTCTTCAAATCGGTCATTAAATAGTTTTTAGGCCAAATTAATTACTTAAAAATCCCGGCCAAGTGCGAGTAGGACTCGCACACGAAGGGTTCCGTACTACAAGGAAAAAATAGCCGAACTAAAACACGTTTCTTGTATGGAGACCCCCTTTAATTTTTTACTTTAGTTTAATAATATAACGGAGAAGGTACGTCTAACTCGTTATTGTCAGCCATATTTTAACTACTGTCGGCTTACTATGGGTAATGTTGGTTATTGCGCAATAGAAAAACCGTTTGAAGTTCAACTCAAATTATAATTTACGAACAAATTAATCACACTAGCGAATCACACACTGTAGGCACACGAAACAACCATACGGAACGCGTGACAGATCCTAGGGTGGAGGTACTGATCTCCTCGAAGGCATAATGGTAAGTCTCCACTCATCGCATCAGCGCTCCTCCATCAGCCAGGCTCTGTCATAGCACGAAGTTATCGCGACGGTGCTGCCACCTCCCGGAACTCTTGCTGCGCTTTGTTTAGTATCCACACTAATTACCGTCTCCGACAAATACACACTTTGTGAAAATTTAAACTGTCTGCCTATTACGGTTCATGAGATAAAGCCCGTTGACAGACAGACAGACGGACGGACGGACGGACAGCGGAGGCTTACTAATAGAGTTCCGTTGGCACCCTTTGGGCACGGAACCCTAAAAAAAAATGTTTCTCTTAATGAAGATAAACATTTTTTTTTGTGTCGAGTACATGTTTATTTCCGCTGACTAATGAGTCAGAGGAAATAAAAATGTACTCGACACAGATGATAGATAATTTCAAAGTCTTCCTCAATGTTATTCTTGAGGTTATCACTGACATTATTTTCTCTACGAAGGCCACACTTATTTCTGATCCGTCGCAACTTTCTCAAATTGCTCACAGATGTTGTAAATACTCACATAATTGCGTATGACGTAACGTCATCCACACATCAGAGGAAAGGCACCTGTCCCACCGCCGACGAGGCAGCTGCTAGCTATCAACGATTCTCGCTCAAAAAACGTACAAAAGATTGTAGGTCCCGTGTAAGTAAAAGAGATACATATATTAATAGTTGATTGCAGACTGTTCACACCACCGCCACCGACGAGTTCTCGTTTGTCACAGCGACAAGAACTATCAAAGAGAGTACCTACTCGCTCAGCGACGCTCGCTTGGCGGGCAGAACACTCGCTGAGAGACTCACGCTTGGTACATACGCATACCAGGGTCCTACAATGGACGCTTTGGCAGAATCATAATATGATCTGCTTACAATTCGTATATCCCGCAATTCATCTGTTTGACAGCTGCTATTTGACATTAGACTTCATTAAAATAATGCATAATTTGTGAACCATTTAACGAAACTTCATACAAAACTATCAAACAGATGAATTCGGGATATTAATTGTACGCAGATCATAATATGATTCTGCCAAAGCGTCCATTTTAGGCCCACAGCAAGTAATAGCTCATCGCTGTCGTGCACTCGCTGCTCGTTGGTCGCCAACTCATGTTTAGTTGCTAGCTCTACTCGCTTTTCGTTAATAGCCGCCCGCCGCCGCACACTGGTCCCGAATGATAAAAAAGGGGACATTAAGAAATTTTTGACAAAAGGTCAACCGATTCAGCTTATTTTTTTTTTGTAGACAGCTGATGCAATTACAAATCACTTTTGTACATTGAGTTTTTGCCAAAAAAGCCGTATTTTCAGAGAAAAAAAATATTCAAATATTTTTTGTATGAAAGAAATCCTAATTTTGTCTTTATCTTCCAAGATTCAAACGTATTCAAAATAAAACTTAGCGCAGCTTGTAGAGGGGCTAATTGCTCACTACTTTGTCATAGACACTCTTCTGCGATTTTGTGCTCCTTTTGAGTTACAGGCACTTTAAATATTTTTTGTATGAAAAAATCCTAATTTTGTCTTTATCTTCCAAGATTCAAACGTATTCAAAATAAAACTTAGCGCAGCTTGTAGAGGGGCTAATTGCTCACTACTTTGTCATAGACACTCTTCTGCGATTTTGTGCTCCTTTTGAGTTACAGGCACTTTAAATATTTTTTGTATGAAAAAATCCTAATTTTGTCTTTATCTTCCAAGATTCAAACGTATTCAAAATAAAACTTAGCGCAGCTTGTAGAGGGGTTAATTGTTCATCACTTTGCCATAGACACTCAATTGCGATTTTGTGCTCCTTTTCAGTTACAGGCACTTTAAATTTTTCGTTGTCGGATGAGCTTTACTAGTTTTTTGTAGACAGCTGATACAATTACAAGTAACTTTTAAAGATGTATTTTTTGTTAAATAAGCCGTATTTTCAGAGTTAAAAAATTAATTCAGGCGGATTAGAAATAATCTTGTTAAAGATAGACTAAGATGTAATAACATTTTCTTCATTAATAAGTAACTCTTATAAATGTCTTTCTATTAAAAAAAGTCTTATTTTAAATATATCAAATAAACAACTTGGATATCTCAAAACGTGTACAGACATGTTCAGGTACAGGTAATTTATTGTGTGACTCATATTCAGATTATAAGCATTTTTTGGTAATGAGTCATTGCTTAATTAGCCGATTACTTACAATTTGGGCTATATTTGGTCATCTAACGCTAGTGAATGCGTCGGAAACGCTGAATGATAAAAAGGTATAAATTGCAATTAAAACTTTTCCTTCGTACTTTAACGGGCTTAGGACCGTCAAAATACAAACCTATATAATAATATAGGTATTGTATTAAGGCGTACTTAAAAATGTTATTACATCTTAGTCTATCTTTAACAAGATTATTTCTAATCCGCCTGAATTAATTTTTTAACTCTGAAAATACGGCTTATTTAACAAAAAATACATCTTTAAAAGTTACTTGTAATTGTATCAGCTGTCTACAAAGAACTAGTAAAGCTCATCCGACAACGAAAAATTTAAAGTGCCTGTAACTGAAAAGGAGCACAAAATCGCAATTGAGTGTCTATGGCAAAGTGATGAACAATTAACCCCTCTACAAGCTGCGCTAAGTTTTATTTTGAATACGTTTGAATCTTGGAAGATAAAGACAAAATTAGGATTTTTTCATACAAAAAATATTTAAAGTGCCTGTAACTCAAAAGGAGCACAAAATCGCAGAAGAGTGTCTATGACAAAGTAGTGAGCAATTAGCCCCTCTACAAGCTGCGCTAAGTTTTATTTTGAATACGTTTGAATCTTGGAAGATAAAGACAAAATTAGGATTTTTTCATACAAAAAATATTTAAAGTGCCTGTAACTCAAAAGGAGCACAAAATCGCAGAAGAGTGTCTATGACAAAGTAGTGAGCAATTAGCCCCTCTACAAGCTGCGCTAAGTTTTATTTTGAATACGTTTGAATCTTGGAAGATAAAGACAAAATTAGGATTTCTTTCATACAAAAAATATTTCAATATTTTTTTTCTCTGAAAATACGGCTTTTTTGGCAAAAACTCAATCTATAAAAGTGATTTGTAATTGCATCAGCTGTCTACAAAAAAAAAAATCAGCCGAATCCGTTGACCTTCTGTCAAAAATTTCTTAATGTCCACTTTTTTATCATTCGGGACCAGTGTGCGCCGGTGAGACACTTGCACTACTAAAATCGCGCTAACTGCTACAAAATAAAAGCACTGTCAATTTAAAATTGATACCACTGATGTACGGTTGAATGTTCTATATAATTACCGATGACAACATCACAATAGTAGATTGTTATACAAGGGGCTAAAATTACCCATTATATACGAGGTATTTTTACTCCCGAACTATAGCGAGGAAGTAATTAGAAACCGAGTTATAATGGGTTTTTAGCGCCGTGTGTTACACAGGTTACACTGTACTTTTCACTACGATTGCAAGAAAATAAAATAATCCTATACAGTATTAAATAGTTTACTTTTTTTAAATTTCTTCTCTAGCCACAACACAATGCACGCATTCTACCTAAGAGATCGCCGCTACCGGTCCCATTTTCAAAAATAAAATGTTCTTCTTTTTTTAGGAAACAGTAATAAATCGAGTCTTTATTCATGATTATTCTACTTATGAATAAATACTGTTTCGTTTTTGTAGCCTCGTTGTTAACAGACAAAAAAAACTTTTTCCCCTAGAGGAAAATATGCTATTTTATCCCCGCTCTGGTACGCCACAATGACGGACTTTTTGTGTACGAAGAGTGAAAACTTATTTATTCCGTGGAAATTCTCACAACTTTACTTCGATCGTCAGCTTTTTTACGTGACAGATGACATGTATCATGTGACGTTTTTCTACCGATAAGAAGTTTGTTGCTCATTAGCGAAGTCTGATATTAAGACTGTCTCGTTGGTTTAGTACTCGCAAGGGCTGCTGCTGAGCATGAGGTCCTGGGTTCCATTCCGTCGGGCACAATGACATAGGGTTTTTCTATCTCGAATTTTCAGCCTGGAGCCTGGATTTGTGCCCGGTTGATGGCAATAGGCTCGCCCCCTATTACATGGTACTTAAACATAACTGGTGAAATGTGTGTATTCTACTATATACGCACCTCTGGCCAACCCTTAGGAGAAACAAGGCGTGACATAATGTTTGT
Organism: Griposia aprilina; assembly: GCA_916610205.1. Classification (NCBI taxonomy): domain Eukaryota; kingdom Metazoa; phylum Arthropoda; class Insecta; order Lepidoptera; family Noctuidae; genus Griposia; species Griposia aprilina. Next base: position 7,296,870 of record OU744305.1, on the reverse strand, counting down.
TTCTCAGGCAAGAAATAAAATACTGCGGAACCTTAGATAAATGATTGGTCTCGCTGCGGTTGACGAGACCAATCATTTATCTAAGGTGGAAACAGTCATTTGTTTATTATCGGTTCACAGAAATATTTTGTTTACGATTCGTGTATAAGTGCCGCGGCGCCCAGTGGCGCGCCGATAAAAAATGTTCCGGGGTGTTCCCATCGACGTCACGCTTTGACCCGGGCGCGTGAGTGGTTAACAAAATTTTAAGCTGAGTTTAATAATAAATTATTGGTACTACGAAAACACTTAACAAACTGTGTTTTTTCAGCCGAAGGTACTGAAAAGATACTGATGCAATAAAGTTCGTATTTTTTCTAAAGTTCTACTTGACTCACACTGAGCAAAAATTTCAGAGAAAAGTTTGCATGAAAGCTGATTAATTATATATTTATTATATTTTGATACAGATGTTTAAAACATAGTTTTAAATATTTTAAGCTTTTTCGTAGGTAAAAACATAATTATTTTCTGATAGATTTTGTATGGGCAAGCTTTAATTTCGAGCCAAACTGAAGCGAAACCGCCAGTTTTTTCCGCCGCCGAAATTGTGCCGGCTAACTTGTATGGAGTTTTTCGAACTGCCGCGAATTGTCGTATGACTTCGCACACTTGACGCACGCAGTCACGTCCCGCATCCCGCATGAGATTCACCTCAGCGTGGACAAAAGCTGGAAAGTGTAGTGTCAGTGAATGAAAAGCTTCAACCATCTACACTGCTAGAAATATCTTTTGGTGCTGACGTTTACAGGGGGACGCTTTTGGTAAGGAATTGTATTGTCAAACGTCGTCATGTTCGTGAACGGGCGCCGTCACTGGTAATTTCTTAGCTGCCACGGGTTATTTTAATTTAATTTAATATTTGAATTGCTTTTGTCTTTTTATTACGGACGCTTTTAACGTTCTGTATCGTTCTCACATGCATAATTTCAACATAAACGATGTAACCAATATTTTGTAACCATATTTTGATTAAGAAGAGTGTCCATGGAGTTTCTTGCCCGTTCTTCTCCATAGGTACCTACTACGCTTTGGAATGGGTAACTAGCTTCATCTTTCTGACTGACCGACCCCTTGACAATTCAAAAGTGCCTGTAGGTAGGTTTATTTGAAATAAATGCTTTGAGTTTGAAAACTTTTCGAAAAAACAATATGGCGGCGTTAGTTCTGATTTTCGGCATATTCATATTCCTTCATCAGTCTATAATGTTCCCACTGCTGGGACACAAGCCTCCTCTCTGTGAGAGAGAGTGGGCCGTAATCTACCACGTGGGCCTAGTGCGGGTTGGTAGATGTCACATGTCTTAGGATTTTTGGTTCTAGGACATGCCGGTTTCCTCACTATGTTTTCCTTCGCCGTTTTGAGAGTAGTGGTGATGAAATAATTTACACGAAGTAAAGCGCCGGTCTGGATTTGAACCTACAACTCGTCAGTCGCGGCCGTTACCACTAGGCCACCACTGGTCTATATTCCTTTATATTGCTTTTTTGTTAAATTATTGTCGTTTTCATGTTTAAAATGTTAACAAAAACGTAAAGCACGTGTATGTTTACGACAAACGTCACTTGTCCTACTTTGTCTATAAAATGTGGCAAAATGTACTTTAAAACAAGCAATTCAACTCCTTTTATTCAGTGCTTAAACGTGAATTTTCTCGCTACAATATGGAACATCAGCAAAAAGTTTGCATTCGCCGGCTAGAATAAAAATGTCTCCTTTTAAATCTTTCTCTTCATGGTAAATGGTTTTGTAGGTCGTAACACAGCACAGTTTACTACATTTACTTATACATACATTGCATAGTGTGGTATATTTATATACTAAGTTGATTGTAGATAGTGTGTCCGTATTCTGAAGTGTACCTAAAAGAAATGTAAGAATGTGGCTAGTCTGTATTCTTTTTTGAAGTTTGAAAATTATATGGTGAACATTTAAACACACAAACATTCTTTTTAATGTGCGTTATTTAAAGTAATTTCCTAAAAGACAATTAAAATCTACGAGTAAAACAGTCGTCATCTTTTATGTCTGATTTTTAGGCACACTAATGCGTATTTTCCCCATAGCTCCAAATTCTCCGTCAAAAAAATATTTGGTAAAGTACCTTATTCTCAAAAAAGATCTGTCACTTTCTTTCATTCCTCGTATTGACATATACATAATATGTTTATATATATATACATATTTTAATAAAAACAAAATAACAATAAAGTAGTTAGTTCTGAATTCAAACTATTAAACACGATAAATCTAATAATTGATGGACATGGAAATTAGCATTCGTTTGTATTCGGAAATGCGATGATTCCCGAGGGACATTAAGAAAATAATTGTACTGTACTTTTACAAACTACATCAATGAAAAGTGTAAATAATTTAATTATGACCTAAGCCATGCCCACATCCCATAAAAATTATATGAAAGTCACCTGCAACCATCCCTCTTAATAACATCTTATGGTCTTATTTCTTTTCAAAAACTACACAGGCAGCCCTATCCTCATTTTTAATTCCGAGTCTAAAATTAAAATTTTAAATTTCCCGCCACCGTATTATTCGCGAAGAAAAACCGCATATTCAGTGCAAGAGTAAAAATGTCTTTTAGAAAACTTTGCCTCAAAGTAAATGGTTTTCTAGGGCATAACATAGTACTTCACTGGATATAGCGAGGGTATTTCTTGCTGAAAGAAATATGGGCTCTTGCCCTCATTTTAGCTCGAGGGGTAGGAATTTCAGCATAGAGGGTTTATTCAAATTATTTTGATTTATAAAATGTCGCTGTGGGGATCTCTTCCTTTCGCATTTTTTTCATTACTGTTATATTTTGGTATTACCATTTTCGCATAACTTTTATTGGCATAATGATACTGTGGCATAATAGTAATTTGGCATAATGAAATGGTTAGGTTAGGTTAATTTATGGCTATAAACATTACAGCAAAACATCTATGCGTAATGATCATTATGCTGAATTTCGTTATGCCAATAGTAGCACGTTCCCGTGGGATATCTACGCGGGTGAAGCCGCGGACAGCAGCTAGTATAATTTATAAATCAAAAAACACGCTCCGGGGGTTGCCATTGCCTTGTCTATTTCTTTCAGTTAAAATGTATAGCAATTTATATTATGTAATCCAAAATTCCATTAATTCTTTGATTTATACATTATATTAATAGGTATATGAGTATAATATGTAGTACCAATATTTAATATTATTGCGGTGTCTATCTCTACGAGAACTCAATAAGTCAGTACGTAATGGTATAAAAACTAAGAAGATTCATAATTAATTGTTTGTATAGCAGAACTCGAAATAGATCAATTTTTTTTTTAAGTTTTTTATTTCGGATGTTTTTTATGGACCCCCGACTAGAAGTAAATATGAAAGGCATATTTACTTCCAGTCGGGGGACCATCAAAAAAGTTATTTAGACTTTTTCGATTACGTATTAGCACCCGGCGTGGGTTTTTCAAAACTGTTAATTTTTAATTTTGTCATTATAATGTAGGTAACTAAGGCATTATTTTATCACGACACGAATTGTCTTTCTTTGAGCCTAATACCTTTAAGACCTGAAAATATTTATTTGGTCAACCAAAGAAATTCTTTCCATACCAAATTCATTTTTCCTGTGTTACTTTTATTTTATGAAAGCTAAGGGTATTCTTTGGTATGCTTAAAATATTCAGGTCTAATGTTGGTCAGTTTTAAAAGCCAATATTGGTTGTAAAGGTATGTGGTGCGTGTCCAATAAAATGGCCTAACATATTTTATTTTAATAAAACCTAGTAAAAAAGTAATTTAATTTGGGTGTAAAATCGATTAGGTATAGTTGATCCCATAATTGCTTTACCACCTTAAATTTGAATGTCACTTGCACGTATTAAAACATCAATAATTATATCTATATTTTGCTTTAAAACCCAATGCGACATTTAGGTAGTTTCAACCTTTGTGAAGTTCCAATTTAGTGGGAATTGTTGTCAAAATTAATAAGGAAATTACGAGGTTGGCTATAGCTACGTACATACGGTATTTTTATTAGTTTTTAGTAGAAAAATATTACGTAAAGCTTATTTAATTTCAGAGTTACTAAGAGGTTTCTAATTTAACTATTAGTAATATTTATTAGCTAACTAAACATTTATTTTCTTTGTTTCAGACCCTATGTGCTTCACTCGGTAAGTAAATAAAACCGGCCAAGTGCGAGTCGGACTCGCACACGACGGGTTCGCCAAAAATATATCAATTCCTAATTGTACATCCACTTGCTGCCGTCCTATTTGCGCTACCCAATTTTTTGTCATTATTGTTAGGTTTACTAATTGTCACACTTTTGGCGTCTAACTAACCGTCATTTTGGTATAAGGTGTAATGAATTATTCCAGATATTTTTAACGTAACTCAAAATAATACGTCTATCACCAACGCACGGAGTAAGCGTAACGTAACTTCGAACAATTTTAAAGTATAAAATACTCGTTTCGTAGATAATATTTATTTAGTTTATGGTGCCGCAATTTCACGCAAAATACTATGTGATAGTATTATTTTCTATTGAAAACTTGTTCGAATTTACGTTACTAACGTCACGCGTTCGTGCTAGTGCCTTCGAACACTACTATGCAAAGTAATCATCGCATTTCCGAATAAACCGAATACTAAGTACTTTATTGTGTTCTTACGTCAAAACAAAACAACACTAAAGTACTTAGTTCTGAATTCAAATTATTAAACACGATAAATCTAATAATTGATGGACATGGAAATTAGCATTCGTTTGTATTCGGAAATGCGATGATTCCCGAGGGACACGAAGAAAATAGTTGTACTGTACGTAATTTGATTTACCTTTACCAACTTTAGTCTCCTGTCCTTCCTAAAGAGACCAAAGCAATGAGAGGAATATAATAGAGGAATATTCTACACAATGGACACACAAAGGACTGCCTTACATTGCTGACTACGACACGCGAAGCAACTTTGTGACATATCTCTTAAAATAAATCAAGTTACATCCCTAAAAGCACATTACTGTCCCCATTGGGTAACAGGACATGAAATGAATAATAGCCTTCATACTACTGAAGTAAGAAATATTTCTAACGCTGCTGAAAAGAACTTATTATATTAAAATGATGTCATAAATCCATATTACGCAAGCGAATCTTTTTTGGCTCTACACCGAGCATTTTTAACCGAATCCGTAGCAAAAACATAATAATATGACACAAGTTTATTTGGTTTTTAACAAAAATAATAATAATAAGAGAAGTTTCGTACAAAACCGTAATGTTATGGACCTAGAAATTCTTCTTTTCTTCTTTGTTTTAAAAATAAAAAATATATTTTCGTTTTTCAAAAGCATTTACAGGATTTGTCCTGTAATTTATGTTTGAGAAAAACGAAAATTTATTTTTCTTTACAATTATTTGTAATTGTAGACCGTATAATTTTTCAATACCCAATAATTTTAATGCATTCCACATGTAGGTATTCTTAGGTGGTAAACTTATAATTAGATCATATGGACCCTGTCGGGCACAGCAAAATAACTGAGTTAGGAGAGAGGAAGCATTTTTTAACTATACCTGTATAACATTACTTAGCTAAACTACTATACCAAAACAATTTTTTTTTTTTTTAGTTAATGTATTCTCTTTAATTTAAAATATAAACAGGTATCTGTTGAGAGATGTAATAATAATAAAAAATAAATACAAATAAAATTTAAAGTCTCGAGTGCTTAAATTATGACTTTCTTTCTTTGTCTTCTTCTTCTTAATGGGTTCTGGTTTCCGGACTTGGTCCTTCATATGAACCATTGTGCGTGAGCCATGGCGGCCGTCGGTAGTTATTCCAACCAGCCCACCTCCCTCCAGAAGTTGATAATGTCTCCTGGTCTGCTGAAAACATCAGTGTAGGATCTGGGTGCCCTGAGGGTTTGTTTCCTAATCTGGGTAACGTCTGTGCATACAAAGACCACATGCGCAACGGTTTCCTCAGCCTCCACGAAGCCGTGCATAGAGGACTGCCCATTAAGCCTATTGTGTGGAAGTGTTTGTTTAGCGAGCAGTGTCCCGTGATGGTCCCCGTGATCAGGCGCAGGCCGTTCCTGTCCAGACGTAATAAACGTCTGGTTTGCTTGCTATCTAAGGATGGCATAGCTTCCCTGGACTGCCTACAGCCCGGTGTCAAGGTCCAACAGCTCTCCGCTTATGTGTGAGTGAACTCCTGTAGCCACCTGCGTAGCTGGTTGAAGGGGATGGGTTTGGTTTCCATAGACTGACGCGCTAGATGCTCGTAGACAGTATTGATCAGTTCACAAAGAAGAGCAAAAATTGTAGTTGATACTACATACAATGAAGGTGGCGGAAAAGGACAAACTAAATAAATCAAGCAACATTACCAAGAACACATTACAGCGACCTGCTCCAAAAAGACGTAGAAAATAGTTCCAAAACAAAACAGTGACGAAACTAAGTAATTGAGTGAAACTTATTTCTGTCCCTGTCTTTTGTTTGTCGTTCGATGAGTAAACTAATAAACTGAGTGTGTTCGGAAACTGCGAAGTGATAAATGCGCAATACGCGAGGTGTTTTCGAGTTTTGGGGGTTGGAAAAATGGCGTTATAGAGAAGTAACTTATGGGTTCTTCTTGATTTTAGGTGATGAAGTAATGTTGGTCCCGGCTGTCATTCGTAGATCTTTGATCGTCGTTACGGGTAATCAGGAACCTGAAATTCTGACAACCAGTCTTACCAAGGAGTATCATGTTACCCAGTTGTTGGGTTGTAACATGGTCTAAAAAAACAAGGTCTGGCATTCCGGGAGTGACACATGCTTACGTCACTATCCAGTTGCTACTTTATTGCAACAAAACACGAATTATGGAAATATTTTCAGTCACCATTCTGTTAAAAATTTTAAATATACCATTTAAATTGTCGTTTCATTTTTCTAATCAAACGAAACAATTCAATTTAAACAATACTAACGTAATTGTTAGTTAAAACCTGTTTGTTTTATCGGATTCGCACAGGTAATAAAGGTGATTGGGGAGTTATTATTACACACTACTGGTAACACAGCGGTGATGACGTAGGCTTGTGTCACCCCCGTGACCGGAATGCTATACCTGACGAAGTATATTATTATACCATGGGTTGTAGATGTCAGATAGGCAGACGATCTATGTAAAATATAATTATTCAACTATTTTCGGTTAGATTGGAAGCCGACGCCAATATGGTTGGGTATAGTCTTTGCTGATGATGGTTATGCTCAGTCTGCTTGTTAGACTAAGTGAGCTTAGAGGAAGGGCATAACATCACAGATCCAAGAGTTTCTTTGTTTAACTGAAGAGAGATAAAAGTTTTAGCAAGAAAAAATAATTTAAAAAAAACTCACTCAGCTCCGGCTTTCGTTTACAACATGTAGTAATTAAAAACATTTTCTGGAGTGTATCTGTGTTCTTACTTTTAACTTTCCAACAACACGGTACTGGGTTATTCTCATACAGATTCTCTATTATACATATTTACTTTTTAGGGTTCCGTACGTCCTACTGAAAAAACGGAACCCTTATAGGATCACTCGTGTGTCTGTATGTCCGTCTGTCACTGCCAATTTTCTCCGAATCTACTAGATTTATTATGTTTAAATTTGGTACACATATGCTTTTCTGTGACCCAAAATCGGACGTGTAACGGAAATAAATAAATTTTGAACATGGGGCTCACTTTTGGGGGGCAAACTAGAACATAAAAACAAATTGACGTGTAAAGGTGTTTGTATAAACCTACTTACAGAAATAAAATCATTTATCCTTAAAAAAAAACTTTGCAAGCTGTACCGTATGACATATCAAATGAAAAGGTATGTTGCGAGGGTCTCAAATGTCTTTATTGTACATAATTTAAAAATGAACAGGTTTAAAGTTATATAAGACACTATATGAAAATTGACCATTTCCCCCCTTACATCCGAAACTACTAAGCCTAATTTTTTGAAAAACACTGAAATTAGTTCTTTACTCACAAATTACAGAAAAACATATAAGAAGTCTATGGTCTTTTTTAAGACCATAAACTTCCATGCTGTTTTTAGCATCGTAAATCTTTCAATAATGTACGTACAAAATTACAATTGCAGTTGGAATATATGAGAGAACATGTTTTTCAACTACAATATCAAGTTTATTCTTGGGATCTGGGGGCACAATAGCACCCCCAGTATTTTACCACCCAGTATTTTTATATCCTCATAGCTTCGGCCTGGATAATGCTACAGATTTCAAATTCTCAGGATTAAAATGTAGATAATAAACTTATAAAAAAACTTGTATACTTCGGATTTTATTAATATCTAGAATACTAGGCTAGGATTTGCACGCAAACAACAAAAAAACAAGAAATTTGTAACTGTCACCCTCTAACTCCCTTAAAGGGAGGTGGAAGTCTGTATTTCTTACGGATAATCGGTATACCTACTTCCATTTGTTATGAAAGCTAGATTAGCATTACTTAAACCACAAAGGAGTAACTCTTTAAAGCTATGAAGAAAACAACGGCTGGCGTGCAAGAAATACCTTTTTTATCACACTATGCTAGCAGTAAGAGTTATGATTTTTACATGTCTGTGTTATATCAGAACAATATCACCGTTAAATTAAAAATAAATAGAGCACCCTACAAAAATAAATTAAATCCCACCAAAAACATTTACCAAGATGTAAGGTTTGTAGAGTTAAACCTTGTAGAGTTAGGTGCTTGGCTCTACATTAGATCTGATAACTTTACAATAGTGATAGCGTTATGTAAGTCTTGACAACCTACTTTACTTGAAATGTTTTTGTTGGGTAACATATTCACCGAACGGAACCCTCTACACGCGAGTTCAACTCACACTTCCCCGGTTTTTATTGAAGAATAAACAAATATTTCCAACCACATCAATTAAAAATTTATAATAACCTAGAGGGCCAAAAGCTTTAATAACAAACTTGAACTCCCGCCATTCATTTTGAAGCCCCCTTATTGCCTATTGAACTTCATCAATAACAAACTTCGCCTTAAAAATAAAGTTGGCTGTTATTAACCCTCCATTTTGCATTTTGCCCACGGTCTAGAGTCTAAAATAGGTTTTGAATAGCAAACAATCTATGTGGACTATTTAAAGGCAGCTTTTAAACACAAAATATGTACAGAGGATATAGCATTATAGCATAGCATAATCAGCCTATAATGTTCCCACTGCTGGAACACAGGCCTCCTCTCGGTGAGAGGGAGTGGGCCGTAATCCACCACGCGGCCCTGTGCGGGTTGGTAGATGTCACATGTCCTTGATTTTTTGGTTCTAGAACATGCTGGTTTCTTCACGATGTTTTCCTTCACCGTGTTTAGAGCAATTTTGATGAAATAATTTACACAAAGTTAAGCGCCTGTCTGGATTCGAACCTACGATCTACAACTCGTAAGTCGCTGCCGATACCATTGGGCCACCACTGCTCAGAGGATATATTATAGAGAGAAAATAGACACGCTTCGCGTAGGTGCAGATAAACAGGGTTATTGGTTATATGTCGGCAATCCGTTAAGGGGATGTAGGAGAGGTCATTTGCAACCGAATAACCCTCGAGGACCCCCATGCAAATGTCACCCATTTTCAAGTCATTTAACTTTTTTTTTTAAATATATTTGTTATCTTATTTTATCTCGTTTGATAGCTGAGAAGTTATACATGTTTTGGAATGTTGTGCCGATAAAGTACTTCCGTGTTTTTTTTGCAAAAATAGACTACTTTAGTCAAATAACCTACTCAAAATTATAGAAAGTTGTAACGATTTGTAAAACTATTAAAGATAATTGTCATTTTATGGTTTATTATTCGGTATTGAAGTAGAAGCAGATAATAAAAATTAAAAAAAAACATAAATTGTTTTTTTTATAAATTTTCAAAGTTATTTACCGCTAAAAGAATATAAAATATGAAATTACTCGAAAATGCTTGACATTTGCATAGGAGTCATTTAAGGTAATTTTGTTGCAAATGATCTCAACTATAATTCCTTTAATGGATTGCTTACATAATTATAACCAATAACCCTGTTTAACTAAAAACCTGAAAGGGATCATTGTACTCATAATTATTATTGGACCAAACCTGAAATCGCGAATAAAATATCAGTTCCTCCACACATTTATGTTGACATAACCTGACAATATTTAGGGTACTGTTGATTCCATCATAAGCAGATTTGCTTAAATACCAGTATTTTTTTGCGTAAACCGACGGCCTATCTGACTTCAACATCCTATTTACTGGGTTCAACATCTTATTTTAATCCTCCTTTTAATAAATAAACTAGAGACATTATTTTACTACCAATATAAATTGAAAATTATAACAGTGCGGTAGTGACACGAAGCGCCACCTAATTCCCGCCGTTTATTACAAAATGGCCGCTATGACAGGAAACTGTAACATTGCAGCTGTTTCTCTTTTGTAACATTTTTAATTATTTAAACTGGAAGTACCTGCTTGAGATTTATGTAAAGTGTTAATACGCTTGGCAGATTTTCGTATAAAGCTAATTAAGAAAATAATAGAACCGTTGTCATCATGATTTCTTAATTCGAAATATTCCTGTTGTCCCCATACGCTTTCCTCGTTAAAGGGGACAAAGGGAATTCAATAAAATACAATAAATACTTCCCGTTGTCACCATACGTTGTCCCTGTTAAAGGAGTCAAAAGAATTTAATAAATAAAAAATTACTTCCCGTTGTCCCCGTATCGCTGTCCCTGTTAAAGAGGACAAAGGGAATTTAATAAAAATAAAAAAATACTTTCCGTTGTCACCATACGTTGTCCCTGTTAAAGGGGACAAAGGGAAATTAATAAATAAAAAAATACTTCCCGTTGTCCCCGTACGCTGTCCCCATTAACTTACCGAATTCTTCAGACAATTTTGCTGCTGGGGAGTTTGTTGCGCCTATTCTTCTTCCCAGCTAAAGCACTGGTGACGGAATCTCAAAGACTTATTTGTCATTTTTAATTTTAAAACATGTTATACTAAAGATGTACTTCCGTATAGGCACATTAAGGGCTAATTTATTTTACCAATAAAACCGAATGCGATCAACGCACATCCAAGCCGCGTTCAAGAGCTGACCAGTGTCATTATCGTTGTGGAAATGTGACATTGACAGCTCTTGAACGCGGTTTTGATATGCTGATAGCTTTCGGATTCATTAATGAAATACGTCCTGAATCTATTATTAAGTTGTCTGATACATGAGGTATATTAAGGAATTTAAAATAATGTATAGTACGATTCAAACTCAATTGCGGCTCGGAACATGAGACAAGTCGCTGCGCAGTAACCAATTGACGTGTCAGCGGGGGTGAGGGGTGAGGTACTGCGCAGCAAAGAGCACACTTCACAGCCGCCATTAAGTTTGAATCTTACTGTACAAGTTTTTGTTGTAATTATATTAATCATTCAAGGAAAATACAGACGAATAGGAAAATACAGACGGATAGGCAAACGAAGGAACACCTATTTTGCTAAATGACAAAAAATACAAATTGTCGTTTAAAGCGAATAATAATAATAATGCTGTTACACGGACGCTTCTATCGGGCTCTTCACGAGCCTGGTGTAGATTTCTTAGCGTCCGTATCCTGGCTACGTTTTGGTGACCTTTTCGGGGGAACTGATGGTTTCGTTTGTGCAATTATGGACGACGTTATCTTAACGAATAACTACCGGAGACATATTATGAAAGACGGGACAGTTGACGTGTGTCAGGCATGCTATCATCCGGGTGAGTCCATCAGACATATTATCTCTTGTTGTTCTCGTCTGGCTAACGGTGAGTACTTGCACAGGCATAATCAAGTAGCCAGGATTATTCGCCAGCAACTTGCTTTGAAATATAAACTAGTGAATTCTGAGGTCCCGTATTACAAGTATGTGCCCGACCCAGTTCTCGAAAATGACCATATTACGTTGTACTGGGATCGGTCTATCAATACTGACAGGAGTATTGTCGCCAATAAGCCTGATACAGTGGTGATAGATCGATTAGCGCGCCGCACAATGATTATCGATATTACCATTCCGCATGACGAGAACCTCGTGAAAGCTGAGAAAGAGAAACAAATTAAATATTTCAACTTAGCACACGAGGTTGTTGACATGTGGAATGTGAGCTAAGCTGTCATTGTGCCGATTGTCGTATCGGCCAATGGCCTGATGGCCGAAAGCTTTGATCAACATGTCTCGAGGCTCTCGTTAGGCGGTTGGGTCAAGGGCCTGATTCAGAAGGCAGTACTCCTCGATACGCCTCGCATCGTGAGGAGGCTCCTGTCTCCGGAGCCCTAACCACCGGTAGCTTGGACCCTGCTCCCAATACCGGCGGACCACTATTTTTATATTTTTAAATGTTTTTATAAAAATATTTAAAAATGTATCTAAATAAGTATGAATAAATAAATAAACGACTGAAAGACACAAAGACTAAATAACAGACAGAAAGACTAAATAAATAAACGACATAATGCTGTGAATTTGTAAGTAATTTTCTGCAACTTTGGACTCGTTTATAGCTTTTATTAAATACTAAACGACTAATCATAATTAGTTTGTTAACAAAAATTGAAACATTTGAGTATTGGTCTACAATTTCCTAAAACACTGAGCTGAAAGACTTTGTATTCTAAATGCCATACTACATCTACAAATACATAGAGTAAAACAACACCTATTTTCGTGGCTGTCTATACGTGCGCTAAGTTCTTCTAAACTTCTCAATAGATGTTGCTGCGATTTTCATCTTCACTTACAGAATTTATTCCAGAAAGTGTATTCATATGTTTAATACATTAATATTTAACTTTGGTACAGTAGAAATCTCGATGTTCCGACATGTCGCCACATCAGTAGATTGCACCCGTGCAAAGCACCCCTACTCTCTAACTTAAGTCCGTCAACGAAGATACGGATCCGTCCAAAACTAGTTTGTAACTTTGAAGTGAACTCTACACCCGATTAATGAACTTTTTTCGGATAGGTAAAATCACGTCGGGATTAGGGCCAACTGTCACATCGTGGTTTCATTCATTCTTAGGTCGGGCCTCAATTCTTAGGTCGGACCTCAAACTAATCTTATGTCCGTAGGTGATACGGAGTAGGAAACGCCCGTAACGTCGCACACATACCTACACACACACACACGCACACACACGCACCCACACTCCACACACACACACCCTCACACACACAGACACACACACACACACACACACCAACAGACTAATGATAATAAAAATTAAAAAAATAAACTTCAACTTTTGTTAGCATGTTTCATTAATTGCAAATTAAAAAGAGCGGCGCCTCCTGGCACAGGCATCTATATGCTTAAAAGGAGACGCCTCCAACTGTATTATGTACAACGTGTAATAATGAAAATAAAACATTTTTGATTTTGGTTTTTTTGATTAACGTCGGCCGAAACTACGGATTTCTTGCTTAGAGAGTAGACCCTCAGGGGCGGGTGGCTATTCAATCAATCTGCGTAGCGTTTTCCGAACTATGTTGAGGTTGGCTACCAGTCAAACCTGATGCAGCTGACTACCAGTTTTATATGGCCATTTTTTCTATCTGACCTGCACTCGACAACCCAGTTACTGGGTAACGCGATGCCCCTTGATAAGACGGATGTCAGACTTTTGAGCTTCTGGCTACAGATAACGATTGTTAAAGATCTACGAATGAGAGCCGGAACCAACGGCTTACCAAGGCCCGGAGGGGTTTCGATATGTAATGGATGGCCACCCATCCACGAACCGACCTTGGCAAGCGTAACTTAACCTTCGATCGACCCGTGTGGCTGTGTTGCTAATGTTGAATTATAAACATTTTAATACAATTACGTGGGACGTTTTCTATATGATTCGTCGTCATTTGGTGACGCGTACCCTCAATGTACGAGTATATGAATGTACAAAGTGTATATAGTACGTGGAAATGGACGTACTACAGTTTAATTTATAGCTGCTGATACATAATATTTATTGGGGGTGTCACTTATCAGCTCAATGATCTTATTTATGTGGATAAAGAACATTCATGTAGAACATTCTAATTGCTTACACAAAATACATATTATAGCTGGTAGGTACGTAATTTTAGATATGGCACAGTGTGTGAGGATTGTAGCAGTCGTGGTTTTATAGTTTCTGCCTACTCCCATGGGAAGAACGCGTGAGTTTATGTGTGCATGTACATATATATATCGTATTAGACACAGAATATAAATAAATACCTACTAGGACAAGGGTTGTTATTAAATCGGTTCAACGATTAGTAATTCATTAAGATTAAAGTAAGTTATTTATTGGTGAGGTTAAGTTGCTAACAATAATTTGATTTTCATTTCAATTTTAAAACATTTTCAGTTTGAAAATAAATGTCCCTTACGTGGAAAATGTCGTAAGACCAAAGAAACTATGGATGGACTGTGTGAAAGATGATAATATTTAAGAGATATGAGGAACAGGGTGTAAAATTTACTCATACCCCCATAGAAAAAGGAGAATTCTTCGACCAGACGGGTGTCATGTCTTGTGGGCAACTGCCCGACATTTGATGTCGGGACGTTGTATGTATGCTAGTTGCGCGGTAAACTCTGCTTGCGCGATGCAGAATTTTGCATGACTTCAGTGTGACGCGTAGCTCGGATGTGGGGTTGTAGATGCCGCTACAATATGGCTAGAAGGTGGTGACTACTTAGATGACGGAAAATAGAGAAAAGAAAGGAAAAAAAAGACATGTTGCGCTGACCCTAAATAAGGGATAAGGCAAGCAAGAGAGTGATATTAAGCTATATTAATACACTCACGACTTGAACTTAGGCATTTTAAAACTTCTTTGTTGTTTACGGAAACCTACTATCTACTAAACCCGTCCAAAAACGATCTCAAATTCTAACAACTTTCCTTAAATATGAATAGTAAACAACAACAAAATATAATATTGCATTCTATATCCGTATTTCAAAGAATAGCTTTTTGCTGGGTTACCTCATAGTGTTGATATCTATAACATGCACCGCAGAATAGCTTCCCAGAAGATATTCGAGTTGTATTTACGACTGCATAGGAATTTGTATGAGTCTCATACATCATTTTTGTTTGAAAGAGTATTATTTTGTTTGTCAGTAGACGGGTTTCGTGATAACACGAGTTACTTCAAAATTGAAAATGTGCATTTGTATAAAATAGGGACTCAATTACATGCACTTGGATTAATTGAACATTTTTATGACAAACCTTATCAAGGTATTTCAATTACCAATATATTCATATTTTTCTGTAGGGACCTATCAGTTCTTCTACCTTCCTCCCTACAATCAAAAACTAAAAATAATTGGGTAACATTTTTTTCTTGTCAGTTACTGATTGTAATTTTGCAATAGAACTAGCAAAGATTACTTTATGAATTTGTATTATTTAGCAAACAGACAGATCTTCTTCAATTTTACCGTAGACCTAATCTCGATATTACAAATATTCACAACTCCTGCATCAAACTATATGTTGTGACAAAATACGTTTAAGTGCACAATCACGCGCTGTAGACAGTTGACAATCGTCACCGCCCACTCGCTAGCCAATCTACTGGAAACGTAGAAACATAACAGTACAGTGCGTACTAATTAACTAGTTGTACGCGAGATGTATGAGTGTCAATGCCAGGGGCTTTGGCACCGTTTGAGGACAGTTGAAGAAGGAAGATAATCTTGTTGTTTCATTTTAGAGTATTTTGTTGGCGTTTTGTTTTGATTCCTTTGCAAAAGACTATTTTGGTAATCTAGTTCTTAAGAATCGTATTTTTTTTTGGTTCTCGATTTCATTCAGATTTACGACCTACTTACTATAGATGGGTCAAATATTGCGATCATTATTTCACCCACTTCCCGTAATAAAATTCAGTTTGAATTTATCACACTCACGTAGTTCTGGTGACAATTCAAAATTATAGTGTCTTAATAACTAATCTGATGATGAAAATCTTGGATTGCAAGATTTACTCGACATAAAATCTAAATTTATTTACTCTTCCGGATTCTAAACGCATCTTCAAACACATACCTACTAGCTAAACAGTATTCATAAAACAGTAGGTAGATAATTAAGCGTTCGCGCTTGGCACTCGACACGTGCACGTGGTTCTAATACTGACCTAGACCATTATCAAGGTGCACTGTGGTGAATCAGTGACCTTAGTAGTAATGTTTTTAATGAACTTGATTGTGGGAATAACTAGTCGTTTTAGCTAGTGATGTCAGGATAAGGATATAACACAGAGGTCGTATGCAACGTCTTCCGATAGATTTTACTGACTTCCAGTCTTCTACTGTAAATATGTACCCAGTGCCTTTCAACGACAGGTAGACGTAGCCCTACTGCTGCACTACTGCCACCACTGGTCCCCGACGCTCCCCGCGATCCATTATCATCACCGGGTGCACCACTCCCGATGCACCAATGACCGGGTGTTCCAGTCGGGTGCACCACTGGGTAAGAATCCATACCAGCGGGGTAATTACGTAACACACTAAGAGTAGGAATGAAGTTTCATTTTGAGAGTTCAACAACATTCATGGCGTTATTTACAGACATTTTTTTCTAACATATGAAGCAATGGATTAGCAATAGGCTCCAAAATGATTCAGATTCAGAGTGATAGATAGTGTGTTACGTAATTAGAGTGCTGTTGATATTTAAAGTATTATCTCCTTATTACTAACACTAGTTATTAAGTGATTTTGTTGATACTAACACTATGTCCTAACACCTAAGCTTAATGTTAACGCAAACGTTTTTGAAACGAAAATACAAGTATCATATGGCATTTTAGTTTAAATTTATATGACAAGCACAATAGTCTCATCCACAGATATAAATAAACTCTTCAAAATAAATTAATATTATTTGTCAAACGTTCAAAATTCGTTTTAAATAACGTTACATTTACTTCGAGCGTTCGTGCTAGGCTGTTTAAAAAACGGTTAAGATATAATCAAAAGACACAGACTCTTGATCGCAATCAATGTTGAAGCAGGTGGACGCTTATGCCATACTTATGAGGAATTTACAAATACACTTATAACAGCTAATGCCACGAAAGAGGAAACCTCAGCGATCCTATTCAACTTCCTATTTTTTTTATTTCATAAGATCCTTCTCCTGACAATAAGGAACACAACAAAAAATAAATTAGTGAAATCGGTCCAGCCGTTCACGCATGATGGCGTGACCAAGGGAAATAGAGATTCATTTATATATATATAGATATTATATTTGGTGTGTGAAGTCTGGAGAAGAATAAACAACCTTTTCATAAAGTAAATAAATAATGGTAATAAATGAGTGACCAACGAAACGGTGTGTGTGAAAGATGTGTAAATAAAAATGGGGTAACTGCTGAGATTACGATTATCATATGATAAATGATTTTGTTTCCTTAAGTAGGTTTGTACAAATACTTTTACACGTCAATCATATTTTTAAACTAGATGAGGTCGGCGATTCCTATCTGGCTACTCTGAGAAGAAAGGTCGAAACAAACTCAGATACCACAGTCTCTTTTACAAGTCCAGACACAATATTGGTCCGATCCTGACTATGAAGACCAAGTAGATTGGTGTCTGAAATGGTCTTTCGAGGAAATAACCACACAGATTGAGTGAACCTGTCCAATCAGTGCACGCATTTTTCAGTAATCGTGCAGCTCAACGCAGAACTTAAGTAATTTAACGATTCGACGAACAATACCAAAGAAAGAACGTTTGGGCAGGCTACATAAACTACTTATACTGCCAGACCATGATAAAAAATGAAACAGTGACCCAAATAGTCCTTAAATTCACAATAATTAAAATATATAATACTTTTTACAGTAAATATTCATGTCAAAAATACTTAGCAAAATTTTAAAAAAAAACTTTTATTTTTTAAAATTGGAGCAGCTCAATCCCAAGCCTTTTTGTCCAAGATAATAATAATAAGCAATAAATGAGTAAAGGACAATGCCAAAAATCGCCCAAATTTAAGAATATGGCGACATGAAAACACCTGATTCATTCACATTGAAACCAAGATCAACAGTGAAATACAAAACACGCTTACAAAAGAACAGTCACGTCTTATTTTTTGTCACAAGCTTGGCACAGATTCAAACATTTAAGTTGACGGTTCCGCATATGATACGAATGTCATTGCTGTAACGTACGTATTTTACTGAACGTTTATGCGTTCCAATTAAAATTTTACTGGCGCCTTCGTCGTTTGAAGTTGAAAGTTTTTGTAATTATTTAAGAAAATATTTGAATGCGGAGGATGGAATACTGTGATATCATTTTCGCGATGTAATAATTAGTTCAGTACGCTTCCGTCTCTATGACACATTGATTATTATAAACAGCACCCTGACACTATGAATCACAATCTGAATCATTTTGAAGCATATTGATAATCCAATGCTTCTTAAGTTGAAAAATTTGTCTGCTCAACAACGTAAATAACGCAATGAATGTTGTTGAACTGTCAAAATGAAAGCTATTCCTACTGTTAGTGTGTTATGCAGCTATCCCGCGTGTGTAAAGCGTCGTTTCTATCTGTTATTCGTGATTGACAGTCTCTTTCTAAAGCTCGAAGTTTCATATTAAACGCCCGGGTACTGTACACACGGCTACATATCAAGCAATAATTTCCAGTTTAAGCTGATCTCGCATTGTATAGGATTTCCGTACAATGAGAAGTCACCTTATACTGGAAATTTATAACTTGATATGGAGCCGTGTGTACATGAGAGTCTAATGCCCTGTATTAGGTAATATTGTCAAAAATATTGCGCGACGATCGCGCATTATTGTTTCCAGAAACATTTCCATTTACGGGATGATGTTTTGTATAATATCTAAAACAATATTATAAAGAGAAAAGATTTGATTTGTTGTATGTTTGTTTGTTTCGCTTTCACGCTAAAAGGGCTAAACGGATTGGGATGAAATTAGACACATAGGTAGACCATGACCTGGATTAGGACATAGAATCATTTTTATTCCGATATTCCTACTTATGCCGGTGAAACCGCAGGGCGCCGCTAGCTTACCATAAATACGGAATGTTAGAATCATGCTAGCGACAATGCTAGAATCCATTTTGTCAGCAACATGTTGTTAAATTAATGTTGCGTAACTACATATATGTTTTCCATGAATACGCAGCATTACACACTCACTATCAGCCTACAATGTTCCCATTGCTGGGACACATGCCTCCTATCTGTGATAGGGAGTGGATCGTACGTAAGCCACCATGCAGGCCCAGTGCGGTTTGGTGAATGTCTTATATCTTTGGATCTTTGATTCTAGGGCATGGCGGTTTCCTCACGATATTTCTTCCTTCTCCATTTAGAGAGAAGTGGTGATGCAATAATTTTCGCAAAGTTAAGTGCCTGCCTAGGTTCGAACCTACGACCTACAACTTGTATGTCACAGCCGTTTCCACTGGGTCAACACTGCTCCCTGAAATTAAGAACTGTGAAACACTTTATTAAAATTGTAAACCTTTACTTACAATTTTTCATTTCATATTAATTCATGGTCGTGGTTACAAATCCGCGTAAACATAAGATTATTACTTGCCTTCATTTCAATATCATCTTTCTCGCGAGTCGCGACCATGGTCGCTAATGACAAAATATCATAAATATTATACAGTTACTGTGTACAGTGTCATAAAGAATTTACCTAATAATATGCCACTAGATTGTTAAGGTCGAAGCAAATCAAGATCGTTACACCTGGACTCTAGAGCATACGGAAAGAGTCACTAGTTATTTTTAGTCACCAAAAAATGCGACCGTCCGACCGAAGTGACGCTAAATATTTATCAACTCTGTACAATGTTAGGCATTTTGAAATGAAGAATGTGAATTGTTTAGTGAAATGAACAAAAAAATTGAAGATCCATAAAATGCGAGTAGACTTAAGAATTGTGGAATATCATTGAGTGTGTATTTACTTTGTAATTTTACGCAAATCTCCGAAATCCTGTCCCATATAAACGACAACAGTTCAGAAAAATTAGGACGAAAATAAATTACTAACTTTATAGTTGATATAATATTTTGTACATTATTATTAATGCTGCTACCCGACCAGCCAATTTCCAATTCATTTGTCACCAGAAGGAACAGGTGTTGGTTTGACCTACATTGCCAGATCGGGTCCATATGACGTCATTATTATTATTATAGGCAATACTTTCAAGTCATTGACACTTATATATTGGCAATGAAAAATAAATATAGGTATAGCGTTAGGGTTATTAGCCTGAAATTAATAACTAACATAGAAAAATTTATTGTAGACACATTGGTTGAAGGCTCATATTACCGAGACTGTCTAAAATTAAGATAATTTTCTCGTCTTCTCGATGACCTAAACATTTATTATTTATTTATTTATTTATAGTTAATTAAAACGGCAAAACACCAATTACATTAATTAACATAGAAACAATTATTACGTTGACAATAATAAGTTGTATATAATCTAATTTAAAACTAACATGGAACAGTGGACTCCCTTGCATACTTTCTCTCACAGAACACCAGACAAATACGTACCTATAAGTTTATTCCATTCATCCGCAAACACATCACATTTAGGGTTGGCAGTCAGAAGGGCATTTAGCACCTTCAGAGTACGACAGACTGGGGATTCGGCTCTGGCAACAGTTTTGGATGGCAGTTGCGCAAACAGATTGTGCCGGCGGCTCTGACGGTGTCCGATGTATTTGTCGGGCATAAATAATCGGCAGAAAAGGCCATGGAGCTCCGTGCAGTCGATACGTCCCCGTAAGGTCTTACAGGCTACCGTGAGCTGATCAAGTTCTCTTCTCACCTCCAATGAATTAAAGCCCAAAGACCTAAGTCTACCACAGGCCTTGTAGACTCATAGATGTTTTGATTTGTTGGCCATTTCCTGTTTTGTTAAGTACCTGGTACTTGTTGACAGACCTACACTGTCCTCTACTAACTATTAACACTAATTTGAAAAGATTGTAAAAGCCAATTATTTTTAAAAGAGTAACCGTGCAGTTTCTTGTCGGATCTTCTCCATTAGAAACGTCCAATTTCGAACCGTACACCTAGCTTCTGACGTTTTATAAGTGACCATGTAGTTTTATATGAAATAAAATATTTAGATTTTTCTAGAAAAAAGCAAGACGCAATAAAACTATTAGGTCTCTTATTAACTTATTGGTGATTTCGTAAGTTAGAAAGAGACATATTTTAACGTAATAACTGTGTTTATATTTCTCATCACTCCGTTTGTCAGTTATTTAGACAACCACTTACTTTAGAGTTGTACATTATTCTAAATGATACGATTTTTAGTCCAAGTAGGTTATTTACGTAATTATTTTTGTTTATAATTTCCATCTGTCCAATGAAGACAGTTTTGTCAGTATTCGTCACTCAGGACAAATTAATGTTGTTCGAAATAAGTCTGATGTCACATTTTTTTAACTTATAATATTTTAATTATACTTAATTAAAAATAAAAAATATTTTAAAAATTGCCTTTTTTACGATAGCAAAGTATACCCGTGTAAAATATTTGCGTTTGGAGGTAAATTGTACCGAACCACCGAAATGTTGTAGCATGTTCTGTGTCTAAATAGTGTTAACTTGCCACTTATTTATGAATTGTCTAGTTAATTTGCTATGTTTATCATCGTTTAAGCGTGTTTTAATGTCCCGTTTTATATAATTATGTATATATATATTTTCGGAAACAACTAACATAATTTCTTTAATTGAAATAGACATGGTGATCTATCTTCTTCTTTTTTGTTCATTTCGAGTTGATGGTAACTACATTTGGCCACGTCAATCGCGGCATCAGTGGCGTTTTTTAGACCCTCAGAAGTGCATGTGTATGGACACTTTGGATACAGCAACACATGGTTTGATCCATAGTTAAATAACCAAGAAAAAATATCTAAACATCGTAAAAAAATAAGGAAGGTAACTAAAAATATATTTATGGCAATATTGTTTTTCTATAGAAACAACCCATTCATATTGGTCGTAAAATCAGAAAAAATCATACGATCTTTTTCTTTTCCGACTATCCGTTTTTGCACGCTACCGAATTGATAATACTATTATATTGGCAATCGGCCATCTTCGCTCATTACGAGTGGGGACAAAACTATTTCGGGCTCATTTTAGTAGGTACACGACGAGTTCAGCCGACCAAGGTTAGCCACGAGGTCATCAATTATGGTCGCATCAGTATAAGGTAATTTTTTGAGTTGTACTGATTCGAAAGATATGCAAGCAATTTGGAAATTAAAAAAGGATTACTGGTATTTCAAACTAAAGTGGCAAGGGCACATTGGTTGCAGAATAGATGGCTGATGAGGCCGAAAAGTTCTGGAGTATTGACTACGTACCAAATAGCGCGGCCTGGGTAGCCCTACCTACACAAAGTAAACTAATGACTTGATGAAGGTCGCGGAATTCCGCTGAATGTGGACAGAATTCGACCAGTTGTTGAAACAACCCTTTGGGGAGGCCTCTGTCCGGCTGTGGACGTCTTTCTGCTGAAAAAGAGTAGCGTCGTTCATTTCTTTCAAAAAGTGATTACTACAATTCCAGTAATTAAAAACGTTCGAAATCTACTCACAATCTCACCATAGAGACCATTAATGTCAAAAATGAAGGTAAAGTGCGCGCATAATAAGTCTGCGCGTGGCTGAATTCGGAAATAAACGTTTGCCGCCATTTCCGCCGACGTATATATCAGGTGTTAAGAGAGTGTGCTGTGCTCCGTATTTTCTAAAGTAAATAATCGCCATCATTATGCCGAAAGTAATTAAAGGTGCTGGCAGGGTCAAGTCTTGAAGGTCAAACTCGCGCGCAGACTTATTTTGCGCGCACTCTAGTTTACCAGATTGAGACTGAGATTTGAATGTGAACGTTCTTAAAAGTCTATGGGTACGGGAATCTCCCCTCTCATATTATTCAAGGCAATATAGGCTTTATAATAATACTATGGTTATAAAAGAAATTCGCATTTCCAATTAAAGCTTTCCCTGATAAAAAGCTGGTACTGTAATAAAGCAATAAAAAAAAATTGCAAGTATAATAACCGTTATACGTTATTCCTAGAAATGGCATCTAAACACAATAAATAATTATTGTTATCATTATTATTTCAAGTTCGCGTACTTCGAGCCGTAAAGATTGTGTTTTATGTTTATGTCGTGTTTTTCTTTTGCTTCCATTTTTTCGATATCTATGATTGTTGACGTAGCGCAAAAATTTTAATCCCCACAGTTTAAAAATATGTCAGCGAGTTACGTCAATAACAGCTGTCAACAATTACAACTCATCTATTTTTTAAACATAATTTAATGTTGACGTATAAAAGTGTTTTTTTTTTTAACCGATTTAAAGAAATAAATATAATTTACAGGAGGACAGTGTAGGCCTGTCAACAAGGAACAGGTACTCAACAAAATAATAAAAGGTCCACAAATCTACACTGTACAAGTTAGGCCTACAAAGTTCTCACATTCACAAAATATAGAAGAATCCATATAAAAATAAAAGCCTATTTAGACCAAATGACATGATTGCCATTACAACTGTAACAAATCTGAATCAAAATCCTATCCACAAAAGCCATAAATAATGAGTTGAAATAGGAATCTGAGGTATATAATGCCAAATAATGAGATTATGTCAAAGAAGTTAGTAAAACGAAACTAAAAACTTCGGAAAAGGGACATAAGTCCCTTCCCAAACATAATATAATAACTTCAACAAATTAATTCAAACCGCGAGTAATCCACTGTCTTCCAACAAATTGAATTTTACTCAAATCTAACGACTGTATCCCAAATAGTTCATTTGCTATGCCCCAGTTTGTAGAACGTTCTATCTCCGTTGGAAACCAGGTTAGTAACCAAATCAGAGTACACCGAGATGCGAGTTAAGATTGTAGCTGAGGTAAACTGTAATGCAAAGAACCGTACTCCAATAAAGGCGAAGTCACTCAGAAATACAAAAAGATAGACCAGGTAACTAGAAACACAGTCAATGATATTTATTTAACAAATCACAAGAAATTACAACAAAACATTGATGATGCTGTCACACGCAGCACCATAGATATAAATAAAATAGAAATCGACAAAGCTTATTATCCGAATGATAAGAAGGGTTATGTTTTTGACGCATGTCTTTCTATGGTGTTTATGCCATATGTAGGTTTATTTATTCTCTCGTAGCATCCAGATGGCTGGACGCATTTTAATGAATGATATATCGTTAGGTTTGTGGTGATCGCCTAGCGTAACGCACTTCACACAATTATAATCCGAAAGATTTTGAAGCAATTTCCTAATCCAATAGATGAAAGGTGACGTTTCATAAAAATCAACACGGCGGACTTTCGAACACAATGAGTAAATTCGAAAACCAGCATGTCCTAGAACTAAAAATTCAAAGACATGTGTCATCCACCAACCCGCACTGGGCCCGCGTGGTGGATTACGGGTCGCTCCCTCTCCTAGAGAGGAGGCCTGTGTCCCAGCAGTGGGAACATTATAGGCTGATTATGCTATGCATAAGTTGCTGAGCTTGCTAATCAGCCAACGATGCCAAATAAATACTAATTGAGAGTTTATCTAAAGACCTCAAAAACCAAACATTAGTGCAAGTTAACATTAAATCCTTAAAAACAAAAGAATGATGCAAGCTCCATTAAAAGTTTCAACATTTCTTTTAAACGGTACTTTATTCAATTAGTATGATAAAAGTCGTTGAGAAAAACAGTAGCTGTTTGTTCAACAATTTTCTTTAAGATCCACTCGTGACAATCAAACCTTTAGTTTATTTTTCTTTGAATAAACTGCTCTTTGAGTTATGCTCAACAACTATGAAAGCGAAAGTCCATGATTGTGTGGGTGGCCAACATAGATGATAGAGAAACTGATACTTGTTAAAATTAATTGTACGTGAATATTGAAGTTGGAAAAGTGTGTTTCTTTAAATAAATTATGTCTTTAGCAATAAATTGGTTAGCTATACTGCCGCGCTTATGATAATTACAGTAAGTCACATTTTTGACGATATTGAGTTGTATATATATTTGGAATGTAGAGATTGAGATCTACATTTCTGTATATTTAAAATTTGAAAATGTGGCATAGAACATCAAATAAGCTTAAGCATAATTACAGTAAGATACGTTTTGCGTCAATGCATACTTATTATGATTGCAGTATGGGCACATACGGTTGATTTTTTCATAAAGTTAAACCCATTTCCTAGGTAATGCTACAGTAAGTAATCTTGCTATTATCATTTTAAAGTTATGAGTATTTTTTACCAAGTACCACTGAAACATATTAACAGTAAGTGACACTTGTTGTTATTATATTAAGTGTTGGAAATAAATCATTATCATACTAAACCTTAACATATTTACAGTAACAGCATATATTATATTAATGCTTAAGAGTTTCGCAACATATTAATGTATTATCTTAGCATAAGTACAGTAAGTGGAACTTACTGTGTATATGATAAGTCAGCGAATTAAAATATATATTTGTACGCATAGACGTAATAACAGCAAGATTCACTACTGTAATTATGTTTAGGAATGCTTAAATTTATGCGTAGACTTGCCTGGAACAAATTAGGTAAATACGTTACTTACTGCAAATATTCTAAGGCGTTTAGGATCCAGCCGGGTAGTGCGGGGTGGGTCAAGTACCCAAATTTGCAGTCGCGGACCACGCAACAACAGAGGATGACGTGTATCGGAGAATCAAATTGGCGCCAAAATCACTCGTGAGTATACGTACTTTCCTAGCTATTGTATTGGGGCCTATAATATTTGAGCAGTTAATAACTGGTGCAATAATTAGATATTATTAACAGCTTAATATAATAAGTTTGGCACTAGTTTTAAATTATTTTAAAGACAATTTACTGACTTGATCTTATCACGTCAGTAAATTGTTGTTGTAACCGTTTTAAGATACCTACCATTAATATTCTCGTAAGGCCCAACCTAAATTTAGGTCAATATAAATTTCAACACAATGTACTAAAAATGGGTGCAAGTAGTAGCGGCCCAGAATTTGACTTAATAAACCATATTTAAATAAAATGCTTTTGACTTAATTACTTTAAGAGCTATTTCTTATACCTAATGCTTACTATTTTATGCAAAAAATATGTTGAAATAACTTCTCTTCAGTTTCCGGGTCATCAGATTTTAATAAAATAGGTTTAAATATCATATCTTAGTTTTAGGTCGCTGTGCCGTAATTTAATGATTTTAAAATCTTTCTTGGGCCGGAATGTCTATTTTTTCTGTCTTTACGTCTTTGGGTCTTACGAGGATATACTAATTATAATTACATAACAACAAATTATGTGTTTATTATTTTTATTAATTATGTTACCCAAAAATATAACGAAAAATACACAAATGCTTGAAAGTGTGTAAAATAACTGATAAGTATTTAAGCTGGTTTTACAAAATCGTTGATAGCTTTTCGAACTTGTGTTGTATTTTAAACATCGCCACTAAGCTTGTTTCCTTAGCTTGTTTGTGTGAATGTGTTGCTTGTAGGTATATATTCTTTATTTTTACAGATAAGATGACGTCCAGAAGTGATCGAATTATGGCTTTGGCTAGAAAAACAGCAGCACCAAATGCGTCAAGTGCACATCATTTATATTTACAAGCTACTGATTGTGCCAGCAGCAGCAGCAGCACCAGTGATTCTTCCATACCTAAATCCTCAAAAGACACTGACATGAATGAACAACGTGTAGTTACCGACATTAACAAAATGTGGCAGCGGTACGTAAATTTTAATGATCATCCAAAAATATTTGATTTTGATAATGAGTACCAAAATTCACGTAGTGCTGTTTTGGCAAATAATATGACTGACTTTGATAATTTGCTTATTGAAAAAGCGCCTTTAAATGTAAATTTTCTCGAATGTAATGAAACTTTAACTAGTTCGGATGAAGAAAACGAAAATTCACATATTAATAATAAACTAAGCTTATTTGAAGATTCTGATGACAGTGTTAAGGATAAAGATTATATACCTGTCTCTGACACAACCGACACTGATTGTGAAGATTCACTGATTTCTCGTGTTACGACATTTAATCCAGAAGAAGATACTACAGCAATTGAAACCGATAACCTCCACATTAATATTAACGGATCATTTCTAGAACAAAATTCAATTCAAGTTAATTGTGCGAGTATAGTTAGTTTGAATAATACGGAACAATTAAATCTAATTAATAATCCCGTACAAGAAGGAAAAGGATTGACTAAGTCTGGTTTACCACGGAAAAGACAAGTGTTTGTAGAGTCATTAACAGAAAGAAAAAAGATTAAAAAACAATTACTTATTGAAAAGCTAACACTTAAAAGGGCATGCATAGAAAATTGTAGACGAAAATGTTCGACGAATATTAATGAAGACCAAAGAAAGGTAATAAATAATTATTACAGTAAACTGAGCAAAGAATCCCAGGGTATATTTATTAAAGGCATGGTTGAAATGAAAGCTGTTGAGAGAAGAAAACAAACAAGCAGGGAAATACCAAAGAGGAAAGTGACATATGCTTATTTTCTAACAAAAGCAGATGATACTAGAATAGAAGTTTGCAAACAATTATTTCTAACAAATTTGGGGTATCACCCAAAAAATGATCAGAGAGTTCTCGCTGCCCTAAAGAGACCCATCGATCAGCAAAAGGATCGCAGGGGAGTCTATGAAAGAGCCAATAAAATAGACAGAAGTATAATAAAGGATCATGTTTTGGGCTACAATCCTGCAATATCCCAGTATCGAAGAGAGCATGCTCCTAATAAACTATATCTGCCCAGTGATATTAATGTGCCAATTATGTACAAAAACTTTTGTGAAAAGTTTCCTGATTTGAAAGTATCTCTAGAAACTTACCGCACAGTAGTAAAAAATGAATTAAACATATCTTTTACCCATCTAGGAAATGAAGAATGTGAATTATGTGCAATATTTAAACTACATAACCCAGAACATAATAAAAATCCTGATACTACCTGTGATGTTTGTAACAAGTATAATGCTCATAAAGTAAGATATACAGAAAGCCGAATAAAATATAAAGAAGATGTAGATAATGCACTTGTTGATAAAACTACTATTCGTTATTCTGTAGATTTACAAAAAGTGATCATGTTGCCAAGATTAGACCAATATAAAGCCTCAATTTTTTGCCCCAGAATAATTGCCTTTAATGAAAGTTTTGTGCCATTGGGAAAAACATCAAAAGAAGAAATGCCTTTCGCGGTTGTTTGGAATGAGTCCATATCAGGTCGCCATCAAAATGACATAATTTCGACATTTAGGGCTTTTTTGCTTCACAAACGAGATGCCGAACATGTTATTTTCTGGGCTGATAACTGTGCATCCCAAAATAAAAATTGGGCATTGATGTCGTTTTTAGTACAAATTATTAATAGTTCCTTAATATCTGCAAAAACAATCGAGATACGATATTTCGAGCCAGGACATACCTTCATGTCAGCTGACCATTTTCATCATCAGGTCGAGAAAATGTTAGGTAAAAACAAAGTGTATGATTTCGATGATTATGTCCAAAGGGTGAAAATGGCAAATAATCGCAAATGTTTTGTCAAATCAATGGATGTTTCGGACTTTTATTTTTATGAAGACTTATCGTCACAATATAAACTGAGAAACATGGAACACAGGATTTACCTTAAAAATATAATGGTAGTTAAAGTTGAGAGGGGTAAATTCGTAATTATGTATAAAACGGGTCATAATGAGATGTTTCAATCATTGGACTTCTTACAAGCTAAAATTGTAAAGGCTCAAAAAATCCCTGAGGTGAAGCCTAAAAATATTCCAAGAGGAATCACTGCAGATCGAAAAGCAGAGATCATACAGAAGCTTGTACCTCTGATGCCTGAGAATAGAAGGGAATTTTGGTCTAACATTCCGGTTTCTAATTCTGCTACAAATCTGCTTACTGACGAGTTTTAGGTTGACAATTTTTTTAATATTATTTATAGACTTAAGTAATTATATGTAGCTACTTTTAATTGTTAAATGGATAAAGTATTATTGTTGATTAAATATAGGACTGATGTTGTTATCCTAAAATATTTTCTTATTGTAATGATAATATTTTTGTAAGCCTACATTTTACTAGTCACATAAAGGACATTTTACTATTTTACCATAAATTGCTACATAGGAACTAATTAATTTGTAAGGCTGATTCGATTAAGTTCGTATAACGAAAATCTCATAATTTATACATATAGTAAAGTGTTAATAATTATAATTGTTCTAAGAGGATAAAAGTCTTATTGAAGAATTTAAAGTGCCTTGAAAGATCAGAGTTGTGCTGCGTTCTGTCGATCTGCGTATTATTATTTTTATTATGAAGAATTCCAAAGAAAAAACTGTGCTTTTTTTTTAAGAAACTAAGTGTTTATTTAATTTTTTTTTTTGTTTTGTATGAAGAAGTACAAACACGAATTTATAAAAAGTTTTAGGGGAAAAACTGTAAAGGTGTTATTTTAGAAACAGTGCTTATTTTATTTGGTTTACGATTGTTTCATGTACGGAGCAGGTTGTACAAACACGAATTGTTTTTTTTAGTTAGTTTATAATCAGATTTTAAAATGCTTAAAAAATTAAAAAAAAACGGAACTGATTATACAACTTTGTACTATTAATAAAGCTGTGTACTTTCTACATTAAACTGTGATTTCATAAGATTTTTTTTGTTTCATTATCTACAAATAATATTAAGGAATAGTAATTAATTATGGTTCCGGTGCTTTGTGGCAGATAATTAATTTTACATATTGCTCCTAGCTATAATTACAGTAAGTGATTAAGTTACATTAGGCAAATTGTGTAATTTTTGTTATTCTATTTAAACATTTATCTCATTTTGTAATCATTGTTGCAGTATGTACTTCAAATTAAAGATTGTTACAGTAAGTCACACACTTACTGTACCAATACTAAAAATACATAATTTTTTTAATTGTTCGTTCCTTAACATAAATATTTTTTTAAACTTTACAATTAAAATATTATTCCTAATTAAAAATTAAAATATAGAAATTGTTAAACAAACCTATACTTATCTTAAATATTTTAGAAAACTTAGGTTTAATTTATAGTTTAGGAAGAATGTCAAAATTAAAAAAAAAAACTTTTACCGCCTTTTTCTCGAAAGTGTCTCCAACGCACTTACTGTATATATCACAAGCACGGCAGTATAGATGTTTATATTTGTATATGAGGTGATATTTTTTTTTTTTTTTTTTTTTTTTTTTTTTTTTTTTTTTTTTTTTTTTTTTTTTTTTTTTTTTTTTTTGGGTGGGAAATCATCAAATGACCTCTCCCGCTCTGGGCGGAAGGGCGTGTCAGACTCTTACTGACTAAAACCCACCCGTGTTCCTTCAGTTGCCTGTGCGCCAGGGCCACGGTAACTCTTTCGAACAATCCGCGACCCCGGCAGGCATCGGCCCTGTCGGACCCCGTCAATTATGCTGAAATCTCTTTGAGGCGCGCGTGGAACACAACGCGCCGTCGACCCGGGCCTGGTCCTTGCCGGACGGCGAGCTGCCCATTGCTCGCCGTCCGCAGGCCCGCGCCTACGGTGGCCGGGAGTCGGCTATCGACTCCCGACGCCCAGGGTGTCTCCTCCTGCGGCGACTAGGGTCGTGAGGGCGCAACGATTGCCGCACCCTCACGCGCTCCGCCTCCTCCTTCGCGAGCATTACTGCTTCACAGAAGGAGGTGACGGCTTCCCATTCCCTCTCGCTCCGTACCATGGCCCTTACCAGGGCCGGACGCGAGAGATCGCCGCCGCCGATCGCCGCCACGAAGACACGGCGGTGCTCCACCCAAGCTGGGCAGACCTCCACCGTATGCTCCACCGTGTCCTCCGGTCGATCCACACAATGCCAACACCCGGGCGTTTCCTCCCGCCTTATCCGAAACAGGAACCTCCCGAAACAGCCATGTCCGGTGAGGACCTGCGTCAGGCGGAAGGTGAGGACGCCGTGGCGCCTCTCAAGCCACTCCTCAAAGAGGGGACTTACCGCCGCAATTGTGGCGTGCCCAGCGCTGGGTTGCGACAGTCGCACTCTCCATGCCGCCATGAGATCCCGCCGGAGCTCTGTCCGCTGTGCCGCGATTTCTCGCGGCAGCGGAGTAACGCCCCGGCGTTTCGCCTCCTCGCGCCACTCCCAAATGTGCGCGAGGACTTTTGCCTCCAGATCCCATGGCGGCAATCCGGCAAGGAGGCTCGCCGCCTCGCAGGAGACCGTGCGGTATCCTCGGACCAGCCGGATGGCCATGACCCTTTGGGACGCGTTCAACCGGCGTGCTGGTCGGAGCCTCAATGAACGCGCCCACACCGGTGCCCCGTAAAGGGCCATGGACCGCACGACCCCCGCGTAGAGCCTCCGGCAGGAGGCGTTTGGACCCCCTAGATTGGGCAGGAGCCGCTTCAAGGCAGCCCCGGCCCGGTCCAGTCTGGGAGCCAAACGTCGGAAATGCTCAACGAAGTTCCGCCGGCTGTCGAGGACGAGTCCCAGGTACCTCATCGTCGACTCGACGCCGATGTGAACCCCTCCCGCCATTATTTGGGAACCCGACAGTGGCGCGTTCCGAGGGCCATGAAAACACATGGCCTCGGACTTGTGCAGTGCCACCTCGAGTCCCAATTGCCGGATCCTCTCAATGACTGTCGCAACCCCGCGTGTCATTAATTCGGCCGCCGCCTGGTGCGACCTCCCCTGCGCCAGGACCAGCGTGTCGTCAGCGTAACAAACGACGCTGACGCCGCTAGGGAGGTCGGCGCGCAGCACCCAGTCGTACCCGATGTCCCACAGATGCGGCCCCAGGACCGATCCCTGTGGGACACCGCACGACATCTCTCGCCGGTTCCATTCTCCCTGGTGACCAGGGTAGATGACGGCCCTGTCCGTCAGATAGGCCTCGACTATGCGACAGAGGTAGGTCGGCATCCGGTGATACCGGAGTGCCTCCCTGATGCAACTCCAGGGCAGGGTATTGAAGGCATTGGCGATGTCTAGAGACACCGCCAAGACGACCCCACCCCGGGCCACAGCATCCCCCGTCGTGAGGGCTCGCACGCGCATGATGGCGTCCACCGTAGAGCGCCCCCTGCGGAAACCAAACTGGCTGTCCGCCAAATCCGGCCCCACCCGCACCAGCCGCCCGACGAGGCGGTCTGCAATGACTCTTTCAAAGAGCTTGCCCACCTCGTCGAGCAGCACAATGGGCCGGTAAGCGGACGGAGAGTCCGCAGGGCGCCCCGTCTTCTTAATGAGGACCAGTTTCCCCGTCTTCCAACGAATTGGAAACTGGCCCCCCTCCAAGCATGCGCTTAGGAGCCCTCTAAGTCGAGGCCCGAGAGCCTCCAAGGCCAGGACCCAGGCTTTTCCAGGTAGCCCGTCGGGTCCTGGGGCGGTATTTTTGGCGCTCAGCCTACGTACCGCCACTCTCAACTCTACCTCGGTCACCTCAGGAGCATCGTCGTCGTCGTCGGTTACGTGGTCCACAGTTGGCACCGCAGGAGGCGGAGCCATGGGCGGGGGAGTGTGCTCCCCTCGCGCAGGGAACAGAGCGCTCACCACGCCCTCCATGAGCTGAGCTGAGGCCGGAGACTCTGCGTCAGGGGGGGAGCCCATGGGCGGAGATTTTCCCGCACCACTTTGTATGGGCGTCCCCAAGGGTCCCTGTTCAGAGTCCCCAGCGACTCCTCACGGGCCAGTCCCCTGGCCCGCAGTATCTCCGCTCGGAGGGCGGTCTTCGCCGCTCTGTAACCCTCGTACAGCTCCGCCTGAATGATTTCCGTATCCGGAGGGCGGATACGGAGCCTGCGGTGCCTGGTGTACAGGCGTCGCGCAGCAACGCACGCCTCGCGCAGCGACGTTAGCTCCGGCGACCACCAGTACACCTGGCGCCAGGCGCGTCCAGGCTGGACACGGGGCATTGCCACGTCACATATTTCGGACATGGCCTCCCGGAACCACTCCGCCTCGTCGTTAATATCAGCAGGCCTGTCCGGTGATGACACCCAGGCCTGCACGATCGAGGCTTCCAGGAGGAGCTCCCGGTCCAGCCGCTTCAGCGCCCACCGCGGACCACTCGGGGCCTGTCGGACCAGCGCGCTCGAGGTCTGGGTGGAGACGTCAAACCGGATGTACCGGTGGTCGGAGTGCGTCTCCACCCCCTCCATGACGCGCCAGTCAATGACACGCGGCGACAGAGCGGGGCTGGCGAACGAGATGTCCACCACTGACTCACCCCGCATCCGCACACACGTGGGGACAGAACCCCGGTTTAGGACGACCAGGCCTGTCTCCAGAGCCCAGTCCTCCACCATCCTGCCCCGTGTGTCCGTATACCGGGAACCCCAAGCCGTGTTCTTGGCATTGAAGTCCCCGAGCACGAGCACGGGGAGGGAATGGTACCCGACGACGACGACTCTCAACTCCGCAAGGGAGTTGTGGAACTCGGCGAGAGTTCTGTTCGGGGAGAAGTATACCCCTACGACAACAATCTCCCCGAACCGTGCTGCCACGCAACCCCGTCCCCTCTTGACTGCCTCGAGCGACGGGGTACCGGCGGCGGCCGACGAAATTAGGGTCACTGAGCCGCTCAGGTCCTCCACCCAGTCATCCCTGGGCGGGACAAAGTACGGCTCAGCGACCACGGCGATGTTAATCGACCACTGCGCCATGCTCTGGAGCAACAGATCCTGAGCAGCGACGCAGTGGTTGATGTTCGCCTGGAGGAGGCGTAATGGGGCCATTATTGGCACTCCATATTAGCCCCCTCCCGAGGCCCTTGTGAGGGCCCTGCCGCGGTTTCTGCGGCGGTGACGACGATGGAGGCGGCAGCGGCTGCGGCAGTGGCGGCGGGTGCGGCGGTGACGGCGGTTGCGGAGGGTTTACCTCTGCCCCTGGCTTTGGCAGGTGGGGCGCAGGCCTTACTCCCAGCCCGGTGATCGGCCGGCTTGCCAGCTGCCGCACATAAAAAGCAGTGCGGCGTGGCATTGCACGAGCCGGCCTTGTGCCCGGGCTGACCGCAGCGGAAGCAGTGATCGCTGCGGTCCACCTCCGAGGTGCTTTGCACTCCCACGTGGTTGCCCACCTGGCAGCGGAAGCACCTCAGAGGTCTGGGTTCCAGCAGTTTCACCTGCGCAGAAACCCAGCCCACCAGGAGCCTTCGGCCCTCCCCGGCGACTTTTCTGGCCGCCGACACGGGGCAGCTCACCGTAACGGCTCGCATCCCCGTGTGGTCAGGACGAATGGTGCCCGCCCTCACCTGCTCGGCAGAGCACCCCCCAGTCCTAACGACGGCGGCCACCACCTCAGCCTCCGTCACACAGTCGTCCAAGCCCACGATGCGCATGTCAATGCACTTGGTGGGCCTGGACACTCGGGCCTCATCCGCATTTAGAGACGCCCTAAGCCTTTCGGCCAGAGCGTCAGCGGTCGGGCCGCTGGCCGCACCGGGGACCTCCAGCATCCGGGCTCCAGTCGCAGTGACCCTTACACGGATCCCATTGGTGACCCCTAGCTCCTCCAAGTTCACCGCCGCCCTTGCCTTGGTGAGCACGTCGCAGTAGGACACGCCCTTCTTCACCGCATCCGGCTGTAGTGTAATCACTACAGCTGCGGACTTTGGAGCGCGGAGCCTAGCCGCGACGCTTCGCTCCTTGCGCCGCTGCCGCCTCTCCTTCCTTTTGGCCGCCCTTGAAGCCTTCCGCTTCTCTCCGGCTACTTGCCATTCGGCGTCGGCCGGAGGAGCATTAGGAGGCGGAGGGGGTGGCGGCCGTCTCGCCGTCAGGGCTGGGGCCGTCGCCGCCTGAGTAGGCCCCCTACCCTTCTTGGGCTTGGAAGGCGCCGACTTCGCCGGGGCCGGCCCCGCAGGTTCCAGCACAGGCCCGCCTTTTGTTCGCCCTGCCGATCCTGACTTGGCCGCAGCGGCGGCAAAAGAAATCCGGCTCGCCGCTAGCGGGGGACGCAGAACAATGGCCTCCAGAGCGGAAAACCGACTCTGGAAGGCAGCCAGCTCTCGCCGCACCAGGGTCAGAACCCGGTCCTCTGCAGGCACCGGCACCGGCCGGTCTTGCCTATGCTGCTCCCCCTCCTGTGGCACTTCTCGAGGGCCGGCTGCCCGGAGGCCGGCCAGGTCCGCTCGGAACTCCTCGTTCTCCTTTCGGAGAAGCTCCATGGCGGCTGTCAAGCGGGCAACCTCCGCCCGCATCTCAGACATTCCGTCCGACGGAGGCCCAAGGTGTAAGGCCTCCGCTGCCGCCATAATGGAGGCCGTGGCAGTGGGTATGACCTTGTCTTTAGAGGACTGAATCCTCTTTAAGGCCACACCCCTGATCGCGGCTACCACGACCTCCTCAAACCTGGCCACTCGCTCCAACTTGGAGGCGTCAGCGGCATCCGGCTCACTGCCGGCCGGCACGTCTGGGCTGACTCGGCTCGGCTCACTGTCCTCCTCGGTGGTGAGCCCTCCGCTCGTAACCCGCTCGTGTACACCACCCTGCCGAGTAAATTTTCTCCGGGCGGCGTGCCTCCCTCCATCAGAGGACGACCCCTGGCCATCCCCTGATTTGGGGCGCTTCTGGTAGAGCCTTCGGTTCTTCTCTGCAGGCCCAACCACTACGCGCTCCGGGCTCTTGAATGAGCCCCTTGCACCCGATGGGGCGTCGGAATCCGACCCCGCATCACTCCCCTCCTCTCCGCTACTTTTTTGTACGTTTTTTTTTTTTGGGTTAAATTTTTCCATATTTGATCCCACGAGTGTGGGGGATGTAAAAAGTCCATCCTAGGTTCACCCCCTGTCCCTAGGTAAGTGTACATTTATAACCCAACCAGAGGGTCCACTGGTACTCTGGCTGGGGGTGCGCTAGCGACTGATGCCTAGTTTCCGTGTGTTTATCTTCGCGTAAATCTTGTAAATCTTCTTTGATATTTAGACTATTTTTAAACGCCATTCGAAAAAAATGTTTTTAAATTTATTCAATTGGTTTTCTCTTCAAAACTTGAAACGCTGATGGCTTGACTTAATCTATATTATATATATATATCTATATATATAAAAATGAATCTCTATTTCCCTTGGTCCGCCATCACGCGTGAACGGCTGGACCGATTTCACATTTTTTTTTGTTGTGTTCCTTATTATCAGGAGAAGGATCTTATGAAATAAAAAATAAGGAAGTTAATCGGAACGTTACAAAATTTAAGAAAACTTAACGCCAATATTAATTTTACATGACTATCAGTTGTTTGAAATAACTGTCAGCGATTGACAGAATGCGCGCTGCAAATATCGTTTAACACAGATGGATCGGTTGATAAATGAGTCGATAGTTTTAGTTTTAGTCAATAGTCAAAACTAAAACTAAACGACATATGACATTCATAGTTAAGACAGGACAACGTCTGTCGGGTCAGCTTGTAACTATATAAAAAAGAAAATTGTGTTTGTTCCAATTTTGTTTCCTAATTTCTGGTGGAAAATGCTATGTAGGAACATATTTTGAATCTATAATTGAAAATATGACTAAAAAGTATGTCATTCAAGAAAATTAATCACCTGTGCCTTAAATTATTGATGGCATTAATTGAAAACTCGTTAAGTACGTCGAATAGAATTTACCTTCCTCAGAACTTTGTGAAGATCCGATAAAGTTTGCGTGAAGTTTAAGGCTTTAATGGATTTGGTTCAATAAGTAGCAAGATATTTTATAGCTTAAGAAACATATTGTTTAAACAGCGGATATCATTGTGCCTCATCTATACAATGACATATTATTATAAATTATAGTCACTTTTACTGTCCATCTGACAGCGTGGTTCTTCCAAAACTACGCAATGGATTTTGATGCAGTCTTCATCATCATTTAGAGCCTTCATTCCGGATGCTTTATGTATATGTCGGAAATACGTTAAATCAATCATTTGACTTTGACAAATCAAAACGCCAGCGCCACCAGGTGGCGCTCGATGGAGTCTATAACATAACGCTTGACCAGAGTGAAAGCAGAGTTGGTTGTTGGCGGTTAAGCAGTGAACACGTTTAAAAACTGGCACGAGTACACGACACAAGTAGCAGTGTGTGATTCACTAGTGTGACTAATTTGTTCGTACATTATAATTTGATTTGAAATGCAAAGGGTTTTTCTATTGCGCAATAACCAACACTTGCCATAGTAAAATGTGACTGATGATATCGAATGAATTCTACATATCAGTAAAAATGTATGGCTTCGCCGTTTCGCTACCGTCGTGGAGGTGATGCGAATATTTAGTTTCTGAAGTAAGTAACGATCAGCCAAGCCATACATTTTTACTGATATGTAGAATTTGTGAAGTTAGGGTCGGTAGAGTTAGGCCGTGTAGATTCAGAAGCTTGGCTCTACATGAGATCTGATATCTTTTTCACAGGGCAAACCTTATGTGGTCGTCTTGGCAACATTTTACATGAAATGTTTTTGGTGGGATTTCAGTTCTTTTTGTAAGTTGCTAGGCAGTCTTTTTAGTGCTTATATTTTTCTTCTTTATTTTAAGTTTATCTGGGGGCACGGTAGTGTTTTTTTGTATACTGAACTTGGTTTAAATACCAAATTTCGGCTTTCTAGCACTTCAGGAAGTACCCTAACATTTTGAAGTCTGATACAAACTTCCACCCCCCCATTTTAGGGGATGGGGGTCGAAAGTTTTAAGTTTATGTTTTTTGTTTGTTGGTTGTATACTAAACTTAGATTACATACCAGATTTCAGCTTTCTAGCACTTCAGAAAGTAGCCAAACATATTGATGATCATCAGTGTGTCAGTGTATCAGTGAGTGTGTCAGTGACGAAATTGGTGTATTTTAGATATCAATAAAATCTAAAGTATTAGAGCTATTCAATTGAGACTTTGTATGTTTAATTATTATATTATTGACATCATATCCTGAGAATATGAACTATCTGGTACATCGAAAACCAACTCTATGAGGGTTCAAAAAAACGACGAAACACTTCGAGAAAAGGTAGGTAGTGCCCTTGTGCTTCGCTTGGCTCGTCTTGGCGGGGGCACTACCGTGCCCCCAGATAAAGAAATCTCGATGTTTTTTACTTAGAAAAGTAAAAGCAGTGCAGAGCATTGGCGGGTCGCTAGTTTATAAGTACATGGTTTTTTTTTCATTCCAAAACCATTATGGATTCGTCACTAAGTTACGTCATCGTGTTATCCGGTTCAAGATGTTTCTAACATTCATCATTATTTTTGTTTTTAAAAATTCTGCTACATTTTTTCTTAGAACACTTAATTCTTCCATCGTTGCATCATTTAGAATTCTCTCTCGACTGCTAATAGCCAATTTCCGGAGAAGTTTTTTCGTTTTTGTTGGAAAATATTTGTAGATTATTTTCAATGCCATTGTATGAGATTTATTGGTCATGGCCTAGGTTCCCTTATAAGACGGTGAGAGAGTAAGTAGTGAGTATTAAAGTAACTAAGTATTTGTGAGGATAGGAAGATTGGGCAGAATTATTTCTTCCCATTCTTTCCGTTTCTTCCCGTTCTCAAACATGGTCTTTGACAAATCAGCAGAGGTCCACGCTCGAAGTTTGCCAAATAGGTATGGAACGGAGTATTCTGGGTATCAAACTTACAGACCAGTCTAGGAATACAACAATCCGTTCCATCACAAATATAACTGATTTCACTCAGAAACCTGATACGCTAAGTGTAAGGTTGCAACTTTACTTAGATTGTTTTGTTTTAATGAAGCTAAAGCTGTACAAATTAAAAAAAAATGCCTGTGGCATGCCTACCATAAATTGAAGCAACTACAAAAGTTGCACCGTCTAAACAGTATTTACACGATGCAAGTCATTTGTTGCTTCAATTGTGTTATATGCCACAGGCAAGGAACTTGCATCGTGTAAATGGGGCTTGATTGGTGTACAACCAAGCTTATTCTAATTAACTAACTATAGTTATAAACACCCTTTTTATAAACTCACAGTTACACTTATTTTTCATTATGTGAATTAGGTCCCATGTGACAGTTCTGTCTGTAGAAGTGCAATATTGTCTTAGTACAATTCCAATCTTAATTGGTTTCATCTCATTTTGTGTTAGTTCTAATTGTGTGGCTTCAATTGTTTTATTGCACAGAGCACTGTAAACTCTGTTTTAATTTTTGTTAATAAAGACGTAAAAGACCTTAAAAAAGTGGCTGGGAAAGATTGGATGCGAGAGGTGGAAGACAAGGTGTTGTGGCGCAGCTTGGGAGAGGCCTATGTCCAGCAGTGGACTGCAATAGGCTGAGTTGATTGGTAAACAATGTTTTAGTGAGATTGTAGCGGTATCAACATCGCAAAGTGCATACTAAACGTCATACTGACGTCACGCAAATCCTGCATTACGCAAGCAGAGTTTAACGCGCGACTAGCATATATACAACCGTCCCGACATCAACCGTCGGGTAGTTGCCCACCAGACAAAACACCCGTCTGGTCGGAGGATCCTCCCTTTTCCATAGAGTATGAGTAAGCTTTACACCCTGTTCCTAATACCTCTATAAGATTATTAAAGGTGAGGTGTTAAAGTCGGGCTACCTCGACGGAACGGCAGCTGGATGTGGATGTGGAGCTATGTCGCAAACTATTTTCCACTTTCTATCTTGCCCTATGTGTCCCAGAACTTGCAGTCAAAGTGACCTCTGCGCTGCTACCGACGAAGCTGCGGAAGTGGCGAAGTTTTTGGCTAACAAGATTTGAGAAAAGTCATGCCAGCGACACGAAGAAGAAGAAGAGTGAGTTTCTTTAAACTCACTTCTTATATGAGAAAATATTTTAGGTGACAATTTTTTTTTAATACGGATTTTGAGATACAGTTTATTAATAACATTTAATCACTCAATTTCTAAATAGCATTATATAATTTACTATCTACTGTCGTGTTACTGTGGCCAGTTTATTGCGTTTGTTTATAATACCAGCTTAATTATTATCCCACAGCAGGGCAAAGACATTTTCTCATACAGAGCATTTATTTACATTTCTATAAAAGTATTGAAACAATCCGTTGATTTAGCTACGTGTTTATTCCGAACCAATTAAATGTGAGATTGATGCCTGCGATATGCAAGATGTTGGTGATGAAGATGATAATGATGATGATTTAATAGTTTAATAGATATTATTGTTTAATAAAAACAATAATAATCAGGAATTAGGATCAGGTCACGTGCGTAGTAATCACAACCGGCGTGCGTGTATGACCAGCCGGCTTAGCATGGCGCTATCTATCTCTTCGAAGAATAGAGACGGCTATTTCCATAAGTGACATTTCGTTTCTCTATTTTTGACATCGCACCGTAAAAATCCTTCTAAAATCTGTCATTTTGTCTTTCGTTTCTGCCGATCGTTGTCTAGGTCCTTTTTAATGTAGACTATTTCAGAAGACAGTTGTCTAAGGTAGTGAAGACAATTTGATTTCCTAATCGCCAAGCTAAAGACAATAGACAACTTTTTACTCGACGGCCACAAAGTATAAAAATGGAAAGGAAAAAAGGAATTTTTCACTTTGTGTATGGAAAATGTGAAAAATTATTACCTACATGTTCAGTTTTAGGATTTTAAGTGTATCATAAAGGGGGCCGAAATTTTCATTATTTTTGCAATAGGACACACCGTTTTCGAGATATAAGCAAAATAAAAGATAAACGTGAATAAATTACTGATTTTCGGAAAAAGTGCAGTTGACTCTTTCTACTTTGCCGCCGTTGTACTGTCTTCACGAAACGTCATTTTTGTCTATTCTTCCGTCAACAAGACGGTGCTTATGCTAAGCCTGCAGATGTATGAACGCAAACAAAGCAAATGGAGTATGTAAGGATGTAGGTTCAGTAGATTCTGCCTACTCCCATGGGAAAAAGGCGTGAGTTTATGTATAGGTGTGTGTTATAATAATAGGTCGTTGAATCAAATATAATCCTGTTCATTAGGGTTTCCACGTCAAGTGAAGGGAACCCAAAAATTAGACAGCTCCACATCTTACATCAATACTAAAATCTCATGCCAACAGCCATGACACACGACAGTCATCTAAGACATCTGACACCTATTGTACTGAAACCACTGAAACTGAAATCTATCATGTTTTTCGACATAATGTCATCGTGTTTGTGTATTTTGTGACGTGTGTTACATATGCAATAATATTTAAAGAATGGGTTAGAGGGCGAAAAATCACAACAAATCTGTTAATTATTTCCTAATTGAATACAATTATATTTCTTGAAGGCCGTAATGCTAAACAAAATATTATAAAAAAAACATAAAAGGCGTTAGTCTACGCATGTTTGTGTATATATATGTTTTGCATATAGTCTTGCATATATTATTACGAGTACGTCATGCTTCATAGTGCACGTAAAAATTGTTACCTTACCAGCTAACATTACGATATCTAAAATTTCTCACACACACACACACACACTGCATAATCAGCCAATATTGTTCCCACTGCTGGGACACAGGCCTACGTGAGAGGGAGTAGGCCGTAATCCACCACGCGGACCCAGTGCGGGTTGGTAGATGTCACATGTCTTCGATTTTTTGGTTCTAGTACAAGCCGATTTCCTAACGATGTTTTCCTTCACCGTTTTGAGAGCAGTGGTGATGAAATAATTTACTCGAAATAAAGCGCCTGTCAGGGTTCGAAACTATGAGCTAACTCGTGAGTCGCGACCGTTACCAGGCCACCATTGCTCTACACACATTATTTAATTTCAATTACAATCAACAGGTAACCATTATTTTTCCTATAATTATGGTTCCCCACAAAATGGTTGAGCTGGATGGTGCTGATCCATGCGTCATGTTCGTGAACGAGCGCCGTCAGTTGAGACTGGTCATCTCTTAACTGCCACGGCTTATTTTTATTATTCTTATATTTTAATTTATTTTTTAATATA
Source organism: Griposia aprilina (assembly GCA_916610205.1). Classification (NCBI taxonomy): domain Eukaryota; kingdom Metazoa; phylum Arthropoda; class Insecta; order Lepidoptera; family Noctuidae; genus Griposia; species Griposia aprilina. The sequence goes on along the minus strand of OU744305.1, from coordinate 7,254,616 downwards.
CATTTTTTTTTAAATTGTTCTCACATATAGAATCAAAAAGAATTAATGTACCAACGATTTTGTAATATCTTGATTAAAAAAAAGAGTGTCCTTGGAGTTTCTTGCCCGTTCTTCTACATAGAGATCTGCGTTTTGGAATGGGCAACTAGCTTCAACTTTCTGACTAACTGACCGACTCTTTGACAATTCAAAAGTGCCTGTAAATGGTTTAATTGAAATAAATGCTTTGAGTTTGAGTTTTTAAAACAAAATACCTATATATCTTCTCGTAAAATAGCTCAGTAAGGAGTGTATTGAAGCCGACTATCCAGAGCACATCTGACGTAATTGAAAAATTGGAGTCGCATATAGAGGCTATTTTAATCCAATCTAATACGTATCTAAACAATACAAAAAAAAACAACACTCTATGGTAGTTGGGTAAATAAAATCATGAAGAAAAAAAAAAGACATTGAATAATAGACGAGCATTTAATTTCACATTAAGGTTACTGTACCATTAGACAGGTCGCACCATCAATCTCTGAAGAACCTGTGACACTAAGTAACTACCTATACGAAACATAATTATCGTTTGCCGATCATAACTCAGTTTTTGAACTCATGCACCTGTCCCACCGCCAGCGATTTACGAGGAACGAGTAGAGCTAGGAACTAAAAACAAGTTGACAAACAACGAGCAGCGAGTGACGAGCGATTACTCGCTGGTATGTACAGTCATCAAAAGAGATAAGTAACCAGGGTCGGTATTGTTGAAGTTTAGTAAGAAACCGATGGATGTTTTCGAATGAAATTTAATTTGATAAATTACCTGTTTGGTTTCTATTAATTTTAATTTATTTTATTCGAACATTAATCGGTTTTTTCCTAAACTTCAACTATATCAACGAACCTGGTTACTTATCACTTTTGGTAACCTTACTAAGCGTGGGTCTTCTCTTTGATAGCTCTTATCGCCGGCGGTGTGACCAGTCAGCGATCAACTACTAATATATGTATCTCTTTTAGGTACATACATGGGACCTAAAATCTATTGTACGTGTCTTGATCGAAAAAATCGGTGATCGCTTTTTCGTCGTCGGTGGGACAAGTGCCTAATACATTTTTTTCCTATTTTTTTAAGCAAATCTATGCAGTATCCATTCTATTTCAGATCCGTATTTTGGATACTTTCCAGGAAATTACAACGGTTCTGTGTCGTATGTCATGTCAGTATTATAAATATAGTAAATTGTTGGGTACTGTTAGCGTCGGTGTCCACTGAGGCGTAACGTAAATATTTCTTTGATACTGAACGTATAATTTATCAATGTGAATGAGGACACAGGAAATAATAAAGACTTGTAGTATATTGTAGTAGTTTGTAATTTTAACCGACTTCACAAAAAGGAGGAGGTTCTCAATTCGTCTGTATGTTTTTTTTTTTTTATATGTGTTAGCTCAGAACTTTTTTCTGGGTGAACCGATTTGGATGATTCTTTTTTTATTTGATAGGTGGTGCTTTACATGTGGTTCCATTTAAATTTGATCAAGGGCTGACCAGTAGTTTTTGAGTTATCCTTAAAACTGCATATTTTTTCCACTTACTTTATATGGATGATGTGTAAATAATTTCCTGTCACTGTTATTTACACACCAAGTAGTGGTATACGAATTTGTGTGGGGTAGGTACCGCAACTAAAAAGTGAAAAATAAAAACTTTTTTACAAAAAAACAACCGACTTCCAAAAAAAACACTAAAAGACGTGAAAAATAACTTTAATTTTGGAAGTCGGTGGCCACAAACGAAAATACTAAACTAAAGACACCGACTTCCGAAATTAAAGTTATTTTTCACGTCTTTTAGTGTTTTTTTTGGAAGTCGGTTGTTTTTTTGTAAAAAAGATTTTCACATAATATCACTAGGTTACGCAAATGTGTCAGCAGCTGATTTGCAAGAATTTATTATCAATAATAATAAATATAATATTTTTTATTTCAGACCTGATACATTAATTATATAATTATATGTGAAGACGATGCACCTAGAATAAAATTACTATACCATAATAGGTAAAAAGAATCCCATTAGGTACACCTCATTTTTGCCTTTCGTATCCGTTTTGAATCGAATGTAACCTAGTTGTTGAATAATTATCTTTGACTAATATTACGTAAAGGCTTTAAGTTCAGTGCGTAAAAGTAAACATAACAGTGAGTTTCAGAATCACAGTTCTTTCAAATAAATCGTGTCAGAGAACTTGAAAAGTCGGCCTAAGTCACCCAGAAATCACTCACATCAACCCTTTATCTAATCTTCGATTCGCATGCTCAATATTTGTATCCAATAAGCACACACTATCCCATAATGCTCAAAAGAAAATAAATTCGCACCTCTCGACGCGTACTAAGGTGTGAAACACGTTTGCATTATTTTACGGCTCAACGCACTATTTCTAAAGCGCTATTGATCTCGATATCCGTAAATAAAACCAGTCCGGAATATTTAAACCGGACGAAACTGAGTATTCATGTCAGGTTCACAAGGCATATGCGGCGTGTGGGGTTATTCAGGTTCAGGGTTATTCACGTTTTGGGTTATTCACGCTCTTTTTCTATTTAAAGATGACAGTTGAAGTGAACGTGAAAGTGTTGGGGGTCTATTATATTTACGTACTTATGCGAAGATGAAAAGAAAATTGAATACAATACCTACATCTCTTACAACTGTAGTCGTCTCGGATGTACGGTGAAGGTATTGTTAACTTTGTACGTTAAGATACCTTAGCATGCAGCATTATGTAGCATTATGCTGAGCGATTGCCGTTTTGCGTGGATGTGACGCATATTTTCCCCCAACTCATTCTTTTTTGTATTTGTATGTTTTTCTCTGCGTCATGCTTACCGCAAATAAACGTATTTTCTTCCTTTCTTATGTAGGCATTTATCCATTCAACCCTTTACTACATTGTAATATCAAGATTTAATCAATAATCAACCATTTTTGATCCGTGCCTTGTTGTCCTGAGTGGATTTGAGATCAGTTATTACATAACTGAGCATCAAAATACGAATCTTTTAAAGGTACATGAACATCCATACTAATATAAATTATAAATTCGAAAGTAACTCTGTGTATATTACCTTTTGACGGTTAAACCACTGAACGGACAACGATAAAATTTGTCAAGGAGATAAATGGCATCCTGGGGAAGGACACAGGCAACTTTTTGTTTAAAAATTATTCCTAACAAGGGTCACCCCCTTTTAGGATATTTTTTTATAGGATTAAAGTTTGTATGGGAAGCCTAGCATTTCTTAGGTTAGGGGTATAATAAATAAAAGCAAACTTTTGGTAAGACATAAAAAAACATTTGTTTCAGCGAATTTGCAAAATCGCTGCCCCTGTCGCTACCCCAAGGGGGTATAATTCTTGGAGCGGGCCAGTTCCCACTTCGTTGAAAGCCGGGGAAACTGGTCCTCATTAAGAAGCCGGGGCACCCTGCGGACTCTCCGTCCGCTTACCGGGCCATCGTGCTGCTGGACGAGGTGAGCAAGCTCTTTGAAAGAGTCATTGCAGACTGCCTCGTCGAGCACCTGGTGCGGGTGCGGGTCCAGGCCGGGTCGTCTGAGCACGCCACAATTGCGGCGGTAAGTCCCCTCTTTGAGGAGTGGCTTGAGAGGCGCCACGGCGTGCTCACCTTCCGCCTGACGCAGGTCCTCACCGGACATGGCTGTTTCGGGAGGTTCTTGTTTCGGATAAGGCGGGAGGAAACGCCCGGGTGTTGGCATTGTGTGGATCGACCGGAGGACACGGTGGAGCATACGGTGGAGGTCTGCCCGGCTTGGGCGGAGCACCGCCGTGTCCTCGTGGCGGCGATCGGCGGCGGCGATCTCTCGCGTCCGGCCCTGGTTCATGCCATGGTACGGAGCGAGAGGGAATGGTAAGCAGTCACCTCCTTCTGCGAAGCAGTAATGCTCGCGAAGGAGGAGGTGGAGCGCGTGAGGGAGAGGCAATCATTGCGCCCTCACGCCCCTAGTCGCCGCAGGAGGAGACACCCTGGGCGTCGGGAGTCGATAGCAGAGTCCCGGCCACCATAGGCGCGGGCCTGCAGACGGCGAGCAATGGGCAGCTCGCCGTCCGGTAAGGACCAGGCCCGGGTCGATGGCGCGTTGTGTTCCACGCTCGCCTCAAAGAGATGTCAGCATAATTGACGGGGTCCGATAGGGCCGATGCCTGCCGGGGTCGCGGATTGTTCGAAAAAGTTACCGTGGCCCTGGCGCACAGGCAACTGAAGGAACACGGGTGGGTTTTAGTCAGTAAGAGTCTGGCACGCCCTACCGCTCCGCCCAGAGCGGGAGAGGTCATTTGACGATTTCCCACTCAAAAAATTAAAAAAAAGGTCCAGGTCGTCAGCGCGTTGTCTTCCACGCGCGCCTCAAAGAGATGTCAGCATAATTGACGGGGTCGCGGGTTGTTCGAAAGAGTTACCGTAGCCCTGGCACAGGCATTTGAAGGAACACGGGTGGGTTTTAGTCAGTGTCAACTGTTCCGCTCCGCCCAGAGCGGGGGAGAGGTCATTTCATGACTTCCAAGCCACAAATAAAAAAAAAGAGGGCAGCATGTGGCGAGCTGTTGGGCAGTAGCGATCCCACGGACCCTATCTCCCGGGAGAAGTCTTGTTCCTCACCTCTGGCTTACCTTTATTGGCCGGCTGGAGTGAGCAATGGCGAGGAACAGAAAGGATTTTTGTCCCGGTAGCACAGTCTCTTTCTGACAATTCACGTTCGGGTACCAGTATCCATTATAAAATTGTGCTACACATTAATGGACTTGAAACCTTACTGCGAGTCGTCAGTTCGTCATATTATGCTACAGTTCATGGATTCTTCGGGCTAACATTGGAATATGTCGTATTTTGTAAATAAAAAGTGCATATTTTAAATTGTTTTGCATTTTTCAGGTGACAGTTTATTTGAAGAAAATGACTTTATTTTCTTGCGTATTGAAATTGTTAGGTTACCATTTTTTGTATCGGTTATCAGTATCACCATATTCAGTAAATGAACTGTAACCAATAAGAGCTGATTTATCATTTAATAATCATTAATACAACTTTAATACAGTCAGAGAAATTAATTGTTTATCAAATTGTCAAAAAATACTTTCCCTTGCTTAATAATACACAAACACACAAAACAAACACAATACAATACCCATAAATACAATATAAATGGTGAAAATTAAATAGCACAATATGATCACTCTACCACAACTACGACAAACGTTGTACCACAAAGTGCTTCAAAACATTTTGGCTTCGACCTTAGGTATAGACAAGACAACGCTAAATATTTAATGCATGCTAAATTTTCCCTAACTAAACACTTAGGTAACAAATTATCAAGAACTAGGTACTTCAAAAACTAAGCTTAGTTTAAGATTTCAGAGAAGTTTACCTCGATAGTTTGAAGTTTGGAACAATCTGAAGCCTTTCTAGATTATTCAGAAACTGTAGACTTTGGGTAAATATTTATAAGTACTAAATAAAGTTTAGGCACTATTATTTATTTAAACGTATCAAGTACACTGAAAAGTCATTTAAACTAGATTAATTTATATTGCTCAATCTTCTCACAGAACCATAAATATTCTAAAAATATTGATCACAACTCTGGATGATTTGCTTCTATAAAATATTATTAGATTTGTAGAATTTTGGCCAATATTTTATTCATAAAATAGATTAAGTACTCTTTGTTTTTTTTTTTGTCTCTTTATATATGTGTTTTTGTGTTCTTTTTTTGTTTGTTTGTGTATGATTTTTGTGTCATATATTATTCTTAATTGCCAGTTCCTTTTTTAGTTATTTATTTTTAAATTATGTATATTCCTTGTCCACGACCAACCTTGACTTAATTAGGTTTTTTAATAGAATACAACAAGATTGCGATAGATCGACGTCGACTATTCAATATTAATCGTCTCCAAACCATAATGGTGGATTGGTAAATGCCATACATCACGCTCACATCTACCTAGCTAGTCTATTACTAGCTATTTTGGGCTTCCTGTCTTACCAGATGCAGCTAAATACCAGCATTTTACATGAAGCGACTGCCTATCTGAGCCTCAACATTCCAGTTACTGGGTAATACGATACCCCATGGTAAAACTGGTTGTCAGAATTTCTGGCTTTTGACGACCGGTAACGACTGTCAGAGATCAGCGAATAACAGCCGGGCTTAACGTGCTCTCCAGGCACGGAGAGATCTAGTCGATAAATCGACGATATCGTATAGTCATCCATTCACGGACCGACTGCGGCAAGCGTAGCTTAACCTGATCTATCAACCCGTGCGGTTGTTTACTTAGCCACGAGCTCGGGGAACATTGTGTTGCATGGCATGGTACGCCATACCATGAACCACAGTGCAACAACCTAAACGGTCGATGTCATGGATCGACGATAGATCGACCAATCTTGTACCTGAAGAGCACCTTTAGAGAAAACAAATTGTACCTGTAGAGAGGTACAGAGATTTGACGTGAATAGACGTTTATAGAACTTGTGATTTCTATTTACAGAATCTTACATTACTCAATGTGTAGGACGTCAATATAACTCTCATTACAACCAAAGAAATAATATCAGCAAACAGAAAATTAAAAATAGTTAGTTTATTTTTAGGCGTTGAACAATAACAATCATTATTCCCTTCGTCTGTCAGTTAACAGTTACGTAAGAACACTATTTTGTTGGACTGATCATTGACAGTTTTATTCTTGAACGTTCAAGTATAAGGTGGGGCCAATAGAGCGTAGCCCTGCGTAATTTGTATCGCTCAAGATGAGTCAAAGAATTTACATTCGATGAAAATTGAGAATTTGGATCAAGTTAATTGTGCGTGGAGTTTAGAAATAGAAATCATTTGTTTGTTTACAATTAGAGTTTAAAAAAAGTACAAACCAAATCTCTTCAAAGTGAAAGTGAACAGGCTTCTTCTGGGTAAGCTCACTCCATCGTCGACTTTGTGTCTGTCATCTCCGACTTAGACTAGAGTCAAGAGCAAAACCATCTAAAATAAAAAATAAAATATATAAATTTATATATATTAACAGCATTTCAATAACATGCCACACGTTGAATTTTTATGTAAAACTAAATGCAACGTTAATTTACAAACTCATTTTAAGCAGCGCATGTTACGCTAAGTTTTTCATATCTGGCTCCACACTAAAAACTTGCTTACATTAACTAAAATATTGTATGAAACCGAATTCAACGTAATTTTAGCAGCTCATTTTGAACAACGCAAGTACCGCTAGGTTACGCTCTTGAAGCTTCACCTTAAAAATGAGCAAACAATAATTACCGCATACTATAACAAAAAAAGTGAATGACTAACAAAATAAACTAAGACTCGGTTTTGCTAAATGCGTGTGGCGCCAACATAACACCCACGACAAAAAAATATAGGAATTCTTGATTTTTTCGTAGGTACACATCATGTGTCTTTAGATCACTTTTCTTTGCTTTTCAAATAAAACAACAGGAGGAAATGCGTTGGTTGTAGCCACAGAGCACGGAATCACCGAGCTGGCAGCATTTAGAGACGACAGTACTAATAAAATTTATGGGGCCGAAAGTGCGTTGAGCGAATTACTTCTGCCATATTCGCCCTTCAAAGTCAGTTTCTATTTGTTATTCGTGTCATACAATATAGATACGAGCTACACGCTCAAGCGGCACGCGTCTTGCAACAGCGATTGCGTAGAAAACAAATGAAAGAAGTTGTTTAGAGCGTGCGAGCCACCGCGACACGACGTGACATGCGGAGATTAGCGAAAGGTGACACGCGCGCGTACCGCTAGACGCAAATCGCGTAGCAAGTCGCATCGCTCGAGGCTGTGAACGGGCCCGTAGTGCGAGTAACCGGTGACTTGCTGGGATTGTATTAAAAGTGTTGACAATGCCGCCTATAACAGTGGCTGCTAAGTTGTCTCCGTGCTCTGTGGTTGTTGCCAGTTTGAAAATGTGTACTGACATGATCTGATTCGAAAATAGCTGTAGGTAGTGGAAATGCCTGTCAATCTCTCTCGAGCTTGGTTACTTTCGATAATGTTCCTTTGGAAAACGATGTTTTTCCAGTCAAAAAATAATGCTGCAAATTTTATTAATCCACTGTTTATTTTTATTTTTATGGAACTATAGTCATACCGCTTCGAAAATATTGGTTGTGCTGACGCGATAAAAAAATACATCACGCGTAGCATGTCTACTTTTATCTCTAATCTACGAAGAACAGACATACTCAATCTTTTTCTATATATACCAAGCGACAATAAATTTAATTTCTTCATTTTTTACATCGCGCCGTAGAAATCTTTCTAAAATCTGTAATTTCGTCTTGCGTTTCTTCCGTCTTTCCGAGGTCATGCTACGGTTGTTGCTATAATAACTTAGGCCAATATTATGAACGAATTAATACCTATTTCGTTTGGATAAATATCGAAGTATTATACATCAATTACAGAATCGGTGTCATGAACTGTTCTAATATATGTAGTATTTCTGGCACTTCATACGAAAGATTAATTCTCATTATTTATTTCCAAAAGATTGAAATAGGGAACTATATTTTCTATCACCAAAATTTATATTTGTCATCAAGTTGTATCACCTAATAAATACATCTATCGCCACGAAATATTTTCGTTCTCAGATAAACAAAAATTGTTCCCAGGTATTTGGTACAACTTGGGGCACCCCGACTCGGACAGGTTAGGTTAGAAGGGGACGGCGGGGTCTGAAAGACCCCGCCGTCCCCTTCGTGGTTATTTTTTTTAAACCGCCCAGAAGTAGGAGTCCCGCGAAGCGGGACTCCGTCGGCTACGCCTCATTATTGTTGAAATACTTATTAGGACACACCTATTATAATACATACAAAAACATTTATTTGGTACTAGACCTTATATCTCAGGATTTTAGGTGATTTATTGTGGAACTGATTTTGCATTGTTTGGTGACTACATTTTGGTGACAGATCTACTATTTTGAGGACAAACCCTATTATTTAAGAAACACAAAACTAATTAAATTGGTGATAGCTTAAATGATACCCATTGAAATATACAACATTGAGTTAATTTTTAATTCCGTTACGCACATCAGTATATTTACTAAGTGTCACGAAAATAATATATTTATATACTCTAATATATTTTTACACACTTCAAACACTTAAGGCACCTACGAGAGGTAACATTTCAAATTAAATGATCCAGAAATATGCCCACGTAATGCATTATGAAATTATAGTGAACGTGAGAGTTTTTTTAATAAAAATTGAGAAAGGGAGACTTAGATAAGTAGAATTATTATGCTTTATTGTACACGTTTTTGTAGGTGTATAGGCGTTTGGTAATACTCAAATAGCTTGCTTTCTTTCATGAGATGAAACTTGAAAAATAAATGGAAAATGATGATCTTAAAAAAAGAAACCTGAACAGTTCGAGTTGAGGCGATGCTTATATGTATGCATTGGCTTTAAAAGATTTGGAGCTATGAAAAAAAAAAGGGCCAACTAAATTACTGCTTCTTCGTTCAAATAAAAATACCTACTATTTAAAGCTAAGAGCACATTACAGCTGCAACACGCGCAGCGCATCGCATTTCAACACAAAAAAGCGCGATACGGCCCGCTTGTTGTGTGCGATGGTTCACACAAAATGTACGAAAATTATATACGATGAATTCTTTTTGCAATGTGGCGTGGCTCGCCTAAATCTGCGTCAGCCTTTAGTAATCCCACTGCTGGGTTACAGGCCTCCTCTCTGAGAAAGAGAGTGGGCCATAATCCACCACGCGGGCCCGTGCGGCGGATATCACATCTCTTAAAATTTCTGGTTGTAGAACATGACGGTTTCCTCACGATGTTTTCCTTCACCGATTTGAGAGCAGAGGTTATGAAATAAATCACACATAGTAAATTGCCTGCCTGGGTTTGGACCCACGAACTACATTTCGTCAGCCTTCAGCTTTTAAATACATCTAAACTTAATAATATGAGGAGAATATATTTGATTTTTTGTATGTTTGTTTGTTAGGATTGAACGCTAAAACGGCTAAACGGATTTAGATAAAATTTGACACATGGGTAGACCATGACCTGGAGAAGGACAAAGGTCTTTTACCCTGGATTGCAGGTGAAGTGGCGGATAACAGCTAGTTCTATATAAAAATACATTGAAAAATCACATTGTGTCAGGTCATTGACATTTCAATCGTTGAAGTTACAAATTGCAATTTTATTATCGTCATAATGCGAACAGTCGGCCGTCAAATTGTTAAGTGGTTGTATTCTCGTCCTAAACCGATTTGAATGAATCGTAAAACCGATGTTCAGTTCATACATACGTTTTTTCATTCAGTTCAGATTTGCATAAAAAACAGTACCATATTAAGAATTATTTGCATAAAATATGTTACCTACTTAAACACAATAATACGATAATTGTTTGAATTAAGTAGGTAAGTGACATTTATTGTTAAGAATAATTTTAATTACGTCTTGTAGGTAAGATCTAATTAAAATATTATAAATGCGGAAAATATAATTGCACTAACGTTTAAGTTCATTTTGTTTCAGAATAAATAAATAATTAAAAATAAATAAAGTCACATACACATTTCGTCGTATTAGGTTAATTACAAAGTAATTATCATATTGAACATCTTATGGACTCATCATTTCTTCTATTTTTCCAACAATTAACAAAAAAAATACCACAACACACTCTCCGGACCATTTCAACAAGAACAATCAGACATTATAATCGGACACTCTTTCATACAATTATACGATTTTATTTCTCACAATTGGCCTTTTCGGTGAATACGAGTCAGTAACTACTCTCAGCCTGAATTGACATGAAATGAGTTGATCGAAAGTGGTTTAGGTGTGACACCTACAAATTCATATACCACTTTTTTATATAAACAACAGTGACAGGAATTATTATATCATTATCAACATACACAACCTCAAAAACTACCCAAGCAAAGCTCATATAAATTATACGGGACCACCGCGTCAGTATTTTCTACCAAATGAAAGAAGAATCACGTAAGTCAGTCTAGTAATCACAAAGAAGTTGGTATATACATAACCTCCTCCTTTTTTAAATTGGTCTAAAAGTGACTTTAGGGTCTCCCTGTCTTTTGTCGAGTCTTGCCGACTTTTTTCCGGGTTTTACCGTCTTTTGTCCGGGTGTCACCGACTTTTATCCAGGTCTTACCTACTTTTGTCCGGGTTTTACCGACTTGTGTCCGGGTCTTACCGACTTTTACCACATTCTTACTGACTTTTGTCAGGCACCGGAAATCCCATAACTTTTGCATGCATGGATGGAATCGTCGATCTGTTTAATAATCTAAAAATAAAACACATATTAGGTCCTTATGTACCTACATAATGGTTTTTAGTGCTAACTAACCACGAACCGCAAGTGCTACACTGTTTACGTGTTACCACAGGTCTATAATTACTTTAAAATTATAATTAGTAGCAACTAGTAATACAATTAACAACATCCTTTATTTACATTGTTAAAGCTATGGTAATTCTTTTGTTTTTAATTAATCATGGAATTATTTTAAAACTTTGATTAACAAGATTTTACTCATGATGTTAAGTCCAAGTCGTATTCAAATGATTATTATTTTAAACACAATCAGAAAAAAATGCATTGTACTTCAGACGAATGATGGGTTCTTGTTGAATGTTAACCGGATCCAATTCAATAAAAGGAACAAAGCTAAATAAACTTCACAGTTAAAGAGGTTTTCCCTGAAACCAGAAAATCATTTTTTGTACTTACCGTGCGCTTGCAAATAAGTACACGAAGGTTAACCTTTAATAATAATACCGGCCTATTATTACAAGGTCCACTGCAGGGCGTAAAGGCCTCGCCTCATACAGAGAAGGCACGAGCATCGATCACCACGTTTGCTCAAGACGGGTTGGTGATTTCAGACTTATATCCATACTAATATTATAAATTCGAAAGTAACTCTGCCTGTATGTTACCTTTTCACGCCTAAACCACTAAACGGGTTTCGATAAAATTTAGCAAAGAGATAGATGGCATTCTAGGGAAGGACAGAGGCTACTTTTTGTAACGGTAGCATGTTCCCATGGGATAATTTCCGACATCCACGCGGGCGAATCCGCGGGCAGAATCTAGTTTACTATAAGTCCAGGTTTCCTTTTCCTACACTGATGTCAGTGAGGTCCGAGATAAACTCAGAAAGTACATAAAGAATTAAAAAAGTCACATTGGTACTTTACAATAACAAATTCTAAGAAAAGGTTCTCTATCTCACACGATTCATTCAAACTTCTCCGAAACACTCCTGCTCACTCCACAAAACAAATACACCGCAACGATTACACTTTAATATTAAAATTAAAGCCATGTTGGTTCCGCACATAAACGAGAGTGGTCGGTGTAATTAATTTGTCCTGCGCATTGAGAGAATTACAAATGAGTTTGCTGTGTTGCATCCATTTTATTAATATTGAACAGGTTTATTTTGTTTACAACACCTGGTTAAAATAAATATTGGGGAAGTGTGGTAATGTTGTTGGGACTATGTTTAACAGACAACTACATAGTTTTACACGATTGCTTCTACTATGTACCTATGAAATGTAAAATGGGCTTCCTCCTGCGGTCTTTCCGCGGAGCTTCGACTTGGACAGCTTCAAGAAAAAATTGAAGAGAGTTCTTTTTAATAACGGTATTTAACGCATTTGTGGTATCCCTGGTATTGTTCTTTCATGTCCATAGGCGATGGTGACAATTCACCATCAGGTAGGCCGTCTGCATTTTTGCGCTTCTATGGCTTAAAAAAAGACAACCTAAGTACATACATCTGCCTGTACACGTTCAGTTTTACCTTCTGATCCGTCTGATCGGACCAAATTCGTCCACTGTGTGGGTGATCCAACCACATCAATCGCCTACAATGGCTTAACCGATTACTTTTCAAAGCAGGTCATGGAAACTGAACCGTCCAATCGTTTTCTGTATATTTACGCGTCTTGTTAGACCGGTCGTATTTCATCACCGTTCATCATCATCTACAGCCCGACTTTACCCACTGCTAGTCTCTCTATTTCCTTGTGCCAATCTCCACGCTCATGTACCTTATCCAGGTTCTACCCGTGGTGCCAACAATGTCGTCCGGCCACCTTGCCGCTGGACGACCGACACATCTTCTTCCAGTCCTTGGACGCTACTCAGATAAGATTCATCTCCCCGTATAATATGGTAACCAGTGACCATTGAAACAGCCTCCACTTGAGGCGATACTTAAATGATGTTTGAAATTAAATTATGTTTTTCCTGGAAGTAGATCTTTTGAGACACTTTTACACGTCAATATTTTAAACCTAGATCGCTCCGGCGTTTTCTAGCTGACTGATCCCTAAGAAAAAATACTGATATAAATTCTAGCATGGTCTCTTTTAAAATCAAAAAGTCCGGTGTACCCCAGTCACTCCTGCTACTATATTGCTGGTTGGAAATTTTTAACTACAACATAGGATATTCTCAAATTTTCCGTGTTGATACGACACAAGTCTGAGCAACAATATGTTATGCATCATGATGCAGGTCACGTTCCATAACATGACGCACAACAACAATCCACTTTTGTTTAGCAAAACTGTTGTGTTCCACTTTGTTGTTTACTAAAATTACGAGCATTTTAGTCCCATAAGTTATCAATACTACTCCTCCTTCTTCTTAGTGGGACGATATAAAGGCATCTTCGATTATGTAGATATAGCTTTTTCTTAAGAATTTCCATCAAATGTGCTTTGGATCTGTTTGCTAGTATAACATGAACCACCCCATTATAATATTCCCGTGGTTTTTCATTCGTATCGAGGTCATGCATAATCAGCCTATAATGTTCCAATTGCTGGGACACACGCCTTCTCTCTGTGAGAGGGAGTACCGTTATCCACCACACGGCCCCAGTGCGGGTTGATAGATGTCATATGTCTTAGAAATGTTGGTTCTATGACATGCCAGTTTCCTCACGATGTTTTCCTTCACCGTTTTGAGAGCAGTGGTGATGAAATCATTTACACAAAGTAAACTGTCTGTCAGGGTTTGAACCTACGTAAGTCACGACTATTACCACTGGGCCACCACTGCTCTCTGAAGTCATGCCATGATAAAATATTAGGTATAAGCTATCCCTCACCAAAGTATTAGCAAGGTTAATTAACTATGCAGGATGTGTCTAAAGTTCATTAACTCGTAAAGGCCAAACTAATAACATGATCATCAGTCCATTTTACTCCAGAATAATAACCATAACTACTAATACTAATCACACTAAATTTGCATTTTAAAACAATGTCACACAATGAGTCATTCATGGACTATTTACATTCAGAATTGACGCGGGCTTCAACTGAAAATATATTATCACAACTTAGATATTCACAGTAACATGCATTTAGAACAGTGCCCATGAGCGGATATTATCGAAATAACATTGTAAAATATATATATAATAATATTATTATGAATATATTATTATTTATTAATAATTATAAATATATATTTGTTGAATAAATTACTATTATTATATTATATTATTACACATGCAGACTACCTACAGTATTCTCTCTCCATCACCCCTTAAATCCATCTAAAGGTTATCTTTAAAAGATCGCTTTCAGTGATAAGACCGCCGTCCATTGTGTGACCCTAAGTAAAATTTCTACATTTAAAGCTGTAACTCGTATGGTGTGCATAATATAGAGTATTCGAATCTATTCTGTTCTATAACCTTGTGACGAACACTGGTAATGCGACTGTCATGTGTGTGTGCGTGACGTGTGCGCAATTGGAGAGGTCTATGTCCAGCAGTGGACTGCTGTAGGCTGATGATAATGATGACGAATCTGACTGCAGTCTGGGAACAACTTTTACAAGCATTGTTTTGAATTCAGCACTGTAAAACCTCTTGCAGTAACGCATTTTCGTCTATTTCATTTTCAGTTTATTACTGCTGCTGTATGAATACATATTATAATTATATTATATAGACAACAGTAGATTGCATGCAGATACTAAAAAATAGACAAAAAGAAGACAGTTTTTTTTTTTTTGACAATTATTATACTTTAAGAATGTATAAACAATTTCCTACTAGAATGAGAAGCAAGCAAGCAAAATTTAAATTAAGTATCCGCACTAATAAACTTAACTTTATTTTTTTATGATCAGTTCCTACAGAGAAATCGTGAAAACCGTTTCGTGGGACATAGTTTTAAGTACTTGACGAATGTAAACTCTTTATAATAAAATAACACGAAGATGTATATACATGCGCATGTTTTCTTCTCAGCATCACAGCGACAACCCTAGCGACAATCAATATCAAAAGCTTGACAAAAAATATTGATAGATAAGACGTTTTTTTGGCAGATCGATACTGAGATTAGAATTCAAACATTCTGCAAAATACGGCAATTGCCCCTATATCCTCCATAGATTTGGTTGAATTCTTTTAAACATCGAAGCTATCAACACTGATATATAGTAAAAAAAAAACTATTAAACTCCTGTTATTATGACTCACTCATAGATAAAACACAATTACTCTCGGTTCACAACAGAAACAATATACAATTAGTTATTCACATCAACACACGTTTAGTGCGGGGCCCATGAGCGGATATATGCGCGTAATGACCGCCGGTTCCCATTGTGTGGACAAAGGATGACTGACAATGTAGCTGTCATAAATTAATTTAATAGCGGACTGTTTGGGTCTTGCGAATTCTTGAGCAGTTAAAGAGCAGTGGTGGCCCAGTGGTATCGGCCCCGACTTACGAGTTGTAGGTCGTGGGTTCGAACCCAGGCAGGCGCTTTACTTTGTGTAAATAATTTCATCACCACTGCTCTCAAAACGGTGAAGGAAAACATCGTGAGGAAACCGGCATGTCCTAGGACCAAAAATTCGAAGACATTTGACATCTACCAACCCGCACTGGGCCCGCGTGGTAGATTACAGCCTACTCCCTCTCCAAGAGAGGAGGCCTGTGTCCAGCAGTGGGAACATTGTTACTTGAAATATTGAACGTGGTTATGTGAATTCTTGAACTTTTCGTCTTTACATACAAACATATATAATATCACGCCTGTTTTTCTCGAAGATATACGCAGAGGTGTAGTTATACTGTACAACACCCACATTTCACCAGTTATCTGTACGCCTATTGTGTCTTTAAAGGTTAGATTGAAGCTTTTTGTAGTCAGACCACATTATTTTGGAATAATATTGTGTTAAAAGATCCTCCCACATCATACACTCCAAATTTATATACAAATAGGCCTAGTAAAAAAATATTGCAGTTTTAGGCAGCATAAGCAAACAGTTCCCAATATGGCTTTTTGTGTCTAATAATATTATAGGAAGTGCTGGCCACTTCCTATAATATTCTCTGCAGTGATTTTACCAAAACTGAAAATGACGACTGTTGTAACAAAAAATGTTTCGTGTCTTTCATCTAATGCATGGCATTTTTTTACAACTGCGTCTGATTCGCGGACAGTTAACGTGTTTTATATAAATTCACCAAAACAAATAAGTAACCATGGTCGTCGATATAGTTGAAATTTAGTAAGAAACCGATGGATGTTTTCAAATGAAATTTAATTTGATAAATGAACTGTTTGTTTTCTCTTAATTACTCGTAAGTTAAAATTTATTCGAAAATATCCATCGGTTTCTTACTAAACTTCAACTATATCTGACGACCCTGGTTATTTATCACATTTGATGACCGTACATGCCACACAATATAGGGTAGCCAAATCGGAGGTACACAACTTTTTACAGCCATTCTGATTTGGCGCAGTTATTTGACACCTATTATTTAGTTAAAATGTGGAAATTTCGTTAAAAATATACTATTATAATAATGATAATTATTATAAACTAATATCCATATTATAAATTCCATCAGCAACAAAAAATCACTAAACCAGTAAACAGAAGCTGTTCCGATATACAATAATAAGTAATTCATATTCTCACGTGCTTAGTGCGGTGCGCGGTAGACAGCCGAGCAGATATCACCGCGTAATGACCGTCACTGTATTGTTGCGTGTGACCACACCAGCGGATTGCACATACCTACTCCGGTTATGGGTAGCCAACGGCTGTATTGGATAGCATTTTAAGCGTTAGTAGTTGGCTGCTTCGAGATAGGCCTTATTAAGATTGTGAATGAAATGGTTTATAGACGAATTATTGTCCAGAAGAATCCAAAGATTTTTGATATAGAAAGTAAGAAAGAAAGAAAATACGTTTATTTGCGATACAAATTACGCAGAGAAAAATACACAAATACAAAAAAGGATGAGTTCGGTTGGAAGTTGGGTTGGTTGGTTGAGTTGGTTGATATAATTCTGTTACGTATTTGCAGGCTTATGCAAGTTTGATCGAAACAAGAATATTTAATGAAAATAAGTTATTCACATGAGTATCCTCACGTGTTTAGTGCGATGGACATTTGAGCGGATATCACCGCGTTATGACCGCTACTGTATTGTTGCATGTGATCACACCAGCGGATTCCACTTACTGCAGTTATGGGTAGCCAATTATATTAGTAGATAGTTTAAATTAGAATAAAGTCAGTACGTGCTACGAATTATACCATATCAAGATAGTCCCAAGATTTAAATATTGAAACTATTGAAGTTATTCGCGTTTTATGCAAATTAAATATTTATAAGCTTCACATGAGTATCCTCACGTGTTTAGTGCGATAGACATTGAAGCGGATATCACCGCGTAATGACCGCTACTGTATTGTTGCGTGTGGGCACACCAGCGGATTGCACATACTGCGGTTATGGGTAGCCAACGTTTGTAACTGTAGTGAATATCATTTTATGAGATCATAAGCTGGAAACAAGGGCTGGCTTGTTGAGATTGTTTCTTCAAGATGATATATGTGACTATGCAGAAAATGGCCAAAGTTTAAACTGTTTTAGTGATAAGCAGGTTTCTAAAAATAAAATAAAACTGTTTGAATTATTGAGTAAATAACTTTGTATGAAAGAATATACATAACATACTGATAACACTCATGTCTACAGTTTGTCAGAAAAGAAGTACCATCTAAATTTTAAATTCCAAAAAAAGTTTTTTGAACAATGTTCTTTTATAACTCGAAATAATCATCACCAAAAATAAATCCCGACCTATTTCAAAACCGGCTTGTTCCGTATTTATAACACTATTCATTATCAAATAAATAAATTTAAAAAATATGTCGCTAATTTCGACCGCTATGAAAATGACAAATGACAGCATTAGTTTAAAAAAGAAAACACTTTAAAAAGAAAACGCTATTATCACCGCCATTTTGTTTAGAAAGTACTTACGCAATGTACTTATAGCTAGGCCGGACGCATTAAAATAATTATACAAAATACACGCGTCATCTGGCAGTTGATCGTTACTTGGCTCGGACACAAATTCGCTCGTCGGTATGACCGTGTGTATCACGAAAGTAATGTTCGGATTATGACGTCCAAACATAGTTTGTATGTCACATACATTATTTTAGTGAAACTAACTTTTGCATCGTGATTCAATCATTAATTGTATTGGAATTAAGTTGGTTATTCAATAAGGTGATAATGGGCGAAGAATTATGGCCAAGATATTTCCCTTTTGAAGACGTCAGAGGAAATGACAGATTTGATTTTCAAAAAAATTATATTATGAATGAAAAGTACATTATAAACAGACACAGATGCCATGTTTGAGAAACTGTTTTATGATCAGGAACCTACGTTATTCTGCATTTAAATCCTTTGAAGCAATTTAAAGTTGTCACTGAAAATCTAAATCGGAATCTTGTCCCTTTTAATTGAATGGGTACTTTTGAATTTAATCAGTCACTGTTAATCTCTTTCAACAGCATCAGCAACATCAAATCATTTATTTCAAATAGGCCACATAAAAGGCACTTTTGAGTGTCAAAATTTACAAGAAAATAGAATTGATTCTAGTTGACCCTTCCAAAAAGTAGTTTCGTATGGAGAATTATGGCTTTTGTGGATAGGATTTTGATTCAGATTTGTTACAGTTGTAATGGCAATGTTGTCATTTGGTCTAAATAGGCTTTTATTTTTATATAGATTCTTCTATATTTTGTGAATGTGAGAAAATTGTAGGCCTAACCTGCCTGGCCTGTAGATTTGTGGACCTTTTTATATTTTGTTGAGTACCTGTAACTTATTGACAGGCCTACACTGTCCTCCCATGTCCATCAACACTGTAATTTGAAACAATGTAAAAGCCCCTTATTTTTAAAAGAGTAACCGTGGAGTTTCTTGCCGTCTCTTCTCCATAGGAAACAACAAATTGGAACCGTGCACCTAGCTTCCGACGTTTCATAAGTGCCCATCTTGATTTATGTGAAAAAAAATATTTTGATTTTGATTTAGAAGAATGGGAAGGAAACTCTACCATTACTCTTTTAAATGGTTAAACGGTTCTATCAACTAATAAACACATCTCAATGTGATCAGTGGCTACAGATAATTTAAACACAGGTACAAACACAAATGATATAATATAGAATTTCATTGTGAAAATAACAACATAAAAAAATCCTTTGTCATTCCCTAGGGACAATATCGTCAGATAACCCGGCTAGGTAACGAGCGGCAACGAGCGCTTTTCCTAAGATTTAGTCAATTATGCAAATTGAGATAGAAAGTAAGTCAATACAATTCAGATTATCAATATTGCTTTTGTAAGGAAAGAGCTATATATAGTAGGAATTAAGTCATTAAGTTCATGTTAATTCTACGTTCAGGATCTAGAACGAACCGGATTTCGATCAATTCTATCTTTGGACACTCTAATTTATTTTTATTAAACCCACTATCATCGTCTATCTAGCCTTTTTCCAACTTTCTTGGGATCGGCTATCTGGAAGCAGCTGAATGCTAGTGCTAGTATTTTACTTGGAGTGTCTGCTTATCTGACATTCACCTGTAGCGGCATCTACAACGCCACATGCGAGCTACGCATCACACTGACGTCGCGCAGAATCCTGCATCGCGCAAGCAGAGTTTACCGCGCAACTAGCATATACACAATGCCCTGACGTAAATCGTCGGGCAGTTGCCCACCAGACATGAAACCCGTCTGGTCGGAGAATCCTTCCTTTTCCATAGAGTATGAGTGAAGTTTACACCCTGTTCCTCGACATAACTATAGAGTTACTTGTAACTGGTTAGTGTATAGGTAAGACGATAATTTCGGTTTGTTATTTATATTCCATCAACCAGGCGGCACCTAATAAATGTAGGTATGTCAATAACACATAATTATTTATCACACAAGGTGAATTCACATGACACGAATACATTTTCTCATTCCAAATAACATTTTGAAAGAGAAAATGTAGATGAGATATTATCTCATCTACATTTTTGATTAAAAAGCCTTGTAACATCTAATAAGATTTGCAAATGACGTAACACGTGGCGTAAAAAACCCTTCAAGTCAAGATTATCCCAAAAGTAACGTATATCATATAATCTTATGGCAGATGTCATATAACCAGGAGCGTAAAAACCAATTTTTCTCCATATATTACTGACATTTCATTCGTATTCGCGTTAGGTACATTTTTATTCGGTTGGTGTGCGTGGTTTTCTTTAATAATGCGCTTTAGGGTATGCTAATAGTGTCAGAGAGGAGCGGGCTTGAAATTGATAAGGAAAATTCGACGTTACGTCATTTATATTATCATATTATAAAGAATTAGAAAACATCTTATTCAGGATGATTTAAGATGAGCATGATACATGACACAAAATTATAATCAAAATCTTAAGTTACTTCTATCCGATCCTTTATGGCTATTTTTATTTTAATCTAGGTGTATCGTCTTTACATATAATTATACAATTAATGTATACATAATATTGTAAAATATTTTAAAAGTGTAACGGTGGAGTTTCTTGCCCATTCTTCTCCATACGAAACTACGTTTTGGAAGGGGCAACTAGAATCAATACTATTTTCTTGTAAATTTTGACATTTAAAAGTGCCTTTTATGTGCCTATTTGAAATAAATTATTTGACTTTGGCTATGACTTTGCTGTAGTAAGCACACTATAAGTGCTAGTCATTAGATTCATGTTGACAGCGTATTGCCTTAAATATTATCCTTTCCGTAATTATTCGAGAAATTCACTTTTCATGGGTTTGAATTTATAGTTCAAATTCGCATGTTCTAGTAAAATTTTATTACAAATATTGCAACAGCATAATTAATTATACCTTCTAACTATACCAGCGTGTATTAGGCAGTGTTGACTTTGACAAATACAAGTTATTGCCACTTCGACTGATCAATTTAACATGTCAAGAAATTAAACGATTTTTTTTGTTAGTGTCAATTGTTGACTACAACGTTACATACGTCGATAGTTAATAATTTACTGTCACTTCGCCGTCGATTTGTTTTATCAAATTCAAACTAAAAGCATTTATTTCAATTAAACCAATTTCAGGCACTTTGAATTGTCAAGAGGTCGGTTGCCTATTCCAAAGCGTAGTAGGTTCCTATGGAGAAGAATGGGCAAGAAACTCCACGGACACTTATAAATCAAAGTATGTCTACAAAATATTAGTTACATCATTCATGTTGAAATTATGCATGTGTGAACGATGCAGAACGGTAAAAGCGTCCGTATTAAACAGACATTTTTTTAAAATTAAATTAAAATAAGTCATGGCAGCTAAGAGATGACCAGTTCCTACTGACGGCGCCCGTCCACGAACTAGGCGACGATATTATATTATCAATGATGTCGATACTCCTCATTTGTCTGTGAAGTTACTCCAGTCTGTTAATTTAATCAGTCCTGTATAATTTTTTCTTGCACACACACACATAAAAATACGCCTGTATTGCCCGAAGGGTTGGCCAGAGGTGCACCTATGTACACCAACATTTCGCCATTTTTTCTTCCAGTTATTATTATTTTAACCGCTCCTCATTAACACACAGGACACAACCTTATAGCGAGTATATGAGGCAGCCATCCCCCGACTGTCAATGAACAGAATGGAGAGAAATATGCCAATAGGACTCCCATAGAAAACCTTCAATATGCTAGTCCGGTTTTTCATTAAAAGTAATTCGGAATTTAGGGATTTCTGTTTTATTATTCTCGAATAGAATAGGGCTTCGTCTATAAATATGGATGCTCTTAATAAAACTCAAGGTTTTTTTTATGAAAAGATAAGATGTTTGTATTGATAGAATTCTATGGAGAGATTAGATTACTGTTACTATGGTGACTAACTGCCCCGTTGGTCCCTAGGTTGCAAACGCGACTGCTGAACATGGGGCCCTAGCTTCAATTGCCAGGTCAGGCAAGGTATTATTTGGTTTTTTCATTAGGAATTTCTTAGAAGCAGCCTGGATTTTGGAAGTTGCTGGTGTGATAACCCCGTGCCTCGGAAAGCACGTTAAGGGATGATTTATGCTAGACAGTCAAGAATGCAAGCCGTGTCCGTGTCTGCCGAATTTGTACGGACCAAGACTCGGACGGGACACGGACGCTAGACGGTGAAACATGAACTGCTTCATATGAAATGTTCGTGAAGTTTTAGAACCGTGCCTCGTACATGGCACGGCTCGCGTCCAGCACTAGCATAAGGTCCTACACCAGCAGGATAATTACATAACACACTAACAGTAGGAATGGCTTTCATTTTGAGAGTTCAACAATATTCATTGCGTTATTTACGTTGTTGAGCAGACAACTTTTTCGAACATATAAAGCAATGGACTAGTAATAGGCTTCAAAATGATTCAGATTGTGATAAATAGTATGTTATGCAATTAGGATCTCTCCCCAGCGTGACAGATGGCCGTCCCATCGGACTATGAGAGTAAAGGAACAGAGAATTCACCAATGTTTGCGCACACACTTGTGCTCTGTAATATCTCGGCATACCTGAATATTCTCCGTTGAGATTGACCACATTGAGTATTATTTATACATGGTGGTAGAGAAATCGACGCCCTGGATTCATTCCATGATTTTAAAGCCCCTGCGTTGAAATTTATCATCAGTTATTTAAACAGCTGATATTTTATTTTTGATAACCGAAATTTTTCTGCGGTAAGCCTAGAATCGTGTGCTGAATTCATGGTTACAGTTAGCGCGTAGGTATTATCCCAGCCACCCTGTTTAATCACTATGGTGACTAAAGAAAACATGGTAGATATTTGATATTTTTCGCTACTTAGCCTACGTATTTAACTAGCTAACGAACGTTCAAAACATGAAATAGGATAGCCCATTTGTAGAAAGGAATGACAAAGCATTGTTTGGAGAGATGTCATTTGTTTTAAGTTCTTAATAAAGCCCTTTATTTAATTTTTAATTAAAAGAGTTTAAAACCTCAGACCCAATATATATATATATATATACGAGTGAATTAACGTAATTCCAATATATATATATATATTCACTCGTTTGACTTGACTAATCGGGCCCCCGGTGCCACCAGGTGGCGCTGGACACAGTCTATAACGCTCACGCTTGAGCAGAGCAAAGCAGAATTTGTTGTTGACGGGTAAGCAGTGAAGACGTTTAGAAACTGTCGGGCGTTCCGTATAGTTGCGTCGTGTACCTACAGTGTGTGATTCGCTAGTGTGATTAATTTTATCGTAAGTTATAATTTGGTTTGAACTGTAAGCGGTTTTTCTATATTCCATAGTACGCCCACAGTAGTTAAAATATGGCTGATAATAACGAGAGAGACAAGTACCTTCTCCGTCATATATATATTTTTTCATATTGGAAGTAGGTTATTATATAATCTTATATGTAATTATATAAGATAACTGATTGTTGATAGAATACTTCATATCAATTAGATGGATTTTGTAAAAAAACAACTTGTATTAAGTATATTGCACGTATCAGAAATGTGTGTTCATATATATTCACCATCCAACTGATCATCTTTCTCGATGAGACTGATTTAGTCGAGTAGGTATTTTTTTTTTTCGTGATAACGATGTTGGTTAAAAAAGAGAAATCTCTAACCTCTTAACCCAGCCTTAACTCTAAATCTGATAACTTTTTAACAGTAAAAGTCTTATGTGAGTCTTGTCAACCTACTTTAAATGAAATATTTTTGGTGACTCATATTCATCTTACGGAACCCTCTCCACGTAAGTTCAACTCGCACTTCTCCGGTTTTTTTTGTCTCTTCTTCTCAGGTCACCCTATTGTATAAATGGCCTACGTCTCAGCCAGCCAGTTCATTAAATGTTGTATTAGATGCATCGGCTGAATATAATTCAGGCCGCTAGTTGAAGGGCACCGTTTAGTAAAAAGGCTACGCTGTTAACTGAAGTAGTTGGCTGCGACATATACAGTGTTATCAACAATTACCTATACATTTATGTACTTACTATCAAAGAGATACCTACTTCTAAATCAAATAATAATATCTTCTAATTATCTTTGTAGCCAGACAGTCTAGCGTGTCGGCTTTTTTTTCTGAATAGGCGATATTTTTCGATATGGAAATATCTATTCTCAGAAACAAATTGTAAGATTTATTTTAGTTCGCTGGTTCATTTCAAGTCGTTTATCATCCAATAATGTCTCTTTGAAATAAAAAAGATTTTTTTTAAGCTATAATTAGGTGTTTTTTATATCGTCATCTTGTTTTTAAGTGGCGAACTGATGAAATATTTTATTTTTATGACAAAGAGATATTATTTGGGGTTCATTTTCAAAGATTTGGTCCTTTGACAGTCGTTACGGGTAGTCAGAAGTCCAAAAGTCTGACAACCGGTCTTACCAAAGGGTATCGTGCTACCCAGTAACTGGGTTGTGAAAGTCAGATAGGCAGTCGCTCGATGTTAAATACTGGTATTCAGCTGCATCCGGTTACACTAGAAGTCGACCCTAACTTAGTCGGAATAAGGCTAGCCCGATTAATTGATTCACAAAGATTTAGTTCGTAAGTTTCCCATTCATTATTTTGCTCTCAATACAATCACGTAGGTGGCATACTCATTGTGACTGAACGAGAAACACAATGCATGACTATTGCTGTTTGAATTAAAGATTTACATAAATATGTCGATGCTTCTGCGTTTCTACCGTATGTAACCATAAAAAATTATAATAATAATAATAATAATAATAATAATAAATCCTTTATTTTCAGGCTACTTTGGCCCATAGATAAATACCTTACAGACTAACATATATATCATAATAGTACAAAGTGTGTTAGTATATAAACTTAAAACTAAGTTAGTAAAACACACTTCACTCGAGCACTGTCTTTGTGCGATCGTGTGGCACTTGTCCGCGGAAGCGACGGAACATTACACCTTGCGGCCAAAAGTCCTCTGCCATGACGAGGTGCAGGTAGCAAGTAGGTACTCGCACCACAAACGCCTTGAAGTTGACGTTGCGGCGCGATTCAAGCAACTGCACTCTCGGCCTGTACTTGGTCCTTTGGCATACGTACTCCACGATGTCCTCGGCCTTAGTGGTATAGTGTAGGCGGGAAATATACACGGGAGTGTTCGGCTGGGCGGCTCGAACAGGTATGTCGGGCTTGATAGGAGCTGTGCCGCAGCGGTTCTTGTTGGTTCTTTGTCGGCGCTTCTTCCTCTGCACCGTCACAAAACCATCATCATCAGCCCGGTTCGATGCCCTTTCAGGCATGGGCTTCTTCGCGGGAGCGTTGGCGAGTTCGGCAACTCTCACAGGCGCTTTAGACACAGACATTGTGTCAGCGGGTTCGGTAACTCGAGCGGCGACACGAGGAGCAGCCGCAAGGGCGAGTGCAGGGTTGCGGGGCGCGCATGGCGCACGCTCTGCACACTCAGCATTATGTTCAGTATTATGTTCGCTTGGCCCGAATATTGCCAAAAAAGCTCGTTTATTCTAATTAAAAATTTATGCTCAAGTAAAAATAGCCGTCCAAAGGCGGACTTAATGCCTTAGGTTTATACGTTCCTTTAATCGCTAAATGTTAACTAATTCCTGAGCGCATCTGAAAATCAAAACCTTTAAAACGATAAAAAAATTTCGGATGTAAAAAAACTCAATCAATTTAAAATGTCGCCGCTAAAAATAAATAAACGCTGCTTTTGTCACGCGAGGAGATAAAAAAAAAAACAAAAAAGACAATGAACCTATTCTCATACATCTCGTCGAGACCTCTCCCCGAAAATTGGCTGAATACACAAATACTTTTGCGCGCCGAAATAAACAGAAAAACAAAGGTCGGCAAAATGGCGGCAAGCGGACACATTGTTCTGTGTGTAGCAATTAAAGTTGTAAAATGGCTTTCGTTTACGAAAAATACATGGTTTTACTATTACGTAGCTTGGCACTAAGGTACTATGTTTTAATTAAAGGGTTGGAAAAAATCTGTTGGCGGTTTTAAGGACTTGTAAAATTTTGAAGTAGTGTAAGAACATAGGGTGAAAAAACATTTTAGCATTGCCACTCGAAAAAGGGCATTTGATTCATCGATAACAGTGAATAAAACTCTGTTTTTGTCACAGAGTGAATAATAAAAAAAAAAAATTTGGAACAAGCACGAATACTAATTATGTAGAAAAATAAATACAACGTGCTGAAAGTACCTACTGGCTGGCTAAATGGAGCTATTCCATTAAGCTATATCCTACTAATATTATAAATGTGAAAGTTTGTGAGGATGGATGGATGGATGCATGTTTGTTACTCTTTCACGCAGAAACCACTGAACGGACTTGGATGGAATTTGGAACACAGATAGTTCATAACCTGAATTAACACGTAGGATACTTTTTATCCCAGTAGTACGTTCCCGTGGGATAATTTCCGACTTCCACGCGGGCGAAGCCGCGGGAAGAAGCTAGTAATTAAATAAAATAAAAAATATCGTACTCAAATCGAAAACTGTTCTAATTTTACTATAATTTTTTAAAGTTTATATTCAATTCTTTGTTATTTTATTACCGATTATATAATAAAATGTAATAAATACAAATACCATACTACTCTTTACTTTCTCGCAGTCAATGGTAAAAAGTAGAGTACTCAACTCGTGAAAAAAAAAAAGAAACGGTCCTTGTACGAGTATCCCTCGCTCCGCTCCGGATTCTAATCTATAATTCTTCGCTGCTCTCTGGATCCAACTTAGTCCCTCGAATTAGGCTTCCTTTTTTTTACTAGTTGTATAATCTACTATGAATACTATGAATGATAATATGAGCAACTTTATTGACAGTGATCAGTGAAATATGACATCATATTCCGGAATATTGTGATGTCATGTAAGAATCCCGAACCATTATAATTATGACGATGACATAAAAAAGATTTAGCAGTGGATGTCGATCCTATTATGGAAGATGAACCAACAAGTCCCTATTTTTCGGATCTTAGATAACAGGCGTGCAGAATTAATACAGCTATGAATATCTTGATATCATCCCAAAATCGCCAAAGGCTAAATATGAGATTCCTCAAAGAGATCGAGTGAACGATCATGAAGAAGAAAACACAGAAATCAAAAACTTTTGTCATAAAAGATAGAAACAACATATTCGAAACTGCCCGCGAAAGGTAAACCTTACAAATGTATGACAAAATTTAGCCAATTGTTTTATTGACTGTTAAAAATACTGAATGAGATTTTTTTGTTTAAGGAATTCATTCATGATTTCACGATGAAAAAGTTTAGAAGTTTACGAGAATCATGAATTTCTCCTAAAGATAAAATGGCTACAGAACATTGGAATTTAATTCATCACAGCCAGCAGCCTTAAAAGGTAAACATGAAGATAAGTAAATACATTTTAATCAAAATGAAATTGTAACACGAATCCTTACGGTGCCATAAATAACGTTAAACTAAATTGAATTTGAAGACATCTAATTTACAGGCAAATGAAGTTAATTTAAACATCTATAAGGTTTCCCAGATACATGCCTATTTTTATAAGAAAACCTTGATAGATGACGGCTTGTATCCACGAGTATATAGTTTAACACTTTTTCTTTTTTATTTCGTGATTTTGTTAAGAATAAAAAATCAGATTTTTTTTAAACGTTGATGCCATTTTTCGACAAGGGCTAAGTTCCTAACAGAAAGTACACTGGTTGAGAAAATGCACGATCAACAATAATTCCTGAGTTTTCGTTCTAAAAGTGAACATGAGCCAATTTCACCTCTTATTTAGCAACAACAAACACCTGACGTATTCAGACACATCTTGACAAATTACGATACCCATACAACAAAAGCAATTTAAATTCAAGCAAAACAATTGATCATACAAACCACGTACAAAAACGAAAAGTGCCAGGGGATAGGTTAACGTTTATTGTTTTTCATCGTGAATACCCAGGGGACAAGCCTGGCTGATGTTGTGTTATTACGGTACAAACGACCAACTTTAGCGGGCGTCAAGGGAATATTTATCAAGAAAATGTGCTGCTACCCTGTCATTACCAAGCGCTTGCTTTTATGCTGCTATATTTTTATCGCTGTGTAGCGGATGATAGTGAATGTTTGGCAGAATTATGCGACGGTTATTAGGTGTGACTGGCACAGAAAAGGTTTCGTCTTTTATTTTATCTACGGTATTTGTTTTGTCATTGGGTCTAGGAGCTGCGGGAATAGTATCGCTGTTCTCAAAGATAGCATTTTTGTTTGTGACAGAATATCTCTTGATATTTGGCTTTTCTTCAATATTATATTTTTATTTTCTCTTCAATCAACGATGCTTCATCTTTCAAATCACTTTATTTTTGAGAAATGTGTATAAACCAAATCATACGCAGTTGAATGTTCTAAAATAGTTATCTCGCATATCCGGATATTTCAATTTTCAGTGCGTACTTCAATATTGTGAATCAAATTCTTAGAAATATATTATCGTATTATTCGCTATATCTCTCGATTCACACAAATTGCAATAACGCTGCACATTGAAGTAATCACCAATGCTACGCTTAACCTCATTGTTAGGAATCACTCGAGCGATTTGCGTACATTATGAGGTACTATTATATCATCGTAATAACGGATTGATGGCCGTGGAGTTCTGCTTCCTGGTATCCACTATTCAATAGCAGCTGTGATTTGAATTCCGTTGAATGAAATTCAATTACGAACATACATTAGATTCTTATTTTCAACTAGATCTTTGAATAATTCAGGAAATGACAACTGTGTTTCTTATTTGGTCAGATTGACGAAGTAATTAAGGAAGTACCATCCCAAGCCTGTGTTAAGTAAAGGTTAGTGCAATGCAATGTAATTATTAACATTGGTCCATATATTCTTTATAATTTTTTTTCACTTTTCAGTCACTACTTCATTGCTTGTCTCCCCTGGACCATCCAATCTGTCAGAATGATTGGCACTAGGTATAATGTAGGTAGTCGCGTTTAGACAGTCTACAGGTGTGAATAATTTTACACAAGAATATTATCTCCTGTAATGTAATTCTATCATTTTAATACATGAAATCCCTCATCACTCGTTGTCTCATTTGCTAATTACACCACGTAACTCATAAATTATGCCAAACTTTCTAGACACCGGTGTCAAAATTTTCTAACACCCGCTTTGTTCGGGACGACGTTATTAACCAAATAAATTTTGATTATGTGAATTCCTTTTTGTTTATTACACACTGTATTGTTATTTATTCTATTGTAATTTAAGGAGCGTGTAGGAGGTATTTCGGTTCAGCTGCTTATTGTCTTTCGGGACTTTAATGTGGTATTCTTTGGCTGTATTCTAATACTGTTTACTGAAGTGTTCTTTTGTTCAAGGATCTTGTAGATGAATTATTTTGTTATTGTTGTTACTCTATATTTTATAATGTTGCTTATCAATTTAATACTTCGATAAAATCAAGCTTATGAACATACTTGCTTAATTTTTAAAATTATGATATTGTTTAATTAAAACTTTGTCATAATTGGTTATCCTTTTAGTCTTATAATCATCGTTATTTTTCAGTACGCTCATTAAATCCCATCGATCATTTTTGTATGTTATAAATTCTTTTACAATTTACAACCCTAATACCAACGAGCTATTTCTCCAAAATTTCCACCTTTAATACAACGCTATTTTTTACAAACTCAAAGCCAGCGCTTTAACAATTAATCTCGGCTTTCAGGCTAAAGCCATCCCCTCAAATTCTCAGCTCATTAAACAAATGAAAGGCCGGAATCAAAGCATTGATTTTAGAACTCTTTAGAACGGAACCACAAAATAGATGGGCACAGAAGGTCAGCTCCATACAACGGGCAAAAACGCACGCACACATAGACATGCTTCACGTACAGCGAGTGCAAGCGCACTCGTCACTGGCATTCGAGCGAGATCGCCCGTACGTACGCGTCTATGTGTGCGTGCGCCTGTTTTTGCTCGTTATTTGGAGCTGAATTTCTGTAATATTCTATGACGGAACCCTCAATTTGGGAAACAATAGCAATATTTATTGGTCTGTCATTCTACTACAGGCTAAAGGAAATGACACGCAATCGTTTGCGTGCGGTTTGATGAATGCGAGGAAATAGGGGTCGGCAGATATCAAATTTATTTTCTTTGTTCCAAAGTTTATTTGGTTTTGGTGGCGGGAATTATAGGGGAGTTGGTTCCTTGTTTGGATATTGACAGGGGTATTATCTATGTTGAGTTTGCACGCGACTTCGTCCATATGGTAGTCAGCAACTTATTACTTGTAATGTCTACTACACAATGAAGGTGCGTAACCCATTAAAAAACTATGGAGTTTTTTGCCCATTCTTCTCCATACGAAACTACCTTTTGGAAGGGGCATTTAGAATCAATTCTATTTTCTTGAACATTTTGACGTTCAAAAGTGCCTATTTGAAATAAATGATTTGACTTTAATATTTTTCTAAAACTTCAACTTACCAAAAATTTTACTTCAAAATTTGAAACAGAACGGGCATATCTTAAAAGTGAATTCTGCACATCACATCTTCAAATATATTCAATCAAATATATTTCGGTGCACGAGTAAAAGTCAGTCACTCAAGACTTCAATATTTTATCCAAGAATGTAGGACATCTCACCCATATGGACGCATTGCACAAGAGATAGGAAATACCTTTGCGTCTGACTTTCCGCTGACATGGAAAGATTATTGGTAGATATTTTTCTACCCATAGGTACCTACTATAAACGTTAGAAGTTTGTGGGAAGTAGCTAGTTATGTGGATGCAAAATATTGCTGCATAGAAATTAGGTACCACGGGAAAAGCCGATACTAATTAAATTCGTAATTTTTAATTTTTATTTTTTTAATTTGTGTTTTGGATTTTCTCGGTAGCAGCCCGGAGTCTGGATTTGTGCCCGATGGTGACAATAGGCTCGCCCCCTATTACATGGGACTTAAACATAACTGGCGAAATGTGGGTGTGCTATAGGTACACCTCTGCCTAACCCTTCGGGGAATACAGGCGTGATGTTATGTATGTGTTATGTGTAGTAATTTAAACAACGAAGTTGCACACTAAAGCTGAATTTAAAAAAAATATGGGTTTGGTATTTGCCATTTCGCTATGGAACCTAAACATTTTGATGAAAAATGCTGACCTACAAAAAGTGTCAACACTTATAAAAATATCCAATTTTCGAGCTACGCAAACGATCTCTCGAGTTTCAAATTAAATTTAGCTATTTGTAAAAAGATTGACCTCTCATCACGATCATGATCATCATGATCATCGTGATCGTGATCATTATGTCACGTCATGTAGGTACCCCTAACAATATAAAGGTACCTAAATCTACGTTTATTTTCCCTCGACAAAATAATCAGGGACTTTGCAAGCGCTAACACATAACGTTATTACATTTTGTCACCTTTTTAAAAAAACATATTGGCAGGCTTTTAAGCTTCGCAAAGCGGTTTACAGGGGAATCAAGGTATTTTTTTAATTTTTTTACTCAACCTGTATAAAAGAGATTACGTTTTTATTTTGGTAAATATTTTTCGTGCAAAGTTAGTCAAATAGTTAATGGAAAGAGCAAGGAATGAAGGAGCTTGTAAATAAAGCTCTTTATAGGAAGAAATTAGTTGCCCCGTTGTTTTATAACTACCTTTTTCTATTAGAGGCTGTTTTATATAGACAAGTTTACCAGCCATATCCTCTTTTATGTTTTAAAATCATATATGGTTTTCCAATCAGCGATCCATTTATCAAATGTAATAGAAACCAATTAGAAGAACACATCCACAAGTGTAAATGCTACTATAGTATAAGCGAATACTTAAATGATAAATTGTAAGGAACTTCGTACCTATGTATGTAGTTGTATCTACAATATACTCACTATCAAAGATACGCCTGTACTAATAATACTTTTTTATTATAAATTCTGATGCGTCAAATAAATAACTTACTCTAATGATAACAATTATTAATTACGTAATAAATAAAAATAATAATAAGTAAATAAAACAATAATGAATAATTATAATTATAATAATAATGAATAAATAAATGTATATAATTTATAAAACAATATAACTTAACTACTTAACTAATAATAAAATGTATCATATTAAACCGCCAGTGTTCTTCCTCCTCTCTCCTACCTGATCTATGCTGTGCCCGACAGGGTCCATAATTGTGACTAGTATAATTATTTTCCTACCAACTGTATACATTATGGTACGCAATAAAGAATTGAGAATTGAGAATTAAATTTGATTCTCAATTTTGCTTTTTATCACTTCTTTCATGTAATAAGTTAGTAAGTAACTAAGTTACTCTTTCAGAAGAAAAAACCTATGTTTGCTAAATGATATTATTATTGTTGTCTGTTTGTGGTTCATACCGTCATAGGCTATTCATATTTTAATCCCACGGACGAAATCACCCTAGAATACTGAATACAAAATTATATTCATATTCGTATCACCCACTCCAAAATTACAAATTGGGAATGAGAATTCATCTGACCATTCTGGTTTAATTTCAAAAACGTCCTACTCTCTTGACTGGGACGTTATTGGGTCCTATCCTGTGGGTTTCATTGACCTTTTAACTAATTTGAATTGAATATATAAAAGAATTTTAATGCAAATGTACATAGGTACTACTATGTAAAATGCAGAAGTTCCAAACTAGACGACATGCACATTTACAAAAACTATCTAATAATTATATGGCAACATCTTGTTGCTTATACGTTCTGTATGAAGCCTACCTGCTGAATTATGCAAAGATATCTGAAGATTGTATTGATTCATGAAACTTGTTTCACTTTTGAATTGTAATTCATTTCTTCATTGTTGCCGCGATCCTTGTGCAACCCATTGGTATCGATAGATAGATTTTCATATGAAACTATAAAAAAGATGTCAAACAGACCAACTCTCTTTCATAGGTTCATACATAAACATGCATTACTTCACTAAGCTTTACGTTCTTTATTCAGATAAAGTAGTAGTCTAAGCAAGCAGATCGAGCATTCTACTTTATCTTTGTTAAAAATGTTCGGAATAGACCTTCTGTACTTTGTTTACTCTGTGAACACACATTATGACTTACTGTTTAATTTTGAATCGATTCTTTGACGGACCAAGCGTAGGGTTGTGTAATGTTGCTTTGTTTTATGTTTTCCTCACC
This sequence comes from Griposia aprilina, assembly GCA_916610205.1. Taxonomy (NCBI): domain Eukaryota; kingdom Metazoa; phylum Arthropoda; class Insecta; order Lepidoptera; family Noctuidae; genus Griposia; species Griposia aprilina. Next base: position 7,220,828 of record OU744305.1, on the reverse strand, counting down.
TTTAATTAATTAACAAAATTGTTTTACTGGAGTCTTTAGGAAAATGAGATGATGACTGTTTTTAATGAAAATATTAATTTAAAAAAGTATTTTTAATTAATCGTATGCAGAACACGTCCTTTTGAATTTTTGATCTAACTACAGTATTGTTTTGTTGGTCAGTTTTGGACGGTGATTGAGTAGTTGGCATTCTACCTTACCATATGATGCCTGAACGGATTAAAATATGTATAATAAATTGGTGTGAGTGTTTGCGCAGAGTTAAATTCAAATCAAATTAAATTAATGTGTGTAAATTATAATTATGTCACTCGAGAAACCACTACCTTCCCTTTCTTCGTTCATCTTCCTTCCTAATCATTAAAGGTTAAACTAGAAACTTCTGAAAAAGTCAGCCTTATGTAGAGTGAGTTTTTAACCGACTTCACAAAAAAGGGGAGGTTCTCAATTCGTCTGTATGTTTTTTTTTTATATGTGTGTTAGCTCAGAACTTTTTTCTGGGTGAACCGATTTGGAAGATTATTTTTTATTTGATAGCTGGTGCTTCACATGTGGTCCCATTTAAATTTGATCAAGGTCTGACCAGTAGTTTTTGAGTTATCCTTAATACTGCATATTTTTTCCACTTAGTTTATATGGATGATATGTTAATAATTTCCTGTCACTGTTATTTACATACCAAGTAGTGGTTTACGAATTTGTGTGGGGTAGGTACCGCAACTAAAAAGTGAAAAATAAAAACTTTTTTACAAAAAAACAACCGACTTCCAAAAAAACACTAAAAGACGTGAAAAATAACTTTAATTTCGGAAGTCGGTGGCCAAAAACGTAAATACAAAACCAAAGACACCGACTTCCGGAATTAAAGTTATTTTTCACGTCTTTTAGTGTTTTTTTGGAAGTCGGTTGTTTTTTTGTAAAAAAAGTTTTTATCTCTTTTTCGTGGTGATAACTTTTATGGTACCCTCAGCATTTATTGGAAAAATATTAGCCTCATTTTGGGTTTTGCTTCAGTCGGGTTAATAGATATAGAGATAGCAGTCGAGCAGAGAGAGAAACATGATGAACCTTAATTTAACAACAATTAAATTTTATTTAAAAAAAAAAACTTTATATCATCTTTCATCCCTAACACACAATATTGCATCTAAATTTATGTACCCGTAATATTAATTAAATGACCTATTGTTTCAGATTTTGGTAGTGACGCGCGAAAGGTGAGTTAATAATTTAAACATTTTGTTATTTTCTAGTTAACTGGACAATATTCGACAATCTGTTTACAATGGCGTTATTCTTATAAATAATATAATTTAATTATTATGATTGCCATATTGGTCAGATTTTCCCAGGATTGTGACATATTTATTAGCATTTTTAGTAGGTATACTTACTTATATTTTCAATCCAAGATAGGTGAGACAGAAAATTAACATACTGAAGGTGGACCAAACGACCATAGAAACAGTACAAGAATAAGAATATTATTTTCTTGATATTCTTGACATCTAAGTATGGATAGACCAACGAAAAATTGCTATGTCCCTGTTTACACCAAAAGAATTTGTAGAGTGGGTATACTCCTCTTACTAGAGATATACTACTCGTATACTTTCGTAAAGTGGGCGCGTTCGCCCGTTTAGTGTAAATTGACCTGAATACATCCATTTGACGTAGGTTTTTATGGATTAAAACAGTCTGGAGAAAATTGTATTCCTATTATTATATTTCATTACGAGTCCTATTTATGAGCAATTTTTTTTTTTTTTTTTTATAGGGTTTTGTCGCTTAGCGACAATATCGCCCAGTGCATAGAAATACAAAATTGTTGATTGCTATCTATCTTATAACTAACTTGTACAATTGTTTTGCTTTATCGGACACTGCCAATATCATACCTTTTATATCGTCCCAAAACATCAATTCTACTATTTTCATTCCGGACACACTCCATCTGAATATGCAATTCGTCATCAACCACCACAGTCATTACTATTTGGAGCCAAAGCTTTCTTTATTAAATAATAAAAATTATTCGAAGGTATATGTCCGGAACGAAGTCTTATCTTATCTTGTCTTAAAGCAATCGTAACTAGATTTCTGTTGAGGTCACAATCAATCCACGGAACCGGAGAACTCTCTGGCTGGATAGTTCGATACCATATCCCTTTTTCTTTTGATCTTTCATCAAAATAATCCTGCCAAAGATCTGAACACGTTCTTTTAACCTTTCCAAAATAATCCGAATACAGTGGAGTAATATTCATGGGAACTCGATCAACACACGCTTGTTTGGCGAGAATATCAACCTTATCATTTTCTTCTACCTGACAATGCGACGGAATCCATTGAAGACATACCGTTTTAGAATTAAACTGAAGCTTTAAGAGCAATTCATATATCACGTAGGGTGTCGGAATGCCTCGCATGTGAGAAGTGTACCGAGCCAAGTGTTGAAGCGAGCTTTTGGAGTCTGTCAGAATCACAAGTTTATCGCTATTAATTGATAGAATATAGGACAAAGTTTCCAATATCGCAACCAATTCAATGTGTATAATAGAAATATCTTCATCAATCCTAAGCTCCATATGATTCAAAAGAATGGGATCCATAAAGGCAGCGCCACCCAAATGTTTATCTATGGAAACGTCAGTAAAAATCGTATGATAACCTGAATATTGTTCTATAATATATGAAGTACATAAATGTTTTATTTATAAAGTACTGTAGCAGCGTTTAGCTTTAGAAATGCTAGGAATTTTATCGAAGACTATATGAGACATATTTATACTACTTATCCACTTATCAAGTGAAAACATTCCAAGTTGAACGCTTGAGTGTATTGGAACAGAATCATAACATGACAAGATGTCAATAAGTAATGGCAACTTCTTGTTCTGCCAATAGTTGGAACCTGTAACCTGTAACTAGTGAATGATTCTATAGTTTTATTGTTACGTAAAGATTTTGATTTTAACATAAATTTGCCAGCTAAGTATCTCCGACGAATATGAAGTCAGGTCAGTTTTTTTTTTGGTAAATAAACTATAATTGTGGATCTTAACTATCAGGTTAAACGAAGCACATAGATTCATTAAGGAAGTGTATTTTTCAAGAAAATTAGCAACTTTGACCATGGGACCCACGTTTTTTTTTTTTTTTAGAAACCCTCAAATTACTTCTCTCGCTCTGGGCGGAGCGGGAGAGCGTGTCAGACTTTTACTGACTAAAACTCACCAGTTTTCCTTCAGTTACCTGTGCGCCAAGGCACCCACCCTGACATAATTATGACAAAACATCAGCTGTTCCCTTAAAGTACGTCTCTCGTTTAACCTAACAACACAACACGTTATATCTACTCCCCAACGTGTATAGAGCTAAAATATACTCTTTTCATATTATAGGTAGGTATCTTACATCTACTTAGAGGTAAGAAAAATTCTAAGCACGCACGAATGCCTCTAAGCTAGGTGCTTTTGCCAATAACTTTTGGGTTTAACGTGCGGAATTGTTCAGAAACTACCAGTTTCCTGCGAAAATATTTATTTTATTTTTAGAAGTACTTTTTGGGTTTTTATAGTCGCAGTAGTTAAGCTTAATAGATTGCTAGATTTTATCCGTGCTTTTACGTATCCTATACGGAAAATGTTAACCAGTAACTGGGTTGTGGAGCAAAGTGTATTGTTTTTGGTCCCTGGCCATGGACAAGATTGTAAAACTTTTATTTTTTGGGTACGAGGCTTTTGGCTACATTCTATGTTTGTATTTTTATTAATGTATTTTTTTTGTAATGTGCGTTTTGTTTGTGTAGAATAAACTTCTTTTTTTTTATATTGTAATTCATCAATTTTTTTTTTTTGTTTTTTTTTTTAATTCATTATTATTCATACATTTTTTAAATTTATTAATTTATTGGTAATTTGGTTTCTGGGTGGTTGGTTTATTGGTATTGGCATCTGGTTAGACTGGAAGCCTACCCTAAAAGTTGTTAGGAAAAGGCTAGACAGGTGGCTGGCCAATATGGAAAATACAGTTCACGATCACCAATAAAAAAAACTGTTTTTTTTTAATCCAGAGGTTAAGACAAGGTTTCAAGGGTTTTTAGACAAGTGGGAATCGCTTTCGTATTTCTACAACGACTTTCAACCCAACAGAATTGACATACGCTTTTCGGTAGCTTATGTCAGTGCCATACATTTTGAACCCCCGACGCAAAAAGAGGGGTGTTATAAGTTTGACCGATAAGTGTGTGTGTGTGTGGCAGCGTAGCTCTTAAACAGGTGAACCGATTTGGATGCAGTTTTTTTATTTGGAAACACGTTTTATGAAAATCGGTTCAGCCATTTTAAGGTCATCGGTTCCTTTTTGTGTCGGGGGTTTTTAATTTTACCTATTATAAGTTATTGACTTCACCATCATCGTTATCGTTCATAGAATCTCACTTTGTCCAAGACATGTTCTATCCGTTTACGTAGTTTATTAAAGTGAAACTTTTATTACATCGTCTCAAACTTTTTCGTCTGTGTGTTGCATGTCGCGTGACGGTCGGCCGCGGAGTAGGGATAGAGTGATAGGAAGCAGGTTTTTAGTTTAATGTCTATAATGTGAAAAAAAGTTTCACTTTTACCGTGGTTTCATAAAACCACACAATCCTTTTTACGGTATCGTAGAGATGTTCCTTCTATCATACATAATTCGTATCGTATAAAGGAATTTGGAAAACAAACACATTTCCATACTGGTTATAACTACATCAAACAAACCACAGTTCCTACCACAGAGGAGCTTGCAAACGCATGTTGCTTGCAGAGATATTGACCACAGACTGTGATAATTATACCAGTGTACCAAGATTACCTTTACAGTGGGAATTTACGTGATAATGTGTTTAGCTTTCCTGTGACTTACGTCAAATACAAAATTCAACCCTCCGTTCAGACCACAAAAATGCTAAGCTTCGAAAATCCTTTGTTAGTTTCCTAAGGAACATAAATATGAGACACAGTTAAATTATGTTACTTTAACACATTTAGGTTTTGTGGGTTAATCATGGATTCTCTCCGTCTGGAGTTTATAGACAAAACATGAGACCCCACCATCCACGGTAGTCCATATCCTACTTGAGTCGGTAACTTTTATTTTTTATTTTATTTTTTCACTTTCTCAGGTCTTTGTCAATGATAATCTGGCAGTTTGAGTGCTTTATGCGGCCTACCCAAATGTCCTTTCTTTGGTATTGTTCGTCGAGTGGTTGAGTTCCTTAAGTTCTGAGTTGAGCTCCACGATTAGTGACAAATGCGTGCACTGACTGGACAGGTCCACTCATTCTGTGTGGTTTTTCCTCAAAACACCATTTCAGACATATATCTACATGGTCTTCACATGATCTGACCAAGATTATGTCTGGACTTTAAAAGAGACTGTGACCTCTGAGTTTGTTTCGGCCTTTCTTCTCAGAGAAGTCAGATAGGAAACGCCGACCTCATCTAGTTTTAAAAATATGATTGACGTGTAAAAGTGTTTGTATAAACCTACTTACAGAAATAAAATCATTTATCATTTATCAATTTGGGCTACCAAAATCCATACTTCACACGAAATAATTATTTACCTAATAAGGACCTTTCATGAACTCTGCATATTTAGTGTACCTATATTACCTAGAAACAAGCCAACCACATTTACCACATAGGAGCTAGCTAACGCATGTTGCTTGCAGTGACGCTGACTGCAGGCTGCGGTTCCTGAGTGCCGCACCAAGATCCGAGTACCGAGATAGCTTTTATGGTCTTAGTTTACATTAAAGCTTAAGCCCAAAACTACCCTGCAATGCCTGTAATTCGGAATACAAGCTTTATTATTTCAATTCCCTATAATTTTCTTCTAATTGGCATGCATTTTTAATTTTTCTGTCGCTTTCATGGTCTAGGTTATAGTTTGATTACATTATTATAACATATATTATGAAGTAAAAAATAAAAAAAAAACATTTATTTCATATAAACCAATTCCAGGCACTTTTGAACCGTCAAGGGGTCAGAAGTTAGAAAGATGAAGCTGATTGCCCATTCTAAAGCGTAGTAGTAGGTACCTATGGAGAAGAGTAGGCAAGAAACTTCACGGACACTCTTTTAAAGCAAAATATTGTTACAAAACTATAATAGGTTACATCATTCATGTAGAAATTGTACATGTGAGAAGGATGTAGAAAAACGTGTACGTTAGAAGCGTCCGCAATAAAAAAAAAAAAACAGAAATTTAAATAATTATGATTTACAGGCCGTGTGCCCGATGGGTTTAGCCATCGGAAAAAAAAATACAATCTTTTATACAAGCTTTCATCCACTATTTAATAATTTTAGGAGGTGAGTTTTCAAAAATCCTTCCTTGGTGCTTACTTTTGTTATATACTCGTAGGTATAATAATTATATTTATTATCATATTAGGCGTAATAATAAAATACAAATATTTTGCTTCTGAAATTAAATAAATTTATTTAAGATCTAAGTTTTAACTAAATATAAACTAAAATTATGTACTAGGTATTTGTATACTAAAACATATCTGAAATTAAAGAGAAAGTATTTAATTACACCTATGTCAATTCTCCTTCTAATAAAATTTATATAATACAATATTATAGAACTAAAAAATATTATTTAATTTTTCATGTCATCTTGACATCTTTGGAAATTTGTACCACCTACGAATTTTCATTATGAAATATTGTGAAAAATTCTTACGTGTTCTCACTTTCCAAAGTTTGACGATTGATATGAAATTGATGATTATTATTCAGTAAATATATCATTCCTACAGTCGTGAATCGCATTTTAATCAACATAGAGCTGCAATTTACAAAAAATTGGCGGGTTACAGCTGAGGATTCACCTTAAGGGGACTACGTGACCTAAACGCAAATTTATAATGCCTAAAAATATATGCTCCACTGCAGTAACCAAAATCTTTCTTTTCTATGCAATCCGACAGTGACCGCGCTTTAGCTCTTGTAAGCCCCTTAAATAAGAAATACATTTTCTTTGCATAGGTCCATAGATATCCGACATAGGTCTATGGAACTCTTGTTCAAAATTCTAAGCTTCTAGATACAGCGGTTAACGCTGTGCGTTGTCTGTCATTGTATAAATTAATTTAAGATTCTAATTGATCTACTTAAGATCAAAAATTGTGTTGGAGCTGAGACTGGACCATTGGCTGTTGGTTAATGCAAAAAGTTTATATAAGTAGCGAATTGTTTTATTAAATTAAAATGAAAACTATACGAGTAATGTAGGCACATTAAGTATTTTTAGATGTACAATTACTAAAGACACCGGACTTGTTGAAAAACTAGACTGAAAATTTAAATTTTATTTCTTCTGACTAAAATCCCTCTAGAATTACAAAAACCCACTATTTTCAGCGAAAGTCAGCTCATTTAACGCAAGAAGAAAACTGTTTCCTTTTTAATGACGGCTACTTAGCTCGTTTCAACACCCGGCACCAGATTTTGTGCTTTCTGCAAGTAAAATTTACAGTTCCTTGGCGCACTTGTAACGCAGACGAGTTTTAGCCCAAGCAACGCGAACTTTAGGGTTCCGTACCCGAATGGTGCCAACGAAACTGCATTTTTAACCGTCTTCTAAAAATGAGTAGGTTCTATGTTCATCAATATTTTCATCAAATGTGGACCGATTTTGAAAATTTTGTTTGCATTTTGTAGAGGAAGCTTATTTATTGTAATATGGCTACATATATAACAATAAAAAAGATACAGTTCCGTTGGAGAATTCTAAAATGTTAGATAAAAATAAAAATAATATAAACCTACCTTAGTAAGCTTTGGTGCTATCAAACGCACTTTGTTGGTTTATTTTGTCGCCATTCTTGCAAATTGTCTTATTTTCCTCTCGTATCGACAAGGGGTTCGTGGTTAAGTAATAATAGCCGCATGGGTCGATCGATTAGCTTAAGCTACATTTGCCGCGGTCGGTTCGTGGATGGGTGACCGTCCTTACATACCGAAACCTTACCGTGCCTCGGAAAGCACGTTAAGCCGTTGATCTTTGCTGTCATTCATAGATTTTTGACAGTCATTGCAGATAGTCAGAAGCTCAAAAGTCTGACAACCAGTCTTACCAAAGTGTAACCCAGTAACTGGGTTGTGGAGGTCAGATAGGCAGTCGCTCCATGTCCAATACTGGTATCCGGTGAGACCGGAAGCCGACCCCAAAATATTAGGGAAACGGCTAGGCAGATTGATTGTATCGACAAACAATATGGGAATATTTCATACCATGTTCAAATATATGCCAATCAGCAAGCTAGTATTGAGTTTTAATGCCCAAGCTTCGTCAAAACTCATACTACTTCTTTTAATAAATAATCTGCGTTTTGGACAACAAAAGATGAGAAATGTCCTTTGGAAACATGTATAGAGTTAGGACGAGATGTAAACAAAGCCGGCTAGCGTTGTGCACTGTGCAGGCTCCGTCCATTATTTAAGTCTATTCAAATGCGCAGTCTATACAGAAGCGGCAGGACGCGAATGTTTTTGCAAAAGATGTTTTGTGTTTCGCACGTTGGAACGGTACCAAGAATCGTCGATTTCGATGTAGCTTCTAGGATTGCAGTGCGGGTTGCACTTTATTGGTGTTGAAATACGTTTAAAGTATGAATGTTATAAGAGCAGAAGATGGATGCTTATTAAGCGAAGAATGTAAGGTCTTGGATCGCTGGAAGGGATATTTTGAAAGTTTATTTACTTGTCAGGATAGTGTGCAAGGAGTGGGCAACTGGGCAGACGCCAGTTCTGAAGACCCAAGCTCAGATGTAGATGAAGAGAATGAAATAGAAATAGATGAGATCGTAAGAGCGCTGAAAGGGTTGAAAGTTGGGAAAGCTGCAGGGTACGACAGAGTGTCTGCTGAAATGCTGAAGGGAGGTGACGGGGTGGTAGCAAGCCTGCTGTGCCGGATCTTTAATATGTGTTGGAGATATGGCCGTGTGCCGGATGATTGGTGTAAGGCTGTAATCGTACCACTATATAAGGGAAAAGGCTCTCAGCAGGAATGTAAAAACTACCGCGGCATTAGTCTTTTGAGTGTTGTCGGCAAACTATATGCGAAGATTTTAATAAATAGAGTGATAAGAGTGACAGGTGAGAATATATGGGATGTGCAGGCAGGATTTAGAGAGGGAATGGGATGTATGGATCAGATCTTCTCCCTAAGGTGCATAGCCGAAAAACATCTGGCAAAGCACAATAAAGTCTACTGTGCTTTCGTGGACTTGGAGAAGGCCTATGACAGTGTGTGGAGGGAAGAACTGTGGTCGACACTATCCTTGTACGGTGTGGACTGGCGCTTAGTACGGGCACTGAAATCTTTATACAAGGATTCCAGTACTTGTGTTAGGATAAATGGGGCAAACACGAACTGGTTCTGCATCTCGAGGGGTGTTAGATAGGGTTGTGTAGCGTCACCATGGCTGTTCAACTTGTACATGGATAGTTGTCTGACAGATTTGAAAGAGGGTGAGTATGAATTGACGATGAATGAGTTGCCTGTCAAATGCCTTCTCTACGCAGATGATCAAGTTCTACTTGCATCGTCAGCGGAAGGTGAAGACATGGTGACTGTGGTGGAAAAATCATTTAAAATGAAAGGGATGAATATAAATTTGAATAAGACGAAGGTCATGGTGTTTGAAAGAGAAGAGGATGTATCGGTATGTGATGTGAAATTAAATGATAAGTGTGTGGAGCAAGTAAGTGAGTTCGTATATTTGGGGAGCCTATTTACAAGGGATGGAAAGATTGATGGAGATGTGGAAAGAAGGGTAAATGCGGGAAATAAAGTGAATGGTGCTACACATGCAATTGTAACCAACCAGTTGATGTCCAAAAAAGCACGACTGGCTGTTCACAATGGTGTGCTGGTGCCTACGCTTATGTATGGAAGTGAGTGTTGGGTGTGGCAAAAGAAGCATGAAAGTAGAATAAATGCTGTGGAAATGCATTCCTTGCGAAGCATGTGTGGTGTGACTATGAATGATAGTCTGAAGAATGATGTGATAAGGCAACGGTGCGGTTTAAAGGAAGATGTAGTGACAAAAATTTGAATAGAGTATGCTTAGATGGTTTGGTCATGTTGAGAGGATGAATGAAGGGCGATTAACAAAAGGTATTTACAAGGCAGATGTGAGTGGAAACGCCGGGAGGGGACGCCCTAGGAAGACATATAGTGACCTTATTGGTGATGTTCTTCAGAAAGGTCAGGTGCGTAGTACTCACAACCGGCGTGCGTGTATGACCAGATGTATGAACGTAAACGAGGCAAAATGAGTATGTATGAATCGTAGCAGGTGGCGTTCTGTAGTTTCTGCCTACCCCCATGGGAAGAAGGCGTGAGTTTATGTATGTATGTAAATACGTTTAAAATAATTGGAATAGAAGTGGTTTCAACTAAAACACGTAAGTGACAAGGCAGGGTTCAAGCTTACATGCCTAACTTTTGAGCTAGCTATCGCTAAAGCTAGGATTTCCTACGACTGCGGTGGCCACCACATAGCGTTCGCAATTTATTGGCAAACGACGTCACTGAAATTTATGAAAGTAAGTTATTTTCATGGTAGCCGTCCCAGGGGCCGTTATGTGGCAGCCATGGCTTTTCTAGGAAATAGTAACTTTATTGTACAAAATTAGATACCTTTTCCATAATAGTGGGTACACTAAACACCTTTGCCCTACCCCTTTGGGAAATACAGGTATGATGTTATGTGGGAGGATGTAATACTTATTATGAACAATGGTAGTTCAATCTAAACACAGCATAAATGAATACCTAAAACATCTTAATGTTACCACTAAATATATTCTTGTAAGATAATAGCGTGTTTAACAGCCCATAAAATTATTTATAGAACATGTTTGAGATACATTTTGCCTTTACTATCCGCGTAGCCCTGAGCTTGGAACTGAATTTACTGAGCTTTTGCTATCGGGGAGTTGTGAGGGCAGTCTCTTTGTAGATTTAGTATTGACTAGGAGGTTGGCAGAGATGTTTAGCATGGAACCAAGAAATAAACTTCTTGGCGTTGCGGAGGTAATATTCATTGTTCCTTTTGAATAAGATAACATCGCTATGAACAGCTAGCACTCGCACCTTGTATGTACGTATGGATAGATTTTCCTATAGAAATGTCCGTTACAGTCCGGAGTCTAGATTTTCTGTCTGGTAAGTGACAATAGGCTCGCCTTCTATTACAGGGGTTCAAGATAGCAGTAAGTAGTTAAACATATCAGGCAAAATGTGGGTGAAAAACAAAATCCGAAATATTTTTTCTGGAAAAGAACTGGAGTTACCGACGTGGCTTGCAGAGTTAGCAAGCAGAAGTGGCAGTGGGCCGGCCATATTTTTCGAAGGACTGATAGCCGTTGGAGGAGAAGAATGCTTTAGAGTAGACCCCAGCTAGATGGACCGACGATGTTTAAAAGGCGAATTTGACCCAAATGTTACCATTTTATAAATAATTATATTTATATAAATATTTAGAACTAGGTATAGTGTATTTATTTTATTTCTTATTTTTTTGTTATTTTTATATTGTCGTATGCTGCACTGGTTGACGTCATCACGTCAACGCCGGCTGTCGCTGAAAACCAGCGCTGGGGCTCTGTCTCGCATAGGGTCGTAACATTATGCTGAGCGAACGCTGTTTTGCGTGGATGTGACGAATATTTTCCCCCAACTCGTTCTTTTTTGTATTTGTGTGTTTTTCTCTGCGCCATGTTTACCGCAAATAAACGTATTTTCTTTCTCTTTGATATACCTACTGGATGCGGAAGGCAGAGGGCCGAGTGTTGTAGTGCAACTTGGGAGAGGCTTATGTCCAGCAGTGGACTGCGATAGGCTGACTCGATTGATACGTATCTGCTTTGATGTTTGTCCAATGTATCATATATTGTAGCGGGAATCTAGGAATCGAGGCGTAACTATGGAATTATTTTAATTCGATTGCAACAGTTTCTAGAACATTCACATACACGGCAATACATTACGAGGAAATATCAATAGCTTAACAGGTAGGCTTTTATTGATAACATCAGCCAATGGCTAATTTGCAATAGAGCAGTGGTGGCTGAGTGGTAACGGCCCCGTCTTACCGAGTTGTAAGTCGTGGGTTCCCACCCCAGCAGGCAAGTTACTTTGTGTAATTTATTTCATAACCACTTGCTCTCAAATCGGGGAAGGAAAACATCGTGAGGAAACCAGCATGTCCTATAACCAAAAAATAGAAGACGTGTCATCTACTAATCTGCACTGGGCCCTCCCTCTCGCAGAGAGGAGGCCTGTGTCGTAGCAGTGGGAACATTATAGGCTGATTATAACCTATGGCAAACTTAGTTATGCTTCGCCTTCAGTCTAGCCAAGTGAGAATCAATAATTATGTACAATCCCATAAAAAGTATATGAGACGATTTTCATCGGATCAAAAGAAAAAGACCAAATAAAAAAACCAAAGATTGTGACGTTTGAAAGTTTACAGGTGGCCTATTCTCTAAGCAAGAAGTCCGTGGGTTCGGCCAAAGTTACCGATGTTTCTTACACCGTATCACTTTCGGACATAACATTATGACTAAACGATTTGACAGTTGCCCTTACTCTCGATGTGTTTTTGCGCGTCCGAAAAGTTAACTCATCGGGAGTACGGTTCACTTCTAAATACGTAACTACTCTTGGACGGGCCCGTATCATCGTTGACGGACTTAGAGAGAAAGCCATACCATCTCATGCGATATTTTCCCCGTACTCATAATTTCTTACTCAGTAAAGTTAGACATATTTGCTGCTTCCCATGGACCGATGACCTAAGAAAAGTTAGGCAAGACAGATTATTTATGATTACATTCTACAGACTTTCGGCCTTCTGACGACATCTAGCGATTGTCTTTAAGGCGCTTCCCCGACCAAACGACCTTGAGCGTTCGGTCCTTCTATGTCCCTTCGCTGAGTCTCGCTTTGTCTCGCTCCCTGCGCACGCTCATTTATCATAGAATTCACAAAAAAATAAAAAAAGGCAAGCGATGTTTTGAAATAAAATAAAACGTGAATTATTTAGATTTTTAAATTATCTATTCATTAGTTTAATCTTCAAATTAATAGAACGTCACCTTTAGCAAAAGATGCATGCAATCAATAATTTTAGTCACTTTTTTACAAGGAGATTTAAATGTATTTATAACACATAAAAACAAATAAGAACGTGCAATGTGATGATAGGATATAATATCGAACATTAATAATGTGCTTTTAGATGTAGTTTATCACCCATAGTGAATGAATTAATAGCCTCTGAATAACGCACTATGGCAAGGTTTTGGTCGGGGTACCACCTTAAGGGGCTTACAAGAGCTAAAGCGCGGTCACTGTCAGATTGCATAGATAAGAAAGCGACGCGCGATGACACAATGCTGTAATTTATTGCAAAATATGAAGCAATTATGGATTTACAAAAAATCTATTCTTTGGACTAAAATATTAAACCACTACTACGTTAGTATGTTGCTTGTAGAATAATCTGACAAAAAATCTGAATGTTTGCATGTATATTAGTACAGTTTTAAAACGGAAAAAAAAATGTGGTATCTTCGTGTTTTTTTTATATCATATCAAGTTAATTGTATTATGTTTTCAACACACTATCTAACTAGCATATATCCAGAAGAATATCATATATTTTTCTGATGTTGTGTACATTACGAAGCAGAGCCGTCAGATGTTGTGTAGGCCATGCAAAGTGCAGCCTAGACCTTGCTGATCGATCGATATAACGCTACTTATATTTTGCCATGAAACAATCAAGGGCATGTTGTTATAGGTAATTTATGATGTGCTAAGGTTCTTCGCTTTCTTTTCGTATGAATAGTACCTTATTTGTTTCATTTTGGCCTTCACATCTCATTTACTTTTCTGTGTTTTTGTGTGGAACCAGAGTAATTGTAGGTATAACTTCATACTCGTTTGTATTTATCTTTTATATAGATTCTTCTATGTTTTGTGATTGTAAAAATTTTGTTGGATAAATTTGTAGACTGTAGATTTGTAGACCTTTTTCTATTTTGTTGAGTATGTGTTACTTGTTGACACACTGTCCTCCCAAATCTGTAATTTGAAAACACTTTATAAGCCCCTTATTTTTAAAAGAGTATCCGTGGAGTTTCTTGCCGGCTCTTCTCCATAGGACACAACCAATTGGAACCGTGCACCTAGCTTCTAACGTTTCATACGTGCCCATGTAGGTTTATGTGAAATGAAATGTTCTTCATTGTTATGCCTTGTTTTTTAAGGCATCAGTTTTATTCTATTAAAGAAATACATGTTTTATCACCGAAGACCGTTTTAAAATATTTTGCATAACAAATTTTGCTAAAATAATGTTGGAAACGATTAATAAAATAAACACAAGAATTGTCTAAGATATATTCGGTTTATACTATGATTGACATCAAACTGTTTATGTAAAACATTGAAACACAGGTTTCCAAATATTTTGAAATCCATCAATTAAAATTGAAAGCTGGCTGAGCAAATGCCAAATGTCTGTAACATGCAATTTAATGGTGGCAACTGACTAACCGCCAGTAGTATGTAACATTAAAGTGAGCTAATCTGCCATCACGGAGTTTCTTTGAAGGATAAAATCAGAAATGAAATTATCCGGAAAAGAACCAACATAACCTAAAGAGTAGTTTCTCGAAGGACCGATGGCCGGTGGAGCAGACAAGTTCTGGGGTGGAGACCGCGTATCGGCAAGCGTAGTGTGGGACGCCCCCCTGCTAGATGAACTGATGACCTTGAAAAATGTGGCTGGGACGGACTAGATGCGGATGGCGAAGGACAGGGTGTTGCAGCGCAGCCTGGGAGAAATCTATATCCAGCAATGGGCTGATTGAATCTGCCATCAAACAAATCGTATCAGATCTCATAGAATCTCTATGTAATGAGACGAATGTTCATATTGTAACATGTTATAAAAACACACACTCATACTTTTTAACATGCATGTGTTTCTTGAGAAATAAACCAAATGTTCTATCTTTTCTTATCTCTTACGTGCAAAAGACATAGGAGGTTAGTCCCCAGTCTGAGACAGTGTGCAGACCAGCACCCTAATTTCGTAACAATCCAAAGGTTTTACAGGACGCTCCTAATTCATTGTTTCATAGGCCTGTAGCCGTACTATGACTTGCTAATACCATCATGGTTCCATTGCGAAAAAGAAATAGTGCTATCGGTCATATATAGCTCCGTCTCACTTTCACGCTGGAGCAATGATGGCTTTAACACGTCATAGTACGGCCCCTAGTACGGCCCCTGCTCGACAACTTAAATAACGCAATGAACGTGGCAGAACTGTCAAAATGAAAGACATGGCGATCAATTGTCATTTTATGTGTGTTACGTAATTACCCCACACAGGAAAATCTATCTATTATCTACATTCGTTCAAATGTCTCTATGAAGACAATGATGACGCCGCATATAGCATGCACAGTAACAAAAAAAGTCCCATAGTCAATAATATCAAAAATCTGATAACAAATAATAGGTCTTTACCTATGAAATTGCCGTTTTGTATGAAAAAATTTAAACGAATTTTTTTCATGAATTTTTTATTTGTATTAATCGAAGTAATCACCCATGCAATCAATGCATCTTTGCCATCGCAGTGGCAGTTTATTGATGCCCTTCTTAAAGAAATCAGCTGGACGGGAGGCAACAAATTCTTCAAAGGCATTTTGTACTGCCTCTCGGGTATTAAATTTTTTTCCCGCCAAGAAGTTATCCAAATTCTGGAAAAAGTAGTAGTCTGTAGGCGCAAGGTCTGGTGAGTAGGGCGGATGACGGAGAGCTTCCAACCCCAGTTCTTGCAACTTGGAGACCGTCTGCTGTGCAGTATGAGGTCGCGCGTTGTCGTGCAGGAGCAGCGGAGACGAGCGATTGACCAATGCTGGTTGGAGATGCGCCAGCTTCTCCATCATTGTGTTCAGTTCTTCACAGTACACATCTGCAGTAATGCTCACCCCGTTTGGTAAGAAGCTGTGATGAATCACACCGGCGCTAGACCACCAAACAGTGACCATCACTTTTCTAGGGGTAAGTTTTCGTTTAGGGCATTGTTTAGGTGCTGAACCAGGATCCAACCAACTTGCTGAGCGCTTACGGTTATCAAACAGAATCCATTTTTCATCGCAGGTAACAATGCGGTTCAAAATTCCTTCATTTGTGTGTCTGTTGAGCAGTGCAAGGCACGTCTCGACGCGTACTTCGCGCTGGCGATCATTGAGTTCGTGGGGCACCCATTTGTCAAGCTTTTTTACCTTGCCAATTTGACGCAAATGGACCAATATTGTTTTGACGCTAAAGTCGAAAGCTGCTGCTAATTCAGCCGTAGATTGTGTATCATCAGCTTCCACAATCGCCTTTAATTCGTCATTGTCGACCAAAGTCTTCGGACGACCGCGAGGTTCATTTTTCAGGTCGAAATTTCCAGAACGGAAGCGAGCAAACCAATAACAGGTGGTGCGTTGGTTTGTAGTGTTAACTCCGTAAACGTCGTTGATGTTGCGTGCCGCTTGTGCCGCGTTGCTGCCACGACGGTACTCATATTCCATAATTACTCGAATTTTTAACGTATCCATGATGACGAAAAAGATTGAAATGCGATGAAAATGTAACACTAATCAATAAAGAAATGACTACTTTTAGAAAAAAAAATCCATGTTTTTAAAATAAAATTAATTTGAAATTAGAATTCTTAGCCAAACAAAAATTATTTAGATCTGAAATGGCCAGTACTGCAGAACGGCAATTTCATAGGTAAAGACCTAATATATCTACAGGCTTGTAATTCCCGAAGGGTTAAGCAGAGGTGTACCAGTAGTACACCTGCATTTCGCCAGTTATGTTTAAGCCCCATTTTATAGCGGGTCAGTCTATTGCTAATAACTGGGAGACATCCAGACCCAAAACTCTTTGCCCGACTGGGAATTGCAACCTCATGCTCAGCACTAGACTAACAAAGCAGATAAAAGCAGAAGCAAATCGATCTATGGTAGAAAAAACTTCCCAAAACAATAATTTCTTTCAAATCCGTTTGAAACGCCGCGTAAATTGTCAATCAAAATGATTACTGGTCGGTACAAAATTCATTTGCCTGGCTGCCTTTCTGCCTTTCTGGCCAATTACGGATGGCCGAGCCGTCAATTTGTCCAATTCGTAATGTTTACGGCCCTCGAGCCATTAAGTTTATGGCCTGTATCGTGTGAATGGTTGTACTAACTGCCGAGTTCAACACCCTTTTTTTTTTTTTTTGGGGTGGGAAATCATCAAATGACCTCTCCCGCTCTGGGCGGAGCGGAAGGGCGTGTCAGACTCTTACTGACTAAAACCCACCCGTGTTCCTTCAGATGCCTGTGCGCCAGAGTCACGGTATTTCTTTCGAACAATCCGCGACCCCGGCAGGCATCAGCCCTACCGGACCCCGTCAATAATGCTGACATCTCTTTGAGGCGCGCGTGGAAGAGATGGCAACATAATTGTATTCCAATTATGCTGACTTCTTAATATACCTATTGATATGATAACAAAACACTTTAAAGTTGGTGTCAACTTAAGATGAATCCTCAGCTGTACCCGCCAAATTCAAATTTACTTTGTTTTTTTGCAAACTGCAGCTCTTTTTTACGTCGTGTGTTGATCAAAATGCGATTCACGACTGTAGGAATGATATATATATATATTTACTGCATAATAATCGTCAATTTCATATCAATCGTCAAACTTTGGTAATTTGTTCCAGCTAAGAATTTTCATATGATTTATTCTGATTTTTTTTTAGGTGAAACAAATTTACCTCCTGGCGTATCGACTAACATCGGCCTTGTAACCTTACAATTGATGTGAAAATATCTTGAAATACCTTTTCCAATCCATCTTTAAATATTTCAAAAATTATAACAATCATGAAAAATATATTAAAAACTCTCCCTCGCTTTAATTAAAACTTGCTTGAAAGAAAATATTACAAATCATTTAAATACGTAAGAGTCTATAAATTATAGCTGAAGTTGGAAGGAAACTTGATTTAATTAAATTCAAAGAACTTTTCTTACAAAAAGATGGAAAAAAAAGAACTATTTTCTACTTCAACAATTTAATAGATAAACGAAGATCTATGACGGTTCTCGGTTATTTAAATTTATAGTTTCTATCGCAACTTTAGAATATTTTAATAGTGTTTGACACATTCGCTTCGGTTTAATTGAGGTTTATGATAATGGCGGCAAGGGTTCTAGAAAGAAATCGATGGGTTATTATACCCTAAAATATCATCGAAACCCTGAAGGCTTCATATGATAACAAATAAACTTAATTGGAGTAATTTCATTTGGGAAGTACCCTACCTACTTTTTACACTTATTTCTGTTGGTAGGTAAACAGCATTCCGGTTGAAAGTGAAATTATAATAAATATACAGACCAGCTTCACCCGCGTAGCATAATCAGCCTATAGTATTCCCACTGCTGGGACACAGGCCTCCTCTCTTTGAGAGGGAATGGGCTGTAATCTACCACGCGGCCCCAGTGCGGGTTGGTAGATGTCACATGTCTTCGAATTTTTGGTTCTAGGACATGCCGGTTTGCTTACGATGTTTCCCTTCACCGTTTTGAGAGTAGTGGTGATGAAATTATTTACACAAAGTAAAGCGCCTGCCTGGGTTCGAACCCACGACCTACAACTCGTAAGTCGGGGCCAATACCACTGGGCCACCACTGCTCTGCTTCACCCGCGTAGATGTCGTAAATTATCCGACGGGAACGTCCTATCGGAACAAAAAGTAGCCTGTGTCCTTTCCCCAAGTTGCCATCTATCTCCTTGCCAAAATGTATCGAAATCCGCTCAGTGGTTGAGTCGTGAAAAGTAACATACAAAGTTACTTGCGAATTTATATGGATATTTTCACTTTTTTATTACAAGTGCAATGAGTTGTATTGCACATACTACAGGCCTTTATATAAAGAAAGAAAGAAAATACATTTATTTAGTACACACTACAAAGCACACGACACAACATATACCCTCAAGTATAAAACTGTTTAGCGTTAAAGTGTATAGTGCGTTGTGAGAAATTAGCTGGAAAGTGTGCCTCGCGGCAGCGCCAATGAGGTTCAGCAAAAAAACTTTTTTACAAAAAAATACAACCAACTTCTAAAAAAAACACTAGAAAGTGAAAAATAACTTTAATTTCGGAAGTCGGTGTCTTTGGATCTGTATTTTAGTTTTTGCCACCGACTTCCAAAATTAAAGTTATTTTTCACTTTCTAGTGTTTTTTTGTTAAAAGTAGGTTGATATTTTTTGTAAAAAAGATTTAAATTTTCACTTTTTAGTGGGTCAGTTATTAATTTATCTAAGTTACAATAGCCTAATTTCAAGTGATCATCACCTTTTACAAAATATTGCTTTTCCCGATGCAGGGACGTTAATTGTTGAGGAGTTATCCTGGTAAAAACGAGAAGACCTGGAGCTGATGGTGAAGCCACCATAAGCTCCATTTCCCCATATGTATTGTGATGAGCTTAACTTGCTTAGCAACCATATTAAAGTAATCGAATCGCAACCACAATGAGTAGTTCCAAGGGCCACCTCTGGTCTTCATCATCAGTTCTACTTCACTAAAAAAAAGAAAAAAGAAAAAGAAAAGAAGAAGAAGAAAGAAAAAAGAAGAAAAGAAGAAGAAAGAGAAGGAAAAGAAGCTTTCCAAGAGAAAATGCACGAGTTACTATAAAAAATACCCAAGTCGCTATAGGCGTGCCTATACAATTTGAGGATTTCCCTCGTTTTCAATGGGATCCCCTCATCAGATTTTAACTTGGTGACAATGGGACCACCTCGACAGCATACCCTTTTCAAACAAAAAAACCATTTTCAAAATCGGTTCACAATTGATGGAGAAATCGGTGAACATATATAAAAAAAAAACATACATACAGCCGAACATATAACCTCCTCCTTTTTGGAAGTCGGTTAATAATGTCAGACACCTAGTGCCTGGCGCTGGTTTTCGACTGAAATAATGACTGATGTAATGAAATATAGAAGGCATATATTTTTACCCTAAAAACAAACACACACATATTAAGTATAAAGTAATTATTACACACACGTACACATACATCACACGATACATACTTACATTTTTATCTGTAATTCATATGGTGTACATAAAAAAGAGTAATGTAGTATATTTATGTTTGTCACTGTTTTTTTTTTGTAATGTCAAATCATGCTGACCTAGGTTTTCTCTTTGTATTCTTCAAATAAAATAGGACGCAAGTTGTATCACATAATTACGTAGGTAAATAAGTTATTGGTCGGTCGTTCATGCGGTTTCACCAACAGCTAACCCACTAAACATCATACATAGTTTCAGATTGTGGTTCCCTTCTAATTGATAATCTGGTTGAATTATTTTTGATCCAGTAGCAACGGCGACTAATGGAATGCTTATGCGGGGCGCGCCATTTTTCATTACAAAAAAGTTTTGAGTCCAATTTTTACTTGTCTGTGGCAGCGGCCGCTTTAGCGCATTCGCGGTGATGTGCTGGGTTTTGGCGCCATTCATAAGTTTTGTTGTTTTGATTTTCGAATTGATTTTTGAAACTTTGATCTTTTATTTAGTAAGTTCAATCCCAATACTGTATGAGAGTAGATAAAGTAGTGAATGAAACTGCACATAACTAGGTATTAAAACACTCGTGTGTTAATACCATTATGCAACACATTTTTTTTTGTTCTTTGGTATAAATCTAGGCATTTTTCGTGATTTGAATATACAGCTGACCGCATGTCGGTGGTTAAAGTTTTACCAAAATCAAATCAAAATATTTTATTTCACATAAACCTACATGGGTACTTATGAAACGTCAGAAGCTAGGTGCACCTTATTACCAATTGAGTTTTAATGGAATAGATTTCTACTCTTATTGGTTTTGTTGGGTGGTTCTCATATCATATAAAGTTATTTGCTATAATTTCATTTCAATAACATTCACAAGATATAATAAACGTGAGATATACCAACTGTTGATATAATTTCTTTACATATAACATTTATATACTCTAAAACTTATTTTGTATAACGTTATTGGATATAACGTTTATTTAATCGAAAGTCATTACGTCTAGATCGTTTAAAATTTGTATTGATACGATCATTATAGTTAACACCCCGATTCAGAGCAATCTGACTCCGAACCGAGCGTCAGATCCCCTCTATTATTAGACTAAATAGGTTTTATGGCTTTTGAATGGTATATCTAATAATTTTATAATTAATGTATGTTATGCTTAAATAAAAAAATATTTTAATATTATATAAATCGTATATTATATTAACTGACCATAAAATTATAGATTTAGTTGTTATGTCTTGTAAATATTAGAGATTTTGTAATTATATCATATATTGCTTACCCGGTTTTGTTATAACTGGCGTGCAGCGTACCAGAGGCATAGTTGACTCATTTATATTACTCCATTAATTCCCGATGAACAGTATAAGAACTTTATTTCGAAGATATTTGGCAGTATCTTGCTTTCTTTTAATAAAAAACCTTGACCTCTTTTCGGTCACTCAAGAGAGGCAATGTTTTACGAAGTCCAATATGCAGCGATAGAAGTATACGGGCTATTTCAATTAAAATGATGATAAAGTCTATTTTAATTAGGGGAATTAGTCATCCCTGTTTTAAAACTAAAAGCTTAATTACACATAATTTTAGTATCGCCAACAGACTCTAAAATTAACTCCACCAATTAAAAGTATATAGCTAAATGACAAACCACAACCAATACTTTTCTCTATATAAAAGTTAATATCCATTAATTAAAATAAACTTCAAAATACACATTAGGTTAAATTTGTGAGCACTGATCACATTTTAATCGCCGCCGCCGTAGTTAAAGTTGAACCAAACTTTTCTGACAATTTGTCACGAATCGCATTACGGTTAAGTTATATTTAATGACTGTTTTTGGTTGATTTTAGATTTAGAACAACTATTTTTTATAGAAATAATCATTATTATTTGTTGGTATGAAGCACGTGGTTCACTAAAGACTTAATAATAATAATAATAATAATGTAATAATTATTAATTAATAATAATTTATATGTATATAATGAAATAAAGGAAATAATAATAATAATAAAACCAGCTATTATTGTTCCACTGCAGGGCAAAGGCCTCTTCTCATATAAAGAAGGCACAAGCATAATCACCACGCTTGCTCACGACGGGTTGGCGATACCAGATTTATATTAAGGCGCAGATATACGACTTTTAATGATTTCAAATTGAACATCACGTCTAAACGAATAGTCTTATTTGTTTGAAAAAAAATATATTATAAACTAAACTATTTTCTTCGTAATTTGATATGTGAATATTTGAAAGTATATTTTTATAACATAGTGTAATTAATTTGTAAAGTAATGTCTAACGCGAACACAAAAACGATAATCACGCACAAACTATCGGGCGTAATTTTATGAAATCTGCACCATCTAAAAGACAATTTAATTACCCAAATTTTTGTATATGGCTTTTATTTGTCTTGTGTTTGATAAATCAAGGTGGGTTGTTTTTGCGAAAAAACTTGATGCGCGTTGAAGCGGGGGCTCTTGCGGGCGACGGGCGGCAGTGCATCGCTGACCAATATCCGGGTAGATGCTAACGCTCTGTGCAATTTTATTCGCTTAAAAGTTTTGCATGCTCCTCGCACTCACTCAAGGTTGCTGGCACTTATTGTCGCCTTAACTACAAGTCCAGGTTTCCTCACGATGTTTTCCTTCACTGATGTCAGTAATGTCCAAGATAAACACAGTAATTACGTATGAATGGAAACAGTCACATTGGTACTTGCCCGGATTTGAATCCAGAACCTTGTGCGTGAGAGACTTATTACTATCTCCACTTATTCAAATGCAATTACTTTTTAAAGCTAGTGCAGCTTTGCCTCGTACACTAAGTAAAGATATCATTCTAGATGGGAAACCATTACTTATTACAGCCAAATCTTCTGAAGCCTCAGGAACTATGTAAGGAAGAAGTATATTTTTGAAGTGAAAACTTCTTTAGGCGCGTTGAGCACTTTTTGGGTGATCAAAAATCATGGAACTCGCGTCATTGTCACCGAACGCTTCGAAGATACAATTCACAAGTTAATTTGTTTTCACTTCATTCGGCAGTCCCCAAAGACTGCCCTGCATTTTTTTTTAAATTGTAGTGTGTTTTTATTTTAACTGAATAAAGTTTAAGAAAATTTTATTTTATTTTAAGACTTCTTAAACCATAAGCCATTTCTATACTGAAAACGACAAGCACAACTAGTTTCTAAAACATAATTGATTTCTGAAGTATACGGTGAACCGAAAATTGGAATACTTTGAACTTTACGAAATTATCAAACTCAAAGCATTTATTTCAACTAAACCATTTACAGGCACTTTTGAATTGTCAAAGAGTCAGTCAGTTAGTCAGAAAGTTGAAGCTAGTTGCTCAATCCATCAATACTTGTACAGTCATAAGCATAAATCTATTACTATAAACAGCTCGGCAATAATCGGCCAGCTCAGCGTGCTCTACTAAAATTTGCTTATAGACGACCTTACCGATACCCCGCGAATAATCTCTATACTGAAGTCGGAGTTTCTAGGGTTAGACAGCTTTACATACTGTTCGTCACCCTTTTCTTTTAGGGTGGCATATCATTAAATAACTTCTCCCGCTCTGGCGGAGCGGGAGGGCGTGTCAGACTTTTACTGACTAAAACCCACCCGTGTTCCTTCAGTTACCTGTGTGCTAGGGCCCCTTAACCCTTTCGGACAAACCCGCGACCCTGGAAGGACTGTCCGTCACTCTACGATTTCATAAAACTGCCTTGAGCACGTGTGTCATTTCAAGTCGAATGGTAAATTGGGATAAAAAGAGATGCCGTAAAACAAACGATATTATTTAATGAATCATGAAATCAGATATTATTGCTGAATTCTCCATAGTAGTAAATTGCTTGTGACTGTACACAACCTCTGAAACTTAAATTAATAGACCTTAATTTGCAAACTAAATAATGATGTGTCAGAAATACGTTAAATCAATCGCTTGACTTTGAGTAATCGGGACGCCAGCGCCACCAGGCGGCGCTCGACAAAGTCTACAATATAACTCTTGACCAGAGTTAAAGCAGAATTAGTCGGTGGCGGTCAAGCAGTATGTGATTCGCTAGTGTGATTAATTCCTTCGTAAATTATAATTTGATTTGTACTGCAAACGGTTTTTTTATTGCGCAATAACCAACACTTCCCATTACCATGGGAAACCGAAAACGAAAAAACCGAAACCGTAAACCGAAACCGAAACCGAAACCAAAACCGAAACCGTCCGCAGTAGTAAACCGTCCGCAGTAGTTAGAACATAGCTGCTGATAACGAGAGAGATGTACCTTCTCCGTCATATGTATTATGTTATAAGCTTTATAGAAACCTGATAATGCCTATTAAATGTGGGAGTCAGAACAGAAGGTGATCGATTGATATGTCTATTTGCGTGTTGCAGCCAAGTTTACTCGTAAAATGTCATGGCTGCAAGCATCGTTTATTCATGCTAAGAAGAATTAAGCCAAAGCTTCAGTGGGTATTGATGAGTTATCAATCATAAGGTAGGGTGACCTTTCAAGTATTAATATTTATTCCGAGAATTTCTAATACATATTAAAAAAAAAAATAAAAAAAAAAAATAATACATACATAAACTCACGTCTTCTTCCCATGGGGTTAGGCAGAAACTACAGAACGCCATCTGCTACGATTCTTACATACTCCTTTTGCCTCGTTTACGTTCATACATCTGGTCATACACGCTCGCCGGTGGCGAGTACTACGAGTATGCACCTGACCTTTCTAAAGAACATCACCAGTAAGGTCACTATGTATGTCCTCCTAGGGCGTTCCTTCCCGGCGTTTCCACTCAAATTTGCCTTGTAAATACCTTTTGTTAATCTAATACAATACAACTAAATACTACTCGTATACTACTACTATTAATTTCTAATACAACTTAGAATTAATTAGACTGTTGATTATTATAAGACTCATTGTTAATTAATTCAAAAAAGAAAATGAGGCAGTCCAGCGGGCTTAGCATGACGCTCTCTATTTCTTCGAAGAATAGACACAGCTATTCCCATACAAAGTGACATTTCGTTTCTCCATTTCTGACATCAAAGACAAAATGACAGATTCTATAAGGATTTTTACGGTGCGATGTCAGAAATGGAGAAACGAAATGCCACTTTGTATGGGAATAGCCGTGTCTATTCTTCGAAGAAATAGAGAGCGTCATACTAAGCCCACTGGACTGCCTCATTTGTAGACTATTTCAGAAGACAGTTGTTCAAGGTAGTGAAGAAAAATTGTTTTTTTAATCGCCATGCTAAAGCCAGTAGAAAACTTTTTACTCGACGGCCACAAAGTATAAAAATGGAATGGAATGATGGAACTTTTCACTTTTTGTATGGAAAATGTGAAAATGATTACCTACATGTTGAGTTTTAGAGGTTTAAGGGTTACCTAAAGGGGGTCGAAATTTTAATTATTTTTGCTATAGGACACACCATTTTCGAGATATAAGCAATATAAAAGATAAACGTGAATAAATTACTGAATTTCGTAAAAAGTGCAGTTGACTCTTTCTACCTTGCTGCCGTCGTATTGTCTTCACGAAACGTCATTTTTGTTCATTCTTCTGTCGAAAAGACGGTGCTTGTGCTAAGTCTGCTGGAAGAAAGTCGTAGGTACATAAACTAATTAAAGTAGGTCAAATCTAATTGCTAATCCATACTTAATATTACAATTTCGAAAGTAAGTCTGTCTGTATGTTACCTTTTCACGCATAAACCACTGAATGGATTTCGATAAAATTATAACAAAAACATTACCCTCCTTTTGGACTCCATCAATCATCACTCCAGTCGGGTAATTTTTTTATTGTCAATAGAGACTGCTGGGACGCTTTTGGTATGAAAAGCATACCAGACTTTTCTAATACTTAATTGTACTCACGCACTTGGGAATTCCCACTAAATTGTACACGTCATCTGGCGCGCCGGCTCGCGCGCCGACTGTTTGTAAACAAACCCGATACGCGGCGTCATTTATTGGTATTCTGCGATCGTTGTATTTTTTTATGAATACTAGTGAGTGGGACTATAATGAAGTGTGCGTTGTATTTGAATGTACCATGTTTTTATTTGTAGACGACTGTTAAGACGAACAAAGACACTTTTTTCACAGATTCCAACAAGATTTTTTCTAATAAGAAAAAACAGGGGTTGTCCTATATGTTTTATGGTTTAAAAAACATAGTGTGTTAGTTCTTCACATGAAACATGAATAAAACCACTTACCACAGTACAATATTAATTATTTAAAAGCATCCCAAGTCGAGACTCATGACGGGTCGCTCGTTCAATGACAGCGAAAATGATATTTTTTAATGTCATAGACTAATTACTTCTAGGGTTGTCATATCTCAAACGGTTCGGAAACAGATAACGTATGAAACTAAATCCATGGAATTGGAAAGTACCGCTTAATACTGGTGATAAAAGGATAAACAAGGATGAAACAGAAACCAAAAAAAAATGGTGTGACTTTCACACCATGGGCGCGAAACTTTGAAACAATTTTGGTTGGTGCGCCATACCTTGGGCGCATTGCGGTGACTTAACTACCCGGCCAAAAGCATCCCAGCGGTTAGGTGCCATCAGCACCATTTAAAATTCATTGAGTCTTGGGCTTGTTTGAAATATAAGAACATAAATGAAACTACTGACCATATTTTCAGAAAACTGTTCGTAGAAGGTAGAATGTCAGAAATCGCTATAAGGTTGCACATTTTATAACCCTTTTTATAAAATCCATTTGAATTTTTCCCTTTACTTGGTATGCAATAAAGGGTATTCTATCTATCTGTCTATATCATCTACAAATTCAGGCACTTCACAAAACTACGAAGCAACTTGCCCCTCATAAATGATTCAACCAGTTAATCTCCACCGAACATCCAAACTCATCTACGTGTCATCCAAGATAGAACACCGAAAGCATTGGCAGAGGTCCAAATTAAAAAAGTTTCCCTCCAATATAGCCTCCCTTCTATATAGTAGGAACAGGTATTGACATACTCTATATCGGATTCATGGCTCCTGGCAAAGTAACAAATCGATAGATCTGTGAGGTCAAGCTGTACTTGCCGAGGTCAGTCCTTGGATGGGTGACCGTTTTCTTAACACATCGAGACACACGGATGGGCCGTTTGTTGGAAAATAATTACAGTCGTCGCGCGTCGCTCCTGCGCCTGATATCTCCCCGGTCGTATACGATTGTGTCCCATCGGGTTATGAGAGTGCACCTGTATTTGTGCACTTTAGTATTTCCTGCGTAATTAGCTAGTCTCTATTGCGGGTAGACGCTGTGACCAACATTCGGTCGGCAGGATATTGTTATATTGGAATCATTCAGCCTTGTAGTCAAATGTTTTCGTTATTTACCGACGAGTGTTCTTACATATTCATGAGGATTCGAAGATGGATGGTTATGTATGATGGACGATTTTGTTGGATCAGAATTGTATTATTTTGGGTTAGTACATTAATTGGATAGGTTTGTTAGGTTAGTGGAAGGGATCCTTTCTCTTTTCCACCATTCTTAGTTTTGCGTTGAGACTTTTCAGCTGCTTGCAAAACCAGCAACATCGATCCTAGTAAATGTTGGAGGAGTTATTAGCAAGTTTTTTTTTTTTTTTCATATTTTTACGTTAGAAAATAAAGTATCTCAATATTAAGAAATAAGAAAGAAAATAAATTTATTTGACCCAGGTTAAGGGCACCGAATTATCACACAAAAAAAAAACTTTAAGCAGTATTGTGTGGCTCACAGCTGCACCAACTAGGCCCAGTTCAGCATAAATGTCAAACAACTGTATTTGAAACAAGTGTATTTGGCTTTTGATAATAAAGCTTATTATTATTATTATTAACTAGTGCCTGACGGTGGTTTTCAACTGAACCCTATCGACTCACGCGCCCGGGTAGACGTGTGACGTCGACAGGACCGCCCTGGAGATTTTTTTGATATTAAACGCATTTTTACACAGTTTTTTTTTATGCATCCTACGTATATCACAATAAACAAACGAGGCTTTCGGGCTTCTTTCGAGTATGTAAAGTATGTACTACTTTAATATTATAATGTAATATTTCAAAGACTTTTCTCACAGGCATAGAAAGGAAACAATTTGCAATTTAATATCAAAGCCGCCGTTTCTCACATTCCCGCCGTTTCTTTTTTTACACAAAAATTTGGAACCGCCATATTATTCTACCTTGTTTTCTCCGACATATTTGTGTGAGATAAGTTTTCCCGTGCAAATAAAAGCTACATTATAGGTATAGAGTGCGGGGAGCATAATCGGGCACGGGACGCCTGTGCCTACCGACTTGCGCATGAGCAACGTCATTATTATGATGACATACGTAATGGATTTTTTTGTATTGTCAAAAACAGGGGAATGTGAGATAGTTACGATATTGAGGTTTTGGTTACATTTGACGAATAAGTTCCGCCTCTTCTTGTCTTTGCCAGTTTCCGGGTGATGTCATAAATACTAAACAGTATCGTCCTAATTAAGTTTTTTTTTCTTTTACATGAAATTTTACGAAATCTAGCGCCCAGATTAATTTATTCATGCAAAGGGTAAAGGTGCTGTATTGTTACCGGAATACCCTCCTGATCCGCTATCTTTATAGCATGGCCCTAAGGCTATTAAAAAATAATAGTTTAAAAAACTAAAAAAATACGCTTTTATAGAAAATCCAACTAAACAATAGGAAATAAATTTTAATAAATTTGATTTCAAAAAAATTGTGTAAGAAAAAATGATTTTATTATCAAATTAATTTTCTATTTTTTAGTTGGATTTTCTATAAAAGCGTATTTTTTTAGTTTTTTAAACTATTATTTGTTTTTAATTTTTTTGTTGACTTTTCTATAAAAGCTTACATCTAGCTTTTTATTTATTTAACTGCTTTACATCTAGCCATTTCAAAAGGACGTTGATATATATATATATATATATATATATATATATAATTCCCTCCGAAAATTTTATCTTAATCACAGTCGGTAACTTATCCGAGAAATAGGTGATCGGCGCGCCAAGTAGTTTCCTTTATTGGTCTTGACGCAGACACTCCGGGTATCAGGAAAACAAAATTCGCTAATCCTGATTATCCTAGTAAAGATAACGGGTCAAACTGTTTAAAATATTGAATTGTCATCGGTCCTTAATAAGTATGCCAAATTTCGAGTTAATCCGACGTTTTGAAGGGGGTCAAAATCATGTTCTAAGATTCCGTTACATACTAACATACGTATGAAGCTAATAAAAGCGTATTAAAAATGCTTCGGATTTAAACACTTTTAAAGGCCTGTCACTTGTCCTGTTCAAAATATTTTGTTTCTTTTATGTTCCTGTTTGTTGAGGAACGAATTTTTATCAGTATTTTGTGAAGTACCTACTTTATAAGTTAATAAACATTCTTATGTTTGAGTGACTCTTTTGATGTTTGTATTTTTTTTGTCTTTGTGATGGGTAAATGATGTTTCATTATTTTAATCCGATTTTTTTACTAAGGGAATCTTTAAGATTCCTTCTTTCTTGTTGTAGATGGGGTGTGAGACTTTTCGTAATAAATGAGCCACTCCTGCTTAAGAGTGAGACTGAGAAGGAATTTTGAAAAACGGCTCATTAAGTGACCTCTGTAAGTGTATCTAGAATTTTCTAATACCTTTTAGAAATTTTCATATTGAGACACGAAGCAACAAAATACGATCTAAATGAATATGGACGCTTTTGTTGAGATCGAATTTTGTTGCTTCGAGATAATATTTTTTAAAGGAGTGGCGCTAGTGGACCCGTGTATGCACTCCTAAACATTGTGATTAAATTGTGAAATTTCTATGTTAGATGACAAGCTCTTGGACAATTAATGTTTATTGGGCCACCATATTTTTGACAGCGTTGCTAGGTATGTATTAGGTAACAACATGGCAGTCATTATTACTTTATTTTCCAATACAATCACATAAACACTACTGCTACTAAAAAGATTATTGAATCGTAAAAACCGATAATAAAAGCCTTATAACTCATAGAAATAACGACCTACTAACTCTTCTATAATAATGCCTAAAGCTAAAGTTTACTGCTTTATCCTAAATGAAGCAAAGATGTCTCTTGTTTACGAGTACTCAAGATATTGTTAAGAAAAGGGTTGTCTTTTGTACGGCACGAGCGTGATGAGAATTAGTACCGAGTTCAAAATGGAGTAGCGAGGATACTTTATAAAGGATGTTTTGTAAAAGTTTATTTTCTGTTCAAAGTACGTTCTTGAATTTGCGCCGTCTGTTAGGATTTATATAGATATTGCACAATGTATACACGGCTACATACCAAGCTATCTGACTCTATGCTGACTTCTCATTCTACGGAAATCTTATACAATGCGAGATCAGCTTATACTGGAAATGTATAGCTTGATATGTAGCCTCATAAGTTTAGCCTATTTATAGCCTGTAACTGTTGACAGGCTATATGAATAGGTTAAATTTATGAGTTCATGTCCCTGTTAGGGCGCAGCAAGTAGGAACTTTTAACTTATAGCTAGGTTATACTAGGTTATTTTGGTCATCTCTAAATAGAAATCAATAAAGAGTATTTTAAATATGAAATAGTTTTTAACAACTTTCTCAATTGGGAGTTCTTAAGGACCATAACTTCGGCAAATTCGTCATTGAAGCATTATGTTTGTCAAAATAGTTTTTAAACAATTTATCATTTTAAGTGTTGTAATGAATTGTTTAAAAATATTAACCTGCCTTTTCTTTTATAATTATAAGAATCTACGCTTTGCAACAAGAAACTGACCTTTGTTACGCTCATATTTCGCCATTTATGTTTAAATTCCATGTAATAGGGGGCGATCCTATATCCAACAACTGGGTAAAAATCCAAACATTCCAGATGGAAAACCCAATTACACTGCCCGACCTGGAAATGGAAATCGAAATCATGGTCAGAAGTAGCGTTTTGCGGTCACTAGACCAAAGGGGTAGACTGACTATTCTTCTACTTGAATAGTTGTTTATTGATCTGCCAACGCCATCTAGCAAGGGCGGCGTAAGGCTCCAACCGGCCGGAACGCGGCGATGACGGTGGCGCCTCCTCGGTGGATGGTACCGCCGGACAGCGAAAAAAGTATGATGTGAAGTGAATGAGAACAGTATGAAAAAAGTCCTGGTTGACGAAACGTTAAAAAACTAATTGGTTGTCGAATAGCGGTATCTATACCGCCACATGCGTGCTGCACGTCACACCACTGACGTCACGCAAATCCTGCATCGCGCAAGCAGAGTTTACCGCGCGACTAGCATATATACAACGTCCCGACAACAACCGTCGTGCAGTTGCCCACCAAACACAACACCCGTCTGGTCGGAGGTTCCTCCCTTTGCCATAGTGTATGAGTGAACTTTACACCCTCCTGTTGAACTGTTCCTCATACTTCTATAGTCGCATGCTCATCCAAAGTATTATTGTAATCTTATATAATAATAAATTGTATATGTAGTATATATAGTAATAAATTGTATAACTGCAGGATAGCCGTACTTATTTTCCACCCACCGCACACACTCGTCGCATAAATATACGAGTTCAAGAGTTCTTAATCAAAAAGACACCAAACAGCCATCAGACCGCGTTGAAATCGTGGGGCTTAGCGAGGCACCCTAACAATAGTCTGGAAACAGTGTTAAACATAACAGAATTGTGTTTAAAAACCAAAAGTTAATAAAGAACGGAAAACAATAACCAGCACAGTAAACTAATTATTTAGGAACCCGCCACGATTCTGAAAAATTGAGGCTACGAAAATGTTCACTTTCAATGTTATGTGACTCATTTATTAATTTTCGGGTAAAACGTTAATTAAAAACCTTGTTAAAGTTTCGGGAGCAAAATTAAAGTCTGCTGGGTACCGTTTTCTAGTTATTTATTTCATGTAACTAAATGCTGTTTACTTTGCTGACAGAATGTTTCCCACATAGAAGTTTATTTACAGGTCCAGTTTATTAACAAACATTGAAAATATCATAGCATGAATGTTGGATACTAAAATAATATTAAGTGTTACTAAAAAGTAGGTACTGAATTCTGTCAAATATGTCACCAACTAGTTATTTTTTTCTGATCCCTACCTACAATTATATAATCATCGATTATCATGGGAGTACGCTTAATGGACTGGTTAATATTTCCTTATTATTACTCAAGTCAGTGTTTCATCCCTCCCCTCTTCCATAAACTTCCATTATTCATCCACTCATTTATTTGATGCTCTCTTCTCACCATAAACTATTTAACAGCTAATTCTACCGGCTTCATCATAATTTCTCAAAAGATTAATGTATCTAACTGTACCTATTTATAAAAGTATTATCTGGACTGAAATTAAGTTGATTTAACACCAAAATATTCAATGAAAAATCTTAAGATGCGGAACCAAAAATCAGAAGCCTATCCTCCTCCATAGTGAATGATAGCACAAGAGATATTGCTTGTTTTTGAAGTATGAGTAGGCTTCACTACTAAAAGCACTTATACTGTGGTGTCTTGACTAAATACTTCACTATGTACGACCCCATCACAGTACATCAGTACTAAATTATATACACACATACATACATACATAAACTCACGCCTTCTTCCCATGGGGGTAGGCAGAAACTCTACAGAACGCCACCTGCTACGATCCATACATACTCCTTTTGCCTCGTTTACGTTCATACATCTGGTCATACACGCACGCCGGTTGTGAGTACTACGCACCTGACCTTTCTGAAGAATATCCCCAATAAGGTCACTATATGTCTTCCTAGGGCGTCCCCTCCCGGCGTTTCCACTCACATCTGCCTTGTAAATACCTTTTGTTAATCGCCCTTCATTCGTCCTCTCAACATGACCAAACCATCTTAGCATACTCTTTTCAATTTTTGTCACTACATCTTTCTTTAAACCGCACCGTTGCCTTATCACATCATTCTT
The DNA here is from genome assembly GCA_916610205.1 of Griposia aprilina. Classification (NCBI taxonomy): domain Eukaryota; kingdom Metazoa; phylum Arthropoda; class Insecta; order Lepidoptera; family Noctuidae; genus Griposia; species Griposia aprilina. Next base: position 7,187,534 of record OU744305.1, on the reverse strand, counting down.
CAGTCTATCATTCATAGTCACACCACACATGCTTCGCAAGGAATGCATTTCCACAGCATTTATTCTACTTTCATTCTTTTCATTTATTTCTTTCAGCATTTATTCTTCTTTTGCCACACCCAACACTCACTTCCATACATAAGCGTAGGCACCAGCACACCATTGTGAACAGCCAGTCGTGCTTTTTTGGACATCAACTGGTTGGTTACAATTGCATGTGTAGCACCATTCACTTTATTTCCCGCATTTACCCTTCTTTCCACATCTCCATCAATCTTTCCATCCCTTGTAAATAGACTCCCCAAATATACGAACTCACTTACTTGCTCCACGCACTTATCATTTAATTTCACATCACATACCGATACATCCTATAAAACAATCCCAAAAAAATAAACCCCCCCCCCCCCGGGTCCTAATTTTTTATGTTACTAAAATATGTATGAATGAGCTTTACTAAAACTAAAGACGATGACATGTATACAGTAATAGGAAGGTAAGTAATACTAACCAAATACTAAAATTACTAGGTGAAAAAAAAGTATACTTAGCTGATTTATCCAACGTCAGATATTTGATTTATTTGTTTATTTTATTGATATTGACGTTTGACAGCTTTTGTATTGATAAACTGTCCAAAATTAAAAAATATTTCTCGGGGAAAGATATCTGGAGTTGGAAAAATCTGCGCTTAGAGGACACAAAATCCTTAAAGCAGAAGTAGAAACTAAGCTGGGTTTATCAACTGCATTGATTATGCATAGTAAGATTTTTTACATATATTGCATGACAATAAATACTAATAAAAACAACTCCCAGAGCCAAAGCAAATATTGTTTCTAGTGCGGAAATGAAAACCACACTATCCGCTATAAAAGTTGGTATACTTTTCTGCTGTTTACTTTTGGTTCTCAATATGTCTGTACAGCATGCAGTCTGCCAACATCTAGATCTCAATCAGTACTAGGTATATATTACTTTTTTAAAACACATTGTCAGTTCTTTAATAGATACTTTCTGTAGCCCCATGTATTTTGTCGGCCTGCAACTGTCTTAAAACAGAGAAAAGATCACTTTTATGCAAAGACGGAAAGAGCATTGGTCAAATAAACGAGCAATATGTGGTCTGTTTGTTGGTTATTAAATTTAGTTGATGAATGAGAGTAAAATCTAAAAAAAAAAAATATGTTCAGTACTCAAACGCTCTTCATTGAAAACTTAACGTATCCGAGTCAGGATGCTCCATTGACAGCTTACCCCCTTAAAAAAATCAATTTGAGCTTCGCCGCAATCAAGTAAAAATCCAAGCAATTTTGATAAAGGGCCTAAAAAAACAATACTTTAATTTTGAGCTTCACCGCAATCGGGTAAGAAGGGCCCCAACTAATTTTGATACCAAGGGGACCCTCCCTTTAGGAGTAGTTTCCCCACCTGATAAATATTTATATCTAGTGATGAAACCATACAAAACGTAACCTTGTTACCCTCAACAAAATAAAATCTCTAATGGACCAGGTAACAATAACAAACTCGTTCATATTCCACTTGAAGAGCTTGCCCTATAAAGCAAAGATAGCACAGATTGCCTAGATATCATGGCAGTCGCTTGTAATGGTAATTAACTGCATGTCTGCAAGCCTTCTTCTTTGAATGAAAGGGAGCCTGTTACAGTCCATAGTTTTTCAATTTGCTAATTAAAATACAAAACAATAGCTAAGCCGTCTATATGCAGCGTTACTACAGCCATTGTCCTAAGAAAGTTGATCATATTTTTAATTGTGACCTACTTTTAAGCTTGCTTGCACCACATATTTCTAACACGCTTAGCGCTAAACGTATTTAAAACATCTTCCTGTTTCTGTCAATTGTCAATTGGTTGAAGATGACACAGACAGAAAGATCTTATAGATACTACTTCTAGTGTTAAACGCATTTCATGATTAGTGGTGCAAACGGGTCTTAGTAAATAGTATATACGAGGGAGTAATGCTAAATCACTTCTGCTCCTTACCTTATTGATGGGTGAGTGCAGTACTGTATAAGAATCTAATTAGATACGTAATTTGGTAAACCTACTACAAAATTTCTTAATAAAGTTCTGATATCAACTTTCAAACTGGCAACGACAGGATAGAAATTGGCCTTTATTGAGAAGTACACAATCAACAACAGCTAAGAATAACAAAATTTAAGACGCAGATAATTAAAAGAAAATTCACAAAGAGGCACCAAAGGAAATAATATTATTGTATGTTTTAAAGTCAAAGGCTTAGTGGAGAAAAACAGCGGTATTCATGGAGAAAGAAGTATTTTCTGAAAAGGCTTTCAACTCGCCACAGACAGCGAATGGTCTTTTAAAAGTTTTATTGTAACTCAAGATTGTATGAAAAGACTTTGCTCTTGTTGAATACGGTATTTGACTTGAGATTTGCTTGAATAGTTAAAGCAACGTTGCTATGTTACATAAAAATTGGTTTTCGGACCTTTATCTCTAATATTTTCATATCAATACGTAGTTCTGATATTAATGTTACTTTTATAGATGACGAACAGTCAATATTAAACAAGTAAGCAGACTAACAATAAATTAATATGTACGAATGCAAAAGAAAATTAAAATACAGTAAAAGCGAGAAACAAATTAAACAACAAACAAAATCCCTGCTAATTAGAGAATGAAATAAAAACCGTGGAGTGTTGATTACATTCATAACAGGTTTTTATCCAGCTTTAGATGAAAGTCTCGACTGGAGAAAGTTCGCAGTTATTTACTTAGTAAATAATGAAGTGCACACCGGAATGCAGATAGCTGTAATGTATGCAAGTATGTAGAGCAAACAAATAGGAATAATTATGAAGACAAATACAAAGTAAGTTGCATATACTCGTATACAGACCGCAAATAAAATGACAAAAAACTTTTAAGAAAGTATACTATTGACTGTTGCTACTTAGGTTTAAAAAAAATCATCTAAATACTTAAATATGAAACTAGACATACCTACCCGACTTGTCAAAAGATTTTTTTTTGTCACCCTAATAATATCTCATCGGACTTTTGCAAGGTATAAGAGAAGATATAAGTCGTTGACCCAATATTATTATAAACAAAGAGGGCTTGATAATATCCCGTACTCGAGCAATTTCAACATTTTTATTGGAAAAATAAGTACCAGTAAAGAAGTAACTGATCATTATTTAGATAATTACATTCCAATGATTTCATAACTTAATGCGGTTCGAGTAACACGTTATTGATATAAAATTTTATTACATTTCGTAATTTTCATCAAGATTTATTTATTATTCGTTTAAAAGAAATAAGTATTTCATGTTAGTGTTTCTCGTATTATGTATGATATAATGAACGTTACGTTAAATTCCATTGTATTCCCGTTTCATATATTTTATACCATTTTTTTGTAGACAATGAATATTTTGGTTTTGCTTTTAGACCTTATAGTTTCTTAACCACCGAATTTACAATCCCTTAACTTACTTAATCCAGGTGTGCCTTTATGCGAGGTACTAAATTTTTTACGCCATATTTCTAAAAATCCTCTAACAAAAATACAAATTTGTGCTAAAACATTATAATAAAATTTACATTTGCCTCACTGGAACAGGGTCAAATAGGATTACAAGCAAAATTGTTTTCAAATCTACCCGTCCTTCCCCCTATGATTGATATGACCCACTCAATATCTCATTTATCAAACCGGGTTGAGAATTCGCTTATAAAATTTTGTACGGACGCTTACCTATAAAATAAATCTAATCATTTTTCCCACAAAATGATAATGTTAGGTTGTTAATTTAGCAAGTTCATACATTACGAGATTAAGTTAAAGCGGTTTTTTGTCAGGTGAAGGGGTTTTATGAAAATTGTGTGCACTTGCAGGTTTTTATAAACCTACCTATTACCTATAAGATTTGTTGGATATGCCTTTTTTTTTGGGTGGGATGTCATCAAAAAATGACTTCTTCCGCTCCCGAGCGGGATGGTGTGTCAGACTTTTACTGAATAAAACCACCCACGTTCCTTCAGTTGCCTGTGCGCCAGGGCCACGGTGACTCTTTCGAACAACCCGCGACCCCGGCAGGCATCGGCCCTATCGGACTCCGTCAATTTATGCTGACATCTCTTTGAGGCGCACGTGGAACACAACGTGCCGTCGACTCGGGCCTGGTCCTTACCGGATGGCGAACTGCCCATTGTTGGATTTACTAGTCAACTAAATGTTGCCCGCGACTTCGTCTGTGATCTAGGATAAAAAGCCTATGTCCTAAGGAAAATGGAGAAATTTCCCAGGCTATCTACATATCAAACACAAAGGTTTAGGCCTGAGAAGCTAACAGACAGACAGACAGAATTACTTTCGCATTTATAATATGAGTGTGGATTTTAGTCTGAGTGATCAGTAAATAATGGTAGACCTAAGAGTTCTGTTGGAGATTCAAACTAATCACTAACTAACTAACTCCTAACTAATAATAACTGTTCATAACAATGGAATATTAGTAACTGACTTCGTAAATCAAAAACTGTCTATATTAGAATAAATCTGCAAAAACAGCTAGAATGCGTAAAAAACTAAGTAATTACAATTATGCCAAGCAAAAAAATCACGAAAACCGTTAAAACTCTGTTTTCAAATCCATATCAAAAATTCAACTATTTGCACTTTAAATGGACCGAACGAGATAATTTAATTAGTAACATTTTTAGGCGCCGTTGGTTTTTCATACAAAAGACTTTCCCTGAATTTAATAAGTCTGATGTTTTATTCAGTTTCCTGTAAAAAAACCTGCAATTGTTTCACATTAAAGATGAAAAACGTGTAACGCTTAGCTCTTTTTTTTTCCTTTCAGTATTCAAACTGAATTAAAGTGGAGAGAATAATTTTGTAATGGCACGCAAAGTGATGTTTACCTATACGTTCTATATTTAGGGTTCCATACCCAAAGGGGAACAAAGCAACTGTTACTTAATACCCTAGGCATTTTCTCTGCCGGTATGTCTCCCTGTCTGCTAGCCGCGTCTTCTGTCCAGCTAAACACAAGGATGTGGTAAAGGGTGGGTGTTTTAGGAGACTCTTTAAATATAATTTTGACGTGCGAAATAAAATTTTTTTTCAGCGACTTTCAGATAAATTTAAACGATTTTGATTTTTTTTTATCATTTCATCGGCTACAACTTTTTAGACGTAACGTAGTCACAGAATGTGTGATACTGGCCATAGTATCATTTCAAATAAAACTAAGGTAAACTATAAAATTGGCGGTACTGGGACCCTTAGTGCTCGAATCGCACTAAACGGGTTTTTAATTACTGACTGATGTTTGCACAATTTGCTCATGTTTCTCTTACCCATTCGACTTAGCTACAATGACTAAGGTCACGTCAATACTGCAACGGGAAAAGTTCGTGCTTCAAAACTCAAGCCATTAGTGTTTCTTCGTAAATGATAAATGCTACTATGAACTTTACCAGATGCCACTGAAAACGATTGATCTGTGTCTCGAACAAACCAAGTAGCATTATCTATATAGGTTTCTAGAAGTCACTGTTCTGTGTTTCAAATGTTTGTGTCGACCTATCAATCTGTCTAGCCTTATCCCAACTAAATTGGGATCGGCTTCTGGTCTAACCGGATGTAGCTGAATACCAGTATTTTACATGGAGCGACTGCCTGTCTGACCTCCACACAACACGTTACCCCTTGGTAAGACTGGTTGTCTTTTTGGGCTTCTGACTACCCGTATGTAACTAAAAAAAAAAGAAACTATATAAGTAGAAGTGGTCTCTGTGAAAGAGCTCGTGCAGGGAATTACTACCTAGAGTCATAAAAAAACGCTTTTTTTCTGAGATGAAAATGAAACATGGAAAAAAGCAGTGTTTTTCTGGAGTAAGTTTTTTGGTGTGTGGAGCAAGTAAGTGAGTTCGTATATTTGGGGAGTCTATTTACAAGGGATGGAAAGATTGATGGAGATGTGGAAAGAAGGGTAAATACGGGAAATAAAGTGAATGGTGCTACACATGCAATTGTAACCAACCAGTTGATGTCCAAAAAAGCACGACTGGCTGTTCACAATGGTGTGCTGGTGCCTACGCTTATGTATGGAAGTGAGTGTTGGGTGTGGCAAAAGAAGAATAAATGCTGAAAGAAATAAATGAAAAGAATGAAAGTAGAATAAATGCTGTGGAAATGCGTTCCTTGCGAAGCATGTGTGGTGTCACTATGAATGATAGACTGAAGAATGATGTGATAATGCAACGGTGCGGTTTAAAGGAAGATGTAGTGACAAAAATTGAAAAGAGTATGCTAAGATGGTTTGGTCATGTTGAGAGGATGAATGACGGGCGATTAACAAAATATATTTACAAGGCAGATGTGAGTGGAAACGCCGGGAGGGGACGCCCTAGGAAGACATATAGTGACCTTATTGGTGATGTTCTTCAGAAAGGTCAGGTGCATAGTACTCACAACCGGCGTGCGTGTATGACCAGATGTATGAACGTAAACGAGGCAAAAGGAGTATGTATGGATCGTAGCAGGTGGCGTTCTGTAGTTTCTGCCTACCCCCATGGGAAGAAGGCGTGAGTTTATGTATGTATGTATGTAAGTTTTTTTTCAAGAGTATGAAAATTATAACATGTTAAGGTGGTTATCGTTTAATAAGAGTTGATATATATATTTTTTTCTTTATTAAGGAAATACCATTAATTGTTATAGTTGTTGATTCAGAATCAGATAAAACTAATAAAAACACTGAACATGTCAATTATTCCGATGTCGATAAAACAAGCGTAGCTACTGATACTGGTGCAGATGATTGTAGCACTGATGAAAATTTAAGTATTTTTAAGTTCATAATAATAAGTACCTGTAGAATTTCAAATTTCATTCATTTAAACATAATTTGAATTTAATTTAAAATAAAAACAATCACATTTATTGGTTTAATCCATTTTAGTTATTATATCTCACTTTTTCAACAAAAAAAACCGACGGTATCAAGTTCTTTTTAATGTTTTTTTCAAGATGGTAAAAAAGTTATTTTTTTCAATTTACGTCTTTAGTACTACCACCATGTATTTTTCTGCTGCGAAACAGCGTTGTTGTGTTTCGGGTTGTGCAGGGTATTGTTACGGGTATAAAAACTGTCACAAAAGATATTTTAGCTTTGTCTCTGCGATGGCTGTAGTATTGCACATTTCCACAGGCGTCGGTAATGATAAATGATAAATGATAAATGATTTTATTTTTGTAAGTAGGTTTGTACAAACACTTTTACATGTCAATCATATATTTTAACTAGATGAGGTCGGCGTTTCCTATCTGACTACGCTGAGAAGAAAGGCCGAAACAAACTCAGAGGTCACATTCTCTTTTAAAGTCCAGACATAATCTTGGTCAGATCATGTGAAGACCATGTAGATTGGTATCTGAAATGGTCTTTTGAGGAAATAACCACACGGATTGAGTGGACCTGTCCAGTCAGTGCACGCATTTGTCAGTAATCACTTAACATCAGGGAGACATTTGGGTTGTATGTTATCCTGTAACATGAAATAGGTCAACGACTCTCTTAGTTGTCGGTCTTAAGAAAACAATAGCTCATCAAAACTTTGACCACTTAACAACCTCATAGGTAGAATCTGCTTTGCAGCCATTAGCCACGTGTGCCCTCTGCATATTGGGTCTAAATTAAGTATCCGCATGCATAGTTCCTATCGTTCCCATGCACCATAGCAGCTGCATGTTGCAATAACGATCTGTTAAGTGTCCATAAATATAAACGACAAACTGACCCGACATACGTTGTCCTGTCTTAACTATGAATGTCATATGTCGTTTAGTTTTGACTATTGACTAAAACTAAAACTATCGACTCATTTATCAACCGATCCATCTGTGTTAAACGATATTTGCAGCGCGCATTCTGTCAATCGCTGACAGTTATGTAAAATTAATATTGGCGTTAAGTTTTCTTAAATTTTGTAACGTTCCGATCCACTTCCTTATTTTTTTATTTCATAAGATCCTTCTCCTGACAATAACGAACAGAACAAAAAAAATATTGTGAAATCGGTCCAGCCGTTCACGCGTGATGCCGTGACCAAGGGAAATAGGGATTAATTTTTATATATAAAGTATATAGATTGCTATAACACGTAATAAATTTTTCACGCGAGTTTTAAGTCGACTGTCTATTGCTACATAGGATGTGTACGTAGAGGTTTCCCAGGTTAGAAGCGCGTTTCATTTGTTTGCCAGCCAGACATTCGTGCGTAGCGTGACCGTGGGTCGCAGTGAACGATCCCGACAACATTTTCATACAAAGCGTAAAATACTTGTGCGTACCTTAGCCATGGATTGCTGTGGAGCAGCGACTTAGTTTGCGTGAGGTATTAAGCACATGTTATCAGAATTGTTGTCTTCCCACGTGTATTTTTCTTTTCATAATACTTCGGTTCTTATTGATCTTCTTAAAATATCGGGTTTTTGTTCCGCGGTATAGTATCGTCAAAAAAGCCCTGGAATTTTTGAATTGGATATTACAAATTTTATAATTTCGAACATAGTATAGATTCTGTTATATTCTTTATTTTCAGTTTGTTACCAATCATTCTGGTGTATTTTTATTAGGCGTCAATTTAATTCATGATTGGCGTCGTTTCATGATTATTAGAATTTCGAAAAGGCCAGCACTGATCAATGTATTGAGAATTGGTAACAGGAAGCAAAGCTAGTATCTACCTAAAAAACTAGGTAGCTTAAAATAACACTTTTGTGTAACTTGAGTAACACAAAAGCCAATAAACATCAAAAAATATGTTCGATATTATAAGAATAATCGACGACCATTCCCACATAATCCTATTCCAATTATATTGATACACCATATTATTATCGTTCACAGCGCGCACACAAACATTATCCTAAAATTAATCTAACCTTATTTATTGCGGAGTAAAAGCGGATGAAAACCCATCATTATATGCGTGACTGGATACATTTGCATCGCACGCTACCACAACGTTACCACAGACTAGTTCCTACAGAAGGCCAGCTCCATACAACGAGCTAATACACATTCACACATAGACACGCCTCACGTACAGTGAGTACAAGTAGGGTTGCCATTTTTTTTACAAAACAATGAAAACTGACCAGTAAAAGCTCAGTTTTTTTTTTAAGAGACCTAGTGTAGCGCTTTTGCGAAACTAAGCAACTTATTAGTTTCGCGTCGTTTTTTTAATGTTACGAAACATTAATAAAACAACGATGGCATCACCACATGCAGTGACGCTCAATTTGGATTATTCAATAAAAGCGTATAACTGGATATAGTTGTCAAAAACAATATTTTTGATACTCTATGTATTGGTTATTGAACAGTATTCAATAGGTATACTTTAAGGGGACAATAAGTAATTTTTGTGTTTTAACAGTTTGTTGGCATCCTTAGTAGAAGCACATTCGCGACTGGCATTCGCCGAGATCGCCGTACGTAGACGTCTATATGTGTATGTATGAGTGCGCCTATTTTTGCTCGTTGTATGAACTCAATCTTCTGCACGTAATCTGTGGCGTAAAGTTATTTGACGTTTTTATGGTTCAAATCGTGTTTAATAATCGTATCGGTGTTATTGCTGGCTGATATAGTGATTTGTATAATATTATGTTGATCATCAGAGTTTCAGTATGTGTTTATTGTTTTAGCAGATTTTTTTATAATTTGTGGGTATTTTTTTATTGAGGTAGTTTTATATGAACTTTTTCTTTTCTTAGCTGAATAAGTTTCGGTATTTGTAGGAAGATTTGTTTAAGATTCATGCAATAAAGCCACAACAACGCCTACTAAATACCCTACCCATAAAACCCATTATCCTATAATATATATATATATAGATATGACGGAGAAGGTACGTCTTTCTCGTTATTATCAGCCATATTTTAACAACTGTGGACGTACTATGGGTAATGTTGGTTATTGCGCAATAGAAAAACCGTTTGCTGTTCAAATCAAATTATAATGTACGATAAAATTAATTACACTAGCGAATCACACACTGTAGGTACACGACACAACTATACGGAACGCGCGACAGTTTCTAAACGTGTTCACTGCTTAACCGCCAACAACAAACTCTGCTGTACTCTGGTCAAGCGCGTTATACACTCTGTCCAGCGCCACCTGGTGGCACCGGCGGCGGCCCATTAGTCAAGTCAAACGATTGATTTAACGTATTTCCGACATATATTATTTTACTACCCTTAAAAGCCATTACTGCCCGTTGATGTTTATTCCTTGCGTAAAGTTAAGCCTATTTTCATTTCGTCTTTACTGTAGGTATATCTCTAAAAACAACAGAGCATTGACTCTAAAATACCCCTTCACACTTTGATAAATCTCTATGTTTATTCGTTCCAAGAGTTTTTATCGAGATTTCCTTATCGAAAGGGTTGGAAGGACAGTGTCCTCCATAATGGATGAATCCGACGATTTCTTTGGAAAAACGGAAGATAAAATTGACAGTAAAATATTAGAGGAAACGTTTTGCGTATGGTTTCTATTCATAATGAATGCAAATTTCAAGGGGTAGAGGAAAATGTTTATGAGATGGCCAACATATTATTGATAGAATATAATTGTATTTTTACTCCTCTTGCTCAAAAAGTCCGACATTGTAGCGTACCAGAGCGGGGATAAAATAGCATATTTTCGTCTAAGGGAAAATGTTTTTTTTAAATTGTCTGTTAGCAACGAGCCTACAAAACCGAAAAAGTCTTATTCATAAGTAGAATCATCATAAATGAAGACTGAACTTATTACTGTTTCATGAATGAAAATCATTTTGAAAATGGAATTAAAAGCGGCGATCTCTTCGGTAAAATGCGTGCATTGCGTTACGGCTACAGAAGAAAATTAAAAGAAAGTAAACTTTTAAATATTCTATCGGATTATTTTATTTTCTCGCAATCGTAGTGAAAAGAAGAGTGTAACGCGTAACACGGCGCTAAAAAGCTATTATAACTCGGTTTCTATTTACTCCCTCGCTAAAGCGCCAGAGTAAAACTACCTTCTATATAATGGGTCATTTTACCCCCTGGTATATCAATGTACTATTTCTGGGTGATGTTTTCAGATTATCTACACCAAGCTACTAGTGAAAATAATTAAATCACTACACCAAATAAAATAAAAACACTATAGCTACCTGCCTCACTGGTCTAGTGGTTGCAAGCGCTACTGCTGAGCATGAGGTCCTAGAGTTGATTCCCCGGTCGGGCAAAGTGTCATTGGGTTTTCCCATCTCGAATTTATCAGTAGCAGCCGGAGTCTGGAATTATGCCCGTTTGATGGCACTAGACTCGCCTTTTACTACATGATACTTAAACATAACTGGCGAAATGTAGTTTACTATAGCTGTAACTCTGCCTTACCCTTCGGGTAATACAGGCGTGATGTTATGTTATACAGCTACCTATAGGTATGTACTGCAAAAGACAAATGAATTTGGGATGACGGCTTTATCCTGTGTTAAAACTAGATTTTCAAATTTCAAGTCTGAATATGTGCCCAGATAAGCATAAAATAAACAAACGAACATATAAAAGGACTCAATATTGATATACCCTCGCTTTGGCTTTCCTTCCCTAGCTTTCCCTAGCGTGAAAGACTTCTGTTTGTACAACTTTATGTATTTGTAATAGCTATGGCACCCGTCCTACCGCCGGCGATTCACGAGATACGAGTAGAGCTAGCAACTAAAAACGAGTTGGCGAGCCACGAACACTGTACGCGTATGTGGTGACAGCAGTGGTGGCCCAGTGGTAACGACTGCGGCTCACCAGTTCTAGTTCGTAGGACTGAACCCTGACAGGCGCTTTACTTTGTATAAATTATTTCATCACCACTGCTCTCAAAAACGGTGAAGGAAAACATCGTGAGGAAACCGACATGACCTAGAACCAAAAAATCGAAGACGTGTGACATCTACCAACGGGCTATGGACTTAGGTAGTGGATTTCGACCCACACCCTCTCACAGAGAGGAGGCCTGTTTCCTAGCAATGGGGACATTACAGGGTGATTATGTTATGCGTACGTAGGTACCGAGCGTGAGTCTCTCAGCGAATGTTCTTTAGGTGACCGTCGCTGAGCGAGATCTCATTCTCTTTGATAGCTCTAGTCGCTGCGGCAAACGAGTGCTCGCCGACGGTGTGAACAGTCATCGATCAACTATTAATACTTTTGCGTATCTCTTTTACTTACACGGGACCTGCAATCTTTTGTGCGTTTCTTGAGCGAGAAAATCATTGATCGCTACTCGCTTTCTCGTCGGTGGTAGGACAGGTTCCTTATATATTTGTAATAACTACCAGCTATCCCTGTAACATGAAACAGTTTTTATTTATTGGACCCTTTCTGAATAAACATTGAGTAAACAGTTCCTTTTGTGTATGATGTTGTTTTCTTAGATAAGTCTTTCTTTGCGGCCTTCATATTTTCTTATTGATGGCAAAGCCAAATTCTTAAGTAGGTGGTGCACGTTTATATAAATTACAAGAAGAAGAAGAGGAAGATTTTACAGTAACAAATGTGTATCTTATAACTTATTGAGTTGAATGTTCTTCATTGACATTGAAGAACTTAATAAATTAACACAGAAAAACAGAAATCTCTCCAATTCAGAAATCTTCATAAAACATATTCTAACAATGGATCAAAATCCATAGTACAGAGTGCCACACGTCTGTGGTAACGGAACCAGTACAAGCTGACCTCGCCTTCCTTTGAAACTCCGTACTACGCTAGGTCAGCTCAAGGTCAAAGTGTTAGCAGCGACGTGCGGTCGACTGTGCACAGTTTTGTTTTGACTATCACTGAACAAACGGTTCATTAAAGTCTAGGGCACCTCGCATTATGGTTAAAACCATCGAGCCTGTTTTTGAAATAAGAACCTAACAAAAATCGAAAAACAGCTCCTTTTACAAAACTGACAACTTATTCCGGTCCCAGGTTGTCAATTTTGTATTAAGAACTTTTCTAAAGTTTGAAATACAAAAACTGGCTCGAAGGTTTAGGCCATAAGACAGAGAGAGTCGCGGCTAAAGTTTATTCTTAACCATTACTCACAAAGATAGATATTTTACTTTAGTAAAAGCCATCTCATAATTTCATCCACTTAGGTAATCGTGTACGAATACCATTATCTTGAAACCCGTAATACTTTTAACTCAACCCAGTGATTACACTCCGCGGGGTTGAAAATATTTCTTCGGGAAATCATTTCATTCCTCGAGTTGTTCATCAACAAATTAAATTCGACAGTCATCGAAGTCCAGAATTAAAGAGATTCGAATTCAATTTCTATTCACTCCAGTAACCAGGTCAATGGAAATAAGAGATTCTAGGACAGAAATGGATAATAATGGTGAAAGAAAAAAGCCCTTTACAAATAAGAGAATCGCCGTATAAACAAATCTGGTCTTGTTTTGACAACAGGTACAAATGTTTGAAATTCGTAGAAGAGATTGGAAGACTGATGGTGTATTTATATACTTACCCTTGTAAATGAAAAATGTCCTTTGTATATTGTGTAGTATATATTTGTCTACGAAAGGGTTCATAACTTTAGCAAAGGAGGTCTAATACGTTTTATGTATGTATTTATTATTTATGTAAATGGTACGCCACTGACTACCTGCACTATTGCCTCTCCTTTAACCCTTCCAAAGGTTGTCTATAAAAGATCGCTTTTAGTGATAAGCCCGCCCATTGTGTCACCCTATGTAAAATTTCTACATTTATATCTGTAATTTTTACGGTGTGTATTCTATTCTATAATTGAAAACGGTAATTTTTGAATTCTCTTTATTAAAGTGCCGCTAGAAGTGGTACCTAACAAAAACATCTCATCCCATTTTCTCTCAGTAGTGCCGTAAAACATACATTTAATGTCTTCTATATTTGTTATTAAATTTAATAATAACAGGCGCACAGGTTGTTCGAAGGTTAAGCTACGTTTGCTGCGGTCGGTTCGTGGATGGGTAACCATTCATTACATATCGAAACCGCTCCGTGCCTCGGAAAGCACTTTAAGATTCTGGCTGTCATTCGTAGATCTTTGACAGTCATTACGGGTAGTCAAAAGCCCAGAAGTCTGAGAACCAGTCTTATCAAGGAGTATCGTGTTACCCAGTGACTGGGTTGTGGAGGTCAGATAGGCAGTCGCTCCATGTAAAATACTGGTATTCAGCTGTATTTGGTTATACTAGAACCCGACCTCATCACAGTTGGGAACAGGCTAGGCAGATTGATTACCAATCACTTATCATGATCATTCTGAGGTATATGATTACCAGACGAGGCAAATGGACTATAATATGATATATATGGTCCGTGTGCCTCGTCTACATTATAATCTATACATACATACAAATAAATAAAATTGGAGTGTCTTTTTGTAATAGTAAAATAACCGCTTTTTACTAAATGCATAAGGATGTATACACGGTACATATACCAAAATAACAATTAAACTAAAAATGCAAAAACGAAAAAAAAATACTAAATGGAGAAATATGTACAAAAACAAAATATCGATTCACAAAATAGAAGAATTTCATTAAAATTAGCATAGGTTATACCAGTAATACAGAATTAATAACTTATCTTAAAGTCTGCGAACTGATTAATAACTTTTTTGTTAAATTCCACGCGGACGAAGCCGCGGGCAGCAGCTAGTGTATCATAATAATGGTAAAAAGTATTAAAAAGAATTACAATAATCCTACCACCAAGCAACACGTACTTTCTCATAATCTTGTGCACCTAAAATAAACTGCCTTCACGTTAGTTATACCCCCATTACTCTTCGCTCATAAACTACTATAATGTATGCCAGACGACCAAATCGTCGGTCGAGGCTAAACTGCGGTATCAGATCTTGGCTCTTGAACACTGTTTTATGGCGGTGTTAATGACTTTTGCAAGTTTACTGTTGTTTTCTTGATGCATGTAGATGGTGGAAAGGTGGGAGACGTAATTGATTTGTTGGAATAATAAGGGAATGAAATTGATTATATCCGATGACCAGCGATCACTATTGATTAGAGATTGATACCGATGACTGATTGGACTGGATTGGATTATTGTTAAAGACGTTCATATAATTATAATATTAGATTTACTAGTAACCTTAATGTAATACTTGATATGACAGTTGTTAAAACACTCAATGTTAATTTAGCATGTAACTTAGCTATAAAAGTAAAAAGACAAATTTTAACATAAAAAAAATGATGAGGCTGTAAAACCATTTGGCTTCATTTATGTAACAAAAAAGAACGCATTTATCTAAAGCAGCGAAGATACCCCTTAAAAGTAAGAGCCAACGTTTTCCAAACGGTATATTTTTCACTGAAAACTCACTTATCAGGCCTAATGTCCTAATTTAAAATATTTTCGCCTCCCAAGCGTTCTTAATGGATTAAAAAGGTAAAACTCCTCAAAATTCCGTTGGCAAGTGGAATTCCGCACAATTTTGTCGTCCGTCTCTTCTTTATTATTGTTCATTTCATCAAATACCTCCCTGCCTACCCCCGTTTATTACCTCAGAGAGTTTTCATTTAGACTGATTTCCTTTTTTTTCTTACTTACCAAGCTTCGCGGGATTTTTGTATTAAGTTTGAGATTTGAATGTTAAGGAGCCAAATTGCGCACCATGTGTTTCTAGAAGATTTTTATATAGTCCAATGAGTTTTGATTTTACAATTCCTTCTTTTACAACATGGTTCGTTAAATTGAAAATGCGAGGTACTCTGAAAGTTTCACTAATTATTTTTCTAACGTAGAGAAAAAAACGCTTCGAACTTTTGATGTAAAGATATTTTTAATGAACAAGTCATTAATGTAATACGGTTTCCAGTAAAGCTTTCGCACTAACGAGGTTGCAGAGGGTACTTTGCAATCATTCTGATTAGTTTTCCATATTCCTAAAAGCCTATAATCCATGTACTAAGTGGGTAAATCGTTGAAAAGCGTTACTTAAAATATTTCCACCAATATTATCTTTATTATGAACTTTATTCTCGACACAAAGCCCAAACTACTTCTCTCCGAAAATATCCCAAGTACGGTATATAACTTCGATATTTCACGACTCGATACGTCAGCTACATAATTGGTAACAGCCCTTACTTAATTAACTTGCTACAATTAATTGTTATATTAATACGCTTGTTGGAAATCTATTAACGTATAGCCACTTCAGTATTATTAATAGGATTTAGAATGTTACATTGTTTATTCGCAATAGAACATGCATTAGTATTTGAAAATAAGCAGTGAACATTAAAATTTGCAGTAATATGAAACAGCATGATTTTTTATCTTGAAGCTAGTAACAAATCTATAATAGAACTGATTTTTAACTTCATTTAGTAGTGTATATGATGACAAAGTTAAGCAAAAGACAGCTACGCTGCTGATGATCGTTATAGGACCCCATAAATAGTGTTAGGTAAAAGTTGTTCGGCGAATTTGGCTGAAATTTGGTACAATATTGCCTATAACATTGAAAGTCTATATGGGCACAAACAAAAGAATGGCCTGATGGATCGGTGTGATTTCTTTTTGTTTATCTTTCAGCAGTAACTATAAAATAAAATCACCTTCCTGACTTCAACAGAAAAATGGTTATATCTCTAAAACTGCCATTTTTTTTTGCGTCCGTACAGACTTTCAGTCAACATGTTACATGCTATATTCTCCCAAAATTTCAGCCAAATTAACCGAACAGTTTTTTCCAAACATTTTGTGCGGGTTCATTTATAATGACCACATAGAACTATAGTCACTTCATGGAAATCAGATGGATATGTCTCAACACTACCTACGGGGTAATTGCATAACACACTAACAATTGTAATGCCTTTCATTTTGATAATTCTACAAAATTCATTGCATTAGTTACGTTGTCGAGTAGACGAATTTTTCTATGGATTAGGAATTTCTTTCAAAATCTTTCGGATTATAAAATACACTGTCATACGCAATTGGGGTGGGGTCATTTTCAAACTAAACTTAGTTCTTTTTATAACCTGTTCTCTGTCTCAGCTTATATACTTGGCACACCTATTTAATTCTCAAGTTATAATCTAACAGCAGAAGTAATCATTACAGTAACAAAACCATTAAAAAGTTATTAAAACTTATGTTGTCTAAAAGCCACTTACGAGTCTCGATTTTCCATTGGGTTCTAAATCAGACCCGCATTAGGTGCTCCCGTCGTTAAACTTCGCAGACACGTTTCAACCTAGGCATACGGGTAGCTACAATGCCCTTTACTCTTATGAGTAATAC
The DNA here is from genome assembly GCA_916610205.1 of Griposia aprilina. Taxonomy (NCBI): domain Eukaryota; kingdom Metazoa; phylum Arthropoda; class Insecta; order Lepidoptera; family Noctuidae; genus Griposia; species Griposia aprilina. The sequence goes on along the minus strand of OU744305.1, from coordinate 7,170,153 downwards.
CAGTCGGTATGCATTTAAGCGGAAATTGCGGGGTTATTTTCAAAATAAATAGCGTAGAGTCATCTCAATTACCTCCTTCCCTTTTTGTGTATATATATAGTATATGTATAATGTAGATATATATTATAGTAAATATGTATGTATGTGTATTATAAGTTGATATTCTGTTTAGGTACTTGTATACCTATTTTATTTATAAATACTTATGTTATTTTTTTTTATTTTTTTATTATTATTAGTAACGTCTGTTATATAGAGCACCTGCCATCTTATCTCTTCACCACCCTTGGTTGACTGGTAGAGAATGCCTTTGTATACTATTGTGTGCGAGAAGTTTTAATACTAATAATAAATAAATAAATGTTATTTAAACACTACGTATTCAGGACATTTTGACTATCCTAGGTTCGACCTGGCGCTGTCTCTGCTAAAAGTATTTGAAGTTTACTCTGGACAGTCTAAATGAAATTCAGTTCTAGACTTACAGGCACCAGTAGTATACACTTGATAGTACGGATTCTTATTTCAACTCCTTATTTATGGCTTTTGTGGATAGGATTTTGATTCCGATTTGTTACAGTAGTAATGGCAATCATGTCATTTAGTCTAAATAGGCTTTTATTTTTATACAGATTCTTTTATATTTTGTGAATGTGAGAACGTTGTAGACCTAACTTGTAGACTAGATTTGTGGACCTTTTTATATTTTGTTAAGTACATGTTACTTGTTGACAGGCCTACACTGTCCTCCCATATCTATGAACACTGTAATTGGAAACATTGTAAAAGCCCCTTATTTTTAAAAGAGTTTCTTGCCGGCTCTTCTCCATAGGAAACAACCAACTGGAACCGTGCACCTAGCTTCTGACGTTTCATAAGTGCCCATGTTGGTTTATGTGAAATAAAATATTTTGATTTTGATTTAGAGTAAGGAGTCTTAAACTTTGAAACCCACACAGATAGCAATACTCTTTTAACCCGACTACGGTGGAGCCCAAGAATAGGGTAATGCTTTTAGATTGACTCCCACTGCCTATTAAGACAGTGTGGCCCCTTTCAATCTTGTTAAATTCCTTATTAATAGATTGATGTTGTTTGTGTGCGTTAGTCCAGCGGCGAATGTACTGAATCAAGAATCTATCTGTTATACAATATCTATGTAAATATGAATATATAAACTCTCGCCTTCTTCCTATCGGTGTAGGCTTAAACTACAGAACGCTACCAGCTACGATCCTTACATACTCCATTTCCTTCGTTTACGTTCATACATCTAGTCAAACACGCACGCCGATAGCGAGTACTACGCACCTGACCTTTCTGAAGAACAACACCAATAAGGTCACTACATGTCCTTCTAATACCTACACGTGTAGTATTAACTTCTTCCATCAGCAAAACATCTTTAGAATCGATATCAAAACTATGTCAATCGTCTGTTTACCTTGAAAGTCTTCGAGAAAAGTCTGACCATGGCTATCGCAGACAGTTTTCACAAAAGTTTCGTTTCGCCAATTCCAGAGCGGGACACCAAAACGTGGCTAAAGCAAAGATTTATTCATGTTTCGGTGACAAAAAAACGTTCGTAATCTTTCAAAAGCGGGTCAGCAATCAATCCTCGCTCCCGTAGTGTCCCCATTGTACCCTTCCAGACCGTTGGCATATCTCATAAATCCCCAGTACTCCCCACATAACAATAGGAACATTCCGCCCTTGAGGGGAAGGTCGGCTTAAATGGACCACTTCGTATATTTTTATTAAGGTCGAAATGATAGTTCTCTTGGGTTTTGTTTGTATGAATCTTTTGTATTCATTGTCTGTTCTTTAGTAAGTGAAATGGCGTGATGATATGATATGATATGTATATAATAGTGATAATCAAATTTCGAGTTCATAAAAAGAAAATTCATGAGTTTATTATTTTGGCTGATATTTCGACTTTGATCTTGAATATTTTTCTATGTTATACAGGCTGTCTCAAACGTAGTGGTCCAGAGGCAAATGGGCTAAAGAGGAGTAGACCACCTATAATGTAAAAAAATAAAATTTGGGATATTCTCAAAAGTTTAGAAAATTTCGCTCATTTTCGAGAAATTTTACACTGTCACTTTTATTTATCGACCATGTGAACAAAATTTTCGACGTAGCGTGTTCAAATCTGAAATACAAGATTATGTACTTATTTACGTTCAGTGTGGCTTGGCAACGCTTCAGATTTTTATTTATTTGTATTTACAAAAAAAATTAAAAAAAATATTTACTTCTTAATAACCATTACGTTTGAGACACCCTGTATAGCTCATATATTTTAAGGGAGAAACGAACACCCTGTCTCTACTGTACAGATTTAATACAGGGTTGTTTTAAACAGCTATTTCCTCCGTTTGAAAATTATCACGGACCGTAACTTGTACCCAAACCCCTGGAGCAAAATTCCTCATATAAAATGGCTAGGATTTCACACGTTATATCCATTTACTGAGAGTAACTACATAAACCTTCAAAATGTGCTAATCATTTTAATTACATAAACTTCTACAGCTGTAAATTGTAATTATGTAGAATTATTGTTTGCTTTAAAGGTTTAAGCAGAATTAAACATTAAGCAGGATTTGTGATTCTGTTGTGATTTTGAATTGTTTCGGCATATCTTCTCAGACATCGTCAGCAAAGAAATGCTGGTACATATCTAGTTTAAAATATCCTGTAATTGTCACAAAGATCTACTTTCAGGAAAAGGTAGGTAAATATGATATATATATTTTAATTCGGTATTCGTTGAAGCTTTGATTATCAAATCCCAACTATAAAATAAATCTCCTAGATATGGGATTACGTATTTTAAAAATAAATAAATTATTAACGGGCCTAACAAAAAAACTGATATTCATAAAATAAAAACTCTAATTATAACGGTGACCAATTCTAAAACACAGCACGATTTTTGTAAACAATAAGAAACACAACTCTCCCGTATCATAGAATTAATTAACTTTAATTACTATTTACTATACAAAACACGTAGCACCAGTATTGTGTATCACTTTAATTAAAACAATGATGTTCAATATAATAAACTGGCAATATTTCATAATTCATCCAATTTGTTGCGTCGCGTCGCTGCTATGCCACTGATCATTATAACATGTTCACGCTACGTTCCTTTTTTATTAAAGATGCTAATTTTAAAATGGATGTTGACTAATTCTGTATTCATGTTCTAAACTGTAATTACTTTCGTTCAATGCCTTTCATTTCATTAGATCATTTTTAATCATAAAAATGGTAATCAGCAGTTCCCACATATCACATTTGATTGCTAAATCAATGTCAATGTCATTCATCTACAGGCCCTCAGTGTATCGGATATCCAGTACATCATTATCTTCAGCTCAAATGACTTTCATCTCGTTTGTAACTTTTTACCTATAATATGTTTACTCCTGTATGCAGGGTCATATGGGTATCTACAGTTTTGAGCCGTCTGGGGTGGAAACGCTCGGATCACGGGGCCCGAGTACGCGTCTCCTTTATAAGGAAATTTCTCACCGACAGGTCGACACTTCTCGTGGCCAGAGGGCTGGCTCGTTCTTTGGCCAAACATTTAGCATTGCCATTCAACGTGGCAATGCTGCCAGTCTTCTGGGCACGTTTGCGGATGACTGCGATGCGACGAGTAAATCGACGCCTGAGTGACCAAAAAACAAAAGGATTTTTTGTATTTATTTGTTTCTACTAACACTAGATTCGTAAGTTTTACTGTACTAACATTCTATGGATTTCACGCCTGAGTGACCAAAAAACAAAAGGTTTTTTTTGTAGTTATTTATTTCTACTAACACTAGATTCGTAAGTTTTACTGTACTAACATTCTATGGATTTCACGCCTGAGTGACCAAAAAACAAAAGGATTTTTTGTATTTATTTATTTCTACTAACACTAGATTCGTAAGTTTTACTGCACTAACATTCTATGGATTTCACGCCTGAGTGACCAAAAAACAAAAGGATTTTATGTATTTATTTATTTCTACTAACACTAGATTCGTAAGTTTTACTGCACTAACATTCTATGGATTTCACGCCTGAGCGACGAAAAAACAAAAGGATTTTTTGTATTTATTTATTTCTACAAACACTAGATTTGTACGTTTTACTGCATTAACATTCTATGGATTTCACGCCAGAGTGACCAAAAAACAAAAGGATTTTTTGTATTTATTTATGGATTTCAAAGTTTGATTTTAATAAATATTTTTTTATTTGTAGGTATTCAGTTAGTTAGTCCTTCCATTTAGTACGTAGTGTAAATAGTTAGTTGCGTTAACTGTATCACCTGTATTAACTGTAATCATTTTAATGTTTATGAAAGGGTCAAATTAAATTACTTAGCGAAACTTGACAAAGTGGTTGGTTTCGATATCTAAACACAATAAAACGAAACAAAATATGATTTGGTGTTTTTTTTTTTTTGGAGGGTCAACGACCGCTGTTAGAGTAGTTACTTGAATTAGTACGAGTTGAGAAAATCAGTTCCTTTTTATCGGGTGTAAATATCGATATCCATCACATCTGTGAAGTTTAGCTAGCTAATAACATTTTACCCTGTATATAGGGTTTTTTTTTTGGTGGGAAATCATCAAATGACTTCTCCCGCTCCGGGCGGAGGGCGTGTCAGACTCTTAGTGACTAAAACCCACCCTAGTTACTTTAGTTGCCTGTTCGTGGCAGGCACATCGACGTGCAAACTGTAACCATGAATTCAGCATAATTATGATTCTTGACCTTTTTTTTTTTTTTCTTTTTTTGATTGGGGGCGTGTCAGACTCTTACTGACTAAAACCCACCCGTGTTCCTTCAGTTGCCTGTGCGGGTGGGTTTTAGTCAGTAAGACTCTGACACGAGCGGGAGAAGTCATTTCATGATTTCCCACCAGCGTAGAAATAGTACGCGAGTAATCAAAAAAAAAAAAGCTGTTTCATAGACAACTGCAATACCTACGCGGTCAAATGTATGGAACAGTTGTTTTTTTTTTAAATAACCGACTAAAAATGTTTCAGAATCATGTACTGAATCCTTGGAATAGGGTGCGCGTCGATGTTACGACAACAGAGTCACGACTCATATTTTATCGGTCTGACTTAATAAGTTTTTGCTGTATTGACCCTTATTCGTTTGACCCTTTGACAAATTGATAGCTGACAGGCTTAAGTGACGTATGGCTTTATGGATTAATTCAACATGTCCTGTCCAATATGTCATAGTATGTCATTTTGTATTAGGGGCCGGTCTCAGATAGAGGGCACAGCTGATACATCATCATTATTGTATTAGTTTGTAGGTCCGTCGTTTAAACAATGTGCCCCTTCATATAGACTTCTGTAGTGCACGAAATTAATTTCCATTATGACACATTGTGTATCAACCATGGTAATTACACGATACTTACCATGCTTGATACACGACACACACTACGATTGAATGTTCAGTACTTTTTTGTTATTTTGTTAAATATTGTTGTATTTCCCATCGTATTTATGAACCTAGATCATTTTCAGTTTATTTTATTTTGTAACTTAAATGTAATTCAACTGACGATATCTTATACTTCTTTAAACATTAAGTTCTTTGCTAGTGCTGTGCACTTCTGTAAGTGACGAATTCACTATACCCTAAACTGTATGTGATTTTCGTTTATGTATGTTTGAGTAAGTCGTTGAAGTGCTATAAAATAGAATAGACTTAAATACTCTTTATTATGTATACCATAAAAATTATTGATAACTGCCTCGTTGGTCTAGTGGTCGCAAGCACTACTGCTGAGCACGAGGTCCTGGGTTCGATTCCCGGGTCGGGCAAAGTGGTATCGGGTTTTTCCATCTCGAATTTCTCGGTAGCAGCCCGGAGTCTGGATTTGTGCCCGGTTCATGGCAATAGGCTCGCCCCCTATTACATGGAACTTAAGGGGCTTACAAGAGCTAAAGCGCAGTCACTGTCGGATTGCATAGAAAAGAAAGAGACGCGCGATGACACAACGCTGGTAATTTATTGCAAAATATGAAGCAATTATCGATTTACAAAAAATCTATTTATTGGACTAAAAAAATAAAACACTATTACGTTAGTATGTTCCTTGTAGAATAATCTGACAAAAAATCTGAACGTTTGCATGTATACTAGTATGGTTTTGAATCGTTATAAAAATTTTTTAGAGGTTTCTTCGTGATTTTTTCCTATCATATCAAGTTAATTGTATGTTTTCAATACACTATCTAAAAAGCAATAACCTGCAAAATATCATATATTTTTCTGATTTTGGCTACTGCAGTGGATCATATATTTTTAGGCATTATACATTTGCGTTTAGGTCATGTAGTCCCCTTAAACAGAACTGGCGAAATGTGGGTGTGCTATAGGTACACCTCTACCTAACCCTTCGGGGAATACAGGCGTGATGTTATGTATATAAAATTATAGATATAAATGTAGAAATTTTACATAGGGTGACACAATGAGCGGTCTTATCGCTAAAAGCGATCTTTTACAGACAACCTTTGGATGGATTAAAGGGAGAAGGAGAGACAATAATGCAGGTAGGCAGTGGTGTACTTTTTACATATACAACAAATAAATAAAACATATACTTAAACCACAACTAATACTACTACTTACTGGCCATATCAATAAATAAATTCTCAAATCGTGCTGTTCCTGTCATTTTAAAGTGACAAGTAGTGTCCGTACTTGTCAAATAGTGGAAAGAGCGTTTGAAAATTCGGGGGTGATAGATCTATTTGTAGGTTATTGCTTATCTAGAGATCACAGTAAAGTTTTCATTTTAATATAATTATTTTACTACACAGGCAGTAACTGTGCTATATCATCAGCCGAACACTTTTTTATATTGATGTTACTGAATGGTCAAACTCAAACTCAAACTCAAAGCATTTATTTCAAATAAACCAATTACAGGCACTTTTGAATTCTCAAAGGGTCAGTCAGTCAGAAAAATGAAGCTAGTTGCCCATTCCAAAGCGTAGTAGGTACCTATGGAGAAGAACGGGCAAGAAACTCCATGGACACTCTTTTAAATCAATATATAGTTACAAAAAACAAATTGTTTACATCATTCATGTTCAAATTAAAAATGTGAGAACGATGTAGTAAGACGTGCACGTTTAAAGTATCCGTAATAAAAAAGATAAAAAAACAATTCAAAAATTTAAATTAAAATAAGCCGTGGCAGCCAAGAGTTGACCAGTCCCTACTGACGGCGCCCGTTCACGAACATGACGCATGGATCAGCACCATTCAGCTCAACCATTTTGAAGGGAACTTAATGATCCAACACACACGCCACCACCAGCGAAACATTTGAGTGAGCATGACATACTCTCAGCCGCCAGGGCACATTCAAGTCAACGAAAGACGAGCCTAGTAAATGGTGGCTTTATAGTAGGTACGTTTATATCAAACAACATTAGGTACCTAATGTTGATGATGACGTCGTTATTTTTTTGTATTCAAAAGAAGATGGCGCCGTCAATAGGGACTGGTCATCTCTTGGCTGCCACGGCTTATTTTTTATTATTTTTATTACGGGTGCTTTTAACGTGCACGTCTTTGTACATCATTCTCACATATATAATTTTAAAATGAATGATGTAACCAATATTTTTTGTAACTATTTGTTGATTTAAAAGAGTGTCCATGGAGTTTCTTGCCCGTTCTGCTCCATAGGTATCTACTACGCTTCGGAATGGGCAACTAGCTTCATTTTGCTGAATGACTGACCCTTGACCATTCAAAAGTGCCTGTAATTGGTTTATTTGAAATAAATGCTTTGAGTTTGAGTTTGAGTTTGAATAATCCTTTGCCAGCTTCCAACTACACCCTTTGGGGGACAGAACTATACAACTTTATACAAAAGCAAAAAGCTGAATTCTCTACAAAAAACTTTTACAGTAGAGCAAGTTATATTATTTTTCAATGCTAGTTTAAAATTTTGTATGCGCTCAGTTTGAAACTCGGTGTTCAACATGGATATTGTAAAGAAAAGTGAAAAACCCCACGTTACGGTCTCACTAGATTCAATAGGGTCTCTGGAGGAAATTGGATGGACTTAATATTTTTGATGGTAAAGGAAGTTTGGAATAAAGGCCTTTTTATAGTGCAAGTAGTGCGTCTCGTGCGTCTCGTACGGTGCGAACGCTTGAATTGCTAGATTTTGTGGGTTAAAAAAGGTTTACTTTAATAACAACTTTCGACTTATGAAACACTTTATTTTATTTGGTGTGTGAACGCATCCAAAAAGATTTGATTTTTGGTTGGCACCACTGATAGTTTCTTTTTATATGACTTTGTAGATATTCCGTGTGTGCTCGTGTTTTCTATAATATAAAAAGGTTATGTTGGTGTACCAGTTACTGGGTATTTTTAAGGTAAGAAAAACATTTGATGCCTCCAAAAATCTATAGTTTTCTGCATTGTTTCGTTTTATTTGCGTAAAAAGTTGCAGTATTGTAAATACGAAACTGTTTTTGACAGGTTCGTTGTTGATTGGCAGATTATTTAAAAAATTCAAATGTAACCGCGGGCGTTTTTGATCAGATGTACGGGTTTATTTTGATCACTTGATCAATGTCACCTCGTAGATCAAAGTTACCCCATTTATAGTTATGTTTATAATAATATAATATTTTGCTAGCTTTTTGTAGTTAAGGTTTTGTTTATTCTATTTCAAAACAATGCCTGGAATATATAAAAGCCACTTGGAACCTGAAATTATAAAAAATATGCAGACACCAAACTGGAAGACGAAGTGCAGGCAATTGCTAACGGAAATGTGTCTATTCGCGGAGCTGCTTGTTTGAAAATTCTTATGGAACACTATACAATAGGTATCATGGAAAACATATTAAAAACCAGGTCCTCAGCCTGTTTTTTTCTGAAGCACAAGAGAAAGTAAATACTTCATACTGCAGCTAAATGTGCAGATTTTGGGTTTCCATTGCTTTTTTTAGATTTAAGAATTTTCACCAAATCTTTTTTAGACAGAATGGGCCGTACAGTGGCAAAATTTCCAAATAATTTACCAGGCATGGATTGGGCATACTCAGTGTTAAAGCACCACAAAGAAAATTATAGCCAACGTGTTGCGGCTAACATAAAGCGGGAAAAAGCACAAGTTTCTAGGGAAACTATAATAGAATACTTTCAAAATTTAGAGCCTGCTATAAAAGACGTGCCGAGTAGCAACATTTTTAATTATGATGAGTCCAATGTCAGTGACAACCCTGGTGAAAAGCGATATATTTATCGTAGAGGGATAAAGTACCCTGAAAAAATAACTCAACTTTTATAAAAGTTCCGCAAGTGTCATTATGAGTGGGTCTGCAGATGGAGTACTTTTACCGCCTTATGTCGTTTATAAAAGCCGCATATACTTGGAAAGAAAATGGACCTCGTGGACCGCCTTGTTGTGATGAACCATGTTGCTCCCGCGGTACCAGGGATAAAAGAACTGTAAGCGACTGGTTCAATTCTGTTACACTTCGCGATTGGTTTATGACATGTTTTTTGCCATAATTATGCAAAAAGACCGAAAGGACGCAAGGTTATGACTGGCGATAATTTGTCGTGGCATTTGGATGATGACGTTTTACGGACATGTGAAGAAAATAACATTTCATTCGTCTGCCTGATTTGCATTTACTATCAAAAAACGTATCAAAAACTAGTGGGATCAAAGTTACTCCGATGTCAGTATGAAGTTGATCACGATGATTTTTTAGGCGCGTTGAGCATTTTTTGGGTGAACAAAATCATGGAACTAGCGTCATCGTCACCGCACGCTTCGACGATACAATTCACAAGTTACTTAGTTTTCACTTCTATCGGCATTCACCAAAGACTGCCCCACATTTTTTTCTCAAACGGAGTGTCCAAAAAAAGATTACTTTAATGTAAATATATTATACCACCCTTTGAACCGATGTTACTTTTATACAGAAATATTTAACACCAAGTTTTAAAATTGATCAATTTAATTGTGGTTAATGTAATTAATTACCCCATTTTACGTATATATTTTAAAAATAATAACGAAATTATAAAATGTGTTTTCAACATGCCCCAAAAGACAATAAGCCTTGTCTTTTGATACAACTTTTGCATGGTTTCCTAATAGAATCTCTTCAAGGTACTTATGCGTTTTAAATAGGGATTTAGTGTCAACTTTATGTTTTTCTTTTTATCGACACAATTATTATAATTCACGTTTCTCTCTTCACACAGTGCTTGACCGCATGTTCAATTTTCCTAAAATATTTTTTGCTACACATTTAGATTTGGCTAGATTTACAGAGATTTAAGAAAGTCAAAAAGTACTGCAACCTCGCCTTAAATAATTAATAAAAGTGGTAATTTATTAATCTATCCATAATATACAATAAAGACGCTTTTCGTGTCTGACTCAGTGACCGCAATGTTCTTCTCAACAACGCAACGGATTTTGATATAGTTTTCACCATCATTTTTTTAACCACCGACGTTTTTTTTTTTTTTTTTTTTTAATTGGCAGCTCGTAGTGGTGACCACTAAGGTCCTGGCTACTTAACCGGGCAAGCCTGTGGGTGCCTTAAGCTACTAACTTAAAGCCTCCAGCCAGGGGCGAAAAATACTTAAAAATTAGGTGACCGCACGCTAAGGGCACCCCCTGTGGGGTACGAACCTCGGCTTAGGGCGTCACTGAGGGGAGGGCAGCAAGATGGGACAGGCTGGATCGAGATAATATTATTATTAACTGGGGAATTTAAAACTACAGGCTCAGCTACGGCGCGGGCTGGCGCGTCGTCGAGCAAGGGTCGGGGGGGTTTAACCCCCGACGTAAAATGAGGGGTGTTATAAGCTTGACCGCTATGTGTGTGTGTGTCTGTGTGTCTGTCTGTGGCACCGTAGGTCTTAAACGGGTGAACCGATTTGAATGAGGTTTTTTGTATTTGAAAGCAGGTTTTCTAGCGATGGTTCTTAGACATGTTTTATCAAAATCATCGGGTCAGCCGTTTCAAGGTTATCAGGTCTTTTGTTAGCTGCGGTAAGGATCTTAGACGCATAATGGGTATTTACTTTACTTTCAAACATATGTGTGACCTAAAATTTGAAACACCCATGTACGCTATAAGATTACGGAATTCTTGGTCCGATACTGCAGCCAGGATATCCAGCACACCAGTACACTCTTGAAAAAATAATAGCAGATATATCGTGTTTGGTTTTGTTTTGATCAGTATTTAATTCTACATACAATGCAATGGTGGCAACATGATGAGCTGATGTTGCAGCCAGGATCTCCAGCACTCGGTGTTACTCAATCGAATTTGATGGCTCAACGATAGGCATTATTTTTTTACTTTTTAAATGTTCGCTTTTCTTTTTTGCGTTGGAGGTTTTTTTATTTTTTTATTTAATTTTTAGAGAATTTATTCCGGAAAGTTTATGTGTAAACGTTACTATTAAGCGTACATATAATAAGGAAATCTCATGTTTAGTCAAGTCTTAAAAGCGCGAAGCAAGTGCGTGTCGCTAGTCACACATAAATGAATGTCTCGGGTTCGGGAGAAAGCAACAGGCTCAAGTATGGTCTCTTCAATTGTCTCTTTGACTTTTGGAAGTGACCTAACTCCAATACCTGATACCAATCGATTGAATCTATGGTATAATTATAATATCTAGATTTCTAGTCCGGAACAATAACGTTACCCGCTATAAAATATATCCCAAATTAACTTCAAAGGCGCTTAATATTTTGACGGCACAATATTAATAGTCTCTAATCTGGGTCATTTATCAACCCACAATATTTTACGGTGACCATAAATCATTATAATAACACACATGCCACTCAAAATGGCCGCATTTTTATAGTTTTCCCGCCATTTAACAATAAGTTTCGATTGGCCGAAATATCAAAGGAAATTAAATATTACGCTGTGTCCGGCGCGCGGGCATTATCAAGGAACTAAAATTGCTGGATGTAGCTATTCATTTTCGTTTTATTTTAATCTGTGATGTGGTAGGTACTGTTTTTTTTAAATCGGTCATTTAGTAAGTTTTTGTAGGTAGGTATTTTAAGTGCAACAAAAAACTCTTTTATTTCCGTGAAAGGTTTTAAACACAATTTGGTATATATAGTTCAGTTTAGTTATGTAGTCCATTTTTATATGGGTAGATATGAGGAATTCAATAGGACAAAAATATTGTCAAAAACTACAGCATTCATGACTTCAGAAGAAACCTAGTTTCAATTCAGTACCTAACTCCAAAAGGGTCTAAATTTGATACAAACAATACCGATTTCAAAATCTAGAGCATAACAATGACATCACTTCCAGTAGTAACCTATCTAGGAACAGCTGCTGACCTGCCGCACAAGTTTAAATAGGCTTTTCCTGTCAGTAATGTTTTGTTCTATATTGCACAGTTCCTATGCTAGTTGTCACCCACGTTAGGAGTACGCCTGTATTGTCGGAGCTAAATACAATATTATTATATCTTTACGTAATAACCGCTGCACGGGCCGATCGATCAGGTTAAGCTACGCTTGCCGCGGTTGGTCCGTGGATGGGTGACCATCTTTATATACCAAGACCGTCCATGCCTCCGAAAGCACGTTAAGCCGTTGGTTCCGGTTGTCATTCGTGGATCTTTGACAGTTGTTACGGGTCGTTAGAAGCCTTATAGTCTAATAACCAGTCTTACCAAGGGGTATCGTAACATTGTCATTACATTTAGTTTCCATGTTCTTGTTTCATGTTTATTATTGTATATATTATGTAGGTATGTAGATAAGTATATGTTTTATGTATTTGTTGTATATTATGTAAATGGTACACCACTGGCTACCTGCATTATTGTCTCTCCTTCTCGCTTGAATCCATCCAAAGGTTATCTGTAAAACATCGCTTTTAGCGATAAGACCGCCCATTGTGTCACCCTATGTGTAATTTCTACATTTATATCTGTAATTTTTATGGTGTACAATGTACATAATAAAGAGTATTCTATTCTATTCTATCGTATTACCAAGTAACTGGGTTGTGGAGGTTTGACAGCTAGTCGCTCGATGTAAAATACTGTCACTCAGCAGCTTCCGGTTAGACAGGAAGCCGACCCCAACATAGTTGGGAAAAGGCTAGGCAGATGATTACGTGGTACTTATGATATATTTTCTGAAAATACTAAACTCTTGGTAAAGTATAGAACATAATTTTTTTGATATGGATCCGTTGGTAAGATAAGATAAGATAATCAAAAAAAAAAAAAACGACAGAACATGAGTCTTGTTTCACACATTGCGTCCTATATTTTTTATATTGGATTGGTTAATTCTGTAAATTAGATTTTAAATTATTTCTATTATATAAATAATAAATGAAATCATTCTAAAACGGACAACTAAAGAGATCCAAAAATTGTTAGTATCAGGTTTGCATTTAAAACACTATGGTTAGTAAATTAAACTAAAGACGAATTAGTGAGATGACCATCTAACAACTAGAAACAACGAGAAATGGTAACTAGGGTATAATTCTTCTCACAAATTGCCTTATGAGGAAGTGTCTGCTGCCACAGCCTTCAGGATGCTATTGTGACTCTTATTCTGCTCAGGAGCTGCTATTTCAGCCTGGAAATTTCCTTGTAGAACAAATACCCGCTTGCTCCTTGAGTCACTAAATACGTTTGGCGGTAATTGAGAATTTAAAACGTCGGTCTGTTTCTGTCAATCGTTTGAGAATGACAGTGACAGAATGATGATTAAAAAATGTTTAGCGCTAAACGTATTTAATGATTTGTGGTGCAAGTGGGCCCAGAATTGTAAATAACTGATTAGTATAATTAAGCCAATATTGACGGCAAAATACCGTCAACTTTTCATATGTCAATAAAATTGTTTACGCAGAAAATTGTGCTCAATCCGTAACATACTCATGTGCTGACATTTAGGGCCCATTTGTCCTACATGTCATGTCATGTTAACATTTTGTTACCACTTAGGTACGGGCTTGTTAGCCCAAAAACGTCTTCTGTTTAGTGGTTTCGTCTGCTTTGTTATTACCTGAATATTGATTATTATTACTATTCTAGTTGTCATGGTATATTGACAATGCGATGCCAAGAAATTATTATCATCATCAGCCTACAGCAGTCCACTGCTGGACATAGGCCTCTCGGGTCCCACGCCATTCATCTCGAAAGGAATGAGTGTCATTACCGTCATGAGGAAAGTTTTGAGTATGAATATGATGATAAGAGAAGGCCATAAAAACGATGAATGTGTAGCGGCATCTACAACGCCACATGCGAGCTACGCAACACACTGACGTCACGCAAAATCGTGCATCGCGCAAACGGAGTTTACCGTGCAACTAGCATTTACACAACGTCCCGAAGTCAATCGTCGGGCAGCTGCCAACCAGACATGACACGCATCTGATCAGAGGATCCTCCCTTTTCCATAGAGAATGAGTGAACTTTACACCCTGTTCCTCATTTCTCTATAAATGCATTGGAAAATGATATAGCTACAAAGGGGTTGAATAAAATTCTGAGATGACGACTAAAACACAAGCACCTATGATTTAAATGTATTTATCTAAGTAAAATATGTATTTACATATATGCCAGAAACCGAATTGTTTTCCATAATACTAGCCATTCCTAAATTAAAGTCAACAATTCATCAAGTATTAGGCTTAAAATTGTTGGTCAATACAAAACTGAAAGCTGTACACAAAAATAAATCTGACAAAGGGGATGCATGTTTATATTCCATAATAGATAATTGGCCCGTCCTTGAACTAAAATAGACGTTTAGTAGACAAACTATTATTCTCCCCGAGGGAGTGGTTTTCCATAATGGCATACGTGTATAACCTTTTCACGGGAATTTGCTCTTTAGCAGTTTAACACAAGTTATGATTCACCCCGAAAGTTGTTGTAGAGAAGTTCAATTATTCTGTGCAGATTATTACAGAAGTTTGTTTTCTTGTTTCTGTAGTAGACTGTCGTTTAATAAATTGCTGTTATATTGTTGTTGAGTTGCGTTGATGTGGTTTTTTATTTGTCTTGTAACTTACATATCTAGGAGATATTTTGTAGATGTTTCTTAACTATCGTTTCAAGTAGCATCGAGTATCGGCTCTTACCAACAATTTTAATAATTAATTATAATAAAGATTATGAGCTTATGAAGAATTTTATACAACTAATTCGTAACATAAATAAAATATACAGTACCTCCTTAAGAATATTGCAAAATATGAACTTCCAGTGACTGTGTCTGACGTTTATAAAGGAAATTGTTTTTTATTAGTTTTCTTTGGTATAATAAATTGTCTTACTGAATCTGGTTCCAAGTTTAAGACTGTCAAATTCAAATGCTCTAGTTTTGCTCAGAGATATCCAGTAAAATACCTTTCACAAATCATTAGGTATTGAATTGAATGTAGACACCCACATTTATTTTTTCGCCATGTGGGTTCCGACACACTAAATGACAGTTCCCGCTTTGAGCAATCATTTAAGAGGCTGACAGCAGCTAAAGCGTGATCACTGTCGGACTGCATAGAAAAAAAGAGAAGCGCGATGACACAACGCTGGTTATTTATTGCAAAATATGAAGCAATTATCTATTTACAAAAAAACTATTGATTGGACTAAAAAATTAAAACACTATTACGTCAATATGTTGCTTGTAGAATAATTTGACAAAAATCAGAATGATTGCATGTATATTATGGTTTTTAATCGTTAAAAGAAAGTTTTAGAGTTATATTCGTGATTTCTTTCTATCGTATCAAATTAGTTGTATTATGTTTTCAACAAATTATCTAATTAGCATATATCCTGAATAATATGCAGTGGATCATATACTTTTAGGCATTATAAAAGTTGCGTTAGGGTCTTGTAGTCCTCTTTAGCGAATCTTGGGGCCCCTTTCTAAATGCCACTGCCTGGTGAAGAATCAAATCGACAATTCAAAACCATTGTATCCTACGACAATTTCACCCAATAAAAGTATAAAACCTTAGCAATTTATCGTTCTGTATTAAACGATTTTATTCGAGTTTTTTCGGCTAAATTAGGCAATAAAGTACAAACGTCTAGCGCAGTATCGTGTACCATCAGGAGATTAAGTTATAAATCACTTGGCTTAATGGATCAGCTTAGATAAGTTAACTACGTAGATTTTATTTTTTTGTCTGACAGTATTGAATTACAGGGCGAGCAGAACACGTACTCGTGAGTCTAATTATGTTCTGCGGGTTAGTCTTTGGTATGATTGTAGTTTTAAGTTTATATACGCCAGACCTTTTGTGAAAATACCGTGACTTTATAAAAAAAAAAAAAAACAGAAACAGACATCAGAAATCCCATCTCCACAAAAAATAATACTACTTTCATTACTTACGCGAACGACCGAACAACCACAGCAGAGAATGAAATAAACAAAATATACTCCAACGTTCCTAAGCAATATGTCGGTAATCGTAAAACTCATATTTCCCAAAAGAAATGTTTTTCTGTTTTTGATGAATATCGTTTCAACGAGTCAGAGTATTGAGGTCATTGATACATCAAACGAAAGCTATTTTTTTATGTAACATTAAATTATCTGTGTGAAAAACCTAGCAATTTAAGAAAATAAATATTACAAACATTATGATAGGTAAATTGTTTCATTAATAAACACTTACGCCATTATTGCAGTAAATTTGTTGAAATATAAATACGGAATATTACAATATGGACTTTTCCGGTGTGATTGTGGTTAATTTAAATTGACACAGTAACAATATCGTAACAAAATATAGTTTTTGTAGAAAACGGGACCTGTTCAAATTAGATCCGTATTGCAATTTTACACATATTTACTATTCAATTATTAAATAACAGTAAACCTTGTTAGTTCCCATTACAATGTGTGCTTACTCAAAATAATTTGACAACAGCAACGTGCAAGCGTTTACCAAAGAACTGCAAGAACTTAATCTACGCCAACAAGTTGGTTATAGCAACTTACCAAAATTAATACTCAAAACCCTTTTGTATTGATACGTAAAGATACTTTTCTCGTCGTCATTTTGTTTTTTAAGTACCCTATAATAAAAGTGTTTTACATAATATCTTCGTATATAGATATCACTAGTTACGAAAAATGTGAAATAAATTACTAAGATAATATATTCCAGCCCATACGTGCCGAATTTGATATAACAATAAAAAGTCCATTATACATAATAGTACATTATCGACTTATTGTTTGGGACTACACGTTGCTGAGGATTGATACAAAGAAGAGAAAACTTTCAGCCAGCATTGGGTCAAGATTAACCGGTTAAAAGCCGTAATTACAGAAACAATTAAAAAGCTATTGTGTCGCGCATGTATCCACGTTCCGGGTATACGAAGGGTGAAATAATAATGAAAAAGCATGACAAATGATCGAGAACAAACAATACTTAAATCATTACTAGACAAATAGGTTGATGATCACAGCAGGTAGGTACTGAATCAGTAGAAAAGCTAAGGTTTATGATCGCAGTAGGTACTAAATCAGTAGGAAAGACAAATGCTGCTTTTCATTTTCTTCTATGCAAAATTTCAACGCCAGATGCTCCAGAAATCGGCCCTATTCTACACGAATTTGATGACATTGTGCTGCGCTAAACGGGCAATATAGTTTCGTTTAAGCCCCTGTACGAACGGGGAGCGTTGTCGTTGCTTGTAAAATATAAAATTAATGGGTACTAGGAAACATTTGCTGCAGAGTATATACGAGAGCATAATATTGTGGAAATATAGTGTAGCTTCTAGTACTTTATATAGATTTATGTAGCAAGTGCTTTGTTAAAATTGACTGGGTTATATTTTGAGACCTATCATAAAACGGCCTCCTCAACTTCTTTCTAGAAAATACCTATTGATCTATGTATGATTTAAGTCATACTTTAGATAGATACTTTATATTTCTCTAAAGTATCAACCGCTAGTTTTCTGACCTTTTACCAAATATCTTACATATGAATGAATTCATGAATTGTGTAAATTTTTAGATAAATGTTATTTGAAAACTATCAAATTATTCGTTCCAATATTTTTCATAACATGATCAGAAATAATATAAAAGTGTATAAAAATGTTGTTCGTCGATCGTGAAGTGTGAATGTAAAGAATAATAATGTTATAATTTGAATGATATTGTTTTAAATCTGGTCATACATAGTTTTGGTGCGTTGTTTTCATTGTTTGAAATAATATTCGAATATTATGTGACGAACAACAGTTCAATGAGGTATAAAATATTTCCCATAATATGTAAAACAGTGCTTGTTGACGACCACAAAGCCATCTACTCGCGACTAATCAAACCAATCGATGTGGACTATACTTTCAGCATATTATTAAATAATGACAACCAGTTTTCTGCTGCTCTCTGGAAAAATCAAAGTAAATAGAATAACGTATAAGCTGTACGTAATCGTATTTTTTTTTAACTATTTCTTACTTTCAAATAAAAGCAGATTTCTTGAACTATCATAAGATTGAGTAAAGAAAAAGAAATCAGTTGAACGATTTCGAGGAACATATAATATTTATAATTTTATATCAGAATAAGATCTACACTTGTGTAGACTAGCGAAAATATTTTATTAACAATACAGATTCTTTTCAAGAAGGTTTACAGTTCACTCCGTCTTTTAATTCCATTGCAACATATAATTTTATTAAAACACTTTTCTTTTGTTTCAGAGCAATGATGATCTGAACGGAACGATACCCTTTTAGAAAATGAAGAAGTGAGAACAATCGAAGATGCGTAATGAAATCTCACTCCAAAAGTTTAGAGACGAGACGGTGAGGAAGAAAATGAACGAGAACATTTCACTGAAATGTGTTATATTAGAAAGTTTATAAAGGAGTTGTAATAATGTGCGAAGATAAAGAAGCTGTGGAATACACCACGTGTAAGGTACGCGGCTGGATTGTCAGTGAAACGGAGATAAAACGAGCGAGCTAAAGGTAAGGATGACAAATGGTGTCCTGTTATGGTAGATTTTATATACTATATTAAAGCTACAGTTACAATGTGTAGATTAATATGTAATTTGGTAAATATGGCAACATAGGGCCTGTACCCTAAAACACACTTTCAATCACAATCCGAGAGTTTTGAAGGATATTGCTAATCGATTGCTTCACAGGTTTGAAAACTTCGTCCGCTCTACAACGTAAATAACTCAATGACCGTGGATGGACTGTCAAAATGAACCCCATTGCGATCAATTATCATTTTAAGTGTGTTATGCAATTACTCTACAGGACTAGAAACTAGATCGTAGCAAAAAGCCTGAGACTTCCATTTTAATTCTGTGTTCTCATAGAATCAGTGATGTCCTTCGCTCAGGGCCCGAGTCAATTATAATATCCAAAAGCTAGCAGCAGAGACAGTTCTAGGAGTGTCATAGAAAAGTAAATACGTACAAATAACCTAAAACGGGTGAACCATAAAAACTAAAATGTCAGATTCCATCGGTTTCTTTATTTATAATCTAGTCTTTCGCTTTTCGACTAAAGAAAATCTCATAATTCCGCAGTTTTTTTCTGAAAGAAGTGAAGATTTTACGAGAAAATTGTGAGCAGCCACGCAAATATTCACTTTTTATTTAGTCGTCTTTTTTTAATTTCTCGGTTTGTTCGTGTTTTGCTTACTTATCTTCCTCGTACCTTTTTACGTTAAGAGAAACGGGATTTAGCGTATTCAATCTAAATAACATAGTACTGCTCCAAGCTTTTTTTCTAGTACCTAATTTTCTATTCAGCAAATAGCTCCTTTTGTATATTTGGCTTTAATTTTCTTAGACTTTGGCTCTACTATTAATTTCTTATTCAATCAAAATTAATCAACTCAGCCTATCGCAGTCCACTGCTGGACATATACCTCTCTCAGGCTCCGCCACAACATCCTGTCCTTCGCCTTTCGCATCCAGTTTGTCCCAGTCACCTTATTAAGGTCGTCGGTCCATCTAGCTGGGAGGCGTCCCACACTTAGCTTGCCGATATGCGGTCAGAGCTCGTCTACTCCATTGACCATCGGTCCTTCGACAAACAGTGGCCAGCCCACTGCCATTTCAGCTTGCTTACTCTGTGAGCTTTGTCGATTATTCCGGTTCTTTTCAGGACAAATTCATTTATGATTAATTTCTAATTATTTGCTTCGTATCGGCTTATTTTTAGGTCACCTATTTAGATGAAGTGTAACATAACCCAGTCGCTTCAAATCGTTTTTAATTTATAGATTTTCTAAGAAAACCGATTACCGTACCTGAAGTACCATTACTATAACAGAATATGGAAGCCACGAGACCCTTTTAAATGGCAAAAAAGTAGGTTCCCTTAAAGTCTTACAAAAACTAGGTTGAAATAATTCAGCTCACATATCGATGCTAGAATTTATGAGTGTGCCTACGGTCATAAATTTTGAGATCAAAGGAAATCTTAGCTGAGAAACGTAAAAGTGAGTTTACAATAGAATTTATTTGGAAGGAAAAGAATATTTCAATTTGTTAGATAAAACCTTTCACGTGTGTATGGATTATGTAAATCTGAACATTTTTTTCAATATTTTGCGTAAGTCTTTCTTCGATTTCATTGTCGTTTTCTGCTTTCATTGATGCGGCTTAAGTACCTAATAACAGCCGCTCGAGTCGATCGATCAGGTTAAGCTTACCCTTGCTGAGGTCGGCCCGTGGAAGACTGACCATCCATTACATATCGACACCCTGCAGTGCCTCGGAAAGCACGTTAAGCCATTTGTCCCGGCTGTCGTTTTTGATAATCGTTGCGGGTTGTCGAAAGTCTAACAACCAGTCCTACCAAGGGGAAAATGCTAGGTAGATGATGTTGATATGTTCTACTTTAATTGGTCTATCCATCTAAAACTTAAGTTTCTTATACTATCTAGTGTTCATACTTTGAGTTAGTACGTAGAAGGTCAGTTTGCTTAACAGTTAATTTCTCTGATTGTACTTTTTTCATGGCTTTACTCTCTTCGTTTTCCTCTCTTTATTTTCTTCTTCTGATCTATTGGTAAAGATCAAATAATATTCAAAGCATTTTCACTTCACGATCATCTGCCTAAACTTTTCCTAACTATGCTGGGGTCGGCTTCTAATCTAACTGGATGCAGCTGAGTACCAGTATTTTACTGTATATCTGACCACCACAACCCAGTTACTGGGTAACACGATACCACTTGGTAGAACTGGTTGTCAGACTTCTGGGCTCCTGACTACCCGTAACAACTGTCAAAGAACTATAAATGACAGCCGGGACAAACGGTTTAACGTGCTTGCCGAGGCACATAGGGGCATCAATATGTAATGGATAGCTACCCATCCACTAAGCTTAACCTTCAATCGACCCGTGCTGCTGTTATTAATAAGCCACAGGCCCTTCTCTTGTCCTTTTATTTAGGCTACATATTAGGAAACATGGTGACTGTGATGGATGAATCATATAAAATGAGAGGGATAAATATAAATGTGAATAAGACGAAGGTCTTGGTGTTTGAAGGACAAATGGATGTATAGGTGTGTGATGTGAAAATAAACGATATGAGTATGGAGCAAGTGTGTTCGTATATTTGGGGAGTCTCTTTACAAGGGATGGAAAGATAGATGGAGATGTGGAAGGGAGAGTAAATGCGGGAAATAAATTCAATGGTGCTACACATACAATTGTGAGTAACCAGTTGATGTCCAAAAAGGCACGACTTGCTGTTCACAATGGTGTGCTGGTGCCTACGCTATGTATGGAAGTGAGTGTTGGGTGTGGTAAAAAAGCATGAAAGTAGAATAAAAGCTGTGGAAATGCGTTTTTTGCGAAGCATGTGTGGCGTGACTATGAATCATAGACTGAGGAATAAGGTGATAAGGCAACGGTGCGGTTTAAAAGAAGATGTAGTTACAAAAATTGAAAAGAGCATGCGTAGATGGTTTGGTTATGTTGAGAGGTTGAATGAAAGGCGACTAACAAAAGGTATTTACAAGGCAGATGTGAGTGGAAATGCCTGGACGGGTCGCCCTAGGAGGACATATAGTGACCTTGTTCGTGATGTTCTTCAGAAATGTCAGGTGCGTAGTACTCTCAACCGGCGTGCATGAATGATCAGATGTATGACCGTAAACGAGGCAAATGGCGTATGTAAGGATCGCAGCAGGTGGCGTTCTGTAGTTTTGCCTACCTCCATGGGAAGAAGGCGTGAGTTTTTATATGTATGTAAGTATCAGGAAATATTTACATCGCCAGAATACGGGTTGTGTTTACCATTCGACAACTATTTACAATTTCCCAATGACTCAATATTTAATCACAAAAATACTTTCATACCGTTCCAATTCACGTTTCATCGAATAAATTCTCTTTATTCAAAAGAAATTAACAATGTTTCGTAACTTGCACAATCAGCGAAGTTATTTCGGTAAGCGTTTTAATAAAAGCAAAACTGATCGTTTAATCTAACTAATTGAGATTGTAACGTTTCGTTATAATGTGAAGAAAGTCTTACAAATGAATTATACCTACGTGAAATTTAAAGCCCTAGACAATGACAATGACAAATGCGTGCACTGACTGGACAGGTCCACTCATTCTGTGTGGTTTTTCCTCAAAAGACCATTTCAGTCATAAATCTACATGGTCTTCACATGATCTGACCAAGATTATGTCTGGACTTTAAAAGAGACTGTGACCTCTGAGTTTGTTTCGGCCTTTCTTCTCAGAGTAGTCAGATAGGAAACGCCGACCTCATCTAGTTTTAAAAATATGATTGACGTGTAAAAGTGTTTGTATAAACCTACTTACAGAAATAAAATCATTTATCATTTATCATTTAATCATATTTCGTTTGACAAAATATATCCGCCATGCTTATGTTAGTTAATGATGACTATTGTGATCAGATTACTTTCTAAAATATTTTCTAATTTTACTTAGTTCCACGGGCCCCGTTTAATGAACACTGCCTTCTCGCTTTAACAGAGAAGATCTTTTCCCCGCAGTGGAACAGTACATATCTTGTATTCTTGTGGATGTCCACAGGGGGAGGTGACCATTTAACAGCAGGTGGGCCATCGACTTGTTTGTCATCATCATCATCGCAGTTGAACTTAAGACGTCCATTGGTCGACATAGATCAAAAACTAGTTCTAGATTCTCCAGGCGTCGACACTTTGATCACTCCTGTAATTCTCGCATCTAATGGATATTTGCCATCAATAATATCCAAAATAAAATTAATCCAGAATTCTTTTCCCCAGGCCACCCCATATGGATCGCGATAATTTAACCCACCACGCGGCACTGAACGCGACGGTCAACGCGACTGGCAACGGCACAGTCGCGGGGACCGAAGATGATGACCTGACACAGAGCATTTTCTTCAAGCTGAGGATGTCGGTATTGCTGCTCATCGTGATCATGGCGGTGCTTGGCAATATGCTTGTCATCGTCAGTGTTATGAGGCACAGGTATGTCATTTATTTATTGCGTATACTCACGCCTTCTTCCCACGGCGGTATGCAGAAACTACAGAACGCCACTTGCTACGATGCTTACATACACCTTTTGCTTCGTTCATACATATTCTTCTTATACACGTGCCTGACCTTTCTGATGAACATTACCAGTAAGGTCAATATAATGTCCTTCTTTGGCGTCCCCTCCCAGCGCTTCCACTTATATCTGCCTAGTTACTAATTCTTTTGTTTTATAAAATTGCTGTTAATATGTCTGGTAATCCAACAGTACTTAAACAAGAAAAAATATAACTTTTTAAATAAAATGTTTAGTAATAAAATCCATATACAAGAACTAGCAAATGCTAAAGTAACTCTAAGCGCTGTAAAAGGAAAACATATTGTTTTTATACTAGTAAATAAAAAGGAAAAAGATGATGATGATGATCCAGACAGGCATAACATAAAAAAAAAACACGAGCCTTAAATTTGACAACGGCGACGGCTCTTACAAGTCACTTAACGATTCATGGAAGTCAATATTTATAAGCTACCAATACTCTTTACGGAATAAAACTACGTACACGTAAAGTATATTGCTAGTAAGAGTATGAAATATAACAGTTTTAATGGATACGTTATTAATGAATGCGTGGGTTTTGATTTCAAGTTTAGATAACCTTAATTTTAGCTATTTTACCTATGTCTGAGGGACCTCGGCTCGTGGCTAATTGATAAGAGTCACACGGGTCGATAGAAGGTAAAGCTACACTTGCCGCAGAGGGTTCGTGGATGGGTGGCTATCCATAACATATCGACACCCCGCCGTTCCTCAGAAAACTCGCTAAGCCGTTAGTCCCGGCTGCCATTCGTAGATCTTTTACAGAAGCCCATAAGTTTGATGACCAGGTTTACCAAGGGGTATCTTGTTACCCAGTAATTGGGTTGTGGAGGTCAGATAGCGAGTCGCTCCATGTAAAATACTGGTATTCAGGTGCATCTGGTTAGACTGGAAGGAGATTGATTGATTTTTATGTCTGAGAGACCTAATTGAAAATTATATTTGTATATTCATGTATAGAATAAATATATGACGGAGGAGGTACTTTTCTCTCTCACTATTATCAGCCATATTTTAACTACCGTGGGCGTACTATGAGTAATGTTGGTTATTGCGCAATAGAAAAACCGTTTGCAGTTCAAGTCAAATTATAATGTACGATCAAATTAATCACACTAGCGAATCACACTCTGTAGGTACACGACACAACTATACGGAAAGCGCGACCGTTTCTAAACGTCTTCAGTGCTTAACCGCCAACAAAAAACTCCGCTGTGCTCTGGTCAAGCCTGAGCGTTATAGACTCTGTCCAGCGCCACCTGGTGGCGCCGGCGTCCCGATTAGTCAAGTCAAACGATTGATTTAACGTATTTCCGACATACATTTATTTTAATTAATATTTGTAATCAAATATCCGTCATTTATAAAAGCCTACTCAATCAAGACATTGTTCGCGAAATAATAAAAAATATTTCATCTACCCCAAGCTTCTAAAATCGTATATACAAACCGACCCTTTTTATAACAGTCCAAAAGAAACCTGAACCATCTTTAAGATTATTGCTAGCCATTGACCTGAAAAATTAAGAAAGTCAGCTTAATCCCATCATTAATTAAACGAATCTTTTAACGTTCCTTTTCGTTTAGTAAAACGGAAGTTTTACGAATTCAGTTAACAAGTCTAATTTAAGGATATCTGTCCGTTAGGCATAATAATTGTACCATCAAAGTATAATTAAGTTACTATTAAAGTCTTTAACAAATTGGACGCTCACACTGGCGTGGCGACGTGATTTGAATTTGCAAATTATTAAGAACTTTTCTAAGTTAATTTAATAAGTTTTAATGAAGATACATTCGATGAATGTTGCATTTGCTTGAAATTGCTTGAACATAGTAGAATTTAGAGCAGCTCAATCAATATATCTATCCTTTTCCCAACTATTTTGCGGTCGGCTTCCAGTCTAACCAGATGTACCTGAATATCAGTATTTTACATGGAGCAACTACATATCTGACCTCCACAACCTTGTTACTGGGTAACACGATACCGCTTAGTCGAACTGGTTGTCAGACCTCTGAGCTTCTGTCTACTCGTAACGATTTTCAAAGATCTACCTATAAAGTGTTTAACGAGGCACAGAGGGGTCTCGATTTTATAACAGCTAATGTTAATAATAATAATAATAGGTAAAATTAAAAAAAAACCGCAACACAAAAAAGAACTGATGACCTTGAAACGGGTGAACGGATTTTGATAAAACATGTCTAAGAACCATCGCTAGAAAACCTGCTTTCAAATAAAAAAACCGCATGCAAATCGGTTGACCCATTTATGAGCTACGGTGCCACAGACAGACACACAAACAGACACACACACATAGCAGTCAATCTTATAACACCGTCTTTTTGCATCGGGGTTAAAAATCATGATAAAGATAGTCCAAATATCGAATGAGGCCAATAACATATAAAACTTAAATGACCTACCCGTGCACATAAAAAAGAACCACTAAATTTGGTTTTGCAGACAACGAATAATATAGATTCTGAGAGAGAGATCGTTTAGAGATTCTGTATTACTAAACGATGGACGAACTTGCGATGTTGGTGTCAGCTTGAGAAAACTGTTATTAGTTTTTAAAACTTCAGTAAAATTTAAACTTTCGGAGACTGAACTCCTTTTTGATGAAACTGTAATATATATTAATAATAATAATATATTGACTGCCTCGTTGGTCTAGTCGTCGCAAGCGCTACTGCTGAGCATGAGGTCCTGGGTTCGATTCCCGGGTCGGGCAAAGTGTTATTGGGTTTTTTCATCTGGAATTTCTCGGTAGCAGCCCGGAGTCTGGATTTGTGCCCGATTGATGGCAATAGGCTCCCCCCTATTACATGGGACTTAAACATAACTGGCGAAATGTGGGTATACTATAAGTACACCTCTGCCTAACCCTTCGGGGAATACAGGCGTGATGTTATGTTTATGTTATGTAATATATAATAATAATTCATTTTATTTCAGACAAAGTCCATTACATTACATTAAAAACATAAAATTGATATAAAAGTCACACATACACAAAGAAAGAATACTCAAACATTCAAATTAAATAAAATGAAATATAGAAATCCTTTTTATACTTTTGATGCAGAACAGCATGTTTTGAATAAAAACATAATTTGAAACACTTGAATGTGTTTGTCTAAACCGGAAGATATAAGCGTAGAAACGTGAGAAGTAGTTAGTTGAAATGCAGAAAGGCAACATAAGTAGGAAAGAATAAGCTTACAAAAAAAAAAGAACTCCCGAACTAAACCTCCGTAAAATATTACTATATCTACTTTCACGAGCTAGTTTCAGTAAAACTTACTACCAACATAATATGACCCTTAAAATGCCTCTCACGCCGCTAGTGTGAACACGACCGCCTGTTAGAACTTTCGTCCAAGCAATCAAAAGTTCCTTTGCCTTTTTCTGCTTAACATCAGTTTATTCTGATAAAGTACTAGTCGCCGGAATGGTTGGACAAATGACTTTATTATTCTCGGACATTTGACACGAGGCTTTCGAAGTAAGATATCTTTTGGTATTTGGGTTTTTTTTCTATTTACTGTCTTTCCCAAAAATCTTTAGCAAAAGAATTTTTAATTGATTGGTTATACATTAGTACATCAAGGTTTTGTGTTTCAATGCGCTTTTATTTATGCATTATCGTTTGTTATGTGAGCCACAATAAATGGGTCACTATGTAACTTCTCACGGGTCTCATGAAGGGATTTTCTATATTAATTAGGCAACAGGTGCATTACCGTTATTTGCTTCTTATAACCCACATGAGTTTAGGTGGGATAGCTATTCCATTTTCTCTTATGGGAGTCTTATAGAGGGGGTGTAGTTTCTGCATTCAAAAGTACAACATATAAATAAAAAGTGTTTTAAAACATAATTAACATAGAATCATGTCTGTATTTCCCGAGGGGTTAGGCAGAGGTTTACCTTACCACACCCAATTTTTCCAGTTATGTCCCGTGTTATAGGGGGCGAGCCTATTGCCATCAACCGGGCCCAAATTTTGCTTTGAGCTAATAAGGAGAAATGCTTTACACATGTTTGAGAAAATAAATATACAGGGTGGAATTTTGTAATGCCACCTGGAGGGAAAGTACTCTTAATACTGCAGATAGAAAATTTTACTCAAAGGAAACATTCCTTTATTTTTGAATAGAAAGCAAGCTGCATTCAAATATTTTCGAAAATTCTCTTCTCCCACACCCGGGAATCGAACCAGCTAAAATCTGAAAAAATTATACCCTGTACTTTTATTGCATCGACCGTTAGGGTCAATTATAAGGATGAAATCTCTCTAATAAACATGATAAATTAAATGAAAGGAAAACCAGGAAATCTGAAGTTACAAATTCAATGAGTCAAGTTAAACTCTTTAACTAACATCCATCTTTTGTAATGCAGACTCCTTTTCGACATACTCGTAGCTGCGTGTATGAGGTAATTTAAATATGGAATGTTAGATTAAAATTTGAAAATTAGATTGTCATAGTTGTTATTCACATTTGATTGTTTTTACAACTCATTTCACATTTTGTCTCACGGTGAAAATGGCTTATCAAGAACAGTTTGATTTAATGGAAGCTTATTTTTTAAATAACAAAAACGTGAATCTAGCTCTGCGTTGGTATGGAGAGAGATATCAAGACCGACAGGCACCAACTCGGTTCGTATTGAAAAGAATGGTAGAAAATTTAAAGAATACGGGTGGTTTCAAGAAGAGACGGCAAACTATTCAGCAAAACTATTTCGATTTTGAACTAGATGTTTTAACATACTTTGAATCATTTCCAAAGGCTTCAAGTAGAGATGCTGCCAATGAATTAGGAACAACCCACACTCGCGTACTTAAAGTGCTGAAAAAGTATAAGTATAAATGCTATCGTGAAGGTCGGTTGGTGCAAAAATTGCATATTGGGGATCGTGACAGACGATTACAATTTCGTGAAAACATGCTTGGAGAAATTGACCGAAACCCTAATTTTTTGAGTAACATTGTATGGTCTGACGAAACCAACTTCAGCAATAATGGCATGTACAATCGCCGCAATAACCATTATTGGTCTCGAGTGAATCCTGTTCGTGTTCATGAAACTAACA
The DNA here is from genome assembly GCA_916610205.1 of Griposia aprilina. Classification (NCBI taxonomy): domain Eukaryota; kingdom Metazoa; phylum Arthropoda; class Insecta; order Lepidoptera; family Noctuidae; genus Griposia; species Griposia aprilina. The sequence continues at coordinate 7,141,343 of OU744305.1, read as the reverse complement.
ATCAAGTAAGATTTTCTTTCAACGTTTGGTGCGGAATTATGAGAAATAATGTAGTGTTAGTCCACGTGTACGAAGGTCATTTAAACACGGTCAAGTATATTGAAATACTGGATCTCTTAAGAAACGAGTTAAATGGTTTCCCCGAGGAAGAGCGAAACCAAATAATTCTACAGCAAGATGGTGCTCCAGCACATAACAGCAGAATCAATACTACCTACATTAATAACCATTTTAATACCTGGATTGGTACAAACGGCACAATCAGATGGCCTGCGAGATCGCCAGATCTCACCCCATTAGATTTTTTTTTGTGGGGATATGTAAAAAATCAAATTTACATGAAATCTTATGCGAATGACAACGAGTTGAGAGTTGAAGTTCAGAATACGATTTATAATATTCACCATAACACTTTATTAAAGGTTACTAGAAATGAATTCGTTAAAAGAATAAATTTGTGTATCCAAGAGAATGGAGCCCATTTCGAGCAACTAATTAGTTACTTTACCATTTTTTGTAAATAATTAAATTAATTTAAGATTTCCTAGTTTTCATTTAATTTATCATATTTGTTAGAGAGATTTCATCCTTATAATTGACCCTAACGATCGATGCAATAAAAGTACAGGGTAAATTTTTTTCAGATTTTAGCCGGTTCGATTCCCGGGTGTGGGAGAATAGAATTTTCGAAAATCTTTGAATGCAGTTTGCTTTCTATTCAAAAATAAAGGAATGTTTCCTTTGAGTAAAACTTTCTATCTGCAGTATTAAGAGTACTTTCCCTCCAGGTGGCATTACAAAATTCCACCCTGTATATTATCTTATCTTATTCCTAATGGAAAAACTCAATAACACTGCCCGACTTGGGAAACGAATCCAAGACCTTATGCTCAGTAGTAGTATTTGCAACCACTACACCAACGACGCAGTCTGCGTTTAAAAAACTGTATTTAAAAAAAAGTCTGGTTCCTTGGTCTTACTAATCAGTTGTAGAACTTGATCATAATGATAAAAATAATTTGCTCATGATGTCTTAAAATACTTTATTAATATTTAAATCATATGCAAGTGTTACCAATGTTTATTAAACAATGCTGCAATCATTTACTTTCATAATATAATAATTATTATCTTTTTCATCCACAGGAAACTCCGAGTCATAACCAACTACTTCGTGGTCTCCCTCGCCTTTGCCGACATCCTCGTCGCCATGGTGGTCATGCCGTTCAACTTTAGCGTCCAATTCTACAACAGCTGGCTTTTCGGACCCACCATCTGTGACCTCTGGAACTCCTCAGATGTCTACTTCACATCCACGTCGATTTTACATCTGTGTTGTATATCGGTTGACAGATATTATGCTATTGTGAAGCCGCTAAAGTATCCTATAAAGATGACGAAGAAGGTTGGTTTTGATTTCATTTGTTTTCTTTAACTTTTTTCATAAAGGCGCTGCAAACATTATGTTATCGCTTAATAGCGATAACATAATGTGAAAAAACAGAATGTTTTTCAAAAAATCTCCATTAAACAGCACTAATGTGCTGCTTTCTCAAGTTTAGAATCCGAGATAACGCGCCGTCGTCGCGGTCGTATGCTTAAGCCCTTAGGTCTTTACATAAAAATCCGTCTCAATCGCACGCAAATGATAGTGATTTGACATAGCAGCCTCGTTCAAACGCCCGGACAAAATGAAAGTGAGAAGCACCATGCATATTTGCCTTGCATATTTTCAATGTCTGGAAAATTCCCATATTATACACAGAGTCCTTACAATTTTGTTTTTTGCTTGTGTACAAATGATTGTGATGTGATTTGAACGTATTTAAACCATATCTAGACTTTTATCTCCTAGATCAAAAGCCTTATCTACAATTTCATTTAGACCATCTCTTAATTGACCTCAATATTATTGCAACCACTTTTTTAATAATATCCAGAACAAAGATCAATTAATAGGACAGTGAACTTTGCATCTCGTTGGGTCAGTGGGCTAATAAGCTAAAAACATTCATGTTAATTAATCCAGCCATAAAATTATAATTATTGCAGATGAATATTAAATAATTGACTACTGAAGAATTAGTTCGCAAATATGAATTCATAAATTATCGGTAATTATTATAATTATTAATGAGCTCTTCATTTTACGCGACAATTATTTATTGATAATTTTGATAACGATTGAACACTCACATCGGGAAAATATTGAGATTTCAATGATTTGTCCGAATTATTCATTCATACATAACTCTTGTTTTAATGAAGTTAGGGGTTCACAATTTTAATAGCGTGAACATTAGTAAATCAGATGAACTTTATATCTAGTTTTAGATCGGTCCCGACCAAAGGTGTAGAATTTGGAATAAAATAATTCGATTTCTGTGAGAATCTGGATTCTTACATCATGCTTAAGATGATGTGTGATCATGATATATAGGTTACAGTTATTCTTATCTAAATATATTTCTTTCTTTTTTTCAGATGGCATACGTCATGTTAGCAGCAACATGGTTAAGTCCAATCACAATATCATATGTACCTATATTCATGGGCTGGTACACCACCAGTGATCACTTGAAAGTGGTGAAAGAAACCGAGTGTGAGTTCATAGTCAACAAACCATACGCAGTCATATCCAGTTCTATCTCATTCTGGATACCATGTACCATAATGTTGTTCACGTATTACGCTATATTCAGAGAAGCGAATCGACAAGAGAAGAATCTGCATGCTCGAGCTGGCAACGCCATGCTTATGCACAGGCATTCTCGCGACGTGGGCGATAAAAATGGCGCCCTACACATAAACGCGACGACGCCGACCAAGGATAGAAATATCCTCAAGATGAAGAGGGAGCACAAAGCAGCCAGAACTCTTGGCATTATCATGGGTGCTTTCATCCTGTGCTGGCTCCCATTCTTCCTCTTCTACGTGTCTACATCATTGTGTGATTCGTGCAGGTGCCCCGAAGTTGTAACAGTGATCATGTTCTGGACTGGTTACTTCAACTCGGCGTTAAACCCTATCATCTATGCATATTTCAATAGAGACTTTCGTAATGCGTTCAAGAACACTCTCGCGTGTGCGTTCTGTAGTTTCTGCAGGAGAAGTGCTTCAGACCTGGACGCTCTGGAGCGGTTAGATAGACGAGGTTCGGCTCAACTGAGGGTACCAGTCCCTTCTAGAAGAACTTCAGACTTAGCATCGCTTTGAATATCGCCAAAGTGCGAAGTGACAGCGGTTTAAGAGGCCTAGTGATGTCTCAACGAAATATTTAAGGACATAATGTGTACTTATTCCCAAAGTTGATGTGGTTTATTTAGAATCGTCGTGTTACAAATAATTTGTATAGAAAATATACGTACTTGTCGTATTTAGACTTAAACTATATAAAGTATTTTTTTTTTTGCAAAAATGAATCAAACAGTTGCTGGTACTTTAGAATTTTAGAAATAATACACATCAAAAGAGGTTTTTAGATTCATTTTTGCAAAAATGAGATAGGTAGATATTGAAATTAAATAATTTTGATAATTATGATTATCAATTCTAAACCAAAGAAGTTTATTTTTCTACTTTTGAAAATGTCTCTGGTTTAGGAGCAGTCTTTTTATAGCACAAACGGATATGTTTCCTTATTCATTTTGATTGTTCGCATGAGTTATTTTTCATAATTCATTGACTGTTGCAAAGTGTAGATTTAATAATTACAAGGTACCTATGTATCTAAAGTTCATTCAACAAAGTCTAAAGGCAATAAAAGCCTCACGTATCGAGTTCGTAATAAATATAGTATCCATTTAGATGAGCTTTGATGTCTGAGGCTTTATTTTATCCGAAATTGAGTCGTAAAACGAAAATTATTATTGCAAATGGTTCTTTATATAAAATATCGATAGGATCAAGTTGTAAATATTTATTAAACTCATAAATCAACATTTAAACGAGTTAGAAAAGTTTTTATAATATATTACGTAGTATCTCTGAATTTTATTACAATAATTTATTTTACCAGCTTATCTCGAATATTTTTTAATTCTACAGTAATTTAATTTAGATATTTATTGTTTTGAGGTGGTGTTTGCCATAAAAAAAAACCCGACTTTTTTTCATATATAAAGTATCCAAAAAATATTGCATAATAGAATCATTCCATAATAAAACTTTTTAAAGTCATTTTCTGATAAATTACATAGCGTAGGCTGTTTTATATATATATATATATATTATACCGGCCTAAGTATAAGATTTTACTAATTAAATGAGGCCAAAGTGTTGTAAATATTTAGCAAATAGTTTATAATGTAAACTAAATTATTTTTAGTTTTAAATATGTAGTCAGTAGTTAGTATAAGTAAAGTAACTATAAAAGTATTCATAATATTTAAAAATAAAATCAAGCAGCTAATTATTGACTTTGATAGATGTATTGTAATCGTACATCATAGTGTAATTTCATTTTGTAAAAATAGTTAAATATTTTTTTTTATATACGAATTTATGTCTACGCAAGTAAATATAAGTAGTTTAAGACTATTATTAAGTCAACAAATAGGTTTTTCATTCTCATTTTTCATTTGTTAACATTAGAGGTAGTATCTTAATACGTAAAAAAATAATTAAAAATAAGTTTCATTTGAAAGAATTTAACTCGAAACATACGTAATTTAATTTTATTATAAAACTGTAACTAGACATTTTGTAAATGGAATTTGAATAATAGTCAGTTTTGTAGATAGTTTAGTCTTAAAATAGTTATATCAGTCACTTAGTATAATAATTACGATTTTATTTAAATTAAAATAGGAAGATACTATAATGGGGACAAATAACGCTTCAATAGAGAAAAAAAAAAGGATTTTTAAAATAATTATTATTGATGTGCTACGGTAAATAACAAACCTGTTAGATTTGATGTGTCAGTGTTGTGTCAAAACTCATCGTTTTAAATATTTATAGTTGTATGGAATTACTAACTTGACTAATAATGGCACTGTCCGCTTTTCAGTACTTTAGACTTTATCAAAGATTTTGGTAACACAAAAAAGGGGAACAGAAAACACTTATCGTTTCCATAGTTATTTTTGTCAAACGTCAAATTAACCAATGAAATTTTGGTTTTTGTTGTGTCACTCGTACCTAAATATGAAAAAAATGTTTATTTTCCACCGAAAGCTTCGATAAAGTCTGTACTGGTCACTTATTATTTCCTCTTGCGTCCAAGGATATCTAATATTCATTTCTGTCGTGTCAATGTCCATAATAACCACATTAGCTGGTATTTCCGCGTTCTCATAAAATGTCGAGGAATTGTTGTTTGAAAAAAAATATCATTTACCTTAGATTAAAGATGAATTCTCATTAGTAAGATAATTATACGAAATAATTACTTTGAACATTTATTTAAAAAAATATTGCTACCTGCTTCTGCGTAATAAATATTTTTACGTATACTATTATTTACAAATAAAGTTTTTTTGTTTATTTTCGTCTAAATAACAGAGAAGACAAAAGCTTAAATAAAACTCATTGTTGCCTTATTTTATTCAAACAGCAATTTCAATATTTGCTATTGTAAATTCAATGTGTCTTCCTTTTGAATAAGTAACATAGGCTCAAAGTATATGTAAAAATATTAGATGATTAGCGTGTATAAATTTTAGTTAAACGTAATACTATATTATAGCCAATTTTAATGTGTATAGTGTGTGTAAAATTGTAAAAGAGCACATACGGGCTGTAATTGTAAAAAAAAAGTAATAATAAATGGTTGTGACTTCTATAAATATTACAACTTAACTTTTTAACAACATTAATCATATCTGAAAAAAAGTTATTTTTCCAAAAAAATTAACCCAATGCTTTCCTGAAACTTTAATTTCTACTGTACATATTTTTGTGAAACCATGTATTATAACCTAACCTGAATACCTTTTCATGTCTGAGAAGTTTCAAGTTTTCTACATCTATTTTTCTTTTGAAATCCGTCCATTTTTTTTTGTTTCGTTGAGATCTGTTTTCCACTAGTTAAAGCCTGTTAGCTTGTTGTGATTTCGGAAAATAATATGTGTTAGAGATTTGTAGATGAATATCAATGTGGAATTTCTGAGAATATGTACATAAAATTCAATGTTTGACAGTTTTAAAAATGTAGATATTAAAGAAGTATATTAGTATTTATTTTACGAAATAGGTGAAATCCACTAGAAGTTACAGTGAACTAGATAAAAAAACAGCAATATTATGTAATTTAAAGAAACCATAACGTTTAATGATAAGTAGCTCTGTGTTTAGAATAGTTTCTTCAACATACCTTTGCATCTCATCAATATAATTTAATGGATTTTCGATGCAAATGGTGGCGTGTTAGTGAAATATTTTTTTAAGTTCTTTGCTGATTTATTGAAGTTTTAAACTCGTCTTAATGATTTGTCTGTTGTATCCTATGATACTGTGATAGTAAATCATCGTTCGTGATTTTTTATAAATGTTACATCACTTATCCTATTATTTTGATATACGTTTAATCTAGTTTTATAAATTTAACTAAAAGTATATTATTAATTTATTTTATGTAAAGTTGTAAATATTCTGTTTATCGCCATACATGATAATATATAGAAAAAAATATAATTAAATTAATTAATGTATTATTATTGCTATTATAAAATTGTTTAAATTATTTAAAAAATAATGATGCGTGGTGCGACTTTAACCTTTAGGTATTTACCTAATATGTGCGTGTAATCAAATGCTTTTTGCAAAAATAAACGAAAATTGTTTCGTATATAATATTCTGTCGTTTTTGTTTTAGCAACATCCCTCGAATAACATTTTGTTACTACCAAAATAAAGGGTTGAAACCCATTTATATATTTCATGAAATGCTTATTACCTTTTTCTCAAGAATATTACCTTAGAAAGTGTGAATAAATATAGAAACTTAATATAATATAAATACATTTATTTGACACAAAAAGTACACAGGTACAGGGGGCCTAAAATGGACGCTTTGGCAGAATCATAATATGATTTGCGTACAATTCGTATATCCCGCAATTCATCTGTTTGACAGCTGCTATTTGACATTAGACTTCATTAAAGCAATGCATAATTTGTGGAACATTTTACGAAACTTCATACAAAACTGTCAAACAGATGAATTGCGGGATATTAATTGTACGCAGATCATAATATGATTCTGCCAAAGCGTCCATTTTAGGCCCACAGGTGACAGTTTAAGCAAATAGCTTGGTACAAAATAAATGATCAACGACCCCCATGCTGTCGCTAACCCCAAATAATATAAAAATAATGGGTCATTCATCCGTCCATTTAGGATGTTATAATGGTTACTTACAAATTAGTAATATGCATTTTAGTAAAAAAATAACTACACTAATACAATTAAAAAAAAAAAATGGGGAAATATTTTTCCTGGAAATAAAGTAGAAAAGAAAAACTAATATCAACTGAACGAAGTAACAAAGTTTAATAGCTTTCAAATAAATAAATAGTCCATTTGCTACGATGTCGACTTGCGATCTCGATCGGAAAGTCATTAGTTTGTACAAACTCTTTGAAGAAGTGCGGTCAACCCATTTCTTGGCTACACATTTAACTTGGAGCTACTATAGAAAGTTAGGAACATACTGCACAAAGTTCTAACAATATACATTTTAAAATACGATCACTATTTAAGTTAAGATGCCTTGTACTATGGGAATGTGATGACCAAGCAACAAAAAACTTCTTTATAAATTGTTCTCCTGGGTTCGACTCCCATGTTGGGCAAAGTGTTATTGGGTTTTCCCATCTGGAACGGCATTTGGCTCGACCCCTGTTACATAGGACTTCAACATAACTGGCGAATCGTGGGTTTACTATAGGTACACCTCTGCCTTAACCCTTAGGAGAATACAGTCGCACCCAGAAACTCAACCTCAGCAGAATTGCTTTCGACCACTAGACCAAGGAGGCTGTGGAAATCTATTCTTAATACTATTATGTAACACGAGAATTACGTGAAGGGTCAAGATGAGACACGAGAATTACGAGAAGGAACAAGATGAGTAGTTTCTCCAGAGTAAACGGAAGATTTCCAATTAAGCAGATGTTTCGTGACTCACAGTTAATGGATGAATTGGTAATGGTGACAGTCTTTATGTCTGACTCCTACATTATTAAAAGGAGAAAAATATGTTTGAGTAGGCTTTTAAGCATCTTGAAATCAATGGCAAATTTACACATTTTTTTAATTTTCCTTTCAATATATCTACATTTACCCATCATCTTGTCCAAATCAACCCAAAATCACAGAAATCATGACAATACATCTTCAAATCAACGTTCACAGCCCAATAAAATCTACCAAAGCAGACAAATTTTACCAGATAATCTGGATTTAAGGCTTAACTCCAAGCCTAGCCTTCAAAACTTGAACAGTTAAAATACACAAATTAGATAGGTACAAAAGCCGGGAGGATGCCATAGGAGGCCATATAGTGAATATATTGGTGAAGTTCTTCAGAAAGGTCAAGTGCGCAGTACTCGCAAATGGCGTGCGTGTATGACCAGATGTATGAACGTAAACGAGGCAAAAGAAGTATGTAAGGATCATAGCACGTGGCGTACTGTAGTTTCTGCCTATCCCGATGGGAAGAAGGCATGAGTTTATGTATGTATTGCAGCGTAGAGCATGCCAAGGCACGCCGGGGATTCGAACCCCAGCGTGAGGTAGCTAAAAAATCAAACCCTCACCGCAAATACATGTAAAATTTATTGTGATGTTAAAAATAAAATCCGAAACACAATATTAAAGAAAAAAAGAAAATTGGCAAAAAAATAAGGTTCAGTCGTTGGAATTTAAAGATTAAAATACTAAAAAGTAATCAGAACTAGATTTTGAGAGAAAAAACTTAAAAGTTGTTGCCAAATATATATTATTTTAAATGCACTCAGACGAATTAAAAATTCGATTGCAATCGTACGAAATTCAAGTCGCTCTATAAAGTTTTATACGTAAATAAGCGGAAGATTAAAAGAAAAACCTCTTTACATAATTCATTAAAATATTTTTTGAATTATATTCTAAAATCTGATGAATAGAATTTAGGAAAGCACTTGTGACTCTTTACATGGAACCGATCTTCTGTGCCTACCTCCATCGTCATTTATAACAGCATTACTCACGTCTAAGACTGTTTTATCTATTTTGACATTAGCTTAGAACCGTGCGCTTGTTTCTGAAGTTTCAACTTAGATTTGCAGTTTTGGATTCGATAGTTACGGAAGTTCTGTTTCGAGACAGTGTTTCAGAACTGATACCGATGTTTTTTACTGTTCTGGTTTATATTTCTGTCTAGTTTTATTTGTGGATAGATACGTTTTGAACTCATAAAATTAAAAGTTCTATTAAAGTAAGTAAGTTTAATAGTTCATAAAAAAATATATTTAGTAAATGCACTGGACTATCATTAGGTATTCCCTTCTCTATAATGTAATTTTGCTATAGGTATTATATTGGATGGTGTCACTAAGACATGGGATCACAATTTTTGTATGAAATTTATTCTGATAGGCTCTCTATAGTACCTTAAATTTCATTGTTTAAGATCCATGTTAAAATTAAGAAAAAGTTTTTTTTTTTTAACTAATTGATTGATGTTTTTATTGTAAACTCAGTTTTATCAAATCCCTAAAGAAAATTGTAATAAAAGTGACACTACGCAATGAAAAAAATTAACTTTCAAAATATTTCAGTAATACCTACTGTAGTCAACAACACAAGCTGTTACACCCTAACTACATTTAATATAGAACAATGAGCTCTTTATGACCGACAATGCATTAACGCGTGAAACCGCATTACGGACAGTAATGCAGTTTCGAAATCACAAATGGTGATTTTAGTACAGTTTAATGTATGGCGGAGGAAATATGGGTAGTTCGGAAATTAAATATTATGGCTGTTAATTCACTGGAATTTTCAGTTATAATAGGAGGTTACTGTGCATTTAATGAACCCAGCCAATCGCAGTCCACTGCTTGACATGGGCCTCTACCGGGCTGCGCCACAAAATCCTGTCCTCCGCCTTCCACATCCAATTTGTCCGCAGCCACCTTCATAATGTCGTTAGTCCATCTAGCTGGGAGGCGTCCCACACTACGCTTGCCGATACGCGATCTTCACTCCAGGATTCGACTGCTCGACCGGCCATCGGTCCTTCGACAAACATAGCCAGCCCACTGCTATTTCAGCTTGCTCACTCGGAAAGCTATGTCGTTAACTCCGGTTCTTTCAAGATAATTTTTACTGTGTATTAGATGTTCTTAATTATCTGCAATATTGTGGGTAAACTTATCAAAAGCTACGACAAAGCAAAACAGTCTACGATTCAAATAAAACTCCCTCTGAAATATTTCTTAAATAAACCTCATAGGTACATGGGTAACATTTTCAGTTTTTCCTATTAAAACAATAGATAACAAATGAACATTCTGTTAAAAATAAACGCCCTCAATAAATTTTTTCAATGTGTTAAAAAGTACACAATACCGCACTTCAAACCCCACTTAAAATATTATAAGCCCCATTTATATTTCAAAAGGGTTGGCGAATGAACAATTATGTGAAAAAATATCTATTTGAGGACGTGGGAGGTATCCAAATAGAGATTTTTGTGTGGGCGACGAATCTTTTTACTTGGATAAATTTGAATGGACAAAGGCGAGGAACTTAGAATGTCTCCTTGTGGCATTCTTTGGAAGGAATTTTCTGATAAATATTTAAAAAATAGAATTTGTAGCGATGTTTTACCAGCTATTAAAAAAGGTTATGGTCGTGTATAAATTTTTCGGTTTACTGTAGGTAAATAGAAGATACCGTTACAAAGAAAAAACATTTTTTGGTATCTGATATTTTTTATTGTGCATAGCACATGCAGCTATATCTATTCTGAAGGATTATTGCCATCAAATCCGATGATTTGAGAAAAGCGTTGAAAAAAGAAAAACCAAGAACCAAGAAATAGAATTTTTCATCTGGTAATAACTTACCAGATGAAAAATTATATTTCTTATTTCAATGTTTCTTTTTCCAAATTATATCATTCTACTTAAAATTCTAAATAAATAAATCACTTTTGCTATGTAGATAGCAATACAAAAAGAATTGTCCATCCCATCGGCATAAATTTCGGAAAACCATAAATCTTTAAAACTGTCTTCCCTAAATTTTCTTCAGGAACTGCTATGAACCTTGTTATAAAAGTATTAAAGGCTAGAATGGAAATTCGAAATTGCAAATTTTACCCAAAGTTTTTACGAGACTGAGGGTCTTTTCGACATTTATCACTTGTCAGAGTTCGATTGGCGTTTAATGCAATACACAAGTATAATGTGAAAGTAATTTGGCTAGCGATTTTCCTTGAACAGCGGGGTAATTGCGTAACACACTAACAGTAGGAATGGCTTTCATTTTGACAGTTCAACAATAATCATTGCGTTATTTACGTTATTGAGCAGACAATTTTTTCGAACGTATGAAGCAATGTCCTTCAAAATGGTTCAGTGTGTTACGCCATTAGGGTATAGCTGACAAATCTGTAACTTTACAATACAAACATAATGCGACTTTAATCTAAAGTCGCATTTCGTGTCTGTTTCGGTGACCGCATTTTTCTTCTAAACTACGCAATGGATTTCGATGCGGCTTTCTCCATCGTTTAAGGGATTTATTCTGGAAGGTTTATTTTATACTTAGTCTGGCCATAAATACTGTTACAGTTAAAAATAAGAAAGATATTACATTTGAATTTGGAATCTGTCATTTTTATACGATTGTTCATTGAATTTTCTAATTTTGGCGCCAATACATTGTACAATATTTTGCGATATTAAAATGGAGTGGGGTGATAAAGAGAGCCGAATCGCTGTGATTGCATTACACAAAGTTGGTATGGAGCCAAATGCAATTTTTAAAACTCTCCATACGCTTGGTATTAGTCAAATGTTTGTGTACCGGGCTATTAATAGGTACAATGAGACCTCCTCTGTTTGTGACAGAAAAAGATCTGGCCGTCCACGTAGTGTTCGTACGAAAAAGGTGGTCAAAGCAGTAAGGGAAAGAGTTCGAAGAAATCCTGTCCGAAAGCAAAAGATTTTATCTCGGGAGATGAAGATAGCACCCAGAACCATGTCGCGTATTTTAAAAGATGACTTAGGACATGCAGCCTATAAGAGACGCACTGGTCATTTTTTAACTGATAATTTAAAAAAGAATAGGGTGGTAAAATCGAAACAACTACTGAAGCGGTACGCAAAGGGAGGTCACAGATTTTTTTTGTTTACGGATGAGAAAATCTTTACAATTGAGCAACATTTTAACAAACAAAATGACCGTATTTATGCTCAAAGCTCTAGGGAAGCTTCCCCATTAGTCGACAGAGTGTAACGTGGGCATTATCCGACTTCAGTGATGGTTTGGTGGGGTGTTAGCTATGAAGGAGTGACTGAGACATATTTTTGTGAAAAAGGTATCAAAACATCGGCACAAGTGTATCAAGATACCATTCTTGAGCAGGTAGTTAAGCCCCTTAACAACACCATGTTCAATAACCAAGTATGGTCCTTCCAACAAGACTCGGCGCCGGGTCATAAAGCTCGGTCCACGCAGTCTTGGTTGGAAGTGAACGTTTCGGACTTCATCAGAGCTGAAGACTTGCCGTCGTCTAGTCCCGATCTTAATCAGCTGGATTATGATTTATGGTCCGTTTTAGAGAGTATGACTTGCTCTAAACGCCATGATAATATAGAGTCCCTAAAACAATCCATACGATTGGCAGTGAAGAATTTTCCCATGGAAAGAGTGCGTGCTTCTATTGATAACTGGCCTCAACGTTTAAAGGACTGTATTGCAGCCAATCAATGGAGACCACTTCGAATAAACTTTTTATTTTATTTATATTTATGTATTAAAATAACACACTGTAAAAGTAATAAATATTATTTGCAATAAAAAATATAAAAAATTCTTCGTGACAATATTTATGGCAAGACTAGGTATAATAAATAAATATTAAACTAACATAATGATAATAATAAAGAAATCTCGAAGTTTTGTCAACTCGTGAAAACCGTGCGAAGTAGCGGGTAGCGAGTGAGTCATAAATTCAAAAATAATGTTGCTGTTAGCAGAGATATTATTTATTTGAAAAAGGAAAATATATAAATAGCAAGTACTAAATTAATAACGTGTGAATACTGTTAACCGATTTAAAAGCTAATGTAGACTAGATCTAACTAGAATCAACTGAAGTTTACGAGGAATGCAATACTACAAAAAAAAAAACACTATGCGCTGTCCCGGATTTATGCTTAGGCACACAAGGCCCCGGCCTAGAGTCCCAGCTAGCCTTGGGGCCCCAAAGCTACCCCAACCAGGTAGCTGGCCTGCCTCACGGCAAGCGGACAGGCATTAGGGGTTAGGGGCTGGATAGCAAAGACTACAGGCCGCGCGCCTTGGGGGGGGGGGGAGGGGGGCGTGGTCGTATCATGGCACCTATAGCACAGAGAGAAAAAGAAATCTGACCTCTAAAAATTTACGAGCTTGGTTCGCTTCTCCTGCTTCATACTTTCTCTTATTTCTTCAGCTTTTCTGCATAAGTGTACAAAAAAACTCCTATTTAATATGTTAAATTGACAATACTTCTAATCTCTCCCAGGCGGGTTGCTTAAAATCTTCCAACTCGCGTCGCTCGCTATAGCATCCTAGACTCTTTATTCTTAAACTTTTTTGCATAGCTCCCTATTACTGTATGAATTAGACAAAAGAAACTTAAACCGATGTGCCAAAATTTTCGAGCTTGCTTCGCTCGCTCTGGCATCTAAAATTCTCTTAGATAGATCACCGTTCAGTCATTCCCGGCACCAGCTATGCGAAAAATCAATAATGTAGGATTTTACAAAAGTTCTTACTATAAAATAAGTTGGTTGAAGAAAGTAAGTTGGTTCAAGTTAACTTAGGGAGGCGGCTAATCTGGCCTCGGCGGGTGGATCCTTGGTCGCGGGGAGGATCCGCCGCCTAGGTTTAACGGTGGCGCTGCACAAGACCGAGGCCGTGTTCTTCCACGGGCCTCGGCGGCGCCCCCCACCTGATGCCCACATTTTCGTGGAGGGCATCAGAATTGAGGTGAAGGCCCAGATGAAATATCTGGGCCTTCTACTCGACAGCAGGTGGCGCTTCGGTCCGCATTTTAGCGGGCTGTCGTCGCGCCTGCTGAAGGCCGCAGGCGCGCTCTCGTGGCTGCTACCCAACTTGGGGAGGCCCAGCGCGCGATGCCGGCAACTTTACGCCGGCATCTTGAGAAGTATGGCCCTTTACGGGGCTCCTATCTGGGAGGACTCCCTCCGAAGGAGGGAGAACGCCGCCGCATTGCGGGCGCCCCAAAGGGCCATAGCCCAGCGGGCGGCGCGGGCCTACCGCACAGTGGGCTTCGCGGCAGCATGTGCTCTGGCCGGCACCCCTCCTTGGGAACTCGAGGCGTGGGTGCTCGCCAGAGTATATGAATGGACGGCGGGGCGGAGAGCGGGAGGAGAACGCCCAGCCCCGGAAGAGCGGGAGGCCGTCCGGCGGGAGGCGAGGGATGCCATCGTCCTTCATTGGACGGGGGAGCTCGCCACCGCAGCTTTTGGCCGCCGAACCCTAGACGCGATTGGGCCAGTGTTGCGAGACTGGCTCGAGCGGTCGCATGGGTTCCTCTCGTTCCGTCTGGTGCAGGTGCTGTCCGGACACGGTTGCTTCGGATCGTACCTGCACCGGATAGGACGGGAGGAGACGCCGTCGTGTCACGACTGTGGCGCGGTGGACGACACGGCGCAGCACACCCTCGAGGTGTGCCCGTCGTGGTCCGAGACGCGCCGCAGCCTCATCGCGGTGATCGGACCGGACCTCTCACTTCCCGGCTTGGTTAATGCCATGCTGCAGGATGAGAGGTCCTGGGCGGCAGTCGCCTCCTTCTGCGAACACGTCATGTCCCAGAAGGAGGCGGCTGAGCGCGCGCGGGAGGACGATCCTCACGCGGCGTCGCTCCGAAGGCGGAGGAGGGGTCGAAGAAGACGTCAGTATGATAGTCATCTCCGACTCCTCCCAGGTGGAGGCCAGCAGGCAGCGGGTGCGGGGGCGCCCTTGCCTGTATTGCACAGGCCTCCACCAGTGTCGGACGGGAATGGCCAGGTGTTCCCGGCCATTCCCGTAGCCCCCCAAGCTGGGGGGCATGCGGGGCCCGCCAGCTAGGTGGGCACGCGCCGGGAGGGTTGTGGATGCAAAGGCTGAGCCGGATTCCCATGGCCCTCCCATCACGGCGATGTGGGAACACCGCTGAGTTTTAGTGGGTATACTGTCATTCCGACAGGAGTCCCACATATCCCGTCTCGTCCCCCCACGAGCGGGAATGCATAAAGCATTTCTCAGCGACAAAAAAAAAAAAAAAAAAAAAAAAAAAAAGGTTAACTTGAGTATTCGGGAATACGAGGAAATGAATATATTTGTTTAGTAACGTCGATTTATGACGAAGTAAAAATGGTGACATACATACCATAGACTGCATAATTTCTGATGTTTATTTATAGTAAGTAATTAAAGTGGGTTACGAATTATATTTCTGTTCTACTTAGTGTATCTTATTTGCTAAATTTCCAAATAGGCTTAAAATAAACCAAACCTTGCTTTTTCTACCGAACCAGGAAGTATCTGCTCATAAACACAGGTACCAAAACCATAACGTTCAGATACGGCTCCCAATAGCATTAGTAAAGTAGATTCTGGACTGAATTTCCGTCCATTAACAAAATCAAAGTAGACAGAAGCCCCTCGGTCACGTAAATAACGCGATGACGTCATCAATATATAAATAGCAAGTTTGTTTTCTAGTGTTTCTGTTTGTAAACAGAAATTAGATAGGAAGTTACTTTTAGTATTGAATTGAGAGATGGAATTACATAGGTATTGTAAAAGTTGTCTGCAAAAGAGAACCTTAAATCATGCAGGGTGAAAGAAAAATTACTCTGGTTGCATTCGATCACTCGAGTGAATTAAGAATTAGTTTAAAAATGGAACATGCGGCGAATGTTTTCAAAAACAACAGTTATGCGATACGCGTGTAAAATGGAGCATGTCCTCTTGAAATAAATAATGAAAATCCAATATTGTTTCTTATTTTCTTATGTAGGACCTACCCCATAAGGGGTGGGCTATGGGGTACGGGGGGGTACATACACGTGAATCATACTTTGGGAAACTTTTAGAGTATTAGTAGTCGTTTGATTTAATGTCTCCAAATACATAAAAATGTAGGTATTTCCATCCTTAATAAATAAGGTGCATATGCACGCTTGGACGCGCTTTCATCCAGTCCAGTGCGCACCGAACACCGATGCACTCCGTCAAGTAGGTATCGAATTAAATACCGAAGCATAACACTTCAGAAACTTCTTAAAAACTAAACAAAACCTGCTGGGTGATTGCGTAACACACTAACCGTCCGCCATATTACGTTTTTTATTTTGACAGTTCAGCAACATTCATTGCGTTATTTACGTTGTCGAGCAGTCGAATTTTTCAAACGAATGAAGGAATGGAATGGACGGGAACAAACTCAGAAGTCGCAGTCTCTTTTAAAGTCCAGACATAATCTTGGTTTGACGCACCGAACACCGATGTGCTCCGTCAAATAGGAACAAATCGTTATTTAAAATTGCCAAATATAAAAACCATACAAATATTTATATTTGAATATAAACTGCAGAATCTTCGTAAAAGGTAAACATAACCTGCCGGATATGCAGATTAATGTCCGAGATGGTCTTATAAGACAAGATTTGAATGGGAAAATCTGTTGTCCAGTCAGTGTAAGCATTTGTTTATTTGTATGAAGAAGAAGAAATCTAGTATGAAGTGAACAATATAAATCCTCCTACAATAATATTCTAAAGGGATTTTCAACAAGAACTTTGTTTTTTATAACAAAATAAAGCAAAGAATTTCAATGTTTTTTTTTTAAATTATATTAGAAAGAGTAAGGTTTGGTAATTAAGAATGAAAAATTATATCGAAAAAATGTCCGTCGCTACCTACGCTCGCTCACAGATGTCGATTCTTTCATCAAAAATTTCAAGAATTTTTTGACAAAATGGAATTTCTCGATCGCATAATTTCATGAAATTCAGATGTTAAGTGGCCAGTCCGATCGTGTGATTTAACACCATTGGATTATTTTTTGTGGGGCTATGTTAAAGATAGAGTCTATACGGAGCCACACGAATCGATTGCAGTTTGAAAACTCAAAATCCGTGACGCGATTAACGAAATAAAACCGCCATTTTTTAAAAAGTGATTGAATATTTTGATGAAAGAATCGACATCTATGAGCATGGTCATGGTGGACATTTGTTCTATATCATTTTTCATTCATAATTGCCAAACCTTACTCTTTCTAATATAATTAAAAAAATGCGTGAGTGTCGTGGAACACTCGGTTGGAACGAAGTTCCTTTCGTAGTATATTTAGAACGTTCATAGAACAAATTTGATTACATAAGAACATAAAAAGGGTTACATTAAGTCAAACTTAAAAGATAGACCAATGCTGTTACAATTTTTTTTTGAACTTTTGGAGGGGAACAATTCCTTCATACATGATTTTTGCGTAACTTTAACCGTTTACGCAGCGCACGCAATGGAAGCCATCAAAAGGAATAATTTATTACCGTTTTTTCAACATTTTTCATTTATGCTCCGCTCTTATTAGTTGTACCGAGATGTTATATAGCTTAAAACCTTCCTCAATAAATGGACTATCCAATACAAAAGATTTTTCAATTCCAACCATAAGTTCCTGAGATTAGCGCGTTTAACCAAACAAACAAAGAAAGGGTCGTGAGGGATACTCGTGCCCATCCGCCAAGTCCGTAGTCCAAAAATTTGAATCAGTTTCATTCTAAATTCTTTGTTTTATTTTGGTTTAAAAGACAAAGTTCTTGTTGAAAAACCCTTGACAATGTTTAAAACAAATGTTCAGGTTTGCTATATTTTGATTGAGAGTTTTAATTAGGTATTATTATGTGTCGTCGTTGCCTAAATTTAATTCAGCAACGCCATACAAATAAAAAGATAAAACATTAATTGTCTCTTCGTCTCTCACTCATAATGAGTACTACAAAAATAATGATTACGTCAAGTAAAACCACGCATCATGTCTAGCCACAAAATATATAGACTTCATGATCAACTATTTATATCTCTATTAAAATACAGTGGCAACTGGAAACTCTAATGTATTTGGATTATGTCCAATACCAGAATGTTATAGAGCAATGTCGTTCTTATACAGTGAGAATAATACTATAGGTTCAATGAACAATGCAGGAAGTTATCACAACAATAGATGGAAGATTCTACATACCCTCCTCTCTCTCTTCTCTGCCTCTTTTATAATCCTCCTTCTCTTATCCGAATATATTTGGAGTTGGCGTAGTATGTCCGTCATGTGATCCACCAACCCGCACTGTGCCCGCGTGGAGGATTACGGCCCGCTCTCTCTCACAGAGAGGAGGCCTGTGTCCCAGCATTGGAAACTTTATAGGCTGATTATGTAGTATGTCTTCTTCGATACATCTCGTCATATTACCGGTCACTCAATCCATCAATCAATCCGAAGATCCCTCATACTCAGAATGCTCGTGTAAGATCTAGTGTCGTAAGTTCTGACCCCAATCTAGTAGGGCAGAAAAGGCTTGCCAGATGTGATGCGTGGACTGTTTAAAGCTAAAGTTTTCTAAAACTGCGTTGGTCCACACATAGCGCCCGCTGAATGACGTCACAGGAGTGTGTTTTCCTAGAGAGCCTCAAGTGTCAGCTATCATTTTCATGATCGCCGTCACTGCCATCGCTCTTCTAGGAAACCGCAGTTACTTTACTGACTGTAGCTAATGAGTAATTTTTACTAAGATAGAGATTACTCTGTTAAGCCAATTATAATTGTACTTGAAAATATAGTTTTATGTGTTCTATGAGTCTGACAGAAAAGAAAAAAAATGGAAGGTTCAGACAGGATAAATGGCTTCAAAATTTAAGGACATGGATATCAAATATTTAAGGACATTGAATAAGCAAATCACAAATATAATTTCTAATATCAAAAATAAGGAAACCAAATATTAGTCATACGACCTTTCCCTCCGAGATCAAAACATACCCTAGAGTGACATAAGGTAGGAAATCTTTTGCAAGGGCTCAAATATAATTTCAACACGCATCCGGTACGGGGTGACGTTGATATGGGCCTCAATTAAATCCAAGCGCGTGTGACGCTGACGCCGTCATAACTCACTTGAAAATCCAGACCCTTAGGACTAGACTTGCCAACTGCTTGTATTTTCTCGTAATTCTACGAGTTCGCACCTTTTTCGCGATTCCATCAAAATATTATGTTCACGTTATTGTGATTGGTATGATTGGCTATTTGATTCAACTTCAACAATTGTTCCCTTTGCCCTAAAATAAACTTTGTCCCCATCGTCTCATCTAATTTTGTAACTTAGATGAGACGATGGGGACAAGCAGTTCTATGAAATATTGACAACAATTTTAGATATCAGCTACTCGTATGTCTGGTCGTAAGTCCTTCAACATATGACTTGGCAACACTGCTAAGAACCCTAACACC
Source organism: Griposia aprilina (assembly GCA_916610205.1). Taxonomy (NCBI): domain Eukaryota; kingdom Metazoa; phylum Arthropoda; class Insecta; order Lepidoptera; family Noctuidae; genus Griposia; species Griposia aprilina. The sequence continues at coordinate 7,121,616 of OU744305.1, read as the reverse complement.
TCTGTATTAGAAAACTTGTTAAAGGAATAACAAGTAATAAGTATTTTATTGGTTAAGAGAGGTGTCATAGATCTTCTTTTCTTTCTTCTTTCGGGTATGTCCAAATTATCGATAAGGTTCTCTATATTTCTGTGGCTTTGAAAGAGTGAGCAGAAATTGAATTTGGAGTATTTTGCCGACCTAAGCTAGTTATTAGAGTTATTAAGCCAAATTATGAGGTTACGCCTAGTCCTTTGTGATTTACAGCTATTTTTTCCGTTAATAATGTTATTCGAAGGGCCCGATCACACGTACCACAACTACATCACAGGGACAACCACTCCACAACGACACCATGCGGACGGGCGCTAATTTGTATGAAAATTAATAATTAATCTATTCACACGGACCACATTAGGCCGTCAAAATCAACCCTGTGGGCGATACCGACCACAACAAGGCGACGTCGCAGCTACAACGCAATCACAACGTTGCGTCGACGCGATGACACTGTCGGAGTCGATCTGTCTGCAAATACGCCACAACGTAACCATATCGGAACTACTACCTACAACGCAATCACATCGAAATTTTGTTTCTAACACAACGCAACTGCCAGAAGTTGTGACTTTATTCACTCATAACAACTGCTTGCCCACATTTTGTCGCTGCGATGTGGTGTGGTTGTCGCTCGTGTGTTCGGGCCCTATGTCGCACTGTCAACAACGGGTAAGTTATTAGATTCACACAGTTTGTTTTTGTATACTGTAAGTAGATGCAAACTCATCCATCTTGCTTTAGCTGTTTCTTGTGACAGACAAAGAAATAAATGCTTACTTGCTTAGCTGTGATAAATATGCGCCTGTTAAGTAACATTGCATTGAAGAAATTATCAGCACGACAAAGTCTATGTTACAATAATATGTTTTTTTTAAACTCAAATTGAGTACTCACTAATATTCATATAATCTAAGTGTTTCTTCTTGAGTTTAACAAATACTTATCACTTATTTCTTGGCTTTTTTTTTAAACCAACTAAATACTAAGATATTAATATAATTATTTTATTTCTACCATAATTTCCGATGAAATCAAATTTTATGTAGATGGAAAACCTTTGTAAAATATGTTTTAATAACTATAAAACTGCCTTCTACAACTACACGCAACGTTACAAGAAAATCTAAGTCTAGCATTATAAATACAACATAAAGTGAAGGAACATGCACGAGGGTTAATTCTATAAATTAATCTTAGGGAATAAGTTGTACGGTTGAGGGGTGTATAATAAAAGTCATGCATTGAAAATAAGATGAGTTTAATACTTTTACAAAAGTGGAGAAAAGAAAATGAACTTGCCAGTTGGAGGAATGAACGCAGAGAGAGAGAAAAAAATGTTGCTTGACATGGAAAATGTTAAGCTTGATCACAATGTTGCAACCTAATAAATTATTTACTAATCGATTACAAATATACTTACTAAAATGACAAATGATTGCAGATTGAATATTAAGTTTATACAAAATTAAGTTTATAATATTTATGTTGAATTTACTTTAACAAGGGGGGTGTAATATCGTTAACCTTTAGCAACAACCCAAGGGTAAAATTGTTTCATCTCGTGCTGCTTTGATTTGTCCGTTCATAAGAAGTTATATTTTGGAGATATTAATGGAACCAGCAATCAAGCATGTCAAAAAAAAAAACTATCAATTTCTATCATCTGTGTAGGGGTCCGCTTCCATTCTAACCGGATGCAGCTGAATAGCAGTCTTTTACATGGAGCGACTGATTATCTGACCTCCACAACCCAGTTACTAGGGAACACGATACTCCTTGATAAGACCGGTTGTCAGACTTTTGGGCTTCTGACTACCCGTAACGACTGTCAAAGATCTACGAATAACAGCCAAGACCAACGTCTTAACGTGCTTTTCGAAGTACAGAGGGTACTTTTCGATACGTAATAGATTATCGCCCATCCACGAAGTGACTGCAGCAAGAGTAGCTTAACCTTCGATCGACGCGTGCGGCTGTTATCAATTCGCCACAAGCTCCTACTGTCTTAAAAAATGCGTAAGCTGTAAAATAAAAAATAATCAAGCATGGTCATCACTTCTTACTCCTTCTCTGTATGAGAAGAGGCCTTTGTACTGCAGTTACAGGCTGTTATCATGTCAAACCTGAAAACGTATTTTTCTTACGGTATTGTCTAGATATACGTTATCATCATCTGCCTATTCTCCCAACTGTATTGAGGTCTGCCTCTAGTCTAACTGGATGAGGCTGAATATTAGGTATACATGGCGTACCTGACTATAAACTAACCTCCTCAACACATTTAGGAACTGAATATCACGATAACTCTTGCTAAAACTGTTTTTTAGATTTTCAGGCTTCTGACTACCTACATCATACGCTAAATTAAAAAAAAATTATAACAACTCCAATATGAATGCTTTCCCATAATCTTTCTTAGCACAACGCTTGAAGTTCCTGGCCTTAATCCAATTTCTCTTAAATGACAATATACGACAGGAGGCGAAATTAAACGCTCCCTTACCTACTTTGAGCTCATAATTAATAATTATTCGGTAACTTATTGTTATATCTACCTACAGAACAGGTTATTTCTCCCAAGGGTGAGCAGAGTTAAAAGTATGAACAGTAGAGTGCAGAAAATTTAATGATGTTAATTTTAAATACTGCTACGTCCTTTGTGGTATTCTCTTGAGAGTTGTTAGTTGCGGTTTCATGAACATTTAGTTTGTAAATTATTGTAATTATGCAATTTAGAGGTAACAGGTGGGTGAAAATAAATAACTGTTTTACGCTCTACAGCGCTTTTAATAATAATATGTTCAAGGAAATACGTCATGTAAAAAATTCGATAGTTCGCGCACAACCTAAAAAATCTCCAATTATATTTTACAAAATTATTCATGGATTTTGCATTTGGTATGTGAGCCACCGCACAAAAGAATTCTACAATCAGCTTAATAGTTATAAGCATACATGAAAATATATTTGATAATTTAAATGAGATAAAAAAACATGTTCAATTAGAAGTTTGTATTTTCACTCTGTATATTACTGAAAAACTTTTTGTTGCTCACAAATCGGATTTCAGTAAAAAAAAATACCCTCTGCAAGTTGAGTGAGTGATTATAATAAGTTCTGGTCATCGCATATGTGAGAGGACTATAAATCACAATCTATCATGCCAACAATCAGCTAAAAGCAAATCTCACTTATTCGAATAAAGTAGATGCCCCTAATAATACCAGCCCCATACCTAATACCACCCTTTCTACTTAATGTTAAGCAATCTTTTATCCTAATCTACAAGGGTCGCCACCTTAATTTTTTAAATATTAAGATCCGACAGCACAATCAAAAACATTTCTTATTATTAAGTCAAAAAGGCTGGTTTTCTATAGTGGTTGGTTGGGCCAGTATTAGAGGCATCAAACTTTACGTAAGTTAGATGTCTTCATAACTAATACCAAAGGAATTTTATTTCGTTGTATGTACTTTGTATAATAGGGAAAAAATTAAAATTTAAATAAGTACCTAGATACAAGATAGAGCAAATTATGGTTTTAGCGATAAATTAGGAACTGCGGAACTAGTAGTCTAAATCGTACCATAAAATTATTTTGACACAAAGTACTTACTTGTTTTCACTTAAGAAGTTAAACTCTCAAAGTTATGTATCTTAAAGGTAGTAAATATGTTTACATAAAGAAAGCTGTTTTAGAACATGATTGCCAACACCAATTTCTGAAGCTACAAAGAGAATGTCATCTAGATAGGCGTAGGTAACAAAAAAATACATAATGTAAAAATTAAGTCATTCGATATAATTTAGGCATAATATACTAATCATCTGCATGTTAACGTTTTACACAAAGCTGCTCCTCGTCACACACGCTTAAAAACTTTCCTTTCTATTTGATAAAACCCACAATGAAGATCCAAACAAAAAATCTAAAGTAATTTTTAGTACCTGTATAAACCCGCCTTTGTAGAATGAATCAAAATATTACCTACGCAAAGTTAAGACATAAATTTAACGAGTGGAACAAGATACTACGTCTCACGACTTACGGCCTGACGTTTATGAGACTTAATAACTTCAATCCAGATAAGAGTCGAATTTCCACGAATATTCAGGCATGTACGGCCTTGAACCTATTTAAAAGTTTAAATTATGTTTTGGTAAGATTCATTTCTCACTGAAGATGCCTCAAATTTGAAAAATCACAAACTTCGAACTCACCTTCACTCGTATAACACAGATCCATTAAAAACTTATACCGTTACTTTAGAGTTTTCCTTTTCAAAAACTTCAAAACTGAAGTACCATTCCTAGAAAAGGATTGCATCAATAAAATTTCTGTAGAAAAGCAAAACGTTAACAGGGAACACATCAAAGGCAGCGTAAGAAAACTTTTGATACCCAATTTCGAAAGTACTTTTTCTTGTTAGTGAACCGTGTCGGTGTAGATGAGCCATGAGATTAGCGATTTTGATATTGCAAAGAAAAACAAAATTATTTTTAGTTTAACGCAACCAACTATTTATACTAGGTATTAAATTAAATGACTAAGTAACTAACTAACTATACAAATAAATACAAAAAAAGGCCACTTAAGCGTCGAAGTAAAACTAAAAACTAAAATTGATACTTTTTTAATTTGCGTTGAAGTCTTTATAGAGGTATGAGGAACCGGGTGTAAAGTTTATTCATACCTCCAGCTCCATAAAAAAGGGAGGATCCTCCGACCAGACGGGTATCGTGTCTGGTGGGCAACTACCCGAAGTTATTAATCTTTGGGTAACTACATAATAGCATACATAAATATAACGTCCCGACATCGGTCGGGACGTTGTATGTATGCTAGTTGCGCGGTAAACTCAGCTTGCGCGATGTAGGATTTTGCAAGACGTCAGTGTGACGCGTAGCTCGCATGTAGCGTTGCAGATATCGCTACATCTTTAAATACAAGTCAAGTACAAAGTGAGACGAAGAAGCTGATCCAACCAATATCCAACTAAAAAGCGACATAGTGCAAGTCAGACGTGCACACGAAGGGTTCCGTACCATCGGACAATATTTAACACTACATATTTTAATTTCTGGCCTTTAATTTTTAAATATATTGTTTTTTTTTTAGTTGTTGTTATAGAGGCAATAGTAATTCACAATTTGTGAAGATTTCAAGTATCTACCTATTACTTTTCAAAAGATACAGCTCTGTGACAGACAGATGGACGTACAGCGGAGCCTAATTAAAATTTGGCACCGTTTGGTTACGGAATCCTAAAAATGTGAAAACCGAATGTCATAATTTTTATGCTTTTGACGCCAATATATCACTGCGATAGCGCATGCTTAAAAGTTGCAATGAAACTAAAGAGTCTTTAACTTTTATTACCACACTTTAACTTTTCATAAAGTGTTGCAGTACGTGCGTTAACACTCTACAGAAAGGATTTTAACATTGTGACATAATTATTATATGCAGTAGTTGTATACAGGTTTTCCGACCTAACAACAACGAGCAACAAGTTCGTGGTAGCAAATCAAAGCATCGAATTCGCAATTTGTTACATTCCATAGAAAAAACATAAGCAGTCTGGGGACTGCCGAAAGAAGTGAAAACTTAAAATTATAAAATAACTGTTTTTTTTACTATTCGTATTATTAATATTAACAAAAAAAAACACAAAATCCTCAGCTCTTTATCAATTTCCCATAAAAAACAAAAACTCATCTTACAGCCAATTACGGATTTACAATTTCATAGCTACATGTCATAATTTGTAAATTTCCTATAATTTTATCAACATTAGTCTGGTTTTCACATGAATTCAATGTTGCAATAACACTTCGTCTTTGTAGCTACAGTAATTAATACTGCTCTGGCAGCAGCAGCAGTAGGTCGGTGACGTGAACCCGTAAGATTTTCCCCAACCAAAAATCGCTCCACGCACGTATAGAAGTTTTCACTTCAAAGTGCGCACTTTTGTGATTGAATAATTATGTACATATGATTCCCTCACTTCTAACATTTTCCAACGCAGTTTTAATGGCCACGCTAGGTGGGTAGGCATTTCTCCATTCATTTCTAGAAAATCTATTCAGAGATTTACATTTTTATAACTTTCAGTATCAAAAAATAAATACCTTGCAATATAACTATTATTAATTGTGCTTCACGTAGCTCCTTGGCTGTGTTTTTTAAGTGATTAACGTTGAGATTGCAGTAAAAGCTTATGCAATAACTTATTAGCTCCTTTCAATATATAAGTAAAATTTTCATATAAAAGTAGTTACTGGAGATATTCTATTATGTAACCCAAATACGAAAGTCTTTGACCAGAACGTACTGTCAGTGATGATCTATAGCACTGAAACATGGTCGCTTACAATGAGCCTCATTAGAAGGCTGAAAGTCATCCAAATGGCCATGGAGATGGTTATGCTAGGAATTTTCCTACGTGATCGAATCAGAAATGAATTGATCTGCAGGTGAACCAAAGGAACGGACATAGCCCGAAGAACTGCCAAATTCACTTAAACCGACATCCGCCATCTGTCCTGCGAGCAATTTGACCGATGGCCGACGAGCCTGGGTTCTAGAGTGGCGACCGCGTACCGGAAGTCATAGCGTTGGAAGGCCTCTCACAAGGTGGACCGATGACCTGGTGAAAATCGCAGGGATCCACTGGACGTGAAAAGCACAGAACCGGTCGAACTGGCGGTGCTTGGAGGAGGCCTATGTCCAGCAGTGGACGTCTTTCGGCTGAAATGATGAGCCCAAATACTAAAATAGCATAAAAATGCTTAACTTGTTCTATATTGTCTTGTTCTGGCCGCTGCAGAACGGAAAAATACTAGGCTTATAAAAACCAACTTTCTAACTATCTGACGGAAAACATGACATTCCTAAAAAAACACTACTACTCAATCGAAATCCCTAATCAATACCAAACTAGCCTCACCGAAAAAATTACCATCACTTTCGTGAAACTCTTTCCAGTTAGAAGCTAAACGAATAATTCCAAGAAAAGTTTGTAAAAGCCCATTCACATAACGCGAATAAATTCGCCATGTTTATAAATCATTCGTGTTTTACGAATCGTTTTTATTTTCTTCGTGACTTTTCACTCTGATGACCGAATTCATTATCTGCCTAGCTTTTTTCCAACTACGTTGGGGTTGGATTAAAGTCTAACCGGATGCGGCTAAATACCAGTTTTTTAACATGGAGTGACTGCCTATATGACCTTCACTCTTGGTAACACTGGTTGTCAGACTGTCGGACTTCTGACTACTCGTAACGACTGTCAAAGATTATCTTAACGTGCTTTCGGAGACACGGAGGAGTGTCGATGTTCACCCATCCACGGACTGACCTTGGCAAACGTAGCTTAACCTTAGATCTACCCTAATAATGACAGCTGCTCGCTGTCATTATTTAGAGCCACGCTCTCCTAAAAAATAGGCAAACGTAGCTTAACCTTAGATCTACCCTAATAATGACAGCCGCTCGCTGTCATTATTTAGAGCCACGCTCTCCTAAAAAATAGGCAAACGTAGCTTAACCTTAGATCTACGCTAATAATGACAGCCGCTCGCTGTCATTATTTAGAGCCACGCTCTCCTAAAAAATAGGCAAACGTAGCTTAACCTTAGATCTACGCTAATAATGACAGCCGCTCGCTGTCATTATTTAGAGCCACGCTCTCCTAAAAAATACGATTCATACGTCCCAAAAAAGTCGAATCGCATCGTGTAAATGCATTAGTTTTATGAATGCGTATTTTCCTATGAGTTGTTTACGAATCATCAACAGCACTACGGTTTGACGAATCATAATAATTTATCTTTTAACGAATCTACATATATGTGTGAAAAGACTGTAACTAGACATATTGGGGTTTATTTATAAACGGTGCTTAAAGTTAAGTAATGATTAGGAACTGTTTAACCGTACATCTTTGACGTTTAAAAGTCTCTTAACTTTAAGCAACGTTTATGAATAAAAGGAATGGAGCTTCAGTAGTATTAGTTCCGCTAGTTCGTTTTTCTTTTTCATTAGTTAGCCGGGAAATTAAAGAAAAACTTTATGTAGCTTACCTGCGCGAGCTCGTTTTAAATCAAGGAAGAAAAATCTTGTGTTGGGAGTAAAGTAAAGTAAAAATTTGTAAAAGGGATGCAGTGTGTGTTTTTAATGTAGCTATTTTATTTTAGAACGGGGTTGCTTTTAATCAATTTTGTTTATTGTTTCTCGCGGATGATTAAGACATGGTATACCCATCACACTATACCACCTCTAATACTATGCGACTTGTGACTGCGACAGATCGACAAGATGCTGACTTGTCGCATGCGAACAAAGACTACAATAGTATCTGACATCGGCTGTGCGTTTGCACCGTGCGTCTAGACGCTGCAACAAGTAGCGAGAGCGTGACACGTAGCCTGTTATTGCGACTCTACAACTATATGCCAAGAGTGCGAGCTTTGAAAAAAAAAAATATGAAAAGTGCTGGCCGCAGCCCGTCGTTGCGTCTAGTCGCCCAGCTGTCGCAGTCACTTGTCGCATAGTGTGAGAGGTGGTTTAGTGTAATGGTTAAACCCCATTCTTAAATTAATGTTAAACAAATTATTTTCATTAAAAATAATTTTTCGCTGAGGTTAAAAATTTAGAAAATAATTTACCGCATTTAGGTGGGATTATAATCTGGCTTTTCAAGTGACGGCATGAAGGCATTAAATCTGTAACAGCAACATATTATTCACTTTTACTATCTGCAAATTGTTAAACATAACTGTTACAATTTTTTTTCGGTATTACAGATTAAAATCACAAAATACACAACACTCTCTCAACTGTAAAATGTGCCGGTAATGTTACAAATACCGAAGACAGTTCAATTTTACGCTTAGACGTGTTTCCGATTTGCCTAATATCCAAAAACCTGTATAGAATACGCGTGAATGGAGACCAGGCGGTGAAAATTTGTTTTTATTTATTTATTTAGTAACTATGGATGACTTACAACTAAAACAAACAGATAAAAAAATAGTATGTGAGACTGACAGCCAATTAAAAGTCATCACTTCTAAAAACAGAAAGGAAATAAAGAGTGTGAACAACACAACACAGCTACCAAAAATAAATAAAAACAGTATAACATTCAAGCATAAACTAAATGCACATTTCGTATTCAATATGAGAATAAAAACCTGAGCTTACAAAAGGACATTATGGTCTCTCGTTCACCGATATAGCTCTCTGGCTATAAGAGTATCAAGCTTTGTATGAGTAAGCCACCTATTTTCCTCTTGTTACATCATCAGTCTCACTAAGTGGTATCGTGTTACCAAGCAACTGGGTTGTGTAGGTCAAATAGGCAGTCGCTCCATATAAAATACTGGTATTCAGCTGCATCTGGTAAGACTAGAAGCTGACCCCAGCATAGTTGGGAAATGTATGAGTAAGCCACCTATTTTCCTCTTGTTACATCATCAGTCTCACTAAGTGGTATCGTGTTACCAAGCAACTGGGTTGTGTAGGTCAAATAGGCAGTCGCTCCATATAAAATACTGGTATTCAGCTGCATCTGGTAAGACTAGAAGCTGACCCCAGCATAGTTGGGAAATGTATGAGTAAGCCACCTATTTTCCTCTTGTTACATCATCAGTCTCACTAAGTGGTATCGTGTTACCAAGCAACTGGGTTGTGTAGGTCAGATAGGCAGTCGCTCCATATAAAATACTGGTATTCAGCTGCATCTGGTAAGACTAGAAGCTGACCCCAGCATAGTTGGGAAATGTATGAGTAAGCCACCTATTTTCCTCTTGTTACATCATCAGTCTCACTAAGTGGTATCGTGTTACCAAGCAACTGGGTTGTGTAGGTCAGATAGGCAGTCGCTCCATATAAAATACTGGTACTCAGCTACATCTGGTAAGACTAGAAGCTGACCCCAGCATAGTTGGGAAATGTATGAGTAAGCCACCTATTTTCCTCTTGTTACATCATCAGTCTCACTAAGTGGTATCGTGTTACCAAGCAACTGGGTTGTGTAGGTCAGATAGGCAGTCGCTCCATATAAAATACTGGTAATCAGCTGCATCTGGTAGGACTAGAAGCTGACCCCAGCATAGTTGGGAAATGTATGAGTAAGCCACCTATTTTCCTCTTGTTACATCATCAGTCTCACTAAGTGGTATCGTGTTACCAAGCAACTGGGTTGTGTAGGTCAGATAGGCAGTCGCTCCATATAAAATACTGGTACTCAGCTGCATCTGGTAAGACTAGAAGCTGACCCCAGCATAGTTGGGAAATGTATGAGTAAGCCACCTATTTTCCTCTTGTTACATCATCAGTCTCACTAAGTGGTATCGTGTTACCAAGCAACTGGGTTGTGTAGGTCAGATAGGCAGTCGCTCCATATAAAATACTGGTACTCAGCTGCATCTGGTAAGACTAGAAGCTGACCCCAGCATAGTTGGGAAATGTATGAGTAAGCCACCTATTTTCCTCTTATTACATCATCAGTCTCACTAAGCGGTATCGTGTTACCCAGCAACTGGGTTGTGTAGGTCAGATAGGAAGTCGCTCCATATAAAATACTGGTATTCAGCTGCATCTGGTAAGACTGGAAACTGACCCCAGAATAATTGGGAAGAGGCCAGGTAGCCAGTAGGCGATAATGTCATTATTGTATCAGATTAGGGGGCAGCAAAAATGTACATAGGTAATTAAAAAAAATGGCTGTGAAAAAGCTGAATACAAGTGAGATAAATGATGTTTATGCTATAAACTTATGCTTGGAATGTGGAAGATATTTAGCATAGTAGAATGACCGTGGATTTTGAAAGACTGGCTTAACCTTCCGGAATACATTCTCTAAATGATGGTGAAAACCGTATCAAAATCCACTAAGTAGTTAAGAAGAACAACGCGGTCACACAGACTTTAATAATGATATGAATAGATTTACAATAAACCAGTTTAAAAATATTATAATTGGTGTTTTTTTCCGCAGGCTGCAGCCTCTATTTTAACGTGTTTACAGTACCTAGATATCAGTAAAAGGTTCTTCTTCTTCTTCTTTTCGGATATGGTTTCCGCACTTAGTCCTTCATGTGGACCATTGTGCGTGGGCCATGGCGGCCGTCAGTGGTTATTCCAACCAGCCCACCTCCCTCCAGAAGTTAATGATGTCTCCTGATCTGCTGAGAGCATCTGTGTAGGATCTGGGTGCCCTGAGGTTTTATGATCTAATTACCAGCGGAGTGATTGCGTAACACTTTAACCGTAGGAATGGCTTTCATTTTGACAGTTCATCAACATTCATTGCTTTATTTACATTGTCGAGCAGACGAATTTTTGAAACTTATGAAGCAATGGATTAGCAATATCCTTTTTTTCAGAAGGAAGGTTTTGATTTTGTTCCATGCCCTATTCATGAGTTTCTATCTACGTAGCTGCCCTCTGAGCCTCAGCAAAGAACCCGATGTAGACTGTTTACTTGTCGAATGTACCTGTTTAATCAAACGAAAATATTCAATGTACCTCCGCGACAACGGCAGAAATTACATTTAATTTCGATTTCTATTCTGTCACAGGGCTGTACCTTTATTACCATAATAGTTTGTCACTAGAAAATTTTACCATAATAGTTTGCCAGTTGAAATTTTCCCTTAAGAGGGCGTACAACGGTATACTAGCGCCACTCCTTTAAAAAAATATTATCTCGTGACTGAGAACGAATTATGAATAACGGTTCAATATGGACCCTCGGTAAGTGTGTCTAGAATTTTCTAATACCTTTTATAAGCTTTCATATTGAGACACGAAGCAATAAAATACGATCGAAAGGAATGTGGCCGCTTATCTTTACGTCGAATTTTGTTGCTTTGTGTCTCGATATGAAAGTTTATAAAAAGTATTAGAAAATTTTAGCCACAGTTACCGAGGATCCTTATTCATAATTTCTTCTCAGTCACGACATTATATTTTTTAAAGGAATCGTGCTAGTGTACCGTTGTACGCCCTCTTAATACATATTACTATGACCTCTATTATGGTTAATAAAGAAAGTAAACTAGTACACTTTTAGGGCACTTTTTCACTAATGAAACTGAACGCGATTAGCACATCCAAACTGCGTTTAAAAGTTGTCAGTGTCAATATTCCTTAACAATGATGATACTGACACCTCTTAAACACGGTTTAGAAGTGCTGATCACGTTCAGATTCTTTGGTGAAATCCTCACTAACACACATTAAGGGTGCCTTTACACTAAGTAAAGGCACCCTTAGTCCGCGAACCCGAGTCGCTCTCAGCCACTTTTTAAAACACGTGTTACCCAAGACGTCTTACAAACTCATAACTCCACATTAATACGCCACTTGGCACTGTTTAACTGCTCTCTTAGTCGGCATTTAACGTTACCTTAATTGGCACTTAGTTTTGGCTTACATATTGTTATAGTCGCGTTTAAAGTGCAGAATGGTAGTAATAACGGAGACAGTGGAGGGTAGTTTGTAATAATCTGTCAGACTTTCTTGAGTAGTCGGGTTTTTATGTACTTGTGATGTTTTTGCTGGTAAGGAAACTGGTATAGAATATTTGAGCTTTTGAAATATACAAGGTTGAGATGTTTTCCACTGTCGTATTGTAGTTAATACGACAGTAAATTAAACTGCGTATAGCTAATGATATTTCCAGTCTTTATACGAAAATTAAGTCAAATAAATCCAACAGTTTATTCACTGTAGCTAGACGACTGATCGGCAAAACCCACAGTCGATGGGCTCACTAGTAGGTATTTAGTTTGTTTAATTCGTGTAATTTCGATGTTAGGATTTATTTGATACTTCCAAAATACTCTTTTTGCCATGTTTTAATTTACTGTCGTATTGTCGTCAATACGGCATTAAATTAAACTGCGTATACCTAATGATGTTTCCAGTCTGCATACGAAAATACATTCAAATATCCTACAGTTTAGTCACTGTAGCTAGAAGACTGATCGGAAAAACCCATAGCTGATGGGCTCACTAGTACGTACCTATTTAGTTTCTTTAATTAGGTAGTGTAATTTCGATGTTAGGATTTATTTGATACTCTTAAAATGGTACTCTTTTTGCCATGTTTTAATGCTAGTGATTTAATTTATTGTCGTATCGTCGTCAATACGGCATTAAATTAAACTGCGTATGCCTAATGATGTTCCCAGCCTGCATACGAAAAAACATTCAAATATCCTACAGTTTAGTCACTGTAGCTAGACGACTGATCGGAAAAACCCATAGTTGATGGGCTCACTAGTAGGTATTTAGTTTGTTTAATTCATGTAATTTCGATGTTAGGATTTAGTTTATACTTCCAAAATACTCTTTTTGCGATGTTTAATGCCAGTGTTTTAATTTATTGTCGTATTGTTGTATCCACATTGTATACAGGGTCAAATTAAATAAGCTAGCAAGACTATGCAGACGTGATGGGTATTGATATTTGAACACGATAAAAAAAATACTGGCTGTGTTCTTACTCAAAGTAAAACAAAGAATCAAGAAAAATAAGTTGAGAAAATATATTTTCCTTATATTTATCGTGTTTAGATAACCCATCACATCTGCGGTGTTTCGCTAGCTAATTTAATTTGGCCCTGTATGTAGATAAATCTGATTTTAACTACCTTGAGGAGCAATAATAGTAGGGACCTTAACCGTCAAATTTTACAATAATTATTTGCGGATTAATGCAATAAAAAACAAACGAAAGATAATAAACTTCCAAAATTCAAATCAAATATCTAATAAACTACGAAGTTTTGTGTAATATTATCGTTTCTTTAATAGAAAATATTTTCATAAAAATATTTAAATAAATTCTCATAGATAAAATGAAATAACTCGCTTTATAAACTGTAGTAATATCATAATCTTCATCAAAACTTCGCCTTGAGCTAGATGTTGATCTACCTACTCAAAATTAATTGTCAGGATCATACTCGAAGAAAAGTTTTAAAATCAACATCAGCTATTAGATTTGCAAAATATTAATAAATTAGTTTACTTAGACACGAAATCAAAACAAACTGAGTCAGTCAATTTTCCTAACCATTTCCCAGTATTGTGGTCGACTTCCAGTCTAACCGGGTCCAGCTGAATACAGGTACTTTAGATTGAGTGACTGCTTATCTGACCTCCACAACCCAGTTACTGGGGAACACGATACTCTTTGGTAAGACTGTTTGTCAAATTTTTGGGCTTCTGACATTACGACTATCACGGATCTACGTATGACAGCCGGGACCAACGTCTTAACGTGCTTGCCAAGGCACGGAAGGGCCTCGATATGTAATGATTGGTCACCCATTCACGAACCGACCGCGGCAAGCGTGGCTTAACCTTCGATCGACCAATGCGTCTGTTATTGTTTAGCCACGAGCCTTTTAAGAAACAAATTGAGTGTTTCTTGAAAATCAAACATATCTTTACTAACAACTATCCAATGGGGAGAGCTAATAAATGATTGACACATCCATTGGCTAAAAGCCAGCAAGTCAAATGAAAACATGAATAAAACTTTAGCTATATACAGAAACATTAGCCTTTATTGCAAAATAAATAAGGACTTATGTAGACGCAAATATAATTTTGTGATAACTCGATTTATTGAAGTAACAATTCGTTTGAAAGGATCGATTTTTGGGGACTGTCTAGGAAAGATAAAATTTATTATTTATTGAGTTAATTTATCTGGTCATGGAAGGAATATTGGTGCTCGTTGGTTGGACTCGATACACCATGCAAATATTGGATCCAACGTAGTATACTTTGTCACAATGGAAGCGGAAAATTGGAAGCGCCAAGATAAAAATGCGATGTCATGAAGGAGATAGAATAAAGAGCTTTCACACAGGGGTAGCACAAATAAAATATCGATACAATATATACTTACTCTGTGTGTTTGCCAGAAACAAACAAATAATAAAAAAGAGTAGTAATTTACAAAAGGTTCATTCGTGGGGATATTTTTAATATTATAGTGATGACCAACTTTAAAAGTTTGAACTTGTTGTGGCAAAGGAGAAAGATGAACTATAAGCCAGTTGAATTAAAATAATTATCCTTCCACATATTTATAAAAGTCCTAAAAATTTACTCGTGGTTGTTACCCAGCCTTACCCGCTTTAACGTCGCACCCCCGTTTGGGACTTAAAATATTTTCCGGTCAAACGTCCAACCCCTCATCTGAGGCTTGTTCGATTTGCTGCGTTCAAATCGATTTAAATACCACTGGCACACTGTACTGTTGCAAAAAAATTACACCAGGTGGCTCCCTATTAGTTTCCGCGTACTTTCGTGTAGTCCAACCCTAAATCTGACCATAGACGATAACATTCTCAGCATGATTTATGTCGAAATCCGGAATACCGATAAGTTTTAGGCCACATTTTCAAGAACTGTCGCGATAGTACTTGCTACGGAATTTTCACTTGCAGGCTGCTGTCCGACCGACTGTCAGACATTTCTCGCGGAAGTTTTCTTGCGGGTGGAAATGGACCTTAGATTCACTGACAACTGTCATTCTCTAATTGATGCCTTAGTAAATTACAATTGTTTATGGTGAACCGTTAAACCGCGGTAGGACGCCCTCAGGCTAGGTGGAGCGACGATCTTCGTAGCACTGGTAGCTGCTGGATGAGAGTTGCCGAGAATGGAGCTGAATGGCGTGCAATTGGAGCAGCCTATGTCCAGCAGTGGACTGCTGTAGGCTGATGATGATAATGATGATTAAACCATGAACTAAAATGTATTTACATACTTATAAACATTTCGGATAAACGCTCATCAAAATATTACAATCACGTAATTAGCACTTCTAAATCACGTCCACGAGCTGTCAGTGCCAATATAGTTATTTAATGATGACACTAACAGATCTTAAACACGGTTCAGATGTGCTAATCGCGTTCAGTTTTATTGGTGAAATTCACCCTTAGAAAGACAATTAAAAACGCTAAGTTAAAGCAAAAAATTACACCAAAATTAAGACTTATCATCAAATTAATCCCAGCCCACGACTGACACAAAAATTCTCTATAAGCTGTATCCATCAAAAGAAAAAGATATTATTGTTAAAACATTCAATTCGGTTCATTTCCTAAAATTTTCTTTCTGTATCCAATTGAGGCGTACTTGTTGAATAAATTAAATTTTGATTTCCACTGAAGATTGCGTTGGCTCTGACGACGTTCGCAGTTTTTTTTTGCTTCATTTTTGGTCTGTGGCTAGCAGATTTCTCGGGATGAAAATGTTGGTTTTTCATATCGACTTGGCTTGACTAAGATATTATTTTTATACGATCGGATTTGCAAGACGATTTCTTTACTGTTCAATGGACTAAAATGTGCTATCAGCTGTTTAACTCAATTTTCAATAATCATTTTTGGGAACATAATTTAGTCAGTTTCGTAAATCTTTTATAGGTAACTATCGCAGCGTCAATACTGATCCACCGTCTTTATTATTGATTATTAGTAACGTCTTATATTGGAGATAAAAATTGCCACTTGCTTACTTCAGATGTCACTGATCTCCAACGTTCAAGAATTTGACAGCTAGCTGTCACTATCCATTCCTTTTTTTGTAAACAAGCGACTTCATTGACGCATAATTAATTAATATTCCCCGTCGCGCAGCTGTTGGCTGCAAAAACACGGGGCCCCATGTATTTTCCAAAGATTTTAAGAGACTTACGAGAGCTAAAGCGCGGTCACTGTCGGATTGCATAGAAAAGAAAGAGACGCGCGATGACACAACGAAGGTAATTTATTGCAAAACATGAAGCAATTATGGATTTACAAAAAATCTATTCATTGGACTAAAAAAATAAAACACTATTACGTTAGTATGTTCCTTGTAGAATAATCTGACAAAAAATCTGAATGTTTGCATGTATATTAGTATGGTTTTCAATCGTTAAAATATTTTTTTAATGGTATCATCGTGATTTTTTTCTATCATATCAAGATAATTGTATTATGTTTTCAACACACTATCTAACTAGCATATATCCCGAAGAATATCATATATTTTTCTAATTTTAGTTACTGTAGTGGATCATATATTTTTAGGCATTATAAATTTGCGTTTAGGTCATGTCCCCATAGTCCCCTTAAAAGACGAAAACTGTGGGAGAAGGCTCTCTGAAAAAAAAAATGGAAACCTGATATCTCGTCGAGTCTGTGTGCTATTATTTTTAAACCTGAAGACTTTTATGGTAGAAAGTATACAAGTGATGCTTCCAAGAGAACTAAGTCCGTTATTATTACTTATAGGCACTTTTGGTGTACATACATACATAAACTCACGGCTTCTTCCCATGGGGGTAGGCAGAAACTACAGAACGCCACCTGCTACGATCCTTACATACTCCTTTTGCCTCGTTTACGTTCATACATCATAAATAAAGTTTTTATACACATAACATAACATTACATCACGCCTGTATTCCGCGAAGGGTTAGGCAGAGGTGTACCTATAGTACACCCACATTTCGCCAGTTATGTTTAAGTCCCATGTAATAGGGGGCGAGCCTATTGCCATCAACCGGGCACATATCCAGACTCCGGGCTGCAACTGAGAAATTCCAGATGGAAAATTCCAATAACACTTTGCCCGACCCGGGAATCGAACCCGAGATCTCATTCTCAGCAGTAGCGCTTGCGACCACTAGACCAACGAGGCAGTGTAAAGTTTTTATATGTATATATAATTATTTAGAGAATTTATTCCAGAAGGATATGTGTATTGTGCACCTGTTGTACTCAATTGATAAATAGATTTAAGAGTTTCAAACCTTAATGCAATGGTAAATGAATTTACTGGAGTTGAAAATTAGCTTACAGAAAATAATAAGTAAATAATGCATATATCTAAATGATTGTAATTTGTAATTAGCACCACAATCCATCAGCCAAACGAAATAAAAAAATAAAAAAATATACAAAATATCGTGTTTTTATTTAATCAAATCTTTTGTTAAAAACACCTGGCTAAAACAATATAATTTTACTGATAAAATGTAAAAGCCTACAAAGGTCTCATTTAAAGGTCGTTAGTTTCTACTTAATGTGTCACTTACTAACTTTATTACCTAAGCAATTACATTTTGTCCTTACATTGAGTTAGAGAACCTACACACTAGGCACATCATCCACGACGTTATTGAAAGTAACGTACTAAGGTTCGCGCAGATTAAGGCGGACCGCACCGCAACGCAACGCATTGCAAAAATCCTCCCAGAGCACACATAAGGCGCGCACTGCATTGAATAACAGCGGCTCCACTAGAGCGTTGCACTGCAGCCCGATGAGGCCCACCTGGAATGTGCGATGGTTAGTACAAAATGTACGAAAGTGATGAAGAAGGATTTTAGCAATGCGTTGCTTTGCAGCACAACCTGCTTAAATAAGCGTAGCCTCATTCGACTGGTCTAGATACAGTTCAAATTCAAATTCAAAATTTGAATCAGTCTGACACAATGATTGCGTTGCGGCGCGATCCGACGCGGCTCCAAATGTGCTTTGGCGCTATTTTGTAATGCGGCGCGCAGCGACCCGCCGCGGCTGTGTAAACACCAAAGAGTAGCTAGAATGTCCCAACTCACAGCAGTGTACACAACGCAACCAAACACAAACTACTTAATAATGCGTTTGTAAGTTGCGTCATGTACGGGCCACCATTGAATTACTGCGTGCTGTGACATTCTGGCTAATAATTGGTGATTTCAGTTTTTAACACGTTACTTTTGAGTAGCGTCGTGGAAGAAGGGCCTAAGTGTTCAAAACAATTTTGAACTTGAAACTTAATAGTGTTAAGTACATTAAATATTTACTACAGTGTGGTAAATGTTTGAAATTAGATATTTATAACAATTTGAATTAAGTTTAGACGTTAGAAGTGAATTGAAAGTTACTAAATTGGTGGAGGATCATATTTTTCAAATGAAAGTCAAGTGTATCAAATTAAAGTCACGCGCGGTAAATTTCATTTTATGTTATTAATAAGTTGATTATTACTTTGTTAAAAGTAAATTACATGATTTCAGAAATCAACTAAAGCAAGTTTGAAAACTCCATGTACTTACTGTATTTAATATTGTTATGAGTTGCTCACGTCATTTCATTTGGTGTTATGAATGGAAAATGTGTTTGGCTGAGGAACATAAAATGAAACAATTTGCACTACCTACCCTAATTGATTTCATGAAAATAGACGGAAAATTACACAATCTTCACTTCTTACTTTCTTAAATAATACAGATAGGTGCATAACATTCATCTCGGCCAGTGACCGCAGTATAAAAATAGAACATGGACCAAACAAATAACTGTGGCATTAGACACACGGCATCATTCACTTCAAGAGGAAAACAATCTGTCATGGCCGCCGTTTTTTCGGTAACACATGTATAGAAGAAAAAGAGGGACTAAGTAAACATATAATGTGTGTTGCCCATACATTATTTTCGGAATATTTGCCAAACCGTGGATGGAGGAAATGACCGTGGCCTTGATGATTAATTAGTACTATTAATCAGTTTAATTGTAATTAATTGCAAATACAAAGAATAGAGTGCCAAAAATTTGAACGTGTATAGGATTTACGTAAGTGGCGTGAGAGGCATTTTACGTAAATAAACTTCTGTCACAATCAGAATTAGCTCAGTATTGAGAGATCTTTAATGAGACGTTTTTTATTAATTTTATTGAATTAAATTTACTGCCATTTTATCTCCATCATCAGCTATTTGTAATCATTGAAGAAAATACATGTTCTGCCAACCCCAAATAAATTAAGATCTTATTATCTACAGGAGAATAATGAATGTCTGTAAACAGCTATTTTAATAACACAATACACAAAACAATTGCACAAATGTTTATCAACAGCGCCCGCCTGTCAATGACATCCCTGTAGCAGTGAACTAACCCGTTTCCGGTAAAACGATTGAGTTCCAGAACAACTATTTTCTTAATGTCCCTCGGCAAACGTCGTGTTTCGTCAGTTTCCTCCCATTTTTCAAATAAATTATTTTAATTTAAAGAGTATTAACAACTCTATATACTTCCAAGTCGATTGATAGCGTCCGATCTACACTAAGTGCAAAGGGCAACCGATAGAAATCCGACAGCTGACGAAACACGAAGTTTCCGATTGACATTAAGAAAATAGTTGTACTGTAACTCAATCGTTTGACCGGAAACGGGTTAGTTCACTGCTACAGGGATGTCATTGACAGGGGGGCGCTGTTGCATCAGGGAGGCACTCCGGTATCACCGGATGCCGACCTACCTCTGTCGCATAGTCGAGGCCTATCTGACGGACAGGGCCATCATCTACCCCGGTCACCAGGGAGAATGGAACCGGCGAGAGATGTCGTGCGGTGTCCGACAGGGATCGGTCCTGGGGCCGCATCTGTGGGACATCGAGTACGACTGGGTGCTGCGCGCCGACCTCTCTAGCAGCGTCAGCGTCGTTTGTTACGCTGACGACATGCTGGTCCTGGCGCAGGGGAGGTCGCACCAGGCGGTGGCCTAATTAATGACACGCGGGGTTGCGACAGTCATTGAGAGGATCCGACAATTGGGACTCGAGGTGGCCTTGCACAAGTCCTAGGCCATGCGTTTTCATGGTCCTCGGAACGCGCCACTCTCGGGTTCCCAAATAATGGTGGGAGGGGTTCACATCGGCGTCGAGTCGACGATGAAATACCTGGGACTCGTCCTCGACAGCCGGTGGAACTTCGTTGAGCATTTTCGACGTTTGGCTCCGAGACTGGACCGGGCCGGGGCTGCCTTGAAGTTGCTCCTGCCCAATCTAGGGGTCCAAACGCCTCCTACCGGAGGCTCTACGCGGGGGTCATGCGGTCCATGGCCTTTTACGGGGCACCGGTGTGGGCGCGTTCATTGAGGCTCCGACCAGCACGCCGGTTGAACGCGTCCCAAAGGGTCATGGCCATCCAGCTGGTCCGGGGATTGCCGCCATGGGATCTGGAGGCAAAAGTCCTCGCGCACATTTGGGAGTGGCGCGAGGAGGCGAAACGCCGGGGCGTAACCCCGCTGCCGCGAGAAATCGCGGCGCAGCGGACAGAGCTCTGGCGTGATTTCATAGCGGCATGGAGAGTGTGACTGTCGCAACCCAGCGCTGGGCACGCCACAATTGCGACGGTAAGTCCCCTCTTTGAGGAGTGATTGAGAGGCGCCACGGCGTCCTCACCTTCCGCCTGACGCAGGTCCTCACCGGACATGGCTGTTTCGGGAGGTTCCTGTTTCGGATAAGGCGGGAGGAAACGCCCGGGTGTTATCATTGTGTGGAGGATCATCGACCGGAGGACACGATGGAGCATACGGTGGAGGTCTGGGAGGAGCACCGCTGTGTCCTCATGGCGGCGATCGGAGGCAGCGATCTCTCGCGTTCGGCCCTGGTTCAGGCCATGGTACGGAGCGAGAGGGAATGGGAAGCAGTCACCTCCTTCTGCGAAGCAGTAATGCTCGCGAAGGAAGAAGCGGAGCGCGTGAGGGAGAGGCAATCATTGCACCCTCACGCCCCTAGTCACCGCAGGAGGAGACACCCTGGGCGTCGAGAGTCGATAGGCGACTCCCGGCCACCGTAGGCGCGGGCTTGCGGACGCCGAGCAATGGGCAGCTCGCCGTCCGGTAAGGACCAGGCCCGGGTCGTCGGCGCGTTGTGTTCCACGCGCGCCTCAAAAAGATGTCAGCATAAGTGACGAGGTCCGATAGGGCGGATGCCTGCCGGGGTCACGAATTGTTCTAAAGAGTTACCGAGGCCCTGGCGCACAGGCAACTGAAGGAACACGGGTGGGTTTTAGTCAGTAAGAGTCTGACACGCCCTTCCGCTCTGCCCAGAGCGGGAGAGGTCATTTGATGATTTCCCACACAAAAAAAAAAGGGGGCGCTGTTGGTAAATATGTATGCAATTGTTTTGTGAAATGTCACTCGGAATGTATTTAAAAAAACAAGATGGCGGAGTAAGTTCCGACTTTGGCCACTTGCCAAAATAACCTTGTAGCGCTATAATAGGTAGAGCTTTAGTTTTATTAGCCGCTGGGACGCTTTTGATCCCAATGTGAGGTCACCGCAATGCGCCCATGGTGTGAATTTCCTACCAAAACGTTTTCAAAGTTTTGCGCCCATGGTGTGAAAGTCATACCAATTTTTTTTGGTTTTATTTTCATCCTTGTTTATCCTTGTATCACCACTATTAAGCGGTACTTTCCAATTCCATGGATTTAGTTTCATACTTTATCTATTTCCGAACCGTTTGAGATATGACAACCCTAGAAGGAATTAGTCTATGACATTAAAAAATATCATTTTCGCTGTCATTGAACGAGCGACCCGTCATGAGTCTCAACTTTGGATGCTTGTAAATAATTAATATTGTACTGTGGTAAGTGGTTTTATTCATGTTTCGTATGAAGAACTAACACACCATGTTTTTTAAACCATAAAACATATTGGACAACCCCTGTTTTTCTTATTAGAAAAAATTCTTGTTGGAATCTGTGAAAAAAGTGTCTTTGTTCATCTTAAACAGTCGTCTACAAACGGAAACATCGTATATTCAAATACAACGCACATTTTAATATAGCCCTACTCACTAGCATTCATGAAATAATACAACGGTCGCAGAATACCAAGAAATGACGCCGCTTATCGGGTTTGTTTACAAACACTCGACGCGCGAGCCGACGCGTCAGATGACGTGTACAATTTAGTGGGAATACCTAAGCGCGTTGAGTACAATTTAGTGTTAGAAAAGTCTGGTATTCTTTTGATACCAAAAGCGTCCCAGCGGTTAGGAAACCGATTTCGTTAATATTATAATGGCCATCATAAAAATCTGTCAGTTTCACCAGTTTTTAACATTACGGTGTCAAAAAACGCTTTGTATTTGGCAAGCCACTATTGTGGGACCGTTCTCTGATTTCTTAGGAATAGAAGAGCGATGACCGCCACATAACAGCCGCAATGACAGTTGTCATGAAAATGATGCCAGCGGATTTTGACTTTAAGGTGTAAAAAACGCTCTCTGGGAAAATACACTAACTTACTTACATAAATAATGTTTCAATGACGTCATTCACCTATAAATTGAGAACGCTACGTGACGGTCACCGCATCTTAGGAACCTTTAGACTGATAAAAATGACAGTAAGCTGACTAAAATAATGCTCAAAGACAATTGCCTTTCAAAACCTTGTTCAGTGTAAAACCTCCTTTGAACAAAACATAGTGTTTCGTCTAGATCTGAATTCCAACATGAGAAATCATACGCCAGATCCTTGTTTAAGCAATTTACATTTCATTTATGTCTTTGACACAAAGCTGTAGCTAGGTAAAATAAACGTTTACCTTAGCCTGGAGAGGCACATTTCAAATGTTGCCTACCACTGGTTTGAATAACTCGAACGTTTTCGGTCGTGTCATGTTTTCGGTCTAATGAATATGGAGTGAAATATAAAATAACTACTCGTATATGTATAAGGCAAAAGTGAGTGTTCTTTCTGATCTGTTACTTCTGTATTTGCGGTTGGCAGTAACATGCCTTGTATATTTTAATTGTATTTTTTTTAAACTGGTATCTACCGATTACAAAATATAATTCCTGATGCCACCATATTCATCTTATCGGATGCCACTCGTAAAAGAGGATTTATTTATATATCTAACGAAATGATAATTCGAATTAAAATAAGTAGGTAGACTAGCGAACGAAATAAACACAAGTGTCGGGAACAAACACGTGCGTTTGCCGAGCCTGGCTGAGCTCGACTTTCGATTGTCGACTGTCACAACCACATAACAGATAAAAGAGATCCTCCAAACTTTTTTTTTTTTTTCTTTTTTTTTTCCTATTGGGCAGCTCGTAGTTATGACCACTAAGGTCCTGGCTACTTAACCGGGCAAGCCTGTGGGTGCCTTAAGCTACTAACTTAAAGCCTCCAGCCAGGGGCGAAAATTCTTAAAAATTAGGTGACCGCACGCTAAGGGCACCCCCTGTGGGGTACGAACCTCGGCTTAGGGCGTCACTGAGGGTAGGGCAGCAAGATGGGACAGGCTGGATCGAGATAATATTATTATTAACAGGGGAATTTAAAACTACAGGCTCAGCTACGGCGCGGGCTGGCGCGTCGTCGAGCAAGGGTCGGGGTGGGGGATCCTCCAAACAGTCCACAGACCTCTTTTATCTGTGCTGTGGTCACAACACTCGGTCCCTCCACCAATCCTCGCTGCATCCCCTCCACCGACGATAGTGTTCAAGCGGTAGGGCTGGCTTGCGTTTTCAATCACACGATTACTCGTTTATGAACCAAATGGTTAGATGGCGCTGTCCTCTGTATTGTGGCGCCATCCATCTACGATATATGTACACATATGTATGTTTATATATTTCAGCATTACCTATGTATTTATTTAACACACACATACATAAACTCACGCTTTCATCCAATGGGGGTAGGCAGAAACTACAGTACGCACACACAGAATAACAGACAATAACAGATCAACACCAACAACAACACAGATACTACAGACTTATTTAAGTATAAAATGTTTATTTTGCGTTATATGTGTAGGTATAATTATTTAATATTTTAGTTTAAGGCATTACTTAATCATATTTTTCCCTTCTTTTTCTCATACACTATTGTCTACATTTCTTTTTCATTTCTCCTTTCGCAGTTCTGCTAGAAGAAATTTCTTAAAAATACGCCTTTGTACTGTAAATAAATAAATAAGGACCCTAGATTAGCACCATAGGCAAATTTGTCTATCTTCTTTAAAGCCATGACGTCAGAAGACAGTATAAAAGTACCCATAAAGAAATATGATTTTCTTTCTTCATTCTGTAAGTACTACATTTGTTTATATAACTGTGCACACCACTCGGGAAAAATTATGTTATAAAAGGGAAATAAGAACTGTATTTCGCTCACGGCTACGCACTGCTTTCTTTAGATTGTGGGTAAAATAATTATTTTTCTCCTATGTACAAAATACTTTTTAAACGTTCATTTACAAAACAATCCAGGACATTTAAAAATAGGACCATTAGTCTAAAATATAGAATTTCACAAAATTATGCTTTTAGAGTAGATGAGATTGATGTTGTATTTTACAAACTGGAGACAGAAATGACTTAGTTTTTATTTGAAATTGTCGAATTCATATCTGGGGTTACAAAGAAAATAAGAATTAATATTTAAATGTGATGTGATGAATGAAAAGCGACTAACAAAAGGTAACAAGGCCGAAGTGAGTGGAAACGCTGGGAGCGGAGGACATATATTATAGTGACCTTATTTGTGATGGTCTTCAGAAAGGTCAGGTGAGTAGTACTAGCAATCGGTAGCGTGCATGTATGACCAGATTTATGAAGGTAAACGAGCGAAAAGGAGTATGTAAGGATCGTAGCAGGTGGCGTTCTGTAGTTTCTGCTTACCTCCATCGGAAGTAGCCGTGAGTTTACATAATTATGTATTTTAATGTATTCTATTGTATACCTAACCCCTGATAGAGTCAAGATGCGTTGATTGGGTTTGTGATTTTACGCCGCAGTCGGGTAAAAAGATTAGTAAAAGTTTTACTGATAAATTGTCGTCACAAACGACGTGATGATCAAAGTTTATGTCTTCGATTAGTATCTTAGTATTCATTTTAAAATCAGCTTCGAATTATTTATCTGAAAATAGTTAGTTGTGTGTAGATAGTTAAATAACTAGTTTCATTGATATTTTAATGCAAGTAAACTCGAAGCTGTCATTCTCATAATTTCACGTTCAAAGTTGATTACTGCCATTGTAATTATTTAGATAACCTTCATCCATGTAAATTAATACCTTTGTGTCACACCCTTGAAACAAATCATCGATGATTACAATACCAGAAGCAAATTCACGTATGAGGTATCTGACGAAACCCCGACTTCGTATCCAATGGTAGGATCCATGTTTGTCATACTAACACAGCTGCGTTATACCAATCAGGGGTATTCCCCAAGCTTCAAAGAGGATTCTCTTATCTCCTGCAAATATACGGTGAACACAATTGCATTATTGTCACTGTTTGATGAAGTGCCGACGCGTAGCGCCCTCTAGCGGATTAGTTTATTTACGAGATTGCTTATTCAAGCAAGGCAGATGTACAAATGGTAGCGTTAATGAATGCTGGGAACAATGAATGCTTAGAGCGTGTATTTGGAACATTCGCTTTGGTATATTGTTTCTGTTTAACCTTTAGAAATGGTGGTTGTGAAGAGTGAAAAGTAGGGAATTTAATGTTATGTTTGATAAAACTGCATTAGTAGGTTTTTTTGGAATTATTACTTTTATAATGATGTTGCAGATTGTACCTGAAATTGTACCTGAAATTGTACCTGACCCTAAATTAATTGGGATAACGGCAGGAGGTGATGATGGTAAATGATGTTTACACTTGGCTAAATTTAAAAAGCGATTTTCTGCGTAATTTTTTAAAGAAATTGTATGTTGTTAAGAATATAGTATTTTCGATTCCATAGGTTTATGTAATATGTCGTATTTCAACGTTGCATTCGTTATTTCCCAAAAAATCGCTACTGAAAGTTGCCAAGTGTTGACATATTCGTGCTCATGACTGTACCTAAATCCAACGATAGAGTAGGTTGGAATATTTAAATATTTTAAACTAGCTGTACCCGGCCTGGCTTCGCACAGGGAGCACTAAGTATCTAATACTTACCCTACTTACCTACCCCACCTACCTTACCTACCTACCTACCTAACTACCCGACCCTAACTACCTACCTACCTACCCTACCTACCCTATCTACCGGCTGGTAGGGTAGATAGGGTAGGTAGGGTAGGTAGATAGGTTTATCTACCTACCCTACCTACCCTACCGACCTACCCTACCTACCTCTTCTGTCTCATTCACTCACTTTTTTTTAAATTTTCTTATATACAAACCTTGTCTTGACAATAACGAACAAAAAAACAAAAAAAAACCTATTTAGTGCAGTCGTTCGAAAGTTATGCGCGTACATACATTTCGGCTATTCGTTTTTATTTATATAGAAACAAAAGTGTGGTTATCGGTTTGTCAAAGAGGTTTTAAGAAGTTTGCCATCTGTCTTCTAAAGCTCCCGATTTCGCCTTGATCTTTGATTAGGGTTTTAGATAAAAAACCATATTGTATTAAATAGCTTAATGCTTCAAAGTGCGACGCAAAAGCAACTCTCTTTTAATTACTTCTGACATTTTTATCAAGACTACAAATTTTTAACGAGTTGTGATAGACGACTAGTTAAAAAAATTAATACACAAACTTTAATCACTCTCCCAGACTACTTAAATATTAGTGAAAATATTTAAGCTCTTTCATTTTTAAGTCAAAATCAAAAGTGTCTAAATTGAAATGTCTACTTAGACTGTCAAAAATATTAAGAGTTAGGCAAGACTACAGTATCAGATAGTAAGTTCTAAAGATTAATTCGATAAGTAATAATTGAATTCAAAACAAAAGGTTTTGTTTCAATCAAAATTTATCGTTGCTACACTGCACACAAATCAGTTTAATGGTCCATTTATAGGAGAACTAAATACCAACTATAAAAACTCAATGCTTTCATCCACAATCCTATAATAAATTAAATCCAGTTTAAATAACAACCATCTTTTCACAGCTCTTAGACTTAGACCAAACATAAATGGGACAAAAAGTAGGTACACAAATTCTTCAAAACTTCCCAAATTGTGCAAACCACAACTACTCGTAAAGAGCAAGAACTGGGCAGAACTCGTATTCCGACTAACTTCATTTGTTTTAAATGTAAGTAAAGTTTATTCTTTTCATTTGGAGTGTTGTGGCTTGAGTTCTCCTCTTGATTTTCATTTGTTTAGTTTATCCCCTTAAGATTCGATCTTAGGAGACATGCTGTTTTTAGTAGCAGCTATCAGCGATTCAGTTGATTTTCGGATGCTTGATCCAGCGACTGAACTCTAAGGCCCGCAAATCTCTAAATAACTTTTACCGCTAAACGTATCTCAAACATCGGTTGGTTTGATCGGGCCTGAATTTCGTATTCTTTAAACATCGGTAGTTAGTAATTTAGTCGCTTTTTAGAAGATCGAAACAGAGACTGGCAAAACTGGGACAGAGAGAAAATACTCAATGTTGTTTTTGAGCTCGAACGCATCCGAGCAGTCGATTAAATCTTATAATTAATGACATAAGACATGGGGGGGTGCTTTAAGACATGGGATCTGTTTCTGACAAGAAGAAGATGGTGAAGATATGTTATTGTTTAGCGCTAAACGCATTTAGTGATATGTGTTGCAATCGGCCCTAAACTTCGTATTCTATATTATAAACAACAGGAAACAGTAGGTAATTTAGTCGCTTTTCAGAAGCTCTGAACCAAGACTGGAAAAAGAACTATAACAAAATACGCAATTTTGTTTTCAAGCTCATACGCATCAAAGCAATCGCTGAAATTTGCCGACTAAACGCAGAGGTTCACCTAAACGCAATGCAGAATTCACCAATGTTGAAAGCAGTAACGCCCTAAACTAAAACTTCTTCACTGGAAACTCACCTTTACTTAACAAACTTTCTTTTACACAGTCCATCTCACCACAGTTGTTTAAAAACACTTTCTTAGATGCTAATTGCTTTACCCTTCCAAAGTTCTGGCTAATTTTACCTAATTGGCCGTTTTTGATTCTGTCAAAGGGAGTACAAACAGTTACAAGATCTTTAGTGACTTAATTCTAGCTAACAAGACGTTAACAAACGACATTGGAAGTTCCCACGTCTTTGTGATTAACTTAGGAGTTTGTTTGTTAGCTTTGAACTCACACTGTGTTATTTAGAAGATATCAGATCAACTTATTATGTTGTAATGTATATTACGAATTTTGTTCTTCTTATGCTTGTTATATTTTTAATTCACGGAATTTGTTGCCTTTGTTTGTTATTTTGGTAATTAGGAAGGGATTATGAAGAAGCTTTCGATGTAATATACCTAGTAGCATTATATTATTTCATTAATACATATAAATTATATTTTTAAATATCAGAATATAAAAACATTTAAAAATATAAAATATAGTAGCCCACCGGTGTCGGAAACAGGGTGCAAGCTACAGGTCAGGGCTCCAGAGAGAGGAACCTCCTAACAATGCGGACCGTGTCCAGAAGTACCGCCTTCTGAATCAAGCCCTTGATCCAGCTGCCCAACGAGAGCCTCCTCAGGTGCTGGTGGATGCTCTTAGCTATAAAGCCATTAGCTGTCACGACTATCGGCACAATGATCGCTGAGTCCACGTCCCACATGTCCACAACCTCTCGAACTAAGTCAAGATACTTGATTTGTTTATCTTTCTCAGCTTTCACGAGGTTGCCGACATGCTGGATCGTTATGTCAACGACCATTGCATGCCACTCTATTCGATCCACCACCACTATATCAGGCTTATTGGGAACAATAGTCAGTCAGTGATGATGGATCGAACCCAGTACAATGTGATATTTCCATTTTCGAGAACTGGGTCGGGCACTTCCAAATCCACAGTGCTGTATTTCAGAGCAAGTTACTGATGGATAATCCTAGCTACAAGGTTGCGTCTATGCAAGTACTCTTCGTTAGCTAGACGATGACACCCAGAGATAATATGTCTGATTGATTCCACCGGACGGTGGCATGTCCGATAGATGTCAGCCATGCCGTCTTTCATAATAAATCTCCGGTAATTGTTCGTCATCATAAATTTGTCCATAATTGCACAGAAAACCTTCAGTTTCCCCAAAGAGGTCACCGAAACGTAGTCAGGCTACGGACGCAAATATATCTACATCGGGCCATGTAGGGCCCGGAAAAAGCTTCCGTGAAGCTCTTTGCTCGCAATTCCTCCATGCGGTGATTAGTAACAAGCTTGGCTTGCGCCAGTTCTCTTTAGGAAAGGAGAGCGGGGTGATGCCCTGGACCACCACGACCACATCTCAATGTATCCCCACGTTGGTTTCTAGGAAATATTCCCTGAGACTGCATATCTCGCGATTGTGGAGGGTTTTAGTCTTTAAAAAGCTAGTAACATTATTGTTAAAACCATAGCTGGTGGTGTTCTGTATTTTCTGCCTACCCCCATGGAAAGGAGGCGTTAGTTTATGTATGTGAATTATTTGGTTTTCCCATACTATTAGAGTAGGTATGCTTGGACACTTTCTTCTTTCGCTTCAATACAAGATAATTAGCTTGTTGAATTAGAGAATGCAGTACTTCTTTTTTTTTTTTGGGTTGGAAATCATCAAATGACCTCTCCCGCTCTGGGCGGAGTGGAAGGGCGTGTCAGACTCTTACTGACTAAAACCCACCCGTGTTCCTTCAGTTGTCTGTACGCCAGAGCCGCGGTAACTCTTTCGAACAATCCGCGACCCCGGCAGGCATCGGCCCTATCGGACCCCTTCAATGATGCTGACATCTCTGAGGCGCGCGTGGAACACGACGCGCCGTCGACCCGGGCCTGGTCCTTACCGGACGCCGAGCTGCCCATTGCTCGCCGTCCGCAAGCCCGCGCCTAAGGTGGCGGGAAGTCGGCAATCGACTCCCGACGCCCAGGGTGTCTGCTCCTGCGGCGACTAAGGGGAGGAGGAGGATTAGCGATTGAAGCACTTCTGGCATCCTTATTCAAATATAGGGAAATTATTTCCCGACTTATTACCCGACTCTGTTACACATAATTATTTGCTTTTTATTTCTATAGGTTCGTCGATACCTTAAAATATTTTGGACGCATTCTAAGTTTATAATATTTACTTTAATTTATATTATACTTTTTTTCCCAAATGTCATTCGTCTAACGTCAAAATATGTTCAAAGTGACAATTATGCTTTTTTAGCGGATGAGAGCGCTAAATTAGAGTGGTTGTAAAGTGTTTTTCGTCTGACTAGCAGAAAAATTCATTTAAGTACATAACTGTCTTTTTTTCATTAGTAGACTATATTCCTAGTCTAATTACGTAGTAAACAGTGTATAAAACAAAAAAATTAGGTAGTTTTGAGAGTTCAAACTAAGTGGGAAGTTTTTTCACTATATCCATTTAGGAAACTACTAAGTGGGAAAATAAATTCCTATATCCGCGTAGAGTTCATTGTTGAATCCATATATATAAAATGTTGGTTCTGTCTGTTTGCAAAAAAATAATCGTTGTTGTTTTTAGAGACGCGAAATTTGAAAATATCGCCGCCATCACAAAAATTAAGAAAAGCCAATTAATATTTCCAAAACATTAGAATTTTGTGCTGTTAATTTTGATTTAATAAATATTTGATTTATATGATTATTGGTACGATTTATTTCTTTATTCACATCAACACAACATCGTGGCACATACTAGAACGTCGGTACAAACATTTATTAATTTATTACCAGATTTTTATTAATTCGGTAAAATTAAAGCTAAGCCGAAGGCAACAACTAGTCACGCGGGCATTGCAGCATAGGATATAGGAAAATAATTTACCACCACATACATACATTACAGAATATAGGGAAATAATTTCCCACCGAAACAAAACCTAAAAAAATATAGGGAAACATAATTATTCCGACCAGAAAAACAACCACTTTCCCTGTCTTTTTTTTTCATTATTGATATATTAAAACTACCCTTTTATGTGAGGTAAAATCCGTTTTAGCATATTTGAAAAGTCTTCTACAGCAGCTCCGCGTTTGTTTAGGAGTTAACTATACTCCATTTGAAATAAGATTAGACATTTATATAAACCTTTTTTACAGTCCGTTCAAACGATTTTGACTTCTATCCCGTAGGCATAAGGATGGCATTAAAAGCAAAATCGTGGTTACATTACCAACTGTTTACTGCAGCTGCCATTTGTCATGCCATCAACGCAATATGAGCTAGTTCAGACATGGCGGAATCCGTGCGTGCGGTTCTAAACGCAAGTGTTCAGACAGGCGCTGATGTAAATGCGGAGTGCCGTAATCCGCATAGAGTGACAGTCATTCCAGTCCAATCATGGAAGTCGAAGAAGCAATATGTATGTACTTGTTGCTCAGTAAAAAAAAGAAAGAAGAAACGGCAGTATTGGGTGCATCCAATATTACGTGATTGACTCACCCATGGTCAGTTTCAGACTTTATATCCAAAATTCCACCTCATCAATGAATAGCTCGGTGTCGAAGCGATCCATTGTCACCGTCCGATAGGCTTCTGCGGAGCAACTGAACACGCTCTAGGTACGTCAAGTAAATAGATCCGAGCGGCGACCGCGCTAATTCATTTTCTAGCGGTTGAGTGGCGATAGCCGCGTGGATTGTTAATCCGCGCGGTCAGGTATGAACGAATTATAGGCGCTAATGTAAATAAGATCCGCGCGGTCTAACCGCGCGATTTGCATCCGCACGGATTCCGCCATGTCTGAACTAGCTTTATAAGTCAAAATCAGTTGAACGGTCTATAAAAAAGACTTATTTTATTTTTCTAATCTTATTTCAAATGGAGTATAGTTAGATAAATTAATTACCCCACTTCTTGGGAGCATTTTTTTGAAAGTGAGAAGTTAATAGTAGGTAGTTTATTTAGATTTAATTTTAATTTATTTTCAACTATTTATTTCGATTTTTTATGTTAATAAAAACATTAATAATTGGTCTCCTTTTGAATAACATAGTTTTAAGATAATGTAATACTAAAAAAATACGGACAGAGTACATATTTTTTTAAACTGTTCTTGATTCTCTTTTACAACTATTTTCATAAAGTAAACAAGCCCATTGTAGTCTACTGGCGAATATAGGCCTCTCCTATTTACGCCACGCAACTCAAAAATAAATTTAAACTTATTTTGTCAGTCCCAAAAGACGAAAATACATTACGATTCTAATAATAACATTGTAATCGCGTGAAGTTCCACAGAAATGGGAATAAATAACGATACACGTGAAACCTGTCATTATAATATTAGCCACACAACGGATGGTATGTGTGAGTACATTTAAGTGCCAAATTGATGAGTAATCTATAGAGAATGTTGCAGTTATCTGCATTTGTGATCGAGGTATCCTAGAAATAAATTCTGTTTAGATCGTTATTTTTTTTTCAATTGCAAACCCTGCTTTGAGTACCTATATGGTGTCCAAATTCCAGGTTGCCAAAATTGTCGATGTAACCTTGAAATAGGAAACGATAATAATACAACGTAAATTAAGTATTTAGTTTTAAACTTTTGGTCTTTGAATTTATTCTGAAAAACCATTAATATCAACTTTCAATAATAGTATCCTTTGAGTGAGCCTTTTCTATAAGTTTCTCCAGAACCAATTGTTATTCAAATATCTCCGTTTATGAAAGTGAAGTGTTCGCCGCCAAAAAGAATCAACATTTTATCTTTAAACGCAAACTGAGCGTTTCCTCCGGCCAAAAGCCAACAAATGCCAAAAAAAAGCTCTCAAATTAACGTAAAGCCTTAAATAAATTACAAAATTCTCGAAATAATTTGCGCTAGGAACGTATACAATAGAAATCCTTTAGTAACTGGTCGTTTTGGTGTCAGAACGGGAATCCTGTTAATTAAAATTAAAATATACCATAAATTATAACGTAAACGGTTGTTAGAAAGCGCCTTGAGCGACAGTTAGCGCGCATCCGTGAGTGTTATTGCTATAAAATATATTCCAGGCGTGAATTAATTAATTAATCTTAGATTCGCGGTAATATTTTTTTGGTGGAATTTTAGCGCTGTTTTGTCAGTAAAATAAAGACTTAACATAAGTATATTGAATTTTTTGTAAAGTGAAAGAATGCTCACAAAAGAATTTATTTAGAAACACCCCAAACTAATGCTCGCAACCTTTTATACCTTGCAATTTGGAATGAAAGCCTCGCCTACTCTAAATAAATGTACTTACCTAGCTGCCTGCCTACAATTAGTTAACCTTACCACTTAGACCAAATAGCCCGAGCAACATCAATACATTGAGCTTAACATTTACTAATAATCTACTCTCAGAATTGCGGGGGTTATGTACCTAAGTATATTCCTATGAATAGGTACTGTTAATTGTATAATTATCAGTCGATAAAATCGTATATATCGTCAAAGTAAAATTAATAATCCATGAGAACATCCTCAAAATAGGCAAATAGGATATAAGTTATTTAACAAAATGCTAATTAAAAACCTACGCAACCAAAATTAATACCTCGCGGGCTTCCAAAATGAATAATTCAAAACCTCTTCCTTTTTTTAAGTGGTTTAAAAATAGAACAGGATACATTTCAAAAATAACTTCAGTACCGAAAGCTCATTTCAAAATTACCCACATTACCATTTCTTCCCTATGGATGGTCGCCTACTTTCCTCAAGCCAGAGGGAAGCGTCTTCAGAATTAATTTTCTGTGTCACCGCTCACTTTAATTACGCGTTCTTACTGATATTAGTTATCTTTACGTTGCTTTTAGGGCGTCAGCAGGGTAGTATGGAAATGGTATTATGTGTTACGAAATAAGTTAAAGTTCGTGTTAGGAGTAGTTTCATAGGTTGGTGAATTATGGTGTAATTAAAACTGGGATTTTGAAAGGTTTTTACAACATTAAAACGTTCATTTTACGTAGTATGTAGAATCGTTTTAGAGTTGGTTTCGGCATCTATACGCAGAGAGTCAGTTAAGAAATGCTGGCAATATCAAGTTCATGTGCACAAAAATGTTGACATAGTACTGGTTAAGAGTCTTTAAAGATATACCTACCTACTTTTACGAATGTGATCTGCTTCATGAGAGAAAGTAAACACATAAGTTAGGAACTGTGTCAAAATATCTGAACGAAAACTTATCCCTCGCTTATGTTGGGGTAAAGTTGGTATACCTACCTTCCTCTGCCCATAGAGGGTATCCTAAACAACCTAAGAGCCTTTCGACGCGATCTGCACCACGGGCACAGCTACACATTCAGCCATATGCAGCTTCAATTCTACTCCACTGGGTAAGTGAAGCGTGTTGCAACTTGCCAACTATTTTGCACGGACCTACATAGAGTAGTACACTGAATGCCCCAATTTCTGTGAAGTTACGACAAAGAGAATGTTGGGTGACCACCAGCATGTGCTTCGACCGGTAAGCGAGAGTTTGTGGACTGAGAGACGAGTTAAAAGCGGTTGTGAGGGATGTTTTTTTCACCTATGAACCAGGGTGCGCAGCATATACGAGATTTACCATGGAAATTAGTAAAGATCAAAACAAGATCTTTCTGAACCCTGTCTTTGCTGTCTGTATTCGGATATAAAGTGAAGTGCCATGCGAAGTGTCAACCAATTTTGTACTATGTGCGGTGTAATTAAGTGTCTCGAATAATATCTAGTATATTTGAAATTTCTGCACTTCAATGTCTCGCAAACGATCGTCGTAAGTAAAAGCAGATCAATAAAATCGTTAACTTTATAATTAAAGGATTTTTTTTCCAAAAATTGCCAAAATTGCGTTTGACTGACTGTTCTCAAGATATGCAGTAAGGAACCGTAGAAAGCAACAGTTTTTTTTTTTTTTAGACTTTAAGACATGTAATTGGATCCCAAATACAATTTATCGTCTTTAACTTAGACCACACATGGTAAAGCACAACATACTGTAACATCAAAGTAAAGAGGTGCTGAAGCAAATGTCTAATTAAGTGCCTACCCCACTTTGCGTGGCAGGAGGTATCCATTACCAAATTCTACTGCAGGGGAAGAACATTCACAAGAGCCAGTACATAAGTAACAAAAGTGCTACAGTCCATTCACAGTTATTTACCTCTGATTTTGTATCACTATCAAAATCACAGTGGTCTATATAGTCATTGCGATAAGGTTGCTGTTGGGTTGATGCCATTGACAAGTCTGTTAAAGTCATAGTGATCTTTATTGCAGTTGCAAAAAGGTTGCTATTAGATAGCTGCTTTCAGAGGTAAAACGACAGTGAAAGGACTATACAAGGATCTTTTGGCGCCTAAATTAAATGACATCGACAGTTTGTGAAATTGTCAGAAAAATTGTATCGAAAAACAAGATGGCAGCGTTATTCCGATTATGGCCATGCGCCAAAAGACCCATGTACCGTTGTGCATATGGCCGGCACCCTTTGGACAGTCAGCTCAGTGGAGCTGCCTGTAGGTAGTGACCTACCTAGCTATTAGGCAAATATTTCCACTTAGGCATCAAAAAGGCGGTAAGTAAGTATGTCCTACTAACTTGAAACATTTGTTAAAAACCTTGTATAAAATTATGTTCGGGCATAAAACTACGGATACCTGGCTGGCAACACTGGATCAATAAAACGTCACTTCGCACGCTTGTAAAAATTGTGGAACTCTTAATGATTTATGGTGCTACTCTGTTTTTATCTATGGGCCGTGTTATTTTTTAACCCACTTCGAAAAGGAGGAGGTTATCAATTCAGATGTTTGTATTTTTTATTATATATGTTCGGGCATAACTCCGTCATATATAGACGGATTTGCAAAATTCTTTTTTTGTTTGAAAGGGCATACTCTTGAGGTGGTCCCATTGTCACCAATTCAGAATCTGATGACGGGATCCCATGGAAATCGAGGGAAATCTTCAAATTTTACAGGCACGCCTATAGCGATTTGGGTATTTTTTTTATAGTAAGTCGTGCATTTGCTCTCGGAAAGCACCATTCGGTGAAGTGGAACTGATAATGAAGACCAGAGGTGGCCACCGGAACTACTCACTTATAAGTATTTCACTGGTTACGATTCGATTACTTTAATATGGTTGCTAAGCAATTTATGCTCGTCACAATGAATATTATGGTGGAATGGTGCTGATAGTGGCTTCACCATGAGCTCCAGTTCTTTTGGTTCGTACCAGGAGAACTCCTCAACAATTAACGTCCCTGCATCGGGAAAAGGAATATTTTGTAAAAGGTGATGACTAGTTGACATTAGGCTATTGTAACTTAGATAAATTAATAGCTGACTCACTAAAAAGTGAAAAATAAAAAACTTTTTTACAAAAAAACAACCAACTCCAAAAAAAAAACACTCTAAACTGAAAAAAAACTTTAATTTCGGAAGTCGGTGGCAAAAAACTAAAATACAGATCCAAAGACACCGACTTCCGAAATTAAAGTTATTTTTCAGTTTGTAGTGTTTTTTTTTTGAAGTTGGTTGTTTTTTTTTGTAAAAATGTTTTTTTATAAATTTTGTATTCTATATTTTTTGGCGGCATTCTTCAAACTTGTAAGAACCTTAATCACCATAACAGAAGACAAGCGTTTCATTTAAATAACCAGCTAAAAGAGGAGCATTTTCTTAACCAATTTAGGAGTATTTATCGTTACTTTTTCAGTTCTAAGTGCGGGCGGCTATTAGAATTTATCTCCCTTTCTCAATGGCTTCACGATAACACTGAAATACTTACTATTTAGAAGGTCGTTTAAGGTTCAAAAGGACCTCACAATTGACTCAAATTGTATTATTGGTGATGTTCTTTAAAAAGTACAGGTGCGTAGTTCTCGCAACCGGCGTGCGTGTATGACCATGTATGAACGTAAAAGAAGCAAAAGGAGTATGTAAGGTTCATAGGAGCCGGGGTTCTGTAGTTTCTGCCTACCTCCATGGGAAGATGGCGTGAGTTTATGTAGGTATGTAATTGATTCACAAACGTACTAAACACCTCAAACTTTTCTCTTCAATATCTTACTTCATTAATTTAAAAGCACATTTCATATAGACGCAAATTAAATCGTGACTTCGCTGCATTACTTTCCATTGATTTTGAGTGTGAAAAAGGTGGTAAATCGGTTCACGAATAGCCTATAAGGGAGATGAGAGGCTGGAAGGTGGTGAAAATATGATAAGTGAAATACCTTCACACAAGTAGGTGTGTAAGTCTCATTACACTCATTACGTTTTGCGCAGTGAGTGTTTATAATAAGAGCGTATCTGTGCAGTACATTTGAACCGTGTATTTTGCATGTAAATTATTTTCTCCAACATGTCAGTTATCTGCATGGAATAAAGAGGATTTTTTGACTGAATAGGGACTTAATTCACAACGCCAGATAATTAAATGAAATGATTGTTATTTCCGTTAGTAAATCTGTTTTTTATTCGTCTTCTTATTTTAGAGTCGATGGTAAATTGTAAAATGAAATCTTTTATTACACTTTTATACGTCAATGTTTTGGTCAATATTTTAAAAATAGATGGCGCTGGCACTTCCGAGCTGACTCTGAGAAGAAATGCCGAAACAAACACAGATGCCATGGTCTCTTTTTAAATTCCGTAACCCAATTTAAACTTATACCTATAAGTGATAACAGGTGCAGGTCGACGGAACCCATTTATTGCCCCTCCGTCCCTTGACCCGGCTGTTTCGTAGATCTTTGACAATCGTTACTGGTATTCGGTAGCCCATAAGTATGACAACCAGTCTTACCATGAGGTATCGTGTTACCCAGTAACTGGGTTGTAGAGGTCAGATAGGCAGTAGCTCCATGCAAAATACTAGTAGCTGCATCCGGTTAGACTGATTGACAGATTGATTGACCTACAATTTTAAGGAAAATAATAAAGCTTCCGAAAAACAAATTAACTTCTAGCGATCTGTGGTTGACTACGAGTATAATACTAACTAGCTATGTTAAAATGAATTACCGAAACATTAATACAAAATTAACAAACAAAAATGTTGTATTTAACGAACAAACATGAACTTATTCAAATTATATTTCTACGAAAAATAATCTATACTTTCAAATAAAATAAACTAAATTTCCAAAAAAAAAACACGAAACTTCCGAAAAAATTACTAAGTTGCCGAAAACTTAAGTTCCCGAAAATCCTAACTCTAAGCGGTCGACGTCAGGGGCACCCCGAGGTTCGGTTGGTTAGGTTCCTTTAAACCCTTTAGACAGAAATAGGAGCCCCGCAGAGCGGGGCTCCGTCGACCTGCTTATTAACCCTAACCCTAGCCAGCCGACCTCAGGGGCACCCCGAGGTTTGGTTGGTTAGGTGTAAGGTTGATTCTAAATTTATAATAGGTAAGTTATAATAAAAATGCCTACCTGTAGATTTCGGTAAAACGCAATTTAAACTGGTGAAAAATATTACGTCAGCAAATATTGTATTAATTTTTCGGAATTTTCAGTATTTTATTCGGTCGTTTCTTTATTTGTATTCGCATATAAGTTGTCGGATAGTTAGTATTTAAAGCAGTAAATTTCATATTTTGAGTACGCTCATATTTTAATTCTTTTTCGGAGCTTTTATTACTACCCCAATTTTAATGCGAATAAAAAAGACATTTAAATACTCTTTAAATTAAAAGCTTGTTGAAGAAACAACTTAAGAAGAAGCAATAAAAAATGGCTTAAAACAAATTCTATGATACAAAATTAAGTCTGAAACAACTTTCTCTGTGCAATTTTATTCTTCGCGTTCCATTGCAGTTGTGTGAGTATTTACCGAGTTTCTGTATCTTCTAAATACACCACGATAGCTGCGGAACCTGCACACTGGCGGTTGAACGGCTGCGTTTTTGTTTCAAATAAAAATTATAAAGTCAGAGAAAATAAATTGATTATTTAGCAAATTGAACGATTTAATCAAATCACAACTGTCACAGTTCCATTCCATACTGGCACTGTGTCCGGGGATCAATCAGACCATGTGGCATAATATTGGTTTCTGTTATATGCCCCTTGTCATGGAAGAATACTTTTGGCCGCAGGACGTGGTGTTCCGTCGCTTCCGCGGACAAGTTCCACTGGACGGCACAAAGTCAAGCTAGTGCAAAGTGAAGCGCTACTAACATAGTCATAAACATATTTTGTTTATATGAAAATATGTATATTTAGGTTAAGGTATTTTTCTATGGGCCTGTGTCGTCTGACATAAATGGTATTCTTATTATTATTTAGTTCTAAAATTAGACTTTCTGGTGGAGTCTGCGTCCTAACCAAAATCGATCGTCGCGCGAACTGACTGTCATGTATATTTTTTTCCGATCCCGAATGCATTGTCGCACTGACAGAGGGCCCCTTCCGGTTTTCGAAAAAAATACGTGATATTGAACGCGACGTGTTCGCGTGTTCGCGTGAGGATCGTTTTGATTAGGACGCGGCCTTCTATTACTGCAACCTAAAATTAGTCAATGGTTCTATATATATTTTTTTTGGCAATCAAATGCGGCGTAAAAAATCACCTAGTGTCCTCTTCCTATTTTGTCTAAAAATGGACTTTAATTTCTAAAGACAGGCGTCGCCGATGTTGGCGATAAGTCTGCGAGGCGGAAATAAGACAATAATGAATCACACCTATAGGATGCATTAAAACAGATGGGCCAAGAACGTCACACAGTGGGTGCCTGAAGGCGGGCATCGTCACTGAGGCAAGCCTAAGAAACGCTGGCGTGACGATTTGGACTCATTCCCGACCGATTGGCCTGAAAAGGCACAACATAAAGAAAACTGGAAAAGTACCTATGGGTGAGACCATTGCCCAGCAGTGGGACAACATAGGTTAAATAAAAAAATAAAAAGTTTCTGACGCCTCCAATTTATTCTAATTTTATTTTACGCATTATTTGTCCTCGACGAAACCATCTCATGAAACACTACAGGATAAGGTAAAAAAAAAAAAATACGTAACAAAATCCTGGCCAGATCCTTCATTCTCTGAAGAGAGAGCTAGCGGCACATAGCCATCTAATTTACTATCAAATTGCAACAGCTTCATAAATAACACATACGTAGAGCCACGTAGAGCCGATATAAAAACTCAACGTGAAAACATAAGTGAATTAACTTGTCACTAGAGTCACTTCACCTAAATTTTTACGGTGAATTTTTAATATCGGCTGTTATTCATTGACAGTCTTGCAAAAAAGCTATAAGAAATGGATACTGAAAAAAGAAAAAAGAAGTTTTTTTTTTTATTCTGCACAAACAAGACGTACATTACAAAATTAGACAAAATACATACTTACACTAATCAAAAGTAGCCGAAAGCCTCGTATTGAAAACGTTAAAAGTACTGGGAAAATATACTACTTATTTATTTTGTCTTCGTTTATCTAGGTCTTGGAAAGCCTATTGTGTCTGTTTAACAATCGCAAGAGGGTTATTAATGAAACCCAAGAGGTCAATGGCTCTGCAGCAATATTATCTATATCCCTCTAAATTCATCATAAAATTTACGACAAACTGTCGCCTCCTATTTATTCTAATTTTATTTCACACAGGATTTGTCCTTGATAAAACCATTTCAAGAAAGAACAATACTCGGAAAAAAACAGAAAATACAAAACAAAACTCAGCCTGGATCCCTCAATCTCTGAGGGGAGTGCTGGCGGTCCATAGCCAACTAATTTACTATCAAATTGTATCAACTTCATACATATCACATACGCGAGGTGTCTTGCACAAATTCCTATACAATTCCCTTCGTGGCATCCAATTTGGTATGTATATGTTTTAAACATGACGCGAGCTGGAAGATTTTCGTACTACGGGCGTATTTCACTCGCATATTATTCTGATGCATAGTTACGTTCATACTCCTAGATTTTCATCCACAAAGTAAATAGGATTGAAAGCGTTGTGAATACATAAATCTCGTGTTCCTGTGAAAGGCACGTTCGTGGCGTTTTGGATTAAAACCGCAAGAAGTAAAGTGTTATATCGAGTGATGATTTTCATTTTTATGTGACCGTCATAACAATCTGGTGATTAAAATATGAAACAATTTAGTTTACAAGTTAGTACTGTCAGCGACGAAATTCGATTAAAACTGGCTCTTTTACACATAATCTAAATTGACACAAGATTATTCGATTCTTTGTATTTCAGAATTGTATAGAATAATAGTTCAGAGTTAACATACATACATTAACTCTCGCCTTCTTTCCATGGGGATTGTCTGAAACTACAGAACGCCACTATTACGATTCTCACATGCTCCTTTAGCCTCATTTACGTTCATACATCTGGTCATACACGCACGCCGGTTGCGAGTACTACGCACCTGAGCTTTCTGAAGAACATTACCAATAAAGTCACTATATGTCCTCCTAGGGCGTCCCCTCCCGGCGTTTTCACTCACATCTGCCTCGTAAATTCCTTTTGTTAGTCTCCTTTCATTCAGCTTCTTAACTTGACCAAATCGCCTAAGCATACTCTTTTCAATGTTTTTCACTACATCTTCTTTTAAACCGCACCGTTACCTTATCACAACATTCTGCAGCCTATCGTTCATAGTCCCACCACATATGCTTCGCACGGAACGCATTTCTACAGTATTTATTCTACTTTCATGCTTCTTCTGCCACAGTCAACATTCACTTCCATACATAAGCGTAGGCACCAGCACATCATTGTGAACAGCCAGTCGAGCCTTTTTGGACATCAACTGGCTGATCTCAATCGCATCTGTAGCACTATTTACTTTATTTCCCGCATACACTCTTCTTTCCACATCTCCATCAATATTTCCATCCCTTGTCAATAGACTCCCCAAATTTACGAACTCACTTACTTGCTCCACACTCTTTTTATTTATTTTCACATCACACACCGATACATCGTACGAGTTAATATTTTTTAAATTTTACTTGTATTCTGTTTTTACTTCAATATTTAGTTATATAATTAAGATTTGAATACCTGTAGTACTCAGTATAATTATTAAGATAGTGAATTTTTCTATATACGCAAATTACTGTAACCTTTGGGGGTTCGGTCCATCTAGGTCGACTGAAAAACAGGACCTAACTACTCTTATAACCACAACAAAAATTCATACTTAAAAAGTTCGTGTGTAAACTGCCTTAAAATACGATTACTACAGAGCAATAGAACTTGAGAGCCAAGAGATTAGTGTACCATCCCCTTTCTATGTAAAGATGCACAAGCTGCTTGTATCGTGTTTTTTAAATGGAAATAGTGATGACTTAGGACTGTCTTAGATAGAATCTAATAGTCAAGACATTAATGTATGAGAAAACTGAACGACTCCAGCTGATGCCCTTCAAACAAAGAGATGCATTAAAATAATAGGCTCTGTGAGTGGCGATACATCAATGTACGTACATCGCAGGTATCGTACTATCGCAGGTATGCTGGAAGCGATTTCTTTAGAAATAAGCATCACCTTTGTACCTATTTTTCCGTTCCTTTCTTCTTGTCAGTTTATATATATTATGTGTGTACATAAATGGTAACCTTTTTGGCGCAGCCGTGAGGCACACACTGTTATCACTTTTTATTTTTTATTATTTGTGTTTTGTGTTTCACGTACTGTGTCCAAATAAACTTTATTCTTTCTTTCTTTTTTCTTTCTTTAAAATAAAATAAATAAATAAATACATTTCCCAAGAAAAGTATGCGCTTCGGGCATCATCGTCTAGCTTAGGAAATACGAACGCGCGATAATGAGATGTAATATAGAGCTTTTATATTAAAGAAATTATTTATCTATCACCATCATTACAAAATTATAGATTAACAACTCTATGCAATTCCAAAAACTTTGCAAAACTTAAACTTTTTTGTGAGTAGGTAATTCGACAGAGACAAAACTTCATACAAACGCCCCATGATAGGTGCACTACTACAAAGCACAGCAGCGCAAAACTCAAGCTTTGCCTCTGTCCGGTTACTCTGAGGCAAGAAGTTTGTGATAATTCGGAAGCACGAAGATTACCGAAGCGCATACCTTTTTTCATTTACCTGTACTTTGAGCGCACACTGGGCAGTCCCGTAACTACCTTGCTGACCAACTAATTTAATCTATCT
This sequence comes from Griposia aprilina, assembly GCA_916610205.1. Classification (NCBI taxonomy): domain Eukaryota; kingdom Metazoa; phylum Arthropoda; class Insecta; order Lepidoptera; family Noctuidae; genus Griposia; species Griposia aprilina. Next base: position 7,077,705 of record OU744305.1, on the reverse strand, counting down.
TGTAAAGAGCAATGTTTACAGTTAGTGCATTTCCTAGAGAATATAAAGAATTCTGCGGTTTCATCCTATAAACATTACAAGTCGCCGGGGAGTGAAAAATGGCTTACTTTTTAACCGATTTCAAAAAAGGAGGAGGTTTTCAATTCGACTGTATGTTTCTTTTTTATGTGTGTTAGCTCAGAACTTTTTTCTGCGTGAATCGATTTAGATGATTCTCTTTTTATTTGATAGCTGGTGCTTCACATGTGTTCCCATTTAATTTTTATCAAGGTTTGACCAGTAGTTTTTTAGTTATCCTTAATACTGCATATTTTTTCCACTTTTTTATATTGATGGTGTGTTAATAATTTCCTGTCACTGTTACTTACATACTAAGTAGTGGTATACGAATTTGTGTGGGGTAGGTACCGCAACTAAAAAGTAAAAAATAAAAACTTTTTTACAAAAAAAACAACCGACTTCCAAAAAATACACTAAAGGACGTGAAGTTTTTTTCACGTCTTTTAGTGTATTTTTTGGATTATTATATTAGTTTATATTAGTATATATTAGGATTAGTATATATTATTACCCGCAACCTTATAAGGTTGCGGGTAATAATATAACCCAGGCAGGCTAATGCCTCAGGCATTAAGTCCGCCTTTTTACAGTATTTTTTTTTTACTTGTGCATAACGTTTTAATAAATAAATATTATTCCGGGATTTTATGAAGCCATAAAAGAAGCAGCTTATAATTTATATTTTTTTTTTACTTAAGAGCAAACAAACAACATTTAAAGTGCTGTCACTGTCGGACTCATAGATTATATATATAGTCGGATTGCATAGTAAAGAAAGAGATGTGCGATGACACAACGTTGCTAATTTATTGCAAACTAAGAAGCAATTATCTATTTGCAAAAAATCTATTGCTTAGATAAAAAAATTAAAACAATATTACGTTAATATATTGCTTGTAGAATAATCTGATACAAAATCAGAATGATTACATGTATGTATATTATACGTAGTATGGTTTTTTAATCGTTAAAAGAATTTTTTTGAGGTATCTTCGTGTTTTTTTTCTATAGTACCAAATTAGTTGTACAATGCATTCAACACACTATCTAACTAGCACATATCCTGAAGATTATCACATATTTTTCAGATTTTGTTTACTGCAGTGGATCATATACTTTTAGGCATTATAAAACTTGCGTTTAGGTCTTGTAGTCCCCTTAAATGATAGGATGTCTAACAGAGATCCATTATATTGAGGATATTGTTCATGATACCATCATTATCTGCCCTTGTCCCATGTTATTTGGGGTCAGTACAACATGTTTTCTTTTCCCTTTCACTTTGGTTATTTATGAACATTGCTATTGAGAAAATCTAAAAGAGAATATAACATTCTCAGGACGCGACAACTACTTACGATATATTGCACCATTTATCATGTTCAGTATCCTATGTATCGAAATACTAGTGCACTGGTAGTTCCGTTACGAATATATCACCATAATAAATGAACGAAAGAAAGAAAAATAGGTTTATTTGTCACAGAAATACGAGCATACGAAAAAGATAATTAGCCCTGGTAACAATATGTATATGTATACAGGTTGGCAGGTACATTGATGCGCAAACTATAACCATGTATTCAGTACATGATTCTGGAATCTGCGTTAAAATTTTGCATCAATAATTTAAAAAAATATGATAACCAACCAAAAAATTTTACGCTGGGGTCTAGAATGATGTACGGAATTCATGGTTACAGTTTACGCGTTAATATCCTTTTTTTTATGTATAAAAGCCTGTCGATATCCCTATATCGGAAACAATTTTGGCTTTCTATATGGTTTTTCCTTTCCATTTCATCAGATGGTATACCTATACATACTTGGCTAATAAATTGAACATTTTATTACCGTCCTTTCTGATATCCTAAAAGACTCAAGTTATTTTCGTGAGGTTTTTCGATGTATTTTTCTTATAAAAAAGAGAAAATGGTTCAAAGTTGTCTGTCTTAGCAGAAAGCTACTTAGCTGCTCATTCATGAAAAGAAATAGCAAGTATGTCCAAAAAGTAAAAAAAGGCGATTTTTTGTCTGCTTTTTCAATTATTATTTTCATCCATTTGTAATAATTGTAACTTGAAACGTAATTTTCTCCGATTCCTGGTATTTGGCCAAAATCGACGACATACGAGATACATATACCTACAACTACTTCGGTTTCATAATAAAGGCTTAAAGTGAATCCAAGTTCTTCAAAGTTCAAAGTTCTCCTCCCTTGCTTCCTTTAACGTAACCTTCAAGTTAGTCTCTGAGTAGAAATTACTTTACACAAATCCTAGGAGCTCCCTACCTACGTATGTATGTATGTTACACAGTGAAAACTCTTTACCAGTCAAAATTAATTTTGACTGGAAAAATCTCTCAAATTTACTTTTGACCGGTTAAAAGTTAATTAGCAATCACTAAAATTAACTTTGAAATCGTTTAGGTTAGTAGATTATTTTTGTGACCCTTTTAAAATCGTCTATTTCTGTTTTAACCCTTAATTACTCGTACGAAGGAAATCACGATACTGTTCGCATGGGGTCTGTAGTGGTTTAGTAAGAGCGAATTTGAGAGAGAATTTGTAGGGACAAATTAAAATGGTTTTTTGGTGGTTGGTTTGGTTTAACGGTTTGGTATAATGAACCCATTAAAAAGTTATTAAAATAATACTATATATAAACTATATTATGTACTAAACTAACTAAATAATAAATATTTCTGGACCCAATAAAAGAAAATACAAAAACATCAAATATAATGCACGTTTTTGGGACGTTATAAAATCAAGGGTTCAAATATTATTATTCATGTGCTATGTCAATTTACGTCTTCACAGATTTGACAGCATATAATAAACAAAAACATAAAAAAATGCATTTACTGCTTTTCATCGATACTTTTCGGTGGTAAAAACCACCGAAAAGTATCGATAAAAAGCACTCGGACAATTATTACACCCATATGTCTAGCAGAAAATTATACTATATCCTTTAACATTATGGTCTGGGGATGACTTTGTATTCCCTCCTCCTCATCATACTCCGAATCTGAACCTTCAACATGATTTCCAAAGAGACATGAAGAAAATCCACAGTAAATTTTAAAATTTTGCATAAATGCCTTTTAATCTTTGTAAAAAGTAAATAAAATAATTTATTTATAAAATAATTTATTTATAAAATAATGTAAAATACTAGAAATGGATAAACAAATTCGTTGACAAAAGTAAAAATACGCGAAAAAAAAAAGGTAATAAAAGCGTGCTTAAAAAAGTTATGATATTTATTACTCGCATGCTTTAAGCGAGCAGTGACGTATCCAGCAGCTACATCAGCCTAATCGGTGCTAAAATACAATATTTGTGGCATATTGTGAAGCTTCTGGAAGCACCAGGACGTTTCAACCTATGCAAGTACTTTTTACACATTGAAGTGCGGTGACGCCATGCGAGTAAAAAATAATAGAGAAAATGCTAACGCATAATAATATGGGGTTTGGACTGAATGCAGTCTTTAGTAATTTGGACCGATTATGAATTTTGACTGTAACATGTTATGTACCTATCCTCTACACGATTTTCATCTTACATCACAATGGTAGTTTGTATAAAACAAAAGACGGGGCATAGGAACAAAAGCTGATTTATAGCGTTAAGTCTCTAAGGAAAACTTTCCCTGTGAGTTTTTACGAGGGTTCCTCTTACATTTCGTTATTTTAGGGGCCGGTATGTCAGTTGTATTTTCATATGGGTTAATCATAAGTTCTGTGGTTTATCGGAAAAGTGTTTTGGTGGTCATCTTCCTTGTTGTATCGAATAAGCATTATATTAAGCTTCCGGGTAGTCCAAAGTGATGAAGGTTCGTGGTGAATGAAGCCAAAATGAGACCAAAATTCATATTATGTTGGTCCCATTTTGGCTTTATATATTGCTGGGCTCTATTGTTTAGAGTCCAAACTTATTTGTTGCTTGCTTTCGTTTCATCAGTGCCGTATACGGGTTATTTAGACGAATGAAGGTAAACTGCAGTTTCTTTATGAGGAGCAGCATCTATTCAAAGAGTCGTATTTCTATGATAAACAAACTTTACAAAAACAGAAAATTGAATCGATTTTTATTAAAGTTGTGAAATATGGAAAAAATATGACCTTTTAAACAACATAGTAAATAAAAGATGCTTTTTGTAGAAGAAATATGCCTGTTCTGTTTAAAACAATCTAAGAGAAAATTTTAATGCAGAAATACATCCGTTTAGATTGGAATCCTAATTTTCTGGATTTTATTGTACGGGAAATAGACTCCTTTTGAATAAGTTTTTAGGCTCATTCGATGGGCTTTTAAAAGCGCATACACGGGTCCACTAGCGCCACTCCTTTAAAAAAATATTATCTCGTGACTGAGAAGGAATTTTGAAAAACGGCTCAATAAGCGACCGCGGTAAGTGTGTCTAGAATTTTCTAATACCTTTTATAAACTTTCATATTGAGACACGAAGCAACAAAATACGATCTAAATGAATGTGGCCGCTTTTGTTTAGATCGAATTTTGATGCTTCGTGTCTCAATATGAAAGTTTATAGAAGGTATTAGAAAATTCTAGACACACTTACCGCGGTCGCTTATTGAGCCGTTTTTCAAAATTCCTTCTCAGTCACGAGATAATATTTTTTTAAAGGAGTGGCGCTAGTGGACCCGTATATGCGCTCTTAAGAGACTAGGTCAAAAAAAAAATAAGAAGGAAAGGGAAATACGACATTTTGAACAGATGCTCCTCATATAATCTATATTTACACTCGGCGTCACAACAATCGCACCTCTCCGTTAATTAATGTTTCAAGCATGTCCAGCTGTCGACGCAAACATTAAACGTAGTTAATATTGGTAGCCATTTAAACTATGTTTAACGACCTTTTATAAACAATAGTTACACTACATATACAACACATCAAGTAGGTACTAAGTAGTTAGATTGTGGAAATTTAGAGCTATCAAATTCGTGTATGTAATAAATTCAGCGTGATATCGGAGACTATTATCTAGTCTCCACGCACGTTAAATTTTAAGCATTTCAGGGCCGGCAGTCTCGACTAGATAGCGACGCTGTCGCAAACTACCGATCGCTAAATATTAAGGTGAATCCTAAGTTGTAGTACGCAAAATTCAAATTTTATTTAGTTTTTTGCAAATTGCAGCTCTTCTTTACGTCATATGTTGATCAAAATGCGATTCTCGACTTTGGGAATTATATATTTATTGAATAATAATCATCAACTTCATATCAATCGTCAAATTCAAAGAAAATTTGAATTTGGCGGGCCACAACTGAGATTTCACCTTAATATTTAGCGATCGGTAGTTTGCGACAGCGTCGCTATCTATGTCGAGATTGCCGGCCCTGGACTACAAATTATAGTCACTTGTCGTGTCTGTCTGACCGCGTTGTTATTCTAAACTTCGCAATGTATTTTGATGCGGTTTTCGCCATTATTTAGAGTATTTATTCCGAAAGGTTTATGTTTATAGTACATGTATATGTCAGGAATACGTTAAATCAATCGTTTGACTTTCACTAATCAGGACGCCAGCGCCACCATGCGGGACTCGACAGAGTTTACAAATAACGCTTGACCAGAGTTCATGCAGAGTTTGGCACGTTTAGAAACTATCGCGCGTTCTGTATAGTTGTATCGTATACCTACAGTGTTTGATTCGCTAGTGTGATTAATTTGTTCGTAAATTATAATTTGATTTTAACTGCTAACGGTTTTTCTATTGCGCAATAACCAACACTTCCCATAGTACGCCCACAGTAGTTAAAATATAGCTGATGATAACGAAAGTGAAGTACAGTCGCCAGCACAGTTACCACAAACTGTCAGATTCTCTCGTTCGACTTTGAAATTAACCATCAACATCTTAAGGTTTAAAATTGTTTGGATAAATTTGTCAGTTTCGTGTAGACCTGCTGGCAACTGTACCTTCTCCGTCATAATTATATTAAACTTACATTTAATAAAGAAAACTCGATGTTTTGAGAGGTTGTAAAAACCATGCGAAGCAGGGGCAGGTCGCTAGTTGCAACCTAAAACAAACACGACTTGTCTACAAATCGCAAAACTAATACCTGATAATACTTCTTAATCGAATGAGTTACAGACACGTACTTATTAACAAATTACAAACATGTACATAGTGCCCAGTTTACTTTGATCCGTGGCCAAATTTAGAACTAAACATAAATGTATCAAACTTAGCTTACTGGTGGCATTTTCCTTTACAAGCAGCGCCTGAATTAAGTGTCAAAATATACTGGATACACATCCAGTATATTGACATAGATTAAGAGCGGTTACCGTAAGACGTGAGTTAAGGAGTAAATACCTTTCGTGATATATGGGAACTGATAAACTATTTAATTGTAGCTAAGTACGTGTACCTACCTACATCTGCTCCGAAAGGTCTTTAAGGGGGATGTTCTAAGGTAACCCTTGAAATATTGGCGATATTTGTTCGCAGTAACCTTAAGGCGAAAGCGCCAGGGTATATTGGGCCAATTCTAACTGAGAGAGTTGTATTGATGATTCTAATGATTATAATTAAGTAAATACAATGTATTATATATAATTTTGTGTTAATTAGGCATCAGATAGGTATAGATAGTTAGAAGACTAACATAGTTTTAGGTACAATTTTTGTTACTAACACACTGACATTTTATGTTTTTTTTTGTGATACTATTATAATATACCTAATTGGGAAATTCTCTGAAATAAATAAACAATAATAATAATAATTACATTTATTTTTAGGGTCGCGAATCATATTTTGATTAACATACAATCTGACACTAACCTGCAAATTAAAAAAAAAAAACTTTTGAAAAAGCAAAAACAAAAACCTTAATATTTGAATTTCGTGTAGGCTAAGACATTTCGCCTTAATTTGTAAATCTTTCTTTAGCCCATATGTACATGACTGATCACTGTACAATCAACTCAGCCTATCGCAGTCCACTGTTGGACATAGGCCTCTCCCATGCTGCGCCACAGCACCCTGTCCTCCGCCTTCCGCATCCAGTCTGTCCCAGCCACCTTTTTGAGGTCGTCGGTCCATCTAGCTGGGAGGCGTCCCACACTACGCTTGCCGATACGCGGTCGCCACTCCAGGACTCGTCTGCTCCACCGGCCATCGGTCCTCCGACAAACATGGCCAGCCCACTGCCACTTCAGCTTGCAAACTCTGCAAGCTATGTCGGTAACTCCGGTTCTTTTCCGGATAACTTCGTTTCTGATTTTATCCTTCAAAGAAACCCCGAGCATAGCCCGCTCCATAGCGCGCTGAGCGACCTTAAATTTGTGAACCAGCCCGACTGTCAGTGTCCACGTTTCGGCACCGTATGTCATAACGGGCAGGACGCACTGGTTGAAGACCTTAGTCTTCAAACATTGCGGGATTGGCGACGAGAAAACTTGACGAGGTTTTCCAAACGCTGCCCAACCTAACCGGATCCTTCTGTCGGCTTCTTTCTCAAAGTTGTGTCTACCGAGCTGGATGACTTGCCCTAGGTAGACATACTCCTTCACAACTTCGAGAACCGACCCTTCGACGTGGATTGGACTCGGCAAGACGTGCGAATTGTACATGATTTTCGTCTTGGTCACTGTACAGATGGCCAATAATCTCACCTCAGTGACAGTCAATGTCATAAACCGCACCATAATTGCGTAACTCTATCCATCACAATCTGAATTATTTGAAGCCTATTTCTAATCCATTGCTTCATATGTTCGAAAAAATTGTCTGCTCAACAACTTAAATAACGCAATGAATGTTGTTGAACTGTCAAAATGAAAGCTATTCCTACTGGTGGTGTGTTACGCAATTACCCCGCTGGTAATTATTAATGTAGAAAAATTTGAGGTATTCCTGACGATTTGAGACTCAGATTAAAATGCTAACGTTCTTTAAAATACGGGAACACCTCAGGTCACATACATTGTCAAAATCAGAATGCTTTATTTGTAAAAATATGTCAAATTAAAACAGTGTGCGAGATGTTACATATTGGTAGATTCTTTATGTTTTTCCCAGAGGCGTACAAATATATTTACCAAAGACATTAAATTATTACTTGTATAAATCTTAAATCTCTTTGATATTTAATTAACATTATTAACCCGAAGGTGTCATAAGAGGTGATGGTGTTCAAGTAAACAACATAAACATGCATCACATTTATAATATTAATTGTAATTGAGCTCCTTAAGTTCTTAGTTGAGGTACACACCGCTACATATCCAGCTATATATTTCCAGTATAAACTGAGCTCGCATTTCCGTACAAAGAGAGGTCAGCCTATACTGAAAATACATAGCTTGATATGTAGCCGTGTGTACACGATTACATACAAATGCGTGCACTGACTGGACAAGTCCATTCAAATCTGTATGGTTCTACTAGTCAGGCCCAAGGTGGCCCGCTAGAAGACCATTACAATTAATAGATATCAATTGTGTCTCATTAGCGACGCTTGACTAGTTAATTAAAACAACATCTCAGACATTATTCGACATGGACCTCATATGGCGTGACCAAGACTATTTCTGGACTCTAAAAGAGAGTGTGACCTCTGTGTTTGTTCCGGTCTTTTTTCTCAGAGTAGTCAGTTAGGTAACACCAAACTCATCTGGTTTTAAAACATAATTTAATTTTGACGTGTAAAACTGTTTATCTACACCCATGCTATAAATCCTCTATAAAAGGTTCTGAAACAGTTAGCTTATGTTGGCAACATTAAAACAACCAGTGTCATAGTAACCATAATATCATCGAAACGAGTGTTCTATTGTTGTAAGTAAAATTTCATTACGCAACTCCTTTAAAAAAAAAGAACTTCGTCAAGCACGCGCGTTTCACTACCACAGCGCCATAATTAAAAAATATATATTATAGGTAATTCGAATTCACGACGTATCCCGCCATTTTTGTTCGCTAATAGTATTGCAAAAAAATATTACTTTGTTGTTTACAAAAATGAGTGATACATGCTTTGATAATACACCACCACATATTTCTAATGCAGCAAAGGACATGGGAAAAGTCGAGAAAACAATATGAAACAATAATTGTACGATCCAAAATGTAAATAATGATTACAATAAATAATTCTAACATTGCCTATACATAGTTTCTTTGTATTCAATACTCAGCAATTAAACTTTCCATGAATTTACATATTTCTTACCACTCTGTACAACACCCTTTTTTTTTTTTTTTTGGATGGGAAATCATCAAATGACCTCTCCCGCTCTGGGCGGAGCGGAAGGGCGTGTCAGACTCTTACTGACTAAAACCCACCCGTGTTCCTTCAGTTGCCTGTGCGCCAGGGCCACGGTAACTCTTTCGAACAATCCGCGACCCCGGCAGGCATCGGCCCTATCGGACCCCGTCAATTATGCTGACAACTCTTTGAGGCGCGCGTGGAACACAACGCGCCGTCGACCCGGGCCTGGTCCTTACCGGACGGCGAGCTGCCCATTGCTCGCCGTCCGCAGGCCCGCGCCTACGGTGGCCGGGAGTCGGCTATGGACTCCCGACGCCCAGGGTGTCTCCTCCTGCGGCGACTAGGGGCGTGAGGGCGCAATGATTGCCTCTCCCTCACGCGCTCCGCCTCCTCCTTCGCGAGCATTACTGCTTCGCAGAAGGAGGTGACTGCTTCCCATTCTCTCTCGCTCCGTACTATGGCCTGAACCAGGGCCGGACGCGAGAGATCGCCGCCGCCGATCGCCGCCACGAGGACACGGCGGTGCTCCGCCCAAGCCGGGCAGACCTCCACCGTATGCTCCACCGTGTCCTCCGGTCGATCCACACAATGCCAACACCCGGGCGTTTCCTCCCGCCTTATCCGAAACAGGAACCTCCCGAAACAGCCATGTCCGGTGAGGACCTGCGTCAGGCGGAAGGTGAGGACGCCGTGTCGCCTCTCAAGCCACTCCTCAAAGAGGGGACTTACCGCCGCAATTGTGGCGTGCCCAGCGCTGGGTTGCGACAGTCGCACTCTCCATGCCGCCATAAGATCCCGCCGGAGCTCTGTCCGCTGTGCCGCGATTTGTCGCGGCAGCGGAGTAACGCCCCGGCGTTTCGCCTCCTCGCGCCACTCCCAAATGTGCGCGAGGACTTTTGCCTCCAGATCCCATGGCGGCAATCCGGCAAGGAGGCTCGCCGCCTCGCAGGAGACCGTGCGGTATCCCCAGACCAGCCGGATGGCCATGACCCTTTGGGACGCGTTCAAACGGCGTGCTGGTCGGAGCCTCAATGAACGCGCCCACACCGGTGCCCCGTAAAGGGCCATGGACCGCACGACCCCCGCGTAAAGCCTCCGGCAGGAGGCGTTTGGACCCCCTAGATTGGGCAGGAGCCGTTTCAAGGCAGCCACAGCCCGGTCCAGTCTGGGAGCCAAACGTCGGAAATGCTCGACGAAGTTCCACCGGCTGTCGAGGACGAGTCCCAGGTACTTCATCGTCGACTCGACGCCGATGTGAACCCCTCCCGCGATTATTTGGGAACCCGAGAGTGGCGCGTTCCAAGGACCATAAAAACACATGGCCTCGGACTTGTGCAGGGCCACCTCCAGTCCCAATTGCTGGATCCTCTCAATGACTGTCGCAACCCCGCGTGTCATTAATTCGGCCGCCGCCTGGTGCGACCTCCCCTGTGCCAGGACTAGCGTGTCGTCAGCGTAACAAACGACGCTGACGCCGCTAGGGAGGTCGGCGCGCAGCATCCAGTCGTACCTGATGTCCCACAGATGCGGCCCCAAGACTGATCCCTGTGGGACACCGCACGACATCTCTCGCCGGTTCCATTCTCCCTGGTGACCGGGGTAGATGACGGCCCTGTCCGTCAGATAGGCCTCGACTATGCGACAGAGGTAGGTCGGCATCCGGTGATACCGGAGTGCCTCCCTGATGCAACTCCAGGGCAGGGTATTAAATGCATTGGCGATGTCTAGAGACACCGCCAAGACGACCCCACCCCGGGCCACAGCATCCCCCGTCGTGAGGGCTCGCACGCGCATGATGGCGTCCACCGTAAAGCGCCCCCTGCGGAAACCAAACTGGCTCTCCGCCAAATCCGGCCCCACCCGCACTAGCCGCCCGACGAGGCGGTCTGCAATGACTCTTTCAAAGAGCTTGCCCACCTCGTCGAGCAGCACAATGGGCCGGTAAGCGGACGGAGAGTCCGCAGGGCGCCCCGTCTTCTTAATGAGGACCAGTTTCCCCGTCTTCCAACGAAGTGGGAACTGGCCCCCTTCCAAGCATGCGCTTAGGAGCCCTCGAAGTCGAGGCCCGAGAGCTTCCAAGGCCAGGACCCAGGCTTTTCCAGGTAGGCCGTCGGGTCCTGGGGCGGTATTTTTGGCACTCAGCCTACGTACCGCCACTCTCAACTCTACCTCGGTCACCTCAGGAGCATCGTCGTCGTCGTCGGTTACGTGGTCCACAGTTCAACACCCCAACAACACCCTAAGGTTTCAGAACCTTTCATAGAGGATTCATATCATGTGTGTAGATAAAGTCTTTTATGCAACTGTACATAATAATTTGGTATTAAAACGCTCATGTGATAATAGTAACCCACATTCGTGGTTTTAATACCCATTATACACCAGTTGCATAAATAACTATTTTTGAACCAATTTATGGAAATAAAGTATCATTTATCAATATAAAAATTCAAGAAAAAAATAATATACATATTATACTTATTTATATATATTATAATTTTCTTTAATTTTTATGTTGTATTTAATTTATTAATAGACTGCCTCGTTGGTCTAGTGGTCGCAAGCGCCTACTGCCGAGCATGAGGTCCTGGGTTCGATTCCCGGGTCGGGCAAAGTGTTATCGGGTTTTTCCATCTGGAATTTCTCGGTAGCAGCCCGGAGTCTGGATTTGTGCCCGGTTGATGGCAATAGGCTCGCCCCCTATTACATGGGACTTAAACATAACTGGCGAAATGTGGGTGTGGTATAGGTATACCTCTGCCTAACCCTTCGGGGAATACAGGCGTGATGTTATGTGTTTTCAATACCTAAAATAATCCGAAACGTATGTAAAGTATCGAGATACGTTTGAATATTTGAAATAGAAGTCATGTTCCCTGTATGGAGTTTGTGAAACACTCATGGTTTTTCCAATATTTGCTGTGATCTCATGGAAGCGTGTGTAGCTCGCTCACGACTATCATCCCTGCAATATAGGTAAGTACTAGGTAGGTACTCCACGCGTAAGGGAATTTGAAAACCGTTTGATGTAATGAGTAATAATTAAAGATTTCTGTACAAAATTAATAATATGTCCACTGTCAGATGATAGTTTTCTTTAAATGCTGCATACAAGATGCAATAGAAACAAGAGAAAACCTTTTAAGGCGCTTCCCTGACCAAACGACCTTCAGCATTCGGTCCTTCTCTGTTCCGTCGCTGAGTCTCGCTCTGTCCTGCTTCCTGCGCACGCCCATTTATCATATAATTCTCAAGCATTGTAGAATTATTTTAATAAAAAAAGACAAATGAGCTTTTAAAATAAAATAAAACGACAATTATTTAGATTTTTAAACTATCTATCCGTTAGTGTAATCCTTAAATTATTAGAACGTCACCTTTAAGAAAAGATGCATGCAATCAATAATTTTAGTCACTTTTTTATAAGGAGATTTTAAATATATTTACAACACATAAAAACAAATAAGAACGAGCAATGTGATGATAGGATAACAAAAATTAATAATGTGCTTTTAGATGTAGTTTATTACCCATAGTGAACGAGTTAATAGCCTCTACATAACGCAGTATGGCAAGGTTTTGGTCGAGGTACCGCCTTAAGGGGTCATTGTACTCATCATTGTGAATCATTTTTCCTATGCGACCAATAATGACACCGCAAAATAAATCTGCTGTGTACTGTGTCAATGTACATATGGAACAATTGTTTTTTTTCGCGAGTTCTAGTTTGGTCCCATATCAAAAGTTGTTCATAATGGTGATTCCCATAACCCGTAAGAGGTTTTCAGTTATTCAAATTACTCCTTATATTAAACTCATAACTGTGAGGAATGAGTCCAATATACTAACAAAAGAAACGCACTTCTCAACTCGTTGAAATGCGGTAATGGATGTTGAAATGTTCCATGGTCTTTTAGCTAAGTTTACTTCTGAAGCAGCAAAAATATTATTAACATTTTTATTAGATAATAAATTAAGTACATAATAAAGAGTATTCTATTCTATTCTATTCTAAGTTTTTTTGTGACTAAGATTAGTTTATTTAGTTTAGGAGTAAGTTGTTCTTTGTAAAAGCACGATGTGATTGACATCATCGCATTTTATGTGTACAAACATCCCTTAAATAAATAAAGATTAAAAAAAACTTCTATCCGTGTGTAAAACAAATCGGCAATTCATCGGCTGTATCAAAGTGAACAAATTCCGAAACGGTTCTGAAAAACAAAAATGTTTTCATTTTCTGGAAGAAAATTCGTTTTATCGTTAAGATTATTCTTTGAAGACTTGACTTTTTAAATTGGTATATTTTTCTGTACCAAATATTAATAATTAATATACAAAATCAAATTAAACTAGCTAGCGAAACTGCAGACGTGATTTTTATCGACTAACGTGGAATAAAAAAAAATAAAAAAAAATAGGATACTACAGTTAATTACGTAGTCAACGGCCGCTGCGGTGGTAGTGAAGTTACTGTAATTTCTTTTTTTTTTTTTATTGGTGTCTTGTCATTACAGTATGTCATTCATAACATCTGCGAACTTTCGCTAGCTAATTTAATTTGACCGTGTTGTTATGATGAAGAAAACAAAGGTTCGAGGATAATTACCAACTTTCTCACTTCATAAGGAAAGGAAAAAATGTCTTGTCTGTACTGATGAGCGTTGAGCAGCTCCCTCAATTGGAGCCAATCCTGGTTGTAAAATCAGGTCATACATCACACAAAAATGCATTGTCTTTGAAACAGAATCAACATATAAGATTATCACTCCGTAGGATAAGAGGAAGTGGTTTTAATTCAGCTTGCAAGATTTGACCCATACATACTAACTGACAAGGCAAAACAAGCTAGCTTATAAAAAGCGTCTAACATAAGTTACCAACAAAACATTCTCATAAACATAACAAAAGTAACCAGTAACTATAACTTGCCAGTCACGGTCACCATAAAGAAAGCTGTTACGTTCAGCTGAATCATAATAAGTATACCTACCTTAAAGGTATGTTATCCTTAAGAGTTATCGTAAACTAGGTACATTGTATTATGTGTGTGAGTAACGAAGCTTACGGGATGATATTATTATTCTACACGTGTACTATCAACCACACGACTCGCGTCGGTGGAAAAATACCTACTTTTTCAATAGAGGCACAGACTGTCATTGTCAAATTGTTACCATGGACTCGGAGTTTACTGAAAAGTTGAGTGCAGTGGAAACCGCGTATCGGCAAGCGTAGTTTGAAGCGCCCCCAGCTGGATGGACCGATGATCTTAAAAAGGTGGCTAGGACAGAGTGGATACAGAAGGTAGAAGTCAGGGTGCTGTGGTGGTGTGGGAGAGGCCTATCTCCAGCAGTGGACTGCGATAGGTTCTGTTAATTGATAGATTGAAATCATAATCGAGTGTGCTAACTTTCATCCCAGTCCGGTCAACTGTTAAAGCGTGACTGAGTAACAAACATCCAAACTTTAACATAATAGTTATATCATTAGTAGGATCAGATTTGCGAACGATTATAACATTAATAACAAAGTGGGTAAAAGTGCTTAGATAATATTTTACGTCCACAAGTATAATTTCCAACTAAATACTATCGTTTTTTCCCTTACTTGATGGATGGCACAACCGCTGTCGTGCTGTGGAATAATTACCAGCTTTTTTTGTAATTACGTCTATATTTAATCTGTGCAAGCAATATTCTCGGTGAATCCGTAGCGCCCGCGGCCCTAGAGTCTATTGCCGCGGACATGTAGTGGTGATGGCGTGAAAGACACTCTATTTTAGATAAAATCAAATCGTTGAAGCATTCAAACTCAAACTCAAAGTATTTATTTCAAACAAACCCATAGAAAACCAATTACAGGCACTTTTGAATTGTCAAGGGGACGGTCAGTCAGAAAGTTGACGCTAGTTGCCCATTCCAAAGCGTAGTAAGTACTTATGGAGAAGAACGGGCAAGAAACTCCATGGACACTCATTTAAATTAATATATGGTTACAAAATAATATGTTGAAATTATGCATGTGAGAACGATGCAGAACTATGAAACGACCAGTCCCTACTGACGGCGCCCGTTCACGAGTATGACGCATGGATTAGCACCATTCAGCTCAACCATTTTGAAGGGAACTTAATGATCCAACACACACGCCACCACCAGCGAGACACTTGAGTGAGCATGACAAACTAAACTAAAACCCCACACACACACCACCATTCATTCATTATCATCGCCCTAAACTTTTCGTAACTATGGTCGGGCCGGCTTCCAGCTTAACCGGATGCGGGTGAATAGTTAGGTATTCGTACTTCAGGTACATTGAGTGGCAACCTATCAAATCTCACAAACCCATTAAATTACATTGAGTTTCTCTATTGCTACGGCAGATATTCATTGTACACACCACGACATATTATCGAACAATACATTTCCAGTTTTAGCTGACCTCGCATTGTATAGGCTTTTCGTACAATGAGAAGTCAGCTTATACTGGAAATGTATAGCTTGTTATTTAGTCGTGCGTACGATACCATCACCGGTACCGGTAAATCTATTTCTCGTCCAAGACCTTTGCTAACTTACAATGCTGCTTGGACCAGCCACATAAAAATATAATTGACCTGGCCTGACTTCGTTCGCATGGTGTCCTACCCCTACCCTACCCTAGCCCTTTAACTTTGCGGACGTATATAAAAAAACTCACCAAAGTTTCATCAAAGTCGGTGCAGCTCTTTCGGAGTCCATAGAGGATAAACAAACAAACATTTAAGTAGAGCAACATTCATACCGTTATCGCTGTCACACCTCTTACCTACCCAGCTCAACTGAATATATTCAGAGGTAACCTCCCTCTTTAGGTCAAAGGCTTGCACTATGCATAAAGACTGGCTTTAAGAGTCTTCAATAGCGTAGTAAATGTCACGCGTTTGCCTCCATCATCTGCCTAACCTATTCCCAAATATGTTGGGGTCGGCTTCGGGTCTAACCGAATGCAGCGTATACCAGTATTTTACATGGAGCGACTGCCTATCTGATCTTTACAACCCAATGACTGGGTAATTCAATACCTCTCGATAAGACTGGTTGTCAGACTTGGAGTCCATACATTATTTATTTGACTTGGTAAGTTTAATGGAATGGGTTTTGGGATTTGTTTTCTTTTTTTTATAGTGGATAAAAGCCCAGTCCAGTGGGTGAAAGTTTTTATAGTCTATTTTGTGAATGTGTGAACTTTTTAGGCCTAACTTGTAGACTGTTCTTTTTAGTTCAGTACCTGTTACTTGTGGACAGGCCTGCACTGTCCTCCCATACCTACTAACACTGTCATTTGAAAATATTGTAAAAGCCAATTATTTTTAAAAGATTAACCGTGGTGTTTCTTGTCGGCTCTTCTCCATAGGAAAGGACCAATTGGAACCGTGCACCTAGCTGTTGACATTTCATAAGTGCCCATGTAGGTATAAGTGAAATAAAATATTTTGATTTTGAATCTACCAAAAAGCCCTCAACGTTGAAAATAAGTGCAAATCTTTTTAAATCGTAGCCTATTTATCGCTTTCCACCACGCGTGATCGAAGTCAACATTAGTTAGATTATATCATTTGCTTAGTAGATACTATAGAATAACTTTTAACAAAGTTTTGCGTATAAATTTCATCGGTCTACCTATTTTTTTATACCTATTTAAAAAATGTTTAAATGGTAAACCCTCAATATTGGTGTCCCAGTATACAAGGCCGACTAGTTTGGGGCCAATGTATTTTTTTTTAGCTATAAAGTTTATTATTATTATTATTTCTTTGACATATCTCACGACCCTGGGGTCCCGGACCTTTGGAAGGCGTACGAGGGGCCGAAGCCAACTCACAGAGGCCCGCTAGACGCTTTGAATGAAATGAGGCACCAACCGACGATTATCCCTGTACGCAATATGCAAGTGCACCCAAGTACAACCCCCGGTTGGTGTAGGACTACTGCAGGATATGGAAATAAATGTATTGGACTATGGATTTGACTGGCTAAAGTGGATTGGTTATCTAAAACTATGAAAGAATTATGGCCCCTGCCTGACCAACGTTCTATACATACAATACACGGATGAAATGTCAGGAGGTGACTTCCACACTCAATAATGGGTCCCCAGAAACGGTCGCTAGCACATAGTGACAGAGCGATAAGGGTGCAACATATCCTGAGGTACTTGAGAGGTATTCCACGGCTATCAGGACAATTCCGGCAGTACGGTCAAGATCCCTATTATACATGCATATTACTGGAATACTTCCTTCCTCTGAGCACGTTTGATCTTGTGAATTTCCACTCAAGCCGGCCAATAAAGGCGAGCCAGAGATGACAAACATGACTTCTATCGGAAGATAGGGTCCGTGGGGTCGCTACTGCCCAACAACTCGCCACATGCTGCCCTGAGGGTTTATGTATCTCTCTTGGTCTGGCTCCTCACCCTAGACTTGTTTTGGCAAAGTAAACTATACCTGCATCGGAGCGCGCAAGCTCCACCACGACGTCAACGTAGAGATACCGCGAGGCGATGTACAAAATGTTTGAGGAAATTAATATTGTCTACATCAAACATATTGTGGATCAAATTAGAATAACTCTTGATACAAAACACGTGAAGAGTCGCGTACAATTTTTCATACAAAAATAATAAAACTTTTTTACAAACGAGATAAAATATTATTTCATTCGTTTCATGAACAGCAAAGTAGGTTACACAGCAAAAATGGAACAGTAAGCTTTTGTAAGCAGATTTTTTATTACGAATTATGTCTTTTATTCTTTCTAGACAGACAGCTGATAGTAACAGACAATTTTCTTTCTTATTTTACAAGCAATTTAAGGATGATTTGCCAATAAAACTCTCCCAAATTCATCCATATAAATAGGTTATAAATACGATTAGAACAGGTAGAGGTGGCTTAAATTAAAGTGTAAATTTCACGATACCCAAGTAAAACCTTAATTTTATTCTGTGGCTTTAATAATTCATAAGGCGAACCGTTCTTTAGGTTCCGTACATTTTCTATTTACATTTTTATTCGTGAAAAGTGGGAGCCGTAATGGAATGTCAGTTTTATTCGAATTATACGTACCAAAATGAGATTGTTGAAGCGTTAGGATGCAAATTATCTCGGTTTAAAACTATGGAAACATTTGATGGGTTTGCAAAAGGAACTCACACGCTTAGGTTTTTTGAATCAGCTGATCACTTCATATAAATCTGCAATGTAGAAATAACGGAAGGTAAAAATGTCATTGTTGGCCGTAGTAATTTGTATATGTTTTTTTTTGCATACTATACAATAACCACTCGAGTACCTAAGCTTTTTTCATAATTCCACATAGGTACCTAATCATTTATTTTGTTTAATGAATTGACGTGTGGGTGTGCTGTAGGTACACCTCTGCCTAACCCTTCGTGAGTTACAGAAGTGATGTTGTTATGGTTAATTCACCTTAAATCTTTATAGATTCTTAAAACTTCGATTTTCATCAGTAGGTATCCATGAGAAGAAACCAAAAATAATTTGTACCCTAATTGCATAACACACTATCCTATTGCTAATCCATTGCTTCATCTGATCGAAAAAACAAACTGTTCAACAACGTAAAAACGCAATGAATGTTGTTGAACTGTCAAAATGAGAGCCAGTCCTACTATTACTGTGTTACGCAATTTCCCCGCTGAACAGGAAACATCTCTCTCATCTCTCTCCCTCGCTCTCTCTCTCTCATCTCTTTGGTAAGTCCCACTGTAGGGCAAAGGTCTTCTTATACAGAGAAGGCACGAGCATTGATCACCACGCTAGCTCAAGGCGGATTGGTGATTGCAGGTGCAAACCCAGGTTTCCTCTTGATAAACTCTCTGGTAAAGAAAAAGAGAAATATTAATCAACAGTTCCAGCTGCATCTTCCTTCCCGTATATTTTCACACACAAATAACCAAATACAAGATAATCAGAGACACTCGAGCACCGCGAGACTGCCATGCTGTTAACCAGATTGTATCCTTGTTTGTTCAAGGGGTTTAGTGCCGTGCAAATTTTGATCAATCCAATGCAGACTAGACTTGACTAGCATTTGAATTTGGCATGCCAATGTTGCTTTCGTGGTGTTTACTCTAAACCAGCATTTGTACGAGACATTGTAAGAAGCTGATGAACAGTCAAGTGTAGGATTATACTTATACTTAGTCAGCAATGTGTTTGGTGCAGCCGCGAGGCACACTTTCCTGCTAATTTCTCACTACGCACTTTACACTTTTTATTTGTTTTATTTTTTTACTTGTAGGTATATGTTGTGTTGTGTTGTGTGCTTTGTATTTTGTGCTAAATAAAATTATTTTCTTTCTTTCTTTCTTTCTTTTTCTTTCAATCAATCTGCCTTTTCCCAACTACTTCTGGGTCGGCTTACAGTCTTACTGGATGCAGCTAAATACCAGTATTTTAAATGAAGCGACTGTATATCTGAACTCCACAACCCAGTTACTGGATACCCCTTGGCAAGACTGGTTGTCACACGTTTGGGCTTTCGACTACCCGTAACAACTATCAAAAATCTACGAATGAGAGCCGGGACCTACGGCTTAATGTATCTTCCGAGGCACGACGGGGCCTCGATATGTAATGGATGGTCACCCATCCATGAACTGACCGAGACAAGCATAGCTTAACCTTCTATTGACCCGTGCAGCTGTTTTCAATCAGCTATTCCAAAAGTTATTTTTCATTCCCATGTAAAAAGGATCCCGCTTGTGTCAGCAGAAAAACATTATTACCAAAGAAAGACGCTTCCATCGATATGAATTTCATGTACTGTACTACTGACATATCGATTTGAAACAGCGCAGTGTCAAGTTCGCCACCCAACAAATCCGCTCTACAATCTAAACTAATATTATAAAGTGAAAAGATTTCATTTTTATATGTTTGTTTGTTACTCTTTCACGTTAAAACGGCTGAACTGATTTGAATGAAATTTGAAACATGTGTAGAATATCTGATCCGGATTAGGACATGGGGTTCAAAATCAAAATCAAAATATTTTATTTCACATAAACCAACATGGGCACTTATGAAACGTCAGAAGCTAGGTGCACGGTTCCAATTGGTTGTTTCCAATGGAGAAGAGCCGGCAAGAAACTCCACGGTTACTCTTTTAAAAATAAGGGGCTTTTACAATGTTTCCAATTACAGTGTTGATAGATATGGGAGGACAGTGTAGGCCTGTCACCAAGTAACATGTACTCAACAAAATATAAAAAGGTCCACAAATCTAGTCCACAAGTTAGGTCTACAACGTTCTCACATTCACAAAATATAGAAGAATCTATATAAAAATAAAAGCCTATTTAGACTAAATGACATGATTGCCATTACTACTGTAACAAATCGGAATCAAAATCCTATCCACAAAAGCCATAAATAAGGAGTTCAAATATGAATCCGTAGTATATAATGTCAAATAATGAGATTATGTCAAAGAAGTAAGTAAAAAGAAACAAAAAACTTCGTAATTTGGAAACAGTTAATATACATTTACTTAGTGATGCCGTTAATGTGGTACCAGGGAAGCCACATGTGCAGAAGGAATTATTGCCAAACTTCCTTGTCTTCAACGTAGTCTTTAATGTTATAATATGCATTTTTGATAAGTATACGTTTGATGTGGGTTTTGAACATTCCATCGCTAAGTTCTGTAACTGACTTTGGCAACTTGTTATAAAAGCGGATACTGTTTATGAGAAATGACTTGCTTGTTTTAGTTAATCTAAATTTGGGTATTACAATTTCATTTTTGCTACGTGTATTTATATTATGGAAATCGCTTCTTAGTTTGAAAAGTCCTAAGTTTTTGCGAACATACAAAATACTTTCTAAGATATAAAGAGAAGGCAGAGTTAGTATATCAATTTCTTTGAATTTGTTTCTAAGAGACTCGCGAGGACCCATTTTATAGATCGCGCGGATTGCCCTCTTTTGTAAAATGAAAATTGAATCTACGTCAGCTGCCGATCCACACAGCAGAACACTATTTTTTTTCCCATAACGGCTTAAAGGTTACTTTTAATCCCGATATTCCCACGGGCTCGAAACTTATGCGGGTGAAACCGCGGAGTGCATCTAGTTCGAGCCTTTATTCATGATTATTCTACTTATGATCTGAGCAAGAGGAGTAAAAAGTATTTTAACCGAATTTAAACCATGATAAATGAATACTAGATTAATAGCCATTACCCTCTAGTCCCCTAAGCTCCGAAAGTTTTGATAAGCGAGTGCGTATTCTAATTCAAATATCCCACCCTACTTTAAAAATGCTTTGGATGAATAAAAATTCAAATCCGTCGTGGCAGGCGAGTTACGAAACAAAAGTTTTGTGAATACATCTGCTATTGAAAGTCTGTGTGTGTTTATACCGTTGAATACTGCTGCTATATAGTCTCCAGTCTGAATAATATGACTTTTATCTCTACTTTCACGTGGTTGTGGTTTAGAAACTGCTTTATCTACTATACTAGTACTATCTACTCTATGCCATACCCTCCCATGGGGGTAGGCAAAAACTACAGAACGCCACGGGCTACGATCCTTGCATACTCGTGAAAGCATGAATTTATGTATGTATGTAATACTATATAAGAGGTTAGGATTCATTTATTAAATTACAGGTTTCATAATATTATCATCCCTGTGTCTAATGGTAGGTAGGTATTTAGTATTGCCATTAACATGGCTGAAGAAAATGTTCTGGTGATTTTCTTACCAACATAGATGCGGTTTGCGAAAACAGTGCATTGGTCAGGTCAGTATTAAAATAGAAAAGATGGCGGAATCGTTAGAGCATGGAACAAAGTGAGCCCCAAAAACAGAATTGAAAAACTAGAACAAAGAAGATACTTTATGATAGTACAGACGGTAAAATAGTAGTATTAAGTATATCTTAATATAATTGCTCTCATTAGATAACATAAATAAGTTACTGCAAACAAAGTTACTAAGTTCCTATCAGGTCCCGCTTTGTACGACTTAAGAACAATCCCTTGTCATAAGACAAAGGGCTTACACGAAACTTTTGTACGTAAAAGGAAAGTAATAGCTTTATACAGAAAATTTGTTTTAGGGGTAAACGAAAGCGTACGTCAAAAAGTGGCAGAATTGAGACGTTGGTTAGTAAAGGCAATCGAACCTCTCATAATTCCCATTTTGCGCTCCTATAAATTTTATTGAACACTCTAATAAAATTATCGCGCCTCTTTTTGTGAACCTCAAATAATTTCTATTTTGGGGTCCTAAAAATACGAAATAGCCAAGTAACTGCGACCAACTTGGTTGTACAGATTGTTGGATGCGACCAACGCGGTTGGTCAAACCTAACCCATTTGATCGGGGTGCTCTAACTTAGTTACTGCGACCAACTGTGATAAAAGGCCCGAAAGTTAAAAAGAGGCTCAATTCCTTTTTTAAGTGTGCTTCATTAGAAGCGCTTTTTTTTTTTTTAGAGTATGTGTTAAGTATTTCCCATTAGTAAGTATTAAAAATAACCAAAAGGCAGATTTCGTAAGACCTTTTTGCAATAATATAAAAACACGAAACATAATATGATTGTATTTGATTTGATTGGATTGATTATTATGAAAAGTGTAATAATAATAGTAATATTTATTTAATTTAACAACATTGGTCCATTGGTTAATATGAAACTTATCAACTAAGAGTTAGTATTTATTAACTAATGCACCAGAAAAAAAAAAAAAACATTATAACATGACTGTATTTGTTTCTGAATCTGTAGTAAGTAAGAACACATAGGGTTAAAATGAAAATACAAAAAACACGTAACAAGGTCATCGTCTTTTTCTTTTTTGATGTTGATATACCTAAGTGTCCTACAGCATTGCAGCCTGAACCTAAAATGCTTTGGAATGGGCAACGAGCTTCATTTTTCTGTCGAAAATTCATAAGTGCCTGTAATAAATGTTTTGGATTTCAATAGAGTCTGCATCAAGAAGCAAAGTAGAAACGATATTACATCATTTTTCACCGACTTCAGAAAAAGGAGGAGGTTCTCAATTCGCCTGTATGTTTTTTTATTTTTTTATGTCCGTTAGCTCAGAACTTTTTTCTGGGTGAACCGATTTGGATGATTCTTTTTTTATTTGATAGGTGGTGCTTCACATGTAGTCCCATTTAAATTTGATCAAGGTCTGACCAGTAGTTTTTGAGTTATCCTTAATATTGCATAAATTTCCACTTAGTTTATATGGATGATGTGTTAATAATTTCCTGTCACTGTTATTTACACACCAAGTAGTGATATACGAATTTGTGTGGGATAGGTACTGCAACTAAAAAGTGAAAAATAAAAACTTATTTACAAAAAAACAACCGACTTCCAAAAAAAAACACTAAAAGACTTGAAAAATAACTTTAATTTCGGAAGTCGGTGTCTTTGGTTTTGTATTTTCGTTTTTGGCCACCGACTTCCGAAATTAAAGTTATTTTTCAAGTCTTTTAGTGTTTTTTTTTGGAAGTCGGTTGTTTTTTTGTAAATAAGGTTTTGTGTGTGTCGCTTCGCACTATCATTGATGTTTTCTCTACAGGTAATCATGAAAAGTCAACTTTATCAAAATAATGAAATAATGGCAATGGTTGATGGCAATAGGCTCGCCCCCTGTTACATGAGACGTAAAATAAAAGTGGCCAAATGTGGGTATAGGTACACCTCTGCCTATTTTTTGTTTTAGGGGGGAAACCTTCAAAAGACATCCGACCTCTGGGGAGGGAGGTCTGGGAGTGTAGGATTTTTATCTCACTAAAACCACCCCGGTGATCAGCACATGGTCCCGGTTCCTCTTAAAATACCAATTTTCGGTACCCCCCCTGTGTAACGCCTGTAAGTCACATCCCTGGAGAGACTGTAAAGGGGCCTGAGCCTCACTATGCACGGCAGCATGTGAACACTGTGCCACCGTCTTCCCTGGGGTCACTCGGTGGAAGGACAGAGTCCCCCACTGTCTGTGCACCTGCGAACCCAAAGACGTACACCTCTGCCTATCCCTTCGGCGAATACAGACGTGATATTAAGTTGTGTGTAATGAAAAAATAACCTGAATATGCCTAAATATAAAGCCATCAATATGTAGTAGGTAAATCAAATAGGCTGTTATGAATTCTGCTGTTGAAATTAAAATAAGGCAAGAATTACTCACCGAAACACAAAAAGATCGCCTTTTTTGACCAAATTTTAAAAAAAGAGGTTCTATGTTCGTCTGTACGTATTTCTTTTTTGTTCATCGATATTTTCATCAAATTGTGAATTGATTTAAAAAAATCTCGGTTGTAAGGGTAGGTTAATTATACTCTTGAGGTTGTCCCATATAAATTTGGTCAAGTTCTGATGAGTGGTTTTTGAGTTATCAAATCAAATCAAAATATTTTATTTCACATAAACCAACATGGGCACTTATGAACGTCAGAAGCTAGGGACACGGTTCCGATTGGTTGTTTCCTATGGAGAAGAGCCGGCAAGAAACTCCACGGTTAGTCTTTTAAAAATAAGGGGCTATTACAATGTTTCAAATTACAGTGTTGATATATATGGGAGGACAGCGTAGACCTGTCAACAAGTAACAGGTACTCAACAAAAAACTTTTTTGCAAAAAAACAACCGACTTCCAAAAAAAACACTAAAAGACGTGAAAAATAACTTTAATTTCGGAAGTCGGTGCCTTTGGTTTTGTATTTTCGTGTTTGGCCACCGACTTCCGAAATTAAAGTTATTTTTCACGTCTTTTAGTGTTTTTTTTGGAAGTCGGTTGTTTTTTTGCAAAAAAGTTTTTATTTTTCACTTTTTAGTTGCGGTACCTACCCCACACAAATTCGTATACCACTACTTGGTGTGTAAATAACAGTGACAGGAAATTATTAACACATCATCCATATAAACTAAGTCGAAAAAATCTGCAGTATTAAGGATAACTCAAAAACTACTGGTCAGACCTTGATCAAATTTAAATGGGACCACATGTGAAGCACCACCTATCAAATAAAAAAAGAATCATCCAAATCGGTTCACCCAGAAAAAAGTTATGAGCTAACACACATAAAAAAAAAAAAAAAAAAAAAAAAAAAAAAAAAACATACAGACGAATTGAGAACCTCCTCCTTTTTGTGAAGTCGGTTAAAAATATAAAAAGGTCTACAAATCTACAGTCTACAAGTTAGGCCTACAACGTTCTCACATTCACAAAATATAGAAGAATCTATATAAAAATAAAAGCCTATTTAGACCAAATGATATGATTATCATTACAACTGTAACAAATCTAAATTACAATCCTGTCTACAAAAGCCATAAGTTGAAATAAGAATTGGAGATATATAAGGTCAAATAATAAGAAGATCATGTGAAAGAAGAAAGTAAAAAACCAAAATACTTTTTTTTTTTAAATAAACTTCGTAATTTAGGAGCAGTTAATAGACATTGACATAGTGATGCCGTTAATGACGTACCAGGGAAGCCACATGTGCAGAAGGAATGATTACCAAACTTCCTTGTCTTCAACGTAGTCTTTAATGTTCTAATATGCATTTTTGATAAGGATACGTTTGATGTGGGTTTTAAACTTTCCATCGCTAAGTTCTGTAATTGACTTTGGCAACTTGTTATAAAAGCGGGTACTGTTTATAAGAAATGACTTGCTTGTTTTAGTTAATCTAAATTTGGGTATTACTATTTCATTTTTGCTAGGTGTATTTATATTATTAAAAATAAAAAAACAACCTACTTCCAATAAAAACACTGCGAAGTGAAAAATAACCTGAATTTCGGAAGTCGGTGGCAAAAAAAAAACTACGATACAAAATCAAAGAGATCGAATTTCGTTTTTGTAAAAAGATTTTTTAAATCACAAATCTATTTGACCACAATTTCAACTGATTCGTACATCCCAATTGTGCCAAGATAAAGTTCCCAAATATCTTTCTTCGCCTGAATTGTTAAGTAGAGAAGTATTTCTTTTTGCCTCCGAATATGTGAGGGGCTTATCTTTGTGTGCTCTAGAAAATATTCATGCCGTAAATCTTTTACATACTCGCTGTTGTAGCGAAAACTTTACTTTTTTTCTGTTCGAGATAATCTCAGGCAAAGCTGAAAGGATTTTCTAGATTTTTTGATGTTTTAAATGTTTATAAGTCAAAGTCAAATCATTTATTTCAAATAGAGTCAATATATAAGAGTCAATTTTGAACGTCAAAATTTACAAGAAAATAGAATTGTTTCTAGTTGCCCTTCCAAAAGGTAGTTTCGTATGGAGAAGATTGGGCAAGATACTCCATCGTTACTCTTTTAAAAATGTTTTACAATAATGTATGTAATGTGTTAACAGAATGGATGGTACTTCAAATGAATCTGGATTACCCTTTATAGTTTATAATTCCATGCCTAGTATACATAATTTTGCATACCTTACATAACCATCACCTCGACTTCGTGCACTTTCAAGTCAGAAGAAACGTTGGCACCTACTTAAGTAAATATTTTACTTATTTTTCGCACGGCCTTAACAATCACGACGATGTGTTTTCTTCTAAAAGGAGTCGGGAAGTAGCTACATTGTACTGCTATTGGAATAAAGCTTGATACGAAGAACCATGAGAAACCATCTATGCAAAAAAAGAGTCATCTAGGTAAGTAAAATTTGATTGACCGCTTGAAGAATGTAAATCTGGTAAAAGGCAGAAAATAAGTCCAGAGGAAGAAAATTCTAAAATACATTTTTTTATAGTCTTACTACAAAAAATTTGGCTGACTCAAAATCCAATAATTTACTCTGCGTAATAAACTTTAACATTTGTGTATGACGTGAATTAAGTATCAAAGTACCTTTTACTGAAAGTCCTTTTGTTGATAAGTCAAAAGAAAGATTCAGCAAAAAAAAAATATTCTTCGCCGTTCCTGAGTTTGTGTTTGTGCTGTAGCTTAAGTATTAACTTTTATAATTTTACAGAATCATACTCTTAATTTTTTTTAAATTAGTTTAAAGTAAAAGTAAAGATGGATGACTTTTCTAAAACGTTATGAGCGGTTTTTTTCAGTTTCAGTCTTAAAAACCATTTAGTATTAATGGGAATAGCAATAGAAAACATAAAGGTAGTTACGGAGGCGCTGGATATGAAAAATGTGAAAAGACTGCACACCTCTTGTTTAGCAGTAACTTGCATTTTTTTTCTACAATAGGGATCAATTTTCCTTTTGAGGAAACTTCTGCCAACTTCATCAATATCTCTTAGGTCTTGTCTTACTTGGAAATTCTCAAAAGCTGGTAATAGCTATTGAAACTCATCGGCAGAAACTAGTCGTAATAGCTTCCACATTATGTCATTACTAAATATTTTCCATTTATTTATAGAACCACAGACAGAAAGGTGACCACAATCTATATAAAGTCTCACCACCGCAATATGCAGAGAATAAAACAATTTTATGTTTGCTAAACGACCATGTAACACGATACTGTCTGATCCTGAGCCACCGAATTTCTGAATTTAAAGGAAATATTAAACGAAATTTCACTACGTTTTATATCCACTGCGAAGTTTATACGTCAGAACTGAAGTGTCGCAGTGTAGTGGTTGAACAAAACCAGCAATACAATGCAAAAGCTAATTCAGTACTAACTGCTTCGAGTCAATTTCATAATACATTCGTGTCTCCAGGTAGTTTTGGTCGTGACGTATAAATTAAAACGCGTAAATAACACGACAGTGCTCACAAAACATGGCGAATTTGTTCTGTATTTAGAATTTATGATAAAGTCTCATAAAATGTTCCGTTTATTGTTAGTCATTATAATTTTCATAAGGCTGTTATATTCTTGTGAAATATAAACGTAAAGCAGAGATACAGTTGTTAATAAGCTTTTTGTTCATATTTTCAGACTTAATGTTTTGGGCAATGTGGCAAGGATTTGTAAATCAGAAATGAGTTGTAGATCCCTTAGAAAACTTAGATAGAGAACATAAGCAGCGGGTCTGTACATATTTTTGACGTACCTACCTCCCGTTTACTTCTTTCAAAAGATGCTCGACTTCACTCAACGCTCGTCTGCGTTTTCAGTTGTAAATAAAATCTTCCACTCAACCTTTCTTTCTCAGATTTAAGGATACGACATGCGATTCAATGCAGAAACACCTATTTTTTTTGGGTGGGCAATCATAAAATAACTTCTCGCACTCTGCGTGGAGCGGGAGGGGTGTGTCAGACTTTTACTGACTAAAACCCACCCGTGTTCCTTCAGTTGCCTATGCTGCTCTCGTAATAGCAAATGCAGTATTTGCAAAATGGCGGTTTCGAGAAAAGCGCGGTTAAGTGTTTTTTTTAAAATCTCTACTATAACTGATATAAAATTCATAAGTTTTGTTACGGAATAGGTACATAAAAATACAAAGTATCGTTTAGTTAAGTTTTGAAGTTATTTTTTTTTATGTAGGTCTTTAGAAACTTGAATACTGCACTTAAACCTCGTGTCTCTATTTGTGATACATCAAAGTAGTTTAGTGAAATGCAGTACTCGTGTGTGTTACTGCATTTGTATCTAGGAAATACATTGACTGCATTAAGCACTAGCAAAATTGATTACTGAATATAAGTAGAATAAAAGGCATACTGCAATGTAAACACGAGTTGTTTAACATTTAAATAGAAAAAAAAAGGAAAAACATCATTAATTATTAAAATATTAATTATTAATATTATTAAGCTATTGCATAGCTTCTATCGCGGGCCTTGAGCGCGGGGACCGCAGCCAGAAATTCCGTAACGAAAAAAAACCTCACGCTCCCCACTCCGACGGGCACGGAGGTGTGGCTTGAAGGCCGTGCATTGTCTAACGTCGTTTCTTTTCGGCAGTCTTCGACACGGTGTTTGTGTGCGTGCAACTAGACGTATTGTGCGACTCTACGAAGCTCGCACGAATCGAGACGAGCTGCTCCGAAATCGGACGAATACATAAGCAGCTGTTTATGAGAAAGTATATAGGTGTATAGGTATTTATCAAAAAGTGTAACTTGAATTAATATTTATTTCCATTTACTTTCGTACCATTTACCATTTACCAGTCGGGCACCATACATTTATTATAATCACCACTATCTTAAAACTCAATATCCCAATATCTCGGAAACGGCTAGGAATATCAAAATTCTGACCAAATTCACCCCCCCCCCCCCCCCTATAACCGTCCTCTCAAATAGTACATACATACAGACAAGCCCCTTTGACCCCCCTTTTTTGACCCCCTCTTTTTCGACCCCAATATTAAGTTTTACTATATTTATTTATATTTAAATCAATCCCACTTAAATATGATCCCGGGACCCCCCCGCGTCACCCCTTTTGACCAACTCCTCCACCCGTCCAGGGCTACTTCACCCCCCCGGGTCTTAACTTTTGAACCGGAGGTCGTAGAGGTATCGAGTTTGGGGTCTTTGGAATCGGCAGTAAAGGGCCTATCTTTTGGCCCCGATAAGGTTAGGGTAAAGCGCCCCATTTTAAATTTATTTTAGATTTAAAAAAATTCAATTCTTATTTCTTATTCTTATACAAAATGCTATGCAATAGCTTTACCGCGGCAGTCCCCGAGTGCCACACGTGTTTTTTTTATAATTTTATCCAGTCTTTTTGTTGGGACATAAAGTAATAAAATGTATTGTACTAGGTACGTTCCTTAACCAAAATTATAGAAAATATCTGTTTAGAAATACCTATTATATATTATCACTATGTGATAAATCACATGGTGATAATTAATAATAGGTATTTCTAAAGTTACATTAAATAAATGAGATCATTCTTCATTCGCTTTCGCCTATAAGTTTTCAAACGGAACACTGCTTGCATAGAAAACTTAAAAATATTAATTAATAATGGCACTGTAACAGTATTATAATAGTAACTAAAATTAAATGTCACAGCCTTTGTTTCATGTTTCATCACAGTCTTCTACTTCTAAACTATTCGTAAGATCAGTTGATGTGAAGATTTTGCCAAAATGGTAATCTGTATTGTGGTATTATCTTGGACAGTGTGGAAAGAATAACAGATTTTCTTGCTTCTGTTATACCCCTTGGAAGAATCTTTTTGATAGGATCAGGAATTGACAATGACTTTTAGGAACTCAATTTCGTGTATCATTCCATCATGATCTGGCTCCACAAACATGTTACTTTTATTTCTGTGTACCTCCACAGTAATAATATCTTTTAAATAAGAAGTGATTTCCATAATATAAATACACGTAGCAAAAATGAAATTGTAATACCCAAATTTAGTTTAACTAAAACAAGCAAGTCATTTCTTATAAACAGTATCCGCTTTTATAACAAGTTGCTAAAGTCAGTTACAGAACTTAGCGATGGAAAGTTCAAAACCCACATCAAACGTATACTTATCAAAAATGCATATTATAACATTAAAGACTACGTTGAAGACAAGGAATTTTGGCAATAATTCCTTCTGCACATATGGCTTCCCTGGTACCACATTAACGGCATCACTAGGTAAATGTCTATTAACTGTTCCCAAATTACGAAGTTTTTTGCTTCTTTTTGCTTACTTCTTTGACATAATCTCATTATTTGAAATTATATACCTCAGATTCTTATTTCAACTCCTTATTTATGGCTTTTGTGGATAGGATTTTGATTCAGATTTGTTACAGTTGTAATGGCAATCATGTCATTTGGTCTAAATAGGCTTTTATTTTTATATAGATTCTTCTATATTTTGTCAATGTGAGAACTTTATAGGCCTGACTTGTAGACTGTAGATTTGTGGACATTTTTATATTTTGTTGAATACCTGTTACTTGTTGACATGCCTACACTGTCCTCCCTTAAGTATCATCACTGTAATTGGAAATATTGTAAAAGCCCCTTATTTTTAAAAGAGTAACCGTGGAGTTTCTTGCCGGCTCTTCTCCATAGGAAACAACCAATTGGAACCCTGCACCTAGCTTCTGACGTTTCATAAGTGCCCATGTTGGTTTATGTGAAATAAAATATTTTGATTTTAATTTTGAAATATACTCTGTTTTTGCTCTTTTTAAGTCTGTGTTGAGATGAATGATCCAAAATATGATGTGTCGTAAATAGTACATACTGCGTTTTACATTAGTGCCTCAATCTGATATCGTCACTCGCGGCGGTGTGACGTGTTCCGGCCACCCGCGGCATTCTGGAAAAAGCTATGGAGGTTTCTGACTTCTGCAAATATTATTTGCCGCGGGTGGCAGGAACACTTCACACCACCGTGAGTGACGATCACAGACTGAGGCACTAATGTAAAACGCAGTATGCGCTATAACGACACATCATATTTTATATATTTTCTTTTATGATACTAAGGTCGATCGCAGTATAAATAAACCATTACTACATTTCACCTTAGACAACAAATAATAAGCAAATATAAGAATGTACAAAATTAAAAAGCAGCCAAAATGCGAGTACTGCGTTTCTTACTAGTATGTACAGGAATACTGCATTCTAACTTGGTACTAAATACGTGATTACTGCATTTTAATCTGGTGTATGCTCATTGCTGCATTCATACTAACAATATCAGATACATTCACTTGAAATGCTGCATTTTTACTTATTATTTCACGATGTTCCAGCCACAACTTTTTTTTTAAATATGTCTACGTGTAGCATATAAGTCTCCAGATGTCATTTTTGACAGAAACGGAAAATCGTAAAAATGTCGATTAACGCATTTGCTATTAGGAGGGCAGTATGCGCCAGGGCCACGGTAACCCTTTCGGACAAACCCGCGACCCTGGCATTAATGCAGGTACACCTGAGACGAGCAAAGGGGACCAACATCGTAATCGCGAAAAAGTTATCAACTGTTCCATACAAAATTTCAATACCTACTCGACCTAAATGGCCATGGCCGATTATTTTTTCTCGATTACGATGTTGGTCCCTTGGAGAAAGTTGTTCAGTTTAATGGTCTGTACCACACCCTAAAATAATATGACCACACCACATATAGGTTAAAGTGAATCCACAAATTCACCTATATTTGAAGCTAATTACTTAATATGTACTTACTGCATGCTTTATAACCAAGATGTAAAATCTCAGTATTCGCATGGCTGAAATGCCGAATAAAGTGAAACCCATAGATCTTAAGAACTTATGTAACCTACCTATATTCTTGCAAATAAATATATCATTCATTCATTCATTTAGATTATCCTGACCTTTATCAAAACCCAGCATCACCGTCAAAAAACATGTCCCTGCAAAACATTAAAGAATACCTTCTTTAAGCCCGACCTGTGTCTCGTCACGAACGCTTTCCTAACTACGTGATCAGCATGTGAAAGAATGAAGCAAGTCTTAGCAAAGTTCATATATCAGTTATAGGAAATTCTTCAGAAGCATAATACTTTTAAAAGAAAGTGTTGGGGTAAGGAAATTCGTTTCTTTTATAGTGAATTGTGTCGGAATATGTGACCTAATTAGGTATCCGAGCCCGACTAGGTCATATCTAGCTTAAGTTTTTAAATTTTGTTTTTCATTTGAGCTTTTCTTCGTGTTTAATTTCAATCAAAACTATGAAATCATTCATAAAATATACAAAGTGGAGACAACAATACGACTGTAAATTAAACTACGTATATCTAATGCCGTTCCCAGTCAACTTAAGATAATTCAAACAGATAATGATATCCTATAGTTTAGTCAATAAGCTAGTCAAACATTGGGAAAACCCATAGTTGACCTATCATTACTATTGTATTGTTTGAAGAAAACTCTATTTTAATTTCGATGCTAGGATTTAAAAGTATATGATAGTTCCAAAAAACTTGTATGCACTAGTATTGCCGGTGTTTTCATTAACTGACGTATTATTGTCATCACATTGTATACAATACACTACAGTAAAAACAAAATGATTACAAATAATAAACACACATTACAAATAATTTCAACATGAATAAATTCAATTTCAACATTCCATTTTTCGCATTCATACAATATTGCAATTTCGAAAGCGTTGTTAATATTACATATTGACCTTTTGTCTGACGACACATTGAATATTTCTGACAAAGGAACTCGATTGAATATTTCAATAAAAAGGATATTTAAAAACCTACCATGTAGCTCTTCTCTAAGGGTACACTCACGTACGTAACGTACCTACAGATCGGAATAAAAATATACTTTTTATTCCTATGATACGTGGCTTTTTCCTATTATGGATTGGATTCCTCAATGTTACTTGTGTAGGTAGATTAAAAGTTAACTAGGACTTATTGGTCCAATGTAACAAATAGGTGTGATATTCGCGTGTCGTTTTTACATGGAGCCACTGTCTATCTGATCTGACCTAGTTACTGAGTAACACGATACCGCTTGATAAGACTGGCTGTTGAACTTTTGGGCTTCCGAATACCTTTAAAGACTCTCAAAGATCTATTGCGGCCTACGCCAATATCCTTTCTTTTGTATTGTTCGTCGAATCGTTGAGCTCCTTAAGTTCTGAATTGAGCTGCACGATTACTGACAAATGCGTGCTCTGACTGGACAGGCCCACTCAATCTGTGTGGTTCTTCCTCAAAAGTCCATTTCAGACACCAATCTACATGTTCATCACATGATCAGACCAAGATTATATCTGCACTTTAAAAGAGACCTCTGAGTTTGTTTCTGCTTTTCTTCTCAGAGTAGTCGGATGGAAAACGCCCACCTCATCTAGTTTTTAAAGTATGATTGACGTGTAAAAGTGTTTGTATTAATCTACTAAAGTATTGTGACGGATAAAAGTCATCAGCCCCGTAAGCAGTGCTGTAGAGGAAAATGCTAGCAAGGAGGAGAAATTAGTCAGAAGAGAGGGATCTTAAATTTAGGGATACGGCTATATAAATCTAGATGTGGAACGTTGTTCGGACATTCAAAGAAAATGTGATACAGAGTGCCCGATACCCTACGTCCATTTGCCGTGTTATAGCCATTTTAAACAATTGTCAAAGAATGACGGTTGTGATTTGAATAAAAATGGTAAATTTCAGTTGGTAGTGAATTTCATAACAGACACATTAGACACTCGGCACTGGTCGCGAACGGTTGTGTGCTCGCACTCTCCCGTTTTCGATTTTTGTCGTTGTTTCATATTTTCTCGCTGCAAATTTTGTAGCGCACTCGCAGCTGCCCCGGCTGCATCCGATCATCGGTCGATTAATTAAATTTATTTTAATTAATTGATCGAATTTATTGATCAATCAAAAACTGTCTTTTTCAAGGCAAAGTGTTATTATTTCTTTAACTGCGCGATAGTGTGACTAGCTTCATTAGGCCCCTTCTGGGCAAAACCACAGTTTCGTGGTCCTCGGTGGATACCTAACGGTGCTAACGATCCGAGTGGGGTGTTGTCCCAACACACCCGCCGAACCCTTTCAGGGCGAGGCAATCAGTTGGACGGGTCCCAGAGCTAACCGGCCTTGGGGATCTCCTAGTCGGCTCTGGTGACAGTTTTCCTTCCTCAGCTACTCACCTAGTGTCTTTACGGTGTGTCTACACCCTTCGCGCTAGACTGTCAGGGCCCCGTTCGCACAATAAGACTGGCGACGGGTTTACTAGCTTAAGGCTCACCATAGGTACTCACCTCCCTGTCTATACCCGACAGGGAGGGTAACTCATCCCCGGTAACACCCACCCGGGGAGTTAGGCATAGGAATCTTCCATTCCACCACCCCCCCCAAGAAAGTAGCCCCCCGCACCCCCCAACTATGGGGGATGCACTGATTATAACGTTTGTTAGGGAGGTCCTCCTAAAGGACCCCGAGTTTCTCGCCAAGTATGGCGGTAAGTTCGCTGCTTTGCAGCCCCCCACCCCCTGTCCTCCCGACAACTCAGCCGCAATCGCGAACTTTAGCGATGCACTAGAGGCCCCCTCCCCGGTGCAAACCGCCCCCCTCCCCCCGTACCGATGGAAACTGACCAACGGACTACGATTAGACGCCCCGTCTCCCCGTACTCCTCCAGCTCGGAAGTCCTTACCAACTCCTCCTCCGAGGATGACGGTTTCCAGACCGTCACCTCATCCTCCAAAAGAAAGAAGTCTTTCGCTTCCTCCCAGGCCAACAAACTCAGGGACCAATCGGTCACTCCCCTGCCCACCCTTGTGAATCCGACCCCCGTCATCGCCATCACGACCCCCCCCCCCCCCCGCGGTAAGCCCCCCCCCGGTAGTCAAAGCTTTTCTAGAAAGCAATGCCAAAAAGACCCCCACCCCTCCCCCTGTCTTCATTCAGGACAAGTCCAAATGGACTGAAGTGTCCAAATGATGCGTCGATCCCAGGATCGGCTTCACCAGTGCCCGGTCAACCGAGCAGGGCATTAAAGTCCAGGTCCCAAAGTCAAAAGACTATAGGGAACTCACAAAGCTCCTCAGAGCACGAGGTGTGTCCTTCCACACTTACTCCCTCCCCGAGGACCACCAGACCCGCGTGGTCATTAATAGGATCCCAAAGGAGATCGCTACCTCCGACCTCAAAGACGACCTTGTGTCGCCAGGAATCCCTGTAGCCGAGGTGCACCGCATGCACCGCGCCCGAGGTGGCGAGCCATACAACATGGTCTTTGTGTATGCCCCCCCGTCGAAGGACACCACCCCATTTTTCAAATCAAGTCCCTCTGTCACCTCACTGGATTCCATATCCGAAAGCCCCGTAAGACTGGAATCGTCGGCCAGTGTCACCGCTGTCAGCTATACGGCCATTCGCAAAAGATTTGCCATGCCACACCCAGGTGCGTCAAGTGCCTGGGTGGGCATGGCAAGTGCCATGCATGCATGGTGCATGTGCAGTGCCGGTCCTTGGGACGGGAGCACTCGGAAGTCCGAGTGCTCCCGTCCCAAGGACCGAACCCTCTGCACGGAACCACCCAGCTGTGTGCTGTGTGGCCTCTCCAGGCACCCAGCAAATTACCGTGGCTGCCCCAAAGCCCCTAAGGCAACAAACCCGAAGCTGACGAAGCGTACGGACGCTCGTCAGGGAAGGGAAGCCTCCTCCTCTCAACTTCCCGAGGGCCTGAGTCCCCAGAGACCCAACGCTTGGAACCTCTCCCAGCACCAACAGGCCTTCCCGGCCCTGGTGCGTAACCAACCCCCTCCTCCCCCCGTCGCTCATCAGATGGACCCCCGTATTCGCGCACACGCACTCGCGGCCGCGCCCGCACCCACGACCGCGCCCATGCGCGTTCCCGCGCCCCTCGCAAACAACCCCCCGGCTCCTAAAGCCACTACCCCCACTCCAGTCGCGCCCGTTTCTTCCACAACCACACCCGTGGCTGTCGGTCCCAACCCCATGGATCCGTTCAACGTGATCTCAGGCACCTTCACTGCCTTCCTCACCCCCCGCGCCCGTCAAATGGCTAACGAAATCGTTGCCGCCAGAAATGCCGGTAACCTTTACGCTATACAATGCATTTACAACGCGTACCCGGATATTACGCACGCACTCCAGTCCTTCGTCAACTCTCCCAATCCCACTAATGGATAACGGAATCCTCACGCGGTTAAAACCCCGATCCCTAAAGTTAGGTTACTTCAATGCCAATGGCATCCACGGTCAGCGCGACGAAATCTCTACCTTCCTCCGCGACCATCAGATCGATGTCCTCCTCTTAGAGGAGACTTTTCTAAAACCCCACAATCGAACGCCATCGACAGCGAACTATCGGGTTGTTCAAAACGATAGGACTCGATGTCACAAGGGTGGCACCCTCATTTGCCCTACTGCAGATCCAAAATTGGTTCACTGCTAATAATTTAGTATTAAATGGGAATAAAACTAAGTGTATTAGATTTTCCTTACCAAATGTCAAAAGTACAAATTGTGAGATAGTATTAAATCAAGAGAAACTAGAATTCGTCGATAAAACTGTTTTCCTGGGCATCACGCTTGACTCAAGGCTTCAATGGGGTCCTCATTTAACATCCCTTGCAGGACGGCTAAGTTCAGCAGCATATGCTGTGAGAAAAATCCGTCAATTTACTGATGTAGGTACCGCGAGGCTAGTCTATTTTAGTTACTTCCATAGTATTATGTCGTACGGTATTTTACTATGGGGACGGGCTGCAGACGTCGAGTCTATTTTTATTCTGCAGAAAAGAGCCATCCGAGCCATATATGGCCTCCGCAGGCGCGACTCTCTAAGGAAACGGTTTAAAGATATTAACATCATGACGGTACCTTGTCAATATATCTATGAAAACATCATGTACGTAAGGAAAAATCTACATCTTTTTAGTAAAAGAGGTGAAAGACACAATTATATCACTAGAAATAGGGATCAATTAGTTCAACCAGGTTTCAGGCTGGCTAAAGTAGACTCATCTTTCATGGGGTACTGTTTAAAATGTTTCAATAAAATACCTCCCCATATTCTTCAACTGAATGAAACTAAATTCAAATCTTGTATAAAACGCACACTATGCAGCCAGGCATATTATAAGTTGGGGGATTACATCGCTGATAAAAATGCTTGGCTCAACGCTGGTCCTGCTCCACAAGGGCGCATAAAATAATTGATTAGCATTTGAAACTACTGTTGGAGCTGCTGAAGATTTTAAAAACTTATCTTTGCATTGTATAAATTCAATGTTTTAGTATTGTATAATTGCATAGCACAGGTGTGAGTACTATGCACCTACTATAAAGCTACCATTTAATAGGTTTTTCTTTCATTGACTTGAATGTGCCCTGGCGGCTGAGAGTATGTCATGCTCACTCTAATGTCTCGCTAGTGGTGGCGTGTGTGTTGGATCATTAAGTTCCCTTCAAAATGGTTGAGCTGAATGGTGCTGATCTATGCGTCATGTTCGTGAACGGGCGCCGTCAGTGGGGACTGGTCATTTCTTGGCTGCCACGGCTTATTTTAATTTAATTTAATATTTGAATTGCTTTTGTCTTTTTATTACGGATGCTTTTAACGTTCTGCATCGTTCTCACATGCATAATTTCAACATGAACGATGTAATCAATATTTTGTAACCATTTTTTTTATTTAAAAGAGTGTCCATGGAGTTTCTTGCCCGTTCTTCTCCATAGGTACCTACTACGCTTTGGAATGGGTAACTAGCTTCATCTTTCTGACTGACCGACCCCTTGACAATTCAAAAGTGCCTGTAATTGGTTTATTTGAAATAAATGCTTTGAGTTTGAGTTTGAGTTTGATTTATTATAAAAAATCCCTTTACTGCATCCCCTTGGACCCGCCCCCCCTCTCGCGACTAGAAGTCTCCATTTGCCGGCTAGGCATGACAGGTCACCAACCGATCACCTTGGTATCGGTCTTCCTCCCCGCTACGAACCATTCAGAGAACTTCCAACTCTTGACTGACGACCTGACCATAGACCTCGGCCAGAGTGACTCCATTATCATAGCGGGGGATCTCAACGCCAAACATCACGCCTGGAATAGTACCAGAATCTCTACCCGAGGGAGACACTTGTTCGACCACTGTACCCTCTAAATTTCGATGTCATCGCCCCGATGACTCCCACTCATTTCCCCCACGCGGTCGACCACACCTCTGACGTGCTCGATGTATCACTTATAAAGAATATCAACCTACGGTTGGATTCTATAGAGGTGATACACGAACTGTCATCTGACCACCGACCAGATGTGCTAAAACTAGCCCCTCGCGTAGGCCTCCCCGACCCCGACCAACCCCCTTCCACAAAAGTGGTAACGGACTGGAGGAAAGTAAGCGAACGCCTGAAATCTAACACGTCCCCCCACCTAGACTCCATCCCCGACCTCTTCGACTCTATCGCTGACACGACGGCTGCGATCGACTCATTCACTGGACACGTACAATCAGTCCTGAACGATTGTTCAAGGGAAGTTCCAGCGACCACGACCGTCGCTGGAAGTTGCCGGACGATGTACGTGAATTGATGACTGAGAAGAACGCGGCTGTCCGTGCGTACAGCAACTTTCCCTGCGACGCGAACCGAGCCCATATGCGCTACTTACAGCGAGCTGTAAGGACACGTGTAGCGGAGCATCGGGAAGCGGGCTGGGATAAGTTGCTGAGGGAACTAGAGCCTACCCACCTCGCATTCTGGGAGCTTCAGAGGAAACTCAAATCCCGAGAATTAGCCCCTATGCCCCTTGATCCGCCCAGACAATACCATCGCTTTCGATGATGTCGACAAGGCCGACTGCCTAGCCGACAGTCTTGAGGCCCAATGTTCGCCCAGCTCTCAACCTGTAGACCAAGCTCACCTCTCTGAGGTCGACGCCGAAGTCGAAAGGAGAGCCTCCCTCCCCCCCGTAGAAGACACCGAGTGCCCACTGCCTCCCGTCACCCCCGATGAGGTGCACGAGCTCATAAAGGGCCTTAAGCCCCGTAAAGCCCCCGGTTCTGATGGAATGACCAATAAGGTATTCCAACTTTTCCTTGCCCACCTGATCATGCTAATGACCACCATCTTCAATGGTGCCATGAGCAATAACATCTTCCCCCAAGCGTGGAAACAGGCCACTGTCATCGGTATTCCCAAGCCGGGCAAGCCGAAATCCGCTCCCTCCAGCTACCGCCCCATCAGTCTCCTCAATGTCATCGGCAAAATCTATGAGAGGCTTATTTATAAGCGTCTCAGAGACTATGCCGAGACAAAAGGTCTCATTCTCAACGAGCAGTTCGGTTTCCGAACCCAACAATCGTGCGTCCAACAGGTCCACCGTATCATCGAACACATAAGCGTTGGCTTCCAACGTGGTTCATTG
This sequence comes from Griposia aprilina, assembly GCA_916610205.1. Taxonomy (NCBI): domain Eukaryota; kingdom Metazoa; phylum Arthropoda; class Insecta; order Lepidoptera; family Noctuidae; genus Griposia; species Griposia aprilina. The sequence continues at coordinate 7,037,540 of OU744305.1, read as the reverse complement.
ACGGGTGCTGTTTTCTTCGACATAGTGAAAGCATTCGACAAAGTCTGGCACAATGGCTTATTATATAAGCTATACAAACTTAAAGTGCCAGATCGTCTCGTGTTCATCTTGCGAGACTATTTGTCGAACCGCACCTTCCGATTCCGCATCGAAAGAGCGCTATCCTCCCCCCGTCCCATTCGCGCCGGAGTCCCTCAGGGTTCCGTGCTCGCCCCTCTCATTTTCACGCTATTCACCAGCGATATCCCCAAAAGTAAAAGGGCTCAGTTGGCTCTGTTCGCAGACGATACGGCCATTTACTACACCGGCGTAAGCCCCGATGCGATATCTCGCACTCTCCAAACCACAGTCACCCAACTCGGTGACTGCTTTAGGAAGTGGAAAATCGAAGTCAATCCCGATAAGAGTCAAGCGGTTCTATTTTCGAAACCGGGACCCAACCACATCCCTCCGCGTCCAATCACCATGTTCGGCAAGCCTATCCCTTGGGAGAAGCGAGCCAAATACTTGGGTGTCATACTGGACCATAAACTCTCTTTCGGTGAGCACATAAGGCAGGCGCGTTCGCGCGCCGCTTTCGCTCTCGGTAGACTCCACTCCCTATTGAATGCATGCAGCAAATTGCCACTCAAGTGCAAATTGCGCATTTACACAGCGTGCATTCGCCCAATCATGACCTACGCGAGCGTGGTTTTCGCACACCCGAAACCCCACCACATCCATAGGATGCAGACCCTCCAAAACTGGTTCCTCCGTAGGGCAACCGGCTCCCCTTGGTTCGTTCGGAACGAGATCCTCCATCTCGATCTTAAAATCCCCACTATCCGTCAGTTCATGAAGCGCATTTCGTTAGAGGCTTTAAGTTAGTAGCTTAAGGCACCCACAGGCTTGCCCGGTCAAGTAGCCAAGACCTCAATGGTCAAAACTACGAGCTGCCCAATAGGAAAAAAAAAAAAAAAAAGGTAATGAATTTACTATAGGTACAATTTATTTCTTTGACCTTAACGTCGAACTGTCCAAGCCTAACCTTAGACATCTCAGCGAGTGAATGCGACTGAAAGTCACAGAAGGGTTAGCAAAGACGAGGCACAAACACTCAGGAGTTTACAATAGCTGGTCAAATAGACTCGGGAGCCGCAATGAAGATGGCTTCGCAAACAACTGGCGCAAACAGGATTGTAAATACTACTAGACTAGTTACTCTAAAGGCTTGCACAGTATTTTGGTGGTACATACGTGAGTTTACTACGACTTAGACTGCAAATATACTAAGTAGGTTTTTTTTTAAACCAATTTTTTGTTATTGAAGTCCTTGCAAGATTTTACCATGTACAGGCTGTATACTCGTAGAATAACAGTTAAAAAAAAACTAAAAACACGCTTTAATAGAAAAACAAACTAAAACGTAGAAAATAATTTTTAAATTAATTTAAATTAAGAATAGGGCGATTAACAAAACAAAAAATGTAAAGAAGCGTGGGGTACTTGATTTCAACTGTTATAAATATTTTATTGTCATTATGAAAATACATATATTAAAAAGCACCCCACGCTTTATTACAATTTTTTTTTTGATATCACACTATTCTTAATTTAAAATGATTTTCTATTTTTTAGTTTGGTTTTCTATTAAAGCGTGTTTTTTAGTCTTTTTGAACAAAAAATCCCTAATCCTGAAGGTCCTGATCAGGATAATGGGATAAACTTATTAAATTATGCTATTGTCATCACTTTATGATAAGTGTGCAAAGTTTCAATTTAATTCGACGTTTTGAGGTGGGTGGAAATCACGTTCAAAGATTCCGTTACAAGCAAACAACCAAGCAACCAAGCTAATACCGTGTTAAAAAGACCCATCACGAAACCGTTATCTACGAATTCTGTACATCAAACTAAGTTACTTTGTGCAAAAATAACACACGTGTTAGAAAGTAGATAAAAACTACATTACTGGTATTGAAATCCACTTAATTAGCAAGCCTTGAGTGTCAGAATGGTTACTAGTGATTTAATATGTATGTGTACCGTACAGTACCTATGAATATAGTGTATAGGTAAAGGATTTTATGAAGAAAAGCACAGAAAGACAACACTGGGCATTTATTTCAATTAGGCTTGCCAATAAATAGGTAACGTTAATGAAAAATCTATTATCCGTTCCAAAACTAGGTCTTCATGGAGAAGAACGATACTAAACTCAACTGCAACTTGTTTTAAACTATTTTATCAACACATCTGTACATTAGCATATAATTATTATTGTTATCACATTGATCTCTTGGACCATTTCTCAAGTTTTTTATTTTTTTGCATTTTATGTGTGAACCCACTTCTTGCGTTCCAGGTTCTTTTGAAAGGTGGATAAATGTAGCATATTTATGTCCCAATACGTATGTGTGTAACGGGAATTATGAAATAAATTATCTTTTTATTTAATTAGTTTATTTGAGTTTATTTTTTATGATAAAAAAAGTAAAAATAAATAAAGTTTCTATTGTTCTAAAACATGTTGCATAATTAGGCCTGGTCTGTCCCTAGAAGGAAACAGTCATTTGTTTATAATCGGTTCATAGAAATATTTTGTTTACGAGTCGTGTATATGTGCCGCGGCGCCCCGTGGCGCGCCGGCAAAAAATGTTCCGGGGTGTTCCTGTCGAAGTCACGCTTTGACCCGGGCGCGTGAGTGGTTATCAACAATAATGAAGATATATAATCAATTAACTTACATGAATATTGTAGTCAGACGATCTTTCACAAGAAGTGATGTGATGATCATATTTCAATCCATGTTACAATATAGGAAGAACTTCCGCCATACGGCGTGATTTCCTTACATTGGTGTTTAGCAACTGAATATTATGGACATGGAACACCACTGAGGGTCTGTCCTGTACCGTCAAACAGTTGTATCCAAAGTCTTCTTAAAGATGCGCGGTCACTCCGTCTAGTCTAGCAATATTATCAACGGGGTAATTGCGTAACACACTAATAGTAGGAATGAATGAATGAATAATTTTCATAGTTCATCAACATTCATTGCCTTATTTACGTTGTTGAGAACACAGATTTTTCGAACACATGAACTTAAACTCAAACTCAAAGCATTTATTTCAAATAAACCAATTACAGGCACTTTTGAATTGTCAAGGGGTCGGTCAGTCAGAAAGATGAAGCTAGTTACCCATTCCAAAGCGTAGTAGGTACCTATGGAGAATAAAGAAACTCCATGGACACTCTTTTAAATCAAAATATGGTTACAAAATATTGATTACATCGTTCATGTTGAAATTATGCATGTGAGAACGATGCAAAACGTTAAAAGCGTCCGTAATAAAAAGACAAAGGCAATTCAAATATTAAATTAAACTAAAATAAGCCGTGGCAGCTAAGAAATGACCAGTCCCCACTGACGGCGCCCGTTCACGAACATGACGCATGGATCAGCACCATTCAGCTCAACCATTTTGAACGGAACTTAATGATCCAACACACATGCCACCACCAGCGAGACATTAGAGTGAGCATGACATACTCTCAGCCCCCAGGGCACATTCAAGTCAATGAAAGAAAAACGTAGTAAATGGTAGCTTTATAGTAGGTACAAAGTACTCACACATGTGCTATGCAATTATACAATACTAAAACATTGAATTTATACAATGCAAAGATAAGTTTTTAAAATCTTCAGCAGCTCCAACAGTAGTTTCAAATGCTAATCAATTAGTTTATGCGCCCTTGTGGAGCAGGACCAGCGTTGAGCCAAGCATTTTTATCAGCGATGTAATCCCCCAATTTATAATATGCTTAGCTGCATAGTGTGCGTTTTATACAAGATTTGAATTTAGTTTCATTCAGTTGAAGAATATGGGGAGGTATTTTATTGAAACATTTTAAACAGTACCCCATGAAAGATGAGTCTACTTTAGCCAGCCTGAAACCTGGTTGAACTAGTTGATCCCTATCCTCCCTATGAAGCAATGGATTAGCAATAGGCTTAAAAATGATTGAGATTGTGATTTATAGTGTGTAAAGTCATTAGGGTGCAGACATTGTCGCCCATTGTGCCGCCATTTTAGAACAATCAGAGATGGTCATACAAAATTGCGGAACAACTTCTAACATATTAACAAATCATATTATTATGTAGTAGTGGAACTATTTTAAAATGAAATAAGATTATTTTTTACAATTTATTATGTATTTATTCGTAATCTTTAAATAAAATGTTATAATATATTAACATCATTTTAGAGATCACAGAATCGTCTAAAACAACTTGTTACTTTAAAATTGCATTACTTAATCGTGAAAAATATTATTAGTATCATATTAATTATTTAAATTACAACCTTTCTATTCACAAAATAATAATTTACTTTTAATAAACTATTGTTGAAATGGAACGTTGCCAAAATAGAATCTTTATTTTCAATTAAATATTTGACACTAGGTACTAAATGAAATGACTAACTAACTAACTAACTATAAAAATATATCAAAAACACAAAAGGACACTTAGGCGTCGATGTACTCGTCCGCATCGCTGTCATCCGGAAACGTGCCCAGAAGACTTGCAGCATTGCCACGATTGCAGCGATGCGGACGAGTACTTCGACGTCTAAGGGTCCTTGTTCCAAAGAACAACTAAGCCCCCTGGTATCGTGAAGTGTCGACCAGTCGACGAGAAATTTCTTTACGCGCACTCGGACTCCATGATCGACCCCATCGGCTCAAAACTGTACTTATAGGTAACTACAGTTTTGCGCCACTTGAGGGTCCCACCAACCACAGCAGCAGCGCCAGCACAGTCTGCCGCGCTAGGAACATGAAATAGCGTAAGGGTATCGACACAGGTTGCGTCTCACACCAGAGAGATACCCACCTTCCAAGGCAAAAACATCATGCCGTCTGGTCCCTTCTCATCGTTGCGTATCAAGCCGTTTGGTTCTAATACCGCTGCTGGTACGCCGGCGGTGACAAGGGCTCGACCAATAATTTCATTGATGCTGGTGTGCCGCACTATGCGACCTGCGCTCCTGCAGCAAGACAGGCCATGGCGCCCGTGACTGTCGACAGCTTCACCGCAGTGACACCGATACGGAGCAACATAAGGTGTGCCCAAGCGGAGACACGTAGCGAGCCGAACCGATGAGTCGTTCATCAACTATGATGAACGACTCATCGGTTGGGCTCGCTACGTCTTAAGCACTAGCTTAAGATGGATGACGGGAGCGCCTGAAGCCACAAGCCTGACTCCCATTCTCCCACAGCCAGACGGGCACGCTTAACAGCATTAGGTGAAGTGTTTACCAAGGTGTTCCGTATATTACTGCAAAGCGGCACGTCCCACTATTTCTGGGAGGACGGGTTGTCAGGTAAATCCGTATTGGGACAAGCCATTTTCTAAGTGTTCAACGCATCGGTCAAACACCGTACCTCAAAATGGACTAGTGAGGAATATGTGTTCCTGGTTAATTTATCGGTACTGTGGACCGAGGATACGAAGGCTGGTAAACGTATACTTGAAATTTTACGGAATGTCTAAATAAATGCGCTGATAGATTTTCAACTTTTGATGCTGAGCCGAGCGTTGAAAGTCCAAAAGGAACACTTTATGTAGACATTAATTTAGGTATCGCCTAGTGTTAGAGAAAACGGGAAAAGGTTTTGTTTAACGTTGCAATAACAACGCCTAGTTTATTTAATTTTCTGGAACTGGCGTTAGGAGATTGGCGGTTGCAGTAGAAGGGTTACCACTCTTTCCAGTCAAAAGACTATCATCATCAGGTAGACTTTTACCTAATACGTTGCAGTCAGCTTCCAGTCTGACCAAATGCAGGTGACTAACGCTGAGGATTAACATCTTCCATAAAACTGGTGTACAATAACGAATACCGAACTGGACAGAAATAGCCTGTTATTGATGCCTCGTGATTTGATGTGAAGTGTCAAATTAAAGGATTGGTTAAAGATAAATAAAAACTTATATTTTCCGCATTGAGCACATAAAATTACACGTACCTATCATGGCAGAACGTAGCGAGAAAAAGGGTTGAAAGTGCCCGAAATTTACGTATATCTGTATAAAAGCAGCACATCCGGAAATAAAATATTTGAAACTAGCGGCACCTTTTGAGCAGTGAGCATCTTTTGCCCAGTCGCGCCAGTTTTGCAGGCCGCGACTTACGAGTTGTAGGTCCTATGACCTACAACTCGTGAGTCGTGGCAAAGTAAAGTGGACAGGCACTTTACTTTGTGTAAATTATTTCAGCACCACAGTTCTCAAAACGGTGAAAGAAAACATCGTGAGGAAACGGGCTTGTCCTAGAATCAAAAATTCGAAGACATGTGACATCTACCAACCCGCACTGGGCCCGCGTGGTAAATTACTGCCCACTCCATTTCACAGAGAGAAGGCCTGTGTCCCAACAGAAAGAACATTATAGGCTGATAATGCATGATGTTAAGCACATTTTCTGTATTTTTAATAGTGAAGTTAAATATCAATAAAAAACTTTTTTACAAAAAATTAACCCGACGAAAAAAGAAACTGAAAAGCAAAAAATAAATCTTTCAGTCTAACTAAGCTCTTAAATTAATGTAAATTAAAAATTTTGAGTCGGCGCCAAACAATCACCGCAGATCGATTAACGACGGTCAATCAAGCTGCCATAAGTTTTCATGGCGCCTTGTATGTTTGGCGCCGACTCAAAATTTTTAATTTACATTAATTTAAGAGCTTAGTTAGACTGAAAGATTTATTTTTTGCTTTTCAGTTTCTTTTTTCGTCGGTTTAATTTTTTGTAAAAAAGTTTTTTATTTTTCGCTTTTCAGTTTCCGTTTCAAATAAATGAACTTATTTATTTATTTAGGACTACCAACAATAGCTTACAATACAGATGTCTTTAAAAAAAACATGAAATTAAAACTTAGTACAGTGGATTAATTAGGTACTTTAAGGTAAACACCACATTACCCAAATTAAATTATGTTAATTGGCAACTTGGGTACATGACAAGTTTTCAAGCAATCTTAATACCGGGGAAAAATATGCTAGATTCAAAAGTCATCATAAAGGTTTCATAACAAATCAGACAAACAGTCAAGAATTTTAGATTTCTGCTTAGGGAATCAAAGTGTAAATCGATTAGATCGCTATTACATAGTAAAACCTTGCAAAATCTAGCATAAAGACAGTTGTATGCTATACCGATTTTCTCTGTGGAGGACAAAGAGTAGTAACAGGTCTACGCGGAATTCATGACGGACGGAGCACGCAAGATATTGAGTGCGAGCAGTGAAGGCTAGTCGATAATTCCTTTATGAAATTTACATACAAACATTGCGTCGTTTAAACATCTTCGTTCTTCTAAAGTGTTGAAGAAATTCAAGCTATTTTTTTTTATAAGAAGATGACCTTTAAGCTATGCCAACAGAAACAGCTAGATGCCAATCAAAGCGTTTTTGAACGTGTTCTAGACGCAAACTATTCGTAGCACAGTGCGGCCGCCACATCATATTACAGTATTCTGCTACATATCAACTACAAAGTGCACTGTCTTATGACAGAAACCCAGCATCTTGGACGCTTTTTTGGGGCTTGTATTTAAACGCCTACCAGAAAAGTGCCTATTTTACTACCAACAAATTCGAGATACCTGCCAGAATGGATAAATGCTCACTAAATTGTGTTTCATAAAGTATTGTAGAAATGAACCTATTTTCCTTTTTATTCTATGCCATAAAGATTTATAAACGTCTTTTAATTTCTTGCCACCTGCCAAGATAGCTCGACGGAGCCCCGCTTAGCGTGGCTCCTATTTCTGTAACCAACCAAACCTCGGGGTGCCCCTGATGTCGACCGGCGTGGGTTAGGGTTAATAAGCAGGTCGACGGAGCCCCGCTACGCGGGGCTCCTATTTCTGTCTAAAGGGTTTAAAGGAACCTAACCAACCGAACCTCGGGGTGCCCCTGATGTCGACCGTTTATGGTTAGATTTGGTGAGCATTTATCCATTTTGGTAGGCAATAAGAATATAAATACAACACGTACAATTATTCTGATGAGTGTATAATTATTTTGGAACTTAAGGCGTTGTTCTTTAGGCACCTCGGTATAGAGAGGGTTTATTTTATTTGAAGTTAACATATTTTACTTTGGTACTTAGTCTTAGAGTGATATTTTCTAGAACTGTTTGTGGTACGTACTTGTAATAAGGAGTGTTCATATCTTGTATGAGTTTATATTTGAGTGCTAGTTTTTGATGAATGACTTTTGCTACCTGATTGTGTCTATGTGTATAGTCTGTTTTAATATTATTATTATTATTACTTTGCCTTTAATTATAAGATTATTTGTTCCTGTATATTTAACGTAGTAACACTTCATTGAGTTCAAATACATTTCTTTATTTTTGCACCATTCATCATCATCATCAGCCTATATTTGTCCACTACTGGACGTAAGCCTATCCTAGTGAACGCCATTGAGCCCGATCCTTGGCTCTCGTCATCCAGTCTCTGCCAGCCGCATTTCGCAAGTCGTCAGTCCACCTGGCCGGCGGGCGCCCCACACTACGTTTGCCTAAACGCGATCTCCACTCTTGAACTTCAACGAGAGATGTGACTAGCCCATTGCAGCTTCAGTCTTCAGCTTAGTCTTTGGGCTATGTCGATTACCTTGGTTCTCTGGTGGATAACGTCGTTTTGGATTTTATCCTTCAGAGAGACTCCAAGCATAGCTCTCTCCATAGCTCGCTGAGTGACTTTAAACTTATGGACCAATCTCACCGTGAGTGTCGACGTTTCTACTCCGTAAGTCGTAACCAGTAGGACACACGCGTTGAAGACTGTCGTCTTTGGGCACTGCGGTATAGACGAGGAGAAGACCTGATGAAGTTTACCAAATGCTGCCCATCCCAGCTGAATCCTACTATCGGCTTCCCTCTCAAAATTGAGTTGGGCCTATAGTTTTTATGTTGAAATTGTTATCCCATTTATGTATAGTCACCCTCTTTGCCACTTTCCATTTTATAGGGAATATGCCAGAAGTTAAGGATTTGCTGTTAATAGCTGTAATAAATATTACCTTTATTAATTTATAAGCTTTTGAATGTTTTGAGTATGCTCTCACTGCTAATATTTAGAACTTCCCTCGACTGCCTTCTGTACCCAACATCACACCCTCTATGACAGTCATACTCCAGCTAGGCTTAAAGTTCTCATCAAGATGAATGAAATAAGCCCAAACACGATCTAACTGCTGTAAGCTGTCGAGGAGCCCTCTCGACTGTCTTCCGTCTCCATCATCAGATGATCTTCAGGTCTCTTTTTTGTTGAAGCATCATTAGAATTACGTATATGTGCCAAGTTTCAACAGAATCGGTTCACAAGGGAACATTCTGTAGGTGAAAAATCATTTAACCCCTATTTTTCTACCCTTAGGGGTGGATTTCGTTTTTCAATTTTAAATGGGACCAACTTTGGGGTATACTCTTTCCATTAAAAAAATAATCATCAAAATCGGACTACTCGGTAAAAAGTTACGCGTGGTCATACATAAAAAAAAAAAAAAAAAAAATATACGGGTCGACTTGAGAACCTCCTCCTTTTTTTTTCGTCGGTTAAAAATGACAAGACGTCGAAATCAAACTGAGAACACAAAGAAAGACATTTTTGGGAAGGTTTTGTGGTGGGAGCCGAACCCAACACAGTGAGAGCAGATCGCGTGCAATGCAAAGCAACGTGCAATCAACGCGTGATCGGCAAGCTATGGCGCGGCGGTGACACGGCTCGGCCCGATGACCACTCGCTTCCACGGACTCTATCGCGATTGTTGATACTCCTCTCATACCTCATTATATTAATTGTTTATCCGGGACAGGGTCCACTTTTATTCCACCCTGAGCTTACAATCATTGTCCATCGAAATATCTAGTTTTCACTCCATCCTATCGTGAACCGACGTTACTAACTCGATGGAAGTTCTCAACAGGACCGGAAGCTTTCACGTTTATTAAATACACCGATGCATTAGTCAAAATAACTTTTCTGCCATCAATGTTTTGATAAATGCTTTGTATCGATAAATTATTGGTATCTCTATTGGAGTATCAATGATTTTGACGTCATGATTCATTTTGTTGGACATTTTATCGCTGTTGAACATCAAATCAGCGAAAGTACTGTATAAAAGTGTAGCTATTGAAAACTCGGATACAGAATGATAGTGCGTTCATCATAATTATGACGAATATTTTCCTATCTTTCATGTCATTGTAAATTTTTAGATAAATGATGTCCATGTACCTACACGTAGATGGTTTTGAAAATCGTTAATCAATTTATTGTTCTTTATTCTAACACTTACTTACGTCGAAAGCTTTGCTAACGTCCCTACCTATAATTCACTATCAAATAAAATAACATATTATACTTAATGGCTACTCAATTTGAGAGTTTAGATAAAAATGATAATTATTTAATGACCAATTTCGGGAAATCAGAAACACACAAATATTGGGTGCTTAAATGTTGCAAAGGGGTCACAAATTCACGTACTAGAAGCAATACGTCACATTCCAAGTAATCCTGTTTATTGAGGTTAGTTTTTAATCAAACCGGTTATAGCTGAATACAAGTATTTTACATTGAGTGACTGCCTACATGACATTCACAATCCAGTAACGAGATGGCTCCAACCCGAGACACAGAGGGTTCTCAGTGTGAAATGGATGGCCACCCATCCACGGAAAAATCTCATCAAAAGTAGCATAATCTTCATCGATCGACCTGTGCGGCTGTAACTTAAACAAAAGCCCCTCCACCAACAAAAACAAATGAGAGAGATCTACTTAGCCTTTTTCCAATTATTGGGGTTAACTTCCAGTCTAAACAAAAACAAATGATAGTGCATTCAAATGGCCATCACGAATGTATGTACATACTTCAATGTACACAAAAAGAAAACCATTTTGATTGTCTTCAAAATGTTTTCCATTCCAATGTTTCCATTTTCATTGTTTTCATTATTCAAATCACTAAAGATAACTTACGTTCTCATTAAAACAGTAGCCCGTTCCGTCATGAATAAATTCGTTTTGTATGGTCAACATTTTGCATAGAATTTCCGTGTGGAATCCTTAATTCTAGAAAAACATTGAATGTTCTAACTGCTTATGTTACCAGCTTTATGTTGGTATTGTAATAGAGTTGCACGTTGGAAATTAACTTTGTCTTTCGATATTTTATATGTACTGATGATGTTCAGATACGTAATGGCTGTAGATAAATAAGTTAAAAGTTTTAATTATTCTGAATGCGAGGACTATGTGGGTAATTATTTTCTGTTCTAATGATAATCTGGCAGTTTGAGTAATATATGCGGCCTACGCAAATGTCCTTTCTTTGGTATTGTTTGTTGAATCGTTGAGCTCCTTAAGTTCTCAGTTGAACTGCGCGATTACTGACAAACGCGTGCACTGACTGGACAGGTCCACTCAATCTGTGTGGTTCTTTCCTCAAAAGATCATTTCAATACCAATCTACATGGTCCTCACATTATTTTACCAAGATTATGTCTGGACTTTAAAAGAGACTGACTTCTGAGTTTAGTTTGTTTTGGCCTTTCTTCTCAGATTAGTCAGATAGGAAACGTCAACGTCATCTAATTTAAAAAATATGATTGACGTGTAAAAGTGTTTGTACAAACCATACAGAAATAAAACCAATCATCATTTATTTTTCATTTTTTTTTGTCTTGTGCGTCTTGTATACAATAAACAATTTTTCTGTCTTTTTTTTCATTCACTCTTATCATTCATTTATCATTATCATTTATATTTTATGGTCTTACGAACATAGTATTATCGAAACCATACTATAATGGAACTTTTCTGAAAGTTGACATTTATATTTCACAAGAAAGACGAATTTTACGGAACTAAAAGGTGTATATGAGGTACGATAATGAAATATACAATATGTTGTAATAAATAGTTAAGGTAAGTTATTATTTAAAATATTGTATAAAAGTTTACCTCAAGCCAAAAACAACACTCACACAACTCTTTACGCAGAATTAAAAGTACATTTTAACAAATTAAAACAAACTCTCAACTGGGCATTTAATTAAATAATTTTATTTTTTCTCTCTCCAACCCCGGCGAAGCGTTAGCTACATAAAAACAGTTATCAACCAACCACCTTGTTTATCATATTCGCGTAAATACGCAACATTTTTAGGGTAAAATATTTTACAGGAATTAAGTAGGTACCTAGTTATAGGTACCTAAATTTAAGCAACATTTACGGTTTTTTACGTAATTGGATAGCAAATAAGCTCGGATCGAAGGGCTCGTAGCCAAATGATAACTGCCGCACGGGAATATCAAACGTTAAGCTTCGCTTGCTGCGGTCAGTTCGCGGATGGGTGACCATCAATTACATATTGAGACCCGTACGTGCCTTGGAAAACACGTTAAGCCATTGGTCCCGGCTGTCATTCGTAGATCTTAGACAGTCGAAGTCAGAAGCACAAAACTCTGTCTACCAGTTCTACCTAGGGGCATGGTCTAAAAAAACAAGTTCTGGCATTCCGGGAGTGACACATGCTTACGTCACTATCCAGTTGCCAATTTATTGCAACAAAACACGAATTGTGGAAACATTTTCAGTCACCATTTTGTTAAAAATACACATAAACCATTTAAATCGTCGTTTTATCTCACTAATCAAATGAAACAATTCAATTTAAACAATACCAACGTAATTGTTAGTTATAACCTCATTGTTTTATCGGATTCGCACAGGTAATAAAGGCGATTGGGGAGTTATTATTACACACTAATGGTAACACAGCGGTGATGACGTAGGCTTGTGTCACTCCCGTGACCGGAATGCTATACGTGGCGAAGTATATTATTATACCATGCCTAGGGGTATCGTGTTACCCAGTAACTGGGTTGAGGCGATCGGATAGATAGTCGCTCGATGTAAAATACTGGCACTCAGCTGCATCCGGTTAGACTAGAAGCCGATCCCAAAATAGTTGGGAAAGGCAGGCAGATTGATTGGATAGCAAACCAGCAGATGGTCCACCTTATGCTAAGTAGTGACCACCACCTATGGGTATGGTGGATGCGTTGTCATTCAAACTAAAACTCAAAACATTTATTTCAATTAAACTATTTACAGGCACTTTTGAATTGTCAAAGAGTCGGTCAGTTAGTCAGAAAGTTGAAGTTAGTTGCCCATTTCAAAACGTAGATCTCTATGGAGAAGAACGGGCAAGAAACTCCAAACCCTTTTTAAATCAAGATATTACAAAATCCTTGGTACATTATTCTTGTTGTTTCTTTATGTGAGAACAATGTAATAAAAAAAAAGTATATTAAAAAAGAAATCAAAATATAAGAATAATAAAAATAAACCGTGGCAGTTAAGGGCTTGTACTACCTCAGATTGCGAAAATTGTCTTAATATGAATGGCTGTAGTTTCAACAGTACTGTAGTATTCACTTTCAAATTAATATGCAGTACAGATAAGGAATTCTACTAAGTACTACGAGTATCTGTTTCGAATACACGATTGCATATAATTTTCTCGATACAAAGAAATCTCAAAGTTACCTCTTAACCGTACAATAAATGGATAATATGAGTAATCAATGAAAATTTTCAAATTAGGTCATGAATCTTTGCAGGCTAATCGAACTATGCCTAAAGCAGATACCATCTGTTCTTTTTTATCTTTTCAACGTTATATTAACCGTACAAAGATGAGATGGCAAATATCAAGTTTTATAATCACTCAAAACTTGGACCACCCTGCCGCCCGGCCCCCGACAGGACCCTGATTCAGTACTTGTCAGTACCGCTTCGGCTATCAAACGGGAACCTGTGTCACTTCGCTTGCACTCAAATTACCCGATTGACAACGTTTTATGTTCTGAATAAAATATGTATAAAAGTAAAATGAAAATTGCGTGTAAAAATAAGCCATCCGTATTTTTATTTTTTCCAAATGTTGTAGTTTTCATTTATAAAAAAATATTTAAAAGGGTTCAATATCATAATTTCATGTCAATGTTAAAAATTTAGGTAGGTGAATGTACCTATTTTCGAGAGTTACCAAAATTTTACGGTGTCTCAAACATATTCAGAAAAAAACTTTTTGGTTTACTTAGATACTTTAATAATTTTATTTTTTAGAGAATGGTTTGGAGAAAGGTTTGAGGATAAGATTTTTGACAGATTTACAGTAAACATAAATTTAAACTTAATTAATGTTACAAAACAGCCGGAGATTAGAACTAGAAGTTGTTGTAATACCCCCGTGCCTCCAAAAGCATGTAAAGTCGTAGTCCGCCTGTGCCTGGGTGCAAATCCCGTATTTTTAATAACTTTTAATCTGTTCAGCCTAAAATACAATTGAATTTATAAGGGCAGCATGTGGCGAGCTGTTGGGTAGTAGCGGCCCCACGTACCCTATCTCCCGGGAGAACTCTTGTTCCTCACCTCTGGCTTGCCTTTATTAGCCGGCTGGAGTAAACAATGACGAGGAACAGAGCTCCCACCTCTTCCTTGCCTTTATTGCCCTGCTTGAGTGGAGATTCGCAAGAGCAAACGTGCTCGGAGGAAGGAAGTATTCCAGTAAGATACTGGTAGGGATCTTGACCGTACTTCCGGGATTGTCCTGATAACCGTGGGATACCTCTCCACTCCTCATAAGCACCTCAGGACATGTTACCTAGTCGCTACGACACTATGTGCTAGCGACCGTTTTCGAGGGCCCATTATTGAATGTGCAAGTCACCCCCTGCCATTTTATCTTTGTATTTTATATAAAATATAATATTATTGTTGTAATAATAATATAATATTTGTTTCTATACCAAAGATGAAGGCCTCCCATGTTTTTTTTTTGTTATACTTATTATTTACCTGTCCATTTAAAAGGCTATAATTTTATATACACTGTACATACAATGTGAAAGCAAATTTTTATACTAATGTAATAAATTAATGATAAGTTTAATCATTTTATTTCTGGCATCCTTCCAACAATAGTTCAGTTCTCCCTAACCGAATCAGTTTGACAGTGCGAGTGAGATAGAAAGATACAGGCGCGGGGAAGTGGGGGTGAAATATGAATTTCAGCTGAACTATTACAAGCCCTTAAGAGATGACCAGTCTCAACTGCCGGCGCCCGTTCACGAACATGACGCGTGGATCAGCACCATCCAGCTCAATCATTTTATAGGGCACCGAATGATTCAACATACGCGCCACCAACACTGAGACATTTAAGTGAGCATGACGTAATCCCAACTGCCATGCTTTCAAGTCAACATACATAATAATGATATCATAAACGAATCCATGGTACCCACAATTACAAAATTGAAATAAAATGCTTCTAAATTGCTTCATTCCAGAAACAAAGCTGAATTCCTGAATATGCTTGAAGTTACACGAGCTAACCTTCAAACCGGGATACAGTACTCGTATGATTGGTGGCAGAAATATAATTATACAGGTTGGCAGAGACATCGACACGCGACCTGTTACCATGGATTCAGTACATGATTCTGAACCCTCCTGAGTTGACATTTATAGTCAATTATTTAAAAAAAAACGATTGCTTTTCCATACATTTGAACTTTCGTTTTTTTTTTTGATAACCGATGACAATTGCTACACACCCTGGGCGTCGGGAATCGATAGCTGACTCCCGACTACCGTAGGCGCGGGCTTGCGGACGGCGAGCAATGGGCAGCTCGCCGTCCGATAAGGACCAGGCCCGGGTCGACTGCGCGTTGTGTTCCACACGCGCTTCAAAGAGATGTCAGCACAATTGACGGGGTCCGATAGGGCCGATGCCTGCTGGGGTCGCGAATTGTTCGAAAGAGTTACCGTGGCCCTGGTAACTGAAGGTAACTCTCAGGTAACTGAAGGAACACGGGTGGGTTTTAGTCAGTAAGAGTCTGACACGCTCTTCCGATCCGCCCAGAGCGGGAGAGGTCATTTGATGAATTACCACCCAAAAAAAAAGGGGCTTTAGAATCATGCGCAGAATTCGTGGTTTCAATTTGCGCGTCGATGTTGCTACGACCCTGTATAGTAGGTACTGCCACACATGAGCAGTTTCACAAGTTTTACAACTAATCGAGATATTGTATTAACCAGTACTCAAAATCTTTTGCAAGTATGCCAACACAATACAATATAATTGTACTTAGGTACCCCGCATAGGCTCCCTCGTTGGCCTGGTAGTCGCAGGGGCTACTGCTAAGCACGAGATCCTGGGTTCGATTCCTGGGTCGGGCAGTGTTATTGGATTTTTCCATATGGAATTTCTCGGTAGCAGCCTGGAGTCTGGAATAGTGCCCGGTTCATGGCAACAGGCTTTCCCCCTATTACTTGGGACTTAAACATAACTGGTGAAATGTGGAGGTACTATAGGTGCACCTTTGCTAAACCTTCGGAGAATACAGGCGTGATGTTACTTTATGTTATAGATACCTACCTAAATTAAGATTAAAGCTATACACTAGGGGACAAATTTCCTGCGACACGTGTCGCCAGTGACATCGGGTGAAGTGATGCGACGTTGCCGGACTTCACTTAACATGTCTGGCAACACCGCGCGACACGTGTCGCCGACGTTGTCAAGCGAAGTGGGCCGACGTTGCCAGACTTCGCCCGACATATCTGGCAACATCGCGCGATACGTGTAGCCAACGACGTCGAGGGTGGCGCGATGTCTCCAAATATATCAGGCAAAGTTTTACGAAGTCGCACGACTTCGCCAGACGTCGCTACGGACATAAGTCGCGCGATGTCGCCAGATATGTCAAGCGAAATTGCCCGGCTTCGCTTGACATGTCGTGGGACATTTGTCCCCTGGTGTATCCCTGGCTTAAGAAACCTTTCTCTTTAATCTCGTTTATTCCCCATAACAAATAACTTCGCTTGCCTAATTTACGATGCCATCCAATTCAAAACGATACCTAGAAAAGAAACAAAAGTATTGGAAATAAGATTACGGGGATATGGAATGGGAGAAATAAAAACTTTCGTGCGAAGGAAAGTTCAAAAGAATTCAATTGAATTGTGAAAAGTGATGAGGCGGGTTATATTAAATTATACAGAATAAGTGGTAGACCGTATACTGAAAAACTGTGAGCACCTTGCCTTATGTTTTCTGAAGTTATTTTTAAGATTGGCTATAAGTTTTTATTTAACATGTCGATGATATTTTCTACGTATCGAACAAAATAGGGTTTGGTAATAAGATCCGAGTGCAGAAACCACATTCATCATTATCATCATCATTTTAGCCGAAAGACGTCCACTGCACTACATAGCTCCTCCCCCAAGCATCGCCACGTCTACCGATTCTGTGTTGTCGCATCTTGCGGATTCCTGCGGTCTTCACCAGCTCACCGATCCACCTTGTGGGAGGTTTAACAACCCTAAATCTTCCGGTACGCGATCACTGAAAAATGTGAATATCATCATCATCATTAGCCTCTACAGGACAGAGACCACGGTCTACTGCTGGACATAGGCCTCTCCAATCTCACGCCATTTAACTAGATCTTCCACTACTCTCATCCAGCTGCTACCAGCTAGCTTGCCAAGATCTTCAACCTAGCCTGAGGCATTTGAAGGAATTCTGTTGGTTGCATAGTTTTCAAATCGGACGCTGTTAAAATTAAAATCAGCGTCTCAAAGTTATGCGGTACTAAACTGATGACTGCTCGGATACTCTCATCCAGCTGCTACGAGCCACCTTGCCAAGGTCCTCAACCTAGCCTGAGGCATTTGAGGCAATTCTGTTGGTTGCATAGTTTCCAACCCGGACACTGTTAAAATTTTAATCGGCGTCTCAAAGTTATGCGTCACGTAATTGATGACTGCTGGGCTACTCTCATCCAGCTGCTACTAGCCAATCTGCCAAAATCCTCACTACACCTAGCCTGGGGCATTTAAGAATAATCTGTTAGTCAGATAGTTCATCCATTAGGCTACCATTTTTTTTCAAACCGGCCGCTGCTGTAATAGGCTTTGAAATAGTTGTCCGTTACGTTTACAAATGTTCGAAGTTTCTTTGACTATACTACTATCTTGTTATTTTCTACCCTCGTACAATTTTAAAGTATAATTAGTTTACAAACATTACCTTCATTTATAAGCCTGCCTATGCTTCGACGGTTTTGATGACCTACGGCAAAACAACGAGATTTATTTATTTTATGTTACGAGTAGTTGAATATTATTTTCAAAGTCAAAGTCAAATCATTTATTTCAAATAGGTACTTTAAAAGCACTTTTGAACTTCAAAATGCACAAAAAAAAATGATTCTAATTGCCCCTTCCGAGAGGTAGTTTCGTATGGTAAAGAATGGGCAAGAAACTCCACTGTTACTCTTTTACTTTTTTTTACAATATCTTGTATACATTAATTATGTAATTATATGTAAAGACGATGTGTATATTGATAATATTATACACTCAAACCTTTCGGAATAAATTCTAGACATGATGGTGAAAACCGCATCAAAACCTGTTGCGCAGTTTAGAAGCATAGCACATTCACAAAGACAGACACGTTCACATAGACAGACACGTTCACATAGACAGACACGAAAAGTTACTTTGTTTTATACTACGTATATTTATAGATATATAATAAAGTTTTAAAATAATTATATTAATAAAAAAAGCCTCTGTAATGTATATTAAATTAAGAGAAAAATATTCGAGCAACCATTTTTTTCTTTCTAATTTTCAACACTTCTTGTCGGATAATAAAAAATATCGTTTATTCTAACGATGGGTGTTTTGATTTCAGTTGTTTTGTAAGGAATATAACACGTATAAAATATAGAACTTATTATCTTTTGGGGCGGCTCTAAGCAGCGCGTAATTTTAGTCTATTAAGACCTCGTGTGTGATGGCCAGATTAGCGGGAGCGGACTCTAGAGCGATTATGGGAGATGACCGTAAGGCTCAATTTACACCGCCGCTGAATGTAATTGAAACGACTTTTTGCAACGACATTGTACTCGGGAATTTCAGAGAATGCGCGAGAATTCTCCAGAAGACGCGCGACCTGTTATTTGGCTCGTAACTAGTTTGTACATTACACTATTGACATAAAGTTCATTATGCTTGGTAAAAAAAAAGTCGCTTCCATTCCATTCCGCGACGGTTTAAATTGAGCCTAAATCTTGACTTACTTTTCGAAATTAATAAAATCGGATTCTAGTTTCAGCCCACTCTGTACTTTTAATGCTGCACCCAGTTACTCGTATACCTACTTGAAAAACATGGAAAGCTTCGTCTAAACATATTCTAATCGCAATTCACGAGTGTACATGTTCTGCAGATCTGGTCGGTTAGCCCTCTATGCCCTTGTCGCGGTATGCTCAACTCGTAAAATACCTACTAAAAAGTTTCGCTATTCACAAAGTCACATTCGCGGGCAGTGATGAAGAAAACTTACTGTTACAGTGTAATATTTTATTTTATTTAACCATTTAAAAAGTAAATTAAGAAAACCTAGTATGTAAATATGTTATTCTATTCTTAATCATCATTAAATATATTAAAACAAGACAAGCTTTGCGCTTGTTATGAGAAGCATATGTCGAACTGGTTTTTTCAGGGTAACCATAACAATGAGCCCTTCCGCGAACCTGGTCCTCCTCTTTCGCTATTATTTAAATAGGTAGAGACAATATGACTGCATTATTATTATGCAATTGCAAATTACTGATAAGGGTAATTAGTATAGTTTTCGGTTAGTTCTTCTATGACAATGTCGGGTGCAAGTTCTTCAAGTGGTTCGGTACAAAATTTTAAAATAATTGACATTAGACGTGGTGGAAGACCTGTAATACATGCCGTGCAAAAATACCTCAAGCTCCGCGAAAACTAAAGTACAATTATTTGGCATTGTATAAATAAAATTAAATGCAATGGGAAACTGATTCTGGACAGTAAAAGTCATGCAATTTTGAAGACAATGAGGTTCAAATAGCCATTAGTGAGTGCAAGAAAGAAGTAAATACAAATTCAATGTGCAAATTATATAAGTATATATAAAACTTTCGAAAAACATATTCAAAGATTAAGTGTTCCCGACTATAAATCAGTAAAAATTCTTGCCACCGCCGGGGTGCCAGCTGTTTTAGAACCCAACGGTTTGGCACGCGACGATGGAAAGAGACCAGATGGAATGACCATAATGCCCTGGAAGTTAAGCAGGCCTTTGGTGTGGGATGCAACGTGTGTCGACACCCTTGCGCCATCCCATCTTCCTAGCACGGTGGGCTGTGCTGGGGCGGTTGCTGCAGGTGCAGAAAATCTCAAACGGCGAAAATATTCGAATCTTATTTTTGAGTTATATGTTCGAGCCGTTTGGGGTTGAAACACTAGGGCCGTGGGGTCCGAGTGCCCACTTGGTTTTTGGAGACATCGCCAAGCGATTGGTCGACTCTTCACGTGACCAGAGGGCTGACCTATTTTTTGGCCAAAGAATCAGCATCGCCATACAACGTGGCAATTCTGCCAGCCTTTTGGGCACTTTTCCTGTCGACAGCGATGCGGACGAATTTTTTGATGCCCTATGATTCTTTTCATTCTTTCTTTTTTATTTAGTTTATTTTTATTTAGATGTACATACATATAATATTTAGTTTAATTGTGTAATCCAAAGTTGATTGAAATAGAGTAAAAAGTAAATTATGCATATAAAGAAATAAGTCACTGAAAGAACAGAAAACACAATTTAACCACCCGTCTGAAATCATCATACCAGAAGAATTTCGTAAATGTGTGTTGGTTGATTATTGTTGTAAAGGCGGGAACCGCATAATTTTATTATTCTTCAACCGAAATAGGGCACCACACAAATTTTAACTTACAGACGCTTACGCATATACGAATAGCGCTATAATTTTATTTAACTTGAATTCAAAGACCAACTCCAACCAATTCTTTCCAACTGTACCTTCCATTGTTTAAGTAGAATCGAAGAGTTTTGTGCTTAGCGAAACTTTTTACTAGGTAATTTGCGAGTCGAGCATAGCGGGACTAGAGCATAGGGGGACTAACCGAATCTGGTAGCGTCGTTTGTAAGATCTATGAGCTCCTCAAATTAAGTTTATAGAAGTTTATTTCTGGACCGCTCCCGCATCCGCTACATCTATTACCCGTCAACATGACTCGACCTTAAAACTTTCACAAAAAAAATCCTTCGCTACAATAAAAATTATTGCCACTTGTTTTGTTAAAGCTTGCCTTGGTAACAACCATTTTATTACTAGACTTTTACTTTTACCCGTTGTATTTTTACTCTTACTTCACTTACCCGCTGAATTTGACGTGAAAGCAGGCCACAACAGTGTTCGCATCGATCGAGTTTTCAAGTTTATTTCTTCTGCTTACAAAGGGTTTGTATTTTTTACGCGTTCAAGGACAATCTCAGGGTTTTCAAAGATATTCCCAATCCATTGCTTCATAGGTTTGAAAAATTCGTCTTCTCAACAATGTAAATAACGCAATGAACGTGTCTGAACTGTCAAAATGAAAGACATTGCAATCTATTGTCAGTTGATGTGTGTGAAATCGCCAATCTGTCTTAAGCAAGCATGGTGATCAATGCTCGTGCCTTCTCTGTCTGAGAAGAAGCCTTTGCCCTGCAGTGAGACAACCATCACCACCACCAGCACCAGCACCATTGACGGGGTCCGACAGGGCCGATGCCTGCCGGGATCGTGGATTGTTCGAAAGAGTTACCGTGGCCCTGGCGCACAGGCAACTGAAGGAACCCGGGTGGGTTTTAGTCAGTAAGTCTGACACGCCCTTCCACTCCGCCCAGAGTGGGAGAAGTCATTTGATGATTTCCCACCCAAAAAACAAAAGGCTGGTATTATTACGGTGACATATCACCTAATGTTAAACAGACAACGCTTCCTACCTATCTATCCTACGATACCACAGGCTTCGCAGATGAGTTGTTGCCATCCCGGACCAAGCTGAAATCTCTCACGTGTCTCTAATTACCCTTCAAATTGGTTCACAGTACTACACATCAACAGTTTAATAGAAATTATATTAATGTGTTGTATTATCACCGTACAGTAAACTTAATTACCCTATTAAAATCATCACCATCATTACCATGAAAAAGATGATAATGGAGGGGCTCGTGGCTTAATGATGACAGCCACACGGGTCGATAGACGGTTAAGCTGCACTTGCCGTGGTCGGTTTGTGGAGGGGCCCATCCATTACATACCGAGACCCCTCCGTGCCTCGGAAAGCACGTTAAGTCCCGGCTGTCATTCATAGATACTTGTCAGTCGTTACGAGTAGTCAGAAGCCCAAAGGTCTTAACAAGCGAGCCCAACATAATTGTGTGTGTTGGATCATTATGTTCTCTTCAAAATGGTTGAGCTGAATGGTGCTGATCTATGCGTCATGTTCGTAAACGGACGCCGTCAGTGGGGACTGGTCATTTCTTAGCTGCCACGGCTTATTTTAATATTTGAATTGTTTTTGTCTTTTTATTACGGACGCTTTTTACGTTCTGCATCGTTCTCACATGCATAATGTCAACATGAACGATGTAACGAATATTTTGTAACCATATTTTGATTTAAAAGAGTGTCCATGGAGTTTCTTGCCCGTTCTTCTCCATAGGTACCTACTACGCTTTGGAATGGGCATCTAGCTTCATCTTTCTGACTGACCGACCCCTTGACAATTCAAAAGTGCCTGTAATTGATGTATTTGAAATTAATGTTTTGAGTTAGAGTTTTTTTTGTTGCATTTATTTTATTTATTTATTTATCTTTGGACCGCCAACAGAGGCTACACAATTACATGCATGTTAACATAATCAGGGGCAAATACAAGTGTGCCCCTCCAATTATACACATATCTAGGTAGATATAACTAGTTTGACAAGGACGAAAATATTAGAATAAATCAAAATAAAATCATACAAAAAAAAATGCTAATTAAGTACATAACAACAAAATCAAAAAAAAAATAACCATAGATGTCAAAGGAAAAACAATAACAAAATATTATGCCTTGGATACTAAGACTCTTATACTCCTTTTTAAACTTTGCAATTTTGCATGTAACATCTAATTCTTTATGTTTTGAAAAAGTTATAGTTGAGAAAAGGAGTAACATGATTCTTATTAAGCCGATAGTGACTTTTACCACAGATTAGGACTTTTACTCTGTAATAAAGCAAAAGAATTTCCCAGCATTTTTCAAGCACGTTCCACCCCATAAAAAAGAACCAATAATAAAATTACACACTGGCTGAAGCAAATCGGCCACAGTGCTCCCAATTCGCCGATAAGATCTTTGCCGACCGTACACTATACAAAGGGATTTATTCCCGAACTATATGAGTGGTAGAAGTAGTTTTATCAGGCATCGTAAACTTGTCGGATCGAGGCCCGAGGTTTGGCCTAAGTGAAAATATTAGGTTTCGCGAAACTGTGAGGCTTGAAAAATAGGACAGGGATGCGATGAAACTATTATGATTGTTAGAGGTGGCATTGCAAGCTGTTTTCTTGTCAATCAATCTCCCAATTATGTATGTTGGGGTCGGCTTCCAGTGTAACTGGATGCAGCTGAATACCAATATTTTACATGGAGCTAGTGCCTATCTGACCTCCACAATCCCGTTACTGGGTGAAATAGTAACCCTTGGTAAGACTGGTTATCAGACTTTAGGGTTTTTTCTCCTTTCTTCGTATCGTCGTTGAATTTAAAAAGTGTAGTGCTTGGTCGGCATGATTCGGAACAGCCGAGTGTCAAAATATTTATTCGATTTTACCGCTCGCCCCGTGCCGAATCACGTCGACGACCCGGACATGATTGTGTGTACCACCTGATACAGTTTACGTCGCAGATTACGTTAGAAAATAAAAACTAAATGAGTCCAACTACAACTAAAGCAGACGAATCCTGTGGAGACCACGTATCGACAAACGTAGTGTGGGAAGCCTTCCAGCGAGATCAGTGGTTTTTAACCGTTGGTCTGCAAACCATTGGTGGTACCTGGAAACACCCGAAGTGGTCCGCCAAGCTATCTAAAATAAATAAATTCTTTCCCAAAGACTCAAGAAATTGCTCGTACCTATCTTTGTTTTTATCGACATATCTATGCGAGCAGGGTTCGCGGTGCTTCTGATAATAAAAAACAAGCACCAAAATCGGTTGAATGCCTGTTCCGACATACCTTTGGCTTTGAGTAGCTCTGAATAAAGGATTCAGAAGTTCGTAAAGAGCATGCAGTCAAAAAAATCGCATTCAAATAATTATACTTATCACTGTTATTTAAAATGTTCGTTATAAAAATTAAAATACTGTTGGCTTTGAACAATTTTATGCGTGTTTTATTTAAAGATAGAAATA
Organism: Griposia aprilina; assembly: GCA_916610205.1. NCBI lineage: Eukaryota > Metazoa > Arthropoda > Insecta > Lepidoptera > Noctuidae > Griposia > Griposia aprilina. Next base: position 7,013,085 of record OU744305.1, on the reverse strand, counting down.
CCCTTTATTCATTTAAATTTACTGTATTACCTCCAGACTGTTGGTGGTCCATGGCAAGACCGATTTTTTTGTCAAATGGTCCCTCATTACTAAAAGGTTAAGAACCACTGAATAGGATGGACCGACGACCTCAAAAAGGTGGCTGGGACAGACTGGATGCGGATGATAGATGACAAGGTATTGTGGCGCAGCATCGGGGAAGCCTATGTCCAGGAGTGGACTGCAATAGGTTGAGTTGATAGAAAACAGAAAATTTAGCCTTGCTTTGATTAGGTATCTTCAGGGATATTAGTTTAGTCCTTGTTGCTCAGCAAATAGACACCCTACGTCAATTTGCCGTGGTATAGCTATTTCATAGAACTGACAAAAAATAACAGTCGTGATTTGAATATACGGACAATTTAAATTGGTAGTCAATTTGCTTAGCAATTAATTTTCCTGACTATTCATAGTATCGCCGCACTTATTTAACAACTAATTAATTTCCACCTCAGATGTAATAATAATAAAACATTTATTTCAGGCAACAATGGCCCATAAACAACCTTACAAATTAACATGTATAAGTATAAAACAAAACTTGTGTTAATAAATAGCTTAAAACTATGTTAGTAGCACTTCGCTAGCTTTTCCTTGAGCTGCCTTGTGGTACTTGTCCGCGGAAGCGACGGAACACCATGTCCTGCAACCAAAAGTCTTCTTCCATGACGACGTACAGGTAACAATTAGGTACTCGCACCACGAACGCCTTGAAGTTGACGTTGCGGTGCGACTCCAGTAACTGCACCCTCGGCGTGTACCTCGTCTTCTGGCGCACGTACTCCACGATGTCCTCCGCCTTAGTGCTGTAGTGTAGGCGGGAGATGTACACCGGTGTGGTCGACTTTGCAGCAAGCAAACTTACTTCGGGCTCCGTAGGAGCTTTGCCGCAGCGGTTAGCGGTTAGCGGATATGAAATCAAAAATTAAAATGAGAAAACACTTTACGTAACATAACACCACACCTGTATTCACGGACGTGTCAGGCAGAGGTGTACCTACAGTACACCCAAATTTCGCCAGTTATGTTTAATTCCCCATGTCATAGGGGGCGAGCCTATTGCCATCAACCGGGCATACATCCAGAATCCAGAGTGCTCCTGAACAATTCCAGATGGAAAATCCTATTAACACTGCCTGGCCCGGGAATCGAACCCAGGCCGTCATGCTCAGCGGTAGCCTTTGCGACCACTAAACCAATGAGGCAGTCAAAATAATTTACGTACACAAATAATACCTCGTCCATTTCAATAGCTTTTTTCCCTCATCCGTTGAGTTTCTCTTACAAGCTACGTATAAAATAGGAACGGCTCTGAGACCCGACAATTTTGCCGCCCCTATCTCCGGACAGAGAGGCACACTTTATTTTATTTAACCTTGATTTTTATAAGTTTAGCGCCAGTGAATTAATAAAATTCGCAGTACCTAGTACCGTAAAACGGGATGAATAGAGATGCAGGAGTGAATCGGAACGAAACTATAACAGGGATTTTAACATTGAAATAATATAGTTCGTTGCCAAAAAGGACTCTAATGTGTTTACAGTATTATAATTAACGATTAAGCGCTCTTGTTGGCAACAAACTATATTATTTCAATTTTAAATCCCTTTTAAAATTTCGTTCTGATTCATCCTGATTTACCGGTATCTTGTCTTGATAAATAACAAATAGAGTAACCTGTTTAAACTCTGATTTTTTATATGCGAGACCAAAATTACAGCTGCGATACATACTTACAATCAATATACATTTATTATGTAAATGTTGGAAAAACTCTTGCCGAATAGATTCCGAAATATTGCGACCAACTATCTTCTTCTTCTTCTTCTTCTTTGGGTTATGGTTTCCGCACTTAGTCCTTCATATGGACCATTGTGCGTGGGCCATGGCGGCCGTCGGTGGTTATTCCAACCAGCCCACCTCCCTCCAGAAGTTGGCGATATCTCCTGGTCTGCTGAGAGCATTTGTGTAGGATATGGGTGCCCCGAGGGTTTGTGACCTAATTTGTGTGACGCAAGTGCATTCAAAGAGCACATGCGCAACGGTTTCCTCAGCCTCCATGCAGGCCCTGCACAGAGGACTGTCCGTTATGCCTATTGTGTGAAAGTGTTTGTTTAGCGAGCAGTGACCCGTGATGGTCCCCGTCACCAGGCGCAGACCGTTCCTGTCCAGACGTAATAAACGTTTGGTAAGCTTGCCATCTAAGGATGGCATGGCTTCCCTGGACTGCCTACAGCCGGGTGTCGAGGTCCACAAGCTCTCCGCTTGTGTATGGGTGTACTCCTGTAACCATCTCCGTAGCTGGTTAAAGGGAATGGGCACGATGGGTTCGGGTCCACAGACTGACGCGCTGGATGCTCTTCTAGCCAGTTCGTCAGCTGCATCATTACCCAGTGATCCACTGTGCCCTTTAATCCATTGCAGTGTCACTGTGTTACGGTTGGACACCGCCACACGTTCTAGAGCATTGTGACATTCCAGTATTATACTTGAGGTAATATACTTCCTCCCCAAGGATTGGAGGACTGAGGCACTGTCAGAGAGTATGCGTATGTGGGAGTCCATGACTTTCCTGGCCTCTATGGCGGACACCGCTAGTGTAATGCCCACACACTCCGCCTGGTAGACGGTGTTGAACATTCCCAGTGGGCTGGATATATTTATATTAAGGTCGTGCGAGAAAACTCCGACTCCGGTTCCGGCGTCGGTCTTAGATCCGTCGGTATATACTCTCAGCTCTTTCGGGCCTGAGTAGTCGCAGCGTTCTTCTGTGAGTATTATGTTATAATGCCTTTGAAAGTAGTGCAGTTTCGGGGCTTTGTCGCAGGGTGATGCCATCAAAGGTTGTCGTTTGATCGCATCTTCCTTAATGCGTATGTGTTTGACTCTAGAGTCCTTGCTTAGGGTCCCTGCTATGTGCAGCCTGAAGGCAGCCAGGGCTGCCTCCTCACGCACGATGAGGTGTAGAGGTGGCAGTCCAAGCATCGCCTGTAGGGCAGCAGTGGGTGTGGTTCTCATGCAGCCAGTGATAGCTACACAAGCAAACCGTTGCAGTTTTTCTAGGTCTCTCTGGGCTGTGCTCAAATCTGTCCTGGGCCACCAGACTAGTGAGCCATATGTTATAATTGGCCGGATGATTGTGGTGTACAGCCAGTAAGTGACCTTGGGGCTTATTCCCCAATTCCTGCCAAGCATTCGCTTGCATTGCCACAGGGATATGCTGGCTTTTGTGGTGATGTAATTAGTATGTTTTGCCCAGTTCAGCTGTTTGTCCAAATATATGCCCAGGTATTTGGTTTCGGTTGAAAGGCTTAGGGTAGTACCAAAGAAACGTGGTAATTGGAGTGTCATCAACTTCCTCTTTTTTGTGAAGAGAATCAGTTCGGTCTTTGTCGGGTTCACTGATAGCTGGTGTTTATTGCACCAGACCTCTACTATTTTCAAGGCTTGGCGCATGAGGTTGCATAAGGTGTTTTCGTGGGTACCATTTACTATTATAGTTATGTCGTCGGCGTAACCTACTGTGAAGTAGCCTTTGTCATTGAGTGTTTTGATGAGGCTGTCTACGACCAGGTTCCATAGGAGTGGCGAGAGAACTCCCCCTTGCGGACAGCCCTTCGCCACAATGGCCCTTGTAGTGTCGTTCACGGTGACTTGTACAGCTCTCAGTTTGAGCATATTGGTGATCCATCCGCCTAGAGTCGAGTCTATGCTGTGTTTGTCGAGGGCCATGTTGATACTATTAAACGTGGTTTTGTCAAAGGCGCCCTCAATGTCTATGAAGGCGGCCAGTGCCAAGCATTTATGGTCCACTGCGCATTCAATTTTGGATACCACGCTATGTAGCGCGGATTCCGTTGATCTGCCTGTGGAGTACGCATGCTGTTGTTTGTGAAGTGGTTTTACCCGGAGAGGTCCGTCACGTATGTGTCTATCGCAGAGTCTCTCTAGGGTTTTCAGTAGAAAGGATGTGAGGCTTATAGGCCTATAGGCCTTGGGTTGTGTATAGTCGGTTTTACCGGGTTTGGGTATGAAAATGACTTTCACTTCACGCCATGCTAGGGGTACATATCTGAGTGCTATGCAAGCTCGATAGATCTCCACCATGCATGGCGTCAAGGGGTCAATGCCCCACTGTAATAGGGCTGGGAAGATGCCATCCAGCCCTGCGGATTTGTACGGCTGGAATGTGTTAATAGCCCACTTTAGCCGATCTTCTGTTACAATGCCTTGGGCTCTTGACCAGTCTTGACCCGTTGGGGTCCATACTGGCTCAGCCTCCCACTGTCTGTCCTCTAGGACTATACAGTCTGGGAAGTGAGTCTCGAGAAGGACCTTGCTGGTTTCAAGGTCACTTAGTGTGTAGGAGTTATCGGGTTTTTTCAGCGCGCCAAGGGTTCGGTCCTGATCCGTTGATAGGATCTTCCTCACCCTTGCGGCTTCATTGTTGGTCTCGATGGATTCACAGAATTTCCGCCACGCTGTTCTTCTGGCAGTTCTGATACACTTTTTGTATGTGTATTGGGTTTCTTTGTATATCTCCCAGTCATCCGGGAGTCTAGTGTTCTTGGCTCTGTTGAATTGTTTTCGAAGTATATCTCTGAGTTTACTAAGTTCTGCATTCCACCAGGGGTTCCTGTCCCTGATGGTTTTTGGCGCCCTTAGTTTGCAGCATGCATGGTATGCTTCGGTTAGGTATTCTGATAGTTTTATCACGGTGTATTCCAGTTGTGCAGTGTCTCTTATAGTCACCTGTGATAGATGTCTGGCTAGTAGAGACGCTAGGAGACATTTGTAGCCGGGTACATCAGTGCGTCGCGGGTTTCGTCTAGGTGCAGGGTTTTTTGTGGTAGTATTTAGTGTGAACCGGATTCTTCTATGGTCGGAACAAGAAGGCTCGTCCGACACGTGCCAGTTTGTGATAAGGTTTGTCGCGTTTTCTGTAGCAAGCGTTAAGTCTATGATTGTTTGTCCTCGGACTGTGACCCAAGTGGGTTCAGAGCCCCGGTTTACAATGTTAAGGTTAGTAGAGAATAAATAGGTGGATAGTACCTCTCCTCTGGAGTTCGGTGCGTCGCTGCCCCAGAGCGGGTGGTGGGCGTTTGAGTCGGTGCAGATGATCAGGTCCAGCTTGGTGCGCTCGCAGTGCTGCACTAAGTCGGCCATCTCCTGCGGCGGGCAGTTTGCGTCCTCGCCTGGCATATAAACCGAGGCTAGCACGACATCTGGAACGTCACCTTCAGTCTGGAGCCTGACAGCTGTCAGGTCTCTGGAACAGAATTGAGTGAGTGGTGTGGTAGGGATTTCTTTGGGTATGTAGACACAGGTTCTAGGTTTGTCTGGACTGTTTGTGTTGAGAATCAGCTTACCTCCGGTGTTACCGAGGCCGCATATTTTGTTGCTCCTGATCCACGGCTCCTGGATCAGTGCGATGGTTCGGGGCTTAACCTCCAGGGCTCTGCGTAGGCTAGCCGTGGCAGTCTGGCTATGTTGGAGGTTGGTTTGTATGATGTTGAGGGTTGATGACGGCGGTGGGGTGGGGCGACCAACTATCTTTTCAAAACCCAAACAATAGCTGTTACCCGGAATCCTTTGCTATTTTGGACACTGATGAAGATGAAATAACCCGAATCATTTCTAGGCTAAAGAATGACTGTGAAGTTGGATGGGATAATATAAGCAATAAGATCCTTAAACTCTTTAAGCATATTTTGATACCACCCTTAACTCATATATTTCGAATCTGTCTTTCCAAAGGAAATTTCACTAGTTGTCTAAAAAAGGCAGTTGTAATCCCTATCTTTAAATCTGGATGCAAAGACACAGTTAATAACTACAGGCCAATATCCTTACTCCCCTCAATTTAAAAAATACTAGAGAAAATCATAAACAGTAGACTAGTCAATTACCTGGAAAAAAACAACATCTTATCCCCTGCGCAATTTGGTTTTAGAGCCAAACTATCGACAGCCGATGCGGTGCATAGCCTGACTGATTATATTTCAGAAGAACTCGGAAAAGGAAACCAGACCCTGGGAGTCTTTCTCGATTTAGCCAAGGCCTTCGACACGGTGTCTGTTTCTGTTCTTCTGAACAGATTAGAGACCATAGGAATAAGGGGAACGCCGCTGAAACTTTTTACTGACTATTTAAACGGCCGGTGTCAATGTGTTAGAATAGATAATATTACAAGTGATGAGCAGAAAAATACTGGTTTTGGTGTTCCTCAGGGAAGTATTCTAGGCCCCACCCTATTCCTGATTTATATTAATGATTTGTGTAATTTAAATATTAAAGACGGCAAAATTATATCATACGCCGACGATACGGCGTTAATATTTACCGCTACATCCAGTAGCGAACTGTTTGAAATCGCTCAACTAGGTTTTAATACTGTGACTAATTGGTTTCAAAGCAGTTTACTAACATTAAATGTCGACAAGACAAAATATATACACTTCTCCATGCGCAAGCCTCAACTTAACATTACTAACCCTCATCTATATGCCCATCACTGTGGAAACCGTACAGTCAACACGTGTAATTGTCCTTTTATCCTCAAAACGAGCAACACAAAATACCTGGGGGTTATAATGGACGATACACTTTCTTTTAGAAAACATATTGAAAGCCTAGTTAAAAGAGTAAGCAAACTAATACATGTTTTTAAGAAATTGCGAACATTAGCAGATTCAAAATTAATCACACAAGTTTATTTGGCCCTATGTCAATCTATAATTCAATACTGTATCACTTCTTGGGGTGGCGCACCAAAAACTAATGTGCTTCCTCTTGAAAGAGCTCAGAGAGCTATTTTAAAGGTAGCAAACTTCCATCCCTTCTTCTTTCCCACAGATCTGCTATATAAATCCTGCAACGTACTGACGGTTCGCCAGCTTTTCATAATGCAATTAGTATTAAAACAGCACACCATGCTTACCTACAATGCTGACAATACTAACAAGAGACGGAATGATATAGTATGCATATCTAATGCAACCTCAAAACATGTCTTTGTAGAAAGATTTTTCACATTTTTGGGCCCATTTCTGTACAATAGATTAAATAAAAAACTAAGTATCTATAAATTAAATTACTATAGCTGTAAAAACATTATACTTAAGTATTTACTAACCATCAATTATGCACAGACAGAAGATCTCCTTGTTGTCTGCAAATAGTACCGCTAACATGCTATTTTACATTTATTTAGCTAAGTTTTATTTTTGTTGTAACTTTACGCTTATTGTAAATTTATTACATTAAGTATTTATACAATTTCTAGCCTGAAGCACAGGTTCAACCTAGTTCAGGCAAATTAGCAACTGTGTTCTATTTTAATTGTTAAGGTATTTTTTGTAAATGTGTCCCTCTATAAATAAACGATTATTATTATTATTATTTTTGTAAAACATTGTTGTGCCTGACAATTGATCAAAAATTGCTTTGAATTAAATTAATCGAATCGGGGCCGTCGGCCACAGGTGCCTCGACCCCTGGGGGCCTAAGAATAGAATAGAATTTCTTTATTAGAGTAACCAAGACTCAACAAGATTGTTAGTAAAACTTACGACTATGTTAGTAAACAAAGACACTAAACAAAAACAATACAATAAATAACGATTGGTCACCGTTGCGACATTCCATGAGAGACGGACAACAGTGACCCACGTAAACACAGTCCAGGCGACTCGCAGACACTGTTGGAGCTACCCCGCACTCTGCGCACCAGGGAAGCGCACCTTTTACGCATTATTGCATAAAAGCATTCTACATGCGCATCTGCAAGCCACGAACCCAGATCTTTTACATCAGTCAGCTTCTCATAAAGGTAGTTCGTGCAAATTACTGTTGACCACTACATACATTCGAACATTATTCACTAAACATATTCTACACATTGGCAGTTTTTCAAATCAAATCATTTATTTGCTTGAATATGGGAAGGTACAGTCACCAACACACCAAGTTACCACAAACTGTCAGATTTTCTCATTCGATTATGAACTTAAAGATTTGGAGAAATTTGACAGTTTCGTGTAGCTTGACTTGCTGGCGACTGTACATGAGGTGATATATAATTACAACAAATTAAGTTCTTTAACCCTCCTACACTCGCGCGTTGGTCTGTGAGACTGATATAATACTCTTTCGTGTTTTTTTCTTTTTGATTTTGTATTTCCTTCTGGCTGCCTGATTTGTTGCTACGTTTATTCCAGGGCGCAAAGTGCGCTCGCGAGAGTAGCACGTGTGGCCGTGTTTGGTGACAATTGGTCTGTGGGACCGACGCGGGTATAGGATCCAGAGTTTATTTTCGGTGATTTTGTACTGTGATTCGTACCGTTGTATGTTTAATTTTCCTCATGAGGATCCCTAATAGATTTTTAAAATTGCTTTTGTCTGTTAGAAGAAAACATATATTTTTGCTAATATTTTGTATACTCTTACGAAAATCTTACTATTTCAGAGACTGGAATGAACGACTGTTACTCATTAAATCAATGGTTTACTAATTGGGTTTATCTTGTTCATGATATTCCAAACTTTCTCAAAACATAATTTCAACATATTTTTTTTTTTCTTAAAATTACTGAAATAGGGTTCCGAAGTTTCGGCCTGTGAGACCGTGCGAGGGTATAAGTGTCACGGAATTTGGCGTGGGTATAGGAAGGTTAAACCATAAACTACCTTAATAGGTGTGCAAATATCTATTATTATAATAAAAGTAAACACATACATAAACTCGCGCCTGCCTCCCATGGGGGTAAGCAGACACTACAGAACGCGACCTGCTCCGATCCTTACATACTACAGGTCCCGTCACGTAAAAAAACGCTGAGCGACATGGCGGAGACATGTTACAATATTGTATACTATTACTTTAATAAAGGCTATTTTTTTATAATATAAGTGTAATTGTTTTATTGTAGAATCACAGGTACTTTACTAGCTACTTAGTACTTTGGAATATGCTAGAATTTAATCGCTCAGTGCGCAGGTACAGGCTAGCGTATTTTTTACGTAACGGGGCCCATGGTATAATAATATACTTCGCCAGGTATTGCATTCCGAGACACAGTGGTCATAGGGGAGACACAAGCCTACGTCATTACAACTGTGTTAATTAATTTATTTTATTTATTTATTTGACGTAGAAGCTATGTGTCTCTCGTTATTATCAGCCATATTTTAACTACTGTGGGCGTACCAAAGTACGCCCACAGTAGTTAAAAAACAACATTACCCAAAGGTAATGTTGTTTATTGCGCAATAGAAAAACCGTTTGCAGTTCAAATCAAATTATAATTTACGAATAAATTAATCACACCCGCGAATCTCAAACTGTAGGTACACGACACAACTATACGGAACGCGTCACAGTTCCTATGGTGGAGGCACAGATCTCCTCGAAGGCAGAATGGTAAGTCCTCACTCGTCCCATCAGCGCTCCTCCATCAGCCAGGCTCTGTCATAGCACGAAGTTAGCCGAGTATGTACGTCATCACGACGGTGCTGCCACCTTCCGGAACCCATGCTGCGCTTCGTTTAGTGTCCATACTAATGACCGTCACCGACATATTAAGAACCAACTTATATTTATATGTTGCCAGTAGTGTGTAATAATAACTCCCTAACCGCCTTTATTACCTGTGCGAATCCAATAAAACAATGAGGTTTTAACTAACAATTGCGTTGGTATATATTTAAATTGAATTGTTTCGTTTGATTAGAAAAATGAAACGACAATTTAAATGCTTTATAATTATATATTTTTTAACAGAATGGTGACTGAAAATGTTTCCATAATTCGTGTTTTGTTGCAATAAAGTGGCAACTGGATAGTGACGTAAGCATGTGTCACTCCCGGAATGTCAGACCTTGTTTTTTTAGACCATGATGGGGCCTATACTTTTGCCTCGTTTACGTTCATACATCAGAGACGAACACGAACGCCGCGCGCCGGTTGTGAGAAATATTTCTAACATTAATCCATAACCAATATAATCATCAAAGTATATAAAAGATAGACAATGCACAGTTATTATTGTTCGTAGGCATTCAAAGCATACAGACGTGCCCATCGATGCAATTTAAAAATAAAATAAATTAACGTTTGCATAAATAGTGACCTAGTTTTAGTGTATTAGCGTGTTATACAGTGAAACATTTTAAGTGACAAGCTAAAATAATGAACTGACTCGATTATTTTGTAATATCCTGTGATATATGGAAGGTAGCCCCTTTAATCGAAGCGCGATGATACGACGCAGCCCTCCACCAACACCAATCCCGGTACCGACCCCGGCATCGACACCACCCCAACAACAAAGACAGGACCAAGATGATACGGTTGAAGTAGTTTCCACTCCTGAGATCCAGAACTGGATGGGATCTATTGAGCAGTGCCTGAGTGAGATATGTGCCATTGCTTGTGATGGAAAGCTAAACGCTGAGCAGAAGCTAAAAATAAGCAATCTATGCCGAAAAGTAGGACATGGAGTTTCGCAAATGGCTGTTCAATACCAGTCGCTTAAGCAAAAAGCCATACAAACCCATACCTCCCTCAAAACCATGACCGAAGCTCGAGACCTATCAGACTGTCTTACGGAGATGAACCGGACGATTCAGGAGTCCTGTACGAAGCAAGGTGCAGCTACTACATCTTTTGCAGATATGGTGAAGAAGGGGTCCAACAACTTTGTTCGTCCTAATACTTTTAGTTCCGTAGCGATTTATCCTTGTGATAACTCAAAGTCCAGTGAAGAAACGAAGAACATGGTCCAAAAAATCATATGCCCTGGAGAAATGAAGCTTAAAGTACGAGGCGTACGCAAAATAGGAAAAGGAGGACTCATAATCAGCACTGAGACCAAAGATGACCTAGATAAGCTCAAACAAACAGTCCAACTCGCTTCGTCAGGACTTACCGTCAACGAACCTCAAAAGCGCAAACCACGCATTATAGTTATAGGAGTTCCCACAGCAATGGCTGAAAATGAGGTTTATAAATGTATTTATGAACAAAATTTGGCCGACAAACTGCCAACTATGTCCCAAGATACATTTTTGACCTCAATAAAACTGAGCCACAAATCAGGCAGGAAAGATGGTGAGAATTGCAATTTTATTATAGAAGTTCCAGCCATCATTCGTAAAGCCCTCATCACACAGGACAGATTATTTATAAATTGGACGTCCTGCCCGGTACGAGACTTCACACTGGTAACTAGATGTTTCAACTGCCAGCAGTACGGTCATGCAGCCAAGACTTGCAAAATAACTGCTCCCACATGTGGACATTGCGGTGAAGAAGGGCATTCACTACAAGACTGCGCAAAGAAAACCAATCCTCCAAAATGTGCTACATGTTTGCGCTTTAAAAAACAAGCCAACCACAAGACGGGAGACACAGATTGCCCGGCTAAAAAAGTTGCCGAATACAGGTATATAAATTCAATAGATTATGAAGGCGCCTAAGAGCGCCACATACTTATTTGTATTTTAGACTTATTGTTATTTGTTTTTAGTTTAGTATGGATGACAATTTAATTACCGATATAGATAACAGATTTTTAACTGTGTCAAAGACATGTGACGTTGAGGACTGCAGAAAATATCTTTCCGACTATCAAAATCCACTAACCGTACTGACCCAAAACATCCGGAGTATTTATAAGAACATAGATAGCTTTAATATTTTTCTTCATAGACTTAACTTTGATTGTGATATAATGGTACTTACCGAGTGCTGGCTATCTAATCGCTACGATAACCTTCCAGTAATACCGGGGTACAACTTATTGCATACCACAATAAACCACAATCAAAATGATGGTGTGGTAGTCTTTGTTAAGGAATCATTAAAGGTCACAGTCGAGGAACATACTCTACGTGACTGTATGAGTAACTGTTTAGTCATCAAAATTGGTTCAACCACAGCGATAATAGCTATGTATAGATCCCCTTCCGCTAGAAACTTAGATCCTTTTAACAAATCCTTAAATCAGATTTTTGAAACACTAAGCCCATTTAAGAATGTTATACTAACAGGTGACTTAAATATAAATATTGGCTCCGAAAACTGCGATACAGGGACCCAAGATTATCTTAATATCTGCTTATTCCATGGTTTTCTCCCCGCTCACACATTACCAACTCATCAGAGCGGTTCCTGCCTCGATCATATGATGATCAAAACTAGCCTATCATATATTACGCTTGTTACTAACTCAACAATTACCGACCATCACGCAGTCCTACTAACTGTAAATTTAACGCTGCCTAAGCTAAATCGTCCTCAGACTATTAGCAAATTAAACATAAACAGACTCGAATATGATTTATGCAACATTGATTTTAGCCTACTTTACAATACTGCTGACGCTAATTTGGCTTTATCGTATTTAATAAAACATGTACAACAAGCAATATTACGTAACACGACAGTTTCTACAGTAAACAAGAAACTTTATAATATTAAGCCATGGATTACTCCTGGACTAACTCGGTGTATAAAACACAGAGATAAACTTCATCAGAAAACTAAGAGATACCCTGATAATGTAATAATTCTAACCACTTATAAAAGATACAGGAATTTTTGCAACAATCTCCTAAAAAATATAAAAAATAATTACGATAAGAACGAATTAAATAGAGCAGGTAAAAATAGCAAACAACTCTGGAAACATATTAAAAATGTCACCAACATGTCTAAACAGCGTGAATCAAATTCGAGTTTACTGCTTGCTAATTCTTCACCACTTTTATCAGCTAACAATGTAAATAACTTTTTTGTAAATGTTGGAAAAACTCTTGCCGAACAGATTCCGAAATATTGTGACCAACTATCTTTTCAAAACCCAAACAATAGCTGTTACCCGAAATCTTTTGCTATTTTGGACACTGATGAAGATGAAATAACCCGAATCATTTCTGGGCTAAAGGATGACTGTGCAGTTGGATGGGATAATATAAGCAATAAGATCCTTAAACTCTTTAAGCATATTTTGGTACCACCCTTAACTCATATATTTCGAATCTGTCTTTCCAAAGGAATTTTCCCTAGTTGTCTAAAAAAGGCAGTTGTAATCCCTATCTTTAAATCTGGATGTAAAGACACAGTTAATAACTACAGGCCAATATCCTTACTCCCCTCAATTTCAAAAATACTAGAAAAATCATAAACAGTAGACTAGTCAATTACCTGGAAAAAAACAACATCTTATCCCCTGCGCAATTTGGTTTTAGAGCCAAACTATCGACAGCTGATGCGGTGCATAGCCTGACTGATTATATTTCAGAAGAACTCGGCAAAGGAAACCAGACCCTGGGAGTCTTTCTCGATTTAGCCAAGGCCTTCGACACGGTGTCTGTTTCTGTTCTTCTGAACAAATTAGAGACCATAGGAATAAGGGGAACGCCGCTGAAACTTTTTACTGACTATTTAAACGGCCGGTGTCAATGTGTTAGAATAGATAATATTACAAGTGATGAGCAGAAAAATACTGGTTTTGGTGTTCCTCAGGGAAGTATTCTAGGCCCCACCCTATTCCTGATTTATATTAATGATTTGTGTAATTTAAATATTAAAGACGGCAAATTATATCATACGCCGACGATACGGCGTTAATATTTACCGCTACATCCAGTAGCGAACTGTTTGAAATCGCTCAACTAGGTTTTAATACTGTGACTAATTGGCTTCAAAGCAGTTTACTAACATTAAATGCCGACAAGACAAAATATATACACTTCTCCATGCGCAAGCCTCAACTTAACATTACTAACCCTCATCTATATGCCCATCACTGTGGAAACCGTACAGTCAACACGTGTAATTGTCCTTTTATCCTCAAAACGAGCAACATAAAATACCTGGGGGTTATAATGGACGATACACTTTCTTTTAGAAAACATATTGAAAGCCTAGTTAAAAGAGTGCGCAAACTAACATATGTTTTTAAGAAATTGCGAACATTAGCAGATTCAAAATTAATCATACAAGTTTATTTGGCCCTATGTCAATCTATAATTCAATACTGTATCACTTCTTGGGGTGGCGCACCAAAAACTAATTTGCTTCCTCTTGAAAGAGCTCAGAGAGCTATTTTAAAGGTAGCAAACTTCCATCCCTTCTTCTTTCCCACAGATCTGCTATATAAATCCTGCAACGTACTGACGGTTCGCCAGCTTTTCATAATGCAATTAGTATTAAAACAGCACACCATGCTTACCTACAATGCTGACAATACTAACAAGAGACGGAATGATATAGTATGCATATCTAATGCAACCTCAAAACATGTCTTTGTAGAAAGATTTTTCACATTTTTGGGCCCATTTCTGTACAATAGATTAAATAAAAAACTAAGTATCTATAAATTAAATTACTATAGCTGTAAAAACATTATACTTAAGTATTTACTAACCATCAATTATGCACAGACAGAAGATCTCCTTGTTGTCTGCAAATAGTACTGCTAATATGCTATTTTACATTTATTTAGCTAAGTTTTATTTTAGTTGTAACTTTACGCTTATTGTTAATTTATTACTTTAAGTATTTATGCACTTTCTAGCCTGAAGCACAGGTTCAACCTAGTTCAGGCAAATTAGCAACTGTGTTCTATTTTAATTGTTAAGGTATTTTTTGTAAATGTGTCCCTCTATAAATAAACGATTATTATTATATTATTGATTATTATAGTTTAAACCACTGGGTTCAAAAGCTTAAAATTTTGCGCAAGAGTTCCTTATAGGTACACAAGCTGCTGCCCGCGGCTTCGCCCGCGTAGATGTCGGACATTATCACACGGGAACGTGCTACCGGGACAAGAAGCCTATGTTACTCCGTATAACATCAGATATCTGCCAGTGAAAGTCCCGTCAAAATCGATCTAGCCGTTTCGGAGATTAGCCGGAACAAACAGACAGACAGACATATTTTTTTTTAATTTATGTTTTTGATTTAGGTACCGTATATAATTTCATATGCATTTAGTAAAATGCTGTTATTTTAACATGACAAGCAGACACTTCAATTTTATTTACTCGTAACAAGGGTGAGCACAAACGGAAAATTCATTTCCATAAGGGGTTAAATATGGGACCAAAGATTTTATAAAAGTTCTCAATTTTAGCCGAAGGGAAATCCGGTCGGGCACTCGGCTTGTAAATAAAATAATTATATACATACAGCTACATATCAAGCTATGATTTTTCACTATAAGCTGACCTCTCATTGTATGGAAATACTATACAATACGAGATCAGCTTCTGGAAACGTATAGCTTGATATATTAAGCCGTGTGTGCAAAGGTGGAACTAGTTGATATTGATCACCTCGAAACGTAATTAATCGTTTGATTTCGAATCGATGGTCTATTCTGAAAAAAAACACCGTGAAAGCATAGGTGAACTCTCCATCTACGTGGTGCTAAGGAGTGACAGCACGGGCGCCGGGACCGGTGTGCAAGAGGGTGTACTTCCACCCCCTGGTTTCGAACAACCAAAACATTATAATCTAAAAAAATATCCGAAAACGCTTAATAGAATAATAAATAACTCAACCTATTCAAGGCGAGATCCTAAATTTTTTGTGCATAAAGTACCGAACTCATATATCCGAAAATCTAATAGACCCTTGGCGGGGTACTAACATTATCACGCTTACTCGCTCACTCTTGCATCCTACTCTGTCTTAATTCTTAGGCTTCTTAATATAAATCGACACAGTTAGTCCTCTTTCTGTATGCATGTAAAAATTAAAACCTATCCCATTCGATGCGAAATGCAAAAATTATTGAGCTCATTTTGCACAATCTTGCATCCTACTTTATCATAATTGTTAAACTTTTCTGCATAAGTCGACAGTTACTCCTTGTATGAATAGACAAACTATAATTAATCTAACATATTCGAGGTGAAGTGCAAAAATAATCGAGCTCACTTCGTGGAGCTGAAAATGCACCCCCCTGAAAATAAACTTGCCGTCGACCTTGATTGATACTATTGACAGCGTCACTTCACCTAATTTTTTACGATACCAAACGAACACCAGCAGAGCAATTCTGTTCTATTTTGAAACAGACTGCATGTGTCGATCAATACCCAACCAAGGATCATAATGATGAATCCAAAGCCCGAAACTCTGACAACCAGTCTTACTAAATGATATCGTGTTACCCAGTAACTGGGTTGTGCAGGTCATACAGGCAGTCGCTCCATTAAGATACTGGTATTCAGCTGTAGACTGAGAGCCAACCACAACATACTTGGCTTATGGACTAAGTCTGTGGGCTTAGCAGATCATTACTTTATCAAACTAATACAACAGTAATTCCAAAATCTGGATATATTCATCTATTTAGCAAAATCAAATTATTTAATTTGATTTTGCGCCCATATTGATCGAAGCTTTAGTAAATTAATGTACTATTAATCCATTAATAGTAGACTAATTTACTAAGGCTTCATTCAATATCAGCTTTAGAAACTGATATAGCTGGTATATGTAACTACTTTCTATTGAAGTGTCTTTGACACCAAATAATTCGCTTAAGAGGATTATATATCTTCACAACGTTAATTAAACCGCATAATTATAATTGAATTTGGCTTTAATGTAATATGTTCGGGTCTGTCTATGAAAGTTTTGACAATACTTAGAACCTGCGTCGGGGTGGTACTCGTAATTGCGTAACTCACTAACAATTGCAATTAAATTAAATTAAAATTCATTTATTACAGACAACAGAAATCCATATTATGTTAGTATTACAAAAACAACTTATATTCTAGAATCAGAATCAGAATCAGAATTATTTATTTGTTAAACATAGGTGAAGAACATATATACATTAATCATACATGTCAAGGTCTTAAATAGATAAGTGTTGCACTATGCTTTGTCATTGTTGACATACAAATATTAAAGTCAGGTTCGTCAAAGTTAACAAAATTTTAAATTATTCGTTCGTTACATTAATAATATGAATTAATAAAATTACAGAATTTAATCAAATAGTCATCCAAAATTAAAATAGTCATCCAAGTCAACATTAATAATATAAATTTATAAAATTACAGAATTTAATCAAATAGTATTATCATTAAAATAGTCATCGGGGGTATAATAACATTTCTCAACTAATAACTTGTGAAGACACTTTTTGAATTTCTTTAATGGCATACATTTTATAGCATCAGGTATTTTATTAAAAATTTTTGGTGCAACACCAAAGAAGCTCTTTTTCATTAACGCAGTATTGCATTTCAACGTACATAGTTGATTTTCATATTGACTCCGAATGGGGGTCTTCTTAACTGTTGAAAATTTTGTAAATAAATGTGGATTTGATTTTATAAATAATGCAGTTTCTAATATATATATAGCTGGTAATGTTAATATTTTTAATTTCTTAAAGTAGGGAACTTACACACCTTTGCATCCTGAATACCAGTTCCCTATTAGTTGATTGCCCCCAGAAAACAACACCATAACGGAGATTAGAGGCTACAAGTCCATGATAGGCTGTTAACAGTGTTTCAGAATTAACTCTCTTAGATAATTGAAACAATAGATACGCAGATTTACTCAGTCGTTTACAAACCACTTCCAGGTGAGGTTTCCAAGTCAACTTATGGTCTACAGTTATGCCTAAGAATTTTGCACTCGTAACTTCTTCTATTTTACACTCATCGTAGGTAATATTAAGGGGTGGATTCTCACGTCGTTGATGAAACTGTACAATTTTAGTCTTACTCAAATTGATCACAAGATTATTATTATTTAGCCAATTAATGATGTTATTTAGCAAGTTATTGATCTCATTTCGATATTCGTTTGGATCAGTGCATTCTATGATAGCTGTACTGTCATCTGCAAAAAGTACAATTTTGTTTCTCAAATTTCTTGGGAGATCATTGATATATATCAAGAAAAGTAGGGGCCCGAGTACAGTACCCTGAGGCACACCATACCTCACGGATCTTGCTTCAGAGACATATGTATTTTCTAATTTGCTTATAGGACAAATTCTGGAAATCTCAGTACACTGTGTCCTATCACTTAGGTATGATTCTAGGAGTTTATGAATGTTTCCCCGAATGCCGTACCCGTGTAACTTTTGTAGCAAGATCTGATGATCTACGAAGTCAAAAGCTTTTGACATATCCGTGAAGATCGAGCACACAGGATTTTTTTTATCCACAGATGTCATTATACTTGACAGCAGGTCAAATAGTGCCATATTAATATTAGTATTTTTCCTAAATCCTTTTTGTTCATTGCAAAATAACTGAAACTTCTCGAAATACGTGTAAATGGAATTATATATTATTTTTTCAATAACTTTTGCAATGACTGGTATTTTTGCAATAGGCCTGTAATTTTTTATATCAGTCTTGTCATTATTTTTGTAAATGGGTTTAATAATTGCCTTCTTGAGACTAGTAGGGAATATACCATCAGAAATGCAAAGATTAATTATGTGCGATAACGGTGTCGCTATGACCTCCTTAACATCTTTTATTACTCTAGTTGAAATACCGTCGTATCCTACTGTACTAGTATTTTTTAAGCTACTTATCACTTTTATAATGTCAGTGTCTGAAACTGGTAGCATAAATAGAGACTGCGAAGTTGAGTTTTCAATAACATTTCTACACGAATTTGTTAACGGGGTATTATTAAGGTTTGTTTTTGAATTATTTTCTATAATCTCTATAAAATATTTATTGAATTCATTCGCAATGTCAAGGGGATGTGTAAGAGTTGATTTATCATTTTGTATGGTCAATATTGGTTCTTGCGGCAGACATACTTTGGATTTGTTAATAACTTGCCAAGCAGCTTTTGATTTATTTTGAGACGTCTTTATGAAGTGGTTGTTTTGGGCCTTCTGGGTTAGATTTACTATTCTTCTATAAAGCTTGGAATATTTTTTAAAAGCAAGTCTATTTTTTGTGTTCGGATTATGCCTATATGTCCAAAGTAGCTGCCTCTGTTTTCTGCTACATATTTTTATCCCGTTCGAAATCCATTTGGTTTTTTTACAAGTATAAATGGTTACTATTTTTTCTGGGAAACACAATTTGTATAGCAATATAAAGTCATCTATAAAATTTTCGTAGGATTCATTTGCGTCTTTAGCTTCGTATACTCGTCGAAAAGTTAGGTTTGTTAGATGATTTTTAAATTTCATTAAGTTATCTACTGATATTTCCTGTTTAATTGTTTTCCAATATTTAATCATACAGGTTTTTTTAATGGGAACTTGCAGTAGTTGTGATGTATGATCAGATAGAAGTAAATCTATTATCTTAGCTTTACAACCTTTACGGTAAGAATGTGCAAAATTATCTAAGCAAGAGTTACTAGCCAATCTGGTTGGTTTATCAAGTTCTAATTTGAGATTATATTGCAAGAGAAAGTTTTCAAATTCTATTGTGATTTTATTTCTCTTTAACACATCAATATTAAAGTCTCCGGTTAATATAATTTTTTTACTTGTAGATACGCAAAGTCTTCTCAATATATTGTCCAGTTTTTCATAAAATACATTATAATTATATTTTGGAATCCTGTAAATGCATATTACAATAATATTATAAGATGTCAGTTCGATACCGCAACATTCGAAAACACCTGAGACCGACTGTTTTGCAATATCTAGTGTTAGTAGTAGATACAGGTAGGTATAAAATAAAATAAAATACAATACAATAATGCACACTCCACGCAGAGGATGACCAGGCAAGAAAACATGTTTCCCTACCTGAGCAACCTCCGGATAAAATGCCGAATATTTGGAGTATAGCTCTCCGCCACAGCTCTCAGGCTATAGTTCCAATGTTTGTGTGTTGGATGTAGTTGCAATGCCTCTCATTTTAACGCTATTCATTGCGTCTTTTACGTTGTCGAACCACGAATTTTTCAAACAAAAGAAGCAATGGATTAGGCATTTCCTTCAAATTCCTTCGGATTTTGAAAGAAAGTGTGTCACGCAATTGTGGTTTTGGTCTGTATCTGAAAATTTAGAAAATAAAATAAAAGAATACGTCAAAAATTACGAGGCAACGATGAAATCATAAACTTCTGATGATCTTATGGTGACATAAACATTAACCTGGGGCAGTCTGATAAAAAATATCAAACATCATCCCTCAGTCCAGTGGTAACGACCGCGACTTACGAGTTGTAGGTCTTAGGTTCGAACTCTGACAGGCGCTTTAGTTTGTGTAAATTATTTCATCCCCACTGCTCTCAAAACAGTTGAGGAAAACATCGTCAGGAAACCAGCATGTCCTAGAACCAAAAATTCGAAGACATGTGACATCGACTTACCCGCACTGGGCTCTGTGTTGGATTATGGCCCACTCCTTCTCACCGAAAGGTGCCCTATGTCCTAGCAGTGAGAATATTATAGGCTGATTATGCTATATATATTTCTGCCAGATCGACTCAGCATTTTGTCTTCTTCCAAAAATCTCTATATATCTCTATATTTTAGTAGTCCAGAAGTTATGGATCATAACTTTAATCATAAGCACAGTGGACTTTGTCACAGCTTAAATTAATTAATTGTTGTGTCACTTAATGCCTTTCAAATGTGACAAAGTTCAAAAGTGATCATATCATAAAGTTAACAATTCCGTTAAATAAGAGATGTGAGTGTTTATGTTGTAACAATCTTTACTATTACACTAAGGAGTTTCGGGGAACTGCAGTGAAAATTGTGAGAACTTTGTTTATCGTAATCCACAGCTTGCTATCGACTTGCCTCAAGTTGTACCACAAGATTTGATCAACTGTCTTCTGAATTTTACAGATTTGCGGACTTTTGGAAGCATCTGGGGAGTGTCTGGGCTGATTTTTATGTACCTATCTATAAAGCCCGAGATCCGGTTGGCTTCTTTAATCCTACTAAGTGCCTCCGCCAAGTTAATCTTGCAATTCGCCTTCTCCGGCTTTTGAATAAAGAGTGTGCATTTTCGTATATCTGCTGTTTTCACTTAAGGCAGTACCCCGACCAAAAACATAGTGCGTTATTCAGAGGCTATTAACTCATTCACTATGGGTAATAAACTACATCTAAAAGCACATTATTAATGTTCGTTATCCTATCATCACATCGTTCGTTCTTATTTGTTTTTATGTGTTGTAAATACAATTAAAATCTCCTTAGAAAAAAGTGACTAAAATTATTAATTACATGCATCTTTTCTTAAAGGTGACGTTCTAATAATTTAAGAATTACACTAATGGATAGATAGTTTAAAAATCTAAATAATTGTCGTTTTATTTTATTTCAAAAGCTCACTTGTCTTTTTTTATTAAAATAATTCCACAATGTTTGAGAATTCTATTATAAATGGGCGTGCGCAGGGAGCTGGACAGAGCGAGACTCAGCGACTGAACAGAGAAGGACCGAATGCTCAAGGTCGTTTGGTCAGGGAAGTACCTTAAATACATACCAGGTACCTCTTCATTGTAGCATCTCCTTCTTTTGACTGTTGTTAAAATGTTTTCTTCTTCTATTCTCCCCTGTCAGCTGTCACGTAAGCATTCACTCCCTTTTCATTTTTATCCCCTTTCACACAATACATCCATTTTTTTTCGGTCTGTGTTTTCCCCACCATCCAAATACATTTATATAATAGCACGCTGTTGGAATTTCAATTCTCGCCTTAGCACCAAAAGTTGAAAATCCAATCGCGCTTTCATTTAAGTGTAGATTAGTGTTACAGTAAACGGGCATTAGTCACATACGTTTAAAAGATGGTTAACTACTTTTATTCTCTCAAGGTCAAAGTCAAGATATTCGTGTCAAAACACTTGCCATAAAATTTAACACGCTCCAGAATGACAGTAAAATGAGAGACTTAGTACATAAAGTAGTCGGTCGTATCTTTCAAGAACATTCACTGTTATTACTTTGTTAGTGCACGTAGAACTTACCAAGGTGGTTTGACCTTGGATGATGTAAGATTAAACTAGCTGTTTTTCTCGCATCCCAGACCTGCAACAAACACACACTCTTTCAATCACAATCCGACAGATTTTGAAGGATATTAGTAATCTATTGCTGAATATGTATCATCCTAATAATATATATGAACAATTCATCTGGTCGACAACGTAAATCACGTGATGAATGTTTTTGAATTATTATTGTCAAAATGAAAGCCATTGCTAGTGTGTTACGTAACTACAAATCAAAATCAAATCAAATCAAATCAAATCTTTATTTGTGAACATAAGTACAAAAAGATGTTATTTATACATTTTAGCTGATCTGTATGTTCGGCCAATAATCGGCATACAAATATAATATTAGTAAGCAGGTTATTTTTACTATCATAATGAATAAAGTCTAGGATAAAAGAAATGAAGCAATTGAAAAATGTCATGAGCCGCATAAAATAAAGTAATTGAATTATATTATTAATTATTAAGAATGTCAAGAAAATTAAATTTAGTCATAATTTGTCATTTAAATAGTCTTCAATCGAGTAATACGTCTTTTCAACTAAAAACAGGAACAACTTTTTTTTAAAATGGCTGACGTTTTCCTCACTTCTGATACATTTTGGCAATTTATTGTATAATTTTGGAGCCATTACGAAAATACTGTTCTTGTATAAAGCAGTTTTAGATCCAACAGTTTGTAGCCGGTCAGCTCGACGCTGACTACCTACTCGGTCAAATTTATACATATTATTTTTGACGAACATAGATGTCTGGTATATGTACAATGAGGGCACTGTTAAAATTTTCATACTTTTAAAATATTGTTTACAGCTGTCAGTGGTTTGCAGGTTACAGATCGCTCTAATACACCTTTTCTGACACTTAAACACCATATCTTTACCCGAGGCGTTTCCCCAAAATATAATGCCATATCTTAATGTTGAGGCTACTAGACCATGATATGCAGTTAGTACGGTGTTTTGATTGGCCGTTTTACTTAGCATACGCAGCGCATGAGAAAATTGGTTTACTTTACTACATACTTTGTCAATCTGGGTATTCCATTTTAATGTGCTTTCAATATTTAATCCCAGAAATTTTGTCACATTCGTCTCATCAATCCTTTTACCATTATATCTTATATCTAAATTTAAATTTTGATTTACTGTTTGTTGACAGTTTGTTGACAGACTGTTTGTTTTACTACCCCGCTGAACCTTATATTTTTACTACGGGCAATAGGGCTAGCTCTTCTTAAATAATTTGTATTTAAGAAGAGTTGTTGAGTTATTGTTGTTTGTCGTTGTGGTTGAGTTTGTTTTGTTTTTTTGTGTTTTTTTTTATATTTTTCGTATTTGTTTTTGCATTACACACTTTCAATCACAATCTAAAGGAGTTTGAAGGAAATTTCTAATTCATTGTTTCACATGTTTGAAAAATTTGTCTGCTCGACAACGTAAATGACGCAGTGGATGTTGTTGAATTGTCAAATTGTAAAGCATTGATAAATGATTTTATTACTGTAAGTAGGTTTATACAAACACTTTTACACGTCAATCATATTTTTAAAACTAGATGAGGTCGGCGTTTCCTATCTGACTACTCTGAGAAGAAAGGCCGAAACTAACTCAAAGATCACAGTCTCTTTTAAAGGTCAGACATAATCTTTGTCAGATCATGTGAAGACAATGTAGATTTGTGTCTGAAATGGTCTTTTGAGGAAAAACCACACAGAATGAGTGGACCTGACCAGTCAGTGCACGCATTTGTCACTAATCGTGGAGCTCAACTCAGAACTTAAGGAGCTCAACCACTCGACGAACAATACCAAAGAAAGGACATTTGGGTAGGCCGCATAAAGCACTCAAACTGCCAGATTATCATTGAAACTACCTGGCGAAGTGAAAAATAACATAAAAAATAAAAGTTACCTACATAGTCCTCACATTCACAATAAATAAATAATAATACTATACTTCACAAAACATTGCTTTTGTAACTGTGTTATGCAATTACCCCGCAGATAATCAAGAAAGTAAAACAAACAATGTTTGGCTGAATAAGACCCATAAGGAAATGATTTGGTAATTTGATAAAATTCTGCTCAGATCACAAAAGAGAAAAAAGAAAGCTTATGCTCCGACAACATCACAACTGCATTGTCAGGACAGCTCAACAAAACACGTAAGTAGCAAAACATATTTCTCTGCTATTAGTGAGTGAGAAGTGAGTGAGAAAGATACTCAGTCACTTACAACTTACGTGCGTCGGAAGTTTCTTGAATGTACAGTTAGAAATTAATTCTTAAAGAAATTTAAACTCACGTCAATTCGGCGTTTTATAGCCCAAGGACCTTAAATAGTAAATCATACTTATTCCATATTTATAGCCATTTGATGGAACTGTCAAAGAATGTTGTTAGTTGTATTATTTTAATATACGGGCCATTCTAACATTCCAACGAAGGAAATTTTAAAGAGTCGTGAAGATACGCCTTTTCGTCTTCTTTGGCTGGTCTATACAGAGTAGTAGGGATATCGAAGCTCAATCTGTTACTATGGATTTAGTAGATGATTCTAAATGCCCCTGAGTCGAAAATTCCCGTGGGTTATTAAAAAAAAAATGCTCCATAAATTTTGACCGCGTAGGTATTACACTTTTCTATGAAATGTTTGAAGACTAAGGTCTTCAACCAGTGCGTCCTGCCCGTTATGACATACGGTGCCGAGACAAGGAGACTGACAGTCGGGCTTGCCCACAAATTTAAGGTCGCTCAGCGCGCTATGGAGCGGGCTATGCTCGGGGTTTCTTTGAAGGATGAAATCAGAAACGAAGTTATCCGGAATAGAACCGGAATTACCGACATAGCTTGCAGAGTAAGCAAGCTGAAGTGGCAGTGGGCTGGCCATGTTCGTCGGAGGACCGATGGCCGGTGGAGCAGATGAGTCCTGGAGTGGAGACCGCGTATCGGCAAGCGTAGTGTGGGACGCCCCCCAGCTATATGGATCGACGACCTCAAAAAAGTGACTGGGACAGACTGAATGCAGAAGGCGGAGGACAGGGTGTTGTGGCGCAGCATGGAGAGGCCTATGTCCAGCAGTGGACTGCGATAGGCTGAGTTGATTGATTGATGAAACAGCAGTTTTTTTTTTGATAACTGGAACCATAAATTCGGTACATGATTCTAGACCCCTGTCTAGAATCATGTGCTGATTTCATGGTTCCAGTTGGGGCATCGATGTTCACGATACCTTGTATTTTTTGACACTAGTACGTATCTTTGGTCCTAGCACGAACGCGCGACGTAAGCGCAATGTAAATTCGAACGATTTAAAATCTTTGTTCATATTTAGCCGCGGGTGATATTAACTGTACTTGTCACAAAAATGTAAACTAATCATTAGAATAGAGTTACCTTAGATCGGAAACATTCAAGAGAACATCCGATGTTAAAAAAATATTACCACTCAATAGAAGTGAAAATGTACATATGATTTTCTAATTTTAAAATCTGCTGACTGGAGCCGTATATACGCGATTCAGCGTCACCGAGCGACTGGAGTCGA
Organism: Griposia aprilina; assembly: GCA_916610205.1. Lineage (NCBI taxonomy): Eukaryota > Metazoa > Arthropoda > Insecta > Lepidoptera > Noctuidae > Griposia > Griposia aprilina. Next base: position 6,987,503 of record OU744305.1, on the reverse strand, counting down.
GTATACCCGATTCAGCGTCACCGAGCGACTGGAGTCGAGAATACCCGATTCAGCGTCACCGAGCGACTGGAGTCGAGTATACCCGATTCAGCGTCACCAACCCTAGCGTAACGGTTCAATTTCGTTCACTGGTCAGAATGAGCGCAAAGTGCTCCTAAAGAAGTTTTCACTACAAAAACACTTCCTGCGTTAGGTTAAATTTAATTATACAGGGTCGACACTTCACGTGACCAGAGGGCTAGCTCGTTCTTTGGCCAAAGAATTAGCATTGTCATTCAACATGGCAATGCTGCCATTCTTCTGGGCGCGTTTCCGGATGACAGCAATGCGGACGAGTACTTCGACGCCTAAGTGTCCTTTTGTTTTTGTATTTATTTGTGTAGGGGGGGGGGGGGGGTTTGGTAGGGTATTTTAGTACCCGGAGTAAATAGTTAGTTTTATTAAATCCATACTAATATTACAAAATGTGAAAGTTTGTGCGGATGGATGGATGGATGGATGTTTCACTTTCACGCAAAAACTACAGAACGGATTTGGATGGAATTTGGAACACAGATAGTTTATAACCTGGACTAACACATATAATACTTTTTATCCAGGTAGTACGTTTCCGTGGTATAATATCCAACCTACACGCGGGCGTAGCCGCGGGAAAAAGCTAGTGTTATTTTGAAAGTACCTAACTCTGTCTGTATGTTACATTTTCACGCCTTAAACATTGAACGGATTCCGATAAAATTTGGAAAGAAGATAGATGGCATCTTGGGGAAGGACATAGGCTACTTTTTGTTCCAGTAGCACGTTCCCTTGGGATAATATCCGACATCCACGCGGACGAAGCCACTGGCAGAAGCTAGTATTGTATATTTATTAAACATTAAAAAAGTACCGAAAAGGAAACAAATCCACATAATGAATCCTTACAATAATAAGTCAATACGCGAAGAGGCGCGTTTGTAATATTTCAATAGGGTTGTAATTTCACCCCTTGTGCCTCCCATTCAACCCTCATGTCCATTGTTCCGTTCTTGCCATTTCAACCCCCGAACGGTTCAATTTCCATTGTTCTGGCAGGTATATTAGAGTTTAAATAACTGGCAATTTTATTTATTATTTGATTTTGAATATTTGGTTTGTAACGTTTCATTAATCAAAACTTAATTTCTTTGAATTCCAATTATTTTCCATTGATCAATTTTATTATTATTTTAATAGGCGATACCAGTTATTTCAATTTTTGGTCCACTTATTTCTTCTGATTAAATAGCTACAAAAATAAAACATTTCCATAAATGTGCAGTCATGAAAAACAATTGTTTATCAAATTGACACACTACCTCAATTTGCCGTGTGTCAAATAATGAGAGTTGTGTTAGTTATTTGAATTTACGGGAAATAATTTTAGGGGATGGTTAATTTGCAAAGCAATAATTGACTATTTGGAAAGCAATAATTTTCCCTGACTTGATTCACATCAAGTAAAAACTACTTGATGTGAAGCCAAGCCAGGGAAAATTACGAAACTGAAAACCATAACACCGAAAACTGTATACAAAAAAAAAATCAAAAAATAGTCAACTTAGGAACACCTACCTAGTATAAGAATATAATTTTTTGGAGATAAAATAATTATTATTTATTATTATTATTTTATAAGGTAATCATATTATATAGTCGTAAATAAGAAGGTATTACTTCGTGAGAAGAAACTGCCCACCATGAAACAAAGTTGTGTGTTTTAATACGTTTCTTGTCCTATCGTTTATCTTTGTCTAAAATTAATTATATAAACAAGACTGGAGGAGTAAATGCGTGAAGGCAGATGTGCAAATATTGGCTGCTTTGCTAACTGAAAAATTGAATAAACTTTTTTGTGTTCTTTTGACTGGAAACCACCTAATTTAATTCTTGTAGGTACCGTCTGTCACAAAAATTGCTGTCATAACACAAGCAAAGCAGTACCTTATTACTAATTAGGTATTTATTGAGCAATAACAATGCCCAAGATACCTTTTTTTTAATGATATTGTAGCTTGCAAGAATTTTATCCATACCGTCTGGTGATCAAATCTTAAAAAGCCTTACAAAAATTAATATAAGTATATACTACTATTAACATTTCTTCAAATTCGAAAGAAATACGAACCTACCAACATTTTTCAAAAACTCGACAAGCAAGAAATTCCCTCGACTCGCATAAAAGGTAAACGTCGTTTGACAGAAGACACGAGTGATCGCTAAAACAAACGTTTTCAAGTACACTTTTTGGAACTCGACGCGAGCTAACACTTCTTTAAATATATGCAAAACGATATGGGTTTGATATTCATGGATATAAACAGGTATTTTGAAGGGATGAGAGCTTAATCTAACTTACACTTATATAACATGTTGGGCTAGATTAATAATTATTATAGGTGTCATCATCAGGTGTGTCATCAGGTCACCTTCTTCTGCGAAGCAGTAATGTTCGCGAAGGAGATGGCGGAACGCGTGAGGGAGAGGCAATTGTTGCGCCCTCACGCCCCTAGTCGCCGCAGGAGGAGACGCCCTGGGTGTCGGGAGTCGACAGCCGATTCCCGGCCACCGAAGGCGTGAGCTTGCGGACGGCGAGCAATGGGCGGCTCGCCGTTGGGTAAGGACCAGGCCCGGGTCGTCGGCGCGTCGTGTTACACGCGCGCCTCAAAGAGATATCAGCACCTTTGACGGGGTCCGATACGGTGATGCCTGCCGGGGTCGCGGATTGTTAGAAAGAGTTATCGTGGGCGTGGCGCACAGGCAACTGAAGGAACACAGGTCGTTTTAGTCAGTAAAAATCTGACACGCGCTCCCGCTCCGCCCAGAGTGAGACAAATTACTTGATGACATGCCATCCAAAAAAAAGGTGTCATCAGGAGCCTTTTCGCCTCGTACAGGACTTTCTGTTGTTATTATCATTTTCCTTTGTTTTTTTTTATGATTGTGTTTAGTTTGTGATAATCCTGTGCAAGTCCCATTAAATATTTTTTCTTTCTTACTCTCTTTATCATAATTCTTGCCTTTATCCCGATTTATTTGGGGTCGATTCAACATTTGTTTTTCTTCAAAACTTCTCTATTAGTCGTCACCACACACCACATACACTTACCAACACACCACACCACCACCACCACACAATACCACACCATGGTGTTTACACCATTAGCGTAGACCGCGTACAGACATCGCGAGGCATGAGCCGTGAATCAAAACTCAAACTTAAAGCATTTATTTCAAATTAGAACAATTACAGGCACTTTTGAATTGTCAAGGGGTCGGTTGGTCAGAAAGAAGAAGCTAGTTACCCATTCCAAGGCGTAGTAGGTACCTATGGAGAAGAACGGGCAAGAAACTTCACGGACACTCTTTTAAATCAAATATTTGTTACATTATTGATGTTGAAATTATGCATGTGAGAACGATGCAGAACGTTAAAAGCGTCCGTCATAAAATAAGCCCTGGCAGCTAAGAGATGGCCAGTCCCTACTGACAGCGTACGTTCACGAACACAACATGATGAATGGTTTGCCTCGCATGCCACTGGGTCAATGAATCGCTTCATCGCCAATCCAATTCGCCGGAACAAACGGTAGTTTAGATATCTACCTGACAAACTTTGGATGTACCAGGAAAGACAAAATGAAGTGCGTCCAGGTAAGTATTACCACCATATTAATTTCTGTGAAAGAGCAGCGTACAATTTTAATAATAATAAATATATATATATTAAAGAAAAAGGGTTTCCACACCACTCTTATAAAATTTAAAAATTTCTTAAGTGCTTTTACCGTCTGAAGAGTGAAGTGTTTCACCTTTTTGGTCACACCTCCTTTAAGCCTCAAAGTATAATAATTAATAATGAACTTTAAATTTTCTGAAAATATATAAAAGTATATGGACAACGTGAGAGTGAAATTCCTTTTAATAAAATCTGGGAGAACTCTATTAAAACGTTAGCACACTTGGGCGACACTTTGTACTAAGTAAATGAAATTTCCTCTTATTTTGTAATTAAGGCACTGTAACAAGTTGTTTTTAGGTAATTGACAATAGCTTATCATGTTGCGGACAAATCAGGTTCAAACCAGCGATGGGTTTGATGTTCGTTGAATCGAATGACTACCAAAATAAAAGTAATTTTGAAGTTTTAAGTAAATTAAAAAATAAATGCACCACTCAGTGGAATAATAATTTTAAGGTATTTCTTTAGTGGATTTGGTGGTTGGATTGGAGTGGATTGGATCCCTTTATAATCATAACATATTCATAAAATATGATAGTGTATGCTCAACATTTTGAGAATAATGCAACGAAAATTATTTTATTGAGCTCTGTTTTACCATTGTTTTATCATAATACCAATACGCCTATCTGTGCGACAAAAAACTGAGCGATTTACGGTGTCTTACGTTGAGACAGCGCCTTAAGAGGGTCTTCATTTTTCCTCCCTCACTGATTGCTTGAGCTTGAACTAGACAATTTTATAGACGTTGCATTATAAATAATATTTTTACTCTTGCTATTTTCTCGTGTTTGGCGAAATATTTAAACTAAAATCCTACTTGATCATGTGGGGTTTAGTTGTGAGTAGTCCCAATTTTATTAATGCAATCTCTGGACTGAACATGTTTTGGCAGTCGAAAATCCGGGTAATAACATTTTTGTGATTTCAAATTGAGCCACGTGGTTTTTTTAGGATTGCGTATATAAAGGGTGAATGGACGTCCTATCACTATTTAAACTACACACATCAAAAATGTCTAGGGATCAGGGTTATAAAAAAAAAAAAATTGTCATAATGAAATTAAAAAGAAAGTTATATTTAGATTGAATATTTAAAATGTTTTCGTATGTGTAGATAGAAAAAGTACTCTCTGCTTTTGCATTAACAAAAACTTTTCGCGATTTCTGCTTATGCTGGATTTTTCACATTAGTTAATGTAATATAAATATAAAAATAAAAGTTTTTATAGGTTTTTATTGTGTAAAATAAACAATTAGTACCTAGTCTGTATTAACGCCGATAACGCGTATAACTCAATCGCAACCGTATATCTCGTTAAATATCTCGTATAATCGTTTCACCGTAAATCAGTCCATTGAGATTGCCTCTGATCCAAATCAGTTCGGTTCTTCCGCCGATCCAAATAGCCGCCTATTTCGTGATTGTTCCACCACTGTATGCATGGACTTCCTGGCATGGTTTTGTATGTTCTTGGCGTCCAGGGGTCTTCCAATACCGTGAACAGCTAGTATCTGGCCTCATACCAAAGTGACATTTGTCAGAAAAACACAAAACGCCACTCTTCTACTGCCCAATTTCTGTGTTCACGAGCCCATTGTAAAAGAGCTCTAGGATTGCGGGACTCAATAGTTGGTACACGTATGGTTTGATCGCTTATTAACATCTCTGAAAAGCTATGAAGCCTCGTAACAAACATTGCCGCGGTCATTTTACAATTTCGTCGAGTAGTAATTTGTATGTAACAATCTTATCTGCGTGTGGTGATGCGAGCTCGTCCTCCATGTCACTGCTACGCTGCCAGTGATGCGGTAACTTGTCTAAAGTCGACTTATAATACTCTGCGTAGTGCCCAGAGTGATTGTCACGGCACGTTGCCGAGAACCAGCTTCCAACATTCCCACGGCTCTGATAATATTACTTCTCGGCTCAAATGACGTCTTCTCTCGATAATAACGCTCGTTTGTATTGATTAATTTAGCCTCAAACCCGTGGCAGCATTATATAGGAATACGCCTTTAAAGAAGATTTTCAGCTTTGACCGATATTCTAAGACTTTTTAAATAACGCAATTTACTAAAAAGTATCGATAGGTCTTACAATAAAATAAAATAAACTGATTTTTTGTAACTAGCAAAAACGTGCTTGATCCTTAGACACTTTTGATGTGTGTATTGACCTTCCGCCTGTCTCACACAGTGCTATAACTTGCCCGTCTACTATAAGTATAGTCCACCTTGGAGCTTTACAAGTTTTCACAAAAACTCGCAAGTAAATTGAAGCGTCACAAGGCTGAACATGTCTAACAACATATCATATTTTAGTTTGTTAATAGTTTTAATTAGGTTAGGATATTATATTTTAATTTTACTAATTTTTTTTTTTATTTAGTATAAGAAGTTTATCCAGTGTAGACAGGGTAAAATTAAATTAGCTAGCGAAACTCTGCAGACGTGATTGGTATTTATAGCTAAACACGATAACGAAGAAAAAGAGCCATCAGAGCAATATATTGCCTCCTCAGGCGCGATTCTCTAAGGTAACTGTTTAAAGATATTAACATCATGACGGTACCTTGTCAATATATCTATGAAAAAATCATGTACGTATGAAAAAAATTAAATGTTTTCAGTAAAAGAGGTGAAAGACATAACTATATGACTAGAAATAGGGACCAATTACTTCAACCAGGTTTCAGACTGGCTAAAGTAGCCTCATCCTTCATGGGGTTCTGTTTAAAATGTTACAATAAAATACCTCCCCACATACTCCAACTGAATGAAACAAATTTTAAATCTTGTATAAAACGCACACTATACAGCCAAGCATATTATAAGTTGGGGGATTACATCGCTGACAAAGATGCTTGGCTCAACACTGGTCCTGCTCCACAGGGGCGCATAAATTAATTGATTAGCATTCGAAAATATTGTTGGAGCTGCTGAAGATTGTAAAAACTATCTTTGCATTGTACAAATTCAATCTCTTAACAATGTATAATTGCATAGCACATGTGTGAGCACTATGTACCTACTATAAAGCCACCATTTACTAGGCTCGTCTTTCATTGACTTGAATGTGCCCTGGCGGCTGAGAGTATGTCATGCTCACTTAAATGTCTCGCTGGTGGTGGCGTGTGTGTTGGATCATTAAGTTCCCTTCAAAATGGTTGAGCTGAATGGTGCTGATCCATACGTCATGTTCGTGAACGGGCGCCGTCAGTAGGGACTGGTCAACTCTTGGCTGCCACGGCTTATTTTAATTTGGGAAATAATAAAGCTTCCGAAAAACAAATTTACTTCCAGCGATCTGTGGTTGACTATAATACTAACTAAGCTGTGTTAAAATGAATTACCGAAAAAATAATACAAAATTAACCGACAAAAATATTGTATTTAACGAACAAACATGAACTTATTCAAATTATAATTCTACGAAAAATAATCTATACTTTCAAATAAAATAAACTAAATTTCCAAAAAAAAAACACTAATCTTCCCAAAAAATTACTAAGTTGCCGAAAACATAATATGTTCCCGAAAATCCTAACCCTAAACGGTCGACGTCAGGGCCACCCCGAGGTTCGGTTGGTTACGTTCCTTTAAACCCTTTAGACAGAAATAGGAGCCCCGCACAGCGGGGCTCCGTCGACCTGCATATTAACCCTAACCCTAGCCGGCCGACGTCAGGGGCACCCCGAGGTTTGGTATGTTAGGTGTAAGGTTGATTCTAAATTTATAAGCTGGTGAAAAAATATTACGTCAGCAAATATTGTATTAATTTTTCGGAATTTTCAGTATTTTATTCGGTCGTTTCTTTATTTGTATTCGCATATAAGCTGTCGGAAAGTTAGTATTTAAATCAGTAAATTTCATATTTTGAGTACGCTCATATTTTAATTCTTTTTCGGAGCTTTTATTACTACCCTTTTAATTTAAATTTTTGAATTATTTTTTTATCTTTTTTATTACGGATACTTTAAACATGCACGTCTTTCTACATCGTTCTCACATTTTTAATTTGAACATGAATGATGTAAACAATTTGTTTTTTGTAACCATAATATGGTTACAAAAATCAACATATTATGTTGATTTAAAAGAGTGTCCATGGAGTTTCTTGTCCGTTCTTCTCTATAGGTATCTACTACGCTTTGCAATGGGCAACTAGCTTCATTTTTCTGACTGACTGACCCTTTGACAATTCAAAAGTGCCTGTAATTGGTTTATTTGAAATAAATGCTTTGAGTTGGAGTTTGAGTAAAAATAAAAAGATTCAGTGGATTTTATTTAGGTGTCAACGACCGTGCTGGTGGTGTTCTTACTTAAAGAGTGAGTTGAGAAAATCTGTGATATCAATACTCATCACGTTTGTGAAGTTTACAAAAACAACTGATATTTCACGTGACTACACAAACTGCGGTACACAACGCCACAAAAAAAAAAACTTTATATTAATTTATTTTTTGTTTTATCATATTTAGATATCAATACTCGCTGTATCGATTGAAAAACCTTCTTCCGTCACACATACGAGTAAAAGCAGTGCTTGTACAGTCCCTTATATTTCCTATAATTGACTATGGTGATGTGTGTTTCTATGACATTTTTGTTTTCAATCTTCGTAAGTATGACCATGTGTCTGCGCACAGACTGCTTTTTAGTAAATGTTTACCCATTCGTCAGCGCAGAGAGTTGAAGGCACTGTCCTCGTTGTTCTATATTCTCGACAAACCCACTTCTCCTTCTTACCTGACTTCCCAAATTCAATTACGAGTATGCTCTGCCCATAGTAAAAATCTTCGTTCCACCAACAATCGTCTTCTACCCTGTCCTTCTCACCGTTCTGGCTTCATTATTTCTTCTTTGTTTGTCCACGCAGTTTTTCTTTGGACTGCGCACCCTCTGAACTTCCAGATGGCAACCAGTCGGTTATCTTTTAAAGTGAAGGCACGTGAGCATATCCGTCAGAAGTTGGCCGAAACATTCCAGCGTTGATTTGCTGGATTCGTTTTATCCTCTACCGATCTTTATTTCTACTGACAAAGTTTCTTTTGTTTATACGTATATGTCAGAAATACGTTAAATCAATCGTACTTGACTTGACTAATCGGGACGTCGCCGTCGGTGCCACCAGGTGGCGCTGGACAGAGTCTATAACGCTCAGGCTTGACCAGAGCACAGCAGAGTTTATTGTTGACGGGTAAGCAGTGAAGACGTTTAGAAACTGTCGCGCGTTCCGTATAGTTATGTCGTGTACCTATAGTGTGTGATTCGCTAGTGTGATTAATTTGATCGTAGATTATAATTTGATTTGAACTGCAAACGGTTTTTTTCTATTGCGCAATAACCAACATTACCCACAGTACGCCCACAGTAGTTAAAATATGGGTGATAATAACGAGAGAGACATACCTTCTCCGTCATATATATGTATGTTTAAGTATGTATTTATTCTTGTATTTTATAGTTATTTCCGAGCTATCCCGTATATTGCACCTGCCATGTTTTGTCTCTGCATCACCCTAAGGTTGACTGGTAGAAAATGCCTCAGACATTAAGTCCGCCTTTGTACAGTATTTTTTTACTTGTACCTATAGTTTTAATAAATAAATACCCAAAGCGTCTGCGGAGTTTCGCTAGCTAATTTAATTTGACCCCGTTTATTTTTATCCACGATCACATTGGTCTTGAAAGTAAAAATAGACCTTGTCATTTTATGCCTTCTAAGACACCCTTTCGTGGTTAATTTCGAGGTTGACTTAATAGCTATACTTTTATACATTACCCAGACTCTAATTTTCTTAAAATTACTTATTTCTCTTTCGATCCGATTTTTTTTATCGTTCAGTAGTAACAGCGTCTCATTTGCTCAATGCTTTGTACGGTGGACAAAAGCGGCCAGTTTCTTTGTATCGATGCCTCGGTTCGTTTCCTCTTTGGGTTTCGGTTACAAAAAGGATTTAATTCCACTTCCATTAGGTAGGTACTTGGTTTTATTATTTGGTCATCCAAATATTTGGTAATAATAAAATGGTATGTGATGAAAAAGGCATGGTGGCTGGTCACTTTCAAAATCTCTATAACTATCTTCGCAATTTAGTAAAATTCTTTGTAGAGATTAGAGATACTGCCATATTGAGCGATATGTAGCAATTTAATATCATTCATTAGCAATACAGAATTAACCTATGATTATGAAATATTTCTTTTTAATTCGTAGTAAAATGCTCGGTCTAATATGCTCGTAAAGAAAGTGTATTAATATCAATATGAGTAGCTCTTTTCTCACTCTCTCTTCTAGTCTCTCTTTTCTCTATTCTATCACCTCCAACAGTTTATTGTACGTTTTGCTATCAAACTTTGATAAACTTTCGTCATTGTATACACAAATCATGATCCGGTGGGCACTGGAGTGCTGACTCTGCCGAAATAGGATCGCTTTGTGGAATACTGATGCTAAATGTATTTTGTGTATTAAGGCAGGAAAGTTGAGCGTTTTTCAAAGTCGGATGTTATTGTTGATTCAATTTAAAAATGAAATAATAATAAAATGTAAAAATAATAATAAATTTAAAAAATATGTAAAATTTGATTAATTCTAAAATCCGGTCAATCTAATTGAAGTCAGGTGGTTCAGAACATGTACATTTATCAAGTTTTGGAACCACAATCTCGATGTCATAATGACAAAGTTCAAATTCCACTGCGCCCGATTGTTAGGCCCTTGATATCACAAGTAGATATATAGTTTAATGGTAATGGAATTTAAATGTCTTACCTTAAGGTACAGTTACGAGCATAAATACTGTACAATTACGCAAAATTTAAAAGCTTTTTTCTCGTAAAAAAAAAATTGCAACTTTGAGAAAAAACCTATTCCTTAATAGTATGGTTTCGAAATGACTATGTACGTAAGTAACACTATAAAATATAAATCAATATTTTTGGAGACAATCAGTTTTGAATATTGTCTATGTGTAGAGGTGCGATTTCACCAGATTGCGGCACTGTGAAAGAAAGAAAGAAAAAGTATTCATTGGGACTCGCACAGGATTAACAGAAACTAAACTAAACACACTCAAAAAAAAAACAAAAAATATAAAAATAATAAAACAAAAGTAAAATGAAAATACAACAGAAAGTCCTGTACGAGGCCAAAAGGCCCCTATCTCAGCATGATGCTGCGATATAAAATAAAAAAAAGTGTCGCAGCGCTGGTATTCTGATAGGGCCCCGCTGCTGTGGTGTCACGGACAGATACAGAAATCAATAATAAATACAAAAAAACAAAAATAAAATAAAAATAGCTATTTATGTGTAATAATTATTATAAAATAAAATAAAAACTTAAATAAAAAGATTCATAATTATTTTATATGTATAAAATCCACGTGTCAGCACCCGACGTAACATCAATTACTTGTCTATGGATTTGGTGTCTGTGGCACAATGGCATCGCTATGACAATTAAAGAGACGCAGGCGCCGGCAGCATGCGGCACTCGGCAAATAAAATGAAAAAAAAACTTTACGGCGAGACGAGAAGATTATTAATTGATTACGGCTGTGTAATGCTCAATATTGCTGTGATTACTATAATAAAAAGTGCTCTCTGATTTTCAATTAAAATTATTTGGAGAAATAAGGCTAAACTAATGTTATGAGTAACAAATTTAATTTACAAATGACAACAACGAGAAAAAAAAAGTATATGCGACACTGTAATGCACAGTGTTCGGCACAAATGTTTCTTTCGGTGGACTCACGCAAATAAATATTTAAAAATCTGCTACACTATACGCTTACAAAAGTTACGTACATTTTTGCCAGTGACAACAGAAACTCAAGGCCCGGATCTTCAGCTGAAAACGTGCTCTGTTGGAGTTCTGCAGAAAATATTTGTGAACAAATGTGCTGAACACAATTTTGATGGAATCGCGCCTCAAGGTATTTATGCTCGTGAATGAATGACCATTGATTAATCTCCAACTTTGGGTGCAGTACTTCTGGATTTGTATAAGGACGAACTGAAATCTTTGAATTATCTGTATTTTGTTTCGAGGCTTATGCCTTGAACTCATCTCGCTTCATCTTCCCAACTTGTCCCACACATCAAGGCTTAGTATATACATTACGTATTTAAAGTTAAACATGAATTTCTATTCACTTCGGGCTCCATCGTTTGTTATGACTACAGATGAATATACATAAATTGACAAACTTTAATGGAGTCCTATAATTAAAGGTTAATTATTGAGCGATTATGATGTAGTTAGGAGGTTTAGCCTGAGGGTAAAATCTTGGACCTCTAACTAACTTTATCTTATGTCTCTTTAATGAGGTTTCCTTGCTATTAATCACATATCATACATAAACTCACACCTCCTTTCCATGATCCTTACATAGTCCTTTTGCTTCGTTTACGTTCATACATGCTATCTGGTCATACATGGTCGCTGGTTGCGAGTACTATGCACCTGACCTTTCTGAAGAAAATCACCAATAAGTTAGTCAGTTCTAATAATCACTCTATTATTATCCTAACTAATATTATAAATGTGAAAGTAAGTTTGCTTGTTTGTTACGCTAAAACGGCATAACGGATTTGGATAAAATTTAATACATGGATAGACCATGATCTGGTTTAGGACACAGGCTAGTTTTTATCTCGACATTCCCACGGGATCGATACTTATACAGGTAAAACCGCGGGGCACAGTTAGTAAGGCCAATAAAGTGTAAAAGGTACTAAATTTATATTTTGTGTTAAATGCGCTCCGACGAATTAAAAGTTCAATTGCAATCGTAACAGATTCGTGTTGCTCTCTAAAGAACTATATGGAAATAAGCGGAAAGTTTTAAGTTTTTCGTTACATCACATATTTTGATAATTTAAATTGACCTAGTGATTAAGATTAGGAAAGTGATAGATAAATAGACTTAGAATGGAAAATGTTTCCTGACGACGTAGTAAACAATGCCTCGTCTGTCGGGATTCAGGCGTTATAGCGCCTTGTAGACTTTTTGAATAGCACCTGATGATCCAGAAGGCAATCGAAGTGTCGATTCTCACCCGTCGGATTACTACGAAAAACGGTAGCATTGTCACAGAGTATAGAACGTGGTACTCTGAAATCAAAAAATATTTCAGATTCCAATGCTTTAATAACTGAAATGGTGTCAACCTTTTTGAAGAGAACAAGCCAGACACATCTAGAGAAGACATCAACCATAGATAAAATGTGTTTGTATATATATTAAGCGATCGGTAATGGACCTATGATGTCGATAGAAATCGTTTGTAAAGACAAGGAAATTTGGAAAATCCAAAAGTGCACGACTCATAATGCTCATTTAATTATGAAATATAAAAAAATAAAAATAAAACTTAAGTCGTTCAAAATTAATTGCCGAAAAAACAGCTGTAGTAGGAAGAAGGTACTGCACAAGCGCCCCTGGTGGAATAAATGTACATAATATCTATAGATATATCACCATCCATATGTTAATTTTCTATGGATATAAATAGATGTACAGTCTTGTAGTTTTCGTTTTTTATTAATTGTAATTAAACGACACTGAATTAATTAGCCATTTGCATTCAGTGACCTACAATTGTCGATTAGAATAAAAAAAAAAAAAAAAACTCAAATAATGGATTTATTCACAAGTTACAGTGTTTCCGGGTTTCACACATGACGGACAGGATTTTTTTTTGACCTATTTTGGTGCTTTTTTCCAATTCTATTGTAGTAAATCAATTTTTAAAAAGTATGAAATTAATCTCCATTAAATTATCTCGACAATAGTATGCAAAATATCTTGATTCCGTGAACTAACAAGGCTATAATAATAAAAATAGCCGCCAAAATGAGGCGAAAAAAATTTTTCGATCGTAAAGCACTCTCTGATGCTTCGCATCATGAGTCGTGCAAAACCTGCTTCGGGTAACACATCTGACCAAGTGGTTGAGTATTTGCGATCTTATAGGCTTTACATACTTCACATTGCTTTAGCATTTCGGTAACTTCCCGAAACATGTTCGGCCGGTAAAAGAATTCGTCGATTTTAAGGTAAGTCTTTGTGATACAAATGTGTTACGAATTTCGTAGGCAGGAAACATTTGGGGAGTATTCCGAGCGCCTAAATAAAGTTTCTTGTACAATCTGCCATTACTATGCTCCGGACCCTGACTAAAAGTAACTGGACTTGCATAAATCCTAGATACGGCATCTGGAACGACGTGATGCGAACACTTGCGATGAACGATATCAAAAGTAAACTGGGAAATAATAGTAGCCCACCGAGCTAGATGCCCAGAAGGATTGTTTAGTGTAAGAAGCCACTTCAAAGCCATATGGTCTGTTATAACAGAAAACTTCATTCTATCTAAATAACAGCGGAAATATTTTATAGGATCCAGGACTGATAAAAGTTCGCGCCCGGTAGTACTAGTAAGAGTAAGTAGTGCTAGCAGTAGTAAATAGAGGGGAATAATAAGCAATAGGATGTTCAATGTCATCGATCTTTTGTGAAAGAACCGAACCGAGACCAATAGCTGACGCATCACCCTATAGAAAGAATGGCTTGGAAAAATCAGGACAAGCTATCACGGGAGTGTTGATTAGCGCATCTTTTAAACTCAAACTCAAAGCATTTATTTCAAATAAACTAATTACAGGCACTTTTGAATTTTCAAGGGGTCGGCCAGTCAGAAAGATGAAACTAGTTGCCCATTCCAAAGCGTAGTAGGTACCTATGGAGAAGAACGAGCAAGAAACTCTATGGACACTCTTTTATATCAAAATATGGTTACAAAATATTGGTTACATCGTTCATGTTGAAATTATGGTCGTCCGTAATAAAAGACAAAAACAATTCATTTATTAAATGAAATTAAAATAAGCCGTGGCAGCTAAGAAATGACCAGTCCCTACTGACGGCGCCCGTTCATGAACATGACGCATGGATTAGCACCATTCAGCTCAACCATTTTGAAGGGGACTTAATAATCCATTATGATCTTAACTTAATAAAAGCTCATTCGGCAGCGTCATCCCAACTTATCGGATCACGACATTTTCTTTTTCCACTAAAAGTAGTGAGAGGAGCTATAGTAGAAGAGAAACCATTGACAATATATCTTTTTCATAATTTTAAGATTCTCCCTGTGAATAAAAGTCCAAAATTATTAGCGAAAATAACAATAACTTACTTACCTTCCCAATTATAACAACCAATAATTTCATAAGCCTTAAAAATCTAATCAAAGCAACAAGTAAAGGCAAGTCACTCAACGGTTCGATAAAGAGAATTTGTTGGACGCTTTAATCCTTCGATACTTCAGTCAAGTTTGACCGCGTCTCCCCCTCCGACCGTTAATTAACGAAGTTTTCGTTGATAACGGTCGATTTTCTAAGTGGATGGTTGTCTTCTTGAATAATTATTTATTTTAGAGATATATTTTTCGAGAGAGGTTTTTGTAATTAATTTTTCGTGGTTATCGGCTGAGAGTATTTTTAATGATGTTTATATTATACCAATTAAATATAATTATATTACGGAGGGTCGACTTATTCACTATAACTTCCAATCCGTGTACAGTGTTCACTCATACTGAGGCCACGCCAACGGTCAACGTCAATGCCCATCATCGCCATAAACCATGCGCTAATTATTCTAATAATTAACGCGATAAATTGAGTGGCCGCACTTGAAACGGTCAATGTCAATTCTCCTTTAGTTGGCGATAAAATTGGAGCTAATGTTCTTTCCCTAAATTTTCTTGATCCCGTCACGCTCACGGTGCACAATGACAAACGTTGTGTGGCCGCTTCAACGCAATAATTCTCACGCTAAATTAACTCTTTGATGTACCAATAAATACCGCCACCCGAGTTATTGCCTAACGTCAAACGGCAATGTGAATGCCCTTGTCAAATTATCGCGATACGTGCGGGCTACACCTACGATTAACGTCCATCATCGCGATAATCAACGGCGTTTCCCGTAGGGGTGGCCCCAGCATCATACAGTCAGGGATATTAATTGTACTGTCAAAGAGTAACAGTTGTGATTTAAATATTAAGTTGCTAGTCAACATGCTTAACGAATAATTTCCCTGACTTTACATCCTTCTTGATAATTCGTGATTTATAACGAACTAACTTCTGCCCATAACTTCGTTCGTGAAATTTCTTGTTTTAACTTAAAATATATTCTATGACATTCGACAATACTGTACCTTCCCATTAGTGAAAGAGTTTTCGGAATCGGATCTGTAGTTCCGAAGTTTACCCTCTTTACACAAACTCACAAGTTTCACCTCTTTATAATATTAGTACTGTAGGCAACTCATTCTTTATTTAGTTTTAAGTTTTGAATAACGCGCGAAACGAAATGACAACCCCGCGCAACGCCACACACGCATGGTCTATGCTTGCCTTGTACGCATGCGCGGGGCCGCCTTTTGTGTTCGCGCGCTTGCTAGCCGACGCGCGATGTCGCCGCGTCATTCGAAACAGTGCGTTTTAAAAAACCGTTGTGAGCGGGTGTGCGGAATTGCTCAGGCGTTCCCGCCAAAATCGGTTTAGTAGTTACGCTAGTTTTTGATAATATGTGAAGTGAACTGTAATTAATGAGCGAGTTTTGTGATTTATGAATAATATACTCTATACACCGGTAACTTTGTTTATGTTTTGTTGAATTCCCGCCTAAATCGAGCATTGGTCCTTCGCAAGCCGGATCAAAATGGAAACCAAAGTTACTGGCGTCATAACACGGAGCAAAGCCCACGCTGGAGCTGAGGAAGGATATGAAGCGCATTATACGACGTGTGTCACTACGATCCCGCGTAGTGAAGTTGTTGCCACGTCTACCGGGTCGCGATCAAGCCGCTTAAGCCGCGAAGCGCTACGCCTCCATGCAGAGTACAAGGCCGAAGAAGAACTCGCCAAGTTGAAGGAACAGCTTATAAAAAAGAAACTAGCGTTAGAAATCGCGGAGATAGAGGACGACCTATCAGAGAACCGCGCTCACAGTGTTTGTTGTAGTGGTAATAACGTGGATGAGTGGCTAAGTTCAAGTCAAGTCCCATGCGAGCACACGGACATACCACCAGCGCCCAGTGCACCGACCGGCGCGTGCCCAACCGAAGGCCTAAGTCGAGAGCGCGCGCACAGCTCCGCGCATGCGCCGTACACCACGCCCGGCGTTCGCGCGCTTTTCGAACCCGCGGCGGCGTTCGCCCCTGCCAATTCAAAATATGTGCCTGTCGCTCCGCCCGAGGTCACCACCGCTGGCACCGTCTCAGCTTCCGACATCATGCATCTAGCCGACGTTATCATTACGAACATGACAAAACGGCCAAGGCAAAATTATGTTCATCCCGTGTTTGATGGCAGCCCCGTAGACTGGTTGGCATATCGTCGTACCTACGAAGCTACCGCGTCCACGTATAGCTTGTTCGAGAACACCGTACGACTACAGGCATCGCTCCGTGGCGCGGCAAAGTGTGCCGTTGAAGGTCTGCTGCGTACCGGGTCCGACCTAGCGTTGCTGGAGCGAAATATTCCGAAGTATTCCCGTCGAATTATTCGCGAAACATTCGGAAGTATTGAATAGTATTCGGAATTATTCCCCGAGAAGAAATATCTAGCTAAGTACATGTTTGGCCACGCATAGAGTAGGTAGTTGTGTAGGTAGTTAGTGGTAATGAAACTGCTGCGAGTCGCGGGGCGGGGTGGCACTGCCACGTGCAAGTGTTCGACTATTGATCGCTAGATGGCGACGCAATTACCATTGCAAATTACATATGTTCCGCGTTAGTGATTGTGTATTCATACCCACGAATCTTCCTTCCTTCCTACCTTCCTAACCTTGGTCACTGCAGCAGCAGAAAGCGCACGCAGGCGAGCACTACTGATGGAAGTTGTACAGTTACAGCTTTTACGTTTACCCGTTAGAGGGCGTTAATGCCGGTGGCTATAAATATATTACTACGCGTTCATTAATAAAAATGAGTATAATACGATTTGAAAACTTCCGAATATTTCCTTTCATCTACTTAGATATGTACTTACGTAATAAGTTTTTTTATGCGGTTTAGGTGTGCAAGTGATGTTTTGCGAGAATACTATGTACATAAAGGTAAATAAGTAGGTAGGTACTAAGATGAGTTTATATTATATATTATTATTTACCGAGATAAATAGCAAAACGGTACCTATTACCTATATTATTTCAATTGTTTCTTTATGTATGTACTTTAGTAAGATTTCGGTTGAACACTACCTATTCTAAAAAGAAGGAAATAATCTTTTTGGTAAAACATCGTCGTAAAAAAGTACGTAGGTAACCCTAACTTCTTATATTTTTTTTAAACCATTAGGTAGGTAAAGTACTTAAAAACATTTTTACGCTTGTACATAACATCCGCACAAAATCGACACAGTTTAAACTCATCCATACTAAAATAAAATAATAAGTACCTAGTCCTATGTAGATAACTACTTACAGGGAATTATTCCCGCATAGTAGGTACGTAGTCATCGAATAATACTTCGTTGATTATTGAATGAAGCGCTGGCGTCGCCGTGCGACTAACGAGGGAAGTTCTCCATTTACAGTTTTACTCTTGCTCGCTAGATGGCGTTAATTCACGTAATGCACCGACGAAATATCTAAAACACGGCGAGTCTCCTCAAGCTACCTACGCATACATTCGTAACTACTGGGAATAATTTAACTCTTCATAAGTAATAAAACTATTTATTATTAATAAAATTTATTATATTTTTAATTTATTATATAAACGTTTTATTACTTATGAAGAGTTAAATTATTCCCAGTAGTTACGAATGTATGCGTAGGTAGCTTGAGGAGACTCGCCGTGTATTAGATATTTCGTCGGTGCGTTACGTGAATTAACGCCATCTAGCGAGCAAGAGTAAAACTGTAAATGGAGAACTTCCCTCGTTAGTCGCACGGCGACGCCAGCGCTTCATTCAATAATCAACGAAGTATTATTCGATGCCTACGTACCTACTATGCGGGAATAATTCCCTGTAAGTAGTTATCTACATAGGACTAGGTACTTATTATTTTATTTTAGTATGGATGAGTTTAAGCTGTGTCGATTTTGTGCGGATGTTATGTACAAGCGTAAAAATGTTTTTAAGTACTTTACCTACCTAATGGTTTAAAAAAAAAATAAGAAGTTAGGGTTACCTACGTACTTTTTTACGACGATGTTTTAACAAAAAGATTATCTCCTTCTTTTTAGAATAGGTAGTGTTCAACCGAAATCTTACTAAAGTACATACATAAAGAAACAATTGAAATAATATAGGTAATAGGTACCGTTTTACTATTTATCTCGGTAAATAATAATATAAAAATTGTTAAAAAAAATAATTTTATTAAAAATTGTGAAAAAATTATTAAAAATTGTGCCTGTTACAATTATTGTAAATAATGTCGAACATAATTGTTATGCATTGCTCGATGATGGCGCCACTGTGTCGTTAATTGATTCTAGTGTTTGTAATTTTAGTGGACCATTATCCCCGTTGAAAATTGTTAGTGCACGCGGTCATGTTGTTACTGATAAGAATTCTTGTAGGGTGACTGCGCTAATACGCGGACCAAACGGTTTGTGTCATAATATCGCATTACGTACTATCGACAACTTAGACTTACCCACCCAAAGTGTGCCCGCCAGAGTTTTAGTTATGAATAAACATCTACGAGACTTAGATTGTTGTGCGATGTCGTCCGCAAAGCCAATGTTATTAATCGGGCAGGATAATTGGCAGTTAATAGTACATCAGGAAATACGACAGGGTAAATCTGGACAACCCGTAGCATCGCTTACGAAGTTAGGGTGGGTTGTTCATGGGCCTGCAGGTATTTGTGGCGAGTCTGTTCGTGAATCGGTCAATCTAGTCCATGATAATCTAGATGATTTAAATGAACTTGTGAAACAGCAATTTTTGCTCGAGTCTATCGGTATCACAGAAGTGTCACGCAAAAATGTTGAGATTGAATGCGCCTGTAAGATCCTAGATAGCACTAGTCACCGTGTCGACGGGGGCTGGGAGGTGGGATTATTATGGTCACGTGACGCTGTACACTTACCCGATAATTACGATTATGCTGTCAAACGTTTACGCGGCATAGAAAGTAAGACGGATAAAAACCCCGATTATGCTAAATCGTATTCTCGTCAAATTGAAAGGTTAATTTCTGAGAAATATGCTAGGCGGTTGGATACTCCGCTGAGTGTTAACCCGGTATGGCACCTGCCACATTTTGGGGTCACTAACCCGAATAAACCAAATAAGCTTGGATTGGTTTATGATGCCGCGGCCAAATACAAGGGTACATGTTTAAATGATTATTTGCTAACAGGGCCGGACTTGCTAAACTCTTTATTAGGCGTGTTGTTTAAGTTTCGATCTGGCCCAATAGCTTATACAGCGGACATAGCTGATATGTTTCTGCGTATTAAAATTAGGAAAGAAGATCAGGGCGCGCAGCTCTTTCTTTGGAGAGGCCTGAACAGGGAACGCGACCCTGATACATACGTCATGGACTCTATGATTTTTGGTGCCAAGTCGTCGCCCGCTTCAGCCATACATGTCTTGAATAAAAATGCTAGTGAGTTCCGCGATTCGTATCCTGAGGCCGTCAAGGCAATTTACGAAAACCATTACATGGATGATTACCTAGATAGTGTTAATTCAATAAATATTGCACGTCAGCTAATCAAAGATGTTTCCATGATACACTCCGCTGGTGGATTCTCTATCAGGGGGTGGGTGACCAATTCACCCGAGCTTCAAAAAGAATTACCAGCTGTCGTGCCCAGTACTGTACATTTTGATAAATCTCCTTATAAAGGTGAACGAACTTTAGGTATGATATGGATGCCGGAGTCAGATGAGCTAGCGTTCGACTTATCGTTTAAAAAAGTGACACCTGACGTAGTTGACGGCAGAGTTATTCCTACTAAACGGCAGTATCTGAGATTTATTATGAGTATCTTTGACCCTCTAGGCTTACTTTATCCTTACACGATAAAGTCTAAGATCTTGTTACAGAAAATATGGAAATCTGGTATAGGATGGGACGATCAGCTGAAGGAAAACGAGTTCAAGGAATGGGAAAGGTGGCTGCAGGATATAAAACAGCTAGTTAACATGCGAGTGCCGCGTTGGTACGGGCTTGATCCTGCAACTGTCGAATTACACGTTTTTGGTGATGCGAGCGAATCAGCTTACGCTGCAGTAGCATATTTAGTTGGTAGGGATGAATTTGGCAAACCAACTGTCTCACTTGTTATTGGCAAAGCTCGTGTCGCCCCGTTGAAGGTCATATCCGTGCCCCGCCTTGAATTGCAAGCAGCTGTCCTAGCGTGTAGGTTAGCTTGCATTATTGTTAAAGAGCAAGGGCTGACAATAACACGCAAATACTTGTGTTCCGATTCAAAAACGGTTTTAAAATGGGTACATTCGGACCCTTGTGATTTTCAGAAGTTTGTTTCACATCGGTTGACAGAAATCGACCGGAAGTCCAACCCAAGTGAGTGGCGTTGGGTGCCGTCTGCTGAAAACCCTGCTGATGAAGCCACGAAACTGTACTGGCCTACAAATTGTAAGTTGTGGTTTTCAGGCCCCTCTTTCTTGTACCGGGACAAAGACCAGTGGCCGGTGAACGAGTTCGATGACTCAGTCGATACAGATTTGGAGAGTCCTGAGAAGATTCACATAATAAAACAGTATGAATCTCAATTTAATGTTGATAGGTTCACTAGTTGGACACGGGCTGTTAGATCTGCGGGTCGAGTTCTTGCCTTTTTAGGTGTGTGTCGTAAGAACCAGGTTGAGAAGTTAACAGCTAGCAACATCCGTGATGCTGAAATTCTTTTGTTGAAACAATGTCAAGTTGAGACTTTTCCCAAGGAGTTAACACTACTGAAAACGAAAACTGCATTACCAGGTGATAGTAAAATTCGCGATTTAGATCCTTTTTTGTATGAATATGATGGGTTGCTTCGAGTCAGAGGACGCCTGAGTGCAGCACCAGAATTAATGTTTGATGAGAAATATCCCATTATTTTAGATGGTCACAGCTATACCGCGCGCTTTATTGCACTCGAATATCATAAGCGCGCTCATCACGCCAATACTGAAACTGTTATAAACAGTATTAGGGAAAAATATTGGATAACTCAGTTGCGACACAGTCAAATCAGCCGTATCGAAATGTCAGCTTTGTCTTGTCCGTCGTGCTCGCCCTTCGTTACCCAAGATGGGAGATCTACCGGCCGCTAGACTTGTAAATACAAGAAGAGCTTTCGTGCATTGCGGGGTAGATTATTTTGGCCCCATGGAAGTATCAATAGGACGGCGTCATGAAAAAAGATGGGGCGTTATTTTTACTTGCCTTGTCACTCGCGGTATTCATATTGAGCTCGCGTCTTCACTATCAGCTGACTCAGCCATAATGGCAATCCGACGCTTTATAGCTCGTCGTGGACAACCTTCTATCATGTTCAGTGATAGAGGCACAAACTTTGTAGGTGCCGACGCAGAGGTTAAAGCTGCCATTCAGGCAATGGAGAATCACAAAATTCATGATTTCGTCGTTACCAAGGGCATTTCTCGGCAATTTAACCCTCCTGCAACTCCGCACATGGGTGGGTGCTGGGAGCGGCTCGTCCGCTCAGTAAAGACTGCACTAAGAGTTACTTTGTCGGCGCGGGCGCCTAAAGAGGAGTTGCTGGTGACATTGATGTCTGAGGTAGAGATGACCCTAAACAGTAGGCCATTAACTTTTGTGGGTACGGACCCCGACGGGCCCATCGCTCTTACTCCCAATCATTTATTGATAGGTACAGCTACGAGTGCATCTACGTTAGGTATTTTTGATGCATCGGACTTAACCAGTAGAAAGGCTTGGGTAAAGGCTCAGACTCTGGCGGACATGTTTTGGCGACGCTGGCTGAAAGAGTATGTTCCAACTCTTCAAAAGCGCCAAAAGTGGCTGCACGAAGTGTCGCCCGTAAAGGTGGGAGACATGGTTCTTATTTTAGAAGAAAATCAGCCCCGTAATGTGTGGCCTAGGGGCGTGATTAGCGCAGTCCACCCAGGTCGCGATGGCCATATTAGAGTAGTAACTGTTAGAACCTGTAGGGGCTTTTTGAAACGACCGGTTGTAAAGGTCATTGTGTTGCCTACTGACGAGTATGTTCAGGAACAAGGGGGTGGAATGTAGGCAACTCATTCTTTATTTAGTTTTAAGTTTTGAATAACGCGCGAAACGAAATGACAACCCCGCGCAACGCCACACACGCATGGTCTATGCTTGCCTTGTACGCATGCGCGGGGCCGCCTTTTGTGTTCGCGCGCTTGCTAGCCGACGCGCGATGTCGCCGCGTCATTCGAAACAGTGCGTTTTAAAACACCGTTGTGAGCGGGTGTGCGGAATTGCTCAGGCGTTCCCGCCAAAATCGGTTTAGTAGTTACGCTAGTTTTTGATAATATGTGAAGTGAACTGTAATTAATGAGCGAGTTTTGTGATTTATGAATAATATACTCTATACACCGGTAACTTTGTTTCTGTTTTGTTGAATTCCCGCCTAAATCGAACAAGTACAGATAGAAATTTACATTTTTTTTTAACAAAAATGGGACCTATAACTTAACATGTCAACATCCTAGCGCTAAACAATAAGGCCTGAATTCCTCCTACGCTGATGTCGGTCGCGTACGGTCGGTCGCGTACCAGTTGTAGCAACGTACGCGCTGCTGACGTCAGCGTTGCAGTGTGATGCTATATCGAAAACAATGTATATTCGTACGCGCGACCGAGATCAGCGCAGGAGGAATGCAGGCCTAAGAGTTGTCAAAATATAGTTGATTCTTTTCTGCCTAACCGTTCGAAGAATACAGGCGTTATCGTATACAGCGTGTATCAGAAATGTGTGGTGGTTACAGACCATCATCAAACTGAACAACTTTCTCCATTACCTCCCTAAAGGCTCCTCCAAACAGGCGCGACATGCGACGCGAATCGCACGCGACTCAAAACCACCGCTCGTCATGCGACATGCGGTGCCTTTGTGTCGCGTCGCGTGTCACGCCTGTTTGTACGAGCCTTAAAAGTCTTCCAATGTAAATTTCATTACGACATTGCATACAACAGTACCAACGCTGTACAATAGTTGCAAATTCGGAACTGCAACACGCTGCAAAACAAAGTTAGTCACAAAGCGTGCACAAGACACAGTTTAAATGTGTTTCTGTGACGTCACAGATTGGCTGTTAGTTGTGTTTGTGTAGATCGATGTTTTGGTATGGGAATGAGGGAATCTAATATTTATAGTTATGTACTTGTTTTGACCGTAAAGTATGTTTTTTTTTTTAGGTATGGCTTCTCGTAGTTGATCTTGAGAGGTCGTGACTACTTAACCGGACTATCCTGTGGCTGCCTTAAGCGAACTCAAAGCCTTCAGCCAGGGGCGAATTATTTACATTATTAAGTGACTGCACGCTAAGAGCACCCACTTTGGGGTACGGAACTCAGCTTAGGGCATCACTGGGGGAGGTCAGCAAGGTGAAACAGGCTGGATCGAATTTTGAAAATTAATATTTTCTGGGGAATTTAAAGCTACAGGCTCAGCTATGGCGCCAGGCTGGCATTTCGTCGAGCAAGGGTCGGGGGGTAAAGTAAGTCATTGTAATTGACCGCTTATATAAGCAGTACCCGGGGAGGGCCGAGACAAAGTATCATTCTTTTTTCTGTTAGCGATTACGATGATGGAAAAGTCAATAATGATTGACATGTACCTACCGAGAAGTTTATGTGAATCCTGTTGGCAGTCGTAAAGAAATGCGAATGCCACAATTTCTACAGCTAGATGTGTCAATTTTAACTCCATAGAAGGAGTTAAACTTGACAAATCGAGCTTTACAAAGATACTGTCACGAAGGTATGACTGACGGAGACGGAATGTTATGTTCTCAATACAAAATCCCAAAAAATTGCATCATGTATAATTGTATAGCTGCACGAGGTCAGTCGGTAAGCTCAGTAGGTACTTGGCACTTGTCAAGTATTAGTGAAAATGCCAATGCAAGTCAATAAATAGAAGCCGATTCTATAATCATCGGGTCAATGTCAAACCTTAAGGATCATTAAGGATCTACTTAAAAATTCAATCGCTCGACAAGTCCCGAGCTTAGCCTAAGTCAGCCGAACGTTCCCGTTGGTACTAACGAGGCCAAACGCATTATCCGCACTGTGTATCCTCCTATGTATGCTGCTGTGAAGCGCAGTTGAGGAAACATTAAAGGCAAATGATGTTACATATTAGTTTGTAGGTATACACAAATGCGTCTTGTGACGTTGTCAAGTTCTGTAGCGTTTAAACGAAGTTGCTGTGACGAGCTTTGATAATATTGTTAGCAATTCTGAGATTTACTGAAATTAACATATAATAAACTTACCACGACTGTAAAAAAATAGACTGGATAAAACCACTTACCTATTTGGAAACCAAGACACTCCTGAAGCACGTTGAGTAGCCGAAATAATGGTGTTTTAATATATAACTTAAAACACCACACTCCATACTACGCATTATCACACACACCACATCACACCACATCACACCACAACACAACACAACACAACACAACACACCACACCGCACCACACCACACTACATCACACCACACCACACCACATCACACTACACCTCACACCATACCACACACCATACACCTCACACCACACCACGCACATACCACAAATAACAATGCACTACTTACCACACCACACTATGCACTACATCACATGCACTAACTGCAATAAGTTTTATAAGTTTTATTTTTACTTTTAATAATTTAAGTGGCAACTATACTTTTAGATTTTTATTTTTATTTTCTTAAGATTAGTAAATATAAGCTAAAATCAGAAAAATGTACTGGCATTACATTTTTACCCTTAAGGTCACACACTATATTAATACTAGTTAGTATAAGTGTACGACAACGATGTAAAAGCGCGGTGCCTTCTAATACAGGCATTGTTTGCTTAAAAGGAGGCTCAAAACACGTTTAAATGTAATGTAATTTTCTATTTGTCACAATAAACTATTTTGTATTTGTATTTTTGTAACACTAATGCCATAATAACCTGTCAGAAACCTTATTTGCACAATTGAACTTTGGGACAGGTTACGTGAAATTGTGCATAGGTGCCATTAGCACAGACAATAAACAGAAAGTTATTAGTCGATTTGAAAAATTACTACACCGGATCAAAATCAAAATCAAAAGTCATTTATTTTAATTAGGCAGAGAATCATCATTTTTCAAACATCAAAATTATATAAGACCGTGCCCCTAAAATGCCCGCCCTTCACCATTATCTAGTGCTTTAGTTAGAAAGAAGAAGCGGCGCAACAATCTCCCCAGCCGACAGCTGTTTGTACACTTAGAAAAACTTGATCCTATACAATAGTAGGTATTGCAGCGTGAACTCTGCGGTTTCAACCTATTAGGTTATTTTTGGGGTTCCGACGTCCAAATAAAAAAAACGGAACCCTTTTAGGATCACTCGTGTGCCTGTCTGTCTGAATCTACTAGACTGATTTATTGAAAATTTGGTACACATGAATTTCTGTGACCCAAACACGAACGTGTAACACGTGAGACACAAAACATTTAAATAAATTATTAGCCATATGTCAGCTAGCACACGCCAATATACAAGATAGCAGGCACATTGACGCGCAAACTGTAACCATGAATTCACCACATAATTCTAGATCCCCTAGAGTAGATTTTTTTGTCAGTTATAAAAGAATAAAACTTCTGTTTCATAGTAAAGTGATTGCACTTTACTATGAAACAGAAGTTTTCTTCTTTAAAAAAATACTGCTTCATACATTTTATAGGTTTAGGTCAATGTATGAAGCAGTATTTTTTTTTTAATTAACCGACGAAAAATTTCAATGCAGGACGGTTCAGAATCCTGTACTGAATTCATGGTGACAGGTTGTTGTATACGGACCGCATTAAGTGTACTGCAATTCTAATGGACTGGGTTGCTATACGCTGATGTTGACAACTCATAAGAGGCTTACAAGAGCTAAAGCGCGGTCACTGTCGGATTGCATAGAAAAGAAAGAGACGCGCGATGTCACAACGCTGGTAATTTATTGCAAAATATGAAGCAACTATGGATTTACAAAAAATCTATTCATTGGACTAAAAAACTAAAACACTATTACGTTAGTATGTTACTTGTAGAATAATCTGACAAAAAATGTGAATGTTTGCATGTTTAATAGTATGGTTTTTAATCGTTAACATATTTTTTTAGAGGTATCTTCGTGATTTTTTTCTATCATATCAAGTTAATTGTATTATGTTTTCAACACACTATCTAACTAGCATATATCCAGAAGAATATCATATTTTTTTCTAACTTTGGGTACTGCAGTGGATCATATATTTTTAGGCATTATAAATTTGCGTTTAGGTCATGTAGTCCCCTTAAGTCGCTTTAATGTAAAGGTTTAGTAGATAGGTAGCGAGTGATACATAAATATATTTATAACAAAGTTAGTGCAACAGAATGTGTGCGGAGCGAGCTTTAAATAAATATTCACAGTTAGCACAAAGTTTGTAGAGTAACGAGAATGTGGCGGTATCATAGAACTAAAACAATTAGTGTAAAGTTCAGTACAATTTGCTAGATTAGCTCACAGTTTAAGCTAATAGGAACCTGTTTTTTTTCTCTAACCTGCTCTGTCCTACTCCTGGACAAAGTCCTCCCTCCACTCCTTCCATCTTTTGCGAGTCCGTGGGTTCTTCTTCCAGTTTGGACGGATCCTATCCAGTTCGTCCCGCTATTTCCTATGTGGCCTGCCGCGACCCCGTCTTACTGTCTTAGGGCACTACTAGCAGCACTTTTAGTAGAGACAGCGCCAGGTCGAACCTAGGATAGTCAGAATGGGGTGCTAGGACAGGAAACCTCCCCGTGTTCCCGTGGGCTGGAGTTTCCCTTGGATGCGTCGGGGAAAAACCAGTCTCCGGGACGGTGCACCCTGGGGTGCGGGCAATGACTCCCCATTAGGTACTGTGTGCCTAATGGGTCTAGTTGCCCGTACGCTAATATCCTGTCGGAGGAACGCTCCAACGTGTGTCTCTCTGTTTAAGCAGAGGCGCACAGCGGCGAAGAGCGGGCTCGGTGTGCACTAACTCTGCCGCCGGGCAGGCAGGAAGGAGGCTTCTCCTTCTGCCACCGTTAGTCTCGTAGCCCCGAAGATTGTCAAGGTTATGTCTCTGACTTTTGACGGGGGTCGAGGGTCTTGGCTTAACCGCCCGGGCTGCGAGGAAGATAACCTCTATAAAAAATTCCTCTAATATCAAGTTTTGGTGCGTGGCGAGGGTATGAATGGCTGAGGAGTAGTGTCAACTACAACTTTGTAGTTGTAGGTGGCGCATCAGTCGCTAGCGCACCCCCAGCAGAGTACCAGTGGACCCTCTGGTTGGGTTACAAATGAATACTTGCCTAGGGACAGGGGGTGAACCTAGGATGGACCTTTTATATCCCCCACACTCGTAGGATCAAATATGGAAATTGATAAAAATAACACACAAAAAAGTAGCGGAGAGGAGGTGAGTGATGCGGGGTCGGAGTCCAACGCCCCATCGAGCGCGAGGGGCTCATTCAAGAGCCCGGTTGCGTAGTGGTGGGGGCTGCTGAGAAGAACCAACGGCTCTTCTAGAAGCGCCCCAAATCAGGGGATGGCCAGGGGTCGTCCTCTGATGGAGGGAGGCACGCCGCCCGCAGAAAATTTACTCGGCGGGGTGGAATACACGAGCGGGCAATGAGCGGAGGGCTCACCGGCGGTGAGCCGGACGCCGCTGGCGTCTCCAAGTCGGAGCGAGTGGCCAGTTTTGAGAAAGTCGTGGTAGCCGCGATCAGGGGTGTGGCCTTGAAGAGGATTCAGTCCTCTAAAGGCAAGGTCATACCCACTGCCACGGCTTCCATTATGGCGGCAGCGGAGGCCTTACACCTTGGGCCTCCGTCGGACGGAATGTCGGAGATGCGGGCGGAGGTCACCCGCTTGACAGCCGCCATGGAGTTCCTCCAAAAGGAGAATGAGGAGCTCCGAGCGGACCTGGCTAGCCTCCGGGCAGCCGGCCCCCGGGAAATGTCGCAGGAGGGGCCGCTGCATGGACAAGGCTTGCCGGTGTCGGTGCCGGTGCCTGCTGAGCACCGGGTTCTGACCCTGGTGCGGCGGGAGCTGGCTGCCTTCAAGAGCCGGTTTTCTGCTCTGGAGGCCATTTTCCTCCGCCCCCCGCTAGCGGCGAGCCGGCAGGTATCGTTTGCCGCCGCTGCAGCCAAGCCAGGAACGTCAGGGCGGTCGAAAGGCGGGCCAGTGCCAGATCCTGCAGCGCCAGTCCTGGCTAAGTCGGCGCCACCTAAGCCCAAGAAGGGCGGTGTGGCTACGCAGGCGGCGAGGGCCCCAACCCTGGCGGCGAGACGGCCGCCCACCCTGCCTCCTAATACTCCTCCGGCTGACGCCGAATGGCAAGTAGCCGGAGAGAAGAGGAAGGCGGGTAAGGCATCAAGGGCGGCCAAAAGGAAGGAGAAGCGGCAGCGGCGCAAGGAGCGAAGCAAACTCAAACTCAAAGCATTTATTTCAAATAAACCAATTACAGGCACTTTTGAATTGTCAAGGGGTCGGTCAGTCAGAAAGATGAAGCTAGTTACCCATTCCAAAGCGTAGTAGGTATCTATGGAGAAGAACGGGCAAGAAACTCCATGGACACTCTTTTAAATCAAAAAATGGTTACAAAATATTGATTACATCGTTCATGTTGAAATTATGCATGTGAGAACGATGCAGAACGTTAAAAGCGTCCGTAATAAAAAGACAAAAGCAATTCAAATATTAAATTAAATTAAAATAAGCCGTGGCAGCTAAGAAATGACCAGTCCCCACTGACGGCGCCCATTCACGAACATGACGCATGGATCAGCACCATTCAGCTCAACCATTTTGAAGGGAACTTAATGATCCAATACACACGCCACCACCAGCGAGAAATTAGAGTGAGCATGACATACTCTCAGCCGCCAGGGCACATTCAAGTCAATGAAAGAAAAACCTATTAAATGGTAGCTTTATAGTAGGTACATAGTACTCACACATGTGCTATGCAATTATACAATACTAAAACATTGAATTTATACAATGCAAAGATAAGTTTTTAAAATCTTCAGCAGCTCCAACAGTAGTTTCAAATGCTAATCAATTATTTTATGCGCCCTTGTGGAGCAGGACCAGCGTTGAGCCAAGCATTTTTATCAGCGATGTAATCCCCCAACTTATAATTTGCCTGGCTACATAGTGTGCGTTTTACAAAAGATTTGAATTTAGTCTCATTCAGTTGAAGAATATGGGGAGGTATTTTATTGTAACATTTTAAACAGTACCCCATGAAAGATGAGTCTACTTTAGCCAGCCTGAAACCTGTTTGAACTAATTGATCCCTATTTCTAGTGATATAATTGTGTCTTTCACCTCTTTTACTGAAAAGATGTAGATTTTCCTTACGTACATGATGTTTTCATAGATATCGCGTCGCGGCTAGGCTCCGCGCCCCGAAGTCCGCAGCTGTAGTGATCACACTACAGCCGGAAGCGGCAAAGAAGGGCGTGTCCTACCGCGATGTGCTCACCAAAGCAAGGGCGGCGGTGAACCTAGAGGAGCTAGGAGTCACCAATGGCATCCGGGTAAGGGTCACTGCGACTGGGGCGCGGATGCTGGAGGTCCCCGGTGCGGCTTCACCCTCTTAACATGATCAAACCATCTTAGCTGGTAGAAAACGTCATGTAACGAAAATACTTTATGCCTCCATGCGACTTTATTAGGAAAGAGACAGAGAGAGAGATATAGTTTTCATGGTTTTCGAGGGTGCTGAAGCCAATAGTGAGGACAAAATGATACTAGAAGATAGCGGCTGCGCAAACAATCTATTTTTTTCGTCATGGGTGTCGTTTTAATGGTTTTCCAAGGGACTAAAGCTGATAGTGAGGTCAAAATGAAAATCCAAGACAGCAGCTTTGAAAATTTTCAAATATTACGTCATGGGTGTCGTTTTCATGGGTATTGAGGGTGCTAAATAATAATAATAATAAATCCATTTATTTTCAGGCAACTCAGGCCAATAGATAAATTTCTTAACCTAAACATACATATTTTAATATAAACAAAACTTTTGTTAATAAATAAGTCTTAAGACTATGTTAGTAGTACTTCACTTTGCACCAGCTTGACTATGTGCTGCACTGTGGAACTTGTCTGCGGAAGCGACGGAACACCACGTCCTGTGGCCAAAATTCTTCTTCCATGACGAGGGGCAGATAACAATTAGGTACGCGCACCACGAACGTCTTAAAGTTAACGTTGCGGCGCAACTCCAGTAACTGGACCCTCGGCATGTACCTCGTCTTCTGGTGCACGTACTCCTCGATGTCCTCCACTTTAGTGGTGTACTGCCTATGCCAAAAAATCTTAAATAAATCACCTACAAGGAAATTAGGGGCAATTGTGAAATGGCTGAGATGTCACCGATTTTATCGAAACAAAAAAGGTTTTTTGTTTAAAAAAAAACGCGTGACTTTCCCAGGATTAAATAGTATGCCAAAAAATTCTAAATAAATCATAAACAAATCACCTAAGTACAGGGAGATTAGGGGCAATTGTGAAATGGCTGAGTTATCACCGATTTTAATGTCAACTCCATACAATATTTTTTTCTTTTATGATAAATGATAAATGATTTTATTTCTGTAAGTAGGTTTGTACAAACACTTTTACACGTCAATCATATTTTTAAACTAGATGAGGTCGGCGTTTCCTATCTGACTACTCTGAGAAGAAAGGCCGAAACAAACTCAGAGGTCACAGTCTCTTTTAAAGTCCAGACATAATCTTGGTCAGATCATGTGAAGACCATGTAGATTGGTATCTGAAATGGTCTTTTGAGGAAAGAACCACACAGATTGAGTGGACCTGTCCAGTCAGTGCACGCATTTGTCAGTAATCGTGCAGCTCAACTCAGGAAGTCAGAACTTAAGGAGCTCAACGATTCGACGAACAATACCAAAGAAAGGACATTTGGGTAGGCCACATAAATTACTCAATCTGCCAGATCATGATAAAAATTAACTGCGAAAAAAAAAGCAATGACCCACATAATCCTCACATTCACAATAATTAAAATAACATACTACTTTACAAGTAAATACTCATGTCATTGTGTATATAAAATTCAACAATGTCAATGTGTATATAAAAAAATCGGACATAATGTTTGAGAACCATGTAGATTGGTGTCTGAAATGGTCTTTTGAGGAAAGAACCACACAGATTAAGTGGACCTGTCCAGTCAGTGCACGCATTTGTCAGTAACCGTGCAGCTCAACTCAGAACTTAAGGAGCTCAACGATTCGACGAACAATACCAAAGAAAGGACATTTGGGTAGGCCGCATAAACTACTTAAACTGCCAGATCAAGAATATAACTGAAACAATGACCCACATAGTCCTCATATTCTCAATAATGAAAATAATATAATACTTTTTACAGTAAATATTCATGTCTAAAATAGCTAGCAAATTAAAATCAACATTCACCGTGTAAATTTATTGGAGCAGCTCCATCCCAAGCCTTTTTGTCTTCAATATAGTCTTTCACAGTATAATAGGCTTTCTGGCATAGTTTCCGTTTTATAAAAGATTTGAATTTATTAAAGCTTAGATCTTGAATGTGGCTAGGAAGTTTATTATAAAAACGTATACATTGGCATCTAAACGAGCCACCTATTTTCTTGAGCCTGGTTGTAGGAACAATAAATTTGTGTTTGTTTCTAGTATTTATATTGTGGATATCACTGTATTTTTTAAACAGATTAATATTTTTATGTGCATACAAAAGATTTTCATAAATATACTGAGAAGGCACAGTAATTATATTAATCTCTTTAAATTTATCTCTGAGGGAGTGTCTGGGACTTAATTTATAGATAGAACTGATAGAGATATAATTCTATGATAGTTGTTTCCACTGATATTCAATTTTATTTTTAATTTTTAAGCATATACTTAGTAATCTCAAGCAGATCCAATCAAAAACAATACCACTTAAAAATTTAATTAAAATGTCTATGAAAGCCGAATTTCAGCCCACTGTGCGACGCATAAAACGCTTGCCTGGCTCTCCCTTAATTATTTAGTATGTCAATTGCATTAAATAGTTAGTCATGTCGCATGGCGCATCAAAGCGGGTACAGTTAAACACAAAGTTCGATTGCAAACGACATTACAAGGCGGTATCGATACCGTAAAGTTTACAGTGTAAACTAAGTGGCAAGGTTTCGTATGCTTTGGTACTGGTAGTGACACAAGTGCTATGCATTATAATGATTTGGAATCAAAGATATTGTTTGATTGTGTATTTTGAGAAAGTAAAAAAAAAAATTAAAGCTTGCCAATTAAATGCGAATTCCTTCTTTCTATCTGCGTGCGTTACATGATCTATCTCTACTCTACGAAGAGAAGACATATCACTTTCTTAACAAAAAGTCATTCTTTTCTTGAGTTTTGAGATATCGCGCCATAGAAATGTTTCTACAATCTGTCATTTTGTTTTCCGTTTCTTCGGTTTCTATAGTGGCCATGCTATGTATGCTGAAGACGGTCTTGCCATTAGGTGGCTTTTATTAATAGGTAGGTATGATGTAGCCGCTTAGGGATACACCGACTTTGTTGGTTGGGTTTGTTGGTATATTAGTGTGTGTGAATGTGAATGTGAAGACTATGTGGGTCATTGTTGCTTTTTTTTTTCCTTTCAGGTAGTTTTAATCTTAGTCTGGCAGTTTGAGTAACTTTTGTGGCCTACCCAAATGTCCTTTCTTTGGTATTGTTCGTTGAATCGTTGAGCTCCTTAAGTTCTGAGTTGAGCTGCACGATTACTGACAAATGCGTGCACTGACTGGACAGGTCCACTCAATCTGTGTGGTTTTTCCTCAAAATACCATTTCAGACAAATCTACATGGTCTTCACATGATCTGACCAAGATTATGTCTCGACTTTAAAAGAGACTGTGACCTCTGAGTTTGTTTCGGCCTTTCTTCTCAGAGTAGTCAGATAGGAAACGCCGACCTCATCTAGTTTTAAAATATCATTGACGTGTAAAAGTGTTTGTACAAACCTATTTACAGAAATAAAATCATTTATCATTTATCATTTGTGCTAGTTGGCATATTATGGCAAATTATTTAATTTTATGTTTTGTATTTCGTAATGTTAATTCTTGCATAGTATTGTATAGGATCAACTTCTTCTAACTTAAGAGACAGCTGTGCTGCTGGGAAGTTTGTTGTGCCACTTCTTCTAGTGGTGAAGGGCGGCCATGTTTTGGGGACTGTCTTATGTAATTTTAACGTTCAAAAACTGCTGAGGCTCAGCCTATTTTGAATAAATGACTTTTCATTTTGATATTATAAGAGCTGCATGTGTAGCATGACCACTTCTATCTCTACTCTACGAAGAGAAGACAAATCACTTTCTTAACAAAAAGTCATTCTTTTATTGAATTTTGAGATCGCGCCGTAGAAATCTTTCCACAATCTGTCATTTTGTCTTCCGTTTCTTCCGTTTCTATAGTGGCCATGCTACGGATGCAGGAAAATGGAATTCTTTCATATCACTTTTCAAAAATCTATATACCTACCTACAGTATTATTCCTGCTGTTAAATACTTTTTGCTCGCAAAGTAGTTAGATACTTTTTGCGCGCTGAACGGTCAGCTTATTTTTATTCATTGAGTTTCAAAGATTCAAATTGACAATATTTCCAAATAAACTTAAAGAAAGAAATAAAATACGTTTATTTGCGGCAAACATGACGCAATGAAAAAAAACACAAATACAAAAAAATAAAACGTGTTGGTGGAAAATATGCTAACCAGACTATGCTAACTATGCTATGCTAACTTGCCAGAAATTTCCACACCCAAAAAGATACCCTATTAATTTATCATTCCCATCATAAAATAGAATTGCTAGCCTATCTGTTGTGCATGTATTAATCCAGTAAATAATATTATGAAGTTTTAACAGGCATCAGTTGTCTGCCCCCCCGTCCGTCAGGTAAAAGATCAGTCAAAGGCCAAAATTTGGCCATAACTACCGGCTACTGATATACCGACCAGTCCATCGTCACCGGCAGCAACTGGCGCTGAGCGAGGCCGACGAGTGCGATACGCCACGTCGTCGCCCGTGAGATAGTCCATCTCGTGTACATCAGCGGATCCACGTGGCTCTATAACGTGCCGATCACCGTCAGACGAGGCGTGAAGTGCTACGTCACATGGAACCTTTTCTTTCGCTAAGCATTCCTGGAATTTCGACTATATTGCTTTCAAATTCTTTATCTATTCTTTAAAATATTTATCTATTCTTTAAAATCTCTTTTAGAGAAAAGGTATTTCAATATTAAAATAATATAGCTTGTTGCCAACAAGTGCACTTAATCTTTAATTATAATACAGTAAACACATTAGAGTCTTTATAGGCAACAAACTATATTATTTCAATGTTAAAATCCCTTTTAAAGTTTCGTCTCGATTCATCCCTGCATTCCTATTCATCACCCCGTTTGATGGTAAATAGCGACGCGAATCTCAGGTGCGATTACAAAGGAACTAGGTACTTGTCGGAGCGCATTTAGTTTAAGAAAACTTCTTTGAAATTTATCTTAAGTTTTTCTCTTCTCATGTCAACTATTTGACTTATCTACTTTGTGACATATATTGTTTCTCCTTCCTTTTTATGTTAATCTCTTCATATCAACGATTCGACCTCTCTTCTTTGTATCATATATTTTTTTCGTGCTTTTTGTTGTCCAGAATAATTTATACATGTTCTTGCGATTAATAAAGTGTTTGATTTTTTGCTACATCACGTCAGGGTACGACCCCCTGACGTCTCGAGCCTTACATCTTATACTGCTTTACCTACGCAAGATTTAGATTTATAATAAATCACCCTATTTTTTTTCCCATACCCTTACCGAAAAGTGAATTTCGATACATACGTAGAGGGTTACCTTCACCTTAGAGCCTTAATATGCTAGAAAGTATATCCCCTAAATCCCTTGATTTATATTAGGACCAGTGAATACTGCTGAAACACTTTATGTGCTATTAACAGTACAAAAGAGCCACATTAGTTATTTATAGAGCTTTTATATGTTTGTTATTATGCCTCTATTTCTATAAAGATTTGGCGTTAGATGGAAAACAGGAAAAGTGAAACTAGAGTGTCGACATATGCGCGGCTGAATATCAGTTTAAGGCACAAAATGACTTATACTTTTTTAACTGACTTCAAAAAATGAGGAGGTCCTATGTTCGTCTGTATGTATATGTATTTCTAAGGTGATTTCATCCGATTACATTATTATCGAGTGTAGTTGTATTTATTTCATTATTTACCTTTTTAAACAGTCACATCGCCAAGAGCAATTTATGCCGGTGAGAATATAACTCTGTTAGACATTTAAAATCAAAACTCTCTTAGACGTTTATTTACATAAAATGTGGTAGTTACAAAAGATGTTTAATGATACAAACAATTTGGATAGTAAGACTAGTAGGGACTAGTAAAGTTTATACTTTGATGGTAAGACTTTATTTACATTGGAAATTCAAACAAAACACATTGACAGTTCTATATATTTTATGTCAAATGATATATTATTGACCAGTACTATAGAAACGCCAAAGAGGAAAATGCCATATTATATTATATTTTGTTATGCGCTAAACAAAAAACTAAACTGATGAACTTCCTTATACACTCGAGAGCAATGAATCCGGGTCACTTAAAGAATGTTAAAAATCTCGGAAACTAAAAATTATAGGTTAATGCAATAAATTGTATTTAATAGACAATGTAATACTCCTTAAATGAAAGTAAAAAAAATATGAGTCACCATACATTTTATTAACACAAAATTACATAAAGAAAAAAACTGCTGATCTCTCCTTAAAACAAAAATAGGAAACATGAAATTTTTGAACTTTATTACGATTTTCTTGAATTTTAATACTTCGTATTGCCTCCTCGTGCTTCCATTACTGCGTTTACGCGGTTTGGCATGCTGTACACCAAGTTCCTTATACGATTTTGGGGAATATTCTCCCATTCCTCTGTGAGAGCAATTTTGAGCTCACGAAGCGTGATTGGGGGAGGGTTTCATTGTTTTACGCATCTGCCTAGCTCGTCCCAAGCATGCTCGATCGGGTTGATATCCGGGCTGCGCGCTGGCCACTCCATACGAGTAATGTTCATCTCTTGAAGGTAGTCATTCACAATCCTACCTGTATGAGGTCGGGCATTGTCATGCATAAATATAGCATCCTCACCTAAATTGACCATAAATGGACCAACGTGATCATTGAGGATTTCTTCCACATATCTTACGCTAGTTAAAGAGCCGTTTTCTATGATCACCAGCTCTGTGCGACTTTCAGAAGAAATTCCGGCCCACACAAGTACAGACCCACCACCGTAGGCTACTTTTTGTTCGATGCATGCTTGCTTGAATCTTTCCCCTGGTCTTCGATACACTCTGTGTCTTCCATCGTGCTTGTAGAGCATAAATTTTGATTCGTCGGAGAACATAACTTTTGACCAATCTTCAATACTCCAATTTACGTGGCTCTGGGCATATCTTAGTCTTGAAATACGATGCCCACGCTCCAGTTTAGGGCCGTTTGCAGGTCTAAGGGGTTTTAAGTTAGATTCAGCAAGCCGACGTCTTACTGTCCATGCACTTGGGTTACTTCCTCCGAGGCGTCGAAACTGATTTGTGAGTTCAGTTCCTGTGAGAAAGCGATTTCGAAGCATGGTGTTCACCAAGTATCGGTCTTCTCGTGCTGTGGTACACCTGGTTCTGCCCGTTCCTGGTCTGCGTAGGTTAGAACCAGTTTCTTCGTAACGTCGGAGAACTCTTTGTACTGTTGACAGCGACACACCGACAGTCCTGGCTGTATCGCGCTGACTCCGGCCGGTTTCCAGCATTGTAAGTATTCTGGTGCATTCTTCAGGCGTAAGCGACATAATTTCAGCTTGAATAATGAATATAGAGCACTATCAACATGGTTTATGTACCCACATAAATGACAGATTACAAACAAAAGCAAAACCAAATGCTGTAATTTCGTAGTTCCATCTTCGAAAGTGGCCCTTTTTCAAATTTGATTTTTTTATGATATAACTTTACAATAACTAAGAAGTTTTAATACCTTCATTTAAGGAGTATTACATTGTCTATTAAATACAATTTATTGCATTAACCTAGCATTTTTAGTTTCCGAGATTTTTAGGATTCTTTAAGTGACCCGGATTCATTGCTCTCGAGTGTATTAGTTATTAGTATTTTGGCTTTAAAATTTAATATCACTATTATTATTTCGTAATACTACGATTTAAATAAATGGACTTTCTGGTGAAATATGGGAAGAATAATTTCCCATAGTCCACCTAGGTGAACTAGGTGGATGGACCATGTGACGGTTTATTTGTCGAAAAGTATTTGATGAAAAAGTAAACAAATGATTCAGAAAACGTACCTGTGATTTGTGTGTTGTTGATTTGTGTTTTGGTTTGAAGTGCTTTGATTTGATTATTTGAATCCTAACTAATAAAATGAA
This sequence comes from Griposia aprilina, assembly GCA_916610205.1. Taxonomy (NCBI): domain Eukaryota; kingdom Metazoa; phylum Arthropoda; class Insecta; order Lepidoptera; family Noctuidae; genus Griposia; species Griposia aprilina. Next base: position 6,948,927 of record OU744305.1, on the reverse strand, counting down.
ATGCAAAAGTGAGTTTGTTTGTTTGTTTTTCAATCACACAAAAACGCGGGCAACGGCTAGTACTTAATATAAACCCGAAATTCTAATTTAAAATCACCTTGTAATTGATTTTAATTTTGACTTAGTGGAACCATGTCAAAATAAAAATCAAAACATTCCAGGAACACAAAATAAAACTTAAGATCCAATAAACCTTCTTCCCCAAAGCGTAAAAAAAAATTACTACCGAAAAAATTTATTAAATAACCCTCAAGCACTAAGGGTTTCATCCTAAGGAGGTCCACTAGAGCATTTTGAGTGCCTACTTAAGACCACGTTCGTTAACTCAGGCCATATTTGGGTCGTGTTTGGGCCTATTTGGGCCAGAATTGAGGCTTTTATCTAAAGAGGCTATTTACCACCAAAAGGAAAGGTTATAGCTTAACGTTAGGTCGAGTTGATTGCGCGTCGTTAAGCGTGTTATGGTTTCCGGTTAATTTTTAAAATTTTTAGTGTGTAGGTACTTTCTTTTTTTGTATTTTTAATGTTATTGATTTTTTACTATCTCGTTGGTCTCGTGGTGGGAAGCGCTACTGCTGAGCATAAGGTCCTGGGTACGATTCCCGGGTCGGGCAAAATTTTATTGGGTTTTTTCTATCTGGAATTTCTCAGTAGCAGCTGGAGCCTGGAATTATGCCCGTTTGATGGCAATAGGCTCGCCCCCTATTACATGGGTCTTAAACATAACTGGTGAAATGTGGGTGTCCTATAGGTACACCTCTGACCTACCCTTCGGGGATACAAGGCGTAATGATGTTTGTTAATGTGTTGTTTTCTTTTACAGTCTACCTATCAAGTGTAACGTTTTAACGTTTTCTCAATCTACCCTACTGGCGTAACACACTATCAATCTGAATCTTAATCATTTTTAAGTATATTGCTAATCCATTCCTTCGTATGTTCGAAAATTTTGTCTGCTCAACAACGTAAATAACGCAATGAATGTTGTTGAACTGTCAAAATGAAAGCCATTCCTACTGTTAGTACTATGAAATTACTACGCTGCAGTACGTGCTCACAGTTCCTCTTTTCTTTGTCAGACCATTTTTACTAAAACAGTTTTTTTTCACAGTATCATTATGAACTTTTCTTGTAAGTATAGGTTTAGAAATGTTTTATATTCTCAGATTGATAAAGCCAGTCTTTTCCAACTTGCTTTATACTATAAACTAGCGACCCGCCCCTGCTTCGCACGAGATGTCTCATAAGATTTCTTTATGATATTACATGTTTAATATTGAAGGTACACATTAACCTTTCGGAATAATTTTTCTAAATGATAGTGAACATCGCATCATAATCCGTCGCGGATTTTAGAAGAACAACGTGGTCTCAAATACAGATACACTAAGAACTTTAATTTCTAAAATTGCTAGCCTCTGGCCTCGCACGGTTTTTACGGTTATGTACACGAAGAAACTAAGCCTCCGCCGTCCGTCCATCTGTCTGTCAGCGGACTGTATCTCATGAACCGTTACTCAGTGAAAATTTCAACCGTCTACGAATAGGTAGACAGTTGAAATTTTTCACAGAGTTTGTATTTCTATTGCCGATATAACAAAAAATACTTAATAGAAATGAAATAAAGTAAAAAATTGAACCCCTTATAAGAAACGTGTTTTTTTAAAAATATGTAATGTTAAAATTGTACGATGGTACGGAACTCTTCGTGTGCGAGTCTGACTCGAATTTGTCATTTTTTATGACTAAATGATGGTGAAAACCACATTAAAATTCGTTGCCTAGTTTAGAACAACAACGCGGTCACGCAGGCTGACAAGAAAAGCAACTTTGTGTAGGTAAATTGAAATAGGTATTAATTTGTAAAATAAGATGAAAAAATTATGTCTTGCAGACTTCACTGTTATATAAAGGAGGTCAACAAAAGCCCATACAACTTGGCCCAAACATGTACCTTGAGGTACATGTTGGGGTGTTTGCGTAAACCAAATCGTAGAGAAAAAAAGAAGAATTCGAAAATAATTGTATTTTTATCTCTTCAATAATTTAAAAAACTATTTACAAAAAATTAAACCGACGAAAAAAGAAACTAAAAAGCAAAAAATAAATCTTTCAGTCTAACTAAGCTCTTAAATTAATGTAAATTACAAATTTTGAGTCGGTGCCAAACAATCACCGCAGATCGATTAACGACGATCAATCAAGCTGCCATAAGTTTTCATGGCGCCTTGTATGTTTGGCGCCGACTCAAAATTTGTAATTTACATTAATTTAAGAGCTTAGTTAGACTGAAAGATTTATTTTTTGCTTTTCAGTTTCTTTTTTCGTCGGTTTAATTTTTTGTAAAAAAGTTTTTTATTTTTCGCTTTTCAGTTTCCGTTTCAAATAAATGAACTTATTTATTTATTTAGGACTACCAACAATGGCTTACACTACAGATGTCTTTAAAAAAACATGAAATTAAAACTTAGTACAGTGGATTAATTAGGTACTTTAAGGTAAACACCACATTACCCAAATTAAATTATGTTAATTGACAACTTGGGTACATGACAACTTTTCAAGCAATCTTAATACCGGGGAAAAATATGCTAGATTCAAAAGTCATCATAAAGGTTTCATAACAAATCAGACAAACAGTCAAGAATTTTAGATTTCAGCTTAGGGAATCAAAGTGTAATTCGATTAGATCGCTATTACATTAAAACCTTGCAAAACCTAGCATATAGACAGTTATATGCTATACCGATGTTCTCTGTGGAGGACAAAGAGTAGTAACAGGTCTACGCGGAATTCAAGACGGACGGAGCACGCAAGATATTGAGTGCGAGCAGTGGAGGCTAGTCGATAATTCCTTTATGAAATTTACATACAAACATTGCGTCGTTTAAACATCTTCGTTCTTCTAAAGTGTTGAAGAAATTCAAGCTATTTTTTTTTTATAAGAAGATTTATTTTTAGCTATGCCAACAGAAACAGCTAGGTGCCAATCAAAGCGTTTTTGAACGTGTTCTAGACGCAAACTATTCGTAGTAGAGTACGGCCGCCATTTCGTATCACAGTATTCTGCTACATCTCAACTACAAAGTGTAAAGTACACTGTCTTATGACAAAAACCCAGCATCTTGGACGCTTTTTGGGGCTTGTATTTAAACGCCTACCAGAAAAGTGCCTATTTTACTACCAACAAATTCGAAATACCTGCCAGAATGGATAAATGCTCACCAAATTGTGTTTCATAAAGTATTGCAGAAATGAACTTATTTTCCTTTTTATTCTATGCCATAAAGATTTATAAACGTCTTTTAATTTCTTACTACCTGCCAAGATAGCTCGACGGAGCCCCGCTTAGTGAGGCTCCTATTTCTGTAACCAACCAAACCTCGGGGTGCCCCTGACGTCGACCAGCGTGGGTTAGGGTTAATAAGCAGGTCGACGGAGCCCCGCTTCGCGGGGCTCCTATTTCTGTCTAAAGGGTTTAAAGGAACCTAACCAACCGAACCTCGGGGTGCCCCTGATGTCGACCGTCTATGGTTAGATTTGGTGAGCATTTATCCATTTTGGTAGGCAATAAGAATATAAATACAACACGTACAATTATTCTGATGAGTGTATAATTATTTTGGAACTTAAGGCGTTGTTCTTTAGGCACCTCGGTATAGAGAGGGTTTATTTTTAATTTACTTGTAATAAGGAGTGTTCATATCTTGTATGAGTTTATATTTGAGTGCTAGTTTTTGATGGATGACTTTTGCTACCTGATTGTGTCTATTTGTATAGTCTCTTTTAATATTATTATTATTATTACTTTGCCTTTAATTATAAGATTATTTGTTCCTGTATATTTAACGTAGTAATACTTCATTGAGTTCAAATACATTACTTTATTTTTGCACCATTCATCATCATCATCATCAGCCTATATTCGTCCACTACTGGACGTAAGCCTCTCCTAGTGAACGCCATTGAGCCCGATTCTTGGCTCTCGTCATCCAGTCTCTGCCAGCCGCATTTCGCCAGTCGTCAGTCCACCTGGCCGGCGGGCGCCCCACACTACGTTTGCCTAAACGCGTTCTCCACTCTTGAACTTCAACGAGAGATGTGACCAGCCCATTGCAGCTTCAGCTTACTTAGTCTTTGGGCTATGTCGATTACCTTGGTTCTCTGGTGGATAACGTCGTTTTGGATTTTATCCTTCAGAGAGACTCCAAGCATAGCTCTCTCCATAGCTCGCTGAGTGACTTTAAACTGATGGACCAGTCTCACCGTGAGTGTCGACGTTTCTACTCCGTAAGTCGTAACCAGTAGGATACACGCGTTGAAGACTGTCGTCGCACTGCGGTATAGACGAGGAGAACACCTGATGAAGTTTACCAAATGCTGCCCATCCCAGCTGAATCCTACTATCGGCTTCCCTCTCAAAATTGAGATGGGCCTATAGTTTTTATGTTGAAGTTGTTATCCCATTTATGTATAGTCACCATCTTTGCCACTTTCCATTTTATAGGGAATATGCCAGAAGTTAAGGATTTGCTGTTTATAGCTGTAATTCTCGTAAATATTACCTTTATTAATTTATAAGCTTTTGAATGTTTTGAGTATGCTCTCACTGCTAATATTTAGAACTTCCCTCGGTCGAGGGAAGTTGGGGGGGGAGGTACGGAAGGCAGTCGCCTTCCGTACCCAACATCACACCCTCTATGACAGTCATACTCCAGCTAGGCTTAAAGTTCTCATCAAGATGAATGAAATAAGCCCAAACACGATCTAACTGCTGTAAGCTGTCGAGGAGCCCTCTCGACTGTCTTTCGTCTCCATCATCAGATGATCTTCAGGTCTCTTTTTTGTTGAAGCATCATTAGAACTACGTATATGTGCCAAGTTTCAACAGAATCGGTTCACAAGGGAACATTCTGTAGGTGAAAAATCATTTAACCCCTATTTTTCTACCCTTAGGGGTGGATTTTGTTTTTCAATTTTAAATGGGACCAACTTTGGGGTATATTCTTTCCATTAAAAAAAGATTCATCAAAATCGGACTACTCGGTAAAAAGTTATGCGTGGTCATATATAAAAATATATATATATATATATATATACGGTTCGACTTGAGAACCTCCGCCTTTTTTTTCGTCGGTTAAAAAGTATATACTTAATAAAAATAAAAAAATATATATTTGAATAGCCTGTAACACAATTAAAACATGTGGCAACTTTGCATGTACAATTGCGTTACATTTGGTTGACACTCGGATTGACAGTATTTCCTAAATGTCATTCACATGTCATTCCGTTCGTGCGTGGAATAACGTGGCTGAAGGCGGCAGTAGACAACCGTCAACTTGACAGTTTTTTTTCTAATAAGTAAGGTATTTGTGCTTGTGCCAATGACAGAGTGCCAAAATGGCGTGCTTTTTATTATATTAAAGGTTATTATATGCTCGTCCCCGGGCAACCATAAAAAATATATATAAATGCAGTATTACTCAGTGTAATCTAGTGTATTTTATGGCTCTAAGTGTAACTCGGTACTTCGTTTTGGGCAGATTTTGGTGACATCCTTTTTGGCTTATCATATAGGTAGTATTTTAATATTAGTAATAAAAAGTGATGCACACTCAATGAAGATACAGGTACCTACATAAAAAAAAAACATAACGCTGTACCCTAATTGCCTATCAATCACAATCTGAATCATTTAGAGAAAAAAAATCTGCTCAACAACGTAATTATAACGCAATGAGTGTTGTTGTGCTGTCAAAATGAACGCCATTTAGCGAGGCTTTGTGTGTTACGCAATTAACCCGCGGTCGGGTAAAAAACTTTTACTTGATTGAAATTATGTTTGACTATAAATGATGAATATTTTATCTTGCAATGTTAAAGTTTATAGAACTGTGGTAACCCATGCGCCGCTTAAAAGCGAAAGTAATGTTTGTATATAGAAAAATAAAGTTTATAAGGCTCATATTATTATAGGTTTTTATCGAAAACTACTAATCTAAAGAGTTGGTTTACTTGTTTAAACACTATTGGAATTCAGATGGATATGCCACTATGCCACTTTTGGGTGGGATTATTTCGAAACCTCTATTGGTAGTCATTGCGCAATGCGAAGACATTGTCGCTCGCAAACCGCAGGTAAGTGCTGTTCTTACTTACCGTTTATGATGATGCCAAGGCATTTCCAGTCCAGAATCTTGGAGACATCCTTCGATGCAGCAATAACAGTTAAGGAGAAACCGCCACATTAGCCGTTTAGTAGTAACGTAGTAGTTTTTTGCAATTTGCAAGTCAGTTATGATTTTAATTCTGTAAATACATGTACGGTACGGTCGCAAATCATATTTGATCTGACTTGCAAATAGCAAAAAACGTAAGAAATTTCTATTTCGCGGGCCACCTTAGCGCATCCCCCTTAAGGGCTTGTAATACACACATCAAGAGTCTCGGGATCAAGCTCGTTCTTGCTAGTTACAAAAATCAGGTATATATAATTATATTTTTTGTAACTGCTACAGATACTTTTTAGTTCGTCATTTGAAAAGGGAATAGTTTTTTAATTTCGGTCAAAAGATGATAATCTGCTGTCAAGTCGTATTCCTATATAATCCTACGACGATTTTGATGCCAAATAAGTAAAATTTCTGCCATACTTCTGATTGGATAAATACAAAAGAACGTTATTATGGAGAGAAGACGTCATTTGAGCCGAGAAGAAATGGTCAGATCCGTGGGAATGTTGGAAGCTGGTCCTCGGCAACGTGCTGTAGCAATCGCTCTGGGTACTATTCAGAGTATTACAAGTCGACTTTAGACATGGTACAGCATATCTGGTAGCTTGGAAAAGCGATATAAATGATAAATGATAAATGATTTTATTTCTGTAAATAGGTTTGTACAAACACTTTTACACGTCAATGATATTTTAAAACTAGATGAGGTCGGCGTTTCCTATCTGACTACTCTGAGAAGAAAGGCCGAAACAAACTCAGAGGTCACAGTCTCTTTTAAAGTTCAGACATAATCTTGGTCAGATCATGTGAAGACCATGTAGATTTGTCTGAAATGGTATTTTGAGGAAAAACCACACAGATTGAGTGGACCTGTCCAGTCAGTGCACGCATTTGTCAGTAATCGTGCAGCTCAACTCAGAACTTAAGGAGCTCAACGATTCAACGAACAATACCAAAGAAAGGACATTTGGTTAGGCCAGGCCTAGGGCATGGAGGACGAGCTCGAGGCTTCATAGCTCTTCAGGGATATTAATAAGCGATCAAACCACACGTGTACCACCTATTGAGCCCACAATGGGCTCGTGAACACAGAAATTCGGCAGAAGAAGAGTGGCGTTTTGTGCGTGTTTTTTGACGAATCTCGCTATGGTATGAGGCCAGATACTAGATGTGCACGGTATTGGAGGAACCCTGGACGCCAAGAACATTCAAAATCATGCCAGGAAGTCCATGCATACAGTGATGGAACAATCATGATAAGGACGGATATTTGGATCAGCGGAAGAACCGAATTGATTTGGGTCAGTAGCAATCTCAATCCACAGATTTACGCTTAAACGATTGTATCAGATGTTGTCATTCCTTTGCGGACCGAGTTTGGTGCTTGACACAAATTATCAAGAAACTGAGAAACTCGTGGAAGTGTAAAATACACACACACCCCACAAAATCACACGCAACATACATTCCACAAATACCACAAACACCACTTGCACACTCATTGACTCTCGCCCACACACCCATTCACCCTACACTCACCACATTAGCTCAACATCCCAATTCATGTCCCGTGCTGTTTTATGTTTGTATCTTATATTTTGCCTTTTTTAATATTTTATTTTATTATTAATTAACTAACTCTAAATTAATTAACTGTCTTAACTTTACCTTGGATTGGAACATCATTCCATTCAGTATCTGGAGAGGGGCGTTGTTAGCTGCGCTACAGTTTATACTTTTGCAGCTATCATCGTTTTACTTTTTGTACTTTTTATTGTGTTATTGTTCCAAAATAAACGTTTATTACATTTAAACGATTTATGGGTTGATTAGGTCCGAATTAAGTTTCGTTTAGTGTAACCTGAAAAATGTGGAACGGGCTACAAAAAAGACAAAAAAAAACAGCATTTGTTGATAGAAAACTATTGCAATTTTCTTCAAAAACTATACCTCCTTCTGAAAATAGTCTCCCGCTATAAAACAAAAACTTTTTTACAAAAAAATCAACCGACTTCCAAAAAAAATACAAAACAAGTGAAAAATAACTTTGATTTCGGAAGTCGGTGTCTTTGGTTTAGTATTTCCGTTTATTTGCCACCGACTTCCGAAATGAAAGTTATTGTTCACTTCTTTTGTGTATTTTCTGGAAATCGATTATGAGAAGCACCAGCTTTCAAATAAAAAAAGAATCATCCAAATCTGATCACCTAGAAAAAAGTTCTGAGCTAACACAAATAAAAAAATATAGTCGAATTGAGAACCTCCTCCTTTTTTTGAAGTCGGTTAAAAAGAGGCTAAGTGGCGCGAATTCTGTCTTTTCTAGTACTTAAACATCGGTTGGTCTGCAAGAGTTTTTATCCCAGAGCAGAATCCCATATGACATAAGACTAGGCATAAAATAAACTAAAATAAACAATAGGTCTGGCTGTATCTACATCAGATAACTGTCGATTTTCTTGTAACAGTATAGGCGGCCGATCTAAGTCTTCCTGTTAATTTTTCTATGTGTGGGCCAATTTGTAATTTACCGCCAATAGTTATTCCACGAAAAACTGTCGACTCAACAGGGTCCAACTCTGTGTGTGGTATGCTAAACAACTTCTTTCATTTGTTTTCTTCGCAGTTGCAGTCACAAGAGCGTGTCACCAAAGGGTGACATCCCGCTGTTGAGGGATAGATTTCGAGAGCTTTACAGCCAAGGAATGAAAATATCACGCAGCTTAAGGTTTATTTTTACGTGCACCTAATTATTTTTTCCAACATACGTGAACATTAACGTGACGTTTGAATGAAAATGACAGTTCGAAAAAGTGTCATGCGCCAACAATGTGGGGAAGAAATGTGTTTGAAAATTGCTTACGCTTTCACTTCTTGACCGTAACTAAGATGCCGTGCCTCGGAAAGCACGTTAAACTGTTGGTCCCGGCTGTCATTCGTTGATCTTTGACAGTCGCTACTGTTCGTCAGAAGCTCGAAAGTTTGACAACCAGGGGTTATCGTATTACCCAGTAACTGTGTTGTGAAAGGTCAGATAGATAGAAAGAAAGAAATAAAGCAGAAATAAAAATAGTTTATTCTGCACAAACAAAACGCACATTACAAATAAATGACATTAAAAATACAGACATATAAAGTAGCCAAAAGCCTCGTACCCAAAATAATAAAGTTTTACAATTTTGTTCATTGCTTGAGGTTAGGGCCAGGGACCAAAGACAATACACATTGGTCTGCAAGGAACCTATTTACTTTGCTCTGTGTTACGACACTCGCAAATGGCAACAAACAAACGATGAAAACAAATACAAAATGCCGGTAGCAGAGTGGAAAGATGACTACTTTTGAAACAAAAAATAACAATATTATGAACAATTCAGCCGTGCGTCACATCTGTGCAAGAACAGGTCATTGGTCACAAAAATGCTGTGACTTCGGACAAACCTATCGTCCACAGCGCTGATTTTCAGCAACCACCTCTCGAATGACGTAATGATAATAGACAGTTGCTCCATGTAAAATACTGGTATTCAGCTGTATCCGGTTAGACTGGAAGCTGACCCCAACACAGTTTGGAAGAGGCTAGGCAGATGATGATGATGACCGTACCTATTATAACGCAGAAATGTTAACACGGAAACTGATTTAACGGATAGCTGAGCAATCCGCCCATACAAAAATGCTGAACTAATAACGACAATAACAAATCCAGTTACTGGCATGGCTATTGAACGGAGCATGAAAGTAAACCGCAGTTTACACGTTCGTAGATAAGCTTGAACTACACCATCGCATTTGATTACATTTGATTATTATACTGTATGTAACTCGGATCGTGTGGGCTTAGTTTTATGTTACAATAGCACGGATAGTGTGTACAGGATTATTGCGATTGTGTTTATGTGCATATTTAAGTTTATTTGTATCCCTTTTTTGTGTTAGGGCATTTCATTATCATTATTTCAGCCAGAAGACAACACAACGATCAGTCATATCTACCAGATTCACAAGCAGCCCGACGCAATGGTTGGATTGGTGTGCAGTGAATGGCAATACAATAACGAGACTTAGTAAAGCTATACTTCACATACCTAATAGCAATCATTAGCAAGAACACAAAACAAAACTAAACAATTTTCTATTCGAATACTTAATTTTGACGTTACAACAAATTACCATACAGTAAAGTCATATTTACCACGTCAAGACAAATTAAACATTCTTATTAAATCGATAAAGGCTTCTTCAAACAGGTGCGACACGCGACGCGACACGAAGGCACCGCCTGTCGTGCGACTGTAGCGGTATCAACATCGCCACATGCGAGCTACACGTCATACTGACGTCACGCAAATCCTGCATCGCGCAAGCAGAGTTCAAGCAGAGTTTACCGCGCGACTAGCATAAATACAACGTCCCGAAATCAACCGTCGGGCAGTTGCCCACCAGACACAACACCCGTCTGGTCGGAGGATCCTCCCTTTTTCAAAGAGTATGAGTGAACTTTACACCCTGTTCCTCATACCTCTATACTAGTGACCCCGAACTTGAACGTCAGCGCAGCCTTCGTGCAACTACTTCAGCATGACGTCATCATCACTTCCGCAAGCTTTAGAGCGGCGAGTCACACAGCCAGCCAGCACCCACGGCTTCAACGGGTATCCTGACCACCAGCATGCAGCGACCGCGCATACCTGGTCATCACCCTCAGCCTCATCAGCAACCTTGGCACAGCACACTGCACTCTCGGCCGGTCCACAAGCAGAGCCTTCAAACCCTCTCCTGGTCGACGCCAGCAGTCAGCCTCAACCCGGCGCTGTACCACATCCGACGCACTGGAGCATAATGCAGCGCCACCCCGACTCACTGGGGAACCTTCGCAGACAGTTCCGACTCACCGCGAACTATGCGACACCTGGTTCCGACTCACTGGAACCCCAACTGGCCCTGGCAAGCATCGCAAGATACAAGACTGAGCCCCCTATCGACCTCCGGTCTCCGGGGGGGAGTGATGTAGCGGTATCAACATCGCCACATGCGAGCTACACGTTATACTGACGTCACGCAAATCCTGCATCGCGCAAGCAGAGTTCAAGCAGAGTTTACCGCGCGACTAGCATATATACAACGTCCCGAAATCAACCGTCGGGCAGTTGCCCACCAGACACAACACCCGTCTGGTCGGAGGATCCTCCCTTTTTCAAAGAGTATGAGTGAACTTTACACCCTGTTCCTCATACCTCTATACGACGAGCTGTACTTTTGTGTCGCGTCCGATTCGCGTCGCATATCGCGCCTGTTTGTAACCTTTATTGAGTTAGTAAGAACATTTAATTCACGATACGACCGGTTTATGACCTCAAAGGCGTGATGAAAGTTGATATTTTTTTTTTGTTCAGTGACAAAAAAAGTCTTTCGTAAATTATTTTGTAAAGTTTTTTGGAGTGGCCACATCTTTGGTCAATATGAAAAGCAGATCTCTGAAAGTGACTAAGGCAAACTGATTGCTTCTTGGCCACAACCTACGCGCTCAAGCGACAGGCGTCTTGCGACCGCGGCTGCGGAGAAAACACATGAAAGACGTTGCTTAGAGCGTGTCACGTCACGAGTCACCGCAACACAACTTGCGGAGCGATGGTTTGGCGCGTATGAATACTCGCGCGACGGAAACAGATAAGGAATGATTTGGCGCGCTAGCGAATCAAATATACTAGCTAACAGCATGACCGCCACGACTACAGAGCAATTGCAACCGGTAAACGTGGTCTGACAACTCACCGTCGCCACTGATGACAGGTCATGGTATGGCATGAAATCAAGCGAGTATGTCGCTTGACGCAATTCGCGTCGCAAGTTGCATCGCTCGAGGTCGGGAACTTTAGATCGAAAGGATAGTTTATGTGTGATGGTTTAAATAACAAATCGATCCTGATGAACCGCACCTCAAAGCGTAGCATGCCTCGACAGATAAGATGATTACGTGTCGCACACGAAAATGGACTTCACGGTCTGGAACTCCAAGGATTCTATGCGGCTGGTAAAAGCAACCCAAAAGCACGCAACCGAATAGTGAATAGTCCGGTACCCGGAATAAAGGATTTTTTAACTGGTCCTACACGTACGACGAATAAAATAGGGTATTACACTAGAGAAAAGGCTAAAACTTCCGCTAAGAGAGCAAATAAGCGAAAGTACATACCAAATTCGAAGATTGTCTTATTCATCATTTGTGCAGAACTCAACAATATAACTTGGTTGATTGCAGATAACAGAACTTATTTACTTGAAACTTGATTAGGTATTAAGATAAAGTATATGCAACAAAATTTACTTGGCTCAATTTTAAATTAAAACTAGAAGATTTATAAAACCCGACTGGATTCAATTCATATTTTTCAGTCACTGAAAGTACATATATAATTTATAACGAGTTGGCGTGAATGTGCTGATTGTGTACCATCATCTGCCTGAACTTTGTCAATTATGTTGGGGTCAGCTTCCAGTCCTACCGTATGCACTTTGATACCAGTATTTTACATGAAGCGACTGCCTATCTGATCTCCACAACCCATATTCCATGGTGAGAGTGATTGTCAGACTTTCGGGCTAACGACTACTCGTACCGACTGCCAAATCTAAAGTACATATATCTTTTATGGGGTACTGTGTTAAATGTTGCAACAAAATACCTTGTGATATATTGCAATTAAATGAAAGAAAATTTAAAACTCATATTAAAAGTACACTTTGTAAACAAGCATATTACAAATTAGAGGATTATATCCTAGATAAGAATGCTTGGAAACATGCTGCTCCTGCTCCATAGGACAATCTAGAGTCTAGACAAAATCAAACTGGTTGCTAATTTAATTGTATAATTTATATTTTTTATGACATTGTTTTTTACATTATGTAACTACTTTAACTCACACACAAAATTACTTGTGAAATTTTGGAAAAATCATTTACTTTTCAACATTTGTAAATATGTGAGCACCATATATCTATCTCATAATTAATTTACCTGTCATGCGTTATATTTAATTATTTTTACCTATTGTGGTATAGTAATTTTATTCTAGGGGCATCGTCTTCACATATAATTAATGTATACATAATATTGTAAAACATTTTTAAAAGAGTAACGGTGGAGTTTCTTGCCCATTCTTCTCCATACGAAACTACCTTTTGGAAGGGGCAACTAGAATCAATTCAATTATTTTGTAAATTTTGACGTTAAAAAGTGCCTTTTATGTGGCTATTTGAAATAAATGATTTGACTTTTTTTTTTGACTGAAATGTCTTTGTTACGCCTTAATTAAATTCTGAAAATTAAAAAAATATTTAGAATTAAAAAATTGATGACTAGTTATACGAACCAGAAAAAATTGGTTGAAACTGCAAAGGTCACGCTGAAACTTGTATTACGACAACTGCGGCGCCACATTTGAAAGGCCATACATTTCAAGCCCCCCTAAATCTGCGCGCAAGCACGCACAGGACACATTTGTAGCGTGTACAGTTTGTGGCGAGACGTCAGCCGCGCTACACAATATCAAGATCAAACACGTTCGTATTTTATGGAGCGGTGTTTTAAAACATTTAATTTTACGTTGAGTTTATTGCAGAGGTTGAAAAATACCCTATACTATACAACCATGTATGTACTATGAGACATTCGAGGATATAATTATATGATTTTTATCTTCGTCGAACCTTTTGCGAAATTTTGTAATTACCATCAATTGTACTCGTAGTATCTTGATTTAACGCGTGAACCGAGTAACGTCTTTTTTTCTCATATTAATGAGAAAAAAAAGCAATTGTTGCAATCATGCTACATTAAGAAATCTGTATCGTCAGACGATGATGCCGAAGCTGCGTCACAACTGTGCGCCGATGTGCGTGTACACGATACATTTTCTCCGAGCTAAAATGTAGCGTAGTAATTGTGGCGACTTAAATGTAGGGTGCGTGTAGCGTGTGGCCCCGGTGTACGGCCTCACTTAGTCTTAAAAGTATGCTATGTTTCTTATTATGGCCCAATTTATTTCTTAGTTTTTTGGCCATCTTTGGGAAGAAAGAAAGGTAAATGCATTTAATGGCATTTTAACAATGAAAAAACAACATAAAACTATAAAAAACAGAAAAAATAATATTATTCCAAAGGAGCCCCAGCTCAGCATAATATCAAATGACACACATTGTATACCACCTGACGCTGATGTTCAGCTGCAACCCACTTTCAGCTGGAGCCTAGGCACCACGATCTTTAGAAAAAAAAATACCTCAATTTTCCTCCAGGTCTCACTACACGCGATTATAAGATTTCCTTGAAACGGACGCCACAAAGAAAATAATAAATGACGGTTCCAGCATTTTTTTTTTGCCTACGGGTTTAATACACAGCAACTTCAAAGAAATGCTGGATGTGACCCCTGGCGAAATACTGCAGGCAACGCGATTTTAGACTTCCTTATTACTTTCAACAATCTATTTGATGTTTTTACAGGGGTCAATTGCCAAAGAATAGAATAGAATAGAATAGAATAGAATACTCTCTATGATGTGCACCATGCAAATTACATAATCATAATACAAATGAAAAAAAAATACATAGGGTGACCCAATGGGCACTCATATCGCTAAAAGTGATCTTGTAATACCACCTTTGGATAGATTTAAAGAGAGAAAGAGAGACAATACTGCAGGTAGTTTGTGGTTTACCAGTTACATCTTTATAGATATATGATTTTACTGAACGTCTGTTTGTCACTGAACTCTTCCTAAACGGCTGGACCGATTTTGATGTATTTTTTTTGTGTTTGTGTGTCCTTGGATGGTTTAGATTCACGATTGGACCCGTTTGGTGGTGCTGCGATTAGAAAAAGAACAACGTCCAATAAATAAATAAACTAAATAAATACCTTTTATAGAAAGTGTACATTATATTTTTTATGTTTTGTCAGTCATGGAAACTAGTACTGAATCGAGTGTTGGTTCTTAGACTTCGCGACCTTTAATTTCTCCTAAATCTTTGATATAAAAACCTGTTTCGAATTTCTTTGTTTAGGGTTTCTGTCCAAAACAGTGTCACGGAGACCCTTTTACTAAGCCTACGGCGTCTGTCCGTCCATCTGTCTGTTCAAATTTCCTACCTTAATGTTCTTCTTCACCGTAAAAAGCGAGGCTCAAACAAAGAAGATCAACAATACCATGTCTTTTGATTACATAAACAAAGGTGGGAGTGCTTTTCAATATAAACTAATATTATAAAGATTTGGTATTTTTGAGTTTGTATGTAGAGTTAATCTTCGGAACTACTACTAATCCGATTCAGAAAATTGTTTCATAGTATTGCCAAGTGTCATGTATGTAAAAACAAGAAATTTTTGTGTGGCCTTATTATTGGCAACTCCCAATAAAAAAACCACTTCCATAAACCATGATCCCTGTCCAATATTTACAATAAATAAATGTTACAACAGTTAAAGCGTACATCCCAGTGATTTCTCTCTTCTATTCCACTGGTTACATCTTTGTACTGACTTTTTGTGATGCTCACATTTGGCAAAGAATTAGTACAAACATGTCGGATTATACAAAAATATATTTGAATAGCTTTGTGGTCCCTGACTCACAGCGGTGGCCCAGTGGTAACGGCCGCGACTTGCAAGAACCAAAACGGGCACTTTATGTAAATTATTTCATCATAATTTCTCACAAAACGGTGAAGGAAAATATCATGAGGAAACCGGCATATCCTAGAACCAGCTAAATAAGATTACATCATAAAATCCACCAGTTTGAAATGATTACCTTGTTTCTGTAAAATATGGTAATCTACGCTTTGAATAACATCGTGTGTGGATAAAACACAGCCATCTAAATTACCGTACATTACTGTAATAATTTCGCCAGCATTCAGAGGGTGAGATATGTAAGGTGCGGAGAAGATTAACGTTAAGGTTATAATATATCTTCTGAAAAGATGGGAAGTTGCATGGATGATACTTTCTCCTAATTAGTTCCATATAGCTAAACACTGGTACACATTTTACGTCTGAGAAGCTTTGCTAGTTAATTAAATTTTACCTACATATTATATATATTATAATATACAGCATGTATCAGAAAGGTGGGGTCATATTTAAGGGTCTGGTACAGACCATCAAACTGATCGACTTTCTCCATGCTTATGGAACAAATATCGTAATATAATAATAGTAGATTGTTGTACAAGGGGCTAAAATGACCCATTATATACTAGGCAGTTTTACTCCCGAGCTTGAGATTGGTTGTAAATAGAAATCAAGTTATAATGGATTTTTAGCGTCGTGTGTTACACTCTACTTTTCACTACGACTGCGAGAAAATAAAATAATTCAATACAATATTAGATAGTTTAGGTTTTTTTTAATATCTTCTGTTGCCGCAACACAATGCACCATTCTATCGAATAGAGATCGCCGCTTTTAGTTCCATTTTCAAAAATAAAATGTTCTTTTTTATGAAACAGTAATAAGTAGAGTCCTTGTTCATGATTATTTTACTTTTGAATAAAGACTTTTCGTTTTTGTGTGGGTCCGTTGGTAACAGACAAAAATAAAAAATACTTTTTCCCGTAAAGGAAAACATGCTATTTTATCCCCGCTCTGGTACGCTACAAAGACGAACTTTTTGAGCAAGAGGAGTGAAAAAATAATTAGACGTCCCTTAAATTTGGGTCAGTAGGTATTGAAGCTTTTTATGGGACAGTAGCAAATCTTTTCGCGATTATGATGTTGGTATCATGGAGAAAGTTGTGCAGTTTGATGACCACATCTTTTTTATACATGCATATGTATTTTTGTAACAGTCATGATAATTTTTTGTATATTTTTTTTATTTACATACACCTACTCTGGGAACACCCAAATACTCCGAAATATTTATTCCGAATATAGATGTTCCGATTTTCAAAAGTCCGAATTTCATAATACCTAAGAATTATAATGTCTATTATTAAAAATCACGAAATTTATTTTATCGAAAGTCGTAAATGCGATTTATTTATTTTTCGATTTTCATACGTTCGAAGAATCAAATGCTCGATGCGTTCGCGGTCCGAAAAACGACATTCCGATTTTCAATACTTCGAATAAACTGCTAAAATTAGGATTCTGATTCAATTAGTATAATATTCAGAAATTCAAAATCTGTAACGTTTAAACGAAGATAATTATTAATTATAGTTGTGATGAATAGCAGCTTTTGGTTGTTACACTCAGAATGCTAAAGAGATCGATTTAATGCAGAAATCAAATGAAATCAGGATCGTTGACGACCCTGATCGATCTGATAGACCCTAGATCGAACAAATTAAGCAGGCGTTAATAAAGCTGTCATCCCACCCTATGCTAGGTTTTGACACTATTGACAGCTCACTCCAAGCTCACTTTACTAAGGTATTCGTGGTAAGATTCTTACAGAATAGACCAACAGTTCCTTGATTTAAGAAAATCCCAACAAAGATATATTGTTGTTCCCTTTTCTCTGAAATATTTTATATGAAAAATATTACTGAAACGAAATGGAAATGTAATTAGGAGCAGTAATGGGACTGGGAATGTAGTGCGATAACTCCATTAGTTAGTATTATACATCATTTTGTGTTACATGTTATAATATTACCTAATCACATTTATGTTTGGTATAATATAATATTGAGAATCAAAAATACGGCTCATTTTTGCACGCCTCATAAGCGAAGCGCGTGAGGCAGTGCTCTACTCTCGCCTTACAAAGAACAAGTAGGTAATTCCATGGTCTAAAAAAATAAGGTCTGGCATTCCGGGAGTGACACATGCTTACGTCACTATCCAGTTGCCACTTTATTGCAAAAACACGAATTATGGAAATATTTACAGTCACCATTCTGTTAAAATATATATATATAAACCATTTAAATTGTCGTTTCATTTTTCTAATCAAACGAAACAATTCAATTTAAACATAATTATACCAACGTAATTGTTAGTTAAAACCTCTTTGTTTTATCGGATTCGCACAGGTAATAAAGGCGTTATTATTACACACTACTGGTAACACAGCGGTGATGACGTAGGCTTGTGTCACCCCCGTGGCCGGAATACTATACCTGGCGAAGTATATTATTATACCATGGGTAATTCCTTGAGCTAAAAATGTCTCTATTTACTTCATATCGCACTTGTAGAATAATATTCACACACAAACGTCAAGAAAAAACACTAGTTTCAAAATAAATTTTGCTATTTAAAATAATGAAAAACTGTGTTAAAAAATTATTCTGTGGACGTCCGTGTGTCTGTATGTATGAATCCAGGCGTGGCGAGGTCACGATAACTCCCGAAAAACTTAGCTAATCGAGTACATTTCTTTTTTAAGCGCTTCAGTATTATCGAAAACTAAGTTCTTTCGAAAATCACGGCTAATTCAATGTAGATTAATTGTAGTTAATATGTGGAGTTTATGAGGCGTGCACTTTAGGATTTTCCTTTTTTTTATATCTAGCTACGTATTATAAATCTTAAATTCATGGACAGAAAACGCGCAGCTCACACAGCTGAGTCTAGGAGAATAACCTTTTACATCAGAGTTCCATAATTAACGAAGGTGAGCACTAAAAGAGTTTTGAAAATTTCTATGGTGAAACCTCAGCTGTAGCCCGCCAAATTCAAATTTTCTTTGGTTTTTTGCAAATTGCAGCTCTGTTTTAAGGCGTATGTTTAACAAAAAGCGATTCTCGACTATAGGAATGATATATTTACTTATCTTCGAAATATTCTGAAAAATTCATAATTGGAACAAATTTCCAAAGTTTGACGATTGATATGCAATAGATGATTATTATTCAGTAAATATATCATTCCTACAGTCGCGAATTGCATTTTGATCAACATACGACGTAAAACAGAGCTGCAATTTGCAAAAAACCAAAGAAAATTTGAATTTGGCGGGCTACAGCGAGGGATCCCCCTTAATAACGAAAATTACCATTACCCAACCGACTTCTACTCATACTCCTTAACTTTGTACGCGATGCGATTATGGAATTCACATCCGCTTGACACTAAGGACTGCAAAAGTGTTGCAGTTTTTAAACGAAGAATAAAAGAACACTATCTTTCCACTACGTCATAGTTGCGTATATATTTAATAATTTAAATACATTAAAATTATTAATATTCTATTGATATTTATTTTAGAAGTATGTATTTATGTAAGTATATTCTCATTTTTTTTTCTTTTATTAAGTGAATTGTTTTTGATTTTATGTATTTTATTTTCTTTTTTACTCTTACACACGCTGTCTACATCTCTTCATCTACTTTCCTATCGCAGGTATCCTTGAAGAGATTTATTTAAAAATAGGCATCATCTTCGTACCTATTCTTCTGTTCTTTTCTTTTTGTCCATTTATATGTGTGTGTACATACATAAATGGTTAAATAAATAAATAAAGAAGAATTATTGAAAAATCATTTAAGTTTCACCTAGTGATAGTAAAAACGGGCATAAGTGTACAAGTTGATAAAAAATAAAGGTTCTGCCCCGGAATTTGGATAACATTCAGTGTATTTTTTAATACACGGAACAGGTGTAATACTCGTATAAGCCAAGAAATCGTACCGGCGCCGCACGTTAAAACCTTTCGTTTCCAGAATACTGATCAGACACCTACATGGCTTCTTTTATATGCAAACATGTGTAGGATTGGAACTCCTTTTTAAGGCGCCTATACAGCGTGTGTCAGAATTGTGTGGTAATATTTAAGGGGTCGGTACAGATCATCAGACTGAACAAATTTTTGTATGGGACCAACATCGCAATCACGGAAAATTTATCAGCTGTCCCCATACATTTCGATCGAGGTTAAAGGTCAAGTGGGTATTGAAGTTTTTTATGGGACAGCTGGTTATTTATTCACGATTACTATGTTGATTCCATGGAATACGTTGTGTAGTTTGATGGTCTGTACCGCACCCTTAAATATATGTATACATTAATTTTCGATTATGAACTTAAAAGTAGAGCTATAACTTGCATAATAAAAGTACTTCCTAGTAGTAGTAGTCGATGCCTCGGTCGGGAAAAATGTTATTGGGTTTTTTCGTTAGTAGAATAACAGCTCAGAGACTGGATTTTATGCGTGGTTAAAGGCAATATTTTCACCCCCTGGGACGAACGTACTCGTAACTCGTGAAATGTGGGTGTACCATACACCTTTGCTAAACCGTTCTAGGAATGCAGGCGTTAAGTTATCTTGTTATTTGGACGAGGCCGGCAAATAAAAATTATTCCCAATTGAGCATCAAAGGCGCATATGCGACTCCTAGTCAGTTTTATGATTGAAACAATTGTGTCATTCACAGTTTTTCTTCTAACATCCATATTGTCGATAATTTGTGGCAAGCATACTTTACCATTTTCATCGTATAATTTTTATGCAATTTTCTGAAAAGAAACTTAAAACACTTCAGCAAAAAAAGAAAAACATCCTCTATAATTTTAAGTCAATTTTCACCCTTAATTGGGATGCGGCTTCTATCGGCAGCCGTTTTAAAAGCTATAATGACCTCCACTGGCGGGAAAACTTCGACTTTTTTAGAGATCCCTATTTAGTCATTTTATTCGGGATTTTTTAAATTCAATCAAATCGAAAAAGAAAGAAAAAGAAAGAAAGAATAAAGTTTATTTGGGCACAGTACGTGAAACACAAAACACAAATAATAATAAAAAAAAAAAAAAAAAAAGTGATAACAGTGTGTGCCTCACGGCTGTGCCAAAAAGGTTCAAAAGAGTGTTAAAATAATCAGATTATCAGCATAATCAGCCTATAATGTGCTCACTGCTGGGACACAGGCCCCTCTCTGTCAGAGGGAGTGCGCCATAAGCCATTACGCGGGTTATGTGCGGGTTGGCGGATGTCACATTTCTTCGAATTATTGATTCAAGGACATGCCAGTTTCCTCACGATGTTTTTCTTCACCGTTTTGTGAGCAATGATTATGAAATAAATTGCACTAGAGCTTGCTCGCCTCATACAGGTTGTCTCAAACATAGTGGTGATGCAGTGGTGGTTAAATAATGTTCTACTCAAAGTAAAGTGTCTGTTTGAGTTCGAACCCACGACCTATAACTCATAATTTGCATCCGCTCAGCCGTTATCACTAGGCTACCACTGCTCGTGATTATCCGATAGAACCGAAATGGGACTAGGTGACTAGATATCATTACAAAATGTTAGGCAGGTTCTAAAAATGATTAACAAGTTTATGATTTCATTTCGTTCACCCTGTTTTTTTCTTTACATATATAATTATGAATAAGCCCACTAGTCGTTCATCAAGCTTTTAGCCGACTAGTCACCGACTAGTTACTAACTATAAATATGGCCGGATAACCTGTGACGGGTAGGAAATATCTGCCAGCCAAACTGTGAGCACTGGTACCCCGAGACAGCACGGCGGGGTCACGGCTAGCCACGAAGGAAATGGTAAGATGAACTGGACAGATTCCGCCAAAATTGGTAGGAGAAAGCAGGGACTCGCTAAAGATGGTAGGACTGGAATCCCCCCAGGAGTGGGTTAGAGGTGGCTAGCAAAAGAAAATTCAATAACCATGAAGATTTTTTATTGGTACTACAGAGAGGCTATCTGAAGAAATGTCATAGAAAAACAGAAGGTGATCCCATGTCTCAGTAAAGCAATCTAGAGTAGTACAGCAAAATTTCATAATTGCTGAGTTTGGCAAGTAACACCTTAACCAACACCAACCTTTGATAACCAACCGTCAGATAGTTTGACGCATCTAAGGATTTTTTTTTATTTTATAAACACTGGGTAAATTACAAAATACTAATGAAAATACACCGTAGTGCAATACAGTCGTTATAGCACTACGAGATTCGCGATACCACAATATGCAATATTTATTTTAGCACACAAAGCGACCGGTCATGTGGGGCTTAAGACACGAGACTTAGAAAATAATAAAATACTCTTTATTAAGTACACCACGGAACAGATAAATATATCGCACTGATAATACAATATTGTTGTAACTCAAAATGTGACTTTTTTTCAGAATCGACGAAAAAATGATTATTCACTTCATTATTTCTTTTAATAAGATGTTATCGCAAATTTTACATGTTTTGAATTACAACAGTATTGTGTTATCAGTGCGATATTTTCCGTGATGTACCAACACCATACGAATTACAGAAATAGAACTAGACTAAGTACCTGTTTTTAAACTATATAATCTATTAACTTTTGCATGCCTATATATACTAGAAATAGCCATTTTTGTTAAAACAAATGATCACTTATTCCCGACTTTGAAAAATACTAGAACTAGGACTACAAGTTTAAGGACTCAATACGAAGACAAGTTATGCAGAAGTGGATATAAAACTGCGTTATTGAGAAATAGTGTTATGTGCATGGCTCCTCTTATCTATAACCATGTACCAAAATTGATTAAAGAGCAACCTTTAAGCAGATTTAAAAGTACTTTAAAAAATTACTAATTCAAAAATGCTATTAATCCGTATCAGATTTTTTAAAGGACAAGACTGTTTAATTAACAATGTTCATCATATTATGTAATTAATTACCTTTAAGTAAATAGAATAATTGTTAGTATAAGTTAATAAACATCTTTTGCATGCCATGAGGCAGAATGTATGGCTTCGAAAATATTGTAACACCAAATTGTATATACCTACATTCTATGCAAATAAATAAATCTAATCTAATCTAATCTAAGAGACGATAGACTACAAACATATAACATAACATAACATCACGCCAGTATTCCCCGAAGGGTTAGGCAGAGGTGTACCTATAGCACACCCACATTTTGCCAGTTATGTTTAAGTCCCATGTAATAGGGGGCGAGCCTATTGCCATCAACCGGGCACAAATCCAGACTCCGGGCTGCTACTGAGAAATTCCAGATGGAAAAACCCAATAACACTTTGCCCAACCTGGGAATCGAACCCAAGACCTTATGCTCAGCAGTAGCGCTTGCGACCACTAGACCAACGAGGCAGGCAACGATAGACTAGTGGGTTATTAAGGCCCTCTTTTGTAGTGCGCTGTGTCTTGTAGTGCGTATCGGTGGGGACAGGCAGGCGCGGTGGCGGTGCGAGCGCTTGAACTGCTAGATTTTGTATTAGATATAATTATATAAAAAAAAAAATAAGGATATTATAAAATGTGTTCTCAACAACAATAATAACTTATCTTTTGATATAACTTTCACATGATTTCATGATGGAATCTCTTCATGGTACACGTTTTAAATAGCGATTTATTGTCATCAGCGTTTTTTTTGTATCGAGCCAATTATTATAATTCACGTTTCTGTCTTCACACAGTGCTTGGCCGCAATGTTCAATTTTACATATATTTTTTTGTTTGTGCTACGTTTACTTTTTACACGACTGCCCAAAAAGGAGTGTTATGTTTTCAGGGTTCATGTATGTTTGTGAGTTTCTTTATTCCACCATAACATCTATACGGCTTAACCGATATCAATGTATGTGGTATCATTAGAAACGTTGCGTTATCCCGGCTAACATAGGATGGGGAAAATTAAAAAAAATACATATCGAGGGTGTCATGGTTCATGAAAAAAAAACGGAATATTTTGATGTGAAACATCTATAGCCGATTGTTGGCGTGGCGACGCATGCCGTGGCGACGCGCGTATTAAACCGCCATCGCGCCATTCAGACCGCCTGAAGTCGGGGGACTTGTAAAGAACTGTTCCAAGAAGCCATTCCCCGACTGCAGTGAAAATATTGGTTTTCAGTTTTCCACGTTTGGGCACAATGGCGGTTTAATTGCACAATAAATATTATAAAATATTTAGTACTTACCTTGTGCCCATTCAACACTAAAATCATTTAGCTTGTGTTTAATATTTTAGTTCAATTTTTTAATTCTCGTTTTGACAAGGCAGGCGTGTTCTTTAATTTTTTAAATTAGGTATTTATTTTTTTGGGTAGATTTACAGAGGTGTAAGTAAGTTAAAACGTACTGCAACCTCGGCTTAAATGTCTTTGAGAATTACCCAGCAATGGCTGGAGATTCAATGTAGAGGTCCGTCTCTATGAATGTTCTTTGAAAGGTTTTAAGACCAACTATGTATGTTTTGCTTAGAAGATTTATGATGCACGGTAACACCTTACGGTACGGAACCTTGATACTACTCATTTTAATTGAACTCTTTTGAAATTGTAATGCTAATGTACCTTCAAAAGAAAACCGACTGAACCGAGGAGTTTGCATCGAAAAATTGAGACGACGTTTTTTTTTATATTTCCATGAAGCAGTTTTTAGGTTTGATAACTTTGCGAATGTAGTTTGACTCTGTGTTTTTTCCTTTGAATAGACTTTCTTTAATTCTTAATTAACATTATTGGTTTATTCGAGACTAGTTTCTGCCCGCGACTTCGTTCGCGTGGAAGTCGTAAGACACCAGAATATACTAAAATAACAGCCACATTTATAAAAAAACTTCCTTGTATACCTACTACGTTTTTGCAGCGTGACCTCTGTGGTTTCAACCTATTACACTCTATCCACTAGGTTATTCACTTTCTTTCTTTTTTAGCCTTCGAACGTAGCTGTTCCAGATTACTAAGAGTTAACTTTAAAATGCATAGTATAATAAATGTATAAGCTACCTTCTCTTATTGAATTATCTTATTTATCACTTCTTACAGACATTATAACACCGTAAATGTATCAGGTTTTACAAATATATATATACATCAGTAGTTACATCTATCGTACTAAGTGATGGCATCAAATGTATTCGCTTCAAATTAATAAATCAAAAATAATCATTTATATAATATATAAAAATCTTGCATCCACCCAAATATCAATGATAGTAGATTATGCTCCAAGGGGATAAAGCAGTGTCTTATGTCACGGGCGCCGCCGTATTGAATCCCGAGCGTAACGAAGAATTAGCGAAGCGGGGAAATTTTGAGTTAACTCCCGAGCAAAGCGAGTCCGAATTAAGGCAAGAATCATGAGTGCAGCGAGGGATTTAAGCTCGCCCAAGACGAAGTTACGTTTATCTCAAGGAGGATACTCTACTTTTCACACAATTTACGAGACAATAAAAAGCAATAGTGGGTACTAGAATCGAAGTATTTATTCAAATTAAAATTACAGTTACTAGAGCTATTTAAAACAATTAAAAGTTAAAGGTAATGTTGAAAGACAAAGTTATGTTTTTATTCGGTACATTTATTGAAGTAGAAGTAGAGTTTATTTGCGTACTGCTGTTGAGTAAAGTTTCAGAAACTTGTGTCTGCTGAGGATCATTTTGGATTTTTTTAGTTGGTGGTGATGCTTTAGGCAGTGGGCTAGATGAATAGTGTATTGATGTGGATGGTTGCGGTGACAAAGGTGTCCAAGGATCAGTTATCGACGGTGTTATTAGTTTGATGTTGTCACCAATGCGGCAGCTTATTTTATCAATGTAGCCCTCCGCTACTACATAAGATTTCCATCCACCGTGTCTTTTAATCTTGGTCATGTCTGCTACTGAATCGTCTCTTTTTAGGGTAGCCGTAAGGCACACACTGTTGTTGTTAAACATTACTTTCACTTTTTATTTTGTTATTTGTATTTTGTGTTTCACGAACTGTGTCCAAATAAACTTTATTCTTTCTCTCTTTTCTGAATCCGCCAATGCAGTAGCCGATGTTCTCCTGAAACAATGGCCCAAGTAGAGCTTTATATTTGTCAACATCAGGTATTTCGCAATTTCTTTCGGTATGGTGCTGATTTTATTTTTGCCAATGACTTGCCTGGTGCACTTGCTATTACTAAAAGCTACGAAAAATTTGTTAGTGTTTATATTAGAGGAGCGCAGAGCTTGGTACTTTTCAAAAATTCTTACTTATTCTTCACAGACTACGAATGACCGTTCTTTCTTTGATTTTGTATCTAGAAAATTTACCAGCAACAAATCGGAATGTTTTTCGATATCTTCGATTTTAATGTTTAAGTGTTCATTTCCATGACATGCGCCATTCACTCAAACATTCACAAAAATAGACAGGTAGGTTTGTAAATAGGAAGGTAAGTTACGTACTTTAATATATACATATTAATTCTTATGTATTACAAGTTATACACTTTCCTAGATTTGATTTACATAATATAATTGTAATAATGGACACATAAACCTAACGAAGGTTTACAATAATATTGAACTTGGATAGAGCGTAGAAATCTCGATATTTTGGCTTGTTGAAACATTATGCAACGCTTCAGTAGATCACACACTAGCGATCGATGCATGAGCGGGTCGCTAGTAAGTATAAGCCGTAGTAGTATGCTGTTGCGAAGGCCTCGCTTTTATAGTGCCTCAGAAATGTTTGTACAGAATTGGACCGACGGATTCCATGAGGTTATTCGCAAAAAAAACTGCATCTCTACTAAGCAGAGTACGAGAATCTAGCAACAGCATCCTCAAAATAATAGGGGAGGATGTTACATCTCTAATTTTTTTTTAAATGGTGTGGACGTTGACAACTTAATTATTGTCGTCCTAGATCATCAACATCAGTCACTTAACTAATAATAGTTGTAAGTCATTATTGTAATTACTAACACTTTAGATCGTAGTTATCTGATTTAAAGAATTATTATTATTATAAGTAAGTATGTGGCTATTTTTGTTACAAAAAAAATCAAACATTAGGTAGGTAGGTACTTACTTTTGTGGCAAGAAAGCTGTGGTCAGGGGTTTCATTTAGAAACGTTTCCACATTTTGAGCTGTGAAAACCTTTGATTTCTTAGCACTCTTAGCACGATGTCCTTTCGTTTTCCTTTGTAAAAATGCCAGTAATTTGGTGTATGTATTAATTTTTATATTATGTTTAATGCTTATTGTTGATCTGAGCTACTTGACTTCTTTGTACATGATAAATGCTGGAATTTGACTAAAAGCACTGATTTAGATACAGATTTTTGACGCCTTATAACGTTTACTATTTGTAAAAATTGTCGCAGGCTTTCATGTATGATTCCTTTCACATTTCTGGGAGTAAATTATTGGCAATGCCAATGGCTTCAGATTTAATGTACTCAGGAGCCAACTCACTATAGTAACGTTTTTATTATTCGATATCTTCTGACATGGAACTTTTATCTGATGACGAGTCTTCGTCTAAATTATCGACGTTGTTTTTTTATGCTGAGATAGCTTTGACCTCACACAGGTCTTCTATTTTTACTTATTTATTGTTGTTTTTATGTCAAATTTGTTTATTTTAAATGCTTTTATTTATTTTTGCTTTGGATTTCCTGTGCGTGTTCCAAATATAATATTTTTCTTTCTTTTTTTTTTCTTTTTAAAGTTATTATGATCGGTTCTTGCTCTCTTTTACAGGGTGGTCCAAAAAGAGACGTCATAGTAAAAAAAATATTCCACATGTCCTGGGGTGTCCGAAAGTAGACCATGTATGTTCCACGATTCTTGATAGTATTGCGTTATATTTTTTTTTTTTAATTTCTTGAAATTTTTGTGGGACCGGTCGCTTTCAAAATATTATATCTTTATTTTTACACGGCTTTTTCACATATATTTTTTGGAATTTTCGTTGTTATGGAATAAGTATTCTGTCAGACATACAATAATCATCTTACTACCATTAGGTTAAGATATTATAAGAATTTTGATTGAAAAGGAGGAATTTACGTTCGCGTGATACAGAGTCAGAATTAATGATGTCAATCGTAAAACTGTTGTCAGAAGTACGAGTACTAAGTGCTCTCCAATTTATTCCGAGTTTTGTTTATTTTTATAAATAATATAATGTTTATTAGTACACTTAGAAAAACATACCCACGCACAATGGTCCGCATGAAGGACTAAGTGCGGAAACCATAACCCTAAAGAAGAAAAAGAAGAAGAAAACATACACAAGTACACAAGGTCACATTATAACAACCGTGTCTTCAGTGCTGAAAATACGATCAAAGTGTAGTTGAAACTGCATACCCTAGTGTGTTATTGTTAATTACACATGATATTGTCTAAAACATCTTAAAAAAGCAATCAAAACTTTCGAATTAACCAGTAAAAATTCACTTGCAAATTCGGCGCAAAGGCGCAAATTCATTTGAACTAGCAGTAAGACGAGAGGGGCTTGTGGCTTAATAATGACAGCCTAATAGCCAGATCGATGGTTAAGCTACGCTTGCCGCGACTGGTTCGTGGATGGGTGACTATCCAATAAACAATCGAGACCACTGCGTGCCTCGTAAAGCACGTTAAGTCGTTGGTCCAGGTTGTAATTCTTAGATCTTTGTCAAAGTCAAAGTCAAATAATTTATTTCAAATAGGCACATAAAAGGCACTTTTGATCGTCAATAATTTACAAAAAAAATAGAATTGATTCTACGAGTAGCCCCTTCCAAAAGGTAATTTCGTATGGATAAGAATGGCAAGAAACTCCACCGTTACTCTTTTAAAAATGTTTTACAATATTATGTATACATTAATTGATTAATGATAAATGAATGATAAATGATAAATGATTTTATTTCTGTAAGTAGGTTTGTACAAACACTTTTACACGTCAATCATAATATTTTTAAACTAGATGAGGTCGGCGTTTCCTATCTGACTACTCTGAGAAGAAAGGCCGAAACAAACTCAGAGGTCACAGTCTCTTTTAAAGTCCAGACATAATCTTGGTCAGATCATGTGAAGACCATGTAGATTGGTATCTGAAATGGTCTTTTGAGGAAAGAACCACACAGATTGAGTGGACCTGTCCAGTCAGTGCACGCATTTGTCAGTAATCGTGCAGCTCAACTCAGGAAGTCAGGAGCTCAACGATTCGACGAACAATACCAAAGAAAGGACATTTGGGTAGGCCACATAAATTACTCAATCTGCCAGATCATGATTAAAATTAACTGCGAAAAAAAAGCAATGACCCACATAATCCTCACATTAACAATAATTAAAATAACATAATACTTTACAAGTAAATACTCATGTGATTGTGTATATAAAATTCAACAATGTCAATGTGTATATAAAAAATCGGACATAATGTTTGAGAACCATGTAGATTGGTGTCTGAAATGGTCTTTTGAGGAAAGAACCACACAGATTAAGTGGACCTGTCCAGTCAGTGCACGCATTTGTCAGTAACCATGCAGCTCAACTCAGAACTTAAGGAGCTCAACGATTCGACGAAAAATACCAAAGAAAGGACATTTGGGTAGGCCGCATAAACTACTTAAACTGCCAGATCAAGAATATAACTGAAACAATGACCCACATAGTCCTCATATTCTCAATAATGAAAATAATATAATACTTTTTACAGTAAATATTCATGTCTAAAATAGCTAGCAAATTAAAATCAACATTCACCGTGTAAATTTATTGGAGCAGCTCAATCCCAAGCCTTTTTGTCCTCAATATAGTCTTTCACAGTATAATAGGCTTTCTGGCATAGTTTCCGTTTTATAAAAGATTTGAATTTATTATAGCTTAGATCTTGAATGTGGCTAGGAAGTTTATTATAAAAACGTATACATTGGCATCTAAACGAGCCACCTATTTTCTTGAGCCTGGTTGTAGGAACAATAAATTTGTGTTTAATTATATGTGAAGACGATGCACCTAGAAAAAAAATACTATACCACAATAGGTAAAAAAAATAATTAAATATAACGCAATGACAGGTTAATTAAATATGAGATAGATACATGGTGCTCACATATTTACAAATAATGAAAGTAAATGATTTTTCCAAAATTTCACAAGTAATAATTTAGTGTGTGAGTTAAAGTAGTTACATAATGTAAAAAACAATGTCATAAAAATTATAAATTATACAATTAAATTAGCAACCAGTTTGATTTTGTCTAGACTCTAGATTGTCCTATGGAGCAGGACCAGCATGTTTCCAAGCATTCTTATCTAGGATATAATCCTTTAATTTGTAATATGCTTGTTTACAAAGTGTAGTTACTTTTAATATGAGTTTAAAATTTTCTTTCATTTAATTGCATTATATCACAAGGTATTTTGTTGTATCATTTAACACAGTACCCCATAAAAGATATATGTACTTTAGATTTGGCAGTCGGTACGAGTAGTCGTTAGCCCGAAAGTCTGACAACCACTCTCACCATGGAATATGGGTTGTGGAGATCAGATAGGCAGTCGCTTCATGTAAAATACTGGTATCAAAGTGCATACGGTAAGACTGGAAGCTGACCCCAACATAATTGACAAAGTTCAGGCAGATGATGGTACACAATCAGCACATTCACGCCAACTCGTTATAAATTATATATTTTTGCTGTCGCCTTAAACCTTGGTAAGGCTTATCTTTATTCCGAGACATTAACTCATGCTTCGATAAAAATATGAGCATACGATGTAAGAGGAGGCACACGCTAAGGATTTAGGGATGATTTTGCCAACGTTAGACATCTTTTATCCGTGAAATAAAATTACCGTCTGTCAATTTTTGTAAGTATTGAAAATCTGCCTCATTGGTGTAGTGATCGCGAGAGCTACTACTGTACATGAGGTCCTGGGTTCGATGCCCAGGCCGGGCAGTGTTATTTGTTTTTCCATCTAGAATTTCTCAGCAGCAGCTCGGAGTCTGGATTTGTGCCCGGTTGAGCGCAATAGGCTTACCCCTGTTACATGGGACTTAAACCTAACTGGCGAAATTTGGGTGTACTATGGGTACTCCACTGACTAACCCTTCAGGGAATACAGTCGTAATATTATGTCGAAAAACTGTTAAAAAAAGACTTCGGATTACGAAAAGGGCTGTTGTGTCTGATTGTGACCAGGTCTTGGTACAGTCAGCCCTTAAACGATAATGATAAGTAGATTACACGCTTATTCATTCATCAGTGATGAAGCATTAGTTATTTACACAATTACGACTGAAATAATGATACCTAAAATGCAACAAGGATCTTTTAGCGCCTGAATGACATTGACAGAGTGGCGTTGTTGGTAAACATTTGTGAAATTGTCACAGAAATTGTATTGACCAAACAAAATAGCGGCGTTAGTTCTGTTTTTTGCCACGCGCCAAAAGATGCGTCTATCGTTGTAGATGCAAACATACACGGTAGGGGTAATTACATGTCGAAGATGCCTCACAGCGATGGCTCGCGATCCCAGTTTAGCTTGCTACCTCGATGTCACCTCCATATAAAACAAATACGATACTAAATACGGACCCACATGCCGAAGGATACTTCACTGCGATAAATACATCGCGAGCTGCTTGGGGTTTACCTCGTTGCCTAAATGAAAATAAATCGTATCTATTTCACTCTCGTACCATCACCCTAATTTGCAGCCTATTGCTAATCCATTGCTTCAAAGTTCGAAAAATTTGTCTGCTCAATAACGTAAACAACGCAATGAATGTTGTTAAACTGTCAAAATGAAACCCATTCCTACTGTTAGTGTGTTACGTAATTACTCCGCAGTTCCGTTCGATTGTTTACTCGTGAGAATTTAATTATGGATAAGGAGGTGCTAAGTGTTTTGCTTTTTAATATTTTGGCTTTGTGAGATAAGCGGGAGAAAAACCACCACAACAGACACCAAAACATAATATTTTTTAGCCAGAGAATGGAAGAAAGTTGCATCGGTATGCGATTTCTGAAGTAGGTGGAGTACAGCACAAACACGACTGAGCAATTGAACTTTCAGATGCGGCTGAACCAACGTGCACCACCATCCATGTAGAAATACCGAGTATTGACATCGAGGTAGCGACCGCGAGCGCGAGTATCTTCAGCATGTATTTATCCTAGGTTATGTGTCAATCACAGCAGTGATTGTGATAAAACTTATCGTCCAATAGATACCTTAGTTGACAAGTATTGAGAGCAAGGGGTAATCGCGTAACACACATAAAATGGCAATCGATCACAATGAAATTTTGACAGTTTCACGTTCCCAAGTTCACTGCGTTATTTAAATGTTGTTCAGCAGACAAAAAGAATCCAATCTTATGAAACAATGGATTAGGAAAATTCCTAAGATAGTTTTCTTTTTTTTTTTATTATTTTGTGGTAATCCACAGGGACTTTCCTTCAAAACCCTCGGATTCTGTTTCAAAGTATGTTACGCATGGTACAGGTCTACACTACGTCCGCCGCCCCCTATCATATAAGACCCGAGGCGGTGGCGCGTAATGTTCCACGTGCGCCCCTCTTAGACGTCGCAGGTGGAGTCAGTCGCGATGTGGGCTGCCGACCAGTCAGGGGCTGCGTTGAAGACTGCTTAAGTGCCCCCGTAGCCCCCGGTGCAAGTGTGCAAGGGAACACGGGGTGGTTTTAGTCAGTAGAACTCTGACAGACCCCACCGTCAATTAGTTGAGTCGTCAAAACAAGTGACATATTATTCAATTTTTCGGACGGGCAAAAACACACCGGGTTTAGGGACAACTGTCAAACTGTATTGTCATTTATTCTTAGTTCGGGCTCCAGACTAATCCTATGTCCGTAAGTGATACAGAGTAGGCTCAGCCCGTAACTTCGGCTGAAACTACGGATTTCGTGCTTAGGGAGTAGACCTCCGGGCCACGGGAATCTGCTTGATGCAAAATGCACAGGACAAATCGATGCAACAACGTTTGGAGGAAGGTTATGTTCAGCAGTCTGAACGTCTGATAATGATGATAAGGAGAACGGTAGTTTAGAGACTATAAGTATAAAAATAAATTTGCATTCGTGTAGCAAAATCTTTAGTTCGTCCGATCTCTTATACAAAAATTCAGATCGGAGAAATGTCAGCACGTGCCCTAATCTCAGCAAACGCACACTTTTAGCGGTAGTTTCAACCCCATCTGATAAAAATAACATTTTTTCCTTTTTACTACTAACGAAAAAAAACGAGATTCCTTTTTTCAATCACATCAATTCAGTCCTTAAGGCGCACTTGCACGTTTAGTCGGTTTAAATGAACAAATATAGAGTTTGTAAATCTTAATAGGTACGCGTTTCACCACTAAAAAGTAACACCAGGTTAGTAAACCTGATATTTGTGTTTTTTTTAGTTGGGAACATTGCAGTTCAATCAATGAAACATTAAATAGAATTGCAATGTCTATGCCCTGATATGTAATCCGACCAAAAATGAATGAACGAACAATGAACGGAAATTGTGTACCCATCTCTTTTACACTACATTACGATACGCCATGGACCTAATATACAAACTGGACTGAGCTCTCGTACCAAAAAAACGAGCAGAGAGAGATAATGCATACCGAGGCTTTCATCTCTTTCTAATAGGGTGACCAAACATTTTTTTAACAGACAGGAAAGTTCGTTTTGAAAGAGATAATTTGTGTCCGGTTGATACTAAGTGATTTCAAATTATTGTTTTGTAGCGGTATCTACACCGCCACATGCGAGCTACACGCCACACTGACGTCACGCAAATCCTGCATCGCGCAAGCAGAGTTTACCGCGCGACTAGCATTTAGACAACGTCCCGACATCAACAGTCAGGCAGTTGCCCACCAGACACAACACCCGTCTGGTCGGAGGATCCTCCCTTTTCTATGGAGGTATGAGTGAGCTTTACACCCTGTTCCTCATACCTCTATAGTTTGTAACTTACTTAACTTCATTATAGGGAACTTCATTTCAATTTTTTTTTTGTAATAAATTATTAATCACTATTTGATGTTCAAATAGTGAAATAATAATTTATGAAAAAAAGAAAATTAAACCTTTAAAAACTATACATATCGGAAAAGACTTTTTCTCGAAAGCTGATTATTTGAAACTGACATTGTTGTATACAGTCCTCCTTATCGATTTCAATAACGGCGACCCTTTGAAATTATTATTTCCTAGCGTGTGCCTGTTGTATACTATGTCGGTGTTGAATCGTGCATGTACCCATGTTTTAAAAAAGAAGTTATGATACCTAGACTACAATATTGTTGAGGAGACACATTTCTTGTGTTAAATCATCAAATATGATCACGTATACGTGGTTTATGATGAAGTAGGCAAGCTATTTAAATGAAGTAAAGGGAAATAAAACTAAGTGTGTGTGACAAACATTTTTTTCAAATTCAAACTCGAAGTATTTATTTCAAATAAGTAAACCAATTACCAATAAACCAATATAAGAATCTGCCGGCTTGAAATGAAGGGTGCACACAACAGAATTTTTGTAGGTAATTGTTTGTGATTCGGGAAATTACATCCAACCATTTTTGCTTCATTTCTCCTTATGATGGAAAGCTGTAACCAACATAAAAATAATGCTATTTCAATCATGCGATACATAGGTGCAAATTGTATTTATTATACGCATTATATTAATAGT
Source organism: Griposia aprilina (assembly GCA_916610205.1). Taxonomy (NCBI): domain Eukaryota; kingdom Metazoa; phylum Arthropoda; class Insecta; order Lepidoptera; family Noctuidae; genus Griposia; species Griposia aprilina. The sequence goes on along the minus strand of OU744305.1, from coordinate 6,914,280 downwards.
TTTAATCAGAAATACACTAAAGCGTTGGTTTCTTCCGTCTACGAAACTTCTAGAGCATGGTCATACTACATATTGTAATTGAGCAAAATCTTTGTAATTCCTTACCAATGAATGAAATGTTATGATATGTGAAATGAAATGCAAAATATATTTATGAAATGTTTTGATACAACACTTTTCCACCATTTCCACCATAAAAATTACAAAAGAACCGTAGCTAAAAGTTTAAATGCGATGCGTCTTCACAAAATAACAGAAAAAGTCATTCGCATATCAGATTATAGTTACAAGAGTAATTTCATGATAACTACCAAACAATTATTATTTTGATTATTTTATTTAAATTAAATTATTTACTACTATGTACAGATTGTAAACCTTTATATAAAATTATTTAGAACTAATCTAAAACCTAAAAATATTTATACGTTACTTATTTACTTGCAGTTGGTGAAATTTTTTCTACCATCTATGACATTTTTATTTTCTGACAATTGAGAAAAAGGGACAAACAGCCTCTGCTCTGACTATCTCTCTCGGCTCGTTTTACCTCGGCTAAGATAGCATAACAAAAGTAAACCTAAAATGTATGTAGCAGTTGTGGTTCATTTTTGTATGATACGATTTTTAGAGAGCTCAGTCCAGTTTGTATATTAGGTCCATGGCTTTAGTTATTGTTCTGAGACGATACGTAATACTTTCCTGTCTTTGAATTTTATAGCATGAAATTTCATTTTAATCGTATTGTATGTGGTTTCCAGGGAGAATTAGTTTATTGATTGATGAAAACGTCAGATATGGAAAAATATGTTTTAATTTTTTTTTTTATAATTTGTATTTATTTTTATACGAGTTCACGAATATATTGCCTGTCGATATACTTAGTACCGCATTTTCACTTACTACAACGTCGAAAAATAAAAAATAGGTTATCAACGGTATCTTATACCGTCAATTTATTTTGACATTACTAACCAAGAGGAGCAACGTGTACTATAAAAATCAGAAAAACGTAACCACTTACGAGTTTAAAGTCGTAGCTTTGAAATGGATACTATTATGTCAATCTGTCCAAATAATCTATGTTTGTCTCATTTCTTCTATCGTCAAACTAATTACATTGGAATGAGACAATTCATTGTTATCGGAAAAACGGTCAGAGTTGCCAATGATCAACAGAACTTCCCCAGTATGAATTAACGTATTTATTAAATCAATTACTATTGACGTTAATTCATACTAAATACGTTAATTCATATATTATCTATTGAAAGCAATAGATTAAATATTTAAAGAAACTGACAAGGATTAGGTACATATAGGAAGAAGAAAAACAAATGCGTAAACGTAAATAATAAATTTCAAAACTATTAAGATCGTGTCAAATTACTTTTGTTTAAAATGGAATGATATTATTTCTATGTACAATCATTTATACAATATATGTATATGTACTGTACAATAAATATGTTCAAACCAAACAGACTATAATAATAATTTAGACTTCCAGGAACATACATTCGTCGTTCACTAAACTCCCAAGAGTCTCGCAAAATCAAAATCGTTTTTACTGGTAACACTGATGGTAAAAAGAATGTTTGATAAATTAATTTCGTGTCGTAATGTTTTTTGGATAATCTGAATAAAATTGAGCAAACTTATTTATAAAATGAAACACCAATTGCTTTATTGATCTTTTCAGACCGTGTCATACAAATATTAATTGCATACTTCACCATTTTGTAATTTTCTTAGCGCTAAGTTATCGCTCATTTGACGTCAAACCACAGAACATAAATACCCTAAAAGGAAGAACGTCAACTTCATACACTAAAAATGCTTACATAGAAGCACGCTAGCGCTGCCGTTTATGCCATCAGTAACTATTGATAACGCGGGAGATTTGAATGGTGTTTTTAATCTCCTTTTTTATATTTCGATACCGGAATTTCAATTGGCGTAAAAGACAATCAATTAAATGTGCCAATGTCACTTACGCCTTTTGAAATTCCGGTATCGATTAAGTGATAGAATTTTCGTTTCCTGTTTCTGCACATTTATAAAAAATAAAATAATATTGTGCAAAAACATCAAACAAAAATTCTTCTCCATATTATATTATTATTATTCTTCTTCTTAGTGATGCCAAGTAATACAAACTTCTTAAACATGTTTCAGGATATTTATTTTTGAAAATATAACGTAACGATTTTTTTGAGGCTCCCTCAATAAATCCTCGATTTCCTTCAAGGTTATACCGCATTTTGCGCACTTAACACTCACTTTTCCCACCATGGTGGAAAAACAACACAAAATTGTCAGTATTGCACGAAAAGAATCGAGTCTCTAACTCGTAACTTATGGGTTCGCAACACGAAAGCGTCAATTTCGCACAGAAGTCTCTAACTCGTTATTATTGAATTCACAACACAAAAAACGTCAATTTTGCACAGAATTCTGTATCTCGTAATATTCAAAAACCAAACCGGTAAAAACACAAAAACAGCCACTGAATACAGAGAAAAGAATTCGTCTCCCAGTGACAACTAGTAAAAGTTGCCATCAGGTAAAAATATAAGTCCGAGCATTTTCTTGTGATAATTAAATTTAAAATCTGTAATACTGTAGAAATCATGATATTCAAATTTTCAACATCTTGTTTTCTATAATACATTCAAATTACTTTTTAAAAAACTCGCTAAATGTCCATCATCTATATATTTCAAATAAAAAAAACTACCAAAACGGTAGGTAGGTATTCAATCGGGTATGTAAATTTATGAATCCAACTGAAGGCGATGGAAAATGGACTGTATGAATTAATGGTTGGTGAAATAAAATAAAACTAAAGCTTACCGTGATAGAAGGATTTTAGTGGATAATATAACATAAAATTGCAAACATAACCAAACCTTTTGACAGATACAAGAAGAGGCAAAAAAGAAAAGAATAACATTCAAATAAAAAATATAAAAGTCTTCCAAAAAGTTTATCATAGCCAAGGAGTTTGCAACACCAACTATCTCATTCTTTCGTACAGCGCTATCCTTTTTTTGCAAATCCTGCCATTGTTGGCATTGGTGGCTTAGAAAGCTGACTACCCCTGCGTCAAACTGACGACTGAAGGCAGATATGCCTGCGGACATAATATACGACGTAGTAACGCATCGGCACCGTACACTGCTGATCTAGTTACTAACACTAATCCAGAGTTTAGCGACTTAACTCTCCCATATCGGTGGGTTTAATATTTAAAAGTTTAACTCTAGGTTTACCTCTAACTCTTGGTGGCGCAAGATGAATAAAATTGTTTGATTAACCCTGAGTTAGCTATTAACTCTGAGTTATTTAGGATAACCCATGTACACGCAAGTGGGCCTTAGCATTATTTCCAACCAACCTATGCCGTTCAACAAATTGTGTCCATCTCACTCAAACTGGAAGAGTTGTTGAAAAATTTAAAATAATAAAAAAAACGTTTAATTTGCGGTAAACATAACGCAGAGAAAAAAATACAAACACAAAAAAAAGAACAAGTTAGAGGAAAATATGTATCACATCCACGCAAAACCGCAATCGCTCAGCTTAATGCTACGACGACCCTATGCGAGCGAAGCCCCAGCGCTGGTTCAGCGACGCCCATATTTCGCCAGTTATGTTTAAGTCCCATATAATCTCCAGCGAGCCTATTGCCATGAACCAGGTTCAAATCTAGACTCCGAACTGCTACTTTTTTTTTTTTTTTCGATAACACCATTACGTTTTACCCGACCTTGGAATCGGGCACAGGGTCTCATGTCCAGTAGTAGTGCTTGCGACCACTAGGCCCAACGCTGTCACAATCCAGTTGACAATGTACGCTTTTCAGCAGCATGTTCAGCATTTTGCTAAGCACGACCTGTCTCCGAACGGCTGGACCGATTTTGACGGGACTTTCACTAGATAGCGGATGTTATAAGGAGTAACATAGGCTACTTTTCTCCCGGTAGCACGTTCCTATATGATAATTTCCGACGTACACGCGGGCGAAGCCGCGGGCAGCAGCTAGTCTTACTTGTATTTGTTGATTGTTACAAAAGTAGATCATCATTTCATGTTTTGTTTGTTTGTTGTTTTCATTTGCCAGTGTCGCAACATACGTAGTATTTCTATGTAGTCTGCGGTCGCAATGTATTACGCAAATTGTATTTGTTTGTATTATTGTCTTTGGTTTCGATCTGCCCCTCAGAACAATAACTAAAGCATATTGTTCTGAGATGTGCCCTGACATCAAGTAGTGGACAACCTTGGAACCTAGACAAAAACTTTTCTGATAGCGTTAACGCCAGACGCTAACGTCAAAATGTATGGCAATGACATTACCTGTGGAAAGGACACGTAATTTCACGTGTTAAGCAAATGTCAACTCCATACAATTTGATTTTCCGTTGGCGTTAACGCTTACAGAAAACGGATTTTGTCTAGGCCCCCAGGTCAAACTTTTAACGTTTTGAATACGAGGCTTTTGGCATTTTATTAGTATATAATTTTTTTGTAATGTGCCTCTTGTTTGTGCACAAAAAACAAATTTAATTTCTTCTAAAAAATTTCTAACATGAGAATATATTATCATATTTATCATAGACGCCCCACATCCAAATTGGAAATACGCGCACGTTATACCTAACGATATCGTGGATGGAAATTTTAAAACGTCTTCATCATATTTTTGGAACGAAGTTCCTTATCGCGCGTTGTGAAAGGGGGCTAGACGGAAAAAATTCTTACGAAAAGTTGTCACGACACTTTTTGCTATAGTAAGCTATTGTAAGCTGTGCGGCGTCGCATGTTTCTCTGTCTGTCTCTCTCTCTCTTATAGAAAGCAAGCCAGATATTTTCATTTCTATTTCGCATTTTTTTTTTTTTTTGCCTTCGTTTTTTTTAAGAATTTGATATAAGAATTAACAATAATCCAGCAGAATCAACAACAAAATATAATACTACCATTGATGCAGTTTTTTCAAGACATTTAAATAAAATAGAATCCCAAACATATGTTTCCTACTTCAGTTACCACAAGCCAATTATTACGAAAATTGAGCCTACTGATTAAGTTTATATAACATTATATTTGTTAATAATAATAAAAATATTATTATAACTTAAAAAAAAAAAAAAATACAATTCCTTCACTAATTAATCGAAAGGAACTTCGTTCCATCCGGGTGTCCCTTGACACCTCTCAAGTTTTACATTTCTGTGGTTCGTGATGCCGTAAGCGCACATACTCGTAGACTATGTTGAGTTATAAATGTCAAGCAGGTGCAGGGAAGCAATGCGCTAGGCTAGGTTGAGTGGATTGATTAGGTCACGAAAACGTGTCGAGAAAAATACATATAGTCACTTATAATTCCAAGAAATATAATGTTAACTGTTAACAGGTTATAAAATTTATTGCCGCTTCATCTTTGTGTGTTTTTTACAAAGAGATTCAAACTCAAACTCAAAGCATTTATTTCAAATAAACCAATTACAGGCACTTTTGAATTGTCAAAGGGTCAGTCAGTCAGAAAAATGAAGCTAGTTGCCCATTCCAAAGCGTAGTAGGTACCTATGGAGAAGAACGGGCAAAAAACTCCATGGACACTCTTTTAAATCAATATATAGTTACAAAAAACAAATTGTTTACATCATTCATGTTCAAATTAAAAATGTGAGAACGATGTAGAAAGACGTACGATTTAAGATACTCTAGAGAGGCTATGTCATAGAAAAACTTGCCCACTAGGACAAATGTATCGGATTACGATTTTATGTCCCGTCTATTGTTGAGTAAATACACTCGAGAGCAATGAATCCGGGTCACTTAAAGAATCCTAAAAATCTCGGAAACTAAAAATGCTAGGTTAATGCAATAAATTGTATTTAATAGACAATGTAATACTCCTTAAATGAAGGTATTAAAACTTCTTAGTTATTGTAAAGTTATATCATAAAAAAAACAAATTTGAAAAAGGGCCACTTTCGAAGATGGAACTACGAAATTACAGCATTTGGTTTTGCTTTTGTTTGTAATCTGTCATTTATGTGGGTACATAAACCATGTTGATAGTGCTCTATATTCATTATTCAAGCTGAAATTATGTCGCTTACGCCTGAAGAATGCACCAGAATACTTACAATGCTGGAAACCGGCCGGAGTCAGCGCGATACAGCCAGGACTGTCGGTGTGTCGCTGTCAACAGTACAAAGAGTTCTCCGACGTTACGAAGAAACTGGTTCTAACCTACGCAGACCAGGAACGGGCAGATCCAGGTGTACCACAGCACGAGAAGACCGATACTTGGTGAATACCATGCTTCGAAATCGCTTTCTCACAGGAACTGAACTCACAAATCAGTTTCGACGCCTCGGAGGAAGTAACCCAAGTGCATGGACAGTAAGACGTCGGCTTGCTGAATCTAACTTAAAACCCCTTAGACCTGCAAACGGCCCTAAACTGGAGCGTGGGCATCGTATTTCAAGACTAAGATATGCCCAGAGCCACGTAAATTGGAGTATTGAAGATTGGTCAAAAGTTATGTTCTCCGACGAATCAAAATTTATGCTCTACAAGCACGATGGAAGACACAGAGTGTATCGAAGACCAGGGGAAAGATTCAAGCAAGCATGCATCGAAGAAAAAGTAGCCTACGGTGGTGGGTCTGTACTTGTGTGGGCCGGAATTTCTTCTGAAAGTCGCACAGAGCTGGTGATCATAGAAAACGGCTCTTTAACTAGCGTAAGATATGTGGAAGAAATCCTCAATGATCACGTTGGTCCATTTATGGTCAATTTAGGTGAGGATGCTATATTTATGCATGACAATGCCCGACCTCATACAGGTAGGATTGTGAATGACTACCTTCAAGAGATGAACATTACTCGTATGGAGTGGCCAGCGCGCAGCCCGGATATCAACCCGTTCGAGCATGCTTGGGACGAGCTAGGCAGATGCGTAAAACAACGAAACCCTCCCCCAATCACGCTTCGTGAGCTCAAAATTGCTCTCACAGAGGAATGGGAGAATATTCCCCAAAATCGTATAAGGAACTTGGTGTACAGCATGCCAAACCGCGTAAACGCAGTAATGGAAGCACGAGGAGGCAATACGAAGTATTAAAATTCAAGAAAATCGTAATAAAGTTCGAAAATTTCATGTTTCCTATTTTTGTTTTAAGGAGAGATCAGCAGTTTTTTTCTTTATGTAATTTTGTGTTAATAAAATGTATGGTGACTCATATTTTTTTTACTTTCATTTAAGGAGTATTACATTGTCTATTAAATACAATTTATTGCATTAACCTATCATTTTTAGTTTCCGAGATTTTTAACATTCTTTAAGTGACCCGGATTCATTGCTCTCGAGTGTAGTTTAATGTCTTTGGTTTTTGAAATAGAGCTATCTAGGGCGTTTCTGTGGAAATAACGTTCAGTTTAGTTAACTTCTGTTATGTAGTAAGCCAAAAGATGTCAGCACCATTTATCATATTACCATAGAAAAACTATTTTCCACATTATTTACATCAAAACATTATACCTAATTATAACCAATGGCCTCTAGTGCGTTTTGAAATACAAAAATTAAATAGCTATGTTTTTGTGCTACCACCTATATTTATTCTAACTGTAAAACTGGAAACAATTGCTCGTACGAAGTCTTACAGTTTGTGCTAGATGGCGCTTCATTCAATAACAAAAAGAGCGGACATAATCATTTTCAGATGTGGTTTTATTTGTTTTGTTACCCATTTATTATCGTTTAGTAATGATAAATCGTATGACGCTTCATCAAACTCTACTCTTTAATAACTTTCTGACCAATTTTGATTGTTTTGTTCTCATACATAACTAAGGAAATTTGCATACTTATGTAATTAATAACTGTGAAGTTATATTTCGAAGTCCTGGACATGTAATTGGTCATAATATGATGTATTCTGTATGTAGACAGACCATTCTACTTGTTAACGTGTTTCAAGGCATGAATGAGTGCTTCCCAAGTGTCCAGAGATTACGTTCTAACAAACAAACGTGTTTGCTTTAAAATAATAGTGTTCATCATTCAGCCAAAGAAGTCCCCTGGATAGACCCTTCACATGGTGGACCGATGACGTAGTTAAACTAGCGGAAATCATATGAATGCCAAAAGCACAGCACAGATCTATATGGTACAAATTATCCATAAGTTGTATTATATAGATCTGTGCGTGCTCGTATTTCCAATTTGGACGTGGACATTTATGATAATATCCTCATCTTAACTTCTTACCAAATTTTAGTCTCCAGGTCTCTTAGTTTCAATTCAAATTATCTGAATGAGTTATTTAAAGAAAAACACAAACTTTCCGATTATTTTCATATACGTATACATCTATAAAGACCGACACAAATCAGTCCGATTGCAATCGAATTTTTAATTCGTCTGAGCGCATCTATCACGGATTATATTTGGTAGCATATTTTAAGTTATTCAATCACAATCAAGTTTTGAATATTTAACCTTTATCATAGTATATTCTACAATTCCAAAGACCGAATTCCTATATTATTTTTACCTTTTTTACTTCTTATCATGTATTTTGTATTGTTTTTTTTAATATTCTAATAAATTTTACTTGTATTTGCGGTTTGAGTGTTTGATTTTTAGCAACCTTACGTCGGGGTTCAACACCCCGACGTGCTAGCTGCACGTTTTACGCTGCAATACACGTAATTATATTCGTTATTAATTACGAGTTGTAGGCAGGCAAGCACTTTACTTTGTGAATTTAATTTCATCACCACTGCTCTCCAGATGTCGAAGGAAAGCATCATGACGAAACCTGCATCTCGTCTCAATCAAAAATTTGAAGAAATGTGTCATCACACAGGGGCCTAGTGGTGGATTACGGCCACTACCTCTCCAGTGGCCCAGCAGTGGGAACGTCATAGGCCTATCATGAATTAAATGTGATTAAAAGTAATTTCTAGTTCATAATATAGTGACGAATTCTGAGTTTTTTTTCAATAATACGTAGATATTGGGTTTTCTCGAATTACATGAATTTTCACCCAGGCTTTATGGGGTGCTTAATTGTTTTAAATGGGTCACACTACCACATCCTGGAAGGAATACGTCAACTCACAAGTCACCCTGTACAGTCTAGTTTTTTATAATAATATGGTCGTCAGTTTTATAATTCTTTCCTTTATCAAGTCAGGACACAGGGCTTTAAAAACTACGACAGACTATTGCATAAAAACTTTATAATTATTTAATTACTTGATAACAAAGATCAAAGTAGCATACATCTTTGATCAATGTCGAGTTGGCATCAACCCAAAACCTTTCTAATGGCCTGGTAATTTTATGAAATAAAACAAAAAAAACAATAAAACGTTTTTTACAAAAAATTAAACAGACGAAAAAAGAAACTGAAAAGCAAAAAATAAACTTTTCAGTCTAACTAACCTCTTAAATTAATGTAAATTACAAATTTTGAGTCGGCGCCAAACAATCAACGCAGTTCAATTAACGACGATCAATTAAGCTGCCATAAGTTTTCTTGGCGCCTTGTATGTTTGGCGCCGACTCAATTTTTTTAATTTACATTAATTTAAGAGGTTAGTTAGACTGAAAAGTTTATTTTTTGCTTTTCAGTTTCTTTTTTCGTCGGTTTAATTTTTTGTAAAGAAGTTTTATTATTTTACGCTTTTCAGTTTCCTTTTCAAATAAATGAACTTATTTATTTATTTAGGGCTACAAACAATGGCTTACACTACAGATATCCTAAAAAAAAAAAACATGAAATCAAAATTTGGTACAGTGAATTAATTACATTAAGGTAAACACTACATTACCAAAATTAAATTATGTTAATTGACAGCTTGGATACATGACAAGTTTTCAAGCAAACTTAATACTAGGAGGAAAATATGCTAGATACAAAAGTCATCATAAAGGTTTCATAACAAATCAGACAAACAGTCAAGAATTTTAGTTTTCAGCTTAGGGAACCAAAGTGTAAATCGATTCGAGCGCTATTACATAATAAAACCTTGCAAAACCTAGCATATAGACAGGTATATGCTATACCGTTTTTCTCTGTGGAGGACAAAGAGTAGTAATAGGTCTCAGTAATAGAAAATGGTCAACAAATCGAAGCATCTATGAGTCTGCAAGGCCTACAACGTTCTCTCATTCACAAACCCATTTAAACCCAATGACATGATTTTCATTTGAACTGTGACAAATCTGAATGGATATCATGTACACGAAAGCCACTAAAGAAAGCTCGCTGGACAGTTAAGTTTGCTCTGACTTTGACTTACCACAAAATGAAGGCGGTACTACACCTGTGTGCACGTGAAAGAACAGTGCGGTTCGCGTGTGCATCTTATGAACTGAGTATAGACACGTTTGGACATGTTAGTGAGCCGTTAGTGACGTACTTACACATATCCATGGTTTTGCAAAGTGTTCGCGAAAGCGTCCATCCCATGATCGGACTTACATGAGTGAGCATATTCAAAGAAGCACTCTCAAATCAATGCTAGTGACATGCCCCCACGCGCAGATTGTGACCCGTCTATCCGTTCGAGGTGCATAGTGCGTGGATCCGCCTTAAAAACCGATCTACGTTTCTTAGACAGACCCAGAAGTGCAGCACACGTGAACGACCCGTGCACACTACGCTGCTCGAGTGGTACATGTCGCGAACAGCCTAAAAGCAGTTCACAAGCATACCTACTTTTTGCCCAATGGATAGAAATCTTTCTGAACCTGCTTGCCAGGGATAGTAGGAGAGTTCGCCCACAGACTATTCCAAAGGTAGCCAAAACTTTGACCCCATTGAGGATAAGCATATTCATAATACTCACCATTCCATAGGTGACCTATAAAATATATCTGATCAACATAATAACGAAGATCAGTAAACACAAAAATTCTATCTTCGTTATACCGAATTTCAAAACAACCTAATCCAATTAAAATATCATCTGACAATGGCCCAGCGACGCAATGAAATCCTCCACCATTCTGTACTCCGGGAAAGCCATAAACATTTCTCAAGCATATGAATTTTCCCCACCATTTGGGCAAGTACTTCGAACAATCCACAATAGTATCCTTTGACACTTTGGTGATAAATATTTTATAATTTTCTTGGATGTGTTGGAGATATTCATAACCAGATCCCGTAAACCAAAGGTCCTCTGTGAGAATAAAACGTCTATCTACCATGCGACTTCTTGTTGGAAAAAGGCCTCCGGTGCTGAGATAACTAATTATCATCATCTGGTCCAAGGTATGGATTATACACACGTCGTGTCTAGGTTGAAAGTCACCTCTAACCCCGTGCCAATGTTCTGGATTCAAACTTTTCGGAAACAATCTTGTGAATCTCCAAACTCTGTATCTGTAGGGAGTTGTAAATGAGCCCCGTGAGCCTAATGCCCAAATACGTAAATCCCTTTGAACGTTTGTATATTCATCAAGTAAATTGCACGCAGTCAGGATGGTTCTTCTATTCATTATCGTACCTGTACCAATATTTTTAAACTCTGAAAATTTCAAACACTGTTAAACCATTTGCAAATAAGTCTGTCATTATAGGAACTTTTTTAGACATTGTAGCACCATTATAAAACTGTAAGATTAATATTCACCATGAGATATTCCGGCAACGCAAGAAAGTCTTCTATTGTAATTAAGCCAAGTCCAGTCCATACCCCAAAAAAACCAAGCCCTCCAATTAGACGCGGTTTCCTGCCACCTGAAAAAGCTCTGTCGTGGTACTGTATCAGTGTAGGTGGTTTCTGCGGTTGTAGTTCCGTCATCCCAAAAGCCTGATACAAGATTTAAGAGAAGGTACAACATACAGGAAAGCAACAGACATTTCATTGATGCTGTTTAAGCTATGTCCAACCAACTATATAAAAAAATGCTTCGTTTATTAAAGCAACTGAAAAATTGACAATGATCGGAAGAGTTAAATGTGCTCTTTTATATAGACTGAATGTATTTATAAATAAATCTGAGTTATTTATTGTTTTTGTAAATATAATAATCAAATATGTCACTACCACTACTAATAATAAAATCAAACAACTGTGTATGACTTTTAATTTAAATAAAACAGTGCGCAATGTAAGCTATACACGAAACGATCTACCGGGGTGTAGGACGGTCTGGTATGCCAGAGAAGAAATGTCTTCGATTCGCTTCACTATTCACTGTACGCTGTCACTCGAAAGAGTTGATATTGTATAAAGCTGGTCGCCTGCTTAGGTTTAAAAAACTGCAAACGCACACCAGCTCACGTAGACCTCTTCGATAGACCGAAGCGAGTAAGGTCACAGGTAACTAATTTTACTTGCTTAATTTTATTATTATATAGGTTAGTTATTAAGTAGCTTGAAACTGTTTGTTTAAGTCTATTCAAAACAAAAAAAAACCGATCATTTGCGTGTCAGATCACGCACAATGAAGGGTTCTTTAGTTGGGATGAATTTACCCCAAGAACACACTTAACTTTTTAGTTGAAATTTATTTAACCTAAACATCGATGTAGAAAAATTGTAGCAGTCGTGTGCAATGTATTATAGGTATGGGCTCTGAATTCACTAAGCCTCTATTTCTAGACTGGGTCCCGACTGCTACAATTTTTCTTGTATTTAAAAATATTGTTAAAATTTATTTATATAGATTTGACGCTTATAAGCATTGCCTTAGCAACTTTGGCGATTTTTAATTTAAGCGCAATCGGGTATGACGACTTTCTTGTTAGGGTTATTACATTTCCAAATTACACAGAAATGCAGTCGGGTTTTTTAAATTACTGTTTTTTTTTCGTAAATTGTGTTTCGTTTTTGCTCACATTACTTTGTTATGTACCGTGTTTTTCTTTGCTTGCTTATAATATTTTATGTTTGTTTATGATGCTTTTTCTCTTCTGAATTGATTTGTTTTTTTTATATATTTTTTTTGTAATATTGTACAGTGTTACAGGGATCTTTTGGTGCTTGAATAACTTCGACGGGTGTTATTGTCAATGGATTTGTGTAATTATTTCGTATTTTGATAAACAAGACACTTAGTTCCGATTTTGGTGACGTGCCAAGAGATCCATGGACTGCTGGTGCTTCTGGTGGGTGGTGCACTGATAGTGGTGTTGCACCTAAAGTGAAAGTAATCTTACCCATAATTTGTTACTACATTTAACAGTTCTTTATATTCTTTTTATTTGTATGTTATGTTATGATGATTCTTTTTACTGTGCAATTGATTCCTCTTGCTCATCCGCTAATGCAAGTTTTAGCTGCTCAACTGACACCCTGGGTGACTTTGTGCATCGGAGTTTTAGTCAACAGAAAGGTCATTTGTTTAATGTCTGCCATATAAACGCGCAGTCACTACAGTGATCTGTTGGACACCTTTTCCGACGCCAATGTTCATGCCGTTCTGGTTTCTGAGAGTTTGCTCAAACCTCATCTTCTCTCCAGCACCTACTCTCTTCCAGGTTTCACTCTTATACGCAAATAGCTTCTGCCCGCGGCTTCACCCACGTGGAGGTCGGAAATTATCCCACGAGGACATGCTACTGGGATTAAAGTATCCTATGTCCTAACCCAGGTCATGGCCTATCTGTAACCTACCTATTTTCCAAATCCAGCCGTTGAAGCGTGAAAAAGTAACAAACAGATAAAATATATTACCTCAAGATACGGACTATGACTAAATTCCAATTCCTTTAATCTTTAGAGGCATGAAGAACATGGTGTAAAGTTCACTCATCCTCCATATAAAATAGAGGACCCTCCGACCGTCTGGCTGTTGGGTCTGGTGGGCAACTGCCCGACGATTGATGTCGAGGAGTCTTATACAAGGAGCGACTGCCTATCTGACCTCCACAACCCAGTAACTGGGTAATACGATACCCCTTGGTAAGACTGGTCAGACTTTCAGGCTTCTGACGACCCGTAACGACTGCGAAACACCCACGAATGACAGCCGAGACCAGCGGCTTAACGTTTCCGAGGCACGTAGGAGTCTCGGTATGTAAAGATCGTCACCCATCCACAGACCAACTCTGGCAAGAGTAACTTAATCTGATGGATCAACTCGTGCGGCTGTTATTTATTCCTTAGCCAGGAGCTCCTCACGTGTATTTACTTATAACATAACATAATATCACGCCTTGTTTCCCCGAAGGGTTGGGCAGAGGTGTACCTGTAGTACACCCACATTTCGCCAATTATGTTTTAAGTCCCATGTAATAGGGGGCGAGTGTATTGCCATCAACCGGGCACAATTCCAGACTCCGGGCTGCTACTGAGAAATTCCTTTTGGAAAAACTCAATAATACTTTGCCCTACCTGGGAATCGAACCCCGGACCTCATTAGAAAGAAAAAGAAAGAAAGAAAAATAGGTTTATTTGTCACAGAAATACGTGCATACAAAAAAAATTACATTACATTTTTTTACATTACTGCTCAGCAGTAGCGCTTGCGACCGCTACTTACTTACTCGTATTAAAATGGAAATATTAGTTTATAGTTACAGTTAGTTATCAGTTACATATTTGATACATCTTGATACCTTGGTTGAGATTGGACAACGGTGACGACAATGATTCATTAAATCTATTTATACACAAAAGTACACTGGCATTATCAACGTTGCATATCCCGAGCCAATGCGAAAATCGGGATGTCACATATTACTGATACACCTCTACCACAGAAAAATCCTATTTGACTCTGTTGGGAGATGAGTTTGGGAAAACTGAGATATACGTGTCTCCTAATTTTAATTGAAGAGTATGTGTACAAATTTTCCAGTCAATCGACACAGAGAATAAAAAGTTTTACAGAAAATTCAAACCCTAATTTCACCCTCTTAGGGGTGGAATTTTGAAAAACCCTTTCTTAGTAGATACTTTCTCTTCATAAAGAACACACTCTCCAAATTTCATGTCTCTAGAACCAGCGGTTTAGGCTGTGCGTTGATGTCTCAGTCAGGACATTGAATTTTATATAAATAATAATAAATAGATTTTAAGTAAGCCTTTTAACGGAATATAAAGTTCCATATAAACTTAAGTACATCCCCTATGAATTTAGAAAAATCCTTCCCTAGTGGATACCTACGTCATAAGAGGAATACGTGTGCGAAATTTTTAGTTTCTAGCCTTAAAGGTTTGGCTTGTGCGTTGATACATCAGTCAATCACTTTTGCCTTTTATATATTTAGACTTTTATATGTTTAGATAGATAGATGATAGAATTGGTAAGGGAGGAGGTAGTGTAGCTATCTATCTTCGTAGCGATTTCCCTTTCAAAATCATTGCCTCATCTCCCTCACAATACCATGCCTCTGCTGAGTATATCTCTCTTTTTGGAGATCTATGTCAATGGTGTCAAGACTCTGGTTGGTGTTGTCTATTTCTCCAAACTCGAATGGGCGCTGGAATCCATATGGACAGAGTATGCACACTGCGTCATCATGGGCCATTTTAACACTGACTTTACTGGCACAACCGCCGGTGCGCCAAACAAATTAATTAATGCCTGCAGTACGCTTACTGCTGTTGAATCTCTCAAGTAATAGACTTGAGTATACTTCGAAAAAGCGACAACAATGGTTAGGACCTTTTCGCTCTGAATGCTCAATAAATCTAGATGAACGAGTTCAAAGGGTTTACTAGGTGGAGTACTAGACAAAATTGTTGCTTCACAGGGTTACGGTCATATTTAGCTTGGCCGCAAACCGTACATTCGTTAATTAATTTCGTGATATGCTCTCGCATTTTCGGCCAGTAGTACTTATACGATAGGGCTAAGTGGCATTCATTTATACCCCTATGATTTGTTTTACCGTCATGATATTTATTAATTACTTCCTGTTATCTTGAGTATTCCCTTACATTTTCCAATTCTCTTTTTGTTAGCATCAGATTCATTGATGAACTTTTAAAAGTTATTTGTATTACGGGGATTACCGTGTACACCCAGCAAACCTATTCGGTTTACATTTCACACACACGGGTTATTGTCACTGTGTGCGTAAATTAATGACCCAGTCGGTCGGGTACGAATAGCAAACGCTAAACTGTTTGTGTGCGTATGATATACCCACATATACCAATAACTAATATATCAATGTATAATAATCATAATTGAATAAGTTCTAATATTTCGACAACATGAATATGGATCCCATAGCCGGTCGGTGAAAGCACCTGGTATAGATAACGACTTAACTTCGTGTCGTAAGTCCAAACCCCGGGAGAGGAATATTGTTATACAGGTTTTTATTTTTGTCTTAATAAATACATAAATTTTGTGTCAAATAAAATTACTTGAACAAAACATTAAAAAGGTAATTAAATAAAACTAATAAAATAAAATGAAATATTTTATTAAATAAATTAGGCTTATCGCTTGGGTCATTCATTAGTGAATGAGCCAGCTCGTTTCGACTATTATGTTTCTTACAAAAGTTGGCTTAAGGTTCAATTTGGCATCGGCAAGATTTGTTTGGAAATAAAAAACTACGTGTGGCCAATACAATGATTCAAGTAACGCAAAATAATTTATACAGATTCCCAAACTTTTGGACAAGTAGAACACTGCTGTGGTAACTTCTTTACCAGTTTATAAGAGAAGATAAGGATTTTTTGTTGAATAAGAATGGACATAAACATTTCTTCAAAATATTGTATATGTCTATATAGGTGAAGTGAATCAACATGTTAGATAGTAAGAATTTATGACAACGTCTAACTGCACAACAATAACATCACTTGCACTTCATCATTTCACTTCATCCTTATCCGACTTAAAACTTTTTTCATAATTAAAAATAACCACATTATTTTCCCAATATTTTTTTTTATACCTATATGACCGCGCAAACAGAATTCGTGTTTGTCGTTGAGCGGTGGACAGCAAAACTGATGGCTTTCTACAGCGTAAACCAGCTTTATGCAGGTCATTTCGCACCGTTTGTAAACACACACTAAGTGCTGTTGCAGTTATGTGGGTGGATAAAAACGGCTTGGCTCTGTGCCTTGCCGCAGTGACGAGTAGCACGTAGACGTAGTGACGAGCTGAAGAATTCGCCTTCGGCTTAGGCTCACGTCGACGATGGTCTACTTCTCTAGAATCCGCATACCGATGGACCCATAACTGCACGGTTCTCTTCTATGGATAAAAATAAAATAATATTTAAAATAACAAAGATATACAGTGTAGGATTGGTGCAAAAAGCATAATTAATTAATTACTTATATTGCCGCATAAATTCAAGATGTAATAATTTTATCAGAATCAAATTATGATAAAACATAATTTTAGTATAGGTAATATTCTGATATATTCATATAACTCAACTGCAATATTTTACATTAATGTAGTCAAAGTTAATCATACTAAGGAGAGATGAGTTTAGAACTTAGGTTGAAGTATTACTAACGTAATGAAAATGATTTTGTCATAAGTAACTGTTACTCACCGATATTAATAAGCACTTTGGAATTTCACTAATGAAAATGTTTTGCTCATGCAAAACAACGATTTCCGTCTTTTTAAACATTGTGAAATGCTGCATGGTTGGATCAAGTTCAAGCACAATTGAGACAGGAACATAGAACGCACAGGAATATGAGTAGTAATCAATATACTTAGTAGTGCAAATTATACGTGTAGACTGACAACTAAGAACGCTCATTATTATAAATTAAGGTGAGAGGTAAAAAAAATATACAAAAATTGTGAGTAGACGGTCAAAATAAATTGGCTGAGAAATCCGTGCTCGTGTCTCAAACGTTGTAAATTACTCATCTATGAACGGGATTGAATCGTTAGCAATTTAACTAGGAAATGAATGTGTTAGAAAAATTATGATTACATAATGAAAACAATGTTGTTGCGGAAATAATTGTTGAGGCCGCGCTGGACCGGGCATATAATATGTCTGTTGCCTTGAGGGATCGGGCAGTGAGGGTAGCTGTTGTACAAAATTATCTAAAGGTAAATTAAAATTAGGCTTAGATGGCTGCTGAGGATTATGTTTCCTATTAGGCCCGCCTTCCGTGCATTACTGGTTCACAGAAGGAGGTGACGGCTTCCCATTCCCTCTCGCTCCGTACCATGGCCTGGACCAGGGCCGGACGCGAGAGATCGCTGCCACGAGGACACAGCGTCCGCCCAAGCTGGGCTGACCTCCACCGTATGCTCCACCTGAATGTTCACCTTGTGATCACGGTGTCCTTGGTTTTGTATTTTCGTTTTTTGCCACCGACTTCCGAAATTAAAGTTATTTTTCACTATTTTAGTGTTATTCTTGGAAGTCGGTTGTTTTTTTGTAAAAATGTTTTTATTTTTCAATTTTTAGTTGTGGTACCTACCCCACACAAATTCGTATACCACTACTTGATATGTAAATGACAGGCAATTATTAAAACATCATCAATATAAACTAAGTGGATAAATAAATACGCAGTATTAAGGATAACTCAAAAACTGCCTATCAGAAGTTAATCAAATTTATGTGGCACCACATAAAGAACACCAGCTTTCAAATTAAAAAAGAATCATCTAAATCGTTTCACCTAGAAAAAAATTCTGAACTAACACACACAAAAAAATCTGTTGAATTGAGAACCTCCTCCTTTTTTAAAAGTAGGTTAAAAAAGACCTGGAGATCATCTGATGATGGAGACGGAAGATAGTCGAGAGAGCACCTCGAGAGATTACAGCAGTTACATAGCCGACACAATATTAGTAATTTACATTAAATTAAGAGCTTAGTTAGACTGAAAGGTTTATTTTTACTTTTCAGTTTCTTTTTTCGTCTGTTTTTTTTTTAAGTTTTTACTATCCTGGCTTGTGAACTAGCCTCGTGTGGCCGGCGAAGTTAGTACCCCATCGGATCATTTTACTCCACGCTTTCATTTCATTATTCCCAACTCCACTTCACCCACTGCTGCGCATAGGCAGTCGGTTACCGCAATGTTAGTATCTCAAAATTTACTAGCATCGGATAAACAGCTCTAGCACGTGTCAAGTCACGTTAATTAGCGAAGATATTACTTGTTTGCTAGCCTAGCTTAAGAAAACTAACCTTCTGTAACCCGGGCATTGGCGGTCCGAGGTAATATGGTGGCTCGTAGATTTTCCCGCTGTACCGACCAGGTCAAGATAACGCTATTTAAGGCATATTGTCAGGGTCTGTACGGGGGGGGGTCTATGGACCAGCTTCACCAAAAGGTCGCTAGATGTCCTGCGCGTCCAATATAATAATATTTTCAGAATGCTCTTGAGACTGCCCCGGTTTTGTAGTGCGTCGGAAATGTGTGCACAGAATCGGACTGACGGCTTCCATGCCGTCATTCGAAAAAAAGTCGCATCATTAGTAACTAGAACTCCGGCCAGTAGCAACAGCATTCTGAAAACAGTGGCAGATAGTGTCTATTCTCCCATTGTGAGGCATTTTGTGGAGAGGATGGCCAGGTGAAAAACTTGTACCTTACTTGGTCATCTTCTGTGCAAAATGCTTCAATCTCAAACTCAATTTATAATAAGAATATTACTAGTAACACTAGCTTTAAGGTATTACTAACATTATGGATCTTTGTTGTCCGAATAAAGAAATTTTATTATTATTATTATTCGTTTATTTATTTATATGCTTATTTATATACATTTTTAAATATTTTTATAAAAACAGAAAAAACATTTAAAAATATAAAAAATAGTGGTCCGCCGGTATCGGGAGCAGGGTCCAAGCTACC
Organism: Griposia aprilina; assembly: GCA_916610205.1. Lineage (NCBI taxonomy): Eukaryota > Metazoa > Arthropoda > Insecta > Lepidoptera > Noctuidae > Griposia > Griposia aprilina. The sequence goes on along the minus strand of OU744305.1, from coordinate 6,894,480 downwards.
GGTGGTTAGGGCTCCAGAGACAGGAACCTCCTCACGATGCGAGCCGTATTGAGGAGAACTGCCTTCTGGATCAGGCCCTTGACCTAACCGCCTAACGAAAGCCTCGAGAGATGTTGATTGAGGCTTTATTATTATTATTATTAGGTTGTATTTTATTATGTGTTCTGACCCCGAACCCCTCGTTCACAGCCACCATCGCTCGGCGATGTTGAGAGAAGCGTCTCAACTGGTGTTTATTTGGACCGTACATGCTTAAGAGTAAGAAAGAGTCTTCAAAATAGACAAAAGAGATAAAATGGTACTTTTACATGTAGAAAACTTGACCATAGAGAGAGCTTTGTCACTTACAACGTCAAAAATTCTCGACAACACGTAAATCAGTGGCGTCAAAACCACTGAACGGCTAAATTAATTGAAAACGATTCATTTATTTATTGTGGTTAATGTGACATAGTCCAATACTGATCATCGTTTTCGTAAGCGGCGGTTTGGGATACCACTATACAGTTTTAGGTAAATGAAACAAATAAAATTATGATCAATTCAATACTTTATTTAATAACACAGTACTTAGGTATAAATAACACACCACTATAAATACTTTCTTTAAAACTAACTGCTTTACAATGAGGGCACAATTATATCTAGCCAAACCGAACTGTACAAAACTCTATTGACTCCGTTAAAAAATAAAAATATAATTAGGTCTCTAATTAATTCTAGATATTTTTTCCATTTATAAATAAATTAAATAAAACTAAGTCGCTTTTAGTGTCTGTGTGTGTACGCTACGGCCTGAATTCCTCCCACGCTGATAGAGTAGAATACTCTTTATTATGTACACCATAAAAATTACAGATATAAATGTAAAATATTTACATAGGGTATCATAATGGGCGGTCTTATCGCGTATGGTCGGTCGTGTACCAGTCGTAGCAATGTACGCGCCGCTGACGTCAGCGTCGCAGTGTGGTGCTATTTCGAAAACAATGTATATTCGTACGCGCGACCGACATCAGTGTAGGAGGAATGCAGGCCTAAGGTCTATTTAGCTAAACAATGTTTTTTGATCTGGTTTTCACTATCATTTAGAGTTTTTTTTTTTCCATTTAACCGAAATCGGAGTAGGTGGTGGTCCAGTGGTAACAGCCCCGACTTACAGACAGACGCTTCACTTTTTTTAAATCATTTCATCACCACTGGTCTCAAAACGGTGAAGGAAAACATTGTGAGGAATCCGGCATGTCGTTGAACCAAAAAAATTGGCGGTCCTTACACTTATAATAATTTTTGCTTTGCGGCATTTGCGTTCGCAATATGTTTGAATCAGCCCTTGCACACAAACGATCAATTATTTTCACGCAATAACATTAAAGGTTCATAAGTTTTATTGCAATGAAAACATTGCGCCACACAGACTCAACATTGAAACTCGTTTAAACGTATGTTCTATCATCTTCAATGCTAAACCTCAAGGTTCAAAAACATTGCTCAATATTATTGTAGATGTAGGGGCTGCCTTACAATAAAAACTATAACCTTAAAAGTTATCATTTGTGCTTCATCGTAACATATTTTTGTTATGTTATTTCGCAAAGATTTCAAGCGTAGATTGGCTCTACCGCATCAAACGAATGTCGACGTTTCTGTTTCCTTTTGGCACCTCTGACGCGGGCAATGTTGCAGAGACTATACTTGATTGCCATTGTAACGTAATATTATTATTATTATATGAGCTCACTCTTTTCAGTATGGACACGTTTTCGCGCGACTTAGTATGGTGAAGGCTAATCTAACGATTCAAATCTTTGCTATTTCATACATAATTTCTTTATAGTGTGGCCATTAGTGCTGTGCACTCCCTGAGGTATGCGCGGCGACGTGGTAGGTGAAGAAAAAAGTGCATGAGTTCACATGAGATCGATACATGTCGGACAGATCTTACGATATCAGTTCGCATTTCTAAGGCAAGACTTGTGGCGGGACGATGGTCGGAGGCTATCTATCTGTAATATATTATACTTACTTAGTTGATTAAAATGTAACCCAAATACACTCATATTTTATTAAAAATATGCCGGTGATAAATAAGAACTTACCTTATAATTCAAAGCAGTACTTGTTTTATTGAACATTTTTTATATTTACAAACAATTATATATTCTAACGAAAGTTATTCTGACATAGATTCTGTTTCAACTTCATCTTCGATTTCGTCATCATCTTCATCTTCCGCTGTGAATTCCGAAGACGCGTTGTCCATTACAACCACAGAATTCGGCAGCAACTTATCTTTTAACTTTTCATCTACCCACTTATAAAAAGTAGGTCCGCTCATATCTCCATGATAGTCACCGGTTCTAGCATCTGATTTGAATATAGTCAATGCATCATCCACTAAGCCATTTCGACACCCAGCGTGGAGAATTACCAATCGCCGTCCTTTCCCAATATCAGCATGAATTCCGGGTTCTGACGATCTTTGCCAACATTTGCTGGCATGGTGACTGGCGTTGATGTATGTTTCATCAAGAAAATATATGTTGCGGTTTTGCGTTCTGTAATTTCTGATTTGTGTAAGATATTTTTTCCGCCACACTGTAATATTAGGCTGCTCTATAAGGAGATGTCTCTTTGATTTGCATTTTTTGAAACGGTAGCCCATTTTGTGTAAAAGCTGTCTTAAATATTCCCGTCCACAATTCAATATGCCATTCTTTTTCAAACTTGATAGTAACTTACGGACACTTGGTATTTTTTTTTCAACTTTGTAAAACTGATGAATTTTTCTTCTGATAACTCCAAGGTCAAAATCATCCAGAACGTGTTTTTTCTTTAGAACTTTTGGTTTTTTTGGCGATTGAAATTTTAATTGGCTTGAATTTTCAATTGATAAATAACCCGCAGAAATCACATTATGCACGGTTCTTTTGCTGTACCCCGTAGCCTCCGCAACGATTTTGGCAATATTCACATCATTTTTAAATTCAAAGCTTTCTTTGTCTGCTTTTATTTTCTTAAAATATTCAGCCACCTTAAAAATGACAGTCTTCATATCACGAGATAACGCACGACCCATCTTTGAATATTTATCCCATGTGCGTCTGACATAGACAGTCTGATACAGATAACACTACCTGCCGCCACGAGAGTTGACGGCGCACTGACAGAGCGCAGCAGCCGATTCTCCCCCCCGTCTCGCCGCGCGCATACCTCAGGGAGTGCACAGCACTAATGGCCATACTATAGTAGTAATAATGGCTGAAAAACGTAATCCATTTGGTCAGAGGTATTATGGTGTGTTGTCTAAGTTGAATACAAAGTGGCGTGCAGTGATTTTCAACCGATGTAGGCAGACCAATACGATAGAGCAAATAAAAAAAGAGTTGTGTGCTTCAGAACGGGTCTGTCAACTGAACACGCTGTTCTTTGTCTCAAGCACACTGTTCGATACTTTACGGACAGGAAAACCCCAGTGTATGTATGTTTTCTGGACCTATCAAAACCCTTCGATCTGGTGTCCTATGGTGTTTTGTGGAAGAAGTTGCATGATGAGACAACGCTTCCAGGTGAGTTGGTTGAATTGTTCAAATATTGGTACGGCCATCAAACCAATATGATGAAGTTGGCAGGCTCGCTATACGATCCTTACGGGCCCAAGTGTGGGGTCAGGCAGGGAGGTCTGACTTCACCGTAACTCTTCTGTCTGTATGTGGATCGGCTGATTCGTGAGCTCAGCAGTACTATGGTAGGTTGTTCAATTGACGGAACACTTGTCAATAACATAAGTTACACTGATGACATGGTGCTGCTGGCCCCATCAACCAGCGCCCTCAGGACACTGTTATTGGTTTGTGAGCGATATGCGGAGGTCCAGGGTCTTAGATATAATGCAAAAAAGAGCGAGTGTCTGCTGTTCATGGCAGGTACTAAGACGTATGCTGCACCACCTATCACACTCGCGGGGACCGCTCTAGAGTGGGCCACATCCTTCAAATATCTGGGGCACTAGATCACTGCTATACAGACCGATAATATTGACAATGAGAGGGAATGTAGGGTGCTGTCAGTCAGGAGCAATATGTTGATCCGTAGGTTTGCAAAGTGTTCAAGGGTACTCTGTTTAGGGCATATTGCCAATCTTGTTATACTTGCAGCCTATGGGTCGACTACACGGAGAGGGCTTACAGCGCCTTGCGAGTCCAATACAATAACGCATGCAGGGCACTGTTGAGGCTGCCGCGACACTGCAGCGCAACAGGAATGTTCGCTGAGGCATGTATAGATGACTTCTATGCTACTCGTATTATTCGAAAGCGTATCGCTTCCCTGATGTGGCGGGTGCATGGCAGCGCCAACAGTCTCATGATGACCGTATCGGATAGGACTGATGGCCTTATATGAAGCACTGGACGAGGACGCCAGTGTTGCCTTCAAACCGTGGCCAGAAGTATTGTGAATGAACATGATGGATTTTATTATTATTATTATCGTCCTTGACATGTTTTTTGAATTTATTAATTGACAGAGGTCACTATTTTGTAAGTTGTTTATGTCCTTACTAACAATACGGATTGTACTGAACTGACAAATAAATGATAAAAAAAAAAGTTTATTGCAATTACATAAAATGCTTTTACACACATGAGTTGGAGATCACCTTTTAAGCAAGAGGATGCTTGTGTTAGGTGACTCCACCCCTCCACTTAACATTAAATTGGTTATGCAGTTATAAAACAAAGATAAAGAAAAAATAAAATCTAAGTATAAAGTAAGCGCTAGTTTGATGTATACGAGCGAGTTTTAGAGCATGTATGTGTGTGTGTGTGTGTTTGTGTATGTGAGTGTGTGTGTGTGTGTATGTGTAATAGTGTGGGTGTGCATTGTGTATATGAGATAATTTAATTTGGGTTTATATTATAACTTTTTAGGATTCGGTTTAGGTTTAGGTTAGCCCTGCGACAAAGTCTTGGGATCGGAAGAAGCCAGGCACAACTTCCTCCACTAACAACTTCATTACCGCGGTTCTATTAATAATAGGATAGTTATGAAAGTGATGATACTAAAGACTCAATCTCGTCGTAGGTTTTATTCTTAAGCCATTCAGTCACAGCTAGTTTACAGTCACGGAGTTTCAGGGGATAGATTTGTAGCTCTTTATTCAGCAGGTTGTATAAATGGGAAGATTGCCTCTCATACTGTCTCTTAGCAAAAACAGACCTCACTGGGACAGTTGGAGCGACTAAGTAGCTTCTCCTGCTACTAATACTTTGATTTGAGGGATCATAAGGAAGGGATTTGTGCTTTCTTAGGATAAGATGGAGTAAATAAAGTTTGGGTGATATTATTATTATTTCCTTTATTTCATTATTTACATATAAATTACATTTTTAAATATTAGAATATAAAAAATATAAAAACATTTAAAAATATAAAAAATAGTAGCCCACCGGTATCGGGAACAGGGTCCAAGCTGTCAGGCCAAGCGGTCAGGGCTCCAGAGAGAGGAACCTCCTAACAATGCGAGCCGTGTCCAGAAGTACCGCTATCTGAATCAAGCCCTTGATCCAGCTGCCCAACGAGAGCCTCCTCAGGTGTTGGTCGAGGCTCTTGGCTATTAAGCCATTGGCTGTCACGACTATCGGCACAATGATCGCTGAGTCCACATCCCACATATCGACAACCTCGCGAGCCAAGTCTAGATACTTGATTTGTTTATCTTTCTCAGCTTTCACGAGGTTCCCGTCATGCGGGACCGTTATGTTATTATTATTATTATTACCACACGATAAAAATTCAAACTTACGACTGGAGCCAAGTATACGCGATTCAGAGCCGAGTGTACCCAATTCAGCGCTACCTACCCGAACATGCCTGTTCAGTTTCGTTGACTGTTCAGAAAGAGCGCAAAGTGCGCCTAAAGAAGTTTTCGCTTCAAAAATTGCGACAGCAAAACTAATAAATTGAAAAGTTTTATTTGAGTTGCGTAACATTGGTGATTAGGCTTGCCTTAGGTCGGTAAAATTGCAAATGTTAAAATACAATATGTTTTTGTGTTACGCGCGGCAAAACCGTTTATAATTTCGTTGTATAATCCTACAGAAAAAATGTGAATTGGTGAAATGTGGGTGTACTTTAAGTTTACCTTTGCCTAACTTTTCGGGGAATACAAGCGTGGTGTTATGTTATGTATAAGATGTGTGTGAGCTTACATGAATATGCAGAGATCGTTTGAGTGGACGTGAATTTGAAAGGCAATTTTAGGAATGCCTACTGGAGTGAGGCGGGTGACCGGCCGCGCCATGTTTAGGCATAACATGCTTGAATGTTAAATAAGTTTCTAGTTGCGTTTTTTTTTTCTTTTAATATAAATACTTCGATCAATTTTTTTTTATTTTTTTGTGACGGAGGCTGTGCTTAGTTGCCCTTATGAACTGCCCGCGCTTGAATAGAAGCCATATCTACACGAACGACTATAATAGCTAAGAATATTTGAGATAATATTACAGAGTAAATATTACAAAGATTGAGAAACATTCTATGGCAAGAAAGTACATAAAAACCATCCTTCGACACGTACGTAGCCCGTTGTCGTTGTTGTGACGACAAATGAACACAACGATCACGTATTCGTGTGATGATCGCTTTCTATTAGAACTAATTCTATCCCGAAACCAAGAGCAAACTTTACGTGCACACGCAACCGTTTTGGTTATTACGTACGGCGAACCTGAGGGCCTAGACAAAGTAACATTCGATTAGCAATGACGCTAGTAGAAAAGTTAAAATGTATGGGGTTGACATAAGCTATCGAAATGTCACGTGATCATAGGTCAACGAATAAAAATTAGCTAGACAATGTTAACAACATTCGATTATGAAATGAATCGACAGCGTCGAAAGATTAGGTACTTCCACAGAGATGCATAGCCAAGGGACACTATTTGACGAGCGTTATCCCTAGTTTTTGGAATCATTAGCGAAAGCGATAGCGATTGTAGAAATAGAATCGCTCTAAAGCGAATGCCATTTGTCTAGGCCCTCTGAACGCGTAGTCGCGGCGACAGAGGGCGCCTTTCGGTTTTCCGAACAAAAAGTGACATAGGAACGCGACGATCATGGTAGTGCCGTACCTTATTAATAGCGATGAGTACCTATCGGCAGGCTTCAGAGAAATAGCATGTAATAAGTGAAAGGAGTAAAAGCTTTAGGCAAAGAAATGTTTAATTTACAGTTGTATTCCACTTACACAACATACTATATTAATAATAATTATCTTTTCACGGTTAACAAAGTTTGGTTATCAACGACTATTGCGTATACCTATTTTTTGCCCAAGGGCCATAAGTCATACTGGAGCTGCTTACTGGGCATACTAGGGGAGTTTCCATAAAACGTATTCCACATATAGCCGACATTGATACCCCATTGAGGATAAGCATATTCATAATACTCACCAGCATATATCTCACCGTATAGATATATCCAATCCATATAGTAACGCAAATCAGTAAACACACTAATTCTGTCTTCATTATACCGAATTTCAAAACAACCTATCCCATACGTACGATCGTATCCGTCAAATTGGCAATGTAATCCCCCACCATTCTGTACTCCGGCGAAACTTTCTCTATTTATAATACATACAAATTTTCCCCACCATTTGGGCAAGTACTTCGAACAGTCTACAATATATTCTTTAGATGTTTTGGTGATAAATATTTTATAATTTTCTTTGATATGCAGAAGATATTCATAACCAGAACCCGTATACCACATATCATTATTAAATTGTAAATGTTTCCCAACTAAGAAACTTTTAATTGGATACATGCCTCTTTGGGTCAATTTACTGAAAAGAAACATCTGGTCCAAGGTATGGATTATACAGATGTCATGTCTCGGTGAATGGATTCCTCTAGCCCCGTGCCAATGTTCTGGATTCAAACTTTTCGGAAACAGTCTTGTGGTTCTCCAAACTCTGTATCTATAGGGCGTTTTATGTCTTCCGTAATTGCCTAATGCCCAAACACGTAGATCCATTTGCCTATTAAACCAGGGATCCATTACATTGGCAGCAGTAAGAAGTGTTCTTCTATTTAGTATCGAAGCAGTAGTAAGACAAATGAAATCTGAAACATTCAAACGTAGTTAAAACATTTGCAAAGTACCTAGTATGTCACTGTTAAGTGAACAGTCTATGGCTACGTAGGATGAGCATGGAAGGTTTTCCCTCATTAGGGCCCGGCCACATATCTCAGCACTGTGTGGCAGTTGTCTCGGGGTTGAGTTGTCGTTTCACTAAACAATTCACAATATCACTTGTCACTTGTCGTGACGTAGACTGCTAAGGATCGTTCCAGTACTTTGGGGGCTCATTTTGCTCCACCAGACGGCTTTTATTAGCTACGTTTGCTTTTAAGCTACGCCTACGGACATATTCTGCATTTTGCCTTGCCTGGGCAATTTTTCTATTTCAAAAAGCTCTACAAAATCTAATTTAAAAAAAAAACACTGATTTGCAATTATTATCTCGTTTATTTATTTCCATACTTATTAGATACATCTAATCTAAATAATAGGTCTTTACCTATGAAATTGCCGTTTTGTATGAAAAAATTTAAACGAATTTTTTTCATGAATTTTTTATTTGTATTAATCGAAGTAATCACCCATGCAATCAATGCATCTTTGCCATCGCAGTGGCAGTTTATTGATGCCCTTCTTAAAGAAATCAGCTGGACGGGAGGCAACAAATTCTTCAAAGGCATTTTGTACTGCCTCTCGGGTATTAAATTTTTTTCCCGCCAAGAAGTTATCCAAATTCTGGAAAAAGTAGTAGTCTGTAGGCGCAAGGTCTGGTGAGTAGGGCGGATGACGGAGAGCTTCCAACCCCAGTTCTTGCAACTTGGAGACCGTCTGCTGTGCAGTATGAGGTCGCGCGTTGTCGTGCAGGAGCAGCGGAGACGAGCGATTGACCAATGCTGGTTGGAGATGCGCCAGCTTCTCCATCATTGTGTTCAGTTCTTCACAGTACACATCTGCAGTAATGCTCACCCCGTTTGGTAAGAAGCTGTGATGAATCACACCGGCGCTAGACCACCAAACAGTGACCATCACTTTTCTAGGGGTAAGTTTTCGTTTAGGGCATTGTTTAGGTGCTGAACCAGGATCCAACCAACTTGCTGAGCGCTTACGGTTATCAAACAGAATCCATTTTTCATTGCAGGTAACAATGCGGTTCAAAATTCCTTCATTTGTGTGTCTGTTGAGCAGTGCAAGGCACGTCTCGACGCGTACTTCGCGCTGGCGATGATTGAGTTCGTGGGGCACCCATTTGTCAAGCTTTTTTACCTTGCCAATTTGACGCAAATGGACCAATATTGTTTTGACGCTAACGTCAAAAGCTGCTGCTAATTCAGCCGTAGATTGTGTATCATCAGCTTCCACAATCGCCTTTAATTCGTCATTGTCGACCAAAGTCTTCGGACGACCGCGAGGTTCATTTTTCAGGTCGAAATTTCCAGAACGGAAGCGAGCAAACCAATAACAGGTGGTGCGTTGGTTTGTAGTGTTAGCTCCGTAAACGTCGTTGATGTTGCGTGCCGCTTGTGCCGCGTTGCTGCCACGACGGTACTCATATTCCATAATTACTCGAATTTTTAACGTATCCATGATGACGAAAAAGATTGAAATGCGATGAAAATGTAACACTAATCAATAAAGAAATGACTACTTTTAGAAAAAAAAATCCATGTTTTTAAAATAAAATTAATTTGAAATTAGAATTCTTAGCCAAACAAAAATTATTTTGATTTGAAATGGCCAGTACTGCAGAACGGCAATTTCATAGGTAAAGACCTAATATATAAAAGGCAATAGTGATTGACTGATGTATCAACGCACAGGCCAAACCTTTAAGGCTATAAACTTAAAATTTCGCACACTTATTCCTCTTATAATGTAGGCAAGGGGGTGAAATAGGGGATAGAAGCTTGTATGAAACTTTTTATTCCTTGGACGTATTTGCATGAAATTTCGTATGAATTGAGTACGGCAAAAATAATGAGTTATGTATTTCAGCGTTTTCCAAAATTCAATCCCTAAGAAGATAAAATAGGGCATGAAAGTTCTAAATAAACACACAGGCTAGAAACTTAAAATTTCGCACACGTATTCCTCTTATGACGTAGGTATCCACTAAGGAAGGATTTTCCGAAATTCATAGGGGATGTACTTAAGTTTATATGGAACTTTATATTCCGTTAAAAGGTTTACTTAAAATTTATTTATTTATTTATATAATTTATTATTGTAAAATTCAAAGTCCTGACTGAGATATCAACGCACAGCCTAAACCGCTGGTTCTAGAGACATGAATTTGGAGGGTGTGTTCTTTATGAAGAGTAAGTATCCACAAAGAAAGGGTTTTTCGAAATTCTACCCCTAAGAGGGTGAAAAGGGAGGATTTTGTTTGTATGAAAAATCTTATTCCTTGAGTTTTGTAACTTGGCACGAATAGTAACCCAAAGAAATTATGATCTTTGTCATTTTTAGTTTTTCTAAATTAATCCCAAAAGGAGGATCGGGGGGTGACAAAGTTTGTATGGGAAAATCTTATTACTTGAGTTAATAAACTTGAAACTTGGCACGAATACTTATCTAAGTAAATTATAATCTTTGTCATTTTCGTTTTTCTAAATTACCCCCAAAACGGGGATTGGGGGGTATCAAAGTTTGTATGGAAGAATTTTAACGCGCTGTCCGATTAACTCAAAACTCAGTATTTATTCTTAAAACCAAAAATAAAGAATAACCTGTATCAGGATTTCTCGAAAATCTAACCCTAATGGGGTGAAAAGGGGTAGTAAATTTAACAGGGGAGGGTTTTACTGGCAGCCTTGATTAATTCAAAGTGGTATAAATAATCTTTGAGTCATGGAAACACCTCTAACGAATTTTCAAAATTCCTCTGGGGGTGAAAGAAAAGGATGCAGTTTATAATATGAAAGATCTTATTCATTACTTTAGAAAATGTGGTATACCTAAATTTATATAGGTAAATCTATCTATATATCTATCTATATAGATCTATCTATCTGATATATCAACGCACAGCCTAAACTACTGGTCCTAGAGACATGAAATTTGAAGGGTGTGTTCTTTTTGAAGAGTAAGTATCCACTAAGAAAAGGTTTTTCAAAATTACACCCCTAAGAGGGTGAAATGGGGGGAATTTTCGAATTTTCTGTAAAACTTTTTATTCTCTGTGTCGATTGTCTCGAAAATTTGTACACATACTCTTAAATTAAAATTAGGAGACAGGTGTATCACAGTTTTCCCAAAATCATCTCCCAACAGAGTCAAATAGGATCTTTCTGTGGTAGAGGTGTATCAGTAATATGTGACATACCGATTTTCGCATTGGCTCGGGATATGTGACGTTGTTATTGCCAGTATAATACTTATATGTATAAATATATTTCATGTATCATTGTCGTCACCGGTGTCCAATCTCAACCAAGGAATCAAGATGTATCAATTATGTAACTGATGTTATTAGGAACTAATATTTCCATTTTTATAAGTATGTAGCGGTCGCAAGCGCTACTGCTGAGCAGGAATGAGGTCCGGGGTTCGATTCCCAGGTCGGGCAAAGTATTATTGGGTTTTTCCAAAAGGAGACTCCTCCGTGCCTCGGAAAGCACGCTAATCCGTTGGACCCGGCTGTCATTCGTTGATCTTTGAGAATCTTTATGGGTCAACAGAAGCCCGAAAGTCTGTCAACCAGTCTTACCAAAAGGTTTCGTATTACCCAGTTACTGGGTTGTGGGGGTCAGATAGGTAGTCGTTTCATGTAAAATACTGGTATTCAGTTGCATCAGGTTAGACTGGCAGCCGATCCCAACATATAGTTGGGAAAAAGGCGGCATATTGATTTCTTTAAGTACTTAAGTACATGTAAAAAAAAAAGTTGTTTGTTTCTGCATAAAATTAAATGCTAACAGCTAACAACATAATCTTTATAACCTATTCAACTTTATAAGTAGAACAATAAAAGATATAAGAACTATAACCCAACTACGACAAAAAGTCAATTAAAAACGTATAAACAAGACAACACAGAGAGATCTTTTCACATACGCTTAGTTCTGTTAAAAACATATTAGTCTCATCCCAGAGATTAGTTTTACGGAGAACTTCGTCCTTATTGCTTTGTTTGATATTGTCAGTTTGTATGTTCAATTGAGATAAAGGGAGCGCCTATAATGTTAGTTTCTGAAAAAAAATAGTCATTTGTTTCCTGTAGGCAACGCAAGTGAAGCCGCGGGCAGAAGCTATATAAAATTATTTTATACATTGGCAAGGAACTGTCTGACTGTCTGTATGTTACCTTTTTACTCCTAGACCACTGAACGGATTTCGATAAAATTTGGCATGGAGACAGATGACATCCTGGTGAAGGACATAGGCATTTTGTCTCGAAAAAAAAAATCCTATAAGGGGTGATACAGGGGATGACGGTTTGTATGGGAAACTTAGCATTTCTTATGTTAGGGATATTAAAATTGATGAGGAGCTCGTGGCTAAATAATAACAGCCGCACGGGTCGATCCATTAGGTTAAGCTACTCTTGCCGGGGCTGGGCCGTGAATGGGTGACCATCTTTACATACCGAGACTCCTACGTGCCTTGGAAACGTTAAGCCATTGGTTTCGGCTGTCATTCGTGGGTGTTTCGCAGTCGTTACGGTTCGTCAGAAGCCCGAAAGGCTGACCAGTCTTACCAAGGGGTATCGTATTACCCATTGCAGTTACTGGATTGTGAAGCTCAAATAGGCAGTCGGACCTTGTATAAGACTTCCCGACATCAATCGTCGGGCAGTTGCCCACCAGACACAATACCAGTCTGGTCGGAGGGTGCTCTATTTTATATGGAGAATGAGTGAACTTTACACGCTGTTCCTTCATGCCTCTAAAGACTTAAGGAATTGGAATTTAGTCATAGTCCGTATCTTGATGTAATAAATTTTATCTGTTTGTTACTTTTTCACGCTTCAACGGCTGGATTTGGATGATAGGTACGTTATGGATAGGCCATGACCTGGGTTAGGACATAGGATACTTTTATCCCAGTAGCACGTCCCCGTGGGGTCATTTCCGACCTCCACGCGGGCGAAGCCGCGAGCAGAAGCTAGTTTTAAATATTATTATAGAAAAACATTAAAAAACATTTAACCACTAGAATGCCCAAAACTACAAAGTCACCACTCGCAATACCCTAAAATGCTCGAACGCATGAAACTCACCACTTCAAAACACGTCAAAATGACGCCTATTAGTTTTTTTTTTTTTTGTTTTTAATTTTATTTGTGGACTGTGGGTCTTGCGTTCTAGATTCGTTTGAAAGGTGGATAAATGTAGCATATTTTTAAAATAAGTTATTGAAATAAGTTATCTGTGGTTGAAAATCAGTTATTAATCTGAGCCGCGGTTCGTGCGTTCTGTCAAATTAATACTTTAAATTCTTTATACTTCAAAACTTAAACAACTCTGGTAAATATTATGATTTCATTTGTGGCGAGTAGGCAAGTAAACTCGCACACTAGAACGCAGCATAGAAATCACGACACCTCATTAGGCCCTGCCTCCGAGATAAGGATTTTTACTATGTGTGCGTAGCGAAGCGCACACACGGGTAACCGCCGCCAGCGATCCTTTATCTAGGATGATGACACTCGCATTGAGGCCGTTCCTAACGGTGACGTAGTTTGTTTACCAGCTAGTATAAGTACTATATCCCGATGGTATTGACAAGCATTTTGTCTCTTTGATTCCCTGTTGTACGCTTATTCATTTACCTCAATATAATACTAGTTTAAACTTTTTAGCATTTTATTAAACTCACCGAGCCCCGACAAGTACCTACCTGCCTAGCTACTTGCTAGTGCTCACATAGTAAGTGGTCCAGCGAAATTATTCAATACACACACATACCCACTTCACATTGTTTAATTAATGAGTGGAACTTCATTTTCGTGAACGTTCGTAACCATGTGCTTACGAGCGTTCACTTTTGACCAAAGAAGATAATACTGGTCATACTAATACACAAGGGTGGATATTACGGACTATATGGACACAAAGTAAAAAAAAATCGCGAATGAAAAAGTGGATATTGGACGGAAAACCTACAACACATGTACCATCGACAAGTCAAGCAAACAATACCAATCTGACCCTGCCATTGATGGAATTTGATACTAATGAGGTTACTAGTATTATTGAAGATCTTGATAGTTCGTTTGTTGATAATGGTGCTACAAGTCATGTCACCTGTCGAAATGACATATTTTCCAGCTTTCAACATTTCAGCAATATTCTCCTTATGAGTATGTATCAAAGACATTAAATTATTATAACAATAGACGGGACATAACGAACAAAATCGTAATCCGATACATTTGTCCTAGTGGACAAAAGTCGCTCAGTCTAGTGTGGTACGCCTGCATGTCAAGACTACTCAAGACTGTCAAGTCGCATTCGTGTCCACCAAAATAAAAATATTCTAAGAAAATATGCTGATTTACGCATTGCGATATTGCAAATCTCGTTATGGTAAAACGACTGGACCTAACTTCGTTTTATTTCCGTACTTATTTTTTAAAATTACTTGGTAATTAGAATTAAATAATTTTTATCTAAAGTTCTAGAACATTTGCTAATTTTGTAATAAACGCCCTCTATTGCGGAGTAGCTTTACTATGCCTTGTAGAGATGTGATGTTGTTTATCGATTTTATTATCGATAATATTTAATGAGAGATATATTATCTAAGAATATAGATAAATAATAAATTAAAGAAAGAAAGAAAAATAGTTTATTCTTTACAAACAAAACGCACATTACAAATAAATGACATTAATAAAAATACAGACATACAAAGTAGCCAAAAGCCTTGTACCCAAAAATTAAAAGTTTTACAGTTTTGTCCATTGCTTGAGGTTAGGGCTCAGAACAATAATTATAGCATAGAAGGAAGGCTAAAATAAAAATTCAGTAACTGCCTTTAGTCTCATTCTATCTTATGGCAAGAAAAAGGATGTTAGAATGAGATCAATGATTCGCACTTTGTTTTACTTTTTTGGTTTGTCACAAGATGATCTGTCATTTTGGTTATATTGGTTCTATTTCAACCCGGCCAAATTAGGTAGTACTTTGCTTCAGAGTGTGACAGTTCGGTCATTGAACAATTTGACTTGTTCGCGTGTTCATTGTTCGTGAGTTTGTAGTAAACTCCCATGGTTACATGATATTTTTATAATAATTCTGTTGTTAGATTGCACGAATTCTTTGTATAAATATACATAGTGAGTGTGCGGACTCTGTGGTATAATGTTTTGTGTGGTTGGGTGCTGCCAGTCCCATTCTTTACGAAAAGAAAATAACCAACAACTATTGACTTTCCATCGGTAAGTTTTTGTCAAATTATTTGTATAGTGCGAGCTGATAACCGATTAGAAATATAAAACAAGGTTTGCTGAATCACTTTGTAGTGGAAAGCAGTCGTAATAACTATTTCAGCAGAAAATTTAGCGACTATTCGGAAATTTCTTTGAGATTATCATAAATATGCATAGTGACGTAAATAATATTGTCGATAATTTTATTTTACAGATTTCATAAAGATGATGTGAAAAAAAAAATGGATAAATCGCATTGGTAGAAGAAATTGAACTCCAAAAAAAGCATAGTCACATTTGCTCAAAGCATTTTACTTTGGATTCATTTATGTTTACAATGAAACTGCAAAATGGAGACCACTTCGATATTTAAAGATATTAATATCATGACGGCACCTTGTCAATATATCTATGAAAACATCATATACGTAAAGAAAAATCTAAAAAAAAAAACTAAAAATATTTTTTGTAAAACAGGTGAAAGACACAATTAGTTCAACCAGGTTTCAGGCTGGCTAAACTAGACTCATCTTTCATGGAGTACTGTTTGAAATGTTATAATAAAATACCTCCCCATATACTTTAACTGAATAAAACGAAATTTAAATCTTGTATAAAATTCACACTATGCAGCCAAGCATATTATAAGTTGGAGGATTACATCTATTAATCATCATCACATCGGCGCATAAACTAATTGAGTACTATTTGAAACTACTGTTGAAGCTGCTGAAGATTGTAAAAACCATCTTTGCATTGTTTAAATTCAAGCTCTCAGTATTGTATAATTGCATAGCACATGTGTGAGCGCTGTATGTACCTACTATAAAGTTACTATTTAATAGGTTCGTCTTTCATTGACTTGAATGTGCCCTTACAATATACAAAGCGAACGCTATATCTGATTGGAAATTATTATTGTTATTCCAAACATGATTTTATACCTAGTACATATACTTGTTATTTTTTTTAATTTATAGACTTACAAATTAAAGTTAATGTAGGTCTGCAATTATGAACCTCGACTGATTCGACCTATTCTACTTAAAATGTCGTCCATTACATTTTAAACTTAGAGCTTAAGCTGGCCTGCCAGGGTCGCGAATTGTTCGAAAGAGTTACCGTGGCCCTGGCGCACAGGTAACCGAGTAACACGGGTGGGTTTTAGTCAGTAAGAGTCTGACACGGCCTTCCGCTCCGCCCAGAGCGGGAGAGGTCATTTGATGATTTCCAACCCAAAAAAAAGAGCTTAAGCTGTAACAAACAGTCGAATTTTAAAATGGATTTAATTTACCCGTAAAATTTGTTGATTTATTGGAAGATTAATAATTTCCCTGTGCTCATTCATTCACGATTTTTGCTATAATTTATATATTTCAAAAAAGTGTAATATAGGTATCTCATCACCGACATTCATTTTGGCAATTAATGCATGTCATCGATAAATTTATCGACGTTGAAAGTGCGTGAGTCACATCATTAGTCAGAATAAAATTAGTGACAACCTACAAAATTTCGAAATGTCTTTTGTACGCGTGTCCTTCTCTAACATACCAGCAGCCTCCATAAGTCAAAGTGAACTAAATATATTGAGTTCAGTTGCTATTTTAGCCTTCCTTCTATGCTTTAGTTATTATTCTGAGGGTTAGGGTCAGGGACCAAAGACAATACACATTGCTCTGCAAGGAACTTAGATAATTTGCTCTGTGTTACGACATTCGCAAATGATAACAAACAAACGATGAAAACAAAAACAAAATGCCGATAGCAGAGTGGAAAAATGACTACTTAATAATTCTTAAAATATAATAGTGTTTGAACATAATTATGTAATTTAATTTAGATGCAATAAAGGAACAACTATTATTCGTTCAAGTAGTTTTCTGATATTTTAGGTTTTCGAATGTAAATAAAGTAGAACGTGAAAAGTGGATACGGTTTGTTCAAATAGACCTTATAGAAGAAAATTGGCTTCCATCTGCTTCGTCAAAATTATGCTCGAAGAAAAAACCGAAAAAAAAGCCATCAATTTACTAATGTAGATACCGCGCGGCTAGTCTATTTCATTTACTTTCATAGTATCATGTCTTTCGGTATTTTACTATGGGGGCGGGCTGCAGAAATCGAATCTATTTTTATTTGGCAGAAAAGAGCCATCAGAGCAATATATTATTGCCTCCGCAGGCTGGATACTCTAAGGAAACTGTTTAAAGATACTAAAATCGTGACGGTACCTCGTCCATATATCTATGAAAACATCATGTACGTAAATATTTTCAATAAAAGAGGTGAAAGACACAACTATACGATAAAAAATAGGGACTAATTAGTTCAACCAGGTTTCAGGCTGGCTAAAGTAGACTCATCCTTCATGGAGTACTGTTTAAAATGTTACAATAAAATACCTCCCCACATACTCCAACTGGATGAAACGAAATTTAAATCTTGTTTATAACCCACACTATGCAGCCAAGTATATTATAAGTTGGGGGATTACATCGCTGACAAAGATGCATAGATTACGTTTTTTTTTGTAAATACTTATAATACTTATGAAACACCCAGACTAACAAAACCTTATATTCATCATATAAATATTTTTGTCCTGAGGGAAGTAAACCCACGACGTGACCAGCAGTCTGACACTGGGTCACTAGACGACGATAATAATTATAATTTTGTCATTTGTATCTAAATAAATTTTATAAATAAATAACTTGTAAACATTGAAACTTCTGATCATTCTGATCTATTGCTTTCCAAATTTTTTGGCATTTGTTTGAATATAATCAAATGTAAAAAAAAGATGTCTGTAAATTTTTATCATTATTACCGATACCTTGATATCTAAATGGTAACATCACTACCACAGGATATTTTAATAAAGAAGAACGGGCACAATGGGCCCCGTGTTGTAGCACTTTCTTACCCATCATAAAATTTATAATTTTTATGACATTGTTTTTTACATTATGTAACTACTTTAACTCACACACTAAATTATTACTTGTTTTTTTTTTTTTGAAAAATCATCTACTTCTCAATATTTGTAAATATGTGAGCACCATGTATCTATCTCATAATTTATTTACCTGTCATGCGTTATATTTAATTATTTTTACCTATTGTGGCATAGTAATTTTATTCTAGGTGCATCGTCTTCACATATAATTATTATATACATAATATTGTAAAACATTTTTAAAAGAGTAACGGTGGAGTTTCTTGCCCATTCTTCTCCATACGAAACTACCTTTTGGAAGGGGCAACTAGAATCAGTTCTATTTTTTGTAAATTTTGACGTTCAAAGTGCCATTTTATGTGCCTATTTGAAATAAACGATTTGACTTTGACTTTGACTTTGAATGAAGATCTGAATAAGCTCCACAGTTTATTCTATTGCAGCATTACTCTAATGAATCAAATAATAAAGTTACAGCGATTCCAAAAGTCCAATAATTACCGTTACAAATGCTATTATTATGACCTAATGATGCCAATAAATAATGTCTATACATTTTCGTTGTTTAAAGAATTATTAATAGCTTAAGTGAACTATTAGAAATAGACAAAAAAGGACTACTCAGGATTGAGCAGGACAGATCACGCACTCGTATTGTTGAAACCCGGTCAGCGCGAGTGCAGGTAGCGATCTTTATCGATAGTATAGGAGCGAGCGGTACATATTCACTTATATAAAAGAGAAAAATGCATTCCGACTGGCAACATATAGATATAATAACTGTATCTACATGTTGCCAGTCGGAATGTATAATTATATGCATCTTCAGGCCATAATATTAGCATTTATTTGTAACGGTAATTATTGGACTTTAGGAACCGCTGAAACTTTTTTATTTGATTCATTAGAGTAATACTGCCATAGAATAAAATGTTAAGCTTATTCGGATCTTCATTTTTCATCGACAACACTGGACCCACGATCCATACAAATTTGCCCATTTTTCTTTAATTCGTATGTTTGCTATTCAAAGCTAGATGGTGTTACTGACGCTCGAGATCAAAGTTTGTATGAAAATGTTCCCAGTAGCCGCTCTAATTTTGCTATATTATGCTAGATGCCATCACTGAGACGTGGGATCACAGTTTTTCTATGACATTTCTTCGCATAGCCTCTCTATTGTATCTATCTTAAATCTCTTTGGTATGTATGTTCTGTGGCAATAATCAAACAGTAACAACAGCAAATGGCTCAACAATTCAAGCTATTGGTAAAGTACAGTTGATTTGATAGCTGACGTTCAAGGTCAGACACAGAACATTAGACTGTGTGATGTATGGTATGTTCCAGCAAAAAAGAAAAAGTAGTTTACCGTACTTGCTGCTCAAGATAAACTTGAGAAAAGTGTCTTCACATCTGAAAGAGATTTTTGTCAATTGACGGTTGATGGAAAACTAAATTTAATTGGCACAAGAGTCAAGAAAGGAGGACTCTACAAATGCTGCAAGCAAGCTGCTCTGCAAGGCTGGTACGTCCAAGCCGCGCGCTGTCACCCTGTAACACGTCCCGCAACGCGTTTTACGTTTTACCGCGCGTGCGCACCGGTCATTTCCAACATAAAGCGTAATTACTTGAAAACTACTGAACCTATACCTCATTAAAAATTCGTGTGTGTAGCTGAAACCATACAGAATCAATAGGTGTTAAAACTAAATTACGACTTCATAGACCAAAGAACTGTAAAAAAATGTTAAAATAAGAATATGTGTTGAATTTCCGTAAAATATTTGTTCTTACTGAATTTTTGTACATTAATTTGTAGTTTGTGTCAATAAAACCTATTTATTATTAAACTCAACTATCTAAGCTTTGATTGATACCCATATGTCCTTACTTGGTTTGCTCAGAGTAGCACAATACACCAAAACAAACACCCCATTCCCGCAACAATTTGATGCCTCCTGCGAGGTCCAGAAGGCCGACATAAGGGTCCTCGCACCTGTGATTTACGAATAGGATTTAATTTATTTTAGATGATTATTGTGTGATTATATTTGAAATGATAGGTATTCATTTGTATGTAATAATGATATATATTTTACAACAATTCAGTACCTGCATACCAAAAGAATTTGAAATAAAACGAAGCATGTGCGCATTTAACATTCGTCCGAACCCTTATTTCGGGACTTCGGGCCCTATCGAAATCGTCCCTGGCTACTATGGTAGCCAAAACAAAATGTCCTGCGGAACGAATTTAGATAACTCGTGATCTTGAACTATCTTCATAGTATTAAAGCGTTCTGACCATTTTTAAATACTAATAATGAACTTCCATATAACAAGCATTACTCTAATAAATTATTTAGTAAAACATACGTAATTTAATACGAAAATGCCGGCGCGTAGCGTGTCGCTACGGCTTCAATTTTTCATAACGAGTTTAACACAATAAAACTGGTTCAAAACCTATGACACATATAGATATTCGTAAACCTTGAGTAATGAGGATTTTTACGGTATATAACACTAATACATTGGGTTATTAATTAAGTCACCAACACATAATATATAGGAAGCGCGCATCATTCGTAAAAAAATTGAACCAATTGACGGAGCGCTGACTTTCAACCATTTTTTTGCAAAAAATGTTTATGGGTCGACACAGAGTATAGCATACTTTTGTACGCGGAAGTTACTAAGGAGCCACCTGGTGTAATTTTTTGGCAGCTGTACAGTGTGCCCACGGTAAAAAACCGATTTGAACGCAACAATCGACTAAAGGCAACATGGTAGCCGGACGTACGTCGCACTAGCAGCGCACGCTAATATGGTAGTCGGGCCGTTTCAGCGAAGACTATTATAAATTCATCTCCTGAATTGAACAAACTGTCAAAAAAAAAATTAACAACTCTATCACGAAAGATTTGCTCACCAAAACAAAAGACACGTGAAAGAATCGATTGAAAAGGAACATGGTATACAAGTAAAACTCGATTCTCAATTATGTACAGGATGTGTATTTGGTAAAACTCATAGATAGAAATTTGGAACAAGAGAGCGAGCTAAAGCAACAGGAGATATTATTTACACTGATATATGTGGCCCATTTCCCAATTCATTCAAAAAATGTTGTTATTTTGTATTATTTAAAGATGATTTCAGTATGTATGTATCGTCATATTTACTTCGTCAAGCACAAGTCGAAAGTGAAGAATAAACTTGTTGAAATGATAAACGAGGCAAATAATACTGGTCATACGAGTATTATAAAGACAATTCTCAGTGATAATGGAGGAGAACTCCAAAATAAGGCTTTTTTTTATGGGTTTTACATCATAAAATGACCTCTCCCACTCTGGGCGGAGCGGGAGGGTGTGTCAGACTCTTACTGACTAAAACCCAGCCGTCTTCCTTCAGTTGCCTGTGCGCCAGGGCCACGGTAACTCTTTCGAACAATCCGCGACCCCGGCAGGCATCGGCCCTATCGGACCCCGTCAATTATGCTGACATCTCTATGAGGCACGCGTGGAACACAACGAGCCATCGACCCGGGCCTGGTCCTTACCGGATGGCTAGCTGCCCATTGGTCACCGTCCGCAAGCCCGCGCCTACAGTGGCCGCGAGTCGGCAATCGACTCCCGACGCCCAGGGTGTCTGCTCCTGCGGTGCCTAGGGGCGTGAGGGTGCAATCATTCCCTCATCCTCACGCGCTCCGCCTCCCCCTTCGCAAGCATTACTACTTTGCAGAAAGAGGTGACAGCTTCCCGTTCCCTTTCGCTCCATACCATAGCCTGGACCAGGGCCGGATGCGAGAGATCGTCGCCGCCGATGGCCACCACGAGGACACGGCGGTGCTCCACCCAAGCCAGGCAGACCTCCACCATATGCTCTACCGTGTCCTTCGGTCGATCCACACAATGATAACACCCGGGTGTTTCCTCCCGCCTTATCCGAAACAGGAAACTCCCGAAACAGCCATGTCCGCGGAGGACCCGCGTCAGGCGAAAAGAGAGGACGCCGTCTCAAAGGATCGATCAGTCAGAAAGATGAAGCGAGTTGCCCATTCTAAGATTCCAAAGCGTAGTAGGTACTTAAGGAGAAGAACGGACAAGAAACGCCATGGACACTCTTTTAAATCAAAATAATGATGGTTACAAAATATTAGTTAAGTACATCATTCATGTTGAATTTATGCATATGAGAACGAACCTTAAATGCGTTCGTAATAAAAAGACAAAAATAATTCAAATATATAAATTCTAGGGTATTACAATACTATTATAATCATAGATTAGAATATACATTGAGGCTCCGACCAGCACGCCGGTTGAACGCGTCCCAAAGGTTCATGGCCATCCGGCTGGTCCGGGGATACCGCACGGTCTCCTGCGAGGCGGCGAGCCTCCTTGCCGGATTGCCGCCATGGGACCTGGAGGCAAAAGTCCTCGCGCACATTTGGGAGTGGCGCGAGGAGGCGAAACGCTGGGGCGTAACTCCGCTGCCGCGAGAGATCGCGGCACAGCGGACAGAGCTCCGGTGGGATCTCATGGCGGCATGGAGAGTGCGACTGTTGCAACCCAGCGCTGGGCACGCCACAATTGTGGCGACAAGTCCCCTCTTTGAGGAGTGGCTTGAGAGGCGCCACGGCGTCCTCACCTTCCGCCTGACGCAGGTCCTCACCGGACATGGCTGTTTCGGGAGGTTCCTGTTTAGGATAAGGCGGGAGGAAACGCCCGGGTGTTGGCATTGTGTGGATCGACCGGAGGACACGGTGGAGCATACGGTGGAGGTCTGCCTGGCTTGGGCGGAACACCGTCGTGTCCTCTGGGCGGCGATCGGCGGCGGCGATCTGTCGCGCCCGGCCCTGGTTCAGGCCATGGTACGGAGCGAGAGGGAATGGGAAGCAGTCACCTCCTTCTGCGAAGCAGTAATGCTCGCAAAGGAGGAGGCGGAGCGCGTGAGGGAGAGGCAGTCATTGCGCCCTCACGCCCCTAGTCGCCGCAGGAGGAGACACCCTGGGCGTCGGGAGTCGATAGCCGACTCCCGGCCACCGTAGGCGCGGGCCTGCGGACGGCGAGCAATGGGCAGCTCCCCGTCCGGTAAGGACCAGGCCCGGGTCGATGGCGCGTTGTGTTCCACGAGCGCCTCAAAGAGATGTCAGCATACTTGACGGGGTCCGATAGGGCCGATGCCTGCCGGGGTCGCGGATTGTTCGAAAGAGTTACCGTGGCCCTGGCGCTCAGGCAACTGAAGGAACACGGGTGGGTTTTAGTCAGTAAGAGTCTGACACGCCCTTCCGCTCCGCCCAGAG
The DNA here is from genome assembly GCA_916610205.1 of Griposia aprilina. Taxonomy (NCBI): domain Eukaryota; kingdom Metazoa; phylum Arthropoda; class Insecta; order Lepidoptera; family Noctuidae; genus Griposia; species Griposia aprilina. The sequence continues at coordinate 6,870,738 of OU744305.1, read as the reverse complement.
CGGGAAAGGTCATTTGATGATTCCCCACCCAAAAAAATAATAATTTGAATATACAAGCTAAAACTAAAATATATATACCTACTATTTACAGGTGTATAATGTAAGGCAAGAGCTCACAGGGCATCAAAACATTCGTCCGCATCGCTGTCAATGGGATAAGTGCCCAAAAGGCTGGCAGCATAACCACGTTGGATGGCAATGCTGATTCTTTGGGCTAAAAATAGGTCAGCCCTCTTGTCGTGTGAGGAGTCGACCAACCACTTGGCGATGTCCCGAAATATTTGATGAGCACTGTGACCCCAAGGCCCTAGTGTTTTGAACCCAAACGGCTCAAACATATAGCTCCCAATAAGGTTGATATACCATTTGAGGTTTAATGCTTCTGCAGTAGCCGCTCCAGCACAGCCCGCCGTGCTAGGAAGTTGAGATGGCGCAACGGTATCGACTCAAGTTGCATCCCACACCGTAGGCCTACCCAACTTCCAAGGCATTATAGTCATTCCATCTGGCCTCTTCCCAGCGTCTCGTGCCAAGATATTGGGTTCTTAAACAGATGGTACCCCGGTGGTGACAAAAGCTCGACGGACGATGTCATTAAGGCTGCCGTGATGTGCCATCCAACCAGCGCTCTTGCTGCAGGATAGGCCATGCTATCCGAGTTGGTAGACTGCTTCACCGCATTGAGAGCGATGTGGAGCCCCGCAAGGAACGCCTAGACGCAACCATGTAACGAGCCAGAATGTGGTATCACCCAGCAAAGTGCCTATATTGGGTGACGGTAGTGCTTGAAGCTTGAAGCAGGCACGCTCGGCAGTATTGGTGGACGTATTAATAAGTTTATTCCGTACCAACCTGCAGAGCGGCTCATCCCACTGTCTTTGGGAAGACAGGTTCTCGGGCTGAACCGAGTCCAGGCAAGCCAATTTCTAGGCGTTCACCGCATCGGTCAAACACGGCACTTCAAAGTCAACCTGATAAGGGGCTAAGATTCTTGTGGTTAACTTTTCGGTGCTGTGGTCTGAAGACAGGAAAGCCGGTAGGCTTACACTAGAATTTTTTGCGGAATTTTTTATTAATTTAATTTAATTCAAATATTAAATTAAAATAAGCCGTGGCAGCTAAGAAATTACCAGTCCCTACTGACGGCGCCGTTCACGAACATGACGCATGACGCACCATTCAGCTCAATCATTTTGAAGGGAACTTAATGATCCAACACACGCCACCACCAGCGAGACATTTGAATGAGCATGACATACTCTCAGCCGCTAGGGCGCACAGGGGCGCACAGAGTCAATGAAAGACAAAACTAGTAAATGGTAGCTTTACAGTAGCGCGGAGGAAGTCGTGGACAGAAGATAGTTTATAAATAATAACGAATTAATACTCACCAATAGATATTCCTGCAACGCAACTAGTTCTTCTATTGAATTCCATTTGATACCAATCCCAGCTTGGCCAAAAAATTCTGTACCATGTAGATTGGACTTCCTGCCATCTGAAGAAGCTCTGTCGGGGTATGGTATCAGTAATGACGTACTCTCGCGTTGTAGATGCATCATCCCAAAAGCCTAATACAACGGTGAAGAGAAGGTATACCATACAAGAAAACAACACACATTTCATTGATGCTGTGTTTAATTAACTAACTATACAAACTGAATCGTTTAATTGAGCAACAAAACAATTGAGAATGATCGGAAGACTTTAATGTGCTCTTTTATATGGACTGAATGTATTTGTAAATGATAAGTTATATATCGTTCTTGTAAATATTTACCAAATGTGACACTGATTTTGATTCAAGCAAACGATTTTCTCAGATTACACCAAATAAGCAAATCCAACGACTGTATGTGCATACCTCAATAAAATAACAATAAATAATAACCGTGACAAAAAGGAATATTTCGTTAATCGAGACCGGATAGTCAAATGCATATTTACCTAAAGATGAGGTGTATGGAATATATATAAGTTAACAGACTTAAAATAATATTAAAAGTATTTACATGTAAACAAAATATAAAAAAATAAGAAAATAATCAGAGGGCATCAAAAATTCTTCCGCATCGCTGTTGACAGGAAAAGTACCCAAAAGCAGCTGTGTTGGCAGCATTACCACTTTGTATAGCGGCGCTGATTCTTTGGCCAAAAAAATAGGCCAGCACTCTGGTCACGAGAAGAGTCGACTAACTGCTTGGCGATGTCTCGAAAAACCAAGTGGGCACTCGGACCCCACGACTTTAGTGTTTCAACTCCAAACGGCTCGAACATAATTAATTATAACTCCCAATAACATTGGAATACTTTCGCTGCTTGAGGTTTTTCGCAGCTGCAGCAGTCGCTCTAGTGCAGCCCGCCATTCTAATAAGATGGGATGTCACAAGGGTATCGACACATGTTGTATCCCATACTAAAGGCCTGCCTAACTTCCAGGGCATTATGGTAATTCCGTCTGATTTCTTCCCATCGTCGCGTGCCAAGCCATTAGGTTCTAAAACAGGTGGCACCCCGGCGGTGATAAGAGTACGGCAGATTATGTCATTAATGCTAGCGTACCGTGCTATCTGGCCTGCACTCTTACTGCAAGATAGGCCATGGTGTCCGAGGCAGTCAACATGTTCACCGCACTGGCACCGATTCGGAGCCCCGCAAGGAGCGCCCAGATCCAAACAAGTAGCGAGCCGGAACGTGGTGTAACCCAGCATAGTGCCTATGTTGACAAGAAGCCTGCGTTTGCGGTACAGAGGCTTTGGTAAATATCAATATTATAACTATGAAAGTGTGACCACCACTTTTTAACCGACGAAAAAAAAGGAGGGGTTCTCAAGTCGACCCGTATTTTTTTTAATTTTTTTATGTATGACCACGCATAACTTTTTACAGAGTAGTCAGATTTTGATGATTCTTTTTATAATGGAAAGAGTATACGCCAAAATTGGTCCCATTGAAAATTGAAGAATGAAATCCATCCCTGCGGGTAGAAAAATAAGGGTTAACTGATTTTTCACCTACTGAATGTTCACTTGTAAACCGATTCTATTGAAACTTGGTACATATATGTAGTTCTAATAATGCTTCAACAAAAATCAGACCTGGAGATCATCTGATGATGGAGACGGAAGACAGTCGAGAGAGCTCCTCGACAGATCACAGCAGTTAGATCGTGTTTGGGCTTATTTCATTACTCTTGATGAGAACTTTAAACCTAGCTGGAGTATGACTGTCATAGAGGGTGTGATGTTGGGTACGGAAGGCAGTCGAGGGAAGTTTTAAATATTAGCTGCGAGAGCATACTCAAAACATTCAAAAGCTTAGAAATTAATAAAGGTAATATTTATTACAGCTATAAACAGCAAATCCTTAACATCTGGCATATTCCTAAAATGGAAAATGGCAAAGATGGTGACTATACATAAATCGGATAACAATGTCAACACAAAAACTATAGGCCCATCTCAATTTTGAGAGGGAAGCCGATAGTAGGATTCAGCTGGGATGGGCAGCATTTGGTAAACTTCATCAGGTCTTCTCGTCGTCTATACCGCAGTGCCTAAAGACGACAGTCTTCAACGCGTGTGTCCTACTAGTTACGACTTACGGAACCGAAACGTCGACACTCACGGTGAGACTGGTCTATAAGTTTAAAGTCACTCAGCGAGCTATGGAGAGAGCTATGCTTGGAGTCTCGCTAAAGAATAAAAACCAAAACGACGTTATCCGCCAGAGAACCAAGGTAATCGACATGGCCCAAAGACTAAGCAAGCTGAAGCTGCAATGGGCTGGTCACATCACTCGTGGAAGTTCAAGAGAGGAGACCGCGTTTAGGCAAACGTAGTGTGGGGCGCCCGCTGGTCAGGTGGACTGACGACTTGCGGAATTCGGCTGGCAGAGACTGGATGAGAAGAGCCGAGGATCGGGCTCAATGGCGTTCACCAGGAGAGGCTTACGCCCAGCAGTGGACGAATATAGGCTGATGATGATGATGAATGGTGCAAAAATAAAGAAATGTATTTGACCTCAATGAAGTGTAACCACGTTAAATATTCAAAAACAAATACTCTCATAAATAAAGGCAAAGTAATAATAATAATAATATTAAAACAGACTATACACACAGACACAATCAGGTAGCAAAATGACACATCAAAAACTAGCACTCAAATATAAACTCATACTTACAAGGTATAAACACTCCATATTACAAGTGCGTACGCACGGCTACAGATCAAGCTATACATTTCCAGTATAAGCTGATCTCGCATCGTATAGGATTTCCATACAATGAGAGGTCAGCCTAAACTGGAAATGTATAGCTTGATGTATAGCCTGAGTGGCGCCTGGAGCCTGAGCTTGAGTGGCGCTTGTGGAATTTGAACGTGTAACCGCTGTTTGTTATTGCTCCACAAAAAATATCGTAAAACCGTGCAAAAAGTGTTTGGAAGTGCCGTTAAAAGTGTAATTCGCATGGACATACTTTGAACTATAAACTTGCATCAATAACTTGGTGTTCTAGTGCGTACTTTAAAACATCTAGACAAAATTAAATAAAAAAAGAATCCGATCTACCGTCAGTCGCAATCAAGCGGTGCGTCGCGATAAAACGCGTAAGCTCCAGGTATTGCACGGCGCTTACGACGTTCTTCTCGCGAACTCGCTGTGACCAGTCGACGCGTCCATCGCGGGCCCTTTTTGCTTCGAGAAACGGACCATACCTAACTGGGAGGGCCTTTATTAGTGTGCCGAGGTGCAAACTGTAATACCCAACTGCGGCGACGACTAACATATTTTGAGAGCTAATAAAGAATATTGCAGTATTGAAAAGCTGTGCGACGCTCCGAGGTCAACTACCGGCACTTGTACGCGCGCTGTCTCTCAAGGACGACTACGGCGTCGCGTCGTCGCGGTATCGTTTGGCTGTCGCTCGGGTTTGTGAACATCTACGAACACCCGCGAAGATTAACCCCACTTCGTTGCGCCAGCGCACAATCTCACAACAACACACAGGTACGGACTTTAACCAGTTTAAGCTTTGATTTATAAGCCATCAATCACAATGCCCCAAGTGCAACGCACTCCACCGAAGACTCCCATACCAGGGCAATCTCTGTCGGTTCCGGATATTGCCTCTGCTTCCAGTAGCAGTGAATCCAGGAGGAATGTTACCCTTAGGAATAGGCAGCAATGTATTGTTGACTCGCCCAACGAACTGGTGATGGATTCCTCTTCCTCTTGCGCATGCAGCGAATTAAAAGAAGAACTTATGCTACTATTGAACTCATGGAAGACTGACTACGCCCTTAGGTTGTCTACGTGGAAATCTGAGTATGATACAATCCTATCTACTCTGGTTAAGGATGTTAATGAACTTAAAAACCTGTGCGCCGGAATTCAAAACTGAGCTTCAAATTGACATGAGCACAGTTAATATGAACCTCGAGAGAGCAAAAGTCACTGGGTCGGTTCTAGACAAACAACTCGAGGAAATCCCAGAGCTTACCTCTCGTGCTGGCCTAGAAACTACTAAGAACCCCATAAGATTACCACCAAATGTAAGTGAGAATCTTGTCACGATGGCTTCCGTGGGAGAGAAAGCTGTAGATCAGGAAACTTGTCTGCAGAGCGGGCAAGATATACGCATACCGACCAATCCAGTGACAGCAGCCGCCCGGCAACGGCAAGTGCCTAAGCCTCAAGTTCCTTTGCCAGTCTGTGCTCCTGCTCTTGCTACTGTGAATATTTCTATGGGTGACAAGGACAACAACTTGAACGGGCGGACGAATGATGAAGGGTGGGTTAAGGTTCGACACAGGCGTTCGGGTCGTTCGCTTGGTAATGTTATGCGGGGGACAGCTGCGCCTGGCACCACTAAGTTAGAGGCTTCTGAACGATGGAGATATCTACACCTTTTCTACGTAAAGCAGGGCACCACTGATAGCCAGGTGCGGCAGCACCTTCTTACCATCTGCGGAAAGGATATCTGCACAGTTGAAGTGCTAAAATCCCGTGGCAACTATGCATCTTTTAAGTTGGGGGTGCCCTCGAAACTAGCCGATCAAGTATCTGCGGTTCATAATTAGGCAGAGGATATTTGTGTAAAACCGTGGCGCCACAACTTTCGTGCCCGAAGTAGTGAACAATTATCCCACTAACATTCTCGCCACCGGTCCGCCCATCCTCAGTAATCGTAACAACTGCCTACGTGTATTATACCAAAATGTCCGTGGCCTCAAAACAAAATTACCTACATGGAGATCGAGTTTGTTATTATCTGAGCATGATTTAGTAGCAGTCACAGAAACAAACCTAGATAACTCAGTGGAAGACTCAGAATTGACGGACGGGGATTGGCGTATCCTACGTAGAGATAGAGTGACTCTGGGAGGCGGTGTGTTGCTAGCAGCACGCGATGGCGTTACCATGAGCAGGCAATATGACCTAGAAACGGATTGCGGTGAAGACCTGTGGGCAAGGATCCAAATGAATGGCCGAAATATGTATATGTGTGTTGTCTACATCAAGCCCTCTGCCACTGACGAAGACTACATGACGTGGTTTTGTAAAGTTGAGAGCATTATTACAAATCTAAATGGAAGAGTTATGATTTTAGGAGACCTTAACTTAAAAAGTGCGTCCGTGAATGTTAACAATTATTACTGTTACTTTTTTAAACTTTTGTAATCTGGTAGAGATGAATGAAGTGATGAATGTGCGTGGGAGTAAGTTAGATGTTGTGTTGGCTCAGGAAGGTGCCGAGGTGTACTGCGAGTACGTTGTGGGTTCGGAGCTAGTCCCTATCGACCTGTATCATCCTCCATTAGATATTGCCGTACAAATGCCAAAACATCAGGTTAGTGAAATATTATACCCTAGCAACATTGACCGAAGTAGAGATTGGAACTTCAGCAAAGGAGACTACATACTCTTATATGATCGAATTCGTGCCGCCCCTTGGCAGGACCTCTTGTGTGGCCTGGATGCAGGCGCGGCTACTAGTCAGCTTTATACCATATTTTATGACCTCTTCGATTCATGTATCCCAAAAAAACTGAGGAAAATCTCTGGCAACAGACGATATCCGGTTTGGTTTTCAAGAGATTTAATCAACGACACTCAGCGTAAAAACAAATTGCATCACAAATGGAAACTTTCTCGCTGTAACCTTATATATGCTCAATTTAGTGCTCTACGTTCGGATTTGAAACTCAGAACTCAAGAGGCCTATAAATCATACTGTGATACTGTGGGGAACACTATAGGAAGTAATCCACGACAGTTCTGGCACCATGTCTCGAGCCTGCGATCGAAGGGTGGTTTCGAGCCCAACGTTGTGCACAACGGTATCGCTTACTCGGGTATCAAAGCTGCGGAAGCGTTCGCTCAGTACTTTTCCAGCGTTTTCTTAAAGGATTCTCCTGAGTTAAACCCAAATAATATCAGGCCGACCTACTGCTCAGGAAATAACATTCCTATCCCCCTTTTGACCCCACTAGACGTGGTTAAAGGTATTGCTAAACTGAAACCACATAGCTCGATCGGCCCTGACTCCATCCCTGCTTTTATCCTCAAGGGATGCCACGATATGCTGGCAACTCCACTCTGCCATATCTTTAATCTAGCTCTTCAGTCCGGCGTCTATCCTGAACAATGGAAAATCTCGCGTGTCATTCCCATCCCAAAAACCAGAGACAAATCATCTGTGGTGGAACACAGGCCTATTGCTGTACTGCCAACTCTTGCAAAGGTTTTTGAGCACATACTCCACACGTACATCTATAAACGTATAAATGCGTTTCTATCTGATGCCCAGCACGGCTTTCGCCAAGGTCGCTCAGTCAATTCGAATCTGATGACTCACGTTGATTATGTTTCTGGTGTTTTGGACAGTGGGGGGCAAGTGGATGTCCTCTATTTCGATTTCCGCAAAGCGTTCGACAGTGTTGACAATGACGTGCTCTTGATGAAATTGGAGGCGGCAGGTTTCTCGTCTGAGTTTCTGAACTTCTTTGCGGACTATCTGCGAGGCCGTGGGCAGTTTGTTAGGCATGGTTGCTTTGAGTCTGAACCTTATAATACCCGCTCAGGTGTGAGTCAAGGATCCGTGCTAGGCCCACTGCTTTTCCTTATCATGATCAATGATCTTATAAATAAGGTTAGGTTCGCAAAATGCTTGCTCTACGCCGATGACCTAAAACTAGTAGTTCAAATTGATAAGGTCTCGGATTGCATACTCCTACAAAGGGACATTGATGCTATATTTGAGTGGAGCATGGTCAATAAGCTCTTTTTTAATACGAGTAAGTGTTACGTCATGACGTACAGTCGAAAACGTCAACCACTCCACTATAACTACAGATTAGGTAGTGAAGAAATAAGTCGTGTCACCAAAATAAAGGACCTGGGTGTGACCTTTGACACTGGTCTGACATTTAGAGATCATGTCTCCACTCTAGCCAAGGAATCTTTTAGGCGTTTGGGTTTTGTTTTGCGAAATTCCCGTGATTTTCACAACCCAAATGTAATTAAACTTCTCTACAACACTTTGGTTCGTAGTAAACTTGAGGCTGGTGCCTGTATCCCTATACAGCGACTCATACTTTAACGCTGGAAAAGGTACAGAAAACTTTCCTGAGATTTCTGTTTAAAAAGACGTTTCATTTCTTCCCTTTCATGTACCCTACTAATTACCTTCTAGGAGTTTTGGGCTTCAATTCGTTGGAGGTTAGACGAGGCTTTCTACAGCTCACAGTAGCCTGCAAAACTCTTAGAGGACGCATCGACAGTCCCGAACTCCACGATCTTTTCTGTCGGCTATTTGTTCCCGATAAATACGTCGGACATCGCCAAAGCTGTCGGCGCAATCTGTTTGCGCCGCCGTTAACTAAAACTGTCGCCAGAGCTGAGTCCCCTGTGTGTCGTACATTAAGGATGCTTAACGCCCTCCTGACCAACTATCCTGAATGTGATCTGTTTGCTGATGAATGGAGCAGAATAATGCGTGTATGTCTGATGTTTTGCGAGAGCAAGTATGCTAGGTTGTCCTCTATTATATGTTAGTTTTAGAAAAGTTTTTGTTACCCATTCAATCTCTATGTTAATTAATGTAATTGGTGTTACCGTTTTAATTAACAATAAACAATAAACAATAATAATAGCCGTGTGTACCACAAACAGTTCTAGAAAATACCACACACAAACTCTACTACGATCGCGGCATACTAACCGACAGGACCGTTCACTATAATAGACCAGATATAGCCCTTCAAAATAAAGTTAATAAAGTCACATACATACCTCATAAATATTGCAGTCCCTAATACATACAATTTACAAAAAAAAAAAACTTTTTTACAAAAAATTAAACCGAAGAAAAAAGAAACAGAAAAGCAAAAAATAAATCTTTCAGTCTTACTAAGCTCTTAAATTAAGGTAATTTACACATTTTGAGTCGGCGCCAAACATACAAGGCGCCATGAAAACTTATGGCAGCTTAATTGATCGTCGTTTATCGATCTGCGTTGATTGTTTGGCGCCGCCTCAAAATTTGTAATTTACATTAATTTAAGAGCTTAGTTAGACTGAAAGATTTATTTTTTGCTTTTCACTTTCTTTTTTTTGTCGGTTTAATTTTTTGTAAAAAAGTTTTTTATATGAGCAATTATATTGTTTTTGAGTACCTTGAGGTAAGGATCCGATCATTATTTCCAAGGAAGCTTGAGGTATATGTCTTAGCTGAAATGCCTTCCGGCGAAGTGTCCTGCGGCCAGGGTAAGGTGGGAGCTCAGACAGTGTTGTTTGCTAAAAGGAGATGAGAGCAAATCATTATTAGCATTAAATAGGATTGGATTTGATACAGTCAATATTTTAACTAAGGGTAACCATGGCTGTGCTGGTCACCAAGGAAACACAAGGATTCTCTCAGCTTGGTCATGTTATTTTTTCCAAACATTTAGTAATTAATGAAAAGGGGAAAAGTATAAAAGAAAAATTTGGTCGAGTTTAATGTGAATGCATCTTCATCAAAGGCCATTGGGTCTCTTTTCCAAAAGATATATTTTAAACATTTTGCATTTATTCTGGTAGCAAATAAATCCATTTCAGGTGTTCTGAAATTCTAGGTAATTCTTGTAAATGCAGAGTCTGCTAAGAACCATTCTGTATCATGATTTAAGTTTTTATACTCCCTATCAGCCTCTGTGTTTTCTTTGGACTTGATGTAGGAAGCTGTAGCCCATATGTGTACTTGTGGGGTGTATAGTGTGAAGAATACACATAGTTCACACTATCACCATATTATCTGAGTAATGGTATTTAGATGCATAAATTGTATGCAACCTATTTTATTAATACAGGAAATGGCTGCTATGCTATCCTTAACAAAAATATGTCAATTTTCCATATTCTTAGCTAAGGACCTTAGGCCAAAGTAAACAGCTTTCAGTTCTAGGTAGATAAGTTATATGTTCCTCTTTTCCAGTTGTATTCCAAAGTCCCCCTACCGATTCACCTAGATAATGAGCCCCCCAACCGGTAAGCGACGCATCTGTGAAGATTTTTAACTTCATTTTTGTAAAGCAAATGACTTTAGACAACCACCATTTTAGTACAGAAATAATACTATCAGAAATATTAATAAAACTTTCAAAATTATCATTGACTTATCATTGAATTATCATTATTATTGATGACTGTAAGGCTAAGTAGTTTTCTTTTGCCATAAGCTTGGTATGTCGCCAACCATCTGGTATAGCTGGACAAACAGCTATCAATATTCCCAGTAGTTGAGTAAGGCATCTAATTTTTCATTTTCTTTGTAACATGAACTGTTGTATCATAATTATAATATTTTCTTCTTTTTCAATTGGTAATTTTAGTGTCAGATGTTGAGAATTAATAATAAACCCTAGGAATTTACACTGTTTGCTTGGATTTGAGTTACTCTTTTCAAAGTTAAGTATAAAACCTAAACACTCAAGTATTTGTATAATAACGCGTATTTGAGTTTGACATTCTTCATAATGTGTTAGCTATGCATTGAATATCAAGTAAGTAAATTACCATTACATAACCTAAGTTCCTTCTATATGACATCACAGATTTTATTTTTTGTAAATACACTGGGTGCTGTATACGAAGTCACAAACCATATGGTAAATGATAAATGATTTTATTTCTGTAAGTAGGTTTGTACAAACACTTTTACACGTCAATCATATTTTTAAACTAGATGAGGTCGGCGTTTCCTATCTGACTACTCTGAGAAGAAAGGCCGAAACAAACTCAGAGGTCACAGTCTCTTTTAAAGTCCAGACATAATCTTGGTCAAATCATGTGAAGACCATGTAGATTGGTATCTGAAATGGTCTTTTGAGGAAAGAACCACACAGATTGAGTGGACCTGTCCAGTCAGTGCACGCATTTGTCAGTAATCGTGCAGCTCAACTCAGGAAGTCAGGACTTAAGGAGCTCAACGATTGCTTGAAATGCTGTAAATTCAATACACCTTTGAGCAATAAGATTTATTTTTTATTAGATATCACGAAACTGAGGGGCTTGTAGCTAAGCAATAACAGCCGCACGGGTTGTTCGATCAGGTTAAGCTAAGCTTGCCATGGTTGGTCCGTGGATGTGTTGACCATCTTTACATACCAAGAACCCTCCATGTCTTGGTCCCGGCTGTCATTCGTGGATCTTTGCAGTCGGTGCGGGTTGGAAGGAGGCCGAAAGTCTGACAACCAGTCTTACCAAGGGTTATCGTAATACCCAATAACTGAGTTGGGGAGGTCAGGTAGGCAGTCGCTCTAAGTAAAATACTGATATTCAGCTGCATCTGGTTAGACTGGAAGCCAGCCCCAACTTAGTTGGAAAAAGGCTAGGCAGTTGATAGTTACACACAAACAGGAAACTTGTAAAGGGATTCAGACGCGAAATTTAATTAGAGTAAATATTCACTTCGATCTGTCAAAATCAGTGTAGCTTTGCGTGAGTTTACCTTAAGTTCCGGCTCTATATCTTACTCTAAAACTTCAAAAGAGATACCCCCTTTTCTTTTATTTCCCGTGAATTATGTGAATGAGCATAATGTCTGAGGTTGCCATTGGTATGAACACAGGGTTAAATTACATTAGCTAGCATAACTCCGCAGACGTGATGAGTATCGATTAGGGACGAAACGGATAGCTCTTTGGTTGGATATCCAGTATCCGGCCAAAGAGCTATCCGTTTCGTCTTAACCTTAAAGCCGGATATCCGGCCTAACATTACCGATTGGCGCATCGTAACGAGCTAGCTTGCGTAGGTGACGCACGAATGATCGGGCGGACTCGATTGAATTCCGGCCTTTTCGTTCATGAGCAAAGTTAGCGTTGCATTGACTTGTTGAATTTATTGCAAACACGGTCATTTGAGGTTATATAAAAATGTGCTATTGTAATTTGAGGTTATTATAAATGTATTTATATACTTCTGATTTAGCGAGATTTATCGACGAAAAATTACATCTAATTGCCCACGATCGTGACCCTTATATTTGGTGGTCAGGTAATGCTACACAATATTATACGTACTTAACAAAGTCTGCCAGAATTACAATTCAGCACCCTGCAGCAGCGTATACAGCGAAAGACTTTTTTCTAAAGCTGGCTTTGCCTACGAAGACAGGCGAAACGGTTTGTTGCCTTTCAATGGAGAGAAATTGGAAATTGGTATTCATACACTATAATTTGCCCTTAGTGCAGTATGAGTACAATATTTTTTGTTGTTAAATGAAAATGTGGTGATTATATTTGTTATGTGGATTATATAAAGCCACAAAAAAAAAAATCTTTGTTTTTTTTTTAATCCTGTGTACGGCCGTATACTCACGTATTATCTGGTATCCGGCGGATAGAAAATTTAGGCCGGATAGGTCGGATACTGGATAGCAGCCGAATATCCGTTTTATCACTAGTATCGATATCTCAACATGGTAAAACGTAAAAAGGCATTTCATGTTTTTTTGGGGTCAACGATCTCAGGTATTGTTGCTTGTAATTATGAGTTGAGAAAATTAGTTTTTTTTAATTTATTTATTTAACCGTATAAGTACACATATATATAAACAGACAAGAAGAAAGGAACAGAAAAATAGGTACAAAGGTGATGCTTATTTCTAAAGAAATCTCTTCCAGCATACCTGCGATAGGAGAGTATATTAAAGATGAAAGACAACGTGTATAAGAGTAGAAGGCAAAATAAAATACATAAAATCTAAAATAATTTTCCAATTTAAATATAAACATACATTAAGAGAATATACTAACATACATACATACTTCTAAAATAAATATCACTAAAATATATAAAAACATAATGTAATTTAAATAATAAATACATAAGCAACTATGACAAAGTGGAAAGATAGTGTTCTTTTACTCTACTTTTAAATACTCCAACAGTTTGGCAGTTCCTAATGTCAAGTGGAAGTGAATTCCACAACCGTACCGCGTGCACGGTGAAAGAGTAGGAGTAGAAGTTGGTTGAGTGGGGAGGGGATTTGAGGAGATTTCTAAGATGCGACCTGCAGGGCGCATCAAAAGGACGGGCGTAGGAGAAGCGTTCCCGCACATAGGATGGCGTTTTAGGGTTGTGAAGTACGTTAAATAGCAGACACAATATCCGAGAGTTCCTGCGAAGTCGAATAGGGAGCCACTTGAGTATCTTGCGAAAGTTAGAGACGTGACCATACTTTTTAAGGTTAAAAACAAAACGAATACATATATTTTGCAAACGCTCAAGTTTATTTAAAAGCTCCTCGGTGGCATCCAAATAACAGGCATCAGCATAATCTATGATGGGTTTTTATGAGAGTTTGAGCAAGAGAGATTTTGGTGTTCAAGGGCAAGAAGCTCTGGAGGCATTTCTACGAATGGAACGTATAGTGCAGTTTGCGACTGACTTGAGCAACATGGGCAGTCCACGATAAGTAAGAGTCCATGGTCACCCCCAGATTTTTAACCGTTTTTGCGTATTCGATCTGAACTCCATTCAGACAGAGTGGAGACAGCGACGCAACATCGAGCCTATTCCGCATATACCTGCCACCGATAATTATGGCCTGGGATTTCCTAGGGTTGATCTGCAGTACAAAAGACCGCGACCACTCAATAATCAAATTCAGGTCTCTGTTCATAGCAGACACGGCGGCATCCGCGTCATGCGTCAAGAAGTGATTGTAAAGCTGCAGATCGTTGGCATAGAGATGGAAGTGGGAAGAGATGACTCTGGTGACAGAGTTAATGAAAATGGAAAAGAGAAGAGGTGAGAGAACGCCACCCTGAGGCACACTTGCGGTCAGAGAGCACCAGTCAGAAGAAGATTCTTCGAGACGAACCCGCTGCGAGCGGCCTTTAAGATAGGAGTCGAACCAACCAATAGTAGAAGAAGTGAAATTGAAAGATTTAAGGATCCCTAGAAGGATATCGAAATCGACAGGGTTAAAGGCACTGCTAAAGTCCAGAAGTACAAGTAAGGGGAGAGATTTGTAGTCCATAGCCCAGCGGATGTCATCAGTAACCTTCAAAAGAGTCGTTACTGTGCTATGACCAGGTCGATTTATTGGAACGATGTTCTTTAACATGGCTTGCGGTAGTAATAAACTGGTAGAAATCTTCACGTAACGAACAAGCGTTACGCCCCCTCCATGCGACTTTCTCTCTATATGTATATTAGTATAGTATAGTTTTCATGGTTATCGAGGGTGTTAGAGCCGATAGTGAGGTCAAAATGAAAATCCAAGATGGCGGCTGCGAAATCTTTCATATTTTTTATCATGGTCATCGTTTTCATGGTTTTCGAGGGTGCTAAAGCCGATTGCAACGTCAAAATGAAAATTTTAAATGGTGACAACTTTATGAGAGCTTACGAGTATTAAAACTTATACTAGATGGCTTTGTATTAAAAACGCGTATTAAAATGATACTTTCTCTCTCCCTCTCTCTCTCTCTCTCTCTCTCTCTCTCTCTCTGTCTCTTTCTTTTATAGACGAGTTTGTGTGCGTGCGAGTATCCAGTAAGGATTTTCGTTCTTGATGGGGGTCCCCCGACCGCATACTTTTTTTTTTTAAACTTCACATACTTGATGTATATCAATATCTAAACACGATTAAAGAAACTGATTTTCTAAACTTATATTTCAATTTAAGACACTACTAGCAGTTTCGCTAGCTAATTTAGTTAGACCCTGTTTATGGGGTGAAGTCAAGCTCAGTGGAAAAATATTGAAGCAGTCGAGACATTGCGTTTTCCTTCTAAGCTTGGTACTAATTTTTGTTTTTCTTGTTTCAGTTCGTTGGACGCCGCCGCCGTATTGTATAGACGACATGTTTTCGCTAGTAAATATTTATGAATGTTTGCTTTTAAAGGTTTCAGTAGTCATGTGTCAAGGTGGATTAACTGAGAGGTAGTTAGGGGAAAGTTTTATTTATGTTATTGTGTCCCAACGGCGCCTATTTAGTTGGCCAGTAAAAATATAATTTTATTTTTTAAATTACTGGCTCTTGATGAGTGACAGCACTGAGGGTATAGTGTTAATTTAGAAATGACAAATTTGGTTGCATAACTTGACAGGTATTTATGATTAATCATGATAAATCACTACTTTGGAGACTTCCGACCGTTAGTAAATTAAGACGCGTAGTTATACAAATTCAGCTTCAATAAGCTGAATTACAAAGGTACAATATTTTACCCAGTGTAATGACTGGGTAAAATTTTGTACCTATACATATATAGACTTTGTTGAGTAGTGTTTATTTTGTACTAGAATGAAGGTCGAAAATTATCCGACAGGAAAGTACAACCGGGATCCTATGTCCTAAACTAGGTCATGGTTTACCTGTGGGCCATAATTCATCGAAATCCATTCAGTTGTTTAGGCGTGAAAAGGTAACAGACAGTCAGACCGAGTTGCTTCCGAAATTATAATATTATATAGTATGGAATAGTATGTATTAGTGTGGATTTTGGAGATAGCGGGCCAAGATACTTTTGCTACAGCACCATCTATGTACGAGCTGTTTAGTTTCTTTAATGTACGCCATCTGTGAGCGGACGCCGATACTAATAGATGTAGTGGGTATTACTAAGTGGGATTGGTGTGACGCAGTTCCACTAGGATGCTGATAAAGCAGTGACCGACATGTTTATCTAGATTCTTAACAGATAGGTGGCTGGAAGACGACCAAATCTTAAAATATTAAAAAAAATTGAAGTAAAACTTGAAATTTTACTACATCTTATACTTGTCTGAGTTACTAAAGAATCACCTAATATTCGGCTTAAACATATCGAATCTGCTCATTTGTACAGACAACAAACGAATCGCAAGCGCGCCACCTGGTAACGTCACGTGACATCTACCCACACCTACAGCGCGCTTATAAAGAGTCGTGATGTTTGAAGCCCACGGCGAAGAGGATAATAAATATCTGATCGTATTGGAGTAAGACGTAGCGGGACTGTACTCTATTCGTTGTACCCAGTTCTCGTGATTCATCATAATTTGTCATTGTAATAAATAAGAGCAGTGTATCGCACCCAGTGTGTTATCATTGCACGAAAACCATCTTCTGCCCACATAATGTCCAAATCAAACGGTGTAAATCCTGACGATCCTACATGCATATCTGTGCATCTCGCTTCCAGCGGATTTCCGCGAGGCAAAATAAGGGTATATATGTACCTACCTAATCTTCTCTTGTAATTAAAAATCAATTGCTATTCGGTAGTCTCTCAATAACTCAAAAATGGCTCGACTGATTACGATGAAACTTTGGTAAAATGTTCTGTGCGCACGGGTAGTTTTAAATGGCATTGCAAAACATGTCGGGCATTAGCTAGCAGGGGATAAATATTTATATCAATGAGCGGGAGCTAAAGGATTTGGAGTTTCTGAACATAGGCAAGCTAAACTGCACACTTCGTTACTTTGAATCATGACTTCATTCCAGTTTTGTGGTTCGAGTTTTTAAGCTATTGCATAGCTTCTATCGCGGGCCTTGAGCGCGGGGACCAGAGCCAGAAATTCCGTAACTAAAAAAAACCTCACGCTCCCCACTCCGACGGGCACGGAGGTGTGGCTTGAAGGCCGTGCATTGTCTAACGTCGTTTCTTTTCGGCAGGCTTCGACACGGTGTTTGTGTGCGTGCAACTAGACGTATTGTACGACTCTACGAAGCTCGCACGAATCGAGACGAGCTGCTCCGAAATCGGACGAATACATAAGCAGCTGTTTATGAGAAAGTATATAGGTGTATAGGTATTTATCAAAAAGTGTAACTTGAATTAATATTTATTTCCTTTTACTTTCGTACCATTTATCATTTACCAGTCGGACACCATACATTTATTATAATCACCACTATCTTATAACTCAATATCCCAATATCTCGGAAACGGCTGGGAATATCAAAATTCTGACCAAATTTCCCCCCCCCCCCCCCCCCTATAACCCTCTTCTCTAATAGTACATACATACAGACAAGCCCCTTTGACCCCCCTTTTTTGACCCCCTCTTTTTCGACCCCAATATTAAGTTGTATTATATTTAAACCAATCCCACTTATATATGATCCCAAGACCCCCCCGCGTCACCCCTTTTGACCAACCCATCCACCCGTCCAGGGCTACTTCACCCGCCCGGGTCTTAACTTTTGAACCGGAGGTCGTAGAGGTATCGAGTTTGGGGTCTTTGGAATCGGCAGTAAAGGGCCTATCTTTTGGCCCCGATAAGGTTAGGGTAAAGCGCCCCATTTTAAATTTATTTTAGATTTAAAAAAATTAAATTCTTATTTGTTATTCTTATACAAAATGCTATGCAATAGCTTTACCGCGGCAGTCCCCGAGTGCCACACGTGTTTTTTTTCAAACGTGTTGTTTGCTGGTTTTCATTCATCGGACATGGAGCTGCCTATATGTAAGTCCGGAATCCAAGTACCTAAATTACCTCATACATCTTCGGATTTCAAGTCCATGCCTATATTTTCTCATACAACGATATAAAATATTAACCCAACCTGGTAGTATTAAAAATACAAAAGCGAATCGATACCAATCAGCTGTCAGAGAAACCTATATTTATTTATATTTATAGTCCTAGAAACCTATATAAACCTATATTTTCTGCAAATATGTGGTTCTCATTCTTATTCTTAAACAAGCTCATTCAGTTCGGTAAACAGTTAATATCCAAAAACAAGAGGTAAGTACGAGGTGGTTGTACCACAAAAAAATAAATAGCGCGTGCAGCACCCTACACGTGATAGAAATAGAACTTCTTAATCTATATTCTAAACACAGCGACATTCATAACATAAATACTAGAAACAAATATTTACTTATTATGCCCACGATTAGGCTCCAAAAAATTAGTATTTCATTTTAGTGCCAAAGTATACGTTTTTACAACAAACTACCAAGTCTTGCTAAAGAACTGAGCCTCAATAAATTTAAATCATTTATTAAACAGAAACTCTGTCAAAAAGGTTTCTATAAAGTTAAAGAATACTTGGATGACAAAAAGGCTTGGGATTAATTAAGCTACTTCAATGTAACCCCAAGCAACAATCCATTTTATACTGTGATTATGTGTTTTAGAATTAATATTGTCATTTTTATTGATTTACATGACATAACATAATTATGATATTTTTGATGACATTTAAAGAGCAACCTGTCTGTGAATGTGAGTAGCATGCAGGCTAGATTTAATACAATCATGATTATTATTTTAATATTGCGAATGTGAAGACTATGTGGGTCATTGTTGCTTTTTTATTTTCCCTCTCACCTAGTTTTAATCATAGTCTGGCAGTTTGAGTAATTTTTGTGGCCTACCCAAATGTCCTTTCTTTGGTATTGTTCGTCGAATCGTTGAGCTCCTTAAGTTCTGAGTTGAGCTGCACGATTTTATTTTATTTTTTTATTTTAGATGGGTTTGCTCTTGACTATAGTCTAGGTTAGAGATGACAGAGACAAAGTCGACGATGGAGTGAGCTTACCCAGAAGAAGCCTATTCACTCTCACTTTGAAGAGATTTGGGTTGTATGCGGTCGGAAACACAGGCGCCGGTAGAGAATTCCACTCTATTGCTGTGCGCATTATAAAAGATGTTTGGAAGCGATTACTGACAAATGCGTGCACTGACTGGACAGGTCCACTAAATCTGTGTGGTTTTTCCTCAAAAGACCATTTCAGATACAAATCTACATGGTCTTCATATGATCTGACCAAGATTATGTCTGGACTTTAAAAGAGACTGTGACCTTTGAGTTTGTTTCGGCCTTTCTTCTCAGAATAGTCAGATAGGAAACGCTGACCTAATCTAGTTTTTAAAATATGATTGACGTGTAAAAGTGTTTGTACAAACCTATTTACAGAAATAAAATCATTTATTATTTATCATTTAAAAGTAAAGAATAAGAGAGATTTAGTGTGAGAGACAGAGACTGAGAGAGTTATATCTTTCTTCTCTCTCATGTATCGAAATGTACCTGAACGTGACGCGTCCTTCAAATTTCACTATTGATTCTCGTCCGATTATCGAATCGCCGCCTAAGAAGTCCCACTAAAAAAAAAAACGCCAAACACAAGGTAAATAGTTTATCCCTTGATACTAACATACACCCGTAAATAGTTCCCAGTAAGAAAAACTTCGACATTTTTCGCCTTCTATCTAGTTAATTTACTTCAGCCGCACGTAATCGGGATTCGGTATGTTAGAAAATTTGTTGTCGCCAAAAGTTTTTATTGTCTTGCAAATATGTATTTGTGTGTTAATTTTGAGATTGATTTGGAAGGTTGGAGAATCAAATCCAATCAAATCAAAATATTTTATTTCACATAAACCTACATGGGCACTTATGAAACGTCAGAAGCTAGGTGCACGGTTCCAATTGGTTGTTTCCTATGGAGAAGACCAGGCAAGAAACTGCACGGTTACTCTTTTAAAAATAAGGGGCTTTTACAATGTTTCAAATTACAGTGTTGATAGGTAGGTATGGGAGGACAGTGTAGGCCTGTCAACAAGTAACAGGTACTCAACAAAATATGAAAGACTCTACAAATCTACAGTCTACAACTTAGGCTTACAATGTTCTCACATTCACAAAATATACATAGAAGAATCTATACAAAATTATAAGCCTATTTTAACCAAATGACATTGTAGCGGTATCAACATCGCCACATGCGAGCTTACACGTCATACTGACGTCACGCAAATCCTGCATCATGCAAGCAGAGTTTACCACGCGACTAGCATATATACAACGTCCCGACATCAACCGTCGGGCAGTTGCCCACCAGACATGACACCCGTCTGGTCGGAGGATCCTCCCTTTTCCATAGAGTATGAGTGAACTTTACACCCTGTTCCTCATACCTCTATAACATGATTGCCATTACAACTGTAACAAATCTTAATTAAAATCGTGTCTACAAAAGCCATAGGTAAAAAGTTGAAATAAGAATTGGAGGTATATAATGTCAAATTTTAATAATGAGAAGATTATGTCAAAAAAACAAAAAACTTTATTTTTATTTTTTAAATAATCTTCGTAATTTGGGAGCAGTTAATAGGCATTTACATAGTGATGCCGTTAATGTGGTCAGGGGAGCCACATGTGCAGAAGGAATTATTGCCAAAATTCCTTGTCTTCAACGGCGCACCAGGCGGCGGCCGAATTAATGACAAGCGGGGTCACGACAGCCGTCATTAAAATTACATCCTAAAAAAAAATATCAGGTAGAAATGATTTTTCGTAACGAAAAATAATATATTTTTAATGAAAATGTTATTCTATTTAATTAACACTAGGAGTAACGCAATTTTTTATTGAAGACTTTTGTTTAATTTGGGGAAGAGCGAAGGAAATAAATTTATGATAACTAAAATATGAGACATATACTTGAGATTTCAAAGTATTTAAAAACCGTTGAAATACTGCGTCAATAACAGTACCACTGTTAGTTGTTGAAACATTTCGATCTGGTTCATTTGGAGCTTCAGTTAATCATTGAAAAAAGCAATGAGCGGCTCCTAGAACTACCTAAATCGTAAATTTGATAAGACTATATAATCGAGGATGGACTTGTGCGCGGGCAGGCTGATAATTTACCAAAAGTGAATCTATGGTTTTAGAATTTTTGACTACCAATCCGTTATACACAAGTGCTGTGATCAGAGGCGCAAAACTTTCTTAGTACATTACTTTAAATCAATAGATACCTACCTACAACCTACATACATGTTCACCATAATAATCATTTCAAGATACCAAAACAGTACCTAGGTAATCTTTCTTTCGTAGACTTTGTAAAACAAATTTGATTTTGTATATGAAAAAGATTGTTATGTTTCATACAAATCAAAAATATAAGTATGTCTGCACAAGTTTACATAATACTTATAATTACAAAAGGTGGCATTGTTTTGTTTTGTCAGCGTGTAGCGACGCTGACAAAACAAAACAATGCCACCTTTTCAGAGCGGCGGCGGAGACTATCAACCTAGCGGAGGTAAAACTATCATAACTTCATGATTTAGAAGATATTTAAATAAACTCAATACTTCATTAAATGCATAGTACGATTTTTTACATTATAAAAAAAAGACGTGTGGCACACGGGGACTGCCGCGGTAAAGCTATTGCATAGCATTTTGTATAAGAATAAGAAATAAGAATTTAAATCTAAAATAAATGTAAAATGGGGCGCTTTACCCTAACCTTATCGGGGCCAAAAGATAGGCCCTTTACTGCCGATTCCAAAGACCCCAAACTCGATACCTCTACGACCTCCGGTTCAAAAGTTAAGACCCGGGGGGGTGAAGTAGCCCTGGACGGGTGGAGGGGTTGGTCAAAAGGGGTGACGCGGGGGGTCCCGGGATCATATATAAGTGGGATTGATTTAAATATAAATAAATATAATACAACTTAATATTGGGGTCGAAAAAGAGGGGGTCAAAAAAGGGGGGTCAAAGGGGCTTGTCTCTATGTATGTACTATTTGAGAGAGTGTTATAGGGGGGGGAAATTTGGTCAGAATTTTGATATTCCCAGCCGTTTCCGAGATATTGGGATATTGAGTTTTAAGATAGTGGTGAGTATAATAAATGTGTCCGACTGGTAAATGATAAATGGTACGAAAGTAAGCGGAAATAAATATTAATTCAAGTTACACTTTTTGATAAATACCTATACACCTATATACTTTCTGATAAACAGATGCTTATGTATTCATCCGATTTCGGAGCAGCTCGTCTCGATTCGTGCGAGCTTCGTAGAGTCGTACAATACGTCTAGTTGCACGCACACAAACACCGTGTCGAAGACTGCCGAAAAGAAACGACGTTAGACAATGCACGGCCTTCAAGCCACACCTCCGTGCCCGTCGGAGTGGGGAGCGTGAGGTTTTTTTTCGTTACGGAATTATTTCTGGATTCGGTCCCCGCGCTCAAGGCCCGCGATAGAAGCTATGCAATAGCTTAAAAAAAATACGGAACCTTCTTCATTGAGCAGCGACAGAAATTAACTTCAAAATTTAAAAAGCTAAGTACTGGAATATTTATTCGAATAATCATTCATCATTACTTGCATTTTTTATCAATGATCTGCACTTTTTTCAGACAACAGTAAATACATTTATTAACATTATTATTTTACCAATAACCTACCTATATGTGGGTATTTTATTTCAATCAACTTTGGATTATACAATTTAACTAAATATTAATAGTACCCGGTTGATGGCAATAGGCTCGCCCCCTATTACATGGGACTTAAACATAACTGGCGAAATGTGGGTGTACTATAGGTACACCTCTGCCTAACCCTTCGGGGAATACAGGCGTGATGTTATGTGTGTTATGTGTATTATTAATAGTATGTACATCTAAATAAAAATAAATAAAATAAAAAAGAAAGAATGAAAAGAATCATAGGGCATCAAAAAATTCGGCCGCATCGCTGTCGACAGGAAAAGTGCCCAAAAGGCTGGCAGCATTACCACGTTGTATGGCGATGCTGATTCTTTGGCCAAAAAATAGGCCAGCCCTCTGGTCACGTGAAGAGTCGACCAATCGCTTGGCGATGTCTCCAAAAACCAAGTGGGCACTCGGACCCCACGGCCCTAGTGTTTCAACCCCAAACGGCTCGAACATATAACTGCCAATAAGATTCGAATATTTTCGCCGTTTGAGGTTTTCTGCACCTGCAGCAGCCGCGTATACATAGTTTACACATATAAATTAGTTTATATAACAGCACACTTTATACACAACACAAGCGCTCAGCTAATGCGTTCTCCTTCTCTATTTCTCATTCTGTTTCTCGTCATACACACACACATACTGTTGGCTGACAGTATCAACCTCTCGGAAAAAGAGTTGGTACCATCTGACGGCCAACTCTACCACCGCGCGCGTTCATTGGTTAAATCAAATAGCGTGCGCTTCCCTGGTTGTTACACACTTCCGCCCCTTTTCACGAAATCACTCCCACAGATTGCAGGAAACCGAGAGGAAACATCATTAGAAGAAAAATAAATTAAGGGTCAACGACTTTTGGTAGTTTGGTTACCTAAAGTATGAGTAGAGAAAATATGTTTCATCGTGTTTATAAATCGATACCAATCACGTCTTGTCGTCATTAACTTGAATGTGCCCTAGCGGCTGAAAGTATGTCATCCTCACTCAAATGTCTCGCTGGTGGTGGCGTGTGTGTTGGATCATTAAGTTCCCTTCAAAATGGTTGAGTTGAATGGTGCTGATCCATACGCCATGTTCGTGAACGGGCGCCGTCAGTAGGGACTGGTCATCTCTTGGCTGCCACGGCTTACTTTATTTAAAAAAAAAAATAATAAAAAAATGTTTTTATCTTTTCTATTACGGACGCTTTTAACGTGCACATCTTTCTACATCGTTCTCATCATGTATAATTTCAACATGAATGATGTAACCAATTTTTTTTTTTGTAACTATATTGTGATTTAAAAGAGTGTCTATGGAATTTCTTGCTCGTTCTTCTCCTTAGGTACCTACTACGCTTTGGAATGGGCAACTAGCTTCATTTTTCTGACTGACTGACCCCTTGACAATTCAAAAGCGCCTGTAATTGTTTTATTTGAAATAAATGCTTTGAGTTTGAGTCTGTGGACCTTCGCTAGGTAATTTAATTTGACCCTGTATTGTCCCAAAGGCGAAAGTCTCCCCCATACTTTTAACATTTTCTTTATGTTGTGTCTTCCCAGACGAATCCGAGAGGTACGAGTCCTAATCGTCAAAGCAGCGTTTCTTAGGCTTGGTTCGGTCACAACGGCCGTCTAATTATAACAAAAAAAAAATGTGGGTTGGTGATATTTTTCTACTTTTGTGCATGTTACTTTACTAGAAGTAGGTAGATCCATTATTGTACCTTCCTGTAAATGGTACCCTCGTCACTTCCACACGAGGCATAGTATAGAGCTATGCGACTAAAACACTTATTTATTTACTGAAGTATCTTACTCGAAAATTCGGCAGATATTTGGATCAACGTATGTAAATGTCACTATGAGACTAGTTTGCACGACCTTTTTGGCCGGTCCGTGAATATTCTAGTAATCTTGTTCGACAGCAAGTAAAGATTCATTCAGACTGACAGAGGTACTGTAACGGATTTTATTGCTAACTTCTTTAAATATGAGGAGGTCAGTAACAAAAAATTAAACCGACGAAAAAAGAAACTGAAAAGCAAAAAATAAACCTTTCAGTCTAACAAAGCTCTTAAATTTATGTAAATTACAAATTTTGAGTCGGCGCCAAACAATCAACGATGATCAATCAAGCTGCCATACCTTTTCTTGGTGCCTTATATGTTTGGCGCCGACTCAAAATTTGTAATTTACATTAATTTAAGAGCTTTGTTAGACTGAAAGGTTTTTTTTTTGCTTTGCAGTTTCTTTTTTCGTCGTTTTAATTTTTTATAAAAAGTTTATTTTATTTTTCGCTTTTCTGTTTCCTTTTTAAATAAATGAACGTATTTAAATATTTAAAGATACCAACAATTGCTTACACTACAGATATCTTAAAAAAAAACATGAAATTAAAACTTAGTACCAAGACCGATGCGTCGAGAGGCGACAAATAGGTCAGTCAGCATTCGATCAAGATCCTGCTGTGACTCCGCCATAAGGACAATATCATCGGCGAATCGTAGGTGTGAGATGTACTCATCTCTTATGTCTATGCCCGTTCCTTACCAGTGCAGGGTCTTAAACATGTCTTTCAGGGCGCCAGTAAATAGTTTCGGGGATATGACATCCCCCTGTCTCACTCCCCTGCGCAGCTCCTCCTTTTTTTTCGTCAATTAAAAAGTAACAATTACGCACCTGGCATGATTGTTTTTTTTTTTCTATTCGTACTCAATACCTTGAATTTTATCAATATCTGAACAGATTTGGTTCAATTAGTGATTTTTTTCTATAGAAAATTGCATTTATAAGGAGTATTCTGTTCAAAAGGTAAATTTTACATTCGATCGTGCTTAGCTATATTACATTTTCCTCAAATCCTGAGAAAAAAGAAAAAGTGTAAATATTACTTTTTTTCCTGAACTCCTCATATATATATTTATCTTTTCTTATATATTTACTTCTCTATTTACTTACTTACATAATAATTATTAGCCTTATCATTGTTAAGTTACCACGTAAGGGAAGAGCGAGACAGCTCCGACACAAGTACTTTTTGTAACTTACTGGGGCTGCCTCAATTTTGTGTATGACACAATGTTTTAAGCTGTTTTTTTTTTTTACACTTCTGCCTAACCTTTCGGAGATTACAGGCGTCATGTTATGTTATGTTTTATCTATACATTTATAAATTAAAGTCGCTTTTCGTGTCTGTCTGTGTGACCGATTTGTTTTTCTTAACTACACAACGGTTCTTGAAGCGGTTTTCATAATTTTGAGAATTTATTCCGGAAGGTTTATGTGTACGTCGGAAATACGTTAAATAAATCGTTGACTTTGACCGATCGGGACGCCAGCGCCACCAGGTGGTGCTCGACAGAGTCTATAACATAACGCTTGACCAGAGTTAAAGCAGTTGGTGGTTGGCGGTTAAGTAGTGAACACGTTTAGAAACTCGCGCGTTCCGTATAGTTATATCATGTACCTACTTACTGTGTGTGATTGGCTAGGGTGACTAATTTGTTCGTAAATTATAACTTGATTTGAACTGCAAACGATTTTTCTATTGCGCAATAATAACCAATACTACCCATAGTAACTACGCCCACAGTAGTTAAAATATGGCTGATAATAACGAAAGACAATTACCTTCTCCGTCACGTATAATAAGCTATTAATAAACTTACTCTATATAAAACTCGATGCTTTCTCAAGTCGTATAACCCGCGAAGCGGGGCTCCTTCGACTAAGTTCACCTTCGTCGTAGGGCCATGCTTTTCAGAACCTAAATGGTTTCTATGGTCAAGGTAAACTCGATGCTGCAATAAAATTGGTATATTTCCGAAAAAATAAAAAATTACTGTCCCAATTTTTTTTTATAGCCAAATTTTTTTTTTTTTGTTTTCTTGCTGTTCATACTGCTCCTAAGCTCCAACCTCTACAACTCCGCTCTTAAGACGACCCACTGACCGCGAAACTTTCTTGTTCGATGATGTTTTTAATTGTGTATTTGATTATCTACTTAATAATTTAATTAGTTACCTTGTGAACATTGTAAGTACTTGTCTTGCCTTTTCAGCTTTGTGAAACGCCTAAACATCGAAAAGAAAACCGACATTAATCTCATCCATTCACGCAACTTTTTTATTACATACTAGCGATATGCTTCGCATTGTTTGCGACTAGATAAAACAGCGAGTTGATGATGATTTTATTATAATTATGTAGCCTTTACAAGCCATTTCAGCGTGGGCAGAAATGCTTTCGTATGTCCGGATGCCCGGATGTCTGTTCTCATCTACAGGTCGCATTTCTCAACCGATTCGCGTGTGTAGGTTCGATACTTATATGGATGTTTTTTGAGGTATGAGGGTTGAAAACGTAAAAAAAAAACATATTTCAGCCATTTCGCGCTCTTTTGTTTTAAATAGCGCGATGAACATTTATTCAGTTTTAAGCTGTGCAAAGAGAGATTCGCAAATTTTATAGCTCACAGAGCCACTAGTAATGCATATACTTTAAATGATGGTGAAATCGGACTCGGGAATGACGGATCAAAACCCATCCGATGAGAAGTTTAGACGAACAAGGCGGTCACACAGACACGAAAAGGGACTTCAATTTATACATGTATAGATAAAACATAACATACCATCACGCCTGTAATCTCCGAAAGGTTGGGCAGAAGTGTACCTACAGTACACCCACATTTCACCAGTGATGTTTAAGTAACCGGGCACAAATCAAGATTCCGAGCTGCTACTGAGAAATTCCGGATGGGAAAACCAAATAGCAGTTAGGCCGACCCGGGAATCGAACCCAGGACCTCGTGCTCAGCAGTAGCGCTAGCGATCACTAGACCAACGCGGCAGATAGGTATAAATATCAAATAGATTTGCCGTCATTTTATTTATAAGACGCCAAGACTACAAGGTCAGGATTCGCGCCAAGACCTTCAAGTTCATGGATCATAACAGCCTCGAGACTTGGCAAGACTCACCGGCGCCAGTTCGTCTCGCTAGCCAAGGCGGCGACGGGCGGCGACACGAGTACACTACAACTATTTTCTTAATGTCCCGCGCAAACTTCGTGTTTCATCAGTCGTCGGATTTCTATCGGTTTCCCTTTGCACTTGGTGCAGACCGGACGCTCTCAATCGACTTGGAAGTATATAGAGTTGTTAATACTCTTTTAACTTAAGGCGGAACCTTCAGGGTAGCCCGCGAAATTCAAATTTTGTTACGTTTTTTGCAATTTGCAGGTCATTGTCAGGTTGTATTTTTAATTAAAATATGATACGCGGCCGTAACAAATATGACTTTACAGAATTATAATCATTAGAGTCGGCAATACATCTCTATAAATTCATATTACCCTAATGAATGACTATTTCATGAAATCATGACATTTGAGGGCAATTCTAACTTAAGGAGTTGTATTGCTGATTCTAATGATTATAATTCTGTAAAGCCATATTTGATACGGCCGTGAATCATGTTTAGATCACGATACAACCTGATACTGATCTGCGAATGGCAAAAAACGTAAGAAAATTTGATTTCGCGGGCTACCTTGGCGTATCCCCTTAATGTACTTTATTTAAAAAATGGGAAGAAACTGGCGAAACACGAAGTTTACCAAGGGACATTAAGAAAATAGTTGTACTGTACTTACATGACATGCTATTTCAGCCTCATGCAGAGAAAGTTCTTTTATTTAGCCGAATAAACAATACGAAAGCAATCAATACTTTGTTCGTAATTAGGTGAAGTTACTTTGGTCAAGTTTAAGTTACTCATGTCATAATCAAGAGATGACCAGATAACTTAGACTGGTATTAATTATATTGAAGTAGCTGTTGCTTGAGTCTTCGTCTGCGTGTGTTTTGTATAAAAAATTCCAGGATGAAAAGTAGCCTATTTCCTTCTCCCTTCTACCTATCTGTCAAATTTCATAACGATCGGTTCAGTGGTTTAGGCCTGGAAAGGACAGAGAGAGTTTTGCATTTATAATATTAGTATGTATTTGCTAATATTAAGAGGAAACAGAAAATAATATCAGATCATACACATTTATTTTTAGGTATGCAGGGTTTTTACTTCGTATTATTTGCGACGCGCTCGTGCTTCGCACAGTATTTGAAACTTGATAAAACGTCGAGATTAATTACTATAATTATGTTAGTTCAATATTGACGTATTTTACACATAAACTTCCGGAACAAATTCTCTAAATGATGGTGAAAACCGCTTAAAGACCCGTTGTGTAATATAGAAAAACAAAATGATCACACAGATAGACACTAAATGTGACTTTAATTTATAATATGTATAGAAGTTTCCATTCAGTACAGAAAAAACCCATGTTTTGTCTCTGCATCACCCTAAAGTTGACTGGTAGAAAATGCCTTAGGCATTCAGTCCGCCTTTGTAGAGTATTTTTAACCGACTTCAAAAAAAGAGGTTTCTTAATTCGAAGGTTTTTTTTTTTATTTTTCCTTTTGTATAAAATTTTAATAGATAAATAAATAACAAAAAAACCGCAGGGACGAGTAACATAGATCTTAAATAAAAATAAATAAATGATAAGTATTACTTGCAGTTCGAAACTTTATGAGCTCTCGGAAGTTATATGCGAGTGGCTGCACAGTATGCATAATATAGGTTTCTGAGGGAACACTGTCACTCAACTGTACCATGCGCGGTTTTGTTCTCGGGACTACGTTCTGAGGACTCATAAAGTTTTGCGCGAACTGTACCAATCTCATTCAGACTGTAATAAAGCTAATGTATTGCGATGCTTTATTTCTCGCAGTCAGGGCTGAATAGCCACTACTAAACGTACCTACCTATTAATAGACGGTTACCGCATCAGCAGATGGAAAATCGCATATACCATTGATTAGCTTTTTGAAGATCAATGATTGGTATACCCAAACCCTTTGAAAGTACTTTTTATCATTTCCTTGGTTTCGTTTTAATGAAATTATTGATTACTAGCTTTTATCCGCGGCTTCGCTCGCGTTCTTTTAGAATTTGACAATCAATTCGGGTTGTTCAGGGAATTATAGTTAGGAGGATAAAAAACCGGTCTATCGACACTGTAGACTCCCAAAATTTATTAGGTAAAAAAAAAACTCCTAACACACTACTAAAGTTTCTATAATAATATAATTCAATAATGATTCGAAAGACACGTGGCGCTATCTATTATCACAAGAACGTTATTGTTGTTTTCCTCGGAAACAGTACTATTTTTCGGGATAAAAGTTACCCTATGCCCGTTTCTGTACACCTGACAACGTATATGCAAAATTTCAGGATGATCGGTTTAGTGGTTAAGGCGTGAAAAGGTAACAAACAAACTTACTTTCTCATTTGTTATATTAGTTAGGATGACTTCGTTCAAGTGAGAATTCAACAGCATCATCATCATTTTAGCCGAAACACGTCCGCTGCCAGTAGTGGACCTATGCCCAGGCATAGCAGTTCACATACGTCACCCGTTGTTGTCGGCAACCGGTCCTGTAGGCTCGCATCCAGCGGATTCCCGCAATCTTCACTTGGTCATTGTCATCACATGAAAACCGCAAAATAAAAAACTTGAGAGGTATCAAGGGACACCCGGATGGAACGAAGTTCCATTAAAAAAAAAAAACTGGCTTGCTTTCTATGAGATAGAGAGAGAGAGACAGACAGAGAAACACGCGCACGCCGCATGGCTTACAACTATAGCAAAAAGTGTCATTACAACTTTTGGTCTTATTTTTTTCCGTCTAGCCCCGTTTCGCAACGCGCGATAATGAACTTCGTGCCAAAAGTATCCTACGTTTTACTTAATGCCGAATAAAACTAATAGCAATAGTCGAAATGATGGATGAATAATAACAGCAACACGGGTCGATCGTCAAGGTTAAGTAACGCGATGTTGGGATTTAGCTATATTTCTTATTTCTGAGTGGTAAAACTATAATTTCCATGTTTGGTTGTCTCTTCTTGTAAAACAGTCTGTGGTTCTTGTTGTCCCGTTAGATACTACTACTCGAAACTAAACTTTTTCATATTTTCATGTTTGGTATGACATTCTCTTTTTATTTTAGGAAAATACAAGTTTCGAATATGTTCACTTCTCTTGGCTTGAGAGGAACTTAAATGGAATTTTATAAGTCGGAACAATAAAATAAAGATTGAGAAGATGTTTTTTTTTTCTAAAAGATGCTTCTCAATCAGTTTTCA
Organism: Griposia aprilina; assembly: GCA_916610205.1. Taxonomy (NCBI): domain Eukaryota; kingdom Metazoa; phylum Arthropoda; class Insecta; order Lepidoptera; family Noctuidae; genus Griposia; species Griposia aprilina. The sequence goes on along the minus strand of OU744305.1, from coordinate 6,839,796 downwards.
CTAGATCAGGAATAAGTGAAAAGTACCGTTAAAAATTTGAGGTACCATCAGCGTCAAGATTTACTATAAAATTTAAACGATTTGTAATCATATAACAATTTTATAAAAAATCACTAATTTTTAAAAGCCTCTTTCCAAGGCCTTTCCGAAACACAGACCATAATTAAAGGATTTATTTAAAAATGGGTTTTCAAAAAATTCGACAGTCAAGTCAAGTAAGAATTTCCCAAAAAATATTTAATATCGTCTGGCTTCTAAACTAAAAATAATCGCTGAACATACATGGGGGTTGTTCCGGGAAGTCCTTGGAGTGTGGTTTCAATTATTTTTCTTTGGACGTCGTTTCACGGGCAAAAAAGGAACGAAAGGAATCACAGAGCATCAAAAAATACGTACACAGCGCTGTCAATAGGAAAAGTGCCCAAAAGGCTGGCAGCATTGCCACGTTGTATGTCAATGCTTATTCTTTGACCTAAAAACAGGCCAGCCCTGTAGTTACGTGAAGAGTCGACCAACCGCTTGACGATGTCTCGAAAAACTAAGTGGGCACTCGGACCCCATGGCCTTAATGTAAACAAACAGCCAAAAAAAAAAAACTACATTTTAATTCGATGTCGATTTCAAAATATAGTAACCAAGTAAAACATTGAGTGATGCGCAAAGTAAACTTACAAAAAATAATGTAAAAAAAAAAGTTTTCTTCAGATATTGCCATTTGTTCTGACCAAAACCGCTTTATTTGAAGTCGTGACCGCATTAAGCGCTCTCTGTAAAGACATTGATGAGCCACAGACAAAGGAAAGTCTGTTTCTGTTCTCAATAAATTAAACAGACTTAATTTATGGCAGCCAAAACCATGAATTCTGATTAAGTCGGTGTTATAAAGTAGGTACATTAAACCGCACATCAGTGGGGACCATTTGACTTAACAGCACCCTTATTCCGTAGCAGTAAGCGTGATTTTCGTTCCATTAAGTCTTCGACGAATTAAAGTAAACAAACACAGACCTTTTATATATAAATAAAGACAATCTATACAAATTATTCGGTGCAGGTAAGCGCAAACCTCTACGGAACCCTTATTACTAAGCAGCTTGCGGGCCAAATTAATTTGAATCACGTTCGGAAAGGTCTATTCCGTATAACGTTCTAAATAATCCCAGAATTAAATATACTTAAAGAGCATGTGTAAATGTTATTTACGCAACCCTAATAGAAGCCACACTCGCTAAGGACCACCGGAGAACACAGTTGTTTACATGTTTAACTAAATCGCGAACGCATTAGATGCGTGGTAACGTTACCTGTACGTTCAAATATGTAGATAAATCGCGAACGCAGTAAATGCGTGGTAACGTAACCTGTACTTTCAAATATTTAAATAAATTGTGAACGCAGTAAATGCGTGGTAACGTAACCTGTACGTTCAAATATGTAGATAAATCGCAAACGCAGTAGATGCTTGGTAACGTAACCTGTACGTTCAAATATGTAGATAAATCGCGAACGCAGTAGATGCTTGGTAACGTAACCTGTACGTTCAAATATGTAGATAAATCGCGAACGCAGTAGATGCTTGGTAACGTAACCTGTACGTTCAAATATGTATATAATTCACGAACGCAGTAGATGCTTGGTAACGTGACCTGTACATTCAAATATGTAGATAAATCGCGAACGCAGTATTTTCCTGGTAACGTAACCTGTTCGTTCAAATATACAGATATGCCCTACTCACAATGACGGTCACCATTGTCTAGAATTCGCAAGCACAACTGCTAAGTATGAGGTCCTGGCTTCCATTACCAGGTCTAGCAAAGTGGTATTGGGATTTTTAGCCCTCACAAATTTTGATGGCCATAGAATCGCCTCCTGTTACACGGGGCGTAACCATAACTGAAGGAATGTAGGTATTTCATAGGTACACCTCTGCTTAGCCCTTCAGGCTTAGCCTTAAACAAGCGTGATGTTATGTAATGTTAGGTTACATACTAATAAACTAGCAATTAAGTCTTTACTTCAAAACAATTTAAAAAAACCGGCCTAGTGCGATTCGGACCCGCACACGAAAGTACATACACCGTACCATATTTAACATTAGGTACATATTTAAAAAACTACACGTTTCTTGTATGGGGTCCCCCTTTAATTTATAACTTTATTTTATTGTTATTATTTGTTGTTATAGCAGCAATAGGAATACACACTCTGTGAAAATTTCAACTGTCTACCTATTACGGTTCTTGAGACACAGCCCGCTGGCGTCGGCCAGCGGGCTGTATCTCATCTGTCTCATATGTCTGAAAAGACGGACGGATGGATGAACGGATGGCCGGACGGAAAGCTAAAGCTTAGTAATAGAGTTCCGATAGCACCTTTTGGGTATGGAACCCTAAAATCGACGATAAAACTCTGAACTAAGGATAGGTTAGCTATGGGAACTCCAGTAAGCCGAGTATTATTCTAGGTAAGTATATTTTAGAGACGCGATCTTACCTCCCTTTACCTTTAGATACCCGTTTCCTTGCTAATAAGGTTACGGAGGTTGGATGGTCGTCGCTTCATGTATATTTATATTCGGGCGCTTCTGTTGAAATCGAAAACTGCTCTAGAGATCGTTGGGAAAATGCTTAGAGAATAGTGATTTTATATTGAAGAGACCTGAAGACTTTTTTTTTTGGGTGCGAATTTATCAAATAACTTCGCCCACTCTGGGCGGAGCGGGAGGGCGTGTCAGACTTTTACTGACTAAAACCCACCCGTATTCCTCCAGTTGCCTGTGTGCCAAGGCCACGGTAACCCTTTCGGACAAATCCGCGACCCTGGCAGGCATCGGCCCTAGCGGGCCCCGTCAGTGTGTGTTGACATCTCTTAGAGGCACCCGTGGAACACAACGCGCCGTCGACCCGGGCCTAGTCCTTACCGGACAGCGAGCTACCCATTGCTCGCCGTCCGCAAGCCCACGCCAGAGTGTCAATTTAACGTTCCCAAAGTTTTAGAAAAGATATTATGTAGACTCATAGATGTTTCGATAGGCTGGCCATTTCCTATTTTGTTAAGTACCTGGTACTTTGTTGGCAGTGCTACGAGTACACTGTCCTCACATACGTAACACTGTAATTCGAAAACATTCTACTCGTCAAAACCAATTATTTGTGATGTTTCTTTCCGGCTCTTCTCCATAGAAAACGACCAATTGGAACCGTGCACCTAGCTTCTGACGTTTCATAAGTGCCCATGTAGGCTTATATGAAATAAAATACTTGAATAATTTTTTCATGTTTTTAAGCAAGGTAGGTACTAGCTACAAATAACTTGCCAAACTGCTTCTATTATAATCCTTTTCCAACATATTAAATTGTTATTGAAATTAAAAAAATAGGTAACCCAACGATATTAATGAGACCCACTTACAACTCGTTTAGCCCTAAATGTGTTTAGTGATCGGCGGCAATTACTAAACACATTTAGCGCTAAACGAGTTTTAAACATCATTCTGTCTCTGTCATCTTCAAACATTTGCCAGAAACAGAAGTATGTTTTAAACTCGTTTATCGCTAAACTTGTTTAGTGATTAGTGGTACACATGGGCCTAAGTGTATTTGATAAGATAATCGTAACATCATTTATTAAAACTAGGCCGAGAATCAACACTTTTTGAACGTCAAAATAACGAAAACAATCTCCCGCTACGCCCGCCCTTCAACACTTCCGGATGCTTCAGCTGGAATGAAGAAGTGGCCCAACAAACTCCCCAGTAGATAATCATATTCACAGAAAGACTTCCTCACATCCCAAGACTAATTAAAAGTAATAATTTCATAAAGATTTAGCGGCAAAGTTTTAAGTTAAAACTTACAAATCTGGCTACAATTTCTTGAAAACTAAACTAATTGGGGTGGAAATAGGCGAATTCCATAAATAACTTCTACCCCGTTAATTGGTATTAATTGTTTAGCAAACTAAATTCGTGTAAATGAGGCTACGAATCTTAAGTCAATAACTATAACTATAATACTAACAACAACAACAATAACTAACTAATAACAACTAATAAACCAACTAACAATAATAACAACTAATACTAACTAATACTAATACTATTAATATAACTTTACTCAATAGATTAAAGGAATGACTGCCCCGTTGGTACAGCGGTCGCAAGCTGCTGCTGAGTACGAGGTCCTGGATTCGATTCCCAGGTCGAGCAAAGTGTTATTGAGTTTTGCAGAAAATTCTCAGTAGCAGCCCGTTGTCTGAATTTGTGCCCTGTTGATAGTAATAGGCTCGCCCCCTATTACATGGGACTTAAACAGAACGGGCAAAATGTGGGTGTGCTATAAGTACACCTCTGTCCAACCCTTCGGGGAATAAAGTCGTGATGTTATGTAATGTTATAGGAACGACTTTGTACATTTGCTACTGCAAATAAACTTTCTCGAACCTAAGAGAGTTAGGATATTATGGCTGATTTACAATGATCCAACATCTGTGTGGTTTTTTCCTCAGAATACCATCTCAGACACTAATCTTCATGGTCCTCATGTCTGGACTTTAAAAGAGACTGTGACCTCTGGGTTGGTTTTGGTCTTTCTTCTCAGAGTAGGAGGCTAGGTTACACCGAACTAAGTTTTAAAACAATATATATTTGTCGATTAGAAGTACTTTTTTTACTAACCGTTTTACTAAATTCATTTATGAAATGTAGGTACCTATATGTAAGAAAAAATCGACATCTTTTTAATAAAATAACTGATATACATAATTTAAAAATATAATGATTTTGTTTGATTTTTGATTGATTATTTGATTGTTTTTATTTTTATAAAGATAAAATAGATCAACCATTTTTCAGATTATCTAAAGTACATACGTCTTATTTGTAATTAATTTAACTCACATGCTAAATTATTACTTGTTAAAATTTTAGGAAAGTCATGTAGTTTTACAATATTTTTAAATATGTGACCACCATGTATCTATCACATAATTAATTTACCTGTCATTTCTTTTTATTTAATTCTTTCTACCTATTGTGGTATAGTAAATCGTATTCTAGGTGCATCGTCTTCACTTATATAACTTATGTATATGTCACAGTCAAGACTCTTAATCGGTCAAAAGTACTTTTAACTGAAAAAAATCAGGCAAAAGTAATTTTGACTGAACACGTTGGTCCAAAGTAGTTTTGTCTGAAAATCTGTAGTTACTAGTGATTTTAACTAACAAAATGTGGTTAGAAGTAGTTTTGACTGACGCTCTTAGACAAAACTACTTTTAATGACTAGAGCATCAGTCAAAATCATTTTTAACCAGCAGTTAGTATGTAATAAAAGATTTTATATGTTGTAAATTTGTTTAATAAGAAGGTTTAAAAATAATGGTTTCCACTATAAGAGCGAGCGAAGCGAGCTCGGGACTTGGGGCACCCCGACTCGGACAGGTTGGGTTAGAAGGGGATGGCGGGGTCTGGAAGTTCCCGCCATCCCCTTCGTGGTTATTTTATTAAAACCACCCGGAAGTAGGAGCCCCGCACGGCGGGGCTCCGTCAACTACGCCTTATTATTATTCGTCACAGTTATAGTGCAAACCATTATTTTTGTAGGTATTTTAATCATAATGTTTATAAAATTATTACTTTATAGTGTTTAATTATCTGAGAGAACCAATCAAAACTACTTTTAACGATATTAGTTAGTCGAAACTACTTTTAACCAGGTCCATTGGGCAAAACTAGTTTTGACTATAATTTCAGTCAAAAGTACTATTGTCGAGAGCTTATAGTCACAAGTACTTTTGACTGATTTTGCTAGTTAAAAGTACTTTTAACTGGATATGAGTTTCGCCTGCAACATAAACAAACTATTATAAAACATTTTAAAAGATTAACGGTGGAGTTTCTTCCCCATTCATCTCCATATGAAACTACCTTTTTGAATGAACGACTAGAATCTTTTTTTTTATTATTAATTTTGACGTTTAAAAGTGCCTTTTATATATGCTTGATATGTTATGCTTTGACTTTGACTATAATAAATATTATTTATCACTTATAAATCCAGGCCTGGAAAACAGTGACAGAATGTAAACGGCGTTGATCGAGTGTCGTGGCCGGTCCAGCATCATTGTATTCCGGATTCCTGCACTGGTTTGACATACTGGATCAATTTAAATCTGCCCTTTTCATAGATTTAGATCGAGCTTGAGTAGTTAGTCATAATAGCCAAGGGGTTATAGGTCTCCGCACAACGTGGGTAGGCTCCTCCACAAGGTGGACCGATGACTTTTGTTAAGGCTGCCAAAAAGTTTACGCAAATAATTATGATTCAGAAAGTGAACTGGCAACAAATGCATAACGAAGACGAACCAAAAATTTCCATTTCCAAGTCAAAAGAAGAATGATACTAATAACTCTCTGTAAGAAACCGATGCGTACTTCCCTCGTATTTATGAGGCGTAAATCTCATCGTGTTTGAAGTTCATTCAAGAATGAACGAAAATTCTCGACATTTTGACATGTCATTAGTGCTGAAAGCAAATACGGGACCGGGCGGGGTGGTATAAAGTAGCCAGTATTTCTTGAGCTACAACAAAATATTAAATTATATTTAAATGTACACATTATTATTATTTTTAGTTTAACACATTTCTGTTACGTAGGCTATACTGATTTACCACGTTCACTATCCAAACCAAAACGAGAGTAGTTATTGGTATCTCTTACTGAGAGATAGTGAGAGAGAAGGTTAGTGTTATAGAGGTATCAGGAACAGGGTGTAAAGTTCACTCAAACCTCCATAGAAAAAGGAGGATCTTCCGACGAGATGGATGTTGTGTCTGGTGGGCAACTGCCCGACGATTGATGTCAGGACGTTGGATATATGCTATTTGTACAGTAAACTCTGCTTGCGCGATGCAGGATTTTGCGTGAGGTCAGTATGACGCGTAACTCGCATGTGTCGGTTTTCAGGTACAGTCTAGCTAGAATCAGTTTGACAGCACTAAACTGCGCTGTTCTTTAAAATAGTAACGTTGTTACCACGTCATAATTAGTTTCAGCATAGTTTAAGGCAAGAGTTCTCATTATTTCTGTCAACTTTAGTTCAAACTAATTTAATAGCTTTTATTCCGAGAAAGGCCAGGCTACAGAATGTCTTGCCTAATTTTACTCTCTGCTCCAATCTGAATGTCAATATTGTCGTTCTTAAAAACTTTCAAATTCAGTCGCAATTTAGGGGCGGCGTCAAAATGACAAAAGAGGTATTCTACTTTTCTTTTTTTTTGTTTGTTTAGCCTATATACTGCCATGTAGTCGTGTGTACTTATGCAAAAAAACGTCAAATTTAACGTAAAAATGAGTGTGATTATTTATCATTTGTAGACTGAACTTTGATATTAATAGCTTATGGCCGAGATTAATAAACGTTACTTATCTTGCACTTTAGCTTAAATCGTTATTTCTCGTCTCTATTTTGCACTTTCTAGTTTGACAAATTGAGGGTGGCGTAGTGACAGGAATAGTGCTTTTGGGTTAGCACTATTCCTATCACTGGCGCCAATCAAGCACGTGCTAAGTAAATTATTACTTGTGAAATTTTGACAAAATCATTTACTTTTCAATATTTGTAAATATGTGAGCACCATGTATCTATCTCATAATAAATTTACCTGTCATGCGTTATATTTAATTATTTTTACCTATTGTGGTATAGTAATTTTATTCTAGGTGCATCGTCTTCACATATAATTATTATGTGTATTGTAAAACTTTTTTAAAAGAGTAACGGTGGAGTTTCTTGCCCATTCTTCTCCATACGAAACTACCTTTTGGAAGGGGCAACTAGAATCAATACTATTTTTTTGTAAATTTTGACGTTCAAAAGTGCCTCTTGTGTGCCTATTTGAAATAAACGATTTGACTTTGACTTTGTAACGTTTACAAATCTCAGCCTAAGAGAGGTTTCGTTTTTGCACAGCTAAGTCAGTGACATTGTTGACATAGGCCTTTGAAAGCATCGCCACTTTGACGTCTCAAATTATAGTGGTTATACTTGAATGTGGCTACATAGATGGAAGGGAAATCTCATCGTGATAAAAGAATAAGTAATTTTAGATAGCGATCAAATAAAATATGTATTAGCAGTTTTAATAAATGGTTTCTTTTTTGGAACGAAGTTCCTTATCGCACGTTACACTCTGCACATTTGGCTAATGGGAGCTAGAACGAAAAAAGTGTAACAACACCAAAACGTATGTTACAAAAATTTAATAATAATTATTATTTATTTATTTCAGACATAATTCTAGTCCATAGTTTTACACTCATACATTTAAGTTATATACTATTTTAAATTCTATATTTAAATATTCAACAACAAATTAAAAAAATAAATTATGTATGTATAAAAATGTCAGAATTGTATAAAAAATAAAATGCCAAATATAAAATTGCCAAATTGTAAAATTTATAAAAATGTCAAAATACTAAAAATAAAATGTTAATGTGCTAATGCTACCGATTAAATATTTTTATGATAATAAAATGTGGGTATACTATTATAATTTAAAAACTTATTAATTAATTACAATTTATTACCATTCCTGTTTTCATTTTATTTATTCACCCTCAAACTTAATACATAAATTAATGTACAGCGAAAGGAACTTCTTCCAACCGGGAGTCCCACGACACCTTTCGGCTTTTTAAATACCCTTCGTAAGCTAGTAATGTTACGCGAATGAATTTCTAAATTCCCTTTTTAAGTGAAAAAGAATGCGGTTTGTGGTACGCAAGTGCCTACCCGTCATTACCACTCCAGACTTTTATATCTAACTAGCTTCCGCTCGCGACTTTATCCGCATGAAATTTATTGTTCCCTCGACCCACCCCGTGGCATCGTATCGCCTGCCGCGCTATTACTTCGTTTTCGCGTAGCGTCTTTCTGCCTTTTCTTTTTTGTTCGCCTCCTAAGGGTCCTTTTTTATTTTTTCAGTTGCCTTCAGTTGCCTGTGCGCCAGGGCCACGGTAACTCTTTCGAACAATCTGCGACCCTGGCAGGCATCGGCCCTATCGAACCCCGTCAATTATGCTGACATCTCTTTGACGCGCGCGTGGAACACAACGCGCCGTCGACCCGGGCCTGGTCCTTACCGGACGGCGAGCTGCCCATTGCTCGCCGTCCGCAAGCCCGCGCCTACGGTGGCCGGGAGTCGGCTATCGACTCCCTACGCCCAGGGTGTCTCCTCCTGCGGTGACTAGGGACATGAGGGCTCAATGATTGCCTCTCCCTCACGCGCTTCGCCTCCTCCTTCGCGAGCATTACTGCTTCGCAGAAGGAGGTGACTGCTTCCCATTCCCTCTCGCTCCATACCATGGCCTTAACCAGGGCCGGACGCGAGTGATCACCGCCGCCGATTACCGCCACGAGGAGCTCCTAAGAACCCTAACGTGATGTTAAATAGCTTATAGCCTTCCTGAAGAATTGGCCTATCAAATATAAAAATATTTTTCTCGTCCAACCAGTGGTTTCAGAGATTACTCTCTACATACAAACTTACAAACAAACAAATTTTACCTCTTTATAATATTAGTTTATTAAATATGAGAGTACCTACTTCATGCGGTCTTTGTGAACTCGTGCAATTTTCTCTGTAAAATATAATTGAAAGTAGGACGTTGGTGTTATATATAAAAATAAATGGTGACTTAATTTTGTTGTGAAGACCAATTTCTTTGCTTATTTTGGGTAAAACAAAGAAATGATGGATGTCAAAGTCAAAGTCAAATCGTTTATTTCAAATAGGCACATAAAAAGACACTTTTGAACGTCAAAATTTACAAAAAATAGAATTGATTCTAGTCGCCCCTTCCAAAAGGTAGTTTCGTATGGAGAAGAATGGGCAAGAAACTCCACCGTTACTCTTTTAAAAATGATTTACAATATTATGTATACATAATAATTATATGTGAAGACGATGCACCTAGAATAAAATTACTATACCACAATAGGTAAAAATAATTAAATATAACGCATGACAGGTAAATTAATTATGAGATAGATACATGGTGCTCACATATTTACAAATATTGAAAAATAAATGATGTTTCCAAAATTTCACAAGTAATAATTTAGTGTGTGAGTTAAAGTAGTTACATAATGTAAAAAACAATGTCATAAAAATTATAAATTATACAATTAAATTAGCAACCAGTTTGATTTTGTCTAGTGTAATGATGAAATGATGACGTAATGTGTGAAAGACGATATGGCTAGAAACAGGGTGACTACCGAGATGACGACTGAAGCGTACCGACATAATAAACTAGCGCAGCGGCGCACGCCCGCAGAGTGGTCAGTTGCTTGCTGGCCCTCGAACGATGTGGACGTGTGACCTCTGCTGTTGTACAGTGAATTGTTGTTCCTATAACGTGGTGAACACCACAAAGATTATTAGAGAAGTATGGAAGAATAAGACATGTTGCGCCGGCCACAAATAAATTGGGATAAGTGCAAGAGACTGATGATGACCTAATTTTGTTGATGAGATTTTAAATTTCACGTTCTAACATGTTCTATTGCTACATAGGGTTTCCTGACATCCCAGGATATCAATTCAGTTATGGTTCATCTTTTCACGAGTGGAATTGTTTATTGTAGTTTACGTGTGGTTTCTTTCTTAAATTATCAAGTGTCGATTAATAGAATACAATTAAATACTCTTTAACTCTCTCTTTCTCTTTTTAACTGTCAGCGAACACTAAGTTACAAAATCCTCGAGCAAATTGTTCATATATTTAAGGATAACTAGCGACAAATCGTTGAGATTTCATTATTTTCTATATTATACACATGAACTTTCAAAAATAATTTCTCTAAATTATTCTAAAAAACAAATCAAAATCCATTGCGTAGTTTAGAATAATACCGCGGTCAGACAAACAGACACAAAAACCAACTTGTGCAGATAATTGTAAGAAAATAAATACGATTCGTTTTAGAATTCTATAATTAAGGACCCTCAAGAAATTGCTGAATCTTTTAATGATTTCTTTGTAGACCAAGTACAAGATGTATCAAACGGAAAAAGAGAATCATATAATATTACTAGTATAGCTAATAACCCGAACTCAATGTTCATGCCGCCAGTAGTTCCACAGGATATAGTCAGAGCAATAAGAACATTAAAAAATAAAAAAAGTCACGGTTATGACGGCGTAACAACTTCTGTGGTTAAAATTGTGGCTGATATAATTGCTGTCCCACTAAGTCACATCATGAACACAAGTATTAGCTCAGGTACCTTCCCCAATAGTCTCAAAAAAGTAATTGTAAAACCACTCCATAAAAAAAATAGCAAAGAAGACATGGCTAATTATAGGCCAGTGGCTTTAATTCCAGTAATTTCCAAAGTTTTTGAAAAAATTATATACGAGACAGTTATTAAGTTCTTAACTAAAAATAAAATATTATGTGACGAACAAAAGGGGTTCAGAAAACATAAAAATATTAATATGGCAATATACGAACTTCTGAATAACGTAATGCCAAGTGTGGACCATAAAATGCCTGTATGCGCCATATATACTGATATGACGAAAGCATTCGATTACGTAAACCATGACACTCTAATAAATAAACTTTACACGTATGGCATTAGAGGAAATGTCTTAAATCTAATAAGGTCATACCTTACTAATCGAAAGCAATATACAGAAATATCAAGGGTATGTGTGAAAACAAAACAAGAACATAAATATCTATCTGGCTACAGAGAAGTCAAATATGGCGTACCGCAAGGTAGTGTAATTAGACCTTTAATGTTTCTTATATATATTAAAGAATTGCCTCGCCAAATTCAACAACCTATGGTATTATTTGCAGACGACAGTACGGCAATAGTAAAATGCGGCAATAATAATAAAAATAATTACGAAACTGACATTAATAATACATTGAAAAATATAATAAATTGGCTTAATAGAAATAATCTAATTATAAATATTCAAAAAACAAAAGTTATGCATTTTCATCAGCGTCTAGGAGCTGAAAATTATAATGTTCAATTTAATGGACAAAAAGTACACTCGACAAATATTACAAAATTCCTTGGTATTATAATTGATAACAAACTGACCTGGAAACCGCATTCAGAGGATGTATGTAAGAGGTTAAGCAAGTCAGCTTACGTACTTTATAACCTGGCAAAAAAAGTAAGCATCGGCACCGAGCTGGAAGCTTATCATGGTCTAGTCGCGTCAGTTTTGAGATTCGGAGTTATATTCTGGGGTAACTGTACTGAGAGGGAGAGGATATTCAAAGCCCAAAAACGTTGTTTAAGATCAATGACTAGTCTTAAAAATACCGACAGTTGTGAACCTATGTTCAAGTCTCTAAAATTACTCACCATTCCGTCTTTGTATATACTTGAAGTTGCAATATTTGTTAGAACAAACATACATCTTTTTACCATAATAGACGATATTAGAACACGTCCGGGATCGGTTAGATTGCAATACAAAAATCTAATGTTTACAGGTAGGCACAAAACAGCATTATTAAGAAAAAGCTTACTAGCAATGGGGCCCGTCATCTATAATAAAATACCTCATGACTACAAAGCAGAATCATTTAGTATATTTAAAAAGAGGCTAACATCCTTATTAATAGACAAATGTTACTATTCCATTCAAGATTTTTTGAATGACAAGAGTTTATAATGTTATATTAATTTATTATTTTTGTTTCAAATTTCATTATACATACACCTTGTTTATTATTATTTTGTTAATGTAAGTAAAATAACCAATTTAATCAATCATTTGTAAAATATGGAATTAAGATTTTTGTTTTTGATGTTTAGTTTATTTAGAAAGGCTGCAGTAGCTCTTTATAGCAGTTTGGTTAATTGAGTAGATATTTTTTTTTTTTTTTTACTTTTGCATGCCGTAAGGTAGATTGTGTTGGAACTGCTATTACAATCTTTACACCTTATTTTGTACCCACATTCATTGCAAATAAATTATTTCTATTTCTATTTCTATTTCTAGATCAAGATCCAGGAAAAATTACGATTCGATTAGTGTGAAGGGGCTGCTGGTAGTCTATTCTATGCCAGGATCAAAATGAAAACTTTTGGTAACATGAACGCGCTGTAATCTACCATTCAACCATTGTGATCCTAAATGACAAACTTACTTCCCAGAGGAAAAACCAAATGCAAAAATGTCCCATTCACCATCCATTTTAATTAATGAACAAAAACTTTTTCATCGATTTGGTTTTTGTTTATCGTTTATTTTATATTTCGTATTTAGAATTAGTGTTCTGTAAAAGGTTGGGAATGTGCTTAATCAAATATAGAGAGTTACAGTCCGTTCACAGTTATTTAACTTTGAGTTTGCATCACTGTCAAAATCACAGTGATCTTTATTGCGTTGCAATAAGGTTGCTGTTGGGTTGCTGCTATTGACAAGTCTGTCAAATTCACAATGATCTTTATCATCGTTACTATAAGGTTGCTATTGGGTTGCTGCTGTCAGTGGTAAAATAACTATGAATGGACTGTACAGTGCAATGATTTTTTGGCGCCTGAATGACACTGACAGAAGGGCGTTGTTGGTAAACATATTTTATATTGACAGAGAAAGTATTTAAAAAAGAAACAAGATGGCGACTTTAGTTCAAATTTTGGCCACGTGCTGATATAACCTTGCAGCGTTGTACTTAAAGGGTAATTCTGTTTTGTTTCATTTTACTTATTTTTACAACTTTATGTCGAAAGACCTATAACCCCAAGACAGGACAATGGCGTAGTTATAAGTAAATATAGTTTAAGAATGCCACATCGTATTGGGTACTTTTACTACGCCACCTCATTAAAGATGTTTCATACAGTACTAACAGGTAAAATGATAATAACCTTACAAAGAATCGTATGCGTTTTCCTAAGATTGACACTGGTTTTAGTAATATTTACTATCGACAGTACCACAGTATAATAAAGTAAGCAGTATTACGTCTTCATACAAGTCGGCTTAAACAATGCTCTTTGAAATCTCGGTGTACACTAGTATTGTTCAACAGTCGCACGTGCGCCGTAATTGCGTAAGGACGCGGACGGTGCGAGACGCTTCCGCACATTTATTTACGTTAGACATGTCACAAAGCTATCAACTGTATTGTTCAGTGTATGTTTGAATACATCAATGTCGAGGGAACTCCTCAACGTTTACAGCAGTTACCTTTTGTTGGGCTTACTTACTACGGTTCAATATGCCAAAACGTACAGTTCGTACAAAAATAATTGCACGCGCAAGTTTTAGTAATAAGTTACTGTAATATTGTCGACCGCAATATTGAGCTATATTTCTTTCCCTCCAAATTCCCATACAACAGAACGAGAGGGATGGTCATCACACGCGCCCAATCAGGGCGCTTCCGCCGCAGCATGATTCCACAGTGATTTTGCTAAGATTACTCTTGCAATGAGACTCGAGTCACCCGCACGCTCCGCTCCGCTCCGCAACCGCACCGCTAATAAGCCGCTATTATATCAATAAACTCAAAAACTCTTTATTTTACAGTGAACACGTGAGACGTCTGCAAAGGCTGTCCGTGAGTCAACGTGTTTCGTTCAGAAGGTTCTCAAGTAAGTCCAACTATCCCTATTTTTCTCACTCATAACCTCATATTCCCTTTTGCTCAATTCTGTGTGTCGTCCAATAATTTCTAATCCCGCAACCCCGCTGATGGTCCTTCGAAAGCCGCGATAACTTATACATCAATAATACTTAACTAAGAATAAAGTTTTACATAGGACAACCACTACCTACTACGAGTCATGCTGATGCGTCAATTTGAGACTAAATTTAAGTTGCGTACTCGCGTCATATAGCGCGTTATCTCGCGTCAAAAAAAATCTTGCCTAGATCTATAACAGCTTTTTCCAGTGTAGTTCTCTGTAACTAGTAAACCGTAACTGCCCAACTTAAAATCAAAGGTAACATTCGGCACTCAACATCTCCGTATCCCCTATAATTCCCTAAAATGTTGCAACAGTAGGAGTAATCGGTACCCAGCCATTTTCATCTTTAATTCTACTTCCAATCGTGTCATCATCAAATTTAACTTACACACATTCCGGTAATTCACCTTCTTCAATTCGTTCTCTCCGAAAAGCTGGCCATTTTAACAATACCCTTTGTTAAAGTAACCCATGCATTTGCTCTTGGCAAGCACCATTTGGTGAAGTGGAATTGATGATGAAGACCATAAATGACGAAGCCACCGAAACTACTTCAATAATAATTATCTCTTTTGGTGACTGTACCATAACTAAAAATTGTTTTTTTTTTTTTTTTTGCGTTGTTGTGTTTTTTTTATGGAAATTGTTTTATTTTTATTTTTATAAAAGTTTTTTTTAATCACCAACTCGAATCAGTTGGCAAGGCAAGCCTATAAAAATAACATTATTTTTAGTTTTTATTTATATAAATTGTATGGGTATTTCTATATTTATTGAAACGTAGCGAGCATAATTTCTTTGATAGGTACTTAGTAGTAGGTGAGTATTTCTCTTTTTCTATGCAATCGATGCCCGATTGAATGAACAAAATATACTTATACTAGCAGTGTGTACTGGACAAACAATCATTGGGCGCGCCTGCATTGTTTGAGGATTTCGTTAAGTTCTACTGTTTCGTGGTCTCCTGGACGCAAATTGACATAGTTACCTACTATGTCAATTTCCTCAACTATCAATTTTTCCTAACTACTATATGTACGGGCAACTTATAAAAAAAAAATGAGATTCGGCAATATTATAATCAACATTAGTAGAGTGGCAAATACCTTGAATTTTCTTAGCTTATAAGCCTTTTGAATCACATTTAACATTGTTCAATGTACAAACATAAATGAGATTACTGCAAACAATGCTACGTGATTCAACAGTCCGTGCATTCTGTTTCATATTATGCTTTCCTGGTACTTCATGCCTCATTGTATTCCATCTGTTTCATTTCATGTTAGCCTAGTGCTTTACGGAGTATAATGATAGCGTATAATGCTCTACCTAAACATGAACTCGGCTAGGTAGTGAATGAATTCATGACGATTTAGATAATGTGGGAACTTAAATAAATACTGTGACCTTTGAGTTTGTTACGGTGTTTCTGCTCAGAGTAGTAGGTTAGGAAACAACGACCTCATCTAGTTTTAAAATAATTTACAGAAATAAAATAAAATTAATCAATTAATTCGCACACCATTTTAGAAATTCTGTGCATAATTTTGTGAAAACAAAATTCATTTCCTTCCTTTTTAAACAACAGTGAACAGTTTGACCAACTATGTGTGTGACAGACCGACAATGATATTTTGACAATTTGCAAGCACGAATGTGATGCTCTAAAGTTAAAAGAAACTGGAAACTAAGCCCCGGCAGACATTTTAGAGACAATTATACTGCTCCGCTTGGATTAACATACATAGTAAGGACTTGTTTTACGGCGAGCGAGAAAAAAATAAAATGTCATTTTATTGAGACAAAATCTAATAACAGCACCCTTATTGCGTTTGACGGATATTGCTAATCCATTGCTTCATATGTTCGAAAAATGCATCTGCTCAACAACATAAATAACGCAATGAATGTTGTTGAACTGTCAAAATAAAAGCCATTCCTACTGTTAGTGTGTTACGCAATTACCCGCTAGTGCAAGTTATTTCACCACCGCTGACAGTGTTTGCTTTTTATATTAATTGTGACAAGGACGAACGCTTGAAATTATTAATCAATTTCTGATTAAAAATCAAAATCAACTCTACTTAATCATTACTGAAGGTGAAGAAAGCTTGCGAAATTCAAAATTTATTTGCAAAAAACGTAAGAAATTTTGAATTTTGGGGGCTACATTGAAGGAATCACCTTAAGATATATGCTAAAGTGTTTGACAAGTTCTCAACTTCAAATTCTCAATTCAGAAACCTGGTGTATTTATTCAAATTAGACTGAGCATCAGTACTTTTTAGAAGTCAAAATAAGAAAACGCTACATCAGTTCCTAGTGTTTTAGATGGGACGAAAAAGTGGCGCAGCGAACTCCCCAGGAGCACATCTATCTGATGTGCTCTTAAGTTAGTAGATGATGTTGATCTTGATATCTAGATTGATATTTTAATCCATTAATGGGTGAAACTGGCCATTATCAAATTAGTGAATTGAGATGTCAATTTTTTTATCAGAATATATGATTAAATTTGGGAATTTGCTGAGTTGCTTCTCGCTACCCGCCATCAATGAGACAAGATCCTACTGCAAGGTGTGAACTGAAAACAATAGCGTCTAGTCTGCTTTCATTGTAAACAGACTCGTAAATCTAAAGCTTAGGACGAATTTCTTTGCCGTCAGCTTAGCTGGCAGACGTCAAGAGTAATGTATTCGTATTTTATTTAAGTAATTGTAGTTTTAATTTATAGCCTTTTAATAAGGTTAGTGATTCTGACGCTTTGGAGAATTTTGTTTTTGATTTGAATGAAAAATGTTGTGGCATTATTTGAGGCAGATAGAAGTACCAATGCGCAAAGAATCTCTTACAGAAAAAAAATCAACATTGATCACATGTTAAGACTCATAGGGAGTTCTCGTATAGCTCGTACTGAGCGTACATTACATAGGCACGACACGAGCATAAACGCACAACAACAACGCAAGATTTAAAAGTGTTTCTTAATTATTGATATACGTGTATAGGTAATTTTTTTGATGTAATGAATATTGTATTCTCGAAACCATTCTACCTATTACGAAATAGGTCTTTTCTTAGAGTTGTAATTTTTATTTCACGAGAAAATTACATAGGCACGACACGAGCATAAACGCACAACAACAACGCAAGATTCAAAAGTGTTTTTTAATTATTGATATACATTTTTTGATGTAAAGAATATTGTATTCTCGAAACCATATTATTATGAAATAGGTATTTTCTTAAAGCTGTAATTTTTATAAAAAAAAACGTAAGCGCGATCGAGAGCGTTGCGCTGAAAGGTGCGTAGTACTTGCAACCGGCGGCGTGCGTGTATGACCAGATGTATGAACATAAACGAGGCGAAAGGAGTATGTAAGGATCATAGCAGGTAGGGTTCTGGAGTTTCTGCCCTTGGGAAGAAGGCGTGAGTTTATGTATGTATCTGTGTAAAATTGCGTTTTAATGTTGCGTAAATGCAAGTTATTTATGCCACCAGTTGAAGCAACAATAAAAGTTGCACCATCTAAACAATGTTTAGACGATGCAAGTCATTTGTTTCTCATACATTATGGTATGCCACAGGCAGGAAACTTGCACCATATAAGTAAGGCGCAATACTTACTAACATTTTTCATAGCATTAAAGTTACTATTCAGTCTACCGACTAACATCGATCGATACCTACCTCACTATTATTCTGCCTAAGAACTAACTTAAGTTACAGCTCAACAAAGTAAACCTTTAACTTATACATCAGTCGTCCTTCATGTTTAAATTTCCAAAGTTACCATGAATATTCTAAAAGGTTCGATCAAATACATGCCTGTATAATCAAACCTCTAATCATGCTCATTTTGCGCTACTAAAAATATTATTGGACACTATTATTGTTATAGATAATGTGTCTATGATTTATTAAAAAGAAGTGTTGTACAAATGACTATCGTATTGTCACTCTTCAGAGATGTCAACAAAAATATAAGTTCATATTGTTTCAATGGGTGTTTAATTATTTAATTATATAGGTATTAATAATTCTATATAATAGGTTATGGGCCCAGATGAACGTGAGTAAAAATGAGTCACATACATATTGAACCACTAAAAAGGGAAAATTATGACACATGGCGAATACACGCCAAAGCCCTTCTATTAAAAAAAGGCCTATGGAATTACGTCTCAGAAACAATAAAAAAACCAACTGGTGACGGCGACGAACTAAATAAATATTTAGAAAAGGATGTCTTGGCACTAGCAGAATTATTTCTGATAATCTCACCAAGTGAACTGAAACAAGTGAAGAACTGTCAAACTAGCAAAGATGTCTGGGACACGCTTGAGGGTATTTACCACAGCAAAGGTCCTGCACGAAAGGCAAGTCTTTTGAAAGAATTGATCCTAAGAAAAATGAAAGAAGGCGATAATGTTGTGGATCACTTGAACAAATTCATGGACATCGTCGATAAGCTTGGAGATATGGATATTGAAATTAATAAAGATCTACTTAGTGTTATGATGCTCTATAGCTTGTCGCAATCTTTTGAAAATTTTCGGATTGCTATAGAATCCAGGGATGATCTACCAAATCCTGAAAACTTAAAGATAAAAATTATTGAAGAAGCTGAAGCAAGAAAAAATATGGCTAATACAAGTGAACAAAATTCTGAACAAGAAGCGCTATATAGTAGACAGCGCAGAAGAAACAAAAATGTTATTGTTGAATGTTATAAATGTAAAAAAAGACGACATAAAGCCAATGAATGCTGGTCAAAAGTAGTACAAGGTAATAAAAGTATTTCAAATCTATGTTGTTCTGAAGAAACGTGTCTAAACACAAATGACAGTAAAGAAAAACTAAACAAGTGGTGTCTTGACAGCGGTTGCACGTCACATATGACATATGAATTAGAACGATTCCAAAATCTTGTTAAGGAAGAGAGCAAATCCTTAAAGTTAGCATCAGAGAACTGTACAGCACAAATTAAAGGCCGTGGTTCAGCAAAACTTAACATCAAGGAAAGACCTGATCTGCAACTGAACGAAGCCTTATATGTACCATCACTAACTACAAACTTAATATCGGTAGGAAAAATTACAGACAAAGGTGCAACAGTTTTATTTAAACAGAAAAACGCAACTGTAAAGTATAATGGTCAAATACTGTTAAGAGCAGAAAGAAATGAAGACGGTTTATATTATGTTAAAGAAAACATACAAGAAAAAGCTAGATTCTGTGAAGCAAATAAAATGCAGCAATGGCATAGAAAACTAGCTCATCTTAATGAGGGGAAAATGCGAATAGCTCTAGATAAAAAGAACATGGAAGGATTAGAATTCAATAAAAATGACACAGTTAAAGACTGTGAAGTGTGTGCTAAAGGAAAAGCAATAAAACTACCATTTAATACTCCCAAAAATGAAGAAAGAACAAATGAAAAATTACAAATAGTGCATACTGATGTATGTGGTCCCATGAGACAACTATCAAAAGCGGGTTCCAAATACTTCATCACATTTACTGATGATTATTCAAGATATACACGAGTATATATAATGAAAACTAAGGATGAAGCCCTATCAAAATTTAAAGAATTTAAAAACGAGGCAGAAAGGTTTACCAAACAAAAAATAGTTTGTTTACAAAGTGACAACGGGACGGAATACATAAACCATGAATTTGAAAAATACCTAAAAGACAACGGCATCAAAAGAAGGCTATCTGCACCATATACACCCGAACAAAATGGGTTGGCAGAGAGAAAAAATAGAACATTACTTGATAAAGCTAGATGCATGTTAATTGACGCTAATATGAAAGAAGTTTTTTGGGCCGAAGCCATTAACACAGCTAACTACTTGGCAAACCGTAGTCCTTGCAGCAGTATTAATAATGAAACTCCATTTCAAAAATGGGTGAATAGAGTTCCATCTGTAAGGCATTTCCACATTTTCGGGACTAAGGCGTTCGTTCTAAAAAAGGGAAAACGAAACGGAAAATTTGAAGCCAGATCGACTGCTGGTATATTTCTAGGGTATTCGGAAAATCATAAAGCGTACCGTATCTTTAATCCAAAATCAGACAAGGTAATAATAAGTCGAGATGTCAAAGTACTGGATAAAATGTTCTACGAAAATGATGCAAAAGAAGAACAAAAAAGAGATGTAGTTGATAAAAATGAAATAGAAGTCGTACTTTTTCCAGAAGAAGAAAATGAAGACTCGAATGGTCATGAAATTAACGAATCTGACAAAGAACCAGACGTTAATGATATATTTGTTGATGCAACTACAGAAACAGACGAATTAGATAATGAAGACAGGCAAGAAATGTGTACAGATAATGAAATTGAGGCGTCTCCTTCAAGTAATGAAAAGCGACAGAGAAAACCACCAGTTTGGCAGAAGGATTATGAGATGGATGCTGAACAGTCATTCCTCTGTGACATAGATGAGAATAGTGATGAATGGGAAGACGCAATTATAAGCGAAATTGAATCTCACCTAAAAAACAATACTTGGAAAATTGTACACAAGAATGAAAGTAAAAATTTGATAGATAATAAACTGATTCTAAAATATAAATACAATGCACTTGGAGAAATAGACAGACGAAAGGCGCGACTAGTAGCTCGTGGGTTCAACCAAAGAGAAGGAATTGACTATACTGAAACATTTGCACCAGTAGCAAAAATGAGTACTATAAGACTATTGATTGCATATGCGATAGAAAATAATATGAAACTAAGTCAGCTAGATGTCTGTACAGCATTTTTAAATGGTGATATAGACGAACAAATTTATATGAAGAAGCCAAAAAATCTTGATAAATATTTAAAAATGATTATATCCCACGGAAAAGACAAAGAGTTGATGAGAAAAGCAAGAGAAATGCTAATAGATATAAATAAATATAAAAATAATGGAATATGTCAACTAAATAAAGCTATATACGGATTGAAACAGGCAGGAAGGCAATGGTATTTAAAATTACACAGAAAATTAATGGAAATTGGTTTTAGAAATGCTACGGCAGATCCTTGTTTGTATATATTTGAAAAAGGAGGCGAAAAACTGTTTGCCAACATCTATGTCGACGATTTGATTTTGGTATATAAATCAGAAAATGTATTGAAGGAAGTCAAATCCAAATTGGAAAAAGCGTTTGACTTACGAGATATGGGCTCTCTTCATCACTGCTTGGGTATACGATTCAACCATGTAGGGGGAGAGATGACGCTATCCCAAGAAACTTATATTGATAATTTGATAGAAAGATTTAACATGGGAGAATGTAAACCTGTGTCTACACCAATGGAGCCAGCTCTAAAGTTAGAGAAAAATGAGAATGAAGACGAGAAGGAAAACTTTCCATATCAAAAATTGATTGGTTCATTAATGTACCTAGCTGTCGCAACAAGACCAGACATAATGTTTGCAGTGAGTTACTTAAGCCAGTACAACAATTGTTATGATCAAAGTCACTGGCAAGCAGCAAAAAGAGTTATACGTTACCTAAAAGGAACGAAGAACATATGTTTAAGATACAAGAAAACAGGAACGTTAACGGCACTTACGGGAATGGCCGATGCAGACTGGGCAGCATGCACTATCGATCGCCGATCTTATACAGGTTATATTTTTAAGTATGGTGGTGGTCTAATTAGTTACGAGACAAAGAAACAGAGAGTGGTGGCATTGTCAACAGCTGAAGCCGAATACATGGCAATGACAGAAGCGACGAAGGAAGCTTTGCATTTGAAACACTTGCTAGAAGACATTGGAGTGCCACAACAAACAGTCCTAATTTACAATGATAATATGGCTGCACAAAAATTAGCAAACAATATGGTCACAGGGAAAAGGTCAAAACATATTAGCATAAAGGAACATTTTATAAGAGATTGTGCCCAAAAGAAGTTAGTAACAATTCGCTACAAGGACACAGAAAATATGGAGGCAGATATTTTAACAAAGGCGCTGGCACAACCAAGGTTGTTAAAATTGCTAAAAATGATGGGACTAGGAGTCACTCAGACCTTAAGATCATCTTCGTGAGGGGGAGTGTTATAGATAATGTGTCTATGATTTATTAAAAAGAAGTGTTGTACAAATGACTATCGTATTGTCACTCTTCAGAGATGTCAACAAAAATATAAGTTCATATTGTTTCAATGGGTGTTTAATTATTTAATTATATAGGTATTAATAATTCTATATAATAATTATAATCATTGTGCCTCTTTTTGTGATCCTCTGGTAATTCCTATTTGAGAGTCCTGAAAATACTAAATACCCAATTAACTGCGACGAACTTGGATGTAGTACTCGTCGGCCGCTGCCACGACATTGCTCGCTTCGCTCGCTCGGCTCGTGCGCTGTTGGTCACAGTTCTAACCTAACCCATTTGGTCGGACTGTCTTAGCTGGGTTACGGTGACCATTTCTGCTCGCGCATGGTTGGTCACGGTTCCAACCTAACCGAACCCGTTTGGTTAAGTTATCCTAGCTTAGTTACTGCTACCAACTGTGTGAAAAGGCCAGAAAATTAAAAAGAGGCTCAATATTAAAAGTGCATCTTTAAAACTATTTTAAAGCATGACATTTGCGTGAAGGCAAAGAAGTTTCAAAACAAACCATAAATTGTTGCCAATAAAACCCATTTTCCTTTTCTACTATCAAACTGCTCCAAATAAAAAGTACAGCTTCGGACGTAAAAAAAATCGTTTCGCTTACTTCTTTACTGTTTCAGCTTAGTTCAGGAAACGTTTTGTAAGTCCATAACTTTTTAATTGAATGATCATTGCTATTAAATGCTAAAAGATTTAAGGTTTTTGTTTTAAAATTGTTGAAGCAGATAAAATAGGGATTTGGCTGAATTCACTTGGTCCGTTGTCATATAAAATGGACTTAAGGCTCTTGGCAGAGTCCATTTGTTTTAAGGGATACGTGCTATAAAATTTTATTATGATTTAACTTTAGATAGAGATTCAGCTTCGGATTTCAGATATTTTCTGTCCTGAATAGGTTTTGACTCCAGTAACAGCAAACAACTTGTTTTTTTTTTTTAAGTTCTACTGATTTTTTCCAAGGTCTAGCGCCTACCTGCTCCCTAATTCCGTAACACACTTTCAATCGCAAACGGTTATTGAAGAAAATCTTATAATTTCAGCGGCTTAACAACGTTAATAAAGACATGAATGTAGTTGATCAGTCAAATTGAAAAGAATTGCAATTGTATTTTAAGGAATTACCCCGCTGATTTCTACTTGGTGGATAGCATGTTTTTTTTTTAAAATTTCACACTACGTAAGTTTTGACACATGGACAGAACTTATCGTCTTCTGCGTTAATTAGTTTACTTCATCATCATCATTATTGGCAGCCTTGTTCCATCCATCTCCTCCCTTTTGTGCCATGGTTCTCTGGTCTGTGCAAGTCTCAATCCGCTCGTCCTTGCGATCTTCTGTAGGTCATCCACCCACATTCAATTCACTTACGTACTGGTAATTGATTATAGGTAACATGATGTGTCATCCCACCTACCGTACCAATGCTTTCATCATTTCCCAATATGCTAAAATCCTTTGACAATACTTTACTCCTCTACGTCACCCATCGACCATCAACCCTTACTTCCAATAAATCAAACGGACTCTTCAAAGTACCATAGAACAAAAATGTATAGAGGCGAAAGGTCTCACCCTAAATGCATTCTAAATGCCTACAGCCGTGGGGCGTAAGATATGTTCAACGCAGTTAAAGCCGGCCGGCACACGGCGGCACAGCGCGGTAATGCTTTAGCAAAGCGATAAAGCTGTTCGGTATACAAATGCTAAAGCTGTGCTATGCCGCGTTGTGCCGCCACGCTCCTTATTTATGGAAAACCCTACTGTACCTGTAACCTACTGTCCTACCTCCCCCCCCCCCCTTCTGCCATCTATTTCATAAAGCCGACAGGCGACAATCCCACAATTTTGTGTTTCATTTTGTAAGTAATTTTTTGACAAATATGCTGCAAATTAAAAATATGTTGATATTAAAAAGCGCCCTGGCCTATAACTGCTGCGTTTCGAGGTACAATAAAACGTGTTAAATGGCTCACAAACTCACGGTAAACTATTAATTTTATTGACCGTGCATGACGTCGCTTCTATAGAGATTTCTTATTCTATGTTACCTTCTACATATACTACAGTATAGCACTTCGGAATCTCCACCGTACAATGTACTACCCTTATCATTCGTCTGTCTGTCTGTCACTCGCTATTTGCTCCATGTAGGTAGATTATGTGCCGTTAAAGAGTGGAGGTACAGTGACTTTGAGTGATCTTAAGTTTTGGTATCCTTACCACGACTTTATACATAGATATGTATATACATAGACTTTTTTTAGTTTAACATTTTTTTACAGTTCTTTCGACTATGAAGTCGTAATGTAGTTTTAACACCTGTTGATTCTGTATGGTTTCAGCTACACACACGATTTTTATTAAGGTATAAGTTCGGTAGTTTTCAAGTTATTACACTTTATGTTAGAAATGACCGGTGCGCACGCGCGGTTTAGGCTAACATAGTAGCTGTGAACGTTCGGCAGACCAGCGGGGTGTGGCCTGGACGTTTGAGCGGTAAACTAAGTGGAAAAAATATGCAGTATTAAGGATAATTCAAAAACTCCTGGTCAGACCTTGATCAAATTTAAATTGAACCACATGTAAAGCACCAGCCATCAAATAAAAAAGCAATCATCTAAATCGGTTCACGGTTCACCCAGAAAAAAGTTCTGAGCTAAAAAAAAAAAACGGGACTCGAAATTACCTGTTTCGGCACTGGTTACCGCACCGCGCTTTATTACCACCAACTGGAGTGCAGCACCCGATGTTCTTCGTACACCTGGTATGTCTTTACGCTTCTCTGCCAGCGTGCCCATATGTTGGGGTGTCCAAAGTGTACACCTGCAGTTCTGAGGACCTAAAAACCGTCACCTATGCCGTAATTGGCGCGGCCCAGCTCATCTAATATAATATCATATTTCTACATTTGCCATCGCGTCAAAAAAAGGAAGAAGCCGTAGGAACTTACCTAACAGTTATTCTACAAATAGAGTAACAATCAAATTATGATGTGGCATAAAAATCGTAGGAGAGTGACTTGCGTATCTATGAATTTTGGAAGTAGTGGTATGTATGTACCTATATCCATTATGTATGAAAGTATTCCTTCATCATCACTACATATTATAAAACAAAGTCCCCTCACCGCGTCTGTCTGTCTGAACGCGATAAACTTAAAAACTATCAAACAGATTTTCATTCGGTATTCACCAATGGACGGAGTCATTCATGAGAACGATTTAAGTGTATAATGTATTAAGGTTTTGTGTAAATTGGCTAAAATATAACGATGATTGTTGACGAAGATGTCGAAAAAAATCATGCCGAATTGGAGCTCTGCTGGCGTGCGCCGCGTAAACCAATAGAGTTATATGAAAACAATGTATTACCTGGATTAACACATAGGGTACCTACTTTAAATCCTGGTAGTATTTTCGACATCCATGCGGGCGACACCGCGGGGAAGAGCTAGTGCATTATAATAATAGGTAAGGGTGACTCAGTGTTCTTTGCCTCTCACGTCAATTTCTTGTATTCCCGTTGTCCCCGTTAACCGTGTCCTCGTCACGGTGTAACGGCTATGGCTTTGCAGGTAGACTGCGCAGGCCGTTAACTTCAGGTAGTTAAGAGAAACTAGTATAATATTCATAAACTTTATGTTCCACAAGAAGTTAGTCTAAGTCACAGGAAGGACACTGTTCACCTGCACTGAGCACTATCACGTTATAGTTAGGGGGGGTACCGTCCTTGGATTATGGGCAGCCGGCAGGCCCGTCCGCACAGGCTCCGCAAGAGGCTGGTAAGGCCTTCGAAAAGCCGCAGTTAGCGGGCGTGGGTAGCAGGTCGTAGAACGCCGGTAGCACACTACGCATCAGCTCGTAGGTTGGTTAGCGGGTGTCGGTAGCAGACCGTAGGACGCCGGTAGCACACTACGCATCAGCGTGCAGGTTGGAGTTGCCCTGTCCTCAGCCAAGACGTAGAACCCCTAGGTCGGGGCACAAGGAATCTGGAGTGTCAGAATATAGCAGCTCGCTAAACCAGCGCGAGATCAAAATGGCCGAGTGTTCTCAAGTTAATTAGTGTTGTTCCATCTATTTAGTGATGTGCTTAGCGACTAACTAATTACTTTATTATAGCATCACTCGACTATTTGCCGTTGAGATTCCTTACAACGCTACAACGGGGACAACGAAACGTCACTTATTTCCTTACCGCTGTCCCCTTTACGGAGCTACGGCCAACAGGAACAGCGGGCATCGCATTTGTGTGGTTGATTACCAAAATTGTGTATGAATTAAATTTAAATAGCAGTTTTTATGTTGTATTGTTTAGAAAAAAAATATTCCTACATTTATTGTTACTATATCTTCATTTACCTTAATAAATTCGTTGTGTTTATTTATTGAAAATAAATATTTAACGGCACAGGAGCCTTTATCAAAAGTGGTCATCGTGCTAGTGGTTCAGTAGCTTCAGTATTATCAGGATTGTGGTGGAATATAAGCAGTTCGTCGTGGTCGTGTTGCGACTGGTTGCGACAGCCGTGCAGTCAAAGAGTATAATAATAAGATGGGAGCTCTCAAAGAGTTTAAGCGGCTCTCCTGACATCATCTCTGTCAACAGACGACAGCCACCACGCACTCGTCTGCTAGAGTGACAGTAATCAGCCAGTGTCACTCATATTCGAGCTTTTCGGTTATTCCAATAACTTCGTAACAAAACGCGAAGTAGACGTCGACGGCGCCACTTGCTGCGCCGTCAAATTTAAATAAATTGAATTAGGTACCTACTATGCAAGTAAATTATTTATCTAACGAAAACCTGTCAGGAAACCAGACAACATTAAATCTTTAAACCAGTAGATAGTTTCATTCAAATTCGATTCCTATTTTAAATTTATCTGGCAGCTAAACGCCATTTCAACACCATAAAGGTTCCTTCAAACAGGCGTGACACATTACGTGAATCGCAAGCGACACAAAGACATCTCCTGTCGCGCGACGAGCGGTGCCTTTGTGTCGCGTGCAGATCGGGTCACGTATCGCCCCGGTTTGAAGGAGCCTTAAAACAGGGCCTCAATAAAAATATGCAAGCACAAATATAACACAAAATGTAAATAATATCTCGCTCCGTTCTTGTAACTGGCATGTCGAAATTAATAAAAACGAGTTCCCCTTAATGTTTTGTACGCACCATTTTATTAATACAGAGAATGAATGCTTTCTTTGTATTTTTTGGGAGCAAATGATCCGTGATCATTCCTTCTCCGTTTTAGAAGAGGTATTGTTACTGCTGTGGAATGTTTACATACATTCATAAGGGCAGGCTGTATTTACTACAGGGGTAGGAAGAGGTTGATGTTACCCGTAGACGTGAGATATACGTGTTGATCCTATGTAATAGGTTGAGCCTATCGTCGGGCACAAATCCAGACTCCAAGCTGCTGCAGGCTTAGAATTTCCAAATCGGAAAACTGTTGTGGGACGGTTATTATGACGATTATTATTAGTGAGAAGCAGTTTTATTTGGAATAATTTATTTTTTATCAAGGTTCAAACTAACAGCCACATTTACGTAAAAGACAAAAACAACAACCAGTCTCGCTTTATGAAAAATTGGATCACCAAATCATGCAAAAAAGACAACGAATTTTGTGTTTTCTTAACAAAATTATACTTATTTTTTCCTAGACCTCATTATTCTTGAGCGAAGACTCGTTAAACTTATACAGAAGTCTCAAAAAATATGCAAATACTTAGTACTAAACACCCGAAAAATTGCTAATTTCTTAAATAATTATTTTAAAAACCAGTCAAGAGCGAGTCAGGTAAAAAACAAATTCTCTAAAGTAGGTACATAGCAATAGCAATAGACAATAGCGATACAATAGCAATAGCAATAGCAATAGCAATAGTGATTTTAAATTATATAAATCAAACGATATTTTTCTAAAAATATTTTTTGAATTGATCCTTCTTTTTACCCGATCGCAAGAAAGGGTTTAGCTTTTCGCGCGTATCTTGTTAACCACATTTATCCCTAATTTGTGATAATTGATATGTGTGAGTCATCAAGACCTAACATTACCTATCCCAAATTTCAAATTCCTGCGTAACATTGTTTTCGACAAAAACCTCTGTAACAAGCGAACGGACGGACGAACACAGTAGTCATCTTATAATGGTTCACTTTGCCCTTTCAAAGTTCAGAACCCTAAAAACAACGCCAACTCAAAAGAATAATATCTCCTCATATTTCACAAAGAAAATCTTTCTGTAAAGCCCGCTCTACACTCGCGAGCGAATCTTGCTGTGAATTCACGCCGCGGTTCACGCCGCGAACTTCGCGTAAAAAGCTGTCCCTCCACACTAGCAAAGTTTCGCAGATTCGTTCGCGATCTTCGTGAAAATAGACGATGATGTGGTTGTAGCTGCTGTTGTGACGCTATGTGGTGTAGCGTACTATAATAAAATCGAGATGCAGAAAAAGAAGATGGTGGATGGCGAACGACATCGTACTCACTTTTTAAAAAAGCTTAGTTAAAAAAATACGCAGGTCCACTTCCGACTACATTTCGTGCGCTACTGCGAAAAGCTGTGAGTGTAGATGCGTTCGCGTTCGCGTGCCGTGAACCAAGCGCGAATCCTTTGTCGCGGGACAGAAAACCGACACCGATCGGCGAACAGCGCGAAGCGCGAACGCGAAGGCGCGACACCATCTACACTCGCATTTACGGCTTTCGCGGGCGTTCACGCCGCGAGTGTAAAGCGGTCTTAAGAAATGAAACGATAGTCAAAAATAATGGGTGATTTTTAAAATCTGATGATGTTATTTTACACACAAATTCTTGATATTACTCGCTAATACTGCAGTGCAGGCTCCATCAAACACTTTAGTGTTTCAATAAAAAATGCAGATCTTAGTGACATGGCTGTAGACGACAGGCGAGACACTCGGTCTCGGAAAATAGCAAACAATTTTGTTGCATAACGGCATAATCAGCCTTTAATGTTCCCACTGCAAGGACACAGGCTGCTTCTCTGTGAGAGGAGGCCGTATTCTATCACGCGGACCCAGTGTGGGTTGGTAGATGTCACATGTCTTCGAAGTTTTGGTTCTAGGACATGCCGGTTTCCTCACGATGATTTTCTTCACCGTTTTGAGAGCAGTGGTGATGAAATTATTTACATAAAGTAAAGCACCTGTCAAGTTTCGAACCCACAGCCTACAACTCGTAAATCGCGGGCGAATTTGGAATTTTTGTTGGTTAAAAAGGCAAAACTTTACAGACACTTCACTTTTGTTCATTTTTGTTCTTTATTCGGATTTTTTTACTTGAAGGGAAACATCTGAATACAAAATGAGTAAAAAGTGAACAGTTAATTTATTAGTGAACGATGTTGGATATCTGCATTCGGCATCTTGCACTCGTGCTTCGAATGATCGAAAAAGTAAATGAAATGTGCATAATTATGAATGAGCGTTATATATTTTCGATAAAGCAGCTCATGCCGTGGGTACACATAGTTACTTAAAATTAATTCAGGAAATCATTTTGTTTACAAACTGAACCCTGAAAAGCAGGCGATTGATTTCGACAAACCTTTCATTTACGTAGGTATTAACAAACGGCATAGGATTACCAAAGCTCCACTTTTATTTGGTAATCGAACCCTCGGAGCTTTGGTAATCGTAAACCCCTCTTGGACCAATGATGATGCACGTCATCATAATGTAAGTTTTCCACTTCATAAATTTCATTTCGTGACAAAATATATGAGTTACTGAATTGAAACTGATTTATGAGACAAAGGCGCATCCAATTGTATTAAGTTATTAGAAGCTTAGTAGAATTTAAGACACTAAATTATGGAGCAGACTAGCCCTAAGTCTCTAGATACTATTATTTGGAATACCTAGCGATTGTTAAGCTATTGCATAGCTTCTATCGCGGGCCTTGAGCGCGGGGACCGAATCCAGAAATTCCGTAACGAAAAAAAACCTCACGCTCTCCACTCCGACGGGCACGGAGGTGTGGCTTGAAGGCCGTGCATTGTCTAACGTCGTTTCTTTTCGGCAGTCTTCGACACGGTGTTTGTGTGCGTGCAACTAGACGTATTGTACGACTCTACGAAGCTCGCACGAATCGAGACGAGCTGCCCCGAAATCGGACGAATACATAAGCAGCTGTTTATGAGAAAGTATATAGGTGTATAAGTAAAAAAAAAAAAAATATGTTTTCTTATCGGTCACCACGCACAAAAAGTGTAACTTGAATTAATATCAAAGAAAAAGAAATACTGCATAAATAAAATAAATAAATAATTATAATTGCATAAGTTGATACAAAATGCTATGCAATAGCTTTACCGCGGCAGTCCCCGAGTGCCACACGTCTTTTTTTTTTGGTATGTTTTCATTATGACCAGATTACACACATGCAATGTTTTCTTTGTGTGAAACTCCCTACTGCAACGCACACTAATCGGAATCGTAAAGTAATCGCCTCGCCTCGGGGTCGGCGAGTCGTAAGCACGGCGTCGCCTAGCCGTAGGGCGAGTCGACGTATTGGAGCTGCTGATCCGCTTTGGTTACGTGCTTACGTTAGGTTGACGCCTGTATGACGGCGAAAGGCGATACGGTGACGATACCTTTCCGAGTTGATATGACGTGTGCTATGACCTTAAAGCACATAAAAAAAAATGTCTTTTACATTGGTAGAAGCCTTTGGCCCTACGGACAGTCTTCATCGTGGATGTAGTAAGTACACATGTAAGACATGATGTGTACTTACAATCATCGACAACCGTCTACAGCTACAATAATGTAGGCTTCTTTACTTAGGTAAACTTAAAATTAATATTCTTTCCATTTACATCAAACGATGTTTTTGACATTTCGACGTTCATATAAAAAAAAAAACGTTACATTTTATCTCAAATGTTATTGAAAAGTTTGTGAATACAAATGGATATGGAACTTTTGACTGAATGGAAGCCCGAAAAGCGGAATAAAAACCAAAGTTGAGGGATCCTTTTGGCTGTAAAAGTTGAAAGGGCTTTTGAATGCCGAATGTGGAAAAATAGTAAAATTGGAAAAATTAAGGACCTATCTGTTGGCAAAGTTACTACCACAGTTTTCATTTTTGCTGCTATATTATTTATAGCTTCTTCCCGAAACTTCGTTCGCGTGGAAGTCGTAAGACACCACAATATGCTCAAATAATTGCCACATTTCCTATATCATGATACAAATGTGATCATCTTTCGATTTTACCCATGTATTGATTGACGAATTTGAAAAAAAAACGGTTATTGTGACTTAGATAGAATAGTTAGACATATAGCCTGGCGGACATTTTTAGATGTATCGATGAATAGGTACTAAAAACATGTAATACACTATTTTATGTATCATCAATAGTTTCTCGGACCATACCTGTATAATAAACTGAATAACATCCTTAATAATTATCCTCTGACTAAATACAAATGTAATATTTCAGTCAGTACCTACGTATTTAAAAACTCTAACTAAGAACTTGTTTGATCCCCCGCAGATAGACTATCTGTATACTAATTACTGATCCCCTTTGCTGCTTCTGCATACCCAACAACCATACTCTCACTAAACTCACTCAAGCAACCTATCACATAATAATATACCTACTTTTACATCTCTTACTTACACACGGTTACTCACACCCCTCGGTATTTCCACAGATTTTTTGTATTTTTTATATTATGTTTCTTTATTTTATAGTTGGTTAAGTATTCTGCATTGTTATTATGTCGTGTATCCATGTAGCCGCGGGAGGGCCTTGGTGCCCTGTAATACAAGTTTTTATATAAAGATATATTTTTTTGGTGGTAAATCGTCTATTAACTTCTCCCGCTCTGGGCGGAGCGGGAGGGCGTGTCAAACTTTTACTGACTAAACCCACCCGTGTTCGTCCAGTTGCCTGTGTGCCAAAGGCCAAGGTAACTTTTTCGAATAATCCGCGACCCTGATAGGTATCGGCCTTGTGGACCCCGTTAATATGTGCTGACATCTCTTTGATGCGCGCGTGGAACACAGCGCGCCGTCGACCCAGGCCTGGTCCTTACCGGACGGCGAGCTACCCATTGCTCGTCGTCCGCAAGCCCTATATAAACCTGAGCTAGGAATATAAACCTACCTCAGGCACCAGTATGTCACAAAGTTAGCTCCTTTTTTGTGCACTGCAGTCTAAGCTTAGCATTAAGTTCATAACTTTTGTAGAGAGAATAAAAGTTTTGTATTATATTATTTTTAGTTTTCGCAGCGCACGCCAAATTATGACTTTCCTAGGCAGATTTCCTTGTTGCATTTTTTTCGTAGGGATCTCATTTTTTTTAAATAATATACAGCCCATGTTTCTTGCTGATAATGATAATGTACAATGTACGTATAGATTTCTATAGGTGAAAGATTTCTTTAAATTGGATTGTAGTTTTTGAGTTTATCCATTACGAACCAACATTCAAAAAATCGAATCTTTTCTCTTTATAATTTTTTAATTATTTATTTTAGGTGGGTTTACTCTTGACTCTAGTTGGGTTTTTTCTTGACTCTCTTGAGTCGACGATGGAGTGAGCTTAGCTAGAAGAAGCCTGTTCACTCTCACTTTGAAGGATTTGGGTTGTATGCGGTCGGAAACACAGACGCATGTAAAGAGTTCCACTCTTTTGTTGTCCGCATTATAAAAGATAATTGGAAACGCTTAGTGCAAATTGGTGAAATAGCAACTAGGTAGGGATGGTAACTTGCAGTGCGTCTAGATGTCCGATGGTAGAACGGAGCCGGTGGAATTGGTTCGTGGAGTTCTTGGACACACTCACCAAAGTACAGTCAGTAGAAGACCGACAAGCAGGCAATCTTGTGGCAATGAGCCTCTTAGCTCTGCGTTCCAGCGAGTCAAACGCGGCAAGTTGGTATTTAGCTGAGCCAGCCTGGTGGCTGCATGCAGGATTGGACTTGTGCTTTGTAAAGTATTAAAAACTGTTCAGGCGTAAAGTATCGCTTCACCCTATTTAGGATCCCCAGTTTCTTGGCCGCAGTTTGGGCTTTGTACTCGATGGTGGCGGCGAAGTTGAGACCAGATGCCAACTCCATGCCTAGGAGCTCGAGCCTATATTAGATTAGATACACCACTAGGTTGGCTTTCTCTTTTACAAAAAGGTATATGGGTATGTAAAGTCTGGCTTTGAGTTTTACCCAAAAAAGTAAAGCCAATCTTTAGATGTTTTCGGATCCTACGACGCAAGTAGACATACATCTAAAATGTTTCAGACTCTGATAACCTGGTATAATTTTAGAGTAGTTCTACTTTTTAAGATATAATTCCTTGTGTAATTTTTTATTTTATTTATTTGAAAAAATACACAGTATTACACAAAATTTGAGCTAATTTGTAAAACCCACGACACTTTCCACATAATAACGATATAAGTTGAAAAAAATAATGCGATGTGCGCTTACAATTTGATAGGTACAATAAAATTACATAATGTATTAATATTAAAATTAAAAAGGCAAGCAAGTAAAAAAGAAAAACAAGAAATTATATAAATACAGTCTAAGAGTTAAAAATTAGGGAGCAATATCCAAAATAGTTCCACGAAAAAGGCTTCTAAATTAACCAGTTGTAAAAGCGAAGATGTCAATATTTTGAAAGATATTGTTATATTGGCCAGTAATGTGACGTAGGGGTGTTCGTAAGCCGTAAATAAATGTACGATGGGGAGTAAAATAGAAATTGTAAAAGCTAAGTGAAAATTAAACGTGTTAATTAAGTTAATGCATGCCACTGGAAAGATGGATAACGACAGATATATATGGATATGGAAGATGGTAGAAGTTCTGCGGAGGTAGTAAGGTGAAAGACGTGTAATTACAAGAAGTTCAAATAATGTGTTGGGTACGGATTAGTGAAACGTAATATGCAATGTAACACAAACAACATACACACAACACAACACCACACCGCACCACCACATGTCACACAACAACTTGGCGAATTTGTTTCAAAGTATGTTACATTTCATGTTAGGTTCTGCCAATCTAAACCAAGTTAATTTGATAAAGAAACAAGAAAATTAAAGTACATATAAATGAACCTTGTGTTTGTTCATCCCGAGCTACTTAATAAAATTCTAACATTCATTCAATATCGAAAATGAGCACAAAGGAAGGATATTTGAAAATTGAAAATTCGTTCCCTAAAGGGGTTTTATAGAGACTTAAAGTTTTTATGGTACTTTTATCGATGGCAAATCCCATCGGGCACACAACTTGTATCTACATGATTACTTAGAGATAGATCTCCCCAACGAATCCACCCAATGACGCTACCGCACAGCTAACACGTTTTCTAATTGATCAATTACAGAGTTGATCATATTACATTAATTTCAACTTACGAGTTATCGGGAATTTGGCGCCTCGGGTCATTATTAATCCAGTATTCATTAGTTTGTGTATGTCTGTTAGTACCAGGTACACAGAAATTGGTGGATATTGACCGAGTTTTGTTTACATATTGCCATATTCAGTTTGGAAAGGTTTTTAATCAACAGTAATACAGTTAGGTGTTATTGTTCTAGGAAGGTATTTATTTATTTTTAATTAATAGATATGTTACAGAATTTGTTGTTATATGAGTTAGAGGTTAGCAAGTAGCAACCTTGCTGCAGGATGAGCTCATTGAAATGGGCTTGGTTTGATTCCGAAACCAGTTAGGTAACGAGAACCGTCTGAAATGAGTTTAGTGGACTTTCTTGCCCATTCTTCTCCATACGAAAATCAATTCCATTTTCTTGTAAATTTTGACGTTGAAAAGTGCTTTTTATGTGCGTATTTGAAATAAATGATTTGACTTTGTCGTGGAAAAAGGAAAGGGAGGCCTTTTCTTTGTAATGGGAAAACATATAAATCTCTTCACAGGTATTTTAGCTCTGATAACAGCAACTAAACAGCAACCTTATTTTAATGACAGTAAAGATCACTTTGATTTAGACAGTGATGCAAAATCAGAGGTCAATTATTATCTGTGAAAGGACTGCAGTGCGTTTCCGCATAACATCAGTCTTGTAAATATCTTCTCGGTGTTTATATGTTTTTTTTTTCCTTTAATGTTCCACTGCTAGTCAAAGGTTATTTTTTTTTACTGTCCGTCTTACAAATCCGTGTGTCTCAAGTGAAGGTAGCTCAAGCGACATGAATAATATTAACTCCTTTGAGCCAAAGGTTATATTGTGAGACAGGAGAATTTTCACATAATCTTCGACGTTCACAAAGCATGGTATAATGGGATATTTATACGCTTTATTTATCTATCATTTCTTGATTGTGTTTTTGTAAAGGAAAATGAAGTTAAAGAAAAACGATTTTGGAAAGGGGAAAGGTATTACAGAGTGAAATTTGAAATATAGCGCTACAAGGCGTATAGTGTTACAAAAATGTAACATCCCACACACCTATGTATCTGTAACCTATGTTTACAAATAAATACCCTGACCCTGTAACTCTGAACTCTGAAAGGCCATTTTTGCGCGTGAACAAAATCGGGACTAACGCTGCCATCTTGTTTTATGAATACATTTCAAGTGACATTTCAAAAAAAATTGCACAAATGTTTACCAACAACTCCCTATCAACGTCATTCGAGAGCCAAAATATCCTTGTACAGTTCGCGCAAAACTTTATGAACCCTCTGAACGTAGGCCCACGCACAAAACCGCGCATGGTACAGTTGAGTGAGAGTAAGAGAGTTACCTCGGACACCTATATTATGCATACTGCGCAGCCACTCGCTGCAACTTCCGAGAGCTCATTAAGTTTTGCGCGAACTGCTACCACTTTCACAAATTCAAATAATGTACTTTCTACCTAATTTAATCTTAGACATCACAGACATACGGCGAAGAAAAATATCGTGAAGAAAACTTGATTCAATACCTAAACGTTTATCTGAAATGAGCAACTTGCATTGAGCAAGCTTAGTGAAAAACGCTCTTGCCTTCTCAGTATGAGAAGAGTAGGTACAATGGTATAATATGAGAAGATATTACCTAAATTATATTTAATTAATTAATCATAGACAGAAAATCTGAAAAGTCGCAAACAAGCGATGCGTGGTGAGCAAACCCTATTATTTCTTATTTTTATTTTACTGTCCCTATTTATGTATAAGAGTTCTTTGTTTTCGAGCGGGGCTGATAAAATTATATTTATGAAATAATATCTTTCATAAATACAATTTCATCAGCTCCACTTACGAGACGAGTTCTTACATAGGTAAAGCATTGAGTTAAAAACGAAATTGCAAAATTACAACAAAAAAAATACAAGTCCATTCAATAGTAGATAGGTATTCAATGAAAACTAAAAGTATGAAATACTTGTAATGTTCTATTGACTTTTAAAGAAATATAAAAAAAAACCGTCTAAGTGCGAGACGTAGTCACACACGCACACGAAGGGTTCCGTACCACCGTACAATATTTAACAAAAAAAATTAAAACAAGTTACTTGTTTGGGGCCCCTTTAATTTCTTATTTTATTTTTATTATTTGTTGTTGTAACGGTAGATAGAAAAAAGCACTCTGTGAAAATTTCAACTATCTACCTATTACGGTGCATGAGATACAGCCCGCTGACAGACAGGTGGATGGATGGACAGTGGAGCCTTAGTAATAGGGTTCCATTGGCACCCTTTGTGTACGGAACCCTAAAAATCATCTTTCGATTAGCTTGGAACGGAAGAGCGCATTCAATTTCCAGGCTATAGAATTCAGTAATTGCCTTGTGGTATAATATATAATCTTTGTAAGAAATCTTCGTATATTTCTATTGAAAATAATAGTGAAATCTTTTTAGCAACCATTCCTACTTTTGAGTGTATTAAAAATATTTTCATATGTTGATAGAGATCTGAAATATTCATAAATAACAGGACCCAAAAACATCGAAATAAGTAGGTGCATGATAATATTATATATTTGAAACAGTTTCAGTACCTAAACGCATGTATTATAACTATATCTACTAAATTTCAATGATTAATTTTACAAACCTTAACGTCATTTTATTAAAATATATAAGTATGACAGAGAAGGTACGTCACTCTCGTTATTATTAGCCATGTTTTAACTACTGTGGGTGTACTTTGGGTAATGTTGGTCATTGCGCAATAGAAAAACCGTTTGCAGTTCAAATCAAATTATAAGTTACGAACAAATTAATCACACTAGCGAATCACACACTGTAGGTACACGACACAACTATACGGAACGCGTGACAGTTCCTAGGGTGGAGGTACTGATCTCCTCGAAGGCAGAATGGTAAGTGTCCACCCGTCCCATCAGCGCTCCTCCATCAGCCAGGCTCTGTCATAGCACGAAGTTAGCCGAGTATGCACGTCATCGCGACGGTGCTGCCACCTCCCGGAACTGTTGCTGTGCTTCGTTTAGTGTCCATACTAATGACCGTCTCCGACAAGTAGATTATTTTTACAAATAATGACCGTTGCATTTATTCTTATTCGATGAAAGCTCTTCAGTTATGTTCACAGAAACTCTGGAAAATTTACTAAAAAGCAGTGTTTGTAAATAAAATCAAATCACTAAATAAACAGACTTGCTTATGTCGTGGAAACAGACTTTTAACAAAGTCGCACGGAACTTCAATTTGCACTTAGCCAGTTTTATTTTCTTCGGGAATGTTTAATTAAAATATTCTAGAGAAGTCTGATCGATCTTTGGGACTGAATACAAAGGAAATACTTTTGACTAATCTGTTCTTGGGAGCTTTTACCCTTCAAGGCCGCTTTTCCATTTTTCATTGCAATTTATGCTACTGTAGCGTTGCGAAGAGTCTCAACGGTAAATAATCGAGTGATGCTATAATAAAGTAATTAGTTAGTCGCTAAGCACATCACGAAAAAGATGGAACAACACTAGTTTTCTTGAGAACACTCGTCGATTTTCATCTCGCGCTGGTTTAGCTAGCAGCTACTTTCTGACCCTCAGGATTCCTTGTGCCCCGACCTAGGGGTTCTACGTCCTGGCTGAGGACAGGATAACTCCAACCTACGCGCTGATACGTAGTGTGCTACCGGCGTCCTACGACCTGCTACCCACGCCCGCTAACTGCGGCCCTGTGAAGGCCTTACCGACCTCTTGCGGAGCTTGTGCGGAAGTACCTGCCGGCTGCCCAGAACCCAAGGACGGTACTCCTCCTAACTATAACGTGATGGTGCTCAGTGTGCTTACTTAGAATAACTTTTTGTACTTATAATATAAAGTGTATGAATATTACTTGAGTTTCTCTTAACTACTTGTAGTTAACAGCCTGTGCAGTCTACCTGCAAAGCCCTAGCCGTTACACTACTTAAGGAGAATTTCACCAATGAAACTGAATACAGTCGGCTCAACTAAACCGCGTTCAAGAGCTAAATGATAAAAGTTTTTATTTCTGTAAGTAGGCTTGTACAAACACTATTACAATTCAATAATTTATGTTTAAAATTAGATGAAGTCGGTGTTTCCTATCTGACTACTTTGAGAAGAAAGGCCAAAACAAACTCAGAGGTCAAAGTCTCTTTTAAAGTCCAGACATAATATTGGTTCGATCGTGTGAAGACCATGTAGATTCTTGTCTAAAATGGTCTTTTGAGGGAAAACCACACAGATTGAGTGGACCTGTGCAGTCAGTGCTCGCATTTGTAAGTAATCGTGCAGCTCAACTCAGGAGCACTTAAGGAGCTCAACGATTCGACGAACAATACCAAAGAAAGGACATTTGGGTAGGCAGCATAAATTACTTAAACTGCCAGACTGTCAGTGAACACATTGCTGTATAATATGGACACTGACAGCTCTTGAAGCGGTATAGATGTGCTGATTGCATTCAGTTTTATTTTATGCCAATTAGTTGCGTTATTTTAATTTAGGTGTAAAAAAGAGACAAGCACAACTCCTCATTTACTTTCACTTATGTAATTATGGTACACAAAACTTTTTTACAAAAAAACAAATGACTTCCAAAAAAAACACTAAAAGACGTGAAAAATAACTTTAATTTCGGAAGTCGGTGGCCTAAAACGAAAATATAAAACCAAAGACACCGACTTCCGAAATTAAAGTTATTTTTCACGTCTTTTAGTGTTTTTTTTGGAAGTCGGTTGTTTTTTTGTAAAAAGTTTTTATTTTTCAATTTTTTGTTGCGGTACCTAAACCGCACAAATTTGTGTAACACTACTTGGTGTGTAAATAACAGTGACAGGAAATTATTAACACATCATCCATATAAACTAAGTGGAAAAATATGCAGTATTAAGGATAACTCAAAAACTACTGGTCAGACCTTGATCAAATTTAAATGAGACCGCATGTGAAGCACCACCTATTAAATAAAAAAGAATCATCTAAATCGGTTCATCCAAAAAAAAGTTATGAGCTAAAACACATAAAAATAAAACACAGATGAATTGAGAACCTCCTCCTTTTTGTGAAGTCGGTTAAAAACTAGCACAGCATTGTTTTATAAACATATCTTTGTCTTGCCAAATTTGTCAGTATTTGTTCTTCACTTTTTCTCCGCTTCGCTCTTGACTGAACGGTAGTGGTCACGATGAATTGTGTCCAATCGCAGGTGTAGTTTTTGCGCGCTTCACGATATCTCAAATTCAAATATATTTTTTTATTTGTAGAACATAGGTAAAACAACGTACAGATGTCAATAATATTAACAAAATGAGCGTTATATCTTGCCAGCAACGGTGTACAAATATTCTAATTATAATTTCTTATGACTAATTGGTAAAAAATTATACAACAATCAAATTAATTTTTTCTCCATCTGGTTCTGTTAGATGACAATCTGGCGTATGTGTGTGTCTGTGAGTATTCATATCCTATTCAAAATGCATTTCACGTTGCCAAGATTACTCACACATAAACTACAGACCACACTTTTACTGAACATATTCAATGTCTGTTTTCATCTTTCAGTGCCAAATCTTCAAAACTACGTCGCGACGGCACACACTATGTCTTTGTGACGTATCTATGTCACGGTCAAGATTTTAACTTTGACTTTTTTATGAAAACCTTCAGAGGTCGAGCGGACTGCATACATCGTTGGCTTGTTTTAGTTCAAGGACGGTTTATGGCCATTTTTCTATGGAATTGTAAATTGCTATATTTATCGCGACATTGAGTTAATGATAGCAACTATGGCAATTTTATTTTTAATCGTATCAATTTTCTTATCAACCAAGACAAGTATCATTACTGGTGAAAGTATACTTATGGTTATGCTCCGTATTTCGAATTTTTAGTTTGAAATTATTTTAAACACATTCTGAATAGTAAAGTCATATTATTTGGATACTTAGTAGGTACTCTTGAAAACATTGTTAAAGCCACATATATAAACATACATAAACTCACGCCTAATTCCCATGGGGGTAGGCAGAAACTACAGAACGCCACCTGCTACGATCTTTACATACTCCTTTTGCCTAGTTTACGTTCATACATCTGGTCATACACGCACGCCGGTTGTGAGTACTACGCACCTGACCTTTCTGAAGAACATCACCA
This sequence comes from Griposia aprilina, assembly GCA_916610205.1. NCBI lineage: Eukaryota > Metazoa > Arthropoda > Insecta > Lepidoptera > Noctuidae > Griposia > Griposia aprilina. Next base: position 6,798,309 of record OU744305.1, on the reverse strand, counting down.
ATAAGTTAAAGCCACCTATTTTTAAAAGAGTAACTATGGAGTTTCTTACCGGCTCTTCTCCATATGAAACGACCAATTGCAACCGTGCACCTAGACGCTGACGTTTCATAAGTGCCTTAGATAAAATATTTCGATTTGATTTGACTCTAATTCTATGCTAGCAAACTTTATCTGACAGATTATAATATTATCGTATGCACATGAAAAAGTCCATGTGTGTCGGGGATGACAACTGACCTTTTTTTTATCCCGCTCTGCGCGTAGCAAGAGTGCGTGTCAGACTCTTACTGACTAAAACCCACCCGTGTTCCTTCAGTTGCCTGTGCGCCAGGGCCACGGTACCTCTTTCGAACAATCCGCAACCCCGGCAGATGACAACGGACCTGCGGTGCAGCAATTGCATATATTCATGTTTGGTTGTAATCACACACTAGAGGGGCTCATGGCTAATTGATAACAGTTACAAGGTTGATTGAAGGTTAAGCTATGATTTCCGCAGTCGTTTCATGGATGGGTGACCATCCATTACATACCCAGGCACCTGCATGCCTCGGAAAGCACGTTAACCTGGATGTCATTCGTAGATCTTTGACAGTCGTAACGAGTAATCACAAGCCCAAAAGTCTGACAAATAGTCTTGCCAAGTGGTATCGTGTTACTCAGTAACTGGGTTGTGGAGGTCAGATAGGCAGTCGCTCCATATAAAATACTGGTATTCATCTGCACCTGGTGATTCTAAAAGCCGACTTTAACATAGTTAAGGCTAGGCAGATTGATACTGTTAAGGCCAGGCAGATTGATATTGTTAAGGCTAGGCAGATTAATATTGTTCAGACTAGGCAGATTGATATTGTTCAGGCTAGGCAGATTGATATTGTTAAGGCTAGGCAGATTGATATTGTTCAGGCTAGGCAGATTGATATTGTTAATGCTAGGCAGATTGATATTGTTAAGGCTAGGCAGATTGATATTGCTCAGGCTAGGCAGATTGATATTGTTAAGGCTAGGCAGATTGATATTGGTTGTTATCACTTTGCAAGATTCCATTGCACATTGCTAATTTTAAATATGAATTCATTTTCGTAAATTAAGTTACGCATCATCCTTCAGTTTGTCAATTCGTCATGTTTGTTTGTTTGTAAAAGTTTATCTCTGAATATTGTGATCCTATTACAAAAAAGCTTTTCATTACAGCATTATTATATTTATATTATTATAATTATATTTATTTATTTAATGTTTACAATTTGTGTTTTGGGTGGGCAAAAATGAATGACTATAATATTGAATGTAATTTACACGCCTTGCTGCAGGCAGAATACAATAACTTTTAGGCTTTAAAATGATCCCTTGCTAAACAATGATTTCTGGCAAATAAATATTTTGAATTTGAATTTGAAAGCATGTTACGCTATTTTCGAGTGATAATACTTTTAACCCATGTATTTAAGAAAAAATCGGCAGATTTTTTTGTAAAAAAAAAAAAAGTTTTTTATTTATGTTACCTACCCCACACAAATTCGTATACCACTATTTGATATGTAAATAACAGTGACGGGAAATTATTAAAACATCATCAACGTATTATATTAAGTGAAAAAAATACCTACGCACTGTTAAGGATAACACAAAAACTACTGGTCAGCTCTTGATCAAATATTTATGAGACTGCATGAGAAGCACCAGCTTTTAAATAAAAAAAGAATCATCCAATCGGTTCACCTAGAAAAATGTTCTAAGGTAACATACAAAAAAAATAGTCGAATTGAGAACCTCCTCCTTTTTTTTGAAGTTGATTGAAAACGTAGGGTTCGTGTAGGAATCGCAATATGAGTGAAACCGCAGGGTTAAGCTAGTAGGTTCCTAATAAAAAAGTAATAGAATTCCCAGTAATCTTTTACTGGGAATTTTATTACTTTTTCAGCAGACATTATCATGTCTGCAAGTAGCATTGCTGTGTTCCGGTTTATAGAACGGGTGACGGTGAAATTACTACCGGATGAGTTTTCAACTTTGTCTCTGGGCATTGGAAGCAACGTGGAAAAAATATTTCATTTAGCAGTGCCCATTGTCCAATGAGATGTTATACTTACTGTCTGAATTATTATAGGTGAATCGAAATAAATCGATGTAGGTTACTCACATTACGTATATATTTTTTTAATTCTGTCTATAAAGAAAGAATTTAAAAAAAAAATATAGTACGTATAAAGGTACTATTTTTATGATTTGATGCAATTTAACTTTAGAAGGGACACTTTCTTTAAATCTTAAATCTATTCCGATAGATTAATTTGATTGGCAGACGCACACCAGAGTCTAAATTTATCAAAAGGTTTTCCAAAAAAAAAACAGCCATTAAATGTTAACATACTTGAAGCAAAAAACTATTTTCTTATATTCTCATTTGCAACCCTTAGTCCGAAATGAAATACCTAAAAGTTATAGCTCTATTACCAATTTCTATTTCAACATTTTCAGCAAGCTAGCGGCAATAAAAATAATTCCGCCATCCCAACATGACCCTCATAAAACACCGAAATATTATAACGAATATTTAGATCACAAAATATGATAATGTTCAACCAGAAAATGATTCCCTAAAAAGATCTAAACACCACATTTGTGTTGAATATTTCAGACTAATCCGACCACAGGATAAAACTCGGGTCATCAATCCGTACAAAACCATGTAATAAAACCAAAATACCCTCAAAGGAACCCTTTTACTTTGTCAATTTACATAAACCCTTTTCACACCTAGCGCATATAAGAATCAACTCTAAAGTCACACACACATTGAAATAAAAAAGTAAAATTCCTATCGTTTAAAATGGCAACAATGATTTTAGTTCAAGCCTTCACCAAACAGTCAACTCTTATTTGAGATACCGTATTTAGTGACAAGGACAGATATATAAAAACAATACCGTGTGAGTGGGAAGGGTGACATAAGATGTCGTAGCTTCGTAGCGGGCTGAAAGCTACGGCAGTTCGCTCGTAGACTCCTGTCGTAGCGCGCCTACGTGGTCGAGCGAGTTTCGTAAATTCTTCATACAGTATTATAGTAAGGAATTATGTTTGTGTGCGTAGCAAGCGTTAAGTTTTTCATTGTGTGTAATATTGTTATGTAAAAAGTGGATAAGTTTTTGTCTGATAGTTCAACGTACAATATAATTGTGAAAGCGAATGGAAGCGGCTTGTACGGATTGGACGATGGTATGTATTGTATTTTTTAAACTTTATTTTAGTACATTTCCGTAATTACTTTTTTTAGGCTTATATAATTTTTTTATTTAGGATGCTACAAATTCTAAAGGTAAGCTCGTGTTTTATACCTGTGTATTAAAATCTCTTATTTTCCGACATAATTAAAATAGTTCCGACTTTCATTGTGCTAAAGTTTTATCGGGATTTTAATTACGAATGTAGGTAACTTTCTGTTGGTTCTCACATTCAAAGAAAAATATTTCACGAAAACTTTTTAATAATTTTATTCTTTTAACATAAAATGTATAATGAAGAAAAAAAATTTTTAGTGTATATAATATGTGTAAATTTATAATGTATAATGTGTGTAATGTGTAATGTATGTGTGCGTGTGTGCATATGTGTATGTGTGTGTATGGGTATTGATATAGAAATTATAAAATTATGCATATTTAAAAAAAAAAAACAATCATCTATTGTATAAAAATAAAAATGGAATGCTGTTCGTTGGTTAGTGCATCACAAGAGAACGACTGGTCCGTTTTGGCTATTTTTCGTTTTAAAATGTTCGTTCGAATAAGGTTTTTCGGGAAATTGGAAAAATGTGAAAAACTGAAAGTCCTTTTTTGTTTGTGTAATTTGTATGAATTATTATTGTGTAGGTTACTCCAAACTTAATAACGTTATTTACATAAATAGATGAAATAAAAAATAAAAAAAATTGTTCGGACAGGACAACGGCCGTCGGGTCAGCTAGTTTTAAATTAAAAAAAAATAATTACCGTGACTTAAAATTCCAAATCGTAAATACCTACCACATGACGTTTCATTTTCAAAGAATACCAAAATTTTAGGGATAATAGTATGAATTTTAATATTTTAAATTCTTGCCCTAGTCATGTGCTTGAAATTTACATATCTAATAAATAACGGACTTGACATTTGCTCTTTTATTATTTACTTTTACAGCATAAATCGCTTTGAAGCGAATTTCGTTTTTATCTATTATGCAAAGTAAGCAGCGATGTAAGATGATTGAATTACTTTTTTTGGATCTGCTAACGGTAACAAAAGGTTTCTATATTTTTTTTAAATTACGTTCTTTACGTGTCATTGAATTATTTGTGCGTTTTGCAAACGTTATAGTATGTCTCAAAATCGTATAATATAAAAAAAATATGATGGTAATGATGATGGACCAGCTCATAGAGCTGCACGATTACTGACAAATGCGTGCACTGACTGGACAGGTCCACTCAATCTGTGTGGTTTTTCCTTAAAAGACCATTTCAGACACAAATCAACATGGTCTTCACGTGATCTGACCAAGATTATGTCTGGACTTTAAAACAGACTGTGACCTCTGAGTTTGTTTCGGCCTTTCTTCTCAGAGTAGTCAGATAGGAAACGCCGACCTCATCTAGTTTTTAAAATATGATTGACGTGTAAAAGTGTTTGTACAAACCTATTTATAGAAATAAAATATTTTATCATTTATATATATATAAGGTAAAGGCACCTATTTCCGCGGTATTTTTACTAAAACTCGAAAGGAGATCGGAAATTAAGCATTCATTGTACCCTTTTCAAGGTTTGGCTATTTTTATCAGAACCATCATTATTTCTAATTTTGAAATCAAAGACAATATATAGGTTTTGCTATTCGATCTTGATTTGTATTATAAATTAGGAGGCATTTTATTCCGATGTAAAAATCCTTGTTCCGTTGTATTTGATTCCTAATTCTGAGTGCACAAAATGCAAAAGAAAATAGTAGGAAGAATAATACATGGTTTAAAAAAAAAAACAACTCTATTTATTCATTTATAGTTTAATCATTCGTAAATCTCAGTCTTCTTAGATGAGGTTTTAATGTTCAAATAAAATGATGTCACAATATTCAATTAAGATAATAAAATGCCTGTTATAGTAATTATATGAAACATATTATATTACAACAATACTTGACTTCGTTTATGGACACGTTTGACATTTTTGTAAAATGATAATATTATTAAATTAATGTAGTTGAGAATTACTGTCCATAAATGTTTACAACTACGTACCTAAGTTTGTGAAAATTATTATCAAAGGAAATAGGAACCTACGCGTTATTGAAACTAAAGAAAAGTGCAAGCAAGCTGCGTAAAATTGTGAACACTTTATATTTTACGTATTTATATGCCGCGGAATAAGAAGCTCATAGAACCTAATCCTGACCTGCTGAATCCTGAATACATTGGAATAGGGTTTTGTACCAACAATCTCGTGTCCTAATTCCGTGTATAAAAAAATGCAACATTTTTGCATAATTTATAATTAGATTAATACTTAATTGCAAAATTGTTGTTAATATAATATAATACTTGCTAAAATTAGATCTAGACTAGAATCAAGAGTAAACCCATATAAAAAAATTAATTACATCGAATTGTGTATGAATTTAAATTTTCATTCTTAGCTTTCGCATACAATGAATAAACAAAATACCTAAATAGATCACCTTTGACATGCTATAATAAGTGAATGAAATGCAAAAGTATACCGCGAAAATAAATTTTAATACTCATTGTCTTTTTGAGTTGTCGAACCCAACGCGGGAAGGGCCTAATTATAAAAACAACCCTGAAAATTAAAAAAGAAATCAAGTATCCGAAATCGCCATTTTGCGGTATACATCGGAATAAGGAACCAGCTAAAATATTTGCACCTAATGCCGCGGTATATTCAAGACGTATTTTAACCTTGATTTATTCAGAAAAACATAAAAAAGTTAAGTGTTTTCGATTGGAAATATAATCCTTGAAATAATTTAACTAAAATAATTACACATACAGTACAAAAAATACCAAAAAAAAACATGGTACCTACAAGGTCCAAAATGTATGAAGCATGGGTTTGGACCAGCTGCTGACGCAAAACTACACAATTATTTTAAAACGTACACACCAGACCTTTGATGATAATTATAACTAAGTAAAGTTATATTATCAACTAGCTTCTGCCTGCAGCTTCGCCCGCGTGGATGTCAGAAATTATCCTTTGGGAACGTGCTACCGGGACAAAAAGTAGCCTCCAGGATGCCATCTATCTCCTTGCCAAATTTTATCGTAATCTGTTCAGTGGTTAAGGCGTGAAAAGGTCACATACAGAGTTACTTTAGAATTTATAATATTAGTATAGAAGTATAGATTGAATCAGAGATCTTCCAGTTAAAAAGAGCTTGTAAATTGCTCGTAAACGTAGATTTTCTAAATACCTCGGAATATGGTGTCAATTTTAGAACCACTAGGATTAAGGTGCCCATACCATAAAATAACAAAAAAAAAATTTTTTTTTTTTTGGTATCTTTTTCTGGAATCAAGGAATTTATTTTGACATATTATTTACTTTTTTCCAGAAGATTTTTTTGATGCCCAATGAGCTCCTATTTTGAAACCGCCTTTTTTTTTTTTGATGGGACATCATCGAACCTCTCCCGCTCTGGGCGGAGCGGAAGGGTGTGTCAGACTCTTACTAACTAAAACCCACCCGTGTTCCTTCAGTTGCCTGTGCGCCAGGGCCACGGTAATGAAATCAGCTGTTCGATAGATTTTGACCGCCTAGGTAATGTAATTTTCCAATGTATTTCATATTAATTATATAATATTATAGTGTTAGCTTGTACATTGTAGGTAAGATGTAATCACAAATTGTGTAACACTTATTAATAAAATCCCTTACTTTGCTTTAACAAATACCAAGTTTAAGGAAAACAACATCAAAAAGATTCCGGTACCTTGTTTATATTAAGATTAACCTAAAGATTAATTAAACCCATCCTTTCCCTAAATCCAATTAAAATTTTCGCGTTCTCATTCTGAAGACCAATCCCTTTTATTTTTATCTATAAGAGCTTTTGTCGCTAAATTGTTGCAATTAGTCTTACTAAATGAAGGGAAGGTTAATCCTTGTTTAAGATGGGTTTCTATAGCAATAAAGTTTTATGAATCGATACACTGCCTCCATAGATTCCAGCTTGGATTGAACTTTAAAATTAGTTTAACCGTTCATTATAAAGTGACTTGCAAAAGGAGTATGAAAGGATCGTGGCAGGTGGCGGTCTGTTCTTTCTGCCTACCCTCATGGGAAGAAGACCTGAGTTTAAATCTGTTATCTGCCCCTCGTCATGGAAGAATACTTTTGGCCGCAGGACGTGGTGTTCCGTCGCTTCCGCGGACAAGTTCCACTGGACAGCACAAAGTTAAGCTAGTGCAAAGTGAAGCGCTACTAACATAGTCTTAAGCCTTTTACTAACACAACTTTTGTTTATATAAAAATATGTATGTTTAGGTTAAGGTATTTTTCTATGGGCCTGTGTCGCTTGAAATAAATGGTATTATTATTATTATTAAGTATGTATGTGTGTATAAAGCGACTTGTGTAGTCTTTTTGTAAGCCCCTATTATAGTTTTTGTAAATTGAAATTACGCGTCGGAAAGCTCGTCGTGTTTCTACCAGCTATGCTGTTTGAATTACTTGACACATAAGGTCGAAATTACGTCGCGTCATTTTCATAGTTAAGCACGCGGAATTTACGCCGCTTATCTAATTTTCGACAGGTTGCAACACTTTCAAAAATGCAAGCCTATTTTGAAATGATGCACATAAACGATCTTGATTTAATACCGGATCAGATTCGAGACAAACAGATCGGTCAAATTTCAGCTTGGAGTTCATTTCATCGTTGAAAATAACTTAATTACATTCAACGTCCCATTAATACAATCAGGAAGTAATTAAATTATAAATGTCACTGTTTCAGTTCAAAATAATTATCAAATACGAAAAGGAAATAATTCTACTTTCCGAACTTCTAAATGTTAATGCTAATTTTAGTCTGAAATTGTACTTGATCTCGCTAACGATTCAACTAAGGGTAATTTATGATATTCTTACTTCCGAAACAAAATAAATTAAAACAATTTACGTTTGTTATAAATAACGGGGTATGCAGAGTAATATTTATTAGGTACTTCGAATTTAATTATGCGATTTTGTAATAATAATACCAGCCTATTACTGCCCCATTGCTGGACAAACTCCTCTTCTCATACAGAGAAGGCACGAGCATTGATCACTACGTTTGCTCAAGACGGGTTGGCGATTTCAGACTTATCAACCTACGTCCTTTATGGACTTTGAAACCATCAAACCGATGTGCCCTAAACCGGTTTTATTAGAATGGCAATACCGCGAAAATGGTTTTAAACAAAAAAAAAACTAGTACTTCGTGAATGTTCGAGATATGCCGTAATGCACGGACACATTACTGTATCGTGTTGAGTCGTGACGCGAGATACACCGATCAAACTAATTTGTTCAGGACTACATCAAATCACAACGAGTTTTGATTGGCTAACACTGCGTCAGAAGGCGTCACGACATGATACAACACTGCATTGTTTTGTCGTAGTAGCACACGCCGGGTACCCGCTAGTTAACTCTAAGTCCAGGTTTCCTCGCTATTTGATAAATAGAATATTTGAATTAGGATTTTGTAATTAGAATTGATGCCATGAAACAATATTTGAAGAAGTTGCGAAGAGATCTTTTTGGCAGTTGCTACAGTGAGGAAAATATTTTTTTTAGCAAATTGACATACGCACAATTTTCCCTGTATGCGACTGTCAAAGAATGACAATTATTTAAGTACAGTACAACAATTTTCTTAATGTCCCTCGCCAAACTTCGTGTTTCATCAGTTTCCTCCCATTTTTTTAAAATAAATTACATTAAATTAAAAGAGTATTAACAACTCTATATACTTCCAAGTCGATTGAGAGCATCCGGTCTGCGCAAAGTGCAACTGATAGAAATCCGACGACTGACGAAACACGAAGTTTGCCGAGGGATATTAAGAAAATAGTTGTACTGTAGATAGTTTTGCTTATTTTCAATCAATCTTCTTAACATACGTAGGACCCTCAGCTAGATGGACTGACGACCTTGAAGAGATGCTTGGGATGGACTGGATATGGAAGGCAGAGTACAGGACGCTGTGCAGCCTGGGAAAGGTCTATGTCCTATGTCCAGCAGAGGACTGCGATAGGCTGAATTGATTGAACTTAACATAATAATATTAGCTATGTTATTATTCTACTTAAAGGTACCGCTCGTCGCGCGACACGCGGTGCCTTTGTGTCGCACTGTCGCATCGCGCCAGTGTGCACGAGCCTTAAGTCGTTTTTACAGTTCCGTACCCAAAAGCTGCTAAAGGGATTGATTTCTAAGGCTTCACTCTCCTTCCGTCCGTTTGCAACAGGGCTGCATCATTTGAACCGTAATAGGTAGACTGGAATTGTTCACAGATTATATTCTACTTAGGCCGCTATAACAACAAATAATAAAAAATATAATAAAGTTAAATATTAAAAAGTAAAAAAATATTTTGTGATAAATATTGCACGGTGGTACGGAACTCTTCGTGTGCGAGTACGACTCGCACTTAACATAAACCGCTAATAATATCTATCTACCACAAAGAAAATCCCTTAAAACCCATCGACATTCGATATTACTTACAAAGATGATTAATACAGCTAATGTTCTTGTCAGAATGACCCTTCTCAAGGAAGTTATAATCGGATACTTCGCAACCAAAATATTTATTCGACGGGAAATATAATTATTGATTCTTCTGGTGTATGCGCATTTATGTTAGCCCCCAAAGGGTTATGTAGAGGTATAGCATACACACATACATAACATCACGCCTGTATTCCCCGAAGGGTTAGGCAGAGGTGTACCTATAGCACACCCACATTTCGCCAGTTATGTTTAAGTCCCATGTAATAGGGGGCGAGCCTATTGCCATCAACCGGACAAAAATCCAGACTCCGGGCTGCTACCAAAAAATTCCGGATGGAAAAACCCGATAACACTTTACCCGACCCGGGAATCGAACCCAGGACCTCATGCTCAGCAGTAGCGCTTGCGACCACTAGACCAACGAGGTATAGGTACACCCATAATTCACCAGTTACGTTTAAGTCTCATGTAATAGAGGCGAGCTTATTGTCATCAACCGGGCACAGTTCCAGACTCCGGACCGCTACTGCTGCTCTTCTCATTCAGAGAATATATGAGCAGTGATAACCAGGTTTGCTCAAGGCGGATTGGCAATTTACTTAATTAGTTTTAAGTTAAATTAGTTACACAGTTCGTTTTTTTTACACATTGTGGAATGCAAAAAAATATTCAGTAAATTTGAAAGGGCCGAAAGTAATGCAGTAATTAAATCTACCTAGCCTTTTGCCAACCATGTTAGGGTCGGCATCTAACCTAGCCAGATGTAGCTGAACACCAGTATTTCACATGGAGCGGCGCCTATCTGACCTCCACAACACAATTACTGGGTAACATGATATGCCTTGGTAAGACTGGTTGTCAGACTTTTAGGTTTCTGTGTAAACGTTACGACTGCCAAAGCTCTAGGAATGACAGCCGGGACGCCGCCGGCCGCGGGAAGCCGGGCTTAACGTGGTTTTCGAGGCACGGAGGAGTCTTGATATGTAATGGATGATCACCCATTCACGAACCGACCGCAGCTGGCGACGCATGCGGCTGTTATTATTTAGCTATGAGCCCCTCTTCCATTATAGAAAATTATCTAATTTTAAGTTAAAGATGGAAGGACAGAAAATACAGGAATAAAAAATTAAATAAAAACATTTTATTTCGGACAATTAAAAATATCCCTTAATTGTTAGTAATAGGTTTGCACTTAAAACACTATTGTTAGTAACTTAAACTAAATACAAATTAATGAGAAGACCACACATAAACTAGACACAATGAGAAATGGAAACTAGGGTATAAGTCTCCTCACAAATTGCCTTATTATGGCGGAGGCAGTGTCTGCTGCCACAGTCTTCAGGTTGCTATTGTGACTGCCTTTTATTCTACTCAGGAGTGAGACTTTTTTTTGCGGATGATGGCATGAAATCCATCTGTATCAGTTCCGAGGCACTGCAAAAACGAGACAGTCGCAAAAGCATCCTAAAAACCATGTTGACGCGTAGAACATCCAGCGACCTTTTCAAGTAGTTGACCCAAAGATTACCAGTGTAAAAACCGATTTACCGATTTTCCCGCACAAATCAGTGAGATATTATGAACTGACAGCTCCTTGTGGTAAGTAAGTGCAGTCAACAGCACCTCAGTGGAACACTTAGCAACTCACATTGATAGAAATCCTAAAACCCGCACATTCGGAGATGAAGTCGAACTTTCCCTCATTTCTACCACAAAACGGATATGGAATCCCCGTCCAATATTGAAGCGATATTAACTGCTTTGGTGGCAAGGATTCTACCTAGACGAATACAGGATGAGGTTTTGATGAAAATCAGTATGGAATCTCAGAGAGATTCCATTCTTATGAGAAGAAGTTTATTTAAAAAAAACGTATTTTTGTTTTTTACTTTCTTCTTTGACATTATCGTCTCATTATTTGACATTATATAACTCAAATTCTTATTTCAACTCTTTACTTATGGCTTTTGTAGAGAGGATTTTAATTCAGATTTGTTACAGTTGTAATGGCAATCATTTGGTTTAAATAGGCTTTTATTTTTATATAGATTCTTCTATATTTTTTGAATGTGAGAACGTTGTAGGCCTCACTTGTAGACTGTAGATTTGTAGACCTTTTTTATATTTTGTTGAGTACCTGTTACTTGTTCACAAGCCTACACTGTCCTCCCATATCTATCAACAATGTAATTTGAAATATTGTAAAAGCCCCTTATTTTTAAAAGAGTAACCGTGGAATTTCTCGTCCGCTCTTCTCCATAGAAAACAACTAATTGGAACCATGCACCTAGCTTCTGACGTTTCATAAGTGTCGATGATGGTTTATGTGAAATAAAATATTTTGATTTAATTTGATTTGAGATAGTTACATTAATCAATGTTTTCCCCTTGATTGAATAAGTTACTATTTTTTGTTATTGGATAAGGAGAACATTTTTTATACATTACACATTCAAATATTTTTACACTAGGTAATAAATTATGTAATTAACATGGTCAAATTAAATTAGCTAGCGAAACTCAGCAGACGGAGAAACTTTGAGAAAAAAATATGATTTGGTGATTTTTTGTGGGTTTATCGACCTCAATTAGTATATTCACTTGAAATATCAGTTAAAAAAATCTGTTTTTTTTGTGTAAATATCACAGACGTGATTGGTATCGATATTAAAATGCAATTTTCTCATCTCATACTTCAAGTAACAAATCTACTAGCGGTCGTTGACCCCTAAAAAACTACATTTTTTATTTTATTTTATTGTGTTGATATATCGATACCCATCACGCCTGCAGAGTTTCGCTAGCTAACTTAATTTGACCCTATATATACAAAACCAAAAATTCTCTTACTATAGTTTTTTTGTTAAGATAAAGCGAGATTTCAAACGTAAGAGGATTTTAAGAAAGTATTATAAAAATACTATATATTTTTCTAGAAAATGTAACACGGTATTAACAACAAACAAAACATTGTATTATTGAAAAATTACAAATTTAGTTTTGTAATTTCTAATTCCATAATGTTTACATCTTATTTTGTACCCACATTCATTGCAAATTAAAGTATTTCTGATTTCTAATTTAATTATTTTTTTCTATCTCTAACTGGGAATAGTAGTTTATTATTTATGGTACCTACTTCAATTTATAAAAGTCAAAGTCAAATTATACATTCCAAGTAGGCCATTAAAAAGCACTTTTGAACGTCAAAATTTACAAGTAAATAGAAATAATTCTAGGTATCCCTTCCAAAAGTCCTAAAATAGAATTAAAATCTAACTTATATGGCCTTAATACTCCCAATTTAATCCCTCACCCTGTGTGCGACAACGCTTTTCACTGGAAAGGGTTGTCAACGTAGAATATGAAATGCCTTGGCGATGTGGGTGCATCGATTGGAAACCATTCATGATGCCAGATGTTCTATTATGGTATAATATTGCAAAATGATTTTTAGAAAAGTAACCGTGGAGTTTCTTGCCTATTGCTTTCCATAGGGAAGAAGATTTCGGATCGAAAATTTCTTTGTAATTCTATATTTATCCACCTTTCTAAAAATCTTGGAATGCAAATTGTGGGTTCTCGCATAAAATTCCAAAAAATAAAAAACCGAGTGGCTAGAACGCGGTCCGCTGTCACTTTTGACGTTTGACATTCTGCGGTTTCCGTTCGTGGTGTGTTTGTAGTTTCGGACAATTGAGTGGTTTTTGCGTTCATTGAGGTCCGGAGGTGACAACTGTCATATCACCCTCCAAATCGGCGGTTTTTGATTTAACTAATTTATTTTTGGTGTATTATGGTCTCTTTTTGGTTTTTCAGTAGTTTTCAAGATTCAGGTTTAGTTTAAAATGAAAAACCCTTGTAAAACTTAGTCACAATTACGTTATTGTTATTATTAGTAATATTTTGTGATCAAGCGTCGTTGAGTCGGAGGACCGCATACGGTGACGGAGTGCTTCGATCTAAAAGGATAAATCATCAATGCCAATTAAGGGATCAATCTATCCCATTCGGATAGGCGCACTTCGTATCCGTATGCGGTCCCCCGACTCGACGACGCTTGAATCACAAAATATTACTAATTAAATATTTAAATATTAAAGTTAAAGGACCAGGCCTAGAAATTTATTTTTTTACTTTTTATAGGGTTTTTGTCGGGGGTTTTTTATTTTAAAGTACGGTAGGTTAAGCCTGACAAAACGACGGAATATAAACATAACATAACATCACGCCTTGTTTATCTGTAGGGTTAGGCAGAGGTGTACCAATAGAATACCCACATTTCGCTAGTTATGTTTAAGTTCCACGTAATAGGGAGCAAGCCTATTGCTATCCACCGGGCATAAATCCAGATTCCGGGCTGCTACTGAGAAATTTCAGATGGAAAAACCCGATAACACTTCCAACCCGAGAATCGAACCTAGGACATCATGCTCAGCAATAGCGCTAACGATCACAAGATCAACGAGAAAGTCCGCGTAAAACGACGGGAAAACCATTAAACTCCATACAGATCAAAGATAGGGCCTATTAAAATGGAATACGAAATACCTAACGTATTACCACGCAAGAGGCTTAGGGACATATAACTACATTTTCATTATATTCAGTAAAAATACTAACTGATATTGAAGTAAATGGGAAACAGAGTGTACTTATTCATGTTTGTTAGCAACATTGTCTTAACAAATACATGGCCAAAAGCAGTTATCTATATCACACTAGATTTTGCTCACGGCTTCGTCCTCTTGGTGGTCGGAAATTATCCCACGGGAACGTATCCATTATCATCATTCTTCTGCCCTTATCGTCGGCGCAACATATTTGTTTCTCTTCAGTCATCTCGGTAATAACCCCCCTTCCAGCCATATCATCTTTCACAAACAGTCCATCCATAGTTTATTTGGTCTTCCCCTACTCTTATAGAAAGGGAACGTATTACGGTGATAAAAAAGTTTCCTATGTCGTAAGCCAGGTCACGGTCACAATATTTTGACCGAAAATACGCGTAACCAAACAGACGGTTCCAGCCATTTTAAACAAATGTTTACATCTATTTAATTATTTACATTTTAGCCAGCAGATTTAAAATCGTTGCATAAATTAAACATTTAAATTATTTTGGCACACGCAGTTAAATTCAAAAGGCATTTCTGTAAAAATTTTGACTATTTATTTTATGAAATGGAATGAGTTTGAATCCTATAAAGCACGCAATCTGCCTAGCCAAAGTCAAAGTCAAATCATTTATTGCAAATAGGCACATAAAAGGCACTTTTGAACTCCTGAACATAGCCAATCTAAACCGTACACTTCGTTACTTTGAATCATGTATTCATTCTAGATTTGTTGTATCGAGTCATTTCCAACGTGTTGTTTGCTGGCTTTCGTTCATCAAAGTCAAAGTCAAAGTCAAATATCATGCACGGAACAAATATTTGTATAACCTACAAGTAGTTGTTCCGGGTCTGGATGTCTGTGTATGTGAGTTTGAATGTTTGTAATCGCACCCACAATACAGGAGAAATTCCTAGTGTGGGGCAACGTTTTTAAAAAAAGAAGAGAAGTGAAAAAAACATTTATTTCAAATAGACACATAAAAGGCACTTTTGAACGTCAAAATTTACAAAAAAATGGAATTGATTCTAGTTGCCCCTTCCAAAAGGTAGTTTCGTATGGAGAAGAATGGGCAAGAAAATCCACCGTTACTCTTTTAAAAATGTTTTACAATACGATGTATGCATTAATTATACTCGTATAATTATATGTGAAGACGATGCACCTAGAATAAAATTACTATACCACAATAGGTAAAAAGAATTAAATATAACGCAATGACAGGTAAATTAATTATGAGATAGATACTAGCCTTTTCCTAACTTTTTTGGGGTTAGCTTCCAGTCTAACCGGATGCAGCCGAATACCTGTATTTTACAAGGAGCGCGTGCCTATCTGACCTGGGGGCCTAGACAAAGTCCCTTTTCTGTAAGCGTTAACGCCAACGGAAAATCAAATTGTATGCAGTTGACATTTGCTTAACACGTGACATTACGTATCCTTTCCACACGTAATGTCACTGCCATACATGTTGATGTTAGCGTCTGGCGTTAACGCTATCAGAACAGTATTTGTCTAGGCCCCCTGGACAATCCAGCTACTGGTTAACACGATACCCCTTGGTAAGTCTGGTTGTCAGGCTTCCAACTACCGTGACGACTATCATAGATCTACAAATGACAGCCGGGACCAACGGCTTAACGTACTTTTCGAAGCACGAAGGGGTTTCGATAGGTAATGGATGGTCACCCATCCACAAAACGACCCTGGCAAGCGTAGCTTAACCTTCGATCGTCCGGTGAGGCTGTTTTTATTTAGCCAAATTATTACTTTGTCACAGTGTACCTCTTAAACTGAATGTGTCTTAAACTACGGTTTCCTAGAAGAACGGTGTCTGCAATTTACCGACAAATGACGTCACTGAAACGATATGTATGAAAGTACAGTATAACTATTTTCAATACAAACGAATGCCAATTTCCATGTCCATCAATTATTAGATTTATCGTGTATAATAATTTGAATTCAGAACTAAGTACTTTATTGTTGTTTTGTTTTGACGTAACAACAGCTGTCACTGCGGTCGTTATTTGTCGGCCATCGCTGTTCTAAGAAACTGTATATTGTAATTACCTCCCGCGTGATCGAATCTTCGTCTTTATGTGTCGATTCGACACCAATTTTGTCCGACCGATCGACAATTATTTAAAAGAATAGAAATACTAAATTTTCGTATCTTACTATCGCTCTAAAAACAACCATCATAGCATAATTTATAATACTAATGTTTCTAACTTAAACTAACTTACTTTCCGCTTTTAAAAATAATGAAAGTGTCGTAATTTTGCAAAAAGTTTAAACATTGATTAATTACTTACAATTTATCTTTCTGAACTTAATTTTAGAAGTATCCTCTGCTCATCCCGCTTGATAAATTTGGCGTGAACATACCCCGTGTAATTATATGTCACAGTTACAAATTACTCTAGTTTCCTACAAAACATGGCGCTCTATTACGGTACAGAATGTTTGTCTTTTGTGAGCGTTTACTTTGCGAGAGTAAATAGGCGAGTACTGCTGGGAGCGTTTAGTATGAGCCAATATTTAAATGCTCTGTGCTAGTGGAAGAAGCAACTGAGTTGAATAAAATGTAGTAACAATGTAACCTTGGGTTTACGTAAGACTGTTTAGTTCGTATTTTTGCAAGCAAATAATTCAAAGAAACAGCATATATCATGCAAACACATTCTACAGCACAAACACTTTGTCAGCATGAAAATAAATTATCCACTTTTGAAGGAGAAACATTGACGTGTACATATCCTTACCAGCAATTATTGGTCACAGGGAAATCCTAATAATATAGGTATATTATAAATGTGAAAGTTTGTGAGGATGGGTGTTTTTTACTCATTCACGAAAAAACTGCTGAACGGATTTCGAAGAAATTTGGCACACAGACAGTTTATAACCTGGATTAACACATAGGACCCTTTTTATCCCGGTAGTAGGTTCCCGTGAGATAATTTCCTACCTCAAAGCGGGCGAAGCCGCGGGCAAAAGCTAGTAATTTATATAATAACCAAGCTTGCCAGATGAAATAACGATTCACGTTTTAAATAAAATAATGTCACTTTACATGTCATGTGTGACCGCGCTGAACTACAAAGCGGATTTAGACGCGGTTTTCACTATTTAGAATATTAATTCCGGAAGGTTTGTATATAACACATTAATAATAAACTTGCATTAAGTTGTTAAACCGTGCGAAGCAGGGGATTGTCGCTATTTTATTAAATATTTTTTGCGGCTTGTGTACACATATTGTTCACAAAATGTCTGCCCATAAATAACTCAATATTCTTCTTTCATGAGTCTTAAAAAAACGATAAACAGAGAGAAGATTTTCGTTATACACGACAGATCGGAGAGAAAAAGAGAGAGAGAGAATAGTTTTTTCATCTTCGACGAATTGCAGCTTACAAGCAAGTCACTAGCACAAAACAAGCTAACCTCAACTGAGCCCATCTAAACGCTCTTTCACGGACTTATGTGAACGCAAGCAGTAACAATACACATCTTAGAATGCAAAATGTATTCTCTGTACCACCGTCACTACCTCCACACACAATGTGCTGAGCAAACATTTCAGGAAAATGTTCCATGAGATAAGTATGCATTATGAAATAAGTCAGGCGGCAAAAGTCCTGTAGCCACTGAATAAAATAAATGGCACTTTCACAATCTCTAAAGAGCCGTGATGGTAAGAATACTATACTACTAAACTTTGGAAATTTATTCCACCCATGGTATAATAATATACTTCGTCAGGTATAGCATTTCGGTCATGGGCGTGACACAAGCCTACGTCATCACCGCTGTGTTACCAGTAGTGTGTAATAATAACTCCCCAATCGCCTTTATTACCTGTGCGAATCCGATAAAACAAAGAGGTTTTAACTAACTATTACGTTGATACCAACGTGTTTGTTAAATTGAATTGTTTCGTTTGATTAGAAAAATGAAACGACAATTTAAATGGTTTATATATATTTTTTAACAGAATAGTGACTGAAAATGTTTCCATAATTCGTGTTTTGTTGCAATATAGTGGCAACTGGATAGTGACGTAAGCATGTGTCACTCCCGGAATGCCAGACCTTGTTACTTTAGACCATGATTCAACCTAAGAATTTTCATATGAAATAGTCTGAAAAATTCTTAGATGGAACAAATTTCCAAAGTTTGATAATTGATATGAAATTGATGGTTATTATTCGGTAAATATTTTATTCCTTCAGTCGCGAATCGTATTTTGCTCAACATACAACCTAAAACAGAGCTGGAATCTGCAAAAAACTAAAAAGAACATTTGAATTTGGCGGGCTAAAGCTGATGATTCACCTTAAGCTACGATTTCAAGGATCGGTGAGCGCCAAATAATAACCGCAGTGACCTCTGTCATGAAAATGAAGTCAACGGAGTTTAGCCATGTCGGATCCACAAATGGTTCAATTTGAACTTCTGTTATTTTTTTTGTTTTTAGATATCAGACGCTTTCACTTTTTGTTCATTTTTGTCTTTCATTCTTCACTTCGCTCACTAAATGAACAAAAGTGAAAAAGTAAAAGCACGTTTCTTGTGTAACACTCATCCCCTCCCGTCCCTTATTGTCCCTTTTATTTTTTTAATTTATTTTATTTTTATTATATGTTGATAGAGCAGCCATAGCAGTTCACACTCTGTGAAAATTTCACGTGTCCTTGGTGAACCGATCCAACGAATGATCGAAAATGAAATGAAAGGAGCAGATGAACGTTCAATCCTTTGTGACTTTGTCAGTGTCAGGTGAACGAGGGATGAAACAAAAATAAACCAACACTCGAGTGAAGCGTCTGATATTGGCTTTAAGAACCGACCTGCCTTTTGTATACGTTAGAGATTGTCAAACTTGACATGAGTAAATTCACAACTAACTGTTGTGTTTTTTTTTTTGGGTAGGTAAGAAGTACTTACCTAACTAGTTACCTAGTTTATGAATGTCAGTAGTAACATTCACAAATTTATTAATACGATAAAATATATACACTTAATAAACTTCTGCTGAAATTTGAGACTTTAATTAACTATCAAACGAAATAAAAGTAATAGGTCGGGGACAAAGCTTTTTCATATTTTATAGGTATAAAGTTGTAGTAAAATCTCTTTGGCTGTACTGTTTGTAGTTTGGTTACTGGTTGGTTTTGATACCATTAAATAAATGCCATAAAAAAAAAGTAAAAACGATTTCCCGCCATTTTTCGGTTGTTATTCTGTCAGCCAAAATGAGTAAATCTAACGAAGAAATTCGATACATTTTGAAGTTTTGTTACCAAAAAAGGAAAATGCGACACAAGCCGCAAAAAAAATACGTGACGTTTGTGTACTTAACGCAGTGTCAGTAAGAGTAGCGCAAAGCTAGTTCAAGCGTTTTCAGTCCGGGAACTTTGATGTCAAAGATGCAGCTCGCTCTGATCGCCCTGTTACGGATAAAGTCGATGCCATTCTTGAAAAAGTGGAGCAAGATCGCGGCATATTATAGTTACGACATAGCTGAAGAGTTAGAGTTGACCACAAAACAGTTTTGATCAATTTGAAAAAGTCTGGGTATACAAAAAAGCTTAATATTGGGTGCCACACGAGCTCTTAGTCTTGAATTTGTACATAAAATACGAAAAAACTTTTTCCCCGCCCAAATATAATATCCTAACCTAACTAAAACTATTAACTAACTTAATAAAATATGGCGCCTAAAAACTCGTGTATTCCTTTCAGAAACTAGGTGTTTATTTTTTTTAACAAACATTGTAATATGTGCCTTTTCTTTCTTTGTATATGAAGAGACTTTTCCAATGTAGTGAGAAAATAAATAGCTGACAACATAAATTCTTTTGAAAATCTGAATATATGCTCTAAATTAAAATCATTTTATCTACACAGATAACTGCTCTGCTAGCTTGCAAAAAAACAGTAATCAATTTTCAGTAGATATTTTATTGAAAAAATCGTAACAATAGGTAGGTCGGTACATCTTCGACGTATAAGTAAACAAATTCGACAGAAAAAAATGTTACCAGTGCCAAAAAAACGCTTGACTTAACGTCGACTTGATTTACAAGATAAACATCAAAATAAAACTTGAAAAAGTTGTTGTTCTTAAAATAAACATGGATATTTCTTTGTTTTCAAGATAAAGAGATTTTATTCTGTCACTTTTTATTTGCTAGACAAGAGATACTCGTAGAACTTTTTTTTTTTTTTATTTAACATAAAAACGTAGAGTCGGTAGTTAAATGATAAATGATTTTATTTTTGTAAGTAGGTTTGTACAAACACTTTTACACGTCAATCATATTTTTTAAACTAGATGAGGCTGCGTTTCCTATCTGACTACTCTGAGAAGAAAGGCCGAAACAAACTCAGAGGTCACAGTCTCTTTTAAAGTCCAAACATAATCTTGGTCAGATCATCAGTTACATTTGAACTACGAAAATCGCTTTTAACTCTACGACATAAAGGCGCTGGCAACGTCAATTTGTCATGTACGTGTCTGTGGTTCACTTACACGTTAGTGCAAGGTAATCAATGAAATAACCAATTATCGATTTAAGGTCGTTGTACCTATTCCCGTGCCTGGAAAACACGTTAAGCCGTTGGTCCTAGCTGTCATTCGTAGATCTTTGACAATCGTTACAGGTAGTCAGAAGCCCAAAAAGTTGGACAACCAGACTTACCAAGGGGTATCGTGTGACCCAGTTACTGAAACTGTTACAAATGCTGGTATTCAGCTGCATCTGGTTAGACTAGAAGCCGACCCTAAAATAGTACGGAAAAAGCTAGGCAAATAGTTGTACCTATTCCCTGAAGAGGTCGCAAGTGTGCAGTGCCCCCACACTTTGCCAGTTATGTTGAAATCTCATATAGTAGAGCGATAAAACAATGATATTATTATTTAGGAATCATTTTTGTATGTGAATGTACATTACGTAAATTTAATTTGCGGAAGAGTGGAGTCTGCTAGTACAGGCATTTATTTGCTTAAAAGGACACTTCTATCACTACCTATATAGTACAAACCTTGTAAAAGACCTAAACTATTTGTATTTGTATAATAACCAGCTGTATTCAGGCTAATGTTAACACGCGAAACCAAAATCTTATGAAAGATGTTGTTTTTTATTAATTTAGGAATCTTACTCTTGGTTCTCGAATAAATACGTACTTACACTGAGCTAATTAAGAACCCAAATTATAAAACAACGAATGAAAACTTCTAAGAATTCATATAAAGAAAAATACATAACTTCATCACGCCTTGTTTACCCGAAGGGTGAGGCGGGTGTACCTATAGTGCACCCATATTTCGCCAGTTATGTTTAAGTCCCATGTAATAGGGGGCGAGCCTATTGCCATCAACCGGGCACAAATCCAGACTCCGGGCTGCAACTGAGAAATTCCAGATGGGAAAACCCAATAACCCGACCCGACCCGACCTAGCAACCCGACCTTCGAATCGAAAGAAAAATACTGAAATTATAAAAATTTCATAAAACCAAGTCTTAAAAACCAAAGTAGGTTTTCTACAAAACTTAAGACTAGAGATGCCGATGCATTCCACCAGCTTTTACGACAAGTCTTTTACAGTTCAAGCAGTACGGTTATGGAATGCTTTGTCCGTGTCGATAAGGCGTGCTCAATCTATGACCACTTTTAAAATTCTGGTTAAAAAACACTTCCTCTCTCCTTAAACATTGTCATTACATTTAGTTTCCTTGCTCTTGTTTCAGTTCATTATTGTATATGTTATATGTAGATAAGTATATGTTTTATGTATGTATGTATTTGTTGTATATGTAAATGGTACACCACTGACTAACTGCATTATTGTCTCTCCTTCTCCCTTGAATCCATCCTAAGGTTGTCTGTAAAAGATCGGTTTTAGCGATAAGACCGCCCATTGTGTCACCCTATGTAAAATTTCTACATTTATATCTGTAATTTTTATGGTGTACATTATAAAGAGTATTCTATTCTATTCTACATAAAATCATATTTACCTATCATACCTACTGACTAAATTACAAGAAATCTAAACAATTAAAACCTACCTATGTGTTATTATGAAAAACATTAATATACCGTGCAAATGGTAACAAGGGAATTATTATCTCCGCTATAAATCAAGCCGCAGGTTTATTAATTAAATATACGCTAGTGTACATGGTAAGCAATAAATAATAATTGTGACACAATTAGTACGGTCAAACGCACGTCACCAGTAGAACTTGAACTATGACAACCTTCCTTATTGCTTCGAAATGAAGGTTTTTTGAATGTCAAACTTTTATCATCGACGTACGATTGATTGTACTATGCATGATGTGGAGTGGTTCAGTATAGACTTTTTTGTTAATTTGTTTCTTTTGTGGCTTATAAGAGACATTTTTCGATACACATCTTTATTTAATTGCCTTTATTGCTAAACCAGCACAGACCATTAAAATAAATAAACAAACGCAAACTTACAGCATTTACCAAAATCAAATCAAATCAAGTCATTTTTATTTCAGGAATACACCCATATAGAATATACACCAGCTTAAAAAAATATTATAAAATTATTAAAAAACACTTATAATAAAATAAAATAAATTAAAATACACACAGTACATTACATTACAACAAAGCAATAGATAAGCATTATTTTAGCTGGAATATTAATTGTCATGTACGAAAATATAGTTTACCTCGTCTAAGGCCCTAAATAATTTTATTTCAATTAAACCATTTACAGGTACTTTTGAATGGTCAAGGACATAAGTCCAACTCAACTCATAAGCCGAATCACACAACACAACGAATAAAATAATAATAACCCAAATATAATCTAGATCTTAAATACAATGTAGCATTGAGAGGATATTCATGCAGATAGAAGAGAACGAAGTAGGACCTCATCCATCACAACTCGTAACATTTATACAATTTGCAAACCACACGCTACTTTTACTTGGTTTTCGCCCGTAAATGTGGTTGACGCCAGCCAAATTCGATCAATCTGCCTAAAATTTTCCCAACTATTTTGGGGTTGGCTTCCAGGCTAACCGGATGCACCTGGATACCAGTTTTTTTTTTCATGAAGGATCTACCTATCTGACCTCCACAACCCAGTTACTGGGTTAACGATACCGCTTATTAAGACTGGTTGTCACACTTTCGGGCTCCTGACAACCCGTAACGACTGGCATAGATCTGCAAAAGGCAGCCGGGATCAAAGGTTTAACGTGCTTTCCGGGTCATGGAAGGGTTTCGGTATGCAATGGATAGTCATCCATTCACGGTCCGGCTTCGGCAAGCGTAGCTTAACCTTCGATCGACTGGTGAGGCTGTTATTATTTAAACACGAACCCCTATAATCATGATTAATAATCCTAACATAAAATCAACAAACCAACAACAACAAACAATAATTGTTTGTTGTTGATGGTTTATTTATTGTTATAAATTATTATAAAGGGCTTTTGTATTCCATTTACGCAACCCTTAAAGGGAAACGCGATTCTTGTGTCGACACGATAAATTCGACCGTAACCCATGCATATTTAACTTAGCTAAAGAATATGCACATTTATCACAAAACATATAGACACAGGGTGATGACTTCCTGGAGAAGACCGCAGGAGTCCGCTGGATGCGAGAAGGACAGACCCAGTTGAAGTGGCGATGCTTGCGGAAGGCCTGTGTTCGGCAGTGGCCATCTTTGAGATGAAATTATCATGATGATATAGGCACAGAAGTTCCATTTCATCCAACAAGCGGAAACAGGCACACGCCACACATAGACGCCTACCTAAGTAAACAGACTATAGCAAAATACAGATGACTAAATAATAATAATAATGAGACAGGGACACACTTACAAGATCCAGTAATAAGACTAAGCGAGACAAGACCTTTTTGTCTGGCCCCAGTTGCTACCAATAACTACAAAACGGCTGTCGCGGTACGATTTGTAAGGAAAGTATTACTCTACTACCTTAGATAATACCAGTTTACAAGTGACTGTCAAAGACTATAGCTACCTCATAAGGTATATGCTGATAGCTAAATATACAATTATCTATCGGCGTTTCAAATGATTTTAATTGGATGCCAGACTTCGCACTTGCACTCGCTGCACGTGAAGCGTGTCTATGTGAGCAAGCGATTTCATAATTTTATGGAGCTGACCTTCTGTATTTTTTTTTTTTAATGGGTTTCCTCTTGCCTCTAGTCTAGGTCAGAGATGACAGAGACAAAGTCGACGATGGAGTGAGCTTACCCAGAAGAAGCCTGTTCAACTTGTATCTATTTTGTGGCAATGTATAGAAAAGAGATAGAATCTTTAATAAGTGAATTGAATCTCTACGGGATAAAAATGTGTACTTTTTCTTGGAAAAGTGCTTCCTTCTAAAATATTATTAACTGAAAAGTTATTGTGGTCATTTGAACTTGCGGGAAAACTGGGAATGATATTTTTATTCTACTTTTGGGATAATAAAGACTTAACTTTACATCAACATCATAATGCGCGAGTGATCTCGACAACAGACACTACGAGACTACCAAATAAGCCATTAAAATGTATCCATTACTGATGTATCGAAAATCACGAAATCCAATACGATTACTAAAATGATATTCTAACGTGTCCGCATTGTAGACTTACCTTCACAGTCAAAATAGGCTACATTAGCCACAGATGTAATAGCAAACGGCCGGAACCCATAGACGTCAAAAACAGAAATAGTCACCGTAGCCGAAATCGGCATGGGAATACGCTTATTATTAGAGATCGGATATTCTGATGCATATTCACCTAAAGTTGAGATGTTGGCTAATATGGATTGCGCTTTTGTATCGAAAAAATCCCTCTAATGTTAGATTTCGGTGACCAAACCGGACCAAATCATAGCGCTCGAAAGGTAGTGATTCAAGTTGTCGTAGCCAAGGTAATATTTACGCTCGATCAGAATATAGTACTTAATTTAATAAAACATATTATTTTAATTAATGTTTTTTTGTTGTTTTAACTAACACGCACCACCCCTCCTCTTACACCCTACATACACATGTTTGCATCAGGGGTTAAACATTAATTTTAAATAAATATGCATCTGATTTTTATACAAGAAAATATATTTCAAGAAACCACTTCCATACTTTCATTTAAAAAAATACTTTAGGTAAATATGCATCCGAATATCCGATCTCTGCTTATTATACATAGGTATATAAATATAATGCACGAGTAAACGTTTGCAGCTCAACAAAGCCTTCCCAATTACCGCAAATCCTTCCTCATCAACTATTGCGTTACAAAACTTAGAATTCTGCTTGAAAGACATTTAATAACCACAGAAATTAGTTATTTAGCCACTTTTTCATGGATGCTTCTGCAGTAAATATTTTAATAATGCCTTATGAACATGTGCCTATAATTTACAACCCATACACTTTATACCGGAGAAAAGCAAATTAGTAAAATTATGTTCTTCCAGAAGGAAGCACATACGAGTAATTTTGAATTTTAACTTAGAACAGCGGCCGGTAGAATGACCTACAGGCAAATACTTTATCTTCAAAGTTGGCAAATTAAACTACTAGCTTACTTTCCATCAGTTTGGTGTTTTTTAACCAGTTTATGTGCCTTCACGTATTACAAGGTCACGATCAAGGCGAGTGGCCGCACAGACTAGGCTAAACTATAGAAACCTGTGGCATATCCACAATGCCACATGCAAACTACGCATCACACTGACGTCACGCAAAATCCTGCATCGCGCAAACAGAGTTATCCGCGCGATCAGTATATACAGGTTCAAATTAAATTAACTAGCGAAACTCCGCAGACGTTCGATATCTAAACATGATAAAACAAAAAAAAACAAAAAAATGATGATTTTGTTTTGTGAAGTCATTGATCGCAATTAGTGTATTCACTTGAAATATCAGTTTTCGTTTGTGTAGACTTCATGGACGTGATTGGTATAGATATCTAAATACGATTAAACTAATTTTTTCAACTCAAACTTCATGTAACAACACTACCAGCGGCCTTTGACCCAAAAAAAAAAACATCAAATCTTATTTATTTTTATTTTATCATGATAGATATGGACACTCCCTACTGCCCCTACTACTGCTACTGCTGCTTACTACTGCCTCGTTGGTCTAGTGGTCGCAAGTGCTACTGCTGAGCATGAGGTCCTGAGTTCGATTCCCGGGTCGGGCAAAGTGTTATTGGTTTTTCCATCTGGAATTTCTCGGTAGCAGCCCGGAGTCTGGATTTGTGCACGGTTGATGGCAATAGGCTCGCCCCCTATTACATGGGACTTAAACATAACTGGCGAAATATGGGTGTGCTATAGGTACACCTCTGCCTAACCCTTCGGGGAATACAGGCGTGATGTTATGTTATGTTAGATATCGACACCTATCAAGTCTGCGGAGTTACGCTAGCTAATTTAATTTGAACCTATATACTACGTTCCAACATCGACCGTCCGGCAGTAGCCCACCAGACAACACTCATCTGGTCGTATGATCCTCCCTTTTCTATTATGAATAATTTTACACCTTGTTCCTCATACCTTTAGAGACCCAATTCACGTCGCGCACTAAGCCAATACGGCCATCTTGCCATTATTATAGTTTAGAATGCACCCTAATAGCATAACACCCTTTCGATCACAATCCGAAAGATTTTGAAAGTAATTACTAACTGCTTCATACGTTTGTTTTTTTTTTTCATTAATTGAATGTTGTTGAATAGTCAAAATGAAAGGCATTAAAATCAAATCCAAACAAAATATTTTTTATTTCACATAAACCAACATGGGCACTTATGAAACGTCAGAAGCTAGGTGCACGGTTCCAATTGGTTGTTTGGAGAAGAGCCGGCAAGAAAATCCACGGTTACTCTTTTAAAAATAAGGGGCTTTTACAATGTTTCAAATTACAGTGTGAATAGATGTGTTGGATCATTAAGTTCCCTTCAAAATGGTTGAGCTGAATGGTGCTGATCCATGCGTCATTATCGTGAACGGGCGCCGTCAGTAGGGACTGATCATTTCTTAGCTGCTACGGCTTATTTTAATTTAATTTAATATTTGAATTGTTTTTGTCTTTTTATTACGGACGCTGCTGCCGCTTATTCTGCATTGTTCTTACATGCATAATTTCAACATGAACGATGGTACCAATATTTTGTATCCATATTTTTGATTTAAAAGGGTGTACATGGAGTTTCTTGCCCGTTCTTCTCCATAGGAACCTACTACGCTTTAAATTCGGTAACTAGCTTCACCTTCCTGACTGACCGACCCCTTGACAATTCAAAAATGCCTGTAATTGGTTTATTTGAAATAAATGCTTTGAGTTTGAGTTTGAGATATGGGAGGACAGTGTAGGCCTGTCAACAAATAACAGGTACTCAACAAAATATAAAAAGGTCTATTGCCATTGTATGTCTGTTCCAAAAGTAGCATATGATTTGTTTTCAAAGTGGATCAGATAACGTACCTATCGATGTCAATTTGTAGTGCCACTTATAAATCGATTGCTTTGATTTTATTATTTGAATACTTAACCTTGAAATTCTAATTTTAAATAACCTTAAAGACGTTTTCCATTTGAGAATTGAGTTTAATTTTAGAACCTCAATTTTCGTCATTGATTTTTGTATCACAATTCAACGATGTTATTCAAGCAATAATTGTCGGAAAAGTGGTGAAATATGAAATTGAAACCTTATAAATACATATGAATGTGGTACCAAATGCCGTTAATGAGTGATTGCGTTAGATGTGAACCTAAGCAGGGTGTGTTTACATGTTCATCAAATACTTTTGTAAAATTTAAGTGTGTAGGTATTACGCAATTACCCCGCTGGTTTGTGCGGCCACTGGCCGTGGTGGTGGCCGCCTAGTGCGCAAGCTCCTTAAATCATAAAATGAAGAATATTTTTACCACACATACTCAATTAGCCTATATTGTTCCCACTGCTGGGACACAGGACTTCTCTCTGTGAGAGCGAGTGGGCCGTGATCCACCACGCGAGCCCAGTGCGGGTTTTTTAGTTCTAAGACATGCCGGTTTCCTCACGATGTTTTCCTTCACCGTTTTGAGAGCAGTGATGATTAAACTTACACAATATAAAGCGTCAGTCGCTCGAATTTCGTGGCCGTTACCAGTAGGCACCACTTACTTTATCGCCCATAAATAACAATAATTACGTACTTTCATCGCGAAATCGAAGCATTTATTTCTGTATCTAAACACAATTATGTAAGCCTAAATTACCTAAAATAATTTTATGAAATACTTTTTTAGGAAAGTAATAACTGGCGTCATGAGTTAATAATAAATGCCTTTACTAAGTGGAGACTTGATAAAATGGTAGTTATGGGCTTTGTAGCAGCTGTCACTTAGTTATTAAAGTTCTATGACTCATCATAAAATGTTGGAACTAAGCTGGTTTTATACTTAAGTAGGTGGAATACAGACGTGTGTTCCTATTTCTGTGGTTAATATTTACCTCACATGTAAATTTTTAACGGGTAGATCTAAAAATATTTATAACTCACAAGGTTTATGTTTTGTTTGAAGCGATAAGGACAATATAAGATTTTCTCTCTATTGCATGAAATTTCATTATCAACTCGATTTTCAACTCGTTGAATTTTTTGGTAATGGATTTTGTGGGAATGTTCATGATATTTTAGCTAAATAAAAATAAATAAATAAAAATCATTTAATTCAGACCATTAGTAGATCAAGTTACGTTTGGTTTTCTGTTTTTTTTTGTAATGAGTCTGTTTTTATTTGTGAAAGTACGATTGGATTGAAATTATCGCATATACATATATATGTGTGCAAAAATCCCTTAAATAAATATTTATAAAATAAAGGATAGTTCATTAGATAGATACATATGCCTATCTCTGATTGTCAAAAATAAGTTTCCCCTGGGTTTGTGCTCATTCCATCCGCTTTCATCTGATACCGGTAATGTCGAAAATTTTTGAAAAAGTAATTTATAAATCTATGAACTCATTCCTTGAAGTAAACAGTATACTGGCTAAATAACAATATGGTTTTCGGAAAATCAGAAACATTAATAAAGCTGTCTATGAATTATTTACAGAAATTGTTAGTAATGTTGACAAAAAAATCCAATAGCAGCAGTACTTATAGACATGTCGAAAGCATTCGATCACGTAAATCACGAAATACACTCGAGAGCAATGAATCCGGGTCACTTAAAGAATCCTAAAAATCTCGGAAACTAAAAATGCTAGGTTAATGCAATAAATTGTATTTAATAGACAATGTAATACTCCTTAAATGAAGGTATTAAAACTTCTTAGTTATTGTAAAGTTATATCATAAAAAAATCAAATTTGAAAAAGGGCCACTTTCGAAGATGGAACTACGAAATTACAGCATTTGGTTTTGCTTTTGTTTGTAATTTGTCATTTATGTGGGTACATAAACCATGTTGATAGTGCTCTATATTCATTATTCAAGCTGAAATTATGTCGCTTACGCCTGAAGAATGCACCAGAATACTTACAATGCTGGAAACCGGCCGGAGTCAGCGCGAAACAGCCAGGACTGTCGGTGTGTCGCTGTCAACAGTACAAAGAGTTCTCCGACGTTACGAAGAAACTGGTTCTAACCTACGCAGACCAGGAACGGGCAGAACCAGGTGTACCACAGCACGAGAAGACCGATACTTGGTGAACACCATGCTTCGAAATCGCTTTCTCACAGGAACTGAACTCACAAATCAGTTTCGACGCCTCGGAGGAAGTAACCCAAGTGCATGGACAGTAAGACGTCGGCTTGCTGAATCTAACTTAAAACCCCTTAGACCTGCAAACGGCCCTAAACTGGAGCGTGGGCATCGTATTTCAAGACTAAGATATGCCCAGAGCCACGTAAATTGGAGTATTGAAGATTGGTCAAAAGTTATGTTCTCCGACGAATCAAAATTTATGCTCTACAAGCACGATGGAAGACACAGAGTGTATCGAAGACCAGGGGAAAGATTCAAGCAAGCATGCATCGAAGAAAAAGTAGCCTACGGTGGTGGGTCTGTACTTATGTGGGCCGGAATTTCTTCTGAAAGTCGCACAGAGCTGGTGATCATAGAAAACGGCTCTTTAACTAGCGTAAGATATGTGGAAGAAATCCTCAATGATCACGTTGGTCCATTTATGGTCAATTTAGGTGAGGATGCTATATTTATGCATGACAATGCCCGACCTCATACAGGTAGGATTGTGAATGACTACCTTCAAGAGATGAACATTACTCGTATGGAGTGGCCAGCGCGCAGCCCGGATATCAACCCGATCGAGCATGCTTGGGACGAGCTAGGCAGATGCGTAAAACAACGAAACCCTCCCCCAATCACGCTTCGTGAGCTCAAAATTGCTCTCACAGAGGAATGGGAGAATATTCCCCAAAATCGTATAAGGAACTTGGTGTACAGCATGCCAAACCGCGTAAACGCAGTAATGGAAGCACGAGGAGGCAATACGAAGTATTAAAATTCAAGAAAATCGTAATAAATTTCAAAAATTTCATGTTTCCTATTTTTGTTTTAAGGAGAGATCAGCAGTTTTTTTCTTTATGTAATTTTGTGTTAATAAAATGTATGGTGACTCATATTTTTTTTACTTTCATTTAAGGAGTATTACATTGTCTATTAAATACAATTTATTGCATTAACCTATCATTTTTAGTTTCCGAGATTTTTAACATTCTTTAAGTGACCCGGATTCATTGCTCTCGAGTGTATTACTGGGTAAGTTAGAACGATACGGCTTCAGGGGAAACATATTAAATCTAGTCAAAACATATCTCACTGGAAGTAAGCAAGCCACTGTTTTAAATAGAAGTTGTTCTAAATCCAAGCTAGAAGTTACTCATATGTCACCAATTAGAGATACAACATGTGGTGTACCCCAAGGAACTGTCATTGGGCCCTTGTTGTTTCTCATATATATATTAACGATTTGCCAAAATGCGCTGAGCATCAAACTGTTTTGTTTGCCGATGACAGTACACTTATTGTTCTATGCAAAAATATAGAAACTTATGAAGATGATATAAACAATTCCATCCATTGCATCATAAATTGGTTACTTATAAATAAATTAAAAATAAATATAGATAAGACAAAGCTTATGTCATTTTGTCAAAGAACAAACAAACTTAACTTAAGTATAGCATATACAGATCTAATAATAGCTGAAACAAGCAGTGCTAGATTTCTGGGACTTCACTTGGATATTCATTTAAACTGGAAATTTCATGTAGAAGCTGTTTGTAAAAAACTAAACCAGTACTCATATGCACTCTACAATCTAGCAAAAATAGCAAATGAATCCGTTGTTCTAATTTCTTACAAGGCCTATGTCACATCTACATTGCGTTTTGGAATAATATATTGGGGAAATTCCACTGACAAAGAAATTGCGTTTAAGGCCCAAAAAAAATGTGTGCGTGCTGTGTTTAAACTTAAATCAACTGTAAGCTGTATTCCATATTTAAAATCTTAATATTGCCCTGTATGTACATTTTTGAGACAGCAGTATTTGTCAAATCCAACATCCATCTGTTTGAAACATTGAGATCTAAACGACGCAACAGAGAGATATGCGCTAAGCCACATAGCACTGCTCTTTATACAAAAAGTTTTCTAGGAATGGCACCTAGGATTTACAATAAGATCCCTAGACGAATTACAGAAATAGACAACATATATGATTTTAAAAAGGTTTGCCTGAAAATATTATATGAAAAAACATATTATACGGTGAACGAATACCTAACTGACATATTATAATTACCTTTTTTAGTATTATTATAATTTATTATTTATTGATTTGACAATTTATACTAGAATTTATTATTATTGTGTTTAATTGGAATGATTTTAATGTATCGACAATTTGAATTAGAATTTATTTGTTTGATAATTATATTACACTCGAGAGCAATGAATCCGGGTCACTTAAAGAATGTTAAAAATCTCGGAAACTAAAAATGATAGGTTAATGCAATAAATTGTATTTAATAGACAATGTAATACTCCTTAAATGAAAGTAAAAAAAATATGAGTCACCATACATTTTATTAACACAAAATTACATAAAGAAAAAAACTGCTGATCTCTCCTTAAAACAAAAATAGGAAACATGAAATTTTTGAACTTTATTACGATTTTCTTGAATTTTAATACTTCGTATTGCCTCCTCGTGCTTCCATTACTGCGTTTACGCGGTTTGGCATGCTGTACACCAAGTTCCTTATACGATTTTGGGGAATATTCTCCCATTCCTCTGTGAGAGCAATTTTGAGCTCACGAAGCGTGATTGGGGGAGGGTTTCGTTGTTTTACGCATCTGCCTAGCTCGTCCCAAGCATGCTCGATCGGGTTGATATCCGGGCTGCGCGCTGGCCACTCCATACGAGTAATGTTCATCTCTTGAAGGTAGTCATTCACAATCCTACCTGTATGAGGTCGGGCATTGTCATGCATAAATATAGCATCCTCACCTAAATTGACCATAAATGGACCAACGTGATCATTGAGGATTTCTTCCACATATCTTACGCTAGTTAAAGAGCCGTTTTCTATGATCACCAGCTCTGTGCGACTTTCAGAAGAAATTCCGGCCCACACAAGTACAGACCCACCACCGTAGGCTACTTTTTCTTCGATGCATGCTTGCTTGAATCTTTCCCCTGGTCTTCGATACACTCTGTGTCTTCCATCGTGCTTGTAGAGCATAAATTTTGATTCGTCGGAGAACATAACTTTTGACCAATCTTCAATACTCCAATTTACGTGGCTCTGGGCATATCTTAGTCTTGAAATATGATGCCCACGCTCCAGTTTAGGGCCGTTTGCAGGTCTAAGGGGTTTTAAGTTAGATTCAGCAAGCCGACGTCTTACTGTCCATGGACTTGGGTTACTTCCTCCGAGGCGTCGAAACTGATTTGTAAGTTCAGTTCCTGTGAGAAAGCGATTTCGAAGCATGGTGTTCACCAAGTATCGGTCTCCTCGTGCTGTGGTACACCTGGTTCTGCCCGTTCCTGGTCTGCGTAGGTTAGAACCAGTTTCTTCGTAACGTCGGAGAACTCTTTGTACTGTTGACAGCGACACACCGACAGTCCTGGCTGTATCGCGCTGACTCCGGCCGGTTTCCAGCATTGTAAGTATTCTGGTGCATTCTTCAGGCGTAAGCGACATAATTTCAGCTTGAATAATGAATATAGAGCACTATCAACATGGTTTATGTACCCACATAAATGACAGATTACAAACAAAAGCAAAACCAAATGCTGTAATTTCGTAGTTCCATCTTCGAAAGTGGCCCTTTTTCAAATTTGATTTTTTTATGATATAACTTTACAATAACTAAGAAGTTTTAATACCTTCATTTAAGGAGTATTACATTGTTTATTAAATACAATTTATTGCATTAACCTAGCATTTTTAGTTTCCGAGATTTTTAGCATTCTTTAAGTGACCCGGATTCATTGCTCTCGAGTGTATAATCTGCATGTTTGTGTCAAAATAATATTTGTACGCCAATGACGGCTAGACATAGCGTTCTTTAATATTTACAACATCTGTACCTAACCTACCTATGTTCAACAAATAAAACATATTTGTATTTGTATTTGTATTCATAACACGTTGCCAAAGTCAGTTACAGAGCTTAGCGATGGAAAGTTAAACGAACACTAAACAATACAAACACAACGTCTATTTATAACATCAAACGTATCCTTATTAAAAATGCATATACATTAAAGACTACGTTGAAGTCAAGGAAGTTTGGCAATAATTCTTTCTGCATATGTGGCTTCCCTGGTACCTCATTAACGGCATAACCATGTAAATGTCTATTAACTGCTCCCAAATAACGAAGTTTATTTTTTTTTTAAAGTATTTTTGTTTTTTTAACTTTCTTCTTTAACATGATCTTCTCATTATTTGATATTGTATAGGTCCCTCTTATTCTTATTTCAACTCTTTACTTATGGCTTTTGTATACAGGATTTTAATTCAGATTTGTTAAAGTTGTAATGGCAATCATGTCATTTGGTTTAAATAGGCTTTTATTTTTATATAGATTCTTTTATATTTTGTGAATGTGAGAACGTTGTAGGCCTAACTTGTAGACTGTAGATTTGTAGACCTTATTATTTTTTGTTGAATACCTGTTACTTGTTGACAGGCCTACGGAGAGTGTAGCCCATATCTATCAACACTGTAATTTGAAACATTGTAAAAGGCACTTATTTTAAAAAAAGTAACCGTGGAGTTTCTGCCGGCTCTTCTCCATAGGAAACAACCAATTGGAACCGTGCACCTAGCTTCTGACGTTTCATAAGTGCCCATTTTGGTTTATGTGAAATAAAATAAAATGATTTGATTTGATTCAGTTTAAATTTAGTAATATATTCTTCTTCATTTCTGTCAAAATAATTTCAGACATTTCAATAATAATTATACCGTCTATTACTCAGGATACATTGCTCCGTGTTTCATCATTTTGCTAAATTAATATAAATTATTTATATCGCTTTCAATTATGAAAGCATACATGTACATAAATAACTTATTCAATTTACCATTCATATTTCTATTTCCACCATTTTCGCTATTAATAGAATACCTTTTATTCACAAATTTCCAGCGAATAATGTGATTCTATTAATGTAAACAAACTTTACAGTTAGGTACTTCTTATTTCTTTATGTGGATATGCCATAAGTCGATCGGTTCCGTTTAAAAATGGGACCCAAGGGTCCGTGAACAAAGGCCATAAAAGGCGGCATGTTGATAAATAATTCATTAATATTATTCCGTACGAAATATCACGGAAATGTGATGGGTTATTTTTGTATTGCTATGGTAGGCAACTGAATAATATAATGCTAAGAAAGAAGGAAAAGAAATTAAACTTGTTTACTTTACACAAATCAGACGCATTTTATAAAACATTTTTTTTTTTCTATTAACAATAATAGTCCTCTTTAGCGAATTTCGACCATTGCGCTCAATCCCAGAGGAGATTAGCCATCGACACGGGACATATTATAACCCAGGTCGCCAAAGCGTTATTGGGTTTCCTCATTAGGAATTCCTTAGTAGCAGCCACTAATACAAAAAAAGCCAAAAGCATAGTATTCGACAAATAAAAATAATTAAAACAAAAAGAGAAGCTAAAAGGTTCTCAACATTGTCTATTGCTTGATGTCAGGGCTGGTCACAATATAATGGTTATACCACAGCGGGCTTAGCATGACGCTGTCTATCTCTTCGAAGAATAGACACGGCTGTTCCCATACAAAGTAACATTTCGTTTCTCCATTTTTGACATCGCACCGTAAAAATCCTTCTAAAATCTGTCATTTGGTCTTTCGTTTCTACCCATCGTTGTCTAGGTCCTTTTTAAAGTAGACTATTTCAGAAGACTGTCGTCTGAGGTAGTGAAGACAATTTGATTTTTTAATCGCCATCCTAAAGACAGTAGAAAACTTTTTACTCGACGGCCACAAAGTATAAAAATGGAATGGAAAAATGGAATTTTTCACTTTTTGTATCGAAAATGTGAAAAATTATTACTTACATATTGAGTTTTAGGGGTTTAATGATTTTATAAAGGGAGTCGAAAGTTTCATTATTTTTGCGATAGGACACACCAATTTCGAGATACAAGCAAAATAAAAGATAAACGTGAATAAACTACTGAATTTTGTAAAAAGTGCAGTTGACCCTTTTTACTTTGCTGCCGTCGTACCGTCTTCACAAAACGTCATTTTTGTCTATTCTTCCGTCGACAAGTCGGTGCTTGTGCCAAGCCTGCAGGTCACACTAAGACCATAGACAAATAGACATGGTACGTTTGTATGTCAAATAATTAATGCTTTCCGATAAATTATTTCGCAGGGTGTTCGTTTCGGAAACTCCCAACTAGTTTCTGACCCAAACTGAACCCTTATTCATGAGCGAGTGGAGTCGTAAGCAAACCCCGTGATGAATTTATTTTATGAGATTCATTTTCCTTTGAAATTGTTTGAGCAATCCCCAAATAACATTGAGTTAAACCAAAAACATGGTCGTTCGAATCATAAAAAAAACAATTTATCTTAAAATCTTAAATTCCTGGGTTCCATTCCCGGGTGGGGCAAAGTGTTATTGGGTTTTTCCATCTGGAATTTCTCGGTAGCAGCCCGGAGTCTGGATTTGTGCCCGGTTGATGGCAATAGGCTTGCCCCCTATTACGTGGGACTTCAACATAATTGGCGAAATGTGGGTGTACTATATGGTGGTGTATAACCATACCGCATATATATATATATATATATATATACTTATATATACTATATGTGTGTACTGCCGAACCCTTCGGGGAATACAGGCGTGATGTTATGTTATGTTTGTTATGCTAACTAAAATTTACTGCCTGACAAAGCACAGACTAAACCTAAACGCACGAAATATTGTATAAAAGTTCCAATAACGAAGGTTAGCACCAACGAAGGATTCTTGAAAATGAATCTCCTAAAGGATTTCAATTGGAAATTTAAGTACTTACAGAAGTTCGTCATTGTTGAAATGTCAAATGGGCATGTCTCATCGGGCACACGGCTTGTCAATATAGTAAAATGCTAAAGAAGACGTTACTTCCGAAGCGAATACACCTTGATAATATTGCTGCTACCTGTAGTTACTGCATTTAATGAGCGCACGTCAGTTATTGCAATTTAAACCAAATGTCAACGTCATAAAAGTCACATGAAGCGCGACCGTGACGTGCAACGACTGTAATTTAAAAATCATTGCACGCTGATGAAAAATAATTGTAGGAATGTGTGTTATTGAGCTTTTCCATCTGGAATTTCTCAGTTGGCCCGGAGTCTGGATTTGTACCCGGTTGATGGAGTTTCGCCCTCTGTTACATGGGATTTAAACGTGACTTAAACGTGACTGGTGAAATGTGGGTGTACAGATGCAACTCTGCCTAACCCTTCGAGAAATACGGGCGGGATAATTTATTATGTTAAGTGTCACTAGCATTATCAGCCTTTAATTTTCCCATTGCTAGAACACAGGCCTCCTCTCTGTGAGAGGGTTCGTAATCTACCATAGTGCTTCAATGAAAAATGAAGACGATATAGCTATTTATTAATACTCAAGGCAAACTAGAGTGGCTCGTAGC
Source organism: Griposia aprilina (assembly GCA_916610205.1). Taxonomy (NCBI): domain Eukaryota; kingdom Metazoa; phylum Arthropoda; class Insecta; order Lepidoptera; family Noctuidae; genus Griposia; species Griposia aprilina. The sequence continues at coordinate 6,760,634 of OU744305.1, read as the reverse complement.
TATATCGCGCTGATCGATCGGCTCGCGAAGTTCAGGCACGCCTATTGCGGTCAAGAGACGAGACAAGGCCTAAACAAAGTATTTTTAACATACCAAATATATTTCAATTTGTTGTGGTCAGATAGGTAGTCGCTCCATGTATTCAGCTGCATCCGGTTAGACTGGAAGCTGACACCAGCTTTGCTGGGAAAAGGCTGTTGTAATTAAATACTGAGCCTTTTTTCATAAAGTGAAAAGTCTTTATGAAGGAGTTTGTTTGGATAAGTATACTATAGAGGTATGAGGAACAGGCTGTAAAGTTCACTCATACCTCCATAGAAAAAAGGGGGATCCTCCGACCAGACGGGTGTCGTGTCTGGTATGTATATATGCTAAGTAGTTGCGCAGTTAACTCTGCTTGCGCGATGCAGGATTTTGCGTGACGTCAGTGTAACGCGTAGATCGCATGTGGCGATGTAGATACCGCCAAAATACACACTACCACCATACCTATCTCTGCCACCAAGAAGCGTTGCTGTATTCTGGTTTGTCTCTAGAATGGCAATGAATTTGGGATGCTCTGGTATTGCAGATATCCATTATAGCGACGGTGACCATCTGACATAAGGTTGGCTACCACTAGTGATGTACCGACTAGTCGGGAAAGCCGACTAGTCCGCCATATTAGTAGTCGGCGACTAGTCGGCAAAAACCGCCGACTAGTCGGCCCATTTTTACTCGTATTAATATGCTTTAAAATTTAAAAGAGGGTGAATAAAATGAAATTGAAATCGTTACTGTTATTATATTTTATAATAGAATGAGTTCGGTCTAATAATTAATTGGACTTAGATCCAGAAATTATATAAAATAAAATTAACTAATACTTCTAACAAAAAAGAAAAAACTGTAACAAAAAATTGGCAATAAATAGGTTTACAACTTAGAAATAGGAACTCTTTGACCTAATAATAATGAATTAGACTTAGAGCTGGCTGCCGGACGCTACGAGGCATCTACGAGTCGAAAGCGTAGTCACGAACATTGCTGATGTCACCCGAACTCAACCGAAAGCAATGATTGGTTTGGCCTTTATATATAACTATTAGTGATGTACCGACTAGTCAGGAAAGCCGACTAGTCGGCCATTTTGCAGCCGACTAGTCGGCTAGTTGGCCAAAGTCATAGTCGGCCCATCTCTACCTACCACACTATTAAATAAAGTAGAAACATTTTTTATTCGGCTTTAACTTCTGTGTTTAAAATACATGCGAGATCTATAATAATGACTTATTCTTTTTACCTATTGTGGTATAGTAATTTTATACTAGGTGCATCGTTTTCACATATAATTAACGTATACAAAATTTTTAAAACATTTTAAAAGACTTACGGTGAAGTTTCTTGCCCATTCTTCTGCAGACGAAACTACCTTTTACCTATTTTCTTGTTAATTTAGACGTTCAAAAGTGCCTTTTATGTGCCTATTTGAAATAAATGATTTGACTTTGACAAAGACCTGCCTGTATAACAATCAATATATATATATTTAAATTTAATACAGTAACAGAGCTGTTACAGTATCTGCGGGGCGAGCACGCCCACTTTGACACGGCTTGAGTCATACATTTTATCACAGTTTGGGCGATAAAACTGTCCGAAAAGTAACCGTATGTCTTGTCACAAACGTCTTAGATACGCCCATGCTCCCCCCTGGCCGTTATAAAGGCACAGCAAGATTTATAAAAAGACTATCACACAAATATATGATGCAGGACAGCTATGACAATCAACAAAGCTGTTTTTTTTCTAAAACTCGGTGTGCTAGATGGCCGCTTTCATCATCTATTCTGTCAGCGTTGGATTTTCATTCAGCATATGATTTACCAAACCTAATTATAGTCTAAATTATTTTAGTGGGTAATCTTATGTTAGGATTTCGTCTTACCCATGGCTCGCCTCACTAATTGGATAAAGGTGTCAGTCTGCATTTGGCCCTTCGAACATTACGTTCTGACATTAGCCGCGTCTGGTTGGTATCAAATCTGTCCCGAATATAACTTTACTGGGCAACTATGTATATTTTACAGTCAATAGAAAACTTAAAAGTACGTAAATAGACGTAAATATGGCACAATGAGTCAAATCAAAAAAACAAAAGTCATTTATTTAAACTAGGCTGAGAATCAACACGTTTTAAACGTCAAAATTACATAAGACAGTCCGCCAAAAAGCCCGCTTATCTTCTAATGCTTTATCTGGGAAAAAATAGCGCAACAGACTCCCCAGCAGCACGTCTATAAGCTAAGCAAAAAAATCGTCAAACTGTGCAGCCGCTCCATGTGTTTTTTTTACATTTTTCATGAGATAAATTGTATAATGAAAAATATAAAATATATATATTATTATTTTTCTTAATTTATCGAACAACAATGATCCAGCGTGTTAGTAAACAATAATATAACTTATTACTAGTGTTAGTAGTTACAATACAATAGAGAAGAAGGTAGAAGATAATAGATATGTGGGCCTATTTTATTTAAAATTAAAATAATTAAAGTTATAAGTACGTGAAATTAAACATTAAATTGATTGATAGAATGGAACGTAGGGAGGGTGAATGAGAGAGGGGAGAGAATTGTAGTGATTGAAAAGACGGAACGATGATGTTAGGAAAGATACATTTTATATTGAGGTTTTAACGAGTCAAAATTAAAGAAGTTATCGAAATAAGGTGTTTCTCTCAACAAGACCCGATCCTACATATATTTAGTAGTACACATACAAAATACAACACAAATATTTACATTATTATAGATACACACATACATAAACTCACGCCTTCTTCCCATGGGGGTAGGCAGAAACTACAGAACGCCACCTGCTACGATCCTTACATACTCCTTTTGCCTCGTTTACGTTCATAAATGATAAATGATAAATGATTTTATTTCTGTAAGTAGGTTTGTACAAACACTTTTACACGTCAATCATATTTTTAAACTAGATGAGGTCGGCGTTTCCTATCTGACTACTCTGAGAAGAAAGGCCGAAACAAACTCAGAGGTCACAGTCTCTTTTAAAGTACAGACATAATCTTGGTCAGATCTGGTCATACACGCACGCCGGTTGTGGGTACTACACACCTGACCTTTCTGAAGAACATCACCAATAAGGTCACTATATGTCTTCTTAGGGAGTCCCCTCCTGGCATTTCCACTCACATCTGCCTTGTAAATACCTTTTGTTAATCGCCCTTCATTCATCCTCTCAACATGACCAAACCATCTTAGCATACTCTTTTCAATTTTTGTCACTACATCTTCTTTTAAACCGCACCGTTGCCTTATCACATCATTCTTCAGTTTATCATTCATAGTCACACCACACATGCTCCGCAAGGAACGCATTTCCACAGCACATTATTATATTTTTCTATAATTATAGCTCTTTTACTAAAAATAACTGGTATCACTCGTTTAGGCTGGAACCTGTCTCCAACATAGTTGGGAATAGCTTAGGCAAATGATGAAGTCAAACCCACATCATTTTGTTTCCTACACAGATTTCAATTTCTCTAAAATCCAAACTAATTCAATTACCGGTACCGGTTCAAGTACCGGAATCTATTCTCGGTAAACAGTTCGAACCCAAAAACTTTACAACGCTAAACTTACATACATACAGTAAACTATTAAAAACTGCAAACGAGGTCATTTCGATAATTAAATCCGGAACCCGATGATCCGATTTTAATAAAGTTGAGACAGCTCAAAGGTAAGCTTCAGAAGACCCAAACCTTGAAAGCTTGATTTTTTTATGTGACAACATAATAGCGGACACAGTATATAACTTCTACCGACTATCATGCGTCTCGGCGCAAACTGAAATGGGAATACAGTTCATGTCATAGTAAAAATATTAACTAGTAAGCAAGGTTAATAGGTTAGGCTCTGTATGTGAAGAGGCCTTTTCCCTACAATGGGACAATTATAGGCTGATATAATGATTAAACAAGGTAATGACTATACTGTACCTAATTACCTTTTTTGACAGTGTACTTATTTATTATATAAACCTTCTGACATATTTATTATATTACCGCAAATATAATTCGCAGCAAAGCCAGCGCCATCACATGGACCAGACGACAGGAAATATATGGACTACCCGCTTGGTAAATGGATTAATGTTTGTAGTTTGTTAGAAACTCGTATAAATTATTTTTATACATTTTGCTACTTTTTTTTTTAATTGTACTGTAGAGGTTGTCTGCATATGTCAACCTGAATGTTGACGAGCTGGTAATATATTGTCGTTGGTTTGCCTCGAACAGTCAAGCAAGTTTGAAATAAGCTTTGGAAGGAAAAATGATAGTAGTTTTTTAGGAAGTAGATAGGCAGAGCTAGTACCTGCTGGTGAATTAGGAAAATTCCTTGATAAAATATAATAACATTCAATATTGTATTACGTGTATTGCTCTAGCGCTACGTTCCCCCAATTAGTTACTAGATACACTTAACCTTTTAAAGTACCTTAGCTTTAATCCATTGTAAGATCTCCAAAAACTATAGAATATAAATAAATATATGAATATAAAAGATGCAAAGAGTGTTGTGACCGTGTTGGCTCTTGTGATACAGGAACTCCTAATTCAAGAGTCAGGGTTACACTGATGTTTGTGTCTTGAAGTGAAAATATATAGATCATTAAATATTAAACCGTTATACAAAACACAGGTCTCAAAAACTCTAACATTGTTCGTATTTCTATGCTTTTGCGACCAAATTAACAATAAATAAATATTCTTTTAAGATTGCCCGACTCACCGAGTAACTTGTATATTCACCAATATCAAAGCGTAGTTTTCATAGAAGCATACATATAAAAGCGTTAACAGGTTACATTGCCCTGCAAATGATTTCAAAGAATCAACTAGGATTTCTGAAAACATACGATTTGTAAAGTCATACGTTTTAGATGTAATGAACAGGTCTATAAATGAAATATGTACCTATATAAAATAATATATCTGATATAATAATAATATGTAAATATATAATATACAGGATGACAGGGAAATCGCCGCACAACCGCTTACCAAGGATTCCGTACATGAATCTGGAACCCCTTTTTTATGTGTGGTTTCCCACACAAAAATAATAACTTCATCATATAACTTCACGTAAATATGTGTATACGGCAAGGCAGTGTCTTAGGGTGCATTTTATTCCTAATCTATATCAACGATTTGCCGAGAGAAATAAATGTCCAGAGTGTCCTTTTTGCTGACGACATCTCAATAGTGTTTCCATGTGACGACGATAGCAAATTAAATTTAATACTGGACGATACACTTATAAAAATAGGAAATTGGCTAAAGGACCACAATTTGGAAATAAATTTCTCTAAAACAAAACTTATGCAATACAGACCTTATCAAAAACGTCCATTGAATATTTGCTACTCGTTCAATGACATACCGCTCCAGTGTGTTGATGAATTTAGACTCTTGGGTCTGACAGTTGACACTAATATAAATTGGAAGGTTCATATTAATGTTGTGTCAAACAAACTTGCAAGTTTTGCGTATGCTTTGAATGGGTTGAAAAGATCAACCGACTTCAAAACAGCGATGACAGCATACTACGCCTACGCCTACTCATGGTTAACCTATGGTATTGTAGTGTGGGGAAACTGCGTTGACGTAGAAAAACTCTTTATTTTACAAAAAAGATGTGTGAGAATTCTTGCGAATATAGACCAAATGCAGAGCTGTAAACCTTATTTTATCAAATATAAAATGCTCACCCTAACAAGCATTTACATTATGGAAGTAAGCAAGTTTGTTAAAAACATGGGTCGTTATTCCCTGTAGCTAAGAATCAAAGACCGCTGCAACGCTTCTTAAGAGTAAAAAATGAATTAGAATTGCCGGATTCAAAACTAGCTATGTTTCACTCAGGACCTCTTGTAATGTGCATAAATATATATAATAAATTACCCAATGAGATTAAAGACATAGAATTTGACAATAAATTTGTAAACGCACATAAAATGCACCTAATACAGAAGTGTTATTATAGCCTAAATGAGATCCTAACAAATTGACATTCCGTAATATCAATATTGTAGATTATTTGAAGATTGACGCAGTGTAATAATGTAGAAAAGTAATAAAGACATCCAATAATAAATTAATTAATAATGAAAGGATGACAATAATAATGCAATAATATTTTTTTTAAATAACTTTATATGTAATAATGCATGCAATAATAATTTAATTTAATTTAATTTATAATTAAGAAACATAATGTTGCGGTGCCCTAGCAGGGTTCATGTACGAAACTTATATTTGTAACAAGACCTTGTAAACGACATGAATGCAATAAATAAATAAATAAATAAATGCTTCTCCCGCTCTGGGCGGAGCGGGAGGGCGTGTCAGACTTTTACTGACTACAACCCACCCGTGTTTCTTCACTTGCCTGTGCCAGGGGCCACGGAACCGGTTTCGAACAATCCGCGACCCTGGCAGGCGGACCCCGTCAATTAGTGCTGACATCTCTTTGAGGCGCGCGTAGATGTTCCACGTGCGCTTCAAAGAGTGTTCTTGGGTGGAACACAACCGGCCTTCGACCCGGGCCTGGTCCTTACCGGACGGCGAGGTACTCTGGACCCCCCTACGTTAAAATTTTTCGTTGGTTATTAAAAAAAGAATCAGCTGCTTCATACATTTTGACCGCGTAGGTAATGCACTTTTATAGGAAACAGCAGATTTGTTTTTTAATAACCTATGAAAAATTTCAACGCCAAAGAATCTAGAATCGTGTGCTAAATTCATGGTTTCAATTTGCGCGTCGATTTCTCAGCTACCTTGTCTATACATATATATATTTGCACACCTGTTAAGGTAAGATATGGTTTAAAGATCTTTTGTTGTTTGTATCATCCATATTCAATCAAATAAATGATTTGATTTAATTTTACTTTGAAATAATTAAAAGTCGCGCGAGAAATTTGATCGAATGAAGTTAACAAAATATATTTTTTGATAACAAAGCGTATAAAACGACTTCGGAAATCTTCACCACATAAATAGAATTGGGCTAGACACCTCAGCATCATGTGGAAAGACCAATACATCAAACTTTTGACCAAATGAGTCCTTCATCTAGGTAAGCTACATCGTGGCAAGAGCAGACGGAGATGGCGGTAAGAGCAGAGAGCCTAGACAAGTGGCAATCGCTTTCAAATCGTAACTACAACGATTTACAATAGGATTGATATTTTAGCATTTCAGTAGTTTAAGTTAATCTCAAGGATTTTGACTTTTCAGTCATCGTTATCGCTGATAGAATGTCACTTTTTCTAGGCCTGATTTTTGACTTTTCCGTCAACGTTATTGCTGATAAAATGTTATTTTCTCTAGGCCTGACTTTTGAGTTTTCCGTCATTGTTATCACTGATAAAATGTCACTTTCTCTAGGCCCGACTTTTGACTTTTCCGTCATTGTTATCACTGATAAAATGTCACTTTCTCGAGGCCCGACTTTTAACTTTTCCGTCATTGATATCGCTAATAGAATGTCACTTTCTCTAGGCCCACAGGATTCCTTTAATAAATACTGGTACATACTTAGTAGTTCAATATTGTGAGAAATAATAGGAAATTTGGAGCCTTTACCCTTCAGAGGCTTATAATAATATACTAGAAATGTGCCTAAAGCTTAACCTTCTGTTTCTACTTTACGTAATCCTATGGTTGTCGCTCCCGTGACATTTTGGTCACGCGAACCCTCAAGTAGAATTATTGCCCATTTAGCTTTTCCCTTAATCGTTTAATACTGTTACTGAATTATTATCGTTGCGTGGGCAGATGGCTTGTAAAATAACAGATTAGGATATAAATAGACGGGCTCATGGCGAATTTAGTAACTTTTACCTTTGAGATTTGGACCATGGACAACGGCCCAATATAACTGGCCCCTTTTTTCCGTGGGTGGTTAAAAAGTGTGCATTGTAATATTTATATCGAGTGAATGGGTAGGGGATTCTATCAATAATTTTGAGATGATCGATCACGTATACTTCCTGCATAGCAAGTAGGTACACGTTTTGTATCATGGGATAAATCGCGGGTCCTTAAATCAGTGAAATGGTTTAGAAAAATGTTTAGTTTTAATTCAGCTATCAAATGATAAATGATTTTATGTCTGTAAATAGGTTTGTACAAATACTTTTACACGTCAATCATATTTTAAAAACTAGATGAGGTCGGCGTTTCCTATCTGACTACTCTGAGAAGAAAAACCGAAACAAACTCAAGGTCACAGTCTCTTTCAAGGTCACATTCAAGGTCACAGAGGTCACAGTCTCTTTTAAAGTCCAGACATAATCTTGGTCAGATCATCTGAAGACCATGTAGGTTTGTGTCTGAAATGGTCTTTTGAGGAAAAAACACACAGATTGAGTGGTCCTGTCCAGTCAGTGCACGCTTTTGTCAGTAATCGTGCAGCTCAACGATTCGACGAACAATACCAAAGAAAGGACATTTGGGTAGGCCACAAAAAATACTCATACTGGCAGACTATGATTAAAACTAGCTGAGAGGGAAAAGAGAAAAGCAACAATGATCCACATTGTCTTCACATTCACAATATTAAAATAATAATCATGAATAATAATCATCAATATATCCTAACTATACATATATAGGGCTGGGATATCGACCCGCAAACTGTGACCATCAATTTAGCACATGATTCTAGATCCCAGCGTATAATTTTTTTGTCGATTAACAAAAAAAGAAAACTGCTGTTTCATAGAAAAGTGCAATACCTACGCGGGCAAAATATACGGCAGCGCAATTTAAAAAAAAATACTTAAACGACGAAAATTTTTAACGCTCGTGTGCTGAATTCATGGTTTAAGAGGCTTACAATAGCTAAAGCGCGGTCACTGTCGGTTTGCATAGATAAGAAAGAGACGCGCGATGACACAACGCTGGTAATTTATTGCAAAATACATACATACATACATAAACTCACGACTTCTTCCCATGTGGGTAGGCAGAAACTACAGAACGTCACCTGCTATGATCCTTACATACTCCTTTTGCCTCGTTTACGTTCATACATCTGGTCATACACGCACGCCGGTTGTGAGTACTACGCACCTGACTTTTCTGAAGAATTTCACCAATAAGGTCACTATATGTCTTCCTAGGGCGTCCCTTCCCGGCGTTTCCACTCACATCTGCCTTGTAAATACCTTTTGTTAATCGCTCTTCATTCATCCTCTCAACATGACCAAACCATCTTAACATACTCTTTTCAATTTTTCTCACAACATGTTCTTTTAAATCGCACCGTTGCCTTATCACATCGTTTTTATTGCAAAATATGAAGCAATTATGGATTTACAAAAAATCATAGGAACTAAGAACTAGTTCATTGGACTAAAAAATTAAAACACTATTACGTTAGTATGTTACTTGTAGAATAATCTGGCAAAAAATCTGAATGTTTGCATGTCTATTAGTATGATTTTTAATCGTTAAAATATTTTTTTAGAGGTATCTTCGTTTTTTTTTTCTATCATATCAAGTTAATTGTATTATGTTTTCAACACACTATCTAACTAGCATATATTCAGAAGAATATATTTTTCTGATTTTGGGTACTACTGCAGTGGATCATATATTTTTAGGCATTATAAATTTGCGTTTAGGTCATGTAGTCCCCTTAAGGTTGCGCGTCGATGTCTCTGTCACCCTGTCTATTATATATATATTAAATAATTATTATCTTAATTTATAATCCTACATTCCTAACTAATATTATAAATGCGAAAGTAAGTTTTTTTGTTTGTTACGCTTTCACATTAAAATGGCTGAACGGATTTGGATAAAATTTGCCACACAGATTTAAACCATGACCTGAGTAGGGACATAGGCTACTTTTCATCCTGGATGGCAGAAGAAGTCGCGGGCAATAGCTAGTAATATTATAAATACGAAACACATAAAGTGAGTTTGTTTATTTGTAACGCTTTCACGCTAAAACGGTTGAACGGATTTAGAAGAAATTTGGCTTACAAATAGACCATGACCCGGGTAAGAACATAGGCTACTTTTCATCCTGCACCGCGGACGAAGTCGCGGGCAATAGCTTGTAACTTGATAAGGGCTCGGGTACAGAATGCAGCAAAACTCTCCCGCCCGCAAAAATATGCACATACAAAAGATTTGGTTATTACCTATGATGGGTTTGACTGTCATGAATTACCGCAAAGTAACGCCCGCACCCTAATAGCGTAACACACTATCAATCAGAATCTGATTTATTTTGAAGGATATTGCTAATCCATTCCTTCTTAGGTTCGAAAAAAATGTCTGTTCAACAATGTTAATAACGCCATTAATGTTGTTGAACTGTCAAAATGAAAGTCATTCATGCTGCTAGTGTGTTACGCAATTACCCCGCTGGTTCCATAACAACTGTGTTATGGAACCAGCGGGATAATTGGTACCTGTCTGGGTTCAAAGCCGATTTAAGGCAGTCCTTAAATCGGCTGCGAATCCAGACAGGTTGCTGCAAATTCAATGTAACGAAATGACCCAGCATAATCATCATCATGAATTTGTTCACATTTTTTTCGTAGAGAAAGGGCTTCTGAAAGGGTAGCTGCTTATCATATAATAAATCTTTGGATATTTTAATGGATTCTCATTCTTATTCCGATTAAAATTACGAGGGTCGTTACCGCAACCCGCACACAACTGACTACCTGCAGTATTGTCTCTCCTTCTCCCTTTAATCCATCTAAAGGTTGTCTGTAAAAGATCGCTTTTAGCGATAAGACTGCCCATTGTACCACCTTAAGTAAAATTTCTATATTTATTTGTGTAATTGTTATAGTGTACAGTCAGCAAAAGAGATAAGTATTCAGGGTCGTTGGATAAAGTTAAAGTTTAGCAAGAAACCGATGCATGTTATCGAATGAAATTTAATTTGATAAATGTCTTGGGGGCCTAGACAAAGTAACATTCGATTAGCAATGACGCAAGTAGAAAAGCCAATAAATGTATGGGGTTGACATAAGCAATTTCACGTGATCATAGGTCAACTAACAGAAATTAGCTAGACAATGTTAACATCATTCGATTCTATGAAACGAATCACGACAGCGTCGAACGATTACTAACCTAGATATGCCAAGTGGCACTTTTTGACATGCGTTATCGCTAGTTTTCGATTCGTATTATGGAAACATTAGCAAAAGCGATAGCGATTGTAGAAATAGAATCGCTCCGAAGCGAATGCCATTTGTCTAGGCCCTCTGTTTGTTTTCTATTCATTTTATTTTATTCGAAAACGTTCATCGATTTCTCACTAAACTTCCACTTTATCGACGACCCTGGTTACTTATTACTTTTGGTGACTGTACATAATAAAGAGTATTCTATTCTATTCTACTCTACCGTACCAATCAAACCGAATCCAAATACAGTGGTGTTCAACCAGCCTCATAACAATATGCTCCATTTTCTAGAACACCTCCACCACAGATGAACAAAATTCAGGTCACTGACATTTCTATCCGCGTGACCTACATTAATTTAGTGACATACAATACCTCGCTTGTCTTGTTGGTCCACTTGTCACACGCTCTATTCTGCCGAGTATGAGGTCTTGGGGATGATTTCCAGATCGGGCAAAGTGTTATTGCGTTTTTCTATCTAGAATTTCTCAGTAGCAGTTCGGAGTCTGGATTTATGCCCGGTTTCGGGAAATAAACTCGCCCCCAACTACTATCAACTAGCAACTAGAATCAATTCTATTTTTTTGTAAATTTTGACGTTCAAAAGTGCCTTTTATGTGCCTATTTGAAATAAATGATTTGACTTTGACCCCCTATTACATGGAACTTAAACATAACTGGCGAAATGCGGATGTACTATAGGTACACCTCTGCCCAACCCTTCGGTGAAACTAGTCGTGATGTTATATTACATACAATACCCACCACGGATCATTCTGTTTGTATCATGATACAATTTCTCGCGAGGCAGATCTGATATCACAAAATTATATTAATGTGATTATTTATGTTATTTTCCGAACGTTCATAATGTTGTAACAGCGGCGACGCGTATATTCGGCTGATGAGCGTAGCCTGGGGTTAAAATTAATGTGAAAATACAATCATGTAATATTGCACTAAATTCTAGACTATTTGCCTGAACAGGTAGGTACAGTCAAAGGCTAAAACATAATATGTATTTAACTAAGGGCGAATTTCACAAATAAAATACGTTTTAATGAATCTAACTGAAAAACTACCAAAGCAAAGTACATAAAATTTCTATAGGACTACCGCTGAAACATAATCTTTCTATTAAAAAAATATTATTTGAACTTTATCCACAATTTCCGGAGATATTCCGTAACAAATATACAAAAAAAAAATACATACAGGCGAATTGAGAGCCTCCTCATTTTTGAAGTCGATTTAAAACTGGACGCGACCAGCACCATCTAAGCGGCATTCAAGAGCTGTTTGTGTCAATATTCCACAACAATGATGACACAAGTCAAAAATTAGGATTGTATTTTTTTATTTTTTTATTAGCAATTTAATCGTTTTATAAATTCATGCTTTAAGGTATATGCGATTATCATCAAATACCTTTGGAAGTCTCTCACAAATTAGCTCCTTTTTCGTTCATTACTGTCAAAGATTACCGTTAAGGGGACTACATGACCTAAACGCATATTTATAATGCCTAAAAATATATGATCCACTGCAGCAACCAAAATCAGAAAAATATATAATATTCTTCTGGATATATGCTAGTTAGATAGTGTGTTGAAAACATAATACAATTAACTTGATATGATAGAAAAAAAACACGAAGATACATCTAAAAAAAATTTTTTACGATTAGAAACCATACTAATATACATGCAAACATTCAGATTTTTTGTCAGATTATTCTACAAGTAACATACTAACGTAATAGTGTTTTAATTTTTTAGTCCAATGAATAGATTTTTGGTAAATCCATAATGGCTTCATATTTTGCAATAAATTACCAGCGTTGTGTCATCGCGCGTCTCTTTCTTTTCTATGCAATCCGACAGTGACCGCGCTTTAGGTCTTGTAAGCCTCTTAAGTTCACAACTTGTGTAGAGATAATATACGTTTATATTATTATTATTCTTAAGGTTTTATCTAACAAAAAGGATTCCAGTTTAATCATAGATAAAGTAATCGGCCCATTCAAAGGTTTTATGAGCAAAAGTTTAAAGTTACTGTAAGTCATCGTTTAACTTTGAAGTCAAAAGTTTTTCCAAGAAAATCTATTGAATCTATCTAAAGTACACGTGAGCACTGCTTTCGTGCATTTTAAATTCTCAAGTAACTGTCAGATATTCAAGTGAACTTTCACAGCGATTTTCTATTTTATTTGAATATGGACGTTTTGTGAGGTGGGAAGTGGAACGGTATCTATTTTTCATGGGATTGTAAAGTGAGTGAGAAAGATTGCTGATCTTAGTAGGTACTGTGGCTTTAAATGCATGTGGCTTTATAGGGTGATGCGAGCAGTGCAGGCCCAGTGGAAATGGCCGTGACTTCATGTCTTTCGTCGTTCGTTCGTGAATTTCGAACCCAAAGTCAAAGTCAAAGTCAAATCATTTATTTCAAATAGGCACATAAAAGGCACTTTTGAACGTCAAAATTTACAAAAAAATAGAATTGATTCTAGTTGCCCCTTCCAAAAGGTAGTTTCGTATGGAGAAGAATGGGCAAGAAACTCCACCGTTAGGTACTCTTTTAAAAATGTTTTACAATATTATCTATACATTAATTATATGTGAAGGCACCTAGAATAAAATTACTATACCACAATAGGTAAAAATAATTAAATATAACGCATGACAGGTAAATTAATTATGATATAAATAAATGGTGCTCACATATTAACAAATATTGAAAAGTAAGTAAATGATTTTTCCAAAATTTCACAAGTAATAATTTAGTTGTGAGTTATAGTAGTTACATAATGTAAAAAACAATGTCATAAAAATTATAAATTATACAATTAAATAAGCAACCAGTTTGATTTTGCCTAGACTCTAGATTGTCCTATGGAGTAGGACCAGCATGTTTCCAAGCATTCTTATCTAGGGTATAATCCTCTAATTTGTAATATGCTTGTTTACAAAGTGTACTTTTAATATGAGTTTTAAATTGTCTCTCATTTAATTGCAATATACCACAAGGTGTTTTGTTGTAACATTTAACACAGTACCCCATAAAAGATGTATGTACTTTAGATAATCTAAAAAATGGTTGATCTCTTTTATCTTTATTTCTAGTATTAAAATTATGTCTATCACTTATTTTATTAAAAAGATGTAGATTTTTTCTTACATACATAATATTTTCATAAATGAATTGACAAGGCACCGTCATAATATAAATCTTTTTAATAGTTCCCTAAGAGATTCGCAACGACGTAGATTGTAAATGGCCCTGACAGCTCTCTTTTGCAAAATGAAAATGGATTCAATGTCAGCAGCCCGACCCCACAGTAAAATTCCATATGACATAATGCTGTGAAAGTAGCTAAAATAGACCAGACGCGCGGTTTCTACATCTGTTAACTGTCTTATCTTCCTAACAGCATAAGCGGCCGAGCTTAACTACTCACGGGCCCACGAAGGCACTTTATATTGTGTAAATTATTTCATCACCACGGCTCTCAAAATGGTCAATATCTAGAATCAACCATTCAAAGAAAATTGAAAAGATTTAAATTCATCTACCAACCCGCACTGGCCCTGGTTGGTGGTTCTGTGTCCCAGCAGTGGGAACATTGTAAGCTGATTGTACTTGCAGGGTAATGAATATGTATTTTGTTGGATGGACAAAGATGGATGGATTGCATGAGTTATGGTATGAATTAAACGGGAGTGAATGATACTTATATAAATAGTCTCTTATCTCATCTATACTAATATTACAAAGAGATAAAAAAAAAATGTTTGGAAGTTTGTACATAGTTAGGGGGTGATCTCTAGAACTACCGGTCGGAATTGAAAAATTTGCATTTGATAGCCTAATGCTTGAGAGAGAGTATAGGCTAATTAACATCGCGCTAGGACTTTTAGGAGCCGAGCAAAAAGAAAAAAGTCAGAAAGAACGCTAAGCGAAAATAAAGAATCTAGTTTTAAATACCTTTTTAATAATACTCTCTTGCCTTTGTCCCACTTTATTTGGGGCCGGTGCAACATAATATCGTCTTCTTCCATATTTTTCTATTTCGTTATGTCAGTAATCAGGAAGGGGGCTTTCTAGCCATATCTTCTTTCACACAGTCCATACAACTTTTCTTTGAAAAAAAATAAAAAAACGAGAATGAGAAAAGAAAGAAAGAAAAAAAAGAAGGGAAAAAGAGAAAAAAAAGACAAAAAAATAAAAATAAAGAGCCACCACCACCACCACTCCATGACCACTCTTTCACCACCATTCCCACTACCACCACCACCATTCCATTCCACCACCAGACCACCACCACCCCCACCATACCACCACCATTCCACCAGACCACCATTCCACCACCGCCACCATACCACCACCACCACCACCACCACCATTCCACCATACCACCATACCACCACCACCAGACCACCACCACCAGACCAGAGACCATTCTTTGGTAATCCTCATTCCTCCACATCACATACATCACAACCGATTTCCACGAAACTTTTCAGTGACCGGTACTTAAAATATTGTTCCAGGAATTATGACAACGTCAAACTAAACAAAAACGGAAAACCCTGTACCTAAATTATAACAAAATTCATTTACACAAACGAAGTAACAAAAGTTAGTTTTAATACATTAGCACAACAGAACTTTGCTCATACAATTTCATGTTTATTGCTTGCACCAGCTGGCGGTAGCATTTTCAACTGTGCCTTTGTTACGAGTACAAAGTCCATATAAACTAAATAGGAATATGCGGAAATTCTTAATTATATAGGTCACATGTGGATTTCTTGGAGAGGAAGAGCAGGAAGGAGACCACAGTTTATTGTCGTGGGTGTAGATAAAGATGAAGGTATTTTGTTTTTGTTAAAAGTTGGGCATTGTCCTCCCTCCGTCTGTCAAGGTAGACCGCGGCGAAGGTGGAGTAATGATCTAATCAGGTTTGCGGGGCTAACTTTGCCAAAGATCGCACAAAATAGAGAGGTTCGGAATGACAAAGGGAAGGCGTTCGAAAGGACAAACGGGAGGCGTTCGGAAGGACAAAGGCCACACAAACACAAAGTAGGCTTACAAAAACAAAGATGTGCGCTGGGAACGATTGTCGTACTTTCTTGGTAGACTATTTCCGTCTCATTACAAAACGAGGTGTAATTTTAGTCCAAACCTTTGAGCCAATTATTGTATTTCGAACTTTATACCGACAAATGTAAAGTTCCTTATACAAAATTGACAACTTAGACTCGGGTTTGACTTCAGTTTTTGTAATTAGAACTTTATTTGTCTGAATAAAGTTCGAAATTCAAAAATGGCTCAATGGTTAAAACTTCGGTCTAAAGATAAAAATTGTTTTGGAATAAGTTCGAAAGGGTCTTTTATTTATTTTATTTATAGATGTGCACTGGGCAGCGTTGTCATACTTTTTTTGTCAATTTGAGAATTATTACTCATTCTATGGTAAAACATATTCTATGTGGTATGTCGGCAAGGTGGTAGCGAGATGAACTACTCAAAGTTCACCAGAAGTTCATTTAAGCTATTGCCACTCTTAGAGGCCTATTTGCACTCAACTTTTTAATATTTAAACTGCGACCACAATGTATTTGTGTGCATATTCTGGTAATACTGGAAATGCCCTGTAGTTGAATGCCCTAAAATAAAGTCAGTATGAAAATATTACGTCAAGGAAAGATTAAAGTGTCGGTTCACACTTGGCGAACATTTACGATCGATGGTTGACACATTGATAAATGAAGTGTTTGGTTTACATTATGTTTCAACCGCTTGATCGCTCCATTTTGTTACGAATCTTTATTTTACATTGATGACAGTACATTCAAGAGCAAAAAAAAAACTGTTCCAGAACTAACTTCCCAAAACTCTATATCGAGTTTCTCAAAGAGTAAAAAGTAGTACGTGCTACAATACTATCGTTTTCGTAGCTTTCGTCGCTACGTCGTAGCAATTATGCTACGGCGTAGCATTGGGCCTACATTAGTCGTACCGCATCTATATATATCTATGAATATTTATAAATTTAAGTCTCTTTAACTCCGGAACTCCGCAACGGATTTTGATGCGGTTTTCACCATAATTTAGAGAATTTATTCCAGAAGGTTTATATTATGTATAATACATTAAAATAAACCTGCATGTAATAAAGCAATCTCGATGTTTTATCAAGTCGTAATAACCGTTTGAAGCAGGGGCGGGTCAGTGTTTCATAATAAGTATTATGCACAACACCTCAATCAAAATCAAAGTCAATATCAAAATATTTTATTTCACATAAACCTACATGGGCAATTATGAAACGTCAGAAGCTAGGTGCACGTTTCCAATTGGTCGTTTCCTATGGAGAAGAGCTGGCAAGAAACTCTACGGTTACTTATTTAAAAATAAGTGGCTTTTAAAATGTTTTCAAATTACAGTCTTAATAGGTATGGGAGGACAGTGCAGGCCTATCAACAAGTAACAGTTACTCAACAAAATATAAAAAGGTCTACAAATCTACAGTCTACAAGTTAGGCCTACAACGTTCAATACTTCAGAAGAAAATCAGTATAATATACATAATATATTTTGCCCTCGATTATACAATTCTACACAAAAGTGCTACAATATTTTAATTTTATTAGAATCGCATGCACTGCTTTCTTACTAACTAACTTCTTCGCCAGTTTAAGCTAGTCAGTTATTTATTTTTATTTTGTTTTCACTGAGTTGAACTCTAATGAAGTGTTAACGAAAAAGTTTAATTTAAAGCAAAGTTGTGTTAATTTGTGATAGTTTGTTATAACTATTTGGTTCGTAGATATCTTTCTCATCATTTAATTACTTAAATGTAATGTGTTTTCTTATGTGGTAATTAATTAAAAATGAACCTTTAATTGCCTTGAATGTATTAATTCTTTGTAAGGTTTATAGATCCATTCATTATTATAATGATAGAACAGTCTTAATTGTCTCTGTTTTTGTAGTTTTATTTTCGTCAAAGACATGAAAATAATCCAACAATTTGTAGTAATTGGTTCAGTTAATTAATCCTAATAATAGGATAGGTACATAAAAAGCTAATTATGAAATAAATAAAAAATGAGTAGTGGAGTAGATTTCTAGAAAAAAATATATATTGAAGATAAATTAGACCAAACAAACGTATAGAATGATCTAATTCCATTCTTTCTTTGTATGAGAAGAGATATTTTTCTTCAAAGTGTGTCAACGCAAATTTAAATTGACATAACATAAAATTACATTGCGCCTGTAAAACCGAAGGGTTAGGCAGAGTCTACCTATAGTACACCCACGTTTCACCAGGCCATGTAATAGGAAGCGAGCCGATTGCCATCAACCGGGCACAAATCCAGACTCCGGGCTACTACTGAGAAATTCCTGATGGAAAAAACCCAAAAACACTTCCCGACCTGGAAATCGAACCCTCATGTTCAACAGTAGCGCTTGCGGTCACTGGACCAATCAAAATGTTATATAAACCTAATTATTCTTTCTTTCTTTGTAAATAGGGTCAGCTCAGTATTTGGCTACGAGTTTGGCGTTATCAGTAGCATCTATTAGGTCCTGTAACCTGCAGAGAACCTGCAGTTTTTGTTTTTGTGTTTGTGTGTTTGTTGGTTGACTCCTAAAAACGGTTGATCATATGTTTTTCTTTCTTTTTTTTATTGCTAAAAACACTCTTGATCAAGTCACCTTTCAAACAAAACAAAAATAAACACGGTTTAGCCGTTTGAGAGCTACGATGCTGCAGACAGACACACAGATACACACGTTAAACTTATAACACCCCTCTTTTCCCGTCGGGAGTTAATTAAAATGGCCTCTACTGGAGAAACTTAAAATATGCACCTAAGTAGGTACGTCTGGAGCAGTTTGGGTAGTCAGACCTGCTGCAACTTTACTGGCTGGCTACTCTTTATCCACGGTATGAGCTGTTTAATACAAGACGTGATTGAAATAACTGGAACTTCTTAAGGGGTCAATTTACTATGGAACCAACCTTGAAACTATGAAAATAAAATCAACTAAACATTTCGTTAATTTGAACAAATATGTATGGAGCACCTGATTTTTTATTTTCGCGAATTCAGTGCTGGTCCGATGGTAAAACTTGTTCATAATGATCAGTATAATGACCCCTTAAGAGGTTATAACACTTTGTATATTTTATGCCTTATTCTCGGAATAATTATATGAATAAAAATAATAAAAAGTAAGTACAAACTATATCAAACTAGCTGAGCCTCGCGGTTTCACCCGCATAAGTCTCGACCCCGTGGGAATATCGGGATAAAAAGTATTCTTTGTCCTAATTCAGGTCACGGTCTACCATTGTACTAAATTTTCATCCAAATTCGTTCAGCCATTTTAGCGTGAAAGCGTAACAAACAAACATACAAAAAAAAGTATATATCTTTATAATATTAGTTTAGATATGTATAATCCGATCATTCCTTCAACCTTTACAAAGTAGACCCATTAAATATATTAAGTTCAGAGATAAACGTTTTGAATGAACTTTCGATATTATGCCAATTTCTCATAAATACCATTTAGAGTTTAGACGAAATTAATGCTAAAGATTCAAAAGCTGATTGCATTTATTACAGTTATTGTTTGGTATGAAATAGTTTCAATTTTATTGGTGTTATCTTTACGACTGTACTTTAGGGTATATAAATTTATGATGCTGTGAATAAAATGAGGTTTGAATAATGTTGTATCAATTTTATTAATAGCGATTATTAATATTAATCAGTTTGCTAAGCGTGGTGATTTATCTCGTGATTTCTGTTACGGTCACTGGGAAGCTCATTTCTGACACTATGTCATGATGAATAATATATCTTAAGTTCTCATACGTTTTTTACTCTACGGATCACAGCAATGAGGAATAATACCCCACTATCGTTTAGCTCCTTAAGGTCTTTTTTTTTTTGGGTGGGGTATCATCAAATGACCTGTACCGCTCTGGGCAGAGCGGAAGGGTGTGTCAGACTCTTACTGACTAAAACCCACCTGTATTCCTTCAGTTGCCTGTGCACCAGGGCCACGGTAACTCTTTCGAACAATCCGCGACCCCGGCAGGCATCGGCCCTATCGGACCCCATCAGTTATGCTGACATCTCTTTGAGGCACGCGTGATACACAACGCGCCGTCGACCCGGGCCTCGTCCTTACTGAACGGCAAGCTACCCATTGTTCGCCGTCCGCAAGCCCGCGCCTACGGTG
Organism: Griposia aprilina; assembly: GCA_916610205.1. Taxonomy (NCBI): domain Eukaryota; kingdom Metazoa; phylum Arthropoda; class Insecta; order Lepidoptera; family Noctuidae; genus Griposia; species Griposia aprilina. Next base: position 6,740,120 of record OU744305.1, on the reverse strand, counting down.
GCCGAGAGTCGGCTATCGACTCCCGAAACTCCTTAAGGTCCGAGTTGAGCTCTACGATTACTGACAAATGCATGCACTGACTGGACAGGTCCACTCAATCTGTGTTTTTTTTCTTCAAAAGACCATTTCAGACACAAATCTACCTGATCTTCACATGATCTGACCAAGATTATGTCTGGACTTTAAAAGAGACTGTGACCTCTGAGTTTGTTTGGGCCTTTTTTCTCAGACTAGTCAAATAGGAAACGCCGACCTCATCTAGTTTTTAAAATGTGATTGACGTATTTGACGTGCAAAAGTGTTTGTACAAACCTACATAAAGAAATAATATCATTTATCACTGTAATACAGTATCAACTAGTACGGGAGGTATTGTGACTGTTATTAGCGGCCTTATATTATATTGTAATGTCAACAGTATACTTAATTAAGCACAAATAAATAAACAAAATAATTTTACTTCTGTTTTTAAATAAAAAAACCCCAAGTATATTTTTCAGCCCTGAGAATCGGATCTTTCTATTTTGGAGTCGCACTCATAATTGCTTTGTAACAATAGGTAAGCTGTAAAACCATGATCAAAAATGTAGGTGCTATCTAGTCTCAACAGAATTCTGCCAACATAATCATATATTTTTTTAAATCTTTTCAATAAAAAGTATACCTATAACATACATATAGGTATACTTTTTATTGAATAGATTAGATAAAGATTAACAAAGCTAACAAAAGAATCAACTCGTAAATCACCAGTATTCCTCACTCCACAGTTTAATATTCGAACATTAAGCAAGCAAGGAAACGTCATGTTTGCATAGGATTCAAGTTAATTAACATGGAAGCAAATCAGTTTATACTGAGCTAATCGTATGACGTCGTATGCAAACAGTTCACGTCAATTAGTTAGCTTGTAGTGATTTTATGGGCAAAATTAGTGCCAGCGAAAACTATGCGTCCCGTCGCTGCGTCTAGTCGCTGCGACAAGAAGGGAAAGCATGTGACTGCTCTTGCCTGTCGTTGTGACTCTGCAATTCGGAGTCGAGGACGCCAAGTGTGCGGAGCTTAGAACAAAAAAACAACCGACTTCCAAAAAAAAAAACTACAAAGTGAAAAATAACTTTAATTTCGGAAGTCGGCGTCTTTGGATCTGTAATTTAGTTTTTGCCACCGACTTCCCAAATTGAAGTTATTTTTCACTTTGTGGTGTTTTTTTCGGAACTCGGTTGTTTTGCTTGTTTTTTTTTTTTCACTTTTTGGCGGGTCAGATAATAATTTATCTAAGTTAGCCTAATGTCAATTGCTCATCACCTTTTACAAAATATTTATTTTCCCGGTGAAGGTAAAAGAGGATTTTATTGTAGAGGAGTTCTCTTGGTAAAAACCAGAAGAACTGGAACTGATGGTGAAGCCACAATCAGCTCCATTTCACCATATGCATTGTGACAAGCATAAATTACTTAGCAACCAACGAAAGAGCATTGCTAGAGATGACGCGATTACGCAACCTAAATTCAGTCTCAAATTGACGCATCAGCATGACTAGTAGGTAGTGGCTGTCCTATGTAAAACTTCAATCTTAATAAGGTATTATTTTTGTACGAACTGAATATTTTGGCATATTGAACCGTATAAAGTAAGCATATTGGACCCAACAAAAGCTAACTGCTGTAAATCGTTGAAGAATTCCCTTGACTGTCTATGGTCTCCATTATCAGACCTGTAATGGCACTTATAACCCATATGGGTGCAAAGTTCTCATCAATATAAATGAATTAAGTCCAAACACCCTTGTGTTTGGACTTAATTTATTTATATTGATAAAATACAACTACTACTACTTTTGGTAGCTACTGTAAACCGTTGGGGAGATCCCTTAACTGTCCTTCGTCTTCATTATCAGATACCTAATGACAGTCACATCCCATCTAGGTGTAAAGTTCTCATCAATACAAATTAATCAAGCCCAAACACAAGGTAAGTGCTCTAAATCGTTGAGGAGTACCCTAGACCGTCTTTCGGCTCCATCATCAGATCGACTTCAGACTTTCACTAAATTGTAGTGTTTTAAAATACTTAACGAAAAAATTAACAAACGCACTAGTCGCCCCTACGACTTTCAAAGGTTCTCCTCAATTTCTCTGAGATGCCATCAGCAGATCCTGGTTTCCTTATCATGGAACTACCCTTGAAATATCTCCTTTTTAACAAAAAAATAATCATCAAAATCGGTTCTTAAACGAAGAAGTTATCCGCGAAAAGACATTTTTTTTTTTTTTTTTATATGGGTTTGCTCTTGACTCTAGTCTAGGTCAGAGAGATGACAGAGACAAAGTCGACGATGGAGTGAGCTTACCCAGAAGAAGCCTGTTCACTCTCACTTTGAAGAGATTTGAATTTGATTTGAATTGAGAAACCTCCTCCTTTTTTGAAGTCGGTTAAAAAAAACAATGATAATTGTCTTGCGTCCAGTCGCCGAGTTGTCGCAGTCGCATGTGGCATAGTGTGTGCCATGTCTTATGGAGTGTTAAACGTGGTTAATACACAATGGTTTTAGTTAGTGATAAGACGTGCAAAATTCCATCCTCTTTTTAACCCCATCAGGGCATGAATTTTCAAACGTCATTCTCTAGGGCTTCTTTCGCTATACAAGGTCAAATTAAATTATCTAGCGAAACCACCCACACGTGATGGGGTATCGATAGGGTATTAAAACGAGAAAAAATATATTTGATGATTTTTTTGGAGGCGACGATCTCCGGTATTGTAGTTAATTGAGCCTGTAATGTTCCTAGACCCAGCGTACTACCATCACCATCACCATCCATCACCTCAGTTCAACAAGGTTCTATCTGACATTTTCTCGACTTTAGTAATTTATGGTTCAGTTTCTATAATATTTTTTTGCGGTTCTATCTTCGTTAAAATTTTGTCAAAGTTCTTATTTTGCAATGAGATATTTACAAAACAACAAAGTTTTATCTACATTTTGCGTTACACTAAGGGTCAACAAGGTTCTAAGTGAAAAAATGTAGATAGTTAGAATTTTGATTTCTGATAACAGCAACACTCACATAGAATCTCCTAGTGCGTTGCATAAGATTCTTCAAGCTGTTAATGAAGACAATCCAGATATTACCTCATTGATACTCTGGTCTGATTCCTGTGTTCCACAGAACAGGAATTCGCTTTTGTCCTATGCTATTATAAACTTTTTTAAGGAAAATATAATGAAAATCGTAGCCAAATATTCAAGACTTGGCCATTCAGGTATGCAGGAAGTGGACAATATCCACTCCTGTATTGAACGGGTGTTAGGTACATCAGAGTATTATTCATCAGTGACTTTAATAACACTTTTAAAAAAGGTCAATAGAACTGATCCATACAAAATCATTAAGCTGGACATCATCATCATCATCATCAGCCTATATTCGTCCACTGCTGGATGTAGGCCTCTCCTAGTGAACGCCATTGAGCCCGATACTCGGCTCTCCTCATCCAGTCTCTGCCAGACGCCTTTCGCAAGTCGTCACTCCATCTGGCCGGCGGGCGTCCCACACTACGTTTGCCCAAACGCGGTCTCCACTCTGGAACTCGTTTTCCCTAACGATTGTCGGTTCTGCGAGAGATGTGACCAGCCCATTGCCACTTCAGCTTGCTTAGGCTTCGGGCTATGTCGGTTACTTTGGTTCTCTGACGGATAACCTCGTTTCGGATTTTATCCTTCAGAGAAACTCCAAGCATAGCCCTCTCCATAGCTCGCTGAGCGACTTTAAACTTATGGACCAGTCTTACCGTGAGCTGTGAAGCTGGACATGCGAGACATAGATTTTGGTGCATGTGCAAAAGTACTATCCTATGAGAAAGTGCCATATAGGTAAAAAGGATGATGATGATCTACTCAATTCTACTTCCATGTCTTTTACAAAACTAGTCACTCAGATGCAGAATGGGCTTTCAACAAATATCCTTTCTACCATAGAAAGGCAACAAAGATGTGTTCGGTCAAACCACAGCTGTTAATCAAGAACAAACCAACAAATTATCCAACTCCCTAGGGATCTATACCCACTCCAGCTGCTACGCGATCAGTTCAAAAGGGCCTTCCCGAGCATAAAGTGCAAGTCATTAAGTCAATGTTTAAATGGATGCCTTTATTAGACAGACAATATTATAATGCTCTTTGTAGAGAAATAGGTGCATAATGTTATTGATTTTTGATGATATATAAATTGTGGTTTCATTTAATCCTTATTTTTAACTTAATTTAGTTTGCTTTTATGGTTTTGCTAGTTTTCTTTTTATATACTAAGTTCAATCAGGCTCATACTTTATCTAGCAAGTAACAAGGTTCTCATATAGAACTGCCTATAGTTAAAATATGTATTTTCTTCATTATCGTTGCAACAACTATTTTCAATTTATAAGTTAAATTGATACTGACTGATGATCGGTTTTTCACGCTGTATGGACTTCTGTGTCTGTAAAGTGGCAATCAATTTCAAGTCAGTTCTTATCAGTTTGACTACCTGCTTTGCTGTAATCCTACAACATAAAAATAAAAATAAAATAAAACCAATTCTAGTTTGAAGGATTGGTTTTATTTTATCGCCTTAAAACCACTAAGTTTTAAAGGTTTAAAACCTGTCGTGTTGACGAGCGAAAATTATAACAAAATGTCTTCTAAGTGTTTGATGTCAAGCAAAAGTGATACATCGATAAGCAAATTGCTGTCGACGCTATGGAAAAGAATGTTATAATAAATTTCGCTGGTAAAAATATGTCTAAAAATGTTAATAAAATATTTAGTCATATTTCATACTGATTTGTGAAATTATTTCGTCTTCGCTACAAAATCCCAAAATAAAGTCAAGCGTTGATGTTGAAATGATTTGATTTACCTAATATCGCAAAACATAGATTTAATGTCAAGTCAGGGATATTGATTGATAAGCAAATTAAATGTCAACTTAAATCGACCGTAAATTCAAATCACAACTGTCATTTGTTTTGAACCGTTTGAAATTTTATAACACGGCAAATTTATGTAATGTAACAATCTGCTCAACAACCGAGTTCCCTAGCTATATACAGATTGTGTATGAACGTATAGTTTTTCTCATAAAGTAAGATTTAAAAAAATACTTCGTCTTGGCCGCTCGTACATATGAATTATGATCCATCATTGTATGCTCATACCTTTGCGGGCCTCATTCTTAAACCCGTTGTCCCATATTGACGCCCGGGCAGTATGTGTCTTCATTTTATTTACATTTACTAAGTACAACTTAAAATATAATCCTTAACTTATAAAGAGACACTTATCCCGCGTCCCAAACAAAAAGAACGATCGCACGAGTACGCGAACGTCGCGTTCTTATGATACTTTTTGTTCGGAATACCGGAAGGCGCCCTCTGTTGGCGCGACCAGGCGTTCATGTTTCGCCGTATAAAATGAACACGACGATCACTTTAGTTAAGAAGCGGACATAAAAATAATAATAAAAAAAAACTAAGAGTTTTACTGGCTAAAAGAAAAGGTGATGACATGAGTTGATGAGAGGCAGTAATTTTACATACACATACTGAAGTTTGTATATTACAATTTTATGGTTTGACCGTTGGTAATCACGTTGGTTAGGAGTAGCTATTAAAGATACTTTTACCTGTGTGTGTTTTTATCTGTGTTTCGTTTTATAATTTCTGAAATGAGCGCCGCAAAAGTAAATTAATTCTACCAGTTCCTAGACTAGAGATGTATAGAAATAGCCCAGAATACAAATACACACCAAATACACACATACATCCAAATATATAATAAGTTACCTGAATATATAAGATCCACAAAAACACTTTGCATATTTAAATTTAGGCTTAAGCCATTACTTATAGAAAAAAGTTATTATAATATTAAAGAGTTTATGGAAGATAAGCAGCTAAAATAAAGCACAAATCTATGTAAAAAATAATTTTATTAATGTTACTATATATTTCAAATTACTTTAATAATTATAAGTTAAATATAGTTACAAACAGTTTAAGTATGTCTTGGTAGTAATAATAAATGTTTTGATATTGTTAAATAATAGGCATTGCAATATAATGTTAACTGTTAAGTTAGAACCTAGTTATAAGTTTTAAATATAATAATACTTGCTGCGCCCCAACGGAGTCATGTACTCTTAAGTTTTAGCCTAGCCTATAACTGAGTGTACATTATGCAAAAATAAATAAATAAATAAACATTTTCTTAATAATTTCCTTGTAACACTCAAATAATATCTCAAACATTAGAAGAAACACTTAAACAAAATCACTTTACTTTAGTCGTAGCTATTAAACGTACTTATACCACAATATCTACGTAAATCCCTAGAGGATTACAAATACGAAGTTTGTGTTTACATTATAACACGTTTCAAAGCTGAATATTGTTGATGTTGAAGCAAGTTTCCGCCATATTGAGGTGGTTAACATTAATTTACGATACTTGCATGATCGTTCCTTAACTTAAATGTTTTGTACGTGTTATGTTGATGAAAATACTGTATTGTTAGGATATGCGACAGAATGTTCCACTAAAATATAGTATGTCTATTTCAACTTTGTGATTACTTTATCCAACTAAAACATATTTAACTAGCTTCTATCCCCGACTTCGTTCTCGTGAATTTTTTTGTTCCCCCAACCCACCGCGGTACATCACATAACCTGCCCGTGCTATTACTTCGTTTTCGCTTACATTTCTATACTTCGCCAGGTATAGCATTCCGGTCACCGTGACACAAGCCTACGTCATCACCGCTGTGTTACCAGTAGTGTGTAATAATAACTCCACAATCGCCTTTATTACCTGTGCGAATCCGACAAAACAATGAGGTTTACTAACAATAACGTTGGTATATGTTAAAATTGAATTGTTTCGTTTTATTAGAAAAATGAAACGACAATTTAAATGGTTTATATTTTTTTTTAACAGAATATTGACTGAAAATGTTTCCATAATTCGTGTTTTGTTGCAATAAAGTGGCAACTGGATAGTGACGTAAGCATGTGGCAATTTCGGAATGCCAGACCTTGTTTTTTTAGACCATGCTCCAGACCGTATATCGGCCATGGCAGCCAATCTCAGCGGAGATTAGGCATCGGTGCGGGAGATATTACAGTGCACAAGTGTATGCCCACACACAGGTGTACTCTCTCTTCCGTCACTTTCATAGTCCGATGGGACAGCAATCAGACACGACCGGAGAGAGATCAGGCGCAGGACCAACGACTTAACGTGCTTTCTGAGGCACTGGAATATAACACCGCCAACTACCAAACTCCGGGCTGTTACTAAGAAATTCCTGATAGAAAAACCCAATAACACTATGGGTTGTAACGTGATGTTGAATAGCCTACAACTTTCCTCAAGAATTGGGCTATCAAATGCAACAAAAATATATTTTCGAATCCGACTGGCGTTCAAACAAACAAATAAACTCTTCAGCTTAATATATTATATTATAAGTATACAGTAATAGAGTGAAGTTGCCGATAGATACCCCCGTCACTCGTAAAGCAAGTTACGCCGTTGGTCCTGCGCTTGATCTCTCTCCGGTCGTGTCGAAATGCCGTCCCATCTGACTATGAAAGTGAGAGAGGAGAGAGTGCACCTGTGTCTGCGCACACACTTGAGCACTATAATATCTCCCGCGCCAAAGGCTTTGTTTTCGTTGAGATTTGCCGCTATGGCTGAAATACGGTCTGGAGGACTATGCTATTAGATTAGTGTATTGGTAACGAAACGGTATCGCCATGGTATATTATTGGCATCATCATCGTTGTCACTCTGTGACGTCAGTTGCTGGACTCGGAAGCTTTTTCGTAAATTTTTGGATACTTAGTGACTGTGCAAGATGTTTCACTAGATTATAATTCTCCTCTATCTATTTGGGGTCGTTTTACGTTAGACTTCCAGACAAACCCTCAATGGTTTTAGGAAATTTACCAACTTTTTGAAGTGAAAACTTCTTTAGGCGCGTTGAGCACTTTTTGGGTGAACAAAAATCATGGAACTCGCGTCATCGTCACGGAACGCTTTCCATGAGCTTTAGGTATACTGTGTATATGAGTGTACTTTTTGAGTGAACAAAAAGCGTGAAACTCGCGTCATCGTCACCGCACGCTTCCCATGAGCGGGCTTACAAGTTACTTAGTTTTTACTTCTTTCGGCAGTCCCCAAAGACTGCCCCGATTTTTCTTTTTTGTTAATCTCTTTTATACCACTGCTGGGCAAACTCAAAACCATTAACAGGCACTTTTGAATTGTCAAGGAGTCGGTCAGTCAGACAAGTCATGTTTATCGCAAATAAACGTATTTTCTTTCTTTCTTCTAAATGTAAAGCTAATTGCCCTTTCCAAAGAGTAGTAGGTACCTATGGAGAAGAACGAGCAAGAAACTCCATGGATATTCTCAATTATATTATTACAAAAATAACATCATTAATGTTGAACTTATAGTTTATAAGTGAGCATGATGTAAAAAAAAAAGTACACTTTAAAAGCGGCCAGAGTACAGCACATACAAAAAAAAACATCAAAAAAAATATTAAATAAGCCGTGGCAGCTCAAAGATACCAGTCCCAACACCAACAGACGGCGCCCGTTCACGAACATGACGCATGGATCAACACCATTCAGCTCAACCATTTTCAAAAGTCTTCCCCATACTTTTCTAGTATTCTTTATGTTGCGCCTTTTGCGGCCAATCGGTCAGGAAGGAGTCCAAATTGACACACCAGCGTTTCTTAGGTCTCCCTCGGTGTGACGATCCTGGCCCATATGTTTTAATGCATCCTTTAAGTATAGATATACAATATTATTTTTATTGTTCAATATTAAAAAAAAAACTGTTTAAAATGTTGGTTTATAAAATAAATACTGGATCAGACGATGTATACATACATATCCTGTATCTATCAATTTATATGACACAATTAGTTTAAAGGCAATAATTAAGTCCCTATATTATGCTGAATTGAGACAATGAGTAATCCTTTCACGAAACTCTTCCAGTTTAGTTGAACATACGAATTTCTCTGTCGTCAAATGACAAACAAATTTAGCATAAACTTTCCTTCAAAGAAAGTAAAATAAGAAAAAACATTAATACTACTTCAAAAATACCTTACCGTATTAATTTCCTTTTCGTAACGCGAAAATCGAGTACCATTAAATTAAATTTCTATATGGTACTCCATCAAAATAGGTGCACCCTCCTCATTCACACTTGGCTACTCTCGAACATAATAAATCATGACCTTTTTACCCCACTCCGATTGGCGTGACAAGCTGATTTAGCTCTTATGACAAGGGGATAAGGTATGATAATTTTACCTGACGTCAAGCCCTATAACAGATGTCATGGGGCAAAATTAGCGCGATTCGGGGTTAAGCTTTTTTAAGGGGAACCGCACTTTGGGTCTTTGTCCACAACGAGTATTTTTAGTTCAAAAGGAAGGTTATTACTGTAATGGATTAAGTTCAGGATAAAGAAGTTTAATCATCTGTAATAGTATTTATGGGGATAAATGGACTAAAATTATTTCCTCCTTACTGAACACCTGAGAAAGGACTTCACTGTCAATCAAGGTTATTTAACAAGTGGGCTTATCTAATTGAAAATTAGTTTTGAAAGTTCAGTACTTAATATGTTTTTAAATTAAGAAACACTAGCTTTGTTTAGTTTAGGTAGAATTCGAATTGACTTATAATGATATAGAGTATAGAGGTATGAGGAATAGGGTGTAGTTTACTCATACTCTATAGAAAAGGGAGGATCCTCCGACCAGACGGGTGTTGTGTCTGGTGGGCAACTGCCCGACAGTTGATGTCGGGACGTTGTATATATGCTAGTCGCGCGGTAGACTCTGCTTGTGCGATGCAGGATTTCCGTGACGTTAGTATGAAGTGTAGCTCTCATGTGGCGATATTGATACCGCTACAATGATATTAGGAGCACTAATTGCTTTAGTAATATCTATTTTAATTTTCATTATTATTCCCTTAACTTTTAACAAAAAAATCCAAGGTATTCAATTTTAAACTATTATTCAAATAATATTTTGATAAATAGGAACAATTATATTATATTTGAAATTTGAAGACTGTCGCTGTTACTCACCATTTATGTACTTACACTCTCATTGAAACAGGAAATGAGATTAATATTTTTTTAATATAATTATGACCGAGAAGTTACGTCTCTCTCGTTATCATCAGCCATATTGTAACTACTGTGGGGGCATACTATGGGAAATGTTGGTTATTGCACAATAGAGAAACCGTTTGTAATTAAAATAAAATTATAATTTACGAACAAAATTAGTCACACTACTGAATCACACTGATGATACACGACACAATTATACAGAACGCGCAACAGTTTCTAAACTTGTTCACTGCTTGACCGCCACCGACCAACTCTGCTTTAATTCTGGTCAAGCGGTAGGTTGTAGACTGTCGAGCGCCGCCTGTTGGCGCTAGCGTCCCGATTAGTCAAAGTCAAACAATTTATTTAACGTTCTTTCGACGTATACATTTATAAAAAAAACCGGCAAAGTGCTAGTCAGATTCGCAAACGAAAGGTTCCGCACCACCGTACAGCATTTAACTCTACATTTTTTTTTAAACACTTTTCTTGTAAAAAGTTATAAATTAAAGGACCCTCTTTAATTTCAAACTCTTCATCTACCTATAAGTAGGTGAATATTTTTTTACCACGGGTTTTAATATCTCATTGTCTAGTTGAGATCCATTGAAGTTGTTGAACCCGTCATTGTACAGAGCATTGACAGGTTGAACATCTCCAATATGACGAGGATACCACTCAGGTATGTGTTAAGATGTTAACGTAATAATGTCATCGTGTTTAATCCTTAGCAAATTGTAAAGGAATTCATCAAAATTGATGAAGGAGGATTAAGGTACGTACTGAATTGAAATGTGATTATGAGTTCCTATTAAGTACATTCGATGAAATGCAATTACGATACTCATTTTCTAACCGACTTCAAAAAGGAGGAGTTTCTCAATTCGTCTGTATGTTTTTTTTGTGTTTTTAATAGTTAAGTTATACCTCAGGGATGGTCCCATATAAATTGTGTTAACTTTTCTTAGGTAGTTTTTCAATTAGCTTCAATAATACGTATATTTTCCAATTAGTGTGTATTGATGATGTTATAATAACATTCTATCACTGTTATTTACATACCAAATAGTGGTATACGACGAATTTGTGTGGGGTAGGCACCACAATTAAAAATTGAAAAATAGAATGTGTATTTTTTCCATATATACCTTACACTGAAACATAGAAACATAATTACAATTGAAACACTAGGGCCATGGGGTCCCAGTGCCCACTTGGTTTTTCGAGATATCACCAAGTGGTTGGGCGACTCTTCACGTGACCAGAGGGCTTGCCTATTTTTAGGCCAAGAATCAGCATCGCCATACAACGTGGTAACACTGCTAGCCTTTTGGGCACTTTTCCTGTTGACAGCGATGCGGACGAATTTTTTGATGCCTTATGACTCTTTTCTCCCCTTTTTATATTCATGTACATATTATTATAATTACTTTTTTAAGTCTGTTACCTAACTAGCAAGAAAATATTTGGAATTGTGATATAATATTTACATAACTAACCAGTTATGTAAATATTATATCACAATTCCATATATATTTCTTGACGCCACTTCATTTTAATAATTTCCGCATCCTCTATCAGCTTCTGTTAATCTTATTTCCGTTGACGTTACAGTAACTTTGTCACTCCTCCAAAAAGTATTTTCGTCCGTAATTTACTGTACCTCTATATAAAAATAACGACCCACTTCGCCCAGTCGAAGTCTGACAGATGAAGGTCCGACATTTTCGCCAGACACTTCAGTTCGGTCCCTTGATACCCAAAGACGGGCGAAAAGTATTATAACTCCTCAAGGTGTAATTTGCAGTTGATTTGTTTTTGAATGAGATATAGCTTCCGTTCTGTATTTTGTATAACTGTAATTTGTTTTTGTGTTATCTTCTTTGTGAAAACATCAATAAAGATGTTGATTTTTGAAGGTTTTTTTCCATCAAGCAGCGATCTTTCTGGCATTTAAATAATTTAGTTAGGTTAAAGTCAACCTTAATTACTATTGTTTTTAATTTCATCTATGTAATTTATTATCTTCATTATTTTATTAAGTTCTTTATTCACAATTTTATCTGTTAGAATTTAAAATAGATTATAATTTTAAATGTATGTGTGTAAAACTACAGACAAGAATTATGTCTGAAATATATTTTTATTTTTATAATTGATATTATCTGCAATAACATTAAGTGCATTGACAAAAGGCCTACCAGAATTACCTACCAGTTTTAGATTATCTGTTTATAACATACTAAATTAAATGCAATAAGATCCATAACCACCATCGCTTTGAGGGATACAGGCATTGTGTTATGTTATGTTAAATTCAATAAGATTTAAATAATGTACACACGGCTACATATCAAGCTATACTTTTCCAGTATAAACTGACCTCTCATTGTACGGAAATCCTACAATGCGAGATCAGATTATACTGGAAATGTCTAGCTTGATATTTAGCCGTGTGTACCATTTCAACACGTAAGTTGCAATGTCGTCTTCTCAAATATACTTTCCATAAATATCAAATATCAGAAAATTCTAAGCGAAAAAGAATTAAACTCCTCGACATTTTGTAATTTCCTCCGATTGTTTACTTCTTCAATAAAAATGCTTAATGAAGATCGTTGCCTAGGGAAAAGTAATATCTTTGTTAGATTAAAATCGAAGATTAATTTCGGGTCTCGCTTCAGATTAAGAGATATTCGCCGTATTTTTATTCTTACTTTTAGCGAAAACTCGGGATTAAATTTTTTATGGGTATACATTATACTTATTGGAGTTGGTATTATATTGCATTGTTATGTTTCCGTGGGGAAAATAATGATAGATTTACTTTATAATATTCTAGTAGGTACACTTTCTTAAAGGGAAATATTTAACTGATTTTTTTTAAATAATTGACAATCTTTTTAACTTTCTGGCCTTTTCTCACAGTTAGTCGCAACTGCTTGGCTATTAAGTATTTTTAGGAACTTAAAATAGGCATTATTTGAAGTTTACACTACGAAGCGCAATCATTATATTAGGGTGTTCAATAATCTGGGCCTGGACGACTGTGTGACGGAGGCTGAGGTAGTCGCCGCCGTCGTCAGGACTGGGGGGTGCTCTGCCGAGCAGGTGAGGGCGGGCACCATTCGTCCTGACCACACGGGGATGCGAGCCGTGACGGTGAGCTGCCCCGTGACGGCGGCCCGGAAAGTTGCCGGGGAGGGCCGAAGGCTCCTGGTGGGCTGGGTTTCCGCGCAGGTGAAACTGCTGGAACCCAGACCTCTGAGGTGCTTCCGCTGCCAGGTGGGCAACCACGTGGGAGTGCAATGCACCTCGGAGGTGGACCGCAGCGATCACTGTTTCCGCTGCGGTCAGCCCGGGCACAAGGCCGGCTCGTGCAATGCCACGCCACACTGCTTTTTATGTGCGGCAGCTGGCAAGCCGGCCGATCACCGGGCTGGGAGTAAGGCCTGCGCCCCACCCGCCAAAGCCAGGGGCAGGGGTAAGCCCTCCGCAACCGCCGTCACTGCCGCACCCGCCGCCACTGCCATCGCCGCTGCTGCCTCCACAGTCGTCACCGCCGCTGAAACCGCGGCAGGGCCCTCACAAGGGCCTCGGGAGGGGGCTGAAATGGAGTGCCACTAATGGCCCCATTACGCCTCCTCCAGGCGAACATCAACCACTGCGTCGCCGCTCAGGATCTGTTGCTCCAGAGCATGGCGCAGTGGTCGATTAATATCGCCGTGGTCGCTGAGCCGTACTTTGTCCCGCCCAGGGATGACTGGGTGGAGGACCTGAGCGGCTCAGTGACCCTAATTTCGTCGGCCGCCGCCGGTACCCCGTCGCTCGAGGCAGTTAAGAGGGGACGGGGTTGCGTGGCAGCACGGTTCGGGGAGATTGTTGTCGTAGGGGTGTACTTCTCCCCGAACCGAACTCTCGCCGAGTTCCACAACTCCCTTGCGGAGTTGAGAGTCGTCGTCGTCGGGTACCATTCCCTCCCCGTGCTCGTGCTCGGGGACTTCAATGCCAAGAACACGGCTTGGGGTTCCCGGTATACTGACGCGCGGGGTAGGATGGTGGAGGACTGGGCTCTGGAGACAGGCCTAGTCGTCCTAAACCGGGGTTCTGTCCCCACATGTGTGCGGATGCGGGGTGAGTCAGTGGTGGACATTTCGTTCGCCAGCCCCGCTCTGTCGCCGCGTGTCATTGACTGGCGCGTCATGGAGGGGGTGGAGACGTATTCCGACCACCGGTACATCCGGTTTGACGTCTCCGCCCAGACCTCGAGCGCGCTGGTCCGACAGGCCCCGAGTGGTCCACGGTGGGCGCTGAAGCGGCTGGACCGGGAGCTCCTCCTGGAAGCCTCGATCGTGCAGGCCTGGGTGTCATCACCGGACAGGCCTGCTGATATTAACGACGAGGCGGAGTGGTTCCGGGAGGCCATGTCCGAAGTATGTGACGTGGCAATGCCCCGGGTCCAGCCTGGACGCGCCTCGCGCCAGGTGTACTGGTGGTCGCCGGAGCTAACGTCTCTGCGCGAGGCGTGCGTTGCTGCGCGACGCCTGTACACCAGGCACCGCAGGCTCCGTGTCCGTCCTCCGGATACGGAAGCCATTCAGGCGGAGCTGTACGAGGGTTACAGAGCGGCGAAGACCGCCCTCCGAGCGGAGATACTGCGGGCCAGGGGACTGGCCCGTGAGGAGTCGCTGGGGACTCTGAACAGGGACCCTTGGGGACGCCCATACAAAATGGTGCGGGAGAAACTCCGCCCATGGGCTCCCCCACTAACGCAGAGTCTCCGGCCTCAGCTCGTGGAGGGCGTGGTGAGCGCTCTGTTCCCTTCGCGAGGGGAGCACACTCCCCCGCCCATGGCTCCGCCTCCTGCGGTGCCCACTGTGGACCACATAACCGACGACGACGACGATTCTCCTGAGGTGACCGAGGTAGAGTTGAGAGTGGCGGTACGTAGGCTGAGTGCCAAAAATACCGCCCCAGGACCCGACGGCCTACCTGGAAAAGCCTGGGTCCTGGCCTTGGAGGCTCTCGGGCCTCGACTTCGAGGGCTCCTAAGCGCATGCTTGGAAGGGGGCCAGTTCCCACTTCGTTGGAAGACGGGGAAACTGGTCCTCATTAAGAAGACGGGGCGCCCTGCGGACTCTCCGTCCGCTTACCGGCCCATTGTGCTGCTCGACGAGGTGGGCAAGCTCTTTGAAAGAGTCATTGCAGACCGCCTCGTCGGGCGGCTAGTGCGGGTGGGGCCGGATTTGGCGGAGAGCCAGTTTGGTTTCCGCAGGGGGCGCTCTACGGTGGACGCCATCATGCGCGTGCGAGCCCTCACGACGGGGGATGCTGTGGCCCGGGGTGGGGTCGTCTTGGCGGTGTCTCTAGACATCGCCAATGCCTTCAATACCCTGCCCTGGAGTTGCATCAGGGAGGCACTCCGGTATCACCGGATGCCGACCTACCTCTGTCGCATAGTCGAGGCCTATCTGACGGACAGGGCCGTCATCTACCCCGGTCACCAGGGAGAATGGAACCGGCGAGAGATGTCGTGCGGTGTC
Organism: Griposia aprilina; assembly: GCA_916610205.1. NCBI lineage: Eukaryota > Metazoa > Arthropoda > Insecta > Lepidoptera > Noctuidae > Griposia > Griposia aprilina. Next base: position 6,724,382 of record OU744305.1, on the reverse strand, counting down.
CCACAGGGATCAGTCTTGGGGCCGTATCTGTGGGACATCGGGTACGACTGGGTGCTGCGCGCCGACCTCCCTAGCGGCGTCAGCGTCGTTTGTTACGCTGACGACACGCTAGTCCTGGCACAGGGGAGGTCGCACCAGGCGGCGGCCGAATTAATGACACGCGGGGTTGCGACAGTCATTGAGAGGATCCGGCAATTGGGACTCGAGGTGGCCCTGCACAAGTCCGAGGCCATGTCTTTTCATGGTCCTCGGAACGCGCCACTCTCGGGTTCCCAAATAATGGCGGGAGGGGTTCACATCGGCGTCGAGTCGACGATGAAGTACCTGGGACTCGTCCTCGACAGCCGGTGGAACTTCGTCGAGCATTTCCGACGTTTGGCTCCCAGACTGGACCGGGCTGGGGCTGCCTTGAAGCGGCTCCTGCCCAATCTAGGGGGTCCAAACGCCTCCTGCCGGAGGCTCTACGCGGGGGTCGTGCGGTCCATGGCCCTTTACGGGGCACCGGTGTGGGCGCGTTCATTGAGGCTCCGACCAGCACGCCGTTTGAACGCGTCCCAAAGGGTCATGGCCATCCGGCTGGTCCGGGGATACCGCACGGTCTCCTGCGAGGCGGCGAGCCTCCTTGCCGGATTGCCGCCATGGGATTTGGAGGCAAAAGTCCTCGCGCACATTTGGGAGTCGCGCGAGGAGGCGAAACGCCGGGGCGTTACTCCGCTGCCGCGAGAAATCGCGGCACAGCGGACAGAGCTCCGGCGGGATCTCATGGCGGCATGGAGAGTGCGACTGTCGCAACCCAGCGCTGGGCACGCCACAATTGCGGCGGTAAGTCCCCTCTTTGAGGAGTGGCTTGAGAGGCGCCACGGCGTCCTCACCTTCCGCCTGACGCAGGTCCTCACCGGACATGGCTGTTTCGGGAGGTTCCTGTTTCGGATAAGGCGGGAGGAAACGCCCGGGTGTTGGCATTGTGTGGATCGACCGGAGGACACGGTGGAGCATACGGTGGAGGTCTGCCCGGCTTGGGCGGAGCACCGCCGTGTCCTCGTGGCGGCGATCGGCGGCGGCGATCTCTCGCGTCCGGCCCTGGTTCGGGCCATAGTACGGAGCGAGAGAGAATGGGAAGCAGTCACCTCCTTCTGCGAAGCAGTAATGCTCGCGAAGGAGGAGGCGGAGCGCGTGAGGGAGAGGCAATCATTGCGCCCTCACGCCCCTAGTCGCCGCAGGAGGAGACACCCTGGGCGTCGGGAGTCCATAGCCGACTCCCGGCCACCGTAGGCGCGGGCCTGCGGACGGCGAGCAATGGGCAGCTCGCCGTCCGGTAAGGACCAGGCCCGGGTCGACGGCGCGTTGTGTTCCACGCGCGCCTCAAAGAGTTGTCAGCATAATTGACGGGGTCCGATAGGGCCGATGCCTGCCGGGGTCGCGGATTGTTCGAAAGAGTTACCGTGGCCCTGGCGCACAGGCAACTGAAGGAACACGGGTGGGTTTTAGTCAGTAAGAGTCTGACACGCCCTTCCGCTCCGCCCAGAGCGGGAGAGGTCATTTGATGATTTCCCATCCAAAAAAAAAAAAAAAAAAAAAAAAAAAGGGTGTTCAATAATATTTTTAGGGGCGCAGAATGGGAATTATTGGAAGTTCGATTAAATACCTACATGCCTTTCCTAAACAACTAAAAAACTTGTCTGTTATGAATATGCTGAAATGATAAACATTTTTGTTAAAAATCCGCCTTCTGAAACATCATAATTTAAACCCAATACAATACTTATTGAGTTATCGTTATCTGAACTACAAAAAAGTTTTTCAAGACCATGAATAAAAATCTTGTTAAAACATAAATAAATCCGAAAACACGTTCGTCTTAAAAAAAAAGCACTCTTTGAGAATAATTGGAAACGATTTGTCCTCAAAAAGTTCAGGGAAGTCTTTAATGGGTTTCATTTTGACAGTTCAACAACATTCATTGCGTTATTTACGTTGTTGAGCGTACAATTTTTTCGAACATATGATGCAATGGATTAATGCTCGCGAAGCAGGAGGTGGAGCACGACGGTGAGGGAGAGGCAATCGTTGCGCCTTCACGCCCCTAGTCGCTGCAGGAGGAGACACCCTGGTCGTCGGGAATCGATAGCCGACTCCCGGCTTCCGCAGACGTGGGCTTGCGGACGGTGAGCAATGGGCAGCTCGCCGTCCGGTAAGGACCAGGCTCGGGTTGATGGCGCGTTGTGTTCTACGCGCGCCTAAAAGAGATGTCAGCATAGTTGACGGGGTCCGATAGGGCCAATTCCTGCGGATTGTTCGAAAGAGTTACCGCGGCCCTGGCGCACAGGCAATGAAGGGACACGGGTAGGTTTTAGTCAGTAAGAGTCTGACACGCCCTTCCGCTCCGCCCAGAGCGGGAGAGGTCATTTGATGATATCCCACCAGAAAAAAAAGGACTTCATGCTCAGAAGTAGCGCTAGTCAACACCGGATAACTATTAAAAAAACAAAACTTTTCTTAACATTTTTCCTTCCATAATAAGAAAAACGGTACCTTTTTTACTGTAACACCATATTGGTAATCTTGTTATACGCATATGGTGCTCATTTGAAATTCTTACTGTGTAATATCCCGTAGGGGCATACCGTGTTTGGCATTAGAATAAAAATAGCGGCAAATAGAGTATCAAAAAGAGTATCAAAACATATTATTTATATCCTATTATTATATAAAGGTGGTAATTCGTTTATTTTACGGTTTGTTTTGGGTTGCGGATTGCGGTTTTTGGGTCGTAGCTAAATAATAACAACCGCAGGGGCGATCTTCAAGGTTAAGCAACGCCTGCCGGGGTTGGTCTATGGATGGGTGACCATGCTTTATATACTGAGACCTCTCCGTGCCTCGGAAAGCACGTAAAACCGTTGGTCCCGGCTGTCATTATCTTTGACAGTCGTTACGGGTCGTCAGAAGCCCGAAAGTCTGACGACTTACCAAGGGGTATCATGTTACCCAGTAACTGGGTTATAGAGGTCAGATAGGCAGTCGCTCCATGTTAAATACTGCTGCATCCGGTTAGACTGGAAGCCGACCCCAATATAGTGGTAAAAATGCTAGGCAAATTGATAAACTCAACTCCAACTCAAAGCATTTATTTGAAATAAACCAATTACAGGCACTTTTGAATTGTCATGGGGTCAGCCAGTCAGAAAGATGAAGCTAGTTACTCATTCCAAAGCGTAGAAGGTACCTATGGAGAAGAACGGGCAACAAACTCCACAGACACTCTTTTGAAACAAAATATTGTAAAAAAAAAATGTTACATCATTCATGTTGAAATTATACATAATCAGTTGTTTGTTGAAATTATACATAACATAATCAGTCTACAATATTCCAACTGCTGGGACACAGGCTTCTTCTATGTGAGAGGGAGAATTTATTGTTTAATGAACTAAAACACCAACATCTTTTGAATGCATTGTTTTAGCTGAAGATACAATATTATTATGTACTCTATTTGTTTTATTTTTTAACTTAGATTCCTTTTTCCTCGTCTCTCCTTGAGACGAGCAGGGGGCCTACTCTGTAAGTCCGTCAACAAAGATACGGGTCCGTCCGAAGGTCGTTCGGTACTTCAGAATGAACCCTACTTTTGATTAATTAACTTTTTGGACGGACAAAAACACATCGGGAGTAAGGACAACTATCAAGTGGTGTTGTCATTCATTCTTAGTTCGGGCCTCGAAGTAATCTTATATTCGTAAGTGATACGCAGTAGCAAACACCCGTAACTTCAGCCGAAACTACGTACTTCTTACTTAGACAGTAGATCCCCAAGCACGAGCCACGGCTATACAAATGTATTAGCTCAAAGAGATGTTTAATCAATGGCCAGGTATATGTACACTACCTCAAGATAAAGAGAAAATTCCGTTAAATTTGGGAAAATTACAGATAATTCAATTTAAATGTATGTATACTGTTGTGGTAATTGATAATTATCAATTATTTTTATCGACTTTCAACATGACGTCTCACCGATTTATTTAGTCTGTGCTTAAAAACAATGACAGCAAACCATAGATCAACCATTGATCACAGAAAGAGAACTGTCAGCTGTCACAACAGTGTCAATAAACATTTCAAACGTCATTAATCAATCAAAATGACAGCTTACCGCCATGACGGGTTTTTGTTGTGTGTTGCAATTTCAAGTGTAATTTCTTGTGGTTTACTAGCAAACATAGCTATTTAAAGTAACTGGACAGTTGAGAATCGTTTTAAATGTTATCCCTATTTTTCAGTATAGTATCCAGTCCACCTGAACCTGGCCCAGGCTCCATACATTTTGGTACATCTCTTTTGGTGTAAAAAGATTAGCCAAACAGCTAGCGCGGCTGATTGCACACGAAACACCGGCCTTACACTAATCTAATGCTGGTACCTCTTTCATTGCACATACCTTCCTTGAAATCAGAGGAGTTTAACTCCGTACACTGCCATTTCCTAATCAGTATCAATATTATAAGGTTTACAGCTACGACTTGATGACTCATAAAGTTTATCCACCAGTAACAATGTTATCTTTATTTCTTGGGTACCCGTTAAGGAAAAATCATTGTTTCTTGGGGATATTTTATGGAGGGATTCAGAAGGACGTGTAAAAGTGTTTGTTTAACGTACTTAGGGCCCGCTGTTTGATACATAGTTAAAAATTACCAATAGTCAATTTAACAATTAGTCACTTGACAATAGTTAAAGTTTAACTACTCTGTCTACGCATGGTTAACTTTCATAGCAAATTGACAATTTTTTAACTATAGTTAGCTTAACCATTTGTCAAACAACATACTTATGTCATTTTAACAGATTGTTAGTTTAACTAACGCATTTTAACTATTAGTATGTTTGACTACTGATCAAAACGCGGGCCCTTAGAGAAATAAATATCATTTACCAGGGATTGAATTAACTTGAATTTTGTTTCTAATATTCGATTAATATCAGAAATTTGAACTGCATGACGACTCTATTTTCTGAAAGAGTAGGTAAGCAGAGGTGTTTACTATTAGTAGTAGGTACTTGAAATAAATTGGGAGCGCGAAAAATTACCATTAGCTGGGCACAAGACACTGGGATGCTACTGATATTTTAGGATAGAAAATTCAAATAACAATTTGCCTCAAGGCTTCCGCAGACAGGCACGACGCGACAGCGCCACGCGACAGCGCCACGCGACAGCACCACGCGACTCTTGTAGAACAATTTCCATATAAATTGTTAAACTGGAGTCACGTCGTGCTCGTCGTCGTCGTGTGGGAGTCTTCACCCGGGGATCGAAAGCAACAACACTACGCTCAGTCGCGCTTACGACCACAAGACCAAAGAGATAGTCATGTATATAGATTTCTAGAATAAGCAGGCTGTAATCAAAATTTAGTAGAACCGACAATTTCCTCGAAACACAGGTCTCTCGTAATTTCGGTACAGAACGCAGACATTAGCTTAGTGACGCATACAAACCACAATACGATTAGCTATTAATAATTATAATACGCCTCGGAATGCCAGAGATTAGTAGCATTGTACGTCTGTCATCCACATTGATTGTTTGATGACGTATAACAATGACGTTTAGACGCCCAGTGAGTTTACGGTTGAGTACGGTGTTTAGATTTAATGGACGTAGACTTGAATGTACAGGGTGACTTTGAACTCCTTGCAAAATTTCAGGGGATAAAAATACTCATGTGTTTATAAATATTATATACCTACTTATACTTGAAGTTGGTGGTGAAAGTGGGAGCTCGTGGCCAAGTAATAGCTTACATCCCACGAAAGAAGTCCCGCGGCGAAAAGTGGAACTAATTTATTATTATATAGTTAGCAACATTCCTACAACAAACCCTCATACCTCGCACACCTTTCTCTATTTAAGATTGTGCATTTTATTAACCAGTCCCTGTAATATGATGCTGAAATAAATACATAAATAAAGATTTTTGTTACCGTCGCATGCCTATGGCGCTGGGCGCGCGGCGCCCGCGCCGCGTCTGCGGGACTTCTTTTGTTGGACGGACTCTAACAGCCGTACGGATCGATCGATCAGCTTAAGCTACGCTTGCTGAAGTCAGTATATGGATGGATGGCCATCCTTATATGCCTATATATGTACAGGTATATAAAGATAATAATTATCATTCAAAAAACAAGTAATTCAACCGACTGTCTTAGTTTCGGTCATCGGTGATCATAACTGAAGCTCAACTTCGTTATCCTAATGACGCGGGTGACTAATTTAATTTGTTAATCAATATACAATGTCTTGGACACCCGGCCAGACTTACGTAAAGTGAGGGCAATTAATTGTTTATCAAATTGACTACCAACAATTGTCGGTATATTTAAATCATGACTGTCAATTTGTGACAGTTGTATGAAGTAGCTATAACACAGCAAATGCATGTAGAGTTAATTTAATAAACAATAATTTCCCTAACTTTACATGAGTATTTTCATGAGAACATACTCGTAAATCTATGATTCCTATCGAAAATGATAAATGATAAATGATTTTATTTCTGTAAATAGGTTTGTACAAACACTTTTACACGTCAATCATATTTTAAAACTAGATGAGGTCGGCGTTTCCTATCTGACTACTCTGAGAAGAAAGGCCGAAACAAACTCAGAGGTCACAGTCTCTTTTAAAGTCCAGACATAATCTTGGTCAGATCATGTGAAGACCATGTAGATTTGTCTGAAATGGTCTTTTGACGAAAAACCACACAGATTGAGTGGACCTGTCCAGTCAGTGCACGCATTTGTCAGTAATCGTGCAGCTCAACTCAGAACTTAAGGAGCTCAACGATTCAACGAACAATACCAAAGAAAGGACATTTGGGTAGGCCACAAAAATTACTCAAACTGCCAGACTAAGATTAAAACTACCTGAAAGGAAAAAAAAAAGCAACAATGACCCACATAAATGATAAATGATAAATGATAAATGATAAATGATTTTATTTCTGTAAGTAGGTTTGTACAAACACTTTTACACGTCAATCATATTTTTAAACTAGATGAGGTCGGCGTTTCCTATCTGACTACTCTGAGAAGAAAGGCCGAAACAAACTCAGAGGTCACAGTCTCTTTTAAAGTCCAGACATAATCTTGCTCAAATCATGTGAAGACCATGTAGATTGGTATCTGAAATGGTCTTTGGAGGAAAGAACCACACAGATTGAGTGGACCTGTCCAATCAGTGCACGCATTTGTCAGTAATCGTGCAGCTCAACTCAGGAAGTCAGAACTTAAGGATCTCAACGATTCGACGAAAAATACCAAAGAAAGGACATTTGGGTAGGCCACATAAATTACTCAATCTGCCAGATCATGATTAAAATTAACTGCGAAAAAAAAGCAATGACCCACCTAATCCTCACATTAACAATAATTAAAACAACATAATACTTTACAAGTAAATACTCATGTCATTGTGTATATAAAATTCAACAATGTCAATGTGTATATAAAAAATCGGACATAATGTTTGAGAACCATGTAGATTGGTGTCTGAAATGGTCTTTTGAGGAAAGAACCACACAGATTAAGTGGACCTGTCCAGTCAGTGCACGCATTTGTCAGTAACCGTGCAGCTCAACTCAGAACTTAAGGAGCTCAACGATTCGACGAACAATACCAAAGAAAGGACATTTGGGTAGGCCGCATAAACTACTTAAACTGCCAGATCAAGAATATAACTGAAACAATGACCCACATAGTCCTCATATTCTCATTAATGAAAATAATATAATACTTTTTACAGTAAATATTCATGTCTAAAATAGCTAGCAAATTAAAATCAACATTCACCGTGTAAATTTATTGGAGCAGCTCAATCCCAAGCCTTTTTGTCCTCAATATAGTCTTTCACAGTATAATATGCTTTCTGGCATAGTTACCGTTTTATAAAAGATTTGATTTGATATTATTATTGTTGACATAGTCTTCACATTCACAATATTAAAATGAATATCATGTATTTCATCTAGCCTGCATGCTACTCACATTCACAGACAGGTTTCTCTTTAAATGTCATCAAAAAATCATAATATGTTATGTCATGTAATTCAATAAAAATGACATTATTAATTCTAAAACACTTATTGACAGTATAAAATGGAGTGTTGCTTGGGGTTGCTTGGGGAAATAAAAAAAGCCTTTGAAAAAATTGTAAAATTCTTTCTGCTTTACAACCTATGTTGTTACTGTTTGTAGACAAATAAAAAAAATTGTTCCGTACCAAAATTGAATTAATTCACAGAAAGCCAATCGCGTAGCTCTTTGGTCCAACCTTTTTTCAGGTTACTTTTTAGTCTAACGAGATGCGACGGAATAGTATGATTCACAGAGTGAGTAGCTTCTGACCTCCTCGACCTAATTACATGGCAGCACAGAACATTCTGTGGTTAGACCGCTCTGCACACTCTTTGGGTTTTTATTACCCGTTTTATGTTAAATCTGGAGCTTTGGTTAAACTTGCTATCCTAGACAAAATAGAAAGTCTTGATGTCTAAAGGAGTCTCCCGTTCATGGAAAAACCCGCGGGATCATCAAACGATTCGCTTTTGTTTCTTGGCAAAGAGTTCAAACAATGAATCAATAATTTATTTTGTTAAACATAGGTATGGTTACAGGTAGTATATTGTCTAAATTATGTGCACTATGTTTTGCCAATATATGGCGTACAAAATTAACATTAACAAGCAGATAGATGCCAATAGATTATACGAGTACTATGTAAAAAAACAATTTAAAATATGTCAGTTAGTTAAACAGGTCATTACAATCATTTTTTATTTTTTATTTTAGTTCATTCATTTGTTTAAGTCTTCAATATGGATGTTCTTGTGATTGTCGATGAAACTTCGCAATAAAGCTATATCATTAGGTATGCTTGATATTTACCGCGAGTAAGGTCTTATGTGCAGGCACGAGCATAAATATATTACTAGGGACAGCTCGGCCATAATATCTGATTTCATTAATCATCCATTAACATCTGTCGTTAAGATGATGGCAAATATAAAATATCGTCGCTCTCATGACTAAAAGTCCTATCTAATTTTTTTGCTGATTTGAGTTAGGAAAACTAAATTTTTCTATTCGTGATTCTTTACATTTTTCACTAACTGTCGTTTCTATAAGTTATTTGGATCTCAAAATATAACCATTTTGAATTGCCGATAGATTATCATTTTATGTTAGTTAGAAATGTAAACGCAAAACGCTTGTTCTGAACAATTGGCAATACGGAGATAGGACCGATAGTCATGCAAGCGACGACATGTGATCAATTGTTGAAGACATATACAAGTGGCAGCACAAATATGTGACATCTAAGGAACACCAAAAGTATCGGACGACACAAACGACGCCTAAATATACTGGATGCTGCATCGGCTTCAAAAAGATGTGTCACCTCTTAGAATGTTACTTGTTGACAGGCCTACACTGACCTCCCATACCTATTACCACTGTAATTCGAAAACATTGTAAAAGCGAGTTACTTTTAAAAGAGTTACCGTGGAAATTCTTGCCGGCTCTTCTTCTTAAGAAACGACCAATTGGAACCGTGCACCTAACTTCCGACGTTTCATAAGTCCCCCCATGTAGGTTTATGTGAAATAAAATATTTCGATTTCGATTGAATGCAATAATATCGGGCATGTCTTGCGTTACAAATATATGCCTACTCAGTTAAATTCAGAAGTATGTGATACGTTCATCGTTATCGCAATCAGACATCAGTACATACGACCTCTTGTACACAATTCCTATACTTAACCGTTAACAGAACGAGATGCTTAAACATTTCAGACACCAATCTACATGGTCTTCACTTGATCTGACCAAGATTATGTCTGGACTTTAAAAGAGACTGTGACCTCTGTGTTTGTTTCCTGTGCGTTTCTTCTCAGAGTAGTCAGATAGGAAACATTGACCTCATCTGGTTTAAAAAATATGATTGACGTGTAAAAGTGTATGTACAACCCGACTTACAGAAATAAAATCATTTATCATTTAGCAACAGACGCGTGCTACGATCTTTATACATATACAGGGTAGCAGAGAAATCGATGCGCAACCTGCAACCATGAATTCAGCACAATAAGATTCTAGACATAGCATCAAAATTTCTCGTCGTCATTAAAAAAAACTCAGCGCTTTCATAGAAAACTACAATAAGTACGTGATCAAAATGTATGGAACTGCAATTTTTGTTTTTAATCATAATCAGCCTATAATATGCCCACTGCTGGGACTCAAGCCTCCTCTCTTTGAGAGGGAATGGGCTGTAATCCACCACGCGGGCCCAGTGCGGGTTGGTAGATGTCACATGTCTTCGATTTTTTGGTTTTAAGACAGGCCGGTTTCCTCACGATGTTTTCACAAATTTAGATTTTAGACGATTTACACAAAGTAAAGCGTCTACCTGGGTTCGAACCCACGACCTACAACTCGTAAGTCGGGGCCGATACCACTGGGCCACCACTGCTCCTTGTTTTTAATAACCGGCGTTAAATTTCAAAGCAGGGACGTTCAGAATTATGTGCGGAATTAATGGTTTCAGGTTTCACCCTGTATATTTCTTGTGCTTCGTCCAAACATCTGGTTATACATACACGGGTGCTGGTTGTGAGTACTACGCACCTGACCCTTTTGAAGGACAACACCGATAAATAAGGTCAATGCATAACCTACTAGGGCGTCCCCTACCGGTGCGCGGGGATTCCACTTATATCCATCCTATAATTTTGTTAATCGCCTTTAAACAGTAAATCACGCCTACAGCTCATTTTCCTTTAATAACAATTGACAACCTTAACACAGTCAGGGAAATTAATTGTTTACCAAATTGACATACTACGTTAATTGGCCATTTTATAGCTATTTTATACAATTTGTCAAATAATGACACTTATTTTGTGATTCGAATATACGGTCAATTTAAGTTGGCAGTCAATTCGATAAACAATTAATTTCCGAGAATTTGTAAACTGGGTAACAAATTAAATTAGTGACCCGCATCATTAGGCTAACGAAGTTAAGCTTCAGTTAGGATCACCGGTGACCGGAATTAAGACAGTCGGTTGAATTATTTGTAAAGCTGTGGTAATTTAATTATTTGTGTCAATGTTATTTGGGATTTTGGCTGTGGACCAAAATTAGAGCCTTCAAATGTTAATTTGGCAAGATCAGAGGTAATTTAGGATAAGAAGATTTTTTCTGAGTAATTTTCCTCAGTACCTAAGAAGTATTAAGAAAAGCAAGCCGTGCCAAAAGAACTTTCAAGCATCAAACGACATAGCAAAATTGTCAAAACCTATTGCGCAAGTTCCTAGATACTGGGCAAAAACCGATTCAATTTATTTTAACACAAAATCATACCTAGTTCCTCGAAAGGATAAAGAGACTGATGCCAATAATTACACATGTGTACAATAATACTTTGACCCTGAGTTTGTTTCCCTATTTCTTCTCAGGGGTAGCCAAAAGGGGTAGGAGTATCAAATGTTGACTCCATCTACTTAGTTTTTTTTATACGACTTTTAAAAGTAATTGCGATATCCTATAAAGACAATAAACAATTTCAGTTCATTTAATTTCACTATTATTAAATATTATATAGAGTGGCGTACTTAGTAACCTATATAAAAGTATACACAAAAGAATCAAGAAAGAGTACGAAGCCCACAGACTGAAGATAACAGAAAAACATATATCTGACACCAAAAGTCTGAAGAAGTGATACAAAAAGCTAAATAAATTCGACAAAAACTTAGATCCCGACTGTGAAGGAAAAATCGTCTGTTATAGAAATATCCTCGAGGTCAAAAATAATAGAGATAGCCACCAACTTCTACAAGGATTTATATTCTAGTAAAGATAACTCTTCAAATAACCATATGTGTGAAATATTAAGAAACGGACTATGTTCTCATTCACCAACACTTAAAAGATTCACAAATAACGAAATCCTTATGAAAATTGAATCTCTAAAGAAAGGTAAAAGCAGTAGCCCTGACAACATACCCAACGAAATAATCATAGCAGGAAGGAACGTACTGACACACTATTTAACAGCACTAGACTCTAGACAGATTCCAAAAGAATAAGCCAAATCTGACATCATTTTACTTTATTAAAAAGGAGATCCTGCAAATATTGCAAATTACCGACCAATAAGCCTACAACCATGCTTCTACAAGTTATTCGTCTCATATCTAAATCACTGAAAAATTCCAACCAGCAGAACAGGCTGGGTTCAGGAAATCTTTCTCAACAAGGGACCATATTCACGTTCTAGAGCAAATAATAGAAAAATACGAAGAACAAAGACGTCCCTTATACTGTGCATTCATCGACTATGCCAAAGCTTTTGATTCAATCTCCCACGCTAGCATATTGAAAGCTCTACACGAATGTAATATGCCATTAGAAACAATTGAACTGATACAAGACATCTACAAAAAAAGCATTAGCCAAGTGAAACTAGATAAAACTGGCCCTGAAAGATATATCTGAAGAGGTGTAAGTCAAGACGACCCCTTGTCCCCGAGATTATTTATAACTGTTTAAAAAGACATCATGAAACAACTTAATTGGTCAAAAAAAGGTATAAATATTAAAAGAAGTTACATTAGCAACCTACGTTTCGCAGATAACTTCGTATTGTACTCAGTAACCGCATCACAACTTGAAGAAATTATCAAAGAATGACATGGAACAAGTTCTGGAGCCACAAAGAAGCTCTAAGATCTAACCTACCTTTAAGATTAAAAAGTAAAGCCCTAGACTCATGTCTTTTTACATTGCCTCTCAAATGCAAGACAAACCTGGATCTATAATACGCACACGAAAGAAAGAATTGAAAAATACCAAAGAGCCATGGAGAGAAGCATTCTTAATTTGAAACTCAGAGACAAAAACTTACTACATGGGCTGGCCCCCCCGGAAAAAGGAAAAGAGGTCGCTCCCTGGAAAGATGGGAAGACAAACTTATAAAATTCGCAATCAACGACTGCATGAGAACAGCCCAAGATAAGAAAAAGTGGAGTGAGATGGAGGAGGCCTATACCTATTCGTCGAGAGGTCCTTAGTTAAAAGTATATATAAAAAAAAACACTGTATTATAATTCCTAAGGAATTAAAGAGGCTAAAATAAATAATATAGAGTGACAAAATGTTATCACATTAAATAGTTATCAGTCTGTATTTTTTTTTTTTATATAATATATATATAGCGTAAAAATTGGCATGAAATAAACCACCCTTGATAATAAGGCACTAGACACGCGCGGGGCGATGGTATCAACAATTCAACACAAACTTTATGGTATTGTTATCAAATAATCACAAATTAAGTTTCATGTTGTTAAATACTAAAACGAAAGAAAAAGGTTCCACGGCTAGAATGTTAATTGTTAGTAATTATTTTAATTTTGTATGTTTAAAGTAATGTAGAATACGTGGTTTCAATTAATGTGTGAACCTAATCGCCACACGGTATACACTAGCGACCCGCCCCTGTTTCATAATATGAAAGTTTAATAACAATCCTTACGAGTGGAACAAAAAATGTTGAAAAAAATATACCTACACACAGCACAGCCACAATACAGAGTCCAGGCGGCTACTGACTCCTAATGGAGGACCCGAATGTCACAATTCCAGACCTGCAAATGAACTCAGGATCACGCTTGTGACTATTAGACCAAATCAAATCAAAATATTTTATTTCACATAAACCTACATGAGTACTTATGAAACGTCAGAAGCAAGGTGCACGGTTCCAATTATTGGTCGTTTCTTAAGGAGAAGAGCCAGCAAGAAACTCCACGGATACTCTTTTAAAAATAATTGCCTCTTACAATGTTTTCAAATTACAGTGTTAATAGGTATGGGAGGACAGTGTAGGCCTGTTAACAAGTACCAGGTCCTTAACAAAATAGAAAATGGTCTACAAATCTACAGTCTAAAAGTTAGGCCTACAACGTTCTCACATTCGCAAAAAAAATAAAAATAAATATTAATTGGTCGTTTCTTAAGGCGATAAGAGCCGGTAAGAAAACCAACGAGGCAAACCTTTTCATTACGCCACAATATCTACACATAAGTACAATACCACTGCCTTCGATAACTAACTTCGGCGCGCAAATTATTTGCAAGCCATTGAGTCCCTAATGAGCCGTGCAGCAAGTTGACCTAAGATTTAATCATTAGAAGGAAATTATTTATATAAATCTTTGGGGTAGTTGTTTTGGTTTGGTTTAGGGGATAAAATGATTTGGTATTTAGGAGGAGAAAGTGAAGGCTTGGAGAATGAGGATTTCGTTTCTTGAGCATAAGGTTGCGGGTTGGGACTTCGTTTGAATGTGCCTATGTATTTATTAAAACGAAGTTCCTTATCGCACGGTACGGACTTAGCGGATAGGGGCTAGGCGAAAAAAAGATCAAGAATTTTCCTTCACGAGTTTCCGTTACGACCCTTTCTTTATTTGTTTGTTTGGTTGAACGCATTTAACTCAGGAACTGCTGGTTGGAATTGAAAAAATCTTTTTGTGTTGGATAGTCCATTTATCGAAAAAGGGTTTAGGCTATAATACATCTCGCTACAACCAATAGGAGCGGAGCATAAATAAAAAATATTGCAAAAACGGGAAAAGATGATTCCTTTTGAGAGCTTCCGTTGCGTGCGTTGCGTAAACGGTTAAAGTTACGCAAAAAACATGTACGACGGAATTGTTTCCCTTTAAAAATTCTAAAAAACTGCATCAACATATAATGTTTTTTCATCTTTTTTTTTCTAGCCTTTCAAGGTTGCCTCAATATAACCCATTTTATGGTACTTAATCAAAATTGTTCTATGGATGTTCTAAATATACTATGCAAGGAACTTCGTTCCAACCGAGCGTTCCACGACACACACGCATTTGTTTTCTTTTAAATTTCTTGGAGTACCTTAGACATCTGTCTAACCTTGGACTTAGCATGGTCTGAAATTGCCAACCTGCTCCGATTTCATTGTTAGTCTAACTCTGCTGTCTGTCATTACAAATGAGTGATATTGCCACATTCAAAATCAAGTCATAGACTCTGAAAAACATGTGTCAAAAGTATTGAGACTTTCCCATTTGATCAGACTATACTCGTAGCAAAAGTCGTGATGATATTCTTGATTGCTATACTGTTGCAGCTTATAAAGAAAACACATTATGATCATCATCTACGTAGCCTTTTCCGAACTATGTTGAGGTCGGCTTCAAGTCTAACCGGATGCAGCTGAATACCAGTATTTTACATGGAGTGACTGCCTATCTGACCTCCACAACCCAGTTACTGCGTAATACGATACCCCTTGGTAAGACTGGTTGTAAGACTTTCGGGCTTTTGACGACCCGTAACGACTGTCAAAGATCCACGAATGACAGCCGGGACCAATGGCTTGGCGTGCTTTCAGAGGCACGTAGTGATGGTCAACGATCCACAAACCAACCGCAGCAAGCGTAGCTTGACCTTCGATAGTCAATTGCGGATGTAACCTAACCTAAACTAGCCACGAGCCCCTCATATAATCAAAACTCATATTATAATCATGTTCAGTAACGTGACACCAATGTACGTTTACGCTGTAATAACAATGTAAATTACTACACAGCATGACAAAACTTCAACAAGAGCACTGAGTGAAAGGAATTTCATTAGTGTAACTGGCTTGTTTCCATACTAATAAATCACGGTATATTATACGATGAAGTTTCAACCTCCTGTATGTAATATGTAGCTGGAAACTAATCTTGCAAATTACTGAGAACTTAGGTCAGTTTCTCATGAAGTTTCGGTGAGAATTTTGGTGTAATTAAGTGTGTCCAATGATGTTTTAAAGTGAAAACTCATATGAGAGATAAAGGTTGCAAAACTAGCGAAAGCATTTTGTAGAGTTAGTTGTTAAATATACAAGAAAGAGTACCTTTTACCTGAAAATTCATGAATAAAAGAAATTGACTGTGTGCGTTAGCTGGGCCGGCTAGTTACAACAGGCAAGCTTAAGTGGGAGTAGAAGAAATGGGTTGGCCATATAAGCAGTAGAAATGGTGATTGTTGGGGTATTTTTGAGTGGAGACCGCGAATCGGCTAACGTAAGGATGCCTTCAGGCTAAGTTATATACATATACACATACACTAACAAAGACACTTTTGCGCAAATGAAGAACCATGTGTACTATGTTGTATTTTAATTAAATTACTTTATTAAATTCTTGGTATTTAAATCACTTTTAAAGTATTAAGTCTAAAGTATAAATATTTCCTATTTTTTTTTTTTTTTGTATTGTCATTAAACAACAAAATTTGTGTCTTTGTATTACGGGAGGACACTGGCTCCTGCAACACAGTTAAAACTGGCGTAGGACTCAGAGAAGTTATACATAAGTTTTGTACATCTTGTATTAACTAATTTATTTTTTATTTTTGTATGTTGTGCAAAGGTTTTCCCAGGGTGGCTGGTAATAACTGGATGTAAGTAGCCAAGGATTGAATTAAATGGCGTGCGATTGGTGAGGCCTATGTCTAGCAGTCGACTGCTGTACTTAAAGGGATGATAAAATTAGCAGCGGACTGCCCAGGATACACTGAACAAAATCAAAATCAAAAATCATTTATTCAAATTATGCCGAGAATCAGCACTTTTGTAACGTCAAAATTACACAAGACAGTCCCCAAATCACCCGCCTTTCATCACTTCCTAGTGCTTAATCTGGCAAGAAGAAGTGGCGCAACTCCCCAGAAGCACAGCACAAACACAAAACATTTGCCATAAGTCAGCTAGCACACGCCAATATAGTAACAAAAACATTTTAAACTACATATACTCAAGCAGAAACAAAAAAATAAAAGCGTGAACAGAACCTTATACCTAAATAAAAGGGTAGTAATAAAAGCTCCGAAAAAGAATTAAAATATGAGCGTACTCAAAATATGAAATTTACTGCTTTAAATACTAACTTTCCGACAACTTACATGCGAATACAAATAAAGAAAGGACCGAATAAAATACGGAAAATTCCGAAAAATTAATACAATATTTGCTGACGTAATATTTTTCACCAGCTTAAATTGCGTTTTACCAAAATCTACAGGTAGTCATTTTTATTTTAACTTACCTATTATAAATTTAGAATCAACCTTACACCTAACCAACCAAACCTCGGGGTGCCCCTGAGGTCGGCCGGCTAGGGTTAGGGTTAATAAGCAGGTCGACGGAGCCCCGCTCTGCGGGGCTCCTATTTCTGTCTAAAGGGTTTAAAGGAACCTAACCAACCGAACCTCGGGGTGCCCCTGACGTCGACCGTTTAGAGTTAGGATTTTCGGGAACATATTATATGTTTTCGGCAACTTAGTAATTTTTTCGGACGTTTAGTGTTTTTTTTTTGGAAATTTTGTTTATTTTATTTGAAAGTATAGATTATTTTTCGTAGAATTATAATTTGAATAAGTTCATGTTTGTTCGTTAAATACAACATTTTTGTCGGTTAATATTGTATTAATGTTTCGGTAATTCATTTTAACACAGCTAGTTAGTACGAGCATTATAGTCAACCACAGATCGCTAGAAGTTAATTTGTTTTTCGGAAGCTTTATTATTTTCCTAGATAAAAGCTTCTAGTCATACAAAGCATGCCCACTTACATATGCAATGCTGGATTCTGTTCATGTAGGTGTTATTTAAAATCACAAATGATAAACTAGGACTTACTAAAAACAATAACTAAACCATGGTCAGCAAGACGACCAGTCACCACAAGTAGCACCCGCAACCCTGATTACGAAACACACTATCTATCACAATCTTAATAAATTTGAATCCTATTGCTAACCCATTGCTTCATATGTTCGAAAAATTTGTCTGTTCAACAACGTAAATAACGCAATGACTGTTGTTGAACTGTCAAAATGAAACCCATTCCTACAGTTAGTGTGTTACTTAATTACCCCGCCGCGCCGTTCACGTGCAGAGACTATAATTTGTATCTTCGCTCAAGTGACAATCGCTTTCAAAGCGTTTCATATTTTCTACAACAACTTTATTTTTTCTTTCTTTCTTTATCTTTCAGGTTTCAAATAAGCTTATGCCAAACCAATACATTTTTGACTTCTCCATCATCGTTAACACTGATATAATGTCACTTTGTCTACCCTCTGTGAGGTAATTACGTAACACACTAACAGTAGGAATAGCTTTCATTTTGACAGCTCAACAACATTCATTGCGTTATTTACGTTGTCTTCAAAATTATTCAGATTATGATCGATACGAGTAGTATGTTACGTAATTAGGGTGCTGGTCACTAATCTAATAGTCAAGCGATAAGAACATTTTGATTTAACCAAAACGGTGCCAGTTTGCAAATTCAGCCGATTTTCTGTAATTGACGTTTACTGACTTTTGATTGGTTGAATACTGAATAAATTTGGCGACCTCAATCAGCGTCCACAGCGTGCACAAGTTTGATTTTCGGGTTGGAACGAATGTTGGGTCAAGCTGTTGTACCGGAACATTTGATGTACTTAACTAACGCAATTTTATTAAATTAACATATTATCATCATCATATATAAATACATTTTTTAATTATTAGTTTTGCTCATTATTATTTACAGTTGTTCAGGTAATTATCGGTTGGTTGGGACCTAAGCCCACTTGTACCGCCAATCACTAAACACGTTTAAGCGCTAAACGAGTTTCAAGCATCATTCTGTCTCTGTCATCTTCAAACATTTGACAGAAACAGAATTATGTTTTAAACTCGCTTATTTATTTATTTGCTAACATGTAAAACACTGGTTAGTAGACATGCATTAAAATTTCATGACACAGTATTCAGACATGTACCCTGTAAGGACACTGCAATTTGTTTTGTATCAATTTATTAAATTATCTACATAAAATATTGATTGAAATATTGATTGATTAATTCTTTTTTATTATTGAATTTATTACATTATACTAAACATTAATCAGTAATTTATTACATTTTATTTTAAAATACATACATGTTTAGCGCTAAACGTGTTCAGTGATTGGCGGTGAAAGTGGGTCTAAAACATAACTGGCGAAATGTGGTTGTATTTACTAAACACGTTTAGCGCTAAACGAGTTTCAAGCATCATTCTGTCGCTGCCATCTTCAAACATTTGACAGAAACAGAATTATTTTTTAAACTCGTTTAGCGCTAAACGTGTTCAGTGATTGGCGGTGAAAGTGGGTCTAAAACATTAGTGGCGACATGTGGTTGTACTATAGGTACACCTTGGCTTACCCTCCGGGAACTACAGGCGTGATGTTTTGTTAAGTTATTTAGAAAACCGCTGATATCATTAAAATGTTCTCCAAAAAGGTCAGGTGCGTACTCGTAACCGGCGTGCGTGTATGACCAGATGTATGAACTTAAACGAGGCAAAAGGAGTATGTAAGGATCGTAGCAGGTGGCGTTCTGTAGTTTCTGCCTACCCCCATGGGAAGAAGGCGTGGGTTTATGTATATGTGTGTATGTATGTATCATTAACATCGGGTACTTTGTGGTGGAGTGTCATGGTAAATTATTTTGAAAACTGAGACTTATCTAAAAAAACGGTGCCTACTCGTAATATGTGGATTGAAACTTGAAAGTATTCTAAACACTAAGTCCTGGTTACTTATTTTATAAGTAATCATTTAAAACGTACAATAAATACGTGAGAACATAATATTGTACAGGGATTTACATTAACAAGATAATTACGTGCTACTAAGATAATTACATTTTTTAATTGTCTTAGTAGCGCGTTTCTTTTTCACGCATTTATTTTTATTTAATGTTATTTATAAATTAAATTGTTTCTTTAATTGTGTGGAATTAATAAAGCTTTATTATTTATTTATTATTATTTTGTCTTAAATATTTATCAAGACAAAAAAAAGAAACTTACCAAATTAATTAAAGACACTTCTTAATCTTTAAGCTAATAACTTTGAACGAAAATAATTAGCAAATAAATTAAATTATGTTTAGCAGACTCGTATAATGTCTGCGCAAAACTTAGTCATGGCTTTGTTTCGAATAACTCAATAAATTACGACCCAAGAAACTGGGTAAAACTATTTATTTCAATAGATTCCGCTACTAATTTATTATTTAAAAAAAAAACTGCTGTTTGAAAAATTAGTTTTGTCTATGAAAATTACAGCGAATGTCTTAGCCTAGATAAGGTTAAGTAGGTATACAAATTAGGTACTTCGTAAGGCAATGTTAATAAGACAAAGATTGTTAGGTATGCGGGGGTACTTGTAAACCAAAACTTAAGAAACATGTATGTACCCTGTAACGTCGCCAACACCCCAGAGGCAAATAATAAAAATCCTACTAATATTATAAATGTGACAGTTTGTGTGGCTGGATGGATATTTTTTACTCTTTCACGCAAAAACTACTGAACAGATTTGGATGAAATTTGGAACACAGATAGTTTATAACCTGGATTAACATGTAGGATACTTTTTATCCCGGTCGTACGTTACCATGGGATTATTTCCGACCACCACGCGGGTGAAGCCGCGGGCAAAAGCTAGTTTATAATAATTTTAATCATAATTTCTTAATTGGCATAAATATATTTTAACAAAAATAGCGAGGACCTGACTCCTGCGCTGGATATAGCACCTGTGCTACAGGAGCCAGTGTCTTCTCCCAATTACATGAGCCGATTTTTAGGGTTCCGTAACCAAAAGGTGAAACGGGACCCTATTACTAAGACTCTGCTATCCATCCGTCCGTCTGTCTTTCCGTCTGTCACCAGGCTGTATCTCATGAACCGTGATAGTTAGATAGTTGAAATTTTCACAGATGATGTATTTCTGTAGCCGCTATAACAACAAATACAAACTTAAACTCAAACTAAAACATTTATTTCAAAATAAACCAATTACAGGCAGTTTTGAATTGTCAAAGGGTCAGTCAGTCAGAAAAATGAAGCTAGTTGCCCTCTCCAAAGCGCAGTAGGTACCTATGGAGAAGAACGGGCAAGAAACTCCATGGACACTCTTTTAAATCAACATATAGTTACAAAAAACAAATTGTTTACATCATTCATGTTCAAATTAAAAATGTGAGAACGATGTAGAAAGACGTGCACGTTTAAAGTATCCGTAATAAAAAAGATAAAAAAAACAATTCAAAAATTTAAATTAAAATAAGCCGTGGCAGCCAAGAGTTGACCAGTCCCTACTGACGCGCCCGTTCACGAACATGACGTATGGATCAGCACCATTCAGCTCAACCATTTTGAAGGGAACTTAATGATCCAACACACACGCCACCACCAGCGAGACATTTGAGTGAGCATGACATACTCTCAGCCGCCAGGGCACCTTCAATTCAATGAAAGACGAGCCTAGTAAATGGTGGCTTTATAGCGAATACAAAATCGAATACAAAAATCAGAATCAAATAAATATTTAAGGGGGCTCCCATACAACAAACGAGATTTTTTTTGCCGTCTTTATAGATAATGGTATGGAACCCTTCGTACGCGAGTCCGACTCGCACTTGGCCGACTTTTATGTAATAAAAATTAATCTAAAACACTTAAAAAAAAGAAAAGATAATTATGAACATGTAAAACATTCCATTACGTGGAGTAATTTATAAGAGTGTTTGATATGATACTATTATTTAGATGTAAGCACTTTACATCTCATTTTAAGTGCAATTCTATTTAAGTTCGTATGAGAAATAAATTATCTTTAAACCTACTTGTACCTACAGGTACCGTTGCATACCTTACACACGCCCTTGTAAAGGCGAATAATATTAATATTTTTCTACTCGGGTTGATCTTACTTTTTCAGTTAGTTGTGTCCAATAGGTGGCCACGTTAATAGCAGTATCAGTGGCGTTTATTAGATCCTCAAAAATACATGTGTATTGACATTGGAGACATTCCAGCAAGTGGGTCATGTTCTGGACAGCGTGGCACTCACAGAGGGTGTCAGACAGGTCTAAGATCCTCCATTTTGCCTAGTTGTATTTGCATCGGCCCGAAGGGTTGTTATTTACAAATATATCTTATTTTCATCATTAATCAAATAAAACTACATCATTAAAAAATAAACATCTTCAAATACTAAAGAGCCACTTGACCGTCTTTTCTTTACGCCTTCTTTGATCAGTCAACTCTGAACTCACAATATACTCGTAGAACAAACAATGAGAAATATGTCGAGGAACGTGCAACGGTAAGAATATATAACGTTCTACAGTCACAGCTATTTAAAGAACTCTGTCCGTAGTGAATAGTGCACATAGGTACTGCAATAAAATTTCTAAAAAGGAATGAATTTTTATATTTTTGAAAATTAAAAAGGTATTTTTATCTATAAAATTCACGTTTTTTAGTAGGTACCAAAAATACACAGATTTCATTTTTAAAAACTGCAAATTGACATCGGTGGTCATAGTATACTCTTGGTACAGTTATTATAATAATAATACCACTTATTTGAGGCGACACAGGCCTATAGAAAAATACCTTAACTTAAACATACATATTTTCATATAAACAAAAGTTGTGTTAATAAAAAGGCTTAAGACTATTTTAGTAGCACTTCACTTTGCACTAGCTTGACTTTATGTTGTCCAGTGGACAGTGAAAATGTTCTTAAGTGTTCAGTTATGACTTGTAGACACCGGCTACACGAGGGCCTCTCCTTCTCCCCCCCATGTATATAAAATTCCCCATTAAACAAAATAGCGGTGTATTTTGTTTTTCTCTGAAATTGGCTATACTAAAAGACTCTTAGCATGTACTCCTAACAACACCCTCACGGATCGGACGGAGTTCTTTTTACACATTGTAAAGTGGGTATATTACCCCAGCGTAAATTATGTTAATAACAATCATAACATCCCGCCTTGTTTCCTCAAAGGATTGGGCAGAGGTGTACCTATACCGTGGCCCTGGCGCACAGGCAACTGAAGGAACACGGGTGGGTTTTAGTTAGTAAGAGTCTGACACGCCCTTCCGCTCCGTCCAAAGCGGGAGAGGTAATTTGATGATTTCCCACCCAAAAAGATAAAAATAAATAGAGGTGTACCTATGATATTGTCATATTGATTTACTAAATACATTTATAAATAAGCAGGAAATCCAAGATTCACGAATGTAGAACATTGCCTATTTATGACCACAAGAAAAACAAAAACAACACACAAATCGCACGAAGTAAAACCTTCCACTCAATTTTGCGTCTCTTAAAAGCAGTAAATTCAAAAGCCGGTCTTAACGTGGGCCACGTGTATTCTGAGCCAAGATAAGTGGCCCACATCACTTACTGTTGGGACATGTCGGAACTTGTCTCGTGTGAAATTTTTCTATCTTTACGTGTACGTAAATATGGCTTTAAATGAAACTTGGATTGACGCGGTTTTGTTTATATTTAAAAATAAATTAACTGCAATAAAACCATTTATTGTCCTAAAGATGTTAGCAGGATAATGAACAAAACATAATGTTTAAATGTGAAGGATTAAAACAAACAGTAATTAAGGATACTATCTTGGTATATACTTAAACGCGGTCATTATTAAGGCTAGATGTGTCCATATATATTAAAAATTAATATATACGAACCGTTGACACGATAAAAAGGAAGGTCAATTTCATTGATAAAAATACCTTTTGCCGTGCTAAAAAATTCAGTGATTAAAAATGAAGCGAGGCGGACGTCCGCTGGACGTAATTTAAATGTCGATTGTGAAGGCTCAATTAACTACTAAAGCGTTAAAGCCTCGTTTACACGAGAAAAGTTTCTGGTCGATGGGCGAAGGATGTCAATGCGTGACTCGTAGGCGAGAGTACCCAGGCGATTTATCGCACTTTTGTGTAACGAGTGTAAAGAAACACGTGAACATAAAGGAGGTTTAACTGACCCAAAATATTATGAATAAACACCTCATCTAACACAACAAAAATAACTTCAATAAACTTCGTACGAACGAAAGTAAATACAAAGCCGAAATATTCCCATAACTCAATTCATTATACTCGTACCAGTCCAGTCATCACGCCTAAATTACGTTCTTCATACATATTCTTCTATGAATGTTACGCATTTTTGCTACGGAAATTATAAATGGCAGCAATTTATTTATATGGAACAGGGAAATGATGTCGTTACTGCGGTTCGGGTATGTTAGAAATGGGTTTATTAGCGCTTTTTGGTGTATACATATAGTAAGGAATCATATAAGGATCAGTGAACCTTTATTTTTAAAACATTGCTGTATTTTCAAGGCACTGTTGAAGTATTTTTGTCACGAGTTAGGTTAAGTTAGTTCTATTTGTAGGCTTTTTTTTATCGTGAGGCAAATCATCAAATGACCTCTCCCTCTCTGGGCGGCGCGGCAGGGCGTGTCAGAGTCTTACTGACTAAAACCCACCCGTGTTCCTTCAGTTGCCTGTGCGCCAGGGCCTGGGTAACTCTTTCGAACAATCCGCGACCCCGGCAGGCATCGGCCCTATCGGACCCCATCAATTATGCTGACAACTCTATGAGGCGCGCGTGGAACACAAGGCGCCGTCGACCCGGGCCTGGTCCTTACCAGACGGCAAGCTGCCCTCTATTTCTAGGCTCGTGTGCACTATCGTCAGCCGGTTCTCCGGTAAGCATCAGTAAAACGAGAGATCAACGCAAGCTTTATATAACTTTGTCGATCAAAAAACTTCTTTAAAATTTATACCTATGATTTTCAGTCGGAAACAAGCTAAGACATAAATAAATGAACTCATTATTTTCATGTTTTATTTGAGTTAAATCTGTGATTCCGTTGTTTAAAAGCACAGGGAATATTGACTACTGGGGCCAACTCTAAATATGAATCACTATTTTATAAAAAAAAAAAAACAATATGATCCTATTTATCGCTATTTAAAGATTAGTCCTCAATGAAAGTTTTTGGTATTCATGATTTCTTTCACTCTCTGTACGTTGTACAACTGCATATAAATAAAGTCACCCTGAAAAGAGGTTGTTCCAAAATACGTACCTACTATGCTAGGTCGCTCCCGTCACTAGTCTACTATAATGTCTACCTTATACGAGTATGCCATATTCTATCAACAAAAATCTTTGGGCAGTCTATAAACGGCACAAGAACAAAGCCACTAAGGAAATAAATCAATATAATATCCATTATGAACTATAAAGTCGTCAGGTGTGTAGGTAGGTACTGTATTTATATAATTGAGGTGGTTATAGAGACACACGTGTTCAGCTGTGTACGTTCAAGGCTTATTTAGTTGATAAAAACAATGAAAATGGAAAAGAACGAAACATAAGAAACGTGCGTAAATAAAACAGTGATAAATATATGTTAATAGACGGAGAGGGAGGATGGAGGCGCTCGTGGTTAAATAATAACAGCCGCACGGGTCGATCGAAGGGTAAGCTACGGTTGCCGAGGTTGGTCCGTGGATGGGTGACCATCCATTACAGAATCAGGATGCTTTATTTTTAAACATAGGTCAAATTACAACAGTGTGCGAAACGTTACAGATTGGTAGATCCTCTATGTTTTTCCCAGAGGCGTACAAATATATTTAACAAGGACATTAAATTATTAATTGTATCTATTTTAAAACCTCTTTGATATTTAATTAACATTGTCGAATTTTTGACTTTTAACACAAATTTAACTTGGTGGTAGAATTATGTAAACTTTCACATTAGTAATAAAGTCAATATTAATATTAATACATGCATAACAATAAAATAAAAAAATACAATCAATAAATGTCAAATAGCTTAAGTCACATTTCATATTAATGCTAATGTCAAACACAATTCAAACAAATGCACAATTTTCTGAAGCAGTAATTATAGAATTATCGCCCAAATATTCCTGTAGTGAGTTATAGCATTTATTTATCAAAATTCTTAATAGTTCTGTTTTGAAATTGTCCAAATTTAAGGTTTTTATTTTTTCAGGTAGTTTGTTAAATATTCCTTTGGCCATACAGAAGGCACTTTTATTCATTAGTGCAATTTTGCCATAAGTCACTTAGTTCTGAATTATTTATATCGCGTAATTTTCTGTTGTAACTTTTAGTAGCTATTTTGTGTAATGAAATGTTAGATTTGACAAACATATTTGTTTCGTATATGTACAGCGATCGCTGTACATAGGTATATGTCGAGACCACTTGTACCTTGGAAAGTACGTCACGCTGTTGGGCCCGAACAACCAGTATTACCCAGTAAGGGGTATGGTATTACCCCGTACCTGGGTTGGTCAGATAGGCAGTCGCTTCGTGTAAAATAGTGGTATTCAGCTGCATCTGGTTAGACTAGCAGCCGACTTCAACATAATTGGGAAAGGCTGGCAGATGGTGGCGGATGGAGAGGAAGAAGAAGACCAAAGATATATGGATTATGTGAGGGATGATATGAAACAAAAACGAGTCAAATCGTGCGAGCCTCCCTCCACGATTTGACTCGTTTTTGTTTCATCGCTGACAAGGGAGAATGGAAGAAAAAACGTGTTGTGCTGACCCCAATTAATATGAGGTAAAACCAGGAAGAAGAAAAAGCCTTCTTGGTTCATATTAAAGGCCAAGAAGATTGGCTACAAGTGATTACTATACTGCAAATAATGTGAGCCTTTTTTTTTTTTGGGTGGGAAATCATCAAATGACCTTTCCCGCTCTGGGCGGAGCGGAAGGGTGTGTCAGACTCTTACTAACTAAAACCCACCCGTGTTCCTTCAGTTGCCTGTGCGCCAGAGCCACGGTAACTCTTTCAAACAATCTGCAACCCCGGCAGGAAATAATGTGAACCTAACAACATTATCAGCGAAAAAAACAACACTTTATTTGCAATACAAATCAAAAACAAACCACCCGCTTCGAAAGGCTTCATAAAGTCAGGGAAATGAATTGTTTATCAAATTAACTACCAATTTTAATTGTTCGTATATTCAAATCGCAACCGTCATTCTTGACAGTATGAAATAGGTATCACGCGGATAATTGACGGGGAGTGTTAATTGAATAAACAATTAAATTCCTTGACTGGACCTTGTTGAACAAAAAAGGCTCAGCCCACCCATAGGACGTAAAACATAACTTGCTGGCAAAATGTGAGTGCACTTTACACTTCTGCCTACCCCCTTAGAAAATACAGGCGTGATGTTATGTTAGAAACTTCAAAAAAAAACAACTCGCTACACATTTTAACAATCGCATGCATGAACTTAAACAGAGTAATCGAAAAGTTGAAGAAAAAAATATATCGGCCCCCATAAGTGGCAAGGTTGGAGAAATTACCCCCAGCCCAACACGCCATGGCTGCCCTTGGCCGAAATAACCTTGATTCACAAGGGCAGTGTTGCAATTGATCTATTTCTGATGGCCATTTTAACGGGAAAGATTGTCGGAATCTACTATAATGGTTTACTTTTGTATTTTCATGAGGTCTGTAAGCTGAATAAACGCTGTAAGTAACTTATGTCATGTATTTGAAGATTTAGTAAGGTTAAGAATGTTTATGAAAATGTGTCTTTTTATCGAAGGACAGTATTTTTGAAGTCCGTAACCTGTTTTCGATCTTTATTGAGTGTAGGTACCTTCTTCTTTAGGGGTTTTGGTTTCCGCACTTAGTCCTTCAGGTGGACCATTGTGCGTGGGCCATGGCGGCCGTCGGCGGTTATTCCAACCAGCCCACCTCCCTCCAGAAGTTTATAATGTGTCCTGGTCTGCTAAGAGCATCTGTGTAGGATCTGGGTGTCCCGAGGGTTTTTGTACTAATCTGGGTGACGCCTGTGCATTCAAAGAGCACATGCGCAATGGTTTCCTCAGCCTCCATGCAAGCCCTGCATAGAGGACTGTCCGTTATGCCTATTGTGTGGAGGTGTTAGTTTGTAGTGTAGGTACCAATTTTTGAAGCTATTTAATTACTATGATTTACAAATTATTTTGATGATTCTTGGTGCTAATAACGACGAAGCGATCACAAGTTCCCTATCACCAATATCTTGCCCAAGAATCATTACAGCAATATTATTTTGCAACCAGATTTCTTCGCTTTTTTTATGTTAGTAAAATTAATCATGACTTTTAATAAATTGATAGAATTTCCCAAGTAAAGCTAAGGGTTTTAAATTCCCATTTAAACCAATTTATATCTGATAAAAAAACGTTACAATACCGCTTAAACGATACCCGATAGATATAATTTAATAATGCACACAACACAACGTTATGCACACAATGCACACACAATTAAAACTACAAACTTATCGACTTTCAAACAACAGTTGGCCATTAATATATTATTTATTACCACGAAGCGCACTAGATATTATCGCCAGTACAAATAAACAACTCAAAAACAATTGTTTCAGGTCCAATACTACAGCAATGGGCTTAAAATTTAATAAGCTTTCGTATTTCAATAATTTACCAAAATGGTTGTGATTTTCATATTTGTAACCGCCTGCCTTTAAAACCACACTGAATATTGGAAAGTTTTTTTTAACAAAAGTTTGCTTTTATAGCAGTCGCAAGCGAAATTATTTTAAAGGAAATCTGAAATGAATGTGGTTAGGACTGCATTTGAATAACTATTTTCTACCTGCCTTTCAAATACCGCAAAAGCCTGTGACAAACTTTTTGTGGAATAAAATAAGACTTACTTTACTTTAGGGGTCGTGGCTAAAAAATAACAATCTTAAGAGTAGATCGAAGATTAAAGGAAAAGTTACGCTTGCCGCGGTCGGCTCGTGGATGGCACCCATTACATATCGAGACCCTTTCAAAAGTCGAAAACTTTGCCTTTTGTACCAAAATTATCCTTATCCGTGTTACAAAGTGTTTCCTCCACCAAATTACAGTTTCCTACCTTGAAAGTGTAACAGACACACAAACTTCCTTTTGCATTTATAACGGGAAGCTACTTCATTCACCTACTTATAAGAAGAAAAGATCATGCATAAAATATGATGAAAACTGGAAAACTAGGCTAAGTTTGCGCTGCCAAGTTTTAAATTACAATGACTTATTGTGTTCGTAGAAGGCAAGTGCACATCTGGGGATGGAATACATAGAATTTATAAATAACTAGCGGCTCACCTCTGCTTCACACAGTTTTAAAACTTGGAGAAACATAGTGATTTCTATATACATGACGCCGCGCGTTGATTTAGTCGATTTATTGTAACACTTTTTAAAAGCTGTAATCCTGTATTTTTACTCTGTGGTTTAGAATTTATTTGTGTAGTGTCATTTTTAACTTAGAGCGGGTAACACCGAATGGGGTTGTGAGTATCATGGCGGCGGCGGCTAGCACTTTTTTTATGCGATCGTCACGCGGTGCATACCCACAAATCTATTGGCTCTAAATGCAAGTTTAACAATGATTGTGATTAGACTTAATCAGTGTTAATCATTACGTTTTATAGTTAAGTCTCGTTGCGATATTTGAAAGTAAATTAAGTGCGTTGTTTTGGGGTTATTATTTTCCAAACACCTGCACGTACACGCCCATGTTAAAGGCACAACAGATGACGGATCAGCAGCGACACGTGGTGTCTCAGCCGATCGAACATCCCGTCATACATATTAATGTATTAATACACTTGAACCTTCCGGAATAAATTCTCTAAATGATGCGGAATACCGCATCAAAATCCATAGCGTAGTTTAAAAGAACATCGTGGTCACTACAAAAAGCGACATTTATTTATAATATGCATAGATATAGATATTAAGGTTTAAGGGTTTAAGGGAACGAACATTGATATAAACATGACCAATATTACAAAAAAACTTCGTAACAACATTCTTTTCGGCAAATTCAATGGCATGAGTAAGCCCCTTATATTTTTCTGTCATTTTCAAAATATTAACAGAGATAATATTTCTAACATAATGGCATTATATTCTTGGGAGCGGAGAAAAAGGTCATAATCTTCACACTCCATTTCCTTCAGCGGAAATTCAAGCGGCTTCAGCGCTGCGTGCACACAGCGGCGCAGAGCTAGAAGCCACAATCTTTAATGAAAACATGGTGGAATTAAAACATGATTTTTGTTTTGTCGGCTTTCGGGAATGTTTTTACTTCGTTATTTAAATTTTATGACTCATCATAAAATAGTAGAACTAGGCTGGTTATACCTACTTAAAAACCCCCTGACAATTTATCGAACCATCTGAGAGGTTTCCGCTGAAGCAAGCGTTACCGTGGATAACTTGGAAATCTCTAAATAGACTTCGAACCCAAGTCGACCGTAGCAAAGACAACCTCCGCAGATAGGGGTTCACGGACGATTCAGAACTCATGTGCGTATGCGGCACCTCCCCACAGATAATGGTTAATTCTCCATTCTGCGCCGCATGCCCTGTGCACTTGATGATCTTATGACTGCGAGCCTATTGACATATCAGCCGGGCAAATAATGACTCCGGGTTGCTATTGAGAATTCCCAGATGGAAAAACCAATACACTTGGCCCGACCCGGGATTCAAACCCCGGACCTCATGCTTAGCAGTAGCACTTCCAACCACTAGACCAACGAGGCGATTAGAGAAAAATATTTTTTCACGTTAAAACAAACGAAAACTTTAGTAAAGGCTGATTTTAGTCTCACGCTCACCGTCAGCGCTCATAGCTCAGCGCGTAGTTTGTCAGCGCTGAGGCTCAGCGTGGCTCGTTTTAGTATCGTACTGACCGCCATACTGTACAGACGACGACCAAAATGCGGAGTGTGTTAATTATTGCTGCTTTGTACTATCTATCCCAAAAAAATAAAAACCGGCGACGACGAAGACTCCATGTTCATCCATTGATTGAGCAGAGAGCCGTTGCAGGAGAATTTGTCTTGTTATATGGCACTTTGAGGGCTGACGAAAGTAAATTCTTTAATTACTTTCGAATGTCAACTAGAACTTTTGACGAATTACTGGCAAAGATACAGGATAAACTGGTCCATTGCAGCTTACGAATCGTGCCTATACCACCGATTGAACGACTAATGGTGACTTTAAGGTAAGAAAAAAAAATATTTACTCATTTTATCATTATATTTATTCATGGTAAATTGTAGGTAACAAAACAACATATTTATTATTATAATGTTTCATATTATAGGAAAGACAAAAAAAAACAAATTACATATTATTAGTAATTAAACATAATATAATTATTCATCAGTACGTCTAGCTGTTTGATAACCAGAGTTACCTGGATTTGCATCATTGGTTTCGTACCCTGAGTAACCTGGAGTCTGATAATTGTATGATGATGCATACGTGTCGAATGTAGATCTTGCGTCATTAGAGTAAGAGCTATTTGAGCTATTTGGTCTGTTCCAATTTCGAATATTCGTGGCTTCGCGCAGCACTCTCGATCTAAACTCCAGCTTTTGTCCTACATCAAAACTTTTTAAGATTGGACCTAAAGAAGCGAAAAAAGCCAGGTCGTCTGCGGCAAGATCTGGTGTTTGATTACTTAATAAAGTTAATAATTCTTTTTCAAAAGGAGAACTTTCTGGATTTGTTTTCGGGCCCCTTCTTTTTCTCTTTTCCAGCCAAGGTTTTTGTGATGATGGTGAATCAACACCACGGTCATTCTGCTCACCCTGCTGAGTGTTTGAAAAAACTTGCTGCGTGAATATATCTTGAGAGTGTTCTGAAGATACCATACTATCCAATGTGTTATCTATATTTGCTAAGGGTGAGGGAAGGGAAGGGGAGGGTATGGTTTCATTGAGTGATTCATCAACTTCATTCTCAACTGTTGGAGCTAGGAAGCTTAATTCGTCATAATAAATGTACTTTTTGTATTTTGGTGCAGCACTTCCAGAAGGCGTTTTTTTCATTGCGTTTTTTGTTCTAAAAAACGCATCACGGGCTGTTTTCCATCTTTGTTGGACTAGTTTGCCTGAAATAATAAAACCTTTTTATTTTCAGATTTCTTGCTACGGGTCGAACATATACGGATTTGCAGTATTCATTTAGGATGGGAATCGCAACAATCAGTAAGATCGTGGACGAAGTTTGTAAAGTAACATGGAACACGCTACACAATGAATGCATACCATCAAATACACCTGATATGTGGCTAAATATTGCTAACGGTTTTCTACAAAAGACCAACTTTCCAAATTGTATTGGAGCTATTGATGGCAAGCACATCCGAATCGTAAATCCAACCGGTGGTGGATCAATATTCTACAACTATAAAAATTTTTACTCCATTGTTCTGCTGGCTATGTGCGATGCAGATTATTGTTTTACATATGTAAACATTGGAACATATGGGAAAAGCTCGGACTCGACTATATTTCAAAACAGTACACTCTACAGGAGCCTTGAACAAAACACTTTAAATATTCCTAGACCGAAGCCATTGCCTGGAACAAATACTCCAGTTGAACATGTAATTGTGGGTGATGGTGCTTTTGGCATATCCAATACAATTCTAAAGCCATATGCACGATCCAATATGACCCACAAGAAAAAAATATTTAATTATAGACTGAGCCGTAGTAGACGATACATAGAATCTACATTTGGTATAATGTCAAACAAGTTCAGAGTGTTTCATACACCTATGAATGTGAGTTTTGATGTTACAAAGAATATAGTTAAAGCATGCTGCGTATTGCATAACTTTATAAGACTTCGCGATGGTTATCGTATAGAAGACACACTTACAATTGAGGGTATGGTAGACCTGCCAGCTGTACCTACAAACAGGTCTGGACACGCTCTGCGAGAACATTTTGCTGAGTACTTTGTTAGCCCTATTGGAAGCGTGCCCTGGCAAGATTCGTGTATATTTTAACTTGAAAAGGCTTTATCCTGTAGTAGTGTAGGTATTTAGATAATAAAATAAGAAAGTAAACAAACCAAGTTGTTGTTTTTCTTCTCCTGAAATATTTTCGAACAATGTGTCCGCAATATCCTCCCAGGCTTTGTTTCTTGCATCTTTATTTTTGTAGAGTGGATCGGATGCATCCCACAATTTCTTCCTCAGGCGTACCTCATCGATAACTCGACTTGTATCCACTTCGCGATTCGCCATGACTGTACGCGCTGACGACGTCCGCTCCGCTCGACGCTAGAACGCTCACTGAAAGCAGAGGCGCTCGGGCGATCGTCAGCGCCGACAGCTACGCGGGGCCGACGCGCGACGCGTACGGCCGCGTAGCTATCAGCGCTGACCACTGTGCGCGCTGATAGGTACGCATCATTTAAAAACGCTTCCTAGAAGTCCATATATCTCGGCCATCAGCGCTGACGGTGCGCGTGCCGTCGGCGTAAAACTAAAACCAGCCTAAAGTAGTAAAAATTGGTAAAACAGTAAAATTCAAAGTCATTTATTTCAAATATGCACATAAAAGGCACATTAGAACGTTAAAATTTACAATTAGATAGAATTAATTCTAGTCGCCCCTTTCAAAAGGCGAGGAACTCCACCGCTACTCTTTTAAAATGTTTTACAATATTTTGTACAGGTACATTAATTGTATAAATACCTATATGTGAAGACGATACTCCTATAATGAAATTACTATATCAAAATAGGTAAAAATAATTAAAAATGAAGCAATGTGATGTGATAGATACATGGTGCTCACATATTTACAAACATTGTAAGTATTAGTATTCGATTTTCCTAAAATTTAACAACCGATACGGCAGTGTGTGAGAAGAATCACAGAATGTAAATCAATGACATAAAAAATATAAATTATAAATTAGCCTCAAAAGACCATTTCAGATACCAATCTACATGGTTTTCACATAATCCGACCAAGATTATGTCTGGACTTTAAAAGAGACTGACCTCTGAGTTTGTTTCGGCCTTTCTACTCAGAGTAGTCAGATAGGATTCGCCGACCTCATCTAGTTTCAAATATATAATTGACGTGTAAAAGTGTTTGTACAAACCTACTTACAGAAATAAAATCATTTAGCTTTATTTTGTCTAGACTCAGATGGTCTGGAGCGGGACCACTATGTTTTCAAGATTTCTTATCTTGAATATACTTAATCCTCTAATTTGTAATAATTATGCATAATTATACATGTGATGGAGAAGGTATGTGTCTCTCGTTATCATCAGCCATATTTTAACTACTGTGGGCGTACTTTGGGTAGTGTTGGTTATTGCGCAATAAAAAAACCGTTTGCAGTTCAAATCAAATTATAATTTACGATCAACTTAATCACACTAGCGAATCACACACTGTAGGTACACGACACAACTATACGGCACGCACGACAGTTTCTAAACCCCAGTTTCTAAAGATCTTTTGGTCCCCGAAAATATTGAAAATTATATTGTTTTGCGAAATTGTAGGTATTGAAAACATAAGATGGCTGTGTTATTTCCGATTTTAGTCATGCACCAAAATATCCTTTTAGACCTACCTAGAGCGTAATATGACACATTGAGCTTCATTAAGAGACTGTGACACAAGTATGAATGACAAAGACGACGTTCGACACAGCCGAAATCTATCTTAATTAAGCTGTGCCATATTTACGGTACAATAGTCAAGTTTAAAATTCCGTATCTCACCTGTCAATTTCATTACATTCGTTTAAGGTTTATTCACTATACTTACTTCAAACATAGCTTGTACCTGTATATAGTCGTAATTATATCCACGACATGAGTAAGGAACATCCGTCCGTCTTCTAATTACAAGTTTGTTTACTTTAGGGCCCTAGCAGACATGCTGATTTTAGCATTGGCGATCAGTGATTGAGTCGCTTTTTTGAAGCACAATTCATTGACAAAGTAAAAGAGCTCGTGGTTTAGTAATAACAGCCGTACGAGTCGATCAAGGTAAAGTTACGCTTGCAAAGGTCGGTCTGTGGAATCGGTGACGATCTAAAACATATCAAGTCCCCTCCGTACCTCGTAAAGCACGGTAAGCGTTTGGCCCTGGCTGTCATTTGTAGATCTTTGACAGTCGTTACGGGC
The DNA here is from genome assembly GCA_916610205.1 of Griposia aprilina. Lineage (NCBI taxonomy): Eukaryota > Metazoa > Arthropoda > Insecta > Lepidoptera > Noctuidae > Griposia > Griposia aprilina. The sequence goes on along the minus strand of OU744305.1, from coordinate 6,689,309 downwards.
AGTCAAAAGGGAATATTCCGATATGTCACCCTGCTTTATCCCCTTAAGGGAAAACATCGGAAAAAAAATTGATCTGTTCTTTATTCAACTATAATGTTTCAACTTTGTTTCCTTAGTTCAAACTGTCTCCCTAAGGGGCAAAGCAGGGTGACAGATCGGAATAATCCGTCAAAAGTTCGAAAGTCTGACAACCAGTCTTACCAAGGCTCGCTAGTCGGTACATGTAATGTATTGGTATTCAATTATTTATTTATTTATTTATTAAAACTTCTCGCACACAATAGTATACAAAGGCGGACTTAATGCCTTAAGCATTCTCTACCAGTCAACCAAGGGTGGTGAAGAGATACTCGTAAGATGGCAGGTGCTCTGTATAACAGACGTTACTAATAATAATAAAAAAATATTAAAAAGATAACCTATGTATTTATAAATAAAATAGGTATACAAGTACCTAAACAGAATATAAACTTATAATCCGGTTAGACTGATAGCCGACCCCTACACAGTTGGGGAAAGGCTTCACAGAAGACATAAAAGCCTGCATACCTTTAGCATCGATATCAGCAATTGAGCCGCTCGATGCAGTGACTTACAGCAGGCTTAGCACAAGCACCGTCTTGTCGCCGGAAGAATAGACAAAAATGACGTTTCGTGAACAAAGTACGACGGCAGCAAAGTAGAAAGAGTCAACTGCACTTTTTACGAAATTCAGTAATTTATTCACGTTTATCTTTTATTTTGCTTATATCTCGAAAATGGTGTGTCCTATCGCAAAAATAATGAAAATATCGACCCCCTCTATGAAACTCTCAAACCCCTTAAACTCAATATATAGATAATCATTTTTCACATGTTTCTTTAGCATGGCGATTAAAAAATCAAATTGTCTTCACTACCTTAGACAACTGCCTTTTGAAATAGTCTACATTAAAAAGGACCTAGACAACTATCAGCAAAAACGATCAGCAATAACTAAAGACAAAATGACAGATTTTAGAAGGATTTTTACGGTGCGATGTCAAAAATGGTGAAACGAAATGTCTCTTTGTATGGGAATAGCCGTGTCTATTCTTCGAAGAGATAGACAGCGTCATGCTAAGCCCGGAGAAAAGCGACATACAGAAAACACAACATTTTGAAACCGCATTCAACACAGTGAGTCATCAAAACGCGATGGTGCATCAAAACCATCTTTGAAACGTTCTTTTCGCCATCGCAAGCGAACGCAGACAGTCGAACCATTTACTTTCAACCTACCTAGGTTGAAAGCCGACAGGGTAGGCTTGATAAACAATACGTAAACGTAAAACGAAATAGAAAATGGTCAACAAATCGAAGCATCAATGAGTTTACAAAGACTACAATGCTCTCAAATTCATAAGTTACAAAGTTCTCTTCGAAATCGCCGAAGCAAAAAGTAGCACGTCTGTTAAGGCCCTTATCTATAGTAATAACGCTTGTAAGTTGACATGTAGTTGTAAATAACTGTCAGTTAAAATTGATAGTTACGAAGTAATCGATACCGAACGACCAGTAACTGATAGTTTTGAACTATTAATTTTGTTTGATACTTACGAACTATTAAGCTTGTTTGAATGTCAAATGTAAATGAAAATCAATTGATGGAATTATACTGGAATATTGTTATTTTTACAGTGGTAGGTATAAATCAGTGTTTATAAATAACAAACTTTTGTTTTTGATGTTGCTATAGAATTTCTAATTAAAGAAAACTAATGACTATGATAAATAAAAACAAAGTTTCGTTAATAAAAATAAATCTTTCTATTCTTATAATAATAAAATATACAGAATATAAATACAAGACAATAGAGAGCGACGGCGGAGAAGAAGCGTGACGACATAAGAGAGTGTCATGACGTTTGCCGTCACGGCATACGAGTCGATCTTACCCCCAAAGCGTTCCAATAGATGTTTCACAACAAAACCACCTTTTATGCTATTTATATAACATACGAGGGACAATCATATACTTTTAATATGGTATGCCTTAGTCTGAGGCTCTTGGCTCAAAAATAACAGCCGCACGTCTATCGAAGGTTAAGCTACTCTTGCCACGGTCAGATGGGTGACCATCCATTACATATCGAGACCCATCCGTGCTTTGAAAAGCACGTTAAGCCGTTGGTCCCGGCTGTCATTCGCAGGTCTTCGGCAGTAGTTATGGGTAGTTAGAAACCAAGGGTCTGACTGCTGGTTTACCAAGGGGTATAATTGTGTTACTCAGTTACTGGGTTGTGGAGGTCAGATAGGTAGTCACTCCATGTGAAATACTGGTTAGACTGGAAGCCGACCCAAACATAGTTAGGAAAAGGCTAGGCAGATTGATTCATTTTCATTGGTGTTGATTATCTAAAAGACTTATTTTTTTTTCTAATTCCTTAATCTTTTGTTTTACATATGGTCATGTTCTTGAATAATCATTTCATACAATCATTATAAAATCAAATCAGAATATTTTATTTCACATAAACCAACATGGGCGCTTATGAAACGTCAGAAGCCAAGTGCACGGTTCCAATTGGCTGTTTCCTAAGGAGAAGAGCCGGCAAGAAACTCCACGGTTACTCTTTTAAAAATAAGGGGCTTTTACAATTTTTCCAATTGCAGTGTTGATAGATATGGGAGGACAGTGTAGGCCTGTCAAAATGTAACAGGTACTCAACAAAATAATAAAAATATCCACAAATCTACAGTCTACAAGTTAGGTGTACAACGTTCTCACATGCACAAAATATAGAAGAATCTATATAAAAATAAAAGCCTGTTTAGACCAAATGACATGATTGCCATTACTACTGTAACAAATCGGAATCAAAATCCTATCCACAAAAGCTATAAATACGGAGTTGAAATAAGAATCCGAGGAATGTCAAATAATGAGATTATGTCAAAGAAGTAAGTAAAAAGATACAAAAAACTTCGTAATTTGGGATTAAATCTAAAATATCTGCAAAATTATGCATTTTAATAATGCAAAGCCACGATGCATAACACGATGAACTGTTTCCCATATTTTGACTAACACGTTATATTTTGTAATAAGATAGCTGTGTAGTAACGACACAAGCTTGTTATCCGTCGAAATTGCCCGAAATAAACTCACGTTTTGTATATTAGTGAAAATGCAGTCCAAAGAAATGAAGCTAAACATAAAAAGAGTTATTGCACAAAATATTTTTTGTCATACTTTGGGACTGCAAGTTATCTAAAGACATATCTATCACTAGATACATTTCTAAGCCTACTAGCAATTCGCAAAATCCAACCGAACTATACCTATACATACGACAGAGGCGACACGACACGACATGTAAAGTGTTACGGAAGTCAAAAGGCGTCGGTTCCACAAAAGTTCGACGCAACTGAAACTGAAAGCTGACTCAAACAATTTTGAATGTGGAAATCCTTCAATTTCTATTCAGCGAGAAAAGTTTTGGACCATTTCCGTCGACCCAATGTTGCGTGATTTTCACGTTGCGTTTTTGCGATCGCGTGATTTCCAAGTTTGATGTAACGTTTTATTTTTAAAACTTCTTCATTGGCTTTTTGTTAAAACATACATACCTCATATCTATTTTAAAACTTCGCTTCATTTTATTGAAAATAGTATTCGCGGTCTCCACTCCAGAACTCGTCTGCTCTAGCGGCTATCGGTCCTTCGACAAATATGGCCAGCCCACTGCCACTTCAGCTTGCTTACTCTGCAAGCTATGTCGGAAACTCCAATTCATTTCTGGGAAGCGTAGTATGGGTCACCCCCAACTAGATGGAACGACGACCTTGAATTAATAAGGAGACTGGTACAGACAGGATGCGGAAGGCGGAGGACAGGCTGTTGTGGCGCAGCCTGGGAGAGGCCTATGTCCAGCCGTGGACTGCGATAGGCTGAGTTGATTGATTGATTGATAGAGATATTCTATCATAAACTATTATATTATACTACATTATTATATTATTATACTATTATTATTATTATTATAGGAGCAGTGGTGGCCCAGTGGTATCGGCACCGACTTACAAGTTGTAGGTCGTGGGTTCGAACCCAGGCAGGCGCTTTACTTTGTGTAAATAATTTCATCACCACTGCTCTCAAAACGGTGAAGGAAAACATCGTGAGGAAACCGGCATGTCCTAGAACCGAAAATTTTAAGACATGTGACATCTACCAACCCGCACTGGGCCCGCGTGGTAGATTACAGCCCATTCCCTCTCAAAGAAAGGAGGTCTGTGTCCCAGCAGTGGGAAAATTATAGGCTGATTATGATGTTATGATGAAACTATTGTAACGCCACATAGTCTCTGAAGAATAATACAGCCAAATTTCACAGTAATAATTAAACACCAAAGGAAAGAGATCACGAAGCCGATCGCCAACACAATGGTCTAACCTAGTAGACCATTCCAGACACAGATCTACATGGTCTTCACATTATCTGACCAAGATTATGTCTGGGCTTTAAAACAGACTGTGACCTCTGAGTTTGTTTCGGCCTTTCTTCTCAGAGTAGTCAGATAGGAAACGCCGACCTCATCTAGTTTTAAAAATATGATTGACGTGTAAAAGTGTTTGTACAAACCTACTTACAGAAATAAAATCATTTATCATTTAGTAAAAGAAGCTACGTCCTCAAGCTAATTTCAGCAGGTTGGTGATGGCAACTTTGGACCCGAGTCGATGAAGGCAGATTTTCCGCTTAACGGGGCTCAGTGACCTCGATCCTCAGTAATGAGAGAACGATTGAAGAAGAAGATTAAACACCTAAAGAGCCTAGGGACAAGCTTCACTTATTTGAAGTGGCTTACCTAAAATTTTGGGTAGCTGACCCAATATTTGAAATAAGCCACTTAAAATATTGAGTAGGTACATAAGTTGGGTTCCTTGGTAGAAAAACAAAGACTTTTTGCTCGTTCTAATCATTTAAAATTTTCTAAATTGCTGCAATATACTTATGCAAGTATCGACACAGTCGCTCATAACTTTTATAATAGTATTTTTTTTAATCTTTTTTTTTGTGCCTATTTCTACCTAATACTAAAACCTTAAAACCTCAAGCGGCGTAAGTATAACAACCTTATTGGTAATTATATTTTCGAGCCGTTTGGGGTTGAAACCCTCGGGCCGTGGGGTCCGAGTGCCCTTGCTTTATTCAAGGAAATCTCCAAACGCCTGTTTGACACTTCCCGTGACCGAAGGGCTGGATTTTACCTTGGCCAGAGGCTAAGCATTGCAATACAACGTGGCAATGCCGCCAGTCTCTTGGGTACATTACCAGTCGACAGCGATGCGGAGGAATTTTTTGACGCTATCTTTTAATTTGTTATTAGTTTTAGTTAGGTTAGGTAATTATATTTTAATTGTAAATATTATTGTTTGATAAAAAATGTATATAAATAAGTATGTAAATAAATTATTTCCTTTAGGGCGTACTGAACCCTAATACTTAATTTGCCTTCCTAACCTAGGTACTTAAAGATCAAATACGACGTTGACATACAATGACAATTAATCACAGACAAACACTTTGTCCTAAGTCTTGACACCAAAATTAAGAGTGGTTGCACATCTGAATGCATTAGTGCTTCAAACGTACTAATTAGAAGTTAACGAAGTTACACCCGACGCATCTTCCATCAGATGTGCGACCACCCTAAACCCTAAGATTAAAACCCTAAACGCAGAACAGTGAGAACTCGTTCACTAGCAAATCGACTTGTCCGAGAAATAATTGGCGGTTACATAGCAATGGATAACAAGGGACCACTAACCGTTGTCTGTATTTGTTTGTGCTAGAGTAAACCTTTAATTAACTCAATTGGCAGTTTTAGCTGATAGATGTCTTTATGCAAAATCGGTTTGAAGGCTTAGTTGGTTCTGTGTTCACGGTGACATCAATTCAGATTTTTAGCTTCTAAAAAAAAAATTGATTTTTTAAATTCTTTGTACCGTCAACTACACGTCCATAGCAACAGTTTGACTTTTATAGTGCTTTTATTTCACAGGAATAAGAGCGGTTTCAACTGATGTGCGGTTGATCACACATAGATTTTTCCGTGATTTCTAGTACGATTTAGAGCGTTTGTCCACCGCAGCCGTCACCGGGACGTCACCGAGAAACGTGATTATTTGAACTGAACATAAAGTCCCGATAACGGGCGATCATTTGTCTACCGTGACCGAACTCAACGGTTTAGTATGTTATGAGAGACAAAACAAAAGTCGGGTAATCGGCGCCGGTGCAACGGCAGTGTGTGGACAAGACCAAACATATTTTGTATACCGGCACATCGGCCTGTCACAATCTCGAACCGAATTCTAGGTGTCGCGCCGAACTACTCGTAACTTCAGCGGCCAGGATGATGGCGTTTGGGTCTCGGACGTGACGTGATCGCTACTCCGGAATCGCTATCTCGTTCTCGGTGACGTTCCGTTGACGGCTGCGGTGGACAAACGCACATTCGTGTTTTGTTTTTAAATAGAACGTCAGCGTTTTTTTCCAATCAAATTTGGACTAACCTTGGCTAAGCCTTTATTTAATACGTTCAACGTTCATGTTTTATATTATGTAGTTGCGTCTCTAACAAATAGTAGGTAGAAGTATTCAGACTTGCAATAAAAGCAGTGAACTGGCATTTAACGATCCTTAACTATGTTCTTAGTAGTTAATTAGTATGTTTTTTTTTTTATTGTGTGTATTATTACATTAGACATAAGATTAAGAACAGGGTTGAATGTCCCTTTCAGAACAGACACATTACAAATCTGTGAAAACGTAAGCGTTTTTGTTATACGCTAAGTACATACCTTATACAAAGTGGCGGTAAGATTATAACATTAAATAAAATAGCAGTACACACAAGATGATAATAACTCTACTATGACCATAAAATCAACCTACAAAAAAAATGCGTTTTTCAAACAAAATCTGTGGCGTAAAAATTGTCACAAAATAAATACCCTTGATAATACTAGTTCACTGACCTGTAAAAGTAGCATCAGCTTACTTATATAGGTAGGCAGTACAACAACAATTTATCACTAACTTCATGGTATTGTTATCATCCAAATAATCACTCAAGTTGGGTTAGATCTTACAACGAGTCGCCTGAATTTGAAGAGACTGTCACTGTGGGGGTCAAGGGGGCTGTGGTTGGACTGTCACTGTGGGGGATCAAGCGCCCCCATGCAATTTCAGCTGCCGGAGCTGCGTCGAAATATTTAAAATTATTTTCTTAAAATATGGGTAAATCACTAACTAATGCTTGAACAGTTCCACTAAATTCCTACGTTTTTTATTTAAGTTGTTTCAGTCAAAACGCGTCAAATGAATAGCTAGGCCGCTATTTTCTTGACACTGACGGTCACAGATACACACACACGTAAATTTTCCGAAACCAACCGGAAAATTTTGGTGATAGAATTAGTGGCGGCGTAATATTGTGAAATATAAAAAAGATCCATCTTTGGCAATGGTGAAGGCTATTAAATATGTTTACATATTAATGTAATTATAAAAGTTAACATATTGATGTTTTATTGGGTGTAAGAGCGAGCGAAGCGAGCTCGGAACTTGGGGCACCCCGACTCAGACAGGTTAGGTTCGAAGGGGCTACCCCATTCGTGGTCATTTAGAAATGGGAGTCCCGCGTAGCGGGGCTCCGTCGACTACGCCCTGTTTTTATTGCTTGCTTCCCCTTCCCCTCTATTAAGGCGATTTTTCTCAGTTTTTTATTTTATTTTAAGCTTTACTATGTATAATATAAAAAATGGATTGTGTGGTTTTATGAAACCACGGTAAAAGTGAAACTTTTTTTCACACTATAGACTTTTAACTAAAGACCTCCTTCCTTTCACTTTATCCCTATTCCGCGGCCGACCGTCACGCGACATGCAACACACAGACGAAAAAGTTTGAGATGATGTAATAAAAGTTTCACTTTAAAACATTCGCACCTCCGGTGGGAGAAAAGGTAAGGGGACGACTCTACACGACTCCCCCTTCCCCCTGTCCCACCTATTAGGGCGACATAATTTAAGATGTTACCCGAACTCAGCGGGCCAGTGCGTGATTAGGCGACGACATGAGAACGATGTCGGACTGTGACTGACTCATACATACCGTCTTCGCACGCGCCGAAGAAATACGAATCTCGACAACACTCACCCCCGTTCCATTTCACGCATAGAGAATAGGGCTTTTATCTCTTAATCATTAAAAGACAGTAATATATACCCAAAAACAGTATTAAAATTCAACTACTGCTTGCTGCTCAGTAAAATTATTAAACTCTAAAGATTATCTACTACAGTACAAAAGTCCGTTAGGGCCGGCACACACCTGGCGAGGCGCAGCACGGTGCGGTTGTCACTGCCAAACAAATATCAACGTTGCGAGCCTAAAAGTAAAGTTGAGAATAAATAATGTGAAATACGCGCCTCTTTCCACTTAGACGCATTCGAGCTAATGGAAGTTTATTTATTTTCAACTATAAATCAACTGGTGCAAGGTCGATATTTATTTGGCAGTGACGAATGCGCTGCGCTGCGCCTCGCCAGATGTGTGCCCTTTAAGCTGCCGCGGCTCTCACATTCTAATTATTTTTTTCATTGCGGATTATGTTTCAATATCGTTCGAATTTATCTTTGAAATTATTAATATCTAGGTATTAATATAAAAGTGCGATTAAACTCGTAAAAATAATTACTGAAAGCCGATTTTTCATCGTAAGATAACTTTTTTCTACGGCGGCGAGACATTAATTTTCTATCAGATAAAAGTTATCAGACTATCGAAAAATCGGTCCATTGACTGAGAATATAAATTAATTTTATAAAACGCCATTCAAACTGCAGATTAAATAAAACCCATCAACACATTATCATTTTTATATCTAAAAATATCTGAAATTTAAAAATAAAATTCTTTGATGAAAAAGCCTCTACAAAAACCATTTTTCGACTGAATTAAAGAAAAGTCAAAATATCAATGATTAAGATCAAAATGGCTGTAATAGACCCAATTAAGAGTCTTTGTGGAGGCACAATTATAATTTTCATCTCATTCATTGTTCTTTACTAGGTGTTGCACGTGACTTCATTTACGTACATAACATCACGTCGGTATGCCGAGCTGTCACTGAGAATTTCTTAATGGAAAACCGAGCTCAGCAGTCACTTGTTTATTAGTTTAACTTCGGTCGCATTTAAACTTAAACCACAAGACCTGAAGGCCAATTCTCATAAGTACCATCAAACGAAATGAATACGGATATAGGGGTGAATCGGAACGAAACTTTAAAAGGGATTTTAACATTGAAACAATCTAGTTTGTTGCCAAAAAGGACTATAATGTGTTTACTGTACCATAATTAACGATTAAGTGCCCTTGTTGGCAACAAATTTTATTATTTCAATGTTAAAATCACTTTTAAAGTTTAGTTCCGATTCCCGTCTGCATCCCTATTCACCCTGTTTGACGGTATTAAAAAACGTATTAAAGTCGCAATCTCATCTCAACGACAATAAATCTCAAAAACTTGTCAAAAATTTAGGGAAATTAGATGTTTTTTGACAGATTGAGACGAAGATTAGAATGAATGAGCAAAATACGGGCATTGCCCTTCAGATCAGGGGTGGGCTGATTTACATTGATTCAGTATTTCAACCCAGCACTGGATTTACCAATAGAATAGAATAGTGAATGAAAAAAAATAAAGAAAATACATTTATTTAACAGAATTTAGTTAGAAATTTGTATGCACAAGGCACACAAAATAACATATTAAACTACAAGTAAAATTAAACACAGTGTTACATAATACTCTTTATTATGAAATACGCAGTGTCATCATCTCATCCAGTTCAGCATCCATTGGCTGCTGGTCGATCTACTGCTGGTGTGCTTTAAAGTTTCTGATAAATTCTTAGTGCACGGTATACCTACACTGAACCCTCTAAAAAATATACCAACCTACCTGTTAGTATCATCCTTTTATGTTTAAGTATATCTTCAGTGGTTTATACTGTGGACTGTCAGTTAAACAAAGAAATGTAGGTACATTGTTTATAATAATATTTATTCATATAATTGGTTGTTTATGTGGTTGCTTTGTATTCTTAGTGCTTACTCTTTATTTTATTTTATTTTGTTACATATAGTACCAATCATTAAACCTGACTTGGTTTCCGTACGTCCTTTTTGGGTAACCACTGAAAATCAGCATTATGCTGAGTGGAAGTCTTCTTGTCACAGTCATGACGTGCAGCTATCGATTACTTCTGTTTTGTGCTCGTGATTATAGATCTATTTTTAACCGGCTTCACAAAAAGGAGGACGTTCTCAATTCGTCTGTATGTTATTTTTTTTTTAATGTGTTTTAGCTCAGAACTTTTTTCTGGGTGATCCGATTTGAATGATTATTTTTTTATTTGATAGCTGGTGCTTCACATGAAGTCCCATTTAAATTTGATCAAGGTCTGACCAGTAGTTTTTGAGTTATCCTTAATACTGCATATTTTTCCCACTTAGTTTATATGGATGATGTGTTAATAATTTCCTGTCACTGTTATTTACACACCAAGTAGTGGTATACGAATTTTTGTGGGGTAGGTACCGCAACTAAAAACTGAAAAATAAAAACTTTTTTACAAAAAAACAACCGACTTCCAAAAAAACTTCCGAAATTAAAGTTATTTTTCACGGCTTTTAGTGTTTTTTTGGAAGTCGGTTGTGTTTGTTCTTATTTTACATTGTTACCAGAGCTAAAATTTATCTTTTTTTTGTATGCACGTGTTTCTGTGGGCAGGCCTATGTTGTTTCGAACGCCGCTGTTGCGACACACGCTGTTGCGAATTATTTTTCCACTGCCTCACAGGTTCGAAAGCTCATGGACTCGAATGAAGTAGTCGCGAAAGACGCTGTTTCGAAAAACATTTTCACTGCCTCATACGCTCGAATGCTTGTGATTTCGATTTATTTAGTCATAAAGTGTACAGAAAAGTATTTAAGCAGTAATTAAATAAAATCAACAAATTCGGTGTCAACATCAACATTTAATATTATTATTAAAGTTACGCACTATACTACACTGCAAATAGCAAATTGCAGCATTATTTGCTAGTAGCAAATAGTTACTAACTATTTGCTACTAGAAATCATAGGCGAGGTACTATAAATAATGAAATGGTGACTAATATTAACAGTAGGATAGGATGCAAGAGCGAGCGAAGCGAGCTCGGGACTTGGGGCACTCTGACTCGGACTGGTTAGGTTAGAAGGGGATGGCGGGGTCTGAAAGACCCCGCCGTCCCCTTCGTGGTTATTTTTCTTTAAACCGCCCAGAAGTAGGACCCCGCGTAGCGGGGCTCCGTCGGCTACTCGATGCCAGTTTAAATTAAAACAAAGCTAACAACAATAAATCGAAATCACAAGCATTCGAGCGTATGAGGCAGTGAAAATGTTTTTCGAAACAGCGTCTTTCGCGACTACTTCATTCGAGTCCATGAGCTTTCGAACCTGTGAGGCAGTGGAAAAATAATTCGCAACAGCGTGTGTCGCAACAGCGGCGTTCGAAACAACATAGGGGACCCGTTTCTGTGACAAATAAACCTATTTTACTTTCTTTGTTTTGTTTCTCTTATATAGGAAAACTATATGAGTACCTTATGGCACTTGCTGTCATAAACATATTAACCAGTCAACAAAGTCTACCTGTCTACATAATGTCTAAGTAGTGTCCGACGTTCATTGATGCTTACGGTTTCCTAGAAGCACGGTGGCCGTAATTTACCAGCGAATGACGTCACTGAAATCTTATTTATGAAAGTAAGTTAGTGTGTTTTCCTAGAAAGCGTTTTCGTTCTTCTAGGAAACCATAGTTTTACTCTTGTAGGTTATTTCACCCCAATACTTACTTAGATATGTTTAATACACATAAATATGTACATACATACCTAAAGTCACGTCTTCATCTCATGGGGGTAGGCAGAAACTACAGAACACCACCTGCTACAATCATTACATACGCCTTTTGCCTCGTTTACGTTTATACATCTGGTCATACACGCACGCCGGCTGTGAGTACTACGCGCCTGACCTTTCTGAAGAACATCACCAATAAGCTCACTATATGTCTCCCTCCCGGCGTTTCCACTCACATCTGCCTTGTTAATCGGCCTTCATTCATCCTCTCAACATGACCAAACCATCTTAGCATACTCTTTTCAATTTTGTCACTAGATATGTTTAATGTGTAAGAAAACTCCTTGGGTAGATAAAAATATTAAGTACTTAATCACTCCAATCCAACAATCTACTACCAATAATTAGCTACAATTAGCCAGCTACAATAATTATTTATAAATCTCGATACAATTACTCTAGTGTGCCCAATCCGTAGCTCGCTCCAAAATCAAGTGACTGAATCGATTGCCGGGTCGCGCCCTCTATAACTACTTGTCAACCGCCACCGCTTGGTGTTGCCACATAAATAATTGTTCTGAATAATCGCTATGTCAATTTAGTCGATTTAAAAAATACAGATAAATGAACTTAACATATGTTATGAACGAACAATTTAAATGTTCTCAATTTAATGTAATGACGTACATTTAATAGGTCGTCTATTCGTTTATTGGGAGACATTATTGAACCACATTGATTGGTCCCATCTGCTGTATCCAGGATTAAAAGTTGGACAACTTTGTTGAAAATTGGGAATTTCAAATGCTGGATTAGGTATACTATCAAGTATTATTGATAGCTTTCAGTTTAACCATATGATAATTTATATATTTAAATTAAACCATATTCAACTATACAGGGCCGCAAAAACGATACCCAAACCAGAAAAAAAAAAGTTGTTTGTCAGAGACATCGATGCGCAAACTGAAACGATGAATTAAGCATATCATTTATTTATTTATTGATTTATTTGGGATCACTAACAATGGATACACATATACAATATAAATCACAATAATAAAATAGGTTATTTTACGTTTGCTCCTTCAATTACAGGAGACCATAACATACACATATTATAACTAGGTGTAAACACAAAAAAAAAAAAAAATAGAGAAAATGTGTAAATGATGAACGATGAAAGAAAAAAAAATCGGGAGAGTCTTTGGGGACTGCCGATAAAAGTGAAAACTAAGTAACTTGTAAACCCGCTCATGGGAAGCGGGCAGTGACGATGACGTCAGTTTCACGCTTTTTGTTCACCCAAAAAGTACACATATATACACAGTGTACATATAGCTCATGGAAAGCGTTCGATGACGATGACGCGAGTTCCATGATTTTTTTTCACCTAAAAAGTGCTCAACGCACCTAAAGAAGTTTTCACTTAAAAAAATAACATGTCAAGAGTGAGCATTCATTCATTTACAATGGTGTAAACAGGATAAAAATAAAAATATAGAAAATAAATGATTAAACTTCAGGGGAAAAAAGGACAAGTAAAGATTGAGTATTCATATTACAATTATTTAGTATAGTCTTCGTGATCCGTATAGTGATTCTAGACTCCATAGCATAAAAATTTTTCGTCAGTTATCAAAAAAAAAAATCTGCTGTTTCATTGAAAAGTGCAATACCTACGCGGTCAAAATGTATGGAATTTTTTCTTTATTTTTCATAACCGATGAAAAATTTCAACGCAGCCCCACTGCGTTGAAATTTTTCGCAGAATTATGTACAGAATCCATGGTAACAGGTTGCGTGTCGATGTAATTTTTTACGTTTCGTGTATTTAAGGAATAATGAATCGACGACATACTGTTGTAAAAATAGATTTATCAGAATAAGTGTATGAATCTGAAAACTTTTCATCGTTTTCGTTGTTAATCCTGTGCAAGTTTCATTGTTGATATTGCCGATAAAATAGTGTTTTTAGTAACGTCGGTATTAGTTGAAGCCGTTAGGCTAAATATTTATATGGCCTTCTTGTGCTGCTGCCGACTAATTATTTCTTTTCTGTGTTCGTGATGTGATTATTGATCAATTTTTTTTTTTTTTTATTCGAGTTAATTTATTGAAACTAAGTTCCTTCACGCGGCTTGCGATAGGAGTTGACTGGTAGAAAACTTCACGTAAGGTAAAAGCGTATGCCCCCTTCATGCGACTTTCACTCTCTCTCTCTGTGTCATTCTATTACATACTATTAAAACTTATGAAATGAAACAAGCGTGTTTTCTTCACATGAACTGACTGTCATAGAGTTTTAATTAAATCATAGAGAGTGGCCACAGACAAAGTATACTCTATTATGAGAGACTCAATATGGGGCTAGATGTACTTACATCATCTATACTAATATTATTTTTATATAAACCAACATATACGAGCGTGTGTGTGCGTCTGCGTGCGAGTATCGGGCAAGGAACTTAGTTCCTGACGGGGGCGCTCGTCCCTCGACTACACACGTTATTTTTATTCGTATGCTCTTATGTATGTAACAAATTAACCTATTTTTCTTTCTTTCTTTCTATATTCAAAAAATATTTCCCACACTAATAACATTTAAATGAATAACCTCTCAACCCAGTTTCGATTAACGAACAAAACTCAGACATCCCTTCAAGTCCTTAGTAATTAGCGGCACTAATTAGGATTCGTTATCATTATTCCAATGTCTCGGGAACTTTAGTTAGAGTGCTATTACGAACAGAGCAGACGTAGATAAGTACCCTTTATTATCTCCTTTGAAAGCCTTCATAAGCTGCGGTCCCAATGCCCGTTAGCTGTCAGTCCGTCCCGTGCATGTCGAGGCCTATCGTGGTCCGTGCCGAGCATTCCCACGGTGTGTCGGCCTGGTGCGGCCTGTTGGCCGCTATTCCAACGTGTCAAGGGATACAAAGCGCATGGCTGCGTCTGCAGCCGCAGTGGTTTTATTCAGTGGTCAACATTTAATGAAAAAAGCAAAAAGAAAGCATAAGTAATGCGCCCGTACAAGCCGCGACACGCCTCGCCTTTGAACTTACCGATTCCCGACGGATCGGCCGGGCGAGGACAGGCCACCGGACGCTTCATCGCGTGCGAAGATTCCTGGCCTGTCGGCCTAGCTTGACGCGATCAGGCCTGTGAGAAAGCGGGCCGTGGGAACGCAGCTTTAAGACCGGTGCTGGTTTTTATTGCTACTGAAGATTTTAGTTTGATACCTGAGTACTTAGGTACTCGTATCAAACTACAATTTGGTACAGGTACAATTTAGAAACAGAAGTTATTAGAAGAGCGATCTTATTCTCGTCCTGTGTTTTGAGTTTGGCCACTGGTTTCAAAAATAACATTTAACTTTAAGACTTTATTAACAGCCTTTCTGGCGCTAGAATACGAGTATACTTAAATTGACAGCGACATCATGAGTAAAAGTTGAATTAGCGCTTATGTAGGCAAGATAGAAAAAAGTTGTCTAGTCCTTATCAAAAACGTAGGTACTTAATACGAAATCATCAATACGTCGGCTTATTGCGGTAATTATTACTTAATTAATAATGCCAACGGCCTTTGATATTATTTATTTAAACTTCTCGCACACAACAGTATACAAAGGCGGACTTAATGCCTTAGGCATTCTCTACCAGTCGACCAAGGGTGGTGTAGAGATAAGGTGGCAGGTGCTCCATTTAACAGGCGTTAATAATAATAATAAAAAATATTAAAAATAATAATGTTAATAATTAATTATAAATTAAATAGACGTATACAAGTACCAAAATAGAATAATATTCAATTTCTACACCAATGTCTAGCAAGCCATGTTTACGTTCAACATCTAGGCATAGAAAAGAAAAAAGAAAGAAAGAAAACACGTTTATTTGCGGTAAACACGATGCAGAGAAAAACACACAATTACAAAAAAGAACGAGTTGGGGGAAAATCACATAATTCGCTCAGCATAATGCTACGACCCTATGCGAGACAGAGCCCCAGCGCTGCTTTTCAGCGACAGCCGGCGTTGAGCATACTGTAGCACGTCTAAGATTAATTACTGCCATACAGACAGAATAAAATCTTTCAGCCATTTAAAGCGTGAAAAATTATTCTCAACTTTCTAAACCATTATTTCACCCAACTCGTTCAAAATTGCTAGCACCTGACTGATCCTCGCTCGGAATCAGAAAAGAAAAATTATCAAAAAGAAATTACAGCATATTTCACTCAAACAAAGAAAAAGCGGCCAACTGCGAGTCGGACACGCACACGAAAGATACGTAACACCGTACAATATTTAAAACTACATATTCTCTTAACAGAGTTTCTTGTAAGGGGATCTCTTTAATTATTAACCATATTTTATTTTTATTATTATTTGTTATAGTAGCTATACTTAGTACACACCCTGCAAACATATTAAGTGTTCCTATTACGGTTCAAAAGATACAGCCCTGTGACAGACGGACGGACGGACAGACAGTGGAGCCTTAGTAATAGGGTACTAATATAAGGCCCAATACAAAAAGGCACTTTGGCACCCTGTGGGTGCGGAACCCTAAAAAGATCCCATTTTCATAATCCGATAAAGCGATTCTTTTAGACGAACTTATTGTAACATGTTGCGGGTCGCGCCATTTTGGTAGAATCGCGAGAATTAGGACCAAGTTTATTGAAAAAGTTACAGCCGAAGTTTGCTGAAGCCAATGGCGTCACGACCGGCGAACAAATACGAATAATTAAAGGGAATTACGGTTCTGCTGTTGTATTGTTAGAGGACTCCGGAACAATGACTGTTAATTTCTACGTTTAAATAGCGCCTGTATTTCCCAAATGGTGATTTAGCTAACAGTGTTAGGCGAGCCTCGCTGGTCTCGTGGTTGCCAGCGCTACTGTTGAGCATGAGGTCCTGGGTTTGATTCCCAAGTTGGGCAAAGTGTTATTTGGTTTTCCATCAGGAATTTCTCAGTAGCAGCTTGTAATCAGGATTTGTGCCGGTTTATGGCAATAGGCTCACCCCCTATTACATGGGTCTTAAACATAACTGCTGAAATGTGGGTGTACTATAGATACACCTCTGCCTAACCCTTCGGGGATTACAGGAGTGATGTTATGTTTTATTAGAGTGGCTACTTTGTTATTATCATTAAATGATTAAAAAAAAATTTTTTACAAAAAAAAAACAACCAACTTCCAAAAAAAACACAAAAAAAGTGAAAAATAACTTTAATTTTATTTTTCACTTTTTAGTTGTTGTACCTACCCCACACAAATTCGTATACCACTACTTGATATGTAAATAACAGTGACAGGAAATTATTAAAACATCATCATCAATATAAACTAAGTGGAAAAAATACGCAGTATTAAGGATAACTCAAAAACTACTGGTCAGAACTTGATCAAATTTATATGGGACCACATGTGGAGCACCAGATTTCAAATAAAAAATTAATCATTCAAATCGGTTCACCTAGAAAGTTCTAAGCTAACAGACATAGAAAAAAAAAATTGATAACCTCCTCCTTTTTTTGAAGTCGGTTAAAAAACTCAATAAAGTACTATAATTATCTCTCCATTACCTTTCATAAAAATGCATTGATGTCTTAGCCATAAAACCGTAACGCAACCGCGCTGGTACGCGTTGCTTACCTTCGCAATAACAATACAAAATGAGTATCAAAATAACTTGAAATTCATCAAATTAAACTTAAACAATTACTGGTTTGATAACCCGAAACCAAAACTTCGTTAATTACATAGAGATAATTTCGAAAGCGCACAAAAAAGATTTATCATCAAAACTTTTGAATGACTTCAAGCATAGTTCGCTAACCCTTTTCAAGTTTAAATTACTTGATGAAATATTCAACTAAGGCTGTGGGAATTAGAATGCACATAGTCACCATGCCCTTGCCTGCGGTTTGAAGAATAATCAATATGTTGTGGTATTTTAAAGTCATGAAATCGGTCTAGTTCAATAACTACTCGTATTACGTTTTCAGGGTTAACGGTTTTCAGGCACGATAGTACAATCGAAGTCTATTGGCACCGATTCCCTTGTTTACAAACTAAACGAATTTAAGATAGTTGACATCTCCTGCTGAGCTTACATAATGTGTGTTTGATGATTTCAGACTATTAAAGCGTTTAGCATGATGTTTTCTTTACCGTTCTTAAAGGTTTTAAACTTTGAAAAGCATCATCCTCTTGCCCTTATAATTATTTATTTGGGGTCGTCACAGCACGTCTTTTCTTCCTCAGACCTCAGTAGCATCTCAGACTTTAAATTCCTTTCGGCCTATCATTTTAAACACAACTCATCGTTCTTTTCTTTGGTCTGCCTCTTTTCTAGACATTTCTTGCATTCAAACCAAACAAAATCAAGAAATCTAAATCAAAATATTTTATTTGACATAAGCCTACATTGTGGTCACTGAAACGTCAGAAGCTATGTGCACGGTTCCAAATGGTCGTTTCCTATGGAGAAGAGCCGGCAAGAAGCTCAACGGTTAACGTTTTCTTTATATATGCTAATTTCGATTCATTTTGTAACAAACTGCGTGACTGTTTGTATCCATAAACCGGTTATAGCTTCCTTCAAAACACGAGCCAAACAAAAATATTTGGAAACAAATAAAAAAGTATTGCTTTTTGTTGACGGTACAAAAATTGTTTCTATTTATAACCCTGTTTTGATTTATAGTCGGTCTTACGAGGTTTTATGCTAAATATAGAAGCAGTGGTACCCAACCTACTGTCTACGAGTCTTACTTACACATAAAGCGATTAATCTGATTAAGGTTTAAGTTATCAAACTCAAGACAAGCGCGGTAGAATGTTCTGATTGGGCTCATTTCATAAACAATTACTGAGATCCCCTTCAAGCATTTTGCCAAATACATATACTAACCTAAATTCTATGTATGAGCTATCCCATTGCCTTATTAAATTAGATAACCGGAACGGCCAAAGAGTTCGGATCCGAATATCCGAAACTATCGGGTTTCCGCATCCCTAATTGAAACCGTAATAATGAACACGTATTTTAGGTGGATGAAATATTGAGACAGAGAGAATATCAGAACGTTAGAAGGCAACATACTAAATATATGAATATGTTATGGCTAAACACCATTTTTTTCTGGTTTCAGACATTTTGACGTCCACCACTGAACCAACACTATTTTTTGTATTTTTCTTTTACCAAAATATTTCTGCTAGTGTGACCGTACATTAGTTTATTGCTCAATCTGATTCAGATCTGATTTAAAAAAAACATTATTAGATAATTAAATAAAAAGTCATTAGTTATTACAATAAAAGTCATTAGTTATTATAATAAAAAGTCATTATTATTAGATAATTAAATAAAAAGTCATTAGCATTAGCTTCAAATGTTCAAAAGATTGATATCCACTCTATCGAGTTGCCTGATTCAAAACCTCACGATATTATTTTGTTTACTCGATTCACTTACATACCTTAAACTTACGTATTTCAATGTATCATCTCTGAAAAACTTCAAAATCAGAAAGAAAGCAAGAAAATACGTTTATTTGCGGTAAACATGACGCAAAGAAAAACACAGACACAAAAAAGAACAAGATTTTGCGTAGATGTGACGAATATTTATTCGTCACATCCACGCAAAACGGCAATCGCTCAGCATAACGCTACGACCCTATGCAAGACAGAGCCCCAGCACTGGTTTACCACCATTTATTATATACTTCTAATAGTTAGGAAGATAGGTTACATTAGCCACATCAGAGCACATTCCCGTAACCTGTAGTCGTAAGAAACAGAAAAGGTCACCGTAGCCAAAATCGGCATAGGATGATGTATGTACAATGAGTGTAAAATATCCTTAACAAAGACGAGAATCACATGTATTTCTCGTTATTATGTTTTTTTTTTCTACTGGACCATACCTGGGAACCCTCGGAGAAATTGAAGGTCGAAGTTCCAGCTTTTTTTGACGCTTTTTTACGAAAACAAGTTTTAAATTTCATAACCTTACTTACAATGTTTTGCGTGCGTTACATTGCTCACTACCATAAACAGCGATTTTTTACACCAAAAATGAAAGTCGTTCCCCAGCAATTAGTTTTGCACAAAGTTAATTAGTTTTATGCACAGAATGCATAGATGACGGCTTCTAAAAACAGTAGGTACGGAATAGAAGGATAAGCAATCATCTTGTCCAATATAATACCCTTAGCAATCCCTTCCACATCCCCTTAACATCAACACTTAAGCCCTCTTACAAACCCCAGGAGAAGCAGATGATAATTAAACAATGTATTCCCAGTACAACCTCGAATTGCTTTAATATTTAAAAAATATTCTTACATTTTCGTTTTTCTTCCGAGTAACTGATATCTTGTTCGCAAGGAGCTTCTACAATATTTATTTAAAGAGGTTATTTTGCTGGAAAAATAAAATGTTAAACACACTTATCATTATTTATTTCTGTAGGTCTTAAAGAAAGTTAGGGTTTCTCATTTCTAGGTCTTAAGGCCTGGGTATACTGAAGTAGATGCCGGTTAGCTATTATTTTATTTATTTAGGTAAGTGCCTAGATACTGAGAATCTCCCCTAACTTCTCTTTGCTTGCAAATATTTCAATAACTTAGGATCCGTTCATTAAAAAAACAACGTTTAAAACTAATCAAGGATCAGCCTTCTTGATCCAGAGACTGAAAGTAATTAAGATATCGTTGATTTGAGTATCATAAATTTTAATATAATATATTTTTTATATTAGTCATAATAGTCGTTTTTGTATTCCACCGGTACACAAAACAAAGCTATTAAAAATAAGTTTTGTTAACAGATGTTGTATGTAGGTAGAGGATATTACGAATAAACTATGACTTCTCGTTTCCAATAAATAATCACATGAGCGAAGCCGCGGGCACATTTAGATTTAAAATAAGTTTTTAATCGGTTCGGAACGTTATCAAATAGTTCAGAATCCAACAACACTCTTTTCCCGCTATCGTTCAATCAATCAACTACAACATAGATATCTTTCAAATAGCACGATCACTCCTGAAACGTTGCTAGATTTTATTTCGATATAAAATCCATTTTAAATCCTCATAGCAATCTGTATTATCTTGATACTGAATTTAAGCTGGATTACAGTTACGTTTCCTGCACGAGAGTTTTTTTTTAAATATTTTCTAATAGATAGCTTTCGTTCTAAAAGATAAGGGAAGATAAGTTATTTATTATTTTTGTATAAAAGCTATATCTCAATTTTTATTCCTCAGATGAAAGTTATTTGATTATTGAATAATCGGCTCTAAAAACGATAGAATACTCTTGAATGTACACACATAAAAAAAAGTATAGTGTTAAAGTTAGGAACAATACAATAATGGCAGAAACCTCAGATTTGAACTTTTTACTAGGAATTCGTTGTTAGATAGACCAGTTCAAGTAGCAGTAGTTCCAATCAATTAACTACTAAATCAATCGCTAGTAAATTAAGTTTGAAATTGGAACATTAACATTTTTACACTTACCTCACGTTACATACGCAAAAGCTGAAATCAACAAAATTTCGAAACACTCCAGCCAAGAGATATAAAGGTCAAAGTGCACTACGACCCTGATCCCAGAACCCATGTAATCCGCAAAATAAATTTAAGTTTTCAGTCCATTTAGTATTTGTGGACACTTGATCCCTTACGTAATCCTTTTATGTTTGTTGGAAGTTCAGGTCACCTTGAGAAAATAAGATAAGCTAGCAGACACATTAATAAGGCTTGAGACGGTACTTTCATGGACACAGATTTGTTAGTAAGTTTTGTTCTAGTAAACAACAACTTTTTACTGGGGACGTCTTTTTTTTGCCAAAATGTTCTCTGATTTACAATGGTATTATTAAACGATACGCATCACGTCTGTGAAGTTTCGCCAGCTAATACAATTTGACCCTGTATTTTTATACAGAAGGAAGAAGTCGACTTGCTGAGGACCCGGACACAATATATTAGGACAAAGTGTCCGAATCCGATTTATTTGCACTGATGATTCTGACACCAATAAAAAATGCTGTTTTGTACAGTCTGATAAAAAACTTTCAACGATACCTTATGGCTTGCTGTTCGTAGCCGATGCGTCGGAGCAAAACGAGCGAGAGAGACCTATACGAATAAAAGAGATAGAGAGAGTGACTTTTCTATGAATCTATTAGCGCTTTTTCGCTCGGTACTGCGATTGAGTAAATCCTTATTACCCGACTGCCAAGGCGCGTATGTGGGTTTGTAAAATTATTTATTAAAAACGGCTGCTTTCGTTAAAATCCGGTTAAAAACAGTTATATACAACTACAGGCTGGGCGGGGGACGGATTTCTACAGTTAAGGTATCGTTGGAAGTTTTTTATCTGACTGTACAAATCAGCTTTTTTTTATTGGTGTCCAAATCATCAATGAAAAAAAATTCGGATTCGGACAGTGTGTCCGAATATATTGTGTGCGAGTCGTCAGCAAGCCAAGAAGTCAACCATCAGTTTATAAATCACAATCTGCGCCCCGCGGTTTCACTTGCACAGGTCTCGATTCCGTACGAATATCAGGATAAAAAGTATACTATGTCCTAATCCAGTACATTGTCAAACCATGTGCCAAATTTCATCCAAATCCGTTCAGCTATTTTAGCGTGAAAGCGTAACAAACAAACATACAAAAAATCAAATGTTTTCTCTTTATAATATTAAGTTTAGATTATCCCTCGGCTTCTGGAACGAAAATTAATGACGTGTGAAAATTAAACGCAAGTCAAGTTTTCCGATGCTGGCTGTTGATATATTATCTCAGTCAACCAATCATTAAAAATAAAACAAGCGCTTGACAATTTATTTGCTATTTTTTGAATGGATGTTGGTTCCAAAAACCGGGCGTATGAAAGTAATAACATTGACCACTAATTTACGTACCTACCTGCAATTTGAAAAAAAAAACATACTACCTAGGTACTTCCTCTCATTCGAGAATGATAACGTCTCTATTTCTTGAAACAGCACGACTAAAATCACTTACACACAAATAAATCCAATTCCACTCATCGTAATATAATACCAAAATAAGATTCTTTTATTTCCTCACACGCTCATTCATTTCGTCCTCATTAAATACGATTCGGTTCAGTTGTATTGAAACAACCGCGCCGTGTGAAAGTGTTTCTTCGAAATACTTAATGACAATATACATAAATAAACATGGCTTCGTTAAGTGGTTGTATTTTTCATCGTTAACTGAATTACGACTGTTTGTGGAATGCTGAACCTTCTCGAATGCTTTTGTAAAATTGATGCGACCCTGAGGGATACCTACGTCGTAATACCAGTGAATTGTACACCGTATTTAGCAGATTTATAATTTAATTATACTATATTTTAGTAGTTCAGTCTAATTCTAATTACAGCACAAAAATGTAAATCACAATCCGAAAATACCGGAACACTAACTGCAACAGCAAGAATTAAAAAACTTGTCTGAAATAATATGTATGTTGTTGTAGTTTTGTGGAAGTAAAATGACAGTTTACGGAATTCAATATCACCAAGTCTTGCCAAACAGCATAAATCAAGTAATTGGCACACAGAATACAAGCAGCAATATAACGAAGCAGTAAAGGAACACAGAAAAGAACAAATAATCTTATTTCAGTTACATAACAACACTCACTAATTCTAGAAACATTCTGTCAAACATCTGTGTAGGCAGTAATTTCTGCGCCACCAGTATTATTTATATTTAGGCTTTTCCCCGTTGTACGTGACCAATATATTTGGTATTAGTGTCATACAAAGCTTTATTTATTTTATGAGGAAAAATAAAACAGGAACACGTTATTCTCTTTCTTCGTTTTTCTTTCGTACAGTCGAACAAAGAGGTAGGTAGTAGGTAGGCACAGGCAGCTAACTGGCTACTACTTTTAAGTAATGTTGTGTGTGTGCTGTGTAGGCAATTCTATTATATAGGCTGGCATGGATATCGAGCGCAAACTGTTACCATGAATTCAACATATGATTCTACACACCCTAGTGTAAAAAAAATTAGTCGTTTATAAAAAAAAAAAAACAGCTGTTTCATAGAAACATGCAATACCTACGTGGTCAAAATCAATGGAACAGCATTTTTTTTAAAAATAACCTTCGATAAGTATCAACGCCCACTGCGTTGAAATTCTTCGGTTCAGAATCATGTAAACTGTCAATCATGTTCTGAACCCTCCTGGGTTCAGAATCGTCTACTGAATCCATGGTTACAGTTTGCACGTCGATGTCCCTGCCACACTGTAACACTGTCTTGAGTTATCATCTGCCTAGGTTTTTCACCACTTTCTTGGGCTCGGCTTCCTTACTTCCTTACTATCTGACCTCCACAACCAACTTACTGGCTAAGACGGTACCTCTTGGTAAAACAGGTTGTCAGACTATCGGACTCCTACCTGTAAAGACTGTCAAAGATTAACGAATGACAGTCGGGACCATCGACTTAAACGTGCTTTCCAAAGCAAGGAAGGATCGCGGTATGTAAAAGATGGTCACCCATCCACGGACCGATATGGCAAGCATAGCTTAACCTTCGATCGACCCGTGCGACTGTTACTACTTAGCCATAACCCCCATGCCTCAAAAATGCACATTGGCAGTGTAGTGGAAAGAATAATAATATAATAACTTATTTAGGCAAACTCAAATTCTTTATTGCATTCATGTGTATATTTAGTTGCTACAATATAAGTAATTTCCAACATGAAACCCGGTTAGAGCACGGAAACATAATAATAATAATAATTTATTTATATAAAATTTTATATTTTATATTTGTTTATATATTTACCTGCTATTTTATCTGTGTATTTTATATAAAACATTGGTCAGGCAGGGGCCATAGTCTTTCCATAGTCCTAGATAACCAGTCCTCTTAAGCTACCCAAATCCATAGTCCTATATATTTGTTTCCATATCTTGCAATAGTCCTACACCAACCGGGGGTTGTCCTTGGGTGCACTTATATAGTCCGAACAGGGATAATCGTCGGTTGGTGCTTCATTTCATTAAAAACGTCTAACGGGCCTCTGCGAGTTGGCTTCGGCCCCTCGTATGCCTTCCAAAGGTCCGGGATCCCAGGGCCCCGAGAAATGTGAAGCTAAATAATAATTTTAACATAATAATGACAATACGAGTATGTATGTTTTTTCACTATAATAAAATATGCTATTATTTATCTAGCTATAATATTTACTAAATATGTTGTACATAAAGGTATTTGGTAGTACTTTAAGGACTTAAAAAGTATGCATTATTAAAAGAAAATGGTGTACACAGGAATTGTTGGGTGAAGCGCTGCTTTCTCAAAGATCACTGTGTAATCTGTATTTAGGAGAGACAGTTATAAAATATTTTTGCCTATACCTATACCAAATAGGTCTTTCGACTGTACCTACTGTGGGAATACAACGTGTATCTAATAATAACTAGGGGGACGTAAGCTAAACTACGTAGTATTCTTTAGAATGTAAATATATTTTATCAAGGAATTATACACCGGCAGGCCCTAGCTCTGCCTGTCTACCAATTAAACAAACTACCATCACTTTTCCTTTAGAATCTTATTTTAATCTCGCTTGTCTGTTCGCGGCAAACCAACGATAATATATATCCAGCCAGTCAACATAAGGTTGACACATGCCGACAACCTCTACACTACCTACATATCAACCTTTTTCTACCAACCAGTAATTAATCTCAAGTAGTGCCAGACTGTTCCTGATGTGTAAATCAAGGCCCGTTGAGACGATGGACTGCCAAGGCCGTAATTGCCAATAGAGGCAAGACAAGGGGAGCAGGGTTGTTAAGTGTTGTTCGGAAGTAAACGGTCGTTTGTAGTTTATTGCGTAAGCAAGGCATGTACAAAATAATTGTATAGTTACACTTCTTGTTAAAATACAGTGCACCAAACCACGATTTCTCTGTACCGTGGTTATTGCCATTATCAATAGTTTTTTTTTATTTTTATAATCATCGTTTTCAGTTGAGACGAAATACGTCCACTGCTGGAAATAGGCCTCTCCCAAGCGTTGCCACATTGCCGGACCGTCTTTTAGATTTTATTTAGAAAAACCAAATTCCGCAATTGCTGAATGTTCTTCAGTCAAAGAAAAGGCGTGAAAGGACTTTTCATACATTGATTAAACCACTCTGCAACCTTTGAAAATGAGAACCTCACCCGGAAAAAAGACCCATCTACCTGATGTTCTTAGCAAAAGAAAAACATTAACGTCTTCAAAGTATCCGGAAACCGCACGGCAAGTGAGCAAAATAATAAAAATACAAACGTAATTACACTAAGATTGCAAACGAACTCTTTCCAAGAAAAAATACATTTATATTTTTTCAAGCTCATTGAGGTTATAATGAGAGCTATGTCTGGCGAAACGCCATTTAGCGAAACGACGGAAAACGTTTGCCGGGGTTTGCAGCAATCGTTGCAAATACGACGTCTTTTTGCTGCTATTACAAAACTTTTTGCTCAAATACTGCGTCGGGAAATTCGTCTATTGAATGCAGAAATATAATAAACTCGTTATATTGTTATCTTGGGTACAACAACTTTGAATCTCTCTTGGAAAAAATATCTCGCATGTTTTGCTAAAATGAAAAATGTTTTATGTTATTTTGGCCTGACTATTAATTTCTTTGCCAGGCTGCCAGCGTAACTAATTGGTATGGCAATAACATGATTACTTACATGAATATAAAGGAACCATGATTAAGTTATTGTAGAATTTTCTTCATCACAATTGTTAATATTTATGATACAAAAAATACACAAATTAAACTTCAAAATAATCCGACGGAAAAAAGAGCTACATCACATTTGCTTCAAACTGGCCAGTCAACAATAGTACAATGTAGCTATATAAATAAATTCGACGCATTGCGCTACGGATCTCCACTGAGCACGTGCTGTTAACGATGCTATAATACACGTGTATATATACTGCATATACACGTGTATTTTACTTGCACACAACTGCCGGTAAACTTTCACACTTAATTTTACGACACACTTGGTTCCACGCTTTGTCTTGTACTTGAAAATGTTCGAGACTTTTACACTTGGCACTACTGCTGGAAAATCATGTGTAAGTTGTTGGATTAAGTAACTTCATCGCAGTGATAAATTGGTTTAAACTATGCTCACTGGCAGATGCCAACAGAAAAGTTGGTCTAGAATAAATGGAAACTGTTGACGAAGATAAAATAAGTCTTTTACTGAGTAAATCTCGTCTGAGGAGATCTTTAGCTGGATATGATGATGAAGATGATCTATATCGATGATATCTATCACTTTTGGGCAATTTATGATGACCTAAAATAATCAATTGCGGATTATATAAGAATTAAAAATAATTTGACGAGATGAATACATTGATGTTACAAAAAATATCATAAGTACCTACAAGAGTACATTAACAACTTTAAACTGACAGCTGCTAGCAGTAGATACACTCAATTACGAATGACAATAATATAATAATGGCTCTATTAACAATAGAACAGGCGAGACTAGACATTCTGCGACCCATAAATTCGTATAATGAAAAGCCCTCAGCCACAATCCCGTCCCATTCTCCCGCCATCAGCATAATATCATAAAAACAATAACTTTTAACTTAATAACGCCTATTTTCATGCTAAACGACGGTCCAACGCGCAAACAAAAACTAAAACAATATTACCTGGGACCGCACTTGACTCAGAAAGGTCAAATCGGAAACCCATTTGACCTTGACTCTTAAAGAACCCCTCATAAAAATTACACTACATTTCAGACAGTAAAATTTCATCCCTCCCCTGTTGCGCGTTGCCCGATGCGGTCTAAAACCGGTCCTGGCCCGTTTCCAAGACAGCCTGCCAAATGAGGGTCAGATAATGAGACCTTCAGCTGTTTCAGATCGATACCGGGTTTTGTAACTACGCGTTCGTAAAGAATTCGATATTAGATTATATCGAAAATGGTAATCGGGTTTCGCCTTAATGTATTTTCATATTTTTAGTGGTCTTCAGAGAATTTGTTTTTGGAATGAAATTATAATGAATTTTGGTAGAGAAATATCTGAAATTGCGAAGACAAGTAATAAGGAAAAACGATGAAAGTTACTAAAGCCGGTTTTATTAAGGATTATGGAATGTCTTATTGGCCAATTCTTTGGGTCAGTCCATGCTGAACATAAAGTGTTATTTTTATGTTTATAACAGCATTCTTATGAAAACAAAAGGACACTATTACTCATTACCACATTCCCAAAGACGTACTTTGAGACACCTATGCAGAAATGGCAGGCATTATAAAATATATAAACCATCTAGAAAAAATAGAGACTTATAGGCTTATATTAAGGCGAAAGCGTCAGGGTTGCAATTTGCAGGCCAGTATCAGGATACTGATGTGCAAAATGCAAAAAAACGTAAGAAAATTTGAATTTCGCGGGCATCCTGGCGCTTCCTAAATAAAATAATTTTATCTGTGGTACAAAATACAATTTCAAAAATATTCTAAAAGCCTCGCATAACCATAGAGCACAGCAGAATTTTCGAACCTAACCCCCTAAACTTTCACGTGGCTTTTAGCAACACCTGCTCCCAACCGCCCGTTCTAAGGGCAAACATGTACATATTTAAATTTTATTGCCTGATTTGCGTGCTACCTGCCTGAATCCACTTAAGCTGTTCGCAACTGATGCAATAATAAAAAGGAATTGGAACGCATGTAAATGTCTAATATTGCATAAGCATAACCAGCAGATTGAAGTGGTATAGACGACGATTATAAAAGTTATATACCACTTGCAATATTATGTTGTTTAAAGCAGAGTAGCTACTGGAGCAATTTCGTAGACGGGTAATTAAATGAAATTCCGAGCGGGAAGTGACAGAGTTGTAATCAATACAAGTTATAAAGTAGTAATGAATTGCATACAAACTGTACTGATATTTATACTAATGTATTATAACTAATTAATAATAATAATGGTTCACACTTGACCGTTTTGCGCAGGAGTTTACGCCCCCTCGTTAACATAGACAATAGGCGAGTCCGCTGCCATCTTGCCTCGTTAGTGCTCGTACAAAAGATGCGCGGGCGCCATGTTTCCGGAAGGCGGGGCTAAGTCTGACTGACACCGTGAAGTAGGCGGAGCTTTGCTACTTGTTTTGCACACGGCCCGCTCTGACGTCAAATCGTATGATCCTGTGCTGCGTTGAGTCGTGCGAGTGAACTTGCCTACTCGCTACACCACTCCCCCGGTGAGACCGTGACTACGGGCGATAGTAATCAGGAAATCTTACTGTCCTGCCGCTTTTTGTCTTTCTGACTGTGTTATCAGATTGTGCTGGATCTGGAGTTTGGGTTTGACTTTGACCTGGGTCCAGGTCTTCTCTTGCCACGTATGCTGGTTTTACACGGTCTATCGTCACCTTCTGTCTCTTTTCATGCACGTCGATGTCCACTGTCTTCTGGTTGCGAGCAAGGACTTTGTGTGGACCTGTATATGGGGCTGCAGTGATCTTCGACCTGGGCCTTCACGCAGGAAGACGTGGGTTGCCGTGCTCAAGTCTTTTGGGATGTAGAAGAGACGGTTGGTGCTCGTATGCCACGACGTCGGTTGAGGCGTCAGTTTGGTCATGTGTGCGCGCAACCTGTGGACCAGGTCACTCATGTCCACGACATTCTTCGAAGGTTCTGTGAGGAACTGTCCAGGCAAGCGGAGTGGCTCGCCGTAGACAAGTTCAGCTGTTGTTGCTCCTAGGTCTTCTTTCCATGCGCTGCGGATGCCTAGCAGCACCCATGGAAGAGCCTCTGTCCAGCCTGAATTTGCGTAGCACATGATCGCGGCCTTCAACTGGCGATGCAGTCTCTCGACGAGGCCATTAGCTGCGGGATGGTAAGAAGTAGTTAAGTGGTGAGTGGCACCTATGAGAGCGGCTAGGCTCTTAAAGGTGCGGCATTCAAACTGTCTCCCGCGGTCCGTGGTTATGTGCTCGGGACAGCCAAACCGGGCAATCCACCCAGTAGTGAGAGCAGCGGCGCAGGTCTCTGCGGTGATGTCCTGCAGTGGGTACACCTCAGGCCAACGTGTTGCGCGGTCGACGATCGTGAGGCAGTACCTGTAGTTAGAGGACAACGGCAAGGGACCAATTAAATCAAGGTGGATGTGGCGAAAACGTGCCGATGGTGGTTGGAATGCCTGTAACGGGGCTGAGGTATGGCGTGTCACCTTGCTCTTCTGACACGCTTCACATTCCCTTGCCATTTGTCTGCAGTCTTTTCTCACTCCTGGCCAAACAAACCTTTCAGTGATCAGTCGTACACTTGCCTTTCGCCCAGGATGGCTGAGGTTATGGAGGGAAGTGAAAACCTGCTGGCGGAACGATCTTGTAATAAATGGGCGTGGAGTACCCGTTACGTCGCAGTAGATCTCGACAGTAGATTCAGGTAGCTTCACCTTCCTCAGCTTCAAAGATGATCCATCTCTCAGCAAGTTCTGTAGTTCGGGGTCGGTTTGTTGTTCGTTGGCCAGGGACTGGTAATCTAAGGGTAGATGAAGCTCATTAATGCGCGAAAGAGTATCCGCGACCACATTGTCCTTACCGGCTATGTACCTGATATCCGTCGTAAATTGTCCTATATAATCTAGGTATCTAAATTGACGGGGAGGGCAGTTTGAGTGTGGTTTTGCAAACGCATACGTCAGCGGCTTGTGGTCCGTTGTGACGTGGAATACGCGTGCCTCGACCATGGAGCGAAAGTATCTGATTGCCTCGTATATTGCCAACAACTCTCGATCATACGGGCTGTACTTCTTCTGCGAAGGGCTGAGCTTCCTCGAAAAAAATGCCAGTGGCTGCCATTCCCTCTTGCTCCGTTGCTGCAGTACAGCTCCGATTGCTGTGTCTGAAGCATCCGTCAAGATGTTCAGCTCTGCATATGGGTCTGGATGCACCAAGAGTGTGGCTTCTGAAAGGCTCTGTTTGGTGCTGTTGAATGCTTCTAGCAGTTCTGGTGTCATGGTTACTGGGTGCGATCCTTTGACTTTAGGACCTGCGAGCAAACTGTTGAGTGGTGCCTGTTTGGAAGCTGCTTCGGGAATGAATCGGCGATAAAAATTGAGCATTCCAAGGAATCGCCTAAGTTCCTTGACCGTCTTTGGCATTGGGAAGTCCTGGATGGCCTGGACTTTGCTATCGAGAGGCTGAATACCTGCCGCCGTGACTTTGTATCCTAAGAACTTCACCTCAGTTTGGCCGAAAATACACTTGCTCGTATTTAATAGGACGCCATAATTTGCTAATTTCTCGAACAGTTGTCTGAGGTGCTGCTGGTGCTGATGGATATCCTTGCTGAAGACCAGAATATCATCTAGATACCCATAGCAGAAGGTTAGGTCCCGCAGAACTTCGTCCATGAACCTCTGGAAAGTCTGGGCAGCATTTCTAAGTCCAAAGGTCATGCAGGGAAACTCGTATAGACCAAATGGTGTTGTTATCGCCGTTTTGGGTATGTCTTCTTCAAAAACCGGAATCTGGTTGTAGGCCTTCACCAAATCTATGGTGGAGAAGATGGTACTGCCCGCCAGCTCGTGGGTGAAGTCCTGCAGGTGCCTGATAGGGTAAACATCTGGGATAGTACGAGCATTCAATGATCGGTAGTCCCCACACGGACGCCACCCGTCGTTCTTCTTGGGCGCTAAGTGCAGGGGCGAGGACCAGGCGCTTTCTGATGGGCGTGCTGTCCCATTTTGCAGCATCTCCTCAAACTCCTGCTTCGCTATCTTGAGGCGTTGTGGGTCCAAACGACGAGGGCGGCCAGAGACGGGAGGACCAGGCGTAGTGCGTATGTGGTGCACCGTATTGTGTTTTGGTACTCTTGGTTTACCAGCGGGACGAGTGAGGTCAAGATACTCCTTCAAGATGCGATGGTAGTTGCTATCTTCTGCTATGGTCCGGACCGACGATATGACTTCGACTGTTTCAAACTGCGGTGCCTGGATTGCCAGTGATGTGAGGTTATCTTTGAGACGCTGGTTTCGGCAGTCGACAATCAGATTGTAGTAAGCTAAAAAGTCGACTCCGATTATAGGCTTGGTGACATCAGCAATTATGAACCTCCATGTGAATGCGCGGCGAAGTCCCAAGTCCAGCAAGAGTGGAAGAAAACCGTATGTGCTGATAACTGATCCGTTTGCCGCAAACAACTCATATTTTGTCTTCATGCGTGGCTCCCGTGCAGCGGATCGTGGGAAGACACACAGGTCTGAACCCGTATCTATAAGATACTGTATCTTTGTGCTGCGATCCGTAATGAACAGGCGGCTCGATATTGCATGGCAGTCGTAAACCGCCCTTACTGGCTGCCTTGGTAGTTTAACGGCTTCTTTGTATAAGCACACGGTTGTGTGCATTTGCGGGCGTTTCTGCCAAAACGGTTATGGTAGTAGCAGTACCGGTCATCTCCGGAGCGGGATTGCGATCGGTAACGGTTCTGGGTGTACCTGCCTCTAGACCGGGATCGTGACGACCTGTGACCTGACTGTGCGCTCATAACCTCCAGCTTCCGTGTTAGCTCTGCCACAGTCTGTGTCAAAGCTTCAATAGCGCTGCCTTGTTGATCCGCTGCTGACTGTGAGCTAGCTACTTGCCCAGGTACTGGCATGCCAGTAGCAGCAACTTGCGCGGTCGCTGGAACGATATCGTTTATACGATCCACCATTTCTGCTACTTCTTCTAAGCTGGAGCTTGCTTGCATTGCGACTATAGTTTGGAGGTTCACTGGTAGCCTACTGGACCAGATGGACCTGATGAGATCGGACGGGACAGTGGTACCAGCTAGCTGCTGCAGGTGGCGGAGGAATTGTGTGGGCTTCCTGTCTCCCAATTCCTCATGCATGAGCAGCTGTTTAGTCTTGCGTTCCTGTGAGGCCGACAACCGCTTGATTAGTTCTGCCTTCAGCTTCTCGTACTTGCCGGTGGTGGGGGGACTTATTATGAGGTCGCGTACTTCAGCTGCGTGCTGGGGTTCTAGTTGCGCCAGCACATAGTAAAACTTCGTGCTGTCTGTGGTAATGTTGGAGAGGACGAACTGGCCTTCAAGTTGCGCGAACCATAATAGTGGATCATCGGCATTGAAAGCTGGGGTCCTAACTCCCACTCGGTATGACATGAAGAATTCCTTGTTCTCTTCCGTGCGGCTGTCCATAACTGAAGCTAATCAGGTTTCGGGTTGGTAGTCTTCAATCCGGGACGAACGTCGGGGGTCACCAGTGAAGTGGTATAGACGACGATTATAAAAGTTATATACCACTTGCAATATTATGTTGTTTAAAGCAGAGTAGCTACTGGAGCAATTTCGTAGACGGGTAATTAAATGAAATTCCGAGCGGGAAGTGACAGAGTTGTAATCAATACAAGTTATAAAGTAGTAATGAATTGCATACAAACTGTACTGATATTTATACTAATGTATTATAACTAATTAATAATAATAATGGTTCACACTTGACCGTTTTGCGCAGGAGTTTACGCCCCCTCGTTAACATAGACAATAGGCGAGTCCGCTGCCATCTTGCCTCGTTAGTGCTCGTACAAAAGATGCGCGGGCGCCATGTTTCCGGAAGGCGGGGCTAAGTCTGACTGACACCGTGAAGTAGGCGGAGCTTTGCTACTTGTTTTGCACACGGCCCGCTCTGACGTCAAATCGTATGATCCTGTGCTGCGTTGAGTCGTGCGAGTGAACTTGCCTGCTCGCTAATGTTCCCACTGCTGGGCCACAGGCCTTCTCTCTGTGAGAGGCAGTGGGCCATAATCCACCACTTGGACCCAGTGCGGGGTCACGTCTTTGCATTTTTGGTTCTAGGACATACCGGCTTCCATAAGATATTTTCCTTCACCGTTTTGAGAGCAGTGGTGATGAAATCATTTCCACAAAGTAAAGTGCTGGGTTCGAACTCACGACCAACAACTAGTAAGTCGTGGCCGTTACCACTGGGCCACCACAGCTCCACTGGTGGCTGCTTTTTAATCCCATAGAGGTTATTAAGGTTTGGCCATATTGTGACTTGACAGACCCAAGGCGGGTTGATACCCGCCTTGGGTCCGTGTGTTAGATTACAGCTACGGTAGTCCCTCTCATAGTTAAGGCTTGTGTCTAAGCAGAGGGGTGAAATTACAAGCCGATCATTATGCTTATGTTTACACATCTTGACTACCGGTATAGAGAAAATCAGATCTTTCCTCGCATAGGTTAAGTAAATGTGACTCGGGATTTATCCATTTTTCTTTTTTGTTTGAATGTAGCATACCGTAATTACCAAGCCATCTATGGTGAAGAAATCCTGGCAGAAAAGGTGGTGGTGGTAGCGGGACCCTAGCTGTGCCGTAGGCAAGCATGTTGTCCCTTTTGGAAGCTTTTCTTGCCTCTCATGTAACAACGAATAACATTATAGCATAACATGACGTCACTAAAGTAGTATTCCAATCTTAAAAGCAAGATTTCAGATCCCCAGTATTCCCCAGTTCTGTAAAACTTGTGATTGGCTTTTGCAGAAAACAAGATTGGATTTGCGCCGCATAACACGCGGCAAACCAATCGCAATGTGTATTGGTGTATTGTTATGCGAACTGGTTGACAGTCAATTATCTGCTTTTCTGTTTTGCATAGTCAAATTGGAATGGCTTTATTTATTTATTTATTGACCAGCGACCAGCCCCACTTTGCAACGTTTTATGACTTGACAAAACATGGATATTTCCTTAGTATATGTATGTTTAATATTAATGTAAAATAAACATGTAAACCTTCCGGCACAAAAACTCTGAATGATAATGAAAACCGCAATCAAAATCCCTTGCCGTCTCTTATAGTATTTACTCTTTTTGAGATATAACAAAAATTACCTAAAGCCAAGTTAGTTTCTCTAAACTGGCAAAATGTGGTATCGTATTCAATAGCATAGGTACTAGGTACATCAAAAACAAGAATTTTTGCTAAACAAACGTTAGAACAAAATTGAAAGCAATGTGGGTATTTTTTTCCTCACAAATAGCAACACTGCAATGTGATAAGTTAGGTCATTAGAATTTTTGTTTGATGATCGACTTACGTAAAAATTATGTATAAAATGTAAGTGAATATGTAATTTGATCACATTTTTTTTTGTTTTCCTGAAGTGCTATGACATCCTTTCACGCTACAAACTCATTTTAAATTATTTACTCGCGAGCTGTGTTCGACGGAACGTGACCTTGAGTACTGACAGCTCGCCGAGAGAGGTAAGCCACTAATGGCTCGATTTTAGTTGCCTCACTTTTTGCACTCGTTCTAGGTTTCTATGCGTTATTATTCTAAGATGTGTACCTACCTAAATATCACTATCACTAAACATACACAAATGCGAAATACAGTTTTAGCTACTATGGTCATTTACTAAATTGATGTGCAAAATTATCTTAAAAGATCTACTTACAGCACTCTAATTGCGTTACTCGCTATCAATCACAATTTGAATCATTTCGAAGCCTATTGCTAATCCATATGTTCGATATTCAAAAAAATTGTCTGCTAAACAACGTAAATAACGCAATGAATGTTTTTGAGCTGTCAAAATGAAAGCCATTCCTACTGTTCAGTTAGTTTGTTACGCAATTACCCGCAGTAATAAACATCATTTCATTTCATTACTATGAGTTACTAAGTTCTAGTTCAAAGTTTGAAATGAAGACGTTTGTCTTAAGTACAGCACATAATGGAGCCTTCTAAAATGATCATAACTGTAATATCGTTCTGAGTAATTTTGAAGGTTTGGCAACCTAGCACGAACGCGTGGAGTAGATAAATGTAACGTTAATTGGAACGATTTTAAAATTGAAAATTAAATACTCGTTTGGCACATAGTACTTTTTACATAGTCAATACTTAATTCTAATTATCTATGAGTGATACTAATTGCGCTTGTCACAAACATTTAATCCAAAGTGCTATAGGATATTTGTATTTATGATTAAAATATCTTTTGAATTAACGTTACGTTTACGTGTTAGAGCCTCTGGTTTCGCAACAAATACACAGTGGTAAAAAACAATTCGTTTATGCCACCTGAGTCCACCATAAGAAATATAGCACCTATGAAAATTTATTCCAAGAATTATATGTAGAAACTCTTCCACAATTTTGAAATATATTATATTTTTGTAAGATAAGCGGCTTAAGAACCTTCAATCTAAACAAAAACACCTCTGTAGACCTCCGGGAATTCTCTTTTAGGGTCGCAGATGTGCCAGATACGAAAATACATGATATTTTCGTATCTGGCATACCACAAATGGCATGGCATATCTACAAAAAGTAGAAAAACATCTTGGTGCGGAAAAACCTTTCTACATTATTAGAATTCGGGCTAAAGCCTTTTATATCTTCCTCCTAGATAGTATTGAGTTTTCAGCGGCAAAAATAAACTTAAAAGATTGAAGTTGCATTAAGGTCTTAGTTTGTAAGTCAACCAACAGCTAAGTCTTAAAGGAAGTTTATTGTCATTGAAAGCTGCCTTTCAAAACGATATAAAATGGAGTCGGAATTAGGAACGCTTCGCCGAACGTTGGAATTGTAGTCTTTTAATTTAATTTGTAACGGAGTATGTTTTTGTGAAATTAAATGAAAATAGAGCACGGATAGGGTCATTGAAGCTTTGATCCAATAACGGAACAAATGAGATTTCAGATCGGGTATAAATCATAAAATATATAGTCTTAGGAAACCCTAGGGTTTCCTAAGACTATATGTGTGGTGTGTACTGTGGTGGCTGCCATTATCTTTACATGTTTGTATATTATGTTCACAAAACGATGCCATAACCAAATTTTTGTCTCTTTTTACGACACCTATTATGCCTTTTTGTCTCTTTTTACGACACCTATTATGCCTTTTGGTCTCTTTTTACGAAACCTATTGTGCCATTTTTGTCTCTTTTTACGACACCTTATAGGATCTTTTTCTGAAATCAAACAGCAACATGAAATGTGATGGTATATAATAGGTCTTTACCTATGAAATTGCCGTTTTGTATGAAAAAATTTAAACGAATTTTTTTCATGAATTTTTTATTTGTATTAATCGAAGTAATCACCCATGCAATCAATGCATCTTTGCCATCGCAGTGGCAGTTTATTGATGCCCTTCTTAAAGAAATCAGCTGGACGGGAGGCAACAAATTCTTCAAAGGCATTTTGTACTGCCTCTCGGGTATTAAATTTTTTTCCCGCCAAGAAGTTATCCAAATTCTGGAAAAAGTAGTAGTCTGTAGGCGCAAGGTCTGGTGAGTAGGGCGGATGACGGAGAGCTTCCAACCCCAGTTCTTGCAACTTGGAGACCGTCTGCTGTGCAGTATGAGGTCGCGCATTGTCGTGCAGGAGCAGCGCAGACGAGCGATTGACCAATGCTGGTTGGAGATGCGCCAGCTTCTCCATCATTGTGTTCAGTTCTTCACAGTACACATCTGCAGTAATGCTCACCCCGTTTGGTAAGAAGCTGTGATGAATCACACCGGCGCTAGACCACCAAACAGTGACCATCACTTTTCTAGGGGTAAGTTTTCGTTTAGGGCATTGTTTAGGTGCTGAACCAGGATCCAACCAACTTGCTGAGCGCTTACGGTTATCAAACAGAATCCATTTTTCATCGCAGGTAACAATGCGGTTCAAAATTCCTTCATTTGTGTGTCTGTTGAGCAGTGCAAGGCACGTCTCGACGCGTACTTCGCGCTGGCGATCATTGAGTTCGTGGGGCACCCATTTGTCAAGCTTTTTTACCTTGCCAATTTGACGCAAATGGACCAATATTGTTTTGACGCTAACGTCGAAAGCTGCTGCTAATTCAGCCGTAGATTGTGTATCATCAGCTTCCACAATCGCCTTTAATTCGTCATTGTCGACCAAAGTCTTCGGACGACCGCGAGGTTCATTTTTCAGGTCGAAATTTCCAGAACGGAAGCGAGCAAACCAATAACAGGTGGTGCGTTGGTTTGTAGTGTTAGCTCCGTAAACGTCGTTGATGTTGCGTGCCGCTTGTGCCGCGTTGCTGCCACGACGGTACTCATATTCCATAATTACTCGAATTTTTAACGTATCCATGATGACGAAAAAGATTGAAATGCGATGAAAATGTAACACTAATCAATAAAGAAATGACTACTTTTAGAAAAAAAAAAACATGTTTTTAAAATAAAATTAATTTGAAATTAGAATTCTTAGCCAAACAAAAATTATTTTGATTTGAAATGGCCAGTACTGCAGAACGGCAATTTCATAGGTAAAGACCTAATATTTAGTGTTATAATTTTCGACTGAAACTTTGACCTAGATCACGAGGTCTCTTTATTTAATTATATTTTCAAGATAAATGAGAGACCACCGTTACACCTTTGATAAAAAAATTATCAAAATGAATTAAAAGGTTTAATATTATTAGAATGTTAATTTAATTTGCTAACGTATCATTGGCGAATATTATTTATTCATGCCTGCCCTTTCAAAGGGTCTTGATCATTAGCGTAATCATTTTGATCTTTGACATTTTCCTGTTTGCCAAATAGTCATTTTATTTAAAATATTTTGCTGTATTTAGTACAGTTTATTATGAGGATTCTTAATTACAGTTTCTTCTAGTTTATAACCTATTCAAACAACGAATTTAGTCATGTGGACATACTGCACCTTTTCAAAAATGTTTACCATCAACTTATGCACGTTATACACGTCATTGTCAAACTTTTGATCTATCCTGTCTGCCAAATCTGGAACAGAAATCTGATACTAGACACCCACTATCTGGCGCACAACTACCAACGCAACGGCTAAAATGCAGGCACAACTTCTTGAAATCGACAGCGTTTCTACCAGGAAACCCAGCCGACGCCCGTTGCAAATAGTGGCAAGACACTAATCCCCCTCCCACTTACTATCTACCACCAAAGGAGCATCTTCCTGCAGGGTGGAACCTTTCGTGGTTCACTTGGAAGTCCCTGAACCGTCTCCAGACACAAGTGGGAAGATGTAACTCCAAACTGGTAAAGTGGGGCTACCTCGATGGATCGGCAGCTGGGTGTGGTTGTAGAGCTATGTCGCAAACTATGCTCCACCTTCTATCTTGCCCTCTGTGTCCCAAAACATGCAGTCAAAGTGACCTCTGCGCTGCCACAGATGACACCGTGGAAGTATTGGACCAACAAAATTTGAAAAAACTCGAGCAAGCGACAGGAAGAAGAAGATCAGCCAAATCATCATCATCATGTTTTGCTGAAAAACGTCCACTGCTGGACGTAGGCCTCCCCCAAGCACCACCACGTTGATCGGTTCTGTGCTTCCCGCATCCTGTGGCTTCCTGCGGCCTTCACAAGGTCTTCGATCCGCCTTGTGGGAGGCCGTAATTCCAACGCTACGTCTTCCGGTCCGCGGTCGTCACTCCAGAACCTTTCGGCCCCATCGGCCATGTGTTCTGCGAGCAATTGCCCACCTGCAAAATAAGAACTTACGAACACTTTATTAACTAAATCATAATTACGTACAGTCAATCAAAGAGTTACGTATACAGGCAAAAATATTCAACTTTACACTACACTACCAAATTTCATGTTTATCGTGTGAGCAATAACTTTTAAAGCTCAAGACAGTCTCGAAAGAGTGGTGTAAAAGACTTGACTACTCAGCATACTCCCAACACTGTTCAAAAAGTACTTGCAAGTTAGCTGCCTGTATATCTACCTATCTCTTTGTTTGACTGTACTTATAAAAAAACCTATCATTCTTCCGAAGCCTCTCTTAATTTGATTGGAAGCTGAAGTTATACCTTTCTTTGGATAACAGGAAATATTGGATTTCCGAAAACGTTTTCCGAATATCACTTTCGTTATTTTAGGGTGATCTTTATTATTTACCTGGATGATTTACTCTTTTCTGATCAAACAAATTTGTTAGTTAAAAGTAATTGATTAGGGTTGAGCAGATTTAGGAGATTCAGTACTTTTGCTTTTGTAGATGTTACAATGGGATTTATGTTTTTTTTGGAAAATACGAACTGGTCAATATTTTGTATGATATTAAATTAAAAAAACAACTGCAACGAACCACCTTTAATCACTGTTTACGATGAAATTAATTATTGAAAGGACTGTGTTGTATCCAGTGTTAAACAAAAGCTACATTAGAACATAATTTCAATAATTTGTTTTAATCTCTTTTTACGGAAAATGTGAAAGTGTTTACCTTCCCCAATTCTGTCGAAAATGACAACAGCCCGTTTCCTTTCTTCCCAGATGGCGTCTTCAGGCATGAGGTAGAAGCGCGCGGGCGCGGTACGGAGTCAGCGTTCCTTGGCGACCTACACTCGACGCTGGCGCCCCCTGCCGCGCCCGACCACGACTGGCAGCATACCCTCTCACTCATACTCAAAGGCCTCATCTTCGCGATCATCATCATCGGAGCACTCTTCGGCAACGCCCTCGTCATCATCTCAGTCCACAGGCACAGGAAGCTTCGCGTCCTGACGAACTATTACGTCGTTAGTCTAGCCGTCGCTGATATGCTTGTAGCTCTGTGCGCGATGACCTTCAACGCCAGCGCTGAACTGACTGACACATGGCTTTTCGGCCCTTTAGTCTGTGATATCTTCAATTCTCTCGACGTTTACTTCTCCAGCGCATCTATACTTCACCTTTGCTGCATATCCGTCGACAGATACTACGCTATAGTTAGACCCTTGGAGTACCCAGTCACAATGACTCATAGGACTGTTTGCTTCATGCTGGCCAATGTATGGTTATGGCCTGCATTCATCAGTTTTGTGCCAATATTCATGGGCTGGTACACAACAGAACAGCATCGACAAGAAAGACTTCATCATCCAGATGTGTGTATGTTCAAAGTAAATATGGTCTACGCTATCGTATCATCGAGTGTTTCATTCTGGATTCCAAGTCTGGTCATGATTTCAATGTACTGTCGGATATTTAGAGAAGCTATCAGACAGAGAGAAGCATTAACGAGGACATCATCGAACATTCTTTTGAACTCTGTGCATATGAAGCACACTTCGCATTCGGCGCATCACTCTCACTATTTACATCCTGAAAGAAGACCTTCCGATATCAGTCCTAACTACAGCACGTTTACAGAAGTAGGACCAGAAGAGACTGAATTTGGTGGAGAAGTTATGATGGCTATTGGGGACATTTGTCCAAGTAAGGAAGCCAGTCCGAGAAAGTCAGTAAATGTAAGCTGTGATACGGCAAGTTCTGGGTACTGTTCCGGAGGGTCGAACAAGAGGTCTTCGAGCGGACAGCCCCCACCTGGCTGGAGACCCAGCTGTTCTTCTGCTGTGGCGACAAGAGATTTGGCGAAAGCTGCTACGGAACTGAATGCTCAAGGTACGTTATCCTGCCTTTGGTTGGTCTTGTAAAATCAATTTCACATTAGGGATTTCTGCCGTAGTCAGAATAGTCAATAACAAAGCGGATTGTATTGTCCAATTATATAGCCTAAATGGTCTCTATCGAACAAGAAAGGGTCGGGATATATCCGACTAAGCTAGGATCAGCCCCTTTAAATTTAGTATCATTGAAATGCGATTATATGTCCTTGTTATACTTATCTCGTAAATCCTTGATTTATTTCGTTTATATTCTGAAACAATAGCAACTCTTGGGAGAAAAACAGTCGCAAATTCGAGTATATCTTTGAAAACTGCCCATCTAAAAGAAAAAATATTGCTGAGTTTACGTCTGGAATAAATTGAGCGTTGTTTCTTAGAAATTGTGACCGATATGCAAGTTATCAATTTTTCTTCAAGGCCCTGGGCGTCTTGGATTCAAGATAGTGCTTAAGCGATTTATACACGAACTCCCGATTATAGACTGAGATTCATGAAGCAAAGTGAGTCGTCTGAACTAATAAAGATAACAAATCGGAACTAAGTGGATGTTCAGGCAACTAAAGGATGGAAAAGTTAAATTTTACCGTTTGTCATGAAGATATCATCAGTTTGACAGTTTCTCGATACCGGGATACCCTTGTAATAGCCGAAAGTTTGAACTATAAGGAGTTTGAATTTATAGGAGATGCTATATTGAAAATGTAGCAGGTACAGAAGTGGTTTATATTAACAATCTTCATAAAAAAAATATGACAAAATCGTACTGCAAAAAAACCTCGTTGAGAAAAGTCGTTTTTTTTTTTTTTAATAAGTATTGAAATCAGCGTAAAAAAAATCACAGGCGTCATAAATTTCGTAGTAGCTACCTCTCCTTTAACATCAAGTCATAAAACGTGCGTATAATACTTACGATAACTTTCTAACTCTACAAGGGCTAATATTAACAAAGATGTGCAATTCGCATAACATTTAAGAGAGGAATGTTCAAGACGGACTAGTAAAGTGGTCTATAAAACAAAATGACATTCATTGTGTTGGAGGCAACTTCTAAAACTTTTCTTATAGATTTACTACCATTCTATGAAGTACGTAATATGGATAGAACTAAGATGCATTCTCATTTAGTTTGAAAATTCTGCTCCAGAATTTTCCTCCCGACTCTTATCACTTTTGAAATACAGTTAGGTTATTAAATATTTAAAATTTCATTATTACATTCCTCATGAACACCAACATTCTTAAACGGGTTTAAATGTTTTTATTTTTGTGATTTTGTCATTACACTTTCTTATAAAATAAACGCCTCTGTGTAGGCAAGGAGTTGGTTGGTAGGTATGAATAGTGAATGCTTGTGATAAGAGTATCACACAAAATAATATAACAGTTGTCTGTATTCCCCGAAGAGGTAGGCAGAGATGCCCCTATAAGTAGTACACCCACATTTAGCCTGTTATATTTATGTCCCATGTAATAGGGAGCGAGCCTATTGCCGTCAACCGGGCACGAGAAATTCCAGATTGAAAACCCAATAATAATTTGCCCGACTCGGGAATCGAACCCAGGACCTCATGCTCAGCAGTAGCGCATGCGACCACTAGACAAAAGAGAAACAAAAAGAAAAAACTCAACAAAATAATAATTATGTACGAGCACGCACTCATTATTTTTCTTAAATAAATTATGATGAAGCTGCTCGACTAATGGCCACTCGACAATGTCATATTTATCTTTGAACCCGGATAAAACCGCAATTTTTCTGTCCCAAAAAAACAGCATAAGTACATATCTATCCCTCTACCCTATACAAAGTGTGCTCTAAGTCCCCAATGAAATGATCCTTCTTGACCTTTCTGGATGATACTTACTTAGACGCTTTTATTATATTTTCCACCTTCATTACTGGGCCCAAATTTTAAATGTATGTGCAGTAACACAACCACTTATGTCAGTTGTATAATAACCCCATATTTATCGGACGTTTGAAGTTTTTCTGTTTAAAGATGGCAGTACGTTCTAACATTGAATTACATTTAACCTTTTTACAATAATCGAGGTCAGTTTGAAGCCTAACGATATTTCGTAAGAAGTGCTCTCCAAAACTCTGCGAGGTGGGTAATGATTGCAGTTGTTTTTCAGGTTTATAACATAACATCACGCTTGTGTTCCTCGAAGGGTTGGGCAGACTTATATCTTCCACCCACATTTCGTTAGTTACATGTTTGAGTCCCATGCAATGCGGGACGAGTCTATAGCAATTCATGTCCAAGTTCTTGATTGGGTTTAATACTATTTGAAAATCAGCTAATAAACACAGACAAAATAGTGACGTCACCAAATCTCGTTAAGAGATTTTTGTCAGCCATTTTGGTAGAAACCGTCTATGTTTCTTAATACATACGAGTATTATAATGAAGGCTCTAGGGGTCTAAGTCACGCGTCGGATCAGTCCCTCAGCGACACTAAAACTAATTGTGTCAGACTTTCTAGAGTTACTTCTACAGCTGGATTGGACATTTAAATTGCGAAAGAGGACATATTGCTAGCATCGTCTTGCGAAGCGAATGAATAGTATCCCCATCTGAATTGCAACTTGAACGGGGATGCCAATAAGTAACAGTTGGTGTTTCGATATTCTGGAACCAACTTTGAGTGACCCTTTTTTGCGACAATGTTATGTGGGATATTGTGAAATACTTAGCTGTCTTGGGTGTTGACGACGGACACAGTTAACATTTTTTTTTTATCTTTTCAATGTAGTTAGCGGTCAGGTAGAGTCATAAAAATTTATTGTTTAGCAATTTTACTATATAACAGATAGAACCATACTATTGTCATCTTAGCTACATTATTTCCAACGAAATTTTGAATCAATCTAAATAGATTACAATATACAAGCTAACACTAAATTAGATATAACTACTATGTACAAATATATATATTTTTTAAATGGGATGAGCTCATAGCGCATAAAAATAATCATCCGCATCGCTGTCAATAGGATAAGTGCCTAAAGGCTGGCAGCATTGCCATGTTGGATCGCTTTGGGCCAAAAAAGGCTTTGGGCAAGTTGATTACCACCCTAAATTGCCCGTAGATAAGTCAAATCACAACTGTAATTCTTTAACAGTTGTATCAAATGGTTATAACACGACCAATTGACGTAGTGTGTCATCTTGTTGAACAATTAATTTTCCTGGCTACATCCAGCAACTTATATTATTTGTGCACGTAAATAGTCGTTCCTGAAATCTTTATCATTTTATTTTTGTCCAATATATTTAATGCATGAGGAA
Organism: Griposia aprilina; assembly: GCA_916610205.1. Lineage (NCBI taxonomy): Eukaryota > Metazoa > Arthropoda > Insecta > Lepidoptera > Noctuidae > Griposia > Griposia aprilina. The sequence goes on along the minus strand of OU744305.1, from coordinate 6,644,550 downwards.
CTCAATTTACGCTGGCCTTTCAACCTTTGCCAGCTAAACAAAACAAACTGAACACAAACTGAAACCAAAAGATCTCTCTCTCTCTCAATTGGGTTTTGAAGTCCCCAAATTAATCCCTATACGGCTGTTTGTAGAATCCTAAGGAGTTTAATCTAGCACCGAAGATTGAGTTAATGCAATCAGATTTTGTTTTAATTGCTTACTACAGAGGTTCGTTAGGATCTTGTCTAAAAGTTCGACAGAAACTTGGAAGGGATCAGAAATGCGATTAATCCTGTTTGAGTTATTGCGAATGTACGTTCTGCGTAATCAATTGAGGAGGTTTTTGTGGACACAACATAACATAATATCACGCCTATCTTTCCCAAAAGGTTAGGTAGAGTTGATCAGATAGTACATAGACCCGCATTTTGCTTGCTATGTTGTGTATGTATTGTTTCTTGTTGATTATTTTGAAAATTAAAGTAGATTATCTTTTTGAAATGCACGTGTTTCTATGACAATAAAACAAATATTTTGTATCTTTCTTTATTTCCTTATTTCTTTCTTTACTTGTCTGTAGTGTAGAAAATTCTACCATCAATGAGTACTTACAGGATAGACTTGTACGGTCAAGGAAATAAATTGTGAAACCAATTAACATATTACGTCAATTTGCCGTGCTCAACTGTTGGTACTCAAATTGGCTTACCAATTAATTTCCGTGACTTTACAATCGATTACACTGCGGTGATGAGTGATAACACTTCGATCTTGAAATGGCAAAGCGTAGTCCGGCATTTAAATTGAAAAGGAGTCCATCTTATACACAGTCTTATCTGCTTAAAAGGAGGCTCCAATCACTAGTCGTTGTGGTTTACTTGTTAAAATAAAAAAACTTGAGAGGTGACAAGGGACACTCGGATGGAACGAAGTTCCATATAGTATATATATATATATATATATATATAAGCAAGCCAGTAATGTTATATATATATATATATATATAAAATTACTGGCTTGCTTTCTATGAGAGAGAGAGAGAGAGACAGGCAGAGAAACACGCGCACGCCGCACGGCTTACAACTGTAGCAAAAAGTGTCGTTACAACTTTTGGTCTTAATTTTTTCCGTCTAGCCCCCTTTCGCAACGCGCGATAAGGAACTTCGTTCCAAAACTTCGTTCCAATAAACCAATTTTATTTTTTTCGTTTATACTTGTCTGGTTTTGTCACGACTAACGTGCGGTCAATTTATGCACAAGAGTATATTTTGCATGGCTCCAGAAAAATATATAAGCTACCAAATGACATAAAAGATTTACACTTGATACAATTTAAACGTAAACTAAATACATTTTTAATAGACAAATTCTACTATACCATTGACGAATTACTACTTGACAAAATTTCATGACTGACCATTTTATGTATTTATTGTTTTAATGTAATATTCATATACATGTGTCTATTCATTTATTACAATATATTATAATCTTGTATTTTAATTTGTATCTATATGAATTACTTCATTATGTTTCATGTAATGTTTAACTTAATTTCTATTATTGTATGCCTAAATGCACGCCTCAATGCATGCCTTAATAGAGTAGACTTTTGAGCTACTCTAAAATATTTTTAAGATCCTGATGTATCACCAAAAATCGCAATAATAAAAACTTTGACTTTGACTGTACTAAGTATATTTTTTTTTATATTAAAGTCAAAATATTTTATTTCACATAAACCTACATACGCACTTATGCAACGTCAGAAGCTAGGTGCACGGTTCCAATTGGTCCTTTCCAATGGAGAAGAGCCGGCAAGAAACTCCACGGTTACTCTTTTAAAAATAAGTGCCTTTTGCAATGTTTTCAAATTACAATGTTAATAGGTATGGAAGAACAGTGTAGGCCTGGCAACAAGTAACAGGTACTCAACAAAATATAAAAAGGTCTACAAATCTTCAGTCTACAAGTTAGGCCTACGACTTCTCATATTCACAATATACGGTCTTTACTTTTCATAAATGTGAAATAAATACGAGCTATCTAAATTGTTTTTGATCAGTTTTATATTGTGAAGTGTATCGGAAAATTAATGAGGCCATAGTATACATAAGAAAGGTAGGTAAGATAACTTGGGTCTATTCCTAATTCTATTCCTAGGTCTATTCTTTCTTTCTTTCATTGACTTGAATGTGCCCTGGCGGCTGAGAGTTTGTCATGCTCACTCTAATGTCTCGCTGGTGGTGGCGTGTGTGTTGGATCATTAAGTTCCCTTCAAAATGGTTGAGCAGAATGGTGCTGATCCATGCGTCATGTTCGTGAACGGGCGCCGTCAGTGGGGACTGGTCATTTCTTAGCTGCCACGGCTTATTTTAATTTAATTTAATATTTGAATTGTTTTTGTATTTTTATTACGGACGCTTTTAACGTTCTGCATCGTTCTCACATGCATAATTTCAACATGAACGATGTAATCAATATTTTGTAACCATTTTTTGATTTAAAAGAGTGTCCATGGAGTTTCTTGCCCGTTCTTCTCCATAGGTACCTACTACGCTTTGGAATGGGAAACTAGCTTCATCTTTCTGACTGACCGACCCCTTGACAATTCAAAAGTGCCTGTAATTGGTTTATTTGAAATAAATGCTTTGAGTTTGAATTAATCGTCTCGAAACTGGGTAAATATTGATCTATTTCACTAAAAACAACGTACTCCAGAGAGAATATTTACTTTATTCATATTATTACCTACTAGGTATGTAATCTTAAAGAAGAGCAGTCAAAATAATCGATCTAAGATCACGTTCGCACGGACGTAAAATTATCGTGGCAGGATTTTATCGCGAGCTGGATTTTCGACTCAGTGCGCGATAAAAACCCAACCTCGGTGTTGAAACGCGCATTGATAATCTAACAGTGTGCATCTCAGTGCGTCGAAAAAACACACTGTTGGATCTTCAACTCTCAGTGTGTTGAAGATCCAATGCGCAAAAAAATCTCGCCACGGTAATTTTACGCTAGTGCACACGTATTATAGGCTTTACACTACTAAAATCTAAAAAAGGGGCCAAGTGCGAGTCAGACTCGCACACGAAAGCTTTCGTACCACAGTGCAATATGTAACACGAAGTATATTTTTAAGTACTTTAATTAAGAGTAAAAAAAATTCAAAAAAGCACTTTTCTTCATATTAAAGGGCGTCCCCTTTAATTTCTAACTTTTCTTTTATTTTTGACCGAGCGAGCGCGAAGCGCGAGCCAAGCGTCTTCGTTTCAGCTTAGGTCAAAAATGCTTTCGTATGTCCGAATGTCCGGATGTCTGTTCTCCTCTACAGGTCGCATTTCTCTACAGATTGTCGAGAAATTTTGTCAGCAAGTTCGATAATTATTGTAATGTTTTGTCGAAACAGTCTTTCGAAATTTTTCAAAATGGCGGAGATATGGGGGATAAAAACGTTTAAAAAAATCATATTTCAGCCATTTTACGCTCTTTGCACGCGCTTTTGTTTTAAGGCGACAATAAGGGCCAGCGGCCTTGAGCGAGTGGGAGGAGCATGCAAAATTTTTAAGCGATTATAATTGCACAGAGCGTTAGCTTATACCAGGACATTGGTCAGCGATGCACTGCCGCCCGTCTCCCGCAAGAGCCCCCGCTTCAACGCGCATCAAGTTTATTCGCAAAAACAACCCAGCTTGATTTATCAAACACAATACAAATAAAAGCCGTATACAAAAGTTTGGGTAGTTAAATTGTCTTTTAGATGGTGCAGATTTCATGAAAATACGCCCGATAGTTTTTGCGTGATTATCGTTTTTGTGTTCGCGTTAGACATTACTTTACAAATTAATTACACTATGTTATAAAAATATAATTTCAAATATTCACATATCAAATTACGAAAAAAATAGTCTAGTTTATCATATATATATTTTAAACACATAAGACTATTCGTTTAGACGTAATGTTCAATTTGAAATCATTAAAAGTCGTATATCTGCGCCTTAAGGTGCGCTGTGAACATTTATTCAGTTTTAAGCTATGCAAAGATAGACCTCGAGTTCTACAACTCACAACTCACATAGCCACTAGTTTTATTTGTTGTTATAGCGGCCATATTAGTACACACTCTGTGAATGTAAGTGTCTACTTATTACGGTACAAAAGATACAGCCCTGTGGCAGACAGACGGACGGACAGCGGACATTAGTAAAAGATCCCCGCTGGCACTCTTGTCGTGAAACATGAATATATAGTAACTTTTTTCAGTGACGTTGTCACTACAAATTGTAGTCATGTATGACATAATCGATAATCACGTGCCACATCTCAACAATTCGGTACCCACATACTCCGCAATCCTGCACAGATTGCAAATTGCTTAGGTCGATTCCTGATTGGCTGCCATTCACGAAGAAATTGCATGCAATTCAATATCCACTACCTTGCCTGTACTCAAAACCAATTGAAATCGCTTTGTGCTGAATTCATTCAACACGTTTGATGCATTAGCAGTAGATTTAATTATGTTTCACCAATTAACGTTTGTAGGTCATTCATAGCCTGCAACGGCTTTTCAAGTTAGGTTTTTAGCCCTTTAATTATTTTTGAAGTGAAAACTTCTTTAGCCGCATTGAGTGAGTTTTGGTAGGAGCAAAACTTATGGGTACACGTCACCGCCATGCTAACGTCACCGAAATGCGAGCGTGACGTATTGCACCAGACTAGTGACGCGCAGCGGCCTGTGTACATTTTGGGGTTTTCACTTCTGTCGGCATTCTCCATGACTGCCTATTTTTAACCGACTTCACAAAAAGGAGGAGGTTCTCAATTCGTCTGTATGTTTTTTTTTTTTTTTTTTTTTTTTTTTTTTTTTTTATGTGTGTTAGCTCATAACTTTTTTCTGGGTGAACCGATTTGGATGATTCTTTTTTTATTTGATAGGTGGTGCTTCACATGTGGTCCCATTTAAATTTGATCAAGGTCTGACCAGCAGTTTTTGAGTTATCCTTAATACTGCAGATTTTTTCCACTTAGTTTATATGGATGATGTGTTAATAATATCCTGTCACTGTTATTTACACACCAAGTAGTGGTATACGAATTTGTGTGGGGTAGGTACCGCAACTAAAAAGTGAAAAATAAAAACTTTTTTACAATAAAAGATGTGAAAAATAACTTTAATTTCGGAATTCGGTGTCTTTAGTTTTGTATTTTCGTTTTTGGCCACCGACTTCCGAAATTAAAGTTATTTTTCACATCTTTTAGTGTTTTTGTTGGAAGTCGGTTGTTTTTTTGTAAAAAAGTTTTTGTTTTACCATATTAAAGTTCCTACTCTTCGTATCATTATAAATAAATAAATAAATAAATATACAAAAAGAAATACAATACAAACATAAACTCAAGCCTTATCTCTCTTGCACCCAAAACAAAAAAACATCTACTATCATATTCCATCAGTTAGGTACTGTAATCATGTAGGTACCCCGTAAGGGTTAGGCATAGGTACCTATATAGTACACCCACAATCCACGACAACACAAGACACGAATTCTGACTCCAGGCTACTACGGAGAAATTCCTGATGTAAAAACCCAATAACACTTTAAATAAACTGGGAATCGAACCTAGGACCTCATGCTCAACATTTGCGCTTTCGACGACTAGACTAAAGAGGCAGTTCAAAGGCATTCGAGTAATTGTTTTTATATTAAGTAACGTAATGTCCCACAAAAACAAAAAAAAGCCCGCAAATAAAGTCCTACGTCTAAAACAGAATATCGAATTACAAGGCTCATAGTCTGGTATCGAATTAGGTATCTAAGATTTCATTAGTCCCGTGTCTTCTCTCGTTGTCTGTATTACTCGACTTAATAACATCACGTTATTATAACCTCTGTGTCTCCATTACCACTATACGAATCTTAATATTAGCCCCATTTTGAGATTACAGTGGTATTTGCATCCTATTTGCGTAATATACTATCAATCAGAATCTGAAACATTTTAAAGGATATTGTTAAACCATTGCTTCTTATGTTCGAAAAACTGGTCGGCTCAACAACGTAAATAGCGCAATTCATGTTGTTGAACTGTCAAAATGGAAGCCATTCCTACTGTTAGAATGTTACGAAATTACCCCTTGGTTCGTTGACGACGTGACAGTCTTATCATCTGTCATGCTACCCACCTCAAGGATGTCATCTCATATCCTCTGAATTACTTGTGAAATTTTCAATCCCTTAATCTCGAATGTCACTTCTAATTCTACATCCAAGATGATAAATTTTATAAGTTACTTTTCGGGTAAAAAAATTCAAAACTGGATCAATTTTATCGAATTTCCCATCATTAAACTAAGATAATTAATGACTAAATTCAATCAAAGTCAATTTGCGTGAAGAATGGATTGCATTAAGAAAATTGATGTGCATAATATTATGAAGACATAAATTCATGAAAGATAGATGTTAAAAGCATTAACGTTAGCTAGGAGGTGTTTAATAAAGTTAACGTTTTTTCAGAAACTGTTATGAAAACTCTAACACAGTCTAGGATATATAATTAGCCGTCCCATGCATTTGGGTCGAGTAAGTATTAAAGTTTTGTATCGGACAGTTGACAAATTTTTCGCGATTACGATGTTGGTCCCATGGAGAAAGTTCTTCAATTTGATGGTCTGGAATTTGACTACGCCTTATACGATATATATGATATACGCTATATTAATGTGGATCATAGAATAACGTCTGAATCAAAATATAGATTATGGAAACAAAATGCACAATAAAATACACATACCCTCGTACGAAACACATACAATAAATAAATAAAAATAAAATAAAAATGTTTATTGCAATGACAAAAAATGCTTTTATACACATGAGTTGAAGATCACCTTTTAAGCAAGAGGATGCTTGTATAAGGTGACTCCGCCCCTCCACTTAACATTAAAACGGTTATGCAATTGTAAAACAAAGACAAAGAAAACAGAAAATCTAAGTATAAAGTAAGCGCTAGTGTGACGTTTGCGAGCGAGTTTTAGAACGTGTATGTATGTGTGAGGGTGTGTTTGTGTGCCTGTTTGTGTGCGTGTGTGCGAGAGAGAGAGAGTGTATGTGTAATAGTGTGCGTGTGCATAAATTAACAGTACTATATAGGTATGAGGAACAGGGTGTAAAGTTCACTCAAACCTCCACAAAAAACGGAGGATCCTCCGACTAGACGGGTGTTGTGTCTGGTAGGCAACTGCCCAACGTTTGATGTCGGGACGTTGTATATATGCTAGTTGTGCGGTAAATTCTGCTTGCGCGATGCAGGATTTCGCGTGACGTCAGTGTGAGGCGTAGCTCGCATGTGGCGTTGTAGATGCCGCTACAGTACCTATCCGAATGAAGAAATAGGTATTACATTTTGCATTGCTTATGTGTTGTGGCGGTGCCTAAAGAATGTCTATATCCAACAATGAACATCTTTCGGCTCATGTGTAGGTAATGAAGATGACATTTTACACAAATACAGTAAAATCTCTGTTCATTTTGCTACATTATAATGTTCTGCAACTTGAAACGTATTTTTATCTCGAAAGACATTAGTACGCATTACAGTCGCAAAGTAAAGTGAGGCTATCCATCACATTTTTATCTATCTCATTAGTAGAAATTATGTAGGTATGAGTATATCATTTAATTAAATTTAGGCACTAGTTATCTTAAAAAAAATAGTTTTTTATATTATTTCATGATAATGCATTGGAAAGTAATAGTCTTCTTGCATGGCATATCTTTCTTGCATAGCATACCTATCACGATGAAGAAAACAGGGCAGTGATAACGGTGCAATTAATAAACTATTTTAATTGACTGTATACACAGTACACTAATGACTAAAAAAAAACCCAAATATAATTATACTTAGAATAATCGCATCGTTATTTACTATAATAATTTTGAATTTCACACTATTGAGAAATTACTAACAGAAAATAACTTTAAGCTCAATTTGAGGTCTATGGTACCTAGTATTCGGTGGTATCAACACAGTTATAATGGGCCCACCAGATCAATACATAGTTTATAATCCATTATGCTACACGATGCAGTAAGTAGACCAATTCTTCTCCTCATGTCTACATTTGCATTAGTTAAGTAGCGATTTAGGCCAATATGATCGATTGGACAGAAACTTGAAGTCGTTACGAGACACTTCACAAAGAAAGACTATCATTTTTGGTGTGACGCCTAACTAAAAGAAATGTAAATCAGCCAAAAGCGACCGCACGCAGTGAATCGCCAAAAACGCGATACAGCATTGATGCAGTCGTCAAATCGCAGATTGATGATACTCATCCACGAGATAAATCCATAGTCGTATCCATTACACTACACGATCCAGTAGACCAATTCTTTTCTCGTATTAAAACGAACCATCAAATAGAACATGCTCCTGCAAAAATATTTGCCAATCAGCAAGGAACTAACGAGGCCAACGACCCCAAGCTTGCCGGCCTCATATTTAAGCCCAAGCAGACACGCTACTTTGAATACCGGCAACCAGTGATTTTCGGAAGCTCGGTCCAGCGACCAACAAAAAGCGATTGATATAATGTGCAATTGGGATATATGAGCTCAGACAGAAACTTGACGTCTATACATGACACTTCAGAATGATGAACTGACACTTTTGGACGGACATCTAACTAAACTCGCTATTTAACTAATGCAAATATAAATGAGCCAACATCAACCGCACGCAGCGAGTCGCCAAAACGCGATGCAGCTGCAGCAATGGTGCAGTCGCCAAATCGCTGATTGCTGGTGCTAAAGTTTCAGCTTGAGTATAGTTTTCACTGTATTTGTTGGTATATTAGCGAGGCTAGCTGGCTTAAGGCAAATAATTTAATTTAATAATAATAATATTTTATTTATTTAGACAACAATGACCCATATTATGTTAGTTAGTTAGTTACAAAACTTAAAAAACTATGTTAGTGTGTCACATAACTAATTACTAAGCTCACAGAAAAACAATATTTACATAAATTCACCAGATAAAATGAATCACTCCTGTCTAACCAACACCTGCATGAAGTGATTTATTATCGGCGAGTTAAATTTGTCCATTAACATCTTCAAAATGCCATTAGAACTTGTCGGCGTTCCGTCCAGTAGCGACGCGGTTTTTCTCCTCACCATAGCATGGAAGTCGTGGACACGCGCCTGAGCGAACATGCCAGAGGCACTACAAAATCGCGGCAGCCCCAAAAGCATTCTGAAATTCATTAATGTTCTGTGTCTCGTAATGTTAATTTCTTTATATACATACTATTGTATAGTTTTTTTTTTCTTACTGAACAGTCAGCTGTGCTACTGGGGAATATATTGCGCCACTTTTTCTCCCCAGCTATGTAAAGCATTAGGAAGTGGTGATGGGCGGGCGTTTTGGGGGGCTGTCATAATGTTATTTGGACGTTCGAAAAGTGCTGACTTTCAGCCTAATTTGAATAAATTACTTTTGATTTTGATTTTATCATGTCTGGTATGGCCCTTACTCATGAAAGCTGATTTAATGTTCTGCATTGTTCAGATGGGTCAAAGTTTTGCAATTAACTAGAAACATAGGCAACGCATGCAATTTGTTAGAACCACTAGAAGTGTAAGTTACACTGTTATTTAAAGTTAGTACTAATTTTCGCCTCGGTATTGGCAGCTAATAAAGTAGGAGTATACATTATTTACCTTTAGATTTTCTTTGTAATTTATAGTTAGACAATCATTCAAACTTTACCTGCTGGTAATCCAACAACAGCAGCAGTTTTATTTTACAAAGTTTCTTGCTACGTTAATACGTCGGAAGAAACTTTGTAAACTAAAACCTATCGATGGAAAATCTAATCATTACGGCGTGTGAAAGAAGAATAGCAACATGGGGTACACCAATTTTGAAGTATTTTTTAAAAATATCGTAGGATTATACACACACACAAACTGTAACCATGACTGACATGACTCTAGACTCCCTAGCGTAGAAATGTTTCGTCTGTAATCAAAATATCAATCTAATGTTTCATAGAAAAGTGCAATACCGCAGTCAAAATGTATGGCACAGTATATTTTTTTTAATAACTGACAAAAATGTTCAACTCAAGGGTTTCAGAATCATGTGCTGAATTTATGGTTACAGTTTGCATTTCGATGCCCTGCCGCCCTGTACTCTAGTTCCGAGTTAGAGAACTGTTATTTTAGTTAAGAATGATGCGATGTGATATCTGGGGGCACGGTAGTGCCCCTGCCAAGACGAGCCAAGCCAAGCTAAGACGACCACAGGCACTACCTACCTTTTCTCGAAGTGTTTCGTCGTTTTTTTGAACCCTCATAGAGTTGATTTCCGATGTACCAGATAGTTCATATTCTCAGCATATATGATGTCAATAATATACTAATTAAACAAACAAAGTCTCGTTATTTACTTCAGAAACTAAATATACGCATCACCTCCACGACGGTAGCGCAACGGCGAAGCCATACATTTTTACTGATATCTAGAATTTGTGAAGTTAGGGTCGGTAGAGTTAGGCCGTGTAGGTTTCTGAACCTAAACCGACAAAAACCGAAAGATATCTTTTGAGATATATCTTTTTCACAGGGCAAACCTTATGTGGTCGTCTTGGCAACAATTTACATGAAATGTTTTTGGTGGGATACAAAATTGTTGATGGATGTATAGGGAGAGGAGGCCAAAGAAAAGATGGATGGATTGTGTCAGGAATGATTTGAAAGAGAAGGGAGTGAATGACAGCATGACGGTTGACAGGGGAGAAAGGAAGAAGACAACGTGTTACACAGACTCCAAGTAACATGGAACAAGGGCAGGAAGATGATCATGAGGTTGATTATATTCTAGTTCCAAAAGAAAAACTATGATATATCATAAGAAATTCGTGTAAAAGTTTAGGCTGTACGGGCTCATTAACTATCTCACATCAATACAATATGTGGCTAAATTGTGATGATTCCTCGTCTTTATATAGGTATTCCGCTTTGAAAACACCATAATATGACAGCTTTTATGGGTTGACAAAACACCATCATCATCACTCAAGTATATAGGCTGCTTCCCATGGGCATCGCCCTGTCATGTGCTTCTCGCATCCAGCTAATTCCCGCGACCTTCGCCAGGTCATCTGTCCACCCAAACCATAGGAGCCTACCCATATATTGAGAGTTTAAGTTATCATAATCTTCACATCATCATTATGAATTATTATGATTTTGTTGACGCCCTTGCTCAGGAGCAAGGCCGTCATAATAATCCCTCAATATAGACGAGTCGCAATATTATCTTCATGAAACAAGAAAACTTTGCAAGTTTTGTGGAAGACCACCTGTTACGAGTTCAGAACTCGTAAAGAAACGTTGCATGCGTAATGAGTTTTCCATGTTAGCGTATTTCTTCATAAAACATTATCCCTCGTACTGGGGCAGTTGGGTAATAATGGAACTTGAGCAGTCGGGTGGTATTAGAACTTTAAGTTTTTCTGACGACTACAACATAGACCAACGGGGTAGTGTCCTCGGTGGTCTTGTAGTCTTAGGTGCAGCTGCTAAGAATGGGGTCTTATCGAACCCCAGACCAGGTAAATATTATGGATTTTTAAAAAAAAAAAAACTATAACTTTGCTTTCAGCTCTAATTGTAGCAAATTTTGCACACTTTTCAAATGTATTGGGTGACTTATACGTGGGATGCACTTTTTAGAACTTGTAAGTCAAAAACTGAAAGAATTCCGAAAATTTCGAGGTTTTTCGAACACCAGTTAGTCACAGATCTTTCGAAGCTGTAAACTTGGTTTAATACTATTGGTATACATCATAACAAAATCTGAGACATACATCTCTCTACATCTTTTGAGACTTACAGATTTTTGTGTCTATATTGCAAAAAAAAAAACTGAAGATCTCAATCCTATGTTAAGCCTATGGCTTTTCTCAATGGACGCAGGTGGTAGAACCAACGCGCGAATGAAATATATGAATTTGTCACTTTTTTTTTTGTTAACTTCGAGTTTTTATGTAAAAAATCTGCGTAAAATGTTACCATGATTTTTCATTATAAATAATTTTTAATCTCCAACAGGTGCGTCTCTCCGAGCGGCCGGTAAGTCGTGGCGAGCGGAACATAAGGCCGCGCGCACACTTGGCATCATAGTCGGTGCGTTTTTGTTATGCTGGCTTCCGTTTTTTCTTTGGTGAGTATTTTATTTAACTATTATCTCCTGCAGTGAATAAAAATATGTTATGTTTTCGGAATGTTTGACTACCATCTATAATAATAACATATTTTTAAATAAAATATTTAATAGGTTTTGTACGTATTGAAACTTCTTGTATATTCGTACGAGAACCTATGTGGGTAATACAGGTAAACTCTTAAAAGATACACATGCTGTAGCCTAGGCACACATTCTTTCCTAATTACATTGAATAGTACACTTTCACGATAAGAATCACTACTCTACCAATTACAAATCTATTAATTTTAGTCTGAACCAACTCTATATTGGAATTAAACAATATTTATCTACAGGTACGTCACAACAAACCTATGTGGCGAGCCGTGCGAAACACCATCAGTCGTGGTCGGCGTCCTATTCTGGATCGGCTACTTCAACTCAGCGCTCAACCCGCTCATCTACGCGTATTTCAACCGCGACTTTCGAGACGCGTTCAAAAACACGCTCATGTGTGCACTGCCTTGCTGCTTCAGTTGCTGGAAAGACACGGGGACTGCGCAGTTCGTGTAGTAATTACAGAGATGCGACTAAAAATCACAGTCGCAAAGTCGTACGAACGATATGTGTGTAGTGTTAGTGTGTAGAATAGAGCATCGAATATTGCTAAAATTTTGTATGTAAGCTTTTATTTAAGCGCGTTGGATAAGTTTTTTGTATCTGAAAGTTGGTATATAGAACTTATGCTCCAAAAGGGTTGAATGTATGCAAAATTCCTGAAAAATTGAAGCGGTATGGAAACTAAATTTCGCTTTAGTAATATTGTAAAAAATAACGGCAATTTTACTTAAGTGTTGTCGTGAATGTTCGTATGCTTGTTCGCGCCATCTTTAGTTTAAGGCTTTGTTTAAGAAATTGATATGTCAAGATGGTGAATGTGTGTAATATCTATTAGTAGATACCATAACCACAGTGTGTTTTTAAATCCTACTCTATGCAGATGGTCAACGACAAAGAAACGGTAAAAAAACAATTGCAGTGAGCAGAACCGTTAAAAAAGCATTTGCTATGAACTGTATAGTTCTTTCGGGCATACGTTCTGATTTTAAATGCTGACAATCATAATATATTTTTAAATTGTTTTTTTTTTCGGGTAACAACTGCGATACTGTCATCCGTGTGTCAATGTCAAAGATCTTGATTAACTGCACAAAGTAAGTAATTATACTGTGGCAACAATTGAAAAGTCCTTCTCTAGGTAAAGTGGTAGTTCTAAATTCGGTAAAACATGCGATTCTAAATCGCGAAGTGTCTAGCCTAGCCCTTGTTTTGTAAGAATAATGTTTAAGGTTCTGTTCGGAAAAGCTCTTTGCAATATTATGTCGCAAGTTCGTAGTACGGGTGCAATATCTAGTCAAACATTTAGCCTGTAAAATTTATATCTAGTATTATGAGCGACAGCAATAATGTAAAATTATTTTAAATTGTTTCTATTCTGTGGGGTCAATCTGTCCCCCAAGTATAAATAACCCTGGAATTGATATGGGGACAGACGGACCCCATAAAATATTATAATAATGTATTATGTTTGTAGATAATTTGCCATAATAATATTAGTGTTGTAATAATAAATAGTTGCTCAAATTGTCCATTTGATGGCAATAAGCATGATGCATTTAGACTTAATTTAGGAATTTGATATTACTAAAGTACTCGTACATCGTTGAGAAAATTGTTATAAATATGACTGTATATACTGCATAGTGATAGAATTTCCTCTATTTTCTTAGAACTCTATAGATATTATACTGAAGCATCGGTATCACAACTATTTCAATATATTTTCATTACATTCAAGTCTTGCTCGACAAAAAGCTGCTCGAATATCGATAAAAATAATCGATATAATAATCTCGACTGAGCACACGAGGTTGTTGACATGTGGAATGTGAGCCCGGCTGTCAATGAGCCGAATGCCGTATCGTCCAATGGCCTGATGGCCGAAAGCCTCGATCAACATCTCTCTCGTTATGCGGTTGGATCAAGGGCCTGATTCAGAAGGCAGTACTCCTTGATACAGCTCGCATCGTGGGGAGGTTCCTGTCTAGCTTGGACCCTGCTCTCGATACGGGCGTACCACAATTTTTTATATATTTTTAAATGATTTTTTTTCAAAGTTTTTTTATAAAATATTTAAAAATGTATTTAATAAGTATGAAAAAAAATAAAAAAAATCGATATAATTATAATCGAGTCGCGTTGAGATCGTTGTGGTAAAGGTACGTATAGATTCTAATAGAACGTCCTATAATATAAAAATCAATCATTCCTTTATTTGATACGACTTGTTTGTGCTGGCCCTTTAGTTGTTATGCTTCAATTTGTTTGTTGTGTGCTGATTTGATCTTAAAAGCCCGATTTTTTGGAATGATGCCTATATCATTCTGCCCCGCCTTTTTTCAACTATTGGGTACTCACCATAACCAGATGCCACAAATTCGATAAATTATGTATGGAGAGAATGCCATCTTACTTCCACCTCTAGGATTTTCGAGGCAAATCCATCTATTTTTATGACCTATCGCATAGCCGCTTGGCCTTTTAGCAAATTAATAAAAACCCAGAGATTTCCATGAACTTTTGTACTAAAACTTTTCTAAATCAAATATAATCCCCGACGCAATTAAAGCGGCCAACCCCAGGATTATAGCTCTTAACTACCCGTGACGACTTAGTGACTGTCATATTATTCCCACAGCCTGCCTTTATCTAAGGGCCTTAACAGACTTACTACTTTTAGCAGCGGCGATTTTGCGACTACGACAATGCTACTTCACGTTTTGGCGACTGTCTGCGTTCGGCAGCGTTAAAATAGCGTGTTTCAGCAATTGCTTCGTTTTGGCATGCTGTCAAAATAGCGCGTTTCTGTTATTTTTTTCTTGCCAAATGGGCCTGCTCTTGACCTCGACCACGCCTAATGGAAAGCGATGGATAAGGTCTATGATGTAACGAGCGTGCCCAGATGTCTGTTCACTCTTGCTTTGAAGGCAGACGAGTTAAATGTGCAGGGGAAAACAGACGCTGGCAGAGAGTTCCACACTTTGGCTGTGCGCATGATAAATGTGGAGGAGAAGCGCTGAGTACAACTGGTCAGGATATCAACCAACTGCGGATGATACGACGTCTGGTAGTCCGTTAGTAAACCGGTAATCGTGAGATCCTGTCGTGGAGCTCCTGCGCACAATCTCCGAAGTACAGCCTGTAGAAGACTCTGAGGCAAGCAACATTACTCCGATGAGCCAGGCTGTGGAGCCTAGCCACCAACGTCTCGTCACCTATAAGCCTTTTTGCTCTGCGTTGCACCGAGTCAAGTGCAAGTGTTTAAATGTTCGGTTCGGTTCCGATCTCCAGTGTGTGTATATGCGGCGTCTCCTCACAGACCATGGCCCACGTTTCATCTTACGCTGCATGCCCTATCACCTGTACACGTGAGTATCTAATGTTTGCGTCAGCAAATGGTATTGCATTGCTGAGTACTGGGCCTAACAAAAAAATTACTTCATTTCAAACCATATTTACCATCGACACGAAGTGCGTTTGTGTCAATTATGCATAATATGGCCGGTGACTGTATTGAGCTCCTGAAAACTGGTTCAGTCGTTGATTCGATACCCACTCATGCAAAAAGTATGCGAGGCTTATAGGTCAGTCGCGACGACTAAACGACAGCTGTAGCTGAAAGTAGCATGTCTGCTAAGCCTCTTACTAATGCGTCCTGTCATAAAACGGTAATAAAGTTTATATTATCTACTTTACAGAGGTTGCAAACAGTAAGATACGTGTACATGTAATTAAAACTGAAATCATGCCGCAAATAGCGACCATGATTATTTTATATGAAACCGCAACGGTTTATCAACATGCGATGTTCCGTGATTAGTGTGAAAAATAACAAAATATTAAATTATATTGAGTGGTTTGTGGCGCTGGAAATAGAACATTTTGGCTGGTGTAATAATTTTTTTACGGTTGTTGTGAGTCTTATAATAAAGGTGGGGTACAAAACATTTAGGAAATAATACATGAACATAACATCACGCCTGTATTTCCCGAAGGGTTAGGCAAAGGTGTATCTATAGTAGGTACACCCACATTTCGCCAGTTATGTTTAAGTCCCACGTAATAGGGAGCGAGTCTATTTCAACCGGGCACAAATCCAGAGTCCGGGCTGCTACTGAGAAATTCCAGATGGAAAAACCCAAAAACACTTTGCCCACCCGGGAATAGAACCCAAGACCTCATGGCCAGCAGTAGCTTTCCAGGAATAAATGCCCCAATTAGACATAACTGAAATAAGTCACTCACGATTAGTCGACCCTTATAAAATTCAAGGTTAGGGTTTTTTACACGAGTAAGAGCGATATCATCGACTATTTTCAAATGTGTTGGGGTGGAAAAATAAAGGCCTCCTGGCTTCACGACCAGTAGCTATTCAAAATGTACTGAGTATCTACTTCGGTTAAACAAGTTAAGCAACTTTTGTGCTATAAAAAAAAACTTCATAGTACCTAGCCCAAAAATTCTGTTATGAAAAACTGTTGAGCAACCATTTTTACCTACCAACTTAATTGGAATTCACGGTTAAAACTACTTTTCATCTGAAAACAAACACAATTTTTAACATTCATACATGATCATTTCAAAATACATAGTCTACACGACTCAAAGTAACCAAAAACAGTAAACAGAAAAATTAAAAAAAAACCGCGCACATAAATGTTTACGGATGTTTTCAATACGCGAAAATATGATCTCCATTTTCATTCACCCATAAAAAACTCTAAGCGTCTCTCAAAATAATTGGTGCTTGCTCAATCGTTCCGATTCACGCACCGGGAGTACATCGCGCCTTAAAAATTCCGTTTCACGCGTGACAGCGCTTCGACACGGTACTTAATAGTCCGTAAATATTTTGCCGATATGTCAAATAAATGCTTGTAGCATTATGTGTAGAGCAGAATGTAGATCGTTAGATAAAAGGGAGCGCAAATTGGAGCATGAAAGAAAATCTATTGGTGTAACTTTTAGGGAATTTATTTTTATTAAGAAATCTTAAATACAATATACAATCTAACAATAAAATATATAATTATGTACATATACACAAAGAAAAAAAGGGAAAAGGTCAGTGGGCATCAGAAAATTCGTCCACATCGCTGTCAATGGGAAAAGTGCCCAAAAGGCTACCAGCGTGGCCATGTTGGATACCAACGCTGATTCTTTTGGGAATTGGTTTTGTTACCATAGCAGTACGTATAGGTTTTATAACGGTCACCGACCCAAGTCAGAAAAACTGTTTTCCAATCTGTTGTTCGTACGTGTTGTGGTTTATTGACAAACAATAACAAACATGTTTAACATGAGACCCTAAAATAAATGCAACTTGAAAAGTCTTTGCCGTAGGTGGTCTATCTTAAGTTGGATATTAGAAATATTGATACAATATTATATCATATGGTCAATTTTTGATTTTTTTTTAATTAGGCACAGAACCTCTATGTGGAGACCTGATACAGCTAGATGGCATCGCGGCAGACCCCATAGAAGATGACCGAGACAAGCTGGACAAAACAAACGACCAGTGGTCCACATTATTACTGGATCGCAGGCACTAGAAGTCATGGTTACATCTCAACACCAAGGAACTTGCCATTTACTTCGACCATCTAGCCTTCACCTATTCGAAACCTCACATAACATGCATAATAATAACAATTTTCACAGCCCATGAATCAATCTTTCCCTCACGTTACGTTCCGTTTTAGTTGAGTGATCTAACAATGGAAGTTGGAACGCATCGCCGCGCCCCACCAATCGGTGCGTGAATCGGAACGCTGTAGACTACGATTGGCTAATGTACTGAACAGAAAACCTAACGGGTTGGAGTTTTTTAAAGGGACTATTTTTGGTGTTTTTATGCTATTTTTGTTTAGTTATTTTTACGGTTATTGGTAAAACGCTTGATTGATCAACATGTTCAAGATCGGGTGATCGTACAGCTTAAGGTTGATTAGAGTTCGCTTTTTGACAAAAACTGGGGAACGTTTAGTCAATACAAAAGCGGACTAAAAATAACCTGATGAAAGAAGGCTAATCGGATTTGTATGATAACTCGAAGGTCTGTCTTCTAACTGTGGCACCATCGTCGACTTCGTCATTGCTCACCATCACATGACATAGTTTGGTGCGAGCCCATAATGATGAAACGCAGTGGTGGCCCAGAGGTAACAGCCCCGACTTACGAGTAGTGGGTCATGGTTTCGAACCCAGGCAGGCGCTTTACTTTGTGTAAATAATTTCATCATCTGTACTGCATTTTGGCTTGAATAAAAGTTATATGAAAAAACTGATAAACATAGGTACATAAATGTTAATAAAGCTAGTTTTGCTTCCTCATTCAACATATTTAAAACATCATTCTGACTCTGTCATCTGTAAATCATTGACAGATACATTACGATGATTTAAATTTGTTTAGCGTTAAATTTTGCTAGTGATTTGTGGTGTATCAAGTCAGGGCTTCACTTTGTGGCGTTTAGTGCACTTTTTTATGAGCACATAATTATAATTCATGGCATAGGCATAATAGGCCTATAATATTCCCACTGCTGGGACACAGGTCTCCTCTTTGTAAGAAGGACTCGAACTTTAATCGAGGGGGCTATAATCTACCACGCCGGCCCAGTGCGGGTTAGGTTGTAGCGGTATCTACAACGCCACATGCAAGCTACGGGATACTAACGATTGGTCGACAAACGTTTGGTCGGCGTAACGATTGGTCGACAAACGATTGACCGACAGTAACGATTGACCGACATAACCATTAATCGACATATACGATTGGTCGCTCAACTATTGATCGGCCATAACAATTGGTCGACATTACGATTAGCCGACAACGCTACACAATCGGGGATAGGATGCAAGAGCGAGCGAAGCGAGCTCGGGACTCGGGGCACCCCGACTCGGACAGGTTAGGTTAGAATGCGGGCGGGAATGATGGCGGGGTCTGAAAGACCCCGCCGTCCCCTTCGTGGTTATTTTTTTTTAAACCGCCCAGAAGTAGGAGCCCATCTCGATTTACTCGAAGCCTCTGCTTCTGAATTTCTTTGCTTATAGAAAATTTATTACTAAATGGTAATCGTAATGTCGACCAATTGTTATTGTTGATCAATAGTTGAGTCGACCAATCGTATATGTCGATTAATGGTTGTGTCGGTCAATCGTTACTGTCGGTCAATCGTTTGTCGACCAATCGTTACGTCGACCAAACGTTTGTCGACCAATCATAACAAACCCCAAGCTACGAGTCACACTGACTTCACGCAATGTCCTGCATCGCGCAAGCAAAGTTTACCGCGCAACTAGCATAAATAAAACGTCCCAACATTCATCATCGGGCAGTCGCGCACCAGACACGACACCCGTCTGGTCGGAAGATCCTCCCTTTTCTATAGAGGATGAGTGAACTTTATACTCTGTTCCTTATAACTCTATAAGGTTAGATGTCATAATTATGCCTTCGAATATTTGGTTTTAGGACATGCCGGTTTCCTCACGATGTTTTCCTTCACCGTTTTGAGAGCAGTGGTGATGTAGGTTTATTTGTATAATACAGTAATACTATTCAACTTAGATATAGCAGATGTTTTGACATTTAGCTGAAGCACCTATGCAAAGCAAGGGCGGCTCGCTAATATTCTTATAAAGGAGAACAGGTGCTGAGTAAAAGTATTTTTTCGAAGCCGGATCGAAGTTTGTCAATGAAAGTAATGGTCTCTGTTCTCAAAATTCTTGTGACCAAATTATCGAACAGAAGCTAGCTTTTATAAGTTTTAAAAGCAACGACTTGGTTTCAAAGACCGAAGTTACAAACTGCCTTAAATCTCATAATGTGAAAGTGGTCTATAGAAAATAAATTAATTTGAGAACTTCAGGTTTTCATTAAGAGGCACTGAAAAGCGTCGTGTCCTGGATACGGAATATTTAGATTATGGGTGAAAATGAAGAAAAAATTATCAAATCAGCATACAAAAAATTTCAAAAGTGTGGCATATTTAATTGTACTAATAGGAAGTACGGAAAGTACTCCATTTTATTTATTTAACTTAATATTACAAGTTCAAAAAAATATGTCAAAAAGTTAACCCAAGTTGTGATAAAAAAAATGAGATTACTTATATTTTTTTGCTGTACATAAGGATTATGTTTAAGGCTAACAACGCAGTGGCTGGAATTTTTCTCAGGTTTAAAATCCATTCGTTTTGTTAAGGCTTCTTCAAGCAAGCGCGACAGGTGACGCGGATCGTACGCGACACAAAGGCACCGCTCGTCGCGTGACAAGCGGTGCCTTTGTGTCGCGTGCGATTCACGTCGCGTGTCGCGCCTGTCTGAAGGAGCCTTTATACTGCCAACTGCATTTTACGCCTAAATCTTGTAACGGTGGCTTACACCTTATAAAATATTTAACTTCGCGTTAAACTTACCATCGCTTAAAACTTTCCCTCTATATTCCTTACTGTTATTAGAATTCAATGTTTTAAGCACTCGTTTTGTATAATCTAGTCACTAATTAGATTGATTGTGATACTATTAGTAGGCGTGTTTAGAAAATGACAGATTTATTGTAATTTTTGTACGTTGTAGGTACCTATTGTGATTATTTTTTATTATACTATATTGATATTATATTAGCTTCTACTAGACCGCTACTGTAATATTTTTCTCTGCTTAATTTAAATTGAATAAGAAAACAGAAGTCTTAATTATGGATCACCAAAACTAAAATCGCAAGTCGCCATAATTATTGTTAATGTGCAGAATTTAACATCATCAAGATTAGTTTTGTACTTAATAAATGTCGTCCAACGATAGTATCAACGTCATCGTATTTTTATTGTAAAATTAAAATACGTCTAAAAAGTCCCTCGTCAAAAACTATTGACTCCATTTAAACTTACATAAATTTAATATTTATACAAATCTGTCATATTATAGTACGCTAAGTCATAGAATTACTAAATGCGTTGTAAACCGTAGTTTCCATTCAATTCGGCTAGTGTTAAAGCCGAGGCTTATTTATGATTAAATAGTGGATTAAACTTTAGTCTTAGTGGCGTTTAGGGACGGTTACACCAAGCTTTTTAAGTTAAGCTTCGGTAAATTGTATGTTTAGATATTCCATTTCTTATAATTAAATTAAACTTCTTCTCTCTATAATATTTTGAGATAGAGACTTTTTTTGGACTATTTACTCAGGATTTTTTAACCTACTATTTAAATTTCTATGCAACATCATGGTAAAAATAACAGCGGGCATCTCGTTACATTTTTTGTGCACATGTGCAGGATTTTTCAGACTCGAAATATGTTCCACGCCGTTCAAAGTTTGAATAATTTTATATATTGAGATCTGAGCATTTTGCACATGTGACCGATATCACGTAACAAATTCAGGATATTGCATTTCTGTGTTACGTTACGAAAAATATATGACATTTTATCGTTTGCAATATTGTAAGCAGATTTGTCAACTTAAATACAATACCAGCTAGTTTCAAAAGTTTTACTGTATCGAGAACAAGAAAATTCAATTAATACTTACGAAGTTCAAGTATTAACTGCGGTTAAAGTTGTGATTAAAGATGAAGTTTGGTGCAGCCGACCTTTGTAGGGAGTTTGCAAAAGGGGAAAACAAATACGTAACTAATAAGTGTTAAAATAATAATTATTAAGTTGTATATAGAATTATTATTACAGAAATTGGTTGTAAACGAAAGCTTTTTAAAGAAAGCTCAGGTTAAAATGTATTTATGTAAATGTATCGAGATTTTATGTATAGAAAAGGTAAAAGAAAAGGAAGGTGATGTTTTTGCTATTAGGTATTGTATATTTTGTAGCTTTGTATCTTTTTTTACTTTTAAATGAAATAGAGTATATTTATTGATATCATATCGCACGTGATAGAAATTCACTGCCACTATTGAGTCAATTTTATTTATAAATACAAGCATTCCGAGCTTCCTACGCTTTAATTTAAATTTCTTATTCCCCGACCCACACCGTCGTATCTCATCGCCTGCCCGTGCTATTACTTGGTTTTCGCTTAACGTTCTTCCTGACTTTTTTTTCTTATTCCTCGGCTTCTAAGAGTCCTAGCGTGATGTTAAATAGCCTAAAGCTTTCCTCAAGAATTGGTCTACCATTTTTTTTTTTTTTTGTAATCCTACCGGTATTTCCAGAGATTACCACATAAAAACTTACAAAGAAACAAATTTTACCTCTTTATAATAATAATATTAGTATAGAAGTACAGATTTTATTTTTTGGTGTGTGACGGATGAGAAATTTGAAAATGTCAAATATACCATGTATAATTAATTGATTTTTTATTAAACTATTTGAAAGGAAATCCTTCGATAATTTGTATTTATGTAAAGAAGATTGATTCCGCAAAGACTTAGAACTTGAATTTTTTGGGGGACTATCATGTCGTATTGATATTATTATTTAATAAATTATGTTACATGCACACTGTGTACTTTTATAACACCTATTATCAACGTGGACATTATTTCAGCGATACAACAGTGGTGAAGTCATAAAACTTATTTTAATTAAGTAAAACCAACATCAGAATTTTTCAATTCTCTGCGAATTTTGTCGCGTATTCTTTAACAAAATTACGGTGTTTTTTTGTGTAATTTGTTTTGTGCATTAACCGTACTTTTAAATAATGATCTCGGAAATATACTGCGCTTTTAATAATTAATTAGCATAACTGTATATAATTGTAAATTGAATTAATAATAACATACATAAGAGCAATAATAGATATAAACGGAAATAATAGTTGTGTGTAAATTCAATAATAATGTTTTTATGTTTAAATACAATTAATAATTGAGTATTGTTGCAACGTGTTAATGTCGTAAATTAGGTAGTTGTAAGTAAACAGTAATAAAAGTATAAAATGTATAGTTTTGTTTGATTATTCGTGCAAGTTGTACCTCGTTTACCTTTAGAGAGTTCACAGACGGCATACGATGGCTGAGTTTTTGTAGGAGCTAAATGAAATGGTAGAGATCAAATGTATCATCGCCGACGTGCTACAAAACGTATCATACAAACAAAAATCTGACCGATTATAGTACCTACAACGGGTGTGCAATAGTCTGCAGCACCTCAATTGCGTAGCAAACTTTCAGTGACAATCCCAAGGATTTTGAAGGAAATTGCTAATTCATTGCTTCATAAGTTTAAAAAAGACGGCCGCTCAACAGCGTAGATGACGCAATAGGTGGCAATGTCATTGAGTGTGTTACGAAATAACCCCGCAGTTTTGCTATCAGTCAACACTTGGATTCTGTTCCTGATCAGTTCGTGTCCCCTTTGTATCTACAATCCAACTATGTCGTTCTGTAAATAAATGTAGTTATTAATAAATATTACGAGTTACTTCTTCTAAAATATATAGCTCTGTGACAGTCATACAGATAAGTAAGCAAATAGCGTAAGTAATGACAGGGTCCGGTTGGCACCCTTGGGGTTCGGAACCCTAAAACAAAACTCAAATCAATTTGCAGTGAAATAAATCCGAAAAATATCCATCAAAATGGTTTCCAGGATAGTCCATGCATGCTTGCACAAATCGGGTTATTCTATATACATTGAAATCGTATCTATCTATCGAGTTTTTTCCAAAGCTTTTCCTAATTGAGATCGTTGCACTCGATGTGATAATGTAGGTCAAACTGCACTCTTTTCTAACAGTTCCTGATAATAAAACCAAGCTCCGGGATTTGTGCAAAAAATTGATGTATTTCAATAAAAACCTGTCTCGTTGGTCTAGTCTCATCGTTCGTGGGTTCGATTCACAGGTCAGGCAAAGTGGTATTGGGTTTTCCATATCCGGTGCCCGGAGTCTGAATTAATAACCAAAAATAATAATTTAAAAAAATCGTTAACATACCAAAAGTGTATAGCGCCAAAAGTAAACTCAAACTTAAATATTTTTATAACAGGTGCAAGTAATGATGGTTCGGAATTAGTGTTAGGTAACGACCTGCCCGACCGTTTATTCAAACCGATGTTTCAGGGTCGGATTTTGAAAAAAATAGTGTTCAGTTGATGGCAAAAGGCTTGCACCAATAACACGAGACTCAAACTGGCAACATGGCCTATTGCACATTGTGATTTTGAATTGAATTTAAATTTTTAACATTGTAATTTAAATGAATTTCAAATTTTTTCATTGTATTTTCAATTTAATTTAAAATTTGGCATTGTATTTTTTTCTCTAGTGCAATTGTTTTTGTACGCCATAAATGTCTAAACATGTAGCCACCTCATATTAATTATAAAACCTTCATACTGTACTCATAATTTAATAAATAAATAATATCTTATCTTATCTTATCATATAACCATTCGAAGAATACAAGCGTGTTAAGGCAAGTTCATCAACTGGTTATTAGTACGAATGTGGATGGCTTTATGGGTAGGGGTAGACCAAAAAAAGATGGATGGGCTTCGTGAAAGATGATACGGCCAGAAAGGGGATGACTACCGAAATGACGACTGACAGAGAAATATGGCAAAAAAGACTTGTTACTCCGACCTAAATGAGGTATGAGGTAAGGGGAAAATAATGATAATGTAGATCATCAACTGGTTATCAGAGAACGGTATTCTTAAATCTTAATTCTTTATTGCATTCCATAACGTTGGTAAATAAGTTGGTAGATTTAAAATTAATTAAACAATTATAGACCCTGGAGGTATTTGCGTAACACACTAACAGTAGGAATGGGTTTCATTTTGACAGTTCAACAACATTCATTGCGTTATTTATGTTGTTGAGCAGTAAAAAAATTAAAACATAAGAAGCAATGGATTAGCAATAGGCTTCAAAATTATTCAGATTGTGATAGATAGTGTGTTACGTAATTAGTGCCTTTCGGCACAGCATAGAGTAGGAGAGTGGAGGAAGAGCGCTTTCCTATGTGTGTTTATGTATTCTGGTAATTGAATTTTTATTTTATTACTACTTTTTCTTCTAATATTTAATTTATTGAAGTATTTTAATAACATTTTGGTTCTAACTTTTAAGTTATAAATAATACGTGCTGGAGTAAGTGGGTGTTTTTTTTATATTATACTTATATATTTTTAGTTAGTTAGCTATTCTTGTTGTTTAGTATTTGTTTAAACTATGATAATCGGTTATTATACTTAATTAATTCTACGATTCTTTATTTATTAATGACTAGAAATTATTTTTAATTTGAAAATAATTTATAGTTATGGTAATTGGTTGAGCCATGCACAACACAACAGCAGTTAGTCGTCAGAATAAAACAACTGAGACTGAAACCCTCTGGTAAATGCTTGGACAAGACTCGTTGCATCTCTGAGCACGTGACCTCCATCGCAATATGATTGCAAAACTAACTTCACTGACGATCAACGGCCTAGAAGATCCCGGTTACACGAAATAAGGACAATTGAACCCGTTCCACAAAAGAACAGCCCTCTCCCATCAGCATAGGCGTTGACTCGCAGAGTCACTCCTAGTTTATAAGTAACTTCAGGTCTAGGACTAATGGTATCTTAAATCAAAAACTGCTCACACTTGCTTTATATAATTCAACCATCTGTGAAAATAATTACACAATAGGTTGCAAAACATGCATGGGCTGCCGGACAGACTGCGCCAAATAAAATACACCGAATGCACTTGTAAAATTCTGATTTGTAAGTGACATGTAAGTGTAACCTTTTTTACTAACCAATGAAACAAATAAATACATACATACATACATAAACTCACGCCTTCTTCCCATGGGGGTAGGCAGAAACTACAGAACGCCACCTGCTACGATCCTTACATACTCCTTTTGCCTCGTTTACGTTCATACATCTGGTCATACACGCACGCCGGTTGTGAGTACTACGCACCTAACCTTTCTGAAGAACATCACCAATAAGGTATGTCAATATATCACTATAGGTCAAACAAATATTCTAATCTATTCTATTCAGAATAAAAGAAAACTTGCATTTATTCACGGGTTGATATAAAATAAGCGCTAATGCTTCTCCACGACAATTTATTACACAAAAAAAAAACTCTAAATATTCAGACAATCTCACAACCCAATATTAAAAAAATTCGAAATAAGGAAAAGTAGTAGAATGTTTATTACGGGCTATTTTAAGTTGGACACGAAAGGAAAACATTGCCAAACAGGGAAACATGCCAATCTTAAGAAGTTTATAAGAGATAAATAGAAAGGTGATGGGGAAAAAAACGTAGAAATATTTCCAACTGGCCTTATTTCGGACTAATGTTAGATTTATGGGTCATTAACAGTGATCGGAGTAGGTAGATTGAACTGGGGTCATTGATCCGAAACGTATATATTACTATGGACATTTCCACGGTTATCGGATAATTGCGTTAGAAGTCGACGCAACAATGATCTATGCATTCACCCTTCTAGGACTGCAATGCTGCACAAAAGTATAATCTGTATGGCTCCTAAAATGTATAATAAAATTCCAAAGGACATTAAACAATTAAGTACACCTTTACTTAAGACAAAGTTGAAAAAGATGTTGACCATGAAATGTTACTATAGTATATCTGACTTCTTAAACGATAAATTTTGACATTTAAAATTTGTGACAATTTCATGGTACTATTTAATTATAATTTAATTTTTTTGTAATTATAATGACTAGGTATTTGAAAACCTGTAAGATTTGTACACCTTCTATGGTATAGCATGTAGCACGTCCTTGTATTTAACACCATTGCATGCATCTATGTATTGTAATCTACTCATGTTAAACAAATAAATTGATCTTTATCTTTATCTTTATCCTCCGGAATTGGTGGATTATTAAAAAAAAACCGGAACTTATGTAGGAATTGTATTCTGCCAGAGTGGAAGGAGTCATTTGATGATTTGCCATCCTCAAAAAAAAGGTAGGAATTGTAATAAAATGAGCAATTAATAAAATAAAAAAATATTAAAGCTTCGATCGGAATTCGATTGTTTTTATTATTCAACAGATAAATAATGAATTAATTTAGTTTTGATACCTTCCTTTAAATTTTGAATTGAGTAGTAATAATATCACTACCAACATTAACAATATTTAATTGAATCCGGAAATACCGGAATTACTTTCCGGAAAAATGGCTTATCCATGTTATTCTTTCTGTGTGCATTTATGATACAAGTACTAAAAATCAATCTACCTACTCCGATCACTGGTCATTAAGCATTAGCCTAGTAAAAAAATAAAAATAAATGACGCATAGAAACTATGAAGGTATGAGGAACAGGGTGTAAAGCTCACTCATACCTCCATAGAAAACGGAGGATCCTTCGACCAGAAGGGTGTCATATCTGGTGGCAACTGTCCGACGTTTGATGTCGGGATGTTGTATATATGCTAGTTCCGCGGTAAACTCTGCTTGCGCGATGCAGGGTTTTGCGTGACGTCAGTGTGATGCGGAACTTGTATGTGGCGTTGAAGATGCCGCTAAAAAACTACTGAACGCCACCTGCTAAGATCCTTCATACTTATTTGCTAACTTCGTTTACGTATAAGTATACCAAATACACGCACGCTGGTTGCGAGAACTACGCACCTGACCTTTCTGAAAAACATCACCAATAAGATTGCTCTAATGGTCGCCAGCGCTCCTGCTGAGCATGAGGTGCTGGATTCGATTCCCATGTCGGGCAAAGTGTTATTGGGTTTTTCCATCTGAAATTTCTCAGTAGCAGCCCGGAGTCTGGATTTGTGCCTGGTTGATGGCAATAGGACCGCTATTACATAGGACTTACACATTACTGGCAAAATGTGGGTATACTACAGGTACACCTCTGCCTAACCCTTCGGGCAATAAAGACGTGATGTTATGATTATACGTTATTCCCTAAATGTGGCGATTTTTTTGTGTACTATACCTATAGGTAGTCAAGTCATATAGATGTAAAGTAATTACTAAATTATTCTAATCCTGGGCGAACCTTTATTTTTCTTCGAGACAATGTATAGATACAATGTAATGATGGATGATTTAGGCCCACTTGCACCGCCAATCACTTAACATGTTTAGCGCTAAACGAGTTTAAAACATAATTCTGTTTCTGTTAAATGTTTGAAGATGTCAAAGACAAAGTTTTTTGCGAACTAAGTGTACATGTTGGTGTTATGTTATATTAGTATTTATGACTTAGCAGCCTTTTGCAAGCATTTCAATTATCATTCGCCTGCCCCTTACGAGTATCATCCTAAATTAGCATGCATTAAACATTATTATTACTTAATTATATTCTTTAATATTAGTATAATAACAGAGACAGAATGATGTTTAAAACTCGTTTAGCGCTAAACGCGTTTAGTGATCGGCAGTGCACGTGGGCCTAAGTCTACAAACATCTTGCACAGCAGCATAATTTGTAACATTTGGCTACCTAACTTACCATTATACAAGAAACTTGCAATCTGAAACTAAAACAACGCAAGAACTTTTTAAATACAGTTGAAAATATTTGAAACTTTTATATTGTAATCTCGTCATTAAAGATACAATTTTATGGAACTTTTTTATGATCACTATTTCGTCCGTCTGTCAAAAAGGTTTTCTCAAGATCTATGCATCAAAGGAATTTCAATTTTGGCAAAATGTTAGGGCTCAGTGACGCATATAGGTATGTACAAAACGCTAGTCATAGACCAAAAACAAACAAAACACTTCCTTAAGCACGTTGAGTGATTTTTTATATGGGTTTTTATGGGTTAGCGTCACCGACATGCTTATGTTGACAGTATATTCTATAGTCAAAGAGAATGACTTGTTGCACTTGACAAGCAGATAGATAGACATATTTTAAGTCTTCATTTCCTTCGGCAGTCCCCATGACAATTTTTTTTTTGTGCGTAATTTTTCTTATGAGCCATCATTCTGCATCAGTTACCTTATCAGTATTAATTGCTCCACACTAAAATTAAATCAAAATATTCAAATACTACATTTTGCAAATTAAATTAGTCTACACGAACAAAGTTCGAACTAAGTCTAAACCTGACTATATAGAGTTTGTTTCTCAAAGACATAAAATAATCTCTGAAACTGTAACTAAATAAGCCGAAGTATATAAGCTTCTACACACGCTAACTTTGAGATGTAAAAGTTGGGTCCTATGGTACACATAATTTAATTTAACTTTTTGTGAATAGAAGTAGTTTGATATAATCTTTGGTTTTCTTTAAAGTTCAAAGTAAAGAACATATTATTTACAAGTAATAACCATGTAGTTTGGTATTACCAACACGGATATAATAATACGTTAAAGTGTTCCTTTCACTAAACACTTTTCTTTTGTTGGTATGTATTGTTGGAATGTGATTATCATAGGTACCTATTTAATAGTATCAACTGGAGACTTCGCAGTCAAAGTTTGTCATGTCATTCCTGATTTATATTGTATTTTTGGTAAAAAGTAATACATAATTATAGTGTATTTTGTTTTCTGACGTAGGTCATTGAAGGCTCACAAATCCTTCCCTATTCTAAGGACAGGTCTTCTTTAATATTACGGCGCCCCTCGGGCTACTCCTTGATATTACTATACACAAACCTAATAATATATAAATATACATAATTATACACCCAATTAAACTCATCTAATATTTTTTTATAATTTTGAATTGCTTGAATTGCTGCTTAGCTCTCTTCCTCTCTCCTAATTTTGCTGTGCCCGACAGGGCATATATTCATCATTTACTTTTTTAGACCATCTATGTAATACATATGGAATACAAGAAAGAATTGAGTATTGAGTATATGCAATGGTCATTTTAGCACCATTAAACATGAGACTTCAGAGGCTAGTGCAAATCTTGTGGTTCATTCGATTAATCGAATCTAGTCAAACCACGCTGGGTTCGGTGCATTTCATTCATTCATTCATTCATTCATTCATGATGATCAGGATCAATGAAATTTCATGCCTATCTGGGCATTTTTCGTTACTTTCATTATTTAATCTTACTAGTATTGAATTTTTAAACTTTACATAGTTTACATGCACTGCATGTTGTGCGGCGTAGGGTGTTGCCGTTTAGATCGTACTAGTAGTAGGTACGCACGAAACGGCAACGCCACGGGCTGCACG
Source organism: Griposia aprilina (assembly GCA_916610205.1). Classification (NCBI taxonomy): domain Eukaryota; kingdom Metazoa; phylum Arthropoda; class Insecta; order Lepidoptera; family Noctuidae; genus Griposia; species Griposia aprilina. The sequence continues at coordinate 6,614,080 of OU744305.1, read as the reverse complement.
GTGCGTGTGCCGCGCCGCCAGCAGTGCAGCGGGGATCCCTTCCCCGCCCGCACGTCGCACGTCGCGAGTCGCAAGAGCATCGCTCACTTGCCAGATGCGTTTCAGAATCGTTAATCAATGTCTTAAACATTACTTAACTAATTACCTAATTAAACCTTAAATATTCCTCATTCATAAACGATATTTAAGCATTGCTGAACTAACCACTACTTAACTATTTTAAACTGGCAACTAGGTAGCTTTACGGTAGAAAACTGTGAAATCGGTCTATGGTGCTCGTGCCAAACACCCAAATTAATAAACAAAACTGTCAGTCAGTAGCTTGCGGAAAAAGTTTCGTTCGTTGTGTTTTTTTTGGAAAACCTGTACTTTGATCGAAACTCCACATCATCGTACTCTACCATAGAATCCAACTTAGGCTTATAACATTTTGTACGAGGTCACCTAAATTCATTTAAATCTTGTACATCTTGCTCAAACAAACAGACTTAAATCGTCATCGAAGTCAAAATATTCCATTATTACCGTACGTAAGACATAAAATTTCACTAGAAATGTTTTATCAATTCACTGCAATAAGTTAGAATAGAAATGACAGACTCGATCAGCTGCACAGACTACCTAGAGATACTACTTAAATCAGCTGTTAGAAGCAAGGATTTCGTCCGCCATTTTGTTGTTTAAATCGCTAAACAAGGTCCGAAGGCTGTTTAGTTTGACAGCTACTTAAATGACTGTTTAAATAGTTAGTTAAATCTAAACAGCGTTTATGAATGCCAAATCTATTTAACCCTTAAAGTGCTGCTTAAAAGTTAAACAACGTTTATGAATAAGCCTGTTGGTGTTCATCATACACAACAACGCGCAACTGCAGCCGTCGTCATCTCTACCGTTGACGCGTGCCGCTCGTGTATCTGAGACCAACAAACAAAGGAAGACGGCGCTCCGTGAACATCAAAATTGAACCCACAAAACCGTGCTCCTGCAAGTAAATATACACGCTCACGCACACACACATACCAAAACCATGCTCACCGCTATTAGTACGCGACGAGTCGTAGTCTAGTTAACATAGACAAAAAAAAATAGAATGATCCCTTCATGCATAGTGAAAAACTTGTAAAAACAATAGCAAATCATATAAAAAGTCTCTCGGAATTACTTTTAATTTGTAAGTTCTTAAAATAAAATATTTTTTTATTAAATAAACTATGAGTTCTATTGAGAAGCGCTACGGCGCACAGTGGGCCCATACTGAAAATTATTGGACATAGGCAACAAAGTTCCAATATCGATGCGATTTTTTTTATATATTGCGTTATGATATTCCTGACAACTTTTTTTCTTATAAAATTTCTTGTTTGTAAATTTCTTCACGAAATGGTTTGGAAGTCAAAGCGTCTAAATTATTCATCTCGCTCGGTTTTGCCAAGCAAATGGGACACGTTGCATATGATGGTACTTCAGCAATAATATTGGCCACTTTTCCATCAATCATGGTCATATGCAATTCATGTGATACAATCATATTTCCACACTGTGTAGATATTCGTTCATCAATTTGTTTTTTCATCTCAGACTCTTCAGAATTTATAAAATCAGCTGTCTCCGAAGTGAAAGTGAACTTCACTGGTCGACAGTACAGAGTTGAGCAAGGTGTGGGGTTCTCCCAAACTATATTTTCATTCCCAGCCCAGATGATGGGCTAGTAGACACTAGCCGAAGAGGGACGATGCTTATCATGACTACTGATGAATCATCGAACTCTGTAGCTGTGTTTGACGTTTTCTGTTTATAATTACTCTGCGACGAACAACCATCAAGTCCCCATTTCCAGGTCAACTTGAGTTCTTCATTTTGAGACCTATCAACAGAATTCATATCTAGTAAAATCCTCTGCACAGTGTGGTCCAATAGCGCTTGCAATTTAATGTGAGTTCCTTTTTTGGTAATCTCCATACTCTCTTGTGGTGGGTAAGATCTTTTCTTGGCATTTACAAGCTTTGGATAAGATGAAAAGGCAGCACAGTTTTCTTCTTTCAGAAATTGTCGAAGAGCTAAGTACTTCCATTTCGAGAGCGCAACTGATGTATAAAGAGCTAAACACTTATCTTCAGAGACAGTACTTAAGCTCTGCTTTTTGAATAGTCGCTCTTCTACTTCGAATAGCGCATCTGGATTACTGGAAAGGTATTCGACCACTTTTGCCAGATTCGTTTTGCCGTTGTCTTTCAATTTTGTTATGTACCAGTACTGCAACTCTTCCTCGGAATTTTCTTCTACTATGGAAGTAGAACGTCTTTATTTTTGCTTATTACTTAACTCTTTGAACGGTTTTCTGTGCTCCTTATCTGTAGATATTCCCGCTTCCGCAGTACATACTGCAAGAGTAGGAACATGGGAATCTATATCCACAGGCTCAGGTAAGGCTGCGTCCGAAAAGCCCATCTCACTTCTCAGGTCAACACTGTCACAAACAGGCCAGTTGATGTTTTTTTCCAACCACTTCCGATTACTTACACGATCCATAAAAGTTTTTTGATTTCTACTTGACTCTATCCACTTTTTATTTAGATTTACACAAAAAAGTCGACAGAACTCCTTGATTTGGTTCTTGTCTTCTTCAGAAACTTCGGTAGTCAAGACAGAAATGATACTTTCATATAGAAACATATGATTTTTCAGATCACCGCCACTTCTTAATTTCACAAAAAGATCTAGGAAGGTACAAAATCCAGCCATAGTTCTAATGTAAATATAAAAATAAAAGTATTTCACTGTGTTAACAAATAAGCGACAAGAGCGAAACTAGATGGACTTAATGAATGTCTTTATATTTATAGTTAGTGTTAATTACTCAAGTAATGGACATAACAGTAAGTGAAAATTATTCAGCCAATCAGAGACGAGCATTTTTCGATGACTCATTAGTTATGCGCTTAACCGAGCGCACAAACAAATGAGTCATCAATCACAATGCAGGTGCTACCGATAACATGCGATAATAACTAAATCTCTACGAGAATTACTAGGTATAAGTACCTATGCGCTATCAAAACTATATATTTAACTAAAAAGAAGGTCAAAACAGCCAAATGAGACAAAAAAAAAATACTTTGAATTTATTTTAAATGGCAAAAAAAAACTTTTTTTTTATTTTTTTTACCGTATGATTACTCGCGATGCCGCAGATTGTCGAAGCTGTTTTTTATTGTGGATAGAAAATGACCCTAGCTATCATATACGCACGCCACACACCCAACATATTAGCACAATTGAAGAAAAAAAATTAAACGTGATTCGCTCCATACAATAAAATCGAATTAATTTTTTCAAGACAAACTATCAACTTTAGAAGAAATGTTATGAGAAAAAAAGTTGTCAGGGATATCATAACGTATCATATTAAAAAAAATCGCATCGATATTGGAACTTTGTTGCCTATGTCCACTAATTTTCAGTATGGGCCCACTGTGCGGTGCGGCGTCCTCACCTTCCGCCTGTAGTAGGTCCTCACCGGACATGGTTTTTCGGGAGGTTCCTATTTCACATAAGGCGGGAGGAAACGCCCGGGTGTTACTCGTACCACTGTGTGTATGGGACGGAGGACACGGTGGAGCATACGTTGGAGGTCTGTACGGCTTGGGTGGAGCACCGCCGTGTCTTCGCGGAGGCGATTGGCGGCGGCGATCTCTCGCGTTCGGCCTTGGTCCAGGCCATAGTACGGAGCGAGAGGGCATGGGAAGCCATCACCTCCTTCTGCGAAGCAATAATGCTCGCGAAAGAGGAGGCGGAGCGCGTGAGGGTGAGGCAATCGTTGCGCTCTCATGCCCCTAGTCACCGCAGGAGAAGACAACTTGGACGTCCGGAGTCGATAACCGATTCCCTTCCACCGTAGGCGCGGGCTTGCGGACGGCGAGCAATGGGTAGCTCGCCATCCGGTAAGGACCAGGCCCGAGTCGACGGTGCGTTGTGTTCCACGCGCGCTTCAAAGAGATGTCAGTACACATTGACGGGATCCGTTAGGGCCGATGCCTGCCGGGGTCGCGGGTTTGTTCGAAAGGATTACCGTGACCCTGGCACACAGGTAAACTGAAGGAACACGGATGAGTTTCAGTCAGTAAAAGTCTGACACGCGAAATGTATGGCTTGTCCGTTCCATTAAACTATTGCATGACACATTATTAAGGACAAGTGACTTAATTTCTTACCATATGTGCGACAGTCGCGAAACGGCCAAGCTATACATTTTGACCAAGATGTAATGATTGTAGAGTTAACCCTTCTAGAGCTAGGGGCTTAGCTCTATATTAGCTCTGATAACAATATAACAGTGAAGGCTTTGTGTAAGTCTTGGCAACCTACCTTACATGAAATGTTTTTTGTCGTCTTTCATTGTCTTGAATGTACCCTGGCGGCTGAGAGTATGTCATGCTGACTCAAATGTTTCGCTGGTGGTGGCGTGTGTGTTGGATCATTAAGTTCCCTTCAAAATGGTTGAGCTGAATGGTGCTGTTCCATGCGTCATGTTCGTGAACGGGCGCCGTCAGTAGGGACTGGTCAACTCTTAGCTGCCACGGCTTATTTTAATTTAAATTTTTGAATTGTTTTTTTATCTTTTTTATTACGGATACTTTATACGTGCACGTCTTTCTACATCGTTCTCACATTTTTAATTTGAACATGAATGATGTAAAAAAATTGTTTTTTGTAACTATATGTTGATTTAAAAGAGTGTCCATGGAGTTTCTTGCCCGTTCTTCTCCATAGGTACCTACTACGCTTTGGAATGGGCAACTAGCTTCATTTTTCTGACTGACTGACCCTTTGACAATTCAAAAGTGCCTGTAATTGGTTTATTTGAAATAAATGCTTTGAGTTTGAGTTTGAGTTTGAGTGGGTAATATATTATTCACTGTATGGAACCCGCTCCACGCGGGTTCTACTCGCACTTGTCCGGTTTTTGTATTAGCTGTGATTTATATTGATATAACCTTTTCTTTAAAGTCAGTGATTTTGATACTTTATGGTTGCCTGTTTGAATTTTATAAAGTTAATTGGAAATATAATTACCTATTTTATTTCAAAATAATCTGGCGATATAAAAAAATTAGTTTATTTTTGGAATAGAAGCCCTAAACAATTGAGGTAGAATACAAAACTCAACAATATCACTTACTCGTACAATATTATCTTACCCATACAATATTATTCCCCAAATTATAGGGAAAAAGTTAAACAAATAGCAACCCTTCGACACACACATGGATAAATTAATGGTGGCTTCACTTTTGAGGTTGGCAGTGGATCATCTTCCTTTTTTTAACCGACGAAAAAAAAAAGGAGGAGGTTCTCAAGTCGAACCGTATTTTTTTTTTTTTTATGTATGACCACGCATAACTTTTTACAGAGTAGTCAGATTTTGATGATTCTTTTTTTAATAGAAAGAGTATACCCCAAAGTTGGTCCCATTTAAAATTGAAAAACGAAATCCACCCCTGAAGGTAGAAAAATAGGGGTTGTAGGGGGTTCGTGGAATTGAAAATGTCCGCACACTCGGTAATAAGAGTTTAATGTTAGTAAAACACACAGTACACACGTTTTTACAATATTTTAGAATTTAGGTAGCAGGAAGTTACTTATAATAATAGCGTCAGGACGCAGACGGGCGCGCGTGCGTATCCTTTGATTTCACCCGGGAAAGAAGCGAGAGGGGTAGTTGAGGCGCGGGCGACAGGACGCTGTTATTAGGTTGGCGTCTTGGATGCGCGGTCGCTGCCAACTTAGCGGCGCTGTGATTAATTTAGGGTTTTGAGACGTTCGGAAACGGTGCGCGCTACATTCTCCTCCTCCAAGTCACGTCATCGGCCCGAGAGTGATTTGGCATAGAACTAAGAGCGCGCCTTCTTTTGGGCTTTAGGCGGCCGTCCTCGTAGACGACGAGGTTGGACCGGCTCTATAGTGTCAGTCTGGTTACTAATGAGAGAAATAAGGTCCGAAACATGAAAACGACCTAACAACTGACCCTGACTATCGATCAACTCGTAGGTCGTGGGGCTAATAGCCTTATTGACGGTGTACGGTCCATCTCTCTGAGGCATAAACTTTCGAGTTAAACCTTTTGACGCATTACTTAGAGAATGAGTGGTTAGCAATACTTGGTCACCAACCTGGAAAATTGGAGATTGGCGCCGGGAAGCGTCAGCATATTCCTTTCGATGGTCTTGGCGTCTTTCAACCCGGTCTCGAATTTCCTTCAAAGAGTCAATAAATTTGGACAAGTATGGCGTAGCCTGAGGTACATACGTTTCCTTATCCAGTATTGCGCGCATGTCGTGCTGTGCATCAAACGGTATCCGCATTTCGCGGCCATACGTCATGTATGCTGGTGTCAGTCCTGTGGTCGAACAAGTAGCGGTGTTGAGGGCGAACCGTACCTGTGATAAGAATTGGGGCCAAATACGATGCTCATTTCTGACCAGCATTGCCAGTTGGATCTTCAAGTCCCGATTCTTCCTTTCGGCCGGGTTGGCCTCAGGATGATAGAGTGGTATCAGGTTCTGCTTGACACCAAATAGAAACATGCATTGTTGCATTACTGCAGATATAAACTGCACACCATTGTCAGAGATGACACGCCTGGGAAAACCATATCGAAGGAAATACTCTTCTATCATTAATTTGGCACATACCTCAGCTGTAGCCTCCTTGAGGGCGTATAACTCCACCCATCGTGTGGCAGTATCCTCGACGAGAAATACCCACTTTTCTCCCGTTTCAGCTTCTGGTAAGGGGCCGAACAGATCAACAGCCAATACTTCACCCCTTTGATGTAGAATAGGTGTTTGCAAAAGACCGGTGGGCTTTTGATTGGAGAACTTATACCTTTGACAGTCGACGCAATTTTTTAAATAGTCTGTAACGTATTTACGCATACCTGTGAAGTAGTATCGCTGTCTGATGCGATCAATTGTACGATCCACACCTTGGTGACCAGCAGTAGGGGCGTTATGGAACTCATCCATAACGTCATTAAGCATGGATATGGGAATTACTAATTGCGGCTCCTCGGATTCCGAGTCAGGAGCGAGACGATAGAGGACACCCTGGTCCATAAGGTAACCGCGCTCTAACCAGCGAGTAGAAGGCAGAAGGTCAGTGGTGTTTTCTATATCTTTCATGATCTTACTCACCTCAGGATCTTCTAGCTGAGCAGATCGCAGATCAGCTGGACTCTTGCGAGGTAAATCTATGATCACCGAACAGACCCCGCAGCTCTCTTGAGAAGACTCATTGCAGTTAGGACGGCTAAGTGTGTCGGCAATGACATTTAACTTACCAGGAGTATACTCGTACTTTATATCAAAAACTTGTAATTTTAGGGCCCAGCGCATCAACCTGCCACTGGGAGACTTTAAGGTTAACAACCACCTCAGTGGTTGATGGTCACTACGTAAGATTACTGGGTGACCCTCAATGTATGGGCGATACTTCTCTACGGCCCAAACTACGGCGAGGGCTTCTCGCTCTGTAGTTGAGTACTTACGTTCAGCAGAAGTCAGCAAACGACTAGAGTATTCGATGGGGTGCACGTCGTTACCTTCACCTTGCAAGAGGACGGCACCCAGTGCGTAATTACTGGCATCGGTATGAATAATAAAAGGTTTACTGTGGTCTGCCTGTACGAGAACTGGTGCTGTAATGAGCCTCTTCTTCAACTCATTGAAGGCTCGCCTCTGGTCTTCAGTCCAAACCCATGGTTCAGTTTTCTTAGTAAGCTTGGTGAGCGGTTGAGCTATTTCGGAAAACCCTGGCACAAATTTCCTAAACCACGAACAGGTTTGCAGGAAGGATTTCAGGTGCTTGAGGTTGGTTGGCTCATTCATCTGCTGAATAGCCTGCACCTTGGACTCATCGGGCATTATACCCTTGGGAGTAATAAGATGGCCTAAGTACTTAACTTGGTTACAGGCAAAGTTGCACTTGTCCCTGTTAGCACGCAATCCAAAAACACGAAGGCGGTTAAACACAGCGTCCAGGTCTTCCAGGTGTTTCTGAAACGGCCCCTCTGACAGGACCAACAGGTCATCTAAATAGACTAATAACGTAACGTTCTTCAAAGCACTTCCAGATCGAAATCGGTCCATTAACCTCTGGAAAGTGGCGGGAGCGTTCTTAAGACCGAACGGCATGCGAATAAAACGGTACGTACCAAAAGGCGACACGAACGCTGTCTTGTCCCGGTCTGCAGGTGATACAATCACTTGCCAGTAGCCTGACCGAAGATCTATGGTACTCATGTACCCTTCCCTTTTGGTAGCGTGAAGAAGGTCCTCGATGACCGGCAAAGGGTAAGTGTCACTTTTAGTAACGGCATTCAGTCGACGATAGTCGACACAGAACCTAGTCGAGCCATCCTTCTTAGGGACGAGGAGAGCGGGTGCGGCCCACGCTGATTCGCACTCCTCGATAACACCATCGTTCAGCATTTTGTTGATCTCGGCCTCCATTGCGGCCCTTTTTGCGGGCGTGAGGCGGTAAGGAGGCACCGCAATAGGCGCATGACCTTCCGTATCAATATGATGCTCGGCGAAACGCGTAGCCTCTCCTCCTAGACGGAAGGCATCTTCATGGTGCTGAAGTAAATCTGTGAGCTGCTGGCGTTGATTACAGGTAAGCAACAAACCTTCGTCAGGTCTTAACGACATAGAAGACACAGAGATTGGGTTGGGCTGTGCCATTGGTTCACCCTCATACTCGAGCGGGTAAGTCTGCGTGCACCCAGAGAAGTGCCAGGAGGAAGCAGAAAAATCAATAACCATACCTGCAGCATTGAGGAAGTCGATACCAAGAAGAGTATCGCTGTTATCAGCCTCCGGAAAAATCACGAAGTCCACTCGAACACTTTTGTCCACAGAGATGATGACGTCGACGCTTGCCACCAGAACTTCACGTGAACGGACGACACCGTCAGCCAGCTTCACATTAACCTGCTTGGAACCAAAGGTAAGTCCCTTTTCCTTAAATATTTTATAAAGTATATGTCCCGCTATGGAGCACCTAGCGGCTGTGTCAATGAGAGCCATGCCCCGTAAACCAAGAACCTGGATACTGAGCACTGGCCTTTGCTGCTTTGAACGTGCGTTCGTTGGCAGAACGTGTGACGCAGAGAGAGAGACCGTAGAAGTCACACCACCCCAGGTAGTAGTCGCTGTAGTGTCAGCGCAAAATGCGGAAACTACTGAAGGCGTGTTAGACTGGTCGACGTTTGAGCAGCACAATCCACGAGTCGAGATGATAACAGGTGAGTTTACCCTAACAGGTGAGTGACTAAGATTATTATCGATAACAGGCACATCTACCCTATCAGGTGAATCACTATCATAATGAACGATAACAGGCACATTTACCCTATCAGGTGAGTCACTATCACAATGAACGAGAACAGGCACATCTACCCTATCAGGTGAGTCACTATCACAATGAACGAGAACAGGCACATCTACCCTATCAGGTGAGTCACTATCACAATGAACGAGAACAGGCACATCTACCCTATCAGGTGAGTCACTATCATAATAATCGAAAATAGGAACATCTACCCTATGAGATGAGTCGAAAAAAGTACCTGAGATCGATTCATTAGACAATACCGGAACTTTCAAACGTACATTATCACAAGAACACGGATAACATTCACCTGACTTATAAGTACTTATACGAGTTCGACAATCGCAACAGAAATTATTATTATTAATGCGTTCGCATGGTTGCGATTGTAAACGCGGCTGTTTATTTAGATAGATGCTATTACTACGACTACGGGCAATGTAATGACTTGGAGTGCTATCTGAGAATGTAGGAGGAATAATAACTTTGTGTTCACTTACCAAATCTGAATCTGAATAAGTTTCGATTGTAACAGATGAAAATGACAAGTTATTGTTACATTTAGCACATTGCGACCTCATTACTCCTTTCGCTCCGCAACCATAACAATTTAGGGACTTATCACTACTACTGCTCTTATTAATTAATTTAACACACTCGTCACGCACGTGTCCATATTGTTTACAATACACACATCTAGGTTTCGCTTGTTGATTCGACGCGTTATCGTTAGCACCCGTATTCGACGACGGTGCTATGCTGCCCGCGCTCGACGTTGCTGGCGCTGTGGATCGGCGCGGCTGAGGCGCGGGTGCCCGCGCTGTGCTGCGGTTGGCGGGGCCGGCGACGGCGCCCATCGACTTTGTGGAGCGGCCGCTGGATGGCGGGCCGGGCTGCGGCTGCGTCTGAGTACGCGTTTCAATATCAATGGAACGGGCGAGGCGGAGCATACCCGAGAAATTCGTAAAATCCTCCCTTCTCAGGTGTTTTCGTATCCGTGCGTCAAGTAGGCCGTATACCATGTCGACTTGCGCTTTATCAGATATCTCATTGGCGGGAATTTTCGAAAGTAGTGCACGGCATTTAGCGACGAACACGTCCGTATTTTGATCGCCTTGTCTTTGTTCAAATAATTCAATATATATACGGTGAGGGGGTCTTTTATCACCGTAGGTGTTGATTAACAATTCTATGGCATCATTCCATGTATGAATCTCCTTCTTCACTCCCTGGTACCAAATTGCAGCGTTATTCGTGAGCACCATAGAAAGGCCCCTGAGGGCATTTTCCTCCGAGACATTAGCGCAGTCCTTGTAGCTCTGGATGGCGTCTATGAAGGCGTCCACGGACTCGTCGGCGTCACCGCCGAACCGGGCGGTGCAGTGCGTGAAGGTGCCGCTGCCGACGGCCGGTGATGCAGACGCAGAGTTTGGAACTGGGGATGGCGGTTGGCGACTGATAACTTTTTCCAACAGGCGCTCGAACGCTTCCGTTTGGGATTGCTGCATGGCGGCCATCATGGCGGCCACTTGCCCTGGTGAAAAACTTTCATTGTCGCCGTCGGTCTCGGCTTCGTCACCTGAGACCGCTGCCGCCCGATCTCCGCGCGTCCGCGGCATGGTGATGGCGAACACACGCGAATAACGCAGATTATTATTGAGTTCGAACGAGCACTTATTTATTACCACTCGCGGCACGTTGGGCAGCCACTTGTAGGGGGTTCGTGGAATTGAAAATGTCCGCACACTCGGTAATAAGAGTTTAATGTTAGTAAAACACACAGTACACACGTTTTTACAATATTTTAGAATTTAGGTAGCAGGAAGTTACTTATAATAATGGCGTCAGGACGCAGACGGGCGCGCGTGCGTATCCTTTGATTTCACCCGGGAAAGAAGCGAGAGGGGTAGTTGAGGCGCGGGCGACAGGACGCTGTTATTAGGTTGGCGTCTTGGATGCGCGGTCGCTGCCAACTTAGCGGCGCTGTGATTAATTTAGGGTTTTGAGACGTTCGGAAACGGTGCGCGCTACAGGGTTAAATAATTTTTCTCCTACTGAATGTTCACTTGTGAACCGATTCTGTTGAAACTTGGCACATATATCGCACTGATAATATAATACTGTTGTAACTCAAAATAAGTAAAATTTGAGATAACATCATATTAAAAAAAAAAATAAGTGCATAATCATTTTTTCGTCGATTCTGAAAAAAAGTAAAATTTGAGTTACAACAGTATTGTATTATCAGTGCGATATGTAGTTCTAATGATGCTTCAACAAAAAAGAGACCTGGAGATCATCTGATGATGGAGACAGAAGACAGTCGAGAGGGCTCCTCGACAGCTTACAGCAGTTAGATCGTGTTTGGGCTTATTTCATTCATCTTGATGAGAACTTTAAGCCTAGCTGGAGTATGACTGTCATAGAGGGTGTGATGTTGGGTACGGAAGGCAGTCGAGGGAAGTTTTAAATATTAGCTGCGAGAGCATACTCAAAACATTCAAAAGCTAAGAAATTAATAAAGGTAACATTTATTACAGCTATAAACAGCAAATCCTTAACATCTGGCATATGGAAAATGGCAAAGATGGTGACTATACATAAATCGGATAAAAATGTCGACATAAAAACTATAGGCCCATCTCAATTTTGAGAGGGAAGCCGATAGTAGGATTCAGCTGGGATGGGCAGCATTTGGTATACTTCATCAGGTCTTCTCGTCGGCTATACCGCAGTGCCAAAAGACGACAGTCTTCAACGCGAGTGTCCTACTGGTTACGACTTTCAGAGCCGAAACGGCGACACTCACGGTGAGACTGGTCCATAAGTTTAAAGTCACTAAGCGAGCTATGGAGAGAGCTATGCTTGGAGTCTCCCTGAAAGATAAAATCCGAAACGACGTTATCCGCCAAAGAACCAAAATAATTGACAAAGCCCAAAGACTAAGCAAGCTGAAGCTGCAATGGGCTGGTCACATCAATCGTGGAAGTTCAAGAGTGGAGACCGCGTATAGGCAAACGTAGTGTGGGGCGCCCGCCGGCCAGGTGGACTGACGACTTGCGGAATTCGGCAGATCAAGCTATACATTTCCAGTATAAGCTGATCTCACATTGTATAGGATTTCCGTACAATGAGAGGTCAGCGTAAACTGGAAATGTATAGCTTGATGTGTAGCCGTGTGTACCACAAACAGTTCTAGAAAATACCACACACAAACTCTACTACGATCGCGGCATACTAACCGACAGGATCGTTTACTATAATAGACCAGATGTAGCCCTTCAAAATAAAGTTAATAAAGTCACATACCTCATAAATATTGCAGTCCCTAATACATACAATTTACAAAAAATAATAGGTGAGAAAATCAGTAATTACGCTGAACTAAAAGATGAAGTGACCAGAATTTGGAGGCAGGAAAAAGTATACGTAGCACCCATTGTTGTTAATCGAATAGACCTGAAAGACTCAGTTTACATAATACTCCAAAAAGCTGCAATTTTAAACACCTTTACTATAGTTAGGCAGTTCATGCAAATTGAAGAAAATAAAATGAATGCTTAAAAAAAACACCACACACGCCACATTGTCTTGGCTTGGGCCCGTTAATGTAGCTTAAACTAGCCAAAAAAGTAAGAAACCAAATTTGTAATTTAGATTAATTTAAGAGCTTAGTTAGACTGAAAGATTTATTTTTTGCTTTTCAGTTTCATTTTTCGTCGGTTTAATTTTTTGTTGTTGATGTGAGGTGTGTATGAACACTTAGTGTCGTCGACTTGACACGAGGAAATTCCTCGACGATCTTCGGACGTGTGGCAGTACTTTCAAACGATAAGTGAAGAAAATAATAAAAAAATAGAGCAACAGAAACAGAGTAATAGTAGGGGCGGGGGGTAGTAGAGTGGTAGTAGTTTTAATAGTGTAACGGAGTATAAAAATGGTTTAGCTACGCGAATAAGACTACATATAAATACATTTCCAAAAGAGTCCAGAAGACGTGAAGAAGAAATTGTATGGCTTTAAAAAGCCAAAAAGTAAAATATTGCAGCCAATACCGTTGCCCGCAACCTTCTCTACCCGCTTCCGTCGTTCGTTTCCCGATTGATATTTTGATGAAACAAAACTATCGTTTTATACGAAAAATACCGTTGGAAATAACACGGTTTAATACGGTATTTTTGGTATTATTCATTATGTGTGAAATGAAAGAGCTTGCAGCTCGAACTTTAGAATCGTTTCGAGTGCCTAGGGAGCTCCGTGGACGATTTTAACGATGAATTCGTCGAAACTGTCTATACGGTCGGATGTAGGATCTTCGGGAACCGTCGTATAAATAGAAATAAGAAGCTCTCTGATTCTACTTTACAGCTCATATGAGTGAGGCGCGAGATGATCCTGCAGTCTTCAGACGATGCGCTCAAGTATCGGCAGCTCAATAGATGGATCTCTAAATCCTTGATAAGTGACTTTCACTGGTTTTAATACAGACCGTATTAGTATGTTTATCTAGGGCAAACTGTCCAGTTAGGTAGATCCAACTTCGAGAAAGAGATCAATCGTCGAAGCTGACTCGGCTGGGCAGCGTTCGGGAAGCTACGCAATATCTTCTCGTCTACATACCGCAGTGTCTCAAGACGAAAGTCTTTGACCAGTGCATGTTGCCAGTACCAGACCTATGGCACTAAAACGTGGCGCTCACAATGGGCCTTATTAGAAACCTAAAAGTCACCCAAAGAACAATGAAGAGAGCTATGCTTGTAGTTTCCCTTCGTAATCGAATCAGAAATGAACAGATCTGCAGGAGAACCAAGGTTACCGACATAGCCCGAAGAAATGCCAATCTTAAGTGGCAGTGGGCAGGGCACATTCCTCGCAGAACAGATGGCGGATGGGGCCGAAAGGTTCTGGCGTGGACACCGCGTACCGGAAGATGGACCAACGACCTTGTGAACGCCGCAAAAATCCGCTGGCTGCGGGAAGCACATAACTGGTTGAAGTGGCGGTGCTTGGGGGAGGCCTATGTCCAGCAGCAAACGTCTTTCTGCTGAACTGAGAAATGGAATAATACCGTACTTCAATCTCTAGCCACAACTCGTAAGTCACGGCCGTTAAAACTAGACCACCACTGCTCCAATCATTCATTAACGGCTAAAAATATTAAAATGAAATTGGGCACACAGATAGGCTTGCATATTTCACCTTAACGTAAGATACTTTTAATGCGGATACAAGCTGTAGTTTCTCTAGGACACGCACAAAACTACGGGGAATAGTGACCCAGCCAAGGTCAAACGGTAAACTTACTAAAACTTCATCAAAACCTAGCTCATTCCTCGCTCATCTCTGGCAGTCATTTAAGTTAGCAGGAGTTTAATCTTTGCGACTCCAAGTCAAAGTGAGCGTTAAGAGCACTGGTTAATGGATACGAGTTTGTTTGTGTAAGGGTACAGTCAGAGAGTGAGCGAGTAGCGATTGATTTTATGTTAGGTTATGATGAAATTCGGATTAATAACAATATTGCAAAAGTTTGATTTAACCCAGTGATATGAAATCACAATGTAGTTTAGAAGGATTTATTTCTTAACAACTCTGCGACACAAAACATTAAATAGCCTAAAAATAACAAATATAATAATAACAACAATAATATATAATAGCATAAAATATTTAATAGCTTTTTACCTACAGCCTATTTTTTGAACAATGACGGTGCCTGCTAGCATAAAAATTAAGTAAATTCTTGCAGAAGCAACTGTGAATCCTCGAAAAAATATATATCAGCCATTGCTTACCGCTAAATGCCCGAAACTATAAACTCACCGCGAACGGACACCGCAATATGTACGAACGCACGAAACTCACCAGCAAAAAGTGACAGCTGACCACAACGCGTTCTCGCCTCTTAGTTTTTTTTATTTTTTTGAATTTTATGCGTGAACCCACACCTTGCATTCCAGGTTATTTATTGACTGGTTAGAAATTAAGATTTGATTATAGCGTTACTGCTAAACGCAGGCCTTGTAATGACAGCTGCACTAGAATTTCAGAAACTACCCCACAATAATAACCACGTTTGGCAGACAAAGTAGTGATCGCAGTATTTGGTTATTAGCCGACACCAACAGAAAAAGATAATCTGATCTTAGGTAGCAAGCCCTCTTGCGTTAATCTTGAATTGTATTTTTTTAATTCTACTTAATATTATAAATGTGAAAGTTTGTGAGGATGCATGGCTGAATGGATGGATAGATGGATGGATGGATGGATGTTTGTCACTCTTTCACGCAAAAAATACGGTACAGATTTGGATTTAATTTGGAAAACAGATAGTTTATAACCTGTATTAACATGTACGATACTTTTTATACCGGTAGTACGTCCCCGTGGGATAACTTCAGACCTCCAGGCGGGCGAAGCCGCGGGCAAAAGTTAGTCCTTTATAAAAATATAATTGTAAAATTATTTTCGATTTTATGTATTTTGTTTTCCCTGCTAATCTTACATAAGTTTTCTACATTTCTTTAATATACTCTCCTATCGCAGGTATGTTGGAAGAGATTTCTTTAGAAATAAGCATCACCTTTGTACGTATTTTTCTGTTCCTTTCTTCCTGACTGTATAAATGTATGTACATACATAAATGTACTTTCATTAATTTTTTCGCTAATAGTAAGACCCAACCTGATCGACAATTAGAAGATTGGAACCATTAGAATGCCTACGCGTATTAATAGGCGCCAACTTGTCTCATTAATATGCTAATTACGGTACACGAACATGTACCTACACGTTACTTTAGTTAAGATACTGATTTGAGTTTTGATCTCAGCTAAAACAGATTTATCTCATTATTCAAAGTTAAATTCAAAACATTTATTTCAATTAAATCAGAAGCTCTTTTGTTAAGGAGTGGGTCAGTCAGAAAGATGAAGCTAGTTTGCCCATTCTATAGCGTAGTGGTTCCAAGGTATTCTTCCAAGTACATATTTCCAATCTATTTCTTTCATAATGTACGCAAAAGATGATATTATCACCAGAAACGAGGTGAATACTAAGATGCTAATAGCAATGTATTTTAAGTAGGTAATTAATTTGTATAATGGCAAGCTACTTCGCAGTAAAGATTTTACCCTTTCAAATTGTGTATTTTAAAAGCACATAAAGATACTTTGGCTACTTCTATGGGAGTAGGTAGAAACTGAGATATTACAGAAAGCCTCTTGTTACGATCTTTTACTGCGTCCCCGCTCATACATCTGTGGGCCTAACACCAACACGAATAGTAAACGTAACGCAAATTCGAATTTTAAATTTAAATTCACTCGTTTTACACATAATATTTACTTAGTTTTGAGACTTTATTCTTATGTTTGGGTGATACTTATTATGATTATTGCAAATATTTAAAATAAAACGTTATGGAATAGTTGTACTTAGTTTTTTTTTTTTTTATGTGTGTTAGCTCAGAACTTTTTTCTGGGTGAACCGATTTGGATGATTCTTTTTTTATTTGATAGGTGGTGCTTCACATGTGGTCCCATTTAAATTTGATCAAGGTCTGACAAGGAGTTTTTGAGTTATCCTTAATACTGCATATTGTTTCCACTTCCACTTGTGTATATGGATGATGTGTTGATAATTTCCTGTCACTGTTATTTACACACCAAGTAGTAGTATATGAATTTGTACTGTAACTAAAAAGTGAAAAATAAAAACATTTTTACAAAAAAACAACCGACTTCCAAAATAAAACACTAAAAGACGTAAAAATAACTTTAACTTCGGAAGTCGGTGGCCAAAATCGAAAATACAAAACCAAAGACACCGACTTCCGATATTAAAATTATTTTTCACGTCTTTTAGTGTTTTTTTTGGAAGTCGGTTGATTTTTTGTAAAAAAGTTTTTTGTTATTTTCAAAAATGGTTCGAATTTACGTTACGTTTACGTCGCGCATTAGTGCTAGAGCCTCTGAAGCCTAGTTCTGATTGTGTTTTGTATTTCGGCCCATCCTATTTGTAATTTTCTTTTATCATCGGTCTGTCATATTGCCGCGCCACCGTTGCTAGGCCTGCGCATGACTGATCGTTTTGAAGGACAAAACAAATAACTTTAAGGTATGTTGTTTTAAGGCGTACCCTCTCGGCCTTTCGTATAAATTCCTTCAAACTAAACTCTTAACTAAACAAAACAGTACAACAGAACTTTAGTACTCCAACTTGTTCTATAACTTCTTCATGAAATAGGCCATTGGAAAAGTAGTTATTTAGTAAATAATGAACTCGGTGGTTTCAGGTTATAGCTGCAACGTTGAAAACTGAAGCCTTATTAAGTCTCTCTGGCTATTCAGGTTAACGGAAAATATTATTATGCTTGGCACGAGCTGCAAGGATGCTTTATACGGTTCCGTAGCTAAATAGCAAAAAATGGAAAACTTGTAATTTCATCATTTGATTTGGTGAAAATTAGAAAGAAGGTTTATTCTGTACACCGATAAAGAACGGTTTAATGAACTTGTGAATAAAATAATAAGGGGTGATACTCATCATACATGTAACCAAGGGATCAAAAAAAAACAATAATCTATATTATTATATAATCATATCAGTATTGTTGGATCTCATGTTTAAAAAGATTATGATATTTTAATTGACTTTGCTATCTAAGTCAATAGTTTTTGAGATAGGGATATCTTTGGTTACTACCGCAGAAATAATTTTCACTGTCTAACTGTCTGTTTAACTGTCTTTTTTTAACTGCCTCGTTGGTCTAGTGGTCTCAAGCGCTTCTGCTGAGCATGAGGTCCTGGGTTCGATTCTCGGGTCGAGTAAAGTGTTATCGGGTTTTTCCATCTGGAATTTCTCGGTAGCAGCCCGGAGTCTGGATTTGTGCCCGGTTGATGGCAATAGGCTCGCCCCCTATTACATGGGACTTAAACATAACTGGCGAAATGTGGGTGTGCTATAGGTACGCCTCTGCCTAACCCTTCGGGGAATACAGGCGTGATATTATGTATGTATGTATGTATGTATGTATGTAAATAACTTTGTCTTTTAACTTCACTAGCCTGGATTATCGCGTCTGTAGCCTATCGCGGTCCAAACCCAACTAGAGATGGGTAGCTATTCTAATAACTAGCCACACGGCTATAATATCCGTCAACACAATAACTAGCTGCTAGTTAGAATATCCGACAAGTTTACGGCACAGCGGGTAGCCCCTACAGAGTATAATATATTATAACCACTACGTTTTGCAGCCGTCCCGGTAGCCGGCTAGCCGGACTAGCCGATAGCTGTGTGCGTGACCGCTGCGAGTAGACCAACTGCTCTCACTTCGTACATTAATCTCTTTAATCCCTAAAAAACCACGCTCAGCCCAAATTCCCGCACTTTCGCAGAATAGTACCTATATGGCTGCTTTTGTACAATTTCTCAATTGTTTTAAGGGTCCCTTTTAGCATCGCCTGGACCCCCACATATGGTGGCCATATGTGGTAAAAGTACTATGAATCGAGATTAGAAATTTGATATTTTATTCATATCTTTAGAATTTGTTGAAATATTTCATTCAACCTGTCCGACTTTTTGCTAGTTTGTTTCCCATTAAACAGAGAATTTATAATGCGTTATATTATTTTGTTATTAAACAGGAATACATGATAGACAGTCACAATGGCATCAGTAGGAACTCGTATGATATACGGATGGATGTTAATTGGATATATAGGTAGGTACTACGTCCGCCAATCAGTTCGCTATGCAAACCAAGGCAACAGCCTGTCAATTATGAAACCTCAGCGGACCTTGTTAAGATTCATGACAGTGGACTAACAGAGGAGGATATTCAGCACAAGGCAATGAAATACTAATGGTAAAATATCGTATCCGCCTAGTTAATACTCAAGGTAGACCAATAGCAAACAAACCTAAATCACTTATTTTCGAGAATGCTGGTGAAGCTGTAATAGGCAACTAAGTAAGTCCAAGGCTTAGTCTATAACTACCTACTAGTTTCAGCCCGCGACTTCGTTCACGAGAATGTCGTAAGATACACAATATACTAAAATAACAGCCACATTTTAAAAAACTCACATCGCCCACCCGCGCTATAATTCGTTTTCGTTTAGCGTTCGTTCTGTCTTTTTTATTTTTGCTCGTCTCCTAAGAGTCGTAGCGTGATGTTGAATAGCATATTACCTTTCTCAAGAATTGGGCTCTCAAATGCAAGTAGATTTATTTTTAATCCGACTGGTAGTTTTAGAGATTAGCGCGTTCAAAAAAGAAAGAAACAGACAATATAATAATAAAAATTGTAATCTTATTACCTTATTATTGTTCTAATGCAGGGAAAAACCCTCTTCTCATACAGAGAAGACTCGAAAATTAATCACCACAATTGCTTAAGGCGGATTGGCGTTTTCAGCCTGATATTAATTAAAAGTCCAGACAGGTAATTGCTTAACCCATATAAAATGACCATCGATCACCAGTGCCTTGCTTTTGACAAAGTCCAAAGGTGCCTTTAAGTGCCCATTTGAAATAAATGATTTGACTTTGACAGTTCACCCACGTTCATTGTGTTATTTACGTTTTTGAGCGTACGAATTTGTCAAACCTATGAAGCAATGGATTAGGAATATCCTTCAAATATTTCGGATTGTGATTGAAAGTCTATTACGCAATTAGGGCATAGGTTTCCTCACGATGTTTTCATTTACCGATCTCAGTGATGTCTAAGATAAACTTTCTCCCTCTTCTCTTTTCTTTCTGTTTTCTTTCTCTGTCTCTCTTTTTATAAGTAGTAACTTTGACAAAATATGAAAAGATAATACCTAATTTAATCTACTAAAATGCGACGTTTTTTTTAATCAAATAACCTTTGTCTTCAATCGGCTCGATATCGTCAATCGTTCCCAATGGATCTCCTGTATATCTTGCGAGATCGTAAAAATATATTGGAAGGAAAAGAGTTATGGTTGCCAATTGCGCGGATTTTCCTACTCTGTGTAGTATTGGTATCATTGTGATCTTATGGCGAGAGAGCAGATTTGTTAGTGATATGTGTTGAATTTTTTGACACAGCCTAATGAAATGGAAGTTTGTATGTTTAGTTTATGAAATAAAGTGTGATATAATTTGCTCATAATTGTAGCATACCTGAGGCATACTACACTCTTCTTCGGGTCAGCATGATTCGGCATAGCCGGGCGGCAAAATATATATTCGATTTTGCCGCCCCGTTGTGCCAAATCATGCCGTCCCGAACAAGAGTGTAGCACCCCTGAATGTCTTGAGTATTTATTAAGCTGTGATTACAAAACTAAAGTATTTCTATGAAATTGAACATTCGCGTGGGTGATAAAAAATACAACCAAATGCTCACACGGCTTTTTCGTTCGTGTGAACTTCAACGCATTACTCAAAAAAAAAGCTTTTGTCGCGTTAACATTTTCCTAAAGCAGTTTTTAGGCAAACCTCTTTGATTATAATATAATCAAAGGAAAACCTATGAAGAAAAAAATGGTAAGTGACAAAACTATTACTTTTTATTTTGCAAAGCCATCGATGAAGCAGTGCACAACAGGGCGAGCCGCAACGCATTGCAAAAATCCCCATACAACACTTTCATACATTTTGTATGAACCATGGCACGCTACAGCCGACCTGTTCTGTAAAAATCTCACCGTGAAAAACTAGGTGCCGTAAGCTGTCAATAGAGTCAATCCTTAGCATCAAGAGGAATGACACTAACTTGACCTGCCTTTCCACGGTGAGATATTAACGAAATAGACTAGCTCGATGGTGACTCAGCGCTTTTTTTGTTTTGCAAAGCGATGCGCTGCGGTTCGATGCGGCTTTAATATGCGCTAGCCTAAGCAGTAGTTATTAATTATAGATACCTATATTACCTTGCCCTTGCTTTGCCCAGGTGTAATCTACTAATGTGGCGACATGTCAAAACATCGTGATTTCAGTGCTAAACAGGGTGGCAGGGACATTGACGTATACACCTGTTACCATGGATTGGTTATGATGATTAGTGACCCGGCCCTGCTTCGCAAGGTTTCTAAAACTTTCCGAAACATAGAGATTTTTTATTATGTACCTATATCAAATCAAATCCAGTTATTTTAATATTAATTTAGGTAGGTATTATTCGTTAATTTATTATTATTATTCACATAAACCTTCTGGAATAAATGCTCTGAAAAACGGTGTTAACCCACTAAAATTTATAGAAGACAGATACCTGTGTGTCTACGTTGACGGAGTTATAAATGTACTGCTGAATATATTGGCACAATCTAGTGCAATATGTTAGCTTAAGAGCCGATAGTTGTGCATAAATAATGATGAGCTGTTTCCCGTTCGACAGCCTCATTTATCTCTGGTCTTAATCGTATAGTGTTGCAGGAAACGTAACATTACTTCTGTATTCCCAGCAGGTTTAGACACAGGTGCACATACATGGTTAGTTTTCTAAGACGTGCTAACTTTTAAATTTTAAATCTCTTTAATTAAATCGTTATTGTGTGTTAAACATTACAATCAAATAATAATAAAACTTGTTCAATACAATGTGAACATATATTTTGATATTCTAAAACTTTATAAATTGATGCAATTAATTGCAGTAATGTATAATGATTTAGAATCAAATGAAATGAAATATTTTTGTATTTTCTTGGTTTTTTATGTATGCAACACTATTGTGCCTTAAAAATGTTTTTAAGTGTGGCAACACACCTCTTCTTGGTCCCTTGTAAAACTACTTTGAGTGTAACCCGCCATTGTTTTTTCATTTAAATGAAACAAAAGTAAATTCTTTATTTTACTTTCTCTCTGTGTATTATTTCATACAAAACTAAATGAAAACATTAAATTGATAATGTCCGAAAAAAATCCTATTTTAGGAACACGCAACAAGGATCCCTCTGGGATCTCTCAAGGAGACCTCTCTCGCCGGGTACACGGTGCGGCGGCGGGCGCGCATGTTGAGTAGGCACTACTAATCTACGAGTAGTACGTAAATTAATAACAATACTTAATAAAAAATAATCATAAATTGGCAATGTACTAAAAATGTTGTAAAATTATTTCTGATTGGTGATTGGTTGGTCTTTGAAAATTAACCCTGTATGGTAGACCCACATTTTGCCAGTTAAGTTTAAGTCCCATATAATAGCCGATAGGCCAAAATAAGGCGAGCCAGTCCAGTAAACTCCTATTTTAATACAAGCTGATTCACCTGCAGCACCTGCAGCAGGCTGTTAACGGCATGATTCTTATCGTCATATTCACCAATTTTTCCAATGAAACCCATATCCGATTAGTAAAAAAGCAACGTCCTTTACAAAAGTAGCAAGACATAATTTGTGGAAAAAATATTTTACAAATCTGACATGGTTATTTTAAATAATATATATTTATATATATTATTTTAAATAATATATATTTATATATACTTAGGGATAGTTTCAAAAGTGCTTCAAAAGTCTTACAAAAGAAGCTTTCACATACTTGGTAAAACAATAAACACAAGTAACTCCTCTCTAAATATCTGATCCTGTTCTGAAAAACAACGTTTAATACAAGCTATCAGTGTACAGCACAACAACGCGCTGTGTGTGTGTGTCTCAGTGTGTGTGTGTATCAGTGTTTATTCAGTCTTACTTTTTTTTAAGTTAGCCGCCACTGTTCCACTGTTGGCCTCCCCAAAATCCTTCCAGGCATCCTTTTCTAGATTCACCTCGATCCAACCCTTGCGGTACGAGTCTCGGTCGTTTCGCCACCTCTTCCTGCGCGTCTGCCGCATCCGCGGACGGCGCCATTTATCCTCAGGCACCCACCGTGTGGAGACTGTTACCCAACGGTCACTGTGAATGCGGCTAGCGTGACCCGCCTAATCCCAGTTTTACTTAAAATAGTAATATTATTTCATACCAACAACAAAATTCTAAATACCCACAATACTGATTCTATTCAAAGTTTGGTCCAGAGATTATTTAAAACATTCCAGTCAGATAATAATTTTAGCTTTGTCTAGCCGCTAGCCACAACACCGCAAAAGTTTTGCTCTAATTATAGACAGATATTTAAAGCTAGCTTAACCATTGAAAATTCAGACCAAAGAAATACTTTAAATAAGTACTGGGTACCAGAAAAGCAGACATTCTACAACGCTTTGAGAGAATACTTAAGGTGGAGATTTAAAATATTACTTTGGAATTTTGTTGAACTTAAACAGTTAACTAGCATGGTACCTAGTTTAATTTTTACTTAGTCTATTTTGAATTATATTCACGTAAGACTGAACAAAAAAAAAACTACTTAACTTACTACTAGATGAATGTTTAATGGGTGAAAAACTATTACTTTTAGAAACGTTATTGATTTTACGAATAGTTACTTGAAAGTGTATCACTTGGAAGATTTCTGAGAAAAGTTAAAACATAAATGAAGTTTCTTGCTAAAACCACGAAAACCAATTCCATTATTCAGTATAACAATAGGTCGAATTGATAAAAAAAACATTACCTAATATAAAGTATCAAGATCCTTCTGTGTCTAAATCGAATTACGGAAATAATAAGATTACCCATTACAACCGGGTAGTCAGAATTCCAGAGGAAAACCAGTCCTCATCAGCCAGATTTCCGAGAAATTGGGATGGACTAAACAAAAATAATGTTGAAAGCATTCGGTATCTAAGTAATTAAATAAACCTGCAACGAGCAGACGAATTTTTCAAACATCATGAAATTTTCCTGAGTAAAATTGCTTACAATGGAATACGCGGAAATTTGTTGCGTTGGTTTCTGTCGTACGTCGAAAACCGGTCAAATCAAATCAAATCAAAATATTTTATTTCACATAAACCAACATGGGCACTTATGAAAGGTCAGAAGCTAGGTGCATGGTTCCAATTGGTTGTTTCCTATGGAGAAGAGCCGGCAAGAAACTCCACGGTTACTCTTTTAAAAATAAGGGGCTTTTACAATGTTTCAAATTACAGTGTTGATAGATATGGGAGGACAGTGTAGGCCTGTCAACAAGTAACAGGTACTCAACAAAATATAAAAAGCTCTACAAATCTACAGTCTACAAGTTAGGCCTACAACGTTCTCACATTCACAAAATAACTAAAAAATAAATAATAGTAAATAAGTCACAAAGGGTTGCGGTTAATGGTCATCAGTCTGTATGTGTTAATATTATTTCCGGAGTTCCACAGGGCTCTATTGTGGGACCGCTATTATTTATTATTTATATCAACGATATTAAGAAATGTTTTATAAAGTCAAAATTCTTGAAGTACGCTGATGACTTGAAGGCGTTTCAAGCGATACGTACTATGGATGACTGCCAGTCATTTCAGGTGGTCCTGGACAGACTAACTGCTTACTGTATTGAAAATAAGCTGCATCTTAGTATCTCCAAGTGTAAGAAAGAAGTAAGAATGTAGATGTAAGAATAATTTTATCGTCAATTTCAATTACAACCTTAACTGCATCCCCTTAAATAATATTTCTAAAGTGAAGGATCTTGGTGTTCTCTTTGATGGCAAACTGTCCTTGAACCAGCATATTGAAGCCATAGTCAATAGTGCTTTTAAAATGTATGGATATGTAATGAGATCTTCAACAAAATTTAAGCGTTCCTCAACCTATCTCTATCTGTATAAGACGCTTATTCGCTCTCAGTTAGAATACGCGGTCCCTATTTGGAACCCCATTCTAGCAAAAGTACGTAGTTGGAATATAAAGGGTCCAGCGCAAGTACCTCCGTGCTATGTACTACAGATGTTATGGGACTAAGACTAATCTGTCATACTCCCAACTTCTTGATAAGTACAAGCTTATCAGCCTGGAGAACCGGCGCAAATACCTGGAAGCCAACGTGCTTTATCATTGTTCTTAACAGTCATTTTGATGCTATTTGATCTAACGAGTAAGCTGTGTTATTCTGTCCCCGAACGGTTCATGTGCGTCAGGTTCATGCACGTACTCTGTTCGCGCTAAATTCTTGTCGTACGAACTCTGGCTTACGTTGCCCTACTCATAGAATTTTGGAATCTTATAATTCAAATTTCATTGATAATGATATATTTGCATGCTCGAAAAATAAATTTAAATCTAATATTAAAAAAAAAAATCCTAATTGTAATCATATTATTATTGTTTTTTATTTATTGCATAATTTAAGTAAATGAAATTGTTGTTTATCTGATTTGGTTTTGTAGCTATAGCTAGCTTTATAGTAACTTATTTATTTATTTCAAAATATTTGTTAATTTTGGTAATGCTCGTCTAGTGGCAACCACTGATATTTAAATATGTCTTATCTGCGGATAATGCAGTAGACTGCAACATTACTAAATATGGAATATATATGATGTAGTTGTTCCCTTAATAAATAAAAATAAAATGAAACATATGAAGCAAAGGATAGTGAAATTCCTCAACAATTCTTCTGAAGACTCCTTAGTGCTTAACTCTCATTTTTGCATCACATAATTAAAATCCCATGCTCCATATTATTATATATACAGCACTATATGCATGCGTAGCATAACCACTTCTATCTCTACTCTACGAAGAGAAGACAACTCACTTTCTTAACAAAAAGTAATTATTTTCTTGTGTTTTGACATCGCACCGTAGAAATCTTTCTACAATCTATTATTTTGTCTTCCATTTCTTCCGTTTCCACAGTAGCCATGTTACACATGCTGGCCTTAACAACAAAAATGTGAAAACGACTGTTGTTCGCAATTTTTTTGCTGTCAAATCTCATGTTGAATGACTTGGATTTTAGTTTTTACAACAACCAATCACGCCAGATAGAGCGTGATATTCAACTCGATTCTGAAAATTGGCTGTAGAGTTCTGACAAAGGGTGAATTTAATTGACGTAGCGTACTTTAAAACAACCACGTACTTTATACGTTATTTTTTTAAGTAGCCTACAGTGTTCCACTGCTGGGACAATGCCTCCCCCAAATCCTTCCAGGCATCCTTTTCCAGAGCCACCTCGATTCGACCATTGCCGTACGCGTCTAGTTCGTCTTGCTACCAGTTCATGGGCTGGCCTCGGCGGCGCCGCTCATCCTCATGGTCCAAACCCCCTCATGGATAGAAATTAAGTTAAAATAATAATAAAAAACAAGGAATAATAACATACATACTTTATGTTCATAGATTAAAGAGGTCTGCCAACAAACTGCTTTGCAGTTCGGCAGAGTAATATGTATTCAAAAGATTCTGCCGTCTGTGAATAAAAACTTTTTCATTTATTCATTTATAATCATTTTGCATATGTATTTTAAGTAACATGTCAAGCAGTCAAGCTATGCAGATCCAGTATTCTGATCTCGCTTTGTATAGGATTTCCGTACAATGAGAGGTCAGGTTATACTGTATATTAATGTCTTGATATGTAGCCGTGTGTACGCTTTGAATCATTCATAATAATATGAACATATTTATTTTTGTATTAAATGATCTATCGAACGATTATTTCGTAAAATCAGTTACGTCAGGTAACCATTTCCAATTTTTTTTCTAAATTGTTTCAAAATGATAACAAAATGATAACCCAGCAATTAGTAGCACCCGGGGAACCTAACAACCTATAATAACCTAAAATAGCACAGTTAGTATTTGCACAGACGAAGTTTCCCTTTAAAACGACGGCTCGGTGACAGGTAGATACTAAGGCACCTGTCCTACCACCGGCGATTGACAAGAAGCGAGTAGAGCTAGCAACTAAAAACGAGTTCGCGAGCAGTGAGCGATTACTCGCTAGTATGCGTTTTGCGTGTTTCATACTCGCTGTAATAATTTTCGAAACATTCCTCTTTCGTGTCTGAACATATTCAACCTGTTTTAAGTTTTATCTGACCGATAATAACGTACGTTTTTTTTTTTTTTGGGATTTCGAGCTTTTTCGTTTTTGACTAGATTTTTTCTGTCAACGATTATCATTGCACAAAAAACGTTTGGAGCAATAATTTTATAATTTAAAAGATTCGAAAAATAAAGCCAAATTTATTAGATAAATGATTGGTCTCGCTGCGCTCGACTAGATACCGCCAGAGTACTTGTCAAATGCGGCAACAAATAGTACGCCGAAGTCGGCGTACCCGAGCCAGTCACACTGCAAGCTGTGTGTGACGTGAATGTGCTAAATGTTTTATTAAATTTTGGACATAATCCGAACTAAAATGCCACTTTGCGTAGTGAAACTGTGTAAAAATAATACTACAAGAAATAAGAACGACAGTGGGATCACATACCATCATTAAGTATCGTATAATTTCGAAATTTCAACATAAAATAACATGAACCCTAAACGCCATTCAGTGTTGCCGCGTATACAAGAATCAAGTTCCCCGTGGATGAGATTTTTATAATGTGAATTTGTTGTTTTTGTATTTTATTATATAACCTATTTCATTTATCTAACCTAGTTATTATAACTTAACCTAGTTCTATAAAATATTTAATGTTTATTTTTGTATTGTTTTTGTTTTTTTTTGTTTTTGTGTATTTCAAGGGGTGATTCTATCCATGAAACTGAACAACTTTCCCCAAGGAACATGGACCGAAAAATTAAAAAAAAAACCGTCTTCGTCTACTACGGGAAAACCAACTTTATTTTTCGTATTTCGACTCATGTTCCTGAAATGTAAACTACGTGTCTGTACATCAAAAATATTTGCGAAATAAAATATTCGAGGGGATGAAGGATACGTGACAGAACACATTAGAATCATTTTTAATAACGAATTTTTTTTTTTTTTTTTTAATATTTTTTAATCTTCTAATCATTGAGGTACATACCTACCTTCCTTTTTTCTAAAGAAGAAACCTACACCTAACGTAAACACGAATATACTTATACATTCGATTTTAATTTATTGTTAATTTTTAAGTATTTTCTGCGCTACATTTATAACTTAACTATATTTATATATAATATTTTTCCCATTAACTCGGGTAACAGTTGAGCAGCTGGTATCACAATCTTCACGCATACTAGTTGTCAATGTCAACTGACAAATGTCAATTAGTGGCGATGTCTTACACACACTACAATAATGAGTTGCCGCATTCACGGAACTATTGTTTTTGGATAGCGCGGTATCTAGTCGAGCGCAGCGAGATTAATAATTTATCTATGCCAAATTTACTTCCTTTCAAATATTCTATACATGGTATAGTGATCTGTTCTCCGGCGTTTGAGTTGTTTTCTTCTTTTAACGGTATGTATTTTTTCTCATGTCTCCAATCTTTCAATTTTCTTCTGTATTATTAAAAATTCTGCTTGGGTCATGGTTCTGATCCTCTATAATTTGTCCTAAGTGGATACTGTGATATATCAATTTTGGTTCCACCCTTGTGGCTAAAGTCTAACCCGGTGAACACAATAGATTCCCGTTACACCAGCCGATATTCCAACCACTGGGTTGAGAATAATTCAAAATATTTATGATTTAATTTATTCGAATTTATTGCGGTTCAATTTAACCTGTTTGCCGTACGTTACTACGGTACGGTGCTATCTAAATTGAAAAGAAATAATTAAATGAATTGATTGATTGAATGAAATTTTCTAGAGTGGAGACCGCGTTAATGCAAACGTAGTGTGAGACGGCCGCCGGCCAGGTGGAGTGACGACTTGCGGAAGGCGGCTGGCAGAGTTTGGATGAGGAGAGCCGAGGATTGAGCTCACTGGCGTTCACTAGGAGAGGCCTACGTCCAGCAGTGGACGAATTTAGGCTGATGATGATGGTGATGGCTGTCTAAATTTGATTAGTTAACTTTTAAATCTGTTCTATGACCACGGATCTACTTAGCGCTATTGCTTATGAAACGTCAAATTTTAGGTAGGAGTCCCTATATAACCGATTGCAATCGAACTTTTGAGTTCAGGCTCAAATTTCTTTTTTTTCTTTTTTCCTAACGGGCAACTCGTAGTTTTGACCACTAAGGTCTTGGCTACTTAACCGGTCAATCCTGTGGGTGCCTCAAGCTACTAACTTAAAGCCTCCAGTCAGGGGCGAAATTCTTAAATACTAGGGACCGCACGCTAAGGGCATCCCCTGTGGGGTACGAACCTCGGCTTAGGGCATCACTGAGGGGAGGGCAGCAAGGTGGGACAGGCTGGATCGAAATTATATTATTATTTCCTTTATTTCACTATATACATATAAATTATATTTTTAAATATTAGAATAAAAAAAAATATAAAAACATTTAAAAATACAAAAAATAGTAGCCCACCGGTATCGGGAACAGGGTCCAAGCTACCGGCGGTCAGGGCTCCAGAGAGAGGAACCTCCTAACAATGCGAGCCGTGTCCAGAAGTACCGCCTTCTGAATCAAGCCCTTGATCCAGCTGCTCAACGAGAGCCTCCTCAGGTGTTGGTCGAGGCTCTTCGCTATTAAACCATTGGCTGTCACGACTATCGGCACAATGATAGCTGAGTCCACGTCCCACATGTCGACAACCTCGCGAGCCAAGTCAAGATACTTGATTTGTTTATCTTTCTCGGCTTTCACGAGGTTCCCGTCATGCGGGATCGTTATGTCAACGATCATTGCGCGCCGCTCTCTTCGATCCACCAGCACTATGTCAGGCTTATTGGCAATAATAGTCCTGTCAGTGATGATGGATCGATCCCAGTACAGTGTGATAGTTCCATTTTCGAGAACTGGGTCGGGCACATACCTGTAGTACGGCACTTCCGATTCCACAAAGCTGTATTTCAAAGCAAGTTGCTGATGGATAATCCTGGCTACAAGGTTGTGTCTATGCAAGTACTCTTCATTAGCTAGACGAGAACACCCAGAGATAATATGTCTAATTGATTCTCCCGGACGGTGGCATGCCCGACAGATGTCAACCGTACCGTCTTTCACAATAAATCTCCGGTAATTGTTCGTCATCATAACTTCGTCCATAATTGCACAGACAAAACCTTCGGTTTCCCCAAAGAGGTCACCGAAACGTAGCCAGGCTACGGACGCTTGTACATCTACATCGGGTCCATGTAAGGCCCGGAAAAAGCGTCCGTGAAGCTCCTTACTCTGCCATACCTCCATGCGATCGTTAGTGTCGAGCACTACTGGTTTGCGCCAGTTCTCTTTAGCCAAGGAGAGCGGGGTGAGGCCCTTGTCCACCGCGACCACATCTCGATGCATCCCCACGTCGGCTTCTAGGAAATATTCCCTGAGACTGCATATCTCGCGATTGTGGAGGGTCTTAGCATTTAAAAAACCTCGACCTCCACACTTTCGCGGGATATACAGCCTCATTACCGAAGACCGTGGGTGATGCATTCGATTTGCAGTCAGCAGCGTCCGGACCCTCCTATCCAGGGTATCGAGTTCGGTCTGAGTCCATTTGAGTATGCCAAAAGAGTACATCAGAACCGGCATGACCCAACCGTTGAAGGCGCGCACCTTGTTTCCGCCTGATAGAAGACTATTAAATACTTTCTTCAGGCGGCCAAAGAAGCGCTCCTTCAACGATTGCTTCATGTCAGTATTATTGACGCCTAGCGCTTCCGACATACCCAAATACTTATAGGTTTCGGATGCCGAGAGGGCTCTAAGGTTCATGGAATCCGAGAGTTGGGTTCCCACGGATGCCACAATCTCCCCTCGCTTTACATGCATGACCGCACATTTGTCCAAACCAAATTCCATCCTGATGGCACTACTGAAAGTTTCAGTTACTTTCAGTAGCTCTATCAGTTGCAAATTGTTTGGGGCAAAGAGTTTGAGGTCATCCATGTAGAGGAGGTGAGATATAACCCGACCACCTCTCCTCAACCGATAGCCTAGACCTGAATCCTCCAGCAGTGTGCTTAGAGGATTCAAGGCTAAGCAAAACCAAAGTGGACTCAAACTATCACCCTGAAATATTCCTCGCTCGATCCTTATCGGCTCGCTATTCCTCTGGGTATTTTGACATGTTGGATAGCGAAGGACCGTCCTCCATTGCCCCATACACGACTTCAGGAAGGTGCGCAGAGTTGCATCTACTTTATACAACTCCAGCACCCTCATGAGCCATGTATGTGGCACCGAGTCATAGGCCTTCTTGTAATCTATCCAACATGTCGACAGATCCTTTCGGGAACGACGAACCTGTTGGCTAATGGCCATATCAATGAGGAGTAGCTCCTTAGTACCGCGGGATCCGTTCCTACATCCATTTTGAGAGGCAGACATGATGGAGTTGGTGTCTATATGTTTGTTAATTTTAGCTCTCAAAATGGATGTAAGAACTTTATAGACCGTCGGTAAACACGTTATCGGTCTATAGTTTTTGGGTTCCGCGATGCTACCTGATTTATGGAGCAGGTGGGTAACTCCTGTCGTTAGGAACTGGGGTAGCGAACCAGACTCTATAGCAGCCTGGAACTGAGCCGCCAAGCGAGCGTGCGACTTTAAAAACCATTTTATCCAAAAGTTGTGCAGCCCGTCCGGCCCTGGAGACTTCCAGTTAGGCAACGGACGGACTGCACGAGCCACGTCTTGGGGGCAGATGGTAATAGCCCCCATTTCTGGTATTGGTTCGCAGGCTCGCTCGACTTCCCGAGTCCAATCACCTTCGGTGTGACTGACAGGCACCGACCAGATATTGTGCCAGAAAGAACACATGGCATCATCATCTGGCAGGTACGTGTCAGCCACACCTTGATCCGGTCGCTCCCAATCCCTATAAACCCACCTTTCATCGCGCTGGAAGGTGCGATTCTGAGTGTATCGTTCCACTCGCCGCTTATACCTACGGATACGGCTTGCCCATGCATACACTTTCTGCTTCAGGAAGTCGATGCGCTCTGTGACACAGGATATATAGTCCTGAGGGCTGACATCAGTCCCTGCGAACGCGCGTCTCACAAAGCGCATCACTCTAGGGCGAGTATTGCCCTCCTTGAAGCAGATTAGTTTGCCGATGAGCGCTCTGGCCCCACCAATACGACGCTCAATTCTGCACTGCCAAGCTGGTACGGCTGTTTTCGGTCGTGTAGCTCTAGAATCATTAGCAAATTTGACGTGAGCTACACGACATGCCGCTACAGCCGCGCAGTACAGAATCGAATGAGTATCGGTGAGGTCTACGCAGTCATCAAAATAGTTTGACAACTGCGAATCCAGAGCCGCCACCAGCGCCCTATTTTTGTTATGCATGGGCAAACGAGGTAAGCGTGGTCTAAGTTCGGGCGACATGAACCGATATTCCCGAATCGCACCCTCCAAAGCACTCCTCAATTCCTCATTGCACTGGGTACTTACGTTTGTAGCCCTGTCATCACTGCCCTCGTCATGACTTGTGATAGGCTGTGGTAGTACTACAACAGTTCGCGACGGGGGGGCGATGACATGACTACTCTGCATTTCACTCCGCAGGCGATCAAGTACAGTGTCATCCAACATATGATTCCGTTGGATGACCCGCACCTGATCCGACAGTCGTTGTGCCGAAACGTTGACAGCTGGCTCAAGCACCTGAAAAAGAGAGAGCATCCGAACACGGTACGCGGTCAGATTGTTTCCCCCCTCTGTAGCCCCATAGTATGAGCGCATGACGTTTTCGTTAATGGACTGTGTCCATCTCATGCGCTGCACACTTCCGCCGGGAGCTGGGACCCTATCAGAGGCCGGTGGGCCTCGAGGTCCTAAGCCGTCCGGCGGCCGGTGTCCTCCCCGTCGACGAGCAGGTGGTGGCGTCGTGGGCGGGGAAAAATATTCATCACTCGAGCTCGACGCAACTACCGCGGCCGGTGTCGTCACAGCGCTCACAATGGGGCTGGATACCGGCGGCGGCGAGGCGGAGCTGAGCGAGGAATCCGGAGTTGGTAGGCGTGCTCGTAGTGCGGCTGATCTGGTCAACATACTCGTATCTTCATTTTCCTATTTATTTTATAGCTTGTTTTATCGGAGGTGACATCTGTCATGTCACCTCCGATTCGGCAGTTTTTGTTCAAATTTTAGTGCATTCTGGTATTATGGCTCTCTTTTCGATTTAAAAATGGTTTTCAGGTTTTAGGTTTGCTTTAAAATGATGAACTATTGTAAGAATGAGTTAATATTATTATTACTGTTGAAATTTTAAAAAAGTGGAAAATTAGACGGTTTGTTGACACAGCGGTGTTGCCATTTATATATTATTATTATTATTATAAGGGGAATTTAAAGCTACAGGCTCAGCTACGGCGCGGGCTGGCGCGTCGTCGAGCAAGGGTCGGGGGGGGGTCAGGCTCAAAGATATTTTAATAAGAGATATTAAATTCACGTGCGTCTAAGGTTACCCGTGCATTTTCTTGATTGATATTTTTTATATAGGTTTCTGCAATACACGTTTAATTTTTTTTCAATTTTATGGTGATAACATTTTATGATAAAATTATATGTATTGCTTTAAAAGTGGCGATTATGTTATTTTTTATTATTTCACTACAGTATGTACCAAGTGTATGTCTCTCAGCGAGTAAACTGGCCGCCAAGCGAGCGTCGTTGACCGAGTACTATCTTTGATAGGTCTTTTCCCTGCGATAAACGAATGCTCGCCAGCGTTGTGGACAATCAGCGATGAACTATTAATATAATGTATTTCTTTTACTTGCACGATACCTTTTTTTTGTTTTTTTTGTTTTCGGGGGGAAACCTTCAAAAGGCACCCGACCTCTGGGGACGGAGGTCGGGGAGTGTGGCATATTTACTTCACCAAAACCACCCCGGTGATCACCATCAGCACATAGGGGGGGTCCCGGTTCCTCTTAAAATACCAATTCCGGAACCCCCCCTGTGCAACGCCTGTAAGGCACATCCCTGGGGAGACTGTAGAGGGGCCTCCCCTGAGCCTCGCTGTGTACGGCAGCACGTGACCACTGTGCCACCAACTTCCCTGGGGTCACTCGGTGGGGGTGGGCGGACAGAGTCCCCACTCTGTGCGCCTGCGACCCCAAAGGACCACCTACCTTGTTCGGTAGGTGGATTTCGGCGTATTAGGCGCCAAGGCGGTTGCCTCCCCGACGCCTCCTTCTCCGAGCGGGATCAGCTTTCTCCCGATCCCGCTTGGCAGCCTCCTTCTTGACTACTTGCACGGTACCTACTATCTTTTAAAGTGAAACTTTTATTACATCGTCTCAAACTTTTTCGTCTTTGTGTTGCATGTCGCGTGACGGTGGGCCGCGGAGCAGGGATAAAGTGAAAGGCGCTCGTCAGAGCAGCCGAGTAGGAGGGGGGAGGGGGGCGGTGGATTGATGAAGCGATTTTTATACCCTTAATGGAATATTATTCCGTTTTTTTTTAGTTAAATGTATATAATGTGACTTCTTTGCAGGTCTTCAGTTATTTGAATTACACTTTATATAATCGTATGCTTTTTCACTTTACCGTGGTTTCATAAAACCACACAATCCTTTTTCTTTGATAGCTAGTCGCTTCCTCGTCAGCGGTGGGACAGGTGCACTACTGTCCCACTTGTAGCCCTTTAATCTCGCTAATGGCTTAGGCTATTTATTGACATGAATCTGAGACTTGTAAAGCAATTGTGACAGTTATATTATGGGTATATAGAAGCTCATGTTATGAGATTATATCCTGAAGATGGGTATAAGAAGCGTGTCTTAGTAAATAAGAGCCGGATATAGTATATATATACAATATATATATATCAGATATACATGGGAATTACCGTGCAAAGAGATAATAATTTGGATTGAATACCGGATGAACTGTTAAAGAACTCACGCTTTTTCCATGGGGGTTGACAGAAACTATAGAACGTCACCTGGTACGATCAGCATATTATGGCAATAGAAATCTGGACGTAGAAAAACAGGCCTTTTAAACGACCTTCGGATTAGTTCCAGGTAACGTGATCTGGCAGAGTATTTCTTAAAAAATAGTTTCACCTTTTAATTAATCTGAAAGATTGTGCCTACCCAGAAAGTTAAAACTCAGAAAAACAAAAAAAACAAAAAAAAACTGAAAAGCTGGTTGAAAAGCTTTTGAGACAAACGAAGAACCTATGAACCTTGTTTATATAAAAATATTTTTATCACTAGCTCTTTACATAATCAGCCCCTAATGGTCCCACACTACCCACTGCTGGGACACAGGTCTCCTCTCTGTGCGAGGGACTGGGCAGTAATCCACCACACGGGCCCAGTGCGGGTTGCTAGAAGTCACATGTCTTCGAATTATTGATTCTAGGACATGACGAGTTCCTCACGATATTTTCCTTCACCGTTTTGAGAGCTGTGATGATGAAATGTTTTACACAAAGTAAAGCGCCTGTCTGGGTTCGAGCCTAAGACCGGCCGACTTGTAAGTCGCGGACATTAACACTGGGTCACCACTGCTCTCTCACTACATAGCTCTTTGATCATCAAAAATACGGGACATTCTATTGACAGCGGCTCCACGAAAGTTATTATGGCTACTATAAGGATCAATATTGAACCTTGGCACACAACTTGGGTGAAGGTCATAAGCTATTGAATAATGCAAAAGAGGCAGCTCGGTCTGACTACGTTAAAGAGGAAAGAAATCTTCCTCATACCAAAGATTCTTTATTGAGGAATATTGTAAGGAAGTGGAATAATTGATACTTGGCTTACCTGAACATATTTTTGTCGATATTAATAAATACTTTAAGTATATTAGCAAGTGAACTTAATCTGCTTAAGAATATATTACTTTAGCCACCAACCGTGCCTAAAGTAATATATTCTAAAGCAGTTCGACAACAAAATAATTCTATTGAGTTTTTTATTTTTTATATCAAGGTTTACACAAAAAAAACAAAATAAATAATACAAAATATTTTTAAACTTAATGAGGTCGGTGTTTCCTATCCGACTACTCGAAGATGAAACACCGAAACAGACTTCTATTTTAAAATCCAGACATTGTCTTGATCACACTCACGTCGTGTGAGAACCATGTTTGAAATGGTCTTTTGATGAAAGAACCACACAGTTTTGAGAGGACCTGTCCAATCAGTGCATGCATTTGTCACAAATCGTATAGGTCAACTCAAAAAGGAGCACAATTGGTACAGCAATAGCGATCACGGCAGTTTTGTCAATAAGAAAGGTCATGAATTGGCATAAACTCACCCTAATCACCGTTTAGCTTCGTTTGATCAGTCAATGGAATAGCAGCTACCATTCATATCTTATAGAAACAAACTAGTTAGTTTTAGAGCTCGTAAAATCATTACGACAGTGAGGCAAAATTTAAACAGAAATATAATATAGGACTGTTTTAATTAAGCTCTGGCCAAATTGAAGCGTACCCCGCGGACAAAAATAGGACAAAAATGGTCGCATGACGTTCTAAATATTAAAATAAAACAACCGATGCGCGCAGTCGCCTCCCGCGTCCCAACCAGGATATGTCTCAGTGTTGCCAGAGCTTTATAATTATATTAATTATAATTTACAAGCCGTGCGCCCGATGGAATGTCCCATCGGCAACAAAGACGATGGGCATTCCCTTTAGGGGGAGAATTTTCTTCAAAAACCCTTCATCGTTATAGAAGAAACTCTTGAGCTAAATATCACGCTTCTAGAGCCAGCGGTTATAGGCTGTGTGTTGTCTGTCAATTAATAAATTATATGTTATGTATTATATTAATGAGGTATGAGGAACAAGGTGTAAAGTTCACTCATCCTCCATAGAATAAAGAGGATCCTCCGTCCGGACGGGTGTTGTGTCTAGTGGGCTATTGCTCGCCGTTGTATATATGCTAGTTGCGCGGTAAACTCTGCTTGCGCGATGCAGGATTTTGCGTGATGTCAGTGTGATGCGTAGTTCGCATGTGGAGTTGTAGATGCCGCCACAAGTAGATTATAGGTTGAAGAAACTAATGTTTTATGAGTAGTATTCCAGATGGAAAGTATTTACGTGGACTTCTTATTATATAGGTCACTTAATTCATAACAAAGTGAACCTTACAACCGGCAGAGAACTAATCGTGAACGAAGAAAATAAACACAAATAAACTTAGAAGTAAAAGGTACTTTATTGTATTCGGAGGAAACTAAAACAGAAAGTTTGTTCTTCTTGATACTTCGCGCAACTTTTTAACTAGAATTTACTAAATGTGGCTCTCTTGTTGGTCTAGTGGTCGTAAGCGTAACTGTTGAATATGGAGTCCTGGGTTCTATTCTTGAATGGGGCAAAGAGTTGTTTAGTATTAATGAATTCTCAGTGGTAGGGCAGTCTTATTTTAAAAGGCTCGCCTGGCTGCTGAGCAAACTCAAAACTCAACTCAAAGCATTTATTTCAATTAAACCATTTACAGACACTTTTGAATCAAAGAGTCGATCACTTAGTCAGAAAGTTGAAGCTAGTTGCCCATTCCAAAACGTAGATCTCTATGTAGAAGAACGGGCAAGAAACTCCAAGGACACTCTTTCAAAGGAAGATACTACAAAAACCTGGGTACATTATTCTTGTTGTTTCTAGCGACTGGTCATGGGTTCGATTTCATATATTATCACGTATTTATTTGTTAACATTTCCTAGTTTATTATTACTCGTACATGGGACTTATAACACACCTATGTGGTGAAATGCAGGTGTAATATAAAACTCTGCTATCCCTTCGGGGAATAGAGGCGTGATGATAAAGTACTACTAAATAGGTCAGTTGTAGGTAGGGATGTTGCCGATATGGGTTTACCCCGTTTTGTTCTAGTTTTGAGTACGTACAGGGGTTTATTTATAGCATGCAGGTGAGGGCCGGGAATCTCAGAACCCTAAGCAAAACGAATCTTTCATTTTTCGTGAAACAAATAAGGCAGGGTAAAGCTTACAAGTTTTTGAACTAAGTACACAAATAGTCAAGCAATATATATGCTAAGCACTTTAAGGTTACCTTTTTATTGTACCTTATGTTTTTCCGACTACTTCATTGCCAACATTTGGGAGAAAAACGACAGATTGAAAGGTGACATGCGTCCGCTATGTGGGAAAGGAATTTGTTTAAAAATTGCTTAATTTTATTATTTATTTATTTAATACTTTAAGCACACAAATGCACAGAGGTGGACTTAATGCCATAGGCATTTTCTACCAGTCAACCAGTCAGTCTTTATCGCTTCTTAACCATACTTGTCCAGGTAAATTTTAACTATGCAATTAATAGTAGCAGTAGATTTAGAAAAAAAAACGTACCTAAAATCTTGTTATCAAACTTGTTCTATTTTTTCATCTCAGTATTTCTTTCGCTCCATGCAAACTTAGATTCCGTATTTGTTCGAAAAAAAGTCTCGTGAGTTTATATAAACGTAGCAGTGGATCATAATCCGTTATCGTAAACAAATATTTTTAATACAGAGTGGCCAACTCGAATGTATACAACTTTCTAATTTTTAGGTTTGTCGTGGTCAATTTTGAACACGAAATGCAGAATATTTGTAACTCTGATAATGGACTCCCCTAAAAGTGTTAGTTAACACTTTTAGAACTTTTTAAATTGTATAATGCCGGTAATGTTACCATTACCGGCATTATACAATTTAGAAATAGCTATTTTTCTACAACAAATCAAAATTACTTTCTAACAGTGTCAGAAACCAGAAAAGGACCTATCAGAAGCCAATATAGGAACATATTACAAAATTGTAGCTACAATATTTTTACTTAAGAAAAATGTTTTCCGAATAGGTCGCACCTTAAAACAAAATACTATTATAAAAAATGTTCCAATCCAAATGTTTTAAAGGAAACTGGCAGCCCTATTACTTGATCAGCTCGCCTTCCGGTAAGGACCAGGCCAGGGTCGACGGCGCGTTGTGTTCCACGCGCTCCTCAATGAGATGTCAGCATAATTGACGGGGTCCAATAGGGCCGATGCCTGCAGGGGTCGTAGATTGTTCGAAAGAGTTACCGTGGCCCTAGCGCACAGGCAACTGAAGAAACACGGATGGATTTTAGTCGGGAGAGATAATTTGATGATTTCCGAGCCCAAAAAAAAAAAGTCCTATTACTTGATAAGTGTTATTATTCAATTAATGTTTTTTAAATGATACTACATACACTTTAGATTTAATATCTGTCAATATAAGTTTCCTTATTATTATTACAATGTTTGGTTTAAATTCTATCATTATTCATTTATTTTTTTGTCAATTTTAATTTGACTGACGTTTTTAAAAAAGAACTAAAATTAAAAAAAACAATGTTTGGATGCCTAATTTAAGGTAGACCGTACAGAGATCACAAAGTGTTGTAAACTATTTTATGTATCTACTTTCCGAGCAAATAAACGATTATGATTATGGAATAACCAATAAAGTATGCGAAAATTTGGTGACAATCACGATGAAAATCGATCGTATTTTAAACCAGCAAAAAGTTGGATATTTTGCGGATACAATTTTTCATACAGAATTGGCAAGCCTGTTTTACATAATTATGGAAAAAACATTTTTACAAAAAAAACAACCGACTTCCAAAAAAAAACACTATAAAGAGAAAAATAACTTTAATTTCGGAAGTCGGTATCCTTGGATCTGTATTTTAGGCCACCGACTTCCGAAATTATGTTTTTTTTGGAAGTCGGTTGTTTTTTTTGTAAAAAGTTTTAATTTTTCACTTTTTAGTGGGTTAGATAATAATTTATCTACTCGTAAGTTATAATAGCCTAATGTCAACTGCTCATCACCTTTTACAAAATATTTTTTCCCGATGCAAGGAATTGAGGAGTTCTTTTGGCAAAAAACAGAAGAACTGGAGCTGATGGTGGCTCCACCATCAGCTCCATTTCACCATATGCATTGTGACAAGCATAAATTGCTTAGCAACCAACGAAAGAGCATTGCTAGAGATGACTCGATTACGCAACTTAAATTCAGTCTCAAATTGACGCATCAGCATGACTAGTAGGTAGTGGTTGTCCTATGTAAAACTTCAATCTTAATTAGGTATTATTTTTGTACGAACTGAATATTTTGGCATATTGAACCGTATGAAGTAAGCCCAACAAAAGGTAACTGCTGTAAATCGTTGAGGAATTCCCTCGACTGTCTATGGTGTCCATCATCAGACCTGTAATGGCACTTATAACCCATATGGGTGCAAAGTTCTCATCAATATAAATGAATTAAGTCCAACCACAAGGTAGCTACTGTAAACCGTTGAGGAGTTCCCTTCACTGTTGTTCGTCTTTATCATCAGACCCCTAATGACAGTCATAACCCATCTAGGTGTAAAGTTCTCATCAATACAAATTAATCAAGCCCAAACACAAGGTAACTGCTATAAATCGTTGAAGAATTCCCTCGACTGTCTTTCGGCTCCATCATCAGATCGACTCCAGACCTTCATTAAATTGTAGTGCTTTAAATTACTTAATGAAAAAATTAACAAACGCACTAGTCACCCCTACGATTTTCGAAAGTTCCCCTCGATTTGTCTGGTATACCATCATCAGATCCTGGTTTTCTTATCAAGGGACCACCCTTGGGATATCTCCTTTTCAACAAAAAAAGAATCATACAAATCGGTTCACCCAGAATAAAGTTCTGAGCTAACACAATAACAAAAAAAAAACATACAGTCGAATTGAGAACCTCCTCCTATTTTTGGTTAAAAATGCTGATAATTTTCGTTTGTAAATAATAAAAATAATCTTAATTTACATTTGTAGTAGAAAAACTATCAAATTAGCCACCCTTTACATATGTAGTTACCTAATGGTGGTTCTTTCATAACCTTAGCCCAAAAGGGCTCCACAGTAGTCAGGTAAAAAACAGGAGTTATAGAAAAAAAAAACAAATTCTACTTGAACACCTATGATTACTTTGAAATCCATAAAAGAACACATACCTATGTAAATAGATGAACTGAAAACTTTTTTCTTATTGAAACGTAAATGCATCCCTTTAAGTCCATGTAGCTTAACGATTATAATAAAAATAAATAAGAAAATAAAACGAAACAATTCTAAACGATCGGAATCATCTAAATATATTAACTTTCACTGTATTGGTATTTTAGTAAATCTTTATTTATTCCTTTCAAATAATAATATCGACGATTGAACTACTGAATAGGCTCAAAGGGTTTTCTGATTGGGGGTCATAATATGCCAGCCAGTATCAAATATTTTAGACAACCAATGTAACTTGGTCCTCAAATTTGATCGAAATGGCTAACATTGAGAAAAACATGGACATTGCTGAGAAATCAGTTTTGGGACAAAAATAACTTTTCTATTTATAACAAATAATAACATTTAGGGCTTTTTGTATACGGCATAAAAGGATGGTAACGTTATACTAGTCTCTAAATGAATAGGGTCTAACAAAATACCACAATGTCGATGTCGCAAGTGTTAGCTTTTGGTTTTATAATGTAATTAAATGTTACTGCATAATTAGCATATAATGTTGCCACTGCTGGGACACAGGCCTCCTCTCTTTGAGAGAGAATGGGTTGTAATCTACCACGTGGGCCCAGTGCGGGTTGGTAGATGTCACATGTCTTTCGAATTTTTGGTTCTAGGACATGCCGGTTTCCTCACGATGTTTTCCTTCACCGTTTTGAGACCCGTGGTGATGAAATTATTTACACAAAGTAAAGCGCCTGCCTGGGTTCGAACCCACAACCTACAACTCGTAAGTCGGGGCCGATACCACTGAGCCACCACTGCCTCTAAATGTTACTGGGTGCAGATTATTTTGTAAATGTTTGTGTAAATTAATTGAGACATTTTGCAACTGACTTCCGGTTTCAAAATACAGTCTCCGATTAGTAAACGGAAGTCGTTGCAAACTAGATTAAATAATATTTAATATTTTATTTCCGGAAGTTGCACGCCACCTGGTGGCCGTTTTTTATTGTAAAAGGGTATAAATGCACATGGCAGTACATTTTAAAAGTTTAGTTCCGTGTGGAATAAACGGCTATAACGTTAAGCTGCTCGTTTTTTTGTCCCAATCCGTTCTAGTTTCTTATACAAGTTTTAAGAGCTAATTAAAATTGTAGGAAAACTAATTATTTTTAGGTACAAAAATAAATAATATTATAATAATTAATACTGTTTCTTTCAGCTTACGCAAATACTTTGAAAGTAGGTTTACTGTACACATTTTTTTGTAAAAACGAAACGTCAAAATCTTAATGTTCTCCTTG
Organism: Griposia aprilina; assembly: GCA_916610205.1. Taxonomy (NCBI): domain Eukaryota; kingdom Metazoa; phylum Arthropoda; class Insecta; order Lepidoptera; family Noctuidae; genus Griposia; species Griposia aprilina. Next base: position 6,571,514 of record OU744305.1, on the reverse strand, counting down.
TCAAACAAAAAACATGGAAAAACAAGGAAAAAACTTTTAATTAGGTACTTGATTAGTTAACGGAAGTTCTAGGAGAATAATAAACACTTAATAATTAATGAATTAATATTTGAATGTTACGAGCTAATGAGAAATTTCTTAGGGCAGTAATTTAGCCATGTGTATTTCTAATCTGCCTAGCCAACTATGTTGGGGTCGGCTTCTAGTCTAACTGGATGCAGCTAAATACCAGTATTTTACATGAAGCGATTGCCTATCTGACCTCCACAACCCAGTCACTGGGTAACACGATACCCCTTGGTAAGACTGGTTGTCAGACTTTCGGACTTCTGACGACCCGTTACGACTGTCAAAGATTCAAGAATGACAGCCGGGACCAATCGCTTGACGTGGTTTCTGAGGCACGGAGGGGTCTCGGTATGTAAAGATGGTCACCCATCTATGGACTACTGCGGCAAGTGCAGCTTAACCTGATTGATTGACCCGTGCGGCTGTTATTATTTAGGCACGATACTTCTAATACTGTTGCTATGTGGAGAATAACCCTAGTCTTAGTTTCACAGTAAAAAAATATAAATGTTTACTGGCACAATTATATTTAACACCATTTTATACCACGTTTTATGCAAATAAATTATTATTTATTATTACTTTTATATCTTTATGTAACTCGGAATCACGGGCTCCCAAGATCCCTCTCCCTTTGGAAGGCGTACGAGGGGCCGAAGCCAACTAGCAGAGGCCCCGTATAAAATTTTAAAAGGAATGAGGCACTTACCGACGATCATTCCTTAACGCACTATGCAAGTGCATCTAATTATTGAAGCTGCTACTTTAATTAGATTACTATTATTCTGTTAACTAAAGTATACTAAAAACAGTATTTTTCAAACTAGTATAATAACCCTACAGAATGACCCTACAGATTTGGTCCGATAATGAAAAGTGAAGAGAGTGACATATTCTAACGCAATATATTTTTTATTATATTTTGGGCGGACTTTCATACTTTAGCCCATAATGAATGATCTCCTTTCGTGTTAATTTATTTAAAATATTCTATATTATAGTTGCGTAAATAATAATATTGTGTTAAATCATTACATTCATCTATGGAACGTCAAATGAAGGTTAGTGGCATGCAGAAGTAAAGATTAATTTAAAGCAGTGATCATCTTTAAGGCCCAGATTAATCTATATACTTTTTAAATTACCCATTATCAAAGCTATTCACTTACCTCCTTCAACTAGTGCATTAATTATTCACTTAAAATACCCTGCAAAATACTAACTTTCACTCAAAACATCACGCCTGCATTTCCCGAGGTGTTAGGAAGGGGCGTACCTATATCACACCCTCATTTCGCCAGATATGGCCCTTGTAATAGGGGGCGAGCATATTGGCATCAAGTGGGCACAAACCCGGAATATTCCGATTTGTCACCCTTCTTTTCTCCCCTTAGGGGAACAGATCGGAAAAAAAAATGATTTATCCTTTATTTAACTTTATATATTTATTTAACTTTATTACTTGAAATTTATTCACTACTATCTGTCCCCCTATCAGTGATAGGGGGACAGCTGAAAGCAGTGAATAAAGTTCGAACTGTCCCCTGAGGGGACAAAGCAGGGTGACAGATCGGAATAATTCACAAATCCTGACTCCGGGTTGCTACTGAGATATTCCAGATGCAAAAACCCAATAACACTCTGCCCGACCTGGGAATCAAACCCCAAACCCGGGACCTCATGCTCAGTAGTAGCTACCTTTCCTGTCCTCGTATACAATTATTGAGTACACATAATTTTTTAATCTGCATGTAAATGCAATTCGTGCCGAGTCAAAACTTGGTTAAATAGTTTGAACTAGTCCTCTTTTCTTAGTATGATGGTTGGTGCAAACTATTTAGTTTATCTTAGATATCACTGCCATCGGTAAAGAAAACATCGTGAGGAAACAGGTTTCCTCACGATGTTTTTCTTACTTATCCATACACATAAAAAATAATAATAATTAAATGTTGTTCGTTGATAAGCGCATCAGTTGAGAATAGCTGGAACGATTTGGTAATTTTTTATTTTAAATGTTCGTAATAGTCCGAATCAGGTTGATAGTTAAAGAAAAATTGGAAAAGTTTCCCTGAAAATCTTCAAATTCGGGAAAAACTGAACTTCTTTTTTGTATGAATTGTTGAAATTTGGACAGGACATCGTCGGTCACCCGTCAGCTAGTAATTAATATAAGTCTGAAATCGTCAACCTATCTTGAGCAAGCGTGGTGATCAATGCTCGTGCCTTCTTAGCATGAGAAGAGGCATTTGCCCTGCAGTGTGACAATGATAAGCTGGTATTATTTATATCTGTAGGCCTGATTTTCGATAGTCATTTTGTAGAAATTATTAAGGCGCACTAAGAAGCAAATTTTTAGGTAATTGACAATAGCACATTGCGGCAACAAATAAGTTTCAAAACAGCGATGCGTTTGATGTTAGTTATTATAAGTAATTTTGCAGTTTTAATTAAATTAAAAAAAAAAATGCAAGGCTCTAGCCGTGCATTTTCTTTTTTTTTAATTATTCCTCTAGGAATATTTTTTAGGTATTTCTTTAGTAAATTAGTTTGAGCAGCGCCTTAGTCTCTGGTAAAAATTGTATTGCTAAGCCACACGACCCTTTATGATGTTGTGAGGCTTACAATAACTTCAACGTACTATTTTTAACTACCGCAAGTAATTCTTGAGTTTCAAACTCCAGTTTTTCTCACTCAATACAAAAATTGAAAGTAAGAAAAACGTTTGAAACGCTTGCAAAAGTATAGTTTTTCTACCACTTCTCTTGTAAAATGCCTTTAGATAAAGTGGACTTAGTCGTACAAATGCTCGCTTTCGAACTTAAACTTTGTAGTTACTTTTCAACTAAGTATAAAGGAAGTTCGGGATTAATTTACATAAGTCTCTTATTAGACAGTACTCAGATAGGTGTTTTTAATCCAATACTGGAATAAATTATACATGTGGGTGTGCAGTCCGGGAAAGTACTTGTTAAACATATTTATTACCAACTATTATTGTCCGTATATTGAAATCACAATTCTCATTCTTCGACAGTTGACGCAATAAGACGGCAAATTGACGTAGGGTGTCATTTAGCTTAACATTGAATTTCCCTGACTGAATGTGTACTGTCTCTTTCTTTCCCTTTAAACATTTTTAGTCACTACTGGATGTCGCGATTGCTTTGCAGCTAACTCTTCGGGGGAATGCAGGCATGATGGTATGTTTTAGTCACGTTATGTTGTAAAACATTTTTAACACGAAATTATTTATTTATCAAACGTTCAATCCATAAATAACAAAAACTATACAGTTGTAAACTAGTAGCTCTGTGAACTGTAAAACCGTGAGTCTGTCTTTGCATAGCTTAAAACAAAACGACAATAATAACGGGTTTTTTTTTACGACAAACTTAAATAAACATATTTCAGCCATTTAGCGCTTTTTGTTTCAAGTATTTTGTTTTAAAGTGCGCACCTTAAAACGAAAAGCGTGAAATGGCTGAAATATGTTTTTTTACATTTTCAATTCCCATATATCAGCTATTTTAATTTTTTTCAAAAAACGCAATCAACAAAAAAAAAACATTTATTAGCGAACCTGCTCACAAAATTTCACGAGAATCAATTGAGAAATGCAGCATGTAGAGGAGAACAGCCGGACATCCGGACATACGAAAGCATTTTTGCCAAAGCTGAAACGGAGACACTTCGCGCTCGCTCGGTCAACAACAATGTTAGATGGAACTTTCCTAGCAATCCACTCCAGTTTCTAACTATTTTCACGTAGAGTGTTATTCAAGCGCCAGAGCTGTTACAATGAACGCCAGTATTTTCTAAGCTGGTTATACGCAATGAATGAGAAAAAGGGCTCCTAAAACAGCGTTTTAATAGTTCTTTTTCGTTTTATTATGCATAAACTAGTTCAATGACATAAACTTCACCTCTAGCATTTCTTCTTCTAAGTTTACTATGCTGCGTGTCTATTTCACGTCCATCATCCCAGTCGCCGAAGTTGCGCGACTGCTAGAACTCGGTCCGAGATTGTGACGGGCCGATATACCGGCAATACAAAGTCGTGTTCGGTCGCGGTAGACAAACGATTGCCGTCACCGGGACGTCACGTTCGGTTCGACTAATCTCATTTCAAATAGTTTAATAAGTGTTATATAGTGCGTTTGTGTCTAATCATCGCGCTGTACAGTACAATATTTATTTTTCAACACATTTGCTCAAAAAATGCATTTACGATGCCTCTATACATAGTTCGAAAGTTAAAAATTACGCACCATACAACGGAACGTGCGGTAAAATAGGTACTCACACCTAAGTACCTATTTTACCGCATACTCCGTTGTATAGCGCCCTGCGTATCCTTTACGGTTTATTTTTAATTTCCATAAAAAATATATAAGAACTACACCAAGGAGTTTAACATTACGAGAATAAAATTTATTCTCGTAATGTGAAACTCCTTGGTGTAGTTCTTTTAATAAGCTAAATAATCGAACCTCCTTGGAAGCGCTTTTGCTCAATACGTTTGTCTCACTTTAATACTAAAGAGAAAATGAGACGAAAGATGTAGTTCTAATTTTCACCAGGCGCACGTGGCGCCATTTCCAATTCGCGCCATTTTCAAATTAGAAACGTCAAAGATTGTTGCAACTTTCCGACAGATATTTATAAACAAAGTAATAATAAATGAGTTCAAGCGAGGAATCCTATATTAATGTTGTACTGTTTTCTCGCAAATGTGTTGAAAAACGTTGTATGACACACGTGCGGAAATTGATATTTACAAACTCGTGACTATGGTAAGCCCTCGACTTCATCTCGGGATTAAATTCGTCTAATCTTTTGTAAAAACCAACTTACCGCACTAGTATCATAAATAACTATAACGTAAGTAATTATGGTACCCCTGATTCATAACAACTAAGACGTGTTATACATTACATAATGCATGTATACATAAATATTTTATATAGGTGCCATAGTCTGCGCAAAATACCCAAGCATAATGTTTAATGCTTTTAAAATAAGATCTGAATGTCATTTATCTTTTTTGTTTATTTAAAATAAAGAAAATTCAAACAAAAAAAAACTCATTTCCCGGTGACGTCCCGGTGACGGCTGTGGTGGACAAACACCCAGGAGTCTAGAGCTCCGCTCACGGTCTCGAGCAATGCGACTTGCTTCAAGCGAAACGCGTGTGCATCTCTTGTTGTCGTCCGTCCGTCGCACCGCAAGTCACGTCACCGTGACTCGTGGCATGTTCTAAACAACTTCTTTCATCTGTTTTCTCCGCATAAGCTGTCACAAGACGCGTGTCGTTTGAGCGTATAGATCGCGGCTAAGAGGTAATTAATACCTACTAGTAGATATTATCTTTAAATAAATACTTACCATAGTCATCAATATTGGGGTTGATACTGAATGCCTTAAGGTGGGTTTCCACATTTCCATGCACCAACTGTGCTCCACGTGTCTTTTTATTTTTGCATGAAAACAGCCATCATGACAAAGCACATGCGCGGAGCACAATTGATGCGTGAAAACAGTGGATGCCTAGCTTTCGGTTGCGCCAACCGTACCTTCTTAAGGCGCTGCTCAAACGTAGCACACCGTAAAACGCTCAGTTTTTTATCGCACAGTTATGCGTATTGGTACATATTACAAGCCAGAAAAAAAATGTGTGTTGTCAAATGTTCAAAGAAAAGACTTATTCAAAAATATTTCATAAAAACAACCGACTTCAAAAAAAAAACACTAAAAGACGTGATGATGTTTTAATAATTTGCTGTCATTGTTATCTACATAATTATGAAGTAGCGGTATACGAATTTGTGTGGGGTAGGTACCGCAACAAAAAAGTGAAAAATTTAAACTTTTTTACAAAATAACAACCGACTTCCAAAACAAAACACAAAAATACGTGAAGAATAACTTTAATTTCGGAAGTCGGTGTCTTTGGTTTTTGTATTTTCGTTTTTGGCCACCTGCACGGACTTCCGAAATTAAGAGGGCGCAGCAAGACAGAAAAAAATCAAGTTTCACCCGCGCCTCTTTGCCAACCCCTCTCATCAAACACGACGAAAACAAAACACAATCCCTTCCCGCCAGCAGAAACTTTTAGCCCGTCGTATATCTAGTTTGAATCTTGTGTGTAGTATGTATACGCAAAATAATCAGATGAAACCGCTCTATTCAATGTACCATGATGTATGATTGCTAGGTACCTACAAGTAGGTATATTATTCAATATTATTGTATGTCCCTGAATCTGGTACCGATGCTGGTGGGTTATTAGATTGAAGAGTAGACCGACTTGAATGAATTAAAAGACTAAATGTTAATTCAAGATACGGCCTATACATTTTCGATTTCGAATTGAAAGACAAACTTAACGTTGTAGTTGAGAAAATATGGTCCCCTACATTATGTAATATAACTACAAATGAACGATTTCCAGATATTTTCCTGTACCTTTTAGTACTGTGAGACCTTGCTTCTTACCACATTTCGTGATTGTAGGTCAACCGAATGTATCTTATGGGTTTTAATTTATATGCGAGTGTCAAAATATGCGAAATGAATGGCAATTTATGCCAAGATTCTAAGTAAATGTCTTAGAAGCTTGATTTTTTTACAGCTCCAAAGTAAGGCAGTTCAATTTCAACTTGATACCCTCCGCGCATTCCTTAGAAAAGTCGCCAGACAGACAAAAAACACAAAAAGACAAAGTGATCGTATAAGTGTTTCGATTTTTCCGTTTGAGGCACGGCACGCTAAAAAGCAAAGCACTTCCATCAAGTATACTCATGATACTACCTACATGATGATGAAAACAAACTCGATAAACTTGCTTTTTTGACGATATGAAATCGAATAATTATAATCACATCACTTACCTTCCGCTTTTTTACTTTCAGAAAATGAAATCAATTGAACAAAAATAGCAATCATCTAAGGAAATTTGTTGGACCGCTGTGATCAGCAACCCTATTCCTCGAATGGTTTTTCAATTACAATATTTAAACGAAATATAATCATTGTCCAGTCCCTTTATTTTCAATGAAATTCTTCAGTAGGAAAAATATCTGTTTATTTTGCCTATACTATACGCGAAGCTTGAATTCAGAATCATAGATCATAGTCATGTTTTGGAACTAGTAACTCAATGCTGACGTGACAAAGTTCAAATTCAAATGTAAACAAATTTTACTAACGGCCTTCTACAAGTTGGACCTCATGACGTCTTCGTGGAAAACAGTGTTAACCTAGTAAAAAAATATAATGGTATATCGTGGATATTGCTTTGCAGGATCGTGCAAAGTCAATTAGCAACCGTATTACCAAGTAAAAAATAATATTGGTATGGTGGATTTTGCACTGTATTGTGCAAAGTCAAATGGCATGTGTCATGAAAACAGTGAAAACAGGTGAAAACCTATCCTGTGCGGAGCGCGAGTAGAACAAAGTCCGCGCCGAAAATATTTGTGAAAAATAGGCCAATTTGGGAACAAACAGTACATTAGTTGGCTTTACCGACAAAATAATTGCCATATATATAAATGCGTGCCAAAGAAAGTCGAAAGTTTATTAGGTTCCTCTTTTGTAACTGTTGTAACTTTAGCTTTGAAAAGCAAGCCGACAATCCCAAACATTGTGATCCGTCACACACAACCGTTACTCATCCCCACCATAAAAAGGTATCTTGTCATGAGAACACTTAACTATCTGTATGAAAAATGTCATGTCTCGTGCACACTGTTTCGTACTTTTTCCCGCAATAAACCCATTACCTATTTTAGTTTGCCGGTTTATTTATTTTGTTAACTCCACTTATATGATTAGACCAAATAACCTACCTATATGTTAAATTTCCAGTTTCAACTTGATTCGGGGGTTGGTCGAAAGTCGGTCGAAATGGTTCGTCTAAGGTTACCCTTACACGGAGTTTGATAACGAAAGTGGAAGTAAACGAATTGGGATCTTGAGTAAATAGGGATAAGATCTAAAATATCCAGCAAGAACTCTATGTTGTAAATTTTCTCCGCAAGAAAATTGACTGAAATGCAGAGCAATGGCGCTAGTTGTACTATACTAGACAAAAATCTGTCAAATAAATGTATGTCATCTTGAGTTTTCAAATATCAACATTGAATTATTATAATATTTTTATTTTATCGTTTAGCTGCGGTATTTATTTAGTTTATCAATTCTTAGCAATTTTAATAATCGTTTCGGAAGTGGTTTTAGTGGTTTGTTCATGTTATCTATTTCACATTCTCTTTCCTACAATGTGATAAATTACGAAAATATTATTTACGCAAATAAATTATATCCTAGAGCAGCCGAAAATTCAAGCGCAGTCCTCTCGTCTCAACAGAGCGACGGCGACTGATTTGTGAAACAAAAATATGCTTGAAGTTCCCGCAACGTGCGACGGAAGATGACTTCTTCCACGAACTAAAAACGTCGTAAGTGCATAAAGCTTGTAGTCGTAATAAAACTAAAAATAAAAGGAAGTTCAAAAAATGCCTCTACAATTTTTTTCGTCTTGAATTAATACAAATAATCATCTCATTTTTATCGTATTTGTCATTAGCATATTAAGTACAAATCGAAAAAACGTGAAAGTTAGAGGTAACTTCGTGACGTTGTTTTATCGAGAAAATTTTAATATTTTGTGTTTCTGTTCCACAAAAAGTTTGAAAATATCATGTAGTTACTCATATTATTTTTATTTTATACCTAAGTCCTATCAATTTCATGAAAAATCAAATTGAAGATAGGCAATTTTGGTTACTACTCGCTCTTAAAGTGCAAAAATGCAATATTAACGGACTTGTCTTGCGTTAAAAATATCTGCCTACTCAGTTAAATTCAGAAGAATGTGATACTTCGTTGTGCTCGAAAATGTCTGCCATCACTTTGACGTCATATATTAATTGGATGAATCATGAAATCAGATATAATTGCCGAGCTGTCCATAGTAATTTATGTATGCTTGTGACTGTACTGAGCCAAACGAAAAATAGTTTGTATAGTTTATTTGAATAAGGATTTTTTTATTTTTATTGTTTGGTTACTTTAGATTATAAGCTTTGTTTACGTAAATTAGGATAGAGATGTTCGGATATTTTATATATGAATTTCCTTGTTGCGATAAGTTTTCTGAATCGAGAATCATTTTCGTTATTAGAAAAAACATAGTTTTTAAACATCTTTTCAAACAATATTTGCAAAGACAATATTGCAAATATATATTATATTATTATATATCTTTCGTCGTTTTATCTTTTGATGCAAAAAAATGATTTAATATTATTGCCTTTATTTCATTATATAAGTACATACAAGTTGTATTTTTAAATATTAGAATATAATAAATATAAAAACATTTAAAAATATAAAAATTCGTAGCCCACCGGTATCGGGAACAGGCTCCAAGCTACCGGCAGTCAGGGCTCCAGAGAGAGGAACTTCGAACCTTAATATTATTATTATCGAAATTCTCAGAAGAAGACATCAAGAAACATCATTTTTAATCATAAAACCCTTTTTAAATCGCTAACTCTAAAGCCACAAAACCGATATTTCAGCACAATAAGCAACGCGAGCAAGTTACCCAATAACTTTCCAACCTTTGTTCTGGAGCAATTTCTTACTTTACACCAATTAACGTCTTCGTTCTATACAATGTTTTACGAGTATGTTCACGGAGTTGTGGTCTCGACTGCGATTAGAAGCGTTGTTTGCATTTAGAGGCAATCAATTTTCTTGATTAAATATTGCAATATTATAAATCACGTGAATAACCTATAGGGGATCATAAAAGAGACCTCATAAAAAAATCGATCCCTCATACCCTGGGGTATCCGAAAATACCCCATGTATGTTCCGCGATTCTTGATAGTTTTCGCGTTATATTTTTTTTTTATTTCTTGAAAATTTTATTTTTTACAATTTTTTACTGTTATGGAATATACTTTCAGAGATAAAATAATCATCTTCCTATCATTAATTCAAGATACAAATTTTACCGAAAATAATGTCTATTATAAAAATAAGTAATTTCATACCGCGCCAAAACACATTGGGACAATTTTTGGAATCATCGTCTACCCAAAAAAAATTGTTAGTTGCGTGGAAGTGGGGGGGACATATGTCAGTCGCGTAAATGAACTGGATTGTTGCGATGAAATATAAGGACTAAATTCGAAACTATGAGTAGTAGATCAAAGCGGTCAAAGGAACCATGACCTCAATTTTGAAAGAAAATAAAACTGCATTTTTAGTTTTTTGAAAAAGCTTTTGCCTGAACCGGAAATCAATCCCGATTCCTCTTATAAAAAATCATCCTGTATTTTTTACACTCCACACACAGTGACACAGGATGTATTATACAAAATAAGAGTAAGGGACATGAAAAAATTACAACGGCCGATGATGTATAGTAGGAGAGACTGAGCTGTTTTAACTAAAGAATTAATTAGAATAGTACTAATAACGTCTTCGTTCTATCCAATGTTTTATGTTCACGGATTTGAGGTCTCGATAGCGATTAGAAACGTTGTTTGCCTTTAGACGCTATTATTTTCTTGATTAAACTGATCGATTTTTGAGGTGAAGGGTCATTTGTTGCGGTTACGCTGTGGATGGGTGACGGCTTTCCCTACTTCCCTCATTTTTGCTTTGGAGAGTACGGTTTACTCTCATAAAGTTTTCAAATAAGTATCATTAGTTGCAGATTGTCAAAAGAAAACTGAAAGTCTTATAACTAGTGAACAGCGTGTAGTTAATTTTGGACTTACTGATGCGCCAAAAAATGATGATAATGATTCAAGCATAGTTCGAACACCCGTCAAAATAAGGATGTGTTCGGTAGTCTCTGCCTACCTCCTTTACTAATATAGCTTGTTTATGTGTCTCTCTTGCATTCAAACATCACACATCATTTATTTCAACACAACAACATTATACAACTCGTAAAGCCATTGTTTCCGACAGTAAACGACCCTGGACACAAGGCTGTCAAATAAAACTAACATTACACGGACATTACGCGAGCTTTCATATTCCATTGTTTGTGGACGTGCATGTACTAAAGTATACCTATATTTATGTACTAAAGTAGGTAGGTACAGTCACTAAAAGAGATAAGTAATCAGGGTGTCGGATACAGTTGATTTTTTGTAAGAAACCGACGGATGGTTTTGAATGTAATTTAATTTGATAAATTAACTGTCTGTTTTCTATTAATTAAATTAATTTCATTCGAAAACTCCCATCGGGTTCTTCATAATCAGCCTATAATGTTCCCACTGCTGGGACACAGACCTCCTCTCTTTTTGAGAGGGAATGGGCTGTAATCTACCACGCGGGCCCAGTGCGGGTTGGTAGATGTCACATGTCTTCGATTTTTTGGTTCTAGGAACATGTTTCCTCACGATGTTTTCCTTCACTGTTTTGAGAGCAGTGGTGATGAAATAATTTACACAAAGTAAAGCACCTGCCTAGGTTCGAACCCACGACCTACAACTCGTAAGTCGGGGCCTATACCACTGGGCCACCACTGCTCGCATTCGATTCTTGCATCGGGTTCTTACTAAACTTCAACTATATCCGGCGACCCTGGTTACTTATGGTTACCGTACATACATACGAGTAGTTGTGTTTGTAACAGGCACTACGGTATGTTTTATTGTAGCAGAGATTAAATAATCTGACTGCCTCATCGGACTAGTTGCCGTAAGAGCTGCTGTTGAGCATGAGATCCTGGGTTCGATTCCCAGGTCAGGCAAAGTGTTATTACGTTTTCAATCAGGAATATCTCAGTAGCTGAGATGGATGGTGTTAAAGACTCTTCTATCAACGGGGGGAGTATGTAGAAACCACTCCTCTCAAAATCACCGCGCACAGGCGGCAGTGAACGAGGGGCGCGTGCACAGAGGGGAGTCAGCCAGCTGACGACGATCGAGCGCGGGCCCCCGCACCACACCGGTCAGCTGTTGCATGCATCCACGCACGGCTGCGCTTGCGCGTTTTATTAACGTCCTTAACATTATTATAATTATACATTTTGAACCAACATTTGTTACCGTTGTAATTTCATCTTTCTTATACTTGTTATACAGTCCACTTTCATTTTACTCCATCACGACTTTTTGTCGCGATCAGGGCCTTTTGGGCTCATTCAAGACTTTCTGTTGTTATTGAAGTGAAAACTTCATTAGGCACGTTGAGCACTTTTTGGGTGAACAAATATCATGGAACTCGTGTCATCGTCATCGAACGCTTCCCATGAGCTATATGTATACTGTGATATATGTGTACTTTTTGGGTGAACAAAAAGCGTGAAACTCGCGTCATCGTCACCTCACGCTTCCACGATACAATTCACAAGTAACTTAGTTTTCACTTCTATCGGCAGTCCCCCAAACACTGCCGCGCATTTTGCTTTTTTTTTCATTTTACTTTTGTTTTATTTTATTTTTTTCTTTGTAAGAGAGTGTTTAGTTTAGTTTGTGATAATCCTGATGGAGTCCCAATAGATACATTTTCTTTCTTTCTTTTCTTTTAGCAGCTAGCATCTGGATTTGTAACCGGTTGATATCAAAAGGCTCGCCCCGTGTCACATAACTGACAAAGTGTGGGTGTACTCCTCTGCCTAACCCTTCGGGTAAATCAGGCGTGCTGATGTCAAGTTAGTATCGGCAAAAAAAATGGCTGCCTACTTCTGTCCGGTTAAAACTCAAACTCAAAGCATTTATTTCAAATAAACCAATTACAGGCACTTTTGAATTGTGAAGGGGTTGGTCAGTCAGAAAAATGAAGCTAGTTACCCATTCCAAAGCGTAGTAGGTACCTATGGAGAAGAACGGGCAAAAAACTCCATGGACACTCTATTAAATGAAAAAATGGTTACAAAATATTGATTACATCGTTCATGTTGAAATTATGCATGTGAGAACGATGCAGAACGTTAAAAGCGTCCGTAATAAAAAGACAAAAGCAATTCAAGTATTAAATTAAATTAAAATAATTCCGACTTTTACCACGATTGCCCTGCTGACCGAGCTCTGTATGAAATGGCTTGCTAGCCAAGAGTTTAACATTTCATGAGGCTCTCATTGGGCGATTGAATCAAGGGCGTCACTTATTTTTAGGAGCTCTCCATAGCATACCGTGAATACTTACAGCTAATTAAAACTCAAACTAAAAGCATTTATTTCAAATAAACAAATTATAGGCACTTTTGAATTGTCAATGGGTTGGTCAGTCAAAAAGATGAAGCTAGTTGCCCATTCCAAAGCGTAGTAGGTAACCTATGGAGAAAAATGGGCCACAAACTCCACGGACACTCTTTTCAATCAATATATGGTTAAAAAATAAATATTTAGTTAAGGATTGAGTATACACGGTGTAGGGACATTGACGCTCAAACTGTTACCATGAGTAGACATTTTTCGGAGGATATAAAAAAATAAATCAGCTGTTTCACACAAAAGTGCAATTTTCACACGTCGGCATATATTTCGCGTCCATGTGGATTACACCCTGTATGCTAGGTTGAATAAAGAGAGCATGATAACAACATGAGAAGCACTCATGTCTTCTCCTCAATCGTCAATAAAGATTTATCGTACTGTCTATCGTATCGATAAATTACGTAAGCTGTAACCATTATCAACCACTGTGTGTTGGGCCATGCCATATCACAGCCAGTAATTTATGCATAGTTGTAGTCAGTGAGATATTACACTAAATTGCTATTAATACGTGTCAGCCATTGAATCATGTAATGCAGTTGGGCGACTATTGTATAGATCTACATAGAATATATGCAGTATTATTTATCTAGTTACCGTAAATTTTGTGGAGTTTGCATATACAGAAAAATAAATACAGTTGTCCCATACAAAATTTCAATATCTACTCGATCCAAATGTATGGGACAGCTAATTAATTATTTATTCGATCAATTACATTTTGCTGGAGAAAATTGTCTGTAATGACAACACATTTCTGATACACGCTGTATAATTTACATACGCACCTATTTTCTAATAGGTGCTATAGTCACTAGAATTATCATTGTAGGTATTCCATGGTTTAAAAAAATCTGCAATCGCAAATTAAATATTTACCATCAAAACAGTTCCACATTTAATAATGGTGTATTCAATGGAAAAATCTATAACACTGTTATGCTACGTTCCTCAAAATGTGTAGCTTAAAGCTTCGTAGCTGATTTGGCGTAGCGCATAGCATAATAGTGCTACGACGTAGCACGTAGCGTAGCCGATTTTGACGTGCAATGAAGCAAAACTAACGTATCCTAATTGAAAAGAATGAACCCTATTTCAAAGCTCCAATAGATATTTAGGCTAAAGGCTCTTTGATTTCTAAAAACCCTATTCAATTTATTTGCTGTGAAGATTTAAGGACCAAAGGCTAACCCGGGTTTCTAAAAACCAATACAAATTATCTGTTTTGAAATCTCATGTCCACAAATGCTTGTTACTTTGGTCAACCAATTTACATCAACAGATTTTCTGATCAAAGACATGACCAGGCTTTTAGAATTCGGGTCAGACAGCACAAGTCCTTTGGTCCAAAATAAGTGAACCCTCTCCTACAGTCACAGAACATGCATATTTAACAAAGCTCCTTGTTCTCACAGCTGTGTCACTTACTTGTCAACTTACTACCCTTTAATGTTACATCACGCCCGTATTCCCCGTACGGTAAGGCAGAGGTGTGCAGATTTCGCCAGTTATGTGTCAAATCTCCAATCGTTTATTGCAATCCATAATGTACACTTACAGGTGGTAAATAAAAAATAATAGAAACCAATTTAAGGACCCTGTCGGGCACAGCAAAGCTTTCAATAAGTTGAAAGAGGAAGAGCGCTTTATTAATTTTCCTTGTTATTAAGATTGAATTATTTTATATCCTATTAAGTATTTATATTCATTTACTTATTATATTTATTCTATTAATATTATATATGCAAGTCTATCTATTCAATTATTATTTATTTTATTATATTTAAATAATGCTTTTTTGTATACTAGCTTAAAAAATGTTCATTATTATTAGTGTAGTATAATTATTAAGTATTTGTTATAATTTATTTTTGTTATTTTACTTATTATAAATCTGTAATTCATAATTAAGTATTATTATTGAATTTATCCGTTAGATATTAGTGTACTGTGTAATAACTTTTTTGATTAAGTATTGCATTAATTTATTTAAAAATATACTGGTTTTTTGTTTGTTTTGATGTCTTCTGGTAATTTTTTATATATTTTTATTGACATTGAATATGGACTAGATGAGTGTAATTTAAGGCGGGAGGGGGGTAAATTTAGTCTGTTTGTATGGCGCAACGAATAATTTGTTTGTATGTCTCCCCGTGTGTTGTAAGAATCTGGATATTTGCGAATTAGTTTACACATAATTCTAAAATATAAATACTAACTAAGGTGATAATCTTGTGTTTCTGGAAGTAAGGCTTGATCCGTTGGTTCTATATTGGTAATTATTCGTATTAGCTTTTTGGAGGGTAAATAGCGCGCACCTGTGCTATTTCCCCATAAGATGATGCCATAGTTAGACCAAGCGTGGGCATACGCGTATATGTGACTAGTGTGGTTTGTAGGTTTGTATTCTTTTTTATTTCGCGGAGAGCATATGAAAACTTGGAAATTTTAGATTTTACTGTCATTATGTGTGTGTATGTTGTTAAACCTAGGAGAGTAAAATTGTTGACTTTTTCTAATTTTTGTTGATTATTAGTAAAATCTATTATCTTAGGTATAAGTCCCATGTAATAGAGAGCAAGCCTATTGCCATAAACAGGGCACAAATCCAGACTACGGGCTGCTACTTAGGAATTCCTAATGGAAAAACCCAATGACACATTGTCCGACCTGGGAATCAAACCCAGGATCTGATGCTCAGCAGTAGCGTTTGCGACCACTAGACCAACGAAGCAGTCCTCAAGATGTTTAAAGAAAAATGGTGACAAAATAAATTTCAAAAAATTATGTGAATGATCATCATTACATTTAGTTTCCTTGCTCTTGTTTCATGTTTATTATTGTATATATTATAATATATAGATAGGTATATGTTTTATGTATGTATGTATTTGTTGTATATGTAAATGGTACACCACTGACTACCTGCATTATTGTCTCTCCTTCTCCCTTTAATCCATCCAAAGGTTGTCTGTAAAAGATCGCTTCTAGCGATAAGCCCGCCCATTGTGTCACCCTATGTAAAACTTCTACATTTATATCTGTAATTTTTATGGTGTATAGAATAAAGAGTATTTTATTCTATGAAGTTTATGACTGTCTGGGTTTGAACCTACGACCAACGATACGTAAGTTGGAAGCGTTGCCATTCGGCCAACATTTCTCCTTCTATAATACCATTTATTTGTACATTTTCGTCGGTCGCTTAGTAATGAGGCGGGCAGTTGGCACAAAACTTTAGTAATTATGAAATACGTGATCCTGGAGTTAGTGAATTTTGTGGAAACAGACTCTGTTTGACGTTGTTGCATAGTAATGTTTAATTATAGAGTCGGTTTGCTGTTTCCTGGTTTATATTTTGACTAGAGTTGAATTAAGCTGGACGATTACTGGCAAATGCGTTCACTGACTGGACAGGTCCACTCAATCTGTGTGGTTCTTACCTCAAAAGACCCTTTCAAACACCAGGTTACATGGTCTTCACATGATCTGACCAAGATTATGATTGTCTGGACTTTAAAAGAGACTGTGACCTCTGAGTTTGTTTCGGCCTTTCTTCTCAGAGTAGTCAGATAGGAAACTCTGAACTCATCTAGTTTAAAAAATATGATTGACGTGTAAAAGGGTTTGTACAAACCTACTTACAAAAATAAAATCCTTTATCATTATATTTTATTATTAAAAAAAGTTCTGTGATAGACCATATACACACATTGTCTACATATATTGCTGACGAAATAAATGTTGTAAGATATCGTCACGTCCTTAAAGTATTTCTTTCTTTCTTTCTTTTCGTTATGTTTGTATATCATAGGTATTAGGTACGTATTGTCATAAAAAAACATCCTTTAGTGAATGACAATAAGATAGCCAAATCTCACAATGTCATTATTTGGTTCTCTGTGTTATGATAAGTATCATTTCTTTCCCGTAAGTACCTATATGTGTACATAAGATAAAACAGGCTTAAACATAAACAGCCATAAATAGGCTTAAACGTATCACGTATAAATGGCTTACCGCAAAAAGCCTATAAAATATTCCAGCGATCGTCCTAAAATGGTTTTATGGGCGATTGAGTCTTCAAATATATCATGATGATGGTGTATTGTTGCAGCGATACAAATCCCTTTAAGGCTCCTTCAAACAGGCGCGACACGCGACGCGAAACGCGTGAGATGCAAAGGTACCGCTCGTCGCGCGACAGGCGATGCCTCTATGTCGCGCCGGTCGTCGCGCCTGTTTGAAGGAGCCTTTAGATTACTGGCATCCCTTATGATTGCAGGGATGAATTGAGGATGCATGCAATTTACATGCATCCCACGTGCAATCTTCAATCCATAAGCGTAACCAGATAGCTGTTCGGTGCAAAAAGCGGAAGAGGATCAAAATCTATCGGGTCCTAGGAATTAAAAAAAAAATGTGAAGGTTAAAATAAATAAAAGAGAAGAATTGTGAACTGAAACATTCATTTTTTTCTGGCTATCGTTGGTGAAGTACTTCATAAATAGTAATACTTTTAACTTAGAATTTAGAACCAAAAAACTCTTTTTGGATATATTGCGACTGTAGCCTACTTGAACGACAAATGCATACATTTTGAACTGAGAAACAAACTGATCTATAAACTTATGGAAATAAAATTTGTTAAGAGGTAAAATTAAAAACCAAAAGAATAAAAAGTACCTTAAATACAAAAACCTGGCCTTCAGTCCAACGTCCGTTCCTGGCACACCAAAGACAATAACATATTGTCTTAGCTTAGCACCGACTAGCCTAATTCGCCATACATCTGTCCTGCTCTAGCGCGCCCTCTCGAGCTAATGAAACGATTCATCTCTGACTCACGTCATCTAGACAGAAGGTTGTAAACAGGCTGACTGGTTAAACGTTAAACATTATTAAGGGAGTTATTCAGTATCCGATCTTTCCGAATATTATAAAAATAGGACCTTAAATATTTGTAATGTTTTTTAAATATTTTTTATTTTTGCCAGTTCGAAGTATGAAGGGATAACGAATCAAACCTCACTGCCCTAAAGTGATGAAGTGAAAAATGCTGTAGGTAACATCTATAAGGTTTTCAATTTAAAAAAAAAACGTTATATCCGAGCAACAACTACCATATCCTTACGAAGAATTATTACTAAAAGCCTATGTTGCCCCAATGCAAAAATTAATTAAAGCCCAAATTCCTCTTCTTTATTTCCGATTTGCTGTGATTTTGAGCCAATCCTTTCTAGATAGCATAGGTATATGATAGAAAGGTTGTTTGCGGTAAAACATGACGCAAATAAATACAGAAACACAGTCATAGCTCTTCTCACCATCACTTCCTTGTTCTGTCATGAAAATGTCCGTTGTACCAGTCAAGTCTGTATAATTAATTATATTATGTAGCTATTACAACCGTACAACGTCAAATGGAGTCTTCAGTTAATAGAGTTAAATGTTCAGTTTCGATCGTGAAGAGATAAAATATTATGATGTTTCTTGTTTCAGAATATTGAACTCTTGGGTCTTGACTTGCTTTCGAAGCTTTGACTATGATTAATTGTGTTATTAATAGGCATAGATACTCTTTTGTTCACTTGGATAAATAATTATAGATATGACAGTTGAAGGATTGAGCAGTAGCCTCCTACACTAGCTGTATTGTTTTCATCTACTTCTTCGTGTGCTTATCCAGCTTTAGTATTTTAATGCGTTTTTGCCATAATTAGATATTTTATTTTATTTTATTCTATTCGGAAAACTTACAGCTAACTTATACAGTATTCCTAAACAATATGCAAGTGAAGTCCATTTACAAGTTTCCATTGATAAACACTAGAAATAGAAAACCAAGAAAAAGAAATGGTTGGTACAAAATACCTATAACATAAATTATGAAATAAATATTACACGATTGACTAATATACATAATATAACATCACGCCTGTATTCCCCGAAGGGTTAAGCAGAGGTGTACCTATAGTACACCCACATTTCGCCAGTTATGTTTAAGTCCCATGTAATAGGGGGCGAGCCTATTGCCATCAACCGGGCACAAATCCAGACTCCGGGCTGCTACCGAGAAATTCCAGATGGAAAAACCCAATAACACTTTGCCCAACCCGGGAATCGAACCCCGGACCTCATGCTCAGCAGAACACAAACAACTAACAAACTGACTGATACAAACTAAGAATAATTTAGATGCAAACAATTACTTTTCTGTAAAGAAGCAAGCAGCAATGGGACACAATATTAAAGGCTAACAAAAATAAAGATTTCCTGTTACACATTAAACCCTGTTGACCATACTATGATATCACCTTATATAATTTCGAGTAGCACCTAAACCTAGGTATGATCATCTCTAGCTGAATCCTAAACTTTCACAGTAATGATTCTGGTGAATAATTACGATCTAGAAACCTTTCAGACTAGTAATGTGCAAACGCACTTAAAACTTCTAGCTTTAATATCCCATTACAAGTCTTCGTTATCCTTTTAGAACCTCTTACGTAGGAAGTTTCATTCGGAAACCCATATCATGACATAAAATATCGATAATTCTATCAGAGACATAAAACAGTGCCGCGTACGATATATTGGCTATGTCATGTCTAGTTCAGGGCTGGCAAATCCATTAAAAAGAAATAATTCCTTGATGTTTTAATATGACAGTAAATTAAAAAAAAAACGTGTCGCCTTGAGAACCTCCTCCTTTTTTCGTTGGTTAAAAAGAAAGAAACAATGCAGGTAGAAATTAGTATGATAATATTAAAGACCAAATTAATGGTTCTTTTGAGTAAAACTAAGTCATTAGCTCATCACTGTTCATTCTGCTTACAGGCGATGTCAATTTATCAAGCTTTGACTTATTAGTTAAATGTCAAAGTGGCTGCCAAAACCACACACAACCACAGTTAGTAGCATGATAATAATGACGTAAATAGATGTAAGTAAATAATTTGCACGCCTGCTTGCAGGCAGAATACAATGTCTTTTGGGATATACGAGTAAGATCTTTCCCTGTAATTTGTATGTATTTTCTTGCAAATAAATATTTCTGATTTCTTCTGATTTCTAGTAAAATGCCAGCGTCACTGAAGTCAGATAGGTACTTTATAGGGTACAAAACGAATAAAACAGGTCACGACCCACTTGTTACTAGCCAGCATACTAAATATCTACTTTCCCTTTTCATTCCTATTTGACAGCCCTAATCCAGCCCATTTAGTGCCGACGCTTCCTCAATCCAGTATTGGGCTCGACAAGAATCGATTACCTACTCATTTTTTGGCACATCAATATAGCGCTTCGTTGCTTCCGTTTTGAAAATTTGTACTAGGGTACAGTCAAACAAAAAGGTTGGTATAGAGGCAGTTAACTTTATACCAATTTATTTATTTATTCAGTAGTACACATGCATTTTATATTATTTAAGTCGGTGCCAAAATAAACTCATTAGAGTTTTACCGTGTACCAAAGTCATCGACTACATATTTTAGAGCATTCAAACCACATCAGCAGGTTGTTAGTAAAAAAGAAACAACAAATAACATTATAAGAGGTATTTAAGCAAAATATTATCTAATACCAACGAGCGAATATTCGTTGACCAATGTGACCGTCCGTCCTTACAACAAAAGTGGTAGAGGAATGTTTTCGAATTAATACAGGTAGTTCCGTTTTTAGCAATACGCAGTTAATATATATATATATATATATATATTAATTCGAAAACATTCCTCTTCATATGGTGGGAATAGATATATATATATGTGTCGGGAATATGTTAAGTCAATTGTTTGACTTTGACTTATCGGGACGCCAGCGCCACCAGGTGGCGCTCGACAGAGTCTATAACATAACGCTTGAAGCAGAGTTTATTGTTGGCGGTTCAGCAGAGAACACGTTTAGAAACTGTCGCACGTTCCGTATAGTTGTGTCGTGTACCTACATTGTGTGATTCGCTAATGTGATTAATTTGTTCGCAAATTATAATTTGAATTGAACTGCTAACGGTTTTTCTATTGCGCAATAACCAACACTACCCATAGTACGCCCACAGTAGTTAAAATATGGCTGATGATAACGAGAGAGACATACTTTCTCCGTCATATATATATTTTTTAATGATATTTATTATTGTAATTACTTAACAATATTAGGTATATAGTCAGATAACTTTTATCTAAAGAATAATTATGACAGGTTGTCATTTATATTCCATACAAAAGCTGCCAAAACCACATTTTCTATTCCTCAGTTAAAAGTTATCTGGCTATTGAAAAATCTGTCCTAAAATGAATATTTATAGTGTAGTGCAAAGATAAAAGTAGTAGCGTGTCAGAAGCCCAAAGTCTCACAATCAGTCTTACCAAGGGGTATCGACCCAGTACTTAGGTTGTACAGGTCCGATAGGTAGTTGTTCCATGTAAATTACTGGTATTCATCTGCATCCGGTTAGCCTGGAAGCTGACCTCAACATAATATGTAATTGGGAAAAGGCTAAGCAAATAATGAGCTGTGAGAAACGCAAAAAAACCTTGAAAAATTCTCGTACTTCGAAAACGTTCAAATTCAAGTTGCAATCTCATTTCAGCGGCAATCAATGTCAAAAACGTAGGTTTAAAGGTATTTTTAACAGATCGTGACCGAGATTAGTGTGCGAATGTTCTTAAAAATACGGGAATTGCCCGTCATTTCCGGAAATACTTGAGTTATTTTTATACAGCCAACGAAAATGTAGATAGTGTAGCGAAATAAAAGTGTGAGTGAGATTAAAAGTGGTGTAAGTTCACCACTTTAACACGTATATATATTTTATTTTTTGAACCAACTTTTTGCTACAATTACTGTATATTTTTTTTTTGTTCGTTGGCTCTTACCCACTCGTGTTCCTTTAGTTGCCTGTGCGCCAGGGCCACGGTAACTCTTTCGAACAATCCGCGACCACTCTTACCGACACTACGTTGAGTCCATAGACGTCACATATTTGTTTCGCGGCTTGTGTCGCATTTTTCCCTTTTTTGTAATAAAACTTTAAAATGTATCGAATTTCTTCGTTAGATTCACTCACTCATTTTGGCGGACAGAAAAGCAATTTTAAAGTAGCGGGAAATCGTTTTTTTTTTCTTTTTTTATATTTCATCTATTTAATGGTATTAAAACCAGCCAGATACAAACAGTGCAGCCAAAGAGATTTTACAATAATTTTATACCTAAAGGTATAAAATTTAAAAGTTAAAAAGGTTTTTCGTATTTTATAAAATACTAAAAATCGTTTTCCCCGTTCTATTATTTTTCACCAACTAACGTTTTTTTCAATAATCAAATTAGGGGCTTGCTTATGTCAAAATTTTAAAAATTATAATAATAAATTGATTACCAGTAATTTGAACAAGAAAAAAATAGGTTGTAACCGCAGAGGTCACGCTGCAGTCGGTAACTTTTATTGCCAACAAAAGCCTGCAGCCATATTAAAGACTATTCTTTAATCTTATATAAACATAGAACTAAACCTCCCGAGCATAATCTAAGGCACTCGAACATAATCTAAATAAAACTAAAATAACAGTAACAACTTCTAAATTTCAAACGTTACTTAATAAACAGTCCCCGATTCGCTGCTCAAAGTGAGTCAACAGTTCTTGAGTTTAATGTGCACAAACAAACTGAATGTCTATGTATCTGATTAGGACGGTTACGAGTGAACGATTGAAATGCAAATAAGGAAATGTCGTTAGCTTCGCGACGGGGTTTGTTGGTAGTATTAGATGTATTTTTTTGAAAGTAGGGATTGTAATTATTTTGTCCAACAATATTTGTATTTGGCGAAATGTGGGTTTTCTATAGGTACACCTCTGCCTAAGCTTTCTGGTGTTGCAGGCGTGTGCGTGGTGTGGGGTATGTATGTGTATATTTTTAGTTCACCGATATATTGCGTAAAAATGACATTTATTTTATTTTATAATTATGGTATACTTAGAGATATGATGAACAGGGTGTAAAGTTCGCTCATACCGATAAAAAAGAGAGGATCCTCCGACCAGACGGGTCTCGTGTCTGGTGAGCAACTGCCCGACGATTGATGTCGGGACGTTGTTTAAATGCTATTAGTTACTTAGTGAGTATTCTATTCTATTCTAAATGCTAGTTTCGCGGTAAACTCTGCTTGCGCGATGCAGGGTTTTGCGTGACGTCAGTGTGATGCGTAGCTCGCATGTGGCGTTGTAGATGGCAATCTAAGCCGATTTCGAGCATTCTGCCAATGTCTAAAGTGAATTGGAAAAGCATTGACATTTTTACACTAACAATGCACACTGCATTGTTAGTGTAAAAATGTCACCGCGAAAACTTAGGTGAAGTGAGTTGTAAATAGTGTCAATCCCTAGCGTCAAGTGGAATGACTGCTCGCTTCAATCTGACAGAATAGACCGACTGTTGTCAAAGAAAGCCAGTTTGAACCTGCCAGCATCATTTATTTTTGCAGAAAGGACAGTTTTAAATGATTTCTAAAAAGGAGTATGTGACTCGTATTGTTGTCTCATTTTGGCACGAGCTTCTCGTTCCATGTCTTAGGTATACTGTGAACGATACCGCTGTACCGCGCCTTAGGTATGTGCGCGGCGAGACGAGGGGGCAGTGCAGGCCGCTCATTCGTTAACACTCACGGCGTCCCGCCCCCCGCCTCACCGCGCATACCTAAGGCGCGGTACAGCGGTATCGGTCAGGCTATAACGAAACGGTTGCTATTCAGCGTAATTACTGTAGTCAATTATAACTGCCAAACATGCTACAATTTGGTCACTCGTTGAGTCTTTCAATGCCCTCCATACCTTCTTATTATATTCGTATTTATTTAATTTTGCCATGCATTTTAAGTCCCTAATAAGAGATCCATAAGAAATAAATGAATTTCACGCTAATCATGTTAAACTTACTGACTGAAAAAAACATCGGTAGCAATAGGCTAGCCCACTATTACATGGGACGGAAATATAACTGGCGAAATGTGGGTGTCCTATAGGTACACCTCTGCCTACCCGTTTAAGGATTACAAGCGAGATTTTATGCTATGTTATGATACCAATAAACTGCATTATTAATATTATTTCATAGCTCGTGCTTTTACGAAAGCAAAAGTAATTTGTATAACCGCAGATAATTATAATTAGTCGTAGGTTTGTAACCAGCCTTCCTATCGGTAGGTATATCGTTTCCAAGGTACATAACACGGTGTCGTGTGTGGAATGTGTAACTACCCTGAAACGCGTAGTATTTAGCATTCAATATACCTAAGGGAGTATAAACTTTATGATAGGAAGTTAGGAACCATTAAACTTATATTGGGAAATAAAACGGTCGCAATTGAAGAAGTTTACGATTTTTATATGATGGCGATAGATATGGTTGTCTTGAAGGTCATTGCCCTGCTGTGGGATTATACAGGTTGATCAGTAAGTGAGAAATAAAGGGCCTGTTTTACAGTGTCACTGGATTATCACCCAGGTCAAATAAAAATGGGGCAGAATTTGAACGCACTATCGACCAGATCAAATTTAAAAAAAAACTTTTTTACAAAAAGAAACTGCTTTGGTTTTTTTTTCGTTTTTCGCCACCGACTTCAACAGTGTTACAGTGTTAGTGTAAATTCAACATAAATATTACAAACTTAATTTTGTGTCAACTTAATATTTAATCTGCAATAGCTCTTCATTTAAGTAAGTATAATTGTAGGTAATCGATTACTAAGTAATTTATTAGTTTGCAACATTGTGATCAAGCTTAACATTTTCCAATGTCTAGCAATATATTTTTTCTCTCTGCATTCATTCCTCCAACTGGCAAGCCCATATCTTTTTCCACTTTTGTAATTTTATAAAAGTATTAAATTCAACCTATTTTCCACGCATGACTTTTATTATAAAAATAGTGTTTTTTTATTGCAAAAATGTTTTTTTTTTTTTTTTTTTGTCGTACATATCCCACACAAATTGCAATATTGAAATATAACTAGCTATATACACTACAATGATAGAAAGTTTTTCTACATAAACATCCACAAAGTGGATTAAATACGTATAATTGAAGCTAACTCAAAAACTACCAAAGAAGACTAAAAAATCATATTGCCTATTGGGCCACCACGCAAGCTTCCTCTACCAAATGAAAAAAGAATCTTCAAAATCGGTCTAAATGTATGGACGAACATACATAACAAAAATACATACAGACGAACTTAGAAACTGGGACAGAATTTGGATGCACTATCAACCAGATTATTAAAAAATTGGGACGGAATTTGAAATTAATTGTCTGCCAGATAATTTAACTGCTGATAAAAAAGACCTTTTGAAGGTTATCGGTTAAACCGATAAAAAAAACTTCTGTGTCAAATTTCTAAACACATCGATTGATGCCGAATTCTTTTAACTTACTATATTTTCCAATCGATTTTAATCAAGATGACAATTAGGTAGGTTTTTAACTGGCGTAGTCAATATAGCTTGTCCATTCTCTCAAACGTTTATTGTAAAATATTTTCATCAGAAACTTATTGCTTATAACACAGGAGTCCTCCTAGTATAAGCGCAGTTGCATAGTTCCGTAGTCGTATATCTTGCCACTAAGTTATAAAGTCTAATTTAAGGTACAATAATTGTAAATAGGTTTAAGTCTCGAACAAATAAATATTGTTTAATGTAAGACTTTACTAAACTAACGGTACGATTCCAAAAACATAAAAATATTTTGATCAGCTTTATTTGTAAACATGTGTAGCAACAATAAATAATATTCTATTATATTCTAAAACCATTCTTCAAACGCACCTGCCCCACAAAAGTAATCGTTCTAATAGCAAAAAGCCTTCGTCTTCCTATAATAAATTTGATTCGTATCGACAACCTTGCGTGCGTAGTGTCCATAGCGCGTTATCTTCTAATGCGTTGCTCATTGACCTCCACTATGATACTGGTTTGGTTCACGGGATACGGAATTAGATCATAGTTTCTATTATTAGATTCCTTTTTTTGTTTTGTAGCTTAATTTTTAACCAACTTCTAAAAGGAGGAGGTTATCAATTCGGATGTATCTATTTTTTTTAATGTATGTTCGGGCATAACTCCGTCATATATAGACGGATTTGCAAAATTCTTATTTTGTTTGAAAGGGTATACTCTCGAGGTGGTCCCATTGTCACCAAGTCAGAATCTAATGAAGGCATCTCATGGAAATCAAGGGAAATCCTCAAAATTTATAGGCACACCTATAGCGATTTGGGTATTTTTTATAGTAACTCGTGTATTTGCTCTGGGAAAGTACCATTCGGTGGAGTGGAAGTGATGATGAAGACCAGAGGTAGCCACCTGAACCACTCAATAATAGGTATTTCACGGGTTGCAATTCGATTACTTTATTATGGTTGCTAAGCAATTTATGCTCGTCACAATGCATATGGTGCAATTCTTTTGGTTCTTAAAAGGAGAGCTCCTCAACAATTAACGTCCCTGCATTGGGAAAAGGAATATTTTGTAAAAAGTGATGAGCAGTTGACATTTTTAGGCTATTGTAACTATTGTAACAGATAAATTTATAAGTGACTCACTAAAAAGTGAAAAATAAAAAACCTTTTAACAAAAAAAGAACAACCGACTTCAAAAAAAAAAACACTACAAAAGGAAAAATAACTTTTCGGAAGTTGGTGGCAAAAAACTAAAATACAGATCCAAAGACACCCGACTTCCGAAATTAAAGTTTTTATTGCGTAAAATAAACAATTAGTAGTCTGTATTTCCGCCGTTAACGCGTTTAACGCAATCGCAGCGATTCGGCATACTCAATATGAGTTCATCCAAATTATGTTGCAGAATGGCCGCCCACGTCCGTTGTAACAAGCGAAAAATATTTTCTGGTATGTGTACGACATCCATATTTGGCAGAGCTCTTCTTTGAAGCATATCCCATGTGTGTTCAATGGAATTCAAGTCTGGCGATCGAGCAGGCCATTGTAGGACGTTGATGTTAGCTGTGGCAAGTGTGTTTGCAATGACTCTGGCAGTGTGTGGACGTGCATTATCATGCATAAGCAGAAATGAAGCATCAAATTGGGTCCACAAAGGAATGACAACATCTGATACAATCGTTTTAGCGTAAAGCTGTGCATTGTGATTGTCTCTGATCCAAATACCCCCTGAATCATAATTGTTCCATCACTGTATGCATGGACTTTCTGGCATGATT
Organism: Griposia aprilina; assembly: GCA_916610205.1. NCBI lineage: Eukaryota > Metazoa > Arthropoda > Insecta > Lepidoptera > Noctuidae > Griposia > Griposia aprilina. Next base: position 6,543,948 of record OU744305.1, on the reverse strand, counting down.
TTAAACGTTCTTGGCGTCCAGGGGTCCTTCAATACCGTGTACGTCTAGTCACCTCACCTCATACCAAAGCGAGATTCGTTCATAAAACACACAAAACGCCACTCTTCTTCTGCAAAATTTTTGGCACTTACTAACTTCTGGCAAGGCAGCTGCGAAACCTTTCAAATGTTTCGTCATGGTTGTGGTGTTCATGGTTTTTCAGGGTGATAAAGCCGATAGCGAGGTCAAAATGAAAATCCAAGATAGTGTCAATTTTATGAGAGCTTCCAAAAATGTATACTAGATGGCTCTGTATTAAAAACGCGTATTAAATTCACACCTCTCTCTCTCTCTCTCTCTTTCTATTATATACGAGTATGTCTGCGTGCGAGTATTACATAAGGAACTCCGTTCCTGACAGCGGTACCCCGACCGCACGCGTTTTTTTTAAATAATAGTGACAAAGACGACGAGAGCGTCGTCTATGTCTCTGTCTCGAGTTTAAGGCAGGGTTTGGTTTTGTAGACAAAGCCGAATATAGAAAACAGCTCAATGTGCTATATTCACGCCGCATACTGTACTCTAATTCAACCTAACCAATTAGTCTTGTTGCCAACGTAGCTTGCTGGCTGTGTTTAATATAGGGTATTCGCGACGATGTATCACCAAAACCATAAAACATGTTTAGAATTGTGTAAAAACTTAGAATGACACGTAAGATAGTGATTTTACAAAGAAATCGCAAGTATAACCGTTATAATCTCAATTAAGTGGACTATATAGCCGTAATTTATAGATTTTTAGTGAAGTCCAGGTACCCTAGACCAAGACCTAGCCCGGACCTACCGGAGTCTCCTGTCTGGTAGATGACAATAGGCTCACCCCCTATTACACGGGACTTAAACATAATTGGCGAAATTTGGGTGTACTATAGGGACCCCTCTGCAAGCTAACCAGACTTTTATTAGTCTGGACAGGAACGGCCTGCGCCTGGTGACGGGGACCATCACGGGACACTGCTCGCTAAAAAAACACTTCCACACAATAGGCATAACGGACAGTCCTCTGTGCAGGGCTTGCATGGAGGCTGAGGAAACTGTTGCGCTTGGGGCACCCAGATCCGACACCAATGCTCTCAGCAGACCAGGAGACATTATCAACTTTTGGAGGGAGGTGGGCTGGTTGGAATAACTACCGACGGCCGCCATGGCCCATGCACAATGGTCCACCTGAAGGACTAAGTGCGGAAACCAGAACCCATAAAGTAGAAGAATTATAAGACGGTACACCTCTGCTTAACCTTTTGGAGAATACAGATGTGATGTATGTTACCGCTGTCACTATTTATTTCCATTTATACATGGATTAATCGGGACTGGACCAAGACTGAAACCGCCAACACGCACTTAGCAAGCGTGGTCACCAATGCTTCATTGTCTGTATTTAAAGATCGTTCTACCCTGCTGATACTATAAAGGTTAAGCCCATAGAATCCAGTATTGTGGTCGACCCCTAACAAACCGAGCACCGATATCAAAGGTTTACTGTCAAATACGGATAGATTGTGGCCAATCGAAATGGATCATTGCTAATTGGTTCACCGTCTAACCGCAGGCCGGACTTAAAGCTGAAGGCTGAAATACACATGTCTTGTTTATGCTCATTTACTGCTGCGTGCTCTCCTAGTAATTAAATACTCATTGTTTTTCAAAGCCGCGAGTCACTTGTTCTTATTGTTTTTGATTTTGTACTAGACCATAACTTCTGTTATGGAGATATTCCAACTTTTTGGTCGTTTTTTACGAAAACAAGACAAGTTTTAAATGTTATAACTGAATTCTAAATATTTCTACGATCCCTGTATCGTTGCTTGCACTCAAGCGCGATGTTTTGCGTAGGTTACATTGCGCAGTTGCGTAGATAAACAACGAATTTTCTCACCAGAAATAAAAGACGTTTCCCAGCAATTATTTTTACACAAATTACTTAGATTGATGTAGCGAGTGCGTAGATGACGGGTCTTTTTACACGAGCTAATCGTCCCTGTGCTAATAAAAAAACGTTTTTGCAAAATATAATCACCCGACCTCCAAAAAAAATTCTACAAAGTGAAAAATTGCTTTAATTTCGCAGTTGGTGTGTTTGGATTTGTATTTTAGTTTTTTACCACCAACTTCCGAAATTAAAGTAATTTTTCACTTTGTAGTGTCTTTTTTTGTAAAACTATTTTTTTTTTCATGTTTTGCAATGGTACCTACCCCACACCAATTCGTATACCACAGCGCTGTCAAACATGACAGTTGTTTGTTATGCTGTTGAGTTGTTTTAAGTCGCATCTTTGGTCTCATACATCTCAACCAACAAAACAAAAGTGCCAACGCGTTGACTTCCTTTTTCAAAAAAAATATCCAGTCGGCCTTTCTTTCTTGTACAAGGTTGACGTTGAGCGAGCACTGCGAGTGCGCTCACGAGCGTTCCGGATTGTTGACAGCTTTCAGCTGTCATAATCGTGATATCTAAATCGGAACGCAAAAAAATCATATGAGCGCTGTGAGCGATTACGGCGTAATTTGGAATGTACCCTTACATTGTAAAAAAAACAGTGACTGGATACTTCCAGTCACTGTCATCTTGATGATGTTATATTACTATATAGCATCATCAAGATACATAAAGTGGATTAAATACGTAGGTATTATTGAAGAAAACTGAAAAACTACCCAAACAAAGAATTTTCAAAATCGGGCCATAATTGACGAAAATATCGATGAAGATAGGTAAACCATACAGCTATTGCCCACTTAAAAATTTCGAATACTTACATTAAAATTTAAAATATATATCTATATATATAAAAGAAAGTCGTGTTAGTTACACTATTTATAACTCAAGAACGGCTGAACCGATTTGGCTGAAAATTGGTAGGGAGGTAACTAAGAACTGGGAGAAGGACATAGAATATACTTTTTATGCCGTTCCCGTCGTTCCCGTGTGACGTGGCATAAAACGTGGTATAACAAAACGCAACTGACATGGAATAACAAAACAACTCAGTCAAAATATAAGTCAGCGGTTGATTTGTTAAAAATGGTATAACAAAACGCAACTGACAGCTGAGTATATTTAAAAAAAAAGTCTTACCGGTTGATACATTCGTTTAAAGCAAGGAATATAAATACTCTCTGCCGGTTTAAAGTTTCTAATAAAAAGCCACAAAGCAAACTTCAACTTCAAAATTTCTAAAATTGTAGTGCTGTGCCGTTTATCATCAATAAAAATACCATGCCGCGACCAAGACGGTCAAATCTTTCTCGACAAAGCCGTAATGCAAGAGTAAATCGAAACATTGCGAATGAAAGCACTGAAGAAGAGCAAGAAATTGCACGTGAAGAGCGCCAATTATACGTGGCATGTTCACGGGTCGGAAGTCCTTCCGCGTTATTTGTTTTCGCGCCTGATAAGAAAACAAAAAATGTAGTTTATCACAAGGTGCTACAATAAATGGCAAATAAAAAATCAAACTCAAACTCAAACTCAAACTCAAAGCATTTATTTCAAATAAACCAATTACAGGCACTTTTGAATTGTCAAGGGGTCGGTCAGTCAGAAAGATGAAGCTAGTTACCCATTCCAAAGCGTAGTAGGTACCTATGGAGAAGAACGGGCAAGAAACTCCATGGACACTCTTTTAAATCAAAAAATGGTTACAAAATATTGATTACATCGTTCATGTTGAAATTATGCATGTGAGAACGATGCAGAACGTTAAAAGCGTCCGTAATAAAAAGACAAAAGCAATTCAAATATTAAATTAAATTAAAATAAGCCGTGGCAGCTAAGAAATGACCAGTCCCTACTGACGGCGCCCGTTCACGAACATGACGCCTGGATCAGCACCATTCTGCTCAACCATTTTGAAGGGAACTTAATGATCCAACACACACGCTACCACCAGCGAGACATTAGAGTGAGCATGCCAAACTCTCAGCCGCCAGGGCACATTCAAGTCAATGAAAGAAAAACCTATTAAATGGTAGCTTTATCATTGAATAATTATATTTTTTTTATTTACAATTATCCTAATTTAAAAAGTAAAAAATGTGATCATGTGATATTGCCTTTAAGGCCGAACAATGTTCGCCGGGTCAACTAGTATATATATATATATGACGGAGAAGGTACGTCTCTCTCGTTATCGTCAGCCATATTTTAACTACTGTGGGTGTACTATGGGTAGTGTTGGTTATTGCGCAATAGAAAAACCGTTTGCAGTTCAAATCAAATTACAATTTACGATCACATTAATCACACTAGCGAATCACACACTGTAGGTACACGACACAACTATACGGAACGCGCGACAGTTTCTAAACGTATTCACTGCTTAACCGCCAACAACAGTAGTTGTTAATTGGGGTTTCTAGATCAGATCTTACCGAACTGATCTAGAAGCCCCCAATTAACTGTTCTGTTCATCTATTCATACAATATATTAATATTTTTTTAACAACTATTTAAAGTCCAATTATCAACTGTATCACTATTTTTTATCTATTCAACCTAAAATATCACTTTTCATCAGATTAGAATTAAAATGTAATATTTCAACTTGATTCAAATAAAAGAAATTTCATCTTCCGGTATAATCTGGTAGCATATAATGTCTTCTGAATCAGGTATAACTAAATCACGCATTATGTTCCTCACTGTTGATGTGCCGGTGTCCCGACACTTTGGTGAACCTGCTTTCAATTTTTCAGGACAAATCTGCACATCGTTAACTCGGGAGAATGTTAGCTCTCTATTATCACTTTTAAAGAAAAGTTCTTCAATATTTTCCGAATTTAATGCATCATGCATGTTTTGATAGAATAAATCTTCTTGCGTTGTATCTCTGATCTGAGGTTTTGATGAATCTGGGCTCGATTTTTTATGAGCGAGCTGCATATCACGGACAAATATAGCCTCACCATTAGCATTCTGAATAATAATTTTACAAATGCTTTCAGAACTATATTTCACTGAATCTTGCATTGTAGCTAATAGAATGTATTTAATTTATTTTTAAATTGTTTAATTCAGTTTATGATTCAACCTTTATCTACAATTGTAGGAATCGAATGTTGCATAAAAATGACTGTAAGTAATTTATAGTTACTTGTTTAGTAGCTTATTCAGCAGACAATCAATCTATCCTCCTCCACCTTAGAATAATTTTATATTTTTGTTTCTTTAAAAAATAAACTTTTTGATTTGTCAACATAATCTGTTCCTTTTACAGCATTCAAATAAAAGCAATCAGGAAAAAAATTAGCATGTTGCATCCAAGGATCATCGTAATACTCCCAATCTTCGATACCACCCCCACACGAAAAACACATAACTTTATCGTTTAAACCACTTCCACAGTAAAAAAACCCTGCATCAGCCATTTCCATCACCAATCTTCGTTTTGAATCTACTGTAGCCCAATAATGTCTAAATGAACATAATCGCATTTTATATTTATTAAATAATTCATAACGCGGGCTGGAATAATTTTGAATCATTTTATGAGTCTTGATAAGGGTATGTATGAAAGCATAATGAAGTCTTGTACCTGGTGTTGTCATTTTATCAAGATATGCTGCTATCTTTAGAATATTATACTTAGCACAGTTCGTTGTGGTATTCTGTATCTAATATATTTCTTATGAAATAAAACAAGAAAACATTTACTCAAAAACCTTTATTCTCACTATATTGTTATGATATACAGCTATGCAGCTTAATTTCGAACTTATATATTTTCAAGGCAGCCCTTATCTTCTAAATTACTGTTAAAATACTTTCACTATCAATCCACTTTTTTAAACAAGTAACATTTTTTAAAGCACATACATTCGAATGATACACACAGCTAAATATATTATTAGACATTCCATAATCATGAAATAATTTCTGTAAACTAGGACAGTTCTTATCTTCTAAATTATATATTTTATCATGTTTTACAATGTTTCGTAGCCACGACACTTTTTCACATCCTTTAACATAAATGTTTTTATCTTTCAGATAAGGTACAATATATTGCTGTAACTTTAAGTATGGTATAAAACCCTCTCTCCAGAAAAGTTTTCTGTTTCTCTGTATCCAATATACTTGCAATCTTTCTTTTGTTGTGAGATTGTAAAATGGGTATGGTGGTTTGATTAATAATACCATAATTTGATTTCCGCATGCTACTGCTATTTCTTTCACGATGAACTCGTTACTTTCCGTCTTAAACCCTTGCACATCGACTATAGCGTTCATAATAATTTCTTTACAATACCACTTAACGGTTTATATTCGAATAGACGGTCGTTGATGATTAGACAATAGGCAGATGTATTTTCTGGTATATCTTCAGAACTTTCTATTTCCAGTCTTACATCTACAGCCCCAGTTTTCAAGGCTTCGTTCTGTCTTGAGCAATCAATTACAAATAAAGGAGCCTTTTCTTTAAATTCGTCCAAACCAAGCATTGGTTCAGACCGGGTGTTATAATAAGACTGACGAAATTTGGTGAACATTTCATATAATATATAATACTTATCTTCAGAAAACTTCGCATTCACCGATTCGTATGGATAATATTGAGAATTTAAAAAAAGAGTAACATTAGTTAATTTACAATGGTCAAATATTGAGCAGTCTTTACTTTTCATATTTTTTCTATTTGTCTGCAAACCAAAGATCACATACCTTGGTTTTTCGAGTTGTGAAGCAGTTTTAACAACCCAGGAATGTTTTGTAGTTCTAGGTAATAAAGGATATTCGTACAAGTCCCAATTTCTGAAAGCTATTTGAATAGGACGATCTTTTTCTAAATATTTAAGTAAAGTTAGTCTTTCCCGATCTGAAACTTTTATATGAGGCATACGCCATTGCAGTCTCTCTATACTTACTTCAATGGAATCATTATTATCAAGTATAACACTATTAAGATTCGAACCGCTTCTTTTAATTATAAGTTCATGTTTACAGTTAATGATAATTTTATTATAATCTTCCGCAAATCCTAAAACTTTATTCAAAGGTATAAGGGCACTAAAAATACCATCATTATCTTTCACCCCATTCAAATTCCAACCCCAAATAGCAGCAGCCTTACTTTCCCCCTGGCTCATTGACACATATGATTTTAGAGTTGTAGAAATACCTGCATTTTTTATTCGGTCCATCTCTACACCGTTAATTTCATATCGAATGTCTTGAAATAGAAATGATATATGATTATTGGTAAAATTAACAACCTTTCGTGTTAGTTTTCCTGCTCCATCTTTCGAAATTGTAGTGGCTCGACCTTCAACGTAAATGTAGCTAGCTGAAGGTAATACGTACAAATCTTGCTGATTTATGGGTATACGTATTTCATCATTTTCATTAAAACTGTTGCTATATGGATTATATGTATGAATTTTATAACTCACTACAGAGTTGTCGAATTGTGGTAAATCATTCACTTGAAGAATACTCATAATTTAAATCCTAAAGCTCGAAGGAATAATTTATTATCTTTACTTATTTTTTTTATAGTTCGTATAATATGTCTTCGTCTTTTGAAGGTATGAGAACGAGTAAAACTATTAACTTTGGCAGTTGATTTTATATTGTAAACTATCATTTTTTTATTTTCTCAATATAATTGACATTCACCTCTTGTGACAGATAAAGTCAAAGTGTTCTCGTATGTAGACGGTACGTATCATTTAAACCTTTTTAAGTGATGATTTGATAAAACTTTGCTTTTTCCAAAACTCTTTAAGAAATCTAATGCATAAATGTCCGCAATTGAATAAGTTATTATTTTGCAAATTATTGTAATTATAATTAATATTGTTAGAATCTACATAGCGAACAAATTCTATTGGAGGTTTCAAGTTGCCGTAACTATCAAAGTACTCAACATATTCATTTAAAATTACATAGGCTACCCAATGTGTACCAGAATTTTTAGAATTATCTAAATTTATGATTCCGCACTCTTTAGAAAAGGAAGACTTCGGCAAGGTATCTCTCATGAACACTCCGCGAAAATATGGAACGTTTTTCGTAAAATGTATGATATCTATATTAGTAAGTGCACGATTAGGTAGCCTATGATTTAGTTTTTTTTCTTTAAATTTGTATATATTCCAAGTCCATCCTTGTAACGGTTTAGCCGCAGTCCGTTTCCAATACATACACCTTCCACATTCTTACTATGTCTTTTCATTTCTTCTAAATGCTTCTTTGCAACTCTATATTCATTTATGGTTTTGACGATTCCAGCAATACCGCTTGCAATACTGCCGGCAGCGGACAAACCAGCAAATATTGGTATTAAAGGTAGAACCCCTCCAGACTTAGGAATTGGTATTATACGTGGAATCCTGGCAGATGAATCATGATTCAATTCTCTAGCAGCAGCGTAGGCCAATTCTATTAGTTTTTTCCTACACTTCGGTTTAACTTTTTTAATGTATTTTTTAGTATTGGTTACTAAATTTTTAAAGCTTTTTTTGAGTCCAGCTCCAGAACTTACTTTCGTTAACATTATATTATTAACTAAATTGGCAGCAAGTTTTTCTCCTGAGCTTGCATCGGAAGACAAAGCACGTTTTTTTGCCATTTTTAATAAAATGATATCTGCTTTGTGCCGATCTTTCAAACTTTTCGAATTATTATATGCAATATCGTGATGTTTACAATATTCATCTAACTTGTTTACACCTTTATCACCTCGAGTTAATCTTTCACTTAATTTAGTTCCTGGACCACAGTAATTATATCCTGGCAAATGGATCTCAAATGGTAAATTATTAATTAAATTATTTATAAGTCCTTCTCCTTTCATGTATACAAACAGAATGAGATCAGTATCATAGACCGTGATGTTATATTGACAAACACCTCATGAAACATTGCTATCGTCAATCCAACTATTTTCGCAGGATGATAACCCCAACCATTTCACGAAAACTTTTCTACCTTTTCGTTTTAAAACTTTTTCCACAAGGTAAATATCAGGATGTTTGGTTTTTTGTAATTCTTGATTGTAAAAAGCTCCTAAAATAGGTTGTTGTTTAACATCTTCTAATAAATATGTAACAGGATTTGTGTTTTGAACTTTACTGATCTTGAATATCTCTGTTGACCAATTAGGAGTGTAACCTTTTTCAAAACAACCTTTATGTTTACTTATTCGAACAAAATCGCCTATCTTAAACTTAGGACATTTTGTTTTCGTTCGATTTTGATTGAAATATCTCTGTAGTACTTTAGTTTTATTGCTATGATTTACTTGAGCAGGTGGTAAACCAATTGTTCTATGTATTGTATTATTATAACTAGTAATGGTTTTTGCAAGTGTCCCGTCAGTCCATTTATAATCCCCCTTGAAACTAAATTCCTTGAAAAGCTTACTCTTTATCGTCCTTATTAATCGTTCTACAATTGAAGCCTTTTTAGTCGAATAAGTGCAGTAGTGGTTGATAGAATTGTTTATTAATATTTTTTCAAAACTTTTATTGTAAAATTCTTTTCCAAGATCGGTTTGCAAGTTTCTAGGGATGCGTTTCTCTCTACTCAATAATGTAATAAAAGCTTCAGATACAGCTTCTTTGTTTTTTTGTTTAAGTGGAATAGCCCAAGCGTACTTAGAGAATCCATCAATGATAATTAATATGAATTTGTTGTTGTTGTTGAATTTGGAGAAACTTTGCATATCCATTAAATCAGCTTGCCAAAGATCATCAATATCTTTTAATATTACATGCCTTCGAGGAAAATGTATTCTTGCACTTCTATGAATTTCATTTATAATGTCTCTTTTCACTTTGCTCATTCTCTCAACTGTCACTTCTGAATTACAAAATTATACTGATATTCAGTTTATATAATGAGTCTTTTTATTCTTTTATAACACCCGCTTCTTTCAACTCTTCAATAATTGATAAAATTTCATTGTCAAGATTAGTATTACCTGCAGTTTTAGATGCGATCAAAAGTTTAAGCCTGTCCACTAATTCATTAGGATCATCCCAATAAACAAGCTCGGTATTTTTTTTATATTTTTTAAGATACGGCAGACCAGCACCTCGTTTTTGTTTAGATTTAACTTCTGTAGGTTCTTGTAAGCGTTTACTAGACTCGGGAAATAACGGTTTGATCACTTGTGAATATTTAAGACCCTTATCACCTTTAACTTGGCCTGCAGGGTCAAAGTCTCTTTTATGAGCATTAGTTGTGATGAGTATTTCTTTGTAAACTAGTTTATCTTTTAAATCGACCAAACTTAAATCAGGCTTCTTGCGAAGCAATAATTCTTTAAGGCCAGGTGTTATTTTGTACTGTTTATTAGCTACCCGAATAAAATACACTTTATCAGAGTTCTCACGAGTGGTAGAGAAATTAACTATTGTATTTCCAATCATATGCATATCATTCTCACTACGTACACCAAATGGTATATTCATATCATCGTATATTTCAAAGATATCTTCTTTTTTCAGCGACACATTATTAACTTTTTCTGATTCAGATGTGTTACCTTCTTCGTCTTCTGAATAAAACTTTTCTGATTCCGGTGATTCATGTTTGTACATACCATGTGATTTTTCACGCAAAAACATTTTTGAACCTAAGATACCAGTGTTTTTAGGTTGGTCGTCACAAGTATCTTCATTTTTTATTATAGAAATTTGCTTGTTAGCTGCTATAGCATGAAGAGGGTCAGCAAGAGGTTTAAAAAAATACTTCAGATGAGTGTCAGTACTAAATTCATAATCTTTCATTTGTTTCACCTTTTTCCTTATGGCGTCCGCAGAGTTTATTAATTGATTGGTTATGTTATGGTCCATTATACGACTTGTACGCAGAAGTATTTATGCTCAAATGATTTTTTTTGTTTTCATTTATATTTTATATAACCATTAATCAAAATAAATAAAGTTGTCAAATGACTGTCTATATCTGCCTTTATTTATTTCGCAATCCTTATTAATTGTTAAAAAATCATAAGGATGGATCCAGGTTTTGGAACACATATCTCTGAACTTAGACCACTCCATATCAGAACTAACATGTTCATCATATATATGTTTCATGTTAACTTCATCTTGCTTGAAAATGATCAAAAAGTTAACATTGTCACGTAATAACTGCTTTGGTATTTTAGAATACGTTTGAGATAAATAAAAACAATCTATACTTCTGTGTCTGCCCATTGTGAAATAATTTCGTATGTTAATTTGCTTTTCACAAACCACATCATCAAATATGATAATAGAATTTGGTAATGCCTCATTAGGATGAATAACTTCGTCGTCAAAGTTAAATATAAACAGTTTTACATCGGGCACTCTTTCTAAGATCTGTTTTAGAAAACTATATTTTGGTTGAAAGCTAGTCTTGGAATACAAGTAAACATTTTTAAACTTTAAACCATTTTTGTGAACTAACAAGCTAATCATGACGTTAGTTTTTCCACAATTCGAAGGACCACATATTATACATCTTATATTATTCGGTAGAAGAACACTATGCTTTGCATGTAGCTTATTTTCCTTCACCTCAATATTTTTTACTTCTAACGAAACGGGTTGCTTAATCCACTTCATGTTTGTATCTGTCAGAAAGAAATATGTTCTAGTATTTATAATGCTTATCAGAAACGCTAAGTAATTATGATTCCCATAAGCATACACGTTCGTCCATTATGTTCACAACTAAATAAAATTATCGTACCAGAGGGCCTAGACAAAGTAACATTCGATTAACGATAACGCTAGTAAAAAAGCTAAAATGTATGGGGTTGACATAAGCTATCGAAATGTCACGTGATCATAGGTCAACGAATAAAAATTAGCAAGACAATGTAAACAACATTCGATTATGAAATGAATCGACAGCGTCGAAAGATTAGGTACTTCCACAGAGATGCATAGCCAAGGGACACTTTTTGACAAGCGTTATTGCTAGTTTTTGGAATCATTAGCAAAAGCGATAGCGATTGTAGAAATATAATCGCTCCGAAGCGAATGCCATTTGTCTAGCCCCTCTGTGTAGTTTGGCAAAGCTATACAGGTAATGTTTACAAAGGATTAATAATAAAACAGCGAATAGAGTCCAAGTAAATATGTATTAAATAACAATATAATAATTCAATGTAATTAATTAAATAAAGTAAGTTTAAATTGAAAAGTGGATTATACTGCGCTTACTAATATGTATTACTTAATTACTGTAATATTGTATTTATTTAAAATATTGTGGCACAATGCCCCCATGGTAATGTATCTACTTGATTTGGTAGTATCTGTCTCTTGTCATCACTATTATTGATAACTACTTTATCTACCTCTTGAGAAAACAATACGTGTTTTATTGATTTAATAGTATTCATTTTGCATTTAAATTTTTTGTCACTCATTAATGCTTTATTATAATTATATAAACGTAATCGCTTTGTTACATACTTGGTTACACCCTTAGCTTTCTTGATTTCTCCGTTTAAACTGTTTATGCAGTAAAGCTTAGCTCTAAGCCCAGTGAATTCAGTAATAATATCACCCCCAAGCTCATCTTTAAATAGGCCAGGAATTTGTGCGTTGACTCTAGGCATATGATAGCTATTGTTAACATCAAAATTACTAGTATCAAATTTCAGTATTTCTTCTTTCATATCTTGATATATATCTGGAGTCTTAATAAAATAAAGCAAACTGTCTGTATCTGTATAGCAAAGCCTTGCTTTATTTTTATATTTATTATTGATATAGTCATAGTGAAATTTGTACAAATGCTGTTTTGCATATTCAAGAACCGTAAAGCCAATATATATCGGCCTGTCAAGAATTATTTTGTCTGGACTTAAATGAACAGCAACAAAGTTTTCTGAAAAAATGGTAATATTTTTTAAGTTAGGTTTCGCAATTAATTTCGCAGCACCGAGGCTTTTGTTTGTTTTGTTGTCTGTATCATTCCATGTCATCACTAATTTAATGTTAACTTGTTTTCGTCTGTTTTCAATAGTTTTTCCAAATACAGCATTGTTAAATAGTTTAAATAAGTTTTTTTCAAACGGCGAAGATGAAGCTTGACGTAATTGAGTATTTAAGTCAATATATTTCTGTAAAAACTTTTCTTGCCTAAATGTTAGTATACGGTGAATCTTTTTTAGAACAAGCCCGTTTTTTATACATTCTTTTAAATGAACGTAATGTATGACATATTTACATTTATCATATAAGTTTGCAATCAATTTTGGGTTTTTGCTCCCCGGAGGAGTAAATTTTTCTGCTGCAAAAGGTAAATCACGATGAGCTTTATGTAAGTAGTCTGGATAAACCAAATCAACTTCTAAGATGTACCCGTAATCGGAGTCATCTGGTATGCTTGTTATATTAATTGTACATATTTCTTTAGGTGACAAAAATCGGAAACCAGATATTGGTATTTTCTTTGTCATCGCGTAACCATACAGATTATTGCAGTCAAGATATATCAAGTAAGTCGATGCTTTAGAAACATCAAAATTAGGTAAATATTTATTATTAGCTTTTGCATTACGAAGAGAGCACTGTGCTAATCCTCCACGTATACCTTTTTCTAAAAGCTCGTAAATCTCTATATCATTGATTAATTCTAACTGAACCTTTGTAAATAACAACATCGCATCCCAGCTCAAGCTGGGTGCGGAGATGTAATAAGCTGGATCAAGGTTATAATGTCGTAAACAAGTACCCCTAAATTTTTCAAATATATCACAGAGTAACAACACATCCGTTTTTAAATACAAATCTGTATAATCACCAAGAGATTTAATTCTAAAAACTTGCCATATTTTTTGTGCATGTCTATATTCATCATCGGTTATATGTTCACATTTTAAACTATTGTAAAAACATTCTTTGGGGGGAAGATGTTGTTGATCGTATTTAGAAAAAGAATCCATATAATCGTAAGGATAAATGCCTTTTTGATGCAATAATTTCACCAAATTTGTTTCATGGAATTCATTTGATAAATTAATAAAGTCATTATCACTTAAAGTTTTAGATAACACATCCAAACTAGTGTTAAGGAACTGGAAAGAATCAATAAATTTTATTTGAACAGGGTGTGATATATTATTGTTTTTAATAATTTTAGTAACAGACATGTACTTTTCTTTAGTTTTCGGTATTATTTTAAAATCACCTTCATATTTTGCTAACTCTTTGATAAATAGATGACAATCATAACCTGCCAAGTTATGGAAAAATACCGGCACGAATGGGCACACCCGGTACATTAAATTGCAATGGGAGTGTGCAGCACCTCGATATTGTGATGTTACATGATCATGGTCTCTCACCTTGTCATCGAATAATAACTGTTTACATATATGACATATAGTGGCATTATTAAAGTTATTTGCTTGATCTACCGTTAAGGGTAACATAGGTTGTTTATTTGATAATATATTACAAATTTCTTCTACATCCCTTAGCAAATTTCGAACAAATATTTCAACACAATCTAGTCCCCTATATGTAACATATTTATTTAAATGACGATCATGTGAGCAACAAATATAATAACCAAAACTAGAAGGTTCGTGAACTTTGTACATACGAGTACTCTGTGTTATAAATTCGTTATGGTTTAATAGAATACTTTCAAAGTCTGCATATATAACGAAGTTAACTTTTTGTTGCCTTTCATAATTTTTAAATTGTAGAATAGTATTTTTGTCTGGTAGAGTAGTTAATATTTTGTTACACATATGTGAGTTGTACTTTACTTCACTTGTGAAACATTGTAAACATAAATCACATAAATACATTTTACCTTTATGATGAGTGATTTGCCGTTTAACCAGTCGTAAAAGACTTTTGATTAAGCAATAGTGACTCTTGCCATTTTTCTCAAAATACAACAAGTTCACATGATTGCGCTTTTTTGAATTAGTCGCATATAAAGGACCAGTTACAATGTTTTTGTCTAGTCCATAAATATTAACACTAATGTCAGAATTTTTCTTTTCAAAATTTCTAATATCAGTGTATGATGGTGGAAACGTCATATTATCTATATTCAGCACTGTGGAGTAATGCGGGTAGGAATTCGTTCTGCAAACATTACTCTTTTGTGGAAATAATGCTGCCACAATACTCCACAGGAAACAGTGATCATCGTTGTTCTGTATATTAATACAACTTTTTGAATGTTTCACTACACTCGGTAACTCTAAATACGAGCCACCTCTCAATGGATTGTATTTGTTAATATTAATCTCTAGATGACTCATGAAGAGACAAGTCCAACCAGATTCACAATGTTTAAATTCAGATAGTTTTCTTTGAAATGTATGTATAACATTTAAATATAATTCATTAATATCAGTACTGTGATGTATTGATACATACTTTGTATTAAATGATTTCAGCTCTTGCTCTCCTGACTTTGGTAGAATAAAGTAAGCGAAAAGTTCGAAGTTCACTTTAATACAAATATGTTTTACAGTACAAACACTAATTAGTTTTATGATATGTTCTTGATTATCCATAAGGAACGCCTCTGGTGTGAGGTACTCTTCTGATGGATTAAGTCGGTATGTAATTATTCTATTTTTAAACGCCGTAGCAATTATATCTACATTCTCAAATTCAGATTTTAATAGGCAATTCGATTTATGAAAATTCGTTCTCAAGTGATATTGAAATTCGTTTTTAGGTATTTCAATTTGACAGTACATACAATTCAATAAATTATTAGATCTTGCGATGGAGGGGTGTGTAACTGTAAACAAAGACACAACATAAACATTAATTATATGTATTTATTCTAAATAAAACTTATATTTAACAATACAAAATTATAATCAAATGCAAGTCAATAAATTACCTAGGTAATGAATACGTTAATATTCGATCAATAGCTAGGTAACTACAAGTATAATTAATAAGTAATAGGTAATTAGTAAGTAAGATACACAAAAATAAAGGAATATCGTTAATGCACTATCCTGAATGCAGGCGTCCTTCCTGGTTAAGAAAGTTTTACTTTTCTATCATTCTGAATAATCAGAACGTCAGAGGTAACCAAACCTTAACGAAAGCCTTAATTCAGGATAATGTAATAGTAGCATAAGAAACAAAAATAACACACAATAACACAACACACCATAATTAAACAAGTATATTTTTACCAGTAATTATTTCTAAATGGTCAGTAATAATTACTGATAAAGGTAGGAGGGCAATTGCGGAACTCTTTCCGGGTTGCAGTAATAAAGTTAGTTAGGTGTTGCCACGCGTCTGTGTTTTGGTCGGTACGATTTTTGACGCAGACAATTGCGTGACGCCATCTATTCAGCGGTTGCACCTTCTTTATTTCGTCACAACTATAAACTTTCAACTCTACATAGTGTGTCCCCTGTTTACAATCGAACGTTTGACGCGAATGCCCATTGGCGAGTCTTCTACTAATGGAGGATTGTAGCTGTGGAATAGGTTTACCGGGGGCTGAAGGCTGTCCCACAGCGTCGTCGTCACTGTCGCTCCCGAATATATCATGAACCGTTGCTCTCTTCGGAGCGATTGGCTTGATAATTGGCTTCTTCTTACCCCATGATGAAGACTGCGGACACATAGGGGCAGGGCTCGCTCGTGATGTACTCGGTGCCGGCAGTGAGCACGACGGGGAGTCCGCTCGTTTCCTTTTTTTTGACCTCTTCTCAGGTTCACGCAGCTGAACTTCGTCGTCGGATGGGAACAACGCTTCAGCATTTACTTGATGGGACCTGAAAAAAAAAAAAAAAGTTAAAGTTTCAATCAATAAAGGGAGGCTTGCAATCATTATGTTTACTTATTCTATTCTGTAACTTATTGTGATGAAAGAACTACAATGTGAAAACTAACAACAATAGAAAACAAGGAAACTAAATTATATTAGGTAGGTAATCATAATGATTGTAACGAAAAACCAAACGAGTGTTACTATAATGAGCCTCATTTTTAAATTAGAGTTAGTAAATAGAATATCGTAACCGTTTAACCGTTTCGTTTTCACTGAATTAATTAGATATAATAACCAATCAGCTTGACATAAACCACTCCGATACAACATCACTAAGATGCGACTTTACACATCCGAATGAATAGAACATCGTCTTATTAATATACTACATTATAACAAAGAAAAAAATATGTATTAATAATTATGACTTACATTTTTTTAACGGTGTAGTCCTCGATGTTGATATTGGCCGGCAGAGATATGTAATGACGCTCCAGATGTCCACGTCCCGATTTAAATACCATCAAATCTACGTCATTTTTTACCCATAAAAGGAAAGTAAGACTTACTAAAAATCCTGAGTCAAATTTGTCCGTATTTGGAAAATGCTTACCTAGCGCTAACATAATTAAGTAGTTCAATTCTCAACCTTAAACATACGTAATAAAGATTTGCCGCAGCAAGAAAACGCACATACTAGTCTTATACCCTGACTTTACTTGTGCATTAATATCATGATAAATGTATGAGAAAATTGTCAACGAACAAACATACATTTGGATCTCTGATATTAGTATTGAATTATTGTAAACAATGCAGCGGCGGCGCCGGGCAGTCGGGAGAGTCTTGTTACATCTAACCATTTATGCAAAGTTTGGGAATGATATAAAAAAATATTTGATTTTCAACCTTAAAAACATGTTTAAAAAAAATATATAAGTTGTGAAATAAAGATAAAAAAATCAAATCAAATCGAATTCTCAGTCAGGTAGCAGGGTGAATATAAGTAACTGTTATGTCGGTAAGAAAATATTTTTATTATTGTTCAGAAATTGTTAAATGATTTATTTTACGTTACTTTTATGAATCTCATAGAAGGTAGGTCTTAATATTAATAATAGAATATTATTTTATACATTTTGTGAGATTAAATACTAAAGGCATGAATGATATTATGGAGGACTGCATACCAGAAAATCAATGCATCATGCTATAATTATTATGAGATAATAGAGTACCTATGTAATTACTTAATTTATTTTTATTTATTTTTACTTTTACAGGATAATCAAGATCTATTCATTTTCCCTGCTATGGAACCTCGGCTAGTGCAAAACGAGGTTGGTGAAGAATCGTCGAGGCGTTTGAATCTGAAGAGAAGGTCCAATGATGGAACGCATTACAGTTTTGTGAAGCGGCCTTTAAAAGGATTAAAGATAATTCGCATCGAAATCTACGATGCAAAAGATTTTGTCGATTGCGAGGAAAGTTCATGCAAATGCAAAGCCGATTTGTGCGTACAACATGTTGTTAAACATACCATGATGGACGGTATATACCAATCAACCAAGGACCTCATAGTTAGGATCCAGGAGAATTTGGAAAGTGTTTTTTAATGAATAGATAGTTCGTGAATATTTACTTACATAATACATATAGGTACTATATGATTATAATAATATAAGACGCCTTACTATGTACGTGTAAATAGTATGTACCTACTTCATAGTCATAGATAGAGTATTTACTACTTATACTAATTTGTGTAACATTACATTAAAAGCTAATTAAAAAAAAGCATTTTTATTTAGTGGATACTAGCTATTGATTATTATTATTATGTAATATACCTATACTGCGTCGGGACATAGCGGGTTCGATTCCCAATCAGGGCAAACCTATCTAAACTTGTACCATCTTATATAGATATTGAAGAAAAAAATTGCTTAATACTCAAACATTCTAATCAGTAGGTACATGATTTAATTACAAAGTTGAATGCATGTATACATATTCTGCTGGTAATGAAAGAATGCAGCCATCTTCCATATTAACAACACAAGATCATGTTCACAGTTTCACGTATAACACAAAGCCAAGCGCCACACACGATATTAACATTACTACGTATTAGTGTCTGGTCTATAGTATAAAACATACCGATCACTGCATGATTCATTCATTCAATTCACATTCAGCATCGTAACCGTAGCAACACATTGTTACCTTTGTTTGTACTTAAATAGATGTTAAAAATTATAAATATATTGTATGAATAGATGAACAGAACAGTTAATTGGGGGCTTCTAGATCAGTTCGGTAAGATCTGATCTAGAAACCCCAATTAACAACTACTAACAACAAACTCTGCTTTACTCTGGTCAAGCGTTAGCGTTATAGACTCTGTTTAGCAAATGATTTAACGTACCTCCGACACATAATTATCATAGTTACAAACTTTTTAATACTATTTTCTAATATGGTAATAAGTTCGCCTATCGAGTATCAACAGTTTTAGTTAAACTTACAAAATATAGGAAATAATTATATCACAATTAAAAACGTCTAAAAAGTATAGTTATTGCCCCATGCTTACAATTATTGCCAAAAACAAAACGTGAAAGTTCTAGCTAACAATGCCTACTAATATTATATATATAAATGTGAAAGTTTCTGAGGATGGATGATGGATGTTTGTTGCTCTTTCACGCGAAAACTACTGAACGGATTTGTATGGTATTTAGAACACAGATAGTTTATAACCCGGATTAACACGTAGGATACTTTATATCCCGTTAGCACGTTCCCGTGGGATAATTTGCTACATCCACGCGGGCGAAGCCGCGGGCAAAAGCTAGTAGTTCTATAATAAAATTGTATCAAAATAAATTGCGTCTTGCTTTAGTAATTACATCATGATTTTAATTGTTTTGCTGATGATGAGTCACAATCTTCAGAGTTCAGAGTCTCTTCTTTTTCTATATTAAAACAGTTCTGGCATAAAAATAAATTAATGTCAGAATTATCGGGTATAATCAATCGCAATTCATTGCTTTTTGTAAATTTTCTTTACTATATTGAATCTTTGGTGTCTTCGGTATACTGAAAAGGTAGCAATAAGAATTTAGAAAACCATCTTAGCATAAGGGTTGCAAAATAATTTAAATTAACAAAGTATTGTCCAAGGGTTACTGCCTCGTTGGTCTTGTGGTCGCAAGCGCTACTGCTGAGCAAGGGGTCCTGGGTTCGATTCCCGGGTCGGGCAAAGTGTTATTGGGTTTTTCCATCTGGAATTTCTCGGTAGCAGCCCGGGGTTTGGATTTGTGCCCGGTTGATGGCAATAGGCTCGCCCCCTATTACATGGGACTTAAACATAACTGGCGAAATGTGGGTGTGCCATAGGTACACCTCTGCCTAACCCTTCGGGGAATACAGGCGTGATGTTATGGTTATGTGTATGTTATGTGTATGTGTCCAAGGGTTTTCAATGCTAATTATTCATAACAGTTATTTTCCGGGCAATAACTATAGATATTACCACATAGCAAAAACTAAAATCACGATGGGCAATAACTGATAATATTCAAATTCTGGTTCAGTAATTACCCACGTCTTAAATGACCGTTACGAGTTTAAAACTAACACAGCTTTAAATTTAAAAAAAAGAAAACACTTTAGTTTTTACCGTCAATATGGTACAATACTAATTATTTAGTAGACAACATTCAAAAATAACTCTTAGGTAAGTCACTCCTTAAGGAAATAATTAAAAAACTTACCTTTTTGAGTAGTAGGTGCACTCGTCTTGATAAAATCCACCATTACTGTTTTTTTTTTAAGTGTTGCTATTTGTGAATATTGTTATCTTTCGTCAATTAATAAAAGCGTCATCTAGCGAACTCTTATCGAACTATCTAACAAATAGCTTACACAAAATAATGCTTTTCCTTAGAGTGGACAATCACTGCTCGTGGACAATCACTCTCTGGTTTACCTACATTAATATAAAAAATACATAGAGACGAACTTAATATAACCTCCTCATTTTATGAAGTCAGTTGAAACGTACGTAGCACTTACGCTTACTCAATTTTAACTAAGGATGCTTTGTGTTTACTGTCATGCAAATTTTAGGCCGATGCCAATGAAAATAGTACCGTAAATTGGGGTGTATAAATTACTTCTGGCATGAAAAATGTTTTTTTTTAAATCGTCTTTCTAATGACAATTTAAAATTCTCTATAATAAAAAATAATATGGCAATATTTGGTTTTAATACAGAAAATGTTGAATGTTGTCATTATAGAAAAGTACTTTAAAAAAAAAAACACCCCAGTATTTGTAATACACCCCAATTTTCCGATACTTACTGCAACGGGTTGAAATCAGGCCGATATTTGTTACCAACTATTCGCAAAACAAGTACTGTTCCCAGAACTATTCATTTTATTATAGGTCGGAAATTGTATTGTAAGATAGTACCTACACCCGTTCATAGAAAATGTGGTTTTGATGGCTTCCACCGATTCGCAGAAAAATAACAATGGTTTCTCGTTTGATTTGTAACTCTTTGTGTGGGGAAAAAATAGAAGATTAACCAGTTACTATTTGTAATCTTATGAAAATTGCAGTAGAGGATCTGTGTGAAATAATAATCTGAAGAAGTAACTAACGTAGTTATTTTTGTTGCCAAAATGCGTTGATGTTTTTGTTTGAAAGATATGGTTACTTGTGATGAGTTGCTAAACTTACTAAGTCAAGATAATTATTATCTTGACTTGGTAAGTTCAGCAACTGATCTGATAGCTCTAGGTATCTATAGGCAGCCGGTGGTAACCACTTCCCATCAAATTGTCAGCTTGTTTCGTAAAAATAACCTTGAAACTACGCTCGTTTTTCATCATTCATCATCCATTTATTAATAAAAGTCTTGTAATTATTGCATTTTCCCTTCATTGATGAGAAAATTACGTATAGGTCGAGTTCGAGTGCACGAGTCGATCGATGGCTAAGCAACGCTTGCCGCGATCGAATCGTTCATGGATGACCATCGTTGGTGGGTCCATTACACATCGAGACCCCTCCAAGCCTCAAAAAGCACGGTAAGCCGTTGGACCCAGCTGTCATTCGTAAATCTTTGACAGTCGTTACGGGTAATTTTAAGCTCAAAAAATGTGACAACCAGTCTTACCAAGGGGTATCGTGTTACCCAGTAGCTGGGTTGTGGAGAACAGATAGGCAGTCGCTCCATGTAACATACTGGTATTTACCGGCATCCGGTTAGACTAGAAGCTGACCCCAACATAATTGGGCAAAGGCTAGGCAGATATATTATTATAGATATGAAGTGTATTTTTCTGCTAAACTTACCAACAACTGCGATACCACAGTCTCAAATACCCCTAGAATTATTTATCAGTCTTCAAGCGATTCGCCTAACAACTGTTCTAAGAACTACAGGCAACGAACCGTACGACACAGTCAGACCGTAAAACAGGCTGAACGAAAATAGGCTTATTTAGCAGCTTTATGAAACCCATGTTGTCTTTATGGCGAACGCGACGTGGATGTAGTAAAAAACTTCTAAATGTAACAGTTAGGTTCTTTTAGGTGGGTTTTCGCGTAATACAATGGCGCAAGGACAAATTAATGCTAAAGTTTTTTTTATGAGTGTTCATGAATAAGTGCCTATTTTTGGCACCGGTTTGAAGTTATGAGTGTCGGTGGAATTACTGAATTACTGGCACATAATACTTTCATTTTTATTATATGATAATAATAATGCTGGTGAAACTCTAAGTCTGAATTCACCAACCAGTCTTGAGCAGGCGTGATAATCAGTGCTCGTGCTTTCTCTGTATGAGAAGAAGCGTTTACCTTGAAGTGGGACCATAACAGGCTGGTATTATAATTACATATTTAAAAAAATATGCTGGTTAAACTACAAATACATAATACTCTTTAATTGATACACAAGGCTATCAACTTATTTACAAACTCTTTGGTGTTGCTGATATCCACTGCTGTCCATATAGACGGCGGTTACAACAAACATAACGTAGCGTAACCTTGAATGACCTCCAGCTAAATGGACCGACGACCTTAAAATAGGCGGCTGGGATAGACTGAAAGTGGATAGAGGAGCGTCGGCTGTTGTGGTGCAACTTGGGAGAGACCTATGTTCAGCAATGAACTGAAATAGGCTTAGTTGATTGTTATGATGATGTAATAACTTATTTATAAAGAAAGAAAGAAAAATGCGTTTACTGTCATTGGAGCAACAAAAATACACCTTAAAACTAAAAAAACAGAAAAAATCGAAGATTATAATGCCAAAGGGGCCTCAGCTCAGCATAATGTCAGATGACAACACAAGGTGAACCACCGGAACGCTGATTTTCAGCTGCAACCCACGAGTGCCATACGCTGGAATAAAATAATAATAAAAGCGAAGTGTGTGTCCGTTCTAATAAATTAAAAGTGCTGTGTGTGTGTGTGTTATAGTTAGTTATAATTTTCTTGTCACAGTTTTACCGAGGTATTCCAGTCAGAGCACTGATTTCAACAGCACTTGACCAAACCACACCAGAGGCCCTAGACAAATGGCATTCGCTTCGGAGCGATTCTATTTCTACAATCGCTATCGCTTTCGCTAATGATTCCAAAAACTAGCGATAACGTTCGTCATAAAGTGTCTCTTGGCTATGCATCTCTGTGGAAGTACCTAATCTTTCGACGCTGTCGATTTATTTCATAATCGAATGTTGTTAACATTGTACAGCTAATTTTTATTCGTTGAGCTATGATCACGTGACATTTCGATAGCTTATGTCAACCCCATACATTTTAACTTTTCTACTAGCGTCATCGCTAATCGAATGTTACTTTGTCTAGGCCCTCTGAGCACTTACGCTAACCGCATTGAAACGAAATTTTGATAAATGTGTTTCAATGGAATAGTTTATTAACGTTATTTTCATTCCCTGAACGGCACCTGCATACAGTTTGTAGTGATGAGACGTATGCATACTTTGTTCAGCACATTACCATCTATAAAATATCGATACAGCAAGTGCGTGTCACACCACGCACAGTAACGGGCTCCGCTGTCGTACGTAATGAATGCAGTGAAATGTTTAAGTATGCAATTTGTTTAACGTTGGATTCAAATCACTTAAATGTTGCCCGAGGAAAAGACAACTGTCAATTGGCGTTATCGTAGCTATTTCCCGAAATAAGATATTAATACAAGGAGTCATGTCGTTTTATTTTATTTTCGCGAAAATGACTCGTTATTTTGTTCTTAAATACTCCGAAATTGGAGTCCACCATTTTCCGTAACACCGTAAGATTTGTAGATTGCGGCTTAAAGCTATACTTTAAGTTTTTTTTTTAATTTAATGATTTCGAGGTTACGTCAGAAATTATTTAACGTTGTTACGAGAAATTAAGCAATATTTAAGGATTTAAATTCTGACATCTTCCATGTTATTTACGTATTTGACATGGAAAATGTCAAACACGGTTACAGTCGTTATCACCTACGACCTACAACTCGTAAGTCGTGGCCGTTACCACTGGGCCACCGCAGCTCAGGCACGTTCAAATGCTTAACGGGACATTTAACAAGTAAAATTATAGGTGGAGTTGGCTCGTAATTTTACAATAAATATTAAATTATTTAGTACGTCTAAACTGTGACCGAAGCTTTCTCGTTATGACTGCTAGAAAAATTAAAATAAAACACTGTTTTTTTTAAATTATTATTCAGTATCAGAGGTATACATACATTATATAAAACTTAAATCGATGAGCAATTGAATCAGTGACTTTTGATAGACACAGACTTCATCATCTGCCTAGCCTCTTCTCAACTACGATAGGGTTGGTTCCCAGTCTAACCGAATATAGCTGGATACCAATATTTTAAATACATGGAGCGACCCGCTTATCTGACCACAACCCAATTACTGGGTAACGGGTGTAGAAGTTGAACTAAGAAGTTATTTTACAACTCACTCGTGGCTTCAACCCCGAAAATGGGTTGAAGCGAAGTCACATACAACAGGTAGTTCTGCAGGGTGGCGCAAAAGTAATGTCATAATTTGAATTGGCTGCCAAATTGGATTCTGTTTTCATTAAAAGTTTATTTTAAAGTGTAAAATTGATAACATTAATTGGAAAAAAATTATACCTATCGCTCAAATGCCCACCTCCTGAATTGATGCACAATTGTGCTCGTTTTACGGCATTTTTTATTGTTGCTCGCAAAACATTTGGCTCCAACTTGGCTGGCGATTTCTTATTCAATGTTAGCTTTCAAGACTTGCAAGGTTCGTGGTTTGTTGTGGTAAACGCGAGATTTCAAAAAGCACATGTGTGAGCACATGGAACACGACGATGGAATTCACGCTGCGATAAAACAATAGATTGAAAATTTGTCAAATGAGCAGTAACAATAATTCCACGTTCTTGAGGTGTTTATCACTCCATAGCTTGTTGACAACTAATTCCCTATACGTCTACAACATAAATGTCAAAGCACAGTGACATTTGGCGCCATCTGCAAAAATTAAGGGACATTCACATTATGACGTTACTTTTGCGCCACCCGTTAACACACGCATAAACCAAGGGTGTACTTATCGAGTCAATATTAAGTATGACTATAAACCAATAATTCTGTTTGTCAATCAATAGCTTCACAAATTAGTCAACAATGATAAACTGGGGATAGTAATTAGCTACCGCGTTTGTAAATGGTAGGTTTAAATAAGGGCTATAACAGACATGCTACTTTTTGCAAAGGCGACACGATTTCCTTTAATTGTTTACCACAGCGCTGGCGCAGTTGTGGGATGGGAGCATTATCGATCGATACAATTTTACTAATGTTTCTGGCAAAATATTCAAGCTCACTTTGCTCGCTCTTATAGCCTAGCGATTCTTAATTCTCAAAACTTTTCTGTATAAGTCGATTAAAGACCTAAAAAATCCAACTTATCTGAGGCAAAATGCTACAATATTCGCGCTCGCTTCACTCGCTCGTGCATTCTAGACTGTCTTATTTGGTGTTAAGCTTTAAAATCAATACATCATCACAAGGACAAAGACAATCAGATTTTTTATGATAAGGCCATCGATATTTTTGCAGAACAAAAGGCTCAAAGAGTATTTTTTTTATTCTAATCTTCTACTATCTCTAATATTATAGCTGAAGAGTTTGTTTGTTTTTTTTGTAACGCGCTAATCTCTGGAACTAGCAGTTTGATTTGAAAAAATATTTTTGCATTTGATAGTCCAATTCTTGTATTAACATCGTGGTACGACCGAATACACGTTGGCACGTGCCTCTGTTATGTACCCAGTGCCATATAAAGGGACTGTCCACTTTGCCTAATACCTAATGTTTTTAGGATGCTGTTGGAGCATAGATAGAGCATAGATGCTGTTGGAGCATAGCTTCTAGTATGCTATAATCTCACGATTTATTTCAAATATCCTGTCCTATCCTAATTAAAATAATTGTTCAATGTCCATGTATATTATTTAAATAAATATGTCTTTATGTAAAAGGTTAACGGATTGATGGGGTGGGGGGCGGCAGACCGCAGGTTTTGCCCCGCCTCAAAAAACTTCTACATCCGGGGCTGGGTTGCGCGGAAGCTCCAACAGCATCCTAAAAACATTATTAGGCAAAGTGGACAGTCCCTTTATATGGAACTGGGTAAGTACATAACAGAGGCACGTGCCAACGTGTATTGGGCCACGTCTTTTTTTTGTTGTTTTAGTTTTGTGAAAGTTTACTAACATAGTTTTTTAAGTAATTGTTACTAATACAATATGGATTGCGATTGTGTCCGAAATAAAGAATATTTATATATATAATTTGATAACGCCGTCCGCCGCCCGCAAGCTCGCGCGTACTACTGATTGCTAAACAAGCGTTTGGATGCATCACAAACACGTTTGTCGAACGCCCTTTGATTTGTGCATAAAAACCGACACCGTCGCCGATCACTGGCACCTCCCCGACCCTTGCTCGACGACGCGCCAGCCCGCGCCGTAGCTGAGCCTGTAGTTTTAAATTCCCCAGTTAATAATAATATAATTTAGATCCAGCCTGTCCCATCTTGCTGCCCTCCCCTCAGTGACGCCCTAAGCCGAGGTCCGTACCCCACAGGGGGTGCCCTTAGCGTGCGGTCACCTAATTTTTAAGTATTTTTCGCCCCTGGCTGGAGGCTTTAAGTTAGTAGCTTAAGGCACCCACAGGTTTGCCCGGTTAAGTAGCCAGGACCTTAGTGGTCACAACTACGAGCTGCCAATTAGGAAGAAAACGATCACTGGCAAACACAAACACAAACAGGCGAACACCTATCCACACGTTCGTGTTTGTTGTTTGGTGTTCGCTGTTTGCCGTTGTTTGCCAAGCATGTGGAGACACCATGAGATTGTTTCGGCCTTTCTTCTCAGAGTAGTCAGATAGGAAACGCCGACCTCATCTAGTTTAAAAAATATGATTGACGTTTAAAAGTGTTTGTACAAACCTACTTACAGAAATAAAATCATTTATCATTATGTACCGTCAAACGGGGCGAATAGGAAGGCAAGGGCCAATCGGAACGAAACTTTAAAAGGGATTTTAACATTGAAATAATATAATTTGTTGCCAACAAGGGCACTTAATCGTTAATTATAATTATAATGCAGCACACAATAGAGTCCTTTTTGGCAACAAGCTATATTATTCCAATATTAAAATCCCTTTTAAAGTTTCGTTCCGACTCACTCCTACGTTCCTATTCACCCCGTTTGATGGTATACCATAAAAATTACAGATATAAAGATGTATCTATCTATATTGATTTTAGAACTATACGATTTTAATTGGGATTAACCATGTTGCTAATCTGCTTCACGATCTGTTTCCGAGATGGACCGTAATTATAAATAATAGGTGCCTCATCAATGCTGCATTGCGTTTTGCGATACTTCAGACATGATAGCAAAATCGCACGTTTTCGTCGATGCAGTGTTAGCGACGTTTTAGAAACGAACGTCGGTACCGCGCTCAACGTTCGTTTTCTATTGATCTCAGTTGGCAGAAAGGTCATTCGGACGGTCGACCTCCCGGAAAGCGACTAAATCGCTGATCGCGCTGATCGACGAAGCTAAAAGTAGCATGTCTGCTAAGGCCCTAAAATATTGCTTTGATTTGAAGTGTTTGAATAGTTCGAATAGCAACATATTGTTATTTAAATAATATGCGGATCCGGCTGCGTTAATTACATAACATAACATAGCACATAACATAACATCACGCCTGTATTCCCCAAAGGATTAGGCAGAGGTGCACTTATAGGACATCCACATAATAATGTGCGTTAATGTATTAAGTAAGTAATTGTTTTGGCAGTAATAAATTTTTGTTTATCTCTTTGATTTGAAGAGTAAAGTATCTTGTAAGTATGACAAGACAAATCAAATCAAATCAAATCAATGTATTTGTCAAACATAGGTTTTATGATAGATGGATCTTAAGAACTAAATAGTGCGCTATGTCTTGTCAATTTTGACATACAAATATTTTTAGAGGAAACATGCTTAATCAATTATCAACTATAAAAGAAAAAAAAAGATAAATTAACATAATGAATTAAATAGTTGGTTTACACTAAATTTCAATATTAATTAACATTATCATTTAAAAAGTCTTCAATTTTATAATAACATTTGTCAATTAGTAATAATGTGAGAGCTTATTTAAACTTTACTTGAGGCATATTTTTAATATTGTCTGGTATTTTATTATAGATCTTTGGCGCAATGCCCAAAAAACTCTTTTGCATTAGAGGTGTCTTGCATTTTATATTACATAACTGTGACAAATATTGAGCACGTATTGGCTTTCTTTTATTATCAGACATTTTTTCGAATAAGTGGGGGTTGCTTTTTATAAATATTGCAGATTCTAAAATATACAATGCTGGTAGTGTTAGTATTTTCAGTGATTTGAAGGATGGTACACAGCTATCAGTAGTCTTTAATCCACACAAAGTAGTGTCAGGAATAAAATTAACTACAGTTTTGGAATCTAAATAGAACTCAGGTCATGCTGGCAAGCGGCGAGCGTGTATGATCAGATTTATGAACGTAAACGAGGCAAGAGGAGTAAGCAAGGATCGTAGCAGGTGGCGTTCTGTAATTTCTGCCTACCCCCATGGGAAGAAAGCGTGAATTTATATATGTATGTATAGAACTCAGGTACAGTACAACTATTGTCTTAATGTCCCTCAGGAATCATCGACAATTTCCATGTCCATCAATTAATAGACTTATCGTGTATAATAATATTGATGGACATAGAAATTAGCATTCGTTTATATTCGGAAATGCGATGATTCCCGAGGGAAATTAAGAAAATAGTGGTACAGTACCTACTTGAAACTTTGAAAAGACATTACAACAGTTCCAAACTAATATTAGAAATGACTGCACATTTGTAGATTTCGTAATTGTTATTAAGTTTTGGAAGTTTTAATGTACACTATGCAGTCAAGTTATTTCAATAATAATACCACCAGCCCAGCTTGGTTCCCCGTCATTACGATAATATAAGCTATTATCTAGTTCTGACGTAAAGCTCGTGTAGACATAAGAGAGGAAAAAGAGGAGAATTTATTTTAGGTACGTATCTAAATACGACGAATTTTAGATGAAAACCTTTCAATTTGTTTTCCAACTCGATAGGAGTGGCCGGGAATCAAGTTGAATGGTGTGCAATTGGAGAGGCCCAGAACAGGGCTGCTATATTTTGATGGGAACAATGTTTTACTTTTTTCAAATATATCTAATTCCCGACGTACAAAAAAATCAGGACCTTTACGACTATAATAAAATCGTAGCGAAGTCAAAACTGTACAATGAATTATTTTTAAAGTAATTTTTCGATGTTTGGGTACGATTCCAATGCAGAAATTATAATTTTTTGAATTGTTGTCTGTTTGTCTGAATGTATGTTCCAGTTTTGTTAAAAATTTGCATAGATATTCTCTATAAGTCTGGTCAGTCGGTAGGCTATAAATGATCGCGTTATATGTTATGGGGGATGAGCAATATTGCTTTATGTACGTATTATTCTACCGCAAATTGTGAAAAGATGAGCCAAAAGGATAGATTTTTACCCTTAACCCCCCCCCCCCCCTTTTCCCCCGCGCGTTTTTTGCCTTTTTTTTGTAACCTTTTAAACGATTATCATCACGCTATACATTTATGGAGTTAAGCAGTCAATCACGACATGTACAGGGTGGATTTTTGAGATGGGGCAATAACCTTAACCATTGTCTTTACAAGAAACCGGCCAAAGGAGATTGTCCTTAACTTTTTGAAATATTTTGATCTGCATTCACAGATTTTGAAAAAAAATGAATAGTAAGGATGAAACAGGCAAGTCTTCACAAAAATAAAAACATGTCAATCGATCCTTTTTCTTATAAGGATCTAAAAACTCTAAGTATGCGACCATTCAGATTTGAGTACTAGAAAAGTCAGATATCGCAATAAACTTCCCATACATTTCGTAGGAAATGAGACTGAGATGAGAGAGAACACAATATACCAGTGTCTGATAACAGTCGAATTATTCCATTACTTCACTGGGTTGAATAGGGAACGAAAATATATATATATATATATATATATATATTTTTTTATAGCAGATAGTTACAGATTAAACCCTTTAAATGATTACCATCCTGCTATATCTTTAAGGAGCTTTGCAGTCAATCATGATATAATATCTGAAATACTATTTTAGTCAACTTTCAACAGAGCAAATAGCTTAGCGGTTCGACGATTCCTTTGCAAACTTCGATTCCCAACAATTGATATTTTTTGTGCTTCCTTATAACACAATTTGGTAAAAAAATGTATTATATTATGATAGTTCGTTAAACGTACACTTAAAGATAAAATAAATATCTATGGTCAGGTGACTGAGAAATCCCGTGTGTTTACAATCTACTGTTTTATTATTTTAGTGATAGCTGTTCGTCAGGAATAATCTATAGGAAAGCATCAGTCAGTGTATTCAGTGTTGTGCTATTAGGTAGTATATGCAGGAACGCAGGCGTTACTATTTACAGCGTACTATCAGTCGTTCTGTACGCGCAGTCTGTAGGTAAACTACAAACAGAGGGCATACAATACAATACGCTTTGCGCATACAATACAATAATGCTTTCAGTGTGTTGAGGGGGTTGCCGCGCTACTGCAGTGCTTCCGGCATGTTCGCAGAGGCGAGAATAGATGGCTTTTACGCCATCATGCGCAAGCGTTGTGCTTTCATTACGTGCAGGGGATGCGCCAGCCCCAACAGCATCCTGAAAACTATAGCTGATAGGTGGGACAGCCCCATTCTGGGATATTGGATACGCCTACATGCCACTCTAGCGTAGTAATGAATAGTTTGTGTTGTTTTTCTGGTAGATGTAAGTACTAACACTAGTTTCTAAGTAATGTTTACACTAACCAAATGGACTATACATAAATGGGTCCGAAATAAAAGATTATTATTATTATTTTACTAAAAAAATAAAAGTTCGCAAGCAATAGGCAAGTACTATTGAAGGCTGCGGGTGTTGACCTCAGGACGAGCTGCAAGTCACATGGACGACTGTACGTCACTTGGTCCCACGTCACCAGTCCGGACTTTCTTCATATTTTGGCTGCTGAGACCATAACTACAAACGTAGTAAACAGGAAAGTTTTATAAAAATATGGCTGTTAAATAATAAAATGATAAATTATTTTATTTCTGTAAGTAGGTTTGTACAAACACGTTTACACGTCAATCATATTTTAACAACTAGATGAGGTCGACGTTTCATCAAGTCTAGACATAATCTTGGTCAGATCATGTGACGACCAAGTTTTTTTTTTGTCTGAAATGGTCTTTTGAGGAAAAACCACACAGATTGAGTGGACCTGTCCAGTCACTGCACGCATTTGTCAGTAGTCGTGCAGCTCAACTCAGAACTGTTACTTTAGTATATTGTGGTCTCTTACGTCTTCCACGCAAACGAAGTCACGGGCAGAAGCTGTTATGACATAAATAATCCGCTTACTTTACGTAAGTACTTAACTTAATCCGTTACTCAATTCATTCGCCTACCGTGGACGACCAATCAGCCAGTACCTACCGTTAATACCTCTCTTACTTGTAGTACGGCAGATTAAGTTATCGGTAACTGTACTTAAGTAGGACTATTTTCTGGGAGAGCAGTTTTTGAGTGTGCTTTAGATTTGAAGTAGGTAAGATCAGTAATGGTTTTGTTTTATCTGGCTAGAACTAGCTATACAGGTTCCAAGTAGATTAGCTAGCGTAACGCCGCAGTATGATGGGTATCGATCTAATGACGAGAATTCGAAAAGATTTTCTAAACTCATCATTTAAAGTTACTTCGCTTTAGTATTTTTATCTCACGAAGCGATACGCGCTTTAGTTATGGTTACCAAGTGTACAAACACGCTGTCAATGTGTGTGTAGGCGCAGGAGCTCTCGGTACCGTTCGAGACAATGGCGAAGTCGGAAGTGTGTGCGTGTTCTGTGCATACGCTACTCGTCTTCACGCATACATTCACAGCGTGTTTGTTCATATTCACACTTGGTTACCACAAGTAAAGCGCGTCGCTTCGTGAGATAAAAATACTGTACCTGTTGTTACTTGAAATTATGCATTAAGAATATATTTGTCGGAAATACGTTAAATCAATCGTTTGACTTGATTAATCGGGACGCCGGTGCCACCAGGTGGCGCTGGACAGAGTCTATAACGCTCAGGCTTGACCAGGGCAAAGCAGAGTTTGTTGTTGGCGGTTAAGCAGTGAAGACGTTTAGTAACTGTCGCGCGTTCCGTGTCGTGTATAGTAAGTACAGTGTGTGATTCGCTAGTGTTATTAATTTGATGGTACATTATAATTTTATTTGAACTGCAAACGGTTTTTTTCTATTGCGCAATAACCAACACTACCCATATTATGCCCACAGTAGTTAAAATATGGCTGAAAATAACGAGAGAGACATACCATCTCCGTCATATTATTGTTTTTATTGTCATTAGATGTCGATACCCATCACGTCTGCCGAGTTTTGCTAGCTAATTTAATGTGACCCTGTAGACCGTGTGCAGTAGAAGGTATCTCTTTATAACAAGAAAAGGCCACCAACATTTTCATGTACTTATCAACAATCCGTGAAGTGATGAATGGAAAACTATTAGCGCACACGTCGAAACTTTTAAACATAATTTATTATTAAGCAAACAGATGTTACCCAAGGTTTTTTTTTTTGCAATTCATGTTTTAATAAAGGTATACATGAGCTGTTTGAAAATTATAAGCCAGTCAGTTCAACGTACGGTCACAAAAATGTGATAAGTAACCAGAGTCGTCGGATATAGTTGAAGTTTAGTAAGAAACCGATGGATGTTTCCGAATGAAATTTAATGTGATAAATTACCTGTTTGTTTTCTATTAATTTAACTTAATTTTATTCGAAAACATTCATCGGTTACTTATCTCTGTTGGTGGCTGTATCTATGCTCCTAAATTAACTGGACTCCTAATAACTGGACGCTACTGTTAAGCATGAGGGCCTGGGTTCGATTCCCTGGTCGGGCCCAGTGTTATTGAGTTTTTCCATCAGGAATTTCTCAGTGGCAGCCCGCAGTCTTGAGTTGTGCCCGGTTGATGGCAATAGATTCGCCCCTGTTACATGGAAGTTAAACATAACAGGCGCAATGTGGGTGTACTATTAGTTGCACCTCTGCATACTCCTTCGGGGAGAACAGGTGTGAAGGTATGTTATGCTTATATATGTTATGGTATGTTTATTGTAATTCTCAATAACCCCTAACTGCTCTTGCAAAACAGGCTTATCTTTAAGCCCTAATTATGCTCTCATAAACTCTACTTATTAATAATTCATTACATTACAGTCATTTAATTGGTCGCAAACATTTTTACTTCACGACAACTTTACGGTGTTTCGTACGTTCACATAAGAGCCGACCCTTAAATGTTTACGATGTTGTTAAACTGAATTAGTTATCTTTCCTTTGTAAATTGATTTTTTTTTAAGGTTAGGACTTATTCATGACTTTTGTAATATTAGTAGCAGTTTCGGGTGTTATGTTAAGAGGCTGACAACAGCTCAAGCGCGGTCACTATCTGACTGCATAGAAAAGAAAGAGGCTTCTTTTTCTTTTCTATGCAGTCTAGCCAGGCTGGCAGGCTTCTCTTTTTTTTCGCGTTGACACAACGCTGTTAATTTATTGCAAAATATGAAGCAATTATCTATTTACAAAAATCTATTGGTTGAAAAAAACTATTACGATAATATGTTGCTTGTAGAAAAATCTGACAAAAAATCATAATGATTGCATGTATATTAGTTTGGTTTTGAATCGTTAAAATATTTTGTTGGATGTATCTTCGTAATTTTTTTCTATCGTATCAAATTAGTTGTATTATGTTTTTTGAACATAATAAACAACTAGAATATATCCTGAAGAATATATTTCTTTCTTTTTTTTTGTTTGCTGCCGTGGATCATATACTTTTAGGCATTACAAAACTTGCGTTTAGCTCCTGTCCCCTTAATATCAATCAATTCAGCCTATCGCAGTCCACTGCTGGACATAGGCCTCTCCCAGGCTGCGCCACAAAACCCTGTCCCCTGCCTTCCGCATCCAGTCTGTTCCAGCCATCTTTGTTTTTTCTTATGTTCACGTGGCACATTCTAAACCTTATTTCAGAGGTGCTGCAATCCACAAATAGAAACTAAATGAATGATTCTTTCAAAGAACTATTACGTTCGTTTACTCAAAAACCGGCGAACTCCAAAACACTGTTACGAGACAAGCACGTTATACTTATAAAAGCGCAGGTTTTGTCACCGTTTCCTTAATTAATGCTGCTGCGGGACGTGACCACGTCATAGCTTTCAGGTTCGCTGAAGATTCGCAAATACTTGTGCTATTTTTATAATAAAAACGTTTTACAAAAAAAACAAACCGACTTCCAAAAAAAAAACCGCAAAAAAGTGAAATATAACTTTCATTTGGGAAGTCGGTGTCTTTGATTTTGTATTTTCGTTTTTTGCCACTGACTTCCGAAATGAAAGTTATTTTTCACTTTTTAGCGTTTTTTTTTTTGGAAGTCGGTTGTATTTATTTTTCACTTTTTAGTTGTGGTACGTACCCCACACAAATTCGTATACCACTACTTGATATGTAAATAACAGTGACAGGAAGTTATTAAAACATCATCAATATAAACTTAGTGGAAAAAATATGCAGTATTAAGGATAACTCAAGAACTACTAGTCAGAACTTGATTAAATTTATATGGGACCAAATGTGAAGCACCAGCTATCAAATAAAATAGAATCATCCAAATCGGTTCACCCAGAAAAAAGATCTGAGCTAACACAAATAAAAAATAATACAGACGAATTGAGAACCTCTTCCTTTTTTTGACGTCGATTAAAAATTGATAATGATAGAAAGAACAGAGTAGGTATAGCAAGTAAGAGAAGGCTGTTTCCCCTTATCGTTCCGAGAAATAATACGAAATGTACATATGAGTAGGTACTAAGAGCAATATTAAGAAGATCGTTGCAAACTATTGCGGCATACCATAACTAGATAATCTATGGATTGAACTACGGTGAGAATACATACTATTCTTTGAATATACACACGGCTACATATCAAGCTATATATTTCCAGTATAAGCTGACCTCTCATTGTTCGGAAATCCTATACAATGTGAGATCAGCATATACTGGAAATGTATAGTTTGGTATGTAGCCGTGTGTACCTCTCACTCAGCAAAATTTCAGTAGAATTTCTCAAAGTAAATAGGTACTCTAAAGCTAACTCCATATTTTCTAGGATCAGTGTTAAAATTTACGAAGTAATTCAACCCGTTTTGTGCAAGTGGAGCAAGTGTAAAATGCTATGAAATTGCAACTTCGTCTAGACAACTCACATAAAAGTGAACTGCTTAAACTTTTCAATTTATTTTACCCTTTGGTGTCATACGTTTTCTTATATTATTTTATTATGGTAATATGAGACAGGTAAGTACTAAAGACTGCCTTGTACAATTGAACATGCTATTTGGTACGCATGCAGCTAAAAGGTAACTGCTTTTAAATGATGTCGTGAGTGTGTTGAGTAGTCAATTATTCCTTTTCATCACTCAAATCTCAAATCGTTTATTGCAATCCATAATGTACACTTACAGGTGGTAAATAGAATATAATAGAAACAATTATGGACCCTGTCGGGCACAGCAAATGTTTAAATAAGTTGAGAGAGGAAGAGCGCTTTATAAATTTTCCTTGTTATTAAGTTTGAATTATTTTATATCCTATTAAGTATTTTATATTTCTATTCATTTACTTATTCTTTTAATATTATATATGCAAATCTATCGATTCATTTATTATTTATTTTATTAAACAATTTAAATAATGCTTATTTGTTTCTCACTCTCATAGGTATGTCATGAATTTAAAAGTTATTACTCACATACAGACATACATACATAAACTCACGACTTCTTCCCATAGGGGTAGGCACATGAAACTACAGAACGCCACCTGCAACGTTCCTTACATACTCCTTTTGCTTCGTTTACAATATAATATTTTCCCCTGTATACCAAATAGTTTGTTCGACTGTACTTACATAATATTATTTCCACAGCTGGTAATTAGTTGGTGTTGCCAGTCAAAACGCCTGGGTTAAGGAGCCCAGCTAGGTAATTGCGTAACACACGTACAATGACAATGCCCTTCAATTTGACAATTCAGCAATATTCATTGCTTCTTTTACATTGTAGAGCAGACGAATTGTTCAAACACATGAAGCAATGGATTTCGAATTTCATTCAAAATTTTTAAAATTTTGATAGAAAGTGTGTCACCCCATTCTTTTATTATGCCCAACGATCAAATTTACAGATAGGTGTTTTAAACCATCCAGCAGAAATATTCATCAAAAAACCTAGGCCTATGACCAAGAAAAAAGAACTTGAATTGTTCCTCTAACTCCCAAATTAAGTAAGTAAACACACCTACGTGAAACACAGCCTTTTTAATGTATGAAGAACAGCCAAAGCTTCATAGCTACATTCGTATGTTACCTAACGATTTAGAAGCTACATTGACAGTGAAAGCACTTAAAAGGTACTTACAAGAGATCTGAAAACCCTTAACGTGTGCCTCTTTGCCTGACGATCTCATTAGACAGAGATAAAACAATAAATATTTTTGTATATTGCTGTTGGAATTTAGCATTTGCTAAATTTCAAAAGTACTACTTTGAAAATACACACAGGAAAAAATAACAACTTTGACGAAATCATATTATTTTTTTTTTGATGGTCTACAAGTACGCCAGTATTACCGTGTTGCCTCTTGTATGTTTGTCCATCACGACGTGAAGGCAGTCAAATGGAATTGACATCAAGTGCAAAGGTCATTTCATTTGTTGTATATAACGGTGCAGGATAGCCTATGCCAGAAGTGTTCATCGTTATAGTGGTTCCCCTTCTATATCATCAGGATTGTGCCGGAATATAGCAGTTCGTCGTGGACGTGATAAGACAGCGGCGCCCCTGACATCATCTTTGTCACCAGAAAATAGCTGCCACGCAAGCTTCGATGCGACGCTCTGCTAATGACAGAAATCAGCTGTCACTGTTATCCGACCTCTTCGGTGGATCCTAGTAACTTCGTAAATAAACTAGATGGCGCCACTTGCTGCGTCATATATTTCTATTCATTTTATCCATTCTATTTGTTTATTCGTTGTAAATTGAACACCACAAGAACAGAGAAAAGCAAAACAATCAATGTAAGACCTTTCTGCATACAGAATAATTTAAAAAAATACAACTTCTACCTGTTCATGTCACGTTTCACAATAATAAGTTGGGCTTGGTGAAAGCGTAAATCCCTGCTCTAATATAATATAACCCAAAAACCCACCGATAACCTGTTTTAAATAAGCCATTTAAATTCAGGTGTTCTAAGTATAAATAATATTTTATGACACAGATGACCGGGGCTGGAACTGAACATGGATAAACTTGAATCCTATTATAACAACTGACAGTATATTATCTTGTCAGCAACAAAGGTATTGTTACAATAATTTTAAGATTCAGTGACTATACGTAATGACAAGAGGAGACAATGCGACATTGGAAAATGGAGCTAAATGTATAAAAACAATCTGGCATCTTCTGTCTTCACATCAAAGAATAAATCATAAAATATTTGGAGAATCGAAGAAATCATCATCTAACAAAAAATAATAGGCAAAGAATGCATTAAAAAGTCAAGACATTAAGTTCACACTATCTCACCATATAGCTGACTTGCTAACAATTATGTTACCACGGCATAAGCTTAGGTGCCATCACCACGAGCCAGAGAATCGTGGCGGTCTCACCGTGCCATTCAATCAATGATCAATTTGAATTCTAGTATAATAACTGTCAGTTTACTGTTATTGACCGAGCGAACGCGATGTGCAAGCAAAGCGTCTCTGTTTCAACTTGGGCAAAAATGCTTTCGTATGTCCGGATGGCTGTTCTCCTCTACAGGCCGCATTTCTCAACCTATTCTCTGGAAATTTTGTGAGCAAGTTCGATAAATAATTAAATGAATCCATCCAAAGTTTGTCTGTAAACGATCGCTTTTAGCAATAGCGAGCCCATTGTGTCACCCTATGTAAAATGTCTATATTTATATCTGTAATTTTTATGGTGTATATAATAAAGAGTATTCTATTCTATTCTATTCTATATGTTTTTTGTTTTTAATTTTCAGAATGGCGGAGATTGGGGTTCAAAACGTAAAAAATATAATATTTCAGCCATTTCGCGCTTTTTGTTTTAAGGACACACAACAACACAACAACAACACACACACACACACACACATCCACAACACACACATTACACACACACAACAACACACACACACACCACAACACAACAACACAACACAACAACACAACACAACACACAACACACCACACAACACAACACAACATTTATTCAGTTTTAAGCTGAGCAAATATAGACTCGGGAGGTCTAAAGCTCACAGAGCCACTAGTATTATTTTGCCAGCTAAAAATGTTGGGTCACAATAATTTTAAGATTCAGTGACTGCACATAGTAACAAGAGGAGGAAATATTACCATAGTCACGAGTTTGTAAATATCAATTTCCGCACGTGTGTCATACAACGTTTTTCAACACATTTGCGAGAAAACAGTACAATATTAATATCGGATGCCTCGCTTGAACTCATTGATTATTACTTTGTTTATAAATATCAGTCAGAAACTCGCAACAATCTTTGACGTTTCTAATTTGAAAATGGCGCGTATTGCAAATGGCACCACGTGCGCCTGGTGAAAATTAGAACTACATCTTTCGTCTCATTTTCTCTTTAGTATTAAAGTGAGACAAACGTATTGAGCAAAAGCGCTTCCAAGGAGGTTCGATTATTTAGCTTATTTATTCTCGTAATGTGAAACTCTTTGGTAAAGGTCTTATATTTTTTTTTTTGGAAATTAAAAATAAACCGTAAAGGATACGCACGGCGCTATACAACGGAGTATGCGGTAAAATAGGTACTTAAGTGTGAGTACATATTTTACCGCACGTTCCGTTGTATGGTGCGTAATTTTTAACTTTCGAAACATGTATAGAGGCAAAAAATAAATGCCAAAAAAAAAAAAATGCAAAAAAAAAAAAAACCTAAATGCATTTTTTGAGCAAATGTGTTGAAAAGTATTTTTATGTTCGCTGCACTCTTTAGCAGTCAGCACTGCTACCACTGATTGGCCAATATCCTTACATCGGCATGTGCTTAAGAAGAATTGAAGTAGTCTTACAAGCAGATCGTACTGATACCAGAGAAAAATACATACATACGTACATAAACTCACGCGCTCTCCCCATGGCTAGGCAAAAACTACAAAACGCCACCTGCTATGATTCTTACATTCTCCTTTTGTCACGTTTACGTTCATACATGTGGTGATCACGCCCATTCGTGGGTTTTAAGGTTTCTTCAATAAAATACTGTACTGAATTATAAATTAATGTATAATGACTTCGATCTGAACTAGATTCTTACAGAAGTTGCTAGACCCGTTACAAATATGCGTTTTGTCGAAGTTTTTCTTCACGATGCCAGCGGAGCCCTGTGCGCGCGCTCCGTCGCAGCCGCTGCGCTGTTATTGGCTCGGCTAAGGTGGCGTGATCGCGACGCGCAGCCGTTGGCCCGCGCGCATGATGGCGCGCGTTCGGCGCAGCCAATCGCGCTCGATCGACGTGGAGCTCCACGGAGGCCGGAACATCTGGTCATACACGCACGCCGGTTGCGAGTACTACGCACCTGACCTTTCTGAAGAACATTGGCAATAAGGTCACTATATGTCTTCCTAGGTCGTCTCCCGGCATTCCCACTCACATCTGCCTTGTTAATACCTTTCGTTAGTCGCCCTTCATACATCCTCTCAACATGACCAAACCATCTAAGCATACTCTTTTCAAGATTTTTCACTGCATCTTCTTTTAAACTGCACCGTCGCCGTGCCGTGCCGGTGCGGTGCCGTTGCCGTTGCGTTGCGTTGTTGAGAGAAAAATACCTCGGCGCAAACGATGAAAACCACTGAACAACTGACCGATTACAACTACAAAAAATCTGAAAACTACATTCAAAATCTCTCACATGTAAGATTCACAAAGTACATTTCTGCAAATCTTCAGTCTAGTAAAAACTACTGGTTGATCCGTCAATGTCTTAAAACAAAAGATAACGTTTTCCCAATGCCAGGATGGATACTGACCCGTTCAATAACTTTTTGTGACAGATAGTTTCAA
Organism: Griposia aprilina; assembly: GCA_916610205.1. Classification (NCBI taxonomy): domain Eukaryota; kingdom Metazoa; phylum Arthropoda; class Insecta; order Lepidoptera; family Noctuidae; genus Griposia; species Griposia aprilina. The sequence continues at coordinate 6,503,205 of OU744305.1, read as the reverse complement.
GATTGATTATACCACAGTATAACTACATCAGTGTTTCAACATGAGCAAATGTGTAGATGATTGGGGGGGGGGGGTTAAGTGGGCGGAGCTTATGCCCTAACTGCAGTATAGCAGTTATAATGTACTAGCTGTTGTCCGTGACTTCGTCTGCGTGTATATTATTTTTTACACAAATATCCAGGATGAAAAGTAGCCTATGTCCTTCTCCAAGTCCTAGAATATTAATCTGTAAAATTTCATAACGATCGGTTCAGTAATTTTGGCCTAAAAAGATAACAGATTGACAGATTTACTTTCGAATATATTAGTTTAGTTTAAATGATGTACTAATCGATACTTAATATTTTATGGGGGTAAAATTGGTGACCTTGTATGGGGGTAATCTTCGGAAGTACTGTTCCGCTTCCGTACACTACTGGGACGCTACAGTATTGCTGAGTGTCATAGGAAAAACAAGTTCACGCGGACAGCTATATAGGTACAGTGTATTAGGTAAGATGCACAAGTGTGTGCGCAGACACACGTGCAGTCTCTCCCGCTCTCTCTCTATAATTTCTCCTGCGCCGAAGGCTAGTTTCTGTTGAGTTTGGATGCCATGGCCGAAATATGGTCTGGAGGATTATACTATAAGATTAGGTAAGGTATACAAGAAATGTCAAAATTGTTAGTGTCTTATATATATTTATTAACCGACTTCAAAAAAAGGAGGAGGTTCTCAATTTGACGGTAGGTTTTTATTTTTTATGTGTATAGCTCAGAACTTTTTTCTAGGCGAACCGATTTGGATGATTATTTTTTTATTTGAAAGCTGGTGCTTCACATGTGGTCCCATTTAAATTTTATCAAGGTTTGACCAGTAATTTTTGAGTTATCCTTAATACTGCGTATTTTTTTCCACTTACTTTATATTGATGATGTTTTAATAATTTCCTGTCCCTGTTATTTACATATCAAGTAGTGGTATACGAACTTGTGTGGGGTAGGTAACACAACTAAAAAGTGAAAAATAAAATCTTTTTTACAAAAAACAACCGACTTTCAAGAAAAACACAAAAAAAACGTGAAAAATAACTTTAATTTCGGAAGTTGGTGTCTTTCGTTTTGTATTTTCGTTTTTGGCCACCGACTTCCGAAATTAAAGTTATTTTTACGTTTTTTTATGTTTTTCTTGAAAGTCAGTTGTTTTTCTCCTGTCAAATGTATGGGGGATGAAACACTGTAAATAGTTACACTGTGATAATACCATCACACGTCAGTTATAGTTTTTCTGTCATGTGCCGGACGCCAACCGATATACTGTGTTTCTTGCGCCTTATCTCGAAAATTGTGATTGTTCAGCCAGCTTGCGTATAACAATGTAATATAGAAGGCGGTTAGATTTTCTAGTAGCTTTATATCTTAAGCTTAGAGGAATAACAGGTATTATTGAAGGAAGATGGGGTCTTGAAGTCAACTTTATTATTTTAACCAAATCAGCTGAGCATTTTCTTCAAAATATTATGGTTTTCCGATAGTCTTTAACATGAATTTGTTAGATCACAAAAATTTACTTTTAAGACGAAAGCGATTATAGTACACATTGCTATTTGTGTAAAATAAAAATAAAGCTATATCAATTTACAGTAAAAATTATATTCCATTTTTCGTTGAAATTGTATAGGCACCTAATATCGACACGTAATGTGTTATTTACGAAATGATCGTTCCATAATTATTATTTGGATATATTTGCCTACTTTAGACACTTCACAATATTGCCAATTCCCTTACAGGCTGTAACCATATATTATTTACATTGTCTACGCGTCGCAGGTTATCTGTTGACTGCCTATTGATCCCTACCAAGCCTCGTATTTATCCGCTATAGCCGCCGTTTAGAATTTTCTGTTTTTGATATTTACAATTCATATGTAGTTTCTGAGTTTATCTTGGACATTACTGATATGGATTTTTGCATTGTACGACTAAAGGCTGACAGACAGTACGCCGACAGACTAATCACTGACAAGACTTTACTTCGACGGGACTCTTCGCCGACAGGGCTCACCAGCGACGCATTAAATATTTTAGCGATAATTGTATTAGATGAGCTTCAAAATGCAAGGCTGGGATGGGATGCAAGAGCGAGCCAAGCGAGCTCGGGACTTGGGGCACCCCGACTCGGACAGGTTAGGTTAGAAGGGGATGGCGGGGTCTTCGTGGTTATTTTTTCTTTAAGCCACCCAGAAGTAGGAGCCCAGCGATGCGGGGCTTCGTCGACTACGCCTTATTATTATCGAAGATAAGTTGCGTCGCTGTTGAGCCCGGTCGGCGAAGACTCCTGTCGGCGAAGTGTTCTGTCGGCGAAGAGCCCCGTCGAAGTAAAGTCTTGTCGGTGATCAGTCTGTGGGCGTAGTGTCTGTCGGCGTTTAGTCGTACACTCGGATTTTTGTCAGGTTGATGGCGAAAGGCTCGCTCCCTATTACATGGGGCTTTAACACAAATAGCAAAATTTGGGTGTACCTGTATATAAGTACACTTCTGCCTAACCTTTCGGGGATTACAGACGTGATAGTATGTTATGTTGTGCATATTTTCTGATTGTACCCTCGGAGTGACTGAAAAGTTTTTCTGGAATGAATGTTTTGTTGGATGATTTATTCTTGTCTAGGATTCTCGCATTATTTTATCCACGACGCCATGTTGCGTAATTTTAGTTTTAGATGTCTACCGGCTTTTACCCTCAGGTATGCTAGAAGTTTTTTTGGAATAAATGCTTTGCAATATACTGTTAGATGATTTATTTATGTTACGGACTTACTTTTATGATGCTATAAGATTTTTGTATTGTTTTGTGGAAGGCATTTCATCTCTTGAGAACAATGTATACTTCAAAGCAATAAGAAAGAGTTCTTATTAATATTAAAACACTTAGGTATCGTCTTTGCCTTGTCTGTCTTTTAAATGGAGGTGTCTTTGTTTGTCTTTTAAATGGGTGCCTAATAAGCAGAAATCGGATATTCGTATGCATATTTACCTAAAGTTATTTTTTGCTATGAAAGTATGGAAGCATCTTCTTATAATATTATATTTATTTTTGTATAGGCGAGTATGGAAGGGACTTCTAGAAAAATATTTATAAAATAATACCCCCGGGATTCTTGGATTGCATAACCATTAAGATGCATATTTATTTAAAATTAATGTTTAACCCCCGATGCAAATATGTGTATGTAAGGTGTAAGAGGAGGGGTGGTGTGTGTTAGTTAAAACAAAAAAAGATTATTATTTTTTGGACACAAAAGCGCATTCCGTATTAGCCAACATCTCAACTTTAGGTGAATGTGCATCCGAATATCCGATCTTTGATAATAAGCAAACAGTAACTTCAAAAAACAAACATAGTAAGTTTAAGGCGCTTCCCTGACCAAACACCTTGAGCGTTCGGTCCTTCTCTGTCCCGTCGCTGAGTCTCGCTCTCCGCATGCTCATTTATCATAAAACTCACAAAAATAATGAAATTATTTGAATAAAAAAAGACAAGTGAAGTTTAAAAATAAAATAAAACGTGTATTATTTAGATTTTTAAATTATCTATCTATTAGTGTAATCCTCAAATGAATAGAACGTCACCTTTAGCAAAAGATGTATGCAATCAATAATTTTAGTCACTTTTTTACAAGGAGATTTTAGATGTATTTATAACACATAAAAACAAATAAGAACGTGCAATGTGATGATAGGATATCGAACATTAATAATGCACTTTTAGATGTAGTTTATTACCCATAGTGAATGAGCTAGTAGCCTCTGAATAACGCACTATGACAAGGTTTTGGTCGGGATACCGCCTTAAGTTTATTTGTAAGAAACGATGGATGGGCTGTGTGGAAGATGATAGGCTAGAAAGGTAGTGACTACCGAGATGATGACTAATGGAGAAGTATGGAAGAAAAAGAGATGTTGTGTCGACCTTAAATAAATTAGGATATAGACTCCTCGACACGCGACGCGACACAAAGGCACCGCTTGTCGCGCGACTTAGTATCGCGTGCGATTTGCGTCGCATGTCACCCCTGTTTTCAGGAGCTTTAAGGATAACAGAATGACGATGAGTACGTTTTAAACACAAAAACCTTAATTATTCTTCAAAAACTTTCAATTGTGTCATGGCTACTGCAAAAGACAAAAAAAACTATTTTGTGCGGCAATCTTTTAAGGATTTTGTGGAGAAAACAAACGGCAAGTGGATAAAGCTCCAGAGACTTACAAATACGTCGACGTAAGACATATTGCATATGTTCACGATCCCTTACTACTGGTTCTCACATAGCCAGTTAGTAAGTTAGAGGTTGGAGTATTCCTTAAACCTACGCATTCTACGTCGATCTATAGTTATATACGTAGAAAGAAAGAAAGAAAATTTGCTTTTTTGTTACTTAAACCTTACCCCAAATTATTACCTAACTATTATAGCATACAGATCAATATTGATAAAAGAATATGTGGTATTACATAAATCAATTAGATCAATCAGACGTCGATAATGCCCCATCACTGCAGACTTAACGATGAGAAAATTTGATTTGGTCAATAATTCGATAGGGTAGCTTAAAGTAGATCGATTGTCATTTAACAACTTTTAAATTAATGTTGCAATTATAGATCAACTTTTGGTGTACAACAAAGCACATTCTACATTATCTGTAACCAGAGATGTACAAGATACCTCAAAAAAAGTATCTGGAATACTAGATGCAAGATACCTTTAAGTAATATATTTGAAATAACAGATATAAGATGCTTTTAGAAATATTATTTTAAATAGTAAATACAAAATACTTTTTGAAAGAAACCATACATTTATAAATTTTAAGCATAAGGTATTTAACTCGTTTAATTAATTATGAACAGTGATCAAGTGATTAATCGCGTAAATGTCAGTTTTTTTTTTTTCGAACATCATTTTATCACTTATTTTTCTTCTATGAGGTCTCATTATCATCCTCCCAAAAGCGATGATCGCTCCACACAATAAACTCTTTAGTCTAGCTAGATTCATTATTATTTAAATATTGTAGCGTGGGTGTGCTATAGGTACACCTCTGCCTAACCCTTCGGGGCATATAGGTGTGATGTTATGTTTTTATGTTTTATATTGTAGCGTTTCTAAGTCAGCTGTGCTAGACCCTGTATTGTTGTTGCTACTTTCAATAGAGGAATCAGAGTCCTCTTAACACTTATAATAAGATATTCATTTTTGATTCCTCATCTTTTGTCTTTTTTTTATGTCTTCTCCATTGCTGTTTAAAGCCTCCGATTTTTGTTTTTCATATCGATTAATTTTACATGTTTCAGCCAAGATAAGATCTTTGACATGTTCTTAGAATGCTTTTGATACCCATTTAAAAAAATTGATGTGAAACTGAGGCTAAAATAGGAGCATTTGCTGCAGGCTATAACTGCAAAAACTTTTTAATACGTCTAAGTATATAAGTTTTCTTCAATCACATGTAGCAAAGTGCCGCAATATTTTAGGTTTTCCATTTTAAGACTTTTTGCATATGTCACCACAGTAAAATCGGGCGCGGCGACGGCGACAGGCAAAAGTAACTAGATCATACAGCCTTTTGATAAGTTTATAAATTAAAATTTTAAGAGTGCGTTCAGTTTTGTCTTTATGATGGGATGCCGTACCGTAAAAAAAATGCATACGTAATTAATAAAAGTATTTTAGCAAATTTAGTATTTACAAAATACAAAGATACCAAAAGAATGTACCTAAATACAAGTTACAGAATTAAAATATAAAACAGTACATTTACATTTCAGTTATAAGATAAAAAAATATATTTTGTATCTTGTATTTCAAAAACTTGTATCTAAGTTAAGTCACATCTCTGTCTATAACCATGAGCTACTCCTACACATACATACATACACATACATAAACTCACGCCTTCTTCCCATGGGGGTAGGCAGATACTACAGAACGCCGCCTGCTACGATCCTTACATACTCCTTTTGCCTCGTTTACGTTCATACATCTGGGCATAAACGCACGCCGGTTGTGAGCAACTCCTACAAGATCAATATTTTAGGAGTTGTTGGTGGAGTCGTCCATTCAGGGTAAATTATCGTCAGCGTTAATCTAGGCTGATTGAACGTCGATCGTCTAAGTGTAATAAATAACTCCCATATTAAAAATGGACCTATTGCAATTGCATTACAGTCCAATTATACCCAGTGGTCTATATCGACCCCCATTGTTAGATGTTACATTTTTTAATCTGTGATATCTTCTAAGATATTCTGTAAGTGGCAGTTTTGGTCAACATTAAGTGCACAACGTATCTAACGTATAACGATATAAGATAACGTATAACGTATAATTAGATAAGGATCAATACTGTATTATTTAAAATAGCTTCATACCCATATTTTTTTTGTAATATGTAAAAGATTAAAATGGGTTCGTGGGTGGCTGTTGGTTATCCTTAGGAGATGGACAATACCATCGCGGATTTTCCTATATAACTTTTTATATACAATTCCGTAGTACATTATTTTGATCTGTCTCGTAAGGTTTAGCCAGCGTTAGCAATGTAAGCGCCCATTTTATTTTTATTTTTATGAAATCATTTGAAATCTTTGAAATTCTCAGCATTGCACTAATCAATTTATATATACAATGACATGAGTATTTACTTGTAAAATATTATGTTATTTTAATTATTGTGAATGTGAGGACTATGCGGGTCATTGCTTTTTTTTCTCATTTAATTTTAATCATGATCTGGCAGTTTGAGTAATTTATGCGGCCTACCAAAATGTCCTTTCACTAGTATTGTTCGTTGAATCGTTGAGCTCGTTAAGTCCTGGCTTCCTGAGTTGAGCTGCACGGTTACTGACAAATGCGTGCACTGACTGGACAGGTCCACTCAATCTGTGTGATTCTTTCCTCAATAGACCATTTCAGATCCCAATCTACATGGTCTTCACATGATCTGACCAAGATTATGTCCGGACTTTCAAAGAGACTGTGACCTCTGAGTTTGGTCTCAGGCCGGCCTTTCTTCTCAGAGTAGTCAGATAGGAAACGCCGACCTCATCTAGTTTAAAAAATATGATTGACGTGTAAATGTGTTTGTACAAACCTACTTACAGAAATAAAATCGTTTATAATTTGTAGATAAACACTTTAACTATACATTTTGCATTTTGCTGCCTCTCTAAGGTTAACTGACGGTAATGAACTATTCTGTTACTATGTACTCAGTACTATGCTTTACCGCCGAATACACAGACGAACGATTAGTAGTAATGAAGGAAACCCAGAGTAACATTATTAGTATAAAATTATGCATATATTCCCTGGGAAGGTAGAGGTGTTAAGTGCACCGACATTTAGCCAGTTATATTTCAGTCCCATTTAATACCGGCAAGCTTAATGCCATATACAATAGTAGGTAGATATATCTATGGATGTATACAAGGTGAAGACGACGATACAACAATAATTTGAACTTCATATATCTTATGATGTTCTCAGTCTACATACGAAAATGCAATCAAATATATCCAATAGTTTAGTCACTATAGCTAGTCAAAGATTGGCAAAACCCATACATAGTCGGTCCATCACTAGTATTTAGTTTCTTTGTTTTTTTTTTTTTTAAATTCAATGTTAAAATTTAATTGCTAGTTCCAAAATACTCTTATGCATTAGTGTTGCCAGTGTTTTCATATATTGTCGTATTGTTGTGTCCACATTTTGTATACGGGGTGTAATCTAAATAACGCACGCCCTCTTAAAGGGTCATTGCACTCATCATTATGAACAACTAGCTGACCGGGCGGACTTCGTACCGCCTCAGAATATTATCTTCATAATTTTTATTTTCGTGAATTTTACCCATGTTTTACTAGTTATTCTGCTATTCGGGGCGGTGACAAATCCAAAAAATCAAAGATCTTAAAAATTGGTCCAGCCGTTCTTGAGCTATAAATGGTGTAACTAACCCGACTTCGCTTTATATAGATAGATAGATATAGATTATTACTATGGTACCAACATAAAATCGCAAAAAAAAAACAACTGTTCCCTACATTTATGTTCGCATAACTCGTTAAAATGTAGAGAATAGCGGTTTTTTTTTCGCGGTTTCTGGTTTGGTCCCATACTAAAAGTTGTTCACATTGATGAGTGCAATGACCGCTTAAGAGGTTGTGCCTTATTTAAGTTACACCCTGTATATCGGTCCGAAACTTCATGCTCCGAAATACAAATAACTAACGATGCTTGTAAACTTAAAGGCTCCTTCAAACAGGTGCGACACGCAACGCGCATCGCACGCGACACAAAAGCACCGCTCGTCGCGTGACAGTCGGAGCCTTTATGTCGCGTCGCGTGTCGCGCCTAATTGAAGGAGCCTGGTAGCGGCATCTATAACTCCACATGCGAGCTACTCGTCACACTGATATCACGTAAAATCAGAGTTTACCACGCAACTAGCATATATACAACGTCCCGACATCAATCATCGGGCAGTTGCCCACCAGACACAACACGCGTCTGGTCGGAGGATCCTTCCTTTTCAATAGAGTATGAGTGAGCTTTACACCCTGTTCCTCATACCTCTATAGCCTTAAGTGGTGTTGGATTTGCTACGTCTGCCGGATACCGGTTAAACTGTTGGCCCAAATTACCACACCCTGGGCTTTGATACGGAAAAACAGCGTAAAGCATGCTTCTTAGGTTAGATCTTCCTTGAGCAAAATGTTATTAGGTTTTTCCTTTCTGAATTCTTAGTAGTAGCCTAGCGTCGGGATCTTTCCCTGGATGCCTAGTAGCAATAGACTCAATCTCTATTACATGGGACTTAAAAACATAACACAACGCTTAATGCTCACACGAAACACATTATAGTATTCTATTCTATAACATAACATAACGCCTGTAATCCCTGACAGGTTAGGCAGAGGTGTATTTCTAGCAAAAAACAAACATACCTACCAGCATACGTAGCATGGCCACTATACAAACAGAAGAAAGAAAAGACAAATTGACAGATTGTAGAAAGACTTCTACGGAGCGATGTCAAAATTCAAAAAAAGGAAGGTGAAGGGTTTTGTTAAGGAAGTGATTTGTCTTCTCTTCGTAGAGTTGAGATAGAAGTAGCTACGCATGCTGGCACAATTTTTGAATATAAAACACCTCACCCCAACCCTTCGGAGAAACTAGACGTAATGTAATGTGAACCGTTGTGCAATTAAGGGAAAACTGAACAGAAAACATTGCGAGAACAAATAGTAGCTACAGTTCCAACATTCTGAATATAAGTGGCTCGGAAAGCACTCTACGCTTTTAAACAGGCGATGCATTTCTTTAACCGCAGTCGTTGCTACATATTGACTGTTTGCCCCTGTATTGAATGGTATGGGTATAAGGGAGTCAGGGCAGAGCTTAGGGTTATAGCTATTTGAAAGGTCGGAAGTGTTAACAGTGTTCCGTATCACAATAGGAATAATCATAAACTCATACTCAAAACATTTATTTCAGGCACTTTTGAATTTTCAAGGGGTTGGTCGATCAGAAAGATGAAGCTAGTTGCCCATTCCAAAGCGTAGTATGGAGACCGTGTGAGAAATTCCAATGCTTGTGTGTGACCTGTGACAAATGATTTTCTAACAATTTCATAACAGAACTTATTGAATGAATCCACAGCTTGTGATAGCCCAAATATAAACAAGAAACTCAAATCGACTGTATGCTGCCAATACTTCCTAAGTGCTTTGAGGACAAGTTTACAGAAGAACATGAAAACTGAATATTTATAAAAATAGAGAGGGTATTCAAAAACTAATAAAATTGGATTTTGGGTTTAAGAATACCATCTCTATTTTTATAAATATTCAGTTGTTATGTTCTCCTGTAAACTTGTCCTCCAAGCACTTAGGAGGTACTGGCAGCATACGGTCGAAATGCTTAGTTTTGACTTTCAGTCAAAGACAAGACTGTGGGAGACCACAAAACGTATGTGGTCGTGATTCTCAGCATTGAGGGAACATCGAAGAAGAGGAACTCAAAATTGAACTGAAGAAAATTATGAAATTGAATGAGTACCTACCAAACCTGTTATTTTCGTACATATTACATACAAAATAATGTTTTAGACGAGTGTTGCAATGAAAAGATTTTAGTAATTAAATTCGATTCTCTGTTGGAATTGAAACGCTTCAAAATGTGACTATTGTTCCCCATTTACAGCGTACAGTTTGCAATGCTTGGAGGATTTCAAGCTGGCATACTTTATGCCAACTATCCCCAGCTAAAACTGAAGTGATGCTGTAAAGTACACGTAGCGTTAAAACCATTTAAAAGGCGAAATTCCCTGTGTGTGCTAAAAACTTTAAAGTCTGGCAGATTTTTATTCTGGATAGTTACTATAAAAAGAATTAAATAAAAGAAAGAATAGAGAAAATTATTGTTTCTGCGACTTGATTGACTTGATAATAACGCGCTACGCAGATGACTGAATGATGGTTCATCATGTCAAAACAAATGAAGATCAAAAACAATTTACGAACAACCAAAGACAAGAGAAAGTACGCGTCATATCCGTGAATACTTCCATAAACCATATGACCTAGACATTAGTAACTCACCACTGACCTTTAAAACGAATAAATTGTTCTAATATGAAAAATACGTCAATTATAAACCATTCCTAAGAAGCTAGGCTGCCCTTTAACAAACTAGTTGGTCAATTGTTCAATAGTTATGGCATTACCCACCCATAATTTGTCATTTAAAGTTCACAAAGTCTTGTCTCTCTCTAATTTTAACGTTCATGATAGAAAGAGACGGGGAATGTGGAAATTAGCAGTTATTACCGAAGATATTGCAGTCCAAAGTTGCACAATTTGTGCAAACTTCGTGACATAATGCTTGGTACACATTGGCGGACTTTCCTATTTCCTAAAGACCACAAAATGGCCGAACGTGGAACGTTCAGCAAGTTTACACACACTCCAAAATGGAGTTTATAAAGTTGGGACATAGTGTGAAACTTATGTCAAATTGCTTGTAGACTGAATAAGGAAGTAGAACACGATTTAATATGAAAACTACGGTTAAAACGTTAGACGTACATTTGGTGCCTGTGGGCATATTTTGTTGAACATGGATCGATTCGAAAATAGCTACAATGAACAACGTGTTTGACAAGATGTACATAAAACGTTTACAGATTGATAACAATATCAGATAGATTTAGAGTTTTTATTTTTTGCTGTCTGAAACTATGATAAAAGGATTTTATTACAGCCGTAGAGGTTAGCTGTGACTTAAGTAATTCGCATAGCAATTTGAACCCCACCTAAAAGTCGCTTAGGGTTGAATTTCATTAAAGCCTTTCTTGACGCATCTCCACGTCCGTCGCCCGTCTAGACAACATACCTATATCTTCCAAGCGTGCTCCTGTTTAGTGGTTTAATGAGCTATTGTCAGTCAGTCACGTACACAGCTACAACGATCTTTTGGCTATCAAATGACATTGATAGGGTGGCGCTGTTGGTAAACATCTGTGCAATTGTTTTGTGAAATGTATTGAAAAAATATATTACCCACCAAAAACATTTCATGTAAAGTAAGTTGACAAGACTTACATAACGCTTTCACTGTTAAAAAGTTATTAGATTGAATGTAGAGCGAAGCCCCTAGCTCTAGAAGCCTTAACTCTGCAAACCTTATTTCTTGGTCAAAATGTACGGCTCGGCCGTTTTGCGACTGTCGCACAGACACTCCTATATAGTAAGAAATTAAGTCACTGGTCTTTTATGTTGTGTCATGCAATAGTTTAATGGAACGGCCAAGCTATACATTTGACTAAGATGTAAGATTTGTAGAGTTAGGGCTCGTCGAGTTAGGGCCTTGGCTCTAAATTAGATATGATACCTTTTTAACAGTGAAAGCGTTATGTAAGTCTTGGCAATCTACTTTATATGAAATGTTTTTGATGGGATTACATTTATTTTTATTTTAGCGGTGATATTACACATACATGTTAAAATCATAACCCTTAATTCTTGCATAGTCGGATACAAAAGGTATATCTTGCACGCCAGCAGTTACTTTCTTCATAGCCAACGAAAAAGAGTTTCGTGTTTGTTATTTATAACATAACATAACATCACGCCTGTATTCCCCGAAGGGTTAGGCAGAGGTGTACTTATAGCACACCCACATTTCGCCAGTTATGTTTAAGTCCCATGTAATAGGTGGCGAGCCTATTGCCAACAACCGGGCACAAATCCAGACTCCGGGCTGATAGCGAAAAATTCCAGATGGAAAAACCCAATAACACTTTGCCCGACCCGGGAATCGAACCCAGGTTGTTATTTATATACATGCTAATCTAAGTTTAATAATAAATGGAAGTAGGTATACCGATTATACGTAAGAAATACAGAATTTCACCTCCTCTAAGAAGAGTGAAAGTTACAAATTTCTTATTTTTTTGTTGTTTGTGTGCAAATCCTAGCCTGAATACCAAATTTCAACTTTCTAAGACTTCGGGAAGAGTACCCTAGAGGTTTTATTTTATGAACAGACCTGCACCCCCTATTTCACGGGTTGGAGGATAAAAGTGTTTTTTATCCTAGCCTGCATACCAAATGTCAGCTTTCTAGGATTTCGGGAACTACCCTAGAGGTTTTATTTTGTATACAGACCTTCACCCCCCATTTCGAGGCGTGGAGTGTAAATCTCTTAATTTTTTTGTTGTTTGTGTGCAAATCGTAGCGTGCATAGCAAATTTCAGGTATCTAGGACTTTTTGAAATGACCCTCTAGGGTATTTTTTTAGTTTTGATGAGCGAGTGAGTGAGTCAATCAGTGACGAAATCGATGTATTTTAGGTACCTATTAATAAATTCCAAAGCTAGACACATGAAATTTATTTGTAGGTTTGCTAACAACATTTTATCCTGAGAGTTTGAGCTCTCTAGTATTATTCAGGCCGACGCTATGAAGGTACGAAAATACGACGAAACGCCTTTAGAAAAGGTAGGTAGTACCCCACTACCGCGCCCCCAGATCCCAAGAACAAATTTGATATTGTAGTTGTAATACATGTTCTCCCATACATTCTAACAGCAATTGTAAGTTTGTACGCACCTTATTGAAAGATTTATCAAGTTATGTTAAATACCCTGGACTTCTTATAGGTTTTCCTGTAATCTGTAAGTAAAGAACATAATTTTGTATATATTTTTTTTTTAATTTTTGTCTCATTAATTTCGGAGATAAAGGGGGAATGGTCAATTTTCATATATATTCTTAAATAACTTCAAAACGGTTCAATTTAAAATTAATACAAAAATATATTTGAGACCCTCATGACAATCCCTTTCATTTGATATGTCACAAGGTACAGTTTGTAAAAGTTTTGTTTTAAATTTTTTAGCTTGCCCCCCAAAAGTGACCCCCCTATTCAAAATTCATTTATTTAAGTTACACGTCCATGTCTGGGTCACAGAAATTTATATGTGTACCAAATTAGAACCTCATCAAAATTAGATTAGTTTCAAAATTAATTAGAGTAGATTCGGAGGAAAATGGCTGTGACAGACGGACAGACATACAGATAGACACACGAGTTATCCTATAAGAGATCCATTTTGTCATTAGGACGTACAGAACCCTAAAAACACGATGGCAGTGTTAGTTCCGATTTTGACCACGCGCCAAATATCCTTGTACTAACCTTGTATAACTATATAATATAAGGTGTATATTTTCATACATGAAATATGTTAATAGATACACCTATAGCTGGTACAGAACTTATATACATGATTTTAAAAAATATAATTATTTGGAATATATACAAGTACAGAAAAGTGTTATACATATTAAGTTAAAGCGTCATTACGAGTATAGCTGAAAAAATCAACAACATTTGTGTCCGCGCCATTACACTCATTACTGACAAATCGTCGTGGTCATTTGCAAAATGGCGCTCTCCGTACTAGATCGTTTCTATTTGATAGACGATGGTTTCTTCTCATTCAATATTAAATACCTTGTTTTCGTTGGATTATGGCCAGAAAAAACTTTGACTACAAACCAAAAATTTCTTTACAAAATCTACGAATTTTTCATTCATTTCCTTACCATAACTTTTCTTATATTAGCCGGCATTGGGACTTATCAACGTAAGGATGACCTCATAATCGTCTTCTCCAATTTGGACAAATGTCTGGTTGCGTACAACTTCTTTTTTAAAACGATAATATTTTTAATCAAGAGGGATGAGCTCAGAGAACTAATTGACGAAATTGAAAGTTCTGGAGACGAAATTACAGATGCACGAAAGAAATTGATGGCGAATTACGTGATGCTTATAACCGGGATGACAGCTGCTGTGGTCGGTGCTTTTAGTCTCCTGGCTCTATTTGAAGGAACAATGTCTGTAGAAGTTTGGTTACCATTCGATCCAATGGAGAGTTCAATGAATTTGATACTTTCAATCCAAATTATAGCGTTCTGCATTTGTCCTGGCCTGTGCAGGGCCTTTGCTATGCAGGGTTTAGTTTGCAGTATGATAATGTACTTATGTGATCAGCTGATACACTTGCAGAAAGAGCTAAGGAATTTGGAGTATGTGAAGGTGACTGAAATGGAGACAAGGATGAAATTCAAGAGGATTATAAAGAAACATATACGTTTGATGGGGTAAAGTATTCAATTGTTTAATTTTAGTCTTCTACTTAATAAAAATCTTAAATAAACCTAGTCTAGAAACAAGTTTTTTGCAAGAGTTCCTTATAACAAAAGTGAGCACTCAGAAAGCATTTTTGAAAGTTCATCTCCTATAGGGGTTAAATATGGGGATGAGAGTTTGTGTGCAAGTTCGTCATTTTTGCCCATGGGATATACCATCGGGTACACGGCTTGTTATTTTATAAATGTAAGCTTGTATTTACTTTGCAATGTATTTCTAACGGTGTTGTAGGATTATAAATATAATAACCATTTCAACACCAACAAACATTCCTCGATATTGTACATAGAAATCTATCCCTCGATTTGTAATCCACGCACGATTGTTTCTAATAAATGAACGGGAGTATTATTATTTATGGGGTATAACTACATTAATTTGTGTTAAGAATATACATTGTATTCGATTAACAATTAATTAATTGCGCTGAGGTTTTTCATGTTTGGTCTTTTTGATAATGGTATTTTTACTACTGATAAAAACAAAAACGGATACTTATAAATTACTGTGTTGAGGCTCTTGCAAACAGGCGCTACGTGATACCACGACGCGACTCTAGTAGAACAATTTCTAAGAAAAAATCATGGAAATTGCTTGACTTTAATGTTTCTAGCTATAGCTCATGTCGAGGTGATAGACTAAATACCTAGTCTACATAGTTAAGACTAGTCGCTCAATGCACAAAACATTAAAAAAAAATGCGGGGCAGTCTTTGGGGACCGCCGATAGAAGTGAAAACTAAGTAACTGTGAATTGTATCGCCGAAGCGTGCGGTGACGATGACGCGAATTTCACGCTTTTTGTTCACCCAAAAAGTACACATACATACACAGTATACATATAGCTCATGGAAAGCGTTCGGTGACGATGACGCGAGTTCCATGCTTTTTGTTCACCCAAAAAGTGCTCAACGCGCCTAAAGAAGCTTTCACTTCAAAAAAATTTAACAAGTGAAAATTTAATATTCCGCTTGTAAAAGTTTTTTTTTAAATTACATGATTGTAATGTGAAAAATATTTGGGAGATATTTGCCCAGCAATAGGACAAAACAGGTTGTAAAATATATATATTAATGTTATGTTACAGATACTCAATGAAAATGGAAATTATTTTCAAAGAATATTTTCTAGTTCAAAACTTGGCTGTGACTGTAGAACTGTGTTTAAACGCAGTCATGATAACTATGGTACGTACATTTCCATGTTATATTTCCACTAGACCACCGATTGAGCCGAAATATTGTGTAATTCATCAAATAAACTCGTTTAATTCTTGAAAGTTTACGTCAAAGGACATAAAATCACGATATACTAATAAAAAATGGAGGTCGTGTGGGTAATAAATATTTAAAACTCCCATTCGGCTTCACTTCCGTGAGTCGGAACTCTCTGCGGTGATTCCCCAGTGAATGGCTGAGTTATGCTCCAGTACGTCTGATGTGGTACAGTGCCGGTTTATGGCTGAAAGTTGGCGTCGACCAGGAGAGGTGACTAGGTCGAGAGAGTTATTAGCTAAGAAAAAAAAAACAAGGAGAATATCTGCTCAGCCGTTTTTAAATGCTTTTGTTTGTGTCAGGGTTTTTTTAAATTTATAACTCGCGTGCCATCTGTTGCCAGTTCTTCTTCTTCGCTTCGAATCTACGATACAAAAAATAAGGTTTTTATTTTGGAATAACAACGAATTGACTTAATTAATATGGAAACGATTTATAGCTATAAAATTTAAAAACTATGTCGCAGCTATCAACGCCCGTCTAAATATAAGAAACACATTGTTCCAGACTTACCTATGCCATGAGTATACTTTAGCTAATTTTGGTATTTAAATAAAATTCATAATCAATTATGCAAACTGTGAATGTTGAGGTGTGGGGCAGTGTGGAGTGGTAGTGTGAGTGAGGGTGTGTGTGTGTGAGTGAGGATTTCTGAGTAAGGGTGTGTGTGTGAGTGTGGATGTGTGAGTGAGGGTGTGTGTGTGAGTGAGGATGTTTGGGTGAGTGAGGGTGTGTGTGAGTACTTGGACTAGTAAGTTTTAAGTTTCACAACATTTATCTAGTTATCTAAACTACTTTGGATCAGTAGGTGATCGCGTTGAACGTGGCTTCAGTAGCGACCTTTACGTCCTCAAATGCGCAGGAGTAGGAAGATTTTCAAGATTCCAACAAGTGGGCCATATTAACGGACCTGTACTTTATTATTCTTGTCATTTTCATGAAACGGCTGGAATCTTTTCTGATTTTTTAAGAGTATGATTAGCATAATTAAAAAAATACTGGTGTTCAGCCGTATCCAGTTAGACTAAAAGTCAATCCAATCATAGTTGAGAAAAAACCTAGGCAGATTATTTGATAAGCATATTTTGAAATGGATAACATACACTTATTTCAGGTCGGTGTTCAACAAATTACACTGCTGATTACGTTCCTAGCTTACTTAATCATCGCTCTTATAAATGCTTACATCTATTGCTACTTGGGAAACGAACTTATTATTCAAGTAAGTACCAAATGACGCTTCTTAAAAACAACACAAATAGCGGATGCTGGCCGCACAGCTCTTAAACTAAGGGTAAGCACACACGAGTCACCGGCCACAGTGACTGGTGGCTATAGCCACCTGCTGAAGTGACGTGCACTGCTGTAGCGGGCGGCCGCATCTAAGTCCGAATATCCGAATCTATACAAAAAGTATGCCAAAAGCACGTGAACCGCTTGTCGCTGGGCCACCGGTGGCTGAGCCAGTGGCTCGTTTGTGCCTAGCCTAAAGTGTAACTAGCCTGGCAACATCTGTCACACGTCGCAGCTGCAATACACAAAAACCACCACTCACTACCCAGCGAGTGGTGGTTTTTAAATACCACAAAATGACTACGCGGCAGGCAAAGTGTTTTATTTATGTTTTACTTCATTCCAACTTAATTCTAAGAAAATTTCTATACAATGCTTTGTACATTTCTATACAGGCTTCTAATCTTCCTTTGTTGACGTATTAATCCGCTTATACGTCCGCCATCTTCAAAAGAAAAAAGTAAATCAGAAGTAGGGGTAATTATACTGACGTAGTTAATACACGCATATCCCATCCGTTATCTCGTGCAATATAGCAACAGACATTATTTTATCCTCTTTCTTTCAAAACCAACACTAATTGCTATTCTCAAGCATTAAAAATTAAAAGTCCTCAAATAGTATTTGCACCTGATAACGTAGAAATCTCTTATATCACCCACAACTAGTGCAATGGCGGCCCAGTGGAAACGGCTCCGACTTACGAGTTTTAGGTCGTGAGTTCGAGCCCAGGCAGGCTTACTTTGTGTATTTCATTTTATCACTGTTAACGCACAAACTGTGCGTCGACATACAACGAACCCACTATGCAGCGAGAGGAGGGACGCAAGGGACGAGGGCCGCCAGCCAACCGCCTACAGTCTGCTCGGGTCACTCGTTGGGAGCGCGTGCGTACGCGCATTGCGTTACATTTGGGGTACGTTGTTGTTGAGCAATATAATTAATCTATTGAGTAGACTCACCTTTTATTAAGCCCATGGCTAGAGTGACCCTATTATATTCCCAACAATCACTACTGCTCTCAAAACGGTGCCGGAAAACATCGCGAGGAAACAACCAGCATGTCCTAGGACCAAAAACTCCGAAAATATGTGACATCCACCAACCCGTACTGGGCCCGCGTGGTTTATTATGTTCCACTCCCTCTCACAGAGAGGAGGCCTGTGTTCCAGCTGTGGAAACATTATAGGCTGATTATACTACCCACGAATAAAATAATGATGATACATTGTTTCCCGGGAACACGACAATAAACAGAAAAAATATTATAAATTGACATACACAATAATATCATCCCTTTTTTCTCTTAGGCATAAGACAGCGATGTAAAAAATCGTAGTACACCTATAGTACCGTGGGGCTCGTGGCTCAATGATAACATTCACAAGGGTGCTACGTTTGCCGAGGTCAGTTCGTGGATGGGTGACCATCCATTACATATCGAGACCCCACGACCCCTCGGAAAGTACGTTACGCACGTTGGGCCCGGATGTCATTCGTAGATCTTTGGCAGTCATTGCGGGTAGTGTCAAGCCCAAAAGACTGGCAACCAGTCTAACCAAAGGTATCATGTTACCCAGTAACTGGGTTGTGGAGGTCAGATAGGCAGTTGCTCTCTGTAAAATACTGGTATTCAGCTGCATGCGGTTAGACTAGAAGCCAACCCCAATATACTCGTAGTTGGAAAAAAAATAGACAGATTGATATTATTATGAAATGATCACGTAATCTTCCTCAGAGTCAAAGCATCGCTCTAGCAGCCTATGAGTCAACATGGACCTCCTGGCCGGTAGACCTGCAAAAAGACCTGCTCATCGTAATCGTTGCTGCTCAAAGACCCTTGAAGCTCAGTGCTGGTGGGATAGCACTGCTGTCTATACAAACTTTTAGCCAGGTAAAGGTTATTTAATTTCCTAGTGAGATTGCTTTGGGAGTTTAGTTCATGAGGAATAGCATTGCCTTTCCAACGATCAAGATATAATATTTGACATAGATAGGACACTCCCATTGCAAACACTTTAATAGTAGATTGTTGTACAAGAGGGTAAAATGACACATTATATACGAGGTAGTTTTACTCGCGAGCTTTAGCGAGGGAGTAAATAGAAACCGAGTTATAATAGATTTTTAGCGCCGTGTGTTATACTCTACTTTTCACTACGATTGCGAGAAAATAAAATAATCCAATACAATGTTACCTAGTTTACTTTTTTTTCTTCTGTAGCCGCAACGCAATGTACGCTTTCTACCGAAGAGATCGCCGCTTTTAGATGCATTTTCAAAAAAAAAAAAACCTTTTTTATGAAGCAGTATTAAGTTGAGTTTTTATTCATGATTATTCGAATTATGAATAAAGACTTTTTCGTTTTTGTAGGCTCGTTGGTTAAAGACAAAAACAAAAATAAAACTTTCCTCTAGAGGAAAAAACGCTATTTTATACCCGCTCTGGTACGGTACAATGACGGATTTTTTGAGCCAGAGGAGTGAAAATACTATTATAGCTTCGAGGCGTACGTAGTGGAGACGATACTTAGAACGGAACCAGTCAGGATTTTACCAGGAATAATAATTAATTGATTGATTGTACCATTGGTGTTTTTGATCGAAAAATGCGATGGGTATACGTCACAGCTAACGCCCAGTATTCATAGTAGCATGATAAGCATCATTACAATAAAATATTAACAATAATAAAAGCTCAGATAGGTTTTTTCCGGTCTCTCAAAGGAACCCTACACAATTACATAAATATCGTGAATACTACATCGCACATCACTCTTATCTCCTAACGTATTCTGCTCATCAAACAATGAAAACGATAATGATAATTTCCGAACTGCTATACAAAAATGTCAGGTACAGAAATGAAAAAACTACTGAGGTTATCAAACTCAAACTCAAAGCATTTATATCAAATAAATCAATTACAGGCACTTTTGAATTGTCAAGGGGTTGGTCAGTCAGAAAGATGACGCTAGTTGCCCATTCCAAAGCGTAGTAGGTACAGTCGAGTTCATTAATATATTGGCAGTGGCAATGTTTCAAAATATTGTAAGCGTTAAAATGATCATATAGTTCTATACAAACTTAGACATCAATAATATGTTATCATATAAACGGTTCATAAGTATGTTACGGTAGTGCAGTCAAAAATATCTCACTACTCTTCGGAACATAAATATCTACATACTCTCGAGTTCATTAATATATTGGCAGTGACAATGTTTCAAAATATTGTAAGCTTATAGTTCTATACAAACTTAGACACCAATAAAATGTTAGGTATCATATACACTGTTCATAAGTATGTTACGGTAGTGGCAGTCAAAAATATCTGACTACTCTTCGGAACATAAATATTTAAATACTCGGTATCTACACCGCCACATGCGAGCTACTCGTCACACTGAAGTCACGCAAGTCCTGCATCGCGCAAGCAGAGTTTACCGCGCGACTAGCATATATAAAACGTCCCGAAATCAACCGTCGGCCAGTTGCCCACCAGACTCAACACCCGTCTGGTCGGAAGATCCTCCCTTTTCTATGGAGGTATGAGTGAACTTTACACCCTGTTCCTCATACCTCTACAACTCTATAGATTTCAATATATTTGGTGCAACCTAGTATTCGTAAATATCCATACAGCTTTGAATTTTCAACTAAATGGCCTTTACCATTAAATTTATTTTTGCTTTAGCAAAATTACGAGCATGGAGTAGAATTACGAGTAATAATGCAATGTTGCCGTTCGTAATACGACTGTATCAATCTGACAACGTTGCTTATTAGCTGTATTATTTGATTAATTTAGTTTTAGGAAATCATAGGGTCAACGCAGACTATACCGATCTATGTGTTTAAAACTTTTCAGTCAGTTTAAAAAAAAAAAACTTTGTACACATTAGTATTATTTTTTTATTTAATTTTTCTTAAATTCTTATTTTGTTCTTCTGAAAACCTAACATTTAAAATAATGTAGGAAACTTCCAGGAAAAGTTTAAGCGATGGTGCTGCCAGTTTTAGAACCATATCCATATCCACCACATCAATAACATCTTGCAAACGTTCACACATTGTTCACGTTTTGAACAGGCGGCGCTACTTCTAAAGTCTTCCCAAATCTCATATACGTGGGCCCTTAAATTGCTGACTGATCTAACTCGCGTCGTGTACCAATTTTGAACCATTAAACCCCATAAATTTTCTATAGGGTTTAGGTCAGGGCTTCTTGGCGGGAGTTTAATTAAATGTAAAGCTGCTTGTTGATGAGCTATCCACTCCTGGACCCATGTCGCGTTGTGGACGGAACTTACGTCTTGTACAAATTCGATGGCCATTGGAATAAACAATTTTAGTGGTCGGAAGAAAAACATTTTTTAAGATGTCCACATAATCGACACCTTCATACGACCAGTGATTTCGCATATTTCCATGGGCCCAGCGGCATTCATCCACCCCCAAAAACCGCATGAGATACGCCCACTTCGTCTTTAGGAAGAATGTTTTCTTCATTATATCTAGTGTTGTGAGTACGATAAAGAGATATTCACCCATCTTTATCAGACAAAAACTTTTTCGTCCATAAATGCCAGGTTATCAAAATTATACTGTAAATATCTGTTGGCGAAATTCAATCGTAACATTTTGTGCCGGTCATTTAAAATAGGTTTCCGGGTAGGTTGGCGATAATGGAGTCCGGCCTCTTTAAGCCGGCCTCTTTAAGCCTTCTCCTCACGGTTAACTTGACACAGGTAATTCGGCGGCAAACAACGAAGTCTGTATAAATCTTTGGTTTCGCACTCTAGTAACAAGCTGTTTGTCTTGTTCTCTAGTTGTCTTTCGAGGTCTACCATATGACACGTGCTTGTTAATAAATCAACTGTATTTCTCTGCAAATAGCAAATCATTCAAAATCAAAAGTAGCGTAAGTACAATAAGTACAGAAAAACAAAATAAATAGCTAAATACATCATCCTCATACATACTAACCTAAATACCCAACTCTTCAGCGACATGCGAGGATGAATTCCCTTGTTCCTTCAAAGTGACAATAACATGTTTCGTTCGTCTATTCGATACATAATTATTAATGTTTCTTTCCATAAAAGAAAATTATTTTTAAAATAGGTATTTATCAATCCACGAAGAGGATATATCCAGTAGGTATTCGGATGCAGGATGTCATGACTGACAACTTCAAATTGAATTTGTTTCAAAGAAAAAGGTTACAATATGATATACTTCGGTAAAGAGATTTTACAAAGAATCTAAGACAACAGTTCGAGACATGTCAAATTGCCAAGATAATTTTCATAGAAAAATTGCATAGATATTTTTGAACATAACTTTGGGCTAATTAATATGAACAAGGGATTGCGCACAAGTTTTAGAGTCTTTGTCTGTATCAATATTATTGATATATTGTAGTCACATATTTATGATGTCACAGATTGTTTACAATTTTATGTAAGGCAAAGCTGTTTAGAGTTTTATGAAACTTACCATTGCCTATATATTTTTGATTCATGAATATGCTCATATATTAAAGAACTCGACTGTACCTATGGTGAAGAACGGGCAAGAAAATCCATGGACACTCTTTTAAATCAAAATATGGTTACAAAATATTGATTACACCATTCATGTTGAAATTATGCATGTGAGAACGATGCAGAACGTTAAAAGCGTCCGTAATAAAAAGACAAAAACAATTCAAATATTAAACTAAATTAAAATAAGCCGTGGCAGCAAAGAAATGACCAGTCCCTACTAACGGCGCCCGTTCACGAACATAGCACATGGATTAGCACCATTCAGCTCAACCATTTGGAAGGGAACATAAGGATCCAACACACACGCCACCGCCAGCGAGACATCTGAGTGAGTATGACCTACTCTCAGCAGCCAGGGCACATTCAAGTCAATGAAAGACAAACATAGTAGATGGTAGCTTTATAGTAGGTACATAGGACTCACACAAGTGCTATACAATTATACAACTGAATGAGGCAGTATTTTTAACTTTGCAGAGTTTGCAGATTTTATTGTACTTTATTTTAAAGTATAATAAAATTAATAAGTATATAAGTATACATAAGTGAAGTTATATTTAATTTAGTTACAAACATGTAAAAAAACTATGTTGTGTATATTATGTTACTATGTAGATAAAAGTAGGTAGTAGAATAAAGGCTTTTTTATTTTTTTCTAAGAAAACAAGTAGGTAAATTTGTATTCTGATTATAATATCAATATTTTCGGGAAAAAAAAATACACATATTTAATGAAAACATCTGAAATCGGATTGGTAGGTGAGTCTATTCCGAATGAACCTATTTTCAACCCTTGTTTCTATGATTCTGCTACCATGCTCTATATAAGGCGAACCGACAAACAGCCTAGAAATACCTATTTTTATTTGTAAATATGTGAGCACCATGTATCTATCTCATAATTAATTTACCTGTCATGCGTTATATTTAATTATTTTTACCTATTGTGGTATAGTAATTTTATTCTAGGTGCATCGTCTTCACATATAATTAATGTATACATAATATTGTAAAACATTTTTAAAAGAGTAACGGTGAAGTTTCTTGCCCATCCTTCTCCATACGAAACCACCTTTTGGAAGGGGCAACTAGAATCAGTTGTATTTTTTTGTAAATTTTGACGTTCAAAAGTGCCTTTTATGTGCCTATTTGAAATAAATGATTTGACTCTTTGACTCTATTAGGCTACTTTTCTGCAGAATGTAGGAAAAATATATAAATAAAAGCAGAAAATCAGATACTCGTTCCGTTTCTAAATAATTGCTTTAGAGCGAACGAAGCCGAGTTCTATTTGAGTAGGTCCCTAATGAGGCATTCGTAAAATATACCGGTTTTTCTAAATAATTTATGGTTTTCAGAAATATGGCTTTAAATTATTTTTGTGGGGTACTTCGGAAGTCAATTAATGGGGTAGAATAAGTGATGGATATACACACATTATGTATACTTAATGTAATTGACATCAAGTATTGGATTTGCGTACATATTTCTATTTAGTCAATTTATTTTGTTAGATTCGTTGGAATTAAATGGAGTTATTCCACTCAAGGCACTGATTTCAACGGCACCTAAACTATTCCGGTAACTGCACTTATCAAAATTTTGATAAGAACAGGTTAGGTGCCTTTCGGTCAAGTGTAGTTGAAATCAGTGCTCTGTGTGGAATACCTTTTTTGTGTTTTCTTTAGTTTTTAAATAGAGTGAATAAATTAATAATTAAAGCCTTAAATTCACTTAAAACCCACTGCTAGACTTTGTGTCCTTTCCTTAAAATGTTTTGTCCATATTTTTTTGAATGTCCGCCCGCAAACTTGGCAATTAGTGTCCCAATGTAACAAAATAGTAGGTAATGGCTGCCTTTCCGTAATATTAAATAACAGTTTAATTAAACCAAAAAAAGGTGTAACATACACAAACTATATCTACCCTCAATCCGCGCAAACGTATTAAGAAACAGTCAAAAGCTACCTCTAGAACAAAAATACTCACGACTAAAACCCTAGGTAACATTTTTACAAAAAAAAAATATCTGACATTTCATTTTTATTTTCCAGGCTCTCTACAACGGGTATTCGATCTTCGCAGTCCTTAATGACGCTGTCAATTAATTCTGATTGTGTCAGCAAATTGTTTGTTCGCTTATTTCTGTATTTAATTCACAATCCTGCTTGTCTTGTAGGTCGAACACTTTGAAGTAGTAAAATAAAATTGTTACGTAGTAAGTTACTGAAGTAGGGTTAGCATTGAAAGTGATGTTTTGGACTTGCTTATTAATTATATTTTACATGATATGACATATGAGATGATATAAGAAAACCATTTTTTTTTATAAATTTGCATAGCTTTGTTAGTAGTTTTTAATCAATAACAAAAAATAAAGCACCGATTATGGCAAAGTATGTATTTTTTACCTGACCTATTATGCCTAAAACTTGACATGTTATTTTCATGTTAATGAATTGATGGCTTATTAGTCGATTCGCCCGAATTTACTCGCCCCAAACGGGTGAATCAACACTTTTAAATAATGTATTATTTTCTGTACGCGATTCGCACGAAGTAGGTATATTTATTTGTGGGCGAATCAACTAGTCCAGAAATACGTATAGTGCGCGCAAAATTTTATAAGCCCTGTGAACGTAGGCCCGAGAACGAAACCGCGCATGGTACAGTTGAGTGAGAGTGAGAGAGTTCCCTCGGACACCTATATTATGCATACTGCGCATCCACTCGCGTGCAACTTCCGAGAGCTCATAAAGTTTTGCGCGAACTGCATTCAGTTCGCGCTTTTTTCTTCGTGACAAATGCCTCATTAGGCTTTTGTCACGAAGAAAAAAGTACACTAGCGCACAGAAGTGATAAAAGTAAAATATTATGAAATAAAATGATAATACGTAAATTAAAATAACAATTTCTAAATCGTACATTTCGCTCAGGGAATTATAGATAACAATTTGAATACGCATAAATCAAGATAAATGAGTACCTAATTAATTATAAAATTGGCAAATAAATAAAAAATAACACTAAAATTATAACATTAATTCTATTTTCTCCTATTATCTAGTAAGAAAAATACAAATTTTCCCTACTTATTTATAAAAAAATGTTTACTTTTATACTCACTCATTAACTTGTAAAAAAATATTTTTTAAATGAAATAATAATAACATCATTAATGATTCTAATTAAATATCACCAACAAATTACAAAAGTGTATAAATACAAATTCGTGCAAATCGACTACTAAGCCGAATTGATTCGGTAATACTGTATTGGCAACATTTTCGTTGATAGACGATAATTAATAAAAGGGATAAGTGTATTACTTTTTGCATAAGTAATGATTATTATGTTTATAACATTTTTTTTGTGGACAGCGTTGTGGGTTACATTATTACTAAAATTATTTTTGTTAAATTAGCTGTAAGTTCTTATAATGTAACTGTTTGCTATTCGACTCAATAAAAAAAAATAAAAAACTGTAACACTAAACATCATAACCAACCTTTACTGCTGGCTGCACTTCATACGTTTTTCTTTTTCTTTGCAATTTTTCCTTTCTTAATTTTCTTTTGAATACTGCTAAATGAGCACTAGGTAAAAGATATGAATGTTACATTTATTCATTAATTAGATTCTAGCAGACACTTTTCATTCAGGTAATTTCCAAGAAACTAACTGCAATGTAAAGGCGAACGGCAGGCTTGTAGGGGAATTTCGTACAGCTAAAAATTTTCGTGTTTTGGGATATTTTGTGTTTTAATTGGTAGGTAATATGATAGACAAGCCCTTTTTAAATTCTTAGATTTTTAGAACTTGGGACGTAAAAGTTATAACCAGTTTTATTTTTGAAGGTTATGTACTAGTGTACCAATGTAGATTGTTATATGTAGTTACGTAAACATTGCTTTAGTGACAAAGTAAATATTCTAGATTGCTTCTCGCTATCTTTCTAGTGTTATACTCACCATTAAGTAGGTAGATTGAGATGAGGATCGTACCTACTCAGTGGGGTGCATTAGGAGATACCTAAGTCCAGCAGCGGACTGCAACAGTTTGATAATGATGAAGTTCTGATGGGGTTTTGACTGTAAGTAAATAAAACAATACTTTGTTTTTGTAAGTAGGTACATTTATTTTATGGTACTTATAATTAATTAATTAATTCTTAATATTACTTCATCTAAGAAGGGTGCAGGTCGGGTCATACCCTCATGGCGAGCATAGCTTAGGTACCAAATAATACTCATGACATGTGAGCAGCATCCCACTGTTCTTAAACCTACAATGCAGTTACAGCAATAACCTCTGATAGCGTCCCGACCATTCATGTTTGTTTCTACAACTATAAATACAAAATAAGTTTTAGCAGAAGAATGGCGGGACTTTATTTTAGCACGAAGCAACATTGGGTTTATTCCCTCTAAACCATTTATTCTCTCTCGGGATACCTCTAACGTATATATTCCATGAAAGCGGAAATGCTCACCCACATATGAACGGGCCTGGCGAATTTGGTATACACCACATGCAAATAAAATCAATTCCTCCATGGATAGCCGCGGAAAAGATAGGGTTGTCGCATTTATGGGTACAAACCAGGAACCCCGCCTGTTTAAATTATGTTCCATAACTAACTCGGCTATATTATTAGTTAAAAACAGGCATTCAAATATAATTGAAACAAACTGCTCTGCATGTACATTTTCTGCGAATGGCGGAGTAAACGCATTCAGCAGAGCAGCTGCTATTTTAAAATCTGCCATTAGATTGCGACAACCACAGTTAAAATATTCATGGCGAAATATTTTGAAATCTCTCTTAAAACGGCCATTCACAGCTTCTACTACCCACCTGTTTATAGTTAGTTACACAGCTGTGATTGGCCGTCTTCTTTAGTTCCAGGCATATGACTTATGTATCCTTTTTCATGCAGACTATCCATGCAGTCACGAAAACCTCTATCTAGAATAAAAACATCATTTTCTCTATAAAAATCATTAAATTCCGTTTCGTTTAATAAATCATTCATTATGGTCGCATCATTTGTAGTGGCACTATATGGTCCGCGTACATCTATGATATATCCATCAGAGGCACAGAGGATAAATGGCTTCAATAAATTCCTATATTTATGTAGGGAATATGTATCCTTTTGGAACAAGTAATTACTGCTCTTTTGTGTATATATATATGTTGCATCAGCTATTGTAATTGCGGGTTTTTGTTCAGCTGGTGCATCAGGCTCACCAAAAATGTGATTTGCAATGTAGGAATTTTTTGCTGCCACCTGCTCCCTTCTTAAATGAGAAAAACCAAGAAATTGTGGAAAATAGTCTCTTAACAAGATATTTCTTGCTACAGACATTAATGTTTCTAGGGTCCTTCTTGGTACTTGAAATAAGCACGACAATCTATCTCCCGAATCTCCAGTCCTTAACTTGCACAATAAGGCTGTTAATGCAAAACTACCCCGATGCATATTACTAAGCATGGGTGTTGCTTCTAATATTTGTTGATGTTTTTGTTTACTTATGCCTATAAAGTACTACACTTGCTTATCACGGTAGTTTTGAATATTCTCATAAGAGATGTTATGAAGTCCTTCCATTAATATAAAAATAATCTCTTCTATGTGTATGGAAGTAAAGTCATTAAGGCTATACTCAGCAGTATAGAGATTTCCATAATTTGCCTCCTGTCTATGCAGAGAACAAATACGAGCACCTCTTGGTATAAAATATTGATACCTAATTAGTACTTCTCGCCTGGTTTCTTCGGGCACAACGTTTCGCTCTGGTTCCATGCATTCTTGAAAAATGCAATGCATTGGTGTTTCAGCCGCTCTTCTTATATTAGGCAACACAATATCTCTGTCTCTGTCTGTCTGTCTGTGTGTGTCTGTCCTGTGTCTGTGTGTGTGTCTCTGTGTGTCTCTGTGTGTGTGTATGTGTGTCTGTGTCTGTATGTCTTTCTTCTTGTGGTCCTTCTGGAACATGTAATCTCAAATCTCGAGCTTGGTCCCAGCAAAATCCACAAACCTCATTCATGGATGACATCTGTAAATAATTCATTTCATGAGATGGCCATAATCAAAATAGCATTGATGAAATACAAATTAAACACTAACTTTGAT
Organism: Griposia aprilina; assembly: GCA_916610205.1. Lineage (NCBI taxonomy): Eukaryota > Metazoa > Arthropoda > Insecta > Lepidoptera > Noctuidae > Griposia > Griposia aprilina. The sequence goes on along the minus strand of OU744305.1, from coordinate 6,474,181 downwards.
AGACATAACATGTGCCCAACATGAAAATGTTTCAAGCATAAAAGAAACACAAACAAAAAAGAAAGGACACAAAACAGGTAGGACACAGCGAGATTCCCGATTGAATTTGAGCAACACAAGCTCGAGAATAGTTCTGGCGATACAATAGTTGGTTTCTTTCACCTTACAGAAAACCTTTACCAAACAGTTATGTTGTGTTACTATGAGTGACTAAGTTTATTGCTCATTACAGTAGAGAAGGGCTCATTTGACAATGGAAGGACCAGTATCCTTTTGTTGTTAGTAGAGCCAACCTCATGAGTGTCCCAGAGTTAGCAACATATAAGAGTAATGCCATTTGCATGGCAAGTGTTTATAAGCTAGTTACTATAAATAGATTATTTCATATTTACCTGCTGATGCTCCAACAAACGGGCAATGTTGTCGGGATTCCACTCTTCATCTGATGTTGTGGTGGACAGACTCTGACCACATACAGCACACATTAAAGCAGAATGATCACCATCCACGTGATCAGGTGAAGGCGGTTGAATATCTTCAACTTGTGGATCAATCCTAGTTCTTCTAGCTCTTAGCCAACATGGCACACAAGCTTCATCTTCAGAACGAAGCTAAAATAAAAAATATAAATAAAGTAAAGCTTGTATTCAAACATGCATGGTAATAGTGGAAACTAATTTATATTATTTTATTTCTTAGTTTAAATCAAATAAAGATAATTAATAACAATTATAGTAGGTACATGCTTTGTATACCTCTCATGGTTGGATCCAAGTAGAAACTGTATTAGCCACACTTTGCTGTTCTTCGTTTGCCCCTTCAATCAAAATCCTGCGTCGACTAATTCTTAGTATGGATCGGCCGCATACAACACAAACACTTTGATGGCCAACTCGTCTCCTCGGCATATTGTCAGAGGAATGTGAATGAGTAGCTAGCTGCCAGCATGTATGGCAAACATTGTCAGCATGAGTTACCTGGAAATAATAAAATGATTTGTAGTACTGTTCAATATTATTTTATATACTTTCTTCTCCTTTTCAGCAGTCATACTAACAGAGTAATTCCTTTTCTTACACTCTTAGCAAACGAAGTAAAGATACATGTAAATAACTATTTGTATGTTATACATACTCTTAACCATGTTTGTTAGTTTTTCGAATAGTATTGAGATTAGTTTTTAGCAGACACATACTTACATATTTTAGTGTGCTATGGTGTGATTTAAATGGTAAGGACTACTTTTCAACACGCAAAACAACACAGAGTTCGTCACTAGCCCACTCATTATGCATAATGTTATTCGTAAACTACTTACATCTCTAGGATATGTCCACAGTCGAATAGTATTGACGAGATCTTCACTCCCATCGCATAAAGCGTACCTTCTTATTCGGGACAAGCGAACGTTGCAATTAACACATTGCAAACTCGTCATTTTAATTAAAGGACACACAAACACAGCACAGTTAATAAAGCGTCCTTTCGCGAAACTACTATCAAGAGATAGGGTACGGAGGAGCAGATGCTCAACTCAACGTAAAAACGGCCAGCGTATTCGCTAAATTGCTTAGATGGAGTTACAAAACCACAATTCAAAACAACAGCAAAGAACTGAACTGAAGGCTGAAAGCACACAAAGACAGGTCAGCCGTCAGATTTTCTTTACCTGTCAATAAATAATTGCCATATGAACAAAAAAACTATTGATGCCGAAAATCATTCCTATCATTATCGTTAACTATTATGATTTCATGCAACAATTATGCATTCTTAGGTATAATATATAAGTTTTTAATTATATTTAATGTTATTTCTATTTCTAAATAACTAATTATCATTTCGATATTTGTGTTATTTTACATGTGGCAACTTCTAAATACATAATTGCGGTTAGTTTACGATTTTAATACGTTTAGTTATTAAAATCTTTTTGTTGATTTTATTAATTAATCCGAAGTTCTAAAAATAGTACACTTACATGAAAATAAATGGTTTAGTTGCCTTAATAAGTGGTACAAATTCTATAACAAAACAACAAAAAAAGTATGCTGTACGAAATCTGCCGTTCACCTTTGTGGTAAAGTTCGACTTTGTGCAATGAGATAATAAAAAATAAAAAGATAAGAAAATTGGTATTTTCTTGTTCAACAACCTATTGTAAATTTATGTACGCAGCAGAAAAATGCAACAATATTTTATTGAGTTCAGAGCTCATAGAAAAAACATTTCACATGTTGTAAAAAATTGTACCCTCCTACTTACATAAATCATGACCCAAATGCACTGGTGTGAATAAAATATTATATTTCTTCCAGCACAAAAAGAATAATTTCCAAAATGTGCTCGCATTAGTTAGAGCCCAAAGGTTGACGATCTCTGCTGAGCGGTGTTATTAAACTTATTGTTGGGGAAAACATTTGACAAAAGTGTTTGTTTATGTATATCACAAAAGGGGAATAATAAGGGAATGGTGGCACAGAGTAAAATTATCAGTAGGCTAATATATGTTGGAAAGTTGAATGATGGCGATGTTTGGAATAACCTGACTAGCATCTCTGGTCAAATGCTTTCATATGTCCGGATGGTCCGGATGTCTGTTCTCCTCTACAGGTCGCATTTCTAAACCGATTCTCGTGGAATATTGTGAGCAGGTTCGATAATTATATGGATCTATTTTTGTGGATTACGTTTTTTTTTTTTTTCAAAATGGCGGAGTTATCGGGGTTGAAAAAAAAAGAAATATATTTCAGCCATTTCGCGCTCTTTGCGCGTGCTTTTTCTTATGAGGGATTTTGTTTTCAGGTGTAAGGACTCGCGAGGCCTACAGTACACAGAGCCACTAGTTTACATAATCACAACAACATAACATCACGCCTGTAATCCCCGAAGGGTTAAGCAGAGGTGCACCTATAGTACACCCACATTTCGCCAGTTATGTTTAAGCCCATGTAACAGGACTCAACAGCAAAACAGACACACACACAACAACTATTTTTTTAAATTTTAAACACGCTTTCAAATATTCAGAGGGGACTTAATGACATTGGCATTTTCTACCAGTCAACATTTGGGTGATGCAGAGCCAAACAATGGTAAGTGCAAGTACCAAAATTGAGGATTTAATATTATTATACGGCTATACGGCTTAGTGCCTTTTTGAGCTGTAAGTTTTAAGTGCTTATCGTGGTATAAACTTTGGCAAGTTAGCTAAGTTAGTCGCGAGGCTGAACGGCCAGTATGTGCCAAGTGTACTTTTAATTATATACAGGTAAGCAGGGAAATCGACGTTTAAACTGTAACCATGGATTCAGTTCATGAATCTAGACCTAACGTAGAAATATTTCGTCAGTTATCAAAAAAAAAACTGCTATTTTATAGCAAAGTGACCTACGCGATCCAAGTCAACTCAACTCAAAGCATTTATTTCAAATAAACCAAATACAGGCACTTTTGAATTGTCAAGGGGTCGGTCAGTCAGAAAGATGAATCTAGTTGCCCATTCCAAAGCGTAGTAGGTACCTATGGAGAAGAACGAGCAAGAAACTACATGGACACTCTTTTAAATAAAAAATATGGTTACAAAATATTGGTTACATCGTTCATGTTGAAATTATGCATGTGAGAACGATGCAGAACGTTAGAAGCGTCCGTAATGTATGGAAATGTATGTAAAATGTAAGGAACATCCATTTTCTTTTAAGAGGCTTACGCGCGCGCTAAAGCGCGGACACTGTCGGATTGCATAGAAAGAAAGAGACGCGCGATGACACAACGCTGGTAATTTATTGCAAAATATGAAGCAATTATGGATTTACAAAAAATCTATTCATTGGACTAAAAACTAAAACACTATTACGTTAGTATGTTACTTGTAGAATATTCTGACAAAAAGTCTGAATGTTTGCATGTATATTAATATGGTTTTTAATCGTTAAAATATTTTTTTAGAGGTTTCTTCGTGATTTTTTTCTATCATAATAAGTTAATTGTATTATGTTTTCAACACATTATCTAACTAGCATATATCCAGAAGAATTCACAGACAGAAAATTCTGATTTTGGTTACTGCAGTGGATCATATATTTTTAGCGTTTAGGTCATGTAGTCCCCTTAAATAACCGACGAAAATTTTCAACGCAGAGGGTTTCAAAATCTGAAATGTACTGAATCTATTGTAACAGAACTAACAGGCTGAGCGTCGATGTCCCTGTATAGTCACAGAACAAGCACTTAAAAGATCACATGTTTCGAAATAATGTGTTCACGATAAACATTGTTTGAAACATCAACAAATACAGTTCACAGAGTGCCAAAATATTTGTATGACGGATTAATTAGGCAAAATAGGTTTATGCTTTTACTAGATTTACTTACAACAATCTGTTTAAGGTTTTTTTTTTTTTGCGGTTGACTTACTGGAAACAGCTACACTGTGTTGCAAATAATTTTCCTTTTTTATAGTAGGCTCAAAAATACAACATTTGGACCCGGCGGCCGTCCAATTGCCATATAAAAAAAACTCTTGGTGCAAGAATACTCATAATTTCGGTGAAATACTGACTTTGCTCGCCTGTAAATTCGTTAAGATTTTCATAACGTAGGGAATGCTTTTGCCTATTAACTATTTTTCCTTTAGAAATATGTACGTAAGATTAGTGAAAAGATCCGCAGGAGAACCAATGTAATCGCCATAGCCCGAAGAATTGGCAAACAAAAATTTAATAACAAATTGATTGATTGAATAGGCAGTGGACAGGGCACATCCCTCGCAGAACAAATGGCTGATTGGGTCGGAATATTCTGGAGTGTCGACCGTGTACCGGAAGACGTAGCGTAGGAAGGCCTCCCACAAGGTGGACCGATGACCTTGTGAAGACCGCAGGCATCCGCTGGATTGAGCACGCCACAATTGCGGCGGTAAGTCCCCTCTTTGAGGAGTGACTTGAGAGGCGCCACGGCGTCCTCACCTTCCGCCTGACGCAGGTCCTCACCGGACATGGCTGTTTCGGGAGGTTCCTGTTTCGGATAAGGCGGGTGGAAACGCCCGGGTGTTGGCATTGTGTGGATCGACCGGAGGACACGGTGGAGCTTACGGTGGAGGTCTGCCCGGCTTGGGCGGAGCACCGCCGTGTCCTCGTGGCGGCGATTGGCGGCGCCGATCTCTTGCGTCCGGCCCTGGTTCAAACCATGGTATGGAGCGAGAGGGAATGGGAAGCAGTCACCTCCTTCTGCGAAGCAGTAATGCTCGCGAAGGAGGAGGCGGAGAGCGTGAGGGAGAGGCAATCGTTGCGCCCTCACGCCCCTAGTCACCGCAGGAGCAGACACCCTGGGCGTCGGGAGTCGATAGCCGACTCCCGGCCACCGTAGGCGCCGGCCTGCGGACGGCGAGCAATGGGCAGCTCGCCGTCCGGTAAGGACCAGGCCCGGGTCGATGGCGCGTTGTGTTACACGCGCGCCTCAAAGAGATGTCAGCATAATTGACGGGGTCCGATAGGGCCGATGCCTGCCGGGGTCGCGGATTGTTCGAAAGAGTTACCGTGGCCCTGGCGCACAGGCAACTGAAGGAACACGGGTGGGTTTTAGTCAGTAAGAGTCTGACACGCCTTTCCGCTCCGCCCAGAGCGGGAGAGGTCATTTGATGATTTCCAACCCAAAACAAAAAAAAGGCATCCTCTGGATGCGAGAAACACAGAACCGGTCGAACTGGCGATGCTTTGGGGAGGCCTGTGTCCACCAGTGAACGTCTTTCGGCTGAAATAATGAGTTCAGGATCAATATCTTTCGCATCCAATGTCCAGCAGCTGGTTTCTATAGGCTGATTGATTGTGGTCCGAAGGTTTGAGAAACCACTGCCCAAAATCTCAGTCATAAAGTTACTTGTCCAAAACCTGCTTGAGCCAATGAACTTTTCGAATAAGTTAATCTAAGTCACAATTCACGAATGGAAGAAAACATTCTAATGACACAAAAAACGTTTTTTTAAATGGTCTAAAATGGGCATTGCACAATTTGCCAAGCGAGAGAAGTCTTTTGCCCTGTTAATCAATGACAGACTAAGGGCGAATTTCATTAATGAAACCTAACGCGATCAGCACATCTATACACGAATCTTTAATTTGCTAGACCGAAATGACAGCTGCAATCGGCTTTTTTTTTAATGACAACGATTCGAAGAATCATTATTATGAACGCGCCATACTATAAAACCATGGTCCACGCATGCAACATTTGAAAAAAAAAGGTCGATCGCATCTATTATTTGTGTCTAGTAAATTAAAAATCAGAGATTTAACTGCGTTCAAGAGCTGTCAGTATCATCATTGTTGTGGAATATTGACTCTGACAGCACTCATGGGTGAAATTCGCCCCGAATTTTATTTACTAACCCTTTGGAAATATAATTATCTGTAAATGCGGGAATTACTTTATTAATTTATCACATTTTCAGACCCTTTTTGTGATTTACCTGTCTTATTATCGCCTGATCTCTCTTCGGTCGTGTCGAATTGCCGTCTCATCGGACTATGAGAGTGAGAGAAGAGAGACTACACCTGTGTCTGCGCACACACCTGTGCACTATAACATCTCCCGCACCGAAGGCTAGTCTCCGTTGAGATTGGCCGCCATGGCCGCAATACGGTCTGGAGACCTATACATATTTGTCGTAATTAATGGAATCATTATTTTGATGAAGGTAACATTATTTATGGGAAAACATTATTGTAACCAATCTAGTGGTTGGACAGCGGTTAGATACAGGCGCGCGGTGAAATTATGTTAAATGATAAATGATTTTATTTCTGTAAGTAGGTTTGAAAACTTTTACACGTCAATCATATTTTTAAAACTAGATGAGGTCAGCGTTTCCTATCTGACTACTCTGAGAAGAAAGGCCGAAACAAATTCAGAGGTCACAGTCTCTTTTAAATTCTAGACGACATAATCTTGGTCAGATCATGTGAAGTCCATGTAGAATCGTGTCTGAGACGGTCTTTTGAGGAAAAACCACACAGATTGAGTGGACCTGTCCAGTCAGTGCACGCAATCGTGCAGCTCAACTCAGCACTTAAGGAGCTCAATATGTAATATGTTATGAATAGACATTAAGTACAAAAGTGAAGGGTATTTCAAGATTACCGATTGGATAAAACAGAGATCATAAAAACAGACAGAGTATATATTAATCTTTAAACACAAGGCTTATCGCCCACGACACGGTCCGTCCACGACTCAACCAATCACAAACTAGTTATGGCCGATTCCTATAATTCACGGACCATTATTGGTTAAAATTAAGACTCTTGTATCTTTACCAATAATTAAGCAAATACCACATAGCTTTTTATAGTAGATCCTCCCATAAGGAAGTAGCTATTACAGGTAAAATTAGCTTACGAATTTATTTATACGCCCAGTTTGGCAATAAAAAATGCTACCATTGGTAGGCAAAACGATTTGTTTTTGTTTATAGGAACTAACGCGTTAGTAAATCGTGTCGTGTCGCGGACCGCCACGCGCCATTGAAATACGCATGCTGTGACATTCTGGCTACTCATTGGATGAGTTTGTAATACATTACTTTTGAGTAGTGTCGTCAAAGATACAAAGCCTAAGGAATACTTAAAAGTCATTTGAATGTAAAACTAAAACAATATACAGACAAAAAAAACTGTGTCTGTAAACTGTATTAAAGCATGGGCATAATTAAGCATTTCTATATGTAAAATAATTGATTTCCAAAAGTACCTACTAAAAAAAACTGTTTTGAAATAAACTTGACTGACAGATAAATGAGGTTAAATTTTTGAAGTATTCCCGTTTGAGCACCTATTTTGAGGGCACCTATGCATTAAGCACCATAGGTATTCCGATTTGAGCACCAGGCAACATTTTAACGTGGTGCTCAAAAGGGAACAAAAAATAACATTGACTGTATTCCCGGGTAAGTAATAGATGATATAACAACAAAATCTCTAATATTAACAACATATAACAACGGAACATATAATTTTATTAAATATAGCGATTAGTTAATATAATAAACGATTGATATTATAATTTTGAAATAACTAATTGGACGGAGAAGGTATGTCTCTCTCGTTATTATCAGCCATATTTTAACTACTGTGGGCGTACTATGGGTAATGTTGGTTATTGCGCAATTGAAAAACCGTTTACAGTTCAAATCAAATTATAATTGTCGAACAAATTAATCACACTAGCGAATCACACACTGCTAATTTATTAAGGTAGGTAAGTAGGTACACTGAACACAACGAGTCGTAAGACAGTTTCTAGACTAGTGTTGTCCGCACGGCTGGCAGCAAAGAAGTGAGACATCCCCTCCTTGCGAACGGACATCTTGAGTTTAGCCCGCACAAACTTCAATCTAGACTCCGTCGAAGCGTTGACGTCACAGCGCTTCCGCCTCGTTGTCAATTCAGCTCCCATACTATTGACTTCTCCGACAAGCATAACATACATTAAATATAACATCGTTTGACATAACATACATTAAATATAAAATCGTTTGACATACCACTCAAAAGATATAAAACTTATTTGGTCTAATATGATGAAAACATAAGATGAATGATATGATGAAAATATGTTTTATTCTTCGTAAGTTCTATCATAGTTATAGGTAATAGTAACCTGAGTAGATATTAAACATAACTAGTAACTGATTACCACCTGCGCTAAGATAGGTCGACGCCTACATACCTATTTCTGGGTGGTTTAATAAAAAATAACCACGAAGGCTAAGGCGAGAGCTCCGCTCGCTCCGCTTCGCTCCCGCCTTAGCCTTCTAACTTAACCTATCCGAGTCGGGATACTCTGAGTCGGGATGTTAATCATAATGACGTTTTTTATATATATTAAAAGTTAGACCTAATGATTTTCGATTAAATAAACAATATACATATTAAACGTTAGACCAAATGATTTTCGATTACATAAACGTTATATCAAACAACGTTATACTAATTAAGTTTTAGAATAAATAAATGTTATATGTAAAGAAATTATATCAACAGTTGGTATATCTCACGTTGATTATACCTTATGAACGATAATAAAATGAAATTAGACCAAACGAGTTTATACGTTATAAGACCCACCCTTTATTTCCCATTGAGCACCTACGGTACTCAATATGAAAATAACGATTTATTTTGTTAATGTTACAGCCTACAGATAAAATTAAAGTTGAGGAAACTTATTGTAATATTAACAGTAAATGATTAAGTAAACTTTTAAGTTAGTGATGATATGTTTTTATTAAATGATAACATTATGCATTAAAACTGCTGTTTTTTATCGATATGATTTATTATACACCCCATCACTAGAAGCTACCGCACCGTAGGTGCTCAAAAGAGAATAAAGTTGAATATTTTTTATTATTGCCGATTGAGCACCAAGCTATTATATTGATTAGTGCTCAAATAGGAATACCTTTGGTGCTCAATGCATAGGTGCCTTTGAAATAGGTGCTCAAATGTGAATACTTCAATTTTTTTATCGCGTCGTTTTAAACAATAAAAAAGCAGACGTTCAAGTGTTTTTATTAAAGACGCTGATATAATATCAAAGGACTCCGTCGTTAAAACTTACCGAGTTGAATTACCAAAGGAATAAAAGTAAAAAGTTACGGCTCGGTAACAACCTATTAATTTACCCGTGGAAAAGTTTGCGAGAACTGGCGATTAAGTTACGGTAGCATTAATGTTACTTAAACCTTAGGCTCAATTTACACCGCCGCTGGAATGGAAGCGACTTTTTGCAGCGGAATTCTATGCAAGAATTCTCCAGAAGACGCGCGACCTGTTATTTGGCTCGTAACTAGTTTGTACATTACACTATTCATATAAAGTTCATTATGCTTTGTAAAAAAAAAGTCGCGTCCATTCCATTCCACGGCGGTGTAAATTTGAGCCTTAGATTATACAAGAAAGACACGACCATTAGGTACTTCCAAACAAAATTCTCCTCTCATTTCGTGTCGAACTACACTCCGAGTACCCGGACTCCCAAATCGAGCCACCCTGCACTTTTTGTTTATTCTTTTTAAATGGTTGTGAATTCAAATTCGGAACAATGACTACACCAAAATAATGGACAGCACGTCGGCATTAAAACTGCGTAAAATCTTTTTCTTTCACTCATCATTATTTTGATGTTTTATGCCTTTATACCACACGTGGGATTGCAAAGTGGCTCTATTTAGGACTCCTGCACCTTAATTGCATATCAATCTGAATCATTTTGAAGGATATTGCTAATCCATAGCTTCATTATGTTCGAAAAATGTGTCTGCTCAACAACGTAAGCAACGCAATGAATGTTGTTGAACTGTCAAACTGAAAGTGATTGCTACTGATAGTGTGTTACGCAATTACCCCGTGGAAGTATATATTAATAAACGCAGAGTAAAGTTACAAACAGCAAAGCTTTACATTTTTATCATACCTATATTTTTCAGGTTTAAGTTTAGCATAAAAAGAGTCTAGTCTAGTAGAACAATGTCTATAAAAACTTCATGGAAATTGTTCTACCACAATCGCGTCTCACCGTCACGTTGCGCCTGTTTGTAGAAGCCTTAACTTTATTCCGCTTTTACAAATAAGGGGGTAAGACCGTAAGACAATAGCTTATGGCTATTCATGATGGGAAAAACAATTAGACAGTCAAAAAGATGTTAACAAGCTGATCTGCGTTGCGATCTCAGAGATAAAAGTTACATTCCGAATTACGCCATAATCGCTCACAGCGCTCACATCAATAACATGCGTTCCGATTTAGATATCATAATTATGACAGCTGAGAGCTGTCAACAATTCGAAACGCTTGTGAATGCGCTCACAGTGCTCACTCAACGTCAACCCCAAACCTTGCACAAGAAAGAAAGACCGTCGGGATTTTTTTTAAGCTATTGCATAGCTTCTATCGCGGGCCTTGAGCGCGGGGACCGAATCCAGAAATTCCGTAACGAAGAAAACCTCACGCTCCCCACTCCGACGGGCACGGAGGTGTGGCTTGAAGGCCGTGCATTGTCTAACGTCGTTTTTTTTTAAAATGGCACGTCTACGCATTGGCACTTCTGTTTTGTTGGTTGAGATGTATGAAACCAAAGATGCGACTCAAAACAACTCAACAGCACAACGGACAACTGATTTTTTTTGTCAAAAATTACAATTGTCCGTTGTGCTATTGAGTCTGCTCAACGACGTAACTAACGCAATGAATGTTGTTGAACTGTCAAAATGAAACCCATTCTTAGTGTTAGTGTGTGACGTAATTAACCCGCTGTTTGTTTTTTTATTTTAAATAAAGTCTGAAGCGTCAAATAAATATCATACTCTAACGATAATAAATATTAATTACGTAATAAATAAAAATAATAAGCAAATAAAACAATAATGTTTTTTTTTTTTGTAAAAACCCCTACAGGGTTTTTACAATGTTTTAAAGTACTAAATAAATAAATGTATGTAATTTATAAAACAATAACTGTAATTCATAAATTCAATTCTGTATTAATAAAACAATATAACTTACTAACTACTTAACTAATAATAAAAAATATCATATTAAACCGCCAGTGTTCTTCGTCCTCTCTCCTACCTGATCTATGCTGTGCCCTACAGGGTCCATAATTGTGACTAATATAATTATTTCCCTACCAACTGTATACATTATGGTACGCAATAAAGAATTGAAAATTCTTATTAAAATATTCAAGTAACCCCTCTTATTTTAACCCTCAAACAAGAGATGCTAAATAATTTACGGACTCAAGGCGAAAAGGGAATAACTTCGAATGTCTTCTTTTACTGGTGCAGAATGATACACATATTATTATATTTCGTGTTAGGTATATACCTAATAATAATGATGCTTGATGGACGGATTAGCTCCGGCAAGAACAGTAAGTACTGCTAATAAAATTCGTACGATATTTTCTGAAAACATTACTGATTGTTGTGTATTTTTCGCAGTGCGCGCACTTTCTATTATCGTACTAATCGTATCCTATCCTACTAATATTATAAATGTGAAAGTGTGTGACGACGTGACGACGTATCTTTCACGCAAAACCTACTAAACTGATTTGGATGAAATTTGGCACACAGATAGAACATGACTTGGGTAAGAACATAGGCTACTTTTCATCCTGGGTCACAGATGAAGTCGCGGGCAACAGCTAGTATAGAAATAATTAAGGTTTCATATTAAGTACCTTTGCAGATTAAGGGCAAAAAGGCGAATCTTTTCATTAACTTGCTTCGTTCGTGCGTGTTTCTACCTTCCGGTTACAAATCTTATAGTACTAAAAATAGCTTTTAAAACCTATCACAAGAAGAGAGCATTAGCGATTTAATTATTATCAAGTTCAGGTTTCCTCCCTTTACCTACCTTTGCTGAGTTTTGTAAATACTAAAAGCTGAAATCTGTTTAAGAGGACCAGAATATCATCCCTTGCTAAGACATAATCTTCAAAAGAAAAAAAAGCACAATGACAACGAAGGGCGTTGAGTTCATCATGGCTAGTACCTAAAATAAGAATAAATCATTGAAGCGAAGCTACGAGAAACTTCCCTAACATCTTTCTAATAAAAAATCTTTATACAAAAACACTGGTGGATTTTATGTTTGTTCGCACTTAAGTCGTTTGTTTAAATTACTTGACATCAGACTTGATGTTAAAAACAAAAGAAGGCTAACGCTTGTACTTATTTTTTTAAAGGAATGGCTTTAAAAATATTTTCTATGCAGGATATTAATCCAAATTTTTACGTAGTAACAATTTTAAAGGCGCTTTACAGCACTACCATTATCGCTACTTTTTCCCCAAGAAGCTTTTCAGTTGGTATTCCGGTTTTTAAGCTATGAATGCCAGTCTTCTTCGTGTCGTTGGCACAGCTTTTCTCAGAGCTTGTGAGCTCAAAATTGTCGTCGTCGATGGCAGCACACAGGTAACTTTGTCTGCAAGTTTTGGGACAGAGAGGGCAAGATGGAAGGTGGAGCAGTTTGCCACATAGCTCCACATCCACACCCGGCTGTCGTGAACTCACAGGACAAGTGCGACCGATTTAAAAAGTCAGTTCTAATATTTACACAAATCAACTATAATAATATGAATAAATTCTGTAGCACCTAATTCGCGATTTAGTTTTCAAACATGTTACCAAAATATGTGTTTTCGGAAAAAAATACTTTAATACCCACACTTAAAGTTCAGTTTGCGCTAGCTACAACTTAAAGCATCTTATGACCTTAATACTAAGACTAATCATTCTAAAATCAACTTAATTTACACTAGTTTACAGACTTCCAAAAAGAAGGAGGTTATATGTTCGGCTGAATGTATGTTTTTTTTTTAAATGTATGTTCACCGATTTCTCCCTCAATTGAGAACCGATTTTGAAAAATCTCTTTTTGTTTGCAAGGGTACGCTCTCGAGGTGGTCCCATTGTCAGCAATCAGAATCGAATGAGGGGATCCATTGGAAAAAGAGAGAAATCCTCAAATTTTATAGGCACACCTATAGCGATTTAGGTTTTTTTTATAGTACCTCGTGCATTTGCTCTCGGAAAGCACCATTTGGTGAATTGGAACTCATCAGTTCCACTTCACCAAATGGTTGGTTGGTTGGCTGGTTGGTGGTGGTGGTGGTTTTAGTTCCAGTGGCCACCTCTCGTCTTCATCATCATGAAGACGAGAGGTGGCCACCGGAACTACTCATTGTGGTTGCTATTCGATTACTTTAATAGGCTTGCTAAAATATGGTGAAATGGAGCTAATGGTGGCTTCACCATCAGCTCCAGGTCTTCTCGTTTTCACCAGGAATACTCCTCAACAATTAACGTCCCTGCATCGGGAAAAGCAATATTTTGTAAAAGGTGATGAGCAGTTGAAATTAGGCTATTGTAACTTAGATAAATTAATAACTGACTCACTAAAAAGTGAAAAATAACAAACTTTGTTACAAAAAAAAACAAGCGCCTTCTAAAAAAAACACCACAAAATTAAAAATACGACTCTCTCACTCTTCCCTCACTTTCATAGTCCGATGAGACAGCAATCCGACACGACCGGAGAGAGAACAAAAAGATAACAAAATATATACTGTACATAAATGTCATTATTTTTTCCTAAACTTTGTCATTGAGAACCTTCTTAAAAGCTTGGGTTTCTTACGGAAGCGGTGAATGGTCTCACAATAATGGCTGTATAAATACAGAGTAAAATGACAGATTTTCATGACAGTCGTTATAATATGACAACCAACGCTTTTATAACAAGTTGCCAAAGTCAGTTATAGAAGTTACCGCTGGAAAGTTCAAAACCCACATCAAACGTATCCCAAAAATGCATATTATAACATTAAAGACTACGTTGAAGATAAGGAAGTTTGGCAATAATTCCTTCTGCACATGTGGCTTCCCTGGTACCTCATATGTAAATGTCTATTAGCTGCTCCCAAATTACGTTTTTTTTTTTTTTTTACTTTCTTCTTTGACATGATCTTCTCATTATTTGACATTATATACCTCTAATTCCTATTTCAACTCTTTACTTATGACTTTTTTAGACGGGATTTTAATTCAGATTTGTTACAGTTATAATGGCAATCATGTCATTTGGTTTAAATAGGCTTTTATTTTTTATATACATTCTTCTATATTTTGTGAATGTGAGAACGTTGTAGGCCTAACTTGTAAACTCTATATTTGTAGACCTTTTTATATTTTTTGAGTACCTGTTACTTGTTGACAGGCCTACACTGTCCTCCCATATCTATCAACACTTTCATTTGAAACATTGTAAAAGCCCCTTATTTTTAAAAGAGTAACCGTGGAGTTTCTTGCCAGCTCTTTTCCTCAGGAAACAATCAATTGGAACCACGCACCTAGCTTCTGACGTTTCATTCGTACCCATGTTGGTTTATATGAAATAAAATATTTTGATTTGATTTGATTTGAACGCTCTTCCAAGAAACCATAGCTTAACACTACTATAACACCATACAACAAAAGAAACCTTCCTAGAATTTTCTTAAAGGCTTAGACATCAATACCTCTGTAATACATACCAATTTTCTTACAGAGTATCAATATCAGTTTAAAGTATTCTCAGCTTTCCTTATTGAATACTATTTTTTTTCCCGCGACTTCGCGATTCCAAGGGAAATTTTGAATAAAACAAAAAGATATCTATGTGTTTATTCATCAGGGCTTTTTCAAACTAGGTTTATGTCGGTTTTTAGACTAACCAAGTGTTTCTGATGCCTAAATTTTTTTTTTTTATGTAGAACTGTTATTTCAGCTTCACAATCGGATACTGGACAGTAGGTACTGATGTTATATGAAAATTAAAAAACATTCTATAACAGCAGGCTATGTCCACGGTGTCACTCGCGTGATATTTCAGGCAAAAGAAAATAAAAATAATAAGAAGAAAAAATAAAAAGAGAAATAAAAAGAAAGAAAAGAGAAAAAAAGAGAAGAAAGAGAGAGGAAGAAGAATAAAATAATATAAAGGTTAAATATTTTTAAGTTTTTAATAATTTTAATATTATTTCTCCTGTGTATAGAACCCTTCGGCTTGATGTCTTATGTTATATTTTTCCGTGTTGTATGTATGTTATAAAGAGGATGCCTGTGTCCGAGCAGTGGGGACATTATAGGCTTCGGTTGGGTGGTAGCTACTCACCCAATGTAACTCCGTACTAGTTTGTATGAATTGGAAAATGTATTAATAGAGAGAGAGCCCTGGCACCCACAACAGAAGTTTAATCTTAGCTTGGGTGCCAGTGGAGATAGTCAGTGATTTATGCAATTTAATTAAAAACAATAGTGAAGTATTCTATATCAATTCAATCATAGTATTAACCTATCGCCTTTATATTAATTGTAAAGTTGGAAATAAAGTTATTATTATTATTTATTTCGTTTATTTATCTTATTAATTCCACATTAAATACATTTTTAAATATTACAAAAAACTTACAAAAACATTCAATAATATAAAAAATTGTTGCCCATCGGCATCAGAAATGGATCCAACCTGCCGGTGGTCAGGGCTCTAGAGAAACCAACCTCCTCACTATGTGTGTCGTGTCTAGGAGTACAGCTCTCTGAATCAAGCCCTTGACCTACCTGCGCAATGAGAGCCTCCTATGGTGTTGGTCGAGGCTCTCCGCTATATTAGGCCATTTAATGTAACGATTATCAGTACAATGATTGCAGAGTCCACGTCCCACATGTCGACAACCTCGTGTGCTAAGTCAAGATACTTGATTTTTTATCATTCTCAGCTTTCATGAGATTCCCGTCATGACCTTTTCTTATTTATTTATTATAGGCTGATTATGCTATTATGCTGTATGTATGTCCGTCTCTTAACCAACAGTTATTGTAATTCTCAAATTATTGTTATACTCTTGGGTACTATCACGTTTTTTCTAGCACCCAAATTCATTTTGATGATTTAAGTATTGATTGGGTTTGAAAATATGTCTGTGAGCACTTGTAAATTATGCTTTAAAATGTCAATATTTTTTTTCATTTAGAAAAGCCTAATTGATTTTCGCTCTTACGTTTTACTTTATTTAAATTCGATGACAGCAAATAAATTTTCATTATCGTCTCGCCAAAAGAAACCAAAGAACGCAACGCAATGAAAATGATGAATTAACAAAATGAAATCAAAAATCCCCCTCGAAGGAAACCGAGAACAATTTACTAGTGAAATTCGTGAAATTCAGAGATGAAAAACCGTTGTACCGACTTGATAATAATAGAAATTGTGATGAAGAATTTAACCCGGGAAAGGGACCTTTGTCAACTTAATAAGATCCTCTGAATATTTACACTGTATTTCAGTTTTTTTTTTGAACAATTCGTAAGACGATGTTAATTTTCTCTGAAGATTTTTTTTTGTAATGTGTCAGCTTAGTAATTTATTTTTGCAGAAATTGAAAATGAAATATATATGTAGGTACATAAATTTCAAATTATACCTATACTTATACCGAAGTGTCAACCAACCTTTGGAGATTTCATTAAAGAGACCATGAATACTTGGACCCCACGGCGGGAGGGTTTCAACCCCAAACGGCTCGAAAATATAATTAGCAATAAGGTTATAAACATTGTTCACTGTATTAAAAAAAGGCTAGCTTTTGACAACTATATCAATCATACGGTGTTTTCGTTTGTTAGAAAAGCTTTAAATGTTTGGTACAACAAATCGATAAGCTATTTTTTTTTGAACTTTTTTTAATGTATTTGTTTTCGTAATGTTCGTCTTGTTTGTGCAGAATAAACCATTTTTTAACCGACTTGTAAAAGGAGGAGGTTATCAATTCGGATATTTTTTTTTATTTGTAAGTATGTTTGGTCATAACTCCGTCATAATATATAGAGACGGATTTGCAAAATTCTTTTTTTTTGTTCGAAAGGGTATGCTCTCGAGGTAGTCCCATTGTCACAAAGTCAGAATCTGATAAGGGTATCCCATGGAAATCGAGGGAAATCCTCAAATTTTATAGGTACACCTAAAGCGATTTGGGTATTTTTTATAGTAACTCGTGCATTTGCTCTCGGAAAGCATCATTCGGTGAAGTGGACTTGATGATGAAGATCAGAGGTGGCAACCGGAACCACTCAATAATAAGTATTTCACTGGTTGCGATTCGATTACTTCAATATGTTTACTAAGCAATTTATGCTCGTCACTCTGTATATGTTAAAATGGAGCTTCACCATCAGCTTCAGTCCTTTTGGTTCTTACCAGGAGAACTCCCCAACAATTAACGTCCCTGCATCGGGAAAAGGAATATTATGTAATAGGTGATGAGCAGTTGACATTAGGCTATTGTAACTTAGATAAATTAATAACAGACTCACTAAAAAGTGAAAAATAAAAACCTTTTTTACAAAAACACAAAAACCGACTTCAAAGAAAACACACTACAAAGTGAAAAATAACTTTAATTTCGGAAGTAGGTGGCAAAAAACTAAAATACAGATCCAAAGACACCGACTTCCGAAATTAAAGTTAATTTTCACTTTGTATTGTGTTTTTTTTGAAGTTGGTTTTTCTTTTTTGTAAAAAAGTTTTTTATCTTTGTTTCTTTCGATAGCTTATCGATTTGATGTGCCTACCATTCAAAGCTTCAAGTACATATTTTTCATGATCTGCCCTTTCCCAACATTGTTGGGGTTGGCTTCCAGTCTAACCGGATGCAACTGAATACCAGTATTTTACATGAAGCAACTGCCTATCTGACTTCCACAATCCAGTTACTGCGTAAGTAACACGATACTCCTTGGTAAGACTGGACCTCGGACTTTTGGGCTTCTGGCTAGCCGTAACAACTGTCAAAGATCTACAAATGTCATGTCAATATTTTGTATACCTTAAAAAAGATAATTTGGCTACATAATTATACAACAAACAGAATGTGGATGAAATCTTTACTCGCAATAATTATTTCAATGTGTTCACTTTGCTCACAAAACATTGTACGCAGACTTTCGCAGTTTCGCAATTTTGTTGGCCTCCATTTTCCGTACCACAAGATACTAAGAACCACACTTGTTACCAAACGAATCCAATTAAAGATGTACTGAAACTGAACCGTCTTCACAGCATTTTCCAACATTTTATTTTTCAGTTGTATTTCAACACCTACGCGTACACAGTACCCGACTATGAATATCGCTTTTAAACGAGTTTTAGAGAAAAAAAAACTGGCCAAGTGCGCGTCGGACCACGCACAATGAAGAGTTCAGTGGTGGGATGAATTTATCCCAAAAACAAACTTAAAATTATAGTTGAAAAATATGTTCCCATAAATCGATATACGTCACGGTCAATTCTCCAACTGCAAATGTAAGTTTGTAATCCAAAAAAAATGTTTTTCTATGCGATTAAATTACAAATTAACAATTTCCAGAATCTTTCCTTTACTCATACTGTAAGACCTTGCTTCTCACCAAATTTAATGATTCTAGAGCAACGGGAAGTACCTTATAGGTTTTAATTTATATGCGAGTGTCAAAATATGTCGTCAAAATGGCCGCATTTTTTTATTGTATTAGTCAATATAGTCGTCATCTCAGTAGTCACTCCCTTTCATGCCATCTTTCATATCTTGCAAGTATCAAACTGAAATTAATA
This sequence comes from Griposia aprilina, assembly GCA_916610205.1. Taxonomy (NCBI): domain Eukaryota; kingdom Metazoa; phylum Arthropoda; class Insecta; order Lepidoptera; family Noctuidae; genus Griposia; species Griposia aprilina. Next base: position 6,454,984 of record OU744305.1, on the reverse strand, counting down.
TCAATTACGTAGGTTTACGGCCTAGTGGAGGTCTTAAAAAAATCAAGCGGTTAGACTTAAAAGCTTAATTTTTTATACTTCCACGCATTCCTGAGAAAAAAGGTCTTGACAGACTGCCAGACAGGTTAACAGACGGACGGACGAACGGACAACAAAGTGATCCTATAAGGGTTCTGCTTTTATCCTTTTGAGGTACGGCACCCTAAAACAACCTTGTAGAGCGTTGTCTGTTACTCGTACCTTTATGACAGCTTCTTGCAAAAAGTCGATTTGTCATAATTTACATTCGAGTAAAGGCGTTCATACACCTGTAGCGATATCAACATCGCCACATGCGAGCTACACGTCATACTGACGTCACGCAAATCCTGCATCGCGCAAGTAGAGTTTACCGCGCGACTAGCATATATACAACGTCCCGACATCAACCGTCGGGCAGTTGCCCACCAGACACAACACCCGTCTGGTCGCAGGATCATCCCTTTTCTATAGAGTATGAGTGAACTTTACACCCTGTTCCTCATACCTCTATACTGGTGACCCCGAACTTGAACGTCAGCGCAGCCGTCGTGCAACTACTACAGCGTGACGTCATCATCACATCAGCATCACTTCCGCAAGCTTTAGAGCGGCGAGTCACACAGCCAGCCAGCACCCACGGCTAAAACGGGTATCCTGACCACTAGCATGCAGCGCCCGCGCATACCTGGTCATCCCCTTCAGCCTCATCAGCAACCTTGGCACAGCACACTGCACTTTCGGCCGGTCAACAAGAAGAGCTCTTAATCCCTCTCCTGGTCGACGCCAGCAGTCAGCCTCAACCCGGCGCTGTACCACATCCGACGCACTGGAGCATAACGCGGCGCCACCCCGACTCACTGGGGAAAACTTCGCAGACAGTTCCGACTCACCGCGAACTATGCGACATCCGGTTCCCACTCACTGGAACCTCAACTGGCCCTGGCAAGCATCGCAAGATACAAGACTCAGCCCACTATCGACCTCCGCTCTCCGGGGGGGGAGTGATGTAGCGGTATCAACATCGCCACATGCGAGCTACACGTCATACTGACGTCACGCAAATCCTGCATCGCGCAAGCAGAGTTTACCGTGCGACTAGCATATATACAACGTCCCGACATCAACCGTCGGGCAGTTGCCCACCAGACACAACACCCGTCTGGTCGGAGGATCCTCCCTTTTCTATAGAGTATGAGTGAACTTTACACCCTGTTCCTCATACCTCTATACACCTAACTGTATAGTGTATAATATTATTTACAACTAGCATATTTTTCCTAGTATTAAGTTTGCTTGAAAACTTATCATGTACCTACCTAAGCTGTCAATTAAAATAATTTAATTTTGTTAATGTGGTGTTTACCTTAAATTAGGGCGGTAAGGAAAAATAAAATAATTCATTTATATTTTAGACAATGTTTTATTTAAGTTACAATACTTTGTAACATACCTAGAAAAATACACGGCAAACAATACGAAAATATTGTTTGTATGCTGAACCTAACGCAGGAAATGCTAAAGTTTAAGCACACAAAGTGCTAGTGAGATACTTGCATTACAAACATACGTTCACATTTCATTAAAAAAAATCGCGTGGACATCTGAAATTATCCTACAGGGACGTGTTACCGAGATAAAAAGTAGCCTATGTTACTCCTTATAGCATCAGCTATCTGCCAGTGAAAGTCCCGTCAAAATCAGTCTAGCCGTTTCGGAGATTAGCCGGAACAAACAGACAGACAGACAAAAATTGTAAAAAAAAAATATTTTGGTATATGTACCGAGTATACATCCATATGCATTTAGTAAAAAGCGGTTATTTTAATATTACAAACAGACATTAATTTTTTTTTGTATCTGTATAGATGTATCGTTTTATACAAGGTGCAGTTTTGAACCTGCAAAACATTTCAGGAGGTTGTTATGAGACTCGTTAATAATCATATAACAATACGATACCAAGTCAATAATCAATAATACTTTTTATTTTCGATTTTTAAATTTTATTGTTTTTCAGAATAACTCTCTTAATAACCCTGTTCAAAAAAACAGAATCACCCATTGCGATGTATCGCGCGTCATGTCACTGTGTGCGTGAATGCGATGACCAGTGACGACAACATGTACGAGGCTCCGCCCATATTTCTACGAAACGAACGCGTCACGTACATTGCACTAAAATGGCGGTCGTTGCTATGGTTACACGCAGCCCCCGCGAGCACTACACCCCCGCACTTCGATTGAGACTCGAAAATCTGTTACTGCGCATTGAAGGTTCAACCATCTTGCCGCGATCTGTACAAGTTATTGTAGCCACAAAAACTTATAGCAAATAATTTAACCTTAGATGTAGTTCGAATTTGAAAATCACAATGTACCACAATCACATTATTGTTATAAAGTTCGCTAAATAATAACTCATTTTTAAGCATCATTACAATGCGAAAATCTTCATCATCTGCCGAGCCTGTTCCCAACAATGTTAAGGTCGGCTTTCAGTCTAACTGTATGCAGCTCATTACATGGAGTGCCAGTGAATCACGTAGGGCGACTGCGTATCAGACTCAAAAAACCAGTTGATAACACGATACCCATTTGTTATAGTAATTGTCAGACTTTCTGGCTTTTGACTACCCATACCAACGATCATATGGCAGGGCTATAAGGTCGTTGACCCGTACCGACCCGTGTGGTACCTAACGACTGTCCGAGAGCTACAAATCAATTCGAACCAAAGGCTTTAATTAAGTGTTTGCCGAAACACGGGATTTCAATGATGTCCTAGATAAATTTAAAAAGTACTTACATTATTATGAATTAAAAAAATAACACAGTGGTACTTGCTCAGTTACGAACCCGCAACCTCATGCATGAGAGTAGAACGCCTTAACCACTGGACTATTACGATAAATAATAATAGTAGGAAGTAGATACAACTGCGCTAAAAAAAAGTTCACGTTGGCGTCGTTAGTTACCTATCAGCTGATGAATAGAATGATAGGCGGAGATAAATAAACCTTACATAGCGCGTGCGCGGGATTAAGGTAGGCACCTAGTAATAATAATAAGGCATGTAGGTACTCGGCGCAGTCGGCGCGCTCTGTAGGTAAATTCAGCCCCAAGGACGGTTTTCGTTTTTATTTGTAGATTAAATTGGTTGATTTAAGATTTGCTTTCCTACTTTTTAACGGGCTGAGGACCGACAAAATACCTCAAGATAATTTGTGCTAGTTAAGTAGGTAGGTACCCATCTGTTAGGGATTTTAAGTGATTAATTTTGTCTGATAGGTATTTTTGGCGTAAGTAGTTAAAAAATTTAAATCAACTTATTTACACTAATCAAGTTGATTTAGCTAACATCGTGTTTACAAATTATTGTCTATGTACAAATAAATAAATTACCTACTTATGTTACACGGAGGTATTGTTCAAAGTTTCCACCGTTACGCTCCAGGCACAGTCTAGCACGACGTTGCTGATTTTCCATCAGCTTACGTAACACAAACACATTCGTTTTTATTGTGTCGAAAGCACTGATCACTTTTGCACGTAGCTAGGTTACACTGGTGATGTGGATGTCTTGGTTTTCCAGCAACCAGCGACAAAATGTAACTCGCGCGGCGTTATCGTGTTGGTGGAGATCCTGTACCTTGTTGTAATGAAAGGGGTGCTGCATTTCTTTGTGCAGTAGCCGCCACACTGTGGAGTGGTGCACTCCAAACCGTCGACCAGCCTCCCGCGTGCTTGCCCGTGGCCCTCGCCGGAAGAGTTCCAGGATATCTTCCTGCAAGGCGACAGGCAGGCCTTCGTTGCCGCGACCTTCAGCATGCAGGGGAACGTCGAACTGCCGATGATCGTGCAGTCTCTGCGTAGCAGCCAGCATTACCCAGTGTGAGGCACGTTGTCGATTGGAGAATAACTCCGCGAACATTTCGATGGCTCGAGATACATTGTCTCCACTGATGGCATACAAGCGGACCATCTCCACCAACTCTACATTGGAGAATTGGTCCGTCATTTTTACAACTTTGTACTTTATAGTAGGTACCTATCGCGACGTTAATCGAAGGCGCCCTTGAGGGGCGGAATTTGCAAGCGTATGCACACACCGGCGTCATCAATTACACTAATAAATTGACCCGATTTATGTGCTTGCGAGTTGCGATGGCCGCGGGGGCGTGGCTAGTGGGAGAGGGAGCGGGCGGTGGTTGGTGCTTTGGATCTATGAAAGAAATGTCGGATGCGTTTGTTTGTGTGTGTGTGTGTGAATGCGCAGTTTAAGGACACGTACAGATTGGCCGCGTTTTAAAAAGGGGAGTTCACGCTTACCGATTTCCGTAAATAAGAATAAAATGAAAAAAAAATACCTGCCCATTTTATTGTTGATTCGGGTCGAGAATCACTAACATAATTACCTCCTAAAATGTTTTGCAGGTCCAAAACTGCACCTTGTATAAGACTAAAATAACCAAAACCCAAAAATTCGAAGACATGTAACATCTACCAACCCGCACTGGGCCCGCGAGGTGGATTACGGCCCACTCCCTCTCACCGAGAGGAAGCCTGTGTCCCAGCAGTGGGAACATTGTAGGCTGGTTATTTATATAAGACTAAAGATCAAAGAAACGATGGAATGTGTAAAAGATGGCTAGAAGAAGCTGTGTAAAAGAAGGGGGTGACGACTGATGTGAAGACTAATAAAGAAATATGGATGAAAAGACATGTTGCATCAACCCCAAATAAATTGCAATTATGGTAGGAAAATGAAGATGGTGAACGACACATCGGGCTACTCAGAAGACCGTTGTTAAAACGAAACATACACACGACTGGATATATAGGGTTATTGGTTATATGTCGCCAATCCGTTAAGGGGATGTAGGAGAGGTCATTTGCAACCGAATGATTCATGATGACCCCTAAGCAAGGTCAACCATTTTCGAGTAATTTGATACTTTATATTTTTTTTAAGATATCTGGTATCTTACTGTATCTTGTTGGATAGCTGAGAGTACATATTTTTGAAATGTTCTGCCGTTATAGTACTTCGTGTATTTTTGTTTATAAATTGACTATTTTAGTCAAATGACCTACTCAAAATGATAGAAAATTGTAACGATTTGTAAAACTATTAGAGATAACTGACATTTTATGGTTGATTTGGTCAACAAAATTTTGTAACAAGAAAGGTGCTTACTAATTTTCAATCTTCTACCTACCCTCATTCCAACACCATATTTATTTTGATTTGATCAGGTCTCATTTTTGTGTTACAACCATTATCCACTAGGTATATTGAAAATTAACCATTTTTATGTTTCATTTTCACATTCAGAGTATCTACCTATTTATTATTTTAAGAGTGGAGTTGTGTTTTCTGTTATCCGAGTTAAGTGATTCTAAAATAATGTCAAGAAAGTGTAAAAAGGACCCTGTCAAGTTTTGTCACATTTGTGGCGATATTACTTTTAAAACTCCGCGAAGAAATTTGACGCCATTAGTTACTCAGTTATATGAATAGTATTTTGGTTTTACCATCTGACAACTAGACAAAAAGTGGGTTCCACACATCTGTTGTGTTACATATAGGTATATGTATGTGGATCTGAATGGGCGAAAAGATCTCGCTTGGGCTCATGAAAAACTTAGTAAAAGGTATGGATAGGATTGGTGATGGCTTTCTGCATTTGAAGGAAAATTTTCCTAAACTGAGTGATAAAAAATAAAAGAGGGCATAAGTATTTATTAGTCCTCAAATCAGGCAATTAACGAAAGATGATTATATTTAAAGAAAAGCGATTGAAGACGATTATATTTAAAGAAAAGCGATTGAAGATGATTATATTTAAAGACAAGCGATTGAAGCGGTTGATTGATTTTGAATCTTGCTTTTGAAGGCTTGTTTTCATGAAAGTGACTTTAAATTTTACATTAGACATTTACTTCTTTCCTGAAAGTTTGGGCGCCGTCAGCAATGAACACGGTGAAAGATTCCACCAACACATTTCTATGATAGATAAACGATATTAGGGCAAGTGGAGACCACGCATGCTGGCCGATTACTGTTGGACATTACAACGAGACGTCGCCGAAACAAAATATAGAAGTAAATCATAAAGTTACGTTGATATTGATATTGCAATAAGACGAAATAACTTCATTTTGTTGATAGAAACTGATATTCACTAAAATATTTTAAAATCAAATTAATAAAAAAATTCTTCGTATTTGGAACATTCCAATTTTATTTCTATTATCCTTATCCTTGTTCTATACATAACTAGACAAAAAAAGTCATGTTACATACTAAAAGTGTTTTTTTGTTGACCAGTTTTATGAAGTAGAAGCAGATAATAATAATTTAAAAAAATCATGGACCCTTTTTTTTTAAACAAATTTTCAAAGTTATGTACCGCTTAAAAACATATAAAAAGAAAAATTACTCGAAAATGGTTGACATTTGCATCAGGGGTCATTTCGTTGCAAATGACCTCTGTTACATCCCCTTAATGGATTGCCGAAATATTACCAATAACCCTGTATATATATCGCTCAGTTGGAGGGAGCAGGTACTCGTGACTAAGTAGTAACAGTCGCACGGGCCGATCGAGGATTAGGCTACGCTTACCGCGAAGCGATGGGTGACCATGCACCCATTACATATCGAGACGTTTAACCATTTAGCTCGGCTGGCATTCGTAGATTCTTGTAGTCAGAAGCATAAACGCCTGACATCCAATCATACCAAGGGGTATTGTGCTACCCAGTAACTGGGTTATCGAGGTCACATGGGCAGTCGCTCAATTTATAATATTAGTATTCAGACTGGAAACCGACCCCAACATAGTTGGCAAAAAGGCTGGGCAGATTGTTTGATATACTCAAACTCAAAGCATCTATTTCAATTAAAACATTTACAGGCACTTTTTAATTGTCAAAGAGTCGGTCAGTTAGTCAGAAAGCTGAAGCTAGTTGCCCATTCCAAAACGTAGATCTCTATGGAGAAGAACGGGCAAGCAACTCCAAGGACACTCTTTTTAAATCAAGATATTACTAAATCATTGGTACATTATTCTTGTTGCTTCTATATGTGAGAACAATGTAAATAAAATAAAATGTATATTAAAAAAGAAATCAAAATACACTCGAGAGCAATGAATCCGGGTCACTTAAAGAATGTTAAAAATCTCGGAAACTAAAAATGATAGGTTAATGCAATAAATTGTATTTAATAGACAATGTAATACTCCTTAAATGAAAGTAAAAAAAATATGAGTCACCATACATTTTATTAACACAAAATTACATAAAGAAAAAAACTGCTGATCTCTCCTTAAAACAAAAATAGGAAACATGAAATTTTTGAACTTTATTACGATTTTCTTGAATTTTAATACTTCGTATTGCCTCCTCGTGCTTCCATTACTGCGTTTACGCGGTTTGGCATGCTGTACACCAAGTTCCTTATACGATTTTGGGGAATATTCTCCCATTCCTCTGTGAGAGCAATTTTGAGCTCACGAAGCGTGATTGGGGGAGGGTTTCGTTGTTTTACGCATCTGCCTAGCTCGTCCCAAGCATGCTCGATCGGGTTGATATCCGGGCTGCGCGCTGGCCACTCCATACGAGTAATGTTCATCTCTTGAAGGTAGTCATTCACAATCCTACCTGTATGAGGTCGGGCATTGTCATGCATAAATATAGCATCCTCACCTAAATTGACCATAAATGGACCAACGTGATCATTGAGGATTTCTTCCACATATCTTACGCTAGTTAAAGAGCCGTTTTCTATGATCACCAGCTCTGTGCGACTTTCAGAAGAAATTCCGGCCCACACAAGTACAGACCCACCACCGTAGGCTACTTTTTCTTCGATGCATGCTTGCTTGAATCTTTCCCCTGGTCTTCGATACACTCTGTGTCTTCCATCGTGCTTGTAGAGCATAAATTTTGATTCGTCGGAGAACATAACTTTTGACCAATCTTCAATACTCCAATTTACGTGGCTCTGGGCATATCTTAGTCTTGAAATACGATGCCCACGCTCCAGTTTAGGGCCGTTTGCAGGTCTAAGGGGTTTTAAGTTAGATTCAGCAAGCCGACGTCTTACTGTCCATGCACTTGGGTTACTTCCTCCGAGGCGTCGAAACTGATTTGTGAGTTCAGTTCCTGTGAGAAAGCGATTTCGAAGCATGGTGTTCACCAAGTATCGGTCTTCTCGTGCTGTGGTACACCTGGTTCTGCCCGTTCCTGGTCTGCGTAGGTTAGAACCAGTTTCTTCGTAACGTCGGAGAACTCTTTGTACTGTTGACAGCGACACACCGACAGTCCTGGCTGTATCGCGCTGACTCCGGCCGGTTTCCAGCATTGTAAGTATTCTGGTGCATTCTTCAGGCGTAAGCGACATAATTTCAGCTTGAATAATGAATATAGAGCACTATCAACATGGTTTATGTACCCACATAAATGACAGATTACAAACAAAAGCAAAACCAAATGCTGTAATTTCGTAGTTCCATCTTCGAAAGTGGCCCTTTTTCAAATTTGATTTTTTTATGATATAACTTTACAATAACTAAGAAGTTTTAATACCTTCATTTAAGGAGTATTACATTGTCTATTAAATACAATGTATTGCATTAACCTAGCATTTTTAGTTTCCGAGATTTTTAGGATTCTTTAAGTGACCCGGATTCATTGCTCTCGAGTGTATAATAAAAATAAGCCAGTTAAGAGATGACCAGTCTGAACTGACGGCGCCCGTTCACGAACATGACGCGTGGATCAGCACCATCGGGCTCAACCATTTTGTAGGGAACCGAATGATCCAACACACGTGCCACCAACAGTGAGACATTTAAGTGAGCATGACATAGTCTCAACTTCCATGCTTTCCAATCAACATACATAATAATGATATAATAAACGAATCCATGGTACTCACATTTACAAAAAAGAAAAAATGCTTCTAAATTATATATCATTCAGTTTTATCTAAAACGATACTTACCCCCCCCCCCTACTCTTTATTATACGGAGTGGTAGGGACATAAACGCGCAACCTGTTCCATAGAAAAGTGCAATACCTACGCAGTCAAAATGAATGGAACAGCCTTTTTTTTAAAGCAACTATTCTGAAATTTCAACGCACGGGTTCAGAATCGTGAACTGAATCCATAGTTACTGTTTGCACGTCGATGTCCCTGCCACCTTGTATCTTAAAGATACACAGTTACATGAACATCAGCCTTATGTAAGTATTTCTATAACAAAAGATAACACGAAACAATACAAATCCCGTCCTCCGAGATCGTCAATTGTTTCCACAGAAACGCTTCCATTATAATTCTATTTCCGAGTATCCAGCTGATGTAGCCTGCCTTTGATCATTGAGGTCATGTGACATTACAAATTGTTCACTCAAATGGGTGTTGAACCTGACCCAATGTTTTGGATATATTTACACACATACATATATAAACTCACGCCTTCTTCCCATGGGGGTAGGCAGAAATTACAGAACGCCACCTGCTACGATCCTTACATACTCCTTTTGCCTCGTTTACGTTCATACATCTGGTCATACACGCACGCCGGTTGTGAGTACTACGCACCTGATCTTTCTGAAGAACATCACCAATAAGGTCACTATATATCTTCCTAAGGCGTTCCTTCCTAGCCTTTCCACTCACATCTGCCTTGTTAATACCTTTTGTTAGTCGCCCTTCATTCATCCTCTCAACATGACTAAACCATCTTAGCATGCTCTTTTCAATTTTTGTCACTACATCTTATTTTAAACCGCACCGGGTTGCCTTATCACATCATTCTTCAGCCTATCATTCATAGTCACATCACACAATATATTGATATATTTATTAGTATTTATTGTATGGTGATGGAAACACGTGGATAATTTAGTTATGGCAGAAGAATTTGTGAGAAAAAAGGTTGACCATTAGCAAAGTTGGATGGACTGTGTGATATGATAAATGATATAAATCAAGACTTGTTTTATTAAGTATCTATCAGAAGTTATCTCAATCCTTTCCTCAACCAAATACCTCTGAAAATCTAACCTCAACAATTCAGACTTTTAGGCATCAACCTGAAAAGATTGGTACCTCCATAGCTATTTGTATGATAATCAAGACCAATGTTTCATACTGTTCGAGGCATTTCGATATCTGCCCGTCTAGCCGCTTCAGCTCCTCATACGCATAATATGACGATCAAAAACTCATAAACCCATCTTCAACGACCTTTGCAAAATCATCACATAAACTGGACCTATTGACGACCTTCCTATACGCCATAAAACCTAAATCAATATTAGCCCAATGCCCAACGATTCCCGTCCTTGGTTACCTAGAATACAAAAGATAGTGAAACATACTAGTCACATCCCTAAATATATTTAGAGATGTGTGTAGGTATACCTAACATAAAACCGCAGTCGGATATTGCTGTGAAAATATCCGAAACTTTTTTTGCCGACCATAGAGGGTTGATAGTGTTACGTCAAAACTGTCGTGTAAGGAAGTTAGTGAAATGTCTAAGTTGGAAGTTATGAGTTAAGACAAATAGCTGTGGAGTTTCTTTTGCGTAGTCGCCATAATTTTTAAAAGTTTGATAGTAAATAAAGTGGGTAGTCAGTTTTATTATTGTGTCGGGTTTCTGTTTTCTAAGTTTATTGTTATTTATTTAGTGGGTGTTGTCCGCGACTTTGTTCGCGTGCAACCTTACCCTCCCTAGCTCAGGGTAGCTTCATTTTATTTTTACTAAACTTTTAGATCCTTTTAGAATATTTTAAATGATAAATGATTTTATTTCTGTAAGTAGGTTTGTATAAATATTTTTACACGTCAATCATATTTTAGAAATTAGATGAGGTCGGTGTTTCCTATCTGACTACTCTGAAGAAAGGCCGAAACAAACGCAGAGGTCACGGTCTCTTTTAAAGTCCAGACATAATATTGTTCACATCATGTGAATACCATGTAGATTTGTGTCTATAATTGTATTATGAGGAAAACCCACATAGATTGAGTGGACATTTTACATTTTAGTCTTCGGTTCGTTAGAACTTTAGACTGTCTCTTTTGTTTGTCCAACAGTCACGATTATCATCTTTATTTCAGCCGAAAGACGTCCAAACTCAAACTCAAAGCATTTATTTCAAATAAACCAATTACAGGCACTTTTGAATTGTCAAGGGGTCGGTCAGTCAGAAAAATGAAGCTAGTTACCCATTCCAAAGCGTAGTAGGTACCTATGGAGAAGAAAGGGTAAGAAACTCCGTGGACACTCTTTTTAAACAAAATAAAGTTACAAAAAAAAAATTGGTTACATCATTCATGTTCAAATTACACATGTGAGAACGATGTAAAAAAACATGCACGTTAAAAGCGTCCGTAATAAAAACGATAAAAAGAACAAACATTTCAAATTAAAATAAGCCGTGGCAGCTAAGAGATGACCAGTGCGTCCTGCACTGGTCATCTAAGCATCATAGGCATCTAAGCATCATAGGCATCTAAGCATCATAGGCATCTAAGCATCGTAGGCATCTCAGCATCATAGGCATCTAAGCATCGTAGGCATCTAAGCATCATAGGCATCTAAGCATCATAGGCATCTAAGCATCGTAGGCATCTCAGCATAATAGGCATCTAAGCGTCATAGGCATCTGAGCATCATAGGCATCTAAGCATCATAGGCATCTAAGCATCGTAGGCACCTCAGCATCATAGGCATCTAAGCATCGTAGGCATCTAAGCATCGTAGGCATCTCAGCATCATAGGCATCTAAGCACCATAGGCCTCCCCTAAGCATCTTCACTTCGTCCGGTTCCGTGCTTCTCGCATCCAGCGGATTCCTACGGCCTTCACAAGGTCATCGATCCACCTTGTGGGACGCCTTCCAACGCTACGTCTTGGTACGAGTTAGCCACTTCAGAACCTTTCGGCCCCATCGGCCATCTATTCTGCGAGCAGTGACAGACAGTCAAGCAGAAAAAGAAAATTACATTGGTTCAATGGGAAATCTTTTGTACATACCATATGTGTTTACGACCAAGATAAATGTTTAGATATAGCTAAATACTGTATATATTGTCATTCTGTTTAAGGCTTTACAAATCAAATTGTATTTTGTACCTGTGCTTGTAACGTAAACAAAGTATCAATCTAATCCAGTTTTCGATACAGTTAATGTTTGATTTGAGTTTAAACTATCTGCAGTTTGTGAACAAAGTTCATTGAGTGCGGTTTAAAGTGCGTACCACAGAGAAAGCTGGACGATAGAGATAACATTACGTTACAGCATGCCTGTATTCCCCAAAGGGTTAGGCAGAGGTGTACTTGTAGTATCAATATGTCAAAACGTCAAACCTATAGTTTTATGACATCTGCGGGCACAGATATCGAAGGCCGGCGGCGTATGAGTCATTGCCTGGAATGTTTCCATTTTTAAATATTATGTTTATATAAACATTTAGAACTAGGTATCTTGTATTTATTTTATTTCTTGTTTTTGTGATTTTTATCTTTTCGAGTGCTGCACCGGTTAACGTCATCACGTCAACGCCGGCTGACGCAGAAAACGTCGTAGCATTATGTTGAGTGATTGCCGTTTTGCGTGGATTAGACGCATATTTTCCCCTTACTTGTTCTTTTTTGTGTTTGTGTGTTTTTTTCTATGTCATGCTAACTGTAAATAAACGTATGATTTTTCTTTCTTTTCTTGTACACCCACTTTTCGCCAGTTACGGTTAAGTCTAATTTAATAGGATGTAGAGTTATCGGTGTAAATTGAAAGTATTCATTTCAGTAAATTCAATAGCCAAGCAACTCATACTTCATAATTTCCTGATGTTATAGTATTAAGATAACGTGGCATCGTTATATGGTTGGTAACGGAATCTAGGTGGCTACAAAAATGTTAAATAATTACAACAATACAAGTCAATTGCATGCAGTAATAGAGAAAATAAATAGGTGAGAAAAAAAACAACAAAAAAAACTAGCTTTAAAAAAAAACTGTATTCCCATTCCAGAAACTCAAGTTTTTGTAAGTATAAGAGTAATATGACAGAGCTATTAAAAAAACGTAGCTCAGTTCATAAATGGCAAAAAAAAATATTGCTTCCAATCCACTTTTCATACATCACGTGCATAACAATTTTATTTATTCAACAAAAACACTTGACACTTACAAGGGCTCTTTTTTCACACTTGAAACGCAACATAAACCCTTGGCTAGATCAATAGTACTGATTGCTTCGCTACTTGTGCGAACCGCGCTTTAATAGTCTCGTCACGATACTGATACGCGAATAACATATGGATTTAAGTGTTTAGATAAATAGGCTTTTATTTTTATTATTTTATTTATTTTTTATATAGATTCCACTCTATTTTGTGAATGTGAGAACGTTTTAGGCCTAACTTGTAGACTGTAGATTTGAAGAACTTTTTCTACTTTGTTGAGTACCTGTTACTTGTTGACAGGCCTACAATGTGCTCCCATATCTATTAACAATGTAATTTGAAAACATTGTAAAAGCCCCTTATTTTTATAAGAGTAGCCGTGGAGTTTCTTGCCGGCTCTTCTCCATATTGGAATAATATATCAATTAGAACCGTGCACCTAGCTTCTGACGTTTCATACATAAATGCCCATGTAGGTTTATGTGAAATAAAATATTTTGATTTTAAACTGTTCTGGATGAATACCCGTTTTTATTTTTGTGGAAAATTTTACCTTTTTAAAACGGCATTCAATTTTCCTACTTATACTTAGTTAGAAAATTAAACGAAGGGAAGGAACAACCCATCTATGATTAAGTATAAAATGCTGGCGCCATTTAAATAGTTCAAATTGACAATCAACAAAACATTTTCACCAGAGGGTCAATCTCCGATTTTTTAAGCGTCTTGGCATAATCATAATCTCATTCTCAATCTGTCGAAAATAAAACCATAAAAGTACAGAGGGAGCCTTCGTCGCCTCACAAAAGGTATAAATAATTTTACGCCATACTAGTACTACGTTTTCTGGGAATATATGAGGTTATTCTGAGAATTTACGCTAACTTTTATATAAAGTTTGTATATTATTTATGTTGACCATTTTGAGCCTTATAACGGGGTTTCTGAGGGTCGTGGACTGATAAAATGGCACAAATAATACTGTTATGATGTTATATTTAACTTTAAGGTAACTTTAATCAAGCCTTTTTATACCATAACCTTCAGTCGCTAAAAGACGTACAATCGAACTGTCAAACAACTTAGACTCACTTGCACCGCCAATCATTAAACACGTTTAGTGGTAAACGAGTTCTAAACATCATTCTGTCTCGGTCACCTTCAAACATTTGACAGAAACAGAATTATGTTTTAAACTCCTTTAGCGCTAAACGTGTTTAGTGATTTGCGGTGCAAGTGGGTCTTTAAGAGGTCGGTTGTACGTCTTTTACCAAGTAAAGGTTTTGGAATAAAGAGGCTGTAATATAATATAATATTATAAGTCCACTGGTAAACTTTGTACAACCATAGGTCTACTGTGGTCCCTCACTATTGCGATCATCTATGAAACTAAGCCTATAATATGTTTCATTCTTGTGGTATAGTGAACACAAAAGACAGAGCTAACAATAAAACACACCATTCTACTAACATTTTAAACGAAAAAACGAACGCATGGCGGATGGAATTCACTTCCGGATGTTGCAAAAAAAATGGTGGAAAATTGCAAATGTTGCAATTTTATATTTTATTGCTGAAATTAATTATAATAAAAACAGAACTGCTTGTTCTTAGGAGGTAATTGAATGTAATTTGTATTAAAACCAATACGATGAAACAAAGAGATTTTTTTATATTTAAAATAAATTGTGAAGGTGTTTTTTTGTTTGTCTATAAGTTTAATGTTCATGCTTCTTTCCATAGCGCGCTTGTGGCATGTTTGTAATTTATTTCTGTTTTTCTTTTGGTTGAATTTTCATGTTTTGCAGGCGTATGTAAAACCTGTTAATATACAGGAGTCTATAACTTTATTTTTCAGAGGTAGCGGCAGTTTTGCTTTTAAGACTTTCTTTGTGGCTCCAGAACTTATTTCATCTCATAGACACTCGCTTACTGATTAAGTCTTCGTTTTTTGAGGGTTTGAAAGATGTTTGTTTGCCAGGTATGTATAGTCTTTTACGTATTCAAGAACTTATTAATTTACTGTTATGGGATACTTAAGGCAGTTTGTAGCTACCTTCGTTTTGTTTATATTTAATTGTAGGCCTATTCTGATGCTGACATAGTTATGTTCATTAACCATAGCTTCGAGGTTCTGAGGCGATTCAGAGAAAATAACTGTAATAAATAACGTCTGCGAAACGTAGGTTGCTCAGGTAGTTCCCATTGATATTAATTCCTTTCCTATTCTAGTTCAGATCTTTCATGATGTGCTGTAGTACTGCTACAAAAGCTTCGGTGATAGAGGGTCCCCTTGTTTTACTCCTTGGCGATTTTTTATATCCGGCCCAGTACTGTCGAGGTTTACTCTGCTTATAATTTGGTCATAAATATTTTTCAGGATGTCAATGTAAGTGCTTGGTATACCTTGATCTTTGAGCGCTTTCCCTATGCATTCGTGGACTATCGAGTCAAAAGCTTTCGCGTAATCTATAAAAGGCAGGTATAGGGGCTGCCCAAATTTGATGTATTTTTCAATAACCAGGTCTAATGTGTAGATATGGTCAATAGTGCTGAAACCCTTGCGAGAACCGGCTTGCTCTAATAATTGGTGTTTCTCTATTAGACCTATGCGTTTTTCCAGACATGATGCAAAAAGTTTGTATATTACTGGTAGCAGGCTTATAGGACGGTAGTTACCGATATCTGTTGGGACTTCTTTCATGTACAAGAGAATAATGTTTGAAACTGTCATCTTTTTTGGGGCTCAAGGTTCTTCTAAGATTCTGTTGAATAAATCTGTAAGAGGCGTAACTAGACGGAATTTACCAAGTTTCAAAGACTAGTTGGTTATACTGTGTGGCTCCGGAGTTTTTTTGTTTTCAGTTACCGTCAAATGGGGTGAATAGGGATGCAGGGGTGAATATAGACGAAACTTTAAAAGGGATTTTAATATTGAAATAATATAGTTTGTTGCCAAAAACCACTCTAATGTGTTGACTGTATTATAATTAACGATTAAGTGCCCTTTTTGCAACAAACTATATTATTTCAATGTTAAAATCTCTTTTAAAGTTTCATTCCGATTCACCCCTGCTTCTATGTTCACCCCGTTTGACGGCACGCTATGTTTTGAATAATTTCCATTACGTTGAAATGTTCAATGTCGTTATTATTGTTCGAGTCATTAGACTTTTCTGATATTTCTGTAGCGTCAAAGGTATGTGTCGGTTCTTAAAGAATTCCGTAGTTATATTTACAATATCTGTCCTTGTTTGAGTGCCCTTCTTTTTCGTACCTAAGGGCGAATTTCACCAAACTTTTATAACTAGAATAAGTCTTATGCTGAGAATAAATTTTGAATTTTTGACAGTTTTTCCATACTAGAACAGTCAGACGTCAATTTTATTCCACGGATAAAAGATATCTGTTTTTAGGAAAATCAGTTTTTGCAAAAATATACAAAACAAAGTAGACGTTTCTAAATTATATTAACGTTACTTATAGATTTTCTACATTATAGTAACTGAATATTAAACTAATTGAATATTAATTCAAATGTCCATTATAGAAAATGTTCTTTATACCATATAAAATAGGTAAAATTAAATTATATCAATAATTTATTGTATCATTACATCGTTACATAAAAAAAAAGTATATTAAATGAAATTGGGTCATATGATCATTAGAACTTTTGTTATTATTTCAAACGTTACACATACTAGATACACACGTTAAACATATGGTATGGTATGGTATATGGTGCGACCATAAAGGTCGTAAAGCAGTTTAAATACCTAGGGCACATTTTGACGGACAGACTTCAGGATGACTGTGACATAGAGAGAGAGCGTAGGGCCCTCTCAGTGAGGAGTAACATGCTCGCGCGCAAATTTGTGAAGTGCACCAAGGACGTAAAGAACACTCTGTTCAGAGCCTATTGCTTGTCAATGTACACCTGCCAACTTTGGTGCAATTTCACAAAAAAGATGTACAGTTCATTAAGGGTTCAGTACAATGATGCTTACCGTACCCTTATGAAACTGCCAAGATACTGCAGTGCCTCGAGTATGTTTGCCGAAGCGAGGGTCCCGGACTTTTACGCTATCATGAGGTCGAGGGTCGCGTCTTTTTGGCAATGTTTGAGACGCTCCAGTAACAGCATTTTGAGGGTTGTCTCGTGCAACCTTACAAGCCCCATATTTGTGCACTGGATTTCTGTTCACCTAAGCGAGAACAAAAAATGACAAAAAGCTTATGTTTTGACGACTATAGGTACCTTTACATACCTCCATGTTTTGTTTCTTCTTTTTACATTTACTAATTTTTTTTTTTTTTTGTATATGGGTATTTTGCCTGCAATAAAACACAATTTATTTATTTTATTTATTTTAATTTTATTTATAACACCCCTCTTTTTTTGTCGGGGATTAAAAATCAGTAAACTGTATTTTTAGTCCTTAAAATATTATAATTTTATATGCCAACCCAGCAGCATTTAACCAGATGTGTAGTACTCGTATATACATTTCGCGTTATTCTTTCATTTCGAAAGCCCTGCTTCTACATCTTAACAAACTTCAAACTCCACTGAATCTTGACTAATATTTACGTAAAGCTGATTACAGACAGGGCAAACACGTATTAGCGTAAGTAATACTGTTTGCAGAATATTTGTAGTTTGTATTTGTGAACCTTGTATAAACTAATAATTAAAGAGGACGCGCATCGTTTCCGATGTGCGTCCACTTTGTGAACCTTTTCTAAGGTTCAATTCCAGTTTAAAAAATCAACCTGCCTTGCCTATTCCTAACTATGTTGGTGTGGGCTTCTAGTCTTACCGAATGCAGCTGAATACCAGTAATATACATGAAGCGACTGCCTATATAACCTCCACAACCCAGTTACTGGGTATGGGTAACACGACACCCCTTAGTAAGACTGGTTGTCAAACTTTTTGGGCTTCTGACTACCCGTAACGACTGTCAGAGATCTACGAATGACAGCCGGGACTAACGGCTTGCTTTCCGATGCACGTAGAGGTCTTGATATGTGGTCGCCCATAGATGGCCATAAATGGTCACCCATCCCCGAACCGACCGCGGCAAGCGTAGCTTGGCCTTCGAGCGACCCGTGCGGCTGTTATTATTTATCCAAAAGCCCCTTCCAGTTTAGTCAACTGAATATCAATATGAGAACGTCAATGAACTAAATGTGTGAGCCATTATGACCACCAAAGCGTCCTTGGACCGTACGATAGTTTACGGCCCAGTCCCTCTCACAGAGAGGAGTCATTTATGTCCCAGAGGTGGGAACGATAAATATGCATAAGTTTCAATTTTAGCCTTGGAAGTTTACGAAGTGGTTTTACCTCAAGCTAGCATTACGCAACCTGCCAATGCCGCCAGTCTCTTGGGTACATTACTAGTTGACAGCGATGCGGAAGAATTTTTCGACGCCATACGAGTATTTTAGTTTGTTAATAGTTTCAGTTAGGTTAAGTTTTTATATTTTTATAGTTTGGTAGTTAATTTAGTATAAGAAGTTTATCCTGAGTTATAGTTAATATAAGTCTGAAATCACAAACCCGTCTTGAGCAAACGTGGTGATCCATGCTCGTACCTTCTCTGTATGAGAAGAGGCCTTTGCCCGGCAGTGAGACAATAATAGGATGGTATTATTATATCATTCCGCTGGTGTCGTCTGTACCCAGCATTATTCAAATATTCTGCCTGCTACCAAAAGGCAGATAGCGTGAAGCGAATTGAGAGGGCTTTAGAATAACTTATGACATGTAATTTAGTAGACGCAATTTAGTAGATATCGTTTTAGTTGTAGAACTAAGAAAGTATTGCCAAAATAGAAAGATATTAACACTTATAGGTATATTTTTTCACTATCGACCAGGTCGAGGCTAGGGCAGCTCTCGAGCAGCTAAAGAACAACAAGACACCAGATGATGGCGTCATAATTTCAGAGCTTCTTAAAGCGCCTGGGGCTCCAGTCCTGAGAGAGCTAGCGAGTCTCTTCAACTCCGTCATCCAAGAGGGAATAACGCCCGAGGCGTGGAGCAGAGGTGCGTTGGTTCTGTTCTTCAAAAAAAGTGATAAAACCTTGCTGAAGAACTATAGACCCATCTCACTACTGAGCCACGTATACAAGCTATTCTCGAGGGTCATCACGAACCGTCTCGCCAGGAGACTTGACGAGTTTCAGCCACCAGAACAAGCCGGTTTTCGTAACGGCTTCAGTACTGTAGACCACTTCCATACTGTTCGGCAAATTGTGCAGAAGACGGAATAGTACATCCAGCCGCTGTGTATGACATTTGTGTACTACGAGAAAGCCTTTGACTCACGCTTTCCTTTCTTCCATGGGGGTAGGCAAAAACTACAGAAAGCCACCTGCTACAATCCTGACATACTCCTTTTGCTCCGTTTACGATCAGACATCTGGTCATACACGCAAGCAAGTTGCGAGTATTAAGCACCTGACCTTTCTGAAGAACATCACCAATAAGCTCACTATGCCCTTCTAGTCTATGACCCGTCCCGGACGGATGTGAAACTGAAAACGCTAGACATTTGCAAGTCTTTATTCTAGCCTATAAGCACTCAAGCTCAACTCAAAAGTCTTAAGCATCCTCAACAAAACGACCCTCATATTGTCTTTTTTCTACTTTGTTGAGTACCTGTTACTTGTTGACAGGCCTACAATGTGCTCCCATATCTATTAACAATGTAATTTGAAAACATTGTAAAAGCCCCTTATTTTTATAAGAGTAGCCGTGGAGTTTCTTGCCGGCTCTTCTCCATATTGGAATAATATATCAATTAGAACCGTGCACCTAGCTTCTGACGTTTCATACATAAATGCCCATGTAGGTTTATGTGAAATAAAATATTTTGATTTTAAACTGTTCTGGATGAATACCCGTTTTTATTTTTGTGGAAAATTTTACCTTTTTAAAACGGCATTCAATTTTCCTACTTATACTTAGTTAGAAAATTAAACGAAGGGAAGGAACAACCCATCTATGATTAAGTATAAAATGCTGGCGCCATTTAAATAGTTCAAATTGACAATCAACAAAAGATTTTCACCAGAGGGTCAATCTCCGATTTTTTAAGCATCTTGGCATAATCATAATCTCATTCTCAATCTGTCGAAAATAAAACCATAAAAGTACAGAGGGAGCCTTCGTCGCCTCACAAAAGGTATAAATAATTTTACGCCATACTACGTTTTCTGGGAATATATGAGGTTATTCTGAGAATTTACGCTAACTTTTATATAAAGTTTGTATATTATTTATGTTGACCTTTTTGAGCCTTATCACGGGGTTTCTGAGGGTCGTGGACTGATAACGTGGCACAAATAATACTGTTATGATGTTATATTTAATTTTAAGGTAACTTTAACTTTTAACTTTAGCCTTTTTATACCATAACCTTCAGTTGATAAAAGACGTACAATCGAACTGTCAAACTACTAAGACTCACTTGCACCGCCAATCATTAAACACGTTTAGTGGTAAACGAGTTCTAAACATCATTCTGTCTCGGTCACCTTCAAACATTTGACAGGAATAGAATTATGTTTTAAACTCCTTTAGCGCTAAACGTGTTTAGTGATTTGCTGTGCAAGTGGGTCTTTAAGAGGTCGGTTGTACGTCTTTTACCAACTAAAGGTTTTGGAATAAAGAGGCTTTCATATAATATAATATTATAAGTCCACTGGTAAACTTTGTACAACCATAGGTCTACTGTGGTCCATCACTATTGCGATCATCTATGAAACTAAGCCTATAATATGTTTCATTCTTGTGGTATAGTGAACACAAAAGACAGAGCTAACAATAAAACACACCATTCTACTAACATTTTTAACGAAAAAACGAACGCATGGCGGATGGAATACACTTCCGGATGTTGCAAAAAAAATGGTGGTGTTTTTATTATAATTAATTTCAGCAATAAAATATAAAATTGCAACGTTTGCAATTTTATATTTTATTGCTGAAATTAATTATAATAAAAACAGAACTGCTTGGTCTTAGGAGGTAATTGACTGTAATTTGTATTAAAACCACGCTCAAACGTCCAGGCCACGCCCCCGCTGGCCTGTCAAACGTCCCAGCTACTATATTACTACCAAAAGAATTGGAAAAACAACGAAGCGTATGCGCGTTTAACATTCGGCCGAACCCTTATCTGTCAAACTCGTTAACGTCCCGCCCTCAAAAGTTGCTTATTACAAATTGTACTGCGGAACGAATTAGATTATTCGTGATCTTGAACTATCTTCATAGTATTTTAACGTTCTGAGCATGTTTAAATACTAATAATGAACTTATGTCCATATTACAAGCATTACTTATGAAATTATTTAGTAAAACACACGTAATTTAACACGGAAATGCTGGCGCGTAGCATGTCGCTAGGGCCTCATTTTTCATGAAGAGTTTAACACAATAAAACTAATTCAAAACCTATAAAACATATAGATATTCGTAAACCTTGATTAATGAGGATTTTTATGATATATAACACTAATAAATTGGGTTATTAACTACGACGTCAACACATAATAACTACGGAGTGCGCATCGTTCGTAAAAAATTCTGACCAAAATGGCGGAGCGCTGACTTTCAACTTTTTTTCCAAAAAAAGTCTATGGTCTGACACAGAGTATGTTATACGTAAATATGCGAAATTTAATACGGAGCCATCTGGTGTAATTTTTTGGCAGCTGTACAGTGTGCCAGCGATACAAAATCGATTTGAACGCAGCAAATCGAATAAGCAACAAATGTTGCTTAGACGTTTGACCGATCGCATCTTAAGCTACAAACGGGGCCAGGATGTTAAAGCGGCTTAGATGAAACAAAGAGATTTTTTTATATTTAAAATAAATTGTGATGGTGTTTTTTTGTTTGTCTTTAAGTTTAATGTTCATGCTTTTTTCCATAGCGCGCTTGTGGCATGTTTGTATTTTATTTCTGTTTTTCTTTTGGTTGAATTTTCATGTTTTGCAGGCGTATGTAAAACCTGTTAGTATACAGGAGTCTATAACTTTATTTTTCAGAGTTAGCGGCAGTTTTGCTTTTAAGACTTTCTTTGTGGCTCCAGAACTTATTTCATCTCATAGACACTCGCTTACTGATTACGTCTTCGTTTTTAGAGGGTTTGAAAGATGTTTGTTTTCCAGGTATGTATAGTCTTTTACGTATTCAAGAACTTATTAATTTACTGTTGTGGGATACTTAAGGCAGTTTGTAGCTACCTTCGTTTTGTTTATATTTAATTGTAGGCCTAGTCTGATGCTGACATAGTTAAGTTCATTAACCATAGCTTCGAGGTTCTGAGGCGATTCAGAGAAAATAACTGTAATAAATAACGTCTGCGAAACGTAGGTTGCTCAGGTAGTTCCCATTGATATTAATTCCTTTCCTATTCTAGTTCAGATCTTTCATGATGTGCTGTAGTACTGCTACAAAAGCTTCGGTGATAGAGGGTCCCCTTGTTTTACTCCTTGGCGATTTTTTATATACGGCCCAGTACTGTCGAGGTTTACTCTGCTTATAATTTGGTCATAAATATTTTTCAGGATGTCAATGTAAGTGCTTGGTATTCCTTGATATTTGAGCGCTTTCCCTATGCATTCGTGGACTATCGAGTCAAAAGCTTTCGCGTAGTCTATAAAAGGCAGGTATAGGGGCTGCCCAAATTCGATGTATTTTTCAATAACCAGGTCTAATGTGTAGATATGGTCAATAGTGCTGAAACCCTTGCGAGAACCGGCTTGCTCTAATAATTGTTGTGTCTCTATTAGACCTATGCGTTTTTCCAGACATGATGCAAAAAGTTTGTATATTACTGGTAGCAGGCTTATAGGACGGTAGTTACCGATATCTGTTGGGACTTCTTTCATGTACAAGAGAATAATGTTTGAAACTGTCATCTTTTTTGGGACTCAAGGTTCTTCTAAGATTCTGTTGAATAAATCTGTAAGAGGCGTAACTAGACGGAATTTACCAAGTTTCAAAGACTAGTTGGTTATACTGTGTGGCTCCGGAGTTTTTTTGTTTTCAGTTACCGTCAAATGGGGTGAATAGGGATGCAGGGGTGAATATAGACGAAATTTTAAAAGGGATTTTAACATTGAAATAATATAGTTTGTTGCCAAAAACCATTATAATGTGTTGACTGTATTATAATTAACGATTGAGTGCCCTTTTTGCAACAAACTATACTATTTCAATGTTAAAATCTCTTTTAAAGTTTCATTCCTATTCACCCCTGCTTCTATGTTCACCCCGTTTGACGGCACGCTATGTTTTGAATAATTTCCATTACGTTGAAATGTTCAATGTCGTTATTATTGTTCGAGTCATTAGACTTTTCTGATATTTCTGTAGCGTCAAAGGTATGTGTCGGTTCTTAAAGAATTCCGTAGTTATATTTACAATATCTGTCCTTGTTTGAGTGCCCTTCTTTTTCGTACCTAAGGGCGAATTTCACCAAACTTTTATAACTAGAATAAGTCTTATGCTGAGAATAAATTTTGAATTTTTGACAGTTTTTCCATACTAGAACAGTCAGACGTCAATTTTATTCCACGGATAAAAGATATCTGTTTTTAGGAAAATCAGTTTTTGCAAAAATACACAAAACAAAGTAGACGTTTCTAAATTATATTAACGTTACTTATAGATTTTCTACATTATAGTAACTGAATATTAAACTAATTGAATATTAATTCAAATGTCCATTATAGAAAATGTTCTTTATACCATATAAAATAGGTAAAATTAAATTATATCAATAATTTATTGTATCATTACATCGTTACATAAAAAAAAAGTATATTAAATGAAATTGGGTCATATGATCATTAGAACTTGTGTTATTATTTCAAACGTTACACATACTAGATACACACGTTAAACATATGGTATGGTATGGTATATGGTGCGACCATAAAGGTCGTAAAGCAGTTTAAATACCTAGGGCACATTTTGACGGACAGACTTCAGGATGACTGTGACATAGAGAGAGAGCGTAGGGCCCTCTCAGTGAGGAGTAACATGCTCGCGCGCAAATTTGTGAAGTGCACCAAGGACGTAAAGAACACTCTGTTCAGAGCCTATTGCTTGTCAATGTACACCTGCCAACTTTGGTGCAATTTCACAAAAAAGATGTACAGTTCATTAAGGGTTCAGTACAATGATGCTTACCGTACCCTTATGAAACTGCCAAGATACTGCAGTGCCTCGAGTATGTTTGCCGAAGCGAGGGTCCCGGACTTTTACGCTATCATGAGGTCGAGGGTCGCGTCTTTTTGGCAATGTTTGAGACGCTCCAGTAACAGCATTTTGAGGGTTGTCTCGTGCAACCTTACAAGCCCCATATTTGTGCACTGGATTTCTGTTCACCTAAGCGAGAACAAAAAATGACAAAAAGCTTATGTTTTGACGACTATAGGTACCTTTACATACCTCCATGTTTTGTTTCTTCTTTTTACTTTTACTAATTTTTTTTTTTTTGTATATGGGTATTTTGCCTGCAATAAAACACAATTTATTTATTTTATTTATTTTAATTTTATTTATAACACCCCTCTTTTTCTGTCGGGGATTAAAAATCAGTAAACTGTATTTTTAGTCCTTAAAATATTATAATTTTATATGCCAACCCAGCAGCATTTAACCAGATGTGTAGTACTCGTATATACATTTCGCGTTATTCTTTCATTTCGAAAGCCCTGCTTCTACATCTTAACAAACTTCAAACTCCACTGAATCTTGACTAATATTTACGTAAAGCTGAGTACAGACAGGGCAAACACGTATTAGCGTAAGTAATACTGTTTGCAGAATATTTGTAGTTTGTATTTGTGAACCTTGTATAAACTAATAATTAAAGAGGACGCGCATCGTTTCCGATGTGCGTCCACTTTGTGAACCTTTTCTAAGGTTCAATTCCAGTTTAAAAAATCAACCTGCCTTGCCTATTCCTAACTATGTTGGTGTGGGCTTCTAGTCTTACCGAA
Source organism: Griposia aprilina (assembly GCA_916610205.1). Classification (NCBI taxonomy): domain Eukaryota; kingdom Metazoa; phylum Arthropoda; class Insecta; order Lepidoptera; family Noctuidae; genus Griposia; species Griposia aprilina. Next base: position 6,429,712 of record OU744305.1, on the reverse strand, counting down.
TGCAGCTGAATACCAGTAATATACATGAAGCGACTGCCTATATAACCTCCACAACCCAGTTACTGGGTATGGGTAACACGACACCCCTTAGTAAGACTGGTTGTCAAACTTTTTGGGCTTCTGACTACCCGTAACGACTGTCAGAGATCTACGAATGACAGCCGGGACTAACGGCTTGCTTTCCGATGCACGTAGAGGTCTTGATATGTGGTCGCCCATAGATGGCCATAAATGGTCACCCATCCCCGAACCGACCGCGGCAAGCGTAGCTTGGCCTTCGAGCGACCCGTGCGGCTGTTATTATTTATCCAAAAGCCCCTTCCAGTTTAGTCAACTGAATATCAATATGAGAACGTCAATGAACTAAATGTGTGAGCCATTATGACCACCAAAGCGTCCTTGGACCGTACGATAGTTTACGGCCCAGTCCCTCTCACAGAGAGGAGTCATTTATGTCCCAGAGGTGGGAACGATAAATATGCATAAGTTTCAATTTTAGCCTTGGAAGTTTACGAAGTGGTTTTACCTCAAGCTAGCATTACGCAACCTGCCAATGCCGCCAGTCTCTTGGGTACATTACTAGTTGACAGCGATGCGGAAGAATTTTTCGACGCCATACGAGTATTTTAGTTTGTTAATAGTTTCAGTTAGGTTAAGTTTTTATATTTTTATAGTTTGGTAGTTAATTTAGTATAAGAAGTTTATCCTGAGTTATAGTTAATATAAGTCTGAAATCACAAACCCGTCTTGAGCAAACGTGGTGATCCATGCTCGTACCTTCTCTGTATGAGAAGAGGCCTTTGCCCGGCAGTGAGACAATAATAGGATGGTATTATTATATCATTACGCTGGTGTCGTCTGTACCCAGCATTATTCAAATATTCTGCCTGCTACCAAAAGGCAGATAGCGTGAAGCGAATTGAGAGGGCTTTAGAATAACTTATGACATGTAATTTAGTAGACGCAATTTAGTAGATATCGTTTTAGTTGTAGAACTAAGAAAGTATTGCCAAAATAGAAAGATATTAACACTTATAGGTATATTTTTTCACTATCGACCAGGGCGAGGCTAGGGCAGCTCTCGAGCAGCTAAAGAACAACAAGACACCAGATGATGACGTCATAATTTCAGAGCTTCTTAAAGCGCCTGGGGCTCCAGTCCTGAGAGAGCTAGCGAGTCTCTTCAGCTCCGTCATCCAAGAGGGAATAACGCCCGAGGCGTGGAGCAGAGGTGCATTGGTTCTGTTCTTCAAAAAAAGTGATAAAACCTTGCTGAAGAACTATAGACCCACCTCACTACTGAGCCACGTATACAAACTATTCTCGAGGGTCATCACGAACCGTCTCGCCAGGAGACTTGACGAGTTTCAGCCACCAGAACAAGCCGGTTTTCGTAACGGCTTCAGTACTGTAGACCACTTCCATACTGTTCGGCAAATTGTGCAGAAGACGGAATAGTACATCCAGCCGCTGTGTATGACATTTGTGTACTACGAGTAAGCCTTTGACTCACGCTTTCTTCCATGGGGGTAGGCAAAAACTACAGAAAGCCACCTGCTACAATCCTGACATACTCCTTTTGCTCCGTTGACGTTCAGACTGAACTGACTGACAGAAGTTGCGAGTATTAAGCACCTGACCTTTCTGAAGAACATCACCAATAAGCTCACTATGCCCTTCTAGGGCAACCCGTCCCGGACGGATGTGAAACTGAAAACGCTAGACATTTGCAAGTCTTTATTCTAGCCTATAAGCACTCAAGCTCAACTCAAAAGTCTTAAGCATCCTCAACAAAACGACCCTCATATTGTCTTCCACAACATTTCACAAGTATACACAACTTATATACATAATCCCATCTCATTTGTTTAACTTTTTACTGTGTATACTGTATACGAGTAAAGTACTGAGCGTAAAACTCACACACTTATGTCAACAATTAAAATGGTACATTGAGGAAACGATGTTTATTCGTGCAAATAGAGAGAAAAGGGAAAATCTCTTTAATGTTTTGAAGTCATTTCGTTAAAAGCAATGTTTTAAGTGGGATTGGATTATCCTAAGGTGACATATCAAGCTATACATTTTCAGTATGAGAAGACCTCCCATTGTGAAAGTTTTCTGTACAATGAGAGGCTTCTTCTTCGTCGTATCGAATGACACGACAGTTAAAATAAAACACCCCTGCCACGGCATCCTCGGTGGCAGTACAGAGGTCACTATGGCTGCAGTTTTTGGGGACACAGAAGGCAGGGTAGTAGGTGGGACATACTTACATAGTTTGCGCCACAGCTCCTCAGCACAATGAGAGTTCAACTAATACCAACTGGAAATGGATAGCTTGATATATCTTCGTGCGTACAGGCTACAAAAGACTTTCTTAAGCATGTTGGAAATGTACCTACTGACCCTCTTTACGTTTCAAGAGCACTTTGAAGGTAAAGATCATTTATATGTTCATCAGGAAAAAGTAAAAGTATTAAGAATTTAATACCTAATTTTGCGCTTTCATAAATTCTAAAGGGAGGACATTATCGTGGATGTCCACGTCATGTAATGGGGCCAAATACGTGCACGTTGTAACGTTATCGTGGATGAAATTTAAAAGCGCCTTCATATTTATATTTCCATACATTTTAGTTCCCCGTGTTATCGTGAAGCCGAGGACGTGGTCGAGGACAGTAATATCGTCACGTTAGAAATTATAAAACCCCACAATGAGTACGTACGTAAAACAGTAAATAGGGTACGTATTTTTTTTACATAGGATCCTATATGTACTAGGAATCTCGTACGAGCATTTGATTATAGCCTCACCTCTACCGCTGTACCACGTCTTAGGTATGCGCGGCGAGGCGGGGTGCGGGACGCTGTGAGCGTTGACGAATGAGCGGCCTGCACTGCCCCCCCCGTCTCGCCGCGCACATACCTAAGGCGCGGTACGGCCGTACCGGTCAAGCTATAGCATACGCAAATAAGGGGTAGGTATAAATAAATTAGATGTAGTAATTTGCCTAACTGCGCATGTGAAAAGTATCATTAATTCATTAAAGCGTAATCAGACTATGATGTTCCTACTGCTGGAACACAGGCTTCCTCACTGTGAGATGGGCCGTAATCCACCACTCGGGCGCAGTGCGGGTTAGGTAGATGTCACATGTGTTCAAATTTTTGGTTCTAGGACATGCCAGTTTCCTCACGATGTTTTCCTTCAGCGTTTTGAGAGCAGCGGTGATGAAATAATCTACATAAAGTAAAGCGCTTGTCACGATTCGAACCTACGACCTACAACTCGTTAGTTGCGGCTGTTACCACTGGGCCACTGCTCCATGACGATCATGATTTATGAATTATATTTTTTTCTCGTTAGTTAACTTTAGGTAATTCAAATCAATCTCTAACGGTTCTTTTGATCTAGTTTACGAAAATGCAGCTGTTCTTGTAAGTTCCTGGATTCGTATTTACTTGTTTCCCTTACAAGACAAGAAACATAAATTAATAAATTAAAAAACATAAATTAAATTTTCATATTTTTTTTCAAAAACATGTTTGTCACACTATTCTCCGTAAACGGGATGAATAAACCTGAATCGGATTACACCGTATGAAAAATAGGAAGAAAAAATCATCAACAAAAATATAGCTGCCCATTCGATTTTGACCGAACATCTGTTCTTTCACATACAAATCCGTTAAGCCGTAACAAAAACACGTACGGAACCCATTTTTCCGATCCGACCCGAGCGAACCCGAATACAAAAGCTAATAAACGAAATCACTGACTCTAATAATTCTCAGCTCTGTAATACTAAAGTCAACTATCTTAGAACTAAAGGTCCTATTCACTGCGTCACTGGAAGCAAAACTTTAAAATGTGAAGGAAAGAGTTGATTTTGAATTGCGATATAAAATTTCAATCACATATCCAATGGAAGTTTGATATTTACAAACGATTCTGACTATCAGTTTTATGATCAGATTTTTTTCTCTATTAAGTTTGCAGTTTACAGCTTCTAAGATTTAGAAACACCTGTACCCTTTCGATCTGGAACATGACAATGCTTCAATTCCTTTGTTGCTTTTTTTTGGAAGTCGTTTTTTTTTTTTTTTTGTAAAAAGTTTTTATTTTTACACTTTTTAGTTGTAGTACCTACTCCACACAAATTCGTATACCACTACTTGATATGTAAATAACAGTGACAGGGAGTTATTATAAAACATCAACAATATGTACTAAGTGGAAATAATACGTATTTTACGGATAGCTAAAAAACTACTCATCAAATCTTTTATCATTTATATGGAACCACATGAGAAGCGCCAACTTTAAAAAAAAAAAAGTTTCATCAAAATCGGTTCACCAAAAAAAAAACTGAGATAAAAAACATTTTTTTTTAATACAGTCGAATTGAGAACCCCCTCCTTTTTTTGAAGTCATTTAATAACAAAACTTAATAAATAATACATAACAGAACGACGAGGTCAACCCTCGTTAAGATGGATTGATTGAGTATAATTTAATCGTACCGTTTATATCAACCTATACACTATACCGCGCAAGATTTGGAATAAAAAGCTCCCAATCCCTCAATCCCCATTTCCCGGTACGATTTCCTTGTAACACTAATGTGACTTGAGACATACAAGGTCGGTCCCAGGTAAACAGAATACCTCAGGAATTCGCAAGAAAAATAACAACACATAAGTGAATGGCGACTAAATAAAGGTATTTATTTATAAGATGTGAGTAAAAACGCCGGGAGGGGACGCCCTAGAAGGACATAATTATAGTGACCTTATTGTTTGATGTTCTTCAGAAATATCGGTTGCGTAGAACTCGCAAACGGCGTACGTGTATGACTTGCGGGGTTATTGTGTAACACACTAACAATAGCAATAGCTTTCATTTTGACAGTTCAACAACATTCATTACGTTATTTACGTTGTCGAGCAGACAAATTTTTCGAACATATGAAGCAATGGAATAGCAATATGTTTCGAAATGATTCAGATTTTGATTACTACTAATAGTGTGTTTACAATTAGGGTGCAGATGTATGAACGTAAACGAAGCAAAACGGGTATGTAAGGATCGTAGCAGGTGGCGTTCTGTAGTTTCTGCCTACCCCCATGAGAAGAAGGCGTGAGTTTAAGTTTCGAGTATGTATGTTTATGAATATCTGTAGGATGTAGTTTTTATTTGTATTTCGGGATAACCCCTAAGCCCTAACCTGAGGCATTAATCAGTCAGTCACGAACGAACAAGAACCGCTGCGGCAAAGCTCCTACGGAGCCCGGAGTAAGCTTACGTGCCGCAAAGCCGAATACACTGGTGTACATCTCCCGCCTACACTACACCACTAAGGCGGAGGACATCGTGGAGTACGTGCGCCAGAAGACGAGGTACACGCCGAGGGTGCAGTTACTGGAGTCGCAACGCAACGTCAACTTCAAGGCGTTCGTGGTGCGAGTACCGAATTGTTACCTGTCCGTCGTCATGGCAGAAGACTTTTGGCCGCAGGACGTGGTGTTCCGTCGCTTCCGCGGACAAGTACCACAAGGCAGCTCAAGGTCAAGCTAGTGAAGTACTACTAACATAGTTTTAAGCTATTTCTTAACACATGTTTTGTTTTACTCGTATATTTTATATATGTTAGTTTGTAAGGTATATGTCTATGGGCTATTTTGCCTGAAATAAATGTTTTATTATTATTATTAATAATAATAATGTACTAATGCCATCATAAGGAGGTTTGGCAGACCAATAGCCAGGTGGGGGTGGAAGACATACAGAAGATCGCAGGTAAGACCAGGATGTGACTCGCAAAGACTAGGAGCGCATGGCACAAAAGGGAGGAGGCCTATACTAAATAGTGGGTGGAACAAGGCTGCCAATAATGAAGAATACCATCATGATTCCAATCTGAAAAAGAGATGATGCTACCGGTCTTGAAGCCGTCTCTCTTTTGCACTGGAATCATGATGGTATTAAAACGTCATAATACTGCACCAGAATTAATAACTTAACCTGAACTCAACTAAATCTAATCTAATGTTTCTTTCTAAACTAATAATATAAAGAGAAAAGATTTGATTATATATGTTTCTTTGTTACGCTTTCACGCTAAAATGGCTGTGCACAGATTTGGATGAAATTTGGCACATAGGTAGACCATGACCTGGATTAAGAAATAGAATACTTTTTATCACGATATTCCCACGGGATCGAGACGTAGGAGGGTGAAATCACGGGAAGCAGCTATCTATATATATATGATATATACTCGTATGTATATAAAAATAAATTGCTGTTCGTTAGTCTCGCCAAAACTCAGAAACGGCTTAACCGATTTGTTATTTTTTTGTTTTGTTCACCTCGCCACAGGGATGGTTTAAAAGAAAAAAACATGGAAAAACGCAAAGAAAATTTTTGAGGGTAGGTAGGTAGGTAAGGTAGGTAGGTAGGTAGGTAAGGTAGATAGGTAGGGTAAGTAGGTAGGGTTGGTACGTAGGGTAGGTAGGTAGGTAAGGTAGGTGTTATATACTTAGTGCTACCCGTGCCAAGCCAGGTCGGGTAATGCTAGTCTTTATATACATAAATAATCCATTGACAGCCAGATTTTCCAGAAAAAACATTCCAGCGTCTCAATTTTCCAATACATTTCCTCCTATACTAATGTGACTGGAAACACGAGGTACTAGGCTAACAGAACAACTCAGGCGTTCGCAAGTAAATTACATAAGAAACAACTGCCAAGCGGATAAGAAGTCAATTTACAACCCTTTTTACTCCGGATAAAGGGATGAAAAAGCACCCCGGTAAAACCCAGGGATTTTGACAAATTGGTCTTAAAGACCTAATTTATGATTCCGTAGCCTTTAAACATTTCTGTCATGATTTTCGGAAGGAAATACCTGAACATTACGAGTTGTATTTCGTTATCAGAAATATTGAATTGACGAAAAAGTATGTTTAGGACATTTTGTAGGCTTTCGTAATGTTTTTTTGTGTGAGTTTATGTATGTAAATAGTAGTAGTCGGGTTAACATTCTTGGACTTTTTTTTTTGTTCCATGTTGGAGAATCCTCATGGATGTCCTCCGCCGTGGAGCGTGCGAGAGAGAGGTCTGTCAGACTCTTACAGACTAAGAACCACCCCGGTGTTCCCTTCGCACACTTACACCGTGGATCATGGGAACTTGTGCGCCTTCCACGATCCCCGGCTAGTGCCGGCCCGCCTCTGCGGGCCTTCTCAAAGGCCTCCTCATTCTTGGCCTACATCAAGCAGTGGGATTAAACAGATTGATAAAAAAAGTTTATTTATTTTTGTTGTTAGTCATTCAAGGGAGGTTCGTGGCTCAATGATAACAACGGCACGGGTCGATCGAAGGTTAAGCTTTAATTTCTGCGGTCGGTTCGTTGATGGGTGACCAACCATTACATATCGAGATCCCTCCGTACCCTCGGAAAGCACGTTAAGCTGTTGGTCCTGGCTCTCATTCGTATACCTTTGACTGTCGTTCCCTGGTAGTCAGAAGACCAAAAGTCTGACGACCAGTTATACCAAGGAGTATTGTGTTACCCAATGGCTGTGTTGTGGAGGTTAGATAGGCAGTCGCTTGATATAAAAGACAGGTATTCAGCTGCATGGATAAAGGCTAGGCAGATTGATTCAGTCATTCAATGAATCTTTGGTTCGTTTTCGCAAATAATTCACCAAACAGAAACACTTAAACACAGTACAGCTGTCTGCGGTATATACTAGAAGTAATAAAAAATAAATAAAAACAGAATTCGGAACCGCAAAACTGAATCGTTCAACGGGTGCGTCATTCGTACCGTTGAAAATGTAAAAAAGAATTGCAAAATTAAAAAAGAAACCTAAAGATGTATGTTCACTAATCTTCCATAGAAAAGCGAGGATGCTCCCCCCAGACGGGTGTCGTATCTGGTGGGTAACTGTCCCTCGACTGATGTCGGGATGATGTATACAGGGTGGCATGAATTCAGGACTGTGAATCCATGGTAACAAGTTGCGCGTCGATGTCCCTGCCAGTCTATATACGCTAGCCACGCGGTAAACTTTGCTTGCGCGATGCAGAATTTTGCGTGAAATCAGTACGATGCTTAGTTTGCATGTGGCGACGTAGATGCCGCCACATACCCAAACACACATTACATTACTTATTTAATAGGTACACACGGCTTCATATCAAGCTATACATTTCCAGTTTTAGCTGACCTCGCATTGTTTATGCTTTTCGTACAATGAAAGAAATCAGCTTATACTGGCAATGTATAGCTTGATATGTAGTCGTGCGAACCAACTATGCGGTAAAAGTCAAAGTCAAATCATTTATTTCAAATAGGCACATAAAAGGCACTTTTGAACGTCAAAATTTACAAAAAAAAAAATTGTTTCTAGTTGCTCCTTCCAAAAGGTAGTTTCGTATGGAGAAGAATGGGCAAGAAACTCCACCGTTACTCTTTTAATTTTTTTTACAATATTATTTATACATTAATTATATGTGAAGACGATGCACCTAGAATAAATTTACTATACCACAATAGGTAAAAATAATTAAATACAACGCACGACAGGTAAATTAATTATGAGATAGATACATGGTGCTCACATATTTACAAATATTGAAAAGTAAATGATTTTTCCAAAATTTCACAAGTAATAATTTAGTGTGTGAGTTAAAGTAGTTACATAATGTAAAAGACAATGTCATACAAATTATAAATTATACAATTAAATTAGCAACCAGTTTGATTTTTTCTAGACTCTAGATTGTCCTATGAAGCAGGACTAGCATGTTTCCAAGCATTCTTATCTAGGATATAATCCTCTAATTAGTAATATGCTTGTTTACTAAGTGTACTTTTAATATGAGTTTTAAATTTTCTGTCAGTTAATTGCAATATATCACAAGGTATATTGTTGTAACATTTAACACAGTACACAATAAAAGATGTATGTACTTTAGATAATCTAAAAAATGGTTGATCTATTATATATTTATTTCTAGTATTAAAATTATGTCTATCACTTATTTTATTAAAAAGATGTAGATTTTTTCTTACATACATAATATTTGAAGACAGTAGGCCTCCAGTGCATTATTTATCCTTAATGGTAAAACTTAAAAGGCCCTAAAAGGTAATACATAATGCCCATAATTCACTAACAAAGTTGCCAAAATGCTCCCTTAGTTAAACAGACACTTTATTACAAAGTACAAAAAAGCCGACGAAGAAGGGTATATCTCGTGAAACGATATCTTCTCAGAATTTCCGGAGGTTATGAGAAATGGTCTTAAAAACGTAATTTATTACCGGCCTTTGCCACTAATTCACTTTTTTTAGGGCTCCGTACACAAAGGGTGAAAACGAGACGCCGATCATTAAAATCGTAACAGATAGTCAGTTTTACACAGAATATGTGTAATGAGGGCTCACCACCATCATCTGCCAAGCCTTCCCCATCTATAATGGGGTCAGCTTCCAGTTTTCCAGGTGCAGCTAAATACCAATATTTTACATGAAGCAACTACCTATCTGAGGCCGCACTATGACGTGTTAAAGCCATCATTATTCCAGCGTGAAAGAGAGACGGAGCTATATATGACCGATAGCAGTATCCCTTTTTTCGCAATGGAACCATGATGGTATTAGCACGTCCTAGTAAGGCAACAGACCGCTATAACCTAACTACTGGGTGATTACTAGCCGCTATGGTAGATATTTAAAACGAAGGTAACGTGTAATAGTTTTGATGGTACGGAAACTTCAGTGAACGAGTCCAACTCACACTTGGCCAGTTTTTTTATCCTCTTATGAAGAAGGCGGGAGCATAAAGCAGTATTCCAATGTGAAATTATTTTTAATTTCGAAAAGAAAAATGCTGTACTTACTTATCTAAAGTTACGGGGATGGAGTTAATTAAACATGGGGTTAAAATAAGGGTTGATTACTCCTCAATGAGGCACGGTTTTTAAGTTATCTATAAATGATAAAATTATAAATGATTTTATTTCTGTAAGCAGGTTTGTACAAACACTTTTTCAAGAGAGAGAGAGTGAAAAAAAGTGAAAGAGAGTGAAAGTGTGAGTGAGTGAGTAGTCAGATAGGAAACGCCGACCTCAGATGAGGTCGGCGTTTCCTATCTGACTACTCTGAGAACAAACTCAGAGGTCACAGTCTCTTTTAAAGTCCACTCATAATATTTGTTGGCAATAAAGTAAAATATACAATGTAATATGTATGTTGGCAACACTTCCGACCGATCATCTCGTGATTCTAATGGCGTTAATGCGTTATATTGTTCTTGTGATTGGTGTGTCTTTTTACTTATTAAAACTATAGTTCGTTAAAACATAACCTTTTATTTATATAACAAGAATATTGGTCAGATCATGTGAAGACCATGTAGATTGGTGTCTGAAATGGTATTTTGAGGAAAGAACCCCACAGATTGAGTGGACCTGTCCAGTCGGTGCACGCATTTGTCAGGAATCGTGCAGCTAGTATTTTGAAGCATCTAATTTTACTCAGATGGATTACATGTAGAGGTAATCAAGGTTTTTAATGAGGTTGACGAACACATTGTTAGAAGTTTTTGTCTGTAGAAGTACCTACATACATAAGCGTAACCATCATAACATAAACGGTAAAGGAAAACATCGTGAGGAAACCGGCAATCCGGTATGTCCTAGAACCAAAATTCGAAGATATGTGACAACTACAAAAGGATGATTTCGACCAAACAGCTCGCATCGCATCGGGTCAGAAAGGATACGAATGGATGCGGCGACAGCCGATCGCGTCCGGCAGAATGTCGACGCATATGATCGGCTCCGTACCGTCGCTTGCGAACGTATCCATTTCTGCGCCTAGTCAAATAGTTTAATTGTTACCGTAAACGTGTTCTAATTTTTGAAAATGGTTAAAGCTGAAATATTGTTAGATATTGCATTAAAAGAAGAAGAAAATAAACATAAAACAAAGAAGAGGGAAAGAAAGATACGACTACAGGCGAACGGAGTCAAAGACGCCCGCGGTCAAGCTACTGTGCGCGGCTTGGCAATAAAGACTTTAAATACTGTGTACACGATTTAATATAGTTTAAAGATTGTAAATTCCGTTCCGATCCGATGCGATGCGAGCCGTTTGGTGGAAATCTTCCTTAACCCGCACTGGGTCCGCGTGGTGGGTTACGGCCCTTCGCTCTCACAGAAAGGAGGCCTGTGTCCCAGCAGGCAGTTGGAACATTATAGGCTGATTATGCTAAATACATACCAACAATATTATTGCCTGCATACAGGCCTGCATACCAGTCTCTTAGTGTCCCACTGCAAGGCAAAAAGAAGTCACGAGCATCGATCACCATGCTTGCTCGAAACCGGTTGGTGATTTCAGACTTATATTAATTATAAGTCCAGGTTTCCTCATGATGTTTTTCCTTCACCGACGATGTCCGTAGTGTCCAAGATAAATTCAGTAAGTACATATGAATTGATAAAGTCACATTGGTACTTGCCCGGATTTGAACCCACAACCTCGTGCATGAGAGGCGAGGCCTTGACCGCTGGGCCAACGCGACATTAGGCCAGCATTAAGCTGCATTTCCACCAAAGAAGAACGAAGATGCGTAGCGAAGGATGTGTGTGAAACTATCTAATAACATCGCTTCATTTTTATAGCTTGAGCTAAGCTAGCGCTGTTATTGGTTAGTTGTACGCACATTCCTCGCTACGCATTCTCGCTCAACTCTGGTGGAAACGCACCCGAACTGTCGAGAATATCACGACGTGACGTTCCGGGCGACGGTGGGTGGGGAGTTGCGGTCGCGGAAGGAGCGCTCGAACAGCGGGTGCGCACCGGTCGGCACCGGCACTGTGTCATCACATCATCCGCGCTACTGAGCGATTGCGTATACATTCAATTTAAATCTAGTTGACCGTTTGTCTTTTACAATATTGTAATACAGTCCACTATTATCAAGTTACCATGCTTTAGTACTCGTACGAGTACCACCTGGAGGATATTACCTTTTCATGTTTAATTACTGTATTTTAAATATTAGGTCTTTACCTATGAAATTGCCGTTCTGCAGTACTGGCCATTTCAAATCAAAATAATTTTTGTTTGGCTAAAGAATTCTAATTTCAAATTAATTTTATTTTAAAAACATGGATTTTTTTTTCTAAAAGTAGTCATTTCTTTATTGATTAGTGTTACATTTTCATCGCATTTCAATCTTTTTCGTCATCATGGATACGTTAAAAATTCGAGTAATTATGGAATATGAGTACCGTCGTGGCAGCAACGCGGCACAAGCGGCACGCAACATCAACGACGTTTACGGAGCTAACACTACAAACCAACGCACCACCTGTTATTGGTTTGCTCGCTTCCGTTCTGGAAATTTCGACCTGAAAAATGAACCTCGCGGTCGTCCGAAGACTTTGGTCGACAATGACGAATTAAAGGCGATTGTGGAAGCTGATGATACACAATCTACGGCTGAATTAGCAGCAGCTTTCGACGTTAGCGTCAAAACAATATTGGTCCATTTGCGTCAAATTGGCAAGGTAAAAAAGCTTGACAAATGGGTGCCCCACGAACTCAATGATCGCCAGCGCGAAGTACGCGTCGAGACGTGCCTTGCACTGCTCAACAGACACACAAATGAAGGAATTTTGAACCGCATTGTTACCTGCGATGAAAAATGGATTCTGTTTGATAACCGTAAGCGCTCAGCAAGTTGGTTGGATCCTGGTTCAGCACCTAAACAATGCCCTAAACGAAAACTTACCCCTAGAAAAGTGATGGTCACTGTTTGGTGGTCTAGCGCCGGTGTGATTCATCACAGCTTCTTACCAAACGGGGTGAGCATTACTGCAGATGTGTACTGTGAAGAACTGAACACAATGATGGAGAAGCTGGCGCATCTCCAACCAGCATTGGTCAATCGCTCGTCTCCGCTGCTCCTGCACGACAACGCGCGACCTCATACTGCACAGCAGACGGTCTCCAAGTTGCAAGAACTGGGGTTGGAAGCTCTCCGTCATCCGCCCTACTCACCAGACCTTGCGCCTACAGACTACTACTTTTTCCAGAATTTGGATAACTTCTTGGCGGGAAAAAAATTTAATACCCGAGAGGCAGTACAAAATGCCTTTGAAGAATTTGTTGCCTCCCGTCCAGCTGATTTCTTTAAGAAGGGCATCAATAAACTGCCACTGCGATGGCAAAGATGCATTGATTGCATGGGTGATTACTTCGATTAATACAAATAAAAAATTCATGAAAAAAATTCGTTTAAATTTTTTCATACAAAACGGCAATTTCATAGGTAAAGACCTATTATTTAATAGGATTAGTGCCGATGAAAATACTAGTTTGAGAATTCAATTTGTGATCGGCAAAGCATAGAAACCGGATAGTCCAGTCATTATAGTAAGTTCACCTCGGAATTCGAGATACCCAGCTGTAAGTCTGTAAATACTTGTATATTGACACCCTAAAAGTTGTCTCAAAACCGACATATACTAGGGTGTATGCAACTATTAAATTTTAAGGTTAACTATATATGGCGTGTTTTCGACCGGAGGCACCGGTTGAACTGAAGTGATGCTGTGACCGCGCGCTCTCCGCCCTCTATCTCGAAAACGGTTCACCGTATAAAAAAATTTGTAGAGAATTTTGTATTCTACAATATTGATAATACATACAAATAGCAAAAAACCCATAGGAAATGAGATATTTACAAAAAAAGCGCAAAAAACCGATTTTTGTGACCTTTGACCTTGAAATTTAATAGATGCGTACACCCTACCATATGTAGGTTTTGAGACAACTTTTAGGGTGTCAATATACAAGTATTTACAGACTTACAGCTGGGTATCTCGAATTCCGAGATTCGTACCTAATTTAAGCTTAAATGACTGGACTAGGAGTGGTAGAACCTTTCACAAGAGCTTGAAAATGCCTTATTAAAATTAAAAACATCAATGCATGTACAGACGATGATTATAACCACTTTTCATTAGAAAAACTATCGGCATGATTGTCTACCATCTTCCGAATGTCCTTTCAAAATCAAAAACCATACTTACAAACATAAACTCACGCTTTCTCGCCACGGGGGTGGGCAAAGACTACGAAACGCTACCTGCTACCATCCTTACATACTCCTTTTGCTTCGTTTATGTTCATACATGCACGCCGGTCAAAATCAATGAAAACTAAAGTAAACCCATCGAAATTACAAAAGGTATCATTCCGAGTTTAACACATCCATTAATATGCCACGTTGCATATGTATACTCTAACCATCTAACGCATTGCCTCAATTTTACTTTGGACGTGAGAGGTATACTACTATTGTTAACCTTGCGAAGGGATTCGGCGTTAGAGTATGGATAAGATGAGCTACAAAGACTTGATTCAAAAATCGAAATATTTTATTTCACATAAATCTACATAGGCACTTATGAAACGTGAGAAGCTAGGTGCACGGTTCCAATTGGACGTTTCTTATGGAGAAGAGCCGGCAAGAAACTTCGCGGTTACTCTTTTGAAATAAGTGGTTTTTACAATGTTTTCAAAATACGGTTTTAATAGGTATGGGAGGACAGTGTAGGCTTCACAACAAGTAACAGGTACGATTAAGGCTCGAGAGCTGCATGAATGCGGAGAGTGTAGAAATGCGGTCGAGAATAGGTTATAGGGGGCCTACTCCCTCAGCATGAAGTCCGTAGTTTCGGCCGAAGTTATGGGCGTTTCCTATTTCGAATCATCTACGGGCATAGGATTAGGCCGGGGCCCGTACAAAAAATTAATGACAACACGATTTGACACTTATCATTACTCCCGATGTGTTTTTGCCCGTCCGAAAAAGTTAACTATTCGGGAGTAGAGTTCACTTCTATGTATCGAACTACTTTCGGACGGCCCGTTAACAGACTTAGAGAGTAGGCCCAATGTGGCGTAACTGAGGCCTCTGTCCAGCAATTTACTGCAAAAGGCTTAGAGAATTTAGATTGTGAATAAAGTAGGTGTTATTTTCCGCAGCTAAATGGAAGACCAGCGGTCATGTAATAAAATTTAAATGTGTTGTATGATTATTTTAATCAGTCTGCATTAAAAAAATGCGCATATGTCGTTAGCTACATTCATATTTTCTTGTCATGATGACATGAAAGAGCAGTACATCGAAGCTCCCAACCACCATAACCAGAAGCAAGCTGTCGCTGTGAAAGAAATCGCAAATTGGAAAAATAAACACTATGCTCAACTATTTATACTTTTGCTGTCCCTTCAAAATTTATATTCACAGCACGTAAGCTTATCTCATTAATACTCTTAGCTCATAATGTGGGGAAACTGTTACGCCTATACTGATAAGTTTCCTATGGGAGTCGAAGGGAGGTTTGATCAATGCGGAGCCTATCGCTAGGCTTTTAGTGAGATTGGATCGAAACAAAGAACATAAATTAAGGTAGAAAACGTGCATTTATCAGTTCCGGCACCTAGGTTCTTCGTGTAGAACATTTCACAACCAATGAGTTTGAGGTTTTTAAACCCAAAAGATAAGTATAAGGAAGCCGTTCTAGGTTGTATAGTATTTGATGAACAAAAGAAAGAATTACCAGTCCATATTTTTAAGCCTATATATCATACACGGAGAGAGAGATCGTGCCAATTCAGTCTGATAGACATACCCGAAATAATCTCATTAGTTTTCCGTTCTACGTGACAGTGCGTCGCGTATGGATTTCAGTGAAGTCAGACTGAAAATATAACTTACCATGTATCATGGTAGTACAGCTATTAACTGTTCTTAGCTAAAGTTGTTTGCAATAGTAGGATTTTTGACGACTACCGTGACTGCTTGCTAATTTACGTATAAAAATGTTGCTTATAAAACAGCCTAGGAATATCCTATAGTTGACGTGCGACCAGACGTTCTTATGTCCAGTATTTGTTATTATCTATGTCACTTTTGATACGATCAACTTTCATCCTTCAGGGAGGCTTGCAAAGTTTTATTGTTTCGCCTTGGGGTATTTGCTTCTGGGTGCGACTTTAGTGAAAGACGGAGCGGGTATAACTACCTGCGTTATTTCTTGAGATTATTTAAAATGATTTTAGTAGTTAAATTGGGATGCAAAGAGTATGTGAAGATACTAAGACCACCCGTCCAAAGTAAACGGTGTAAGGGGCATCAACCATGAATTAGGCACGTGATTACAAAAGAAACAATTGATTCATACAAAAGTGCAATATCTATACGGAAATAGGTGTGAAACAGCTTAAATAAAAGGTTGTCCATTGAGTCATCCTAAGTAAAATTTTTACCGATACTATAGATACCGCCAGAGTACTTGTCAAATGGGGCAACAAACATTACACCGAAGTCAGCGTACCCGAGCCAGTCACACTGCAAGCTGTGTGTGACGTGTATGTGCCAAATGTTTTATTAAATTTTGGACATAATCCGAACTAAAATGCCAGTTTGCGTAGTGAAACTGTGTAAAAATAATACTACAAGAAATAAGAACGACACTGGGATCACATACCATCATTAAGTATCGTATATTTTCGAAATTTTAACATAAAATAACATGAACCCTAAACGCCATTCAGTGTTGCCGCGTATACAAGAATCAAGTTCCCCGTGGATGAGATTTTTATAATGTGAATTTGTTGTTTTTGTATTTTATTATATAACCTATTTCATTTATCTAACCTAGTTATTATAAATTAACCTAGTTCTATAAATTATTTAATGTTTATTTTTGTAATCTATACACTTAAGATGTTAAAACTACTGACACTATTTCAAGGGGTGATTCTATCCATGAAACTGAACAAACTTTCCCCAAGGAACATGGACCGATTTTTTTTTTAAAAACCGTCTTCCCATAATAAATGCGCAATGAGTTGATTGACTTACTACGGGAAAACCAACTTTATTTTTCGTATTTCGACTAATGTTCCTAAAATGTAAACTTCGTGACTGTACATCAAAAATATTTGCGAAAAAAATATTCGAGGGGATGAAGGATACGTGAGAGAACACATTAGAATCATTTTTAATAATGAATTAATTATTAATTTTTTAATATTTTTTATTCTTCTAATCATTGATGTACCTTCCATTTTTGTAAAGAAGAAACCTACATCTAACGTATACACGAATATATTTATACATTCGCTTTTAATTGATTGTTAATTTTTATGTATTTTCTGAGCTACATTTATAACTTAACTAATATACCACAGCATAAAATATTTTTCCCATTAACTCGGGTAACAGTTGAGCAGCTGGTAGCACAATCTTCACGCACACTAGTTGTCAATGTCAACTGACAAATGTCAAGTGGCGATGTCGTACACACACTACAATAATGAGTTGCCGCATTCACGGAGCTATTGTTTTTGGATAGCGCGGTATCTAGTCGAGCGCAGCGAGACTAATCATTTATCTATGTATACAGGCTATACATATTTTGAAAAGCTTTTGGCTGAACAATGGATACGTATTTGTTCATTAGCATGTTTTAATACGCACGATACGAGGATTGTTTTTTTTATTATTCTGTTAAAAGCCGATACCCAACACGTCTGTGAACTTTTCGCCAATTAATTAAAAAAGGTCCTGTTTTTTACTGAAAATAACACATATATTCACGAAGAGACTTTCCATCTCCCGATACCAAAAAAATATAACAAAAAGTTCCAGCATTCAGAGTTAACTACGTACGCGACGCTGATTGCGAATTAAAACGATCAAATTGATCACTTCTTCAAGCAATCTAATTAAATTACAATATACAAACTAACACTAAAATATATATATGACGGAGAAGGTATGTCTCTCTCATTATTATCAGCCATATTGTAACTACTGTGGGCGTACTTTGGGTAATGTTGGTTATTGCGTAATAGAAAAACCGTTTGCAGCTCAAATCAAATTATAATGTACGATCAAATTAATCACACTAGCGAATCACACACTGTAGGTACACAACACAACTATACGGAACGCGTGACAGTTTCTAAACGTCTTCACTGCTTAACCGCCAACAACAAACTCTGCTTTGCTCTGGTCAAGCCTGAGCGTTATAAACTCTGTCCAGAGCCACCTGGTGGCACCGGCGTCCCAATAAGTCAAGTCAAAGGATTGATTTAACGTATTTCCGACATATATTATATACAAAAATATAATAAAAAAATTAAAAAAAGGGAATAGCGCATAGGGCATCAGAAAATTTGTCCGCATTGCTGTCAATGGCATAAGTGCCCAAATGGCTGGCTGCATTGCCAAGTTAGATGGCAATGCTGATTCTTTGGGCTAAAGATAGGCCAGCCCTCTGGTTGCGTGAAGAGTGAAGACTCAACCAACCGCTTGGCGATGTCCCGAAAGATTTGATGAGCACTGTTACCCTAAGGCCCTGGTGTTCCAAACCCAAATGGCCCAAACATGTAGTTCCCAATGTTATACTTGCGCCGTTTGAGGTTTTCTGCTCCTGCAGCAGCCGGACCAGCACAGCAAGATTGTCGAGAAGAGTCGTCAAGAGGCGCGAGGTTGTCGACACAGGTTGCATCCCACACCAAAGGCCTACCTAACTTCCAAAGCATTATGGTAATTCCATCTTCGGTAATGAAAAACACACCATTGCCTCGATACCAAAAAAACATAACAAAAAGGTTCTACAATCACCTCCAGCATTCAAAGTTAACTACGTACGCGACGCTGATTGCGAACGAAAACGATCAAATTGATCACTTACTCGAACGCTATCGAATAAATCGCCACTATGTAATCGTTGTGGATATAGCCGATATTTGTTACGCGAGCAACCAATGCAAATGTTTTATAAATGGTACACACACATACACACACCACACATCTTGTAATCAAGTTTCATTAAAAAAAAAAATCAAGACAAATATAATCAACTGGTTTAATATTTATTTTACTATATTGATAGGCACAAGAAAGTAACAATCAATGAGTATGATGATAGTGAATTATCCTAAATCCGAAGCCCAAGAGGCCGTTCCGCTTGCGCTATGCCGTTATAAAACCTCTGGTGCTCCCACTCCAGGAACCTCAGCAATATGAAACTGCCTTCGTTGTGTCAGTGTCTTCGCTATCGTTTACAGATGGCGCTCCAGGTGCAATGTTGCCAACAATCTGGCGTTAAGGTGGAACCTTCAGGGTAGCCCGCGAAATTCAATTTTTCTTACGTTTTTTTTGGAATTTGCAGGTCGCTGTCAGGTTGTATTTTGATTAAAATATGACTCGCGACCGTAACAAATATGGCTTTACAGAATTATAATCATTAGTATAAGCAATATAACTCCGAAGTTAGAATTGGCGGCAGATGTCATGATTTCATGAAATAGTCATTCAATACAGTAATATGAATTTAGATAGATCTATTGCTGATTTTGCATCCTGCAAATTGCAGGGAAAGTAACAAATTTTGAATTTCGCGGGCTACCTTAACGCATCCCAGTGACACATAACGTAAAACGCCGTTATCCTCTGAAGGGTAAAGCAGAGGTCTATTGTACTGTACACCCTCATGTCGCAAGTAATGTTGTAGTCTCATGTAATAATGTAACCTTTCAATGTCCTCGATGACAAAATAATAGTGAAAGAGCCAGTTACAATAAGCTCCTCTCTAAACAACAGATTGGTGAACACTGTTTTTATTTCCATAAGCGGACACTACCGCATTCTTTAGCATTCTTTGTGAGAAACCACACAAAAATACGTTTAGAAAATAAAACATGCAGCTTCTATGCCCTAAGGATTAAGCACAGGTTTAAGTTATCACATTTCGTCACTTATCTATACTAATTAATAATAAAGCTGAAGAGTTTGTTTGTTTGTTTGTCTCTACGTATTTGTTTGATCTCTGGGACTAACAGCCGAATTAAAAAAAATATGCTTTTACTGGCTCGATTCTTGAGGAAGGCTATTTAACATCACGCTAGGAGCCTTAGAAGCCGTGCAAAAATCAAAGAGTCAGAAAGAACGTTAAGTGATAACGAAGTAATAGCACGGGCAGGCGTGATGCGACGGGGTGGGTCGGGGGAATAATAAATTTAATAAGACAGAAGCTAGTGTTAATAGGGTGCGAGCCTATTGCTATCAACCTAGCACAAATCCAGAATCCGGTCTGTCACTCAAAAATCTTTGATGGAAAAACCCTGTAACACTTTGCGAGACCTTGGGATCGAAACCAGGACCGAACACTAGTTTCGCTTGCAACAACTCCATCTACAAGGTAGTCATTATCATAGCTTTTAATTAAAAATTACCCTATCCCACAGAATTACGCATTAAGCTGGAAAACATAGAAGCCTGTTTGGAGCGGATGCAGCGCTTCACGCGTAATTTTCAATAAACACGTTCGCAATCACCCAGCGAGCGCGTGCAGCGCAATTTTGTCAGACGGATTAATCGGTAAGCTTGTGGTGGTGAATTTCAAACCAGTAAATGTCACATTAATGATTCATTGAAATGTTGAGTAGTTAATTCGTTTATGCCTACACTAGGGCAGACCTTTTTCATATCATTGATGGACGTGGGAGCTTTTGCTTTGTGAATAAATTATTTAATTTGGATTTTAAATAAAAAAACATTTAATTCAGGTTCATATTACAATCACAAGTTACAAAACACGAAATAAATACAAATCACTATATAAAAATAAAAATAAATACAATGGCATCAAATCATAAATACAATGTCAAATAAAAATAAGCAACTCAATTTCAAATGTTTTTTTTTTTTAAATAATAAAAAAATTAAAAAAAAATGGAAATTAATAATATAAAATACAAATAAAAATAAAAGTTTAAGGCAATATTTTTAGATA
Source organism: Griposia aprilina (assembly GCA_916610205.1). NCBI lineage: Eukaryota > Metazoa > Arthropoda > Insecta > Lepidoptera > Noctuidae > Griposia > Griposia aprilina. The sequence goes on along the minus strand of OU744305.1, from coordinate 6,408,800 downwards.
AAAATAATAACATACATTAATAAAACAGCAAATCTCACGTCAGTCGTTAACATGGCCTGGCTATATGCCTACTGCAACATTTCCTAATATAAGGGCAGTACAATCGTCCAGCAATCAAATTAGGGGTAAAACCCCTAATTTTAAACAAAATTAATAAAACCCCTAATTTTAAACAATTTTACAGTTAACTTAGGTTTGCGCGACAAGGATGTCCAATTTCATAATCACGGTTTAAGGCATCCTCCTACGTCTAATAAACAAATATTCAGCAGTGCTTTGGTCAAACATGATGGCAAGTCATAGTTTGAACAAACACGCCTTATTTGTGCAGGACAAACATAACAACAACGCCTGTATTTCCCAAAAGGGGTTAGAGCAGGTATGTCTTCCTACATTTCACCAGTTATTCTGTAATACTGAGAAAGACACTAAGGCCCACTTGACCACCGCCAATCACTAAACATGTTTAGCGCTAAACGACTTTAAGAGGCTTACAAGAGCTAAAGTGCGGTCACTGTCGGATTGCATAGAAAAGAAAGAGACGCGCGATGACACAACGCTGGTAATTTATTGCAAAATATGAAGCAATTATGGATTTACAAAAAATCTATTCATTGGAATAAAAAAATAAAACACTATTACGTTAGTATGTTACTTGTAGAATAATCTGACAAAAAATCTGAATGTTTGCATGTATATTAGTATGGTTTTTAATCGTAAAATAATTTTTTAGAGGTATCTTCCTGATTTTTTTCTGTCTTAGCAAGTTAATTGTATTATGTTTTCAACACACTATCTAACTAGCATATATCCAGAAGAATATCATATATTTTTCTGATTTTGGCTACTGCAGTGGATCATATATTTCCCTCAATCCTCCGCATTTGCTGTATGTATGACTATTTTTACATGCTTTTATTTAACTTGCAATGTTTCTATGTTAGTTTGTTTAGGTCAAATCTTGCAAGCTGAATTAAAACCACTTCGACTTATCCTACGCAGTTGAAATTTCACACGTTGATTCTCTTTTGAAGACAATGCATTTTTGTAATGCTTTACCTGATTCTATATCCAGGATTGGCTTCGGACGAAGGAACTCCTTAACAGTCAATGGTACAGACCCGAAATTGAATAAACGCGTTACGTTCTGAAATCCACCAAGACTCAGCTCCAGTCAAGGGAACTCCTGGAAGGGCCTCTGGTCTCACTTAGTCGGTTCCAATCTAAACTTCTTGATCATTTATAATAATTTTAGAGCGCTCATTTTTTTTCTCTACTTTTTGTTAATTTTTAGTGTGTGAGACTACTGTATCTCGCACTGTTTTGTTTTATACAAATAATTTAACTCCTTTATTTTAAGATAGTTTACCTAGTAGGTAGTAATAAGAAAATTCTATATCTATATAATATATAAAAATCTCGTGTCACAGTGTTAGTAGGGGCTTAACCGAGTTTTATGTTCATGATGATGATGAGTTTTATTTATTTATTTATTTAACCATTTATGTACACACATATATAAACAGACAAGAAGAAAGGAACAGAAAAATAGGTACAAAGGTGATGCTTATTTCTAAAGAAATCTCTTCCAGCATACCTGCGATAGGAGAGTATATTAAAGAGATGAAGATAACGTGTGTAAGAGTAGAAGGGAAAACAAAATACATAAAATCTAAAATCATTTTCTAATGAAATGTTATGTGTTATGTTTATGTGAGTTTTAGGTCTGAGAATAGGTCGTAAAGCATATTTCATACCGCTGCGGGTGAAATCACGGAACGCAGCTAGTTTACCTATATTTTTTTGTTATATTTAGTTCTTTATTTTCCGTAATTTCTATAGTGTATACGAACGTTGGTAAATCTAAATAAATAAATAAAATAAGACGATAATATTAACCCGCTTTATGCTTACAGTATGTTCTTACCCAAAACTAAAAGTGTGTACAAAAGTAAGAATTATCGGACTCAAGAGAGGAAAGTTGGGACGCTGCGTAATTGTCTTAATTGGACAAACGGTAACTTCACGAGACTAGAAGGTTTTCGCTTACTTACACACCATTCCCTTAGGAGAAGAGTTAAGTTGAAAACGGTAAGCTTCATTTATGAAGAGTGGCTTGTGACATTTAGTGGTACCTACAGCGATGTATGTTGCAAATGTAAAATCTTATAAAGTGATGTATTGTCTCAAATACTAACAGACTAAAGTTTAGGCCATCATTTTTAGATTTGACATCCACTGATTGTATAGGCTGTTATCAAACAACAAGCCGTGTGCTGCTGGGATTTTCTCTTGAACTGGTGTTGGATGAACTTCCATACAAACTTTTATGCCCTATGTATGCATAATGAAATCTGCGATCTATTTATCCCAGACAATTACTGTCATGGCAGAAAACACCGCTTACTGGCTGTTCCAACTTGCACACTTCAAGTCGTCTATTCCTCGGACATTAGCCGCTATTAACGCTCTCCTGAACTCAAACACAGATCTTGATATGTTTGTGAATAAATGGAACTGTCAGAAAGTTTGATTTTTTGTGAGAAGACTGTGTTAAATAAATTATATGTTTAAATGGTGTAATTGACTTCGGCCGTTCTATTTAAAATAAATAAATGTAACCCCTTTAGGAGGTGAATTTTCAAAGATCCTTCCTTAGTGCTCACTTTAGCTTTATGGAACTCTAGTTGCAAAATTTCAAGCTTTAAAAGTTATTTTTGGTGCGTTTTCTGTCAGTGAACGAATGAATGTATTAATTTTAATTTTTATTAAATATATTAAATGCTTTGGTTGGCGATTCTTTAGTGTAGATTAGGAAATTAATTGTTTATCAAAACACACTATGTCAATTTTCCGTATTGTAGCCATTTCATACAACTGTTAAATAACGGCATCTGTGATAAACGGACAATATAAGTTGAGTTACCAATCAATCAATCAATCTAAATTACAAGAAATGTTTCTACCTATGTTTGTTAATAGACTTTGAAACCATCCAACCGATGTGCTCCAAACTGGTTTCATTAGGAAGGCAATAATACGAAGATGGTATGAAACAGCAACTTTTTTTTTAAATCCTTTTTTTCCAACAAATAAACAATATGTATTTCTTTTTTTAACGTAGTTGCATACGCCTGGTATCCGCTAGTAAGTAGTTTAATATAAAATCAGTAATTGCCCTGAATTTACGTCTGGTGCTCCTTAGGCAGTCAGCCCTAACTTGCTGACGGGTTAATATCTTTAGCACCAGTATGATCTGTTCAATTCATATTAAAATGAAGGAAGACGTTACGTGTACTATACACGGCTATTAATAAGACACATCGAGCTTAACCCTTAATTGGTCGCGTTGGGTGTGACACAACCCAGTGAAAGAAAGAAAGAAAGAAAACTTGGTTGATTTGCCACAGAAACACGTGAATACAAAAAAGATAATTCACTCTATTAATAAAGAAAAACAAAATAGATCTATAATCACGAGCAAAAAACAGAAATAGTCGACAACTGCACGTCATGTCTGTGACAAGAAGGCTTCCACTCACCATGATGCTGTGCTATGGGGGCCCCACAGCACTGCGCTGATTTTCAGGGGTTACCCAAAAAGGACGTACGGAAACCAAGTCAGGTTTAATGGTTGGTACTACAGGTAACAAAATAAACTAATCAGTAATAATACAAAGCAACTACTTATGCAACCAATTATATAAATTAATTATTAAATAACATAAAAATTTATTAATCTGCAGGTACCGTGCGTGCTTAAATAATGTACCCATCCAAAAAATAAAAGAAGTTTATTATAAAAGAACATCCAGAAAGAAAATCGACAGCATACCAACACACACATTGAGGTTGAAGACCAAGAATCGTTTTCTGGAGCTGGCAGAGCACCTTCATATAAAAGATGTTACGTATGATCAAGAATCAAAGACAGAAAAACAAAGACTGCTGATTCAAAATGTTAAAACCATGTGCGCAATGACCACATCATTTTTATCTGCTAAATATGTAGGGAAAAAACTAATATGTATATACTTATGTTCTTGTTTCATAGATACTATTTGTTTATGTTTAAAAAATTAAACCGACGAAAAAAGAAACTGAAAAGCAAAAAATAAATCTTTCAGTCTAACTAAGCTCTTAAATTAATGTAAATTACAAATTTTGAGTCGGCGCCAAACAATCACCGCAGATCGATTAACGACGATCAATCAAGCTGCCATAAGTTTTCATGGCGCCTTGTATGTTTGGCGTGAGTTGCGCGCTGAGTGACTTTAAACTTATGGACCAGTCTCACCGTGAGTGTCGACGTTTCTACTCCGTAAGTCGTAACCAGTAGTACACACGCGTTGAAGACTGTCGTCTTTAGGCACTGCGGTATAGATGACGAGAAGAACTGATGAAGTTTACCAAATGCTGCCCATCCCAGCTGAATCCTACTATCGGCTTCCCTCTCAAAATTGTGTTGGGCCTATAGTTTTTATGTTGAAATTGTTATTCCATTTATGTATAGTCACCATCTTTCCCACTTTCCATTTTATAGGGAATATGCCAGAAGTTAAGGATTTGCTGTTTATAGCTGTAATAAATATTATCTTTATTAATTTATAAGCTTTACAATGTTTTGAGTATGCTCTCACTGCTAATATTTAAAACTTCCCTCGACTGCCTTCCGTACCCAACATCACACCCTCTATGACAGTCATACTCCAGCTAGGCTTAAAGTTCTCATCAAGATTAATGAAATAAGCCCAAACACGATCTAACTGCTGTAAGCTGTCGAGGAGCCCTCTCGACTGTCTACCGACTCCATCATCAGATGATCTTCAGGTCTCTTTTTTGTTGAAGCATCATTAGAACTACGTATATGTGCCAAGTTTCAACAGAATCGGTTCACAAGGGAACATTCTGTAAGTGAAAAATCATTTAACCCCTTTTTTTCTACCCTCAGGGGTGGATTTCGTTTTTCAATTTTAAATGGGACCAACTTTGGGGTATACTCTTCCCATTAAAAAAAGAGTCATCAAAATCGGACTATTCTGTAAAAAGTTATGCGTGGTCATAAATAAAAAAATAAAAAAATTATATATACGGGTCGACTTGAGAACCTCCTCCTTTTTTTTCGTCGGTTACAAATACGTTTAAAAGTTAATTAATATGTGAATTAAAATATTCTAATCATTATAAGACTTATTGCGCATGTATTGCGTATTTTATGTCTATGATCAAATTTGGGGTGTCACACACCCCACGCGACCCTTTACGTAACTTTTTAGACGCGCTCAATTAAGGGTTACGAAAGCGAATGGCACACAAGTATGAGGGACAGAGAGGACGACGCAAAAAACGATTTTTTCTAAATATTTAAAATCAAATGAAAAATGTATGGGGAAGTGGTGGCCCAGTGGTATCGGCCCCGACTTACGAGTTGTAGGTCGTGGGTTCGAACCCAGGCAGGCGCTTTACTTTGTGTAAATAAATTCATCACCACTGCTCTCAAAACGGTGAAGGAAAACATCGTGAGGAATCCGGCATGTCCTAGAACCAAAAAATCGAAAGACATGTTGACATTTACCAACCCGCACTGGGCCCGCGTGGTAGATTATAGCCCATTCCCTCTCAAAGAGAGGAGGCCTGTGTTCCAGCAGTGGGAACATTATAGGCTGGTTATGTAAATGAAAAATATTCAAAACTGAAAACTAATAAACAAAACAAAACAAAACTCAAAACTCTCTGTGCCATAATAACAGCCGTATTCTGTAAATGTGTGTGTTATGCAATGCGTTTCAACTAAAAATATGAAAAATCGTGCACCATATTGTCATAACAGCGCCTCTTTCACTCATTTTGGAGCAAAGTGAGTGTGATATAACAAAAACAATTAACAAAACAGAAAATTAAACAAAAACGGATACTTAACAACAAATCTTTGCATATTTCACGTTTCAGTTAACAGATCGAGGTCGTTGACGTTCCTATTCTTAATTGGAACGCATTATACAGGATGAACTTCAAAAAAAAAAGGACACAATTAAAAATAAAAGCGCAGATAAAACGATAACTCCTGGTACACAGAGATGTATCGTTGTAATAACTCCATAACTTGTACCATTTAATTCGTACAAAACTGCCGTAAAAGCCTGTGTTCTCTACCTCGACGTTACAACCCTTCATATGTAGGCCGTACCTTTATCTGATTTTGTTTGGGGCTAGGAAGGAGGCGTGTAATTATTGTACGATATAAAAAGGTATATTATAAATAATGACTGCCTCGTTAGTCTAGTGGTCGCAAGCGCTTCTGCTGAGCATGAGGTCCTGGGTTCTCGGGTGTTATCGGGTTTTTCCATCTGGAATTTCTCGGTAGCAGCCCGGAGTCTGGATTTGTGCCCGGTTGATGGCAATAGGCTCGCCCCCTATTACATGGGACTTAAACATAACTGGCGAAATGTGGGTGTGCTATAGGTACACCTCTGCCTAACCCTTCGGGGAATACAGGCGTGATGTTATGTATGTATGTATGTATTATAAATAATAATAACTAGAATTTGAAAAATCTAAGTTAATCAACTTTCTTAAACTCGTTGCCAACGTTGTACACGTTGTAATTGTAGTTAAGTACCTACATGAATGCGTACACACGACGACATACAAGCTATACTTTTTCAGTTTTAGCCGACCTCGCATTGTATAGGCTTTTCGTACAATGAGAAGTCAGCTTATACTGAAAACACGGTGGAGCATACGGTGGAGGTCTGCCCGGCTTGGGCGGAGCACCGCCGTGTCCTCGTGGCGGCAATCGGCGGTGGCGATCTCTCGCGTCCGGCCCTGGTTCAGGCCATGGTACGGAGCGAGAGGGAATGGGAGGCAGTCACCTCCTTCTGCGAAGCAGTAATGCTCGCGAAGGAGGAGGCGGAGCGCGTGAGGCAGAGGCAATCATTGCGCCCTCACGCCCCTAGTCGCTGCAGGAGGAGACACCCTGGGCGTCGGGAGTCGATAGCCGACTCCCGGCCACCGTAGGCGCGGGTCTGCGGACGGCGAGCAATGGGCAGCTTGCCGTCCGGTAAGGACCAGGCTCGGATCGACGGCGCGTTGTGTTCCACGCGCGCCTCAAAGAGATGTCAGCATAATTGACGGGGTCCGATAGGGCTGATGTCGCCGGGGTCGCGGATTGTTCGAAAGAGTTACCGTGGCCCTGGCGCACAGGCAACTGAAGGAACATGGGTGGGTTTTAGTCAGTAAGAGTCTGACACGCCCTTCCGCTCCGTCCAGAGCGGGAGAGGTCATTTGATGATATCCCACCCAAAAAAAAAAAAAAGCTTATACTTAAAATGTATAGCTTGATGTGTCGTCGTGCGTACCTACTTAAACTGATTCTAGTCTGAAATAATTTGAAAACTCTTGACTATCAGGGAACTGAGAATTTGTTGATCCCTCTCAGATAGACTGCCTCTACCTACTACTCATCCCCTTTGTTACTTCTATATACCATCAACCATACTCGCACCACAATCACTCAAAAAACCTTTCACATTCACTCTCACACTCTGTTATACACTTTCTTTAGTTACTAACACAGTCTGTATATTTGCACATTCTTTTTTAACTTGTTTTATTTTTATATTTTTATATTTCGTTTGTTTCCTAATTAACCAACCAACCTTAGTTAAGTATTACAGCATTGCTATGATGGTCCAAATCACAGGCATCTAGCCGCGGGACCTGGTGCCTGGTGACCTGTAATACAGGTTTTTATATAAACCTACTTCAGGCACCAGTCTCTCACAAAGTTAGCTCCTTGTTCGGTACTATTTTCGAATATTAGCTGTAAGTAAATAACTTGTGTAGAGAAAATAAACGTTTTATATTATTAATTGCTTATTTCGGACTAGAATCGAGTTTTTAGAAGCATAAGCACACTGTCATTTGGCAAAATTGCAAAGACTCAGCTATCTCATTTCGTTTACGTTTGCCAAATAAATCTTCTTTTATTTTCTCCTTTCACGATTTGACCCTAACTGATACCATTATTATTTATTTTTAATTTTAATCATTTGTTAGTTAATTATGTCATTATTAAACCTAATACACAAAAAGTTAAAGTACACAAAATATAATGATACCTTTGTAAATCAATGTATTAACACAGGCTTTTGCGATAATCTCTAACATAAGCTACCTTAGAAAATCCTACCTCTCATTGTCTTCATAATCAAGCTATTCACTCCTTTATTCACTTTTCCCTGTAGGAAAAACTGGGAATAGCTTGATTAGGTAAATGAGAGGTACACCTCTCGAGTTTCATCAGTCATCATTTACCTCAAAAATGTTCACCACGATCACCGCCCGCGCTCTCTCACTCTAACTTCAAAGCCCCATACATCTGTTCAACCGAAACCACTCGCGATGCGTGCCTCAATTTCGTCTAAAATTGAATAGTACCCTCACAGTAACCAGATCACGTCCACAAGACTTAATTACCGAACTTTTGCTTCAACCACTTTTGTTTTTGAAATCGTTTTGAGAATAACGAATTTTTTAACGAGTTTTTTGTTGGGGCTTTAGGATGAAAACGGAATAAGTGAGAAGTAGGAGATGATGGAGTAGTAGTGGACGTGGCCTACAGAATAAGCAAGCTGAAGTGACAATGGGTCTGTCATATTAGCTGTAGAACCGATGCCCGTTGGGATTGACTGTTCTTGAGTAGAGACTGCGAATCAAATATAGGCAATTATAGGGTACGACGCTCTCAGGTTAGTTGGAATGACGATCTTCGTAGGGTATCTGGCTGCAGCTGGATGATAGGAGCCGTGGATTCATTTAAAGGGTGTTCGATTATAGAGGGCTATTTCCAGCAGACGACTGTTATATGCCGATGGTAAGAGAACAGTGTTCAAAGAAAGTTTTTTTTATGTAGGTTTGTTTTACGTTAATGGGCAGTCTGTATACTAATTGGGATTCTCGTTCATTGCCATGTAAAGAGTTCACGAGTTCCTGTTAAGTTTGGTGTTAAATAGTCTTCATAAATTTTAATTTACAAATGTTTTAAAAGAGGTTATAGATGTATGTGGAACAGGGTTCATACATCCTCCATCGAAAAGGGAGGATCCTCCGACCAGACGAGTGTCGTGTCTCTTGGGCATCTGCCCGAAGATTGATGTCGGGATTATGCTAGTTGCGCGGTAAATTCTGCTTGCGCGATGCAGGATTTTATCGTGCCGTCAATGTGATGTGTAGTTCGCATGTGGCAATGTAGATGCCGCCACAAGGTCATCTTTTTTGTCTGTGTACTTAAATAGAACTTAGATAATGTCCAAAGACTTTAGAAACTGCTTTAAACATAGGAAGTAATATTGTTTAATTCATTTTAAATGAATTGTAGTTTTAAATGAAAGTAGATGGGTAGCCTGTAACCCAACAAAGTCAAACAACAGCCTTCAGGGTACAAAGATAACCGCTTGAACAAACAACATTAAGAGGTTTTGTATTTTCGAATTTTTGCTTCGATTTCGTTTGGAAATCCGAAAGGCCACGGCTCTGGGACGTAAACGGAAACGCTTTTGTGTTGTACGCAGACGCTTTGTAAAACCAGTTATCGTACTGCCGTATCGGTATTTGGTTACGCTACCTAGAGCAATAAACGCCTGAAGTATGCACGTGGGGAAATGGTGAGCTCAAAGGTGGTTTTATCGAACACAAGAACTTCCTAATACTTTACGGTATTACATTCTACTTTAGTAGGTATCGGTTCGAGCTGTTAGAAATTGGGACATACTTACTATTTTTACTCGTTCGTAAGAATGTTATCGAAAGTGACTAAGATGCAGCACCCTTAGAAAATGAAAGTGCTTATAGTTCCCGCGAGATGCGATGGAAAACAACTTTTTCCTTGGAATAAGAACTTAGTAAGTGCTGAAAGCATTTTACCGTAATAAATAAAAAATATAAGGAATCACGTAAAACGCCAGCACATTAGAATATTCAATACTTAAAAAAAAAAAAAAAGATGCGTGGAAATTGGAGGGAACTTGGTGATCACACATTATTTTCATTTTATACGTATACTAGAAAGGTTTAGGTAGTTAAATAAAGGTAAACAAAAAAGACCACGATGCTAAACCTTTTACTTCATATAATTTATTGTAATATAATAATAGGCTCTATTCTGAATCTGAATCTGAGGAACTATCTGTCACATTATATTATTTTGTCTAATTTAAACATTTTCTGTTGTTCTTTTATTACACGACCCTCGCAATTTTTCCAATTCTCAGCAGTCACATTAGCTAAAGCCTCTGGCAAAAGAATTTTTAGGTCAGCCATTTTAAAAGTTTTATTTTTTAGGCTACAAACTCCTGAACTAGAGCCCATATTAACTCAATTGATTGAGCTCACAGTGGTATGGTGGCAGCCGCAATACTGTGACTCCATTTTCCCTGGCTAATTCATCCACAACAATAAAGGCGTCTGGTTAACCGACTAAACGTAATACCAGCTATTTCAGTTGCCATACTACCTACACGTCACAGGTGTACTCTTCAATTTAGCAACGTTATCTAATTCGTTGTATTTTCTGAAAGGTTTAGGGAACCTGTCTTTTTGGGCTCTTTACAATAGACAGATTACAAAATATCATACTATTTTATAAATCTAACAAATAAATTGTGCTCAAGCAATTACATCTACGAAGAGTAGTTTACGAATAAATGATAAAGTTTAACATACATTAATAAAAGAGGAAACTATCATATAAATCGAAAATAAATTTAATTTTGTTGTGACGTATTTTTAAACAAGAAAGTGTCGACTGTAAAACACCCTTTTTACGATTTGTTTACCATTATTTAACTACCTTATCCTTTCTAGTATAAGTCTTGTCAATTTTATGAAAAATAAAATTTACCTTTCGACATTTTACTTTGGGCCAACTTTTAAGTAGGTAGCTACCTGCCTAGATGCGTCATAATATCAGTACATTTCTGTTTTTTTTTTTTGCACTTTATATAAATATAAGTACATACACTCACGCCTTCTTCTCATGGGGTTAGGCAAAAACTACAGAACGCCACCTGCTACGGTTCTTACATACTTCTTCTCTGGTCATACACGCACGCCGGATAAATTTAAGTGTTTGTATGTATAATTCGATAGGGACCTTAGCCTACCTTTCCAGCGCCCTAATTACGTAACACTCTATCAATCACAATCTGAATCATTTTGAAGCCTATTGCTAATCCATTGCTTCATATGTTTGAAAAATTTGTCTGCTCAACAACGTAAATAAAGCAATGAAAGTTGTTGAACTGTCAAACTGAAAGCCATTCCTACTGTTAGTGTGTTACGCAACTACCCCGCTGCTAACTTGAATAGCTGTAACGAACGAAATAGTTAAATGCTTGCAGGCCATAACTCTTGGCGCATAGACTATCTGTTTTACGTAGTTGACTTTAAACTAATGCCCTACTAGGAATGCGACTTAAAATTATGCGAAGTTCTATTCAACTTTATTTTTCTGTATGGCAATACTGCCGATGTCGACAATTCTGCCAATGTCAAATGAGATATGAGAAACCTTGCGAAGGAGGAAAAAAAAAACTAAAGACTAAATAAACTAAAAACTAAAGACTAGTTGACTAATAAATAATAATTGAATTGAATGTGAAACTTGTTGACGAGTATTAGTACACTGAAACAAACAGATAAATTTATTGTTACGTACCTAGTAACAATAAAACCACGCAAAAATCATCATAATTTGATATCATTGATGCGGATAAAAAACATCAGAGCCTTAAAGTGTTTGCCGCGCACAGCAGCTTGACCGCGGGCGTCTTCCGCGACACGCGATCTTAGCTGAAAGTAAGCTGCGACGCGCGATCGGCTCCGTTCGCCTATCATCGTATCGTCAACACGATACGAATTAAACTATTTGACTAGGCGCAGAAACGGATACGTTCGCAAGCGACGACCGTACGGAGCTGATCGTATGCGTCGACATCTAAACTATCAAGAAAGAGTTAAGTTGGAAAGATTGCGAGACCGTTCCAGCCCATTCCAAAATTAAATGTATTTGAAAATATGAAATTCTAAATGTCACCAGTAACATTTTGGTCGGAAAAAAGGCAACGTAACGCACGAATTCTCCTAGAAAATGTTACCTTACTCACTATTTTTTTGTGGCCAGTCCCGAATACAAAGTGCCTCCGGTCTATAGGAAAAAAGTTGAGAAAAACCTTCTTTATCATGTAAATAGAGTAAAAACGTGTGAAAAACGTTTCAGGCGATAAAATAATTTGCTTCTTTTATGGCTTTTCCCTGTCAAATTTGTATTTTTATTTTTATTACATTTTCTGGGTTATATGGAGAATTTTAGTAGCATCGCTGTTTGTGCCCATTGTTTCTGTGTGTTTTGAGTTTTCTTTCTTTTTAACCGACGAAAAAAAAGGAGGAGGTTCTCAAGTCGACCCGTATATATTTTTTTTTAATCATTATATTCACGACGGGGTTTTCTATTTATGAAGATAAGAGTGAAAGAGGACTACCTTTTGAAATTGGTCTAAGAGACCGAAAATCAATCGGAAGGATATCATGATAAAAAACTGTAAAAAACTTTTTTACAAAATGTTAAACCAACGAAAACAGAAACTGAAAAGCAAAAAATAAACCTTTCAGTCTAACTAAGCACTTAAATTAATGTAAATTACAAATTTTGAGTCGGCGCCAAACAATCAACGCAGATCAATTAGCGACGATTAATCAAGCTGCCATAAGTTTTCTTGGCGCCTTGTATGTCTTGTATGGTTGTGTTGTTGTGTGTTTCTGAATCTATAAATAAATAAATTATTATTTTGGTAAAGAAATTTGGTTTCTTAGATCTATGGCTAGTTTGAGCTACATTAACGGGCGCAAGCCAAAACAATGTAGTGTGTGTGGTGTTATTTTTAAGCACCTAGAATTAATGTGATGAGGAATCGTTAGATTTTTCTCAATTTGCATGAACCGCCTAACTATACTGCAGGTGTTTAAAATTGCAGCTTTTTGGAGTATTATGTAAACTGAGTATTTCAGGTCTATTCTATAAAGGCTGTGATGGAGGGGATTGGGTATAACACCTGTCGTGGAAACAACAATGGGTACTACGTATGCTTTTTCCTGCCTCCAAATTCTGGTCACTTCTTCTTTTAGTTCAACGTAATTACTGATTTTCTCACTTATTGTTTTTTGTAAATTGTATTTATTAGGGACTGCAATGTCTATGAGGAATGTGACTTTATTAACTTTATTTTGAAGGGCTATATCTGGTCTATTATGGTGAACGGTCCTGTCGGTTAGTATGCCGCGATCGTAGTAGAGTTTGTGTGTAGTATTTTACTAGAATTGTTTGTGGTACGTACTTGTAATAAAGAGTGTTTATATCTTGTAAGTATGAGTTTATATTTGAGTGCTAGTTTTTAATGATAAATGATAAATGATTTTATTTCTGTAAGTAGGTTTGTACAAACACTTTTACACGTCAATCATATTTTTAAACTAGATGAGGTCGGCGTTTCCTATCTGACTACTCTGAGAAGAAAGGCCGAAACAAACTCAGAGGTCACAGTCTCTTTTAAAGTCCAGACATAATCTTGGTCAGATCATGTGAAGACCATGTAGATTGGTATCTGAAATGGTCTTTTGAGGAAAGAACCACACAGATTGAGTGGACCTGTCCAGTCAGTGCACGCATTTGTCAGTAATCGTGCAGCTCAACTCAGGAAGTCAGAACTTAAGGAGCTCAACGATTCGACGAACAATACCAAAGAAAGGACATTTGGGTAGGCCACTTAAATTACTCAATCTGCCAGATCATGATCAAAATTAACTGCGAAAAAAAAAGCAATGACCCACATAATCCTCACATTCACAATAATTAAAATAACATACTACTTTACAAGTAAATACTCATGTCATTGTGTATATAAAATTCAACAATGTCAATGTGTATATAAAAAAAATCGGACATAATGTTTGAGAACCATGTAGATTGGTGTCTGAAATGGTCTTTTGAGGAAAGAACCACACAGATTAAGTGGACCTGTCCAGTCAGTGCACGCATTTGTCAGTAACCGTGCAGCTCAACTCAGAACTTAAGGAGCTCAACGATTCGACGAACAATACCAAAGAAAGGACATTTGGGTAGGCCGCATAAACTACTTAAACTGCCAGATCAAGAATATAACTGAAACAATGACCCACATAGTCCTCATATTCTCAATAATGAAAATAATATAATACTTTTTACAGTAAATATTCATGTCTAAAATAGCTAGCAAATTAAAATCAACATTCACCGTGTAAATTTATTGGAGCAGCTCAATCCCAAGCCTTTTTGTCCTCAATATAGTCTTTCACAGTATAATAGGCTTTCTGGCATAGTTTCCGTTTTATAAAAGATTTGAATTTATTAAAGCTTAGATCTTGAATGTGGCTAGGAAGTTTATTATAAAAACGTATACATTGGCATCTAAACGAGCCACCTATTTTCTTGAGCCTGGTTGTAGGAACAATAAATTTGTGTTTGTTTCTAGTATTTATATTGTGGATATCACTGTATTTTTTAAACAGATTAATATTTTTATGTGCATACAAAAGATTTTCATAAATATACTGAGAAGGCACAGTAATTATATTAATCTCCTTAAATTTATCTCTGAGGGAGTGTCTGGGACTTAATTTATAGATAGAACGAATTGCCCTTTTTTGTAAAACGAAAATTGTCTGGATATCGGCGGCATTTCCCCACAACAGAATACCGTACGACATCACACTATGAAAATAACTAAAGTATACTAAACGGGCTGTCTCTAAATCAGTTAAACCACGAATTTTTCTAACGGCGTATGCTGCAGAGCTAAGCTTTTTTGACAATTTATCTATGTGGGGGCCCCATTGAAGCTTGGTATCCAAAGTTATGCCTAAGAAAACTGTGGTATTTTCGGGTTTCAGCACTTCACCCTTTATGAGAAGACTAGTTTCTACTTGTCTAACATGAGGTATCGTAAACTTAATACATTTAGTTTTTTTCTCGTTAAGAAGTAGGTTATTAACATTAAACCAGTTAACTACTATTGCAAGGGCGCTATTTACATTGTCAGTAATCAGCTGCTGACGTTTCAGTTTAAATAAAAGTGAAGTGTCGTCTGCAAATAACACTATATCATGTTTATCCTTTATGAGGTAAGGCAAGTCATTTATATAAATAAGAAATAAAAATGGCCCAAGAATTGAGCCCTGGGGGACCCCCATTCTTACTACCGATCCGGGTGATCTTTTTCCATTAACATCAACTCTCTGAATCCTATCACTTAAGTAAGAAGTAAGAAGATCCAGAGAGGCGTTTCGGATTCCGTAGTGGTGCAGTTTCCTGATCAATGTTTCATGAAGAACACAATCGAATGCCTTGGACAAATCGCAAAAGATTCCCAAAGCATCGCATTTGTCCTCCCATGCATCATAAACATGTCCTAAAAGTTCAACTCCGGCATCAGTAGTCGAACGACCCCTCGTAAAACCGAACTGTTTGTTATGCAGTAATTTGTGATTATTAAAAAATCCTTGCATTTGATTCAAAATAAGTTTTTCAAAAATTTTACTAAAGGTAGGTAGTACTGAAATAGGTCTATAATTAGTAGGGTCTGATGTACTACCCGATTTAAATAACGGTATTATTTTACTGTTTTTCATAAGATCAGGAAACTCACCACGATCAATACAATTATTAAAAATAACAGCTAAAGTAGGTGCTACAATGTTTATTATGGACTTAGCAACGTCCACAGAATTACCCCATAGATCTGCGGTCTTTTTAACATTTAATGTGTGAAAGGTTTTAATTATATCTTTGCAGGTGACATATTTAAAATGAAATTCAGAATCACATACAGGAACGTTTTCCTTAAGTAAAGACTCTGCAGCAGTGGGTGATGAGTTTAGAGATTTAGTAGTGGATACGGGAACGATGGATAACACTTCATTGAGTTCAAATAGATTTCTTTAATTTTGCACCATTCATCATCGTCATCATCAGCCTATATCCGTCCACTGCTGGACGTAAGCCTCTCCTAGTGACCGCCATTGAGCCCGATCCTCGGCTCTCCTCATCCAGTCTCTGCCAGCCGCCTTTCGCAAGTCGTCAGTCCACCTGGCCGACAAGCGTCCCACACTACGTTTGCCTTAACGCTTCTCCACTCTAGAACTTCTGCGAGAGATGTGACCAGCCCATTGCAGCTTCAGCTTGCTTAGTCTTTGAGCTATGTCGATTAATTTGGTCCTCTGGTGGATAACGTCGTTTTGGATTTTATCCTTCAGAGAGACTCCAAGCATAGCTCTCTCCATAGCTCGCTGAGTGACTTTAAACTTATGGACCAGTCTCACCGTGAGTGTCGACGTTTCGGCTCCGTAAGTCGTAACTGGTAGGACCCACACGTTGAAGACTGTCGTCTTTAGGTACTTTGGTATAGACGGTGAGTAAAATGCTGCCCATCCCAGCTGAATCCTACAATCGGCTTCCCTCTCAAAATTTATATGGGCCTATAGTTTTTATGTTGTCATTGTTATCCGATTAATATGTATAGTCACCATCTTTGCTATTTTCCATTTTATAGGAAATATGCCAGAACTTAAGGATTTGCTGTATATGAGCGCAAGTGGACAGAATAACTTCGCCGCGCAAGCTGTAATAAATATTACCTTTAATAATTTCTAAGCTTTTGAATGTTTTGAGTATCCTCTCACAGCTAATATTTAGAACTTCCCTCGACTGCATTCCGTACCAAACATCACACCCTCTATGACAGTCATACCCCAGCTAGGTTTAAAGTTGTCATCAAGATGAATGAAATAAGCCCAAACACGATTTAATAGCTGCAATCTCTCGAGGAGCTCTCTCGACTGTCTTCCGTCTCCATCATCAGATGATCTCCAGGTCTCTTTTTTGTTGAAGCATCATTAGAACTTCATCTATGTGCCAAGTTTGAATAGAATCGGTTCACAAGTGAACATTCAGTAGGTGAAAAATCATTTAACCCCTTTTTTTCTACCCTCAGGGGTCGATATCGTTTTTCAATTTTAAATGGGACCAACTTCCTTCGGGTTATATACTCTTTCCATTAAAAAAAGAATCATCAAAATCTGACTACTCTGTAAAAAGTTATGCGTGGACATACATAATATATATATATAGTCTATATGTATATATATAGTCTATATGTATAGTATAGTATAGGTCGACTTGAGAACCTCCTTTTTTCTCGTGGGTTAATAAAATATACGTCATTTTGTCTTTTATCCTGGTAAAAAGACATTATCGCCGCGGTCGCGTAAAACAAAAAAAAAATGCTTTATGGGGAAAACCATGAATTTTCGATCTTTACATATACTCCTTTTGCCTCGGTTACGTTCATACATCTGATCATACACGCACGCCGGTTGCGAGTATTGCACCTGAGGCCGTACTATGACGTGTTAAAGCCATCATTGTTCCAGCGTGAAAGAGAGACGGAGCTATATAAGTATATGACCGATAGCACTATCCCTTTTTCTCAATAGAACCATGTTGGTATTAGCACGTCATAGTAAGACAGCTGAACTTTCTAAAGAACATCACGTTAGATCAAGTTAGATGGTGCCGTTCTGTAGTTTCTGCCTACCCCCATGGGAAGACGGCCTGAGTTTATGCATGTATGTATGAACCATAAATTAAATCGACGTACCTAATTTATTATAGGTCCCTAGCTATAGTGATAAAAAACACATTTTTATAGAACATTATTGTGAATATTTTAAACACTTCTATGTAGATACTGACAGCATCACAGGATTCACGCGGATTAGTACCTATTGTAGCGGAAACAAAAAAGTATATGAGCGGCCTATTACACCGATCAAGCTTTGACGCAGCAGTTTGTGGTGTCGGGCTTCTATACAATATGTCCGGTTTCAGACTGTACAAACTTAAAAGGGTGGTAGTTTGCTCTATTCTATCAATAAAATTATTCTACATGTAGGGTCGGAACCCATCCCCCCCTGAATGGCAGTAATTTTTATGTTTCGATCGCCTTTAATGGAGCGTGTACACAACGGAAAAATATTAACAATGGGTTAAATAACTCAAATAATAACATTCAATGCTGCATCATATTAAAATAATTGCTAAAAGATCAATTTTACGTTAAAAATAACATCGTTTTTTTGTTAATCAAGGTTATTACAAAATTTCACCCGGGGAACTACCTTTTTTTATCTACTCATCTAACAGTTGTTTAGCATAATCAGCCTATAATGTTCCCACTGCTGGGACACAGGCCTCCTCTCTTGGAGAGGGAATGGGCTGTAATCTACCACGCGGGCCCAGTGCGGGTTGGTAGATGTCACATGTCTTTCGAATTTTTGATTCTAGGACATGCCGGTTTCCTCACGATGTTTTCCTTCACCGTTTTGAGAGCAGTGGTGGCCCAGTGGTATCGGCCCCGACTTACGAGTTGTAGGTCGTGGGTTCGAACCCAGGCAGGCGCTTTTCCGCCTCCTGCGGTGCCCACTGTGGACCACATAACCGACGACGACGACGATTCTCCTGAGGTGACCGAGGTAGAGTTAAAAAGTGGCGGTACGTAGGCTGAGTGCCAAAAATACCGCCCCAGGACCCGACGGCCTACCTGGAAAAGCCTGGGTCCTGGCCTTGGAGGCTCTCGGGCCTCGACTTCGAGGGCTCCTAAGCGCATGCTTGGAAGGGGGCCAGTTCCCACTTCGTTGGAAGACAGGGAAACTGGTCCTCATTAAGAAGACGGGGCGCCCTGCGGACTCTCCGTCCGCTTACCGGCCCATTGTGCTGCTCGACGAGGTGGGCAAGCTCTTTGAAAGAGTCATTGCAGACCGCCTCGTCGGGCGGCTGGTGCGGGTGGGGCCGGATTTGGCGGAGAGCCAGTTTGGTTTCCCTAGGGGGCGCTCTACGGTGGACGCCATCATGCGCATGCGAGCCCTCACGACGGGGGATGCTGTGGCCCGGGGTGGGGTCGTCTTGGCGGTGTCTCTAGACATCGCCAATGCCTTCAATACCCTGCCCTGGAGTTGCATCAGGGAGGCACTCCGGTATCACCAGATGCCGACCTACCTCTGTCGCATAGTCGAGGCCTATCTGACGGACAGGGCCGTCATCTACCCCGGTCACCAGGGAGAATGGAACCGGCGAGAGATGTCGTGCGGTGTCCCACAGGGATCAGTCCTGGGGCCGCATCTGTGGGACATCGGGTACGACTGGGTGCTGCGCGCCGACCTCCCTAGCGGCGTCAGCGTCGCTTGTTACGCTGACGACACGCTAGTCCTGGCGCAGGGGAGGTCGCACCAGGCGGCGGCCGAATTTATGACACGTGGGGTTGCGACAGTCATTGAGAGGATCCGGCAATTGGGACTCGAGGTGGCCCTGCACAAGTCCGAAGCCATGTGTTTTCATGGTCCTCGGAACGCGCCACTCTCGGGTTCCCAAATAATGGCGGGAGGGGTTTACATCGGCGTCGAGTCGACGATGAAGTACCTGGGACTCGTCCTCGACAGCCGGTGGAACTTCGTCGAGCATTTCCGACGTTTGGCTCCCAGACTGGACTGGGCTGGGGCTGCCTTGAAGCGGCTCCTGCCCAATCTAGGGGGTCCAAATGCCTCCTGCCGGAGGCTCTACGCGGGGGTCGTGCGGTCCATGGCCCTTTACGGGGCACCGGTGTGGGCGCGTTCATTGAGGCTCCGACCAGCACGCCGTTTGAACGCGTCCCAAAGGGTCATGGCCATCCGGCTGGTCCGGGGATACCGCACGGTCTCCTGCGAGGCGGCGAACCTCCTTGCCGGATTGCCGCCATGGGATCTGGAGGCAAAAGTCCTCGCGCACATTTGGGAGTGGCGCGAGGAGGCGAAACGCCGGGGCGTTACTCCGCTGCCGCGAGAAATTGCGGCACAGCGGACAGAGCTCCGGCGGGATCTCATGGCGGCATGGAGAGTGCGACTGTCGCAACCCAGCGCTGGGCACGCCACAATTGCGGTGGTAAGTCCCCTCTTTGTGGAGTGGCTTGAGAGACGCCACGGCGTCCTCACCTTCCGCCTGACGCAGGTCCTCACCGGACATGGCTGTTTCGGGAGGTTCCTGTTTCGGATAAGGCGGGAGGAAACGCCCGGGTGTTGGCATTGTGTGGATCGTCCGGAGGACACGGTGGAGCATACGGTGGAGGTCTGCCCGGCTTGGGCGGAGCACCGCCATGTCCTCGTGGCGGCGATCGGCGGCGGCGATCTCTCGCGTCCAGCCCTGGTTCAGGCCATAGTACGGAGCGAGAGAGAATGGGAAGCAGTCACCTCCTTCTGCGAAGCAGTAATGCTCGCGAAGGAGGAGGCGGAGCGCGTGAGGGAGAGGCAATCATTGCGCCCTCACGCCCCTAGTCGCCGCAGGAGGAGACACCTTGGGCGTCGGGAGTCGAAAGCCGACTCCCGGCCACCGTAGGCGCGGGCCTGCGGAAGGCGAGCAATGGGCAGCTCGCCGTCCGGTAAGGACCAGGCCCGGGTCGACGGCGCGTTGTGTTCCACGCGCGCCTCAAAGAGTTGTCAGTATAATTGATGGGGTCCGATAGGGCCGATGCCTGCCGGGGTCGCGGATTGTTCGAAAGAGTTACCGTGGCCCTGGCGCACAGGCAACTGAAGGAACACGGGTGGGTTTTAGTCAGTAAGAGTCTGACACGCCCTTCCGCTCCGCCCAGAGCGGGAGAGGTCATTTGATGAATACCCATCCAAAAAAAAAAAAAAAAAAAAAAAGGCAGGCGCTTTACTTTGTTTAAATAACAGTTGTTTAGTTCACCTAAATAATGATAAAATTCAAACAATAATATATTCTAAGACTAAGCCTAGCAACAGACTACCTTACGACGTTAAAAAAGTCCTCCGCCTCGATATCAACTGGTAATGTGCCCAAGCGACTGCTGGTATTGCCACGTTGTATGGCAATACCCTCTGGTCCAGTTAAAAGCCAATTCTTGGGTCACGGGAAGTGTCAACCAACCGTTTATTTAATGTAGATTAGTTTCAACAATGAATTGATAATTTAGTACCATTATAGGTACATCAGAAAGGATGCATGTCCAACAAACATTAAATCGTTTTGGGCTGTACCAGCACCTAAAGATAAACTCCTAAAATGCCACTCTTTTGATGGGTTATCACTTTTCTGTTTTAAAAACGATTGATTGATAAATTAGCTCGTGGCTGCTTCATCTTGGATTCCCGGCACAAAAAAACCACCTATTTGATAGTCTAATTCACTAAAATATTTTTTTAGTTTTCATATGCATCGATTTAACTTTAAAATATGTATCAAATTAGTTTTCGCATGCATCGATTTAATTTTAAAATAATACATAGGTATAATAAAATCGTAGCGAAGTCAAGACCATTTTTTTTAAAGTATTTTTTGCGTGGTCTGGGAATTTTTGTCTGGTTATCTGTTTATCTAAATGTACGTTCCAGCATCACGTAAAAACGACTGGACAGATTATATTAAAATTTTGCATAGATATTCCCTGTAAGTCTGTTGGCTATAAATTATCACGCTTTTTGCTATGGGGTATGAGAAATTTTGCAATATGTTCGTATTCATAGTGTCGCAATACAGAGCAATGTGTATTGTCTTTGGTCCCTGGCCCTAACATCAAGCAATGGACAAAATTGACAAACTTTTATGGATTGAATAAGAGGCTTTTGGCTATTTTGTATGTATGTATTTTAATGACAATTATTCGTAATGTGCGTTTTGTTGGTGCAGAATAAACTATTTTTTGTTTCTTTATTTTTTCTTTCTTATTCTTCTATAGTTTACCGCAAATTGTAAAAAGACGAGCCAAAATATTGCAGATAGTTACAGATTAAATCTTTTAAATGATTATCAGCACGCTATACCTTTATGGAGCTAAGCAGTCAATCATGACATGTATTATATTATGGTAGTACGTAAAACGTACACAGAAAAACATAGATTTTAGGTGAATGTTAATCATAAATCCCGTGTGTTTACAAACTACTGTTATATTATTTCAGTAATAGCTATTCGTCAGGAATTATCTTTAAGAAAGTATCAGTCAGTGTATCAGTGTTGTGCCATTAGGTAGTAAATACAGGAACACAGGCGTTCATTATTTCACGAAAAAATTCGCAAGCAATGGGAAATTACTACGGAAGGCTGGAGTTGCTTCTCAGCGTCGCTTGCTGCCGCGTCAGTCCTGACTCTGTTCATATTTTGGCTGCTGAGAACAAAACTACAAACGTAGTATATACGAATGTTTTATAAAAATGTGGCTGTTATGTTAGCAAAGTTTGATGTATTACGACTTCCACGCGAACGAAGTCACGGGCAGCAACTAGTGTATCAAATAAGTGTTGAAACATTTCAATATTTACGTGAGAGTTCGTCTTCTACTAATCTTGTTGACATTTAATAAGAATTAAAACATCAAACAGCCAATCAAGGTGTCTTATCTTAATTTTGTTTACTCGAGAATTTATCACCGGAATTTATTTCATGTAATTTATCAAACTCTCGAAAGCGTATTTACGGGTGGGGAAGATCACGTGGTGGGTCTAAATTTGCTTCCAAGCAATAATAATAAGGCGTAGTCGACGGAGACGGCGGCGACGGGTTCCGCTCGAGCCACCACAGTTTAAATGAGATTTGATTTGAATTTGGAGAGTTAGTCCACGGTAACACGATTTTTTAACTCTTTATATGTTTGCTTGCGGCTTGCATGCATACTTGCTTGCATGTAATGCAAAAAAAAACAATATAATTGCTAAAAGATTTCAGTTAGGAGCTTTAAAGATCGTCTTTTAAAATTTTGGGTAAATGATTCTATGGCAAATTGATAATCCGAATTTTTCACCGGGATTTATATCACGTATTTTGTCAAAATCTCGAGATATTTGCTCGAGCCATCACAGTTTAAGTGAGATTTCATTTGAATTTAAAGAGATAGTTCGCGGTTACACGATTATTGTCAAACTCCTCTTCGTTCATCGTACAGTCAACCGAACGTCCTTGTGGTCATGGTTTAAAAAAAAAATACGTTGGTGTAGACGCAGGTGGTTCACACCAAGGTATAAAACATGTATTCTTCTACTTTTGTTTATAATTTAGACCTTAAACAAGTTGGAAAGACTAGTTGTTTGAAAAACTTGCAGCAGACTTGTCAAAAATATCAAACAGGTCAACAATTTGAAACAACGTCAATACATGTATGATACATTTTTTATACACGATTTTTTTTGTAAAGTTTTACAAAACTGGTCGAAGTATCACAACTTTTTTGTGTGTAAACGCGGTGTAATATTTTGACATTAACAGTGCCTTTATATAGTAGCAGATAGGACGCTTTTCTTAGTGCACGTGTCAACAATCTAGGCCCGTATTAATAAACGTTCCTCAGCCCAAGAGGTCGCACTTGATGACAACCTTGAGATCATGACCGTATTAATAAACATAATAATTTGTGTACTTAAGTTACGGCTTGGGTTTACGTTATCAGCCGAGTGATGGACTGATTAATAAACGGAACTCTACACTTAAGTATACAATAGGTGTGTGTACTCGAGATGCGTAAACCTGAGTGTAGGCAGTCCGTGACTTAAGGTCGTGATTAGTAGCGCGAAACATGGAGTTTAAAAATATTTTGGGTGAAATTAATTATTACGATGAAATAGAGTACCTACTTACTATGACGATATTTTATGACCGGTTTTATGCTACAGCATCATTTCAGGTAGGTACCTATCTACCTATCTACCTATGTAAATATTTTAAATACATTTATCAAAAGTATAATAAAATTTATTTAATTACTATTTATGGGTATAACACAAAGCCATTAAGTCCACAAATGTACTTCTTTAGTTGTATAAAGTTTAATAAATAAATAAACTTTAAAAGTAGTAGGTACCTTATAAATCCAATTAATCTAATTTTAAAACCCAATATATTTATGTGAAAATGTAATCTAATAAATTCCTATTTCAGCTTGTTTATGGTGACCTAATACATTTATCACAACCTACAGCATCAAAATAAAAAATAAAAATGGGAAATAAAAACACATATTTTTTTACAATTTATGGCTTTCTTGGGTAGAAAACAACTTTACAACGTGATACAGCGCTATCCATTAAAGTTTTAACAAAATACAAGTATTTCAATAAATCTTACAACATAAAATAATGAAATGTGATGCATGTCATTCTAAACTTCGGTTAATGTGACGTAATCGTTCACGAAATCAAGCCATCAAGTACAGCGCATTGAGGAGCTGATCTTGGTAACTGAGATACTGTATTCATGTGTTTATTAATTAGCAATGATCTTGAGATGCTGATATCGTAATAATGGCGTATCAAATGATTGCGCACTTGGGCACGTCATTGAGGAACGTTTATTAATACGGGCCCTAATGCGGGTAAGTGATAATCTTCAGATTAGATTTAGCAATTCTCGTTTCAAAGCTTTGAGTATTTTGTCTAAAGATACGGTCTCCTGGAAGAGTTGTTGCCGCTACATAATTATGGTTTAAGAACTTTATTTCTCAAAAATAATTACATTCACTTATGTGAAAAAACTTATTTCTAATTAGAATAAATTAGGCGAGCGATGATTACACAATAAAAATAGGTGAGATTAGTACAGTACTCGAAGATAGCTTAAAATTTGAAATCCGCTAAAATATGTTTCTTTAGAGATTTTTTGAAAGTATTCATGGAATTTTGATCGTTTACATTTTTTCATAATTTCCTCACCGAAACGTTATTTACGAAAGTAATTTGGTGCGCTTTCCTAGAGAGAGTTTTTGTTACTGTAAAGTCAAACCCCGCTGACATCATTTTTTATGACAGATTTCACTGGGACCACTGTCACTGTCACTGGTACACCAGGACCTAGAGTAGCGGCCACCGATCATCTAGAAATCTTTAGCTTTAGTTTCAGTGACGTATGACGTACCGTATCAAACAATGGACCCTGACAAACGTAAACATTCTTTAACAGGCCCATAAAGGCTTGATATTTTCCCGAATTGTGTGTTTTAAACGTTTAATGTTCGTCTTAAAATTGCTTGCTACCATTCAGTAATTCAAATGGAACGCTGCCTAAGTGGTACGTCACAGGCGTGAAATTGCTATTGATTTCCAAGAAGACATCTTCGTTATGTGGGCACAGATGTTGGGCCGAGATATTCTAATTTGGGATAGGAGAATTAAATGACGTAGTATATGTAGGGCGGTAGTTAGAGGACTTATCTTCATTACATGGAAGGACGTGTTATTTATTATTCTGTGTATTGTTTTTAAATGCATGAAACAATACAAATTGCTTGTAGTTTATTTTATTTTATTACTCCTTTGGAATAAATTTATTTTTTATTAATAACTAACTTCTGCCCGCGACTTGGTTCGCGTGGAAGTCGTAAGATATAAACAAAATGTTTTTATTAATTATCAGACTCTAAGAAAGTGCTACGGAATTGTGTAAAAGTGCAAATTGACACTATTTTTTATATTTTTTTATATTTATTAATAGGTTAGCCTACAATTGTTTACACATACATTCATTTAACAGGACACGATATACATTTATAAGTGCAACAATTACTTACAGGCTAACACCACATGCACTATATATTTACATTTACATTTTTATTATTGCAATTAATTGTGAATAAAATTAGGTTGTTAAAATAATTTAAAAACAAAGCACAAATCTAGCAATACAACACACGAATCAAATATCGAATTGAATTAATTTAAACAACAACAAAATATTTTATATAGAATGGTTATAGTGACAGATAGATAAAATTAAACTATTCTTATCTATAACGTAATCTATTACGTAAAATAATAAGTTAGAGTCCAGTTGCTTATTAGGCTATTAGGCTAGATTGTAATAAATTATTGGGAACTTCAGTAGGAAAAAAACGGAAAAAAAGAACCTACATCTACTGTGACTCGAAACTCTAGACGAAGTATTACGAAGACTAAAAACCAAGTAACAAATGAAACGCGGTACACAGTCTGAATTTTTATCAGTTCTAGAACTTTGCAAACAGCTTTTATATAAATGGCGAAGTTTTGTTCTCAACTTTAAATAGGTACGTGCGTATTTTTTTTAAATTTCTCAACAAGTAAAGTCACTCCAAACTTAACACCCGGGCTTTTTGGGTACCGGAAAAGTGACCGATAAGTAAATCGGCAGTTCAAAGTTATGTTTGACGTTGTGATTGCATAATCAGCCCATAAAATAACCACTGCTGGAACACAGGACTCCTCCAGGGTATGAGGGAGTGGGCTATAATCCACCAAGTGGGCCCAGAGAGGGTTGGCGGATGTCACATGTCTTCGAAATTTTGATTCAAGGTCATGCCGGTTTCCTCACGATGTTTTCGTTCACCGTTTTGAGAGTAGTGGTAATGAAACAATTTACTCAGAGTAAAGTGCCTGCTTGCGTTCGAACCCACTATACATATACTCGTAAGTAGCAACCATCACCCCATTTTTATTGGGTGTGAAATCATTCAATTATTTCTCCCGCTCTGGGCAGAGAGATTGTGTCAGACTTTTACTGACTAAAACCTACCCGTGTTCCTTCAGTTGCCTGTGTGCCAGGGCCACGGTAACCCTTTCGGACAAACCCGCGACCCCGGCAGAGCCGTTACCACTGGGCCACCACTGCTCTTGTGACGTTGTGATTGTTTTACTAAAATAAATTCAACCAATTGGAAAGTTGTAAATGAGTAAGAGTTATGTAATGTTCGAGTCGTGAAAAGACTAACAGACAAAAAGTTGTTTTACGAATAATTAGGTAGTTAATGAAATATCTGCTTTATTTAAATCTAGTAGACTGTAGTTTTTAGCTAATATCTTTGCTGACAATTAATGGCATCATCAGCTGCTAAGCATTTTTCCAAATACGTTAGGCTTGGCTTCCAATCTAACTTGACGTAGCTGAATACCAGTATTTTACATAAAGCGACTGCCTGTCTTACCTCCACAACCCAGGTACTGGGTAACATGATGTCCTTAATAAGATGATTGTCAGTTTTTCAGGCGTACAATTGAAGGCCTGAACATAGAACTAAAATCTCGAGTCAATCTACGTTAACGAAGCTTATTTTTTCTCCCAAATAAAGTTTTTAATACATCCTAAATGAAACAAAAGAAAATATTTGTATTTTCATTTTCACATTCTCGCTCGTGTAAGCTGTCAATAACAAATGTTTGAATTTCATTAAACAAAACAGATTGAGTTGATAAAACACGAAATTGGAAACATAGACAACGGATTTATTTTCTAATCCAAATATTGGAAATGGAAAATGTGTGAAATGCGAACCTGTAATAATTTATTTTTCGATTTGAAATATTCGTTTTGATCTGAGTTCCAAGAAAAAATATGGCTAAAACATTTTGCTTTGTTGATTTTAAAACGAAAATTAAATAGTCGTTTTGACTTTTTGTGTTGTTAGATTCCGGGTATTTTTATCAGCCAAATTGGTGTAAAAACAACAAAATCATGGCAAACTCTACCATATTTTTTATATAGTACTGAGCTATCATAATGACTTGGGGAGATGAATTTTATTTTGGAACTGCTTCGCACGGTTTTTACGACTTAACAACACATCAATATTTCGTTACTATTTTGTAAGTTTAATATGATAGATAGATAGATAGATAAACCATTTCTTCAGTGCACACAAAAACACAATAAATGATAGCATTACATGAATATAAATATAAAAAACAAGGTGCTATAGAGGTATGGGGAACAGGGTGTAAAGCTCACTCATACTCTATGAAAAAGGGAAGATTCTCGTTCTAGTGGGTTACTGCCCGACGGTGGATGTCGGGACGTTGTATTTATGCTAGTCGCGCGGTAAACTCTGCTTGCGCGATGTAGGATTTGCGTGACGTCAGTATGATGTGTAGTTCGCATGTGGCGGTGTAGATACCGCTACAGTGCCAAAATACAAAAAGAAAAACATACTTAAAGAAATATAGTGACACCATGACATACTTCAAAACAAATAACAAATAACAAACAAGGTGCGGGGTGCGTCTCAAGGTTGCATCAAATGGGGGTCCAGCTCAGCGTGTGTCAGGCAAATATACCTGACGCTGATATTCTGCTGGATCCCTGCAGTTACATACGGACGTCAAGCAGACGAGATAAATTATGGTGTTGTGACAAAGTGTTATGCGCGGAGTGAAATTATATAAGTACTTACATCTTAAATGACGTATTTTATAGTATTTTTTTGTATTGGGAATATGAACTTCTATACACATAAATCTTTCAGAATACACTCTAAAATTCGGATTTTCGAAAACATTATCTCCACCTTCTTTTATTTTTCTGTGACTTCAGCAAAAACACTATTATTTTACGGATAAAGATAACACGACAAAAGCAATAAAACGTAAAAGTGATTCGCAGCCGGACCCTTTTTTTGCCGAACAAAAATGTATTCGTAAAAACCATGGAAAAATATCGTTGAAGAAACTATTCGATATGTAAAAGTTAATCGTGCGTGACTTTGTGTCTGACCATACACAGGGACGGATTTGGGACCGAATGTGATCCTCACATTATATCTTATTTCCATGCTTTGAATTTAGCCTGTTTCGTTTTTCTTCCTGCATGTAGATGCGTTGTTATCCAAATAGTTTCTTATTTTTGGGTGTCCTTTTCTTCGGCGGGAACCCCAGTTTTAAACAGCTAAAAGTTATTTTCTTCCGCGAGAACCCCAGTTCCGAATAGCTATTAGTTATTTTCTTCCACGAGAACCCCAATTCCAAATAGCTAATAGTTATTTTCTTAAAATAAAATAAAAAAGAAAGAATGAAAAGAATCATAGGGCATCAAAAAATTCATCCGCATCGCTGTCGACAGGAAAAGTGCCCAAAAGGCTGGCAGCATTGCCACGTTGTATGGCGATGCTGATTCTTTGGCCAAAAAATAGGCCAGCCCTCTGGTCACGTGAAGAGTCGACCTATCGCTTGGCGATGTCTCCAAAAACTAAGTGGGCACTCGGACCCCTTGGCCCTAGTGTTTCAGCCCCAAACGGCTCGAACATATAACTTACAATAAGATTCGAATATTTTCGCCGTTTTAAAGTTATTTTTTTCCGCGGGAACCCCATTTCCAAACAGCTAATAATTATTTAGATAGAATACTCTTCATTATCTACAAAATAAAAATTACAGATATACCTAAATGTAGAAATTTTACAAAGGGTAACATAATGGGCCGTCTTATCGCTGAACGCGTTATTAGATTATAGGGGTGACGGAGAGACAATACTGTAGAATTGTAGATAGTCTGTGGTGTAACATTTACATCATAACTTATGTGTAAGGTTAGGGACCAAGAGGATGAATTAATCCATGCAAATGTTCAAATTCAACAATTACAAAAAGATAAAGAGCGTACTCAGGTCAAAGAAACTGTCCATTTGTATAATGAATTGTTAAATACAAATTCTAACCCTCATTCCATAATAACAATAGGTCTAACAGAGGATTCCTTACTGAAACATAACCATAGTCATAAAATTTGTCAAAATAAAATAAAAAAATATGCAAGACTGAACAAAATCATTAAAAAATGTAATAGATTCAAGAAACATCAAAAACATTATGCTAAAAATATTCAATTGAGGAAAGAGCGTGTTACTCTTATCAATAAGTTGAAGAACTATCAAATTAAATTAGAAGATAGTATAAATATTTATGAAATAGACACTCAACGTTTACAGTCCGATATTCAAGTTCTTGATGACTCACTAAAGTCTCTCTATAATAAATATGTTTGCTCTCGTCACCAAATTAAGGAACACATCCTTGCTACGAACGAGTTAGTAGACAGAGTGGACTTGCTGACACTCAGCAATACTCAGTGTACTTCTCAGAGGGGCTCCAACCTTGATGCCCTCCAGCCTGAGGCAATGGAGGACTCATCCTTAGTTGTGAGTGCTGTGGACTGTATCCCCTACCAAGACATACCTGATATTGTGCAAGAATTATCTCAAGTGGTACAGTCAGTAGCTAGTAGTGTTTCCTCTTGTACGAGTAGTAGTCAAGTTTGTTTTCAGTCAGTTATGTTTTCAGATAGTATAAGAAGAGGTTTAGGGAAATTAGTTAGTAATAACCTGAGTATTTCTACTCAAAACTATTGTTTACCTGGGACATCCTTCAAGGAAATAATGACATCAATTACAAGAAATCAATATAATACTAATACCAATATTACTATATTTATAGGTAATAGTCCCCAGGTCAAAACAGAAGATATCACTGACAGTGTTACTGAGATGTTAAAGATAAATTGTAATAAAATTATTTTATGTGCTTTTCCATATTTTGAGAGATTATCAAATAGAAAAAACAATTATATACATATGCTTAATAAGC
This sequence comes from Griposia aprilina, assembly GCA_916610205.1. NCBI lineage: Eukaryota > Metazoa > Arthropoda > Insecta > Lepidoptera > Noctuidae > Griposia > Griposia aprilina. The sequence continues at coordinate 6,378,296 of OU744305.1, read as the reverse complement.
ATATTCAGTTCTTAGTAAGTCACTACAGTGATAAAATTATATTTTTTGACACCAACATTTTTGTTGATAAGTTGAAATCGACAAGGAAAACAGTGTATCTGCCCATTAGGTTAAGACACAAAATAGCGAGGCTATTAGCTTATATAAACTCAGACATAAGTAGTATATCGAAGTCTTGTTCTATATTTAACACCACAATTATTAGTAATAATTCTAATGTACAGGTGGTCACCTTAAATAACTGTAGCACTAATGCTATAACTGTTTAAAATAATTGTACGAAGGAGGATCCATGTGTCACTTTGGCAAATTCTTGTCCTAATGTGGGGTCCACAAGTAGTAGGATCTCCTTGCCTGGTGATGGCATGGATCTTGGGGCTCACTCTGGATGTTGATTTAAACTAGATAGTAAGACAACAGAAGATACCAGTATCAATATAGTTATACCTACCAACTACAAGGTGTCTTCTTGCTCTCAAATAGTTAAGTGTAAAAAAGGTTCTACGCAAAATTCCTTGACATTATTTCATCAAAATATTCAAGGTTTTGCTTCCAAACAATTAGAAATTGAACTATTTTAAGAATAAACCATGTTTGAAATTGTTTGTTTAACTGAACATTGGTTGAAAGATTATGAAATGCTAATTAGTTATGAAAATCATAGTGTGGGCAGTTGTTTTAACCGAAAATTTATGCTGCGTGGAGGTTCACTAATCTTAGTTAGAAATTCTATTAAATCTAAGACTCGTAAATATATAGTTGATCTGTCGGTAGAACATAACATTGAACTGTCCTGTGTAGAACTAGTTATGCATGTTTTAGTGTGCGTTTACAGACTCCCAAATTATCAAAACTACTCCATATTTGAGTCAGTAATGGAAGATCTTTTAGCAAAGCTTGCAACCGGTAAAAAATCGCTGATTATCTGTGGTGACTTCAATATAGAGAAATAGAGATAGAGATCTTAGAGAATAGTTCAAATAGCAGTCGATTATTAAGTCTTTTTAAATCATTCAATTTGTCAAATGTGTTTTCAGAACCAACCCGCATAACTAAAAATTCTGCTACATGTATTGATAATGTTTTTTGTAGCTGCGACTACTTAGATGAAGCCATCGTAGATTATCTCCCTTCTGATCATAGCGGTTTAACCGTTGCTTTCAAGTCTAACACATCATTACAAAAAACTCAGATACAATCTAGACAAATAACACCCAACAATCTAAATAAATTTAATAATAACTTAATTAGTAAGTTAAGCATAACGAGCCATATTATAAATAATGTAAATGAATTGTATGAGGAATTCTTTTCGGTAGTGCGCACCGAGTTCAATATTACTCTAAAAAAGAAAACAAAAACTATGTGCCCAAATTTTTTGTTCAGTGACTGGGCAACTAAGGGTATTAGGAAAAGTAGGGAAAAATTATTTGAGCTGTATGGCCTTAAGCCTTATATTAACTCTGAAACTTTTAATAAATACGTTGCTACTTACTCTAAAACTTTTAAAAATACCTGCAAGGTAGCTAAAGCCTTGTACATTAGCAACAAGATCAAATCAGCCGATAATAAAATAAAGACGGTTTGGAAAATTATCAATAATGAAACTAACAGGAATAAAAGACATAATAATGATTTCACACTCGAGACTTCTCGTGGTCCCATAAGCACTAACAAAGAAGTTGCTCAAGAATTTGTAAATTTCTTTACCAGTATCCCACTTAAAACTACTGAAACCTTAAACTCGTCACCCTCGCGTTCTATTGACATATTAAAGCAAACGTTTCATCCTGCCCGACTGAATTTAAATTCAAGCATATAAACCCCATAATAGTATTAATAGCTTTCAAGCAAATCAAGATTAAACTAATCGAAGATATATGGGGAATGTCTATCAAAGTGTATTCCTCCATTATTGAGACTATAGCGCCGTACTTGGCCTTAATATTTAATTTGTGTGTTGATCAAGGAGTCTTCCCGGATCTAATGAAATACAGTAAGGTAATACCACTTTTCAAATCAGGGGATAGCAAAGACACCAATAATTATAGACCCGTATCCGTGTTGCCGGTTTTCAGCTAGGTGTTTGAAAACGTAATGCTGAATCAAATGCTCAATCATTTTAACACCAATAAAATCTTACATGATCAACAGTATGGTTTCACCAAGGGACGTTGTACGACTGAAGCCGGTGTCACCTTATTAAAACACATATTTACGGCGTGGGAAGAGGCCTAAGACGCTGTAGGAATCTTTTGTGAACTCTCCAAGGTATTTGATTGCGTCGACCACGAAACCTTAATCTTGAAACTTGAGCATTACGGACTTGGAAAACTTGCTCTTAGTTTAGTAAAATCTTATTTAAATGATAGACAACAGCAAGTTCAAATAAATGGTGTCAATTTACACGGATTAAAAGTAAAAATGGGTGTACCAAAAGGCTCGATATTGGGTCCTTTCCTCTTTTTAGTATATATTAATGATCTACCCCATTTGTTAAAAACCCAACCACAAATGGTGTTATTTGCTAATGATACTCGTACTTCTTTAATTTTTTAAATTAATAGACTTGCATCAAATCTTGACGACGTAAATAACGACCTACTGCAGATCCAAAATTGGTTCACTGCTAATAATTTAGTATTAAATGGGAATAAAACTAAGTGTATTAGATTTTCCTTACCAAATGTCAAAAATACAAATTGTGAGATAGTATTAAATCAAGAGAGACTAGAATTCGTCGATAAAACTGTTTTCCTGGGGATCACGCTTGACTCAAGGCTTCAATGGGGTCCTCATTTAACATCCCTTGCAGGACGGCTAAGTTCAGCAGCATATGCTGTGAGAAAAATCCGTCAATTTACTGATGTAGGTACCGCGAGGCTAGTCTATTTTAGTTACTTTCATAGTATTATGTCGTACGGTATTTTACTATAGGGACGGGCTGCAGACGTCGGGTCTATTTTTATTCTGCAGAAAAGAGCCATCAGAGCCATATATGGCCTCCGCAGGCGCGACTCTCTAAGGGAATGGTTTAAAGATAATTATTAACATCATGACGTTACCTTGTCAATATCGGATACTAACGATTGGTCGACAACCGATTGACCGACAGTAACGATTGAGCGACACAACCATTAATCGACATATACGATTGGTCGACTCAACTATTGATCGACCATAACAATTGGTCGACATCTACACAATCGGGGATAAGATGCAAGAGCGAGCGAAGCGAGCTCGGGACCTGGGGCACCCCGACTCGGACAGGTTAGGTTAGAAGGGGATGGCGGGGTCTGCAAGACCCCGCCGTCCCCTTCGTGGTTATTTTTTTTTAAACCGGCCAGAAGTAGGAGCCCCGCAAAGCGGGGCTCCGTCGGCTACGCCTTATTATGCAAATCAGATAAAACCCAGGATAAACCAGGATTTATTTTTTGTCCAAAAATAAAAATTATTAAAAAATTGTCGGCTAATCGTAATGTCGACCAATTGTTATTGTCGATCAATAGTTGAGTCGACCAATCGTATATGTAGATTAATGGTTGTGTCGGTCAATCGTTACTGTCGGTCAATCGTTTGTCGACCAATCGTTACGTCGACCAAACGTTTGTCGACCAATCATGACAAACCCATGCAGCCAAGCATATTATAAGTTGGGGGATTACATCGCTGATAAAAATGCTTGACCCAACGCTGGTCCTGCTCCACAAGGGCGCATAAACTAATTGATTAGCATTTGAAACTACTGTTGGAGTTGCTGAAGATTTTAAAAACTATCTTTGCATTGTATAAATTCAATATTTTAGTATTGTATAATTGCATAGCACATGTGTGAGCACTATGTACCTAGAATAAAGCCACCATTTACTAGGCTCGTCTTTCATTGACTTGAATGTGCCCTGGCGGCTGAGAGTATGTCATGCTCACTCTAATGTCTCGCTGGTGGTGGCGTGTGTGTTGGATCATTAAGTTCCCTTCAAAATGGTTGAGCTGAATGGTGCTGATTCATGCGTCATGTTCGTGAACGGGCGCCGTCAGTGGGGACTGGTCATTTCTTAGCTGCCACGGCTTATTTTAATTTAATTTAATATTAGAATTGCTTTTGTCTTTTTATTACGGACGCTTTTAACGTTCTGCATCGTTCTGACATGCATCATTTCAACATGAACGATGTAATCAATATCCCACCAAAAACATTCTGTAAAAAACTAGCCAAGTCTCGTTGGAGCTGCTTGTTTTGCTTGCACAACATTAACTATAATAATAAAGAAATCGCAGTAAGGAACCTTAGACTTGGCACGATTTTGTCTAGATTTCATTACTTTTTAGAGATAAACAAGCAGCTCCAACGAGACTTGGCTAGTTTTTTACAGAATATTTTTGGTGGGATTTCACTTCTTTTTGTAGAAACGTGGGCATATTGATTTATTTGATTAGATTTTCTTATTTGACACGGTTTTTTTCTTTTTAGGAGTAGTTTTTTTTTATTATTACATATCTTTCTTTTCTTCTTTTCCGGTTCTGATTCTTGTACAGTACCAACAGTTTTTCGTATTGCCCATTCGCGTTCATTATTTATTCTTTTAGACGGTTTAGACGGTTTAATTTCTGAAAGATCGGCGCGGTATTTACGCCTAATCAGTAATCCGTCACTAATCATAAAATTCCTAACCTATTCAAATCTTCGAATTGTTATAATAACAACCTGCTAATTAACCTTAGCAAACCTCACGAAATAATAAGCGAAATCAACGAAATGCAAATAATACCTTCTAACCTAGCAAACGTTTTCAAGCGCAGTAGAAGAATATCGTAAACGACTGTAACGCGGCCGGTTGCCACTTCGCCATATAAGGTTATCGGAAAAACAAACGTAAGCGCATTTTAAAATACAGTCAGCGCCATCAAGCGACTTGTGCAGGTATCACCGCCAGACTTAGCCCAATACATTATATTTTGACAAAATTTTGAGCAAAATTAATATTTTAGTGTAATTTGTTTATTTAGTTTGTGTAATGTTCGAGTAGAATAAAGTTAATCGTTCGACTATTTCGTCTTGTAAACTTGTAAGTATAAGTATAAAAGCCAGTCTAGTCTTATCCAGAGTTTTGCTTTAATTTTATTTTTATGCGTATTAAAAGCAGAAGGGGAGGCATTCCCCCAGCAGTGGGACGCTATAGGCTAGATTAAATTAGAAGATGTGTCCTACTACGCTGGATTTTTGCAATGACAGTCGATTTTTTTATGTACCAATAGTAGAAGGGGGCATTACCATATCTCTAATACAGCTGAGACCAGCTGAGGGTTCTTCATCAGATACTTCAGACCTTCGATTTTTGACATCAAATGAAGCGGCCCACCAAGTTGAATATTTTTTGTAAAGGCTGTATGTCGATCTCTAATAGTTTGGTTGGGCTCTTGTGTTTTCTAATCAGGGTCACCAGGTACTCCAGATCTTCGATTATCCTAGTTTTTATAGTTTTCCCTTTATGTGGCCATTAAATCCTAACTCTGTACCAAATTTCAGCTCTCTGAGTTTATGGGAAGTACTAGTTCTATTCTGATGATCGTGACTGAGTGAGTGTCATAAATGCGAAACTTTGGTTTCGCTTAACTTCGGAACTAAATGACTTACAGACTTGAAATTTTGGATTTTAAGTATGTGATTATAGCTTACTGGATGACAAAAATTTCTGCGTTCTGGTCTTATCCAGAGGTTCTCAAATAGGGGCCTGAAAATGCGGCGAAATAGTTCCAGTAAAGGATGGTACGGCAGTGTTTGCTTCGCGCTCGACTTGGCGGGGGCACTGCCGTGCCCCCAGATTTTGTAACCATATTTTGATTTAAAAGAGTGTCCATGGATTTTCTTGCCCGGTCTTCTCCATAGGTACCTACTACGCTTTGGAATGGGTAACTAGCTTCATCTTTCTGACTGACTGACCCCTTGACAATTCAATAGTGCCTGTAATTGGTTTATTTGAAATAAATGCTTTGAGTTTGAGATTGAATAGTTGGTGAGTTTGTTTGTTACGATTTCACGCCAAAAAGGTTGAACAGATTTGGATGAAATTTGGCACATGGGTAGGCCATGATCTGGAGAAGGACATAGGCTTATTTTCATCCTGGATTAAAGACAAAATCGCGGGCACCCACTAGTATACAATAAATACATACACAAATAAAGCATATACCTACCGCTCCGCTCTGCTCCGCTTCCGCTATTATTATATATTCCTACTATAATAATAGGTTGGGGAAAAAGTTTCTTCGCATTTTTTAGGAAAAAAACAAAAATAAAACAAAAAAAAAACAAAAAAAAAAAAAAAAAGAAGAGAAATTCAAAACATTTTTAATATAGTTTATTTACATTTAACTAAAGTATGTAGGTACCATTTTGTTCGATAACTTTTTGCATCTTGTGGGTAGGGACATGATCCCATTGCTATAGAAATTTTGGGACTTCTGATCAAAATACTGCGACAAGTGGTTTTGGCAGTCCTCTCGTGATGTTAACCGGCCACTGCCTAAAGAATTCTGAAGAGACCGAAACAGGTGGAAATCTGAAGGTGCAAGGTCAGGACTATACGGCGGATGCATTAACATCTCCCAGCCAAACTATCTTAATTTTTGCTGAGTGGCTAAAGATGTGTGAGGTCTAGCGTTATCATGATGAAAAACCACACCCCTTCTGTTGATTAATTCCCGCCTCTTTCTCTCAACTTCTTGCTTTAATCTCATCACTTGTTCGCAGTAGAGTTCAGAATCGATGGTCCTGCCTGGTGGTAACAGCTCATAATTAATAATGCCCTTCCAATCCCACCACACACACAGCATCACCTTGTTGCGAGTTAACCCGGGTTTCGCCACAGTCTGTGAAGCCTGACCGGCCTTTGACCAAGACTTTTTTCGCACGTTCTTGTCGTACGTGATCCACTTTTCATCACCAGTAATCAGCTTCTTCAAAAATGGTTCAGTTTCATTACGTCGTAATAAAGAATCACAAATGAGTATACGGTTCATTAGGTTTCTTTCAGTGAGCTCGTGAGGTACCCAAATATCGAGCTTTTTTGTGTACCCAGTTTTTTTCAAATGCGCCAAAACTGATTTGTGGACAATTCCTAGTTCTTCAGCTACGTCGTAACTACTGATATGCTGATCTTGCTCCACTTTTTCAAAAATGGCATCCATTTTATCCGTAATAGGGCGACCAGAGCGACGTGCATCTTTGACATCAAAATTTCCGGATTGCAAACGCTTAAACCAAATTTGTGCTACTCTCACAGACACTGCACTAGGTCCATAAACATCGCAAATATTTTTCGCGGCTTGCTTTGCATTTTTACCTTTTTTGTAGTAAAATTTTAAAATCTATCGAATTTCTTCATTAGATTCACTCATCTTGACACTAATTTGAATTTGGAATTATGTTCTTTAAAATTTAAACTTTCAATGATACCAAAACCAGCCAGATACAAATAGTATAGCCAAAGAGAATTTAATACCAGTTCATACATACTATAATGCGAAAAGACTTTTTCCCAAACTTAATATATAATATTATTAATGTGAGAATTTGTATTTTTGGATGTTTGTTACACAATCACGCAAAAATGGCTGAACGGATTTCAATGTTTGGCACATAGATAGTTCATAACCTGGAATAACACATAAGACACTCTTATCTTGGTAGTACGTTCCCATCGGATAATTTTAGATACACACGCGGACGAACCCGCTGGTAAAACCCTGTAGCTAATAAAAAAAACAAAGACTTCAGAATAAAAAATGTAAAGGCTTGCTTAATATTTTTGTTTTTTGATGTCATTTAAAATGCCATTATTTTGTTATTTATTTGTTTACCAGTAGAAGTATAAACACGTTTGACAAAACAGGAAATCCGAAAAGCAATTATTATTCTCTCTCTAATGAACCAATCAGCATTTAAGAAAACAGACCTTCTAAGAAAACTGCCGATAATTAATACATTAAAATTACTGTTAATTTACTCAACATGTTATTTTTCCCGTTCGTGATTATTTTGGAACCTGTGACGTTTAATTAAAAGATTTTGTAAGCTTGAGCTTTGATTTCTGAGAAAAGTGTGAGGGTAAATAATTAACTCATTACTTACGTACTGAGTATTAATTATAACAAAAACTACAAAGTGAAAAATAAGTTTAATTTCGGAAGTCGGTGTATTTGGTTTTGTATTTTCGTTTTTTGGGACCGACTTCCGAAATTAAAGTTATTTTTCACTTTGTAGTGTTCTTTTTTGGAATTCCGTTGTTTTTTTTTGTAATAAAGTGTGTATTTTTCACTTTTTAGTTGTGGTACCTATTCCATACAAATTCATATACCACTATAACTTGCTATGTAATAAAGTTTTATGGTTTTTGTTTTCGCTTTTTCTTGTGGGTTGGTTTGAAGTTTATCTAAGTTACAACAGCCTTATGGCAACTGCTCATCACCTTTTGCAAAATATTCCTTTTCCGGATGCAAGGACGGTAATTGTTGAGGAGTTCTCCTGGTACATCACCATCAGCTGCTTCACCATATGCATTGTGAAGATCATAAATTGCTTGGCAACCATACTAAAGTAATCGAATCGCAACCCGTGAAATACTTATTATCGAGTAGTTCCGGTGGCTTCGTCATCTATGGTCTTCATCATCAATTCCACTTCACCAATTGATGCTTTCCAAGAGCAAATGCACGATTTATTATAAAAAATACCCAAATCACTATACGTGTGCCTATAATAATTGAAGAGGTCCCTCGATTTCTCCAGGATTCCATCATCAGAACCTGACCTAATGACAATGAGACCACCTGGGTAGTATATATGATAAGTGATTTTATTTCTGTAAGTAGGTTGTACAAACACTTTTACCCTTTGAAACAAAAAAAGAATTTTCCAAATCGGTTCAGGCGTCTTCGAGTAATCGGTGAACATATGTACATAAAAAAAAGATTCCAACGAATTGTGAACCTCCTCCTTTTTTTGAAGTCCGTTAATTAATTGATTATCGACTAATTATGATATATTATTACATGAGAAACATAAAATTATCAATTTTTAAGCTATTGCATAGCTTCTATCGCGGGCCTTGAGCGCGGGGACCGGATCCAGAAATTCCGTAACGAAAAAATACCTCACGCTCCCCACTCCGACGGGCACGGAGGTGTGACTACGAAGCTCGCACGAATCGAGACGAGCTGCTCCGAAATCGGACGAATACATAAGCAGCTGTTTATGAGAAAGTATATAGGTGTATAGGTATTTATCAAAAAGTGTAACTTGAATTAATATTTATTTCCATTTACTTTCGTACCATTTATCATTTACCAGTCGGACACCATACATTTATTATAATCACCACTATCTTAAAACTCAATATCCCAATATCTCGGAAACGGCTGGGAATATCAAAATTCTGACCAAATTCCCCCCCCCCCCCCCTATAACGCCCCTCTCAAATAGTACATATATACAGACAAGCCCATTTGACCCCCTCTTTTTCGACCCCAATATTAAGTTGTATTATATTTATTTATATTTAAATCAATCCCACTTATATATGATCCCGGGACCCCCCCGCGTCACCCCTTTTGACCAACCCCTCCACCCGTCCAGGGCTACTTCACCCCCCCGGGTCTTAACTTTTGAACCGGAGGTCGTAGAGGTATCGAGTTTGGGGTCTTTGGAATCGGCAGTAAAGGGCCTATCTTTTGGCCTCGATAAGGTTAGGGTAAAGCGCCCCATTTTAAATTTATTTTAGATTAAAAAAAAAAAAAACTTATTTTTAATATTTAAGATAATTAGAGTATTCAGACTAAGGGTCCGGGACCCAGTATTATTAGTTTTTAAATGTACGACTAAATAAATGTAATGTAAAATAAATAAATAATTATAATTGCATAAGTTGATACAAAATGCTATGCAATAGCTTTACCGCGGCAGTCCCCGATTGCCACACGTCTTTTTTTTATAATAACATAACATAACATCACGCCTGTAATACCTGAAGGGTTAAGCAAAGGTGTACTGTACATCTATTTTTAAAATGGAATTTAAATGAGAAGACCTCGGTGTCCTTCATCAGTGTCATACGACATGCAAATATGTATTGTAACGGCTTAGCCGTAAACCAATCACGAAATCGATTATAATCACGAACTCAATTGACGGTTGTGTGATACATTGTCAATTTATTACTCTCACACACACACACACAACACTTGTGCGCCGTAATATCCCCAGCGTCAATGGCTAGTGTCGCTGAAAATGGCCACCATGGCCGAAATTTGGTCTGGAGGACACTAATGGAGAAATTCTTTACCCAACATTATCCTCTAAATAATCTACAAATTACGAATACTGTTCGAAATATCTAACCTTATCCAAGTCCAATTTCGGAAAAGAAATAAATCGCATTAATTTACAAACTCGAAAACTATTTCGAATATTCGCTAACACCAACAATAAATGATTTAATATCACAAAAAATGGTGGATTTATTTATTACATCATTTCAAGAAGTCTATCCCTGTTTGACCGTTTCAATGACAGCTGACAAAACGATTAGCTTGAAAACTACGAGTGGCTTGCTGGTAGTTTTTTTTTTTTAATCTGGGGTCAAGAGTTATACATTTTAACTGAAGTATGATGAGCTTGTACCACTGCCCTTAATGCAAGTTATTGCATAACTTACTAAGGGTGCTGGTTGCAACACCTACCTGATTTATTAACTAGCATTAAGAGGGCGCACACGGGTCCACTAGCGCCACACCTTTAAAAAAGTATTATCTCGTGACTCAGAAGGAATTTTGAATAACGGCTCAATAAGCGACCTCGGTAAGTGTGTCTAGAATTTTCTAATACCTTTTATAAGCTTTCATATTGAGACACGAAGCAACAAAATACGATCTAAATGAATGTGGCCGGTTTTGTTTAGATCGAATTTTGTTGCTAGTCAGAACTTGATCAAATTTATATGGAACCACATGTAAAGCATCAACTTTTAAATAAAAAAATAGTCATCCAAATCGGTTCACCTAGAAAAAAGTTCTGAGCTAACACACATAAAAAAAACATACAGTCGAATTGAGAAACTCCTCCTTTTTTTGAAGTCGCTTAAAAAGATGAAGCTAGTCGCCCATTCCAAAATGTAGTAGGTTCCTTTGAGAACGATGGGCAAGAAACTCCATGGAAACTCTTTTAAATCAAAATATTGTCATGTATTGACAGGCTATACATGGGAATTCTGACATAACTGGCGTAATTTGGGTTTACCATACAGTTCTGTCTACCTCTCCGAGAAATAAAGGTGTAATGTATAATGTTATAACATCGCCATTGTGACGCAAAAACTCATTTTATCTCCAATCCCTAGTCATTTGTTCCCCAATTAAATAATAGAAGGCTCCGAATCAAATTAATTTTCAGGCGTTTTGTTCCATTAAATATTAATTTCGTTTTTCTATTTGTTTGAGAGGTATTCAATGCCGTCAACGGCCTGGTCCAAGCCTGTATTGTTTAGTAAAAGGAAATTGATTTTTCGCTCGTTAGCGTACGATCAGATTCCTGAACCGTTATTTTATGAAGCTGGGTATCCATTAAGTTCGCGCATGAACTGTGCTTGGCATCTATAAGCCAAGCACGAACGTAACGTTTATAATTTCAATGATTTTTGAAAAAAAAAAAAAACGATTGTTGGCGTGGCGACGCATGCCGTGGCGACGCGTCGCCACGCTATACGATGGTATGTTTCACATCTGCGAGGCGTCCCGTGACGGCTCATTTTTTTAATAACGCTACTATTTTCTATAAAAGCGGTAACCAGCACATAACGGCCACAGTGCAAGTTGTCATGAAAATTATGGCAGCAGCGTTGACTGAGTGTGACTTTACGGTGTCAAAAACTATCTCTAGGAAAACACACCAACTCACTTTCATAAGTAACGTTTCAATGACGTCATTCGCCGGTCAATTTCGGACACTATGTGGTGGGCACCGCTGTTCTAGGAAACAGTAGCTTTAAAAATTCGCACATAATATTTATTTAGTTCGAAGACTTTATTCATATCTATAGTTGTTACTAATAATTGTGCTTGTCGTAAACCAAAATTCTATCGGACACGTAGTCGTATTTCAGATTCAAAAATCGAATTGAATATAATACTTAAGTTTAATGTAGCAAATTCGAAAATGCGTCTATGTGTAAGGTGTGTTTTAATGGCTAGGCAAGCCATTGCATTTACTTTGATTGTAACAGAGAATTAAGTAAATATCTGGTGAACAACTTGCTTACAATGTTAATCATTCTGAAAAACTAATAAGGTAGGCAAAATCACAGGCACAGCCTGTATATTATGTACCTATGCTACTACTTGTGTTCCATTTTAACCACCTTACCACGAAAACATCACAACAGTGGATTCCCTTGCTGCATTCCTACATACTGTGACACGCTTTTATCTAACAAATGCAGAAATTAAATGGGTCAGACAGGAATACACACCAGGGCCGCTAATGTTCGCTGTGTCCGCAAAAGATTTATGACCGACACATACATTGTAAAGCGAACTCTAGTGTGAATTTTAAATCAATTTTGAAGTACATTAATGGTTTTATTATATCTTGATGACTAAGCGTTTTGCTGGTGAATAATTGACTGACATCCATGGAGACTTCAACTTACTACAATAGCAAGTTTTTTTTAGGAGGCAATTTCTGTTCAGCTCTGGGCATTACCTATAGAACATGATTCTGAACTCCTGAAGACGACACGTCCAGTATAGTTTTGTTTCTTTTTGTACTGGAACACTGATGACTTTTGACACTACCCTATTTGGCCCCCGATCGAGACTCTGATCTGGAGCTCTACTGCCTAATTACGGTATCCGTAGTAACGGCCGAAGTTACGAGCGTTTCCTACTCCGTATCACCTACGGACATAAGATTACTTTGGAGCCTGAACTAAGAATGAATGGCAACATGATTGACAGTTCAGTCCTTGCGATGTGGTTTTGACCGTTCAAAATTCTTTATTTGTCACTTGTTTTGACGGATCGATTACTTTCGGACGGGCCCGTATTTTTGTTGACGGACTTAGAGAATAGACCCCCAGTGACGGGGTTCACGGGGTTTCCACCTGGTTTCTAGGTTTATTCTGATTTAGATTTTTTAAACTTTAAAACCAACTAGTTTTCATTCAAGTTTAAGGGGACCTACATTCTCATACACACAATAAATCAACCCATAAACCGTGAAATGCTTTTAGCAGTCAAGTCCTGTTCTAAGCAGTTGACAGTTTTATAGGAGCTAAAGAGTTTATGAAGTAATACGTAACAGCAGTAAATCATGAGAATCCTCCCTTTTCCATTGAGGAAGAGGAACTTTTCACCCTGTTTTTCATACCTCTAAAAGGGATTAGAGGAACGAAATAACGTGACTTCAACTTTGCCAAAGATTGGTAGAAAACTGCTTAGTTTTACTACGAGGGTCGTGGCAAAGACTAGACTACCTCACTCTGGTAAAAGATGAATAAGAGATTATGTCTCAAGTGTTATTACTTTGAAAATTTCTCCTGTGACTTTTCATTGTACCATCATTACATAGAGGTCCAATTTCAATTACTAGATGATGATATTTTATTCATTTATTATTTCTGAAAATTGGTTGAACACTTTTACACGTCTAAACAGATAATAATATTTAAAAATTAGATGAAATCGGTGTTTCCTTATCGACTTCTCTGTGAAGAATCACCGAAAGAAACTCAGAGGTCACAGTCTATTTTAAAGCACCTTGTTATCCAACACTGGACATAAATAAACCTCTGGCATTTTGAAGCCGCAATTATTGAGTTTTTGACCTGTGGAGTGTCAATACAAAACTTGTTTAAATTAATCTGTCACTTTAAAAAATAACGGGATTTCTAATTGCAATGGTCACAGCAACCGAAAAACGACTATAAACACAAGTGGACTACGTGTATGTCCCAAATCATAAATGTCCCGTGTCCTAGTTGTCCGTCAATTGTCCGGATCTGTCATGAGGGCACGATAATAAAGAATATTCATGTAGACGCTGATGAAACTCAGCGTGTTACTGTTATTACGTAGCATCACAATATAGAGAGGTACAGAAGGAGGGTTCGATACAATCTATGCATTCAACGACTTAAAACATGCACACGAACACATACTTACGGCGATCTCAAATTGTCTCAAAATCAAAATATTTTATTTCACATAAACCTACATGGGCACATTATGAAGCGTCAGAAGCTAGGTGCACGGTCCCAATTGGTCGTTTCCTATGGAGGAGAGCCGGCAAGAAACACCCACGGTTACTCTTTTAAAAATAAGTGGCTTTTACAATGTTTTCAAATTAAAGTGTTAATAGGTATGGGAGGACAGTGTAGGCCTGTCAACACGTAACAGGTACTCAACAAAATAGAAAAATGTCTACAAATCTACAATCTACAAGTTAGGCCCACAACGTTCTCACATTCACAAAATATAGAAGAATCTATATAAAAGACAAATAAAATAATTAAAATAAAAGCCTATTTAAACCAAATGACATGATTGCCATTACAACTGTAACAAATCTGAATTAAAATCCTGAGCACGGAAATCTCTCATCTAATCTCTCAAATATACAGCACGGAATCGCCGCGCCGGCAACCACTACAGACGGCAGTGCTAATAATATTCATGGCAACGAAAGTTCGTTGAGCGCACAACTTCTGTCACAGACCACCTTCGAAGCCGTTAATTCTGATACATAATTTGTGTCATAGTGCGACTTAAAGGCGATACGTTTGGTTTGTTTGGAAAGTGTTTACAATGCCGCCTCTAGCAGCGATCGAATACCAGTCGCGTGTGGGCTTGCACTCACTGTACGTATACCCGCTTGTCTATGTGTGCGTGCGTTGTCGCTTATTGTATGTAGCCGACCTTCTGTACCCTTTTTGTTTTGCGGCCGCGCCATGAGAGCTGGAACAGATCTCGGATCATATATGCGAATGAATGAAGCATTGTTATAACTGTGATAATGATAAAGCGCTATTTGTTTAATTTACGCTTATTCGTGTTAAAAAGCTATAGCAGGAAAGACCTGGATACCATATCCTATACCTGGATGTATATACGTAAAGGATCTTACCAGCTGGAAAGCCTGCTATTAAGGCGGTAAGAGAAAGTTCTATAGAGTGAGTTTGTTTAAAACAAGGAATTCTAGTAGTTCCAAGTAGGTACAATTAAAGAAAAATATTTGAAGAATTTTTCAAACGTGATTATCAAAACTGCAATTAAGATTGTCAAAATAACGAAGGTGGAGACATTGGAAACCTTGGATATTAAATGCAACCCCAGTCGCTGCCAACACCAATTTATACAAAGGCCAGAGCAAATGTGATTCTGAACGGATGCCAATGGTCACTTAAACAGATTACTCCGAAATTTTAAATGTATGAAGTTGAACGATACATTTTATTTATTTCCAAACAAACCTCATTCATCTGCCTCGATATTTAAATAAAGCGTCCATTTATCTACCAGTAATACGTTTTTTTTGTTATGTCAAAAGTCATTTTTTATTTTTAATCCGGACTTAACGGATCTCCGGGTGTGTGCAGTTCCAAATTCAGTTTTGACAATCGTTAACACTCAAGCCGATTTTTTTTCATGCATCGCTTAATTCTGATATAAAATGCATAGGTTTTGACGTGGATTTGGTTGCAATACTGAAATGATAAGTTTATGAAAGTTAAATAATCAAATCTTGTGACAATTTATTACTGTTGTTATATAACAAAGTTCTATTTATCTTACCTTGTTAGCTAGTCAGTTATTTAGTTAGTATGTATGGGTCAAATTTTGCAAGCGGAATTAAAACCACTTCTTCAAATCCTACGGAGCTAAATTTTCACATGTTCATTCTGTTTTAAAGACAATGCATTTTTGCATGAAGAATGACCTGATTCTACACCTAGAATTGGCTCTAAACTAGGGAACTCCTTGACGGTCAACAACAAAGAAACGAAATTTTATACACGCAATTAATTATGATAGTCCATTCTAAAGTCCACTATGATCTACCTGCTGTACCCAGGACTGGCTCCAGACGCGGGAACTCCTCAACGGTCAACAGTACAGACACGAAATTAAATAATTATAGTCATTTAATTATTATAGTCCGTTCATAAGTCAATCATTACTTGGCTGCTGCACCCAGGATTGGCTCCAGACGAGGTAACTCCTCAGCGGTCAATAGCAGAGACACTAATTTTTTTATACGCATTCAATAATTTTATTTGTTTGTTTTGTGTGTGTTTTGTTTGTGCAGAATAAACTATTTTTCGTTCTTTTTTTTTTCGTTTTTGTTTTCTTTTATTTATTTGGAAAAATTAACAGTTACACATTACAGTATTACACAAAATTTGAGCTGTAGAGTGAGTAAATGTATAACCCACGACATTTTCTACATATTCTAAAAACAAGTTATAAAATTAATGCAATGTGCGCTTACAATTTGAAAAATTACATAATGTGTCAATGATAAAATTAAACAGGCATGTAAATATAAAAGCAAAACATGAAATTATAAAAATACAGTCTATGGAGCAGTATTCAAAATATCTCCAGGAACAACGCCTTTAAATTAACCAGTCGGAAAAGCGAAGATGTCAATATTTTGAAAGAGATTGTATATTGACCAGTAAGGTGACGTAGGGATGCTCGTAACCCTGCGTTTGTACGACTAGAAGATACGGCAAATAGAGGTCGTGCGTGCACCCCACGGGTTATGGTTGTTCTAGGTACTACGTAGCTAATCTTATTAGCAATATCCATACAATCACATGTGCTATTACATAAATCTGCCATTCTTCTTACAAGTTAAGCGGGTGTTATATGCACGAGACAACGGTAGTAGGGATAAAAGGACAGTTTAATGCTGCTGTATAATCTCTTGTTATCAATCCCGTATTTTTTAAACTAAAAAGCTGCCATTTTCCAAAAGCTTACCTACAATTCATTCTCACACACAACATCACGCCTGTATTTGCCACAGGCTTAAGTAGAAATGCCAAAGAATGTAGAGGTATAGTACACCCACATTTCACTAGTTGTTTAACTCACATGTAATAGTGTTGAGCCTATAGCCATCAACCGGGCACAAATCTAGACTCCGGGCTGCTACTGAGAAATTACAGATGTAGAAAAACTTTTTACAAAAAAAAAAAAAACCGCCTCCAGAAATATCACTACAAAATCAAAAATAACTTTAATTTCGGAAGTCGGTGTCTCTGGTTTTGAATTTTCGATTTTTGCCACCGACTTCCGAAATTAAAGTTATTTTTCACATTGTAGGGTTTTTGGAAGTCGGTTGTTTTTTTGTTTGTAAAAAAGTTTTTATTTTACACTTTTTAGTTGTGGTCCCTACCCCACATAAATTCGTATATACTCGTAAATAATAACAAAAAAAACAAACAGCAAATTTTTATATTAAATTCGTATATGTAAATAACAGTGACAGGAAGTTATTAAAAGTTCATCAATATCATCATCAGTATTATAAGACTAAGTGGAAAAAATACGCATTATGAAGGATAACTCAAAGACTACTGGTCAGATCTTGATCAAATTTATATGGGCCCGCATGAGAAGCATCAGCTTTCAAATAAAAAGAATCATCAAAATCGGTTCACCAAAAAAAAGGTTATAAGGTAACACATTAAAAAAAAAACAGTCAAATTGAGAACCTCCTTATTTTTTTGAATTCGGTAAAAACTCAATAACCAGGCCTGACCCTGAAATCGAACCAAGGACCCGATACTCACCAAAAGTGCTTGCGACCACTAGAACAATGAGGCAGTACCTTCATTCTCGTTCTTATTTAAAATCAAACATGAACAAACAAACAAATCTCATCAGAATGCTGATAGCTAGTTCCACATATCAGTCTGAAGGATCTGAAGTTGATTGTGCGTTGTTGCGTTCATTTTAATTAACTTTATCGCGATGATCGTTTGATCTGCTGTCTGTTCCTGTTTTTGTTGAGTGTATATGGAGTATTTTTAACATGAAAGCTTGAACCACACCAGCGTGATTATGATTGCTGACGGGATAAGAGAGGATCTCGGAAACTCTGAGAACGGAAACCATTGATAATCGTTAAAATGGTTTTATGGGGCATAGTTTTATGTACCTATAAGATTGCTGTATTAATAAAAAAACATAATGATACATGCTTGCTTAATGTTAAGGTTATTCAAAAACAACTTAGTTCGGTTAATTTGAATTCCAACGAAGTATAGTTTCAGGATAATACTATTTGAAAATTCATTTATTTCTGGTATAACCCAAATCTATCTAGTTATATATATAAAAATGAATCCCTATTTCCCTTGGTCACGCCATCACTCGTGAACGGCTGGACCGATTTCACATTTTTTTTTTTTTTGTTCTGTTCGTTATTGTCAGGACTGGATCTTATGAAATAAAAAAATAAGGAAGTTGATCGGAACGTTATAAAATTTAAGAAAACTTAATGCCAATATTAATTTTACATATGTAACTGTCAGTTGTTTGAAATAACTGTCAGCGATTGACAGAATGCGCGCTGCAAATATCGTTCAACACAGATGGATCGGTTGATAAATGAGTCGATAGTTTTAGTTTTAGTCAATAGTCAAAACTAAAACTAAACGACATATGACATTCATAGTTAAGACAGGACAACGTCTGTCGGGTCAGCTTGTTACAAATAAAAAAGCGGCCAAGTGCGAGTCGGACTCACACACGAAGGGTTCCGTCCATACCACCTTACAATATTTAACACTAGGTACATATTTAAAAAAACCGGCAAAGTGCGTGTCGGAGCATACACAATGAAAGGTTCCGTAGTTGAGATGAATTTATCCTAAGAACAAACTTAACATTGTAGTTGGAAAACATGTTCTCCCATACGTTCCAACTGCAAATGTAAGTTGGTCAATTATTACTCGTTAACTTGTAAAGCCTACTTGGTTTTAATAGTTTTCTTTTTAACTTCGTTATATATATACTACTACCGTGAATTTTTTCACATATGCAAAAACAACCATTTAGCTGGCAGGGCAATGGTTCTTTTTGCATAAATATAAAATGCAAATTTTTGTCACAGTCAAGTGTCCCCCGCTTGTCTCTGACAAAAATTTGCATTTTAAAGCTTAATATTTCACAAACGGATCCCTTAATCGTAAAATTGTTTCCACAAACCCGTAATATTTTTAAAAGACCTATCTAACAACACCACACCATAGGGTAGACGAGAAAAAAATAACGTCCCCACTTTATGTGTACAGGAGGTACCGTAAAATAGTTTATTTTTCAAGATTTTATTTTACCACTTTGTCGGCGTGTCTAATATGCATATATGCATGCCAAATTACAGCTTTCTAATACTTAGAGTCTCTGAGCTAAGCTGCGGACAAACGGATGGACGGACATGGCAAAACTGTAAGGGTTGCTTGTACGGAACCCTAAAAAGTACAACATAAAAATTAAAAGTCTTAGACCCAATATGCACCACAAATCACTAAACACGTTTAGCGTAAAATAATTTAAATTAATTATTTAATTTCGTCAACTGATATCATTTCAAGGCCTATTTCAGGTCAAATTGGGTTATGGCATTGAGAGATTTACTGAAAAATGGTATTCAGAGATTTGATCAGGCTTTTAGCGAACATTTCAAATGTGTCACAAAGTCATCGAATAGACGCCACACCCCGATTCATCACGGTTCCCAACTATTTGATCAGCTGATGTTTTTAGGGAACGTTTCAAATGAACCACAAAGTCATCGAATAGGCACCACATACCCTGGTTCATCACAGTTGTGAGTAGGTACCTAACTGTTTGATCAGCTGATGTTTATTTGGCCGTTAACTGCCCCGAGCGGTGCACAAATATAGTGGGTCTCTTTGACACTGGCACTGAATGGCTTTTAAAACGAAAATGCGGCTTTAATGTCTTGCCGTTTCAGTGTAAGGGGCCATTCAATTATTACGTGAGCAGAATTTAAGTAATGTTTAACCCCCCCCCCCCCCCCCGTGTCATGTAAAGTAAGCAAAGCTCTAGTAAGCAAAAGTAAGCAAAGCTCTAGTAGCAAAAGAGGGAGGGGGCCTCTTTTGCTTACGTAACAATGATTTTTTTTTTATCTGTTCATGTTCCTTTATTGTTATCCATGAGTCTGTAAATAAGGAATTTATAGACTCATTAATGCCCATTCAAGTAATTTCCCTACGTGAGTTCTTTCTAATTTAACCATAAAACACCGCTTGAGAGCGAATAAACAATATCAATTATTTTGGGGAATCCCTGAACATGTTTTTCGCTTTCGAGCAAGTAGGGTTGCCATATTTGTTCAAATCGGAATTACTAAATATTGCAGATAAATCAGAAAAAGTAAATAAATATTGCTGACGTAATCACCATCCAGCCCCCCGTCCCCCATGTCATCAAAAATAACCAAAGCAAAGTCGCCCCCGCCCCTCCCTTTGGTTCTTACGTAATACTTGAATGGTCCCTTAGGTTAGATTGAACCGTGGTTCTAATCCTAGATCATTTATTCCTGATTTAATCAGTAGATAGGGAACCAAATTTTACACTTAAAACTTCCTTTCCAACAGTCATAAACTATCAAAAACGATTAAAATCAGTAGTTCCGCAACAACGTGGCCACCTACTAGGCTCAAACAAATAATAAAAACAAAGTACCATCGACACGAAAAGAAGAAGGCTAGACGGTAATTGTATCATCGGTAAAAAGTTCGAAAAAAAAAAAGCTAAGTTTCCTCTGGGATGTGCCAATGAGATTGCTCAGAAGAAATGCCGTCCGTTCCACTGGAGAGCACGAATGCTCATTTGTTGAAGACATTTACTGTATTGTCGCTGTTTGGTTGGCAGTCGTTATGGGTTGTCAGAAGCCTGAAAGTCAGAGAACCAGTCTTCCCAAAAAGTATCTTGCTGACCAGTAGCTGGGTTGTGGAAGTCAAATAGGCCTTCGCTCCATGTAAAATACTGGTATTCAACTACATCCAGTTAGACTAGAAGTCGACCCCAATGGGTCTCCCCTCTATAGCAGACCTTTTTGTGTCATAATAATATTATCATGCATAACAGCGGAAAGCATAAACATAGCATAGGCATAGGCAAGGCATAGCTTACATAGCTTAACAGCTAGCTTAGCTTTTTAGCTTGGCATAGGTTTGCGCGATGTACTAGACCTGTGAAGGTGACTTTATTTAAGGCATATTGTCAGTCGTTTTACACGTGCAGCCTGTGGGACAGCTTTACGCAGCGGGCGTACAGCGCACTGCGCGTGCAGTACAACAATGCTTTCAGGATACTGTTAGGGCTCCCGCGGTTTTGTAGTGCTTCGACTATGTTTGCTGAGGCGCGGACCGATGATTTTTACGCGATCATAAGGAAGCGGAGCGCTTCACTACTGAGTCGCCTACGAAGAAGCTCGAACAGTCTCCTGAGGGTGTTGTCCGAGCGGTGGGACCTGTCCCTGATACAGAGGTGGATGCAGCTTCATGTTAGCGCCTCTCCTCGTATTATTATTTGACATTTGTGTTTATATTTCAGTGTGCATTTCATTTCATTCTAATGTGTATGTGTAATTTTGTTTAATTTGTCTTTGATTATTTTAATTATTTTAATGTAATGTGTTATTATTATTTTTTATCATATTATTTTATTTTTATATAATGTATGGACTATGTCTGAATTAAATGAATTATTATTATTATAAACTTCATTTCGCAGAAAATTGTTTGGCACAAACTCATTTATCATATATTTAAAGCTCATAATTTTGTAAGTTAGAATCATCTTTAGGCATATATTTCATATCCATAATAATTAAAAAATAGAACCGTCATATCGCAGAAATTTCACAGCCAGAACCGCTCGAGTGAGAAGCTCAGAACTTTACCAAAGGTACTTATGCCAAATAAAATTCTGCCATCTTAAAAATATGCTATTGTAAATTCGGACATATTCGGCCAAACAATAATTATATCAAATAATTTTTATGCCTTAAAAATATTCGTTTAAGGAAGATTATGCCAAATAAATTCCGGAGCATCAAGATTATACGAGATAGAGGGAACCCGACCCCAATGTAGTCGGGAAAAAAGCTATTCAGATGAAAGTTGGAGGCCAACATATTAATTCATCCAACTACAGATGAAGGATATCCAAAAGAACTTCCACACGAAACAAATGCCAACAGCTCTTGCAACCACAATACCACTAAATAGCCTACCGCATGAAAACTCCTTTTGTCATCAAGCAAGTCTAGCAATATTGTTCCCATATCTCTATTCGAACATAGAGTATAGAAACTTCCTTAAAGTTATAACAAGGAAACAGTGACGGTATTCAAAGAGAAAATGCAAATTGTGTCAGTGTTGTCGACACGGCAACAGAAGTTTTGGAGAGTTGTATAGAACAGGTCTGTCGAAGTGTACAGCGGTATAGTTTGAATAATGATACAGCTACCTGTAGAAGGCAAATCGATATGGAATACAGAATAGTTATGGAGTAAGTAAGAGTACGTTGTGTAATTATAATATAATGTTAATGTGAAATAGACGCGAGTGAGCAAAGCAAGCACGTCAATTCACCGACAGGGCTGATGTAAGTGTTTGAACTAGATGACTAAGCACCAGTTTTCTTTGATCATTTTAAGACTTTCCGTAATATATATCATGTAAGTAAATCCCTTTTCTTTTCACGTTTAACAGTGGACGTAAAGTTATCCAAAATAACAACAATATTCACGTTTTACAAACGGAATGATGAATGAATTTCCTTATTCATGCAGACAGGAAGAGTGCCTCCTTTCAGCTTTTTCATCGGCCCTTTTTAGGAGATGAAAACCAAAGAATTAACCTGCTCCAAAGCTTTTCCTTTTAAAGATATACGGCAACCTATCAGTTAATCTCCAAATTCCGTTACCCTTTATCAGTTTTAGAATAAATAAGGAGAATCTCTCAACAGATGCATCCATAGGGAGCGGGTTCTGGTTGCGTGTGTGTGTGTGAGCCAATTTTTGTATATGTCTCGCTTCAGGGACTAGATTTATAGGCGGGCGAGAGACGTCGAATTGTTAGGTGAGGTCTATTGGCAGCGGGTAGTGGAATCGGTACTTTTGTAGTTCTGATATTTTGAATTTACACTGGGGGACCTTTGTAGGTACAAGTTTATTGAGGTCAAGACCAGTCATAATGGCGATGCTTGGAGAAGCCTATGTCTATCAGAGGACGTCTTAAAGCTGAGATGATAATGATGATTCTAATGTGGCAGGTGTGGTAAAGTTTTTGTTTGAGAGTCTGTCTTTTGTTTATAGTAATGCCACTATTAACTTAGCACGAACTTTGGCTAAGCGTTACTCCTGTCACTGTCGCACAACTATCCAACTACAAGTGCAAGAAAGAGACAGGAACATTTCTATACCAAAACACGTGCTAAGTTACGTTTATAGATATCGACTTGGGACTTCAAAACAGCGTTGTGTTTTTAGGCCTTTTCATTTTGCCGACTCCCGGCCACCGTAGGCGCGGGCCTGCGGACGGCGAGCAATGGACAGCTCGCCGTCCGGTAAGGACCAGGCCCGGGTCGACGGCGCGTTGTGTTCCAGGCGCGCCTCAAAGAGATGTCAGCATAATTGACGGTGTCCGATAGGGCCGGTGCTTGCCGGGGTCGCGGATTGTTAGAAAGAGTTACCGTGGCCCGGAACACGGGTGGTTTTTTTTATCAACCAAAAAGAAAAAAAATACTAACTAAATATAACCCTTTTCATTTTACATTTTAACTTGATTGACGCAGTAGCTTGGCTACGTTATTCTAAAATGAAAGAAAGGCAGGAAGTGACAACGATAACGAGTTTTACTGCAACAACTATCGTCCATTAGTTCCACATCCAGATTCCTTTAGACCTTCATAATATTAAGTCATTCATTTAAAACAATCCCGCTGTCACAGTGACCGGACCCGAATCACACGTACGACGTAAACGACACCGCAGGTGACTGTTGTTGTATAATTTACGACATCAATTCCCGAACTCACACGCACCGTGCGTGCGATTTCTCACTTTTTACGTACACTGACTTTATGTGCCGTCGTGCCGGATTAAAATGTCGTGGAGTTACGTCGGGGTGTTTAAAGCTGCGTTTTCACTTAGCGGTCTGAACATTTCTGAGCGCACAAGCGTTCGTTCGCGCGGTAAATAAAAACACTTGAGCGAGCGAACATGGTTTGTTCAGTGATGGTCGGTTGGACTCGCTCATTCATTCAGTGAAAATGACATCACCGGCGAGCTAGCTGTTGCCTGTTGCTCTTTGTATTCGCTCGACGTTGGCCGTGCTCGGTTGGTGTCTGATCTTTTGTGAGGAGTGGAATCAAGAAAAAACTTTGCGACTAATTGAAAATTATAGAGCCCGTCCATGCTTAAAGGACCCGCAAATCAAAGATTACAAAAATAACGCAATAAAAAACTATACTTTAAAATACATAGCCTATTATGAGATGCACACCATTGGAAGTCAAAAAGAAGATTGTATCATTAACCGGAAGTCAAAAGGAAGATAGAATCATTAACCGTTTCTTTTCAAAGTAAAAGATTTAAATCTCAATCGTATAGCGTGCAGGAGCTGAGGAAAGAACTGTTCAGTACGAGCTTTTGTTTAGAACTAGTGTTTGTTTTCTGGTTGTAGTGAAAACAAATGATTTCTGTTTTTATCGAACATCGGCAGAACAGCAAACATTTGCCCAAAACAAAATGTTCGCTCGGCAAGTTAATGAAAACGCGACTTTAGGCAGACCTATGGTCGATTTCGTGGTCATCAATTGTTCCAAGACTGAACGGTTGTGTTACTTTTAGAGATTGTTTCCCTTTTTTTCTGTTTTTATATTTTTAAGAGGTTTTCTTGTGCCAATACCACATAGTTCTTTATTTCTTTCTAGGTGTTAGTTTTGAAAATGAAATAGTGTAGGTACTTGGGGGCGTTGCATTTGCACACGAGTTTCAGAAACTTCAAAAAGTTTGCATTTTGCGTTCTAAAACTGAGATAATGAAGACTTAAAGTTAAGGTATTTGTGAAGACGTGTGTATATGCCCAGGATTTTATTTATTGAATTCTTTAAGCGCACAGATGTACAAAGGCGGACTTAATGCTATAAGCTATATGCCATGTCGTATACACATTGTTTGAAGTAGGTACAAAAAGAAACTGGCAGAATACAGTGAAACAAATTGCTCACCAATAAAAGCTTATTCTTCAAAGGTCACACCGCACCGCAGTTTACCCACCTTAAAATAACAGGAAAAGAAAACGATTCCCTATAATCCTCCTACATTCCTCATTGTCACGCCAGGGGAACGCAATCCCAGGCAATTTCCCCTAATGTTGCAAAACCTTTTCTTTACAGACATATCGTTATCCCAGCAATATGTCGGGGACCGCAATTTGTACAGGGATTTGGTGATCGGGTTATGACGTAGGAGCTCGTCAGAGGTCACACACATATGTCATGACATGTGTCAGGTCAGATGAGAGTTTTTAGAGCATCATAAAGAAAGGGCTAACGAGCCAAAAGGTTGAAGATTTGTTGGAGGTTTCATTTTCTCGCTGTAAAAGGAACAAAGCTGACCGTTTCGTTTTATTGTAAGCCTCTTAATCGTTTAATTTATGAGCTATAAAGGGATCTTGTTGGCTCTTTGGTAAAAGAAACAGTGGTTGGTTTCCGGACAAGAGAGGTCATTATTTCCTGCATGAATGTCAAAATAGTCAAATAATTAAAATATCTGTTATTCCATGATTTGTCAGTCAGCAAAGTTGGCAGTGAAGGTAACAAGCCCTAAATGCTGGCCTCATTTTTGACTAACCAAGCTGACAAACATAAAAATTTGTAGTCTTTTAATATACCAAATTTCAATGAACCAAGGAAAATCCATAGCCTTAGTACAATGCAGGAAATTAAACAAAAAGACAAAAGGAAATCTATACGAAAAACTAAAAACAACATCAGTTCAGCACAAAAACGAAGAAAGTTCCTAAATCGGATCACTCTCGAATCCGAAAAGGTCAAGTCCAGTTTAAGAATAACAATTGTTCTTTGAAAGGGTTACCGATGAGAGGTCGTTAATAGGATGACTTTACGAGTGGAATATATCACGGATATTGACGAGTTTTTGTGTGAGAAAGGCTTTTTTTTAAAACAGGGTATTGAGGCAGGTTTTTTTTTTAAATATTGCGTCCCCATAACTTTTCGCTGTTCCTTGTGTGTTTCTAAGTCATCACGAAAGCGATTCCTTAGCCTCCCTCGGCGGTGACGAATGAGACCTTTGCCGCGCCGTGGGACAATACAGGTTTATATGAAAAAAATTGGTCCCATGTGCCATTTACCCACGGAAGACCAAATAAAATGTCTTCTGCCAGCTCAAAGTGGAAATCAAACAACTAATAGATTTTTTAACAATTCATCGACCAACCTGATAGGAAGTGTTAATGACCTAAAGACACATTTAGCATCAATAGGTTTTGTATGCGTAAAGAAATAAAGCCCTTCATGTGCCGAGTTTCATCTGCAGAAGAACATTTTCATTCATTCTTCATTCATTTTTTTAAATTTTCATTTTGTAAGTAAGGTTCGATAGAATCAAGTGCAGGTAAAGAATAACAATCGTTCAGTGAAAGGGTTACCGATGAGAGGTCGTTAATAGGATGACTTTACGAGTGGAATATATCACGGATAGTGACGAGTTTCAGTGTAATTTTGTTTTGGAATAAGTGGGTAAAGTTTTTATAGCAATGTTAAAGGTAGCTTGTTGACGCTTAATGGTTTGGCCATGTTGAGAGGATGAAAGAAAGAAAGAAAAATATTTTATTTGGGTCACGCACAGGAAATACAAAGAGTAAAAATAAATAAAAAGGAGCATTTAAAACTAACAAAATTAACAATAAATAATTAAAAAAACCTGTGCGAGGCTAAAAAGGCTCATATCTCAGCATAATGCTGCGATATTAAAAAAAAAAGTACCGCAGCGCTGGCATTCCGAATGAAAGGCGACTTATAAATGATATATATGTGTTGAAACGCCTCAGAAAGACATATAGTGAACTTATTGGTGATGTTCTTCAGAAAGGTCAGGTGCGTAGTACTCGCAACCGGCGTGCGTGTATGACCAGATGTATGAACGTATAGAAGTAAAAGGAGTATACATATAAGGATCGTAGCAGGTGGCGTTCCGTATTTTCTGCCTACCCTCTTGGGAAGAAGGAGTGAGTTTATGTATGTATGTTAAAGATTGACTTTGGTAAGGGAAGATTTTTTTATGAACACTTGAATTTGAGGAAATTAAGCAGAATTATGTCAGGTCAATACCGAATAATAACATGACCGGTTCTCATGCTATCAAACTAATGGAAAAAGGATGTGATATCGTGTAATATACAGTTTCAACTGTTCATAACCTATAATCAAAAATACAACAAATATACACATACATATACATAACATCACGCCTGTATTCCCCGAAGGGTTAGTCAGAGGTGTACCTATAGCACACCCACATTTCGCCAGTTATATTTTAAGTCCCATGTAATAGGGGGCGAGCCTATTACCAACAAATATTCCTATTATAAATACAAAATAGGAATATAGAATTGTTGTATTTTTGATCAAGTAAACTTAATCGTCTAAAAAAATATTGACCTTCTTACGATGGACAATTTTGATCCGCCCAGACAATACCATCGCTTTCGATGATGTCGACAAGGCCGAGTGCCTAGCCGACAGTCTTGAGGCCCAATGATCGCCCAGCTCTCAACCTGTAGACCAAGCTCACCTCTCTGAGGTCGACGCCAAAGTCGAAAGGAGAGCCTCCCTTCCCCCCGTAGAAGACCCCGAGTGCCCTCTGCCTCCCGTCACCCCCGACGAAGTGCACGAGCTCATAAAGGGCCTTAAGCCCCGTAAAGCCCCCGGTTCTGATGGAATGACCAATAAGGTATTCCAACTTTTCCCTGCCCACCTGATCATGCTAATGACCACCATCTTCAATGGTGCCATGAGCAATAACATCATCCCCCAAGCGTGGAAACAGGCCACTGTCATCGGTATTCCCAAGCCGGGCAAGCCTAAATCCGCTCCCTCCAGCTACCGCCCCATCAGTCTCCTCAACGTCATTGGCAAAATCTATGAGAGGCTTATTTATAAGCGTCTCAGAGACTATGCCGAGACGAAAGGTCTCATTCCCAACGAGCAGTTCGGTTTCCGAACCCAACACTCGTGCGTCCAACAGGTCCACCGTATCGTCGAACACATAAGCGTTGGCTTCCAACGTGGTTCGTTGACGGGTGCTGTTTTCTTCGATATAGCGAAAGCGTTCGACAAAGTCTGGCACAATGGCTTATTATTTAAGCTATACAAACTTAAAGTGCCAGATCGTCTCGTGCTCATCCTGCGAGACTTTTTGTCGAACCGCACCTTCCGATTCCGCATCGAAGGAGCGCTATCCTCCCCCCGTCCCATTCGCGCCGAAGTCCCTCAGGGCTCCGTGCTCGCCCCTCTCATTTTCACGCTATTCACCAGCGATAACCCCAAAAGTAAAAGGGCTCAGTTGGCTCTGTTCGCAGACGAATACGGCCATTTACTACACCGGCGTAAGCCCCGATGCGATATCTCGCACTCTCCAAACCACAGTCAACCAACTCGGTGACTGGTTTAGGAAGTGGAGAATCGAAGTCAATCCCGATAAGAGTCAAGCGGTTCTATTTTCGAAACCGGGACTCAACCTCACCCTTCCCCGTCCGATCACCATGTTCGGCAAGCCTATCCCTTGGGAGAAGCGAGCCAAATACTTGGGTGTCACTCTGGACCATAAACTCTCTTTCGGTGAGCACATAAGGCAGGCGCGTTCGCGCGCTGCCTTCGCTCTCGGTAGACTCAACTCCCTATTGAATGCACGCAGCAAATTGTCACTCAAGTGCAAATTGCGCATTTACACAGCGTGCATTCGGCCAATCATGACCTACGCGAGCGTGTTTTTCGCACACTCGAACCCCCACCACATCCATAGGATGCAGACCCTCCAAAACCGGTTCCTCCGTAGGGCAACCGGCTCCCCTTGGTTCGTTCGGAACGAGATCCTCCATCTCGATCTTAAAATCCCCACTATCCGTCAGTTCATGAAGCGCATTTCCAAGCGTTTCTTCGACTCCGCGGCCTCACATCGCAACCCTCTGGTTGTCGAGGCTGCCAGATATACCCCCTCCCGCATTAGTCATACCCACCGTCCAAGGCATGCCCTATCCGACCCCGATGACCCCATAACCCTCCTCCAGGAGAGCAGTAGGACCACCAGTACAGTACACAAAAACAGACCGCCATCGTTCCGACCTCGCCGCCGAGGTCCTACGCGACGCCCCCGACGTAACTGTCCCCCCCCCCGACCCTTGCTCGACGACGCGCCAGCCCGCGCCGTAGCTGAGCCTGTAGCTTTAAATTCCCCTGATAATAATAATATAAGTTCGATCCAGCCTGTCCCACCTTGCTGCCCTCCCCTCAGTGACGCCCTAAGCCGAGGTTCGTACCCCACAGGGGGTGCCCTTAGCGTGCGGTCACCTAGTATTTAAGAATTTTTCGCCCCAGGCTGGAGGCTTTAAGTTAGTAGCTTAAGGCACCCACAGGCTTGCCCGGTTAAGTAGCCAAGACCTTAGTGGTTAAAACTACGAGCTGCCCATTAGGAAAAAAAAAAAAAAGATTGATTCTTTTTTAAATTAATGAACCTATGAAAACTCTCTACGCTTGTAATGATGCGCACTTTTTTTTATAAGTAATGGAGCCTTTTCTCGCAGATGGTCGCTGTCACTTGGGTATTAAGTATTTTAACGACCCCAAAATAGGAATTATTTGAGATTCTCAAAAAGAGGCGCAATCATTATATCAGAGTGTTTTATAATATTTTTAGGAGCCCAAAATGGGAATTATTAGAGGTAGAATTAAATACATTCCATTCTACACACATCAAAAGTGTCTAGGGACTAAGGTATTTTAAAAATAGTATTTGTTATAAAAGGCGCGAGTACTTTTATTGAAACCTGAGCGTAGTGAGGGTTTCAAAGGCACGAGACGCAGAATAACTTTGCTGCCGAGAAAAACACTCAATTTTTCACCTCACCACAGCGAGTAAAATGCTAGATGCAAGAAAAAATCGTTGAACAGGCATTTGTATATAAAGATCTTGTCTGCGTGTGGTGATGCGAGCTCGTCCTCCATGTCGCTCTGCCACGCTGCCAGTGATGCGGTAATGTATCCAAAGTCGACTTATAACACACTCTCCGTAATGCCTAGAGCGATTGCCACAGCACGTTGCCAAGAACCAGCTTCCAACATTCCCACGGCTCTGATAATTTCTTCTCGGCTCAAATGACGTCTTCTGTCCATAATAACATTATTTCGTATTGATGCCATTCAAAAGTTCAGCAGAAATTTTACTGATTTGGCCTCAATCCCGTTGCAAGGTTATATAGGAATACGAATTGACAGAAGATGTTCATCTTCGGACAGAAATTCAAAAACTATTCCCTTTTCAAATGACGTACTAAAAAAGTATCCATAGGAGTTTCAAAACGTGCTTGATCCCTAAACACTTTTAATGTGTGTATATCTACCAGCAGAAGTAGGTAGAGTGGCAATACTTCTATAAAAATGCCAAGTTACATGAAGTTTTTCTACGACTTAGTTAGTAAATGAAGTAGTAAACAGTACCAAATACATTCAGCCATCCTAATGAACCTACAAAATAAATACGTCGGTCTATTCACCGCATAATATAATCACCTAACGTTTCGTATCAGCATTATAATTCTACGCAAATACCGAAGCCAAATTCCGGCAAAATATCCCCGAATAAAGGCTCTGAATGGAGCATGCCCCACGAACATTCACATTACCATAATTAAAGCACTGGACAGGCGTTTGTCAGCGCGCAAAATGTTGAACAAGCCACGGAAATGTTATTTTAACGCTCATAGCATAGCATTGTTAGGAGTGGCTCGTGGCTAATTGGTTAATGCTAGTAGCCATCAATTTGCGGAATTAAGCCACGAGAGCGGTCATGTCAGATGTGATGTTCTTCACGTGTTGTTCACACATTGCGAGCATATTTTGAGAGTAAGTGTTGTATGAAGTCTGTGTAGGTCTGCTACCTACACAGACTTCATACAACATTTATGACAGCCGTCTGGGTTCCGAAGTCTAAAAATCTGATACAATCGGCAAACATGAATGAATTTCACAATGAATTTCACGAAGAAGTAACATTATTCTTTAAACTTTGCTTTCCCATAATAAGACGAAGAAATAGTTTTAGAACCGGCAGAAGTTCTTGGATAACGAAAGGTCTTAAAATTAGTTGCAAAACCAAAAGAACGCTAAGATACAACTACTACTTAAATAGAAGCAACATTAATAAATTGGAGTATATAAAATATTCCAAATTGTTAAGGAAATGTATAAATAGCACTCAGTCGCTTTGTAACCAAAGGTACATAACCAACTCTCGCAATAAAGGTAAAGCAACTTGGGACGTAGTTAAACGCTATGTGGATGTTTCTATACCTAGAACTGGTAAATTCATTGATAATATTGTCGACAACGGATGTACAGTTACATCTGGATCTGACATAGCAAACATATTTAATAATTTTTTCATTGATGTAGCTAGGAATTCTTGTGGTTCTACTTCTGTCAATAATGAGTCTGAGCGTCGCACATCAAATTTAAAAAGTAACGATTCGAGTATTTTTTTAAAACCCACGGATGCAAACGAAGTTTTCAACACAATGATTTCATTGAAGAATTCTAAGTCGGCAGGGTACGACGAAATTAATTCCGACTTATTGAAACGTATTGCCCTATTTATATCGGAACCATTGGCTCACATTATAAATCTGTCTCTGGAACAAGGATGTTTTCCAGACAAACTCAAGCTGTCGATAATAAAGCCACTACCTAAGAAAGGGTCAAAATCAGATAAAAATAACTTTAGACCTATTGCTTTAACCCCGGTCCTATCTAAGATCTTTGAAAGAATTATGCTCAAAAGAATAGTTAACTTCCTAGATAAATATGACATTTTGGCACCGGAACAATTTGGTTTCAGGAAATATCGGTCAACGCAATTAGCTACCTTCACCTTAATAAAACGCATCATTAATAATATCAACAATAAGATCCCAACATCAGCTCTACTATTAGACCTCAGTAAAGCATTCGACTTCGTTGATCATTCGATGCTCATCTTGAAGCTTGACAAATGTGGAATAAGGGGTTCTTCTTTGTTATGGTTTCAGTCCTATTTACAAAATAGGAAACAATTCACTAGGATTACTAAATTGGATACTGTAACAAATAATGTAGTTGAGTTTGACTCGAATCAAAGGATCATTTGCTCTGGGGTGCCACAAGGTAGCATCATAGGGCCCCTGTTATTTCTTATTTACGTCAATGACCTCCCAAGTGCACTCGCACATGATTGTGTCTTGTTCGCTGACGACACAACCATTATTATGAACTGTAAAAATATTGATACATATGAAACGGAAATAAATAAAACGTTAGAAGATGTTATTCAATGGCTAGACACAAATAAATTAAAAATAAACGTAGAGAAAACGAAACTAATTAACTTTAAAACGTATAAGAGTAAAAACATCGAATTAAATATCAGTTATAATAATTCACGTATACAACAGATAAACAGCGCCAAATTCTTAGGCATTATTCTGGATACACATTTTTCATGGAAAGAACATATTAATAGTTTATGCATAAAAATAAACAAGTTTGTTTTTGCACTTCGAAAGGTAAAAGACATAGCGAGCAGACATACCTCTATTATTGTGTATCACGCTTACATATGCTCCATTATACGGTATGGCATAGTTGTCTGGGGAAACTCCTGTGACATCACGAGGGTGTTCATAGCTCAGAAAAAATGCATTCGAGCACTGTACGGTATGGATTGGTCGGAATCCTGTAAACCGATCTTTAAATCCAAGAACTTACTAACTGTTCCCTGCATATACATTTATGAAGTATCAAAATTTGTAAAATACCACAGTCATCTTTTCATCCCCAACGACAATACATTTAAACGTAAAATTACCCACCTGCCCTTAAAAATGCCTGTTCCTAAGCTAGAACTGTTCAGAAAGAATTGTGCCTATATGGCACCTCTAATTTATAACTCTTTGCCCAAAGGAATGACTGACCTGCCATATAAAAGATTCTGTTGTGCCTTGCGGAAATGGTTAATCGCGGAGAGTTTTTACACCGTCAAAGACTTTTTGAATAAAAGCACATGCCGACTTGGTGTCCATTAAGATACTGGTTCGTCTTATTTCCTGTGATTTCGTATTTAATAATAATTCAATATTTTAAGTAATTGAAATCGCTATATTTGTAATAATTGTAATTTAAATGATTCTAATAATTGTAATTCACATTTTGTTATATAATGGTAATAGTTCGAATAATTGTAATTTTTTTTTAAATAATTGTTGTAAATTAACCATAATTTTGCATGCCCGTAATGAGGGTGAAATATGTCCTGTGCTATAATATAATTTAACATCTCGTGTAACCATATTTCAAGCAAATAAATGATTTATGATTTATGATTTATGATAACATACCTACTATATTAAAATGTCTCGCAAGTGTGAATCCAAAATTGGAAAGATTGATAAATGTATTAAAATTAATCTAAATTAATTCTGCAATATTCTCTGCACTTCCGAAATTTCCGGGAAAAAAAAAACAATTTTAATTTCGCTGTTACCTACATAGCGTATTCTGCAACCGTCCTTTATAGTACTACCCAAAACGACAAAAGGAACACAGCCTTTCACCTTCCGCTAAATAAAACCAGATCACAGTTTCACGCCTAAAACGACCAATAACGCTCCAATCCAATTAGTCATGCGGTTTAACACGTGCATGACGCACACTTCGGACATAAGGACTGCAGGACCACAGGCAGAGCAACCACAAGTTGATTACTGGAAGGGATCGTTCACTTGAGCTGTGGTCAGATGACCGCTTTGTCGGTGCATGTAACTGCCTTGCTATATGATGATCGTAAATGCACCTATATTTCCCGATTGGATAAACAAAGGTGTATAAATGGTACAGCGACATTTTGTCAGTTACGTTGTAAAAAGAGGGCCGAACCTATTGCCACTAACCCCACACGTGTCGCCTTGCCTATATTCTCCAGAAGGAGAAGACAGAGGTATATGCATAGTACAGCAACATTTCATCAGCTGTTATTAGCGTTTAAGTCACATTTTATTTCTTATTTTTTGTTTATTTTTAGGCTTCGTATGCTGCACTGGTTTTTGACGTCATCACGTCAACGCCGGCTATCGCTGAAAACTAGCGCTGGGGCTCTGCCTCGCATAGGGTCGTAGCATTATGCTGAGCGATTGCCGTTTTGCGTGGATGTGACGCATATTTTCCCCCAACTCGTTTTTTTTTTTTGTTGTTGTGTGTTTTTCCTGTGCTTCATGGTTACCGCAACTAAACGTATATTCTTTCTTTCTTTCTTTCTACATATAATAGAGGGCAAGTCTATTGCCACGAACCAAGCACTATGTAATCAACAAGCTTTTGCAATTTCCCAGCAAAAAATGTGTGGTGGCGAAGTTCCTTACGCTTTTCCTTCAACTCCGTATGTAATTCGATATGGAGATTTAGATTCTATGATGAAAATTTTTAACAATTCCGCAGGCACCCTCTTGAATTTTCATTTTGACCTCTTTATTGGCTTCAGCACTCTCTCGAAAACCATGAAAAAACACATGATGAAAAATTACAAAAATTTCGCAACTGCCATATTGGATTTTCATTTAGAGCTCACTATCGGCTTCAGCACCCGCGAAAACCATGAAAACTATCTCTCTTAGCGTTTGAGTGGCTAAATAATAAAAAAACGCATCATAACGCTTTTGCGTTATGTGACAATTTCTACAATTTTCTACAAGTTTACTCCTACCGCAAGCTGCGTTAAAGAACTTCGTTTCAAAAATAATTCACGTCCATATAAGTATGTCATTGTATTGTACTTGCTTTTGAAAAGTTTCATTGTATCAAAATCAGTATATAGCGACGGTGGCGAAACCAAAAAGGAGGGTAACGTTTTTATACCAATAATGCTACGATCAGTTATTACTTAACCCATGACCATTCATTATTTATCTGATCTGTAAGCTTCTCAAATTCACAAGTCATTCACCTTTATTTTAGTTCAACGTCATTTACCCAAACAAAGTTTCAGGTACTTAAATAATTCATATGAAAAGTAATTTGTGGTTCAACAACTGTAAGTTTCGTGCGCCATTTCCAATATTAACGCTGACATAAATATTTACCAGTGGTTTACAATGGGTTTAAGGGGTAGACTCACTCTGAAATTAAAATGGGATCGTCCCTTTTGTTTCGACTGTAAACCCCATACAGTTGTTTTGTTCATCGTAATGTGTGTGGCTTTATACAATTCCACAGGAAGACAATTATGAGGACTTTTAATGAGGTGGATTATGTTTCACAATAATACTATATTAAACAAAAACCAAGCTCGGGTGAACATTCTCTCATTTTTCTTTTTGATGAACAAACAGTATGATATTTATAAAAACAGACTTAGCCACTAAATGTAGCTCTCTCTAGCGTCTGGATCTCGAGTATTGTACCTAATTAGAATGAACTGCCATGTACTCTTTTGCAGACAAAAATTAATCAACCCACTTCTAAAACTTAACATCATTAAGGACATGACAAACCAAACCCACTTTCCAACAGTAATTTCCAAAAAAAAACTGGCAGAGCGCGAGTTGGACTCATACCCTTAGGGTTCCGTAATGACAAAACTTAACTAACTAATACTTAACCTTATTTTTATTATTTACCATGATAGAGGGCATAGCAATATACCTAATTATATTCTGTGAAAATTTCAGTTTCCTAGAAGGAAAAAAAATGGTTTATTTGTCACAGACACGTGCATATACAAGGTGGCAGGAACATCGACGCACTACTTGTTACCATTGATTCAGTATCTGATTCTGAATCACCGTGAGTTGGAATTTTTCGTCGGTTAATACATCATCATTTTTAGGGGTGGTGCTGCAGCAACTTACTAGCTGTCGCAAAAAAACACAGGCAAACTTTGAAAAAGACATTTATTGCGTTAGAACAAAAACCAAGATGGCCGCGTGCGCAAAAATATGAAAAATGGGCGTGCGCATTGATTCGCGTTCGTTGGCAGACTGGCGGGGGGCCTATATTGTGAGAAGCATGTCCGCGTGTCTCACCCGGTGTTTTTGTATCTATATTTTGTTTTTTGCCACCGACTTCCGAAATGAAAGATATTTTTCACTTTGTAGTGTTTTTTTTTTGAAGTCGCTTGTTTTATTTTCTGTAAAAAAGTTTTTATTTTTCACTTTTTAGTGAGTCAGTTATTAATAAATCTAAGTTGCAATAGCCTAATGTCAACTGCTCATCACCTTTTAATAAATATTCCTTTTCCCGACGCAGGGACGTTAAATGTTGAGGAGTTCTCCTGTTAAGAACCAAAACCACTGGAGCCGATGGTGAAGCCACCATCAGCTCAATTTCACCATATGCATAGTGACGAGTATAAATGGCTTAGCAATCATATTAAAATCAAATCGCAACCCGTCAAATACTTATTATTGAGAAGTTCCGGTGGCCACCTCTGGTCTTCATCATCAGTTTCACTTCACTGAATTGTGCTTTCCAAGAGCAAATGCACAAGTTACTATAAAAATTACCCAAATCGCTATACGTGTGCCTATAAAATTTGAGGTTTTCCCTCGATTTCCATGGGATCCCCTCATCAGATTCTGACTTGGTGACAATGGAACCACCTCCAGAGCATATCCTTTCAAACAAAAAAAATATTTTTAAAATCGGTTCACAATTGACGGAGAAATCGGTGATCAAACATAAAAAAAAAACATAATACAGTCGAACATAAATAACCTCCTCCTTTTTGGAAGTTGGTTAAAAAGAAAGAATAATGCGTTTATTGGCATTACAGCAACAAAAATACACCTTGAAACGAAAAAAAAAGGAAAGCAGTGGCACACATGCTCCTTTTACTTCGTTTACGTTCATAAAATTATGTGGTCATTATCTACATATAATCTTATATATATAAAAATGAATATCTATTTCCCTTGGTAACGCCATCACGCGTGAACGGCTGGACCGATTTCACATTTTTTTTTTTTTTTGTTCTATTCGTTATTGTCAGGAGAAGAATCTTATGAAATAAAAAAAATAAGGAAGTTGATCGGAACGTTACAAAATTTAAGAAAACTTAACGCCAATATTAATTTTACATAACTGTCAGTTGTTTGAAATAACTGTCAGCGATTGACAGAATGCGCGCTGCAAATATCGTTTAACACAGATGGGTCGGTTGATAAATGAGCCGATAGTTTTAGTTTTAGTCAATAGTCAAAACTAAAACTAAACGACATATGACATTCATAGTTAAGACAGGACAACGTCTGTCGGGTCAGCTTGTATAATAATAATTAAAAAAACTTTATTTCGGGTGGCCCATAGAAACCTTAACCTAGCACATATGTAATATTATTATGGTTAAAAATATACAGCCCTGTTAGAGACGCACTATTAGAATTTATTTTTTCCTATGGTCTTTAGTCCTACAGGGTCCCCAAAAAGTCTTTAGGTACGTAAAACTGTTTATTAGAACTTTCGAAAAGTTGAGAAATTTTTAATTATTCCACGTTTTTTTGGACGTGCCATACCCTTAACACATTCGCTGGGCCCAGTGAAATGATTGATGGCTGAGGCCAAATTGCTCCGGGGTCGTCTGCGCCTACAGGCCGAAATTTTGACCGTGCTCTTTACTTCAATTATGGCGTAAGTTAAAAGAGGAACGGTGGGGAAAAGTTTATTTCAATGTGTAATTTGGTTAATAAATTTTTGTCCAGAATTAATATACCTAAATATGAAATATCAGACAGGAAACGATTACTACTTTAAATGAGCATCTCTTCACCGCCAGAGTATCAACAGACAACATTGTCAAACTTTTAACGTTTTGAGTACGAGGCTTTTGGCTACTTTTAAAGTGAAACTTTTATTACATCGTCTCAAACTTTTTCGTCTGTGTCTTGCATGTCGCGTGACGGTCGGTCGCGGAGTAGGGATAAAGTGAAAGGCGTTCGTCAGAGCAGCCGAGGCCAATATGGCGGCGCTTATAGTTCGCATCAGCTGACAGTGTAGTGTATAGACTATTACTCATTTGTGCCAGTGCTCCACGCTATTATACTCGCCACAAACACCACCAAGGAAAAGGAAAAGGGGGGGAGGGGGGGAGGTTTTTAGTTATGTCTATAATGTGAAAAAAAGTTTCACTTTTACCGTGGTTTCATAAAACCACACAATCCTTTTTTTTAATAGTGTATGTATTTTGTCTATAATAGTTTTTTGTAATGTGCGTCTTCTTTGTGCAGAATAAAACGAATATTCTTTCGTATAATTTTTGCACTCGCAAAAGGTTAAGGGGTTTAATTTGGGTTTACCCACAGGGTTCCGTCGGCACCCTTTGGGTACGGAACCCTAAAAATTATACACCTTACCCATTGCACTCAAGGAGTTTTCTCGCTAATGCACACTGATTTCATACAAAAGTATGAAATCAATATGGGAAACGTTCTGGCCTGGGGGAATCTTTTGGTGTACTTGGATTTTCGGCAAGTAGGCTTGGAAGTATCCAGTACCTTGTTAATGACAACTCTAATGAGATGGGCTAAATGAGTGACAATCAACATCAGGTTGGTACCCTGACATGACGCGAAGCTGAGGCCTTTAGTGCGTGTACCGAACTGTTATCTGCCCCTCGTCATGGAAGACCACTTTTGGCCGCAGGACGTGGTGTTCCGTCGCTTCCGCGGACAAGTTCCACTGGACAGCACAAAGTCAAGCTAGTGCAAAGTGAAGCGCTACTAACATAGTCTTAAAAAACAGAAAAAAGGGTTAAGCCTTTTTTAACCGACTTCACAAAAAGGAGGAGGTTCTCAATTCGTCTGTATGTTTTTTTTTTATGTGTGTTAGCTCATAATTTTTTTCTGGGTGAACCGATTTGGATGATTCTTTTTTATTTTATAGGTGGTGCTTCACATGTAGTCCCATTTAAATTTGATCAAGGTCTGATTAGTAGTTTTTGAGTTATCCTTAATACTGCATATTTTTTCCACTTAGTTTATATGGATGATGTGTTAATAATTTCCTGTCATTGTTATTTACACACCAAGTAGTGGTATACGAATTTGTGTGGGGTAGGTACCGTAACTAAAAAGTGAAAAATAAAAACTTTTTTTTACAAAAAAGCAACCGACTTCCAAAAAAAACACTAAAAGACGTGAAAAATAACTTTAATTTCGGAAGTCGGTGGTCAAAAACGAAAATACAAAACCAAAGACACCGACTTCCGAAATTAAAGTTATTTTTCACGTCTTTTAGTGTTTTTTTTGGAAGTCGGTTGTTTTTTTGTAAAAAAGGTTTACTAACACAACTTTTGTTTATATGAAAATATGTATGTCTAGGATTAGGTATTTTTCTACAAGCCGGTGTCGCCTGAAATAAATGGTATTATTATTCTTATTTTAGGCATTTTTCTGTAGTTTTACAATGTCAAATCTTTGTTTAGGTTTTTCTTTCTAATAAACCGTTAACGGGAAAATGAAATACCACGTTTGGCGGACGCATTGGTTATCTCAGTTTGTACTGAGTTAGTACTCGTAGCCAACAGAAGGAAATGTTTACACTTAATTATAATCACGCAATATTTAGACACCATCATTTTGTGTCCGAGTATTCAACTTTAGCAAAGTTGGTATTTTTTGTCAATGAAAACGCGCTGGCTAGGTCTGAGCTGCCTTGACACAACAAGATCCACAAAAATGTAGTGAAGCAGTTTCAGTATTTATATAAATCGGCACTGAGACTCCTTTGGGAATTTTTAGCAATTTCTTATAATGTAGTTTTCGGTGTGTCGTTCCACGCACATTACGAAAATTCACTCTTTAACCCCTTCCCACCGGCCCCTCTTTTACCTTATACCACCCAGGCACTCATGTCCGACGCGCCAGCTCCAATTTGCATGCAATCAGCCAATGGTAACTGGATATTGTACACTATTAGATTATTAAACGCCTTTGAGTCCCAGTAAACGCAGGGTTGGATGATCGGGTTCAGGTAAACTTGTTAAATATTGAAGGCAATTGATGCAAGAGTCAAATTGATGCTTCGGGAATGAGTGATTGAGATGGAATGGTAGATAGGGATGGGAGATCGCTGTGTGGAAGGTAGCGGTTGATGTCCTGCATCGATGATTAGGTAAAGGCAATGATATTTTAATTGAGCCACTTAAAGGGGAACCGTCAGGGTAGCCTGCGAAATTCAAAACTTCCTACGTTTTTTGCAGATTCAACTTAAGAAAATTTGAATTTCGCGGCCTATCCTTTTTTTTTTTGGGTGGTAGATCATCAAATGACCTCTCCCGCTCTGGGCGGATGGGAAGGGCGTGTCAGACTCTTACTGACTAAAACCCACCCGTGTTCCTTCAGTTGCCTGTGCGCCAGGGCCACGGTAACTCTTTCGAACAATCCGCGACCCCGGCAGGCATCGGCCCTATCAGACCCCGTCAATTATGCTGACATCTCTTTGAAAACTACTTCGCGGACTATCCTGGTGCTTCCCTCTTAACCAACGACGCCTTTGATTCTCTATGTACTAATATCCAATCTATATAGTGTGGCAGGGACATCCATAAAGATAAAGATAAAGATCAATTTATGTGTTTAACATGAGTAGATTACAATACATGGATGCATGCAATGGTGTTAAATACAAGTACATGCTACATGCTGTACCATAGATGGCGTACAAATCTTACAGGTTCTCAAATACCTAGTCATTATAATTACAAAAATATTAAATTGTACCATGAAATTGCCACATATTTTAAATGTCAAGATTTATCGTTTAAGAAGTCAGATATACTATAGTAACATTCCATGGTCAACATCTTTTTCAACTTTGTCTTAAATAGAGGTGTATTTGATTTTTTTATGCACAATCCATCGATCCGTCGATGCACAACCTGTTATTATGGATTCAGTACATGATTCTGTAGGTTATTAAAAACAATATATCATGTTGCATACATTTTGACCGCGTAGGCATTGCAATTTTGTATAAAACAGCTGGTTTTTTTTAATAACCGACGAAATATTTCGTCGCAGAAGGGTCCAGAATCATGTACTGAGCATTGTAACAGGTTACGCGTCGATGTCCCTGCGACCCTGTATAAATAAAAATTAAATGCTGAAAGAAAAAGAAAAAAAGAAAAATATTTTATTTGGGACACGCACAGGAAATACAAAGAGTAAAAAATAAAAAGGAGTATT
Source organism: Griposia aprilina (assembly GCA_916610205.1). Lineage (NCBI taxonomy): Eukaryota > Metazoa > Arthropoda > Insecta > Lepidoptera > Noctuidae > Griposia > Griposia aprilina. The sequence goes on along the minus strand of OU744305.1, from coordinate 6,336,690 downwards.
TAAAACTAACAAAATTAACAATAAAAACAACAATAAACAATTAAAAAACCTGTGAGAGGCCAAAAAGGCTCCTATCTCAGCTTATAACTGCGATATTTAAAAAATACGCTAAGATAAGCTGTTCGTTAGTAAGCGCATCACTCGAGAACGGCTAGACGGATTTGGCTATTTTTCATTTTTAAATGTTCCTAATAGTCCGAATCAGGTTTTTGTGAAATGAAAAATTGGAAAAGTTTCCCGGATTTAATTCAAATTGGGGAGAAACTGAACGTACTTTCTCTATGGATTTTTTGTATGAATTATTCAAATTTGGACAGGACGACGGTCAGCTCGTGAATAATATAAAGTTTAACATACCGTAACATCACCCAGTATTTCCCCGAAGGGTTAGGCAGAGGTGTACCAATAGTACACCCAAATTCAGACACTTATATATAAGTTCAATGAACCTTACAGGGGGCGAGCCTATTAAACATACCAATTAACTAATGCAATTATTAAAAATGCAATCAAATTCGAAACAAAAGCACGACGATTTCAACTAAAATCCCATTTGCCACGTTTAACTGAGAAAAGTTTTTAACAAAGTTGTAATTTTCTTATTTCTATGCAAATCTTGAGTCGAAAATTACTTTTTTGTAAGCTTACAAAAGTTTAGAAGAAAGGAATTTGCCAAGGAGTTCGAGGGTACTTAGTCTGAACGGCCCAAATCGAATGGCACGCGGGCCATTCGACCGTAAACAAAAATTGTCTACGTTCGAATGGCCCGGTGGTCAAATGAATTTAAAAATAATTCAAAAGTACAGTCGCAAACATTCTATTAATCACATAGTTTATGAATTTTAACTAAATAAATATTTAATTATTTGAAATCGTCTAAATAAACGGAATACATCTTCATAACCGGTCGGCACGATTTCAGGTAGCTAGATAAACAATGACCCTTCTTGTCATCCAATCACAAGTAGGATGCTTATCTGTGACGTCAGAGGACTATGGAGAAATATGTTTAATAGTATGCAACTTAGTAACACCACTGTTAATTTTGCAATTGTCCATTAATGTTGTGCATTGAACTTTTACTTTCGAGAGTTTTGTGTTTTGTTTACTGTTGGATCCTGGTAAGTTTTTTTTTTATATATTATAAAGCCAATTGCATATACTTACTGCAATATTTTTCTCAAAATGTTTCTTCAGTTAAAGGCGTTTCATATGTATTCTATCTTTTTGGGTCCAAGAACATAATATGATCGAATTTAATATAAGTACTTACATCTCTTTCAACTCGTATGTAAACAACATCAATATTCGGGCTAAAGACTAAGCTACCATATTTTATTTAGAACATAAATAATATATGACAGGGACTAGATTTTAGACCATACACATACAAATCTGTATTATATACTTTCACACTTCTAAGGCCCATATTGTATTTTCTAGGTTTAAATAATCATAGAAATGGATGACGCACATCCCTCTACATCACAATCTGCAAGTGAGGGTAAATCAAGAAAAGGTGCTCGCCTTCTACGTAAAGGTGGTTATGAATATAATTGGAAAAGGCTGAACAAAGACGGAACAGAACTTTGGCGTTGTGCAAAAAAAACTACGTGCAGTGCTTCTATTAAAACCAAAAGTAACCCTTTAACAGTTGTACGTGAAACATCACATAATCATGGACCTAAAGACTTAGAAACGAGGGAAATTAAAGAGCAAATGGAAAAATGTATAAACGCTGTTCAACACGACGTATCTATTCCGATTCCTCAAATATTTAATGAGCACATGCAAATACTTACACAAAAAGGAGTACAAATTTTACCTAAGTTTGAAAATATAAGCAAACATCTATACCAAAAACGAAATAGCTCAATTGGAGCCAAGAGACTTTGCTTTAGAAAAGGAGCTGACGTTATTATCCCTCAAAAATATTTATTTATGTTATTTGCGGATTATCAATACAGACAAAAAAGAATATTGATATTTGGACATAAGGATTTCACTGTTTATTTGCGGCAGTCAAGAAGTTTTTTCTTTGATGGGACATTTAAGATCTGCCCGAATGGATTTTATCAAGTTTTTACAGTTCATGCAGATATAGGAAGCACTCAAGAATTTGTTAACGTGATTCCTATTTTGTATGCTTTACTACCTGATAAGAAGCTTGACACATATCAGTTACTATTCCAATTAATAAAAAGCCAAGAACCAGAATGGAAACCAACTTATGCCACTATGGATTTTGAAGCAGCTACCATAGTTGCATTACAAAATATTTTTCCAAATGTTAAAATAACAGGGTGCAATTTTCATTTTAGTCAATGCTTGTGGCGTAAAGCAAATAAATTAAATCTACACAAGACCCATTCAGGCAAGGCACATATAAAATTATGTACAGCATTATCACACATTCCTCCACACTTCGTTGACGATGGTTGGCTTTATATTATGGCAGAAAGTCCGTGCAGTGATAATTTTACAAAATTCAACGATTATTTTGTTAGCACATGGCTAGACGATAAGGTGAATTCAAGTATCTGGTGTACATATAATAAATATCATAAAACAAATAACATTGTAGAGTCATGGAACAATAGAATTAGAAAATTCATAAAAGTCAAACCAAATATTGGTCAACTTCTGCAAGGGTTGCATAACGACTTCAAATATTATTCAAATCAGATAAGGAAACCTGATGGCATCAAAATTTCAAAAAGGAAACCTGAAACTTTATCAAGAAACTGGAAAATTCAAAGTATTGTAGAAGAATTATTGACTGGACAGATAAGCGTGGGGCATTGCTTAGAAAAATTAAAGTTTTAATCAATTATATTGTTCAGTCGTATTTTCTTTTTATTTTGTTGGTTTTTTATTTTAAAATAAGCCCGATTGTTACTAAATCTTATTGATTAATATTGTATTTTTATATTTTGTTGATTTGTTTTTCTAGAATAAGACTTATTTTAGGTAAATCTTATAGTAAATTCTCATATTTTGTTGATCTGTTTCCTTACAATTGCTGGTTGGTTTTGACTAAACATTGTTGTATAATAATATTTTTATGTTTGTTCATTTGTTTCTCTAAAATAAGACTGATTTTCACTAAATCTTATTGTGTAATAGTAAATTCCCACGAATTGAGGATTTTTATTCTTTAAAATTAAGCTGCTTTTGACTAACTTTTTATTTTTATTTTTTTTACATTTTGTTGATTGGCTTGTTGTTTTATTTTATCTTATTGTATATTTTGTTGATTGTTTTAATGAAGATAATACAAATCTAAGAAAAAAACATTTTTTATTTAAACTTTTTACTTTTGCACCCGAATGTACATAATGTAGTTTATCCATTGAATTAAGATAGATTGTGTCACCATTTCACCAACGGGCCATTTGTACGTAGACGATTTTTGTTTACGTTCGAATGACCCACGTGCCATTCGATTTGGGCCGTTCAGACTAAGTACCCGAGTTCGAAAGGGTATGTATTTTTTTTGTTTTTATGTGTGTGTTTAGTTTAGTTTGAGATAAGCCTGCGCGAGTCCCAATAAATACTTTTTCTTTCTTTCTTTTAAAGAGCTGTATAATTTTGTAAATTGATTTGAAAGTTTTTCAGTAGCAGCCCGGAGTCTGGACTTGTACCCGGTTGATGGCAATGAATCGCCCCCTCTATTATATTTTTTTTTTAACATTGCCCCACACTAAAAATTTCTCCTGTATTGTGGGTGCGTTTACAAACATTCAAACTCACATACACAAACAACCAGACCCGGAAAAATTACTTGTATGTCACACAAATATTTGTTCCGTGCGGGAATCGAACCCGCGAGACGCAGGCGCAGCAGTCAATCGCGTAACCACTGCGCCAACCGTGCCGTCAAACGAGACTACTTTTACATGGGATATGGAACTATTACATGGGACTTAGACATAACTGGCGAAATGTTGGAGCACCTCTGCCTGACCTTTTGGGAAATACAAGCGTGATGTTATGTTATGTGATTAGAAAGTTTCGCCATTCCTTTTGGTGATAAAACCTGCGTTTTATAATGGGATTGGGAGTTACTTCGACAAATTCAGTAGGTTAAAATCAAGCTCCATTTACACTATACAACTTTATTTCCTGTGGTTTACAATAAAATAAAATCAACGACTGACTTGCACCGTCTAAATAATGTTTAGACGGTGCAATTTTTATTATTGAAAGAAAAGAAAGAATGGAAGAATAAATAATACATAAACTCACGCCTTATTCCCATGGGGGTAGGCAGAAACTACAGAACGCCACTTGCTACGATCCTTACATACTCCTTTTGCCTCGTTTACGTGCATACATCTGGTCACACACGCACGCCTGTTGTGAGTAAGAGAAAGGAAGAAAGAAAATAAATTTATTTGACCTAGGTTAATGCACACAACTTTTTGTCCAACTTATTAAATGCCACAGGTAATTAAATCACGCCGTGTAAATCAGTCTATATTCTGGAGGAAACAGTAAAGCCCTTTCAACCTTTTGATAAAATCTATAAAAACATAAATATAACATAACATCATGCCTGTATTCCCCGTAGGGTTAGGCAGAGGTGTACCTATAGTACACCCACATTTCGCCAGTTATGTTTAAGTCCCATGTAATAGGGGGCGAGCCTATTGCCATCAACCGGGCACAAATCCAAACTCCGGGCTGCTACTGAGAAATACCAGATGGAAAAACCCACTAACACTTTGCCCGACCCGGGAATCGAACCCAGGGCCTCATGCTCAGCAGTAGCGCATGCGACCACTAGACCAGCGAGGCAGTCAAAAATCTATAAAAAGCTTGTTTAAGTACATAAAACAGACCTAAATAAGTAAAAAGAAAACCAAGTATCTAAAAACTACGAAAAAACAAACAACTACAAAAAAAAATACTTTTATTAGACACTTAACATTATTTACAAAGAATCATAATTTCTTAAACTAATTAAAATTACGAAATTAATCGACGTAGGTCAGTAAAAAAGTAATTCATTATAAAAGTAATTACAAAGAAAATTACCATCGTTAACACGTCAAGAATTAAAATGAAGGCTCTAGTTTTCGTGCAGAATAATATTTTTTAATGTTGGTACTAATTTCACTTGAGATTTAACATATAATATTGTTTTTTTTTTCGAACACAAATTATTTGAACCCTGTTTATTACTATACGTTCGCACCAGAAAACATTTAACATGAAAACATTTAAAAACTTGTCACATGAAACAAATCTCACAACTTGTTCTGTTAAAGGAGACTGGGCGAAAGTGGTATATGGACCAATAGCGATATGGTTATGATATTTGTGTAACGATACCTCATATTTACCTCTAAGCAAAGTGGCATAAAAATCTGATCCGACAATAATGAGAAAAATATACTTTTAGAATTTACAGGCTTTCAAGGGCAGGTACCTTAGCCGCTGTAGCTACAGAAAAGCGTTCTTAGGAGACTGTTCTTAACTTTTGAGTAATTGCTAACTGTATTCACAAAGTTTGTAAAAATGGTTGTCAGCAAAAAAAAAATACAATTCTTATGTTTTATTTTAATGATGCCAATCGATGCAATTTCGTATAAGAATTAAAAGGCTCTTCTAGACTACTGAGGTTTGAGTACGAGAAAATTCATTTAAGTATAAAAACGTTCCCCATATGTACATTTCGTAAGAAATTATTGTGCATAGAATCAAAAAGTAGTTTGAATACACACTTTTAATACTCGTAGTTTAAAGTTACTGACAGCTATGACCACCTCATAGACGCAATCTAAAACACCATGATTCTCTGTTAACTCAATTTAAAGATCATTCAAAAAAATGCCTCTTTATACAAGGGTACAGATAAAGTATCCCTACACAAATATCAAAACCGTATCGCTATTGGTCCTTTACCACTTTCCATACAAATTTGTCCAGTCTCCTTTTGAGCTAGTTTTAGACAGATTTCAAGATTTGTTGAGTAAAACCATAGTAATATAAAACGTCAAAAAAGTTTCTATTCAACAAGGTGTGTGACAATGCAAACACGGGTGGATACATTGACAGATAACATAAAATTCATGTTTTGATGTGATTATTTCGCCCATAGATTTAGTATTATACTACTACACTTGTTTCGCCAGTGCCAGCGCACGTCAGTTTGACTAACAGTCAAACAGGACTGCTCATAACTTTGGCATAGCGATGCACCGGCCAAAAATTATAATGTAAAATTACTCGACGTAATTTCGTTCTGTTACGTAGAAAGTGATTTAGCGTTATAGCGTTTTAGGCACGCTGAATGTCTGTGTATTTCTCGCTACGCTTCGGAGATGTAAATAATAATAATAATAATAATAAAGGTTTTATTGATTCATAAACGTGTGTTACAATACTTAGGTAAGACACTGGATCCCGCACTAGGATACCCTGGAACCCTACCCTAAATAGGACGGTATATTATGATTAAAGGAGATATATTGCTAAATCTTTCATTAAAATACGATAGGTAATACCTTAATTTCTCACATTATTAGACATAACTGTTCCCAACTAAGCGCTTGCTGTTCACACGATTCGAGCCCCAATTCTAACCAGTCCCTCTTTACTAAAAACTTGAGACGTCTAAACAAACGAGTTCTAAAATCCTCTTAATACAAGAAAATGGTTCCATCGGAATGGTTCTCAACCTTGATCGTCGGAGGTGGCGGATCCCTTTCTAAGAGATACGCTCTCACTTGTATGAGGACCACGTTGGTTGCGGAGCATAGGCAAGCGACTATCAATAACCTGGAAATAAAAGAAGAAATATTATTAACCATGGTGGAACGTAATAAAAGGGGTATTTTACTGAATGTTCGCCATTATGACAAAAAACAGACACCTGTAGGTATTACCCAAAGTTACATCCACGTAATATTTCGATAGTTTTGTAATAAGTCCCATAATTATGACGAACGAGAATATTGCTCTTAAACCCAGTCTGGGGCTGCTAGAATTTTCTGACTGAAAACGGTAAATCGTCAAATAACTTCTCTCGCTCTGGGCGGAGTGGGACGGCGTGTCAGACTTTTACTGACTAAAACCCACCCGTGTTCCTTCATTTGCGTGTGTGCCATGGCCATGGTAACTCTTTCGGACAAACCCGTGACCTTGGCAGGCATTAGCCCTGACGGACTCCGTCAATATGTGCTAACAGCTCTTTGAGGCGCGCGTGGAATACAACGCGCTGTCGACCCTGGCCTGGCCGTTATCGGATGGCGAGCTACCCATTGCTCGCTATACGCAAGCCCACGCCTACACTGGCCGGGAATCAGCTATCGACTCCCGACGCTCAGGGCGTCTCCTCCTGCGGTGACTAGGGGTGTGAAGACGCAATGATTGCCTCTCCCTCACGCGTTCCGCCTCCTCCTTCGCGAGCATTACTGCTTCACAGAAGGAGTTGACCACTTAGCCTGACTTGCCGATCGTATCTAGAACCCCACGCTCACAACACTTTCAATGCGATCACTCAACCAATTTGCCAGTTACATTTATAAAGGATGAAAGACAATACATATAAGTCAAGTAACTTAGACTAGACATCGTGAGTCATGCTGTGTGGACGAGGTGCTCACTGAGAGTATCCAGTGACGTGAGAATATATTCTTATGCTGCACTGATTGACGTCATCATGTCAACTCTGGCTGTCGCTGAAAACCAGCGCTGGGGCTCTGTCTCGCATAGGGTCGTAGCATTATGTTGAGCGATTGCCGTTTTGCGTGGATGTGACGCATATTTTCCCCCAACTCGTTCTTTTTGTATTTGTGTTTTTCTCTGCGTCATATTTACCGCAAATAAACGTATTTTTCTTTCTTTCTTTCTATTTGTTGCTTTATTGAGCCTATGGCATTCGTGGGATACTAATCGCGGCGCATGCCTCGCGGTATCAGTAGGCGACATTAACATACATAACATCACTCCTGTAATCCCCGAAGGGTTAAGCAGAGGTGTCCTACCTGTAGTAAACCCACATTTCGCCAGTTATTTTTAAGTCCCATGTAATAGAGGACCAGTCTATTGCCATCAATCGGACACAAATCAAGACTCCGGACTGCTATTGAGAAATTCCAGAAGAAAAACCGATTATCTCTTTCTCCGACCTGGGAATCGAACTCAGAACCAACCACTAGACCAAAGAGGCACTAAATGCCAGGTCTTCCTTGACCTTTAGAAGCCTGTAGGTTAAAAAAAACGTTTAAAAAAAGGCTCTTCTTCTTACCAATAAGAGTATCCAAGTCCCGGCCCGGGAACGAATAAGCCTAACGCTATGTGTGTCAAAGCGAGGTGTTCCTTCAACCCGGATGTTAGATAGTAAATGCCGAACATAAGCATCACTGCTACTCCCACTAGCGCGGCCGCTGCGTTCGTCCATAGACATCCTGGAATACGGAATAAGATACAGGTTAATAATAAAAAAACGTATGTTCTTTTTACCTGACTGCGCGACAGCAAAGACAGGGTTATGTTTTTCACGCGTGCCTATGTATCTTTGTTTGTGGGATTCTTTATGCCTCGCCCTCGCAACATCCAACAGCGGTAAAAAAATAGTAGATTGTTATACACGGGGCTAAAATTACCCATTATGTAAGAGGTAGTTTAAGCGCTCGTTCAGACACGGCGGGAACCGCGCGATTATAGAATCGCATGGAAATCGCGCGGGTCTTATTTATATGAGTTAGTTAGTAATCGTTCAGACATAACCGCGCGGTTAATCAAGCCGCGCGGTTACCGCAACCCAACCGCCAGAAAATAGAATCGCGCTGCTCCCGCGCGTTTCTATTACTATGGAGTCTTTACTTCGCGTTCAGTTGCGTTGCGGATACCGCGCGGTGAGCACGTCACTGTTCGTGAGTTCGCCATGGATCGTTTCGACACTGAACTATTTATTGATGAGGTGGAGAAGAGACCTGCAATATGGGACATTCAGTGTGATGATTACTCAAATAAAATTATCAAGAACCGAGCTTGGCAAGAGTTGGTGGAGATATTTGGAAATTGCGAAGACACGGTGGAAAAAAAGAATATTTTAAGTAAGTAGGTTTATTCACCAAAAAATAATTGACAGAATTATGTTATAATTATTGTTATGAAGCGTATATTATACTCTCCGTATACTTTAGGTACTTAAATAAATATAAACAAACTTCGGCTGCTTTATGCAGACATTTCGAGCATTTTTCAAATGAAGGTCACAACGGTATTACCATATTTCGTTTGTTTACATTTAGTTATGTACCTAAACATTACAAGTACGGTATGTTAGTTGCAGCTATATCTTTGTGTCTTGCCATGGAACACGCCCATCATTCACAAAGTAATGAGCGAATTTATCTCTGATATTCAAAGATGACGGTGTCCCTCTTCCCGCATGCAAGGTATTGAGATTAGTCATGGGTGCATTATATAAAGTATCTTTAAATTTTAGACCATCTCTAGTCCGCACATAGTTATGTAGAACACAAGAAGCTTTTAACAAAACTTCGGCAAAATCTATGTTTACATTTATAGGCCTATGAAAGATGCGCCATTTGTTCGCCAAAATACCAAAAGTGCACTCAATATTACGTCGGGCTCTCGATAACCTATAGTTAAAAATCCTTTTTTCATATGGTAAACATTTGCCTGAATATGGGCGCATTAAATTTTCTGCTAAGCCGAAGGCTTCATCTCCAACTATAACATAAGGCATTGGTGTTAGGTCTACATTAGATATTGGTTTAGGTGTTGGTATGTTTAATGATTTTTCTGTCAGGCGTTTATAAAAAACCGAATTTTTAAATATAGCAGAATCACTGCTTTTGCCATAAGCCCCAATATCAACATAAGTAAAGCAATAGTTGGCGTCGCAAAGTGCTAAGAGCACTATGGAAAAGTAATGTTTATAGTTATGATACAAAGAACCCGAATCAACAGGCTTTATAACTCGGATATGCTTGCCGTCTATAGCACCAATGCAATTTGGAAAATTTGCATATCTCTCAAAGTCTCGTGCTATTGTCTTCCAGATATCTTCAGTCGCTTCGGGCATGACTATGTTTACCAACTTATTCCACAATGATTTACATACTTCGCGGACAATTCCAGTAATCGTCGATTTTCCTAGGCGGTAATTGTAGCTTAGTTCTCCAAATGAACAACCCGTACCAAGATATCTGAAACAAGAATATTATTAATAATGTTATTATTTTTAGGTACACAACTCCAAAAAAAATGGAAAAACATACGAGATTGCTACAATAAAGAATACAAAAAAGAAAAAACAACTCCTTCTGGTTCAGGTGCTCGTAAAGGAGCCCGATATATGTATTTTTCAAGATTATCTTTCCTGCAGAATAGTGTAAGTAATAAAGACACTACAACTAATATTGAAGAACAGAATGAAAGGCAAAGTGAGGAGACAAGTGAACTAAACGCCAATGCAACCGAAGCCACTGAAATACGTCCCCCTAAACGTAAGAAAACACAAGTGCCAGAAGAAAAAATAGCGGTTTTAATAGAAAAAAGTATCGAGTCACGAAAACATTTTCAGAATGAACTTCAAGAAAATAGTATTACCAAGCAAGATGACGACAAACTCTTTTGTTTGTCGTTATATAAAGAACTCAGAAAAGTACCAGAAAATAGGCGTTTAGCAACCAAAATTGAATTACTTCAAGTGATACAAAAAGGACAAAGCTTACCACCCCCTCTTCGCTACAATACTCAGCAGATCACACCTACGTATTGGCAAGGACAACAGTATACAAGCCCGCAAGGATATTTTACTACATCTGGATCATCTCCTCCTGTTCCGGCACCGTCACCGTCACCATCGCAATTTAGTTCTGGCTCTCAGTCCTCTACAGTTATAGAAAATATTTATGCTGATTTTGAAGAACAATAAATAAATCTTACCTTAAAGTTATTACGAGTTTCTCTTCCGGTGACACGCTTGGCCTCAAATGCGTTTCAGAGCATGAAATATCTTGCCTGATCAGTTCAATTAGTTCATCAAAAGATTTTATTGACATTCTCAAATAGTCAAAAAATTTGTTATCATACATTCTTAATTTGGGATATAATGTTACGAACTGACCATGTACTAGTCGGTCACGTAATATTGGATGCACCCAATACCGCCTTTTTCTTTTCTTTTTTTTAAGGAGCAACCACAGTAAACACACTTCTTCGTCGACCTCCATTTTGAAACTGACGCTAACCCGCACGAAATCGCATACTAACCGCGCGTGTCTGAATAGCATCACAATTTTGCGGTTTGAAACCGCGCGATTCGTAAACGCACGATTCCCGCATGTCTGAACGCACGCTTACTCCCGAGCTTTAGCGAGGTAGTAAATAGAAATCGATTTTTATTGGGTTATAGCGCCATGTGTTACATTCTACTTTTCACTACGATTGCGAGAAAATTAAATAATCCAATACAATATCCATAATATAAAAAACAATAATAATAACATAACATAAATAATAATAACGTTCTGCATCGTTCTCACATGCATAATTTCAACATGAACGATGTAATCAATATTTTGTAACCATTTTTTGATTTAAAAGAGTGTCCATGGAGTTTCTTGTCCGTTCTTCTCCATAGGTACCTACTACGCTTTGGAATGGGTAACTAGCTTCATCTTTCTGACTGACCGACCCCTTGACAATTCAAAAGTGCCTGTAATTGGTTTATTTGAAATAAATGCTTTGAGTTTGAGTTTTTTGAGTTTGAATACTTTTCTATACTCCCATACAATCTATTCGTAATAATACTTAAAAGTCAATTTGAACTTTAATACCATACCATAAAGTTTAAGTGTTATTGGAGAGGTTCCGGGAAGGCAAAACAATTGAGTGACGTTAGTATCGTATAAATATTAATGTCAATATTTGTCAATATTTATAAGATGGTAATATTACTCAAAAATAAATTTTCTATGGTAAAATGTAAATTGTCTGTGGTAAAATGTCACTTGAAGTGTAAATGTCTCTTTGCTGTGCATCGGACAATGTGTCAGGACAAGGTTTGTATATAAGAAAATTTAAAAAAAGTGAGTGAATGAGACAGAAGAGGTAGGTAGGTAAATAGGGTAGGTAGGGTAAGTAGGGTAGGTGGGTAGGGTAGGTCGGTAGGGTAGGTAGGGTAGGTAGGTAGGGTCGGAGTTAGATACTTAGTGCTCCCTGTGCGAAGTCAGGCCGGGTACAGCTAGTTAAAAATAAATTACGGTCACCAATTCCATTTGTAATTAGAGAAAAATTCTAAAGATTTCGCGCCAATGCCTTTTTTTTATTTCTTCTGTAGCCGCAACGCAATGCATGCATTCCACCGAAGAGATCGCCACGTTTAGTTCTATTCTCAAAAATAAAATGATCTTCTTTCTTTATGAAACAGTAATAAGTCGAGTCTTTATTCATGATTCATGTCTTATGAATAAAGAGATTTTCGTTTTTGCAGGCTCGTTGGTAACAAACAAAAATAAAAATACTTTTCCCCTAGAGGAAAATATGCTATTTTATCCCCGCTCTGGTACGCTACAGTGACGGACTTTTTGAGCAAGAGGAGTGAAAAACATTTTTTGTGGCTTTTCCATTGTGGGGTATCACAATAGGCTTGAGGAGAGGACTCCGTAAATGATATAACACACTAAAAGGCGAACAAAAAAAAAATTCAAACCCGACTGCACTGCTGTCCGATGTTTTTATGTATGTAAGTATATTCTCAAATTATTTGTTTTATTTTATTAAGGTGAATCCTCAGCTGTAGCCCCTTAAATTCAACTTTTCTTTGGTTTTTTGCAAATTGCAGCTCTGTTTTACGTCGTATGTTGATCAAAATGCGATTCGCGACTGTAGGAATGATATATTTACTGAATAATCATCATCAATTTCATATCAATCGTCAAACTTTGGAAATTTGTTCCACCTAAGAATATCCATACGAAATATGCTATTCTGAAAAATTCTTAGGTGGAACAAATTTCCAAAGTTTGACGATTACAGCTAAGGATTCACCAGAAGTTGTTTTTGATTTTATGTATTTTATTTTCTCTTTTACTCTTACACACGCTGTCTACATCTCTTTATTTACTTTCATATTACAGGTATGCTGGAAGAGATTTCTTTAGAAATAAGCATCCTCTTTGAACCTACTTATCTGATCTTTTCTTCTTGTCTGTTTATATGTGTGTCCATGTAGCGGTATCTACAACGCCACATGCGAGCTACGCGTCACACTGACGTCACGCAACATCCTGCATCGCGCAAGCAGAGTTTACCGCGCAACTAGCTTATATAGAACGTCCCGACATCAATCGACGGGCAGTTGCCCACCAGACACGACACCCGTCTGGTCACACCCGTGAGGATCCTCCCTTTTCTATTTCTATGGTGAATGAGTGAACTTTACACCCTGTCCCTCATACCTCTATATACATAATAGGTTAAATAAATAAATAACTTTTCAAGCAGTTGCAGTTTCATGGCGTACGATTGGAGATGCCTATGTTCAGTAATGGACTGCTGTTATGAAGGCTGTCTATGATAAACTTACCAGGCAATCCAATAGCAGGTTCTGTAGGGTTTCTAGTAGCGTTCAAGATGGCGAGCCCAGCAGACACCAATGATAACACTAGCTGAATGATGAGCAGGGCTATGAAGCACACGTAGAACGCGAATGAAATCACCGGGGGTGTACTTACTGAAAGTAAAAAAAAAAATGTTATTGATTCCTTAAGAAGAAAGCGCCAGGTTGCCCGCGAAATTGCAAAAAACATAAGAAAATTTGAATTTTCTTATGTTTTTTGCAATTTGCAGGTAAGTATCAGGTTGTATGTTGATCTAAATATGATTTAAGGCAGTAAAAAATATTTTTTTATAGAATTATAATCATAAAAATCATCAATACATCTCTCTAAGTTCATATTACCCTATTCACTGACTATTTCATGAAATATTTATTTATTTTATTATTTATGTACACACAATAGATACAGATACGGCATATTAGTATTGAGTACAAAGGTACTACTTAAAATAATGACATTTAAGGCCAATCCTAACTGAAGGAGTTGTATTCCTGTTTCTTATGATTAGTAAAACCATATTGGTTAGATACCGTCGTGAATCATATTTTAATCAACATACAACCTGACACTGACCTGCAAATTGCAAAAAGCGTAAGTAAATTTGAATTTCGCGGGCAACTTTAGCGCATCCCCTTTAAATAGTTAGCTAATAACTTGTTCGGATCCCGTTGCAAACACCTTTCTATAGAATTTGTATGTAAAATAAAAAAGGATATAAGAAAACCGATGTTGTTTTTAATTTGTCTGTCTGTGATGTATTGTTTTTACCGTTTTAGTAGGCGTTGTTGTATTTTTCTAGAAATTCTATAAAATACAAACTTATTTTTGCGATATATTAAACCAATACTGCGCTTAAGTATTCACAATTTTGGAACTGTTTACCGCATGTGGTCTGAAATGCTTTTTTTATGTTACTTAACTTAAAATTAGACTAGAATAAAACACAATCTTTAGTCCAAACTAATATATACATACATGGGTTGATCATATCGACAGTGGTGGTGCCAATGCAAGCGGGATTTGGTCGAAGGCCGTCAGCCAGCGCCCGCACCTGCAAACGTGTTATATTGTTATATCATAACCATTCAAGAGGGAAATTGTTTTCTGTAGAAGGTTTCAAGGCTATTGGCGGTAACTTTGAAGCTAGTTTTATTTAATTTTTTGTGATGAGAAGGTAGATTGAATGATGTTCGAAGCGAGAATTAATTATACAAGTGTAAAATACAACGTAGTGGTTGGTTTTCTTAATGATATGAAAGAAGACTGCTAACTGGCTAGCGTCAAACTCTTCTTTCTTCTATTTGTTATATTATATTATTTTTATCTCACGAAGTGAGGCGCGCTTTACATGTGGTAACCAAGCGTAAAAACGCGCTGTGAATGTATTCGGAAAGACGAGTAGCGTCAGGACATAAGACACACACGCACGCACACACATACACTTTCGACTCCGCAATTGTCTCGGACAGTACCGAAAGCGAAAGCCGATGCGATTGAGCTGCGCTTACACACACATTCACAACGTGTTTGTACACTTGGTAACCACAAGTAAAGCGCGCGTCGCTTCGTGAGATAAAAATACTATATCTTGGTAATACCAATTACCTACATTCGAATTTAAAGATTTTAAAGGTTAACCATTTGAAATTTACATCGCGTTATGTCCTAGCATTATGGTTTTCGTAGTTCAACATAACCACTGACGAGCTGTTGATCATGCGTCATACGTAGGTACGTATTCGGTGCTTAGTTTTTCTAATAAATGTTCAAAATAATTTAATAATTAGTTGATTACGTACCTCTATCTCCCTGGCCAACTCATTTGTTTTACAGCTTAAAGCACACGCTCCGAGATCCGGTACACATGTCACTGAAATAATACAAAATGGAATGTAGTTATTATGCAAATATATGGTAGGTACGCCACTTTTTCGGTTGCATAATATTACCACAGAATATTTTAAGTATGAATTTCGACATCAATCAAACTCAAACTCAAACTCAAAGCATTTATTTCAAATAAACCAATTACAGGCACTTTTGAATTGTCAAGGGGTCGGTCAGTCAGAAAGATGAAGCTAGTTACCCATTCCAAAGCGTAGTAGGTACCTATGGAGAAGAACGGGCAAGAAACTCCATGGACACTCTTTTAAATCAAAAAATGGTTACAAAATATTGATTACATCGTTCATGTTGAAATTATGCATGTGAGAACGATGCAGAACGTTAAAAGCGTCCGTAATAAAAAGACAAAAGCAATTCAAATATTAAATTAAATTAAAATAAGCCGTGGCAGCCAAGAAATGACCAGTCCCCACTGACGGCGCCCGTTCACGAACATGACGCATAGATCAGCACCATTCAGCTCAACCATTTTGAAGGGAACTTAATGATCCAACACACACGCCACCACCAGCGAGACATTAGAGTGAGCATGACAAACTCTCAGCCGCCAGGGCACATTCAAGTCAATGAAAGAAAAACCTATTAAATGGTAGCTTTATAGTAGGTGCATAGTACTCACACCTGTGCTATGCAATTATACAATACTAAAACATTGAATTTATACAATGCAAAGATAAGTTTTTTAAAATAAAAATACACTGGATTTTGTTGGTTGTGTAGTCGACCTCATAATTCCTTTCCCACCCTTAGGTTGAAGGTCACTTGCACGGTCTATTTATCTATGTGACAGTTGGATAGTTTCAACCACAGTGAGCGTGTCAAAAGTGGTTAAGCACTCACGAGGTTGACTATACTTAAAGGATTTTTTTCTGAAAGCCTTCCTTGCATAAGTCCTGGAAACCAAAATTGCTCTCGGCGCTTTTCAATGAAGATCCCGAAAAATAAATACAACTATCTTGGAACTTGCTAAAAAAGTGAAGTTATAAAAAAAATAGTTTCCACTTCATAACGAAAAAGCAGATAGAGTTCTTACAGGTACTATTGAGCATATTTAGAATTTAAGTACCTACCTATTTCTTTACCTAGCCGCTTTAACGTCACACCCCCCGATCGTTACCGAAAATATTTTCCGGTCTAACGTCCAACCCCTCAACTGTGACTTATTCGATTTGTTGCGTTCAAATCGATTTAAATACCACTGGCACACTGTACTGTTGCAAAAAATTACACCTATTAAACCCATAAAACATTGCCTGAAATATAAAGTTAGTTTTTAACCGACTTCAAAAAAAGGAGGAGGTTCTCAATTCGGTTGTATTCTTGATTTTATGTTTGTTACCGCAGAACTCCATCATTTATAAACCGATTTGAAGAAATCTTCTTTTGTTTGAAAGGGTATATTTATAGGTTGGTCCAATAGACCTGAATCCTAAACAAAATTAACTGGCTGCTATTTAAATTGTATAATTTATAATTTTTATGACATTGTTTTTTACATTATGTAACTACTTTAACTCACACACTTAATTATTACTTGTGAAATTTTGGTAAAAAACATTTACTTTTCAATATTTGTAAATATGTGAGCACCATGTATCTATCGCATAATTAATTTACCTGTCATGCGTTATATTTAATTATTTTTACCTATTGTGGTACAGTAATTTTATTCTAGGTGCATTGTCTTCACATATAATTAATGTATACATAATATTGTAAAACATTTTTAAAAGAGTACCGGTGGAGTTTCTTGCCCATTCTCCTTCATACGAAACTACCTTTTGGAAGAGGCAACTAGAATCAATTCAATTTTTTTAAAAGTTTTGACGTTCATAAGTGCCTTTTATGTGCCTATTTTAAATAAATGATTTGACTTTGACTTTGAATATAAGTTTGGTCAAGTTCTGATCAGTGGTTTTTGCGTAACACACACAACATAACATCACGCCTGTATTCCCCGAAGGGTTAGGCAGAGGTGTACCTATAGCACACCCACATTTCGCCAGTTATGTTTAAGTCCCATGTAATAGGGGGCGAGCCTATTGCCATCAACCGGGCACAAATCCAGACTCCGGGCTGCTGCCGAGAAATTCCAGATGGAAAAACCCGATAACACTTTGCCCGACCCGGGAATCCAACCTAGGACCTCATGCTCAGCAGTAGCGCTTAGCGACTAAATCACCAAAAAAAAAAACTCACTCAAAACTAAAAATACATAAACTCACACCAACCACCAAATCACTGTTATTTACTTTGCAAGTGAAGATAAACGAATTTGTATAAGGTAGGTACAATTAAAAAGAGCTAAAAACAAACATTTATTACAAAAAAAAAACAACTTCCAAAAAAACACTACAATGTCGACAATAACGTTAACTTCGGAAGTCGGTGGGAAAAAATGAAAATCCTAAATCAAAGATACCGACTTCCGAAATAAATGTTATTATTCACTACATTACTATAGTGTTTTTTTGAAGTCGGTTGTTTTTTTTTTATATACTCGTAATATCTAAAGGTTTCTAAAAAAGATTTTTGTTAAGATTATGACACGAAGATGAATTTATCTAATTTTGCAGACAAAAAGCCTATTGTCTTGTAGTTTAATTTGTTCCTTACTGTTGGGCTATAAAACCAACGGGAATTGTAAAATAATAGAAATAAATAAATTTTATTGGCGCCCTTTTCTTTTCAGCGCATACTAATACCATTGCTGATAAATAAAAAGAAAAGAGTAAAAATCACAGCATAAAAACCGCAAAAAAATGTATTTTCTTTCTTTTTCTTGGCATAAAATCACGTCAGTGTTTCTTGAAGGGGTAGTAATTACGTCCTAACCACGTAATAGAAGGCAACGACATTGCCACTAATCGGGGTACAAATCCATTTTTTTTTTGTTGCAGAACCTTTGTTTCGTCTCTCCACCATCACCCTAAGGTAGACTGGCTAAAAACACTTCAGGCCTTAAGTCCGCCTTTGTGCAGTGTTAAGTAATGCAAAAAGCAATAAATAAAAAAACTGCTATTCCAAATGGGAATCCCAATATTTAACGCTTTGGTTTAAGTTAGGATCCACAACAGCCGGTCTATTCTGTCAAAATCTCAAGTGAAGTGAGCTGTCGATAGTGTCAATCCGTAGCATCAAGTGGAATGACAGCTAACTTCACTCACCTCACGCTACACGATTACTGACAAATGCGTGCACTGACTGGACAGGTCCACTATATTTGTGTGGTTCTTTCTTCAAAAGACCATTTCCGACATGAATCTACATTTTTGACGTAAAGTCAAACCAGCGGGTACTTTACGGTGTCAAAGAACGCCATCATTTTCATGACAGCCGTCACTGCGGCCGTTATGTGGCGGCCACCGCTCTTCTAGGATACCGTGACTGATTGGCTAATCTTTCTATAATAGCATGAACTATACTCATAAGCAAACAAAGAAAGAAGATTCATACTATATTCCTACTTAACGTATAGAAAGATGGCCTAAAAAACAGGAATATTTTTTAGCATTCAAGTTGAATGTAGGTATTCTAAGCCGTTGTTTAAGCTACGGTTTCCTAAAGAGCAGTGGCCGCCAAAAAACGGCCACAGTGACGGCAGTCATGAAAATTATGCTAACGGAGTTTGACTTTACGATGTCAACGTTCGGTTTTGACGTTCAAAAGTGCCTTATATGTGCCTATTTGAAATAAATGATTTGACTTTTGACTTTGAATTTGACTTCAAAAAACACTCTAGGGAAACACACCAACATACTTTCATAAATAACGTTTAACAACACCACAATATCAACAACGGTTGATATCGTGGTGTTGACTTATTGAATGTTGTCTATAAGTTGAGGTTGAGTACTCCTCCCGGAATTATTCCTGTTTTATTTCTGCCATCTCCCTATACATTAACTCCGCTTATTTCCTGGCCTCAACAAAAACCCGACACTCCCTCGCACAAAAGTTATTAGTTTTGCAATTTTACTCGAAAATGTATTGTAAAGAGCAACGAGAATTTTGATCAAAATGATTTATTAATAGAACCCTTGAACTCATGAAGTTTGTAAAGGTATTATTTTGTGAACCCTTTTAGAGGTTACAGACATGACTTTATCGCCCTTAAGGCTTTTACAGACTTGATTTTGAAGTTTTGGAAACACTTAGTACAGTCAGGAAAATAAATATTTTTCACTTTTATAGCGACATGAATTCTTGTCGATGTTAACATCTTTTTGAGGCTGACTGTACATACTACTTTGGTTCAGTGATGGTCTTCCCGATATACTTTCGCGAGAGGTTGTTGGTTTGATTCTCATATTGGATAATGAGCTATTTGTAAAGACATTTAAATATGTCTTGTCGATTGAGTAGTCGTAAGTACTCGTACGAATGCTGAGGTCATGTCATCAAACCCAAGATCTACCAAAGTGTTATTGGGTTTTTCATTTGGAAATTCTCTAGTTTTTAGAAATTCTTTCATTTGGAAATTCTGTAGTTTTTGGAAATTCTTTCATTTGGAAATTCTTCAGTAGCAGTCAGGAGTCTGGATTTGTGCTCGTTTTATTACTAGCTATGAGCTAGTCCGGAGTCTGCATCTATGCCCGGTTTATTACTAGCTATGGGCTAGTCTGGAGTCTGAATTTGTTCCCGGTTTATTGCTATGGGCTAGTCGGGAGTCAGATTTGTGCCCGGTTTATGACTAGCTATGAGCTAGTCCGGAGTCTGCATCTGTGCCCGGTTTATTACTAGCTATGGGCTAGTCTGGAGTCTGACTTTGTTCCCGGTTTATTACTAGCTATGGGCTAGTCGGGAGTCAGATTTGTGCCCGGTTTATGACTAGCTATGAGCTAGTCCGGAGTCTGCATCTGTGCCCGGTTTATTACTAGCTATGGGCTAGTCTGGAGTCTGACTTTGTTCCCGGTTTATTACTAGCTATGGGCTAGTCGGGAGTCAGATTTGTGCCCGGTTTATGACTATCTATGAGCTAGTCCGGAGTCTGCATCTGTGCCCGGTTTATTACTAGCTATGGGCTAGTCTGGAGTCTGAATTTGTTCCCGGTTTATTGCTATGGGCTAGTCGGGAGTCAGATTTGTGCCCGGTTTATGACTAGCTATGAGCTAGTCCGGAGTCTGCATCTGTGCCCGGTTTATTACTAGCTATGGGCAAGTCTGGAGTCTGACTTTGTTCCCGGTTTATTACTAGCTATGGGCTAGTCGGGAGTCAGATTTGTGCCCGGTTTATGACTATCTATGAGCTAGTCCGGAGTCTGCATCTGTGCCCGGTTTATTACTAGCTATGGGCTAGTCTGGAGTCTAACTTTGTTCCCGGTTTATTACTAGCTATGGGGTAGTCGGGAGTCAGATTTGTGCCCGGTTTATGACTATCTATGAGCTAGTCCGGAGTCTGCATCTGTGCCCGGTTTATTACTAGCTATGGGCTAGTTGGAGTCTGAATTTGTTCCCGGTTTATTACTAGCTATGGGCTAGTCAGGAGTCAGATTTGTGCCCGGTTTATGACTAGCTATAGGCTAGTCCGGAGTCTAAATTTCGGCCCGATTTATGACTAGCTTTGGGCTATTCCGGAGTCAGATTTGTGCCTGGTTTATGACCAGCTATAGGCTAGTATAGAATCTGGATCTGTGCTCGGTTTATGACTAGCTATAGGCTAGTATAGAGTCTGGATCTGTGCCCGGTATATGGCTAACTAAAGGCTAGTCCGAAGTCAGATTTGTGCCCGGTTTATGACTAGCTATGGGCTAGTCCAGAGTCTGCACTTGTGTCCGGTTTATGACTAGCTAAGAGATAGTCCGGTGTATGGATTTGTGCCCGGTTTATGACTAGCTATGGGCTAGTCCGGAGTCTGCACTTGTGTCCAGTTTATGACTAGCTAAGAGATAGTCCGGTATATGGCTTTGTGCCCGGTTTATGTCTAACTATGAGCCATATAACACAGCTCGTGAAAAAATGAGATGTACCTGCAGTTTGGCCTAGCCCTATGGTGATAAACATCACGCATGTAGTCCACATGTGTGATGTTTATCCATTGCAATGCATTGTTTTTGTATTCCATTGCAGACAAAGCTGGCGCCCGATTATAATAATGTCACCGAAAGGGCAATGGCATGGCTATGCTTGGAGTTTCCCTACGTGATCCAATGAGAAATGACGAGACCCGCAGGAGAACCAAGGTAACCGACATAGCCCGAAGAATTGCTAAACAACGGGCAGTGGGGAGGGCACATTGCTCGCAGAACAGATGGCCGATGGGGCCGAAAGGTTCTGGAGTGACGACCGCGTACCGGAAGACGTAGCGTTGCCCAGCTTTTCACAAGATGGGCTGATGACCTGGTAAAAGCAGCAGGAATCCGCTGGATGCGAGAAGGACAAAACCGGTCGAAGTGGCGATGCTCGGTGGGACACACAACACACAGCTTCTATACCCCCCAGCAACTTAACGGAACGGAACGGAACTGGCTCCAGCAGTGGACGTATTTTGGCTGAAAAGATGATGATGACCATGACTTACTGTACAGCGTGTTACTACTGGGTGTGATCAATTCTCGTATAGTGAGCTCTCCTCGGAACAGGCCATATCTGATTGTGCTGTCAGCCGCTTGAATTGGCGCTGTGGCTGAAGATGTAACCTGAAACAATGCTCTTCTATATTAACGGCGTATTCCACTTAACTAAATGGTAGACAAGTGTAAACGCATTCAGCAAGTTAGCCTCCTAAAAATATCCTAATGGGGAAGGTCGGGCAAAGGTAATTGTAGATGGCGTGATCATAGCTAGGTCCCTACGGCCTACAATAAATTTGACATTTCGTTCATTCGTTCCATTTCGTGTTCATTGATGAGTTTGGGTTTAATTCAATATTTCGTTATTTTCGGTGATTTCAATATTTTAAATCAATTATTTGACATGGAAACTATCAGAATTTATAATCTTAAATATTTCCTCGTAATCACTTTCTTCAAAGTGATTCCGACAGAACCTCGAACTCCGTTTAATTTAAAAATATGTCTACATAGCTTTATGCCACAATCTTGTAATTTTAGGATCTTTAGGGAAAAGGTGGACTCCAATTTTGGAGTAGGTACTTAAGAACGCAACAATGCGTCATTTTCCCAAAAATAAAATAAAACCACCTGATGGTGTCGGGAACTAGCTACGACAGCGCCATTTTGTCAGTTGGCTTCCTCATTGGAAAGAGGAAAGGTCTCGTACCGTCTGTCTCTATCGCACGTTAATGTGCGAAAGATTCAGTAACTGATTAAGTGTAATGTGTACAGAAGTTTTCTAAATGTCTCCTCTCTTCCTACATATACGACTAATTTCGTATGATTCAATAACAACTTAGGCAAGTGGAATAGCCCCTTTAGTTTAAAATTATGTCACACTTTATCCGCGGCTGCGATTCCCTGGTCAAATGATACCTAAATGATTTTATTTCTGTAAGCAGGTTTGCACAAACACTTTTACACGTCAAAACTAGATGTGATCGGCTTTTCCTATCTGACTACTCTGAAAAGAAAGGCCGAAACAAACTCAGAGGGTCTCCTTTAAAGTCCAGACATAATCTTGGTCAGATCATGTGAAGACCATGTAGATTTGTGACTGAAATGGTCTTTTGAGGGAAAGCCACGCTGATTGATTGGACCTGTCCAGTCAGTGTACGCATTTGTTAGTCTTTTGGTCTATCCTAAAGGAAATGTGCATTTTGCGTGATAAAAAGCCTATGTCCAGAGACATAGGCTCTACTCTGCCACCCATAAACTATCCCTGTCCAAAACCTGTTCATCGAGTATTTCGGGACATCGCCAAGCGGTTGATCGACTCTTCAGTATTTCTCATCCAGCATGGCAATGCTGGCACATCAAACAATTTGTCCGCATCGCTATCCATGGTAAAAGTACCCAAAATACCTTTTGGGTACTTTTACCATGGATAGCGATGCGGACAAATTGTTTGTTTGGGTACTTTTACCATGGATAGCGATGCGGACAAATTGTTTGATGCCCAATAAGCTTTTCCCTTCTTTCTACAATATACGTACGTACTTGTTCATAATAGTCTAAACGTAATCTATACATATGATAAAATAGTAACGAAGAATTTTAATTTGTCCGCTTGTCTGTTTGTATGTTCTGGATTGGCGTAAAAACGGGTGAACGGATTTCACATAGGGTACTTTTAATCACGGTAGTACGTTCCCATGGGATATTTCCCATGTGATGTCGCAGGCAAAAGTTAGTATATTATATTATAGTGTTAGCTTGTATATTGTTTTTAAGATGTATATAAAATAAATGAAAATGAAACCGTTTCAATTAAAAACCATTAACTATTATTCAGAAAATATATCTTTTCTACAGTCGTGAATCGCATTTTGATCAACATCCGACGTAACTCAGAGCTGCAATTTGCAAAAAAACCAAAGAAATTTTTGAATTTGGCGGGCTACAGCTGCGGATTCACCTTATACATTGTTTATGTATTATTCACTTCACGTTCAGCGTTTATTTGTGTTAATAAAATTCTTAGTGCAGTTTATCAATTGATATGAGTTTTATTTAATAGACAATAAAGGCTATCAAAAAATATCGACATTCGTTGATAAATATTTATGTAAGTAAATTATTATTTTCCTCTTTTAAGATTTACAGTAGCAAGGTCAAACGTCTATCTTTTGAATCTACACTTCTAGGTCAAGGCCTCCCCATAGCCACATAAGTACACCTTTTAGTTACCTTTTAGAAACTGGGCAATTAGAAATTTTATAAAAACATCTAACATCTAGGGAACCTTTATGGGACATTAAAATAAAATAACATCACTCCTATATCCGAAGGGGTTTCGCAGAGAAGTATAATTTAACTAGTTCTGTTTCGTAACACACTATCAATCACAATTTGAATCATAAGCTCGAAAAAATTGTCTGCTTAACAACGTAAATAACGCAATGAATGTTGTTGAACTGTCAAAATGAAAGCTAGTGGTTGCGTGTTACGCAATTACCCCGTTGAAACGGGATTAGTCTATTGTCATCAACAGACACGAATCCAGACTAATTACTACTAAAATACCCTAATCTAAAACCCATTATAACACACGATAATATTAAACTTTGCAAGAAAATTCTTACTAGTTATCTTTCAGATTATTTAAATTGGCTTAAATAGTAATAGTTGTATCAACAATCATATTTAAATGATTGTTGATCTACATAAAGATATTGCTAAACAACCGGATATACCTACCTGAGTTGTTTTCCTCACCATATAGGTAACTACACAGTACTACACACTATTTTTCATACATAACATCATGCCTTCATTCCAAGGGTTTGGCAGAGGTGTACCTAAAAGTACCCCTACATTACGCCAGTTATGTTTAAGTCCCATGTAATAGGGGGCGAGCCTATTGCCGTCAATCGGGCACAAATTCAGACTCCGGGCTAATACTGAGAAATTCCTGATGGAAAAACACCATAACACTCTGCCCGACCTGGGAATTGAACCGAGGACATCATGCTCGGCAGTAGCGCTTGCGACCACTAGACCTACGAGGCAGTCAGACACTGTATTTTATGTATTTCTACCAAGTATTTATTACACTAAATTTATATATAAAACTCTAAATTAAGTATTTAATACAATAAATTTCGTCCCGTATTTTATGTATTTCTACCAAGTATGTAATATACCTTTATATTTAATACACTAAATTTCGTCCTGTATTTTTACGAGTGTAGTACCTACCTAAGCTTCGCCTGTTGTGGCTGCTTCCAGAGAAATGGACTTCCTCTCAATACGTGCCGCGTCTAGCAGTACTAATTACTGCCTCAAATCCTTACATAAACATAAATCTACATGGTCTTCACATGATCCGACCAAGATTATGTCTGGACTTTAAAAGAGTTCCTCTGAGTTTCGGCCTTTCTTCTCAGAGTAGTCAGATAGGAAACGCCGACCTCATCTAGTTTTTAAAATATGATTGACGTGTAGAAGTGTTTGTACAAACCTACTTACAGAAATAAAATCATTTATCACTTAATCAAACTACTTACCTAAAGAGAGTCTCCTCAGGTGTGATTCAGGACTGCTATTAAACGATGGGCTATAATGACTACCGTCACTATGACTAGCATATTCCTTAGGTATGTCGACCACCTCGCGAGTCAAGTCAATACACCCTTTTTTTTATTGGCTGAGAATACATCAAATGACCTCTCCCGCCGTGGGCGGAGCGGAAGGGCGTGTCAGACTCTTACTGACTAAAACCCACCCGTGTTCCTTCAGTTGGCTGTGCGCCAGGGCCCCGGTAACTCTTTCGAACAATCCGCGACCCCGGCAGGCATCGGCCCTATCGGACCCCGTCACTTATGCTGACATCTCTTTGAGGCGCGCTCGGAACACGTTGCGCCGTCGACCCGGGCCTGGTCCTTACCGGACGGCGAGCTGCCCATTGCTCGCCGTCTGCAAGCCCGCGCCTACGGTGGCCGGGAGTCGGCTATCGACAATCATCAATACACCTGCCCACTAGATTTTTGTAGGTATGTTTTTATTATTAAACCTGTTTATTAAAACAGCCTAAACTAAGGATATTTTAAAGAAAACTCAACAACTTACCCAACTATCACTTGCAAGAGCAACTACAACCAGTAAAACACAAAGCACGCTCGATATAAATGCACCAAAAATATAAGCACGGCGCGTGACCGCCATTTTAACCGAAATACACAATACTAAAAGATATATTTCTATCAACAATTATCACTGATAGTGAATAATCTTCTGATACTGAATATTTTCGTTGTGACTCAGTGTATTTGTCGCGTTTTGATAATGCATTGCCCGATTACCTGGACTTCCATCTACTCAGCTTATCGCAGACCCTCGCTGGATAATGACATAGGCCTCTGTTCTCCTCCTTCCGCGTAAATTATTGTTGCCGTCTTCTTCAGGTCATCGTTTCCTCACCGTGGTTCATTTATCTTACGCTTCGTTTGTTGATTCGTGATTGGCACCTACCATCGGCGAAACTTCGAAGGTTTTGATTAAGCAGATACAGTTTAATTGAGATGGGCAGGCCACATTATATATATACAATACACCACATTATATATATATATATACAATGACATGAGTATTTACTTGTAAAGTATTGTTATTTTAACAATTATTGTGAATTTTAATAATGATCTGGCAGTTTGAGTAATTTAAACGGCATACCCAAATGTCTTTTCTGTGGTATTGTTCGTCGAATCGTTGAGCTCCTTAAGTCCTGACTTCCCGAGTTGAGCTGCACGATTACTGACAAATGACTGCACTGACTGGACAGGTCCACTCAATCTGTGTAGTTCTTTCCTCAAAAGACCATTTCAGATACAAATCTACATGGTCTTCACATGATCTGACCAAGATTATGTCTGGACTTTATAAGAGACTGTGACTGTGTGTGAAATTGTTCGGCCTTCCTTCTCAGAGTAGTCAGATAGGAAACGCCGACCTCATCTAGTTTAAAAAATATGATTGACTTGTAAAAGTTTTTGTACAAACCTACTTACAGAAATAAAATCATTTATCATTTACATTCAGAACCTAGAACCATAAAGATGGTCCCAGGTCGTGACAAACTGGACCCCCAGAAATAAGAAAAGAAAGACAGGCAGACCTTACAAAAGTTGGGAGGAAGAAATTCTGAAAACATCTGGTAAATTTTGGGCAAAAAAACAGCCAGACTACGGGACGAATGGAAATATGTATTTCGAGGCGGCTCTTACTTCCGGAAGCAGTCCTTACATAGAGGAAACAAGCAATGAAGATACTCACACACAATACTAACAAAATATAAAGTTAAGAATTTTATTTCATTACTAACACATTAACATACTTTTAACTAGATACTTTAAAAAATATATTTTTATACTCTAAGCGTAAAAACCTTTCAGTTGTAACTGTAAGGAATTAATAAAAGCTTTTCATTTTATTTGTCAGTGAAACTGTTTAGATTTATCCAGCGATTTGCTTAAAGTAAACCATTGTATCTGTCCCAATTTGATGAAAAAAATTGAGTATATGGGAGTAAGAAGTCGACCACTTCAACTATTCATAGACTATTTATCTGACAGAAATACAAACTACTAAAGAAGATAGTTGGATTAGCGACGAAGTTCCTAATCAGTATGGCGTTCCACAAGGCAGCATCCTCAACCCAACATAATTCTTAGTTTATATAAGCAATTTATGTGATACCAAGCTGCAAAACAGTAAAATCATCACTTTCGACGATGATACTGTCTTGATATTTGATGCTAACACGTAGGATGAGGTTAAAAGTTATGCTCAACAAGGTTTTAATACGGTGTATAAATGGTTATATTCCAAATTGCTTACCCTCAATGTCAATAAGACAAAATACATGAGATATTCCCTTAGACCCCAGCGGGGTAATTACGTAACACACTAACAGTAGGAATGGGTTTCATTTTGACAGTTCAACAACATTCATAGCGTTATTTACGTTGTTGAGCAAACAAATTTTTCGAACATACGAAGCAATGGATTAGCAATAGGCTTCAAAATGATTCAGATTGTGATAGACAGTGTGTTACGTAATTAGGGTGTAGGATCAACCAAACTTTAACTTAATAACAAAATATACGCAAACAAAGGCCATTTGTAAAAGAAAACTACGCATTTGTAAGCTAACCATAATTAATTCAATAGTTTCACTTAAAACATAAAAATCTTATCGAAATCAGTAGATACGTAATTACTATAAAAATCAAGTTTTACCAGGCAAGATAAGTCGCGATAACTCACAGTTAATTTGTATTTATAAAAACTTTGCCACCACAACATAGTGTTTGTTAAAGATCAAATTGACTTGACTGACGATGTAAACAAATAGGTCTGCGTTTTAGAAAAATAGCCCATACATAAAGTTAAGTTTGCGCTATCACTTCAATGATAATTATGATACTTAAATGAATTTATTTCTGTAAGTACCTACGTTTGTACAAACACTCTTGCACGTCACTCATATTTTAAACATAGCTGCTTAGAGTACCTACTTTACGAACTAGCTATGCTAAGGTTATGTTAAATAGAAATTAGTATGATTTTGTTAAGCTAACCAGGGCGGCATAATCGCATGTGCGACAAGCCCTTTACTTCCGAATTGAAATAAAAAAAACTTTGAAGTCGGCCTTTCTTATCCGACTACTCTGAGAAGAAAGGCCGAAACAAACTCAATCCACTTAATTCTCAACTCACTTGACTTATCATTAGTACTCGTCATTCTGAAATCAACTTAATTTACACACTCATAAAGTTGATATTTGTTAAAGAGGAAATAACATTAATTGGAAACAAGGATTTGAATAGACGTTTTAGAGATTTCTGCCCAGTCGTCGTAATGTAGGTATTGTATATTCAAGTATTAAAAATGAAACAGAAAAACGTTACACTATTTATTTATTTAACTTGCTGAAGCTTCGAGTTAAAAATATAATTATAAATATTTCAATTACATAATTTCATAAAATATACATATTATACAACATTATCATACAGTTTTACAGTGAAATAATTTATAAGACACTAGAGAACAATGACGTCACACCGACGTCTCTCGCGATTGCCATCCAAAAGAAATATAACTTTGACATTCAATTAATAAGGATTATAATTATTTTGTAGTGAAAAATACACAAACGCATTATTTTTGTTAAAAATCCAAAAATAACTCCTTTGTATAATTTAATTACCACTGCAACGATTTTTAACACTTTATCAATAGTACTAGTCACTCTAAAATCATCTTTATTCATATGAAGGTAAAGTTTATATTTGTTTTAATGAAAATAATATTTTTTCAGCTAGTCTTTGTATTACAGAACCTATGAGTACTATTATTATTGTAGTAAATAGTCATTCTTAATACATTATTATTGCAATATATACCTCTACCGATTTATAAAATATCTTCGCTTAGTATTGAAATATTATTATATTAGTTTAGAAATTAATAAATTAATCTACATCGAAAAATATAAGCGCGAATATTTTAATATATTGTTATTATATTAATAAACTATTAGTAGTTGAATAATGAAAGAACATTTAATTCATTTAATTTGTACTATGTACTAATAAAATATTGTTGCTATATAAAAATAACTTTTGAAAGCGCCTCGTCTGCTTGTCAAAAGTATCGATACCTAACTAGCGAGAATTCGAGTAATTTCTATAAACATTATTATCCGTTTATATTAAATCTATTGCACCTACAATCATTAATTAGCTTAACCACTATATATGAATAATTACATGTTTTTCACAAGCAAAAACACTATGTACTGTAACATCGATGGTACTCAGGTATCGATACTTTTTCTAATCCCTACTCGCCTACTATAGACCATAGAGCTACATATCTCGGAAATTTATATAGCATGGTCAATAGTGATATCATAGCATTGCACGTAGTCAACCGCACATCTGTGGTAACAATTTAACATTGACAGCGCCTTTATGTCGTAGCAGTAAGGGCGATTTTCCTAAAGATTGACAGCACCTTATGTCGTTGCAGTAAGGGCGATTTTCCTAAAGATTAACAGCACCTTATGTTGTAGGAGTAAGGGCGATTTTCCTAGAGATTGACAGCGCCTTATGTCGTAGCAGTAAGGGAGATTTTCCTAGAGATTGACAGCACCTTATGTCGTAGCAGTTAGGGCGATTTTCCTACTGCAAATGTTACCACTGCGTGTTGTGGCTATATAGTACCCGAGCGTTAAGGGGGAAGCAACAGAGTACCCCGCGAAACTCAAATTTCCTTACGTTTTTTGCATTTGCAGATTCACCACTAGTGTCTGTATCCTGTTTTATTTAGCTTGTTGTCAAATTAATCTAATTTAAACTTCTGTATCTGGCTATCTAGCTTTATGTTTGACAGTATAATTACTGAATAGGGATTTGATACGGCTGTCAAAAACCGGGTAATAATGTACAAACGCATGCTTCAAATATTTCAGCTACACTTTTCTGAAAGAAAATATATGGAATCTTCCAGACAAAAATATTATATTCAAGGCATTAACTATTTCATGAAAGTTATGAACTTAGAGAGTTGTATTGATGATTTTAATGATTATAATTCTGTATACACAGGTACGTCTTACGGTCGTGAATCATATTTTGTTCAACTTATAACCTGACACTGACCTGCAAATACTAAAAAACGTAAGAAAACTTGAATTTCGCGGGCTACCTAGCGCTTCCCCCTTAATATGGCCAAATCGAGTTTTAGAAAGAGACTGACGGCATGTGTGACGGAGACAACGCTCTACAAAGCCGAACTTTGCCTAGAACTCGAAGTGTTCAATTCAGTTTTGGTTACCTAAGAAAGCGGTGAACAGTCACACAATAAGGGCTGTCCAAATACACAGCCTTTTTAACCAACTTCAAAAAGGAGGAGGTTATCATTTCGGATGTTTTTTTTTTTGATTCCTTAATGTCAAATACTGGTGAAAATGATGACGGCCACAGCTCTTTCAGGAAACTCTAGCTTTAGTCTGTATGAACGAGGCGCTATACATTCAAACTAGACAATTATTGTTCTTCAAAACTTTCTACTGAGTCGACGAAGACATTTCAAACTTAACTAAACTCTCAATACTTCTTTAACTCACAACATTGTCCTTACAGGATGAGAAGAGAAACAAGCAATATACTTTCTCAAATATTCTTCTATCAACTTTCTGTAACGCACTAAGCAGGCAGACATTGTGCTGTAATAATTCCAATATTATCGAAAGAAAATACGGTCTAATTTTTGTGTTCATATTTCGAACTTTATTAATACAACACTACAAGGTTCTTTTTGGCACGTGGCCAAAATCGTAACTAACTCCGCCATCTTGTTTTGTCAATACAATGTCTGGAACAATTATATCAATGTCATTCAAGCTCCAAAAGATCTTTATAGAACTCTAACTGGTGGTGGGTTTGGTGGATGTGATGCATATTTTCCCCTAACTAGTTCTTTTTTGTGTTTGTGTTTTTCTCTGCGTCATGTTTACCACAAATAAACGTATTTTCTTTCTTTACGACTATGTGCATTTTTTTTTCTGAATAAATTTGCCTTGACATTAAGGGCCCGTTGTTTAATCAGTAGTCAAAAATATTAATAGTTAAAATGCGTTAGGTAAACTAACAATTTGTTAAAAGTAACATAAGTATGTTGTTTGGTTGGTTAAACTAACTAAAGTTAAAAAAAAATACAATTTCTTATAAAAGTTAACCATGCGCAGACAGAGTAGTTAAACTTTGACAGCTATTGACTATTGTCAAGTGACTAATTGTTAAATTGACTAATAGTAAAGTTTAACTATGTGTGTATGTTTTACTGTGTGTGTGTACTATGTGTGTTGTGTATGTATGTTGTGTATGTATGTGTGTGTGTGTGTTGTGTATGTATTTTGTGTATGTATGTTGTGTATGTATGTGTGTGTGTGTGTACGTGATCAGTAGTCAAACTAACTAACAGTTAAAATGCGTATCAATTTGTTAAAAATGACATAAGTGTGTTGTCTGACAAATGATTAAACTAACTATAGTAAAAAAATTGACAATTTGCTATGAAATTTAACCATGCGCAGACAGAGTAGTTAAATTTTAACTATTGTCAAGTGACTACTTGTTAAATTGATTAATTGGTCATGTTTAACTATGTATCAAACAACGGGCCTTAAGTGAGAAAATACAAATCACCGACGTCACCCAAACAGCAGTCAAGCTTAATAAGGACGGGGCCGGGCACGTTTGCCGAATGTCGAATGAGTCATGGACAAAATCTACCACCATGTGGGCCCCAGAAAACGTCCGGCGACATAGAAACAGACCCAGGAGAAGATTGTGGGACTAGCTTGACGCCTACAGACAGGATTAGTCCACAATATATAAGTACATACATACATACATAAACTCACGCCTTCTTCCCATGGGGGTAGGCAGAAACTACAGAACGCCACCTGCTACGATCCTTACATACTCCTTTTGCCTCGTTTACGTTCATACATCTGGTCATACACGCACGCCGGTTGTGAGTACTACGCACCTGACCTTTCTGAAGAATATCACCAATACGGTCACTATATGTCTTCCTAGGGCGTCCCCTCTCGGCGTTTCCACTCACATCTGCCTTGTAAATACCTTTTGTTAATCGCCCTTCATTCATCAATATATAAGTATAAGTACCAATATTTGCATGTCATTATGTTATGATTAAATATGTTAAGCTACTATTATACTACCACTGTAAGAACTTTTGTAACCGTATTTATCTGCAAATAAATCTTTGACTTTGAATAGCTCAAGACAGAGAGGAGTGGAAAGAAGAAAGGGATGCCTTTGTCCTGCTTTGGGACAACGCAGGCTAAAAATAAATAAA
This sequence comes from Griposia aprilina, assembly GCA_916610205.1. NCBI lineage: Eukaryota > Metazoa > Arthropoda > Insecta > Lepidoptera > Noctuidae > Griposia > Griposia aprilina. The sequence goes on along the minus strand of OU744305.1, from coordinate 6,303,725 downwards.
TATTAAAAGAGAAGACTTACATGCATGTAAACATCTTAGCCAGTGGCAATAGTTATTAATATTAGAAATTTGGAAAATCCAAAAGTGCACGACTCATAATGCTCATTTAATTATGAAATATAAAAAATAAAAATAAAACTTAAGTCGTTCAAAATTAATTGCCGAAAAAACAGCTATAGTAGGAAGAAGGTACTGCACAAGCGCCCCTGGTGGAATAAATGTACATAATATCTATAGATATATCACCATCCATATGTTAATTTTCTATGGATATATATAGATATACAGTCTTGTAGTTTTCGTTTTTTATTAATTGCAATTAAACGACACTGAATTAATTAATCATTCGCATTCAGTGACCTACAATCGTCGATTAGAATTTAAAAAAAAAAAAAATAACTCAAATAATGGATTTTTTCACAAGTTACAGTGTTTCCGGGTTTCACACATGACGGACAGGATTTTTTTTTGACCTATTTTGGTGTTTTTTCCAATTCTATTGCAGTAAATCAATTTTGAAAAAGTATGAAATTAATCTCCATTAAATTATCTCGACAATAGTATGCAAAATATCTTGATTCCGTGAACTAACAAGGCTATAATAATAAAAATAGCCGCCAAAATGAGGCGAAAAAAAATTTTCGAACGTAAAGCACTCTCTGATGCTTCGCATCATGAGTCGTGCAATTAGAGGCGTAGCACCGATAAAACAGCATTCACATCCATATATTGTTGGCAAGTTTTAAATACTACCATTTTTAGCCTGCCTGCTTAGTAAGTTCCTACACTTATTCTATGACGACCAATCTCAAACTCTCGATCGAAATACCTACTACTTTGGAATGAAAATTTAGCTCTGAAGGAATTTAGAGAATTAAGTAAACAGAATAAAATTGCCTACAAGTACTAACACGCTTGACCTTTTCGAAGGTTTAGTGGTACCGCAAATTCCAATTTATTTTAATAACCACCTTTTAATTGTATTATATTTATTGACAGTATGGTAGCAAGAGACCCAAAAAAAAAACAATGATGGTCACGGAATAAATTTAAGATAGCGAAGGTTCGATCTCTTCAGTCAAGGAAATTTCTTACTTTTCTGTCATAAAATAATCGAATCTCATTAATGCCTTTCAAGCACAGAAGAACACTTTTTAAAGCAAAAACGGACTCCGGGAAAACGCATAACAAAGCAATCAGAATCCAAGGTACCAATAAACACATTCAATCATTCACCTTAAAACTACAAATTCAAGCACGAAGCCAAATCGGCCAAGCACTCGTTACTATTACACAGTTCTTTCAACCTTTCAATTTGAGATCCCGTAAAATTAGACTTTATTGAGACAACGCACAACAATCTTCTATCACTAAAAGACATTCCTACTTTACTTGTAAAAAACTCTTTAAAAATTCCCCAATTTTCTGACATCTCCCCACTTTTGAGGAAACCTATCCTTAGTATGTGGTAGCACAGTGGAGAAACGTGACGTATGAACTGGTTTGAACTGGCTGAAACCAGTAGTGTTTGTAAACAGTATGGTAGGAGGTCTGATGTTACTTTGCCGCTCAGTAAATGGCATAAGGCTTCGAATATCCAGCCGGATAGGACTGGGAGCTGGTCTTGAGTTATCGATGTTTGGAATACCTGTGGAAGAATAAAGATATTTTTATTTGTCAGATCATTATAGTGCATTGAGTAAAGGGTCTTGATGAGAGCATACTTCGACTGTCAGCCCTGCTACTGACCTTGCTAACTGAATATTTTTTTCATAACGGCGCTATTTTTGTTATAGGTGTTAGGCTGGTTTTGTGTAGCCAACTCCAATAAAGCTCATGTTTATGAGTTGCCCCGGGTGAAAATGGGATTTTAATGAACTGTAGCGGCATCTACAAACGCCACATGCGAGCTACGCGTCACACTGACGTCACGCAAAATCCTGCATCTCGCAAGCAGAGTTTACCGCGCGACTAGCATATATACAACGGCAACGTACTGACATCAATCGTCGGCCAGTTGCCCACCAGACACGACACCCGTCTGGTCGGAGGATCGTCCCTTTTCTAAGGAGGTGTGAGTGATCTTTACACCCTATTCCTCATACCTCTATAGAACAAGGATGAGAATCACCTCATCAAATAGTTCTTTACCCTACAAAATTGTACATCCCAGCTAAGACTATAAATAAGAATGTGAGTTTATATTTATTATTAATAATCACATACATTAGAAATCCAGCTTAGCATGCCCCCAATACCCGTAAGTAAGGCTTAGCACGCACTGCGATTAAACGCAAGCGGTTTTGAAATAGCTGAAAACGCTAAACCGCGTACAAACACGCACTATGGCTGGCGTATACTCGATTTTATTTCAGTACCAACATGGATTTCTGGCGAGCAGCGTTGTGGCTTTGGTTAAAAAAATATGAAAACGTAAACAACGCCGCCACCATACTTACGGCGGCGGCGGCTTATTTTTATGGTGTAAATAATAAAGAGCATTATATTCTATTCTTACTGGGTACATCCACTAACTGATCAAAGACATGGCGTGAGCATACCGTTATGTTTTTTTTTTTGGTAGAGAATGTCGATAGGTACTTTTAATAATCTATTACAAGCTGTGGGCCAGTACCTACAATACGAAGACACTACATTTCGTCAAGAATAGAATAGAATACTCTTTATTATGTACACCATAAAACTTACAGATATAAAAGTAGAAATTTTACATAGGGTGACACAATGGGCGGTCTTATCGCTAAAAGCGATCTTTTACAGACAACCTTTGGATGGATTCAAGGTAGAAGGAGAGACAATAATGCAGGTAGTCAGTGGTGTACCATTTACATATACAACAAATACATACATACATAAAACATATACCTATCTACATAATATAATATATACAATAATAAACATGAAACAAGAGTAAGGAAACTAAATGTAATGACAATGTTTAAGGAGAGAGGAAGTGTTTATTAACCAGAATTTTAAAAGTGGACAAAGATTGAGCACGCCTTATCGACATGGGCAAGGCATTCCATAACCGTACTGCAAGCAATATCACCAGAAACCGAGTGCGGTTAACCACCGTGCGTGCATCACTATACTATTACTATGGGATACAAAAAGATCGTGCGTTTTCGAACCGCTAGCCAAATGTAGCAAATTTCGTTTTTAAATTCAGTCACTGAAAAAAACCGCTAGTGCGTGCACTTCTCTAAAAAGCTATACGTTACATTTTTCAGCGATACCAAACAGCTTGCGTTTAATTGAAGTGCATGTTAAGCCTTAATTTTCCTCCATTCAAATGTTCGTTTAAGGATTTTCAAAGCAGTCGTCGGGAAACTCGCCTTTCAAAAATTTAACAGGAGAGTGATTTAAAGTGAATTATTTTTTTGTAATGGTGTTCAACATTTCAGAACGAGACGATAACGTCTCGTTCTGAAATGTCGATGTTTCTCCACATGAGCGAACTCGTGCAGGCTATAACAAAAAAAAAACTTACCTCAAAAACAATCTCAGCATTCATGACCGCACAATCAACCCAGCGATCTCTATTCGACACAATCTCCATTCTAATTTTCTCACTCTCTTTGCAACACTCTAGAAACTCTATGACAACTCTGCTCAAAGTCGCCGCCGGTGGTAAAGTCTCCCTTAAAAAGTATTTAAGAGAAGTTGTTATTATTTTCTTGCTTTCTCTCTCTTTTGATTGACGGAGGACTTTGTAGAGTAGAGTTATGCGTTCCATTGAGTTCATTAGAATGTCTGGGTCCATGTTTGATACGTCTGAGGTTAGTTTTGGACTTAGAAGCTTGTTGTCGGCTGTTGAGTAGAAAAAAAAAGAAGATTATTTACTTGAAGGTGTATTTGATTCAAGGATTTACGTATTTGTAACTACCTGGTAAATCGTCTTTTGAAAGATAACAAACAAATTATTAACGAGGAGACGCAAACGTTTCATTGTGAACAATGACATATAACATTTTTTTATGTAACAGTATTGTATGCTAGTCTCCGCATAACCCGAAGGCTGAGTAGAGAAAATGATGGACACATTTAGGCCACCTATTCACATTTCTTTTTTCAAATTCCAAATTCAAATATTTTATTTGTAGAACATTATAGTAGGGGCAGTAGGGAGCAGAAAATGCAGCTTTATTTTCCTTCAAAATTGATATCATGGTTCCTTTGACCACTTTGCCATATTATCCATAGTTCCGAATTTAGCCCTGATGTGCCACTAAAACAGTAATGTTCATTTACGCGACTGACATACATTCCCCCCATTTCCATCCAGCTAACCATTTTTTTTTTAGGTTGAACATGTTGATGTCGGGACGTTGTATATATGCTAGTCGCGCGGTAAACTCTGCTTGCGCGATGCAGGATTTGCGTGACGTCAGTATGACGTGTAGCTCGCATGTGGCGATGTTGATACCGCTACAAACATAATCCCAAACACCTTCCCATAAGGTTTTGGCCCAATATGAAATGACTTTTTTTATACGTTTTTTTCACAATTTTGACATGCTCTAACTTTGTACTCCCTCACTACTGTAACAGCTGACTCACAGATATCTTATGCACTAAGGAAAAACTATTTTTCGTTTGATTTTCTGATAATTACTTTTTCAAACTAACGCCACCGCCCGTACTTGTAGCGGCATCTACATCGCCAAATGCGAGCTACGCGTCACACTAACGACACGCAAATTCCTGCATCGCGCAAGCAGAGTTTACCGCGCAACTAGCACATATACAACGTCCCGACATCAATCGTCGGGCAGTTGCCCACCAGACACGACACTCGTCTGGTCGGAGGATCCTCCCTTTTCTATGGAGGATGAGTGAATTTTACACCCTGTTCCTCATACCTCTATAGTACAGATGTTAATATTAATAAAATGAACGAAAAAGGTTATGAATGTGTTTTTTTTTCGCCGAAAATGAATAAATAACAACTTAAAACATCACATCATAAGAAACTGCAGTCTTTCAAAATATTTCTTTGAAAGTGGGTCAAATTGTGAACATAATAGATAAACTTACCTGAAAATAAATGCACCATTAATATTTGTACCGCGTGATGTTCCGAATATTTCTTCATGTTATCCAATAGCTTCTCAATTATTATGTTCTTCAAATCTTTTGGAAGAACTTGCTGTCTTATCGTTGTTGTAATTCCCTGAAATCACCATAATCAGTGTCATGAAATATGATTTATATTTTCAAAAAGAAGTTTTTGTTCTACATAAATATAATCTTTGGGTTGTCTCACGCGGAAAGATTATTTTTGTCGGAAATGTAGAAAACCGGTAAAGTGATAGTGATAGATTGGGCAAGACAATAATTATACAGACAATAATACCACCAATCCATCCAGCAAGGGCGATGGTTTTGGCATTTATGTAGCATTAATTGATGAGCCCTTATAGAGCAGTTGACGTTCCTCGGCAATTTTCGGATTTTATTGGTCGAAATCCAAAGAGATATCGAATTTAAATTCAAACTGGTAAAACTATATCTATTATAGACTCTAAACCGACAAACATAACTTTTAAATTACCTTAACAACTAGATCGATACAGTAATGCCTCGGGTTAGTCAGTACGAAATCCACAGCAATGTTGATAAGCTCAGGATGTCCGAGTTCTATGAGTGTGAATAGCACCGTCCAGTATAGACTTTGTTCGTAGAGAGATATTCTGAAAATAGGAGAACATAATTATTTTATATTTTCTTTTAAAACTAAGCAACAATGGCGATTTATTTGTATTGCAAATAATATAGGGATAGTCGACCACGTAATTAGTTTAAAACCCTAATGTTGAATGTCGCTTGCACGTCATGGAACTAGGTGAAACGATTAGGAATATTTGTCTATTTATTTATTTAACCATTTATGTACACACATATATAAACAGACAAGAAGAAAGGAACAGAAAAATAGGTACAAAGGTGATGCTTATTTCTAGAGAAATCTCAAAAAAAAAAAAAAAAACTTCGTCTGTGTGACAGTCAGATATTTTCAACCTTAGTGAAATTCCAATTCTCTTAAAATTGTTGTCAAAATTGGTAAAGCCATTACTAGGTAGACTATACAAGGTGTAACTTAAAGACGATGTAATATTATAAGCAACCGTACGTATAATACTTTTATTTATCGATCAAAAAAGTGCTAACGCGGTTATTTAGTCAAGGTGCAGCACTAAAGAAAAGCCGTAAATGTTTCATACTCATAGTTACTCACTTGGACTTGTGGCCAAGTAATAACAACCGCACGGGTCCATCGATCAGGTTAAGCTACGCTTGCCGCTGTTGATCCGTGGATGGGTGACCATCTTTACATACCAAGACCCCTCCATGCCTTGGAAAGCACGTTAAGCCCCGTTAAGGTCCCGGCTGTCATTCGTGGATCTTTGAGCCGTTACGGCTCGTCAGAAGCCCGAAAGTCCGACAACCAGTCTTACCAAGAGGTATCGTATTACTCAGTAACTGGATTGTGGAGGTCAGATATGCAGTCGCTCCATGTAAAATACTGGTATTCAGCTGCATCCGGTTAGACGGGAAGCTGACCCCAAAATTGTTCGGAAAAAGCTTAAGCAGTTGATTAGTTACTTACTTGGTATTGGGAGCAAGATACTGCTTCACAGCGACATTCAACTGCGACACCAGCTCATGATAAGGGTTGGGCTGTCCGTGCACATTGGCCAACTGATATGCCTTCCCCGTCAACTGTAGGAGACATCCCTGCAGTGCCGCTTGACGTAATGGTGCGTAGCTTGAGGATAGTGACTTTAGGAGTTTCTGATGGACTGTTGATAGCTCCTGGTAAGAGAAGAGGTTCATTAAAAAATATAGAGAAATTGAGTCCTTTCAATGAAATCGTAATTTCATCTTGAGTGGTTTTATTAAGCTATTTAATGTAAGTTTTGACAACAGATTTGCTGTATGAAAACTTGAACAGGTTTCCAAAACTGACGGTCTCAAGATTGATACGTAAGCTGATCATGATAAATACATCGGTTCAAGCGTAAGTTAAGGTAGTTATCGGCGTCGCCAGAGGGCAGATAATGCCCTCTTCCGGCCCCCCTAAATGGGTCCAGGGACGGCGGACTCGGGGACGTCCGCTACCCCCTATCATATAAGACCCGAGTTGGCTGCGCGTAATGTTCCACGCGCGCCTCTCTTAGACGTCGCGGAGGGAGACATACACCCCACTCCCCCCGCTCGACCAGACGGGGCCCGCAAAGCACCAGGCAACGTTCGGGGCTGTGTTGACGAGTGCTTAAGTGCAAGTGTGCGAGGGAACACTGGATAGTTTTAGTCACTAGAAGTCTGACAGACCCCTCCGTCCGCCCCAGGGCTGAGGACAGCCAAGAGGATTTCCCCACATTAACCAAAAAAGTATAGAGGTATGAGGAACAGGGTGTAAAGTTCACTCATACTCTATAGAAAAGGGAGGATCCTCCGACCAGACGGGTGTTGTGTCTGGTGGGCAACTGCCCGACGGTTGATGTCGGGACGTTGTATATATGCTAATCGCGCGGTAAACTCTGCTTGCGCGATGCAGGATTTGCGTGACGTCAGTATGACGTGTAGCTCGCATGTGGCGATGTTGATACCGCTACAAAAATATTGGCGTGTTGAGCGCCATAAGGCAGTCGCAGTTGAAACCGTCAGGTCCAGAGCAAAAAGCTGGCAGAATTGATCTGAAACAAAATTGATTAGCCATTAAAACTAACCTGTAGTCCTTCAAACCCGTCCAACACACACATACAATGGGACAAGGCGAGTAGAAGCGCTCGGCCGGCCGCGCTGTACTGTGTCAGCGTGGCGTGCGCGGCTCCGCTCAGAGAGATGAGCTGTCCGGCTGCCCAGCACCAGTGCGCTGGTTGAGTGAATACTGCGCTGGTCTGAGACATGCAGGAGAGGAGCGCTACACGAGCCGCTAAACCAGTTGGTGCCTAGAAAAACGATTAATTGAATTCAATTTATTTATTCACAAACAATTTACATTGTGTTTGAAATCGTTCCATATAATGTAAATAATTTAAAAAAAACATTCATAATACAAGAAACATATTAAAAAAATTACCAACATAACTCACATCATGATCAAAACTAATAAAATTATTCAATGTCGAGTCTTTAAAATTAAGAATAGAAATCATTTAAAAATTATACGTAACCAAATTAAATAAGAGTATATTTGTCGTTTAAAAATAATGTCCTTAACATACATAAATAATTCAATCGATTCGATAAATTTAAAATTTAACGTTCATATCCGAGAATAAGGCGAGTTACGACTCACTATACAAGATATAGTAAAATGGACGTTAATCGGACAGTATGACTTTACAGTTCCACAAAACGATCGTGGTGGAGCGCGTAACGATCTTTATACTTTTGTTTCGTTTCAAAACGATCGTGGTGGAGCTAGTTGCAGTCTTTATACTTTTGTTTCGTTTCAAAACGATCGTGGTGGAGCTAGTTGCAGTCTTTATACTTTTGTTTCTTTTCAAAACGATCGTGGTGGAGCGCGTTGCGGTCTTTATACTTTTGTTTCTTTTCAAAACGATCGTGGTGGAGCTAGTTGCAGTCTTTATACTTTTGTTTCGTTTCAAAACGATCGTGGTGGAGCTAGTTGCAGTCTTTATACTTTTATTTCGTTTCAAAACGATCGTGGTGGAGCTAGTTGCAGTCTTTATACTTTTGTTTCGTTTCAAAACGATCGTGGTGGAGCTAGTTGCAGTCTTTATACTTTTGTTTCGTTTCAAAACGATCGTGGTGGAGCTAGTGGCAGTCTTTATACTTTTGTTTCGTTTCAAAACGATCGTGGTGGAGCTAGTTGCAGTCTTTATACTTTTGTTTCTTTTCAAAACGATCGTGGTGGAGCTAGTTGCAGTCTTTATACTTTTATTTCGTTTCAAAACGATGGTGGTGGAGCTAGTTGCAGTCTTTATACTTTTATGTCGTTTCAAAACGATCGTGGTGGAGCTAGTTGCAGTCTTTATACTTTTATTTCGTTTCAAAACGATCGTGGTGGAGCTAGTTGCAGTCTTTATACTTTTATTTCGTTTCAAAACGATCGTGGTGGAGCTAGTTGCAGTCTTTATACTTTTATTTCGTTTCAAAACGATCGTGGTGGAGCTAGTTGCAGTCTTTATACTTTTGTTTCGTTTCAAAACGATCGTGGTGGAGCTAGTTGCAGTCTTTATACTTTTGTTTCGTTTCAAAACGATCGTGGTGGAGCTAGTTGCAGTCTTTATACTTTTGTTTCGTTTCAAAACGATCGTGGTGGAGCTAGTGGCAGTCTTTATACTTTTGTTTCGTTTCAAAACGATCGTGGTGGAGCTAGTTGCAGTCTTTATACTTTTGTTTCGTTTCAAAACGATCGTGGTGGAGCTAGTTGCAGTCTTTATACTTTTATTTCGTTTCAAAACGATGGTGGTGGAGCTAGTTGCAGTCTTTATACTTTTATTTCGTTTCAAAACGATCGTGGTGGAGCTAGTTGCAGTCTTTATACTTTTATTTCGTTTCAAAACGATCGTGGTGGAGCTAGTTGCAGTCTTTATACTTTTATTTCGTTTCAAAACGATCGTGGTGGAGCTAGTTGCAGTCTTTATACTTTTATTTCGTTTCAAAACGATCGTGGTGGAGCTAGTTGCAGTCTTTATACTTTTATTTCGTTTCAAAACGATCGTGGTGGAGCTAGTTGCAGTCTTTATACTTTTATTTCGTTTCAAAACGATCGTGGTGGAGCTAGTTGCAGTCTTTATACTTTTATTTCGTTTCAAAACGATCGTGGTGGAGCTAGTTGCAGTCTTTATACTTTTATTTCGTTTCAAAACGATCGTGGTGGAGCTAGTTGCAGTCTTTATACTTTTATTTCGTTTCAAAACGATCGTGGTGGAGCTAGTTGCAGTCTTTATACTTTTGTTTCTTTTCAACACGATCGTGGTGGAACGCGTTGCGGTCTTTATACTTTTGTTTCACTTCATGATAATAATAAGTCAGAGGAATAAGGCGCATTATCTGATAACGCGTGTTACTAAGTAAACATGACAGTGGTCTGTTGGTTTAAATAATACGAGGTAGTGCTCTCAATGTTCACTTCTGATTTTGACGATATGGTTCTATTGAATTATTCTTGGATACCTTAGATTAAAAGCATTATTGTTCTTGGTAAGTCGAATAAAAAAATCTGTACATCGAATTAAGTGTAAGTATACAAAAATCATATAAATTATAATTACCTTAGGTTCCAACATCTGCGAGGTGACATCCATAAGTATTTGTAAACAGCTGTTGATGTCAATCTCTTTGTTTCTCCGTACCCGTTTCACTTCTCTCTTTACTTTGTAGCTAGCATCGTCAGTAATATCTATATCGAATATAAAGTATGATGTAAAATGTATGTATGTATTGTCAATGTAATATTTTAATTAAGTAAGTAAAATTTTATTTGTTTAAACTTGATGTACATGATACATTGCATGCAAGATAATAAAAGATACAGAAAAGTTCTAACATGTTCAGCCGCATAACGTGGCGTACAAATTGGTAGGAAGAGATGGTGCATAAACCAAAGCATCTCATAAGAGCAAACATGTTAGGTGATCAATAATAAAGACGTTTTTAAAGTGAAGCTAATTTCATCCCACTGTTTTGTAGTGCCATAATGTTTTTATAAAACGATAATTTTGTTTCAACTACTACTACTATTAGCCTGCATCATCCTCTCCCATGATTCCCACCTCTTTCGATCCAGGGCTAAAGTGGACCACTGGTCGTTTGTTTTCTCTAGCTCGTCCCGCCATTTTTTACGGGGTCTGCCACGACGCCTTCTGGGTGTGTCAGGGCTCCACGTAGTAGTTATTTTAGCCCACAGCTCATTGAGCATATGACAGACGTGGCCAGCCCAGTCCCACTTCAGCTTAGTGGCTTTTTGAGCAACGTCAGTAATCTGTGTTTTGGAGCGCAGTGTGGTGTTGCGAATATGGTCTGTCAATTTGATGCCTAGAATACTGCGCTCCATTTCGTTTCTACGATGCAAGAATTCTATTTTGATTAAAGTTATTTTTAACCGACTTCACAAAAAGGAGGAGGTTCTCAATTCGTCTGTATGTTTTTTTTTTTTTGTGTGTTAGATCAGAACTTTTTTCCGGGAGAACCGATTTGGATGATTCTTTTTTTATTTGATAGCTGGTGCTTCACATGTGGTCCCATTTGAATTTGATCAAGGTCTGATTAGTAGTTTTTGAGTTATCCTTAATACTGCATATTTTTTCCACTTAGTTTATATGGATGATGTGTTAATAATTTCCTATCACTGTTATTTACACACCTAGTAGTGGTATACGAATTTGTGGAGGGTAGGTACCGCAACTAAAAAGTTAAAAATAAAAACTGTGGCCAAAAACGAAAATAAAAAACCAAAGACACCGACTTCCGAAATTAAAGTTATTTTTCACGTCTTTTAGTGTTTTTTTTGGAAGTCGGTTGTTTTTATGTAAAAAAGTTTTTATATCTAGGAAAAAAGCCGCTTTATATCGCTTTTTTACTGCTTGTAATAAAATGAATTTTTTGGTTATAGTCAAAGCTTTTCAATTCGAGGGAGACTTGAAGAAATAAAGCTTTCCAAACTCACCTGAAGCCAATTTCAAGTACTCAGTATTGAACTGCGCGTAGTGATATCCGTCGAAGCCATCGTTCATTAGAGGTATTCGTTCTAAGTTGGCGCACTCGAATAACTTGTAAGACGATGTGCCGACTAGAATGTTGCGCAAGCGTTGCATTCTGAAGGAACAGGAATTATAATGAAATAAGCGGGACGTAAACAAAAATGCGAGGGAATACAAAGTTTCGAAGCTTTTGAAAAAAAAAATCGCACGAAACTAGTCATGCACTGAATAAAGTTAGTTAACACAGCGTTTATGTTTTATTGTTCCTTATGAGAAGATGAACTAATGGGCAATTTTTTATACAGTTTTCATATAATGTAGTTTTTTTTTCATTTTATTAGTTAGTAATTTCTTGAAGATTACTGGTGATGTATGTTGCAAATAAGTAGGACCTCTGCCAAATCTTCGCTGCAAGTTATTATTGTCTAACAAATATGTTTAAAATAATGTAAATAACCCTCACCCCTCATTACAGCTGAGCGTATGTCTGGGAACATGTATCAACTCCCCGCGGCGATGCAGCGCTGTAGGCGCAGCGCTGAGCAGCAGCTGAGTGATCCCGCGCACGGCCCAGTGTGTACCGTTCCCTTGTAACGCGCCAAGTAAACCTACCCACATCTCTTCGAACTGTTTCTTTGATGACCAGCCTATTAGGTTTACCCTGGGTGAGAAATATTGTAGGCTCATTATTAAATGAGTTTAGGGCTGCCAAATCCTTAACTCATCAAGATTATTAATCAAATATTTACCCAAATCCCGCTTTATCCGCAAACAAAGCGGAAATCTGTAAAGATCTGATACTATCTGCCGTTTCTTGAATACTTTGAATTTAAAATAGGTATATATTTTTTTGTCGGATTCTATCTATTTCAGCTAAACATTTTTGAATAAAAATACATCCCGTATTCACAGACGTATAGCTGAAATAAGCAAACAAACACAACATGCTTGCATGCACGCGTTGACAACGTCTGTGCTTTCTACATTACATTATCAACCGGTTTTGATACTCTGATCAAGTCCTTATTCAACAACTATGCTGTCAAACAAAATATTCTTCTCCATAGAGATCTACGTTTTGGAATGGCCAACTAGCTTCAACTTTCTGACTAACTGATCGACTCTTTGACAATCCAAAAGTGACTGTAAATGGTTTAATTGAAATAAATGGTTTGAGTTTGAGTTTGAATGTTGGCTAACAACACCTTCACAAGATTTATTAAAGTTTACATTAGATTAGTTTGACAAGCGAAATCCTAACTTCCTAACTAATATATAAATGCGAAAGTAAGTTTGTTTATTTGTTACCTTTTCACGCTTAAACCGCTGAAGCGATCATCATGAAATTTTGCATATATGTATTTCAATTTTTATTCTATGTTTTTAATATGTTTGTTTTGTGTCAGCTCATGTTTTTTTTTTTATTAATAGATAGATAGATACTAACAATTTGTAGAATTTATCTCTATTAAACTAAATACCTAACAAAAATAGGAAGTTGTTTATTTTCTAAGACTGCTTTGTATGACGTCCGCTTAGTATGACGTGTTTGTCACTTCCCTTCGATGTCATTATAAGAAAGAAAGAAAGTGGATCGGAGCGGATTCTACTGTACTTTGTCAGGTGTACAGAAAAGCACAAAGGGTACCGTTCATCCAGAAAAAAGTACTGTCCCCAAGGAAAAGAACAATAACTTTCGACGATCACAATTGCTTTAGGACGCTAGATGGCGCCACGTGTCTTTCGAATCATTATTGAATTATATTATTAAAATTAGAAACCTTAGTAGTGTGTTCCAACAACCTGAATTGATGTCAAAATCTAAATTAACGCGAGCGAAGCTGCGGGCAAAATTTTGTTTAAAATAAATAGAATTTCAGAAACCAGTATTCTACTAGTATCATCAAATGATAAAATAATGATGTAGGAACTACAAGTAACAGTAATGCTAACAAGGCAAAATACATTGTTCCCCGCGCATACAGTTTAGCAGCCAGTCGTCTTCCCCACGCCGTAGCAATAACTTGTGTTCTTTAAATAGATTATTTAAGAAGCAATACTGTGCTTATTAATCAAGGTTATCAGTCAATAGACTTTAAACTGTACTCTGGAATTTTATTTACCACCTTCTCCAACCACGATATCATAAGGTCTCAACAAATGTGTGAGTAGGTTTGTACAAACACTTTTACACGTCAATCATATTTTTTAAACTAGATGAGGTCGGCGTTTGCTATCTGACTACTTTGAGAAGGGCGACACAAACTCAGATGCCACAGTCTCTTTTAAAGTCCAGACATAATCTTAGTCAGATCATGTGAAGACCATTTAGATTAGTGTCTGACACATAGTCTTTTGAGGAAAGAAATACACAGATTGAGTGGACCTGTCCAGTCAGTGCACGCATTTGTTCAAATCTTTAATAATAAGTGTTTTCTTACCTGAACAAAAACGCTTCTAAAACATCCATATCTTGTAAAGCTTGTAGAGGTAGGTCTATCTTCTGTATCTCATCCTTCTTTGATACGACATCGACTGACGACCAAGCTATCGGTGGTATCAGCGCTATGTGGCTTACTATGTCTAGCCTGAAATCAATATTTTCAAATCAAATCAAAATAGTTTATTGATAAATAAATGATAAATGATTTTATTTCTGTAAGTAGGTTTGTACAAACACTTTTACACGTCAATCATATTTTTAAACTAGATGAGGTCGGCGTTTCCTATCTGACTACTCTGAGAAGAAAGGCCGAAACAAACTCAGAGGTCACAGTCTCTTTTAAAGTCCAGACATAATCTTGGTCAAATCATGTGAAGACCATGTAGATTGGTATCTGAAATGGTCTTTTGAGGAAAGAACCACACAGATTGAGTGGACCTGTCCAGTCAGTGCACGCATTTGTCAGTAATCGTGCAGCTCAACTCAGGAAGTCAGAACTTAAGGCTTAACTTATTTCACATAAACCTACATGGGCACTTATGAAACGTCAGAAGCTAGGTGCACGGTTCCAATTGGTTGTTTCATATGGAGAAGAGCCGGGAAGAAACTCCACGGTTACTCTTTTAAAAATAAGGGGCTTTTACAATGTTTCAAATTACAGAGTTGATAGATATGGGAGAACAGTGTAGGCCTGTCAACAAGTAACAGGTACTCAACAAAATATAAAAAGGTCTACAAGTTAGGCCTAAAACATTCTCATATTCAAAAATATAGAAGAATCAATATAAAAATAAAAGCCTATTTAAACCAAATTACATGTTTGCCATTACAACTGTAACAAATCTGAATTAAAATACTGTCTACAAAAGCCATAAGTAAATAAGTAATTTTCATATTGTAAGTAGCTTTCAATTTTTTTTTATAATTATTTTTAATTAGTAATTGTTATCTTGATAATTTCTTGAAAATGTAGTCACGATTTAGTGGGTAGTTTCTAGGTGGTGGTCATAGTCACTCTTTACACTTCTCTACCCTACCTCTACCATACCTCTACCTTCTTCTTCTCTACCATACAATTAGACAACTATCTGACAGTGGTCTAGGTTTGTGGGACTTATGCGAAAAATACAGATAATGGTCTCAATATCAGTGTTTCTCTCAAAATAGTAAAAAAAATATTCAAAAAAATAGGAATTAAATATTGTAAGTAATATATACAGGGTGTAAAAAGACCCATCATATAGCCGTCAACTACGCATTTCGTACTTCAAAACTAAGTAGCATAGCACAAAAATAAGTGCTGGGAAACGAATTTTATTTTTGGTGTGTAAAATCGCTGTTTACGGTAGTGCGCAACGCAAAACATTGTGCTTTTGGGTTGCATGGAACGGTATAGGGGTCGTGGGGGTATTTCAAGTTGTGTCAAGTGTACGTCAGTAAAAGTTGTCATTTTGTATGATGATTTAATACAAAAAAAAAATGACAATGATGGGTAGTACAAGTGACCACGGCACGCAAACTTAGAACAAAATATTTCAACCGTATACTCTATGGTTGGAAGAATAGAATAAGACAGATCTCCTCGCCCCCTTCTCTCATTCATCACCCCTCTTACGCCCAGTGCCAAAACCATAGACAATTTACAAATTTTATTGTCAAATGTAGGTAGTTTTAAAACTTTTACAAGTTTTGTTGTTGATCAAGTGAATTTTGCATTGATTAATTTCCGTAGTTATTAAACCTCTCAGTGATTAAACTGATATATTTTTCATCGGTAGTGCAAGATGTACAACAAGTGTTGTATCGGACATTGCGGGAAATAAACGAATGGACGATAAAATGCATCAGTTTCCTGTTAGTAAAATAAGACTCAAAAAGTGGCATCTGAGCAGTGATTATTTGCACAGCTTAAGCGCCCAAGAACTTCAAAAACTCTGTGTGCCCAAATGACTTAGAAAAAACGTTCATCAGTGAGAAGTATTGGATTAAACCTGGTTCTCATCCATCATTGTTTTCGGCCGATGAAATCACCTCTGGCATACCCACAAAAGTTGATGAAGGTTCCTATGTAATAAAAAAATGAAAAATGGAAAATCTCTTCAGAGACTGCAACATAAGGCATTTATTAAATATAAAATAAAAACTTGAATAAGTATTTGTTATTTCATTTACATATTTCTCAGTAGTTCCCTGTAATTAATAAGTTACCGATGAGCTCATTTAAGGCCTCATTGGATTTTAGCTGCCAACAGCAAAAAATAAATTGAGATTTGAATACAATAGAACGGGGTAATTGAGTATTTCTGTGTGAGCCTTTGCCAAACTCAATAACAAAATTAAAAAAAAAGAACTGTCATGTTCTAAACTTCCAACGTTTGACAATCTCTAAGTAACCATTTTCTCTGTATGGGAGTGGGTCGTCTGATACTATGTAGTCTGTGCAAGTGACTCTCGGCTTGGTTAAGTGTCTTTTTACACCCCTTATACAGATATATAAAACGGTAACATTACGAGTGTATTGCTAAGTAACAAGAGAATCGGCGTTGACCAATTACGAAGACCATAACATGAACCGCGCCGTCAACCATGTCGTCGTTCAGCGCATGCATTTGTTTCCAAGTAATATCACAGACCATAGCATAAAAAAATATTATACAATCTTTCACTCACCTAGCCAGCGAAACAAGCAGACTCTCAATAGGTTCTCTATAGCACTTCTCCAAGAAATCTCCTGTACTCTTGGAATAGAAGTTGTTCTCCCAGTACTCCAGTAAAGCTATTAACTTGTCGCCAGTTATTATCATGTCGGGCTTAGGACCCGAGTCTTGTGGCTGCATGTAGTTCTTAGGTGTTAAGGGGCGTGTGTCCTGGAAAAGGAATAATAGGTAAAATTAAAAAAACCCCGGCACAAAAGGAGCTGATGACCTTGAAAAGGCTGAAGCGATTTTGATAATACATGTCTAAGAACTACTGCTAGAAAACCTGCTTTCAAATAAAAAAACCTGCATCCAAATCGGTTCACCCGTTTAATAGCTACGGTCCCACCGACAGACACACACACGCACACACATAGCGTTCAAACTTATAACACCCCTCTTTTTGCGTCGGGGGTTAAAAATAGGTGTTACATACAGTATGTATAGTCGATCTCGTTATGACTTTGTAATCCTAAGATTTAATGTCACTTGCACGTCTCAAAACGGCAAGGTATATTGGTCAATGTGAAAGTTAGATAATTTCAACCTTAGTGCAGTTTCAATTTACTGAGAATTGTTGTCAAAAGTGATAAATCAATTACGAGGTTGACTATGTCTGAAAGTAAGACCTATGAAAATAAATCTGATCTGATGAGGTCTATTAGCTATTAGTTCAGGCAATCAAACGTCATTTGCGTTACCCCTTTCTTGGGAAACCCAAGGTTTAGTCCACTTTTTACAGCCCCCAAAAAACATATTGTTTAAATACCCTTTTCCATTTTCAGTCTTTTTTGGCTGTACGTTGACGTCAAGTCAGTCACGGAACATTGATTTCTTTCCACTTCACAGACGTCACTGTCGGTATAAAATACCTAAAAAAGCTCTTTTTTGTATTTTTTATTTAGTTGGCGAAATAAAAAACTGCGTCGAGTGAGTCTCCTTTTTACGGAAATTTCTCGCCGAGTGGTTGACAATTCAGTGACCAGTGAGCTGACTCTTTCGTTGGCCAATGAATTAGCATTAGCTTCCAGTTTTCTGGGTTCGTTTCCGATTGACAGTGATGGGGACGACTACTTTGATGCCCAAGTGTCCTTTTGTTTTTGTATTTATTTGTATAGTTAGTCATTTAATTTTGTACCTAGTGTAAATAGTTAGTTGTGTCATATACATACATACATACATAAACTCACGCCTTCTTCCCATGGGGGTAGGCAGAAACTACAGAACGCCACCTGCTACGATCCTTACATACTCCTTTTCCCTCGTTTACGTTCATACATCTGGTCATACACGCACGCCGGTTGTGAGTACTACGCACCTGACCTTTCTGGAGAACATCACCAATAAGGTCACTATATGTCTACCTAGGGCGTCCCCTCCCGGCGTTTCCACTCACATATGCCTTGTAAATACCTTTTGTTAATCGCCCTTCATTCATCCTCTCAACATGACCAAACCATCTTAGCATACTCTTTTCAATTTCTGTCACTACATCTTCTTTTAAACCGCACCGTTGCCTTATCACATCATTCATGTGTCATATATTGTATATAATTATTTTAAAGTATACGAAATAAAAATAAATATGACGTAGTATAGATGAATGAAAATCTTACCTTGACCAAATACTTGACAATCGCATACAAACAGCTGACAGCCGATTGCGTCCTATTCACATTCGAATCAGTATTCAATTCAGCCCAAATCTCTCTAAAACTTAACGCCTTAGCCACATTGTCTATGGTGACACTGACAACGTTGTCAACGACAATATTGTCAGTCACTGACGCCGACACTCTAAATGACACGTCAGCGTGAACAGGCGTTTCAAGTATCTTTTTATTTTTGATCAAAAAAGATAAATATTGTAAGGAAATGACAGCAAATATTGCCATGTTTTTTGCTAGTGATGTAGGTAAGATATTTTCGATACATTTATCGAGTAAATCACAGTCGGCTTCATCGACAAAGGATATTATCCTGTCTAGAGATGCCAAAAATCCTGTCATAATAGTTTGTAGTATGTTAAATTCTTGGTAAAATAATTTATCTTGGAAGACTTGATGACAACGTCTTGTGTATCTATCTATAGTTTGTTCGACATTCAAGCTGAAATTTTCAGACTGACTTAAAGGCCTCATTTGTTTTGGAAACAGTCTTATAATGTCTGATAAAGATTTTTCTAAAGTAGCAACACCGATTGTGTATAACGCTGGCAACTCTGGTGGATCAAATTCTAAGTCTTCATCAGATATTTGTAGATTACCGAAATTCTCTTTCAGATTCTCATTATCAGTAATCGGTATGAAGAATTGAGATTTCGATTCCTTATTATCACTCTTCTTAAAAACATGAAGAGTGTTCACAACATTAATTTTGTTACTATCAATTGATGACGTCATCTCTTCTCTCATTTTCATCTCCCTCTGTTCTCTAGCGCTCTCTTTCTCATACTCTTTAGTTTCGTGTACTGAGAGAATATTCAAGAAATCTCTTAGATAATTATCGCAAGCTATTCCGAAGGCTGGATTTAGTATTTTTCTGTCAAATTCTGGACATGCCATGACAGTAGTTAGGTCTTCTATAGATAGGTTTGATACAAATAGTGCTAGCTCGTTTTGTTTCAATGATTTTGGTGTTGTGCAGTCGGCTTGGCAGCATCTGTTGGAAAGAACACACATAAATGAAATCGGTATGTAGAGCGTGTACACGGGTCCACTAGCGCCACTCCTTTAAAAAAATATTATCTCGTGACTGAGAAGGAATTTTGAAAAACGGCTCAATAAGCGACCTCGGTAAGTGTGTCAAGATTTTTCTAATACCTTTTATAAACTTTCATATTGAGACACGAAGCAACAAAATTCGATCTAAACAAAAGCGGCCACATTCATTTAGATTTTATTTTGTTGCTTCGTGTCTCAATATGAAAGTTTATAAAAGGTATTAGGAAATTCTAGACACACTTACCGCGGTCGCTTATTGAGGCGTTATTCAAAATTCCTTCTGAGTCACGAGATAATAGTTTTTTAAAAGAGTGGCGCTAATGGACCCGTGTGCGCCCTCTTAATGAGTCTTAGAGCAAATATACATGTGAGTGTAGTATACTTCGGGCATACGCAGTCTTCGCTTTAAAAGATTTAAGCTTTGCTTCTGCGTGAAAAACGCTGAAAAAATTGACGATGCAACGGCACATACACGGAAGCTATTACTCCTTAATGTTAATCGAATTTTTAAGTTTGTATGTAGGAGGTAATCTCTGGAACTACCATTCTGATCCCAAAAATTCTAGGCTAGGACCCTTAAGAACCGAGCAAAAAGGACGAAAAGTCAGAAAGAACGCTAAGGGTACCAAAGTAATAGCGCAGACAGGCGATGCGATGCAACGAGGTGGGTCGGGACAACCAGAAATTTCACGCGGACGAAGTCGCGGGCAGAAGCTATATTGTATTATAGAGGTATGAGGAACAGGGTGTAAAGCTCCCTCATACTCTACGGAAAAGGGAGGATCCTCCGACCAGACGGGTGTTGTGTCTGGTGGGCAAATGCCCGACGGTTGACGTCGGGCCGTTGTATATATGCTAGTAGCGCGGTAAACTCTTTTTGCGCGATGCAGGATTTTGCGTGACGTCAGTATGACGTGTAGCTCGCATGTGGCGATGTTGATACCGCTACAGTATAAACATTGGAGTAGTTTGGGATAGTAGTAAAAGAGAAAATGCGATATCGATTTTAGAACTTAACTCACACAAGAGAAAGGAAATAGCACACGTATCAAATCAGAAAGGGATCGTCACCGTATCAAATCGAGCCATTCAGTATTCTTTGTATGAAACTCCCTACTGCAACGCACACTAATCGTAACCGTAACGTAATCGCCTCGCCTCGGGGTCGGCGAGCCGTAACCGCGGCGTCGCCTAGCCGTAGCCGAGTCGACGTATAGGAGCTGCTGATCTGCTTTGGTTACGTGCTTACGTTAGGTTCACGTCTGTTTGACGGCGAGGCGAAAGGCGGTACGGTGATGATCCCTTTCCGAGTTGATACGTGTCTTTAATGAGCGCCATCGTCAGCCCTTAAGCCAATTTCTTTGGTGTCGAAGCAGCAAGTTTCTTTTTCCCTATATCTTTATTACTCGTAATCTCCTGACTCAGTACATCATCGTATAAAATGATTAAAGATATGAAATAATATAACATGAATAGTTACCTGCTTTTAACTTGATTCAATAACCATTTCTCATCGATATTGGTGGTCACAATGTGCTGTGGGTTGATCGCTCTGTCCTGCGATAAGTCTAACGGCGACAGATCAAACACGCTAGATGCTAGGGTATTTAATTCCACTACTAAATCTGAGTACCTGGTAAAAAATAATATACGTTTTCATTTACCGTTTAGATTATAAAATTATAAGTTTTTGTAAATTGCACGATCATTTTAAATTATAATATTTTTACTATTATTGTGGCGAATCTCTCCCATTGTTGACATGATTATTATTGACATTTATTTGATTCAATAATACAATTTTAATGGAATTAACTGCATGATTATGGTAAAAAAAATATTTAAATAAAATATGTAACTTTATTTTATATTTGCACGCCGAAATTAAAGACAGAATTAGAGAACAATTTTGTACATTTTACCAACCTACAGAAAGTTGGTAAAATGTACAAAATTGTAAACCTTATTTATGCAAATAAATGATTTTCAAATCAAATCAAATCATTTATTTCAGATAAATATCCATAAGTACGCAAGCCATAGTACAAAATAAAATAGCAAACTTATAAAATTAAAATCAAAATCAGAATTAAAATTAAAAACAAAATTAAAATTAATTAAATTTAAATTGGGTAAATAAAAAAATAAAAAATATAGTACACATTACATTATATAATACTCTAGACTTTGATGCTACTGGTTTTTTCTGCATGATGCGCGTGAACATGTTTATCTGATATAAGCACACTTGCATTAATTAGTCATTAGTTTTCAAATGCGTTCTATTCTAACACGTGAGGTATGTCAAAACTCTCGTTTTCTCATCAGTGCAAACGCTTGACAAACGAAAGCTTTTGATCAACAAACACATGTCTAAGTTTAAAGGTACAAAAAAGCATAACTAAGAGTGTTATATGGGATTTATTTACAAACAAAATGTCTGCACATGTGATACACCTAGTGAGTTTGTTATTAGTTCCATATCGACGGTGTAGTATCAAAATCTAATAACTAAAAAACCATGATTTTGCAGGAGACGAATAAGCGTTTCATTTCTATAGTTATTAACATTTAGATGAAAAAGTTACTTTTTTTTTTAAATTGTAGGAAACGCTTATGATGGTGATAATGATTTCAGACCTTATATCTTTGCAAATACGAGGTCTTTCATATTTTACCACCGAATGTGCCATACAGTGAAAATCGCTAATATGTTAGTTAGTAGTTATTGATACTTCACCGTCGATATATCCAAGACAATACCACTTAATTTCAAGCCGCATATCGATGACGAACTACCCAATATATTCTATCTATTTATAGAAAAATTCAACGGAATAAGTATTACACACACACATAACATCACGCCTGTATTCCCCGAAAGGTTAGGCAGAGGTGAACCTATAGCACACCCACATTTCGCCAGAAAAAAGAAAAAGCGCGGAATAAGTATTCTCAGCCAAATTAGCGTCTCATAATTTAGAAGTTATTTCTATTGTTTTTAATGGGATAAATAGTCAAATATCGTGTTAGGAGGTTTTTCCAGTACACGCGAAATAGTATTTTACGTCGATTGGCATTCAAAACTAAAAAAAGGTAGTTAGTAGGTATTGGTACTTCATCTTCGACGCTATCTCACTTTAAAGAATAAGGAAAATACAGGATTCCTTTTATAGTCTATCTATTAAACCAACTCATTGTTGAAACACTCACCGCATATGAACTTTGTCTCTCTGTAGTAACTCCAAAGCCACTTGGACATCTTCCTTCGACAGCTGCACATTTATCTTATCAACTGGCATCTCCTTCAATATCCTACATCTGTCTATAGCTAGTTTGGCAAATCTGGAAATATTTCAAACATTAAATTGATATATCTTTATTTTAAGTCCAACCAATCTTTCTGAGAAGTTTCACTTACTACTCTTTACCGTAAGTATTATTATATTTTTCAAACTCCACTTATCTATACTATACTAATAATTTTTAGATATGGAGGTAGGTATTACGCGGAAGGACGGTGACACTCGTGAATCAAACTCGCTAGCCTGTTGCATACTGGTTTAATCCTTAGACGGTAGCACCCGGCGTGGGGATGGCGGGGCGCAGCCCGCTCGCCTACATAGCACTACTCACATACATAACAATAATAAAGTTGAAGAGTTTGTTTGTTTGAACGCGCTAATCTCTGGAACGACCAGTCGAATTTGTAAAATTCTTTTTGCATTTGATAGCTCAATTCTTGAGGAAGGTTATAGGCCATATAACATCACGCTACGACCCTAAGGAGCCGAGCAAAAAGAAAGAACGCTAAGCGAAAACGAAGTAATAGCGCGAGCGGGCGATGCTATACAACACGGTGGGTCGGGGGCTCAAGAAATTTTAAATAAACCAGACAGGGACTTTTGAATTGTCAAGTAGTTGGTCAGTCAGAAAGTTAAACCTAGTTTCTAAATTGTGAAATAATCGAATAACATACCTGCCAGCTATTGCTGGTTCCAGTTTCCCAATGATTCGACAAATTAGAAACACGAGTGGTCCCGACTGACTCTCGTGACATAATGATAGAATCTTGTACGTATTCAGTGCAAATTCATCCTGAAATAAAAATATAACAATGTAAAAATAAGTGCATTCAAGTAAAATAGAGGTGTAGAGGGAATAGTCCGATCTGTCACCCTGCTTTGTCCCCTTAGGGGAACAGATTGGAGCAAAAAGTTTGGTCTGTCCTTTATTTAACTTTATATATTTAATTAACTTTATTGTTTGAACTTCATTCACTACTATATATCCCCTTATCAGTGATAGGGGGGCAAATAGTAGTGAATAAAGTTGGAACTGTCCCTCTAGGGGGACAAAGCAGGGTAACAGATCGGAATAATTCGTATAGCGAGCCATCCTAATCCTAACTAATATTATAAATGCGAAAGTATGTTTGTTTGTAACACTTTCACGCTAAAACCGCTGAACGGATTTGGATAAAATTTCGCATGCGGGTAGACCATGACCTGGAGAAGGTCATAAGCTTCTTTTCATTCTGGATCGCAGACGAAGTCGCGGACAACAGCTAGTTTAACATAAATTGAGCACATACCAGAGTCCAGGCTGCTTCTAAAAAAATCTTACAGATTAAATCAAATAACACTTTACCTGACCTGGGCATCGAACCCAGAACAGATACTCGCCAGTCGCGCTTGCAACCACTAAACCAATGAGACGGTCATATAATGGTGTTTGTGGATTTTTTGGGATTCGTGGAGCTCCATAGGGGAGGACAAAAGCTTTATCTAGAAAGACCTAGCACATTAGCTTACCTTCAAACAGCTCTGACATCTTGCAGCAATAGCTTGCAGCAGTAACCCCGAAGCTCCTGCCATCTGCTGCACTTTGGTTATCAGAGTCTGCACTATCTCTTCACGGTACTGACTGACGAGTATATGTACTCGGTTAACCAATAACCAGGTTAGGTGCACCGCTTCTGTTAGTCCGTTTTCTACCTGAATCGATAAGCTTGTAAGGGGTCATGATTTTCTGGGTGATGCATATTCATAGCTGTTTCATGAATTTAACTGGCAGTGTTTTAAAGCATCGGTTCCCAACGGGGGCGCTACCGCCCTCTTGTAGGCGCTGGAGCTTATCGTGGGGGCGGTAGGTAGAGAGAGAGAGAAAGAGAATATTTTTTTCATTTGTGATTATTAATAGATAACAGAGACATACAAAACTGGTATAATTAACTATTATGTAAAGGGGGGCGTGGGATTTTTTTTTCTTGTATAGTGAGTGGTAGTCCATAAAAGGTTGGGAACCTATGTTTTAACATATTAATAATTTAATAAACATCAAAAGTGAAAGTTCTATAAAAAGTTAAGAAACAGATACGTGGATTGAAACGTTTATAGCCTTATTTAGTTAATGGTCATAAAAAAGGCCCTTTGTACAAGACACGGTTTCTTTAAGTGACGGCGTATAAACCGCGCCGTAGAAAAAACGTGTCCATGAACAAGCTTCCGTAGTGATCCATACAATACTGACGACCGTGGCTACACACGCCGAATAAACTGTATTTTTTCACGGCAAGAAAAACGTGGGTGTATAAAGAGCCTTACACAAATTCCCGGTTTCTGAAAGCCTAACCAATTCTCTGATCATCAGTGATCGGAGTAGGTAGATTGATTTTTAGTACTTGTATCATAAATGCACACAGAAAGAATAACATGGATAAGCCATTTTTCCGGAAAGCAATTCCGGTATTTCCGGATTTAGTATTTCCGGCGGGCGTACGCATTGTTCTGATAACCGGTTATTGTACCACCCATGGTCCTTTGTTCTGATTGGTCGTTGGGTTTTGTCAAATCGTGACAAAAAAAAAATAGGAAGAATAATAAAGAATAAAATTGCTAATTTTATTACAATTCCTACCTTTTTTTTGAGGATGGCAAATCATCAAATGACTCCTTCCACTCTGGCAGAATACAATTCCTACATAAGTTCCGGTTTTTTTTTAATAATCCACCAATTCCGGAGGAATGTCCATAGTAATATATACGTTTCGGATCAATGACCCCAGTTCAATCTACCTACTCCGATCACTGCTGATCATTCAAGCTACCAAATCTCATGGTGGCTGTTCTGATTGCATTAACGATATTCAACAAATCACTTGACAACAGATGAAATTGATTTGGCTCCCAAAAATCTGGAAAAATTAAGAGTGTTTGAGTACTGTATCCGATCCGAATGGGAGAAATGACGCGACACGCGCTTTACTTGTGGTTACCAAGTGTACAAACACGCTGCGAATGTGTGCGTGAAGAAGAGTAGCGTCAGCACATAACACACACAGACACACACACACACACCCACTTCCAACTCCGCCATTGTGTCGGACAGTACCGAGAGCAACTGCAACTGCGTTTACACACACATTCACCGCGTGTTTGTACACTTGGCAACCACAAGTAAAGCGCGTGTCGCGTCGTGAGATAAAAATACTATAACATGATGTATGAGAGATTGTGGACCAGATCCGGATTCTATGCGTCCGAAATATATTTTTGTGAGGACTATTGTTTCTCGAAGAATAAAACGCTCCTATAGAACAAAGACACACATAATTTGACTAAAAGCCTAATGCTGACAGTGGCAATAAAAACAAACTCACAAAGTACTCGCAGTAAGCCATGACACAAGCGATCTGCAGTATGTCAACTCGTAACAGTTGAGTATCACCACAGTCGGCGCTCAAGGGCAGGTTGCGAGCAAACCCGATCAGTTTCTGCCAGTATTTGTGGGAGAGGAAGTTTAGTCTAAAACAAAGTATTTTCAAGTCAGTATTAGTCAGATCTCTTAGGTAAACAATGCGCTTCGGGAATTATCGTCTATCTTCGGAAATACGAAAGCACGATGATTATTATCTATTATAGAGCTGCTACAATCATGGAAGTACTTGCCTTATTTTGTATTACGATGATTACAAAACCATAGATTAACAACTCTATGCAATTCCGAAAAACTTTTTAAAACCTTTAAGTGACAGCGATTTTTGAGTCACAGCAGCTGGCCCTATCAGAATACCAGCGCTATGATACTTATTTTTTAAATGTCGCAGCATTATGCTGAGATAGGGGCCTTTTGGCCTCGTGCAGGAAGGACTTTCTGTTGTTACTTTCATTTTACTTTTGTTTTTTTTTTTTATGGGTGTGTTTAGTTCAGTTTCTGATAATCCTGTGCGAATCCCAATAAATACTTTTTCTTTCTTTTCTTTCTTTACAGATGAAGATTTGCGACGCGCAATGATAGGCGGAGCATCACTTTTTTTTTTTTTTTTTGTGGGAAATCGTCAATAAGGACCTCTCCCGCTCTGGGCGGAGCTGAAGGACATGTCAGACTCTTACTGACTAAAACCCACCCGTGTTTCTTCAGTTGCCTGTGCGCCAGGGCCACGGTAACTCTTTCGAACAATCCGCGACCCCGGCAGGCATCGGCCCTATCGAACCCCGTCAATTATGCTGACATCTCTTTGAGGCGCGCGTGAAACACAACGCGCCGTCGACCCGGGCCTGGTCCTTACCGGACGGCGAGCTGCCCATTGCTCGCCGTCCACAGGCCCGCGCTTACGGTGGCCGGGAGTAGGCTATCGACTCCCGATGCCCAGGGTGTCTCCTCCTGCGGCGACTAGGGGCGTGAGGGCGCAATGATTGCCTCTCCCTCACGCGCTCCGCCTCCTCCTTCGCGAGCATTACTGCTTCGCAAGGCGGCGCACCACTACAAACCACGGCAGGACAAATTTTAGAAGCATTGCCTCTGTGGGGACACGTTCGTGCTAATTTGGAAACATGAAGATTACCGAGTCGTATACCTTTTCCGGTTTAACTGTAGATAGTTTGGTCGCAGGCTAGTTTCGTGCGCTCATTCAAGATTGGCGCAATTTCAATTCAGTTTAATATTAGTCCTACTTACACACATACATTACGGCCGGTATTTGGGATCCTCAAATAACTCTCAATAGTTAGCAAATCGACTAAGTTACATAGGAAATTAATTGTAATAATAAGTCATGGAAATTCATTGTTTATGAAATGGACACACTAAGTCAATTTGGCGTGCCATTTCCTAGCGTGGTGGATTGCGGCCCACTTCCTCTCACCGATAGGAGGCCTGTGTCCCAGCAGTGGGAACATTATAGGCTTATATAGTATTTCATGCAACTGTAGAAGAATGACAGTATTGATCAAAAAATAAATAAAATTGAACAGTCTGTTCGTAATGTCAAAATAACAGCTTTTTACTAAATGCGAAAGTAACGGTACTTTTAACAAAAAAATCATTTATTTTATTTTTATCTGTCTGTCTGTTTGTTCCGGCTAATATCTGAAATGGCTGGACCGATTTTGAAGGAGCTTTCAGTGGCAGATTGCTGCATTTTAGATAAGGAGTAACTTTATATACTTATAATTTAGAAAAAGCACTAAGTAGGTTCCGCGCAAAAAAAATGAAACCTATGAAATCCAATTTGTTTTCCGACATGCACGCGAACGAAGCCGCAGGCGCAGCTAGTTCGAATATAAGAACAATTTAAGTTGGTAATCAATTTGATAAGCAATTAATTTTCCTTACTTTACAATTAAGTATACTTTAGTTAAACGAACGAGCACGGACATACCTGATAAGTAAATGCGACCAATGTACCGTCAGCAACGGTATCCGATGTGCAGACTTCAAACAAATTAAATTTAGTACATCTAAAGGAATGTTTTCTTCGGGACTGTACAGGCCTGTGTTTAGACCACTCTGCTCGTTGTGAAGAAGACTTTGTGCAGTTTTAGCTGATAGAGGGAAGAGGCAGCCTTCTGGAAAAATGAAATGGAAGTTGATAGAATACAGTACCGGTAAATTGGGGTGTATTGCAACTAATTGGGTGAAAATCATTTTTTTTTAAAGTTCATGTTTATAATGACAACATTAAAACTAAATATTGCCATATAAATTTTTATTACAGAAAATTTTAAATGTTGCCATAAAAAAAAAACTTTTTCAAATAAAAAATGTTTTTCGCCCCAGTAGTTGCAATACCGTAATTTACCGGTACTGTATTTTACAAAGTAACAATAACAAAAGTAAAGTAAACAAATAATAATAAGTTTTTTTAATGAGAAATCGTCGGGACAGCTGACTGGTTGGAAAATCAAAGCCCGTATAATTTTTTTTAAATCGTGATTTCATTCGAAGATAATTTTGTTTTTGAGACCAAAACAATCCATATCTATTTTGACAGCTCAGATTCATCAACATGCATAGCATGACCACTTCTATCTCTACTCTACGAAGAGAAGACAAATCACTTTCGTAACAAAAACTCATTCTTTTCTTGAATTTTGATATCGCGCCGTAGAAATCTTTCTACATACAATCTGTCATTTTGTCTTCCGTTTCTTCCGTTTCTATAGTGATCATGCTACACAAGCTGATGCTCAGATCATTATGAATATGTAAAAATTGTTTGTGAACAGACAAAGAGTAGAATTTTTACACTGATAACCTATAACTAACTGTAGGCCTAGCCAAGTTACAATCGAATCTCTTTCTACAATCGTTAACGCTTTGGCGTAAGCAATTTTAGAAAACGATAAGTTGGTAGCCAAGTTGACGCGACTGACTCGATCGCTCGTTCTACAATGTCATTAGAAAAAACCTATACTTTAGTCTATGGTGAGCGTTCCTACAAACGTCAAACTAACCTTTGTATCTAAAAGTCTATCATACTCGGGCACTTGAAAGTTTGAAACGAAAACAATGACGTGATACGCGTCATGAACTAATATCGCCACTTACGAAACAAACAGAACAATTGTGTTTGACCCTTTACTTAATCAATATATGTACTTATATAATTATTATTATGGATATCACTGTATTTTTTTTTCATAAATGTACTGAGAGGCACAGTGATTATATTAATGTCCTAAAACGTATCTCTAAGGGAGTGTCTGGGACTTAATTTATTAATTGAACGAATTGCCCTTTTTTGTAAAACAAAAATAGTCTGAATATCGGCGGCATTTCCCCTCAACAGAATACCTTACGACAACATATTTAAAGTATACATTTTAAATGTTAAATGGTAAATAAAGTCCAAAATAATGGTAAATAAACAAAACACTTCTCGGTTTCAACACAGCTGTATCATATAGACGCCATTTAATTATCGTTAACTCATGGGTCTCGGCGATCGCTTAACTATCGTTCAAAAACTTCGATATCGTTTCGTTAGCGCTTGTCAAAACTGTAACTTGGCTACCATATGTATGGGATGTAGCGATCAGTGTTGTAGAAACGATCACATTTCATTCTAACATTTTGAACGATCTGAGGTCCTAGACAAAGTAACATTCGATTAGCGATGACGCTAGTAGAAAAGTTAAAATGTATGGGGTTGACATAAGCTATCGAAATGTCACGTGATCATAGGTCAACGAATAAAAATTAGCTAGACAATGTTAACAACATTCGATTATGAAATGAATCGACAGCGTCGAAAGATTAGGTACTTCCACAGAGATGCATAGCCAAGGGACACTTTTTGACGAGCGTTATCACTAGTTTTTGGAATCATTAGCGAAAGCGATAGCGATTGTAGAAATAGAATCGCTCCGAAGCGAATGCCATTTGTCTAGGCCCTCTGATAACTTGTAAACTTGGCTACGAATTTTCTTATCGTTTGTTCTGACCACGTGACTTAACGTTGACACGATATCATGTCATGAGGTCATTCCTATACATTTAATTAGTTTTCTATTACCGTTGTCGATTGTAGATTGTCAACTTGGCTGGTTTATAGAAATGAGATAATAGAACTAACGCAAGTGATGTTTAAATTAAAAACTCACCTGTCACATGCAACATATGCTTCACCTGCACGATAATATTTACACAGACAGTATAGAGCAACTGATTCTGTTCACTATCCAAACTTTCATAACAATTGTCCATCTCCATTATCGCATACGTCAAGGTTTTGAACAAAAACCGGACGAGAATGACGTCGGGCGATAAATTCGCGCAGTTTTCGTTTACATTCTGAACGTTTAACGGATCTACGTCAGTTTTGACGTTAAAGAATATGGATAATGGAGATATGCACGTTGCTTTTAAGTAGTTGATCGTAAGGAGTATTTCGCTTTCTGGTATTAGTACGAGGATTTTTCGGAGTAACACCATTATTATTGACAGGTAGCGTAGTTTTAGTTTTAGGGGTGTTGTCGCCTGAAAGAAAAATTATCCATATTTATTTATAGGTAACAAAAGCAATGTATAAATCGAATATATCTGGAAATTAGAACAATCGGTTTAAAAAAAAAAAACTTTAAAATAGACGATTTGTGCATTTTAGGAGGCTGTATTCTAACACAATTTTTTTATCATATAAATTTGTCTTCAATAAGCAGAAGAGTTTGTTTGTATTTTTTGTTTGAACGCGCTAAACTCTGGAACTAACAATCGGATCGGAGTCGTCAATTTTTTTTTTCATTTGACGGCTCCATTCTTGAGGAAGATTACGGCTACTTAACATCTCGCTACGAGCCTTAGGAGCCGAGCAAAAAGAAACAGAAAGAACGCTAAGCGGAAACGGTGTAATAGCGCGGGCGAGTGATGCGACAAGGTGGGTCGCGGGCCGAGGGCCGCCCGACGAGAACCGAGCATTACCGAAAAAAGCCGAACTGTAGATGCCTATGTCAACGGGAAGCTACAGTATTGCCGAGTGTCATAGGATATCATCATCATCATTATCATCATGTCAGCCGAAAGACGTCCAATGCTCGACATAGGCCTCCCCCACGCATCGCCACTCCGACCAGTTTGGTGCTTCTCGCATCCAGCGAGATATTATAGAATAGGCATACATAATCTCACGCCTTCTTCCCATAGGGGTAGGAAACTACAGAATCTATTCTATAGAATAGAATACTCTTTATTATGTACACCATAAGAATTACAGATGTAATGTAGAAATTGTATTATATTTACATCATAATTCATAACATTTATTTTATGTTCAAACAAAAAATAATACGCGGACGAAGTCGCGGGCAAAACTTAGTAATAATAATATAGTTTCAGAGGATACTTAATTCGTTTATTCGTCATTAAAGAATAGATAAGAGTGCCAAAAGTTTTTAATGATATACAAGACAACATTTATTCAAGCGGAAAAGTCATATGAAAAAGTGAACCATGCTTAATATTTTTTTGTAATTTAAACTAAATTCTTATTTAATCCTTACAATGATTAAAAAACAAATTATAAATATTTCTTAATTAATTAAAATAACATAAATAAATAATCAACTAACCTGATCCGGCGGCGCCTTAAACAATATCTTCAACAAAATCTCAACTCGACTCTGTTCTAGTAACACATCTTTGTACACCGTATCTAAGAGTCGCTCTAGAGAGCCGATGGCTCTATGACAGTGTAGCTCTATGGATCTCTGTGTAAGTAAGTTGAGTAGAGTGTCGCTGGCTAACTCTGACCAGCGGTAGTAACTCTCCGGGTGTTCTTGTGAGAGAGATAACACGCACGATACTAGTTCTAAAACCTGGGAGAGAAAGAGATAAAGAAATGGTGAAGCGTACTATGAAGTGTTAAAACTAGGACACATTAGGACAAGTCGCGCCACAACGCAACGCATTATAAACTTACTACATCACTTTCATACATTTTGTATGCTCAATCGCACACTGCGGACCGCAGCAGCCTTTCTACCCGACTGCTCGACGCAAAGGAGGGTAATATGTTTATCTGCCTATCTTATGCTAAGACAGACCCCAGAGATCTAATTGTGTGCTTTGTTTATATGTAAGGAAATTGTAATTGATAAAATAAATAAACAACTATTTTCTTTTTGTCCCTCGGAAATCATCACATTTCCGAATACAAATTTCCTTTTCCATCAATTATTAGATTTATCGTGTATAATAATTTGAATTCAGAACTAAGTACTTTATTCTTGTATTGTTTTCACGGAAATAAAAACAAAACAACAATAAAGTACTTAGTTCTGCATTCAAATTATTATACACGATAAATCGAATAATTGATGGACAAGGAAATTAGCATTCGTTTCGTTTGTATTCGGGAATGCGATGATTCCTGAGGGGCATTAAGAAAATAATAGGTCTTTACCTATGAAATTGCCGTTTTGTATGAAAAAATTTAAACGATTTTTTTTCATGAATTTTTTATTTGTATTAATCGAAGTAATCACCCATGCAATCAATGCATCTTTGCCATCGCAGTGGCAGTTTATTGATGCCCTTCTTAAAGAAATCAGCTGGACGGGAGGCAACAAATTCTTCAAAGGCATTTTGTACTGCCTCTCGGGTATTAAATTTTTTTCCCGCCAAGAAGTTATCCAAATTCTGGAAAAAGTAGTAGTCTGTAGGCGCAAGGTCTGGTGAGTAGGGCGGATGACGGAGAGCTTCCAACCCCAGTTCTTGCAACTTGGAGACCGTCTGCTGTGCAGTATGAGGTCGCGCGTTGTCGTGCAGGA
Organism: Griposia aprilina; assembly: GCA_916610205.1. NCBI lineage: Eukaryota > Metazoa > Arthropoda > Insecta > Lepidoptera > Noctuidae > Griposia > Griposia aprilina. Next base: position 6,270,614 of record OU744305.1, on the reverse strand, counting down.
GCAGCGGAGACGAGCGATTGACCAATGCTGGTTGGAGATGCGCCAGCTTCTCCATCATTGTGTTCAGTTCTTCACAGTACACATCTGCAGTAATGCTCACCCCGTTTGGTAAGAAGCTGTGATGAATCACACCGGCGCTAGACCACCAAACAGTGACCATCACTTTTCTAGGGGTAAGTTTTCGTTTAGGGCATTGTTTAGGTGCTGAACCAGGATCCAACCAACTTGCTGAGCGCTTACGGTTATCAAACAGAATCCATTTTTCATCGCAGGTAACAATGCGGTTCAAAATTCCTTCATTTGTGTGTCTGTTGAGCAGTGCAAGGCACGTCTCGACGCGTACTTCGCGCTGGCGATCATTGAGTTCGTGGGGCACCCATTTGTCAAGCTTTTTTACCTTGCCAATTTGACGCAAATGGACCAATATTGTTTTGACGCTAACGTCGAAAGCTGCTGCTAATTCAGCCGTAGATTGTGTATCATCAGCTTCCACAATCGCCTTTAATTCGTCATTGTCGACCAAAGTCTTCGGACGACCGCGAGGTTCATTTTTCAGGTCGAAATTTCCAGAACGGAAGCGAGCAAACCAATAACAGGTGGTGCGTTGGTTTGTAGTGTTAGCTCCGTAAACGTCGTTGATGTTGCGTGCCGCTTGTGCCGCGTTGCTGCCACGACGGTACTCATATTCCATAATTACTCGAATTTTTAACGTATCCATGATGACGAAAAAGATTGAAATGCGATGAAAATGTAACACTAATCAATAAAGAAATGACTACTTTTAGAAAAAAAAAACCATGTTTTTAAAATAAAATTAATTTGAAATTAGAATTCTTAGCCAAACAAAAATTATTTTGATTTGAAATGGCCAGTACTGCAGAACGGCAATTTCATAGGTAAAGACCTAATAGTTGTACTATATGTTTGTTCCTTTGTTGCGCTCTAGAGACCAAACAAGTGGGACGATTTTGTTGTATTGGAATGCGATGTGCTACATCCCGATGTGACTATAATATGCGCTAGCCTTTAAATCTGTTTCATTGTGATAAGAGATGGTGGTATTCTATATAGTTCCATCTCCCTCTCTCTCACTCATCGAAATCATGATAGCTTCAACAATTTTCTTTTATATAATTCGTGGCGGGTATTGTACTTGCAGTACCCTAAGCATTCCTAAATTATACTAACCTTATGTTGGTGCATACTTTTCTGTAGCATATAAAACAGCACCTCTCTAGTCGCTTGCGCTTCCTGTTGCTGAGCTCTGCCTAACACACTAGTACCTAAAACCAATTACAAAATTATACTCAAGAAAAGATTTAGGCTCCTTACAAATCATTCTTAAGTTTTCAAACTAATTGATACAGAAGTAAAGAAAACTCTGGGCTGAGTATAAATGCTTAACTACGTGATGGCATTAAAACTTACTACAGTCCGCGAGGTCTAAGCTGAGTTTTGTATTTATGTGTGTTTGCATTTGTGTGAGGTTCGCGCCTCAGGCCGATTGCCAAAAAGCAGTATAAATTACGCGTCGTGCTCTAGGCCGACGTCACACCTACACTATCTCTATGTGCACTCACCCAAATGCAAAGCTCAGCTTAGACCTCGCGGTCTGTACCGCTGTTTAGAAATTTTATTTTATTAATGATATTTACCTCCCATATTGCTGAAGACCTTTACAGCGACTGGCTCCAAACCAGCTATACATTCTAAGTGAGCACCAGATGCCATCAAGCCATCGCATAGTTGAATAAGCTGTAACAAATGTATGAATGGGTCAGACCCTAGAAACTTTGTGGATTTTGACAAGCAAAATGTCGTTGCAAATCATGAGCGTACGTCAAATGATTATTATGAACATTTAAATAAGGTTTAAATTGCAACGATTGACGCATATCTATAAGAAATTAAAACAGCTGTTTCTTACCTTTGGTATTTCGATAATTTGTTTGGTGTGATGTTTCGAAGAGGACAGTTGCACTAAGAACATAAGTATACTGTTTACTAAATCGCAGCAATCACTGGAAGAAAACAAATAAGATAGTATTAAAATATCAACACAGTACAGATAAGTTTCTATGAACCAAAATTGCTATTCAAAATACAATTTTGTTCCAACCCACTTAAAGTTGAAATTCGTAAGGTACAACACATTTTTTTAAACGTGTTATTTCTCGTACTCACGGTATCTCATGCTGTTCAACTAAATCCAGCTGCTTCATTAGAAATCCTATGAAGATCTGGTCACTGTCTAGCATACAGTAGTTTACTCGTAACGTTAGGAGTTGGTTCAGCAAGTTTAATACTTGGCATTGAAGTGGGATGTCGTTTTGCATTGTATAGCTCTGAAATGACAATACAAATTAAAATAAGAACTGTGGTTTACCCTGGTTTACACATTGTTAGGAAAAAATACTGCCTATTTTTTTTTAAAGCTTTTATTTAACTTGACTTGTTATACAATATGTAACTGAATTAATGCACATTATGAAAGTAGTTCGTTCAGAATCGTTAACAGAATTGATTTCTATAATTTTTTATTGTAATCCCAAAAATAATTAAAACTACGTAAATTACAGTCACAATTCCGCTGTACAGCCAAAACAAACCAAAATGGACGAAGTACCTACTACGCTAGATCCTTATACGTGTGCGACCGTGTCCGTGCATAGATTTGTAATGTGACCACAATTCCCTCCCACAATCAGTGTAATTAATTTAATTTAAAAAAAAAGGATTGTGTGGTTTTATGAAACCACGGTAAAAGTGAAAGTTTTTTTCACATTATAGACATTTAACTAAAAAAATTCGGAATAATATTGCATTAAGGGTATAAAAATCGCTTCATCAATCTCCCCTGCCCCTCCTCCCCCCCCCCCCCTCCACCCTATCAATCTCCTCGCCCTCCCCCCACTCCCTCCTCCTCGACTGCTCTGACGAGCGCCTTTCACTTTATCCCTACTCCGCGGCCGACCGTCACGCGACATGCAACACACAGGCGAAAAAGTTTGAGACTATGTAATAAAAGTTTCACTTTAATAAACAATATTTTATACATAATAGTAAAAATTCAGTGTATGTATTATGATTATAACATTATATTCTAATTGGGGTGTTTGGTGATGTGCGTTAATTCCGGGACATGTTGTATATTTTACATGCATATAGAGCAAGAATCAGATGGAAGAAAAATATGAGTTGCCCCTAAAATTACATTGAACTTAGATTTCATTCAAGTTTAAATGACATTTAAGAATCCAAAATCTTAATTAGTTTGGTCAACTTCTTTGTATGGACAAGTAAAACGAAAAGATGACGTAAACATATTTTTCAAAATCGATTAACTATAGAATCGACACCATTATTTGCCAAACAAAAAAAAACAAAAAAAATTAAACTACTAACCTTCAAAGCCTGTATAACAACCGGCTCGAACAGCCTTATATACCTTTCCAATTCCTTCTTATTAGTACTCCACTTCCTATCAGACTTATTCTTCGCAAAATTCTCCATCGTCATCAACAAATGCCTTTCAGCCACCATCCTTGGATTCTTACTATCCAAAGACAACTTCTGACTAGCATTTGAACACACGCTACTTCTTCTAGATTCTTCTTTCAACGTAGTCAACATATTTACCATCATAACATCTTGGTGGAAACTCGACTTATTGTTGGCCTCAGTTTTATCCAAAATGCTCATAAAATCTGAATATTGGTTAACCATGTTGGTACCAAAAAGGCATTTTAAAAGTTGTGTGATGCAGTATACAGTTATGTCAGGGCATAATGGCATGATAACTTTAAGGTAGAATAAAACCTCTTCCGTGACGTCGCCTATTTCTTTCTCCGTGGCCAGTTCTAGTTGAATTGCTAAGGAATTTAGTACTGTTGATAGGAATGTGTGGAAGATACTGCATTTTGGATCTAGGTTTATCTGTAAAGATGTTTAGTTAGCTTTTATTATTGTACAAGCTGTTCGTGCCCGGCGTCGCCCGAGGTGAATATCATACAAAATTAGCATCCAAACATCCGACATACAAGATGGATTTTTCAAAAAAAAAAAAAACATACACACCTTGTCCTGACAATTACAAACACAACAAAAAATAGAATCAGCCAAATAGATGCAGCCGCTTTAAAGTGATGCGCGGACAAACATTTCTGGCAATTGATTTTTATTTATATATATAGATTGTAGTATAAAATCGTGGCATAGTGTGTTTGCACGAGAATTGTACAATATTTGCCATCAATGTGTGTTTGTGTTTGTTTGTGATCATGTTACAAAAATGTGGTTATTTCTCACTGTAATAAACTAGACTTTGATATCGTTTGTAATTTATTGGTCCACTAGCTGCGCCCCGAGGTTTCACCCGCATAAGTTTAGATCCCGTAGGAACATCGGGATAAAAAGTATCCTTTGTCCTAATCCCGGTCATGGTCTACCCATGTGCCAATTTTAGCGTGAAAGCGTAACAAACAAAAGTAATAAAAATAAAATCTTTTCTCTTTTTAATATAAGTTTGGATAATTATTTCTCATTTGTTCTGTCACATTTATTAAGCAAAGCTGTACCAGGATTATTTGGCACGTGACCACAAACAGAACTAAAGCCACCATCATGATTATTAAATACAAAGTCAAATCATTTATTTCAAATCGGCACATAAAAGGCACTTTTGAACGTCAAAATTTACAAGAAAATAGAATTGATTTTAAATGACCTTTCCAAAGGGTAGTTTCGTATGGAGAAGAACAATTTCACAAATGATTACCAGCAACGCCTTTTCAACATCATTCAAGAGCCAAAAGATCTTTGTAGGATATAGTCCTTTAGTAGTATGCGTCATGTTCGTGAACGGGCGCCGTCAGTAGGGACTGCTCATTTCTTAGCTACAACGGCTTATTTTAATTTAATTTAATATTTGAATTGTTTTTTTCTTTTTCATTACGGACGCTTTTAACGTTATGCATCGTTCTCACATGCATAATTTCAACATGAACGATGTAACCAATATTTTGTAACCATATTTTGATTTAAAAGAGTGTCCATGGTGTTTCTTGCTCGTTCTTCTCCATAGATACCTACTACGCTTTGGAATGGGCAACTAGCTTCATCTTTCTGACTGACCGACCCCTTGACAATTCAAAAGTGCCTGTAATTGGTTGATTTGAAATAAATGCTTTGAGTTGACTTGAGTTGAGTCAAACACAAGTAAATCCGAGTAAGTTATATTCCATGCTTTTATTTCGATTCCAAATAATTTTGGCTTCACATCATTCTCAATCGATAAACCTACTAGGTAATTGCACACACTACACGAGGTAATTGTACACTTACAATGGCCTATTGCCTTTCATTGTGACGGTTCAGCAACATTCATTGAGTTGTTTACGTTGTTGCTTAGACGAAGTTTTCAAACATATGAAGCAATGGATCAAAATCTTTCGGATTTTGATTGTAGGTGTGTTACGCAATTAAAGCGCTGATTCGAAGGAAATTAATCTTCAATTTACTCGTAATATTCCGCAATACATACCTTATGATTAGAATACGTAGCTCTCAAAGTCTCATAGAACTTCATATAAAAAGGTTCGTTAAAGAAATGTCCCACGAAGTTAGCTTTAAGACTGGACGCGGGTGCGGGAGGTTTCTTACGAAGAGAACCTTTGTCGTCCAGCTCGGTAGGATTACTGCCTCTTCGCGGCATTCCGTCTAAAAGGCAAAACATAGCTGATAATATAGAATTGGTGAATATTTGAATACCCGTAAGAGATATAGAGAGATAGTAAAAGTAAAAAGTTTACTGTATAAAATGAGAGCATTCACAAGAATATGGTACATAGATATAAAGGTTTCACTTATGCTTGAATTGCAGACCCAGTTTCTGAAATTCTCTGATGAAGTAAATTTAATGCTAATCTGGGGGGTAATTACGTAACACACTAACAGTAGGGACTGGTCAACTCTTGGCTGCCACGGCTTATTTTAATTTAAATTTTTGAATTGTTTTTTTATCTTTTTTGTTACGGATACTTTAAACGTGCACGTCTTTCTACATCGTTCTCACATTTTTAATTTTAACATGAATGATGTAAACAATTTGTTTTTTGTAACTATATGTTGATTTAAAAGAGTGTCCATGGAGTTTCTTGCCCGTTCTTCTCCATAGGTACCTACTACGCTTTGGAATGGGCAACTAGCTTCACTTTTCTGACTGACTGACCCTTTGACAATTCAAAAGTGCCTGTAATTGGTTTTTTTGAAATAAATGCTTTGAGTTTGAGTTTGAGTGGGAATTGGTTTCATTTTGACAGTTTTTTGACAGTTCAACAACAATCATTGCGTTATTTACGTGGTTGACCAGACAATTTTTTCAAACATATGAACCAATAGATTTGCAATAGGCTTCAAAATTATTCAGATCGTGATAGATAGTCTGTTACGTAATTAGGGTGCAGGTGCCTAATCATATTAAAACTACCACAACCAATCTGTCTAAGGCGAAACGAGATTTGACAAAAAAAAAATACTTTGAGAAAGCGGGGATGACAATTATTTAACTTTAATTGCCCGTGTACTATTCAACAAATATCGTAATGAAACGATTTTTAATTGAATACTATATGAGCTTATATTTTATAATATAATTCGATCGATAAAACTTGCTGAAAATCATCAATCGATCAAAAATCTGACCTGTAGTTTTCCTCCTAACCGGACTTCCAGGCAGCGCAATTCCACTCTTATGCAAATGCACATTAGGGTTAACTTCCTCTATCAAATGCACCAGAACATTCAACATCTTTAGCGTTACTTGTAGAAACTTTTCCGCTAAGTTGGCAACCCTCTCACATTCTAAATGATGCCATCTTCCTTTGGTATTCTGTGTGTCACGTTCGAAAATGTCTCGGTTTGTTGTTTTGTGGCGCATTATGTTGTGGATTTCGACTGGAAATGGTTCAAACAATTACTTAATTACTTGAAGGACTTGGGAGAAGCTTATGTTAGCAGTAAAATACAACAGACTTCGTCTTTAACGTGACTTCTTTGGTTCCGGGCAGAAACTCTGAAAATGTGTCCCATTTACGTGTCTTTCAAAATATTTTCTTAGATTTACGTTCGAGATGGCTTTATGAGCAAAATGATCATTATGATCATCACCCGTATCTCCATATGATCCAATTCAGACATCGTAAAAAAAATCACAAAATTCAAATCGCAAGATCTTACAAAACTCCAAGTTCTAATTCAATACCCGGTTCAAAACCAAAGATCATGTCTAATGGGTATATAAAGATACTTAACGAAGCCGAGAGTCACTTGTACTCCCCGTCATTGAAATATTTTTTTGTATTGAACTATACCTGGGAACCTTTTGGTTACGGAGATATTGAAGTTCAAAGTTCCAACTTTTACTGACTTTTTTTTTTACGAAAAGCAAGTTTTTTATGTTATAAAACAACTCTAAATACCCCCACGACCCCTGCACCGTTGCATGCACCCATAAGCACAATGTTTTGCGTGTGTTACATTGCGCACTACCGCAAACAGCAAATTTTCACACCAATAATACAGAATCCGTAGTAGACAGCTATGTGATGGGTCTTTTTACACCTTGTATATTTTTCGAAATATCCTGTGAGCAAAGGAATCGAGTTGCACATGCTTATTTTTTCATAAAACATAGCTATGGCTTATATGACGATTTTTTTTTTGTATGTGGTTTTCTAAACGAAATCTTACCGGGATATAACAGCGAGCACAGATCCATAAGTATAGTCCTAGCCACCACAGTTCCGTTGCAATAATCAAGACTATCGAGACAGAAGCTTAATAACCCTTGATCAGAGTACGCCTCCATGTGTTTCCACGGCGACCACTTCTTGCAGATAGCTTGGAGGGCTTCGAGAAGACCTTGCTAGAAAGAAAGTATTACTATTTATTTATTAATAACCAACTTATATTTACAGTTTTGCACCACACATACAAGTTATCGGTCAATACAAGTAGGTACACATAAAATCAGGCAATCAGGGAATCAGGTTAAATTATGAAGATTATTAGGTTATTTTGAGTGTCCGACCGAAACGCGATTTTCAGCCCAAACCAAAACTGTAACCGAAACTTCGGCTCCTCTTTTAGTTTCGGCCGAAACCAATACCGAAATTTATGAAATTAAGAAAAAGTTAATTAAATGATATTATTTCCTGAGAACCATAATTTTTCGTAGATTTGTTACAAATAATTTGATTAAGTGCTGATTTTGCAACTATCAGTTATTTGTTTAATCCAAAGAAAAAAATATACTTTTGCCAGATTGTGTGCGAAAAGCTGTCAAAATTCAAAAATGACGATTAAAAAAATGAGCCCTAACTTAAATAGAGGCCGTAGCAGATATGCTACTGTTAGCTTTTGCGATTACAGATTTAGTAATTTTTGAGATGCTTGATTCAAGTCTTTAACACCGCATAACTTTAGCATAGGCAATCAATGATTTAATCGCTTTTCGGAAGCTCGATATACATAGCGAAAACGCTTTATCTCTTAGCAAAACAATTCAGCATCGTTAGAAAACACAATTTATAAACCATACTCAAACGGAAAAGTAATCGCTGAAACGTGCGATTTTCCTATTATGACCGAACGCATAGTCGCTAAAATGTATCTGCTGCTGACCTTAGAGCTAGTATCAATCTTCCAGAAGGCGAATAAATCCATACTCGCTGATACGAAAAGCAGCATGTCTGCTAAGAACTTTGACTTTTTTTTTTTATATAAACACCCGTTTTTTTGGGTTTTGTACAAAAAGGTAAAACGCGACCGCATTACTAAGTCTACATTGTCTGTCTATCTGTCATTCGTTCGTATTCTATCAAAACCGCCAGCTCACGAACGCCTCACGCCTGTTTCGGTCGGGCCGAAGATTCGACCAATTTGGAGCCGAAACCTAAACTGCGGCTGAAACCTGACTTTTTGGCCGGACCTGGCCGAAACCGAAACCGACACCCCACATTCAGTCGGACACTAGTTATTTTGTAAGTATTAGGTTAAATTATGTTGATAGGGCAAGATTAATACGGTTTATTTCAAGAAGATGGTGCATCGGGCTATTATGTTGGACTACATTTTTGCATCATTTGATCATCTTTGTAAAGAGACATTTTTTTATACAGGAGCCAACAGTCTCACCGCAGTTTTTCGTGCCCTGGACCAGTTACAAGTATTGAAGGTAAACAATGCTCACGCAATTGCAGCACGATGAAACAATATTTTGTCAAGAAGATTTTTTAATAATAGAAAAAAAAGACAAGTTGACAGCAGATGAGTTATACAAGGTGGAGACGAAGACACAACAATAATTTAAACTTCGTATATCTAAGGACGTTCGCAGTCTGCATACGAAAATGCAATCAAATATATCCAATGGTTAAGTCACTATAGCTAGTCAAAGATCGACAGATCCCATAGTCGGCCCATCACTAATAATTCGTTTATTTGAAAAAAACTTTTTTAAATTCAATGTTAAGATTTATTTGGTAGTTCCAAAATACTCTTATGCATTAATATTGCCAGTGTTTTCATTTATTGCCGAATTGTTGTATCCAAATTGTATACAATATTCTACCATATAACTCACCGAATAATATTTACAATGCGCTGCCATCAAACTCCCCACTAGATTCCCGACAATCATCTTCAAGCTGGCGCCTCCACCAGTACTCAACTGTTCCCCGTACCTCAGTTGTGGGGGTAGATCGCTGTAGAAGTATATATCCCTGACCAAGTCTAGGGCTAAGCCTTCGTGGTCGAAGGTGAACTGCTTGCTTTGTTCTTTGGCTAGGTGGGAGATTATGGTGGTGGGAGAAGATTGTATTTGTGGATGAATTGTTGGGGTTATGCTGTAAAGAGAAGTTATAGTATCAGTATGTACAATATTTAACTAAATTAATGCACATTATTAAAGTAGTGTGTTCAGAATCGTTTACTGAATCGATTTCTATTATTTTTTATATAGATATTTTTTTACCCCAAAAATAATTAAAAGTACGGAAATTACAGTCACAATTCCGCTGTACAGCCAAAACAAACCAAAATGGATGAAGTACCTACTACGCTAAACCCCTATAGACGTGTGCGACTGTGTGCGTGCGTAGATTTGTAATGTGGTGCAATTTCCTCCCACAATCAGTATAACTAATTTAATAAAAAGGGTCAGGGAGTTTCAGGGTTTTTTTTTTTAAAACCCTGAAATTGTGCATGCTATGTCCTATCCTAGCGAAACATGTTTGTGCCATTATAATTATATTTTAACAACATTGTATACCATGTTTTAAGCAAATAAATTATTTATTATTATTATTAATAATAAATAAACAATGTTTTATACATAATAGTAAAAATTCAGTGTATGTATTATGATCATAAGATTATATTCTAATTGGGGTGTTTGGTGGTGTGCGTTAATTCCGGGACATGTTGTATATATTTTTTTTTTGTATCTGACGCATGTTTTTACAGATTGTAGGGGAAATTCTGCGTAAGTGCCAGGCGTGTTCCACACTCGTTCGGGTCGATAAGATTCGGCACGGCCGGGCGGCATAATCCGTACCTCCATATTATCCACACTAATATTACAAATGCGTAAGTAACTCTGTTTGTCGAATGCCGACCCGAACAAGGGTGTAGAACGCTTAGATTTTCTCTACACCCATTATAAGAGATTCACTTATGCCTAATAAGATAAATAGGAACAAAGCTATTCACTTATCTAATATCGAACGGCTTTATATATATTTTTTTCCGTAAATGATAAATGATTTTATTTCTGTAAATAGGTTTGTACAAACACTTTTACACGTCAATCATATTTTAAAAACTAGATGAGGTGTAATCATAAGAGATGAAGAGAGATGAGTCAGGGAAAAAAATTGGAAGACGTGTCTAATTTTAAATAGTATTTTGAACTTTTATTTGGTATTTTAAGGTCAACTTCCAGCATCAGATATTTGAAAATTGATGTGATATAATAAAAAACTTACTTGGCTATAGCCTGAGCAGCTGCACTCCTCACTTTCTGATCTTGATCAGCAAGCAAACGAATTAGCGTATCCATGATCAATTTGCTTCTGACGTAATACATGGGGTACAGCATGTATAACCTGGATGGTAAATTATCGGAATATTATAAAGGAAGTAAGGCAAGAAACAGACTTTCAACTTGCAATGTTAAATTGTATTCCTAGATCCAATTGATACAGTCAGTGAAGTTAAAGTCCTTTCACATTTATATTCAAAATGATCTGTATGTTCATTGGCATAAAGTTGCTTTTTGGTTGCTGTCAGAGGTTAAATAACTATGAAAGGACTGTATTAACGATTCGATTTTGTATTCTGGTTGCAAATTAATTAGCAATGACAGTGTCATTGATAGACTCACAGCTTGAAGAGAATCTTCAATCAAAGATAACCATCGGAAGAGTCTATACTGCTAATTCGAATACATTATAAACTCAACCTTATTCCCTTTTTATAGGACTGAAATTGGCTTGCCTGCTGCGAAATGTGCTAAAAACAAAAGAATGATGAATGTTCCTACTTACTTCTGATAAGGCAACTTCTCGTACAGCTTACAGAGATTGACTCTACATAACCAGTAGTTGTTTGTCTCTACATTGACAAGCGCGTTCAGTACATCAATGAGTTGTGCCCAGTGAGAGCTGTGGCATAGAGAAGTCGATAGAGTCGTAAGAGATGATAGAGTGTGGTTCACTGTTGAGTGAATATCGTCTGAGAGACCCTGGAAAAGATAAACGAGAGTCTTTTCAAAAGAAAGTTCTTTGATAGTGTATTTATTAGAACTTTGAGAATTTCTTCAAATGACGAAACACTCATTTTAACATAAACGAAAAATGTATGTTCGTGCTTCTTCAGTTCTTGAAAACAACTTGGCTACTGGCCAGATTCGTTGATGAATCCAGTATCTTTTTTTTATTTTTCTGTCGTTGTTTTCGGGAGTAAGTATAGATAACACAAGCTACCCCGACGGCATCCATTTCGTTTATGGACCAACACGCCTTCAAGCAGTCCAACCGCTAGACGCGGTTTAATCGCGGTCTGCCGCCATTTCAACTGCGTCAGGCGGCTGGCGGCTCAAATGAACCGCCTAGGCGGCCAACCCATAGTGCGTAACTAGCCAAAGATTTATTCTAGGTATAAAAGTTTGGTGAAATTCGCCTTTTGTATTTGAAATATAGTACATTACTGCAGCGGCCGAAAACAGTGGTATTTATGGACGAACGAGTCCATCGCTACTGCTGAGCGTGAGGTCTCGAGTTCGATTCCCGGGTCGGGCAAAGTGTTATTGGGTTTTTCCATCTGGAATTTCTCAGTAGCAGCCCGGAGTCTGGATTTGTGGCCGGTTGATGGCAATAGGCTCGCCCCCTATTACATGGGACTTAAACATAACTGGCGAAATGTGGGTGTATAGGTACGCCTCTGCCTAACCCTTCGGGGAATACAGGCGTGATGTCATGTTATGTGTTTGTGTTATGTTTGAGTCCATCAACGCCTAGTTGCGGCCAAGGCTTGTATAGTACTTTTCTCAAATAATGCGCGGAAATTCAAACTAAGTAAATTAGTAATACAATTCAGAATCAATAACGAACAACGATAACTTTTCTCGCGCCAATATGTTAATTTATTTTTATTTTATTTTTTAACAGCTCTATTTGTTAATCCAGTTCGAGATTTAAATAAAATCTTTGATAAATTACCTCCTTCGTCGCCATGGGCCGAAGTAAAAAGTTCGTTCCATATTAAATTACACGGCAGATATGAGTTTTCATAGTATTATATTCGGCCGCTAAACACGACAGATATGGATTTTCATACTAACATTGCCGGCCGCTGCTCGCATGTATTTGACCAGTACAGCATTTTCAATTTATCTCGAAGAAGGTTGTCAAATGAATGCTCGAATTTCCAAGCATGTTTGAGAAAAATCATAAAACATCCAAAAAAAAGTCAACATACCTTCAAAATAACACCAATCAGCTTATCCATACTAATAGACTCCGACACGTCTTTAGGCAGAGCACTGTAACTCCTCCATCGATGATAATACCCATGCGAGAGATCCAATGCAGCCACCAAGTAACTGGCAATACAAACCCTGACTAACCCCCTAATTTGGGGGTCATTATGACCCTCTAACAGGGTAAAAACATCAGTCATATGCTGGAACTCAAAGTTTTCTGTACCCTCGACAACTTTCACAACCTCCGTTACATTTTCATTCACAATTTCCGCCGAGTGTTTGCTTTCGACTTCATCAGTTCTTTTAAGAGGCCTTTTAACTCTTTCCTCTTTCTTTTCAAAGTCTTTCAAAGCATCTAGGTGGTCCAAATTCGTTGTGGATTCTCCGAAATGGTCAAATTTCATGTCTAAATCTATGCTTGATGATAAAACATCAACACTTGTAGACATTGGGTAGCCAGTAGATAAGGCATTACTACCAGTCATGTTTGAATTCATTGTGAAGTTACTATTAGTCATGTTAGGGTTGGTACTATCAGTCGTTGCGCTTGCAAGCAAATCATTTTTAGGGAATATTTTACTGTCTAAAATATTACTTGGGGCATCCTTAGAGCTTTTTTGTTCTGTACTCTCAGATTTTTCTATTTTGCTATCTTTCTTAGACATTTGATGCGACTGTGTTGTTTGTTGGCTGTCTAGACTTCTGTTGAGAAGGTCTTGGCTTAAGGAGTCTGTTAAAGAATCTTGGTAGCAAACGTTTCTTTCTAGTATGAAGTCGTTTATGTGGTCTCGGTTGGATTCCATGCCTTCGGATGAACCTAAAAGAAAATAACATTGAATTGATTGCATAACCCCTCAAATCTAAATTCAAACAAATTTAAAAATTAACCAAATTCATAACCTTACTGCTTACTAATATCATAAATGCGAAACTAAGTCTGATTGTTACCTTTTCACGCCTAAACCACTGAACCGATCATCCTAAAATTTTGCATATACGTTGTCAGGTGTACAGAAACGGAAATAGGGTATCTTTCATCCTGAAAAATGTACTGTTCCCGAGGAAAACAGCAATAACGTTCTTATGATAATAGATGGCGCCACGTGTCTTTCGAATCATGATTGAATTGTATTATTATAGAAACTTTAGTAGTGTGTTATGTTTTTGTTTTTATTTAAGTACCTATTACATTTTGTGAGTCTAGAAGTAGTAGGGGTGCATTTAGAAAGGCCATGCTTTTCCCATAGCCAGCTATATGTAGCATGTTCGCGTGGGTCCAATACCCAGAATTTACACCACACCGTTTTTAGCTCCACATAGAAGGACATAAAACATTGTGTATAGGGGCGTCCTAGAATAATGTTCTGTTCTGAGCCCATGACTGCAACGGCCGAACAACAAGCAGAGTACAACCCGAATTTATTGTCAAATTCTAAATTAACACGAGCGAAGCCGCGGGCTAAAGATAGTAACTATAAAAATGCCTGTTGGTTTATTTTAAACTAGCTTCTGCTCGCGGTTTCGCCCGCGTGTATGTCGGAGATTATCCAACAGGAACATGATACCGGGACAAAAAGTAGCCTATGTCCTTCCCCAGGATGTCATCTATCTCTTTGCCAAATCTTATCGAAATCCGTTCAGCGGTTCAGGCGTGAAAAGGTAACATACAGACAAGAGTTACTTTCGAATTTATAATATTAGTATGAATAAATACATTGACTCTAAAAATAATACAGAAAGGCGAGTGTGCACTACCGAAGGTAAATATTTATCAATTAATGACCCACTTTTCGAGCTTTAGAAGGTACGACTTACCAGAAATACAATGATGTTTCGCATCAGCATCCTTGTCTAAAAATAACGTTACTGCTTGAGGATATAGTTGTAGGATTTCAGACAAACAGTTCAGTGCTGATGATTTTAAAGACACTCTTATTTGCCTGTAAATAAAGTTCAGATTAAAATGGTCGGCGTAAATCTTAAGGAACTAGTAGGCCCGTATTACAGACCCTCCGTCACTCAAGACTCTAGCATTATTTAAATGGTTCTCTATTTTTATCTATAATTTTTCAATTTAATTGTACTAATATAAAAGAAACAAATTCATTAATAATAATGTTCAATGCATGCTAATTTATGATGATAAGGGCAGGCGAATGATAATTGCAATGCTTGTAAAAGGCTGCTAAGTCATAAGTACTAACATAACATAACAACAACATTGTACACTTAGTTCGCAATACTGCCGTGGTATATCTAAAATGCCGTTATCCGACATCTGGCCGATTTTCAACTTTTGATGCTATTAAAGAGGTATGAGGAACAGGGTGTAAAGTTCACTCAAATTCTATGGAAAAGGGAGGATCCTCCGACCAGACGGGTGTTGTATCTGGTGGGCAACTGCCCGACGGTAGATGTCGGGACGTTGTATATATGCTAGTCGCGGGGTAAACTCTGCTTGCGCGATGCAGGATTTGCGTGACGTCAGTATGACGTGTAGCTCGCATGTGGCGATGTTGATACCGCTACACTATATTAATCAGAAAAGGAATCTCTATCGATCTGTATTTGCGGTTTTGATTTATTAAATAAATTATTTACAAAACTATTAAAGGTATCAAAAAACCGCAAATACAGATCGATAGATATTTTTTGTCTGATTAATATAGCATCAAAAGTTGAAAATCGGCCAGATGTCGGTTAACGGCATTTTAGATATATCACGGCAGAATAAACGTTTTGACTTTGGACTTACAATGAAAAACTGAACTGTCATATTATATGAGAATCAAGTCGGGTATCTCGTAAATAATCACGCGGTTAAGGGGGATGCGCCAAGGTAACCCGCGAAATTCAAATTGGCTTACGTTTTTTTGCAATTTGCAGGTCAGTATCAGGTTGTATGTTGATCTAAAAATGATTCGCGACCGTATCAAATATGGCTTTACAGAATTATAATCATTAGATTCAGCAATACAACTCCATAAGTTAGAATTGCCCTCAAATGTCATGATTTCATGAAATAGTCATTCAATAGGGTAATATGAACTTATAGAGATGTATTTCTGATTCTAATGATTATAATTCTGTAAAGCCATATTTGTTACGGCCGCGAACCAAATTTTAATCAAAATACAACCTGACAGTGACCTGAAAATTGCAAAAAACGTAACAAAATTTGAATTTCGCGGGCTACCCTGAAGGTTCCGTCTTAAAGGAGTAACAATTAATAATCAAGATTTTTAAACGCATTGGCCAGGCAACACTTACAAAGGTACACAACACTTTATTCTAGTCAAAACAATTACTAAACTAGCAAGCAAAAGCGTCTCTCGTTTGGAAGAACTTACCTATCAGGTATAACACCACCCTTATTGCCAGTTAAAAGAAACTTCGATGTCAGCAATCTTGCGCAGTATTTCAGTGGAACATCATCGTCTTTCGATGTTCCGATGTTGACCTGTAAAAAATATTATTGTTATAATTAAAGCGGTTTTCACAGCTAAATCAGAGAATATTATGTCTATGTAAATACAACAATCATTGTCCCCCGCCCATTTATCGACGCCCGTAACGTAGCAGCACGCCTAGTAGTATTGCACTCCACTAAGGCGGAGGACATCGTGGAGTACGTGCGCCAAAAGACGAGGTACACGCCCAGGGTGCAGTTACTTGAATCGCACCGGAACGTCAACTTCAAGGCGTTCGTCGTGCGTGTACCGAACTGTTATCTGCCCCTCGTCATGGAAGAACACTTTTGACCGCAGGACGTGGTGTTCCGGCGCTTCCGTGGACAAGTTCCACTGGACAGCACAAAGTTAAGCTAGTGCAAAGAGAAGCGCTACTAACATAGTCATAAACCGTTTTACTAACACAACGTTTGTTTATATAAAAATATGTATGTTTAGCTTAAGAGGCTTACGAGACCTAAAGCGCGGTCACTGTCGGATTGCATAGAAAAGAAAGAGACGCGCGTTGATACAACGCTGGTAATTTATTGCAAAATATGAAACAATTATGGATTTACAAAAAATCTATTCATTGGACTAAAAAATTAAAACACTATTACGGTAGTATGTTACTTGTAGAATAATCTGACAAAAAATCTGAATGTTTGCATGTATATTAGTATGGTTTTTAATCGATAAAAAATTTTTTTAGAGGTACCTTCGTGATTTTTTTTCTATCATATCAAGTTAATTGTATTATGTTTTCAACACACTATCTAACGATACTCGAAAGGTTTAAGTAGTTAAATAAAGGTAAACAAAAAAAAACACGTGACTCATAGATGTTAAACCTTTTATTTCAAATGTTAAAATCATATTATTTTGAGTCCCATAATAATAGGCTCTATTCTGAATCTGAATTTGAGGAACTATCTGTGACATTAATAATAAAGCGTTCAGTGGTATCATTAATTATTTCGTCTAATTTAAACATTTTCTGTTCTTCTTTATTACATGACCCTCGCAAATTTTCCAAATTCTCAGCAGTCACATTAGCTAAAGCCTCTGGCAAAAGGATGTTTAGGTCAGACATTTTAAAAGTTTTATTTTTCTCGGCTATAAACCCTTTAGCTTGAGCCCATATTAACTCAATTGAATTGCGCTCACAGTGGTATGGTGGCAGCCGCAATACAGTGACACCATAAACTTATTTTTTTTTCTAATTAATCCACAACTTATATATGGCATCTGGTTAACCGACTAAACGTAATTCCTGCTACTTCAGTTGCCATACTACGTCACAGGTGTACTCTTCAATTCAGCAACGTTATCTAATGCGTTGTATTTTCTAAAAGGTTTAGGGAACCTGTCTTTTTGGGCTCTTTACAATAGACAGATTACAAAATATTGTACTATTTTTTAAATGTAACAAAAAAATTGTGCTCAAGCAATTACATGTACGAAGAGTAGTTTACGAATAAATGATAAAGCTTAACATACATTAATATAAGAGGAAACTGTCGTATAAATCGCAAATAACTTTAATTTAGTTGTAACGTATTTTTAAACAAGAAAGTGTCAACTATAAAAAACCCTTTTTACGATTTGTTTACCTTTATTTAACTACCTAAACCTGTCGAGTATAGCATATATCTAGAAGAATATCATATATTTTTCTGATTTCTGTTACTGCAGTGGATCATATATTTTTAGGCATTATAAATTTGCGTTTAGGTCATGTAGTCCCCTTAATGTATTTTTCTATGGGCCTGTGTCGCCTGAAATAAATGGTATTATTATTGTCTGGTGACTGGTTTTCCTCAGTTCTATAATAATATTTCCCTCGCATACAAAACAGTGCTCCAGATCTACTAGATAATTATATCAGTCGCCTTGTATGAAGTGACGGTGGTGTGGCTAAATTATTCTAAGATTATTATTATTATAGACTAGCTGCGCCCCGCAATTGCACCTTGCTTGCACCGACATTGGTATGAAATATAATTTACGACCTATTCTCATACCTACCAAATATACATTTAAAAAATCGGACGAGCCGTTTCGGAGGTGTGTGAACACAAACACTGTGACACGAGATTTTTATATTAGATAGATTATATACACATAATATAAAATATTCCACGCGCAGTGGAAGCGTTCTGGGTCCATAACCTATAATAAAACGCATGTATGAAGTTTCAGAAAACAAGTGAATAAATCTTTAATACCATAAAGCTTACACAAACCATAGACAATTAGCAAAGAGTTACATTTTAATATTAAGGGGGATGCGCTAAGGTAGCCCGCGAAATTCAAATTTACTTACGTTTTTTGCAAATTGCAGGTCAGTGTCAGGTTGTATGTTGATTAAAATATGATTAGCGACCGTAACAAATATGGCTTTACAGAATTATAATCAATTAGCAATACAACTCCTTAAGTTAGAATTGGCCTCAAATGTCATGATTTCATGAAATAGTCAATCAATAGGGTAATATGAACTTAGAGAGATGTATTGATGATTTTCATGATTATAATTCTATAAATAGGTATTTGATACGGTCGCGAATCATAATTTAGATCAACAAACAACCTGATACTGACCCGCAAATTGCAAAAAACGTAAGAAAATTTTTATTTCGCGGGCTACCTTGGCGTATCCTCCTCAAATAATAACAGTTCCGAGCTAGGTAACCTTACCTTAACCGCGCCATCATTCACAGTTTGTACATGATCGACTTGGTCACTATCTTTAGGCTCCACCTCTTCTATCTCTTGTAACTTCTCAGAGAGATCCTTAGTCAGTTGTTCAGAGTTCGGTATTTCCATTTCTTGGTCGCTGACTGGGGAATCTGGTGTCTGTAGTAAAGGAAAATCTTTATACACGTAACAGATAAATTAATTATTGTATTTTTTTTCAGTGTGTGTGTGTGTGTGTGTGTGTGTGTGTTTTTTAAGTGTTATTGGGTTTTTCCATCTGGAATTTCTCGGTAGCAGCCCGGAGTCTGGATTTGTGCCCGTTTGATGGCAATAGGCTCGCCCCCTATTACATGGGACTTAAACATAACTGGCGAAATATGGGTGTTCTATAGGTACACCTCTGCCTAACCCTTCGGCGAATACAGGCGTGATGTTATGTGTTACGTTTTTTTTTCAGGGTTTTCTACACTCGTACATATGGACAAAGTAAACCATTGGTTGTAACATGTCAGAATTCTCAAAGAACATACAGACAATGCATATGCGTCGAAATGAAACCTCTCGCATCGATATTTCGAATAAAAGTATTGATTAGCATTAATGAAAGAAAATAAATTGATTTGACCCAGGTTAATTATTCAATAGGGGGCGTCCATTAATTACGTGTGGCGTTTAGGGAGGGGGGGGAGGGGGTCGAGCCGAATCTCACCCAATCGCACATGGGGGAGAGAGGGGGACGTGAAATATGACGTAATTTTTTTTTGTACCGTAATTTGGGGTGTATTGCAACTACTGGAGTGAAAAACAACATTCAAAAAAGTTCATCTGTTTAATGACCACATTTAACATTCTCTTTAATAAAAATTAATACGGCAATATTTGTTTTTAACATAGAGAATGTTAAATGTTGTCATTATAAAGTAAACTTTTATCTAAAAAATATTGTTTTTCACCCCAGTAGTAGCGATACACCCCAAATTACCGGTATAAAAAAAAACATTTAAACTAAATCATTATTGTTGTTTTCAAGGCTCGACAAAATATATAATGGCCATAAAATGGCACATCGAGTTTTAGTAGAAATTCACCTTTTTAAAGCTTCATTTCTGTCACTAATACCGGGGTGTGTCGTAAAAGTTTAATTGATTAGTTTGAGGTATCATATATTTATGCCTTTTTTTTTGGCTGGGGAGTCATCAAATGACCTCTCCCGCTCTGGGCGGAGCGGAAGGGCGTGTCAGACTCTTACTGACTAAAACCCACCCGTGTTCCTTCAGTTGCCTGTGCGCCAGGGCCACGGTAACTCTTTCGAACAATTCGCGACCCCGGCAGGCATCGGCCCTATCGGACCACGACAATGATGCTGACATCTCTTTGAGGCGCGCGTGGAACACAACGCGCCGTCGACCTGGGCCTGGACCAGGGCCGGACGCGAGAGATTGCCGCCGCCGATCGCCGCCACAAGGACACGGCGGTGCGCCGCCCAAGCCGGGCAGATCTCCACCGTATGCTCCACCGTGTCCTCCGGTCGATCCACACAATGATAACACCCGGGCGTTTCCTCCCGCCTTATCCGAAACAGGAACCTCCCGAAACAGCCATGTCCGGTATGGACCTGCGTCAGGCGGAAGGCGAGGACGCCGTGGCGCCTCTCAAGCCACTCCTCAAAGAGGGGACTTACCGCCGCAATTGTGGCGTGCCCAATATATTTATGCCTGGAAACTGTATACAAGATAAGCACATACCTGTATAGTTAAATCTTCAACGCTCAAACTAGGCGTATTGAACTGCAACAAACTGCCGAGCTGCAATGCTCCTGAGAACGATATCTCTAAAGGATCTTTAAGCTCATTCTGAGGACTGGGAGCGTATCTTGATGATATTATACTTGAGGTGCCTGGAAACAGAATATAAATATTAAAATGGCTTTCTCAGGTCTGGGTCAGTTGAAGTGCTATTGGAGTTTTCCGTTAAGGTTGAACTAGTCGCGGGCTCGAACTCACTGATGGGCGTGGCCAAAAAGCACGCTGTGTCACCTGACATTGTGTCCGACAGAGATAGTATCAGTGATGAGCAGTTAGACGCTAGTCTACACGCACGTCTAGTTTGCACGCACACGAATACCTTTATTCAACCCCCTTCCTCCTAGCTTCCTTTTTTTTTTTTTTTTTTATTCGTTTTATCCATAGTCAAACAAGCTCGTAAAAAAAAATACGATAAGTTCTTTGGAAAATCGAGTTTTATGAAAAAAACCACTGCATCCATCAGTTATAAATAAACTTTATTGAACTCTTCAATAATAGAGCTCTTGTCGGTGCCGACTTTGTTATGGAAATTTTACACGTCTTTTATTACTTAGTCTGCCGCGCTAAGGAAAATGCAATAACTCGATTTTGGACGATTTTGAGTTATATACATTTGAGAGCAATAAAATCGCACACCTTGACTTTTTTTTGTTAAGGCAGTTTTTTTTCATGAATCTGAACAAATATTTAAAAAAACACACACACTAATTGAAAGTCTACCTCATTACCTTTATAATGATATCAAATACTGTGTAAAAAATACCCATAAGAGGTTTTACGGCACAAAACCCAACTAACGGGTAAAATTACCCAATTTCGCTTAAGAAATAATGAAAATCAATCGTGCAAAAGTGCTCAATCGGATTGAGATCAGGACTATGAGCTGGCCACTCCATCGCGGTGATTCCAACGTCTTCCATGTAGTCGCAAACTGTTCGAGCGACATGCGGTCTGGCGTTGTCGTGCATTAGGAGAAAATCTTCTCCCATAAGCCACGCAAGCGGCCTCACATGTCCTTCGAGCACTTCTTCGACGTATCGTGCAGCCGTCAAACCTCTCGATCTCGGGCCGGTATTCGCCCCAATGATGAGTACAATGTCAGTTTAGTGTCCAACATTATGCCACCCCAAAACATACACGATCCACCGCCAAAAGCCACACGTTCGCTTATGCAGCATTATGAAAATCGCTCTGATGACCTTCTGTAGACCCTAGAGCGTCCATCGTGACCATGTAATGTCATTCTGCACTCATCAGAGAACATAACAGACCGCCATTGGTCATACGTCCAATTTAAATGTTCCCTGGCAAATTGTAGTCGGGCTTGTCGGTGAGCTGCGGTCAATTTGGGACGATTTGCTGGGCGATGTGAAGTCAGTCCTTCTTCACCAAGTCTTCTTCTGACTGTCCACCGACTTATACTGACATTGCGAACTTCTCGAAGCTCTTGTCCCAGTTGAACCCCATTCAGTTGCCGATTTCTTAAAGACCTCGACACAAGAAAGCGGTCATCACGCTCTGATGTTCTGCGTCGCCGGCCAGATCCTGGTCGCCGAATGGAGCCACCGGTCTCTTGAAACCTCTGGTATCTCGACGAACAGAGTAGCGGCTCAAATTTAGTCGGCGAGCAACTTCACTTTGTTTATGGCCTGCTTCGAGCAAGGCAATAACTTGAGCGGCTTCTGCGGGCGTGGTATCCATATGTTTCCGTATGCTTTCAGTAGAGATGTTATCACGTTGACCTTCGGTATGCAACTGATTAAAAATCCATTTTTTTTTTCCTAATTGGCAACTCGTAGTTGTGACCACTAAGGTCTTGGCTACTTAACCGGGCAAGCCTGTGGGTGCCTTAAGCTACTAACTTAAAGCCTCCAGCCAGGGGCGAAAATTCTTAAAAACTAGGTGACCGCACGCTAAGGGCACCCCCTGTGGGGTACGAACCTCGGCTTAGAGCGTCACTGAGGGGAGGGCAGCAAGATGGGACAGGCTGGATCGAGATTATATTATTATTATTAACAGGGGAATTTAAAACTACAGGCTCAGCTACGGCGCGGGCTGGCGCGTCGTCGAGCAAGGGTCGGGGGGGGGGGGGGGGGGGGGGACAATTACGTCGGGGGCGTCGCGTAGGACCTCGGCGGCGAGGTCGGAACGATGGCGGTCTGTTCTTGTGTACTGTACTGGTGGCCCTACTGCTGTCCTGGAGGAGGGTTATGGGGTCATCGGGGATTAAAAATCCAAAAAAAACCGACCGTTTTATACCTGCGGGTAAAGGGTGCAAGTAGTGAGAATGCTAACGGGTGAATTTGGCTAATTTGGTGTACGGCTGGTTTCTGTAAATTACGTGAAGGTCAATGATTTTAATTTTGTGTTTTTTTAAAGCTAAGCTGTATTCTTTAATTTTGCCTAATGATCTGTACTCAATATCTTTAGATTTAAGAAAAAAATCAGTAATAAACCAAATTACAAGGGGTGTGCGATTTTATTGCTCTCAAGTGTATATATTCGAAAGATCGAGAATCGAGATTTATTAACTCTCTCTAAGTAACTTTTTATGAATCCTTCAGGAACTAACTCGGTTTTTCAGTAAGCAAGAATGCAATAACTTAAAACTTCAATATTAAAGTTCAAAACTTTGAGCGTGTTTCTCTCGGAAGCGTCAAAATCGAGTTATTGTATTCTTCGTAAGCGCGGCAGTATTACCGCACAAAGTTGCGTTAAAATTAGCAAGAAAATCGAATCTTTGTTGGCTGGCTTTTTATTTTACTATTATGTTTCCGCACAGACAAAATTAATAATGAGAAAAAAACGATATCATGTTTAACTTTGGATGTACAATGTCAAAAAAAATATTTTTGTAACGTCACGGTGGCCGAGTTTGTTTCGCGGTTATCGGCATTAGGCTCTCCATGAACTTAGGGACATATAAAGCCCATCGTCCACCTGACTTACTAACTTACTCTTTAACTACTTTGTGATTAGTTGCGTTGAATACAGACAGCCATTGAAATACTAGTGCTGCGCCTTTCGGGCTACTTATTGGTCATTTTAGTTTGTAACCGGTAACTTTTGAGTAGAGTCGAGGAGGATGAGCCTATTAATAATAAAAGTGGCGAAATGTAACTGAATGTGACACCTCTGTCTGGCCCTTCAGGGAATACAGGCGCGATTTTGTTTTGTATGATGAACATGGCAATTTATTATCTTATGAATGTTCCCCATATTCAAGGTATTTTTAAATTAGCTGGTGAAACTTCACAGACATGATGTAGAAAGATCATAATTTTACTTACTACAGCTGTTTACGGAGTCCACAGCCGCTTTTACTTGAAATAATATTATAAGTTTTTTGTTTTATCATCATTAGATATCGATACCATCAAGCCTGTGAAGTTTCGCCAGTTAATTTAATTTGACGTTGAATTGCACTTTTATTATTTTTCGTTTTTAATTTACTTAACTACATATTATTAATTATATAACGTGCGTGTATGACCAGATGTATGAACGTAAACGAGGCAAAAGGAGTATGTAAGGATTGTAGCAGGTGGCGTTCTGTAGTTTCTGCCTGTCCCCATGGGAAGAAGGCGTGAGTTTATGTATGTTTATGTTTAATTATATACTTACTAATATTCCTCCTATGTCCCTTTTCACTGTGAGTATTATCCAGGGACACTTGTCTTGGATGTCTCTCAAGTAGAGCTGTCTTGTATGGTCCAGAGGCTAACGATAGGATCACGGTGAAACACTCCATTATTGCGTTCTGAACGTTGTGCTCATTTGTTTGTTCTATGTAGTAGATGCAGAGGTAGTATAGCTGTAACAGAAGAATAATAAGACTTAAATATGCATCTGAAACACATGGCTTTGGGTAATTGAGGTGGTCACAAGGAGACAAATTTACGTACATATCCCATATTCAAATTGTTGTTTCCAATTAATGTTATTTCCACATCAACAAATATCAACTTTATACTAGTGTAAATTAGGTTGATTTCAGACTAGTACTAGTACTATTGAAATTGTCATGATTTTTTTAAATGGCTTTGCGTTTTAAAGTTGTTTTAACAAAAACACATTTGTTTACATGTTTGGACAACTTAATCGCGAACGCAGATTAGGCAGGTACATCCTGACAATGGCCGTCCTGTTGGTGCAGTCAAATAACAAGCTAAATGTGATAATTCTGTTGAAAATCTGCTGTCAACTCGTTACGCTAAATGCAAGTACAAAATATAGATAGATGATCACCAATCTCAGTCCTGAATTTAGTCTTACTTACGAAGAATAAAAGCAAGAAATGCTTTTCTACTTAAAACTTTTACACTACTCACTTGAATACCTAAGTTAATTTTGATCGTGTTTTGTTTACAAAACTAACAGAAAGATAAATAATAATATTTTGTTTGTACCTCTAAATAGTCCCGAACAGCAAAGAGGTCATTTTCGGAAAACTTCGTAATATCGTTGATTTGGAAGATGGCTTTTATAACGCAAAACCAACCCATCACCACGGAACTGTCTGGTGTCAGTGGCCATAGCTTTTCTGTAAAGATAATAATAATATTAAGCGAATAAATTATCCAAATACATAGAATAATTATTTAGAGGACTTAGAATAATCAGCCTATAATGTTCCCACTGCTGGGACACAGGCCTCCTCTCTGTGAGAGGGAGTGGGCCGTAATCCACCACGCGGGCCCAGTGCGGGTTGGTAGATGTCACATGTCTTCGAATTTTGGTTCAAGGACATCACGATTTCCGCACGATGTCAGATTTGTTCTGGTTAGTTCTGTGAGTACATGCTGGTATCAATCTTAAAAATTATTAAATGTTATTTTTTTACTTCACGAGCTATATTCATAACAAGACCTAAAGCAAAGCAATCAATCAGCAAAGTTGGTAGCAGGGAACAGGGAATACCTAATATTCTTGTACGGTGAAACCATACACTTTCGACGACTAAGCATTTTTACGTAACTTCATTATTTAATATTACCATAACAATTAGTACACAATTAGCGGTCATCGCGTGTGCTCCCTCGCTCCTTTACATTATCACCTTTGGTCCGTTAAATACATTCATTTTACCATAAACGCAGCAGTATCATTGACTATATTCCAAACTTCTACAATTCTTAATTAACGGCAATTGATAGCCTCATCAATTGCCGTTAAGGCGCTTCCCCGACCAAACAACCTTGAGCGTTCGGACCTTCTCTGTCTTGTCGTTGAGTCTCGCTCTGTCTCGCTCCTTGCGCATGCTCATTTATCATAGAATTCACGAAAAAAAAAAAAAAAAGACAAGCGATGTTTTGAAATTAAATAAAACGTGAATTATTTAGATTTTTAAATTATCTATCCATTACTGTAATCCTCAAATTAATAGAACGTCACCTTTAGCAAAAGATGCATGCAATCAATAATTTTAGTCACTTTTTTACAAGGAGATTTTAAATGTATTTAAAACACATAAAAACAAATAAAAACGTGCAATGTGATGATAGGATATCGAACAGTAATAATGTGCTTTTAGATGTAGTTTATTACCCATAGTGAAAGAGTTAATAGCCTCTGAATAACGCACTATGGCAAGGTTTTGGTCGGGGTACCGCCTTAATGGAAAATTTTAAAACATCATCCTGAATCGTCATATCTAATCGTCTTAGATTAGCACTTACCAAACACTCTCGCCAATATATTAGTAAGCAGTGGTTCTCTATGTGAGCAGAGATGAGCCACACACGTAGCTATACCGCGCCTCACAGCTGGGTCTGATGTCTCCACGTGCGATAGCAGGGCTTTAGATAGCTCTGGAAAGAATAAAATAAAGGTCAGGATTCAGGCAAAAAAAAAAAGCGGGAATGCGATGGATGCCACAGGACCGGAGTTACCAAAAAAACTGTTTTCAATCATCTTATATGTCACCTATAATTACCTACCTATAATTACAAAAACGAAAATAACGTTTCGGAGTCTCCCGGCAAACGCGCGGTGCTTGTTACGCTCCTATCCCTCACAACAACGATGATGAGTCCGACAATGATTAAAAACGATGTTTTTTTTTTTCAATTAACAGAATTTTTCAAACGTCATCCCAGTTTTCTTTTGTCCAATTTATTTTAAAAAAAGTCCTTCAATATCAGTTTGATGGTTCAAACTCAAACTCAAAGCATTTATTAAAAATAAACCAATTACAGGCACTTTTGAATTGTTAAGGGGTCGGTCAGTCAGAAAGATGAAGCTAGTTACCCATTCCAAAGCGTAGTAGGTACCTATGGAGAAACGGGCAAGAAACTCCATGGACACTCTTTTAAATCAAAATATGGTTACAAAATATTGGTTACATCTACTTATTAATCGTAAGTAAGTACGAGGCCATAAGATTTTTTTATAGTTTCTGTCTATAGAAAAGTTGTCTGATTAGTAAGGTGCTACAATTTTGTCAGGTATAATTTTTTTTTCTACATTTAGACAAAATTTTCATCATGTCCAAGTTTCAGACAGAATGCATTTAACCGACCGGTAATATATTTCAAAACGTTCGAAATGGTTTCAATATAAGATCACACTTTCTTCTGAAAAAATATTTATTCGCATCATCCGACGAATGTTCACTAGAAAACAAAAATTTCAGATAGTTTGCTATGGGTTTTTTTTTTGGTTCCTTCTAAATTTTCTCAAATGGTCTCCTGGGTACGTGCGATGCTACTGGTGTCTGAAAATTATATTTTCGGTATTTAAAATCTATCGTTCAACTACATTCCCAAAATCAGTCAGATTGCTATGAAACAGTTTGGTATTTTTTTTGGACATATTTCAAATTTTTGTTAAGTTAGACGTGACGCGGAAAATTCCTTTTAATCAGAATAACCAAGTCTACCGATTTTATAAGGTTTTGATCGTAAAACGATGAGACAAAAATTTTGATCATGGGCTCTCGTACTATGGCTTCTATACGTATCCGACTTCAAGTTTCTAAAAAGCTAATCAAATCTCAGGGGGTCTACTCTCTAAGTCCGTCAACGAACGTACGGGCCCATTCGCAAGTAGTTGATACGTCAAAACAAACACCAAATTAACTTTTTCGGACGGGAAAATAGATATCGGAAGTAGGGACAGCTGTTAAATCGTGTTTTCATTCATTCTTAGTTCGGGCCCCGAAGTAATCACATGTCCGTAAATAATACGGAGCACGAAATGTCCGTAACTTAAGCCGAAACTACGGATTTCGAGCTTAGAGAGTAGACCCCTGATCAGTCAAGAAAGTTTTAATTGAATGCAAGTTCAGAAACAGGTCTTCTTATGAGCGTGGCGATGGCAAAAATAACACGAATAAATATACCTAGATTTTATAAATTTGTACGGCCAAAATTCAGCATCTTATGCAGGTGACAGGGTAAACCATAAACAGACTTCGTACCCAAGTAGTCCGCAGCCAGGACAAACTCCACTAGAGGGGTTCATGGACGGCTCACAAACATAGTTTAACGCCACCACCTCTTGATTACTAACTTAATTTTTGATACAAAACTTACCAGAAATTTCCTCATCAGTAGTATACTCAGCCAATGCTGTCAGTATCCTGGGCAAGTTGTTTTCCAAAGCTTCGACAATCAGCTGGATCTCATTCGTCTGTCGCACTATCTGACTGAGCTTAGGGAACAGTGTCTGTGCTTGAGTACGGATCTTGCCGACTCCGGGCCGGAGCCAACATTCGCCGAGGCATATCCGGGAAAGGGCGGCTCGGATCCACCTAGAAAAAAGGGTACTTCATAAAGATTTCATCTAGGTCTGGTTATTCCAAAATGAGAATTAATTTCAAATCTAACCGCTGATAAATAAAAACTTTTTTACAAAAAAATAACTTTAATTTCGGAAGTCGGTGTCTTTGCTTTTGTATTTTCGTTTTTGGCCACCGACTTCCGAAATTAAAGTTATTTTTCACGTCTTTTAGTGTTTTTTTTTGGAAGTCGGTTGTTTTTTTGTAAAAAAGATTTTATTTTTCACTTTTTAGTTGCGGTATCTACCCCACACAAATTCATATACCACTACTTGGTGTGTAAAAAACAGTGACAGGTAATTATTAACACATTATCCATATAAACTAAGTGGAAAAATACGCAGTATTAAGGATAACTCAAAAGCTACTGGTCAGACCTTGATCAAATTTAAATGGGATCACATGTGAAGCACCACCTATCAAATAAAAAAAGAATCATCCAAATCGGTTCACCCAGAAAAAAGTTCTGAGCTAACACACATAAAAAAAATAAAAAAACATACATAACATATTGAGAACCTCCCCCATTTCGTGAAGTCGGTAATAAAAATTGGCTTAAGAAAAGCATCAAGTTTTAGGCTTTGTACACAATGCGGTGCGGCGGGCCGCTCGTGGTGTCATTTTGTATGTAAAAAAAATTGTTCGTGTGATGTCTACATGTCACCAATGTTTCTAATGTGTATTGGCTGAAAGACTTAGTGAGAAGGGCTGGCCAGCAAGAAGTCAAAAATGCCATTTCTGACTATTCAGTATTAGTAGATAGTGGTAACATAAATATTCTCCAAGTATAGTACATTATTATGTCATTGCCCAATTATTCTAATTAGTGTGTTTTAATTACTTAATTAAGTAGGCTAGTAGTACACACATTTCAATTATATTATTGAAGTACATAGAAACATAATGAAACAAGTTTTCTACAATAAATGACCAATTTTCTAGATTATTTTCGTGAGTAAAAGTGATTATTCAACAATCAGGAAGAATTTTGCATTGTTCCTTTTGAATACAATTTACATTTCTATTTTAATTTAATTGTAAAATTACAAAAATGATGAAACAAAATGATTCCAGTAAAACTAACAAATAAGTCATGAACTTGGTTACATGGCTTAACAACAAAATGGCCGATGAATCATGGCGGGACTGAACATAGGCTCTCCGAATTTTTGCGCATGTGCACTCACTCACACTCACCTCATGACACCATTTAGTTTTTAAAAAAATGTTCGTGTTCAGTCTA
The DNA here is from genome assembly GCA_916610205.1 of Griposia aprilina. NCBI lineage: Eukaryota > Metazoa > Arthropoda > Insecta > Lepidoptera > Noctuidae > Griposia > Griposia aprilina. The sequence goes on along the minus strand of OU744305.1, from coordinate 6,240,595 downwards.
CTGCACAAAGTTCAGACACCCTATAAAATTATCATATTGGCTAGCAAGTTTGGCTAGCAGCCATTTTAACAGTCATTCCCCTTAATTTACAAATGTTACAAATTCACAAAACAATACAGAATGTAGACTGAATGATGAGGCAATTCCTTTTGAGAGTAAATTGCCAGTTTAATAACAAAATTTATTATAGTATTTATTGATACTTCAATGTCAATGGTGTTATGGTAAAAAGTTAGTTACACTTACTTTTACATACATACATAAACTCACGCCTTATTCCTATGGAGGTAGGCAGAAACTACAGAACGCCACCTGCTACGATCCTTACATACTCCTTTTGCCTCGTTTACGTTCATACATCTGGTCATACACGCACGCCGGTTCTGAGTACTACGCACCTGACCTTTCTGAAGAACATCACCAATAAGGACACTATATGTCTTCCTAGGGCGTCCCCTCCCGGTGTTTCCACTCACATCTGCCTTGTAAATACCTTTTGTTAATCGCCCTTCATTCATCCTCTCAACATGACCAAACCATCTTAGCATACTCTTTTCAATTTTTGTCACTACATCTTCTTTTAACCCGCACTGTTGTCTTATCACATCATTCTTCAGTCTATCATTAATAGTCACACCGCACATGCTTCGCAAGGAACGTATTTCCATAGCATTTATTCTACTTTCATGCTTCTTTTGCCACACCCAACACTCACTTCCATACATAAGCGTAGGCACCAGCACACCATTGTGAACAGCTAGTCGTGCTTTTTTGGACATCAACTGGTTGGTCACAATTGCATGTGTAGCACCATTCACTTTATTTCCCACATTTACCCTTCTTTCCACATCTCCATCAATCTTTCCATCCCTTGTAAATAGACTCCCCAAATATACGAACTCACTTGCTCCACAATCTTATCATTTAATTTCACATCACATACCGATACATCCTCTTCTCTTTCTTTTACTTACTTTTACGTTATTCTAAATTGATGCAAAATTATTTCCAACTTTTTTAGCATTTCTAGTTGTACAGTTAGTGTTCCTTTGATGTTTAAGTTAACCTAATCTGGTTGGCTTTCACTTTATTGTGAAGTTATGATCTAAATAAGTGTTGCTTCATTCTTTTTTGCTGACTGTACTTATGGTGATCTATCAAAATATCACCAAAATACTAGCTATGGCACGGTAATCTATTATTATATTACCATACCTTGCATTCTTATTGTGATCAATTTGATTCTGCAACACAATATTGGTTTTGTGTGAATGAAAGGCAAATCCTCCAACCACAGCTCTGTTCAATGCTTCATCACCGACGAGACGTACTTCCGCCTTAAAAAGAAATTAATAAGTATTATTAAGATACCCTAAAATTTTCATCTGTCCATCCTTTTCTAAAATGTGTTGAGGTTGTCTTTCAATCTAAACAGATGCAGCCGAGACCAGCTTTATACAAAGTAAAAGATTTAAAACTAACGACATAATAATTAATGCGAAACAACCGCTATAATGTTTATTTTGCATAAACAAATTACATAGAGACTTACATTTCCTCATTGTTTAGTTTCTCAACCGCAGTGCTTATTATCCAACTATTGGATAACTTAATTGAATAATCCTTCACGCTATTTGCCTAAAAACATTCAAGGTAACTTACGCTATCGTTACTAGCTAATAGGAGAAGCGTAGGGGCAGCTGAATGCAATAAGTTTGCAAAGTGGCGAGCGCAGTTCGAACGACTCCCTAAGGCTCCCAGACAACGCCCGAGCGTCCCTGCCGCCGCCTGCAACTCATGACTCCTACAAAAAACACACATATAAATAAACCATCACAAACTTCACGCCAAAAACTGAAAAATTATACAAAAACTCACTTCGCTGAACTCTCATTCGCCTTTAGAAATTCCAAAGCTTTTTCAGCTTTTTCCAACACGTTCATGGCTCCTGTTTATCACCCAGTGTTCTCGGTATGTACTTCGATCATAATTTAAGCAATTTATTGTTTGATAAACGAATTTCCGTCGCGAAAAACGCAAACAAACGTGAAGAAAATCAATCGAGTGAGTTGACGTCTACTTTTTGTTCGGAAATAAACAAGAATGGAAATAGAACAGCTGTGTAGTGAAAATGTGAAATAAATGAAAAAAACTTTTTTTCGAAGACCGTATCTTTATAATTAAATGAGTAATTATTGTGCTTTGAAATAATTTTGTGTTTTAATTTATTTTACGTTTTTCTTTGAATTATTTTCTGTCTTCACCCATTAGTATCTTTGTTTCTGAACGAAATAACAGGGGAGTCCACCACCACAAAAATATTCTAGCCGGTATTACCATTCTCTAACTCGCGTGCTAGATTTCAGCCTTCTTCTTCTCACAGTTCTAGCAGAGCTGAGTGTTGTCTCATTTATACAGGGTGGCCCGTTTACAGTAGCCCATCTACGCTTTTTAGAAGCCCCTAGCTAAGGGCTTTCCAAAACACCCCAATGCAGGCCCGGATCTAGGGGGGGCAGGCTGGCGCCCATGCCCCGGGCGTCAACTTTAGGGGGCGGCAATTTCAAGCGTGGCAGACAAGTGCAACGCTCAGCGGCCAGCGTACCCCAACTCTGCGATAAGTGAGATTCGCAGCACTTAATATCTTTCTCTCTCTCTGCGAGTGGCGCACTGAGGAAATCACTACATGATTAGCGTGCGCATAGGGCGTCAAACGGTGTGAGCGAGTTGCTGGTGGAGTACCGAGTCGAATTCTGCCAGGAACTCTCAATTTTTAAAGCACATGCTCCACTTTCATTTGGCGATATAAAAAGGTAAGCTTTCTATCGCTTGCAACAGATCTATGCCGCGGCGAACCAGAGGCGGATGAGCGCCTCTGTTACCTCTGTGGTCAAAAATTGAAGAAAAAAACCCCTTTATTTACTTTAGACATAATAATATTACTTCACGATGGCGTCCCACGTGCTCTTACTTCCGACCATGGAGTGGACCATGTCCGGAAGCGAGAGAGTATCCGCAGCACCAACCACCGCGACAAGGTCACGGCACTGCACTGCCCAATCAGGGCATTCCTCAAGGGTGTGCTGCGTCGTGTCGTCGAGACAGTTGCAATAGTGACATCCGGGTGTCGGTTCCCGGCCTATGCGGCACAGTTACTTTCCGAAGCACCCATGTCCGGACAATACCTGTGTCAGCCGGAAAGTAAGAGTGCCATGCCGTCTCTCCAGCCACTCCCTCTTATAGGGTCTTACCGCCGCTATAGTGGCGTGTCTTTCCCTCTCACAGCCTAGCGACTCTTAATTCTTAAAACTTTTCTGTATAAGTCGATTAAGGACTTAAAAAATCTATCTTATCTGAGGCAAAGTGCTAATATTTTTTGCGCTCGCTTCGCTCGCTTATGCATTGTAGGTTGTCTGGTATTAAGCTTTTCTGCATAAGTCGAGTGTCACAATCTTAACAATCCAAAATCATGACGAGACATTCAGATTAATTAAGACAAGGCCATTGTTTTATTTTTTTGCAGAACATAAGGTTTATGTGTAAAACTTTTATTCCAATCTTATAACGATAATAAAGCTGAAGAGTTTTTTTTTTGTTTGAACGCGCTAATCTCTGGAACTAGCAGTCGTATTTGAAAAAATCTTGTATGCATTTGATAGCCCAATTCTTGAGGAAGGTTATAGGCTATTTAACATCACACTACGACCCTTAGAAACTGAACAGTAAAAAAAGTCAGAAAGAATGCTAAGCGAAAAGGAAGTAATATCGTGAACGAGTGATGCCCAGCGACGCGGTGGGTCGGGGGCCGAAATTATACGTGGACGAAGTCGCGGACAGAAGTTAGTATGCTATAATCTCACGATTTTTTTCAAATATTCTGTCCTATCCTAATTCAAATAAATGTTCAAAATGTCCATGTATATGTAAATAAATAAGGCTTCATGTAAAAGGTTAAAGGATTAGCGGGGTGGGGGGCGGCAAACTGCAGTTTTTGCCCCACCTAGAAAAAAAACTAGATCCGGGGCTGCCCCCATGTATGTACCTATATTCAATGATTATTCATAGGAGAGAACTAAGGGAAACATTTTGTTCGTTCTTCAAAATTAGTTCCACATTTTCAGTCGCAAAAAATTCAATAAAGAGAATGTCGAAACGACTTCCTATGAGTTTAAAAACTCTGACCGTTGCGTTGTTTTACGTTTTTTCGGTTTTTCATTTCCTACAATCAAAAGGATTGTCAGTATGTTTTAAATTTTCCATTAAAAACGTGATTAGTGGTCGTTTTCATGCTACAGCTAAGTATACTGTCGCAATAAAGTGAACTACACTTCGCGCGCTCTCTGTTTTATGCTACGGCTACATTGTCGCGTTAACGCGAACTACACTTCGCGCGCTCTCTCTCGCACACCGTTCGACGTCTCACTTTGCAACGGAGAGTGCGCGAACTTTAGTTCGCGTTACCGCAACAATGAAGCCGTAGCTTAACAGCGAGACGTCAAGCGGTGTGCGAGTGAGAGTATGCGAAGTGTAGTTTGCCATATCGCTATAATGTGGCTGCAGCATTGGTAAGCTATTTTGGTCATTTGGTGTGTGAGCAAAGAGTACTTTATGTATACCTACGTGTGAGCCTGCTATCAATTAGACCACGTTTCTTTCATTGCTCCACACGGCACGCCTTGCAATTTGACTGAAAGAAAAACTTGAAGTTATGCGGAAATCTAAGAAGATGGATGTACTTCTTACATTACAAAAATAATAATTTGGAACTTTGAAAAACTGAAATACTAGAATCAGATGTATTGCAGCTGGACTGCCTCTGACGCATGATAAAAATATTGACAATATGACATTAACATTGACATTTCTGATAAGAAGAAGCTGTCAAAGTGGTATAGTTAAAATAGCAGTATCTAATACACGAAATGTTTTAAATAATTATTATCTTAGAGTGTAATTGCGATAATTATGTCATCTGTAGATGAGCAAGTCGACGTTATGTTTGGCCTAAAGAGTGTACTATCACGAATCGAGGCCGCTGTTGCAAGGCGCAGTAAGGTATGTACTTCTAATGATCATAATCTCTATTTACCACTCAGCATCCCATAAAATAATGTTATCAATGAAAACGATTTGTAATCCACTGTATCTCAATCTTTCTGACAATAACCTCTAACTACTTCGCAATAATATAACCGGAACCTCGTAGAACTTTTTAATTTTTCTTTTAGATTGGTACAGGAAATCCCTAAGTAATCTAGATCAAGATTTAACTTTTTTTCAGGATTTGCCACAAGTTGCGCCAAGGTTGGTGGCAGTATCCAAAATAAAACCTGCTTCTTTGATTGTTGAAGCCTATGAAGCTGGTCAAAGACATTTTGGAGAGAATTACATCAATGAATTAGCTGAGAAAGCTAGTGACCCTCTGATACTGGAGAAATGCAAGGATATAAAATGGCATTTTATTGGCCATTTACAAACCAATAAAATAAACAAATTACTTGGATCACCGAAGCTGTATGTAGTTGAGACTGTCCATTCTGAAAAGTTAGCTAACAATTTAAATAAACAGTGGCCAAAGTATAGAAATAATGAAGAGAAATTACCAGTAATGGTACAAATAAATACAAGTGCTGAAGAAGGTATAATATTTCATTTATTTATTTATGTACCTACATTTTATCACAAGTAAGCATCAAGAGTCTGATGCAATTTCATTTCAAGAAAACATTCAGAAATTATCATAAGTAAATTAATGAATGATGCAATAATAATATGCTTCTTTTTTTTTTATTTGTTCCAAAGTATGCAGTCTTTATCATTTTCAGCAAAAAATGGAATTGAGCCATCTGAAGCAACAAAGGTGGTGGACCATGTATTGAAGAACTGTCCAAACCTAGATTTCAAAGGATTGATGACTATTGGTATATATGACTATGATACCTCCAAAGGGCCAAATCCAGATTTTATGACACTTGCCAAATGTCGACAAGAAGTTTGTGAAAACCTCAAGCTTGATATAAATGATGTGGAATTGTCTATGGGGATGTCTACTGATTATGAACATGCTGTGAGTATAATTAGACCACTTGAATAGATCCCACCCCCAGTGCAATACTGTCACTTAAGTAAAACTTTCAAAAATGAGCTATGTACAGGTTGCACAAAACTTCATGAGCCCTCTGAACGTAAGCCCAGGAACAAAACCGCGCATGGTACATTTGTGTGAGATAGATAGAGTTCCCTTGGACACTTATATTATGCATACTGCGCAGCCACTCGCTGCAACTTCCAAGAGCTCATAAAGTTTTGCGTGAACTGTGTGTAATAAGTTGCTTAAAGTACCTCTGCACTTGGTGCGATAATGTCACTAGTTTGCTAAATATAGTATCCGTATGAGGGTGTGATTTTCATTGTGGCTTTGGGACGATATATATGATAAGTACTAAGGTTTAAAACACAACCCCTGAAAAAAAAAAATTGCATAAGTGACAGTGTTGGACTGGGGCTGCAATATTATTATGCTGATGGCTTTAACCCAAACATAAACCTCTTGAGTTACTTGACCATTTAAACTTTTCACCATATCAGTGGAATTATAGTTTTATTCGCCTTTATGACCCTTGCCCATGATTCAAATTTGAAAACAACTATAGCAAGTGAGAAAAAAACATGATGTAATTAAAAAACCCCAACATTACAAAAAAAAAAACAAATCCAACACCCTTTTTTCTCTTTCCAGATTGAACTTGGAGCTACAACAGTTCGTGTTGGATCAGTAATTTTTGGTGCTAGACCACAAAAGGCAAATTAAGTTATGGTTCAAATAATAGTTCAATGTACTTAGTAAACATGATCAATCTGAAAAACTATTTCTCCCTAAAGTTACAATATTTAAGGTGTTACAATATACTCTAAGTTCAGAATATAGTTTAAAATAAACTGCTTTTACTAAAAATAAGTTAATAAATGGGCTTCCAAATAATATATTTTATTTGATTCTTTTATTTCGTTATAATAAAACAAATTTTCGCTCTCTAATTTAAAAGTTGCCGTCTGACAAAAAATAGCGACAGCAACAAAATTTAATCTGTGGCAGTTTTGAGTTGGCATCCACGATTTTTCATTGGCCGACATAATTTATGGCAAGTTGAGTGAGTTTCCGAACGCAACGGTTGACGCACGCATGACTGAGACGAGTCTGCAGAAGTTACTAAAGTTTGTGTGTTGTGTTATAGTATAAAATAAACGACTATAATCTAATAAGTTTAATTAATAACTCAATTAAATAATAATGAAGTGTTAAAGCCTGTACGGATTGTGAGCAACAAAATCCCGTGATATCTAAGACGCTGTGAAGTGTCCAAGTTTATTTTTTGTGTCAACAAGTTTACATCCTATATTTGAAAGTTTTTGAAACAAGGCCGTCGTAAAGAGGTAAGGATAACAACTTTTAAATATCCAGGATACACTCAACATTCCTAGAATTACATCTTATATAGTTGTGTAATTTGCAAGTGAGATATTCCGTTATTTTTATGCATAATATTTTACTCTTGAGAACATGAGAAAGTGTAAATAATTACTTGCTAGATACGAGCAGTTGATTTATTTGTTAAGCCTATGTGGTTATAAAGTGTGGTAGATAACAATTGTGTTGTAACTACCGTGCATGCACACCTATCATAGAATCTGCAGTAGGTCAATGTATGTTTCCTAAAAAAGTTTATCATAAATATATAGCACACTATCTGATTTGCCCACGGTATTGCCGGCGTGTAGTTTATTTAATTTTTATTAGATTAAAATTGTCCTAACTATTATTTATCAAGATGCTTGATGCGTTTTGTTTTCCCTTAAAATAAGTAGTAGTGGAAATCATACCAAATACTATTTAGACTGATAAACTTTTTGTATGCAGTACTTAATAGCTTTCTAATTAATCATAAAAAGTAAGTGTATGTATCAATGACACTGAACAAACCAGGTATATCTTTGATTGCATGTTCAAGTCCCACTTGAATCGCTTCTTTCCATAAATCTCTTTCAAAAATGTATTTGAAATAAAAACTACTAAAATATAAGTTTTAAAGTTTTGTTCACATAGATGTCTTTAACTAAACAATTGATTGCACCATTCAATCACACCTAACTGTGACATAGTAATCTTGTGAAATGTGCCAAATTACCTTGCTGATGAAAATGGTTGAAATTGTGTGAATAAGTACTTACTTAGTCTAACAGGAAAGCACAAAGTAAAAGATTGTTTATTTACTAAAAAACCTCAGGTGGTCAAATGTTATTGGGTTTTTCCATCTCAAATTTTTCAATAGCAGCCCGGAGTCTGGATTTGTGCCCGGTTGATGGCAATAGGCTCGCTCCCTACCACATGAGACTTAAACATAACTGGCGAAATGTGGGTGTGCTATACTTGAGGTACACCTCTGCCTAACCTATAGGGGATTACAGTTGTGATGTTATGTGTACCTCTGGTCAGTAAATCATTATTGTCAAAACTTCTTCTACTTCAAAACTCAGCACATTAATTTGTATTTTACATGATACATCTTTCTGTATTTGTAATTTAATACAAACTTTAAGCACTAAATTTAAACCAAACAGGAATTAATTTAAAACAAATCATTCATAAAACAATGTTTACTGCAATATCTTAAAAACATTTTTTTCAATATAAGCTGCATATTGCCTGTCCTACTCCTGTCCATCAATCACAAAACTGTTTGAAAATATTATAATTAGGTACTTCAGATTTACATATTTACATGCGCACAGACAGCCTAGAAATACAATTGTTAAAATTTCTTATGAGCACTGTTTAATATGGGTGTGTCTTCATATAAGTGGGTTTCACTTTCTACTTCTACCACCTGCTTCTGTAACAATGGTGTGCAAGGGCTGAATTACAATTATTTTAATCTTCTTAGCGTGTTGATTGCATACTAAATTGTGCCTGCCAAGTGTTTTGCTGTGTTAGGTAGTCAGTGTCCATGAGTTCCTCCAATTAGTAGGTATTAGGGCAAACAAGAAATGTTGTTAACAGACAAGAGTTCCCTCGTTTGAAGAACACTACATTGGCAGTGCTCCCCACTCAACTACCTATTATAGTATATGATTCTAACTGTAGCCAAAGAAGTATGTAAGGATCGTAGCAGGTGGCGTTCTGTAGTTTCTGCCTACCCCCATGGGAAGAAGGCGTGAGCTTATGTATGTATGTGTATTGTAATCTATGGAACAGTTTCTAGGCAGCTCATCAAACAATTCACAAAACCGCCAACTTGTCAAAAGGAATCTCTATTTCGAGTCGCGACATGGTAATAACGTAATTGTACCTGCCATTTACTTACACCGAGTACCTATGTCATGAAAATGACAAATGACATTCAAGATTATTAAAACATTCACTTTTTAAATCAAAACACGGACATTTGGATTTCCTGGAGAGTTTTCTGTTTTCCTTTCATTGTTTGAAACTCAGAATGCATATCAGACATTTAAAGTTCCACAATAATATGCAGCAGAGGCAGATTATCCTTATGGCAAACTAGGCACGTGCCTATGGGCGCGAGGTTATAAGGGGGCGCGTGCACGTCAGTTTTTAGACTTAGAAAATAATCATAAAATTAAAATTAACTTATAAAAGATTAGTTGATTCAATACAGATGTACTCTCTTAAAATGAATCAATGGAATTTAACTCATTTTCCAGTGTATCTCTGGTTGTCCACTGATTTATTTTAAAAGAGTAAGATGCAACTGCAATGTTCCACGTTCGTCGTGTCGATCGCGAACATCTGAAGTTGCTAGATTGATTGATTGATTGCACGCCTAAGGGTAAGTTCACGCCTATAATATCTAACTATAGATATAGGCCAGGACACGTGTACTTACCCAACTAAAATGATAACTGCCAAAATATGTGTGTTACTTCTTCGTGCAAAAACTACTGAACCGATTGTAATGAAACTGGGTATATACATAGATAGCTGGAGACCCAGATGTACACATTTTATCCCGGAATTTCCACGTGATGGGGCATCACGCGGGTGAAAGAGTGTGGTGCAGCCAATTATTATATAAGTACTGGTAATTTTTTTTAATATATGGCCCTTAGAGTGGCGCCAATGAGGTGCTTGCCTAGGGCGCTCTCGATATTTAATCCGCCTCTGATATGCAGTCTGGTGGCTGTAGAAGGCCGTCTGGTCAGTCTGGTGGCGGATCACACACAACAACGCGCCCCCGCGCGTGAAATCTTACACAAATTCAATAAAAAAACGCTTCCGGTCGGGGTCTTTGGCTCCGTTTCCCGCGCCCCGTCGCGTGGCGCGTTGTAAACTGTAGTGTGTGATCCGCCTAGCTGTGAGTTCGTTTTTCAATGTCTCTCTTCAGCTATGCCACTATTAAGAAAAAAATATTGTGACTTGCGAACTTGATGTCAAATGACTAAAAACTGGAATGGCAATAAGACCTCTCAATAAGACTACTCTCATTGCAATCTACCAACGTCGTATCGTATCGCAGACGCCGCGCCGCCCTAATATTTGGAAACTGTTGACCTGAAGTCCCTGTTTTTGCTGTCGTCCAATCTGAAATGGTTTTCTCAAAAGTCTTTAGGAAAAAAGCGTTACTAGATCCTCTAGCATTTCAAGCATTAGGTTTTGATTCCATTGGTTGGGTGCAACTTTTCGCGCCTTCGTAATTAAGTTCAACAATACACAAAAACATCTTCTTTTTTTCATCTTGCATATGCTTATCATTCCTAAACACTACTACAATAAAGTTTAAAATTGCTTGAATTTAATCGTTCAAAATGTAGGTACAACGATTACTATTGTTTACCTGCAAGAATCCGTCACACTCTGTGCACTAGTTTTGTCCACAAAGCGGACTAATTTCTTTATTTTTTCTCTTCCTATGTTGTAACTTAAACGTCAGCCAAATCTGAAGATTACGTAGACGTTATTGTTAACGCTATAGTTTCGTGCTTTGTTCTCAATGAAGAAAGAAATCGGTCAAGTACATTAGCAGGTGCTTCGTAATTGTTTGGTACTTAGTACAATGTATGAAAATGTTCATTGAGGTTACCATAAATGTGGCTCCTACACACGCTTTTACCGAATACAACCTCATTCATTAGTTTTTGATTAAGTTGTAACGTACGTCTTATCAATGTGTGAATCTACAAGAGGCAAAAGCAACAGGTACCTACGTGACGATCATAGCACGTGCCTTTCTGTGGTTTCCTCATTGACAAATAATGTTAATGTCATCTATGTTAGGTAACCTAGGCACTGTTGATACTGCATTGAGATTCGTAAAACATTCACAAAGAAAAGGTAATGGCAAGACCTCTACCCATTTGTCACTTTCAGGGCTTCTTAATTAAGACGATGGGGACAGTAAAGAAAGCAGATGATACGGAAGCACTGCAAGTTGCGTCGAGGGAAACGCGTAATTCGTGAGAGCAATCTAAGCATATCTGCACGCAATGTTTCCAGTGACACTGCGCACGTAGATTTTTAATGATAACTTAACGCTAGTCAAAAACTCGTGTCGTCAAGTAAGCAGTCTAGCCACTTTTTTTAATTGAACACCTTTTTTAAATAGTGAAGGAAACTCGTGAGAAAAATCACACGTTAATAAATGAATTGCAGACATGCAGTCCTCAAGAACAAATAGATTGCTCCACACATTGGTCATAATTGCAGTCTACAGATGTTTTCATTTTGTCTCAGCATACAGATGGTAGATACGTTTTGCATCGTTTCGTTACGCCCATGGCAGAATCAGATATATACAGGGTTATTGGTAATATGTAGGCAATTCATTAAGGGGATGTAGGGGAGATCATTTGCAACCAAATGACCCCTTGGCCCCCTATGCAAATGTCAACCATTTTCGAGTAATTAAAACGAATTCGAGTATATCTAGAAGGCTTTTGACAGGGTCTGGCACGCTGGTTTACTCAGCAAGCTTCTTGCTTATGGCATCCCGGCTGATTTTTGTAGCTGGATATCAACTTCCTTAGCGAACGGTCGATCAGAGTAGTCGTAGATGGCTGCTCCTCCGACCTTATGGCTATTGATGCCGGAGTTCCTCAAGGGTTTGTTCTCTCTGCAACTCTTTTCCTGCTGCTTAGCAATGACCTACTTCAGCCTGGTATTATTGGGTACGCAGATGACAGTACTGTTTCAGAGACATACTTGTCCAGCGCAAAAACCAGCGGGGCCGAAGTTTTTTCCTTGAGTGAGGCCATGGTAGAGCGGACAGATTTGACCTTAAGAATTGTCTCCCAGTAGGGTGATGACAATCTGGTCTCTTTTAACGCCACCAAAACACAGGCGTGTCTTTTTACCGCTAAAAGGAGTCAAATCAACCAATCTCCTACTTTTCGGGGTACATCTGTTCCTGTAACTGATCGGCTCGAGCTCCTAGGCATGAAGTTGACATCTGGTCTCAACTTCGGCGCCACCATCGAGTATAAAGTCCAAACTGCGGCTAAGAAGCATCCTAAATAGGGTGAAGCGATACTTTACGCCTGGACAGCTTTTAACCCTGTACAAAGCGCAAGTCCGATCTTGGATGGAGTATTGCAGCCACCTTTGGGATGGCTCAGCTAAATACCAACTTGCCGCGCTTGACTCGGTGGAACGCAGAGCTAAGAGTCTCACTGGCGACATAAAACTGCTGGATGCCAAGCTTCACAGCTTGGCTCATCGCCGCAAGGTTGCCTGCTTGTCGGTCTTCTACAGATTATACTTCGGTGAGTGTGCCCAAGAACTCCACGACCTCATTCCACCGGCCCCCTTCTACCATCGAACATCTAGGCGCACTGCAAGTTATAGCTATTCCACCAATTCGCACTAAGCGCTGCCAAACATCTTTTATAATGCGCACAGCAAAAGAGTGGAATTCTCTACCTGCGCCTGTGTTTCCGACCGCATACAACCCAAATCTCTTCAATGTGAGAGTGAACAGGCTTCTTCTGGGTAAGCTCACACTCCATCGTTGACTTTGTCTCTGTCATCTCTGACCTAGACTAGAGTCGAAGTGCAAAACCATCTAAAATAAAAAATAAAAGAACCATTTTATATTCATTAAAATATATGGTACCTATCTTATAGTATGTCGTTGGATAGCTGAGAAGTTGAACATGTTTGTGGAATGTTCTGCCGATAAAGTATATCGGTGTTTTTTTTTTTTGCAGAAATCTATCATTTTAGTCAAATAACCTGCTCAAAATGATGAAAATTGTAACGATTTGTAAAATAGCTCTGATTTAAAAACGAATATAGATCATTTTCATTTTATGGCTGGTGATGATGTTTTGAAGTAGCAGCAGATAATAACTCTTAACGTAGAAAAAAAAAAGTTTTTTTTTTATAAATTTTCAAACTTGTAGGTGTATGTACTGCCGAAAAAAATTAAAATGTTTGATATTTTGAATTTCTCAACCAACCATTTTCGAGTATTTATTTACTCGAAAATGGTTGACATTTGCACACGGGTCATAAGAGGTCATTTGGTTGCAAATGACATCCCCTACATCCCCTTAATGGATTGCTGACATATTACCAATAACCCTGTATAACAGACACTTAGAAGCATATTGGGTTGCGAAATCAGTCGATCAGTTCTCGGGGTCAGGACCTGTGAGTCCTAAGACCAAAAAAATAAGCTCAAGTGTATTTTAGAAACAAACCACGCCTATACGAGAAACAGAAAAAGATAAAAATAATTCCCAATATCAGAACGAAACCAAGGCCATAATATCCCCAGACACTTAGGCACAACATTTAAGTTTTCATAAGTCGGAATTGTAAAAGAAATGACCATAAACACTCAACAACAGTAAAAAGACACTTTACACTCGGGAGCACTTAAAATTGTCGCTTTCAAAGTTAAACATGGACATAAAAGAAATTATAATACTCAGCGTAATGATTTAGAAATTTATCCAGCGACACTTTCGAATAGCCAGTAACTAGCTGCTCATTATATTTAAAACAACGGATCATGTTTTCACTTGATTTCAATGAACGTGGTGCAGGTGTAATGAGGTAAATTGGGGGTATTATGTAAGACAAAGAGGTTGTTGTTTGTATAAACAATGTTCGTGGTGAATTAACCTTAGTGAAGATGTCTATTATATCTTATACTAGCTTTTGCCCGCGGCTTCGCTCGCATTCATTTAAACTTTGAGAATCAATTCGGGTTATAATTAAATCATGATTCGAAAGACACGTGACGCCATCTATTATCATAAGAACGTTATTGTTGTTTTCCTCGGGAAGAGTCCTTTTTTTGGGATGAAAGGTACCCTATGTCCGTTTCTGTACACCTGACAACGTATATGCAAATTTTTAGGGTGATCGGTTCAGTGGTTTAGGCATGAAAACAAACTTACTTTCGCATTTATGATATTAGTTAGGATTATGTCGAATGCCAAGGAATAGTAACGTCGTCAATGTATTCGCATAAAATCTATCTGCGACTTATATTTTTCATGACACCGTCTTTCGTCTATTGGAAAATTCTACGTGAAATGCTAAAGGGTAAATTAGAGTTTCCTACTTTTAGCTTGCACTAGCAACAGAATCATCTGGCCCTGCAGCCGCTTTAGATAACCCATCGTCTGGTTTAGTTGACTGTAAATACTAGATTGTAAAACATGTTATTTTGCTTCAGAGATCATACTTCTATCTGTGCTAAGCTCTCGTTCTGTATAATATTGTGCTTCAACCTGCTTTACGCACATCGTGAAACAGGTTGAACGAAGCCGTATCAATGAATGAAGCAAAAACAATGGGAGCTGATTATCATGTCGTGCAACTTGGAATCTTCAGTTAATTGAGGTTAATTGATTGCGGTCGACCGATTGCTTTCTGTTCGTGGTTATTTGTACATTATTCATAACTTTATCTTGGGGTATCGTTAGGTCCCGTTTACGATTTCAAGTCTCATTGAAGAGCCTACTTTGTGTGCTCATTCTTCGCAGTCAATTTGTTATTTTTCGAACTGCCCTTCTTTGCTTTTGTTCTCGGTGTCTTTCGTGGTCTTATTTCTTTTTATGTCCCAGGTTGGTTTAATGGTATTACTTTAATACATTACGATTTACTTGTGCATTACATTCATGAGCTATGCCAAGGCTTTACATTCGTGTTTTTCCCATTTTGCAAGTTGATCGTTTACAGCAACCCCGGCAACTTGCAGCATAGTGCGTAACAATCAATTGAAAAAAATCACGATAAAACTAACATGTCTAACACTACTACCACTACAAAATGAAATAACCCTTTAACTTTACAACTACCTCTGTAATAGCACGACAAACAATTGAACGCCTCCACGTTAACCGTAAACCGATGTTTAACTGCTCTGAGGACTGTTAACTCACTGTGAATAATTAACTGGTTATTACCAGTTATACAACGATTAACTGAAAGCATGACTGAGTTAACAAAGGCTTGGACGGAGTAACAATGAGTTGACTCTTCAAGGAAATACGATTGGAGGAAAGCAGTTGAGAAAATGGTGTTGTAATAGACGAAAATGAAGTAATATTGAGATTGAGGAAGCGGTTACCTAATACCCGTTTATACTTTGACTGCCGGCCTAATAGGTAAGTTCTTGAGAAATCATATATTGGTTGGTAATAAGAGTGAGCTGGTTTTCCTTATTTCAAGAAATTGCAGATTAAGATGCAGATTCATTTGCTCCTCACATTATATGTTACAGTGAAATACTTGCAAGGGATCGTAAACCGATGGACTTATTTTATTTCATATATTATAACACTCTCTTCGAACATTTTACTTAGGTATATCAGAATAGAGACATCTTCATTCTTTATTTTACTGTATTCCTACATCATTGCATAGTGCAGACTGACATAAATATGTACTTAATTGTACGTAACTAATTCCGAAGATTACCCATTAACCGTCCAAGTTCATTACTGCATGAGTTTTAAACTCACCAAGACCATTCACATCATGTAATCCATTACCAAAGAGGCAAAGAATTCCAATAACAATAAACTCTAACAATTCAGCAATAGTTGCTATTAAGATAATTAAAATAGCCGTATAAAAGCTTTTAAGGCCCACAATGGTTGCAAACAATAATAGGGACCTCAATACGTATTGTTTGATAAACTGGAAGGTCGAACATGATGAAATGTATGATGATACAATAGATGAACAGGTTAGGAAATTTGGTACATCATAGTACTGTCAGGGTTAGCAATGACACTGTTACTTGTACCTTAAATATCATTAGGTCGATTGAACTTGTCATTTCCAAGTTAGGATTTAATAAAATTGCACTTAATGACAATTTTCCAAAGAACCATTATCATCTGCCTAGCTTTTCTCCAACTATTTTGGGGTCGGCAATCCGTTGGAAATCTGACATTGAGAGCTAGATTACGAAGATGATATCATTAAGTCCATTAGATCAGAAAACCAAATGGTGGACTATACGTTGCAGAAAGATTCTGCAACCTAGAATCCACCATCAGAAAAGACTATAAAACCCACAATTAAAATTATATATATCGTTTGCCAAGAACAAGTACGGAAAAACCAAAGAAAAACCATCAAAAATCCATTTCCCAAGCCAAAACACAAAAAAGTCGTCCAGATATGTCCATCTAGATATAAGAACACAGCTTCTATATTAAATAGAACACTCATGAGAAACTAGAAACTGCAAGTGCATATACGGAAACGGTTTCAAGACATTTCTTCCGCAATATAAACGATACCAGGAAAACTGCATGTAATTTTAGTCGTACATTACGTGTGTTGCTTTTAAGATCAAAAATGGCGGCTTTTAAGGTTTTTGGCTGGCGGCAATGACAGCTGTGATTAATAGTCGTTGTCATTAATTAATTGATTCCAATCATACTGTTGATTGAAGTGAGAATATGTCAGTATGTGAGGACCGGCTTTGCGGTCGCTTGTCGCGGTGACTACCGACGAAGTACCGGCATTGCATAATATGTCCTTGAGTGAATTAGGTGTCTGTGGTGAGCTGTGTAAATGACACATTGAAAAGTTATTTGTGGATTTTGTAAGATATTGAGAAGATTCGAGATTTATTGGCCGAGTATACCTCAAGTTTTGCTGATACTTACCTACTTGAATCCATTTTCGTCCACTACTGCCCATAGGTGTCCGTTGTCGATTCTTGGTGTTTTAGTCGTGTTATTTTCCTGGTATAAATGACATCTGTGAAGATTAGATATCTTGTGCAGGGCATCAAATACCAGAAAAATAGTACTTAACAACTTTTTTTTCTACATTTCCGGGTTCAAAGTTCGCAACCGTTTATTCACGAGATGTTAAATTAGTTCTGCCATCCGTTTTGCTTCGTTGCGAAGATTTTTACGTGGGATCCATTAAAGTAGCCATAGTTTGTATCTAATTGATGTTGCAAGGACGGGATTTTAAAAAGAACAAAGACATTCATGTCCATAACGTGATTGTTTTATGGACAATGCTATCGGCGTAGGTTTTGGCGGGTTGTGTAAGTTTCTTACGTATTTCTTGCAACTTGCTGAATCAATACACTCGGCTCGGTTTCGAAAATCTGATATCTAGAACAGATTTATTGATTGCCCTAACTGAGTGAAGAATGGTTCAATTGAATCGGAAATTAAATTATTTATTGTCAGATATGATTCAACTATGTGAGATCTTCGATAAAATGTATTCATGATCATTCTGCATCTTCGTATAATGTCTTGCTTTTATAATCAAAGATTCATACATTTTTGGTATCGTATTGTATGTTGGCAAAAATTCTAAATATAGGTTCTGGATTATCATAACCGGCCAAGTGCGAGTCGGACTCGCACACAAAGGATTCCGTACCACAAGGCAAACATCGACGAAAAAACCACGTTTCTTGTGAGGAGGATTGGAGACCCTCTATAATTATTAACTTCATTTTTATTGTTGTAAAAGCGGCAATAGATATACACATTCTGTGAAAATTTCAACTGTATACCTATTACGGTGCATGAGATACAGCCCGCTGACACAGACGGACGGAAGGACAGCGGAGGCTTAGTAATAGGGTACAGTTGGCACCGTTTCGGTACGGAACCCAAAAAAAACTAGCAGAAGCAGCTTTCAGTAATACCTATTTGAGCTTTTTGTTCGTGGTAGCTTAACGTTTTTCCTCAGCCTAGCTTTAATTAAAAAACAGAATACGAAATCAATCACAACACACGCAACATAAAACCCTGAAACTGCCAGAATTATTTGCTCAAACGTTTTAATAACTGCCTTTACATAATGGCATGTTATTTCACATTTCGGTTCAAATATTCGGCCATAATAACAATGACCTTACTGTAAACTGTATGGGCAGCCATGCGTGCCTTAACGCATGGGGTGTATGGGGATGCGCAGAACATGTGCTTGCTTATCCATAACGCCAGCCTACCCTGCACATGGCGTGAGTTCTACTTACTCACGAAAGACTAACCTTTGCAATTCAAAAGTAGTCTACCATCACCATCATTAACTTCATGCTATTATCCCAATTTATTTGTGATCGACGTTTTAATCCACTGCATTGCATGTCTCCTTTCATACATCTGTATTTTCTGTCAGCAGCAGTGGCCATCACTCTGTGGTCTGATTCATGGTATAATAATATACTTCGCCAGGTATAGCATTCCGAGACACAGTGGTCACTTGGGAGACACAAGCCTACGTCATCACCGCTGTGTTACCAGTAGTGTGTAATAATAACTCCCCAACCTCCTTATTATCTGTGCGAATCCGATAAAACAATGTGGTATTAACTAACCATTTCGTTGGTATTATGTTTAAATTGAATTGTTTCGTTTCATCAGAAAAACGAAACGACGATTTAAATGCTTTATATATATTTTTTAACAGAATGGTGACTGAAAATGTTTCCATAATTCGTGTTTTGTTGCAATAAAGTGGCAACGGGATAGTGATGTAAGCATGTGTCACTCCCGGAATGCCAGACCTTGTTTTTTAGACTATGGTCTGATTGAATTAGACATCAACGAAGCGTTAGCAAATAAATGATAGTTGAAACCACAGAGTAGATTAAACGACGTTCGAATTGTTCAGTCTGTCTCCTGGTTTAGAATTGTTCTATAATGAACCGGATCGATTACAGTTAATTGCCATCTATCTATAGGATTCATATATTTTACCATAACAATTACTAGTAATTCCTACGGTATGACGTCAATTCAACGTATTTGATGTTATATTAATGATAGATTGTCAATATAGTGACCACTAGTTAGGCAATCTAATATTTATAAGACGATTGTATGTAGATGAAATGAATTATGAAGTTCGTTTTTGACTCGATAGGGTGGTTCGCTGTTGGCGAAGAGTAGCACCATCGAGAGAGCTGAATCACCAGTCACAGTCCACTTGACCACATGTCTGACAGAAGAAACTCTAGTCTTCCTCCCTCTTCCTTTAATAAGACTCATTTCAGCAATATGTTACTGGTGATGTCATTCGACATTTGTTTGAAACAGTCAGCATAACAATGACCTTATAGCCAGCCAAGCGTATCGCGACGTGTGGCTACTCCGTGTCCGTTACGTCTGCCCATTGTCAAGGTTGACAGGATTCATTAGGTGAAGCGTTCTGATTTGCGTAATTGCCTGAAATTATGTAGCTATTAATGCGTGTTGGAAGAACGGTACGTTGAAGAAGTAGATTGTGACTCTTGCGAATTTTGATGTTACGCAAATAAGGCATAGAGGGCTTATAATTCTAATTGTGAAACTCTAGTCTTAAAAGTTGTACGGTACTCACTTTCTATAGACTCATGCTTTGAATTAGGATTTGGAGATAATAGCCTTTAATTAGACGCCACTATCAAATTATTTATCAATTTCTTTCCTTGAATAACAGGTATAATCTCGTTTACATATTTGTAATAAACATCGCACCAGACATCGACAAGACGAAAGTGGTTTTACGAGTCAAATAAACTCTAAGACAGCATCTCAGACCAATAAAATACTTTTTTATTGGTCTGAGGACAGCATGTAACGTTTGTCTTTTTTGATCTAACAAAAACTGCGCAACAAACATCTTCCACGGTAATACACTGGCAATTTCTTTATTGCAGGAATTGTCTAGACGCGCCAAAGATTGGCCGCAGGTGCAGCTTTTTCCTCGCATTCCTTTCAGCATCGTTTTTCCAATTAAAGACTGTGTGTTGATCTTCCTCGACTTTCCCACATAGTATGCGACTTGTGTTAGCAATGAATAAAACATCATTTATGTACATCATGCATGGGGTGAAATCGTAATGTTTCATAGTTTCATGTCGGTAGAAAGTAGTCCAAATTTTGATGTTAGATTGGATCCCTCGTTTTCAATGGCGTGAAATCGGACAAGAATTGATAGATGCCGTGTGATTCGTGTGAATCGTGACTATGTTTGGCTGTTTCGGAATGTGTAATTAAATGGATATGTAGTTGTGTATGACAATGAATGTGAGGTGGTTGAAAATTGTTATTTTATGCAGAATATAATTTGTACCGGCTTCGTTCGAGCGTGTCAATATCATGAACCTACCACAATTACAATGGAAGAATCCAAGTCGAAGCTAGATAAGAAAGACGCGACTCCACATACGATTGTGTTATCTTAGAGTATAAATAGACCTAATACCAATGTATGAATTGCACTCTTTTCTTGTATTTAATAACATGTACTCAATACCTAGTCTTGCCATAAATATTGTCACGACGATTTTTTAATTTTTTATTGCTAATTATATTTATTACTTTTACAGTGTGTTAGTTTAATACATAAATATAAAAAGCTTATTCGAAGTGGTCTCCATTGGCTGCAATACAGTCCTTTAAACGTTGAGGCCAGTTATCAATAGAAGCACGCACTCTTTCCATGGGAAAATTCTTCACTGCCAATCGTATGGATTGTTTTAGGGACTCCAAATTATCATGGCGTTGAGAGCAAGCCATACTCTCTAAAACTGACCATAAATCATAATCCAGCGGATTAAGATCGGGACTAGACGACGGCCAGTCTTCAGCTCTGATGAAGTCCGAAACGTTCACTTCCAACCAAGACTGCGTGGACCGAGCTTTATGACCCGGCGCCGAGTCTTGTTGGAAGGACCATACTTGGTTATTGAACATGGTGTTGTTAAGGGGCTTAACTACCTTCTCAAGAATGGTATCTTGATACACTTGTGCCGATGTTTTGATACCTTTTTCACAAAAATATGGCTCAGTCTCTCCTTCATAGCTAACAGTTCTGGGTGCTATCTTCATCTCCCGAGATAAAATCTTTTGCTTTCGGACAGGATTTCTTCGAATTCTTTCCCTTCTGTCACAAACAGAGGTCTCATTGTACCTATTAATAGCCCGGTACACAAAAATTTTACTAATACCAAACGTATGGAGAGTTTTAAAAATTGCATTTGGCTCCATACCAACTTTGTGTAATGCAATCACAGCGATTCGGTTCTCTTTATCACCCCACTCCATTTTAATATCGCAAAATATTGTACAATGTATTGGCGCCAAAATTAGAAAACTCAATGAACAATCGTATAAAAATGACAGATTCCAAAATCAAATGTAATATCTTTCTTATTTTTAACTGTAACAGACAGACGTCAACGTTATGGCCAGACTAAGTATATTAATAAAATAAAATCTTTTTTATTTTAAATCCAGTTTGATAAATCGTAACTAGCGTCTATCTTGTTTGAAATCGAGTGATTTGAATAAGTCCGCAGAAAAACTGACTCACTCATCAAAGAACATGTGCCAATGACTCAGAAGCAAACGCGGTAAGGCTTAATAATTGTATGGCAGTTTCTTGAAAACTTTGTCAAGTTGTTTGCGCAGTTCTTTAAGACTTCATTTTGTTAAGTCATGCAAAGCAACACGACGAGCCTCTTCGTTTTTAAATTTCCATAAAATCATCCTACTGCATATTAATTGTTTTGACCGTGCTCATCAGAACGTACATAAGAAATACATAAATTCATCGGTTATTATAAACATTATTTAGACAACTTTGATTTGGTCCTATGACACAGTGAATAAAAAATGTTGGTGTCTATATTTGAACGTATGGTTACCTATATCTCTGTCATTTCGTATTCGACATTTTAAATCTTTCTGCATTGTTCTACATATTTAACATGGTTCTTTATCCAGATTCCGCATGTCAAAGATAAAATCTGTTCTGGATTAAGGGGACTACATGACCTAAACGCAAATTTATAATACCTAAAAATATATGATCCACTGCAGTAACCAAAATCAGAAAAATATATGACATTCTTCTGGATATATCCTAGTTAGATAGTGTTGAAAACATAATACAATTAACTTGATAAGATAGAAAAAATCACAAGGATACCTCTAAATTTTTTTTCAACGATTAAAAGCCATACTATATATGCTAACATTCAGATTTTTTGACAGATTATTCTACAAGTAAAATACTAACGTGATAGTGTTTTCATTTTTTAGTCCAATGAATAGATTTTTGTAAATCTATATGCTTCATATTTTGCAATAAATTGCCAGCGTTGTGTCATCGCGCGTCTCTTTCTTTTCTATGCAATCTGACAGTGACCGCGCTTTAGCTCTTGTAAGCCTCTTAAGGTTCGTGTATTTGACTTAACAAGAACGCACAACAAGATTGTATTCAAAGTTTATACTTTGAACACAATCCTTCCTGACCTTTCTTTCTTATTTCTTAACCGACTTCACAAAAAGGAGGAGGTTCTCAATTCGTCTGTATGTTTTTTTTTATTTTTTTATGTGTGTTAGCTCATAACTTTTTTCTGGGTGAACCGATTTGGATGATTCTTTTTTTATTTGATAGCTGGTGCTTCACATGTGGTCCCATTTAAATTTGATTAAGGTCTGACCAGTAGTTTTTGAGTTATCCTTATTACTGCAGATTTTTTCCACTTAGTTTATATGGATGATGTGTTAATAATTTCCTGTCACTGTTATTTACACACCAAGTAGTGGTATACGAATTTGTGTGGGGTAGGTACCGCAACTAAAAATGAAAAATAAAAACTTTTTTACAAAAAAACAACCGACTTCCAAAAAAAACACTAAAAACGTGAAAAATAACTTTAATTTCGGAAGTCGGTGGCCAAACACGAAAATACAAAACCAAAGGCACCGACTTCCGAAATTAAAGTTATTTTTCACGTTTTTAGTGTTTTTTTTGGAAGTCGGTTGTTTTTTTGTAAAAAAGTTTTTTTTTATGACCATGTTCGAAATCCTTGCCTTATACATCAGCCATTTTAAAAGATGCAGACACAAGATGTAGGTATCTTTGTCCTTTTATTCTATTTGTATCTGTGACTTGATTTGTTTCCTTGGTGTGATCAAGCGTCAGATATTCTGCTGCGTATTGACCAGTTTCATTTCCAATAATATGAATATTATTAACACATTGTTAGCATGTTACGTCAACTAACGTCTTTAACCTTGAATGTAAATGGCAGCAGATGAGTCTAGATATTTTTATTTATTAATATCAACGTTGAACTTGAAATCTTAAATATTATTCAATACTTATAAATATATTTCGTATGTTGATGGCCCGCTGGCCCACTTTGGTCTCACGTCACATATAAAAGGGTCATCAAATAGGCACCCCATACATATTTTGTTACCTAACGGACGTCCAGGTGCGAGTAAATAAGTATCATCTGCCATTGTGTCCAGAAGTCAGTAGACCATAACTTAATTAACTAGTGGTAGTAGCTATTGTCGTATTTATTTTTACTGAAGTCTTTATTTATTATTTGTTCTTGTATTTACAATATTTAGGGGATTCTCAGGGTTTAAGTAGTTTTGTTAGGTACTTCTAGATTAATTTATATCCCTTAGTTCCTAAGTCGTTAGTTGTTAGGTTATTCATAGGTTTATTGGACACTTCAGGAGCTCGCACTGGTAACGTGTATATTGGATCGCTTCAAATTTATTGGTTAGCTTCTGCACTTCGATGCTGCTTATTAAGTTTATGTAGCTCATCTACTGGGTTAGCTTAGTTTATTTTTAGGGTAATATATTTAATTCCTTATTTTTTTCTTTTTGTTCCTCTCTCAGTACGCATTCTTCAATGGTGTTGTCACTGTTATAGTGATGTTCCTATTTTTATTGATGTTACTCATATTGAGTTGTTGTTGTTCCTTTATCGACATATTTTTCTTTTTTTTTTTGCTGGAAAGGGTGTGATGCAGTATAATTCCTGCAATTACATACTTTTTGGTCACAAATTGATTAAATTCTTTTTACACGTCAATCGGTTTGCTTTATATTATTCTTCTTTTTTTTAATTTTCAAAAGTTGACAATTGTTCTAAACAATTTTGTCAAAAAAAAAAAGTTTTTTTTTGATTCCTGTCGTTGGGTTTTTTTCAATGAAAATTATCTTATTTCTGCATTTTAACCACGTTTCACCAGTTTAACCACGTTATGTAATTATTCAGCGTATATGTTTATACGAGTAGACTGTACGTTCCCTGGAATTTATCGTTTCTTTTTCTTTTGGTGAGTAATCCCTTCATTGGTTCGATATTCTTTTAACTTGTGCCTTGTTCTTTAATCTAAGAAGATTTCCTTTTTCCTTTGATTGAAAGGCCACCTTTTGATGGCCTTTGGTCCCAGCCAATTATTATTCGCCTACTTCTTCCATCGTCTGCCGGCTGCTGAAGTCCGAGCGTGCAGAGAGCCACGGGACCGTTATTGAGCAGGGTCGACAACACAGGTCCAGGTTCTTGCAGATCAGGTGTTACATTTATTTTTTTGTTTGGCGCTATAACGCTTCAGCGTCATTATAGACGATCTAGACGACTATTATAGACGAGATCGACGAGAGACATTCTTTAGATCTTAATCATCGAATCCTATCTTTTAAGTAATTTCCTAATTTCATATTCATTAGATCTTGTAATCTATTTCAAAAGTTATCTCAACGATGTATGTAAAGAAAAACCTTAATCTTCTGCTTGTTTTTGGTAGAACACTTTATAGAGCTACACGAATTTCGTACGATTGCAATCGGATTTAAATTCGTCAGAATACATTTAAAATACTGTACGGTGACATCTTTTAAGTTTTTTCTCTCAAATTCGAGTTGTGATTTTTCTTTCTTAGTATTTTTGACTATTTAAATTCCAACGACAAAATCTTATTTAATTTTTTTCCTAATTTACTTTTATTCTACCTTTCGGATTGTTTTTATTATATTAATAAATTTTACGTTTGTTTTGCTTCGTGAGTGTTTGATTTTTTAGTTACCTCACGCCGGGGTTCGACTCCCCGGCGTGTCCTCCTCAAGTTTTACGTTGCAGTATGTAGAATCCGTAATTATAGTCACTGCCTAGTGACTTAATGACAATTTTAATGATCCGATGTTTTTTCCTATCAATTTATGACAGCATCGTTCAAATATTTAGCGTGATCAATCCGAATATCGAATCATTTGCCTACCTTGACGACTCCATTGTGGGATGTAGCAAATTCTTTAAGATGTTCTTATTTTTTACTTCAGTGCAGTGCACTTATTATCAAATCAGTTTTGATAAAACATTCGTTTCTTTCTCAAGTGCCCGGATGTTCAAAATGTTCTTACTTGTAAACATCCGGAAACAAAAGATAAAATCAGACAATTTCCTCGTCGATGCTATCATTGCTCGACCAAAAGTAGCGAATTTATTACCTGAGTTATTTAAGTCGAAACCTAAGAGACCGTATAATATTCGACTATAATGATTATAAAATGAAACTTTCGTCGCAAATTGTTTTCACCGCTTAATGGCAGAGTAAATCAAATTCGGACACGCAATATTAGATCGTGAGATCATTATTAAGGTTTTTCTTTTTGAATGGAAGGTTGTACGGTAGCTGGCTGTATGATATAATAACAGGCTCATAGTTTTTATTTATAAGAGTACGTAATTGGAATGAGAAGCCTAATTATGAGACGATGTCATTCGTATATATTTTTCAGTTGTGACACCCGCAACGACAGTTGTCAGACTTTTGAGCTAGAAAGATAGCTGGCTAGTTAGAAGCCCAAGTCTGGGTAACACGATACCTCTTGGTAAGATTGGTTAGTCTTACCAAGAGGTATCGTGTTACCCACAGTAACTTGCTTGTGGCTGCCTATCTGACCTCCACAAACCAGTCACTCCATGGAAAATAGACTAGGCTAGACTGGAAGATAACCTCAACATAGTTGAAGGCTAAACAGACAGAAGCATGACTGAGAGATTGATGTATACAGGGTCAAATTAAATTAGCTAGCGAAACTCCGCAGATGTGGTAGTATCGATATCTAAACGTGATAAAACAAAGCAATGATTTTGTTCTGTAGGGTCATCGACCGCAGTTAGTGCAGTCACTTGAAATATTGGTTTAAAACATATGTTTTGGTTTGTTTAAACTTCACATACGTGATTTCGATATGTAAACACGATAAAACAAAATAAAACAGATTTTCTCTACTCATTCTAAAGTATGGGTCGAGAAAATCTGTTTTATTTTGATTCCTACTACTATTATAAATGTGAAAGTTTGTGAGGATGGATGGATGTTTGTTACTCTTTCACGCAAAAACTGCTGAACGGATTTGGATGAAATTTGGCACACAGATAGACCATGACCTGGGTAAGACGGGACGCTGTTCAGATTTTATTTGAGTAAATGGAATGGATGCGTATGCGCCCCGCCAGCACATGGTAAAAGTCCAAAAAAAGCGCAGGCGCGTTGGCCACACTATAAGCGTTAATTTCTGGTAAAAATTTTTGAAAGGGTCGTATTAAAATAATTATGTAAGACTAATTTACAAACCTTTTTTATTGGTTTAGGAAATCCGTTCGCCAAAAAGTGTTATAATACCCTTCCGGAGTTCCGGATGATTTAAATAAACATGCGATAACGTTACTTGAGAAATTATAATGGGGTCACTTACTTAATTATGTAGTTTTATATTAAAAAAGTCAAGTTTTTATCACTCTTTCTATTTTATTACACAATGACGCAACCTCAGCTGGTGCCAATTAAAATACAGTTTAAAAGATCCGTAATAACGTTTGCATAATCAATTTTCTTTTAATTGTTACAGATTTTCTTCACATCCCGTGCGAAGATACAAGCAAAGGGAAACTGTTATGATGGCACTGAATGGCTTAAACAATGGGTGTATCAGAGAGCCAATCCCACAACTTCAATAGTTAGAAAACATAGTAAAAACAATTCAATTAGCGCGAAGAGCTATGTGAAAAAATAATGTGACATAACGCCATCTAGTGGTTTATTGACGAACTCTGTAGATAGTGAAAGTGTTCCAAAATCAAATCAAGATGAAGTTGAATTTGTTTAAGCGGTCGATGATTTTTGCGACGTTTTTTGGCTCGTGTTTGTGTATAGCGTTGATAGTGGCGTCCTTGGGGACTACGCATTGGATTGATGCGCGTGCGCGAAGGACGTCGAATCCTTTGGAGTCTGAAGGAAGGATCAGTTTCGGACTGTTCGAAGGTCGGAAGGAGCTGAACTTCGGAGGATATGGGTGGAGGAATCATGATTTTAGTGGTAAGGAAAACTAACTTTAATGCTTTTGACCAATTGAGGTTTATTTTCTTGAAGCATTATTTAAAGTATTGCTGAGTTAATTTCTTTTTTTCAATTCACAATTGGTCAAACAAAAATTTTCATTATTCATCGTCATTGAAGCAATAAGAAACTGGTACATAATAAAGTTCTTAATTCAAAGTATGTTAGTGTTACAAGTCCGTCAATGTTTTCGCAAAAAAACGTGTTATGTATCATAATTTTTTCACTGGTGACATTGTCCGTACAAACCTTGTTCTCCAACAGCAAGATTTATAAAGTCATTGAAGGAGTCTACCGTCTTTCCCGCTCCGCCCTTCCCGGATTGACACTCAACTGAATATCGACTCTTCACACGACCAGAGGGCTGGCCTATTTTTAGCCCAAAGAATCAGCATTGCCATCCAACGTGGCAATGCCGCCAGCCTTTTGGGCACTTATCCCATTGACAGCGATGCGGACAAATTTTATGATGCCCTATGAGCTCTTCCCTTACATTATACACTTGTTAATAGTAGGTAATATATTTTAGTTTTAGCTTGTATATTGTAATCTATGATTATGATAATTTTATAATTCCACTGAATATTGGGTCCTTCTATTAGCCGCACAGTCTACTTTAGAACTGCATCGTCGAGGATTTAAGAGTTGAAAGTCTTTTGTTTTGTAAAAATCTCTAACTGCAAATCATAAACACTCTTATCTGAATTACGAATGAAATCCCCGATTTCACTAACACTAGGCAACGCCTAAATAAAAGCGCACTGTTGAATTTTCAACATAGCTATTTTAGCCGCACAAAACTATCTTTTAACACGTGCTTTTCTGAGATAAGATTTCCTAATAATGAACGTGACCAACACCCGTATGTTATCGTCCATACTTGGTGTTACTAAATTTAACGCAATGATCTTGTAAGGTTTCTAGATGAAGCTAGCATTGATACCCTGTCTTGCAGGCCTGACCCAGAAAACTGAAATGACAAAATATTCTTCACAGACAACTTACAAGCTCTGATAATTTCATTTTGTAATCAGTTGGTGAGCTGACTCATGGCTATTGAGATAATATAAGTAATAGAATCCCTGCAGCAATAACTTGTCTTATTTGCATAGGGACTATTGTGGACTAACGCTTGTAAGCCGTGTAAGTTTCATAAGCTCCTTAACGTTATTATAATTTATCACTATGACATTTTGTATTCGAATCGAAGCTATAGCAAGACACGTGAGGGCTCCCTATAATTGTTTAGATGTTATGCATCCTGCGGAAAAACAAAACTCATCTAACCTCCTGAACATTGACCTCTCCCAAGTTAAGCTAGAACACCCGGTTCTCCCCCTGCCGCCTCCAGACATCATCCGTATTTCCACAATGCTCATCCTTATTCCGACGAGCTTCTATTACGCTTTTTCTTAATGTCATTATTTAAGAAGTTTTTGTCCAGACGTGAATATTGTCTTTTTATTAACACGCTTTTATTAGGTCGACCTGTATGTAACTAACTATGTAATGGAATCTAAGGTAACTAATTTAACCATCTTCCAAGGGTCGTAGCGTAATGAAAATTGGCGGCTGTATGTAGTTCTAATGACAATACAATAATATGGTACTGTCGAACTGATCTGATGATGGAGCCGGAAGATATGAACTGGAACTTCATGATGGAAAATCGTATCATAGCTGTTTTGGATTTCTTAGAAAAGTCTTGTAATGCACTTTGACCACGATTAGGTTTCAAAATCTGATGATGAAGCCGGAAGATAGGCACTGGCATTCCATGATGGAATATCGTATCATAGTCGTGTTTGCACTTGTGAGAAAGGCCACGTAATGGGCTTTGAACACGATCAGGTTTCAAGGTTATAACAAACCTATTATTATCAAACACCAAAAAGTCTAAAATAAATTCAAAAAACAGGAAATACTTTTTGTATTACTACTTATTGTTCCAGCACCCCACGCTTTTACAATCAAATATAATTAAAAGCACATAGTTTACACTTCAGCCCAGAAATATAGACAACTTGAACGATCCATAATTTATTTTTTGTTTTTACTTGCATTTTAAAAGCGTGTTTTTCTAGTGTTTTTTAAACTATTAATTTATTTTATACTATTTGGTGTTTGATAATAATAGGTTTGTTATAACCTTGAAACCTGATCGTGTTCAAAGTCTATTACGTGGCCTTTCTCACAAGTGCAAACACGACTATGATACGATATTCCATCTGGAACAGGAAATACTTTTTTTGTACTTATTGTTCCAGCACCCCAGGCTTTTACAATCAAATATTATAATTAAAAGCACATAGTTTACACTTCAGCCCAGAAATATAGACAACTTGAACGATCCATAATTTATTTTTTGTTTTTACGTGCATTTATAAAAGCGTGTTTTCCTAGTGTTTTTTAAACTATAAATTTATTATGTTACGGCAATGTATGCCGTAACCTATTTTAGATCATTTTGTTGAATGTTGGGTGGAACAGATCCCTCCAAAGGGTGCATTAGCAAGCATCCGTTGGGAGGGCTCTTTTTCGTCCGTTTACGTCGTAGTGAAGCTCAAAAGGACTTCTAATGAAGCAGTAATGCCAGCTACTGTTTCAACTCCAACTTCATTGTGACATCAAATTAATCCATATCAGCTGTAAATCGTAAAACTAGAACAACAAGTCTTGTGTCTAGTCATTGCTACATACCTACTTGCTTTGTGTCCACGATAAGATCAGGACGTTGCGACTTGCGTTCAGTTTTGTAATCCATTCAGATTCAGAGTCGTTGCGTTTGGTCAATCAACAGTGATATCGGGTTTTAAGTTGACATGATTTATGTATTTTGTAACTTTAATACGATCTGTTTGATAGTTATTAATTACTAATGCATGCAGGCGCTTTACTTTGTGGAAATAATTTCATCACCACTGCTCCCAAAACGGTGAAGGAAAACATCGTGAGGAAACCAGCATGTCCTAGAACCAAAAATTCGAAGACATGTGACATCTACCAACCCGCACTGGGCCCGCGTAGTAGATTACAGCCCATTCCCACTCACAGAGAGGAGGCCTGTGTCCCAGCAGTGGGAACATTATAGGCTGATTATGTATGTTATGTACTAATGCAACAGCTTTAAAAGATTGCCTGAATCACTGCCTTGCCTGAAGCCTGAATGGTATGGAACCTTAACCTGCTGTGTTTTCAGCAATGTTCCCTTCCTGAAGGTCTTGGTCGGTGGGCATACATTTGCACTACGATAGCCATTGTTGCTTTTTTTTCCCCTCTCACCTATTTTTAATCATAGTCTGGCAGTTTGAGTAATTTTTGTGGCCTACCCAAATGTCCTTTCTTTGGTATTGTTCGTCGAATCGTTGAGCTCTTTAAGTTCTGAGTTGCACTGCACGATTACTGACAAATGCGTGCACTGACTGGACAGGTCCACTCAATCTGTGTGGTTTTTCCTCAAAAGACCATTTCAGACACAAATCTACATGGTCTTCACATGATCTGACCAAGATTATGTCTGGACTTTAAAAGAGACTGTGACCTCTGAGTTTGTTTCGGCCTTTCTTCTCAGAGTAGTCAGATAGGAAACGCCGACCTCATCTAGTTTTTAAAATATTGACGTGTAAAAGTGTTTGTACAAACCTATTTACAGAAATAAAATCATCAATTTATCATTTACCTAGATAAGTGTATCTGCCAAGATACAAGTTTCTAAACCGAAGAAATTAAATTTATTGAAGAAAAAGATGCTGACATTATATTTATTTCGATTCCAGTAAAAGCCGGTACGCATCCCGCACGTCGCTGGGCGTGGTGTGGTACGGCGGCACTATTGGCTGCGTCACTGCTGTCGGCGGGCGGCGCATGCGTGCTGGCCGCGCTAGGGTCGGCTGCGCGAGCGCGGTGCTCACCGCGACCGCTACTTGTCAGCAACTCTTTAGCAGGTAAATATTAGTTACTGATAAAGAGAGAAAAAAGAAAGAAAGAGAGAGATAATAGATACTTCT
The DNA here is from genome assembly GCA_916610205.1 of Griposia aprilina. Classification (NCBI taxonomy): domain Eukaryota; kingdom Metazoa; phylum Arthropoda; class Insecta; order Lepidoptera; family Noctuidae; genus Griposia; species Griposia aprilina. The sequence goes on along the minus strand of OU744305.1, from coordinate 6,208,926 downwards.
ATGGAGAGGCTGTTAGCTGACAATCCCAAGCAAATATTAGAATGAGCTGAGATCAAACTAGTAAATGGATTTCTTGCCCTTCAACCATGTCGAATATCATAGACCTATTATATACGTATAACATTCCATCGCTATTGGATGCCATTGATACATGCGTGGATGTCGGCGCATCACAGAGATAGGACGAAGCTGGTACTTACAATAGTAAAACGGTTCTTCATAGTAATTTATGATAGAAGAATACTAATGACGACTAATGAAAAGTATGGACGAAAAATACATGTTGCGCCGACCCCAAATACAATGGGATAAATACTGTATTGACTTCGTAGAACAACTAATATCCTTCTGGCAATCTCCGCAAATGCTAAATTTGCAATTACCACCTCTCACAAGTAGGTATAGTACAACTATTTTCTTAATGTCCCTCGGGAATCATCGCATTTCCGAATACGAACGAATGCTAATTTCCATGTCAATCTATTATTTTTATCGTGTATTATAATTTGAATTCAGAACTAAGTACTTTAATTGTTGTTACGTCAACTAAGTACTTTAATTGTTATTAAGTACGTCAAGTAATAACAATTAAAGTACTTAGTTCTGAATTCAAATTGTTATACACGATAAATCTAACAATTGATCCCCCCCCCGAGCCCGTTGTTTGATCAGTAGTCAAACATACTAATAGTTAAAATGCGTTAGTTAAACTAACAATTTGTTAAAAATGACATACGTATGTTGTTTGACAAATGGTTAAACTAACTATAGTTTAAAAAAAATACAATTTCCTATGAAAGTTAACCATGCGTAGACAGACTAGTTAAACTTTAACTATTGTCAAGTGACTAATTGTTAAATTGACTATTAGTCATTTTTAACTATGTCTCACACAACGGGCTCTAAGAGCTACCATTAGATTTGACGTATTAGTTAACGCAGGGTATGTTTTACCATTTTGTACTAGTCACGTTTATAATCAATAACACATTGCTTCTCACATTTCAGTGCTATTCAGCCTGGGTGCAATAGCAGTATGGCTAACGGAGTACTTCTTGAGACTGCAGCACAACGTGATGTCAGACGAAGACCTCGCCAACACGTGGTCTTCTGCCGACACTGCTGATCTTGGACTGTCCTTCTGGTAAGGAATTTATTCTCATTATTAGAGAGAAAAAAAAACAAATCGGTTAAGGCATCTTCGGGTAATCGGTGAACACATAAAAAAAGATTCCGACGAATTGAGAACCTCCTCCTTTTTTGAAATAGTAATTTGAAAAAAATTAAATACTTACTTAAATTTTATTGAGCACATAGAAAGATCCACCTTAATTTTAAACACTAAAATACCATGTCATCCTCACGACACGGGGCAGCGCCAAATAGGCCCTGTTCAGCAAAAATTGCAGGCAACTAGTACTTAATCCTGAACTAATCTACTAAGCTTTTGCCCGCGGCTTCGCCCAAGTGGAGGTCGGAAATTATCCCACGGGAACGTACTACCGGGATAAAAAGTATCCTACATGTTAATCCAGGTTATAAACTATCTGTGTTCCAAATTCCATCCAAATCCGTTCAGTAGTTTCTGCGTGAAAGAGTAACAAACATCCATCCATCCATCCACACATCCTCACAAACTTTCACATTTATAATATTAGTAGGATAGGATTATTTTGTTGTCGTGGGAGGAGAGGGTCCTGTATAGCATGTATCAGAAAGGTGTCATATTTAAGGGTATCGCGAAAAAATCATCAGCTGTCCTATACAGAACTTCAATACCCACTCGACCCAAATGTATGGAACAGCTGATAAATTTTGGTCCAATTACGATGTTGGTCCCATGGAGAAAGTTGTTAAGTTTGTTGGTCTGTTCCACATCGGTCTGATACATGCTCTATTCTTAGAAAAGCTTTCCTTAAAAAAAATCTTTTTTACAAAAAAAACAACCGACTTCAAAAAAAAACACTAAAAAGTGAAAAATAACTTTAATTTCGGAAGTCGGTGGCAAAATCTAAAAAATAGATGCAAAGACACCAACTTCCGAAATTAAAATTATGTTTCACTTTGTAGTGTTTTTTTTTTTTGTAAAAGGTTTTTTTTGTTTGCCTTGGTCTGGGTCAAATAAACTTGGTTTCTTTCTTTGATTATCAATAAAATAAGTCATTACGTACTAATTTAACGCAAGAACCATTTATGTGAAAGATGATAAGGACTTATTAATCTGTTTTTTTTTTAATGTGAACAAAACCTGCAACAACACAAACCTTCGTATTACAAAACGAGTTCTAAATTTAGTCCGAGACCAAACCTTATAGCCAGTTATTGTTTTTTGAACTTTATTCCGAACACTCTAAAGTTCTTAATACAAAAAACAGTAATTTAAAAAACTAAAAAACCTGACTGCGTTTCTGTGTAATTTGGAAATGTAAAAACCCTAAAACAAGAAAGTCGTCATACCCGATTGCACTTAACTTAAAAATAAGTTTAAATTCGAAAGTCGGTGGCCAAAAACGAAAATAGTAAACCAAAGACACCGACTTCTGAAATTAAACTTATTTTTATGTTAAGTGCAATCAGGTATGACGACTTTCTTGTTTTAGGGTTTTTACATTTCCAAATTACACAGAAACGCAGTCGGGTTTTTTAAATTACTGTTTTTATATATATTTTTTGTATATATCCAGTGTCACTCTCACAGTAAATACGAATCTAACGACACCTCTCAAGCTAAAATCCATCAAGCCGTTCAGGCTGCAGAGCGTGCTAAACAATTATACATACATACTCTCGAAAAACATAACCCTCCTTCTGGCGCAGTCGGGTAAAAACGAACAATGTAGACTCGGGTTTAACGTCAGTTTTTTCTGTAATTAGAACTTTAATTTTGTCAGAATAACGTTTGAAATTTAAAAATGGTTTACAGTTTTGACCTAATTCTGTAATAAGGCCGCAAAGGTTTCAATCCATTGCCTCCCATTTCCTTCTTCTTTCATCATTAAATTTTTTTCTTGTTCCTATAAACTATACTTTGAACGTTTTTAACGTGTACGTCTTTTTTACATCGTTCTCATATATAATTATTACTAGCCGAATAGTCGGCTTCAAAATGGCTGACTAGTCGGCCAAGCCAATCATTGCTTTCGGTTGAGTTCGGGTGACATCGGCAATGTTTGTGACTACGCTTTCGGGTCGTAGAGGCGCGCGCAGCGCTCGGCGGCCAGATCTAAGTCTAATTCATTATTCTATGGTCGAAGGAAGAGTTCCTATTTCTAAGTTGTAAACCTATTTATTGCCAATTGTTTGCTGTAGAGTTTATTTTTTTGTTAGAAGTACATATTAGTTAATTTTATTTTATTTCTGGATCAAGTCTAATTAATTAATGGACAAAACAAAGGGTTCCTATTCCTTCCCTTCCTATTCTAAATTGCACTGAAAGTAAACTGTAAAACTCATTCTATAATAATAAATAATAACAGTAACGATTTCAATTTCATTTCAATCACCCTCTTTTAAATTTTTAAGCATATTAATACGAGTAAAAAATGGGCCGACTAGTCGTCGACTCCAAATAAGGCCGACTAGTCGGTTCAACACTAATAATTATAAATTCAACATTAACTAATATTTTTGTAACAATATAATTTAAAAGAGTGTACATAGTTTCTTGCCCGTTCTTCTCCATAGGTACCTACTACGCTTTGGAATCGGCTACTAGCTTCATATTTCTTACTGATCGACTCCTTGACAGTTCAAAAGTGCCTGTAAATGGTTTAATTGAAGCAAGTGCTTTGAGTTTGAGTTTTGAATACAAAGTTTTATGCCTATAGCTCACCTCGCCTTCTCTCAATTTTCAGGCTGGTGGTATCAGCAAGCATAGCAGCGTTTATCAATGACGTCTGCATACTCATAGCCATGGCGGATGGACGAGACATCGACACTATAGCACCGGCTTTAGAAGAGAAAGTTAATGGAGCTATCATGTTGTATTAGATGAAGTGTTGCTCGTAGATTTGAGCTTCAGGCTTATGATTTAGATTTGTTTGTCCGATGGTCTAAACAGGGTGTAAAAATACCCATCACATAGCCGTTATTTAAGGGGACTACATGATCTAAACGCAAATTTATAATGCCTAAAAATATATGATCCACTGCAGTAAACAAAATCAGAAAAATATATGATATTCTTTTGGATATATGCTCGTTAGATAGTGTGTTGAAAACATAATACAATTAACTTGATATGATAGAAAAAAATCACGAAGATACATCAAAAAATTTTTTTTTACGATTAAAAACCATACTGATATACATGCAAACATTCAGATTTTTTGTCAGATTATTCTACAAGTAACATACTAACGTAATAGTGTTTTAATTTTTTAGTCCAATGAATAGATTTTTTTAAATCCATAATTGCTTTATATTTTGCAATAAATTACCAGCGTTGTGTCATCGCGCGTCTCTTTCTTTTCTATGCAATCCGACAGTGACCGCGCTTTAGCTCTTGTAAGCCTCTTAAGCATTCTGTACACCAAACTATTGAGCAAACATTTTTGCTGGGAAACTACTTATTTTTTTTAAAGCACGCAAAACATTGTGCGCATTTAATGTTCTGTAAATTCTCATGTCTTATTAATTTATTAGTTGTTATTATTTTGGTCAACTGATGGAAATAAGTAACATCAGATTCTGTGACTGATTTTCTGCTCTGACGTCCGTGTGCACCTCACGACATTCACGATGACACAGAGAAGTAAAATGTATGGAAATATATGAGGACGCTTTTAAATTTCCGTCCACGGTAATGTTATAATGTGCACGTATTTCCAAACATTTTATGGACGGTGGACGTTCACGATAATATCGTCACGTTAGAAATGATAAAAGAGCACATTAGCTTTTGTCAAATCTAATGACAGGTTCATTTGTTATTATTTCGATCAACCAATAATAATAGCTTGTAAAAATTTTGCAAGTGATTTACTGATAGTTTTTGTTAGAGTAAATCGTTAAAAAAAGAAACACGTCAAAAATGTTTTAAAATCGATGATTTCAGTGGTTCTTATCAAACTAACCTGAGAAGAAAGACCGAAACAAACAAAGAGAGATCAATCTCTTTTGAAATCCAGACATAATCTTGGTCAAGCCATGTGACCAGAGACTTCAAATGGCTTTTATGAAACGGGCGTAAAATACTTGATCAGAAAATAGGACAAGCAAATCGGAAATACAGACCTAGTCTAAAGCCCAAATGTGTTGGGGTTAAAAATACTCAATTGCACAAATATAATTATATGCGCTGCAAATCGACTTGTACTAAACAATATTGCCAGACGACCAACCCAAGTAAAACGTTTGTTGATTTTAAAATGTTTGAATTAGTAGGTTATCCATGCACTGTGTGTTTATGAAGTATGTACAAATACATATTAGCATTTATAATAATAACAGATCTGATATTATATGCGAGTAAAGCGAGATCGGAGACGACTTTACATAACTCAAAATGAGTCACTAAATTTACGTATCAATCGGTTCCCTACATTTTGCTGTTTGCGTCACATGCGATGTATGTTGACTCACTGTGACTGACAAAAATTACGCTGGGCATAACTAGCTCACTCACAGACTAAGAACAATGTTAAGAAAGCATAAATTCTGCTGTTAATACGGCACATCGAATTTCAGAAAAAAAAAACAGTTTCATAGATCGTCTTTGTCACTTATAACCAGTGATCGGAGTAGGTAGATTGAACTGGGGTCATTGATCCGAAACGTATATATTACTATGGACATTCCTCCGGAATTGGTGGATTATTAAAAAAAAACCGGAACTTATGTAGGAATTGTATTCTGCCAGAGTGGAAGGAGTCATTTGATGATTTGCCATCCTCAAAAAAAAGGTAGGAATTGTAATAAAATGAGCAATTTTATTCTTTATTATTCTTCCTATTTTTTTTTTTGTCACGATTTGACAAAACCCAACGACCAATCAGAACAAAGGATCATGGGTGGTACAATAACCGGTTATCAGAACAATGCGTACGCCCGCCGGAAATACTAAATCCGGAAATACCGGAATTACTTTCCGGAAAAATGGCTTATCCATGTTATTCTTTCTGTGTGCATTTATGATACAAGTACTAAAAATCAATCTACCTACTCCGATCACTGCTTATAACTGTGTGATAGTCTCTTTAGCTCGATGTGTCATATAAGCGCTTGGGTACTGTAGGCCCAGGCGATTACGGGCGATTTTATTACGCGGCGATTTGTTGGATTTTCAACTCTCGGTATTAAGCCGAGCTCTGAGAATCCAACAGAGCGCATTCAGAATGCAAAACACTGTTGGATTTTCAACTCTCTGCGTTAAGCTTAGCGCTGAAAATCGAGTGCGCGAAATAAAATCACCCGTGCGTATTTGGGCTAATAAGGAATTGAATGCTGTTTATTTGAATTCCGATACTCTTCATTAATTTAAAACTCCCTAAAAGTGTATTATGTTAATCCCCAAAATAATTTATAAGAAGTTATGAAGGCTGAATGTTAGTTTATAAGATTGTTGTTTACTTAAGTTGTGATTAATTCCGTCCATTTATCATTATATTTAAGTAATTAATGTTGTACATTATTATATTATGATAGGTTAAGGTGATTTACTCAATTATATAAATTAGCTTTTCATCCATTTAATTTACTTAATCAAGCCTTTGCAAAAACTTACGTAAGTGATGCTGGTTTTACAAAAGAAGACTTAAAAGCGAAAACGATTAGGTGTAAAATCGCCTGAAGATTGCTTGGACTTACGACGGTCTTACAAAAAAAGCTCAAATATATTTAGTAACTTTAATAACATCTAGTGTCCATTTTAAGTTATTACTCCCAACTCTATTTCTTAATAACTTTTTATAAACTTGAAACGTGGGTGAAAAGCTATTCAATTAAAAGTATTCAAATAATTACCTCATAAGGACGTTAAAATCTCAATAGAAGTTTATATCACCTCATACAAATGGTTAATGGAATCTCAGCTTGCCTCCCTTACTCAAAAGTGTTATGCCTTTGACTGTACCTCTCTGTAAATTATGTTAATTATACCTTACAGCTAGCTTTTACATAATTTCTCGAAATTTGTCAATTACATGTGCTTCGTCACAAAAATTACCACCTGCATTCGTTTAGCCACGAGCTACACGTTTAAGCGGTATGAGTTTTGCGACACAGACTGCGGAGAAAACAAATGAAAGAAGTTCGGAAACAGGTGACGCACGCGCATGTCGCTCGTCGCAAGTCGCATCGCTCGAGAACGAGGCCTATGGCTTTTATAAAGTTAACCGGGTTTTAGCTAGCTTAAACCCGTCCCCTCTAACCGGTAACAGGTTCATCCATTGGAATACCAATGGATCTGAAGAATATTCAAGGTTCAGTATTCAATTTCTATTTAATAATTTTCCATCTTGAATATTCACTTATAGTGCACCCACTATATTTCAAACAACGGAGTTTTGAATTTGACATAGTAAATGGCTGTTCAGCTCTGCTCAGATTTGAATAATACACTTTATTAAACCTGTCATAAAGTTTAAAGTTGAATGAACATCGATGTAAGTCGATCCTGCTCGCGCGGGTTTTGGCTCTTTAACGCACTGAAAATAAGGTTTAGAATTCTATGGCAGCTGCTGAGTTGTCTTGACATCTTAAGCGTGAACTGATAAAATATACTGGATGCACTACTCCACAAGGTACATAGCAAATAAATAAAAAATGCATTAAAGATTTGCGATCAATGTGATCATACAAGAGTATATTATCTATTTACTTAACAATATCTCCGTCCAAAGGTTAAAATATTTACTCAGCACATATTTTGTTCATATTAGTTGTGCCATTAGGTTAGAAGACACCTCTATGTATTAATTTTATTCAATTTATTCTTATTTTTATGAATTTTGTATTATTTTTTTAATAAAATAATTATTGGTAATAATGTATTATTTTATTGGGCCTATAAAAATCCAGAAGTAACATTGCTACAGTGAACTGAAAACGTTTGCAAACCTATATATTGATGATTCCGAATTTTTACTATCCGCAAATGCAGGACACTGGTTTCATTTACCTACTACACTCTCGGAAAGAACCCACATTGATACTTCAGCAGGAGTATTCTATAAATATCTCATCATGAAAACGTAGGTGAAGTGAGCTGAGGGATCGACACTACATATTGACAGATCACTAATTCTCCTATTGAATAGACCGGCTGGATACGAACTTTCTAAAGAAACACGAATTAACGAAAGGAAGTTGTCGTAATAAATCCTCCAAGCTGAGCCGATAAGTTGATGGTTTGTGACCAAAAAACAACATTAATAACCCAGAACTAACATTTTGGGTCGCGTTCTACGGCATAGCATGGAAAAATGATTATTCTTGTTTTAAAAATTGTACCAATGAAAGGGCCTTTTCTCACACTAAAGAAATAACGAGTTTTTTTTCACCACGACTGCTCTTTCTCTGCATCCGTATAAAAAAAAAATTACAAATTGAATAAAGAAAACCAATAAGACATTGTAACTGTGTGGTCTGCCTCGTTGGTCTAGTGGACGCTAGTGGAACTGCTCAGCATGAAGTCCTGGGTTCGATTCCCAGGTCGGGCAAAGTGTTATTGAGTGTTTCCATCAGGAGTATCTCACTAGCAGCCCGGTTTCTGGAGTTGTGCCCGGTTGATGGCAATAGGCTCGCCCCCTATTAAATGGGACTTAAACATAACTGGCGAAATGTGGGTGTGCTATAGGTACACCTCTGCCTAACCCTTCGGGAATTACAGACGTGATGTTATGGCCGCGTTTTACGGCACCTATAACATAGCAACATAATTATTTTTCTTCAATCCATACTAATATTATAAATTCAAAAGTAACTCTTGTATATTACCTTTTCACGCCTAAACAACTGAACGGATTTCGATAAAATTTGGTAAAGAGATAGATGGCATTCTGGGGAAGGACGTAGGCTTTTTGTCCCAATAGCACAAGTTCCCATAGGATAATTTCCAACATTCACGCGGGTGAAGTCGCGAGCAGAAGCTAGTAATATCGTTCTATTACTGCAAATACCTATTAAGTGAATTTATGACGAAGATGTTTTTTTTAGACCTTTCGAATGACATTTTCAAGCTGTACAAACTGGTAAAACCCATTTTTTGATACGAGCCTATGTTACGAAATTGAGGATTAGGTAGCATATCCAAACTTTTAGATAGCATTATCTCAAAACGCGATTTTTGCACATAATCGCTATTTGCAGTAATATAATGGTATTATAAATGTGAGTTTGTATGTTTGGATGTTTGTTACGCAATCACGTAAAACCGGCTTAACGGATTTGGACACAGATCTATCCATGACCTGGGTTAGGACATAGGGTAGGTACTTTTATCTCGGCAGTACGTTCCTGTCGGATAATTTCCGACATAGGTACACGCGAGGTAAGCCGCTGGCAAAAGCTAGTAAATTCTAGATAGGTGTGGTACCTAATACCTATGATGGCCTTTTCACATACAAAGAAGTAACGAGCTTTTGGTCACTACACTTGCTCTTTCTCTGTGCTTATAAGAATCGAATTAATAGGTAATGGTACAAAGAAAATCAATAAAAAACATAGTAATGTACAAATACAATTTCCTTGTCTCTCAAGTCTCGTAAGTTTAATTTTAGAAGAGGCTTACAGTCGAACATTGTGTGTCTGATAAATGTTATAGAGCGTACTGTTAGGAGCTCCTACAGAATCTTGTTACGACTGAAAGTAATTGGGGGAGGGTTTAGTGATAAGATGTAGCGATTAGAGGAAATTATAGTAAAGTGTTTTTTGTAAGTTATGTTCGTGAACGGGCGCCGTCAGTAGGGACTGGTCATTTCTTAGCTGCCACGCCTTATTTTAATATTTGAGTTGTTTTATCTTTTTATTACGGACGCTTTTAAGGATCTGCATCGTTCTCACATGCATAATTTCAACATTCATGATGTAACCAATATTTTGTAACCATATTTTGATTTAAAAGAGTGTCCATGGAGTTTATTGCTCGTTCTTCTCCCTAAGTACCTACTACGCTTTGGAATGGGCAACTAGCTTCATCTTTCTGACTGACCGACCGACCCCTTGACAATTCAAAAGTGCTTGTAATTGGTTTATTTGAAATAAATGCTTTGAGTTTGAGTTTTATACGAGTAGGTTCTCTCAGAGTTACTTCCGTAAAAGTTCATGATTAACAGTTTTATAAACGTGGTGACTATTATAGACGAATCACGGCATAATAGCCTGTTGATGAAGAGTTCCGAGGCTCGTCTTTCTGGCATAGAAGCAAGTTTGGCATTTTGACAAACTTCATTTTAAGCTTGGCTGGTCGGAATCGAAGTAACTGACGACTAGATGTCAATTTGTCATTTCATTGATGGGTATTAGTAAAAAAAATTGGATGGTTACAAAATTCGCCGTCCACCGAGCAACACCATAATTGCGTAACGCACTATCAATCACAATCTGAATCATTTTGAAGCATATTGCTAATCCATTGCATGATGCAAGTTTATCACCGTTTTCTGGCTTTTTCCTGTGCAATGGTTCTAATGCCATAAATTTGTTTTCGACGAAATCCATAAAATGATTGTATGTTGGTATCTCGCGCGGATCCGACCTTGACTGCATGTATTCCGAATACGTTTCGGAGTCTAATTTTTCGCATAAAACGTAAACTAGAACCGGATCCCATGAGCTTGTATCCACGCCCAAATTATGTATCGCGTTTATGGTTTCGTTGCTAGTGTCAACCGCTTGAGTTCGAATGTAGATTGTTTTTGCAAATTAGGTTCACGCATAAATACCTGGAAATTTCTGGTAAATAACAGAAACTTATTATTATATCTATGGTTCAAAATTTCCCAACACGTGTCATAATTTTCGGGTGCAATGTGTAAATGCTGCACGAGCTTTTCCGCTTAAGCGCGAAGTCTACCCTTTAGATGCTGCATTTTCTGTGTTTTTGCAATCGCTGAATTATTATGAATCGCTTCTTCGTAGAGATCCATAAAAGTAGGCCATAATGTATAGTTCCCGTTAAAGATAGGTATGTCAATTTTAGGCAATGGTTGCTGTTGGTGTATAGAAGCGTTTAATTTCGTGTTCAACGCCCGTTTCATATTTGTAAATGCATTTTCATGACGATCGAACTCGTCATAATAGTCCTGTGAATTCCCCTCTAATATGCCATCAATTTGTAAATGCAATTTGTCAATTGCTATCCACCGAAACTCCAAAGTCTTAAGCATATCCTCAATTTCCCATTTCTCCTTAACCTTGTCTAAGCTTCGATTTACTAACCTAGTGAATGCACGGAAGTTAGCTTGTTGTAACTGCTGTAACTCGAGTGGCTTGTTCTCTGCTCCTAAAGATGTCTCGAACAGGGTTTTGTCAAACTCCACGTTTAACTTACTATGGCCGGCGTTGCTGGGTCCAGCAAGAGTCTTCGCCTCGAACACTGCAATTTCCTGACGCGTTCCATGGTACCAACTCCTAATGACCTCATAAATGTTACCGGTGAAATATTGATGATCTTTCTTTTCTACTGCACTCAGCTCCCGGTTCTTCTCTTCACATTCTGCCCATAGCACATCTAACCTCTCCAGCCTGTCACGAATATAATCGGTGGTATTCCTGCTCGCTGAATCCTTCTTAAAATTAGAATGGATTCTCTTCACTTCCTCGAGGATCTCAGCTTGACGCACGATTAAACCCTCCATTGTAAAGCCGTAAGATAAATAATGAACGATCTTACTTGAAATTCAGGAACTCTCCCTGTACGCAAATGCAATGCAATGTGACGCTCTGGAACCTGGACCGCTGCTATCTCCCCGAATGCTCCTGCACGGCAACACACGTGGCACGATATGACACGACACGATCCGGCTCGAAGGACCAAAAAACTATCTAGGGTGCATCCCTAACATAAGTAATGTCAGTGCAAATGTAAAATGTCAATGTAATGCATTATGTCAAATTTAAACTTAAATGCAGAAAATGTCAGTGAATGCTCAACGGGATGAATCTAAATAAAAGTGCAAGTTGTCCGACTCAAACCACGTCTAATTGAACACTAAAATGTACTATACATAAAATGCATAGAATAATGCAATATGTCAGTGTCAATGCACTGCCAAATGTAGGTCGCGTCCAAAGTGCAAATACGCGAGCCTACTGGCGAACTTATTATAATGATAATATGTTTTAAAAACCATGTACGTGCACCGTACACTTCATATGTTCGAAAAATTGGTCTGCTCAGCAACGTAAATAACGCAATGAATGTTGTTGAACAGAGCCATTCCTACTGTTAGTGACTTACCCAATTACCTACCCCGCAGTTTGTCTCCGCTGTGTCCGTTGTCGAATGTATTCATAATTTACAAGGCAGCTGGTTTTTAGGATAAAAATGTATGCTATCAGAGCAAAGACATAGATCCTGTACATAAACTAGCAGCAAGTGGCGTTCTATTGTTCCTACCTGCCTCCTTTTTCATTGAACTCCTTTAATAATTGCTTTACAAAAAAAATATTTAAAAAAAACCCACTCCAAAACAATAACGACAGCAATCCGCTTCCTCTCACCACCCCGCTACCTCCTCTCACCCTAACCACACCATTTCTAGCCTTCGTACGAGTGCTATTACAGTCCCCTTCTACTGTTATACGCCCATCGTAGAACCACTAGTCCCGCAAACATTTTTATGAACACAACAGCATACAATAACAAAGTAGACTCTGTAAAATCAACCAAGTTACTGCATACGCGTTTGGTTCTCCTCTGGAATGGGAAATAAGATTTGCTGAAATCTGTGCAGCTTTTAGAAAACAAGATTTAGATTTTTACCTACATATCTAACTTCAACTTTAGTTCACCTTCACAACTTTCGACCCTCCATATCTAACACTCGCTCAACTTACACAACCTTTTCTAAGCCAGGACACATGAGGGCAAATTCCTCGATAAACCGTCTCACTTTACAAGAAGGGTACCTATTTCAGAAGGCTTACAAAGGACCAATGAATGACCGAAACTTAGATTACAAAACATCACGTTCCGTGAATAAACTTAAGGCAATAATGTGCACGTATTTGATACTTCGGACCTTTTCTCGGACATTGACGGGTGCTGGTACCTTATTAAAGTCCAGTTCTAATCATGTACGAACTCCTAAAGTAAGGGGCTTAAAGTTGGGGAAAAGTTTTAAGGTAAAGAAGAAATGTGAGAATTTTTAGACAAACTTTTTTAATGAAAATTTTCTAAAACTGTGAGGGTTGTTTTGTTGACTATTGAACTTATGTGGGTTAGGTTTTAGGTACTCTTTAGACTAATTTCGTAAGCAATTGGACGGACTGGACCTCGATATCATATGAGCAAATGTTAAGAGTGGACTCATCGAAAGAATTACAATCGATAAGTAAGTACTTAAATAATATTTTACAGGAACAATATCGAGTAAAGAGGTGTATCTACAACATAGAAATATAATATCTATGACCTACAAAATAAAAGCCAATACAACAGTATAATGATTGGGCTCAATCGGACTTTATAATAAATAAAAGAGTGGACTGTATTAAAATAGGTGTAATACCATAATTTACGACAGAATAAAGAAATGCCCGTAGTGGCGCGCGTCTGTGAGCTGAGTGGAGTGGAGGGCGTGCAGCGGTCGTCGCGTACGGGTTCGATACCCCGACACCCCGCGCCTTTCCGCCGTCAATCACGCGCACGCGCATAATGTGGTGCACCAACAATAATGATGTATATACTGTGTTAATACTGAAATGTATATAATCTTCTTACTTATTATGTAGGAAAGAGCTCAATGAGCATCAAAAATATGTATAAAAAATCTTTGTTATCGCTGTCAATAGGAAAAGAGGCCATAAAGCTGGCACTCTGGCAGCACATTGCCAAGTTGGATGGCAATGCTGATTCTTTGGCCAAAAAATGTCCTATTATTACCTATCGTTACTTTCATAATTATAATGTGAACATGAGTCAAATAAACATTTTTTTCTTTCTTTATATCACGAACTCTGCCAAAATATGAGGATAGGAATTTATTCTCTAAACCTTTTATTTTACTCCGAATCTCCAAGAAGACTGCTCAACTTGACAAAAGAGTTATTGCACTGGAAGTCACGTAAAACAGTCACACCTGCACTTGAAGTCAGGAAATAAAACTTCCTTATTTATTTTATTCCTTCGTGCGTTTTATTTCCTTCGGCCAATGTTTCTGGGGAGCAATGTGAAAAAAGAGATAAATACAATTGTACAGTCACCAGCAGGTCATGCTACACGAAACTGTCAAATTTCTCCAAACGATTTTAAACCTTAAAATGTTGACGATCAACTTCAAAATCGAATGAGAAAATCTGACAGTTTGTGGTAACTTTATGTGCTGGCGACTGTACAACGCAGGTCAAGAAATATGGAATACCTAGGTACCTAGATTATAAAATTAGATCTACTGTAACAAATTAGTGAACACGTTTTGTTACTTTTAGTTTCTTTTGTGCATTTAATTGATTTTGCCCCGACTACATTTACGTTTGCCATCAGTTTGTAAATATCTAAGTTGTACTGTGTGGACAATGTAGTGGGTAGTATATTTTTAAGTTAATAAGACAGTTTATTTTTAATATACCTACTATTGTTTGTTTTCCCTTAAGAAATAAAATAAAATTAAAACTGACGGTATAAAACTGTGGTGTACAATAAGCGACATGCGACTGCGGCAGCTCGACGCCTAGACGCTGACCTGTCGCCTACGAGTCATGGGGTGTGCGCGTGCACCGTGTGTCGAGCTAGACACTGCGACAAGTAGTGAGAGCGTGCGACTCGGGCCTGACGTTGCGACTCTGCAACTCGACGCCAGGTGTGCGGAGCTTTGAACAAAATATATGACAACTGTCGGCCGCAACCTGTCGTTGCGTCTAGTCGCCGAGCTGTCGCAGTCGCCATGTCATATAGTGTGCGCCCTGTCTAAAGGCTCCAATAAAATAAGTACCTATATAGATATAGGTACCTACCTTAGGCCTGTTCCTACACATGCATTTTCAAACCGAAATCATTAGTTAGGCTCGAAACCATGAGGCCATGGCTCGCTCGATGTATAAAGTCTATCTAAGCTTAATTGGCAATCTGCCGTTGATTACCTACAAAGGGAACTTGCTCTACGTTTCAAACTTTCAACGACAGCGACTGATTTCACTGAGCTCGTTAGGCAGAGGAACTACAATCAACTCTGCCTATCCCCAGTCCACCGGTGGACATAGGCCTACGATTGTTAAGTCTTGATCGAATGAAATTGGAACAAGGAGCACAGGCTTATAGGAAGGAACTACCGAACTATACAGGGTAGATTTTGTATGAAAACCTAAAGGTACAAAGAGCAACACTTAACTGCACATTAATTACCTATATAGTGTTATACACCATTTTATCTGACACCAGCTTTACCCGGCCCGGCTTCGCACAGGTAGCACTAAGTATCTAACAACTACCCTACCTACTTCCCCTACCGACCCTACCTATCTACCCTACCTACCTACCCTACGTGCCTACCTACTTACCACTTACCCTATCTACCCTACCTACCTACTCTACCTAGCTACCTACCTAGCTGACCCGTCAGACGTTGTCCTGTCAAAAAATTCCTTTGTGTTTTTCTCATTTTTAGGGTTCCGTACCTCAAAAGGAAAAAACGGAACCCGTATAGGATCCCTTTGTTGTCCGTCTGTCTGTCTGTCAAGACCCTTTTTCTCAGGATCGCGTGGAGGTATCAAGCTAAAATTCAGATAGGTACTCAAATCTACTGTCCCTTGGAGATGTGAAAAAATCAAACTTCTAAGCCAACGCAATCAAAAGATACAGCCGTTTATGCCTCTTTTTGACACTCGCAAGGGAATCAAAACCTACAGGGTCTAGCTTAAAGGTATTATAGACCTGAGTATTTGATATGAATTTCAATACAATACCACTACACGTTCATGAGGAAAGGGGTAGTAAGTTTAAAATTATTCAAAATATTTTTATTATAAAACTTTGTAAATAAATAACTTTGATAAAAGAACTTTTGCAAGGCTGCTGCAAGGCTAGTGTAGGTATTTCAGTTACATTATAAAATAAAATGATTTTGTGTTAATATAAAATAAAGGATTACTGAAATGATAAAGAAACCATGCTCCTCCAGTTTTCCACATTGTAATGTTATGGATTTCATTTAGCAATAAAAATACCATTACTTTTACTGATATACCCACAGGTTTGTACGGAAACACTCGGTGAGCGAGTCCGACTCGCACTTGGCCGGTTTTTTTTTCTTAAACCATCCCAGTAAAAAGGTAAACAAAACAAAAAAAAAAACAAATCGGTCAAGCCGTTTCTGAGTTTTAGCGAGACTCACAGAGTACATTTTAGTGGCGAGACTAACGAACACCAATTCATTTATAAACAGAATATAGATTTCGCAGGAAAGAGACTCACATTTGACGTTGACAATTTTATTAAGAACCCTAACCAAGTGGCTGAGTAACATAACTTACCTAATTTTGTCGGATAATTATCAAATCGGGCAAAATCGGTAGGTAAGTCGTTTGTTTTCGTTTTACCTTATTGCGACGACATTTAGACAGCTTATTTATCTATAATGATATTAATATTTCTTTACTGAAAAACATTTTAGGAATTCAACATTACGGGTATACTCGTATAGGATTTCATCGACTACCTATCTATAACTACGTATAAAATAGGTAGGTAAGGCTTGCAACTTGCAACTGTCTGTAGTTATAAGTTTAAACATTGACCGGAGAAATCTTTTTTGGGCCCTAAATTCTGTTGTCTTTATCTTTACTAGTGAAAGAATTTTCCGGATCGGATCAGTAGTTCTGAAGATTACCTACTCCCATTAGTGTAAACTCACAAAGGACATTGTAAAAAATGGCCTATGAATCAACACGTACGAAACCTTTACAACCATTACTAGTTTTTTTTTTTATAATTTGCATTAGAAACATTACAATAGAACGAACACTTCATAATTTCGCAACCATTTTAAAAAAGTACTTCACTTCGGTATTATTCCCCGGCGCCATTATTTTTTGTTTCAGTTTGACCGTTGACGTTTTGAATCGAATAGGCAAAGGGTATTGTAGCTCATACAGCCAAGTTTTTATGCGCAGCGGTTTATTGTGCACCTTAAAAAACCCAGCACTCTCAGCGCTTGATCAATATAATAGGGTGTTCAGTTACAAACATAATAAAGCGGTTGAAAGCGCTGTTTGAAATGAGCAACATCGACACTGATAGTCGATGAATTGACAGATGACACTTTGCATTTGATAGTAATGACCGTTAAGTTAGGTTAGAACAGAACATATATACCCGTCAGGGTATATATGTTCTGTTAAGGTTAAGGCTCAATCACTCTCAGAGAGTAAACCTGTGTCCTAGCAGTGGGAGCTTTAGTAGGTTCACGATAATCACCTGGTGGTTAGTGGTGGCCATTTAGTAATTCCAAAGTTTTTTCAGGTTCAAGCTCACGATCATATTTGTATAACATGTTGGACGGAAGCCAGAGCTACAGCAAGCACTCCAAATGTAATTCACATTGGAAAAGAATGTGCTCTCTGCCAAGTTATATTGCCACATCGTGCACGTTCTCATCAAGTAATTGCACTGAGGACAGACACTGTACATCATGTAAATATTAGAGACATCATCTTGGAAAGACTTCTGCCATTGCAGGTAACTAATATACTTTCGTTTTTCTTTTCAATAACATGCATATACGCCTCGCCTGGAACAAATATCTGCAGGCCATACAAATATTTGTACCATGCAGGAATAAGATCTGCAACTAGTGTAGAATGGTGTATTACTTTCAGGTTCATGCAACACTTTATATTTGCCATCCTTGCTGGCAAAAAGTTGATTGTGCTGCCAAGAAGTTTTCACACTGTAAACCATCAACTTTGTCATTGGCTACTACATTAAGATGTGCAAATTGCCGCATTGGTTTAATGAGGTTGAAGCGGCACATTTTAAATAATGATACAATTCTATCACAAATACAACAACATGTTGCACCACAAGTGGTGAGTGATTTCTTATATTTGTACATATTATAAAATAAAGTAATGCTTCTCATCAGTCAAATAACATTAAATACAGGTATATATTGCAGGTGAGCGCCACTGATTACATATGTGATGCATGCCACACAATATTTGATAATGATTCACCAATGGCCTTAGAAGATTCTGCAGTGCTTGTAGGTCATCAAAATGTGTGCATAAAATGTGGTCACTCTGTGGCACGACTGCAATACTCGAATGTACAGGCCAAGCAGAACCAGCATATCTTAAATGTTGTGCAAAACTGGACTCACCCACGAGAGGTAAGAGACATATCAGCATCTCCATATAAATATATTAGGTTGGGGAAAAAGTCTTTTCGCATTATTGTATGTATGAACTTGTAATAAAATCTCTTTGGGTTTTGGTATCATTGAAAGTTTAAATTTTAAAGAACATAATTCCAAATTCAAATTAGGAAAATGTGTGATTTTCATTTGTTTTTCGTACTGTCAAGATGAGTGAATCTAATGAAGAAATTCGATACATTTTAAACTTTTACTACAAAAAAGGTAAAAATGCAAAGCAAGCCGCGAAAAAAATTTGCGATGTTTATGGACCTAGTGCAGTGTCTGTGAGAGTAGCACAAATTTGGTTTAAGCGTTTTCAATCCGGAAATTTTGATGTCAAAGATGCACGTCGCTCTGGTCGCCCTATTACGGATAAAATGGATGCCATTTTTGAAAAAGTGGAGCAAGATCGGCATATCAGTAGTTACGACGTACCTGAAGAACTGGGAATTGACCACAAAACAGTTTTGGCACATTTGAAAAAAACTGGGTACACAAAAAAGCTCGATATTTGGGTACCTCACGAGCTCACTGAAAGAAACCTAATGAACCGTGTACTCATATGTGATTCTTTATTACGACGTAATGAAGCCGAACCATTTTTGAAGAAGCTGATAACTGGTGATGAAAAGTGGATCACGTACGACAAGAACGTGCGAAAAAGGTCGTGGTCAAAGGCCGGTCAGGCTTCACAGTCTGTGGCGAAACCCGGGTTAACTCGCAACAAGGTGATGCTGTGTGTGTGGTGGGATTGGAAGGGCATTATTCATTATGAGCTGTTACCACCAGGCAGTACCATCGATTCTGAACTCTACTATGAACAACTGATGAGATTAAAGCAGGAAGTTGAGAGAAAGCGGCCGGAATTAATCAACAGAAGGGGTGTGGTTTTTCATCATGATAACGCTAGACCTCACACATCTTTAGTCACTCAGCAAAAATTAAGAGAGTTTGGCTGGGAGGTGTTAATGCATCCGCCGTATAGTCCTGACCTTCAGATTTCCACCTGTTTCGGTCTCTACAGAATTCTTTAGGCAGTGTCAGGTTAACATCACGAGAGGACTGCCAAAACCACTTGTCGCGGTATTTTGATCAGAAGTCCCAAAATTTCTATAGCAATGGGATCATGTCCCTACCTACAAGATGGCAAAAAGTTATCGAACAAAATGGTACCTACATACTTTAGTTAAATGTAAATAAACTTTATCAAAAAATGTTTTGAATTTTCTTAAAAAATGCAAAGAAACTTTTTCCGCAACCTATTAATTATGCAATCCAATTGACTTTCTTTGTAATATCAGAGAGTAACAATTATATTTTTTTTAAATTCAGCCGTCAGATGTCATTTGTCACAGATGCTTCCAAAGAGCTGAAGCAGCCGTTCATGCAGATGCAGTTACAGCAAGTAACCAAGTACCACAAGGAACTGAAAGAATCAGTTTACCAAATTATTCAAGGGCACCTGATACACATTCTCGGTGCATATTTCCAGCTTGCAACAGTACCTCACAGAAATTGGTACCATTTACAGTCAGAGTGAGACTCTCTAGTGACCACAAATATTACATACCACCAAACTGTAGAATATGTAATTTTCATCTAGAAAGCCAATTGTGGTCACTTTTATTTGAGGCTGAAAATACCCTGCATGGTTTTACTGCTGCTCACATAGAGGATTTTTGTGAGCTACTTAAAAATGATATAAACCACTAGATTTTGAAAACATTGACCTTAGGGAAGACAATATGGTGAGGTATTGGCTGGAACGCACAAAACAAAAAAAAAAATACAATTAGAAGCTGAATTGCCTGATTTTCATAAGGGTGCCATTGCAATTTGGAACATATTTAATGAACCTTCGTACAGGAGACTCCGATGAAAAGATTTCGACATTATTAAATATAAGCACACTGAGCAAATACATAAATAAAGCAAGAGATTTTGGAGCACATTTCAAGGGGAGGAGTTGCAGAAAGAAACTTGTACAAACCAAACTCATTGTTCATAAACCCTGGAAGCAACGTTGAGGGTAGAAAAGCCATTGCAATAATGGATGGGACAAAAATGTATGTGCAAAAATGCAGTAACTACTCATATTAGAAAGAAAACTTATTCACTTCATAAATATAGAAATCTGATAATAGTTTGTTGCGATGGCCACATAATCGACGTACTGGGTCCATTTCCTGCCACGAAATCCGGTACTGATATTTCAACAGACCAATTTAGTGTTGCATCTTATCCTTTGAGACAATATTTTATAGGTGATGCATTTATTTTGGATAGAGGTTTGCGGGACAGTATTCCTTATTGGAAAATCATAATTACTCAGTGTATTACACTCTGTCAGTTCAACAAGTTGAATTTCAATGAACGACAATTTGTGAATTTTAACGACAGAAAATGCTAATGAATCCCGCAAAGTAACATTATGTCGTTGGGTCGTAGAGGTTGTTAATGGGCGCTTCAAGCGTGATTTTAAGATGCTGCGACAGGAATATTTTAACAAAGCCTCAAGACATTTACTTAATGATTGATTTTAAGGTCGCAGCAGCCTTAATAAACTGATTTCACCTTGTTTTGGTAGACAGAGAGGATGCAATTATTTTAATAAATTAATGAAATAATGTTTACAAGTAACTCTGGCAGATTTTGTGAAAAATAAAAATTTAAACAGGAGACGGGCACAACTCCACAGTTTAACTGTACAAAGAGTTAACATCGAAGCCTTTCCACAAATGGAATATAATGATTTAGTTTTTAGCACTAGCGTATATCAAATAAATCAGGCTTGTTCATACTATGTTGAACATGTCGGACAAGATAGTTCATATATTATTGAAGTGTGCTGGGAGATCAACGAGGAGTTACTACGCGTATTGAAAATAACAGATGCAGAAAATACATGGCTACTTTGAGGCAAAATACGTAGCCGCCATATAAGCCAAAAAATATACTTTTTTTTGAACTAACCAAATTGGCAGAGATGCCATCAAACAGTACTGTTGCATCTGTACTGTTGAGCGTAGAACTGTTGGTTGCTGCGCCCATGTTATGACTTATAATATGGTACTTGAACTGGGCAAGACATCAAAACACTATCGCCGACCCACTGCACAGTTTTTGTATGAATTCTTGGTAGAAAATATAGACGATCAGTGGGCCTAAAATGGACGCTTTGGCAGAATCATATTATGATCTGCGTACAATTAATATCCCGCAATTCATCTGTTTGACAGTTTTGTATTAAGTTTCGTAAAATTGTCCACAAATTATGCATTGCTTTAATGAAGTCTAATGTCAAATAGCAGCTGTCAAACAGATAAATTGCGGGATATACGAATTGTACGCAAATCATATTATGATTCTGCCAAAGTGTCCATTTTAGGCCCCCTGACCTGATGTGACCAGATAATGTAATGTCGGTATTATTCAATACTCATGATCTGAAACAAAACATTTTTGTTTTATTTAAGAAGTACAAGCTGACCCGACAGAGGTTGTCCTGTCTTAACTATGAATGTCATAATTATGTAGTTTAGTTTTAGTTTTGACTATTGACTAAAACTAAAACTATCGACTCATCTAACAACCGATCTATCTGTGTTAAACGATATTTGCAGCGCGCATTCTGTCAATCGCTTACAGTTATTTCAAACAACTGACAGTTAAGTAAAAAATAATTTAATTGGTGTTAAGTTTTCTTAAATTTTGTAACGTTCCGATCAACTTCCTTTTTTTTTATTTCATAAGATCCTTCTCCTGACAATAGGTAATGAACACAACAAAAAAAAAAATTGTGAAATCGGTCCAGCCGTTCACGCGTGATGGCGTGACCAAGGGAAATAGGGATTCATTTTTATATAGGTATATAGATTCAGATTGATCCCATATTATTTTATTTCTGAAGTCTTGCAAAAGCTGTTTACTTCCTCTTGCCTGCCGGTGTTAACGTCTAATTCTCAGCTGCAGCCTGGAGTCTAGACGAGCGCCCGGAATATGGTGATAGACTTGCCCCTATTACATGGTATCAAAAACAAGAAGATACAGAAGGGATATTAAAAGAGTTGGGCAGAGCACGAGAGGTATGCCTCTGGTGCTCTGCTTAACCCTTTTGAGTAAACAAGCGAGATTTTATGTAAGTACTAGCTTTTGCCCGCGGCTTCCCTCGCGTTAATTTAGACTGACAATCAATTCGGGTTATAATTCAATTATGATTCGAAAGACACGTGGCGCCATCTATTATCATAAGAACGTTATTGTTGTTTTCTCGGAAAGGTACCTTATGTCCGTTTCTGTACACCTGACAACGTATATACAAAATTTCAGGATGGTCGGTTCAGTGGTTTAGGCGTGAAAAGGTAACAAACAAACTTACTTTCGAATTTATATAATATTATATAAAAAAAATGGACAAACGCACTAGTATGTTGCTGGATCAAATCAATACACATATTTTATATTATCAGGAACTGGATAAGACGAAGATGATGTTGCATTTAATAAGACATTGATTTTTACGGAAGGTAAAATTCAATTTATTTAAAAATAAAAGGAAATAAATGAACCATTAATCACATGAAGAATGGGATATCGTTCAATGCGTTTAGAATGTTTGATGTGTGATGTGTTATAATAATATTATCGGCATGTATTAATCGCTGACATGTAAAAAAAGTATGTATGAGAAAATTACAAAAATCAAAAACATGTTAATCAATAATATTGTAATCTTTATTTTACCACTCTTCGAACCAACAGTTTATGCTTATCATTTAAAAGCCTTGCAGTTGCAACTGCTTCCTAAAGAGTTTCCGCTTTGACTCAATGTCTCTTATAGTATTTACTCTTTTTGAGATATAACAAAAATTACCTAAAGCCAAGTTAGTTTCTCGAAACTGGCAAAATGTAATATCGTATTCAATAGCATAGGTAGTAGGTATATCAAAAACAATTATTTTTGCTAAACAAAAATTAGAACAAAATTGAAAGTAATGTGGGTATTTTTTTCCTCACAAATAGCAACACTCTATTGTGATAAGTTAGGTCATTAGAAATTAGGATATTTGTTTGATGATCGATTTACGTAAAAATTGTGTATAAAATGTAAGTACTTGTGAAATGTAATTTGATCACATTTTTTTTGTTTTTCTGAAGTGCTATGACATCCTTTCACGCTACACTCATTTTAAATTATTTACTCGTGAGCTGTGTTCGATGGAACGTAACCTTGAGTACTGACAGCTCGCCGAAAGAGGTAAGCCAATAATGGCTCAGTTTTAGTTGCCTCACTTTTTGCACTCGTACCAGGTTTCTATGCGTTATTATTCTAAGGTAATATTATAGGTAGTTAGGATTTAGTATTCGTAGTAAAATGTAATACTTACTCCTTAAGTCACAAAAACGAAACAGTCCGTAGCCCTAAACTAGTCAAGTATAAATAAATTTATATAGAAATAATAGTTCTGACTACCTAATAGTATGAACTAATAGATGAGAATGTCTATAGATGAAATACAATATATATTCACTAATAAACGCCAAGTTATAGGTATGTTTCTATTGAACTAATTATAACCTCAAAATCTGAAAGTGTTTTTGATTTTATACAATCCTCAAAAGTGTCCGTAATTTTAATTTAGCTTCAATCGAATATATGCATTATTTAGAACATAGAAAGTAAATTCACGTCTTTGTTGGTTCTTAGGCGAACGATATATGGACGCCGAACAATGTCCTATTACCTACCTGTATAAAATATGATTAGTAATCTTTAGTAGCTCGGAGTCTGTATTTGTGCTTGATAGGTGGCGAAAGGCTCGCCCCCTATTACATGGGACTTAAATATAACTGGCGAAATGTGGGTTTACTATAATAGGTAGGGGAGAAAGGGGTAATCGTAGTCAGTAGGCAATGGTGGTCACGTTCATAATATGCAAACGAAGGAGTGTAGACTAACGAATGTCAACCATAGAGACTCGTTACATAATACACCTGTAACACCGCCCGCGCCGCGCGGTCAGTGCACAGCCAACGTTTGCAAGAGAAAGCCGCCGCAGGTTTTCGCGCACTTTGCATCTTTAAGAGTGCACAAAATAAGCGGTGAGTAGATTATTTTAATACGATTAAGTAATTGAAATTGTTTATTGTGTGTCTATATGCCTAAATAATAGTTTAAGAACATTTTGTGGTGATTTAACAACAAATAATTTTATTATGATTTTTCTTTATCAATTAGGATTTTTACTTTATCATTTATAATTGGGCAATGAGAGTCAAATAAAAAAGCAGAGAAAAAGAAATCAAAATAAAGGAGGTAAAGGTAAAAAGCACTAACCGCAGAAAAAGGAGGTAAATAAAGTCAAAACGCGCTGCTCCAAGAAAAATACATTTTCGGAGTCAGATGTCTGCCTAAATCAGATATGATGATGATGCTGGAAATATCTGCCTGATATGTGGAGCATTTGGCTGCAATAACGTATTGTGGTACAAATGTACTTCCTGTGTGTTATGGGCGCACAAAGACGGCACTGGGTGAGATCCACCACGTGGTTACGTGTGTGACAACGGTTGACTCTCATTGCCCACTTAGTAACCATAATTAACCGCATATGCGGACAATGGTAGTCAAAGCTATTTTTTTTTTAAATTATTATCGTTCCCAAACTGTGATTCCAAAGATAATGAACCTACTTGAGACTGATAGTGTGTTAATAACAGTACCTTAAGAGTTGATTTTAATAAAGTTCTAGACATAAACCTCTTGTTTATCTCCCATTATCCCTTTCTTCCCTACACCCTGCCTAGCCCTCCGGGATTACAGGCGTGATGTTTATGACTGTATGTAATAATCTTTAAAAGATAGTTCAGCGTCAGCCGACCCATGCTCACCTGTCCCATCATCACCCTTCGCTGTTAGTTTCCAAGCTAACCAAAACCGTACAATACGCCAATCTCAATTCTACTGAACCTCTGGTAATACGCAGCCATAAAACCGAAGTGCATACTCCATAGGGAACGGCACAATAGTATCGAGACGTGCCGTCATACCGATTATGTAGGCTATGCTGGCCCATGCTGGCCCATTGAAATCGGACCCTATGTGTTACGTACGTGACTATAGGTACAGACTTAGGTATTGTGCGTAGGTACTGTTATTTTCTATTGTAGTGATTGTTTGTTACATTGTCGAACTATTAGGGCTTCAATTTACCTTTTAGCTAGCCTTTTCACTGGCTAGGGTCGGCTTCTAGTTCTGCTGAATGGTTTCAGGATTTTTTTGGAACGAAAATTTCCTTTATACTTTGTTTTGTTTACCGACTGCATAATATCGGTGTTGAGGTTAGACTAGCCGCAGACTTTGAAGCTTTCGACTAACGGGAACGTACAACCGGGATAAAAAGATAATTTATTTGCTAACCCAGGCCATGGTCTACCTGTGTGCCAAGTTTCATCGAAATCCGTTCAGCCGTAAAGCGTGAAAAGGCAGGCAGTTACTTTCGTATATTTTTGTTTGGTAATGATGTTTATACATGACGGAGAAGGTATGTGTCTCTCGTTATCATCAGCCATATTTTAACTAATGTGGGTGTACTTAGGTAATAGGTACACCTCTGCCTAACCCTTCGGGCAATACAGGCGTGATTTATGTTATGTTATGGGCGTACTTTGGGTAATGTTGGTTATTGCGCAATAGAAAAACCGTTTGCAGTTCAAATCAAATTATAATTTACGAACAAATTAATCACACTAGCGAATCATACTGTAGGTACACGACACAACTATACGGAACGTGTGACAGTTCCTAAGGTGGAGGTACTGATCTCCTCCAAGGCAGAATGGTAAGTCCTCACTCGTCCCATCAGCGCTCCTCCATCAGCCAGGCTCTGTCATAGCACGAAGTTAGCCGAGTATGCACGTCATCACGACGGTTCTGCCACCTCCTGGAACCCGTGCTGCGCTTCGTTTAGTGTCCATACTAATGACCGTCTCCGACAGAAATATATTAAAAAAGAAATATTCGAGTAGGTACCGAGTAAGATAATATTTACATTAATATACAGGGTCAAATTAAATTAGCTAGCGAAACTCCGCAGACGTGATGGCTATCAATATCTAAACACGACAAAATAAAAAAAATACAGACTTGATGTTTTTTTTTTGGGTACAACGACCGCGGGTGGTGTTGTTAAGTACTTGAAGTAGGTATGAGTTGAGAAAATCTACCTATTTATTTTATTAACCGACTCCACAAAAAGGAGGAGGTTCTCAATTCATCTTTGTTTTTTTTTTATGTGTGGTAGCTCAGAACTTTTTTCTGGGTGAACCGATTTGGATGATTCTTTTTTTATTTGATAGCTGGTGCTTCACATGTGGTCCCATTTAAATTTGATCAAATTATATATTGTAGTTTTTGAGTTATCTTTAATACTGCATATTTTTTCCACTTATGGATGATGTGTTAATAATTTCCTGTCACTGTTATTTACATACCAAGTAGTGGTATACGAATTTGTGTGGGGTAGGTACCGCAACTATAAAGTGAAAAATAAAAACTTATTTACAAAAAAACAACCGACTTCCAAAAAAAAAAAACACTAAAACGACGTGAAAAATAACTTTAATTTCGGAAGTCGGTGGCCAAAAACGAAAATACAAAACCAAAGACACCGACTTCCGAAATGAAAGTTATTATTCACGTCGTTATTGTGTTTTTTTTTGGAAGTTGGTTATTTTTAGTAAATTTTTTTTTTGATTTTTCGTATTAAGATATCGATGCCCATCACGTCTTTGAAGTTTACACAAAGAAAACGGATTTTTTAAACTGACATTTCAAGTGACCTGCGGTTGACGACCCCAAAAAACCCCATCAAATTAATTTATTTCTTATTTGATCATGTTTAGATGCCTCGTTGGTCTAGTGGTCGCAAGCGCTACTGCTGAGCATGAGGTCCTGGGTTCGATTCCCGGGTCGGGCAAAGTGTTATCGGGTTTTTCCATCTGTAATTTCTCGGTAGCAGCCCGGAGTCTGGATTTGTGCTCGGTTGATGGCAATAGGCTCGCCCCCTATTACATGGGACTTAAACATAACTGGCGAAATGTGGGTGTGCTATAGGTACACCTCTGCCTAACCCTTCGGGGAATACAGGCGTGATGTTATGTATGTATGTATGTATGTTTAGATATCGATAGCCATCACCTCTGCGGAGTTTCGCTAGCTAATTTAATTTGACCCTGTATAAGCTAACAGTCTGAAAATAATAATAAATAATAATAATTATTATCTTCTTTCGCATATGTGTGCAATTGATTGAATAATGGATTTGTATGCAATCTAGACTGAATGTCTGATTCACCGTGCTGTATGACAGGTACCTACACAGAAACGTGCAAATTGTAAGGCAATGTCATTCCACATATTGTCCGTAGCGAGCATAGCTATGTAGGTACCTAAATACATATACCTTGCAGATCAATCAAATAGCGTACTTTGTTTTAGTCAAAGCTTTTCAGGCGCCGAAACAGACGCGACACGCGACGCGATTCGCACGCGACACAAAGGCACCGCTCGTCGCGCGACAGGTGGTCCTTTGTGTCACGTCGAGTGTCGCGCCTGTTTGAAGGAGCCTTTAGTCGGATTTTCATATTTTACCCTCTATCTATGTATATGCCAAATGATGAATGATGAATATGCCGTGATGGCCTAATGGTTAAGCCTCGCCTCGCATCCACGAGGTTGTGGGTTCACATCCGGGCAAGTACCAATGTGACGATCAATTCAAATACTACTGTCTGAGTTTACCTTGGACGTTACTGGCATCGGTAAAGGAAATCGATCATGAGGAAACCTAGACTTATAGTTAAGGGGCATGCGCCAAGATAGCCCGCGAAATTCAAATTTTCTTACGTTTTTTGCAATTTCCAGGTCAGTATCAGGTTGTATGGTGACCTAAATATGATTTGAGATCGTATCAACTAAGGCTTTACAGAATTATAATCATTAGAATCAGCAATACAACTCCATATGTTAGAATTGCCCTCAAATGTCATGAATTCATGAAATAGTCATTCGATAGGGTAATATGAACTTATAAGAGATGTATTGCTGATTCCAATGATTATAATTCCGTTAAGCCATATTTGTTACGGTCGCAAATCATATTTTAATCAAAATACAACCTGACAGTGACCTGCAAATTGCAAAAAACGTAACAAAATTTGAATTTCGCGTGCTACCCTAGTAGTTGAAATATAGGGTATTCAGATCTTATCATTCAGATCTGAATACCCTATATTTCACAGTTCAACCATTCGAGTATCCCTATGACTATTCGACATTCAGAATCCTCTATTCAAAACGAATGTTAATTGTATTCAGAATCATCTATTCAAAGTGACTGTTGCATTCAGATCGAAATGAGACATCTATTCAAGATCGTTTATACTAATCTTACTATCGTTTATAATACTCCATTCGGAATTAAACTTCTACTATTGGGATTTTATTCTATGATGGTGTATATTTATTACTGAGAGTTACCTATTAGGTATTTATAAGTTACATGTAGGTATTTCCTTCCCTTGCAGGGAGACAAAATTTTCATTTAGTAATGTATGATGCAGTGATGTGAATTTATTATGGGTTAATGTGGTCTCTGAGTATAATACAAATACCAACGTCGTTTAAAAATCTTATTCATAATCAGTTGCTAAGCACGACTGATTGTTTACATAACAAACACATTCCCATTCCCGTAAGGAAGCAGATCGTATTCTTTTCTACCCATCGTGTGCCTCATAGCTATAAAGTTATAATTATTAATTTACATCAGAAATCAGCATGTAGTATTTCGATTAAACCAATATACCACATTCCTAATGTATACCTACGACTACGACAAATGAATAGGTTTACATTATGAGTACAGACTCATGTCATGACTTGTTATTGTTCATACAATAACAAGTATGGGTATGTGTATAAAATGTAAGTGTACCCTATCATAAAGAAGTGTTAAGTAATTTTAATTAATGTGTAACTAAGTATTTGTCTATTTGTTTGTTTGTTTGTCTGTTTGGTGTGGTGGTGACTTTTATTTTGATATTTTACTAACAGGAGTGATAGAAATAAAACAGCTGAAATATAATTATAATAATCTTTCTTTATTCATGAATATGAGACAACCATACGGAGATTGAATTGATTGTTTATTCACATTTTTTTATGCAATTTGCTTAAAATATCCTTAACACATTTATAAATATCATCATTAAATACATTCCCCACAACATGTTGGACACATATATTGGCATTACAATCACATAGTGAATTTGTGAATTCTTCCGCGTCAAAAACTTGTATTCGTATTATTTTACTACGATGACCGGTTGATGGTTTCTGTATGTATGAGTAAACAACATCACTTCTTCGTCTTTTATTATTGTTACTGTTGTTACTATTGCTGCAAGGTGGTGTTTCCTCAAATTGAAATGGTTGAAATGGTCCGTCTCTTTCCAAATAGTTGACCACTTTTTGACGTAGGGCTTGTTCAGCAGGAATTGGTGAGTATGAAGAATTAGTGGGGAAAATATCGCTGGACATCTGAAACAAAGAAGTAGATATTAATTAAATAATACTTAAATTACAAGTTAACGAAGACAAATGAACTATCCTAGAATAGACCCCTGTGAAAATATTAAAAATTCATTTATAATACACATTTTAATATTTTTATTAATAAGTAATTTAAAATACTTTTTGATATTTTACTTACCGACATCGCAGAGCAGATAAGTCAATTCGAATGATTTTTTTTTGGTATCTTGGATTGATTTATATAGGTAGTAATCCATTTTTTTTTTTTTGTCATTAAGGTTCATTTTAATTTTGTTTTTATGTATGTAAAGTAATCCGAAACTGACGGCTCCTCTTGCCTCCATATGGCTAGGAATTATTGACACGTGCACAAAGATGGATTTCAATCTCCAGACGAGTGTTATAATCGCTGCGTTTTAAACGCTGGATTCTGACTCGTCACATCTCCAAACTTTGTTTTTTTTTTCTAAGTAAGTATAAAATTCACTCTTGTTGATTTAAGTAAGTACCTACATAAGATTCAAAATCGCTTATCATTCGTCTTATATAAAACGCTGTAAACTTAAAACCGCTACGATTTGTACGCTCGTGTAGGTAATTGACAATTTTTGCAAGTATGCAGTTTTTACAAATTTGGATTGAATGACGTGATTTTAGGCCTATAAAAACGCATCGCAAATTAGTCTCCGGCACAATTCCTCTCTGGAACGAATCCTCTCTGCAAGGAATCAACGCTCCGAGCTCCTAATCAAGCTACCTGTCTCCTAAGCAAGCATCAATCAAGAATGTAAGTACCTATTCATAATCATATCTAACTATTGAATAGTCAGAATCATGTATTAATTGATTTATTCAAGTATTAAAATGTTAACCGTCAATAGTTAGCACACTTAGCTCAGAGGCTGAGTGATGCTTTTTTTGTACCGCAGGTTCGATTCCTGCACAGATCAAATGCTAGATTTGTATTTTTTTTTTTTTTTATTAACATGGTCAGCACAGTGGCTGACTGATCGATTTTGTAAGCATTTTGTGTCCTGGATTCGATTCCTTCACAAAATCAAACGATATTTGTATCTGTTAATTATTTATCTTCGTCACGATCAGTTACTTTTCAAATGTAGGAATTATGAAGGAAATGGATTGATTGCAATGCACTAATATTTAATTATTTGTTTTTTGTTCACAGGTCGAAACTACTTAACAACGACCTTTTCCTCTCCAGCGATGACTCTGAACAAGAGGCGAAGTCGAAGAGGAAGACTGAAGAAAGAAAAACGAAGCGGGAAAGGTCCAGCAAGTTGAGCGAAGAGTCGACAAGCGCGAAAAAATCGAAGCCGATCATTTCACCAGTATCACCGGCAGCTCGAGTTACAGCTGGTGAATTATTCGGTGAAGACAGTGATATTGAAGAAAGCGTCATCCCAACACAGAGATCCCACAAAACTGGTAATATACCACCACTATACTCATATTTTACTAGAAGGATGGCCAAGGGATATTCTCGACAGATAAGTGAGACTAAAGAAGGAAAATATTATGTTGAAGTGAAAATTTACAATACGGAAGAAATAAAAAAAATAATGCCTATAAATAGATGGCGCTCGGCCATAACTACCATTAAGACGAAAATAGACGAAAATAAAGAATCTTGGGCCCACATAAAGGAGTTTGTTAAAGCAACTCAAAATGATTTTAAAAACTGTGCTATCACCCACATGGGTGCCTATGATTAACTAGGTGTCAGTCGATATTTGCTTATATACTTAGTTTAAATTGTATCTTCTTTTAATTTTTAATTGTATTTACCTACATACATAATATGTCTTATTAATACTATATTTTATAAGTATGATGTTGCAGTATTAATAAATATTGTATAAGTAATCTCGTCATCGGTTTTCTTTTTTACAGTTACACACCTCAACAGCAAACCGAGATCTAGAAAGTCAATAACCTGTTATAAATGTAAAATTGAAATACCAGAAAATCAGTATTCCTATCATATGAGAACGAATATACACAAAGCAAATTGTTTATTGAATACCAAGTTCACAGATATTCATATTATTGCAACAGCATTCAAAAACAGATTAATGACATACAGATTGAATGTCACTCGGGAAGACGAGTACCTCGGTGTAGAGGCGTTCCTGGGTGATCATCTAATAAATATAACAGAATTGATAAATATGTCACTTAATGAACACAATTGCATAAAATTGAGTTTTGAATTGTTTGCCTATTTTATGTTATCAAAATCAGACGAACAACAATTAAAGTCGTTTAATACCAAATATGAAATTTTAAATAAGAACACTGATTTGAATGAATTATTAACCAAAGTAATAAACAAACTAAATAATAAATTAACCGAGTTCCAGCACTGTCAATCTGGTTGGACATTTATTTCTATGAGTCATCTCGAAATTAATATAAACAAGTATTCCCCTATGAGAGGTGGGTCTTATATAGAACTGCCGTCAGCTATTAAGCACACGAAAAGTTGTATAAATATAAAAAATAATGATAATTGTTGTTTACTATGGAGTATAGTTGCTGGATTATACCCAGCTAAAAATAATGTTTGCAGAACAAGTTCATACCCCCATTATACCTCTGTTTTAAATATTGAGGGAATGTCATTTCCTCCTACGATAAATGATATTAAAACGTTAGAAAAAAATAATTCCAACATCAGTTTAAATATATACGGTATACAAAATAATATTGTGACTGGACCTCTTTATATAACACTAAATAGAAGAAAAAATCATTTTAATTTACTTTATATAGAAAAAAAATCTATCGGACACTACTGTCTAATTAAAGATTTAATACGTCTAGTGCGACGTCAAGTGACTCGTTCTAAAGGAAAACTTTATTTATGTGATGCATGTCTACAACTATTTAGTAACGAAAATAGACACAAGACTCATAACTGCTCTAAGATTTTAACTATATTACCTGAACACAATTCTGTACTAAAGTTCAAACATTATGAGAGACAGCAAAAAATTAATTTCATAATTTATGCTGATTTTGAATGTATGTTAATAGACTATAGTGAAAGTAACTCTTTGAATACTCAGAAACTAAAAACACACCAACCTTCATGTTTCGCTTATTATATATGTTGCGCACATAATGATCAATTAAACAAGTATGTTACATATCGAGGTATAGATTGCGTAGAAATATTTGTTAAATATTTAATAAAAGACGTTAAATATATACATAACATTTTAAGTAGTAAAAAGCCAATGACTCCATTATCAGCAGAACAAGAGATGGATTATCGAAATTCGACTACATGTCACATATGCAAACAATTATTACTGAATGATAAAGTCCGAGATCATGATCATATTACATCCGAGTATCGTGGGGCAGCGCACTCGCATTGTAATTTGATGTATAGAGTTTGTTCATTCATTCCTGTTGTCTTTCATAATTTGTCTGGATATGACTCACATTTATTCATTGAAGAATTAGCAAAGTATGAAGGTTCTATTAATATAATACCGAAAACTAAAGAAAAATACCTTTCAATAATAAAACTAATAAATACAGAAAAAAACAATCAACCTATACAAATAAAGTTTATTGATTCCTTTCAATTTCTTAGTTCTAGTCTAGATGCACTAAGTAAAAGTTTATCAGAAAACGATTTTTTAAACTTATCAAGAGAGTTTACTGATAAAAGACAATTTGATTTAATGCGAAAAAAAGGTGTTTATCCATATGACTATATTGATTCTTGGTCTAAATTTGATGAGACGAAACTTCCCTTAAAGTATCATTTTTATAACAGTCTATGCGAAAAACATATAACTAATGAAGAATATTTACACGCTCAAACAGTTTGGAATACATTCGAAATAAAATCTCTTGGTGAATATACAGATTTATACATAAAATGTGATGTGCTTTTACTATGTGATATATTTGAACAATTTAGAAAAACAAGTTTACATTACTATAAGTTGGATCCGGCTTATTATGTAACATCACCGAGCTTAAGTTGGGATGCAATGCTTCTATATACCGACACTGAACTTGAGTTGATAAGTGATTTACAAATGTACGAGTTATTAGAAAAAGGAATTCGTGGTGGGCTAGCACAATGTACTCTACGTCATGCTGTAGCAAACAATAAATATTTACCGTATTTTAATGAGCTCGAACCAAGTAGTTATTTAATATATCTTGATTGTAATAATCTATATGGCTATGCTATGATGAAGAAACTTCCTATAAAAGAATTTAAGTTCTTGAGTCTGAAAGAAATTAGCAAGTTTGATGTAAATGATGTGTCAGATGATAGTGATTATGGTTATATTTTGGAAGTAGACTTAAATTATCCAAATTATTTACATTACAAGCATAAAGACTTACCTTTTGCAGTGGATAAAATAGTACCTCCTTATGGAAAAACATTAAAATTGGTTGCAAATCTCTATGATAAGCAAAAGTATGTAATTCATTATGTTCACTTGAAAGAATGTTTGAAAAAAGGTCTGATTTTAATAAAGATTCATCGTATAATTAGCTTCAGGCAAGAATGCTTTCTCAAAAAATACATTGTTCTGAATACTAGGCTTCGTCAAAATTCCAAAACTGCTTTCGAGAAGGACTTTTTCAAATTATTGAATAATGCCATATTCGGAAAAACTATCGAAAATAAACGTAAGCAAGCCGATGTAAAATTAGTAACAAAGTGGACAGATACCAGAAATAAAACAAATAAGCATCTTGGCGCTGAAAAATTGATATGTAAACCAAATTTAAAAAGTGTATCAATTTTTTCAGAAAATTTCGTAGCTGTGGAATTGTACCGGGAAAAGGTTGTTTTAGATAGACCTATTTATATTGGATTTACCGTTTTGGAATATTCGAAGCAACATTTATACCAATTTCATTATGACTTTATTAAAAATAAATACGAAAATAATGCTGAGTTGTGCTATACAGATACTGATAGCCTATTATATTTAATTTATACAGATGATTTTTATCATGATATGCATGATGATCTTACCAAGTTTGATACCAGTAATTTTGGAATGAATAATCCATATCACATACCGCAACTTAATGCTAAAATTCCTGGATTATGGAAACATGAGGTTGGTGACGATTTAATCACAGAATTTACCGGTTTAAGAGCTAAATTATATTTTATAGACAGTGTGAAGACTGAAATTAAAAAAGCTAAAGGTGTTTCTAAGTATGTAACTTGTAACCTAAAATTGAATGATTATAACAATGTACTTCTGACAAATAAAACGCATAGATGTAAAATGAATATGATAAAATCAATTAAACATGTTTTATACACTCAGCAAGTAGATAAACAAGTTTTAGAAAGAAACGATGACAAAGTTCAAGTATTACAGGATCAAATTCATACATTACCCTGGGGGCATTGTGATTCTATGTTTGTAGATTATTCCAGTGATGTATAATCTGTTAATGTGTATTATTTTTATTACTAGTTTTTTAACTTTAAGCTATTATTTTATAGCATTAAGTATGATTTAATTTGTTAATAAAGGTACCTATAATTAGGTATATGTAATTACATCAAACTTTGTTTTATTTATTGTTGATCCCTATATATACGCATATCATTTACATTTATTTTACATTTTGACAATGAAGTTCATCAAGCAACCACAGACTTTAGAAGTTAATAATATAAAATTAGAAAATCAAACACGTAAAGTGAAACATAGCGCACTCTTACCAGACACTATTAGATGTATAATATGCGGTCCATCTAACTGTGGGAAAACTAACATAATGCTTAATTTAATATTACATGAAAATGGTCTCAAGTTTAAGCATATTTACTTATACTCGAAGACGGCTTTCCAGCCAAAATATTGTTTTTTGAAACAAGTTATGAGTTACATACCAGGTGCTAACTTCTTTGTCTTCAATGATAATAAAGAAGTCATACACCCAAATGATGCTTTAACTAATGCAGTAATGATTTTTGATGATGTAGCATGCGAAAATCAAATCAATATTCGTAATTACTTTGCAATGGGGAGACACAAACAGATAGATTGTTTTTACTTATCACAAACCTATTCCAAAATACCTAAACAACTTATACGAGATAATGTTAATCTTTTAATAATCTTCAAACAAGACGAGATAAACTTAAAACATATATACAATGAGCACGTAAACACAGATATCGAATGGTTTCAATTTAAAAAACTTTGCTCTGCTATTTGGAAAGACAGATTTGACTTTTTGTTAATTAATAAAGATTGTCCTCTAAATGAGGGTAGATACAGACAAGGGTTTGACATATTTATATACTTTTAGAAAGTGCATATAAATACCAACTCACTGCAGAAAATATACCAATCGAAATCTGATATCTGTAAATAACGGATGGGCCGTTATTAAAAAAAGAAAAAAACATTATGCAGGTTAATATTAAAGAACAATTGATAAAGTCAGTCGAAAGCATAAAAAATAAAATTAAAACAATGCAAAATGAAGAAGATACAGCTCATTTAAAATTTAAAAAGGTCTTCAAACCAATAACAGATCCACTAGAAACATTAATTAAAGCGAATGATATAATTAAACCAATATTTGACATTTCGAGAGATGACAGTAACTCGCTTGAAAGATTTAGCTCATCAACAGATTACGTTCCAGAGTATGAAAATTTTAAAGAATGCATAAAAATAGATTCAAATGAAGATTCTGAGTGTTATGAAGACGTTCTTCCAAAAAATCCTTTAAAAGATTCTAATGATACACTGATTTCACTAAATAAAGAAGATATGATGGAAATCTATGATAATATGAATGTCCCATTTGGAATACGTAGTGAAAATAAAAAACTGATGATGGGGAATAGCAAGGTTACGTTTTCTCTTGCAAATAAGACCTGTAATTCACCCAAAACAAATATAGTCACTATTGATAAAAGGTCCTATGAATTAACACCAGGTCTAAAGGAACTTTTGGTACGCAGTAAACCTAACCTTAATTTGGTCACTGAACTAGATAAAATTGTCTATAAAGATATGCTTCATAATACACACGCGCATAAACGAGACTTTCATCCTAATGGTCAAATAAAAGGTGATAAAAGTTTAAAATATCGTCAAATTATTAAACCTTTGTTTTTGCAAAATAGTTATGTTCAAGATGATGGACATATAATGAAAACAAAAAGCGGTGGATTTTTACCTAAATTAAAAAAATATAAAAGTAATACCGATTACGTTTACTGGGATGACCCTAATGAACTAATTGAAAGGTTGAAACTTCTAATTGCTTCAAAAAATGCTGGTAATACTAATCATGATAATGAGATTCTATCAATTATAGAAGAGTTAAAAGAAGCTGATATTATAAAAGACTAAAAACCCTTGGAACGTTCTCAGTTATCAAAGTTGAATGCAACATGAATGAACATAAAAATATTAATTCTGTTCGTATAAATCAAACTGATAGTTACATAAGTGTGGAACGAGTTGAGATTAAAAATACTACTGAAGAGCAAATCGAAAAACTTAAAGTTAATATTTGTTTGCAAATAGAAGAACTGAATAAACGGATTTCAATTTTAACACTAGCAATATTTGTTATAACAGTTACCGCCATCAAAAGTTCATACTGAACAGCTTGTTATAATGAGTAGTTCATATTGAACTGCTCTGTTCATTTACACACACGAACAAATGCTGTTGATGAGTATGCTTACACTTCTACTATACAGCATTTTAATTTTAAAAAATGTTATTGAATAAACAAGTCTAAAATATTGTTAGTAGACCATTTTATGACTTGACGAAGAAATAAGTGGCTTTGATTGAAAAACAGAGACATGGTGAACAAATTTGAATAATTAAATATATTATGAGGTTACAGAGGAATAAACTGAAATGATTAAGGGGTCACTTGAATAGTCATAGGAATACTCAGTAGAAGTTTAATTCCGAATGGAGTATTATAAACGATAGTAAGATTAGTATAAACGATCTTGAATAGATGTCTCATTTCGATCTGAATGCAACAGTCACTTTGAATAGATGATTCTGAATACAATTAACATTCGTTTTGAATAGAGGATTCTGAATGTCGAATAGTCATAGGGATACTCGAATGGTTGAACTGTGAAATATAGGGTATTCAGATCTGATAACATTGTATAAAAACTATTCAACTTCATCTGACATTAAAAGTTGTATGCATCATACCAATATATGCGCCTTAAAAAATGTATTTTGTTTAAATAAGTGGTGTGAAGAAAATAATGTTCTCATCTAATAAATTAAGAACTGCTTATTACATAAATATTTACAATATAAGTGCTTCAAAGTGTATCTTGCTAAAATAGTGTTTTTATTTAAGAAGTAGAAATAAATATTTACAATTAAACTACTCTGCAGTCTTATTTTTCGAACACCTATGATATCAATACAATATAAAATTAAGTATTTCATTAGTAGTAAAAACTTCTATATGTCATTCCTGCTCAATTACAACTCGGAACACCACATCTTTATAAATTGAGATCACCAGATACAAGTCTTCATTAATCTTTTATACTTACCTGTATCGAGACCTTCTTATAAATGATTCAAAATTATTTCAGCCCACGATATGAAATATATAATAAACATAAAATTCGATTATGTTCATTTCGATATTATTGGGCTACAGTAGATTCAAAACGAAGATTGGTGATGGAAATGGCTGATGCAGGTTTTTTTTACTGTGGAAGTGGTTTAAACGATAAAGTTATGTGCTTTTCGTGTGGAGGTGGCATCGAAGATTGGGAGTATTATGATGATCCTTGGATGCAACATGCTATATTTTTTCCTGATTGCTTTTATTTAAATGCTGTAAAAGGAACAGATTATCTTGACAAAACAAAACGTCTATTTTTTAAAGAAACAAAAATATAAAATTATTTTAAAGTGGAAGAGGATTATTATATTGACTGTCCGCTGAATAAGCTACTAAATGCTATTAGCAATGGAGTCTAAGCAACTATAAATTACTTACAGTCATTATAAACCGACATTCGATTCCTACCATTGTAGTAAAAGGTTGAGTCCTAAACTGAATTAAACAATTTAAAAATAAATTGTATAAAGTATAATTAATAGCTACCATGCAAGATTCAGTGAAATATACTTCTGAAGGCAATTGTAAAATTATTATCCAGAACGCTAACGGCGAGGCTATATTTTTCCGAGAAATGCAGCCCGCTCATAAAAAATCAAGCGCAGATTTATCAAAACCTCAGGTTAGAGATACAACGCAAGAAGATTTATTCTATCAAAACATGCATAATACAATAAATTCAGGACACATTCAAGAACTTGTCTTTAAAAGTGGTAGCAGAGAGCTAACATTCTCACGAGTTAACGATATGCAGATTGGTGCTGAAAAATTGAAAGCGGGTTCCACAAAGTGTAAGGACACTGGCACATCATCAATGAGGAACATAATACGTGATTTAGTGATACCTGATTCAGAAGACATTATATGCTATCAAATTCTACCAGAAGATGAAATTCCTTTTATTTAAATCAGTTTGAAATAAATTTCAATTCCAATCAGTTGAAAAGTAACAGAGGTTGAATAGATATGGACTGGGCAGACACGTTTACAGATCTTCTTTCCTATTTAAATAGGTGAAAAGTGATAATTGAACGTTTCTAGATCAGATCAGGCGTTTTGAAGAGTAGTTGAAGATACTATTCACATGAATAAATATACAGTCACTTTGAATAGATGATTCTGAATACAATTAACATTCGTTTTGAATAGAGGATTCTGAATGTCGAATAGTCATAGGGATACTCGAATGGTTGAACTGTGAAATATAGGGTATTCAGATCTGAATGATAAGATCTGAATACCCTATATTTCAACTACTTACCCTGAAGGTTCCGCCTTAAGCTGGATCCTCACCTGTAGCCCGCCAAAATCCAATTTTATTTAGTTTTTTTTGGAAATTGCAGCTCTGTTTTACGTCGTATGTTGATCAAAATGCGATTATTTAATAATAATAATCATCAATTTCATATCATTCTTCAAACTTTGGAAATTTGTTCCACCTAAGAATTTTCATATATAATATTCTCAAAAATTCGTAGGTGGAAAAACAAACGACGTAAAATAGAGCTGCAATAAGCAAAAAACCAAAGAAAATTAGAATTTGGCGGACTACAGCTGACGATTCATCTTAAGGGGCATGCGCCAAGTTAGCCCGCGAAATTCGAATTTTCTTACGTTTTTTGCAATTTGCAGGTCAGCATCGGGTTGTATGGTCATATAAATATGATTCGCGATCGTATCAACTAAGGCTTTACAGAGTTATAATCATTAGAATTAGCAATACATCTCTTATAAGTTCATATTACCCTATTGAATGACTATTTCATGAAATCATGACATTTGAGGGCATATTTGTTACGGTCGCGAATCATATTTAATCAAAATACATCCTGACAGTGACCTGCAAATTGCAAAAAACATAACAAAATTTGAATTTCGCGGGCTACCCTGAAGGTTCCGCCTTAATGTAAATCTGAAATCGCCAACCCGTCTTGAGCAAGCGATCAATTCTTTACCCAGCTTTGGGACAATAATAGGCTGGTATTCCCTAAATAAAGGTAGGCCAACCATTCCCTAAATAAAGTGTCACCTAATACAACCACCTGGGACCTAACATTTGTGTGCAGATCACGAACAGACCGGGAAGATTGAAACCCTTACTACTTACCTACATAGGTAGTAGGTACGATCCTTAACACTGTGACAATTTGTTTACAAATTGAATGCTATTTATTGTTAGTGTCGGAACCCTTTTAGATTAGCTTACAGAGTTTTGATTGTTAGCGTATTACTATATTCATTTTGGGTAGTAGTCACGTACTGCACTGAATTTGAGGAATGTGCTAACTAAAGACGCAGATAGGGTGTAGCTGCTACGTGAGCTACGGCGTAGCGCAAAGATACTGTAGTAGGTATAAGCGCCGTAGCATGAAGATCTCGTTTCGTACGGTATACTACTGAGTACATAGTGTAAGAATGTCCATGGAGTTTCTTGCCCGTTCTTCTCCATAGGTACCTACTACGCTTTGGAATGGGCAACTAGCTTCATCTTTCTGACTGACCGACCCCTTGACAATTCAAAAGATGTGCCTGTAATTGGTTTATTTGAAATAAATGCTTTGAGTTTGAGTTTGAAAAGTTTTTCTACCTATTTGATCGCGTCAACTTTTATTATGGAATTTGTATGGAATAATGTGTTTCCCGTTATTGTCACTAGACGGCGCTATTTCCATTCCAAATTAAAATTGTACTCTTATGTAGAAAAACTCGCACTGGATAAGCACTATACAGCATGTATCAGAAAGGTCCCTTTGTACGTTATTATGTGCGAGAAGTTTGAATAATTAAATATGTAAATGATAAATGATTTTATTTCTGTAAATAGGTTTGTACAAACACTTTTACACGTCAATCATATTTTAAAAACTAGATGAGGTCGGCGTTTCCTACCTGACTACTCTGAGAAGAAAGGCCGAAACAAACTCAGAGGTCACAGTCTCTTTTAAAGTCCAGATATAATATTGGTCAGATCACGTGAAGACTATGTAGATTTGTGTCTGAAATGGTATTTTGAAGAAAAACAACACACATTGTGTGGACCTGTCCATTCAATGTACGCATTTGTCAGTAATCGTGCAGATCAACTCAGGAAGTCAGGACTTAAGGAGCTCAACGATTCGACGAACAATACCAAAGAAAGCACATTTGGCTAGGCCACAAAAATTACTCAAACCGCCAGACTATGATTAAAAACTAGCTGAGAGGGTAAAAAAATGCAACAATGACCTACATAGTCTTCACATTCACAATATTAAAATAATAATCATGTATTTAACCTAGCCTGCCTGCTACTCACATTCACAGACAGGTTTCTCTTTATGTAAAGGTGTGGTCATATATAGTGTGGTACAGACCACAAAACTGAACGATTTTCTTCATGGGACCACGTCGTTATTGCGAAAAAATGATCAACTGTCCCATACAAAACTTCAATGCCTACTTGACCAATATGGGTCGGTGGATGGTGGTTAAGGCGGTACCCCGACCAAACCCTTGCCATAGTGCGTTATTCAGAGGCTATTAACTCATTCACTATGGGTAATAAACTACATCTAATAGCACATTATTAATGTTCGTTATCCTATCATCACATTGCTCGTTCTTATTTTCTTTTGTGTTGTAAATACATTTAAAATCTGCTTATAAAAAAGTGACTAAAATTATTGATTGCATGCATCTTTTCTTAAAGGTGACGTTCTAATAATTTAAGGATTACACTAATGGATAGATAGTTTAAAAAATTAAATAATTGTCGTTTTATTTTATTTCAAAAGCTCACTTATCTTTTTTTAATAAAATAATTCCACAATGTTTGAGAATTCTATGATAAATGGGCGTGCGCAGGGAGCGGGACAGAGCGAGACTCAGCGACGGAACAGAGAAGGACCGAACGTTCCAGGTCGTTTGGTCAGGGAAGCGCCTTAATGGTCTGTACACCCTTAAATATAGCCACACCTTTTTAATACATGCTGTTTAAGCATTCTGTTATAATCTACTGAGCAATCATTTGTATAAGAACTGTCAAAGAAAAAATTGCCATCTCGTTAGAGAACTCTCGAAAAACTACTGATAAAAATTACAAAAGTTGCTAATTCCCATAAAGTAACACCACTAAATTACCCACCATCATTCATCCCGCAATATTATGAAATTCTCCCTTACCAACCATAAACTCGGCGGTTCTCCTGTCACTATGAAATATCGAAACAATAACTATATTAGCGCGTCATCAATTTATTATACGCCCAACGTCTTGTTAAGCCATAACGAGTAATGTAATAATAGTTGAATAGAATTCATGTATTTATGGACGTTTGACTGTGGATTAATTATGTCTCAATAGTCTGGTTATTGAGTCTGATAAATTCTTCTGTTTTTTTATTATTATTTTAAATGCTCAAATTGGACGCTATGCTGCTGGTAGGAAATTGCTATGAGTTTAATGAGTCCTAATATTTATTTAATAAAATATTAGGTATGCATAAGTAAAAAAATACTGTAGAAAGGCGGATTTAATACCTCAGGCATTTTCTACCAGTCAACCTTACGGTGATGCAGAGACAAAACATGGCAGGAGCAATATACGGGATAGATAGCTCGGGAATAAAATTCACCTTGACACCTCTATGCACACAGTTTTAAACTATGTACTATGTAGTGTGCTTAGGTAAAACGAGGAAAATCATTTAAGAATGTAAAAAACGAGTCCATTCCGCTGTTTAAAAAGAAATTGTCAGTGTTATTAATTGATAAATGTTATTACTCCATTTGTGAATTTCTAAATGATAAAACTTTATAGTTACCTAATTAATCCTGACATCTTTAATTCTTTATTTTATTGACCATATTATAAGAATTTTTATATTGACAGTATTTAAGACTTATTTATCCAGATAATTTATCCAGATTATGATTGTTATAATTAATTGCAAATTTGACCATGGAAGACTTAGGTAACTGACTTAATTCCTGTTTTTGTTTTGTTTATATTAATATATTTTTTTATGTAATAATTTGCACGCCGTAAGGTAGATTGTAGCCGATCTAATTAATTTATGTACAACATCTTATAACTGTATAACTACATTCATAGCAAATAAAGTTCTGATTCTGATTCTGTGAAGTACTCATGAAAATGCTCATGAACAACTAATACGATGCCGATGGGACGAACTGTGAAATCTGAAAAAAACTGTTCCGTACATTTTTTCAAGTAAAGCCCACACGTTGGGCCGACGTAAGTCAATGTTCGCCACAGTATACCAGAACATTGAACGTGATTTAACTTCCGTCATTTGCGTAAACTTATCGTTGTAATATAGATATTCTGTGGCTTATATTGGCGCATGTTGCGCCAATGTGTAGAGGGAGCATTATGCGAACATATTTTTTTTATGGAGCAGCTGATTTTACATTTCCGTGATTTTGGGGTTGGTCCCATGCACAGTCCCATGGTATGTTGTTCATTTTTATGAATACTATACTCCCCTCGTTCAACCTTACACACTATTAAATACCTGCCAAAATTATTTTCAGCAAATTATATCTGCCATTATTTACAGCACTATTTACCTCCAATAATTAAAACAGATATCATCCACTTAAAAAATAAAATACTCAAATATCTGCATTTGACGCGAAAGTACAATCGAAGCCTTCCATTACGAAAAACAATACAAATGGGGTTTCAGTAAACAAAATCAGCGGCAGACTCGATTTTGATTCATTTTTAATGCGAGCCGGCTCATTGTGCGGTTTGAGATACAATCATTGTGTGAAATAGTGAATCAAGTTTTGGTAATAATATTAAGATGTTTTTTTTTCGAAAGGAAATACTTATGGCTTAAGCTGGAGTTCGAGCATTATGGGTGGTTTTTCCAAAAAAATCCAGAAACCTCTGTAATTCTCTGTAAAATATTAACAAGCCATACTGATCGGAAGCGTGACTGCTGAAAGTCCTCAGTTCCATTCCTAGGTCGGTATAAATTAATCATTGGGTTTTCCGTCAAGAATTTTTTAATAGCTGTCCGGATTCTGGATGTTAATGGCAAAAGGCTCGAACCTATTACATGAGACTTAAACTTATTATCTTGCGAATTGTAGGTGTATATAT
Source organism: Griposia aprilina (assembly GCA_916610205.1). NCBI lineage: Eukaryota > Metazoa > Arthropoda > Insecta > Lepidoptera > Noctuidae > Griposia > Griposia aprilina. The sequence goes on along the minus strand of OU744305.1, from coordinate 6,164,036 downwards.
ATAGGTACTTCTGCCTGCCCTTTCAGGAAATACAGGCATGATGTTATGTAACACAAATGCATGCACTGACTGGTCAGGTCCACTTAATCTGTGTGGTTCTTTCCTCAAAAGACCATTTCAGACACCAATCTACATGGTTCTCAAACATTATGTCCGTTTTTTTATATACACATTGACATTGTTGAATTTTATATATACAATGACATGAGTATTTACTTGTAAAGTATTATGTTATTTAAATTATTGTGAATGTGAGGACTATGTGGGTCATTGTTTGTTTTTTCTTTCTCAGTTCGTTTTAATCATGATCTGGCAGTTTGAGTAATTTATGCGGCCTACTCAAATGTCCTTTCTTTGGTATTGTTCGTCGAATCGTTGAGCTCCTGAAGTCTTGACTTCCTGAGTTGAGCTGCACGATTACTGACAAATGCATGCGCTGACTGGACAGGTCCACTCAATCTGTGTGGTTCTTTCCTCAAAAGAACATTTCAGATACCAATCTACATGGTCTTCACATAATCTGACCAAGATTATGTCTGGACTTTAAAAGAGACTGTGACCTCTGAGTTCGTTTCGATCTTTCTTCTCAGAGTAGCCAGATAGGAAACGCCGACCTCATCTAGTTTAAAAAATATGATTGACGTGTAAAAGTGTTTGTACAAACCTACTTACAGAAATAAAATCATTTATCATTTATCATTTGACACTAAGGCCTGTAAATGGCAATCAAAGCCTGTTTCTAAACTAGTCAATTTATTTTCTTTTGTTTCCTGGTAACCTACAATTTAAACTTTGTTGTGCAAAAATATTTAGTGATAATTCCGCAAAAACTAGATCCAGCGGGGTTATTGCGTAAAACACTAACAGTAGAAATGGCTTTCATTTTGACAGTTCAACAACATTCATTATGTTATTTACGTTGTTGAGCACACACATTTTTCGAACATGTGAATGAATGGATTAGGATTTATTCAAATTGTCGTTGATAGTGTGTTACACAATTAGGGTGGTGAATACTCAATAGATTCTTCTTAACACTAAACCCACTATACAACCAAGAGAGCTCAGAAAAATATAACATCGAAGTCATGTAAAATATTCCAGTTTGATTCATTTTTAATGCCGGCTCAGACTATTGTCCATTGAGTTCAACGATACTCTTTGTGTTTGCAGACTTTGTATGGCCTGTGAAGACATAAGTGTAGAAGGGCTACTTTCATAAGTCTACCAAATTGTCGGACTAAAATTATTATGCTTATCAGATGATCCATAGCTGTTGTTTTAACCTCTTCAATCCCGAGTAATTGGACACGATTATTAACTGTTATGTACACATACATACACATACATAAGCCCACGCCTTCTTCCCATGCGGGTAGGCAGAAACTACAGAACGCCACCTGCTACGATCCTTACATACTCCTTTTGCCTCGTTTACGTTCATACATCTGGTCATACACGCACGCCGGTTGTGAGTACTACGCACCTGACCTTTCTGAAGAACATCACCAATAAGGTTACTATACTAAGGTAACTATTATGTCTCGCCCGATATGGCGACCTCAGGACTCAGAGTTAAACGGACGCATATCAATGCATGTTTTTAACGGAGACTAAGACCCTGTTGCAGCAATAATCATATTTACAAAATCATTCTGTTTCTGTCATCTTTAAACGATCGACAGAAATAGAACGATGTTTTAACATTCGTTTAGCGCTAAACGCATTTAGTGATTTTTGGTGCAAGTGGGCCTTAGACCAGCACCCTAATTGTGCAACACACTATTAACCACAATTTGAATCATTTTGAAGGATATTCCTAATCCATTCATTCACATGTTCGAAAAATGTGTGTGCTCACCAACGTAAATAACACAATGAATGTTGTTGAACTGTCAACATGAAATCCATTCCTACTGTTAGTGTGTTACGCAACTACCCCGCAGGTCAACAACCTCATTTCATACAGACGACCAATAAAACTATGTCAGATAATAAAAGAGAACAAAATGAGGTTACAATGGATTTACGGTCCTATAAAGATATTCTTCCCTTATCAATCAATATACACTGTCTTGAGTATTACTAGGACACAAAAGACAATCGTTTTAGTATCCCTAAAGCTGAATTTACACCTCCAACACGTCCCCCCGCGCCTCCCCCCCCGCCCCGTCGCCAATTCCGAAAGTATCTGATGAAAAGGTAAAGAAATAGATCGGAAACTTGTGTTAAGCAATTACCCCGCAGATCTAGTTACCTTTTCATTTGCTGCTACAGCTTACAAAATGTTTGACTCATCTGAGACTTGATTCGGTTTCAGAAACCGGATGTCAAAATATCATCTTTTTGGCACCCATGATGTTAAGGCGGTACGCCGACCTAAACCTTGCCATAGTGCGTTATTCAGAGGCTATTAACTCATTCACTATGGGTAATAAACTACATGTAAAAGCACATTATTAATGTTCGATATCCTATCATCACATTGCACGTTCTTATTTGTTTTTATGTGTTATAAATACATTTAAAATCTCCTTGTAAAAAAGTGACTAAAATTATTGCTTGCATGCATATTTTGCTAAAGGTGATGTTCTATTAATTTCAGGATTACACTAATGGATAGATAATTTAAAAATCTAAATAATTCACGTTTTATTTTATTTCAAGACAACGCTTATCTTTTTTATTTGCGAATTCTATGGTAAATGAGCGTGCTCAGGGAGCGAGACAGAGCGAGACTCAGCGACGGGACAGAGAAGGACCGAACGCTCACGGGCGTTTGGTCGGGGAAGCGCCTTAAATGATGAAATGTATGTAGTATGTGGTCTACATACGGTTGAAAAAGGGTAGTTAATGGACTCTTGATTATCCACAGCTTAGTACATAGCTCTTCTCTCCAGTTTCCCAATCCTATTTTTCTGAGAATGATGATGAAGGTAAACCCAGTTTTTCACTCAGTTGTTAGTTCTTTGCCACGTCTTTAAATGGAACTTCTAACATTCCTACCTCTTGGTCTGAAGTCCTATTCTAGAATTTCGAAAGCTTATTGATCCTCTCCGGTGATAAAATAAAAAGTAAGGGTGCTTACTTTTGTGCAAGTTGTAAGAACCGGGAGAGATATCGTAGTGTGGCGCATGACAGACGGCTCTAGAGTTATTGCCCTGGGATAAAGAAATAACATTACTGCGGAAATTATAGAAATGGGTTTATAAGCTTACTTGTAGATATTTGTTATCGGATCATGTTTAAATGGCAGAGTAGGTTTGAATAAGTAAGAGGGTAGGTTAATGATTTTTTTTACTCAATCTTATAGGCCCACTATTACTATATATACCTAAATACATATAACGTTAAACGTATTTAAAGCATTCTGTCTCTGTCATATTTAAACGATCGACAGAAATAGAAAAAGAAACACAGAACAGAAAAACCTTTAGGAAGTATATTATGGTCATAAAATAATATGATAAATCACTCTATATAGTGCGTACAAACATATTGTATTTGCAGTTAGAATGTACCTACATGTTTTTCAACTACAATGTTAAGTTTGTTCTTGGGATAAATTATTCGTTCAAAATATGGTATATACCATATTCATCGTACGTAACCCCCTCCACGCAAGTTCAACTCACACATTTTCGTTTTTTTTTATTTACCCTGTTTATCAGTCAAATAATTCCTCGGACAATTACAGTCCATCTGTACTTTTAAATAGGTGCTGTTTTACTATAACAGAAACTTACATTAATTCTAACTGTTGGATTCTTACAGCAAAACTCGCCAATTTCTCACCTACAATGCAAGCAAACGGTCTTGTGACACGTTGGAAATTGAACTGTCAGGTGAAACTGTATGTCACTGACAATTTAATGCTGGCTGGCGATACATTAGTGTCTGCTCTTAATTCAAGTTGAAATGATTGCTAATCCATAGCTTTATATTATGTTCGAAAAATTTGTCTACTCAAAAACGTAAAAACAGCAATGAATGTTGTTGAACTGTCAAGATGAAGGCCATTTCTACGGATAGTGCGTTACGCAATTACCCCGCTGGATCTAGTTTTGGCGGAATTATCACTAAATATTTTTGCACTATATTTACTGAGTTTCTGTTTCCAAATATATAGGAATCAAGAAATATAGAAGGTTTTTCCTGTTTAGCGTCGACGTGTGGATTGTAATCTCTTACCGAAATATGTTTTGCTATTGTATCATATTCAATTTACATCTAAAAATAAGTGTTGGAACCTTGGAGATAAAGCTGTGTTCACAACATCGAGCATTGTATTCAAAGACAGTGTAGCGGTATCTATATCGCCACATGCGACGTACACGTCACACTGACGTCACGCAAAATCCTGCATCGCGCAAGCAGAGTTTACCGCGCAAATAGCATAATAAACAACGTCCCGACATGAAACGTCGGGCAGTTGCCCACTAGACACAACACCCGTCTGGTCGAAGGACCCTTTTCTAAGGAGGTTTGAGTGAACTTTACACCCTGTTACTCACACCTCTATAACAGAAACAACAAGTTGTACAGGTATTAGATTCTGTTTTGCTCAAATTATTTTCTAGAAAGAAACAGTATGGGACTCGCGAATGTCAGCTTAAAAAAAAAACTTATTTATACGGATTCAAAGTTGTGAAACTTACATATTTAGTGATGATGATGTTTCTAGATTTAGTAATGTGCTTCCATGATATAGAAAAAAAATGGTTTATTACATATTTGATAAATGATTTTATTTCTGTAAGTAGGCTTGTATAAACACTTTTACGTCAATCATATTTAAAAACTAGATGAGGTCGGCGTTTCCTATCTGACTACTTTGAGAAGAAAGGCTGAATGAAACAAACTGAGAGGTCACAGTCTCTTTTGAATTCCAGACATAATCTTCGTCAGATTATGTGAAGAAGATCATGTAGATTGGTGACGGAAATGGTCTTTTGAGGAAAAAACCACACAGATTGAGTGAACCTGTCCAGTCAGTGCACGCATTTGTCAGTAAACGTGCAGCTCAACTCAGAACTTATGGAGCTCAACGATTCGAAGACAAAAAACCAAAGAAAGGACATTTGGGTAGGACGCATAGATTACTCAAACTGCCAGACCATGATTAAAACCAAGTGAGAAAAAAAAATAACAAGTAAACCTTAACAACTATTGATTCAGCCTCCTTTTAAGTAGATAAGCCTGTGTTAGGAGACTTCGCTGTTCCAAAACTTGAATAAGTATCTTTTACTTGTTTTATACAAATGTAGGTAAACATATTTATAATATATTTAAAAAAAGAGAGAATTAAAACTAAACATGCAGCACGCACGCATGCATAGCGAGTGTGCGAGTGAGATTGAGAGTGTAAAAATGTGAAAAAAAACCTTTTTACAAAAAAACAACTGACTTCCAATAAAAAAAACACTAAAAGACGTGAAAAATAACTTTAATTTCGGAATTCGGTGTCTTTGGTTTTGTATTTTCGTTTTTGGCCACCGACTTCCGAAATTAAAGTTATTTTTCACGTCTTTTAGTGTTTTTTTTGGAAGTCGGTTGTTTTTTTGTAAAAAAGTTTTTATTTTTCACTTTTTAGTTGCGGTACCTACCCCACACAAATCGTATACCAATACTTGGTATGTAAATAACAGTGACAGGAAATTATTAACACATCATCCATATAAACTAAGTGGAAAAATATGCAGTATTAAAGATAACTCAAAAACTACTGGTCAGACCTTGATCAAATTTAAATGGGACCACATGTGAAGCACCACCTATCAAATAAAAAAAGAATCATCCAAATCGGTTCATCCAGAAAGTTCTGAGCTAACACATAAAAAAAAACAGACAAATTGAGTACCTCCTCCTTTTTTTGAAGTCTATTAATAAAAATTAAGAAAAGGTGACCATAAAAGATTTGTGCTATGCATAAACAAATTTTCCACCGTTCGTCGTCTAGCCAAGGTCGCCAACAGCGTCGACCGTGTGAGAAAATTGTATTACGATACAATTTTCTCACCTTACCTTAAATACTAGTCATCGCCTATACACTTCCTTTTCATTTCATGTAACAAGGAGTAAGTCTTTTTACATAAAACCCGACACTGTTGCCCTAGTTGCATATATTTGGACTCCCGGCAATACCTTGATTTTTTGCTATTGGCGTCATAAATGACTTTCTAGTTATTTCATCACCACGCATCAAGTTTTTTCAGCACGTAGATTTTTATACTTGCAGTAAATTGCAGATAGGTAGTAAGATACAAAAATAAATTTTGTAGCTGCGTATAGCTGAAGATTCTGTTCCGATGAGAATGACTGGTAAAAATACTGGGAAGATAAATTAGAAAGTAACTACTTTTCAGGTATGGTCAACGGCACGTCAGTCGATCTACAAAAACGTTCGATACGGAATAAAGACACTGCCACATCCAATACGGGATCAAATAAAATTAGCTGGCGAAACTTCACAAAATATGATAAAAATAAAAAATGAATTGCGGATAGCGACCGCTGTTATTGTATTCAGTTAGGTACTTAAAGTATAAGTTTAGATTTTTATGTATTTTTTTATCTTGTTTAGAAATGATATAAAATGAAATTATTTAATTTTATTAAATTATTATACCCATCACGTCTGCCGAGTTTCGCTAGCTAATTTAATATAACCCTGTAGATACCAAGGACTAGCGGTTGACTGTATACTACAACTACCTACCTTATAATCTTTACTACAATTTTGTTTGTTACTGTTGTTCATGTGGACGCAGTTTTAGAGTCCATCTCAAGGTCTTTAAATCCAATCCACACGAAGGACGTACTTACGAGCAAGGTCCGACGTCACATGAGAGCGAGATTGTAACCAGTAACACGTGTCACCTTGTTATAAGTATATACTTAGATTTATGAAAAAATAATATTAATAAAATATTTCTTGGAAAAAAGTAAGTAGGTATAAAATCCTACTAATATTATTATATATGAAAGTTTGTGAGGATGGATGGATGTTTGTTACTCTTTCACGTAAAACTATTGAACTGATTTCGATGGAAATTTGCACACAATTAGTTTATGATCTTGATTAACACATAGAATAGTTTTTATCTCGGTAGTACGTTCCCATGGGATGATTTCCGACCTCTACGCGAGCGAAGCCGCGCGCAAAAGCTAGTTAATCATAATTATAACTAATAATTTGTGGGTACTTAAACATAACTGGTGTAATGTGGGTGTACTATAGGTACAATTCTGCCTAGCCCTTTGGGGAAAAAAGGTATGATGCTATGTTTTGTTTATGTAGTACACACGGCTACATATAAAGCTATACAGTTCCAGTATAACCTGACCTCTCATTGTACGGAAGTCCTAATGCGAGATTAGCTATCCTGGAAATATATAGCTTGATATGTAGCCGTGTGTACCTACCTAGTGTACTACATAAGTAGGTGCAAGTATGTAGGTATGTAAGTATGCAGATTGAAACCGAGTTTCAGCGATGATGAGTTGAAGACTGATGTTTGGCACAGGGGCCTTTGTCAAAGAGTCCCATGAAAGCTCTAACCTATCATACGAACGAAACTATCATAATTATTTTATGTAATGATACTACAGGAAATTCAATCAACTAAAGAAATACCTAAAAAATATTACACTGAGCCGTGCATTTATTATTTAATTTAATTAAAACTGCAAAATTACTTTTATTTTGGTCAAATGTCTTGCTGTTTTGAATCTTATTTGTTGCCGCGATGCGCTATTTATTGTTTCGTATGTTCGAAAAATTTGTCTGCTCAGCAAAGTTAATAACGCAATGAAGGTTGTTGAACTGTCAGAATGAAAGCCATTGCTACTGTTACTATGTTACGCAATTACCCCGCAGTTCCCAATTTATTATAGCATAACACATTAATGAACTGTCAGCGTCGACCCAATTTCGTTAGAATCAACTTTTAGTACCACTAAACGCGTCTAAACACCAGTAGGTATTTCACACACGTCTGTCAACTACTCTATCCACAAAACATCAACACGAATATCTAGTGAAGTACTGACAGCTAATATAAACAGAGTCGAGCTGTTTGTTGATACAACCGCATGTTTGTCGTCACGTACCTACTGAACGAACTTTACTTCATTGCTTATTTTACGTGGTGCGAGTCAGTCCTTTCTAGGAAGTGGGAAAGGATGTTAATAGTGTGATGGCAAATTCCAGGACTTAAAATGGGATAAGTCTTGATGGTGGATCGAGCAAAAAGTTCTTGTAAAGATGGAAAGTATTAGTATGGAGATAGTTTCTTAAGGGGAAGTTAAGAAAAGAACTTCCGCTGCTGCGAAAACGTAATGTTTTTCCGAAATGCAGGTCATGATGCTTTTTAATTTCTAAAAGTCTCTTTCTCTCAGTCAGTACGAAATATACGTATGACAGCAGCGCATTATCAGCGAGACTGTACAGTTGACAGCGAGGCTGACTACTCCGAGTGCGCCGGATGTACTGAACTATGTATACCTACTAGTGGGGGCTGTTATACCTAATGTTGTACAGTTTTCGCACTTACTGCCCAAGAATTTCTGTATATTAAGTAGTGGAGGGGCTCGTGGCTAAATGATAACAGCCGCACGGGACGATCGAAGCGTTAAGCTACGGTTGCTGTAGTCGGTTCGTGGATGAGCGACCATACATTACAAATCGCGACCCTTCCGTGCCTTGCAAAGCACGTTAAGCAGTTGGTCCCGGCTGTCATTCGTAGATCTTTGACAGTCGTTACGGGTTGTCAGAAGCCCAAAAGTCTGACAACCTTGATAAGGGTATTGTTTTACTCAGTGCCTGGGTTGTGGAGGTCAGATAGGCAGTCGCTCCATCTAAAATAGTGGTATTCATCTGCGTCCGTATAGACTGGATGACGACCCCAATATAGTTGGGAAAAGACTAGCTTAGGTAGTAAGTAGTCGCTGTGATCTCCTTCTGCGAAAATGTCATGACGCAAAAGGAGACACCAGAAAGGGAGAGCAAGATTACGAGTGTTCTTCTGGCCCGCAGCAGGCTCACCGGGCGTCAGCAGAGGGCACATAATGCCCTCTTCTGGCCCCCCTAAATAGGTTCAGGGATGGAGGACTCGGGGACAGCCGTCGCCCCCTATCATATAAGGCCTGATTTGGTGGCGCGTAATGTTCCACGCGTGCCTCTCTTAGACGTCGCGGGGTGAGTCAAACACCTCACTCTCCCCGTTTGACCAGACGGAGTCCGTAAAGGCGGGCTTGCACCAGTCGCGGGCTGCGTTGGCCCCGGTGCAAGTGTGCCAGGGATAGACCCCTCCACCCCCCCAGGGCGAAGGACATCCATGAGCAATTCCACAAAGTCCCAAAAAAAAAAAACGCAGTAAGTAGTGGAGTGTCATTTCGACTGAAATGTTTACAAAAATGCTTGAACATAAAAACTGGGTGATTCTCAAAATAGCCATCACATAATTTTCTTATTCATGTTTTAATAATAAAACTCGCCACCCCTAAACGCTGTAGCCGTTCCCTGGCATATTAAAGTCACGTTCTACATCAGTGAGCACATTAAAGTACTGTCTGTCGGGTAATATAATCAGGTACACCGTGTCACTGTGACAGTGCAGCGGCGGTTCATTTCCAATGTGTCATGGGTATAATGACTTGCGTGCGTTTGTTTTAATATGTATGAAAATGAAAATGTTGTTAGGTTTTTGAGGTTGGTAGCTAGTGCTAAGATAATGTGTTATGATCGGAGGAAAAGCATTTTCGGGATTACGAATATAATTCTTGCCTGTGGCATACAATAAAATATAATATAATAAGCAATGAAGTAAAGTTCGTTCAGTAGGTACGTGACGACAAACATGCGGTTGTATCAACAAACAGCTCGACTCTGTTTATATTAGCTGTCAGTGTTTCACTAGATATTCGTGTTGATGTTTTGTGGATAGAGTAGTTGACAGACGTGTGTGAAATACCTACTGGTGTTTAGACGCGTTTAGTGGTACTAAAAGTTGATTCTAACGAAATTGGGTCGACGCTGACAGTTCATTAATGTGTTATGCTATAATAAATTGGGAACTGCGGGGTAATTGCGTAACATAGTAACAGTAGCAATGGCTTTCATTCTGACAGTTCAACAACCTTCATTGCGTTATTAACTTTGCTGAGCAGATAAATTTTTCGAACATACGAAACAATAAATAGCGCATCGCGGCAACAAATAAGATTCAAAACAGCAAGACATTTGACCAAAATAAAAGTAATTTTGCAGTTTTAATTAAATTAAATAATAAATGCACGGCTCAGTGTAATAATTTTTAGGTATTTCTTTAGTTGATTGAATTCCCTTTATTATCATTACATAAAATAATTATGATAGTTTCGTTCGTATGATAGGTTAGAGCTTTCATGGGACTCTTTGACGAAGGCCCCAGTGCCAAACATCAGTCTTCAACTCATCATCGCTGAAACTCGGTTTCAATTGGTAATTTCTTACTACTCCAACCTAATTTTTTTTCAATGTACAAACATTGAAAAAAGAAAAGGTATTATATCAAAACAGTAGGTTCCGAAACCTCACAAAACAAAAGACGGTATGGAACAAAAGCTGTTCTGTTTTCTATAATTGTGTCAAGGTTTTGTGTTGCAAGTGGACAATTATGCAGCTGAATGGACGATAGTGCAGTTGGTGGATAAAATGTCCGTCTATTTTGGTTTTGTAGGAAACAAATGATTTTGTGGGAAGTGTCTACCAGAAGTAGAATAATGTGAGTATTACGGCAAATTGACAAAATTAAATTGACTAAAAATAACCCAAGAAAAAGTGTATGCCATTCCTTTTAACATACGTGAGTATATTAAGACAGATGAATAATTTTTCTGGGACTCACCCTGAGCATAATCAGCCTATTACGTTCTCAATACTGGGATACAGGCCTTCTCTACGGGAGGAAGCTCATACAACATGGACATCACCTGAATGGGAGCTCATCACCTTCTCCCTTTTGAGAGCTTTAATATCTCAGACTTTTTCTAGTTGGTTCACTGTTGATTGTGACTTATATGATTGCAGGGATTGGAAAAAGTGTGGTGGCCTTATAAATGTCATAAAGATGACAAAAGAATTATTAGAAAATTAAGGATTACTACATACTTGGTGCAGACCCGACGCTCTCAATCGCCTTGGAAGTATATACCAAGTCAATTGAGACCGTCCGGTCTGCACAGTCTGCAAAGGGCAACTAATACTCGTAGAAATCCGACGACTGTAGAAACACGAAGTTTGCCGAGGGATATTAAGAAAATAGTTGTACTGTACTTAATTGAAGAATAAATTGTCGTTTTCTTCTGCGTTTGGACAATAACAACATACTCATCCCGATCGGTTTTTAGCCTTTTCCCAACCATGTTGCGTTCGGTTTCCAGTGTAACAGGATGCAGCTGAATACCAGTATGGTATTTTACATGAAGCGACTGGTAATCCGACCGCCGCAACCTTGTAACTGGTCTTGAACTGAAAAATGCGTGCACTGACTGGACAGGTCCACTCAGACTTCGTGGTTTTTCCTCACAAGACCATTTCAGACACAAATCTACATGGTCTTCACATGATCTGACCCAGATTATGTCTGGACTTAAAAAGAGACTGTGACTGTGAGTTTGTTTCGGTCTTTCTTCTCAGAGTAGGCACATAGGAAACGCCGACCTCATCTAGTTTTTAATAAAATATGATTGGCGTGTAAAAGTGTTAAAAATAGGAAAATAGTTTTAAAGTAGGGTTTCCGTTTGTCTGCTGTCTGGTTTTGGGCACTTCTGGGATTAGGTCAAGTGTCTCAAGCCAGGGATTCTTATCTCTTATACCAATATGGGTAGACCTGCAAAAAATGCTGCGCGAATGAGAAAACGGTATTTTGAAGAATCTAATAATGAAAATAAAAACAAGGTTGGAAGCAAATAAAAAGAGAAATAGATTAACACGTTCACAGGAGAGTTTAGTTCAGCGCGAGGAAAGACTTTCAAGGATGAGAAGCTATATTAATAATAGGTTATCGCAAGTAGGCGAAGAGCAGCGCAAACATCGCCTTAGATTAATACATGAGCGACTTTCTAGCGATAGTAAAGAGCAGCGTGCTCATCGCTTAGGTATAATTAGGGAGAAACTTTCGGGAGAATATATAAAACAGCGGGAACATCGCTTAGGTTTTATAATATTAGGTATTATAATACTTTCGGGAGAAAGCGAAGAGCAGCGTACTTATCGTTTATGTCTGATAAGGGAAAGACTTTTAAATGAAACTGAGGACGAATATTTACTGCGTTTGGATACTGCTCGTAACCGTACTGCCCTGGTGATACTTCAAGAAACTCCCGAGGGGAGAATTAATCGTTCGAGCACCATGCAGTGAGCGGCTTGCGACATGAGATACTAATTTAATGCAGATACTTTAAGAAGGCGATTAATGTTTATGCTGACTTGCCGTGTTCAATTTGCAAAAAAAGTTTGTATTCTCAGCAACGCGTTAAATTGCAAACTACAAATTTAGGCTCTACATTGCCGTAAGAATTGGTAGCTTTAGTAAATATAATTACCTGTTCACGATGCTCAAACAATATTAAAAAACATAAATCTCCACCCCAGGCCTATTGGAATAATATGTCGTTAACTGCAATACCTACAGAAATAGATGACTTATCAGAAATTGAAAAACGATATATTTGCAGAGTAGTGCCATTTCTTAAAATAATAAAAGCTCATAATCGTTTAAGCCAAGACTGGTGCAAAGGGCTGGCAACGATTTTTGCTCAAGATGTGGTCGAACTGGCGGACCAACTTCCACTTGAACCTACTCAAACTGGATTAGTGCTGGTAGTAGAAAGTCTTGAAAATTACGGCGTTCTAGGGAGTTTCAAATAGATATGGGTAAACTTCAATTAACCTTGCAGTGGCTCTTAACGAATAATGCACTCTATAAAGATGTTCGCTTGCATTTTCCTACCATGATCGATATTTATAGGTTATCACCAGTGATCGGAGTAGGTAGATTGAACTGGGGTCATTGATCCGAAACGTATATATTACTATGGACATTCCTCCGGAATTGGTGGATTATTAAAAAAAAACCGGAACTTATGTAGGAATTGTATTCTGCCAGAGTGGAAGGAGTCATTTGATGATTTGCCATCCTCAAAAAAAAGGTAGGAATTGTAATAAAATGAGCAATTTTATTCTTTATTATTCTTCCTATTTTTTTTTTGTCACGATTTGACAAAACCCAACGACCAATCAGAACAAAGCTTTAATTAAGCTTTAAATTTTGAATTGAGTAGTAATAATATCACTACCAACATTAACAATATTTAATTGAATCCGGAAATACCGGAATTACTTTCCGGAAAAATGGCTTATCCATGTTATTCTTTCTGTGTGCATTTATGATACAAGTACTAATAAAAAACTTTTTTACAAAAAATTAAACCGACGAAAAAAGAAACTGAAAAGCAAAAAATAAATCTTTCAGTCTAACTAAGCTCTTAAATTAATGTAAATTACAAATTTTGAGTCGGCGCCAAACAATCACCGCAGATCGATTAACGACGATCAATCAAGCTGCCATAAGTTTTCATGGCGCCTTGTATGTTTGGCGCCGACTCAAAATTTGTAATTTACATTAATTTAAGAGCTTAGTTAGACTGAAAGATTTATTTTTTGCTTTTCAGTTTCTTTTTTCGTCGGTTTAATTTTTTGTAAAAAAGTTTTTTATTTTTCGCTTTTCAGTTTCCGTTTCAAATAAATGAACTTATTTATTTATTTAGGACTACCAACAATGGCTTACACTACAGATATCTTTAAAAAAAACATGAAATTAAAACTTAGTATAGTGGATTAATTAGGTACTTTAAGGTAAACACCACATTACCCAAATTAAATTATGTTAATTGACAACTTGGGTACATGACAACTTTTCAAACAATCTTAATACCGGGGAAAAATTTGCTAGATTCAAAAGTCATCATAAAGGTTTCATAACAAATCAGACAAACAGTCACAGAATTTTAGATTTCAGCTTAGGGAATCAAAGTGTAAATCGATTAGATCGCTATTACATAGTAAACCTTGCAAAACCTAGCATAAATACAGTTATATGCTATACCGATTTTCTCTTTGGAGGACAAAGAGTAGTAACAGGTCTACGCGGAATTTATGACGGACGGAGCACGCAAGATATTGAGTGCGAGCAGTGGAGGCTAGTCGATAATTCCTTTAACAAATTTACATACAAACATTGCGTCGTTTAAACATCTCCGTTCTTCTAAAGTGTTGAAGAAATTCAAACTGTTTTTATAAGAAGATGTCTTTTTAGCTATGCCAACAGAAACTAGCTGTTTCTAGCTGTTTTTTGATGCCAATCAAAGCGTTTTTGAACGTGTTCTAGACGCAAACTATTCGTAGCATAGTGCGGCCGCCACATCATATTACAGTATTCTGCTACATATCAACTACAAAGTGTAAAGTACACTGTCTTATGACAAAAACCCAGCATCTTGGACGCTTTTTTGGGGCTTGTATTTAAACGTCTACCAGAAAAGTGCCTATTTTACTACCACCAAATTCGAAATACCTGCCAGAATGGATAAATGCTCACCAAATTGTGTTTCATAAAGTATTGTAGAAATGAACCTATTTTCCTTTTTATTCTATGCCATAAAGATTTATAAACGTCTTTTAATTTCTTACTACCTGCCAAGATAGCTCGACGGAGCCCCGCTTAGCGTGGCTCCTATTTCTGTAACCAACCAAACCTCGGGATGTCCCTGACGTCGACCGGCGTGGGTTAGGGTTAATAAGCAAGTCGACGGAGCCCCGCTACGCGGGGCTCCTATTTCTGTCTAAAGGGTTTAAAGGAACCTAACCAACCGAACCTCGGGGCGCCACTAATGTCGACCGTCTATGGTTAGATTTGGTGAGCATTTATCCATTTTGGTAGGCAATAAGAATATAAATACAACACGTACAATTATTCTGATGAGTGTATAATTATTTTGGAACTTAAAGCGTTGTTCTTTAGGCACCTCGGTATAGAGAGGGTTTATTTTATTTGAAGTTAAAATATTTTACTTTGGTACTTAGTCTTAGAGTGATATTTTCTAGAACTGTTTGTGGTACGTACTTGTAATAAGGAGTGTTCATATCTTGTATGAGTTTATATTTGAGTGCTAGTTTTTGATGGATGACTTTTGCTACCTGATTGTGTCTTTGTATATAGTCTGTTTTAATATTATTATTATCCTTTATTTCATTATTTACATATAAATTACATTTTTAAATATTAGAATATAAAAAATATAAAAACATTTAAAAATATAAAAAATAGTAGCCCACCGGTATCGGGAACAGGGTCCAAGCTACCGGCGGTCAGGGCTCCAGAGAGAGGAACCTCCTAACAATGCGAGCCGTGTCCAGAAGTACCGCTTTCTGAATCAAGCCCTTGATCCAACTGCCCAACGAGAGCCTCCTCAGGTGTTGGTCGAGGCTCTTGGCTATTAAGCCATTGGCTGTCACGACTATCGGCACAATGATCGCTGAGTCCACATCCCACATGTCGACAACCTCGCGAGCCAAGTCTAGATACTTGATTTGTTTATCTTTCTCGGCTTTCACGAGGTTCCCGTCATGCGGGACCGTTATGTCAACAATCATTGCGCGCCGCTCTAATCGATCCACCATCACTATATCAGGCTTATTGGCAACAATAGTCCTGTCAGTGATGATGGATCGATCCCAGTACAATGTGATATGTCCATTTTCGAGAACTGGGTCGGGCACATACCTGTAGTACGGCACTTCCGATTCTACAAGGCTGTATTTCAGAGCAAGTTGCTGATGGATAATCCTGGCTACAAGGTTGTGTCTATGCAAGTACTCTTCGTTAGCTAGACGAGAACAACCGGAGATAATATGTCTGATTGATTCACCCGGACGGTGGCATGCCCGACAGATGTCAACCGTGCCGTCTTTCACAATAAATCTCCGGTAATTGTTTGTCATCATAACTTCGTCCATAATTGCACAGACAAAACCTTCGGTTTCTCCAAAGAGGTCACCGAAACGCAGCCAGGCTACGGACGCTAGTTGGTCTACATCGGGCCCATGTAGGGCCCGGAAAAAGCGTCCGTGAAGCTCCTTACTCTGCCATACTTCCATGCGATCATTAGTGTCAAGCACTACTGGCTTGCGCCAGTTCTCTTTAGCTAAGGAGAGCGGGGTGAGGCCCTTGTCCACTGTGACCACATCTCGATGCATCCCCACGTCGGCTTCTAAGAAATATTCCCTGAGACTGCATATCTCGCGATTGTGGAGGGTCTTAGCATTTAAAAAGCCTCGACCTCCACACTTTCGCGGGATATACAGCCTCATTACCGATGATCGTGGGTGATGCATTCGATTTGCAGTCAGCAGTGTACGGACCTTCCTATCCAGGGCGTCGAGTTCGGTCTGAGTCCATTTGAGTATGCCGAAAGAGTACATCAAAACCGGCATGACCCAACCGTTAAAGGCGCGCACCTTGTTTCCACCTGATAAAAGACTATTAAATACTTTTTTCAGGCGGCCAAAGAAGCGATCCTTTAACGACTGCTTCATGTCAGTACCATTGATGCCCAACGCTTTCGACATACCCAAATACTTATAGGTTTCGGATGCGGAGAGGGCTCTAAGGTTTATGGAATCCGAGAGTTGGGTTCCGACGGATTCCACAATCTCCCCTCGCTTTACATGCATGACCGCACATTTGTCCACACCAAATTCCATCCTGATGGCGCTACTGAAAGTTTCAGTTACTTTCAGTAGATCCATCAGTTGCGAATTGTTGGGTGCAAAAAGTTTTAGGTCATCCATGTAGAGGAGGTGAGATATAACCTGACCACCTCTCCTCAGCCGATAGCCTAGACCTGAATCCTCCAAGAGTGTGCTTAGAGGATTCAAGGCTAAGCAGAACCAAAGCGGACTCAAACTATCACCCTGAAATATGCCTCGCTCGATCCTTATCGGCTCGCTATTCCTTTGGGTATTTCGACATGCTGGATAGTGAAGGACCGTCCTCCATTGCCCCATACACGACATCAGGAAGGTGCGCAGAGTTGCCTCTACTTTATACAACTCCAGCACCCTCATGAGCCATGTATGTGGCACCGAGTCATAGGCTTTCTTGTAATCTATCCAACATGTCGACAGATCCTTTCGGGAACGACGAACCTGTTGGCTAATGGCCATATCAATGAGGAGTAGCTCCTTAGTACCACGGGACCCGTTCCTGCATCCATTTTGAGAAGGAGACATGATGTAGTTGGTGTCTATATGTTTGTTAATTTTATCTCTCAAAATGGATGTAAGAACTTTATAGACCGTCGGTAAACACGCGATCGGCCTATAATTTTTGGGTTCCGCAGTGCTACCTGATTTATGGAGCAGGTGGGTAACTCCTGTTGTTAGGAATTGGGGTAGCGAACCAGATTCTAAAGCAACCTGGTACTGAGCAGCCAAGCGAGCGTGCGATCTACCAAACCATTTGATCCAGAAGTTGTGCAGTCCGTCCGGCCCTGGAGACTTCCAGTTAGGCAGCGGGCGGACTGCACGAGTTACATCTTGGGGGCAGATGGTAATAGCCCCCATTTCTGGTATTGGATCACAGGCTCGCTCGACTTCCCGAGTCCAATCACCTTCGGTGTGACTGACAGGCACCGACCAGATATTGCGCCAGAAAGAACACATGGCATCATCATCTGGTAGGCACGTGTCAGCCACACCTTGATCCGGTCGCTCCCAACCCCTATAAACCCACCTTTCATCGCGCTGGAAGGTGCGATTCTGAGTGTACCGCTCCACTCGCCGCTTATACCTACGAATACGGTTCGCCCATGCATACACTTTCTGCTTCAGGAAGTCGATGCGCTCTGTGACACAGGACATGTAGTCCTGAGGGCTGATATTAGTCCCTGCGAACGCGCGTCTCACAAAGCGCATCACTCTAGGGCGAGTATTGCCCTCCCTGAAGCAGATTAGTTTGCCGATGAGTGCTCTGGCCTCACCAATACGGCGCTCAATTCTGCACTGCCAAGCTGGTACGGCTGGTTTCGGTCGTGTAGCTCTAGAATCATTAGCAAATTTGACGTGAGCTACACGACATGCCGCTACAGCCGCGCAGTACAGAATCGAATGTGTATCGGTGAGGTCTACGCAGTCATCAAAATAATTTGACAACTGCGCATCCAGTGCCGCCACCAGCACCCTATTTTTGTTATGCATGGGTAAACGAGGTAACCGTGGTCTAAGTTCGGGCGATATGAACCTATATTCTCGAATCGCATCCTCCAAAGCACTCCTCAATTCATCATTGCACTGGGTACTTACGTTTGTAGCCCTATCATCACTCTCCTCGTCTGCTTGACTTGTGTTAGACTGTGGTAGTACTACCACAGTCTGCGACGGGGGGGCGATGACATGACTACTCTGCATTTCATTTCGCAGGCGATCAAGTACAGTGTCATCCAACATATGATTACGTTGGATGACCCGCACCTGATCCGACAGTCGTTGTGCCGACACGTTGACAGCTGGCTCAAGCACCTGAAAAAGAGAGAGCATCCGAACACGGTACGCGGTCAGATTGTTTCCCCCCTCTGTAGCCCCATAGTATGAGCGCATGACGTTTTCGTTGATGGATCGCGTCCATCTCATGCGCTGCACACTTCCGCCGGGAGCTGGGACCCTATCAGAGGCCGGTGGGCCTCGAGGTCCTAAACCGTCCGGCGGCCGGTGTCCTCCACGTCGACGAACAGGTGGTGGCGTCGTGGGCGGGGAGAAATACTCGTCGCTCGAGCTCGACGCAACTACCGCGGCCGGTGTCGTCACAGCGCTCACAGTGGGGCTGGATACCGGCGGCAGCGAGGCGGAGCTGAGCGACGAGTCCGGAGGTGGTGGGCGTGCTCGACGTGCGGCTGATCTTGTCAACATATTGTCTTCATTTTCTTATTTTGTTTGTTTTATCGGAGGTGACATCTGTCATGTCACCTCCGATTCGGCAGTTTTTGTTAAAATTTATTTACATTCTGGTACTCGTATTATGTATGTAATCAAAAGGTTTAAAAGTGATTTACTGGTTTTAGATTTGGTTAATGGTAAACTATTGCAAATATGAGTTAAAATTACTTTTTTTGTTGATATTATGAAATAAAATTGAAAACGAGACGTTTTGTTGACACGGCGGTGTTGCCAATTATTATTATTATTATTATTACTTTGCCTTTAATTATAAGATTATTTGTTCCTGTATATTTAACGTAGTAATACTTCATTGAGTTCAAATACATTTCTTTATTTTTGCACCATTCATCATCATCATCATCAGCCTATATTCGTCCACTACTGGACGTAAGCCTCTCCTAGTGAACGCCATTGAGCCCGATCCTTGGCTCTCGTCATCCAGCCTCTGCCAGCCGCATTTCGCAAGTCGTCAGTCCACCTGGCCGGCGGGCGCCCCACACTACGTTTGCCTAAACGCGTTCTTCACTCTTGAACTTCTACGAGAGATGTGACCAGCCCATTGCAGCTTCAGCTTGCTTAGTCTTTGGGCTATGTCGATTACCTTGGTGCTCTGGTGGATACCGTCGTTTTGGATTTTATCCTTCAGAGAGACTCCAAGCATAGCTCTCTCCATAGCTCGCTGAGTGACTTTAAACTTATGGACCAGTCTCACCGTGAGCGTCGACGTTTCTACTCCGTAAGTCGTAACCAGTAGGACACACGCGTTGAAGACTGTCGTCTTTGGGCACTGCGGTATAGACGACGAGAAGACCTGATGAAGTTTACCAAATGCTGCCCATCCCAGCTGAATCCTACTATCGGCTTCCCTCTCAAAATTGAGTTGGGCCTATAGTTTTTATGTTGAAATTGTTATCCCATTTATGTATAGTCACCATCTTTGCCACTTTCCATTATAAAGGGAATATGCCAGAAGTTAAGGATTTGCTGTTTATAGCTGTAATAAATATTACCTTTATTAATTTCTAAGCTTTTGAATGTTTTGAGTATGCTGCTCTCACGGCTAATATTTAGAACAACAACAACATCACACCCTCTATGACAGTCATACTCCAGCTAGGCTTAAAGTTCTCATCAAGATGAATGAAATAAGCTCAAACACGACCTAACTGCTGTAAGCTGTCGAGGAGCCCTCTCGACTGTCTTCCGTCTCCATCATCAGATGATCTTCAGGTCTCTTTTTTGTTGAAGCATCATTAGAACTACGTATATGTGCCAAGTTTCAACAGAATCGGTTCACAAGGGAACATTCTGTAGGTGAAAAATCATTTAACCCCTATTTTTCTACCCTCAGGGGTGGATTTCGTTTTTCAATTTTAAATGGGACCAACTTTGGGGTATACTCTTTCCATTAAAAAAAGAATCATCAAAATCGGACCACTCTGTAAAAAGTTATGCGTGGTCATACATAAAAAAAAAAAAAAAAAAAAAAAAAAAATAATATACGGGTCGACTTGAGAACCTCCTCCTTTTTTTTTCGTCGGTTAAAAATCAATCTACCTACTCCGATCACTGGTTATCACAGATTGCAGACGAACTCGCATATTATTTATTACCCGCCGGAACGGTCATCTGTACCTACAAATAAGTATATTGCCTTGAGTGACAATGTATTTATATTACATGGTTCTTTTCATCAGGGCAATGAACGATTTAGTCCGGATTCTCGTGGTCGGCAATACACGGGAATTGCAACTGTTGCTAGTGTGGCATTTTCTCTGACCAATCCTAATGATTGGTGCAAAAGCGACATAGATTACATGCTATTGGTAGGAGATAAATATTATAGAGACTGTATTGTGGCTCGGGCTAACCCTCAACAATCTCGGAGGAGCTCATATCGAGTATTTGGCTGCAACTGAGCTTTTACTTAATATCACATACAACAATCGCAAAATTGATATCAGTGTTTGTTATGAGTCAGCCTGTAATGGTCACGTTGACAATGACAATAGTGAAGAAGGATTTCCTAATTTCTTCAACGCTCTAACAAATTTATTTAGAGAACATATTATGCCATACTTACGCTGAATAATACAACCGTAGCTGTCCATTGTAGACAAGAGACTGAAGGTATTTGTTACTGGTTGTTTGACTCTCACGCGCGAGGTCCCAAAGGTTTCAAAGCCCCAACAAGAGGTACTTCGTGTTCTATACGATCTACTAATATACATGACTTGCATAATATTGTCCGTCGGAATTTGTACCTTAAAAACACTTCTATCAATGTGTTAACTCTAAATGTCTTTTCACTAACACCGCTTACGATAACACCCGAAAATCAACTAGGACAATTGCAGCCAAATAGAGAAACATCTTTAGATACAAAATACAATACAAATACAAATACAAAATATTTATTTATGCTTCAGATTTACAAAAAGGGTCATTTGTGTTTGGAGCCTCCTTTTAAGCAAATAATGCCTGTGTTAGGAGGTTCCGCTCTTCCATAATAAAGCATAGTTAACTAAAGAACATTTAACAGTGCTTCTTCTGCTTTAAAAGTAATTTAAGGTAAGTAATTTAATCATAAGTAAAAGCTTTTAAAAAGAATAGTGTGTGTATGTGTATTATGTGCAGTATGATGAATGTGGATGTGTGTGTGTGTGTGTGTGTGTGTGTGTAGGTGTGTGTATGTATGTTTGCGTGTGTATGCCTGTGTTTTATTGGTGCTATATTATATATTCCATGAGTGCCTCAGTTTCGTCGTATGTAAGTGATTTTATCCATTTTGTTACAGTTTTCCTACATTCGAAAATCGTTTTTGTGTATATACTTAATTTTTTGTTTATTTTGTTGTATAGGTTAGCTGATTGCTTTTTGAGTTGCCAACCAGAATATTCCTAGGAGGTTTATTGTCAATAGAAATTCCCTTAGGAACTACATGTCTTATTGTTCTAAAAATCCAGCTCAATCTCCTGATCCTATTTGCTACCTGCTCGAGATGAGGGTACCAACTCAAGCGCTGGTCAACTATCACACCTAGGTATTTAGTTTGTGTAACTTGTTTTATACAAGTGCAGCTACATTGTGTGTTCCTTGTATAACCGCAAACATGTATTTTAATATCAAGGTCGTCAGTCTGTTTGGTAGTTTGATATATACTAAAACACATATAAACGGTTTTGGATACATTTAGAGTTAGCATATTACTGTTAAGCCAGGTAGCTATTTGAGCCAAACCCTTTACAGCGGTAATTTTTACATCATCCCAGGACTTACCAGAGAAGACGACAGCTGTATCATCAGCGTAAGAAATGACTTGTGCATTGTTAATATTCATATTACATAAATCATTAACGTAGATTAAGAATAACGTAGGGCCAAGTACACTACCTTGCGGCACGCCGTACGTTACCTCTGTAGTTTCGCTAATAATATCTCCGACCTTGACCCTTTGTTTTCTAGACGAAAGATAATCTTCCAGCAATTTCAACGAAACTTCTCTAATTCCAACATTTTCCAACTTGCTCACAAGGATGGGGACAGAGACGGTGTCAAAGGCCTTTTTGAGGTCTAAAAATGCCGTCAGACATTTGTTTCCTGAGTCAAGGTGTTTCGTTACTAGAGAACTCAAGGCTGTTACGGCGTCCTCTGTAGATATATTTCGCCTAAAGCCAAATTGCGAGTGTGATAGAATATTAAATTTGGTTAGATATTGAATTAGTCTATTGTTCAGTAATTTTTCAAATATTTTTGAAACAGCAGGTAGGACGGATATTGGCCTATAGTTATTGACGTCTTCCCTGTCCCCACCCTTGTGAATTGGAGTAATGACAGATTGTTTCAAGGCAAGGGGGAAGATTCCTTTTTTAAAGGAGAGGTTTACAAGATGTGTTAAAATGGGCACTATTTCCTTTCGACTGTATTTTAGGAACCTTGTTGGTATGTTGTCCCAACCAGGGGCACTATCAGTCTTTAGGCTCATTAGAATGCGGTTCACTTCTTCTATATCAGTGTCTAGAAGCACGAATGAGTTACACTGCGTATGGGTTTTTGAATGCTGAGAATTACGATTAATTGTACTAGGTTGTATTTGATTAGCAAGTTGTTTACCGACGTTAGCAAAGTGGTTATTAATAAAGTTTACAGAATGAAGAGAGGAGGACTTGATGTTAAGAAGTTCTGTATTATGATTTTTAGTGTTATTCGTGTAGGTTATATTTTTAATATTTTTCCAGAGAAGCTTACTATTTGGTAGTGATTTTACGAGTAGCTCTCTCTCATATTTACGTTTCAGTTTTTTTATCAAATTGTTGCAGTAATTCCTATACCTAATATAATAGGTCTTTACCTACGAAATTGCCGTTTTGTATGAAAAAATTTAAACGAATTTTTTTCATGAATTTTTTATTTGTATTAATCGAAGTAATCACCCATGCAATCAATGCATCTTTGCCATCGCAGTGGCAGTTTATTGATGCCCTTCTTAAAGAAATCAGCTGGACGGGAGGCAACAAATTCTTCAAAGGCATTTTGTACTGCCTCTCGGGTATTAAATTTTTTTCCCGCCAAGAAGTTATCCAAATTCTGGAAAAAGTAGTAGTCTGTAGGCGCAAGGTCTGGTGAGTAGGGCGGATGACGGAGAGCTTCCAACCCCAGTTCTTGCAACTTGGAGACCGTCTGCTGTGCAGTATGAGGTCGCGCGTTGTCGTGCAGGAGCAGCGGAGACGAGCGATTGACCAATGCTGGTTGGAGATGCGCCAGCTTCTCCATCATTGTGTTCAGTTCTTCACAGTACACATCTGCAGTAATGCTCACCCCGTTTGGTAAGAAGCTGTGATGAATCACACCGGCGCTAGACCACCAAACAGTGACCATCACTTTTCTAGGGGTAAGTTTTCGTTTAGGGCATTGTTTAGGTGCTGAACCAGGATCCAACCAACTTGCTGAGCGCTTACGGTTATCAAACAGAATCCATTTTTCATCGCAGGTAACAATGCGGTTCAAAATTCCTTCATTTGTGTGTCTGTTGAGCAGTGCAAGGCACGTCTCGACGCGTACTTCGCGCTGGCGATCATTGAGTTCGTGGGGCACCCATTTGTCAAGCTTTTTTACCTTGCCAATTTGACGCAAATGGACCAATATTGTTTTGACGCTAACGTCGAAAGCTGCTGCTAATTCAGCCGTAGATTGTGTATCATCAGCTTCCACAATCGCCTTTAATTCGTCATTGTAGACCAAAGTCTTCGGACGACCGCGAGGTTCATTTTTCAGGTCGAAATTTCCAGAACGGAAGCGAGCCAACCAATAACAGGTGGTGCGTTGGTTTGTTGTGTTAGCTCCGTAAACGTCGTTGATGTTGCGTGCCGCTTGTGCCGCGTTGCTGCCACGACGGTACTCATATTCCATAATTACTCGAATTTTTAACGTATCCATGATGACGAAAAAGATTGAAATGCGATGAAAATGTAACACTAATCAATAAAGAAATGACTACTTTTAGAAAAAAAAAACCATGTTTTTAAAATAAAATTAATTTGAAATTAGAATTCTTAGCCAAACAAAAATTATTTTGATTTGAAATGGCCAGTACTGCAGAACGGCAATTTCATAGGTAAAGACCTAATATGTTATTCTAAGGGTATCATTAAATGGGTCTAGTTTGTTTTGTTTCTGTAATTTATTTCGGTTTCTTATACATCGCAATATTCCTTTCGTAATCCACGGTTTAATTATCGATTTATTATTTGGGATTTTGCGGATAGTGGTACTAAATTTTAAAGAGTCAGTTAGTTTTCCTATAAGAATGTCAGTTAGTAGATTTGGGTCGCTGCAGAACAATAATTCAGCTAGATTTTGTTCCTGTAGATATTTCAATGCTTTTTCGTAGTCTATAATGGTAGTAGTTTTTTTAGGAGTACTGTTATTTTTTAATTTAGATAATGATAAAAATGTAGTATAGTGGTCTGTGATAGAAGTATGTAGGATAGCAATAAACGCGGAAACCTTTTTCTTATTTGTTTTTAACATGAGGTGATCCAAACAATTCCTTTCACGAGTTGGTAGTGTGTGTCCTGGAAGTATACCGTACAGTGATAACATATCCAAATAACTATTTCTATTTTTTTGCTCATGTGATGATTCAGTTTCTCGAGTTATAATGTTGATGTTTATGTCCCCTGTTATAGTTATGTTTTTATGCGTATTTAAATTGTGTAAATGGGTGCTGAGGGAGTTTACGAAACTGTCAACGTTTGTGTTTGAGGGCGAGCGATAAATACATAAGATAGTGTTATTAAGTAACTTTACCTGTAGACAGGAAGCTTGGGAAATTTCAGGCTCCTTAACTTTGTGTTTTAGGGATTGTTTTATATATACCACAACCCCATCGTTTTGATTGATCTGTCGTGTTGTAGAGTACGATAAATAATTAGTCAGTTGGGGTATAGGTTTGCTAGTGGTCAATCTGCATTCCGATAAGACTATAACGTCAGCTTCGAATTTAAGAGTAGACAAGTTAAGTATAAAGTCATCAAAATTGCAATAGATGCTTCTTATGTTTTGGGAGATTATAGTAAGGTCACTTTTGTTGATATTGACGTGGTTGCATAATTCTGAGCTATCGCATGCAACCGTACGGGCAATTTCCATAGTATCTATATCTGTAACAGTAGATAATGTGTCAGTCATTGAGATGTGTAGCGGCGTTGAATAGATGTCATATTTAGAAACGTGTTTTGGAAATGTAAGGTAGGTTGTTGGTAGTTTGCGTGTACGTGTATAGTTAACCGCCATGTATTTTGCGTGGATTTTCGTTTGGGGATCATAGATAAATATAAATATATATTAATATAAGTGGAAGTGTATGTTCGGTGTATAGTGTGTTGTATAGTGTGTTTTTGTAAGTATGTGATTGAGTTAAATGTGTAAGGTAGTATGATAGTGTGTGTGCAAGATAGTGTGTGCGTTTTGTGTATAACAAAGCAACTTAATTGTAAACGTAAATTAATAGAAGTACTAGGTAAATATATCTCAATTCTTACAAAACATTCATAATAACAAGACTTTACGTAGTCAATTAATAGTGGTATTTCATGTAACTTTCGCAAATATCGTGCACTAATGTGATAGATGGCTAGTCATTCTTTTGTTAATAGGTGATGTATTTGCGCCTCAGATGTAATTGGTATGGTTTTGGCATGCTCATCTTTTTTTATGAACACTTTACCGTACGTAGTCCAACAAAACTTGTAAGCTCCCGATCGGGCTAAGTCTCGGGCAAGAAAGTGAAGTCGTGATCCTTTTGGGGTCAAATGTTCCGATAAGAAGATAGGGGTGTCTTCCTGCGTTTTGAAGCCCAGGTGTTTGCAGCATAGCCTAGTTTGGTTCTTTATATTATAGGCTTTCCCCATCTTTAGAATTTCTGACCTCAAAAGAGTGGAGCCCGTTTCCACGATGATAGGGGTGTTTTGCTTATCAGCTTCCTTGCCACGCACCCTATAAATATCCTTTATGTCGTACTTAGTAATGTTACAGGTTAAGGTATGAGAAAGGCTTAGCATCATCTCAATAAGATCTTCTTTGGTCTCACTGGGTTTCTTTGGCACATTCTTGACTACAAAATTGGTTTTTCGTCCTCCCATTTGCAGGTCTTCAATTTTATTTTGAGATCTTCAGCAACAACATCAATCATCTAATTTTCACCGGTCGCAAGACCTGCATCATCTATCATCGTGCAACAATTGCCAAACGAAAATAATAGTGACATTGAACATAGAATAATATTATCCCAATTGCCATGCGAGGCAGAAATACTAGACCGTCAATCTCAGCAAAATTATAATACTGAACCCAGATATATTTTCACAACCAGTATGCTTAGAAATGTAGATGAAAGAACACCCAATTTAGATAGTGTTGTCACCGTGGACAACCCTAACCCAGAAAATGAAGTGAGACTACGAGAAATTAGAAGGAAAATGAAGTGAGACTACGAGAAATTAGAAGGAAAACAGTGCCGCCTTTAAATTTGGAATGTGAAAAAAGAATGGAGGAGTTGGGATGGTACTTTTTATTCCCTGACGGAAGAAATGGCTTTGGTGAAGAAAGAGCAGTTTCGATTACTCCATTAGACTATTTCCAAGCTCGTGTAATGAGCAGTGATAAGAGGTTTCAGGAAAACGATTACTTAATTTTTGCATTGTCTGTAGTCGAGTATTTCCGAGCTAAAGCTAGTGTTTCAGTCTCATGTAGAATGCGTCAAGGGCATGTAGAATTTACCCAAGGACTTATTGACAACATGCATCTTACTATGAGAAATGTGCGCGGATCCGCATCGTACTGGAGACGATGCTGTTCGGAGTTGATTGCTGTGGTAAGAAGTCTAGGGCCTCCTACCTGGTTTATGACGTTTTCGTGTAATGATTTAAATTGGCCGGATATGATAAAAGCTTTGCTGATTGCAGATGGTCGCAATGTAAATGATATAGATAGCATAACATTTCCTGAACGGTTACAATTGGTGCAGAGATATCCAGTGGTTGTTGCCAGACAATTCACAATAAGAGTAAATGCTCTCATGCTATATTTAAAACGGAATAATTACTGCTTGGGTGGTAGTATTGAGGACTTTTGTTATAGGATAAAATTTCAGAATAGTTCACATCTGCATATTTTGGTGTGGTGTAAAAACATTCCTGATATTTCGACAAATGAAGGAATAAGTTTAGCGTAATCGATAGGGTTATTTCGTGTTCTTTGAACCCCGATGCCATTGAGTTATGTGATGTAGTAAAAAATGTCCAAATGCATAGACATACCAGCACCTGCTACAAAGACCGTTCCAATCATTGTTGTCGTTTTGGGTTTCCCAGGGCTTCAAGTGAAGCTACCTTATGTTTGGGTCCCGATGAAGTAATTGCTAACAACGGTCGATTTTGCATAATGAGAAGAACTTCTCAAGAAACTATGGCAAATAATTGTGGTCCTGTTATCCTTAGTCTTTGGGATGGAAACATGGACATCCAACCCTGCGGAAATATCTCTGCCGTCGCGTATTACGTTGTAAAATATGCAAGTAAGTGTGAACCTCACGACACAGGCGATGTAGTACGCCAAGCAATCACAAAGGCTAAAAGACAGGGCGGCACGGTGTGGAGCCAACTGCTTGCGGTGTCTATGGCAATATTCTCGCAACGATTGGTAAGTGCTCTCGAATGCGCATAACGTCGTCTTTGCCACCTGCCGCTTAAAATGAGTTCCCGAAAAACTATATTTGTGAATACTGCATGCCAAATCAACGTTTTCGTCTGTTGCGATTTGAAGGAGACGAAACTTCAATTTATAACAATATATTTGACCGGTACGTGTTAAGGCCTGATGCACTAGAAAATTTAAGTTTGGCACAATTTGCTGTGCGATATGAGACGATTTCCAATGTGATGTGGAGTGAGGGGGATGGAGATATAGAATTCAGGGAACCAATTGATAAGCCCATAAAATATATCCGATTGCGGGACAATTCACGCATGCTGGTAAGACATAAACCGGCTGTGCTACGAACACGTTACTACACACTTAATAGTGATAAAGATGGCTATTATTATAGCTTAATTGTTTGTCATATTCCGTTCCACGAAGAAAACCAACCTAAGTTGGAAGACGAGACACTAGAATCTTGTTTTCTTAGGCGAAAAGATGAGTTAAGGCCTCTGTTGAATAATGTCAGTACTGAAGACTTTGCTCATGCAGAACAAGTCATTCAACAGGCACTTGCTCAGGCAACTGCCTTATATGTTGCCCGTGAAACGCATTCTCAAAGTATCAGGGATGATGAAATTGTAAACGCTGATGAACATATTCGGCAATATCAGGACGATTACTGTGAAGATGTAGAAGAACAAGGTGCAATGGCAGATGATATTTTTTTTGATAATATCGAGGACTTATTTGTAAGAGGAGAGGATTTATTTGTAAGAATTTCTACGGCCGTTGAAAATGATTTGAATGGTGATGTTGAGAAGTTGTTGCTTTTTATAACAGATGGAGCTGGTAGTGGCAAATCATTTGTGTTAAAATTATTAGTAGAGCACATCATGCGCCTACAGTTAATGCACTTTTAAAGCCTAAATTTGTTGAGATTGGTTCATTGACTGGTGTCACCGGCCGCCAAATAGTGGGAAAAACTTTGCATTCACTATTTTCTCTTCCCATCGAAAAAGGAAACTCAATTGCATATAGACGCTTAATTGGTCAAAAGATAGAGCAGGAAAGACGTAAATGGCGTAACATAAGTTGGTTAGTGATTGAGGAAGTTTCTATGGGATCTTACGAGAACTTACGAATCATTCATTTGCGGCTACAGGAGTTTAAAAACAACGACAAGTTGTTTGGAGGTGTAAATATTGTTCACTTTTGCGACATCATGCAACTTCCCACTTTAAAAGGACATTGGTGCTTTGCGCAGTCACCATGGGATGCTGCAGAAGTTAATTTATGGCACGCATTTTCATTCTGCGAATTAAAAATTAACATGAGGCAACGAAATGATATCGAATTCGTTGACCTGTTAAACAATCTACGCGTTGGCGAATTGACAACAGGCCAACTGGAACTGCTCTGTCAGAGGCGAAGGGTGACTTTAGGTGAAGAGTTTAAGGATGGTGTTGTAGTTCGTATTTTCCCTACCGTCAAACAGGTTGCCGAGTACAATAGTGCGATGACAGCTATGAATTCAAAACACCATCGCGTCTATTCAATTCGTTCCATTGATGAGTCTCGTGAAGTTGCTATCTATGGAAAGAAACCTCCAGATAATGTAGTTCCTAAAGATGTAAACAATTGTGGTGGCCTTTTATCTGAGGTAAAATTAGATACT
Source organism: Griposia aprilina (assembly GCA_916610205.1). Taxonomy (NCBI): domain Eukaryota; kingdom Metazoa; phylum Arthropoda; class Insecta; order Lepidoptera; family Noctuidae; genus Griposia; species Griposia aprilina. The sequence continues at coordinate 6,134,121 of OU744305.1, read as the reverse complement.
GAATCCCGTGTTATGCTGAGAAGTAACATATCAGTATCTGATGGTCTAGTCAATGGTGCTATGGGTATTGTGAGAAAAATTAAATGGCCATCACTGCGCAGGGACCAACTAGAGGAAGGAGAATTGCCGGATTGCATTTACATAAGATTTGACGATGAAAGCATAGGTAGCAGACTGAAAGATAGCGATGGTTGTGTGGCTATACCTCCAGTAGTTGCAACTTTTCAAGCTACGAAGGGTTATGGTGATGTTGAGCGTAGGATGTTGCCGATAATTTTGTGCTGGGCCGTCACGGTACATAAATTACAAGGAACGACCCTTGATAAAGCTGTAATGGACCTCGGTAAAAAAGTCTTCGCCAAAGGGCAGGCATATGTGGCACTAAGTAGAGTAAAAACGCTTGAGGGTATTGCTTTATCGGATTTAGAACTAAATAAGGTATTAAACATACTTCATGATGAACAAGCTTTGGCAGAAATGCAGAGACTGAGAGATCTACTTACAAATCAGCAATAGGCTCGAAGACTGGTTTTTTGTAGCAATCCTGAATAATAAATTATTAATAATAAAAAAAAATTAAAGCAGATATTCAATTTATTTATGGAAAACTTGTATTAATCGCTGTAATTTTGTAATTACTTTTCCCAAATAAAGAATTTCCTCGACAGTCTTCCGTCTCCATCGTCAATGGCAGATATACCCCAGTTAGGTCCAAAGTTCTCATCAGGGTGAATGAAATAATCCCAAACACGATGTAGCTGCTATAAACTACTTAGAAGCTCCCGCAACTGTCTTCCATCTCCATTATCAGATCATCTCCAGGTCTTTATTATGTAGTTTGTTTTTTTTTGTCATCTGAACTACATAAGTTTGCCAAATTTCAACAGAATCGGTTCAGAGTTGAAAGCTCGGTAGGTGAAAAATCAATCAACCCCGATTTATCTACCCTTAGAGGTGGATTTTAGTTTTCAAATTTACATGGGACCAACTTCAGAATAAAATAAGGATCGTTAAAATCGGACAACTCTGTAAAAAGGTATGCGTGGTCACTCATAAAAAAAAAAATATACGCCCCGACTTGAGAACATCGTACTTTTGTTTCGTCTGTTAAAAATCATTAATCATTTATCGTAACAACAACACACCTACCTACTATGATCACAAAATTCGTCAGAACACCTCATTAATTCTACATTCATTGTAACAATAGTGATCAATGACTCATTTATGACGGTCTCATTTAGCAAATTGAATTGACGATTATAATGAAAACTCCATTATTTCAATACACCTCATTACACATTTAATATTATTAGTCAAGCCTCATACATGTGGTTTCGTGTGATGCAGGCAGCGAACTGGCTGACCACAGTCGATTAAATGTTGGTTAGACATTATTATTAAAACATGTTTCTGTTCGCAATATAGTAATAATTAATTTTGCAATGGCTGTGCTTTTGCGGTGCGGGTCGCGGATCTGGGAGCCTACTCCGTTAGCACGGCTTCCGTACTTTCGGGCGAAATTACGGGCGGTTCCTTCTACTTATAACTTACTGATCTAAGATAAGTCGGGGGCCTGAACTAAAAATTAATGACAACAGGATTTGACAGTTTTCTTTACTACCGATGTGTTTTTGACCGTCTGAAAAATTTAACTAATCGGGAGTAGGGTTCACTTCTAAGTATCGATCTACTTACGGACGGGCCCGTATCTTCGTTAACGGACATAGAGAGTAAGCCCCCTGATTCATGCACGGAACAAATAAATGTTATACAGATAACATAAAATAATTTATTTATTTATTAATATACCTAACAATTGCTTGCTATAACTTACATTAAACACCACAGCGCGCAGCAAGCTAATAACAAAACATTTAACGAAAAAACTTCATATAAACATTAAACATAGATTTACTGCTATACATAAATATGTCGATATCCGGCTCTTGAGCAATCAGGGCGTTCAGCAGATTGAAATGACGCCTGTATTCTCCGAAAGGTTAGGCAGAGGTGTACTTATGTAGTACACCCACATTTCGCAAGTTATGTTTTAATCCCATGTAATAGGGGACGAGCCTATTGCCATCATCCAGACACAAATCCAGACTCCGGGCTGCTACTGAGAAATTCCAGGTGGGAAAATCAAATAACACTTTTCCCGACCTGGGAATCGAACCCAGGACCTCATGCTCAGCAGTAGCGTTTGCGATCACTACACGAACAGAATAGCCTAATAGACCTAGTGTTGGTGAATGTAAGATTTGTATATAGTCCTCCAAACCGTATTTCGGCCATGGCGGCCAATCTCAACGGAGACTAGCCTCCGGCGCGGGAGATGTTATAGTGCACAAGTGTGTGCGCAGACACAGGTGCACTCTCTCTTCCCTCACTTTCGTAGTTCAATGGGACGGCAATCCGACACGACCGAAGAAAGATCAGGCGCAGGACCAACGGCTTAACGTGCTTTCCGAGGCACGGGGGTATCACCCTGCCAACTTCCAAACTCCGGGCTATTACTAAGAAATTCCGAATCTAAAAACGTAATAACACATTGCCCGACTTGGGAATCAAACCCAGGACCCCATGCTCAGGAGTCGCGGTTACAACCCCGCGACCAACGGGGCAGTTTGATATTGAGAGATTCATAAAATTTTATTGTGAGATTTGTAAAATCGCATCCACGATACGGGATAAAAATCCCCTAGTAGGTAGTCCTAGTCAAAGTTTTAATTAAGTTTCTCATGTATGTAAGTGCAATATTATGTTGAGATGGATTCTTGTACCTATTAAGCAATTTTTAGGGTTCCGTACCCAAAGGGTAAAACGGGACTCTATTACAAAGACAAAAAAAAAGTATAGTAGTAGTGTAAGTGCAGTATAGTATAAGTATAGTGTGTATAATATATTTTAGATTACTAAGACTCCGCTGTCCGTCCGTCTGTCCGTCTGTCACCAGGCTGTATCTCATGAACCGAGATAGTTAGACAGTTGAAATTTTCACAGATGATGTATTTCTGTTGCTGCTATATTAACAAATACTAAAAAACAGAATAGAATAACCATTTAAGGGGGCTCCCATACAACAAACATGATTTTTTTGCCGTTTTCATAGATAATGGTACGGAACCCTTCGTGCGTGAGTCCGACTCGCACTTGGCCGGTTTTTGCCAATACAATCGACATAACACTGCGTCTTGGTCTCTCAAGATAATTTTTTGTATAGTCGTGGAAAATAAATTTATTTGTATGCGATGACTGTATATGCAGCCCGGGTATAGTGATATAATCTGCACGAGGGATTTTGCGTATTGCAAATACTAGTTGAAAATGTAGTGCCTATTGTATGTTCCAAAAGTAGCTGATGAAATTGTAAACAACCCCTGTTAAGGTTATATTCTTACGCAAACGCTCATTAAAGGGTATTAGTAATACATTTATCTACATTTAGAATGTTTCATCTTTATATTCGTATCTCACCACTATTTCCAATAATTATTGTCTGAATAACATTATTAAAATGTAATTGAAAAATCATCTACGAAAATTGAGATTATAAAATTAACCTCAATTGTTAAATGAAAAACATCTTGAAGCTGATTTGAAATTAGAATTTCCGTTTTAAGTATTCAAATAATCAAATCAATGCACTTGTTGAGGATTGTTGATGTCAGCAGGTTGTTTGATAAAAACAAATATGCACTAACACAAACTGTTTATTACTGCATTAATATTACACACTTCACAATGGTATTGGGTGCTTAATTCCACAGTTTTAAATATAATTGTACAGAGCGCGTGTATGTCGAATGGCTGTACCAGAGAGAGAGAGAGACAGACAGTGAGAAAGGGATGTACAGATGTTAATATAAATTAGTATGACAATACTAAACAGCACTTAATTTGTTAGTGACACTACAAATTGGCATCCACAGGTACGTTTTCTGATCCATTTGTTCACATTTCCATCAAATACTTTGAAATATGTATGTAATGAAAGTAAAAATGTACATAATTTAGTTAAAAACTTCATGTTGTAATCAACTAACCACGTAACCTCGTTTCGCCTTGTATTGTGTCTATATTTTCCCCAGACACTTCGATCCACCACCTACTCGTATTTCTTTATTCAACAAAGTGTCAGCTGAATATTTTAACACTGTAATAACACACTCTGGCCCTTATTATTGGAGAATATCAGACGGTATTATATTAAATTCACATTCTGGGAAACGTATCGGTTGTGTAACCTCAAATTTTCTTTTCAATGGGAAATTAATGTTTACGTAAATAATAAATGAAGACTTGTTTGAAATCAAATATCAATTTCTATGCTACATTTATTCTATACAAGACTATGCTACAATAAACATTTTTTTGAAATTAAACTTCTTTAGGCGCGTTGAGCACTTTTTGGGTGAACAAAAATCATGGAACTCGCGTCATCGTCACCGAACGCTTTCCATGAGCTATATGTATACTGTGTATATATGTGTACGTTTTGTGAACAAAAAGCGTGAAACTCGTGTCATCGTCACCGCACGCTTCCCATGAGCGGGTTTACAAGTTACTTAGTTTTCACTTCTATCTGCAGCCCCCAAAGAGTGCACAGTTTTTTTTTTTACGTTTAAATGTGGCGCCTGTGACAGAAAAGTTGAAAGGAAATCGTTTGTCTTTGTATAGGCATCTGATGAGGAGGGAGAAAATGTATGATACTAAAAGAGTGATGAATATAAATGTTAATTAATGGATGGAGAAGGAGGGGAAGGCAAAGAAAACATGGATGGATTGTGTGAGGAATGATATGAAAAAGAAGGGAGTGAATGATAGCATGACGGTTGACAGGGGAGAAAGGAAGAAGAAAACGTATTGTGACGACCACAAGTACAAGAAGAGCAGTGAGGTTATTATGACTAAACTAGAATGTCAAGGATTAAGGTACAAGTCCGTAGCCGACGACACTACTGGTTTCTATGTAGTTCTATGAAACACCTTCTGCTGCTAGCGACACGTCGCCTGCTGCCAGGGCCTTTTTCATCTATTGGAGGCCCTAGGCACTTTAGGATACTGGGGCCCGTGGAGAATCTAGGATGCAAGAGTGAGTTAAGTGAGCTTGAAATTTGTAGCACCCTGCCTCTGATAGCCCTTACACTCCGACGCTGATATTAAATAGGGGGCCCCATGAATCAAGGGGTCCTGGGCACTTGCCCAGAGTGGCCAATGGCAAAGAAGGCCCTGTCTGCTGCTGCTGCTGCTGCATGGAGTCGGCTACACACTTGTACCTTTAAGATTACCGAATCTTTCGTGAATCATGATTCCCTAGCCTTTATCTCAATTTATTTGGTGTCTTCGCAACATTTGTTCTTTCATACCTCTCTTCTCTATAAGTCGTCATCTCGGTAGTCACCAATCTCTCATGAATAAGCAAGCTGTAGTACCAATCGGCCGGCTGTTATTACCATGGGCAAGATGTATTCTTGAATGGAGATTGCGAATCAGTGACGCTCTTCGCAGAGTAACAGCTGCATGAGATTAGCTGAGAATAGAGCTAAATGGCATGTGACTGAAAGGGCCTACGCACCGCTATTGAACAATGATGATGCTTTTTCCGGATTTGGACACAACCCTGAAAAATATAGTGCTAGTTTGTTCGTAGAGTCTACCTGTTCAGTACCACGATTGCCGAGGCGTATAACTTTAATCGTAGTACACCGGTTTATAACGCAAAAATGGATGCTGGATTTTCCTCTCGTCATACTCGAATACGTTAGTCTATTCCCCATACATTGAAGACAATATTATACCAAAAGTCATGTAAAATAACAATAAAGCATCCACTATGACGTGAACTTGATGCCAGCCGCTGCCTACGCTGAATGACACCACAATGTCCATTGACGATCACATCGAAGACGATCTCAGTGTACTAGGCCATACCAGAAAGAGTATTTCTCCTGCGAGCCCAGACAACACACAGTTGAGCTCACAAATAACAAATTCCATTACTTTACTACAAATAAGCCAACTATTAGATGAAAAACTAGAGAATAATAAAACAGCAATATTAAACGAAATAAAAGGCACAGTACAGAGTGAAATACATACAGCAATACACAAACTACAGTCAAAAATTACCCAAACAACCGAGGCTTTAGTCTTGGAACAGACTTCAATAAATACTAACATAGTAAACGTAAACGAAAAGATACGGAAACTGGAAATTGAAAACGATAAGCTTAAGAACGAAATAGAAAAGTTACAAAACCAAGGAACACGAAAAGACGACAACTCAAAAAGATTTGTTATTTACGGCCTAAATGAGTACTATCGGGAAACTGAAAGAGATCTTGAGGATAGAATAATATACGCATTCCAAGACACGCTGAACATTGACCTAACAGGTTATATTGAGGAATTACACCGCATAGGTAGAAATGGGCTAAAACGCCCAATACAGATAGAGCTCATTAGCAAAAGAATGACAAAGTATATCATAACACAGACAAGATTTTTGAAAGGGCAAGGACTTCATATTTCGGAATATATCGATTCGGACGCACTAAATGAAAGAAGAAAATATAGACAAGAACGAAATCTGTTGCGAAGAAATAACGAAAATCCATCCGAAAACACATTCATGAGCCACACCCTGACTGCACCACAAGCCACATCCACTACAACCACATTCGCTACTCCACAGCGTAGAAATAGCCAGCGTGATGTAAGTCATAGACAACCCGACGACCATACTTTTCGACTTTAAAATATTTATACAGAATGTGCAAAGTCTCAAAAACAAAACCCATATTCTTGAGAGCCTACTAGATAATGAACCTTATAATGTAGTCTGCCTTACCGAGACGTGGATAAGAAATCACCAAAGAGAAATAATTACAGTCAGTGGGTACGAGTTCAGTTCGGCTTTCTGTCGACAAAACCACCGAGGCGGTGGAGCTGCCATTCTGACACGAACGGGGTTAAATTGCAAAGAGCTACCCGATATTACCAATTTATCTGTTGAATATGTCGTGGAATGTTGTGCCATAGAAATTAAGTCCCCAAAACTAATTATTATTCTTGTATACAGGCCCGATCGAAATATAGAACAGTTCTTTAACTTTTTAAATCAACTTCTGAAGCTCATTACACTAAAATATAAAAACAAAAGCCTCATAATTACTGGAGATTTTAACTTGGATTATTTAAAAAAAGCAAAGGAATACCAGAGACTTAATAATATCATGACAGAACTAAACCTACACCAAATAATCAAAACTCCTACAAGAATCACAAAATCAACATCGACTTGTATAGATCTTTTATTTACAAATAATAGTAGCACAGAATTCCAAATAACAGTTAATAATAATGGTATCTCTGATCATAATAGCTTAATATACAGCCTTAGGAATGACGACACGCAAAGTCTTAAAAGGACACCCTACGTTACTAAAAGATTTTATAACAATACTAATTTGACAAATTTCCAATCGGCATTAAATAAAATAAACTGGAATGACATTTTTAATCATAACTTGGACATAAATAAAACTTATAATAAAATTCATGATATTTTACAATCTAATTTGAATAAATACATACCAAAAAAACGTATAAAAATAATGCAAAATAAAATAAACAATTATCTTACAAAGGGACTAAAAAAATCATGCAAAAATAAAAGATTGACTAGAATAGTCTCGAATCAGCTCAATAGCGCAGTATTTAAAAAACACTACAGAGAATACTCAAAAATGTTAAAAAGATGCATTAAAACTTCCAAAAAACTTAATTACATAAAAGAGATGAATGCCTCAAAAAATAAAACGAAAACGATGTGGTCATTAATCAATAACATTACTAAACCAAATAAAACTAAACAAAATCTAAAGAACATTAGCTTAAAATTAAATAACATTATAGTAAAATCACCGCAACAAGTTTGCACCGCATTTAATGACTATTTCATATCGGTAGGTGTAGATAACAACAAAAGTACGGGAGCTGCGGTGCCGGCGCCGTGTGGGCCGTCCGTACGTTCGGTGCATACGCCCGCAATAAACTCCATGTACGTCGAACCGGTAACCGAGCGAGAGGTTTTTAATATTATACGCGGATTGCAAAATAAACGTAGCTTTGGGGTGGACGATATCCCGCCGCTGTTAGTTAAAAAATGCGTAAAGGAGCTAACATCGCCTCTCACTAAACTAATAAATATTTCTTTCAACGAGGGACAATTCCCAGAAAAACTTAAAATTGCGAAAATACGCCCAATTGCGAAAAAAGGAGGAAATTCAGATAATCCTAGTAATTATAGACCTATTGCACTATTACCCACTATCTCAAAAATTTTCGAAAAAGCAATGGCGAATCGTATTAACAAATTTTTAGAAAAATTTGACATTCTAGATAAAAATCAATTCGGTTTTAGGAAAAAATGCTCAACTACTTTAGCGGTATACAGCTATATACAGGAAATTTACAGTTGCATTAACGAACGAAAGTATGCTGTTGGACTATTCCTAGATATGACGAAGGCGTATGACAAGGTGTCACATAAAATCCTATTACAAAAACTGTACGGTTCGGGAATTAGAGGGAAAGCTTTTAATTGGTTTAAATCATATTTACAAGACAGAGTACAATTTGTAGAAGTAGAATATTTCGATAGCGTTAACCAGGAAATGTACAGCATAGGATCAGACATGGCTACCATTAATAATTCAATACCCCAAGGAAGTGTTTTAGGATGTACCTTATTTTTATTATACGTAAATGACTTGCCAAAAAAAATAAGTACGTCGTGTATTTTGTTCGCTGACGATGTTTCATTATTATTTAAAACGCCCGCGAATGTCGACCATTTAGCTATTTTAGAAACTTTCACAGAAACTGAACAATGGCTAAAGGAACATAACTTAGAAATAAACTTATCCAAAACGAAAATATGTCAATTTAGAACTTACCAAAGAACCCCAATAAATCTAAATACATTAACGCAAAAATTAAAATTAGAAGAAATAAACGAATTTACACTTTTAGGCCTAACATTAGACTCAAACCTAAATTGGAAGAAACATATAGAAAGTACAAGAGCAAAAATGTCCCAATTTATTTATGCGCTAGGCATATTGAAATGCAACACAGACTATAAAACCGCCTTATCCGCATATTATGCGTACGCCTATTCCTGGCTAAATTATGGTATCATTCTGTGGGGAGAAAGTACTGACTTTTTGGACCTCTTCATTCAACAAAAGAAATGCATCAGAATATTAATAAACATAGATCAACGAGAGAGTTGTAGGCCACACTTTATTAAACAACAAATTCTTACACTACCAGCAATATATATACTGCAAAGTTGCATATTCGTTAGGAAAAATAGGCACCTCTTCAAATCTAACATCGAGCTAAATGAAAACTATAACCGACGTAATAAGAATAGATTAATACTACCCATCACAAACTTAAAAGTTATCGGGAAAAGCCCACACTCAAGACTAGCTAACATATTTAATAAGATACCGGAAACTTTAAAATCCCTACCAAATGATTCAATTTTCTCGAAACAGTTAAAATCTCTGTTAATAAAGAAAGGCTACTATACCGTTGAGGAATTTAAAAGTGACAAATTGTGAAACGACCGACCTAGTAATAATATGCTTGACGTAAATGTTAAATAATAAATAACTATGTACCTTTAAGGCAAAAAGAATGAACTAATTGATAATAATGATGTATTTTAAAATAAAATGTAATTAATTACTGATTAAAGTTTAGTATAATGTAATAAAATGTAATAATTAGAATCAATATTTTATGTAGATAATTTAATAAATTGATACAAACCAAATTGCAGTGCCCTTACAGGGTGCATGTCTGAATACTGTGTCATGAAATTTTAATGCATGCCTACTAACCAGTGTTTTACATGTTAGCAAATAAACAAATAAATAAATAAACTTCCCGATGCTAGGTGGCGCTGATTTCCCTTTGTTCTAAATTCAAGCGCTTGTCTTCCGGTGGCGGGGCGCTACCCAATATCCGGTGTGGGAATGAGACAGCGATATTTATCGTAATAATAACTGCTGCTCGCGGCTTCGCCCGCGTGGTTGTCGGAAATTATCTCACGGGAACGTGCTAGTGGGACAAAAAGATACTACTTATAGCAACAGCTATCTGTCAGTAAAAGTCCCGTCAAAATCAGTCCAGCCGTTTCCGAGATTAGCAGCCGGAACAAACAGAAAAACAGACGAAAAATAAAAAATAGTTACAAGTACCGTATATACTTTCATAGGCATTTAGTAAAAAGCTGTTATTTCACATTACAAACAGACACTTCAATTTTATTTATTTGTCAAGTAATATATTTAGAATACGTTTTGTGATGGATGTTCGGTTCGCCTATTGAATATGAATTGTATGTTGAAGAATAGATACAGATGTTGTGCGAATTGAGGACTTCTGTGTGAATAATATATTTTAGTATTGATACTACGAAATGTCGGCAAAAGTAGGTTTACGTAAATTCCCCAGCAGCACAGCTCTGATCAGTTAGAAAAAAACTTGATTCTATAAAATAGTAGGTATGCATAAGTAATTAAAATTACGAGACACGGAACACTACATTAAATTATTTGCCAAATGTCAGCTAGCCACGCCAATACACCAACAAATACAATAAAAAACTATACACAAGCTAAAAAATTAAAAAGTAAACAAAACTTACAGCATAATCAGCCTATAGTGTTCCCACTGCTGGGACGCAGGCCTCCTCTCTTTGAGAGGAGGACTGTAATCTACCACGCGGGCCCAGTGCGGGTTGGTAGATGTCACATGTCTTCGAATTTTTGGTTCTAGGACATGCCGGTTTCCTCACGATGTTTTCCTTCACCGTTTTGAGAGCAGTGGTGATGAAATTATTTACACAAAGTAAAGCGCCTGCCTGGGTTCGAACCCACAACCTACAACTCGTAAGTCGGGGCCGATACCACTGGGCCACCACTGCTCAAACTAAACTTAATACCTGCATAAAAGCCTCCAGGCATAAAGGGCGTGACAGTTTACATAAGCAATGCTGGATTATATTCACATAGCTGTAACTCGAAGTCACAAATGATAAACTAGGACCATCGAAGTAAAATAAATATACAAAACAATTATTAATAACAATAACAAAACCATGGTCAGCAAGACGACCAGTCCCCACAAGCAACGCCCGTTCACGAGCATAACGCAAAGATCAGTCATTACCCCCTCGCTATATTTGAGGGAAGGAGGCAACCCGACCCTCGACGCTACCGCAAGCAGTGAAATCTAAGGGAGCTGACGAACTTGCTGCCGGTTGCTCAGGCAAGAATAAAATGATCAATTGTCGAGGACGCTAGCTAACCACATATTGCAATACAATTCATTGAAAAAAAACATTGTATTGTCAATATAATAAATTAAAATAATGAAAATACAGTCAAAAAAAAAAAATATGAACTCATATAACCTGTCAGTAGGTAAGCTAATTTTGGAGAAAGAACATAAACATTGTGATTGAGTTAATCACAGCGACCAACTAGTAGTTGTTGATGGAATATCCTTTGAGATGGCCTTTGAGGAAAGGTTGGATTTTACTTGAGCTTTAAACGCATTAAATGGCATTTCTGACCAACAAGAGGGTAGCTTGATAAAAAAGGTTATTTATACCAAGGCCAAAAAATGAGTTATTAATTTTATGATTAATTTATTACACTACTTGAGTATTTCTTGTACTGACATTGTAGGATAAAATAACCGACTAATTTTCATGTTTTAAATTATTTTGAACAACCATAATTTTATTCTCAATTAATTGCAGTAATAAAAATGTAAAATGTAAATATATAGTGCATGTGGTGTTAGCCTGTAAGTAATTTTTGCTCTTATAAATGTATATTGTGTACTTTTAAATGTAATGTATGTGTAAACAATTGTGGGCTAACCTATTAATAAATAAATAAATACTGTCCCATTAATTTACCAACCGCCGAAAAACAAATGACTGCTCGTATTTTTTTTCATCTGATCATAATAACCTCCCTAAATAATTTTAATAACAGCTGTAAAAAATATTACCCTTAAAGAAAGCTTTAGCTGAATAAAACTTCCGCCAACAGTTTTTCTATGCACGCCACCTTCAGACTCTTTTAAAACGTTATTTCCTTTCCTGTACTTAACTCGAAAGAAATTCTAAGAACCGATATCTAGTTTAAAGTAAGGTCAAAGTAGATATATTTTCTCGTTGCAAACTCTTTGACTAACTTTGTACGATTTCCACAGACTTCCATTTGCTTTCTATTTGTGATATTATATCTTCAAAGTAAAAGCAATAAATCTCTGAAGAATATTCTTCAGTAGCTTCTGCTCGCGACTTCTTCCGCTTGAAATTCCAACCTCGTGTATGAGTGGCGAGGCCATGAATACTACATATTAAAATCCTGAAAAAATAAGCTAGAACAAAAGGTCATAGGTCGTAGTAGGTGTTATATAATTATCGCCGTGGGCCTCGTTTTATTTTGAGTCTGAGTAGAGATCGATTCTATTTTTATTTCCTCCTATTTTAGTTCGGTGTTTAGCGTTCATGAGAGAATTTATTGGCATTGGCATGTGTACTGTGGGAGTCCTACGTGTATCCAATAATTACTAGGGGATCGTAGAGATAGAGCCAATACACGCAGTACTCCTTAGAATCAAATTATATTCATATCAAGAAATTATACACCGGCAGGCCCTAGCTCTGCCTGTCTACTTATTAAACAAACTACCATCACTTTTCCTATAAATCTTATTTTAAACTCGCTTGACTGTTCGAGGCAAACCAACGATAATATATATCCAGCCAGTCAACATAAGGTTGACACATGCAGACAACCTCTACAGTACCTTCCTACTACATATATGTAGGTTAGGACGTAGGTCGTGTATTTTATACGTGCTGTCGTTTTTTGATTCGCTTCTGGGAATAGAGTCTACAGGTGTAAAAAGACCCATCACATAGCCTTCAACTTCGCATTCTATACATCGAACTAAGTAACATTGCACAAAAATAATTGCTGGAAAACGAATTTTATTTTTGGTGTGTAAAATCACTGTTTATGGTAGTGCGCAACGTAACGAACGCAAAACACTGTGTTTATGAGTGCATGCAACGGTACAGGGATCATGGGGACATTTAAAGTTGTGTTATAACATTAAAAACTTTATTTTTGTATAAAAAAAACTTTAGTAAAAGTTGTAATTTTGACCTTCAATATCTCCGTAACCAGAAGGTTCCCAGGTATGGTCCAGTACAAACAAATATTACAATAACGGGGAGTACAAATTACTCTTGGCTTCGTTATGTGTCTTTTTACACCCGTTATTTGTGCAATTGAGTATTTTGCCCCCAATACATTTAAACTTTATTTCCTTGTATTTAACACCATTGCATGCATCTATGTATTGTAATCTACTCATGTTAAACAAATAAATTAATCTTTATCTTTATCTTATCTTTAGACTAGGCCTCTAGTAGAGTACTATTAGAGGCCCAGTCTTAATCAGACTACAATCCCCGCAGACCAGTAGGTCTGCGGGGTAATTACGTAACACACAACAATAGGAATGGCTTCCATTTTGACAGTTCAACAACATTCATTGCGTTATTTACGTTGTTGAGCAGTTTTTTTTTCGAACATACGAAGTAATGGATTAGCAATGTCCTTCAAAATGATTCAGATTGTAATTGATAATGTGTTGCCCAATAGGGCGCACATTACAAAAAAAAAACACGGATAGATATAACTACACTATTTTCGAGTATCATAGAATATATTTAATGTTAATACAAGGAACGTGCGGACGAAGTTGCAAGAAGAAGCTGGTCTTACTTATTTAGATAACGATTTCAGACAAAAAACATAGCGTAACACGACTATATTCCCCGCAGGGTTGGGTAGAGGTGTATACTACATCCACATTTCGCCAGTTACGATCAATTCCCATGTAATAGTGACTACTAAACGAGTCTGTCTTTGCATATCTTAAACTGAATAAATGTTCACCGCGCTATTTAAAACAAAAGAGCGCGAAATGGCTGAAATTAATATGTTTTTGAAGTGAAAACTTCTTTAGCTGCGTTGAGCACTTTTTGGGTGAACAAAAATCATGGAACTCGCGTCATCGAACCCGAACGCTTTCCATGAGCTCTAAGTATACTGTGTATATATGTGTACTTTTTGGGTGAACAAAAAGCGTGAAACTCGCTTCATCGTCACCGCACGCTTCCCATGAGCGGGTTTACAAGTTACTTGGTTTTCACTTCTATCGGCAGTCCCCACAGACTGCACCGGTTTTTTTTTACGTTTTCATTCTCATATCTTCGCCATTTCGAAAAGTTCTGAAAAACTGAATAAACAAAACTTTCATTATAATTATCGAACCTACTCACAAAATTTCAGGATAATCGGTTGAGAAATGCGACCTGTAGAGGAGAACAGACATCCGGACATACGGAAGCATTTTTGCCCAAGCTGCAACGGAGACGCTTAGCGCTCGCTCGGACAATAAACTAGGGTACAGTGTTGTCGATATTATCTCAGTTGTCCTTTTTTCATGGCCGCTGCAGTTTGTTGAAAGGAAAGTTGTAGAGAAATTTAATATTTTAAAGGTAGTAAGACTACAAGGTACTCGGAAGAATAAAAGTTTTCGCTTGCTTTAACTTTACCCGGTTCGAAGTTTAGAAGCAACTTTCGATGTTTATGCTCGATCACTTAGAACTTACTGATGGTTGTTGGATAGCATAGTCTCCAAAACAAAAACTAGACAAACCTAAATATTTTCAAAAATGATTGCTTGGTGTGTTCTTGGGGCCAATATAAAAATAACCTTACTTAGACACCTCTTTTTCGAAAATGAAATACGGAACGCCATTAGTATCATTATAACGTATATTAAATACAATAGAATCTGTTTGACCACCAACCAAATAAGCTGACTTTGGCAAATCGTACCTAATAAATGATGTATGAACGTAAACGAGGCAAAAGGAGTAAGTAAGGATCGTAGCAGGTGGCATTCTGTAGTTTCTGCCTACCCCCATGCGAATAAGGCGTGAGTTTATTTATTTATTTATACCTAATAACCATATCGAACCATTTTACTTCTTAGCATGGGCCCTTTCGTATTTAAGATAGGATTTCTGGTCAAAATACGTCCAGTAACTTACTATTTTAAGCCGTTGGCCGGCGCCTGATCTCTCTCCAGTCGTGTCGGATTGGCGTCCCATCGGACTATGGAAGTGAGGTAAGAGAGAGTGCAGCTGTTTCTACGCACACACGTGTGCACTGTAATATCTCCCGCGCCGGAGGCTAGTTTCCGTTGAGATTGGCCGCCATGGCCGAAATACGGTCTGGAGGACTATACTATTTTCTATAAAATAGTAAAATACTTATTATATTAAAATTAGGAAGTCGATACTTTATATTCGACCTCGGTCCTCGTATTTACAAAACATCAAGGTCTATTTTTGCTTTAACATCAATGTCAGTAAGCTCAGCTTTGTATGGGCAATTATTAAGGGCGCCTTGGATTTTCAACTCTCTCTGTTGAGCTGACCATTGAGAATCCAACAGAGTGCATCCCAGCGCGTCAAAAAAATACACATTGTGGATTTTCAACTCTCGGCGCTAAGCAGTGCGTTGAAAATCGAGTGCGCGATAAAATATCACCCCCACGAGGTCTTAAATTAAGGTAAATCCTCAGATGTAGCCCGCCAAATTCAAATTATCTTTGGTTTTTTGCAAATTGCTGCTCTGTTTTATGTCCTTTGTTGATCAAAATGCGATACGCGACTGTAGGCTTGATATATTTACTGAATAATAACCATCAATTTCATATCAATCGTCCAACTTTGGAAATTTGTTCCACTTAAGAATATATCATATGAAAATTCGTAGGTCGAACAAATTTCCAAAGTTTCACCATAAAGTATACTGAACTAGACACAATAGAATTTTTTACTAATAATACGCCAATGGGCGTTTAGTGTCCCTCAAAGTATTTAAATTAGGTACCTAAAAAAAGTACCAGTTCGACCTGCGTGGTGCGTTGTTATTTGTTGTTTTTTATTGTTCATTATTGTTAAATGTGTTAGTGTTTGTTGTATTGTTTTTGTGGCTGTGGACATTTCTAAAACAAATGAATAATCACATTTCCCTTCGCCAACATTCTACAACAACACATCTTTATTACTTATCATTAGTTTTTCCTAAATGATGTAACGGCCCGTAGTAAATCTTATAAGATTGCTACTGAGTCGACAAATAACCCTTACTACCTAATATATTAACCATTAGGTTTATATTGTAGATGGTCTTATATTATGTGGTTAAACATGATGGATGAGTTGGTATTTTGTGCTGTTGGCTGAAATATATGAAGAAAGAAAAGAAAGAAAAAGTATTTATTGGGACTCGCACAGGACTATCACAAACTAAACTAAAAACACTCATAAAAACAAAAAAAGCGTGAGTGTCTTGGAACACTCGTTGGAACGAAGTTCCTTTCGTAGTATATTTAGAACATCCATGGAACAAATTTGATCACCATAAAAAGGGTTATATTAAGTCAACCTTAAAAGATACACATATGCTGTTGTATATTTTATTTTAGAACTTTTAAAGGGGAACAATTCCGTAATACATGATTTTTACGTAACTTTACCCGTTTACGCAGCGCACGCAACGGAAGCTTTCAAAAGGAATCATTTTTTCCCGTTTTTGCAACATTTCTTATTTATGTTCCGCTCCTATTGGCTGAACTGTGATGTTATATAACCCAAAGCCTTCCTTGATAAATGGACTTTCCAACTCAAAAAGATTTTTTTGATTCCAACTAGCAGTTCCAGAGATTAGCGCGTTCAACCAAACAAACAAATTAAGAAAGGGTCGTGATGGAAACTCGTGACGGATAATACTTACACTTTTTTTCGCCTAGCCCCCCATCCACCTAGTCAGTACCGGCGATAAGGAACTTCGTTCCAAAAGACAAAAACAAAAAGTAACATTAGTAGTAGTTAGTAGTACCTAGTAGTATATGCCGGAGAAGGTACGTCTCTCTCGTTATCATCAGCCGTATTTTAACTACTGTGAGTGTACTATGTGATGTGTTGGTTATTGCGCAATAGAAAAACCTTTTATAGTTGTAATCAAATTAGAATTTACGAACAAATTAACCACATTAGCGAATCACACACTTGGTAAACGACACAACTATACAGAACGCACGACAGTTTCTACACGTGTTCACTGCTTGACCGCCACCGACCATCTCTGCTTTAACACTGGTCAAGCGTTATGTTGTAGACTCTGTCAAGCGCCGCCTGGTGGCGCTGGCGTCCCAATTAGTCAAAGTCAAACGATTGATATAACGTACTTCCGACATACATATCTTATTTAATAATGGAAAGAGCTTCCCTTCTTTTATTTTCCTAGGCAGAGGTCCCCTTCATCCACGTTTTAACAGTCATATTGTAATAGGCAAGCCTACAATCAATCAGAAGGACAAAAAGTGAAACAGTTACAATAAAATCCAATATCACTTTGCCTGCTATGAGGATTGAACCCAGGACTTCATGGTCACCAGTCGCACTTTGAACGGTATTTTTAAAGCTTTTATTTAGTTCCCCTTTGTATTTACTTAAACTTTTGACAATTTTAACGATACTGCAGACGTATTGTAAGAAACATCAAAGTTCTGAAAGCTGTCACTTAAAAAACCAGGAAATTACGATGCTTAGAAAAACTAGAGCAACCGCAGTGACGCACTCTCAAACGTTGCGTGAATGTAAGCGTCGCTTTGAGTCTGTATATCTGTCTGTGTGACTTGCTTTTATGTGAAGAGGTCTTTAATATCGTGGAAAGATGTATTTTCTTGGAATATAGTTATTGAATTGTGACTTTCTGTGTAGCAAAGATGAATAACGGGTGTAAAAAGACACTTAACGAAACCGAGAGTCACTTGTACTCCCCGTCATTTTAATATTTTTTTTGTACCAGACCATACCTGGGAACCTTCTGGTTACGGAGATATTGAAGGTCAAAATTCCAAATTTTACTGACGTTTTTTTTTTAACAAAACAGAGTTTTTAATGTAACACAACTTTAAATACCCCCACGAGCCCTGTACCGTTGCATGCACCCATAAGCACAATGTATTGCGTTCGTTACTATTATATTATTATATTTTTCGCACAAAAAATAAAAGTCGTTTCTCAGCAAAAATTTTTATGTAATGTTACTTAGTTTAAATGATAAATGATTTTATTTCTGTAAATAGGTTTGTACAAACACTTTTACACGTCAATGATATTTTAAAAGTAGATGAGGTCGGCGTTTCCTATCTGACTAGTCTGAGAAGAAAGGCCGAAACAAACTCAGAGGTCACAGTCTCTTTTAAAGTCCAGACATAATCTTGGTCAGATCATGTGAAGACCATGTAGATTTGTCTGAAATGGTATTTTGAAGAAAAACCACACAGATTGAGTGGACCTGTCCTGTTTGATGTACAGAATGCGTAGTTGACGGTTGACACTTTGCAAATCGCGCTGGACATCGTGCGTTGTCATTGTGAACGCCACCACAAGCACTACAACACTTTGAAACTGTTTCATGATTAGGAACAGAATCGAATCGACGCCGCAGTACTCCCGGCTGCTAAACCATGTGGATGCGCGCGACCGCCTTGTCGAGACGTCGTCGCAGGCGCACCGCGAGCTCAGCCCCGCGCATCTCACGCCGCCGCCGCCGCCGCCGTAGCTCCGCTATGCCTCGATACTCGCGTACTCAATAACGCGTCAACCGCACCTTGCTCCTTACATTTCGTTTTTTCTATATGACGGTTCTCTTCCTTAGATACCTCGCTTGCTGACATATCTTCACAGCTTTTTCTAAACTTAACTCTTCTGTTCTGAGTAATCTATCACGCACACCTGTGTGGATTACTCCACAGACAATACGATCATATATTAAACCGTCTTCTAAGTGTACAAACTCGCAATGTTGGCACAATAATCTTAGTGCTGTTACGTAAGCATCTATGTTTTCGCCATACATCTGATTTCTTGTAAAAAATCGGAATCTCGCCATCGTTGTATTAGATTTTGTACCGAAGTGTTCATCAAATATTTGGATCAATATATCGATATCATCATCTTTTCCTTCCACCTTTATTTTGAAAGTAGAATATATGTCGTATCCATCAGCGCCTATTAAGTTAATAAGCAAACAGGCTTGTACATCCTTGTCTGCTTTGTACACTCCTGAAAGCCTTAAGAAAAACCTTAAATTGTTTGAGCCACTTTCGCCACGCATCAGCTCGGTTTGCCGGGCCACCTTCTAAAACTAATTCGGCCGGAGGTCTTGCGTGTTCTATAATAACACGTACTGTCTGTCACCAAAACACACTAACTCCACTTTGATTTCGTCTAATTATTGTTTCCGAAAGCGTAATGCTTATTTACTGCTGTCACCATGAAGTGAAACACGATCTTGTTAGATAATGGCTGATTTATTTATGTGTAAGGTGTACGCACAAAACATTATTATGTGGTTACCCTCAATATATAATATTAATATACAACAATTTGTTGGGTTTTTTTACACCTTGTATGTTTCATGCCTGGGCTTTTGCAGAAATTAGGGTATATTTTCAGGAGTATTTAACTGTTAGCAATAAG
This sequence comes from Griposia aprilina, assembly GCA_916610205.1. Taxonomy (NCBI): domain Eukaryota; kingdom Metazoa; phylum Arthropoda; class Insecta; order Lepidoptera; family Noctuidae; genus Griposia; species Griposia aprilina. Next base: position 6,114,374 of record OU744305.1, on the reverse strand, counting down.
ACTGCCTCGATGATTTACAGGACGCTAGCTCGACTGCTGAGCAAGGGGTCCTAGATTCGATGCCAGGTTTGAGAAAGGTGTTATTGGGTTTCCCCATCAGGAAGTTCTCAGAAGTAGCCCGGGTTCTGATTGTGTGCTCAAAGTTGCACACCATTAAGTGGTACTTATGCGATAATTTGCGGATTGAGGAATACAGCCGCAATGTTATGTTATGTTATTCACTTATTTAACGACTTCAGGCTATGATAATCATATGCAGTGGGTTAACTGCGCAATTCACTAACAGTAGGAATTGCTTTAATTTTGACAGTTTAACAACATTATTTGCGTTATTTACGTTGTTTAGCAGATATTTTTTTCGAACATATAGGTATATATAAAGCAATGGATTAGCAATAGGCTTCAAAATGATTCAGATTGTAATTGATAGTGTGTTACGTAATTAGGATGCTGGTTACCACGTTCTGCAGTAGGATTAACGTCTGGTAACCAAGTAAAAATCTGCCTACTTAATTGTATACGATTATAAAATACGTGTCCTAAAAAAATCGAGCTGATGAAGTACTTACAAATAATACAATGAACCTTACCTAAAGAAATCACCCGTAATAGCACATCCGATTGGATAACGAAATTCTCGAATGTTCCTTCCCGCTCACCTTTTAAGCATCACTAGACAAATTCATTTCACTCGAATATCGCATTTTGTTCGCGCCATTCGTTTCGACCGATTGTCTGTGAAAATAAAGAACTTTTCGATGTCTTTTCATAAAGTTATGAAATCTTTTGTGTAAGTTTTTTTTGAGAGATAATTGTCTCTAGTTTTTGAAGTGTGTAAAATAATAGATACCTTGTTAACTGATTCTGAGGAACTTTATTACTTTTTAGGTCCTTTACTTGAGGAGCTTTTTCAGTATCAATAACAATTGAAATGAAATGGAATGTAGTGAAATTAAATGACACCTACTTCTGTAAGTTGATCTTTGAAGACACTCTTACACTTCAATGTTTTGGCCTATATTTTATAAAACTAGATGGCGTCATCATTTCAGCCGAAAGACGGCCACTGCTGGACATAGGCCTCCCCCAAGCATCGCCACTTCGACCAGTTCTGTGTTTCCCGCATCCAGCGGATTCCTGGAGCTTTCACAAGATCATCGGTTCATCTTGTGGAAGGCCTTCCAACGCTACGTCTTCCGGTACGCGGTCGCCACTCCAGAACCATTCGGCCCCATCGGCCATCTGTTCTGCGAGCAATGTGCCCTACCCACTGCCACTAGGCTAGCATCATTTACTAGGCTCGTCTTTCATTGACTTGAATGTGCCCTGGCGGCTGAGAGTATGTCATGCTCACTCAAATGTCTCACTGGTGGTGGCGTGTGTGTTGGATCATTAAGTTCCCTTCAAAATGGTTGAGCTGAATGGTGCTGATCCATACGTCATGTTCGTGAACAGGCGCCGTCAGTAGGGACTGGTCAACTCTTGGCTGCCACGACTTATTTTAATTTAAATTTTTGAATTGTTATTTTATCTTTTTTATTACGGATACTTTAAACGTGCACGTCTTTCTACATCGTTCTCACATTTTTAATTTGAACATGAATGATGTAAACAATTTGTTTTTTGTAACTATATGTTGATTTAAAAGAGTGTCCATGGAGTTTCTTGCCCGTTCTTCTCCATAGGTACCTAATACGCTTTGGAATGGGCAACTAGCTTCATTTTTCTGACTGACTGACCCTTTGACAATTCAAAAGTGCCTGTAATTGGTTTATTAAAAATAAATGCTTTGAGTTTGTGTTTGAGTTTGACTTAAATTTGGCAATTCTCCTGCGGATATCTTCATTCAAAGATCAAGATAGTAGATAATTAAAAGAATTCTGGTCGTTATATACATCTTTGTGAGGCTAACTTTACTTCATTTACGTCTGCAGTTACTATGTTCTATCTAGGTATTGAAAAAGAAGAGTATTAGCAGGGACGAGTGAAATATTTGAAGAGTCTAAGAGGCTACCATCTAGCTGACAAGTTAATCTTTTTACCACGTCATATGCTCTTCTTATAATTGTAGAGAAAGACCAAAGGAAACAATGGATTGATTGTATGAAATATAAAATGGCTGGAATGTGGGTGAAAACTGAGATGTAGGCTAATAGGGTTGTATGGATAAAAGACTTGCTGAAGAATGCTGCGTCGAATCAGAAGTTGATAAAATTAAAGTGGTGGAGTTTGATGGTGGCCGAAGAGGAGTTTTATCTCGAATTTCTTCAAGCATCTTAGGCAGAGAGAGTACCGTTAAACTAACAATTTGTTACAAATGACATAAGTATGTTGTTTGACAAATGGTTAAGCTAACTATAGTTAAAAAATTGTCAATTTGCTATGAAAGTTAACCATGCGCAGACAGAGTAGTTAAACTTTAACTATGTATCAAATAACGGGCCCTAAGCGTTATTCGTGACACAGTCGCACAACTGTCAAACTACAAGTGCAAAATTTTGACTGGGACATGTCTAAATCAAATCACATGGTTAGCGACGTTTATAGATATCGGCCTAAAAAAGTAAGGGGTAGGGGGGGGGTGTAAGTATGTAAAAATACTCGCGTATCTACCCTGTAGCCTCTCCATAGACCACAATAACACTCCATATTAATAATTTCATCAGTAAACCTAACAAAATTAAAACTCCTCGACATTCCCCCAGGAGACTGAAAGCAGGTGAAGCTGAGTTTGTTCACAGTTAGTGTTCGTAGGAGTTTAACGAAATGACTTTAGTTCGGGGAGGATCGTTAAATGAATCAATGGTCGCTTGGAGAAATAACTGGGGCTAAGTTAGGTGTTTGGTGGCCATTGTCTTAGATAGGTACATATTTATTTTGACTGTTTTTGAGCAGTCTGAAGAAAGTGAGAAACATTGAAACATGTCTATTATAAAGGTAAGATAAGGTGTTTATTTTAAAGGCAGATGTGAGTGGAAACGGCGGGAGGGGCCCTAGGAGGACATATAGTAACCTTATTGGTCATATTCTCCAGAAAGGTCAGGTGCGTTGTACTTGCAACCAGCGTACGTGTATGACCAGATGTATGAACGTAAACGAGGCACATGGAGTATGTAAGGATCGTAGCAGGTGGCGTTCTGTAGTTTCTGCCTACCCCCATGGGAAGAAGGCGTTAGTGTATGTATGTATGTATATGTATGTCTAATATAAATTTCTGATCGAAACTGGTAACTGAAACTTTATAAAAGACTTTGTCCGTGACGTTGTCTGCATGCATAAAAGCCGCATACGCATAAAAACGGCGTAAAAGCCACATATACCAGACAGTCAGAGTAGGTAGAACTGCAAGTCAAAAACGCATAATTACTATTTTAGTATTACACTAAAACTAATATTTGTATAGTAAATTTTATCGATTCGAATGAGAAATCTATCTGTTTAAAAAAATCAATTGCCAAAAATGTTTGTCCGCGCATCACTTCAAAGCGGCTGCACCTATTTGGTTATTTTTTTTTGTTGTGTTTGTAATTGTCGGGACAAGATTTGTACAAAAGATTTTTTTTGGAAAATCTACCGGGATAGTCGGAAAGGATGCTATTTTTGTATGAAATTCACCCCGGGCGACGCCGGGCACGAACAGCTTGTCATAAGATAAAAAATTAAGTGATTAATTATGCAACAATATAATGAAAGAGAATATAAATAAATAAATAATAAATGAAACAATAAGCAAAACCATATTCATCGTATTCTCGGCAAATTGTAACCATGATCAGACATTCCTTTTGCAGAATATTGAATCTAATAATCAAGCTACGATGCAATTTAGCTGTAATGAAATTATGAAGGTAGCTAACCTAAGCATAAGTACCTAGGATCAATGTTCGTGTATAAAGGGTGGTGAGGTTATCGACACGCAAACTATGTAAACATAAATTCAATACATGATTCTAGACCCACTAGCGTAGAAATTTATCGTCGGTTGTCACTAAAAATATCAGCTGTTTCATAGAAAAGTGCAAAACCTACGCGGTCAAATTGGATATAATAATCCAACCTAACCAACACACAACACACCTAACACAACACTACAACAACAACTACAACAACAACAACACAACTACACAACAACAACAACTACAACACACCACAACAACTAGCCTAACTGTATTTTTTCCAATACCTACTGATTTTATTTGAATAAACTGCTCTAAACTGTAAAACCTACATAGAAGTAATTTTTTTTAAATTTAGTTTTTAAATAGTTTAATATATATATTAATTTAGTTTAAATTATTATTAATCAGGGCTTCTGTTTTTTCCTACTGAAAACTTTTGTTTAAGTAGTTAGGCCACTCTGCCTCTCATGGCCTCATATAATATAATATAATATAATATCAATTGTACGACAATTTTTAAAGTGAAACTTTTATTACATCTTCTCAAACTTTTTCGTCTGTGTGTTGCATGTCACGTTACGGTCGGCCGCGGAGTAGGGATAAAATGAAAGGAGGGAGGTTTTTAGTTAAATGTCTATAATGTGAAAAAAAGTTTCACTTTTACTGTGGTCTCATAAAACCACACAATCCTTTTTTTAAATAAGCGACGAAAAATTTCAACGCCCCCAGGGGGTGTAGAATCATGTATTGAATCCATGGTAACAGGTCGTGCGTCCATGTCCCTGCCATCCTGTATATCTGTCGCAGTAAGATGGTTGAAACCATGATATAGTTCCCTAGGGATATGTCTATATACCGTAATATAGTTATATGAAAGCGGTTCATAACTGTCTTACTAGGAATAACTATGATACGAGCATAATCAAAACACAGATTACTGACGATGCTCCAAAAGCCGCTAAGCTGAAGTGGGCCTGGGCTGGCTACGTCTGCCGTAAGCCCGATGAGGTTTGAGCCAAAATAACCACTACGTGGGGCACAGACACAGCCAGAAGGCGTCGCGGCAGACCCTGTTGAAGATGGCGGGACGAACTAGAGAAAACAAAGGACTAGTGGTCCACTTGAGCCCTGGATTGAAAGACATGGAGGTCATGGGGAGAGGCCTTTGCTCAGCAGTGGGATGATGCAGGCTAATAGTAACAGTAACGAGCACGATCTAGTAATATAACTATCTTATCAGACTAATCTAGTGAAATAATTGTAAAAGCGAGGTGCAGAGTGCAGGACGCTCCCCGCGGCATTATATTTGGATTTCAAAGCATGTAACATTATACTTTGAAATCCAAATATTTTATAGCTACGCCGGTGGTTGTCAGTTTCGCTAAACTGAGTGTAACGTGTACAAACAAGAACCCGTTTCCAAAGAAAGGTATAGTACTCCGCCCTATAATATACGTGACGGCGCCAGCGATGGCTGAGCGATAGCGTCGTCATCATCTTGATTACATGGTACAGGGTTCATTGCGTAGGTAATTGAGAATAATAACTAATGCATTAGTTGAATAACAATATCACTTTAATAATCACTTTACAATCCACAAAATTAACTGGCTAAACCTACAGTTTCGTTTTGGACGAGTGACCCGGTTGGTGTCCGAATTCAAAGTTAACTCCGCATTTATCCCTCTCTCCAATACGACTCCATCCACGTGCCGCCATTACAATAACAACTGACGTCACGGTGATTACCACTTCCTTGGTACTACAATAATCAAATGAGCAACTATTTAATTAAACGATATCGTTTTCCACGACATAATTATGTATAAACTCATTTAAAAACCGAGGGCAAATGGACTTAATTGACCTGGAATCTACTCCAGATGGAGTAAACAAATGGATTCTTCATTATCAAGACTACACAACAAAGTTTTCATTCCTTCGTCTTTTGACCCCCAAGCGTGCCGCAGAGTTAGCATAACAATATTGTTATTAAAGATATTTGTGGATATTGAGTGCCCTAAGATTTAGAGTGATATCAGCTGCGAATTTACTGCGTCTGATATAAAAGACTGGCTGCCTCGTTGGTCTAGTGGTCGCAAGCGCTACTGCTGAGCATGAGGTCCTGGGTTTGATTCCCGGGTCGGGCAAAGTGTTATTGGGTTTTTCCATCTGGAATTTCTCGATAGCAGCCCGAAGTCTGGATTTGTGCCCAGTTGATGGCAATAGGCTCGCCCCCTATTACATGGGACTTAAACATAACTGGCTAAATGTGGGTGTGCTATAGGTACACCTCTGCCTAACCCTTCTGGGAATACAGGCGTGATGTTATGTTATGATATAAAATAATTGGTTACGGAAAAACAGATTGTTTTTATTCATGTTAATTATTTTAATGACTAACTACTTATGATATTGTTCTTTTCGGTTGTGAGAATTTCGCAACAAAAGCTAAATATTAAAGGAAGATAGAAGTATTATAGCACTTAATTAGATAGTTCTTTATTATGTACAAGATTTTTATAAAAAAAACCTTACTTTTATTGGTTCTATGCCTAAAAATATAAAACAGATTGTTTTTATTATTAATGTGAATTATTTGAATTATTAGTTATAATATTGTTTGACGATTGAGTAATAAAAAAAAGTTATTTGATTGGCCCGTTTTATTTAAAATGCGTACAGCCTAATTGCGTACCCACTATCAGTAACAATCTGAATCATTTTGCAGCCTATTGCTCATTAATTACTTCATATGTTCGAAAAGGCAACGGTGCGGTTTAAAAGAAGATGTAGTGACAAAAATTGAAAAGAGTATGTATATAAGATGGTTTGGTTATGTTGAGAGAATGAATGAAGGGCGATTAACAAAAGGTATTTACAAGGCAGATGTGAGTGGAAACGCCGGGAGAGGACGCCCTAGGAAGACATATAGCGACCTAATTGGTGATGTTCTTCAGAAAGGTCAGGTGCGTAGTACTCACAACCGGCGTGCGTGTATGACGAGATGGATGAACGTAAACGAGGCATAAGGAGTAAGTAAGGATCGTAGCAGGTGGCGTTCTGTAGTTTCTGCCTACCCCCATGGGAAGAAGGCGTGAGTTTATGTATGTTTATGTATATGTTCGAAAAATGTCTGCTCAACAACGTAAATAACGCAACGAATGTTGTTGAACTGTCAAAATGAAAGCCATTTCTACTGTTGGTGTGTTACGCAATAACCCCGCAGTTGTGCAAATCAAAGAAAATATTAACTATAATTATGTCACTAGATTACTCTAGTAAGATAGTTATATTACTAGATCGTGCTTATATCATAGTTATATGTATGAGTCATTGTTACCTACCGGATGAATTTATACATACCGTGGTTGTTCCGGTTGTAAAAAACAAGACTGGGGATATGTCAGACCTGACAAACTACAGACCCATCTCGCTGGCTACTGTGATAGCTAAAGTGCTGGACAGTCTGCTTGACAAACACCTGGATAGGCACATAAAACTTCATGATGCTCAATTTGGATTTAGACCTGGCCTTTCGATCGAGAGTACCATCCTGTGCCTCAAGCTGACTGTGCAGTATTATACAGCCAGGAATACGCCTGTCTATGCCTGTTACTTGGACTTGTCCAAGGCATTCGATTTGGTATCGTATGATGCATTGTGGCAAAAGATGCCAAATGAAACAAATGTGCCACGTGATGTTGTTGCAACGTTGAGATATTGGTATTCGAGTAAAAGGAATGTTGTGCTGTGGGCAGGCTCACACTCGGACGTGTATGGGTTGCAGTGCTCCTCGTCTCTTTAACATATACATGAACGAGTTGATCGGTGAGCTCAGCAGAACTTGCATAGGGTGCCATGTAGATGGACAGTGAGTTAATAATATCAGCTACGCGGACGACATGGTGCTTCTAAGCCCGTCCATTAGTGCCATGCGCAGATTGCTGGATATTTGTGAAAAGTATGCACGAACCCATGGACTCAGATATAATGTGAAGAAGAGTGAAGTAATGATGTTTAAGGCTGGTAATAAATCCCTCGCTAATGTGCCACCCTTGTATCTTTGCGGTAACAGCTTAAACAGAGTGTCTAATTTTAAATATCTGGGTCACTGGGTCTCGGAAGATATATGTGACAACATTGATTTAGAGAGGGAGCGCAGGGCGCTGTATGGACGCTGTAACATGCTGGCCCGCAGGTTTGCTCGTGTACCGAGCAGGTCAAAGTGACATTATTTAAGGCCTTCTGTCAATCTTTTTTCACCTGCAGCCTGTGGACTAAGTACACGCAGCGTACATACAGTGCTCTGCGAGTATAGTATTATAACGCGTTCAGGGTGCTGTTCGGGCTGCGGCGCCACTGCAGCGCTTCAGCAATGTTTGCGGTGAAAAGCGTGGATGGTTTTCATGCCATCATGCGGAAGTGTTGTGCGTCTCTTATGAAGCGCATGCGGGCCAGCTCGAATAGCCTTCTGTTCGTGGGCCGCTGGGACTCGCTGATGCGGTGGCACTGGATGCGATTACACACTGCAGGTGGACGTGTCCAGGGCTTGGCATAAACAGGCACTCCTGTGCGGTGCCACTTCGTGATTTTTATTTTTTATTTCTTCCTGTGCTTGGTTTTTTGTATATACTAACAATAGCTTTATAAGGTTTTTTTTGTGTTACTAACAGTATATGGACTACGTCTGAAATAAATGTCTTATTATCATTATATTCCTAGTAAGGCAGTTATGAACCGCTTTCATATAACTATATTACGGTATATAGCTATATCCCTAGGGATATAACTATATCACGGCTTCGACCATCTTACTGCGACATATCTATATTAATATTCCAATCACGTCTCTGTAATGGAAAATAAATTGTCTTTCAATTCAGTTCTTTTTCTTAATAACAACGGAATCAATTATGGTTTAATTTTAAAGAAAAGTTTAGAATTTTATATTAGTCCGTCATTTTTCAGGGCATTGACGCTTCTCGGAGCAGCCTTTTGTATTTTTCTCAACGTTTTAAGTTAAGTAGGAAATGATCGACTTCTGCACTTTTGGTCTTGCGCTCAATTCCCACGTTGGACAGAGTGTTCTTGGGTTTTTCCATCGGGAATTTCTCAGTAGCAGCTCTGAGTCTGGATTTGTGGTTTCTGGCAATAATCTCGCTTCTAGTGACATGGGGCTTAATAATAACAATACCATTTCAGACACTAATCTACATGGTCTTTACATTATCTGACCAAGATTTTGTCTGTACATTTAAAATAAACTTTTAAAGTGACTGTGACCTCTGAGTTTGTTTCGGCCATTCTTCTCAGATTAGTAAGATAGGACACGCCGACCTCATCTAGTTTATAAAATATGATTGACGTATAAAAGTGTTTGTACAAACCTACTTACAGAAATAAAAATAATGATTTATCATTTATCATTAAAATCATACGAATTTACATTACATTTACATTTCTTTTTATTACTGAGTACCTATTTAAAATGAAAGTTGCATACTCGTAATTCATAAAATTTTTACCCTACCTGTTGAACTATAATCGGAATAGTATCTATAAATACAGTAGAATACTAAGAATATTTTCAAAGGATCTAGGTCTCCCGTACCATTCGGGGCTGCCTTGAAGCGGCTCCTGCCCAATCTAGGGGGTCCAAACGCCTCCTGCCGGAGGCTCTACACGAGGGTCGTGCGGTCCATGGCCCTTTACGGGGCACCGGTGTGGGCGCGTTCATTGAGGCGCGGACCAGCCCGCCGGTTGAACGCGTCCCAGAGGGTCATGGCCATCCGGCTGGTCCGCGGATACCACACAGTTTCCTGCAAGGCGGCGAGCCTCTTTGCCGGATTGGCGCCTTGGGGTCTGGAGGCAAAAGTCCTCACGCACATTTGGGAGAGGCGCGAGGAGGCAAAACGCTGGGGCGTAACTCCGCTGCCGCGACAAATCGCGGCAAAGCGGGCAGAGCTCCGGCGGGATCTCATGGCGGCTTGGAGAGTGCGACTGACGCATATCCTCACCGGACATGACTGCTTCGGGAGGTTCCTGTTTCGGATAAGGCGGGAGGAAACACCCGGGTGTTATCATTGTGTGATACCAATCACCAATCAATCAAGTGTCACCACACAATGATAACACCCGGGCGTTACAAAAAAAAGGTCTCCCGTACCATGTATAGTCGACCTTGTTATTGCTTTATCACTTTGGACAACAAATCCTACTAAATTGAACCTTTACTAAAAGCGAATTTCACCAATGAACTTGGACGCGTTCAGCACATCTACACCGCGTTCAAGAGCTGTCAGTGTCAATATTCCACAACAACGTTGACACTGACAGCTATTGACCGCGGTTTAGATATGCTGCGGGGTAGTTGCGTAACACACTAACAGTAGGAATGGCTTTCATTTTGACAGTTTAACAACATTCATCGCGTTGTTTGCGTAGTCGAGCAGACAAATTTTTCGGACATATGAAGCAATGGATTAGCAATAAGCTTCAAAATGATTCAGATTGTGTTACGCAATTAGGGTGCTGATCGCGTTCAGTTCTATTGGTGCGCTCGGATCGACACTTCTATACATCTTTAGTCTATGGCCTATATAACCTGTATAAACGAAGAGTTGAGTCAAGAGTTGTCGGTGTCAAAATTATTCTGGAATATTGACACTGACAGCTCTCGAACGCGGTTTAGAAGTTCTGATCGCATTCAGTTTTATTCGTGAAATCCGCACTTCGGTTGAAAATATCTAACTGTCACAAAAACAAATTTATGTACCTTATCGTTTTATGACTTGTAAGTGACAATCAGCCTTAGAGTGATAGAGCAGTAATGAGGTTGACTATACATACGAGTGTCTTGTATTGTACAGTATGAAAATATCTTAGAAATAGGGCAACGGTAGAAAAAATATCATAAAAGAAACATCCAAATAGAAAATCGGATTTGTAATCATATTTTACGCAGATTTATCAGAGGCTTTCTTCACAAAATAAACATGTCGCGTATATAAAAGCGAAATCTATTTTAGCTTCGCCAATACAATATGACTGAATCAATATCTACATACTACCTTATTTCAGTTAAGTATTTGACGATGTGATCAGAAGTACTTATTTACCTTGGAATCTTTAAGCTAGATTAGGTTAATCTTAGAATCAAAGAAGATTCGTCCCACGTGTGGAAATCGGTTTTCATGGTATGAGCATGTGATGCGGAGGTATGAGGAAAATTCCTTGAGGAACGTTTTTCCTCTCTCCTACTATTTTGCTGTGGCCGACGGGGTCCATAATGATTACATATAATTTTAAGCGACTACCGTTCTTTTTTTTTTTGGGTGGGAAGTCATCAAATGACCTCTCCCGCTCTGGGCGGAGTGGAAGGGCGAGTCAGGCTCTTACTCACTAAAACCCACCCGTGTTTCTTCAGTTGCCTGTGCGCCAGGGCCACGGTAACTCTTTAGCGACCACCTAAGTACACATTGCGAAATGTACATACATTTTTGAGTATTGGGTATAAGACTGGGGGTAGACCAAAGAAATGATGGATGTACTGTGTGAAAGATGATTGGTTAGAAAGGGAGTGACTACCGAGATGGTGACTAATAAAGAAGTATGGAAGAAGAATACATATTTCGCCGACCAAACGTAAATTCGAATACGGGCAAGAGATTGATGATGGGTGGCAAACAAGACTACAGTAAGTGGTCACAACCACCTTTAGACAATACTAATAGTAGATTGTTATACAAGGGGCTAAAATGATCCATTATATACGAGGTAGTTTTACTCCCGAGGTTTACCGAGGGAGTAAATAGAAACCGAGTTAGAATGGGTTTTTAGCGTCGTGTGTTACACGCTACTTTTCACTACCATTGCGAGAAAATAAAATAATCCAATAAAATATTAAATAAGTCTTTAGGTAATCCAATACAATAGTAATATTAAAAAGTCTTTAGTAGCCGCAACGCAATGCACGCGTCCTACCGAAGAGATCGCGGCCTTTAGTTCCATTTTCAAAAATAAAATGTTCTTCTTTTTTTGAAACAGTAATAAGTCGAGTCTATAATCATGATTATTCTACTAAAGACTTTTTCGTTTTTGTAGGTTCGCTGGTAACAGACAAACATTAAAAAAAAAACTATTTCCCCTAGAGGAAAATATGCTATTTTATCCCCGCTCTGGTACGCTACAATGCAGCAATGACGGACTTTTTGAGCAAGCGGAGTGAAAAAGCATTTCAGGTGGGATGCTATTCCAGAGGTAAAGCTGAAATATTACCTGTACCAATACGGACAACTATACCCTTCAAACTGGAACTCATCAACGCTACTTGATTCTCACATGAACGCTGTTGGATTTTGAAAGCTCGGTTTAGCGCCAAAAGTTGAAAATTCTACAGCGCGTTTGTATTAAGGTGTGCCTAGTATTCATGATAACGGGATAAGCTTTGCGGTTTCCAAAAAAAAAAACGGTAAAATGACAATTGTCATGAAAAGTCGATATTTTCAGCGGTGCTTTGAAATTTCGGTGTCAAAAATGGCTCTCGATATTGGATTGCCGTCATTCTAATTATGGCACCGGTTTCTTGGGAAACCCAAGAGGTTGGTATAGCGGTAGGAATTCTCCGGACTAGCTCATTCACGAAGAACTTAATTACTACCACTTTCCTGGAACAACTGATGTCTCGAACTGAACTGTATCTCAAAGTTCCAAAGAATCAATTGAAATTACTGCTGCGCCATTTTGGATCGAAGATTAAACGTAGGTACAGTCAAGAGCAAAAATATGTAAAAATGAAAAGTGAGAGCGGATTTTAGTAGAGTATTGGTTCAATTGTGATGTAATCATGATTCAATTGCAAATGCAAGACCAACATAAGGCAGAATAACTCATCCTTAATCAATACTTTAGGAAAAAAATGTGTATTTTACAAACTGTATGTCTCAAACTGTAATTTTAATTTGTAATTATGCAATCAATACCTAATGTTAATACTAACCTAATAATCTCTGTCCTGTAATGAATATATGTACCTAATATTAGCACACCACACGTGGCAGAATGTGATAAAACCATCGTACTAAACTTAAGACCATAATAACTAGTGGCTCTGTGAGCACTACTCTAAAAATCCGGACAAGTGCGAGTTGAACTCGCATGTAGAGGGTTCCGTACGATGAATATGTTACCCACCAAAAACATTCAAAGTAAAGTAGGTTGCCAAGACTCACATAACGTTTTCACTGTTAAAACTTTATCAGATCTAATGTAGAGCCCTAGCTCTAAAAGGCTTAACTATACAAACTTTACATCTTGGTCAAAATGTACGGCAACACGAACAGTATGAACCCGCACTGTGCATAGTGGATTACGGCCCACTCCCTCACACAGGGAGAAGGCCTGTTTCCCAGCAGTGAAAACATTATAGGCCGATTAAGATATGCATATTTAACGGCCCAGGATAGCTTTTACCAGAAGTGCTCATCGTATTAGTGGTCCAGCAGCTTCAATATGATTAGGATTGTGCGAGAATATCCGACCAATTCAGTGATAACTCTATAACAAAACTAGATGGCGCCACTTGCTGCGCCGTCATATGTTTGTCCTCGACTGTACAAGAAAAGTACGGGAGTGGATCCGAGTGTCTTGGATTGATAACGCCAACAATCGGTATCGAGTTTTGTTCTATTTCCTTATTGTTCACGTAATCTTGAAAGGTGCCAGTGAAAGATAGTGTTGGGAAATAATATTTTTGTGTCCCCTACTTTTTTTTTTTTTTAAGTTATAACTGGTTTCGCTAGCTATAATTTTATTTACGTGCTACCGGGACCAAAAGTAGTCTATGTTTACTCCTTATAACATCATCTGTTCGTCAAATCGTTGAGCTCCTTAAGTCCTGACTTCCTGAGTTGAGCTGCACGATTACTGACAAATGCGTGCACTGCCTGGACAGGCCCACTCAATCTGTGTGGTTCTTACCTCAAAAGACCATTTCAGATACCAATCTACATGGTCTTCACATGATCTGACCAAGATTATGTTTGGACTTTAAAAGAGACTGTGACCTCTGAGTTTGTTTCGGCCTTTCTTCTCAGAGTAATCAGATAGGAAACCTCATCTAGTTTAAAAATATGATTGACGTGTAAAAGTGTTTGAACAAAACTACTAACAGAAATAAAATCATTTATCAGTTATCTGCCAGTGAAAGTTTCGTCAAAATCGGTCTAGCGGTTTCGAAGAATAGCCGGAACAAACAGACAGACAGACAAAAAAAATGTTTTTTTTGTTAGAAGTACAGTATATATTTTAAAATGCATTTAGTAAAAAGCTGTTATTTTGACATTACAAACAGACACGTCAATTTTATTTACTTATATGGATTGTTAATAAAGTCGCTTTCGTGTCTGAATATGGAACCACGTTGTTCTTCTAAACTTCGCATCGGATTATGATTCGGTTTTCACTATGGTTTAGCGATTTTATTTCGGGAGGGATATGTGTTTAATACGTTACTATTAAACTTACATGAATAGTAAAGAAGTCCTGATGTTTATGTGAAGTCGCGAACCTGCCCCCTTCCCTTCCTTGCCTGCCTGTACCTTGCGAAGCATGGGGGTCACTAGTAAGGAAACTTTATTAATAAACGAATTGATTTATCAATATATATTTTTCTAGCAAGTCTTACTGTTTATTATAAGTACATAACAATTCATACTAAATAGATTCGTATATACAAGCTAACATTAAAATATATGTACTATGTACAAGTATACCTATAACTTAAAAAAAAAGGGAAGAGCTTTTTAGGGCTTTTGCTTAGGGCATCAAAAAATTCGTCCGCATCGCTGTCAATGGGATAAGTGCCCAAAAGGCTGGCAGCATTGCCATAAATAGGCAAGCCCTCTGGTCACGTCACGAGTCAATTATTTAATTGATTTGTGATTATACAAATCACAACTTAAGTTGACTGTAACAAGGCAAATTGACGTCGTGTGTCAATTTGCTAAACATTTAAGCCTCGTATCCACTGGGCAACATTTGATCTGCGACATGATGCAGAACATGTTGCTCTCCATGTTGAACAGCAACGAGGAACTTTTGTTTAGTAACGTTGTCATGTTGCGCGCCAGCTGGCAACGTCGCGCGTCACGTGTTGCGCGGCAAATGTTACCTAGTAGATACGAGGCTTTAATTTCTCTGACGGGCGATACACAGTACTACACATACCTACTGTTTTAATACGAGGTGGAAGAAAAGAAAGAAAGAAAGATTTTTTTTTATTCTGCACAAACAAAACGCACATTACAAATAAATGACATTAAAAATACAGACATACAAAGTAGCCAAAAGCCTCATACCCAAAAATTAAAAGTAAGTAAGTAAGTAGTAGTAGTTAGGTGCATCGATGATAAGGTAGTTCGGTGCTGGTTCGGGAAGCAGTGTTTTCATAGCAAACTGTACAATGGTTGAGCTGAATGGTGTTGATCCATGCGTCATGTTCGTGAACGGGCGCCGTCAGTAGGGACTGGTCATTTCTTAGCTGCCACGGCTTATTATAATTTAATTAGATATTTTAATTTAATTTAATATTTGAATGGTTTTTGTCTTTTTATTACGAACGCTTTTAACGTTCTGCATTGTTGTCACATGCATAATTTCAACATGAACGATGTAACCAATATTTTGTAACCATATTTTGATTTAAAAGAGTGTCCATTGAGTTTCTGGCCCGTTCTTCTCCATAGGTACCTACTACGCTTTGAAATTGGCAACTAGCTTCATATTTCTAACTGACCGACCCCTTGACAATTCAAAAGTGCCTGTAATTATTTTATTTGAAATAAATGCTTTGGGTTTGAGTTGAGTAAATAAAATATAAAATGACAGCAACAGAAAACAGATTTCTTCATTATTCTTCCACAAGAAAACATTCAAGTTACTGAGCGTAAGCACAACACTAATATCGATTCCACGAAGGTACCGTTTATCGTTTATTTTTGTTCTCGAGTTCCAAGTAAGGATAGCTCAGTTAACGATCCGGTATCGGTAGAATTCGAGGAACTAAGCCTCGCATCGTCGTTTCATAGATAATACGGTTTTATAGTCTGTCCCAAAAGTATCTGATGAAAGTGTAAATAAACCCTGTTCAGCGGGGTAGGAATGGGTTTCATTTTGACAGTTCAACAACATTCATCGCGTTATTTACGTTGTTGAGCAGACAAATTTTTCGAACATATCAAGCGATGGATTAGCAATAGGCTTCAAAATTATTTAGATTGTGCTAGATAGTGTGTTTCGTAATTAGGGTGCAGGTCAAATTCTTATGCAATCACTCAAGAAAGGGAATAGGTAATATATTCATCTGTGTTTATAAGGTTTCAACTTCATATCTCAGCTCTTCTCTCAACAATGATTGTTTGAATGCCCCTCCTGGCCAGCAACACCTTTGTGATACTGACAATCCCACGGAGGGTACCTAACCTACGGGTTTAAGTATTCAAATGATCAAATCAAAGTTCTTAATTTGTAAGGGGCACTACAATTTGGCATCCACAGGTACGTTTTCTGATCCATTTGTTTTCATTTCTATCACATACTTTTGGAACAGACCATAAATACCCGGATTATTTATTGATAAAGATTAGATTGTGGTTTATTTGTAAGTAGGTATTATTAACCTTATTATTTATTATGGGATTAGTAGAACTGTTATTTTGTATAATGTTAGGTATACTTTGTGATACCTAACGCACACAAATACGAGTAGTTATAATTATTGAGACAATTATGACCTACGCAGTTAAATCAAGCAGATTTACAAGTAGGTTACTTAATACTAGCTTAGTTGGTACAGTATGCCGTACGTTAGTGATAACAAAACCAGCGGGGTAATTGCGTAACACACTGGCTACATTCCGTATTACGCCATAATCGCTCACAGCAATTACATCAATAATTTGCGTTTCGATTTAGATATCACGATTATGACAGCTGAGAGCAGTCAACAATCGGAACCCTCGTGAATGCGCCCACAGTGCTCGCTCACCGTCAACCCCAAATCTTGCACAAGAAATAATCATAGACTGGATATTTTTTTGAAAATAGAAGTTCTGTACATTGGCACTTCTGTTTTTTTGGTTAGATTTATGAGAACAAAGATGCGACTCAAAACAACTCAACAGCACAACGGAAAACTGTAATTTTTTAATATAAGGCATGGTCAGCGTTATCGCAAGATGGCGCATGTTATGACGTCATCTATGACGCTTCACGGGACATCGTTATCGCACTCACGCTAATTCGGAACGGGTGCACGCTCAAATCGATTACAGCGTAATTCGGAACGCACCCACTATCAGTAGCAATCATGTCTTTCAATTTGACAGCTCAACAAAATTCATTGCGTATTGACATTCTTGAGCAAACAATTTTTTTGAACATATAAAGCAATGGATTAGCGATATCCTTCAGATTGTGATTGATAGTGTGTTACACAATTAGGGTACGGTATAAGCGCCCTAATACTCAGTAGCAGCAGCTCGTCCCAGCAGTGGGAACGTTATAGGTTGATTATGATGTCATGACGGAACTACTAAGTACCTAGGTCTTGTAGAGATATAATACATACACAATAACAAAATACCTTGTGTATATTGCAATTAAATGAAAGAAAATTTAAAACTCCTAATAAAAGTACACTTTGTAAACAAGCATATTACAAATTAGGGGATTATATCCTAGATAAGAATGCTTGGAAACATGCTGGTCCTGCTCCATAGGGCAATCTAGAGTCTAGACAAAATCAAACTGGTTGCTAATTTAATTGTATAATTTATAATTTTTATGACATTGTTTTTTACATTATGTAAATACTTTAACTCACACACTAAATTATTACTTGTGAAATTTTGGAAACATCATTTACTTTTCAATATTTGTAAATATGTGAGCACCATGTATCTATCTCATAATTAATTTACCTGTCATGCGTTACATTTAATTATTTTTACCTATTGTGGTATAATAATTTTATTCTAGGTGCATCGTCTTCACATATAATTATTATGTATACATAATATTGTAAAACATTTTTAACAGAGTAACGGTGGAGTTTCTTGCCCATTCTTCTCCATATGAAACTACCTTTTGGAAGGGGCAACTAGAACCAATTCTATTTTTTTGTAAATTTTGACGTTCAAAATTGCATTTTATGTGCCTATTTGAAATAAACGATTTGACTTTGATTTTGACTATATGACGGAACTACTAAGTACCTAAGTCTTGTAGAGATATATGACGGAACTACTAAGTACCTAGGTCTTGTAGAGATATATGACGGAACTACTAAGTACCTAGGTCTTGTAGAGACATGACCTCGTGTTTGCGTGTTTATACTTATTAAGAAGATCACCCACAAAACAGGAAAAATCGTAGCCCCAGGTAGGTAAATAAATAGTTTAAATAAAGCAGTTGTTAGTTAGTTAGTTAGTTAACTTAGCTAGGGTTGGCTTTTACCTTGGCCAGAGGCTAAGCATTGCCATACAACGTGGCAATGCCGCCAGTCTCTTGAGTACATTACCAGTCGACAGCGAATTATTCGACGTCATTTTTTAGTTTGTTAATAGTTTTAGTTAGGTTAGGTTATTAAATACTATTGTAAGTTAAAAAAAAACTATTCTTCATCTTAAAACAAGATAAACAAAACACTTAATTCTTTAACAGTGCTAACAGCTGGAAGATTTATTTATCTTTAATTAAAAGGAGCGACGGAACAAAATGCAGTTTCCTACAAACGATAAAAGTTGAATTAAATACTAGCCACCTGGAGAGTGCCTAGTTTTTCTTATGTTGCAGTTAAGTGAGGTTTTAGTAGAAAGTTGTGTCGACTAAATTGTATAGGGCGCAAACTTTAAAAAAAAACTAAACTATACTATTGCTAGGCAGGAACGTGACAGGAAATTAAAAAGTAAAATAAAACTACTCTACTTTCTTAAAAAAAAAAAACAATTGGAAATCATAATATAAGTCATTGATTTTGGACGCGACTTTCATGACACAGGGTCAGGTATGTTTCAAATATTGTCTAAACTATAGTGAATGGGAAGACTATGTGGATCATAGTTGCTTTTTTCCCCTCTTATCTAGTTTTAATCATAGTCTGGCAGTTTGAGTAATTTTTGTGGCCTACCCAAATGTCCTTTCTTTGGTATTGTTCGTCAAATCGTTGAGCTCCTTAAGTTCTGAGTTGAGCTGCACGATTACTGACAAATGCGTGCACTGACTGGGCAGGTCCACTCAAGCTGTGTGGTTTTTCCTCAAAAGACCATTTCAGACACAAATCTACATGGTCTTAACATGATCTGACCAAGATTATATCTGGACTTTAAAAGAGACTGTGACCTCTGAGTTTTTTTCGGCCTTTATTCTCAGAGTAGTCAGATAGGAAACGCCGACCTCATCTAGTGTTTAAAATGATTGACGTGTAAAAGTGTTTGTGAAAACCTATATACATAAATAAAATCATTTATAATATATAGAAATTGTACACACGGCTACATATCAAGCTTTACATTTCTAGTATAAGCTGACCCCTCATTGTACGGAAATCCTATACAATGCGAGATCAGCTTATACTGGAAATGTATAACTTGAAATGTAGCCGTGTGTACATGCAAAATAATTTATTTCAAATTATATCCATTTAAATAGCCTCCGTGTTGTAATATTTGATGACGTCTATAGGTAAAAGGCAGTTAGCACCTATACCACCAGTTCTGCGTTTATGCTGACTGGTTTATGTTTTTATCACGACATAAACTATAGTGGTGTTACTCATGCCGACACGACACAAGATTCTATTCAATAAATTAAACTTTCCCAATCGCGAACTTATAATTACATACCCCAAGAGACATGCTGACGTTGTATTAATCAAAATAATTAACTGTACATGTTTATGTTTGACAAAGTGATGAGTCAAACGTTTCTTGCTACGTAAACTTTGGTTAACTTAAGATTACCAGGCTTGAGAGTTAACTTGGGCTTTTTACCTCTGAAAGTTTAACGATTTAAACTTATTCAAAGGTGCGTCAATAAGTATTAATGGTTGTCGAAACCAAAGCATGTTTTGCAGAATAATGTTGATTGCGAAAACAATGATTTATTTATTAATATAGGCCAGCAAAATGTGTTCTTCTTAAATAAATTGTGTCAGGGAAAATAATTGTTAAACAAAATGACTACCAATTTTAACTGTCCGTATATTTTCAAATCACAACTCTCATTGGCAAAATAGCGTAGTGTGTCAATTTGATAAACAATTAATTTTCCTGACTATACTTACAGAGCTTTGTTGTAGATATAAAAAAAACTATTTAATCGTTTGAATTTCATAAAAATTAAACCGACGAAAAAAGAAACTGAAAAGAAAAAAAATAAATCATTCAGTCTAACTAAGCTCTTAAATTAATGTAAATTACAAATTTTGAGTCGGCGCCAAACAAGTTTTTATTTTAAAGTTTTTATTTTTCGCTTTTCAGTTTCCGCTTCAAATAAATGAACTTATTTATTTATTTAGGACTACCAACAATGGCTTACACTACAGATATCTTAAAAAAAAAACATGAAATTAAAACTTAGTACAGTGGATTAATTACTTTAAGGTAAACACCACATTACCCAAATTAAATTATGTTAATTGACAACTTGGGTATATGACAAGTTTTCAAGCAAACTTAATACCAGGGGAAAAATATGCTAGATTCAAAAGTCATCATAAAGGTTTCATAACAAATCAGACAAACAGTCAAGAATTTTAGATTTCAGCTTAGGGAATCAAAGTGTAAATCGATTAGATCGCTATTACATAGTAAAACCTTGCAAAACCTAGCATATAGACAGTTATATGCTATACCGATTTGCTCTGTGGAGGACAAAGACTAGTAATAGGTCTACGTGGAATTCATGACGGACGGCGCACGCAAGACATTGAGTGCGAGCAGTGGAGGTTAGTCGATAATTCCTCTAAGAAATTTACATACAAACATTGCGTTGTTTAAACATCTTCGTTCGTCTAAAGTGTTGAAGAAATTAAATCTATTTTTATAAGAAGATGTTTTTTTAGCTATGCCAACAGAAACAGCTAGATGCCAATAAAAGCATTTATGAACGTGTTCTAGACGTTACCTATTCGTAGCATAGTGCGGCCGCCACACCATAAAACAGTATTATGCTACATATCAACTACAAAGTGTAAAGTACACTGTCTTATGACAAAATCCCAGCATCTTGGACGCTTTTTTGGGGCTTGTATTTAAACGCCTACCAGAAAAGTGCCTATTTTACTACCAAAAAATTCGAAATACCTGCCAGAATGGATAAATGCTCACCAAATTGTGTTTCATAAAGTATTGTAGAAATGAACCTATTTTCCTTTTTATTCTATGCCTTATAGATTTATAAACGTCTTTTAATTTCTTACTACCTGCCAAGATAGCTCGACGGAGCCCCGCTTAGCGTGGCTCCTATTTCTGTCTACAAGGTTTAAAGGAACCTAACCAACCAAACCTCGGGGTGCCCCTGACGTCGACCGGCGTGAGTTAGGGTTAATAAGCAGGTCGACGAAGCCCCGCTTCGCGGGGTTCCTATTTCTGTCTAAAAGGTTTAAAGGAACCTAACTAACCGAACCTCGGGGTGCCCCTGATGTCGACCGTCTATGGTTAGATTTGGTGAGCATTTATCCATTTTGGTAGGCAAAAAGAATGTAAATACAACACGTACCATTATTCTGATGAGTGTATAATTATTTTGGAACTTAAAACGTTGTTCTTTAGGCACCTCGGTATAGAGAGGGTTTATTTTATTTGGAGTTAACATATTTTACTTGGTACTTAGTCTTAGGGTCTAAAATTTATTTTGGTGAGCATTTAAATTGTAGCTCTTTTTTAGTTATGTGGTGTAGGTATGGTGCAAATATAAATTTTTGGTCAAATAGAACTTCAAGGTCACGTACAGTGTCTATCTAAGTAACTTTGTCGTCATTAATGTAATACTCTCACTGACTGCTGAAATACAGGTACTCATCCAGGGCCTCGCATTTTTCTATAACCAGTTTTTATGGCATTAAATAAATTATTATTTTGGTAAAGAAATTTGGTTTCTTAGTTCTTTGGCTAGTTTAAGCTACATTAACGGGCCCAAGCACCTAGAATTAATGTTATGAGGAGTCATTTGATTTTCCTCAATTTGCATGAAATGCCTAACTATAGTGCAGGTGTTAAAATTTGCAGCTTTTTGGTGTATTATGTAAACTGAGTCTTTCAGGTCTATTCGATTAACAACAATGGGTACTACGTAGGTATACTTTTTCCTGCCTCCAAATTCTGGTCACTTCATCTTTTAGTTCAGCGTAATTACTGATCTTCTCACCTATTGTTTTTTGTAAATTGTATGTATTAGGGACTGCAATATTTATGAGGTACGTGACTTTATTAACTTTATTTTGAAGGGCTATATCTGGTCTATTATAGTGAACGGTCCTGTCGGTTAGTATGGCGCGATCGTAATAGAGTTTGTGTGTGGTATTTTCTAGAACTGTTTGTGGTACACACGGCTATACATCAAGCTATACATTTCCAGTTTACGCTGACCTCTCATTGTACGGAAATCCTATACATTGCGAGATCAGCTTAAACTGGAAATGTATAGCTTGATCTGTAGCCGTGCGTACGTACTTGTAATATGGAGTGTTTATACCTTGTAAGTATGAGTTTATATTTGAATGCTAGTTTTCGATGTGTCATTTTGCTACCTGATTGTGTCTGTGTGTATAGTCTGTTTTAATATTATTATTATTATTACTTTTCCTTTAATTATGAGATGATTTGTTCTTGTATATTTAACGTGGTTACACTTCATTGAGTTCAAATACATTTCTTTATTTTTGCACCATTCACCATCATCATCATCAGCCTATATTCGTCCACTGCTGGACGTAAGCCTCTCCTGTTGAACGCCATTGAGCCCGATCCTCGGCTCTCGTCATCCAGTCTCTGCCAGCCGAATTCCGCAAGTCGTCAGTCCATCTGGCCGGCGGGCGCCCCACACTACGTTTGCCTAAACGCGGTCTCCACTCTTTAACTTCTACGAGAGATGTGACCAGCCTATTGCAGCTTCAGCTTGCTTAGTCTTTGGGCTATGTCGATTACCTTGGTTCTCTGGCGGATATCGTCGTTTCGGATTTTATCCTTCAGAGAGACTCCAAGCATAGCTCTCTCCATAGCTCGCTGAGTGACTTTAAACTTATGGACCAGTCTCACCGTGAGTGTCGACATTTCGGCTCCGTAAGTCGTAACCAGTAGGACACACGCGTTGAAGACTGTCGTCTTTAGGCACTGCGGTATAGACGACGAGAAGACCTGATGAAGTTTACTAAATGCTGCCCATCCCAGCTGAATCCTACTATCGGCTTCCCTCTCAAAATTGAGATGGGCCTATAGTTTTTAAGTTGACATTGTTATCCGATTTATGTATACTCACCATCTTTGCCATTTTCCATTTTATAGGGAAAATATGCCAGAAGTTAAGGATTTGCTGTTTATAGCTGTAATAAATATTAACTTTATTAATTTCTAAGCTTTTGAATGTTTTGAGTATGCTCTCACAGCTAATATTTAGAACTTCCCTCGACTGCCTTCCGAACCCAACATCACACCCTCTATGACAGGCATACCCCAGCTAGGTTTAAAGTTCTCATCAAGATTAATAAAATAAGCCCAAACATGATCTAACTGCTGCAATCAGTCGAGGAGCTCTCTCGACTGTCTTCCGTCTCCATCATCAGATGATCTCCAGGTCTCTTTTTTGTTGAAGCATCATTAGAACTACATATATGTGCCAAGTTTGAATAGAATCGGTTCACAAGTGAACATTCAGTAGGTGAAAAATCATTTAACCCCTATTTTTCTACCTTCAGGGGTGGATTTCGTTTTTCAATTTTAAATGGGACCAACTTTGGGTTATACTCTTTCCATTAAAAAATGAATCATCAAAATCTGACTACTCTGTAAAAAAATATGCGTGGTCATACATAAAAAAAAAAAAAAATTACGGGTCGACTTGAGAACCTCCTCCTTTTTTTTTCGTCGGTTAAAAATAGAATTAAGTTTAAAAACTCAAAGAACATGTTTTGCTTATTCTTCAGACAGAAAGCATTCCGATAACATTATGCAAAACACAAGCTCACAGACCACTGCATCTGAAAAGTTGTTTAGTTAAATCTCAGAAACTTACAACTGCCTACTACATACCAAGTTAAACATAAAAACAACTAGTGTCTGCAATTTGTCTGCAACTTAGAGCCTAGAACTGCTAAAGCCAGATACACTTAAGAAAGACAGAAGGTTCACTCAAATCGTTTCAGCGCAAGATGCCAACTTCTCGAAATGCCACCAACTCTTGCCTATGATATTAATATTTATTGGTTTGATTTATGATTAGTAAATAGCAATAAAAATTGTTTTTTTCAATAATATTGTTTTCAAGTGACATTATGATGTCACTTGAAATCTAATTGAAAAACTTTTCATTTCAATCGTAATCTTTTTTTTTTATCTTTTTGTTTTACTTTAAATGTAATATTTTCAATAATATCTTCAGCCTAAATGTTTCCTTTCTACATTTTCCTTATAAACAACAAAATGGTTTTAGTTTCAAGTGTCTATTTATTAGTAGGTACTAGTGATGATAAGTCCACAATTTCCATTATTATAATTATGTTTGTGTTTTATACTTCCTTATCCTGTCCCGTTGGCGAGTAATCAAGAATAATCTACCTATTTATATTTTCGCGAGTTCTCAAAGTGGGCGATAAAGCCCTCTCGTGGGTGTTTGAGACTTTCAGGGAGGCAGTAGTTGACCCAGAGAAAATTAGGGGATGTTGAGATGGGATCTTATGACTATGTAATATTACACGTTTAAATATAACCGTGGCAATAGCTATATCTGAAAAATGGGGGGCTCTAGAAAAAAAATATTCTCAAAGTGGACGGTAGGAAAAATAAGCTTGAGAACCTATGATCAAATGGAATTGCCTTTTGGGGGGCACTTTTCCCACTGATAACGATGCAGACGGATTTTTTTATGCCCAATTAGTACTTACCTATCCATTTTTGATATATTTTAGTGGTAGCTTGAATAATATATTTAACTAGCTGCGCCCCGCAATTTCAACCGCAGTGGTATGAAATATACTTAACGACCTATTCTCCTACCAAATACCTACCAAATATACACAAAAAAAAAAACATAAAAATCGGTCAAGGCGTTTCGGAGGAGTTCAATAACAAACACTGTGACACGAGATTTTTATATATTAAATTATATTTCACTGTAAAGAAGTAAATCAAATCGAATGGACTTACTGTCTTTCTCTTCTGTGCTGTTATTCTGCATAATGTTATTAAAGTATGCAACTTCGCAGTCTGATTGTGGATAATTAAATGCAGAGAGCGCTGAATACTATTCTTAGGGTGTCTAATTATTCAAAATAAAGAACTGTTCGTGAGTTATTAGTTTTAAGGACTTGGGGGTTAATAAAAAAATGGTGTTCATCTGGTATCTAAATAAAAAACTTTTGTTTTTTAATACCGAGTAGGTAGGTAGGTATTTGTTGCTAAGTCCTTTCATTATGAGCAACCCATTTATAAAAGTCGTTTTCAGAACCTGCGATTTTATAGCTCATCATCAATAATAGCTTGGTTGCCCTTGCTTTTACGATACTTGCATAAGGTAAGAGGAAATGGCACAATATCATTTCTTTTTTTTTGTTTGGGTTATCATCAAATGACTTCTCCCGCTCTGGGCGGAGCGGAAGGGCGTATCAGACTCTTACTGACTAAAACCCACCCGTGTTCCTTCAGTTGCCTGTGCGCTAGGGCCACGGTAACTCTTTCGAACAATCCGCGACCCCGGCAGGCATCGGCCCTATCGGACCCCGTCAATGATACTGACATCGCTTTGGGGCGCGCGTGGAACCCGACGCGCCGTCGCCTCAGGCCTGGTATTTACCGGACGGCGAGCTGCCCATTGCTCGCCGTCCGCAAGCCCACGCCTACGGTGGCCGGAAGTCGGCAATCGACTCCCGACGCTCAGGGTGTCTCCTCCTGCGGCGACTAGGCGCGTGAGGGCGCAATGATTGCCTCACGCTCACGCGCTCCGCCTCCTCCTTCGCGAGCATTACTGCTTCGCAGAAGGAGGTGACGGCTTCCCATTCCCTCTCGCTCCGTATCATGGCCTGGACCAGGGCCGGACGCGAGAGATCGCCGCCGCCGATCGCCGCCACGAGGACACGGCGGTGCTCCGCCCAAGCCGGGCAGACCTCCACCGTATGATCCACCGTGTCCTCCGGTCGATCCACACAATGCCAACACCCGGGCGTTTCCTTCCGCCTTATCCGAAACAGGAACATCCCGAAACAGCCATGTCCGGTGAGAACCTGCGTCAGGCGGAAGGTGAGATCGCCGTGGCGCCTCTCAAGCCACTACTCAAAGAGGAGACTTACCGCCGCAATTGTGGCGTGCCCAATGGCCCAATATCTGGCGTCATATTTATCATGTTTCTAGGCAGATATCTTTGTTCCACGATGGACCGAACTCGCTACCTGTAGGACAAAACTCTGAAGCCAATCCCAAAGCAAGCTCCTCAACTTGATTCATTTCTATTCATGCAAAAAAACGATACCTACAGCACCCTAATTGCGTAAAAGACTATAATTATATCACAAACTGAATTATTTTGAAGCCTATTAAAATAATCCATTGCTTGTTCGAAAAACTTGTCTGCTCAACAACGTAAATAACGCAATGAATGTAGTTGAACTGTCAAAATGAAAGCCATTTCTACTATTAGTATGTTACGCAATTACCCCGCAGGTCTACTTTTAAACCCCACCAAATTCAGGGGTATAGCACACAATACGTTAACTCGACAAAGTGTCTATAATGGCAGGTGAAGAAGGAGTGAGCAACATTTGGGACGCATGGCTTTACGATCGACAGAATGCTCGCCTCGGCGGAGATGTGCGCTCACTGGCTTGAGAAATTAGGCCGTAGATGTAGGAAGAATGTGGAGTTGGTATGTTCTGTGAGGTGTGTGAATAGGTTTAAGTGTAATGAGGGCAAAATCTGAAAATAAAATTATATGTATTGACTTTATTTCTCTTGACTATGGTGCTCATGCTCTTGGAATCTGAAAGTTATGTGGCAATGGACACGATAAACAATAGTGAGTAGGACTGGTCACCGTTGGGGCCAAAGGTTCTGTAACCCATGGGCTAAAAATGGAGAGTTAGAACCCACCAGATGTACATACCTACAGACAATCCTACAGATGACTTTTGGACATTTATAGAGGAGTCTATTTGACGATGACGGTAATTAGCTATGTTACTAATTTATAGGTAGGTAGTTGGAGAAAAATCTGTTTAACAATCAATTCCTTTGTGGTATTCAATAGACAAACACTGATGCTCATTGTCACACCAATTGAAGATACAATCGTGTGAGAAAATAAGGTTATAGCTAGGATAGATATATCCACGACTACCTTCGTAGCTCTCCGTCCAAGATAGAATAAGCATCATTATAACGTACACCTATGTACGGAGTATGTATGTACGCATAAGCTCTAATGATATCCACATTGTCAAGTGCCTGCCGAACAGTCGTTTGATAATATTATATTCGTAGGTAAATAGGTACCTGCGGCAATTAAAAGAGATAAAAGTAAACCTTCTATATATTTTACAGATCGCCGGTCTAGTTTGTAAAAATCTCACCGTGAAAACCTAATGAAGTGAGCTGTCAGTGTCATCCCACCTCTAGGGATTGGCCAAGCATTACATTTACAATCATAATCGAGATTTTAATATTATTTTTTATGCTAATTCTATTGATCAGTTCGATATTATTTCAAAGCTGTAATTAAGTGTCTAAACATTACTATTACGGGTTTAAAAAAATATATAGCAAAACAGAGATTCAGTTAGAAACTCAATTTTGTTCTTTTTCAAGCTTTACTAAAAAAGAAAAAATAAATATGCCCTATGTTTCACTATGGCCTATGTTAAATTTTTATATTTACATCTATATTTTTTATGGTTTACATAATAAAGAGTATTATATTCTGTTTTATTTTCTTGACTTGTCCTGATAATAATATAGCCTGTGGGCGAGCGCGTCACGCGCGAACAATAAATAAAATAAAACATAAACACTTCACAAAAAAAATATATGTGTTTCTGACTGAATTTCTATTTTGCTGCTTTATTTAAAAAAAATCCTTAAATAGTATTACATTAAGACACCTAAATAATAACATTTAAATTAAATGACTAATAAAATTAGCATAATTTAAAGTAACCTCGATTATGAATGTAAATGTTATGCTTGGTCCATCCCTAGCATCAGTGGAATGACAGTGACAGCTGACGTCACGGAACATTTTTCACGATGAGATTTCAGACAATCGACATACTGCTCACTTAAAGCTCACTTTACTTAAGTTTTCACGATGAGATTTTTACAGAATAGCATTAGCTCTATAGTCTCGCCCTTTAAAAAATGATAATTAGTTATTGTTAACATAATTGGCGAAATCTAGGTGTATAATACACCTCTGACTACCTTTTCCGGAAAAAACAGGCGTGATTTTATATTTTGTTACCAGGAAAGTGCCGAAAATGACGATGAGAAGTCTTCCCACCACCGTAGACCGCCCACTGTGTCAGCCTAAGGTAAATTTCTACATTTAAATCAGCAGGCCAAGTTGACAATCTACAATCGACAATGCTAATAGAAAACTAATCAAATGTATAGGAATGAAATCATGTCAACGTTAAGTCACGTGGTAAGGACAAACGAATAGAAAATTCGTAGCCAAGTTTACAACTTATCAGATCGTTCAAAATGTTAGAATGAAATGTGATCGTTTCTACAACGTTGATCGCTACATCCCATACATATGGTAGCCAAGTTACAGTTTTGACAAGCGCTAACGAAACGATATCGAAGTTTTTGAACGATAGCTAAGCGATCGTCGAGTCCCAAGAGTAACGATAATTAAATGGCGTCTATATGATACAGCTGTGTTGATACCGAGAAGTGTTTTGTTTATTTACCATTATTTTGGACTTTATTTACCATTTAGCATTTAAAATGCATACTTCAAATATGTTGTCGTACGGTATTCTGTTGAAGGGAAATGCCGCCGATATTCAGAATATTTTTGTTTTACAAGAAAGGGCAATTCGTTAAATTAATAAATTAAGTCCCAGACACTCCCTTAGATATAAATTTTAGGACATTCATATAATGACTGTGCCTTCTTAGTACAAATATGAAAAAAAAATATGTAAAAAAATACAGTATTGTGATTAAGTAAAGGGTCAAACACAATTGTTCTGTTTGTTTCGTAAGTGGCGATATTAGTTCATGACGCGTATCACGTCATTGTTTATTTTTCAAACTTTCAAGTGCCCGAGTATGATAGACTTTTAAATAACAAAGGTTAGTTTGACGTTTGTAGGAACACTCACTATAGACTAAAGTAGAGATTTTTTCTAATGACATTGCAGAACGAGCGATCGAGTCAGTCGCGTCAACTTACTATCAACTTATCGTTTTCTAAAATTGCTTACGCCAAAGCGTTAACGATTGTAGAGAGAGATTCGATACGAAACGTTTGTAACTTGGCTAGGCCTACTGTAATTCTTTTTTTTTCTTGTAATCCTGTGCGAGTCCCAATAATACTTTTTCTTTCTTTCTTTCTAATTTTTATGGTCTAAGTACATAGAGAGTATTCTATTATATTCTTGGTGATATAAATTTTGTACATGTTTGCCTTTATGGGTGGCATTTTTGTGGTGCTCTAAGAACTATTCTTTTTTACGGAAAACGGCAATAAATATGGTAAATAATGGATAATTCAATACCTACCAACTCATTTCGTCTTTTCTCATATCGGTACGAACTAAACAAGAAAATCTTATTCGGTGATAAAAAAATACAACATATCAATGTTGGTAGCGGTGCAACTGCCCATTGTGCGCCGCCGGACGTATCTCTTTCGTGGGAGCGTTAATTCAAATTACTCACAAGCAATTTACATTGTGTTTGAAATCGTTTTAGATAATAAAAATTATAAAAAAAAAACATTCATAAGACAAGTAAGCCGCCGAGGCCGGCCCAGAAAGACATGGAAAGAAATAATAAAAAATAAAAAAATTGGGACACGGACAAGAAATATAAAGAGTAAAAAAATAAATAAAGAAG
This sequence comes from Griposia aprilina, assembly GCA_916610205.1. Taxonomy (NCBI): domain Eukaryota; kingdom Metazoa; phylum Arthropoda; class Insecta; order Lepidoptera; family Noctuidae; genus Griposia; species Griposia aprilina. The sequence goes on along the minus strand of OU744305.1, from coordinate 6,084,145 downwards.
GAGCATTTAAAACTATCAAAATTGACAATAAAAACAACAATAAACAAGTAAAAAATAAAAGACCTGTGAGAGGCCAAAAAGGCTTCTATGTCAGCATAATGCTGATATATTTAAAAAAAATGGATGGTGAGATGACCTGGACGCGTACCGCGAGGGCAGGTTCGAGGTGGCGCGGGAAAAGAGTTCCTGGAAGGATCTGGGAGAGGTCTTTGCCCAGCAGTGGGACAGAAAAGGCTAGCAAAAAAGTAAATACAAGTAACAAATGCTGCAAGTAATGCTGCATTATATCCTTTTTAACCGACTGCGCGACGCAAAGGAGGGTATTGTGTTTATCAACCTATGTATGTATGTATGTTGGTTTCTTTGTGGCGCTCTATAGACCAAACGAGTTTACCAATTTTGATGATTCTTACGTCAATCGATTTCTCTTTAGCTTGTGAGTGTCTCTAAATACATGACAGTAATCTAAATTCAATATGGCGACCACCATACGCCATATTGTGAAAAAGAAAAAAAAAACCACGAACTATGTCAAATGGGGTATCGTTGAATAGATCTTTGAAAATCATTTCTTGTTTTCTGTTATCATTTTTCATTTTGAATTACCATTTAGGATCTATAACGATTTAAAGTTGGTTAGCAACCATTTTCACTTACATTTTCAAAACTTAGAATAAAGCTGTGCTTAAGTTCTTATATAATCGTATCATAGGTCTTTTTAACGTGAAAAATAATAATTACCTATAATATAATTCTTAAAATCGAGTGACAAACCCAGAGTGTTACCTACTGCTTTGAAAGATAATTTAAACGACCGCTCATCGATGAAAGTAATCCAATCCCACACCCAATTTCATGCAGTCAGGCAGTCGGCGCCATCTTCTTTTTAAGGCAGGCGATGTAGCCCGTGAAATTCAAATTTACTTACGTTTTTTTACAATTTGCAGGTCACTGTCAGGTTGTATGTTGATTAAAATATGATATGCGGCCGTAACAAATATGGCTTTACAGAATTAAGTATAATCATTAGAATCAGCAATACAACTCCTTAAGTTGGAATTGGCCTCAAACGTCAAGATTTTATGAAATAGTCGTTTAATAGGGTAATATGAACTTAAAGAGATGTATTGATGATTTTTGTGATTATAATTCTATAAATAAATATCTGCTACGGCCGCGAATCATATTTAGATCGACATACAACCTGATACTGACCTGCAAATTGTAAAAAAACGTAAGAAAAATTGAATTTCGCGGGCTATCCTGACGCTTTCGCCTTAACAATAAAGACCTATTGCCTCCGACTACATGAGATTAGGAATGGGATTGGATACAAAAATATGTAATCTTGTTTCCTTTTTTTAAAGTTCACTTCTTACGCAGTAGGGTTTTTAATTTTTTTAGATTAACTTTTTTTTAAATCTTTTGCAAACATTATTTTAATAAAGTCCATTTATTTTGCACAAAACTCTACCTTCAGAGCAGCTTAATAGACTTAAATGAAAAAATATAGCCTGAACTAACAAAGTCGGTTTTTTATTTGCTAGAATTTATAACTAAGGCTAGTCGGAATCGTTCTTTTTTATTATTTTATTCAGTCTAGACGGTTAATCTAATCAAGATTAAACTTCAGTGCATATTGACTTTAATTTTATAGTGTTGCAGTGTACAATGAAGTTCAAATTGTTTAAATTACAAAACGCTTTTATGTGAAAAATTCGTTTAATTTCACTTTGTAGATAAGGTGCAATTATGAGCTTCCCTCGAACTGCTTTATGCGTACTTTAAGCGTGCTTTATGCGGCCTACCCAAATGTCCTTTCTTTGGTATTGTTCGTCGAGTGGTTGAGCTCCTTAAGTTCTGAGTTGAGCTCCACGATTAGTGACAAATGCGTGCACTGACTGGACAGGTTCACTCATTCTGTGTGGTTTTTCCTCAAAAGACCATTTCAGACATAAATCTACATGGTCTTCACATGATCTGACCAAGATTATGTCTGGACTTTAAAAGAGACTGTGACCTCTGAGTTTGTGTCGGCCTTTCTTCTCAGAGTAGTCAGATAGGAAACGCCGACCTCATCTAGTTTAAAAAAAAATGATTGACGTGTAAAAGTGTTTGTATAAACCTACTTACAGAAATAAAATCATTTATCATAACTAATTTTCGTTTATTGACATTTAAAATATTATTGATTCATTAAATCGATGTCTACTTGTAAGGCCTCCTGAGCGTTCTACCAATAGGTGCGCCAGTTGCTTGGTGTTTGTATTATGTAATCATAATTTACATAAATATTCGGAGAGATGTTCCGAGTTCGATGTCTACCCGCTGCACCGATGACATGTTAAAGTTCTTGTGGCGCTAATGATTTTCAGCCGCCACAATAATATAAAGTTACGACTTGTTTCCCCAAATATTCTGTCACTGTGGATGTTGTATATGTATATTTAATATATATGTAAGTTTATCTTTTTGTTTGTTTTAGTCCTTTTTTTTTCCTTTATCGAGTGAAAACGCACGCACACAAACACGCTTCACGTACACCGAAAACAGTGAAACAAGCAAACTCAAACTCAAACTCAAAGCATTTATTTCAAATAAACCAATTACAGGCACTTTTGAATTGTCAAGGGGTCGGTCAGTCAGAAAGATGAAGCTAGTTAGCCATTCCAAAGCGTACTAGGTACCTATGGAGAAGAACGGGCAAGAAACTCCATGGACACTCTTTTAAATCAAAAAATGGTTACAAAATATTGATTACATCGTTCATGTTGAAATTATGCATGTGATAACGATGCAGAACGTTAAAAGCGTCCGTAATAAAAAGACAAAAGCAATTCAAATATTAAATTAAATTAAAATAAGCTGTGGCAGCCAAGAAATGACCAGTCCCCACTGACGGCGCCCGTTCACGAACATGACGCATGGATCAGCACCATTCAGCTCAACCATTTTGAAGGGAACTTAATGATCCAATACACACGCCACCACCAGCGAGACATTAGAGTGAGCATGACAAACTCTCAGCCGCCAGGGCACATTCAAGTCAATGAAAGAAAAACCTATTAAATGGTAGCTTTATAGTAGGTACATAGTACTCACACCTGTGCTATGCAATTATACAATACTAAAACATTGAATTTATACAATGCAAAGATAAGTTTTTAAAATCTTCAGCAGCTCCAACAGTAGTTTCAAATGCTAATCAATTGTTTTATGCGCCCTTGTGGAGCAGGACCAGCGTTGAGCCAAGCATTTTTATCAGCGATGTAATCCCCCAACTTATAATATGCTTGGCTGCATAGTGTGCGTTTTATACAAGATTTGAATTTAGTTTCATTCAGTTGAAGAATATGGGGAGGTATTTTATTGAAACATTTTAAACAGTACCCCATGAAAGATGAGTCTACTTTAGCCAGCCTGAAACCTGGTTGAACTAATTTATCCCTATTTCTAGTGATATAATTGTGTCTTTCACCTCTTTTACTAAAAAGATGTAGATTTTTCCTTACGTACATGATGTTTTCATAGATATATTGACAAGGTACCGTCATGATGTTAATATCTTTAAACCGTTCCCTTAGAGAGTCGCGCCTGCGGAGGCCATATATGGCTCGGATGGCTCTTTTCTGCAGAATAAAAATAGACTCGACGTCTGCAACCCGTCCCCATAGTAAAATACCGTACGACATAATACTATGAAAGTAACTAAAATAGACTAGCCTCGCGGTACCTACATCAGTAAATTGACGGATTTTTCTCACAGCATATGCTGCTGAACTTAGCCGTCCTGCAAGGGATGTCAAATGAGGACCCCATTGAAGCCTTGAGTCAAGCGTGATGCCCAGGAAAACAGTTTTATCGACGAATTCTAGTTTCTCTTGATTTAATACTATCTCACAATTTGTACTTTTGACATTTGTTATGGAAAATCTAATACACTTAGTTTTATTCCCATTTAATACTAAATTATTAGCAGTGAACCAATTTTGGATCTGCAGTAGGGCGTTATTTACGTCGTCAAGATTTGATGCACGTCTATTAATTTAAAAAATTAAAGAAGTATCGTCAGCAAATAACACCATTTGTGGTAGGGTTTTTAACAAATGGGGTAGATCATTAATATATACTAAAAAGAGGAAAGCACCCAATATCGAGCCTTGTGGTACACCCATTTTTACTTTTAAACCGAGTGAATTGACACCATTTATTTGAACTTGCTGTTGTCTATCATTTAAATAAGATTCTACTAAACTGAGAGCAAGTTTTCCAAGTCCGTAATGCTCAAGTTTCAAGATTAGGGTTTCGTGGTCGACGCAATCAAATGCCTTGGAGAGGTCACAAAAGATTCCTACAGCGTCTTGGGCTTCTTCCCACGCCGTAAATATGTGTTTTAATAAGGTGACACCGGCGTCAGTCGTACAACGTCCCTTGGTGAAACCATACTGTTGATCATGTAAGATTTTATTGGTGTTAAAATGATTGAGCATTTGATTCAGCATTACCTTTTCAAACACCTTGCTGAAAACCGGCAACACGGATACGGGTCTATAATTATTGGTGTCTTTACTATCCCCTGATTTGAAAAGTGGTATTACCTTACTGTATTTCATTAGATCTGGGAAGACTCCTTGATCCAAACACAAATTAAATATTAAGGCCAAGTACGGCGCTATAGTCTCAATAATGGAGGAACACACTTTGATAGACATTCCCCATATATCTTCGGTTAGTTTAATCTTGATTTGCTTGAAAGCTTTTAATACTATTATGGGGTTTATATGCTTGAATTTAAATTCAGTCGGGCAGGATGAAACGTTTGCTTTTAATATGTCAATAGAACGCGAGGGTGACGAGTTTAAGGTTTCAGTAGTTTTAAGTGGGATACTGGTAAAGAAATTTACAAATTCTTGAGCAACTTCTTTGTTAGTGCTTATGGGACCACGAGAAGTCTCGAGTTTGAAATCATTATTATGTCTTTTATTCCTGTTAGTTTCATTATTGATAATTTTCCAAACCGTCTTTATTTTATTATCGGCTGATTTGATCTTGTTGCTAATGTACAAGGCTTTAGCTACCTTGCAGGTATTTTTAAAAGTTTTAGAGTAAGTAGCAACGTATTTATTAAAAGTTTCAGAGTTAATATAAGGCTTAAGGCCATACAGCTCAAATAATTTTTCCCTACTTTTCCTAATACCCTTAGTTGCCCATTCACTGAACAAAAAATTTGGGCAAATAGTTTTTGTTTTCTTTTTTAAAGTAATATTGAACTCGGTGCGCACTACCGAAAAGAATTCCTAATACAAGTAATTTACATTATTTATAATATGGCTCGGTATACTTAACTTACTAATTAAGTTATTATTAAATTTATTTAGATTGTTGGGTGTTATTTGTCTAGATTGTATCTGAATTTTTTGTAATGATGTGTTGGACTTGAAAGCAACGGTTTGACCGCTGTGATCAGAAGGGAGATAATTTACGATGGCTTTAACTAAGTAGTCGCAGCTACAAAAAACATTATCAATACATGTAGCAGAATTTTTAGTTATGCGGGTTGGTTCTGAAAACACATTTGACAAATTGAATGATTTAAAAAGACTTAATAATCGACTGCTATTTGAACTATTCTCTAAGATATTAATATTGAAGTCACCACAGATAATTAGCGATTTTTTACCAGTTGCAAGCTTTGCTAGAAGATCTTCCATTACTGACTCAAATATGGAGTAGTTTTGATAATTTGGGGGTCTGTAAACGCACACTAAAACATGCTTATCTAGCTCTACACAGGACAGTTCAATATTATGTTCTACCGACAGATCAACTATATCTTTACGAGTCTTAGATTTAATAGAATTTCTAACTAAGATTAGTGAACCCCCACGCAGCATAGATTTTCGGTTAAAACAACTGCCCACACTATAATTTTCATAATTAATTAGCATTTCATAATCTTTCAACCAATGTTCAGTTAAACAAACAATTTCAAACCTGGTTTTTTCTAAAAATAGTTCAATTTCTAATTGTTTGGAAGCAAAACCTTGAATATTTTGATGAAATAATGTCAAGGAATTTTGCAAAGAACCTTTTTTACACTTAACTATTTGAGAGCAAGAAGACACCTTGTAGTTGGTAGGTATAACTATATTGTTACTGGTATCTTCTGTTGTCTTACTATCTAGTTTAAATCAACATCCAGAGTGAGCCCCAAGACTCCCATGCCATCACCAGGCAAAGAGATCCTACTACTTGTGGACCCCAGACAAGAATTTGCCAAAGTGACACATGGATCCTCCTTCGTACAATTATTGTAAACAGTTATAGCATTGGTGCTACAGTTATTTAAGGTGACCACCTGTACATTAGAATTATTACTAATAATTGTGGTGTTAATTAAAGAACAAGACTTCGACATACTACTTATGTCTGAGTTTATATAAGCTAATAGCCTCGCTATTTTATGTCTAAACCTAATGGGCAGATACACTGTATTCCTTGTCGATTTCAACTTATCAACAAAAATGTTGGTGTCAAAAAATATAAGTTTGTCACTGTAGTGACTTACTAAGAACTGAATATGCTTATTAAGCATATGTATATAATTGTTTTTTCTATTTGATAATCTCTCAAAATATGGAAAAGCACACAAAATAATTTTATTACAATTTATCTTTAACAACTCAGTAACACTGTCAGTGATATCTTCTGTTTTTACCTGGGAACTATTACCTATAAATACAGTAATGTTGGTATTAGTATTATATTGATTTCTTGTAATTGATGTCATTATTTCCTTGAAGGATGTCCCAGGTAAACAATAGTTTTGAGTAGAAATACTCAGGTTATTACTAACTAATTTCCCTAACCCTCTTCCTATACTATCTGAAAACATAACTGACTGAAAACAAACTTGACTACTACAAGAGGAAACACTACTAGCTACTGACTGTACCACTTGAGATAATTCTTGCACAGTATCAGGTATAGCTTGGTAGGGGATACAGTTCACAGCACTCACAACTAGGGATGGGTCCTCCATTGCCTCAGGTTGGAGGGCATCAAGGTTGGATCCCCTCTGACAAGTACACTGAGTATTGCTGAGAGTCAGCAAGTCCACTCTGTCTACTAACTCGTTTGTAGCAAGGATGTGTTCCTTAATTTGGTGACGAGAGCAAACATATTTATTATAGAGAGACTTTAGTGAGTCATCAAGAACTTGAATATCAGACTGTAAGCGTTGAGTGTCTATTTCATAAATATTTATACTATCTTCTAATTTAATTTGATAGTTCTTCAACTTATTGATAAGAGTAACACGCTCTTTCCTCAATTGAATATTTTTAGAATAATGTTTTTGATGTTTCTTGAATCTATTACATTTTTTAATGATTTTGTTCAGTCTTGCATATTTTTTTATTTTATTTTGACTAATTTTATGACTATGGTTATGTTTCAGTAAGGAAAGCCCTTTGGTATACAGGCAGTCAACTGGCAACTGCTTTTAAACAATGTTGTGAATGTGCTGAGAGCATTAATTCTTTTACAACACTCTCTTAAGGGGACTACATGACCTAAACGCAAATTTATAATGCCTAAAAATATATGATCCACAGTACTAAACAAAATAAAAAAAATCAAAATATTTTACTTCACATAAACCTACATGGACATTTATGAAACGTCAGAAGCTAGGTGCACGGTTCCAATTGGTTGTTTCCTATGGAGAAGAGTCGGCAAGAAACTCCACGGTTACTCTTTTAAAAATAAGGGTCTTTTACAATGTTTCAAATAACAGTGTTGATAGGTATGCGAGGACAGTGTAGGCCTGTCAACAAGTAACAGGTACTCAACAAAATAGAAAAGGTCTACAAGTCTACAGTCTACTAGTTAGGCCTACAACGCTAAAGCGTTAACCCCACAAGATCTACATTAAGTTCAACTATATCATCGAAGATTTTTATCGTTTTATTTTTTAATTTATAATAGTGCAAACTTGCTTTTCCAATTCACTTTAGACATAGGCAAAATAGTCGACATCGGCTTTGCATGCCATAATAAAACAATAGAATAGAATAGACATGTTCAAATATCACGGTAAAAACTTGGGTGAAGTGAACTGTCATTTCTCCTGATGCTAGGGATTGACACTATAAAGAACTCACTTGAAGCTGACTTCACCTACCTTTCACGGTTTGATTTTTACAGCACAGACCGGCAATATTAGTTAGTATTGCTCTTCCAAACAATTCAATAAACACCCACGGGACTAAGGTAGGAGTTATATACCAAGAAAAAAAAAATGCAAGTCTTATCACAACACCTACACTGTTAAGCAAATTCACTGTGGGTGGATCAGAAACTACAATTTAAGGCGCATGTCTCACTGCTGACATCGCGACTTTAACTAGCAACTATCTATTAACGATTTTCTCGCTCTAGAAACATACAAAAGACTCTAGGTCCCGTGTAGGTGAAAGAGATGCTCGTACGTGATCGCTGACTGTTCACACCACCGGCGAGTACTCGTTTTTCGTAGCGGCAAGAGCAATCAAAGAGTATTCGCTCAGCGTTGCTCGCTTGGCCGGGAGAACACTTGCTATGATATTCCCGCTTGGTACATACGCATACCAGCGAGCAATCGCTTGTCACCGTCGCGCACTCGCTACTCGTTGCTCGCCAACTGGTTTATAGTTGCTAGCTCTACTCGCTTTCTTTTTAATCGCCGGCGGTAGGACTGGTGTCTAAAATCCAAACAGTTCCTTATTCCAAGAATCCTAACTAATCTTTTCCTCAAGTAAACAACTGACATAATTACGACGATTCAAGAGTGCCAAAGCCAAATGAAATACAAGTCGTCCACTTCCACTTGCAATTCGCAAGACCCACTTTCTTCCCTTGGTAGCCGGTACCACAAAATAGATAAGTACAGAAGGCTGGCATGTCATGCAACGAGCGACATCTGGCGCCCGTACACTAACAGGCTTATTCATAAACGTTGATTAACTTTTAAGCAGCACTTTAAGCAGTGGTTAAATAGTTTTTTTATTCATAAACGCTGTTTAGAGTTAACTGTTTAAACAGTTATTTAAGTAGCTGTCAAACTAAACAGCCGTCGGACCTTGTTTAACGATTTAAACAACAAAACGGCGGACGAAATCCTTGCTTCTAACAGCTGATATACGTAGTATCTCTATGTAGTCTGTGCAGTTGATTGAGTCTGTCATTTCTATTCTAACTTGTTGCAGTGAATTGATAAAACTTTTATAGTGAAATTTTATATGTCCGACGTACGGTAATAATTGAATATTTTGACGTCGATGACGATTTATGTCAGTTTGAGCAAGATGTACAAGATTTAAATGAATTTAGGCGACTCTGATTCACCCCAGTTAGCGGAACGGCGTCGTTTTTTACTGGACAAAGGCGTGTCGAATCCTTTTATATCCGCCATAGCTTAATAAGTAATATTTTTAATCCTCCAAAACACAAATTACAAAATTACCACGAACGAAACTTTTTCCGCAAGTTACTGACTGATAGTTTTGTTCTATAATTCGGGTGCTTGGCACGTGCACCATAGACCGATTTCACAGTTTTCTACTGAAATGCTACCTAGTTGCCAGTTTACAAAAGTTAGGTAGTGGTTAGTTATGCAATGCTTAAATATCGTTTATGGATAAGAAGTATTTAATTAATATTTAAGGTTTAATTAGTAAAGTAATGCTTAAAACGTTGATTAAAGATTCTTTATGAATAAGCCTGATAGACGCTTAGAGTGCTACAAGGACATCTTGGCCCCTGTATGACATTGACAGTTGAGTTGTTTGTAAATATTTGTGTAATGGTAACAGAAATTATATTAACAAAACAAGATGGCGGCTTTAGTTCCGATTTTGGCCACACGACAAAATATACTTGTACCGTTATACGTACGGCGATCTCAAACTATGTCTAATGATGCTAGAGTGCGCGCAAAATAAGTCAGCGCGTGGCCGAATTCGGAAATAATCGTTTGCCGCCATCTCGACGTTTATATCAGGCGTCAAGAGTGTGCTGTGTTCCGTGTTTTCTAAAGTAAATAATCGCCATTATTATGCCGATAGTGATTAAAACTGCTGGTAGGCAGGCTGCAGTCTTGAAGATCAAACGTCGCGCGCAGACTTATCTTGCGCGCACTCTAGTCGCGAGTGCGCTTGTCACTCGAACAAGCTATTTGGTATACAGGTAATATTTATCTTACCACTATACTGCCAATAATAATTTATATTGTGTGCGTAATAACAATTAAGAGGCTTACAAGAGCTAAAGCGCGGTCACTGTCGTATTGCATAGAAAAGAAAGAGACGCCTGATGACAAAACGCTGGTAATTTATTACAAAATATTAAGAAATTACGGATTTACAAAGAACCTATTCATTAGACTAAAAAATTAAAACACTATCACGTTAGTATTTTACTTGTAGAATAGTCTGTCAAAAAATCTGAATGTTTGCATAGATATTAGTATGGTTTTTAATCGTTGAAAAAACTTTTAGAGGTATATTTGTGATTTTTTTCAATCATATCAAGTTAATTGTATTATATTTTCAGCACACTATCTAACTAGCATATATCCAGAAGAATGTCATATATTTTTCTGATTTTGGTTACTGCAGTGGATCATATATTTTTAGGCATTATAAATTTGCGTTTAGGTCATGTAGTCCCCTTAAGAGAGTGTTGTAAAAGAATAAATGCTCTCAGCACATTCACAACATTGTTTAAAAGCAGTTGCAAGTTGACTGCCTGTATACCAAAGGGCTTGTTTCACTGTTTTCGCTGTACGTGAAGCGTGTTTGTGTGCGTGCGTTTTCACTCGTTGCTTGTATGGACACGACCTTCTGTATCAACCTTTCTGTTTTGTGGTGCCAACTTTGCAAGTCGGAATCTCTTTGATAACGCCACTAGTCTATCAACTTTAATTAACGACGTCTTATCTTGTGGAAATAAACTTATTTTCAATTAGAGAAATAAATACGTTTAATATTTCTTTGTTTATTCTCTCACACATAATTACGAGTATGTATATTCTATGTAAACTGGAAGAGCGGAACCACCTAATACAAGCAAATCTTTGCTTCAAAGGTGACTTCAAACTTAACGACGGCACGGTTGGCGCAGTGGCTAAGCCATTGACTGCTGCGCTGCGTGTCGCGGGTTCGATTCCCGCACGGAACAAATATTTGTATGATCTACAAGTAGTTGTTCCGGGTCTGGCTGTTTGTGTATGTGAATTTGAATGTGTAAACGCAAAATGTAAACGCTCCCACAATACAGGAGAAATTCGAAGTGCAACGATTTAAAAAAAAAATGCGGGGTCTTTGGGGACTGCCGATAGAAGTGAAAACTAAGTAACTTGTGAATTGTATCGTCGAAGCGTGCTGTGACGATGATGCGAGTTTCACGCTTTTTGCTCACCCAAAAAGTACTATACACAGTGTACATATATAGCTCATGGAAAGCGTTCGGTGACGATGACGCGAGTTCCATGAGTTTTGTTCACCCAAAAAGTGCCCAACGCGCCTAAAGAAGTTTTCACTTCAAAAGTTTTCACTTCGAAACATTTTTATTTTATTTATTTTTATTTATCTGTTGCTGATTATTTGCGGCTTTATTGCACGTGTTAATGATAAAATGTTGGATGTTTACTCAATACCTTTATTGCTTTACCATAATGTGTACTTAGGTGGTAACTACTCGTATATAATTGAGATCATTAAGGACCCTGTAGGGCACAGCTAAAGGGTAGGAGAGAGGAAGCCCTGTTTTTATCATAAAGTTGTTATCGTGGGAACAAGTTTTAACTTACATTTAATCAAAGTCAGGAGATCGCGAATAAGATACTAACATTTCGCTTATCTATTATTTTATCTGCAAATGTACTAAAATGTAATGTAATGTATGGATAATTACGACAATTAAAATAATATTACATGTAATGAAATTACAATTTCCTCACATTCATTTGTTTATACATTCACATTTCGCCAGCATGCATAGCATGGCCACTATTATAAACAGAAGAAACGGAAGACAAAATGACAGATTGGAGACAGCTTTATATGACGCGATGTCTAAAATCAAAAAAGGAATGATTTTTTGTTAAGAAGTGATTTGTCTTCTCTTCGAAGAGTAGAGATAGAAGTGGTCATGCTACGCATGCTGGAACACACAGGTGTTTTAGGAAAGAATATAACTGATGAATGTAGGTAATGCTACGATATAAAATCTGTCAAATATAGATAATATACGAAACGATTCCTTATATTATTTACATAGAATTTATAACTTGTCCGGCGAAATGTGTGTGACCTCTGAGTTTTGGTCTTTTATTTTCAAAGTTAGACTTAGAAACACCGAACTCATCTAGTTTACAAACATAATTTATTTTTGATCTGTGAAAGTGTTTTTTTAAACCAATTTACGATCTATATGACGGGATATTCGAGCGGCTGAAACACCACGTGTCGCTGCTGATCCGTCATCTGTAGATCCTTCAACATGGGCGTGTACGTGCAGGTGTTTTGAAAACAATAATCGCAAAATAACGCACTTAATTTACTTTCAAATATCGCAACGAGACTTAACTATAAAACGTAATGATTACAATGATTACCACTGATTAAGTCTAATCACAATCATTGTTAAACTAGCATTTAGAGCCAATGGATTTGTGCATATGCACCGCGTGACGATCGCATTAAAAAGTGCTCGCCGCCGCCGCGCCGTCATGATACTCACAACCCCATTCGGTGTTACCCGCTCTAAGTTAAAAATACCACTATAGAAATAAATTCTAAACCACAGAGTAAAAATAATCGATTACAACTTTAAAAAGGTGTTACAATAAAATGACTAAATCATCGCGCGCCGTCATATATATCATTTAACATTGTTTGCGCCTGATCTTTTGGTAACTTATAGTGTCCGCTTCAAGTTGCTGCTAACTGTTTGTGGTAACGCACACATAGGTGACTGTAGTTCACGCGCAAAATAAATCGACCATGGAAAATTTTCTACCTGACTTTTTCGATAAATTGATGGTAAAATAATTCTCAAGAAGACAGACGAAATCGATCCGTACCAGTGTGCCTATTAAATAATATATCCCTTCGTTTTATACTAAAATCTATTTAAATCTTATTAGAACGAAGTGTAACGTTTTCTACAGTTATTATATTGAATTAATTGTTTAAAGTAAAATTCCTACGTTTGTAAGCTCCAGTGTCTCGCAGTAGACAATCATCATTTATTATATACCTCTTCTATGAATGCATGTATGATAATGGTGTAATTTTAAATTATTCTTTCAACAGAACCACTTTTGGAAATAAAAATCAATATAAGAATCAATGTTTCTGTGATAATATGCAGGAATTCTCATTGTTCTAAACAGGTATTTTTTTCCCTTTAACTACAGACCCGTATTTAGGCAAAAAGCAGCCTCGTCTTAAACATCCCATTTTAAAATCCGAACATTTGAAAATACGTTCCAAGTACCTGAAAGCTGGGCTTTATTTCTGAAGCACAATTTTTCGACCCATCAAACCTTGCAAACAATGGGCGCTGTTCCAACTTACATCTGCCGTTCCCCACACCTTATCCACATTGTTATAAAGTTGAGATTTCTGTGTTATTGGTGATATTTTAATTTGTCAGGTAGATACAGGGTGATCAATGTTTGCGGAGCTATCGACGGTGGCTTGTGTGAACGCTCAATATCGAAGCTTTAAGTGAAATGTACGTGATTTTCTTCACATTCATATTGTCTGTTCGTACATATTGTAAATTAAATTATTGTGGATTAAAACAGTTGATGTTTTGGATTTTTTTTTGTTTGAATAATTCTTTGGTTGCATAAATGTCGTTAATTTCGAAAGTCGGTGTCTTTGGTTTTGCATTTTCGTTTTTGGCCAGCGACTTCCGAAATTAAAGTTATTTTTCACGTCTTTTAGTGTTTTTTTGGAAGTTGGTTGCTTTTTGTAAAAAAAAAAAAAACACTTTTTTGTTGCGGTACCAACCCCACACAAATTCGTATACCACTACTTTGTATGTAAATAACAGTGACAGAAAATTATTAACACATCATCAATATAAACTATGTGGAAAAAATATGCAGTATTAAGGATAGCTCAAAAACTACTGGTCAGACCTTGATCAAATTTAAATGGGACCACATAAAGCACCAGCACCTTAGTTAAGTAACACACTATCTATCATAATCTGAATCATTTTGATGCCTATTGCTGATCCATTGCTTCAAATGTTTGAAAAAATTGTCTGCTCAAAAATGTAAATAACGCAATGAATGTTGTTCAACTGTCAAAATGAAACCCATTCCTACTGTTGGTGTGTTACGTAACTACCCCGCAGCTATCAAATAAAAAGAATCATCCGAATCGGTTTACCCCTGAAAAAAGGTCTGAGCAACAAAATAGAAAAACATACAGTCGAATTGAGAACCTCCTCCTTTTTCTGAAGTTGGTTAAAAACAATAATAAAGTTCTTAGATCTGAATTCATATTTTGTTACATAAAAACAAAACAACAATAAACTACTTAGTTCTGAATTAAAAAAAATATACACGATAATTCTAATAATTGATGGACATGGAAATTAGCATTCGTTTGTATTCGGAAATGCGATGATTCCCGAGGGACATGAAAATAGTTGTACTGTACCTACATGAGTTGCAATATCTAAGTACGTTACGAACCCTGAGCAGTAAGTAAATTCTGTTGCTAAGCTTGCTGAATAGTCTTTGCACTGCAACATAATTATGTTAGTCATGTAAATAAACAAGAGTTAGTATTATAATATTTAGTACCCAAAATCAGCCTGAACTTGTCCATCGTTTGGCAGGTAACTCTTCATTTAAATAGTACAATAGGCACTATTAATCAAGTTATATTCTCTCGTAGTCAAAATTCGCTCGGAAAAGCTTCTGAACGAGACGAGAAATCTTATTTTTATTTGGCACGTATTTAACGCGCCGACAAATTAATCTGAAATTGGGATTAAAAATAATTAAAGCCGGTAGCAAAAATAGTAGGTTGGCAGCTACAGTGAAGAATAATTTTAAGTAGAAAGTAGCAGCTTAATAATCAGTTGTTAGCTTTGTTTTAATTTAAACTGGCATCGAGTTTCTGTTTTGGCGAGGCCTCCTATTTCTGAATGGCAATAATAACAAGGCGTAGCCGACGGAGCCCCGCTTTGCGGGGCTCCTACTTCTGGTCGGTTGAAAAAAAATAACCACGAAGGGGACGGCGGGGTCTTCCAGACCCCGCCATCCCCTTCTAACCTAACCAGTCCGAGTCAGAGTGCCCCAAGTCCCGAGCTCGCTTCGCTCGCTCTTGCATCCTATCCTACTGTTAATATTAGTCGCCATTTCATTATTTATAGTACCTCGCCTATGATTTCTAGTAGCAAATAATTAGTAGCCCTTTAAGTTGTTAGTCGTCTGCAAAATAATTAGCCTTTTTATTTCGGCGGACTCTTAAAAATTGACAGCGGACCATACTTCACCAGACTCAAACCATTTATTTCTTATAGACATACAAAACTGCCTTATTGCTAAATTCTAAATCGCAGTTTTAGTAAAATTTAACGGTGATCGGTAGTTTAGCCGTAAAATGGTATCAAACACAACCGATGTACTTTAGAATCAAGTAATAATAGTGAAGAATAGGATCGGTATTTGTATGGTCTGTGCCATGGTCTAAAAAAACAAGGTCTGGCATTCCGGGAGTGACACATGCTCACGTCTCTATCCAGTTGTCACTTTATTGCAACAAAACACGAAATATGGAAACATTTTCGGTCACTATTCTGTTAAAAAATATATATAAAGCATTTAATTTGTCATTTAATTTTTCTAATCAAACGAAACAATTCAATTTAAATAATACCTTGGGGAGTTATTATTACACACTACTAGTAACACAGCGGTGATGACGTAGGCTTGTGTCACCCCCGTGACCGGAATGCTATACCTGGCGAAGTATACTCGTATTATTATACCATGGTCTGTGCCAAAAGTATCTGACGTAAATGTAAACAAATGGATCAGAAAATGTGCCTGTGGATGGGAATTTGTAGTGCCATTTACAAATTGAGTGCTTTGGTTATTTGAATTTTAAATCACCTTAAAGATGTTTTTCATTTGACAGTTGTGGTTAATTTTTAACCGACTTCACAAAAAGGAGGAGGTTCTCAATTCGTCTGTATGTTTTTTTTTTTTATGTTTGTTAGCTCAGAACTTTTTTCTGGGTGAACCGATTTGGATGATTCTTTTTTTATTTGATAGGTGGTGCTTCACATGTGGTCCCATTTAAGTTTGATCATGGTCTGACCAGTAGTTTTTGAGTTATCTTTAATAATGCATATTTCTTCCACTTCGTTTATATGGATGATGTGTTAATAACTTCCTGTCACTGTTATTTACACACCAAGTAGTGGTATACGAATTTGTGTGGGGTAGGTACGGCAACTAAAAAGTGATAAATAAAAACTTTTTTACAAAAAAACAACCGACTTCCAAAAAAAACACTAAAAGACCTGAAAAAGAACTTTAATTTCGGAAGTCGGCGGCCAAAAACGAAAATACAAAACCAAAGACACCGACTTCCGAAATTAAAGTTATTTTTCAGGTCTTTTAGTGTTTTTTTTGGAAGTCGGTTGTTTTTTTGTAAAAAAGTTTTTATATAACCTCAGTTTTCCTCAATGATTTGTCAATTACAATTTAATATTGTTATTCAAACAATAATTGTTGCAAAAAGAAAATTTGTGAGGTATAAAGTTGAAACCTTCTTAGGTTCGTTTACATTTTCATCAGACAGGTACTTTTGGAACGGATTTAAATATTATAAATACCGATGCTTTTCTTCACTACTATCATACTACTTCACTACTATTTATTTACTTACCTCAATTTTTTCCTCTTGCATGGTTAATTTATAAGCTATCAATTAATAAAAAAATAAAAAATATCTTACCTGGTTTATTTTGTACTTAGAATGCTCCTGTATCTTGTTAAATAATAAAACGGGAATTGAATTTTTTTAAATTATAAGACTATATCACGCTTTTTGGCTCTAATGTATAATTAATATGTGAACACAAATAAGGGTGGGCTCTGATACCTATATTACAAGATATTAAGTTATCTTTGCTTAGGTATTAGTTGCAACTCTAACATGTAAAATAATGTAATTACCTTTCGGCCTTTTTTCTTGTAAACCTGTTTCTTTATGTTAATTTTGAAGGTGCAAATAAACAAACATTATTATTATTATTATCACCTAGATACTTATTACATCCATGATCATTACCAGTGATAGGATATTCGGATGCATATTCACCTAAAGTTGAGATGTTGGCTAATATGGAATGCGCTTTTGTATCGTTTTTTTTGTTTGTTATTGTTTTAACTGTCACTCAACACCTTTCCTCTTACACCCTACATACACATATTTGCATCGGGGGTTAAAAAATAATTTTAAATAAATATGCATTTGATTAGTTATGCAATCCAAGAATCCCGGGGATTTTTTTAATAAATATTTTTTAGAAGTCGTTTCACCCGACACCCGACTAGTTTTCCCGGTGTTCCTGGCATACCGATTTATTTTTCAAAAAATATGTTTCAAAACGCGGCTTCCCTAGTTTCATAGCAAAAAACCAATCTCTGATCCATTATCTACCGTAAATTCTAAAGTACTTCGATCATGTTTGATATCATTTTACGTGTAAACAACCGATCACTATTTAAATTCAATCAAACATTGATCAGGATTTGGGACTGAAGTAGTTTGGTATCATTAGCTGACTTGATATTACACAACAAAACGCTATCTACTGTTAACTCAAATTAACATGTTTTTTGACCGAGCGAGCGCGAAGCGCCAACGAAGCGTCTTTCTGATTCAGCTAGAGCATTCATGCTTTCGCATGTCCGGACGGCTGTTCTGCTCTCCAGGTCGCATTACTCAACCGGTCCTAGTGAAATTTTGTGAGCTGGTTCGATAATTATATGGATTTTTTTATCGATTCAGTTATTCGGAAAATTACAAAATGACGGAGATATGGGGGTTGAAAACTTCAGTCATTTCGCGCTTTTTGTTTTAAGGCACAACACACATAAGGAACATTGAACACAGGGTTGAACATTTATTCAGTTTAAAAAAAAAAGTGTACAACTCACAGAGCCACTAGTTGTATATTTTTAATAATTGTTAGCTGTAAGTTTTGAGTTCAATAGCTTAATCATATTTCATCTGTATTTTGTATAGAAATAGAAGCTTTAATTCATTTCTTGCAACACTCGTTCAATAATTGATTGTTAATCTATGGTTGGGGCACTTTCATTTTTCAAGAATGGTCATCGCACTTCTTTTTTTTTCTTAATTCATTTATATTATTTGATATGGAATTATTGATCAAATATTGTTCAATGTTTAATACATTACATCAAGTTAACAAGTGAAATTATATTTTTTTTTCATTTCGCCACCAATGTTTACAATCCACAATCAGGTTGCGAATCGAATCCGCCAGCCGGAGAGAACAGTCTACAAAACGCAGAAACATACATACGTTCAGATTGCATCGTCGGCGTTCCCATTTCTTTGTAATATCCTATTGAGAGGTCTTACTTCCTCGGTCGTATGAGCAAAAGCTTCGATGAAGCAGTTCTATTGTTGAGTATTATCCCATGTTAGAGGGATATCGAGGGCCTTAACAGCGCTTTGAAGATATGGCTGCATTTATATGGTAGTTATAAAAGGTAATGGTGTTATTATATTTATTGCAATAGCAATAAAGGCAGGTATTATTGTAAATGTTTGTGGAGAAACAAACTTTTGCCAGCGGTTTTTTCCGCGTTGAGTTTGGAAACTATCCCACGGGAACGTACTATCGGTATTTAAATTACCTATGTCTTAACTCAGGTAAACCATGACCGTGTGCCAATTTTATCCAAATCCGTTCATACCTAACTTGCGAAATGCTTAGTTTCCCATACAAACTTTTGTTCCCTATATCATTGCCTTTTAGGATTATTTTTGAGGCATTAAGCCTATTTCCTTTCCCAGAATGCCATCTACATCCTTGCCAAATTTTATGGAAATCCGTTCAGTGGTTTAGTCGTGAAAAGGTAACAGACCAGTGTCCGATACCAGGTGTCCAGACCGGTGTTTATTACCTTTTCACGACTAAACCACTGAACGGATTTCGTTAAATTCCGGTCCAGTCTGTCTGCCTATAGCAGACAGATAGGCAGAGTTACTATCGCATATATAAGATTAAGTATAGATGTGTGACTAAAGTTTATTTTTAATCTCTTCCTCGGGCTTCCTTCGGACTTCTGAAAATCGTTGTGGACGTGTTTCCATCAGTTGAAAATGAAGTACATATTCGTACATGGAGAGATTACTCACTCATCATTTTTCATTTATTTCTATAACAATTTTTACATTGTATCGAAAATTTTACTCAAAATTATATAATATAAAAGAAGTACAATAGAAATCATTATTTGACAGTAACCAATTAAATTAATTAAACAGTAAAACATTTTCAATTCCCTATTTCCCATTTTGTGAGCATTCCTTATTCTGTAGACAAAGGGACTCCAGTATCAACGCATATAAAAGTTTAATGAAGTCACAGACATAGACAATTGGCAATCGTTTTCAAAGCGTTTCGTATTTCTAAAACAATGACTTCTAAGAGGATTGACATAAGCTTTTCGGTAGCTTATGTTAATCCAAAACATTTTAGACTTTTCTACCATCGTGATCGGTGATAGAATGTCACTTTTTCGAGGCCTTCAGGTTCCATATTATGAGGGTCCTTAATGGTACAAGGGTCTTTTAGTATCTACGTTCCCTTTTCAAATGATCCATGTACCATTGTATAGTTGCCAGCATATCAAGTTACCACAAACTGTTCGATTTTCTCATCTGATTTTGAACTTAAACATCAACGTTTTAAGGTTTAAAATCGTTTGGAGAAATGTATAGACTGTACATTACATTCTTCATCCACAACAAAGATGAAAAGTGACGCTTTCCAAATAAATAAATCAGCACAAAGAAACTCAAATTTAAAAGCAAAATAGTATTCCTCTAATTCCTAACTCGCCGATCTACCAAGCGGAACTACAAATATATTTAAATAGAAGAAGATTTTCCTTAGCAACAGCTAGAATTCCTTACTAAAATACACTCGAGAGCAATGAATCCGGGTCACTTAAAGAATCCTAAAAATCTCGGAAACTAAAAATGCTAGGTTAATGCAATAAATTGTATTTAATAGACAATGTAATACTCCTTAAATGAAGGTATTAAAACTTCTTAGTTATTGTAAAGTTATATCATAAAAAAATCAAATTTGAAAAAGGGCCACTTTCGAAAATGGAACTACGAAATTACAGCATTTGGTTTTGCTTTTGTTTGTAATCTGTCATTTATGTGGGTACATAAACCATGTTGATAGTGCTCTATATTCATTATTCAAGCTGAAATTATGTCGCTTACGCCTGAAGAATGCACCAGAATACTTACAATGCTGGAAACAGGCCGGAGTCAGCGCGATACAGCCAGGACTGTCGGTGTGTCGCTGTCAACAGTACAAAGAGTTCTCCGACGTTACGAAGAAACTGGTTCTAACCTACGCAGACCAGGAACGGGCAGAACCAGGTGTACCACAGCACGAGAAGACCGATACTTGGTGAACACCATGCTTCGAAATCGCTTTCTCACAGGAACTGAACTCACAAATCAGTTTCGACGCCTCGGAGGAAGTAACCCAAGTGCATGGACAGTAAGACGTCGGCTTGCTGAATCTAACTTAAAACCCCTTAGACCTGCAAACGGCCCTAAACTGGAGCGTGGGCATCGTATTTCAAGACTAAGATATGCCCAGAGCCACGTAAATTGGAGTATTGAAGATTGGTCAAAAGTTATGTTCTCCGACGAATCAAAATTTATGCTCTACAAGCACGATGGAAGACACAGAGTATATCGAAGACCAGGGGAAAGATTCAAGCAAGCATGCATCGAAGAAAAAGTAGCCTACGGTGGTGGGTCTGTACTTGTGTGGGCCGGAATTTCTTCTGAAAGTCGCACAGAGCTGGTGATCATAGAAAACGGCTCTTTAACTAGCGTAAGATATGTGGAAGAAATCCTCAATGATCACGTTGGTCCATTTATGGTCAATTTAGGTGAGGATGCTATATTTATGCATGACAATGCCCGACCTCATACAGGTAGGATTGCGAATGACTACCTTCAAGAGATGAACATTACTCGTATGGAGTGGCCAGCGCGCAGCCCGGATATCAACCCGATCGAGCATGCTTGGGACGAGCTAGGCAGATGCGTAAAACAACGAAACCCTCCCCCAATCACGCTTCGTGAGCTCAAAATTGCTCTCACAGAGGAATGGGAGAATATTCCCCAAAATCGTATAAGGAACTTGGTGTACAGCATGCCAAACCGCGTAAACGCAGTAATGGAAGCACGAGGAGGCAATACGAAGTATTAAAATTCAAGAAAATCGTAATAAAGTTCAAAAATTTCATGTTTCCTATTTTTGTTTTAAGGAGAGATCAGCAGTTTTTTTCTTTATGTAATTTTGTGTTAATAAAATGTATGGTGACTCATATTTTTTTTACTTTCATTTAAGGAGTATTACATTGTCTATTAAATACAATTTATTGCATTAACCTATCATTTTTAGTTTCCGAGATTTTTAACATTCTTTAAGTGACCCGGATTCATTGCTCTCGAGTGTATATCTAAGTCAATTCTAGAGAAGTCAGGAACATTAAGATCAGTGAAGCGTTTCGGGTCCATATTTCTGTATCCCTTAGTGTCGACTACGGAAGTTCGCCGACGGAAATGAGAGCCCGGGGCGTCCAGAAATGGACTAAGTCTGGGGAGAATAGGGTGACCTTTATTTCTGTCTATAGTACAATTTTTATTTATTTATTTATTCAAGTATCAATGACTCATAGATAATATATACAATAAAACCTTACGGACGACTGTAGGTATCGTGTAATGCAAGCCACTGGAGCGTTATATCTGATGTATGGATAGTTAAACCTGTCCGATATCATTATTAGCACGCTGTTGGGACTGCTGCACACCCTGCACACCAGACGCGTTGCATAGAACTAATGAACAAAAAATTTTTTTTTTTGAAAAATCATTTACTTTTCAATATTTGTAAATATGTGAGCACTATGTATCTATCACATAATTGATTTACCTGTCATTGCTTTATATTTTTTTTTTTTACCTATTGTGGTATAGTAATTTTATTCTAGGTGCATCGTCTTCACATATAATTATATAATTAATGTATACATAATATTGTAAAAAATAAATAAAAGAGTAACGGTGGAGTTTCTTGCCCATTCTTCTCCATACGAAACTACCTTTTGGAAGGGGCAACTAGAATCAATTCTATTTTCTTGTAAATTTTGACGTTCAATAGTGCCTTTTATGTGCTTATTTAAAATAAATGATTTGACTTTGACTTTGATTACCGTAAGAAATTTTCTAGAATTTTTAATTTAGCGTAGAACATAATCCACTTCATTGTAAAGTCAGGGAAATTTATTGTTAAGCAAATTGACTACAAACATGAATTGTCCGTATATTGAAATTACTGTCTTTCTTTGAAAGTGCTATAAATTGCTTATAACTTTTTTAAATTGGCGTAGGAATTCAATTTGCTTAACAATTACTTTACTTATAACAAGTACTTAATACTATAAGCGAACTTATAAGTAGTTAGTGAATAGTACATTAGTATTTTATTCGTAGACTGAATACAGTCTCAAATTAAATTATCTCGGTGAATTGCTACGAGCGTAGCAAGCGTAGCCGTGCGTAGCAAAATTCGTAGCCGCGCGTAGCTAAAGCGTAGTACCAATTTATATATTTTTTTCGAGGCATTCTTGGATAGCTTAATCAGCCTAACTGCTGGGACACAGGTCTCCCCTCGGAAGAGGGAATGGGCCATAATCACATGTCACATTACTTCGAATTATTGGTTCTAGGATATGGGTACCTTCCGTATACATTCTATAAATAAATATTTGCTACGGCCGCGAATCATATTTAGATCGACATACAACCTGATACTGACCTGCAAATTGCAAAAAATGTAAGAAAATTTGAATTTCGCGGCCCACCTTACTGCATCCCCCTTAAGGCATTCTCTATGAGGAACATCCGAGAGGTTATTTATTACTTTGAATAGTTCTTGAACATAGTTATATTTAATACTATCCATAAGAATATATAATTTATTTCTCAGTACATGGCACTATGTTAGAATATTATTTTACATTTCTCATATTCGGAAAGTAGTGTTTGTTTGATCCAAGTGGGGAGTGGAAGACACTGCTCCTCATCTTTGGGCAGGAAAGACTCATAGTAATTGCTTACCTTTCTAGGGTGGGAATGAATTTTAAAAATAGAACTAAATTTGGTTAGCTAGTCGGCTACAAAAATATTGATTAAAATAAAATAAAAATGCTGCGGTCTTGTGAGTGTATATACAGCCAGTGTGAATTAAAAAAATACCTATTAAGCGGGACGGCCCGCGGCGGTGATGTGTTGTGTTCCAAATCTAAAATTTAAAAAAGATTATATAATTTTGCGGGATACTAACTCTGTAAGCTTTACCGAAACAGAAAATATTGGTTTTATAGACTAATATTTGATAAAAAATGACTCTCTGAATCTCATATTATTATTATCAATAAATATTTTAGAATAACTACTATATTTTACTTTCCTTATTCGAAATGAAAAGTAGGTTGTTTAACGCGAGTGAAACTCATGAATTCCTACTCGAACTATAGCCGCCCTCGCTGCGCTCTGGCGTCTAAATACCTCGTATGAGAATCGATTCCTTTCGACCCTTGTATATTAATCTACTATTTATTTATTTTTTCCTTTATTTCATTATATAGGTACATATAAATTATATTTTTAAATATAAGAATATAATTATTATTGTACACCCTACAGTTGAAGCGATATTTTATTTTTATATTTTGACTATCTTTATTTGTTAACCACCTGCAGCAATAATGAACAATATTGTATTCTATCCTAGGTTGCCGCATGCTTATAATCCAGAAGGTTACTTAAAAAAAAGAGGTGTGTACTTATGACCACATGATAGGAGTGAAAACTTTCGAATGGAGCCGAGTAAACGCGATTCAGCGTCACCGACCGCCTGGTGCCGAGTATACGTGATTCAGCGGCACCGACCGCCTGGAGCCGAGTAAACGCGATTCAGCGTCACCGACCGCCTCGAGCCGAGTAAACGTGATTCAGCGTCACCAACCGCTTGGAGCCAAGTAGACGTGATTCAGCGTCACAGACCGCCTGGAGCCAAGTAGACGTGATTCAGCGTCACCGATCGCCTGGAGCCGAGTATACGTGATTCAGCGTCACCGACCGCCTGGAGCAGAGTATACGTGATTCAGCGTCACCAACCGCTTGGAGCCAAGTAGAAGTGATTCAGCGTCACCGACCGCCTGGAGCCGAGTAAACGCGATTCAGGGTCACCGACCGCCTGGAGCCGAGTATACGTAATTCAGCGTCACCGACCGCCTGGAGCAGAGTATACCCGTGTGTTCAGAAAGAGCGTAAAGTGCGGCCTAAAAAGTTTTCACTTCAAAAATACAGGAAAGTCCAACCTTTTCTTCATAGTACCTATGCACCCTAAAAGAACGATATTAATGTCCTCACTTCTCCCTGCCTGGGCTTACGTTTGATTTATTGTTGTTTTTGCGATAAATACCGGTGTGTAGCGATCAGGAAGGTTTACCTACAAAATATGGCAATAACCTGGGATTAGGGCACCGTTTGTTGATATTGAATAGGAAAGAAAAGTCATTACTTATACATCTTTTATGGGGAGAAATCTTTTTGTCTTATTTTGGTATTCCTTTTCAATTTAACCGGAATTGAAGTTATTTTTGGAAGTCGGTTGTTTTTTTTGTAATAAAGTTTTAATGTTCCACTTTTTAGTAGTACCATACAAATAAAAAATAAAAGATAATTTAAAAAAAAAACCTGCGAATTCAAATTCAATGTTTATATTATTTGAATTGGAGTAAAATTTTAATAAACTCAGAAACCTTGTTTTGATTTATTTTCTTAAAATTATGCTACTGTATAAAGAAAGAAAAATAGGTTTTTTGTCACAGAAACACAAGTCATCAGTTCAGTTTGTCATAAGTACTGTCGTGTGTGCAGTAGTCAATACAACCCTCCAATTTCATAAAATATCAATCAATAGGATTATATGAATTTAGAGTGTTGTATTGATGATTTTAATGATAATAATTCTGTAAACACATACATGTCTCGGTCACGAATCATAATTAGTTAAACATAAAACCTGACACTGACCTGCAAATTGCAAAAAACGTACGAAAATTATAATTTCGCGGTCAGCCTGGCGCTTCCCTCTTAATAATGTACTCACCCAATACGGAAATAGAAAATAATAGAATACCTATCTGCGTCCGTCTCAATCAATATTAGGTATCCTTGAACTACAAGGAGGTATACAAAATTGATGAGCCCCACAATCGATTTGTTTGTTCACAATTTCTTGCAAAGATAATAGCAGTCGAATTTTCATAAGGAAGTAGATAGCTTGTCAACAAGTCAAGGCTGCTAGGTGTACATAAATAAGAAAAGATCTTGGTATACAGTCGCATATACAGACCTTAAAGTTCTTGTGCCTTTTTCACCGACTTCAAAAAAGGAGAAGGTTCTCAATTCGACGGTTTTTTTATAAACTGTTTGTTAGGTCAGAACTTTTTTATACGTGAACCGATTTGGATGATTCTTTTTTTATTTGAAAGCTGGTGCTTTTCATGTACTCCCATATAAATTTGATCAAGTTCTGATTTGTAGTTTTTGAGTTATCCTTAATACTGCGTATTTTTTCACTTGAGTATATTGATGATGTTTTATTAATTTCCTGTCACTATTATTTACATATCAAGTAATGGTATACGAATTTGTGTGGGGTAGGTACCACAACAAAAAAGTGAAAAATAAAAACGATTTTGCAAAAAACAACCGACTTCCAAAAAAAAAGTGAAAAATAACGTTGATTTTGGAAGTCGATGGCAAAAAACGAAAATACAAAACAAAGACACCGAAATTAAAGTAATTTTTGACTTTTTCTTTTTTTGGAATTAGTATTTAGTGCTGAAATGAGTAAAAAGATTATCTTAAGAAATCCCGTGTCGGTATGTCTGTCACCAGCTGTTTTGTCTAAAACTATTAGACATACAGTAATGAACACCTCTTAATGACTTTAATTAAGTGCATTGAGTTTTAGTGGCGATGGTAAATAAATTTTGTTAAGGGATCTCGAGAAAAGGGACGACGGGGAGGGACGGGGGGGGGGGGGAGGGGGAGGGGGGAACGGGGGGTTTATTAACAAAATATTTTAAATTAAAATTAGAATAACAGTAATCATATTTTATTATTTCACGAAAAACCGTATAACCAAATCAATGTTATTACATAAATCTCTTTCAACCACCAAAATAAAAACAAAACAGACTCCGTTTCCACTCTTATTGCTTCTATAACTAAGATGTAGAATGGTGTCCAATAATTCTAAAAGCCTAACAAAATGTGATGCAGTCTCACGGCTCTTGCACGTCTATTGTTAGAAGATATAGCCAGCTGAAGAGTAACGTGGCATAAGTGGACATTTTGATTATTTTTCTGTCAGCTTAAAAATGATTTACTAGAAATTGTTACAACACCAAAGCTGTAATACAATATCACACATTCAAATGAAATACTGGAAAATAAAGTTAATAACGGGCTGAAACATATTCATGACTAGCTGACTCAGACGACAGACATTGTCCTGTCCAAAGGTCTTGAGTTACATACCATAATCTCATGGAAACAAGCACATCCTAATTTTCCCGAATTTTCTAATTTTCTGGGCAACTTTCTTTTATTTTTTTCTCTATATTCTTTATTTGGACCATTAAATTATGAATATTAAAAAAAAATGGTCTTAGACGTTAACGTTAGAAGAACTTAACATATAAGATGAAGATATATACTATACAAGTTAAGGGTATAGGCTATGCAAGGTGATACTATATAAGAGAGTGGAAACGCCGGGATGGGTCGTCCTAAGAGGGCATATAGTGACCCTATTGGTGATGTTCTTTAAAAAGGTCAGGTGCGTAGTAGTCGCAACTGGCGCGGCGTGCGTCGATGGCCAGATGTATTTGATTTATATTTATTTATTTATTTATTTATTTTATTATTTATGTACACACAGTAAAATAGATACAGATACGGCATATTAGTATTAAGTACAAAGGTACTGCTTATTTCTTAAGAAATTTCTTCCAGCAGACCTGCGAAAGGAGAAATGAAAAAGAAATGTAGACAATAGTGTGTGAAAACATGAACAGAAGAATTTGATTGGTGACGTCTTAAACTAGAATATTAAATATACTTACATATAATACAAAAATAAATAACAATAACATATACTTAAATAAATACATAATGCTAAAATAAATAAACGTATATATAAATATATAAATTCTCACAGTTAAGTGGAAAGGTAATGCTCTTTTACTCGGTATTTGAAATGAGAAATATCTTTTAAATCTCGAATGCTAGGCGGGAGTGCGTTCCATAATCTTACAGCATGAACAGAGAAGGAATAAGAATAGTAGCTTGTTTTATGAGGATGGGATTTGAGGAGGGATCTAAGATGAGATCTACACGGTGCGTCGCTAGGGCGAGCGTAAGAAAATCGCTCACGCAGGTAGGAAGGATAAGACGGGTTGTGTAAGATGTTGAAGAGGAGACATAAAATCCGAGTGTTCCTGCGAAAGCGGATCGGGAGCCACTTGAGTTCCTTGCGAAGGTGAGAAACATGGTCATACTTTCGCAGACCAAAAACAAAGCGAATGCACAAGTTTTGCAAGCGCTCAAGCTTGTTTAATAGCTCCTCAGTAGCATCCAAGTAGCAGGCGTCAGCATAATCTATAATCGGCTGAATAAGTGTCTGTGCCAAAGAAATTTTTGTCTTCAAGGGCAGGAGACTTTGAAGGCATTTCAGCGAATGAAAGGAGAAATGTACCTTTCGACTGACCTCATTGACCTGAGCACGCCACGAAAGATTGGAATCTATAATTACACCCAAATCTTTGGCTGTTTCGGTATAGGCAATCAGAACACCACCGAGATATAAAGGCATCAGAGATGCAACATCAGCCGCATTGCGAACGAATCTGCTACCTATGATCATGGCCTGGGATTTAGTTGGGTTAACTTGCAAACCAAAAGACTGTGCCCAAGCGCTGATACAAGCCAGGTCATGATTCATTGCAGCAATTGCAGAACCCGCGTCTGCTACAGTAAAATGTCTATATAGCTGCAAGTCATCTGCGTAGAGATGGAAACTAGAAGAGATTACTCTGGTAACAAAGTTTATGAAAATTGAAAAGAGGAGAGGAGAGAGAACGCTACCCTGAGGAACTCCCTCCGTGAGGCTACACCAATCAGAGAAAGACTCCTCAAGGTGAACACACTGAGAGCGGCCCCGAAGATAAGAACTGAACCAGGCTAGGGCGGAAGAAGAGAAATTGACAGATGTGAGGATACCAAGTAAGATGTCGAAATCCACTGAGTTAAAGGCGCTACTAAAGTCAAGCATTACAAGTACAGTAAGGGACTTATTCTCCATTGCCCAGCGGATGTCGTCAGTTACTTTCAAAAGCGCGGATACAGTACTGTGACCTGGGCGAAAACCGGATTGAAAACGGGATATTATCGAGTTTGACGTCAAGAAAAATGATAATTGTCTATGAACTATATGCTCAAAAACTTTAGAGAGAAATGGGAGAATAGAAATAGGTCTAAAGTGGGTTACTAAAGAAGGATCGCTAGTTTTCGGTAGCGGTATAATGTGCGCCTGTTTCCAAACTGACGGAAAGGAGCAAGAGGAAAATGAGTGATTGAAGATGTGAGTGAGAACAGGAAGTAAAGAGGGAAGGATAAGAGATACCATTCTTGAACACAACTTATCATTACCGACTGCTGAAGAAGTAATCGCAAGTACAGATTTCTTGACGTCATCCTCAGTAGCATCGCTAAGCTTAAAGCTAGAACATTGCGGTAACGGCAAACTAGCAAGGCTCTCCAGTGTCGCAGCTTTGACAGACGGATCAAGAGAAAAGGGAAGGGTAGAGAAATGCTTATTGAGATCATTGAGGTTCACATCTTTACACTGGTTAGTAGGTGATTTGCCTATGCCTACAGATTTGAGAAATTTCCATACATCGGAAGAACTGCGATTATTGAGTTGATCGTGGAAATAGCGCCTCTTAGCATCTTGACACAGATGACTGCAGCGATTACGTAAGGATTTGTAGAAAGACAGATTCAGCTCTGAAGGTCTGCGCTTATATCTGCTCTTAGCTTTATCCCTGCGAGCCATAAGCTCTTTAATTTTTAGCGTTATCCATGGTGCAGGGTTATGTCTTACTTTGACACGTCGGATAGGGGCATGCTGATCATACAAGTCGAGAACGGTTGTGTTAAAGCAATCCACCTTACGGTCGATGTCATCGTACTCGACCAGACGTGACCAGACGTTATATTGTGTGTGTGAACACACAATATAAATCACAACAATAAATAAAATAGGTTCTTTAACATGTGCTCCTTCAATTACGAACGAGGAAACGAAACGTAAACGAGGCAAAAGAAGTATGTAAAGATCGTAGCAGGTGGCGTTCTGCAGTTTCTGCCTACACCCATGGGAAGAAGGCGTGAGTTTATATATAGAAAGAAAGAAAGAAAAATAGTTTATTCTGCACAAACAAAACGCACATTACAAAAAAATTACATTAATAATAATACAAACATAGAATGTAGCCAAAAGCCTCGTACCCAAAAATTAAAAGGTTTAAAATTTTGTCCATGGCCAGGGACCAAAGACAATACATTTTGCTCTGCAAGGTTTCATAATTTGCTCTGTGTTACGACACTCGCAAATGACAACAAACAAACGATGAAAACAAAAACAAAATGCCGATAGATATATATGTATGTATATACTATACCTATTTGTGTTACGTGCCCCAAGGTCCGATAATTTCTTCACACAATTTCTGGAAATAGATCTTTCTGGACGTGTGCCAGTATTAGATAGACGGTGTAACATCTAGCCCAAAATCTAGGCTACCTCAGTCCATCTGATATAAGCCGCTTCAAAAGCGGTGGCTTATTCCACGTCCGATATTGAGAATTTCTTACAAAGTTGCAATATTATTTTTTAAATGGATGAGGATTTTATTTTCATATATTTTTGTCTATACTGTGGGTTTGGGTAGGTTATCAGGGAATCCTGAAAAAAAATCTCCTGAAATTAATTAATTTAAGACGTTTGCAATTTTATAATTACTAACTATTATTTTATACCGAGTTTTAATCTAATATTTAAGGTCTTACTTTTCAGTAAGACCTTAAATGTGCGTTTCTATTAATATGTATGTTTATATCCACATCAGATAACCCATAAGGTTAAAAAAAATAACTTAATACAATCTAGATATTTTGGTGGTCAGAATTGCCAAACCAGCAAGCATAATCAGCCTGTAGTGTACCCACTGCTGGGACACAGGCCTCCTCTCGGTGAGAGCGATCGGGCCATAATCTATCGTGTGGGCCCAGTGCAGGTCGGTAACCCAAACCCAGTAATAATAAACTAAAAAAGAAAAAAAATACTTTTTATAATGTTTAGTTTTTGTGAATTTTCATGATTGTTTAGGTTTTGTTCTGTTTGTTATAGTTTAGTAGATTAGTTTAGTGGATTAGTAATTTTGTATAATTTGTGTAAATTTAATTTTCTAACTTTTGCATGCCTCCTGTAAAATTTGGCTGAACCTATTCCCTTTAATACCATGTACTGTACCCATATTTGCAAAATAAAATATTTTTATCTTTAATCTATCTTTATTTTCGGACATGCATCCCATACAATTATTACAAATAAAGCGTTAGGCTAGTTGGGTTGTTAGAAGTACACACAAAAAATAAAACAAAAAATTATAAAAAGGCTTTAGTTTTTTTTTTTGTAAACAAAACAAGTTACACAATAATTACTTAGCAGTCAGTACTTAGTAAATGGACCGGCAATTTTTCACGCTTACGTTCTGAGGACAGTGTTGGCGCTACCACGGACCCTACTCATCATCGATGCAGTTCCTTTCCTTAAGACGGCGAAGAAATCATCGATGGAAGCATCGAACACTGCCGTCAGAGCGTCGCTGAACTGAACACGCAGGGCGTTGTAACTATGTAAGCCCGCTGCGTGAGGTTGATCGACAGACTGCACGTGTAAAAAGACTAACAGAAGTATACATACATGATAATAAGCAATCCTAGTTATCAATGCTCGTTTCTTTTTGTCCTGCAGTCTAACAATTGACAATTGTTTGTCTGACTATTGCAAGTTCAGGCTCACGAAACTTTTCAATATGTCATTAAACGTCCCGGTTGTTATATATATAATAGGTCTTTACCTATGAAATTGCCGTTTTGTATGAAAAAATTTAAACGAATTTTTTTCATGAATTTTTTATTTGTATTAATCGAAGTAATCACCCATGCAATCAATGCATCTTTGCCATCGCAGTGGCAGTTTATTGATGCCCTTCTTAAAGAAATCAGCTGGACGGGAGGCAACAAATTCTTCAAAGGCATTTTGTACTGCCTCTCGGGTATTAAATTTTTTTCCCGCCAAGAAGTTATCCAAATTCTGGAAAAAGTAGTAGTCTGTAGGCGCAAGGTCTGGTGAGTAGGGCGGATGAAGGAGAGCTTCCAACCCCAGTTCTTGCAACTTGGAGACCGTCTGCTGTGCAGTATGAGGTCGCGCGTTGTCGTGCAGGAGCAGCGGAGACGAGCGATTGACCAATGCTGGTTGGAGATGCGCCAGCTTCTCCATCATTGTGTTCAGTTCTTCACAGTACACATCTGCAGTAATGCTCACCCCGTTTGGTAAGAAGCTGTGATGAATCACACCGGCGCTAGACCACCAAACAGTGACCATCACTTTTCTAGGGGTAAGTTTTCGTTTAGGGCATTGTTTAGGTGCTGAACCAGGATCCAACCAACTTGCTGAGCGCTTACGGTTATCAAACAGAATCCATTTTTCATCGCAGGTAACAATGCGGTTTAAAATTCCTTCATTTGTGTGTCTGTTGAGCAGTGCAAGGCACGTCTCGACGCGTACTTCGCGCTGGCGATCATTGAGTTCGTGGGGCACCCATTTGTCAAGCTTTTTTACCTTGCCAATTTGACGCAAATGGACCAATATTGTTTTGACGCTAACGTCGAAAGCTGCTGCTAATTCAGCCGTAGATTGTGTATCATCAGCTTCCACAATCGCCTTTAATTCGTCATTGTCGACCAAAGTCTTCGGACGACCGCGAGGTTCATTTTTCAGGTCGAAATTTCCAGAACGGAAGCGAGCAAACCAATAACAGGTGGTGCGTTGGTTTGTAGTGTTAGCTCCGTAAACGTCGTTGATGTTGCGTGCCGCTTGTGCCGCGTTGCTGCCACGACGGTACTCATATTCCATAATTACTCGAATTTTTAACGTATCCATGATGACGAAAAAGATTGAAATGCGATGAAAATGTAACACTAATCAATAAAGAAATGACTACTTTTAGAAAAAAAAATCCATGTTTTTAAAATAAAATTAATTTGAAATTAGAATTCTTAGCCAAACAATAATTATTTTGATTTGAAATGGCCAGTACTGCAGAACGGCAATTTCATAGGTAAAGACCTAATATTTTGTTTTGTCATTACCGTCTCGCAGGTCAACTTAGGAGATTGTCGGCCGCTTAACCGGGTTATTCTGTGGATGCCTTAATAAATCAAGGGTTTCAGCCCGGGCATAAACCTTATAAACTATAGTTAGAAGTATATATATATATAATATACGAGCGCTGCGACACTTATTTTTAAATGTCGCAGCATCATGCTGAGACGGGCCCTTTGGCCTCGTTCAGGACTTTCTGTAATATTTTACTTTTTTGTTTTTGTTTTTTAAAAGTGTGTTTAGTTTAGTTTGTGTTAATCCTATGCGAGTCCCAATAAATACTTTTTCTTTTATTTTTCTAACAAGGGACAGACTGGATCGCGTCGTAGTCCCTGTTGTAAGCAATACCTATCTACTTTATAAACTTTATCGAAAAAGTCTTTCAAACAAAATAACGTTTTCTTTACCAATATAATATTTCAAGTCACCAGGAGATATTCACTTAATATGATACAGAAAAGTTGTTCCCCGAAGCGATATTATTTACTAAAACTCTTCGAGGAATCCTCGGGACAATAAGTTAGCAGTTTATTTCTTTATTGAACCTTCTACTGCCATAGGATAATCCACCTTAAAACAATAACTTAAAGTGCAATGTTAAAGTCTGTTTTTATGGTGAGTTTATTGGCGTTAGATAGATCATTAGTCCTGTTTAGATATCGCCACAGCGGAAGATAGATGGTATTTATTTATAAGGAAGTGTTGGGAAGAAACTTATTGAAATTCTGGGGATGATGAATTTAATAATAGACTTTTATAGATTACTTCGTCCATGTAAAATATCTTGTGCCCCTGATCCAGCTCGTCGAATCACATCGCTCGCCCGCGCTATTACTTCATTGTCGGTTGTCGATCTTTCTGAGTTTTTATTTTTCCTCGGCTCCTAAAAGTCGTAGCGTGATGTTAAATAGCTTTATATTATAACCTTCCTCAAGAATAGGGCTATCAAATGCAAAAAAATATTCAAATCCCACTGGTATTTCCAGAGATTAGCGCGTTATAACAAACAATCAAAGAAACTCTTCAGCTTTATTATTAGTATAGATATATGATTATACTAATGCAGTATAGATTTACACACATTACTAGTTTAAACTGGCTGTTAAATGTAACATTTTCGAACTGATATCCTTAAGAACCCAAAATATTGGACAAAAAAATTGTGAGCCGTCACGGGACGCCTGGCAGATGTGAAACATCGAATTTATTTTGGCGACGCGTCGTCACGGCAAGCGTCGCCACGCTCGTAATCGGTTTTACCCGCGGCTATAGATGTTTCACATCAAAGATATCCAGTCGGTCTTTCTTTCTTGTTGGTTTGGGGTTGACGTCACAGACTACATTGGGAACTACGTTGTTGACGTTGCGCGAGCACTGAGCGCGTTCACGAGCGTTCTGAATTGTTGACAGCTCTCAGCTGTCATAATCGTGATATCTAAATCGGAACGCAAATTATTGATGTGAGCGCTGTGTAATTCGGAATGTAGCCAATGTACACAACACAACACAAAAACACACAACACGCTGCCATACTTGTCAAAACTCGTGTGGGACTGTTTTGTTTGTGAATAAAAAAATGGATTCAAGAAGTAAACAGTGCCTAATCTTATAATAATTTTACACAGAATTACTGAGAAATAAGTGTAGATTTCGTATGGAGTGATAGTTTATCAAAAAGTGATAAATATTTCAGTGAAAAAGTAACGAATCTTTTACAATTCACAAATTTTGACCCCGATGGCCGCCGTATATGGTAATATAAATATTCTTATTTATTGTTGGAAATACACAAAATAGCTAGCTTATTATCTTCGAACATAATTTGGCTAAAAGCTACTGATATTAGTGCGTATTGTCATCGTAATCGTATTTCCAAGAGTAAAATTGGGCGATTCCCGCATATCATGAGAATTGTCGTGGTAGGCGGGAGTACCGTGCGTCACGTAGGCCATCAGTGTTAATGACAGCGCGCGCCCGCCAAAACTTGAGTTTTTTTCGTGGTGTAAACAATTAGTTTTATGGTGTTTTTTATTATTATTTCAAAGTGGAATGAGTTGTGTTATCATTGCCTACACATATTGTGTTATCGTAATAAAGTGTTTTTTGGTGAATGTGTGTGAGAAATCGATGAAATTGTGATAAAGTTATCAAAATGGAAACATATCATATCACTGCGAGATAAGGTCAGTTTTATTTGCGTATTGAATGGTATAATTCGTTAGGTAAACTCATAACGAAGCCAGGAAAGTATCATTTATCTCGTGTTAATGGCTGCATATTGACTGCTCCGATTAATTATCTGAAGGCCTACCCAAGAATCAAAATGGTCACCCATCCAAAGACTGACCTTGGCAAGCACTGCTTAACCTGGCGGCTTCACTGTTGCGAGCTAATCAAGAATCAAAATGGTCACCCATCCAAAGACTGACCTTGGCAAGCGCTGCTTAACCTTTTGGCTTCACTGTTGCGAGCTAATCAAGAATCAAAATGGTCACCCATCCAAAGACTGACCTTGGCAAGCGCTGCTTAACCTTTTGGCTTCAGTATTGCGAGGTAATCAAGAATCAAAATGGTCTTCCATCCAAAGTCTGACCTTGGCACGCGCTGCTTAACCTAGCGGCTTCACTGTTGCAAGCTAATCCAGAATTAAAATGGTCACCCATCCAAAGACTGACCTTGGCAAGCGCTGCTTAACCTGGCGGCTTCACTGTTGCGAGCTAATCAAGAATCAAAATGGTCACCCATCCAAAGTCTGACCTTGGCACGCGCTGCTTAACCTAGCGGCTTCACTGTTGCAAGCTAATCCAGAATTAAAATAGTCACCCATCCAAAGACTGACCTTGGCAAGCGCTGCTTAACCTGGTGGCTTCACTATTGCGAGCTAATCAAGAATCAAAATGATCACCCATCCTAAGACTGACCTTGGCAAGCGCTGCTTAACCTGGCGGCTTCACTGTTGC
Organism: Griposia aprilina; assembly: GCA_916610205.1. Lineage (NCBI taxonomy): Eukaryota > Metazoa > Arthropoda > Insecta > Lepidoptera > Noctuidae > Griposia > Griposia aprilina. Next base: position 6,048,209 of record OU744305.1, on the reverse strand, counting down.
GAGCTAATCAAGAATCAAAATGGTTACCCATCTTAAGACTGACCTTGGCAAGCGCTGCTTAACTTAGCGGCTTCACTATTGCGAGTTAATCAAGAATCAAAATCGTCACCCATCCAAAGACTGACCTTGGCAAGCGAAGCTTAACATTGAAAATTCATTCTTATTTACCCCCCGTTCAAGGTCCACATCAAAAACTATTTTGTAAAGAAAATATAGGGTGACGACGCGTCGTCACGTCACGTCAATCTGGTTACCCGCGGCTATAGAAGTTTCACATAAAAAAAAAGAATTAACTCAACATATAGACGCTTCCTAAGAAGTATAATAAGTTTAATATACTTCTAAAGAGTTACTACTGGGATATCAAATTCCGGTAACTAATATAATACCAAATTCCGAGAACTTAAACGTAGCAAGTATGTATGGAGCCGACTTCAGGAAGGGAATTTGATACCTACATATTCGATGGTAGCTCTGTGACTTCTACATGATGCGTTGCGATCCAGGAAGTTCGAAGATTAGTTTGTAGGTAGGTATACATAATGTTTTATTATTTCCTTCGGAACGTTTACAAAAACATGAAAAATTGTCGAGAGGTGCCGTGCGGGACACCTGGTTGGAACGAAGTTCCTTTCACTTATTAAATAACGGGCACAATGGAATAAATTAACATCGACGCATACTATAGCAAAAGTTTTGTAACGGTTGAATGTTACACTTTTTTCGGTCGATCTCTCTTTCGCCAAGTGTGCAGAGTATAACTTCCTTTAAGAAACTTCGTTCCAATACTGTACCAATCTCAAATTAATTAAGACAACGTATAGTAATGATATCTTTGAAAAAACAAGAAATCCTTGAAGTCTATATCAATCAATTTCTGTCACAAACTGCTAAAGCCAACTTCAAAAATCTAAATTCACGAGTATTATCTTCTAAAGTGTTTCAAGACTACACCTGCGGGACACCGGTCACGCCGCCGTACAACTTGCGTCACCTAACGAAAGTCATGTCAACTGGATAATATTTTTTATCAAACAGTGCTTACTTCTTATTTAATAGTCTTATATCAATCAATTTCCTTTATGAACTTTTAAAGCCAACTTTAAAAGTCTACAGTCACAAGTATTATCTTCTGAAGTGTTTCAAGGCTACACCCGCGGGATACCGGTCACGCTGCCGTACAACTTGCGTCACCGAACGAAAGTCATGTCAACTTGATAATATTTTTTTTCAAACAGTGCTTACTTTTTATTTAATAGTCCTATATCAATCAATTTCCTTTATAAACTTTTAAAGCCAACTTTGAAAGTCTGCAGTCACGAGTATTATCTTCTGAAGTGTTTCAAGGCTACACCCGCGGGACACCGGTCACGCTGCCGTACAACTTGCGTCACCTAACGAAAGTCATGTCAACTGGATAATATTTTTTATCAAACAGCGCTTCCCTCTTATTTAATTGTCTTCTAGCAATCAATTTCCTTTTTAAACTTTTAAAGCCAACTTTGAAAGTCTGCAGTCACGAGTATTATCTTCTGAAGTGTTTCAAGGCTACACCCGCGGGACACCGGTCACGCTGCCGTACAACTTGCGTCACCGAACGAAAGTCATGTCAACTTGATATTTTTTTTTTTCAAACAGTGCTTACTTCTTATTTAATAGTCCTATATCAATCAATTTCCTTTATAAACTCTTAAAGCCAACTTTAAAAGTCATGCGGGACACCTGTCACGCTGTCGTACAATTTGCGTCACCTAATGAAATTCATAAATTACTGATATTTTTATCAAAAAGTGTGCTTCCCTCATATCTAATAGTACCTATATCGATAAATTTTCTTTCATATACTTTTAAAGCCAACTTTAAAAGTCTGCAGTCACGAGTATTATCTTCTGAAGTGATTTAAGTCTACACCGGCGGGACACCTGTCACGCTGCCGTACAACTTGCGTCACCGAACGAAAGTCATGTCAACTTGATAATATTTTTTTAAACAGTGCTTACTTCTTATTTAATAGTCTTATTTCAATCAATTTCCTTCATAAACTTCTAAAGCCAACTTTAAAAGTCTACAGTCACGAGTATAATCTTCTGAAGTGTTTCAAGTCTACACCGGCGGGACACCTGTCACGCTGCCGTACAATATGCGTCATCTAACGAGATTTCGTGTGCCACTGTAGTTTAATGTTCAGTTGTCTATCTGGGAATAATCTCGGCCACTTGAGGGTTTTAGTGTTACTGAGAGTTTTTGGTTGAAGATGTTTGTTATAGGAAATGTAAAGCTATATAAATAAAAATGAAATGCCGTTTGTTGGTAAGCGCATCACTTGAGAACAGCTGAACCGATTTGGCTAGGTTTTGTTTTGAAATGTTCGTTATAGTCCGAATTAGGCTTCATCTTTCTGACTGACCGACCCCTTGACAATTCAAAAGTGCCTGTAATTGGTTTATTTGAAATAAATGCTTTGAGTTTGAGTTTGAGTTTGAGTTTAGGTTTTATGGAATGAAAATTTGGTTTTCCGATAAAAAAAACTCAAACTCAAACTCAAAGCATTTATTTCAAATAAACCAATTACTACTTTTGAATTGTCAAAGGGTCAGTCAGTCAGAAAAATGAAGCAAGTTGCCTATTCCAAAGCGTAGTAGGTACCTATGGAGAAGAACGGGTAAGAAACTCCATGGACACTCTTTTAAATCAACATATAGTTACAAAAAACAAATTGATTACATCATTCATGTTCAAATTAAAAATGTAAGAACGATGTAGAAAGACGTGCACGTTTAAAGTATCCGTAATAAAAAAGATAAAAAAACAATTCAAATTTTTTAATTAAAATAAGCCGTGGCAACCAAGAGTTGACCAGTCCCTACTGACGGCGGCCGTTCACGAACATGACGAAGGATCAGCACCATTCAGCTCAACCATTTTGTAGGGAACTTAATGATCCGACACACACGCCACCACCAGCGAGACATTTGAGTGAGCATGACATACTCGCAGCCGCCAGGGCACATTCAAGTCAATGAAAGACGAGCCTAGTAAATGGTGGCTTTATAGTAGGTACATAGTGCTCACACATGTGCTATGCAATTATAGATTGTTAAGAGATTGAATTTATACAATGCAAAGATAGTTTTTACAATCTTCAGCAGCTCCAACAATATTTTCGAATGCTAATCAATTAATTTATGCGCCCCTGTGGAGCAGGACCAGCGTTGAGCCAAGCATCTTTGTCAGCGATGTAATCCCCCAACTTATAATATGCTTGGCTTAAAATATGGGAAAAACTGAACATCCTTATTTCTACGGGATTTTTGTATGAATAATTGAAATGCGGACAACGGGACACCGTCTATCGGTACAGTTAGTATTAAATAATAATAATAAATAAAAAATATTTGCAGTTTTCTTGTAAGGATTCGTTTACAAACTGAAGTGTCTATGGTAAGACATAAATATTCCTTACTTGTAGTTTTTTTTTTTTCAGATAAGTATTCTATGTTGGTATTTTCTGTCAAACAGCATTTTCATGTTCTTGTAAGGAGAGAATTCAATACTGTCTATAAGCATAGCATCACTTCGGCAAATTCTGGAGGGATTTTCAGGTGTCTAAGGCGGAGATCACATTTCTTTTATATAAGAAAATATATATTTTATGTTAGGTAATACCAGTTCCTATGATTTCAGCTCTAAAACTACAGCTTTAGAAGTGGTTTAGGATTCATTTCAGGGTTCGAAGTGTCCCTGGACTATGTCATATGTTTTTTAGGTACGCCTGATGCCTTCTACCCAAACATGTACCTACCAGGAAAATTAATGCCAACAAGCTGATCAGTGATCAGAATCTGACGCTCCAATTTGCACACACTGGATCTTTGATTACCTGTCTCATATGATAACTCATAAGTCCGTATCCGGGGTAGGTACCTATGTACAGTCAGCGTCAAAAAAATCGGGAGGAACAGACCTTTCAAAATGATCAGAACAACAAAAAAATATTTAAAACACAAGGGGTTTATAACAGAATTACTTCATTTAATTTCGATGTGTTCATTCTGAAAAACCCTTTGTACACGACCATTTTTTTTTTGATTTCTTCAAATAATTTCTCCCGCTCTGGGCGGAGCGGGACGGCGCGGCGTGTCAGATTTCTACTGACTAAAACCACCAGAGCCACGGTAACTCTTACGAACAATCCGCGACCGTGTTTCTGTTAAAAATGATGGATCATTTATCTTATTTATTTTTATTTTAGATAAAGTAATTTTTTGTTGTTGAAATTAGTTTGAACAGTCAGATTTATTGGCGTTAAATCTACGGGCGGTGACATAAGTCAGTGAACGATAATCCAAACTTTCAGAAGAGATTAGGTGATTAACTACGTGTTTGTCACAATTTATTGAATAGCAGTGGATACTTCAAAGACTAGCATTATGATATATTCAAAATTATTACTAGGTTCTGCAATATTCAAGATAAGAAAGAAGAAGAGGAAGTCTGGAAGTCGCACCGGTGACGGAAAAATTGAGTCATGGTATGAGTGTGTGATGCGGAGGAGTGAGGAAAATGTCGTGACAAAAGTTTTGAGTATGAATGTGGATGGACGTTGTGAAAGATGATATGGTTAGAAAGGGAGTGACTATCGAGAGGACCACTAATAGAAATAAGGCAGGAGAATCATGCATAGTCAATAATAAATAATCCGAAAAATTCATCGACGTATATCGCTGACTGTACCAGCAAAGTGGAATATCCCCGGTAAAATAATTTGGTTCGTCAATTCAAGGACGGTAGGTATTATACCTACTTTACATAAAGGTAGAGTTGTGAGTTTTGTTGGGGTTGATTGAATTTTGTTTAGTATTAGTTAGCGGTAAACTGATTGTGATTCTGAATTTATACATAATACATGGTGGCAGGGACATCGACGCGCAAACTGTAACCATGAAATCAGCACATGATTCTAGAATCTAGACATTCTAGACCATCTACGTTGAAATTTTACGACGGTTATTTAAAAAAAAAAAGCGTGATAATGTCATAAGGAGTGGATGAGAGATAGGTGCGTCACAAGCCGAACGCTTAGGCCGATCGTGCCTCTCTATCGCTTGTTCCGCGTTCTCGCTTGCACTCTCGGCTCAGTTGGAACGTGTCATGCTTTTTCGTGCGTTCATCGATTTATAAGACGTTATCACGTCAAAAATCAGCTGTTCCATATATTTATGCGTAGGTATTGTACTTCACTATAAAACAGCAGATGTTTTTTATACCCGACCAAAAATTTATATGCTAGGGGGTCTAGAACTCCGACGTTTGGCTCCCAGACTGGACCGGGCCGAGGCTGCCTTGAAGCGGCTCCTGCCCAATCTAGGGGGTCCAAATGCCTCCTGCCAGAGGCTCTACGCGGGGGTCGTGCGGTCCATGGCCCTTTACGGGGCACCGGTATGGGCGCGTTCATTGAGGCTCCGACCAGCACGCCGGTTGAACGCGTCTCAAAGGGTCATGGCCATCCGGCTGGTCCGAGGATACCGCATGGTCTCCTGCGAGGCGGCGAGTCTCCTTGCCGGATTGCCGCCATGGGATCTGGAGGCAAAAGTCCTCGCCCACATTTGGGAGTGGCGTGAGGAGGCAAAACGCCGGCGCGTAACTCCGCTGCCGCGAGAGATCGCGGCACAGCGGACAGAGCTCCGGCGGGATCTCATGGCGGCATGGAGAGTGCGACTGTCGCAACCCAGCGCTGGCCACGCCACAATTGCGGCGGTAAGTCCCCTCTTTGAGGAGAGGCTTGAGAGGTGCCACGGCGTACTCACTTTCCGCCTGACGCAGGTCCTCAACGGACATGGCTGTTTCGGGAGGTTCCTGTCTCGGATAAGGCGGGAGGAAACGCCCGGGTGTTGGCGTTGTGTGGATCGATCAGAGGACACGGTGGAGCATACGGTGGAGGTCTGCCCAGCTTAGGTGGAGCACCGCCGTGTCCTCGTGGCGGCAATCGGCGGCGGCGATCTCTCGCGTCCAGCCCTGGTATAGGCCATGGTACGGAGCGAGAGGGAATGGGAAGCCGTCACCTCCTTCTGCGAAGCAGTAATGCTCGCGAAGGAGGAGGCGGAGCGCGTGAGTGTGCGGCAATCGTTGCGCCCTCACACCCCTAGTCGCCGCAGGAGGAGACACCCTGGGCGTCGGGAGTCCATTGCCGACTTCCGGCCACCGTAGGCGCGGGCTTGCGGACGGCGAGCAATGGGCAGCTCGCCATCCGGTAAGGACCAGGCCCGGGTCGACGGCGCGTCGTGTTCCACGCGCGCCTCAAAGAGATGTCAGCATCATTGAAGGGGTCCGATAGGGCCGATGCCTGCCGGGGTCGCGGATTGTTCGAAAGAGTTACCGTGGCCCTGGTGCACAGGCAACTGAAGGAACACGGGTGGGTTTTAGTCAGTAAGATTCTGACACGCCCTTCCGCTCCGCCCAGAGCGGGAGAGGTCATTTGATGATTTCCCACCCAAAAAAAAAAAAAGGGCTTCTAGAACCATGTGTTGAATCCATGGTTACAGTTTTGCGTAGATTTCCCTGCCACCCTGAGAGTGTGGCTCTTGGGAGTACCGTAACAGTAGATAATGAATTCATTAATAGTTTTGTCTAGAGTTAATACTATTGAAGGCGAAAATTGATACAATCGATTACATCCGGTATGAAGAAGAAATTTATAAACAATCCACATATAAGGCTCCGAGTGACTCATACTTAGCCACAGAGTTAATTTTTTCTTGCTTTTCCGACATCTGGAGACCATGGTCAAATATTTATTATTAAATGCATGAACTGTCAAAGTTACATCGCCAAAATAAATCTCATCACCGGCACCGCTATGCAAGGGTATAAAGTATAAACAGTCTTGCATTTTTCGTCTCGTAACATTGACAAATACCCGTCACTAAAGTAGTGATCGACTAATTTAATGAGTATTGTTTGGCTGTTTGAAGTTGAGACTTTTGCCACCATTATTTTGAATTGTGACAGTTTGACTTTTGCACGGAACTTGTGATTGAACCGTTGAACAGAACGTTGATATTTTTGCTGTGAGAATTATATCGAAGAATATTACAATCGTTGTTTCATTTCTGAGTTGATGTTGAGTTCCTACAAACCATAACAAACCTCATCACCACCATTACTACTCAGTAATGGTAAACACTCAAACAGTTGGTTAGGTTATGCAAGAACATAAATAATGTACAACCATAAATTGATTACAAGCAAACTACCTTGTGGTAATGAAAGGTACCGTCGGCAGCGAAATGTTTGAGGGATATGGGTGCATAATACCATAGAACAATAAATTCGTATAGAAACGAAACTCATTGTATGGCCGACTTGGTAATTCCTTTAACGGTTATGACAACACTCTCTATCTCTCTCTTTGTTAATATGGCAAGGAAAGCCGATGTCAATAATTCTGCCTATCTCCATTCTGAATTGGAAAAGGAAGTGTGTATAAAATAAAGATAAAAAAAACTTGCCACTGATAAAAATCTTAGATGATTCAGTTGAACTAGTTTGAATTCCATGTAAAATGTCAAAATCTCCCAGAACATTGAAACTTCACTAAGGTTAAACTGTCAAATCATTGACGTTTTGTGAAATGCAAGTGACATTCATCCCTAAGGTGGTCAAGTACGAAGTCGACTATACAGGTAGAGAATATGATTTTTGAGCAGATTGATACGAGTACAATACGACCATTTGCCGCCATTTTCGGACTGTTATGGAATGACAGTTGTAATTTGAATGCCATGTGGTGACTTAGTAAATACACTCAAAATGCGTAGGTACGTGTGAAGCGGATATTTTGCTTCTATCTATTTGTAATCTATGACATTACCAATTTGAATAATTAAATCATCATCAAAGGCATTTGTGACAGGATTTCAGGGAATTTGTAGCGGGAATGAATTCTAGAAATGTGGCTGGTGGCTGCTGTTGGTGTTAAGTTTTAATTAATAGATGAATTGATGATAATTATATAGGATAGGAACGTTAATTGCGATTCGATTATTTTCACCAATCACGTAGAAATCGTTAAAGTGATTATTGTTTTATTTATTTCTATCCCTGTATAATTATCCTATGTATAATAGAATATTCTTATTATTGAGGTCTGTTGTAGAGATACTTTTTTTTAAATTTTTACCAACGTTTATTTGTTAACCACTTGCATAAACATTATCTTATCTATTCTAATCTGTTGGTTTTGGTTTCTGAAATTATATCATTTTGCAAATTATATTGATCGTTTCCATGGTTTCTAGTCAGATTTTGATATTGCAGCTTCTTTGAAGTGGTTCACAAAGACTTGAGCCACTGCAATATTTTCATATAAATTCCTGTAAAAGGGCGGAGTGAAGTCAAAATAGAGGGTATCTTAAACTATTGATACTACTGCTACTACTACTATTGAGCTTGTTACTTTATCATCATTCTATAACCTAAACTATCTAAAATCTAAACTGTAGATCTTGGGTCTTCAACCTATTTGTCATGTTCGTGAACGGGCGCCCGCGCCGTCAGTAGGGACTGGTCATTTCTTAGCTGCCACGGCTTATTTTAATTTAATTTAATATTTGAATAGTTTTTGCCTTTTTATTACGGACGCTTTTAACGTTCTGTATCGTTCTCACATACATAATATTAACATGAACGATGTAACCAATATTTTGTAACCGTATTTTGATTTCAAAGAGTGTCCATGGAGTTTCTTGCCCGTTCTTCTACATAGGTACCTACTACGATTTGGAATGGGCAACAAGCTTCATCTTTCTGACTGACCGACCCCTTGAAAATTCAAAAGTGCCTGTAATTGGTTTATTTCAAAGACATTAAATTATTTACTCAACAATAGACGGGACATAGCGAACAAAATCGTAATCCAATACATTTATCCTAGTGGGCAAAAGTCGCTTAGTCTAGAGTGGTACGCCTACATGCCGCTCTAATTTTGCTATATTATGCTAGATGGCGTCACTTAGACATGGGATCACAGTTTTTCTATGACATTTATTCGCATAGCCTCTCTATAGTATTTTAAATCTCTTTGGTTTATTTGAAATAAATGCTTTGAGTTTTAATTTTTTTTGCCATCGCAAGCGACTTGATGCTTTAGATTCTAAAGTATCAATTCACTTGCGATGGCACGGTTTTTTCTTAAATATTTTTTTTCTAAATAATTTTACAGTAATTGATACCAGTATAACAGCGAGACAGATGTCAAAAACATTTCTACTTAATTTGTATAAAAACCTTTGCCAAAGCAGTTATTTTGTTGACCTTACACGTTCACCTCATTAAAGGCATACCGGGCGCAAGCGAGTCCAACACATCACAATTTTTACCGCACACTAATAACATTTACTGCAGAGAACTCAATACATTTTGATATGAGCACAAGAACCCTGTTGATTTATATAAAGGATCGCTTCGGGGCTTATTGTGAATAGCGGGTAATAAATGGAAAATGTTTTCCGATAGTAAATAGCGAACTTGTTGATGGTATCATAAACCCCTTGTGACTTTTACATGATACGATTAACTGTTATCATCAATACTTGGCCATATAATGTACCTACAGATTCCTGAGGAACTGTGGAGTAATTGCTAACAATGGTAATTCCTTGACATTCAATTCAACAACACCTATTTCGTGATTTAATAACTTAGTCCTTCAGGTAGGCTTGCCAACTCTCCCGAAATTCCGGGATACTCCCGGAAAAAAGGTATTGGATTTAAAAATGTCCCGGCTCCAGGAACGCAGCTAAAATCTCCCGGACTGGCGACTGGTGGCTGGTGCACAGTGGATCGTACCCATAGAAGAGGTTGAACATGGGCATCAAAATTGATATAAAAAAAAAAATGTAAATCGTATTCTTTTGACAAAAACCTACATGTATTGTTGTTGTTGTTATGTTCTTAGACTTTTACTAATTGGACTCATATATCAGGAGAAAATCGATAAATTGTGTTTTCTTAATATAGAAATGGACACTTAAACTCCCCCACAGCCTGAGTTTCGCCTTGTTTCGTAAAGTCATTTTAATAATTGGTATCTATCTACTAAGTGCCACATATTGTCCAAAGAGACATGGTGTCACTATCGTGCACTTTCTGAGATATGATCGATTTACGTTTTAACTTAAAAAATACAATAGTTTGACAAAAATACCATGGTAGCCATGAATTTTCCCGGGTCGACGGCGCGTCGTGTTCCACGCGCGCCTCAAAGAGATGTCAGCACCATTGACTGGGTCCGATAGGACCGATGCCTGCCGGGGTCGCGGATTGTTCGAAAGAGTTACTGTGGCCCTGGCGCACAAGCAACTGAAGGAACACGGGTGGGTTTTAGTTAGTAAGAGTGACACGCCCTTCCGCTCCGCCCAGAGCGGGAAAAGTCATTTGATGATATACCACACAAAAAAAAAGACATCAATTTTCATTCGGCTTGAATCTAAATAATGTGTGTATGTATGTGTACTTAGGTACATTTACTTCCAAAATATTGCGCATTATCCTATCCTAACTAATTTTATAAATGCGAATGTGAGTTTGTTTGTTAAGTTCTCACCGCTAAACGGCTAAACCGATTTTCATTCCATAGAATAAACAAATCAAACAAACAAACAACAAAACAATAATAAAATCATAATTTTATTGATAAATGATAAATGATTTTATTTCTGTAAGTAGGTTTATACAAACACTTTTACACGTCAATCATATTTTTAAAATTACGGCAGTCGGCGTTTCCTATCTGACTACTCTGAGAAGAAAAGCCGAAACAAACTCAGAGGTCACAGTCTCTTTTAAAGTCCAGACATAATCTTGGTCAGATCATGTGAAGACCATGTAGATTTATGTCTGAAATGGTCTTTTGAGGAAAAACCACACAGAATGAGTGGACCTGTCCAGTCAGTGCACGCATTTGTCACTAATCGTGGAGCTCAACTCAGAACTTAAAGAGCTCAACCACTCGAACAATACCAAAGAAAGGACATTTGGGTAGGCCGCATAAAGCACTCAAACTGCCAGATTATCATTGAAACTACCTAAGAAAGTGAAAAAAATAAAAGTTACCTACATACTCGTAGTCCTCACATTCACAATAAATAAATAATAATACTATTACAAGTAACACAACACTATTACTTCTTAAAGTAAATTGTCATGACATTGTTTATATAATAATTATCAAAATGTCAAAATTTATGTAAAATAAAAAAATAAAAAATAAAGCAAAAAAAAAAAACATTCAGTATGCAAAAATTGGAGCAACTCAATCCCAAGCCTTTTTGTCCTGAATATAATCCTTAACGGTATAAAAGGCTTTCTATTATTTGTAATCAAAAGGTATTATATAAAGGTTATAGTATATAATATAAAGGTATTAGATTGCTTTAGTAAAAAGGTACGCTTCCCTGGTGCGCAAGGTGCAGGGCAGCTCCTAGTGTCTTCAGCATCGTTGCGAGTCGCCAGGACTGTGTTTACGTGGGTCACTGTTGTGCTGTCTCTTATTGAATGTCGCAACGGTGACCTATCGTTATTTCTTGTATTGTTTTTGTTTAGTGTCTCTGTTTACTAAAATAGTCGTAAATTTTACTTACAATCTTGTTGAGTCTTGGTTACTCGAATAAAGAAAATTCTATTCTATTCCAAGCTGCTCGCAGTGTAAAAAAAATACAACTTTAAATAAAAGGTTTTTAATTTTCATTACTTTTTTTTTTACCTCCCGGATTTCTGATCAACTGAGTTGGCAATATTATAGTGCACAAGTTTGTGCGCAGACACAGGTGCACTCTCTCTTTCCTCGCTTTCATAGTCCGATGGGACGCCAATACGACCCGACCGGAGAGAGATCAGGCGCAGGAGCAACGGCTTAACGTGCTTTCCGCCTGCCGTGGTCGCGGATTGTTCGAAAGAGTTACCGTGGCCCTGGCGCGCAGGCAACTGACGGAACACGGGTGGGTTTTAGTAAGTAAGAGTCTGACACGCCCTTCCGCTCCGCCCAGAGCGGGAGAGGTCATAAGATGATTTGCCACCCAAAAAAAAAAAAAGGGCTTTCCGAGGCACGGGGGTATCACACCGCCAACTTCCAAACTCCGGGCTGTTACTAAGAAATTCCTAATGGAAAAACTCAATAACACTTTACCCGACCTGGGAATCGAACCCAGGACCCCATGCTCAGCAGTCGCGCTTATAACCACGAGACCAACGGGGCAGTTTAATATTGAGAGATTCATAAAATTTTATTGTGAGATTTGTAAAATCGCATCCACGATACGGGATAAAAATCCCCTAAGGTAGTCCTAGTCAAAGCTTTAATTAAGTTTCACATCTAAGTAAATTATATGTTGAGACGGAAAACATCGTGGGGAAATCGGCATGTCCTAGAACGAAAAAAAACAAAGACATGTGACATCTACCAACCCGCACTGGGCCCGCGTGGTAGATTACGGCCCACTCCCTCTCGAAGAGAGATGGCCTGGGTCCCAGAAATGGGAACATTATAGGCTAATTATGCTATACGCACTGAAACATTTGCATTTTAATCTTAGCCTGAATCTGTCAAAAAAACCTTTATATTAACAAAATTTTTGACAGGTTTTTGACATTTATCGGCGCTGAAGTGAGATTGCGTCTTGAATTTTAACGTTTTTTTTCTCTCTTTGTCTTTATGTATGGTCACGCCACATGGCTCCACCATTAGCTTTCCTCTCTTTTGGCTCAGAACAAATAAAAATACGATGTAATAAAATATATTTATATACATATATATATATAAAATGATTTAACACTACAAAACATACAAGAGGCGGCCCTATCGCTTTCTGTGTTCTCTTCCCGGCAAGCTTGGAATGAACAATAGTTGCGTGGTCATCAAATGGGGTTATCATTGGTGCAAAATAATAAGCATATAGGTACAATATACTATAATAGATACATACTTATAAGAAACGGAAATAAATGTAGGTACCTACTTTATTATCTGTCTGTACACGATGTTTGTCTTCTAACCGTCACGTATAAAGTTAACGATACCACAACGTCAAAACATGTCTCACCGACGTGCGAACTTCACAAGTTCACAATATAATGTTTTTCAGCAAGAATATTACACTCCCGGACTCATTTATATGGAGCCACCCTACATTTTTTTATAAACGTTTGTAAATTTTTTTATGGTCGTGAATTCAAATTCGGAACAATGATGACACCAACCTAATAGCCAGTATTTTTGCTTCGAAACTCCTTTAAAACTTTTTCTTAGACTCAACTTTTTGTTTTTTGTTTTAGGCCTTTGTATCTAACATGGACATGCACGGTGGCTCGATTTAGGAATCCGGGAGTGTATTCTAGCACGTTATTTAATTCGATATGAACATAATATGTTTATTTTGATACAAGTTTTCTATCAAATGTGGTCATATTATACTAGGTATGTTATTTGTGGCAACTCGAAAGTTGGGTTTTCATTATTGATCCTTCCAAAGAACTTTTTAGATTTCGGTCTTAAAATTTTGTCGAAGTAAAAGTTTGTATTTGTGTGTAACATCAATAATAATAAACATAAGGCATGAATTTAATCGAACCCCAAATCATTCCCAGTTTGATTTCCTATAAATACTAATGGATACTCTGATGTGTGTCTGTGAATATGAGAATGTGCCTCTTTTTGTGAGCCTCATATAATTCCTATAGTAGTGTCCTTTAAATACTAAATAGCCAAGTAATTACGACCGACTTGAATGTAACGCTCGCCGGCCGCTGCTGCGGGGCCGAGGCTCATTTATAAAAAAAAAAACGTATATAATTCGAAGCCCAAAAAGTTTTAGAGGCCCATTTATAAAAAAAGTGAACTACATTAAAATATTTCCCCAAAAATAATCCCTCAAGTTCCATTATTGCTGCATCGAAATATTTCCCAAAATTTCATTTTACAATTTACTGAATACAAAAGTTAAGCCGCTTGTACACCGTCAGTATATTAAAGTTTCTACGAACATCAGCGTACCTATAGATACTCTGTTAATAGCATTGATACCACGGAATTTTACACAATTTTGTGAAGGATTGTTCAGACGAGCAACTTATTAAATGATTTACACCATAATCGCAAAAAAGTGGTTGGGCACAAATATGTGCTGACCGTACATATTTGTGCCCAACCACTTTGTTTGCGGTAGCATAATTAATGTTAAGCAATTTCGAAATGCATTCCTTTACTACTTTACCACATAGTGAATGCATATCACCTTTTTGAATTGTCATTTTCATTCAAAATTGTGTGCAATAAGTAAACGGAAAAATAATAAGGTGCAAAATAAAATGAGCCTTAACGGTGAACGTTTTCATTCCTTGACTGTACCAATGCAAAGCGGGAATCGAACTCGTCTAACCACATTTGTCTATGTAAATACATAGATACATAAACTGCTGCTTTTTCCCCAAGGGTGTGGGTAAAAACTACAGAACGCCACTTGCTACGATCCTTACATACTCCTAAATCCTTCTTGACCTTTTACACCAATTGCACCCAATCGATTTCCCTCCTCATATTCCGCCAAATATGCCGCGAAACCCCTCAAAGAACACCCAAGTTAACCTTAACATTTTCGTCTGTAGAATTTCTAATAACCGCAACAGATATACGGTCCGATAGATTATTTGTTAAGCAATTTTACACCTTATGTCAATATGCCAATACGTCATTTCATAAAAATTGTAACTGACAAAAAATTATAGTTGTGATTTGAATATACGGACAATTGTTGGTAGACAATTTGCATAACATTTAATTTCCCTGACTTTACAGGAGTAAAGTCAGGGAAATTGGCTGTGTTACCACAAACCACAACCTTTTGTGGTTTTTGGTAATTACACACAACTAATTGCAGTGGATCAATTCGCAAGTTCCACTGCCAGCCACTTATTAGTGGCTGTAAAGTGGTTTGAAAGTTGCCCGTCTGAATACGCACAGGAACCATATTACAACGCAACGCAAGCACGAGCATTTCCTCATAATCCCCTCTGTATTGCTGTACATTTCGCTTTTGAGCTACAAAATAATACGGTAGGTAGGTTTTCAAATGTCATGAAGCCATATTCAGTACGGGGTTTTATTGATGCGAATATGATGTTATTTCTGTGAAATACATTTTGCTTTTGTCTCTCGTTATTCTCAGCCATATTTTAACTACTGTGGGCGTACTATGGGTAATGTTGGTTATTGCGCAATAGAAAAACCGTTTGCAGTTCAAATTCAATTATTATATATGATCAAATTAATCACACTAGCGAATCACACACTGTAGGTACACGACACCACTGTACGGAACGCGTGACAGTTCTTAGGGTGAAGGTACTGATCTCCTCGAAGGCAGAATGGTAAGTGTCCACTCGTCCCATCAGCGCTCCACCATCAGCCAGGCTCTGTCATAGCACGATGTTAGCCGAGAATGCAAGTCATCGCGACGATGCTGCCACCTCCCGGAACTGGTGCTGCGCTTCGTTTAGTGTCCATACTAATGACCGTCTCCGACATATATGTATTATTAATATTCCCACACACACACAACATCACGCTGTATTCCCGGAACCGAAGGGCAGAGGTGCACCGATAGTACAACCACATTTTTGCAATCAACCGGGCACCAATCCAGACTCCGGACTGCTACTGAGAAATTCCAGACGGGAAAACCCAATAAAACTTTGCCCGACCCGGCAATTGAACCTAGGACCTCATGCTCAGTAGTAGCACGCGGTATTAATATTCATAATTATTATTCTAGAGTCAACAATGAATACAGTTACCGGCACGTAAGTTGGCCAAAGATTTTGTAGTGGGGGACGTTCGCGCACGCACAATTTCATAATTTTTTACATGCGCGAACCTCCTCCACTACGAAAATCTTTGGCCAACTTACGTGGCGGTAACTATACCTATCTGTTCTTACGACTAACTAGAAGAGGTGTGACTGGAGAAGTCTATAAACTATTAGCATGTTTAGTTTTAAACTAACATGAGTAGTTAAGAGCGCTTACACGAGTCCACTAGCACCACTCCCTTAAAAAAATATTTTTTTATTATTAAATATTAAACATTTTTTTAAAGGAGTGGCGCTGGTGGGCCCGTGTAAGCGCTCTTAAGGGCCTTCAAATATCATCTAAATTATAAATTAATCCTTACTAATATTATAAATGCGAAAGTAAGTTTGTTTGTTTGTTTGTTAACTTTTCACGCCTAAACCACTGAACCGATCATCCTGATTTTTTTCATATACATTGTCAGGTGTACAGAAACGGACATAGGGTACCTTTAATGCCGAAAAAAAATACTGTTCCCGAGGTAAACGACAATAACGTTCTTGTGATAATAGATGGCGCCACTTGTCTTTCGAATCCTGATTGAATTATAACCCAAATTGATTGTCAAAGTCTAAATTATCGCGTGCAAAGCCGCGGACAAAAGCTAGTATTTTATAGAGAAAAGATTTGACTTTTTAACCGACGAAAAAAAAGGAGGAGGTTCTCAAGTCGACCCGTATATTTTTATTTTTTTATTTTTTTTATGTATGACCACGCATAACTTTTTACCGAGTAGTCCGATTTTGATGATTCTTTTTTTAATGGAAAGAGTATACCCCAAAGTTGGTCCCATTTAAAATTGAAAAACGAAATCCACCCCTGAGGGTAGAAAAATAGGGGTTAAATGATTTCTCACCTACAGAATGTTCCCTTGTGAACCGATTCTGTTGAAACTTGGCACATATACGTAGTTCTAATGATGCTTCAACAAAAAAGAGACCTGAAGATCATCTGATGATGGAGACGGAAGACAGTCGAGAGAGCTCCTCGACAGCTTACAGCAGTTAGATCGTGTTTGGGCTTATTTCATTCATCTTGATGAGAACTTTAAGCCTAGCTGGAGTATGACTGTCATAGAGGGTGTGATGTTGGGTACGGAAGGCAGTCGAGGGAAGTTCTAAATATTAGCAGTGAGAGCATACTCAAAACATTCAAAAGCTTATAAATTAATAAAGGTAATATTTATTACAGCTATTAACAGCAAATCCTTAACTTCTGGCATATTCCCTATAAAATGGAAAGTGGCAAAGATGATGACTATACATAAATGGGATAACAATTTCAACATAAAAACTATAGGCCCAACTCAATTTTGAGAGGGGAGCCGATAGTAGGATTCAGCTGGGATGGGCAGCATTTGGTAAACTTTATCAGGTCTTCTCCTCGTCTATACCGCAGTGCCCAAAGACGACAGTCTTTAACGCGTGTGTCCTACTGGTTACGACTTACGGAGTAGAAACGTCGACACTCACGGTGAGATTGGTCCATAAGTTTAAAGTCACTCAGCGAGCTATGGAGAGAGCTATGCTTGGAGTCTCTCTGAAGGATAAAATCCAAAACGACGTTATCTACCAGAGAACCAAGGTAATCGACATAGCCCAAAGACTAAGCAAGCTGAAGCTGCAATGGGCTAGTCACATCTCTCGTTGAAGTTCAAGAGTGGAGAACGCGTTTAGGCAAACGTAGTGTGGGGCGCCCGCCGGCCAGGTGGACTGACGACTTGCGAAATGCGGCTGGCAGAGACTGGATGACGAGAGCCAAGGATCGGGCTTAATGGCGTTCACTAGGAGAGGCTTACGTCCAGTAGTGGACAAATATAGGCTGATGATGATGATGATGAATGGTGCAAAAATAAAAATAAAGTATTTGAACTCAATGAAGTGTTACTACGTTAAATATACAGGAACAAATAATCTTATAATTAAAGGCAAAGTAATAATAATAATAATATTAAAACAGACTATACACATAGACACAATCAGGTAGCAAAAGTCATCCATCAAAAACTAGCACTCAAATATAAACTCATACAAGATATGAACACTCCTTATTACAAGTGCGTACCACAAACAGTTATACAAAATATCACTCTAAGACTAAGTACCAAAGTAAAATATGTTAACTTCAAATAAAATAAACCCTCTCTATACCGAGGTGCCTAAAGAACAACGCCTTAAGTTCCAAAATAATTATACACTCATCAGAATAATTGTACGTGTTGTATTTATATTCTTATTGCCTACCAAAATGGATAAATGCTCACCAAATCTAACCATAAACGGTCGACATGAGGGGCACCCCGAGGTTCGGTTGGTTAGGTTCCTTTAAACCCTTTAGACAGAAATAGGAGCCCCGCGGAGCGGGGCTCCATCGACCTGCTTATTAACCCTAACCCACGCCGGTCGACGTCAGGGGCACCCCGAGGTTTGGTTGGTTACAGAAATAGGAGCCACGCTAAGCGGGGCTCCGTCGAGCTATCTTGGCAGGTAGTAAGAAATTAATAGACGTTTATAAATCTTTATGGCATAGAATAAAAAGGAAAATAGGTTAATTTCTACAATACTTTATGAAACACAATTTGGTGAGCATTTATCCATTTTGGCAGGTATTTCGAATTTGTTGGTAGTATAATAGTCACTTTTCTGGTAGGCGTTTAAATACAAGCCCCAAAAAAGCGTCCAAGATGCTGGGTTTTTGTCATAAGACAGTGCACTTTGTAGTTGATATGTAGCAGAATACTGTAATATGATGTGGCGGCCGCACTGTGGTACGAATAGTTTGCGTCTAGAACACGTTCAAAAACGCTTTGATTGGCATCTAGCTGTTTCTGTTGGCATAGCTAAAAGGTCATCTTCTTATAAAAAAAAATAGCTTGAATTTCTTCAACACTTTAGAAGAACGAAGATGTTTAAACGACGCAATGTTTGTATGTAAATTTCATAAAGGAATTATCGACTAGCCTCCACTGCTCGCACTCAATATCTTGCGTGCTCCGTCCGTCATGAATTCCGCGTAGACCTGTTACTACTCTTTGTCCTCCACAGAGAAAATCGGTATAGCATATAACTGTCTATATGCTAGGTTTTGCAAGGTTTTACTATGTAATAGCTATCTAATCGATTTACACTTTGATTCCCTAAGCTGAAATCTATTTTTTTTTACTGTTTGTCTGATTTGTTATGAAACCTTTATGATGACTTTTGAATCTAGCATATTTTTCCCCGGTATTAAGATTGCTTGAAAAGTAGTCATGTACCCAAGTTGTCAATTAACATAATTTAATTTGGGTAATATGGTGTTTACCTTAAAGTACCTAATTAATCCACTGTACTAAGTTTTAATTTCATGTTTTTTTTAAAGACATCTGTAGTGTAAGCTATTGTTGGTAGTCCTAAATAAATAAATAAGTTCATTTATTTGAAACGGAAACTGAAAAGCGAAAAATAAAAAACTTTTTTACAAAAAATTAAACCGACGAAAAAAGAAACTGAAAAGCAAAAAATAAATCTTTCAGTCTAACTAAGCTCTTAAATTAATGTAAATTACAAATTTTGAGTCGGCGCCAAACATACAAGGCGCCATGAAAACTTATGGCAGCTTCATTGATCGTCGTTAATCGATCTGCGGTGATTGTTTGGCGGCGACTCAAAATTTGTAATTTACATTAATTTAAGAGCTTAGTTAGACTGAAAGATTTATTTTTTGCTTTTCAGTTTCTTTTTTCGTCGGTTTAATTTTTTGTAAAAAAGCTTTTTTTGTATGTTTGTTTGTTAAGATTTCACGCTGAAATGGCTGAACGGATTTGGATGAAACTTGGCACATGGGAAGACCATGACTTGGACTAGGACATTAGATACTTTTTCTAGATATCTATCTAGATATATTTATCTAGATATTCCCATGGGATTGAGGTTTATGCGTGTGAAAGCGCTGAGCGAAACTAATATAGAATATAGGCAAAAAAAAAGTGACCATGAAAAGACTTGTGCCCAAGAAACTAGGCCAAATCATTGTGAACACTTAAGAACTATTTTTACTAAACACAGTTTTGCTATCCGGACTTTATTATACTAGAAGCAGCATCGTACACGAAGCTAAGCCGCAACAAGCTCTAAGGTGTCTGAGTCACTGATACTTCAGTAATGTTGTTGATGTAACCTTACTCAGATCAAATAAAAAATCAAGATAAAGTGCTGTGAACAATAAATAAATAAATTAAAAAAAAAAATGTTTATTGCAATTACATAAAATGCTTTTACACACATGAGTTGGAGATCACCTTTTAAGCAAGAGGATGCTTGTGTCCGGTGACTCCGCCCCTCCACTTAACATTAAATCGGTTATGCAATTGTAAAACAAAGATACAGAAAAAAGAAATTCTAAGTATAAAGTAAGCGCTAGTGTGATGTATGCGAGAGAATTTTAGAGCTTGTATGTGTGTGTGTGTGTGTTTGTGTGTGTGTGTGTTTGTGTGTGTGTGTGTGTTTGTGTGTGTGTGTGTGTGTGTGTGTGTCTGTGTGTGTAATAATGTGCGCGTGCATTGTGTATATGCGATAATTTAATTTGGGTTTATATAATTAATTTTAGGTTTCGGTTTAGGTTTAGGTTTAGGTTAGGCCTGCGACAAAGTCTTGGGATCGGAAGAAGCCAGGCACAGCTTCCTCCACTAACAAATTCATTACCGCGGTTCTATTAATAATAGGATAGTTATGAAAGCGATGATACTAAAGACTCAATCTCGTCGTAGGTTTTATTCTTAAGCCATTCAGTCACAGCTAGTTTACAGTCACGGAGTTTCAGGGGATAGATGTGTAGCTCTTTATTCAGCAGGTTGTATAAATGGGAAGATTGCCTCTCATACTGTCTCTTAGCAAAAACAGATCTGATTGGGACAGTTGGAGTGACTAAGTAGCAATACGACAATACGGCGAAGCATGCAAAACTACACCTTTCCCTGTGTGTTTCTTTCACACGCTCACACGCACACATTTACAACCCGGTTTACAACAGTAAGTGTAGAGAGTTATTGAAATCTATACTAATATTATAAAGAGGTAAAATGTGTTTGTTTGTTTGTTAGTTTGTATGTAGGGGGTAATCACTGAAACTACCAGTCAGATTTCAAAAAAATATTTTTGCATTTCATAGCCTAATTCTTGAGGAAGGCTATAGGCTATTTAAAATCACGTTATGTCCCTTAGGAGCCGAGCAAAAAGAAAGAAGTCAGAAAGAACGCTAAGCGAAAATGAAGTGATAGCACGAGCAGGTGATGCGATGCGACGGGGTGCGTCGGAGGAACAAGAAATTTTACGCGGACTACGTCGCGGATAGAAGCTAATAATAAATAAATAAATAAATCCATGCTTATTAATATTATAAATACGAATGCAACTTCGTTTGTCTGTCTGTTACGTATCATTTATCTCTCAAAGATTTACATAATCACATAATGAGAAATAAAGTTGGAACACCTTCATTCGGGCATCCTCCAGTATAAGCTTCTCAACTTTTTTCAGGTTTTCTTCCGTAGAGCCAATATCCGGGCCGCCCGAGCGAGTATCGTCTTCAATACTCTCTCTGCCCCTTTTAAATTCACTTGACCACTTTTGAACTGTTGATAACGAAGGTGCAGAACCTTGGTAGACAGCCACCATCACTTCGTGAATGGTTTTTTTACTTTTTCCTTGTTTAGTGTGAAGATTTAAACAGCGTGGTGCTTGATTTTCTTCAACATTGTCACGGTAGCCATTCCAGTTGTCGTTGACTAAGGATAACTAGCAAATTAATGATCACAACTATATGAAATTTTACCTTTATACCCACCCTTAGATAATGTCATTAATTAATTAATTACTCAAATTACCCACATCATTAGTAAATAACCCTCATACCGAGACTATATTGAATGCCCCTAGTATGTCGAAGTTTTCTTTCACGTGGAAAACATTTCTCACCGTCCAAGTTCAAACAGGAACAAATTATCTTCCTAGCAATTTCATAGCCCGGAGCATTCTATTTGAAACACTTCTCGTCTCGACTCGTCCGAAAACTTCTGACGGAACTGATTAACAAACTGGCATACTGAATAGGAAATACTTTTCGTGTATGTAGGTATGTAGGAAAAGGTATCCTCTCATTTGGTTGAAGGTTTTTCGGTACGTAATCTTTACAAATAAATAAAATCGAAGTGTCTGTTTGTAATGTCAAAATAACAGATTTTTACTGAACTGCATATGAAAGTATATATACGGTAATTATAACAAAAAAAAAACGTTCATTTGCGGTAATCATGACGCAGAGAAAAACACACAAACAAAAAAGAACAGTTGACCATTTTCTATTTTGTTAAGTACCTGGTACTTGTTGCTAGGCCTAGACTATCCTCCCATACCTATTAACATTGTAAATTGAAAACATTGTAAAAGCCAGTTATTTTGAAAAGTGTAACCGTGGAGTTTCTTGTCGGCTCTTCTCCATAGGAAACGACCAATTGGAACCGTGCACCTAGCTTCTGACGTTTCATAAGTGCCCATGTAGGTTTATGTGAAATAAAATATTTTGATATTGATATTGCTAAAACAAAATGATTTCAGTTACAACAAATGTATACAGGGTGGATTTTTGAGACAAGGATAAGGGTAGGTTTTAAAAGTTTTTTGGAATTGCGCAGATGTTAGCTTACAGCAGTCCACTGCTGGACATGGGCCTCTCCTATTGCACGCCATTCTTCTGCCAACTTCTGACGTTTCATAAGTGATTTGATTTGTTTTGAAAACAGGTCAAGAGCTATTAAAAAAGTATACCTATTGGTGTTTAATTAATGAAAAATTGTTACAACAATCTTGTAACAATATCTTGTTGTTGTATGTTGTTGTTGTCTGTTGTTGATGTGTTGTTGTTGTTGTTGTTTGTTACCTCGGTTCGTTGGTGGGTGACCATCCATTACATTGAGACTCCTCTATGCCTCTGAAGGCACCTTAGGCCATTAGTCCCGGCTGTCACTCGTAGATCTTTGACAGTCGTTACGGGTAGTCAGAAGCCCAAAAGACTGACAACCAGTCTTAGCATGAGGTGTCGTGTTATCCAGTAACGGGTTTGCGGAGGTCAGATAGGCAGTCGCTCCATGTAAAATACTGGTATTCAGCTTCATCCGGTTAATCTGGAAGTCGACCTCAACATACTTTGGAACAGGCTAGGCAAATGATAATGATGCCCTACCTAAATTAGGTTTGAATAATCATATCACCTTAAGGCTTACCCAAAACTTCAAGCTCCCTGATTACACTGATTAACAAAACCAAGACAAAGATGCTAATCTTCATTAATTAGTCAACGGTTACAACCAGCTAAAACTTGTGTAACTTTGTCAGAGGTGTCCCAAAGATTATATCTTGGGACCGCACGTAATTGCTATCTGAGAGAACTTTAGCAATATTTTAGTTAATTTTAAAGTTGGTAGCCTTGATTTGGAGTCGGTATTTCGGTCTTAATTAAGATTTATTATTTGTAATAATGGCGAATTAATTTAAATGGAACTCTTCAAACGGGCAACATACTTAGCGAGTACTACCTAAGCGTGGAGACTTTTACGAGTATGTTTATAATTACGTTATATGTAATTTTGTGAACACTCATAAAATGTGAAAGTAACTCTTTGTGTTTGTTGATGTTTTCACATGTATTATACAGAACCAATTTGGTTGAACTTTACCAAAAAGTAAACTCATTGCTACTAAGTCTCGGAAAAATTCAACACATGCAAGATTTGTGGAGTTTTGAGACGAGGGTACGGGTAGGTTTAAAAAGTTTTTTGGAATTGCTTTGATGTCATCATCAGCCTACAGCAGTCCACTGCTGGACATAGGCCTCTCCTATTGCACGCCATTCAACTCGATGTTCGGCAACTCTCATCCAGCTGCTCGACAGCAGTGTGACATGTTTCGTTCGCTGGTCATGAGTTTAGATGGTCATAGTCGCGTTTTCCTAAAGACAGCTCAGCACTTGGATATCGCCAATCGCCTTGGCTTCGCTGCAGAGACTTCAAAACATGACACACGCAACAACTACTCACTCTAACGTCGAAGAGATATGTTTGTTTCTGTCACTTTTCTCGATTCCTGCCAGCGCTGCCATACAAAATACTCGACTTATTCCTGTCAAACTTGATATTTTCTCTACAAACCTAAGTTTATGTTTCTACAAATATGGCACCTAAGTTATATCGAATTTTGATAATTCGACATGAGATAATTTCCAATTCTTCTGTCATTTTTTCGTCCTCGATTTTGACGACGAGAGGGGTACACAAAATTAAGACAAATTTGTTTTTTTTTGGATCTAAAATAAAAAAAATGTTATTGTTGTTTGTTTTAATTGTTAAATGATGACTAAAATAAGTACCTACATTATGAAACTGCCGTGAGACAGTTAAGTTAGACAGACAATGGTGCCGATTCTCTTGTCACAAAATTCTCTAAACTAGACTAAACTCTCTAAAACTTTGTTTATTCCTGTCAAACGACGATTTCTCATTCTGAAATAGACTAAAGTGACACAACTTAACTATATTTTAGTTTGACTGCACTAAGATGGCACTGAGTTATTAGTTTAGTGAAAATCGCAATTTTGCTATTCTGAATTTGACATTTTGCACTTAAAATGTTGGTTGTCTAACTAAATCTGGCTATTTTTAATCACGATTAAAAAGGTGTGGAATAAAATAAGTTGTCATGAACCACAAAACCTCGAATTCAGGTGCAAAAACAGTACTGTATCTTTTTTTATTTTGCTTATATCTCGAAAACGGTGTGTCCTGTCACAAAAATAATGAAAATTTCGACCCCCTTTATGAAACGCTTAAAACTCTACATGTAGGTAATATTTTTTTCATATTTTCAATAAAAAAAGTGAAAAATTTCATACAAAACACGTCGAGGCTACCCCCATGCGCGCCTCCGGCACAAAAAAATAATCACGGGGTAGGGCAAACCAGTACCACGTGGAGTCGCGATTGTCAAATTAAATTTTAGTTGCGTCAAAATTATTTTTAAATTTAGAGATATTTTTTTGCAGAATAGCTTTAAGATTCTCATAGCCAAAAGTATGGAATTTTAGTGATAGTTTAGTTAGTTTAGTTCGGTGTACAAGAGAACCGGCAACCGTAAATGTCAAAGTACCTTTTCGAGTTTACTCGAGCTTAAGGGTCATATTATGCGTTAGCATGACATCAGAATCGTAGAATATTGACAAATGGTAATATCTCGAGTGCTCGTGCTTGTCATGGTAGCCCTGCAGGTCTTGATAGAGTCAAAAGCTTTCTCATAGTCCACAAACGCAACACATAGTGGCCGATTATACTTCTCGGACTTCTGTTTAATTTGTCGCACTGTGTGGACAGATTAGAATAGAATACTCTTTATTATATACACCATAAAAAATACAGATATAAATGTAGACATTTTACATCGGGTGACACAATGGGCGGTCTTATCGCCCATTGTGTCATCATTGTTTCGTTGTTGTGTGGATGTAGTCTATGGGGCTGTATTTTTATCAAAAGCCGGCGTGCTCCGGTGGCTGAAACTCTTCGAGTCTTCGCGCTAAACGATTCGTGACGACGCATGAAAATCACTTATATTCGTGGCTAAACTGAGATGAAATAGGTGTGTAATTCTTAAAAAGGGCGTAGAGATGTTAATCTTTAATTTTCTAACCATGATAATACAAAATAGGCAAGTACTTTCATAGTTATAACAGCTCTATATTAGAGCTCATCATCACGTTCGTATTTCCGAAGATACACGATGAATTCTGAAGCGTGTACTTTTGGTTGGACATCTGTACGTAAGTTACCAACCTTGGTGAATTAGCTAAATTATTAATTAATGAATTATAAATTAATGAATTATAAGCTTGACTTTCAAAATATTTTCATTTATCTTTCCAGAACACCTCCATTCTAATAGTACCTACTTTGAAATCTATTTACAATATCTCTTATAACCAAACTTAATTCCATCATAAAAAACTTTTTTACAAAAAATTAAACCGACGAAAAAAGAAACTGAAAAGCAAAAAATAAATCTTTCAGTCTAACTAAGCTCTTAAATTAATGTAAATTACACATTTTGAGTCGGCGCCAAACAATCACCGCAGATCGATTAACGACGATCAATCAAGCTGCCATAAGTTTTCATGGCGCCTTGTATGTTTGGCGCCGACTCAAAATTTGTAATTTACATTAATTTAAGAGCTTAGTTAGACTGAAAGATTTATTTTTTGCTTTTCAGTTTCTTTTTTCGTCGGTTTAATTTTTTGTAAAAAAGTTTTTTATTTTTCGCTTTTCAGTTTCCTTTTCAAATAAACGAACTTATTTATTTATTTAGGACTACCAACAATAGCTTACACTACAGATGTCTTTAAAAAAACATGAAATTAAAACTTAGTACAGTGGATTAATTAGGTACTTTAAGGTAAACACCACATTACTCAAATTAAATTATGTTAATTGACAACTTGGGTACATGACTACTTTTCAAGCAATCTTAATACCGGGGAAAAATATGCTAGATTCAAAAGTCATCATAAAGGTTTCATAACAAATCAGTCAAACAGTCAAAAATTTTAGATTTCAGCTTAGGGAATCAAGGTGTAAATCGATTAGATAGCTATTACATAGTAAAACCTTGCAAAACCTAGCATATAGACAGTTATATGCTATACCGATTTTCTCTGTGGAGGACAAAGAGTAGTAACAGGTCTACGCGGAATTCATGACGGACGGAGCACGCAAGATATTGAGTGCGAGCAGTGGAGGCTAGTCGATAATTCCTTTATGAAAATTACATACAAACATTGCGTCGTTTAAACATCTTCGTTCTTCTAAAGTGTTGAAGAAATTCAAGCTATTTTTTTTATAAGAAGATGACCTTTTAGCTATGCCAACAGAAACAGCTAGATGCCAATCAAAGCGTTTTTGAACGTGTTCTAGACGCAAACTATTCGTACCACAGTGCGGCCGCCACATCATATTACAGTATTCTGCTACATATCAACGACAAAGTACACTGTCTTATGACAAAAACCCAGCATCTTGGACGCTTTTTTGGGGCTTGTATTTAAACGCCTACCAGAAAAGTGCCTATTTTACTACCAACAAATTCGAAATACCTGCCAGAATGGATAAATGCTCACCAAATTGTGTTTCATAAAGTATTGTAGAAATGAACCTATTTTCCTTTTTATTCTATGCCATAAATATTTATAAACGTCTTTTAATTTCTTACTACCTGCCAAGATAGCTAGACGGAGCCCCGCTCAGCGTGGCTCCTATTTCTGTAACCAACCAAACCTCGGGGTGCCCCTGACGTCGACCGACGTGGGTTAGGGTTAATAAGCAGGTCGACGGAGCCCCGCTTCGCGGGGCTCCTATTTCTGTCTAAAGGGTTTAAAGGAACCTAACCAACCGAACCTCGGGGTGCCCCTGATGTCGACCGTCTATGGTTAGATTTGGTGAGCATTTATCCATTTTGATAGGCAATAAGAATATAAATACAACACGTACAATTATTCTGATGAGTGTATAATTATTTGGAACTTAAGGCGTTGTTCTTTAGGCACCTCGGTATAGAGAGGGTTTATTTTATTTGAAGTTAACATATTTTACTTTGGTACTTAGTCTTAGAGTGATATTTTCTAGAACTGTTTGTGGTACGTACTTGTAATAAGGAGTGGTCATATCTTGTATGAGTTTATATTTGAGTGCTAGTTTTTGATGGATGACTTTTGCTACCTGATTGTGTCTATGTGTATAGTCTGTTTTAATATTATTATTATTATTACTTTGCCTTTAATTATAAGATTATTTGTTCCTGTATATTTAACGTAGTAACACTTCATTGAGTTCAAATACTTTATTTTTATTTTTGCACCATTCATCATCATCATCATCAGCCTATATTTGTCCACTACTGGACGTAAGCCTCTCCTAGTGAACGCCATTGAGCCCGATCCTTGGCTCTCGTCATCCAGTCTCTGCCAGCCGCATTTCGCAAGTCGTCAGTCCACCTGGCCGGCGGGCGCCCCACACTACGTTTGCCTAAACGCGTTCTCCACTCTTGAACTTCAACGAGAGATGTGACTAGCCCATTGCAGCTTCAGCTTGCTTAGTCTTTGGGCTATGTCGATTACCTTGGTTCTCTGGTGGATAACGTCGTTTTGGATTTTATCCTTCAGAGAGACTCCAAGCATAGCTCTCTCCATAGCTCGCTGAGTGACTTTAAACTTATGGACCAATCTCACCGTGAGTGTCGACGTTTCTACTCCGTAAGTCGTAACCAGTAGGACACACGCGTTGAAGACTGTCGTCTTTGGGCACTGCGGTATAGACGAGGAGAAGACCTGATGAAGTTTACCAAATGCTGCCCATCCTAGCTGACTCCTACTATCGGCTTCCCTCTCAAAATTGAGTTGGGCCTATAGTTTTTATGTTGAAATTGTTATCCCATTTATATATAGTCACCATCTTTGCCACTTTCCATTTTATAGGGAATATGCCAGAAGTTAAGGATTTGCTGTTTATAGCTGTAATAAATATTACCTTTATTAATTTATAAGCTTTTGAATGTTTTGAGTATGCTCTCACTGCTAATATTTAGAACTTCCCTCGACTGCCTTCCGTACCCAACATCACACCTTCTATGACAGTCATACTCCAGCTAGGCTTAAAGTTCTCATCAAGATGAATGAAATAAGCCCAAACACGATCTAACTGCTGTAAGCTGTCGAGGAGCCCTCTTGACTATCTTCCGTCTCCATCATCAGATGATCTTCAGGTCTCTTTTTTGTTGAAGCATCATTAGAACTACGTATATGTGCCAAGTTTCAACAGAATCAGTTCACATGGGAACATTCTGTAGGTGAAAAATCATTTAACCCCTATTTTTCTACCCTTAGGGGTGGATTTCGTTTTTCAATTTTAAATGGGACCAACTTTGGGGTATACCCTTTCCATTAAAAAAAGAATCATCAAAATCGGACTACTCAGTAAAAAGTTATGCGTGGTCATACATAAAAAAAAAAAAAAAAAAAAAATATACGTGTCGACTTGAGAACCTCCTCCTTTTTTTTCGTCGGTTAAAAAGTGTAGCTCACCCTAACTGATTCAGTTTGACAGTGTGAGCGGATTATAGGGATGTAGCATGGCGCAGGGAAGTGGGGGCAAAATATGAATTTGAGCTGAGCTAACAAGTCCAGCACTTTATTTTACCGTTTTTCTCACAAAACTACCCACAATTATTGACATTAATTAGGCAAATAAAATCAAAGCAAAAGGCTTTATACCTGCCTTAATTTCTGACATAAATCAAGACAAAGGTAGGCTTTGCATGAACGGCTGTGTAACCGCAAATTAGCAAGAACTACCACCTGTGGTCCCAGTATAATTGGGTAAAACTGACATTGCCAAACTGAACTTTAACATAAGGCAGTAAGATTTTGAATTGTGTGTGTCATTTGTAGAGAGACCCCTAATTGCGGCCTCTGTTTTGTTCATTTGCATGTAAGTAGTTAGTAATATGAAATGAGGGACTGAGCACTTGTTATACACGTATCAAAGTGGGATTGGATTATTGGTAATGAGCCTAAGAGGGCGCAATAACCCAGAAAAAAAACAAGTTTCACCCGCGCCTCTTTGTCCATCAAACACGACGAAAACAAAACACGATCTCTTCCCGCCAGTACAAACTTTTCGCCCATCGCTTCAGGTATTTGAATTTGAGTCTTCTGTTAGTAAGTATAAGATTGATGATAAAAGTGTACACATAACAATAGGGTTTATATATTGCGTTTTTGTTGTTGCTTGTTTGTGGCGTTGTAGTGCATTAGGGATGTTTGCGGATAATAATATGAATGGTTTTGCCACTATTATTAGAAATAGATGAGCATCCCTGAGGACGCGTGTTTGCGGAGGCACCAACAGTATTCTCAGTGTATTCCCCGATCTTGCGGAGGTGGATGCAGCTCCACGCTGAATTTTAATTGTATATTTTAATCTGTGTCTGTAACCTACTAACACTAGAAGTTAAGTAAAATTGTTACCTACTAACCAAACACCTACTACTAATCAAATACAAGTTTTCTATTCTGTTGACATCAACCGGACAAATGACCCGGGAATCGAACCCAGAACCTCAAGCTCGGCAGTAGCACTTCCGACCACTAGATCAACGAGACAATTGTATAATAGTGTTAGCCTCAACAAAATACGTGGACCATAGACTTTTTAATATTTCTATGACCTGCTTGTCGATTCTGTAAAAAAATCTCACCGTGATCACTTGCGTGGAGTGAGCTGTCAGTGTCATCCCACTGATGCTAGGGACTGACCAAGCATAACATTTACAATCATAATCGAGATTATAATAATATTTTATAAGCAAATCTATTGATCATTTTATATTAAGTAGGTACTTATTTCATAGCTAATATTTAAGGGTCTAAACATTAGGTACTATTTTGGGGGGTATTAAAATAAAAAGTACCTACTTAAAACAGAAATTCGGTGAGAAACTCAATGTGGTTTATTTTGCCTAGATTAGGCGCCTGAGGCGCGGCCGCGGCACGCACGTACAATAAACAAACAAAATAAAACACACGTTTAAGACAGCTACTGAAGAAAATGCGCATCGACATTGTTTGTTATTTTACTATGAACCCAATGTTGAATGATTAGGTAAGTAAACGCAATGCCATGACCCAATCGCGATGTCATGTGGTTTGAAGAAGCGATTGTGGATCAAGTCGAGTAAAGCCTGTGCGACGTTTTTCAGCGTTGTGATTAACCCAAATCTATTCAATTCAAGAGTTCAAATGACACTCGCGGATCGCGCTCGCTTCATCTAGTCGAGGTACGGCTACGGCAATCGGATGAAGTGATAAGATCACGCCGCGCTTGCGCGTTAGGCACTGTGTCGTTATCAAATTGAGTTTATTTTTTTACTTTTTTATATTAAGTAAGTATGAACCTTAATGTCAGCCGATGACTTAAATTCAATCCGATACCTAGCGTGATGAGATGCGCTACTACCTATAAGTACGATTTGTGTAATTAATTATGTGTACTTAACTAGTCGTTGCCAATAATAGATACAAGAATATTCATCAAATGAACGTCATCAATACCTACCTACCTACTATGACAATATTCAACGGTTAAACTTTACTGCAACTTGCGCAGCGCACCTTGCGCCGAAGTGGTGTCGCTATGGCAACCGCCGCGTGATTTCTATAGCTAACGAGAATCGGGTGATGTGAGCCGAGCACGCGACTGCGCAGAAGACACTGTCATTCTCATCATTGTTTTTTTTTTTACCGTCCGCTACCGAAGACCGTGTCCGATTTGTGTACATAACTAGTCGTTGCCAATAATAGGTACAAGAATATTCATCAAATGAACGTCATCAATACCTACCTACCTACTATGATAATATTCAACGGTTAAACTTTACTGCAACTTGCGCAGCGCACCTTGCGCCGAAGTGGTGTCGCTATGGCAACCGCCGCGTGATTTCTATAGCTAACGAGAATCGGGTGATGTGAGCCGAGCACGCGACTGCGCAGAAGACACTGTCATTCTCATCATTGTTTTTTTTTTTACCGTCCGCTACCGAAGACCGTGTCCGATTTGTGTACATAACTAGTCGTTGCCAATAATAGGTAGGTACAAGAATATTCATCAAATGATCGTCATCAATACCTACCTACCTACTATGACAATATTCAACGGTTAAACTTTACTGCAACTTGCGCAGCGCACCTTGCGCCGAAGTGGTGTCGCTATGGCAACCGCCGCGTGATTTCTATAGGTAACAAGAATCGGGTGATGTGAGCTGAGCACGCGACTGCGCAGAAGACAGAAGACGCTGTCATTCTCATCACATTGTTTTTTTTTTTTTACTCTCCGCTACCGAAGTCCATGTCCCTAAGCCTGTTCGTATTCGAGTTCCGAGACAGTAATTTTATTAGTACCTACTTGCCTACTTATTCATTTTAATGCTTTTAGATATTTTGTACCTACATTTAAAACGTAGGTTCAGTGCCAACCTATATTTTGTTTGCAATAATTATAAATGTTTCCTTTATTAACTAAGTACTTACCAACCACTTATTTAACATGAATACGTCACGCATGCGCAGTAGGAGCCTTATGCAAATGCTATACCTACCAATGTATGTTAAGTACAGCTGCTTATGTAGGTAGGTACTACAAAGCATCTTCTCGTAGTCTGAGCATAGGTATGTACTTACCTACATAGTTTGATACATGTACGATTGGTGTAATTAGGTACCAAATCATTAAAATAAAAAAGATGTGCGTGATGTTTACCTACATAATTATCTAGTCGTTGCCAATAATAAAAGAATATTCATCAAATGATCATCATCAATACCTACATAGCTGCTATGACAATATTCAACGGTTAAACTTTACAGCAACTTGCGCAGCGCACCTTGCGCCGAAGTGGTGTCGCTATGGCGACCGCCGCGTGATTTCTATAGATACCTAACGAGAATCGGGTGACGTGAGCTGAGCACGCGACTGCGCAGAAGACTGTCATTCTCATCACATTCGAGTTTATTTTTCAATTTTCAGCCTTTGAATGTCATCTCTACAAGCATTGACGTATTCGGGCTTATAGGCAAATAAGTATGTACTTACCTATTTATTTCAATGCTTGTAGGTATTATATCAATTCAAACCATTTTCTACATTTAGTTTACAACAAATTTAATGGATATTACTTGACAGGTGAGATTGAGCAACTTCATAAAATAGTGATAGGCAAGTATTCAGTGATTGGTGTTTATTGTTCGTTTACTTAATACGTAAAAAGCACATAAGTATTTTTTTAATACCCCGTCATCTAGATAAAACGCAGTACAAGATACAATCCCTATTACAACATAAATATTTAGGCATATCAATAATCTAGGTATGGGTGCTGTTAAGACACACACAAATTGCTTTTCTCTTGCTATCAAGAAATTTAAATTATTCTATTTATTCATGTATTTGTTTCTATATTAGGTCTGTATTATTATTATTATTATTGTAAGCATGTTTACTTTAATCTGATAGAATAATGTAAGTATGTGTAGGTCGCTAAATCGATAATATGTCTACGCTTCGCTCCTGTCGCAGGTCTGCTGGAAGAAATTTCTAATGATATAGGTAAGCAGCTATTCCTTTTTTCTATTCAATCTTTATGTATTTTACTTTATTAAGTGTTTAGTGTGTACATAAATAAATGAAATTTATTCATTTGTATCACATCAAAAAAAGTTGGCTAATAATGGTTTTTTCTACTGAGCTTCTTCTGCTGCTTCTCGGGGTTCAACTTCTTGATGCCTCGAGGATCGGCGGGTCGTCTGATGTGTCGGCTGCATTTCCTGCAAACCATGGTAATTATTTATTACTAAGTATTTGATGTAATTACTTCATTCCTACACTCATTCTAGTATATTTTTTTAAATCAATTGAACCACCTATTATAAAATTGATATTATCATCAGAACCACATGCAGAATCACCTGCAGATAATTTTGTACTTTTAATAAGTATAGCGGTATGATTTATTCTTAATACAATAAAAGATCAGCATCTGACTCAACAAAATCAATCACATGGGCCATTATTATTCCTTTATTTGGAGTACAATGAGTTGCTATATTTCTTAATTCCATGCTCCATGCCTGTCATGTCCCAACTTATTTGCTCCCTATTATGTTTATCAAAAATAGTCTGTGCAATATTAATACAATACCTCAGACGGCCACGATTGACAGACAGCCAGGATTGATGAGATCAAATCAAGTAGAGGTGGTGTTCCTTTATTGTCTTCAGTTTCTTTAGTACCTTGGCAGCCGCAGGGTTGAATAGGTTCATCAGCTGAGAGGTAGAATAATATATCAGATTAATAAAATTTACTTGCATCTTTTTTTACTGAACCTATGTTGTCCCACAGCTGGGCAAAGGTCTCCCACATAATTTTCCTTTTGCTGTGCCTTACTCCGGCCAATCGGTCAGGAACGAGTCCAAATCATCATGGCGGTAACGAATGGTATATCATTAATTCTTTGTACGGCTTCTTGCCAAAAACGTTGGTATGGTGAACCTGTTGTACAGGATGCGCGATAGTAAAAAAAATATACTGTTTCAGTCAGTGTATTTTCGTTGAGGTCGGAGTTAACTCCTCTCTCATCAGCATGTTGAGCTGGAACAAATGACACTCGAATTAAGCTTGGTCTAAGTACTATGGAAAGTTAATTGGAATAAAAGGACTTTGTTAAAGAGTTAAAAGTTTGAGTTTCAGAAAAATAAATAGGGAATATTACTTAAAATTATAATAATGAGATGAACTTATCTAGTATAAATGAATAATAACAAGAATTACTTGATTTATTATAATTATTTTGACTGGTACAAATGCCAGTAAATGACAACTTTATCATTCCTATTTTAAGTGAACCGGGAATTATATAGAAAAAAAAATATTATTACTACTATTATCACACAAATACCCATAAGTCAGACAGCCAAATTAAATTTGCCAATAGCTCACACCTGGTATGGTCGGACAGACTCATAAAAGCTCAACTATGTAAAAAGCAATGCTGGCAAAGAAACTTGAGTGGATTGGACTGAAATATTTATTAAACAATATTAGCAGGTACTTAGTTATTGATAACGTACGGACCTTTGTAAACTTTTACGACTATTCTTATGGTAATTTCCTCGGCCGAAAACAATGAAGGATAAGACCAACTTGGCGCCAATACTTCTCAAATCTCATAGATGTATCTTTTCAAAGTGTATCTTGCACACACATAGCTTGTGAAGATCTCCCATAAGACGACCCAATGACCCGCTTAATCACTGTTAATGCTCAGAAGCCACTTTTTGCGTCCGATCTCACTAACAGGAAACGTTTGCATTTTCATCGTTTCGTAAGACAACAATGTTCGATAAAACACTTGCATCTTGCACTGCCAATGCAAAATAATACACTTTGAAATCACTGAGCAGCTATGAATGGAAATTAATCAACGGAAACTTAATTCGACCAGCCACAAAACAAGAAAACAAAACTTTTCATGAAAAAATCACAAACAAACTTCGAACGAAAACCGCCTAAATTTGACATTGACAGTCAAAAGAACATTCGTAAGTTTTCCAGCCATAGAGTAACGGTTGTGTTTTATTTAAGTTTCGTTTCCTGTGGAAACGAGAAAAAAATTATGTCCAAATACTGACGGATTAAAACTGATTTCATTTGTTTTTGTAAAGCGGTAGATAATTTTTGGAACTATTTACAAAATTATGTTTTTTTTTTTAGTGGAACGTTCCAGTGACTCCATTTCCCCTTAAATCGTGAAGTTTAGTAATCTTTATGCTTGGATATGGATGATTTGAAAATTAATAATTAATTATCTTTATTGTCACTGACAAACATAATCAAAGTAGATACATACTAAATTCAAACAATCAATAATTTATTTAAAGCCTAAATTGCAGATATATTTGGAACTTGGACCGTTGTTACCAACAAGAATTTTAAATTCTGTTTGTCGAAACACCGGAACTTTATCTCCAAGATATTGGTGCCGATTCTCTTGTACACCGAACTAAACTAACTAAACTATCACTAAAATTCCTTACTTTTGGCTATGAGAATCTTAGAGCTATTCTGCAATAAAATATCTCTAAATTTAAAAATCATTTTGACGCAACTAAAATTTTATTTGACAATCGCGACTGCACATGGTACCTACTTGTTTGCACTACCACGTGATTTTTTTTTAGAACCAGGGGCGCGGTGGGTGGCATCCTCGGCGTGTTTTATATGGAATTTTTCACTTTTTTGTACGGAAAATATAAATAAAAAAAATACCTACATGTAGAGTTATATGGGTTTAAGGGTTTCATAAAGGGGGTCGAAAATTTCATTATTTTTGCGATAGGACACACCGTTTTCGAGATATAAGCAAATTAAAATAAAAAATACAGTACTGTTTCTGCCCCTGAAGTCGAGGTGAGTTCATGACAACTAATTTTATTCCACACCTTTTTAATCGCGATTAAAAATAGCCAGATTTAGTTAAGACAACCAAATTTTAGGTTAAAAACGTCAAATTCAGAATAGCAAAATTGCCATTTTCACTAAACTAATTAATCAGTACCATCTTAGTGCTGTCAAACTAAAATATAGTTAGGTTGTGTCACTTTAGTCTATTTCAGAATGAGAAATCGTCTTTTGACAGGACTAAACAAAATTTTAGTGATTTTTAGTCTAGTTTAGAGAATTTTGTGACAAGAGAATCGGCACCATTATTAATCACAGATTAGTCAAAACTTAAGTAGGATGCGCTACGGTAGCCCGCGACATTCAAATTTACTTATGTTTTTTGCAATTTGCAGTGCAAAGTCCGGTTGTATGTTGATTAAAATATGATTCATGATTGTAACAAGTATGGCTTTACATAATTATAATAATAATTCGCAAGAATAACTGCATACCATTTGTGTTACTATTTGTAAAATAAGCATAAGCTAAGTACCATCCCATCGCTTTGGGATATCCTGTTATGATAGAAGTGTTGTGTAAATAAATAAATAAATAAATAAATAATCATCAGAATCAGCAATACTACTCCTTAAGTTAGAATTGGCCTCAAATGTCATGATTTCATGAAATAGACATTCAATAGGGTAATACGTACTTAGAGAGATGTATTGATGATTTTTATTATTATAATTCTTTAAACAAATATTTGATACGATCGCGCATCATGTTTAGATCATCATACAACCTTATACTGACCTGCAAATTGCGAAAAACGTAGAAAAAAATAAATTTCGCGGGCTACCTTGGCGCATCCCCATTATAAGGCCATGGTCGGCGTTATCGCAAGATGGCGCATGTCATGACGTCATCTATGACTGACGATTCACGGGACAACGTTATCGCGCTCACGCTAATTCGGAACATGTGTAAGCACTGAGTGAATTACACTGTAATCGATTTGAGTGCTTATGACTCAAATCGATTACAATGCAATTCGGAACGCACCAATTGGAATGTTACTATCTGTCAAATTTAAGCGGTTTTCGTTCGAAGTTTGTTTGTGATTTTTTCATGAAAAGTTTTGTTTTCTTGTTTTGTGGCTGGTCGAATTAAGTTTCCGTTGATTAATTTCCATTCATAGCTGCTCAGTGATTTCAAAGTGTATTATTTTGCATTGGCAGTGCAAGATGCAAGTGTTTTATCGAACATTGTTGTCTTACGAAACGATGAAAATGCAAACGTTTCCTGTTAGTGAGATCGGACGCAAAAAGTGGCTTCTGAGCATTAACAGTGATTAAGCGGGTCATTGGGTCGTCTTATGGGAGATCTTCACAAGCTATGTGTGTGCAAGATACACTTTGAAAAGATACATCTATGAGATTTGAGAAGTATTGGCGCCAAGTTGGTCTTATCCTTCATTGTTTTCGGCCGAGGAAATTACCATAAGAATAGTCGTAAAAGTTTACAAAGGTCCGTACGTTATCAATAACTAAGTACCTGCTAATATTGTTTAATAAATATTTCAGTCCAATCCACTCAAGTTTCTTTGCCAGCATTGCTTTTTACATAGTTGAGCTTTTATGAGTCTGTCCGACCATACCAGGTGTGAGCTATTGGCAAATTTAATTTGGCTGTCTGACTTATGGGTATTTGTGTGATAATAGTAGTAATAATATTTTTTTTTCTATATAATTCCCGGTTCACTTAAAATAGGAATGATAAAGTTGTCATTTACTAGCATTTGTACCAGTCAAAATAATTATAATAAATCAAGTAATTCTTGTTATTATTCATTTATACTAGATAAGTTCATCTCATTATTATAATTTTAAGTAATATTCCCTATTTATTTTTCTGAAACTCAAACTTTTAACTCTTTAACAAAGTCCTTTTTTTCCAATTAACTTTCCATAGTACTTAGACCAAGCTTAATTCGAGTGTAATTTGTTCCAGCTCAACATGCTGATGAGAGAGGAGTTAACTCCGACCTCAACGAAAATACACTGACTGAAACAGTATATTTTTTTTACTATCGCGCATCCTGTACAACAGGTTCACCATACCAACGTTTTTGGCAAGAAGCCGTACAAAGAATTAATGATATACCATTCGTTACCGCCATGATGATTTGGACTCGTTCCTGACCGATTGGCCGGAGTAAGGCACAGCAAAAGGAAAATTATGTGGGAGACCTTTGCCCAGCTGTGGGACAACATAGGTTCAGTAAAAAAAGATGCAAGTAAATTTTATTAATCTGATATATTATTCTACCTCTCAGCTGATGAACCTATTCAACCCTGCGGCTGCCAAGGTACTAAAGAAACTGAAGACAATAAAGGAACACCACCTCTACTTGATTTGATCTCATCAATCCTGGCTGTCTGTCAATCGTGGCCGTCTGAGGTATTGTATTAATATTGCACAGACTATTTTTGATAAACATAATAGGGAGCAAATAAGTTGGGACATGACAGGCATGGAGCATGGAATTAAGAAATATAGCAACTCATTGTACTCCAAATAAAGGAATAATAATGGCCCATGTGATTGATTTTGTTGAGTCAGACGCTGATCTTTTATTGTACTAAGAATAAATCATACCGCTATACTTATTAAAAGTACAAAATTATCTGCAGGTGATTCTGCATGTGGTTCTGATGATAATATCAATTTTATAATAGGTGGTTCAATTGATTTAAAAAAATATACTAGAATGAGTGTAGGAATGAAGTAATTACATCAAATACTTAGTAATAAATAATTACCATGGTTTGCAGGAAATGCAGCCGACACATCAGACGACCCGCCGATCCTCGAGGCATCAAGAAGTTGAACCCCGAGAAGCAGCAGAAGAAGCTCAGTAGAAAAAACCATTATTAGCCAACTTTTTTTGATGTGATACAAATGAATAAATTTCATTTATTTATGTACACACTAAACACTTAATAAAGTAAAATACATAAAGATTGAATAGAAAAAAGGAACAGCTGCTTACCTATATCATTTGAAATTTCTTCCAGCAGACCTGCGACAGGAGCGAAGCGTAGACATATTATCGATTTAGCGACCTACACATACTTACATTATTCTATCAGATTAAAGTAAACATGCTTATAATAATAATAATAATAATACAGACCTAATATAGAAACAAATAAATGAATAAATAGAATAATTTAAATTTCTTGATAGCAAGAGAAAAGCAATTTGTGTGTGTCTTAACAGCACCCATACCTAGATTATTGATATGCCTAAATATTTATGTTGTAATAGGGATTGTATCTTGTACTGCGTTTTATCTAGATGACGGGGTATTAAAAAAATACTTATGTGCTTTTTATTACGTATTAAGTAAACGAACAATAAACACCAATCACTGAATACTTGCCTATCACTATTTTATGAAGTTGCTCAATCTCACCTGTCAAGTAATATCCATTTGTTGTAAACTAAATGTAGGTACTAATAACTAAACTGACATTTAAAATTAATAAAAATGGTTTGAATTGATATAATACCTACAAGCATTGAAATAAATAGGTAAGTACATACTTATTTGCCTATAAGCCCGAATACGTCAATGCTTGTAGAGATGACATTCAAAGACTGAAAATTGAAAAATAAACTCGAATGTGATGAGAATGACAGAGTCTTCTGCGCAGTCGCGTGCTCAGCTCACGTCACCCGATTCTCGTTAGGTACCTATAGAAGTCACGCGGCGGTTGCCATAGCGACACCACTTCGGCGCGCTGCTGCGCTGCGCAAGTAGCATTAATGTTGAATATTGTCAAAGTAGGTAGGTATTGATAATGATGATTTTGATGAATATTCTTTTATTATTGGCAACGACTAGATATGTAGGTAAACATCACGCACATCTTTTTTATTTTAATGATTTAGTACCTAATTACACCAATCGTACATATAGGTAGTAGCGCATCTCATCACGCTATCGGCTGAAATTATGATCATACTTAATGTTATCAAACTATGTAGGTAAGTAGGTACCTACCTATGCTCAGACTACGAGAAGATACTTTGTAGTAGGTACCTACCTAGGCAGCTGTACTTAACAGACATTGGTAGGTATTGCATTTGCAAAAGGTTCTTACTGCGCATGCGTGACGCGTTGCATGTTAAATAAGTGGTTCGTTAGTACTTAGTTCATAAAGGAAATCAGTATAATTATTGCAAATAAAATATAGGTTGGCACTGAACCTACGTTTTAAATGTAGGTACAAAATATCTAAAAGCATTAAAATGAATAGGTAGGCAAGTAGGTACTAATAAAATTACTGTTTGATGAATGACAGTGTCTTCTGCGCAGTCGCGTGCTCGGCTCACATCACCCGATTCTCGTTAGCTATAGAAATCACGCGGCGGTTGCTATAGCGACACCACTTCGGCGCAAGGTGCGCTGCGCAAGTTGCAGTAAAGTTTAACCGTTGAATATTGTCATAGTAGGTAGGTAGGTATTGATGACGATCATTTGATGAATATTCTTGTACCTATTATTGGCAACGACTAGTTATGTACACAAATCGGACACGGTCTTCGGTAGCGGACGGTAAAAAATAAACAATGTGATGAGAATGACAGTGTCTCCTGCGCAGTCGCGTGCTCGGCTCACATCACCCGATTCTCGTTAGCTATAGAAATCACGCGGCGGTCGCCATAGCGACACCACTTCGGCGCAAGGTGCGCTGCGCAAGTTGCTGTAAAGTTTAACCGTTGAATATTGTCATAGTAGCTATGTAGGTATTGATGATGATCATTTGATGAATATTCTTTTATTATTGGCAACGACTAGATAATTATGTAGGTAAACATCACGCACATCTTTTTTTATTTTAATGATTTGGTACCTAATTACACCAATCGTACATGTATCAAACTATGTAGGTAAGTACATACCTATGCTCAGACTACGAGAAGATGCTTTGTAGTACCTACCTACATAAGCAGCTGTACTTAACATACATTGGTAGGTATAGCATTTGCATAAGGCTCCTACTGCGCATGCGTGACGTATTCATGTTAAATAAGTGGTTGGTAAGTACTTAGTTAATAAAGGAAACATTTATAATTATTGCAAACAAAATATAGGTTGGCACTGAACCTACGTTTTAAATGTAGGTACAAAATATCTAAAAGCATTAAAATGAATAAGTAGGCAAGTAGGTACTAATAAAATTACTGTCTCGGAACTCGAATACGAACAGGCTTAGCTTGTTACCTACCTATAGAAATCACGCGGCGGTTGCCATAGCGACACCACTTCGGCGCAAGGTGCGCTGCGCAAGTTGCAGTAAAGTTTAACCGTTGAATATTGTCATAGTAGGTAGGTAGGTATTGATGACGATCATTTGATGAATATTCTTGTACCTATTATTGGCAACGACTAGTTATGTACACAAATCGGACACGGTCTTCGGTAGCGGACGGTAAAAAAAAAAACAATGATGAGAATGACAGTGTCTTCTGCGCAGTCGCGTGCTCGGCTCACATCACCCGATTCTCGTTAGCTATAGAAATCACGCGGCGGTTGCCATAGCGACACCACTTCGGCGCAAGGTGCGCTGCGCAAGTTGCAGTAAAGTTTAACCGTTGAATATTGTCATAGTAGGTAGGTAGGTATTGATGACGTTCATTTGATGAATATTCTTGTACCTATTATTGGCAACGACTAGTTATGTACACATAATTAATTACACAAATCCTACTTATAGGTAGTAGCGCATCTCATCACGCTAGTTATCGGATTGCATTTAAGTCATCGGCTGACATTAAGGTTCATACTTACCTAATATAAAAAAGTAAAAAAATAAACTCAATTTGATAACGACAGTGCCTAACGCGCAAGCGCGGCGTGATCTTATCACTTCACCCGATTGCCGTAGCGCTACCTCGACTAGATGAAGTGAGCGCGATCCGCGAGTGTCATTTGAACTCTTGAATTGAATAGATTTGGGTTAATAACAACGCTGAACAACGTCGCACAGGCTTTACTCGACTCGATCCACAATCGCTTCTTCGAACCACATGACATCGCGATTGGGTCATGGCATTGCGTTTACTTACCTAATCATTCAACATTGGGTTTATAGTAAAATAACAAACAATGTCGATGTGAGTTTTCTTCAGTAGCTGTCTTAAACGTGTGTTATATTTTGTTTGTTTATTGTGTGCGTGCCACGCTCGCGCCTCGGGCGCCTAATCTAGGCAAAATAAACCACATTGAGTTTCTCACCGAATTTCTGTTTTAAATAGGTACTTTTTATTTTAATACCCCCCAAATTAGTACCTAATGTATAGACACTTAAATACTAGCTATGAAATAAGTACCTACTTAATATAAAATGATCAATAGATTTATCTTATAAAATATTAAAATCTCGATTATGATTGTAAATGTTATGCTTGGTCAGTCCCTAGCATGAGTGGGATGACACTGACAGCTCAGTCCGCGCTCACTTCACTTAAGTGTTCACGGTGAGATTGTTACAGAATAGCACAGCTGCACCCTAATTGAGTAACACATTGGTGCCGATTCTCTTGTCACAAAATTCTCTAAACTAGACTAAAAATCACTAAAATTTTGTTTAGTCCTGTCAAAAGACGATTTCTCATTCTGAAATAGACTAAAGTGACACAACTTAACTATATTTTAGTTTGACAGCACTAAGATGGTACTGAATAATTAGTTTAGTGAAAATGGCAATTTTGCTATTCTGAATTTGACGTTTTTAACCTAAAATTTGGTTGTCTTAACTAAATCTGGCTATTTTTAATCGCGATTAAAATGGTGTGGAATAAAATTAGTTGTCATGAACTAAGATCCACCACAACAACTCGACTTCAGGGGCAAAAACAGTACTGTATTTTTTTTTTAATTTTGCTTATATCTCGAAAACGGTGTGTCCTATCGCAAAAATAATGAAAATTTCGACCCCCTTTATGAAACCCTTAAACCCATATAACTCTACACGAAGGTATTTTTTTTTTAAATATTTTCCGTACAAAAAGTGAAAAATTCCATATAAAACACGCCGAGGCTGCCACCCATGCGAGCCTCCGGCTCTAAAAAAAAATCACGTGGTAGGGTAAACAAGTAGGTACCATGTGGAGTCGCGATTGTCAAATTAAATTTTAGTTGCGTCAAAATGATTTTTAAATTTAGAGATATTTTATTGCAGAATAGCTCTAAGATTCTCATAGCCAAAAGTAAGGAATTTTAGTGATAGTTTAGTTAGTTTAGTTCGGTGTACAAGAGAATCGGCACCATTATCTAACTGTCAAAATGAAAGCCATTCCTACTGATAGCGTGTTATGCAATTATCCCACAGGACCAACTTTTACAGATAATTCTATGCACCATAATATTGCATTTTATGTTGAACATGAAAATCTGGTTTTCACAATATGCTAGAGCAGAATTTTGATCTCTGAAGAAGGAATTCATTTATATAAGAAAAAATGCGAGTTTAATCCAACTTTAACAAAGGTTCCAAAATAATGTTGGACTTACTTTTCTAAAGCTAAACCGATTAAAAGAAAAAGAAAAGCAAGAAAGAAAGAAAATACGTTTATTTTCGGTAAACATGACGCACAGAAAAACACACAAATACAAAAAACTGGCCAAGTGCGAGCCGGACTCGCGCACGAAGGGTTCCGTACCATTATTTAAAAAATCGTTTTATGTTGTATTTAGTATTTGTTGTTATAGCGGCAACAGAAATATATAATCTCTTAAGGGGTCATTGTACTCATCATTATAAACAACTTTTACTATGGACCAAACAAGAAATCGCGAAAAAAAAAACAGATTTTCATTACATTTATGTTCGCGTAACACGTCAAAACGTAGGGAACAGCTGATATTTTTTTCGCGATTCCAGGTTTGGTCCATAGTTAAAGTTGTTTATAAGGATGAGTACAATGAATGTCCCCTTAAGAGGTAGCTGGTGTTTTACCAATAACCCTGTGTACAAGTCACGACACCAATCGTCGGGCAGTTGCCCACCAGACACGACATCCGTCTGGTCGGAGGATCGTCCCTTTTCTATGTAGGTATTAGTGAACTTTACACCTGTTCCACATACCTTTATACCTAGTTGTTATTATGTTTGAATTGCAACACAGAAGCCAACATGGGATTTGTCAGCCGATTCTTTGATTACAGATTTGATCAAGCATTCTGAAACGGAGGAAAAGTAAGATGGGCACGCACGAATACATATCAAGCTATACATTTCCAGTATAAGCTGACTTCTCATTGTACGCAAAGCCTATAAAATGTGAGGCCAGCTGAAACTGGTAATGTATGGCTTGATATATAGAGCCGTGTAGACCTATGTATTTGGTAGTTGTGTTACCTATTATTGGATTTATATTAGTTTATAATCAACATAACTACAATATCACTATCACTACTACATACAACCTAACTATCCTAACTAATATTATA
The DNA here is from genome assembly GCA_916610205.1 of Griposia aprilina. Classification (NCBI taxonomy): domain Eukaryota; kingdom Metazoa; phylum Arthropoda; class Insecta; order Lepidoptera; family Noctuidae; genus Griposia; species Griposia aprilina. The sequence continues at coordinate 6,003,719 of OU744305.1, read as the reverse complement.
AATACGAAAGTAAGCCTGTTTGTTTGTTTGTTACCTTTTCACGCCTAAACCACTGAACCGATCATCCTGAAATTTTGCATATACGTTTTCAGGTGTACAGAAACGGACATAGGGTACCTTTCATCTCGAAAAAAAGCACTGTTCCCGAGGAAAACAACAATAACGTTCTTATGATAATAGATGGCGCCACGTGTGTTTCGAATCATAATTGAATTATAAACCGAATTGATTGTCAAAGTCTAAACTAAGAAAGAGCGAAGCCGCGGGCAAAAGCTAGTACATAATATTATACTTAAAACAAAGTCCCTTGCCGCATCTGTCTGTACGCGATAAACTCAAAAACTACTCAAAAACTGTATTATTTGTATGTAGGCGTAGCAACAGCGTAAAAATAAATACAAGATTATTTTTAGTTTTTTTTTATTATTACACGTATTATGTTTATACTAGAGTTTAGTACGAGGTGTTTCAGATATTCATAGAACGTGCTTTTCTGGAGACAACAATTTCGCGTAGTAAACATGTCATATAAAATTTACATAGAAGAAATTTATATTTACATAGAACTAGGTACAGAAAGAGATAAATTATAATGTGGGTACCGGACATCCTATAAAAAACATCATGTCCTTTTACTACACCCATATAGCTAAGGCACATTACAGTACCCATTTGCTAGTAAAAGTGACCATGTTCCTGAACTGACTGGTGACTTGTTCTCCTTTTGGTCCCTATAGAATATAAAAATTATTAATGATTTTTTATTATTTATTAAAAACTATTAATTTATTACAAATGTACAGTGTGTTTGCACAATAATTAATAGTTGTCACACAATGCAAATATAAAAAAATATACTCAAAAGTCTCAAAACTGGTTAGACCTAGTATAAAATCACGTGCGATTCGCGAGTTACGTCGGGAGCGGTGAACGTCACGGGCGACACAGGTCCGTCGTCGAGAAGCCCTTGGGCGCGACTGAATTCCTCGAGCAAGCGCATCGGTTTATAAGGCATTATTTAGATATTTTATTACAAATATATAAGTAGTCAAAAATAAAATATAAAAATTAAATTTGGTAGATAAACACCTTAAATTTTAAAATATTTAAGACTTTTTCGTATTTTAAATAAATTCTTACGCGTAGGCGACGATTTTGCACATGCTTTTATTGCATTTTTGCAGCGCGGTTCACATTTTTTTTTGAGTACTATTTCATTAAACTTTAAAAAAAGAAATAGTCCACTTACTAATATACTATATGTCCAGTATTAAGGATTTTTATCAGATTGTTGTTTGCTACCAGTAAGCTAATAAAAGCAATTGAAAAATCTGGTGTTTCGTGCTTACGTAAAAACGTGTGTTAGATTTTTATTTTTAGTAATTTATATTGAGTAGCTATCAAAATTTAAATTCGTCCACATACTAGATAAATAGGTGATGAATAACAGTGCATTAAATAAAAAATCAGATATCTTAAGGTTATTGAGAAATTTGCACTGGAAAACCTTGAATTTTCTGTTTTTAGACCGCGAAATTGATAGGGACTCTTAAGTACTCATAAATAGGTCTAAAATAAAATGTGCGACAGCACATGTCTACCATTTAGGCGGACGCCATTATTGGCAAAACTTTGTCCGTTGCATTATGTAAATTTGGTCAAATAATTTAGAAGTTTACAACTAACGACAGTGCACGTGTCACCGCTATGTCATAAAAAAAAACTTAATCATCATCTTGCAGGATTGAAAATAAAATACATTAAAAATACTCCAAGTAGTATGAATAATTAAACATCAGTTACTTTCTAATTTAACCCACATGCTCGACGCAACAGGCTGATACACCAATACGTCAAAAAAAAAAGTAGGTATATATACGAGTATGCTCTACTACCCGTGCGAAGACGGGGCGGGTCGCTTGTTAAAACTATAAAATAAAACTTCTGAATATGAAAGACTATTATGTTATTTTCTACAATATCGACAAACAAGCTAATCTGGCAGTTTGAGTGCTTTATGCGGCCTACCCAAATGTCCTTTCTTTGGTATTGTTCGTCGAGTGGTTGAGCTCCTTAAGTTCTGAGTTGAGCTCCACGATTAGTGACAAATGCGTGCACTGACTGGACAGGTCCACTCATTCTGTGTGGTTTTTCCTCAAAAGACCATTTCAGACATAAATCTACATGGTCTTCACATGATCTGACCTCTGAGTTAGTTTCGGCCTTTCTTCTCAGAGTAGTCGGATAGGAAACGCCGACGTTATCTAGTTTAAAAAAAAAATGGAAAATCCAAAAGTGCACGCCTCATAATCTCATTCAATTCTATAAAAAATAAAAATATAAATAGATGTACAGTCTTGTAGTTTTCGTTTTTTATTAATTGTAATTAAACGACACTGAATTAATTAGCCATTTGCATTCAGTGACCTACAATTGTCGATTAGAATTTAAAAAAAAAAAAAAAACTCAAATAATGGATTTTTTCACAAGTTACAGTGTTTCCGGGTTTCACACATGACGGACAGGATTTTTTTTGACCTATTTTGGTGTTTTTTTCCAATTCTATTGCACTAAATCAATTTTTAAAAAGTATGAAATTAATCTCCATTAAATTATCTCGACAATAGTATGCAAAATATCTTGATTCCGTGAACTAACAAGGCTATAATAATAAAAATAGCCGCCAAAATGAGGCGAAAAAAAAATTTCGATCGTAAAGCACTCTCTGATGCTTCGCATCATGAGTCGTGCAATATGATTGACGTGTACAAGTGTTTGTATAAACCTACTTACAGAAATAAAATCATTTATCATTTATCAAGCATGACAAAACCATCGCTCTATAGTGAAACAGAAGACATAATTTACTAAAATTCTACGTTAGATATGTCAAGGTAAGACAGGTATTAAAGCTATTAATCTCTCAGCAAGACCCGAAGTTATTACATTTTGTGGCTACTCCCATACCTAACCTTTGAAAATCACGTCCATGACAATTATACAGGATGTTCCGTAAATAATGGATCATACGTAACGGGTAGGTAGCTCAACTGATTTCCAAAAAAAAAATGAAATATTTAAAAAAATAAAAAATTGTGTGGTTTTATGAAACCACGGTAAAAGTGAAACTTTTTTTCACATTATAGACATTTAACTAAAAACCTCCTTCCTTTCACTTTATCCCTACTCCGCGGCCGACCGTCACGTGACATGCAACACACAGATGAAAAAGTTTCAGACGATGTAATAAAAGTTTCACTTTAAAACCGCTTCGGTATTAAATTTTACATAAGAAGACATAAATTTTCTCGAATTTCACCATTTTCTCTACCAGAATTCAGTTTTTTTAATGCTGGCGCTGCAAATGATAACATTTTTAGGTATGAATTTTGTTAAACATTTCTGAATAGCTTACTAATATAATAAGATACCATTTTTGTAAATAACGCTTTATTTGCCTTAGAAAAAAAATCTTGACATGAAAAGTTATTTTTTACCGTGGAAAGAACAAAATTGAAAAAAAATAACTTTTCAAATTAGTTGTTGGAAATCAGGTGAGCTGCCTACCCGTTACGTTTGATCCATCAATCACGGGACATCCTGTATAACTTTGTAATAAATAATAAAACGTTGAATGACGGTTCCACAATAGGCCCTTCATTTGGCAAGATTGCAATGTAAATTTTAAGATATCTGTAGGTACTAAGATGGGATGGTTGATAATTATTAATATTCGGGGAGCGTTAGTTAGGACCCATTTGAATGCAAATTGGCGGAGGATCGCGCCTTCGGGCTGGACTGGGGATGTAGACCGGCGATTTCCAGTTATTTCGAAAAGCTGATCCAGTTTGACGGGATAATCAAATCAAATCAAATCTCAGTACATAATTACAATCCGCAAATTCGTAAGATATAATAGACATAAGAAGACAGACCTATTCCATTAGATAGTACGGTGAATGGTGAGAACGTTGTAGACCTAACTTGTAGACTGGATTTGTAGACCATTTTATGTTTTGATAAATACCTATTACTTGTTGAAAGGCCTACACTGTCCTCCCATACCTATTAACACTAATTTGGAAACATGGTAATTGTAAATCATTTTTAAAAAGAGTAACCATGGAGTTTCTTGCCGGCTCTTCTCCATAGGAAACAACCAATTGGAACCGTGCACCTAGCTTCTGACGTTTCATAAAATATTTTGATTTTGGTTTTAAAGTCATTCCTTCACTTTTACGAGCAAATCCTAAATATTTCGGCCTGAATTTTGGGCCTTCCGCCTCAGATAAATTGTTATTTCTCGAATATTAAAAAAAAAAACTTTTTTCTAAGAAACTAAGGCAACTACAGCATTTTTCGCTACGAAATGATCATTTGCAATTTGTTTTCATGCGTGTGTGTGTTTTTGTGTGTGTTTGTTTTGGGTGTGTGCGTGTGTATTTACAGAGCCAAACTAAACCGAAAAAATGAATTGAGGTCACTTTGGGATGTATTTTCTATTTATTAGGGTTCCGTACCTCAAAAGGAAAAAACGGAACCCTTATAGGATCACTTTGTTGTCCGTCTGTCTGTCTGTCAAGACCCTTTTTCTCAGGAACGCGTGGAGGTATTAAGCTGAAATTCATTTCAAATACTCAAATCTACTATCTCTAGGAGCTGTGAAAATATCAAACTTCTAAGCCATCGCAATCAAAAGATACAGCCGTTTATGCCGCAAATTTTTGACATTCGCAAGGGAATCAAAAGCTACAGCGTACTTCCCGTGAACTCAGAATCTTGAAATTTGGTACGAAGCAACGTCTTATAGCTCAGATGAAGCAAAAATTGCGAAAAGCATAATTTTTGTAGTTATATGATACAATAAAAATATTTTTAATAATTTTAAACTTACTACCCATTCCCTCATGAACGGGTAGTGGTATTATATTGAAATCCATATCAAATACTTAAGTCTATAATACCTATAAGCTGTAACAAAATAAAACTTCTATGTCAACACAATCAAAAGAAACAGCAATTTAAGCCGCATATTTTGATTCTCGCCACTATTCACAAGGGAATCAAAACCTAAAGGATACTTCCCGTCGACCTAGAACCTTGAACTTTGGCATGAAACAACTTTTTATAGCACACATAAAGGAAAAATTCCGAAAACCTTAAATTTTTAGTTCAATGTGTGTTCTATTCATACCTTTTTCAGTCACCATTTACAGATCTGGTTCAAATTTAACACTTAATTACTATTTTTGAACCAGATTTCTAAATAGTGACTAAAAGACATTGTAAATGATAACTTTGATAAAAGAACTTTTGCAAGGCTGCTACAAGGCTAGTGTAGGTATTTCAGTTATATTATAAAATAAATGATATGTGTTAATATAAAATAAAGCATTACTGAAATGATAAAGAAACCATGCTCCTCCAGTTTTCCACATTGTAATGTTATGGATTTCATTAGCAATAAAAACAACATAACTTTTACTTATATACCTACAGGTTTGTACGGAACCCTCGGTGCGCGAGTCCGACTCGCACTTAGCCGGTTTTTTTTTAAATTGGGTTTACCACTACAACAATTATTTTGGACGTATTCTCAACTGCAACGGTTAAAGAGAAAAATAATCGGAGAATCACAATTTAGGTGAATTACAACTTCTTTAACATCAACAACAACAACAACAAAAGTTATAATAATTAACAAATAAATAATATTAATAATAAAAATAAAAAAAAAATTATTTATATTTATTTTATTTACCTAGTGGCCCTAACTTTCACCTGCGATAAAAAAAAATACAAAAACTTTTAAAACCTACCCTTATCCTCGTCTCAAAAATCCACCCTATATACATTTGTTGTAATTGAAATCATTTTGTTTTAGCTCTATCCTTTATCATTAAAAAAACTTGAGAGGTGTCAAGGGACACCCGGATGGAACGAAGTTCCTTTCGATTAATTAGTGAAGGAATTGTAATAAAATTTTAATTAAAATGTACAAATATATGGAAAGAAAATTGGTTCGATAAGTACGAAAAAAGGCCTGAAATTCTTGAAAATGTAACATTAGCTCAATTTGTTGCTAATTATAGTATGAGAAAAAAAAAAAAAAAAAACACGGAGAGTACTACAAAAGAAAAATGTCTAGAGTTATTAGATACCGTAACTATGATATGGCTAAATAGATTTTTTTTGAAATTTTAAATTCAAATTCGAAATAGAAATGAAAATATTAAATTTAAATAAAAATAAAATAAAATAAAAAATAAAAATATTTCTTTTTTAAATATTTAAAAAAATAAAAATTTTAAATTCAAATTCGAAATAGAAATGAAAATATCTGGCTTGCTTTCTATAAGAGAGAGAGAGTTTTTTTTTTTTTTTTTTTTTAATATTTTAAATAATAAAAATTTTAAATTAAATTCGAAATAGAAATGAAAATATCTGGCTTGCTTTCTATAAGAGAGAGAGAGACAGACAGAGAAACATGCGACGCCGCACAGCTTACAATAGCTTACTATAGCAAAAAGTGTCGTGACAACTTTTCGTAAGAATTTTTTCCGTCTAGCCCCCTTTCACAACGCGCGATAAGGAACTTCGTTCCAAAAACACTTCTTCCACATTCCAAAAGTTTGCACCTACAATGTACATGTGAGCTACGCGTCACACTGACGTCACGCAAAATCCTGCATCGCGCAAGCAGAGTTTACCACGCAACTAGCATATATACAGCGCCCCGACATCAATTATCGGGCAGTTGTCCACCAGACACAACACCCGTCCGGTCGGAGAATCCTCCCTTTTCTATAGAGGTGAGTGAACTTTACACCCTATTTTTCATACCTCTATAAGCCAAATGAAAACTACTACTAACTGCGACAAGAAAGTCGCCTGTCTAATCAAGAAATCTTTCTTCATCGCTACGCTGACATAATTTTGATGAATCTCTAAATGTAAATGAGGCATTTGCCTGTTGAGTGCCTTAGACCCTAGTAGGGATATGAATGATATCAGAAATAATAACTAAGGCGTAACAGAGTGTACTCCACTACCTCTGTTTGACGATCTTTTTGGTAGGGAGGCACTTATTTATACCTGACCTTAATTCATGACACAGGTAGGATGTTCAGAACAGGGGTTAGGATATGATTTCACACGATGTCTTTTGAAACTGAAAGCAGCATGCTTTCAGTTTCAAAAGACATCATTATGTAAACGTTGTAATTTATTTATTTATCTTTGGATCGCCAACAGAGGCTAACACAATTACATGCATGTTAACATAAACAGGAACAAATACAAGTGTACAATTATAAGAGACTACATCATTCACTTAATACGAGTATCTATGTAGGTACACGTTTGACAAGGGCGAAAACATTAAACTAAATCAAAATACAATCATTCAAAAAAAAATACACATTACATAGTAACAAATTAAAAAAATACAAATTTAAAAAACTCAAAAAAAAAAACAATTTAAAGAAATAAATAAAAAAACCTGTACATTGACGGTGCAGATGCAGATCAATGGCTTGTATACACGAATCAATCAATCTGCCTAGATTTTCCGAACTAAAAAAAAAAAAACTATGTTGGGGTCGGCTTCCAGTCTAACCTGGATGCAGCTGAATACCAGTATTTTACATGGTGGACCGCCTATCTGACCTCCACAACACAGTTACTGGGTACACGATATCCCTTGGTAAGACTGGTTGTCAAACTTTTGGGCTTCTGACTACCTATAACGACTGTCAAAGATCTACGATTGACAGCCGGAACCAACGGCCTAACGTGCTTTTCGAGGCACGGAGGGGTCTCGGTATGTAAAGATGGTCACGCATCCACGCACTGACTGCGGCAAGCGTAGCTTAATCTGATCGATTGACCCGTGCGGCTGTTACCACTTAGCCACGAGCCCCTCTTAGCCACGAGCTCCTTCACGACTATGGAATAATTTTTCAGGACCTTTCTAATTAATTGCCAATACTTCATACCCGTAAAAATACCTAGGTACAAAATACTTCTGCGAAGTCTCGCCAATTAATTAAAAAAACCCTGTTTGAGAATGTATTGGAATCTGAAAATAATATTTAGTATGTATTTTAAAATACTCAGTTATTTTCTTATTCACTGAAGAAATTAAAACATAACCAAAAGAATTCATCCGACAGTGAATAAGAAAATAACTGAGTATTTAAACAATGATCCTTGTAAAGTTATAGTAAAGACTAACTTCTCAAGAATCATTGTTTAATTATTTCCAAAGTTTCAAACTAGACTTGTGTTCGTGAGTTAAATTTTTAATTATTTGTCTTTCTAAAAGAGTTCTTCACTTCATTCTTTCAGTTTCATTGAATTCTAGGCCTTAATTTGTCAATTGTGGACCGTTCATTGTTCGGAATTTGATTATTCTGTTCAAATTCAGCTTTTCAAATAGGATTGGAATTATTGTAGCGGTGTCTACACCGCCACATGCAAACTACACGTCACACTGACGTCATACAAATCCTGCATCGCGCAGGCAGAGTTTACCGCGCGACTAGCATGTATACAACGTCCCGACATCAACCGTCGGGCAGTTACCCACCAGAAACGACATCCGTCTGATCGGGGGATCCTCCCTTTTCCGTAGAGTATGAGTGAACTTTACACCCTGTTCCTCATACCTCTATATTATCATTATCGTGGTGTATGTCTTTTTTTTTTTTTTTTTTGGATTTTAAAAACAAGTATTTTTAACAAGGCCACTTTATCCTGAATGCAATTTTTTGATATCAGTCTTCTAATATCAATCAATCTGCTTTTAATAACTATGTTGGGGTCTGCTTCCATTCGAACTGGATGCAGCTGGATACCAGTATTTTACATGGAATGACTGACTATCTAACCTCCACAATCCATTTACTGGATAACAACCCCAAAGGATCCCTAAAGGATCAGCAAAGTATTGTATAATTATGTAAAGATCGCTTTTAGCGTTAAGCCCGCCCATAGTATCACCCTATGTAAATTTTCTACATTTATATCTGTAAGTTTATGGTGTATATAATTAAGAGTATTCTATTCTATACAATGACGTAATGTTTAATAATGTATGCACACAAATTTCCTTTTTTTTTTATAAATTAAAAAATCCAGATATGATTTCTAGGATAATGTCATTTTAGATATTGTATCTGTGTTACTGGCTTGTTTTTAAATACTTTTTATTGTAATCTGTGGTGAACGTAGTGGGTGGCATAATTGTTTAAAATATTTTAACTAAGATATTTTGACTGTTTTTATTGTGCTACTGTTTGTTTTTCCTTAAATAAATAAATAAACACGCTACCCCTTTGTAGGACTGGTTGTCAGACTTATGGGCTTCTGTCTACTCGTAACAACTGCCAAAGATCTACAAATGACAGCCAGGACTGACAACCGTGCTTTCCGAGCCACGGAGGGTCGGGTCTCGATAAGTAATGGATGGTCAGGTGGTAACCCATACACGGACCACTCTCAGCAAGCCTAGCTTAACCTTTAATCGACCAGTGTGGCTGTTATAATTTAGCCCATGCATTTGATATTGGCGATGCAAAGATTCTAACTAGCGCCTCGAGTGTCAAAATTGTGAAGCTGTTTAGGAACGATACTTTCACAGTTTTTTCGATACAATTTACGTCACGGAAAATTTTATTTATGAAATAACATAACATAACATCACGCCTGTATTCCCCGAAGGGTTAGGCAGAGGTGTACCTATAGCACACCCACATTTCTCCAGTTATGTTTAAGTCCCAGCTAGTTGTGTTTATTAAATATAAATCAGATTTATGTGATTTCTTGCTGGACGAGAAAATAATTATGTTGTCAATAGTCGAGGTAATTAAAGCTTCTGCAGGATACACAAAACCAATGAAAACTTATTCCCGAATCTCCGTAAGTACTACATTGAGGAACGCAACAATATTTCGTATTTCTACTTTTATTAACGACAGGTTTCTGTGTGTAATCGTGATCCATCTGATTATGTCTAAACTTCACCTCCACTTTAAACCAAAAACTGTCGTTCTTAGACAACTTCTAAATTTCGCCGCTAGAGGCGCGCGGATAATCTTTGCATCGCCAAGGTCTTCCCATACTTTAAAAATAAAGCATAATCACTCATTAGTCAAGAAACAAGAAACTCCTTTGTGTAACCTCAAACCATCACTCTTGTATGACAGAAGAAAAAATTCTCTCGCGTCAAAAATCTACAAAGTTAACCTGTCAAACCAAATATAAAGCTTTGAAATATGTAAATTCCATGTGTTTCAAACAGTTTCAAAAATCATATTTTGATATGAAGTTTGATAAAAACCGTACAAAATGAAGTTCATGGACAAATTGCCGACAGTTATAAGCTGTTGCTTTTGCTGTTTCCTTAGGGCTGGCTGTGTGTTGATAGCCATATTTTCATTCGTACGTACTTTACTAATTTTGCTGTAATATACAATTATATATAGTTAGATATAAAGTCCGGTTACATGACTGTTAAAAAAATGGAAAGATTCTTTATTAACATACATCGAAGACAATATTTACATAATTTAAAAGCTAACAGTCATAAAGTAAGAATAATAATAAAATGAGGGAATGCTGCCAGCCTTTTGGGCACTTTTCCTTTTGACAGCGATGCGGACAACATTTTGATGCCCTGTGCTTGTCTTCCCCCACCTCCCCCCTTTAAAAATATATCCAGAAGCAAATTCGTATGAGCTTTGATGTACTAACTTATTCAATAATTTAAATCATTTTTTTTCCAAGGCTTCTTAATTTACTTAATTATTTGCTATTATTACTGGTTGTAAAATGCAAGCGCATGCATTCTAGTTTACAATCAGAATGGTTTTACGACTCATGATATTCTTAATTTGTGTGGGGCACTCAAATAGTTGAGACATTTCTTCACCAATAAGCATATAAAATTGTTTTTTTGAAGATGGCTCCAATCTATCGCCTTTTGGTTTACCACTGCAGAGAGGCCAGGTCTTCTCTGAATTGTGACAAACCATCACAGCTGGCATTTAGGTCTTCAAAATTGTCAGCATAGCAACACACATGGTTAAAAGCTATTCATCTCTTTTTCTCTTGTACCCTTGATTCATAATACACAGCTTCTTTTAACACCTTTCAAACTCTTTGGTGAACATCTTAATTTTTTTTTACAGATAGTCGGCGTATTGTTTGCTCCAAATGTAAGCCAGACTCCTGGCTTCTGGGATATGAACATGGTGCTCTCAAATTATAGTGACGTGACCGAAATGGTGGCGCAGGTGACGCTGGGCGTAGCTTCCATCATGCTTTGTATTGCTAGCGCCTTGCTACTTATCGGTTCTTGCTGTGTAAGAAAAAAATACCAGTTTTTAAGAGCGTGCATTCTGAAAGCTGGCAATGTCACAAAAAGCTGTCATATGTTTCGCTGTTTGGAATAATTTAACAATATTACTAAATTAAATGATCTTAATTCTGTAATAGCTACATACTCTGTAGTGCATTGTATTGATTATGATTGCATTTATATTGTTGATTGAAAATTTTAGTTTAAAGTGTTAATAAAAACACCTAATTTAGTGTTGTTATTGTAATTCATAATTACTATTTTAGTACACTATAGAGCGATTTTTCATAATTTTATTTATCAACAACAAAACACTGAAAAAATCAACATATTTAAAAGCTATTAGCGACATTAACAACTTTCAAAATGCACTCTTGTAACTTTGGTTCAATTACCGAACTACTTTCAGTAGTTAGTCTGACATCCGATCTTGCCAAGGGGTATCACGTTACCCAGTAACTGGGTTGTGAAGGTCAGCTAGTTTGGGTTAGACTCGAAGCTGACCCCACCATAATTGGGAAAAGGTTAAGCAGATGATAATTTTCAGTAGTCAGGTCAGTCACAAGGATAGACAAACTAGCAAAAAGTGGTACCTCTTATACCTAGGTACTGTAAAGTGGTTTAGTTTTATGCGAAAACAATCTGCGTGGTTTAATCAGGACTTCCCAATTATCATAATAATTATATTCTGTAGGAGAGTATGTTGCGTCGTTTTCCCTTTCAATGTGATGAAAAACTATATTTATTCAATTAAAAAAAAAAAAACTTTATTCAGTTCAGAAAAAAAAAACAGTAGAATATAAAAAAAAAAACTAGTAACAGATTACATAGGAGCCTTACTTGCAATTTTTTTAGAAATACCCTGGACCCCACACTAGGATTCCCTGTGTCGGGCGCGTCCAGTCTCTTCCCAAGTGGGGCAAACAGTTTCATTTATTTAAATGAAGAAATTAATTTGAATAAAATTAAATGAACAAAAAAAGAAAAAAATACTTCATTTAAAAAAAAAACTAAAATTTAGAGTCTATCCTTTTTAAATTTGCCGACCAAGTACTGCTTTTCAGTTCATGGATTTAATAAAAATCATGAAATAAATTCATTCATTAACTGACAAACATCGCACTGGCTTAACCGCTTGGTCTGTGAACATGTTTTGCACAAGAGTTCCTTTTGTAACGAAAATGAGCATTAAGATGAATTCTCAGCTGTAGCCTGCCACCTTCTTCTGCAAAGCAGTAATACTCGCGAGGGAGGAGGCGGAGCGCGTGAGATTGAGGCAATCGTTGCGCCCTCACGCCCCTAGTCGCCGCAGGAGGAGACACCCTGGGCGTCGGGAGTCGATAGCCGACTCCCTGCCACCGTAGGCGCGGGCTTGCGGACGGCGAGCAATGGGCAGCTTGCCGTCCGGTAAGGACCAGGCCCCGGTCGACGGCACGTTGTGTTCCACGCGCGCCTCAAAGAGATGTCAGCATAACTGATGGGGTCCGATAGGGCCGATGCCTGCCAGGGTCGCGGATTGTTCGAAACAGTTACCGTGGCCCTGGCGCACAGGCAACTGAAGGAACACGGGTGCGTTTTAGTCAGTAAGAGTCTGACACGCCTTTCCGCTCCGCCCAGAGCGGGAGAGGTCATTTGATGATTTCCCAACCAAAAAAAAAAAAGCTGTAGCCTGCCGAATTTAAATTTTCTTTGGCTTTTTTGCAAATAGTAGCTCTGGTTTAGGTCGTATGTTGATCAAACTACGATTTGCGACCGTAGGAATGATATTATATTTATTGAATAATTATCATCAACTTCATATCAATCGTCAAACTTTGGAAATTTGTTCCACCTAAGAATCTTTCAGAATATTTAATTCTTAGGTGGAACTTTCCAAAGTTCCAAAGGATACAGTTTAAGGAAGGTTTTTTGAAAATTCATCCGCTAAAGGGGTTAAATTGGCGATAAAAGTTCGTTATTTTGCCGATGGGAAATCCCATCGGGTAAACGGCTTGTTCTCAATAAATATTTAGCACAACATTTTTTTTTTTTTCAGAATTTACCGGTGCTGATAGAAATATACCAGTGGGTTGCAATAGTATACAGTTCCACTCTGGTGCTGCTGTTCTTAATACTAGCCATGTTCTGCTTTTTCGTTCACGCTAACTGCATTGTAGCCGGTAGTGTGTTGTGTGGCTTAATCGTGGTCATTATTTTGTGTGAGTTCTCCTTTATATTTTATTTTTTATTCTTAAATAATTTTCTTCTTTTCTTGTAACTCGCACGAAGATATAGCTCATGCTGTGGAAAAACATCCACTGGATGTGGTAAATAACAGGACCGCTTGGTGAGGGCCATATCTAGCAGTGGACGTTTTCAGTTGAAGTGATGACGATATAATTAAAGTTTAACCAGTCAGAGAATAGCAGATATGCCTGCCCAACATGCGCCAGACTAACATGTAGGGCCACTTGCACGACAATTCACTAAATACGTTCAGCATTAAACGAATTTAAAAGATCGTTCCGTTTCTGTCTATCCTTTGTATTTGACAGAGACAGAATTATGTTTTAATATGACTTGCTTCCGCCCGCGGTTTCGGCCGTGTGGTATATTGATAAAAAGTAGCATGTCCTTTCCTAAGGTTCAAAGTATCCCCATATCAAATTACATCAAAATCGGTCGAGCCGTTTTGGAGATTAACCGGACCATACTTACAAACAGGTAGAAAGACAAAAATAAAATGTTTTTTTTTGTTATAAGTATAATACGGTACTTATAACAAAATACAACCGACTTCCAGAAAAAAAACACCGACTTCCGAAATTAAAGTTATTTTTCACTACAAAGTGAAAAATAACTTTAATTTCGGAAGTCGGTGTCTTTGGGTTTGTATTTTAGTATTTTGCCACCGACTTCCGAAATTAAAATATATACACAGTGGTGAAGCGCAATACAACTGCAGTGCAATTTCAACGATAATATGATTATGTTCTAGATTGTTTAATACGATTTAATTTGTTTTTTCAGTGACTGTGTACTTCTTAATCGTGACGAACAGTCTCAGGATGTCGCTTAAATTCCTTTCAAGTAGTGACATTGTAATCTGAAGATATTTTGACTCCAAATTGGTTGTCCAAATCCGTAATTGTGGAACTATAGTTTGCTTTACGTTAGTCTTGTCAATAAAGTTTGTGAATTATCTGAAGTTTTGTTATTGAAAATAACTCTACAACAAAGCAAAATGAGTATGATGTAAGTACTTATAAGATACCAGTATTCACGTTTTGGTTTGTAATAATTATGTTATGTATGCTTACTTCAATAGCTTGAGTTTATGGAAGTAAAACCATTTGGCAATTTTACACTAATTGTGGGTGACTCGCATTATATTAGCAATATTTTACTGTATTCACATGTCCTACACTTAACAATACAAGCATAAAACACAAAACAATAATTAATAGCATTCATTTATCCGTACAGTTCATCCAACTTTCACATATAATAGTACAACGCTACAAGGTTATTGTAGCGCGTGGCTAAAATCAGAACTAACGTCGCCATATTGTCTTGTCGACGGAAGAATAGATAAAAAAGACGTTTCGTGAAGACACTACGACGGCAGTAAAGTAGAAAGAGTCAACTGCACTTTTTACGAAATTCAGTAATTTATTCACGTTTATCTTTTATTTTGCTTGAATTTCGAAAATGGTGTGTCCTATCGCAAACATAATGAAAATTTCGACCCCCTTAAACCGCTAAAACTCAACATGTAGGTAATCATTTTTCACATTTTCCATACAAAAAGTAAAAAATATTTTTTTTCTTTCCATTTTTATACTTTGTGGCCGTGGAGTAAAAAGTTTTCTACTGTCTTTAGCATGGCGATTAAAAAATCAAATTGTCTTCACTACCTTAGACAACTGTCTTCTGAAATAGTCTAAATTAAAAAGCACCTACATAACGATCGGCAGAAACGAAAGACAAAATGACAGATTTTAGAAGGATTTTTACGGTGCGATGTTGAAAATAGAGAAACGAAATGTCACTTTGTATGGGAATAGTTGTCTCTATTCTTCGTAGAGATAGACAGCGTCATGCTAAGCCCGCTGTTAATGTAATTTAGGCGCCAAAATATCCTTGTGGCATTTTACAATAGATAAATATTAATATTTTTTAGCCTGAATTACATGGTGCGAATTAATTGCCTGTGTGCCATAACTTGAAGCGAAAATAAAAGTTTCACCGTCTGATAAAGTGTTTAGATAATAAAGTGTTTATACGATGCTTCAATTTTATTGCATGCCACAGACAAGAAACTTGCATCTGGTAATAGTGCGATCGTGTAAGCAGCGACGATGCACGTCCTGTGAATTATACGCGCACGCATTACTACTCCGCGCCGTCGGAACTTGCCGATCGCTAAATACAATCTGTCTTACGTTGCACGCACGCTTGGTTTCGCTGAACTCGCGATCAAAACACAGGGTCGAGTTAAATTAGCTAGCGAAACTCCGTAGACGTGATAGGTAAGTATTGATATTTAAACATGATAAAAAAAATACAACACGGCAAGATAAAAAATATTATTATGTAATGTGTGGAAAATAAAACCTGTGACATCAAGAGGATAATCTTTTCTTTGGTGATTCCGAGTAAGTATACCCACACGATACACGAAACCAGATACTTGCAAGATTTAGAGACAGTATTGAATGTATAGCGTGAATTTTCTATAAATCTATATATATTTTTTCTGTCCCGGGGTTTGAATATACTTTATTTTGAAGATTTGATTTCGTAGCAGTTTACTACGAGGAGACATGAGATGCTACGCGCGTAGACGTAGGACAAAATTGTTTGGAACGTTTTTTTCTTATGTATGTATGAAATTGTCATAACTAATTATTTATTTATTAAACAATGGAAGACTTACAGCTTAAAAACTTAATAAAAAGGAAACCATAGTCAACTGGAACCCAATTACAAGTTATCGCTTATAGAATTAGACTGGAAAATATGTGAGCATACGACAGCAATACGTAATACATTGTGTTGTTTAAGAGGTTACATATTTGTCTAAAACTATTTGGCTTACATTCTAAAGAGAACAAATTAAATTAAATAAATTAAGAAGATAAGTATTTATTTATTTCTCAGTATATGGGGCATTGAGATCTTACATTAAACATTGTTTCACACATACTACCATTGCTGGTGTAGAAATATTAGGTACATGCAAATCAGAACTAGGTACATTATAAGAATATTATATAAAGTTATGAACCTTTGTATTAAGTTTATGAATTTATAATGTCAAAATAATATAGTAAAATAAAAAAAAAACCTATTGTTGAAAATATAAATCATAACGTCAAAGAAAAATTCATAATGTCAAAATATAAATCATAATGTCAAAATATAAATCATAATGTCAAAATAAAAATTACAATTTCCCAAAATTCATAATAATGTCAAAGTACTAATGTCATTATTAAGATCTTAGTTACAATATCAAAAAGTATGATTTAATGGTATAAAGTGATGTAAAGTATGGTAATAATCGAAACTTATGGTTAAGTGGCTATTTGAAAAAATTAAGGCATAAGCACCTTCTAGCTGACGGCACACTAGTTGCAAAGGGATCAAAGTCATGCTGCTTACATATTTCATTGAATTGTTTGCTTACATGCACAATACATGTAACTATTCTGCCTGTAATTAGTACAGGTATAAGGTACAAAACGAAAAACAAATTAAAACGAAATGATTTATTTGGCACATTAAAATAAAATTTTGTTAATAGCTCGGGACTGTCAATATTATTGTTAACAGAAACAGACAGTCAGAGCAATCCTACAGTTGGGCAAAAAAGAGTATGATACAATGATAGTAGAAACTAAAAATATATTTGATAAATCGACCGGTTATTATCGAAAAAGCCATCGTTATATCGACTTGTGTTCTAAAAATAACATATATCTAAAATAAAGACTTCGGATTCATAGTATTCGTGCCTTAAACTACTTACACGTGCCTTACAGGCGCACTCGGTTTTTCCACACTCTTTTTTGCCAAGCTGTACGTCTATCAAGTGGCAACAGATGGTACCTACTTCTTACAAAGTCGTATAGAATCTTTTGATGGTAACAAAGATATTTAATAAAGCTTTGGATATTTTCGATGCGGTTGATGTACTGATCATAACGTGGGTTCCAAATCTGAGATATATACTCTAGCTGACTTCTAATAAAAGTGCAGTATAATATTTGTAGTGTTTTAGCATCTAAGAAGCATTATTTTTAGAGAGACGCATTATAAACCCGAACGGTTTCTAAACTGCTCGGCTCGTGCATTAACGCCATTATCAAAAAAGCCTCTAGGCTTTTTTGATAATGGCGTTAATATGAGTGTCAAAAACTAACTTACTATATTGGTGGATGCCCAAGTCACACACATTATAATATAATAAATGATTTTATTTCTGTAAGTAGATTTTTACAAACACTTTTACACGTCAATCATAGTTTTTAAACTAGATGAATTCGGCGTTTCCTATCTGAGTATTCTGAGAAGAAACGCCGAATCAAACTCAGAGGTCACAGTCTCCTTTAAAGTCAAGACATAATCTTGGTCAGATCACGTGAAGACTATGTAGATTGTTGTCTGAAATGATCTGTTGAGGAAATAACCACACAGATTGAGTGGACCTGTCCAATCAGTGCACGCATTTGTCAGTAACCGTGCAGCTCAACTCAGAACTTGAGGAACTCAATGATATTGCTGATTTATCATAATAGTTTTTAAGTATCTTCCTGATACCAACTTGGATTTATGGTATCGAGTTTGCACCGCTATAGTATTTTCTTCCTCTATATTTAATTTATGGTTACAGAATATTTTCTTTTATTTATGGTATCAATGTCATGGCGTCAGCATCATTTACTAACTAAAATATGGATTTTTAATATTTTATTTATATTTCCACCGTAATTACGTTACATATATATTATTCATGAAAATAACAGTTTTTGTGTAGAAATGTATCGATAAAGTCACAATCATGTGCGAGATTTTCCCAGAAGTGGAGACCTGCTGTGGAGTAGCATCCATTCGAGTCGGGATGATGTTAATAGCAGTGCTATCCATAGTGAGTACCCGATTTTCCTAGCATTATCCAACAACACGCTAGAAAAAAAATACTAAAAAATATCTGGTGATTAAATTATTCAATTTTATGTACCAAATTTAAATAATGACCTGGCCCGTATTGATACTTGTTGGTCGAATGATTTACATTTTCTTGTTAAATTTGATTTATTACCACCAAAGGGCGAGGTATTAATTTGTTTTGAAGATTTCCGTGTTTAGTAGTCTAAGTGTTTTTACTAATACTTGTGCTACTTACAATTTAGTTATGTTGCCGTTAGTTTTTTGTGCCCGTACCTAATCTGTACCCTGAAGGGTTTGTATGTTTGAACGCGCTAATCTCTGGAACTACCATTCATTTACAAAAATCTTTTTACATTTGTTTTGTGATCTATGTTCACTACAGACCTCTACATGCCCTTTCTGGGGCATATTATTTTTCAACCAATTACAATTTGTACAAACCGCAATTTAACAGGAAATGAAACCATTATTTTCTAATAAGAAAATGCATTGTTTGTTTAATAATTATTGAATTTCTATTGAAAACGGCATCGTGTACAAGTAATACCTGCTTTTGAGTGACTTCATAGTATCCTCATTATTATTATCAATGCAGTTTGTATGTTCGCTAAGCCTCAACGAAAGGTTTTTCTGCACAAATAATTATCCTTGGGGCAGAAATATTATTAAGATTTGGTGGAAAATAACTAACCACCCGGAAAATTGTATAAACCTGACTTTTGACTATTGATTCCAGAATATTTAACAAAAGGATCCATGGGTTTTTTCTTTTTATTATATATATAATTCTAAGTATTTATTAGTAAACCGGATGGCACAGTATGCCGAACATTTTTGCTCAAACCTACAAAATTGAATGTAATGCCGGGTGCAGATTGGTGAAACGTAACACGAAATGTAACACGTTGAAACAAATAAATTAATTGTTGTGTCACATTTCATGTTGCATTGCATACATTTGGACTATAAAAGCAGAATTTTAGAATATTTTTAGAATTTGTTTAAATATCTGTTCTATCCATCATCTTCACTTGAAAGGTACTTGTAAAGACAAATCCAACGAACCCAAATACGGCCACACAAGTCATGGTGTGAAGTCAACAGAGTTGCACTATCGAAGTGATGCCATAATTTAGAACGGGCTATCATCATTGGGTGCATATATAAAATTTCGTGCCTGTGCTGTTGACCGCTGTGAAGAACTGTCGTATGGAGCCAATCCTGGGTCAGCAAACAGTTCATGGTGTATGAATGCGTATATAAAATTTAGTGTTTGTGCGGTTGACCGTTTAGGAGTTCCCTCGTCTAGAGCGAAGTCTGGGTGCAGCAGCCAGATCATAGTGGACTTTAGAACGGACTATCATAATTAATTGCGTATATACATTTTCGTGTTTTTATTGTTCACCGTTGAGCAGTTCCCTACTTTAGAGCCCATCCTAGGTGCAGCAGCCAGGACTTGGTGGAATCAGGTTATGCATCATGCAAAAATGCATTGTCATCGAAACAGAATCAACATATAAAATTTCAACTCCGTAGGATAAGAGGAAGTGGTTTTAATTCAGCTTGCAAGATTTGACCCATACATACTAACAAACTAACAAGGCAAGTTAAATAAAAGCTTATAAAAATTATCACAATGACGGGGAGAACAAGTGACTCTCGGCTTCGTTAAGGCTCCCGCAGACAGGCACGTCGAGACGCGCGACGGTGTGACGCGATTCAAGTAGAACAATTTCCATGATGAAGTTTTCATATACTAGAGTCGCGCTTCGCTGTCGCGTCGCGCCGGTCTGCAGGAGCCTTGAAGCGTCTTTTTAGATCTTGTATAATATCTTTGTTGCAGACAACGGGTGCCATCACTCTCGGCGTGATAGAGCAGAGGAAAAATATCAGTTACAACTCCGTTATGGGAACGTACAAGAATGTCTCAAATTACACCAGTGAGTGTTTGTTTGCTAATCCATTTATAACAGTATAAATATGAAAGTAATTCTGTCTGTCTGTTTGTGTGTCACCTTATCATGACTATACCACTGCACAGATCGTTAAAAGAAATTGACAGGTAGGAAGCCTGGCACCAGGCACCAAATCTCCAATACTGCTAAAGGTTTAAGAACGAGCTTCTCTTAAATATTTAATATATTTTTAGGCTCCTGCTTATAATACAATAAAATCTTCCATACTTCTCTATTAGTCGTCATCTCGGTTGTCACCCTCTTTCTAACTATAATATCATCTTTCACACAGTCCACCCATAATTACTTTGGTCTTCCTCTACTGTTATAGCCATCCACATTCATACGCTGTTTTTATGCATATTACCAGTGTTTTATGTATATGACACATCGAATTTTAGAACGACACTGCCACCCAGACTGCGTTGCGGCGCGTCGCCAGCGCCATTGCTGAGCATGAGATCCTGGGTTCGATTCCCAGGTCAGGTAGTGTTATTGGGGTTTCCATCAGGAATTTCTGAGTAGAAGCCCGGAGGCTGGATTTGTGCCTGGTTGATGGAATTAGGCTCGCCCCCTATTACAAGGGACTCAAACATACCTGGCGAACATGTGTACTCGTACCTCTGCCGTGAAAGCCAATTCAAATATATTTTATTATATATATATTATTATAACATCATATTATTTAAAACAAGCTTAAAAACTACGTGATATTAGCTTATGAGACACTAAAAATACCTATATAGCAGATCACCAGGGACCCACCACACGGTATGTAAACATAATTAGTTATTTACTCAATTTGAAAGGATTGGGCATAACATAAAAATCAATGATAATCTTAACAGATTAACGGTAACATCAAAATAAAGTGAAAAAAACAATAAAACAAAAAGAGAAGTGGAAAAATGCGTGCAATATGATGTGTGGGGAAATTGGCTGGACGGACTATTTTGTATGTGTAAGTAATTCCTCAGTTGCTATAAAATCTAAGTTATGGAGCCATTCAACTAGGAATAGTTTTGCAAGCATTTTTTGTGAGGAATGAGGAAAATATCGTGAACAAAGTTTTTAGTATGAATGTAAATGGCAGTGAGTAAAGACCAAAGAAACCATGAATGGGCTGTATGGAAGATGATATGGTTAGTAAGGGGGTTACTACAGAGATGAGGACTGATAGAGAAGTATGGAACAAAAAGACATGCGCTGACCCCAAATAAATTGGGATAAGCGCAAGAGTGATATATAATAGATCGTGGGCAATACGATTTATTTTATTCTATTATAAGCAGGAACCTAAAGACTTTGCTGACCCCAAATGAATTGGGATAAAGGCTGGAAAATGATAAATAGATCGTGGTAATACGATTTATTTTATTCTATTATAAGCAGGAACCTAAAGACTTTGCTGACCCCAAATGAATTGTGATAAAGGCAGGAGAATGATAATAGATCGTGGTAATACGATTTATTTTATTCTATTATAAGCAGGAACCTAAAGACTTTGCTGACCCCAAATGAATTGGGATAAAGGCAGGAGAATGATAATAGATCGTGGTAATACGATTTATTTTATTCTATTATAAACAGTAACCTACAGACTTTGCTGACCCCAAATGAATTGGGATAAGGGCAGGAGAATTACAATAGATCGTAGCAATACGATTTATTTTATTCTTTTATAAGCAGGAACCTAAAGACTTTGCTGACCCCAAATGAATTGGGATAAAGGCAGGAGAATGATAATAGATCGTGGTAATACGATTTATTTTATTCTATTATAAGCAGGAACCTAAAGACTTTGCTGACACGAAATGAATTGGGATAAGGGCAGGAGAATGATAATAGATCGTGGCAATACGATTTATTTTATTCTTTTATAAGCAGGAACCTAAAGACTTTGCTGACCCCAAATGAATTGGGATAAGGGCAGGAGAATGATAAATAGATCGTAGCAATACGATTTTTTTAAATTTAATATAATTATGAACATCTCGTGTCACAGTGTTTGTTATCGAACTCCTCCGAAACGGCTTGGCCGATATTTATGATTTTTTTGTGTTTATTTAGTAGGGTTGAGAACAGGTCGTAGGCTATTTTTTACCCTTAGATGATAAGGGTGGCCCTCGCCAGTTTTTTTTTTGGACAAAAAGATTTTTTATTTTTTTCATGATTATGCATCAAAAAATATTTATAACCCTGAATTTTCATCCTTCTACAACTAACCCCTATTTTTATAACCCTAAATTTTCACCCTTCCACAACCAACCCCTATTTTTATTAGTGATATTAGTATTTTTACTTTCATCCACAGATGCGCAAAATGGCAATGATTGCAATGATTAATAATAAGATGGCAATTGATTAATCATTGTCGTACGATATTTTTTTATGTATTTAACCTAGTGAAAACAGAAAGTGCTATTGTTATAATCGATTGCCATCCAGTCGATATTGCAACTTTAAAGTTGAAATCTTCTTCTCTCATTTGTCGATAACTGATTAATCATCAATCGATCAGTTATCCCCGTCAGGCGTCTAGAGGTGTCACCTCTCACTCAGCGAACAGTACGGAGTAGGGATGAGAAAGAAGCCGGTCTACTGTCTCTCTCACACGATAAGCTTTTATTATTGTTTGTGCATCGATCGTAGCAGTGACGTTTAACTATCTCAGTGCAACTCTCATGTTAATTATATTCTCATAGTAAATTTATCATCAATTTGCAGAGCTATCATTATTTATTCTCATTTTAATAATAATTTCTGAAGATAGTTCTCAGTTTCAGTTAATTAAGTGTATATCAATAGTACCAGACACGTGTCACGAGCTCCCGCCAACGGACGGCCATTTTGTTACCTGCATAAATCATTCCAGAACATTCACATACATTTATCAATAAGTATTTGGATTATTATTAAACGACAATTAATAATACTATTATACTCAGTGCGTGCAAAAACAAAAATTCGTATACCACTACTTGATTTGTAAATAACAGTAACAGGAAATTATTAAATATCATCAATATAATATACTAAGTGGAAGAAATACGCATTAGCAAGGATAACCGAATAACTGCTGGTCAGGTGTAGATCAAATTTATACGGGACCACATGAGAAGCACCAGCTTTCAAATAAAAAGAGAATCATCAAAATCTGTTCACCATGAAAAAAGTTCTGAGGTAAAACACATAAAAAAAATACAGTCGAATTGAGAACCTGCTCCTTTTTTTGAAGTCGGTTAAAAATGTATAAAATCTTTAAGAGGAGTTCGGTAAAACTGGAGCAGCATTGGAGACTTGGTTCCTGGTGCCAGGCTTCCTACCTGTACAATTTTACTTACAATCGATTCAGTGGTATAGCTATGTACCTATACTCAAGAGAATGATGATGTTCTGCGATAACTTAATCGTTGAGCTCCTTAAGTCCTGACTTCCTGAGTTGAGCTGCACGATTACTGACAAATGCGTGCACGGACTGGACAGGTCCACTCAATCTGTGTGGTTCTTTCCTCAAAAGACCATTTCAGATACCAATCTACATGGTCTTCACGTGATCTGACCAAGATTATGTCTGGACTTTAAAAGTGACCGTGACCTCGTTTGTTTCGGCCTTTCTTCTCACAGTAGTCAGATAGGAAACGCTGACCTCATCTAGTTTAAAAAATATGATTGACGTGTAAAAGTGTTTGTACAAACCTACTTACAGAAATAAAATCATTTATCAAAACTTTTATTTCAGAACCGAATCAGGCTTTGTCAGATTTGTCCACTTTAATCCCATCAACGATTATGTTCATGTCAGTAATCTTCATGTTTGCGGGGCTGTTGTTATTGTTTTCCACTTTGTCGGTAATTATGCTTAATTAACACTCTAGTATTCTTCTTAGCGCGTTGATTGCTATCTAAATAGAGGCCCAGAATTTGGCAACGAGTTTGGTACTTTCAGAAGCGTCCATTTGTTCCTAACGTGCAGACTACAAGCCACGATGGACACGATATTAGGTGTCCCATTGTTTGTGGAACAGCATCACATTTATACTCCACTCTTATATATCCCATGGTATAATAATATTTTTCGCCAGGTACAGGATTCCGTTCACGGGGGTGACACAAGCCTACGTCATCACCGCTGTGTTACCAGTAGTGTGTAATAATAACTCCCCAATCGCCTTTATTACCTGTGCGAATCCTATAAAACAAAATCACGTTGGTATTGTTTCGTTTGAGTAGAAAAATGAAACGATAATTTAAAAGGTTTATATTTTTTTTTTAACAGAATGGTGACTATAAATGTTTCCATAATTCGTGTTTTGTTGCAATAAAGTAGCAACTGGATAGTGACGTAAGCATGTGTCACTTCCGGAATGCCAGACCTTTTTTTTAGACCATGATATATCCTAACTTAATATTATAAATGCGAAAGTTTGTTTGTTTGTTACCTTTTCACGCCTAAACCACTGATCATGAAACTTCTAAAAACGGCTGAACAGATGTTTTTCTTTCTTTCTCTGTTTTTTTAGCTATGCATACTCGATCAAGTCACCGTTCAAACAAAAAAAAAAACAATCGGTACAGCCGTTTGGGAGCTACGATGCCGCAGACAGACACTCAGATACACAAGCTAAACTTATAACACCCCTCTTTTTCTCTCGCGGGTTAAAAGTATTGCGGCTAGATTTTGGACGTTTTTAACCCCCGACGAAAAAAGAGCGGTTTTATAATTTTGACCACTAAGTGTATGTGTGTCTGTGGCATCGTAGCTCAATTTTACCTATTATTCATTACGAATATTGGCCTTCTTATATCTGACGTTTCACTCGAGTAAATGATCATTATTTTGTTTCATTCCTCGTTCACATGACACCATGGACCTAATATACAAACTGGACTGAGCTCTCCAAAAATCGTATCATACAAAAATGAACCACAACTTACTGCTACATACATTTTAGGTTTACTTTTGTTAGGCTATCTTAGCCAGGCAAAACGAGCCGAGAGAGGATAGTCAAGCCGAGGCTGTTTGTCCCTTTTCCTCAATTGTCAGAAAATAAAAATGTTATTGATGGTAGAAAATATTTCACCGACTGCAAGGAAAATAAGTTACGTATAAATATTTTTAGCTTTTAGATTAGTTTTAAATAATTTTATATAAAGGCTTACAATCTGTACATAGTAGTAAATAATTTAATTTAAATTAAAATAATCAAAATAATATTGTTTGGTAGGTAGTTATCATAAAATTACTCTTGTAACTAAAATCTGACATGCGAATGCGAATGACTTTTTCTGTTATTTTGTGGAGACGCATTAAACTATTAGCTACGGCTCTTTTATAATTTTTATGGTGAAAATGGTGAAAAGGTGTTGTATCAAGACATGTAAAAGTGAATCTTATGCTGGTTGTGGCATTTCATTTATAGGTAAGGAATTACAAACATTTTGCTTAATAACAATAAGTAGTATGACCATGCTCTAGAAGTTTTGTAGACGGAAGAAACTAACGCTTTAGTGTATTTCTGATTAAAACTATTAATATAATGCTTATTATAAATACAGTTTGCACCTATGTATCGCATGATTGAAATAGCATTATTTTTATGTTGGTTACAGCTTTCCATCAAAAGAAGAAATTAAGCAAAAATGGTTGGATGTAATTCCCGAATCACAAACAATTAACAAAAAATCTGTTGTGTGCAGCCTTCATTTCAAGCCGGCAGATTTTTATATTGGTTTATTGGTAATTGGTTTACTTATTTGAAATAAATGCTTCGCGTTTGAGTTTGAGAAAAATGTTTATGACACACACTTAGTTTTAATTCCCTTTGCTTCATTTAAATAACTTGCCTACTTCATCATAAACCACGTATACGTGATCATATTTGATTATTTGACACAAGACATGCGTCTCCTCAACAATATTTTAGTGTAGGTATCATAACTTCTTTTTTAAAACATGGGTAGACGCACGATTCAACACCGACATAGAATACCACAATGTCAGTTTCAAATAATGAGCTTTCGAGAAAAAGTCTATTCTGATATGTATAGTTTTTAAAGGTTTAATTTTCTTTTTTGTTCATAAATTATCATTTCACTATTTGAACATCAAATAGTGAATTAATAATTTACTACAAAAATATTGAAATGAAGTTACTTAAAATGAAGTTAAGTAAGTTAACAAATAATTATTTGAAATCACTTAGTATCAACCGGACACAAATTATCTCTTTCAAAACGAACTTTCCTGTCTGTCATAAAAATGTTTGGTCACCCTATTAGAAAGAGATAAACAGCCTCGGTATGCATTATCTCTCTCTGCTCGTGTTTCTGGTACGAGAGCTCAGCCCAGTTTGTTTAATAGGTCCATGCTTGACACCGACAAAATTGCATAGGTATGAACGTTCATTTGCTCATTTAGTTTAATTTTGCGGTCATTCGGTAGGCGAGTGAAAAGTGCCTAAATCACTTTTCATTTTTGATTAATTTTGAGTTCAAAAGTGAGGCGTCTGGTAGAGACCAGACGCTTCACTTTAAGAAACATTTTGCTTTGTTTCTGGGATGGAAACGCACCTATGATGCTTTTGCTGTTGCTCATGTTCTTGGGAGGTGAACACTTCACCATCGTGTGGGCCACTTGCTTGATTGCCACCAAACAATACTGTTTAATGGCAGTTGTGGTTTAGTGGAAACGGTCGCGACTTACGAGTCGTAGGTCGTAGGTTCGAACCCAAGCAGGCGCTTTAACTATGTGTAAATTATTTCATTACCACTGCTCTCAAAACGGAAAAGGAAAACATCGTGAGGAAACC
The DNA here is from genome assembly GCA_916610205.1 of Griposia aprilina. Lineage (NCBI taxonomy): Eukaryota > Metazoa > Arthropoda > Insecta > Lepidoptera > Noctuidae > Griposia > Griposia aprilina. The sequence continues at coordinate 5,976,435 of OU744305.1, read as the reverse complement.
GGAATGTCCTAGAACCAAAAAAATTGAAGACATGTGTGTGACATCTACCAAACAGCACTGGGCCCGCGGGGTAGATTACGGCCCAGTCCCTCTCATAGAGAGGAGGCCTGTGTTCCAGCAGTGGGAACATAATAGGCTAATTATGATTATGCTGTTTAATGATTTCGTATTTTTACTTGCAGGACCAAGAAGGGTTCACCCAAATCTTCGTGTGGCTTGTATTTATGAATATAGTTATCGGATTTATTATAGTCGCAGCGATTGGTTTCGAGTGTGTTTGGGTGGGGTCTAAGTGCTTGCTTGGCGATATGGACTGGTTGTCGTCAGCAACCGTACTCATAGGAATGATAGGTTTTTTATTCAGTAAGATGATTTTTAATTTTTTCTAAATAAAACACCGGCCAAACTGAAGCGAGCGGGCGATTAAGCGCGCTCGATGTCCAACGAAATTTGTTCGCACCGATTGTGACAACTATAGTTTGACCAATACCGCTGTACCGCGCCTTAGATATGTGCGCGGCGAGACGGGGGGGGGGGGGGGGGGGGCAGTGCAGGCCGCTCATTCGTCAACGCTCACGGCATCCCGCACCCCACCTATCCGCGCATGTGGGGGCACAGTGGGGAAGCACCAGGGTAGCCCGCGAAATACAAATTTTCTTACGTTTTTTGCATATTGCAAAAAAGGTAAGAAAATTTGAATTTCGCGAGCTACCTTGGCGTACCTCTCTTAAGGCGCGGTACAGCGGTATCGATCAAACTATAACTAACTTGTACATTTCGCTTGCAATCCCCGCAGCGTTAAGCGGAGGTGTACCTGCTTATAGTAGACACACATTTCGCCAACTGAATGCCTCATTAGTCCAGTGGTCGCAAACGCTTCTGCTGAGCATGAGGTCCTGATTTGATCCTGTCCTAGTTCGATATCTGGGTCGGGCTAAGTGTTATTAAGTTTTTCCATCAGGAATTTCTCAGTAGCAGCCCGGGGTATAGATTTGTGCCCGGTTGATGGCAATAGGCTTGCCCTCTATTACATGGAACTAATTTGTATGTAGGTGTTCAAACTATTGCAAATAGTCGCGTGACTTTCTAGTCATTATAACACGGGACGTGCGCAGTTGCGTCCAGTATGCTGCGCTCTCGCTCGCTTCCGTTTTACTAGAGCTTAAGGGGACTACATGACCTAAACGCAAATTTATAATGCCTAAAAATATATGATCCACTGCAGTAACCAAAATCAGAAAAATATATGATATTCTTCTGGATATATGCTAGTTAGATAGTGTGTTGAAAACATAATACAATTAACTTGATATGATGGAAAAAAATCAGGAAGACACCTCTAAAAAAATTTTTTTACGATTAAAAACCATACTAATATACATGCAAACATTCAGTTTTTTTGTCAGATTATTCTACAAGTAACATACTAACGTAATAGTGTTTTAATTTTTTAGTCCAATGAATAGATTTTTTGTAAATCCATAATTGGTTCATATTTTGCAATAAATTACCAGCGTTGTGTCATCGCGCGTCTCTTTCTTTTCTATGCAATCCGACAGTGACCGCGCTTTAGCTCTTGTAAGCCTCTTAAAGAAATTTTTCGTTAGTTCGTAAAATATGGCAGTGGTGTTCAGGCTCATTTCACAAATTCTATTATTATTCTAATAAGTATTATTATCCAATAAATCAATGATGATGACTAGACAAAAAAAAAATGAAATATGATTTAATATTAAATACCACCTATTCTTAATGTTATTAAAATGTATTCTAGTTGTTATACATTATTTGTAGATTAATTTGGTTCACAAAAATAATGGATTAATTTCATATTATTTGAATCTTGCAGCATCATTAGTGAAAATAGAATCTATAATATTAGTATAACAATTAATGATGGCATGGCTCGTGGGTCGGAGGGGGCAAGTTCTGTTTTTAAACCAGCGGGTAATTGCGTAACGCACTAACAGTAGGAATAGCTTTCATTTTGACAGTTCAACAACATTCATTGCATTATTTCCGTTGTTGAGCAGACAATTTTTTTCGAACATAATATGAGGCAATGGATTAGCAATAGGCTTCAAAATGATAAAGGTAGTGATAGATAGTGTGTTACGTAATGAGGGGTACCGCGCTTGAGTTTGCGGCTACAGGCGCTAGTGTAGAGTAAGGTCTTTATTTATGTCAAATGTATTCATAATTGTTGTACTGGTTGTGCCATTTCTGAATAATTGTGGCTTAAGATTTTAAGTAAAAGTTAGGATCTAATTTGGTAGCACATAAGGAATAATAATATTTGTCTGCTTCATACTTGCCAATTTTAGGAATAGTCTAAATATTCATTTGAAGTTTTAAAATGTAATACAATAAACATATTATGAATTTAGGGGACTTTAATATATTAAAATATTAAATAAAAGTACTGATGGGACCTTACTCGCCAGTGGCGCCAACTAGTGAGCACAAAAATGATAGCCCCCATTATGGTGCTGTTTTCTTAAATATGTATAAAGACTTTTCATACAAATACTATACTATATTAAACAAAACAACTTGTTGATTCTTGATGTCTAAATACTTCTATGTCCGAGTTGAAATCTCTTCTAGACCAAAAATAAAATAATAATGATAATTGTTGTGCTATTTTTTTTAAATCGGACTCGCAAGCAATAACTAAAAATAAAATATGCATGCAATTACTGGTAAAAAGCAGGTGGTCCAAAATAGGTCTTGCCTCAATGCATCAATGTAATATTATTTTAACAAAATTGATATAAAATAGCACATGATGAATTAAGCAACTTGTAAACTATCTCCTGCATTAATTCCCGGTTGTCTCTAAAGTCCTCAGTTAGAACTAAAAACTTGCATCAAATTATCAGTGAAACTGTCCAGTTTTTTAATCCTTGATTCCAGCACCGACGTAACACACTATCTATCACAATCTGAATCAGTTTGAAGCCTATTGCTAATCCATCGCATCATATGTTAAAAAAAAATGTCTGCTTAATAACGTTAATAACGCAATGAATGTTGTTGTACTGTCAAAATGAAATCCATTCCTACTGTTAGTATGTTACGTAATCACCCCGCTGTGTTCCAATCTCTTATAGGCTCTTTCGAACAGGCGCTACACGCATCACGTGTCGCGCCTCTTTGAAGGAACCTTATATGGGGATTTGAGAAATATATATATCGATTATGTTTTGTATAAACATTTTTACTAATTAAAGTAAGTTAAGTAGGGAGGGGGTGTGTGGGGTAGTGGTAGTTGGTATGTAAGTTGTTTTTTGTTTTTTTTGTTTAGGCTATGTAGTAGCAGTAGTAGTAGAAGTAGTTAGTAAAGTTAGTTAGTTTAGTGTATTAACTAAGTTTATATTCTCCCCTACCCTTAAATTTATGTAGTAGACATCCCAAGAAAAATATGCGCTTCGGGAATCATCGTCTATCTTCGGAAACACGAACGCAAGGTGATGAGATCTAATATTATAGCTACAACCAAGGCACTATTTGCTTAGGCCCAATTGCGCGTTCTTGGGTTATTGTAAATAACTCGGAGGTAACACATAACTCAGGATTAATCGAATAATGCTTGTTCTACCACCAAGAGTTACAGGTAAACCTAGAGTTAAACTTTTAAATATTAAACTCGCCGATGTTAAGTCGCTAAAGTTAGTGTTGTCTTACCTGCATTATTGTCTATCCTTCTTCCTTGAATCCATCCAAAGGTTGTCTGTAAAAATTCGCTTAAAAAAAAAAAAAAACAGTTTTTTTTTTAATTCAACATTTAAATCTGTAATTTTTATGATGTATATAATAAAGAGTATTCTATTCTATTCTATTCTATTGTGCCACCCTACGTAAAATTTCTACATTTATATCTGTAATTTAGGGGTACATAATAATGGGCACGCCACAATTGCGGCGGTAAGTCCCCTCTTTGAGGAGTGGCTTGAGAGGCGCCACGGCGTCCTCACCTTCCGCCTGACGCAGGTCCTCACCGGACATGGCTGTTTCGGGAGGTTCCTGTTTCGGATAAGGCGGGAGGAAACGCCCGGGTGTTGGCATTGTGTGGATCGACCGGAGGACACGGTGGAGCATACGGTGGAGGTCTGCCCGGCTTGGGCGGAGCACCGCCGTGTCCTCGTGGCGGCGATCGGCGGCGGCGATCTCTCGCGTCCGGCCCTGGTTCAGGCCATAGTACGGAGCGAGAGAGAATGGGAAGCAGTCACCTCCTTCTGCGAAGCAGTAATGCTCGCGAAGGAGGAGGCGGAGCGCGTGAGGGAAAGGCAATCATTGCGCCCTCACGCCCCTAGTCGCCGCAGGAGGAGACACCCTGGGTGTCGGGTAGTCGATAGCCGACTCCCGGCCACCGTAGGCGCGGGCCTGCGGATGGCGAGCAATGGGCAGCTCGCCGTCCGGTAAGGACCAGGCCCGGGTCGACGGCGCGTTGTGTTCCACGCGCGCCTCAAAGAGTTGTCAGCATAATTGACGGAGTCCGATAGGGCCGATGCCTGCCGGGGTCGCCGATTGTTCGAAAGAGTTACCGTGGCCCTGGCGCACAGGCAACTGAAGGAACACGGGTGGGTTTTAGTCAGTAAGAGTCTGACACGCCCTTCCGCTCCGCCCAGAGCGGGAGAGGTCATTTGATGATTTCCCATCCAAAAAAAAAACAAAAGGGGTACATAATAAAGAGTATTCTATTCTATTCTGTTAGTGTGAGTAATATCAAAATAAATTAACGATAAGAGGTACCGCTGATAACTTATCTTGTATTTTATATTGTTCGACGTTGTAGTAAGTGAAAATTCGGTACTATATCAGCAGGCAATATATTCATAAACTCTTATAAAAAATAAATACAAATTGTAAAAAACTTACTCCTGAGCCGCCCCGGTCTCGTTCCATCCGTCAGTGCCGTTTATTAAATAAGCCAGTTAGATATAAGTTACATTAAGAAGGTCTATAGAATGTTTGGTTGTTTTTTTATTGTATTTTTCTTTTTCTTTTTATTAAATGTGCAAATTCAGTAAATAACATTCTTGATTAAACTGTATAATTAAATAAGAAGGGGTTCTAGATTAAGGGTGGAGGTGTAATGTAGGATAGGTTGTATGCGTGCCTTTAAGTACGCGCCGGGCATCCAGTGCACAATAAACCGCGTTACTAGCGACACGTTGTTTTACTCAAACACTTCAATTGTTCACTCTGGGGTTATTATTATTATTATTATTGTTCTTTCATTCATTTTTGGTCGGATTACATATCAGGGCATAAACATTGCAATTCTGTTATGTTTCGTTGATTGAACTGCAATGTTCCAAACTCAAAAACACAAATATCTGGTTTACTAACTAGGTGTTACTTTTTAGTGGCGCAACGCGTACTCGTATAAGAGTTAAAATGTTAATTATGTAACTCCGAGTTTACAAACTCATTTAACCCCACTAAACCGCTTGTTCCCAACGAGTCACACCTCAACGGGTAACAGTGTGACTCGTTGGGAATGTTTTGGATAATAATTCCCAACGAGTCACAGTTACTGTTACACTGTTACTCGTTGGGATGATCCCACCTTGATTTAGGGTATCATTTAAGCTATCACCAATTTAATTAGTTTTGTGTTTCTTAAATAATAGGGTTTGTCCTCAAAATAGTAGATCTGTCACCAAAATGTAGTCACCAAACAATGCAAAATCAGTTCCACAATAAATCACCTAAAATCCTGAGATATAAGGTCTAGTACCAAATAAATGTTTTTGTATGTATTATAATAGGTGTGTCCTAATAAGTATTTCAACAATAATGAGGCGTAGCCGACGGAGTCCCGCTTCGCGGGACTCCTACTTCTGGGCGGTTTAAAAAAAAATAACCACGAAGGGGACGGCGGGGTCTTTCAGACCCCGCCGTCCCCTTCTAACCTAACCTGTCCGAGTCGGGGTGCCCCAAGTTGTACCAAATACCTGGGAACAATTTTTGTTTATCTGAGAACGAAAATATTTCGTGGCGATAGATGATATAGTAACAGTGTAACAGTAACTGTGACTCGTTGGGAATTATTATCCAAAACATTCCCAACGAGTCACACTGTTACCCGTTGAGGTGTGACTCGTTGGGAACAAGCTCACTAAACGTGCAAGTGGGCCTTAGAAAATGATAGATTTGCAACTCAATGCAATTCTAAAAAACTTTACAAAACTTTTGAGTGACAGATGACGATCTGCAATCGGAGTAGGTAACCCGACAGAGAGCAAACTTCATATACGTGGAACATAGATATCCATGACGTGGAATGATAGGTGACTACTACAAAGCGAGGTAGTAAAAAGCCTTAGAAGCTTTGCCTCTGTGGGACGTTCGTGCTTGTTCGGGAACAAGAATATTACCGAAGCGCATACCTTTTCTTGTTTAACTGTACCTACATTACAATGCATAAACCTTTCTATTGTTTCAGTGTGGTTCTACTTCTGTTGCGTGGCAAACAGTTATGTCCTAAATGCACATACTTAACGATACTAGATCCGACCTAACACCGACCCACCTTATCAGTTATGCAAATGAGTATTTTTAAGAAAAAAAAAAAACTCATTTTTAATAGTTAGATGACGGTAGGTCGATGTTGGATCCGGATCTTGGACTATGAATACGGTGTGTCTCGCACAAATCAAGACTTTTTGGGGTTTCCAAAGTAACCACAGTGATTTGTAGTTAAATTGGCATTATTTTGTAAAGGACAATGTTGGTCAATCAGTTATTATTGTCAGAATTTTTGTACTGCTGAGGTGCAAAGTGTTTTATGAGTGATTTTTTTCTGTCAAATATATTTTATTTTGACAATGGCTTGCTGTTTTATTTTTAACTGAGATGCTCTTTACTTTCACAAACTACCTACTAGAATAAATAAATAATAAAAAAATGTTTTATAGCCCCAGAAACACGTGCAATCATGTATAAAAAAAAGATAAGTAAGTGATTTTTTTAGTTCAGATTTTGATTCAATTATAAATATTTGATGGTCATGTTGTTTTAAATTTTATTTACTAACCTGACAACCATTTATATGATTGAAAGAAATGCGCTGCATTGGTCTCGAGATAAATCTCTGTGACAGACGGACAAAAAGTGATGTTAAAAGGGTTCTGTTTTCTCTATTACGTTCTGAACCTTTAAAACTTTTTTGTAGAAATTCTCCAAAATTCCTAGGTTCAATTCATGAATAAATGGCCTGTTTAAAACCACGTAATGACAGACATGGCACGCTACTTAGTGAAACTTAGTAGACATTTTTAATCGCTAAGCCGCCAATCCTTTAATTTGGACTAAGTACCATGTGTGGGCTTCTAAAACGACGAATTGCGGTCTTGAATAACTAATTCTGTGAAAATTAACCCTGATAGGTATTTAGTGGGCTTATTTATTGCCAAAAAATTGCTTTATATTTAGTTCAAGAGAACATTTATTCGTGTAAAAGTATTTTTTTTACCAATTACAGAAATAAATAGCATTTATTATTATATAAATAATAATATAAATTATTAATAATGATATAATAATCATATACAGGTTGGAATTTTTTAAAGTCACCTGGAGGGAAAGTGCTCTAAATACTGGAGATAGCAAATTACTAAAAGGGAAAATACCTTTATCCCCTTTATCTAAACTTATAAATTCAATGGGACAAGATAAAGCACTTTTACTCAAAGTTTCACACTATGATTTCAATATTCATCACAACTTGCTATTAAAAGTTACTGGAAATAGATACCTTAAAAAAAATTGTGTGTCCAACAAAATGGAGCTCATTTCGAGCAACTAACTAGTTAGTTTACCCCTTTTTTCGTTCAATTAAAGTAAGTTAAGATTTTATGGTTTTCCTTTCATTTAATTTATTGTTTGTTAGAGAGATTTGATCCTTATAATTATTGACCCTATTGATTGATGCCATAAAAGTACAGGATGTTATTTTTTCGGTTTTTAGCCGTTTCGATTCCCGGTGTGGCAAGCGAATTTTCGAAAATCTTTGAGTGCAGATTTGTTTCTTTAAAAAAATAAAGGATTGTTAAACATTCATTGAATAAAATTTGTTATTTCCAGTATTTAGAGTACTTTCCCTCCTGCGTAACAGTAGGAATGGCTTTCATTTTGAAAGTTTAACAACATTCATTGCATTATTTACGTTGTTGAGCCGACAAATTTTTTGAACACATGAAGCAATGGATTAGCAATATCCTTCAAAATGATTCAGATTGTGATTGATAGTGTGGTACGCAATTAGGGTGCAGGTGAGGATGAAAAATTCCAACCTATACAGGTTGTTTTTTTTTTTTTTTAAATAAACATATTATATATTATCAATATATAGTAATAATATATAATATGTATATAAACATTATGTTTATTTTGTCTTAGTTATTGCAGTGGACTACCTATTGCCTACACATAAAAAAAAGAAACAAAATTAGTTAACGTAAATGCATCGCATAACAGTTCAGGAGTACTCGTATCTATAAGATGCGCTGATGCAAACTTTCTCCGCTGCAAATACACAACATTCTATGTCAACGCGGCTTTCGTAGCCAAAACTTTAACATTGTCTAAGAAGTGCTTAGAACTAAGCAGTTACATTTAATGTCAAACGTACACTTTTAGCGAAGTGCTTCTTTAAACAGACGAAACTTATTTCATCTGAGACCTGGCTAAGTGAAAAATTATGGACTTACAATGTCTTTAATTCTCCTATTGTAAGGCACAGGACTTATTGACTTACTGTACTTATTGATTGACTTATTGTAGGGCCTTTAGAACTTGCAACCTGTTGGCTAAGTCTGGTCCGGAAGGAAAACAAAACTTATCACTTTTAACTCTGCCTCAGCCTGTCTCAGCCACCTACAGGGCCCAAACAGTATAAGAAACAGATGTAACGTCAAAACGTCGTGGAACGTCGATATCTATCTCTTTAGTCTATAATGTCCCACTGCTGGGCAAAGAGGTCCTTCTCCCTTTTCCACACACGTGGAAAAGGCAGTATCCTCTGCCATTGCGGGCCAGTACTTTCGGTAGGAGTCAAGTTCGTCCCCCATCTTCGTCTTGGTTTCCCCCGATGTCGCCTAGTATAGCTATTGGAACGAAGTTCCTTATCGGACGGTACGGACTTGGTGGATGAGGGCTAGGCGAAAAAAAGTGTAAGAATTTTCCGTCACGGCCCTTTCTTTGTTTGTTTGGTTGAACGCGCTAATCTCAAGAACTACTGGTTGGAAGGGAAAAATCTTTTTGTTTGAATAGTCCATTTATCAAGGTAGATTTAAAGTTATATAAAATTACGCTACAACCAATAGGAGCGGAGCATAAATGTTTTTTTTTGCAAAATCTGGAACAAATTATTCGTTTTGAGAGCTTCCGTTGCGTGCGCTGCGTAAACGGTGTAACCGTTTACGTTACGCAAAAATCATGTATGACGGAACTGCTTCCCTTTAAAATTTCTAAAAAAAAATCCGGGACAGCATATGTCTATCTGTGTTTGTCTCAATATAACCCTTTTTATGGTAATCAAATTTGTTCTATAGATGTTCTAAATATACTACGAAAGAAACGTCGTTCCAACCGAGTGTTCCACGACACGCATTTTTTATTTATTTATGTAAATGTGACAACCGACAGTTATAATAGAAGGATAACTTTATTTTAATACTGACTGCGCCTTAACATAACTCTGAGCTCAGTTAAGGCATAGCGTGTGTATGTTAATAAATCTTAGAAAGCCATTCATTACAGCGGCAGGAAATGGCCACATAGTCCGTGATATGGCTTGGAAATCCGTCACTATATGGAGCCAAGATTACTCTATCTTTGTAATAGTTACGTAGTTGTTTTGTATGGGATCGTGTTAATTATCTTGTTAGGTAATTGTATCATTTAGCGTGTATTTCTATAGAAGGGATTTTCAGTAGATAGGTAAATTCAGGTAAATCCATTGTTAATCAATTTGACTATCATCATAAATTGTCCCAATTTGACTACCAACATAAATTGTCCGTATATTCAAATTGTGCGTATATTCAAATTGTCCGTATATTCAAATTGTCCATAATTATATTCAAATTGTCCATATATTCAAATTGTTCGTATATTCAAATTGTCCGTATATTCAAACGACAACTGTCATTCTTTGACAGTTGTATGAAATTAATGTAATATGGAAAATTGAAATAGGGTGTCAATTTGCTTTATATAACAATAAATTTACCTGAATCTATATATTTTGTTAAAAACTATGATTTCGAACGCATTATATTGTAGTACATTTGGTAGACTCATATTTTATTATTTCAAAACTTTTGACATTAAATACAGCCCAAAGGAATATCCAGAATTCCCAAAAAAGTATTCAGATTCACAAAACTCATGTTACAAATAAAATTGAAAAAAAAACAAAAGTACAGTCTATCACAACTTCGGTCGTTGAACTCTTAAAAAAGCCTTTGAAATTGAAAGCTCATTTTTTTATAATTTGAGCATTATTGTGTATGTTTTTATTGATATTGAAATAAAAATATATACGAAACGAATATTACCTTACCGTGTGACTTGTTTTCAAAGAAGTTGTGCCGCTATAAAACTCTCGTTAGAACTTGTCAGGTAGTTTCTAAGTTGGTTTTCAAGTAGAATACCTATCACTCTATCGCGTCAGTAGTAAGAATTACAGCCGTGCTTATAATTATGACAGCAGAACTTGTGTGGAGAGGCTAGAGATAGTTTCAGTTCTGATCTTATCCTTTTAAGAAACTTCGAGCATATCCCGCTCCATTGCGCGCTGAGCGACTTTGATTTTGTGGATGAGCCCGACTGTCACGTTTGTTGTGTCCACGTTTCGGCACCGTATGCCATATCCCGCCTGCACTACACCACTAAGGCGGAGGACATCGTGGAGTACGTGCGCCAGAAGACGAGGTACATGCCGAGGGTGCAGTTATTGGAGTCGCGCCGCAACGTCAACTTTAAGGCGTTTGTGGTGCGCGTACATAATTGTTATCTGCCCCTCGTCATGGTAGAAGACTTTTGGCCACCGAACGTGATGTTCTGTCGTTTCCGCGGACAAGTTCCACAGTGCAGCACTTAATCAAGCTGGTGCAAAGTGAAGTGTTACTAACATAGTTTTAAGCCTTATTTATTAACACAAGTTTTGTGTACATTAAAATATGTATGTTTAGGTTAAGGTATTTATCTATGGGCCAGAGTTGCCGAAAAATAAATGGTTTTATTATTATTATTATAAAGTTAAATTGTTTTCTTAGAAATAACGATTTCAGTATGGGTTTTTAAGAGACGAGCAAAAACAGAAGGTTTCTTCAATCATTTATTTATTGACGTGATAACGTCTTATAAATCGATGAATGCCGGCTGCACGCACGAAAAAGCATGACTCATTGTCACGTTTCGCCTGAGCCGATGACGTTATCACGTAAAATTATCGTCCGTAAACCGACTTTACTGACAACCATTGTTTATTATTATTATAAAACCTTAAATCTATCTTTACAGGTTGCTCTAGTGCGTTAGCTAAATATACTATTAATTATAAACTAAATTCACAATAATATAAACAAATATAACAGCTTGTGACCTCAAATATATAAAACTAATATACTTATTTTGTATCCGCTCTAGCATCGTACTGTATTTGGCTTCACTAGGACTTCAAATAGCCGCGTTGTACTCCAAGTGGCTCTTTATCAATGCTTCGTACAAGGCTCATAAAGCACTCATATTTGAAAATTAATTTGCCTGTCGCAAAACAAAACCTAGATTACGGTATGCCTGTTTACAAACCTCTACGACATGTTTCCGGAAGTGCAAATCAGCGGTGAATGGGGTGCCCAAATCTTTAACCTCCATGACACGCTGCTAGTGGTTTACCTTTTATGAGGTACTCATGGTGACGCGGGGTGCGGGCACGAGTAAACGAGAGCACAGAGTATTTCTCTACCTTGAATTAATGTTTATTTTCCTGGCTCCACTTAGTGACTCGATCTAAATCCTGCTGCAGTATGTCATGATCGGCGTTTTGCTTCACTACATGATGCTTTAGGTTATCAGCAAAGAGTAGACAAGTTGACTCAGACTATTTTCGGTAAGTCGTCAACCACGAGTATAAAAAGGAACGACCCAAGATCACCTTGGCTGACGCTGATCTCGTGTAATAAATCTCAGAAAAGCGTTCGCTACAGTCAACGTATTCACGTCTGCCGTGCAGGTAATCGGCGAAGAATGAAATAGTATGCGGTGTGAAACCCATGTTGACTAATCTCAAGAGCAGCACATCATTATAGACTGTGTCAAACGCCTTTCAAAAATCTAGGTAGGCTGCATCCACCTGTAGTCCAGCATCAACAGTTGACACCAATTACATCAAATGGTGAAGTAAATTTCCTATTGTCCCGTGCCCAGGGCGGAACCTGTGTTGCACATCAGACAAGTATAACGGTTAATTAGTACGAGGCTTAATTTCAAATTAATTTATGGATTCAATATCAATGATTAGACATACCATCGCGTCGGGCCTGTCTGCGGAAGCCTAAATATGCATTTGGACATGGAGTTGCGGATGCCGACCTGATATACAATACAATCACGGTTATTAAAAATATGCCCGTTAACATTAACACTAGGTAACAACTAGATGAATGCCTAAATGAAAGCGCTTTGCTCGATTTACAACTTTGAAAAACAACAACGTGCTTTTATTTAAGCATTCATTTAGTTTTCAACCAGTTTTAGTGAAAACGGGCAATAGTAATATGATCGATAATGACGATGATGATATTACGAATGATGTCGCATAATTTACGTTCTTCCAAAGATAGAGATCGGTTCCCAGTGTAACACTTAAATGTGACACTTCAAAATCACCTTATCTTTTAGGCCCACACTTGCATACGAATTGACCAAATATACAACCTTCGTTCCAGTGAGATAGGAAACGTACTTGTCCCACCGCTGGCGATTAATAAGAAGCGAATAGAGCTAGCAACTAAAAACTAATTGGTGAGCAACGACTAGAGAGTTCGCAACGGCGACGAGCGATTACTCGCTTTGCTGGTATGCGAGTGCACCAAGCGTGAGTCTCTCAGTTAGTGTTCTGCCCGCTAAGTGAGCGTCGCTGACCGACTACTCTATTTGATAGCTCTTGTTGCGGCGACAACGAGTACTCGCCTTCGGTGTGAACAGTCAGCGATCAACAATGAATATATTTATCTCTATTATGTACTTACAAGGGACCTTAAGTCCTCGCCACGAGAAGCTATAAAATTTGTTAACACACATTCAGGGTTTCGCAACCTTTAGAACAAATAAAAAAAAAAGAGTATTGTAATGGTTTTTAGTTTATTAGGGATATAATTATTAAAGCAAACAATATATTCTGTTCGCGAAAACAACACAAACTGAGACGCATTCGGAACTCGAATGACAGCATTGACATCGTCAGCGTGAACAAAATGTTTACGTTCCATGAGTCAGACGCGTTCCAGTACCACAAAACATGCACAAAACATTAGACGACAGCGCTTTATATCGCTAAAATATAACCCGACCAAGTGAAATTGTTCGTTAGTTTCATATTACACGTATGTGACTTACGGGATTATTTGTTGTTGTTTAAATTGTCGGTCGCTACGTAACTTAATAAAAGTTCTTTATTTACAAAATATATAGTTTCTCGTGGCGGAGACTTTAGGTACAATCTTTTGTTCGTTTCTTGAGCGAGAAAATAGTTGATAGCCAGCCACTTTTTTGTCAGCAATGGGACAGACAGGTGCCTGACATTATTGTTTCCGTTTATCATATCCGTTCCTACCGGATATTTGATTTTTATGCGCATTTTGTTGGTAGTAAATAAATAGTAACGTTAGGTTAATTGGTTATAACGTTTATGGGTTTTTTATGACTATTATTTTTTTCTGATTGAAAAATACAAAGAAAATGTTTTGGTTCGATCCCAAAAGTTAGGAATTGTTTGTAAAATTGTATTTTTTTTTTTACCGTATTTTTTACCGCTTGACAGATCTGTTGGTGATTGTAGTTTGTTGTCATTAACAGATAACAACTTTGCTATTCATCCTTTGTACGTAATCCTTTAAACTTCAGAAAAATATATCATCATCATTCTGTTATCCCAATTCATTTGTGGTCGATGCAACATATATGTTTCTTCCACACTTCTCTATTAGTCGTCATCTCGGTAGTCAGCCCCTTTCTATCGGTTATATATCATCTTTCACTCAGTCCACCCATAGTTTTTTCGGTCTTCTCCTAATCTTATAGGCATCCATATTCATACTCAAAACGTTACTCACGATATTTGACAAGCATCACATGCCTGTACTATGAAAACTTTTCAGTCACCGGCGCCACTTTCAGACTTCCTCTTATATACTCATTTCCACTCAGCTTTTCAATCGACGGCGCCACCTTCAGACTTCCTCTTATATACTCATTTCCACTCAACTTTTCAGTCAACGGTGCCACTTTCAGACTTCCTCTTATATATTCATTTCCACTCAACTTTTCAGTCACCGGCGCCACTTTCAGACTTACTCTTAAATACTCATTTCCACTCAACTTTTCAGTCGACGGTGCCACTTTCAGACTTCCTCTGATATACTCATTTCCACTCAACTTTTCAGTCACCGGCGCCACTTTCAGACTTCCTCTTATATACTCATTTCCACTCAACTTTTCAGTCACCGGGGCCACTTTCAGACTTCCTCATATATACTCATTTCCACATAACATTACAGTCACCGGCGCCACTTTCAGATTTCTTCATAAATACTCATTTACTCACTGATACCGCGTAACTGATAACCTCCTAAAACAATATTAGAAGCCAAAATACATCAGAATTCTGTAATACCGCGAAAACTACCTATTTAGTTAAGAAAACCACTCTAGTACCTTCCACAATAATAATGTAAGTAACATACTCTGCAAAGGTTTTAGTTAATTAAGTCCAGAATTCCAGTAGTTTCACGATTAAACACATTGTTTGCAGTACGAGACAATAGCTGAAAGCGACAGCACTGAGTGCACTCATTTGTTGACGAGGTTTCTTTGTACGGTATATTTACTATTTGGAATCTTGGATTTGCTTGTGTTTAAAACTTATTTAATGTGTGAAAAAAATTTTTTTTTTTATAGTATCAAGTAACCTAAATAATAACAATAATCATTTATTTCACAGAAAACACTTTCCAAATTGTTAGTAATTATAAAAAAAACAACTTAAAAAACTAGTGTTAGTACATACATTTAACAATTAATTGAAATGTCAAAGTCATCATCAAAATCAATCAAATAATTATTACATTAATACAAACTGAATATTATTTCATGGTACGGTTTAAGGACAATTGGTCCAATGCCTGAGTATTTGACCTTCCGCCCTATCGGCTATAGTGACCAAGAGGCTGTTAGGGCTGCCCTGCACCGGCTCATCAGGCAGGCGATACTCTTTCGCATGATTCCGTAAGAATCATCTATACGTGCCTCTGCGAACATCCCTGATGCGCTACAATGTCGTGGCAACCCTAACAGCGCCCTGTATGCGTTGTTGTACTAAACGCGCAAGGCGCCCTTTGCGTGTAGTCGACCCATAGACTGCAGGTGTATAAAGATTGGCAGTATCCCCTAAACAGAGTATTTTTTACACCCCTTGAGCACTTTGCAAACCTACGGATCAACATATTGGTCCTGACTGACAGCGCCCTACGCTCCCTCTTCATGTCAACATTATCCGTCTGTGTTGCAGTGACCCAATGCCCCAGATATTTAAAAGACTTTACCCACTGTAAAGCAGTCCCACCGATTGTGACAGGGACAGCACTTCACGGGACTTTTTAGTGCCTGTCTTGAACAACAGACACTCGCTCTTTTTTGCATTACATCTGAGGCCCTGGGCCTCCACATATCACTCACATACAGACACGAGTTTTCTGAGGGCGCTGATCAATAGGGCCTGCAGCACCATGTCGTCAGCGTAACTTATGTTATTAACGAGTGTTCCGTCAATGCAATAGCCAACCATAGTGCTGCTGAGCTCACGAATCAGCCGATCCACGTACACAGAGAAGAGTTCCGGCGAAGTCAGACCCCCCTGTCTGACCCCGCTCTCCAGCCCGTACGGGTCGGATAGCGAGCCTGCCCATTTCACCATATTCGACGAAGGGCCTACTAATACTTAAACAACTTAATCATCTCACTCGGAAGTGTTGTATCATACGGCTTCTTCCACAAAATACCATAGGACCTCAGATCGAAGGCCTTTGGAAGATCAAGGAAACACGCGTACACGGGGATTTTTCTGTCCGTTTAGTATCTGACAGTATGCTTGAGACAAAGAACAACCAAAAGCTAGGGTTTCGTAAGACTGACCTCTAAGTTTAATTCGGTCTTTCTTCTCAGAGTAGTCAGATAGGAAACGCCGACCTAATCTAGTTTTAAAATATGAATGACGTGTAAAAGTGTTTGTACAAACCTACTTACAGAAATTAAATCATTTATCATTTATCATAACTTAATGTAATTTATTTCAAAAATGGGAGGGAAGCTGCTAAAGTAAACGAAACACGAAGTTTGCCGAGGGACATTAAGAAAATAGTTGTACTGTACATAACTATCTGTTCTCTGTTCGTTTTCTGTTCTGTCTCATTTTAAACGGAAGGCTCTGTTTCCTCTGCTACGGTTTTTCAACTGTACAGAATGCAGGTGATCTTTTCCACTAAAGTTATGAACAGTTTTTACTTTTCCTTATCTAGTGGGAAAATAACAGTAACACTGTTTTTGGAACAATACATTATAATCTCAAATAATCATCAATCTTATAATCATCATCTTGCTTAGCCTCTTCCTTACTATGTTGGGGTCGGCTTCCAGTCTAACCGGATGCAGCTGAATACCAGTATTTTACATGGAGCGACTACCTATCTTACTTATTTTTTGATGACATTCGATTATTATTTTTAGGAATCAAAAAACGATGGGACCACTGAGGTTTGAGTACTAGAAAAGTCATAAATCGCAAAAAACTTCACATAAATTTCGTAGGAAATGAGACTGTGATGAGCGAGAACACAATGTAGATACCAGTGTAAATGACAACAGTCGAATTATTCCTGGGCTGAATAGGGAACGGATATAGCAAATAGTTACAGATTTAACCTTTTAAATGATTATTATCATCCAGCTATATACCTTTAAGGAGTTAAGCAGTCAATCATGACATAATAGTATGGGCGGTGGTGTTAGTTTAAAAAGTAATTTTATACCGCCTGAAAATCATACCAAAAAAACATTTTTACAAAAAAAACAACCGGGTTCCAAACAAAGAACACTAAAATACGTCAAAAATTACTTTAATTTTGGTTGTCGGTGGCCAAAAACGAAAATACAAAACCAAAGACACCGACTTCCGAAATTAAAGTTATTTTTCACGTCTTTTAGTGTTTTTTTTGGAAGTCGGTTGTTTTTTTGTAAAAAAGTTTTTTTTGAAGTCGGTTAAAAATAGGTTTTCCTTAATGTAAAAGATATCTCTCAGCGTCAGCTGCTCGAGTTGTGGGGCAGTCCGAAGTTGTAAAAAAAACTTAACAAAATAGTAATTTCATACTACGCCAAAACCTTTTGGGACGGTTTTTGGGATCATCTTCACCAAAAAAAAAAGATCTGCTGCATGAAAATGGGGGGAATATACAGGGGTTGACTCAGACTATTTTCGGTAAGTCGTCCACCACGAGGATAAAAAAGAACGGCCCACACTTGCATACCAACTTACCAAATACTCGTATACAACCTTCGTTCCAGTGAGATGGGAAACGTACTTGTCCCACCGCTGGCGATTAATTAGAAGCGAATAGAGCGAGCAACGACTAAAGAGTTCGCAACGGCGACGAGCTATTACTCGCTTTGCTGGTATGCGAGTGCACCAAGCGTGAGTCTCTCAGTTAGTAGTTCTGCCCGCTAAGTGAGCGTCGCTGACCTACTACTCTCTTTGATAGCTTCATTCTTGTTTCTACGACAACGAGTACTCGCCTTCGGTGTGAACCGTCAGCGATCAACAATTAATATATTTATCTCCTTTACTTACACGGGACCTAAAGTCCTTGCCACGAGAAGCTATAAATTTTGTTAACACACATTCAGAGGTTCGTAACCTTTAGATCAAATAAAAAAAAAAACAGTTTTCTAATGATTTTTATTTTATTAAAACAAACAATATAACTCTATTCGCGAAAACAACACAAACTCAGACGCATTTGGAACTCGAATGACAGCATTGACATCGTCACCGTCAGCGTGAACTTACTTCAAAATGGCGGCCCAAATGTTTACGTTCCTTGAGTCAGACGCGTTCCAGTACCACAAAACATTAGACGACAGCGCTTTATATCGCTAAAATATAACCCGACCAAGTGAAATTGTTCGTTAGTTTCATATTACACGTATGTGACTTTGGGATTATTTGTTGTGGATTAAATTGTCGGTCGCTACGTAACTTAGTAAAAGTTCTTTATTTACAAAATTTATAGTTTCTCGTGGCGGAGACTGTAGGTACAATCTTTTGTTCGTTTCTTGAGCGAGAAAATAGTTGATAGCCAGCCACTTTTTCATCTGCAATGGGACAGACAGGTGCCTGACATTATTGTTTCCGTTTATCATATCCGTTCCTACCGGATATTTGAATTTTATGCGCATTTTGTTGGTAGTAAATAAATAGTAATGTTTATTTAATTGGTTATAACGTTTATGTGTTTTTTATGACTATTATTTTTTTTGATTGAAAAATACAAAGAAAATGTTTTGGTTCGATCCCAAAAGTTAGGAATTGTTTATAAAATTGTATTTTTTTTTTACCGTATTTTTTACCGCTTGACAGATCTGTTGGTGATTGTAGTTTGTTGTCATTAACAGATAACAACTTTGCTATTCATCCTTTGTACGTAATCCTTTAAACTTCAGAAAAATATATCATCATCATTCTGTTATCCCAATTCATTTGTGGTCGATGCAACATATATGTTTCTTCCACACTTCTCTATTAGTCGTCATCTTGGTAGTCAGCCCCTTTCTATCAGTTATATATCATCTTTCACTCAGTCCACACATAGTTTTTTCGGTCTTCTCCTAATCTTATAGGCATCCATATTCATACTCAAAACGTTACTCACGATATTTGACACGCATCACATGCCTGTACCATGAAAACTTTTCAGTCACCGGCGCCACTTTCAGACTTCCTCTTATATACTCATTTCCACTCAACTTTTCAGTCAACGGTGCCACTTTCAGACTTCCTCTTATATACTCATTTCCACTCAACTTTTCAGTCACCGGCGCCACTTTCAGACTTACTCTTAAATACTCATTTCCACTCAACTTTTCAGTCGACGGTGCCACTTTCAGACTTCCTCTTATATACTCATTTCCACTCAACTTTTCAGTCACCGGCGCCACTTTCAGACTTCCTCTTATATACTCATTTCCACTCAACTTTTCAGTCACCGGGGCCACTTTCAGACTTCCTCATATATACTCATTTCCACATAACATTACAGTCACCGGCGCCACTTTCAGATTTCTTCATAAATACTCATTTACTCACTGATACCGCGTAACTGATAACCTACTAAAACAACATTAGAAGCCAAAATACATCAGAATTCTGTAATACCGCGAAAACTACCTATTTAGTTAAGAAAACCACTCTAGTACCTTCAACAATAATACTGTAAGTAACATACTCTGCAAAGGTTTTAGTTAATTAAGTCCGGAATTCCAGTAGTTTCACGATTAAACACATTGTTTGCAGTACGAGACAATAGCTGAAAGCGACAGCACTGAGTGCACTCATTTGTTGACGAGGTTTCTTTGTACGGTATATTTACTATTTGGAATCTTGGATTTGCTTGTGTTTAAAACTTATTTAATGTGTAAATATTTTGTGTTTTTGATAGTATCAAGTAACCTAAATAATAACAATAATCATTTATTTCACAGGAAACACTTTCCAAATTGTTAGTAATTATAAAAAAACAACTTAAAAAACTAGTTTTAGTACATACATTTAACAATTCATTGAAATGTCAAAGTCATCATCAAAATTAATCAAATAAATAATACATTCATACAAACAGAATATTATTTCATGGTACGGTTTAAGGACAATTGGTCCAATGCCTGAGTATTTGACCTTCCACCCTATCGGCTATAGTGACCAAGAGGCTGTTAGGGCTGCCCTGCACCGGCTCATCAGGCAGGCGATAGTCTTTCGCATGATTCCGTAAGAATCATCTATACGTGCCTCTGCGAACATCCCTGATGCGCTACAATGTCGTGGCAACCCTAACAGCCCCCTGTATGCGTTGTTGTACTGAACTCGCTAGGCGGTGTAACGCCTATGCGTGTAGTAGACCCATAGACTGCAGGTGTAAAAATATTGGCAGAGTATGCCCTAAACAGAGTATTTTTACACCCCTTGAGCACTTTGCAAACCTACGGATCAAAATATTGCTCCTGACTGACAGCGCTCTACGCTCCCTCTTCATGTCAACATTATCCGTTTGCGTTGCAGTGATCCAATGCCCCAGACATTTAAAAGATTTTACCCATTGTAAAGCAGTCCCACCGAGTGTGACAGACGGCACTTCATGGGAGTCTTTAGTGCCTGCCTTGAACAACAGACACTCGCTCTTTTTTGCATTATATCTGAGGCCCTGGGCCTCCACATATCACTCACATACAGACACGAGTTTTCTGAGGGCGCTGATCAATAGGGCCTGCAGCACCATGTCGTCAGCGTAACTTATGTTATTAACGAGTGTTCCGTCAATGGAACAGCCAACCTCACAAATAACCAATCCACGTAAAGAAGAGTTTCGGCGAAGTTAGACCCCCTTGTCTGACCCCACACTCCAGCCCGTACGGGTCAGATAGCGAGCCTGCCCAATTCACCAGATTAGATTGAGGGCCGTACCAATACTTAAACAACTTAAACATCTCACCCGGAAGTGTGGTATCATCATACAACTTCTTCCACAAAACACCATAGGACCCCAGAAAAGCCCAGCAAACAACAGCCAGCAGGAAGGTCTTTGAAAGATCAAGGAAACACGCGTACACGGGGGTTTTTCTGTCCGTTTAGTATCTGACAGTGTGCTTGAGAAAAAGTACAGCCAAAAGCTAGGGTTTCCTAAGACAGCGATGGCGGCCACAAAGCATCCGCAATTTACCATCGAATGACGTCACTGAAACGTTATTTATTAATTTAAGTTGGTGTGATTTCTATCAGTTGTTCTTGGCACTTGGTGCAGATCGGACGCTCTCAATCCACTTGGAAGTATATAGAGTACTTAATACTCTTTTAACTGTGACCAAGATTATGTCTGGACTTTAAAAGAGACTGTGATCTCTGAGTTTAATTCGGTCTTTCTTCTCAGAGTAGTCAGATAGGAAACGCCGACCTAATCTAGGTTTAAAATATGAATGACGTGTAAAAGTGTTTGTACAAACCTACTTACAGAAATTAAATCATTTATCATTTATCATAACTTAATGTAATTTATAAAAAAAATGGGAGCGAAGCTGCTAAAGTAAACGAAACACGAAGTTTGCCGAGGGACATTAAGAAAATAGTTGTACTGTAAATAACTATCTGTTCTCTGTTCGTTTTCTGTTCTGTCTCATTATAAACGGAAGGCCCTGTTTCCTCTGCTACGGTTATTCAACTGTACAGAATGCAGGTGATCTTTTCCACTAAAGTTAAGAACAGTTTTTACTTTTCCTTATCTAGTGGGAAAATAACAGTAACACTGTTTTTAGAACAATACATTATTGTCTTATAATCATCATCTTGCTTAGCCTCTTCCTTACTATGTTGGGGTCGGCTTCCAGTCTAACCGGATGCAGCTGAATACCAGTATTTTACATGGAGCGACTACCTATCTTACTTATTTTTTGATGACATTCGATTATTATTTTTAGGAATCAAAAAACGATGGGACCACTGAGGTTTGAGTACTAGAAAAGTTATAAATCGCAAAAAACTTCACATAAATTTCGTAGGAAATGAGACTGTGATGAGCGAGAACACAATATAGATACCAGTGTAAATGACAACAGTCGAATTATTCCTGGGCTGAATAGGGAACGGATATAGCAAATAGTTACAGATTTAACCTTTTAAATGATTATTATCATCCAGCTATATACCTTTAAGGAGCTAAGCAGTCAATCATGTCATAATAGTATGGGCGGTGGTGTTAGTTTAAAAAGTAATTTTATACCGCCTGAAAATCATACCAAAAAAACATTTTTACAAAAAAACAACCGGGTTCCAAAAAAAGAACACTAAAATACGTCAAAAATTACTTTAATTTTGGAAGTCGGTGGCCAAAAACGAAAATACAAAACCAAAGACACCGACTTCCGAAATTAAAGTTATTTTTCACGTCTTTTAGTGTTTTTTTTGGAAGTCGGTTGTTTTTTTGTAAAAAAGTTTTTTTTGAAGTCGGTTAAAAATAGGTTTTCCTTAATGTAAAAGATATCTCTCAGCGTCAGCTGCTCGAGTTGTGGGGCAGTCCAAAGTTGTAAAAAAAACTTAACAAAATAGTAATTTCATACTACGCCAATACCTTTTGGGACGGTTTTTGGGATCATCTTCACCAAAAAAAAAAAGATCTGCTGCATGAAAATGGGGGGAATATACAGGGGTCCAAATAGTGACGTCATAAAAAACATAGGGGGTGTCGACGTCAGGACGAGCTGCTTCTCACACGGACAACTGTACGTCGCTTGCTCCCGCGTCGCCAGTCCTGACTCTCTTCATATTTTGGTTGGTGAGACGAAAACTACAAACGTAGTATACAGGAAAAAATTATAAAAATGTGGGTGTCATTTTAGTATATTGTGGTGTCTTACGACTTCCACGCGAACGAAGTGGCGGGCGGAAGCTAGTGATATATATATTAGAACACAATTTTCTGATGAGGAATTACTTTTGAAGCCCATGTTACGTACCTACCTGAAGCGTCAAATTTATTAATATTGACACGGGCAACGCTTATTAAATTTTAAAAAGATCGATATTCATTTAACTCCGTGGTGAAACGTTTTACCCTTCATTAATGTGATGGAAGGGTTGTAATTGGTAATTTAATTTAATTTTATGGTACAGGATGGGATAAAATAGGTACCTTTATGTAGGTATGTTGTTTTCCCTGATACATCCAATGTGCAATTTAGTAACTAACGATTTGATACGGGGGCAGCCAAAGTTTTTATGGGCTTAATCCCGTTTTTATTAACGCTACGGGACACCAAAATGTCTAAACAAAAATGCAAAAAAAGTGTGGTGAAGTGTGTTGGAGTTTCAACGCTCGGCAAAGCAGCGTGATTTGAAAATCGAATGTGCAATAATATTTAGGCAGTATATTTACGTCAACGACGTTTTTAAAACAGTCGTTCTATTTTGTAAAAAAATCTCACCGTGATAACTGAGGTGCAGTAAGCTTGTAGTGAGTTGTCAATAGTGTCAATACGTAGCATCAGCAGACCAATACTGAAGTGAAGTCAGCTTGAAGTGAGTAGTCAATAGTGTAAATCTGCAGCATCAACCGATAATTATATACTGAGGTGAAGTGAGCTTAAAGTGAGTGGTTAATAATGTCAATCCGTAGCATCAGCCGACCAATACTGAGGTGAAATGAGCTTGAAGTGAGTTGTCAATAGTGTCAATCCGTAGCATCAGCCGACCTATACTGAAGTGAAGTGAGCTTAAAGTGAGTGGTCAATCGAGTCAATCCGTAGCATCAGCCGACCAATACTGAGGTGAAATGAGCTTGAAGTGAGTTGTCAATAGTGTCAATACGTAGCATCAGCAGACCAATACTGAAGAGAAGTGAGCTTGAAGTGAGTAGTCAATAGTGTAAATCCGCAGCATCAACAGATAATTATATACTGAGGTGAAGTGAGCTTGAAGTGAGTTGTCAATAGTGTCAATACGTAGCATCAGCCGACCTATACTGAAGTGATGTGAGCTTAAAGTGAGTGGTCAATCGAGTCAATCCGTAGCATCAGCCGACCAATACTGAGGTGAAATGAGCTTGAAGTGAGTTGTCAATAGTGTCAATACGTAGCATCAGCAGACCAATACTGAAGAGAAGTGAGCTTGAAGTGAGTGGTCAATCGAGTCAATCCGTAGCATCAGCCGACAAATACTGAGGTGAAATGAGCTTGAAGTGAGTTGTCAATAGTGTCAATACGTAGCATCAGCCGACCTATACTGAAGTGAAGTGAGCTTAAAGTGAGTGGTCAATCGAGTCAATCCGTAGCATCAGCCGACCAATACTGAGGTGAAATGAGCTTGAAGTGAGTTGTCAATAGTGTCAATATGTAGCATCAGCAGACCAATACTGAAGAGAAGTGAGCTTGAAGTGAGTAGTCAATAGTGTAAATCCGCAGCATCAACAGATAATTATATACTGAGGTGAAGTGAGCTTGAAGTGAGTGGTTAATAATGTCAATCCGTAGCATCAGCCGATATATACTGAGGTGAAGTGAGCTTGAAGTAAGTTGTCAAGTGTCAATCCGTAGCATCAGCCGACCAATACTGAGGTGAAGTGAGCTTGATGTGAGTTGTCAATAGTGTCAATCCGCAGCGTCAGCCGACCTATAGTGAGGTGAAGTGATCTGTCATAGAATGACACACACAGATGTTAAAAAAGCTAAACTCCGCAGCGTACGCTGTTAGAAAAATTCGTAATGTAACCGACACAGAGACAGCCCGTTTAGTGTACTTTAGCTATTTTCGTAGTGTTATGTTGTACGGTATTCTGTTATGGGGAAATGCCGCCGACATTCAGACTATTTTTATTTTGCAGAAAAGAGCTGTTCGATCAATTTATAAATTAAGTCCGGGACAATCTCTCAAAGAGAAATTTAAGGAGATTAATGTAATGACTGTGCCTTCTCAAATATATTTATGAAAATCTTTTATATGCACATAAAAATATAAAATTGTTTAAAAATACAGTGATATCCTTAATATAAATACTAGGAATAAACACAAATTTGTTGTACCTACAACAAGGCTCAAAAAAATAGGCGGCTCGTTCAGGTATCAATGTATACGCTTATAAAATAAACTTCCAAGCCACGTTCAAGATCTAAGCCTTAATAAATTCAAATCATTAATTTAACGTAAATTGTGCCAGAAAGCCTTTTATACCGTTAAGGATTATATTGAGGACAAAAAGGCTTGGGATTGCGTTGCTCCAATTTTTGCATACTGAATGTTTTTTTTATTTTTTATTTTTACTATATTTTTATATTTTTATTTTACATAAATTTTGACATTTTGATAATTATTATTTAGACAATGTTATGACAATTTACTTTGTGAAGTATAGTATTTTTATTTATTTATTGTGAATGTGAGAACTATGTAGGTAACTTTTATTTTTTCACTTTCTCAGGTAGTTTCAATGATAATCTGGCAGTTTGAGTGCTTTATGCGGCCTACCCAAATGTCCTTTCTTTGGTATTGTTCGTCGAGTGGTTGAGCTCTTTAAGTTCTGAGTTGAGCTCCACGATTAGTGACAAATCCGTGCACTGACTGGACAGGTTCACTCATTCTGTGTGGTTTTTCCTCAAAAGACCATTTCAGACATAAATCTACATGGTCTTCACATGATCTGACCAAGATTATGTCTGGACTTTAAAAGAGACTGTGACCTCTGAGTTTGTTTCGGCCTTTCTTCTCAGAGTAGTCAGATAGGAAACACCGACCACATCTAGTTTTAAAAATATGATTGACGTGTAAAAGTGTTTGTATAAACCTACTTACAGTAATAAAATCATTTATCATTTATCATTTAATGACCGGTTGTAGTATCTTGTTATTTGTAGTAGTAATACATCAAACAAGAAAGTGTAGTTTGGGGAAGTACAGTAGGTATAAGTACCTACCTACCGACCTAATTAGCATTTGCAGTTTTAAAATGAAAAACCATGCGTATGTAAAATTCTTCGAAGTAAACGTCAGTTTATTTTGCAAACTATTTATTTGTCTGACCGCACAAGTTGATTTGTAAAAATGTTGTTTGATAAAACGCTCGCGTGTTTTGATTCAATGAAAATTCCAATATCGTGTTAGTTTGATGCAAACTTCATACTAATAATCACACATGTTATTACATAATTTAATAGCGGATGTAAATATTTTGTACTTATGTCAAATGAAGTAGTTGGAATCGAGTTGATTTTTGGCGTCATAACGAGAGGTATTTATTTTATCTGTTAATTTTTTTATTTTTTTTTCAATTTGATTTGTTACATATTTTGTTAATTTGTAAAATGTTATAAAGTGTTTTCTTCAAAGTTATTGAAGGTACTACATGTCTTTTTCATATAGCATTATCAGTTAAAGCATCATTTGAAAGTTTAAAGACTCGATTATCAAAAGCACACACCTATTGATTTCACTTTAAGTCAAAAATGATTTTAAAAACATCTCATTACTCGTAAATGTATCGAAGTGTTTTATTTTATCACAGATCAAAGATCTCATATCAATAAACTCAACCACATATATATTTCAAAGGCACATTATTGAAAT
This sequence comes from Griposia aprilina, assembly GCA_916610205.1. Classification (NCBI taxonomy): domain Eukaryota; kingdom Metazoa; phylum Arthropoda; class Insecta; order Lepidoptera; family Noctuidae; genus Griposia; species Griposia aprilina. Next base: position 5,949,773 of record OU744305.1, on the reverse strand, counting down.
AAAATATCTTTCTTTACGCTCAATACACACCCTTAAAATATTTCCAAAACAATAAATTGTTGCTCACACGAATCATGTGAAAAACATTTTGTGTTACGAAATTTTAAAAAAATGAATTGTGACTATAAAAGTTTTCTATTTTAATGGTAGAACGTTTAAGCTTTGATATTATGGATTACTGTGGCATCTAAGACTGTGTTTGGGATTTTATTAAGTAGATTTTTTAGGATGTTTAAAAACCTATTCTTCATGTACTTAGGTACTGTTTTTTTGCGATAGCAATTTGAACACAACACCCGATTTTCACGCACTTCAATCGACTTAGCTAATCGCAGATCACTGCTAGACATAGGCCCCCTCAGGCTACGCCACAACACCCTGTCCCCCGCCTTCTGCGTCCAGTCTGTCCCAGCCACCTTTTTAAGTTCGTCGGTCCATCTAGCTGAGGGGCATCCCACACTACGCTTGCCGATACGCGGTCCTCATTCCATGACTCGTCTGCTCCACTGGCCATCGGTCCTTCGACAAACATGGCCAGCCCACTGCCACTTCAGCTTGCTTACTCTGCAAGCTATGTCGGTAACTGTGGTTCTTTTCCGGACAACTTTCTATCCTTCAAAGAAACTCCGAGCATAGCCCGCTCCATAGCCCGCTGAGCGACCATGAATTTGTGCACTCATTCATGCACTTTACTTGGTGTATTTTATGTCATCACCAGGCTGCTCTCGAAATGGTGAAGGAAAACATTGTGAGGAAACCGGTGATTTACACCAACCCGCACAGGACCCGCATGGTGTATTACGGCTCACTCCCTCTCACAGAGAAGAGGCCTGTATCTCACCAGTGGGGTGGGGACACTGCCTTATTATACTACGTCTTATTTAATGACAATAGCCCCTAGCCCAACTAGTGATGTTACATAGTATAGAATCAAAAGTTATCAAACTAAGTTATAACGCTCCATGTTAAGCACATGTAAAACACAAGTTTCGGTAAACCTGTCAGTTAAGTCGTGACGACAATATATCAAGTTGTGGTTTAGTGTTCAGAAACTAAGTAAGTAGTTGGGGACGTCACTACTTGTACAGCTAAAGGGTTAGACCGCTGTTGTTCATGAGTTTTGACAGGTCGACCTTTGTAGGGAGTTCTAAAGTGCTTTGTTTTGCTGTTTCTCTTTATATAGGAACTATAATATATATTTGAAATTGATTTATCTGTAAGAAATATTTATGGGACATAGTATGATCGGCAATAACTTCTGACTAAACCAAAGAGGTACCAAAAGTTTTGTGTAACATGTTAATCTTGCAATGATGTCAAGATCTTTCAAGGTCAGCAATTTCTTGAAATTGATACATAACATCAATCAGTAATAACATGGATAGGGCTCAAGGCTTCCTGCCCATGATGGGGATTGGGCACCATCCACCACGCGGGTCCATTGCGGGTTTTTATATGAAAGTAATACCCTGAATTTATTTTGACAATTTAATTTTATGTTCAGCGAATATTGCTAACTATCGATAACGAAATAGAATTTCGAAATGGGTAAAAATAACACGCACTACAAAAATATATATACAGCCGTCACTGCAGCTTTTCAGCTCTGATTTTTAATTTGACTACCAGCTGACGTAAACGCGCGCAAAGCTACTTCTCATTAACTTTATTTTTGTAAAAATAGTTCCGTTCTTTGACAGCTAATAAAGTTAATTAAAAAAGAATGCGCAAAACAAGTACTGGCCGGTACAGTCGCGCTCAACAAAATAAAAAATAAAGCTAGCTCAAAGAGCTGACGACCATGAGATCGACAGTACATGGATGTAAAACTGAGCTACTTTTGAAACGGATACTGCAAAGGAAGGGGAGAAATATTGCAAATAATGTAAAAGAAGTTCGGACTAATATCGGCACTTTTGATAAAAAGTAGCTGCTCGTTTAAATATGCGCCAAATTGCTTTTATATTTGAATGCGTCGCGTATTTTTCAGCTATATGCAATTCCGTAAAATAGTATAGGATATAATTTTGAATATAGTACCTAAGTTTTGAAGTTATCTCACGATTTAAAACTTTAGTTACCCTTAATATTTATATGTTAGCCTAAAACACTTCGAAAATATGTAATACCAGCCTTTTATTGTACCACTGCTGGGCAAAGGCCTCTTCTCATACAGAGAAGGCACGAGCATTAATGACCACGCTTGCTCAAGACAAGTTGGCGAATTCAGTCTTATACTAACTATTAGTCCAGGTTTCCTCCCTATGATCCTTCCCAAATATCAGTAATGTCTGAAATAAACTCTGAAAGACATAACTTCGAAAACATATTGTAATTTTATTATATTTTAAATCTTTTTCGTTACATAAAAATGTAAAACGAAATACCAAACTTTTGTTATTCATGCTAAAAAGGAAGACATCTCGTAAAGCTTGCAGACGAAATGTATTACCAAATTTTGTATGAACTCGCAAAAATAAAACTTTTCTACGTTGATAATCTTCGTAAGATTTGTAAGCAGTTGGGGTGGGACCTTTGAGTATAAATTAAACAAAGCACTTAGTTAACCGATGCAGCTACACCTGTTGAAGAATTCTTACGTCATTTGAGGAAAAAGGCGTTGGTTTCGTGACGTTTACAGAAGTAGGTAGGCCAATAATCTTATTTCTTACTGAGAATTTGATGAGCTGGTGCCGTATAAGGTATGACGTTTTAATGCCATCATGATTAACGGACGAGAGGGGACCGGAGCTATACATCACCGATAGCATTATACCCTGTTCGGACTGGTACTATGATGGAATGAATAGTAATAATACTTCATAATACGACCCAGTCCGCAACACACTTGGCGATCTATTCTGTAAAAAAATCTTTGTGAAAACTTAGGTGAAATGAGCATGAAGTGAGCTGTTATTGCACCTGCAGTTGCTAGGGATTCACACTATGGACAGCTCACTCGGTAGGTCACCGAATTTTTCTCGGTGAGATTTTCACAGTGTAGACAGGCTGTATTGCTTTTGACTTTGTCTCTGTTCATACTTGCTTTTAGATGCCATTCTTCTTAGATTCGATATAATGATAAATATAATGGCGTGTGGTTATCTTTGGGGAAAGACAATAGTTTACAAAGTACGGAAAACATTTTATTGTCAGCACATTCCCAAATTTTGGCGGGAGCGAGCGAGAGCCGCGGAAGGACGAAAACTTTACGTGCGCTTGTCGGAGCGGGCACGCGACTGGTTCGCAAGCGCGAGGGCCGCCGCCGACGACGCGCGACAGCGCACCGTACCGTGCGTCAACTCGAAAATGCGTGTGATATAAATGATTTTATTTCTGTAAGTAGGTTTTTACAAACACTTTTACTCGTCAATCATATTTTAAAAACTAGATGAGCTCGGCGTTTCCTATCTGACTACTCTGAGAAGAAAGGCCGAAACAAACTCAGAGGTCACAGTCTGCATTAAAGTCTAGACATAATCTTGGTCAGATCATGTGAAGACCATGTAGATTGGTGTCTGAAATGGTATTTTGAGGAAAGAACCACACAGATTGAGTGGACCTGTCCAGTCAGTGCACGCATCTGTCAGTAATCGTGCAGCTCATCTCTGTACTTAAAGAGCTCAACGTACCTAGTCGTACTCAATACTGCTAGTCTAATTCATACTTTAAGGCCAAAACATATTGAATCCGATTAGCAATTTATGGAGGAAATCTTTTTCTGTTAGAAATGCTGTGTGGTACAAGTTTGGTATTCAAATGTATTGAAGTTTGAAATCGATGTCTCTTTGTATGTCGAAGTTATTCCGTTGCGCAGATGAAAGTTTCGATGATAAAGCGGCAAGCAAATATTCAAGATAGCTTACTTGTTTTTTAAATCGTAATCGGCGTCAGAAGCTCAAAAGTCTGACAACCAGTCTTGTCAACGGGGTATCGTGTTACCCAGTAAAACTGGGTTGTGGAGGTCAGATAGGCAGTCGCTTCATGTAAAATACTGGTTCAGCTGTATTCGGTAAGACGCCCTGACATAGTTGGGAAACTTCTAGGCAGATACTCGTTTATTAATTATTTTTTTAAACTTTGTGCTCTCTTTTTATTGGTGTTATAAAAATGAAAGGGCTGCCACGTTGGTCTAATGGTCGCAAGCGCTACTGCTGTGCATGAGAACCTGGGGTCGATTTCCTGGTCGGGTACATTTTTATCAAATCAATTTATTTGTTAGAATATTGTTGTCACAAGGTGATAATCCTAATAAGACGTCCATAATATTCTGCTGTTTTCGGCGTATAAATATTTAATTTTTTTTTAATTAAATGCTTTAGAATATCAAAACTTCACAATACAATGTCAAGGATAAGGAAACTGTATTGGGTTTTTCGATCAGGAATTTCTCATTTGTAGCCTGGAGTCTGGATTTGTACCCGGTTGATGCCAATAGGGTCGCCCCCAATTACATGGGATTTATAACTGGCGAATATAGGTGTACACCTCTGCCGAACCCTTCGGGGATTACAAGTACATATCACATGACGTTATGTTATAAACATGGAAAACTGCCGTAAACATTTCAAAATCACAGTAGGATCGTGCAAAGCAAATTGGTATCTATGGTAATGTTCTTTTAGTTAAATAATAGCGTGCTATAAGCCCACAATCAGTGTATTTACACTCCAGCCCATTTTCAGTCAGTCATTTTCGTTTTCAGTCCATTTGAACTGAAATAATAAAGCTTTGTGACTGGTTTTTTCTCAATTTTATTTGTTCAGATTTTGACTAAAGTTTTATTTAGCCATATAAGCTCGCAAAGCTTTTATTAACTACCAATTCAATTCTTCCCTGTCCAGTATTCTTATTTCAGTGGTTCAATCCACCATTTCTTATGTTCAGCCTATTTTCACCCGCTTTGTAATTGGTTCAAAGCACGTAGCTCTTCAAGTCTGCTTGTATCTTGCTTGGGCAGCCAAACAAAGATTCTTTTGAGTGCTAGTTTCAGACTTCAGTTTCATAATAAATGCATAAAATCATGCCTTTCCCATGGATGTAGGCAGAAACGACAGAACGCCATCCACTACGATCCTTACATACTCCTTTTGCCTCGTTTACATTCATACATCTGGTCATACACGCACGCTGGTTGCGAGTACTAAGCACCTGACCTTTCTGAAGAACATCACCAATAAGGTCACTATGTCCTCTTAGGTTGTCTCTTTCCGGCGTTTCCACTCACATCTGCCTTGTAAAATACCTTTTGTTAATTGACTGTCATTGATCCTCTCAACATGACTAAACCATCTAAGCTGAGGAATGTGATAAGGCAACATCATCATCATCAACCTATGTTCGTCCACTGCTGGCAGTAGGCCTCTCCTAGTGAACGCCACTGAGCCCGATCGTCGGCTCTCCTCATCCAGTCTCTGCCAGCCGCCTTTCGCAACACGTCACCTGGCCGGCGGGCAACACGGTGCGGTTTAAATTAAGATTTAGTGACAAAAATTTAAAAGACTATGCTTAGATGGTTTGGTCTTCTTGAGAGGATAAATGAAAGTCGACTTCAGTTTGACTTACACGAAAACGTTTAAAAAACATTGCCTAGGGAAAGTTAGAAAGTTTAGTGCAGAAGACGGGTTTTAAAATCTTTATTTATAGTAAGTTCTGGTATTTTAAGTGTTTCTGTTTCTAGTGACAAGGAACGCGCATTTCATATAAACGAATATGTACGTAAGTTGATAATAAAAATACGGATAGGCTAAATTATTAAAACATTAAAAACACATTAATTATTGTGTAAAGTGAATGCTTATTACTAAATAAATGTTTTTTAGGGTTCCGTATTTTTTTTTGCTTCTGGTGGGCTTCAAGCCATTATCTTTAGGACCCGTTCACAGAACCACAACCACACCACATTGCAGCGACAAAATGTTGGTAAGCAGTGGTTACGTGTCACTGCAACTAATTGCAGTCGTTGGGGTTACGTTGTGGCTAGTGTTTGCAGATAGACAGATCGTTGTGTTTGCGATGTGGCCGGCCACTAGTGCGCCGTCTCGCTCGCTGGTGATTGCGTTGTGGCTGCGACATGGCTTTGATGTGGTCGCAATCACCCACACAGTTGATTTTGACGGCCAATCAATGTAGTCCGGCTGAATATAAACTATTGATTCTTATATAAATTTGTGGCCGTCCACGTATTGCCGTTGTGGTACGTGTTTTCGGGCCTTAACAAGCGATCTTATTTCAAGAGACAGTTTTTTTTAACACATTTTGACCATGCGATGAACTTAGAATACTGAACTTAATTTCATCGTGGTAATGCTGTTTGTTGGAACTTAAAAGAAAGTTATATCGTCTGGAATAAAGAGGATATAAAAAGATAATATCTTTTATGAAGAAAAATGTAAGAAAACGGACGCTCTGCCACCTGCTGCCACTTAACAGATGAATATTTAATAAGGCATCATTCTTTATCAATATTATAGTAGGTACATATTATACAAATATACATAAGTGCGATCTGCACCTATAGATTGATGGTTATGGACGTGTTGCAATATTGACAAACAAAAAAAAAACAAAACTTTCAGAATTACTAATTCCCGATTCCGATATTTTCTGTAAATAAAATTTATTTAGAGTTAGTCCTCGTAAGTTAGTTTATTTTTATATTTTATAATGCTCATAATATTTTTTCATGCCATAAGGGTAGAAAGAATGTACAAGGACTCTAAACATTAATTGTAACATCTGATTTGTAATACCTACATTCTTTGCAAATAAACATACTCTATTCCAAGAGGCCGTAAGTTCAAATTCTGAACTGTTCGGAATTTGAACTTGTAAACTTGCGCGCAAACAGCAAGACTCCTCACATAATTTACAAGGAATAAAATTAATTTGATCTTTCAATACCCCAAAATACATACGAGTACATCCATACATCCAAAGGGCTCAATAAGTTTCAATAAATAAACCACCCCCACTATGTTAGCAGAGGGCTAACAAACTACTTGCATCGACTTGAACCTCCTCGCCAATAAAACAGCGTCTGGCAGTTGATTGCAATGTAATAAATTAAGTGACTTATGTTGGTGCAGTCGCTGCCGAGCTGTGGGATTGGTAAGTTAGCGGGTGGGTATGAGCGAAGCGGATAAGGAAATGGCGGTAACAAAAGTTAGGTAATCTTTCTACATTGGTCTCACATGACTGTATAATTTCAACATGGATGATGTAACCAATATTTTGTAACCATATTTTGACTTAAAAGTGTGTCCGTGGAGTTTCTTGCCCGTTCGTCTCCATAGGAACCTACTACGCTTTGGAATGGGCTTCATATTTGTGACTGACCGACCCCTTGATTGGTTTAATTGAAATAAATGCTTTGAGTTTTTGAGTTTGAGTAGACACTGTGTCCATCGTATCACGCGCAAACCCTATAATGAAAGGTACTAACATGGTAATACAATAGTTTAAAAAAACAGCGCGTAGTTAGCAGCCCATTAAAATGTAACAGGATTAGTTTGGCACATGGACGAACAAAAAAAGTCGGACAGATTCTTGCTAACAAAAAATTGTTTCACTCATATCGGCCAACTTGCTGTACGTACAGGCCTCTGTACGCACACATTCACAGATTAGTCGGCCGACGGTCGGCCATTACGCGCGCAAACGGTAGCACTCACACATAAATATTGACACATAAACGGGACTCAGTTTTGTCTTAGCGCAGTTCCGTCCGACTTTTGTGGTTCGTCCATGGTCTGGCATAAATTATGTCGAAAAAAATGACAACGAAGCTTGATACAAGAAATAGGTAGGTACCGTCAAACGGGTTGAATAGGAATACAGTGGTGAATCGGAACGAAATTTTAAAAGGGAATTTAACATTGAAATAATATAGTTTGTTCCCAACAAGGGCACTTAATCGTTAATTATAATACAGTAAACACATTAGAGTCCTTTTTGGCAACAAACTATATTGTTTCAATATTAAAATCCTTTTTAATGTTTCTTCGCGATTCATCCCTGCATGCCTATTCACCCCGTTTGACCATACAGGCTTTAAAGCTACCACTTCAAGTTTCCTGGTACAAAACGCCATCATTTATTTATTTATTTTAAAAAGGTACACCAACAGCTTCTGTATATAAAATATCACATAACAGTGGTAACAGTGGAGTGAAGTGGAGTGGTGGTGGGTGGTGGTAACAGTGTGGTCATCATCGTGCGTCATTGTTCATTGTCTAAGTGTTTGTCAGACTGGAGATCAATTTGTATTGAGTGAAGTTTAGCAGAGTAAATACCTTTAAAATGAAGACTAATTCGAAATAAATCAAGAACCTTGAGAAAGGGGCAAGAACTGCTAATAAACCGATGGGCAACATGTATTTTCGTGGCCACACTCTTGGTGATTCGTTAAGCAAATAGTCAGTGTTGGGAGTAAATAATACCTATTCGTTTTCTTTTGTCTTTGAAACGTTTTCATTGTCTACACGATACACGGCAAATTGATCAGTTGTAAAATTAAATTAACGCAGGTGTAGAGTAGTTTGATAGATCCGCTCGAACGATCTTGGGATGACATGTATCCCGAGTTTTTATACTATTAAATTGTACAAGTGCTTGCGTGTAAATCCATTAGCTTGCCCCAAGTGATCTACCACGCGCCGACTTTATGTAAACAAACCCGATAAGCGGCGTCATTTCTTGGTATTATGTGACCGTTGTATTTTTTTTTGAATGCTAGTGAGTAGGGCTGAAGTGTGCGTTGTGTTTGAATGTAACATAGTTTTCATTTGTAGACTTGACTGTAAAGACGAACAAAGACACTTTTTTACCAAGACATCACGGCGCGACCAAAAGCGGCTCAGCGGATACTCATTGACGAAATTGAAAGTTTATCTGCCGTGTGATTGTGAAAAACTCTCTCACGACATACGCAATGTTTAGCTTAGTTAGAATGTTATCTTTAATAGTGATGAAGACTACGGGGTAATTACGTAACACACTAACAGTAGGAATGGATTTCTTTTTGACAGGTGCACAACACTCATTGCGCTACTTACGTTGTTAAGCAGACAATTTTTTCGAACATATGAAGCAATGGATTGGCTTCAAAATTATTCAGATTGTGACTGATAGTGTGTAAAGGCTCCTACACACTATGCCGGCGGCACAGCCGGCGGGTAGCGCCGGCATTATTTAAGTCAGGCGAGGCGGCTTATTGGCGGCATGCCTGCCGGCCCTGCCGCCGGCACTGGTGTGTTTTCATTAAAGAAAGTTAAAAACAAAAACCTATGCGTTTCGATAAAATAGAGTTACAAATTAAGTTGTTACTGAATATTATTCAGTGGCTGCGAGCCAGCTAATATTCTAATGAAATTAATTCTTAACTAACTTCTGCTCGCGATTAAGTCCGAGTGAAGTTTCTTTAATTTACATACAATATTTATTTATTTAGTTGGGATCACTATCAAATGATACACTTAAACAATATAAATCACGATAGTAAAATAGATTATTTTACGTGAGCTCCTTCAATTACAGGAGACCACAGCATGCACATATTATTATTAGGTGTAAACACGATAAAAATAAAAATATATGTTTCATATGGCGTTTGGCTTTTTTTAAATATTTTTTTGCCTTATTTCATAAAATTTTGTCTAGTTATAAGTAATTTTATGGTTATATGTGTGGTGTAAACTGTAAATATAAGTTGATTATTAATTAATAAATACTGTAGTTTTCCGTTAGTGAAAGATTTTTCGGAATCAGCGGCCGTACTATGACGTGTTAAAGCCATCATTGTTCCGGCGTAAAAGAGGGACGGAGCTATATATGACCGATAGCACTATCCCTTTTTCGCAATGTAATCATGATGGTATCAACACGTCATAGTACGTGTACGGTTTACGTACATACTGTCAGACTGCTCACGCAGCAACCTACTTTTTATACCGTATTTATAATGATTCTCAATACAATTTTAGTTAGTTGACAATTAATTACTTACCACGAACACCGCGGATTAGCATCCTACTCAAACTTAGTTGTGATCGGTACATCTAATAAACTTTAGTGCTACAAAATCTGTGCGTGTTTACGTCAACTCATCTCGACCGTAACTCCAACTTAAAACTTCTTACTAAAACTGCAAGTGTAAGGTGCCTACTACTACGGGATCTTACATTTAATGGTCCTTCGAGCCGCTCGGAGTAATTGTGTCTCTTGAAACGACAGCGAATCGGCTTGGCTGGTCTCCCACAAGCGGGTCGCCCCAGACAAGTTGAGAAAGCGCGCATATTCGTAGCGAGAGTACAAGAGCTTTGAGCAATCAACGAAGAGCAAATTACTCTTCGTGAACAACAATTTTAGTGGCGACTACAGTCAACTGCTACTACTGCAACTACTACTGCTACCACTGCAACTACTACTGCAACTACTACTACTGCAACTACTACTACTGCAAATACAACTACTACTAGTGCAACTACTACTAGTGCAACTACTACTACTACGTCCGGACTACAACGTGAACTGCGAGTAATCCGAGGCCTGCAAACTAGAAGACACCCAACTACGTGTTCTTCAAATCCAACTTTACTTCTACTGCTACAACTACGTTCGACTATTTCATCGAATAACTCAAGATGAGCGAAATTACTTTACAAAACGAAGTCTTCGAATCCATCAAGCGTCTCTGTACTAACTACAAAAAGGATAGTGCATCGCGAAAGGGGAATACTATACTATAGGAATACTTGACTCAACGGTTAGTGTCATTGGAAAATCTCTGGCAAGACTTTAACAATAGACACAATTTATTACTTGAACGTGAGGATAAAAGAAACGACTATTTTACTGAAAATATTTTTGAAAAAAATAAACAACTTTACGAAACTACCAGAGTCGATCTGCTACAACGGTTGTTGGCCTGTGAAGGAAAACAGCCTGAAGTTGTCATCCCGCATCCGCAGGGAATAGACGCTAAAACCAAGGAACTACTTGACCGACAAGAATGTCACATAAAAGCACTTGAACGAGCAATGTCAAAGATAAGCATTGACTCTATAACTGAAAAATGGGAGTTAGAGGATCAGCTGAGCGTCCTGAAGAGCAAGTGGGATACCGTAGAAAGATGTCACTGGGAGCTAGAAGCAATTTTAAAAGGATCAAACGAAGTGTACAACGACTTATTTGCCAATAAAGAACGTCAATACGATGTCATGAAAAGATCTCTTAATTCAAAGCTATGGACTAACGCTAATTACCAGAACTCTGCACCTAGGATTCAACTACCGGAATTCACTGGAAATTACAGTCAGTGGATTACTTTCAAGGATATGTTTTTGGAGACAATTCACAACAATGCGAATTGTTCGAAGTCACAGAAAATGCAACACTTAAAATCTAAACTGAAAGGAGAGCCTGAACGACTAGTCCAACATTTAGTCGGCGCTGAAAACTATGAAGCTTGTTGGGATATTCTTATTCAGCGATATGACAATAGACGACTCCAATTCACAAACTTGATGAATACCTTGATGCAGTTACCATCCATACAGCAAGCATCTGCTGCTGTTTTGAAGAAAATGCATGACGTAATCAACGAATGCATGAATGGCCTACTTAACATCGGTCTAAATACATCAAGCTGGGATCCAATTATCGTGTATCTGATGGCACAGAAATTGGACTCAACATCTTATACTGAATATACGAGAGAATTAGAGCACCCAAAGGAAGTCCCAGAGCTGGGTGAATTCCTGGAGTTCTTGGAAACTAAATTTATGGCATTAGAAGCTGCAAAGGGTTACCAGAAAGATACTTCAAACCAACAAAAACAACAATTTAACAACAAAACTAGATTTAACGCAATTAAGCCATCATCTGAATCAAACAGAAGAGAAACATCTAGGATTTATCATACATCATTCGGAAAATGTCTCTTGTGCAACGGCTCTCACGTGATCATGCAATGCTCGAAGTTCATTGAAATGGACACACGGCAAAGAAATGACACAGTGAGGAAATTACAAATATGCAAAAACTGTTTGTATAAACATAGCGAAACCGAATGCACGTCACGCAAAACGTGCAAAGAATGCAATAAACCTCATCATACGCTATTACATTACTCAGCGCAAAAACAGACATCGAGGTTTGATACGAACAATTTGGGTCAGCGTTCTCAACAACGGGAGCAGCAACCTTCAACTTCAGCTGATCAAAATAATTCGAACCACATATCCAACAATAACATTACGGAAATTTTACTTACAACAGTGGAACTTCAAGTTAAGAATACAACAGGAAACTACATTAAATTGCGAGCTTTACTTGACCAAGGCTCGCAAGTGAACCTTATCACGGAGAACGCAGCTCAACGACTAAAACTTCCTAGAAAAAGGTTGAACGCCACAATCTCCGGCGTGGGTACTATTTCTGGAGATTGTAAAGGACGTCTGGAATTGGAATGCAAATCACTTTGCACTGATTTTGCATTTTCAGCAAGCACACTTATAATGAAAAAGATTACGAACAACTTACCTAATAAAACGTTCGAGAAAAACAACTGGCCTCATCTTCAAGGCTTAAAACTAGCGGATCCTGAATTTAACTTGTCAAGGAGCGTGGATTTGCTGCTGGGAGCAGATATCTATTCGCAAGTAATATTAGAGGGGGTCCTAAAGGGAGATACTCAAACACCGACGGCTCAGCAAACCCGTTTAGGATGGATTTTATGCGGGAAGCTAGAAACTTTCAACTGCCATGTTGCTCTTGTGGACATGGACGACTTAAAGAGATTTTGGGAGACTGAAGATATTATACAAAACAATGAAGATACTTCTAAGGACGACTGGTGCGAAACATACTACAAAATGACTACTGAGAGAGAAAGCGGCGGAAAATACGTAGTGAAAATGCCACTGATTCCTGGTTATGAAGAAAAATTGGGAAACTCAAAGCCAATCGCAATCTCACAATTTTTACAACTCGAAAGGAAATTTGAGAGAAATCCCAGACTTGCCTCGATGTATAAAGATTTCATTCAGGAATACATCGATTTAGGTCACATGAAGCTTTCGACAACGACGTCCGTCAAAGGTCAACATTTCTTGCCGCACCATGGAGTACTGAGAGAACAATCGACGACAACTAAATTAAGAGCTGTTTTTAATGCCTCACAAAAGACCATGGGTGGATGCAGCCTCAATGATGTGATGGAAAAAGGTCCAAACCTGCAAAAGGACATCCAAGCATTGATATTACAATGGCGCGGGTATAAATATGTCTACACTGCAGACATTGAAAAAATGTACCGTTCCATTTGGTGTCATTCTGAACAACAACATTTGCAAAAGATAATATGGCGAAGTCAACCCACAGATAACTTACAAGAATATGAACTGCAAACATTAACATATGGAACAAAGAGTGCGCCATGGTTGGCAATGCGAACACTCAAACAACTCGCTTACGACGATGGTAACAAATACCCAAAGGCTGCTGAAATATTACTCCGTCACTTTTACGTCGATGACCTAATTAGCGGTCATAACTCGGCAAAACAAGCAAAGGACATTCAAATAACTATCATTAAACTACTAAAGGGAGGTGGAATGAATCTGCGCAAGTGGTCAAGCAATGACTCCGGGCTTTTACGACACTTAGATGAAGATCAAATTTCAAGAAATACATTTGATTTTAAAGGCGATGAACCCATGAAAACGTTGGGGTTAAGTTGGAATCCAAAGGAAGATGTTTTCATATTCAACTGGACTATAGACGACTACAACAAAACACCATTAACTAAAAGAAAATTACTGTCACAGATATCAAAAATATACGACCCCTTGGGTTGGCTGGCACCGATAACTGTGTTAGCTAAATTACTATTCCAAAGGGTGTGGCTGACTAAAATTAACTGGGATGCTGAACTACCTACTGACTTCCAAAACGAATGGTGGCATCTAAACAAAGAACTACATCAAATTAAAAATATTAAAATAAACAGATGGATTGGCAGTACGCAGAAAAGTATACAACTACATGGATTTTGTGACGCAAGCGAAAAGGCATACGCTTGCGTCATATACAGCCGAGTAATCGATGAAACAGGCAATCCTAAGATCACATTATTAGTTTCAAAAACTAAGGTGGTGCCAATTACTCAAAAAGTAACATTGCCTCGACTTGAGTTATGCGGCGCATTACTTCTCTCTCAGCTCATGGCGAAAGCAAAAGAATCACTGACAGAGCATGAGGTATCAGCTTACGGTTGGTGTGACTCCAAAGTGGTCCTAGCCTGGATTCAGGGAGACCTCTCAAAATGGGAAAGATACGTGTCCAACAGAGTGGGGAAAATAAAAGACGTAATTCCACCGCAGCAATGGTGTTACGTACGATCTGAACTTAATCCCGCTGACTGCGCTTCGAGAGGCTTGTTACCGAGCAAGATAATCGAGTTCAATTTATGGTGGGACGGACCTATATTCCTAAGAAACTTCGTGGAATCAGAAAGTCCTCATAGTGCGAATTGCCATTTTACTACTAGCAAAGCACTCAGAATCGAACCCACTGACATCAGTTTGCAAAATTACAATACTGAACATTTTGTTTACAAGCTATTGACGACCCACAGTTCGCTAACTTCAATAACAAGAATTACTGCTCGAATATTGCGATATTTTGCATCACTTAAGCAAAAATTGCAACCAGGCACTACTTACTTGACGACAACTGACATAAAAAACTCAGCAGAATATATTAGGTCTTTACCTATGAAATTGCCGTTCTGCAGTACTGGCCATTTCAAATCAAAATAATTTTTGTTTGGCTAAGAATTCTAATTTCAAATTAATTTTATTTTAAAAACATGGATTTTTTTTTCTAAAAGTAGTCATTTCTTTATTGATTAGTGTTACATTTTCATCGCATTTCAATCTTTTTCGTCATCATGGATACGTTAAAAATTCGAGTAATTATGGAATATGAGTACCGTCGTGGCAGCAACGCGGCACAAGCGGCACGCAACATCAACGACGTATACGGAGCTAACACTACAAACCAACGCACCACCTGTTATTGGTTTGCTCGCTTCCGTTCTGGAAATTTCAACCTGAAAAATGAACCTCGCGGTCGTCCGAAGACTTTGGTCGACAATGACGAATTAAAGGCGATTGTGGAAGCTGATGATACACAATCTACGGCTGAATTAGCAGCAGCTTTCGACGTTAGCGTCAAAACAATATTGGTCCATTTGCGTCAAATTGGCAAGGTAAAAAAGCTTGACAAATGGGTGCCCCACGAACTCAATGATCGCCAGCGCGAAGTACGCGTCGAGACGTGCCTTGCACTGCTCAACAGACACACAAATGAAGGAATTTTGAACCGCATTGTTACCTGCGATGAAAAATGGATTCTGTTTGATAACTGTAAGCGCTCAGCAAGTTGGTTGGATCCTGGTTCAGCACCTAAACAATGCCCTAAACGAAAACTTACCCCTAGAAAAGTGATGGTCACTGTTTGGTGGTCTAGCGCCGGTGTGATTCATCACAGCTTCTTACCAAACGGGGTGAGCATTACTGCAGATGTGTACTGTGAAGAACTGAACACAATGATGGAGAAGCTGGCGCATCTCCAACCAGCATTGGTCAATCGCTCGTCTCCGCTGCTCCTGCACGACAACGCGCGACCTCATACTGCACAGCAGACGGTCTCCAAGTTGCAAGAACTGGGGTTGGAAGCTCTCCGTCATCCGCCCTACTCACCAGACCTTGCGCCTACAGACTACTACTTTTTCCAGAATTTGGATAACTTCTTGGCGGGAAAAAAATTTAATACCCGAGAGGCAGTACAAAATGCCTTTGAAGAATTTGTTGCCTCCCGTCCAGCTGATTTCTTTAAGAAGGGCATCAATAAACTGCCACTGCGATGGCAAAGATGCATTGATTGCATGGGTGATTACTTCGATTAATACAAATAAAAAATTCATGAAAAAAAATCGTTTAAATTTTTTCATACAAAACGGCAATTTCATAGGTAAAGACCTATTATAATAAAATATGTTCAGCAGAGTGAGTTTGCGCAAGAACACAGACATTTGAAACAAAACAAGTCAGTGTCACCTAGAAGCAGCATTTACAAGCTCAAACCTTATCTGGACAATCAAGGAATCATTCGCGTGGGCGGAAGACTACAACACTCCGAACTACCTACTAATATGAAGAATCCAGCAATTGTACCCTACAAAAGCCGCTTCACTGAGCTACTTATCGACCAAGCACACTTGATGACTCTTCATGGAGGAGCCCGGCTGACCCTGACTTATATACGGCAACGATACTGGATAGTTTCGGGAAATCGAGCTGTAAAGGGAAGAATACGCCTCTGTGTGAAATGTCATCGTTTCAACTCTACCGACAACGCTCAACTAATGGCCGATCTTCCAAAACAAAGAGTAACACCAAGTCGCCCGTTCACTCATACTGGTGTCGACTTTACTGGCCATGTAGACGTGAAACTGAACAAAGGAAGAGGAGTGAAGACCTCAAAAGCTTATATCGCTGTTTTCGTTTGTATGGCTACGAAAGCCGTACATATCGAGTTAGTCTCAGAACTTAGCACAGAAGCATTTATTGCGGCGTTTCAAAGAATGTGCGCGAGACGTGGAACGCCCGCACATATGTACTCAGACAACGGCACGAATTTCGTTGGGGCATCCAAAGTGCTGAGAGAGGATTTTAGAAACTTCAAAAAGCTACTTTCTCCTGAGTTGTTTGACGAAGTTGGCAAATTAGAAGTACAGTGGCACTTCAACGCCCCTGCTTGGCCTAGTGCGGGCGGGATATTTGAAGCGGCCGTTAAGTCGTTAAAACACCACTTGCGACGAGTTCTCGGAGATCAAAAACTCACCTGGGAAGAATTTGCGACCTTATTAGCGAAAATAGAAGCTTGCATGAACTCGAGGCCTCTGTGTCCGCTAACAGAAGATCCGGAGGAATTTTATAATACTCTTACTCCTGGTCACTTTCTAACTGGCAGTGCTACGTTGTCATTACCTCAACCGGAGCCTGATGACAGAAAGATGGATTTGAGAAAACGCTGGCAACTTACAGAGCACATGCTAGATCAGTTTTGGAAGGCGTGGTCCAATGACTACTTAAATACTCTACAGTCTAGGAGCAAGTGGCACAAAACAGTAAAAAATCTACAAATAAATGACGTCGTACTAATAAAGGAAACAAACTTACCGCCTGGCAAATGGGCCATGGGACGAGTCATAGAAACTCATCCCGGCAAGGACGGTTTAGTACGAGTGGCCACCCTTAAAACCAAATCTGGAGTGATAAAACGACCTACTATCAAACTGACACCATTACCACTACAAGAAAACCTGCCCGCTACTGCAGAAACTACGAGCAGCAAAAGTGAGAAAGACGAAGAGATGCCTGAAAACCTAACAAGAAAAAGGAGCACAAGAACCAATAAGTACAGTTTCCTGACTCTCGTTCTTATGACTTTGATAGGAACGATGGGAATGGCACAATCATCATCAACTACAAATAACTTTAAGATGACCTCTATACCCAACAGTCAACCTATTTATTTTGATGAAGCCGGAAAATTACAATTAATCCACGATGAATGGACACTACTTATCTATTTTAACTTAACATCCTACTGGCAAGCTACAGAAAATATTAATAATTATATCAATCAAATTGATAGACTCTGTCAAAGAATCGCCCACGAGTTTACAGCATGCGAAACAGTCGTCAACCATCTACGTCATGAATTGCATCACCTTGAAAATTACAATACCATGTTACTTTCTCAGCATTCGCGACAAAAAAGAGGCTACTTTGATGGAATCGGAAAATTAGCCAGAACATTATTCGGAGTTTTGGATGAAGACTTTGCGCAAAAGTACGAGAAAGATATCCAAAATTTGCAAACCAACGATAATTATCTGTTGCAGTTGATGAAGAATCAAACTTTGATTATTGAAGCTGAAAACAACATTATTAAAAACAATACGGAATTCATGGACAAACAATTTCACGCAATACAAACCTACATGAGCCAGACTAGCGACGCAATCACAAAAATTGAAAACAGAGCGCAAATACTATACACAGTAAACGATGTGAATTCTGCTGCCTTAGCATCAACTTTAATTTTGAACGATTTGCATCGAATTCAAGAAATGTTAATGAATGCTCTTGCCAGCATCTACCGAGGTCATTTGGATACGCACTTGTTTCCAGCATCTCAAATAATAGAACAGCTCAACATCATCTCTGGAAAACTGCCACAAGGACTAGCTTTACCAATACAGGATATACAAAAGAACTTCCGAGATATCTACGAACTGATCCATGTTAAAGCTCGAATTACAAATAACTCTCTACTTTTCGAATTACATATTCCACTTTTAAGTGATGAGGACTACAGAATATATCGGGTGATACCCATACCGTTCCTGAGACAAGGACAATTAAAAATTGTGCAGTCTTTCACCAATTTCATCGCCATAAACTTCGTGAAAAATTCGTACATCACCATGGAAGAGCAAGATATGCGTCAATGTACGTCATACGGAAACGACGAGTACATTTGTATTTCACGTCAGCCAGTATTTAGCTTACACGACAAAGATGCACCTTGCGAGGCCAAGGTATTCAGTCAACAGACGTCTTTATCATGTGTCATCAAGGACGTAACCTGTAAAGAGACATGGATCCAATTACAGAAACCTAACTGGTGGTTGTTTACATTGTGCGATACACAGCTGATGCGCGTCATATGTAACGATCAAGTTACGCCGACGGTCATCAATGGCACTGGAGTGATTGTCTTGAAACCAAAATGCATACTACAAAAGAAAGATGCAACTATATTCACATACAATCACTTAGGAAGCAAATTTTACATGGAGGCGGATATTCAAGTACCCGTACTTAACACCACCATCAACAATATATTCGACATAAGTTGGAAAAATGCACAGTTGAATATAACGGAACTGGAAACCTCTGCAAAAAGCATCAAGTTTATAGAGAAGCAAATAACTCAGCAGAAAGAGCAGGAAAGACTACCCCAAGAGTCAGACATCTCGAGCCACGACATATACCTTTACTCTGTGACTTCTTTGCTGTTGGGAGGATCTGCTTCGTTTATACTCTACATTTTTATAAAACGATGGTATAAGAAAACAAAGAAGCCAAAGCAGCTTAAAGGAATCGACAATCAAGTCGAAATCGAAATGCAAGAAATACGAAAAGCGACACCGCCGGAGCCACTATACAGCGATGCGAGGCCGAAAAAACTATTTCACTTTGAGGAGCTGTAAAATTTATGATTTTAATGTTTACATGTTTTATATTTACTTTTACACTTTCTACTTTTACGTTTGTGAACTTTTTATATTTTTATGTACTGGATGCTCATCTCGCCCTTTCCCTTGGGAGCATGTACGGTTTACGTACATACTGTCAGACTGCTCACGCAGCAACCTACTTTTTATACCGTATTTATAATGATTCTCAATACAATTTTAGTTAGTTGACAATTAATTACTTACCACGAACACCGCGGATTAGCATCCTACTCAAACTTAGTTGTGATCGGTACATCTAATAAACTTTAGTGCTACAAAATCTGTGCGTGTTTACGTCAACTCATCTCGACCGTAACTCCAACTTAAAACTTCTTACTAAAACTGCAAGTGTAAGGTGCCTACTACTACGGGATCTTACAGTACGGCTACAGATCAGTAGTTCTGAAGATTACCCTATACATACCAAACTCACGAATTTCATCTCTTTATAATATTGAAGTATACATCAAATGGGGAAGAAAACTGGCAATAAGTTCCGCGTAGGTGGCGCTAAGTGTTTGTTACAAACGAACTGTCAAACTCCTAAGAACTTAAACAGTTTTTTTTTGTGACCATTATATATATTATATCGAGTCGTTGTGTAGCCTTTGGATGCATAGAAATAGGCGTTGTCAAATTGAAATAAAAAAAAACTTCAAATCTAGTGATTTTTCTAGAGACCATTTCTAAGACGGCAGGTTGGTACGATACCGGTTGGATACCGGATTGGATTCAGGACTGTTACACACTGTCGAAGTTGAAATTTCTGTCGTAAGCTTCCAACATGTGAAGAAAAAAATGGTTTCTTTTCCAATATCCTTACATTTTGTAACAAGTCACCTTACGTCCTGTTTATTATTAGTATCATTAAAAAACAAAAAGTTAGGGAGTTAACTTTGTTTTATAACTTATAAAACCATAACATCGTTCAGAAAACTGCCAAAAGTTGATAAAATGTTAAATATAATGACAAGCTCGGCTTTCTTTCCTTGTTACGATGCTCTTCTATTTGTCAAATCCTCCTTCAACTGGGCGATACGCCAGGTAGAATTCATTGTGAAGCAACTGTAACCAACACAAATTGACGACAATAACACGCAAATACAAAAAAAATCGTCCTTAAAATGTACACGTGTTTATCAACAACTTTTGACAGGTAACAAACACACAACTCCGTCTTGCGGCGAAGCTTCCGGGAAACAACCCCATTGCAACAAAAGATTGTAAAACATTTTAAAAGAGGAACTATGGAGTTTCTTGTCCAATCTTCTCTATACGATACAGCCTTTTAAAAGGGGCGCCTAGAATCAATTATATTTGCTTGTAAATTATGACGTACAAAAGTGGCTTTTAATGGCCTACTTGAAATTCATTATTTCAGTTTTGACATATACAAAAATAATACCGTATTCGGCTGCAAAATAAACCCTCACTATTGTGCTATGTTGTATTTATATTGTATTTATTCGTTTGTATTTATTTATTTATGTGATTTTGTATTTATTATACAATAATTTAAAGATGTTTTCTAATATTGGTCATGCGGTACCTAAAATAAATGAATTTAAATGTTTAATTTAATTTATGCCACGAAAAATACAGGAAAAACCCTTCATTTAAAACCCAATTTTCACGGATCAATCAATATTTGAATAAACGTTTTCAATTATGTGTCTCGTTCCGAGTAATCCGCGCGAATTGCCTGTAATCTGGGTGGCTCGATATTTGCGTACGACTAAGGCCCACTTTCACCGCCAATCACTAAACACGTTTAGCGCTAAATGAGTTTAAAACATATTTCTATTTCTGTCAAATGTTTGAAAATGATAGAGACAGAATGATGTTTAGAACTCGTTTAGCGCTAAACGTGTTTAGTGATTGGCGGTGCAAGAGGGTCTTAGCAGAGACTGTGGTCTTAGTCACGTATTACAGCACCTCACTCAAGACTCAAGCATTACGTAAAAGTAGTTTCCACCAATGAAATGGCTCTAAACTAGTTTTAAGTAAGTAATGTTTGTGTCGTGAGTGAGGTTCTGTAATACGGGCCGTAGTCCGCCTCCCAAATGATAAAATAAACGAGCAAATCAAGCCATGTGTTGTTATTAAAATGGGATTGGGTTGGTTATGGTGTGTTGTGGGGTTGGAGTAATGAGTATATATGTTGAATTGTTGATAGATTGAGAGGGAGAGGTAGGCCAAAGGTGGATTGTATGAGGAATGATATGAAAGAAAAAAAAATCGGTGTGAGTTGGTTTGGCACTCACGAAAATTGATATGTAAACATGTGAGCTCGCATCAGTTTGGTTCACGCGCTCACATAGACACGGGTCTTACGCTGACGTCATCTGACGCTCGAAGACTTACGCTTACGCGTCTGACGCTCGAAGTCCCAGCTAGCCCCTACCGTAGACCAAGCGCTAAGATGTTTACACATCAAAAATGAATGTTTCATTGATATGAATTTGTGATACCTATATCTAGTTACATATCTGTTCTCTATTGACGACAGACCTTTGTTTCTTGTGCAACCATACCATTTTATTTATTTCCATAAAAGCACCACTATTATCTGTAATTATTTTTAAACTTTCTAATTGATTTTATTATTATTTATTACACATATTATTTAAATATTTACACACACTATAAAACTGATTTACATCCGTAAGACGTCCTCATAACATAGGGTTCAGATGAAAACAAGCGTCAGGGACTAGTTGTCCGGCATTTATGCTGAACTGGGCCTATTTGGTGCAGCCGTGAGGGCTCACAATACTATTTGAAGTTTTTTTTATATTTTTTGATTTTGTGTTAATATTGTGAGCCTTAGCCCGGGTCAAATAATATTATTGTATTTCATCTTCTTTTCTTTATAAAAGGATGTGAACGATGGCGTGACGGTTGACAGGGGAGAACGGAAGAAGAAAACGTGTTGCGACGACCACAAGTAACATGGGACGAGGACCGCAAGATGAAGATGATGATAGTGGTGGTAGTCGCGTGGCAGACACCGCAGTTGCTACCGAGGCTCCCGCGCCCGCTACACCGGCGAAGAAGCAGGCGAGACAGGTCGGCGGAGCCGGTGCCGCGAAGAAACCGAAGGCGAAGCCGATCCATCCCAAAACATCTGAATTAGTCAACAACGGAGATGAAAGAGTGCAGCGGATCTTCCCTGCAGGCGATCAAGAAGTACATCGCCGCGCAGTACAAGGTCGACGCGGTGAAACTGGCTCTGTTCATCAGGAAATATGTGAAGAGCGGCGTCGAATCTGGTGCACTGATCGAGACCAAGACCAAGGGTGCCTCTGGTTCCTTCAAGCTCGAGTCGAAGAAGGCCGCGGCCAAGACACCTGCCGGCGTCGCTGGTTAGGCCGCCGGCAAAGCACCCGCGGCCGCTGCGAAGGCACCCGCCGCCGCTGCGAAGGCGAAGAAGGCGACCGTCTCAGCGGCCGGCATCAAGACCAAGAAGGCAGCAGCCGCGACCGCGGCCGCGCTGCCGCCTGTGGTTCACCTTCAAAGTTCAAGGCATCGACCACCGAATAAAATAAATAATAAACGCCAACGTAAAGTCGCGATTCTCATAATCAGCGTCAAAAACACTTTACACATATCATTTTCGCCTCCGTTATTTGTAGATCTTTGACAGTCGTTACGGGTAATCAGAATCTCGAAAGTCTGACAACCCTTCTTAACAAGGGGTATCGTGCTACCCAGTCACTGGGTTATGCAGTTCAGATAGACAGCCGCTCTATGTAGAATATTGGTATTCAGCTGCATCTGGTTAGACTGGAAGCCAACCCCAACATAGTTGGTAAAAGACTAGGCAGATGATGGTGATAACATATTCTCGATAGTCGGGAAACTTACCAAATGTAAATGAACCATGTTTACCATGATATTATGTTTATATACATTTAGAACTAGGTATAGTGTATTTAGGTCAGGTGCGTAGTACTCACAGCCGGCGTGCGTGTATGACCAGATGTATGAACGTAAACGATGCAAAAGGAGTATGTAAGGATCGTAGCAGGTGGCGTTCTGTAGTTTCTGCCTACCCCCATGGGAAGAAGGCGTGCGGTTATGATGATGATGATATAGTGTATTTATTTTATTTCTTATTTTTTTTTGTTTATTTTTAGTTTTCGTATGCTGCACTGGTTGACACCATCACGGCAACGCCGGCTATCGGTGAAAACCAGCGCTGGGGCTTTCTCTCGCATAGGGTCGTAGCATTATACTGAGCGATTG
Organism: Griposia aprilina; assembly: GCA_916610205.1. NCBI lineage: Eukaryota > Metazoa > Arthropoda > Insecta > Lepidoptera > Noctuidae > Griposia > Griposia aprilina. The sequence goes on along the minus strand of OU744305.1, from coordinate 5,926,147 downwards.
CCGTTTTGCGTGGATGTGACGCATATTTTCCTCCAACTCGATCTTTTTTATGTTTGTGTTTTTTTTCTTTGCGTCATGTTTACCGCAAATACACGTATTTTTGTTTTCTATATAAACATATTTAACTTTTCGAGAAAATTGATTCGGTAGACTGCACTGGAAACCCCAGTTGGAGCTGTAGACCTCGCGAGTCTGTTTTTGCATAGCTTACAACTGAATAAATGTTGACCTTAAAACAAAAAGCACGCACGAGCTCGAAATGGCTGAAATATGTTTTTTTTTTACGTTATCATCCCCCATTATCCGCCATTTTTAAAAATTGTGAAAATGTGGATCGACAAAAAATTCCATATAATTATAAAACCTGCTCAAAAAAAAATCACGAGGATCGGTTGAGAAATGCGACTTGTAGAGAACAGCCCAATTTTTTTTTGCTCATGCGGAAACGGAGACTCTTCGCTTGCGCTCGCTCGGTCAAAAATGTTCTCACTACCGTCGTCCGTAGGTACCTCATATGTGCCTCGGCTCGAATCCGGCACGGCTTAGCATAAATCATCTCTTATCGTGGGTTTTGATGCACTTAGGTGGGTCTGGCTGTATAAAAATGGTCATCCTTTAGAACGTGGTGCTTATTCACGATTAATTAGTGTCATATTGAAAAGCGGATACTGTTTATGAAATGACTTGCTTCTTTTAGTTAATTTTTTGGGTATCACAATTTAATTTTTATTATGCGTATTTACATTATGCAAATCGCTTCTTATTTTGAAAAGTCCTAATTTTTTGCGAACATAAAAAATACTTTCTAAGATATAAAGAGAAGGCAGAGTTAGTATATCAATTTCTTTGAATTTGTTTCTAAGAGTTTCGCGAGGACCCATTTTAAAAACGCGCTGGTTGCCCTCTTTCGTAAAATGAAAATTGAATCTACGTCAGCTGCCGGTCCCCACAGCAAAACGCCATAAGACATAATACTGCGGAAATAAGCAAAGTATACTAACCTAGCTATGGCTACATCAGTCAACTGCCTTATTTTGCTTACTGCATATGCAGCTGAACCTAATCTACCTGAAAGAGCTCTAATGTGGGCGCCCATTGCAATTTTGAATCTAAAGTGTAAGAATGATGACCACACTAGTAGTGAAACCTTAGCCTGCAATCATTAGACTATAGGTAACCATGCTATGCTATAAAGGCCACAAGGTACAGGATTTTATAACCTGGTTTATGGCCACACAACAGGTGGTTAGTTCACTTTTATTTTCCTCCTAAGCATCATAATACAAGGGGTTGAATGGTGTTGTTAAAGCCGTATTGGTCGTTGTTAACTTTGATGACGTACGTAGATTATGTTTTTATTAAAATGCAATGATTTTTTATGGGCAATCTGATTCCTTGAGCCCCATTACACCGTGCAAGTTTGTTGATCTGCATGATTACTGACAAATGCGTGCACTGACTGGACAGGTTCACTCAATCTGTGTGGTTATTTCCTCAAAAGTCCATTTCAGATACTAACCTACATGATCTGACCAAGATTATGTCTGGACTTTAAAAGAGACTGTGACCTCTGAGTTTGTTTCGGTCTTTCTTCTTAGAGTAATCAGATAGGAATTGCCGACGTCATCTAGTTTAAAAAATATGATGACATGTAAAAGTGTTTGTATAAACAAACCTACTTACAGAAATAAAATCATTTATCATTTATGGCATACCAAACAATTGAAGCAACAATTGACTGGCACCGTCTAAACAACAAGTACAATTTTTGCACGATACGGAAAAGTTAGTTGCCGTTCAAAACTGGTATAGGTGTAAACAGCACGTACAATAAAATTGCACGAACTATAAAATCGCATTTAATTTTCTAGCAAAATAATTTTCTTTCATTCAAACACGAGTGCAGTGAACGACGGTTTGTTAATTTAAAAAAAACGTTCAATAAAATTGAATGCAATATTTGGCAATACTTGAGTCAATTGTTTAAAATAAATAAAATACGTTTATTTCGACTAACAAGGACGTTAAGACGTTAGGAGGTTTAAGGACATGCAACTCTGTGTTTAGACGTGGTAAAACTTGCATGCAATAATCGCCTTGCAATAACTGCCTTGGTGTAAAAAGAAGTCACATGTGATTATTGAATGACAAAACTTGCATTCAATTATTGTATGCCATTTTGTCATATTTTTTTTACTAAATCCAGAGAAAGTTCCTTAAGGCTAAAGGTCCCTTTGATCCGTCATTTACATACAGTCGAAATTACAAACTTTATAAAAAATATACAATTTTTATGATTTCTTTTAGTAAATGTTATTAAGATAAGATAAGATAATTTATTTGTTCAAAACATGAGTATACACACAATAACATGTCATGCAAGACAGAGTGGATTGTTTAACTAAAATTCCTTCGACTGATGAGTTAACTCATGAGTTCTAAAGTCTCCCGTTGCTTTGTTGAACATAAACTATATTTTTAGAGAGCCTACAGACTTAAATCGTCATGTTCGTGAACGAGCGCCGTCAGTTGAGACTGGTCATATCTTAACTGCCACGGCTTATTTTTATTATTCTTATATTTTGATTTATTTTTTTATATACATTTTTTTATATTTTTTTTACATTGTTCTCACATATAGAAGCAACAAGAATTAATGTACCAACGATTTTGTAATATCTTGATTTAAAAACAATGTCCTTGGAGTTTCTTGCCCGTTCTTCTCCATAGAGATCTACGTTTTGGAATGGGCAACTAGCTTCAACTTTCTGACTAACTGTCCGACTCTTTGACAATTCAAAAGTGCCTGTAAATGGTTTAATTGAAATAAATGCTTTGAGTTTGAGTTTGAGTTTGAAATAATAATATGCTTTTTGTAGCTGGAGTTCATTCATGAGCACTGATATGTATACACTTAGCAAAATTTTAAGCCGTTTTTTCGTAGAGTAACGATTATAACTTTGATATAAGGCCTATTTCATAATGATATGGGTTCCAAAATGCTATGTTCGTAACAACATAAAATTTCAATAAACATATTTTTCTTTTTTTTCAATAATTATAGTAAGAGAAAATACCTTTTAAAATTCATATTAGTCCTCGTGACTGTACAAAAAATATTTATTCGCAACAATAGAAATGGTTAAAAACGCACATAAAAAATCTTGTCCTCAAATAAAAAATCCAGGCAGGAAAAGAACCAGCACACTATATATCACAATCTGAATCATTTTGAAGCCTATTAATTATCCGTGGCTATTATTTATGCTCGAAATTTTTTTCTGCTCAACAACGTAAATAACGCAATGAATGTTGTTGAACTGTCAAAATGAAAGCCATTCCTACTGTTAGTGTTATGCAGTTACCTCGCAGGTTGTTCGTTATTCAAAACTCTATTCGGTAAGCGTCAAGATACAATACTGTATTGAAAGTAGTATATGTCTGCCCAATGGAGTGGGGACAAATCCACCACACGTTTCAGCGTCGAACCATTGTTATAGAAGTGCAGTGCTGAAACAATGCTGTATTCAGCGACGATCAAGACCATGATTACCACACCACTAACAGCTCATACGTTGACACGAAACAATCTGCGGTGGCCGCTGTCATTGCCGACCATACCCGACGTTACCCGACAATGCCCGAATGTCCGTCCGTGAGCTAGGTAAATTAATTAATTGATAAGAATTTAATCAAGTGTGGCTCCTGGCTTTTAATGGAGACTGTGATGTATGCAGAGTTAGATGTTAAGAAGTAATTAAGGTTCAAGTTGTCGTATTCCGGTGGTGTATAAAGACTTAGATGAAAGTTTTAGGTTTGAGATCAGAATTTTGTATGCACTTTCATAGATGATTTTTCACACCAGTGGCTTACGGTAGAGGAACATATTGTGAGAAATCCTAAGAGCTTAGACAAAGTGGCATTCTATCAGCTCTAATGATGGTGGTAAAGTCGAAAATGATATAAGGTACAGAAAAGCTTATGTCAATGCTATTGAAAGTCGTTTTAGATATACGAAACGCTTTAAAAGTGATGGGCACTGCCTTGTCTAGGCTCTATGGACAGTTCGAAATCAGCAACATGCAATAAGTCAACATGGAAATATTTGCTCCTTTCTCTGCAGTGTGCAGTGGGATAGTCACAAGCTGATTTAAGGCTCAATTTACCCTGCCGCGGAATGGAATGGAAGCGAATTTTCGCAATGAAATTGTATGTGAGAATTTCTGAGAATCCGCGAGAATTCTCCAGAAGACGTGCGACCTGTTATTTGGCTCGTATCTAGTTTGTACGTTACAATACTGACATAAAATTCATTATGCTGTGTAAAAAAACCATCGCTTCCATTCCATTCCGCGGCGGTGTAAATTGAGCCTACGTCTACAGATTTTGTCATAAAAGCGTATGTTTTCATTCCCAAGAAGCAGCAAATATGATTGCCAACTTACTATTTTGACTGCCACCATAGACCTATTTCTGCAAACAGCATTGCTGTATAAATATTGGTTATAACTAAGTTATGATAAGGTTACGAGCACGAGGTATTTCAGCTTGTCCTAGATAAAAAGCCAAGGATCACGCCAAACTAACACAAATCAACTTAGAAACATCGAGAACAAAATATATTTATACTTTACGGTCCCTACATAAATCCTTATTGCAAGAGAACTCCCTCGTACTCTCACAATTCAATTTCAGGTATAAATCCTGTGCTATATTCATCTTTTATGTATATACGAGAACCTTGAGAAAAAAATGTTGTCAAATAGTTATTATTAGCTATTGGAATACAGGTACTTTCCTACACATATTGGAAAAGAAAGTGATGTATGAATTTATTAAAAGACTTTCGAGTATGACATATGTTTTATTAAGGAACATTATTAAAAAGCTTTGGCTCACTTATCCGGTATCCACTGTAAGACTAACAGTATTATTATATTTGACGGCGCGTTTGATTAATTAAGAGTGAATGTCAACCGGATATAGCCAACGCCATCTGTCGAAGTAATCGGTTGTCATTCGCTCTGACGCAACACCAAGAGCTAGTGTGGGGAGAACGAACGGGGCGACAAGTCAGTTCGAATCCGAGAGGCGAGCTGTTCGCACCACGAATACGCGCTACGTTTTTGGTGGAGTGTCTAGTGATTTAGTGTTCCTAATAATTAATCATTGTAATAAGATCCTGATTATACTTTGTGTGAAACACGTCGTATTGATTCTCCTCGCCCGATTACCCACGTCCTAGTAAATTCGACCATGGATCCAAATGATATTGTGGACCGTCCTGACGTCCCTTTATCAGAAGTGGGATGCGAAGGACATTCACCAGGAGAAGATATCGATGCGAACGTGGCATCGTCGCACAATTTACTACGCAACATGGAAGCTTTATTATCTCGCCTGTTGAAGACTCCGCCGCCTACTGAAGATTCAAACCGCATGACAATACAACTAGTGCGGTTTGACCCAGATGAAAAAGATGCAGACATAGAAGGTTGGTGCAGGATAACGGAAATAGTTGTGAATAGTAGGAAACTAGATGGTGCGGAACTTTTGCTAGCGCTTACACACGCTCTGAGAGGACGGGCGGCCACGTGTTTGACCAGATTACAAACTTCACAGTTAACATGGATTCAAATAAAAGAATTACTTCTGGCAAAATTTGGAAAACCAATGCTACCGCAAGATCACTTCGACGAGATATTAAGATTCCAACTGGGTGCGAAAGAAACCGCAAGTGAAGCCGCAACACGTGTCTGGAGCATGATAGAGCGCATCCCTCACACCAATATGTCAGAAGATGTCATCACGGGGTTTGTAGCTTCTGTGCTATGCCAAAAAGATGGTATTATACGCCGAGAGCTGCAGACTTGTAATGTATCTACCAGAGCTCAGTTGCTAAGGGTTCTCAACGGTGTTTCATCGAAACGAAAATATGAAGGACAAGAAAGTAACGAGACCGAACTCAAAAGAAGCCGCTACAACGAACCACGCTTTACTGGATCGTGTCATCGGTGTGGTATACCAGGCCACCGAGCCCTGGACTGTCGCAAACGCCGCGAAGAGCCTGTTTCTAAAGCAACTACGAATACAGCTGAGCGGCCCATGAAGACGCAAGTCCATCCACGTCCTGTTACCTGTTACGTTTGTGGTCAACAAGGGCACGTCGCATCAGCGTGTCCAGACCGCAAAGGGAGCAACGAGAAACCGGCCGCCAGGGAGGTCCACCTGTGCGAGCGAAGGCCGGCAACTGGCATCTTTACCACGTCCAAGGGTGAGCTCGTTTCTTTTCTTTTTGATAGCGGCTCCGCCTGTTCATTGGTGACTTCCGACATGGCTAGCAAGCTACCGGGTACAATATGTAACGAACTTGTTCATCTGACGGGTATTGGATATAATAATGTTGTGAAGTGTGACTTGCAGATACTTAGCCCCATCAATGTTGAAGGCATTCAATTAGACGTATTGTTTCATGTAGTTCCCAACGCTGCTATTAGCGAACCAGTTATTTTGGGCAGGGATATTTTAGACAAGTGTGTTAATGTCGAAATTAGCAATGAGCGCATTCAATTCTCGTTACGTAAGGAGGTTAGCATTGTAGAGAAATCGAGTCAGTGTGATTTTACTAACATAGATTCAGATTTACAAGGTGAGCATAGAGTAGCCCTCATCAGATTATTACAAAAATACCGCGCGTTCTTCATAGAAGGCATACCGACACGTCGCGTCTCTACAGGTTTCATGCGAATAGAGTTAATTGACCCAAACAAAACTGTGCAGCGGCGTCCTTATAGGTTGTCACCGGTAGAAAAGGAAATAGTTAGGGATAAAATAAGGCATCTTTTAGAAGCGGGGGTTATTCGCGAGAGCACGTCACCCTTTGCCAGTCCGATATTACTCGTTAAAAAGAAAGACAACTCTGATAGAATGTGTGTAGACTATCGCGAGCTTAACGCTAATACCAAGCCAGAACATTACCCGTTACTAATAATTGATGAGCAGATAGATCGTCTTCATGGTGCATGTTATTTTTCCTCATTGGACATGGCATCAGGTTACCACCAAATTTTGATAGATCCTGAGGGCGACAGCACGGCTCGTACATCTTTCGTGACCCCGGAGGGTCAATATGAGTTCCTTGCCATGCCCTTTGGGTTACGAAATGCAGCGTCGGTGTATCAAAGGTGTATTAACAGAGCTCTAGGTACGCTTAAGGATACGGTCGCATTGGCTTATATGGATGACGTCCTCTGCTACTCTGATGACGTCACGCGCGGCCTTGAACGTTTAGACCTCACACTTAAAGCGCTATCTGAAGCGGGTTTTTCTCTAAATGTTCATAAATGTAAATTCATGAAAAATGAAGTAGATTTCCTCGGTTATGTCGTTAGATCAGGTCAAGTAACTCCTAATCCTAGGAAGGTACAAGCACTAACTGATGTACCTGCTCCGCGAACAGCCAGTCAAGTTCGTCAATTTTTAGGTCTCGCATCTTATTTTCGGCGTTTTATTCTAAATTATACCCGCTTAGTAGGTCCTTTATACCCCCTAACAAAACTAAAAGGTCCGATAACCTGGACGAGCCAACATAGTGAGATCCACAAAACAATAGTTAACATATTGACATCAGAGCCGGTCTTGACGATCTTTGACCCTAAATCTCCAGTAGAGCTTCATACAGACGCGAGCTCAGAAGGGTATGGTGCAATCCTTATTCAGCGACGTAATAATCTACCACATGTAATATCCTACTTTAGCCGTCGGACGGCCGACACGGAATCTCGTTACCATTCTTACGAACTTGAAACCTTGGCGGTGGTCCGAGCGGTCGAGCATTTCAGACATTATCTGTATGGACAGCACTTCACAGTTTTCACGGACTGTAATTCTCTTAAAGCATCAAAGTCTAAAACCGATCTTACACCCCGAGTCCATCGGTGGTGGGCCTTTCTCCAGGCCTATGACTTTGATATTGTCCACAAGCAAGGGAGTAGCATGGAACATGCCGATTTCCTCTCCAGAAATCCATTGAACGAACTTACTGCCAACCAGCCCGATACCGATCTGTCCAAGAGAAACAAGTCTGTCCAATTCGTTGAACTTCATCAGGGTTGGCTGACAGTTGAACAAAAGAGAGATAGTGAAATACAGGACTTAATTAGCAAGCACAACAACAAAGAACTCCCTGAAGCCATTGCCCATACCTACGATGTTCGAAAAGGGATACTTTATAGGAAAATTGAGCGTAACAAAAGTAGCTATTGGCTCCCCGTTGTACCACGCTCCCTCACTTGGACTTTAATCAACCATGTCCATGTAGAGATTAAGCACCTCGGCGCTGAAAAGACGCTAGACAAACTATACGAGCAGTACTGGTTCCCACAAATGTCAAAGTTAGTGCGCAAATTTGTAGATTCTTGTATAGTGTGCAAAGCTTCGAAGGGTCCGTCGGGTGCTACCCAGATAAGACTTCATCCGATTCCTAAAGTTTCTACTCCGTGGCATACTATACACATTGATATCACGGGTAAACTCAGTGGAAAAAGCGATCGCAAAGAATATTCATCGGTAATTATCGATTCCTTTACTAAATATGTTCTCCTTGAATATACCCCCTCGTTAGATTCAGCAAGTGCTATTAAAGCACTAAAAAAAGCGGTTTGCCTTTTTGGAGCACCTAAACGTGTTATAGCTGACCAAGGCAGATGCTATATAAACGCCGAATTTAGAGAATTTTGTAGGGACCATTCCATAGACCTTCATCTCATCGCAACGGGATCTAGTAGAGCAAACGGACAGGTGGAACGCATAATGCGCACCCTGAAAAGCATTCTCACTATAATTGAGAACGACCCGAACAAAACTTGGCGAGATGAACTTCTAGATGTGCAGTTAGCTATAAATAGTACGCGATCTAGGGTAACTGGATTTTCACCCACTGAACTAATGTTTGGAATTAAAGCTCAATCGTTAGGTATGTCAAAAATTGTATTTGGTTCCGAACCCCAGCCCCGATCAGACTTAGACACCATCAGACGGAACGCCTCTGATAACATTGCGAAAGCAGCTTCAGCAGAAGTAGAAAGATTCAATCGAGGCAAGGCAATCGTAAAGCCGTTCTCTATAGGCGAGTATGTTTTTATAAGGAACAACGAGCGTAATCAGACAAAACTTCACAAAAAATTCAAAGGTCCATTTTTAATTTCCAAGGTGTTAGAAAATGATAGGTATGAGCTGAAAAACATTGATGGGTCTAATCGAACTTACAAATATGCACACGAAAATCTGCGTTTAGTACCCGGGGGCCATGACGGTTTGGTAGAGATAGCTACCTCATTGATGAACGATGATGAGGAGGAGGCCGAGACGGCGGAGCAGGGCCAGATCGATGGGACACTAACATTAGATGATGATAGTGACACACTATCGGTGTCCAGCGGTCATACTGAAACCGCAAGCTCGGTAACCCTCTCGGCGTCAGAGCGTGAGGAACTTCAAGGTTAGTAATGTCAGTTTTATGAGAATTAATCACTGCCACTAGAATGTCTAAGCGTGGTCATATGAGATGACAGGTAGAGAGCCAGTTGTCCGGTCCACGTTGTCATATGAGATGATGACTGGTCGAAGGGACGCTGTCACTCTCTGGGTTAAGTGTGGTCATATGAGATGACAGCTTGGGTTGAGAGCTAGGTTGTCCGGTCCACGTTATCATATGAGATGATGGCTGGTCGAAGGGACGCCTTGGCCAGAGTTGGCTTGCATGAGGTCAAACGTAATCCCTTGCGTTTATGTGTGCTTGTGTGTGGATCCCTAAATGTCCAAAGATAGAGACAGTGTACCTGTCATGTCAGGATAGGACGAGCAAAATGAAAGTGGTAATCCCAGCGGGTTTTATTTTTCTATTGTTACAGAGTAACTCAGCGCTGAAAGAAACTGAGAAGCACGAGGACGTGCTAATGTCAGTCTGGCCGTGACGGCGCGTTTGATTAATTAAGAGTGAATGTCAACCGGATATAGCCAACGCCATCTGTCGAAGTAATCGGTTGTCATTCGCTCTGACGCAACACCAAGAGCTAGTGTGGGGAGAACGAACGGGGCGACAAGTCAGTTCGAATCCGAGAGGCGACCTGTTCGCACCACGAATACGCGCTACGTTTTTGGTGGAGTGTCTAGTGATTTAGTGTTCCTAATAATTAATCATTGTAATAAGATCCTGATTATACTTTGTGTGAAACACGTCGTATTGATTCTCCTCGCCCGATTACCCACGTCCTAGTAAATTCGACCATGGATCCAAATGATATTGTGGACCGTCCTGACGTCCCTTTATATTCATCATTTAGGTTATCCAATATTGTTATTATATGTACCAGTGACGAGTATCTGTCAGCTGTCATAAACACGTAAACTGTCTTGTATTTCTCGTCTGGTAACATTGACAGATACCTGTCACTAAAGTAGTGATCGACCTAATTAATGAATATTGTTTGGCTGTTTGAAGTTGAGACTTTTGCCACCATTATTTTGAATTGTGACAGTTTGACTTATGCACGGCACTTGTGATTGATCCGTCAGTCGAACAGAACGTTGATATTTTTGCTGTGAGAATTTTATCGAAGAATATCTAAACAATCGTTGTTTCATCTCTGAGTTGATGTTGAGTTCCTACACTATATACACAAACATAAACTTGGGGTTAGGCAGAAACTACAGTACGCCACCTGCTACGATCCTTACTTCATACTCCTTTTGCTTCGTTTACGTCCATACATCTGGTCATACACGCACGCCGGTTGCGAGTACTACGCACCTAACCTTTCTGAAGGACATCACCGATAAGGTCACTATATGTCCTCCTAGGGCGACCCATCCCGGCGTTTCCACTCACATCAGCCTTTTAAATACCTTTTGTTAGTCGCCTTTCATTCATCCTCTCAACATGATCAAACCATCTAAGCATACTCTTTTCAATTTTTGTCACAACATCTTCTTTTACACTACACCGTTGCTTTATCACATCATTCCTCAGCCTATCAATCATAGTCACACCACACATGCTTCGCAAGGAACGCATTGGTTATATTGTGGGCTATTCAATATACAAACCAAATATATGTGGAGGACCTAAGTCATCAACAGTAAAAAATTAATGCTGAATCGATTACCTAATTCTATTAATATTCTGGAATTCGACCTCAGTCTATATTTAGAAATCTTATTTTGCACGACTCATGGTGCGAAGCATCAGAGAGTGCTTTACGATCGAAAAAATTTTTTCGCCTCATTTTGGCGGCTATTTTTATTATTATAGCCTTGTTAGTTCACGGAATCAAGATATTTTGCATACTATTGTCGGGATAATTTAATGGATATTAATTTCATACTTTTTAAAAATTGATTTACTGCAATAGAATTAGAAAAACACCAAAATAGGTCAAAAAAAAATCCTGTCCGTCATGCGTGAAACCCGGAAACACTGTAACTTGTGAAAAAATCCATTATTTGAGTTAATTTTTTTTAAAAAAAATTCTAATCGACGATTGTAGGTCACTGAATGCGAATGATTAATTAATTCAGTGTCGTTTAATTGCAATTAATAAAAAACGAAAACTACAAGACTGTATATCTATATATATATCCATAGAAAATTAACATATGGGTGGTGATATATCTATAGATATTATGTACATTTATTCCACCAGGGCGCTTGTGCGGTACCTTCTTCCTACTACAGCTGTTTTTTCGGCAATTAATTTTGAACGACTTAAGTTTTTTTTTTTTTATATTTCATAATTAAATGAGCATTATGAGTCGTGCACTTTTGGATTTTCCAATTTTTTTGTCCTTCTTAATGCTGATTTTCAAACGCCTGATATATGTATAATTACAGAGGTTTTTTTTTTATTTTACACGTTTCCTTTTAAAATCTGTCAAACATCAATTTTAGTCCATTAAATAAGGTTATTCAATGGACTAAAATTGACGTTTGACAGTTTTTTTCTAATAATGAATACCTATCCATTATTGGAAAAATCTGCCTTTAATAAACTAACCTATAAGCGAATTAAGAACATTTTAGAATGAACGTGAAACTACGAAACTTACTTTGGCTTAGTTTTAAAACTTTGTTTTGCTCATATGATGTTACAGAAGTTAAAGTTAGTAGACGTTATATTTCGTTAGTTACTTATTGAAATGGAAAAATAAATGAATGAGAAATTATCTTAACCAATTAGGTATACCGAAGTAATCACTCATTTTCTTGTCTCATTTATTTGATTAGAAAAATTACAGGCCGTTACCGCAAGCGAGATAGTATTTGTGTGGATATGGTTAGGTATTATTATTTTCTGCTAACTTTTTCTCGCGGTTTCGCCCGTGTGCTTGTTCGGATATTATCTCACGGGAACGTACTACCGGGATAAATTTTGTCCTATAGCCTAACCTAGGTCATGGTCTATGAGTGTTTTATCGAAATCTATTCAGCCATTAAGGGGACTATATGACCTAAACGCAAATTTATAATGCCTAAAAATATATGATCCACTGCAGTAACCAGATTCAGAAAAATATATGATATTCTTCTGGATATATGCTAGTTAGATAGTGTGTTGAAAACATAATACAATCAACTTGATATGATAGAAAAAAATCACGAAGATACCTCTAAAAAAATCTTTTAACGAATAAAAACCATACTAATATACATGCAAACATTCAGTTTTTTTGTCAGATTATTTTACAAGTAACATACTAACGTAATAGTGTTTTAATTTTTTAGTCCAATGAATAGCTCCATAATTGCTTCATATTTTGGAAAAAAAATACCAGCGTTGTGTCATCGCGCGTCTCTTTCTTTTCTATGCAATCCGTCAGTGACCACGCTTTAGCTCTTGTAAGCCTCTTAAGGCGTGAACATGAAATAGACAAACAGGCAGAGTTACTGTCGCATTTATAATATCAGTATGGACAGCCATATAATTATAGATAGTAATAATAATAGTCCTCCGGACCGAATTTCAGCCATGGCGGCCAATCTCAACGGAGACTAGCCTTCGGCAAGGGAGATATTAAAGTGCACAAGTGTATGCGCAGACTCAGGTGCACTCTCTCTTCCCTCACTCTCATAGTCTGATGGAACGGCAATCCGACACGACCGGAAAGAGATGAGACGGAGGATAGTATGAAAGGGATAGAAAACAGGCTAAGCTGTAACATAATAAAGTAAATAATTCTAGTTCTATATTTTAGACCTATTCTTACCCATTCTTTAATGGACGTGAATCGAAACCTAGATTTGATTTTAGTTTACGTAGATGGATAACAAGAAAAATTACTTTAAGTTAAATATCGCATTATATAGTAAAAAGTAATTCAAAACCCTTTAATAATATGTATCAATGAAAACCCAAAAACCTGGCACATAATTCGATTACCATCGAGCTCACAAAAGGTGACTTATCTTGTTACTGCTTTATACAGCTCCTAGCAAAATATACCAAATTTAGACCCACACAAAGCAAAATAAAATTGGAAAATCCAAAAGTGCACGCCTCATAATCTCATTCAATTCTATAAAATAAAAAATAAAAATTTAAATAGATGTACAGTCTTGTAGTTTTTGTTTTTTATTAATTGTAATTAAACGACACTGAATTAATTAGCCATTTGCATTCAGTGACCTACAATTGTCGATTAGAATTTTGCACTCTCTGATGCTTCGCATCATGAGTCGTGCAATAACTAATCAAAGGTGACCCACCACAAATGTGACCATTATTGACTTAAAACATTTCACTTCATCAGGCACCAAACATTGTTTTACGCAATACATTTTCGATGGCCTGACGTGTACAGTGAACCTGTGTACATCAAACAATGGAAATGGTAAATATGTTACAAATAATACAGCGTCGATATATCAAATTACAGTGGCGTGCACGTGTTTTCACACTTCTTTGGTTGATGTTGTGTGGTGCAAGTTTTAAGATTTTTGTGGGATTTTTTGCATTATACGAAACTATCTCACCTTAAGTTAAGCGCACACTATAGCCGCGGTGGGCCGTACCATAACGGAGTAATTGTATCAGACAGATTCCAAATTCAAATATGAATTTGAACTGTATATTATATCCAGCCCAAATGTGCGCGAGCCTTTAAGCTACGGGGTAATTGCGGAAAACACCAACTTTATTTTTTTTGCTTATGGCTTCGCACGGTTTGTGCATTTAGCCAAAACACTAACATTAGGAATGGCTTTCATTTTGACAGTTCAACAACATTTATTGCATTATTTACGTGTTTGAGCAGACAAATTTTTCAAACATATGAATCAATAGATTAGCAATATCCTTCAAAATGATACAGTCTTTGTTTAAGAGTGTGGTACGCAATGAAGGTGCCAGTTACCTTAAATAAATAAATATTTTCAAGATTTTTCTCTACGATAACACATCAGTTTGCCATGTGTGTGCCTTTGCCGCACAGCTGCTTACTGAAAACTTAAGTCACTTTGCGAATTGGCGAGGTACAACATATTTTTAAGGTCTACAGATTGAAGATCCTAACCAGGGTTCATTTAAGATTTCTGGCTTTAAGGCTACGGACACAAAGTCAGTGGACGCGAGGCGGCGGCGCACGTAGGTCCTTTTTGGTAATCTATGCGTGCAAAAGTACTTACATCACATTCTAATTGTGCAGTTTAAGTATTTAAAAGCATTAGGCATGAACAATTGAACATGTTACAATACGCTGAATCGTAACTTGTGCTAATACATAAATGGTGCTTACTACTAGAAAAATAATAAATATACGAATACAAAAGTGAAAAGAAAATACTTACCTACTTTGAAATTTCTACGAAAATATGTGTATGTGTGCGCCGTGAATTATGTGTGTATATTTTTAAATAATATAAACCAAAGACCAAATTTTCATAGGGTATATTTAATATAAAAAAAAACAAAGATAAAATAATGAATAGCTTAAACTTCTTCTGGTGCTTTTAATAATAATAAACACTACTACTACAACTAGGTAGGCTGACACCAGAGATAATATGAGAGGAAGACATCAGCAGTAGATGGAATCCGCCATATCTAAAAAAATCAAATTAAATACTTAGGACTGCTGACGGCACACAAAAATGCCAATCTTGATAGCTTATTAACATAAAGTAATGGATAAAAAACATTTCACGATCAATATGCTTCAATCACAATAGTTCTACTCTGGTGTAAACGAATTTAATTCTATATTTGTACTTATATTTTTGTAATATAAATACACACACGCGCGACACTGCAGCGCATCAGGGATTTTCGCTGAGGCATGACTTCTATGCTATTATTCGAAAGCGCATCGCATCCCTGATATAGCAGGTGCGTGGCAGCGCCAACAGTCTCTTGATGACCGTTTCGGACAGGACTGATGGGCTTATATTGAAGCACTGGACGAGGACGGTAGTGTTGCCTTCAAACCGTGCCCAGAAGTAGTGTGAATGATCATGATGAATTTTATTATTATTATTGTCATCTCTGACATGTTTTTTGAATTTAAATTAGTAATTGTCATAGGTATATGTACTAACACTAGTTTGTAAGTTGTTTATGTCCTTACTAACAATAAATGATATTATTATTATTATTTATTAAATATCTCGACAGTACAAATTGTTATCGAAATAAATTTTTAATAATAATAAAGCCATATCTGTCCGCTCAAGTTTCTTATGTATCTATTAAACAAATGTTCTCATAGCCAAACGTAAGCTGCCTTGAAATTTCATCGCTGACTGGCAGACACACGATGTGCTCTCGGACGCATCGACGAGTTGTAACTTGTACAATTATTTTTACGTTCCAAATTGAGCGATCTGCTTTGATAGCGAGTGTTTTGATTTGCCTGGCTACCTGAGAATTTATTAAAATAGGTATAATACATTTGTATCGCCTAAAGTTTATAACTTTTTCACGCATAGATTACCCAAAAAGGACCGATGAGCGGCGGCGGCGGCGCGGGGAGCGGCACGTTTCAATGCATAAATTTATATGGAACTAGCCTCGACGCCAGGGGTGCGAAGAACGGCGTTTTAGCGTACGCGGGCCTGCGTTGCCGCCGCCGCACCGCAATCGCTGACTTCGAGACCGAGACCTAAATGTTACCAAAATACTAGTCTATGGTTTTAGTTGATCCAGTTTTTGATATAAAACATAACATAACATTACGCTTGTAATCCACGAAGGTTTAGACAGAGGTATACCTACACAATAATACACCCAAATTTCGCCAGTTGGGTTAAGTCCCATGTAATAGGGGGTGAGACTATTGTCAACAACCGGGTACAAAAACAGACTGAGTTGCTACTCAGAAATTCCTAATGGTAAAATTTAAAAACTACTTTGCCCGACCCAAGGACCAAACCCAGGACCTCAGCTGTATTGCTTGTGACTAGCGATACAATAGAAACGCTTATCGCTTTTCACTTCTCCACGTCAGGTATCCAAGTAATCGCGTTAGAGGGTCTCGGTGGTGCCCTCAGGGATTGTCGTCACAGCTCAAAATCAAACATAAATCCACCTTTTTTATACAATAGGTATTACCGTAGTGAGGCAATTTTTGGAAGTTGGTGATTAAGAAAGAAAGAAAGAAAGAAGGAAACAAAGAAAAAAAGAAAAATAGGTTTATTTGTCACAGAAACACGTACATACAAAAAAAAAATTGCTCGGGTAACAATGTAAATAAAAAGAAACAAACAAAATAGATCTATAATCACGAGCACAAAACAGAAATGGTCTACAGCTGCACGTCATGACTGTGACAAGAAGGCTTCCACTCGGCATGATGCTGTGCTGTGAGGGACCCACAGCACGGCGGTGGTTTTCAGTGGTTACCCAAAGAGGACGTACGGAGACCAAGTCAGGTGTAATGATTGGTACTACATCTACGTAACAAAATATAATAAAACAAACAGTACATATTATTAAATAATATAAACATTTATTAATATATAGGCACTGCCGTGCGTTTATATTATTAAAATTATAACGTTGGCAATAAAACGCGCGAGCTCATAATAAAACTTTAATGAAACTCGCTACACATACAACGTTAGAAGATTTCGAAAAGCGTAATAATTAGGGCCGCGGGCGCACACAAAGCGGCACGGGTGACGCGCGCAAAGCATATTCTTCGACTGCCGGGCCTGCGCGCGCGCGAGTGGCGGGACATCGGACGGCGGGGTAAGAGGGGTACCAGGGACGTACTCGTTACAGGGCCGCACTTAGGGTACGTTATAAAATTCATTTATTTCAGGTCCAATACACAATTTTGTCAATTTTATAAGTTTCACTATTGTGCAATTAAATACGTAATAAATAGTTGATTAATTAATAAATAAATAAAGTTAATTTAATGTCGTAAAAATATGAGTAACAAATAAATGTCAGATCAAATCAATTAATGTCAAAAGCACAAAGCGAAATTAATTAAATAGGACAGTGATTTAAAATAAGTAGATGAAGTTAAGTCAGAAGCAAAAATTATAATATCCATGATACTACATCATTACATCTATCTAATATATAAAAAATCTCGTATCACAGTGTTAGTTATCGAACTCCTCCAAAACGGCTTGACCGATTATTATCCGACTTCAAAAATGAGGAGGTTATCAATTCGGATGTTTCAATTTTTTTTGAATGTATTTTTTTTGTGTTCGGTTTAACTACATCATATATGGACGGATTTGCATATTTTTTTTTTTATTTGAATGGGTATACTCTCAAGGTAGTCCCATTGTCACCAAGTCAGAATCTGATGAAGGGATCCCAAGGAAGTCGAGGGAAATCCTCAAATTTTATAGGCACACCTATAGCGATTTGGGTATTTTTTTATAGTAACTCGTGCATTTGCTCTCGGAAAGCACCATTCGGTGAAGTGGAACTGATGATGAAAACCAGAGGTGGCCACCGGAACCACTCAATATAAGTATTTCACGGGTTGCGATTCGATTACTTTATTATGGTTGCTAAGCAATGTAGGCTCGTCACAATGCATATGGTGCAGTTCTTTCGGTTCTTAACAGGAGAGCTCCTCACCAATTAATGTCCCTGCATCCGGAAAAGGAATATTTTGTAAAAGGTGATGAGCAGTTGACATTTTTAGGCCATTGTAACTATCGTAACAAATAAATTTATAAGTGACTCACTAAAAATAGAAAAATAAAAAAAACTTTTTTACAGAAGTCGGTTGTTTTTTTTTTTGTAAAAATGTTTTTTATTATGTTTTTTTTTGTGTATATTTGGTAGGTCCGAGAATAGGTCGTAAAGTATATTTCATATCACTGCGGGTGAAACCGCGGGATGCAGCTAGTAGTTATGTAAAATGACAAAATCAAGCACCAGCAATATGCCTGCTATAATAATGCCCAACGTAGGGACAATCCAGTTGCTGAGCAATCATCGCCAGGACAGTGTTAGAGCTAGCCCGCACCTTGCGCACCAAGGACGCGCACCGCTTGCGCATGGTAGCGTGGAAACAGTCGATACGCGCTTCCGCGCAGTTAATTGTCTTAAGGCGGAACCTTCAGGGTAGCCCGGGAAATTCAAATTTTCTTACGTTTTTTGCAAGTTGCAGGTCACTGTCAGGTTGTATTTTGATTAAAATATAATTCGCGACCGTAACTAATATGGTTTTACAGAATTATAATCATTAGAATCAGTAATACATCTCTATAAGTTCATATTACCCTATTGAATGACTATTTCATGAAATCATGACATTTGAGGGCAATTCTAACTTAAGGTGTTGTATTGCTGATTCTAATGATTATAATTCTGTAAAGCCATATTTGATACGGTCGCGAATCATATTTAGATCACCATACAACCTGATACTGACCTGCAAATTGCAAAAAACGTAAGAAAGTTGGAATTTCGCGGGCTACCTTGGCGCATCCCCTTTAATGTAACATACCATAAAATCACGCCTGTATTCCCCGAAGTGTTAGGCAGAGGTGTACCTATAGTACACCCACATTTCGCCAGTTATGTTTAAGTCCCA
Source organism: Griposia aprilina (assembly GCA_916610205.1). NCBI lineage: Eukaryota > Metazoa > Arthropoda > Insecta > Lepidoptera > Noctuidae > Griposia > Griposia aprilina. The sequence goes on along the minus strand of OU744305.1, from coordinate 5,907,085 downwards.
TGTAATAGGGGGCGAGCCTATTGCCATCAATCGGGCACAAATCCGACTCCGGGCTGCTACTGAGAAATTCCAGATGGAAAAACCTAATAACACTTTGGCCGACCTCGGAATGGAACCCAGAACCTCATGCTCGGCAGTAACGCCTGCGACCACTAGACCAAGGAGGCAGTCATCACCACCAAAAACAAATACTGTATTTTTTTCATAACTTTTTATGAAATAGTGTCGTCGCCTCTTTTGTGAAATGTGAAAATTGTGCTATTGTGCTATATTTATATTTTTTATATTACAATAGTATTTACAATAAAAAAAAATAACCTAATCTAACTAAAACTATTAACAAACTAGAAAAGGGCGTCGAAAAATTCTTACATTAATAACCGACGAAAAAAAAAAAATACATATACATGTATATTTTTTTTTTTGAATAATTGCTTTTGCCGGCTGTTTGATAAAACTTTTAATTTAATAAGGAGATGAGGTATTTAATGGCATACTTGAAATTTTTTATGATGGTTATAAGCTTTTTATGGTGACATGAAATGCATTTCCTCTGCTGAATAGGATTTTGCTTTAAATTGCTTTGAATTTTTGACGTGTCTGTACAATGTGGCAGGGATATCGACGCATAACCTGTTACCATGGATTCAGTACATGATTCTGGACCCCCCTGTTTTTAGTCTGCTGCCTGGTCCTTAGTGAACGGCGAGCTGCCCATTACTCGCCGTCCGCAAGCCCGCGCCTACGGTGGCCGGGAGTCGGCAATCAACTCCCGATGCCCAGGGTGTTTCCTCCTGCGGCGACTAGGGGTGTGAGGGCGCAACGATTGCCTCAGCCTCACGAGCTCCGCCTCCTACTTCGCGAGCATTACTGCTTCGCAGAAGGAGGTGACGGCTTCCAATTCCCTGTCGCTCCGTACCATGGCCTGGACCAGGGCCGAACGCGAGAGATCGCCGCCGCCGATCGCCGCCACGAGTAATTCTGGACCCCCCTGCGTTGAAATGTTTCGTCGGTTATTATGATAAAAATCAGCTGTTTCATAGAAAAGTGCAATACCTACGCCGTCAAAATGTATGGAACAGCATTTTTTTTTTTAATAACCGACTAAAAATTTCTATGCAGTCCAGAATGATGTACTGAATCCATGGTAACAGGTTGTGCGTCAATGTCCCTACCACCCCGTGTAATTTTATCTATTTTTGTTGGAGTCTGAAGAAGATGTATTTATCAAGTTATAACACATAATATTAAAGTTCTATTTATGGATTATTATAACGAAACATACTCAATAATGTTATATGTCGGAGACGGTCATTAGTTTGGAGACTGAATGAAGCGCAGCTTACTGGGCTAACTTCGTGCTATGACAGAGCCTGGCTGATGGAGGAGCGCTGATGGGACGAGTGGACACTTACCATACTGCCTTCGAGGAGATCAGTACCTCCACCCTAGGAACTGTCACGCGTTCCGTATAGTTGTGTCGTGTACCTACAGTGTGTGATTCGCTAGTGTGATTAATTGTTCGTAAATTATAATTTGATTTGAACTGCAGACGGTTTTTCTATTTCGCAATAACCAACATTACCCATACTCCGCCCACAGTAGTTTTAATATGGCTGATAATAACGAGAGGCACGTACCTTCTCCGTCATATACATATAATATTGATGTCGAATCCGTTTAAAAAGAGAAAGTAGGTTTTAAAACTCAGGTTTGATTTAAAACCAACCAATTTTTTATGCAACAATTTTTATGGCTTAACAATCTGGTACTTCAATATTTTGTTTGCGAAAGAACCAATATCGTTTTGGTACTCGTATAGGTATCATCAAATATAATATAATTTCGTAGATGCAACTCAACCGAATTTCTCGTAGCATCTGCGTAGCGCTCGTAGCATCTGCGTAGGTGACTCGTAGCATTTCTTAGGCACGTAAATAAGTATCTGTAAGATGTTATTGAAATGAAATATTACGTTTTATTTCTTATTTACTTACAAAAATTATAACCTAATTTAATAGGAGTAATAAATAATTATATTTTAGAGAAAATAATGCAATATTACTCAAAAGGAAGAGTTGCTATTGAAACTTCATTTGATTTATTGATCCGTACGAGTCCAAATAAAAATTTCAGTTATATTGTCAGATCATACTTTTTTATCCTTTTTATCATCCCTAGCCGATTGTCAAAAACTATTAAAAAAAAAATTGAATGGACTTGAATGTCACTTACGCGTTCATGAGTTATCATAAATAACTCGGAATTAACAGCTAACTCAGGGTTAATCAAATAATTCATATTGCTCCATCAAGAGTTATAGGTAAACCTAGCTTGGAAACTTGTGATATAACCCACCGGTCTGGGAGAGTTAAGTCGCTAAACTCTAGGTTAGTGTTAGTAATGTAAAAATAAATTGACGTTATGAGGTACCACTGATTACTTATTTTGTATTTTATATTTTTCGACGTTGTAGTAAGTGAAAATACAAATGATAATAAACTTAAAACATATTTTTCCTTATCTGATGTTTCCGTCAATCAATAAACTAAATTTCCATGGAAACCACATACAATACGATTAAAATGAAATAATATGTTATAAAATTCAAAGACAAGAAAGTATTACGTATCGTAATGTAATGTAAAAGAGATGGATAAACAATTTCCGTTCATTGTTTGTTCATTCATTTTTGGTCGGATTACATATCAGGGCACAGACATTGCAATTCTCTTTTATGTTTCGTCGATTGAACTGCAACGTTTCCAACTCAAAAAAACACTTATATCGGGTTATCTAACTCAGTGTTAATTTTTAGTGGTGCAACGCGTAATAAGCGTTAATATGATTTTCAAACTCTATATTTATTCATTTACCCTGACTAAACGTGCAAGTATCCCTAATTGAATTATCACAATCATACTTGATTGGTCACACACGTGTGATAAACCATCAAATTAGGGCAGTCCATTGGAAACGCAGATACATACAAAATGATAAATAATTGAAATAGTATAATAATCTTGTTTCGTTATTTATGGAACTGACATTATTGAATTTTAATAATGATAGCATCGTTATTGTGCAAAAAATTGTGTGGGATGTATTGCTATCATCGCCGGAATTCACGTCTGGCGAACCATGAGCATAATATTCATTGTATTTAAAAAAAATATGCAATGTGGAGACAACAATAAGGCAATAAATAAAAACATTGGCAATACTAATGCATAAGAGTATTTTGGAACTATCGAATAAATCCTAGCATCGAAGTAAAAGACTTGATTTTTTCAAACAAACTAAATATTAGTGATGGGCCGACTATGGGTTTTGGCAATCTTTGTCTAGTTAGAGTGACTAAACGATTGGATATATTTGATCGAATTTTCTTATGCAGCCTGGGAATGTCATTAGATATACGCAGTTGAATTTATTGTAGTATTGTCGTCTTCACCTTGTATATCTCAAAATCCTTATATCCCGTATTTTATTTTTATTTATTTGGGAAAATAAACAGTTACACATTACAGTATTACACAAAATGTGTGCTAAAGAGTGAGTAAATGTATAAACCACGACATTTTACACATATTATAAAAACAAGTTATAAAATGATTGCGATCTGCGCTTACAATTAATAAAATACATATAATAGGTAATGTGTTAATGACAAAATTAAACAGGCATGCAAATAAAAAAGAAGAACAAGAAATTATAAAAGTAAAGTATAGGGGTTAAATATTACGGAGCAATATCCAAAATAGTTTCGCGGAGAAGGCCCTTAAATCTATCAGTTGGAAAAGCGAAGATGTCAATATTTTGAAAGAGATTGTTGTATTGACCAGTGTGGCCACGTAGGGGTGCTCGCAAGCCTGCGTTCGTACGCCTAGAAGATACAGCGAATAGAGGTCGTGCGCGCACCCCACGGCTTATGGTTGTTCTAGGTACTATGTAGCTAATATTATTAGTAATATCCATACAATCACATGTGCTATTACATAAATCAAATAAAAACATTGTCTCAAAAATAATACGTCTGGCTTTAAGATTATGTAGCTTATACCTATTCAGAAGATCACTATAAGATGCATAAGTACGGAAACAACGGAAATGCATGGCTTTCAAAAAGTTACTTTGAACTCTTTCAATCGCGTCTGAGTATTGACTATAGAAGGGATTCCATACCGCAACAGCATACTCTATCTGCGACCTGATTAGTGATTTGTAAAGATATAAATATGTATTTGGGCTGACGAATTCTGTGGCTAATCTCATCACAAAACCGTACATATGGAAGGCATTATTCATAATTTTACCAATGTGAACGTCAAGGTGTAGTTTATCATGTAATAGAATTCCAAGATCGCGTACTAGTGTTTCTCTAATTAAAATTACATTATTTAAAGAGTAAGGATGCCTGATAATATTTTTGCTTTTAGTAAAACTTATACAGCAACATTTAGATATGCTAAGTTGTAGTTTATTAGTTGAGCAGTATGCAGAGAACCTGTCTAGGTCCTCTTGCAAGAGTAGACAATCCTGCAAATTTTTAACAGACCTAAAAATTTTGAGGTTGTCTGCGTATAGCAATAATTTTGAATTTTGAAAACATGTATTGATGTCATTAATACAAATTATAAATAAAAGAGGTCCAAAAATAGAGCCCTGGGGTACTCCAGAAGTAACACTTAGCGTGCTAGAAATGAAACCATTTATCATAACCTTCTGAGTCCTATTAGAAACGTAAGAAGAGAACCATCTTATGCAATCTTATTCAAGAGAAGCTGATGGTCAACCTTGTCAAAAGCTTTCCGGAAATCAGTGTATATACTATCAACTTGCACACGAGAGTAGTATTGTGCAGTAGAGGGTATACTTTATCATGACCAAGTCTCTCGAAAACCTTTGACAAAGCTGACAGTATTAATATAGGACGATAATTCTCGACATCATTCCTTAGGTCCCGACTTGTAAACAGGGGTAATATTTGCAAGTTTCTAATATCTATATCTCTTCTAATTGAAAACATAAATTTATTTATAAAAAAAAACTCGTACCCCTTTTCTAAAAGTCTTTATAGACTCCTATCAAAAAACTATAAGTGCCCACTTAAAAAAAAACAAAACCTTAGACCCATTTCTTGCAGCAGTGTCTTAAATCCCATGACCTTTTTGTTGATTTTAATGTTAAATTTGTTAGTTTAAAATGCTCCTTGTTTAATGATTGTATTTCCTATGCGTGTCCCAAATTTTTATTTTTTTACTTTCCTTTTTCTTACATTATTTTCTTTCTTTCATTCTCTTTCTTTCACATTTAAACACAACAAAAAAATCTCTCCCCACTCAACAATACATACACACTTAAGAGTTAGACGCAAAACACCAGTGTTTTCTCAAATAAGATAAAAGAAAAACTTTTAATAGCCGGTCAAGGATCGGCCCAATTCTCAAGGGGATCACTCACAAGAAAAGCCGATTATATCTACGTCTACCCCCGTAGTCACGAGCTTCACGCTCAAGTGACACACGTTAAGCGACATCGATTGCTGCGAAAACAAATTAAAGAAGTTGTTTAGAGTATGCCATGAGTCCCCGCGACGCGACTTGCTAAGTGATGGACGGAAACAGATGACGCGCGCACGTTTCGCTTAACGCTCGAGGCCGTGATCCCGTGGCCACGAGTTGTGGCTGAAGTGACACACGTGTATGCCCATCCGACCATATGTTTTTTAAGGAGAGTAGGTAAGGCTGAGGATCTTAGTCTTACTTTGTGTATACAGTTGTCTTTGTTTTTAGAACAGATTTTGGCAAAGCTTGACTGGGTCTCTTTTTCTTTCGCGATGTCGTCAAAATTACTCATGTTGTGGTTAAAAGTGAGGCTGCCGGTCTAGCATAAGCATAGCATAATCAGCCTATAATGTTCCCACTGCTGGGACCGAGGCCTCCTCTCTTCGAGAGGAAGTTACCATGCGGGCCCAGTGCGGGTTGATAGAGGCACATGTCTTGAAATTTTTGGTTCTGGGACATGCTGGCTACCTCACGATGTCTTCCTTCACCGATTTGAGAGTAGTGGTGATGAAATTATTTAGGGGAAGGAAAACACCTGCCTGGGTTCGAAGCCACGACCTGTAACTCATAAGTTGGGGCCGTTACCACTGGGCCACCGCTCGTGCCCTAAAGTGTGCCTAAAATACTTAACGTATTACTCACAAATTCAATGTCACAAGCTAAATAATGACTAAATTTTATAGTTGGCGTTGCCTATCCCGGCTGTAGGCTCTTCTATTTTTGGGTACAATTAAAGATACCGAATATGAATAAATAATATACATACATACATGCTTTCACCATAATAATATTTGTGAATAACTGTAACAAACGAAAGTTACATAGGGTGTCACATTAGACAGTCATATCACTAGAAGCGATCTCTCCGTCAAAAGGGCCTACTTGGTTTTCAATTAAGAAGGGCACGACGATTGGAAATACCAGCAGTCTGACATACCCATCTGTCTTTCACGAGAAATTCCACACAAAAGAAATCTAGGTTTAGGTAAGCACCGGCACTCGTAGATGCTATTTTTAACCGACGAAAAAAAAAGGAGGAGGTTCTCAAGTCGACACGTATTTTTTTTTTTTTTTTTTTTTTATGTATGACCACGCATAACTTTTTACAGAGTAGTCCGATTTTGATGATTCTTTTTTTAAAGGAAAGAGTATACCCCAAAGTTGGTCCCATTTAAAATTGAAAAACGAAATCCACCCCTGAGGGTAGAAAAATAGGGGTTAAATGATTTTTCACCTACAGAATGTTCCCTTGTGAACCGATTCTGTTGAAACTTGGCACATATACGTAGTTCTAATGATGCTTCAACAAAAAAGAGACCTGAAGATCATCTGATGATGGAGACAGAAGACAGACGAGAGGGCTCCTCGACAGCTTACAGCAGTTAGATCGTGTTTGAGCTTATTTCATTCATCTTGATGAGAACTTTAAGCCTAGCTGGAGTATGACTGTCATAGAGGGTGTGATGTTGGGTACGGAAGGCAGTCGAGGGAAGTTCTAAATATTAGCAGTGAGAGCAGCATACTCAAAACATTCAAAAGCTTAGAAATAAATAAAGGTAATATTTATTACAGCTATTAACAGCAAATCCTTAACTTCTGGCATATTCCCTTTATAATGGAAAGTGGCAAAGATGGTGACTATACATAAATGGGATAACAATTTCAACATAAAAACTATAGGCCCAACTCAATTTTGAGAGGGAAGCCGATAGTAGGATTCAGCTGGGATGGGCAGCATTTGGTAAACTTCATCAGGTCTTCTCGTCGTCTATACCGCAGTGCCAAAAGACGACAGTCTTCAACGCGTGTGTCCTACTGGTTACGACTTACGGAGTAGAAACGTCGACGCTCACGGTGAGACTGGTCCATAAGTTTAAAGTCACTCAGCGAGCTATGGAGAGAGCTATGCTTGGAGTCTCTCTGAAGGATAAAATCCAAAACGACGTTATCCACCAGAGAACCAATGTAATCGACATAGCCCAAAGACTAAGCAAGCTGAAGCTGCAATGGGCTGGTCACATCTCTCGTAGAAGTTCAAGAGTGGAGAACGCGTTTAGGCAAACGTATTGTGGGGCGGCCGCCGGCCATGTGGACTGACGACTTGAGAAATGCGGCTGGCAGAGACTGGATGACGAGAGCCGAGGATCGGGCTCAATGGCGTTCACTAGGAGAGGCTTACATCCAGTAGTGGACGAATATAGGCTGATGATGATGATGATGAATGGTGCAAAAATAAAGAAATGTATTTGAACTCAATGAAGTATTACTACGTTAAATATACAGGAACAAATAATCTCATAATTAAAGGCAAAGTAATAATAATAATAATATTAAAACAGACTATACACAAAGACACAATCAGGTAGCAAAAGTCATCCATCAAAAACTAGCACTCAAATATAAACTCATACAAGATATGAACACTCCTTATTACAAGTACGTACCACAAACAGTTCTAGAAAATATCACTCTAAGACTAAGTACCAAAGTAAAATATGTTAACTTCAAATAAAATAAACCCTCTCTATACCGAGTGTTAAAGCATAACGATGTCTTAGCAAAAATTGTTAACTTTTGTGCCGATAGATGGCGTTGTTAGTTGAGCGGCAAATCCTGAATCGCGGTGTCGAGACTCTCCGGCGATTGACTAGGTCAAATATTTTGTCAAGCCAATTTGATCTCAATATACGGTTGTAAGAAAAAGTAACGAGTTGTTTTACTCTATCTTCATCCTTGCTAGCGTATCGAGTGCTGCAGAAGTGTCTTTCTGTGAAAGTTTATGACGCCTAATAAACTGGTTGTTCATATGGTCCTTCGAGACGGATCCGATATATCCGGAGGTGTGGTGAAGTGAAGTTTTTGTGTACCAACCTTGGTCGGGCAAGTGGATCGCTTGCGATAGCTGACCAAGATCATAGCATCAGTGCGGCGGTGACTAGCAGCAGCAACTCTGGGAGCAGCAGCAGTAGCGAGAAGCGAGCTACTGCAGACGGTGCCGGGTGAACGACATCGTCAGGAATCAGCAGCAGGGTGACCTCTTAACCTGGAGGAGGTGTGAGACGTGCGTGACGTGACGCAACGTCAATCTACCAGTGGACGACTCATCAGGTGGTATCAAACGAAGTTATAACCGTGAGTGACCTTTAAATAATAACTTAGTGCAACTTGTGAACTATTTGGAACTTTAATACTTCGGTGTTTGGAACTTTAATTTTGTGTGTTTACATTTAGTGTTATTATACTTGTGTTTTGAAGACTTGCAATTTTAAACATAAACTGTCGGTCCGCAATAATTCTGTGTTATACTTGTAATTTAATTTTGGATAAATAACTTGTTGGATTTAAGTTGTGTGCTGTTATCTATTTTATAGATAATTGCCACTTGTTATATTTACATTTACAAATTATGGAATCGTTAAGTAACAAATTAGAAGACACTTGTTCTAGAATAGTCAAAGCTTATAATAATTTTAAAAAATCTCCCAAGGATCGAATAACCCGTCCATATGTTAAAGTTAGATTAGAAAATGTAGATAAATTATGGAAAGAATTAACAGACAGTCATAGTCAATTATACGAAGAATATGATCCGAAGGAATTAAAAACATGTGTTTATGTTAAACAAGATTGTTATGACCAGACCGAAGAGGTTTACATTCAATATAAAACTGAGTTAGAAACTGTTTTAGAGTCATTTGAAGTTAGAGAAGAAAGCCAAATAGAATATCCTAAACATGTGACAAGCAATGTTAAACAGTGTCAAGTTAAATTACCTAAAATTGTTATCCCAATATTTTCCGGGAAATATACCGAATGGGTAACCTTTCGAGATTTGTTTTTATCGCTCGTTCATCTCAATAAGTCAATAGATAACGTACAACGGATGCAATATTTAAAAGGGTACCTATCTGGGGAAGCGGAACAGTTACTTAGACACATTCCTATATCAGATACGAATTATGAACGGTGTTGGGAACAGCTTAACGCGCGGTATAATAATAAAAGATACTTGTCACACTACATCTTGAAAAGGTTACTCAGCCAAAAGAATCTTAATAACGAATCAGCTGTTGGTCTTAAAGAATTAATTGATAACACTTACGATTGTTTAAATGCCTTAACCAATCTTGGTATCGATGTTGGTAATTGGGACCTCATCGTTGTTCATATAATATCGTTAAAGTTGGATCCGGAATCTCGAAAACAATGGGAATTAAACGTTACTAGTGACAAATCGTGCAACGATGAGATTCCAACTTTCGAGCAATTTAAAAGTTTTTTAACAAGCCGATATCGCGCATTGGAATTTTTGACCGCGAGCTCTAATACGGGTAGAAGTAAAATCACAGAGACGCCAAAAGCTTTCCATGCGACGGCTAATACTAATGTGGAATGTAAACATTGTAAACAAAACCACAAAATAATACATTGTAAGACCTTTATAAAAATGGATGCAAATGCCAAACGGGAGTTTGTTAGACAAAACAATTTATGTTTTAACTGTTTAGGGAACAACCACTCGGCCAAGCAGTGTTTGAGTTCAGCTGTATGTCGTGTTTGTAGACGCAAACATCATTCTTTGCTTCATCCCGCGGGTCTAGTTAACACCGATGATAGTTCAGATAATAAAAATAGTAACGTACTTCGAAACGAAAATGAGAGCGACGCGAAGCAAAATGATAAACCATCCGGATCGACTAACTCTGACACAGTAGCAACGTTCTTCTCGGCTAACCAATTACATAGGACAAATCAAGTTTTATTAGCCACGGTTCTAGTTAACGCCACAGCCAACAATGGTAGTTATCATACTATAAGGGCGTTGTTAGATCAAGGGTCTCAAGCGTCATTTGTAACGGAGGCAACGGCACAGTATTTGGGTCTTAAAAAGACGCCAGTAAGGGGTCACATATCAGGATTGGAAGGAAATAATAAAATTATATCGAAGTTTATGGTGGAAATTACTCTGACGTCAATACACAACACCAACGTTCAGCATAAAGTTGCCGCGTACATCCTAAAAAGTATAACAACCTTTTTGCCTGGCAAACAAGTTGTACCTGTGGATTGGGTATGTGACTTCCCGTTAGCTGATCCACATTATCACACACCAAACAGAATTGACATGTTGCTGGGGGCAGAAATCTTTGGGCAAGTTATTCAGGAAGGAGTTAGGAAAGCACCTCAGGGTAATCTGGTTGCGCAAGCTACTTCATTTGGGTGGATTTTATCGGGTGTGGTAGACAAATCACACCAACCACATGACAATGTTTTAGTTATGCATTCTCATGTGGAGGAAAGTGAACTAATGAAGAGGTTCTGGGAACTGGAGGACAATGTGAGGAATGATCATAAAATATTATCCGAGGAAGAGAAACAGTGCGAACGTTTCTTCGCTGAAACAACGCGAAGGGACAGTGACGGACGCTATATAGTACGGTTGCCATTTAAAACCCAAGATGCGACACCTACAGTAAGAAATTCAAAAAAGGTAGCTGAAAAGAGATTGTCTTCATTACTCGCAAAGTTAAACAAAAATACGGACATGGAAGTAAAGTATCAAAAGGTGTTGGAAGAATACTTACTGCTGGGACATATGGAGAAGGTGCCTGAAAAAGAAATTAATAATTCTAAAGGAATTTACCTACCTCATTTTGCGGTTGTTAGGGAAGATAAAGATACCACGCAAGTGAGGATAGTATTCGATGCTTCCTGTAAAGGTGAAAACGGTGTTTCATTAAATGATCTGTTAATGATAGGCCCTACTTTACAGCCAACGTTAAGACATATTTTAATGAAATGGAGAACGTATCCAATATGTTTATCTGCGGACATAGTTAAAATGTATCGTCAAATCAAGGTTGATGACTACGACGTGGACTTTCAGAGAATTCTGTGGAAAGGAACTACAGATCGTCAAATTCATGAATATCGTTTATTAAGGGTTACCTTTGGTACAGCATGTGCCCCATATCTTGCTGTTAAGGTGCTTCAGCAGGTAGCCATAGACGAGAAGGAGAAATTCCCTACAGCTGCTGTAAAGGTTAAAGAAGAATTTTACATGGATGACTTACTTACGGGCGTTGATACGGTTGAGGAAGGGGCAAAGCTGTATTCTGAAATGAACAAATTAATAGAAAAAGGAGGGTTTTCGCTACAAAAGTGGTCAAGCAATAGTGAGGATCTGTTGAGAAGCTTGAAAACTAAACATAAAGATACTACAGAAGAAGGAAGAAAAATTAAAATAGATGAAGTTATGAAATTACTAGGACTTACCTGGGATCGAACAGTAGATGCATTCCGCTACACAGTAACACTTCCACCGACGAAGGAACCTGTGACAAAAAGAATAATTATATCAGACATATCACGTTTATTTGATCCACTTGGATGGGTTTCACCAAGCGTCATAGTTGCAAAAATAATAATTCAAAAGCTATGGTTATCAGGTATAGGCTGGGATGATCAAGTGCCCGAAACAATATTAAAAGACTGGCTTACTTACCGTGATGATTTGTGTCAGCTGTCGAAGTTACAAATACCTCGCTGGATCAGAACAAAACGTAATAACGCACTCGTTGAATTGCATGGATTTAGCGATGCATCCAAGATGGCATATGCCGCCGTGGTTTATCTTCGGTCAATCAATGATCAGGGTCAGGTGTCTGTAAACTTGATAACATCAAGAACAAAAGTAGCACCCATCAAACAAGTGTCGATTCCACGATTGGAGCTCTGTGGAGCTGTTCTTCTAAGTAGGTTGTTGGTTGAGGTAGCTCACACAATGAATATTCCGAAGGAGAACATACATGCCTGGAGTGATTCCACCGTCGTGCTAGCCTGGCTTAATAGTCACCCAAATCGGTGGCAAACATTTGTAGCAAATAGAGTATCAGAGATTTTAACTACTTTAGACGCACAGCAGTGGTCTCATGTACGGTCCGGTGTAAATCCGGCTGATTATGCGTCAAGAGGACTCAACCCGTCAGATCTCAAGAAACAAACATCATGGTTTAATGGTCCTGCCTTTTTATGGTCAGAAAAAATAGTTTATAACAAACCTAAAGACAGGGATACAGATTTAGAAGTTATAAAAAAGGTACACTTCACGAGCACAGAAACAAATTTATGGGATCAGTTTTCAAACCTAACGAAATTAATAAGAGTGATTGCGTATTGTCGACGTATGTGGATAAAACGAAAGAAGGATCAAGGTGAAAAAACAGGGTTATCAGCACAAGAATTAACAGAAGCGTTACATGTTTGTATCAAACAGTGTCAAGCAGAAGGTTTTGGAGAAGAAATAGAAAAGATATCAAAGGACGGTAATTCAGCTAAGTTAAAAGGATCATTAAAATCTTTAAACCCATTTATAGACGGGAATAGAATATTAAGAGTAGGAGGTAGGTTACAGAAGTCGGAACTAAGTGAAAGTAGGAAACACCCAATATTATTACCAAAAAAGTCAAACTTAACCAAGTTGATCGTGGCAGACGCTCATAATAAAACTTTGCACGGGGGGCCTCAACTCATGTTAGCGTATCTGAGGACTAAATATTGGATTTTGGGGGCCAAGGAACTGGTCAAATCACACGTTCATAAGTGCGTTAGATGTGTTAGACACTCGGCAGCTATATCAAATCAGTTGATGGGGCAATTACCAGCTGCTAGAGTGACGCCTACTAGACCCTTTAAATGTACTGGGATAGATTACGCGGGTCCTATAAACATAAGGACTTCCAAAGGTCGGGGTCATCATGCTTACAAAGGCTACATTTGCTTGTTTATCTGTATGGCAACAAAAGCCGTACACATCGAAGCTGTGAGTGATATGACCACTCAAGGGTTTTTAGCAGCATTCAGAAGATTTGTCTCTCGCAGAGGCCATTGTTCGGACATTTGGTCAGATAATGGTACTAACTTTGTAGGAGCATCAAGGGAGTTAAAGAAGTTGTTCTCTGCGGAGCAAGCTAATCTAACAAAAGAGCTGGCTGACTGTCTAGCGTCTCAGGGAACAAAGTGGCATTTTATCCCTCCATACTCGCCTAACTTTGGTGGTCTTTGGGAGGCCGGAATCAAATCAATAAAATTCCACCTTCGGCGAGTAGTTGGAGAATCAACCCTTACCTACGAGGAGTTATCAACAGTCTTAGCACAAATTGAGGCTTGCCTCAACTCGCGACCACTGTCGAGAGTAGACGATGATCCGGATAGCTTAGATGCATTGACGCCAAGTCATTTTCTGATAGGTGAGCCGTTGGTAGCTGTGCCAGAGTACAATTTCGAATCTTCCACTTTAGGTAGTCTACGCCGGTGGCAACTGACCCAACGGATGACGCAACAATTTTGGCGACGATGGTCGCAGGAATATTTAGTAATGTTTTTAAATCGGTATAAGTGGAGTCAACAAACTCCTGAACCATGTATCGGTAATTTAGTGTTAGTAAAAGAGGACGATTTGCCGCCTTCTCGATGGCTTCTTGGTCGTGTGGTTGCCAAACATTCTGGCAACGATGCTATCACTAGAGTTGTATCTCTACGTACGAAAAATGCGGTAATAAAAAGGTCTATTTCTAAGATTTGTATCTTACCTGTGGTGTCCACATAAGAAACAGCTGTATTATTAAGGATAGTAAGATTTTATGTAATTAATTTTAAGTTTGTTAACTCTATTCAAATATATATAGTGTCATGGTGGGCGGAATTACAACTGAACAATGTAAAGGAAGGCCAAATTTAAAAATTTGTCCTTGGTGGGCGGTATGTTAAAGCATAACGATGTCTTAGCAAAAATTGTTAACTTTTGTGCCGATAGATGGCGTTGTTAGTTGAGCGGCAAATCCTGAATCGCGGTGTCGAGACTCTCCGGCGATTGACTAGGTCAAATATTTTGTCAAGCCAATTTGATCTCAATATACGGTTGTAAGAAAAAGTAACGAGTTGTTTTACTCTATCTTCATCCTTGCTAGCGTATCGAGTGCTGCAGAAGTGTCTTTCTGTGAAAGTTTATGACGCCTAATAAACGGGTTGTTCACCGAGGTGCCTAAAGAACAACGCCTTAAGTTCCAAAATAATTATACGCTCATCAGAATAATAATGTACGTGTTGTATTTATATTCTTATTGCCTACCAAAATGGATAAATGCTCACAAAATCTAACCATAGACGGTCGACATCAGGGGCACCCCGAGGTTCGGTTGGTTAGGTTCCTTTAAACCCTTTAGACAGAAATAGGAGCCCCGCGAAGCGGGGCTCCGTCGACCTGCTTATTAACCCTAACCCACGCCGGTCGACGTCAGTGGCACCCCAAAGTTTGGTTGGTTACAGAAATAGGAGCCACGCTATAAAAGACGTTTATAAATCTTTATGGCATAGAATAAAAAGGAAAATAGGTTCATTTCTACAATACTTTATGAAACACAATTTGGTGAGCATTTATCCATTCTGGCAGGTATTTTGAATTTGGTGGTAGTAAAATAGGCACTTTTCTGGTAGGCGTTTAAATACAAGCCCCAAAAAAGCGTCCAACATGCTGGGTTTTTATCATAAGACAGTGTACTTTACACTTTGTAGTTGATATGTAGCAGAATACTGTAATATGATGTGGCGGCCGCACTATGCTACGAATAGTTTGCGTCTAGAACACGTTCAAAAACGCTTTGATTGGCATCAAAAAACAGCTAGAAACAGCCAGTTTCTGTTGGCATAGCTAAAAAGACATCTTCTTATAAAAATAGCTTGAATTTCTTCAACACTTTAGAAGAACGAAGATGTTTAAACGACGCAATGTTTGTATGTAAATTTCTTAAAAGAATTATCGACTAGCCTCCACTGCTCGCACACAATATCTTGCGTGCTCCGTCCGTCATGAATTCCGCGTAGACCTGTTACTACTCTTTGTCCTCCAAAGAGAAAATCGGTATAGCATATAACTGTCTTTATGCTAGGTTTTGCAAGGTTTTACTATGTAATAGCGATCTAATGGATTTACACTTTGATTCCCTAAGCTGAAATCTAAATTTTTTAACTGTTTGTCTGGTTTGTTATGAAACCTTTATGATGACTTTGAATCTAGCATATTTTTCCCCGGTATTAAGATTGCTTGAAAAGTTGTCATGTACCCAAGTTGTCAATTAACATAATTTAATTTGGGTAATGTGGTGTTTACCTTAAAGTACCTAATTAATCCACTGTACTAAGTTTTAATTTCATATTTTTTTAAAGATATCTGTTGTCTAAGCCATTGTTGGTAGTCCTAAATAAATAAATAAGTTCATTTATTTGAAACGGAAACTGAAAAGCGAAAAATAAAAAACTTTTTTACAAAAAATTAAACCGACGAAAAAAGAAACTGAAAAGCAAAAAATAAATCTTTCAGTCTAACTAAGCTCTTAAATTAATGTAAATTACAAATTTTGAGTCGGCGCCAAACATACAAGGCGCCATGAAAACTTATGGCAGCTTGATTGATCGTCGTTAATCGATCTGCGGTGATTGTTTGGCGCTGACTCAAAATTTGTAATTTTCATTAATTTAAGAGCTTAGTTAGACTGAAAGATTTATTTTTTGCTTTTCAGTTTCTTTTTTCGTCGGTTTAATTTTTTGTAAAAAAGTTTTTTATAATCGGAAGTACTTGCGTTGGTTTCTTGCCCATTCATGTCCATAGGAAGTTAGCGTTCTTACTTACTGACCGACAGTTCAAAAGCACCTGTAAATTTTTTACAGTCCGGTTGCCGAGAGAATGCGTTTCTTACGCCTGTCAGTGCGACAATTCTAGTAGCTAATAGCAAACACACACACCTACTCACACCCATACACCCCGCACATCCACCTCCCACACACACATACACACACACACCCTGTACATTCACCCCCCACACTCACATACACACACACACCCCTCACAACCCGCACACCCCACACGCTCGCACACCCACATACACACACACACATTACACATACCTGTGAATGCTAAAACAATTTTGTAATATCCTAGAACTTAAACATTTTCTATTCTTTTTGTTATGTTATGTTTTTAATTATGTCTCAATATTGTAGATAGTAAACCATGGGAAGTTGCGAGGTAACCCCATCATAAGTATCATTATAACTTACTGGGGCTGCTTCAATTTTGTGCTGTAGAACAAAACACAAAAACAAATAATACAAACAAAAATTAAAAAAACAATAAAAACTATTTATTTATTATGCTAATATAGATCAAATTCGCAAAACACGAATTCGTTTCTATGAAACTGACAGGTGTCAAGAACGCATTCTCTGGTCAAGGAAATTAATTGTTAACCCAATATCACACATAACATAACATCACGCCTGTATTCCCCGAAGGGTTAGCAGAGGTGTACCTATAGCACACCCACACCCAACCCAATATTCTACCAATATATTCAAATCACAGCTTAGAAATAACTGCAATACGGCAATTACTGTCGTAGGGTGCCAATATGCTTAGCAATGAATTTCCCTGACTGTAATACGTATAAAGATGGATGAACCAGGAAACAAAGAAAGGTTATTGTCGAAGTAGAAAGCATATATTAAACACTGCCTGCTGCCGGCGACTTCATCCGCTTGAAATTTCGGCCCCCGAGCCACCACGTCGAATCCTATCGCCCACCCGCACTATTGCTTATTTTTTTTTTTACTTTTTTATTTTTGCTCGGCTCCTGAGGGTCGTAGAGTGATTTAATTTTTTGAAATTGAAAATTGGCCTATCAAGTGCAAAAATTATGTTTTCAAATCCAACTAGTAGTTCCAGAGATTGGCGTTCAAACAAACAAACAAATAAACGAACAAACTCTTCAGCTTTATTAATAGTAAAGATTACCTTGACTTAATTTTTTCTGGCTTTTTCCTTATTCCTTATGAGGAATAAGGAAAAAGCCAGAAAAAATTAGGAAAATCATAAAATGACCGCGTCAGTATTGGTGGAACGTTTGATAATAAATTGTCGCAGTTGGCGGGACGAGCCCCGAGAGGGATATACCTAGATTGGTACAGTTATTAACGTAATCGGAAACGATAGAGAAAATAGGTTACGATAGGTTTACTCATGTCATTTGTCGGTGTCAGATTTATTTTTTAAAGAGTTAATTTTAATATGGCTTTATTGAAATTACATAATTTATTATTTCCTTTGTTGAGTTCTGAGTTCTGTGAAAGATCTTCTGTGCTTTACTAACCCTCGTCGGTACCTTTTGCCTGTCAGTCAAGCCATTACTAAAGAAATTGGCTACGTAGTAATTAGTGGATATCAACTTTATTCTGTTCATAATATTTAAGCTTGTGACCTTCAATGCACTACGACAAACTTAATGTAAAGAAATAAAGAAAAAGTATTTATTGGGACTCGCAGAAGATTATCTCAAACTAAACTAAACACACTCATAAAAATTAAAAGTAAAAACAAAATTAAAATAACAACAGAAAGTCCTGTACGAGGCCAAAGGGCCCCTATCTCAGTATGATGCTGCGATATTCAAAAAATTACTGTCGCAGCGCTGGTATTCTGATAGATGATGTCACGGACAACCTTGATAAGTCACAAACTAGACGCCCAAGGTGTGCTCAAACCTTAATCGAAATCAGAAAAATACTTTTAGTTTTCTTCGGGTCATTCATGAATTTAGTATATTTTTAGGGCAAAGAAACATAATATTGCTCACCCAAACCGGACCAAACTTTATTACACATTTAAAAATTCTCGAACACTTTACCCACCGTCAGTACCACCCATTTTCATACAGCACTACGTCCGCGACAGGAATTAATTCGCCATATCGCCGGCACAAACCGGACATTTTTCATGTCCCAACATTTTTAAAAGAGATAGCATTTTTGGAACAATGGAAGATTTTGAACAGATTTTAATTAACCTGTGACCGGAATTTTTAATGGAATTTAGTTATGTTAGTTATGTTGGTGGATTTAAGTCTAAAGATTAGGGACACAGCTTCGGCATTTATGGCTAAATAGCTAGATATTACGATCACCCCTATTAATTTGTGTAGCTTGATTTTCGAAATCAAATCACGGATGGGTGATCTGACCATAATTTGATTGTTGAAATTATAATTAGGTACTATCGTGACGGAACAGGACTCAAGGTGAATTTTCACACAAGGAATTCGCTGAAAAATCTTAAAAAGAATCTTAAAACAAAAACTACTGACAAAATATAACATTTTATTTTAATAAAATTATTATTTATTTATTATTTATTGTTCATGTGAACGATAACGCAAAAAAATACATAATTAAAATTCTTTGAAATAGCTATTTGGCACTTTTCATACCGTGGTTTTTATTTACTCTTCAAGGCGAGGTGCAGTACTTTTTAACTTTCTTAACCCTCTGTAAATCTAGCCAAATGTAAATGTATGACGAAAAAAACATTTAAGGAAAATTGAAATTGCGGTCAAGCGCATTCTGAAGACAAACCCCTAAATTATAATAAGAGGCTCGATAAAAAAAAACATAAATATTATACTAAATCGCTATATAAAATGTGTACCTTGAAGAGATTCCATCATGAAACCATGTAAAAGTTATATCAAAAGATAAGGCTTATTACTTTTAGGGCATAATAAATGATAAATGATTTTATTTCTGCAAGTAGGTTTGTACAAGCACTTTTACACGTCAATCATATTTTTTAAACTGCATGTAGAATGAGGTCGGCGTTTCCTATCTGACTACTCTGAGAAGAAAGGCGAAATAAACTCAGATGTCGCAGTCCCTTTTAAAGCCCAGACATAATCTTGGTCAGATAGTGTGAAGACCATATAGATTGGTATCTGAAATAGTCTTTTGAGGAAAGAACCACACAGATTAAGTGGACCTGTCCAGTCAGTGCACGCATTTGTCAGTAACCGTGCAGCTCAACTCAGAACTTAAGGAGCTCAACGATTCGACGAAGAATACCAAAGAAAGGACATTTGGGTAGGGTATAACTACTTAAACTGCCAGATCACGAATAAAACTGAGACAATGACCCACATAGTCCTCATATTCACAATAATGAAAATAATATAATACTTTTTACAGTAAAAATGTTCATGTATAAAATAGTTACACCGTGTACATTTATTGGAGCAGCTCAATCCCAAGACTTTTTGTCCTCAATATGCCTTTTTGTGCTCAATATGTCTTTTTGCCTTTTTGTCATGTTGAGAACACATTTTATAATTTCGTTATCATTTTTAAAATATACACAAAATCTAGGAGTTCAAGCGCTCGCATTGGCCGGCCAGTGCCCGCAAAGACGCACTACAAGAGGGCCTTAATGAAATTGAAAACAGTTTTCACTCTTCATGCTTTGACATCGTTTTGGTTTTGTATAGATTCACACTTCCCGAATAATCCATCTTATTTTATTCACATTATACAGGTATTTATCATGGGTAGCAATAACGTAAACTCACACGCGAGTATGTTTGGTTAACGTATCAAACATTACGGTATGTACACGTCCCTTCCAATTAATCCAATGAAATTAAATTGGAGTACTAAACTTCGAGAGGTAGCGGGTTCGAGGTTTGGGTGTTGTATAATTTAGAACTAACTCCCGGATTATAAACAATCAGTGTTTGGTTGACACTGATCCTTCAATTTTGATTGTTTACCTTGTTCCTAGAATTTTGAACTGATGGTAAAATTACCTGCGTAGTTATAATTGTGACTGTAACATTGATGCCTCTTCTCATCTAGAGAAGAGACGAGCACTGATCACTAGGATAGCTGACTGTTAGCGATTTCAGATTTCGGCTGTTTTATGTCGTTACTTCAGCTAAAACTACAATTCAAGGCGAACGCACCAGGGTACACCGCAAAATTCATATTTTCTTACAATCGGTAAGACAGTATCAGGTTGTATGTTGATCAAAATATGATTCGCGACCGTAACAAATATGTATTTACAGAATTATAATCGTTATTAACATCATCCATGCAATTCTTACAAGTTCAAATTCGTCTATTGATTGACTATTCCATCCCAATCAAGCCGTGGGTTACGTTTCTCTAATTTTAATAGTTTTATTTATCCCATTCAATCCCAGGTTAATAATTTACTACGTAGGTATAGTGCACCAAAAAAACCCATAAAAAATCATAAAAATACCAAATCACCGACTCGACCTCATATTTTTACTTATTTTTCCAATTGCATAAAATTTAAGACATAATATAACATTGGCATAACGAAATTCAGCATAATGATCATTAACATAATATTATTCGGCATAAATGTTATGCCATAATGTTTATTACCATAAATTAACCTAACCTTACCATTGCTTTATGCTAAAGTATGATTATGCCACAGTATCATTATGCGAAAACGGTTATGCCAAAATATATTAGTAAAAACAAAATTATACGAAAAGAAGAAAAATCTTTTTTTCCTGTGATTTTATACGATAGCACAGCAAATAAATTTTACGTGTTCTTGCGGTTAATAAAGAGTTTCATTTTTTGCTACATCACGTCAGGGTTCAACCCTCTGACGTCTCAGCCATACATTTTATACTGCAGTAGGTATGCCGACACCTAAGTACCTAATAACGCAGTGATTCTATAAGTGCACATGAATGTAGTGACGAGGGTTGATTGATGCAACATACTTTATTCATTATCCGCCATTGAAGGCAGTAATTCAGAATATGAAGAATAAATCGTTCTGTATTTTCAAGACGATGAATATGACGTTATTTTTTTTAATAATAGAAGAGGAATAGGCAGGTCGATAATTATATCTGTTGGGGTGTAATGCCGAACAGTGAAAATGTTATTTACTTGTATGTTATGTTATGTAAATGAGTAGACGAACGATTCCCTTGAAGGATTTATTGCTACTGTCTCTTAATTACACAATAGTGTTCTACTTAAATGCTATGTTAGAGGAATGCACAGCTAAACAATATTTATGTGTATAAAAAAGTGTGACGTACAAACAACCACAAAGATAGTATATTATACGATATTGTACAGCTCGTACAATATCGGTTGCTCCTTTTATTTAATTTCCGTTTTATTTTTACCGTTTTTCAAATGATGTCTCTATTCGACTGTATCATTTTAACCACGCCACGCGTTTTTATGTACGCCATTTCTAAACATACCTTTAGATGGCTCCGGGGGGTCCAAACGCCTCCTGCCGGAGGCTCTACGCGGGGGTCGTGCGGACCATGGCCCTTTACAGGGCACCGGTGTGGGCGCGTTCATTGAGGCTCCGACCAGCACGCCGGTTGAACGCGTCCCAAAGGGTCATGGCCATCCGGCTGGTCCGGGGATACCGCACGGTCTCCTGCGAGGCGGCGAGCCTCCTTGTCGGATTACCGCCATGGGACCTGGAGGCAAAAGTCCTCGCGCACATTTAGGAGTGGCGCGAGGAGGCGAAACGCCGGGGCGTAACTCCGCTGCCGCGAGAAATCGCGGCACAGCGGACAGAGCTCAGGCGGGATCTCATGGCGCCATGGAGAGAGTGACTGTCGCAACTCAGCGCTGGGCACGCCGTAATTGCGGCGGTAAGTCCCCTCTTTGAGGAGTGGCTTGAGAGGCGCCACGGCGTCCTCACCTTCCGCCTGACGCAGGTCCTCACCGGACATGGTTATTTCGGGAGGTTCCTGTTTCGGATAAGGCGGGAGGAAACGCCCGGGTGTTATCATTGTGTGGATCAACCAGAGGACACGGTGGAGCATACGGTGGAAGTCCCGGCTTGGGCGGAGCACCGCCGTGTCCTCGTGGCGGCGATCGGCGGCGGCGATCCCTCGCGTCCGGCCCTGATTCAGGCCATGGTACGGAGCGAGAGGGAATGGGAAGCAGTCACCTCCTTCTGCGAAGCAGTAATGCCCGTGAAGGAGGAGGCGGAGTGCGTGAGGGAGAGGCAATCATTGCACCCTCACGCCCCTAGTCGCCGCAGGAGGAGACACCCTGGGCGTCGGGAGTCGATAGCCGACTCCCGGCCACCGTAGGCGCGGGCCTGCGGACGGCAAGCAATGGGCAGCTCGCCGTCCGGTAAGGACCAGGCTCGGGTCGACGGCGCGTTATGTTCCACGCGCGCCTCAAAGAGACGTTAGCATAATTGACGGGGTCCGATAGGGCCGATGCCTGCCGGGGTCGTGGATTGTTCGAAAGAGTTACCGTGGCCCTGGCGCACAGGCAACTGAAGGAACACGGGTGGGTTTTAGTCAGTAAGAGCCTGACACGCCCTTCCGCTCCGCCCAGAGCGGGAGAGGTCATTTGATGATTACCCACCCAAAAACAAAAAGAAAAAGATGGCTCCGTATTTAGATCGGTAAATTATAATGATTTTCCTAGTGATTTTAAAATCAGCCTATAATGTTCCTATTGTTGGGTCGCCTAGGCCTCCTCTCTGTGAGAGGGAGTGGGCCGTAATCCACCACGCAGGCCCATTTTGGGTTGGCGAATGTCATTTATGACTTCGATAAAAAAATATGTTAATACGAAGAATGCAACGAGAACCGAGAACGGTGCCGGACTCCTCACCATGTTTTCCTTCACCGTTTTGAAACCAGTGGTGGTGAAATATAAAATAAAACTAATTTACACAATGTAAAGTGCCTGCTTGGGTTCGAGCCTACGACCTACAACTTGTAAGCCGCGGCAGTTTCTACTGGGCCACCACTGCAATAGTAAGTGTGAGTTGAACTCGCGTGGAGAAGGTTCTTTACGATAAATATGTTACACACCATAAACATTTCATGTAAAGTAAGTTGCTAAGACTCACATAACGGTTTCACTGTTAAAAAATATAAAATCTAATGTTGAGCCAAGCCCCTAGCTCTAGAAGACTTAACTCTATCAACCTTACATCTTGGTCAAAATGTACGGCTTGGCCGTTTCGCGGCCGTCACACAGACACTCTTAAGGACATATGATAAGAAAATAAGTCACTGGTCTTTAATGTTCTGTCATGCAAAAGTTTAATAATGGAACGGCCACACGACCCGTGTTTGGGTCACAGAAATACATACGTGTACAATTTGATCAGTCCAGTAGATTCGGAGCAAATTGGCTGTGACAGACGGACAGACAGACAGACACACGAGTGATCCTATAAGGGTACCGTGGCCCTGGCGCACAGGCAACTGAAGGAACACGGGTGGGTTTTAGTCAGAGAGAATCTGACACGCCCTTCCGCTCCGCCCAGAGCGGGAGAGGTCATTTGATGAATTGCCACCCAAAAAAAAAAAGGTATAAGGGTTCCGTTTTTTCATTAGGACCCTTATATTAATTGAATGACACTTCAAAGGATAATAGATACTATCCTCAACCATGCAACTTCATTTGTCTCTAACCATCTCTTTATTTGAAAGCCATAGCAGCTAATAGATAAGAAAATGCATTTACATTTATATTGCGTTGTCTTTGAATTGCATTCGAAGCTTGTTATGATTGCACCAGCTCACAAGGACCTTTTGATTTCAAGAAGTCCAATTATTATTTGAATATACGTACATATAAGTACATAGTTATTCACATTTTTCTAATAAAATAAAACTTATTTCTGTGAAAATATACATCAATTAAAATTACGAGTAAACTATTTCACTACTCTATAATATAGGTAACTGTAGGTTATGACAAATAAAAAAATGGTGGTCAAATGGTCAAAAAGGAGGCCGCCGAGCGGGATCGGGAGAAAGCTGATCCCGCTCGGAGAAGGAGGCGTCGGGGAGGCAACCGCCTTGGCGCCTAATACGCCGAAATCCACCTACCGAACAAGGTGGGTGGTCCTTTGGGGTCGCAGGCGCACAGAGTGGGGACTCTGTCCGCCCACCGAGTGACCCCAGGGAAGACGGTGCACAGTGGTCACGTGCTGCCGTACACAGCGAGGCTCAGGGGAGGCCCCTTTACAGTCTCCCCAGGGATGTGCCTTACAGGCGTTGCACAGGGGGGGTTCCGGAATTGGTCTTTTAAGAGGAACCGGGACCCCCCCCATGTGCTGATGGTGATCACCGGGGTGGTTTTAGTGAGGTGAAAATCCCACACTCCTCGACCTCCGTCCCCAGAGGTCGGGTGCCTTTTGAAGGTTTCCCCCGAAAACAAGAAATAAATAATAAAAAAAGGTTATGACAAATGGGTGTGGGCCGTAATCCACTATGCGTAGTGGATTATGGCCTACTCCTTCGCTCAGAAAGGAGGCCTGTGTCCCAGCAGTGGGAACGGATACGATGTTTATGTAGATGGTATACTCGTAATTAAAATCAAAGTAGGTATGTTTTTGCCAATTAAAAAGTTTTCTTACTTCAAAACGTCTGTAAAAGTCGCTCACAAACTAAAATAGTTCTCTTGTGTGCACTTATCTTTAAATTCAAATCACTTAATCTACATCTAAATAGTCTAATTGTAATTTCATCTCACAATGGATCTACTTCAATAAATTCCAACCAAGTTAACTATGGAATCTAACGCATCTCAATAAATTTAGCCTTTCAAATAATTAATTAAGTTTTAATAAAATTCCATCAAGAAATTCACTTAAATAATTTATTGAAAGTGAAGGCACTTTGAGATATTTAAATTATTATTGTATTAATGTATCTTATTGAATTATATTTCGATCAACATGCAAATTAGATGATTAAGAACAAAATTCGAAATATAAATGCATCAGCGTTGTTTAACAGAACAGCCGTGAAGAAATGAGCAAACAAAAATATTCTTACAAAAAAATATAACCGATACAACGATAAGCTATAAACAGTCTAAAAAACGGAAAACTTTATATAAAGTCAGTCAAATTAATTATTCAGCTAATTGACTACCAACTTACATTGTCCGTATAATTCTAGCCGCGGGAAGGCCCTAGTAACCTGTAATACAGGTTTTTATATAAACCTACTTCAGGCACCAGTCTCTCACAAAGTTAGCTCCTTGTTCGTGTACTGATTTCGAATATTAGCTGTAAGTACATAACTTGTGTAGAGAAAATAAACGTTTATATTATTAATTATATCGCAACGGTCATTCAGAGACAGTTTTATAAAATGGCTATAACACGGCATATTAACGTAGGGTGTCATGTCAATTGGCAAAAAAATTAACTTGCCTGACTGTACAAAAACTAAATACCAAACTATGAAGAATAACGGCTATGTACTTTTAAGCAAATTGAAAAACGACAAAAACAAGATCTTTCACAGTGCTAAAATCTTCTTCAATTATCTTAAAAACTTGTACTCAAAAGTACTTGGGCCCACATAATCTATCCACGTAAACTTTCAAGTCTGCGGTCCGTATGCAGTGCTACACTTAAACCAGTTTTGACCCAGTTTCAACCAAGCTTCTAAAAGATGCTTCGTTAGGTTTTCAGCCGAGTTTCATAGAAAAGAAATATGCTGATTCAGCTTGATTAAGATAATTCTGCAAAAGTGTTTTTTGATAATGTGATATTGCAAAAAAGAACTCTTCCTGCTTTTTCCCTGATGAGATTAACTAATATGATTTTAAAGAGAAAATAGTAGTAGGTAAGACTCCTGAAGGAGCTCGTCAGAGGAAGTAGGTGCTGTCGAACAAGCTGTCAGGCTAAGCAGAGGCAGCGCCTTTTTTAACCGACGAAACAAAAGGCGGAGGTTCTCAAGTCGAAGCGTATTTTTTATTTCTTTATGTTTGACCATGCGTTTCTTTTTACAGAATTGTCCGATATTAACGATTCTTATTTTATTGGGGAGGGTATACCTCGAAATTGGTCCCATGTAAAGTTGAAAACTAAAATCCACCTCTAAGGGTACAAAAATAGGGGTTGATTGATTTTTTACCTACTGAGCTTTCAACTCTGAACCGATTCTGTTGAAATTTGGTACACTTATGTAGTTCTGATGACAAAAAAAAAAACAACATATTAAAGACCTGGAGATGATCTGATAATGGAGATGGAAGAAAGTTGCGAGAGCTTCTAAGTAGTTTACAGCAGCTAGCTACATCTTGTTTGGGCTTATTTCATTCACCCTGATGAGAACTTTGGACCTAACTGGGGTATGACTGCCATTGACGATGGAGACGGAAGACTGTCGAGGAAATTCTTTATTTGGGAAAAGTAATTACAAAATTACAGCGATTAATGCAAGTTTTTCTGAAATAAATTGAATATCTGCTTTAAAAATAATTTTGATTATTAATAATTTATTATTCAGGGTTGCTACAAAAAACCAGTCTTCGAGCCTCTTGCTGATTTGTAAGTAGATCTCTCAGTCTCTGCAGTTCTGCCAAAGCTTGTTCATCATGAGGTATGTTTAATACCTTATTTAGTTCTAAATCCGATAAAGCAATACCCTCAAGCGTTTTTACTCTACTTAGTGCCACAAATGCCTGCCCTTTGGCAAAGACTTTTTTACCGAGGTCGATTACAGCTTTATCAAGGGTCGTTCCTTGTAATTTATGTACCGTGACGGCCCAGCACAAAATTATCGGCAACATCCTACGCTCAACATCACCATAACCCTTCGTAGCTTGAAAAGTTGCAACTACTGGAGGTATAGCCACACAACCATCGCTATCTTTCAGTCTGCTACCTATGCTTTCATCGTCAAATCTTATGTAAATGCAATCCGGCAATTCTCCTTCCTCTAGTTGGTCCCTGCGCAGTGATGGCCATTTATTTTTTCTCACAATACTCATAGCACCATTGACTAGACAATCAGATACTGATATGTTACGTCTCAGCATAACACGGGATTCAGTAGCAAATTTTACCTCAGCTACAAGGCCACCAAAATTGTTTACATCTTTTGGAACTACATTATCTGGAGGTTTATTTCCATCGGTAGCAACTTCACGAGACTCATCAATGGAACGAATTGTATAGACGCGACGGTGTTTTGAATTCATAGCTGTCATTGCACTATTGTACTCGTCAACCTGTTTGACGGTAGGGAAAATATGAACTACAACACCATCCTTAAACTCTTCACCTAAAGCCACCCTTCGCCTCTGACAGAGCAGTTCCAGTTGGCCTGTTGTCAATTCGCCAATGCGTAGATTGTTTAACAGGTCAACGAATTCGATGTCATTTCGTTGCTTCATGTTAATTGTTAATTCGTAGAATGAAAATGCGTGCCATAAATTAACTTCTGCAGCATCCCATGGTGGCTGTGCAAAGCACCAATGTCATTTCACAGGGGGAAGTTGTATGATGTCGCCAAAGAGAACAATATTTACACCTCCAAACAACTTGTCGTTGTTTTTAAACTCTTGTAGCCGCAAATGAATAATTCGTAAGTTCTCGTAAGATACTATAGAAACTTCGTCAATCACTAACCAATTTATGTTACGCCATTTACGTCTTTCCTGTTCTAGCTTTTGACCAGTTAAGCGTCTATGCAATTGAGTTTCCTTTTTCGATGGGAAGAGAAAATAGTGAATGCAAAGTTTTTCCCGGTATTGGCGGGCGGCGACACCAGTCAATGAACCAATCTCAACAAATTTAGGCTTTAAAAGCGCATCAACTGTAGGCGCATAGCACCTCTTGATGGTCTCCATGAGTAATTTTAACACGAATGATTTGCCACTGCCAGCTCCATCCGTTACAAAAAGCAACAACTTCTCAACATCACCATTCAAATCATTTTCAACGGCTGTAAAAATTCTTACAAATAAATCCTTCTGCTGTATATTTAGACCTCTGATATTATCAAAAAAAATATCATCTGCCATTGCGCCTCGTTCTTCTACATCTTCACAGTAATCGTCCTGATATTGCCGAATATGTTCATCAGCCTTTACAATTGCATCATCCCTGATACTTTGAGAACGCGTTTCACGGGCAACATTTAAGGCCTGAGCAAGTGCCTGTTGAATGACTTGTTCTGCATGAGCAAAGTCTTCAGTACTGACATTATTCAACAGAGGCGTTAACTCATCTTTTCGCCTAAGAAAACAAGATGTGTCTCGTCTCCCAACTTAGGTTGGTTTTCTTCGCGGAACGGAATATGACAAACAATTAAGCTATAATAATAGCCATCTTTATCACTATTAAGTGTGTAGTAACGTGTTCGTAGCACAGCCGGTTTATGTCTTACCCGCATGCGTGAATTGTCCCGCAATCGGATATATTTTATGGGCTTATCAATTGGTTCCCTGAATTCTATATCTCCATCCTCCTCACTCCACATCACATTGGAAATCGTCTCATATCGCACAGCAAATTGTGCCAAACTTAAATTTTCTAGTGCATCAGGCCTTAGCACGTACCGGTCAAATATACTGTTATAAATTGAAGTTTCGTCTCCTTCAAATCGCAACAGACGATAACGTGGATTTGGCATGCAGCTATTCACAAATATAGTTTTTCGGGAACTCATTTTAAGCGGCAGGTGACAATGGCAATGCGCATTCAGGAGCACTTACCAATCGTTGCGATAGTATTGCCATAGACACCGCAAGCAGTTGGCTCCACACCGTGCCACACCCTCTTTTAGCTTTTGGGATTGCTTGGCGTACTACATCGCCTGTGTCGTGAGGTTCACACTTACTTGCATATTTTGCAACGTAGTACGCGACGGCAGAGATATTTCCGCAGGGTTGGATGTCCATGTTTCCATTCCAAAGACTAAGGATATCAGGACTATAATTATTTACCATAGTTTCTTGAGAAGTTCTTCTCAGTATGCAAAACCGACCGTTGTTAGCAATTGCTTCATCGGGACCCAAACATAAGGTAGCTTCACTTGAAGCCCTGGGAAACCCAAAACGACAACAATGATTGGTACGGTCTTTGTAGCAAGTGCTGGTATGTCTATGCATTTGGATTTTTCTTACTACATCACATAACTCAATGGAATCGGGGTTCAAAGAGTACGAAATAACCCTATCGATTACACTTATTCCTTCATTTGTCGAAAAATCTGAAATATTTTACACTACACCAACATATGCAGATGTGGACTCCCTCTATTCTGAAATTCTATCCTGTACCAAAAGTCCTCTATACTACCACCCAAACATTCCGTTTTAAATATAGCATGAGAGCATTTACTCTTATTGTGAATTGTCTGGCAACAACCACTGTATATCTCTGCACCAATTGTAACCGTTCAGGAAATGTTATGCTATCTATATCATTTACATAGCGGCCATCTGCAATGAGCAAAGCTTTTATCATATCCGGCCAATTTAAATCATTACACGAAAAGGTCATAAACCAGGTAGGGGGCCCTAGACTTCTTACCATAACAATCAACTCCGAACAGCATCGTCTCCAGTACGATGCGGATCCGCGCACATTTCTCATAGTAAGATGCATGTTGTCAATAAGTCCTTGGGGTGTAAGTTCTACATGCCCCTGACGCATTCCACATGAGACTGAAACACTAGCTTTAGCTCGGAAATACTCGACTACAGACAATGCAAAAATTAAGTAATCGTTTCTCTGAAACCTTTTATCACTCCTCATTACGCGAGCTTGGAAATAGGCTAATGGAGTAATCGGAACTGGTCTTTCTTCACCAAATCCATTTCTTCCGTCAGGGATTAAAAAGTACCATCCCAACTCCTCCATCTTTTTTTCACATTCCAAATTTAAAGGCGGCACTGTTTTCCTTCTAATTTCTCGTAGTCTCACTTCATTTTCTGGGTTAGGGTTGTCCACGGTGACAACACTATCTAAATTGGGTGTTCTTTCATCTATATTTCTAAACATACTGGTTGTGAAAATATATCTGGGTTCAGTATTATAATTTTGCTGAGATTGACGGTCTAGTATTTCTTCCTCGCATGGCAATTGGGATAATATTATTCTATGTTCAATGTCACTATTATTTTCGTGTGGCGATTGTTGCACGATGATAGATGTGATGCAGGTCTTGCAACTGGTGAAAATGAGATGATTGATGTCGTTGTTGAAGAGCTAAAGATATTTCTCTATTTTGCTGCAATTGTCCTAGTTCATTTTCGGGTGTTATCGTAAGCGGTGTTAGTGAAAAGACATTTAGAGTTAACACATTGACAGAAGTGTTTTTAAGGTATAAATTCCGACAGACGATATTATTTAAGTCATGTAGGTATATTAGTAGATCGTATAGAACACGAAGTACCTCTTGTTGGGGCTTTGAAACCTTTGGGACCTCGCGCGTGAGAGTCAAACAACCAGTAACAAATACCTTCAGTCTCTTGTCTACAATGGACAGCTACGGTTGTATTATTCAGCGTAAGTACGGCATAATATGTTTTCTAAATAAATATGTTAGAGCGTTGAATAAATTAGGAAATTCTTCTTCACTATTGTCATTGTCAACGTGACCATTATAGATTGACTCATAACAAACACTAATATCAACTTTGCGATTGTTGTATGTGATATTAGGTAAAAGCTCAGTTGCAGCCAAATACTCGATATGTGCTTCTCCGAGATTAGGGTTAGCCCGAGCCACAATACAGTCTCTATAATATTTATCTCCTACCAATAACATGTAATCTATGTCGCTTTTGCACCAATCGTTCGGATTGATCAGAGAAAATGCCACACTAGCAACAGTTGCAATTCCCGTGCATTGCTGACCACGAGAATCCGGACTAAATCAATGAAAAGAATCATGTAATATAGAAGTTGTCACTCAAGACAATATACTTATTTGTAGGTACAGATAACCGTTCAGCAGTCGGTTCCTCATTGGCATAATATGCGGGTTCATCGACAATCTGTGTTATCTTAGAAATATCGATCATGGTAGGAAAATGTAACCCAACATCTTTATAGAGTGCATTATTCGTTAAGAGCCACTGCAAGGCTAATTGAAGTTTACCCATGACTATTTGAAACTCCCTAGAACACCTTGAATTTTCAAGACTTTCTACTACCAGCACTAATCCAGTTTGAGTAGGTTCAAGTGGAAGTTGCTCCGCCAGTTCGACCACATCTTGAGCAAAAAATATTGCCTGCCCTTTGCACCAGTCTTGGCTTAAACGGTTATGAACTTTTATTATTTTAAGAAATGGCACTACTCTACAAAGAAATCGTTTTTCAATTTCTGATAAGTCATCTATTTCTGTAGGTATTGCAGCTAACGACATATTATTCCAATAGGCCTGAGGTGGAGTTTTATGTTTTTTAATATTAAGTATTTGAGCATCGTGAACAGGTAATCGTGAAAAGGGCATATTTACTAAAGCTACCAATTCTTCTGGCAATGTAGAGCCTAAATTTGTAGTTTGCAATTTGACGCGTTGCTGAGGATACAAACTTTTCTTGCAAATTGAACACGGCAAGTCAGCATAGACATTAATCGCCTTCTTAAAGTGATCAGCATTCAATTGGTTACTCCGCTCGCAAGCCGCTCGCTGCACGGTGCTCAAACGATTAATTCTCCCCTCGGGAGTTTCTTGAAGTATCACCAGGGCAGTACGGTTACGAGCAGTATCCAAACGCGGTAAATATTCGTCCTCAGTTTCATGTAAAAGTCTTTCCCTTATCAGACCTAAACAATGAGTACGCTGCTCTTCGCTTTCTCCCGATAGTATCTCCCTAATTAAACCTAAGCGATGAGCGCGTTGCTCTTTATTTTCTCCAGAAATTCTTTCTCTAACTAAACCCAAACGATGAGCATGCTGCTCTTCAGTTTCTCCCGAAAGTCTCTCTCTTATCAAACCTAAGCGATGTTCGCGCTGTTTTTTAGTTTCTCCCGAAAGTCTCTCCCTAATTAAACCTAAGCGATGAGAACGCTGCTCTTTACTATCGCTAGAAAGTCGCTCATGTATTAATCTAAGGCGATGTTCGCGCTGCTCTTCGCCTACTTGCGATAAACTATTATTAATATAGCTTCTCATCCTTGAAAGTCTTTCCTCGCGCTGAACTAAACTCTCCTGTGAACGTGTTAATCTATTTCTCTTTTTATTTGCTTCCAACCTTTTTTTATTTTCATTCGCGCAGCAGTTTTTGCAGGCCTACACATCTTGGTATAAGAGATAAGAATCCCTGGCTTGAGACACTTGGCCTAATCCCAGAGGTGCCCAAAACCAGACCACAGACAAACACAAACCCTACTTTAAAACAATTTCCCTATTTGAAAACGAAACGCCTAACGAAATTTTACACCAACACTTTAAAATATCAAACTAACTTTTAAAACTGAGTGAAACGTAATGATTAAAGAAATCATTCACCTGCTTAATCATCAAACCAACATATACAGGGTGACAGGGAAATTCGACCTATTCCTTGAAAGGGGTTATACTAGAGGTCATTAGCAACAAATTAAGTCCCGTTAACTAGGGGCCAAAACTGGACGGTAACCGAGCTATGACGGGTCTTAGATTTTTTTTTAAATGTTCTGTCTTGTGACCAAAAACAATTAATTATGAAAAAACTACTTTACTCTTAACATTAAATTGTTACTTTTGTGAAAGCTGAAAAATGAGTGATTATTAAAAAAAAAAAAATGCCCAAAACTTACATAATCTTAGAAATAAAAGGTCTTTAGTAGTAATAGTCTTTAATTTTTGTATTCTTCCCGTAAATCGACGTACTTTATTGGAAAAAAAACTGTATGACAGTTAGCGTACAAATTAGTAAAATGACTAACTAGTTTCATAAGTTTTCCAAAAAACTACAATTGTTATAATCATATTCCGTTAGAGTTAGAATAAAAAGTCGTTGATGCATTCCGTATAGCAGATTTCTTAGAATCGAACATTGCACAAAAATAGATCACTGCCATTTCAGGATGTAAAACGTGTTATTTTTTGCCTATTGTTAGTCAATGTCTATGTTAATTTTGACTGCTACACAATAACGGTCACCGCTAAACATCCGTGCCGCGAGCTGTATCTACCCACATTTTTATTAATAGGTGTCGTTGATAACAACTAAAATACGCTAAAACGCTACGCTTGTCTCCTTGTGGAATGGCTGCTTTTCAAAATCAATAATACGCCGATATTTTGTATTTGTTTTGGTTTTGTGACGGTGATGCTGCTGCAGTACGAAGAGCCGTTGTTGTTGCCGACGACGATAATGAAATTTTTCAGTGCTTTCAAGCAGACTCTTCTGTATAAACATGACAAGTGATACTCTAGTGGTACTTTGATACTCTCTTCGTGCTGCAGCAACGTCACCGTCACAAAAGCCATACGAATACAAAATGTCGACGTTTTCTTCATTATGAAAAGCATCCATTCCACAAATTGACAGGCGTAGCGTCTTAGCGTAGTTTAGTTATTATCAACGACACAAACTGATAAAAATGTGGGTAGGTACTGCTCGCAACGCAGATGTTTAACGGTGACCGTTATTGTGTAAATTCAAAATTGACATTGACATTGACAAACAATCGGCAGAAAACAACACGCTTTACACCCTGAACTGGCAGTAACTTAATTTTGGGCAACGTTCGATTCTAAGAAATCTGCTATCCGGAATACATCAACTACTTTTTATTGTAACTCTAACGGAATATGATATAAAAATTGTAGTTTTTTTGAAAGCTTATGAAACCAGTTAGTCATTTTACTAATTTGTACGCTAACTGTCATACAGTTTTTTTTTCAATAATTTACGTCAATTTACGGAAAGTATACAAAAATTAAAGATTATTGCTACTAAAGACCTTTTATTTCTAAGATTATATAAGTTTTGGGCAGGTATAATTTTTTAAATGATCATTAATTTTTCAACTTTCACAAAAGTATCAATTTAATGTTTAGAGTAGAATAGTTTTTTCATAATTAATTGTATTTAGTAACAAGTCAGAAAATTTCAAAAAAATCGAAGAACCGTCATAGCTCGGTTACCATCCAGTTTAGACCCGTAGTTAACGGGGCTTAATTTATTGTAAATGTTGGCAAGGAGAGGGTGAAGACGGAGTATCGGAGCCTGTATCGAAAGGGCAAAGATATATTATTGTTCATGCGGGAGGAGATACTGGATTTGTTACAAATGCACTACCTGTGTTTAAATCAAACACAAAAAGTGGTGATTATCATGACGAGATGAATAGTACCAACTTTAAAAAGTGGGTTATTGAAAAACTTGTGCCTAATTATATATATTATAATAATGCCCCTTATCGCCATATTTGTGTGAATAAAGTCCCAAATACGAATTCCTTAAAAAAAGATATGCAATTATGGTTGACCCAAAATAAAATTGACTACGGAGAGATTTTGACGAAACCTCAGCTTTTAGAAATAATTAACCCTAGAAGCCTAATCTATTTCAGAAGTACACAAAGCCTTAACATACGTCTCAGCGGCGTACACATATAATTCAATTTTTTATGTGAAAATAGCCTTATTTTGTCTTTTATTGTAGTGTAAATTATAATGTCGTATATAAGCTAAAAATAAAACAACACTGTTATGAATAATTACTATAATCACAGTTATTTACTACAAAAATAAAACTAGGTGAATAAATTGGAACAAAAAAATCAACTTCTTCAAAATCAACAGAAACATATTATTTTTTCATAGTTTTTTTTTTAACACTAATTAATTATTCTTAGAGCAAATATTAAAACTAATCAGACTTCAAAAGACTAGGTAAATTTTAAGAGCAGTCTACACAAATATCAAGCTTGTGCTCGCCACACACAGATTTCTTACATTTAAAACAAACCAATTTGGGCATTCTCCTTTTTTTATAGGAACAAAAAGCGCAGTATTTACGTTTTTTTGGCTCAGGTTCTTCTTCTTGATTTTCTTTATTAAAATCTGTAGGTTTTACGAGAATTAGGTTTATACTTTCTCGCAAAGATCTTTTCAACATCGGAGCTTCTGGTCTCTTCTCCATCCAAGGCGTGACCAAATCTGTACTGAGTTGCTCCATGAATTTTCTTCTATTCAATAGTTTTTTATCATCCCTTATCATGTTATGCTCATATATTATAGCAGAATTAACAAAAGCCATGTTTAGGATACCATAAAATACAGCCATCGGCCATCTATTAAAAGTTACGTAAAGCCTAAACATACGTCTCGCAGGCGTGCAATACTTCGATAAATAAAAAATGGCCGGACTTACCTTAAGAGAAACAAGCCTGAACCTGTATATGAGATTGATAAAAATTTTAGAAGACACAAATGCTTATATTTACCACCTTAGAACTGTGATCTCAATCCCATTGAACTCATATGGAGCACAATGAAAATAATAGTTGCTGATGTAAATATTGAGCACAGAAATGCTGAAATTCCCCGCCTAGTTAGAGAAGTTTTTGACACTATTACAGTTTATGAGTGGGCACAGCATTGTAAACATGTTCGCAGGTTAGAAGGAGAATACTTGAAACATGATTTGTATTTAGATAAACCTTTTATTATAGAAGTGGTAAGTGACACTGAAACTGAAAGCGATAGTGATAATGATGATAGTGGTACGGAAATAAGCGGAGTATGGCCTCACAACCAGGATGAAGTTGAGAATACAGGTTCATCTAAAGATCACAATTACGTTAAACCTGGTTTAGTCGCGCGTTCGAATATTTTTTTATGTTGTAAACAACATAAAAAATATTTGTATTTTTTTTTTTAATCATAATAAATTATGATTCAAAACTTAAAAGTAATTAAGTATCTAACATTGTATTATTTATTACTCAAAACACCATATTGTAGGTAGTCGTACCCCGCGTCCTACCCAAAAGCGATCTTCGCGTGAATACGCGATTGTCGCGTTTATATCTCACTATTTGTTCGGAAAACAGGAAGGCTCTCGGCGCGACCACGCGTTCTGGTTCACCGAATAAAAAGTGACATGTGAACGGAATGATTGTGTATTCGCGCGACGATGTCTTTTGGTTAAGACGCAGCCTTAGCACCACTCTGACCACGGAATACCTAGATATAAGTTACTTCTGACTGATGGACTTATTATATCTTTTGATATTATATCTATTAATATATATAATAGGTCTTTACCTATGAAATTGCCGTTTTGTATGAAAAAATTTAAACGAATTTTTTTCATGAATTTTTTATTTGTATTAATCGAAGTAATCACCCATGCAATCAATGCATCTTTGCCATCGCAGTGGCAGTTTATTGATGCCCTTCTTAAAGAAATCAGCTGGACGGGAGGCAACAAATTCTTCAAAGGCATTTTGTACTGCCTCTCGGGTATTAAATTTTTTTCCCGCCAAGAAGTTATCCAAATTCTGGAAAAAGTAGTAGTCTGTAGGCGCAAGGTCTGGTGAGTAGGGCGGATGACGGAGAGCTTCCAACCCCAGTTCTTGCAACTTGGAGACCGTCTGCTGTGCAGTATGAGGTCGCGCGTTGTCGTGCAGGAGCAGCGGAGACGAGCGATTGACCAATGCTGGTTGGAGATGCGCCAGCTTCTCCATCATTGTGTTCAGTTCTTCACAGTACACATCTGCAGTAATGCTCACCCCGTTTGGTAAGAAGCTGTGATGAATCACACCGGCGCTAGACCACCAAACAGTGACCATCACTTTTCTAGGGGTAAGTTTTCGTTTAGGGCATTGTTTAGGTCCTGAACCAGGATCCAACCAACTTGCTGAGCGCTTACGGTTATCAAACAGAATCCATTTTTCATCGCAGGTAACAATGCGGTTCAAAATTCCTTCATTTGTGTGTCTGTTGAGCAGTGCAAGGCACGTCTCGACGCGTACTTCGCGCTGGCGATCATTGAGTTCGTGGGGCACCCATTTGTCAAGCTTTTTTACCTTGCCAATTTGACGCAAATGGACCAATATTGTTTTGACGCTAACGTCGAAAGCTGCTGCTAATTCAGCCGTAGATTGTGTATCATCAGCTTCCACAATCGCCTTTAATTCGTCATTGTCGACCAAAGTCTTCGGACGACCGCGAGGTTCATTTTTCAGGTCGAAATTTCCAGAACGGAAGCGAGCAAACCAATAACAGGTGGTGCGTTGGTTTGTAGTGTTAGCTCCGTAAACGTCGTTGATGTTGCGTGCCGCTTGTGCCGCGTTGCTGCCACGACGGTACTCATATTCCATAATTACTCGAATTTTTAACGTATCCATGATGACGAAAAAGATTGAAATGCGATGAAAATGTAACACTAATCAATAAACAAATGACTACTTTTAGAAAAAAAATCCATGTTTTTAAAATAAAATTAATTTGAAATTAGAATTCTTAGCCAAACAAAAATTATTTTGATTTGAAATGGCCAGTACTGCAGAACGGCAATTTCATAGGTAAAGACCTAATATTATTATCTTTTGATAGGGTGGGCTGATTTGAATTAAATAAAGACTAAAATATACCTCGAGATATAGCCGAGGTAACTATTTTATAATAGTAATAAAGAATTAAGTAGGTAGTAGATTTTACCCACGATAAATTAACCGACGAAAAAGCGAAAAATAAAAAGCTTTTTTACAAAAAATTAAACCGACGAAAATAAAAACTAAACACAAAATAAAAACTAAATACAAAAATGTTTTTTTTTATTATTTGCTTTTTAGTTTTTATCTTCGTCGGTTGATTTTTTTGTAAAAAAGTTTTTTACTGACAGACATTCTATATTAGCAGTCTGTGGATCTACTACATGCACAGCACATACAGCGCTCTGCGCGTACAATACAATTATGCATTCAGGTTGTCGCGCTACTCCAGTGTTTCCGTTCGGAGTGGCTGGAATAGATGGGTTTCACGCCATCTTGCGCAAGCGATGCACCTCTATCATGCACAGGGTACGCGCCAGCCCCAACAGCATTCTGAATGCTATAGCAGACAGGTGGGACAAGCCCCATGCTGGGACATTGGATACACCTACATGCTACTGTGGCGTAGTAATAAATCATTTGTGTTGTTTCTCTGGTAAATATAGGTACTTAAACAATTTTCATAGTTGTGTGCATACTAACGAAATGGACTTTATGCGTCGGTTTTTTATTTTTGTTTTATACAGCGCTGCAAGGTTATTTTTGTGCGTGACCTAAACTTTGGATCGAACGCCGCCATCTTGTTTTTTGAATACATTTCAAGTGACATTTCACAAATGAAAGATAAAGAAATAATAAAGTTTATTTGGACTCAGTTCGTGAAACTCAAAATACAAATAACAGTGTGTGCCCCACGGCAGCGCCAAAAAGGTTCATTTCAGCATTAATGCCAGATAGATGCTGTCTGACGCTGGTTTTCTAATGAACCTTTAGGGACAAGTGAAGGGAATACAAACAGTTTTAACATATATAATACATAATTTGTATACTTATAAGTAAATTAGTAAACTCGTATTTCATATAAAACGTAATTACAAAAACAAAACAAAAAGAAAATAACAAGACCACGTTGTCACGTTGTCTTCATCTCGTTAATATATTCTCCTATCGCAGGTATGCTGGAAAAGATTTCTTTAGAAAAAAGCATCACCTTTGTACCTATTTTTCTGTTCCTTTCTTCTTGTTTGTTTATATAAGTGTGTACATAAATGGTTAAATAAATAAATAAATAAGAACTATCTCAGCAAAACTTGTTTTGTTGATCCGTTCAAATGCACAAATGGAGAACCGATCACTTTTTCGATTTCTTTTTTGTTCGTATTTCATTTTACCGAAAACTATTGACCGACGTCTCTTTTTGCTATATGCATTATTTGACATATTTTTAGATCATCGAAACAACATTTTACGGAATATTATTTGGTCACAAATATATAGCCGGTTACTTGGTAGCATTTTCAATATTAAATTCAAATAGTGTCATAAAACTTCAATATGTTGTGCTACAAAATTTATTGAGAAACGAATCGCTGCAAAACCGACTACACGCAGTCTTGTCTGCCGTACCCCTAGACTGTAATTTAAGCCCACGTAGGCGCGAAGGGGTGGGTGGCCCACGAGTTGAGGAGCAGGTGCAACGATAAGCTCGCGTGGGGCCGCCCAAACCCCGCAGCGCCGAAGCCGTGATAGAAACAATGCTTGCTGCATGTTGCATGCCTGCTGGCAAATTGCATGCTAGTTTGCACGCTGCATGCTTGCTTGCATGCTGCATG
The DNA here is from genome assembly GCA_916610205.1 of Griposia aprilina. NCBI lineage: Eukaryota > Metazoa > Arthropoda > Insecta > Lepidoptera > Noctuidae > Griposia > Griposia aprilina. Next base: position 5,867,560 of record OU744305.1, on the reverse strand, counting down.
CTGCATGCCTGCTTGCATGCTGAATGCTTGAAGCAAGGATACTTGCTTACATGCTTCTTACTAGGACCACTTAAAACCTCTTTTGTTCACAATCAACTGTTTTATTATGTGCCATTACATTTAAATAATTAATAAACAGTAATGAAAACAGTGCTACTTATAATTAATGTTCGGAAACATAATACTTCGAACAAATGTTATTTCGGCTAAGTGTAACTTCGTGAGTGTAAAAAGTTTTTAGACCAAATGAAACGTCAGAGTAACGAAAAAAATCGAATTGATAATAAGTCAACTGATACAGTGGCAGACGTGACTTCGATGAAGTAAAAAAAAACGAAACGATAATAGTTGTAACGTTTTAGGTGAAATGAAACTTATGACAGGTAACCGCACAAATGATTACCAACAGCGCCCACTTGTCATGTCATTCGAGCGCCAAAAGATCCCTGTAACAGTATATTTGATACGGTCCTTTCACAGTTATTTTACAGTTTCCTCTGAATTTGCATTACTGTCATAATCAAAGTGATCGTTATTCTCGTTTCAATAAGACTGCTGTTGGGTTGTTACCACTGACTAGTCTGTCAAAATCTCAGTGATCTTTATTCACGTTACAATGAGGTTGCGTTGGGTTGTTGCTGTCAAAGGTAAAGTACCTCTGAATGGACGGTATACAGGCAGCTAACTTGCAACTACTATTAAACATTTTTGTGACTTTGTGAGTGTGCTGAGTAGTCGGTAGTGTCGTATCCATTTCTACCGCCAAGCTTTGTTTCGATTTTTGGGTTAAGCCGGTGGAACTAGAGGCATATTGCGAGATTTGAAGGGTATGCCGGTGAAACTAGAGGCACTTTACGAGATTTGAAGGGGATGCCGGCGCACTGTGTAAGATTTTTATAATCTAGCGGTACAAAATACCAATAAAACAAGAATGGAAGTTGGACGTTAAACCCCTTCACAATGAAAGCTAATTAGCTTATTGATGCGACTGTACAAGTATAGGAACAATAGGGCATGCACGTGTTTTATTATCTTTACTTCGAACACAGGTTGCGACGTGTTTCGCTCAAAGCAGATTTGCAGTTGTCGCCTACCGCTTCATTGTGAGGGTTGTGTTGTGAAAATACGTGCTAATATTACTTGTTTTTGTAATGGAGCAAATGTCTTCAGGTTTGTAGAATACATTTATATATATTTTAACTTGCCATAATCAAAATTAAATGTCAGTAGGTAACTGTGGAGTTAGAATGATTATTTTACAAAATCTTTTGAAGTTGTTGTATTCCGTAGAGTGCGAAAACTTTTGTACGCCTTTGTACGTCATGAAAACATTTTCAGTATGTCAATAAACCCTTTGTGGATTAAACTAAAGTAAAATTAGTTGCGTTTATTTGCGGTTTTGAAAATTATGTTCGTTTTTACAGGGAGACAACTGACTATGTCAAGAAAAGAGCTTTTTGAAAAGTTGCAAGATTCATACAATACTTCCGGGCGGATTAGATCTAAGCCTGAAAGTGTGCTTCTGGAGTTTCTCAAGACCAAATTCAGTCTACAGTATTGTTCAGAATCAACTTTGAAGGAACTAAACCGAACTATACATTCATTTGTAATCGCTTTTAATAAACGATGGAAACAGTGTCACCGCAACAAGAAAAACTTTTTAAATAATCACAATCAGTGGCTGAACAGCACTATAGTTATTCGCAACCAAGATTTACCCAGTACTAGTGGAGAACATAGCACAAAAAAAGCTGGAAGGCCAAAAAAAGATTTTAATTCAAGCAGCTCTAAGACAAAACAACGTAAATTAAATTCATTGATCGAGCAAAACTCACTTAGCGAGTTAACTCACGCCACCAGCGCTAAGTTGAGAAAATCGGGAAAGAGAGATGCTGCTTTTATGGTGAGTGAGTTGGTCACAACTCCTACGAGAGCTACAAAAGTGAAAAAAGCTTTTTATCGGAGGACAGAGGTGCCCAAGTATTCTGCTGATGAAGCATTAGCTTTAATTAATGCGACGAAGTTAAGCTTTCGAAAATATCAAACTATCCGTAAATCGGCACTTAGAAAGGGTTTAAAGATTTATCCTTCGTACGAAGAAATAAAGAAAGCTAAACAACTTTGTTATCCACCCAAGGACGAATGCAAAATTGACGAGGCATTAGCTGAAATCAAATTGAAAGCCATCGTGGATCTAACTATAAAGCGGTTATGCATTGTACAGAATGAAGTTCTGCAGTCTTTTTTCGATGAAGGGCAAATCAATATTAATGGTATAACAATGATCTTCAAGTGGGGATGTGATGGAAGTGGTGGACAAAGTCGATACAAACAAAAAGCCAAAGAAGAGACATTTGAGGACTCAAATGTTTTAGTGACGTCTATGGTACCTTTACAGCTATTTGGACTTGACAAAAACGAACAAAAAGTTGTAATTTGGCAAAATCTGCATCCGTCTTCCACGTCATATTGCAGACCCATTACAAGTGGTTATGAAATAAACAACGATGCGTTTAAAATGTATTGTGATGAAACGGCAGACTTATATGTTACATTATATGATTGGTATCCAATGCCGGTAACTGTTCATAAAATATTGTTACACGGGCCTGAGGTTATAAAACATTTTTTGCTTCCTATTGGGCAAATGTCGGAAGAAGCACAAGAATCCAGGCATAAAGAATTCCGGAAATTTCGACTGGAACACTCTCGTAAAACTTCGAGAATACAAACAAACATTGATCTTTTACATAACTTTCTCATATCATCCGACCCACTAATAACTAGTCTGAAATTAGTGGAGACAAGGAAAACTAATGCAACTCTTCATCCTGAAGTTCTTAAATTAATAACAGCACCTACAAGCTCCACCGGGCCTGAACGAATTAATGATAGTTACGGCGACGACGATACCGACAAAACGAGCAGTACAATATGCAGTGATTCTGATGATTAAATAACGATTTAGTGTTATTGATAGCTTAAATTAATAAGAAATATAATTATTGGGTATTTCAAGACAAAACAATTGTTTTATTTTCAACATATAATTTTGTCCGGCCAAATTAGAAAAATCTTACACTGTGCGGCGTAGCGAGAGGCACTTTGCGAGATTCGAAGGGAATGCCGGTGGAACTAGAGGCACTTTACGAGATTTGATGGGAAGCCGGCGTAGCGAGAGGCATATTGCGAGATTTCTCTCAGACTTCTCTGTAATGTTTAAGGCCTTGCCTCTCATGCATGAGGTTGTGGGTTCAAATCCGGGCAAGTACCTACCAAGGTGACTTTTTTTAATTCGTATGTACTTTCTGAGTATATTTTGGACATTACTGACGCCGATGAAAAAAACATCGTAAGGAAACCTGGACTTATAGTTAATATAAGTCTGAAATCACCAACCCGTCTTGAGCAAGCGTGGTGATCAATGCTCGTGCCTTCTCTGTATGAGAAGAGGCCTTTGCTCTGCAGAGAGAGACAATATTAGGCTGGTCTTATTTCTCTGTAGGGTGGACAATACATCTGCGATGCCTCTCGTATACCAGCTATCTATAGGCAGGGGTGTCCACTTCCCATCATATCTAAAGTACATACATCTTTTATGGGGTACTGAGTTAAATGTTACAACAAAATACCTTGTGATATATTGCAATTAATGAAAGAAAATTTAAAACTCATATTAAAAGTACACCTTGTAAACAAGCATATTACAAATTAGAGGATTATATCATAGATAAGAATTCATGGAAACATGCTGGTTCTGCTCCTTAGGACAATCTAGAGGCTAGACAAAATCAAATTGGTTGCTAATTTAATTGTACAATTTGTATGACATTGATTTTTACATTCTAACTACTTTAACTCACACACTAAAATATTACTTGTTAAAATTTTAGAAAAATCATCTACTTTTAAATTTTCTAAATATGTGACCGCCATGTATCTATCACATAATTATTTTCCTGTCATTGCTTTATATTTAATTCTCTGTACCTATTATGGTATAGTAATTTTATTCTAGGTGTATCGTCCTCACGTATAATTATGTAATTAATGTACACATAATATTGTAAAACATTTTAAAAGAGTAACGGTGGAGTTTTTGTCCATTCTTCTTCATACGAAACTACCTTTTGGAAGGGGCAACTAGAATCAATTCTATTTTTTTATAAATTTTCACGTTCAAAAGTGTCTTTTATGTGCCTATTTGAAATAAATGATTTTAATTTGACTTTGACCATCAGGTGGACTGCTAGCTTTCATCATCATTTCAGCCGAAATATGTCCACTGCTGCAGGCTTAGCATGACGCTTTCTATATCTACGAAGAATAGACACAGCTATTTCTATACAAAGTGACATTTCGTTTCTCCATTAAGTAGAAATCCTTCTACCATCTGCAATTTTGTCTTTCGTTTTCACTGATCGTTGTCTAGGTCCTTTTTTAAGTAGACTATTTCAGAAAAAAGTTTTCTATCCCAAACTGTCAAAATCACACTGACAACTGACAGTTTTCTAAGGTAGTGAAGACAATTTGATTTTGTATTCGCCATGCACAAAGTATAAAAAATTGAATAGAAAATAATGAATTTTTCACTTTTTGTATGGAGAATGTGAAAAATTATTACCTACTTGTTGAGTTTTAGGGGTTTAAGGGTTACATAAAGAGGGTCGAAATTTTCATTATTTTTGCGATAGGAGACACCATTTTCGAGATATAAGTAAAATAAAAATAAAACCTTGAATAAACTACTGAATTTCGTAAAAAGTGCAGTTGACTTTTTCTCCTTTATTGCCGTTGTGCTGTCTACACGGAACGTCATTTTTGTCTACTCTTCTGTCAACAAAACAGTTTTCGTGCTAAGCCTGCTGGATATAGGCGTCGCCACATCGACCGGTCCTGCATTTAGTTCCGTGAACACGAAAGAAAATAAAACCTACTAGAAGTGTAAACAAAACGTTTCTTTCCAGGTCACTGGAACTCTCAAGCCACATAACCACCTCAACCACATGCTGGTAATAAAACAGCTTATACGAAAACGTTTTCTATACTTACGAGAAACCTATAAAATTGCATTAAATTCTAAGAAGTTTACGATTAGCAAAGCTCAGGATGAATCGTAAGACGGACGTACTATAACTAGGTAATTTTATGTTTAACTAGCGACCTGCCCCTGCTTCGCACGGGTACCATTTAATGATGTGGCGACATGTCAATACTTCGAAATTTTTGTGCTATATCTAAGTAAAATATTAACAAGTCGTGCGCCCACCCGATGGCTTGGAATACAAACTTTTATCCTCTATCTAAGGGCTAAATAAAGGATAAAAGTTTGTGTGAATTTTGTTTACGGGAATAATCATTATAAAAAACCATTCTTTGTGCTCACTCTTGTTATTTTTGAAAAACCATCCTTTGTGCTCACTCTTGTTATTTTTGAAAAATCGTTCTTTGTGCTCACTCTTGTTATTTTTGGAAGATCATTCTTTGTGCTCACTCTTGTTATTTTTGAAAAACCGTCGTTTGTGCTCGCTCTTGTTATTTTTTAAAAACCATCCTTTGTGCTCACTCTTGTTATTTTTGAAAAACCGTCCTTTGTGCTTACTCCTATTATTTTTGAAAAACCATCCTTTGTGCTCACTCTTGTTATTTTTGAAAAAACGTCCTTTGTGCTCACTCTTGTTATTTTTGGAAGATCATTCTTTGTGCTTACTCTTATTATACAGAGTGGCGATTAAGTTATCACATTAAATAGTACAGCGGTTATTACAAGTTGTTATCAGTCTGTTAAAATAATAAAATTTTACAAAAAAAAGACAACTGAATTTTTCAAACAAAATAAATAGTGTAAAAATTGGCATGAAATAAACCACCCTTGATAGGCACTAGACCCGCACGGGGCGATGGTATCAACCAAAACGAAAACAAAGGTCCCACGGTTAGAATGTTAATTGTAATTGATTATATTAAACATGTATGTATAAAATACGTAATGTAGAATACGTGGCGGTTTAGGCAGAAGAATGTATGATACATACCATACAAACCTGCCGGAATAAATTCTCTAAACGATATAAAAACTGCAATATTCAATGTGTAGTTCAGAAGAACTAAGCGCACATAGTCAGACAAAAAAAAACGACTTTTTGTACTATTTATATATGTAGGTGTTGCATTTTATGAACTACTAAGCTTTAGTATTATATACAGGATTAACGTCCATCTAGCCATCACTAGTAGGACATAACATCTTGTTAGGTTGTCGGTGACGCAATACTTATGATTGAATTTTCAGTGGCTAAAGTGAACTTCGTGACTTACCAAAACCAAAAAATAATTAAGTGAACTTTTAAGGGTAGATATACCATAAGCTTTTTCTCTGTTTTGACAACCTTCTTCGAGATAAATTGAAAATGCTGTAGGTACTGGCCAAATATAGGTGATGAGCGGCTGGCGATGTTAGTATGAAAATACATAAATCTGTCTAGTTTTCCTCAGAATAATAACAAAAGCATAGAAGGAAGGCTAAAATAGGAACTGAACTCAATATTTATTTGGTTCACTTTGACTTATGGAGGCTATCAGCAGCCTCCATAAGTCAAAGTGAACCAAATAAATATTGAGTTGGACAACGACTTCTTGTTAGAGAAGGACACGCGTACAAAAGACATTTCGAAATTTTGTAGGTTGTCACTAATTTTATTCTGACTTTTCTTTTCACTTTCAACGTCGATAAATTTATCGATGACATGCATTAATTGCCAAAATGAATGTCGGTGATGAGATATATTAAACTTTCTTGAAATATATAAATTATAGCAAAAATCGTGAATGAATGAGCACAAGGAAATTATTAAGCTTCAAATAAATCAACAAATTTTACGGGTAAATTAAATCTATTTTAAAATTCGACTATTTGTACAGCTGAAGCTCTTTTTTTTTGGGTTGGAAATCATCAAATGACCTCTCCCGCTCTGGGCGAAGCGGAAGGCCGTGTCAGACTCTTACTGACTAAAACCCACCCGTGTTCCTTCAGTTGCTTGTGCGCCAGGGCCACGATAACTCTTTCGAACAATTCGCGACTCTGGCAGGACAGCTTAAGCTCTAAGGTTAAAATGTAATGGACGACATTTTAAGTAGAATAGGTCGAATCAGTCGAGGTTCATAAGTGCAGACCTACATTAACTTTAATTGTAAATCTGTAAATTTAAAATCATGATCATTTATTTTTAATCATGTTTGGAATAACAATAATAATTTCCAAACAGATATAGCTTTAGCTTTGTATATTGTAAGGGCACATTCAAGTCAATGAAAGACGAACCTATTAAATGGTAACTTTATAGTAGGTACATACAGCGCTCACACATGTGCTATGCAATTATACAATACTGAGAGCTTAAATTTATACAATGCAAAGATAGTTTTTACTATCTTCAGCAGCTTCAACAGTAGTTTCAAATGCTACTCAATTAGTTTATGCCCCCTTGTGGAGCAGGACCAAATTGAGCCAAGCATTTTTATTAGCGATGTAATCCCCCAACTTATAATATGCTTGGTTGCATAGTGTGAATTTTATACAAGATTTAAATTTCGTTTTATTCAGTTAAAGTATATGGGGAGGTATTTTATTGCAACATTTCAAACAGTACTCCATGACAGATGAGTCTAGTTTAGCCAGCCTGAAACCTGGTTGAACTAATTGTGTCTTTCACCTCTTTTACAAAATATCTTTAGTTTTTTTTTTTAAAGATTTTTCTTTACTTATTTGATGTTTTCATAGATATATTGACAAGGTGCCGTCATGATATTAATATCTTTAAATATCGAAGTCGTCTCCATTTTGCAGTTTCATTGTAAACATAAATGAATCCAAAGTAAAATTCTTAGAGCAAATGTGACTATGCTTTTTTTGGAATTCAATTTCTTCTACCAATGCGATTTACCCATAATTTTTTTTTCAATTTTTTTCATTAGGAAACCTGTAAAATAAAAGTATCGACAATATTATTTACGTCACTATGCATATTTATGATAACCTCAAAGAAATTTCCGAATAGTCGCTAAAACTTCTACTGAAATAGTTATTACGTCTGCTTTCCACTACAAAGTGATTCAGCAAACCTTGTTTTATATTTCTAATCGGTTATCAGCTCGCATTAGACAAATAATTTGACAAAAACTTACCGATGGAAAGTCAATAGTTGTTGGTTATTTTCTTTTCGTAAAGAAAGGGACTTGCAGCCCCCAACCACACAAGACATTATACCACAGAGTCCGCACACTCACTATGTATATATATACAAAGAATTCGTGCAATCTAACAATAGAATTATTATAAAAATATCATGTAACCATGGGAGTTTACTACAAACTCATGAACAATGAACACGCGAACAAGTCAAATTGTTCAATGACCGAACTGTCACACTCTGAAGCAAAGTACTACCTGATTTGGCCGGGTTGAAATAGAACCAATATAACCAAAATGACAGAACATCTTGTGACAAACCAAAAAAATAAAACAAAGTGCGAATCATTGATCTCATTCTAACATCCCTTTTCTTGCCATAAGATAGAATGAGACTAAAGGCAGTTACTGAATTTTTATTTTAGCCTTCCTTCTATGCTTTAGTTATTGTTCTGAGTAGTTTTCCGGCCGAATAAAATTACTATGACAAAGATGAAAACTCATATCCATCGTGTAAATTAAAAATGGAACGAACTTTTACTTTAAAACATGGCCACCAAAGAGGTAACTCATCGAAGATTTTATTTACATTTCGAACTGGCTTGCAGTACTGTATTATTGTAGGAACACAAGATTTGACACACATGATATCTTTCAAGAGAAATAGCACAGATATATTGATTTTCCACCCTAACAAGAAAACTGTTTAATATTCTATCACGGACCTAAGGTTCGCGTGTTCTATACAGTAAAAGATAGAACGATTCTTCACAACGAAAATGTACATACATACACACCCATCCACTTATAATTTTTAAATTCATGTTGACGAACACAGCTAGTCGGGCTCACAACAACTTCATCGCATGTGAATTTTATATGAAAAGGTCTGGTCAAATTCAAATCTACACGCAGCTAATAAAACCATAATTTACATAAAAAAAATCATGTGATTCATTCGTATTGAAAGGTTAATAAACTCAAAAAAAAGCATTTCCCTTCCTTTTAATCCATATTTTAAAAAATTGATGTGAAAGTAAATCTGTCTGTCTGTTATCTTTTCACGCCTAAACCACTAAGTTTGCATAGATACCATACATTTGCATACAACGGCAGAGGCAACTGCAGCAGTCGACGCCCGGCGTCAACACCGTCGGCGACTGCCGTCGAAAACGTGCCGGTCGTGTATTTGAGTACGGTGCTCAATTACCCGAGGGCTCAATTACACGCGTTGCTGGCAGCCGTCGATACTTGTCGACGGCTTCAGTTGCCTCGGTCATCGACGCGTGTCGTTCGTGCGTATGAGCAATAACTGATCGTTATGTAATTTGACAGATTGGTAGCCTGGGATCTGGAGAAGACCATAGGCTACTTCCATCCAGGATATTTGAATAATTTTTCTTCGTCTTAGCGTGTCGTATAGAGTCAGTCCAGAATTTGACTATGAGCTTGGCACTTCCAGTATGGTCCATCAGCTTCTGTAGCGTGCATACAACAGGACACGCTGGACACGATATTAAGTGCCCCATTGTTTGTGGGGCAGCACCACATTTACACTCCAGGGCGGAGTCATCTGTGAATCTCCACCGCAGCAAGTTTTCTTTGTTTCGGCCTACCGGAGTCTGAATCGTAAAAATATTGAAAAACAAAATATACGCAGACGAACACGCGGAAAACAGCTATGATATAATATGTAAATCTGCCATGTTGTAGGTTAATAAACTCGTCAAAAAATAAAAATAAGATTCATTATACCATAACTTTCTACTTCCTACAAATTGTTATTTGTAGGAAGTTATGGTATAATGAAGCTACACTGTTTTCCTTTTATGAGCACATAATCATAAAATTTCTCAAACCCGATTACAAATTAAGAAGCAAAGATAATGGTACCATTAACCGTTACCCGTGACCGGTGAAGACCCGGCAATAATCTTACTTGTTTCATTATTCCGGGGTTCCTACCTACAGAATTATGTAAAGAAGGTTTAGTCGTATCTGCCTTTTGTTTAGGTAGATGCTGCTTAAGGGTATAAAAGTTTGTAGCGGCATCTACATCGCCCCGAATTCGATCCAGCCTGTCCCATCTTGCTGCCCTCCCCTCAGAGACGCCCTAAGCCGAGGTTCGTACCCCACAGCGGGTGCCCTTAGCGTGCGGTCACTTAGTAATTAAGAAATTCGCTCCTGGCTGGAGGCTTTAAGTTTACTTGAAGCAACCACAGGACTGACCGGTTAAGTAGCCACGACCTCAGAGGTCACAACTACAAGCTTTCAATTAGGAAGAAAAACTACATCGCCACATGCGAGCTATGCATGACACTGACGTTACACAAAATCCTGCATCGCGCAAGCAGAGTTTACCGCGCAACTAGCATATATACAAGGTCCCGACATCAAACGTCGGACAGCTGCCTACCCGACATAACACCCGTCTGGTCGGCGAATCCTCCCTGTTCTATGAAAGTCTGAGTGAACTTTACACCCTGTTCTTCATACCTCTATAAGGTTAAAATTAAGTAATCAGAGGTCTTTGTGGGTCTTTGTGGACTGAGCTTGTCCGGGGAAAAACGAATACCATAAGCCCTCGTACGAGTACCCATGGGTGATTTTTAACGCGGCGAATTTTTATCGCGCACTTAAATTTCAACGCAATGCTTAGCGCGGAGGGTTTAAATTCCAATAGTGTATTTTTTCGACGCGCTGGGATGCACTCTGCTGGATTCTTATTGCTATGTTCCAGTATGAAAGGTATGGGTACGGATGCCCGGTATAATTCACCATTGCGTATGAAAGAAAAGAAAGAAAGCAAAATGGATTTATTTATCACAGAAACACGTGCATACAAAAAAGGTAATTAGCTCTAATAATAATGAAAAATAAAAGCAAACAAAATAGATCTATAATCACGCTCACAAAACTGAAATAGTGGACAGCTGCACGTCATGACTGTGATAAGAAGCATGATGCTGTGCTATGGGGGATCCACAGCACAGCGCTGATTTTCAGTGGCTGCCCAAAATAATATATAGAATAGAATAGAATACTCTTTATTATATACACCATAAAAATTACACATATAAATGTAGAATGTTTACATAGGGTGACACAATGGGCGGTCTTATCGCTAAAAGCGATCTTTTACAGACAACCTTTGGATGGATTCAAGGGAGAAGGAGAGACAATAATGCAGGTAGTCAGTGGTGTACCATTTACATATACAACAAATACATACATACATAAAACATCAATAATAATAATATAGAGATAATAAATTCATCTATGTCTTTTAATGGTATCGCGCCTGTGATGGCACTAGTACTACCGACGTCCATTGGCGGTGGTGACCCATTACGATTACCATCAGGAACCCGTGCAGTTCGTTAGACTACCACCGTTTTTTTTTTTAATATATCATAATTGTTCTGCGCCAATAGCTAGTGCCATCAGAGGCAGTGGTTGATACCATCGCGATTAGAACCTGGATGAGGCTGGCATAGGAGCATGGGGATTGACGTAAGAAAGGAGAGGAATGTGCCCAGAAGTGAAGTTGAAGTTGGTTGAAGTCAGACTGTGAACGATGAATGACTGTGATCAAATGTGTAGTTCAATGTTTCTCTCATTCAAAATTCAAATTCAAAATATGTTATTTCACAATTCAAATTCAGAATATTTAGACCCACCCCGTTGCATCGCATCGTCTACCCGCGTTATTACTTCCTTTTCGCTTAGCGTTTTTTTGACTTTTTGCTCGACTTCTAAAGGTTCTAGCGTGATGGTTAATAGCTTCCTCAAGAATTGGGCTACAAAATGCAGAAAAAAAAAACAAATCCGACCGGTAGTTCTAGCGATTACCTTTTACATACGAACTAACAAACAAACAAATTTTACATCTTTATAATATTAGTATAGATAATCCTACATGGGCACTTATGAAACGTCAGATGCTAGGTGAATGGTTCCAATTGGTTGTTTCTTATACAGAAGAACCGGCAAGAAACTCCACGGTTACTCTTTTAAAAATAATTGGCATCGAGGCCCTTGTCTTGCAGTGGGACAGTTACTGATATTTTATGAAATATGTGTAATTAGTTTCATTATATCTCCGAAAGCAAATATAACGAACAACAATTTCAATTGTTCTATTGTATTTCTTTCTGCACGTAATCTTAACGAACCTCGGAGTAACAAATTCATAAAGTTTCTGTTTGCGCCAAAAATTATCATCGAAAACTTTGTGAATTATTAAAATTTCTTCTTAATTACTTCATTTGTTGGGTAATTTGGTGGTTGTTTATATTTTAAGTTTAAGCAAGATACTGGCTACTAATGTCTTCCTTATGCGCTTAATGAGGAAATGCCCTTTGTGGTGAATAAATCTCACTTTAAATTCTAATTTATTCAACAATATTACGGCAAAAAGGATCCATTAAAATTAAAGATCTTCTGGTATAGGAGTGACAATTTTAAGCAATTTTCAAACAAATTCTTTAGCCACAAAGCGGGCGCATATCACCTTTTCGAACTGCCATTTTCATTTAAAATGATAAGGAGCAAGTAAACTAACCTTAAGGACATTCACGATCGACGTAAAACCATTAGTAAGTTATTGCAATGTAACTCTTATCTTGGTGAGGCAAGGTAGAATGATTGCCGACAGTTTTATCACTCATCACAATCATTGTAATCCTAATTCCTACTATAATATTATATATGATAAAGTTTGTGAGGATGAATGAATGGATGGATGTTTGTTACTCTTTCACGCCAAAACTACAAAACAGATTTGTATGAAATTTGGCACACAGGTAGACCTTGACCTGGGTAAGAACATAGGTTACTTTTCATTCTGGATCGCAGAAGAAGTCGCGGGCAACAGTTAGTTTATAACAATGATATAAAAGTTACATTGCTATGACTTATTAACGGTTTTACGTCATTCAAATTTAACTGTAGATGGGTAGCATATAGTGCTTAACATATTTATTCATTGACTGTACCTTCGTATCTACCCCACGCCCGGATCTGTACATACTTTTTTACATTCAGATTATGTTCATATTAAAGGTTTTTGATACATTTATAATTATGATAATTCGATTCGTTTTATTGTAGCCTAAAAGTAATTTAATGAAGTTTCTTAATTATGTGATAAAAATCCACTCCAATTAGAACAGAGTGGTCGCGACGGAAACAACTTTTTCTGCATGTCTAAGAAATAAGAAAAAGCAGCCAAGTGCGAGTCGGACTCGCATACGAAGGGTTCCGTACCACCGTACCATATTTAACACTACATTATGTTTTTTAAATACTTTAGTAAAAAAACACGTTTCTTGTATGGGGTAAAACCTTAGTTCATTTTTATTTTTTTGTGTTGCAGTCATAGTAATACAAACTCTGTGAAAATTTCAAGTGTCTACCTATTACGGTTCAAAAGATCAGGCCTTTTTTTTTTTGGGTAGGAAATCATCAAATGACCTCTCTCGGTCTGGGCGGAGCGGAAGGGCGTGTCAGACTCTTACAGACTAAAACCCACCCGTGTTCCTTCAGTTGCCTGTGCGCCAGGGCCACGGTAACTCCTTCGAACAATCCGCGACCGCGGCAGGCATCGGCCCTATCGGACCCCGTCAATGATGCTGACAACTCTTTGAGGCGCGCGTGGAACACAACGCGCCCTCGACCCGGCCTCGCACCCTAATCTACGTGATTACGTGACACACTATCTATCACAATTTGAATCATTTTGAAGCCTATTGCTAATCCATTGCTTCTTATGTTCGAAAATTTTGTCTGCTCAACAACGTAAATAACGCAATGAATGTTGTTAAACTGTCAAAATGAAACCCATTTCTACTGTTAGTGTGTTACCAAATTACCCCGCTGGTCCTTAACGGACGGTGAGTTGCCCATTGCTCGCCGTCCGCATGCCTGCGCTTACGGTGGCCAGGAGTCGGCTCTCGACTCCCAACGCCCATGGTGTCTCCTCCTGCGGCGACTAGGGGCGTGAGGGCGCAACGATTGCCTCTCCCTCACGCGCTTCGCCTCCTCCTTCGCGAGCATTACTGCTTCGCAGAAGGAGGTGACGGCTTCCCATTCCCTCTCGGTCCGTAATATGGCCTGGACCAGGCCCGGAAAAGATACAGCCCTGTGACAGCCGGACAGTGGAGCCTTAGAAATAGGGTTCCGTTGGCACCATTTGGATACGGAGCCCTAAACAAGGTCTATGGAGATATATAATAATATATATAGAAGATGTAATTTAATAACAGTTTCCATATAAAATTATCGAGGATATTTTGGTTTCTTTGGAGGAGAAATAAAGTACATCATCGTATTTAATTTAAATTAAATATACGTACAAAATCTTCATAAGGCGAATCCTCAGCTGTAGCTCGCCAAATTCAAACTTGGAAAATTTCTTCCTCCTAAGAATTTTTTAGAATAACTCATATGAAAATTCTTAGGTGGAACAAATTTCCAAAGTTTGAAGATTGATATGAAATTGATGAATATTATTCAATAAATATATCATTCATATAGTCGCGAATCGCATTTTGATCAACATACGACGTAAAACAGAGCTGCAATTTGCAAAAAAATCAAAGAAAAATTTAATTTGGCGGGAAGCAACCTTTTAATATAACTTAACATCACGCCTGTAATCCCGAAAGGGTTAGGCAGAAGGATTTATGGTACACCCACATTTCGCCAGTAATGTTTGTAATGTTGTTTTGGCCGCAGGACGTAGTGTTCCGTCGCTTCCGCGGGCAAATACCACAGGACAGCACAAGAACAATTAGCTAGTGAAGTGAAGTGCTACTAACATAGTTTTAAGCGATATTTATTAGCACAAGTTTTATTATAATAAAAATATGTATGTTTAGGTTAAGGTATTTATCTATGGGCCTGCGTCGCCTGAAATAAATGGATTATTATTATTTTTGGTAAACAAATTTTGTTTCTTAGCTCTTTTGCTAGTTTAAGCTACATTAACGGGCCCAAGCCAAGTCAATATAGCATGTGTGGTGATCAAGTAGAATTAATGTTAAGAGGGGTAATTTAATTTTCCTCCATTTGCATGAACTTCCTAACTATTCGGCAGGTATTTAAAATTGCGGCTTTTTGGAGTGTTATATAAATTGAGTCGTTCAGATCTATTAGTTTAAGGCTATGGTGCAGGTGATTGGATATAACACCCGTCGTGGAGACCACAATGGGTACTACGAAGACTTTTTCCTGCCTCCAAATTCTGCTCACTTCTTCTTTCAGTTCAGCATATTTACTGTTTTTTTCACCTATTGTTTTTTGTAAATTGTGTGTATTAGGGACTGCAATATCTATGAGGTATGTGACTTTATTAATTTTATCTTGAAGGGTTATATCCGGTCTATTATAGTGAACGGTTCTGTCGGTTAGTATGGCGCGATCGTAGTACAGTTTGTGTGTGGTATTTTCTAGGACTGTTTGTGGTACGTACTTGTAATAAGGAGTTTTTGTATCTTGTATGAGTTTATATTTGACTGCTAGTTTTTGATAGATGACGTTTGTTACCTGATTGTGTCTGTGTGTATAGTCTGTTTGTGTGAGTGTTGTGCGTGCCCCTGTTATGTGTTGTATGGTCTCTGGTTGGTTGTGACATTTATCGTTTGTTATTGTGGGGTCTTTTATAATGAATTTCCTGTAGTTTTTAGTATTTATGATCCGATCCTGTATTGCAATAATAAATCCCTCGGTTTCCGGAAATAAGTTACCGATTTTAAGCCATTTATTTGACGCTATTGTGTCTATATGAGATTGTTCTAGATCATGGGGGTGCCGTCCATGCAACACTTTTTTTTTCCAGTCTTCTAACTTTTGCTTGTGTGGGTCGTCATTGCTAGTCTGTTGCGTACCTACATGTTCGTGTAGGTTAAGTCGGGTGTAGCTGATGTCGTTCAAAACTACGGCTTTATGAATGTTGCTTGTGTGTGATTTAGAGTGCAAGAATGTTCTTAGTCTGGCTATCTGTTTCTGCCAAAGATGATGGATGTCTATAAGGCCTCTCCCACCGTGTTGTCGTTTGATGGTCAGCCTTTCTATTGCAGATTTAGGGTGTAGGTTATTGTGTTTAGTGAGTGTGGTGCGTGTTGTTCTCTCTATTTGCTGGATGTCACTTTTTGACCATTTAATCACTCCAAACGAGTATGTTAATATTGGAATCGCGTAGGTGTTCAATGCTTTTATTAAATGTTTTCCGGAGAGTTGAGTTTTACATACTGCGATCACTCTTCTTTAGTATTCAGTGTTTAAGGTGTGTTTTATTCCTTTGTGATCTATTCCTTTGAGTTGTCTGTATCCTAAATATTTATACAAATCCGTTGTTTCCATAGCTGTGATTGAGTCAGTATTATTAACAGGATAGTCACCCGGTTTTATTTTGCCTCTTACTATATGAACTGTTTTGCATTTATCTATTCCGAATTGCATTTTAATATCTTTACTGAATTCTGTCGTGGTATCTATTAATTTTTTCATTTCTTTTTCAGACTTTGCGTATAGTTTTATGTCATCCATATAAATAAGATGTGAGATTACTGTTTCTTCTGTAGTATGTTTAAGGGAGTATCGGGCTTGACTGCGATGTAGTAGGTTGGACAGCGGGTTCAGAGCGAGGCAAAACCATAATGGACTCAGAGAATCACCCTGATAAATACGCTTCTTTATGGATATCTGCCGAGTTGTGATAGTGTTGTTTAAGTAATTTAATTGGAGTGTAGTTCTCCAATGGGGCATGATATTCTGTAAGAAGTCTATTATTTTTGAATTTATTTTATAGATTTGTTGTATTTGAATTAATCAGGAGTGTGGAATGCTGTCGAATGCTTTTTTATAATCTATGTATGTGCAATGTAGACTTCTATTTTTTGTGGCGGCATGTTTGTGGATTATTGAATCTATAACTAGTTGTTCCTTACAGCCCATATGACCCCTTCTGCATCCTTTTTGTTCTTCTGCTATTATGTTGTGATTTTCTATGTTTATATTGATTTGTGTTGTGATTGCCGACGTTAAGATCTTGTATATTGTGGGTAGGCATGTAATTGGTCTGAATTGAGAAGGTTGTGGTGAGTACTGGGTTTTTGGTAACTTGTAGGTTATTCCTGTGGCAATAAATTCAGGAATATTTTGTTTCCTTATGATGATTTGTGTTATATTTTTAGCTAAGACTTTGTGTAATGACTCTAATTTTTCATACCAATAATTATGAATTTTATCAATACCAGGGGATTTCCAACTGTGTAGTCTCGCTGTTATACTAGTTATGTCAGACTCAGTTAACTCAATGAATTCCATTTCTTCTAATGAGCTCCATTTTGTTTCTTTGTCTGCTATCCAATCTGATTTTTCATTGTGTTGTAATTGCTCTTCCCATATCCCAGACCAAAATGTTTCTAGTTGTTCCGCTGTTGGTAATTCTACGTTGTTTTCGGTCGTTTGTGTAGTAGTGGCAGTTTGTGGTTTCTGTAAATTTCTGTAAAAGTTCTTTTCGTTTGTGGCAAACAACGAGTTATCCTTTATTCGTTCTTGTGCTTTCTTATATCTTCTCAACCTGTGAACTTTTAAGGCTAATTTCTGTTTCAATGTATCCAAGAATTCTTCCGGTTTTCTATTGTCATTTTCGTGTCTCGTGTGGGTAGCCATGTTTTTTAA
The DNA here is from genome assembly GCA_916610205.1 of Griposia aprilina. Taxonomy (NCBI): domain Eukaryota; kingdom Metazoa; phylum Arthropoda; class Insecta; order Lepidoptera; family Noctuidae; genus Griposia; species Griposia aprilina. The sequence continues at coordinate 5,849,685 of OU744305.1, read as the reverse complement.
ATATTGCTTCTACTCGCTTAACTACTTTGTTAGATCTATTGTTATTAATATAATGAGTTAGTCTACTGCAGTCTGCTCTAAGTTTTTCTATATCTTTTTCAAGCCTCTGTTGCCATGCTGGTTTCTTAATATTTCTTGGTCTTGGATTACCTGTGTATTCTGTGATTTTAAAATTAAGTTCTTCGGAAATGACTAATGCAGTGCAATATATTAGAGTATGAACGTCTATTAGGTGAATTTCTTCGTTAATATATTGTTGGAGAATATTTTGATTAAATAAATAGACGAGCTGAGAAAGTTTTGGTGTGTATCTAAGTTTGGGCAGTTTTGGTCGAGCTGCCGGGTCCATACCGGAATATTGAGTGAGAGTTGTTTTAAATTTATCATGTATTTCTTGAATACGCGTATCTGTGGACTGATTTATATTGATGTCGACTAGGGTCTCAATTTCATTTTCTAACATTATGGTTATACTTTCGGTTTGTGTAGATGTATGCGTGGTTTGTGTATTCGCTGGTGATTGAGAATATGGTTGAGATTGTGTGATAGTTTGAAATTGTATGATAGGTTCTGATTGACTGCATTGTTGTTCTTGTTGATTATACGCGGTTGTGTTTTGTGTTAATGCGGTAGTGATTACGCCCGCAGTATTTTCTGATTCTGTTTGTAGTTGTGTACGAACTTCTTCTTTTAACTGGGCTATTACTTATTCTTCTTTGATCTGAAATCCTTTGTTCTGTAACGGTAATCTCTGGGTATTGACGTGTAAAAAGTTCATACAGTTGTTTTCTGTAAGTGGTTAGGTCAGTCTCTAATTTAGTGATGTATAGGTAAGTTCGCATGATGAATAGGTTAACTTCTTTGCTCCATCTCATGCGAACTCTGACTTTTCCAGCCTTGGTGGCCGCGGGTAAAAAGGTAGATACCTCCCGCGCAACATTCAAGAAAGGAGTGGGTTGAGCGGAACTTATACTAGTAATGGGAGGTGATGATGATATGGAAGGTGACGATGGTATGGATGGTGATGATGGCCTAGAAGGTGTATATGATACTGTGCTTGGACAATACGGTTCTACAGGGGTGTTTGTCTTGTCCGTCAGTCTGTCACCATCGTCAATGATATCGGCTGTAGCATCTTTGTTGGTGGGAGCCCGCCTGTTCAACCCCTCACCGCTGACGGGTCGCATGCTGAGACACCCGGCGTCAGCTCCAAGTGCGCCCCGGCGATCGCCCCCGGGCAGCGGTCCTTAACGTTTTCTTTTTGAACGTGTCTGATTTTGAGTGGGTTTCCAGAGCCACGTTAGCCACGCCAGTAATTTCTTATTCGTGTGTCCGCCCCCCACGTGATTAGATGGTCAATCAGGACGTGTGGTTGTTTAGGGGGCTTATTATTATTATTATTATTTCCTTTATTTCACTAAATACATAAAAAATATATTTTTAAATATTAGAATATATAACATATAAAAACATTTAAAAATATAAAAAATAGTAGCCCACCGGTATCAGGAACAGGGTCCAAGCTACCGGCGGTCAGGGCTCCAGAGAGAGGAACCTCCTAACAATGCGAGCCGTGTCCAGAAGTACCGCCTTCTGAATCAAGCCCTTGATCCAGCTGCCCAACGAGAGCCTCCTCAGGTGTTGGTCGAGGCTCTTGGCTATTAAGCCATTGGCTGTTACGACTATCGGCACAATGATCGCTGAGTCCACGTCCCACATGTCGACAACCTCACGAGCCAAGTCAAGATACTTGATTTGTTTATCTTTCTCGGCTTTCACGAGGTTCCCGTCATGCGGAATCGTGATGTCAACGATCACTGCGCGCCGCTCTATTCGATCCACCATCACTATATCAGGCTTATTGGCAACAATAGTCCTGTCAGTGATGATGGATCGATCCCAGTATAATGTGATATGTCCATTTTCGAGAACTGGGTCGGGCACATACCTGTAGTATGGCACTTCCGATTCTACAAGGCTGTATTTCAGAGCAAGTTGCTGATGGATAATCCTGGCTACAAGGTTGTGTCTATGCAAGTACTCTTCGTTAGCTAGACGAGAACATCCGGAGATAATATGTCTGATTGATTCACCCGGACGGTGGCATGCCCGACAGATGTCAACTGTGCCGTCTTTCACAATAAATCTCCGGTAATTCTTCGTCATCATAACTTCGTCCATAATTGCACAGACAAAACCTTCGGTTTTTTCCAAAGAGGTCACCGAAACGCAGCCAGGCTACGGACGCCAGTTGGTCTACATCAGGTCCATGCAGGGCCCGAAAAAAGCGTCCGTGAAGTTCCTTACTCTGCCATACTTCCATGCGATCATTAGTGTCAAGCACTACTGGTTTGCGCCAGTTCTCTTTAGCCAAGGAGAGCGGCGTGAGGCCCTTGTCCACTGTGACCACATCTCGATGCATCCCCACGTCGGCTTCTAAGAAATATTCCCTGAGACTGCATATCTCGCGATTGTGGAGGGTCTTAGCATTTAAAAAGCCTCGACCTCCACACTTTCGCGGGATATACAGCCTCATTACCGATGATCGTGGGTGATGCATTCGATTTGCAGTTAGCAGCGAACGGACCTTCTTATCCAGGGCGTCGAGTTCGGTCTGAGTCCATTTGAGTATGCCGAAAGAGTACATCAAAACTGGCATGACCCAACCGTTAAAGGCGCGCACCTTGTTTCCGCCTGATAAAAGACTATTAAATACTTTTTTCAGGCGGCCAAAGAAGCGTTCCTTTAACGACTGCTTCATGTCAGTACCATTGATGCCCAACGCTTCCGATATACCCAAATACTTATAGGTTTCGGATGCGGAGAGGGCTCTAAGGTTTATGGAATCCGAGAGTTGGATTCCCACGGATTCCACAATCTCCCCTCGCTTTACATGCATGACCGCACATTTGTCCATACCAAATTCCATCCTGATGGTGCTACTGAAAGTTTCAGTTACTTTCAGCAGCTCCATCAGTTGCAAATTGTTGGGGGCAAAGAGTTTTAGGTCATCCATGTAGAGGAGGTGAGATATAACCTTACCACCTCGCCTCAGCCGATAGCCTAGACCTGAATTCTCCAGCAGTATGCTTAGAGGATTCAAGGCTAAGCAGAACCAAAGTGGACTCAAACTATCACCCTGAAATATGCCTCGCTCGATCCTTATCGGTTCGCTATTCCTCTGAACATTTCAACATCCTGGATAGTGAAGGACCGTTCTCCATTGCCCCATACATGACTTCAGGAAGGTGCGCAGAGTTGAATCTACTTTATACAACTCCAGCACCCTCATAAGCCACGTATGTGGCACCGAGTCATAGGCCTTCTTGTAATCTATCCAACATGTCGAAAGATCCTTTCGGGAACGACGAACCTGTTGGCTAATGGTCATATCAATGAGGAGTAGCTCCTTAGTACCACGGGCCCCTTTCCTACATCCATTTTGAGAAGGAGACATGATGGAGTTGGTGTCTATATGGTTGTTAATTTTAGCTCTCAAAATGGATGTAAGAACTTTATAGACCGTCGGTAAACACGTGATCGGCCTATAATTTTTGGGTTCCGCAGTGCTACCTGATTTATGGAGCAGGTGGGTAACTCCTGTTGTTAGGAACTGGGGTAGCGAACCAGACTCCAAAGCAACCAGGAACTGAGCCGCCAAGCGAGCGTGCGACCTTAAAAACGATTTTATCCAAAAGTTGTGCAGCCCGTCCGGCCCTGGAGACTTCCAGTTAGGTAACGGACGGACTGCACGAGCCACGTCTTGGGGGCAGATGGAAATAGCCCCCATTTCCGGTATTGGTTCGCAGGCTCGTTCGACTTCCCGAGTCCAATCACCTTCGGTGTGATTGACAGGCACCAACCAGATATTGCGCCAGAAAGAGCACATGGCATCATCATCTGGTAGGTACGTGTCAGTCACACCTTGATCCGGTCGTTCCCAATCCCTATAAACCCACCTTTCATCGCGCTGGAAGGTGCGATTCTGAGTGTATCGCTCCACTCGCCGCTTATACCTACGGATACGGTTCGCCCATCCATACACTTTCTGCTTCAGGAAGTCGATGCGCTCTGTGACACAGGACATATAATCCTGAGGACTGATATTGGTCCCTGCGAACGCGCGTCTCACAAAGCGCATCACTCTAGAGCGTGTATTGCCCTCCTTGAAGCAGGTTAGTTTGCCGATGAGCGCTCTGGCCCCACCAATACGGCGCTCAATTCTGCACTGCCAAGCTGGTACGACTGGTTTCGGTCGTGTAGCTCTAGAGTCATTAGCAAATTTGACGTGAGCTACACGACATGCCGCTACAGCCGCCCAATACAGAATCGAATGAGTATCGGTGAGGTCTTCGCAATCATCAATATAGTTTGACAACTGCGAATCCAGAGTCGCCACCAGCGCCCTATTTTTGTTATGCATGGGCAAACGAGGTAAGCGTGGTCTAAGTTCGGGCGACATGAACCGATATTCCCGAATCGCACCCTCCAAAGTACTCCTCAATTCCTCATTGCACTGGGTACTTACGTTTGTAGCCCTGTCATCCCTGCCCTCGTCCGCTTGGCTTGTTATAGGTTGTGGTAGTACTACAACAGTCTGCGACGGGAGGGCGATGACATGACTACTCTGTATTTCATTTCGCAGGCGATCAAGTACAGTGTCATCCAACATATGATTACGTTGGATGACCCGCACCTGATCCGACAGTCGTTGTGCCGAAACGTTGACAGCTGGCTCAAGCACCTGAAAAAGCGAGAGCATCCGAACACGGTACGAGGTCAGATTGTTTCCCCCCTCTGTAGCCCCATAGTATGAGCGCATGACGTTTTCGTTAATGGATCGTGTCCATCTCATGCGCTGCACACTTCCGCCGGGAGCTGGGACCTTATCAGAGGCCGGTGGGCCTCGAGGTCCTAAACCGTCTGGTGGCTTGTGTCCTCCCCGTCGACGAGCAGGTGGTGGTGTCGTGGGCGGGGAAAAATATTCATCGCTCGAGCTCGATGCAACTACCGCGGCCGGTGTCGTCACAGCGCTCACAGTGGGGCTGGATACCGGCGGCGGCGAGGCGGAGCTGAGCGAAGAATCCGGAGTTGGTGGGCGTGCACGGCGTGCGGCTGATCTAGTCAACATATCTTCATGTTCCTATTTTCTTCTTGTTTTATCGGAGGTGACATCTGTCATGTCACCTCCGATTCGGCAGTTCTTGTTCAAATTTGTTACATTCTGATATTATGGCTCTTATTTGGTTTAAAAATAGTTTTTAGGTTTTATATTGGGTTTGAAATGATAAACTATTGTATTAGGAGTTGAAATAGTTGTTACACAGTTTATATTAAAAAAAAAATGGAAAATTAGACGTTTCGTTGACATGGCGGTGTTGTGTGACAAGTCCCATGTGTAGGGGCCGGGCACAAATCCAGACTCCGGGTTTCTACTGAGAAATCCCTAACACAGAAACCCAATAACACTTTGGCCAACCTGGGAATCGAACCCTGGACCTCATGCTCAGCAGCAGCGACCACTAGATCAATGACTCTTATAATAAAGAAAGAAAGAAAAATATTTTCTTTGGGATACGCACAGGAAATACTAACAGCTAAAAAAAAAGGCTCTTTGATAAGCCAAACAACATTTAGGTACCTCAATACATTTCTAGCGCATTATTTTATTTTTTCAAAACAATTAATTTTAATCACCTCGTTGGTTTAGTGGTTCCCAGCGCTACTGCTCAGCATGAGGTCCTAGGTTCGAGTCCCGGTTCGAGCAAAGTGTTATTGGGTTTTTCCATCTGGAATTTCTCACTTGGAGACTGGATTTGTGATTGTATTTTTTTTTTTGTTTATTTTATTTGCATAAACATGTGTGTAAACATGTGTGCAAATAGAAAGTGCATGGAAGATGACAAAGTAAATTAAGTGCAAACATGTTTGTCACTACGTGACGTGCAAAATAATAGATTTATACAATTTATCAGAATATTAAAAGTTGTCATACTTAATTAATAACGGGTTATTAAAATTATAGAGTAAATCAACATTATTATACAAGTAGCTCCAAATGAATCTAATTAGTTATCTCAAGTCAAATTCCTTTTCATTAAGGAACTCAGTAACGCTATAATATGCTCTGGCGGTCAAAAAAGTACGAAGTTTATATTTAGACATAGATTGAGGTAGTTCTCTCCAACTTTTAAATACTTTGTTATAAATGACTGGAGCCATACAGTATACGCTTAATTTCGATCCAGCCTGTCCCACCTTACTGCCCTCCCCTCAGTGACGCCCTAAGCCGAGGTTCGTACCCCGTTCGTACCTAGTGTTTAAGAATTTAGCTTGAGGCACCCACAGGATTGACCGGTTAAGTAGCCATGACCTTCGTGGTCAAAACAACGAGTTGCCAATTAGTAAAAAAAAAAAAACAAAAAAAAACACCAAAAAAAAAAAACAATATACACTTTTGCGCATTAGGGTCGTCTTAGCGGATTGGAGACAAAGTTGACCATTGTCACGTCTATTGCGTGGAACTATGTCAGCTAAACGCTTATAATAATGCGGATTCGACTTAACAAACACTGCCACTTCTAATATGTACAAGCACGGTAAAGTTAATATCTTGTTATTTTTTAAATAAGATAAACAACTATCGGTCTTCTCAAGTTTAAACATCGCCCGTAAACATCTTTTTTGAGACTTGAATGTTGATTCTTTTTACGTCGAGTTACCACAAAATATTAGCCCAAGCGTCAATGGGATTCTACTAAACCATAGTACGCTGTAAGTAGAGCATCCGTTTATAATGTGAATGAAAGTGTGCGTAAAGCGTATGCGGATATACTAAGTTTTTAACCGACTTCACAAAAAGGAGGAGGTTCTCAATTCGTCCGTATGTCTTTTTTTATTTTATTTTATTTGTATGTGTGTTAGCTCAGAACTTTTTTCTGGTTGAACCGATTTGGATGATTCTATTTGTATTTGATAGCTGGTGCTTCACATGTTGGTCCCATTTAAATTGGTCAAGGTCTGACCAGTAGTTTTTGAGTTATCCTTAATACTGCATATTTTTTCCACTTAGTTTATATGGATGATGTGTTAATAATTTCCTGTCACGGTCATTTACACACCAAGTTGTGGTATACGAATTTGTGTGGGGTAGGTACCGCAACTAAGAAGTGAAACATAAAAACTTTTTTACAAAAAAACAACCGACTTCCAAAAAAAAAAACACTAAAAGACGTGAAAAATAATCGTCGGTGGCCAAAAACGAAAATACAAAACCAAAGACACCGACTTCCGAAATTAAAGTTATTTTTCACGTCTTTTAGTGTTTTTTTTTGGAAGTCGGTTGGTTTTTTTGTAAAAAAAAATTATTTACATAAAGACTCAATGTGTGTTTTCCAGTTTAGATTTTTATCAATCTGGAGACCAAGAAATTTTATATTGTTAACTTCTTCTACATATGTTTTCATTGCAGTGTTGTATGTTTAGGTTCATGCTAGATATCCGTTGCGTATAATGCAGGTGGGTAGGTATAACCTTCGTTTTCTTTAGATTTATTTTCAAATTGTTTTCCTGCATCCATTGTATAGCTGATTTTAAGGAATTATTAATATCATTCTCATACGTCTCTATAATTTTACTTGGTATTGTCAAAGTACTGTCGTCCGCAAATAAGGTCACCGGTTCTTCAATGCATTTAGCCTTTGTGCCTGGTTCATAGCAATAGCCTCGCTCCCTGTTATGGGGTGGTATTTACTGCTATGTGATTTTTTATTATTGTAAAAAATTGTGCATATTTACCAACTCTCCACAAAGTATAAAGAAACAAACTGAATCTAAAAACTTTAACCCCAAAAATAAACACAAAGTAACTTTGCCGATTCTTTTTTATTTTTCCTACTTAGTACCTGGTGAAAACAACATCCCCATTTAGTGACCCTCTTTCTATACAATGTCACCTCCAAACTAGAAGCATTAAATTGAAAGCTCAGATAAAATCTTAGTTAATTACGGAAGCAATTGGCTTTTCTAAAGACTCGTTCTATTTGATTGAAATCGTTAAAGTATTTCCGTGTTGATTAAGTTGGTTGTGAACTGGGCAACTTTTAGTTGAGACACTAAAGTATTGCTGGTGCGTAATGCAGCCATAGCTGGAAAAGATGAGACTGAGTGAGAAGCGATAAAAATAATGATATTATATTATAAACAAAGATCTCTATTTACTAAATTCGGTATTGTAATTATTTTAAAACTGCTAAAATATAAAGTCTGCGAAAAGTAGGTTTGGCGAAAAAACCTACGCCCAACGAACTTTGCTCTCAGTTCTCTTTGCAGGGCAAAAGGTCGACAATAGTTTTCAATACTAATAAAAACAATCAACTTTACAAATAAAATCAATATGCAATCTAAACTACATCAATTAATCAATCTGCCTCGTCTCTTCCCAACTATGTTGGGGTCGGCTTCCAATCTAACCTATCTGACCTCCACAATCCGGTTACTGGGTAATACGATACTTAACGTTTTACCCAGTAACACATATTCTAAACCACATCACCATTATCTAAAATTACATCCCAACACTCGCGCCACATAAAAGTCTCCCGTTTCAAAACCGTCCTAACCAAAACTTTAAATTGGTTTTCTTGACCCTGAAGCTCGACAAACATTAGCGGTCATCCCCAGTACAAGGTCACTGCTGCATTTAATTTTTATGACAATGTTATCGCTTCCACACAGGTAGTTTGTTCAAACGGACGTTTTCCTTCGGTTGATAGGTCGTTCGGTTTTATTATGATTTGGAAAGTGGGCTGCAGACTTATGGGTACGGAAGTGTTTGTGGGTGTGTGGACGGCTTTATTTTCGTTTGTTCGTGTTATAATCAGAGCGTTTTTTTTATAAATTACGGTCGGCGTCACTGCTGGTCGTACCATCAGCCAGGCCAAAACCCCTCTGACTCGAGCAATACGTACCATCAATTATATTCAGGTCGAAATTGATACATTTACATGTCACTGGATGACAGCACCGCGGTAGTAAAATGTAAACATCCAGATAGCTATGAACAGGACATAAATAAGACCCTGGAAGATATCGTACATTGGCTTGACAGAAACAACTTAGTGATAAATTTACAAAAAACTAACATAATGCACTTCCATCAACGCACAATTTCAAAAGAAGTATCGTTAGACTACAATAAACAAAAAATTGACCAAGTTAAAGTAGCAAAATTTTTAGGAATTTATATTGACAGACAACTAAATTGGCAACCACAAGCAGAGGAAATTTGCAAAAGGTTGAATTCAGCGGCTTATGTCCTTTCAAAGTTGTCCAGGAAAGTTGACATTCAAACTGCTTTAGTGGCTTATCATGGTCTGGTTGCATCAGTTTTAAGGTTTGGTATTATTTTCTGGGGCAATTGCAGCTCAAGGGAGTACATATTCAAGGCGCAAAAGCGTTGCATTAGAGCGATGTGTGGCTTGAAGACCACAGACAGTTGCGAACCAAAGTTTAAGTCCCTAAAAGTTCTCACATTTCCGTCATTGTATATTCTGGAAATGGCCATGTTTGTAAAGACCAATAAAAACCTTTTTCCCACGATGACGGAAACTAGAAAACGACCTGTTAGAAGTCAATACAAAAATTTATTACACATCGAGTCCTCTAACACAGCACTTATGCGGAAAAGTGTTATTTGTATGGGCCCTACTATATACAACAAATTGCCAGATGTAATGAAAAATGAAACAATTAAAAACTTTAAAAAGAAATTAGTGGCCTTCCTAACAGAAAAATGTTATTATTCGATTAATGATTTTTTAATGGACAAAACTTTTTAATCAGCAATATGTATAATAAAATTAAATATTATTAATATTATCTTGAACATATTATGTACCTACCACATTATTATTTTATTTTTTCATATTAACATTTTAATTTGACATTTTCGATATTAATTAATGTATAATTGCAATAATTCTAACTGTGACATCTTAATTAGTAACTATTTTTAGATGCTTAATTGTTTTTTTGTTTTTTTTTAATTTTTGCGTGCCTATTTTCAGGCAGAATGTACAAGGCTCACTCCTTTCTACTCCACCTGTATTTTAATGTAACCTACATTCATTGCAAATAAATGATTTGATTTGATTTGATTTGATTGACTGGCGTGAATTCGCAAAAGTACTATTATTTACACTGTGTTACAAACAATGATCTTTATGATGTTGAGATGTATTTTGTGCTTTAATTTTAATTTTGTGTGTGTGACTTAGCTATCGCATTAGGTTAAGACCTGTAATGATAGTTTTATGGCATTTAAATAAATACATAAATTTTACTTGGATTGACTGCCTATCTGACCTCCACAACCCAGTTACTGGGTAACACTATATATACCCCTTGGCAAGACTGGTGTGGTCAGACTTTCGGCTGCTGACTATCCATAACGACCGACTGTCAAAAATCTACGAATGACAGCCGGGACCAACTGCTTTATATGTTTTCTGAGGCATGGCGGGGTCTCGGTATGTTATGAATGGTCACCCACCCACAGACCGACCTCGACAAGCGTTGCTTAACCTTGAAGATCGAACCATGCGGCTGTTATTCTGTACCCACGAGCAAAAAGTTTTTCTAACAATAGTACCTTTTATTACTCTCAATACTCAATACTTTTATTGCATTCCACATGTAGGTATTCATAAGTGGTAAACTTATAATTAGATCATAATTATGGACCCTGTCGGGCACAGCAAAATAACTGAGTTAGGAGAGAGGAAGCATTTTTTAACTATATAACATTACTTAAGCAAACTACTATACCAAAAAGTTTAATCTATTCGCTTTAATTTAAAATATAAACAGGTTGAGAGATGTAATAATAATAATAAAATACAATAAAATTTGAAGTCTCGAGTGCTTAAATTATGACTTTATAAGTCTATCACTTAGAAATTCGTTTATTGAGTAGTAGCTTTTATTTACCAAAAATTGTCTAAGTTTTTTAAAAAATTTGTTCATTTTCTCTTCTTTTTTTATTGGTGCGAGTAGTTTATTATATAATTTAATGGACATTACATATGGACTTGTAGAGTGTATTCTTAATCTAGAACTTGGTATGTTTAGCCTAGATCGGTGTCTGAGTAGATAGCGTGTCTGAATGTCTTCACGTTTTGAATAAAATTCTTGATGTTTCCGCACAAATTTGCATGTTTCTAAAATGTATATACAGGGAAGAGTTAAAATGTTATGTTTTTGAAAGAATGGTTTGCAACTATCTGTTTGCTCAATGTTTACCAAGATTAGATTCTAATCAATTTCTTTTGCAGGGTTAAAAGTGTTTGTGCACCTGTGCTGTTTCCCCAAAGGGTAACACCATAGCTAAGCCATGCATAAGCATAAGCGTAATAGGTGGAGAGAGCTGTTTGTAAATTGGTGGTCCTTTTTATTTCACGAAGGGCGTAAAAGTATTTAGATATTTTTGAGTGAGTTTTCTGTATGTGTGATTTCCAGTTTATATGCGTGTCGATTACTAGTCCGAGTAAGGAAAATTCGTTAACGGTTTCTAATTTTGAGTCGTTGAAAATAAAATCTAAAGTCAAATGTGTTTTTTGGTAAGGGTAGAAAGTTATTAATTTAGTTTTTGAGAAGTTTATCTCAAGGTTATGTTCGTTCATCCAGTTGCATGTTTTAGCGAGTATGGAATTGAGAGTTTCTTCTATATTTACATTGTTTTGGCATGAGATTAATATGGATATATCGTCCGCGAATAAGACACATGCTTCCATGGTCTTAGGTAGGTCATTTATATAAAGTAAAAATAAGAGGCATCCTATGACGCTTCCTTGAGGAATTGAGGCGTTAATTACTACTCTCTACCTGACAATAAGAAAATAACGAAAAACAATCAAATAATACTCAGCGTAATCTCCGAAGTGGAATGAAGAATCCGTCTCGAACAATTGTTCGCTTCAATTGAGTATAAGGATCCCGTTTGATTGCTTTCCGATTGCACCGCCCCACTTGTTAAGGCATTAGGCTTAACTCACACAAACAACCTTATAATGTACGCTTTTATAATTTCTAATATGACAATACTTATTATCGTGGACATCCACGTCCATGTCACGCCATGACAAACACACACAAACAGGGAACAGAGAACAAAACACACACACACAGGTATGGAAGAAAATATACGAGACGCTTTTAAATGGGTAGTAATAAAACTCCAAAAAAAAATTAAAATATGAGGTTACTCAAAATATGTAATTTACTGCTTGAAATACAACTTTCCGACCACTTATGAGGGAAAACAAATATAGAAACGACCGAATAAAATACTGAAAATTCCGAAAAATTAATACAATGTTGCTGACGTAATATTTTTCCACCAGTTAAAATTTCGTTTTACCGAAATCTACAGGTAGTCATTTTTATCGTAACTTACGTATTAAAAATGTAGAATCAACCTTACATCTAACCAACTAAACCTCGGGGTGCCCCTGACGTCGACCGGCTAGGGTTAGGGTTAATAAGCAGGTCGACGGATCCCCGCTTGGCGGGGCTCCTATTTCTGTCTAAAGGGTTTAAAGGAACCTAACTAACCGAATCTCGGGATGCCCCTGACGTGGACCGTCTAGGGTTAGGATTTACGGGAATTTAAGTTTTCGGAAACTTAGTATTTTTTTCGGGAGTTTTGTATTTTTTTTGGAAATTTATTTAAATATTGGAAAATTATTTGAAAGTATAGATTATTTTTCGTAGAATTATAATTAGAATAAGCTCATGTTTGTTTGTTAAATACAACATTTTTGTCGGTTAAATTTGTATAAATTTTTCGGTAATTCATTTTAACACAACTTAGTTAGTATTACAGTCAACCACAGATCGCTGGACGTTAATTAATTTTTCGGAAGCTTTATTATTTCCCCTCTCATATTTCCGTCCATGATAACAAAGTGCACATATTTCCATAATTTTACTGTTACTATTTATGGATGTGGACGTGACGTCCACGATAATATCGCCACGTTAGAAATTATGAAAGCACACATTGATTTTAGAAGTAGGAGAAAAGAAAAGTCATTGTATTATGGAGAGTCGTTTAGTATGGGAGGAGCAGTGGTGGCCCAGTGGTATCGGCCCCGACTTACGAGTTGTAGGTCGTGGGTTCGAACCCAGGCAGGCGCTTTACTTTGTGTAAATAATTTCATCACCACTGCTTTCAAAACGGTGAAGGAAAACATCGTGAGGAAACCGGCATGACCTAGAACCAAAAATTCGAAGACATGTGACATCTACCAACCCGCATTGGGCCCGCGTGGTAGATTACAGCCCATTCCCTCTCAAAGAGAGGAGGCCTGTGTCCCAGCAGTGGGAACATTATAGGCTGATTATGTTTAGTATGGGATCGCGTCATAGCACTCACACGCAGTACCTAATGTTTCAAGACATTCGCAGTCATCATCTACCTTCCCTTCTTCCCACCTATGTTAGGGTCGACTTTCAGTGTAACAGCTGAATATCAGTATTTTACATGGAGCGACTGCCTATCTGACTTCCACAACTCATTACCTGGGTAATATGATACCTCTTGGTAAGACTGGTTGTCTGACTTTCAAGATTCAGACTATCTGGATCGATTGTCAAAAATCTACGAATAACAGCTAAGATCTACGACTTATTCTTAATTTATATGTACTTCCGTGCCACACAGGGGTATCGGTATGTAATTAATATGCCCATCCACAAACTGACTTTGGCAAACGTAGTTTAAGCTTTGCTCGACTCATGTGGCTGTTATTTCTTAGCCGCGAGCACTAGAACAGTCACACACAAAATTTTCGTTGTCATGAATTGTACGCAACTCATAGATACGTCCGGCATATGATCGCGTCCTAACTTACTGATTTGTGGTTTACCAACTCACACTTATCAGTACCTACCATTATTTTCCGACAAAACTGTGTGTTGTAAAATCTTCGATAGCAAAACGACGGTTTCAGTGGTTCCAATCTCGTTGGAAAGTGGTGTGTGTGAGCCAAGCCTTAAGAAGTGGTATTGAAACATTATTGCATTAGAAGGAGAAAAGATAAAATTTTAAAGTTTAGTTTGTAGTTGTAAGTGAAGCAGGTACTTTGTGGTTTAGAGTATATTTTTACTACCTATAAGCTACTTGTTGCAGCAATGTCTGTGTGTTTTCTTGGGTGCACTTCAAACCTTGTGATTCTCATTGAAAGTTTCTGGAAAAGTTAAAAGAATGGCTTGATTCTGTGGAGCAGTTGCAGAAGGTATGTTATCGGTATATTCATTTGCTTTCCTTTTTTTGTTAATATAACAAGTAAGAGCTATAGAAGGGGGAACATAGATGACATGAAAACAGAAAAAAGAAACCATCCAAGTGCAAGTCGGACTCGCGCACCGAGAGTTCCGTACAAAGCTGTAGGTATATAAGTAAAACTTGTGGTAATTGTATTGCTAAACGAAATCCATAACATTACAATGTGGAAAGCTGGAGGAGCATAAATTTGAGACAAAGGTCTCTTTATCGTTTCAGTAATCCTTTACTTTATATTAATCATATCATTTATTTTATAAAATTATAAAATAAATGATAAACAGTAAGAAGTAGTAGTAGTAGTAGTGTGTTTATAGTTATATAACTGAAATACCTACACTAGCCTTGCAGTAGCCTTGCAAAAGTTCTTTTATCGCTAACCGCCTGCCCCCGCGCCTGCGGTCGCGGGCCAGTGCGTGCGCGTTCATGCCCCGCCCCGCGCCCCGCGTGACTCTCGCGCCATCAGCGTCACATCCAATCCCACTTCGATAGTAGGAACAATACAAGCAAGCTGTGATAATAACCAACATTAAGAAATATAATAAGCGCATTTAGGCATTATACCGCCACATTCACCAAAACATCCGGATTGAATGACGATAAGTTCGTCTTTAGCGTTTGAAAAATACTTGATACCTCTACGCGTTCATGAGGAAAAGGGTAATAAGTTTATAATTATAAAATAAAATAAAATGTGATATAACAAAAAAATTGAGGTTTTCGGAATGTTTCCTTTAAGTGTGCTATAAAATGTTGTTTCATGCCAAATTTCAAGATTCTAGGTCGATTGGAAGTATCCTTTAGGTTTTGATTCCCTTGCGAGTAGTTGCGAATTTTAAAATATGCGGCTTAAATTGCTGTTTCTTTTGATTGCGTTGACATAGAAGTTTGATTTTGTTACATCTTAATGGTATTAAAGACTTGAGTATTTGATATGAATTTCAATATAATACCACTACGCATTCATGAGGAAAGGGGTAGTAAGTTTAAAATTACTGAAAATATTTTTATTATATGGTGTAACTAAAAATTTATACTTTTCGCATTTTTTTATCTGTGCTATAAGACGTTGCTTCATACCAAATTTCAAGATTCTGAGTTCACGGAAAATACCCTGTAGGTTTTGATTCCCTTGCAAGTGTCGAAAATTTGCGGCATAAACGACTGTATCTTTTGATTGCGTTGGCTTAGAAGTTTGATTTTTTTCGCAGCTCTAAGGAACAGTAAACCCAAGTATTTGTTATTAATTTCAGCTTGATACCTCCACGCGTTACTGAGAAAAAGGGCCTTGACAGACAGACAGACAGACAACAAAGTAATCTTATAAGGGTTTCGTTTTTTCCTTTTCAGGTACGGAACCCTAAAAACGTCAGAAACACACTTTTGATAAGGAAACTATTAACTGCTCCACACATTCGACTCTTTCTAGTATGAAAAATACTTTTTAATAATGTTTAGTAAACCAGAAACATTTTCATTTCTGTTCAGCGCTGCAAAACATTATGCTGCCAACATCAATTAACATTTCTTCTTAAACATTAATTACATTAAAACATCAATAAAATTTTCCTACAATTGTTTTTCAATTTGCGTACGAAAATATCTTTAGCTGTATTTTTTAATAATTTCTTTCTAAGAATTCCTCATCAAAGAAATAAAAATTAATTTAGCACTCAATGTTATCTTTGAAGTATGTTTTTGATGAAAACCGTTTTCCTTGGAAATCATTAATTGCTGGTAATTAATGATGTTTTTAGAAAATTAATCTCTAATTATGTCGTCTTGGTAATGTTGCTCATTTTGTTGAGGTTTTATCCTTGTTATGACAGTGAAACTGTGTTTTACTTAGGTATTATTAAACAGTGATAAAAAAGTCTGATTATCATGAAGCCTATGTTGATAGACTCCTAAATTTTGCAGTTTATAGGAGAATGAAAATTGACCGCGGCGAAGGTGGTGGTGAGGAGCAATGGTGGCCCAGTGTTAATGAACGTGACTTACGACTATAAGGTCGTAGGTTCGAACCCAGACTGGCGCTTTACTTTTTGTAAATGATTTCATCACCACTGCTCTCAATATGGTGAAGGAAACCGACGTGTCCTAGAACCAAAAATTCGAAGGCATGAGACATCTACCAAGACGCACTGGGCCCGCGTGGTGGATTACGGCCCACTCCCACTCAGCGAGAGGAGGGCTGTGTCCCAGCAGTGGGAACATTATAGGCCGATTATGTGCAAAGGTGGTGTAACAATCAGGTCATGTTTACGGGGCCAGCTCAGCAGTAGGACATGATTTAGGCTAACAAAAAAAAGAGCAAAATTGATTTAATTACATTCATCCTTTAAAAATCGCAACTACATCGGTCTCCCTTAATCAAATATACCATAATTTAAGTTTACAGGCACTGTCTAGAAATGAGTACACATAACCTGCCGAACCTGGTCTATCCTTACCAGTAGAATATTTTTAAAAGACTTTACAACATCAAGCGCTTTCAAGTAAACGTTTATTTTCACGCTCCATATGGCATTTATGGCAGGGATACTTACCTATAGTATCGTCCAACCATTACACCTGCTTCACATGCATCAATAGTGAGAGGTTCTTTGTGGAATGGATTATCTACTTCTTCTCTTTAGTGTATACATGGCAAAAAGTTTAAACATGTGTGACCAAAAATTCAGCTGCGCGTACTCTGCTCACTGACGCAGTCATCCTACTAATATTATAAATGTGAAAGTTTGTGAGGATGGATGGATGGATGGATGTTTGTTACTCTTTCACGCTAAAACTGCTGAACGAATTTGGATAGAATTTGGATCACAGATAGTTAATAATCTGTATTAATACGTAGGATACTTTTTCTCCCGGTAGTACGTTCCCGTGGGATAATTTCCGACATCCACGCGGGCGAAGCCACGGGCAAAAGCTAGTTAGATCATAAAGTGCACAGATGATAGGCATGCGGTGCAGGATGGAATGTGGGCCATTGTCCTACGGTAACCCGGTGTATAAATTATGAGTTATTTTTAAACATATTGTACATCTAAAGAAACAATATGGGGTAACACAAACGACAGACGTGTGTGCGAATAGAGCGATCAAAAGTGCTCAACAATACTTTCTGTTGCACTCTGAACCTGTTCGTATAAAAAAAAAATGTCTTTACTGTGGATCGCTGAAGAGTTTCCTCGTCTGAATCGTGTAGAATCAGGTCATGCATCACAAAAATGCATTGTTTTTGAAACAGAATCAACATGTAAAATTTCAATTCCGTAGGATAAGAGGATGTGGTTTTAATTCAGCTTGCAAGATTTGACCCATACATACATACTTACAAACTAACTCACAAGGCAAGTTAAATAAAAGCTTATAAAACATAATCAATATCCAAAAAAATAGTAAAGCAACCGCAAACGAAACACATTCATTACCAGAAAAAAAACTTAAAAAGAACCTGCAACGATTTAATACTGCATATTGCTGTTATCAATACGTCTAAAGCTATGCGATTCATTTTACATTCCTCTGCTTTCATATGTGGGTATTATTATTGGTTTTAATCTCGATCTGGAAATATATTTTTTTGTCACCGCCTTTGACTGGTTTTGTGAGTCTTGTACGAGTATTTATTTATTTATGTATTACGTTTGGAAAAACAAACAATAGTATATTAAGCATAAACAATGTTGTCTTAAAATTAAACTTAACAAATATATACAACCCACAACATTTTGTCACAGATTACTATATTAAACAGGATATTTTTTTTAACCAGTGCGCAAACGGTAACCATGAATAAACCATATGATTCTATACCCCTAGCGTAGACATTTTTCGTTGGTTATATTTTTTTAATTACTTGCTCCATACATTTTGACCGTGTAGGTATTGTACTTATCTATGGAACAGCAGATTTTTTTTTGATAACCGACGAGAAATGTGCGCTAGAGGGTCTAGATTCATGTGCTGAGTTCATGGTTACAGTTTGCGCACTGGTTAAAAAAATATCCTGAATAATAATAATAAGCTGTTAACAAACGTTAACTGTCATCTACTTCTCAATATTTGTAAATATGTGAGCACCATGTATCTATCTCATAATTAATTTACCTGTCATGCGTTATATTTAATTATTTTTACCTATTGTGGTATAGTAATTTTATTCTAGGGGCATCGTCTTCACATATAATTATTATGTATACATAATATTGTAAAACATTTTTAAAAGAGTAACGGTGGAGTTTCTTGCCCATTCTTCTCCATACGAAACTACCTTTTGGAAGGGGCAACTAGAATCAATTCTATTTTTTGTAAATTTTGACGTTCAAAAGTGCCTTTTTATGTGCCTATTTGATATAAGCGATTTGACTTTGACTTTGACTTTGTAGCAGGGCTAACTTAATGAAATAGCAGTTTAAAAAAAAGTTAAACAATATTCTATAAAAAAGTAACAAACAAAAAAAAAACATGAGTGATGTATCATACAGGAATGATACCTACATTAGGTATCATCCTACTTTAATCCTTTAGTAGTTTATTTTTTAACCGACGAAAAAAAAGGAGGAGGTTCGCAAGTCAAACCGTATTTTTTTTTTTTTATATGTGTCCACGCATAACTTTTTACAGAGTAGTCAGATTTTGATGATTCTTTTTTTAATGGAAAGAGTATACCCCAAAGTTGGTCCCATTTAAAATTGAAAAACGAAATCCACCCCTAAGGGTAGAAATTTAAGGGGTTAAATGATTTTTCACCTACTAAACGTTCACTTGTGAACCGATTCTATAGAAACTTGGCACATATATGTAGTTCTAATGATGTTTCAACAAAACAGAGACCTGGAGATCATCTGATGATGGAGACGGAAGACAATCGAGAGAGCTCCTCGACAGATTACAGCAGTTAGATCGTGTTTGGGCTTATTTCATTAATCTTGATGAGAACTTTAAACCTAGCAATGTCAACATAAAAACTACAGGCCCAACTCAATTTTGAGAGGGAAGCCGATAGTAGGATTCAGCTGGGATGGGCAGCATTTGGTAAACTTCATCAGGTCTTCTCGTCGTCTATACCGCAGTACCTAAAGACGATAGTCTTCTATGCGTGTGTCCTACTGGTTACGACTTACGGAGCCGAAACGTCGAAACTCATGGTGAGACTGGTCCATAAGTTTAAAGTCACTCAGCGAGCTATGGAGAGAGATGCTTGGAGTCTCTTTGAAAGATAAAATCCGAAACGACGTTATCCGCTAGAGAACCAAGGTAATCGACATACCCCAAAGACTAAGCAAGCTGAAGCTGCTATGGGCTGGTCTCTTCACTCGTGGAAGTTTAAGAGTGGAGACCGCGTTTAGGCAAACGTAGTGTGGGGCGCCCGCCGGCCAGGTGGACTGACGACTTGCGAAATGCGGCTGGCAGAGACTGGATGACGAGAGCCGAGGATCGGGCTCAATGGCGTTCACCAGGAGAGGCTTACGTCCAGCAGTGGACGAATATAGGCTGATGATGATGATGATGAATGGTGCAAAAATAAAGAAATGTCAATCAACTCAACCTATCGCAGTCCACTGCTGGACATAGGCCACTCCCATGCTGCGCCACAACACCCTGTCCTCCGTCTTCCGCATCCACTCTGTCCCAGACACTTTTTTGAGGTCGTCGGTCCATCTAGCTGGGGGGCGTCCCACACTACGCTTGCTGATACGCGGTCGCCACTCCAGGACTCGTCTGCTCCACCGGCCATCGGTCCTCCGACAAACATGGCCAGCCCACTGCCACTTCAGCTTGCTTACTCTGCAAGCTATGTCGGTAACTCTGGTTCTTTTCCGGATAACTTCGTTTCTGATTTTATCCTTCAAAGAAACCCCGAGCATAGCCCGCTCCATAGCGCGTTGAGCGACCTTAAATTTGTGAACCAGCCCGACTGTCAGTGTTCACGTCTCAGCACCGTATGTCATAACGGGCAGGACGCACTGGTTGAAGACCTTAGTCTTCAAACATTGCGGGATTGGCGACGAGAAGACTTGACGTAGTTTTCCAAACGCTGCCCAACCCAACCGGATCCTTCTGTCGGCTTCTTTCTCAAAGTTGTGTCTACCGAGCTGGATGACTTGCCCTAGGTAGACATACTCCTTCACAACTTCGAGAAGCGACCCTTCGATGTGGATTGGACTCGGCAAGACGTGCGAATTGTACATGATTTTCATCTTGTCCAAATTCATGCCGAGGCCAACCCGCCGAGAGGCTCCATTTAGGCTATGCAGCATCTGGTCTAACTGTTCCAGCGTCTCTGCCATTATGACGATGTCATCGGCAAAGCGAAGGTGTGAGATGTACTCGCCGTTTACGTTTATACCCTGTCCAGTCCAGTCCAGCGTCTTAAAAACGTCCTCCAACGCATTCGAGAACAGTTTCGGGGATATCACATCCCCCTGTCTCACTCCCCTGAGCAGTTGGATGGGGGTGGTTTTCGTATTCTGGATCTGGACAGTCATCGTGGCAGCGTCATACAAACACCTCAACACTTCGATGTATCGCCAATCAATTCGACATCGTTGCAGAGAGGCCAGAACTGCCCATATTTCGATGGAGTCGAAGGCTTTCTCGTAGTCCACAAATGCCATACACAGCGGCTGGTTGTACTCTTCGATCTTCTGCACAATTTGCCGAACAGTATGGATGTGGTCTACGGTACTGAAGCCTTTTCGAAAACCGGCTTGTTCTGGTGGCTGGAACTCGTCAAGTCTCCTGGCGAGACGGTTCGTGACGACCCTCGAAAACAGCTTGTATACGTGGCTCAGTAGTGAGATGGGTCTATAGTTCTTCAGCAAGGTTTTGTCACCTTTTTTGAAGAACAGAACCACCGCACCTCTGCTTCACGCCTCGGGCGTTGTACCCTCTTGGATGACGGAATTGAAGAGACTCGCTAGCTCTCTGAGGACTGGAGCCCCGCCCGCTTTAAGGAGCTCTGTTGTTATTCCGTCATTACCTGGTGCCTTGTTGTTCTTTAGCTGCTCGAGAGCCGCCCTAATCTCGCACTGGTCGACATCCGGGATGTCCTCCGTGAAGTGGCGCGTCAGTTCGGCACGATGGTCATCTTCACTATGTCCCGCTGGTTTTGCCATCCGCGTTGAGTATAAGTGTCCGTAAAAATCCTCGACTTCCTCGAGTATCTCGGACTTTGAAGTCACGATTCTACCATCCGCAGTTCTAAGTTTCGTCAGATGGGACCTCCCTAATTGCTGAGCGAACACTTTCGACCCTCGGTTCTGCTCAATCGCGACCTTGATGTCACGTGTGTTGGAGCACCGCAGGTCGCGTCGCGTCAGCTTTCTAATTTTTAGGGTTAAGGCCCTCTTATCTGACGAAGACGGCTGCGTGGATGGCAACTCTCGTCTTTCCCTCATAAGTCCGAGAGTTTCCGAGGAAAGTTTGGATACCATACTTTTTTGCTGCAACGGGAAAAGTCTGCCGGACACGTCACGTAAGGCTTTGACCACCTCGTCGGCTTTCTCGTCGACAGTGCCTGTGGTTTCCAGCAGGGCGAATCGATTTTGAAGTTCCAGCTGGAACTTTTCGGATCCTAGAGCAGCTTGGAGCTGCGTAGGTCGGAGGGTTGGCCTCATCATGCGGACTCTTTCGGCTCGAAAATTGATACTTAGAGTGCCTCGGACAAGCCTGTGATCGCTTCCGGTATTAAACCTGCTTATCACGGAGACATCTCTAAATATGTGCTTTTTATTCGTCATGATGAAGTCTATCTCGTTCCTTGTCACGTTATCGGGGCTCTGCCAGGTCCACTTCCTCTGGGGCTTCTTTTTAAAGAATGAATTCATTAAGAAGAGCCCCTGCGACTCTAAAAAGTTGACCAGCATTTGCCCCCTGTGATTCCTGCGTCCCAAACCGAACGGTCCGACTTTCGATTCGCTGCGTTCTTGTACTCCCACTTTGGCATTGAAGTCCCCCATAACAACGTTGTAGTGGGCCTTTGTCGTACCGTGCATTGCCTTGGCAATATCCTCATACATGGCCTCGGCTGTCTCGTCAGAGCAAGTCGAAGTCGGCGCATATACCTGTATCACTTTCAAGTAGTACCTGTCGGTGAGTTTCAGTACAAGGTACGCTACCCGTGTCGACAGGCTACTGATTTCCACAACGCTGCTAGTGAGTTCCTTGTTGACCAGGAAGCCGACACCGCCTTGGGAGAGCTGATCACCTTCGCGGAAGTAGAATAGGTGGCCTGACTCCAGGGATATCGTGTCCTCTCCCTGTCTTCGGACTTCAGTTAACCCCAGTATATGCCAGTTAATGCGACCTAACTCTACTTCAAGTTCGGCAAGGTGATGGTCCAGCCTCATCGAACGTCCATTGTACGTAGCCAGATGTAGTCGTCGTTGGTAACCTGCCGTAACCCGGGGATTCTTCGCACCCCCCGTCCCGCCGTTACCGTGACCGCTACCTTGACCAGGAATAGCGGGACCACCGGGAACTGGGGGCCGTTGTTTTGGCACTTTAATCATAGGAGGTTTAATGCCCGTAGTCACCACGCTGGGCAAGCGGGTTGGTGACCGCAGAGCCAATCCTTTTGCAACGATGACGCTGCTGCCCGTCATCGCTCTGGAGAATTTAGGTTGGCTTTTTGGATGGTTATACCGCCATCGGTCGGTCGCCAGCGCCTCGTCTGTCAGTGGCAGGGTGTACCGCGCGCAGGTGAGGTTGACATTTGAGGAGTCCGGTTGTTATGTGCTCCCCCTTACACCCCCCCTAAGAAATGTATTTGAACTCAATGAAGTGTAAATATACAAGAACAAATAATCTCATAATTAAAGGCAAAGTAATAATAATATTAAAACAGACTATACACATATACACAATCAGGTAGCAAAATGACACATCAAAAACTAGCACTCAAATATAAACTCATACTTACAAGGTATAAACACTCCATATTACAAGTACGTACGCACGGCTACAGATCAAGCTATATATTTACAGTATAAGCTGATCTCGCATTGTATAGGATTTCCGTACAATGACAGGTCAGTGAAACTGGAAATGTATAGCTTGATGTGTAGCCGTGTGTACCACAAACAGTTCTAGAAAATACCACACACAAACTCTACTACGATCGCGGCATACTAACCAACAGACCCGTTCACTATAATAGACCAGATATAGCCATACAAGGCATACAAGGCGCCATGAAAACTTATGGCTGCTTGATTGATCGTCGTTAATCGATCTGCGTTGATTGTTTGGCGCAGACTCAAAATTTGGAATTTACATTAATTTAAGAGCTTAGTTAGACTGAAAGATTTATTTTTTGCTTTTCAGTTTCTTTTTTCGTCGGTTTAATTTTTTGTAAAAAAGTTTTTTATAGAAACATGCTTTTTGAGGGTGTCGTGGCTAAACAATAAAAGCCGCATGGGTCAATTGAAGGTACGCTACGCTTGCCGCGGTCGGTCCGTGATGTTCCATTACATATTAAGACCCCTCCGTGCCTCAGAAAGCACGTCAACTCGTTGGTCCCGGCTGTCATTTGTAGATCTTGGACAGTCTTTACGGGTAGTCAGAATCACAAAAGTCTGACAACCAGTCTTATCAAGGGGTATTGTGTTACCTATTAACGGGATTGTGGAGGTCAGATTGCCAGTCGCTCCATGTAATGTACTGGTAATCAGCTGCATCCGATTAGACTGGAAGCTGAACGTAAAATAGTTGGGAAAAGATTGATTGGCAGATTGATTGCTTTCCTATTGCTCATCTATGTTACAAATGGAACCTCCTTCCTAAATATAGTGTTTTTATCTTCGATAATTTTGACTCAGCGATGATAAGTCGGTCAGGCATTCTCTATAATTATATGACGAAGAAGGTATGTCTCTCTCGTTATCATCAGCCATATTTTAACTACTATGGGCGTACTATGGGAAGTTTAGGTTATTGCGCAATAGAAAAACCGTTTGCAGTTCGAATCAAAATTATAATTTACGATCATATTAATAACACCACCGAATCACACACTGTAGGTACACGACATAACTATACGGAACGCGCGACTGTTTCTAAGCGTGTTCACTGCTTAACCGCCAACAACAAACTCTGCTTTTACTCTGGTGAAGCGTTATGTTGTAGACTTTGTCGAGCGCCGCCTGGTGGCGCTGGCGTCCCGATTAGTCAAAGTCAAAAGATTGATTTAACGTATTTCCGACATATATAATTTAGTATACACTAGGCTTTCTTGGATTCTATGCTCGAGTAAAGAAAGCTTTTATTGGATTTTTTCAGCTATCAGGATTTTTGCCCGCCCGTTAGACGGCAAAAGAATCGCCCCCATAAAGAGGGGGGGTGGGTATAAACAAGAGACTTATAAATACAATTATGTGGGTGTGCTATATTAATCTTCCGACTACGCCTACGGGGAAAATAGGCTTGAATGTTTATAAGTCATATTATTTCTTTTATGTTTTTAATAGAGGGTAGATTACACAGCTGCTATCTGCTCATGACATAATTACTTTTGACATTTTAAAATACCCACGCACAAATGCTAGTGTTCTTTGGGTTAATTTAGTTACATATTACTTATTTCAAGTTCAATAGTCTAGCGAACTGTCTATGTGACTCGCGTCTCAAGACCAATGAGTACCTAAAGGATTTTTCCCAAATCCTAATAGTATTCTAACGCAATCACTCATTAAGGAGAATTAGTGACACATTCATCGCTTAGGTGTCAATTTTTTATCTCACCACTTTTCCAACCATTATTTTATTTATTTATTTTTTATTATCACCTACAACTATTTTTACAGGTACAACCCAATGCAATAGTGAAGCAAATTTAATAATAAGAATTTATTTTCCAAAACTTATTACATACAATGTTATGTTAAATAGTGTTTGAGTAAAATTCTTTTTTAGCATTGCCACTCGAAAAAGGACATTTGATTCATCGATAACAGTGAATAGAACTTTAGTCATTGAGTGAATAAAAACATTTTGAATTTGGAACGAGCACGAATTATACGGAATATTTACAAAAAATATATAAAACGTGCTGAAAGTACATACTGGTTGGCTAAATGGAGCTATTCCATAGAGCTAAACAAATAAATTAAAAAAAATATATCGTACTCAAATCGAAAACTGTTCTAATCTAATAATATATAAAAATCTCGTATAACAGTGTTTGTTATCAATCTTCTCCGAAACGGCTTGACTGATTTTTATGTTTTCTTTTTTGGGTATTTTTGGCAGGTCTGAGGTCTAAAGGTCGTAAAGTATATTTCATACCGCTGCGGGTGAAACCGCGGGGTGCAGCTAGCTTCACTATACTTTTTTAATGTTTTCATTTAATCCTTTATTCTCTTATTACCGATTATAGAATAAAATGTGATGAATATAAATACTATACTACTATTTATTTTCTCGCAGTCAATGGTAAAAAGTAGAGTAAACAAATTATGAAAAAAAAAAAAACTCGGTCGATGTATCCCTCGCTCCGCTTCGGATTCTCATCTAGAATCCTTCGCTGTTGGGTCCAACTTAGTCCCTAGTTCCCTTTTTTTTCACTTGTTGTATATAATCTACTAAAATTGTAATTGAAAAATCATCGATAAAAATGTGGTTATAAAATTGATCTAAATTGTCAAATGAAAAACGTCTTTACGGTGATTTTAAATTAGGATTTCGGGTTTAAAAAATAAAATAATCAAAGCTCTCAATTTTTTATGACACCACGAATTGGCATCCACAGGTATAATATACCTAAATAGAAAATATTATTTTCTGATCCATTTGTTTACATTTTCATGAGCTACTTTTGGAACGTACCATAGGTACGAATATGTAGATTTATCATTACAACGATCTTTCTTAATTTATTCTTACTCCTCTCAACGAAAACAGTGTCCCTCCTTCATGTGACTAATTTAATCGTTGAGCTCCTTAAGTTCTGAGTTGAGCTACATGATTAGTGACAGATGCGTTCACTGACTGGACAGGTCCAATCAATATGTGTGATTCTTTCTTCAAAATTTCATTTCAGACACTAATCTACATGGTCTTCACATGATCTGACCAAGATTATGTCTACACTTTAAAAGAGACTGTGACCTCTGAGTTTGTTTCGGCCTTTCTTCTCAGAGTAGTCAGATAGAAAACGCCGACCTCATCTAGTATAAAAAATATGATCGCCCGTAAAAGTGTTTGTACAAACCTACTTACAGAAATAAAATAATTATCATTTACATCGAAATGCTCGTATTTCGTTAACAAATTAGATTTCAGCAAAACCATTTATCATAATACTGTTAACCAGGATGTATTTCGTGTCCTTAATCGGAGGTCATAGCAGCCTTGAAGAAAGTACATACCTTTCGTAGTGACCCTGTTCACAGATCATACAAACAAAGTATTACTAACATGGACATTTCCCGCTATATTTAGAGCATTGGACGTTTTCAGCGTTGTTAACGTATAACATACATGCATAAACTCAGACCTTCTTCCAATGGGAGCAGCTAGACACTACAGAACGCGACCTGCTACGATTCTTACATACTCCCTTTACTTCGTTTACGATCATACATCTGATCATACACACACGCCGTTTGCGCATACTACACACCTGACCTTTCTGAAGAACATCACCAATAAGGTCACTATATATCCTTCTAGTGCGTCCCCTTACGGTATTTCCATTCACATCTGCCTTGTTAGTCGCCTTTTAAACGTAGAACCTGCGTATAAATACAGCCACTTCCTTAGTCACAATTTTGCTCCTGAGGAAAAAACATGAACATGCGGGGGAAATTGTACGGTATTAGTATCTCAAAAGATGTCATAATCAAAGGGTAACTGCAGGCGTGCGACTTTAATAGGAAGTCAGTAAAACGATTTTCTCAGATAAAAAGTTTATTTATCGAAACCATAGAAGGTTAAAGTACGCTACGTGGTCGGTTCGTGGGTGGGTGACCATCAGTTTCATATCGAACCGTTAATCCCGACTGTAATTCGTAGATGTATCTATGACAGTCGTTACGGGTAGTCAGAAGCCCAAAAGTCTGACAATCAGGCTGGGGTAGGTATCGTTTCACCCAGTAACTGGGCTGTGGTGGTCAGATAGGCAGTCGCTCCATGTAAAATACTGGTATTCAGCTACATCTGGTAAGACTGAAACCAACCCCAACACAGTTGAGAAATGATAGGCATATTGATTGATATTTTCCCTAAACTCGTTCTTTTTTGTATTTGTGTTTGTGTATTTTTCTCTTCGTCATGTTTGCCGCAAATAAACGTATTTTCTTTCTTTCTTTCTATTGTTGAACCTTTGTTTTGAGCTCCGGCTAAACTGAAGTGACTCCCGCGCAGGATGCGGGATGAAATTCGCTAGCACCGATTGTGTCAATTATCTTGTTTGGAGGTATTCAAACTGGCGCCAAAAGTCGCGTGACTTCCTAATTATTAAAACAATCGACATGCGTAGGCGCGTACTACGTCCCGCGCGCGGGATTCGCCTCAGTGTGGCCAGAGATATGATATAATTTATTGTTTTCTTTTGTTTTTTAGTTGCACTCTTGTCGTGTAGGCACCTGTCCCATCGCAGACGAGAAAGCGATTAGCTATAAACGGTTTTTTCACTCCAAAAACGTACAAAAGATTGTAGGTCCCGTGTGAGTAAAAGAGAAACATAATAGCCGGCGAGTACTCGTTTGTCGCAGCGACAAGAGCTATCGAAGAGAGTACTCGCTCACTGACGCTCGCTTGGCGGGAAGAACACTCGCTGAGAGACTTACGCCTGGTAAATACGCATACCAGTGAGTAATCGTCGCGCATTCGCTGCTTGTTGCTCGCCAACTAGTTTTTAGTTGCTAGCTCTACTCTAGCTAGCGGTGTGACAAGTGCCTTAATTGGAGTGAGTAGTAATAAGCTAGGTACTATCAAAAACAATCTCAGGTAAATTATGGATGAAAAATAATCATATTTTTTTGCCATCCGTTATTTTCATTTTTTCCCAACAAACTAACGGTTTAAACTTTCCTAGAAACAAATACCAAAAACATACTTAACCTGCATAGTTCTAGCCGTTCCAGCATTACTTTCTAGCTAGCTGATTATTTACGACTACTACTTTAGTGGGGGCTCAGATAGTTACGCTGAGAGTGAGAGAATAATACTGGAGGCTCTGTGACCTGTAGATCTCGCGAGCCTGTCTTTGCAGAGCATAAAACTGAATAAATGTTCACCTTAAAACAAAATCCTTAAAACAAAAAGCGCGCGCAAAGAGCGCCAAATGGCTGCAATATGTTTTTTTTACGTTTTCTACTCCCATAACTCCGCCATTTTGGAAAAAAACGAAAGGCTAAATCGACAAAAAAAAAACATAATAATATAATTATCGAAATTGCTCACAAAATTTCACGAGAATCGGTTGATAAATGCGACATGTAGAGGAGAAAAGCCGGACATCCGGACATACCGGTGGTAAAACCTCGTTATTAAAGGTGGAAAGAGCTCCATGAGCTCTGCTTAAAGTTGCATATGGAAGGCCATTTCGGTACCCCACTAACACACTCTACACCGAAGTGGGAGTTCTTAGAGTCCGGCGGCAGCTTTACATCCTATCAGTCACTCTAAGATTTCACAAAACCTCCATGTGCACTTGTATCCTCTCAAGTCGTAGGGTTCAATGGGAAAAGGTTCGATGTCGTAAATCAATCGCTAGGACGTCGTACGGTTTTATGGGACCGCACATGTACTGGAAACTCAATAACCAACTCAAAATTCTACAACTTACTCAAAATAAATGCAAAATTACGGTTACAAATTGGCTTCTCACTATGGACTATGATATGACTGAAAACTTCTTAATCTAAAAAAAAAAAGATACTGATACATATATCCATTACTTACTGTATTACTTTATAATTTACATCTATTATTTTATTTTTATTTTGTATTATTATTGTTTATTATTCTGTATCACAAACATCCAAATTATTATATACATCCTCAGATATCTCATTCGATTCACTCTCATCACCAACACAACGATCTTAAATCATTCACCCACACAGATACACCATATCACACATACACACACACATACAACACATAATCACATACAACATACATACGAATACATACTTGGTTGTGATTAGCATTAGTCTTAATTATTTTTCTTTTGTCAATTAGTTTTTATTGTATGTGTATGAAATTGAAATTCACTGTATCGTATACCTATTAAACTTATAAATGTAAACGGAACGAAGGAGCCTGGATCTCACGACACAGGTAATCCTAGTGTGAGTTCCAGGAATCAACGCATTCGATTGTAATTTCTTAAACAATAAAATTATTCTTATTCATATACGAAAGCATTTTTGCCCAAGTTGAAACGGAGATGCTTCACGCGCGCTTCGCGCTTGCTCGTTCAATAAACGTATAGAAGCGAAACTAGTCCGGAAAAGTACATATTTCTGCCGTCAAACTGCGTTACCGTGTTTAGGTTCTAAGGGCGACGATATAATTACAGGCAAATAAAACATTCACGGATCGATCAAAGGTTGAACTACGCTTGCCGCGGTTGGTTCGTGGATGGGTGATCATCCAGTACATATCGAGACCCCTCTGTGCCTCGGAAAGCACGTTAAGCCGTTGTTCCCGGCTGTCATTCGTAGATCTTTGGCAGTCGTTACGGGCAGTCAGTGGCCCAAAGACTGACAACTAGTCTTACCACGGGGTATCGTGTTACCCAATAACTTGGTTGTGGAGGTCAGATAGGCAGTCGCTCCATGTAAAATACTGGTATTCAGGTGCTTTCGGTTAGACTGGAAGCCGACCCCAACATAGGAAAAGGATGTCACCAGGTCACCTCGCCTTTGGTTTTTTAGATTTCCATAGACGGAGGTAACCATTACTTAACATTAGTTGGGTCTTCAGTTTGTTCATACCATCCAGTAACATGAAACACTATATGCTTTCCTTTGTATGTACGCTGATACCGCCATCTACCGCGTACTTAGATTAATAATTGGTCTCGCTGCGCTCGACTAGATACCGCGCTATCAAAAAAAAAAATTGCTCCGTGAATGCGGCAACTCATTGTTGTAGTGTGAGTAAGACATCATCACTAACATTTGTCAGTTGACATTGACAACTATTGTGCGTGGAGAATTTTGTTACCCGAGTTAATGGGAAAACTATTTTAAGCTGTGGTCTATTAGTTAAGTTATAAATGTAGCTCAGAAAATACTTAAAAATGAACAATAAATTAAAAGCGAATGTAAAAATATATTTGTGTATAGGTTAGGCGTAGGTTTCTTCTTTAGAAAAATGGGAGGTATGTATATCAATGATTAGAAGATTAAAAAATATCTCGATTACTCTTTTCGCAAATATTTTCGATGTACAGACACGAAGTTTACATTTCAGGAACATAGGTCGAAAATACGAAAATATTGTTTGCTTTCCCATGTAAGTCGATCAACTGATTGCGCATTTTTTATGGGAAGATGATTTTTTTTTTAACTTTTTCGACTCTTGGCTCTTCTTTTGTTCAGTTTCATGGGTAGAATCACCCCTTGAAATAGTGTCAGCTAACATTTTTACACCTTATGTGTATAGATTACAAAAATAAACATTAAATAATTTATAGAAATAGGTTAAGTATATGTATAGTAACTAGGTTAGATAAATAAAATAGGTTATATAATAAAGTACCAAAACAATAAATTCACATTATAAAAATCTCAACCTCAGGGAACTTGATTCTTGTATACGCGCCAACACTGAATGGCGTTTAGGGTTCATGTTATTTTATGTTGAAATTTCGAAATTATACGATACTTAATGATGGTATGTGATCCCAGTGTCCTTCTTATTTCTTTTCTGTTTTTACACAGTTTCACTACGCAAACTGGCATTTTACTTCGGATTATGGCCAAAATTTAATAAAACATTCGGCACGTACCCGTCACACACAGCTTGCAGTGTGACTGGCTCGGGTACGCTGACTTCGACGTAGTATTTGTTGCCGCATTTGACAAGTATGCCGGCAGTATCTAGTCGAGCACAGCGAGACCAATCATTTATCTAAGACCGCGTAGTATTTATTCATTTATATAACAATTGCTTGCTGCACTTACAATAAACACCAAAGCGCGCAGCAGGCCAACAACAAAACATTTGACTAAATAAATATGTCATCATCTGGCTCCTGACCAATCAGGGCGTTCAGCAGATTGATTGCCTGGGTTGTGGTAGCATATCGAGCAGTATGGGTACACGTTGGCGGAGCTGCAAACAGGAACCGCGAGACACAGGTGCGCGACCGCCGGAGCCGGTATTGATCTGATAGAGAGCCCTGCAAGCGACGTTACCATTCTGACTGCGTTCACTTCGGGCGAATTTTTCCAAAGAAACTGAACACAATCAGGGCGTCTAAGCCGCGTTCAAGAACTGTCTGTGTCAATATTCCACAACCATGATGACACTGACAGCTATTAACCGCGGTTTAGATGTGCTGCGGAGTAACACACTAACAGTAGGAATGGCTTTCATTTTGACAGCTCAACAACATTCATTGCGTTATGTGCATAGTTGAGCAGACAAATTTTTCGAACATATGAAGCAATGGGTTAGCAATAGCCTTAAAAATTATTCAGATCGTGATAATGCAATTAGGGTGCTGATC
Organism: Griposia aprilina; assembly: GCA_916610205.1. Classification (NCBI taxonomy): domain Eukaryota; kingdom Metazoa; phylum Arthropoda; class Insecta; order Lepidoptera; family Noctuidae; genus Griposia; species Griposia aprilina. The sequence goes on along the minus strand of OU744305.1, from coordinate 5,817,646 downwards.
GCGTTTAGTCCTATTGGTGAAATTCTGCCTTAGAATGCGTTCGGATCGCCACTTCTATACATCTTTAGTCTATGTCTTGTATAACCTGTAAGTATAAACACATTCACTACGACTCGGGGTAGTAAAGGCCCGTGTTATTATGTAACTGCGGCGTTGCAGGAGAAATATTGTATTTATGTGCAGTTGTTGGAAAGTTTACGAGTATTTACGAGGCTGAGTGTACCTACCTATATAGAAACAGAAATTCCGAGCACAATGTAATGTACCTAACATTATGTTTTTTCAACTCCAGGGACTTTTTATTAAAAACTAGCTTCTGCCAGCGACTTCGTCCGCGTGAAATTTTGGACCCCGACCCTCCGCGCCGCCTCCTATCGCCCGTCCGCGGTAATAGTCTTCCCTTAGCGTTCTCTCTGCTTTTTTTTCTTTTTTCTCGTCTCCTAAGGGTCGTAGCATGATATTAAATAGCCTATAACCTTCCTCAAGAATTGGACTATCAGATGCAAAATCGACTGGTAGTTCCAGAGATTATCGCGTTCAAACCAACAAACAAAATAACAAACAAACCCTTCAACTTTATTATCAGTTAGTTTAGATGTAGATATGTCACAGTCAAGACTCTTAATCGGTCAAAAGTACTTTTAACTGAAAATATCAGGCAAAAGTAATTTTGACTGAACACGTTGGTCAAAAGTAGTTTTGTCTGAAAATCTGTAGTTATTTGTGATTTTAACTGACAAAATGTAGTTAAAAGTAGTTTAGACTGACGGTCTTAGTCAAAACTACTTTTAACGACTAGAGCATCAGTCAAAATCACTTTTAACCAGCTGTTAGTATGTAATAAAAGATTTTATATGTTGTAAATTCGTTTAATAAGATGGTTTAAAAATAAAGTTTCACACTTCAAAATGTTTAGCTTTAAAATTAATTGAATGAACTAAAAATAATGGTTTCCACTATAAGAGCGAGCGAAGCGAGTTTGGGACTTGGGGCATCCCGACTCGGACAGGTAAGGTTAGAAGAGGATGGTGGGGTCTGGAAGACCCCGCCATCCCCATCGTGGTTATTTTTTTTAAAACCACCCGGAAGTAGGAGCCCCGCCGAGCGGGGCTCCATCGACTACGCCTTATTCGTCACAGTTATAGTGCAAACCATTATTTTTGTAGGTATTTTAATTACGTTTTTTTATAAAATTATTACTTTATAGTGTTTAAATATCTGATAGAACCAATCAAAACTACTTTTAACGAAATTAGTTAGTCGAAACTACTTTTAACCAGGTCCATTGGGCAAAACTAGTTTTGACTATAATTTCAGTCAAAAGTACTATTGTCGAGAGCTTATAGTCAAAAGTACTTTTGACTGATTTTGCTAGTTAAAAGTACTTTTGACTGGTTATAAGTTTTGCCTGCAACAGATACAAAATACAAGTGTACAAGTGTACAAAGTAAAATGGAAATGCTCATTAGCATTAAATAATTCGTCCGCATCGCTGCCAAAGGGATAAGTGCTCAAAAGGCTGGCAGCTTTGCCACGTTTGATGGCAATACTGGTTCTTTGGCCTAAAAATGTGCCAGACCTCTGGTCACGTGAAGAGTCGAACAACCACTTGGCGATGTCCCGAAATACTCGATCAGTGAAACACTGGGGCTAAGGGGTATAAGTGCTCATACCCCTTAACAATATGTTGTACATTTTGTTAGAGAAACAATTGTTTCGTTCCCAGATAGGATTGTCCCATGTGTATACTAAAGAATAACGAGTAGTGCCAACGTTGAGAGGAAAGCCCAACGCTACAAATGAGTAGCCAGAATTTAAAAGCACTACAGACTATTTTAATCAGGGATGTTATGGAGCTCCGTAACCGTAACCGAAACTATCGGATATCCGAAATAAAAATATATCCGTAACCGTATCCGTTTCACAAGTGTCGGCTAGTTTCGTATAAGGGCGCAGTCTAACTAATTATTATAACATCTCGAAATAATTACTTACCTATATGACTGATTATAATACCAAATGATAACCTAGACTAGATAAAACCTATAAATAAAACCAAATTATTACATACTATTTGTGTTTATATTTGACTTCAATCTAAGATCAAACGTTTCCGTAACCGAAACTATCCGAAACTAACGGATAATCCGAAATAATTACATATCCGTAACCGTATCCGAAACCGATATAATTTTATTCCTTACATATCCGTATCCAGATCCGAAATATCATATCCATAACATCTCTGATTTTAATGACGGTCCGTACACGACGCAACCAATCACGAACTAGGTAATAAGCCATTTTTTATCGCGCTCTGGATTTTCAACGCACTACTTAGCGCCGAGAGTTGCAAATCCGATGGTGTTTTTTTGGACGCACTGGGATGCACTGTTGGATTTGCAATGCTCAGCTTACCACAGAGAGTTGAAAATCCAGTGCAAGCTAAAAATCGTCGCGGTATAAAATCACCAGTGCCCCAGGCCTAACGCATTAGTAAGGCGCGTCGTGTACCGGCTGCCATTAAAATACCTACTACTACTGTAACATTCTGTCTACTCATAGTTGAATACCGTTACTTTTGAGTAGCGTCGTGGACGATGTTCTTTAGCCTATTTTTTGCCAATGAGATTGCCACACTTTTTAAAATACCTACTTGTTAATTTAATTTGTCATCTGTGGTTTATGTGGTCTAAAAAGAAATAACTGCGATCGTGTCAAGTAACAATACGGATGGGATAGCAATTTGGATTTAGTCAGCTCGGCGACTAGACGCAACGATAGGCTTCTTTTTTTTTTTTGGGTCTGAAATCATCAAATGACCTATCCCGCTCTGGGCGGAGCGGAAGGGCGTGTCAGACTCTTACTGACTAAAACCCACTCTTGTTCCTTTAGTTGCCTGTGCGCCACGGCCACGGTAACTCTTTCGAACAATCCGCGACCCCGGCAGGCATCGGCCCTATCGGACCCCGTCAATGATGCTGACATCTTTTTGAGGCGCGCGTGGAACACGACGCGCCCTCGACCCGGGCCTGTTCCTTACCGGACGGCGAGCTGCCCATTGCTCGCAACGACAGGCTGCGGCCAACAATTTTCATATACAGGGTGGCGGGGACATCGACTCACAACCTGTTACCATCCTCTCATTGAAATTTTCGTGGGATTTTTAAAAAAAAACATTGCTCTTCCATACATTTTGACCGCGTAGGTATTGCACTTTTCTATGAAACAGCTGATTTTCTCTTTGATAATCGACGAAATTTTTTTAAGCTAGCGGGTTAGAATCCAGTGCTAAATTCATGGTTATAGTTTGCGCGTCGATGATGCCACTCTGTATTTTGTTCAGACTTCCGCACACATAACGTCGAGTTGCAGAGTCGCAACGACAGGTTATGGAAGTCATGCTCTCGGTACTTGTCGCAGCGACTATACGCATAGTGTACGCGCACACCGAGTGCGCGCGCGAGTTCGAGCGCTTACTCTTCGTATGACGTGAAAATAGAGGCTTCATATTCACTCACAAGAAGAACAATATGACCGTCTTTCTGGAATACTCAAAGAACATGTCACGTAACGACTAGTCGCAGATGCAAACGGCAGCTCTGCGTCTAGTCGCAGTGACAAGACGCAGATGCAAACGTCAATTTTGCGTCATGTTGCAGCGACTAGGCGCAGCGACAAGACTCACAGTTACCGCTGGCACTTCAAGGAAGGATATTGTGAGCCTATCTGTTGAGCGAACAGTTGAGATAGCCTGTATAAAATTGGAGCAGTCTATTGTATTAAGTGTGTACAGACCCCCCTCAGGAGTGTATGACTGCTTTGAAAAGGTAATGGATGAAGTGTTAAACAGGATTTGTAACTCGAACAAGTCCATTATCAGTTGCGGTGATTTTAATGTTATATTATTGGAAAACTCGGGTTCTTGTAGTAAAATATTAAGTCTCTTTCAGTCCTACAATCTTGTTAACCTATTGTTGGAGCCTACAAGAATAACCCCTACTAGTGCAACATGCCTAGATGATACTTATACAGATGTTATACCAAGCCACAAAGAAATTATAAATTTACTAGATTCTGATCATTGCGGGCAAAGGATTACTATCCAAAACCAAAACATCAAAGTGGCTAAAAAGGATATTACTGTTAACCCCAAAACTGCAAGTCGCTTGGAAGTTTTTAAAGTAATAATCATTAATCAATTATCAGTTTTTGTCTTTTCATGCTGATCCTAATCATCTATATTATGATTTCTTTAATTTATACTGTAAACAATTTGATTCTACATTTATTCCCAAGACTATCTCGGTTAATAGTAACATATCTTTCAGCGATTGGGCTAACTTTGGTATTCATTAAAGTAGAACACGGCTTTATGAGCTGTACAATGAAAGAACTTCTGTAAACACTACTGAATTTAATTTATATGTTAGAAATTATTCAAAATTATTTTAAAAAGTTTGTTGTATGGCCAAGTCGCGTTATTTGAGTTCGAAGATTAAAAACGTATTAATAGTGAAACGGGAAGGTCTACGAACCGAAATTCTGACTACAGCCTGTCTATTAATGACAATATAATAAAATCAGACTCACAGGCCGCCGCTGCCTTTGAAAATTTATTTTCGGACATTCTTGTTTCAACTACTAAATCCCTAAACTCATCACCTTCGGCTGCTGAGTCTTTGCAAGAAAATGTTCATGTTTGCGATTCGGAATTTCATTTCGAACATATTACCTGTAGAGATATAATTAAGACCTTTCACACTTTAAATGTAAAAAAGACTGTAGATCAGTGGGGTAATTCTGTAGGAGTTGCTAAGTCTATTATTAACATTGTAGCACCTACTTTAGCTCTTATCTTTAATAATTGTATCGACTGTGGGGAGTTTCCTGACCTTATGAAAAAAGTAAAATTATACCTTTGTTTAAATCAGGTAGTACGTCAGACCCAACAAACTATAAACCTATTTCAGTACTACCTACTTTTAGTAAAATTTTTGAAAAATTCATTTTGGACCAATTGCAAAGATTTTTTAATAAACATAAATTATTATATAGTAAACAGTTTGGTTTTACTAGGGGTCGTTCAACTACTGATGCTGGTGTTGAACTTTTAGGACATATCTTCATATCTTTCTTTATCTTTGGTATCTTTTGTGACTTGTCCAAGGCATTCGATTGCGTTCTTCATGAAACGTTAATCAGGAAACTCCGCCACTACGGGATCCGGGACACCGCTCTGGATCTTCTTACTTCATACTAGAGTAAAAGGATTCAGAGCGTTGACGTTAATGGAAAAAGATCTCACGGATCTATAGTGACAATGGGAGTCCCGCAGGGCTCAATTTTTGGTCCTTTCTTGTTTCTTACGTATATTATTGACTTGCCGAACCTCATAAAGGATAATCATGATATAGTGTTGTTTGCCGATGATACTTCAGTTTTGTTTAAACTTAAACGTCAGCAGCTGGTTACTGACGATGTAAATAGCGCGATTTCAAATTAATTTACTGGTTCAATGTCAATAATTTACTCCTTAATGAAAAAAAAACCAAATGAATTAAGTTTACGCTACCTCACGTTAGACAGGTGAAAACGAATGTATTGATGAAGGGCGAAGAATTGAATCCTGAAGATAGCACAGTATTCTTGGGCTTAACTTTGGATGCTAAGCTTCGGTGGGGCCCACATATAGATAACTTGTCAAAACGGTTAGTGCACTTTAGCTAATTTCATAGTGTTATGTCGTACGGTATTCTGTTATGGGGAAATGCCGCCGACATTCAGACCATTTTTATTTTGCAGAAAAGAGCTGTTCGATCAATTTATAAATTAAGTCCGAGACAATCTCTCAGAGAGAAATTTATGGCGATTAATGTAATGACTGTGCCTTCTCAATATATTTATGAAAATCTTTTATATGCACATAAAAATATAAAATTGTTTAAAAAATACAGTGATATCCTTAATATAAATACTAGGAATAAACACAAATTTGTTGTACCTACAACAAGGCTCAAAAAAATAGGCGGCTCGTTCAGGTATCAATGTATACGCTTTTATAATAAACTTCCAAGCCACGTTCAAGATCTTCCAAGCCTTAACAAATTCAAATCATTAATTAAACGTAAGTTGTGCCAGAAAGCCTTTTATATCGTTAAGGATTATATTGAGGACAAAAAGGCTTGGGATTGCGTTGCTCCAATTTTTGCATACAGAATGTTTTTTTTTTTTTTTGCTATATTTTTATATTTTTATTTTACATAAATTTTGACATTTTGATAATTATTATATATACAATGTCATGACAATTTACTTTGTGAAGTATAGTATTTTTATTTATTTATTGTGAATGTGAGAACTATGTAGGTAACTTTTATTTTTTCACTTTCTCAGGTAGTTTCAATGATAATCTGGCAGTTTGAGTGCTTTATGCGGCCTACCCAAATGTCCTTTCTTTGGTATTGTTCGTCGAGTGGTTGAGCTCCTTAAGTTCTGAGTTGAGCGCCACGATTAGTGACAAATGCGTGCACTGACTGGACAGGTCCACTCATTCTGTGTGGTTTTTCCTCAAAAGACCATTTCAGATATAAATCTACATGGTCTTCACATGATCTGACCAAGATTATGTCTGGACTTTAAAAGAGACTGTGACCTCTGAGTTTGTGTCGGCCTTTCTTCTCAGAGTAGTCAGATATGAAACGCCTAAAGTCTAGTTTTAAAAATATGATTGACGTGTAAAAGTGTTTATATAAAGCTACTAACGGAAATAAAATCATTTATCATTTATCAAACGAATAGTTTAGTCCAAAATTTAGATACGAGTATAGGTATTTTCAATCAGTTTCGAAACATGAAGTTTTGCTCCAATTAATCGTTTCTGTTATGTAGTAAACAAAGAAATCATCCGTTTAATGTGAGCAAAATATTTTCGTTAAATGCAATAAAATCTGCATGCGGATTTTTTTAATAACATTTCTCACTGGTCAAATATTTACACAGTACGGTTTAATTGGAAATATGTTCATTAAGGTTGCACTAGTAGAGATTTTTTCCATACTTTCGAGAGGGTATCAGTCCACTGTTTGACATTGTACAGCCAAAGTTAAACATGATATCGTTTTGTTTCATTATTAATTTTGTCTGTGCGTAAACAGAATAGTAAAATTTAAAGCCATTAAACAGTTATGAGCCAACAAAGATTCGTTTTTCTTGCTAATTTTAACGAAACTTTGGACGTTAATAAGTAATGAAAGCAGTCTAAAATCTCCAAAACAAAGTCGGCACAGATAAAGCTCAATTATCGAAGAGCTCAATTAACTTTATTTGTAATTGATTAATGCAATAGTTTTTTCATAAAACTTTATTTTTCGCGCTCATTTTACTATGAATTTTAATAACGGTGTTTGTGTGCGTGCAAACTAGACATCGTGCGTGTACACTAGCGTCGAACTGCTCATCACTGATACTATCTCTGTCGGAGACGATTTCAGGTGACACAGAGTGCATTTTGCCCACGGCCACAAGTAAGTTCGAACCCGCGACTAGTTCAACCTTAAAATATTTTCAAAGGCGGAATATTATGTGTAATATTGGCCTATACTGTAACTTTATTATAGGTGCCTGTGTTAAGCCATAGCTAATTTTCATACAGAGATTATGAAAGCATAACCAAGCTTGCTCACTGTGTGTTTTAAATTTAAGTACCTACTTCCTGTAGTCCTGGTTTCCTAACAATATTTAACATTACAGTAACTCTAGCAATGTACTTATTTAACTTCAAAAAATATATTTTTACACTTAATATCACGCCTGTATTACCCGAAAAGTTGTGAAGAAGTGTCTAGGAACACCCATATTTCGCCAGTTGTGTTTAAGTCCCGTGTAATAGGGGGCAGCATATATAGCCATGAACTGGGCACTTTTTTTTTTTTTTTGTGACCCGTGAACTTTTATTTGAAGAATGACTATACCCATCACTCTAAAGACTGATCATTATACAGTTTAAATGTCATAATGGGTAACACGGCCCGAATTACTTTTTGATTGAGCCATGAAAGCCCTTATCCGTCGTGTTGATCCATTTGTAAGCCTTCCTATAATACTCGGTTAATACAGCGTGTATCAGAAATGGTTGTTCATATTTAAGGGTGTGGTACAGATCATCAAACTGAATAACTCTCTCCATGGCACAAACATAGTAATCGCGAAAAAATAATCAACTGTCCCATACAAAACTTTAATAACTACTCGACCCAAATGTATGGGACAACTGATTATTATTTTAATAAATTCAAATCATTTTAATTCAAGTAACATAGAGTCATAATAGGACTAACAAGAATTGAATTGAATTGAAAGATCGTATGTAATATTAATTAATGTGACTGTTCACATTAATTAAAATTACATACAATTACAATACAATTCAAATTTTAGAATAAATTGTGCAACATAAATTAAGATTACATAATATGTCGTTCCAGTCGTGCCACGTGGCACTTACAACAATGGGTCACGATAGAACAATACGAAGGCACTCGCTGCACCAGCGAAGTGCTACGTTTGCGCATTGTTGTGAAGCGTCCGTAAATATTGTCGATGCGCTGCAATAGCGGGTAGTTAAGTTGCTCAGTTTGATCTTCTGTACCACACCCTTAAATATGACCGCACATTTCTGATACACGCTGTATAACTTACTTGTACAATACTGACTACCACAATTTGATGGACAGCTATTAACGATAATGGGCTTACTTTAACTAGGTACTGATACAATGAAAAAAAAACGATAGCCAGCACCCTAATTGCATACACACTCCGGGGGTTTTGGAGGAAATTCCTAATCAATTGCTTCATAGGTTTGAAAAATTCGTCAGCTCAATAACGCAGTGAATGTGGCTGAACTGTCAATATGCAAGGTATTGCCATCGATTTCCATTGTATGTGTGTTATGCAATTATCCCGTTTTTGTTGTTCTACTGTGAGTCAACACACCCTTTTGCGTATTTTCCCTGAAAGGTTAGGCAGAGGTATACCTAAAGAACACCTACATTTTGCTAGTTGTGTCCAAGTCCCATGTCAACTGTTTTTTTTTTAAGTTGGGATAGAAATCAGACGGGCAATTCTCGTATTTTTAAGAACTTTAAGTTCAAAGATAATTTAGTTCTCATAAGAACTTACAGTTTACTTAAAATGAGATACAAAGTGCTTACTTCTAAATAATAGTATCATATTTGCATCTGGGGTGTTGGCGACGTTACAGGGTACATACATGTTACTTAAGTTTTACTTTACATAATATGTTAACACCATCAAACTTTTTTAAATCCTTCGGTAAAGCATTGAACAGCTGTGCTCCCTCAACTAATATTGTTTTTTTTTGCCTTAATTAGTCCGTGCAGGTGCAGTCATTAAGCCCGCATACCTCCTGCGCTGATGTCGGTCGCGCACGTCGGTCGCGCGTACGAATATAGATACATTGTTTTCGATATAGCATCACACTACGACGCTCACGTCAGCGGCGCGTACGTTGCTACGACTGTACGTGACCGACCGTACGCGACCAACATCAGCGTAGGAGGAATACAGGCCTTAGTTGAAACTTGTTTTTACTTCTTGTATTGTATGTTATTGTTTTTTTATATAATTGTATGTTTGATTGAACGGTCACATTCTAATCTTAATTTGTCATACAAACCTCTAATTTACCTACATTTTTAACTAGTATTGGGCATTGATTGTCCTTGAGATGAGATGGCGACAGAGCCTACTGTTTTTGGTAAATAAGAAATTAGTCGACTTTGATGAAGCATAAAAGGAGGGTATCGTTCTTATTGTTGGGAAAGGCTAACTAGAAATTGGTTTACTAGTACTTATGGTGGATGCTGAAAGTCAGGTCCGGAGTTTGATTCTAGTTCAAATACTGAATTTTCCACTTATAGAATTCCAAGGAAAAGTAAACAGCATTCCCGGGAAGAAATTTCGCCGACAGAATTTTTTCCATATTATTATATTCGGTTCAAGTATAAAACTTTGCTGCTACTAAGTTTCCTAGAAATTCAACATTTTAGATTTTTCTCCACGGTTAAGGTCTCGGCATGTCATGCATGAGGTTGTGGGTTCAGAACTGAACAGTACCAATGTGACTTTTTCAATTCATATATACTTTCTGAGTTTAGTTTGAGTGAAGGAAAACATCGTGAAGAAACCTGGACTTTATAGTTAATAAGTCTGAAACCGCCAACCCATCTTGAGCAAGCGTGGTAATCAATACTTATGCCTTCTCTGTATGAGAAGAGGTCTTTGCCTTGTAGTGGGGCAATAATAGGCTGTTATATTGTTTTTTTTTTATAATAGTCTGTTAATTGTTTTTTTTTAATAATAGGCTGTTATATATATTGTTTCTTTTTATAATATGCTGTTATATTGTTTTTTTTTATAATAGGCTGTTATATTGTTTTTTTTAAATAATAGGCTGTTATGTTGTTTTTTTTTTTATAATGGGCTGTTATATTGTTTTTTTTTAAATAATAGTCTGTTATTTTGTTTTTTTTTATAATAGGCTGTTATATTGTTTTTTTGTTAATAATAGGCTGTTATATTGTTTTTTTTTTTAATAATAGGCTGTTATATTGGTGACCAATGCTTATGCCTTCTCTATATGAGAAGAGGCCTTCGCCCTACAGTGGGACAATGAATAGGCTGCTATATTGAGATCCAGGTAGCCTTTCAGTGTTCCACTTTGGAGGATACCGTTGTTCTTACAGGCATATGTGACTTTTTCTCTGGGATCACAACACACTTTCGATGCGTCTAACAGGTGGGACAAAAGTAATCACCCTAATGGAATGCACTTTATCTTTTGCAAATGGCGGAAAAAGTCAATTCTGTTTTGACATTTGTGACGTAAACAGATGCAAAATACACGTCAATAAGCCATGGAACGATATACTCCTCAAGACCGCGGAATAAATTTTAAAAATAATAATCATTTTCTCGTCGTCTAATCTCTCACTTTGGCGATTTCCACTGGCCGGCCAGATCACCCGATTTGACCACTCCAGACAATTTTTTGTGGGGTTACTTGAAGTCCCGGGTTTATGTAAACAAGCTTCAGACTCTTGAAGCTCTTTAAGCGATTATCCGACAGGAATGCGGGAACTTATCGCCGGAAGTTCTGACACAAGTGATGGAAAATGCCATAAAACGAGCCCGTATGGTCATCAATTTTGACGGCGGCCACTTGACCGATATCATTTTCTCGACTTGATGGAAATAATTCTAATTCATTAGATAAACATAATCCACAAGTATAACTAAATGTTTTTATTGCTAAAAAAAATTACAGTAAAACATCGGGTGATTACTTTTGAAGTATTGCAGATGTCCTTGAGCTGTGGTGATCACTTAGGCACCAGGCAAGCGAAGAACGAGCAGCAAGTGAGGATAGTGACGAGCACTTTCTCGCTGGTGTGCGTTTGTATGAAGCGTGGGTCTCTCAGAGACTGTTCTGTTCCGCAAGCGAGCGACTACTCTCCTTGATAGCTCTTGTCGCTGCATCAAACGAGTGCTCAACGGCACGGCGCGGCGGCGCGGCCGTGGTGTGCACAGTCAGCGACCAACATTAGGTACACACATCAAAAGTGTCTAGGAAATAAAAATTAAATAAAAATATCTAGGCATTTAGATTGATTAAATAAAATGTTTTCGTATGTGAAAGTCGACGAAGTACCAGTCTCTGCTTCTGTATTTTTAAAGACTATTGGCGATTTTTGCTTATGCTGGATTTTTAATCCTCACATTAAAATGTGATAAAAAGAAAAGTTATTGAAGGTTTTTATTGCGTAAAATAAATAATTAGTAGTCTGTATTTCCGCCGTTAACGCGTATAACACAATCGCATTGATTAGGCATACTCAATATGATTCATACATATCACGTTGTGGAATGGCCGCCCACGGCCATTGTAACAGGCAAAAAAGATTTTTTGGTGTGTGTACGTCATCGATATTTGGCAGAGCTATTCTTTGAAGTATATCCCATGCGTGCTCCAAATTCGACTTATAACACTCTGCGTAGTGCCCAGAGCGATTGCCACAGCACGTTGTCGAGAACCAGCTTCCACCATTCCCACGGCTCAGATCATTTCGACCATCGTGATGATGATTTTCGGCCATTTCGGTTTTAACAACGACGACGACGACGAGTCGACAAACGAGATGAACAGAACGAGACCTTACGAGTATTATGGTGATAAAAATGTTATTTTGTATTGATTCCACTTGGCCTCAAACCCGTTGCAGGAGTATTATAGGAATACGACTTGACAGAAGATGTTCATCTTTTGACTGAAATTCAAAAACTATTCCTGTTTTCATATGACGAAATTTACTAGAAAGTAATTATAGAAGAAACAAAAAAAAACAGATTATTTGTAACTAGCAAATACGTGCTTCATCCCTAGATAATTTAGATATGTGTATCTCTTTTATATATACGGGACCTACAATCTTTAGTACGTTTTTTGAGCATGAAATATGTTGGCAGCTAGTTGCCTCCTCGTTGCCGGTAGGATAGGTGCCTTACTAACAAGTGTACCGTCTGCTTGATAGGTGCCTTACCATGTAGTGTACCGTCTGCTAGATAGATTCCTTACCAACTAATGTATCGTCTGCTTGATAGGTGCCTTACCATGTAGTGTACCGACTGCTTGATAGATGCTTTACCAACGAATGTATCGTCTGCTTGATAGATGCCTTACCATGTAGTGTACCGTCTACCTGATAGATGCCTTACCAACTAATGTATCGTCTGCTTAATAGGTGCCTTACCATCTAGTGTACCGTCTGTTTGATAGGTGCCTTACCATCTAGTGTACCGTCAGCTTGATAGCCACCAAATAACATAAAAAGAAATTAATATAATAAAAGCACAGAGCCACGCATAAGAATGAATTTATTCTGCTAATACAGTCCTTACATTTATTATTTACAAACTTAATTTAATGCTAACTAATTATCTAGTTACACTTAATACCCGTGACGTGGAATGTAAAACAATACAACACTAGTATTATTTACATTGTAGAGATGTACCGTGTACGATGATTTTGTATCGATGCTTTATAATTTTGAGGTAATAAATAATCTTTATTACACAAGAAAGTTGTTACAAATTGTGTGAAGTTCCTGACACTTGAGAATACGTAGTATTGTAAAAAAAAACATGTTCCTTTTATGGACTGTCAAATTTAAAAAAAAAACAAGTACTCTTGTGCTGCTGCAGTATTATTTATATGCTTTATGATATAATGGAACAAATAAGATGTAAGTATTTTTTCTGAATACTTACTTCATATTTTTCCAAAAAAGAAATTTTTCACACACGTACAACTCTATACCTACTAAACACTGACCTTTCTCCAAATTTACATATCCTACTTGAATGCAATGTACATACACAGATCTGAAAATAGGGGTCTATATGATAATTATAAACACTCGAGGTACTATGTACAAGGAACGTGAAGCCATTGATTTAATTATTATAAATTTTTATTATCAATAATTTATTTTGGCACATAATTGCCGCATTATAAAGATATGTTACATTTTTAAATTCACATTTTATGTCAATTTTGTATTTCTAAAGGGTGATTTTAATGATCTTCAAATATAGAAATATTCTGTGTATGAAAATACAAATTAAATGTTACTTTTACGAGTTACAGTTCAATTATTAATAAAACAAATAAAAATGAAACGAAGACCAGTTAAACTAGTAAAGAGTAAAAGTAGACAAAAAAAAAAAAAAAACTGTAAAAAATGCACAAATCACCCTTCAAAATACACTTTTTTGAAATGTAAGGATAATACAAACATTTAAATATAACTAATTTATTTGTTAATATTTACTTTTTCATTTTTATTTTAATAAACAGGTACATCTATTATAATCTTTATAATTGATCGATTTTAATAACACACATTTATGAAAATTATGAACTAAAATATAAATACATTTTGGTTTTAATATTGTCTATTCTTGTTGTACTCGCACTTACTACTGAATACGACTTTTTAAAGCTTGTTGTGCTCTGGACATAAAATAAATTAAATATGAGTTTTAATCTACGTGATGAGTCATACTCTAAGAGCATGCACCTGTAAGCGCTATGTGTTGAGTGCGTTACATTACGCCCCTCCGTAAACAGAGATTTATCACACAAAAATAAAAGTAGTTTCCCAGCAAATAATTTTTGCTAAATGTTACTTAGTTTGAGTTTGATGTCCAGATTAACTGATGGGTGTTTATACACCCTGTACTAATGTACATACAGTAGTGGGTAATTTATAATCATCGACACATTCGTCCGAGAGTTGACTATGGTTCGTTCTTCATTACAAAATTCTATCACATTCAATAATATTCAATACTGGGTTGCCCTGTTCTTTTATAAGTTTCATAAGAAATAATTGTACACCAGCCGGCCTATTCTGTAAAAAAAACACCGTGAAAACTTAGGTGAAGTGAGCTGTCCTTCTACCTGATGCTAGGGATTGACAATATTTAGTAAATAGTGTCAATCCGACATCCAATCAACGCCAGCATCCAATTAGATGCCTAGGCCGATAGTTAATTGAACTACAATCATTCAACGTTTAGCAACTTAGCGTATTGAAAGTCAGCCCTTTAAAGGTTTGTGACCAAGACTCAGCCAAGTGATTCAAAATAACCTAACCTAACCAAACTTCAAAAATTCATCAATATCCAATGTAACTAAATGACTACACAACATTCAGCCATCTTGTTAAACGTTGCGTTCAATGGCTTGGCTGGTTGTCCTTCAGCTATTTAATTGGATGCCGGCATTTAATGAACGGCCTAGGCATCCAATTAGCTGGCTAATTTAACCAGATGGCTGTGGCACATACATCAACATTGTGACTGTCTCGCTAATGAATTTTTCAAACATATGAAGACATTGATTATGAATTTCTTTCAAAATTCTTTGTATTATGAAAAAGAGTGTGTTACGCAAATGGGGCGCTGGTTGTACAATAACACTTTTCCAATCGTGTTTTTAGGGTTATAGAAAATCATTTTTTATATTCGTACGTAAATCTTTTGCGCCCAAATAACTGCCCTTTGCTGAGTAAGGCTTTCATTTTTCTAGGCACACAATGGAAAAGGTAAAAATTCGGCCTTAAGTTATTCACGGTGCAAATTCCCCGCTTTGTAGTCCATAATAATAGGTTAGCTGGTAGGCAGGAGTAATTTACTAACGATTTAGGCAATCTGTTGCCTTATTACGACAAACTAGAAAATAAAACTGCCTGAGCTGTTATGTGGAAATAATAATATACCTTCTCTATATTGGAAATCAAGGGCTTGAGTTTATGGTATAGTATTCCTTTTTAATAGTTGGGTTTAATATAATACAATGTAGTAATTTCCATATTAATTCGGCGTTGTTACAAGATAGACACGTTTTTAAAAAATTGTACTTTTGACTAACGAAACTACGAGTAGCACCAAACAATGAAGTAAATAGACATGGATAGCATACCAAATCGAATAAACTTTTTAAAACCAAAATAGGTACTCTTTTATAACGTAAAATGTACCACTTTTTAAATGAAACAACAGCAGACAAAGTACACGTCAGATTTGGCTCGTAGCGGGTCGCTTATCTGCTACGACAGCGTAGCTCTCGTAGCTCGCGTAGCCGTAAGCTACGACGTAGCAACAGTTCAACATTTTTAGCTTGTATTTGTCACTGCAAAACCGGGCTTTTTAACCGATTTTGTAAAGGAGGAGATTCCCTTATTGTCTGTTTATATTTTTATTATTATTTACAAGTTAAAAATATAAATTACAACATAAATATGATGATGTCACTCACACGTTAATGTATGCGGAGAAATTAAAATAATGGTTGGTTCTAAAAATAGGTACCTATTGATTTTATATTTTTGAATTCACCCCACTATGCTTAGTACAGGCTGTTCTGTTTTTCCTATTCAACCTACTTTAATCCCTAAATATAGGCTTCCAGTGTGGTATTTTAATTTAGACCTGTTTTGTTAGAGAAAGTACTATTTTTGATACTGGCTACTCAAATCTTTGAAGCACTTTTCGTACTAGACTTCAATATCTATTTCTTTAACCCTTTCGCCTTCTCATAGGCTAAGTAGGTATACTAACAGCCTTCAAAATAGTAGTAACATCAATGGGCCTAACGCAAACGTGTACATGACCGGAGTAAATATAACGTAAATACATATGAACGGTTTTAAAAATGGAATTACTCATTTCGTGCATAATATTTATTTAGTTATAAGACTTTATTCATACCTATGGGTGATACCATGGTATATTAATATACTTCGCCAGGTATAGCATTCCGAGACACAGTGGTCACGTGTGAGACACAAGCCTACGTCATCACTGCTGTGTTACCACAAGTGTGTATTAATAACTCCCCAACCGCCTAAAGGCGCGAATTACCTGTGCGAATCCGATAAAACAATGAGGTTTTAACTAACAATTGCGTTGATATATGTTTAAATTGTTTTTTTTCGTTTGATTAGAAAAACGAAACGACAATTTAAATGCTTTATATGTATTTTTTAACAGAATGGTGACTGAAAATGTTTCCATAATTCGTGTTTTAATCCAAAAAAGTGGCAACTTAATAGTGACGTAGGCATGTGTCACTCCCGGAATGCCAGACCTTGTTTTTTTAGACCATGACGATGTGTGATACTAAGGTCCAGTTGCACCATAGATCACTAAATACGTTTAGCGTTAAACATATTTAAATCACCATTGCGACCCATCTTAAAATAATTGACAGAAAGTTTTTTTCTAAATATGTTGGGGTCTGCTTCCAGTCTAACCGGATGCAGCTGAATATCAGTATTTTACATGGAGCCACTGCCTATCTGACATCCACAACCCAGTTGCTGAGTAACACAATAACCCTTGGTAAGACTCAGTGTCAGACTTTTGGGGTTCTGACTACCCGTAACGACTGTCAAAGACAGACAACTACGAATGACAGCCGGGACCAACGGCTTAACGTGCTTTCCGAGGTATGGAGGAGTCTCGATATGTAATGGATGGTCACCCATCCGCGGACCGACCTTGGTTAAGTATAGCTTAACCTTCGGTCGACACGTGCGGCTATTAAATTGTAATTTCGATTAGAACATCGTTCAAACTTATTATGTTTACTTCGCGCTTTCGTGCTAGGGCCTCTGTCGTTTAAGACAATTTTGACAAATTAAACTAAACGCTATCAGCACATCTAAACCGCGTTCAAGAGCCGTCACTGTCGTTATTGTTATGGAAAATGAACACTGACAGCTCTTGAACGCGGATTAGAAGTGCTGATCGCGATCAGTTTCATTGGAGAAATCCGCACTTAATCCTTATTTTTAAATTTTATTTTTATTTTAGATAAGTTTGCTCTTGATTGTAGTCTAGGTCAGAGATGACACAGACAAATTCGACGATGGAGTGAGCTTACCCAGAAGAAGCTTGTTCACTCTCATTTTGAAGAGATTTGGGTTGTATGCGTTGGGATACATAGACGCAGGTAAAAAGTTCCACTCTTTTGCTGTGCGAAAAATATATTAATATATGTTATATTATCCTTAAACAAAAAAACAAATGAAAGCCGGAAATTCTAAATTGCAGATTTTCTCTTGAGTCTTCAACCACAAAGCGTTCTCTTGATTGCCAGCGATTATTCACGAACAATTGAAAGTCCTTTGCCTAAATAAGCACCCCTGTGACCGTCAAAGGGTTAACAATATACCCTCTAATCTTAGAAAGGGTTTTATTTCAATTTCTACCCTCAAAAGGGTTTGTTTTTACTGCTTGCCTTTTTTCTTGAGATTTTTTATGTTGACGGAAATGAGTTAAAATCTTTGGAGCTGTAAGATGGTGGTTTAGGTTTTGTATCTATTTGTTCAGGCTAGAGAAATACTTGCGAGTAATTAGTATCAACAACTGATGTTTATGATTAATCAATTGAAAACTCAATTATGTTGTGAATCTTAGCCAGACCATCCAGCGACACTGATAAAAAATATTAAAACATCATAAGAGATTCTCTAAATATCCTTAAAAACTTATCAAGAATTATATCATTTTCTACACAATAGGCCATCACCACACCTTCCTACCTCATCATCATTCACACCTACCTTGCTGTTATTTAAATAGCCCATGATTGGACGAATTTAATAGTGAATGTTTCAGTACGCTCATCAAGTCGCCACGATTGGCTGAGGCCGTGCTGTGGACCTTCGCAACAACGCGACGAGCGCGCCATCTACGAGAAATTTTGCATGTGTGCAGAACTACATAAGTAGTCTGCCGCCACCATTCGCCCGAAAAACTATAACATTTTTGGCACCGTGAATGAAAACTGACAAACAAGATTGTGCGTTACAGATTTTTGCTACTCATGCCAGTCTCCTCAAAAGTATACTGGCCTTTCTATAACTGGTCCACAATTGAGAAGCAGTGCTGCAGCAGAGCATGTCGTACTTAGATTTTTATCTGTTGAATTTTGTTAAAATTTTATCAAATTATAGCTGTAGAACATAAACATTGTAAGCTACTAGCGACATCTAGTTATATGTATGTCAATCTTCTATTCATTCCGTATCTGCCCATAAACTAATAAAGCCTTTAGTCTGTGATAAGCACACGACCGTTTTTCATTAAATTTGTTTCTTGATTGTGTGAACGAGCAGAGCTCCATTCGTACAGAACTACTTATTTCCATTCTACAATCAACGTAATTTATATAGTCCACTCTATTCCACATTAGCCTTTTCTCAACCTTCTATTCTTCTTTTTTTATGTTGGGGTACTGCTTCCAGTCTAACCGGATGCCGCTGAATACCAGTATTTCACATGGAGCGACTGCCTACCTGACCTCCACAATTCAGTTACTGGGTAACACGATACCCCTTGGTAAGAATTTTTGTCACACTTTCCTACCACAAGCACTTAAAAATAAAACTCGGTTAAAAATCTCAACTCTAGCTTAAGAAAATTAAATGGCATGCAAATATACCAAACCGTTGAAGCACTCTTGTGGCCCGGAACCGTACCGGATGCCAGACTGAACAGACATGCGAAATGGAAATAAGGAAACATCGAATATTTCGTTTGCACTTCTAAAATGCAACGCGATAAATTCGATTGTGTATTCCGAAAAGTATTTGAGAAAGAATGTATTCATGGTTCTCGAAGATTTTTTCTCAGAATTTTTATAGTTATTTTTATTTGACATACTTATTTTTAAGCCAATACTTAGACTAATGAAATTCTTAACAAGTTTTATAAGTACCCATAGGTAGGTATTTTATTATGTACCTTTTCATTTTTGTACCACATATTTTGGCTCTTCATAGACAATTTTTCTTTCATAAACTAATCAAATGACAGCAATATAGGCCACTTCTGGACTCCTGCAAAATCTAACCTTTTATCAACCTGTATTTCAATCTACCAGGTTCTCAAATGATCTAACCAAGATAAAGTCTGAAGTTTGTTGCGGAGTTTCTTCTCAAATTAATCGGTTAGAAACGCCGACCTCATCTATTTTAAATTAATTTCGTGTTAAAGTATTTGTATGAACCTGCGGGGTCATTGCGTAACACACTAACAGTAGGAATGGCTTTCCTTTTGACAATTCAACGACATTCATTGCGTTATTTACGTTGTTGCCCAGATAATTTTTTCGAACTTATGAGGCAATGGATTAGCAATAAGCTTCAAAATGATTCAGATTGTGCTTGATAGTATGTTACGCCATTAGGGATTCAGAAATGAGGGAACTCTAAAACAAACACGAACCCTACGGAATTCAAACAATGTCCACGCTACTCAATCTCCGCTCACCAATACAGACTTATTAATAGAAGCAATGTGACCCTAGCTTGGTTCTGCTCCCAATATAGATACCTAGTCGACAAAGTGCACTGGAGTGGCTCGCAGGGAATTTTCATTATAGCACTCAACCAGACTATTAATTTTAACGCTACCGTGTCACGCTTGATTAATATGGCGCCGTAATTGAAATTATAATACCTTTCTAGGTGGTAAATTAAATTGAAGATTACATGGAGATGTTTTTAAGTAGGTATGTTTAGGGCAGGTTTATAGAGGTAGGAGGAACAGGGTCTAAAGTTCACTCATACCTCCGTAGAAGAGGATCCTCTGTCGTGTCTGGTGGGCAACTGCCCGACGATTGATGTCGGGACGTTGTATATATGCTATGTTGCGCGGTAAACTCTGCTTGCGCGATGCAGGATTTTGCGTGACGTTAGTGTGACGTGTAGCTCGCATGTGGCGGCCGTAGATGCCGTTACAGGTTCGTCATTATTATCGTCTTCCTGCCCTTCTCTTATGTTACTCTTTTTCCATTGTCTCATGTCCACCATGACGCTATCATTCACTCCCTTTTCTTTCATATATGAATCCTCACACAATCCATCCATCTTTTCTTTGTTCTTCCTCTCTGTCTCCATAAATCAACAATATATATATTTAACGGAGAAGGTATGTCTCTCTCGTTATCATCAGTCATATTTTAACTACTGTGGCCTTACTATGGGAAGTGTTGGTTATTGCGCAATAGAAAAACCGTTTGCAGTTCAAACCAAATTATAATTTACGATCGCAATCTAGCAATTCGCACACTGTAGGTTCACGACACAGAAATATGGAACGCGCGACTGTCTCTAAACGTGTTCACTGCTTGACCGCCACTGACCAACTCTGCTTTAACTCTGGTCGAGCGTTATGTTGTAGACTCCGTCAAGCATCGCCTGGTGGCGCTGGCGTCCCGATTAGTCAAAGTCAATCGATTGATTTAACGTGTTTCCGACATATTCATCACTCTTTTAGTCACATGGTCACATGTGTTTTCTCCCTCCTCATCACATTCTCATACCAAGTCAAACGATTTCCTTTCAACTTTTCTGTCACTGGTGCCATTTTCAAGCTTCTCCTTATATACTCATTTTTTACTTTATGCATTCTCGTTGTAGTGTGGCTGTCATAGAACTATGTCTATGTTTGTATGTGTAAGTAGTCTAAGTCTATATATTGAATGGTTTGCTAATAAAGACCAGTATTATACATCAATCCGTGTACTCAATTACACCTATCCCTACATGGCGACCCTGCCTTCGGGCAAGCCGCGCACAATGGTCGTGTCGCGTTACAATTGACTTCATTTTTAATTGGTGCGAAATTATTCGGAAAAGCAAGATGTGTCAATCATACTAGACCAAAGAAGAGGTTTTTCTAGCTCAAAACGCAGCCGGTGCTGGAAATAGTGCGAATTTGCAAGAAATTGGGGCACGTTTGAGCATCCAGACTATTATGACAACAATCCACACACCACACACAACTCCACACATTAACCTCAATATTCTCATCTCCGCTGCATGCTTTTTGACTAACAATCTACAGACCCGAAAAAAAAAACTTATTTAGGACTCCAATCACTAAATGCCTTACCTAAATACCTACCTTATTTTCCAATATCAACTACCTCTAACCGTGACACAATACATTACACGAGGAGGACCAAAGGTCATTCCAATAATGCCACCTACAAAATATTTCGTGAAGGTATTTCATGACATAGTCCATCTAGACTAGTGTTGGCAAGTGTCCCGTTTTTTTCCGGGACTGTACTTTTCTTTGTTGAGATGGTTTGGTAGAATGAATGAAAGGCTACAAATTTGAATTTATTCATAAGGGGAATGAAAATGAAAACTCCTTATGAGGGATAGAGGGAGATACCCTAGAAAAGCAGGTATGACAGAAACTTCAGATGAATAACACTTGCAACCGACACGTTGCATGTTTTACTTACCCTCAAGGAGAATAGTTGTAAGTTTTCGTACATTTTTCTTACGTACTTTTCCTTTCGTGATTGATTCCGATCATTGGATTGATAAATTTTGATTCAATATTCTGTGAACAGGTCGTTCTTTAGTGATAGCTAGTCAATTTGTATTCTTAGTGTCTGTCGAAACATCCATTCGTCGTTTATTTTGGGAGCGTTGAAGAAAGTTTTTGTCTTTTATACGAACTGTTGACTAAGAGAGTTCTTTGTGACATTTGACCTTACAATGAAGATTGATTGATAAAGGTGACACAACTTTTTGTTAAGAACTAAACTTTTATTTGATTTGATAAAGATTTTGACGAAAGCAAAGGTCATTTTGTACTGTTTTATTTTTATAAACAATACAATCCAATCCAAATATCCAAATCACGGGATTCGTTAGCTCAAAATATCATAAGTAGTATCCCACTATTTTTGACTTGAAACTGTCACAAAAATCTCACATAATCCCGGGATGTGTTATCAAAATATCCCCTACTCCTAATCCGGTGTCCCGTTTTTTCCCCACACTAATCTATTGAGATACCTCGAAGGGTAAAAATGTCATTCAAAATATGAAAGTGATAACGTCATACCGACATGAAATGTTACGGAGAAGACTGAGGAAGTAATCTTGTAAGTGAAAAGTTTCCTTGAATACTTATAAAGTTAGTGGAAAATTTGATTCATATAATTTTGTGGCTTTTATGAAGAATGAAGCAAGAAATAGCAGTGTTGCTGGGTTAAAATTTGCTAAGTATATTTTGCCCGTGGTTTAACTGGCATCCTGAGGGAATTTCGTAAGCAACTCGGACGAAAACAATCATATGTTCAATCCAGCATTTAGTCTATCAGTGTGTCAATTTTCATATAAATCATTGCAGCTGTTTAAGTGTCATGGAGTACCAAACATTTTTATAAACTCTCACATATTAGTAAGGAGTTACACAAACATACATTAACTCATGCCTTTTTCCCATGGGGGTAGGCAGAAAGTACAGAACGCCACCTGCTACAATGCCTTTTGCCTTTACGAGTTTTAGCGAGTACTACGCACCTGTACTTTAGCGAGTACTACGCACCTGTACTTTCTGAAAAAACATCACCAATAAAGTCACTATTATGTCCTCCTAGGTCGTTCCCTCCCGGCGTTTTCACTCACATCTGTCTTTTAAATACGGAACGATACCCTTGTAAGGAGTTATACCTAGATAAAATATGCTTTGACAGCGTCTAATACAATGTTAAAGGGAATTAAGTGTCGCAACAGGCGTGCGTGTATGACCAGATGTATGAACGTAAACGAAGCAAAAGGAGTATGTTAGAATCGCAGCAAGAGGCGTTCTGTAGTTTCTGCCTACCTACATGGGAAGAAGGCATGAGTTTATGATGTACATATGTATGTTTGCAAAAATGGCGTTTAATCATAGCTACTTTTATAAAGCTTAAGAAACCTATACTCAGCACTGGGCATGATTAAATTTATCTTCATACAGCGGTATGTAGATAGGTACGTAGGAACGGACTAGAAAAAAAAGAAGAACTCCGCGCTACGCGTATTGAAAGTGAAGCACTATAAGTATGCCGGATCGTTTGTACAAACTTGCCTCACGCACACATTTACATCATAAGGTACCATTACGCGGCACTACGGCGTCATTGTAGGTAGGTACTGTTTACGTCAAGGATTAAAATAAAATAATGCCTTCTTGTGTTGTGAAATGGTGTAAAAATAATTCTACATCCCAGAAAAAGTGTCAAGGAATAACATAAATCACAAGTAAGACACTTATTTACACACAACACACAGATCGGTACGGTGCTTCACTATCGATATGCGTGGCGCGGAGTTCTTATGTTTTTTCTAGTCCGTGTACGTAGGTATATTTTAAAAGCAAAGTATTCAATGTACCTACAGCTTTGTTAAGCGATTTCAACACGTATTTCATTCTATTTTACAATTTCACTGAACAAACATTTGCAAACATACCATTTTCAGCACGTGAGTGTACAGCCGATCTTAGCTGCAAAAATATCAGCGTGTAAAAAAGTATGATAAACATCATGAACATCATGAAGTATGCTGTCAATAATTTAAATCCCTTGCATCAGGGCCCTAATTCATTATGACCACTTAATGATTCCTTACCTTCGAAACCACGTCAATTCCTTATCTAACCACGAAATCTGCTAATAACGTATACTCTATGATACAATCAACGAAACTGTTTCTACAAGACACGATATTGACGTGGTAAAATTACGCGGGGAATAATAACTACCGTAAAGAATTGGGGCCCACGTGGAACGACAGCTCAATTTAAGCTCACGTCACCTATGTTTTCACGGCAATATTTTTACTGAATAGACCCCCAGGTTTTGGGGCAGTTAGAAACCGCCAACAGAGTCAAATAGTTTTGCCTGATGCAAATTTTAGTTTGTTATGTTTCACAAATCGATAATGTGACTACAGGCTTGATTCATTCCTGATTTTCACACCAAAAAAAAGGCTTGATTCAGCAGATCTAATACACAGCCTAAGTGAAGTAGATTTTACAGTTACATCTAACATATATAAATATTTTCTGTGGCCACATTAAACATTCATTGACATCCTACTAATACATTATTATGGTTTTAAACCATTTACATTAAACTAAGCTTTTAAGCGTTTTCTGCTTATTTGTAATACTCTAAATAATACATTCTTTTTTGTTTTTAGATTTAACTAATGTAACTTAAATAATCTATTAACAAAATTAAACAAAAATAATGTTTTCACAACCTTCTAAACTATTTACCTCCGTCACAACCTTAACTCAAAAGCAATTTAAAAATAAATATTTTCTGCACTTTTCTCTTTGACATGAAAACGCACTTAGTGCGTTTGTTAAAAGTAAATAGAATATCATTTACATAGACGTCTAGAAAAGTTGACACACACACTTGAATAACACGATACCTATAGGCTATTTGACTTTCAATAAACATTTATGTTTGATGCGAGCAATTTATTAGCGACATAAAAAAAATCATTAGTTAACTGTGTGATGCTTTTAAAAGCTTACGTGAAGTTACATACTGCTAAGAAGGTGTACACTGAAAATGAGTTTGAGTAATCTCAAGTTGATCTCGAAACTTATAAAACGTACTAAATACTGGCGCATTAAAAACCTCAATACAATTTCAATCTAACATTGCTACACTTAAAGATCATAATAGAAAACCTTTCTCCTTAACTTAAGGGTGCAAACAGACTGCGGCATTTTGACGTTGACCGTCGCGTAATAAAAATGTCACCTCACCTCACCTGTGTGTGTGTGTGTGTCACCTGTGTGTATTATACGTCTCATAATATGTTAAAATTTCGCCGATTGACTGCGGTCTGGTTGCATCCTGAGACCCCGAAATAGATAGGTGCAGAACATTAGCTCCATCTAATAAGCAAGAACAGGTTCATGCACACATAGACGCGTACGCACAGCGACTCGATCTATCTCGGTCGAATGCTAGTTGCGAGTGCGCTTGCACTAGCTGTGCATGAAGCGTGTTGCGCGTTTGTGTGCGTTTTCACCAAAGATTGAAATCGTTAGATTTGCCCGCATCGTCTTTATGTCACGCGAAAAGTGTCAAATATTGAAAAGAGTGACTTCACACATCCCGTATTATTGTTTCTATGACAATGACAATCAAGTCAGGTCTCTGAGACATTATTTGTATGAGAAGTGTCAAAACGAAACCGAAACGCGACCATGTTTTGTCCCGATAGGGCAAATCCTACGATTTAAATCTATGGTTTTCGCTCGATGTATGGAGCAGACCTTCTGAACCTATTAATTTTGTGCCAAGACCTTTGTTTTCTACGCCGTCCCAAAGACAATTTCCTCCGGTCTGGAACAGGACGCATGATGTGCTCGCAGAACGTCCGCGGATGTGGACTTGACGCAGTTGTTCATGTGGATGTCTGAGGATGCGTTCGAGTGATGCTGCTCGCGGCGCGGGCGCTGGCAGCAGTAGCGGCGGGCGACATCACCACAGAGGGACCTGGGGGAAGGGAAGTTGGATTAAGAACCTATAATGCAAGTTCCTAGTATTCAAGGATACAATAGGCCATTGGGTAACAACAAGGTATTGCGGGTCAAGACTTTGTTTCCCCCCAGTAGCACTGGTGCGTGCTCCCTAAGATTCCAGATCTACCTCCAACAATGTGCTCAAGACAGCGTTTAGTCTAACAGTCGTTTGGGATCTTACACATAACCTCCCGATTCTTACCACAGAAGGGGAAATGAAAATGTATTTATTGGGACTCGCACAGAAGAAGAAGAAGTCCTGTACGAGGCCAAAACGCCCCTATCTCAGCATGATGCTGCGACATTTAAAAATAAGTGTCGCAGCGCTGGTATTCTGATAGGGCTCGCTGCTGTGATGTCACGGACAAATACAGATATAAATAAAAAAAATATATGTGTGTATATTCTTTTAAAAAATAAAATATCGGTGTACGAGGTACGCTGTGCATTGATATTGTTTAGCTGTGCATTTTCAAACATAGCATTTAATTGTGTAACTATATTTAGTAGTAATAAATCCATCGAGGGCATTTATCGTCTACTCATTTACATAACATACCTAACAAGTTTACATAAAAATTACATAATAATTTCACTGTTAGGCATTATACCCAAATATGTTTTTTATCTACAAATCGAGCCTAATGCTATATTTTGGAAGAAAAAAAACACAAAACATAAGATGTTTAAAACTCTTGTCTGCCTCTGAGAAAATTCATCACAATAATAAAATGTTGCTTATCATGAAGATAAAGACTGTACGCTTATTACAAAAAGACCAAATGTGGCGATAAAAACAAATGGTTTTTAACTTAAGTATTTTTTTTACTTGGTTGCCTTAGCTGTCAAATATAGGTCGACCTAAATGACCTATATATTTTAGACGATTTCGGAAATCAACCGCGTCCAGGGTTCAATAGATCAAGTACAGTATTGATTGCCTTTAATAATATGGTACCTAGGTAGAATTTAGTCAAGGAAAATAGCCAGGGATACTAAATATAGTTCATTTCATTCAATTTTTATTTACTAATAATTGAATGAAATTAACTAGCTTATTGTTATATAACTGACACAGCTATATTTGCCTTGAAGAAAACAGTTAAATATTATTTAGACAGAAAAACAAATGTTTATGGATGTTTCCTAGATTTAAGTCGCGCATTTGATACAATAAAATTATAACACGTTATGGAATAAAATGTTCAAAACCGGTATACCACATGACATTATTTACATAATGAAGCAGGTAACTAAAAAAAAATTTTGTTTCTAAGTATCAATTCGATATTATATCAAGCCTAATTAATGTAATGAAACAAATGTATAAAGTAAGTTTATTAGAAACGGTTACAAGGAGTCTGTATTAGGAGAAGAAGCGCCGTTAACCGATGACGTACAAAGTGTTCATTGAGAAACGCACTATTGCATGCGAGCGCGCGAACCGTTCAGAAACAACGCTTAGGTTTATGTTCATATATTCTAATAGTAATATGAAGGTGAAAGACTGTTGATTTTATGGTAAATTATAAGAAGACGATATAATAAAGGTTTTTTTTCTAAATATTAAAATGATTTTTTTGTTACACTGTCCCCCACTTGACCCTACTGGTATGAGGGACAAGCTACCGCAGTAAAATGGGGGGAGGCCGTGTCTAGCGATTATGTTCTTAGAACGGGCGTAAGACAGGGCGGAATAACCTCACTTACATTATTTAACCTATATGTGAATGACCTGATAGGGGAGCTGAGCGGAGCCGGGGTCGGCTGTTCAGTTAACAACGTACCTATAAATAATCTTAGTTACGCCGACGATATGGTTTTGCTCAGCTCGTCTGTCACGGCATTGTAAAAGTTGTTAGGTATATGTGAAGTATATGCGGATAAGCATGGTCTACAATATAATGTTAAAAAGAGCCAAACAATGTGTTTTCGTTACGACAACAGTACATTGCATATACCAGACTTATTTCTATGCAATACTAGGATGGTATCTGTCAAATGTTTCACATATTTAGGTCATATACTGGCTGAGAAACTTAAAGATGACGATGACATTGAAAGACAGAGACGTTCGCTCGCTGCCAAGAGTAATATGCTGGCACGACGATTTGCGAAATGTTCAAACCAAGTGAGAATCAAGCTGTTTCACGCATACTGCCAGAACCTGTACACCTGTGCCCTATGGTACAAATATACGCAGCGTGCTTACAACACTCTGCGTGTTCAATATAATAACGCATTCAGATGCATACTGGGTCTGCCTTGGCGGTGTAGTGCTTCCGGTATGTTCGCAGAAAGCAGGGTAGATGACTTTTACGCAGTCATGAGAAAGTCACAGGCCTCCTTTATGAATCGTAGGTATTCATAAATCTGACAATGGAATATTGAAGGCCATATACGAGGTAAACTATTTCTTCGTATATGGCAATTAATATTCCAGCTAAAACAATATTTATCTATTGCTTTGTGTAAGGTAATGTAATATTTAATTTAATTTGTTTCATTTTATTTAATTTTTTGTAATAATTTAATAATTAATTTATATTCTGGTTTAATTTCAATATGGGTGAATACCTGAAATAAAAATGATGATTTTTTTTATTTTTTATTTTGACTAATTGAATGAAATGAACTAGATTTAGGTATCCCTGACTATATTCATTCTTCGTTTGAGATTCCGCTTTAAAGAGTCCCGGGACTCTTTAAAGCGGCAACTTCAGCTTTTAGCGCTTTCACTATGGTTATATCACTTACCAACACTAACGACGATACAGTTCCAATATCAATCGTCAGATGTTCCGTCAATTGTTCGAGCGACTTTTTGTGATCTTCTTGAGTTTTATACTTCTCGGACATGGTTTTGGCATCCATCGGCTGATGGTATTTTGGTCATTCCCTTAATATAGGCAGTTTATGTGGACCGGTTACCTTGTGAAGCTCGTAGGAATCTGCTGGATGCGGGAAGCACAGAACCAGTCAATTTGGCGGTGCCAGGACGACGCCTTTGTCCAGCAGTGGACGTTCTTTGGCTGAAGTGATGACAATTATGATGATGAGGCAGTTTATATTGGTAAAAGTTTACTCTCCTGAGACGTTACCAACTCTCTAGTCTTGGCCAAGTCTATTGGAACCGCAACATCCAAGAGTGTCGAGGTACGGGCGGGTATGACTTAGCCTATCGCAGTCCACTGCTGGACATAGGCTTCTCCCAGGCTGCACCACAACACTGTCCTCCGCCTTCCGCATCCAGTCTGTCCCACTCCATCTAGCTGGGGGGCGGCCCACCCTACGCTGCGCTTGCCGATACGCGGTTTCCACTCCAGGACTCGTCTGCTCCAATGGCCATCGGACCTTCGACAAACATAACACAACTGGCTCGACTGCTTATTCAGTTTAGCCCTGTACTTTTTCAACTCACCATCCAATTGGTTGACTTAACTTGAGTGAGCGGTTCCTTGAGCAGTTCATATTCCAGGTCTTTGTTGACGAGCGTCTTCTTTAACTCGGACACAGAATTATCGAGTTTTGAGAATAACACTTCCAGGTCAGTCTTCAACTGTGCCCGGGAGGGTAATCGTTTATCGACAACTCGAGAATCTGAAGTGGCTGTGTCCGCTTTTACCAATCTTGAAGGCTTGTCAGCATCTAACCCTACGGCTATGTTATGCTTCACTAACAAATCATCTACTATGGTACCCAAATTACTGCATTTTGCCATGCAATAATTCATGTTCTCTCTCAAAGATTTGACCCACACATAGTACGCATTAGCCTGTGTACGGTGAGCAGTGTACGAGTTACAGGTCGTGAGTTCGAACTCAGGCAAGCACTTAACTGTGTGTAGGTATTTAATTTCATCACCACTGCTCTCAAAACGATGAAACGAGAGGAGTCATAGGCATGTCCTAGAACCAAAAATTCGAAGATATCTGAAATCCATCAACCCGCACTGGACCCGCGTGGTGGATTACGTCCCACTCCCTCTCGCCTGTGTCCCAGCAGTGGGAACGTTATAGGCTGATTAGGCATAATCCGCATACACAAAGGCTAATACAGTCACCAACCCCACTGTCAAGTATACCGCATCGAAGATTGAAATCATTACTGGACTTTAAAAGAGACCATGATCTCTGAATTTATTTCGACATTTCTTCTCAAAGATCAGTCAGCTAGGAAATGCCGGCGCCATCTAGTTCTAAAATATTGACCAAAATACTAACGTGTGTCTTAAAATAGATCTACTTACAGAAATAAACATTTCATTTGATTTAATTATTGTTAGAGCCCAGATACAACATAGTATGTTGTACACCGTGTACAACTGTCAACTATGTTTGCGAATCAAGATTATGTTGTAGGTGATCAAGAGGCTATAGGTTCCTATGTTAAGTTCAAAAGCGTGTCCAGCCTAACGGCCACATCACTGAAACAGTTGATAGATCATTCCAATCCGTTCTGCGATGACTAATTCAACTTTTTTCTAAGCGTAAATTGTCAAATGGTGTCCAAGGTTGGACCATAGAAGGCCCTGTTTTCTTTGGCCCAACCGTCCAAAAGCGGGTCGGGTTGATGATATCGTCAAAGTCGCGTGAAACACCTGGATGAAGGACGCTCGGAACCGGGAAGTATGGAAGGAAAAAAGGGAGGCCTATATCTAGCATAGGATCATTCTGGGATGAAATGAATAAATGAATGAATACTGTAAAATGTGCTAACTACCTACTATAAACTATATCAAAACCACTCTCCACGAGGCCGAACCCGTGAAACGCTTTTTTGACACACGGAAAAGTGACCCACATTTTTTCCATAAACCTTATAATTATATCAACGCTTTCAATGGAATCATAGGATCGTACACTTGCCATACCGTGAAAAAGTTGAATCCGACGGACACAAAAGTGCAGTTTTAACAACTGGGCTTCCATGAACCTTTATGTTCCGACAAACATTTACCCACAATAACGGCTAACGTAGCCGAGAAACTGATCATTCTAATCGTGGTCACCTATCATGGAGCTCAACAATACTACAACAGAAGAAAACCCTCAAATCCAGTGTTAAACGTTGGCCAAACTCAAAGATTCTTCAGCATCTTCAGAAAAACATATCTTTGGCGTCGTTGATCACCAACGCTCTCGATTATCAGATGCAGAAGCAAGTGTATGATTTTCAAACCAACATGATTATTAAAACTACTCACATTGACAGTAGCTGTGACTGTGATAGTGATTCTGACTCAATTCCGGTCATCGAAAACTGACAATTGTACGAATGCGGGTTATATCAACGAGACAAATATTCTTTATTCAAACATTATTTAATGCAACGTGATTCATGCACAATGCCCAGGACTTGTAAATAATGATTTCCTCGTGTAACAATGCAAACTCTATACCTCTTTATACATAACATAACATCACGCCTGTATTCCCCGAAGGGTTAGGCAGAGGTGTACCAGCACACCCACATTTCGCCAGTTATGTTTAAGTCCAGTTCTCTTTATACAGTAACAATATAATTGCACACAAACTAAATCAACTGCTTTAACATTTATATTAGGAGTACAAATAAGTTTCTGCCGTTTTAAGAAAGTTGGTGCTTTCTAAAAACGGCGGAAAATTCTTATATGTTGTTGTTGACTTGCTGCGCGCTTTGGTGTATACTGTAAGTGCGGCAAGCAATTGTTATACAAATAAATAAATAAATATAAACTCTAGATTTGTTATCTAAAATTGCGCAATAATAAAACTATGATTGTTCCTTGTATAACAAAACAAAACTATGAGACTAAAAGGTAATTCTTCAGGTTTCTAGAACTTATAAATCAGTACAAGTTTTAAAATGTTGCAAGACCTGTGCCCTGTTCATCAAAACTTACAAGCCTTGTATTACAAGAATTATTCCTGTTTTTTTTTTTCATTATTACAAATATGTGTTTATCAAAACTACACGTGTAAATTGCGGTTTACAAGTGTCGTTATTTATTTCACAAGTATATTTTTACACTTGTATTCATGATTTTGTTCATCAAAAAATCCTTTGTAATGTACAACTTGTAGAAAATCATGGCAAACCCTGAGTGTCCGGCGACTCTTCATTCCGTCTTACAAGTTTACGAGTGTCGCACTTAGTACCGCAAACATTTTTTTTCTTTTTATAAATGTGGTCAAGTGATTCAAGTGATGAAGAAAATATTAGAATAACGGAACCGACAATATATAAAAGAAGAATTGACTACGGTCATATGGAGATGACCTATGAATTTAACGATAAGTTTTGAATTGAAGTTGAAAAACTGGAACATTTAATTAACATTTTGGACAGAAATTAAATTAGAAACACAACGCCTAGTCAACCAAATTAATATTACAAATTGCTCTACATTGGTTGGGACCCGGAGTTCAATATGCTGTTTCTGACATGCATGGTGTAACAAAAGGCAGTTTAAGCAATATTAAGCACAGACAATATACCATTCAGCCATGCGTATTACTATAAAGGCTCGTGCACACTGGAGCGACGTGACAGCGTGACACAAAGGCACCGCGTTCCACGCGATGGGCGGCGCTTTTGTGTCGGGCTGTCGCGTCGCGCCTGTTTGCCTGGAGCCTAATAGCAGACTTTCGGAGCGTCAATTAAAAAAAAATACAAATAAATGGCGGGAAAAGAATATGCGGCATACATTTTTGATTTTAGAACTTACAAGTAGAGTCTACAAGCGTTAAATTTTACAAATCCTGTAGATTTAATTTGATAAACGTAATTTACACGAACATGTAAAAACTTCCTTGTAAAGTGTAACTTGTGAATGTGTAGACTTGTAAGTTTTGATAAACTGGGCACAGGTTAAGATAAACTTACAAACTAATGATAAATTATGGCATACCCGACATATCTTATTATAATGTATTAAGCACGAGCACAAATTATGGTAAAATTGTCACCAATACGGCCACACACACGTGACTAAAGTTCCAGATCTTTGGATGGATCCGACGAAATCTTGCTAGCTTCTCCAAGATGTGACGTTGGTCGAGGCGTTCGAGGGCTTGTGTTTCCAAGAATTCGCCTTATGTTCGTGCTGGTTCGTGGTAAAATCACGATTGTACGTCTGAGTATCGGCATCCCGAGTCTTGACGCTATTCTCGTTCTGCTTCACCGGAGGATAAGTCCCGACGGATGGAGATTTGGACTCGGCGAGATCTTTATTTTGAGTCTGTTTGCTATTGTTGCTGCGTGCGCAACACTTGTTGTCCATGTTTTTATTATCTACAGAACACAACCTCACTCTTCGTAGGCAGCAATGACACTGAACTTTTCGTGGCCATTCCAGTTGGAACGTGTCTCCTACATCATACGTACACAATTTGTTCACAAATAGTTTATTATTATTATTAAACGGCACGTACGCTGTACAGATTGTTGAGTAATGAAGTTCTTAATAGTGTAACACTGTAAAATTAATAGAATCTTGCCTTTGTTTGATAATTCAAACTTGGCAACGTTCCATCAGTCACGTAAAGGTGACGCGATCCCTGACAATAGCGATGATCGATATTTGGAACAACAGAATGCGCCGCACAATCGCATCGGTAGAGCTTACAAAGTCGTACACTCAATCCTCGACTTTGAATCTGTCAACGCAGAGTTTCTTAAAAATCTCAAAACGTTCGTATGCTTCAACGGGGTCAGAGTAAATGGACTGTATGCGGTGGGCAAATCCTCGCTCAAAAAGATGAATCTAGTCAGTATTAGTTTAGTGTGGTAGTCTAGTGGTGTGTACTCTAGTATCTCTGACTATTTTCCTTGAGTAAATTCTATCTAGGTACCATATTATTTATGGCGATCAATACCGTACTTGAGCTATTGAACGTTGTAGGCCTTACTTGTAGAATGTAGATTTGTAGACCTTTTCTATTTTGTTGAGTACCTGTTACTTGTTGACAGGCCTACACTGTCCTCCCATACCTATCAACACTGTAATTTGAAAAAATGTAAAAGACCCTTATTTTTAAAAGAGTAACCGTGGACTTTCTTGCCGGCTCTTCTCCCTAAGAAACAACCAGTTGGAACCGTGCACCTAGCTTCTGATGTTTCATAAGTGCCCATGTAGGTTTATATGAAATAAAATATTTTGATTTTTTGAACCCTGAACGCGGTTTATTCCGGAATCATCTAGTAACTATCCAGAAGTGCTGAAATCATTTGAAAACGCTTTTTAAATTTTTTCTCACACTTTTTAAATGTGTTATTATGTAATAACATATCAACATCACGCCGGTATTTATCCAAAGGGCCCGGCAGAAGTGTATTGTATACACCCATATTTCCGCCAGTTACGTTTAAGTCCCATGTGAATAGTAGATTAATACCGAGCCTATCGCCACTAACCGGCCCCAAAAACAGACCCTGGGTTGTTACTGATGGAAAAACCTGATTTTGCCCTTCTTGTAAATCGAAACCATGACCTCACGTAAATAATTTAGCTATCGCAGATGCGATTAGTAGACCAACGAGGTAATACGGACACACGCACTAAGAGTTAAACATAGTAGTTATTCTAAAGAAACACATACCTGCAGCAAGAATCCAAGGTTTTCCTGAAAGCTGCCCTAAAGTCCCTGTTGAAGTAGGCATAGATGAGGGGGTTCAGCGCCGAGTTGAAGTATCCCACCCAGAAGACGGCGGCCACCACAGGCGGTGGGGAAGGGCAGGCATCGCCGCAGAGGGCTGTGATTATGTACCTGTGGGAAAGAGAGGAATTAAAAACTACTGTAGATAGACTAAACAAGAGGACCTTTCGCCGATTAAGTTAACATCGGACGTTTCACTCGAGTGAAGGTTAATTTTTGTTTCATTCCAAGTTTACACGACACCGAAAATATTGTAAGAGAATGAACTTTCATTTCAAATTTCGATCACTCGGTAGGCGAGTGAAAGATGCTGAGTGCCGAAATCCAACGTCGTTGGATCGGTTAATTAATTAATTAATTGATTTATCGCTTTGGATTCAGTTTATGTTCAGACGTTTCACTTTAAGAGAAAGATGCCGAATAAAATGCAATAATTAACAAAAAGGGAAGCATTTAATATAATTATGTTTTAAAGAAGTTTACTTTTAGTAACTTCGCATCTCACCTTTGTAAGTAGGATAGTTACACGGACACCTGATACAGCACAGATGTCTTTGTAGGTACATACAAAGTTTAATTTTTATTTAAACTGTCCCTCTGCTGGGCAAAGGTCAAGCCCATACTTCGCCATTCATCTTTGCTTGCTGTCTTTTCCGGAAAATCAGTCAAGAAAGAGTCTAGGTCGTCGCGCCACCGGTTCTTAGGCCTGCCTCGATTTAGAGAGTGACATTTAGAGATAATGGAAATAGACAAGCGTGTAGGATGCTATATAAGTAGTTTTCTAGGTATTTTTTCATTCCTAAAATAGAAAACACCTGATCTTATCTTTATTTTCTGGACTTTACGTGACGAATTTGCGGACGACCTGAAAATTTTATTCGCCATGAGATCAGCTTGCAGTAAGTTCTAATGCTTCGATAAAAGTCGAAATTTGCTCATGATTAAAACCGTAAACAATCATCAATATGAGTATTTATGCATTTCTCGTCAAAGACTTTTTTTTAACTCGAGTGCGCGAGTATACGAATACATGAGTTGTCTAAGCTGCGCGATTGTTACAGGCTGGTTTATGTTTTTTAACCGACTTCAAAAAGGAGGAGGTTATCAATTCGGATGTTTATATTTTTTTTTATATATGTTCGGGCATAACTCCGTCATATATAGACGGATTTGCAAAACTCTTTTTTTGTTTGAAAGGGGAAACTCTCGAGTTGGTCCCATTGTCACCAAGTCAGAATCTGATGAAGGGATCCCATGGAAATTGAGGGAAATCCTCAAATTTTACAGGCACGCCTTTAGCGATTTGGGCATTTTTTATAGTAAATCGTGCATTTGCTCTCGGAAAGCACCATTCGGTGAAGTGGAACTGATGATGAAGACCAGAGGTGGCCACCGGAACTACTCAATTATAAGTATTTCACGAGTTACGATTTGATTATTTTAATATGGTTGCTAAGCAATTTATGCTCATCACAATGAACATGTTGAAATGGTGTTGATGGTGGCTTCACCATCAGCTCCAGTTCTTTTGGTTCTTACCAGGAGAACTCCTCAACGATTACCGTCCCTGCATCAGGAAAAGGAATATTTTGTAAAAGGTGATGAGTACTTGACATTAGGCTCTAGGAAGTTGGTTATTATTTTTATAAAAATCAAAATGGCGGGTTGAAAACGTCAATAAGCAATATCTTGAAAAATAACATTTGTACCATGTGGGGTATCAAAATAAAGGGCTCGAGGTAACGATTCCAAAAATATAACACACTAAATACACTCGAGAGCAATGAATCCGGGTCACTTAAAGAATCCTAAAAATCTCGGAAACTAAAAATGCTAGGTTAATGCAATAAATTGTATTTAATAGACAATGTAATACTCCTTAAATGAAGGTATTAAAACTTCTTAGTTATTGTAAAGTTATATCATAAAAAAATCAAATTTGAAAAAGGGCCACTTTCGAAGATGGAACTACGAAATTACAGCATTTGGTTTTGCTTTTGTTTGTAATCTGTCATTTATGTGGGTACATAAACCATGTTGATAGTGCTCTATATTCATTATTCAAGCTGAAATTATGTCGCTTACGCCTGAAGAATGCACCAGAATACTTACAATGCTGGAAACCGGCCGGAGTCAGCGCGATACAGCCAGGACTGTCGGTGTGTCGCTGTCAACAGTACAAAGAGTTCTCCGACGTTACGAAGAAACTGGTTCTAACCTACGCAGACCAGGAACGGGCAGAACCAGGTGTACCACAGCACGAGAAGACCGATACTTGGTGAACACCATGCTTCGAAATCGCTTTCTCACAGGAACTGAACTCACAAATCAGTTTCGACGCCTCGGAGGAAGTAACCCAAGTGCATGGACAGTAAGACGTCGGCTTGCTGAATCTAACTTAAAACCCCTTAGACCTGCAAACGGCCCTAAACTGGAGCGTGGGCATCGTATTTCAAGACTAAGATATGCCCAGAGCCACGTAAATTGGAGTATTGAAGATTGGTCAAAAGTTATGTTCTCCGACGAATCAAAATTTATGCTCTACAAGCACGATGGAAGACACAGAGTGTATCGAAGACCAGGGGAAAGATTCAAGCAAGCATGCATCGAAGAAAAAGTAGCCTACGGTGGTGGGTCTGTACTTGTGTGGGCCGGAATTTCTTCTGAAAGTCGCACAGAGCTGGTGATCATAGAAAACGGCTCTTTAACTAGCGTAAGATATGTGGAAGAAATCCTCAATGATCACGTTGGTCCATTTATGGTCAATTTAGGTGAGGATGCTATATTTATGCATGACAATGCCCGACCTCATACAGGTAGGATTGTGAATGACTACCTTCAAGAGATGAACATTACTCGTATGGAGTGGCCAGCGCGCAGCCCGGATATCAACCCGATCGAGGATGCTTGGGACGAGCTAGGCAGATGCGTAAAACAACGAAACCCTCCCCCAATCACGCTTCGTGAGCTCAAAATTGCTCTCACAGAGGAATGGAAGAATATTCCCCAAAATCGTATAAGGAACTTGGTGTACAGCATGCCAAACCGCGTAAACGCAGTAATGGAAGCACGAGGAGGCAATACGAAGTATTAAAATTCAAGAAAATCGTAATAAAGTTCAAAAATTTCATGTTTCCTATTTTTGTTTTAAGGAGAGATCAGCAGTTTTTTTCTTTATGTAATTTTGTGTTAATAAAATGTATGGTGACTCATATTTTTTTTACTTTCATTTAAGGAGTATTACATTGTCTATTAAATACAATTTATTGCATTAACCTATCATTTTTAGTTTCCGAGATTTTTAACATTCTTTAAGTGACCCGGATTCATTGCTCTCGAGTGTATATGAAATAATCAAAAAAATCGACGGCAACTAAAAAGTTTAAAAACACACAAGCTTTCTTTTCAAGCATTCTGATGCAGTTGGTGGCATCAAATCTGAGATTGAACTAAAATAACTGCCACGAACTGCATCAGACTGTTTGATAAGTGAGCTTGTTTTGAACTTTATAGTTGTCTAAATAACTTCTATCAATTAAATAGTTTCTTACCATAAAAAGAAGGGCAGCCAACATGCCAAAAAAGCTGACATGATAATGCCGAGTGTCCTAGCCGCTTTCCTCTCTCTCTTCATCTTGCTGCTGGCCATAGGCTGCATCTGTATGCTCTGTCTCTCTCTCATGACCTCGCCCATCGAGATCCCGTTAATCTGCAGGTGCTTGTCCAGGAGAAGGGCTGCTACTTTACTCCTGAGGACAAAGGGAGGGTATGGGTTATTTTCAAGGTTATAGAAAGGAGACCAAACTTTTGAGGCCTGATTTCAGTGGTTTCCTGAAGACGTGAAATTATAATCCGATGATGATGGGGCTCACTTAAAAATACAGAGTATTTGTCAGCAACAATACATACATACATATAAAAACTCACGCCCTTTTCCCATGGGCGTAGGCAGAAACAACAGAACGCCACTTGATACGATCGGATCAGTGACTAAATTCTTGCGAATTTTCTTTAATATTGCAATCTTATCATGCAGAGTAGCAGTCATTTACAACGAACTTTTAAGGATCTCTCATAATACAGAGCAAAAAAATGGTAGTCTTTTTCGCTCGGAATTACTAACACGCTTATGCACAATCATAACATTTGTGTACTACTTTAAAACATGACCGATATCTGTTCTAAAATCGAACTTAAGGCGCAGATATACGACTTTTAATGATTTCAAATTGAACATCACGTCTAAACGAATAGTCTTATTTGTTTGAAAAAAATATATGAGAAATTAGACTATTTTCTTCGTAATTTGATATGTGAATATTTGAAATTATATTTTTATAACATAGTTTAATTAATTTGTAAAGTAATGTCTAATGCGAACACAAAAACGATAATCACGCAAAAACTATCGGGCGTATTTTCATGAAATCTGCACCATCTAAAAGACAAACTAATTGCCCAAATTTTTGTATACGTCTTTTATTTGTATTGTGTTTGATAAATCAAGGGGGGTTGTTTTTGCGAAAAAACTTGATGCGCGTTGAAGTGGGGGCTCTTGCGGGCGATGGGCGGCAGTGCGTCGCTGACCAATGTCCGGGTAGACGCTTACGCTCTGTGCAATTTGATTCGCTTAAAAGTTTCGCATGCTCTCCCACACGCTCAAAGTCGCTGGCACTTATTGTCGCCTTACCTAAATCCCATAATACGCAAAGATGCACAAAATCTTTCGATCAGATATCCCACAAATAATAATCAAAACGATCTTCCGTTCACTCGTTCACTCGCTCCCGTAAGCACTATCTGAGTAAATGACAAGAAAAGGCCACTCCGATTGTCAAGAACTGAACGATTCGAAAGCCCAATAGATTTTATTGTTCGCAGAACCCCAGTGCGATAGTAATTCGAGCCGACCTTTGAGGAAAAACTTTTCCAGTGTAAGTGCCTACTTGAAAACGTTTGGCTATGATAGTTAGCTACGTAAATCGGGAATTTTAATCTTGGAAGTGCCTTCGCAGTGTTTTTTTTTGAATAATCTATAAATAATAGGAAAACAAGCCGCGACAAATTTTGCATCGAAATGGTCTGCCTAATAGCTTTCCATCGTTCTTTAATTATGTTTACCGTGTCTAAGTGAAATATTTTGGATTTTCTTTGCCTATTCAATTTTATTGGAATCTACTCTTTGGTTAGAACATACAACTGTCAAACTTCATTTTATTTATACGGTAGAAAAAAATCAATACTGTCCTAAAATACTAAATAGCCACGTAAATACGACCAACGCAAACTTGGATGTAACGCTCGCCGGGCGCTACCGCAGCACCGCTCGCTTCGCTTGCTTAGCTCGCGGCGCGCGCCTGGTCACAGTTCTAACTTAACCTAACCCATTTGGTCGGGGTGCTCTAGCTCAGTTACTACGACCAACTTGTTAAGGACAAGGTTGGGGTCGAGTAGTCGGGGTCGAGTTGTCGGGGTCGAGTAGTCAGGGTGGAGTTGTCGGGGTCGAGATGTCGGGGTCGAGTTGTCCGGGTCGAGCTGTTGGGGTCAAGTTTTCCGGGTCGAGTAGTCCTGGGGTTGAATTGTCACGGGGTTGAGTTGCCTCGGGGTCGAGTTGTTCTGTTACACCCACAAATGTCCCAGACTTCAACTTATACTCGTACGTAACTAACGACTCGCCATTTTTACGCAGGGTTTTTCGACGTGACAAAACGTCACAAACGTCGCGTCATGTCGATAAAACGTAAGTATATTATGTATAGATATAAGATATATAGAATTCGCTCAACGAGCGCACAGAGCAGACGTGTTGCTGTTTGTTTTAAATAAATTCAAAAAAGTTCTTTAGCCAATTACGAACCTTACGGTAACTAATTACAACAACTTCTTGCAAAATCGAGCGCGAGTGACATACACCGTAACTGTTTTGAGCTTCGAGTAAAGAACGCGGCATCGACGCGGTAATCGCACTTCACCCCCTTGAGTAATAAGGACGGAATATCTAACGCTGTA
Organism: Griposia aprilina; assembly: GCA_916610205.1. Taxonomy (NCBI): domain Eukaryota; kingdom Metazoa; phylum Arthropoda; class Insecta; order Lepidoptera; family Noctuidae; genus Griposia; species Griposia aprilina. Next base: position 5,776,997 of record OU744305.1, on the reverse strand, counting down.
TTTCCGCACCGTACGCACCTGACGGCGGCGCACACGCAATTCCCACGTGAGTAATTTCGTACATAGATCTACAATGAGCACACCACGCTCACCGCCTGGAGGTGGCATATGTGCGGGGCGCAGCGGATCTTATCCGAATTTGTCTGAATCGTATAAAGAAACTACACCACAGATTACTCTTCGTAATAAACGAAAATTACCCGACGATAATGAAGAGACCAAATCTGATATCGCTGAAATAAAAAAGCAGATGTCTGAAATGCTGGCATTATTAAAATCCTCCAAGAATGAAAAAACTGAAAGTATAAATAAGCTCTCTCTAGATGTTGCTGCGATAAAAGCTGAGGTCGGTAATATTAGCTCTACTATGCAAAATATTATCTTAGAAAATAAAAAAATAAAAGACCAACTCTCAAAATTATCTGTTGCTGCCGAAAATACAGAAAAGAAAGTGGAGGTTCTTGAAGCTGATGTCAATAACTTAAAAAATATGCCACCTTCATCTTCTACCCAAACAGTTACCACACATGATGAAATCTTCACCGAAATCGAAGAACGAAACTTCCGAGCCAAAAATATTATCGTTGTTGGAATTTCTGAATCCCAGAATGATACTGCAACCAGTCGGCAAGATTATGATAAGGCAGAAATACTGCGAATAACTGGGCTAATAAATAATAGCTGCCCTCAACCTATTAGTCTATTTCGTCTTGGAAAATATAAATCAGAGAAAACTCGTGCAATAAAAGTATGTTTCTCGTCTGAGGACACAGCAAAAAACATACTACGTAATAGGAATAAGATTAACGAGGAACAAATCAAAATATTTTCGGACCAAACTCCATATCAACGGAAATACCTTCAAAATTTAAAAGAAGAGCTTCAGCAACGCTCCTCAAATGGAGAAAGTGGTCTTAACATCAAGTATATCAAGGGAATACCCAAAATAGTCACATCTAAAGAAACGCAAGAAACAACAACAAAGGAAACTCCAAAAAACTGACGTCGTCCAAAGAGAAAATAACTTACCAAATAACCAACAATTACTCAGATGTTATTTTTACAAAAAAATCTCTCAAATGTTTCTATGCCAACGCTCGCAGTATTGTCAAACCGGGAAAATTCGATGAACTTAGATGTATTATTGCTTCACTACAAGTAACTGTACATATTATTATACTTTCGGAAACTTGGATTAAGAGTGAAGATGAGGCAAAAATGCTCCAGATACCCTCCTATACCCATTACTATAATTATAGGCAAAATAAAAGGGGAGGTGGAGTGTCAATATTTGTGCACAACAATCTCAAACATCACCTTGTTGAAGAACAATGCGTGGATGATACTCATTATCTTTGGGTATACGTGAAAAAATTCTCTCTAAATGTTGGTGCTATCTATAAGCCCAATAAAATGAATATGGACAACTTTCTCGAGATATATTCACAACAATTACACAAATTGAAACGAACAATAGTCTTTGGCGATTACAACCTGGACTTACTCAATCCGGATTTAGCGACACGGAAGTATAAGAACACTTTAAAAGACAACAACTACAAAATCTTGAACAAAATAAGTCCAAAACACTGTACCCGCGAAACAACTTCAACCAAGACAATGTTGGACCATGTTTCTTGTAACTTAAGTGAAAATAATTTTCACTTTGTCACTATGGAATCTTCAATGTCTGACCACAAACAAATACTTTTAGAAATAAAGCAATACCAACCACCACCTATCATAAAACAGAAATACAACGCAGTAGACTTCAACAAACTTTATCGGTGCCTGGAAAAATATCCTAAAAATCATGACGACGTTGAGTATGATAAATTGGCGGACAAATTACGATCTTGTTTAAATAAGTGCAGAATCACAAAATTTAAACTTTTGAATCCTCCGCGGCAAGACTGGATTAAAAAAGAACTATTAGATGAGATAAATAACAAGAACATGCTATGGCAGAAATATAAAACAAATGCGGTGGACACGGAATTAAAAGCAGAGTATGAACATATAAAAGCCAGAGTATCACACAGCATAGCAAAAGCGAAGAGTGATTATTACTTAAAGAGGTTTGAAGAAAATTCAAGTAAACCACGAAAAATGTGGCAACTTATAAACGATTTGTCGAAAAACAAACTGCATGACAGAACTGGACCGGACAAACTTGAAACGGCAGCTGGTACTATTACGGACCAAAAAGAAATATGTGAAAGTTTTAACTTATATTTTTCGACTATTGGCTCAACCCTAGCAAACATGATTTCTAAAAAACCAAATGTAAGTCAAATTTTAGAAGAGTGTAGACTAAATGATAAATCGGAATTGCGGTTTCTGAAACCAGTAACTACGTAGGAAGTTATTACCATAATTAAAAATTTGGACTGTAATACTGCATCTGGCATTGATGGTATTAGTACAAAATCAATTAAATGCATAAAATACATCATTGCTACGGAACTAACAGTCTGTATTAACTATTATATGGCAAGAGGTATTTTTCCCAACGATTTAAAAGTTGCAAAAGTTGTACCAATTCATAAATCCGGAAATAAATTTGACCCTTGCAATTACCGCCCTATATCAGTTCTCCCCGTGATTTCTAAAGTTTTTGAGAAGATTCTTTATAACCGGTTAGAGTCATTCCATAATTTAAAAAGCTTCTTTTACCGTAAACAGTATGGATTTAGAGCTCAATCAAATACTCTCGCTGCTACAATTGATCTCGTAACCAAAATTAAAAATAAAATTGATCAAAAACAAATTGTCTTAGGTATATTTATTGATCTTAAAAAAGCCTTTGACACCATTAGTCATGACAAATTATTACAAAAACTGGAACTCACTGGTGTTACAGGCCAAGCACTTGAAATTTTTAAATCATATATGGAGGACCGTAAACAAATAGTAAAAATAGGTAAATATGAAAGCAATCCCTGTGTCCTGAATTTTGGCGTCCCCCAGGGATCAATATTGGGCCCCCTTATGTTCCTTATTTATATTAACAGTATCAGTGAATTGGGTCTCAAAGGAGACATCTCCCTTTATGCAGACGACACAAGTCTCTTTTACTTTGGACACTCAATCGAAGGTATAATAGCCGACGCTCAGAATGATCTTGATCTGTTGAATGAGTGGTTTCAGTCAAATCTTTTAACTATCAATATTACAAAAACAAATTATGTAATGTTTGCAGCAAAAAATAAAAAAAATAAATGATAATTTCGAACTGAAAATAGACGGCCAACTACTTGAACGAAAACCTAAAGAAAAATATCTCGGGCTTATCTTAGATAGTAACCTAACTTGGAGGCCACACCTAGAAAAAAATAAAGTTAAACTAAGCCCACTCACAGGGGCAATCCGCAATATAACAAAGTGTCTCCCTCGAAAGGTAAGATATCTTATCTATAATTCTCTGGTTAAGCCTCATATCGACTACCTCATTGAAATCTGGGGTACTGCAGCGAAGACTATTATAAATCCAATTCAACGAGTTCAGAATAGATTAATTAAAATTTTATTTAACTATAAATTTCGGACACCCACTGAAAAGATATACGAGGAAACAAAAATAATGAATATAAAACAAACATACATATACTACACATGTATTCTAATACGTAAAATATTAAATAAGGAAATCCATTCCAATATAAGATTTGTAACAAAACAACAAACACGAAAGATAAATTTAAGACGTGGTAGTTACTTAGTGACCCGCCCCCCTAGAACTAACTATGGAAGAAGAAATTTGGAGTATCAGGGTGTTACAATTTATAATAAATTACCATCAGTAATAAAGGAAGAACAAAGTTATGCCCGGTTCAAAAAGCTACTAAAAACTCACACAGTTAATACATACAAATAAGTGAATAAATAAAAAACTGTATTATATATGTATATTATCATAATAAATTACACACAATTCAAAGATTAACTATATACCTCTAAATTAAAAATATACATTAGTAATAACTTAAATTAAACAAAAACAAATAGAATTCAAAACTCAAAAACCACCATGTAAAACCAAAACCATGTATGTACCCAAAATAAATAAATAGAATAATAAACTAAAAATAAAATAGTCATAATAACAGGCTATGCCATCAATGCCACATCTAGTAAAAATCTAATTTATACATCCATGTTGTGTTTGGTTAACTTACGATTGTGTTTATGTTATCTGTTTACCCACATTTTTACTTTTTTTTTTTTCTTTTGTTTTGGTATTTTATAAACGTACATCTGTGCGCTCTAATATTAATCTTAGTTTTAGATATTGTTTCTCAGTAAGTGAATTATGTATGCAATTCTTTATGAGAAATAAAGTTGTTCTTAAACCTTATATATTCAAAAACTCTACAAATCTGTTACATCTGGCTACAAAACAAACTTAACTTTAAGACGTCTTATGGCCGATTCCTATAATTTACGGACCGTTATTTGTTAAAATTAAGACTTGTATCATTACCAATAATGAATCAAAGACCTCAAAGATTTCCATAGTAGACCCTCCCATATGGAAGTAGCTATCACAGGTAAAATTAGCTTACGAATCTATTTATATGCCCAGTTTAGCAATAAAAAATGCAACCATTGATAAGCAAAACGATTCGTTTTTGTTTATAGGAACCGAGCCTTAAGCAATCTTAACGCAAAACCGAACTCATCAAGCTTAACAAAACCACTTCGATCATTTTTTTTTTTTTCCTATTTGGCAGCTCGTAGTTTTGACCACTGAGGTCTTGGCTACTTAACCGGGCAAGCCTGTGGGTGCCTTAAGCTACTAACTTAAAGCCTCCAGCCAGGGGCGAAATTCTTAAGTACTAGGTGACCGCACGCTAAGGGCACCCGCTGTGGGGTACGAACCTCGGCTTAGGGCGTCACTGAGGGGAGGGCAGCAAGGTGGGACAGGCTGGATCGAAATTATATTATTATTATAAGGGGAATTTAAAGCTACAGGCTCAGCTACGGCTCGGGCTAGTGCGTCGTCGAGCAAGGGTCGGGGGGCCACTTCGATCATAACTTACCTACAACTTTATACAACACAAGAAACAAGCCCCACTAGGGTACAAGTAGTGGGTACCCCAAAAATGAAAGCCAACATTGTATTCCGCGTTCAGTTTTACCGCTTTGTAAATCAGACACTTGACCCGTTCGCTAACGACAGCCTCTTTAGATGTTGGTCGAGGCTCTTGCCCATTAATATTAGTCGCTTGACATATCTTAAAATTCTGTCTTTTTTTTTAAATTATGTTAATGGTAAATGATTTTATTTCTGTAATAAGCAGGTTTGTACATAATATATACATCTTAGTTTGGGAGCAGCTAGTTTGGCCCCAGGTGGCCCGCTAGAGGGCCACACAATAGAAAGTAAAAAAGCGATGCTTAATGAGACATTTACATAGTGATGCCGTTAATGAAGTACCAGGGAAGCCACATGTGCGAACTTTCCAGCAACTAAGTTCTGTTACTACGCTTTGGAATGGGCAACTAGCTTAATTTTTCTGACTGACTGACCCTTTGACGATTCAAAAGTGCCTGTAATTGGTTTATTTGAAATAAATGCTTTGAGTTTGAGTTTGAGTTTACTGACTTTGGCAACTTGTTATAACTGTCCAGTCAGTGCACGCATTTGTCAGTAATCGTGCAGCTCAACTCAGAACTTAAGGTGTGGATTGTACTTACACGTTACGCCTTTATTAAATGATAAATGATTTATTTCTGTAAGTAGGTTTGTACAAACACTTTTACACGTCAATCACATTTTTAAAACTAGATGAGGTCGGCGTTTCCTACCCGACTACTCTGAGAAGAAAGGCCGAAACAAACTCAGAGGTCACAGTCTCTTTTTAAAGTCCAGACATAGTCTTGGTCAGATCATGTGAAGAACATGTAGATTTGTGTCTGAAATGGTCTTTTGAGGAAAAACCACACAGAATTAGTGGACCTGTTTAGTTAGTGCACGCATTTGTCACTAATCGTGGAGCTCAACTACTGTCAACTACTTGACGAACCATACCAAAGAAAGGACATTTGGGTAGGCCGCATGAAGCACTCAAACTGCCAGATAATCATTAAAACTACCTGAGAAAGTGAAAAAAATAAAATAAATAATAAAACTGACCCACATAGTCCTCACATTCACAATAATTAAATAATAGTACTATACTTCACAAATAAAATTGACATGACATTGTATATTATTGAAGGTTAAGACAGGGTTTTAGTTTGGTGTGATTTCATTTTACAAATGATGGTGTTCAAGTCCTTTTGTAGGACGGTTGTCTATTGATGTTCAATACAATGTGAACATATATTTTGATATTCTGAAATATTTTGATAGATTTAGAATCAAACTAAATATTTTTGTTTTTCCTTGTTTTTTATGTGTGCAACTTAAAAATATTTTTTAAGGGTGGCAACACACACTTTTTCTTGAACCTTGGGTAAACATCTACGAGTGTTACTCGCCCTTGTTTTTTCTTTTTATTCAAATACTAGCTTTACCCATCCCGGCTTCGCACAGGTAGCATTAAGTATCTAACACCTACCCTACCTACCCTACCTACCTACCCTACCTACCTATCTACCCTACCTACCTACTTACCTAGCTGACCCGTCAGACGATGTCCTGTCAATATTTTTCTTTTACTAGGGTGGTTCCTAGTAAAGAGGTGGATAAAACAACAAAAAAAGAAACAATTCAGTCAAGCCGTTTCTGAGTTTTAGCGAGACTAACGAACAGCAATAATTTTTTATATATGTATACTCGTATAGATAGATAGATAGATAAGTAAAATCCATATTTTACTCCTCTCTCTCTTTATATTATTTCAAACAATTGCTATTTTGTCGGCCATAATTTCTAACACTGGCCACATTTTATTGCTCAACTATATAGTTGACTTAATAAAGAAACCACCTTCATTAATTAGAGTTTTGATACGTAATATAGACTTATAGTCTCAATATTTTTTGCAAATTACCTACATCAAGGAAAAAAAACTTTTTAAACTCGATGTCTTTTAGACTAGTTTATTTTATGAACAAGTGAAGTTTTGATAAGTCAATGACTAACAATATTGTACCTGCTTTTAACTTCAAACATACCGTTCAGTTACTCGTTCCAAGGAACGTTTATTTGTATGCAATCAGTGTTTATCATGTCATATGGTTTAAATAGGCTTTTATTTTTATATAGATTCTTCTATATTTTGAGAATGTGAGAACGTTGTAGGCCTAACTTGTAGACTGTAGATTTGTACATATTTTTATATTTGGTTGAGTACCTGTTACTTGTTGACAGGCCTACACTGTCCTCCCATATCTATCAACACTGTAGTTTGAAACATTGTAAAAGCCCCTTATTTTTAAAACTGTAACCGTCCAGTTCTTGCCGGCTCTTCTCCATAGGAAACAACCAATTCTTATTTTTAGGCTTATGTGAAATAAAATATTTTGATTTCATTTCATTTAAGTTAATAAATTGTATTCTGTCTTTGAAAAACAAATGTCTTAAACCTTATTTATTAGAGTACCTATGAACCTACCTATTTCATACATTACAGTATTATTTTCATTTATTAGAAACATCATAGTATATATTGTTATTTATGTCTAATATCCTAAATACGGCAACAAACAAATGAATACGCAGTTTAAAGCTTTGGCTACACTGAGGCTATAACGCGGCGCTGGTCGTGACACGTGACTACGCGCGTTGATTGTTTTAATGACTATAAAATTCGCCTTAGTTCAGCCATTGCTATAAGGACGCCATTTTACAATATTATATAAAATAAAAAAAAACTTACACGTGGTGCAAAACTTTCTATCAGTCACAGTATAAACAAATAAAACGGTTCAAATAAGGAAAATACTTTCTATAAAGAGAAACTCGTAAAAGTTTTATTCTTGACATAAACGTGAGGATACACATCCTGTATTTTATATGAGATAACAACTTGTGTACCTTTGCATGCCCGTCCGTTGCGTACAAATATAAGTAGTATAATAACTATGTTTTTCCGACTGACGGTGTTCTCTGGGTTTTCAAGCATGGTGTGAGAATTTGTATGTATTCGGCGGCGAAAGTATTTTACGAGTGAAAACATGACTGTTATCCTACTAATATTATAAAAGTGAAAGTTTCTGAGGATAGATGGATGGATGGATGGGTGGATGGAAGATTGTTACTCTTTCACGCAAAAACTACTGAACGGATTTGGATGGAATTTGGAACACAGATAGTTTATAACCTGGAGTAACACGTGTGATACTTTTTATCCCGGTAGTACGTTCCCGTGGGATAATTTCCGACATCCACGCGGGCAGAGTCGCGGGCAAAAGCTAGTAAATTATATTTCAATAAAAAAAACTGTAACCGATGTCACAAAGAGACTAAATAAAAGGGACTGGTCCTCTAAACGAATTTAAAACATCATCCTTTTTCTGAAAATTGTTTGAAGTTGACAGATACAGCATGATGTTTTAAATATGTTTAGCGCTAAATGTATTTAGTGATTTGAGGTGCAAGTGTTCCTAACATGATTTATATGTACAAAATTGGTCATATAATCTAGTGTAACACCTTTTAGTTACGAGTTTGATAACAATAATTATGTCTTATAATACGAGAAAATGGGCAAACCCGCATTGTTAAGGCGAAAGCGTCAGGGTAGCCCGCGAAATTCAAATTTTCTTACGTTTTTTGCAATTTGCAGGTCAGTATCAGGTTGTATGTCGATCTGAATATGATTTGCGGCCGGAGCAAATATTTATTTATAGAATTAAAATCACAAAAATCATCAATACATCTCTATAAGTTCATATTCTCCTATTGAACGACTATTTCATGAAATCGTGACATTTGAGGCCAATTCTAACTTAAGGAGTTGTATTGCTGATTCTAATGATTATAATTCTGTTAAGCCATATTTATTACGGTCGCGAATCATATTTTAATCAAAATACATACTTTAAACAAAACAAGTAACAAAATTTGAATTTCGCGGGCTACCCTGAAGGTTCCGCCTAAAAACTATTTTTTAAATCAGTGATTGTCTAAGAATACTATACAGGGTGTAAAAAGGCCAATCACATATCCGTCAACTAGGCAATCTGTACGTCAAACTAAGTAACATTGCACAAAAACAATTGCTGAGATACGACTTTTATTTTTGATTTGAAAATTTGTTGTTTGCAGTTTTGCGCAATGTAACACACGCAAAACATTGTGCTTATGGGTACAGTGGTGCACACAAAGGTACAGGGGTCGTAAAAAAGTCAGTAAAAGTTGGAATTTTGACCTTGAATATCTTCATAACCAGAAGGTTCTATCTGGGAACCTTCAGGTTATGAGGATTTTCATGATTCAAAATTTTCAAATTTTTGTTATAACATTTTTTTTTTAATATAACTGCCGCGGAGTAGAAGTGACTCTCGGCTTCGTTAAGTGTCTTTTCAATCAACAATAAAAACTGATAACGTCTGAAATATAATTTTGTAAAATCATAACTGGTAATTGTCCTCCTAAGACGTACCTATCAGATATTACAGCTTTTAGTATTCAAAGTCAAATCAAAGTCAAATCATTTATTTCTAATAGGCACATGAAAGGCATTTTGAACGTCAAAATTTATAAAAAAATAGAATTGATTCTAGTTGCCCCTTCCAAAAGTTAGTTTCGTATGGAGAAGAATGGGCAAGAAACTCCACCGTTACTCTTTTAAAAATGTTTTACAATAAGGATGTATACATTAATTATATATCTAATTTATATGTGAAGACGATGCACCTAGAATAAAATTACTATACCACAATAGGTAAAAATAATTAAATAATACGCAATGGCAGGTAAATTAATTATGAGATAGATAAATGGTGCTCACATATTTACACATATTGAAAAGTAAATGATTTTTCCAAAATTTCACAAGTATTAATTTAGTGTGCGAGTTAAAGTAGTTACATAATGTAAAAAACAATGTCATAAAAATTATAAATTATACAATTAAATTAGCAACCAGTTTGATTTTGTCTAGACTCTAGATTGTCCCATGGAGGAGGACCAGCATGTTTCCAAGCATTCTTATCTATGATATAATCCTCTAATTTGTAATATGCTTGTTTACAAAGTGTACTTTTAATATGAGTTTTAAATTTTCTTTCATTTAATAGCAATATATCACAAGGTATTCAAGCTGAATATATAATTATAAACAGGTTGTTATGGTATTTTATTACGAAAAAAGTCTTGCTGTTGACTGTAAATGAACTATATATAACATTTCACGAAAACAGAGCCCAAAGAAATGTAGACATCATTTCCAAACAAATAGAAATTAAATCCCTTATTTAAATTACGTACGAACAATAAATAAGTCTGTTCTCAAACAAGGATTATGTGTTGTGACTTGTTTTGTATTCAGAATATTTATTCTACAATATATCCTCGGATTACTCTTTTATCTTAGGTTGTGAGTGTGTTTTGTTTATTTTAATTTAATGTGATGTAGAGAAAATCTTGGGCTGGCTGATAGAGATTGTATGGAGTAAAAAATACTTAAACTTATACCAAAAAGACGTTAGCTCATAATTACGTATAGCTCATGGAGACGAGAGAAGGCATAAATATTAATAAACACACACACAGTGTTTTGCTACACTTATCTAAATGGTGATGTAAAAATATTTAACAGTATCATTGACGCACTGGTTCCTTGATAAAGGTACGAGTTCGTAGCCGACTGCATGCAGCAGCAGCAGACGACGTGTCGCTGTGACACTACTGGTTCTATACATTTCTATGAAATACATTTCGTAGCTAGCGACATGTCGTTTTCATAGAAATACATAGAAACCAGTCGTGTCGCAGCGACACGTCGTCTGCTGCTGCTGTATGCAGTTGGCTACGAACTCGTACTTTAAGGTTCGAATCTGGCTTGAAGCACATATATTATTTGCATAGCCTACAGATTCAGGTTTGTGCAAGTAAAACTTTCTAAACGAACTTCTGATACAGGACGTTGTGTGGGATACCTAATGCTTGGTTCCTATAAACAACTACGAATCATTTTGCTTACCAATGCTAGTATAGAGGTATGAGGAACAGGGTGTTAAGTTCACTCACACCTCCATAGAAAAGGGAGGTGTTAGATCCTCCTACCAGACTGGTGTCGTGTCTGGTGGGCAACTGCCCGACGATTGATATCGAGACATTGTATATGACGGAGAAGGTACGTCTTTCTCGTTATCGTCATCCATATTTTAACTACTGTGGGCGTACTATGGGTTGCGTTGGTTATTACGAAATAGAAAAACCATTTGCTGTTCAAATCAAATTGTAATTTACGAACAAATTAATCACACTAACGAATCACACACTGTAGGTACACGACACAACTATACGGAACGCGTGACAGTTTCTAAACGTATTCACTGCTTAACCGCCAACAACAAACTCCGGTCAAGCGTTATGTTATAGACTCTGTCGAGCGCCACCTAGTGGTGCTGGCGTCCCGATTAGTCAAAGTCAAACGATTGATTTAACGTATTTCCGACATATATAATTATGTATATGCTAGTTGCGTGGTAAACTCTGCTTGCGCGATGCAGGATTTTGCGTGACGTCAGTGTGATGCGTAGCTCACATGTGGCGATGTAGATACTAGTATTTTTTATTGCCAAACTGGGCATATACATAGATTCGTAACCTAATTTTACCTGTAATAGCTACAAATATCACAGGTAAAATTAGCATAAGGGAGGGTCTACTATGCAAAGCTATGTGGTCTTTGATTCATTATTGGTAAAGATACAAAAGTCTTAATTTTGACCAATAACGGTCCGTAAATTATAGGTATCGGTCATAAGTTAACTAATATAAACAATTTTTTGATTCTCACTTGGAACATTGATTGTTCAACAGGTAATCAAAAGGCTGGATGATGGTGTATTGTGAGATTTAATTTTATGATTAAATGATAAATGATAAATGATTTTATTTCTGTAAATAGGTTTGTACAAACACTTTTACACGTCAATGATATTTTAAAACTAGATGAGGTCGGCGTTTCCTATCTGACTACTCTGAGAAGAAAGGCCGAAACAAACTCAGAGGTTACAGTCTCTTTTAAAGTCCAGACATAATCTTGGTCAGATTACCGCATGAACTATGGTTCCAGCAGAATCTAAAATGGACACAAACTCAAAGCATTCATTTCAATTAAAACATTTACAGGCTCTTTTGAATTGTCAAGGTGTCGGTCAGTCAGAAATATGAAGCTAGTTGCCCATTCCAAAGCGTAGTAGGTATCTATGGAGAAAAAAGGGCAATTAACTCCATGGACACTCTTTTAAATTATATTGTTACAAAAATATTAGTTATATCGTTAATGTTGAACTTATAATCATATGTGAGAACGATGTAAAAAACACGTACACGTTAAAAGCGTCCAGAGTACATCAAATAGAAAAAAACAAAAAAAATAAGCAGTGGCAGCTAAGAGATGACCAGTCCCTACTGACGGCGCCCGTTCACGAACATGACGCATGGATCAGCACCATTCAGCTCACCTATTTTGTAGACAGCTAACTGATTTAACACACGCGCTACCGTCAGCGAGACATTTAGCGTCAGCGGGATAACTTAAACGCATGAATGATTATGTTCTGTTCACACATCCGTTATCAGATCGTGATTATACCTAATATCATTATACCTAATGTCATTATTTTTGACGGATTTAATAAACCTTTCTTCTCTTGGAATGAACATTTATTTCGCCTCTAACGGAATTCTTCGTCAAATATTCCAGAAGTTGAATGCCGAAATCATACTGAATATAAATTGAACATAGAAATGTTATCAATGGCGAATTAAAGGCTTTTAATATCAGTTAAATATATTATTCAAATTCTGAATTCGTATTCCGTAATTCCTTTTGTCGTTTATTTTTTTTGTTTAATAATGTTAATACAGTAACAACAGCAACTGTAGATATTGTTTTACTTTATTTATTTTAATTTTATATTATACTGACGATTAACATGAGCCAATTATTAATACGAAATATATATTTTACTAACAACTAACAACTTTTATGTACTATATAATAAAAAAATATTGTCAGATTACATAACTTCTTCAAATGTGTGCAAGAATAATATGCTATGACATTTAAAAACAATTGTTATTCCACATATTTATTTTTTACCTGTAATCAGACTTCTAATTAACCTAGGCCACAAATTACACCCTACACAATTTTATTATTCTCCGTACAAAAGGCTCCTTAAAGACGTAAAAAATAAAATTATCAAAAGTATTTTGAATTTCAGGACCAATCTTTATGAAGACGTTGTAATTCACAAAATTACGACGGAATTTATAACGTCGTCGGCATTTCGTTTTGTCTTTGCATTTTCAGGTTAAAGATATTAAAATCTGGGTGTAAGATACTGAATATATTATGAAAATAGAATAGTGATGGAGTGTCTGTGTGTTCGTCTTTTTTGTGAAAGGCGTTTTATTTCGCACTTGGGTGAAAAAGGTAGTAAAGTATTTGACTCAACGCTGGTCCTGCTCCACAAGGGCAAAATAACTTTAATTTCGGAAGTCGGTGGCAAAAAACAAAATGCAGATCCAAAGACACCGACTTTCGAAATTAAAGTTATTTTTCACTTTGTAGTGTGTTTTTTAAAGTCAATTGTTTTTTTTTGTAAAAAAGTTTTTTCCAAACCATATTCAATTAATAATTCAAACATAAGATCTTAGAACCTTTTATTTTTATTAGTACATAAGCAATACAGCAACGGATATGTTTTTTTTTTTTTGCGGTTTCTGATATATTGCCGTGTATCGTATATAATTGCTGAAAAATAGATGATACAAATTTAAATGTTCCGTATAGTAGCCAGAAATCCGCTTTATGCAATAAATTGGTCATATACTTCGTGGACATTAGTATTATTCTTTTATTTTATCGTAGCTTTTGTCTTTGATGACAAAATTTTCGTCACTAATTTGAGTTTCGTTTTCGTCTATTTCGAAGAAAATGTTACTGGTTTCCACCTTTTAGCGATTATAGACTTCGCTCGATAAATAGTTTGTTTGAGCACGTGTCGACGGAAGATGGCTCAACAAAAGTTGCGGACAAGTACTTATATTATTTTGAATAATTTGACAGGGTTTTAGTCCAGTTTGTGCTTCATTTTTTTTATTTTTTCCAGGAAATCCGCAATTTATTTCCTCAGAGGATCTGGTTCATGGTTAGGATTGGATAATTCTGGTGTGTTGTACAAGTTGTAAAGTAGCTCATTAGTTTAATTTATAGTAGTCACTAAAGATGCACTGCATTTATATATTTCGTGTTTTTGATGTTCACAAATCCAATAATAACGTTAACTTTATTTTGGTTATAACTAAAGCCACAACAGTATAATTTAAATTTTCCTCTCGTCGATTTATACACAGTAGCAAATCGCTCATTCATTTAACGAAAAATTTGTACAATGATAACCAATTACAACGACTACGACGCACATCAACTATGTAATTAACAGCAAATGTCATTTTTGATAATGGAATACCGACGTTCGAATTTTTTATTTTATTGTCTACCTATGCTTAAAATAGTGCCTGATAAAAAAGTAACAAAAATTAGAGACAAAATAGTGTGCACAAACTTTCTAGGCGTTTGGTGAAATGAAAATAATTATGGTAATTATAACAGTGGTATAATGAATGTTCGGAAACATAATACTTCGAACAAATGTTATTTCGTTTAAGTGTAATTTCGGTAAAAAAAAAATCGACCATAAGAAACGTGGGAGTAACAAAAAAAATCAAATTGATAGTAGGTCTACTGATACAGTGGCAGACGATGAAGAGTGACTTAGATTGAATAATCTCAAAACTACTTTGGAGTAATATTCATTATTAAAGTAGTTAGTACCTTAGTACCTATAAATACCGGTATTCAAAGAGCCCTTAATTGATGAATCAATTGAATTACTTAAAGTCTATCTAACTAATAACAAAATAGTTCAAAGTTTCGTCCAGGTTAAGAATTTTGGGTGGAAAGTTCATACTTCCATTATTTACTTTTCTTCTCTTATAGACGAAGTTCTAACGACATTATGTTTAATTCAGGCTGGATTTCAACCAAGACATGGTAGATAGTTGGGATTAGTTTATGAATCGAGCTTTTAATTCCTGTTATAGTATCCTTGTATAGCATTTTCATCTCACGAAGCGACGCGCGCTTTACTTGTGGTTACCAAGTATACAAACAAGCGGTGAATGTGTGTGTAAGTGCAAGAGCTATATCGGTACCGTCCGAGACAACGGCGAAGCTGGAAATATGAGTGTATGCGTGTGTGTGTGTTATGTGCTGACACTACTTGTCTTCACGCACACATTCACAACGTGGTTTTACACTTCGTTACCGTCGAACTTCGTTATCGTGAGATAAAAATACTGCAATGGCTAAGCTAAATGTAGGTAGGTATCTACATGTTTTATATTTTACACATTGGCAACACAGTTCTGATTTGAATATCGACCGCAAAGTTTAAGATAGTGAAAAATGTCAGGTCTATCTGACATTTTTCACCTTTTTTATGGTTTAATTCGCATGTTCTGGTAAACCACACTATATTATGCTGTTGCAACTATTGCAACAGCATAAATCTAAATGTAGAAATAGGCACTTTCTAACTAAACCAGCGTGTCTGGCACTACCTCCTAACTTCTATGGGATAGGTATGAAATTCGATTAATCGATTTAACTTATCAAGAAATTAAACCTTTTTTTTTACTTTGTGGTAAGGAGATTGGGTGATTCTGTCTTGAAGCCCAATAACATTAAAATATATACCAACGCAAAGGACTCATCAAGGAGAATATTTCATACCGTGACTATTTATCTTGATTGTTAGTACGTAAGGAGCTACAGAGCTCTAAATGTGAGTTATTAAGTATTATTTAAATTCTGGTATTTCGTCAATTAATTATCTTTCATTAATTCTGTGCCTTAAAAGCATCACCTTTTAAGACTATAAACGGACATTTTAAAACATTGGTTGCCTAGATGCCATTTTGGGAACAATGTTTTTAAGAATCGGTTGACTGGACAGAACGTTATACCCCAACTAACACTTAGGCGCTAAGACAAGAGTTATAGTAAATCTATTAGAGCGCTAACCAGATCTGAAAGTTATAAATAAGTGTTACGCATTCGGAGTTAGAGCGCGCTATAACTCTACTATACCCCCGAATTGGGCACACTTTTTTATCACCTAAGGTTGTTTAATGGCGGTAAAATAGAGTTACAGAATTGGTTAAGAGGTATAATGAAGCAATAAGAGAGCTATAATAGCGATAACTGGAACTACAAGGAATAAAAACGTGGTAAATAGGCGAAAATTAATTCCTTTAGTGGTACAATAGAGTAAAATATCGTTTATTACTCTTTGGGTGCTAAGAGGGCTGCAAATAGGTGAATACTAACTCCTTAAGCGGTACAGTAGAACTACTATGTCGCTCACTATATTTTTAAGCGATAAGAGGGTGACAAATAGGTGATTATTAACGGTTTGAGCTTTAATATAGATCCATAAAGGCTATAAAAACGGCCTCAGGTGCTAACATTTTTAACATCTAAGGCTATTTTTATATTTCATCAACATAATTAACTTCTCGTTTTTATGTTCAAACAGTGCGTATGTTAATATTTGTCGGATCCAAAACGCCGCCATTCGTTTAGGAAATTTAAACTAAAGGTAATCTTTTAGTTTCAACTTAGTGGACACGGAAGTTGACTTTTTACTGCGAAGGTAAGCACACTGTCAATAAGTATATGTATTATTAATAAATTATTCAAGCGCCCTATGTCTGTTGTCTATTTACTGAAAATAAATATTTTTTTAGATATGGAGTAACTTAAAACTTTTGTAATAATCTAATAAAACGTTTTCTATTCTAGTTTAAGGCATCGTGCTAGTAGTATTAGAACACAATGAAGCAAAACACTTCAATTAAACCGTGTTTTCTTATGTTTTTCTAACCTTTGTCTAATCAATTCGTAACCTAAACATGGTGTCAAATGAATTTAGGGATCTGTAGTAACTGCCCAAAACCACAACCAAATCGAGTATGTACATAGTTATACTTTACAATTTAAGAGTACATTTTTTTATATACCTAGATTCATCATACAAGCATATAAATCTAATGCAGGACAAGTTAAGGAAATTTAGAAAATAAAAAAATTTAGAGGGTTTTTATTAAATCAAAATTGGCGTAGTAGGTATGACACGGGCTTATATGAACCGGGGGAGAAAGCTACTGGAGCCGCAACCCACGAACCTAAAATTGATTGTATTTATTTAAGTAATTAGGTGTTTCATATTCTGTTAGTAAATTAACTTGGAATATAATTTCAGAATGCCGTACAGTACGAACTTTTAAGAAAGGAAAAAACATGCACTGGATAGCTCCTTCGCCATAGGAACGTAATAATATAGTAAAATGGCCTAAACACAATGCGTTAAAACTTATGAAATCCGCAAACACCTTACCACAACCTCATTGGCGAGACACAAAGTGTCAAGTAAAAAGAAGAAATATTCCAACTTATGAGGAAGCTGAACGCGAATTAGATTTTTATTTGCTGATACAGATTACCAATGAACAGACAAGAGTCACCAATAGTAAACAAGCTAGCCAAAACGAAGTTGATTTGAATGTGCTAATGCTACTATTGTTATGTATGGCTGTTATTGTATGAATCAGTCAGTACTACTAGGTTAATACAAAGCCTTTAGTTATTTGTAAATAATTATATAAATTAGATCAATTTTTTTGCAGGAGAATCGCAGATGTAACGTCTGATTTTGACAGAAATATTTTTGTTTTTTATTTCAAGGCTGTCTTGTAGTAGACATTTAGTCTCTATGAAAAATTCTTCTAAATAATCTTTTAAGTTCTTTGGTTTTCCAATTCCGAAATAGACACCAATGACAAATGGAGCCACGTCAACTTGATGAATATTAGCTAAACATATCCAAAATTATTTTTTCGAACGGTGTATGGGTCGACCGGCCAAGTTAAAATTCAAATGAATAATATCAGGTAAATTGTCAATGCTTTCAAAAATATTTAGAAAACATTGACAATGCCGTTGTGTCAATATTCGCCATAATTTTCCAATGTTTTTATTAAAATATTTCTAAGAGTTTTTAAAAGAGTGCAAAGATCATTTGGAAGAATATTACAAAACCTCTCATTTAAGATTGACAGCAAATCTTTTATATTTATTTTATAGCCCATACTCTCAAGTGTTCACGAAAATTAAGATTTTTTAAAACGTCATTGGATTCGTCCTGACTGTCACTATTTTCTTCAATATTAATCAAATTTGCGGAGTATGCGGAACCTCAATCCACATTTTCGCAAAGTACTTCCTCATGATCGCTTGTACTTATAGCACCACTTTCACACGCATATTCTGTAAAATCATGTACGGAACCCAGTTCCACATTTTTGGTGAAAACTCCTGCTTGACTACTTGTAGTACTACTATCACTCACAAGCATATTTTCTTGTATTCATTTTAGATTCTCAACAGAAACAGAGTAGTTTAAAACATTATGATATTCTCTCAACAATTTTCGTCTATTTGCACCAGTCCTACGTTTCGAAACTTTTTTGGCTCTTTTAGTTTTTTTTACTTGTGTCGCCATTAATATCAACAACAAGTGAACAAATAAGGAGTACAGAAGTGGTATTAAGCTCTATTACTCTACCTAAAGTAATACAGAAGTCACATTAAGCACTAGAAGTTCTATGATAGTGAAAAATGTTTCTACTGTTCGACTTAAAGTAACATAAGAGAGTTTTGTACATCTTTCGGCATTTGGTGGTACAAGAGAGTTTATGAGCACCATTGTAGAACCGGTAGTGGTAATTATTGCTTTTGTGCAACTTTTGGTTCTTGGCGAGAGTTTATTATCGCTTGCACAGCACTTTGGGGAGTTGTAGTCAATGCTTAATTCTTATTTAGATCTTATAGTTGTAATATTCACTTAAAGCTATAACACAAGTTGCTTTGCTCGTATTGTAGTGTTAAAAAATGCTGTTGTATGTCTTTAACCGTTAAACTCACCCTGTTATCGCCCTTTTAACTCAGTAGTATGGCTCTAAGTGAAATATTTTACTTGTCTACGCTCTTTTGTCGCCAAAAGTTGTAAGTGCTGCTGCTGTAGCGCCTTTATATCTCGTCAAGTTCTAAAACAAGCTCTAATTGACGCCAAAATGTTTATTGGGACCTGCCGCATGCTCCAATAGCGTTATTATATATGCCAATGGAAAGATTTCTTCAAGGGAAATATTTCGTGTTACAACGACTTCTCTTGATGTCAGTCAGTGAGGAGCTACAGAGCTCTAAACATGAGTAATTATGCATTATTGAAATTCAGATATTTCATAATTTATTTATCTTTCATTATTACTGTGCGTTGCAAACATCATCTTTTAGCCTATCAGCCTTTAAAACATGGCCTCAAAGACTCGTATGCCGTTTTAGGAACAATGTTTCGTAAGAGTCGGTCGGACATAAAATTAAACCTGCCGAAACTCCCTATACCGTCAAGATAATGAAATTTCGTTGAAAAGATCTCGTTTAAAGAACGTTTGTTACTAGTACGACTTGTCTGAGTTATTTTTTTGTTCGGCGTTAAATTATTCTAAATGTGACTTTAACATCGACACTTAATTCTCGTCATAAGTTAACTTATTAATAAACACTAACTTGCAAACATTATCATTATTTTATTAACACATAAAACATTACGCCTGAATTCCCTAAATGGTAGGTAGACATGAATTGTACAATTACACTTCGGCTACAGAAGTTAAAATACTTCTTTAACTAAAATGTTCTCACGCGTCATAATACAAC
This sequence comes from Griposia aprilina, assembly GCA_916610205.1. Taxonomy (NCBI): domain Eukaryota; kingdom Metazoa; phylum Arthropoda; class Insecta; order Lepidoptera; family Noctuidae; genus Griposia; species Griposia aprilina. The sequence goes on along the minus strand of OU744305.1, from coordinate 5,757,018 downwards.
AATGACTACAGCGTTTAAAAAAAGTTAAATTGATTGAATTGTAATGTACTACATCCGAGGCCATGCTCCAACCCTAATGCCAGCAACATAATTTTCAATCGATAAAGCCACTTTAAACATGCAAGATTTTCCATTTATGAAGAAGCTATTTAGCTTCTTCATAAAAGTAGGAGCATTGGCTCCTATTTATATGCAACGCGGTGTATAATTGTATTACCTTTTATTTTTCCTGATCTTCAAGTCTTGTCGGATTACCGTTCCATCCAAATTCGGTTGAATAAAAAATGTTTCTCTTAAAAAGCACTATCCATTGATATATAACTTGTGGCTATTGGGTGCCAAGGACAGTCCTAAACTTCCGTGCCCAAGTCACCTATTTAGGTCTTTAACTCCGAGCTGTCTAAAAATTGGAAAAACTTGTGTTAGTAGCAAAGGTTCTCCTTAAAAAGCTCGTTCTATTGGTGTATATTTTATGGCTATTGGACGCCAAGAACTCCTTAACTACGGTACCCAAGTTGTCACCTATCTAAGTAATTAACTCCGAGCTTACGAAAAATTGGTATAAGTCGTGTTAGTAGCAAAAGTCCTCCTTGAAATGTTCTTTCCATAGGTGTATATCTCTCTAAACTTTTTTCACGTTTTCTTTCGTAGAGGCAGTAATCGGGCCGTCCGAGCGAGTGTCGTCTTTAATACTCTCTCTGTCCCTTTTAAATTCACTTGAACAATTTTGAACCGTAGATAGCGAAGGAGCAGAATCTTGGTAAACAGCCATCATCTCTTCGTGGACATATTTTGACTTTTTCTTGTTTAAAATGTAATTAATTAGTTAAATTACCCACATAATTAGTCACCATCATACCGAGAATACATTGAACGCCCCTCGTATATACGTATGAGCATAGAACATTCACAATTTTTTTATTCACAATATTAAAAGAAACAACAACGCTATTCTCAACTAAAACGCTGACCAGTCGAAATGGAAAAGGTACGACCAGAAATAAAAAAACTCTAAATAAAAATAAACTCAAACTCAAACTCAAAGCATTTATTTCAAATAAACCAATTACAGGCATGTGGGCGCGTTCATTGAGGCTCCGACCAGCACGCCGGTTGAACGCGTCCCAAAGGGTCATGGCCATCCGGCTAGTCCGGGGATACCGCACGGTCTCCTACGAGGCGGCGAGCCTCCTTGCTGGATTGCCGCCATGGGATCTGGAGGCAAAAGTCCTCGCGCATATTTGGGAGTGGCGCGAGGAGGCGAAACGCCGGGGCATTACTCCGCTGCCGCGAGAAATCGCGGCACAGCGGACAGAGCTCCGGCGGGATCTTATGGCGGCATGGAGAGTGCGACTGTCGCAACCCAGCGCTGGGCACGCCACAATTGCGGCGGTAAGTCCCCTCTTTGAGGAGTGGCTTGAGAGGCGCCACGGCGTCCTCACCTTCCGCCTGACGCAGGTCCTCACCGGACATGGCTGTTTCGGGAGGTTCCTGTTTCGGATAAGGCGGGAGGAAACGCCCGGGTGTTGGCATTGTGTGGATCGACCGGAGGACACGGTGGAGCATACGGTGGAGGTCTGCCCGGCTTGGGCGGAGCACCGCCGTGTCCTCGTGGCGGCGATCGGCGGCGGCGATCTCTCGCGTCCGGCCCTGGTTCATGCCATGGTACGGAGCGAGAGGGAATGGGAAGCAGTCACCTCCTTCTGCGAAGCAGTAATGCTCGCGAAGGAGGAGGCGGAGCGCGTGAGGGAGAGGCAATCATTGCGCCCTCACGCCCCTAGTCGCCGCAGGAGGAGACACCCTGGGCGTCGGGAGTCGATAGCCGACTCCCGGCCACCGTAGGCGCGGGCCTGCGGACGGCGAGCAATGGGCAGCTCGCCGTCCGGTAAGGACCAGGCCCGGGTCGATGGCGCGTTGTGTTCCACGTGCGCCTCAAAGAGATGTCAGCATAATTGACGGGGTCCGATAGGGCCGATGCCTGCCGGGGTCGCGGATTGTTCGAAAGAGTTACCGTGGCCCTGGCGCACAGGCAACTGAAGGAACACGGGTGGGTTTTAGTCAGTAAGAGTCTGACACGCCCTTCCGCTCCGCCCAGAGCGGGAGAGGTCATTTGATGATTTCCCACCCAAAAAAAAAAGGCACTTTTGAATTGTCAAGGGGTCTGTCAGTCAGAAAGATGAAGCTAGTTACCCATTCTAAAGCGTAGTAGGTACCTATGGAAAAGAACGGGCAAGAAACTCCATGGACACTCTTTTAAATCAAAATATGGTTGCAAAATATTGATGTCATCGTTCGTGTTGAAATTATGCATGTGAGAACGATGCAGAACATTAAAAGCGTCCGTAATAAAAAGACAAAAGCAATTCAAATATTAAATTAAATTAAAATAAGCCGTGGCAGCTAAGAAATGACCAGTCCCCACTGACGGCTCCCGTTCACGAACATGACGCATGGATCAGCACCATTCAGCTCAACCATTTTGAAGGGAACTTAATGATCCAACACACACGCCACCACCAGCGAGACATTAGAGTGAGCATGACATACTCTCAGCCGCCAGGGCACATTCAAGTCAATGAAAGAAAAACCTATTAAATGGTGGCAATTATACAATACTAAAACATTGAATTTATACAATGCAAAGATAGTTTTTAAAATCTTCAGCAGCTCCAACAGTAGTTTCAAATGCTAATGCATTGAAACTACTGTTGGAGCTGCTGAAGATTGCATAGCTATACTATAAAGCCGGGCAGACCTCCACCGTATGCTCCACCGTGTCCTCCGGTCGATCCACACAATGCCAACACCCGGGCGTTTCCTCCCGCCTTATCCGAAACAGGAACCTCCCGAAACAGCCATGTCCGGTGAGGACCTGCGTCAGGCGGAAGGTGAGGACGCCGTGGCGCCTCTCAAGCCACTCCTCAAAGAGGGGACTTACCGCCGCAATTGTGGCGTGCCCAGCGCTGGGTTGCGACAGTCGCACTCTCCATGCCGCCATAAGATCCCGCCGGAGCTCTGTCCGCTGTGCCGTGATTTCTCGCGGCAGCGGAGTAACGCCCCGGCGTTTCGCCTCCTCGCGCCACTCCCAAATATGCGCGAGGACTTTTGCCTCCAGATCCCATGGCGGCAATCCAGCAAGGAGGCTCGCCGCCTCGTAGGAGACCGTGCGGTATCCCCGGACTAGCCGGATGGCCATGACCCTTTGGGACGCGTTCAACCGGCGTGCTGGTCGGAGCCTCAATGAACGCGCCCACATGCCTGTAATTGGTTTATTTGAAATAAATGCTTTGAGTTTGAGTTTGAGTTTATTTTTATTTAGAGTTTTTTTATTTCTGGTCGTACCTTTTCCATTTCGACTGGTCAGCGTTTTAGTTGAGAATAGCGTTGTTGTTTCTATTAATATTGTGAATAAAAAAATTGTGAATGTTCTATGCTCATACGTATATACGAGGGGCGTTCAATGTATTCTCGGTATGATGGTGACTAATTATGTGGGTAATTTAACTAATTAATTACATTTTAAACAAGAAAAAGTCAAAATATGTCCACGAAGAGATGATGGCTGTTTACCAAGATTCTGCTCCTTCGCTATCTACGGTTCAAAATTGTTCAAGTGAATTTAAAAGGGACAGAGAGAGTATTAAAGACGACACTCGCTCGGACGGCCCGATTACTGCCTCTACGAAAGAAAACGTGAAAAAAGTTTAGAGAGATATACACCTATGGAAAGAACATTTCAAGGAGGACTTTTGCTACTAACACGACTTATACCAATTTTTCGTAAGCTCGGAGTTAATTACTTAGATAGGTGACAACTTGGGTACCGTAGTTAAGGAGTTCTTGGCGTCCAATAGCCATAAAATATACACCAATAGAACGAGCTTTTTAAGGAGAACCTTTGCTACTAACACAAGTTTTTCCAATTTTTAGACAGCTCGGAGTTAAAGACCTAAATAGGTGACTTGGGCACGGAAGTTTAGGACTGTCCTTGGCACCCAATAGCCACAAGTTATATATCAATGGATAGTGCTTTTTAAGAGAAACATTTTTTATTCAACCGAATTTGGATGGAACGGTAATCCGACAAGACTTGAAGATCAGGAAAAATAAAAGGTAATACAATTATACACCGCGTTGCATATAAATAGGAGCCAATGCTCCTATTTTTATGAAGAAGCTAAATAGCTTCTTCATAAATGGAAAATCTTGCATGTTTAAAGTGGCTTTATCGATTGAAAATTATGTTGCTGGCATTAGGGTTGGAGCATGGCCTCGGATGTAGTACATTACAATTCAATCAATTTAACTTTTTTTAAACGCTGTAGTCATTGTTGTATTATGACGCGTGAGAACATTTTAGTTAAAGAAGTATTTTAACTTCTGTAGCCGAAGTGTAATTGTACAATTCATGTCTACCTACCATTTAGGGAATTCAGGCGTAATGTTTTATGTGTTAATAAAATAATGATAATGTTTGCAAGTTAGTGTTTATTAATAAGTTAACTTATGACGAGAATTAAGTGTCGATGTTAAAGTCACATTTAGAATAATTTAACGCCAAACAAAAAAATAACTCAGACAAGTCGTACTAGTAACAAACGTTCTTTAAACGAGATCTTTTCAACGAAATTTCATTATCTTGACGGTATAGGGAGTTTCGGCAGGTTTAATTTTATGTCCGACCGACTCTTACGAAACATTGTTCCTAAAACGGCATACGAGTCTTTGAGGCCATGTTTTAAAGGCTGATAGGCTAAAAGATGATGTTTGCAACGCACAGTAATAATGAAAGATAAATAAATTATGAAATATCTGAATTTCAATAATGCATAATTACTCATGTTTAGAGCTCTGTAGCTCCTCACTGACTGACATCAAGAGAAGTCGTTGTAACACGAAATATTTCCCTTGAAGAAATCTTTCCATTGGCATATATAATAACGCTATTGGAGCATGCGGCAGGTCCCAATAAACATTTTGGCGTCAATTAGAGCTTGTTTTAGAACTTGACGAGATATAAAGGCGCTACAGCAGCAGCACTTACAACTTTTGGCGACAAAAGAGCGTAGACAAGTAAAATATTTCACTTAGAGCCATACTACTGAGTTAAAAGGGCGATAACAGGGTGAGTTTAACGGTTAAAGACATACAACAGCATTTTTTAACACTACAATACGAGCAAAGCAACTTGTGTTATAGCTTTAAGTGAATATTACAACTATAAGATCTAAATAAGAATTAAGCATTGACTACAACTCCCCAAAGTGCTGTGCAAGCGATAATAAACTCTCGCCAAGAACCAAAAGTTGCACAAAAGCAATAATTACCACTACCGGTTCTACAATGGTGCTCATAAACTCTCTTGTACCACCAAATGCCGAAAGATGTACAAAACTCTCTTATGTTACTTTAAGTCGAACAGTAGAAACATTTTTCACTATCATAGAACTTCTAGTGCTTAATGTGACTTCTGTATTACTTTAGGTAGAGTAATAGAGCTTAATACCACTTCTGTACTCCTTATTTGTTCACTTGTTGTTGATATTAATGGCGACACAAGTAAAAAAAACTAAAAGAGCCAAAAAAGTTTCGAAACGTAGGACTGGTGCAAATAGACGAAAGTTGTTGAGAGAATATCATAATGTTTTAAACTACTCTGTTTCTGTTGAGAATCTAAAATGAATACAAGAAAATATGCTTGTGAGTGATAGTAGTACTACAAGTAGTCAAGCAGGAGTTTTCACCAAAAATGTGGAACTGGGTTCCGTACATGATTTTACATAATATGCGTGTGAAAGTGGTGCTATAAGTACAAGCGATCATGAGGAAGTACTTTGCGAAAATGTGGATTGAGGTTCCACATACTCCGCAAATTTGATTAATATTGAAGAAAATAGTGACAGTCAGGACGAATCCAATGACGTTTTAAAAAATCTTAATTTTCGTGAACACTTGAGAGTATGGGCTATAAAATAAATATAAAAGATTTGCTGTCAATCTTAAATGAGAGGTTTTGTAATATTCTTCCAAATGATCTTTGCACTCTTTTAAAAACTCTTAGAAATATTTTAATAAAAACATTGGAAAATTATGGCGAATATTGACACAACGGCATTGTCAATGTTTTCTAAATATTTTAGAAAGCATTGACAATTTACCTGATATTATTCATTTGAATTTTAACTTGGCCGGTCGACCCATACACCGTTCGAAAAAATAATTTTGGATATGTTTAGCTAATATTCATCAAGTTGACGCGGCTCCATTTGTCATTGGTGTCTATTTCAGAATTGGAAAACCAAAGAACTTAAAAGATTATTTAGAAGAATTTTTCATAGAGACTAAATGTCTACTACAAGACAGCCTTGAAATAAAAAACAAAAATATTTCTGTCAAAATCAGACGTTACATCTGCGATTCTCCTGCAAAAAAATTGATCTAATTTATATAATTATTTACAAATAACTAAAGGCTTTGTATTAACCTAGTAGTACTGACTGATTCATACAATAACAGCCATACATAACAATAGTAGCATTAGCACATTCAAATCAACTTCGTTTTGGCTAGCTTGTTTACTATTGGTGACTCTTGTCTGTTCATTGGTAATCTGTATCAGCAAATAAAAATCTAATTCGCGTTCAGCTTCCTCATAAGTTGGAATATTTCTTCTTTTTACTTGACACTTTGTGTCTCGCCAATGAGGTTGTGGTAAGGTGTTTGCGGATTTCATAAGTTTTAACACATTGTGTTTAGGCCATTTTACTATATTATTACGTTCCTATGGCGAAGGAGCTATCCAGTGCATGTTTTTTCCTTTCTTAAAAGTTCGTACTGTACGGCATTCTGAAATTATATTCCAAGTTAATTTACTAACAGAATATGAAACACCTAATTACTTAAATAAATACAATCAATTTTAGGTTCGTGGGTTGCGGCTCCAGTAGCTTTCTCCCCCGGTTCATATAAGCCCGTGTCATACCTACTACGCCAATTTTGATTTAATAAAAACCCTCTAAATTTTTTTATTTTCTAAATTTCCTTAACTTGTCCTGCATTAGATTTATATGCTTGTATGATGAATCTAGGTATATAAAAAAATGTACTCTTAAATTGTAAAGTATAACTATGTACATACTCGATTTGGTTGTGGTTTTGGGCAGTTACTACAGATCCCTAAATTCATTTGACACCATGTTTAGGTTACGAATTGATTAGACAAAGGTTAGAAAAACATAAGAAAACACGGTTTAATTGAAGTGTTTTGCTTCATTGTGTTCTAATACTACTAGCACGATGCCTTAAACTAGAATAGAAAACGTTTTATTAGATTATTACAAAAGTTTTAAGTTACTCCATATCTAAAAAAATATTTATTTTCAGTAAATAGACAACAGACATAGGGCGCTTGAATAATTTATTAATAATACATATACTTATTGACAGTGTGCTTACCTTCGCAGTAAAAAGTCAACTTCCGTGTCCACTAAGTTGAAACTAAAAGATTACCTTTAGTTTAAATTTCCTAAACGAATGGCGGCGTTTTGGATCCGACAAATATTAACATACGCACTGTTTGAACATAAAAACGAGAAGTTAATTATGTTGATGAAATATAAAAATAGCCTTAGATGTTAAAAATGTTAGCACCTGAGGCCGTTTTTATAGCCTTTATGGATCTATATTAAAGCTCAAACCGTTAATAATCACCTATTTGTCACCCTCTTATCACTTAAAAATATAGTGAGCGACATAGTAGTTCTACTGTACCGCTTAAGGAGTTAGTATTCACCTATTTGCAGCCCTCTTAGCACCCAAAGAGTAATAAACGATATTTTACTCTATTGTACCACTAAAGGAATTAATTTTCGCCTATTTACCACGTTTTTATTCCTTGTAGTTCCAGTTATCGCTATTATAGCTCTCTTATTGCTTCATTATACCTCTTAACCAATTCTGTAACTCTATTTTACCGCCATTAAACAACCTTAGGTGATAAAAAAGTGTGCCCAATTCGGGGGTATAGTAGAGTTATAGCGCGCTCTAACTCCGAATGCGTAACACTTATTTATAACTTTCAGATCTGGTTAGCGCTCTAATAGATTTACTATAACTCTTGTCTTAGCGCCTAAGTGTTAGTTGGGGTATAACGTTCTGTCCAGTCAACCGATTCTTAAAAACATTGTTCCCAAAATGGCATCTAGGCAACCAATGTTTTAAAATGTCCGTTTATAGTCTTAAAAGGTGATGCTTTTAAGGCACAGAATTAATGAAAGATAATTAATTGACGAAATACCAGAATTGAAATAATACTTAATAACTCACATTTAGAGCTCTGTAGCTCCTTACGTACTAACAATCAAGATAAATAGTCACGGTATGAAATATTCTCCTTGATGAGTCCTTTGCATTGGTATATATTTTAATGTTATTGGGCTTCAAGACAGAATCACCCAATCTCCTTACCACAAAGTAAAAAAAAAGGTTTAATTTCTTGATAAGTTAAATCGATTAATCGAATTTCATACCTATCCCATAGAAGTTAGGAGGTAGTGCCAGACACGCTGGTTTAGTTAGAAAGTGCCTATTTCTACATTTAGATTTATGCTGTTGCAATAGTTGCAACAGCATAATATAGTGTGGTTTACCAGAACATGCGAATTAAACCATTAAAAAGGTGAAAAATGTCAGATAGACCTGACATTTTTCACTATCTTAAACTTTGCGGTCAATATTCAAATCAGAACTGTGTTGCCAATGTGTAAAATATAAAACATGTAGATACCTACCTACATTTAGCTTAGCCATTGCAGTATTTTTATCTCACGATAACGAAGTTCGACGGTAACGAAGTGTAAAACCACGTTGTGAATGTGTGCGTGAAGACAAGTAGTGTCAGCACATAACACACACGCATACACTCATATTTCCAGCTTCGCCGTTGTCTCGGACGGTACCGATATAGCTCTTGCACTTACACACACATTCACCGCTTGTTTGTATACTTGGTAACCACAAGTAAAGCGCGCGTCGCTTCGTGAGATGAAAATGCTATACAAGGATACTATAACAGGAATTAAAAGCTCGATTCATAAACTAATCCCAACTATCTACCATGTCTTGGTTGAAATCCAGCCTGAATTAAACATAATGTCGTTAGAACTTCGTCTATAAGAGAAGAAAAGTAAATAATGGAAGTATGAACTTTCCACCCAAAATTCTTAACCTGGACGAAACTTTGAACTATTTTGTTATTAGTTAGATAGACTTTAAGTAATTCAATTGATTCATCAATAAAGGGCTCTTTGAATACCGGTATTTATAGGTACTAAGGTACTAACTACTTTAATAATGAATATTACTCCAAAGTAGTTTTGAGATTATTCAATCTAAGTCACTCTTCATCGTCTGCCACTGTATCAGTAGACCTACTATCAATTTGATTTTTTTTGTTACTCCCACGTTTCTTATGGTCGATTTTTTTTTACCGAAATTACACTTAAACGAAATAACATTTGTTCGAAGTATTATGTTTCCGAACATTCATTATACCACTGTTATAATTACCATAATTATTTTCATTTCACCAAACGCCTAGAAAGTTTGTGCACACTATTTTGTCTCTAATTTTTGTTACTTTTTTATCAGGCACTATTTTAAGCATAGGTAGACAATAAAATAAAAAATTCGAACGTCGGTATTCCATTATCAAAAATGACATTTGCTGTTAATTACATAGTTGATGTGCGTCGTAGTCGTTGTAATTGGTTATCATTGTACTAATTTTTTGTTAAATGAATGAGCGATTTGCTACTGTGTATAAATCGACGAGAGGAAAATTTAAATTATACTGTTGTGGCTTTAGTTATAACCAAAATATAGTTAACGTTATTATTGGATTTGTGAACATCAAAAACACGAAATATATAAATGCAGTGCATCTTTAGTGACTACTATAAATTAAACTAATGAGCTACTTTACAACTTGTACAACACACCAGAATTATCCAATCCTAACCATGAACCAGATCCTCTGAGGAAATAAATTGCGGATTTCCTGGAAAAAATAAAAAAAATGAAGCACAAACTGGATTAAAACCCTGTCAAATTATTCAAAATAATATAAGTACTTGTCCGCAACTTTTGTTGAGCCATCTTCCGTCGACACGTGCTCAAACAAACTATTTATCAAGCGAAGTCTATAATCGCTAAAAGGTGGAAACCAGTAACATTTTCTTCGAAATAGACGAAAACGAAACTCAAATTAGTGACGAAAATTTTGTCGTCAAAGACAAAAGCTACGATAAAATTAAAAGAATAATACTAATGTTCACGAAGTATATGCGGATTTCTGGCTAATATACGGAACATTTAAAATTGTATCATCTATTTTTCAGCAATTATATACGATACACGGCAATATATCAGAAACCGCAAAAAAAAAAAAAACATATCCGTTGCTGTATTGCTTATGTACTAATAAAAATAAAAGGTCCTATGATCTTATGTTTGAATTATTAATTGAATATGGTTTGGAAAAAACTTTTTTACAAAAAAAACAATTGACTTTAAAAAACACACTACAAAGTGAAAAATAACTTTAATTTCGAAAGTCGGTGTCTTTGGATCTGCATTTTGTTTTTTGCCACCGACTTCCGAAATTAAAGTTATTTTTCACTTGGTAGTGTTTTTTTTTGAAAAGAAAAGAAAAAAGAAAATTGAAAAGAGTATGCTAAGATGGTTTAGTCATGTTGAGAGGATGAATGAAGGGCGATTAACAAAAGGTATTTACAAGGCATATGTGAGTGGAAACGCCGGGACGGGACGTCCTAGGAAGACATATAGTGACTTTATTGGTGATGTTCTTCAGAAAGGTCAGGTGCGTAGTACTCACAACCGGCGTGCGTGTATGACCAGATGTATGAACGTAAACGAGGCAAAAGGAGTATGTATGGATCGTAGCAGGTGGCGTTCTGTAGTTTCTGCCTACCCCCATGGGAAGAAGGCGTGAGCTTATGTATGTATGTGTATGTGTGTTTTTTTTAAAGTCGGTTGTTTTTTTTGTAAAAAAGTTTTTTTTTTCACTTTTTAGTGAGTCAGTTATTAATAAATCTAAGTTACAATAGCCTAATGTCAACTGCACATTATTTTTGACTAAATATTCCTTTTCCTGACGGAGGAACATTAACTGTTGAGGAGTTCTCCTGTTAAGAACCAAAACCACTGGATGTTGAAGCCACCATTAGCTCCATTTCAGCATATGCATTGTGACGAGCATAAATTGCTTAGCAACCATATTTAAATCGAAACGTAACCCGTGAAATACTTATTATTGAGAAGTTCCGGTGGCCACCTCTGGTCTTCATCATCAGTTCCATTTCACCGAATGGTTCTTTCCAAGAGCAAATGCACGAGTTACTATAAAAAATATCCGAATCGCTATACGTGTGCCTATAAAATTTGAGGATTTCCCTCGATTTCCATGGGATCCCCTCATCAGATTCTAACTTGGTGACAATGGGACCAACTCGAGAGTATACCCTTTCAAACAAAAAAGAATTTTCAAAATCGGTTCATAATTGACGGAGAAATCGGTGAACATACATAAAAAAAAAAAAACATCCATACAGCCGAACATATAACCTCCTTCTTTTTGGAAATCGGTTAAAAACGGGATGACGTTTTCACCAAAAGTTTGTATCCTTGATTTCGAAAAAGCAGCTATAAACAGTTTGCGAGCAAATTTTGATGACGTAATACTACATTGATGCCACTTTCATCTGGGTCAAATTTTGTAACGTCAAGTCCAAGCACGAGGCGTAGTGACTAGATATGCCCAAGATATAACATTTAAAACTGATGTCAAGTGTAAACTTGCCCTTAGTTTTCTGCCCGCTAATGAAATAGTACTATATTTCCATAAACTTAAGGATAAACTCGAAAGTAAAGTTGTCCGTGCGTAATTAATTATTACCTACTTAATTTACCTAACTAGATAGTTTCATTATATAGTTTAGGTAAACGAAACAATTAAGTCGGTCTTAATACTGTTTGTCTTTTTCAGGTGAAGCTAAAGACTTAGCTGATTGGTTTGACGAGAATTATATATGCGGCACTTGCACTGCGCTCGCAAAATACAGCCCTGAATTTTGGAGTTGTGAATTGGTGAATAAATTGGGTATTCCACGAACACAAAATTCCGCAGAATCGTGGCATTTATTACACGAGCTGATCAAGAATTCAAAAGTAAATATGTCTGATATTGAATCAAATATAAGCGGTACTCCACCAGAAAAAAAAAGAAAAAAACACGTCGTTAAAGAAACAAAAATTCAAAAACTTATGAAAATTAAAGACAATTTGAGTGAAATTAAATATTTGAAAGAGCTTTCAAAACTAATGTAATTATTACACTGGCGTTATAGATTAAGGCAACAGGAACTAATTTCAGATTAATTTATCCTACTATTTTGTTTAATTAATTATTTAAATTTAATGGCACTTAATAAAATGGTTGATTATGAACAAAAGTGGTTTTAAGTGGTCCCAGTAAGAAGCATGCAAGCAAGGATACTTGCTTCAAGCATGCAGCAAGCATTGTTTCTGTCAGGGCTCCAGCGCTGCGGGGTATGGGCGGCCCCACGTGGGCTTATCGTCGCAAATGGTTTTAACGCTCACCACCGCAGCTCCGTCACTTTATCCAAAATTTGAACATACAATATTTTCACAAGCTAGCTAGATAAAGCAACTGTATGATTTGATAATAATTTGCAGGTAGGTTTCGATATTTTTCATGCTTTATCATCGAGAAATTGACACTTGTGATGTGGACTTTGTAATCGACGTTTATTCGCCTTTTAAAGTGATTGATTGAAGGTGTTTCACGGGTGAAAGGAGATGGAAAACAGTGGGCCCAAATGTAATAAGTTGAGATATGATCTAAAAAATTAGTCATATTTTTTTATCCTAGAATATGAAAAATCACCTTAATTCTCAACCTGGAAGCGGAGAAATATGAGAAAGATAGTTTTCGTGAGATTATCGATCGAGTAATCGATTACACAGTTACGGAAATAAAACCTTTGCCTAAATAATTAACTCAAAGTAATTAAATGCGCTATAATTACTTATATGCAATATAGTGCATATAATCACAGTCATGTTAATAAATAAAATATCAATTAATTACTGAAAAACCAATATTAACAATTATCGATTTCATATCGATTACAATCAGTCTTCTATTTTTAGTCTATTTCCCTGGCAGTACAGTACAGACTGACATTGAAACTAGACAGTTGCCGACTGCTCATGTTTGCTCACTCAATTTTGTGTTTTCCGATGCATTTTGAGTGCTCTCCCAATTATTCTTAATATTTCACTTGTACCACCCTTGCTTTCACACTGGACACCGAGGATCACTCACACGTTTGACTTGGAATTGTTATTTTGGATTTTACCGCCGGCTTGTGGATTGGACATTATTCAAACTATGGATCGCTGTGTGAAGTGTGGGAAACAACTGGTCACTACAATACACTGGGCCGACGACCCTAACACAATGAACTGTACGACGACGAACTGTAGGCTGCTGCGCTCATATAATGTGCATTATATGGTACCTTAGCTGGGCTAGGTACCAAGATCCTATAGTAAGTATCTCCTGCACAATTCCTAGACGACATTTTAATTATAATAGACGACGAATAAAACACTATATTAAATGTTTTTTTTTATTTTATTTTAGCATTCTTTCCAAAACTGGCACCTGTGACTTGAAGTCATTGACGTTCATTCCTATGATTTTTTTAATCATTTTCTACTAAATATAATGACTATTAGTGCAAAAGAACATATTTTGCACTTCGAGAATCAGTTGTTAGTTAAAGATTGTAAACATAACCTCACTTTTACTTAATCCCTTATATCGCTGTTCTCAGATTGACAAAATCCGCAGAATTTTCAGTTAAAGGTTGATAATATTTATGCTATTAATTGACACCACTTTCATCTTTTTACATCCAGGCCCAAGATTGTATGTAATCGTTTCAGTCTCCTTTTAGATAGACATACAGAAACGCAGTTATATTAACACTTACAACATTTTAGTTATCTTAGAAGGTTACTTTGAAAGTTAGACATTTATTACTTATACATGTTTGTTTTTCTTTTGTTTATATTTTTAATTATGTATTATGTTAAGACATTAGAAAATGTATCCGCGTGTATCCGAGCTGAATTTTGTGTTTCTTATTCTTTGACTCGTCCTCTAAATGTATCAGATTGTATTCCCGTGCACCTATTTGCACATGTCATACAAAGATTTTTTTCGTTTGGTGGACAAAAATGAAGAAACTTGCTATTTTGAAGTTTGGCTTAGTGCTTGCAAAAAGGACCGAAATCAACGCGTCTTAGACTTTATATTGAGGGAAAATAAAATGTTAGATAAAAACTGTGATCATAGGGAGCTCGAGGTGTACATCAGCAGCCTTAGTGTAAAATTTTCTGCAATATGAGAGTCATGCAGCAGATCTTTGCAAAGATTTCTTGCTGATAATGAGGAATGGTTACAGGGTGAGCTAGCTTTACCCCTTCAGTTCGTTGCTATGTTGCTTTCTATGAGCTCAGCAATGTTTCCTGAAACAAGAGCTAGCAAAAGCGGCCAACCTAAAAAGCCATTCGGTGATTGCACTGACAAGGTAAAGAAAAATGCGGGTGGCAGTCTTTGGGGACTGCCGATAGAAGTGAAAACTAAGTAACTTGTGAATTGTATCGTCGAAGCGTGCGGTGACGATAACGCGAGTTTCACGCTGTTTGTTCACCCAAAAAGTACACATATATACACAGTATACTATAGCTCATGGAAAGCGTTCGGTGACGATGATGCGAGTTCCATGATTTTTGTTCACCTAAAAAGTGCCCAACGCGCCTAAAGAAGTTTTCACTTCATAAAAGAAAATACAACATTTAGTCACCTTTATAGGACAGCTAACAGAATAAGCTCAAGAAGCAAGCAATAAGGATTATAGACGCTTTCGAGAGCACTTCAGCCGCAAGACTTCTAGACAAGATACCAACAGAGACATTTTGAACCGGTTTTCAGAAGTTCCGATCCAATATTGTCCAGCTCGAATACACGTCTTAGTCCTTATAAAAGACACGCTCTTCCTCAGGAAACAATAACATTGTTAAAGGCGCCAGACTAGAGAATTCGAATGAAGAAGAAAATTTCAGTGAAAATATAAATGTCTCGGATTCAAATATTGAGATAAATGATGATGATGATGATAATATCTAAAAAAAACTTTTTCCAATAAGTCTATGTATGGAACAATCAATTAATATATTGTTTATGTTGCATAACGGTACAAAATAAAAGTTACTTAACTAGTATTTTTTTTTATAAAAATAAGGATTGTGTGGTTTTATGAAACCACGGTAAAAGTGTTTTTTTTCACATTATAGACATTTCACTAAAAACATCCTTCCTTTCACTTTATCCCTACTCCGCGGCCGACCGTCACGCGACATGCAACACACAGACGAAAAAGTTTGAGACGATGTAATAAAAGTTTCACTTTAAAAAACAATTAAATTTTTTTTTTATGTACGTGCTTAGCTGACACCCTTCTGTGTGTCCAAAAAAAGAAAAATTAATATGAGGTATTTAATAAAGTGACGCTAGATACGACATATTTTACGTGTGCGGCGGCGGGCCTTCAAACCACCTGTTCCTCAACTCGCGGGCCGCGCCACCCCTCCGCGCCTACGTGGGCTTAAATTACACTCTAGGGGTAGGGCAGACAAGACTGCGTGAAGTCGGTTTTGCAGCGATTCGTTTTTCACAATTTTTTGCAGCACAACATATTGAAGTTTTATGACACTCCTTAATTTAATATTGAAAATGCTACCAAGTAACCGGCTATATATTTGTGACCAAATAATATTCCGTAAAATGTTGTTTTGGTATGGTGAAAATATGGCAAATAAATCATTGGGCAAATGAAAAAAGTTCAAAAGAGACCTCGGCCAATAGCAAAAAGTAATTTAGTAAATCGGCGAAATAAAGTTCGGTAAAATAATAACTATGACATAAGATACTTCGATGATCTAAAAATATGTCAAATAATGCATATAGCAAAAAAGACGTCGGTCAATAGTTTTCGGTAAAATGAAATTCGAACGAAAAATTCGGAAAAGTGATCGATTCCCGAAATAAAGACATAACTCATAGATAGATAGACAACTAGCTACTGCCCGTGGCTTCGCCCGCGTGGATGCCGGATATTATCCCACGGGAACGTAGTACCGGGACAAAAAGTAGCCTATGGCCTTCCCCAGGGTACCATCTTTCTCCTTGCCAAATTTGATCGAAATCCGTTCAGTGGTTTAGGCATGAAATGGTAACAGAGTTACTTTCGAATTTATAAAATATTAGTAAGGATAGACACGTTTAACAGATTCTGTACGCCAGATGGTTCAAATATGAGTACATGTTATCCAACAGCAATATCGTGAAAGCTTTGGTACGGCAGTATCGTATTTGATGTCTGTTTCGGCAATCTAATTAAGATAGACGTATAAATGAAATAGCAGTTTCAGACACAGATTCTCGTCAATGGAAATACCTATATTGATGAAAAACGAAATTATCGAAATTTTTATTCAAGGAAATCTCCAAACGCCTGTTTGACACTTCCCGTGACCCAAGGGCTGGATTTTACCTTGGCCAGAGAATAAGCATTCCCATACAACGTGACAATGCCGCCAGTCTCTTGGGTACATTACCAGTCGACAGCGATGCGGAGGAATTTTTCGACGCCATCTTTTAATTTGTTAATAGTTTTAGTTAGGTTAGTTTTACATATTTTAATTGTAAATGTTGAAATTGAAAAAAATGCTTTTGTTTGTTGGTGAAATATTTGATTTACCAGCCTTTATTTCGAGTTTCCGTGCTTCGGAAAGCATGTTCAGCTGATAAGTTTGGCTGTAATTCAAAGATCTTTGACAGTCGTTATGGGTACTCAGAAGTCCAAGTCTTACAACCTTACAAAGGGGTATCGTGTTAGCCAGTAAATGTTTGGGGAGGTCAGATAGGCAGTCGGTCCATGGAAACTACTGGTATTCAGTTCTATCCGGCTATACTGGAAGCCGACCCCAACATGGATAGCTAAAAGCTAGGCAAATTATAATCAGCCTTTAATTTTGACAGCAGGCATCAAGACAATTTATATTTTCAAAGATGTCTTGATGATGTTTGTGTGTGTCGTAATTTATTCCTGCCGTGGGAAGAAGGCATGAGTTTATGTATGTATGTAACACCACTTCTAATATATTAATATTCAGACTAATTGATACATAAATTATCAGAGTTCAGAATATTTTATAAAATGCAAATAATACATTTAAATTCAATTGGAAGCAAGTCAGTGTTGGAATTTCAATTTGCATTTTATTTCGAAGCTAACTGAATATTAACTTAGTTATTGACAATCGGGAATTGTTAGGGTAGATAAATTAAATTATTCTGAAAATTTGAATTGCAATAATAAAAGTCAACTAGTAAGTTATGATGATTTGCACAACACATACATTAACTTTTTGAAGGTAGGATTTTTAAAAGAGCAACTGTGGAGTTTCTTGTCAACTTTTCTTCATAGGAAACGACCAATTGGAACCGTGCATCTTGCTCCTGACGTTTCTTAAGTGATGCGTACTTGGGTTTATGTGAAGTAAAATATCTTAATTTCTGAATTTTTGGTATACCTCAATAATATAATAATATAATATTGTGTTCGTAAATAAAAAGCAAATCTTAATAGGAATCAAAATTTGTCAATTCGTATATTGATGAGACCGACGAGGGCTGTGACAATTTTCACGCCAAAGGACATATCTCAGTCGAAAACAGTCTTAGCTCTATGCACGTTTTAGATAAAAATAGCTAGTTCTATCCTCTATAGGATTTTGATAGAAAAAATTGTACAATTAACTGTCCAGATCAGCATGGTAATTACGTAACACACTAACAGTAGGAATGGGTTTCATTTTGACATTTCAACAACATTTATTGCATTATTTACGTTGTTGAGCAGACAAATTTTTCGAGCATAGGAAGCAATGTATTAGCAATAGGCTTCAAAATGATTCAGATTGTGATAGATAGGGTAATTAGGGTGCAGATAAAAAACGGCATGAACTGAAATGAGTCGTTATGTCATAACTCTCCTAGTACCGAGGTAGGTTGTGTTAGAGATGGAGGTAAGTTGTGACTTAGGTGATTTTTGAGATGTAAAGGAATAAAAAAATCTAATTGGACAAATAAATGTTTTTTATTAAAACAACTTTAATAAACTTTTAATAATAAGAAGAATCTACAAAACATCACATTATTTCAATACTTTAATAACTTGTATCACACTTTGGTACGAAATTGAGACAATTTGTGTTTCCTTCGAAGACATGCCTCTATCTGTCTTCCGAACATTTATTTGGCATTCTGAAATAATAAAACAGTAACTCATCCAAAAATACACTATGAAAATTATAAAATCATCGAGTTTAGGTAAAAAGTTTTCATAAATCCCTCCTAATATCACCAATTTATAAATCCATAAATTATATTATATCTACTCTGAGTTTTAATGTTATCCTAAAATATTTAATAATTAACTAATCACGTTAGAGCAACTTTTATTTTTAACAAGTTTAATAAGTAATGGCGGATTTTATTGTCTATTACAAAAGTATCTGATGAAAGTGTAAACAAATCCAGCACCCTAATGGCGTAACACACTATTAATCACAACCTGAATAATTTTGAAGGATATTGCTAATCCATTGCCTCATATGTTCGAATAATTTGTCTACCCAGCAACGTAAATAACGCAATGAATGTTGGTGAACTGTCAAAATGAAAGCCATTACTACTGTTAGTGTTACGCAATAACCCCACTGGTCAGAATAAATTCTAATGCAATCGATTACAACAAGGAATAAATAACATATTGATCTGTATTTAGGAGGTTTCAACTTTATATGTTAACACTTTTTCTACCAATCATTGTTTAAATAGCATTATTAAACTATAATAGAAAAATCATCGACGAAAATTGATGTTATAAAATTAACCTGAATTGTCTATTGAAAATCATATTGAAGGTGATTAAAAATTTGGATTTACGGAAAGTATAGAAAAAAAACGATTCAAAGCTCTCAATTCGCAAGTGGCACTACTTGGCATCCACATAAACGTTTTCTGATCCATTTGTTTACATTTTTGTCAAATACATTTGGAATAGACCATAATACGTGTTGATGGAATTTATGTTCCCCGTGTAAATTTAGCTTTAGGGATACTAAAACGATTGTCTTTCGTGTCCTAGTAAAATACAAGATTCAGTGTATATTGATTGATAAGAGAAGAATATCTTTATAGGACCGTAAATCCGTTGTGACCTCATTTTGTTCTCTTTTATTATCTGACATTGTTTTATTGGTTGTCTGTATGAAATGAGGTCGTTGACCTACGGGGTAGTTGCGTAACACACTAACAGTAGGAATGGGTTTCATTTTGACAGTTCAACAACATTCATTACGTTATTTACGTTGTTGAGCAGACAACATTTTCGAACATATGAAACAATGGATTAGCAATAGGCTTCAAAATGATTCAGATTGTTAATGATAGTGCTTTACGCAAATAAGGCGCTGAAACAGTTACAAGATCATAATATGTTTTTATAGCTTTTGTTTAAGTACCTAAGACTTAAGTAATTAAATAATAGAACAGATGGTTTAATTATCTAGACGTACGAGTATTTGCAGTGCAGACATTCATGTTCTAACTAGCTTTTGCCCGCGGCTTTGCCCCCATCGAGGTCGTACTACCGGGCTAAATAGTATCCTAGAACCTAACCCAGGCCTTGGTCTATCCGTGTACTAAATTTCATCCAACTCTGTTCAGGCGTTAGGGTGTGAAAAGGTAACAAACAACCAGACAGAGTTACTTGTGCATTTATAATACGTATTAGTAGGTACGGATAGATCATTCGCAGGACTCTAGCCAACCGCATTGAAAGGGCGAAGCTACAGGTTGACCCACGCCATCCAATGCACGACTTTAATCCAGTGTCACAGAGGTTTCAAAGCCGCGAAATTTTGTTTGGGTGTGAGACCAGCCCATGGCAATCCTTCTACAGGAAGATGTGATATTTGGAAAGAACTGCTTAAACCTCCTGATTTCTTTATTGAATCATCATAATCATTTATTAATTTGCGAATATAGGTAAAAAATAAAAAGGTCTTAAACAAACAATAGTGTCCATTAGCCATATCCTACCGTAAGGCATGCAAATTTACACACATTATATTTATAATGTTTATCCTGTAAATATTCAGTGACAGAGTAATACGATTTTTTTAGTAACAGTGTTTTGATATTGTTTATAAATATACTTATATCACTTATCTCCAGAAATGAGTTTGGTAAATGGTTATATATGCGTAGAACCCATACATAATATACTTTTATTTAACAACGCTGTTTTATTAAAAGGTAAACATTATATTGAATTTGTATCTTTTGCTATGTAACTTATTAAAGAGGTTTGTATTTTTTCTAACGAACATTATAACCTCTAACATGGTAACGTAATGATATTAAATTTTAAAAATGATGGTCTGCAACTTTCTGTTACTTTTATAGCAGTTACGGCTCGTATCAGAGAGCCTTCTATCTGAGCACAAGTTACCGTGGCCTACTTGGAAAACCTTAAATTGACTTCAACCTAAACAAGTGGACAAGGACAACTTCCAAAGTAGGCGTTCATAGACGGCTCAGACCTCCGGTGTGTATGCGGCGTCTCTCCACAGACAATGGCTCACCTCCTATTTTGCGCCGCATGCCATGTCGCCTGCACTCGTGAGGACCTAATGGCTGCGTCAGCGAACGGTTTTCGCGTCGCTGAAAATCGGGCCAAAAAAAAATAAAAACTATTTTTATTTTCGTGTTTTTTTGCCATTGATACGCTAAGAAACTATTTTTACGCATTTTTTTTTGGATTGGTCTTTTATTGGATCGAATAGAAATGTTTGGAAGAGAGGTGGTGGGGCGAAGGCAAACAGAAAATCTTTCAGCTGTTTCCTTACAAACCCTTACATTACTAATCTTAGGTAAAGAATTCTCTTATAAAGAAGGAACGAGTTTTGTCACATTCAAATCTGGGTTTCCTAAGGTTGTTTTCTTTCACCATACGTAAGTCACTAATAACTTAGGAAGCACATTGATTGACATCATTTAGTTCGATTAAACCATTAATTTTAGAACTCTGAAGGAGTCAGTCAGTCAGAAAGTTAATTCTAGTTAGTAAATTGGTTGGTAGTTTGAAACACTAGTGACCTGGCCCTGTTTCGCGTTAGTTTAGATTAATGTATTATATATGTAAACCTTCCGGAATAAATTCTCTAAATGATGGTGAAAACCGTATTAAAATATGTTGCGTAGTTTAGAAGAAAAATAAAATGCGGGGCAGTCTTTGGAGACTGCCGATAGAAGTGAAAACTAAGTAACTTGTGAATTTTATCGTCGAAGCGTGCGGTGACGATGACGCGAGTTTCACGCTTTTTGTTCACCCAAAAAATACACATATATATACAGTATACTATATATATAGCTCACGGAAATCGTTCGGTGACGATGACGCGAGTTCCATGATTTTTGTTCACCCAAAAAGTGCTCAATGCGCCTAAAGAAGTTTTCAATTCAACAACGCAGTCACAGAGAAAGACACGAAAAGCAACTTTAAGCTTAAGGCCCTAAACGTAGGAAACCGTAAAACGCTCAGTTTTTTGTCGCACATTCAAGCGTATTAGTACAATTATTACAAGCCCGAAAAAAATCGAGTGTATTGTCAAATGTTAAAAAAATACTTATTCAAAAATATTTCATAAAAAAAAAAAAAAAAAAAAAAAAACAAACAAAATGAACATGATAAACAAATAGTAAAACATTACTCAAAAAAAAATGTCGCAGAATTCTCAAAATTTTGAGCGTACACTATCATATTTTATGTAATGATAATAAAGGGAATTTAATCCACAAAGAAAATACCTAAAAATTATTCCACTGAGCTGTGTATTCGTTTTTTTATTTAATTAAAACCGCAAAATAACTTTTTTTTGGAGGTCATTTGATTCAAGTAACATAAAACGCATCGCTTTTTTGAATCATATTTGTTGCCGCGATGCGCTATTGTCAATTACCTAAAAATTGGCTTCTTACCGCGCCTCAAACGATTACCGCTAGGTCGGTTCCCGCTATGCTGATAAGCTTTCACCAAGATTGAACCCTAAACGTTGTGCTTAATATTCGAGCCATCATGTAATTTAAACAGAAACAAGTAATTAACGAGAAAGCGATGTTAAAATATTTACAACCCAGAAAAGTTAGTATTATTCTTTCTTATTCAATTTTCCAGCCACATCTGGTGCTACTGGAGTCTGACCTCAATATAGTTATGTAATGGTGATTGATGTCCCTAATGACGGTGGAGTGTTTGCGTCCGGTTGCTGAGCTAAATCTGTAGCCAGGGCTCGGACAATATTATTTTTGACCAGTTGATAAAAGCTGGATATTTTCGTTTTCGACTGCATTGTAATGCAGTCGAATGAACGATTTTTTTTTAATAATCATATTTTTCAGTTTGTAATAATTATTATGTTGTGTATAAATATTTTTTTCAATATTGGAATATTATTCAAGTTGTATTCAAGGTGTTGGTTCCAAGGTTTGCAAATTGTTTTGTAGAACATACTGCTATTTAGATCTGTGGGATATGACACTTAGGTCCACTAGCACCGCCAATCACTAAACACATTTAGCGCTAATCGTGTTTAATGATTGGCGGTGCAAGTGGGTCTTAATGGTACATCTTAACATAATGACTCGTAAGTGACGCGTCATGTTTGTGAACGGGCGCCGTAAATATAGACTGGTCATTTCTTAGCTGCCACGGCTTATTTTAATATTTGAATTGGTTTAGTCCTTTTATTGCTGACGCTTTTAACGTTCTGCATAGTTCTCACATGCATAATTTCAACATGAATGATGTAACCAATATTTTGTAACCATATTTTGATTGAAAAGAGTGTCCTTGGAGTTTCTTGCCCGTTCTTCTCCATAGGTACCTACTACGCTTTAGAATGGGCAATTAGCTTCATCTTTCTGACTGACCAACCCCTTGACACTTCAAAAGTGCCTGTAATTGGTTTATTTGAAATAAATGCTTTAAGTTTGAGTAAGTTTATAAGTCAACTTCTCAATTTGAGCATCAGCTATCTATTAAGGCATCTTAGATGCGTTGTCTTTCCGGACTAAAAACTGTAATATTTCATGTGCCTGTAATTTTATGACACCAGCAGCCTTCATATCCCTTTAAAGCGAAACACAGCAACGTTACTTAGCTTCAGAATTACTTACCTACAGTAGTAGTGGTTCCCCGGACGAGCTCCTTCTCAAAGGGCTCCAACATTACTAGATTCTCAAGCATTACCAATCAACGAATCTTATACTCAGATAATCTTCATTACATTTAAGGGACCCCCGCACTTCATACAACCCATCCCTAATTCTAATGATACAAACGCAAGCACTGACGTCCCTTGAAAGTGGGTTCAAAATTACCTTTTCCCACTCAAGTGATCTTTACCGACCTTAATCTTAGCTTCCTCATAGAATAAGAAAACCTTGTAGAAGCGAATATCATGGAATACTCTGTACTGCCTTCGATCAAGAATGTATTTGATACTGTATCATGAACAAAAACTCATTGCTCAACAGGCCGCGAATGTTATAATGATAATTATGTACATTAAGGCTCACTTGCACAACATCACTAAATCCATTTAGCACTAAACGAATTTAAAACATCGTTCTATTTCTGACAATTATTTGAAGATGGCAGAAAATTATGTTTTAAATGCGTTTAGTATTAAATGAATTTAGTAATTAGTGGTCCAAGTGGGCCTTATTCTTAATTAAAAAATAATATATAAAAGTATTTTTAACTAGCTGCGCCCCGCGGTTCACCCGCATAAATCTCGGTCCCGTGGGTATATCAGGATAAAAACTCAAACTCAAAGCATTTATTTCAAATAAACCAATTACAGGCACTTTTGAATTGTCAAGGGGTCGGTCAGTCAGAAAGTTGAAGCTAGTTACCCATTCCAAAGCGTAGTAGGTACCTATGGAGAAGAACGGGCAAGAAACTCCATGGACACTCTTTTAAATCAAAAAATGGTTACAAAATATTGATTACATCGTTCATGTTGAAATTATGCATGTGAGAACGATGCAGAACGTTAAAAGCGTCCGTAATAAAAATACAAAAGCAATTCAAATATTAAATTAAATTAAAATAAGCCGTGGCAGCCAAGAAATGACCAGTCCCGACTGACGGCGCCCGTTCACGAACATGACGCATGGATCAGCACCATTCAGCTCAACCATTTTGAAGGGAACTTAATGATCCAACACACACGCCACCACTAGCGAGACATTAGAGTGAGCTTGACAAACTCTCAGCCGCCAGGGCACATTCAAGTCAATGAAAGAAAAACCTATTAAATGGTAGCTTTATAGTAAAAGTGTCTCCTGTCCTAATCCAGGTCTACCTATGTGCCGAATTTCTTCCAAATCCGTGTAGCCGTTTTATCGTGATACGCTTCTTCGATAAAACGGCTACACGGATTTGGGTGAAATTATATTATTATCAACCTAAAAACTCGAACATAAGGTTGAAATAAGCTTGAGATATATTAATCTTTAGTACTGTCTGTCATCGGATAAAATATAAGAACAAATTCGCTCGAAGCGTTTTTTTTTTTTTTGAAGTATGTACAACACTATGAATCCGAAAAAAAACTTGGGTTGAAAAAATAAAATAATGTTAGTAATTGTTGCTTCTATTTTCGATCGCACAACCTATAGGCCACGTTGCCCTATTTTTTCGGGATTTTTTAAGATGCTAACCCTAAATCTAGTGTATCTTGATCGAAGTGTACTGCCGAAATAACCACCTACCACACCCTTCTACATACTAGCGTAGTAATATTATTTAGATCTGACACAGACACCGGAAGTAATACCACAATCCTGACTGTATTGAACGTGTTTAAGGGTTCCGTACCCAAAGTGTGCAATGGAACCCTTTTACTAAGTCTACGCCGTATGTCTGTATGTCACAAGACAAAATCTTTTTAACCATATACTTTTACAGACTACAAACTTTTACAGAGTACAACTACCTACCTACGTTTAAAGGCCCTGGATATGAGTAGCACAGGACCGGTCGATGTGGCGACGCTTGGGGGAGGCCTAAGTCCAGCAGTGGACATCATTCGGCTGAAATGATAATGATCACGACTTGTAACCTCTATCATAGCAATTATTTAAAAATACTTTTTACAAAAAAAGAAACTGATTTAAATAGATTTTTCACTTTCTAGTGGTAGTACCCACACAAATTCATGTACCAGTACGAACTGTGTGAAGATAAGAACATCATCAACATAGGCGGACTGGATTAATAACCTATTATTGAAGCTAACTCAAAAAGTGCTCGAGCAAAAATAATGAAATTGATATGGGACCGCCGCGCGGGCGTCTATAAACAATCACGTATATGGGCTCATCAGTCACTGAAAAATCGGTGCAAAAACATGAAAAAAAAACTCTTTGATCTCATAACCTCCTCCTTATGTAAGCTTTTTTGTAAGTCACTTAAAAAGTCGAGAAATTGGACTAGTTTTAGTAGTACGGAACCCTTAGTGCTCAAATTCAATCCGCATTTAGCCGGTGTTACGCCCCGAAACTGTAGGCATTTATAATGCATGTGAGCTTCACTTCTATTCGTTTTTATTCTATGCCACAGCCTTAGGCTCATCTTAAATTAAATTTATGTTTTATGGCATAATACATCTTAAATTTTCGAGTGGGGTACGAGGGAAGAAGACAACCAGTAAATTGATAAAGTTTTTTTGCGAACACTTGAATATTTTTTTGTTTGGGTAGATATACGATTTTTAATGATGTTCGGTGTTGTTGCAAGAGTAAGACTTTGTATTTACCAGATTACTCCAGAAGGAGGGATATGTTTTATGTGGGATAAACCAATAACCTGAAATTTGGTGTAAATTTGTTTGTTCCCGGCTGCGATAAACTTAAACAAAACAAAGTTTAATAGATAAAAATTCCTGTTTTTCTCTTTTCAGTTAAGTATGTGTTTATGCTGTCGAGTTTTTTGTTTTTTCAATCATTTGCTTTATATCAAGCTTTTTAGTTTTAACATTTCTCATTCCAAATCACATTTAAACATATAAATTGTATATATTTTTGTAAGCCATTTATAAAACCCTTTTTAATAATAATTAGCTTTTTGCTTATATGATAATTATAAATGATAAATGATTTTATTTCTGTAAGTAGGTTTATACAAACACTTTTACACGTCAATAATATTTTTAAAACTAGACGAGGTCGGCGTTTCCTATCTGACTACTCTGAGAAGAAAGGCCGAAACAAACTCAGAGGTCACAGTCTCTTTTAAAGTCCAGACATAATCTTGGTCAGATCATGTGAAGACCATGTGAAGAAGCATAACTACCATCATTGCTCATAAAGCAGATAACTACAATTTGACAACGATTTACTAAATCAAAAATTCAGGATCATACAAAAGAGACGGTAAATAAATGACAAATGCCGATTGGCTGATTTCAATTGAGAGCAGCGGCTGCCGTCATCTCTTAGTGTTGCCAATTATTATTACTTGAGAAACCTATTCCAGTATAGGTAACCATTGTAGAAAAACGTATATAAAACACTGAGATCCCAAACACGTACCTAATAATCAATGCTGGTGCCTTCTCTTTACGAGAAGAGGTCCCTGCAGTGGCCCAATAATATTCTTGTTTTCTACGAGTACATAACCTACGTAACTGCAACCATTTTAGATAAAAGATTACCTACGAGTAAGTTCCATCCAAACATTATCTCCAGTTTGCAACAGTCTTAAGAGCGCATACACGGGTCCACTAGCGCCACTCCTTTAAAAAAATATTATCTCGTGACTGAGAAAGAATTTTGAAAAGCGGCTCAATAAGCGACCTCGGTAAGTGTGTCAAGATTTTTCTAATACCTTCTATAAACTTTCATATTGAGACACGAAGCAACAAAATTCGATCTAAACAAAAGCGGCCACATTCATTTAGATCGTATTTTGTTGCTTCGTGTCGCAATATGAAAGTTTTCATATTATATGATAAAAAAGAACAGAGACTCAGCTTGAAGAGCTGACTGAGCTCATCATATAAAATGTCATAGATTGATTTAATTTAATTATGTACACATAACATAACATCACGCCTGTATTCCCCGAAGGGTTAGGCAGAGGTGTACCTACAGTACACCCACATTTCGACAGCTATGTTTTAAGTCCCATGTAATAGGGGGCGAGCCTATTGCCATCAACCGGGCACAAAATCCAGACTCCGAGCTGCTACCGAGAAATTCCAAATGGAAAAACCCAATAACACTTTGCCCGACCCGGGAATCGAACCCAGGACCTCATGCTCAGCAGTAGCGCTTGCGACCACTAGACCAACGAGTCAATACAATAAAGTACAGTAAGTAAATATGTAGTTGTTCGATATTGATGTGTAAACATCTTAACGCTCGGTCTACGGTAGGGGCTAGCTGGGACTTCGAGCGTCAGACGCGTAAGCGTAAGACTTCGAGCGTCAGATGATGTCAGCGTAAGACCCGTGTCTATGTGAGCGCGTGAACCAAACTGATGCGAGCTCACATGTTTACACATCAATTTTCGTGAGTGCCAAACCAACTCACACCGATTTTTATAAAATACGCCTTTCCTCAACGACCCCCTCACAGTATACACGGTGGCAAGAACATCGACGTACAGCCTGTTACAATGCAGTACATGATTCTTGAACCCAATGCGATGAAATTTTACGTCGGTTATTAAAAACAAATTGCTGTTCCATAAACTTTGACCGCATACGTGTTGCACTTCGTTCCAATTATAATTTGATTTGAACTGCAAACGGTTTTTCTATTGCGCAATAACCAACATTACCCATACTACACCCACAGTAGTTAAAATATGGCTGATAATAACGAGAGACACGTACCTGCTCCGTCAAATATAATATAGTATGTAGTCATCTTAACTTTTTTTTTAATTATCGAAGAAACGCCTTAAATAAACGTATGATAATCGTGCTTTCATATTAGATATGTACCTAGGTTTCCTACTCATTTCCCAACAAATTACAATACGTAAATACTTTTAATTAAATTAAAATATAAACTAATACACTTACGGTTTACAGCTGTTCGGAACATTCTCGACACAAGTGACCATAAACTGGAATTTGTGGCGGAAAATCTAGAGTTCGAATCTCAATAATTACGTTAGGCTTTAGTAGTTTGTAGAAGTGGGTTGGTTTTACAGTTGTTGAGTTCATAGTTCGACCACAGAAAACTACGACTTGTAGCATACCGGCGTCTGCCCACGGCTTTGTCCGCGTGGATGGTGGAAATTATTCCACGGGAACGTGCTACCGGGACAATAAGTAGCCTATGATGCCATCTATCTCCTTGCCAAATTTTATGCAAATCCGTTCAGTGGTTTAGGCTTGAAAAGGTAACATACAGACAGTTACTTTCGAATTTATAATATTAGTATGGATACCTACGGGGTCAAATTGAATTAGCTAGCGAAACTCCGCAGACGTGATATGTATCGAAATCTAAACACGATAAAATAAAAATTAAAAATATTTGATTGTTATTTTTTGGGGTCACCTACCTCTTGTATGTTACTTGAAATATGAGTTGAGAAAATCTGTTTTCTTTTTCTTTACTTTTCTTACCATTATTTTATCACACAAATAATATATTTTAAGTGACTACGGTTGATGACCCCAAAAAAAAATCTTATCAATTTTTTTATATTGATACCATGATACCCATCACGTCTGCGGAGTTTCGCTAGCTAATTTAATTTAACCCTGTATAGGTTATAGCTAGGCTGTGGTAAGAGCTGGACTGCAAGTTGGAAATCAGTTACAATATTAAAAGATATAAACAACTAGGGAAAAGCGTCTGTCTGTCTCAATCTGCCTGCCTTTTCCCGACTGTGTTGGGGTCGGCTTTCAGTCTTACCGGATGTAGCTGAGTACCAGTATTTTACATTGAAGACTGCCTATCTGACCTCCACAATCCAGTTACTGGGTAACAAGATACCCCTTCGTAAGACTGGTTGCCAGACTTCTGGGCTTCGAACTACCCTACGACGGTCAAAGATCTACGAATGACAGCCGGGACAAACGGCTTAACGTGCTTTCCGAGGCACGGAGGGGTCTCGATATTTAATGGATGGTCGCCCATCCACAAACCGACCGCGGAAGACGTAGCTTAACCTTCGATCAACCTGTGCGGCTGTTATCTTATCACCACGAGCCCCTCTGTCTGCCTTGTAAGAAAGGAACTCTTGAAAGTAAGGGGAAAATATTAACAAAAAACTTTTTTACAAAAAATTAAACAATCACCGCAGATCGATTAACGACGATCAATCAAGCTGCCATAAGTTTTCATGGCGCCTTGTATGTTTGGCGCCGACTCAAAATTTGTAATTTACATTAATTTAAGAGCTTAGTTAGACTGAAAGATTTATTTTTTGCTTTTCAGTTTCTTTTTTCGTCGTTTTAATTTTTTGTAAAAAAGTTTTTTATTTTTCGCTTTTCAGTTTCCGTTTCAAATAAATGAACTCATTTATTTATTTAGGACTACCAACAATAGCTTACACTACAGATGTCTTTAAAAAAAACATGAAATTAAAACTTAGTACAGTGGATTAAATAGGTACTTTAACGTAAACACCACATTACCCAAATTAAATTATGTTAATTGACAACTTGGGTACATGACTACTTTTCAAGCAATCTTAATACCGGGGAAAAATATGCTAGATTCAAAAGTCATCATAAAGGTTTCATAACAAATCAGACAAACAGTCAAAAATTTTAGATTTCAGCTTAGGGAATCAAAGTGTAAATCGATTAGATAGCTATTACATAGTAAAACCTTGCAAAACCTAGCATATAGACAGTTATATGCTATACCGATTTTCTCAGTGGAGGACAAAGAGTAGTAACAGGTCTACGCGGAATTCATGACGGACGGAGCACGCAAGATATTGAGTGCGAGCAGTGGAGGCTAGTCGATAATTCCTTTATGAAATTTACATACAAACATTGCGTCGTTTAAACATTTTCGTTCTTCTAAAGTGTTGAAGAAATTCAAGCAATTTTTTTTAATAAGAAGATGACCTTTTAGCTATGCCAACAGAAACAGCTAGATGCCAATCAAAGCGTTTTTGAACGTGTTCTAGACGCAAACTATTCGTAGCACAGTGCGGCCGCCACATCATATTACAGTATTCTGCTACATATCAACTACAAAGTGCACTGTCTTATGACAAAAACCCAGCATCTTGGACGCTTTTTTGGGGCTTGTATTTAAACGCCTACCAGAAAAGTGCCTATTTTACTACCAACAAATTCGAAATACCTGCCAGAATGGATAAATGCTCACCAAATTGTGTTTCATAAAGTATTGTAGAAATGAACCTATTTTCCTTTTTATTCTATGCCATAAAGATTTATAAACGTCTTTTAATTTCTTACCACCTGCCAACATAGCTCGACGGAGCCCCGCTTATCGTGGCTCCTATTTCTGTAACCAACCAAACCTCGGGGTGCCCCTGACGTCGACCGGCGTGGGTTAGGGTTAATAAGCAGGTCGACGGAGCCCCGCTCCGCGGGGCTCCTATTTCTGTCTAAAGGGTTTAAGGAACCTAACCAACCGAACCTCGGGATGTCCCTGATGTCGACCGTCTATGGTTAGATTTGGTGAGCATTTATCCATTTTGGTAGGCAATAAGAATATAAATACAACACGTACAATTATTCTGATGAGTGTATAATTATTTTGGAACTTAAGGCGTTGTTCTTTGGGCACCTCAGTATAGAGAAGGTTTATTTTATTTGAAGTTAACATATTTTACTTTGGTACTTAGTCTTAGAGTGATATTTTCTAGAACTGTTTGTGGTACGTACTTGTAATAAGGAGTGTTCATATCTTGTATGAGTTTATATTTGAGTGCTAGTTTTTGATGGATGACTTTTGCTACCTGATTGTGTCTATGTGTATAGTCTGTTTTAATATTATTATTATTACTTTGCCTTTAATTATAAGATTATTTGTTCCTGTATATTTAACGTAGTAACCCTTCATTGAGTTCAAATACTTTATTTCCAGTCTTCCACTTTAGGACCAGTCTCACCGTGAGTGTCGACGTTTCTACTCCGTAAGTCGTAACCAGTAGGACACACGCGTTGAAGACTGTCGTTTTTGGGCACTGCGGTATAGACGAGGAGAAGACCTGATGAAGTTTACCAAATGCTGCCCATCCCAGCTGAATCCTACTATCGGCTTCCCTCTCAAAATTGAGTTGGGCCTATAGTTTTTATGTTGAAATTGTTATCCCATTTATGTATAGTCACCATCTTTGCCACTTTCCATTTTATAGGGAATATGCCAGAAGTTAAGGATTTGCTGTTTATAGCTGTAATAAATATTACCTTTATTAATTTATAAGCTTTTGAATGTTTTGAGTATGCTCTCACTGCTAATATTTAGAACTTCCCTCGACTGCCTTCCGTACCCAACATCACACCCTCTATGACAGTCATACTCCAGCTAGGCTTAAAGTTCTCATCAAGATGAATGAAATAAGCCCAAACACGATCTAACTGCTGTAAGCTGTCGAGGAGCCCTCTCGACTGTCTTCCGTCTTCATCATCAGATGATCTTCAGGTCTCTTTTTTTTTACTACTACATTAAAACTACGTATATGTGCCAAGTTTCAACTGAATCGGTTCACAAGGAAACATTCTGTAGGTGAAAAATCATTTAACCCCTATTTTTCTACCCTTAGGGGTGGATTTCGTTTTTCAATTTTAAATGGGACCAACTTTGGGGTATACTCTTTCCATTAAAAAAAGAATCATCAAAATCGGACTATCCGGTAAAAAGTTATGCGTGGTCATAAATAAAAAAAAATAAAAAAATAATAATATACGGGTCGACTTGAGAACCTCCTCCTTTTTTTTTCGTCGGTTAAAAATGAGTCAACATCTGATAGATGTGTACACTTTGTCCTATATGGGAATTAAACCCAAAACATCTAGATTTCCGCAAACCCCGTACCAGAACACTGAAGATAAAACCTTTCACTATATTTGATACAAAGTAAGTTTGTACTAGTTTATTCATTTATTTATAAGTATAAAAATATATATTAGGTATGTTGAAACTGTTTGTACTCCCCGTCACCAGTCCCTAAGGGTTCATTAGAAAACCAGCGTCAGACAGCATCTGTGTGACATTAATGCTGAAATGAACCTTTTTGGTGCAGCCGTGAGGCACACACTGTTATCACTTTTTATTTTTTATTATTTGTGTTTTGTGTTTCACGTACTGTGTCCAAATAAACTTTATTCTTTCTTTCTTTCTTTCACTAAACGATATGCTAACAGAACAAAGTTCTTTTCCTTCAATTTATGCAGAGTTTAAACAGAATTTTCGTGTCGGTACACACGGAGAAATATTTAAGTGTGTAGGCGCCTTAGGCCCACTTGCACCGCTAATCACTAAACAGGTTTAACGCTAAATGAGTTTAAAGCATAATTCTGTTTCTGTAAAATGTTTGAAGATGATAGACAGAATGATGTTTAAAACTCGTTTAGCGCTAAACGTATTTAATGATTGGCGGTGCAAGTTAGTATAAAACTATATTCTATACAGATTGGCCGTGGTTAAGTCTTTGCAATAATGGTGTCATCGACTTTAAACGCCGTAGAATGACAGCGTAGCCTAAAAGTTTATGGTGTCGATGACAAGAACCTATAGAAGCATGAGGAGCAGGGTGTAAAGTTCACTCATACCTCCATATAAAAGGGTGGATCCTCGGGCAACTGCCCGACGATTGATGTCAAGACGTTGTATATATGCCAGTTGCGTGGTAAACTCTGCTTGCGCGATGCAGGATTTTGCGTGACGTCAGCGTGACGCGTAGCTCACATGTAGCGATCTAGATGCCGCTACAGACCCATTCCTTTCTAAAAAAATTCGTACACCTAAAGCTTTGGCTACCTAAGAAAGTGGTGAACGGTTACATAATGACTGTCCAAATACAGAGCGTTTTTCGACACCTTAATCTCAAATACTGGTGAAAATGACAGATTTGTATGACGGCCGTAATAAAATGACGGCCACCGCTCTTATAGGAAACCGTGGCTTTAGAAAATTAAGAGTTTGGATAGTTCCTTCTGATCTTATGATACATACAAACGGAAAGCGTTCTCTTACCTTCTAATAGTTCACTTATGTAGACCGAGAGAGGATCGTGATATTGACAATATCCTCTTCGATCTTCGGTAAATGATTGTAAGGACCACTTGAAGTACGAATTCAACAACAATATCATGTTATACTAACTTTTTCCCGCGGCTTAGTCCGCGATAAATTCCTTGTTAACCGACTTCAAAAAAAGGAGGAGGTTCTCAATTCGACTGTATTTTTATTTTATTTTTTATGTGCTCAGAACTTTTTTCTGGTTGAACCGATTTGGATGATTCTTTTTTTTTTTTGGTAGCTGGGCCTTCACATTTGGTCCCATTTAAATTTAATCAAGTTCTGACGAGTAGTTTTTGAGTCATCCTTAATACCGTATATTTTTTCCATATAGTTTATATTGATGATGTTTTAATTATTTCCAGTCACTATTATTACATATCAATTAGTGGTATACGAATACGAATACGAATAAATTATTGTATTATATGTATTTTTTATTTGTAAAAAAGTTATTTTTTGCAATAATATCCAAAAATGAATTAACTATATTTTTTACTATTACACTCGAAAATACTGTAGCTTCCCATTTGTGAAAGATATTTCGGAATTGGATCAGTAGTTCCGAAGATTACCCGCTACATACAAACAACAAGGGTGTAAAAAGACCCATCACATAGCCGTCAACTACGCATTCTGTACATAACTAAGTAACATTGCACAAAAGTAATTGCTGGGAGACGACTTTTATTTTTTGTGCATAAATTTGATGTTTGCTGTAGTGCGCAATATAATACACGCAACTGTTGTGCATATGGGTGCATACAACGGTACAGGGTTACAGATGTGTTATAATATTAAAAACTTGTTTTCGTAAAAAAAACGTCACTAAGAGTAGGAATTTTGACCTTAAATATAAGTAACCAGAAGTTTCCCAGGTATGGTCCAGTACAATAAAATAATTACAATAACGGGGAGAACAAGTGACTCTCGGCTTTGTAAAGTGTCATTTTACACCGTTTTAGGTAGCGTGCATACCTAATTTCTATGCCATTTGTACTTTGACGGAAAAGTGCGAAGGTTTTATCTAATACAATGCAAATTCAACCACCGCTTCAGCAGTTTGTTTCGACATTAATAAATGTTTGCCGGCCGCCTATTGAATTTACGTGGAAAGTTTTCTTTAAGACTTTTGCCTGCTTTGCATTTTGTGCTAAATTACGTGGAGCTTGCATATTATTACTACCATTTAGACCATTTGACAAGTGGCCTAGTAGCATACTACCTACCATTCGATATTTTTGTACACATGTTTTTTGTTAAAACATCTGGTTGATCTATAGTGTAGGAAATTAGAGTGCTTAGACAAAGTAACATTCGATTAGCGATGACGCTAGTATAAAAGCCAAACAATCTATCGGGTTAACATAAAGCTATCGAAATGTTACGTGATCATAGGTCAACGAATAGAAATTAGCTAGACAATGTTAACATCATTCGATTCTACGAAACGAATCCACGGCGGCGAACGATTACTACCATAGAGATGCGTAGCCAAGTGGTACTTTTTGGCAAGCGTTATCGCTAGTTTTCGATTCGTAAGATGGAAACATTAGCGAAAGCGATAGCGATTGTAGAAATAGAATCGCTCCGAAGCGAATGCCATTTGTCTAGGCCCTCAGAACGGATTAGGAAAAGGAAACGAGCAGCGTAACGTTATACCTCTTTATTCCACACGGAACTAACTTTAAAATGGACTAACATGTCCTTTTATATCTTTCTACAACTAAAACTGGCAAATAGGTGGCGTGTTAAGTAACTTATAGTGACCTTATCGGTCATGTTCTTCAGAAACGTCAGGTGCGTAGTACCCACAGCTGGGGTGCGCGAATGACCAGATGTATGAACGTAAACGAGGCAAAAGGAGTATGCAAGGATCGTAGCAGGTAGCGTTCAGTAGTTTCTGCCTACCCCCATGAGAAGAAGGCGTGAGTTTATGTATGTATGTATGTGTGTTAAGTAAGTAACTTCCGGAAATAAAATATTAAATATTATTTTAATCCAGTTTGCAATCGATTTCCGTTAACTAATCGGAGATGGTATTTTTAGCACCGGAAGTCAGTTGCAGAAACTAAATTTAACTTTCTGACTAACTGACCGACTATTTGACAATTGAAAAGTGCCTGTAAATGGTTTAATTGAAATAAATGCTTTGAGTTTGAGTTTGAAAGTCTCAGATAATGAAATAAAACATTTACAACATAATCAACTGTATCCAATCAAAAATATTTATGTACAATAAAACCAAAAGCTAACAATAGCAAAACATAGGTGGTTCCCAATAACGGAAGCGAAACACTTTTAGGAGTAAGAAAATAATTATTTTATAGGAGTACCGTCAAACGAGGTGACTAAGGGTACAGGGGTGAATCGGGACGAAACTCTAAAAGGGTTTTTAACATTGAAATAATATAATGAGTAATAGTCTATACACTACACGGTTAGCTGATGCGAACTATAGGCGCCGCCATATTGGGCTCGGCTGCTCTGACGAGCGCCTTTCACTTTATCCCTACTCCGCGGCCGACCGTCACGCGACATGCAACACACAGACGAAAAAGCTTGAGACGATGTAATAAAAGTTTCACTTTAATAATTTGTTGCCAATAGAAGCACTTAATCGTTAATTATAATACCCTTAAACACTAGTCTTTTTTGGCAACAAACTATATTATTTTAATGTTAAAATCCCTTTTAAAGTTTCGTCTCGATTCACCTCTGCATGCCTATTCACCCCGATTGACGGTACCTAATTAAGGCGATTGTTTTCGACAGACTATGGGCATGATTTGAATGACCAAAGAGTGACTTTTTTTTCAATACTTCTAACATAAGAAAAAAAACCGTTATTCTTGTGCTTCTAGTATAATGAAAGCTCCTAAGCGAGTCAATTACAGATATAATCTTATTATGGATCTACATAGTTTTTCCATATATTTATCAAGATACACACTTGTTTGGTTTAAAAACGTTTTAGCCGTTTTAAAAGCATTTTTTTATTTACAAACAGATTTTTCATAAAAGAAAATGTAATTGAATTTTGGATGCAAATAAACACATGTTATTACTATAATTGCTTCATTTTAATCGAAAAAGGTACTGAGGTCGCAGACCTTATTCTAAAGGTCAAATAAGACGATTCAATATAAATCAAGTAGGTACTTACTTTGATTTTTCTTGAGAATGTGCACTTTTATAATTTCTAACATAACGTGTTGATCCACGTCACGGCATCATGATAACACAGGGAAGTAAAATGTGTGCAAATATATGGAGACGCTTTTGAATTTCCGTCCATGATAACGTTATAAACTTGCACATATGTCCATACACTTTATGGACATGGATGTGGATGTCCACGACAATATCGTCACGTTAGAAATTATAAAAGCGAACATTTATACAAACAAACAAACAAATATTTTTTTATTGGGCGCCAAGAAGTCATTTGTGGGGAAAAATATAGCCCAGTAGTATCCGATGTTCAGTTGTTTTTCATGGTAGAACCTTGAAGTATCTATCAAGTTAAGCAAGCAAGAAATAAAAGTACTATTTGTTCCTTTGAATGTGAAGCAATAATCACACAATCAAAATATTATAGTACCTTTATTGATGTGTTTTTGTATAGATACTTCCTAATATTTTTTATGTACTTTCATGTTTGTTAGTGGTACGTACTTTTACTTACTAAATTACATACGTACATAAATAAAGTCACGCCTTTTTCCCATGGGGGAAGGCAGAAAATACAGAACTGGACCTTTTACGATCCTTACTTACTCATTTTGCCTTGTTTACGTTCATACATCTGGTCATACACGCACGCCGTGCCGGTTGCGAGTACTACGCACCTGACCTTTCTGAAGAACATCACCAATAAAGTCACTGTAATGTCCTCCTAGGGGTCCCCTCCCCACGTTTACACTCATATCTGCCTTGTAAATACCATTTGTTAGTCGCCCTTCATTCATGCTCTCAACGTGACCAAACCATCTAAGCATACTCTTTCAATTTTTTGTCCCTACATCTTCTTTTACACCGCACCGTTGCCTTATTACATAACTCCTCAGTTTATCATTCATTCACACCACACCTGCTTCGCAAAGAACGCATTTCCACACCATGACCTTCGTCTTATACACATTTGTATTCATCCCTTTCATCTTATATGCTTCATCCATCAATGTCACCATGTCTTGCAACTGTTCTGCTGACGATGTAAGTAGAACTTGATCATCTGCGTAGAGAAGGCATTTGACAGGCAACTCATTCATCATCAATCCAAACTCACCCTCCTTCAAATCTGTCAGACAATTATCCATGTACAAGTTGAACAGCCACGGTGACGTTACGTCTAACACCCTTCGAGATGCAGAACCAGTTCGTGTATCCCCCATTTATCCTAACACAAGCACTGGAATCCTTGTATAAAGATTTCAATGCCCGTACCAAGCGTCAGTCCACACCGTACAAGGATAATGTTGACACAGTTCTTCCCTTCACACACTGTCACATCACTCTTATCACTCTATTTATTAACACCTTCGCATTCAGTTTGCCGATAACACTTAAAAGATTAATGCCGCGGTAGTTTTTACACTCCTGCTGAGAGCTTTTTCCCTTATATAGTGGCATGATTACAGCCTTAAACCCATCATCTGGCACACGGCCATATCTCCAACACGTATTAAAGATCCGGCACAACAGGCTTGCTACCAATCCATCACCGCCCGCGCCCTTCAGCATTTCAGTAGACACTCTGTCGTACCCTGCAGCTTTCCCAACTTGTATCCCTTTCAGCGCTCTTACAATCTCATCTATTTCTTTTTCATTCTCTTCATCTGCATCTGAGCTTGGGTCTTCAAAACTGGGGTCTGCTTAACTACCCACCCCTTGCACACTATCCTGATAAATAAATAAACTTTCAAAGTATTCCTTCCAGCGTTCCAAGACCTTATATTCTTCGCTTAGGAAACATCCGTCTTCTGCACTTATAACATCATACTCCATTTTCCTGTCACTCCGCGCGCCAATCTTATCTGTTTCCAGAAAAGCTTAACTCGTCCGCTTCCTCTGGGCTAGACCACATATTTTTGTCACTACTAGCACCATACTATTTCTCGCTATATCCCATACTTCTTCTAGTCCGTAATTATTAGTAGCATCAAATATTTTACTTTTACTTCCCTCTTATATTCCTCTTTTTCTTTCAATTCTTGCAGTCTTTCTACTTTTATTCTTTCTAGAGCAGTCACAAGAACTCGAACTCGCTGATGCCAATGCCTGAACAGACCATCCACCCGACACATAACCAGATAATGATCAGTCTTTACATTAACACCCCGATATGCTCTAGTACCTGTAGCTTTACTCTTTAATCTTTCATCCACAATCACAAAGTCAATCGTACTTCCGCTGTCTTGCCTTTCCCACGTATAACTCTGTTCCTTTCTGTGATTAAACATAGTGTTCATAACAGACAAATTATTCAGATTACTAAATTATTGTGAATAAATTTGTATGTATTTAATCTGCCGTCGTAAGAAAAAAGGGCACAACTAACATTTTTGTCAAAATTGAGTTATATACATATTTAGAATCAGAAAAAAAAGGCACATCTACTCAAAGTCGATTTTCTCCATATTTATAAAATGTTAGTTGTGCCTTTTTTCATTATGACG
Source organism: Griposia aprilina (assembly GCA_916610205.1). Classification (NCBI taxonomy): domain Eukaryota; kingdom Metazoa; phylum Arthropoda; class Insecta; order Lepidoptera; family Noctuidae; genus Griposia; species Griposia aprilina. Next base: position 5,717,778 of record OU744305.1, on the reverse strand, counting down.
GCAGTAATGTTACGAGTATTTAGTGGCATACAAGCAGGTAATTGGTACTCGTATTACTACACCTCATTCCCACACTGAATTATGATTAAAATAATCTATATTATAATAACATTATTCTAAATTAAAGTCGCAATTCGTGCCTGTATGTGACCGCGTTGTTCTTTTTAATTACGCAACAGATTTGAATGCGGCTTTCACCATCTTTTAGGAAATTTATTGCGGAAGCTATATGTGTACAGAACCTTATTATTAAACTTAAATAAAATATATAAATCCCAATGTATTGTCAAGTTGTAAAAACCGTGCGAAACAGGGCCGGGACCCTAGTACTATTACTTATAACAGGTGGTGGTAGGCCCCTGATGGCATTTAGTTAGTGCGCTGTAATTAAGTGAACATCTGCAATACTACGGGCATCGCTAGTGAAATACCATCCCAGTTGTACGTCTTCCTAGAACGAGCTCCTACACGAAATACGGTCTGGAGGACTATACTATTTCATGTGTAACATTTTCAGTAATAATTATTACTAAAAATGTCCTCCAGACCGTATTTCGGCCACGGCGGCCCATCTCAACGGAATCTAGCCTTCGGAGCGGGAGACATTACAGTGCCCAAGTGTGCGCGCAGACCCAGGTGCACTCTCTGTTCCCTCACACAAACACACATGAAATATCCAGTGTACCTAATAGGTATCCAGGTAATATTTAGAAGACATCACACTGTTATTTTTTTTTAAAGAATAAGCTTAGATGGTTTGGTCATGTTGAGAGGATTAATAAAATAAAAGGCGACTAACAAAAGGTGTTTTCAAGGCAGCTGTGAGTGGAAACGCGCCGGCGAGGGGGGGACACACGCCCTAGCAGGACATAATTATAGTGACTGTATTGGTGATGTTCTTCAAAAAGATCAGGTGCCTATTACTCGATGTATGATCCAAATGAAGGAAAAGGAGTATGTAAGGATCGTAGCGTGGTGTTATGTAGTTTTTTTCTACCCCCATGGGAAGAAGGCGTGAGTTTATGTATGTGAACATTACTCTGGTAATTTCATCTCTCTACAGCTCAAAGGCTTTATGCGAAATTTATTTGTGTACCAAAAAGAATAAACAAAAGAATGAGGAACTTTTATTTTAAAGAAACTCGGCAGTACCTACACGTGTAAGTAGCCACGTGTCGCTTATTTACATAATCACATGTATATTTCATCACGTTTTGGCGTCACAGCAGCAGGTAAATTCAATTAAATGTCTTTTATCTACTAGATTAAATATTTACCTACCTACATATTACGTTGTTTATTAGATAAATAAGTAATAGTGAGGTAACGACTATTAAGGGGAATGCGATTAGGTAGCATAATAGGTACATATTTGTTGCGGTCGCGAATCTTATTTTGATCAACTTAAAACATGGCACTGATCTGCAAATTGCAAAAAAACTTTAAAAAAATATAATTTTGCGAGTTACCTGACGCTGTCCGCGCCTTGGGCCCGTTTTACATAGCACGGTATCTTTACGGTAGGTACGGCGCGCTAGCCGCAACGTAGTATAATCGTGGGAGCTTGTATATGACACGGTAAACTACCGGACGACGCATACGGCGACGGCGCGCGGCGCCGTGCCGTAGTGCCGCCATGTCTGTCAACAAGCTTCCTTATTTATCCATACAAAACTGGCGACCATGCCTACTTACGGCGAATCAAACGTAGTTTTTCACGGCAAAAAAACGTGTGTGTACAACGTGTCTTAAGTGAATGAAGAAGAACAATAGTGTTTGATCGAATAGTACAGATCCAATGAATCCAAAGCATTGCTAAACTTAGATCTTCAATAAAAACGTTTTTTTATTGCTCATAACTTCTTTAAACTATTGATGGGCTACCCGGTTCTTTGCCCTAACAAACTTTTTGCAGGTTATTTACCTACAGTCCGGCCGTCGAGAGAATGCGTCCCTGACACCTGCCAGTGCGACAATTCTAGAAACGAATAAAGATCAATTTCGCAAAACACATAAGTATTCGTTTTTACATGAAACTGACAGGTGTCAAGAACGCATTCTCTCGACGACCAGACTGTAACACTATAACCGTAATAATCGTCTGTCTACGACTATAATACTCATACAAGGACCTTTTGGCGCTCGAATGACGTTGACAGGGTGGCGTTGTTGATAAACATCTGTGCAATTGTTTAGTGAAATGTATTGAAAAAACAAGATGGCGGCATTAGTTCCGATTTTGGCCACGCGCCAAAAAAACCTCGGAGCGCTATATGCTTGACATGGTAACATGATAACATGGATCAGTGTCAAACTGGGTACAGGCGTATAAAAATAACTTCTAACCTCTAGTTGCAGGTTTTCGGATGTGTGATATGGAGTTTTGCTTCTATACTATGTATTATTTCATTCTACACGGTGAGATCTCGTTTGTGTACCTTGAACTTAATAATCAATAGCCCCACGAATAAACTCTATACTGAAGTGGGAGTTCTTAGGGTTAGACAGGTTTACATAGGTACTATTTTTCACCCTACGATTTCATAAAACTGCCTTGAGCACTTGTGTCATTTCAAATCGAAGGGTATATTGGGATAAAATCCGATGCCGTATAATAATCGCACAGAAGGTCTTACGGTTATAAGGGACCACACATATACACGAAACTGAATGGTCTACACAAAATAGTACAACTAACACAAAAATAATGCAGGGTGATGGTAACAAATTGGCTACTTACACTGGACTACGATATGACAAAGTTTTATAAGTTAAGTAAATACTCGCACACATTGACAAATCACCAATACATATGCACTCACTTACATACGTAAGTACCTATAGCATGCAGACACAAAATCCAACAGACCTGACACAATTCACACCAACATGTACCTATAAGATCTTTATATGCTTTTTTAAAGTTTAAAAAATGTACCTACACTAAATTGTATAAAATTGTAAACGGAACGAAGGAGCTAGGATCTCACAACTCAGGGAATCCTCGTGTGAGGTCTAGGAATTCAATCCACTTGAATGTAAGCTTAGCAAATAAAATTCTTATTCTTACTAAAAATAGAATATTATACATTATTACTGGCAGTGGTTAAAAAAATAATACTTAAAGAAAGTCAAAATAAAATAAAAGTATCTCTACTTACAACATATCTCTACGGTGTAATATAATATGAAAATAAATTTAAAAAAAATTCTAACATCTTGCCGTTTTTGCAACTCGAATATTTTTATTTCCACTACCCCCTCGAAACGCTCATCTCATACTACCGAAAAATGTGCTAACTGAGTAGCTACATACACTGCCCACATAGCAAGCACAATTTACTTCCCAAAATCAATAACCTAAAACCCCTCTGCATTTTAGTGTTCATCCGTGCTCGGCACAAAGTTTGTTCTACCCGTTCACATAATCCTTAACCACTTAAACTACCCTCGAACTGAACCATTTAGAAAGTTCTATCCCAACTGTTTTCACAGGTGGTCCAACTGCACGTTCAATTTAAGTAAGCGCCATCTATTGATGGCAAATGGTACTATTCCATGCAATCGAGAAAACTTTTAATTTAATCAAGCGGAATGGTAATAGTTTTGGGTTTATTTCCTAGTTTAATATTTGTGTTGGTTTAATTAAAATAAGTGACACCACACGAGTTTAGCTCGGTTCGTGAAATATATAGTTATTTATGTACACTCGGTCTTGTTCGAACGTAAGTCTAAAATTCATTAATGAATGTAAATAATAGATTTATTGTGTCCTTACATACATACATAAACTCACGCCTTCTTCCCATGGGGGTAGGCAGAAACTACAGAACGCCACCTGCTACGATCCATACATACTCCTTTTGCCTCGTTTACGTTCATACATCTGGTCATACACGCACGCCGGTTGTGAGTACTACGCACCTGACCTTTCTGAAGAACATCACCAATAAGGTCACTATATGTCTTCCTAGGGCGTCCCCTCCCGGCGTTTCCACTTACATCTGCCTTGTAAATATCTTTTGTTAATCGCCCTTCATTCATCCTCTCAACATGACCAAACCATCTTAGCATACTCTTTTAAATTTTTGTCACTACATCTTCCTTTAAACCGCACCGTTGCCTTATCACATCATTCTTCAGTCTATCATTCATAGTCACACCACACATGCTTCGCAAGGAACGCATTTCCACAGCATTTATTCTACTTCAATTCTCACCCTCTTTCAAATCTGTCAGACAACTATCCATATACAAGTTGAACAGCCATGGTGACGCAACACAACCCTGTCTAACACCCCTCGAGATGCAGAACCAGTTCGTGTATGCCCCATTTATCCTAACACAAGTACTGGAATCCTATTGTGTCCTTATAAAATCAAAAGCTCTTTAATGAATAACTATAATGTTTTGTTATACAATATTTGTACATGCTGTATAGTTAAGAGCTTTCAGAATTGAAAAGCAGACAGATAATCTCCTTATATCTACAAATAAAACGTCAAATTACATGACTAATCACAATTCTCATTCACTAATTAGCAATTTAGGAGGAAGGAAAGTACCTACTTTACCCAATTATCATCTATTCAGAGGTAGTAAATTGATATCAAAATCAATGGGCCCATTAGCGCCATTAATACCATAGAATAGGCACAAAATAAGTAGACACTGAAGGCTGAATGAGCTGACTCCACACAAAGAGCAAAAAAGATGCACGCACACCTTACACGCTTATGGTCTGTTCCATAAGTAAGTATCTGATGATAGTTTTCGAGTTAAATTCTTATGCAGTCACCCTCAAAAGGGAATAAAGTGACTTATTCATCTGTATTTAGTAAGTTTCAAATTTATATTTCACCACATTATTCAACAGTTATTGTTTGAATAATATTATTAAGTTGTAATTGAAAAATCATCAGTGAAAATAGTTATAAACTTAACCTCAATCGTCAACTGAAAAACATCTTTTAGGTTATTTTTTTATGATTATTTAACTTTCTTTATACAGAGTGGCAGGACCATCGATGCGGAAAACTGAAACCATGAATTCAGTACAAAGTTCTAGAATTGATGGTCGTTTAAACAAAAAACTGTTTCATAGAAATATGCAATACCTACGCGGTGAAAAGTTATGGGAGAGCAAATTTTTTCTTTTAACAATCGTCCAAAAATTTCAACGCAGGGACGTTCCTGTCGGGGTCACGGATTGTTCGAAAGAGTTACCGTGGCCCTGGCGCACAGGCAACTGAAGGAACACGGGTGAGTTTTAGTCAGTAAGAGTCTGACACGCCCTTCCGCTCCGCCCAGAGCGGGAGAGGCCATTTGATGATTTCCCACGCAAAAAAAAAAAAAAGGGGACGTTCAGAATCATGTGTTGAATTTCCAGGGGGCCAAGTCTACTAATTTATAAACGTCACAATGGTCTCTGCATTGTTAGTTTTTGACAGATTTTGTATGGCAAATTTGTCAAAAACTCACAATGCAGAGACCGTTGTGCGTCGATGTCCCTCCTGCAACCCTGAATATATCTTTTATTTAAAATTAGATTTCTGGTTTCAGTATTCAAATAATCAAATCAATTTGTAAGTGGCACTACGAATTGGCATCCACAGGTACGTTTTCTAATCCATTTGTTTACATTTTCAACAGATACTTTTGGAACAGACTATTATATAAGTACAGCGATCTCAAACTACCTCGAACAAATGCCAGTCGCGATTGCGCTTGCACTCGCTGTACGTTAACTGTGTCTACATATGTGTGCGTGCGTTTGCACTCATTGTATGGAGCCAGCATTCTGTAGTAAGGTATATATTTTACGTCATTTCAAAGGTAACCTACTCATGAATTTAAAGCGTTTCCACCGAAGTGGGTCACCACCTTTACAAGAATCAGGTTATTTATTTTTAAAAGGTGCTATTTTCGGGATTGGACTTAGGTACAAGTTTTGTGATTTTTCAATTTAAGCCTAAAAGGCTCTTGAAAATATTACGCTTTTTTGGATGGTGTAGGTAATAGGATAGATCCAAAATTAGATGTTGGCGTTGACGAGTATGTTTTTATAAAATAAAACGATACAATGTTTTACAGTTGACACGCACTTGGTATTAAAAGATAAATAAATCATTTATTTTGGACCAAACACTTGTTCCTACACACTTCATAAAGTAGTCAAACTGAATGCCAGTTTGTTGGCAGGATTAGCACTCGTCTTAAAACATTCAGTATCAACAATTTGATTAAAAATCTATACTTTAAATGGACAAGCGGCAGCGCTTACAATGTATACACTCGTTCCACCACACTCGCACTACTTGTGAAGTAGTCACTAACACAACTCATAAGGTAGGTAAATGTATACATTAATGATTGATGCTCAAACATGAAGCCCACCTAGTCGGATATCCTAACTAATATTATAAATGTAAAAGTGAGTTTGTTTGTTACGCTTTGAGGCTAAAACGGCTAAACTGATCATTATGAAATTTGACAGATTTGTAGCCTGGGACCTGGAGATGGATATAGGCTACATTTCATCCTGGATGGCAGACGAAGTCGCAGGCAGTAGGTAGTCAACGATAAATGCATTCCGAACTACGGACTGTTTCACATTGATGAAGATACAAGAATATTACAATTTCAATCGGCTAATTGTTTTGCAGTATTTTTGTGTAGTTGTATAATACCTAAAGAATGCAATCTGGAGTCGAGATAGAACGTAATAAAAATACTACATCTAGTTGAGTAATCTCGTTATACATATTTTCTTTAAAAACGAATCTCGAAAATAAACTCTATTTATGTAATTATCATCTGTACTTACTACGCAAACATGACGCTATAAAACAGCACAAAACAGTACGCACACTAAGTATAAATCCCTTCAATATTGTATTAAAAATAAAAATGGCTTGGCCGAGAATATTAGGTTTGAACCCAGCACTAAATCTTAACAGCGATTTTATTCTTGAATCTCGTTTTTGAACTTAGCTTCTCAAATAAGCGTTCAGCGTATTAAAATATTTAAATAAGTAATTTAATGTCAAAAAAACCCCTGTTAATATTTTTGCTCGAAGTAAAATTCAAACATTAGGTACGTAATTTTATTTAAAAAAAATGTTTAATTTACTGACATACTCTCTTCTGCTACCTCTCTTCGACTTCCAAATCCCTTCGACAAATATTCCATACAAACAGGATTGTCTGTTATTATTTGTTTTTACCAAGTAAAATTCAAATTGGACGTTTTCTTAAAATAAACGCATCACGCGGTGTTGAACTTTTCGCGGTACACATTTTAACGACTCTCCTGTCACTAAACTAAACGAGAAATTGAAAAAAAAAAAAAACATTGTTTTAGATGAATGTAAAGTTAGCCTAAAATCCGGCGTAAATTCTCCGGGCTAGCTTCTCAAGAACCATACTTAGACCCACATGCACGGCCAATCACGAAACACGTTTAGTGCTAAACGAGTTTTAAACATCTTCTGTCTCTGTCATCTACAAATAATTGACAGAAACAGAAATATGTTTTAAACTCGTTTAGCGCTAAAAGTGTTTTATGATTGGCCGTGCATGTGAGTGCTTAGAGCTTAGCTAAGATGCGCACGTTCAGTCTCGAAATATCGTTTCAGATCTCGACCGCATTGCTTAACATTGCATTCCCTAATAATACCTCTATTTCAATTCAAATGCCCTTATCCCGTTGAATAAGCTTCAGACAATGCACACCTGTCCTATTGTTTGCCGCTTTACGCTTTGTGGCTTTAACTATTGTACTACTCTCTACAGCATTATACAGCCAATCACTATCAGAAAGAGCATTCGACCTAACTAGGTGAGCTAGATTTTAGATAATGGTTATCTCGACTACACAAGGAAGTAAGTTACAATACATGTGTTGCGACTTGTACTCTTAAAAATTAGCAACATTTTTGTTTAAAATCGCCTTTAGATTCGCCTTACCACGTCAAAAGGTTCTGTTTCATTTTAACACACAAGTGACTTGAAATTACTGAAACAGAGTAATAAACGTTATAAAAAAATGTTATTGGTTCCCTATCCATTTGCATACATTTTTAAGACATATTATAACATTGGCATAATGAACATTACGCATAACTGTTTTGCGATAATGTTTATTGCCATAAATTAACCTAAACTAACCATTGCATTATGCCAAAGTATTACTATGCCATAGTATCATTACGCTAATAAAAGTTATACGAAAATGTTATGCCACACAATATTATGCCTTAAAATTTTATGCCAAGAGACAGGTTCCCTTTATTATTCGTCGTTCCAGTGGTGCACCTCTGCCTAACACATCGATCGGAAATCGATCGGAAGTGTGTAATAATAGAAATGTACAAAACTGATTTACATACAATACAAATGTACAAAACTGATTTACTTCCGTCACCTCACACTTTAGGTTCAGTTGAAAACCAGCGTCAGGCACTAGTTGTCTGACATTTTTCCTGAACTGGACCTATTTAGTGCAGCCGCGAGGCACACTTTCCTGCTACTTTCTCACAACGCATTTTACACTTTTTATTTTTCTTTATTACTTGTAGGTATATGTTGTGTTGTGTGCTTTGTAGTTTGTGCTAAATAAATTTATTTTCTTTCTTTCTTTTCTTTTATGTTGTTTAGGTTATTAAAAAAAATTACACATTAAATGTCACTCTTCTTTTGATGGAATTTCATGAGTTGTTAAAACACTTCCTGTCGTCTCTTCTCGTCTACGGTGAGGGCAAATCTAACGCTTTTAAATCTTTGGAGGTATTTCTTGATAAACAAACCTGCTTATACAAATATGTTAAGGACAGGATGTGGTTGGAGGGTCGGAGCAACGAAAATAACCTAAATACTTGTGCAATTGTTTTTTACACAGAGAAAATACATCAGTGAACGGCGTCACTTCGTCGCAAACATTTACTTTAGCTTATAATAAACAAATTTACTCAAAAAGCCACCCCTGGCTGACTTCATTCGTTTGTCTTGCCGTTAAATAAAAACAAGGAAAAGAAAAACAAAACAAGCACACAATTCTTAAATTAAAATATCAACACCGTTTCAGAACTGTCTTGGGTTGTAGTCTTATAGAACGCTGATAGTAATTGCTGCACTGCCTGCAACGACCAGCGTTGACAACCAGCTCTTGTCGGCGCACAGACGCGTGGTTTATCGGGGACGGTTCATCCTTAGTTTTAAAAATAAAACTATTCTTGTTCTTTGTTCAAAATAAACAAAACAATAGAATAATGGAGACAGTTCCATTTGTGAACTAAGAAGTACATAAACAGAAATATGATTTTGAAGTAAGATTCTGATAAACGTTCACTTCAGTTCACTTATTAAATGAATTTGAAAGTAATTAACTGGTGCTGGATTAAGAAATTAAGAATTCATTAACTTTGCCCGTTCGGCTTGTTGTTGACCTGTTTCTTTGTTACTTAAACAAAACAAATGGAAATATAAAAAATTGAACATTTTTTTTTTTAAATAATATAATAATAAATATTTATCTCTCCTTAAATCAATTTACATTATTTTGATCTAAAAATGATTTAAGTTAGTGAACTTAAACCATTTTACCCCCACCTACCTAACCTACCTAATTGACCTAGTTTAGAAGTCAGGGTTTTTCACTTTGGAGCACTCTCCAAGGTGAAAAACCCTGATTTCTAAACTAGGTGTATGTACCTGTATCTTAGAAGCCAGTGTCCGTTCAAAGTGATGTGCATAAAGAAAATTACACACATTATACACAATTATCCATCAGGGCAAGTACAAAACAAACAAAAAAAAAAGGAAAAAGAAAATTAAAAACAAAAAGACATTAAATGAAAGTGTTGTGTATGTCTCTAGTGTTTGTCTGGAGTTCCCAATTATGTTGGGGTTGGCTTCCAGGTTAACCGGATGCAGCTGAATACCAGTTACATGAAGCATCTGCCTATCTGACCTCCACAACCCAGTTAATGGGTATTACGATACCCCTTAGTATGACTGGTTGTCAGTCTTTCGGGCTTCTGACTACCCGTAACGACTGTCAAAGATCTACGAATGACAGCCGGGATCAATGTCTTAAGAGGCTTACAAGAGCTAAAGCGTGGTCACTGTCGGATTGCATAGAAAAGAAAGAGACGCGCGATGACACAACGCTGGTAATTTATTGCAAAATATGAAGCAATTATATATATACAAAAAATCTATTCATTGGACGAAAAAATTAAAACACTATTACGTTAGTATGTTACTTGTAGAATAATCTGACAAAAAATCTGAATGTTTGCATGTATATTAGAATGGTTTTTAATTGTTAGAATATTTTTTAGACGTATCTTCGTGACTTTTTTCTATCATATCAAGTTAATTGTATTATGTTTTCAACACGCTATCTAACTAGCATATATCCAGAAGAATATCATATTTTTTTCTGATTTTGGTTACTGCAGTGGATCATATATTTTTAGGCATTATAAATTTGCGTTTAGGTCATGTAGTCCCCTTAAAGTGTTTTCCGAGGCACGGTGGGTTCTCGATATGTAATGGATGGTCACCGATCCATGGACCGACCTCTGCAAGCGAAGTTTAAGCTAGCATTCAATCGACCAGTGCAGCTGTCATTACTTAGTCACGAGCACCTCATCTAACATGATAATAATTTTTACTTTTGCCACCGACTCGAAAAGAAGAAGACCCATATTCCTGGTAATACTAATTTCGTTTACAGCCTAAAAAACTTTTAACTACCCTAAATTTCATACATAAACACATACATACACTCACGACTTCTTTCCATGGGGGTAGACAGAAACTACAGAACGCCATCTGCTACGATCCTTACATACTCCTTTTGCGTTCATACCTACATCTGCTCATACACGCACGCTGCCGCCGGTAGCGAGTACTACACACCTGACCTTTCTGAAGCAAATCACCAATAAGGTCACTATATGTTCTCCTATTGCGTCCCCTCCCGACGTTGCTACTCACATCTGCCTTTTAAATACCTTTTGTTAGTCGCCTTTCATTTATCCTCTCAACATGACCAAACCATCTAAGCATATTCTTTTCGATTCCATTTTATTTTATTTCAGGCTCGAAAAATAAAAAATGTAATCAAATATTCAATAACACAGTTAAATACTTAAGCGACTAATTAAATTAACTTCGAAAAAAGTAATTAACGGTCACTGGGTTAGGGAATTAAGAACTCATTTGGCGGGCAACAAATTGACGTGACCGTCGACCCGTTTCAGGTTATTTTCGAAAAGCGGTCGAATTTACCAGTTCATATGTGATTAAAAAATTAATTTGAATTTTGATGGGAGCGGGAGAATGAACCTACTTACCAATGTCACAATGTTGTCATCTGAAATACCTACGTTATTTGGTATGCAAATTGAAACCTAATCAGACTCCGGACGTATGATTTTTAACGTACCTATTCCTGTATCTTACCAGTCGTAATGATATCGATACATTTCATATCCATAATCTATTTTGAGTTTCGCATAATAAAGTAATTTCACATAGACCTTTTGAGACAATTTCAAAAGAGAACTTCAAATTGACTACAAAGTTTTGCGTCAGATGTTATATCCAAATTACTGCAAAAAAATAAAGGTAATATGTTATGTGTAAATATATGTAGAGTATTGCAAACAGGGTTTTATCCATTTTAAATCATGTTCACAAAAATTAAAAATAGGTGCTAATATTTATTGTAGGCATGATATGTATAAATCCTAAATGCCGTTATAAATTAATGTAGGTTCAACTATCAGACTTGACAGTTTTATTCAGAAATGCCTGTAAAAATGCTTAGTGTTTGAGTCTGATCCTTAAATACTTAACTGTAGTTATACTACATATAAAAAAAGACACCAAAATTCCTACAACCCTCCCCCGCCTCCTTGCTCATTATCTTCTGATAGGAATTAGTTTCATTACGGCTGCCACAGACAGGCGCGACGTGACGGTGCGACGCGATTCTGGTAGAACAATTTCCATTAAGTTTTCATAGAAATTGTTACTAGAGTCACAACGCGCTGTAGCTTCGCGCCTGTCTGTTGGAGCCTTTAAGGAGGGACTTAAAAGGTCGCTCCTCCAGGGATCTCGTTGCCTCTATTAGTAGAGGTTACTGACCTATTGATGTATGTAAGTAGTGTGGCTAAGTAACGAATGGGGATTATTTTATTTGAATTTGTTGAGATTAAAGTACGATTAGGTGGCGTTCTGTAGTTTCTGTCAATCCCCATGGGAAGAAGGCGTGACTTTGTTGACCGAGCGAGAGCGAAGCGCTAGCGAAGCGTATCCATTTCAGCTCGGGCAAAATGCTTTTGTATGTCCGGATGTCCGGCTGTTCTCCTCTACAGGACGCATTTCTCAACCGATTCTTGTGAATTTTTGTGAGCAGGTTTGGTAATTAAATGTTTTTTTTGTCGATTCAGTGTTTTGAAATTTTTGAAAATGGCGGAGATATGAGGGTGGAAAACGTAAGAACAACATATTTCAGTCTTTTCGCGCTCTTGGCGCTCGCTGTTTGTTTTAAGGTGCACGGTGAATATGTATTCAGTTTTAAGCTATGCAAAGACAGACTCGCCAGATCTACAGCTTACAGAACCACTAGTGTTTTAAATAAGGTACGATACTTAAATACATTAGTTAATATATCGAACAGTTCAGAGACTGGATGAAAATGCATAAAACACTGAAGATAAAAACCTACTGACTGCCACGTTCATCTAGTGGTCGCTAATGCTATAACTGAGCATGAGATCCTGGGTTCGATTACCAGGTCAGGGAAAGTGTTATTGGGTTTTTCCATCAGGAATTTCTCAGTAGCAGCCCGGAGCCTGGGCTCATGCCTGGTTAATGGCAATAGGCTGGCTTCCTATTACATTGGACATAACCGGTGAAATGTGGGTGTACAAATACGTACTCCTCTGCTGACCCCGGGGAAACAGGCATGATTTTATGAAATGTCAAATTAACTTATTTATAGATCCTTTAGCTATGTGCAAACAAATGATAATATAACCAAACAAAACCAGAATTCCTGTATACATGGTAATTGGTATTTTTTTGCGGTACACAACTTTGTAAATTTATATTTAATAGTTTTACAAATCGTTTAAATTTTCTATCATTTTGAACAGGTTATTTAACGAAAATAGTCAATTTCTGCAAAAAAACACGGAAATACTTTATCGGCAGAACATTCCAAAAACATGTACAACTTCTCAGCTATCCAACGAAATACAATAAGATACCAGATATCTTCAAAAAAATATAAAATGTCAAATTACTTGAAAATGGTTGACATTTGCATAGGGGTCATCGGGGTCATTCGGTTGCAAATGACCTCTCCTATATCCCCTTAACGGATTGCCGACATATAACAAATAAACCTGTATATACAGCGTGTATCAGAAATGTGTGGTCATATTTTTTAAGGGTGTGGTTCAGACCATTTAACTGAAGAACTGTCTCCATGGGACCAACGTGGTAATCGCTGAAAAAATATCTACTGTCCCATACAAAACTTTAATTCCTACTCGACCCATACGTAAAGACGGCTGATAATTTTTTCGCGATTACAATGCTGGTGTCATTTAGAAAGTTATTCAGTATGATGGTCTAAACCACACCACACAAACCTTTCTGAAACATGCTGTATAGTGACACACCCCGCCTCCTTCCTCATTATCTCCTGATAGGAATTAGCTTCATTAAGGAGGGACTAAGTGTCGGTAGGTACTGTGTTTAATGAAAGAAAGAAAGTAAAAAGTATTTATTGGGACTGGCAGAGGAATATCACAATCTAAACTAAACATACCCTTAAAAACATAAAAAATAAAACAATAGTAAAATGAAAACAAAAACAGAAAGTCCTATACGAAGCCAAAAGGTCCCTATCTCAGCATGATGCTACGACATTTAAAAATAAGTGTCACAGCGCTGGTATTCTGATAGGCCCCGCTGCTGTGGTGTCACGGACAGATACAGATATAAATAATAAATAAAATAAAATAAAATTATATATGTGCGAAGTAACATAACATAAAAATAAAACATTTTTTTAATAAAACTTTCGCAATCCACGTGTCAGTACCCGACGTAACATCAATTACTTGTCTATGCCTTTAGTGTCTGTGGCACTCTATGGCATCGCTGTGACAAGTAAAAAGACGTAGGCTTATTGGCACAGAGTACATTTTATACAGGTAGATAGAGACGTCACTCGAATATTTCAAGGCGCTGGCGCCCTCTAGCAACAACTAAAAACAACACTCCATGAAGCAATATATACGTACGTATAGCTACTAGCTATACGTATACATATAATGCTTTATAACGCTATAATAGTTTCAAATCTGCAGTATGCCCTGTCCTATTTCCATCCATTTTTAGTTAGGTAGTAGTTTTTAACCAAAAATAAAACACAATCCAATGTCAAATACCTTCTTTATTTCTTCTTCAATATTTTTTTACAATATTTGAAGGCCAACTCTTGAATTTTTGCAGATCAGCACACAACACTTGCTCGCTTTCATATTTTTATACAACATAATATCGGTGCGTTTCACAAACAAGTACACAGTCCAGATTTTCGTGCAGGGGTCGTTCCGATTTAGCGAAGTTGTCGGTTCCCGGTATCCAATACCTTTCCAGGTCAATGGATAGAAGCAGAATCCTAAATGTCCATACAAGCAAAGTCGTCAAGAATAATCCAGAAATTAATCGAACCGCATCCATAAATTCTATTCGGAATAAAAAAAAATACAACATATTTTGACAATTACGCGAGTTGCGTTCCTTTTTTTCCATTTATACTTAAAACAGTTTCAAAAATTTATGTTGCGTTAGTAAATGATTTTATCCATTTAAACAAACGTTGTATGTTAGCACAATAAATTTAAAAGGTGTTTCCACTCCGTAAATATATTTATTTGTAAAAAAAAAAAGTTGTTATTTTAAGAAAATCTAATTAAAATTGAACATATTGTGTTTAAACCTATATAAACATAGTATCTCTATGTAGTCTGTGGTTTAGACGAAACCCATGAACATTTGAGAACAGCGCCATCTACCAATAAGAAAATTCATCTTTGATATTACTCTACTAGTAAATTAAAAATCTATAGAATTGAGTAGTGTATCTCCAAAAGCAGAAGCCTACTTAAACTGGTCGGATATGATTCCCATACTTTTGTTCCAAGCTACAGCACCGTGCTTATTGGTTTAAGACAATGGAAGAAAATCAGCGGTGGCAAAAGAAGCCAAGGGACTACAGGACCTAATCGCAATTTTTATAATGCCTAAAAGTATATGATCCCGTGCGGTAAACAAAATCAGAAAATTATATGATATAATATGCTAGTTAGATAGTGTGTTGAAAACATAAAACAACTAATTTGATACGATAGAAAAAAAAAAACGAAGATTCAATCAAAAAATATATTTTAACGATTAAAAATCATACTAATATACATGCAATCATTTTGATTTTTTTGTCAGATTTATTCTACACGCAACTTCTTAACGTAATAGTGTTTTAATTTTTTATTTTTTATTTTAGATTAGTTTGCTCTTGACTCTAGTCTAGGTCAGAGATGACAGAGACAAAGTCGACGATGGAGTGAGCTTACCCAGAAGAAGCCTGTTCACTCTCACTTTGAAGAGATTTGGGTTGTATGCGGTCGGAAACACAGGCGCAGGTAGAGAATTCCACTCTTTTGCTGTGCGCATTATAAAAGATGTTTGGAAGCGCTTAGTGCGAATTGGTGGAATAGCAACTTGGTAGGGATGGTAACTTGCAGTGCGCCTAGATGTCCGATGGTAGAAGGGGGCCGGTGGAATGAGGTCGTGGAGTTCTTGGGCACACTCACCTAAGTACAATCTGTAGAAGACCGACAAGCAGGCAACCTTACGGCGATGAGCCAAGCTGTAAAGCTTGGCATCCACCAGTTTTATGTCGCCAATGAGTCTCTTAGCTCTGCGTTCCACCGAGTCAATTATTCCAATCAATAGATATTTTGTATATAGATAATTGCTTCATATTTTGTAATAAATTACCAGCGTTATGTCATCGCGCTTCTCTTTCTTTTCTATGCAGTCCGACAGTGACCGCGCTTTAGCTGTTGTCAGGCTCTTAAGGTGTTAACGTAAGTAATAATGTTTGTTTAGTGAATCTCGTACCGCTGGTGGGGGCGTGTGCGTTGGATCATTAAGTTCCTTTCAAAATGGTTGACCTGAATGGTGCTGATCCATAGGTCATGTTCGTGAAGGGGTGCCGTCAGTAGGGACTGGTCATCTCTTAGTTGCCACAGCTTATTTTATTTCTGAATTTGTGATGTTTTGTTTTTGTATTTTTAATTACTGTCGCTTTTAACGTGCACGTCTTTCTACATCATTCACACATGTATAATTTCAACATGAATGATATAACCAATTTTTTGTAACAATATTTTGATTTAAAAGAGTGTCCATGGTCTTTCTTGCCCGTTCTTCTCCATAGGTACCTACTACGTTTTGGAATAGGCAACTAGCTTTATCTTTTTGACTGGCCAACTACTTGACAATTCAAAAGTGCCTGTAACTGGTTTATTTAAAATAAATGTTTTGAGTTTGGGTGGCGTAGTTACGGGAGGGAGAACACCAAATAAACTCTTGTTACCTACATTGAAATAGTAATAAAGTAGTTTGTTTACTTTAGGTACAGTAGAACAATGCCTACTAGTGTAACTCCAACCTGGTAAACTGGGGCTATCTCGACGGAACGGCAGCTGGGTGTGGATGTGGAGCTATGTCGCAAACTATGCTCCACCTTCTATCTTGCCCTCTGTGTCCCAGAACTTGCAGTCAAAGTGACGTCTGCGCTGCCACCGACGATGCCGTGGAAGTGGCGAAGTTTTGGGCCAAGAAAATTTGAGAAAAGTCGTGGCGGCGACACGAATAATAAGAAGTGAGTATATAAAGAAAGAAAGAAAATATGTTTATTTGCGGTAAACATGACGCAAAGAAATCGTACCGTATCTACGACAGTATCAATATTTGTGGCTTCTTATCATTTGTGTGGAAATTGTCATCGTCATGGTGTGGGCATGTGATGCGGAGGAATGAGGAAAATGTCGTGAGGAAAGTTTTGAGTATAAGATGCCTATAAGACTAGAGGACGACCAAAAGAACGATGGATAGACTGTGTGAAAGATAATATGGCTAGGAAGAGGGTGACTACCGAGATGGCGACTAATAGAAAGAAAGAAGAAAGAAAAATATTTTATTCTGCACAAACAAAACGCACATTACAAATAAATGACATTAATAAAATACAGACATACAAAGTAGCCAAAAGCCTCGTACCCAAAAATTTAAAGTTTTACAATTTTGTCCATTGCTTGAGGTTAGGATCAGGGAACAAAGACAATACACATTGCTCTGCAAGGAACATAAATAATTTGCTCTGTGTTACGACACTCGCAAATGACAACAAACAAACGATGAAAACAAAAACAAAATGCCGATAGCAGAGTGGAAAAATGACTAAAGAGAGAAGAAGAAGAGAAGAGGGAAGTATGGAAGAATAACTCAAAAACTCCTAGTCAGAACTTGATCAAATTTATATGGGACCACATGTAAAGCACCAGCTATCAAATAAAAAAAGATTCATCCAAATCGATTCACCCAGAAAAAAGTTCTGAGCACACAAAACACACACGCGCTGCGCGAGCGCTGTTCTGACACATAAAAAAAAAAAAACATTCAGACGAATTGAGAACCTCCTCCTTTTTTGAAGTCGGTTAAAAAGACTTGTTGCGCCGATCCCAAATATATTGAGATAATGGTAGAAGCATGACGACGATGATATCATTCGCATGTGATTTATGATAACATCATAAGTGGTACCTACTTGCTTCAATAAAACTATGATTTTCCTAGAAACGGTGGAAGTGATACATAATATATTATATGCATACTGCAGTATAAAAGTGTTGCTGGTACGTTGGGGAGTCGCACCCCGACGTGAGGTAGCTTAAAATTTAACAAATCTAAACCGCAAAAACACGTACAGTTTATTGTAAACTTAAATAACGAAAATAAAAAGGAAAAATATGGAATGATGTATAGAATCATTCGTTGGTTTAAAAAAAAAACATTAAAAACAATATACGAGTATGGGAATAAAGAATTTGACCTTGATTTTGGAGGAGAAAAACTGTATAATGATAAATGATTTTATTTCTGTAAGTAGGTTTGTACAAACACTTTTACACGTCAATCATATTTTTTAAACTAGCTGAGGTCAGCGTTTCCTAATCTGACTATTCTGAGAAGAGAGGCCAAACCAAACTCAGAGGACACAGTCTCTTTTAAAGGCATCAGACACCTTGGTCAGATCATGTGAACACCATGTAGAGTGGTATTTGAAATGGGCTTTTGAGGAAAGAACCACACAGATTGCGTGGACCTGTCCAGTTAGTGCGCGCATTTGGCAGTAATCGTAAAGCTTAACTCAGAACTTAAGGAGCTCGACGATTACATACATACATGAACTCATGCCTTCTTCCTATAAGGGTAGGCAAAAACTACAGAACGCCACCTGCTACGATTGCCACTTGTCACTCTTTTTGCTTCGTTTACGTTCATACACGCACGCCGCCGGTTTCGAGTACTACGCACCTGACCTTTCTGAATAACATCACGCCCGGTGGTTTTTCCTCTCATATCTGCCTTGTAATTACCGTTTGTTAGTCACCTTTCATTCATTCTCTCAACATGACCAAACCATCTAAACAACTCTTTTCAATTTCTTTTCTCTTTTTTATTTTATTAAATGAATATTGCATGTAGATTGCTAAATAATACAGGATAGTTGAAATGAAATATTATTTAATCATCGAATCGAATAATTTGAATTAATTAGGTAGTCAGTAATTTGATTAAATAATTTCAACACAAACCGAATTCCAATAATTGTATTAACGTTTAGATATTAAATTATAAAAACCATCTTTCACTTGGTAAAAAAATATGCGCAAAACGATATGCACGGTATGCTGGGGCAGCCAATATAGTTAATTAATTTAAATAAATTGCAAATACCACTCTGGGTTTAGTAAACCTGATATCAGAAGCTTCAGTATTTGTTCATTTAAGTATTTAATTCAGCATGTTTCACTACAAGTGTAACGTCCGAACACAAAATGAATCAAAAGTCAAAAATGAGTTCACTAGTGCCGTTTCAACGATGTTAGATTTCGGCACCTTTCAGTTGCCTACCGAATTATGGAAGAATTAAACGAAATACGTGTGATCCTGTTCGGCAAATTGTATAGAAGACCGACGAGAACCGCCAGCCGCTGTGTATGGCATTTGTGCCCTACGGGAAAGCCTTCGACTCTATCGAAATATGGGCAGTTCTGGCCTCTCTGCAACGATGACGAATTGACTGGCGCTACATTTCAGTATTGAGATGTCTTAATGACGCTGTCACGATGAATGTCCAGGTCCAGGATCAGAAATCCAGCCCCATCCAACTGGTCCGAGGGGTGAGACAGGGGGATGTGATATCCACGAAACTGTTCTCCAATGCGTTAAAGGATGTCTTCAAAACGCTGGACTGGACAGGGTATCAACATAAACGGCGACTACATCTCACACCTTCGCTTTGCCGATGACATCGTTATAATGGCAGTGACGCCGGAACAGTTTGACCACATGCTGCACAGCCTAAATGAAGCCTCTCAGCGGGTTGGCCACGGCATGAATTTGGACTAGACGAAAGTCATGTACAATTCACACGTCTTGCCGAGCCTAATGCACATCGAAGAGTCCATTCTCGAAAAACGACAAAACTTTGAGTAACAATGTCTTCTCGTCACCTATCCCGCAATGTTTGAATTCTAAGGTCTTCAACCAGTATCTCCTGCCCGTTCTGACATACGGTGCCGAAACGTGGACACTGACAGTCAGGGTGGTTCACAAATTCAAGATCGCTCAGCACGCTATGGAGTGGGCTATGTTCGAAGTTTCTTTAAAGGATAAAATCAGGAATGAAGTTATCCGGAAAAGACCCGGAGTAACCAACATAGCTTGCAGAGTAAGCAAACAGAAGTGGCAGTGGGCTGGAAATGTTTGTCGAAGGACTAATAGCCGGTGGACAGTTGCGTCCAGGAGTGGAGGCCGCGTATCGGCAAAGGTAGTTTAGGATGTCCCCCAGCTAGATTGACTGACAACCTTAAGAAGGTGGCTTGGACAGACTGCATGCGGAAGGCGGAGGACAAAATATTGTGGCGCAGCCTGGGAGAGGCCTATGTTCAGCAGTGGGCTGCGATATGCTGCGTTGATTGATTGAAACGAAATCCACAGAGTAACGTTCATTCCTATGTAATTTTATTGGCGTCGTGTGAGCTTGTGATGAAAATAAAATGAACAGTTGCTTGAGTGAAGCGTTTGATATCAGCTTAAGTCGGGCAATGCTGAAATCAGCACATGAGCAACTGTCATATTAACAGTTACATACATATATAACCAAAATCATCAATAATCCACGTTTATATAAAACATATTATTATTAATAAATAAAACATGAACTTCTCACCTGTACAACATCCTCTCTTGCCGCTCAGCCTCCAAGTAGATCCTATAGTACATATACAGCATGATGACACCCGGGATCCAAAAACTAACACTACTCGACACCACAGCGTACACTTTGTTCACAGTGAAACTACACACGTTTGGGAACCTCTTCCGAAAGTTCAAATGATCTTCCGTTGTATACCAGCCCATGAAGATCGGAAGAAATGAGACTAAAGCGGGACTGCACCAGACTACAGCCAACATGATTCCGAGTTTAGCTGTCGTCATTATCAATGGATAGTCCAAAGGCTGGACTATAGCGTAGTATCTATCAACACTGATACAGCATAGATGGAGAATAGAGGCTGATGAGAAGTACACATCCAGGGAGTTCCAAACATCACACATAAAGTACCCAAACAACCATTCTCCATTAGTTATTTCTACACTGAAGTTAAAACACATGGCCCAGATAGCGACTAACATGTCAGCCAGGGCTAAAGATACGACGAAATAGTTCGTGATTACTCGTAGTTTTCTGTGCCTCATAACTGACACAATCACTAATAAGTTCCCGAATATCGCTGCTAGTATGATGAACAGCATTATCAAACATTTTAGTATCACTAAAAACACTATTAGAGGATCATCTTCAAATCGATTTGAGTACACCAAGTCATTGGTCGTTTCATTGACTTCCAAAGTCTTGTTCACATAGATATCCGTCAGATACATTGAAGTCGATAAGTCGGCGAGGTCCAAAGTAAAATTGTCAGGTTCAAGAACGATTTCAAGTTTCATGTTTCACATTTTTTCAGGTCGCGTTAACTTTTATTCTGTAAGCGTTGACGTGTGAATCCGTAAAGGTGATTTCCATTGTCGTTACCTGAAAAAGAAACGGAAGTTAAGTTTTCTTTTGTCCGCAAAATGGTAAAGGTTTTTCTTAGGAGGTGCTACACACTTGTTCGGCTCGGCATGATTCGGCGGCAAAATCAAATATATGTACATACATACTCGGGAAAAATCGCTCGGTTTTGCTCAAATTGAACCGAGCAGGAGGCTAAACAATTAATCCGCAATTTCGGCCGAAGTAACGGTCGAGGCTCACAACGTATTACTTACGGACATAAGATTAGTTTGGGGCCCGACTTAAGAATGAATGACACCACGATTTGACCGTGTTCCCTACTCCAGATGTATTTTTGTCCTTCCAAAAAGTTAACCAATCGGGTGTAGAATTAACTCCGAACTTTCGAAATACTTTCGGACGGGCCAATATCTTCGTTGACGGATTTAAAGAGTAGGCTCCAGACATGATGACATGATTAAGCGAGGGTAGATGCCAAATGAAAGCCAAATATGTGTAGTAATTGTTTCGGGTCGACTTTTTTGTTCAACAAATACTGCGGTATGAAATGTACCGACCCAAACATGTGTGTAGGGGTGCCTAAGGTACGTTTTGCGCCATTTTGACATCAAACAACTTTTGCGCCTGTTTTTGATCAAAAGGAAATCCGCTCTTTCTTTTTAAGAGAAGTTTAGCGCTCTGTTCCATTGTGTGAAATGTGGACGTGAGGAAATGTTACAAACGTCTTTGTATGTTTTCTTCAAAGGTTGGCAACAGGTTTTTTTTCGGAATTGATGGCTTTTTGCGAGTTGTGTCAAAAAAAATACTGGCAGCTAGTAATGGTTTATGCTTACAAAACAATAGGTGGTTAAAAGTGAATCAATAAATCTGCCCAGCCTTTTCGGCTTCTAGTCTAACCGAATGCAGCTGAACACCAGTATTTTACATGGAGCGACTGCCTATCTGACTTCTACAACCCAGTAACTGGATAAGCGATTCCCTTTGGTAAAACTGATTGTCAAACTTTTGGGCTTCGGACTACCCAAAATGACGTTGTTAAAAGCTAATATTAATACAAATTAAAACACGAAATACGAGTATGAGTACATACTACGACGACAGTTTGATGTTGCATGGGTTGTATTTGATAGGGGTCTCCCTTGTTTCATCGAAAAGAAATTGCCAAATTATCACTTTCCAAACAATTTTCCGCATAATTTCATTTGCCAAATTATTACTTAGCAAAAAATCTCTTCACAAATAATTGTAACGCAAACCTAATGTTTGGCAAGTGAACGTTTAAAAAATAACTTGTTTACCAACTAGTACTATTACCAATTTTTATGTAGTCAAATATTTCAGTTGGTATAATATATTTTACGCAAAATAAAATGAGCCAAATATTTAGTATCGTCAGTTTTCAATTTACCATTTCTATTACAAGGCTTAGACGACTGAGCCCCGCCTAGCGGGGCTCCTACTTCTGGGTGGTTTAAAAAAAACCTTCTAACCTAATCTGTCCGAGTCGGGGTGCCCTAAGCCCCGAGCTTGCTTCGCTCGCTCTTGCATCCTATCCCACCCTTGCTTTTTTACCCTTGAATAAATGATTATATTAAAATAAAATTGCATTTTTTAAATAAATAATTCCCAAAAAAACTTATTTTTGCCTTTATATTTTTTGTCATAACAAATCATTAGACCAAACGTTTATTGTCTAAAGATTGTTTGCTGTAATAAATCATTTGATTAAAGACCAAATGCCTTAATGACATTATCCTTGGTAATATTCTACCAAGTAAAAATTTGACCAAATGAAAATGTGCGTACTAAAATCATTCCAAACATTGCATTGGTATATAAAAAGGTTGCTAAAATTTGTTTGGGTAGTGAAATTTTGGCAAAATCTTTTCGGCAAAACAGCAGGATCCCATTTGATAGACTTCCCGTCTACAGGTAGGTAGGTAATTTTTAACCTATGCACGCTGCTTATAAATAGGTATCTAGTACAGTTGATCTTATTACTTCTCGTCAATATATCTGTCTTATAAATTTTAAATGGTGTCGTGAAATAATTAGGTCAAGTCAAAAAAAGGATTGTGTGGTTTTATGAAACCACGGTAAAAGTGAAACTGTTTTTCACATTATAGACATTTAACTAAAAAAATTCGGAATAATATTCCATTAAGGGTATAAAAATCGCTTCATAAATCTCCCCTCCCCCTCCTTATATTACATAAGAGTAAAAAAACCTATATAAAATGGAATAAATGTAAATAAAATAAGCAAAGGAGTACTTATTTAATGTACATCATTCGCTACGCCGCCTGTAGTTCCTAAAAATCACCTTTAATTTAATTACCACAGTTAATTTTACATAGGTACTTTATTTTATAGAAATACTACAAACCAATAACTCAATCACATTTCTATTATGTACCACTTCAGTAACACCTTTTAAAACAACTAACACTCACATTACATAAAGCTTTTAGCGATAAGACCGCCCATTGTATCACCAAATGACAAATTTCTACATTTATATCTATCTCTATAAAAAAAAAAATAGGTTCGATCGGTCGGTCGGTTTAAATCGGTTGAAAGGACTGTAAAAAGGTTTATTTCAATTTCTATTCTTATTTCAAATGGAGTATAGTTTCATTGCATTGAAAAACCAACAATTAACTTCTCAAATAAATATTTAATCGCTTCATCCCGAATATATGGAACAAACGCACACATCCTACGGGTCATAATTCAAACTGTTCACAATAAACTCGACATAACAGTCGCTTCTCATGAATATGTAAACTTCTCTTTGACATGACCTCCGCATGTTTACATACGCACAGATTTTTAAAATTGCCTCGTATCAGTGTAAGGCTGAGGGTTGGTGAATAAGCGGTACGTTTAGCGGAAAACTGTAGTCAGTCTATAGTAGTCAATAAAATGGATTTAATTTTATTCAAATTAGGTATTTTGTGTGCAGAGCTTTGCTTGAATTATTTATTTAATTATTCACTCCAAACATACAAATTTGCTTACAGGCTAGACCGAATGCGATTTTGTAGAACACTTAAAATTTAAATAGTTCCACTGCTTGTACCATAACAAATTCTATGGGTAGTGTAGCGGAATCTACAACGCCACATGCGAGCTACGCGTCACACTGATGTCACGTAAAATCATGCATCGCGCAAGCAGAGTTTACCGCGCAACTAGCATATATGCAACGTCCCGACATCAATGGTCGGGCAGGTGCCCACCAGACACGACACCCGTCTAGTTGGAGGATCCTCCGTTTTCCATAGAGTATGAATGAACTTTACACCCTCTTCTTCATACTTTTATAGTAGCTATCCTTTCAAAATCACCCAAAGCGCAACAGAATATGGTGACGTCATTAGCAATGAGCTTTAGCAATTAAATTTTACTTATTTTATAACTGCAAGTAATTACATCTAAGAAATAAAAGGTTTTCATCAAGTAGTTACGGAGAAGTGGATAGTCCCACAATGAACTACATAATTATTATAACGTTTGTTACTTAGATTCTCGAGTTCAAGAGCATCATTGTTTGAGTGTTTTTTTTTGCTAACTTTACCGATTAACATGACACCATTCATTGCACAAAGACTAAAACTGATTCAGATAGACTTTTAACCATTGAAAAACCTCTTTAGGTTGAGTAAAATAATAAAGAGCTTAAATCAGCTCTAGCAACCCACTACGCTGCTACAAAATACCCTACGCTACCCGCTACGTCGCTACGAAACCGTA
Organism: Griposia aprilina; assembly: GCA_916610205.1. Taxonomy (NCBI): domain Eukaryota; kingdom Metazoa; phylum Arthropoda; class Insecta; order Lepidoptera; family Noctuidae; genus Griposia; species Griposia aprilina. The sequence goes on along the minus strand of OU744305.1, from coordinate 5,692,556 downwards.
GCTCTCTCCCACCACACAACCTTTCATACCTACAGAGATTATAAATTGCGAAGGTCCATCACCGGTGTGCCCTGATAAGCAAATAAAGCCTTTTTTGAAAAGAATTGGTATAATATGTTAAATGGGACATTGTGTTAAATGGGACTAAAGAACTGCAAGTATATATTATAAAAATATATATTTATACGGAATGAACGGGAATAAAAATATCGTTCAATACAAATCTGTTTTAACGTTAATTTTCCTTCAGCTTGCTTGCTGAAATACTTGTACGGAACGGAAACATGGCGGTAAACATATCCGCTATAAGGATGTGTTCAAGAAGCATCTAAGCGCTTGCGCTATTGATCCAACAGGGTGGGAGAGGCTAGCTTCACTTATGTCGTCTTGGCGCTTTATTGTCTACAATAATATAAAGACTTTCGAAATGCGCATTGATACACTAACCAAGAAAAGCTAACTCAGTTGAATTAAACCATTTACTGGCACTTTTGAATTGTGAAAGAGTCGGTCAGGTAGTCAGAAACTTGAAGCTAGTTGCCCATTCCAAAACGTAGATCTCTATGGAGAAGAACGGGCAAGAAACTCCAAGGACAACTCCTCTTTAAATCAAGATATTACAAAATCCTGGGTGCATTATTCCTGTTGCTTCTATCTTCAATTACATAAAGAGAGACTTAAACCCTTTAATTCTCCCGACCAACTCTATTGCAGTAGTCGTGCCCGGGTATTTAAAAAAAAAATCGGTCTGGCGAGTCATACTAGGGCACACGCTAGGAAATAATAATTTAAAAGGGTCGCCGTTATAGAAACTGATAAAGAGGACTATATATACATATACTTGTAAGATATTTTTAGATGCAGTTTCGATATTTTTGTAATGAATCCAGTCTGCTTCGTTGGTATTGGTCGCAGGCGTGATTACTGAGCTCCTGAGTTAAATACCCGGGTCAGGTGAAATTCTATTGGAATGAATCTTCAAGATTTTTTAATTGTATTTTTCTTAATATTTCTGCCTACTACTTCCGGAAATACAATCTTGATATTTATGTTTACTAACTCGGAAAATATGACGTAAAATATTCTCAAAAGCGAAATAATGTGTAATATAATTTATAATATTTATCTTTACTTCAAGATGCAAACATATGTGTAGCCCTGACTCTTTTACTAGGATTTCCTGTGTTACAAGAGCCAGATGTACACCTACTTTACTTTTTAATCCCCTTGTGGAATTTATAGATGTCCGTAGGCGTGTCCGTGGCATCACAGCGGGCCCTATCAAAATACCAGCGCTACGGTTTTTTTTTTTAATATCACAGCATTATGCTGGGATAGAAGCCTTTTTGGTCTCGCACAGGACTTTTAATTTTTACTTGTTTATTGTTGTTTTTAATGTTAATTTAGTTAGTTTTAAATGCTCCTTTTTTATTTTTACTGTTTGTATTTCCTGTGCGTTTCCCAAATTTCTTTTTTTATTTTTTTCTTTCTTTACTTTAATTTTATGGAGATAAAATGCTATTGACATTTTACTAAATAACGCCTAAGGGATAGCATGTTGTTGTTACTATCCCAGCCTTTGCCTGTTATATTTACTTCATAACTATACATAGTATAGGGATATCGCAGGTTTCGAACACACCGTTATTTAATATCGTGCGTAACTCTATTTCACCGTTAGGAAATATTTTCGGTAAACACAGCCTTCATTTTACAGTACCGTACAGTACCATATATAACATTTTTTATTTTATTTTGCAGCGTCTCTAATATTTACCAATGAATGAAACAAGAATATTGCATGGTAAAAGTGGAATAATTTTGTTTGTAAGAAGGGATTAGTAATAATTAAATTACAGCTGATGATGTATTAATCTTGTTGGTACTCAATATTATATTGGGGTGATTGGGGTCATGAGCTTGGTAAATTAAAAAAATCGCTTCTTTGGGTAGGTTGTGTTTTATGATGGGTACAATCATGTGTTTAAGTATCGGTCACTAATTTTCCAGTAAAGACAACTACACCTTTTTTCACAAAGTGACGAAATAAACACGGACATAATCCCATTAGTCCGTGTATACGTCGGACAATCGGCGCGTTCACCTGTTGTAAACAAAGCTATCAGTCACTAGCCGTTTTAACGTCTTTTTTTTTAAACTTGCGTTTTTTAGTGCATCAACAAATAGGTAATTCACGTCGGCGTTACAAATAATAGTTAAATAAGGAAAAATATTACGTAAGTACCTTTATTTATTATAGCAATCAACAATGTAAAATACAAAAGAATAGTAATATTTGTTTTAATATTTAAAATGATATTCCATCAGGAATGATCTGTAAGAATGCAACAGTCAGTATACCAATGCTGTGCCATTAATAAGGGGACTACAAGACCTAAACGCAAATTTATAATGCCTAAAAATATATGATCCACTGCAGTAACCAAAATCAGAAAAATATATGATATTCTTCTGGATATATGCTAGTTAGATAGTGTGTTGAAAACATAATACAATTAACTTGATATGATAGAAAAAAATCATGAAGATACCTCTAAAAAAATATTTTAACGATTAAAAACCATACTAATATACATGCAAACATCCGGATTTTCTTGTCAGATTACTTTACAAGTAACATACTAAAGTAATAGTGTTTTAATTTTTTAGTCCAATGAATAGATTTTTTGTAAATCCATAATTACTTCATATATTGCAATAAATTACCAGCATCGTGTCATCGCGCGTCTCTCTCTTTTCTATGCAATCCGACAGTGACCGCGCTTTAGCTCTTGTAAGCCTTTATGTAGTACATGCAGGAACGGAGGCGTTAATTTTGCCGACTATTTTGCTATACTGTAGCCGAAAGCTTCGGCTCTCCGATTGTGCAGCAGTTTGTGCGGAGGTTGATCTTTACTAACACTAGACACTAAGTTATTTTTTTGTATTTTACTAACACTATATGGATATTTGTGTCCGAAAAAAAGCGATTAATATTATTACGTCTCTTGAAATTTCTCGGGACCCTGGGATCCCGGACCTTTAGAAGACATACGAGGGGCCGAAGCCAACTCGCAGAGGCCCGTTAGACGTTTTTAATTAAATGAGGCACCAACCGACTATTATCCCTGTTCGAACGAAACCAGTGCACCCAAGGACAACCCCCGTTTGGTGTAGGACTATTGCAGGATATGGAAACAAAGATATTGGGCTATGGATTTGGGTAGCTTAAGTGGACTGGTTATCTAGGACTAGGGAAAGACTATGGCCCCTGCCTGACCAATATTTTATATAAAATACACAGATAAAATGGCAGGGGGTGACTTACACACTCAATAATGGGCCCCCGAAAACGGTCGCTAGCACATAGTGTCTTAGCAACAAGGGGGCAACATGTCCTGAGGTGCTTATGAGGAGTGGAGAGGGATCAGGACAATCCCGGAAGTACGGTCTTATTATTATTATTATTTTAATAAAAACGAAAAACTTTGCAAGCAATGAGCAAGTCCCGACTCTTCATATTTTGGCTGCTGAGACCATAACTACAAACGTAGTATACAGGTAAGTTTTTTTTTTCTAGTTACATCTACCATTACAGCTTAACCCCAATGCGATAAATGCGCTTAAAACTAACTTAATGTAAACTAACATCTATAACTAAATTATAAACCATGCATTCCTTGTGAATTCACTCAGAGAACAACAGAATAAGTCCGTCTCACTCGCTATGAGATTGAGCGTGCGGAGTGCACACGTCAGCGGTTTTTTTAATAAAAATGTGGCTGTTTCTTTGGTATATTGTGATGTCTTACGATTTCCACGCAAACGAAGTCGCGGGCGGAAACTAGAGCCTAATATTTTGCTTCATGGAAACATCTATGATTGCTCTATGCTTTCTTTTTCCTGTGACACTGTAGAACTAGTCAGGCCCCAGGTCGCCCGCTAGAGGGCCATTACAATAGAAAATAATTGTGTGTCATTAGCGATGCTTAAATGCCTTCATTTTAGTTAACCTTCATATTTTACCATGACTATGCTTAGTACCAATCAATTTTGTCAGCAAAAAGTTTGGAATCTGGGATAAGACTAGAAACTGCATGAAATGGAAAAGCTATTATTAAAGACACTCGATTCAACTCATGTGTTATGTAGGGAAAAATGGATATAGCATTAACACGCATGAACATGGTGGTCGAGCAATAACTGGTCTAGTCAACTTCGTTCCCATCAAATGATAAATGATAAATGATTTTATTTCTGTAAATAGGTTTGTACAGACACTTTTATACGTCATTAATATTTTAAAAACTAGATGAGGTCGGCGTTTCCTTTCTGACTACTCTGAGAAGAAAGGCCGAAACAAACTCAGAGGTCACAGTCTCTTTTAAAGTCCAGACATAATCTTGGTCAGGTCATGTGAAGACCATGTAGATTTGTGTCTGAAATGGTCTTTTGAGAAAAAACCACACAGATTGAGTGGACCTGTCCAGTCAGTGCACGCATTTGTCAGTAATCGTGCAGCTCAACTCAGAACTTAAGGAGCCCAACATCAATGTATTATGCCTACAGTAACATGCATTATAATCATTTAGGTTAAACAATCATTCAGAGTAATTTATTTATAATTACACCTACACGAAATTGAATAGTTCAACCGGTTTTAAGCCTTCTAGTTGCAGCCTGTGACATTAAGTCCGCTTCTGTAAAATACTTCTACATAAAACATTCAGCAAATAAATAGGTCACAGTCTAAAAAACACAAACAAAGTATGACTACATGTTGCACGAGAAGAAAGAAATTGCTCTATTTTGTCACAAAGTCTTTGAGTCCCTCAACTCATTTGGTGAGCACACAATGTCTTTCAAAGTTTGCAGTAAATATGGTTACAAATAATTTTGAAGCGAGCGCTTACTGAAGTATATAAATGTTATGTTTTGACTTTTTTAGGGTTCCGTACCCAAAGGGTAAAACGGGACCCTATTACTAAGACTCCGCTGTCCGTCCGGCCGTCTGTCTGTCCGTCTACCAGGCTGTATCTCATGAACTGTGATAGTTACAGTTGAAATTTTCACAGATGATGTATTTCTGTTGCCGCTATAACAAAAGATACTAAAAAAAAAAAATTAAGGAGGCTAAAATCGGCCAAAAAAATCACGTTTGTTGTATGGACAACAAACGTGATTTTTTTGGCCGATTTTATAGATAATGGTACGGAACCATTCGTGCGCGAGTCCGACTCGAACTTGGCCGGTCTTTTTTGTTCGGTCCCTTTATGGATATCGGTAAATATCCCACCGAAACGTACTACCGGAATTATAAGCTGACACCATGGGTACACTGTGTGTACCCAAATTTCATACAAATCCGTTCAGCTGTTTTTGCGCTAATACGGAACATGCATCCAGACAAACAGGCAAACGGACAAACATTCTAAAAACTATATTCTCGGCATCAGCCTCGTTCCCACACCTTGAAGCAATAACTTAATTTTTTTACTATGAAAAATTTTTTTGCTGCTTCAGATGCAGGCTTAGAAAAATACCATGGAACATTCCAACATCCATTTATGAGACAATTTTCAAAGAAAAGGCTACCCTTTATCTAAACATTTAAAAACTAATATCTCTGCTACACCAATAGACCAGTCAAACTTTAATATTATCATAAAACAAATATCTATAAAACAAGAACCCTCATGTAATAATTCAACGAAAACGAAAGGCAAACAAAACAATGTAATTAATTACAAAATTTATCAAATAGTTTACTTCAAATAATAAAATAACATTTAACTCAAAACAATTAATTTCATCATTTACGGTTTCATGTTAGAGTTGAATAAACATACAGGCTCAGGCTTTCTTCCCATGGGGGTAGGCAGAAATTACAGAACGCCACGTGCTACGATCCTTACATACTCCTTACGTCACTATATGTCTTCCTAGGACGTCCCCTCCCGGCGTTTCCACTCACATCTGCCTTGTAAATAGCTCTTGTTAGTCGCCTTTCATTCATCCTCTCGACATGATTAATAATATTAACATACGGTACATATTTCCTGAAATTCATCGCTGATCACTGCCTCGTTGGTCTAGAGGTCGCAAGCGCTACTCCGGAGCATGAGGTCCTGCAGGATTCGATTCACGGGTCGGGCAAAGTGTTATTGGGTTTTCCATCGAGAACTTCTCAATAGTAGGCCGAAGTCTGAATTTGTGCCCGGTTGATGGCAATAAGCTCGCCCCCTATTACATGGGATTAAAATATAACTGGCGGAATGTGGATGTTCTATAGGATGCACATCTGCCCAATCCTATGAGGAATGCAGGCGTTATGTTCCAGAAACTCATGAGACACATGACCTGATTCTGATTCTGTAAAGTTCTAAAATACTGCAGAGTGAATTTTTTGGACTGAATTCCATGAAAGGGTTGTAAGAGCTTTACTAGTGCATATGTATAGTATTGGCACAGAGTATTAAGTCCATGTGGGGATTTACAGATAGGTCTATGAATATGGCTGGCTGCAAGCTATATGCTTTCGAACTTTTTTGCATTAATGTAGTTGAGAAATTCATACTCAGAGGTCCTAGCGAGAACGTGCAAGGTATACGTAACGTATATTCGAACGATTTTTAAATCGAAAATACAATTGTATATCCTATGTTATTTTTACTATCAGCCGATTGTGTCCCAGTGCCGGCTGTTTGTGGCCACTCCTAATGAAAAAGTATTTATTGAAACTAATTAAAAAAAAATATTAGAACAAGATATTTTTATGTATATTCTGCATAATATCTAATTAAAATAAGTACCTATTAGGTATTCATGTAAAATTTATTTGCATGCCCTGGGCTGTACATTAAATTAACTTTTACACCTGGTAACACCTATATTTCTGCAAATAAATGATTCTTATTCTTGTTTTAAGATATTATTTTGTCCTACTCGGGAATCAAACTCAACACATCATTCACACCAACTGCTTAAACCACCTAAAAAAATAACGTGTCCATTTTTAATCAAAAAGTCATATTCACAAAATTATATTTCATCATCTATGCGAAGATTGATCGCCGCGACGAACCCACGGGAAATCTACTGGTGAAGTTTATTGCCTCTATCAGCGGGTAAAAGAAGCAAAATGGGGATTTTTGCTGTACAAGGAACGTCACGAAATCCCTAGCGTGATGTTGTCAGCAGAGTTTATAGTTGTTAGGATACTTCAATTTGAGAAGACACGTCAATAGTTAACCAAGCAAAGGAATTGTAAGGATCGTAGCAAGTGGGGTTCTGTAGATTCTGCTTGCACCCATGGGAACAAGGCGTGAGTATGTGTATATTAATATAAACAAAACATTTTGTTTGTATTGTTGGTCCTGGCTGTCGTAATTAAATCGTAGGTCTGACCACCAGTCTTACCAAAGGGTATCCTGTTTCCCAGTAACTGGGTTGTGGAGGTCACGTCTACTCCACAAAAAAAAACCGGCCAAGTGCGTCTCGGACCACGCACAATGAAGGGCTCCGTAGTTCCGATGCATTTATCACAAGAACTTGAAAGTTAGCGTATCACACTTTTCAGGAGACCGATTAATTGACGTGAACTTTAAGAACAATTGCTAAGAATAATTAACTAATATTTTTGTAACAACGTAATTTAAAAGAGTGTCCGTGGAGTTTCTTGCCCGTTTTTCTCAATAGGATACTACTACGCTTTGGAATGGGTAGGTTCATATTTCTGACTGATCGACTCTTTGACAATTCAAAAGTGCCTGTAAATAGTTTAATTGAAATAATGTTTTGAATATGAGTTTGAGTTTGATTTTGGCTCGCCCGCAAAGTTTGACTTGGGATATTATTTCAAACCTAGTTTAATCACGGCTTCAAATTGATATTAAAACTTTTTATTTTTCTTTCACTTCAGATTATCTAGAATGGATAGACCTTCGACCCCTCATCATTTAACACTTCAACTGCAAGAAAGGTCATCTTATACCAGCTCCTAAGTAAAGTATATTAAGGCCAAGTCTACAAAGTTGAACATGGACAAATCATCGCCAAGGAGTGTGACAAAGACAAAGTTTACCTATCAAAGTAGGTTTAATTACATAAGTTTTGAGAATGTAATCAGGATCGGTATCGGAGAGTATGAATGTAACAAGCTGCGACATTTAATAACTTCTTCTAACTTAGTACCTATATAACGTTGTACCAGTACGCGCAAAATTACTCCTTGATGTGTTAAAAAAGTCTGTTATTTTTTTGTTTTGATTGAAATTAGGACAGCCTTAGACGGCTATTAGTAATTGAATGCGTCAGAACGTAAGAAAACTGTCTCTGTTGAAAAACATCTGTTAACAATGTGTCGGACTTCATTTTTTTTTATCTTCACAGCTAACCAACAGACTTCTCACAGTAATCTGAGGCGATTTAGTCAGTATGATCTGACAAAATCATCTTACGCGCTTTCTGAAAACATATCACAATTTAAACTACGTTCCAAAGTACTGCGGAGAGGACGATTGAGTTGAATTTGCATGCGCCAGTGGTTGCATAAAAAAACAAAAAAGATTGTGTTTATGCAGCACCCATATACACAGTCTGTAGTTTGTCACATTCATACTTTGAGTTAATAACATCAGTTCGTTATATCACTTTGTTCACGTATACGCCATTAATGTTACCAAATTATTTCGAAATCAAAGTGATTAAGTATTGGAAACTCGTTAGGCAGCAACAAAAACACGTATTTAGTAGATACATATACTCGTACATATAGATCGTTTATTTATTTACTACTACTACTATTTACATAATTATATCAATTTTAATATTAATCATTCCAAACTTAAATGATAGATGATTTTATTTCTGTATGTTTGTACAAACACTTTTACACGTCAATCATATTTTTTTAACTAGATGAGGTCGGCGTCTCCTATCTGACTACTGACTTAAATTAATGTGTCAATTTATTTATTAATGTTGTAAAAGTCTAATTGTTTCTATTAATTATTGCATACAATAATAATTGTATAGTAAGGAAGAAGAAACTGACTCCTGAAATACAGGTATTATATACCTAGCTTTGGAGTCAGAACTTCAAAATAATTGTAATTAATGTTATGCAAATAAATGATTATTATTATTATATTTGGTGCACACAAAAGACATAGCACAACATACAAAAGCACGATTCAATAATAACTAATTACATGAATATTAGAAAATAGCTACGAGGTAGCAATATACAAAAATAAAGAAGAAAACAAGACATATTGTGATGACGATATTAGCTGTGGCACACTTTAAAATTAAAATGAAATAACGAACATACAAAGTGCGGTGTGCGTCTGAAGGTTGCACCAAATGGGAGTCCAGCGGTGTAATTACGTAACACTAACAATAGGAATGGCTTTCATTTTGACAGTTCAACAATATTCATTGCGTTATTTACGTTGTTGGGCCGACAGATTTTTCGAACACATGAAGCAACAGATTAGCAATACGCTTCAAAATGATTCAGATTGTGATAGATAGTGTGTTACGTAATTAGGGATGCTGCTCACGCTGATATTCTGCTGGATCCCTGCAGTGACATACGGAAGTCGAGCAAACGAGATAAATACGCGAATAATTATTGGTGTTGTTAAAAGTGTAATGTGCGGAGTGAAACTATGTGAGTATGCCCGCAATTTAAATCATGTATTCTACAGTAAAGTTTAGCATTTGGAAACGTTTTCGTTCGATGATGATTGTGTATTTGATTACTTTATTATTGAAATAGATAAATACAGGGTGTAAGGGACAGCCCTTTGCAGACTGATGGGTTGAATTCAGTATATCATACTAAGATGACCGGTATATGAAATTATTTCAGGAACATTATGGGAATCTACTAAACCTGATTTGTTTTATTACCTCACATGCAATGTATCGTTTCCGTCGCAAACGCACGTAGCGAACGGCAGCAAGTGAGCCTTCGGCCGCCCCGCCCTCCCCGCCACAGGGTTAATAGCATCTACCCCCAAGCGCGCTCGCGCCACGTGATTTATTACGTCACATTGAAGCGAGTGAGCGCAAACAATTGAGTAGATGGCCACGTGACGTACAAAAGAAGTACGCGGTGAGTCCGATGAACTCTGTAACTATGCAGAAACTGAACATCTGATTTCTCGCGTCATCGTTCGGTAGAGCATTTCAACATCCATTGCTTTTTTTTTTATTTAAGCTGTTTTATTTACATAAATGGAGTGCTGCTTACAGAGAATAACTCGACTAGTTACGTAGACTTCACGTTACTAGTCGAGTCAAGGAACATAAACTGTGAACAAATGGAATATTAATAATTTAAGCATTTGTGGACCAATTTGTTAGAGACTTTTTTTTTTTTCTTTTTTTTTGGGTGGGAAATCATCAAATGACCTCTCCCGCTCTGGGCGGAGCGGAAGGGCGTGTCAGACTCTTACTGACTAAAACCCACCCGTGTTCCTTCATTTGCCTGTGCGCCAGGGCCACGGTAACTCTTTCGAACAATCCGCAACCCCGGCAGGCATTGGCCCTATCGGACCCCGTCAATGATGCTGACATCTTTTTGAGGCGCGCGTGGAACACGACGCGCCGTCGACCCGGGCCTGGTCCTTACCGGACGGCGAACTGCCCATCGTTCGCCGTCCGCAAGCCCGCGCCTACGGTGGCCGGGAGTCGGCAATCGACTCCCGACGCCCAGGGTTTCTCACCCTGCGGCGACTAGGGGCGTGAGGGCGCAACGATTGCCTCACCCTCAAGCGCTCCGCCTCCTCCTTTGCGAGCATTACTGCTTCGCAGAAGGAGGTGACGGCTTCCCATTCCCTCTCGCTCCGTACCATGGCCTGGACCAGGGCCGGTCGCGAGATATCGCATCCGCCGATCGCCACCCCGATCGAATTTGTTAGAGCCTAGAAGTATAATATAGTAATACAGATTATAATAACAATCTGCCTGCCTTTTCCCAAATATTTTGGGGTCAGCTTCCAGTCTAACCGGATGCAGTTGAATACCAGTATTTTATATGGAGCGACTGCATATCTGACCTCCACAATCCAGGTACTGAGTAACACGATACCCCATTCAGACTGGTTGACAAACTTTTGGACTTCAGACTTACCGTAACAACTGTCACAGATCTACAAATGACAACCGGGATCAACGGCTTAACGTGCTTTCCGAGGCACAGAGGGGATAGTTATATGTATAGATAATTTATGCACTATTTAGTTATGGAATCCGTCTAATTAATAACTTAACCTAATCTCAATCTAAATGAAACATAAAACTTAAAGGTGTAGTTCTCAAAAGAAAAAAAAATGTAATCAAATAAAAATATCGCTTACTATTTACTTTTAAAATCAACCCACGCAGGTGAGACGTAATATTGTGTTAAAACACCTAAGATTGTCTAAAAATAATCAAATCCAAATTAAATGCCATGTCTGAAAGAATCTTCATCTTTTATCTCATCATTTTAATAATTGAAAGTTCAAAGGAATTGTAAAGTCACAAAGTTTTTGAAATTTTATTTTAATATAGAAATCAAGAGGACCTCTTTTAAAATCTTTGTCAATTTTTTTAAGGTTCAGAGATAATAGAATTAAGGTCAAAGGCTATGTCACTTGCATATTATTACATCGCGTCCTAACCATAGCGATTGGACCAGGATACGCGATCGTCGCGTTTATAATTATGTCACTCATATGTTTGGAAAACCGGAAAGCGCCCTCTGACAGCGTGACGACACGTTCGGGTTTACCGAACAATAGGAACGCAATGGTCGTTTTGGATGGGAAACGGGCTTAATCTACAAGCTTGTCTTTCTAGCCAATGCAGGCCTATCTGCATAAATATTTTATGTTACTGCAGCGATAGAACAGCGGCTGGAGTTACCAGCATGGGCCACTCGATATCCGCAGTATGCTTTGTGTTTGAGTCACCTATGTAAAAAAAAACACTACAAAGTAAATAATTTTAATTTAGGAAGTCGGTGTCTCTGGTTTTGTATTTTCGTTTTTGCCACCGACTTCCGAAACTAAAGTTATTTTTCACTTTTGAAGACGTTTTTTTTTTTTTTGTAAGATTTTACTTTTCACTTTTCAGTTGTGGCACCTACCCCACACAAATTCGTATGCCACTTGCTATGTAAATAACAGTGAGAGGAAGTTATTATAACAACAATTAGTGGAAAAAATACGTATTATTGAACTAACTAAAAAACTACCGGAGCAAAGTTAATACAATTTATATGGGACCACCCCAGAGGCATACCCTATCCATTAAAAAAATAATTTTTGAAATCGATCCACAATTGCCGGATATATCGCGGACAAAAACATAAAAAAAACATACAGACGAAACATAACGTCAGTTAAAAAATAAATAGATAGATAACCCATTTATTTAGTAGACACAAAAGAAATAGCACAACAGAAAAGCACAATTAAATAGTATCAACTTACTTACAAAAAAAATGTGTTATAATAATCTTATTTTCATTCATAGTTGGGTCGGGCTCGTAGAGTTTGTAACTTAAGTTCTCTGTTTCTTTTTTTGATGTGTAAACATCTTAGCGCTCGGTCTACTGTAGGGGCTAGCTGCGACTTCGAGCGTCAGACGCGTAAGCGTAAGACTTCGAGCGACAGATGACGTCAGCGTAAGACCCGTGTCTATGTGAGCGCGTGAATGTGTGTGTGAGAGCGCCGCACGGTGGGGGCTATGCACACCTCAATTTTCCCAAACCAAACTGATGCGAGCTCACATGTTTACACATCAATTTTCGTGAGTGCCAAACCAACTCACACCGATTTGTTTTGTAAGCACGAGTTGCTACTATGATGGCTATTAATTCCTTCATTAAATTAAAAGAGGGATACAGGTAGTTATGATAATTTTAGTAATATTATTTGGCGATTTACTGAACAAACAAACTTTCGTTGGACGTATTCAGCACATACACGTACCCCCAGTTGATCACACCGGACACAGCTGTAGAACCTTAATCCCATTTATTTCAGTATCTGTGACAATTGAAGTCAACCTTTTGAAATGGAGCTCAAAAATCAAATGTCAAAGGCAAGGTCACATATTTTATTAAAATGGTACAATTTTTACCGAAACATTCCCCTTTTCTTCATCCTACCATACGTTTTATATTATGAGCAGTGTTGGCCCATGACGTAACGAAGCAATGGCCGCGACATACGGGTTGTAGGTTCAAACTCAAACTCAAAGCATTTATTTCAAATAAACCAATTACAGGCACTTTTGAATTGTCAAAGGGTCAGTCAGTCAGAAAAGTGAAGCTAGTTGCCCATTCCAAAGCGTAGTACGAGTAGGTTCCTATGGAGAAGAACGGGCAAGAAACTCCATGGACACTCTTTTAAATCAACATATAGTTACAAAAAACAAATTGTTTACATCATTGGTTGTAGGTTCGAACCCAGACAGGCGCTTTACTTTGTGTCAATTATTTTATCACCACTGCTCTCAAAACGGTGAGGAAAACCAAATCGCATTTGGCCCGTGTGGTGGATTACGGCCCACAATCTTTCACCGAGAGGAGGCCTGTGTCCCAGCAGTGGACACATTATAGACTGATTATGCTATTATGCTATACATTATAATTTAAAACATTCAAATATTTTTTATGCTCGTGGGATATGGTTGAACCTAACCGACCTGCATTTTTCAGGCCAATGAAATATCATGAACCTTTCCTAAAACATATAAACCCAATTAAAATTCATACCCAAAATCCCAAAAACCTTTCTCAAAATAAACAGGCGAGTTACCAAAAACTTTGACAGTATAACTCAAAAATAGTTCCGTTTAAATCTGTGTGTGGCGCTAGTGTGACACATCCCCGGGCGAAAAACTTTGTGGTTCGGCGTGTGAGTAACACAGCTAAGGGTTGTTAGGGCTGCGGCGAAAGTGGAGAAGTGGGTTATTGTTTTGTTTATAAGTTTTAAGTTTATTTGAAAACTAGCGTCAGGGTTTTGTGTCGTCCGAGAGAAAAAATTGCATTTAGTGTAAAGTGTTTTATTTTCAGAAAAAAAAATGGTTCTTACCAAAACTGGCACTGATTCAAAACGATTGATATTATAAAATAAAAGGTACGTGAATATACGGAAACTATATCAAAAGGGCGTTGGCCGCACTGGTGATCTCTTGTAAAGTGATCATTTAAATAATGAAGCCAAGTTACGAGCCAGAAACATTTCAAAAATACTTTTCCAGACGGTCCAAACAAGTGGCCATCGCTTTCAAAGCGTTTCGTATTTCTACAATGACTTCAATAGGATTGACTTTACCTTTTCGGTAGCCTATTTCAGTCTCATAATTTTTTGACAACCCCCATGATTGCATAAACAGATATGATATGCCATGGTATGACCGACCTAAGCCAGTCAACCGTCATTGGTGCAAATTACAATCTCAGTTTTTAGCAAATTTTGACCAGTTCTCGTTCAAAATCTAAATATCAAAGCTCAATGTTTACAAATCCATATACAAGGCTTGACGGGAAAGCCGATATTGATATTCATGGAAGCTGGATGAAGTACAGTAGAATTAACTATTTGGTATACAGGCTATAAAATATTCATCTTTCCACTACACTGCCAATATTCATTTTATTATGTGCGTATAAACTTTACACCCGAATGCGTATTCGGGTATAAAGTTTTGACAGCAAAGATAAGGTTATGTTGTCACGCGTAGCTATGTATCTATGAATGGTTGTATGTAGGATCCTTTATACCCTCGAAGCATCCTAACGTCTGGATTGATTTTAATAAATGAGGTGTCTATCGACTCTTCTGGGTCACGCGGTGGCTAGGTTTTGGTGTTATAAAATCAAAATGGTGGATTCAAGACGTCACTATGTAATGTGATGAAAAAAAAGGATTATAACCGGAATGCAATTCAAATATACTACATATCGAAATAAAGGGCTTGAGAAGACGATTCCGAAAATATAATACATACAAATAATATACATAAGAGAGTGATGTAAAAGTACTTAATGACTGCTCAGCACACTCACAACAAATTAGTTGCTAAGTAGCTGCCTATGTACCAAATAGCTTGCTCGACGGTACTCACGACGAAATATCAAGCTATACATTTCCAGTTTTAGCTGGCCTCGCATTGTGTAGGCTTTTTTTTATTTATTTTTTATTTGAGATGGGTGTGCTCTTGACTCTATTCTAGGTCAGAAATGACAGAGACAAAGTCGACGATGGAGTGAGCTTACCCAGAAGAAGCCTGTTCACTCTCACTTTGAAGAGATTTGGGTTGTATGCGGTCGGAATCACAGCCTCAGGTAGAGAGTTCCACTCTTTTGCTATGCGCATTATAAAGGACATTTGGAAGCGCTTAGTGCGAATTGGTGGAATAGCAACTAGGTAGGGATGGTAACTTGCAGTGCATCTAGATGTCCGATGGTAGAAGGGGGCCGGTGGAATGAGGTCGTGGAGTTCTGGGGCACACTCACCGAAGTACAATTTGTAAAAGACCGACAAGCAGGCAAACTTCTGGCGATGAGCTAAGCTGTGAAGCTTGCATGAGAAGTCAGCCTACACTGGAAATGTATAGTATGATATATCGTCGTGCGTACATACCATGTCGTTTCTGAACATGCAGAACAAAAGAGCTACGTACCTGCCAATTAATTTTGATGCGAACATCTTTTGTTTAAACTGACATGGAAACTCTTTCTATTGAAAAATGTTGCCAATGAAAAAGATTATTTTCAAAATCGAAGCTGAATGTAAACCGCCCGCAGTGCAACGCATTTTCATACAAAAAAGTACGTGCGGCCAGCTTGTAGTGTACATTGGGTGTAATGTATGAAAGTCATGAAAGAGGATTTTTGCTATGCGTTTCGTTTTGATCGGGGTCCGCCCTAATCAGCGCTGGTTTTAATACTGACAGTACAGTGTTGTTATCTCACGAAGCGACGTGCGCTTTACTTGTGGTAACCATGTTTACAAACACGTTGTGAATATTGTGACGAGCAGGAGGTTTCGGAACCATCCGAAATAATGGCGAAGTCGGAAGTGTGTGCATGTGTGTGTTACGTGCTGACGCTACTCGTCTTCACGCACACATTCACAGCGTGTTTGTACCCTTGGTTACCACAAGCAAAACGCGCGTCGCTTCGTGAGATAAAAATTCTATACTGTGGTGCAGTGGTAACAGCCGCGACTTACGAGTTGTAGGTTGTGGGTTCGAACCCAAGCAGGCACCTTACTTTTTGTAAATTATTTCATCACCGTTGCTCTGAAAACGGTGTAGGAAAACATCGTGAGGAACCGGCATGTCCTGGAACCAAAAATTCGCAGACATGTGACATCTACTAATCCCCACTGGACCCGCGTGCTAGATAACAGCCCATTCCCTGTCACAGAGAGGAGGCCTGTGTCCCAGCAGTGGGAACATTATAGGCTGATTATGCTTACATATTATAATAATGCAGATTTTTTTTTTTTATAAAAAATGTTTCAATAAAATGTCGTTTACGAAAGTAATTAATAATAGTACCTACCAACAATAAGTCTAAAAAAATATATACCTATATTTACCAAAGGTAACAACCCTAAGGTTTCCCAAGTGCCAGGTTTTGGGAGTAAGCTCAATATTAATAAATTCTCTAGAGTATTCACTAAAGAAGTTTGACATCTTTCTGATGTGCGTATAACTTGTGTCAGAAAAGATAAAGATTGCCATTTAAGAAAGAAAGATTATTGCGGTAACGTTAGATGAAGGTTTGTAGGTTTTGTCAGATAGCTCATCTTTTGTTGTGAATCTCTTTTATTATATTCGGTTTCATAGAATCAGTGTCTCATTTTTATTGCTTTAGGAAAAGTTCTTAGAAATAGGTAAGTCGTACTGGGTGGTAATTTATAATATAGGTACAGCCACGAGCATTTACTTTACATTTACGCAACTTTCAAAAGCGACTTTATTGAGGAATAACGATTTCAACCCTTTCATAATGTTGTACGGTTTCGAGACGAGTATGTTCATATCACCATATTTTATTTTTCAATAGTTTAGGAGAAGATCGCTTTGGAATCTTGATGTATGGAGAGGGAGAGGAAGGCCAAAGAAAGGATGGGTGGATGGCATGAGGAATGATATGAACAGGGGTGAATGGAAGAAGAGGACATGTTACACCCACCATAAGTAACATGGAACAAGGGCAGGAAGACGATCATGACCAGGAGAAAATCGCTTTGGAATCTTGATATATGGAGCGGGAGAGGAAGGCCAATGACAAGATGGATGGATTGTGTGAGGAATGATATGAACAGGGGAGAATGAAAGAAAAGAACATGTTGAGCTGACCATAAGTAACATGGAACAAGGGCAGGAAGACGATGATGACCAGGAGAAAATCGCTTTGGAATCTTGATATATGGAGAGGGAGAGGAAGGCCAATGACAAGATGGATGGATTGTGTGAGGAATGATATGAACAGGGGAGAATGAAAGAAAAGAACATGTTGAGCTGACAATAAGTATCATGGGACAAGAGCAGGAAGATGATGATGACCAGGAGAAAATCACTTATGAATCTTGATCTATGGAGAGGGCGAGGCAGGCCAAAGAAAAGATGGGTGGATTGTGCGAGGAATGATTAGAACAGGAGAAAATGCAAGAAGAGAACAAGTTGCGTTGACCATAACTAACATGACACAACGGCAGGGAGATGATGATGTCTGGGAGAAGATCGCTTTTGTATTTTGCGTTTAAGGTGTAAGGTATTTATGCTCCAGATATACAGTAGATCGAAAGTTGGTGGTAATACTTTGACCTTAAGCTGCCCTAGCGTAGGACGGGGTTTCAATGTAAAAGAAGCCAAACTTGAGGAGCTGGAGGATACATTGGTTTTGTTACCACTCACGTGTGGTCCACGGATACTCTATCTGAAGTGGCAGTGGGTCGGCCATATTAGCCGTAGAACCGATGACCGTTGGGGTAGACGTGCTCTTGAGTGGAGACCGCAAATCGGCAAACGTAAGGTAGGATGTCCTTAGGGTAGGTGGTGCGACGATCTTCGCAGGGTGGCTGGTAGCAGCTGTATGAGAGTTGCCGAGAATCGAGCTAAATGGCGTGTAATTGGAGAGGCCTATGTCCAACAGTAGACTGCTGTAGGCTGGCAATGATGATAATGATGATGTGGTCTGCTGTTCTATTACGAGCAGGTTCAAAAGGCTTTAGGAGTTGGAGGTATGAACTGATAGTCGAATATCATTCATAGATAGAGAATAAAAGGAAAGGCGTTTCCCCGCAATTATTTTTGTGCAATTTTACTTATGTAGATGATTTTACTTAATCTTGCTTGATGGACAGAATGCGTAGTTGACGGTTATGTGATGGGTATTTTTACATCCTATATATATCGATATAGCAAAATCAAAGTATCGTCGATACGAAAAGAAGAAGTGTGTCTCAAACTCTGAACAAATCCACAATGAAGCTTGCCGGGATTAAATCCACAACCGGTGTTTCAAGAAACGTGTATTTAAACCAGACTAACACGTCGTTTTTTTTTTTTAACTCTATAATCACGTCGCTACGCAGTCTCTCCTTATTTTTCCTGTGCGTGGGGTACAAAAATAACTCTGTTATTATTATTATTATGAGAGGTTCTATTACTACCCACTGTGTTGAACGTTTCCATTGGGACTTATTAAAGTCGCAGCAACTTGTATTTAGAGTTTTTTATATTCATAAATTAGAATGGAAAACACTGGGGAAGCTGGATTGGGGCCTCTAAAACGACGGGATTTCATGCATTCCATTTACGGCTATCTAAAAGAGATGTATAGTCGGTGGATCATGACTTCATGAGGCTGATCTTTAAGTCTAACAAAGGATCGTGTGTAGCGTCCATACCGACTTGAATCAATATATCGATTTTAAGGCTCAATTCACACCGACAGGACTACAGCCGGCAGGAGACCCATGTGGTAACTGCGTAACACACTAACAGTAGTAATAGCTTTAATTTTAACATATCAACAACATTCATTGCGTTATTTACGTTGTTGAGCAGACAATTTTTTCAAACTTAGGAAGCAATGTATTAGCAATAGACGTCAAAATGATTCAGATTGTGTGTTACGCATTTAGCGTGCCGGTCACTGCTGCTAATCTAGAAATCTGAAAATTGATCTCGGTTTGAATTGAACATACATTTTTTTTAGGTCTAGTTGTCGCAAGCATGACTGCTGAGCATAGAGTCTTGGGTTCGATTCCCAGGTCGGACAAAGTGTTTTTGACTGTGATTAAATTCAGAGTCCCAACCCTGAATCTGGATTTGTGCTTGGTTAAAGATATATTACACTATTAGACTATGGGCAAAACCTCTAATCGCTAGTCAATATAAACCACTGCCCCCAGTTATCGGCCACCTTGCTATTCCTGATTTTGGCGGCAGTCACGGTAACGACAAGGTAGGGGTTGCGAAGAATCCCCGGGTTACGAATGGCCGCCAAACCCGACTGACATTGGTGCCACCAGAGCAGGCCGGATTTCAGGGAGGATACAGCACTATAGACCACATCCACACAGTACGGAAAATTATACAGAAGTCCGAAGAGTATAATCGGCCCCTGTAGCTTGCATTTGTGGACTATGAGGAGACTATTGACTCTATCAAGACCTGGTCTGTTTTGGAGTCTCTGCAGCGATGCCAAGTCGACTGGCGATACATCCAAGTGCTGTGATGTCTTTATGAAAATGCGACAATGACCGTCCAAACTCAGGACTAGCGAACTCAACATATCCTCCTGCGTCGAGGGGTGAGACAAGGGGACGGAATTTCCCCAAAATTGTTCTCTGACGCATTGGAGGATCTGTTTAAGACGCTGAACTGGGAAGCACGCGGCATTAATTGTGAGTACATCTCACATTGGAGTTTTGTAGATGACATTGACACTGGCTGTATCGCTGCATGACATGCACCAGATGCTGCAGGACTTAGTTGACTTTTATGGCATTGGTCTCCGGATGAACTTAGACAAAACCCGAAACCGATTGATATCAATGGCAGTGCTCTCAAAGTTGTTCGAGAATACGTTTACCTAAGGCAAACTGTGCAGTTTGGTAAGAACAACTTTGAGAAGGAGACTAGCAGAAGAATTCGGCTGGGCTGGGCAGGGTTTGGGAAGCTTAGTCGAGTCTTTTCGCCACGTATTCCGCAGAGCCTAAAGACTAAAGTTTGTATTCAGTGCATCCTGCCTGTTATGACTTATGGAGTCAAAACGTGGACACTCATGGTATGGCTGTCCATAAATTCAAGGTCGCTCAGTGAACTATGGAACGAGCTATGCTTGGAGTCTCTCTGAGGGATATAGCATGAGGTGATCCGGCAGAGAACCAAAGTTGTCAACGTAGCGCACAGATTAAGCAAGCTGAAGTGGCAATGGGCCTGCCATATTAGCCGTAGAACTAGTGACCGTTGGGGTGCACGTTTTCTTGAATGGAGTGCGAATCAGCAGACGTAAGGTAGGATGCTCTCAGGCTAGGTGGAGCGACGATCTTCGCAGGGTGCCTGGTAGCAGCTGCGTGAGTGTTGCTGAGAATCAAGCTAAATGGCGTGCAATTTGAGAGGCCTATGTGCAGCAATGGACTGCTGTAGGCTGATGATCATGATGGAAGACATAGCTCGCCCCTCGATTACATGGAACTTTAAAAAAACGGGCGAAATGTGGCTATATTTTATACCTCTGCCAACCCTATAGAGCCAGGCCGGCCAAACCCAGGCATGCGGGCCACCAAGTGGCCCACCAAGGCATTTGAATTTGCCCGCCAGCATTTCGCTCGGCCGGCTAGCCGGCGCGTGGTGTCACTGCTTCCACCTGATTGGTCGTCCCACCCGAACGCAACCGATCCGCGTCGTTCGAGTATTGTCGCTATTTCTACGTACCACTTGAATTTTCAGGTCGATTGGATTACTAATCAGTTTGGTGACAATTTGTTAAAGTAAATTAAAGCATATTTTGTGTTTTTTATGTATAAACTGCCTTATGAATATGGTAGTAGTGGTGGCCCGGCGCCGCCACAGTCTAAGAAATGTTGCTCACTTGGAAAATCTATTGGCCAGCCTTGCTATAGAGCATAGGTTCCTAACGGGGGCGGTACTGCCCCCTAGTGGGTGCTGGAGCTTTTCGTGGGGGCGGTAGGTAGAGAAAGAGAGAGAATTAAATTTTTATTTGTGATTATTAATAGATAATAGACAGACATATAAAATTGGTATAGGGGGCATTGAATTTTTTTTTCTTGTGAATTTGGCGGTAGTCTATAATAGGTTTGGAACCTATGCTATAGAGGATTAAAGATTGTTCAGAAATATAAAACTCCATCGTAAAATGAACAAATATTAACTCACTTTTTCATCAAAAGTACCTATAGCTTATCGCCCCCGCTGTTTTCCGAGCTCACCGTAACTGCGATGAGTGCAAAAAGTTTTAATGAACGAAGGATAATGGTCCGCGGTATGAAACAACGCTTATTTTGTGCCCACCCTCTGATTCATACTGAAACAGTTAATTAGGGTGAAATTTATGGCGTTAGGTTTATTTGAACCTTGAAACAAAAGCCTTATAAATAGCGTTTTGTAATCAGTTGTAATTTTTATCTAGATTTTAGTGTTATCTTTTAGATTTCAGAACATTGTTTATGGAATGGAATATGTCGCGTCTTAATCGCAAATGATTAAAACATTCACATTCATGACAGCATATGGAGAGTCATCCATACTAATTCCTAAAAAAGAAAGAACGCCTAACGTAAGATATTTAATAGTGTCAATGCATTAATTAAAAACCATCTTTCGGCCTGTCATAGTACTCAAGCCTACCATGACAGACCGAAATTAAATCATTGTTTGATTCAAAATCCAAATGATTTAATAAAAAATAAAAAACTTTTTTACAAAAAATTAAACCGACGAAAAAAGAAACTGAAAAGCAAAAAATAAATCTTTCAGTCTAACTAAGCTCTTAAATTAATGTAAATTACAAATTTTGAGTCGGTGCCTAACAATCACCGCAGATCGATTAACGACGATCAATCAAGCTGCCATAAGTTTTCATGGCGCCTTGTATGTTTGGCTTGTATTTAAACGCCTACCAGAAAAGTGCCTATTTTACTACCAACAAATTCGAAATACCTGCCAGAATGGATAAATGCTCACCAAATTGTGTTTCATAAAGTATTGTAGACATGAACCTATTTTCCTTTTTATTCTATGCCATAAAGATTTAGAAACGTCTTTTAATTTCTTACTACCTGCCAAGATAGCTCCACGGAGCCCCGCTTAGCGTGGCTCCTATTTCTGTAACCAACCAAACCTCGGGGTGCCCCTGACGTCGGTCGGCGTGGGTTAGGGTTAATAAGCAGGTCGACGGAGCCCCGCTCTGCGGGGCTCCTATTTCTGTCTAAAGGGTTTAAAAGAACCTAACCAACCGAACCTCGGGGTGCCCCTGATGTCGACCTTCTATGGTTAGATTTGGTGAGCATTTATCCATTTTGGTAGGCAATACGAAAATAAATACAACACGTACAATTATTCTGATGAGTAATGATAATTATTTTGGAACTTAAGGCGTTGTTCTTTAGGTACCTCGGTATAGAGAGGGTTTATTTTATTTGAAGTTAACATATTTTACTTTGGTACTTAGTCTTAGAGTGATATTTTGTATAACTGTTTGTGGTACGTACTTGTAATAAGGAGTGTTCATATCTTGTATGAGTTTATATTTGAGTGCTAGTTTTTGATGGATGACTTTTGCTACCTGATTGTGTCTATGTGTATAGTCTGTTTTAATGTTATTATTATTATTATTAATTTGCCTTTAATTATAAGATTATTTGTTCCTGTATATTTAACGTAGTAACACTTCATTGAGTTCAAATACATTTCTTTATTTTTGCACCATTCATCATCATCATCATCATCAGCCTATATTCGTCCACTACTGGACGTAAGCCTCTCCTAGTGAACGCCATTGAGCCCGATCCTTGGCTCTCGTCATCCAGTCTCTGCCAGCCGCATTTCGCAAGTCGTCAGTCCACCTGGCCGGCGGGCGCCCCACACTACGTTTGCCTAAACGCGTTCTCCACTCTTGAACTTCTACGAGAGATGTGACCAGCCCATTGCAGCTTCAGCTTGCTTAGTCTTTGAGCTATGTCGATTACCTTGGTTCTCTGGTGGATAACGTCGTTTTGGATTTTATCCTTCAGAGAGACTCCAAGCATAGCTCTCTCCATAGCTCGCTGAGTGACTTTAAACTTATGGACCAGTCTCACCGTGAGTGTCGACGTTTCGACTCCGTAAGTCGTAACCAGTAGGACACACACGTTGAAGACTGTCGTCTTTAGGCACTGCGGTATAGACGACGAGAAGAACTGATGAAGTTTACCAAATGCTGCCCATCCCAGCTGAATCCTACTATCGGCTTCCCTCTCAAAATTGAGTTGGGCCTATAGTTTTTATGTTAAAATTGTTATCCCATTTATGTATAGTCACCATCGTTCCCACTTTCCATTTTATAGGGAATATGCCAGAAGTTAAGGATTTGCTGTTTATAGCTGTAATAAATATTATCTTTATTAATTTATAAGCTTTTGAATGTTTTGAGTATGCTCTCACTGCTAATATTTAGAACTTCCCTCGACTGCCTTCCGTACCCAACATCACACCCGCTATGACAGTCATACTCTAGCTAGGCTTAAAGTTCTCATCAAGGTGAATGAAATAAGCCCAAACGCGATCTAACTGCTGTCAGCTGTCGAGGAGCCCTCTCCACTGTCTTCCGTCTCCATTATCAGATGTCTTCAGGTCTCTTTTTTGTTGAAGCATCATTAGAACTACGTATATGTGCCAAGTTTCAACAGAATCGGTTCACAAGGGAACATTCTGTAGGTGAACAATCATTTAACCCCTATTTTTCTACCCTCAGGGATGGATTTCGTTTTTTAATTTTAAATGGGACCAACTTTGGGGTATACTCTTTCCATTAAAAAAAGAATCATCAAAATCGGACTACTCTGTAAAAAGTTATGCGTCCTCCTTTTTTTTTCGTCGGTTAAAAAAGTAAGAAGCGAATTAAAACTCAAATTAAAACATCTCATGCATTATTTAATTTGACATAAACGGGTCACAATAATTGTACCGCCAATATACTCGTACTTGTGTATCACATATTACTCGTATCTGCATACTTGTACATTAACATTCAACTATCTCGCACTAGGAGGACCGCTCACGGCCACGTTTGAGCTGTTAATGACGTTATCGCTTCCCCCACCCCTCGGCTTAACGAGAGCACGACCTACTCATAATATCGTAAAGCTATTCACTTATTTATCTTCAAACTAGGGGTGTATAGGAACCTCGCCTCCGCCTCCGCAAATGTGGAACTTCCACAAGAAATCGTACCTCTACCTCCGCATGTTTTTAACGGAGTTATAAAGGGGATACTCCGATGAGCAACAGTGCGACTGTGGAGCCACATCACAGATGATGCCTCACCTCTTGTCATGATCTCCGTGCAATAACAACTGCACTATGGAAGACCACTGCGACATCAACAGGAACACTGTCGCCGAATTCTTATTTAAAACATACGTAGACATAAATGTAATATTCTATTCGAAGAAGAAGAAGAACGGAGGTCTAATAAAGAAATCGGCTCCAACTAAGCGAAGACTCTTTAAATTTGGTGGATATACAATTCGAAGTTTAAATTTTTTTCTCCCATGTCAACACCACCGCCAGGTTCGGTAGTTACTAAGTGACCAACTGTTTAGTCATTGGTGCAGCCGGAATAATTTAAAATACCAAGGTCGTTTTTTTTTTTGTTTTGTTATCCTCCTTCGCCGCCGCTAAGATGGCCTCCGTTACACTTACATCCCTACTTCAAACCAAGTCTCTGCAGGGTAGATGAGTATACATAGAATATATTTTATAGGTTTCTGTAAGGAAATGTATGGAAGTTTATTTTGCATTACCACAAAGTATAGAACCGCCATGCCGGCAGCGTGTAGAGGTGGCAGTACTAATAAAATTAATGGCGCCGAAAGTGCGTTAACCGCATAGCTTCTGTCGCGGATGTCATTCAAATCTGTCAGTTCTATACGTCATTTGTGTCGTATTGCGAGTAATAATAATAATCATTATTTCCAGTGTTATAATTTATATTTACCACTTGGTATAACATGCCCTATTTTGTCTTTTAGATTGTAGGTTTATACAGAGTTATAAACCTGGGTCATCCAACCTAAGATTACTTGTGTTATGGGTGTTAGGACTCTCAAGTTGACGCCAGGTAGACAAATTATATAGTTTCGGAATTTCATAGTGTAGGAACTATAAACATTTATTTTTATTTTTTGTACAGGAACAAAAAAAACTAATCAAAGAGAAAACCATTTGAATAGCGTGTTTGTATGTGTTGTGTTGTGTAGTGTAGTGTTTTGTTGGAAAGGTGGGTGTATTTGAGTAAACGCTGACACGCTTAGTTTGTATGGAAAGTGTTGACAATGCCGCTTCTAGCAGCGGCAGCTAGGTCGTCTCCGTGCTCTGTGGGTTTTACAAGAACTTGCAATATTCAGTATGATCGTAATATAATACCTACCTATTGTTTTCCTTGATCGTCGTTCCATGCATTTTCCAAACTAAACAAATATTGTCGGTAGAACAACAGACGGTTTTAATGAAATATGATATCAATGAACTATATTGACGTGGATAGTCTAAGTGGTGTTATAATAAAATGATCGATCTAAATATATAGTGGTCTCAAGGTTGACTCCCAAACGTGAGTTCTTGTGTTCGAATGCATAGTGAGGCACAATATTTTTATCTCATGAAGCGACGCACGCTTTACTTGTGGTAACTAAGTGTACAAACACGCTGTGAATGTATGCGTGAAGACAAGTAGCGTCAGCACATAACACACACAGGCTTCCGACTTCGCCATTGTCTCGGATGGTATCGAGAGCTCCTGCACTTACAAAACTACACACATTCGCAGCGTGTTTTTGCACTTGGTAACCACAAGTACAGCACGCGTCGCTTTGTGAGATAAAATTACTGCAAATGGTTATAATGAATGATTCCCTCTACGTCGACTGCCTTGTCTGTTTTACTGTTGGCAAGTCCCTTTTTTCTGAACGTCGTCATCATTATTTTATTGCCCTAGGTTATCACTATTTACTTGCGGTCGGTGCAACTCTTTTTCATCCATTAATTTCAATTAGTCGCCATCTCTACTTTTTGCTAAACGTCGTAATTGACAACATATTTTGCAAGCGCAATAATCCACATTTGCCTTACCCATCAAAGAAAGTGATTCCATTTTGTTTTTACTCCAACTATCTCAAAAACTTTCACAACGCAACATAAAGCTCCCTGCGACAGTTGCTATTAAAACTCGGTATATTATTATCACTATTGACATAGGCCCGTTCCATAAACGCCATAAACATATCTACTATATCCAAAAAGCGGACAAACGTTTCTATATCGATGTAGATCAATATCAATTAAGTTCGAGGAAGGTTGTTTAACAACAAGTTGATCGGTTTCATATTATCCTGTGCGAGTCGCAATAAATACCTTTTCTTTCTTTTTTTCCTTCTATAATAAACGAACCGATGTAGGTGAATTAAATATTTTATGGGAAGTAGGTATGTAGCGGTATCTACACCGCCACATGCGAGCTACACGTCACACTGACGCCACGCAATTCCTGCAAGCAGAGTTTACCGCGCGACTAGCATATATACAACATCCCGACATCAACCGTCGGGCAGTTGCCCACCAGACACAACACCCGTCTGGTCGGAGGATCCTCCCTTTTCTATAGAGTATGAGTGTACTTTACACCCTGTTCCTAATACCTCTATAGGTACTTATTTGACACTATATACTCAATCAATCTGTCTAGCCTTTAGCTCAACTATGTTGGGGTCGGCTTCCAGTCTAACTGGATGCAGATAAATACCAGTATTTTACATGGAGCGACTGCCTATCTGACCTTCACAACTAAGTGTCTGTAAAACGATACTCCTTGGTAAAGTCAAAGTCAAATCATTTATTTCAAATAGGCACATAAAAGGCACTTTTAATCGTCAAAATCTACAAGAAAATAGAATTGATTCTAATTGCCCCTTCCAAAAGGTAGTTTCCGTTACTCTTTTAAAATCTTTTGCAATATTTTGTATACATTAATTATATGTGTAATCGTATGTGTACAGACTGCTTGTCAGACTTTCGGGCTTTTGACGACCCGTATCGACTGTCAAAGATCTATGAATGACAGCCCTGACGTATGTAAAGATGGTCACTCATTCACGGACTAACCTCGGCAAGCTGATCGATCGACTCGTGTGGCCGTTATACTTACCCACGAGCGATTTTATACTATATGCTAGACAAATTATAATAATGTAGATGGATTATGTGGAAGAATGAAACGAAACCGAATTAACGGTGTTACAAACTCTTCTCTCTTTATTCGTGTTACAAAAAATTCAAAATGAATTATTTAGAATCTTACTTGATATGAAATCTAGATCAAGAACACTATTCTTTTTTAACCGACTTCACAAAAAGGAGGAGGTTCTCAATTCGTCTGTATGTTTTTTTTTTATGTGTGTTAGGTCTGGGTGAACCGATTTGGATGATTCTTTTTTTATTTGATAGGTGGTGCTTCACATGTGGTCCCATTTAAATTTGATCAAGGTCTGACCCTGTTTTTGAGTTATCCTTAATACTGCATTTTTTTCCACTTAGTTTATATAGATGATGTGTTAATCATTTCCTGTCACTGTTATTTACACACCAAGTAGTGGTATACGAATTTGTGTGGGGTAGGTACCGCAACTAAAATGTGAAAAATATAAACTTTTTTACAAAAAAACAACCGACTTCCAAAAAAGACACTAAAAGACGTGAAAAATAACTTAAATTTTGGAAGTCGGTGGCCTAAAGCGAAAATACAAAACTAAAGACACCGACTTCCGGAATTTAAGTTATTTTTCACGTCTTTTAGTGTTTTTTTTTGGAAGTCAGTTGTTTTTTTGTAAAAAAGTTTTCTGATTTTGGCTTTGCAATTCCATTTCAACAATAGGCAGGGTGGTAGTGACATCGACACAAAACCTGTTACCGTGGATTCATTACATGATTCTGAAACCCCCCCCCCCCGTTTGTAATTTTTCGTTGGTTGTTAAAAAAAAAATGGCTGTTCTATACATTTTGACTGCGTAGGTATTGCACTTATCTATGAAACAACAGTTTTTTTTTTGACAACTGACGAAATATTTCTACACAAGGAGGTCTAGAATCATTTGCTGAATTCGTGGTGACAGTTTGCGCTTCGATGTCCCCCTGTCACCCTGTCTTAGACACATTTTCACACGTAACATAATAATGTCATGAATATTTCAGACACATTGTCATGAACTTCAAAAACGTTGCTCCAACGAACAAGAATAAATATTAATGTGTATTTCATAACAATGAGATGTTCACGAGACCTCATTGTTAAAGTGTAGGTGTAATGAAGATAGGTACACTCCCGTACATTTTGTTAATTTTATTTTGTACAATCCCGTACATTTTGTTAATTTTATTTTGTACGCTCCCGTACATTTTGTTAATTTTATTTTGTACGCTCCCGTACATTTTGGTAATTTTATTTTGTACGCTCCCGTACATTTTGTTAATTTTATTTTGTACACTAATACATTTTGTTAATTTTATTTTATGTTTTCTTGTATATTATTGTGTTTTGTATCGTGCTACCCAGTAACTGGGTTGTGGTTTTCAAATAGGCAGTCGCTACATGTAAAATACTGGTATTCAGCTACATCCGGTTAGAATAAAACCTGGCTCCTGTTCAGTTCAGATTCAGTTCAGATTTTGTTGGTAAATGGAAATTACCTAAAAAAACAAAAACGCATCGACAACGATAGGACAAGCTAGAGAACACAACCATGAATCTAGCATCTACTCTCTAAGACTGGTTTACTGCCAAAAGTGATCTCTTAGAGTTGATATTCAGGTAGACGTGTCTTAAAAATACTTACTATTTTACATAAATTAAGCGTCTCGGGAACGAGACAATTTTACCCACAATATTAATATTTTTCGATGCAACACCATTAACAAAATTAACACTTTTAATGGAGACTCTTCTTTATTCATGAGCTTTACTAACTGATCCTGTAACGAATAATTAGGTCAGCGGCCACAAAGAATATTGGCGTGATAATATACGTACAAAAAATATCAATAAATCGAGTATTTTCATTATTTATAGACACATGTTTAAAAATAAAATTATTGAAGTTTTTTGTTTGAATGAAAGGCGACTAACAAAAGGTAAGTAGGTAGGTAAGGGACATACATACAGTAACCTTATTGGTGATGTTCTTCAAAAAGGTCAGGTGCGTAGTACTCGCAACCGGCGTGCGTGTATGACCAGATTTATGAACGTAAACGAAGCAAAAGAGTATAAAGGATCGTAGCATGTGGCGTTCTGTAGTTTCTGTTTACCCCTATGGGGAGAAGGCGTGAGTTCATGTATGTATGTATGTTATTTTAAAAATAATAATAGCCTCCATTCCCATTAATCACGTAGATTCAGCAAAATGGTATAAAGGTAAAAAACACAATCCATTATCCGTATTACGTACTTTGCGTTTGCAGACCAATCCTGGTACGAAAATAGTTTCATCTTCTTATCACCATTACACTTATTAACATAGTACAAACAAACGCAATCATTGAAATTATTTTATCTCACAAACATCTTCCACACTTGTCTACAAATATTTCTGGCTCGTAATTGTAATTGCCTTATAAGAAAATTATAGGGTTGGGGAGAGTTGAACGTGCACCCTATTGTATACCCACATTTCGCCAGTTATGTTTAAGTCCCATTAACTAGGTGCCTTCAACCGGGCATTAATCTAGACTCCGGGCTATTACTGAGAAATTTCTGGTGGAAAAACGTAATAACAGTTTGCCCGACCCGAGAATCGAACCCAGGACCTCAGGCTCAGCAGTAGCGGTGCCGACTACCTGACCATTGCAACGAGGACTGACCAAGGAGACAGTCTAAAGGAAGGAGTCCAGTCAAAAGAAAATTATATCGTAGTAATGCCTGCTTATTAGGTATCCGACACGATGGAAGAGAGATCAGACGCAGGACCAACGGCCGTCCCATCGGACTATGAAAGTGAGGGTAGAGAGACACTATAATATCTCCCGCGCCGAAGGCTACTTTCCGTTGAGATTGGCCGCCATGGCCGAAATACGGTTTGCTTGCACAGCATGACCACTACGGTCTCTACTCTACGAAGAGAAGACAAATCACTTTCTTAACAAAAAGTCAAAGTTAACTTTGTCTCTGTCATCTCTGACCAAGACTAGAGTCAAGAGCAAACCCACCTAAAACAAAAACATAAAAAAGTCATTCTTTTCTTGAATTTTGACATCGCGCTGTAGAAATATTTCCACAATCTGTCATTTTGTCTTCCATTTCTTACGTTTCTATAGTGGCCATGCTACACATGCTGGAGGACAATATTAGGTATTGTGCATGTTCGTTTGGTATTTAATCTTGTTGGACCAGATATACATCAGAGTGGGCTTTATTACCTAATATGATTGTCATTACATTTAGTTTCCTTGCTCTTGTTTCATGTTTATTATTGTATATATTATGTAGATAAGTATATGTTTTATGTATCTATGTATTTGTTGTATATGTAAATGGTACACCACTGACTACCTGCATTATTGTCTCTCCTCCTTTGAATCCATCCAAAGGTTGTCTGTAAAAGATCGCTTTTAGCGATAAGACCGCCCCTTGTGTCATCCTATGTAAAATTTCTACATATAAATCTGTAATTTTTATGGTGTACACAATAAAGAGTATTCTATTCTATTCTATTCTATGATTTGATAGAAAGCTGGCATACAGTATTAGAAAATTCTAGACACACATACCGAGGTCGCTGATTGAGCCGTTTTTCAAAATTCCTTCTCAGTCACGAGATAATATTTTTTTAAAGGAGTGGCGCTAGTGGACCCGTGTATGCGCTCTTAGAGTGCATTCACTTTCAATAAATTAACTAAGTGAATTTCTCGCTGGAATTTTATTAAAACATAATTAATTATTTGAATGGCTAAATTTATTGAGTTGCGTTAGATTCCATAGTTAACTTAATTAGAATTTATTGAGGTAGATCCATTGTGAGATTAAGTTACAAATAGAGTATTAAGATGTAGATTAAGTGGTTGGAATATGAAGATAAGTGCACGAAAGAGAATGATTTTAATTTGTAAATGACTTGCAGACGTTTTGAAGTGACATTTGTGCTGAATTCATAGTTACAGTTTGCGCATCAATGTTTGTATATTACAGGTAGCATTGCTTGTTAGAAAAGAGTACGTAATCCGATTACAAAATATCTTTCACTGATAAAATGCTACACTATTGCTGAGCGCCATAGGATATAATATGTTTTATCTACTCTCATATCGTAAAACTCGAATTATAAACTTCAAAACGAGTTTATATTGACACACTTCATAAACACAATACCGAAATTTAAAAATATAATCATATTATAACACTTTTTCCCTAACAAAATAATGTTCCATTTTTTTTGTTTTACCAATACGATATAGGGCAAATACAAGAAGTTAATAATATCACCAAGAAGTTTCCATATTTTTTTTTCTAATGTAGCACATATGGGGGCCGCGCCATTTTTATAGCATTACAAAAAAGTTTTGATTCCAATTTTTTATTGTCTGTGGCAGCGCCCGCTCTAACGCATGCACGGTGATGTGCTGGGTTTTGGCGCCATTCATACCTTTTGTTGTACTGAATTTCGTGGGAAACTTTGATATTCTATTTTAAAGGTTCAATCCCAATGTATGAAAGTAGATAAAGTTCTGTATGAAACTGCACGTAACTAGGTATTAAAACATTCGTGTGATACTACTAAAAACCTCGCATACGGCTCGGTTTTTAAACACACACACGTGTTTTAATACCCCTCATTATAATGAGGGGTATTAAAACACGAGTGTGTGTTGTGAGCTGTATACAACAGTTTCATAAATTACTATTATGGCATAGTTGACTTCCACGTGGACGAACTCGTGGGCAAATGATAATTAAAAAGCTATGCTAGGTACTTAACAGCAATCTCTTTGGTACAGAAAGTCGTTTTTAAATATTTGACCCAAATCTAACTATAAACTGGACTTCATTTAAATTAAAGTTTTACTGTACATCAAAACAAAAATAATAAAGTTTTGCATGTTAAATCCAATCTAAGCTTTGAAACGGTAGGATTGACTCAAAAGCCGCTTACTCAATTTTTTGTTAAACCAGAACATGAAATGGGAAAATAAAATGTTTTACTGTTGTCGGAATATAAAAAAAAAACAATCTCCAATGTAGAATGTTCTGATTTTAAAAAGAAACGATTTAAAATCACTGCACTATTATATAATTATAAATAATTTTAAAAAAAAGTTTGGCCAATTGGAATTTCATAACATTACATTACATCACGACTGTATTCCTCGAAGGTTTAGGCAGAGGTGCACCTATGGTACACCCACATTTCACCAGTTAGGTATGTTTAAATCAAAGGGGGCGAGCTATTGCCATTAACAGGGCACAAATTCAGGCTCCGGGCTGCTACTGCTAAATGCCTGACGGAAAAACCCAATAACACTTTGCCCTACCTGGGAACCGAACCCAGGACCTCATGCTTAGCAGTAGCGCTTGCGACCACTACAGCAACAACGCAAAAATTTGAATTTCCCCTTGGAAGTTTGGTGTCTAAGAAATCTCTAGGTGAATCGAACAGGTATAGTGAAATACTGCATAGTTTAACCGAATACTAATATAAATTGAAAGAAAAGAAGGAAAGAATAAAGTTTATTTGAACACAGTTCGTGAAACACAAAACACAAATAATAAAAAATATAAATAAAAAGTGTTAACAACAACAGTGTGTGCCTCACGGTTGCGCCAAAAAGGTTCATTTCAGCATTAATGTCAGACAGTTGCTGTCTGAGGCTGGCTTTCTAATGAACCCTTAGGGACAAGTGACGAAGAGTAAAAAAAAAAAAAAAACTAGTTATAATTTGACGGAGAAAGTGAAGTACTCGTACCTACCTACAACAATAGATGAAACAACAATGTTAAAGACGGTAAGCGTCATTTAATGTGATAATTTACTTTTTGCTGATCAGTAATTGTTAATTTCGTGCTAGTAAAAGCTTCCCTCCACTCCTTCGATCTTTCGCGAGCCCGTACGTCCTCCTTCCAGTTTTGATGTAGCCTATCCAGCTCGTCCCGCCATCTCTTACGTGGTCTGCCACGACCTCGCCTCAAATCTCAGGGCACCAGTTCTGTGCTGTTTAGGCCCACAGTTTGTCCACTATGCGGAAAACATGTCCTGCCCAGTCTCATTTAAGTTCGGCAGCCTTTTGAGCCACGTCAGCTATCTTTGATTTGTAGCGCGGTATTGTGTTTCGAAAACGAGCGTAACGTTAAATTTAAACGTACTATGTAAATATATATATAGATAAATCATTTATTCAGTGCACAAAAAAGACATAGCACAACACACAAAAGCACTATAAGTGATAGAAAATTATATGAATATAAATATAAAAAAACAAGGAGCTAAAATACAAAAAGAAAAACATACTATAGTGACACAATGACATACTTAAAAACAAATAACGAATATAGAAGGTGCGGTGTGCGTCTCAAAGTTGCACCAAATGGAAGTCCAGCTCAGCATGTGTCAGGCAAATATACCTGAAGCTGATATTCTGCTGGATCCCTGCAGTGACATACGGACGTCAAGCAGACGACATAAATTATGGTGTTGTGACAAAGGGTTATGCGCGGAGTGAAATTATGTAAGTACTTAAATTATGCATTAAAAATACAAATACAAACAACAAAATAAGCACAAATACAAGTTGTGTTTATTCTATTAATTATTATGTGTTGTGTATTGTAAATGTAAATTGTACTTATGTAGGTAAAATGCGGTATATCAGAGATATCAGAATTACAGTGCAAAAACCTTAATTACCTAAGTGCTCGATTGGAGTGCACAAGAGCGTCATATTTCGATTTCGAGTCAATGCACAGGAAATTAGGTGCCGAGCGTATTATATTCCAACTTAAAATCGGCCAGCAAAGCTCTATTTACCAATTAGTACCGTACATTGGTATTCAGAACCTACTTTCAACAAATTTTATGGTAGTTTTCAATACAAATTGAAAGACGCATAAATACCCATACATCTTATTATATATATTTATTTATATATATAAAAATGAATCCCTATTTCCCTTGGTCCCGCCATCACGCGTGAACTGCTGGACCGATTTCACTAATTTTTATTTTGTTGTTTTCGTTATTGTCAGGAGAAGGAGATTATGAAATAAAAAAATAAGGAAGTTAATCGGAACGTTACAAAATTTAAGAAAACTTAACGCCAATATTAATTTTACATAACTGTCAGTTGTTTGAAATAACTGTCAGCGATTGACAGAATGCGCGCTGCAAATATCGTTTAACACAAATGGATCGGTTGATAAATGAGTCGATAGTTTTAGGTTTAGTCAATAGTCAAAACTTAAACTAAACAACATATGACATTCATACTTAAGACAGGACAACGTCTGTCGGGTCAGCTTGTCTTTAATAATTTTGGTTATGATAGTTACCTAATTAATTTTCTTTTTGGATAAGTACGACATACAAGTCACCATAAAAGTTTACTTTTGAAACCAGCAGAGTACCTACATCAATTAATATGTAAACTTATTACGGAACTCAGAAACGCTATCACAAAATCTTGTTATACCCGCTTACCGTACATTATCGCACCACTGGACCGCTCGATTTTTCAGCATTTTTCTGAACGCTCCAATACTTTCACGAACATAATTTTATATTCACAGTTAAAACAGTTGGGTATAACACACGATGGAAATTCATTTTCATTTTGTTTATTTTATTGGAGAACGTGTTTACCAATGCATATTGTGATGGCGTATGCACGGAAAATATTCTATGAAAATATTAGTTATTTTTGTGTTGTTATATGGTAACGTTTACGTAATAGTCCGGTTTTGTTGGTCCATTGGTTTTATGGCCTGTTTTTATATGTTTGTAACTTGTTTCTGTAAAATTATGGTTATTGTCATGTATGTAGATGGGACCACCTTAAAGAGTTGAAGTATTCTTTGGTATAGTGAATACTTGACATAGGTCTGACTGTTTATTGTATACGTATGAGAGATTTTTGTTTGATTATTTATCCTCCCATAATGGACGGATATCCAGGAGAAACTCTACTGGGGGGAGTTTTTGCAACAAAAATATGTAGCGACCACTTTACACGTTACAACATAATTTTATTTTATAAAAAGGTTGCCGAAAGAAAGAAAGCGATATTTTGAGCTAAAACTATTATATTTTTAAGAATAAGTCGGTCTATCAAAATATGTATTCTATGTATTGAACTCTGCAAAACCAGCAGTTGACTGCAGTTAGAATTAATCGAAGGATTGAAGATTAATTGCGAACTGAAAAATAAAATTAGATTCTGGAGGCGCAATATAAATAATATAATATAATAATATCGCAGCATTATGCTGAGATAGGAGCCTTTTTGGCCTCGCCCAGGTCTTTTATTTTTTACTTTTTTATTTTTGTTTTTAATGTTAATTTTGTTAGTTTTCAAATGTTCCTTTTTGTATTTTTTTTTTGTTTGTATTTCCTGTGCGTGTCCCAAATAAAATATTTTTATTTCTTTTCTTAAATATTTTCTTCGCATTTTTGTATGAAAACCTATTATTTACATACATGGCACCGCTTAGTTCTAAATTACACAAGGGTCGAACGGCATCCCTTGGGGAAAATGGAAGAATTGATTCGTGAAAAATCGCTTATAGAGGGTGGGGTGAATATTTTTACCCTTTTTTGGTACGGTAGGCCGATATTTTCACTTTTAGAAGCGTTATTAATATGAATTGTCCGTTTTTGGAACAGTGTTTTATTTTTAAATTTAATTTCGTTAAGGCACAAAATTTGCTGGGTCAGGTTAATGGTAGATTAATTTAAGCTTCCCACATCAAAAATAACTTATAATATTCTCAGAGTAAATTCTTTTGCTCATAAATAGTATTACCCTGACCAGTCAGCCCTAATACTGACTTGCTGACTAGCCAATATTTTTGCCATGACATTCTTACCCAGGGGTATCCTGGCACCCAGTAACTGGGTTGTGGAAGTCGCCCGGTCGGTTTCCAAGGTCATAAGCCTCACAAGGTCCAAGGACTGGAAGCCGACCTAAATATAGTTGAAAAAAGGCTAGGTATCATGATAAATGATTTTGTTTCTGTAAGTAGGATTGTACAAACACTTTTACACATCAATCATATTTTAAAACTAGATGAGGTCGGCGTTTCCTATCTGACTACTCTGAGAAGAAAAGCTGAAACAAACTCAGAGTTCACAGTCTCTTATAAAGTCCAGACATAATCTTGGTCAGATCATGTGAAGACCATGTAGATTTGTGTCTGAAATGGTCTTTTGAGGAAAACAGACAACTCAAAACTTAAGAAGCTCAACGATTCAACGAACAATTCCAATGAAAGGACATTTACGTAGGCCGCATAAATTACTCAAACTGCCAGACCATGATTAAAACTAACTGAGACAAAAAAAAGAAAAACAATGACCCACATAGTCTTTACATTCACAATAATTAAAATAATATACTATTTTACAACGTAAATATTCATGTCAATGTATTTATAAAAAATCATCAATGTCAATGTGTAGGTATATAAAAAATCCGGAAATAATCTTAGTCAGATTATTTGAGGACCATGTTAGATTGGTGTCTGAAATCGTATTTTGAGGAAAGAACCATATAGATTTGAGTAGACCTGTCCAGTCAGTGCACGCATTTATCAGTAATCGTGAAGCTCAACTCAGAACTTAAGGAGCTCAACCACTCGACGAACAATTCCAAAGAAAGGACATTTGGTAGGCTGAATAAAGCACTCAAACTGCCAGATTATCATTAAAACTACCAGAGAAAGTGAAAAAAAATAAAAGTGACCCAAATACTCCAGTATTCACAATAGTTAAATAATAATACTTCACAAAGTAAATTGTATCATCTGATGACCTATTCCAATATTGTAGACTAGCTTTTGCCCGCAGCTTAACCCGCGTGTAGGCCGGATATTATCCCCTGGGAACGTACTACCAAAATAAAAAAAAGTATCCTATGTCGAAACCTGGATTATGGTCTACCCATGTGCCATATTTCATACAAATCCGTTCAGCAGTTGTAGCGTTAAAAGTTTATAAACAAAAAAACTCACTTTCGCATTTATAATTATTAGTTAGGATCGCGATACGAGACAAGAACTAAAATTATCTAAGATAAATTAAAAAGAAAACCTCGTAGTGTTAAATTATATACCTACAGTTAGAAAGATAGAGAAGAAAGAACGAAAATACATTCATTTATTTAGCACAGACTACAAAGTATAAACAACATAAACAAAATTTTAATGACAGTAATTCATATTTTTTATTGACTAATTCATTTAATGACTACTTTGACATTTAGTTTTATCAAAAAAATATGCTTGCTGAATTGTAGTGCTACCTAATCTTTAATGAATAATGATGATTTAATAAGTACCTAAATAATTTCTATAATGTATTTTTGATGAAAATTATCACGGTTTATGTACCATCTCTTCCTACCTATTTGTACGCCACGATATGCGGCTGAACATGTTAGAACTTTTCTGTATCTGTTATTATCTTACATGCAATGATAATTTTGATGAAAATTATCACGGTTTATGTACCATCTCTTCCTACCGATTTGTAAGCCACGATATGCGGCTGAACATGTTAGAACTTTTCTGTATCTGTTATTATCTTACATGCAATGATAATTTTAATGAAAATTATCACGGTTTATGCACCATCTCTTCCTACCGATATGCGGCTGAACATGTTAGAACTTTTCTGTATCTGTTATTATCTTACATGCAATATATACCATGTTTAAGCAAATAAAATTTATTTACTTAGTTACAAGTAAAAAAGAAAGAAAAGTTGGGTTTATACCAAAGTCGAAATTGTATTCCGTTTATCGATTTCACGATTAAGGAACGGAATGTTTACGTCATTCGCTTATAAATTTATAGTATTGACCGAAAAGCCGACGGTATGGCGTTAAAAATACTTTCGAGTCGGTATGGTTTAGTTTCAAACTGCAGTCAATGACATCACAGTCTAAATTCGAATAGGAATGACCTGTGAAGTTAGCCTCTGTGATATTAAGGTCTCGTGAGCATCTTCTTGACCTATTTGTCTATGTTTTGCTTGGGTCGTCTTCCAGACACAACAGAAGTGACAATATTCTTTTCATAGTGCGACTGCTATCCCATGGATCTGGGACACTTGCTTAAAAGACATTCCCGCGAAAGACACTTGCGCGAACTCACTTGCGCGAAAACATATTTTCGTAAATGGACTTTTGCGCGAACGGACTTTTGTACTTGCGCGAATGGACTTTTGCGCGAACGGACTTTTGTACTTGCGCGAATGGACTTTCGCGCAACTGCATTTTCGCGCAAAAGTCCATTCGCGCAAGTATCCCTTCGTGCAAATGTTCATCCGCGGAAACGCCTTTTCGCGCAAGTGCATTCGGTTAATTGTCTTTCACGGAAATGTCTTTCGCGCAAGTATACAGCTACCCTATTCTACCAATCAATCTGTCTGCCTTTTTCCAACTATGCTGGGGTCGGCTTCCAGTCTAACCACATGCACCTGAATACCATAACCCAATTACTTGACAATACCGATAACTATAACCGGACTTGATCATCTGATCAAAACTTGTGTATCTAGTTAACTTTCGGGAGCGGTGCCGAAGGAATTTGGAAGTAAAACGAGGAGTCTTACTCGGATGGTGGTTTATTATAGACTAACTTCCTAAAACACATTTCTTAAACTAGTTTACTAATCGCTAA
This sequence comes from Griposia aprilina, assembly GCA_916610205.1. Taxonomy (NCBI): domain Eukaryota; kingdom Metazoa; phylum Arthropoda; class Insecta; order Lepidoptera; family Noctuidae; genus Griposia; species Griposia aprilina. Next base: position 5,653,375 of record OU744305.1, on the reverse strand, counting down.
TAAATCTTAACCTATGTCTGTCAACACTAATTGGCAGACCATTTAAAACTCGTGGAGTGCCATGAGAACGAAATACCGCGGCGACGGCACTTAAGTACAAGTGGGCCCTTTTACCACAACCAAACATGAATTATTGCTAACACAAGTACGAGATGCATAACTATCTTGGAGAGCAAATTAAACTATCGGTAGTTTAATTTGCTATCCAAGATACACAAGTTCGACATGTGTAAAAATGGTTTCTCATGTATGATAATAAAACTACTATACTAACGAAGGATACGCGTTATTTATCAAAGATCTGGCGTTCAAAAATATTTATTTTAAATGAAATCAACAATTTTTTACAACAACAAGAAAAAACTTATAAAAAAACACTTTAAAAATACCCTGCGAAGATTTTTGTTCTCACCATTCCCACAGAAACCAACATCATATTTTGTTTGAGACAGAGCGATTTTGTGAAAAACACTCCGACATAAGATCTTTGAGGCTTGAATCGTGGATTACCTAGTGTAATACCTCCTGAGGCCCTCAGACATAATCCTAGTCTTTCAACCCGAGACGGCTTTGTCATCAATACTTTCATCTTTTGTTGTGACTGTAAACAATTCTGTATTTTGTTCATCGTGTACGGTTTTAAGCTGAGGACCCTCGATTTTATTTTAGTTCAAAGTGTATTGATTATTTTATAAGTTCGCTTATAAAGGTTGATGGATTTATTGCAATATGACTGTAGCCTGCAACTTCGTCTGCGATCGCGGATAAAAAGTAGCCTATGTCCTACTACAGGGGCACGTGTGCTAAATTTCATCCAAATCTGTTCGGCAGTTTTAGCGTGAAAGCATAACAAACAAACACAAATATCTTATGTTTTCTTAAGATATCAACGACCCAAATCTTTTCAAAGAGCACGATAACCTCCTTATATGTTACGCCCTCATTTTAAATTACGACCACTTATCAATCGATATCAACTTGACTTTCTGATATAACGACCTATCCTAGTTAGCTAACTGTTGTTCCATCTGGTGAAGCTAATAAAAATGGACGTATTCGCAAATGAGGTCTGATGATGACATAGGGTATCAACGCATTAAAAAATACTAACATACACACACATACACATACATAAACTCACGCCTTCTTCCCATGGGGATAGGCAGAAACTACAGAACGCCACCTGCTACGATCCATACATACTCCTTTTGCCTCGTTTACGTTCATACATCTGGTCATACACGCACGCCGGTTATGAGTACTACGCACCTGACCTTTCTGAAGAACATCGCCAATAAGGTCACTATATGTCTTCCTAGGGCGTCCCCTCCCGGCGTCTCCACTCACATCTGCCTTGTAAATACCTATTGTTAATCGCCCTTCATTCATCCTCTCAACACGACCAAACCAACTTAGCATACTGACAATACTAACAATTGTGTTTTATACGTTATAGTCGACTCCATAGGACACTACAAATTTAGGAACGGGCAATTTTCTTTTATTTATCGACTAGATTCGCTAGTCGATAAATAAAAGTCAAGATAGGCCGCGTGAATTTTTTTATTCCCCCGACCCATACCGTCACGTCACATCACTTCGTTTTCACTTAGCGTTCTTTCTGACTTTTATCTTTTTGCTCGGCTCCTTAGGGTCATAGCGTGATGTTTTAGCCCATAACCTTCCTCAAGAATTGGGCTATCAAATGCAAAACGATTTTTTTAAATCCAACCGATAGTTCCAGAGATTGCCTTCTACATACAAACTTATAAACAAACTAACAAATTTTATCTCTTGCTAATATTAGTATGGATTCTTGTCTTTTCAGGCTGATGATACGAAATAGATCTTTAAATTAAAAATAGCTATTTCCCATTTTCTTGTTGCTAATATACAGAGTGGCAGTGGGATATCGACGTGCAACCTGTTACCATAAATGATAATGATAGAATAGAATAGAATAGAATACTCTTTATTATGTACACCATAAAAATTACAGATATAAAAGTAGAAATTTTACGTAGGGTGACACAATGGGCGGTCTTATCGCTAATAGCGATCTTTTACAGACAACATTTAAAAAAAAAAACTGTAAATAGGTTTGTACAAACAATTTTACACGTCAAACATAATTAATTTAAAACTAGATGATATATCATAGATTCAGTACATGATTCTGAACCCCGTCCACTGCGGTTATTTAAAAATAAATGCTTTTCCATATATTTTGAACGCGGTCAAACTGTATGGAACAGCTATTTTTTTTAGAACCGACCCTAAGGCTCTACACTAGGGCGTCTAGAAACGTGCTGAATTCATGGTTACAGTTTGTGGGTCGACCCTGTATTTTTCAGTCATATGGATCTTTGTTATATAACCACATACCAATAAACCTAATACACCAAAGCGTGTATTTAATAGCTGAACAACACCATTAAACCAGGCAAACCATTAAATTGACACTTACAAATTGACCAAAGCCATAAATACCTATAAAATATGCTTTTATTGCCGGTTTAATATTGCTATCATTTCAAGTAATAAATATATTATATAGGGACTTTAATGACCAAATACTTAACGGTTACTTAACATAATTTTGGTAAAATCTGTGAAGAAATGAGGGAGTTTATCTAGGCTAAACTGTAAGTCGAAAATAATACTCAGTTAAGTCTTTACTCAAACATGTTCAGCCCTGGTTTTAGGTGCGATGACTACGGTATAAATCTAAACTTAATAAATCACTGTTCCAATTTTATTGAATAGTTAGCTCAGTAATTAAGGTTTCAAAAACTGAAGTGCTAATCGACTTATGTCGCTGCCTGTACCTATAAAGTATTATCGAACTAAGTAAAGCGATTGTGATTAGGAGTATTTTCGCCGAACTACAAGAATTATTAAATAGGAAAATACCTAGTCTTCAATTTGGTACCTACGAAGAATCAGTTATTGAACATCCAACGCATTTCATACGAGTCACTTGAGGTAAATAGCTGCTTATTGCCCTCATTGAAATGCTCGTAGGTGGAACCCAACAAACTATTATCATCATCTACTTGTGTACTCGATTGTTTTGCAAAAACTTAGGTACTAGATCAATTATACATTTTTATATACACATTAACATTGTTGAATTTTATATACACAATGACATGAGTATTTACTTGTAAAGTATTATGTTATTTTAATTATTGTGAATGTGAGGATTATGTGGGTCATTGCTTTTTTTTTTCGCAGTTAATTTTAATCATGATCTGGCAGATTGAGTAATTTATGTGGCCTACCCAAATGTTCTTTCTTTGGTATTGTTCGTCGAATCGTTGAGCTCCGTAAGTCCTGACTTCCTGAGTTGAGCTGCACGATTACTGCCAAATGCGGGCACTGACTGGACAGGTCCACTCAATCTGTGTGGTTCTTTCCTCAAAAGACCATTTCAGACAGCAATCTACATGGTCTTCACAGACATGATCTGACCAAGATTATTTATCTGAACTTTAAAAGAGACTGTGACTTCTTAGTTTGTTTCGGCCTTTCCTCTCAGAGTAATCAAATAGGAAACGCCGACCTCATCTAGTTTAAAAAATATGATTGATGTGTAAAAGTGTTTGTACGAAATTACTTACAGAAATAAAATCATTTATTTGTTTTGTCTTTTTGCTGTCCGTATTCTATCGTGCGGGCAATTTATCTTTTTGTTTTAACATCGCTGTCCACATCTCTTTATCTACTTTCCTATCACAGGTATGCTGAAAGAGACTTCTTTAGAAATAAGCATCACCTTTGTACCTATTTTTCTGTTTTTTCTTCTTGTCTGTTTATATATGTAGGTATGTACACACACACTGTACGTGTATGGGCACACACTGTTATCACTTTTTATTTTTTATTATTTGTGTTTTGTGTTTCACGTACTGTGCCCAAATAAACTTTATTCTTTCTTTTCTTTCTTTTACATAAAAAATAAAAACTTCACGCCCGTATTCCCCAAAGGGTCAGGCAGAGATGGGTATAACTGGCGAAATGTGGGTGTACTATATTCTATATTTTATAATTATGTAAGTACTCTTTATATTGCTGTTCGACATCACTTAGATAAAAAGACCAAGAGATCAAATATGCTTTATTGCTACCACCGAAATTAATACGCGAAGAAAAATATCCTGAAGAAACTTTGTAAGTTCTATAAGTTCTACACATACATTTCCTCTAAAATACTTTCCTCAGATTTTCAAACTTCTCTGCCTACTACGGAAACTGAAAAGTTGTCCCATAACACGTGCCATTCGTTTTTATTAAAACCAGTTTAGTTGTTCTGAGTTACGATAACATTTAGGCTAACGAGCCAAATTCGGACGTGAGTAAACTTGGGGACACAACTAACTTTTTGTACAATTCTTTGAGTTTGATTTACTTCTTTTGTGGGCTCGAATGATAATTTATCATTAGGCATGATAGTAAATTACGTATGTAGGTATCTATAGGTGTTGTTATTGTCGCATATGCAGGGTCAAATTAAATTAGCTAGCGAAACTCTGCCGACGTAATGGGTATCGATAGCTAAACAAACTTTTTTTTTAAAGATTTGATTTTTCTTTTTTAGGGGTTAACGACCACTGAAACTGTTTTTACATGAAGTGTGAGTTGAAAAAAAATGTTTTATCGTTTTCACATATCGATACCAATCACGTCTATGAAGTTTACACAAAAAAAAAAACAGATTTTTCAACTGATATTCCAAGTGAATACACTAACTGCGGTGGAAGACCCCACAAAAAAAAACATCAAATTAATATATTTTTTGTTTTATCATTATTAGATAAAGATACCGATCACGTCTGCGGAGTTTCGCTAGCTAATTTAATTTGACCCTGTATATTAAATTCTTCTTCGTTTATGCCAATGGTTCACGTATACCGAAGGCGGAATTCGAGACATAAAGAAATTAGAAAAGTCACATTTGTACTTGGTTAGTTAGAACCAATAAACTCCAAGTTGAGAAGCGCGTTAAAATAATAGAACTATATTTATTTTATTCCATGATAGAGTTATAAAAAGATTCAACGTCACATGCAGCAGTGAGACGTTAGAATCGTGAATGGAATATATCTGGCACATAGACTATTTTGGACAGAGATCAATACATTCCCAATATCATAGTTTCAGGCAGTTCATAGTTGTATTATCATTTCTATATTCATATCTACGCTGTAGAGCCTAAGGCGCTGGCGAAAATGGACTTCTAAGTTCGTAGTCATTTTATGAATTAAATAACTTGGCTTAACTTTTAAAGGGCGTACATATTTTTTGTTACCACATCGATGTTAACGTAATTTCAGGCACGTGTGACATTTTAATTTACCTATTCCCTAAGATAACAGCGGTACAGTGATATAGCGGTAGATACATAGGTACCAGCGGGTACCTATGTATCTAGATGATGTTTGGCAGCGGAGATCATTTACAATTAAATCGGCTACCTGCTTGATACTCGTATTTACCTAAAAACGTACCTATTAAAATTTTTGTGTAAAATAAAAGACCAGTTCATAAATGTATGTATATTTTGTTTTATTTACTACAAAAAATTCATAATATTGAAATATAAATTGCAATTATTATCTTATGATAACAAATATTCAATATTTATCAGCATAAAGGAGATGTTCCAAAATGTATCGAGCTTGGGCCAGGTCCTTAAACAATATACTTAAAAATAAACCACAAGAAATTACACTTGAAATTGCAACACACAACAAACTCCCGTCATGGCGGTAAGCTATAATATTGATTGATAAATGACGTTTGACATGTGTATTGATACTGTCGTGACAGCTGACAGTTCCTCTTTCTACGATCAATGGTCGATCTATGGTTTACTGTCACTGTTTTTAAGCACAGAGTAACTAAATCGGTGAGTCGCCATGTTGAAAGTTGATAAAAATAATTGATCATTATCAAATAATTACCGCAACAGTATATATTTAAATTAATTATGTGTACATTTCCCGAATTCTGCGGATTTTTCTCTTTATTTTGAGACAGTGTAGGTACATAAACTTGGCCCATCTTGAAACATCTCCTCTAAACAATTTTTGCGTTTATGTTGGATGATATTTAATAAAATATTATCCAAAATAAATGCTACAAAATTCAACTTACTCGGTATCAGGTAATGATAACTCCACGAACGTTGCACACAAACTGAGCTAGCAATGATATTTTTTTTTTTTTTTTTTTTCCTATTTGGCAGTTCGTAGTTGTGACCACTAAGGTCCTGGCTACTTAACCGGGCAAACCTGTGGGTGCCTTAAGCTACTAACTTAAAGCCTCCAGCCAGGGGCTAGCAATGATGGCGGCACGCTCGTTTAAATAAATAAAGGTGGGTAGGCCGCCATGATTGCGAGTTTGACAGTTAAAATTATTTTAATATTGTTTTGTAGCCAATTTATGATTTTAGGTCATTAATAATCTATAATTATTTAACAACAAATAATGTGACATAAAATAACACATTACGAGGCAGAAAATGACCCGTGCCATTTGCTTGTGTGCAAAAAAAAAAAAAAAAAAAAAAAAAAAAAAAAAAAAAAAAAAAAAAAAAAAAAAAAAAAAATTGGCGATGCTTGCTCAAAGAGGTATGAGTCTATGTCGAGCTCCCTCGGATAGTCAGCCACGTCGTCAATTTCAATGGCTACTTTAACCACGGGAGAAGCTTTCTACTCCCTCACTTAAATCTTGCTGAACCGAAAGAATACTACACTAATTATTGTCAAACTAATAAGTATTAAAGCGGACAAAGATAATCTTAGCATATTTCAGTCATGTTGGAATTAGCTGCCACTCTTATAAATGATTTTATTTCAGTAAGAACACATACATACATATATTCACGCCTTCTTCCCATTGGAGTAGGCAGAAACTACAAAACGCCACCTGCTACGATCCTTACAAACTCCTTTTGCCTCGTTTACGTTCATACATCTGGTCATACACGCAAGCCGGTTACGAGTACTACGCTCCTGACCTTTCTGAAGAACATGACCAATAAGGTCACTATAATATGTCTTCCTAGGGCGTCCCTTCCCGGCGTTTCCACTCACATCTGCCTTTTAAATACCTTTTGTTAGTCGCCCTTCATTCATCGTGTCAACATGACCAAACCATCCAAGCATACTCTTTTCAATTTTTGTCACTACATCTTCTTTTAAACCGCACAATTGCCTTATCACATCATTCTTTAGCCTATCATTCATAGGTACGTAGGTAGGTAGGTATTTCTGTAAGTAGGTTTGTACAAACACTTTTACACGTCAATCATATTTTTTAAACTAGATGAGGTCGGTGTTTCCTATCTGACTACTCTGAGAAGAAAGGCCAAAACAAACTCAGAGCTCAGTCTCTTTTAAAGTCCAGACATAATCTTGGTAAGATCTTACAAACCACTCTTACACTATATTTTCCAATGACATACATCGTAGCAATTTACGACCTCCAACCACCACAAAGAAAATAACCCACTACATTGATTAGAGAAAACTCGTATAAAATGAAAACAAAAACAGCCTTTGCACATTAAAGTCTCGAAGGAAATCTAATTCCAATTCAGTTTTGTAAAAAAAAGGCAATTTACCTTATTTTGATACAATTTTCTAATTCCTACGTGTCACGGTATTATAATAAATTTAACCTATTATGATTTGAAACAAAGTGGAAAGTGTCCACTATTTGGGTTACATTACTGCAGCGGCCCACAACAGGTGTATTGATAGACGAACGTGCAAATGTGGGCGGAGGCGAAGCCGAGGCACACATACCTACGTGAGTCCATCAATGCCTGGTTGCGGCCAAGGCTTTTATAATACTTTTCTCAAATTATGCGCGGATATTCAAACTAAGTAAATTCATTATACATTCGAGAATCAATGACGATTATATTCATTTGTTTCTTATTTGCTCAATTTTCCAAGCCAGTTCGAGATTTAAATAAAATCTTGATAAGTTACTTCCTTGGTTCCCATGGGTCGAAGTAAAAAGTTCCTTCCATTTTTTAATTACAAGACAGATATGATATGATTTTTCATAGTAATTCATTCGGCCGCTAAACACGACAGATATGGATTTTCATAGTAACATTGCCGGCCCCTAAACACGCTACACATGGATTTTCATACTAAAATTGCCGGCGGCTGCTCGCATGTATCTATTTGACCAGTACAGCATTTTCAATTTATCTCTAAGATGGTTGTCAAAATAATGCTCGAATTTCCAAGCATGTTTGAAAAATAGATTATTTTTCCAGTAAATAAATATTATTTGTTGCTTTTGTACCTACCCACCGACATCGAAATTCACAGTTTTACTTAGGGCTTTGATTTCTTTTTTGCAAAATGGATTTACAGAGAAAAAATCAATGCTAGACTAAAGGCATACAAGCACTATAAAAAAACTTCTTTTCTTTTTTGCTATTCTTCGTTATCGTGAAAAAAAAACTTTTCTTTTCTGTTTTCGCTGAAATCGAACTGCTAACTGCTTTTACCACTAATCATACATATATTTTGTAGATTTAATAATAAACTCGCAAGTCTTTTGACTACTAATACTATTCCTCTGTAGTATCATTATTCCCTCCGAAATTCCATTTAAGCCTTTTTTTTCCCGTGGAGATATCCTCATGGGTACCCTCCCTCTGTGAAGAGCGGAAGGTTATGTCGGACGACTAAAACCCCAAGGCTTCCAATTTTGAAACTCTGGGAGAGAATAGATTTATTTTTGATTCCCTTCTAGAAACACACCAATTCTTACGTTCGGCATTTAGAATTTACATATCCAACAGCAGTGACCTCATTGAACGTTCTATTCCCGAAGCACGTTTTTAGGTTACGCTTTACGTTTTTTGCTGGTCGAATTCAACCTCAAATAAGGTCGACTGACCAAATTTTTTGCGTTTTACAAATCAAAGAATTCTTGGTTAAGATTAAAATGTCGAATTGAAACTGGCTGTTTATTGAAAATAAGGGTTACCTCATTTTAAGCACCGTCCAACCTTCTGGTTTCGCACTTGACTTTGAATTTAATCGCGCTTCTATTAAGTATGTTCACTTGCAGATTAAACTAAGAAAGTCAATGTTCACCTACGTCTAATAAAGCTGTCGTATTGATTTCAAGCTTTTTTACTAGAGTATTTGTATTTGTAAACGAGGCAAAGGAAGTATGTAAAGATCGTAGCAGGTGGCGTTCTGTAGTTTCTGCCTCCACTGTGGGAAGAAGGCGTGAGTTTATATATGTGTATTTGTATTTCCTTGTAGGACAAAAGCTCCAAAATCCTCTTTACCTATCAAACTCAAACCATTTATTTCAATTAAATCATTTACATACAGGCACTTTTGAATTGTCAAAGAGTCGGTTAGTTAGTCAGAAAGTTGAAGCTAGTAGCCCATTTCAAAACGTAGACCTCTATGGAAAAGAACGGGCAAGAAACTCCAAGGACACTCTTTTTAAATTAAGATATTAAAAAATCCTAGGTACATTATTCTTGTTGCTTCTTTAATTGTAAGAAAATACATTACCATTGCGATCCAGTCCAACTGTACTTTTGTTCACCAAAATATTTACAACAGCATAAAGCATGTATACGTTCAACATTTTCTAAGCGTATCTTAATCGCATTTGGCTCGCGGCACCACGTTTCGCCTATAACTCAACCCACCCATCTGGCGGTCTACACAGCCCCTTTCAATTTATTATTTATACTTACCTTTACCTTAAAGTATTTTCGTGTATCATTTATAGGTATAAACGCTTGTGTTTAAATATTTATTGGGAATGTAATAGGCCGCAAAAGAAGACACACAGGGAAGAGATTTATGTTACTAAGGCTTTGATAAGTTCTATCATAGTTATATTTTAATGAGAAGAAGTCGTCTGCATAGCGACAACAACTGATGAATAGGAAAGTAGATAGGACTTTCCAAGACGAGATTCACAAAGAGCTATCCTATTAAGTACATAAGTACTAGAAGTGATTGGTCACATTCTAGCAGCTAACTTTGTATTCCACAGCCAAATAGCTAGAGATACATGATTAAATTAAACATATTAACTTTACTACATGTAGTCCTCCAGACCGTATTTCAAAACACTCCGGCCAATCACAACGGAGATTCGCCTTCGGCGCTGGAGATATTAAAGTGCACAAGTGTGTGCGCAGACACAGGTGTAGTCTCTCTTCCCTCACTCATAGTCCGATGGGACGGCCCGCAGTCCGATATAACCAGAGAGAGAGCAGGCGCAGGACCAACGGCTTAACGTGCTTTCCGAGGCACGAGGGTATCACACCGCCGACTCCCAAACTCCGGGCTGTTCCTAAGAAGTTCCTAATGGCAAAACCCAATAACACTTTGCCCGACCTGAAAATCCAAACCAGGACCCCACGTGGCATTCACCACCAACCGTTACTACAACACAGTGGGCGACCCTGTCACAATTTTTCAACCTAACACCATTCCTTAGATTTTAAAACCTAAAAACAAGTAAGCAAATCCCAAGCAAAATAACCAAAAAACAGACGCCATTAATTTTTAAACCACAGAACTATAACAATGTATGCACAGGTCTGACCCTCAGTTACTCATTCTGACCGTTATGTACAAAGTTTTGGTCCTTAATAATTCTGAGAGAAAAATCGTGTGCCGCCTTTTGTAAATTGGTCGAGCAAGAAAAAGTGTTCATTACAGCTGGGTTAGATTTAAAGGTTGGTTTTTGTGAAGTATAGAAACCCCCCTTTTTATTGGCTAAAGGATGAATTTCTCGTGTTTTCAAAATGGAGGTTAAACTCGAAATAAATTACCATGTTAACTTCTGAGTGGTACTATGCTGCAGCAGAAATAATCTTGCTAATGTATGGGATCCTTTTCACAGACCCATCTCCAAATCAGTACTTGACTTGTATCGAGTCTTGACGAAAATGTGACATTTTCCCTTAAATATGACACACTTTGCCTTATACATGGTGGATTTTTGAGATGGGGCAATAAGGGTCAAACTCAATAAGTTAAGGACAATCTCCTAAGACCGTTTTTCTGTAGCTACAACGGTTAAGGTACATGCCCTCACTGCCCTATCTCAAAAATCCACCCGGTATATGGGCGGCACAGCCTGCATGGTAGTTTCTAATTATGCAAAGTGCAGTATAGTAATCCGTATAGTTCATAAAATTAATATATTATAATCATCATAATCAGCCTACAATGTTACCACTGCTGGGACACAGGCCTCCTCTCTGTGAGTTGGAGTGGGCCGTAATCCACCTCGTGGGCCATATACACCATGTCTTCGAATTTTTAGTTCTAGGACATGCCGGTGTCCTCACGATGTTTTCCTTCACCGTTTTGAGAGCAGCGGTAATGATATAATTTACACAAAGTAAAGCGCCTGTCTGGGTTCGAACCCACGACCAACAACTCGTAAGTTGCAGCCGTTACCACTGGGCCACCACTGTTCTCTAAATTAAAATTAAAATGTATCTGGCCAAATTAAAAAAAGAAACATATGGCTTACCTACCTTTGCAAGTAATCTTTCAACCTGTACCTCTAAATTATTCATTCTGACCGTTTGTAGGGTTCCGTACCGAAAGGCTGCAAACGGGAACCTATTACTAAGGCTCCACTGTCCGTAAGTCCGTCCGTCTGCCACAGAGCTGTATCTTTTGAACTGTAATAGGTAATTACTTGAAATTTTCACGGAGTGTGAACTACTATGGCCGCTACAGCAAAAAATTATAAAAAGTGACCGTAAGATAAACGATTTTATTATTATATATTGTTAAATGTTTTACGATGGTACGTAACCCTTCGTGTGCAACTTTGACTCACACTTGGCCGCTTTTAATAAAATTTCGGTGCTTAACTCTTAAAGAAAAATCGTGTGGATATATTATATACATATATATGGGACGACTGAGAAAAAATGTTCACCACAGCTGGATACGATCGTCGATTTATTAGCCAGTTTCTATGATATATTTTATTTTAGGGCAATTTTTGACAAGCTTGTTAATGGTTGGGTTCTTTTCAGTTTAGCCATTAAATTTAGATATAAAAAAAATGTATATTGCAATACCTTAAAAATAAGTTACGGTACGTTTAGGGAATTTCCATTTGCATAAATCCAGTCACATGTAAAGTTGAATCGTTTAATCAGTTTTGTATGTATATACAGGGTTAAATTAAATTAGCTGGCGAAACTTCGCAGACGTGATGGGTATCGATATCAAAACATGATGAAACACAAATAAATTAATTTGATGTTTTTTTTGTGCGGTCATCGACCTCTTTTAGTGCATTTACTTAAAAATCAGTTTAAAAAATCAGTTTTTTTTTTGTCTAAACTTTACCGACGTGATTAGTATCAATATAAAATACAAATACACGATAAAATATATTTTCTCAACTCATACTTCAAGTAACAACAGATTTGTCAACGACCGCTGCTAATTTATACCAGCGGCAGCGGTGACAAATAAAAAAAAAAAACATAAAATCTTTTTTATTTTTATTTTATCGTGTTTAGATAGGGGTACCCATCTCGTCTGCAGAGTTAGCGCTAGCTAATTTAATTTAACCCTGTATAATAATATGTAAGTATGTGAGTTTCATACGATCAAAAAAAGTTCATACTTTTGCTAAACATAAAATTTAGGCGCGCTCAAGACAGTGTAACGGCTTGTGTTTTTCAGGTAAGCTGCAAAGGCCGCTAACTATCAGGTTAGTGTTTAGAGAAAAAAGAAACACTTACGGTGAATCCTCAGCTGTAGCCCGCCAAATTCAAATTTCCTTTGGTTTTTTGCAAATTGCAGCTCTGTTTTACGTCGTATGTTGATCAAAATGCGATTTGCGACTGTATGAATGATATATTTACTGAATAATAAATCATCAATTTCATATCAATCGTCTAACTTTGGAAAATTCTTAGGTGCAACAAATTTCCAAAGTTTGACGATTGATATTATGAAATTGAGGATTGTTATTCAGTAAATATATATTTTCTCTAGATTTCCTTGTAAGATTAAAAATGTAAGTGCCTACACTATTACAGCATCGTCTTCACATATAATTATATAATTAATGTATATTACATAATATTGTAAAACATTTTGAAAGAGTAACGGTGGAGTATCCTCCCCATTCTTCTCCAAACGAAATTTGGAAGGGGCAACTAGAATCAATGCTATTTTCTTGTAAATTTTGACGTTCAAAAGTGTTTTTTTTTTTTTCCTTTTTGACAACTGAGCAGATGTCGATTATTCTGCCAGCGTCATGTAGTGACGGAAAGAGCCTTTTTTGTGCCTATTTGAAATAAATGATTTGACTTCGAGTAGACATAATACATATACATCCTCGAAAGTTAAAACTTTACACAACGGTGCTAGGAGCTTCTAGATTTCATGAAACATTTTATTTTATTTTGACAACTTCCACACAATCCACAACATCAGCATTAAGCCATATTGACTTAAGAGATCAAACTGTGGTCTCGCACAGTACTCTCGGCTTTCTAACTTAAGTTAAGTAAACGTTATAACGAGAGAATTGTCAATATTGACGAAGTTTAATTGCCGTCGATCTTGTTCTTAGAGTCATCGGTTTAGGTTTAGCAAATTTAAAGGAAGATTAAAGAGTTTTGTTTCGATGAATATAATCACGCGGAACTAGCATTGCAAGCATAGAATTTATAATCGAATAATCCTCTTTCTATTGATATTATGCCGTCAACAGCTTAACAATAAAATAAACAAGTATAATTAGAGATGATCATCACCATCCTATGGCAGTCCACTGTTGGAAGTAGGCCTCTCAAATCGCACGCCATTCATTTCGACTCCCGACATCTCTCATCCAACTGCTACCAGCCACCCTGCAAAGATCGTCGCTCAACCCAGTCTGAGGGTATCTGATCATCCGTTTGCAGATTCGCGGTTTCCACTCAAGAACACGTCTACGGTAATTGGTTCTACGGCTAATACGGCCGGCCCATTGCCATAACAGCTTTCTTGTTGGCTATGCCGATGACTTATGTTCTCTGCTGGAAAACCTCGTTCCAGATTCGATAACCTAAAGGTGCTCCTTCACGGGGAGCATTCGCATGTAATGTAACCTTTACCCGCGACCTAGCCATGTTACTTCTACCTATTTAACGAGTCTTTCTGTGCATAGCTTAAAACTGAATAAATGTTAAGAGGCTTACAAGAGCTAAAGCGCGGTCACTGTCGGATTGCATAGAAAAGAAAGAGACGCGCGATGACACAACGCTGGTAATGTATTGCAAAATGTGAAGCAATTGTGGATTTACAAAAAATCTATTCATTGGACTAAAAAAATGAAACACTATTACGTTATTATGTTACTTGTAAAATAATCTGACAAAAAAACTGAATGTTTGCATGTTTAGTATAGTTTATAATCGTTAAAATATATTTTTAGAGGTATCTTCGTGATTTTGTTGTATCATATCAAGTTAATTGTATTATGTTTTCAACACACTATCTAACTAGCATATATCTAGAAGAATATCATATATTTTTCTGATTGTGGTTACCGCAGTGGATCATATATTTTTAGGCATTATAAATTTGCGTTTAGGTCATGTAGTCCCCTAAATCGCGCACCGTAAAACAAAAAGCGCTCAACGGCTGAAATATGATTTTTCTTACGTTTTCAACCACTATACCTTCACCAGTTTGAAAAGAAAAAGAAAACTGAATTGACAAAATTCGAATCGGTTGAGAAATGCGACCTGTAGAGGAGAACAGCCATCCGCCAGACATCCGGACAATACGAAAGTATTTTTGCCTAAGCTGAAACGGAGACGTTTCGCGGTCGCTTGGTCAATTATTTGTATAAACCTATCCTGCTGGTTTAATTATCTCTCTACTCTATGCAGCAGTTGACGGCCTGCGCAGTCAGGCAGCCCACCAGCTGCTCCTAGCTGTTCCGGTAGAATCTTGGGTTGAAACGTTACAGGCGGGCTGATTAGGGAGCGCCTTAAAGTGACTCCAAGCATAACCGTTTCCATAGCTCGCTGAGCGTTATGTCATTTAGTTTAAATAGGCTTTTATTTTTATTAGTTATTTTATTTATCTTTTACATAGATTCTTTTATTTATTGTGAACAAGCTGACCCGACAGACGTTGTCCTGTCTTAACTATGAATGTCATATGTCGTTTAGTTTTAGTTTTGACTATTGACTAAAAGTAAAACTATCGACTCATTTATCAACCGATCCATCTGTGTTAAACGATATTTGCAGCGCGCATTCTGTCAATCGCTGACAGTTATTTCAAACAACTGACAGTTATGTAAAAATTAATATCGGCGTTAAGTTTTCATAAATTTTGTAACGTTCCGATCAACTTCCTTATTTTTTTATTTCATAAGATCCTTCTCCGGACAATAACGAACACAACAAAAAAAATATTGTGAAATCGATCCAGCCGTTCACGCATGATGGCGTGACCAAGGGAAATAGGGATTCATTTTTATATATATAGATAATATATTATTAGATGTGAGAACGTTGTAGGCCTAAATTGTAGACTGTAGATTTGTAGACCGTTTTCTATTTTGTTAAATACCTGGTACCACCACCACCACCACCACCAGGCCTATACTGTCCTCCCATACCTATTAAAACTGTAATTTGAAAACTTTGTAAAAGCCAATTATTTTTAAAAGAGTAACCGTGGAGTTTCTTGCCGGCTCTTCTCTAAAGGAAACGACCAATTGGAATCGTGCTCCTGGCTTCGGACGTTTCATAAGTGCCCATGTAGGTTTATGTGAAACAAAATATTTTAATTTTATTTGATTTGAGCGACCTTGAATTTGTGGGCCAGTCGTGCCGTGTATGAGTTAAGTTTGACTATGTCGTATCATAATAAAAGAAACAGAGTATGGTGTGTCTAAACAACAGAGTCAATTTAGTATATTTGTTTACACAAACATGACAAAATTGGCTCTTGTCTACGTAGTGTCGATTACATGAATGCTTTTTGACACATAGACATTCGTGTAAACAGTGTGTATTATCTTTTGACGGTGATGGAAATCAATTAATTTAAGTGCTTGTTGAACATGGCAACGGATAAGGAACTTGCGTCGCAGTGACTCGTGGCGTGCTCTAAACAACTTCTTCAGTTTGCTTTCTCCACAGTTGCTGTTGGAAGACCCGTGTCGTGTGAGCGTATAGCTCGTGACCACGGGGTAATAGGTATTCTTATTTTTAAATCCTGTGTGGGTTTCGGGGTATTGCGAGCCAGTGAGGTATAATTTTAATGTTAGATGGTTGGGCAACAACGAATTGTCGAAATCACACAGATAGGTGCTTGCATTGGGATTATATGAACTTAGAGGGTTGTATTGATGATTTTAATGATTATAATTCTGTAAATACATACCTACTTGTTACGATCGCGTAGATAGAGTTAAAGTAGAAATCTAACAGACAGCAAACTTCAAACAACCCTACCGCGCAGATTTGCGATTTTCTATAAAAAGATAAACTGAAAATAGAAAATTGGTTGGGTTTATGTCGGTCCTACGTTACCGTTAAGTGACGGACCTACAAACGTATACCTTTGGTACGCGGTTAAAGTATACAGGTTGTAGAAAAAAGTAAGAAATAATATTTTATATAAGTAGGATCCAATTCAGTACATGAAGTACTGGTTAATCGGATCCTACTTAGGAATAACCTAGAAAAAAATAAGAAACACTATTTGAACGGTTAATTTACATTGACGGCGCTCCTTTTTAAGCAATATTCTATTAACATAATTATATTTGTTATTCTTGCGAAATAATGTGTAGTTTCATTTAATTTTCGAAACCAGCCATTATTATTTTGTTTTATTTTATAGTTATATTCCAAACTCCAAATTCAAACCGCTCAACATCTCAAAGGTCCCTTTGTTAAACAACCTGTATACTTATTATTTATGACCTCGGTACCTTTAAAGAAACCTTGTTCGTTTTTCCATCTCATTGACTAGTTTATTTAAGAATGTTAGCTTTGGTTAACATTCTTAAATAAACTAGTCAGTAACAGGATTTAATGAAATAGTAAATTCGTGTTCGGGAAAATCTTTTTTGCAAAGATAACCGACCTTAGCTTTCCAAAAAAAAGAATATTACCTACGATCCGGCCGTCGGCAGAATGCGTTCTTGACATCTGTCAGTTTCCTTCAAACGAATACGTGTTTGGAGAATTTAATCTTTATTACTTACTAGAATCTTCACTCTGACGAGTATCAGGGAGCCTACTCTCTAAGTCCGTCAACGAAGATACGGGCCCGTCCGAAAGCAGTTCCATGCTATGTTTAGAACCCTTCTCCCGATTATTTAACTTTTTCGGACGGACAAAAACATATCGGGAGTATAGACAACTGTCGAATCGTGTTGTCATTAATTTTTAGTTCGGGTCCCTGACTAATTTTATGTCCGTAAGCGATGCAGAGATATTTCTTGCCCATTCTTCTTCATAGGTACTTACTACGCTTTGGAATGGGCAACTAACTTCATCTTTCTGACTGACCGACCCCTTGACAATTCAAAAGTGCCTGTAATTGGTTTATTTGAAATAAATGCTTTGAGTTAGAGTTTGGGAGTATGAAACGCCCATAACTTCGGATGAAACTACGGACGTCATGCTTAAAGAGTAGGTCCCCTGGAACGCATTCTCTCGACGGGCGGACTGTTATTTATAAACACAAATTCTTTGCGGAAATCAAAGTCATCTCACAGAAACAAAAAATATCAAGGGTCGTTTTTGATCGTGCTACTTTTGATATATGACCTTTGGAAAGACTCAAAATTATATTTTTGTTTTCTAACGTTTGGTCTACGTTGTCTCCTTTATAGGACCAGTAAAAAATTGTCTGTGGTATTGTAAATTCAAAACTGATAGTTCAAAAGAATCTTAGAATAAGTACTTTTTTAAAGTTAAATTGTTTTTATCTTTTTATTACGGACGCTTCTAACGTTCTGCATCGTCCTCACATGCATATTTCAACATGAATGACGTAACCAATATTTTGTAAACATATTTTGATTTAAAAGAGTGTCCGTGGAGTTTCTTGCCCTTTCTTCTCCATAGGTACCTACCTACTACGCTTTGGAATGGGCAACTAGCTTCATCTTTCTGACCGACCGACCCCTTGACAATTCAAAAGTGCCTGTAATTGGTTTATTTGAAATAAATGCTTTGAGTTTGAATTTTTCAACGTTAATATAATTAGTTCCCCTTTACGTATATGCTGGAACTTTTTCCCTTAATCACCATTTATGACACCCATATGAAGATTGAAGATGTCGTCATATGACTGCATCGTTGGTCTAGTGGTCACAAACACTACTGCTGCGCATAAGGTCCTGGGTTCGATTCCCTGGTCGGGTAAAGTGTATTGGGTTTTTCCATCAGGAATTTCTCAGTAGCAGCCCGGAGTGTGGATTTGTGCCCGGTTAATGGCAATAGGCTCGCCCCCTATTACATGGGACTTAAACATAACTGGCGAAATGTGGGTGTGCTATAGGTACACCTCTACCTACCCCTTCGGGGATTTCAGGCGTGATATTATGTTATTACCATTAACGACACCCATTATATAAATAGATTAACTGTGTATTTTATATAAAACATTGGTCAGGCAGGGGCCATAGTCATTCCATAGTCCTAGATAACCAGTCCACTTAAGCTACCCAAATCAATAGTCCAATATCTTTGTTTCCATATCCTGCCATAGTCCTACATCAACCGGGGGATGTCCTTGGGTGCACTTGTATAGTCCGAACAGGGATAATCGTCGGTTGGTGCGTGATTTAAAAAAAAAAAAATTAACGGGCCTCTGCGAGTTGGCCTCGGCCCCTCGTATGCCTTCCAAAGGTCCGGGATCCCAGGATCCCGAGAAATGTCAAGAGACGTAAATATTATAGATTTAGCCAACATGTTTTAGCAAGACTTGGAAAAATAAGGTTTACGTATAGTGTACATAGATACTTTAATGTATAAATTGAATAAAATCCTTGTTACCTTATGTAAACTAAAGCAACTCGAGCATGACTAGAATATATTACCGATCGATCACCTGTAGCTAATACCTACTGATATTATTCATCTCTTTGAACGATACTAGGTTTGTCTTTGATAAAATAAATTGTTTGTTTTTATCAAGGTCGGTTTCCTCAACTAACATGGACATAAAATTAATGCAGTATAGGTATACATGTCATAATTATGAGCAGGACGCCAAAGAGTTTAAACCTGACCGACTTTTTTGCCATCCTGTATGTATGCGGGGTGAAAAAAAAAGAAGGTCAGAGGTCAGAGGAAGAAAATAAATTTTGTAGTGTATAACAAAGTTTCTATCTCTTCTTCTTCACTTGAAGTGAAGATCAGTGAAGTGGCAACGGGATAAATGAAATAAACGCGCGAATAAGACTAAGGCCCACTTGCAGCGCCAATCAGTAAATACGTTTAGCGTTAAATGAGTTTAAAACATAATTCTGTTTCTGTCAAATGTTTGAAGATGACAGAGACAGAATGAAGTTTTAAACTAGTTTAGCGCTAAACGTATTTAGTGATTAGCGGTGCAAGTGGGTCTTATTACTTGTATTCTCCAAGTCCTCTTCGCTTCTTAAGTGCAAACAACTAAACTGACTAAGGATCATTTTTATACAAAAGATAAGCTACTACAGAAACGATTTGAATTGATTTTGAGCGATCTATCTTAAATTAAATATTGAAGACAGCGAATTACGTTAATTTACAAATTAATTATTAAACATTTACAACTGACTGTATTAGTATTGCGTGAAGAATGATAATCAGATATCGGATATTCGGGTGAATATTAAACTAAAGTTCATTTTTAGCTATGCAAGTAGGGAAGCGGCTTCTTAAATTAGATTTTTGTAAAAAAAAACAGTGCATTAGGTACCTGTTTATTTAATATTAATGTTTAACCCCCGATGAAAATATATGTGTAAGAAGAGGGGTGTTGTGTGTTAGTTAAAACAAAACATAAATTAAAATAAGTACTACGAGTATATCCTGATTGGGCGTAAATATTACCTCGGCTACAACAACTTTAATCACTTCCTTCCGATCGCTATGATTTGGTCTTGTTTGGTCACTGAAATCTGACGTTAGTGCGAATTTTTCGATACAAAAGTGTATTCCATATTAGCTAACATCTCAACTTTAGGTGAATATGCATCCGAATATCCGATCTCTGATGATAATAATGTGAACGTAAGCGGAGTGAATGTTGGCGTGACGGCTGACGGGGGAGATTAGACGAGAGAAACATGTTCTGCTGACGAAGGTATATTTTGACATGAATGCCAAAAACTACTTCGTGTTATTTTAAGGCATCAATCAAGGACATACTGCGGATCAAATGTTATATCAGCACAATGTTGTCTTCTTCTATATGTAGGTAATATTGTCTTTGGTTTTTGATCTACCATCAAGCAATGGATAACATTGTCAAACTTTTAACGTTTTAAATACGTGGCTTTTGGCTAATTTCTATTAGTGTTTTGTGTATTTTGTCAAGTTTTTTTGTAATTCTTGCGTCTTGTTGGTGCAGAATAAACAATTTTGCTTTCTTTTCTAGATAAATGATAATTATATTTTTTCTGTAAATTGTTTTTAATTAAACACTGTTACCCCGCGTTCTAACCAAACATTTTTGTTCGGTGAACCGGAACGCGTGATCGTGCCGACAGATGGCGCTTTTCGTTTTTCTGAACAAAATGTGACATATAAACGAGACGGTCGTGTATTTGTGCGATGATCGCTTTTGGTTAGGACGCCGCGGCCTTACACGTTAAGAAAAAAATGATAAGGTCGGTGTTTTCTTTTTGAATATTCTGAGAAGAAACACCGAAACAAACTCATTTCTTGCAGGTCAACCTAGGAGGTTGTCGGCTGCTTAACCGGTCATGCCTGTGGTTGCCCTAATAGATTAAGGCCCCAAGCCAGGGCTTACAAGACTTACAAACTAGGCGACAACACGCTAAGGGCACCCCCTTCGGGGTACGAACCTCGGCTTAGAGCGTCGCTGGGAGAGGGCAGCAAGGGACTGGCTGGATCGGAATTAGAAATAAACTCAAAGCTCACAGTCTCTTTTAAAGTGCAGACATAGTCTCGGTCAGATCACATGAGGACCATGTAGATTAGTGCCTGAGATGGCCTGTTTAGGAAAGAACCACACAGCGTTAAGAGGAGATAAGGTTATATTAAAAATCAAAATCTGAAACCGCGTAATTTTAACTAACCATTTCTTACGAAAACAAAACTTGTAGTAGTTACCGTTTTATACCGGTCAGTGAACGAGAAAAGGAGGCACATAAAAAACTTAATGGAATCAGTTTCTTCTAGGTGAAAACCTGAAAAGGGCTCGAGGAAAAAGAAACGCGAAACACATAACTTTGTCGACTTCAAGTGAAGTTGTATATGTGCGAACAAAGTTAACGTATTTTCAATGAAACGGTGATTTTATAATAAAATAACTTACGATACCTTTGTTAAACGATATGAAAGTAATATTGTAACTTCTAAAACCACTCACTTATAAAGATAACATAACATCAGGATTTTATTCCCCGATGGGTTAGGCAGAGGTGTACCTATAGTACACCCACATTTCACCAGTTATGTTTAAGTCCCATGTAATAGGGGGCGAGCCTATTGCCATCAAACGAGCACAAATTCAGACTGCTTGTGAGGAATTCCAGATGGAAAAACCCAATAACACTTTTCCCGACCCGGGAATCGAACCCAGGACCTCATGCTTAACAGTAGTGCTATTGTGACCACTAGACCGACGAGGCAGTCACTTTATTATAACAATTGATGCAATTTCCACATTTTAAGTACTAGGACCCACTTGCACACACACGTTTAGCGCTAAACGGTGCAAGTGAGGCTTAGTATATAAATCTAAGTCAAAATTGTCTAATTGCTACTAAATACAGTGACATAATGCGATCAAAAATAGATAAATCTTGCTTAGCCTTTTAGCCCTTAGAATTTTGTATTCAGTCGGGGAGTGAGTCTTGATAGAATTCGCTCGCTATTAAATCAGTTCACTTGAACGAGTGAAGCTTCACGGCTGCGGCTCATTCATTCGTTCATCTGAACGGATCGCACGCATCGCGAACGGCCTCAGCCGTTATTGTTTAAATAACTCTGCTAATATATCTTCGTTGGAGACGCATGCGTGTCTCGCGATTGCCCGCTCCGCTTTGCGCTTCGCCGCTCCACTCGTCGCGTCGCGAATGTCGCGCTGGCTCGCCAATTAATCTATATAACACCGCTAAATAAGAAATCTAAATCGCTCTGCGATACCGCTGTGATGAACTTGCTCCATCTACTGCTGCTGTTTCTTCAACTTGGCTCAAGAATCGAAGTCCGTGGCTGCTAAATCGGTTGGATGTTGCTATGATTATCCTGCTGATTTAGTGTTAATAGACGCGTTCATCTATATAGTCACCCCGCTTCTATAATTATTATTTTCCCGCATTCAACTTACCCAATAAACGCTTCACCACCTTTTCTCAACCATGTTGGGGTCAGCTTCCAGTCTACCCGGATGCAGCTAAATACCAGTATTTTACATGGAGCTACTGCCTATCTGACCTCCACAACCTAATTACTGGGTAGCACAAATACCCTTGGCAAGGATGGTTATCAAACTTTCGGGATCTACAAATGACAACTGAGACCAAACGGCTTAACGTGCTTTCAGAGGCACGAAGGGGGCCCGGTAGGGTATGTATAATGATCACCCATCCACGGACCGACCTTGGCAAGCGTTGCTTAACTTTGAAGATCGACCCGTGCCGCTGTTATTATTTAGCCACGAGTCACGAACAAATTGAGAAATAAGTATTTAAAAAAAAACAGGATAATCATGATTTACAGAACAAAAATGGAAAATATGGTTCTGTGGTATCGCCCCAAAAGATTAATGTATTAAGTAATTATGTCCACAACTGTACTGTTCTTAATTAACGCTTGTGTGCCGAAGCGTACAAAAACGGTCATTTGTTACTGTTCCGAGAATGATATAGAAATATACAATGCTTGGAGGACAGAGAGGGATGGAAGGAGATCATAAAACAATGTCGTTTGTGCCTTTTATTAATTAAGTAAGAAAGGCCTGAATAATGAAGAATTCCGAATACAAAGTAAGATTACAAGGTACTTGCTGTATTCGTGATTTGACTTGAAAAAGAAATTCCTGAATAAAACCACAATTCATTCAGTAATTTCGGGTCCCTTGACACGTTTATTGTGCTCGATTGATTATACCCAAAATATACCATTTTTCTTACCGAGCGTAAGTTCGTAGATAATATAATTTTCGACAGGATATGGTCATTTCACCTTTCATTGTTTTAATAGTTTCATTTTTGATTTGTTTACTCTAATAATATAACAACTAAACAAAACAGACAACAAACAGTGTTTTAAAAGTTACGATTTTTTTTTTAAATGTGTCTGACATATCTCGGGACCTTCGGGACCTTTGGATGGCGTACGAGGGGCCGAAGCCAACTCGCAGAGGCCCCTTTGACAATTTTAAATGATAAGGGAGCATCAACTAATGATTATCCCTGTATGCACTATGCAAGTGTACCCAAAGACAACCCCCGGTTTGTTCAGAACTATTGCAGGATATGGAAAAAAAAAAAATTGATCTATGGTTTTGGGTAGCCAAAGTGGACTGGTCACCTAGAACTATGGAAAGACTATAGCCAATGCCTGACCAATTTTTTATATGCAATACACAGATAAAATGGCACGGGGTGACTTGCACGCTCAATAACGGGCCAATAAATATATTATTATTATTATTACCAAGTTTGTCTGGAGTATGAATATTCAATATGATTTTGTAAAGATTTTCGGTCGATGTCGTGATGGCCCAGTGGTTAAGGCCTCGCTTCTCATGCACGAGATTGTGGGTTCAAATCCGGGCAAGTACCAATCTAACTTTTTCAATCCATATATACTTTCTGAGTTTATCTTGGACACCACTGACATCGGTGATCGAAAAAAATCTGGATTCTATAGTTAAGAGGCTAAAGAGCTAAAGCGCGGTCACTGTCGGATTGCATAGAAAAGAAAGAGACGCGCGATGACACAACGCTGGTAATTTATTGCAAAATATGAAACAATTATGGATTTACAAAAAATCTATTCATTGGACTAAAAAATAAAAACACTATTACGTTAGTATGTTACTCGTAGAATAAACTGACAAAAAATCTGAATGTTTGCATGTATATTAGTATGGTTTTTAAATGTTAAACATTTTTTTAGAGGTATCTTCGTGATTCTTTTCTATCATATCAAGTTAATTGTATTATGTTTTCCACACACTATCTAACTAGCATATATCCAGAAGAATATCATATATTTTTTTCTGATTTTGGTTACTGCAGTGGATCATAAATTTTTAGGCATTATAATTCGCGTTTAGGTCCTGTAGTCCCCTTAATATAAGTCTGAAATATCCAACCCGTCTTGAGCAAGCGTGATGATCAATGCTCGTGCCTTGTCTGTATGAGAAGAGGCCTTTGCTCTGCAGTGGAACAGTAATCGGCTGGTATCATACCGGTCGATTTCTCTGCGAAATTTCTCGTGGTGACCTACAGTTACTATAAAGTCTCAATACAGGTAGACTGTGGTAATACAGATCTTCGTTCCATCAACAATCGTCTTCTACGATGTTCTTCTCACCGTTCTGGCTTCATTCATTCTTCTTTCTTTGTCCAGGTGGTCTTTCTTTGGAATACGCTCCTTTTAAAGTGAATCTCAAAAAATCATTAGCATTGATTTACTGGATTAGTTTTCTCCTGTATCGATCGTTATTTCTCCTATTTTGTTTATATGTATGTTTTAGTATTCATATATTACGAGTATGAGTATTTATTCTTGTATTTTAAAGTGAAACTTTTATTACATCGTCTCAAACTTTTTCGTCTGTGTGTTGGATGTCGCGTGACGGTCGGCCGCGGAGTAGGGAAAGAGTTTCACTTTTACCGTGGTTTCATAGAACCACACAATCCTTTTCTTCCATAGGGAAGAAAATTTATGCTCATATGCTCTGGTAAAATAAAAAATAAAATTCTATACCTATTTTTATACTTATTTCCAAGCTATCTATCCCGTATATAGCACCTGCCATGTTTAGTCTCTGCATCACCCTAAGGTTGACTGGTAGAAAATGCCTCAGGCATTAAGTCCGCTTTTAAACAGTATTTTTTTTTACTTGTGCATAAAATTTTAATAAATAAATAAATATTACAAACCATGTACGTGAACAAACAAGGACCACAACAATCAACTCAATTATAAGTTAAGCTATCCCTCGTTTACTCTAATTAGTCTCCACAAGCAAAGCACTCGAAGAAAATACCCAGTTCCTCAAATTTCAAGAATAGGATGTGGCGTGAATAAATTAAGATCCGCCTCAAATGTCACAGCCAATGAGCCAATTAGCCAAGCCGGCAGCCAACTAGGTGGAACATGCCATTTGTTCCACACACGCATCTAGGCTATATAATAGATGAATTTTGTTGAAGTAACGTGAAACTTGGGCATTATATAAAGTGGTTTGTCTAAGAATTTTAGTCAAATTTGTTATAGTCATATTAATCTTTCTTTAATGTTGTCTTAAACTGTATTTGGGCTCATTTATTTCAAATAGGCACGTGGTACTTTTGAACGTCAAAACTGACTAAAAAATTGAATTGATTCTATGTAGTTGCCCTTTCGAAAAGGTAGTTTCGTATGGAGAAGAATGGGACAGAAACTCCACCGTTACTCTTTTAAAATGTTAGAATAAAAATAATATAGTGGTAGAATAAAATTACTATACTACAATAGGTAAAAATAATTAATTATAAAGGATGTGATAGATACATGGTGCTCACATATATACTTCTTTTTAAAGTAAATGATTTTCCTAAAATTTTAACAATGAATAATTTTGTGTGTGAGTTAAAGTAATTACAGAATGTGATATCAATGTCATAAAACTTATAAAATTAAATTAGCCACCAGTTTGATTTTGTCTAGACTCTAGACTGAGATGACTGAGATGGCTATTAAGGTATACAATAAATTACCAAACGCCTTTAACTTAATGAATTTGTGTCACATGTCGAAGAAAGAAAGTAATGTCAATAAAGGTTTATATATATTTTAATTTTTTTAATTTGACATTATAATTATATTCATGAACATTAACATTTCAATTAATACATAAAATCTGCCATTTTATAGCAATCATTTTGGTAACTGATGTAATATATGACATTTTTTCATTATGGAATGTATTGTGAAATTAAATATTTGCAATTCATTTATTTAATTAAACAATTTGTAACGTTTATAGTGATAACTGAAGGAATATTATGCCATTTTTAATAATTTAATGTATTCTGAAATTAATATTTGCACACCACATGTAATGGTAGAATGTAATTGGGCCACATTTATAATAACATCATACTACTTTGTACACCTACATTTCGGCAAATAAAGCATTATTATTATATTTTTATTTATCTCTTCACATTTCTCGGGACCCTGGGATCCCGGACCTTTGGAAGACATACGAGGGGCCGAAGCCAACTCGCAGAGGCCCGTTAGACGTTTTTAATGAATGGGTTTTTGTGCTGGTTTCTGTTTTGGTTCATCCTCATCACTTGAATCGTCATCTGAGGACTCTTGTTTCTTTGCAGCAGGTTTAGGTTTTTCGTCTTCACTATCGTCACTATCATCAGAAGACTCGGCTTTCTTGGCTGTGGGTTTTTCATCCTCAGAGCTATCAGAGTCTGAAGGGTCTTGTGTTTTTTTTTGCAGCCGCAGCCTTGCCGTTAGCTTGTGCAACTGTTTGTTTTTGTGGCTTCTCATCTTCACTGGAGTCATCATCAGAACTTTCAGCTGCTGGTTTTTGTGGCTTCTTTATTTTATTATATTCTTGTATTATTTCTGTAAGCGAAGGCAGGCCCTTGACACGAGGTTTCGCTTTCGTTTTCTTCAAAAAGTCTTGAGCTAGCGATTTGTCAATATTTTGTAGAAATTGATGAACTATTGAAATAGCTTCAGTTTGCACTTCTGCGGGGATATTATTATATTAGATTGTCCTATGGAGCAGGACCAGCATGTTTCCAAGTATTCTTATCTAGGATATAATCCTCTAATTCTCTATCGATACACTACATAATAATCGTATATTCAGTACATAGCATAACATGACAACACAGCTATAATTCTCAAACGATTAGGCAGAGGTAGCTATAGTAAATACACCCACATGATATGTTATGATATGTCAGAGGGTTTGGTTTCCGTACTTAGTCCTTCAGGTCGACCATGGTGCGCATCCACATGTCGCTAGTTTTGTTTTTAAGTCCCATGTAATGAGGGCGAGCCTATTGCCATCAACCGCGCACAAATCCAGAGTACGGGCTGCTACTGAGTAATTCCAGATGGAACAACCCAATACACTTTACCCGAACTGGAAATCAAACTCAGGACCTCATGCTAAGCAGTACTGCTTCCTCCCAGTAGACCGTCGAAGTATTCTAAATGAAGAATTCAAACACCAAATAATTTCCGTTTGTCAGAATACTATCACAAATGTTCTTATGTTAATAAAAAAAGTTTTTAATTGTTTTATACGTCGAAAATAATCCTACCGATACGGGGGCCGTATGACAACGCTAAGATTCACGATGAAAAATGAACATGAAGAACTGCGGTAAATATACCTACCGGAAATATGCTAACAATGTGATATTAATGGGAACCGTTTTTTTGAACGGTGCTATTAATCAACGGCATGTTGAAGGTACAAGTTGGTGTAGATATCTATATATCTATATACCCGGGTTTTTTGGGAGACGGCTTTTATTTGGCAAGTTTGACTAGTGACTCTCTGCAATGAATGTATACAATGAACTCTTTCCGAGTCCGCCAAGATAGATAACATTGTAATAGTAGATTGTTATACAAGGGTCGAAAGGAATCAATTCCCTTAAGAGGCATTTAGACACCAGAGCGCAGCGAAGGCGGCTTTAATCCGAGTAGGAATTGATGACTTTCACCCGTGTTAAACACTCTACTTTTCATTTCGAATATAAGGAAAGTAAAACATAGTTGTTTTTCTAAATTATTTTATTAATAATAATAACATGAGACTCATTTTTAATCAAATAGTTATTAGTCTATAAAACCGATATTTTTAATTTCGGAACAGCTTACAGAGTTAGTATCTCGCCATAATATAAAGTATTTTTTCAATGTTTAATATGGAACGCACCGCGTCACCGCTGCGAGCCATCCCGCTTAATAGGTATTTTTTTCAATTCACACTGGCTGTTTATACACTCACAAGACCGCCGCATTTTTATTTTATTTTAATTATTATTTTTCAATTTTTCGTACCCGACTACCTAATCAAATTTAGTTCTATTTTTAAAATTCATTCTCGTCCTGGAGAGGGAAGCAATTACTATGAGTCTTTCCCGGCCAAAGATGGGGAGCAGCGACTTCCATCCGCTACTCGGATCAGACAAACACTACTTTCCGAGTACGTATTAAAAATGAAAATGAACATTTAACTACAATGTCCGTTGATCTGCGCCCTGGATGATCTGAACAACGCCTCCGACACCGCAGTAAACGTAGCCATCTACTGGGCCCAAACCGTATAATACGGAGTACCACCGAAACAAAAAGAAGAATATATGAATAATCTTGGCATATACATAATTATTTTTACTCAATCAACCACCATAGAATAAGAAATTCATATCAAATACGAATAAAAATAAATAAAAAAAACGAAATAATTCGAATTCAGAATTCGGAATTCGTTCATAGAGTAGATGTTTCTTTAGACTGGGGTCTCCTACAAACACAATCAGTCTCATACAGCTTCTTGCCGTATTGTGTCAGGGTGTTTACTATGGATATAGTACCTGTACTCGTAAGAGCACATTCAAATAAAAAATAAACTTTTAGGTATGTACGTTTACGCTAGCACCAAACTTCACCGATAGCTTCAGGCCTTGCATTATTTTAGACCAAGACTCAGTACCTATGACAATTGCAACCATATATATGTCGGAAGTACGTTAAATCAATCGTACTTGACTTGACTAATCAGGACGTCGGTGCCACCAGATGGCGCTGAACAGAGTCTATAACGCTCAGGCTTGACCAGAGCACAGCAGCAGCAGCAGTGTGTGCAGTTTGTTGTGGACGGGTAAGCAATGAACACGTTTAGAAACTGTCGCCCGTTCCGTATAGTTTTTTCGTGTACCTACAGTGTGTGATTCGCAAGTGTGATTAATTTGATCGTAAGTTATAATTTGTTTTGAACTGCAAGCGGTTTTTCTATTGCGCAATTAGCAACACTACCCATAGTACGCCCACAGTAGTTAAAACATGGCTGATAATGACGAGAAAGACATACTCTCTCTCTCTCTCTCTCTCTTCTCCATCAGTATTTAGTTTACGTTGTAAGTATTAAGCAATGCACTTTTTTATTTAAATACCCGCACTCTATAAGTACCTTGAAATTCGTTTTTAAAATCATCTTTCATCTGTACAGTCGCCAGCAGGTCAAGCTACACGAAACTGTCAAATTTCTCCAAACGATTTCAAACCTTATAATGTTAATGATTAAGTTCAAAATCGGTTGACAAAATCTGACAGTTTGAGGTAACTTGATGTGCTGGCGACTGTACAATAAAACAAACAAACATCTCTATAGTAATAAAAATGATACATGACATGATTGCAACAGTATTTAATTTACGTTGTAACTATTAAGCTATCATTTTTTTTTTACTACCCGCTCTGTATACAAACACGCGTTCCTTTTTAAATTCATCTTTAGTCAAAATATTCACCTGTCCTTCGCACGACAAAATAAATAAACATCTCTATAGTAATGAAAATGATACATGACATGCCTCGCGGTATCATCTATAACAATGTCGATGGTGCGACGAAATATATGCAACGTGCGGTAAACAGAGTAGAACAAATGAACAAGCTTCGACACACGAGTTATGGCTTTATTCTGTAGCGTGTAATTAATATAGTATATTACGTACCTATGGTAGTGTTTGGTGATCAATTTTCCAGTAGTGACGGTTAAATAAAGTCAGTGAATTTTGCGTAAGCCGCGGGTTAATTACGTAACACACTAATAGTAGGAATGGGTTTCATTTTGACAGTTCAACAACATTAATTGCGTTATTTACGTTGCTGATTGTTCCAGACAAATTTTTCGAACATATGAAGTAATGGATTAGCTTTTGTTTTTATTTTTTTGAGTTTTTGGCTTCAAAATGATTTAGATTGTGACAGATAGTGTGTTACGTAATTAGGCTGTCGGTCACTGCTGGTGCTTAATTTGGTCACAAATTTTTGAACTAACTATTACTAAATGGTAGTTTACACTAAAATATCTGGCTGAGAATAAAATGAGAAGCTACTAGAAGAGAGTCTGGCTGCATTTGACGTTAAGCGTGATATACTCTACAAGGTTACACCGAACTAGGACTCAAGGGCGTGCCACAAGCGTTAAAGCATTGAGGTCGACACCCGAAGACAATGTTGAAAAGTCTTAACTTCCTATAATTCTGCTAGAATCTTTAAATGTAAAATAGTATGAAGATATCTGCAAAACATAAGGAAAATATGTCCTTTCAATTGTGAAAGAACATGCTAAATATGCTTAGATTAGAAATAAAGTATAACTTATTGAAGTTATACTTTTTTTATATTTTGATAATGTAAATAGGTAGCTACTTAGCACTTTTGCTGTGTAGGTACACTGTACAACCCCAAATAACTATATTATACTGCCAATTATATCATTAGCCAACATTGTCTTGAAGTTTCTGCTCCATTTGGCTAATGGTTGCAATCTACTGTGATTGTGGGTATCTGATAAATCAATTATTGTTAACAGTACTGATAGACAGATAGATAGATAAACATAGTTAGTTAAGAGCCTTTACTTTGCAACTTAATCGTTGGTATCCATACTAATCTATACTAATAATAAAAGTGAAGAGTTTGTTTGTTTGAACGCGCTAATCTCAGGAATTACAAGTCGGATTAAAAAAAAAAAAAATTGTATTTGATAGCCCAATGTTTAAAGATCAATCAATCAATCAATCAATAGTCTTTATTTGTAAACACAGGTTAACACAGTGTGCAAGATGTTACAATTGTTATATTAAAGTTCCTCTATGTTTTGCCATTTGGCGTACAAATATACATTTATTGGAGGCTTCTGCCAATTAAGACAATTACTTTATAATAATTCGGATAATGTCAATTTAAAATAATAAAAAAGTTAATTTAATAAAAAGCAATAGGTTATGTAAGGTAATGTCAATATTTAACGAAAAGCTACAATGTCAATACTAAATAATAGTAATGTCCATATGTTACTGATAAGAAAAATATTTAAAATTGACATTGTCCACAGATTTACTATTAGAGTCGCCATGCATAAATAGTCATGTCACGCGTATACAAACATTATTAGTATGTCAAAGAACTGTCATCAAAATAGTCATTAAGACAATAGTAACATTTCTGTACCTATTAATATAGTACGCAATTTGTGCTTAAAATTTACTAAATTTAGACCATTTATTGAGCTTGGTAACTTATTAAATATTTTTTGGGCCATACAAAAAAAGCTTTTCCTCATTAAAGCCGTACCTGCATATGGTACTTTAAGCTCTAACTTATTTTTGTCACGAAGTTTCCGATATTGGCTTTTAAAAGTTATTTAATAAAGAGTTATGTTTGTTTTAACAAATACATTTACTTCATATATATACAGAGATGGCAAGGATATAATTTTGAGGCTTATAAATAGAGGTTGACAGCTATCAGTGCTTTATAAACCACACATAGCTCTGATGCATCTTTTTTGGGCTTTGAAAACATACTCTTTATTTACTGAATTGCCCCAATATATTATGCCATATCGTAGTGTGGATGCAACATAGCCATGGTAAGCCATTAAAACAGATTCCAAGCTTACAATTTTAGCCAGTTTATAGAGGGCATATGCAAATTTATTAACCTTTTTACAAATATCATCCGTTTGCGGTTTCCAGGACAAGTTATTATCAATAATTACACCAAGGAATCTAGTCACAGTCGCCGACTCTATTCTAGTCTCCAAATAGTTAATGTCAAATTTTACATTAGGAATCTTTTGATAAAAGTGCATTATTTTAGTTTTTTCTAGATTTATGATAAGATTATTATTATTTAACCAAGTAATTATTTTATTCAATGTCAAATTTATCTCTGCTTCGTATGTTTTATGATCGTCACATTTTACTACTACCGTGCTATCGTCAGCAAATAGAACCATAGGATGCTTTATTTCCCTAGGCAGATCATTTCTATAAGTTAAAAATAGTAGAGGTCCTAACACACTCTCTTGTGGTACTCCGTATTTAATTATCCTGCTACTAGATCGGTAGGTACCTTATTTCGTTTCTAGTTCGTGGGCATATTCGTGATATTTCTAAAATCTGCTTTCTGTTGTCTAAGTAAGATTCAATAAGATTCAAAATGTTCTACTAAACTGAGAGCAAGTTTTCCAAGTCCGTAATGCTCAAGTTTCAAGATTAGGGTTTCGTGGTCGACGCAATCAAATGCCTTGGAGAGGTCACAAAAGATTCCTACAGCGTCTTTGGCTTCTTCCCACGCCGTAAATATGTGTTTTAATAAGGTGACACCGGCGTCAGTCGTACAACGTCCCTTGGTGAAACCATACTGTTGATCATGTAAGATTTTATTGGTGTTAAAATGATTGAGCATTTGATTCAGCATTACCTTTTCAAACACCTTGCTGAAAACCGGCAACACGGATACGGGTCTATAATTATTGGTGTCTTTACTATCCCCTGATTTGAAAAGTGGTATTACCTTACTGTATTTCATTAGATCCGGGAAGACTCCTTGATCCACACACAAATTAAATATTAAGGCCAAGTACGGCGCTATAGTCTCAATAATGGAGGAACACACTTTGATAGACATTCCCCATATATCTTCGGTTAGTTTAATCTTGATTTGCTTGAAAGCTTTTAATACTATTATGGGGTTTATATGCTTGAATTTAAATTCAGTCGGGCAGGATGAAACGTTTGCTTTTAATATGTCAATAGAACGCGAGGGTGACGAGTTTAAGGTTTCAGTAGTTTTAAGTGGGATACTGGTAAAGAAATTTACAAATTCTTGAGCAACTTCTTTGTTAGTGCTTATGGGACCACGAGAAGTCTCGAGTTTGAAATCATTATTATGTCTTTTATTCCTGTTAGTTTCATTATTGATAATTTTCCAAACCGTCTTTATTTTATTATCGGCTGATTTGATCTTGTTGCTAATGTACAAGGCTTTAGCTACCTTGCAGATATTTTTAAAAGTTTTAGAGTAAGTAGCAACGTATTTATTAAAAGTTTCAGAGTTAACATAAGGCTTAAGGCCATACAGCTCAAATAATTTTTCCCTACTTTTCCTAATACCCTTAGTTGCCCAGTCACTGAACAAAAAATTCGGGCAAATAGTTTTTGTTTTCTTTTTTAAAGTAATATTGAAATTGACCGCCATGTTAATTGTCCTGTTCTTCCGAAATCCTTTCTGTTCATTAACTAAAATGTTAGATTTCTCAAGGTAAGTACACAGGTGCTTACAGGTTACAGGTGCTTTATATATGACCTTTTCAAATATTTTTGCAAATATAGGTATCAAAGCAATAGGTCTATAATTTTTCATAAGACAATTGTCTTGCTTTTTGTATAGTGGAGTAACTATGGAGGTTTTGAGCTTATCCGGGAAGATACCATTCTCAATACTTAAATTGATTATGTAACTAAGATGTGGGAGGCTATGTATTGAGATACTGCTTTTATGACTTTTGTGCATATTCCATCACTACCTACACTGTTTGTATCTTTAAGAGACCCAATATGATTAATGATGTCATGTGGCAAACTTGGTTCCATAAACAAGGAGTTCAAAGTGTTTGAATTAATGGGGATTTCTTGTGCTATACTATGATAATGATTTGAATTAGATACTTGGTTAATATAATATTCATTGAAGGAGTTTCCTATGTCAATAGGATTTGTAACCATCTTTGTGTCAATTTTTATTTCGGTTATAGGTTCTTTAGGAAAGTAGATTTTATTCTTGTTAATAACGGTCCATGTCGCTTTACATTTATTTTGTGATGTTTTGATAAAATAATTATTTTGAGATTTTTTGTCAAAGATAGTTTTTTTTTAAGCCTATGAGAATAAGATTTGAAAGCAT
The DNA here is from genome assembly GCA_916610205.1 of Griposia aprilina. Lineage (NCBI taxonomy): Eukaryota > Metazoa > Arthropoda > Insecta > Lepidoptera > Noctuidae > Griposia > Griposia aprilina. Next base: position 5,618,934 of record OU744305.1, on the reverse strand, counting down.
TTTTGTTCTTGTGAGTGGGCTTAGCTCTGTATTGCCACAGAAGCACACGTTTCCTTTTACTGCATTTTTTTATTCCTTATGAAATCCACTTATATGGAAGGAGAGCTATGGACTATTTAAGACCCATAGGAGCCGATCAAAAAGAAAAAAAAGGATTGTGTGGTTTTATGAAACCACGGTAAAAATGAAATTGTTTTTTACATTATAGACATTTAACTAAAAACCTCCTTCCTTTCACTTTATCCCTACTCCGCGGCCGACCGTCACGCGACATGCAACACACAGACGAAAAAGTTTGAGACGATGTAATAAAAGTTTCACTTTAAAAGTCAGAAAGAATGCTAAGCGAAAACGAAGTAATAGTAATAGCGCGGGCAAACGATGCGATGCGACGGGGTGGGTAGGGGGAACAAGAAAACTCACGCGGACGAAGTCGCAGGCAGAGGCTAGTAATCCTACTAATATTATAAATGTGAAAGTTTGTGGGATGGATGGATGGATGGATAAATGGATGGATGTTTGTTACTCTTTCACGCAAAAACTACTGAACGGATTTAGATAGAATTTGGAACAAGATAATTTACAACCTGGATTAACACGTACGATACTTTCTATCTCGGTAGTACGTTCCGGTGGAATGATTACCGACCCCCACGCGAGCGAAGCCGTGGGAAAAAGTTAGTTATTAATATAACATAATAGTCAGCCTATAATGCCCCCACTGCTGGGACACAGGCCTCCTCTCTTCGAGAGGGAGTGGGCTTGAATCTATCACGCGGGCCCAGTGCGGGTTGGTGATATCACATGTCTTCGAATTTTCGGTTCTATGACATGACGGCTCTCACGATGTTTTCCTTCACCGTTTTAAGAGCAGTGGTGACCTGTCTGTGAGAGGGAGTGAGCCTTATGAAACCACCACAAGGGCCCTGCGCAGATTTTTGTTATATGCTAACCTAATAAGTAATTATTTACACAAACCCAGAAAACTTCATGAAATAAATCAACTTTTGTATCTTAAGTATAGTATTATTTAATTTTAACCCCTTTCACACCAGAACTCACTTCAATTCAGGTGCTATAAGTCTCTCATTCTACCCCATTAATTCCAGGCCTAACAGAATAATGCCATTATTGGACGGATCCAATTCGACGCGTTGTCGTATTGGTGTTAATTTGTTTATCTCGGTTCATCCCCCTGTCGATACGTTGTAAGTATATTTGTGACGTTACGTCTTTTGTATCTATCTGTAAATTATTGTAATTAGCATCAACGCAACATTAATTGTGTTTCGTTGGAGTAACAACTACTTAATGAATATTTTTAATTCACTATAGAATTCTTATCTCATGAAGTGACGCGCGCTTTACTTGTGCTTACCAAGTGTACAAACACGCTGTGAATGTGTGTGTGTGTTTTGCTGGCGCTACTCGTCTCCACGCACACATTCACAGTATGTTAGTACACTTGGTTTCCACATGTAAAGCGCGTGTCGCATCGTGAGATAAAAATACTTTAAAAGACAACGTACAACCTCCACCAGTAGGGCTTAAAACTTTAAATGCACAAGAGTTCTTCCTAAAACAAATGTGATCACTAAGGAAATTAAGGATTCTTGAAAATGTATTCTAAAGCGGTTAAAATTCAAATGGAGATGAAAGTTTGTATGGTAGTCAGTCATTTTTGCACATGGGAAATCCCATCGGGCGCATAGAGTGTAACACTATAAAAACTAAATAGTGTGGTGTCCACAAGTGACGAAACTTAAGGGGGAGAGCCAGGTAGCCTGCGAAATTCAAAAATTCTAAGTATTTTTGTAATTTCCGGGTCATTGTCTGGTTGATATGTTATGAAAATGGAATTCAATAGGATTTTATGAATTTGGAGGGTTGTATTGATGATTTAATTTATTATAATTCTGTAAATACGTACGTAATCAAAACCACTACATAGACCTATTTTTTTCAATACGGCAGAAATCGAAAAAATCTTAATAAATAATGAGCACATATTTTTGTATTATTTTTTTCAAAGAATGCTCTTTACGTACGTGATAAATAGGTCCGTAAAACAGTTTTTTTTTTAACCAGAATATATTGAGGTTTTGAACTAAACGTTAATAATAGACATCATTTTACTAGGGAGAATAAGCTGTTTTGAACTAAACAGTTAAGTACTGCTAATGGTAGGCTTTATTATTTGGTGCAGAAATCGTGGAAAAAATGTTGTGGTTTTGATCCAAACCTCCTCATTCAACATACAATCTGACACTGACCTACAAATTACAAAAAACGTAAGAAAATTTGAATTTCGTGGGCAACCTTGCGCTTCCGTTCGGAGCACCGCTAACACCATTTATTTTTAAAGCAATTTATTGGCTGGGTGGCCAAGCCCATGGACTGCCCTCGTAGCGTGGGTTTGTAAACAGAAACCAATCTCATATGGACATTTGTACCATTTTTCTCACAGCGCAAATCAAGACTTCTAAAGTTATTCCTTCTTTTGTAATGACAATTCGTTTCATGTACCAAATTGATTGATTATGTTAAATTGCTGCTCGACATCCACGCTGTCATTTTCGTTTGCAATAATCTCGATTCCTATGGCTATGGAAATCGATGATAATTCGATATCTGTGCATGTGAATTGGCATTACGATGGCGATTGATATATTATTATTATGATGTTCACGCAGAATATTATGCGGAGATGTGGCCAATTCCAATTGCGGCCAATTTTCGCAATAGTCGCGTAGTCTGTCAAAATAACACATTTTTAACAATATTTTGAGATTCGCTGAGATGCGATTGCGACTTGACTTTGAACTTTTTTTAAGTACGAGATTGCCATTGAGCCCTACCTCTGACTGCAGCAACCTAATAGCAACCTTATAAAAATGAAAATAAAGATCACTGTGATTTTGACAGTGATTCAAAGTCAAAATCGAAGGCACTATTGAACGTCAAAATTTACAAGAAAATATAATTGATTCTAGTTGCCCCTTCCAAAAGGTAGTTTGGTAAACAAAAGAATGGGCAAGAAACTCCACAGTCACTCTTTTAAAACGTTTTACAAAAAAAAAATACTTACATTCATTATAAGTATAATTATAATTATGCGAAAACGATGCACCTAGAATAAAACTACTATACCACATTGCGTAAAGAGAAGATTCGAAATCAAAGTTAAAATAACTGTGAACAAGATAAGGTAAGATAATAATAAGATTTGCCGATCTTTCTGTAAAAATGTCACCGTGAGAAGTTAGATAAAGTAAGCTGTCATTTCGCGGATTGACATTAATGACAGCTGACTTTACTCTTGAAGGAAAGAAAGAAAAATATTTTAGTTTGGGACACGCACAGTAAATACAAAGAGTAAAAAAAAGGAGCATTTAAAACTAACAAAATTAACAATAAACAATTAAAAAACCTCTGCGAGGCCAAAAAGGCTCCTATCTCAGCATAATGCTGTGATATTTAAAAAATAAGTACCGCAGCGCTGGTATTCTGATAGGGCCCGTTGTGATGCCACGGACACACATACGAACATCTTTAGATCCCACTAGGGGATTATTTATAAATAAATTTTAAGTTTTAAAATAAAATACTAATAAAAATTATAAGAAAATAAAACAATACAAAATTGTTTAGAAAACAAAAATAAATAAATAAAATCCATGATCATGTATAACAATAAAGATCGACCCACGCCCGACGCTCCAATATCACTTGTCTATGTTGTAGACCATTGTTATAGTCTGTGGCAAGCGATGAGACGCGGGCGCAGCCGACCGGCTGTCAATAAAAAAAGGTACTTTTTCTCTTCCCACGGTAAGATTTTTACAGAAAAATCAGCAGATCTTCGATGGGTTTTATTGATGTTCAGTTGTATTCAGTGTTAGCCATGTAGGCGTGAATTGGGCTAAATTGAGGGTTCCATATCTTTTAGAGCCCTGAGTATGACTGAATGAAAATAGTGTCCGTGGAGTTTCTTGTCCATTCTTCTCCATAGGTACGTACTACGCTTTGGAATGGGCATCGAGCTTCATCTTTCTGACCAACCGACCCCTTGACAATTCAAAAGTGCCTGTTATTGGTTAATTTGAAATAAATGCTTTGAGTTTGAGTCGAGTTTGAGGCAAACCAACAACAATATCGCTTTAACCACTCGTAATTATTTGTAGAAGCCGCTCCCTGGACTAACTTTATATGTTTCGCAAATTGGACAATGCAATTCATCTAATCAACATAACATAACATCACGCCTGTATTCCCCGAAGGGTTAGGCAGAGGTGTACCTATAGTACACCCACATTTCGCCAGTTATGTTTTAAGTCCCATGTAATAGGGGGCGATCCTATTGCCATCAACCGGGCACAAATCCAGACTCCGGGCTGCTACTGAGAAATTCCAGATGGAAAAACCCAATACCACTTTGCCCGACCCGCGAATCGAACCTAAGACCTCATGCTCCGCAGTAGCGCTTGCGACCACTAGACCAACGAGGCAGTATTCATCTAATCCTTAGAAGTAAAATCTGTAGTAATATCACGAAAAAACCTTCAGCAATCTCACAAATACGATACTTGTATGCACTTATAAACATTTTCTCTCTGACTACCTAGAGCATTATGTAACATATTATTTCAGTAACTGACTTTTCTTACGTAAACTGAAAGCTTCAGCTAAATTGCCATCAGTTTTAGTACTAATTGCCCTTCGCAAGACATCGAGAAGTCTTTAGGGAGTTAAACTTAACCCAGACTTGAATGATAAATGTCTGACCGTCTGCTCGAAATTGAGAAGTTCTCAAGTCCGTTGCAATTTGAGAGAAATAAATTATAGAGCTTTATTGATTAATACTGTTTGATATATCTTCTTCTACTTCATCCTGTCGCTGGCACGACCGTATGTCAGATCATACTGTCCCAAAACTTCGCCGAAAGTTATTATAACATCATCAATATACACTAAGCGGACAAAATACGTATTATTGAAGCTAACTGAAAAACTACCCCAAGCAGAGTTAATCAAATTTTTTGAAGTGAAAACTTCTTTATGCGCGTTGAGCAATTTTTGGGTGAAAAAAAATCATGGAACTTGCGTCATCGTCACCGAACGTTTTCCATGAGCTTTATGTATACTGTGTATATATGTGTACTTTTTGGGTGAACAAAAAGCGTGAAACTCGCGTCATCGTCACCGCACGCTTCGACGATTCAATTTGCAAGTTACTTAGTTTTCCCTTCTATGGGTAGTCCCCACAGACTTCCCTACGTTATTTATTTTTTTGGTGGAAAATCATCAAATGACTTCTCCCGCTCTTCGTGTAAAAACTCATCCGTATTCCTTCAATTGTCTGTGCGCCAGGGCCACGGTAACTCTTTCGAACAATCCGCGACCCCGGCAGGCATGGGACTACCCCTGACGCATACCCTATCCATTAAAAAAGTAATTATCGAAATCAATCAACAATTGCCGGAAATCCGAAACAAATGCCGACTCCAAAAAGAGAAAGTTCTCAATTCGTCTGTATTTTTTTTCTGTTATATATTTTTTACGCGATATTTTCGACAATTGTAAGTCGAATTCGAAAAAATTTTTTTAATGGATAGGGTATGCCTCTGTGGTGTTACCATATAAATTTTACTAGCTTTGCTATGGTAGTTTTTCAGTTAGCTTCAATAATACGTATTTTTACCACTTAGTGTATATTGATGATGTTATAATAACTCCCTGTCATTGTAATTTACATAGCAAGTAGTGGTATACGAATTTGTGTGGGGTAGGTAGCACAACTAAAAAGTGAACATAAAAACGGTTTTACAAAAAAAAAACAAATGACTTCCAAAAAAACACTAGAAAGTGAAAAATTACTTTAATTTCGGAAGTCAGTGGCAAAAAACAAAAACACAAAAGAAACGACACCACCGTAGGGTGTGGGGCGGTAGTGTGTCTACTACGGTGGCCTATAAATAAGATAAATTAAGATACCTACTTATGTATTGTTTTACAAAGATTTTTTGGCAAAAAAATCTGCGTGGCTAATATCGGAACTAACGCCACAATCTTGTTTATTCAATACAATTTCACACATGTATACCAACAGCTACTGCAGATATTTCTATCACTATAGTTCAATTAGATTCAATCCTTGTATCACTATAGTGTTACGCACGCTACTATTTAACAAATTCTACTTTCTAAAAATCCTTTCACTCACAAGTCCAGAAAGATCATTTATTTATTGTTCGTTGCAGAACATTAAGTAGTTACAATCAGAGTTCGAAGTCCGTTTGATCTCCCAGAATGATTGATGTTCATCCAGTGTCGATTACTGACCACCGTCCATTCCACGTGAATGCTCCAGCTAGTTTGACAAACCAGTCTAATGTATTGTGGCTACATTTGGACTGTATATTAGTGTATATCAGCCTTGGTCATATCCCCTTATGAAATTGGTGATCACTTTTGGACTTTGTCTCATTAAACTACAACACTACAAGGTTGTTTTATGCAGGTCAACCGAGCGGGTTGTCAGCTGCTTAACCGGGCTGTCCTGTGGATGTCTTAATAAATTAAGGCCTTCAGCCAAGGCATAAAACTTACAAACTAAACGACTACATGCTAAAGGCACGAATCTCAGCTTAGGGTCTCTACAAGGTTATTGTGACGTGTGGCGAAAATCGGAACTAACGGTGCCATCTTGTTTTTTCAATATAATTCTGTGACACAATGGAGAAGGCAACTGTCAAAATGGCGCTGTCGTAGCTAGTTCCCAAAACAAGGTAAATAATAATATAAGGGGGCGTTATTTTATTTTTGCGAAAATGACGCGTTGTTCCTAAGTACTCCGAAATTGGAGTCCACCTTTTCCCGAAAGATCCTAAAATTAGAAGATTGTGGGTTAACGCTAGTCGTAGAGATTATTTTAAATTAAAGAGAGTTCTTGGTTCTGTCGAAATCATTTTGAAGAAAGTGATTATGAGGAAAAATTTAAGGTTTAAAATTCTGCCCATTTTCATGTCAAATACTTTATTTAAATATTGAATACACCGAAAATTATGAAATATTGAAATAAAACACGAAATGGAACGAATGAACGAAATGTCAAATTTATTGTAGGACGTACGGACCTAGCTATGATCACGCCATCTACGATTAGCTTTGCCCAACCTTCCCCATTAAGAAATGTTTACCAACAACTTGTCAATGTCAATGTCATTTAGGTGCCAAAAAATATCCTTGTAACACTCAGTTCGGTGGCGAGTCACATTTTCGACGTCACAATTTGCATCGTTATTATGGAAAGTTCTTATTAAGGTTTAGGGTGTCGTAAGTCGACCGTACTCACCATGTGCCTAGCCTTTTCAATATTGTGGTTATACTTCAATCATTTAAATTGTATTTGTAGATTTAGTTACGATGAGGCTGACATGCCACTGTGGGTAAAAGGCACATAAAATATAAAAATATATATTAAAAACTATGTGGGGGTCGGCTTCCAGTCTAACCATCAGCATCGGGTGTAGCTAATACTAGTATACATGAAGCGACTACCTATCCTAGGTCGTATACTAATGTAAAAATACTCCTACGATAAAATTCTCCTCTTACATTGTCACGATAAACATCGCCAGCAGATGTGTTAGATATAAATAATAAATGTCAGCGCATATTTTTATAGAGATGGTATCTTTTGTGTGGTGGGGAAGAAATAGGTACCTTTATGAGACCAATACGATAAAATAATGTCCTAGCATGACTACAAGTATTTTACTGCACTACTACATTATGTATGTTCGAAAAAATCTACATCTTTTTAGTAAGATAAGTGACAGGCATAATTTCAACACTAGAAATAGGAACAAATTAGATCAACCACGTTTCAGGTTGTCTAAAGTACATACTTCTTTTATGGGGTACTGTGTAAAATGTTATAATAAAATACCACTCGATATTCTTCAACTAAATGAGAAGAAATTTAAATCATGCATTAAACGCACACTGTGTAGACAAGCATGTTATAAGTTCAATGATTATATCGTAGATAAAAATGCTTGGCTTAATGCTGGTCCTACTCCACAGCCACTTGGGCGCACTAGTTAGTTTTATTATTTGGAAGAGATACTTCTTTTTTATTTTACCTTTTTTTTCTGACATTGCGAACTTAATGTTTGTTTTTTTTTTATTTTTTTATAAAATATTGTTTTAATATTGAATACTCCACTAGATATTTAATGATGGTATTTTCTTTTGGTAGTAAAATTTTATTCATCGCTCAAATACATAGCAAAGTATAGTTTTGTATAAGTTAGAAGCATTTTTTCAATTATGTAAATGTGAGTCCATGGATTCGTTTATTATATCATTATTATGTATGTTGACTTGAAAGCATGGCAGTTGAGACTATGTCATGCTCACTGAAATATCTCACTGTTGGTGGCGCGTGTGTTGAATCATTCGGTTCCCTACAAAATGGTTGAGCTGGATGGTGCTGATCCACGCGTCATGTTCGTGAACGGGCGCCGTCAGTTGAGACTGGTCATCTCTTAACTGCCACGGCTTATTTTTTATTATTCTTATATTTTGATTTCTTTTATAATATACATTTTATTTTTATTTTATTTACATTGTTCTCACATATAGAAGCAACAAGAATAATGTACCAACGATTTAGTAATATCTTGATTTAAAAAGAGTGTCCTTGGAGTTTCTTGCCCGTTCTTCTCCATAGAGATCTATGTTTTGGAATGGGCAACTAGCTTCAACTTTCTGACTAACTGACCGACTCTTTGACAATTCAAAAGTGCCTGTAAATGGTTTAATTGAAATAAATGCTTTGAGTTTGAGTTTGACTGAAAAAGTCCTGTCAAAGGGCCAGTCAGACCCCTGGTGGCCCGCTATAGAAAATCAATTATGTCTCATTAGCGATGCTTGACCGCGTTACATTGTGGCATTTTGATGTTTTTGTGAAAAGTACATTGAATCAACTTTTGAACCATAATTCTCAACACTTTGTATTTGAATGAAGTTTTTAGATATAAGGCCGAATATAAAAACAGGCTTCGTCATTATAAGTAGATATCAAGTATCAGTACAAACAAATACGCCATATTATACATTGCAGGCATCTATATGTTGAACAAAACTAATGTTTAAAAAAAAAAGAAACTCCCAACATTGTATTTTCATAAATAAAACAACTCATTAAATCAATTGCGTTTATATTTATCTTTTAAAAGAATTTCAGTAACACGTGATGAATATTGATATTTGACTTGACTTTAATTAAGTATTCTGTATTTCAAAGGATTCTTACTTTGCAATTAATAAATATAATATTTGTCTTTTGGAATAAAATACTTATATTGTATTATATTACTTATATTATTATAATACTTATATTATTTCGTTTATTAATGTCAAATACATTTTTAAATATTTTTACAAAAAACACAAAAACATTTAAAATTATAAAAAAATAGTGGTCCATTGGCATCAGAAACAGGATTCAAGCTGCCGGTGGTCAGGGCTCTAGAGAGAGGAACCTCCTCACTATGCGTGCCGTGTCCAGGAGTACTGCTCTCTGAATCAAGCCCATGACCCAGCTGCGCAATGAGAGCCTCCTGAGGTATTGGTCTTATTATTATTAAATTAAGTAATAAAACTGAACGTCCATTATTGATACTCTACAGTCCTTTGTCCGAACTATGTAAGTGTTATAATATTCTTGATCAATTCAGTTAGAAAAATAGATACAGTAAATATTTTTTTGCTACTTATGACGTTATAACTTCTAAACTATTTTCTTCTGATTTCAGAGTTGGATGCGGGAGGCACTCGCTCCATGTAAAATATTGGTATTCTGCTGCATCTGGTTAGGCTTTTTTTTTTTTTTTGGGTGGGAAATCATCAAATGACCTCTCCCGCTCTGGGCGGAGCGGAAGGGCGTGTCAGACTCTTACTGACTAAAACCCACCCGTGTTCCTTCAGTTGCCTGACCAGGGCCGGACGCGAGAGATCGCCGCCGCCGATCGCCGCCACGAGGACACGGCGGTGCTCCGCCCAAGCCGGGCAGACCTCCACCGTATGCTCCACCGTGTCCTCCGGTCGATCCACACAATGCCAACACCCGGGCGTTTCCTCCCGCCTTATCCGAAACAGGAACCTCCCGAAACAGCCATGTCCGGTGAGGACCTGCGTCAGGCGGAAGGTGAGGACGCCGTGGCGCCTCTCAAGCCACTCCTCAAAGAGGGGACTTACCGACATCTGGTTAGGCTGGAAGTGGACCCCAGCATAGTTGGTAAAAGACTAGGCAGATTAATTGATGCGGGAGGCCCAAGGCCAGGTAAAATGGCGTGCAATGGAGGATACCTCTCAGCACTGAAGAAGCGAAGATCCGTATCCTGATTCAGATTCAGAGTATTTATTTGTAAACAAAGGTTACAGATATACGGGTTTGTAACACACATCACACACAACACACAACTCACACACAACATCACACACAACTTCACACACAGACACAACTCATCCTCACATAACTTTTTATAACACCCGGAGAAGGAAAGATAACGCTGCCTGTAAGACGCCAAATAAAGTCATTAGCCGTAATACTTCTATGACATAAAAATGTAAGGTTAGTTTTATATCTGCTTATCTGCATACCGAAAAATGTAATATTTCCATACTGTTTAGTGAGTGTCTGGCAGTGAACACAATTTGGAAGATATATTTCTTAGTAGGAGAAGACGTACGGACATCAGTCGGTCTATTCCGTAATAATCCCACCGAGAAGACTTAAGTAAAGTGAGCTCGAAGAGAGCTTGTATCAGCCAATAATGCTATAGCCAATAATGCTCTGCACAAGTACGTATATGCGTGCCTAATTAATAATGACTTATATACAGTACAGTCAGTCAATATAGTCACAACAAGAGGAAACGTTGGGTCGCAAGTTACATGAACAACTTGCGACCCTTGCCCCTTAAGTTAAAGGGGAAAAACTACAACTCCTTGATATGATCTGTCGTACTGTATTGATCGGAATGCTGGGCCGTGAAGAAGACAGATGAAAAAAGATGCATGCAGAAGAGATACGAATGTTGAGAAGGTTGTGTGGAGTAACGAAAATGATTAAAGTAAGAAATGAGTATATCAGGGGAGGTTTGAAAGTGGCGTCAGTGACAGAATTTGAAAAGTGATGAGAAGGGAGAAAACGCATGTGACTAGAAGAGTGATGAATATATATGTCGATGGATAGAGGGGGAGAAGAAGATAGAGAGGATTATGTGAGGAATGATATGAAATAGAAGGGAGTGAATCATAGCGTGACGGTTGACAGAGAATGGAAGAAGAAACATCGGCGGCGGCGCATGAGTCATTACCCGGAATGTTACCATTTTATAACATAACATCACGCCTGTTTTTAACCGACTTCAAAAAGGTGGAGGTTATCAATTCGGATGTTTGTATTTTTTTTATTTTTTAAATATTTATTTTCGGGCATAACTCCGTCATATATAGACGGACCTGCAATTTTTTTTTTTTTGTTTGAAAGGGTATACTCTCGAGGTGGTCCCATTGTCACCAAGTCAGAATCTGATTAAGGGATCCCATGGAAATCGAGGGAAATCTTCAAATTTTACAGGCACGCCTATAGCGATTTGGGTATTTTTTATAGTAACTCGTGCATTGTCTCTCGGAAAGTACCATTCGGTGAAGTGGAACTGGTAATGAAGACCAGAGGTGGCCACCGGAACTACTCAGTTATAAGTATTTCACGGGTTACGATTCGATTACTCTAATATGGTTGCTAAGCAATTTATGCTCGTCACAATGAATATGGTGAAATGGTGCTGATAGTGGCTTCACCATCAGCTCCAGTTCTTTTGGTTCTTACCAGGAGAACTCCTCAAAAATTAACGTCCCTGCATCGGGAAAAAGAATATTTTGTAAAAGGTGATGAGTAGTTGATATTAGGCTATTGTAACTTGGATAAATTAATAGCTGACTCACTAAAATGTGAAAAATAAAAATCTTTTTTACAAATAGTGTTTTTTTTTTAGTGTGTGGTAAAGTTTTTTTTTTTAAGTAGTGGTACTGTTTTTTTTTGTAAAAAAGTTTTATTCCCCGATATTTTCGTATGCTGCAGTGGTTGACGTCATCGCGTCAACGCCGGTTGTAGCTGAAAACCAGCGCTGGGGCTCTGTCTTGCATAGGGTCGTAGCATTATGCTGAGCGATTGCCGTTTTGCGTGGATGTGCCTTATATTTTACCCCAGTTCGTGCTTTTTTGTATTTATGTGTTTTTATCTGCGTCATGTTTACCACAAATAAACATATTTTCTTTCTTTCTAAATCGTTTGCGCCGACCACAAGTATAATGATACAAGGGCAGGAAGATAATGATGGTTCAATCGTAATTAAGACTACGTCACACTCTTCATTAAGTGTGACTGAGATAACTATCGCTATCGGCATTTTGTTTTTGTTTCCATCGTTTGTTTGTTGTCATTTGCGAGTGTCGTAACACAGAGCAAATTATGTAACCTTGCAGAGCAATGTGTATTGTCTTTGGTCCCTGGCCATGGACAAAATTGTAAAACTTTTAATTTTTGGGTACGAGGCTTTTAGCTACATTCTATGTTTGTATTTTTATTAATGTCATTTTCTTGTAATGTGTGTTTTGTTTGTGCAGAATAAACTATTTTTCTTTCTTCTTTTTCTTTTATTTTTCTAACTAATCATAACATAAACTATTTCCACGAATAAACTATTGAACTTAACAGTGGTTTGGGGTATTACTATTACCTGCAAAAACTACCAGGATATTCGTCAACGACGAGGAGACCCCAAAAAAGCTGTCATTCCACCTTTTTTTTTTGGTGGGACGTCATTAAATAGCTTCTCCCGCTCTGGGCGGAGCGGGTGGGCGTGTCAGACTTTTACTGACTAAAACCCACCCGTGTTCCTTCAGTTGCCTGTGCGCCAGGGCCGCAGTAACTCTTTCGAACAATCCGCGACCCTGACGTCATCGGCCCTATCGGACCCTGTCAATTAGTGCTGACATCTCTTTGAGGCGCGCGTGGGTGAAGTGACCTGACGCTATAGATTTATATACTATTAACAGCTCACTTCAAACTCACTTCACCTACGTTTTCGCGGATAGACTTTTACGTAATACATACGTACATAAACTCACGCCTTCTTCCCATGGGAGTAGGCAGAAATTACAGAACGCCACCTGCTGCGATCCTTACATACTCCTTTCATACACGCACGCCGGTTTCGAGTACTACGCACCTGACCTTTCGGATGAACATCACCAATAAGGTCACTATAATTATGTCCTCCTAGGGCGTCCCCTCCCGGCGTTTCCACTCCCATCTTCCTTGTAAATACCTTTTATTAGTCCCCTTTTATTCATCCTCTCAATATGACCAAAGCATCTAATCATACTCTTTTCATTTTTTGTCACAACATCTTCTTTCTTTAATTACTTTTACGTAATTGATCGTCATTTTCGGGATAAATCGGGTAAGGTTCATCATGAAACACTTGATCTACGTAATTCGCCCTTACCACTTCGAAATATTGGTGTTATCTACGTCAATTTGTTATCATGGACGTTGCGGTTAATTGGACACCTAGATTCTTTCGAAAATTAACTCTATTGGGCTCAGAGGTTAGTATGCAAGAGGATTTCCCGTGTTCTGGTAATGTACGTGGGTGAAAAGCATGATTAGTTTACAAATGCAATATTAATATACATATAACTTTCATAGACTTGAAACTTTAAGAGGCTTACAAGAGCTAAAGCGCGGTCACTGTCGGATTGCATAGAAAAGAAAGAGACGCGCGATGACACAACGCTGGTAATTTATTGCAAAATATGAAGCAATTATGGACTTACAAAAAATCTATTCATTGGACTAAAAAATTAAAACACTATTACGTTAGTATGTTACTTGTAGAATAATCTGACAAAAATTCTGAATGTTTGCATGTATATTATTATGGTTTAAATCGTTAAAATATTTTTTTAGAGGTATCTTCGTGATTTTTTTCTATCATATCAAGTTAATTGTATTATGTTTTCAACACACTATCTAACTAGCATATATCCAGGAGAATATCATATATTTTTCTGATTTTGTTTACTGCAGTGGATCATATATTTTTAGGCATTATAAATTTGCGTTTAGGTCATGTAGTCCCCTGAACACATTAAACGATCGTCGATCGCCTACTAGAAGCCGTTTGCATGTAAGAGCTTAACGGGTTTCACGATTATATTTATCGTCATTTCGAGTATATTTTTCTTATGAACAATCGCTGGTTCATATGAAATTTGTCGGGTTAAATTCTTTGTGTAAACACGAATAAAAAATCTAGCGTAATTTCCGTAATAAATGTATGTAAACGTTTATCTTAGTATTGTTAATCTTGTAAGATACAATGTTTGTGTTAGATAAGGCTGAGTGGGTACCTACATATCGAACAATGTGAGTTGATATCTCTAGAGTGTGATACCATCGTTGCGTGATTTTCATTCAATTGAAGTAGGTAGATGCACTTATGATTGTGTTCGTAAACGTGATCAATTTTGCAAACTCATCCGTATAATAGGTAAAGTCAGAGAGGGAAATTAATTAGTAGCAAATTGACTACCTACCAACTTAAAATGTCCGTATCATTAAATTACCACTGTCATTCTTTGTTAGTAAAATTCTATGAAATGGCTATGACTCGACAAATTGAAGTAGGGTATCAATTTAAGGGGACTACATGACCTAAATGCAAATTTATAATGCCTAAAAATATATGATCCACTGCAGTTACCAAAATCAGAAAAATATATGATATTCTTCTGGATATATGCTAGTTAGATAGTGTGTTGAAAACATAATACAATTAACTTGATATGATAGAAAAAAACACGAAGATACCTCTAAAAAATATTTTAACAATTAAAAACCATACTAATATATATTCAGTTTTTTTGTCAGATTATTCTACAAGTAACATACTAACATAATAGTGTTTTAATTTTTTAGTGCAATGAATAGATTTTTTGTAAATCCATAGTTGCTTCATATTTTGCAATAAATTACTAGCGTTGTGTCATCGCGCGTCTCTTTCTTTTCTATGCAATCCGACAGTGACCGCGCTTTAGCTCTTGTAAGCCTTTTCATTAACAATTGCCCTTGCCGACAATTATGTTTTTGCACATCAAGATGCGTGTCATATTGGGTTGTAAACGAACCGACCTTGAAAGAAGTGAGACCATCTGCAATACCACAGGCATCATAGCTTCATTGTTATCTTAAAGGCAAGAGGTATATGAATCATGTGCCTAAAATTATACCGGTAATCATACCCTTCATACCGTAAAGGCTCCCGCAAACAGGCGCGACGCGACAGCACGACACAAAGGCACCGCTCGACGCGCGATACACGGTGCCTTTGTGTCGCGCTATCGCGTCGAGCCAGGTGCACGAGGCTTCACACAGTGCATCAATACTAGGAAATAATTCTTACGATATTTTCAATGCCTAGTACTATTCTCTTTGTAAATGAAATTCGAAGAAAAGAGACAATTTTCTCTCTTGATAATTAATAAATAAATCTTCAGACTAATACCTACATCTTTTAAGGGATTTCCTTCAAAGCCAAAAATACCTTTACAAGGGCGCTCCCAACGACCCCGGAAGCTAGATAGTATTTACAAAAGTATTAGTAAACAGTTTCTATTTTTGGAAGGGTCAACCAAACGATACCCTACGGAAAGAAAAATATCTTATCCTTAGAATATACATTCACTTAATTGTTTATCGATTAAACAGTATGCTTACGTCAAATTGCCGTATTAAAGTGATTTTAAATTACTTACTTGAGGGCCATTTCGATTCAGAGTCAATATGCTAAACAATAAATTTTCCTGCAAACATACTTTCAATTGGCTTTCTTTTGCTTGTTTAGGAGGCACTTTGTCTTGGTCCTTAACAGCATTGTCGACTGAATGGTAGTTTTTGCCGATTGTATCAACGTGAAGAAATTAATTTTATAAGATATTTCCTTGAAAACAGCTACTAGATAATTTTTCTATAGATACTACTACTACTACTACTATTAGCCTGCATCACCCCACAGCTGGGCAAAGGCCTCTCCTCATGACTTCCAGCTCTTTCGATCCAGGGCTAAAGTGGACCACTGGTCGTTTGTTTTCTCTACCACGTCCCGCCGTCTTCTACGGGGTCTGCCGCGACGCCTTCTGCCTGTGTCAGGGCTCCACGTAGTGGTTATTTTGGTCCACAGCTCATTGGGCATACGGCAGACGTGGCCAGCCCAGTCCCATCTCAGCTTAGTGGCTTTTCCAGCAACGTCAGTGATCTGTGTTTTGGAGCGCAGTGAGGTGTTGTGAATATGATCTGTCAATTTGACGCCTAGAATACTGCGCTCCATTGCACGTTGGCAAACCTTGAGTATAATATTATAAGGAGGTAAAATTTTGTGAGTTGGTTTGTAGGAGGTAATCTTCAGAAGTACTGATCCGATTCCGAAAATTCTTTCACTAATATAAAGTTACAGGTATCCCTAAGTGCCATAGAAATGCTTTGCTTTTTTTTACTATATAGTGTTTTTTTTTTCGTATGCTGCACTGGTTGACGTCATCACGTCAACGCCGGCTGTCGCTGAAAAGCAGCATTATGCTGAGCGATTACCGTATTGCGTAGATGTGACGCATATTTTCCCCCAACTTGTTCTTTTTTGTATTTATGTGTTTTTGTCTGCGTCATGTTTACCGCAAATAATCGTATTTTCTTTCTTTCTTATGTTAAAATGAGAAACTTCAAGTTAGTAGAAGATATTTCCTTGAAAACTTTTCTAGTCTCGTAGTACCGTTTCCTAGTCCATACAGGTTAAATAAGAATATACTATACACTTCTGCCTACTCCTTTCTGGAAAGGAAAGCCGGCGTGATGATGCGTCTCATGTTATATAATTCGTCCCATTAGACAAACAGTGGTATCGTGTAAATGTAACATTAGTATTGTATAATTAATTATTACAAGTCTGAACATTGTTGTAACGCGTACGATTGTAGCCTAGAATTGTGTAGGTCTACGAGAGATAATTTAATATTCTAGACTAGTCTAGACTTAAGAGAATGGGTGTCATGTGTAGTGCATAAACCTTTAATGCCCGTTTTCGCTAACAGTAGGCTATACCTAAATGAATATAAGCACGATGTTGGATTTTCAACTTTCAGCGCTAAGCCGAGCGTTAAAAACCTTTTTTACAAAAAAAAACAACCGACTTCCAAAAAAAGTGAAAAATAACTTTAAATTCGGAAGTCGATGTCTTTGGTTTTATATTTTCGTTGTTTGCCACCGACTTCCGAAATTAAAGTTATTTTTCACTCTTTTTGTGTTTTTGGAAGTCGGTCAATTTCTGTAAAAAAAAAAAAACACTTTATTGTTGTAGTACCTACCCCCGACAAATTCGTATACCACTTCTTGACATGTAAATAACAGTGACAGGAAATTATTAAAACATCATCAATTTAAACTAAGTGGAAAAAATACGCATTATTAAGGATAACTCAAAAACTGCTGGTCAGATCTTGACCAAATATGTATGGGACCACAAAAAAATTACCAGCTTTCAAATAAAAAAATAATCATCAAAATCGGTTAACCTAGAAAAAAGTTCTGGCGTAACACCTAAAAAAAAACTGTTGAATTCAGAACCTGATGCTGATGGGGTTGCCACGTTACTGTAGTGCATCGGGGATGTTTGCGGACGCCAACACCGACTGCTTTAGAGTAATAGTGCGCAAGAAAGTGGCCTCACTGATGCTTCGTATGCGGGGCAGGACCAACAGCCTTCTAAACACCATAACAGAAAGGGTTGAGTGTCCTATTGTGGGGCACTGGAATAAGGTCACACAGCTCTGGTGGTGCCCTTTTTAATGTAAAATAAATAGTAAATTTTCTATAAGTAGGTATAAGTTACTAACATAGTTTTAAGCTTTACTAACAACTTTATATGGAATTAATTTTCTTAATTAAATTATTATTATTATTCTTTTTTATACTTTTTCGTATCTCGGCGTTGCGCCGGATCTAAGGGGTAGTACGGGCCGAAGCCAAGTGCTACCCCAGGAAATTGGTTAAATTGTGATGAGATGTTGGTATGTTCGGGTTTTGCGATGGTGAGTGTGTCGGTCCATGAGACTGTGTTCGTGCGGTGGCTGCTGCACTCGTGGTGAGGTGACAATTGATGTTTCGTTGTCATTTTGCAGGAATTTTCTGACAATCCTGCAGGTGTTCAAGATTGCAGCTTTCTGAAGAGTCTGATATGTGTAGGGTGGTAAATCGAGTGTTTTTAAAGACTGGTGAAGCTGTTTAGGTATTACACCTGTTGTTGACAATACTATGGGAACTATAGCAACATTGCTTAACCGCCACATTCGGCTGATTTCTATTTTCAGGTCTGTATATTTTGAGAGTTTTTCTGCTATAGTATTCTGTAGATTGTGTGTATTAGGAACAGCTATGTCTATGATTTGTGCAGTTTTGTTAATTTTATCTAATAACGTGATGTCCGGTCTATTGTAGTGTGTTGTTTTGTCGGTGAGGATAGCTCTGTCAAAGTACAGTTTGTGAGTGGAGTTTTCGAGAACAGTTTCAGGTTGATATTTATAATAAGCTACAGGTGGTATGGGAACTAATTTATATTTTATTGCTAATTTTTGGTGGATTATATTCGCTATCTGGTCATGTCTATGTTTGTAATCAGTCTGGACTATTGCTTTGCACGCACCCGTGATGTGTTTATTATTATTATTTCCTTTATTTCATTATTTACATATAAATTACATTTTTAAATATTAGAATATAAAAAATATAAAAACATTTAAAAATATAAAAAACAGTAGCCCACCGGTATCGGGAACAGGGTCCAAGCTACCGGCGGTCACGGCTCCAGAGAGAGGAACCTCCTAACAATGCGAGCCGTGTCCAGGAGTACCGCTTTCTGAATCAAGCCCTTGATCCAACTGCCCAACGAGAGCCTCCTCAGGTGTTGGTCGAGGCTCTTGGCTATTAAGCCATTGGCTGTCACGACTATCGGCACAATGATCGCTGAGTCCACATCCCACATGTCGACAACCTCGCGAGCCAAGTCAAGATACTTGATTTGTTTATCTTTCTTTATTATTATTATTATTATTAATCCAACAGCGCGCCTTTAGGTGTCTTGTCTTAGTGAAAACGGGCATTAGTTTTATTTGTTTGTTTTATGTGTTGTTTGCTGGGACTCAACGAGAGCAAATAAAATTGTAATTATAGTCTGTTAAATTTGTTCATTGCTTTGACACATTTTCATGCCAAATAATTGTTTTGGAGCTGTGGGTGGCATAATAGAATTCGAGAGTTGGTTCCATTACGGCACTCATTAATGTTTTGTCATTTAATTAATTGTTTTTGAGTTTATTTAAAACTTGTAGGCTACGCTGTCTAGTATGAGTGTTAATCTGTAAAAGGTTGTTTTCAGTATTCTAAACTTAAATACTGTAATGCCCTTAGTTTTCCTACCTTCTACCTCACCTTTAGTTTTCCTAGCCGAGAATAATAGTATTTTTATTACTGATCATAATCTTAATCATTGTTGTGAGATCTAGGAAAAGTCACCATTCAAATTAATTTTATCTTGACAATACCAAACAGATTTCCGAACATAATTTAAAAAATCTCGTTCCCTCAATTTGTCCTTAGTCTTGTTTATTTTGTATTTATTTTCCTCCATTCCCGCTTCAGGCATAAAAACTCATGAATATAAATAAACATCTTACATTGATTTATAAAGTAATTCAAAACAAACTAAAGTCAACATTGGAATGCAAGAAGTCTCTACGTCTATCTTGATAGAGATTTAAAAAGTATGAATGGCGACACGCGTCAACGCCAGAGGCAACTGCAGCAGTCGACACGTCGACGGCGGGCGTCGACGGGTGTCGACGGCTGCAGTTGCCTCTGGCGTTGACGTGTGTCGCTCATGTGTATGCATACTAAGCTGAAATGAGAAAACACGCCGCTTTGCTTGCGATTAGTTTTTTTTTTTTGAGCGAAAGAACATAACACACCCTGGAAAGTTGTTCACCTTATCTGCCGTAGGTACGGTCACTAAAAGTGATATGTAACCAGAGTCGTCGGATATAGTTGAGGTTTAGTAAGAAACCGACTCTCAGCGCGTACGTAGCCTTACTCTTTATAAATAACTACCTGACTTGACAGACGTTGTCCTGTCCTAATTTCAATAATTAGTAGAAAATGTCCGAGGCGTGGAGCAGAGATACGGTATTTCTGTTGTCAAAAAAAGGTAAAAAACCCTTGCTGAAGAACTATAGACCCATCTCACTTCTGAGTCACTTATACAAGCTGTTCTCGAGAGTTGTCACGAACCGTCCCGCCAGGAGACTTGACGAGTTCCAGCCACCAGAACAAACCGATTTTCGAAAAGACCGTAAATCACATCCATACTGTTCGACAAATTGTACAGAAGACCGAGGAGGACAACCAACCGCTGTGTATGGCATTTGTGGACTACGAGAAAGCCTTCAACTCCATCGAACTATGGGCAGTTCTGGCTTTTCTGCAACGATGTCGATCATCTGGCGTTACATCGAAGTGTTGAGATGCATGTGGTGACGCTGCCACGTTGACGTTGACCAACGTCTTTAAGAAAGTTGCTGGGACAGACTGGATACGGAAGGCCGAGGACAGGGTGCTATGGCGCAGTCTGAGAGAGGCAAAGGTCAGGATAATAAAAAACACTTTCAGTTTTCCCTAATTTTCCAAAATTCCCGGCAATTTTTAATTTTTTTCTTTCCATAAGAACCTACGTAGTAAATGCGTAACACACAATCAGTAGAAATGGCTTTCATTTTGACAGTTCCACAACATTCATTGCGTTATTTACTTTGTTGAGCAGAAAAAAATTTCGAACATACGAAGCAATGAATTTGCAATATCCTTCAAAATGATTCAGATTGTGACTGATAGTGTGTACGCAATTAGAGTGCTGATTGGGACTATTACGAACATTTTAAAACAACGTTAAAGCTCGATAAGATTTTTTTTTTAGGTAATTGACAAAAGCGCATCGCGCCAATAAATAAGGTTCAAAACAAAGATGCGATTGATGATTGAATCTTCAACTGAATGAAACTAAATTCAAATCTTGTATAAAACTCACACTATGCAGCCAAGCATATTATAAGTTGGAGGATTACCATTGACTTGAATGTGCCCTGGCGGCTGGGAGTATATCATGCTCACTCTAATGTCTCGCTGGTGGAGGCGTGTGCGTTGGATCAATATGTTCCCTTCAAAATGGTTGAGCTGAATGGTGCTGATCCATGCGTCATGTTCGTGAACGGGCGCCGTCAGTGGGGACTGGTAATTTCTTAGCTACCACGGCTTATTTTAATTTAATTTAATATTTGAATTGCTTTTGTCTTTTTATTGCGGACGCTTTTAACGTTGTGCATCGTTCTGACGACATAATCAATATTATGTAACCATATTTTGATTTAAAAGAGTGTCCATGGAGTTTCTTGCCCGGTCTTCTCCATAGGTACCTACTACGCTTTGGAATGGGTAACTAGCTTCATCTTTCTGACTGACTGACCCCTTGACAATTCAAAAGTGCCTGTAATTGGTTTATTTGAAATAAATGCTTTGAGTTTGAGTTAGCTGAATCGAATGACCAACAATTCAGCAGTTTTAATGAAACAATTTTTAGGTATTTCTTTAGTTGATTAAATTTTCTTTATTATCATTACATAAAATATGATAGTTTACGCTCAGAATTTTGAGAATTGTGCGAAGTAAAATTTTTTTGAGCTCTGGTTTACGATTTTTTTATTCAGTAAAATCAAGTCTTTTCTTTGCAACATTTGACAATACACGATTTCTTTTTTCGGGCTTTGAATATGTATGTACGCCCAACTGTGCGGCAAAATACTGAACGGTTTAAGGTGTCCTACGTTTGGAAAGCGCCTTAAGTGAAATTCCAAAATATGTTAAATGTTTGAGCTATCAATATAAAACACCATGTTTCTAAATGATCTCAACAAACCATTTCAGAATATTATTTTCATAAAGATGTCAGAATTGATAATGAGAGATTTGGTGTTTATCAAGAATTTCCGAAGGTAAGTAGATAAATCTGGCAAATAATACGCAGATAATTTTATCTAAATCTTGGCACTTCTTTCTGCAAGATTGGTTTAGAAACGTTTTCCTTTATAAATTACACTACCGGGTAAAGTCAAAGTCAAATCGTTTATTTGAAATAGACACATAAAAGGCACTTTTGAACGCCAAAATTTACAAAAATATAGAATGGATTCTAGTTGCCCCTTCCAAAAGGTAGTTTCGTATGGAGAAGAATGGGCAAGAAACTCCACCGTTACTCTTTCAAAATGTTTTATAATATTTTGTATGCATTAATTATATAATCATATGTGCCGACGATACACCAAGATTTCCTATAAAGCTACTACAATAGGTAAAAAGAATTAAATATAAAGCAATGACAGGTAAATGAATTATTTGATATATGTCATAGTGCTCACATATTTACAAATAGTAAAAAGTAGACGATTTCTAAAATTCTAACAAGGAATAATTTATTGTCTGAAGTTATATTACTTACAGACAAATATTAATTATACAATTAAATTAGCAACCTTTTTGATTTTGTCTAGACTCTAGATTGTCCTATGCAGTAGGACAAGCATGTTTTTAAGCATTCTTATTTACGATATAATCCTCTAATTTGTAATATGCTTGTCTACAAAGTGTACTTTTATTATGATTTTTTTTTCATTTAATTGCAATATATATCACAAGGTATTTTGTTGTAACATTTAACACAGTACTCCGTTAAAAATTTATGTACTTTAATTGAATTAATTGTGTGATAATCGAATTAATTGTTAAGGTCTTGGGTACCCAATAGAATAGCAACGAAGGTTATTCAATTTGAGAGTTTAGAGAAAAGTAATATTTAGTGACGAATTCTGGGAAATTTTAAAAAATACATAAAAATTGGATTTTCTCGAATTCCATGATTTTTTTGCCTAGGCTTTATAGGGTGTTTAATTGTTGCAAATGGGTCACACTATCATGTCCTGGTCGGAATACGTTAAATTACAAGTCACCCTAGATAGACATAATTATGAATCATAATTTATGAACTACGGTATACTATATATCGTAAATATTATTATGAGTCATACGAGTATAGATGCAGAGGCAGCAACTTCCTATTTTTCAATGATAGTATTTTTGAATGCAGTTTATCAATTTGTGTCTAATCAGCTGCGTTGTTAGTAGCAAAAACAGCAACATCTCATTTATAATAACCGTTGAAATCATAGGTTTGCAGCAAAAACAGCAATATTAAATAGTAACTGCACTTCTTAGAAACCAAAAATTTTGTTAGCCGCCATATTGGTCTAGCTGGATGTAGCTACCATTGCATTGCATCTACGAGTATATGACTCAAATATGATAATGTGAAATCCCCCTAAATCAAGAAGAATACTAAGCAACACTGGTGCTATAATACACTAGATGCTTTATTATTTCACTGAATTGCACTTCAGATGTCATTAAGGATCCCACAAACAGGCACGACGCGACACCAGTAGAACATGAATTTCTATGAAAACTTCATGGGAATTGTTCTACAAGAGTCGCATCGCGCCTGTATTGAAGCTTCATTCATATTATTGATGATTAAGAAGAAAATCTTGTTATCAAATTGTTAACATCAATCCTCAACAAATTGTAATTATCATGAAGTGTTAGAAAACAAATAAAGCCGCCAAAATGAATTTGTTAATGACTCGAAACCTGAAACTGATCGGCGAAGTCATTAAAACGTCTAGATAATTTGTAAAGAGGTTTTATTGCTACTTGATAGGGTAGTAACCTCCTTTGATCTTTAATTCGAATTTTGTTTCAGAATAGCCTCCTCGAGTGGCGATACAATGTATAGCTGTACAGTCCGTTCACAGTTATTTTGCTTCTGACAGCAGCAGCCTAACAGCAACCTTATTATAACGAAAATAAAGATCACAATGATTTTGATAGACCTGTCAGGGGCAGCAACCCTGGGCACGCCACAATTGCGGCGGTAAGTCCCCTCTTTGAGGAGTGGCTTGAGGGGCGCCACGGCGTCCTCACCTTCCGCCAGGCGTAGGTCCTCACCGGGCATGGCTGTTTCGGGAGGTTCCTGTTTCGGATAAGGCGGGAGGAAACCCCCGGGTGTTGGAATTATGTGGATCGACCGGAGGACAAGGTGGAGCATACGGTGGAGGTCTGCCCGGCTTGGGCGGAGCACCACCGTGTCCTCGTGGCGGCGATCTCTCGCGTCTGGCCCTGGTCCGTACCAGGCCATGGTAAGGAGCGAGAGGGAATGGGAAGCCGTCACCTCCTTCTGCGAAGCAGTAATGCTCGCGAAGGAGGAGGTGAAGCGCGTGAGGGTGAGACAATCGTTGCGCCCTCACGCCCCTAGTCGCCGCAGGCGGAGACACCCTGGGCGTCGGGAGTCGATTGTCGACTCCCGGCCACCGTAGGCGCGGGCTTGCGGACGGCGACCAATGAGCAGCTCGCCGTCCGGTAAGGACCAGGCCCGGGTCGACGGCGCGTCGTGTTCCACGCGCGCCTCAAAGAGATGTCAGCATAATTGACGGGGTCCGATAGGGCCGATGCCTGCCGGGGTCGCGGATTGTTCGAACGAGTTACCGTGGCCCTGGCGCACAGGTAACTGAAGGAACACGGGTAGGTTTTAGTCAGTAAGAGTCTGACACGCCCTTCCGCTCCGCCCAGAGCGGGAGAGGTCGTTTGATGATTTCCCACACAAAAATAAAAACAATATGGGGCAGCAACCCAACAGCCACCTTATTTGAATGATAATAAAGATTACTGTGATTTGGACACTAATGCAAAATCAGAGGTAAAAAATCTGAACGGACTGTACGTCCGGCGCACCCTGGTCAGTCCACAAACTCAAACTCAAAGCATTTATTTCGATTAAACCATTTACAGGCACTTTTGAATTGTCAAAGAGTCGGTCAATTAGTCAGAAAGTTGAAGCTAGTTGCTCATTCCAAAACGTAGGTCTCTATGGAGAAGAACGGGCAAGAAACTCCAAGGACACTCTTTTTAAATCAAGATATCACAAAATCGTTGGTACATTATTCTTTTTGCTTCTATATGTGAGAACAATGTAAAAATTTAAAAAAGAAGTATATTAAACAAGAAATCAAAATACAAGAATAATAAAAATAAGCCGTGGCAGTTAAGAGATGACCAGTCTCAACTGACGGCGCCCGTTCACGAACATGACGCGTGGATCAACCACCACCATTCAGCTCAACCATTTTGTAGGGAACCGAATGATCCAACACACGCGCCACCAACAGTGAAATATTTAAGTGAGCATGACACATTGCTGACTGGCTAGGATTCTTACTAAGGCTAGCCATACATGGGCAGCTTGAAACAGTCAGGACCAACTGCTTCAAGCTGCGACTGCATAGTGAACTACAGTCTTCTATTTAAATACATACACGGAACCGCTCGAGCAATTACGATTGCTCCGTAAGGTCAGCAGCACGGTGAAATTTTATTGGGCCGTCAAGCAGCGACTACTTGACCACAGACATACACTGAGCGCTCGAGCTGTCTACTGCTCTCGCGCCGTTACCCGCTCCGCCCGCGCTCCTCATTCCACGTCGCGTGCGCCTCCCGATTGAATGTTGCTACTAATTTGAAATTGTGACTTGGCAGTCGGTTTCACCTGCTCAGTGGCAGCTTCAAGCAGTTGATGTTGACTGCACATGCGGTCCATGTATTTTGATCACTGACTAACTGCTCGAGCAGCCCGTGCATGGCTGGCCTGGCATGGACTTTTTTTGTATAGACTGGCGATTCTATTTTATTTAGTAGTATAGCCACAGGGCTCAGACAAGCTAATTCCTAAAAATTACACAAAGTGGTTCTATGCTGCGCTATTAAAGAATAGCTTTTCATTTTCTTCATTTCTCAAATTGCGAGGACATTATCCTTACCTCTTCCCTATCTAGCAATAATAATATTTCAAGGACCTGAAACCCTGAAACGCTCAATAAAGTTCTACGTAATATTGTCGGGTGAACACACATCCCATAAACGTATGTCCCAAATCCCAGTCCTTTTCCAACTCATTAGTCAATAACATAACACACAAACGATATTATGTATTTTCTTACTAGTGAAGAAAACAAAGAGGTTATACGAGTACTTGGACTCAAGTCTTTAACCGTTTGTTTGTGCAACTCTGACGACCAAAAACAATTTCCTTTTACCAATTACCAAAAAGGAGTAGTGGTGGCCCAGTGGTATCGGCCCCCACTTAAGAGTTTTAGATCGTGGGTACGAACCCAGAGACGTGTTTTACTTTGTGTAAATAATTTCATCATCACTGCTCTCAAAACGGTGAAGGAAAACTCGAACCAAAAAATCGAAGACATGTCACATATACCAACCCGCACTGGGCCCGCGTGGTAGATTACAGCCCACTCCCTCTCGATGAGAGGAGGCCTGTGTCCCAGCAGTGGGAACATTATACGCTGATTATGCTATGCTATGCTAATTACCGAAATGTTGGAAAGAAATCAGTGTTGGTTAAATCCTGAGTGATCAATAGCTTCTTTTTTACGAAAAGAAATGTAAAAAATATCATGATCATTATTCTTTTGCCATTATCCCAATTTATTTGGGGTCAGGGCAGCATATTTTCTTCTTCCACACTTGTCTATTAGTCGTCATCTCGGTAGTCACTCTCTTTCTAGCTATATCATCTTTCACACAGTTCATCTTATCATTTCTTTGGTTAAACGTAATCCGCCTATAATGTTTCCACTGCCGAGACACAGGCCTACTCTCGTTGAGAAGGAGTGGGCCGAAATCCACCACGCCGGCCCAGTGCGGGTTGGCGGATGTCACATGTCTTCGAATTTATGGTTCTAGGACATGCCGGTTTCCTCAGGATGTTTTCTTACTCCGTTTTGAGAGCAGTGGCGATGAAATAATTTACACAAAGTAAAGCGCCTGCCTGGGTTCGAAGCTACGACCTAAAGCTCTAAGTCGAGGCCGTGACCACTGGGCCACCACTGCTTTCTTTGGTTAAACCATTTTAATTAAATAAATTAAAGACATCTCATTCATACTCAAAACGTGCCTCACGACATTTTCTACAGTTTTTTTTTTGCTCTGACCTTTTTGCTTTTTTTCAATTGTCCCAATAATTCTGGCAAAAATGTATGGTTCTTTTAATCTACTGTCAAGATGCTGTATAAGCAACAAGTTTTTTGCTTTCTGCACCAACAACAAACATTTTTTTTTTTTATCTTGAACTATTAATGTTTTTATTTATTTATAAGCTATATTATATTATTATTATCTATTTTTTTTATCGACTCTTCGCGTGACCAGAGGGCTGGCCTTATCATTGGCTAGAGAATCAGCATCGCCGTACAACGTGGCAATGCTGCCAGCCTTTTGGGCACTTTTCCTGTCGACAGCGAAGCGGAAGAATTTTTGATGCCCTATGATTTTATTTACATGTTCATACTATTATAATTATTTGAAGTCTGTTAACTTTTGTTTAAAAAAAAAATTGCATGACTTCACCATCATTAACCTGCCCTTAAATCCCAATTTATTTTGGATAGGTGTTACATGTCTTTTTCTCATAAATTACATACTCTAGAAGTCATTATCGTAGTCTTACTTTTGCATCACTTACAGATAAAAGAGTTAAAATTACGCGGAAACAAAACAATTGTTTCTATTTAAACGACAAACAATCAGCTTTTATTGTTTTCTTAGTATGTATTTACCTAAATAATACCAGTCTATAAGTGTCCCACTACCTCTTCAAAGAGAAGGCACGACATTGATCACCACGCTTACTCAAGACGGGCAATTTCAGACTTATATTGACTACATAGCTAATGCTTATGCGTTTCAATGCCTTTTTTGCGGCGAAACAAAAAAGCGAACAAATAAAAAAAAAACATTAAAATTGGTTAAGCCGTTTTTGAGTTTTAGCGATACTAGCGAACAGCAAACGATTTTTATATATACAGGGTCACTGGTAACTCGACGTATTCCTTGCAGGACGTCATAGTAGGGTTAAAATGTAAAAAATTAAGCTACCAAATATTCTACCGAAATTCAGTAGTTTTTGAGGTAGTTAGATTTTTAGTTTTTTTCCAAAAAATCCAATTTGAAAATGATTTACGGCGCGACTATACTGGAATTTAAGTTATTATCATAGCTGATGCCGTAGCAGATCTTTTTTAGTAATTAAAAGTTCAAAAATGCCTAGAACTTTTGCAAAGATCACTAAATAATTAAACATCTTATTTTTCGTAACTTTTATATTAGGCAGACAAAAATTACGAAACTAAAACTGAATTTCGGTAGAACATTTGGTGGCTTAATTTGTTGCATTTTAATCCTACTATGACTTCCTGCACGGAATACGCCGAGTTACAAATAACCCTGAATATAGAGTCTATAATTGTCCCACTGCTGGACAAAGGCCTCTTCTTATACAGAGAAGGCACGAGCATTGATTACTACGCTTGTTCAAGACGGATTATTTAAGATATAATTTATTTCAGACTTATATTGACTACTAGCTAATGCCCGGCATGCGTTGCAATGCCACTTTTATTCAAACCACCCTTTATAAATATTTATTTATTTATTAAAACTTCTCGCACACAACAGTATACAAAGGCGGCCTTAGGCATTCTCTACCAGTCAACCAAGAGTGGCAGGTGCTCTGTACATATAACAGACGTTACTACTAATAATAATAAAAAAAATATTATAAAGATAACATAAGTATTTATAAATAAAATAGGTATACAAGTACCTAAACAGACTATAAACTTATAATACACATACATATTTACTAAAATATGAGCGAATAAAACAAAAAGTAACCAACGAAGAGCAATTGATTTTTATATATAGTGTTATTGGTTTTAATATATGTCGGCAATCCATTAGGGGGATTTAGGAGAGGTCATTTGCAACCAAAAGACCCCTGATGCAAATTTTATATTTTTTTATCGGTACACAACTTAGAAAATATTTTTAAAAGAAACAATGCATGATTTTTTTCTTAATTATTATTATCTGCTTCTACTTCAATACATAATAATCAACCATAAAATGACATATTTTATCTATAATACTTTTACAAATCGTTACAATTTTCTATCATTTTAAACAGGTTATATATATAGACTAAAATAGTCGAATTCTGCAAAAAGCACGGAAGTACTTTAGCGGCAGAACATTCCAAAAACATGTACAACTTCTCAGCTATCCAACGAGATACAATAATATACCAGATATCTTCAAAAAAATATAAAATATCAAATTAAACGATAATGGTTGCCGGATTTTCGAGTACATACATACATACATAAACTCACGCCTTCTTCCCATGGGAGTAGGCAGAAACTACAAAACGCCACCTGCTACGATCCTTACATGCTCCTTTTGCCTCGTTTACGTTCATACATCTGGTCATACACGCACATTTTGACATTTTATCCGGAAAACGGATTGCCGACACATTACCAATAAACCTGTATAAGATGCACAAGTCCAGGTTTCCTCACGATATAATATATTTACCTACTTCATTTAATTCAAATTAATTTAAGAATTTGATTAAGTAGTTTATTCTATTCTTAAAAGTCCTATCCACGTGCTATGCTAAAGCGTGTTCTTTCGATGTAATGAAAGAGCTGCACCTGTTACGGTCAGTCCTTTTATGGGTGACAGTTACGCAAAGAGATCACTATAAGACTCAGGGAGAATTCAGCAAGTAAGTCAGTGGTTTCGGTTGTCGTACGAATAACTATATGATGGCTGTAACAGGAATCAGAATACAAAAATGAATTAAATAGGTAGACAGTTCTACAGTATTTTGCCATTCTGTATTTGATATTTGTACTGCCCAATAACTATTGTGAAGAAAGATCACTCACTCACTCACTCACTCACTCACTCTCACTCACTCCCACTCACTCTCTCACTCTGTGTGAAAACCTGATAAATACATCCTCAAGAAAAGCTGACCCCAACACCAGTTACAGGTTTGGGGCATTCTAGTAACGCCAACTTTATGAGCATCCGGCAAGGTGAAACGTTGACAAAACTAATGACCTGATTTACAATGTCCCGATAGGAATTATCTATCAGATAAATTAAAAACCGGCCAAGTGCGAGTCGGAATCGCACACGAAGGGTTCCTATCACAAGGCAAAAAAACGCCGAAAAAAATAAACAAGTTTCTTGTATGGAGACACCTTTTAATTTTTTACTTATTACATTTTTACTATTTGTTGTTAAAGCAGCGATAGAAATACACAGTCTCTACCTATTACGGTTAATGAGACGCCCGCTGACAGACAGAGGGACAGCGGAGGCCTAGTAATAGTGTTCCGATGGCACCCTTTGGGTACGGAACCCTAAAAACGAAAAATAATTTGTGAAATTATGTGCTAGATAGGTTATCCGAAACTTATTAGGAAGTGGTGAATTAAGCCACAGTTAAAAGTAATCCGGCGAGCAGAGTTTTCGGATGAGATCAAGATGTTATCCCCAAATTACTGACCTACAAACAGTAAACTATAATTTATTATACGTTTTTACGACTTGACAAAACACCGACATTTCTTTATTACAAATTTTTAAGGCTCCTCCAAACCGGCGCGACACGCGACGCGAATCGCACGCGACACTAAGGTACCACTCTAATCGCGTGGCAGGCGGTGATGTCGCGCCTGTTTGAAGGAACCTCAATAATAATGTATTAAATTAATTAACTTTATTTCACTTAAACATGACAGAATAAATTCTATCTAATGACGGTGATAATCACATCAAAATCTGTAGTGTGGTTTAAAAGAAAAATTCGATCACAGACACGAAAAGCGATTTCAATTTATAACATGTATAGATATAGAAGTGTAGATAATGATAGTGATTATAAAATAATATTAGTAATTAAGAGGTATTTACTGCTACCAACTGCTTTTAGCCCTGTGAACGTTTAAATGCTTTTAAGTGGTACTTTAAAATTAATTGTGTCTGGGCAAACAGCGTGGTGGTCTTTAAAATCCTGATGGTATTTATTTAAAGTTGGTAAATAACACGATTTTATAGCTATCAGAAAATTCGGACGTTAATTATCCCAATTTCAAAAAAAATACTGGGAAGCTTGACCATTTTTTTTTTTTATTAAAACCTATTTCGGACTATTACGATCACTTTAAAATAAAAAATAGCCAAATCGGTCCATTCTCAACTGATGCCTTTACCACTAAACAGCACTTAATTTTTAACCGACGCAAAAAAAGGAGGAGGTTCTCAAGTCAACGCGTATACTTTTTTATTTAGTTATATAGATAATTGCGTACCTAAAAGTTAAATTATCAACATATTTTTTGATTTCCGATGAAAACCAATAGTTATAATTTAGTGTGCTTATGATATACAGGGTGGAATTTTGTAATGCCACCTGGAGGGAAAGTACTCTTAATACTGCAGATAGAAAGTTTTACTCAAAGGAAACATTCCTTTATTTTTGAATAGAAAGCAAACTGCATTCAAAGATTTTCGAAAATTCTCTTCTCCCACACCCGGGAATCGAACCGGCTAAAATCTGAAAAAATTATACCCTGAACATTTATTGCATCGATCGTTAGGGTCAATTATAAGGATGAAATCTCTCTAACAAACATGATAAATTAAATGAAAGGAAAACCAGGAAATCTGAAGTTACAAATTCAATGAGTCAAGTTAAACTCTTTAACTAACATCCATCTTTTGTAATGCAGACTCCTTTGCGACATACTCGTAGCTGCGTGTATGAGGTAATTTAAATATGGAATGTTAGATTAAAATTTGAAAAATAGATTGTCATAGTTGTTATTCACATTTGATTGTTTTTACAACTCATTTCACATTTTGTCTCACGGTGAAAATGGCTTATCAAGAACAGTTTGATTTAATGGAAGCTTATTTTTTAAATAACAAAAACGTGAATCTAGCTCTGCGGTGGTATGGAGAGAGATATCAAGACCGACAGGCACCAACTCGGTTCGTATTGAAAAGAATGGTAGAAAAATTAAAGAATACGGGTGGTTTCAAGAAGAGACGGCAAACTATTCAGCAAAACTATTTCGATTTTGAACTAGATGTTTTAACATACTTTGAATCATTTCCAAAGGCTTGAACTAGAGATGCTGCCAATGAATTAGGAACAACCCACACTCGCGTACTTAAAGTGCTGAAAAAGTATAAGTATAAATGCTATCGTGAAGGTCGGTTGGTGCAAAAATTGCATATTGGGGATCGTGACAGACAATTACAATTTTGTGAAAACATGCTTGGAGAAATTGACCGAAACCCTAATTTTTTGAGTAACATTGTATGGTCTGACGAAACCAACTTCAGCAATAATGGCATGTACAATCGCCGCAATAACCGTTATTGGTCTCGAGTGAATCCTGTTCATGTTCATGAAACTAACAATCAAGTAAGATTTTCTTTCAACGTTTGGTGCGGAATTATGAGAGATAATGTAGTGTTAGTCCACGTGTACGAAGGTCATTTAAACACTGTCAAGTATATTGAAATACTGGATCTCTTAAGAAACGAGTTAAATGGTTTCCCCGAGGAAGAGCGAAACCAAATAATTCTACAGCAAGATGGTGCTCCAGCACATAACAGCAGAATCACTACTGCCTACATTAATAACCATTTTAATACCTGGATTGGTACAAACGGCACAATCAGATGGCCTGCGAGATCGCCAGATCTCACCCCATTAGATTTTTTTTTGTGGGAATACGTAAAAAATCAAATTTACATGAAATCTTATGCGAATGACAACGAGTTGAGAGTTGAAGTTCAGAATACGATTTATAATATTCACCACAACACTTTA
This sequence comes from Griposia aprilina, assembly GCA_916610205.1. NCBI lineage: Eukaryota > Metazoa > Arthropoda > Insecta > Lepidoptera > Noctuidae > Griposia > Griposia aprilina. The sequence continues at coordinate 5,585,824 of OU744305.1, read as the reverse complement.
TTAAAGGTTACTAGAAATGAATTCGTTTAAATAATAAATTTGTGTATCCAAGAGAATGGAGCCCATTTCGAGCAACTAATTAGTTAGTTTACCATTTTTTGTAAATAATTAAATTAATTTAAGATTTCCTGGTTTTCATTTAATTTATCATGTTTGTTAGAGAGATTTCATCCTTATAATTGACCCTAACGATCGATGCAATAAAAGTACAGGGTATAATTTTTTCAGATTTTAGCCGGTTCGATTCCCGGGTGTGGGAGAAGAGAATTTTCGAAAATCTTTGAATGCAGTTTGCTTTCTATTCAAAAATAAAGGAATGTTTCCTTTGAGTAAAACTTTCTATCTGCAGTATTAAGAGTACTTTCCCTCCAGGTGGCATTACAAAATTCCACCCTGTATACTTACTTAAAAAAATTATGCTCATTCTTTCTTTAGAGCTAAAGATTTTATATTACATTACAAAGTTTGAGACAGTTGTAAATTGATTACTCACACATTTGAGTTACTCTTGAAAAATACTTTACTAACTACTATTAAAACTTTACAGTCATCTTAAATTAGATACGACAATCCCTCTCAGAAAAAACTTTTACTATATAATACAATTCAAACTTACCACTTTAGCAAAAAAATAAAATAATCCACACTCACTGAAAAACCGTAACACATGCACATTTAAAAACAAAAAAGAAAATTTTGAATTAACACGTATTCCACACAAAGGATCACTTTTGAATTTGGAGCGCGAATAAGGACGGTTGCAGGCATGCGACCATCGCACGGCGCGACGCGAGACTGACTGGAGACGCGGACCGAAAGACTCGCTGCAGTGAATTATTGTTTGTAGCGCAGGTTCGCCCGTAACCGCTCATATGTACACGGTCATAGTGCAGTCTAGTTTCTGAGAACTCGAAAACACGATGCAGTTTTCTTTTTTTTGGCATTGTGTATTGTTTTTGGAGTAAAAACTTGTTTAGGCGCGTTGAGCGATTTTGGTAGGGGAATATCTTATGATTTCGCGTCACCCACATGCCAATGTTAACAGTTTATCTGTAGCTATGAGTAATTACGTGTTGCGCTTGGCCAGCAGTGAAAATCCCACCGATTTTATTCTTAATTTTAAGTTTTCACTTCTGTCGGTAGTCCCCATGACTGTCAGTGTTTTTTTTTCTTTTTTCTTTTGGCTTCGCACAGTTTGTGCATTCAGCCAATGTCACGTTTAGTTTAGGTTTTTTTAAAGTTAAAATTTTGTCTCAAAAAGGACGCGTCCGCCAAGTTAGCTTTTTTGTGAGTTGGTGGTAACGTCATCTACGTAATCTTTGGTGGGAAAAGATTGTATGTACTTCGAATACGGCAAAACGGAATCTGGGTTTCTATCAAACGAATTTTCAGTAGGTAAGTATTTTCCACTTTCAGACTGAAAGTCGAAAATATTGAAAATTCGTCTAGATTGGTTGAACAAATGAATGAAAAACAGTTTTCTGCCTCCTCTCGGTTTTCTTAGGCCCAAAGCGAGCTTGTGCGCAAAGTTTAGGCCTCTTTTGTCATCTTTGGGTATAATAAAAATAAATATCTATGGTTAGGTGTCTGTTCATGAGAAATCCCGTGTTATATTATTTCAGTGATAGCTGCTCGTCAAGAATAATCTGTAAGATTGCATTCAACTCAAACTCAAAGCATTTATTTCGAATAAACCAATTACAGGCACTTTTGAATTGTCAAGGGGTCGGTCAGCCAGAAAGATGAAGCTAGTTACCCATTCCAAAGCGTAGTAGGTATCTATGGAGAAGAACGGGCAAGAAACTGCATGGACACTCTTTTAAATCAAAATATGGTTACAAAATATTGGTTACATCGTTCATGTTGAAATTATGCATGTGAGAACGATGCACAACGTTAAAAGCGTCCGCAATAAAAATACAAAAGCAATTCAAATATTAAATTAAATTAAAATAAGCCGTGGCAGCTAAGAAATGACCAGTCCCTACTGACGGCGCCCGTTCACGAACATGACGCATGGATCAGCACCATTCAGCTCAACCGTTTTGAAGGGAACTTAATGACCCAACACACACGCCACCACCAGCGAGACATTAGAGTGAGCATGACATACTCCCAGCCGCCAGGGCACATTCAAGTCAATGAAAGAATAACCTAGTAAATGGTAGCTTTAAAGTAGGTACATAGTTCTCACATATGTGCTATGCAATTATACAATACTAAAACATACATGAGTCAGTGAATCAGTGTTGTGCCATAAGGTACCTAGTATATGCAGAAACGCAGGCGTTCATTAATTCAATAAAAATGAAGAAAATCGCAAGCAATGGAAATGGCTAATGAAGGCTGCTGGTGTCGAGGTCAGGCCGAGTTGCTCCTCACACGGACAATTGTACGTCGCTTGTTTCCGCGTCACCAGTCCTGACTCTGTTCATATTTTGGATACTGAGACCAAAACTACAAACGAAGTATATAGGGAAGTTTTATAAAAATGTGGCTGTTATTGATGAATGAAGGGCGACTAACAAAAGGTATTTACAAGGCAGATGTGAGTGGCAACGCCGGGAGGGGACGTCCTAGGAAGGCATATAGTGACCTTATGGGACATGTACTTCAGAAAGGTCATGTGCGTAGTACTCGCAAGCGGCGTGCGTGTATGACCAGATGTATGAACGTAAATGAGGCAAAAGGAGTATGTAAGGATCGCAGTAGGTGGCGGTCTGTAGTTTCTGCCTACCCCCATGGGAAGAAGGCGTGAGTTTATGTATGTATGTACGAGTATTTTAGTATATTGTGGTGTCTTACGACTTCCACGCGAACGGAGTCGCGGGCAGAAGCTAGTAATTAAATAAACAAGGATCTATGTATAATACTTAATGGAAAAAGATATTACTCTTTTTTCACGACACCCAAATTGTAAATTAGAACAATGGAAAGTACAAAAGAAGTGCTCAGTTGTTTTAAAAGTAGGTATTTTTATCTTTTTTATCAGTCTTTTCTTTCGCGTTTTAATGTTTCATAAGATTTTTATTTTCTTTTATAAGACCTCCGGCCTTTTTTGTTAGCGTATTGTTTCTTGGTTATTAAAGTACCTATATCTAAGACTAGCTGCGCCTCGCGGTTTCACCCGTATAAGTCTCGATCCCGTGATAATATCGAGATAAAAAGTATCCTACATCTTAATGCAGGTAATGGTCTACTCATGTGCCAAATTTTATCCAAATCCATTCAGCCGTGAAAGCGTAACAAAAAAGCATACAAAAAATCAAATCTTTTCTCTTTAAACACTTATCTCTTGGAATGCCTCCCTCTATGTTTTCATTATATAATGAAGTATTTACTATTAAAATTAAAATATAATAACCTAACCTGACTAAAACTATTAAACAAACATATGGCGTCGCAAAATTCGTCCGAATCGCTGTCAACCGGTAATTTCTCTAATATTAGTTAAGATTAGGAAGTAATAATAATAATAATATTATAATAATCTTTATTTTCAGTTTAACTTTTTTTTTTTTTTTTTTATAACTTGTACGGTACTGCAGAGTTATAAACCTCTAACACCCAAGCTAAGATTGAACTTGTGTTATGGGTGTCAGGGCTCTCAAGTTAACACCGGTTAGATAAATAAATGTTCGGAGTTTCACAGTGTAGGTACTACAGACAGAAAATAATGAAAATAAAGATTTTATACAGAAACTAAAATAAACTAATTAAAAAGAAAAACCCATTTGTATAGTTTGTATGTGTGTGTGTGTGTGTATTAGTTTGTATGCGTGTGTATGTCTGTATGCGTGTGTGTGTGTGTGTATGTGTTTGAGGGTGTGTCTAAGGGTGTGTGTGTCCGTGTGTTTTTGTTTTCGTTGTGTTGTGTTGTAAGGTCGGTATATTCCAGGATGTGTCAGACAGGGTACTGTTTGGGCGAAAGGAGGTGTGGGTTAGATCTAGGTATTGAGATTTTTTTCAACATCGTCATAGTTAAGGCTCATTATGCATTTACAGACCTTACCTTTACAATCAAATTTATTGAACGTGTATATGTTACATTGTTTGTTCACAAAGTTGTATATACGACTACCAAGAATTCTAAAATGACGTTCTGCAAGTTTCGTTCTGTGCCTCTCTATGGGACACACGTTTCTAGTCCCTCGTTTTGTCAGGTGATTGAGATCCAACTGTAACAAAGCATGTTTGTGCAACGTACAGTTTAGCACAAAGAGCTGTCTCACGGTCAAGACCTGACAGTAAATAATGAAACTGTGTTGCAGTAACTGGCTTGTGATAACAGACAGGCAGTTTCTCCATGTTATCATCATCATCATTATTTCATCCGAAAGACGTCTACTGCTGGACATAGGCCTCCCCCAAGCACCGCCACATCGATCGGTCCTCTGCTTTCCGATACAGCGGGCCGCGGCCTTCACCAGTCTTTAGTCCACCAAGTGAGAGGCTTTCCAATAGTCCGCCTTCCGGTACGCGGTCGCCAGTCCAGAATCTTTGAAAGCCCCATGGGCCATCTGTTCTGCGAGCAATATGCCCAGCCCACTGCTACTTAAGTTCGGCAATTCCTCGGACTATGTCGGTTCTTTTGCTGATCTATTATTTTCTGAAACGATCACTCAGTGACACTCCGAGAGTAGCCCTCTCCATTGCCCTTAATATTAAGAGTGAACAGGCATCTTCTAGGTACGCTCGTTCCATCATAGACCTCATCCATCGCTTTCCGTCAGGCGTGATCGAGGTCAAGAGTAGGCCAAGAGCAATCAAAAAAGCAATCGAAGCAAGTCAACAATAGAAAATAATAAAAAATATGGCGCAGCGATTAAGCAACTTAAACTAACCCTATTTTTTAATCTTTGAAAGATATTACAATTACTATTAACCTTCTAAAATACGACGAAGTATCACAAACTCATTCTCCCCTTATAATTAAGAATAATTATCAACAAAATAGAAGGACAACCCACACGTAATTATTTTGTTAATAATTTGTCGGCCAGTAATTTGTTTTACCAGCTTGTCATTATTAATGATGATGAAGCTGTGACAATTAATAATCGTATTATTTTCAAGGGAATAGAGGAAATAATGGGTATTATTTAATTTCATCCCAGGAGTTTTGTTGTATGTCACTACGGCTTAAATTGATGGATAGTAGTTTCATCAATTATATATACATATTATAAATTGAAGTCGTTTTTCGTGTCTGTCTGTATGGCCGCGTTGTTTTTCTAAACTACGCTACGGATTTTGATGCGGTTTTACAATCGTTTAGAGAATTTATTCCGGAAGGTTTATGTGTATAAATATATAAAATTTTAAACTTAAATATAATAAAGAAATGGGGGTGCATGAAAGGACGCCTCCCTGAGCGACGTATCTACAGAGCGCCCCCTGAGTAATCAGCTAGTTTCCACACTGATTGGCTAACCCTTTCACCACGATGGCAACCCAAAGTTCACTTACAAAACCAGCTCTGTGCGTAGTCTCGATTAACATCGAAGGATTCTCAACATACAAATCTGCAATTAATTCTGATGTCTACCAAAAAACTCACTGCGACGTCCAAGAGACCCATCGAGATGAAACCCACAGCCGGCCACACATCCCTAACTTATGCTTATCACCAAGATCTGTCACCCAAAGCACGGTAGCGCAGCGTTAGCTGCTCCCGGCGTAAGCATACTATCCATCAACTGCTCAAACGAGAACGGCATAGAAATCATCACCGTTGATGTTTGTACCTGCACCATCACTTCCGTTTATAAACCACCTGGCCCCGTATTTAATTTGGTTCCGCCGGAGAATTTCAGCAACCAACCAAATAAAGTTATAGTTGCTGACTTCTACAGCTGTAGCTCCACCTGGGGCTACAATTACACGGACATTAGTGGAGAAGCATCCACATCACATGATGTGGCTGAGATGAATGATTTGACGCAAATACATGACGCCAAACAGTCGGCGTCATTTAATAGTGGCGGTTGGAAACGCGGATATAATCCCGCCCTAATCTTCACCAGCTCGTCTATCAGCTCTCAGTGCACAAAAAGCGTTAGTATGTTTGCCTATTCCTCGCACCCAGCACAGACCTATTTTGTGCTTCATCGAACCCGTGGTCCGGCCTATAAATGTCCCCTTTAAGCACCGATTCAACTACATCAAGGCGGATTGGGATTCGTCCACGCGGTTGATTGATGAAGCCCTCTTGAATGTCTTACCAACCCCGCAAAACTAGGATCAATTTGCTGAGATTGTGTCAACTACTTCCGGAAGACACATCCCAAGAGGCTGCAGGACTTCCTACATTCCAGGGCTGTCGACAGAATCCATTGAACTACTGAGCCGATACGAATCCCTTTATCACATCGACCCTTTTTCGGAGGAAACCACGCTGGCTAGAGAAGTGCTGCTATCAAATTTTGGGGAAAACAGACGGGAGAGGTGGATACACATGGTGAATCACATCGACATAACTTATAACAGTAAAAAGGCTTGGAGCACTATGAACAATTTAACTATTGAGTCCCTCAACCCTCACCGCCAAGTCAAGTTAACGTTAACCAGGTAGCCCACCAACTGCTCGTTAACGGTAAACCAACACGCCATTCCAGTAAAGTCCCTACGCCACAAAAACCCAATGGCACTTGCGACGATATTAGTAAACCGTTCCACCTTTCTGATATCGTCGCAGCAATTAGGGGTAAAGCCTCCGGTATGGATGACATACCAGTTGAGCAAATCAAACAGCTTGGCCCTGTTGCTGTGTCATGGTTGCTGTAACTACACAACAACCGTCCGGAATCAACTTCAATATCCCGTCTCTGGAGAAAATCAGATGTCATAGCTATTCCGAAGCCAGGTAAAGCAACAGACGATCATTAAAGCTTTCATCCAATATCTCTGCTCTGCACTACATACAAACTGTTGGAGAGACTGTTGCTACACCGAGTAAAGAGTGTTATTAATCTGAATTTAATCCTGGAGCAAGCTGGTTTCAGACCCGTCAAGTGTTTCAGCAATCAGACCCTCAAAATCATTCAACACCTTGAAGATGGTTTTGATACAAGAATGTTCACAGGCGCTGTATTCGTGGACCTGTCAGCTGCCTACGATACAATCAACCTGAAACCGTTGTTGTGGAAGGTCGAGACATTAATCAGTGATCAGAATTTTGTTCGAATACTCCGACAGAACGCAAAAAAACGGGGTTTTTTTTGTGCCTGGATGTAAAATCCTCATGAATGTCCTCCGCCCTGGGGCAGGCGGAAGGGTTTGTCAGAATTACTGACTAAAACAACACCGGTGTTCTCTTCGTGTGGTAAGGGAACACCGGACCGACCAACAATCCATTCCGAACACGTCCTGCTTCCTCTATGCAGACGACCTTGCCCTCACCTCCCAAGTCACCACCTTTGAGGAGATTTAGGTCCACTTGTTAGACGCTCTTGGTGACCTAGCCACGTATTACCTCGCTAACTAACTCAAGCCCAATCCGAGGAAAACCCAGTCTTGCATATTTCATCTCTGCAATAGAGAGGTGCATCGCAAATAATTTGAAGGATTTCTTAAGAGGATTGTAGGTATAAGTATTTTGTAGGGTGATAGAATGCTTCGACGACCATTTGCTGAACAATAAACTAAAATCAGTGATTGCAGTTTATTTTAACTAAAGCTACAACTCATTCACATATAACTGACTCGTCAATGCGGATCGTGATTTTTAATAAATCGTTTTTTTTTTGTAACCCTTGACCGTTTGGACCGTTTTCCACAGTTTCCTAGAAGCGCGATGGCTGCTACATTGCGTCTGCAATTTACCGGCCAATGACGTCACCGAAACGTATTTATGAAAGTAATTTGGTGTTTTCCTAGAGAGCGTTTTTGACACCGTAAAGTCAAACCCTGCTGTCATCATTTTCATGACAGCTGTCACTTCGGCCGTTACGTGGCTGGCGGCCACCGCTCTTCTTGGAAACCTTGTTTACGAATCGTGAAAAATTACGGTCATGTCAAAACAGACTGATCTTCACGGATGTACGTGTGAGCGGACTGTTAAGTACCTGCTTATCCTTTTGGTATTAACACGTTCCGGGACTATTTGCAAATGTCATGATGTGACACTTCAAAATCCCATACATTTTATTATACCGTCTACAGCAGTACCACACACACATATATTTTTAAATTTTGATACAACAAACACGGCCACAGAATTTGAACATCATTGTACTTGTATGGCTTAGTCTACGCCTGTCGGTGGTGGGAATGTGTTGTATTGGTGCATAAGCACTGCGTATGTGTGTATTGCAAAATGACTCGAAAAGAGTTTGCCGTGACACCTACGAACGAATGAAATCGCGTGATGTGACACTAGATCACGTGCTTCCTAAGAATGTTATGGGCAAGCAACGGCTATCGACGGTTTGCCAAATTAAATTCAATAAAGTTCACCGACCTTAGCCGTACTGTCACGTAACGATATACCGAGATAACGTCGAAAGGCGGTCTATCCCGGAAAGTGTTAACCTAATATTAAACTTACTTATTGTTGTTTTATCTTCCCTTTACATACAACCTTAATAAATTCACCAATTATAATCTGTCTTGATAATCCAAAAAGCAATTATTACTAACTCCTTTCCTAAATTATTTCCATCAATGAATACTTTACCGAAAATATTGCGTAGCAAAAGTTAATTTATTCAATTTTCGCTTACACAAGCTTTTATGAAGCAAAGTAATCTCAGACCTAGGATATTGTGGCCTTGAGAGCACCGGTTATGTTGGAGGAAAGGCCACTTTCTTTCTCCTTGGAAGGTTGAAGGGATTATGTTAAGAAAATGGCTAGCAGTATATTACCTTCACCCCAGGTTAGTCAAGTATTATGCTTATGAAAATTTATAATTTACCGCCATTGCATTGTATTATAGACTTTTGGAACGACGTTCCTTATCATACACTACACTGTGCACACTTGGCGAAAGAGTTTTTTTTCTTGGGTGGGAAATCATCAAATAACCTCTCCCGCTCTGGGCGGAGCGGAAGCGCGTGCCAGACTCTTAACTGACAAAAACCCACCCGTGTTCCTTCAGTTGCCTGTGCGCCAGGGCCACGGTAACTCCTTCGAACAATCCGCGACCTCGGCAGGCATCGGCCCTATCGGACCCCGTCAATTAGTTTTGACCCCTGAGTTTGTTTCGCCATTTAATTATTTATTTGGTAGACCAACAGCACTACATAAAAAAGTTAAAACAGAACAATAACATAATAAAAGTTGTGGTATGTATGCCTATTATAGGTATACACAGCATTCACCACAAAACAACATCGTAATTTATTTCAGAACATGAATTCCATATAAAGTTCTTAGTAAAGCTATGTTAGTAACTTATACCTACTTATTCAAAATGTACCATTTATTTTACATTTAAAAGGACACCACCAGAACTGTGTACCTTATCCCAGTGCCCCACAACAGGACACTCAACCCTTTCTGTAATGGTGTTTAGAAGGTCGTTGGTGCTGCCCCGCACACGACGCCTCAAGGAGGCCACTCTCTTGCGCACTATTGATCTAAAGCCGTCGGTGTGGGCCTCCGCAAACATCCCCGATGCACTGCAGTATCGTGGCAACCCCATCAGCATCCTAAACCCATTATTGCAGAGGTTCCGCAGGGCATTGAAAGCCTTCTGCGTATAGCGGACCTAACATAATTAAATAACAAAAAAACCGTAACCGTAATTAACAAAAAAAAAACTTATGAAAACATAAATTACAATTAGAAATTAAATTTCAAAATAATTGAATACAAAATGTTACCACGAGAGGTGCAAGGTGAATGGGTATGAGTGTGAGTGATATCTAATAATATTCAGTGTATGCACTTCCGTACCTCAGAGACTGTTCTTCTCCAGGCTAGTCAGGGGTATTTCTTCTCAGGGGTAGTCAGATAGGAAATGGCGACTCTATCTAGCTTATTTTTTTTTATTAACGTTTAAAAGTAATTCCGATAACTCATTTACTGAATAAACAATTTCATTTTATTTCAGTATTTAGACGTGCAGGATGCGCGTCAGCTGGATTCGGTGAATTATGCGTATGTGTGTCTGTGATAAATATAAAAACAAAAAAAGGGAATGGAACTTCGTTCCAACCGGGTGTCTGTCGCGATGCCCCCTATTTTTTTGTATCCGTAGGTACTTCTTCCTTCTAAACGTGGTCCTTAACAACGAAAGTAAATAACAAGGAAGGGCCACTTTTTTTCTTCGAGTAGGTATCATAAAAGGTGGTTAAGATTTTAGAAGAAAGAAAGAAAATAAGTTTATTTGCGGTAAACATGACGCAGAGAAAAACACATAGACACAAAAAAGAATAAGTTGGGGGGAAATATGCGTCACATCCACGCAAAACGGCAATCGCTCAGCATAAAACGGCGGCGGCAGCGGTATTTTCTATAGATTTTTTAAAACATTATTTTATAACAACATTCTATGCAAATAAAAATTGTATATTGTATTTTGTTCTATCCAGAAAATAAGCAACAAACTGATCACCAATCAGTTATGCCAGTTTAATGTGTGATGGTTAAGAATATTTTCAGAAATATTTGCCTTGCCTAGTACATCTTTAACAGTGCTAGTAAGGCCCATTTTTAGAAACTCTGTTTTTGCTACATGTGCTCTAAGAGGATGCTGCCTGTCCATTTGAATATATAGTCCTCTTGACTTCAGTTTTCTCTAGTATTATAAGTGGACTAAAAAAGTGCCAGAAACCTGCCTGGCCTGAGCATCCTACTTGCGTGGCTTTCTTCATTTACTCTTTCCTGGAAAACTCATCAATAATATCAGCCTATTATGGACCCACTGTAGCGGCATCTACATCGCCACATGCGAGATACGCGTCACACTGACGTCACGCAAAATCCTGCATCGCGCAAGCAGAGTTTACGGCGCGACTAGCATATATACAACATCCCGACATCAATCGTGGAGCCGTGGTGCCCACCAGACACGACAACCGTCTGGTCGGAGGTTCCTCCCTTTTCTATGGTATGATATGAGTGAACTTTACAGTGTAAAGTTCACTACAAGTTCACAGTGGAATAGAGGTATGAGGAACAGGGTCTAAAGTTTACACCCTGTTCCTCATACCTCTATTCCACTGCATAGAACAGGTCTTTCTCATACAGAGAAGGCACGTGCATTGATCACCACGCTTGCTCCAGATGGGTTGGCGATTTCAGACTTATATTAACTACTAGCTTCTGCCCGCGACTTTGTCCGCGTGAAATTTCTTGTTACCCCGACCCACCCCGTGGCATCGCATCGCCTGCCCGCGCTATGACTTCGTTTTTGCTTGGCGTTCCTTCTGACTTTTTTTATTTTTGCTAGGCTCCTAAGGGTCCTAGCGTGATGTTAAATAGACTAGAGCCTTCCTCAAGAATTGGGCTATCAAAGGAACAAATGATGTTTTAAATCCGATGATCAGTTCCAGAGATAAGCGCTTCCAAACAAACAAACAAACTCTTTAGCTTTATTATTACTATATATATGTCCGGGTTTCCTCACGATGTTTTCCTTCACCGATTTCAATAATGTATAAGATAATAAAGCTCTAAACATATATTTTATCTATCTATGTATGAAAAATCTCTTTGGATCACTAATGACAATCGTTCTCACGTTCCTTAAACAACAATACCTACATTACAGTTACTTTCATCAATAATATCCTTCAATAACAGCCGAACAAAGCCGACAACAGCCGACCACGCCCGAATCATAACGAATAAATTATCTTTTACCTCAATATCCGATGACAATATTAATTAATTTATGGCCAGGCCACGGACCGGATACGGAAATTTTTAGGCCATTTATTATGATTGAAGCTAAATTGTGGGTTTTACGTTTAAATTAATGCTAATCAATACGATTTCGTAATTAAATTAGTTTGCTCATGTTAAAGCTTACTGAAGTTTGCTGAATGTTCATGGACATTAATTTTTCGTATAATAAATCTTAGATGTCAATTTTTCAGGCATAAATTCTTCCTGACATAATCAGCATCTTAAGTCCCATTTACACGGTGCAAGTTTATTGCTTGTGGTATACCATAAAATTGAAGCAACAATTGAATGGCACCGTCTAAACAACACGTACAATTGTTGCACGATACGGGCTTGTTAGTTGCCGTTCAAAACTGGTATAGTTGTAAACAGCACGTACGCACGACGACATATCAAGCTATACATTTCTAGTATAAGCTGACTCCTCATTGTACGAAAAGCCTGTACAATGCGAGGTCAGCTAAAACTGGAAATGTATAGCATGATAAGTCGTCGTGTGCACAATAACATCACATTCAATTCTGGCATGAAAATTTCCTATTATTCAAACATGAGCGAACGAAACAAGTTAAAAAAATCTCGAGAAGACGTTCAATAAAATTGAATAAAATATTTAGCAGCGCAAATACGGGCAATACTTGAATAAATATTTTACAAGGACGTGCAACTCTGTATTTAGATGAGGCAAAACTTGCATGCAATAACTGCTTTGGTATAAACAGAAGCCGCATGCAATTATTGGATGGCAGAACTTGCATAAAATTATTGTATGGCATTTTATGGAAATCGCATGGATGTAAACACTTGCATGCAATTCTTGAATGGCAATAATTGAACGTGCATGCACGTGCACTTCATGGCATGCGATTATTGCTTTTTAACGTCCTAGAAGCTTGCACCGTGTAAACGGGGCTCATTACTCGATAACCACTTCTCCGATTTACTCTTAATTTTTCATTTTAATTCATAAGTACTTTCTCTGACCAGCACACGTAGCATGACTACCATAGAAACGGGTTTTGTCGACAGAAGAATAGACAAAATGACAGAATGCAGAAAAAAATCTTTACAACTCTGTCAACAATCTGTCATTTTGTCTATTCTATAATAATAATAATAATAAAAGGTTTTCTTGACATAAAAAGGTGTAACATTTTCATTTGAAGCCCTGACTCCTGTGTACCTGTGTTACAGGAGTCAAAAGTCTATTCTTCCGTTGACAAAACCCTTTTTAAGGTGGTCATGCTACGCGTGCAGGTTTATTTTAGACACAGTTTGCTCCAAAGAAGGCGTAAGTAAGGTTTTTAGTAGTTATACGCACATAAATAAAATGGTGTTTAACTTAACAAAACAAAACAATCAAAACAACAATATTTACTGATAATATTTACCATACAAATATTTTGGTCCTTCATTTAACTTATCAACTATTACAAGCCCCAAGGTCTTTACAAGCCACAACCACAACATAAATATGGACAGTACACAAGCTACGTACAAATGTTCGAAACGGCACTTTTACACAAACGTGCGCATCGACGAGACACCAAAGTGAACGTCGCGGTGCTCTCAGACTCTCAGTTGCGGGTGCCGTGTAGAGACGAGTGTTCGCTTTATAACACGCGCGGCGTGGTAGATAAACGTATACGTTTATCTCTTGCGCCAATGACCGTACACGATGTTTTCAATAAAAAAAGCCACGAGCGTATTAGAAAATTGTTCATCATGAGTGTCGTTTTCATGGTTTTCGAGGGTGTTAAAGCCGATAGTGACGTTAAAATGTAATTTTTGTAGCCGCCATTTTGGATTTACATTTTGTCCTCACTATCGGCTGTAATGCCCTCGAAAACTATGAAAACGACACGAAAGAAGAAAGTCACATGGAGGGGTCCGAACATGTATGAACGCTTTTTCATGTGATCATTTCTACCAATCAAATCCTACCGCAAGCTGCATTAAAAAACTTCGTTCCAATATAACACTTTTCAATTTTACAAACATTAAGAGTGATAACCCTAACGCTCCAATGGAATGTTGGTAATTATTTCAACAAAAAGGCCTAGTTTCCATACTGACCATATATAAACTATGCCACAACACTATCGTTATCTCCCCTATATCTCCTTGTAACCTTCGCTGTTACAGACAAGTTTCATCAAAACAGGATACATCAGCTGCTTATCTCACAAGGTCTTAACTAAGAGAAATGGATCTCCTTAACCCTTCAAATGAACTGGTCATCCGTCACTCGTATCACAATGAACGGACTGACACTTGTGGCCTCGTGGCCTCGTGGCCTAATGGCCTTGTGGCCTTGTTTGCACTTTAAGAGTTTATGGAATAGTGTTTCCAACCGATGTCAAAACTTATGTTGAAAAACTGAAACTCAAACTCAAAAGATTGGTTTCAATTTAAGAATCAATTACAGGCAATTTTCAATTGTCAAGGAGTCGGTCTGTCAGAAGGATGAAGCTAGTTGCACATTCCAAAGCGTAGTAGGTACCTATGGAGAAGAACGGGCAAGAAACTCCACGGACAGTCTTTTAAATCAAAATATGGTTACAAAATATTGGTTAAATATTGGTTGAAATATGCATGTGAGAACGATGTAGAAAAACTTTTTTTAGAAAATAATTGTTGTTTCAAACATAGAACATTTAGGTCAAATTAATACATCACAAACAGATGTATTTATTGTACGAGTACACAGAAAGAAAGTACATCAGCAATTTACAATTCACAATTACCTTAGGTTATCACTGTATTTGAGAATGTTGGTTCACCTGTTATTGGGAACTGTATAAGCCCATGGCTGTTACCTACTGTTATGTGATAGTTTGTATACAGAAGCTGTTGGTGTACCTTTTTTAAATAAAATTTAATAAAAAAAATACATATAATAAAGACGGTAGTAACAGGCGATGGTCTTATTGCTAATGCCCGGCTTATACGAGGATATTTTTTTACGCTAGGATAGCAAACAAGTACTAGTAGGTAGGTAGTCTTAGCGTTGTACCATGTTAGAGCTGTTTACACGATGCTAGTAAATTTTAAGCTAATAGCATTCCGGTGATCCAGTCCGTAGAGTAAAATGATCAGATTGGGTACTATCTTCGTCGGCCACACGAGGAGGCTAGTATATAAGCCAGAATAGTAAAATCGGTGGTGGGGGACGCTACTAGCTCACAAATATCACCCTATCCTACTAAAGTATCGCACTAGCTTACTATTTTTCTCACTAGCTTACTAGCCTAAAAATGAGGATAGTTCTGTATACACGAGGCTAGAGTGACTAGCTTGCTAGCTTACTAGTACTATAGCTTACTAGCTTTAAAGTCTTGCCTCTTGTAACCCGGGCATAAGAGTTCTGCAAGAGAATCCATTAAGAAAAGTATTAACATTAAGTTCAATTTGCAAGTAGGTATGTTTAGTCTTCATTATTTTTTGCATGGCTTATTCTTTCAAAAGGAATCCTTCAGTTATTTTCCAGGAAGGGACTTTTATGATTTATTGCGGAATGCGCCAAAACTCCTACTTCATTCCATTGGTGGATACCTGTACCAGGACTCGCTTGAAACACTCACTTCATAATTATAATATTAGTCCTCCCCACCGAATTTTTGCCTTAGCGGCCAATTCCAGCGGAACCATCGACGCGGGAGATATTATATTGCACAAATGTATGGGCAGACACAGGTGTACTCTCTCTTCCTTCACTCTCGTAGTCTGGCTAAAACTGGCTACTTATAACCAACAGCTAATTAATTAAATAAAAGACAATAGCTCCTGTTTCTGCTCCATTAAATTTATTGACAACAACAGGTAATTTCCTTTAAGGCTCCCTGTTATGAACAGCGTTGTATGTGAATATGTTTCATCCGAACATACAAATGAGGCGAGTAATAAGGAAGCGACCCAGTACTCGTGGCCTTTGTTTGTATCCTTAAGGCAGTAAGAATAGACTGTACTGTCGTATGGCAAGGATTAATTTAAATGAAGATTTAAATATCATCATGCCTGTATTTCCTGAAAGTAGAGGCAGAGAAGTATTGTATACCCTGATTTCACCAGAAAAGCTTAAGTCCCATATATCTGTGGGGGTCGAGCCGATTGCCACTAACCGGGTACAAATCCAGACTCCAGACTGCCGCAAAGAAATTCATGTTAGAAGAACCCAGTAACATTTTGCCAGCCTGAATTGAGAACCCAGGACCCTACGCTCAATAGTCGCGCTCGGCTAGAGAGACCAGGAAAACAGTTATTTTTCAGGTCTGATTTTTCAATAGTTAGATAATTTTTATCTGAAGAATAAAAATTACAGTTTGACGTATTTTCTATACAAACGTTGTCAAACCGCCATTATAAATTCCTCAAATAAAAGTTAACTGACTATTGAAAAATCGGCCCTAAATCATACAATATACAAAAAACATGCTTGTATTTTTTTCAGTTACCACTTATTTTTGATTCCTCGAAGTTATCTTATAACAATTCAAAAAAAAAAACGAAAAACATTTTATAAGTTTCAATCAGAAAAGTCAATAACAATATTCCCGGACTTCAGATAGATTTATGAATCGAACGGGTAGTAAATGTTCCCTCTGGAACTATGAAAAACTTTATCGGAAGTGACCCCAGCAAACAAGGCCTTTGTTCTCTATTACGAGGCCACAAAGTTTACGTACAGCCGGTCTATTCTGTAAAAGTCTCACCGTGAAAACTTATGTAAAGTGCTACAGAATCTTTTGACGCTTGACTGACATTGACAGGAGGGCGCTGTTAGTAAACATTTGTGATCATGTTTTGTAAAATTGTACTAAAAAAACAACATAACGGCGTTAGTCATGATTTTGGCCACGCTCCACTCAAACTATTTATTTCAAACAAGCCAATTACAGGCACTTTTGAATTGTCAAGGGGTCAGTGAATCAGAAAGATGAAGTTAGTTGCTCATTTCAAAGCGTAGTAGGTAGGTACCTATGGAGAAGAACGGGCAAAAAACTCCACGGACACCCTTTTAAATCAAAATATTGTTCCAAAACATGGTTACATCATTCATGTTGAAATTATACATATGAGAACGATGTAGAAAGACGTGACAATGTAAAAGCGTCCGTAATAAAAAAAATTAAAACAAAAAAAATATATTCAGAAATTCAAATAAACCGTGGCAGCTAAGAGATGACCAGTCCCTACTGACGGCGCCCATTCACAAACATGACGTCCTGATCAGCACCATTCAGGTCAACCATTCTGAAGGGAACTTAATGATCCAACACACACGCCACCACCAGCGAGGCTTTTGAGTGAGCATAGCATACTCTCAGCCACCTCAATGAAAGCCAGCCTCAATGAAAGACGAACCTAGTAAATGGTAGCTTTATAGTAGGTACAAAATGTGCTATGCAATTATACAAAAACCAACAATCCAACTATACAATGACCTTGAAGTGAACTGCAATTACACATGTTGCTAGGGGATTGACACGATTAACATCTCACTTCAAGCTCACTTCCCTATGTTTGAAAGAAAGAAAAGAAAGAAAAATAGGTTTATTTGTCACAGAAACACGTGCATATTTTTTTTTTCTTTTTTTTGGTATTTTTTAGAATAGATCGGCAAGTCTGGCGTTAATACTACACATGAGTGAGTGACAGAGAAGACGACTAAGCTAAACATTTTAAAACTAGATGCCATTATATTACTGCAGGGTTACTATAAATGTACCTACGTACACAAATATGGCCTGAATTAATCATAGTCTAGTAGGTTTAGTACCTACGGAATATTACGTTGTGTACAACATAAATGCGTGCAATTTTCTTTATTGCAAACAATTTTCATATTTATATTTTCATGTCCTTTAAAACACAGTAACAATTGTTTTCAGAAAATAAACAAAGTGAACTTGGCCTTTATAGCTTTAATCGAGGCCACGGGCTAAACAGACCCTGTTGGACTTCAATCATGAAGGCTATTTTGCAAGGAT
The DNA here is from genome assembly GCA_916610205.1 of Griposia aprilina. Lineage (NCBI taxonomy): Eukaryota > Metazoa > Arthropoda > Insecta > Lepidoptera > Noctuidae > Griposia > Griposia aprilina. The sequence goes on along the minus strand of OU744305.1, from coordinate 5,567,980 downwards.
GCCAATCAAGTGTAAATAACAATACTTAGACAGAAAACTCGACGTATTTACCCATTCTTCTCAAAGAAAACACGCCATCAAAGGAACGATTCTATTCAGGATGTGGCCTTCTTTGCTATTTTCGAGGCCTCGGACAAGAATAACAACTACCTACCTTTTATAAACACATTTTATCGTATACTATAACAGACCAGTCATGTTAATCGTATTTTTAGAAAACACTGTATTAAAATTGGCCCTTGTCGCTATTTTCGAGGCCACGGACTATTCAGATACGGCCCGAGTGCAATGGACAAGAATGCCAATATCATAAAATACATTAAAGGAATACTTTATAAGATGATTCACATTTCTCGCCAGTCCTTCGCTATAAAAACATAGGATCAAATAAGTGATTAACCAGGATATAGCCAAGCAAGTGACCGTAATCACTATCTTAAAGGTTATGTAGACAAGGCCTAACTTTAACCGAAACGTCAACGGGCTTAAAATAAAGCATAGCACTATAAGATTATTTTGACGCGTGGTTAAAATTGGAACTAACGTCGCCATCTTGTATTTTTAATACATTTCACAAAACAGTTGCACGAACAGCGCCCCCCTGTCAACGTCATGTGAGTACCATAAGATCCTAGTAACAGTGTAATTAGTACTTCATAAAAAACCGGCCCAGTGCAAGTCGGACTCGCTTGTTTCGACCCCCTTTCATTCTTTACTTTATTTAATTTTTATTATTTGTTGTTATAGCGGCAATAGAAATACACAATCTGTGAAAATTTCAACTGTTTACCTACCTATTATGGTTTATGAGATACAGCCCGCTGACAGACAGACGGACGGATGGACAGCGGAGGCTTAGTAATAGGATTCCGTTCGCACCCTTTGGGTACGAAACCCTAAAAAAGGTCGTACAATATGAAATTAAAAGAGAAGTTGGACTATGATTTGTATGTTTATTCTCATAGTTATTATTGTTACATAACTAGTGAGAAAATAATGGAAATAAAAAATAATGTCTGCATGATAATTTCTCCTAGACTGTCTCCAAAAATTGTCTGGGAGAAAATTATAGACCCAATATTTTCTCTCCAAAAATAACTAGATTTGCAGAAATATATGTCATCCACGCTTAATAGGGCTACAAAATTCTAGTATGACATAAATCATAACTATCCTAATATAATAAGAGAAAGCAAATTAAGGAATAAATATTTATGTGCCTTCTATAGTTCAGTGATTTTATTTCTATACTGTTACTGTTAGCCTGCATGATCCCACTGCTGGGCACAGGCCTCTCCCCATGACTTCCAGCTCTTTCGATCCAGGGCTAAAGTGGACCACTGGTTCTTTGGTTTCTCTAGCTCCTCTCGCCATCTTCTACGGGGTCTGCCGCGATGCCTTCTGGCGGTGTCAGGACTCCACGTAGTGGTAATTTTGCCCACAGCTCATTGGACATACGGCAGACGCCCAGTCCCAGTTCAGCTTAGCGGTTTTTTGAGCAACGTCAGTAATCTGTGTTTTGGAGCGCAGTGTGGTGTTGTGAATATGGTCTGTCAATTTGACTCCTGGAATACTGCGCTCCATGGCACGTTGGCAAACTTGAGTTTGGACTTTTGAATGTTTGTTAAAGACCAAGTCTAGGATCCATATGTCAAAGTGGGAAGGATATACATGTTCATAACTTTTTGCTTGAGTGACAAAGGAAAGTTTCCTTTCATAGGCTCTTTCATGGACCAGTAGCTCTTCCAGGCATTTTCTGTTCGTCTTAAGACTTCCTTATCTTGTCTGAACTGGAAAGAGACTAACTGGCCCAAGTAGATGTATTCATGGGCATATTGCAATTCTTCATCATTCACTCTGATCCTATATTTAGTGGTGTTTGACATCAGCTTGGTCTTCGACATGTTCATAGCCAGTCCAACCTCAAGGTTTGCATCACTGAGTTGGTTTAACATCAGCTCCAGTTCTGCCGCCGTGGAGGAGAATACGACAATGTCGTCAGTGAAGCGGAGGTTCGTAAACCGCATCCTGCCGACTTCAAAGCCGCATTTCTCCTAACTTGCCGTTATCTCTTTAAACACTTCTTCAAGAGCGCTGTTAAATAGTTTGGGTGAAAGCAGGTCTCCTAGTTTTACGCGGTTTTCATTAAAGAACGATGGTCCGGCTGTTAGTAATCTAATTGAAGCAGTGCTGTGAAGATATACGTTACGAAGTAGATTGATGTAGGTGGGATCAATTTCTTGGTTGTTCAGAGCGTCGAATATAGCATCGTGTGTCAGACTATCGAAAGCTTTGGAGTAAACGATGAAGGCAAGATATATTGGTAGATTGACCACTAGATATTTTTCAATTATTTAGGTTATTGCATCTAGATGGTCAGTAGTAGAGAGACCTGGTCGAAAGCCAGATTGTTATTTGTTTTGAAGGTTGTAGTTTGCCCAATTGAGGCGAGATACGATTATCTATCATATTCAATTTATTGATAATTATATATTTCTATAGTAAGTAAATTTTTAGTGTTGGAGGAAGACGGTAAGTACAGTCAGTGACCTGCATAACCGACCCCTCTTCACCTCTTCTTCTTCGTAAGAGGAGTCAGTTAATGCAGAGCACTGACCCTGTTTCCTTCTTTTCTTTCGACCTTTTCCAAAATCCATATAAAATAATCTTTAGTTTATTATTCACCATCATCATCATCATCATTTCTGTCGAAAGACGTCTACTGGTGGACATATGCTTCCCCCAAGCATCGCCACTTCGACTGGTTCTGTGCTTCCCACGTTCAGCGGATTTCTGCAGTCTTCACAAGGTCATCGGTATACCTTGTGGGAGGCCTTCCAACGCTGTGTCTTCCGGTACGCGGTCGCCAGTCCAGAATCTTTCGATCCCATCGGCTATCTGTTCTGCGAGCAATGTGCTCTGCCCACTGTAACTTAAGTTTAGCTATTCTTCGGGCTCTGCCAGTTACCTTGGTTCTTCTGCCTATCTTTTCATTTCTGATTCGATGACGTAGGGAAACTCTAAGCATATAGCCCTCACCATTGTCCTGTGGGTAATTTTTTGCCTTCTGGCCCATTGAGAGTGACCACGTTTCAGTTTATTATTATGTGAATATATATGTTTTCTGAGAATTTCAAATTTATGTTTTAATTATCAGGTTGTACAAGAACAGATTGGACGGTGACCCCCAAACTAGGCAATTGCCTGTATCTTGGGGTCAAAAAGATAAGGGTTGGTCTAATTTGTGAGAAAGTCAAACTGTATCAGAAAAATAAACATCACGCCCGTATTCTCCGAATGGATATGCAGACGAGTATAGGATACCCCACAAATTACACTACTTGACCCGGTGATCAAATTCAGGAGTCCACGCTAGGCTGTTACGCTTGCGACCACTCGCCCAACTAGGTAGTTCTTACATAGGTAGGTAACTATCATTATGTATAATTTCCATATGGATGATGTAACCAATATTTTGTAATAATATTTGTGATTTATAAGAGTGTCCATCAAGTTTCTTGCCCGTTGTTGTCCATTCCTACAACGCTTTGGAATGCGCAACTAACTTTATATTTCTGTTCTGACTGTCCGACTCCTTGACAATTCGGAATGTAAGGAAATAATGTCCTACGCTGATTCCATAACCATTTCGAGCTTTTAGGTTTCTTTAACCTTATTTTTTTTTGTAGCGCTTATTATGAAATGGAGTTTATTTTAACTCAACATAAAGAAAGAAAGAAAAGAAAGAAAGAAAATGAATTTATTTAGCACAAACAACAAGGCACACAACACAACATATAATAAAACAAACAAATAAAAAGTGTAAAGTGTATAGTGAGAAATTAGTAGGAAAGTGTGCCTCGCGGCTGCACTAAATAGGTCCAGTTCAGCAAAAAATGTCAGACAACTAGTGCCTGACGCTGGTTTTCAACTGAACCTGAAGTGTGGTGAGGTGACGGATGTAAATCAGTTTTGTACTGCAATGTGTGTATATATGTATACTTATGTAAATAAAATAAATGACTGTAAGAGAATAATAATAACGGATATTTAATTAATTAGTATAGTATTAAATAAAACTGCATAACAAAACATAAACAAACTGACAAATAAAATGAGACAGACGCATGGTATAATATCTATAGATCTAAAGACATGAAATAACTTGACTTTCATTTCAAAAAGTAGGCAGATTGGGAATACTTTCAGTATATCCCATGATATTAAAATCAAGTCATTATAATGTCAACTTTAGGGTTGACCATTTATTATAATGTAGTCATGCGAACGGTATGGCGGATGATAGATGGTCAAATCATGAAATGACGGCGTATCGTGAAATGGCCAGGCAGATCACGATATGGCAATTTCTAAGATCGGACCACGACCTATACACAATATCTTACGATAAAAACACCATAAATATTTTCGTGTTTTAATTTCCTGCGGTTAATCTTTTACAAGCACTAGAGGTTTGTAAACGGAAACAAAGTGTTTTAAACGTTTCGCCACTCTTTTCTCCTAGTTTTATTTACTCTAGATTCTTTATCCACATTGAATGAAAATTTATCGTTCTTCCTGACGGCCATTATTTCTTTTTGCTCATTTTCTAAAGCTAGCTTTAAAGATGGTGGCACTCTATTAAATGGTAGCCCGTTTAGCGTCCAACGGCTACATATTTCCTTGCGTGACTGTTAATAATTGTGCTGGGAAACAGAAAGATGGACTCGCTTTAAAATTATTTATATATTGCTGCTCTTTAGCAAAGTGGTTGTTTATTGTTGTTATATTTAACATGATGATAATTTAATTAAGTATTTATCGTTGAAGGCTGATAACTGAGCTACTGTAAGGCAAAGAACTGTTGACATGAGAGAAATCATAACTACACTATTGCTTATTGCTTCATCATCATTATTTAAGCCGAAAAACGTCTACCTCTGGACATCGGCCTCCCCCAAGCCTCGCCACAAAGACTGGTCCTGTACATTGATTGATACTATGAAGTCTATCTGTGTTGTATTTTCTTTACTAAGTAGCAAGTCAGTGTGTGATACCACTACAGCTGAATGTCTGAAAACTTGAAATATTCTTACCACGTCCCTGTCTTGATATATTCACAAAAAAAAAGTTCTAAAAATAAATAACAAATAACCGGGATACCGTGTCATTGTCGGTGAAAAATCGACCTGTACGTGTTAACCCAAGATCCGGTAAGGCTAAAACATTCTATTTATAAACTCTATAGAGACGGCGGAACCCAAAGAAAACAAAGAAGTGGCAACCATGGCCCTTCACACGTCCGACTTGTGAGGATGGTTGCTTAGGGTTGGCACGCACGTGAAGGAAATTAAATAATAATTTTCCTTCATCACATAAGAGACCATGCATGCGCCATGTTTGTCGAAAGACTGATGGCCGGCGAAGCAGACTAGTCCTGGAGTGGAGACCGCGTATCGGCAAGCGTAGTGTGAGACGCCCCCCAGCTAGAATCTGGACCGACGACCTTAAGGCGCAGATATACGACTTTTAATGATTTCAAATTGAACATCACGACTAAAAGAATAGTCTTATTTGTTTGAAACAAATATATGATAAACTAGACTATTTTCTTCGTAATTTGATATGTGAATATTTGAAATTATATGTTTATAATATAGTGTAATTAATTTGTAAAGTAATATCTAACGCGAACACAAAAACGATAATCACCCAAAAACTATCGGGCGTATTTTCATGAAATCTGCACCGTCTAAAAGACAATTTAATTACCCAAATTTTTGTATACGGTTTTTATTTGTATTATGTTTGATGAATCAAGGTGAGTTGTTTTTGCGAATAAACTTGATGCGCGTTGAAGCGGGGGCTCTTGCAGGCGACGGGCGGCAGTGCATCGCTGACCAATGTCCGGGTAGACGCTAACGCTCTGTGCAATTTTATTCGCTTAAAAGTTTCGCATGCTCATCCCACTCGCTCAAGTTCGCTGGCACTTATTGTCGTTTTAAAAAGGTAGGACAGTGGCTGCGGAAGGTGGAGTACAGGGTGTTGTGCAAGGCCGATGTCCGTGGACTGCGATAGGCTAAGTTGATTAATTGACATAAGATACATGAAAATTCAGAAGTGAGTATTAATGCTACTCATACTTGCTTTCTGGATGCTAACAAGCGTGATGGTTATGGAATATTTATATTTTTACGAAAATGCAAACCAACAAAAAATTAAAATTGTTTCCCAATAAATAGAACATTGTGCTTAATTTTTATTCCTGTAAAAATTAACTATTTCAGGATGTCTGTAACGCTCAAATGAAAGACGTCAAACGTTACATGTAAACTTCCTTTAATACTGATATTCTATATTAGTAACAGACGCACATCCATAAAACGTCTTGTGTAGTAAAATACTTTTTTAGAACCCAGTTACTAGGGTTTACTGAATATCTAGTAAACAGTATTAGAAGTGAGACTGGCCCTTAAAGCAAAATTTAATCTTTCAGTAATAAAAAACGGTTTATACACAAAAAAAAATAAGTCTTCCAAAAAAAAACACTACACAGTGAGAGTCGGTGTCTTTGTAATTTTTTTTTAATATGTGAGCACCATGTACCTATCACATAATTAATTTATCTGTAATTGTTTCATTTTTAATTCTTTTTACCGTGGTATAGTAATTTTATTCTAGGAGCGTCGTCTTCACATATAATTAATGTATACAAAATATTGTAAAACATTTAAAAATAGTAATGGTGAAGTTTCATGCCCATTCTTCTCTATATAAAACTACCTATTGGAAGGGGCGACTAGAATCAATTATATATAATTCCTTAAAAAAAAAAGTCATCCTAATTTAACTAAAACTTGCTATTTACTTAAGTTACTTTGACTGATAAAAGCCTTGATTACTATCATGGGTCGTCTCTGCATAACCCAAAAGTTAATTGTTAGAGAACTAAAGCAATTAACTTTGGACTCAGTACAAAATTATATCAATGAAGACATAAATAAATAATAACAAACATCTATCAGTTTGTGCCAACCCTACCCCGACCGCACGGGATGCGGGTCAAGTGAATGCCACTCGCGTGTAGAAGGCACACAGCACACATATATTTTGTAATGTAATATCTTCTTTTATCATACCCTTTTTCATAATCTGTGCTCACGATCTTACTTGTATCTTACTCAATCGACACCAAAGACCTCTTGTTCAACAAAGAAGTAACAGGCACTGAATACACTTCCTCAGTGCGTGCTGGTGGTTCAAAAGCATTACAAGTCCAGATTTCCTCGCAATGTTTTCCTCCGCCGTGGTAATGTCCAATATAAACTTAGAGAGTATACATACTTCCCAGGTACACACGGCTACATATCACGCTATACATTTCCAGAATAAGCAGATCTCGCATGAACAATGATTGTTAACAGGCCAGATTGTCCTACACAATGGCGCTGCCTGGGTGGAGTAAGCTGTAGGTACACAAAAAAAAATGTACCTATGGTGCTACCACACGACGCCTCGAGGGCGGGCGCAGGCAATTTAACTATGTTTGTATCCTTACTAACAATACTAATATAGACTATAAGTACTTTCTGTTACTAAACCATCACTAAACAACATAATTATGGACTCTTCATGTCTGAAACAAAGATTAATTATTATTACTGTACGAAAAACCTACCCATACAATGCAAGATCAGCTTATGCTAGAAATGTATAGCTTAATATGTAGCCGTGTGTACGAGCCCACAATCTCGGGCACGATGGCTTAATAGGGCGCACACGGGTCCAGTAGCGCCACTCCTTTTAAAAAAAATGTATCTCGTGCCTGAGAAGGAATTATGAATAACGACTCAATAAAGACCCTCGGTAAGTGTGTCTAGAATTTTCTAATACCTTTTATAAAGTTTCATATTGAGACACGAAGCAACACAATTCGATCTAAAGAAAAGCGGCTACATTCCTCTAGCTCGTGTTGTTATTGTTGTCATCTTGTTGCTTCGTGTCTCAATATGAAATTTTATAAAAAGTATTAGAAAATTCTAGACACAGTTACCGAGGGTTCTTATTGAGCCATTAATCATAAATTCCTTCTCAGCCACGAGATAATATTTATTTAAAGGAGTGGCGCTAGTGTACCGTTGTACGCCCTCTTAACCGCCGACGGCATAAGTCTGTAGGAAAACTATAAAATTTCACCAAAATTTCCCTAAGGAATGGGTAAAGGTGTATAGCACATCCACATTTGGAAATAAATGCTACGTATAGAGGCAAACCAAAAACCGGGCACAAAACCCTGGCTTTTGCAGTCTTTTTTTCTCTTTAAAATATTTCTTTGTCCCGGCCCCAAGCTCAACTCACGCTTGTAACCACTTGACCAACGATGCATTTTCACACGTAAAAGAGAAAATAGTCAATACACCAACTAAGACACAGGCAGACGCAAATTTAGTTGAGTACTACGTAGCAGTTAGTTAGAAAATAATTATAAAGTTCTAAATTCTTTATTTTACACCGTTTTAGCTAATATTAGTAAGTAAGTAAGTCGTTTATTTTGCAAATATGGGTAAGTACAGTAAAAGGTGGTAATTTTTAAACAGATAGGTTCAGCCATATCTTACCGACAGGCATGCAAAACTTAAATAAGAGTTTCACGCTAAAACAACAACAAAGGCAATTATATTATGATACATTGAAGAGCACTACTACAAAAATGAATTTAATTTTTTTTGATAAAAAGCATATGACTTTTAAGATACGTGATACAAAATTACAGTTTTAGTGAATATGATGATTACAGCCTTACAAGTCTTGATATTGCGTACTTACATGTTTTGCCATTATGGCGTACAAAATTAGTCTCAGTAGACAAATAAATAATAAAAGTAAGAAAGCACAATGTCAAAAATTTAAATTAATTTTAATAAAGGCACAATTTAAAACAAATGTCAATATTTCAAAGTAGATTAATAGAGTAAACAAATATAAAAATAAAAAAAAGCAAATCAATTTGGAGAACAAACAAATTCTTTCTCCGTAAGGAATTCGCTGATATTATAATATGCTTTATGCGTTAAAAAGCGTTTAAGCCTAGTTTTGAATATTGTTAATGGTAGTTCTTTCCATTGCTTAGGTAATTTATTATAAATAACCGGACCCATGCAATAGACACTCTTGCGCAGTAGTGCCGTTTTGGCGGGATGGGAGCATACTTGGTTATTGTCGCGTCTATTACGTGGGACTACATCGGCTAGACGTTTAAAACGATTTGGGTTTGACTTCACAAACACAGCTACCTCCATTATGTACAAGCTAGGAAGTGTTAATATTTTGTGTTGTTTAAAGTATGGCATGCAACTATCAGTGGATTTAAGCTTAAACATAGTCCGTAAACATCTTTTCTGGGCTTTAAAGACTGTTTCTCTTTCGGTTGAATTTCCCCAGAATATTACACCGTAACGTAAGTGCGATTCTACTATGCCATAATAAGCAATTAATAGTGCATCCATGTTAATTACTGGAGATAGTGAATGCAGAGCGTATGCGGACCTACTAATTCTCTTACATAAACTATCAGTGTGTGCTTTCCAATTTAGATTTTTATCTATTAAAAGTCCCAGAAATTTAGTATTTTCTACTTCTTCTATAAGTTCATTGTTGTTGTGTATATTAGGGCTAATGCTGGTAATCCGCTGATTGAAATTCACAACTTTTGTTTTTTTTAAGTTAATTTTTAAATTATTTTCTTCTAACCAATTTACAACATTTTGTAAACAATTGTTAATGTCCCATTCATATGTCTCCACATTTTTACATGGTATTGTCACGGCACTATCGTCCGCAAACAGTGACATATTAGTAGGGCGGTGGTCCTACCAAGAACTCATATAAAAGTGTTTAGAAACTTGTGGAAACTAGCTAATTCTATTCGCACCGGCGCTGTTCACAACTCAAAAAAAGGTACTTCGAATTTTAGTTAATTTAAAACAAACCGATAGCTGCAAACCCCATTTCAAAAACCATAAAATTCTAACTCTTCCTTCTTTATACATACTGGAAATCTGAAAATTCGCACACACACACCAAGACTCTTATACTAAACGAGAAGACATACAAACTAGATACACACTCCGTCACAAATCACGATTAAACCTACCGACATCCCGTTTAAAAATGCACTCATCTAGTCCACTGGTTATGTCGATAAAAATCTACAATAAACTACCCGAGGTGCTCAGAAATGAGGGAAAAATTGCTATTTTTACTAATAAATTAAAAAAATATATTACTAAATAAATGTTATTACAGTATAAATGAATATTTAATTGAGAAATCCATAGAACTGACATAATAATGTAAATGAATAATAAAAAAATGATTTAATTAATTTAATTAATAATTAATAGAATGTTATCTTTAATTTTACTTAGAATAAGTTTTTTTTTTTTTGTATGTATAAATATGTCCTCTTCCTTCAAATTTCTATTTTGCTGTGCCCGACAGGGTCCACGATTGGTACCTACAACTAATGTTAAATTACCACCTAAGCACATTGTGGAATGCAATAAATGATTGAGTATTGAGTATTGAGTATTGTTCTTCGACCAGTCAAGTTCGTTATAAACTGAATGAAAGTTATGGCGAGTAAAATTGTGTGGGTTTACAAAGAATTTCTTGCAATAAGATCTAATATTTAAAATATGTTTTTAAAGTGAAAACTTCTTTTGCCGCATGTAAGGATTTTTGGTAGGAGCAAAACTTATGCCTACTGCTTATCTGGTGAAGAACATCACCTTGCTGGTGATGTTTTACAGAAAGGTCAGGCGCGTAGTACTCGCAACCAGTGTGCGTGAATGACTAGATGTGTGAACATAAACGAGACAAAAGGAGTATGTAAGGATCGTAGCAGGTGGCGTTCTGTAGTTTATGCCTACCACTATGGAGGAAAGCGTGATTTTATGTATGTAAAACTTATGGGTTCGCGTAACCGACATGCTAATGTGACGTGTTGTGCCAAACTGGCGACGCGCAGTGGCCTGTGTATATTTTGTGGTTTTCACTTTTGTCGGCTGCCAATTTCACATTTTTTATTAACTTTAAACCCAAAAGTACGTATAGCCTTTGAAGAGGCGATGTCAATTGGCCACCGAGATCTTACGATCTGATGCCACTGGATTTCTTTCTTTGGGGCTATAAACGCGACGCCAACGATCCGCCTAGCTATTGGTGAATTGAGCCGCGCAATGTGTGAAAATGTAATGAAAAATTTCGTCTTAAAAATCATCATTAGCAAAAATGCCTGTGGCGGTCATTTGATAGATATCCTGTTCAAATGAAATTGTACAAGTCTCTTCCTTAAAGTAAAATAAAACTACGAAGAAATTCCAATCCGTTCGCATTTTATTGAAAAAACACATCCTATACCTACTCTTGAGACATCCACTATTATTTGCAGGAAGTAGGTAGATAAGGACTGCAGATACAAGCGACTAATCAATATCTAGACAACATTGGGTTCGTACTAATTCGAAATTTTCTACAGAAAGAAAGGACCCTTATATCTATTTATTAGTTTAAATTATTCAAAATCAGTAACCTCCTTACTAATAAACGTTGTATAGCGTCTGTGTAGTTACACAACGCTTGTCTTCTTCTTTCGAACGTCAAGTTACTGACGACTGAAAGAGAGAAATCGTTGTGTACACAGACGCTATACAACGTTTATTAGTAAGGAGGTAAGTGTACCACTCTTAACAGCCCCAAATAATAATATACAGGGTTATTGGCTAAATGTCGGCAATGCGTTAAGGGGATGTAGGAGAGGTCATTTGCAACCGAATGACCCCTGGTGACCCCTATGCAAATGTCAACCATTTTCGAGTAATTTAACATTTTATATTTTTTTGAAGATATCTGGTATTATATTGTATCTCGTTGGATAGCTGAGAAGTTGTACATGTTTTCGGAATGTTCTGCCGATAAAGTACATCCATTTTTTTTTTTGCAGAAATCTACTATTTTAGTCAAATAATCTGCTCAAAATGATAGAAAATTGTAACGATTTGTAAAACTATTAAAGATAATTGTCATTTTATGGTTAATTATTATGTATTGAAATTGAAGCAAGTAATATTTTTTTTTTTAAATCACGCATTGTTTTAAAAAATAATATTCAAAGTTAGTGTACCTACCAATAAAAAAAATATAAAATGACAAATTACTCGAAAATGGTTGACATTTGCATAGGGGTCGTCAGGGGTTTTGTTGCAAATGATCCCTCCTACATCCCCTTAATGGATTGCCAATACATGAGGAGGTCAGGAACAATAAGTGATATTTACGCATCCGGCTCGCATGCTTTTTTTTATACGGATTCAAAACCTTGAATTTTATGAATTTCTGAACAGATTTGGTTCAATTAGTGACGAGAAAATGGCAATGGAGTATTCTGTACAAAAGGTAACATTTTACATTCGATCGTGCATACGCATATTAAATTTTCCTCGGTTCCTGGGAAAAAATAAAAAAGCGTAAATGTCACTTTTTGTTCCTGACCTGCTCATATAACCAATAACCCTGTTTATAATTCCAATAATTTGATATTGTGCCTATTCAATCAGACAAGATTAGGTTGGATCCCACAATTTATTTAAGCTTCATAGAATATTTATAACCTAAATTAATTTGAATAATCTAGAGTACTCTCGTCTTGCGGATATCGTAAAAAGCAAAGTACTTGTCCGTTATTTTATTTTTTGCGTTCGCCCTCTGTCTACGACTTTTTACAGCGTAAAACAAAAAAAAAGAAGACGCGCCGTAACGAAACGGGCTACTGATTAGTAGCCCGTTTCGTTACGGCGCGTCTTCGTTTTTTTTTTGTGAACATTGTATGCCTTAACCTGAGTCAAAAATTCATTTATTTTCTTTCTTTTTTCTTTTTTTTTACCGTTTATCGCAATTGCAACCCGCGTCTACTCTCTAAGTCTGTCAACAAACGTACGAGCCCGTCTGAAAGTAGTTGATACGTCAAAACAAGCGTCAAATTATATTTTTCGAACGGGAAAATACATATCGGAAGTAGGGACAACTGTTAAATCTTGTTGTCATTTATTCTTAGTTCGGGTCCCGAAGTATTCATATATCCGTAAGTGACATGGAGTGGTACCAGCCCGTAACTTAGGCCGAAACTACGGTATCGTGCATTAAGAGTTGACCCCCTGAAGGGATTTAGTAACGGTACAATCGCATAGTATCCTACGTATTACACTAGAGTCATGTAATTCTAGGTACATTGTCTTCACATATAATTATAATGAATGCATAAAAAATCTTGTAAAACATTTTAAAAGAGTAGGTATTGGTTACTATGGAGTTTCTTGCCCATTATTCTCCATATGCAATAACCTTTTGGAGCCTAGAATCAGTTCTATTTTCATGTAAATTTTGACGTTCAAAATTGCCTTTTAATGGCCTGCTTTAAATAAATTACTTACCTCAACTTTATCGATTCAGCATCGAAGCCAACACGCGAATTTATTGATCCAGCATCGGTCGATTGTTTCGGGCAACTTTGGGTAAAGGAAGAGTGAGAGGAACCTAGCTTTAAAATAAAAAGTCTGAAATGGTTTTGTATCTACTGCTGTTGAAGAGCAATGGTGGCCGAGAGGTAACGGCCCCGACTTACGAGAAGTAGGTCATGGGTTCACTAGCTCACTTCACTAGCTAATTGTCCTTTTGCAGTCATGTGGTATTAGCCCGCGGAAGCGACGGAACATCACGTCCTGCGGCCAATAGTCTTCTTCCAACACGACAGACAAGTAACAATTTGGTACTCGCACCACGAACGCTTTGAAATTGACATTGCGGTTGCCTTGCAAGTAGGACAATTATAGGTTGATAGTTTGAGCCGAGACTCCTCCATACCACGGAATGCACGTTAAGCCGTTAATCCCGGCTATCATGCGTTCATCTTTGACAGTCGTTACGGATCTTCAGAAGCCCGAAAGTCTACGACAATCAGTCTTATCAAGGGGTATCTACCTTATTACCCAGCAACTGGTTTGTGGAGATCAGATAGGCAGTCGCTTTATGTAAAATACTGGTATTCAGCTACATCCGGTGAGACTGGAAGCTAACCCCAAAATATTTTGGAAAAGACTACGCAGATATGATGAGGTATATGAGCCGAGGGACTTGATCGCTTGATCCTTTCCATATTATATTATAATACGAACCTTTTAGATTCATTCTTCCTTCCATCCGTAGTTTTTTTTATTCTTCTATTTTTCCATAAAAAACCTCCTTGCCTAATAAGTATAGAAGACAAGACGTCTAGTCTAGGCATGGAATTAGTATGGTAAAAATTACGGTATAAATCCTCCCCAAGAGTTGTATATGTCGGAGACGATCATTAGTATGGACACTAAACGAAACGCAGCACGAGTTTCGGGAGGTGGCAGCACCGTCGCGTGGACGTGCATTCTCGGCTAACTTCGTGCTATGACAGAGCCTGGCTGATGGAGGTGCGCTGGTGGGACGAGTGGACACTTACCATTCTGCCTTCGAGGATATCAGTACCTCCACCCTAGGAACTGTCACGCGTTCTGTATAGTAGTGTCGTGTACCTACAGTGTGTGATTCGCTAGTGTGATAAAGAGGGCGCACACGGGTCCACTAGCGCCACTCCTTTAAAAAAGTATTATCTCGTGACTCAGAAGGAATTTTGAATAATGGCTCAATAAGCGACCTCGGTAAGTGTGTCTAGAATTTTCTAATACCTTTTATAAACTTTCATATTGAGTCACGAAGCAACGAAATACGATCTAAATGAATGTGGCCGCTTTTGTTTAGATCGAATTTTGTTGCTTCGTGTCTCAATACGAAAGTTTATAAAAGGTATTAGAAAAATCTTGAGACACTTACCGAGGTCGCTTATCGAGCCTTTTTCAAAATTCCTTCTCAGTCACGAGATAATATTTTTTTAAAGGAGAGGCGCTAGTGGATCCGTGTACGCGCTCTTAATTTGTTCGTAATATATAATTTGATTTGAACTGCAAACGGTTTTTCTATTGCGCAATAACCAACATTACCCATAGTACGCCCACAGTAGTTAAAATATGGCTGATAATAACGAGAGAGACATACCTTATCGGTCATATATATGTTCTGTGGTATAAATAGTAGAACAGTGTAGCAGATGCCTTAATTCAATAGTCTGTTCTGAAAAAATTAAAACGTCACGTAACTGAAAATCATGTACTAAAAACTATTGCTTAAAATTATTTGTAAGTAAAAATATTGTTTTATTGATAAAGTCAATACGTAAATATAATTAATCAATCAGCCGTAATGGGAAACTATTTACATTATTAATAACTATGTGAATTATTTGTGGTTCATCCTTATGTGTATTAAAGGGTAAATAAGCATTTCCCAATACTGTATATTTTATGAACAAGGCGCTGGTAGATAATGCCGGATTGCAAACACTGTATTTGTGGGTAAGTACAGTCGAATGTGCTATTTGGTATACAGGCAGCTTCTTCTTCTTCTTTTCGTGTCGATGGTACTCTTCTGTGATGTTTTAATTGTTTGAGCACAGTAGGTGGCTGCGTTGATTGCGGTATACAGGTAGTCTAACTTGCAACAACTTGCACTGCCACCCAAGATACAGGATTTTCCTAGTTTGGGGGGCAGGGCACCTATTTTTATTGGACTTTCAACCTCTACCTACCTTTTGTATCCAATCTTTATAATTTAAGTTTTTTTCACCATTCTGTATATTAATTTATTGTCAGACTTTATGTTTTTGTGAAATAAAAAATATATATATTATTAACTACTTTTAAACAATTTTGTGAGTAGTCAATTAAATCACTCTTTTTATTTATTCTGCTAAAAAAGTTATTACGCACACAATAAAAAATAATTTATGTTATTGGATTTTTCCATTAGGGATTTCTCAGTAGCAGCCCGGAGCCTGGATTTGTGCCCGTTTGATAAAATGAAATGAATTTTTTTATTCTGTAAATAGAATCACATTGCAGACGACATTTCTTTCCCGACTGCCCATGAGAAGAAATGGCGAAAAAAACTCCGGATAGTTATAGGCTCGACCCCTATTACATGGGACTTAAGCATAACCGGCAAAATGTGAGTGTCCTATAGGTACACCTCTACCTAACCTTTCGGGAATTACTGGCGTCATGATATAATATGTGATGTAAAAAAATATATCGGCAGTGTAGTGGAAAGATGAATATTTTTGCCTGTATACCAAATAGCTGATTCGACTGTACAAACCGATTTCAACAAAAATGTGGTATAGTAGACCTCACGTCAGTATTAATAAAACTAGCATAAGCTGGCCTCTCATTCTATTTGAATTCCGTTCTACGTTAGGCCAGAGGGATAATTGCGTAACACAGTTACGATGGCAATCGATGGCACTGCCTTTCATTTGCACAATTCAGCCACGTTCATTGCGTTATACGTGACTGTGCCGACAAATTTTTCAAACTTATGAAGTAACGGATTACGAATTTCTTTCAAAACCCTCGGCTTGGGAATAAAAGTATGTTACTCAATTAGAGTGTAGCTCAAGTTCAGAGTTTTATCACTGACGTACGGTCGACTGTCTAACCTAGTGACTAGGCTCTAGGTAATGTAATGATGTGTTTTATATGTTTAGGTCGGCTTATTTCATAGAAAGATTTTAGATTCCTCTCCTTCTTTTGACTCCTTCCTTTCTTTTGTTTTTCAGCCTTATTACCTGCGCATGCCCTCGCCCTCTACCACCAGAGATCTTCGACATTCCTGTTAAGTCTCGGTACAGATCACCGATAGACTGTCTCGGGTACCCTTACAAATGCTGCTGCTGCATCCCACTCAAGGCAGGCGTTGCTTTAATATGCTTTATTTCTTTTGTAAGTACATCATGTTTATAGAGGTATGCGAAACAGGGTGTAAAGCTCACTCATACTCCTGAATTTTCCGACCAGACGGGTATCGTCTGGCAACTGCCCATCGTTTGATGTCGGGACTCTGCTTGCGCGATGCAGGATTTTGCGTGACGTCACTGTAACGCGTAGCTCGCATGTGGCATTGTAGATGCCGCTACATGTGTTTACTGAATCTACTAGTATCTGAAATTCTGGTTAAAAAAACACTTCCTTTCTCCTTAAATATCATCATTACATTTAGTTTCCTTGATCTTGTTTCATGTTTATTATTGTATATACAAAGTTGATACGACAGAGGGGCTTTCCTTTAAACTGCCTATACTAGGTACCATTTTGAAGCTCTGTACCAAAAATCAATTAAATAGGAGCAGTAGTTTAATCGCAAATGATTTTTTAAATTCTTGCCCCGTTTGAACACGATGTATCTTTTCTAACAGCTGATATGTCTATACGCTTAGGTCATGCACCTTAAAACGATAAATCTATGCGTTGTTGCCGCTGTGACGCAAGTCACAAGTACAACCAAATATTTTCGCTAAAAAGATGGCAATGCAAACAAAGCAATAAATACACACACACTTGCACTTTCATTTCGAGAGTGACAATCATAGCAAAACATCCCGCGCGAAAAAGAAATAGAAATAGGTCAGTGAGTTGCTATTGCATCCTAGATCCTTGCGGTCGGAAGCTCCTGCACCGCTTTTGTTTTGTCGAACTCGCGCGCCGACAATTGTGATTTTGTTTTGTTATTGTGATATGACACTAAATAAGTTTAAAACAGTATTTCGTTTTTTTATTGTGACAGGACACGTAACTTGGGATTATTATTATTTAGTGTTAGTGTTTTTTTTTTGTGATTGCCTGCTTTCATTGTGATACGACACGTAATTAAACTTTGGTTGTGTGTGTGTGTGTAAATAAAGTGGCCACCACGATCTCCAAACCTCACTCCCATGGATTTCTTTTTGTAGGGGTACATTAAGGGTGAAGTGTATGCCTAAGAGGTTAATACAATTGTGGAACTAAAAAATAGGATTATTTTAGCATTTCACAAATTAAAGTGCTTAGCGACGCACAGTGATTTAATTAGAAAAATAAATAACAATATTCTCCGTCGGTATAATTTGTGCATTAATGTGAATGGAGGACAAATCAAGAATTAAAAAAAAAGTGTTTTTATTGTGCGCGTATTTCAAAACCTTACATAACATAAAAGCCAGCGCGAGCGGAGGCCTAAGCCACCGCCCGCGCCAATGCGGCCGCCCGCTTTGACACGAGATAACACACGCCGCGCTCCGGCGCGCGCGCGCGACGTTGCCGCTTTGTTACCTAGGTGTCTAAGGTCAGTTACATTTCTTTACAAAGGGTGGTTGCGTTTTACTCTGATTTGTAAGCTATTTAGTTTGTTTGAAACAAAAAAAAACTCATTTTTGGTGCTTTTTATTTTTATACCGTATCGAATTAATACTAAACATGTATAGTATACGTAGTGTAATTTAATGCCCCTCTGTCGTATCAACTCTGTATATATGTAGATAAGTATATGTTTTATGTATGCATGTATTTATTGTATATATAAATGGTACACCACTGACTACCTGCATTATTATCTTTCCTCCTTCCTTTAATCCATCCAAAGGTTGTCTGTAAAAGATCGCTTTTTGCGATAAGACCGCCCATTATGTCACCCTATGTAAAATTTCTACATTTATATCTGTAATTTTTATGGTGTACACATAATAAAGAGTGTTCTATTCTATTGTTTTCATCACTCTTGCTGCGGCACGAGATAAATACGACAATAGTTCATATGGAGCAAAGATAGACATGACATTCAGCGAGTTTAACAGCTGGAGTCTTGTGATCAGTAATGGCATTAGGCTCGACTTCTGTACATCTAAAAGTACTTACATATTATAAATTAAAGGCGCTTTTCGTGTCTATCTATGTAAACTACACATTTCGTTGTTCTTCTAAACTACACAATGGATTTTGCTACGGTTTTAATCATCATTTCAACGGTGTACCATCAATATCTATTAACTCGAAAGTTAGTCGAGTCGAAAAAATAGTTTAATTTCTATAGTTTTTAACATTTGAATCAAAGGTTACTTATATTTAAGAAATAGTAGGAAACGCTTTTGAGGATGGTAATGTTTTGAGACCTTATGTCTTTGCAAATACGAGATCTTTCATATTTTACCTACGAACATGTAATAAAGTGAAAATCGCTGAAATGTTAGTTATCTTCACCGACGATTTAGAGAATCTATTCCGGAAGGTTTATGTGTACAATACATTTCTATAAAACTTACATAGCTAAAATAAATCACCATGTTTTGTCAATTCGTAAAACCGCGCGAAGCGGGGGCGGGTCGCTAGTAGGACCTATAAACATAACTGGTGACCTCAACCTACTCCTTTGCTAAAACATTCATTATGTTTTGTTCCACACCATAACATAACATCAGGCATGTATTTCCCGAAGGGTTAAGCAGAGGTGCACCTACAGTCCACCCACATTTCGCCAGTTATGTTTAAGTCCCATGTAATAGATGGCAAGCCTATTAACCCTTGGGTTTCCATGTCGTTACTGCTAAAACGAATCAAGTAAGAACATTTGGTGTGTAAAACTTTGTTACTTAACTGCTAAACGGTGGCGGTAAGCGTGTTAATCTATGTACCTACTGCAAGTAACTAATTGAATTTGAAACTTGTACAGATGTAACTTGCTTGCTTGCAAGTTGAGAACGGTTTAATAGTCCGAAGCTGTGATCTGATTTAATGGTTAATGGTCCAATTATTGCTAACCTGGTTCATATCTCCAAATATTTATCAAAAATACTTTAAAAGGGGCGTTGAGCGTAACGTTCTAGGATATAAGAAATAATATTCGTAGCGTTTAGGTAGGCTTTAAAACTACAAATCTATATTTTTATACATATAATATAATCGTAGTGAAGTCAAAACACATTGTATTTTTTTTTTGTGTCATTTTTGCGACGTCTAGGAACGAATCTAATGCCGAAAATATTGTTTTTATTTTTTTGTCTGTTTATCTGCTTGTCTGAATGTATGTTCCAGCATCACGCAATAAGTACCGGTTAGATGTTGTTCAAATTTTGCATAGATATTCCCTATAAGTCTGGTCAGTCTGTTGGCTATAAATAATCACGCTATTTGCTATGGGGATTAGCAGTATTGCAATTTGTTCGTATTCTTCTAGTTTACCGCAAATTGTAATAAGACGAGCCAAAATAGTGCAGATGGTTACTGATTTCATCTTTTAAATGAATATCACGACGCTATACCTTTATGGAGCTAAGCAGTCAATGATGACTTTTGATATGAGGCAATAGCGGCAGGTACTTTAAATCGTGGTCTCTATAAGAAAACGGTATTAGGAGAACGTTCTTAACTTTTAGAAACATTTTGATCTGTATTCACAAATTTAGAAAATAAGTACAGTCAGCAAGAAAATGGACAAATATCACAAAAAATTATGTTGATGCCAATCGATCCTGTTTCTGCAAAGCATCAAAAAACTATTGGACCAACTGAAGTTAGAGTACTAGAAAAGTCTAAAATTGCAAAAAAAACTTCCAATAAATTTCGTAGGAAATGAGACTGAGATGAGAGAGAACACAATATACAAGTGTATGACAACTGTCGAATTAACCCAATACTTCACTGGGCTGAATTAGGAACGAATATAGCAGCTAGTTACAGATTTAACCTTTTGCTTTCAATGATGTTATATAGGACTAGATCAGCAGTGTACGGCGCCGATGCGTTGCCACGTCGTATATATCCGCAAGCATATCTGACTTTAGTCGTCAGCTTGACGTCAAGTGAGCGATTGCTTAGCGCAAAAAAAATACAAAATGGTGAAATATGCGATTAATGTTTGTATGAAACGGTCTGAAAAGATCAATAAAGCAATTGCTGTTTAATTTTTAACCGACGAAAAAAAAAGGAGGAGGTTCTCAAGTCGACCCGTATATTTTTTTTTTTTTTTTTTTTTATGTATGACCACGCATAACTTTTTACCGAGTAGTCCGATTTTGATGATTCTTTTTTTAATGAAAAGAGTATACCCCAAAGTTGGTCCCATTTAAAATTGAAAAACGAAATCCACCCCTAAGGGTAGAAAAATAGGGGTTAAATGATTTTTCACCTACAGAATGTTCCCTTGTGAACCGATTCTGTTGAAACTTGGCACATATACGTAATTCTAATGATGCTTCAACAAAAAAGAGACCTGAAGATCATCTGATGATGGAGACGGAAGACAGTCGAGAGGACTCCTCGACAGCTTACAGCAGTTAGATCGTGTTTGGGCTTATTTCATTAATCTTGATGAGAACTTTAAGCCTAGCTGGAGTATGACTGTCATAGAGGGTGTGATGTTGGGTACGGAAGGCAGTCGAGGGAAGTTCTAAATATTAGCAGTGAGAGCATACTCAAAACATTCAAAAGCTTATAAATTAATAAAGGTAATATTTATTACAGCTATTAACAGCAAATCCTTAACTTCTGGCATATTCCCTATAAAATGGAAAGTGGCAAAGAGGGTGACTATACATAAATGGGATAACAATTTCAA
This sequence comes from Griposia aprilina, assembly GCA_916610205.1. NCBI lineage: Eukaryota > Metazoa > Arthropoda > Insecta > Lepidoptera > Noctuidae > Griposia > Griposia aprilina. The sequence goes on along the minus strand of OU744305.1, from coordinate 5,546,416 downwards.
CATAAAAACTATAGGCCCAACTCAATTTTGAGAGGGAAGCCGATAGTAGGATTCAGCTGGGATGGGCAGCATTTGGTAAACTTCATCAGGTCTTCTCCTCGTCTATACCGCAGTGCCCAAAGACGACAGTCTTCAACGTGTGTGTCCTACTGGTTACGACTTACGGAGTAGAAACGTCGACACTCACGGTGAGATTGGTCCATAAGTTTAAAGTCACTCAGCGAGCTATGGAGAGAGCTATGCTTGGAGTCTCTCTGAAGGATAAAATCCAAAACGACGTTATCCACCAGAGAACCAAGGTAATCGACATAGCCCAAAGACTAAGCTGAAGACTGAAGCTGCAATGGGCTAGTCACATCTCTCGTTGAAGTTCAAGAGTGGAGATCGCGTTTAGGCAAACGTAGTGTGGGGCGCCCGCCGGCCAGGTGGGCTGACGACTTGCGAAATGCGGCTGGCAGAGATTGGATGACGAGAGCCAAGGATCGGGCTCAATGGCGTTCACTAGGATAGGCTTACGTCCAGTAGTGGACAAATATAGGCTGATGATGATGATGAATGGTGCAAAAATAAAGAAATGTATTTGAACTCAATGAAGTGTTACTACGTTAAATATACAGGAACAAATAATCTTATAATTAAAGGCAAAGTAATAATAATAATAATATTAAAACAGACTATACACATAGACACAATCAGGTAGCAAAAGTCATCCATCAAAAACTAGCACTCAAATATAAACTCATACAAGATATGAACACTCCTTATTACAAGTACGTACCACAAACAGTTCTAGAAAATATCACTCTAAGACTAAGTACCAAAGTAAAATATGTTAACTTCAAATAAAATAAACCCTCTCTATACCGAGGTGCCTAAAGAACAACGCCTTAAGTTCCAAAATAATTATACACTCATCAGAATAATTGTACGTGTTGTATTTATATTCTTATTGCCTACCAAAATGGATAAATGCTCACCAAATCTAACCATAAACGGTCGACATCAGGGGCACCCCGAGGTTCGGTTGGTTAGGTTCCTTTAAACCCTTTAGACAGAAATAGGAGCCCCGCGGAGCGGGGCTCCGTCGACCTGCTTATTAACCCTAACCCACGCCGGTCGACATCAGGGGCACCCCGAGGTTTGGTTGGTTACAGAAATAGGAGCCACGCTAAGCGGGGCTCCGTCGAGCTATCTTGGCAGGTGGTAAGAAATTAAAAGACGTTTATAAATCTTTATGGCATAGAATAAAAAGGAAAATAGGTTCATTTCTACAATACTTTATGAAACACAATTTGGTGAGCATTTATCCATTCTGGCAGGTATCTCGAATTTGTTGGTAGTAAAATAGGCACTTTTCTGGTAGGCGTTTAAATACAAGCCCCAAAAAAGCGTCCAAGATGCTGGGTTTCTGTCATAAGACAGTGCACTTTGTATATGTAGCAGAATACTGTAATATGATGTGGCGGCCGCACTGTGCTACGAATAGTTTGCGTCTAGAACACGTTCAAAAACGCTTTGATTGGCATCTAGCTGTTTCTGTTGGCATAGCTAAAAGGTCATCTTCTTATAAAAAAAAATAGCTTGAATTTCTTCAACACTTTAGAAGAACGAAGATGTTTAAACGACGCAATGTTTGTATGTAAATTTCATAAAGGAATTATCGACTAGCCTTCACTGCTCGCACTCAATATCTTGCGTGCTCCGTCCGTCATGAATTCCGCGTAGACCTGTTACTACTCTTTGTCCTCCACAGAGAAAATCGGTATAGCATACAACTGTCTTTATGCTAGGTTTTGCAAGGTTTTACTATGTAATAGCGATCTAATCGATTTACACTTTGATTCCCTAAGCTGAAATCTAAAATTCTTGACTGTTTGTCTGATTTGTTATGAAACCTTTATGATGACTTTTGAATCTAGCATATTTTTCCTCGGTATTAAGATTGCTTGAAAACTTGTCATGTACCCAAGTTGTCAATTAACATAATTTAATTTGGGTAATGTGGTGTTTACCTTAAAGTACCTAATTAATCCACTGTACTAAGTTTTAATTTCATGTTTTTTTTAAAGACATGTGTATTGTAAGCTATTGTTGGTAGTCCTAAATAAATAAATAAGTTCATTTATTTGAAACGGAAACTGAAAAGCGAAAAATAAAAAACTTTTTTACAAAAAATTAAACCGACGAAAAAAGAAACTGAAAAGCAAAAAATAAATCTTTCAGTCTAACTAAGCTCTTAAATTAATGTAAATTACAAATTTTGAGTCGGCGCCAAACATACAAGGCGCCATGAAAACTTATGGCAGCTTGATTGACCGTCGTTAATCGATCTGCGGTGATTGTTTGGCGCCGACTCAAAATTTGTAATTTACATTAATTTAAGAGCTTAGTTAGACTGAAAGATTTATTTTTTGCTTTTCAGTTTCTTTTTTCGTCGGTTTAATTTTTTGTAAAAAAGTTTTTTATATAAATAAGTTTGCTCAATTTCATTCAGGTTATCCAAAAAAATATTAAGACACGAAATAAATTTATCAAACTTTGTTTTTACTATCACTGTTACCTGTAAAAATGATTTTGATTTTGCCAGATTGTTGGGAGTTTAGTGAACGACAAATGCATGTTTCTGGAAGTCTAAATTATTACTATAGTATATTTGGTATAAACATATATATTGTACAGTACATATATATTGTATAAATGATTGTAAATAGAAATAATATCATTCCATTTTAAACAAAAGTAATTTGACACTATCTTAATAGTTTTGAAATATAATATTTACGTTGACGCATTTGTTTTTCTTCTTCCTATATGTACCTAATCCTTGTCCGTTTCTTTAAATCTTTAATCTATTGAAAGTTCCATAATACAAACTATCTATATAGTAACTAGTTGATTCAATAAATACGTTAATTCATACTGGGGAAATTATGTTGATCATTGGCAACTCTGGCCGCTTTTCCGATAGCAATGTCTTGTCTCATTCCAATGTAATTAGTTTGACGATAGAAGAAATGAGACAAACATAGATTATTTTGACAGATTAACATAATAGTATCCGTTTCAAAGCTACGACTTTAAACTCGTAAGTGGTTACGTTTTTTCTGATTTTTTTAGTACGACGTTGCTCCTCTAGTATTATAATAGGTCTTTACCTATGAAATTGCCGTTTTGTATGAAAAAATTTAAACGAATTTTTTTCATGAATTTTTTATTTGTATTAATCGAAGTAATCACCCATGCAATCAATGCATCTTTGCCATCGCAGTGGCAGTTTATTGATGCCCTTCTTAAAGAAATCAGCTGGACGGGAGGCAACAAATTCTTCAAAGGCATTTTGTACTGCCTCTCGGGTATTAAATTTTTTTCCCGCCAAGAAGTTATCCAAATTCTGGAAAAAGTAGTAGTCTGTAGGCGCAAGGTCTGGTGAGTAGGGCGGATGACGGAGAGCTTCCAACCCCAGTTCTTGCAACTTGGAGACCGTCTGCTGTGCAGTATGAGGTCGCGCGTTGTCGTGCAGGAGCAGCGGAGACGAGCGATTGACCAATGCTGGTTGGAGATGCGCCAGCTTCTCCATCATTGTGTTCAGTTCTTCACAGTACACATCTGCAGTAATGCTCACCCCGTTTGGTAAGAAGCTGTGATGAATCACACCGGCGCTAGACCACCAAACAGTGACCATCACTTTTCTAGGGGTAAGTTTTCGTTTAGGGCATTGTTTAGGTGCTGAACCAGGATCCAACCAACTTGCTGAGCGCTTACGGTTATCAAACAGAATCCATTTTTCATCGCAGGTAACAATGCGGTTCAAAATTCCTTCATTTGTGTGTGTGTTGAGCAGTGCAAGGCACGTCTCGACGCGTACTTCGCGCTGGCGATCATTGAGTTCGTGGGGCACCCATTTGTCAAGCTTTTTTACCTTGCCAATTTGACGCAAATGGACCAATATTGTTTTGACGCTAACGTCGAAAGCTGCTGCTAATTCAGCCGTAGATTGTGTATCATCAGCTTCCACAATCGCCTTTAATTCGTCATTGTCGACCAAAGTCTTCGGACGACCGCGAGGTTCATTTTTCAGGTCGAAATTTCCAGAACGGAAGCGAGCAAACCAATAACAGGTGGTGCGTTGGTTTGTAGTGTTAGCTCCGTAAACGTCGTTGATGTTGCGTGCCGCTTGTGCCGCGTTGCTGCCACGACGGTACTCATATTCCATAATTACTCGAATTTTTAACGTATCCATGATGACGAAAAAGATTGAAATGCGATGAAAATGTAACACTAATCAATAAAGAAATGACTACTTTTAGAAAAAAAAATCCATGTTTTTAAAATAAAATTAATTTGAAATTAGAATTCTTAGCCAAACAAAAATTATTTTGATTTGAAATGGCCAGTACTGCAGAACGGCAATTTCATAGGTAAAGACCTAATATAACCTCATTGTTTTCTTTCCTCTTTTCAGGCTTTCTATGTCTTTTTCAGGTCTTCTAAATTTGTTTTTAAGTTTTATTTTCTGCTATGATAGTTTGTAGTTTTTCATCCATTCTCTCCATTATTGTGTGAATTATAGTATTTTAGTTTAACTGTTTATTTTTGCATTTCGTTTTTCTTTTTTATAATAAAAGTTGAAATTGATCTTCCATTTTTCTTTTCGAATTAAATCTGCGTTTAATGGAACGTGGTAGTGGTAGGTAGTAGTTTTTATTTTCTTAGGTTGGCAACACAGAGATGGATATCACTGTCACTAGTCTTAGTCTTATTAATGGTCGAAGTGATTCCATGCAAATTCCGTGATATAATTCCTAACCTCTATCCAGCGATTTGCTTGAGAATTTATACCTATATTCATAATTTACGCGAAGCCGATAATTATTTCCACTGGACTCACAGCACTTCGATTTATATTTTGTGATGTCGCATTAACAAAAGGTGTCGGTAAATGTTTTTAAAACACGATATAATCAGGAGCTGCACAACTATGATGTATACGATCTGACAACCGGACACAGAAAAAGAACGTCTATATTATTTAATATAGACGTTCTTTTTCTGTGTCTGTGTTTGTGTTTTTGTGTGTGTGTGTGTGTGTGTGTGTTGATCTAAATATATATAAGATTTATTGTATCACTTAGATAATAAGGTTTCCCAGAAACAGCCGTTAACAGACAAGGTACTTTTCGCTACGCAAACGTTTTGATAATACCCGGAACCCTAAAAAAACTAGCTAATTACCCATTTGATGTTAGTGGAGTTACTTCTGTCTACTCAAACTATCAAATCTAAATTACATTTATTTTGTAAATTGGTTTAAAATAACACTTTTACACTTTTTTTTTATATAAACTAGATGAGGCCGGTGTTTCCTAACCGGTTACTCTGAGAAGAAATACCGAAATAAACTTAGGGGTCCCATATATTAAAGTTAATGGTCAGATTAAATGAACACCATGTAGTTTAATGTTTGAAGTGGTCTCTTTGGGAAAACACCTCTCAGGTTTCAGTATTAACATCTCTAGTTCACTCCAAAACACGTAAAAATGTTACCTACCCTGAATGTTCCTAGTGAAAAGGCGTCATATATGTTGAATGTTAATAAAACATCTGACGGTTGAGAGCTCAGATGCTCAGGCACGAGTCATTTGTATGCAATGAGCAGTTCTGAATTACATAATGTCTGTGTGCACCACCCGACTTGGCACTCGCTGTCTTTTCAACATTTATGTCATTTCCTCCGGGATATGTTCACGAGAATTTTGCTGTGTGTATATTGTTTATTCTTACGGTTTTACAAGTGGGATGTCCAACTAGTTTTGAACACAAACCGGGCAATGAAGAACAGGAATGTTTTAAAATATCCCCTAAAACATTGATATGTAAAATTGTCTTAAAGATAATATTCGTTGTTATGGAAATAAATATAATTTTATTTCTTTTCAGAATTTCATTCCATCACTTCATTTCATCGCTTATTTTCCTCATTTCATTTCATTTAATTTTATCGTTGAAGGTAAATAAAGTAAAATAACAATTATTTTCATTAATAGTCTTGATTCGTGGAAAACAAAACTACAGTTCCCTAACAAAGTAGAATAGAATAACATATTGTGAATTTATTGTTGCTGCAGGTGGTTGATAAATAAAAAAGGTCAAAATTAAAAAAATATCCGCACAATTACATACCTCTAGGGTGTAAGTACAATAATAAGAAAATAAATGAAAATAATATTCTTACATCGATAGGATAAATAGAAAACTTAACTATATACAAGAAATATATAATTATAAAATCATATAAGGTACGAATAGGTAGGTACACTATACAAAAAAACAGTAGGTAAAAGTCTAGGGAGACTACATTAGTAATCTTCCTTCTTCTTTGCTTATTAATTTCTCATTTATAAATTACTTTTAGATGTGGGCCCTGGTCGAGCTAGCACGATTAGAAAGGACAATGGCTACAATATTCCCTAATAAAGACAACTTATTTAAATACGCTAAAATAATCCACGTAATCATTATAACTGTATACTTGATGTCCTGTGGGGTGCTAATGCTTGGAATTATTGGGGTGAGTATTACCTTAATCTAAGACCAAGAAACTATGGATGGACTTTGTGAAAGATGATATGGCTAGAAACGTGACTACCGAGATGACGACTAAAAGAGAAGCATGAAAGAAAAAGACATGTTGTGCCCACCGCAAGTAAATTGGGTCAAATTCGGCCAAATAATTTGGTTATTGGATAATGTAATAAGGTCACGAGAATGATGAGCATGAGCTTCATCTATGTAATTTTTTTGAGTTTCTGGTACCAGAAGAGCTTTATGAGTACCGGGAGATTACCATGCAGGAGATGACCTGGGCGTCGGGAATCAATAGCCGATTCCCGGCCACCGTAGGCGCAGGCTTGCGGTCGGCGAGCAATGAGTAGCTCACCGTCCGGTAAGGACCAGTCCCGGGTCGACGGCGCGATGTGTTCCACGCGCGCCTGACAGAAATTTCAGGACACACTGATGGGGTCCGCTAGGGCCGATGCCTGCCAGGGTCGCGGGTTTGTCCGAAAGTGTTTAATTACCAAACCAAAAAAAGAAATAAAAAGAAAGTGAGGTTACCAGACGCTCTTGTAACAGGTCTTATAGCTCTCAACGCGTCGTGGATTATGGCTCGCTCCCTCTCACACAGAGAAGGCCTGTGTTCCAGCAATGGATACGTTATAGGTTGAAAATGCTATGCTATTAAAAAAATGTTTGTCTCGAGAGGTTGTGGGCCATGTGCTGTGAAACTATCAACGGTCATCTTGACATGTCCTGCACATCAACTGCCCTGCAAATGATAATAATATGACCCCAGTTCTAAGAATATTCAGTAAAAATCTAACAAGAGCTTATCTCTTAAATTGGAGTAATCAAAATTTGTATCTGCAAGGTCTGCAAGTAGTTTTAGAGTAACATTTAATTTATATTTTTATTATTCGTCTGTTATTATTTCACAGTTAGGATTCTTTTTATTTTTGATATCAATCGACAGCATATCGCAGCATAACATTATTTCATCAAATAGTCACACGTTTCACCCAATGCTGAATACAGGCCTCCTCGCTACTGCGCCATGCTTCTATAGAGGTGTGAGGAACAGGGTGTAAAGTTCACTCGTCCTCTACAGAAAAGGGAGGATCCTCTGACCAGACGGGTGTTGTGTCTGGTGGGCAACTGCCCGACGATTGATGTCGGGACGTTGTATATATCATAGTTGCGCGGTAAACTCTGCTTGCGCGATTCAGAATTTTTGCGTGACGTCAGTATGACGCGTAGTTCGCATGTGGAGACGTATAGATGCTGCCACACTTCCATAGTCTATACAAGGCTCATCCAGGACTGTCCCTCAGCCTTTTGTAGACCATGCACCAATCTGGTTATTTTATTAAATAGTTCTTTTTATTATTTACAGAACAAATTCAAGGCCATCAACATATATGTCTGGGTCGCATTGATATTCAACTGCATATGCATAGTGGTAGTCTTGATATCGCTTGCATCCCTGTTCACAAAGTCAGGAGTTATGACTAAGAGGATAGCTATGCTGCTGACATTGAGTGTTTTTTGGCATAGTTGTAAGTACCTTATTAACCTAGGTACGCACGAAGGCTTATTTAACGCGACGTTTTTTTTTAGCGCGCACTGGAATTTCAACTCTCGAAGTTGAGCCGAGCATTGAAAATCCAACAGAGCGCATCTCTAGCGCGTTAAAAAGGGCACGTGCTATTTGGGCTTACTATTTCAATTGACGAGATATTAAAGTATAGGTGCGCTAGCTCGCACTGTCGTCTAACATTCTATTAAGGCGAAAGCGCCAGGGTAGCTGGCAGAATTCAATTCAAAAGCATTTTCTCGGAAGACGTCTCGATTCGTCTGGTGCACCAGTTTAAATACCTTGGAAATGTCGTTGCTGACGACCTTAAAGACGATGCCGATGTTGAACGGGAACGCGGGGCATTGGCGGTGCGGGCGAATATGCTGGCCCGTAGGTTCGCCCGATGTACAGATGCAGTCAAAATCACACTTTTTAAAGCATACTGCAAATCCCTGTACTCGAGCGCTCTATGGATCAGCTGTACTAAGCGTGCCGCCAATGCATTGCGTGTTCAATAAAACAATGCGTTTAGGGCGCTGCTGCGACTGCCACGTTATTGCAGTGTATCTGCTATGTTTGCTCAAGCCAGAGTTGATAGCTTCTCAGTTGTAGTGCGGAAAAAGAATGCATTTCTTCTCACAAGGTTGCTGGACAGTGGCAACAACCTCCTGAAAACTATTGCTGATGGGCCTGACGAAAGCCCCACAATGAGGCATCTTATAAAAACCACCCTATCGGTAGTAGAATATAAGTACTAACAAAGGAAATAAGTTAAATTGTTTACTAACATCTAGAATTATTGTTAGTAATATTTTTGAAATTGGATCTAGTTGTCTGTTGAATAAATAAATTATTATTATTATATTGCAATTTGCAGGTCATTTTCAGGTTGTATGTTGATCAAAATATGATTCGCGACCGTAACAAATATTTATTTACAGAATGATAATCATTAAAATCATCAACACAATTCTCTAAATTTAAACTGCCTATTGAATGTCTATCATGAAGTCATGACATTTGTAACTTCGGACTGCAAGACTATTTTGTGTATGTGCACACATCCGTTCAGGACTCTATGTAACTGATGCAGGTTAACCTGTTCAGTTGGTCTTAACATGAGACATTATGAATTCGCAGAGCTTGGCGGTTTGGCTTAGATTCCCAGGTTGGATAGTCTTTATGCCTTTTTCATTTAAGACAAATTTTCGTTTAAAAACATTTTCGTTTAAAACAAAATTAAAAGCCTTTTTATTAGAAAAATGTCTGTATAATATATCGGAACTAATGTCACACAATAATAAATGTTTTTTTTTTGAACGAAGTTCCTTGTCGCGCGTTGTGAAAGGGGGCTAGACGGAAAAAATTCTTACGAAAAGTTGTCACGACACTTTTTGCTATAGTAAGCTATTGTTAGCTGTGCGGCGTCGCATGTTTCTCTGTCTGTCTCTCTCTCTCTTATAGAAAGCAAGCCAGATATTTTCATTTCTATTTCGAATTTGAATTTAAAAAATTTATTTTTTTAAATATTTAAAAAAAAAAAAAAAAAAAAAAAATATTTTTATTTAAATTTAATATTTTCATTTCTATTTCGAATTTGAATTTAAAATTTCAAAAAAAATCTCTAAAGCCATATCATAGTTATGGTATCTAATAACTCTAGACATTTTTCTTTTGTAGTACTCTTTTTTTTTTTTTTTTTTTCTCATACTATAATTAGCAACAAATTGAGCTAATGTTACATTTTCAAGAATTTCAGGCCTTTTTTCGTACTTATCGAACCAATTTTCCTTCCATATATTTGTACATTTTAATTAAAATTTTATTACAATTCCTTCACTAATTAATCGAAAGGAACTTCGTTCCATCCGGGTGTCCCTTGACACCTCTCAAGTTTTTTTGACATAATATTAGGTTGGGGAAAAGATCTTTTCGTATTATATTAGGTTGGGGAAAAAGTCTTTTCGCATTATAGTATGTATGAACTTGTAATAAAATCTCTTTGTCTATACTATTTGTATCTGGCTGGTTTTGGAATCATTGAAAGTTTAAATTTTAAAGAACATAATTCCAAATTTAAATTAGGAAAATGTGTGATTTTCATTTGTTTTTCGTACTGTCAAGATAAGTGAATCTAATGAAGAAATTCGATACATTTTAAAATTTTACTACAAAAAAGGTAAAAATGCAACGCAAGCCGCGAAAAAAAGTTGCGATGTTTATGGACCTAGTGCAGTGTCTGTGAGAGTAGCACAAATTGGGTTTAATCGTTTTCAATCCGGAAATTTTGATGTGAAAGATGCACATCGCTCTGGTCGCCCTATTACGGATAAAATGGATGCCATTTTTGAAAAAGTGGAGCAAGATCGGCATATCAGTAGTTACGACGTAGCTGAAGAACTGGGATTGACCACAAAACAGTTTTGGCACATTTAACAAAACTGGGTACACAAAAAAGCTCGATATTTGGGTACCTCACGAGCTCACTGAAAGCAACCTAATGAACCGTGTACTCATTTGTGATTCTTTATTACGACGTAATGAAACCGAACCATTTTTGAAGAAGCTGATAACTGGTGATGAAAAGTGGATCACGTACGACAAGAACGTGAGAAAAAGGTCGTGGTCAAAGCCGGTCAGGCTTCACAGACTGTGGCGAAACCCGGGTTAACTCGCAACAAGGTGATGCTGTGTGTGTGGTGGGATTGGAAGGGCATTATTCATTATGAGCTGTTACCACCAGGCAGGACCATCGATTCTGAACTCTACTGCGAACAACTGATGAGATTAAAGCAAGAAGTTGAGAGAAAGCGGCCGGAATTAATCAACAGAAGGGGTGTGGTTTTTCATCATGATAACGCTAGACCTCACACATCTTTAGCCACTCAGCAAAAATTAAGAGAGTTTGGCTGGGAGGTGTTAATGCATCCGCCGCATAGTCCTGACCTTGCACCTTTAGATTTCCACCTGTTTCGGTCTCTTCAGAATTCTTTAGGCAGTGTCAGGTTAACATCACGAGAGGACTGCCAAAACCACTTGTCGCGGTATTTTGATCAGAAGTCCCAAAATTTCTATAGCAATGGGATCATGTCCCTACCTGCAAGATGGCAAAAAGTTATCGAACAAAATGGTACCTACATACTTTAGTTAAATGTAAATAAACTATATTAAAAAATGTTTTAATTTTCTCAAAAAATGCGAAGAAACTTTTTCCCCAACCTATTATAATTTTATAATCTTTTTGACATTATATTTAAAACTATTTGACATATAATGAAAACTGTTTTGACATTATATTTTATACTTGTTGGACATTATCTGTAAAACTGTTTGGCACTCTTGATTTTCACTTGGAATGTTAATTAATAATTCGTAGATCTTTGTTTTTATATGTAAATTGCATGTATGTATTCAACACAATGTAAATTGTTTAATGAATAAATGAAATGAAAAATAATGAGAAAAGGCTCAGTAGCAGTCTGGAGTTTGGACTTTACATCATACACGTCTGATACCTTGAGGTCTGAGGAATACAAGCGTGAATATAATAGGTCTTTACCTATGAAATTGCCGTTTTGTATGAAAAAATTTAAACGAATTTTTTTCATGAATTTTTTATTTGTATTAATCGAAGTAATCACCCATGCAATCAATGCATCTTTGCCATCGCAGTGGCAGTTTATTGATGCCCTTCTTAAAGAAATCAGCTGGACGGGAGGCAACAAATTCTTCAAAGGCATTTTGTACTGCCTCTCGGGTATTAAATTTTTTTCCCGCCAAGAAGTTATCCAAATTCTGGAAAAAGTAGTAGTCTGTAGGCGCAAGGTCTGGTGAGTAGGGCGGATGACGGAGAGCTTCCAACCCCAGTTCTTGCAACTTGGAGACCGTCTGCTGTGCAGTATGAGGTCGCGCGTTGTCGTGCAGGAGCAGCGGAGACGAGCGATTGACCAATGCTGGTTGGAGATGCGCCAGCTTCTCCATCATTGTGTTCAGTTCTTCACAGTACACATCTGCAGTAATGCTCACCCCGTTTGGTAAGAAGCTGTGATGAATCACACCGGCGCTAGACCACCAAACAGTGACCATCACTTTTCTAGGGGTAAGTTTTCGTTTAGGGCATTGTTTAGGTGCTGAACCAGGATCCAACCAACTTGCTGAGCGCTTACGGTTATCAAACAGAATCCATTTTTCATCGCAGGTAACAATGCGGTTCAAAATTCCTTCATTTGTGTGTCTGTTGAGCAGTGCAAGGCACGTCTCGACGCGTACTTCGCGCTGGCGATCATTGAGTTCGTGGGGCACCCATTTGTCAAGCTTTTTTACCTTGCCAATTTGACGCAAATGGACCAATATTGTTTTGACGCTAACGTCGAAAGCTGCTGCTAATTCAGCCGTAGATTGTGTATCATCAGCTTCCACAATCGCCTTTAATTCGTCATTGTCGACCAAAGTCTTCGGACGACCGCGAGGTTCATTTTTCAGGTCGAAATTTCCAGAACGGAAGCGAGCAAACCAATAACAGGTGGTGCGTTGGTTTGTAGTGTTAGCTCCGTAAACGTCGTTGATGTTGCGTGCCGCTTGTGCCGCGTTGCTGCCACGACGGTACTCATATTCCATAATTACTCGAATTTTTAACGTATCCATGATGACGAAAAAGATTGAAATGCGATGAAAATGTAACACTAATCAATAAAGAAATGACTACTTTTAGAAAAAAAAATCCATGTTTTTAAAATAAAATTAATTTGAAATTAGAATTCTTAGCCAAACAAAAATTATTTTGATTTGAAATGGCCAGTACTGCAGAACGGCAATTTCATAGGTAAAGACCTAATACACGGTGTAAGGGACATCGACGTGCATCCTTTTGTCAAATAATTCCTATTTGGGGTCCTAAACATATTAGATAGCTAGAGACTGCGACCAACTTGGATGTAGTGCTCGCTCGGCTCGCACGCGGTTGGTCACAGCTCTAACCTTATCTTACCTGTTTGTCCAGGATGCCCTAGCTTAGTTACTGTGACCAACTGTGAGAAAAGGCCAAAATGTTAAAAACACTCCTTTTTTTTTAAGTGTGTATCATTAGCAGCCCAAAATGTTAGTTTACATCATTAAACCGTCAATAAATTTTTAGAGGATTAGTTAAATATTTCCCAATAGTAAGGAGTAAATGATTATTGAAAATGATCAATTGCAGCCCGGAGTGTGGCTTAAATTATACATCTCTGATAACCCTTCGAGGAATAAATGCGGGAATGGATGTATATTAAATAACTGAATTACTTGTTTGTTTGTCCACAGTATTCTTCTACTACATAAGTGTGGTGAACAGTTATAAGTATCGTGTTTATAGTGCTTTCCATTAAAGAACTCAAGTTAATTAGAATTGTTTTTTTTTATATAAGATTTACCAACAATTTGTTCACACTAAATAGAGTGACATAATATATTCAGTCATACATTAATTAAATAACAGCGCAACAATTACTTATAGGTAAATACCACATGCATAAAATAATAAATTACAAAAATAAGTTAACTTACTACGGGTTGATTTTACCAAAAAATATATGACGGATAAGGTATGTCTCTCTCTCGTTTTTATCAGCCATATTTTAACTGCTGTGGGCGTACTACGGGTAATGTTGGTTATTGCGCAATAGAAAAACCGTTTGCAGTTCAAATCAAATTATAATTCACGAACAAATTAATCACATTAGCGAATTACACACTGTAGGTTCACGACACAACTATACGAACGCGCGACAGTTTCTAAACGTTTTCACTGCTTACCCGTCAACAACAAACTCTGCTGTACTCTGGTCAAGCGTTAGCGTTATAGACTCCACCACTCCACCCACCACCACCAAGCAGACACTCCACTTCGACACTTGGACTCTCCAGCGCCACCTGGTGGCACCGGCGTTCTGATTAGTCAAGTCAAACGATTGATTTAACGTATTTCCGACATATTTATATATATAAGTTAGATATATTTTATCCGTGGAACAAACTTGACGTCTGACAGTGAAAAACTGTCAAAAATCCAAAATATATTCTCAGGAAAAGACTTATTCTAGGTATAAAAGTTTGATGAAATTCGCCCTTAGTAAGTAAGAGCTAATATCCAATTAAATTAAATTAGTATTAGTAATATTGATTGCAATTAGAGGTTGCTTGTAATCTATTAAGGCTGATTTTTGTCTATCAAGAGAATCAAAGTGGCGATCAATAACATCACTGTAGCCATTTACTGCCTTACACATTCTTGTACAAGGTGAATTGGCTCCCAAAACGGTTCTTCTGAATGGCATACAAAGAGGTGTGATGGCACTACACGTAATTCTAGAGGGTGCACGAAAACTGAAAAGTGCAAGCAAGCTGGGACTGTCTATTTCATGCTTCAACATTTTATAGGCAAACATTGCATCAATTAGTTGTCTACGTTTGTCTAGTGAGATGATGTTAAAACCTTTGATTATATACCTGTCTAGATGACTCATTGGCTGTACCAAACGGCCCAAATAAAGTCTACTATATTTGGTAGACTCGCTTGTCAGTTACGCCAGTGTCATTTGAATCACCTAAGGGTAACGTGCTCACGAAGAATAATTTATTACGCCGGTTTGTGCTGTCAAATTGTGTCGCAACTATGTGGAAAAACCGTATAATAACACAAGGATCACTTTTCATCTGTAAGTTATGTTATTGAATCACTATTTACTAAGTAAACCTGTTTTTTTTATTCGATACTTTGTAGGATAGTCTGATTAGCCAGTGTTGTCAGTTTATTACTAGGGAGATTTTGCGAAACTATGGGAGACAAATTACAAATATCATTACATTTTCGTAAATCATAAAATGATGCAATAGTACTTATTAGATTCACTGGGGAATTCACAAATACCGGTGATTGTTGTCAACATCACCAAACAAGCCTGTTATTTGTTATTATGCAAATATTTGCAAATAAGATGTCACCATAATTGTAAATCAGATAACGTAGCCCGGGCAATAAAATCAAAGAGAAAACTATTCCGAAAATAAACACACAGAGATGGGTTTTGATTCATAAATTACTGTATTACTGTATTTATGTTTTCAATGTATTTTTGGCGTTACTAAATTAAGTAAAACAAATCCACAAAATGATTACTTTATTTAACCCATTTTGTTTAACCTTCACCTTATTATATGAGGGAGGAAAAGTAAGTTAATAATTTGGAACAGGCATCCCTAGACACGTACACCTTGACAGTTTGGAATAAGTACACGAGTGGTACTCACACATAATCGCGCAATTGGAGACGGTTTTTGAGCGTTGTTTGTTTACATTACTCAATCTAGACAGGTATATAATCAAAGGTACGTATCATAGGAACGTATTTTTTAGCGATACCATCTGAAAATGCGAGGTGCCATTTTCTGGACAAGTTTGTCGCAATGAATGTGTGAGCACGCCAAACTACACTATTATATTCCAAGATGCTACAAATGAGACTGTTTCATAGTAGTATTTTGGTTCTATTATGACGAAAGGTTTTACAATTAATTTGGACGAAACCTACCATTTTCGAGGCTCTTGTTATAATACTATCGTGGTGTGGTGTGAAGTTTAACCGAGGTATTTTATTGTTTAAACTTCCTTAATTTTATTTCCGGATATTTGGTAATTACTGCGTATTGGGATTTTCCTTCTTGTGAATTTAACATGGTAACATTTTTTGCAATTCAGTTCCATTTTGTTACTGCCACACTATTGAACGAGATGATTGAAGTCACTTTATATTTATAATGGATCTTCTTCAGATTGAATAGTTCTCAAAAACTTTAAATCGTCAGCGTACATAAAAAAATCCGAGTGCAGAAAGCACCGTGGAATATAGTTTATAAAATAAATAAACAAAATTGGCCCTAAGAGCGAGCCCTGGGAAAACTGGAAGAAACGCATTACAGAACTGACTGGTAACCGCTAACGACAACAAAGAAAAATCTATCCGTTAAATATGAACCTAGCCAATCTAACAAGGATCCAGAGATGCCGTAAGCGTGCAAGTTAGTCACTAAGATTTTGTAGGATGCTTGGTCAAACGCTGTGCTGAAATCCATATAAATAACGTCAGCTTGATAACCTGTCAATAGCCTTTATGAAGAGTTCTGTAAAAGGTACTTTTGTACTAATAGAGTACGGGTCTTATCAAATCTGTGCAGATGGTCGCTTAAATACATCTTGAAATAAATATAAGGGCATATCAGCGACTCGAATACTTTGGCGAACGGTGATTAAATTGAAATAGGCCTGTAATTGGTTAGAACGTCTTTATAATCCGATTTGAATGGAACAACTTTTGCGATTTTTCACTTTGAAGGAAATATACCGGTCGTCAATGATTTGTTATAAATCAATATAAGTGGGTAAACCAGCTCAGGTGAACATGCTATAATAAATACTAAAGGTATTCCAACTGGCCCAGCCCCTGGTTTTGGATCTGGGCTGTTCAGTTTCTTGTGGAGAGTTTCACAAGGAATAAAGAGTTTTTATTTTAACCTGATACCGACATGCAAATTGCAAAAAGCGTAAGAAAATTTGAATTTCGGGGGTTACCTTGGCCCATGCCCCTTAAGAAAAAGTTTGGCTTTTTAGAGTGTTGTCTCTGTTACTCATACGACAGTCTCTTTCTAAAGGTTGATGTGAGTGATGTGACGTCCTAACGCCGAGGTTTTGTAAATAGAGTTGAAAGTATATGCTGTAGTGTTCAGATCAAAGCACACTTCCTACGCTGAAAATATTATATTGTGCTATAACTATGTACAACCGTGCAAACATCTTCAAGCGCGTGGCTAAAATTGAAACTATTGCCGCCAGCTTGATTATAGGGTTCCATACCTAAAGGATGCCAACGGAATCCTTTTACTAAGCCTCGGCTGTCCGTCCGTCTGTCTGTCAGTGGGCTGTATCTCATGAACTGTAATAGGTAGATAGTTGAAATTTTCACAGAGTGTGAATTTCTATAGCCACTATAACAGCAAATAATAAAAATAAAGTAATATAAAAAATTAAATGGAGACCCCATACAAGAAACGTGCTTCTTTCGACGTTTTTTGCCTTGTGGTACGAAACGCTTCGTGTGCGAGCCCGACTCGCACTTGGCCGGTTTTTTAATACAGTGTCACAAAACCATTTGACAAATATTTACTAACAACGCCCTACCAATGTCATTCATTTTAACACAACACAACAACACACACATCATCGTCATCTTTTAACATAACTTTCCCATCGACACAAATTTTCAAGAAGCAGAATTGTTTTTAGGAGCAGGGATTCTTAAATACAGAATACATGCAACCATCCCTTGATGACTAAAAAAAAGACAATACTCCACATAACTTATTAATAGAAGAATATTTTATTATACAATGTGGGATGACTATTATTATAACCTTTAATATGTAAATTATGAACAGTGCTACGAAGTGGCTACGCCGTAGCATATATATGCTACGAAGTCACTATGCCAGCTACGTCGTCGTCGTGAATCACCGTTTGCTTATAAGGTCAGCAATGAAAGTCGATGAACACTATTACTTCAATCTAAACTGAAACAAAATTGTTCGTCAATCTGATGCCTATTTATTAAAACCTGACAAACGGGAATCCGACAATTCGAAAATTTTACTTACATTTTCTGCTTGTTAAATAGCAACTGTCGTAAAAATAATGTATTTTTTTTCATTTTTTATAATTATCTCACTCTATCAGTTGTATTAAATATGATCCTGGTTAAAGTATTTTAATATAAAATACCTACATATTTTCCATTTATTTGTGTAACTATTGTTTTAATTTGATAAAGTGGAAAGTGACCTCGATGTGGCAGTACAAAAAAAAATACTACCATACACAATTTATTTATAAAATACGTGGGACGATTGGTAATATAATACAATCAAAATTGGAATAGCAGCCTACAGGTTTAGCAGAACTTAATCAAATGTCAAGCACCTTAAGTAAATACTCAGTAGTCGCGTAGGCAGCTTTAAGTACAATGAGTATATCGCTTACATCGAACGCCTTCTTAGAGAACAACTTGAATAAGTAAGATATATCGTAGAGAGTGAAAGTTTTTCCATGTCACTTCGTAAGTGTGGGTAGATTGAAATATGTTGGGTTTGTATATTTAGGTTTTTATGTTTATGTGCGTTTCCAATGTTATAGGCATTTTAGCCTCTGATTTGTAGTACAGAATAAAAGGTTTAGGGCCCGTTGTTTGATCAGTAGTCAAACATACTAATAGTTAAAATGCTTTAGTTAAACTAACAATTTGTTAAAAATGACAGAAGTAGGTTGTTTGACAAATGGTTAAAATAACTACAGTTAAAAAAATTTACCATGCGCAGACAGTAGTTAAACTTTGACAGCTATTGACTATTGTCTAGTGACTAATTGTTAAATTGACTAATGGTCATGTTTAACTATGTATCAAACAATGGGCCCTTAGTAGCAATGCTGGCGGATCCGACCTCAGTTATAGTAATCTAAAGCATTTATCTAATCGAACCTCAAATAATTCCCATTTTGCTTTCCCCAAAAATATTATTGAACACTCTAATATAATGAATGCGCCTTTTTGTGAACCTCTATTTTTTTTTTATTATTTAATTTGAAATTGTTGAATAAAAAAATAAAAATAAACTATTTTGGGATTCTAAAAATACTAAATAGCTGAGTTAGTAGATACGTTTTTGGAGGATCAGTTAAATATTTCCAATAATCTAAATGACCGGATGTCTGCCGGCTTTCTGGCAAAAAGGATTATAATTCAGCATAGGTTACTCTACGATATTAAGATGCAGCCTGTTTTTTTCAGGTTTACCCTGAAGACATAAACAGGTTTCGGAGAAAGAGAGTTGCCGCCTCGAAAGACACGGTTCGGTATTTTGGGACAATACGATACCCATTCCGCTGCAGACTGATGTTAACTCATATAACATCACGCCTGTGTTTCCTCAAAAGGTTGGGCAGAGGTTTATCTATATAGTACACTTACAAATAAGTCGCCCGAGGGCCTAGACAAATGGCATTCGCTTCGGAGCGATTCTATTTATACAATCGTTATCGCTTTCGCTAATGTTTCCAACGAATCGAAAACTAGCGATACCGCTTGTCAAAAAGTGACACTTGGCTACGCATCTCTATGGAAGTAATCGTTCGACGTTGTCGATTCGTTTCATAGTATCGAATGATGTTAACATTGTCTAGCTAATTTCTATTCGTTCACCTATGATCATGTGACATTTCTATAGCTTATGTTAACCCCATACATTTTTTGGCCTTTCTACTAGCGTCATCACTAATCGAATGTTACTTTGTCAAGGCCCTTTGTTCTGTTCTGTTCTAAGTCCCAGACTGTTGATTGTTATATAAAAAGGAGCAAAGGTAGTGATAGCAAGACTATAAGGAAAGTAAATATTGGTTCTTTATAAGTGTGATTTAAGGTGTCAAGAGTTCTGTTAATAATAACTATCCGCCTTTATTCAGACATATGTAGTTACAAACATAGGTCACACATTTTCTTCTTTTTTTTTACATTTTCGCTCTCACTGTTCCACTTGTTTGGTTTAGTTATAATCTCTAGTTTAGTTAGTTACCTTGTCTGTTTGCTTGTCAATGGCAAAAACTTTCTCTAAGCTCCAACGTATTGATCGTGACATAAAAGGAGCAAAGGTGATAGCAGGATGATAAGGAAAATCACTATTAGTTATGCGGGGTGCAAGGTGTCGAAGTTCTGTTAATCTATCTATATAAATAAAAATCAATTGCCAAAAATGTTTGTCCGCGCATCGCTTCAAAGCGGCTGCACCTATTTGGCTAATTCCTTTTTTGTTGTGTTTGTGTCAGGACAAGGTTATTATAAAAGTTTTTTTTTTTTTTTGAAAACCCATCGGGAATGTCGGAAAATTGGGTGCTATTTTTTTTTGTATGAAATTCACCCCGGGCGACGTCAGGCAGGAACAGCTAATTAATAATAATAATACCAGTTTAATATGGTCCCATTGCAGGGTAAGGCCTCTTCTCATTCAGAGAGTATAATTCATTAATAACCTGTTGCGTAACACACTAACAGTAGGAATGGCTTTAATTTTGACAGTTCAATAACATTCATTGCGTTATTTACGCTGTTAAGCAGACAAAGTTTTCGAACATATGAAGTAATGGATCAGCAACAGGCTTCAAAATTATTCAGTATATGATTGATAGTGTGTAATGCAATAAGGGTGTAGGCTTGCTCAAGGCAGATTGGCGATTTCAGACTTCTAATTAGACTATTAATTTATAAGGGGTAGTATTTAAACGCAAATAAAAATAAAATAAACTTTTTGTATCCAAAAATAATCCAAATTCCAATCAAAATTACTGATTGCACAGCAAAATACTCAACTCAAAATATAACTAAATAAGCAACAATTTATATTCGTGGCGCACCGCTATCTACTAGGCGAGGCCTCCTATTTCTGAATGGCAATAAAAATAAGGCGTAGTCGACGGAGCCCCGCATGGCGGGGCCCCTACTTCCGGGTGGTTTAAAAAAATTAACCACCAAGGGGATGGCGGGATCTTCCAAGACTCCGCCATCCCTTTCTAACGTAACCTGTCCGAGTCGGGTGCCACAAGTCTCGAGCTCGCTTCGCTCGCTCTTGCATCCTAAATTCTCCTAGTAAAATATTGCATTTTCTACAGATCCCTTTGACATAATTTTTACGGCAAACGGCTGATCGGAGACAAATACATAATACTCACACGCTATCAGAGTGAGTATTATACATGGACGCTCTGGTTAATTTGCTGTGCAGTCAGTTTTTAATTAAATGATGTAAATAAATTGATAGGTGATTATTTATTTGATGTGCAATTAATAATATTCCATTTTTAAGTCATGATTTCCTCACGAGGTTTTCCTTCACAGTTATCAATGATGTCCAAAATAAACTTAAAAAATACATCAGAATTGTAAAAGTCACATTGGTACTTTTCCAAATTTGAAGACACAACTTCGAGCACGAGAATGACGAGGAGAATTATTTAGATTTTTAAATTATCTATCCATTAGTGTAATCCTGAAATTAATAGAACGTCACCTTTAGCAAAAGGTGCATGCAATCAATAATTTTAGTCACTTTTTTACAAGGAGATTTTAAATGTATTTATAATACATAAAAACAAATAAGAAACTGCATTGTGATGATAAGATATCGAACATTAATAATGTGCTTTTAGATGTAGTTTATTATCCATAGTGAATGAGTTAATAGCCTCTGAATAACGCACTATGGCAAGGTTTTGGTCGGGGTACCGCCTTAACGAGAAACGAGTAGAGCAAAAGAATTGGTGAGCAACGAGCAGCGAGTGTGAGATGGTGACGAGCACTACTACTGATTTTTTGCTACTATACGTGTGTGCCAAGCGTGAGTCTCCCTGCGAGTGTTCTCCCCGCCAAACGAGCTTCACTGAGCGAGTACTCTCTTTGATAATTCTTGTCACTGCGACAAACTAGAGGACAGAGAGTCTCGCCGGCAGTGTGGAGTCCTCGCCGGCAGTGTGGGGCCCTCGCCGGCTGTGTGGAGTCCTCGCTGGCAGTGTGCTGTCCTCGCCGGCAGTGTGGAGTCCTCGCTGACAGTGTAAACAGTCAGCGATCAACTATTATCTCTGTTATATGATTTATTTATGTGTTCTTTTACTTACAAGGGAGCTACAACTTTTCGTACGTTTCTTCAGCTAGAAAACCGCTTCCTCGTTGGCGGTGGAACAGGGGACTTAACCACTGGGCTATCACGAGTTCTGTTATATTAAAGAAATAAAAATATTTTCAGAACTTTAGAGATTTATTTACGTGAAGTAGAAATGATAATCGACTACTATCCGAGCCTTAAAACTGTTCACGATACTTATGAAGTAGAAGTATACTGTGAACAAAGAAACATTACGTAATTTAGTTATCACTCAAAACATTAAAAAAATCACGGCTGTGTTCTCCGAAAAGAGTAGCAGAGGTGTATCAAATTCAAACTCCTGCTGTACCCGGGTCGAGCAAAGTATTTTTGGGTTTGTCCATCCAATTTAACTGAGTACCAGCCTTTTTCTCTAGATTTGTGCGCAATACGCTGGCCACCTATTACATCAGACCTAAATATGTAACTGTGGAAATGTGTGTTTATATCTGCTTTACCAGGAGTGCGGGCGTAATGTTATATTTGTCACGTGGCATGAGAGTCATTGGCTTTCAGAAAATGCGGATTAGTAAACAATTACGAAGGATAATTTTAAACATAACTGCTGTAATAACTACCCGTGGCTACAAGATTGGGAATTGTAAAATAGAATAGAATACTTCGTACAATGAAAATCGTAGAAACTAGGTTATAAGCTCACAAGAGGTTTAGCTGGTTTGTACTCCATCTACAGGAAGATTTAGGTTTTATCATCTACCTAGATTTAACCCAACTACAGCCGACCAACAGATTGACCAGATGCAGCTGATACCAGTATTTTAAAATAAAGCAACTGCCTATATCTGACCTCCATAATCTCCGCAACCTAGGTACTGCACAAAGACATTTAATCTAATTACGATTACTGGGTAACACGGTTCTCCGGATTAATTTGTCAAAGTTTCGAAATTCTAACTACACTGATACAAGGATATTCTCGCGCTTGAATTGACAGGGAGGCGCTGTTGGTAATTTTAGCGGTTGAATTGACAGCGGGGAGCCGTTGGTAATTTCCGCGGTTTATTAACAGGCGGGCGGTGTTGGTAATTTCCGCGGTTTAATTAACAGGGGGGCGCTGTTGGTAAATTTCCACGGTTGAATTGACAGGGAGGCGCTGTTGGTAAATTTCCGCGGTTTAATTAACAGGGGGCGCTGTTGGTAAATTTCCGCGGTTGAATTGACAGGGGGGCGCTGTTGGTATTTTTTTTTTGTATTTTTTTGTGAAATGTCTCTTGAAATCAGGGCATGTCGACTCTATACGTCGAATCGACAACATACCATTAAGGGCTACATATATGGGCGCATATTATGAGATAGTGAATCTGAATGTGTGTTTCGAAATATTGACTCAGTATACGCGTTTTGAGATAGTGACTGTACCTATGTGTTTTGAGGTATTGACTGTGTTTTACTTTTTATGAAAAATTTACTCTATTTATGTACATATTTCGAGAAATCGATCTGTGAGAAAGAAAAATACCAAACAACAACACACACACACACACACTTTTTCTCTCCTTAAACATTGTCATTACATTTAGTTTCCTTACTCTTGTTTCACGTTTATTATTGTATATATTATATTATGTAGATAGGTATATGTTTTATGTATATATGTATTTGTTGTATATGTAAATGGTACACCACTGACTACCTGCATTATTGTCTCTCCTTCTCCCTTGAATCCGTCCAAAGGTTGTCTGTAAAAGATCGCTTTTAGCGATAAGACCGCCCATTGTGTCACCCTATGTAAAATTTCTACTTTTATATCTGTAATTTTTATGGTGTACATAATAAAGAGTATTCTATTCTATTCTATTCTAAAAATAAAAAATAAAGAAAATGATTATAATTCCTGAGTATTTTTGGTAATGTTTAGTAAAGCAAAGTAGGAAATGAACGAAGATACATTTGTCTTCCTGGTTGTGCAATAGAAATGAAAAGTTATGTCAAATTAGCATATTACATAGTTCTGCATGGTAATGGATTTGAGATAATTATGCATTCCTATTGCACAACTAGAAAGATAATTTCAGTTTTGATTTTAGTTTCCCTGTCACGTCATTCACACAGTTATTCTTGGGTGCTACTAGATGGCGCGCAGCAAAACTGTCTTTACTTTTATTGTATGAAGTCGTTATTCTTCTCCCTAAGAGTATATATGTTTCGTGCTTGAAATGTATTACAAAAACAATATGGCTACGTTAGTTCCGATTTTTAGCCAGGCGCCACAAAAACCTAAACCGATGTACCCATAATGACTGTCAGAGATCTACGAATGACAGCTGGGATCAATAGCTTAAGTGCTCATACACACGAGCGGCTCGCGTCAACGGCTAAGGCAATTGCAGGCGTTGACACATGTCGACGGCCGCCGCCGGGCCTGTTCGTGTATCTGAACACCGTACTCAAATACACGAGCGGCACTTTCTCACGGCTGCAGTTTCCTCTGCCGCTGACGCGTGTCACTCGTGTATATGAGCACTAACGTGTTTTCCGTGGCACGGCTGATGGAAGAGTCAAAGAGAAACATACAAGTCTAGCTAAAGAAAAAAAAAACATTATCAAACTTACGACTATACCATATAATGGAGACCACAAGTCTCATAATTATCTTCTTTTGTAATTTCCCAGTGTTTATCACTTGCATAGTAATTGAGACAATTGCCATTACTATACATATGCAGGTGAATATAAACGCAGTCCAAACGTAAAAGTGGATGGGAACACTCCGTTGCTGAAAAACATCACAAAAGAATTTACGGGTCCAATCACTCGTACCACAACCTCACCACATCGTCGTAACTACAAAATCAAATCAAATGGTCGACGTAACGTTGTTTCCTTTGTGGCCGGCCGCAAGTATGCGATCTCGTTGGTGGTTGCGTTGTGGCTGCGACGTGGTCTTGATGTGGTCGGTATTACCGACACCTTTGATTTTGCCGGCCAAATGTGGTCCGTGTGAATAAACTATTCATTTTCATACAAATTAGTGCCTGTCCAAGTGTTGTCGTTGTGGTGTGGTTGTGGTACATATGATCGGGCGCTTGCGCAGGTAGTTTTGGAAAATCATCTACTTTTACAATATTTGCAAATATGTGAGCACCATGTGTCTTTACGTATTGTGGTACAGTAATTTTATTCTGGGTACATCGTCTTCGCATATAATTACTTAATTAATGCATACAAAATATTGTACAACATTTAAAAAGAGTAACTTTGTAGTTTCGCCCATTCTTCTCCATACGAAACTACCTTTTGGAAGGGGCAACTAGAATAATTCTATTTTCTTGTAAATTTTGACGTTCAAAATTGCCTTTTATGTACCTATTTGAAATAAATGATTTGACTTGGACTATAAAATAAACATGCTAATCATATGAACCAAGAAGACCTCACTTACTTACAGTAATAATCCCAATCAATAGAATAGCACATGCGAGTAAGAAGAAGATGACCACAAATAAATGCACTGCCCATGCGATTGTAAGAACGAGGGCGTCGCTACCTTCAAATATTGAATTTATGTATTTCTCTGAATGGGACAGCTCGACTAGAATCCATATCTGTGGACAAATTTATTGATTTTATGAAAGACCAGCTTCTGCCCGCAATTTCGTCCGCGAGAAATTTCTACCCCCCCCCCCTAGTTCCAGAGATTAGCGCGTTCAAACAAACAAAATAACAAACATGCTCTTCAGCTTTATTATTAGTATTAGTAAAGAAGAAAGAGAAAAGTTGTATGTATATTATATTATATGTATATAACTCTGTATATATATAAACATCCGAATTGATAACCTCCTCCTTTTTGAAGTCGGTTAACTAATGTTACATAGCGGAGTATGATTTCATCAATAATAAATATCATAAATAATAATTTCAACTAATATTTAAAAAAAAAAAAAACTTAAATGTATTAAACGTTTTTTATGGCTTAAAAAAGTTGGGTAAAAAATCGCAGGGGTCTCCATCCCGCCATTGCATGTTTATATTGCGGTCTTTGTCTAATCTAAGCGACGGTATTATTCTTGCGACGTGTGTAAGTGAGACAGATATATGTTTACTTTTAAATGTTTAGTGGTTTCAAAGCTACGTCGTCGCGTTCAAATAGTGGTTACACTTTTTTTGACACATTTTAATGAGGTTTGCTTCTCTAGATAAATAGCTCAATGCTACCTTGAGAAGCACAACATGACTTGCACATTTTGAAAATATGGAACATTCCCACATAATGCACAGGGCTAATGGCAAGTAAGTTGCATAATAAATATTTAAGCAGAAGGCATACAATAGCAAATGGCCACACGCCCTAAGATGGCCTAGATAGATATACCTATCTATCTACGGCACCGTGGTATGGCGAGCCGGCGCGCACGCATTGACAGCCGACCTTACCAGGGCGGTGACAAGGGAGTAAAACAGGGGATTGCTAACCAAACCAGTTCTCTTGTGGCGATCCAAGGCCACCCACATTGCTTTGAATAAAAAAGTTGGCAATTTGGTTTTATAAAAGTAAACAAATATTATAATGCTTATAAGAAGCCTAATTTTAATGTTTTAATCATTACTCTATGTAATTTATAATCATTAATTAAAAAAATGGAACACCACGTTCACATGACAGCGAAAAAATTACGTAGGAATGAACGTTCATCTCCATAACTCACTTAATTTTTGATCATTCGGTAGGCGAATAAAAAAAGCCAAGTGCGGAAATTCAACATCGTTGGATTGGTTCACTAATGAATTATTTTTTCACTTGTAATTCATTTTGTGTTCAGACTTTTCACTTCAAGTGAAAGATACCGAATGTAACCAAATAGTGAAGTGTCTGATTTCGGCTGTAGAGGGCTGGACTATTAACCGTTGTACGTATTCAGTTTTGCCTCTGTAGTATATAATAAAAAGTATGTAAACTGTAATAGTTTTATTGGTACGGAACCCCTAGTGTGCCAGTCTGACACACACTTGGCCGGTTTTATTACAGACCATTCGCCACTGGTTTTGCTATAAAAATAACGAGGTTGAAGACACTTACAAATGAGATAATACATATAATTATGGAGGCCGCCTTCAAAGGGATGCAGTGGCAGCATTTGTAAGGGTATCCGAAACAGTCCACAGGAGAACGTTTGTAGAGAGCCGGCATCAGGAATTATTAGCAAACACTAAGAGTCTAGAAGCTCTGAGAGGCACACTTGTGCACATTCTGATATGCTGAAAAAAGAGGGTTAAAAAATATTTCAATCCGAAGCCTCACAACTCCGAACTTCGCTTGGTGCCACTCTCTATTTACGTTATTTTCAAAATATTCAAGATCTGATGACTTTGCGAAGGGAAATCAAATTTGACGTATTATTTTTTTAGGCAATAGATTATAGACAGCAGACAGAGGCAATCAGAAACAGATAAAAAAACATATTTTCTGTTTGAACTTCTTTCCTAGGATCAATTATGGTATTTGAGGTTTCAACTTTTGCGAAGTCTTCTCTAATACTAGGTACACACGCAGCGGCTTTAGTCGCCGGTGACTTGCTGCCGATTTCAAATTTTCAAGTCCATTTGTCGCCAACGATGCGAAAATCTGTCCGTGGAGGTGTGGAATCGCCACGCAGTGGCACGAATGTATGGGAGAGGTTGGATATAGGCATTTCTAAGAAAAAAAGGTCTAACTTTGAAAAACGAATAATGCCGTCGTACGAGTATTTAAGTATCAAATGCCTTCAAAACTTGTTCTGATAAATTTCTTTCTATCTCTCGTTTTTCGGGAGTTATTTGAGAAAATGTAAAATTTTACTATGAAAATTACTGTATCGAGCTCTCTGCCACCTGTTTCCGGCCTCGTTTCAAGTTGTGGTCTTTAGTATTATAATACGCATAGCAAAAGCTAAATTTACTGCTAAGATATACTCGTATGGTGCGCCAAACGTGCATCTTCTGACTTATAGAGTGATGTATTTTCTTACTAAATCGAATTTCTGCCTCCTGTTTCAAATTGTGTCTTTAGTTGTGGTGTTTGGTTGTGTTTGTGGTTTTGTGGTGCGGTTGTGGTGTGTGGACCTAGCATTCGAGCAGACCACTGTTCAAAAGCTCATGGCCTACTAGAATAGGTATTTATTTTTAAGAGAGGTCTGTACCCTTTTATTTTGCAAGAGGTTGCCTTTGAAAGATTAATCAAATTTAAAATGATCAAAAGTCATTCACTCAGCCTCGTTTTTTATTTGATTTTATTTAACTCTTTTTGACCGCAATCAAGCATAATTAAAAAGTATTTTATGAAATATCTGAATCCACGAAATGCTTTGTTTACATTACACAAACATTTGAATTTAATAAATCCCTACCTTACTTGCAAAGAGTAAGTTTACAACAGTAAAAAAATTAATTATCCAAATAGGTTCCAAGCATAAAAATTTACTGCGCCAGATTTTTACACTTTTTATTGTGATTCTACTAATTAATTAACATGAAAGCTGTGTTAAGTACCTATGTAATTGCGCATTACCACGCAATTTTTATTTGAAATGAATTACCTACCTACAGTTTTAGCTTGGTTGAAGGTGAATGGCTACGTATGTTGGAAATGATTTATAGTAATAGCGTATATGGAATATATAGGCCTTAAAATGGAGTACAGCTATAGCGCTACAGTATTTAAACACATTCACAATTTTTTTTATAGTATATAAACTATAAAAAGTTTGTGAATGTGTAGACTCCCACCTAAAGCAGTCGTAGCACCTTCCAAACTGCGCCGCTACGCCGTAGCATAGCGCGTAGCGTAACGTTTGATGAAATTGAAAACGTAACTTTTTTTTATGTTTGGTAGTCTCGCGTTTGAGCACTTACTAATTCTTAACGAAAAATAGCGAAGTGGTGCCTTAGAACAAACTCATAATAGTTAACATTACTCACAATAGTTTCATATTCGCCCATAGTGACCACAGATAATATCAATGGCTCACCGGTATATTTCAAGTGATTCAGAAAGCCCTGTACACTGCTTAAGTCCATGCACAGTTATTTTCACCTCTGATTTTGCATCACTGTAAATATCACATTAATCTTTAAGCTCGTGACAATAAGGTTGCTGTTGGGTTGCTGCAACTGTCAAGTCTGTCAAAATCACAGTGATCTTTATTGTTGTTATAATAAGGTTGCTATTGCGTTGCTGCTGTCAGAGGTTAAAATAACTGTGAAGGGACTGCACAAGGATTTTTTGGCGCTCGAATGAAGCTGCAACAGGGGCGCGTTGTTGTTACACGTTTGTGCAATATTGTTTTTGTGAAATGTATTCAAAAACAAAATGGCGGCGTTTGTTCCAATTTTGATCACAACCTAGAGAACCTTGTAAAGTATTTTATCTCACGAAGCGACGCGCGCTATACTTGAGTGACCCAAGTATACAAACACGCTGTGTATGTGATAAATGATAAATGATAAATGATTTTATTTCTGTAAGTAGGTTTGTACAAACACTTTTACACGTCAATCATATTTTTAAACTAGATGAGGTCGGCGTTTCCTATCTGACTACTCTGAGAAGAAAGGCCGAAACAAACTCAGAGGTCACAGTCTCTTTTAAAGTCCAGACATAATCTTGGTCAGATCATGTGAAGACCATGTAGATTGGTATCTGAAATGGTCTTTTGAGGAAAGAACCACACAGATTGAGTGGACCTGTCCAGTCAGTGCACGCATTTGTCAGTAATCGTGCAGCTCAACTCAGGAAGTCAGAACTTAAGGAGCTCAACGATTCGACGAACAATACCAAAGAAAGGACATTTGGGTAGGCCACATAAATTACTCAATCTGCCAGATCATGATCAAAATTAACTGCGAAAAAAAAAGCAATGACCCACATAATCCTCACATTCACAATAATTAAAATAACATACTACTTTACAAGTAAATACTCATGTCATTGTGTATATAAAATTCAACAATGTCAATGTGTATATAAAAAAATCGGACATAATGTTTGAGAACCATGTAGATTGGTGTCTGAAATGGTCTTTTGAGGAAAGAACCACACAGAATAAGTGGACCTGTCCAGTCAGTGCACGCATTTGTCAGTAACCGTGCAGCTCAACTCAGAACTTAAGGAGCTCAACGATTCGACGAACAATACCAAAGAAAGGACATTTGGGTAGGCCGCATAAACTACTTAAACTGCTAGATCAAGAATATAACTGAAACAATGACCCACATAGTCCTCATATTCTCAATAATGAAAATAATATAATACTTTTTACAGTAAATATTCATGTCTAAAATAGCTAGCAAATTAAAATCAGCATTCACCGTGTAAATTTATTGGAGCAGCTCAATCCCAAGCCTTTTTGTCCTCAATATAGTCTTTCACAGTATAAACATGTGCATCAATACATGTCCAAAAAGTGACCAGGCAATCAGCATCAGGTAGGCTTATTGCGTAACATTTTGACGGTTCAACAAGGTTCACTGCGTTATTTACGCTGTCGAGATGACGAATTCGTCAAACATATGAAGCAATGTATTAGGATTTTGACGGCACGGTTGGCGCAGTAGTTAAGCGATTGACTGCTGCGCTGCGTGTCGCGGGTTCGATTCCCGCACGGAACAAATATTTGTATGCTACAAGTAGTTGTTTCGGGATCTGGCTGTTTGTGTATGTGAGTTTGATTGTTTGTAAATGCACCCACAATGGAGGAGAAATATCTAGTGTGAGGCAACGTTTTAAAAAAGAAAAAAAAAACCCTTCAAAATCCGTCGTACTATGATTAAAAGTGCGGCTTGCATTACACTCTTTATCGCAATCCGAAGGGTTTTGAAAGAAATTCCTTATCCAATGCTTCATAATATTACAAAAAATCTAAATTTAAAAACGTAGATCACGCAATTAATGCTGTGGAATTATCTAAATGAATGGTATTGCCATTTTAAACGCAATCACCACGCAGTTTTGAGAAAATATATGAATATTATTGACCTAGTTTTACAGCACGTGTTTGTATTCCATGCATCGTATATAGGAATAAATGTTCCAGGAAACATTTCAGTGCAACTAAAATCCGATGCCTGCAGATTTAAGTTTTTCATTGCCGTTAACAAACAAACTATCTAAAAATAAACATGAAAACATAAAAAATATGTAGTATTTTCGAGCGTGAACATGATTTCAAATATTTATGAGTTTTTCATACCAATCAATGTTTTATTTGGTTTTCCCTTTTATTCCTTTATCACAACAAACTATAACATTTTATTTTATTTTCTATGGACTTTACAATAACTGGAAAAATGTGAGTGTTCTTTGTAGGACATGTAGGTATACCTCTGCCTAACCCGCCAGGGAAAGCAGGCGTGGTATTATGTTATATTATCTTTGCAATAAACCTTTATACGCTACGTTAATCTTACTGTATCCAGTCTGTTTTGTAAAAATCTCACTGTGAAAAGTAAGGCAAAGTGAGCTTTAAGTGACCTGTCAATAGTATCATTCCTTAGCATCAGGTGGAATGGCATCTCACTTCATGACATTATTATTGATCGAAGATGACATTATATTGAAAACTGTTTTGACATTATATTTTAAACCTGTTTTGGAATTTGGAATGGCATCTCACTTCATGACATTATATTGAAAACTGTTTTGACATTATATTTTAAACCTGTTTTGACATTATATTTTAAACTGTTAGACATTATATTTAAAACTGTTTGATATTATATTTAAAACTGTTTAGTACCATACTAGAATTTCAATTGGAATGTTAATTAATCATCATAGTTCTTTGTATTTGTATGTAAATTGCATGTCTATTCTATATATTCTTTCATTGAATTGAATGTGCCCTGGCGGCTGAGAGTATGTCATGCCCACTCTAATGTCTCGCTGGTGGTGGCGTGTGTGTCGGATCATTAAGTTCCCTTCAAATGGTTGAGCTGAATGGTGCTGATCCATACGTCATGTTCGTGAACGGGCGCCGTCAGTGGGGACTGGTAATTTCTTAGCTGCCACGGCTTATTTTAATTTAATATTTGAATTGTTTTTATCGTTTTATTACGGACGCTTTCTGTAATATATTCAGTTACCCGCTTTTATTCAATTATCACCAATCAGTATATATAAGGTGTCACCTTAGTATTAAGTTCAGTTTGCATTATACGCTTGCTATCGAACCCGTCTTTCATTCGCCTAAGTACAGACATCTCAGTGGCGACGAGTATAGGATAGTACCTTTCTAAAATAAGTATTCGGTGTATCGTGGTGAAGACAGAATTAAAATGTCGAGTGGACATATCGGAAGAATAAGAGACTTTGATGTGGCGGCGGGAAATTGGACTTTGTACGTGGAAAGGTTGGAGATGTATTTTAAAGTCAATAACGTGGATAAGAACATGTGGTTGGCGATTTTGATTACCGGCGTTGGAGATCAAACGTATGAGTCACTGAGCACGTTGTGCAGCCCAAGCAAACCGGCGGAATTATCCTACGAAAAAGCCGTTACAATGTTGAAAAATCATCTTCAGCCCAAACCAGCTGTCATGGCGGAGCGTTTCCGGTTTCGTCAAAGAAGGCAGAATGACGACGAAAATATGACGCAATACCTAACGGAGATTAAAAAACTGTCGAAAACCTGTGAGTTTGGCGGGAATTTGGAGGAGAATCTGCGGGATCAGTTGGTGTGCGGAGTTAAGAGTGACGTTATCAGGCAAAGGTTATTTGCAGAGGACAATCTGACATACTCAGGTGCAGTGAAATTGACTTGTGGATTGGAAGCGGCGGAGCGAGATGCGGCCGTGGTGGAACAAAAAGCAAGTGCGGAGGTACCAGCAAACGTACACGCGGTGAGGACAAAACGTGAGCGTGATCAGCGCGGGGCCGCGAGCGCGCTGCGCCGGACACGGGCAAAGGCGCTGGTAGCTGCACGGCGTGCGGCTGGCGCGGGCATACCAGCGATGAGTGCCGCTATAAGCATTTTATATGCAGTAAATGCAAGCAAAGTGGACATTTGAGACGCGTATGTCCTCGGTCACGGTCGAACACAGGAAGAGAGAAGAGGCGCGGGGTGAACCACGTCGAAGCGATTCTAGTTCGGACGAACTGGAGGAAGAATTACACCAACTGTGTTTGAACGGATATACCCCGGTAAGCTTATCATTGCTTATTGATGACAAAATTATCATGATGTAGATAGATACAGGCTCTGCTATTTCATGTATTAGTAAAAAAACATATGATAGGTATTTTAGTACTAGATCGATTGAGCCATTTAACTTAGTGTTAAAGTTTTATGATGGTAGCAATATCAAACCATTAGGTGTAATATATAATATACATGATATTCATTTTAATATTGTGAATGTGAAGACTATGTGGGTCATTGTTGCTTCTTTTTTTTTCCTTTCAGGTAGTTTTAATCTTAGTCTGGCAGTTTGAGTAATTTTTGTGGCCTACCCAAATGTCCTTTCTTTGGTATTGTTCGTTGAATCGTTGAGCTCCTTAAGTTCTGAGTTGAGCTGCACGATTACTGAAAAATGCGTGCACTGACTGGACAGGTCCACTCAATCTGTGTGGTTTTTCCTCAAAATACCATTTCAGACAAATCTACATGGTCTTCACATGATCTGACCAAGATTATGTCTGTACTTTAAAAGAGACTGTGACCTCTGAGTTTGTTTCGGCCTTTCTTCTCAGAGTAGTCAGATAGGAAACGCCGACCTCATCTAGTTTTAAAATATCATTGACGTGTAAAAGTGTTTGTACAAACCTATTTACAGAAATAAAATCATTTATCATTTATCATTTAATAAGACCGAAAGTTCAGTACAAAGGAAAAATTAAATATTTGGAACTGTTTGTAATCAATGGAGGTACAACTTCTTTATTAGGTCGGCAATGGTTAACCGACATGGAAATAAAAATACATCCATTTCAACAAGCAATTAATCATGGCAATATTTTAAAAACAAAATCTGATACTGCAAATATTTTGTTAAATAGGTATAAAGAGTTATTCAGCGGCGGATTGGGACGGTACACAGGCGGAAAGGCAACGCTTCAGTTGCGGGTGGGGGCAAACCCCGTGTACTGCCGGGCGCGGCCGCTGCCTTACGCTCTGAAGGGTCAAGTCGATGCGGAGCTGGATGCAATGCTGCGGGCGGGTATCATCGAGCCCGTCGAGTGCTCGGACTGGGCGACACCTTTGGTACCGGTACGTAAAGCTGACGGTGGACTCCGTATCTGTGCTGATTATACAGTCACGTTAAATCCTGTCTTACTGGTCAATAGGTATCCGCTACCGAAGATAGATGATATATTAGTGAGTATAAACGGGACTACGTTCTTTTCAAAAATTGATTTATCCCAGGCTTATAATCAGATAGAATTAGATGATACTAGAGATTTAACAGTAATAAACACATAGAGGTCTGTTTAAATATAATCGACTCGTGTTTGGTTTGTCTTCGAGTCCAGGCATCTTTCAGCGGATTATGTCGAACCTTCTTAATGATATACCAGGCGTAAAAGTATTTTTGGATGACGTAATCATAAGTACGTCAGGGACACAAAATAAACATTTAGAAACTTTAGAAAGAGTGTTTCAAAGGTTACAAGATCATGGAATGAAACTTAAAAGAAGTAAATGTCTATTTATGGTTGATGAGGTCAAATATTTAGGTTATGTTATATCTAACGATGGTATAAAAGTAGATACGGATAAGGTAAATGCAATAGAAAAAAATCCTAGGCCGAAAGATGTTACTGAGTTGCGTTCTTTCTTAGGGTTAGTAAATTTTTATGCTAAGTTTGTCAAGAATTTGAGTAGTATATTGTCACCACTTTATGAACTTTTTAAAAAAAGTGTAAGTTGGCATTGAAGTGCGCAGTGTGAGGAAGCAATGGTAAAAGTAAAAAAAATATTGACCGGCGCGGAAGTGTTGGTTCATTATGACCCAGATAAGCCGTTAGTGTTGACGTGCGACGCCAGTGCGCGTGGTATAGGTGGGGTACTCACACAGCCAAGCGCCGACGGCCGGGACCGGCCGGTGGTGTATGTGTCACGCGCATTGGAATAACGCCGAGAAACATTATTCTCAGATAGATCGGGAAGCGTTAGCTATTGTATTTTGTTTAGAAAAATTGCATCAGTTCGTTTATGGCCGACGCTTTACTTTGCGAACTGATCATAAGCCTAATAGTAAGCATATTTGGTCCAAAGCACGGCGTTCCGGCCATAGCAGCGAGTAGATTACAGCGTTGGGCAATCATTTTATCTGCTTATACATATGATATAGAATACGTTAACACAAAACAAAACGGTGCGGATGGACTATCGAGATTACCGATTCCTGACAGTAGCGATGAGTCATATATACTTCCCGAGCAAACCTATTTACATTTCGCACAAAATGCATTGCTACTAAATTGTAATATAATTAAGCAACAGACTATGAGAGATCCGATGCTAAGCAGAGTTATAAGTTATATTCGGGATATGTGGCCTACGGATAATGAAATACGGGAATTACAACTGTATTTTAACCGACGTAAGGAACTGTACGAAGAGTTAGGCTGCGTCATGTGGGGACACAGGGTAGTGATTCCGGAAAGCTGTCGAGCTAGGGTATTACGAGAGTTACATGAACCCCATATGGGTATTGTAAAGACGAAAGCGTCAGCTAGGAGCTATGTTTGGTGGCCGGGCATCGACGAGGCGGTTGAGGCGACATGTCGGGAGTGCGCGGTATGCGCGGGGGAGGCGGACTCGCCGCAGCGACATGCAGTCACACCGTGGCCCTGGCCTTCTAGACCATGGGCGAGGGTACATTTAGATTTCCTGGGACCTATTTTTGGTAAAATATATTTAGTAATGGTAGATGCCAGGACTAAATGGTTAGAAGTATTTCCCGTACCCAGTACCGCGGCTAGTTTCACTATTGAAAAATTGATAGAAACTTTTTCTAGATGGGGTTTACCCAAGCAAATAGTTTCTGACAATGGACCCACCATTTACGAGTAAAGAATTATCTGACTTTTTAACAAATCATAACGTGGAACATGTCTTTTCTGCTCCATACCACCCAGCATCAAATGGGGCCGCGGAAAATGCAGTGCGTACTGTTAAAAGAACAATTAAAAAGCGGTTAAACAAAAAGAAAACATCAATTTATTTTTGAGTACCTTCCTTTTACATTATCGTAATACGGAACACTGTTCCACTGGGGAAAGTCCAGCGACGCTAGTGCTAGGTAGGAATTTACGTACAAAGTTAGATGCATTAAGGCCCAACAGGGAAGAGAAAATAAAAAAGGCTCAGGAGCGACAACAAAGGGTAGGTACGGAACGGCCTTTACAGTTAGGGGACGAAATATGGATGAGGCAGTATAGAGGTCATGAAAAATGGCTTCCTGGGAAAATAGTAAAAAAAATGGGTACTACTGACTATAGGGTTCTAGATGGATTAGGAAAAGAAACACATAGACATATTGTTCAGTTAAGACAGCGATCACGTAGTTCTTTGATTTGTCCAACCAGTATGAAAGAACGGAGTTCTCTCGAGGCGGAGCCTGCCAAGGTGTCTGAAGTGGCGCCAGCCCCAGTCAGCACAGAGGTACCACATGTGGAGTCGCGGGCCCCTCAGAGCGCAGGGGAGTGTAGTCCGGACCGAACCGCGACCGTCGATGTGGTGCCGTCTACATCCGCGGCAAGCTCAGTTCCACTCCCTAATGTCCCCAGTCCTGATCCGGGTATAAGTGTCCCTAATTCCGCGAATCTTGTTCCGAATATAGCTCAACACCGTCCTATGCGGGAATGTCGTTTAAAAAGACCACCAAAATATTGTTATAGTTTTAAGTAGTTCTAGTAGCTTAGTTAATAATTTAATATCAGTAATTGTAACATGTATTACTATTAATGTCGTAAATCGTAAGGAAGGTTTTTGATGTATTATTAATTTATAAGTTAAGGCATTAGGTACATTAATATGTTAAAAAGTACTGTAGTAAATTAAATTGTATTGTAGTGTATTTTGTTATTGTTTTGTATTAGTTGCAAGTATTCTTATTTTAAGGATAGGTATTATTTAGGGTGGAAAGTTGTAATATATTCAGTTACCCGCTTTTATTCAATTATTACCAATCAGTATATATAAGGTGTCACCTTAGTATTAAGTTTAGTTTGCATTATACGCTTGCTATCGAACCCGTCTTTCATTCGCCATGAACAATGTAACCAATATTTTGTAACCCTATTTTGATTTAAAAGAGTGTCCATGGAGTTTCTTGCCCGATCTTCTCCATAGGTACAATGGGAGTCCTACGTGTGCCTAACAATAACTAAGGGATCGTAGAGATAAAGCAATACACGCAGTACTCCTTAGAATCAAATTATATTTATATCAAGAAATTATACAACGGCAGGCCTTAGCTCTGCCTGTCTACTTATTAAACAAAACTACCATCACTTTTCCTATAAATCTTATTTTAAACTCGCTTGACTGTTCGAGGCAAACCAACGATAATATATATCCAGCCAGTCAACATAAGGTTGACACATGCAGACAACCTCTACAGTACCTACTACGCTTTGGACTGACCGACCACTTGACAATTCAAAAGTGCCTGTAATTGGTTTATTTGAAATAAATGCTTTGAGTTGAGTTGAGTTGATTCAACACAAAGTAAATTGTTTTATGAATAAATGAAATGAAAAAAAAATACTTCAAGCTCACTTGACCCAAGTTGTCACGGTGAGACTTTTACAAAATAGACCAGCTGATCTCGACAATTTATTTGCTAAGAGGCTCCTCATTAAAACTAGAGATCTTTCATCGCTCACGTCGTGGTCTATAGAGATGGAGTATAGAGGTGGCTGGCACCACTTCATATCGATAGATCTTCACGTTCAAAGCAACACTATCAAGTGTCACCAGTCTGCTTGTTAGTGTGGCACTGTTTATTTAATTACTACTCTATAAGTTACTTTTGTAAATTAAATTATATGAAATAGTTTACTCTGTAAATAGGATATCGGAATCACTTATACCCGTCACATAAAAATCAGCTAGATGAAGTCGACATTTCCTATCTGATTACCCCTGAGAAATAATGGCGAAACAAACTCAGAGGTCAAAGTCTCCATTAAAGTCCATAATCTTGGTCAGATCATGTGAGAATCATGTAGATTACCATTCAAAATATTCGGTTCCAAGAATTAAATGGGACATAAAATGTAACTAGAAAAATGTGGGTGCACTCATGGTATAATAATATACTTTGCCAGGTATAGCATTCCAAGACACAGTGGTCACGATGGAGACACAAGCCTACGTCATCACCGCTGTGTTACCCGTAGTGAGTAATAATAACTCCCCATCGCCTTTATTACCTGTGCGAATCCGATAAAACAATGAGGTTTTAACTAACAATTACGTTGGTATATGTTTAAATTGAATTGTTTAGTTTGATTAGTAAAACAAAACGACAATTTAAATGCTTTATATATATATTTTAACAGAATGGTGACTGAAAATGTTACCATAATTCGTGTTTTGTTGCAATAAAGTGGCAACTGGATAGTGACGTAAGCATGTGTCACTCCCGGAATAGCAGACCTTGTTTTTTAGTCTATGGGTGCACTTAATGCACCACTGACTTCCCCTTCAGGGAATACTGGCAGATTTATGTAGACATATAAATCATATAATTAGTGCACACAAAACTAATAGCACAACGCTCAAAAGCCAAGGTCGTTTTAGACCAAAAACGAGCGAACCCACAATCCATCCCCACTCGACGATACCTCAATTTTTGTGTAAGCAGAAATAGGTTGCATTGGTCTGTCCGTACTAAAACGCCAAGTATATCCAGAAAAGAAGCTCTTGTTCCGCGTCTTGTCTTACTTAGCTTACTCAGCCTATAATGTTCCCACTGCTGGGACACAGGCCTCCTCTCTTTGAGAAGGAGTGGGCTGTAATCCATAACGCGGCCCCAGTGCGGGTTGATAGATGTCACGTGTTTTCGATTTTTGGTTCTAGGACATGCCGGTTTCCTCACGATGTTTTCTTTCACCGTTTTGAGAGCAGTGGTGATGAAAATATTTCCACAAAGTAAAGCCGTCGGTTCGAACCAACGACCTACAACTCGTTAAACGGGCCATTACCAGTTGGCTGCCATTGCTTTTTCTACTCTTCTGCTATTCTATGTTTGGTCTAAAAAAACAGAATCTCCGCGCCAGCAGCGAGTACTAATAAAATTCGAGACGCCTAAATTGCGATGAACGTACAACTTCTATCATGGACCGCCTTCAAATCCGCCAGTTTATACACGGGGTCTGGTAAAGAATCGATAACCTTGAAATAGCATATAATAGACCTTATAGCAGTTCTAAAAAACAAAACATATATTTCCCAAGAACTTAAGGTTTTTTTGGGAAAAAAAATACATTCTTCTTCACCACGACCACAAATTAACGAATTCCTTCTGTTATTTGTTGTTTTAATATTTTACGTTGCCTATGCCGACTAAAACTTGACTAAAACTTGCAGGCGAATATCAGCTATCCCTTTCCGTCACGCTGATCCACTAATAGCACATCCACCTCGCCGCACCCCCGCACACAGTATTAAGCCTTAGTATCGAGCAGTCACGTCGAGGGTTTATGTTACATACCATCAGGATCCTCAAGCTCAACTTAATTTAGCCTTTTTAATACCTTTATAACATGAAAATTGATTGAAGGTAACTAAATAAAGATTTTAATTCAGTATGTGATTTAGTTTTAATTATTTAGTCTGGCCCGGTAACAAACACTAAAATTAATAATTGTCCGTTTAGAAAAATGAGTTTGACACCCCTGCTGTAGAGTCACCCCAGAAATTGGCTACGACCTTGGCATGTTCAGTAGCGTCCATCAGCTCCTGTAGCGTGCGGACAACAGAACACGCTGGACACGATATTAAGTGCCCCATTGTTTGTGGGGCAGCACCACATTTACTCTCCAGGGCGGAGTCATCTGTGAATCTCCACCTCAGCAAGTTTTCTTGTTGTGTTAATTGGTATTGATATACGAGTATTACATACAAAACTAAAGTTGTTCCATTTTTGTAAAATAATACAGGGTCATTGAGAAAAAGGTAACTTTACCGTTTGCAGGTAAACTTTCTATTCCCTACAACTGATCGCCGCAAGAATTCAAAACTATCAATTGCCAAGTTATAAAGTTGAAGTATTTCATTGGTATCGGGGTTCCGTAACTTTGTTCAAGCTAACTAGCTCTTCCGTTACTTTTTATTGGATAAAATTGTCTGGTTTAACACCTGCACCTTATAAAAAATCTAAAAAGCTTTTCTCTAGCGACTTTTAGATAAAGTCAGGTAAATATGTTTTTATCGAATCGAAAGAAAAAAAAGAAAGAAAGATTTTTTTTATTTGGGTAAACAAACAGTAAAAATAAAAAGGAGCATTAAAAACTATTAAAATTAACATTAAAAACAACAAAAAACAAATAAAAAATAAAAGATCTTTGCAATGCCATAAAGGGCCCTATCTCAGCATAATGCTGCGATATTTATAAAAATTAAAAAAAAAATATTAATTAAAAATTAAAAAATTATTATTAATTAAAAATTAAAAAATTATAATACTGCGGCGCTGGTATTGTAATAAGACCCGCTGTGATGCCACGGACACACCTACGGACATCTATAAATCCCACTAGGGGATGGGAATGGGAGGGAATTGCTTACCAACTTCAAGTTTCCGTATATTCAAATCACAACTATAACACTTTGACAGTTGTTTGACATGGCTATAACAAGGCAAATTGACGTAGTAGTGTATCGGTTGGCGTAGTAGTGTATCAATTGACGTAGTAGTGTTTCAGTTGACGTAGTAGTGTGTCAGTTGACGTAGTAGTCTATCAATTGACTTGTGTCAGTTGACGTAGTAGTGTGTCAATTGACATAGTAGTGTGTCAGTTGACGTAGTAGTGTATCAGTTGACGTAGTATGCAAGGATGTAGTAGTAAGTAGGATGCAAGGGCTACTGCTGAGTATGACATCCTGGGTTCGATTTCTGGGTCGGGCAGTGTTATTGGTTTTTTCCACCAGGAATTTCTCAGTAGCAGCCCGGAGTCTGGATTTGTGCCTGGTTGATGACAATAGGCTCACCTCCTTTTACATAGGACTTAAACATAACTGGCGAAATGTGGGTGTACTATAATAGGGTACACCTCTGCCTAACCCGTTGGGGATTACAGGCGTGATGTTATGTTATATTATGTTAGTGTGTCAATTTGACAAACTAGGTACTAATTTTACTGTAGCTACTAGTTACCTTTCCTTAACACCTAGACGGTATGGTCTCCTACGTACGATGCTGTTCAAGGATAGTTAATCTTGTTATTTATCCGCGTCAAGCACAGCATTAACTCGTAAATCATTCGGTCCACACCGTTTCCACAAGCACGTCAATGCATCTTTATAATAGAATGTTATTGTAGAAAGCACAAAACATTAGGATGTTTTGTATTTGGGATAAAACGAGGGAATACATTGGGATGTATTCCCTCATTTTATTTAGGTATTTTACAAAACTTAATAAAAAGTAAAGTTAGATAATGAAAAAAAACTGAAGCAAAATGAACAACAGTAACTTCTTATTTCATTATTTTCTACCTTGTTACAGTTTTTCCAGTTATTTTAAACGTAATGAAAAATAAAAGGGATTCTTACTTCGCGTGCGTTCGGAGTTCCGAGGCGTTGATTAAAGTTTGCCCGGGCACAAAACTTTGTGATCGCAACACGAAAAGTTAACACCATTGTATTAACAGTAAGTTTGCCTACTGCCGGGTGTACAAGCTGGATTAGTAATGAAAATAGACTTCAGTATTCCTCACTTCATGAGGAATACTGAAGTCAATTTTTTTTATCACTAGGTTTAAGGTAATTAAAGAAAGGGGGTTTCAAAACCACTAGGCTTGAAAAAAAAAATTCTAATAAGAAAGAAAGAAAAATAGGTATACAGGGTAGAATAGAATAGAATAGAATAGAATATATTTATTGTAAAACATTAGTATACATCATATCAGATCTACCAGTTATTTTAAGACCTTGTAATTGCATGGCCTTATAATAACAGGTAGATCTGCATGTTTTTCCATATTATGGCGTACAAAAATAACATATTATTGGTTTAGAATAAACCTTAGAAGATTTGGGTCTACACAACAAACTATAAAATAAAAAAACTTATTCCTAATGCTAATTAAAAAAGGGGAAAGTATGTTTTTACATATTTGAGGGCCAAATTGTGAAAATGTCGTAACTACAGGAATCTATTTAATTAATTGCGGTCATTTAAAAATTCCGATATGGTATAATAGCATTTGGCTGTGAGATATTTTTTTAAATGTATTTTAAACAGAGCAGTAGGCATTTGTCTAATAGGTTTTGGGATTTTATTATAGATGACTGGTGCTAAACCAAAAATACTTTTATGCATCAATGCCGTGGTTGATCTTGGTACGCATAATTTATTATCCCGTCCATTACGAATAGAAACGTTTGATAGTTTCTTAAATAGGTTAGGATTGGTTTGTATAAAATTTGCTATTTCATAGATAAATAAGGAAGGCAGACTTAAAATGTTATATTTAATAAAATACTGTTTGCAACTATCAGTTACTTTCAAACCAAACATAGCCCTTATACACCTTTTTTGGGACTTAAAAATGAGTTCTATATTATTACAGTTCAACAAAATATAACTCCAAACGTCAATATGGAGCCGACAATACCATGGTAGGCAGTTATAAGCGCATTGTTACTTGGCGCTTTGGGCTTTGGTTTTAGTTTATAGAGGGTATAGAGGTATGAGGAACAGGGTGTAAAGCTCACTCATACTCTATGGAAAAGGGAGGATCCTCCGACCAGACGGGTGTTGTGTCTGGTGGGCAACTGCCCGACGGTTGATGTCGGGACGTTGTATATATGCTAGTCGCGCGGTAAACTCTGCTTGCGCGATGCAAGATTTGCGTGACGTCAGTATGACGTGTAGCTCGCATGTGGCGATGTTTGATACCGCTACATCACTCCCCCCGGAGACCGGAGGTCGATAGTGGGCTGAGTCTTGTACCTTGCGATGCTTGCCAGGGCCAGTTGAGGTTCCAGTGAGTCGGAACCGGGTGTCGCATAGTTCGCGGTGGGTCGGAACTGTCTGCGAAGGTTTTTCCCCAGTG
Source organism: Griposia aprilina (assembly GCA_916610205.1). Lineage (NCBI taxonomy): Eukaryota > Metazoa > Arthropoda > Insecta > Lepidoptera > Noctuidae > Griposia > Griposia aprilina. The sequence goes on along the minus strand of OU744305.1, from coordinate 5,503,286 downwards.
AGTCTGGGTGGCGCTGCGTTATGCTCCAGTGCGTCGGATGTGGTACAGCACCGGGTTGAGGCTGACTGCTGGGGTCGACCAGGAGAGGGATTAAGAGCTCTTCTTGTTGACCGGCCGAAGGTGCAGTGTGCTGTGCCAGGGTTGCTTGATGAGGCTGAGGGTGATGACCGCTACAAGGGCATAGGCGGAAGAACATACTTTTTTTATTTAATTCTTCTGTGTGTGCTTTCCAGTTCAGACGTTTGTCCATGGTTACACCTAAAAATTTCGCTGTATCTACCTTTTTATAAAAGTTATTTTGTGTTGAACATTAATATTTGGTGCTTCTATACGTTAAATGAAGAACATAATTTTTGATTTTTCAAGATTGATTTTTAAATTATTGTTATCTGACCAGTTAAATATTGAATTGATTCTGTTATTAATTTCATGTTCATACCTATCTTTATTTATAGAATTAATAGTGACTGTGCTGTCATCGGAAAAAAAAAAAAAAAAGGATGGCAGAGACATCGATCACCCCACAACCTGTTACCTTGGATTCAGTACATGATTCTGAACTGCGTTGAAATACATCGGCGGTTATAAAAACAAAAAGCTGTTCCATACATTTTGACCGCGTAGGTATTGCATGCACGTCGATGTCTCCGCCACCCTGTATTTGTCAAAGAGACAACTTGATAAAAAACATTGATCTATCCTCTCATATACGAGCACAGAACGACTAAATACTAATCACCTAGAACACAAAAAGTCGGCAGCTGCACGTAGTGACCATAGTTCGACTCGTAAGCATATTTAAATGTCTTCGATCGTCGCGTCCCATAGCTACGAAAATAGAACATTGATAAATAGACAAAACTAAAACCGTAGTGATGAATGAACACGAAAAGCGTCCATACATTCATGCCTCAGTTCTGTTATTCGCCTTCCACGAGAAACCAAGCATACAGGTTGCGTACTCTAAAATTCCACCGTCCATCAAAGATCAACTTTCAGCCAGTCAAAAACAAAAAACTGTCGTATAAGTATAAACAATAGTGTACAGTATAACTATTACGTCAAAACAAAACAACAATAGAGTACTTAATTCTGAATTCAAATTATTATATACGATAGATCGAATAATTGATGGACATGGAAATTAGCATTCGTTTGTATTCGGAAATGCGATGATTCCCGAGGGACTTTAAGAAAAATTTTGTACTGTAATTCTATACATACACACCAAGGGACGGTACGATTTCCATGTCTTACAGTGTATGCGTATCCATCCATATCCACTATATATGGCTTTAATAAGGGGCCCGCGACCGGCGACGTACCGGCATCGCACCACTTCTCCTGTTGATGTAGTGTAAAATACAGGGAGGGATTAGAGAGTGACAACTGTTTTATTTCAAATCAAAACAAAACAAAATATTTTATTTCACATAAACCAACATTTATTTATTTTAAATAGAACGGCCGAAGCTAATTACACTACTTAAACATAATTTATTTAACACAGTCATGCATTCTTCTCACGAAAATTCAAACATTCTGACATTATCATCTTCCATTCATTCGTAAACAAATCGAGATCTGTGTTTGAGTTCAGGAGAGCGTTAATAGCGGCTAATGTCCGCGGAATTGGTGACTTGGAGTGTGCAACAGTACGGCAAATTGGAACAGCCAGTAAGCGGTGTTTTCTGCCACGACAGTAATTGTCCGGAACAAATAGACTGCAGATTTCATTATGTAGATCAGGAACCTCTATAATCCCCCTAAGAATTTTAAATATTACAGTCATCTGATCGTTCGGCCGTCTTACTTCTAGAGAGTTAAAAATTAAGCAACCCAAGAGGAATTTAGTGGGATACAAGAGAGGATAAAACCCATACAAGTGCTTGTAAAGGTACCTCAGGAATGCTTTTTGAACTTTTTCTAAAGCTAACGCATACTACTTCTGAAAAGGATTCCATACGCACGCACTAGACTCAAGTTTGCTACGGACCAATGCCCCAAAAACAAGCTTGATAACGTGGGGGTTATCGAAGTCACGACAGTTCCTTAAAACAAAGCCAAGGCGCCTGAAGGACTCCTTCGCAGTGGATGTGATGTGGTCGTGAGAAGTGAACTTGCGGTCAAATATGACTCCCAGGTCTTTCATGGAATCAGTTCTTGCAATTGTATCTCCATTCAGTTTGTATAGAAAGTGGACTGGGTGCCGCATTCGACCGGAAGACATCACGTAGCATTTTGATTTATTAAATTCCATTTTATTTCCCAAACTCCACTTATATAATGAATCAATGTCTGATTGCAGAGCTCGGCAATCGAGCTCAGATTTTATTTCATAAAATAGTTTTAAGTCATCAGCACATAAGAGGGATCCGGCATTCGCAACCACATCAGGGAGGTCATTAATCATCAAAATGAAAAGGAGAGGGCCGACTACTGAACCCTGACTCACACCCGAGCGAGTGTGGTATGGGAGTGACTCGTACAAACCTAATCTGACAAATTATTGTCGGTCCCGCAAATAATCTGCAAGAAGCCGCAGTAGCCCTGAAGCAACACTCATCACACTGAGCTTTGACAGCAAGACGTCATTGTTGACTCTGTCGAACGCCTTTTGGAAATCAAAGTAAAGAACGTCTACCTGCCGGTTGCTATCAAGACTAGTAGAGATATAATTAACTAGTGTAAGTTAGTATTAACGGATCTTTTTTCAGAAAAGCCATGCTGCTCCTTGCAGAGGTACTGCTTCACTTGCTTGTAAATTCCTTGATGTAGGACATTCTCGAAAACTTACGCGGGAGAAGACAGTATCGCTATTGGACGATGTTCATCAACATGGGCACATAAGAAACGTCAGAAGCTAGGTGCACGGTTCCAATTGGTTGTTTCCTATGGAGAAGAGCCAGCAAGAAACTCCACGGTTACTCTTTTAAAAATAAGGGGCTTTTACAATGTCTCAAATTACAGTGTTGAAGAGACTACTGTCAATGTTATTTATTTATTAGATCGCCAACAAAAGATATATACAATACATGACACATCAATAATGGGCAATTATTCAGTTGGTGTCCGATGCAGACTTTATTCATTTATCTCTGACATTTCTACTAGAAAATTATAGTTTGATTTGAACTACAAACCCACGCGCTACAATTAAGTCAACAAGAAAAACTTGATTACTTCTTATACAAAATCATTATTTATTCGACTCTACAACTCCCACGTGTTGAGATGTAGGCGGCTTAATCCTAAGACGAAGAACAACAAACTGAATGTTATACAAATACTAAAATGAACCTTTATTTAATGTAAGTTAAACAAAAGAAAGGAAATATTTTAATTAGATTAGAGGACGGGAATAGACGATGCTTTTATTCGTAAATATCCACTGTTAAAGTAGGTACCTGTTAGCTGCTACACAATCAATTTTCAGTATGAGAATGTAGCGGCATCTACAACGCCACATGCGAGCTACGCGTCACACTGATGTCACGCAAAATCCTGCATTGCGCAAGCAGAGTTTATCGCGCATCTAGCATATATACAACGTCCCGACATCAAACGTCGAGCAGTTGCCCACCAGACACGACAACCGTCTGGTCGGAGGATCCTACCTTTTCTATGGACGTATGAGTGAATTTTACGCCCTGTTCTTCATATCTCTAAAAGAATAAACTTGTTATTTAAACGCAAAACACTGGTTATTCTTGTGATTACACAAGAATATCCGGTCCGGTTAATGGTACATTTTTTTATGATCGCACGGCAATGCCTATAAATAAATAAATATTTATGTTATATAATAATATTTATTTATATACTTATTGGTTGTATAAGTGGTTGCTTTGTATTCTTAGTGCTTACTGTTTGTTTTATTTTATTTTGTTACGTAGATGTGTACCAATCATTAAACCTGACTTGGTTTTCGTACGTCCTTTTTGGGTCACCACTGAAAATCAGCGCTTTGCTTTGTGGGTCCCCCATAGCACAGCATCATGCTGAGTGGAAGCCTTCTTGTCACAGTCATGACGTGCAGCTGTCGACTATTTCTGTTTTATGCTCGAAAATATAGATCTACTTTGTTTGTTTTAATTTTACATTGTTACCAGAGCTAATTATATTTTTGTATGTACGTGTTTCTGTGACAACTAATCCTATTTTTATTGCTTTCTTTCTTTCTATTTGCACATAAAAACAAATTTTCAAATGGACAACTTTTTCTGCTTCGTTTGTTTAAGTAAGAAAATGATGTGGTTTGTTAACCTTACCATTTACATTTTTTTAACACAGATAACCTAAGTATGTAAGAAAAGCTAAATAAACAAATAAATACAATCTGTGGACATTAAACAAAATATATTTTTGAACAAAACAATGTTGAATATCGATGTATAATAATAATTTAATTATTTAATCGACAACAAAAAGTTCTACACTGACACAAACACAAACAAAAATACTTAATAGACGTTAGTAACAATAAATCTCGTAACCTACGTTACTACTTATATCCTAGGATGTTAGTAACAATTCGGCTTACGATCTATGTTAGTAGGTACTTATTCACTACGGCAGACAGTGTTGTTTTGATGAGATGTCTCATTAATTTAGAACTTGAAAGATTTCATTCAAATATGTTACAAATCTTTTAATAAATCGAGCTAAGTTCTCTACCACGGGCCTTAATCCGCTCCGATTTTCTGTAGTCAAATAAAGTACGGGTCATTGAACTCACTAGGTGGTTTTACTGCGTCAACTGAAAACTAGCTGGCAGTATCATTAACATTCTAGGGGATACCTAGATGAAAGTTATAATAATAAAACAGTACCTACAACTATTTACTCAATATCTCTCGTGAATCATCGCATTTCCGAATACAAACGAATACTAATTTCCATGTCCATCAATGATTAGATTTATCGTGTATAATAATTTGAATTCAGTAAGTAAGTAGTATTCTAAGTACTTTATTGTGTTGTTACGTCAAAACAAAACAACAATAAAGTACTTAGTTCTGAATTCAAAATTCCCAAGGGAAATTAAGAAAATAGTTGTAGTATACATTATATTCTTCTACTGATCATGTTACAACTCAGTGCGAAATTATGTGACATCAGGCACCATCACTAGGCCTTCTCCTATCCCACACCATTGTACTCGATCCTCGGCTACTCTCATCCAGGGCCAACAGTCTCGACTAAATAGCGACGCTGTCGCAAACTATCGATCGCTAAATATTAAGGTGAATTCTCAGTTGTAGCCCGCAAAATTAAAATGTTCTTTAGTTTTATGCAAATTGCAGCTCTGTTTTACGTCGTATGTTGATCAAAATGCGATTCTCGAATGTGGGAATTATATTATATTATTTTTTATTATATATTATTTATTTATTAATTTTTGAATTATTTTTTATTGTTTTTATTTATCGATCGAATAATAATCATCAATCGTCAAATTCAAAGAAAAGTTGAATTTGGCGGGCTCAACTCAACTCAACTCAAAGCATTTATTTCAAATAAACCAATTACAGGCACTTTTGAATCGTCAAGGGGTGGGTCAGTCAGAAAGATGAAGCTAGTTACCCATTCCAAAGCGTAGTAGGTACCTATGGAGAAGAACGGGCAAGAAACTCCATGGACACTCTTTTAAATCAAAAAATGGTTACAAAATATTGATTACATCGTTCATGTTGAAATTATGCATGTGAGAACGATGCAGAACGTTAAAAGCGTCCGTAATAAAAAGACAAAAGCAATTCAAATATTAAATTAAATTAAAATAAGCCGTGGCAGCTAAGAAATGACCAGTCCCCACTGACGGCGCTCGTTCACGAACATGACGCATGGATCAGCACCATTCAGCTCAACCATTTTGAAGGGAACTTAATGATCCAACACACACGCCACCACCAGCGGACATTAGAGTGAGCATGACAAACTCTCAGCCGCCAGGGCACATTCAAGTCAATGAAAGAAAAACCTATTAAATGGTAGCTTTATAGTAGGTACATAGTACTCACACCTGTGCTATGCAATTATACAATACTAAAACATTGAATTTATACAATGCAAATATAAGTTTTTAAAATCTTCAGCAGCTCCAACAGTAGTTTCAAATGCTAATCAATTATTTTATGCGCCCTTGTGGAGCAGGACCAGCGTTGAGCCAAGCATTTTTATCAGCGATGTAATCCCCCAACTTATAATATGCTTGGCTGCATAGTGTGCGATTTATACAAGATTTGAATTTAGTTTCATTCAGTTGAAGAATATGGGGAGGTATTTTATTGTAACATTTTAAACAGTACCCCATGAAAGATGAGTCTACTTTAGCCAGCCTGAAACCTGGTTGAACTAATTGATCCATATTTCTAGTGATATAATTGTGTCTTTCACCTCTTTTACTAAAAAGATGTAGATTTTTCCTTACGTACATGATGTTTTCATAGATATATTGACAAGGTACCGTCATGATGTTAATATCTTTAAACCGTTCCCTTAGAGAGTCGCGCCTGCGGAGGCCATATATGGCTCGGATGGCTCTTTTCTGCAGAATAAAAATAGACTCGACGCCTGCAGCCCGTCCCCATAGTAAAATACCGTACGACATAATACTATGAAAGTAACTAAAATAGACTAGCCTCGCGGTACCTACATCAGTAAATTGACGGATTTTTCTCACAGCATATGCTGCTGAACTTAGCCGTCCTGCAAGGGATGTTAAATGAGGACCCCATTGTCAGCCCAGTCAAGCGTGATGCCCAGGAAAACAGTTTTATCGACGAATTCTAGTTTCTCTTGATTTAATACTATCTCACAATTTGTACTTTTGACATTTGGTAAGGAAAATCTAATACACTTAGGCTACAACTGAGGTTTCACCTTAATATTTAGCGATCGGTAGTTTGCGACAGCGTCGCTATCTATGTCGAGACCGCCGGCGCTGCTGCCACCAGCCACCCTGCTCGTTCGGTACACTGAATCGTTAAGAAGTGTATACATACCAAAGAAACGATGGATGGACTGTGTAAAAGATGATATGCCTAGAAGGGTGACTACCGATATGACGACTATACGTATAGAAGAAAAAGACACGAGCTGACCACAAATAAATTGGAATAAGGACAGAAGAATGATAATGACCTAACAGACTTCACTCGGATTATTTATAAATTTTATTTATTTATTTAAGAACCAGTCCATATGCACACATGTGAAATTAAAAATATTAGATACATTAAGAATTAATTAAAAGATTACAATTAGATAAACATTACAAAAGTCATCAATAAAAATAATATAAATTTCAATTTTACAATAACTAAAAGATTAAAATACAATATGTGTTTCATCTTAGTCTAAATTTAGGCTTGGATCCGGAATGCTCAACATGCAGCTTCGTTCAGTAACGCATTGTTGCGCAATCCAGATCCAGATCCATCCTCCATGCGAACAGTTGAAGGTAGCTGTTTGAACTGCCTCGTATGCGGCGAATCAGGGATACAACTCTCTTGCGAATAATCGCCACAAATCCATCTATATTAGCGCCCGCAAACATACCTGACGCGCTACAGTAGCGAGGCAGCTTCATCAGCGCCCTGAAAGCATTATTGTAGAGAAGACGCAGGGTTTCGTACAATTTTTTCGTACGCTTTACCCATGGGCTGCACGTGTAAAACGATTGGCAAAATGCCCTAAACAACGTAGCTTTCTACTTCCGTAGTATGTTCGTATGAATTTCCTTAAAAATACCAAACAAAGTTTTTCAGCAGCAGTCGTACTACCCAGTGCGTTCTTCGAATCTATATCTTTGTATTAGTAGGTTCCAAACCTTTTATGGACTACAAAATTACAACGCCCCACTTTGCATAATAGTTAATTATACTAATTTTATATAATATTTATCTGCCTATTATCTATTAATAATAACAAATTAAAAATTATTTCTCTCTCTTTACCTACCACCCCCACGAAAAATTCCAGCACCCATTGGGGATGGTACTGCTCCCGTTGGGAACCTATGTATTAGACCAACATTTTTAACTTTGCGAGCTAAACGCCTCCGTTTTTTACGACTGTGTGTGTAAGTGACCGTATACATATTATGACTTATTATAAAGCGGTTATATTATAAACTGGTTACAGTAATTATTAATGGTTTATTATTGTTAGTTCCGTTTAGATACCTACTTTTGATAGAATCTGTTCATGAGTCGTTTGATGTAAAAAAAGTTTTTTTACATCAATATATGTTTGCATTTAAATAAAATCTATGTTAACTACGTGGGTAAAGAATAACATTGTAATCACACTCAAACTTACAGGTCGAAAACTACCAACACTCATTGAGAAAGTGTAGTGATCAATTTTCAAAGCCTTTGTCTTGCTGTGGTATATTACAGCCTGATATTTCCAAGAATAAATCACACTTACATCCCACTTTTCATCATTACAACACAAGTAAACCTTTTAGATGCAAATGAAAGCTCAAGAAGGGTGCTAAGCCGTAAGTTATAGCTTGAAATCTCGTGGAGCAATAACAAAGGAATTAAAAATTGCTCCACTCTCTAGGCAATAACTTAGATGAAAGTTACAGCTTGTGCAAGATAAGAAAATTGCACAGAATATTCGTTTCACACCGAGATTAGGTGAAGCGAAAGTAGTTTCTTTTCTTGGTCGTAATGGTGATATTACATTGAAAAGTTTGAATATGACATTTTGATGGTAGCTTGCGCTTTCTGGCATGAATTTTGTATCCCATTATATGTATAATTGACCTTGTAAATGATTTATCACCTTAAGGGCGTTTTTCCACGGCAGTCGTCACCAAGTCGTCACCAAGAAACGATATTATTCGAGCCGAGCGTGACATCCCGGTGACGGCGATCGTATATCCACCGCAAGCGAACTCGGTGGTTTAGTATGTTATGAATTATCCATAATATATTCTTTATTTGAGACTACGAGTACCATACAGTATTATGTAGTAACAATTACTTAAAAAAATATATTAGTAAACTTACACAAAACTAAAACAACTATAAATTACGTGGCCCAACACACGTGGGTACGTCTTATAAAGCGACTGTCCACTTTGTCTAATAAAGTTTTTAGGATGCTGTCGGAGCTTCCGCGCAACCTTCCCAATTATGATAGACAAAACAAGATCATGTTTTGTATTGCCGGCAATGGCCCGTCACAATCTCGGAGTGAGTTCTAGCAGTCACGCCCAACTACAGTCCGGCCGTCGAGAAAATGCGTTCCTGACACCTGTCACCACAATTCTAGTCTATATATTATATTATTTATTATTATTATATATATATATATATCTATATATATAAAAATGAATCCCAATTTCCCTTGGTCACGCCATCACGCGTGAACGGCTGGACCGATTTCACAATTTTGTTTTTTTTTGTTGTTTTCGTTATTGTCACGAGAAGAATCTTATGAAATAAAAAAATAAGGAAGTTGATCGGAACGTTACAAAATATGAGAAAACTTAACGGCAATATTAATTTTACATAACTGTCAGCGATTGACGAAATGCGCGCTGCAAATATCGTTTAACACAGATGGATCTGTTAATAAATGAGTCGATAGTTTTAGTTTTAGTCAATAGTCAAAACTAAAACTAAACGATATATGACATTTATAGTTAAGACAGGACAACGTCTGTCGGGTCAGCTTGTAGCTTATAAATATTAAATTCGCCACACACGTATTCGTTGGACATCGTTGAATTTGAGGACATGTTGCCCCTTGTGGCTACGACACCATGTGCTAGCGACCGTTTTCAGGGGCCCATTATTAAGTGTGCAAGTCACCCCCGGCCATTTTATTTGTGTATTTTGTATAAAACATTGGTCAGGCAGGGGCCATAGTCTTTCCATAGTCCTAGAAAACCAGTCTACTTAAGTCAAATATCTTTGTTTCCATATCCTGCAATAGTCCTACAACAACCGGAGGATGTCCTTGCATCTGTATAGTCCTAACAGGTATAATCGTTAGTTGGTGGCTCAATTCAAATGTCTAACGGGCCTCTGCGAGTTGGCTTCGGCCCCTCGTACTCCTTCCAAAGGTCTGAGACCCCAAGGTCCCGAGAAATGTCAAGAGACGTAAAATAATAATATAATAATCTTTATATTTTTCCAAAAGAATAACAACCTTACAATTTTTTTACACTAGTACTTATTGTCTATGAATATAAAAGATTAGATACCCAATTAGTAACTGAATGCACAAAAATAAATTCAGGTTGTTACGAAACCGATTCACCCTGACCCCCCCCCCCCTCTACTAGTTATAAACTGTATTACGGTTGGACAGCTTTCCTCGTTCTCAATTTACAATATTATAATAAGCCCGTTTGAGAGAAAATAATTAATTAGATAATCTCACTACAAAGAAAAACTGTGGTTAAAAAGCTTTTTTACAAAAAATTTAACCGACGAAAAAAGTTAGTTTAATTTAAGAGCTTAGTTAGACTGAAAGATTTATTTTTTGCTTTTCAGTTTCTTTTTTCGTCGGTTTAATTTTTTGTAAAAAAGTTTTTATTTTTCGTTTTTCAGTTTCCGTTTCAAATAAATGAACTTATTTATTTATTTAGGACTACCAACAATGGCTTACACTACAGATATCTTTAAAAAAAAACATTAAATTTAAACTTAGTACAGTGGATTAATTAATTTAAGGTAAACACCACATTACCCAAATTAAATTATGTTAACTGACAACTTGGGTACATGACAAGTTTTCAAGCAAACTTAATACCAGGGGAAAAATATGCTAGATTCAAAAGTCATCATAAAGGTTTCATAACAAATCAGACAAATAGTCAAGAATTTTAGAGTTCAGCTTATGGAATCAAAGTGTAAATCGATTAGATCGTTATTACATAGTAAAATCTTGCAAAACCTAGCATATAGACAGTTATATGCTATACCGATTTTCTCTGTGGAGGACAAAGAGTAGTAATAGGTCTACCCGGAATTCATGACGGACGGAGCTCGCAAGATATTGAGTGCGAGCAGTGCAGACTATAGTCGAATAGCTATGTCGATTACCTTGGTTCTCTGGCGGATAACGTCGTTTCGGATTTTATCCTTCAGAGAGACTCCAAGCATAGCTCTCTCCATAGCTCGCTGAGTAACTTTAAACTTATGAACCAGTCTCACCGTGAGTGTCGCCGTTTCGGCTCCGTAAGTCGTAACCAGTAGGACACGCGCGTTGAAGACTGACGTCTTTAGGCACTGCGATATAGACGACGAGAAGACATGATGAAGTTTACCAAATGCTGCCCATCCCAGCTGAATCCTACTATCGGCTTCCCTCTCAAAATTGAGATGGGCCTATAGTTTTTATGTTGACATTGTTATCCGATTTATGTATAGTCACCATCTTTGCCATTTTCCATTTTATAGGGAATATGCCAGATGTTAAGGATTTGCTGTTTATAGCTGTAATAAATGTTACCTTTATTAATTTCTAAGCTTTTGAATGTTTTGAGTATGCTCTCACAGCTAATATTTAGAACATCCCTCGACTGCCTTCCGTACCCAACATCACACCCTCTATGACAGTCATACCCCAGCTAGGTTTAAAATTCTCATCAAGATTAATGAAATAAGCCCAAACACGATCTAACTGCTGTAATCTGTCGAGGAGCTCTCTCGACTGTCTTCCGTCTCCATCATCAGATGATCTCCAGGTCTCTTTTTTGTTGAAGCATCATTAGAACTACATATATGTGCCAAGTTTCAATAGAATCGGTTCACAAGTGAACATTTAGTAGGTGAAAAATCATTTAACCCCTATTTTTCTACCCTCAAGGGTGGATTTCGTTTTTCAATTTTAAATGGGACCAACTTTGGGGTATACTCTTTCCATTAAAAAAAGAATCATCAAAATTAGACTACTCTGTAAAAAGTTAAGAGTGGTCATAAAAAAAATAAAAAATAAAAATACGGGTTGACTTGAGAACCTCCTCCTTTTTTAATCGTCGGTTAAAAATGTATCACATTACAAATTCAAATTGTTGTTTAGTTGATTTTTTTACTTTGTAAATCGCGTAAGCTCAAATAGTCTAAGTAAAATTTTTAGATGTTAAGTTTGTTTACAAAGATTTGTATTGATTTCTTGTTAGGTACTCTATATAAAACAAAAACAAAAAATTGAGACAAAAAAATAAATTATTAGGTAAAAAATAATTTATAATAAAACTCCTTACTTTCTCTCATTCAAAATTAACGTGCCATATTTGTATAAATGTATCGTGAGGTTAGAATTTTGAATTGCAACAAAAACATGAATAAATATTATAAAAAAATATTTATATATGGAAGGTTATTCCATCTTTATGTATGTTTGACGTATTTGAAAGTTTTTTACAAGATCTGACAGCGCAGCCAAGCATTTTCACGAAGCTCCGCGCGCCTTAAAAACGACTTACGAAGTGCGCTAGAATCGTTTTGAAAGTAGTTTTTATGAACGTACTAGATTTATTTTTGTTCTTGTTCTGTTACAGAAGGGGAAGTGTTCGTAAGGCTTCTCCAGTGTTATCCTACTAATATTATAAATGTGAAAGTTTGTAAGGATGGATAGATGGACGGATGGATGTTTGTTACTCTTTCACGCAAAAACCACTGAACAGATTTGGATGGAATTTGGAACACAGATAGTTTATAACCTGGATGTGGTCGTACTACCGAGGTAAAAAGTATCCTACATGTCGACGTAGAATACTTTTTATCTCGGTAGTACGTTCCCGTGGGATAATTTCCGAGATCCACGCGGGCAAAGCCGCGGGCAAAAGCTAGTATTCTCTAAGATGTCAAACGTCGATTAGGCTGTAGTTTATCGAAAAAATTATTAAATGCCTCGTTGGTTCAGTGGTCGCAAGTGGTATTTATTGCTGAGCATGAGGTCCTGCATGGGTTCGATTCCCAAGTCGCGCAAAGCGTTATTGGGTTTTTCCATAAGGAATTTCTCAGTAGCAGCCCGGAGTCTGGATTTGAGCCTGCACCCTAATTGGGTAACACACTATCAATTACAATCTGAATCATTTTGGAACCTATTGCTAATTCATTGCTTCATATGCTTGAAAAAATTGTCTGCTCAACAACGTGAATAACGCAATGAATGTTGTTGAACTGTCAAAATGAAACCCATTCCCACTGTTAGTGTGTTACGTAATTACCCTGTTGGTTGATGGAAATAGGCTCATCGTCCTATTACTATATAGGTACACCTCTGCCTAACCCTTTGGAGTCGACAGGCGCGATGTTTTGCTATGTTATAGGTATTAAATATACACATAGACACATACATAACATCACGCCTGTATTCCCCGAAGGGTTAGGCAGAGGTGTACCTACCCACATTTCGCCAGTAAATATGTTTGATTCATAATGGAAAAGCAAATCATACACAGATTTAAAAAAGAATAAGAATAATTTATTTGCTGAAAATACATCGGCGTAATTTCGTTAGTGGTAATGTCACCAGTAGCAAAACTAGCCCAAGTTATAGAGTATTTTATCAATAGGGAGAGCTCACATTATAAAGTAGTTAGTGTATTAATTACCCTGGTAGTTAACTGAATAACCTACGCTTATCTGTGAACATTCCATTAAATTTTGGGTCACTCTCCAGAAATCTAACAGTGCATGGACAAGAAGGTTTTCATACCATATCAAATAGTCTCATATTTTCGTAATATAATAGTAAGCAGGTGCAGTTCTTCGCCATCATAAAACAGGTGCAGTTCTTCTCCATCATAAAACAGGTGCAGTTCTTCTCCATCATAAAACAATTAGACCATTTCGTAACAAAAAGAACATAAAATGGCTGCACACTGCCAAAAACCAAGAGCACCATGTTTTAAGCTCCCGGTTGACAAACGGGGAATTACGTAACGCACTAACAGTAGGAATGGGTTTCATTTTGACAGTTCGACAACATTCATTGCGTTATTTACGTTGCTGGACAGACAAATTTTTCGAACATTTGAATCAATGGATTAGCAATAACCTTCACAATGATTCAGATTATGACTGATAGTGTGTTACACAATTAGGTTGCTGATTTTACCAGATGTAAAAAATTGGTGGTTTATGCACAGTCCATATTTTACCTGTCAAACTCAAACTCAAACCATTTATTTCAATTAAACCATTTACAGGCACTTTTGAATTGTCAAAGAGTCGGTCAGTTAGTCAGAAAGTTGAAGCTAGTTGCCCATTCCAAAACGTAGATCTCTATGGAGAAGAACGGGCAAGAAACTGCAAGGACACTCTTTTTAAATCAAGATATTTCAAAATCCTTGGTACATTATTCTTGTTGCATTTTTATGTGAGAACAATGTAAAAAAAAATAAAAAACATATGTATATTAAAAAATAAATCAAAATATAAGAATAATAAAAATAAGCCGTGGCAGTTAAGAGATGATGTCAAAATACAGGCACACAGGCAAACTATGGGCTGTATATGGATGCATGCAAATTAGTTTAACATATTTTAGTAAAGTTTACAACTATGTAATAACTAAAATAAATTAAAAGACATCACAAAACTAGAAAATGTGTTCTAATATAAATTACTAGCTGTACCCCACGGTTTTACCCGCATAAGTCTCGATCCCGTGTGAATATAGGAATAAAAAGTATACTGTGTCCTAATCCAGGTCATGGTCTATCCATGTGTCAAATTTCATCCAAATCCGTTCAGCCATTTTAGCGTGAACGCGTAACAAACACAGATACAAAAAATAAAATCCCTTCTCTTTTTTTTTAGTTTAGACAAAACCACCTTAACATAACTATTTTTATTTACCTAAAATTAAATTAAATTAAATTAAATTTATTTTTAAATTATATTTTTCTCTCTGTTGCAGAAATCCTTGTAAAGTGTAAAAAAAAATTCTTTTAACCAACTGCGCAGATTTACTCTAAAATATTTAACTGGGAGTTTATAAACTTCGGTAATGTGTTAAAAGTAGTAATACACAATCGTTTAGCTCCTTAAGTTCTGAGTTGAGCTGCACGGTTACTGACAAATGCGTGCACTGACTGGACAGGTCCACTTAATCTGTGTGATTCTTTCCTCAAACAAAACCAACCTACATGGTCTCCACATTGATCTGACCAAGATTATGTCTGGACTTTAAAAAAGACTGTGACCTCTGAGTTTGTTTCGGCCTTTCTTCTCGGAGTAGTCAGATAGGAAACGCCGATCTACATAGTTTAAAAAATATGATTGAAGTGTAAAAGCTTTTGTACAAACCTACTTAGAGAAATAAAATCATTTATCACATTTATGATCAACAGAAAAGTTCTAAGTTATTGACACCCTCAAAACATTCCGCTTAAAAGTTACAAATACGAATGAGTATGGTAGTATTCGTAATCTTTGCAAAATACCAATTTAAGTCCAAAATTACGTAATGCGCTTAAAACATCTGTGACTTCGACACTGAACACGAGTTTTGAATATTCTGTGTTCTAATTGCGAGCTTTGTATTTGATAGCTCGCTTGTCGTAACGTATTCACTTGAACACTCTCTTGATAAGTCACGTCTACCTTTTCTATCCGGGGTACATTACGGCGAGAAATTATGGCTGACTAGCTATTGCCTGCGGATTGGCCCGCGTGGCCATCCTAAGCCATGTCTGGTTATGTGCCAAATTCCATCGAAATCCGATCACCCATGAAAAGACAGACACGACAGACAGAGCTGCTTTCGCATTTTTAATATTAGTACTATAGAGGTATGAGGAACAGAGTGTAAAGTTCACTCATACTCTGTAGAAAAGGGAGGATCCTCCGACCAGACGGGTGTTGTGTCTGGTGGGCTGAACTGCCCGACGGTTGATGTCGGGTCGTTGTATATATGCTAATCGCGCGGTAAACTCTGCTTGCGCGATGCAGGATTTGCGTGACGTCAGTGTGACGTGTAGCTCGCATGTGGCGGTGTAGATACCGCTACAGTACCTTTGGATTTTTGAGGTTTTCAGATAAAATATTAATGGCCAATGATCCGCTGAAGTTCTTGTAAATTAATGGTTCAGAAACGCAGTCTCACAAAGATATCTTAATAGAGACTTACCAATATTGTCTACATAGATGTTACTTGTAAGTACGTCATGCTCGTAAACGGGTCCCGTCAGTTAGGACTGGTCATCTCATAGCTGGCATCTCATGGCTTATTTTAATTTCTGAATTGTTTTTTTTTTGTTTTTATCTTTTTAATTACGGTCACTTTTAACGTGCACGTCTTTCTACATCGTTCCCATAATTATGTAAAATTTCAACATGAATGATGTAACCATTTTTTTTGTAACAATATTTTGATCTAAATGAGTGGCCGTGGAGTTACCCGTTCTTCTCCATATATACTACGCTTTGGAATGGGCGACTAGCTTCATCTTTTTGACTGACCGACCCCTGACAAGTCAAAAGTGCCTGTAATTGGTTTATTTGAAACAAAGGCTTTTTGAGTTTGAACTAAATAAACAGTGTAACCTATCTTCCACATTTTCGATTAAAATTAATTAAATAATCCGATAGCAATTACCGCTTCCTGAAATAAATCGAGCATTAACGTTTGGAATTCCGACTGATGAATTCCTTTTTAATTAAATACAAAATTAAACGTTCGCTTCAAGAATGGAAAGGAAATGGCCACATGCGAACTAAACGTCATACTGACGTCACGCAAATCCTGCATCGCGCAATCAGAGTTTACCGCGCGACTAGCATATATACAACGTCCCGACATCAACCGTCGGGCAGTTGCCCACCAGACACAACACCCGTCTGGTCGGAGGATCCTCCCTTTTCCATAGAGTATGAGTGAGCTTTACAGCCTGTTCCTCATACCTCTATACTGGTGACCCCGAACATGAACGTCAGCGCAGCCTTCGTGCAAGTATATCAGCGTGACGTTATCATCACTTCCTTCAAGCTTTCGAGCGGCGAGTCACACAGCCAGCCAGCACCCACGGCTTCCACGGGTATCCTGACCACCAGCATGCAGCGACCGCGCATACCTGGTCAGCACCCTCAGCCTCATCAAGCAACCTTGGCACAGCACACTGCACTCTCGGCCGGTCCACAAGCAGAGCCTTCAAACCCTCTCCTGGTCGACGCCAGCAGTCAGCCTCAACCCGGCGCTGTACCACATCCGACGCACTGGAGCATAACGCAGCGCCACCCCGACTCACTGGGGAAACCTTCGCAGACAGTTCCGACTCACCGTGAACTATGCGGCACCCGGTTCCGACTCACTGGAACCTCAACTGGCCCTGGCAAGCATCGCAAGACGCAAGACTCAGCCCACTATCGACCTCCGGTCTCCGGGGGGGAGTGATCTAGCGGTATCAACATCGCCACATGCGAATTACACGTCATACTGACGTCACGCAAATCCTGCATCGCGCAATCAGAGTTTACCGCGCGACTAGCATATATACAACGTCCCGAGATCAACCGTCGGGCAGTTGCCCACCAGACACAACACCCGTCTGGTCGGAGGATCCTCCCCAAGGACCTCGAGGACCTCTATACATACATCTGGTTCAACACACGCCGGTTGCGAATACTACGCCTTTCTGAGTAACATCACCAATAAGGTCAGGGTATGCTGTGTATATCATCGTGTTTCCACTTACATCCGTCTTGTTCGTTGTGCGTTTCCTATATTGCGTAAAGCTGTGTCTACGCTAGGCGAGCCGAGCAAGAGTGGAGCACAAGCGGAGCACGAATTGACATGGCGAGGCGTGCTCGTTCGATATTCCTAAATCCGTCTACGCTACGCGAATTCCTGTTCCGTTCATACTCGGCAGGCCTAGCGTAGACGCAGCTTTAGGAATGTCAGTTCATCTATCAACCATAGACCAGTTATAAGGTAGGTGCAGACTCGTTAATCTTTTTACCACAATACCAGATCTCATATGGCTCATATCGACATCATAATTTACTTGCCTTTATAATTTTTTTTTGTGATCTCATTTTCTTCCGTACTTCTCTATTAGTTGTCATCTCAGTAGATCCTAACCTATTATTATCTTTCACACAGTCCCTCCAACGTTACTTTGGTCTTCCCGTGCTCTTATAAAATGCAATAGAATAGAATATCTTTATTTTGTATAAACTATGGTACTTAAGAGGTAAGAGGGGTGCCTCCGCAATACGTCTCCCGTCGCCCGCGTGAACCATGGGACTGTCACCAACAAAAAAGTCGGCCTAAAGTGAGATCATGAAATCAAGAAAATACTTTAAAATTAAATTTCATAATTAGATAATTAGGTATCATAATTTAATTACCTTAGGTACTATAACTGAAATACATTAAGTGTCATAATTTAATTAATCTACATTTATCATAATTTAAATACCTTAGGTATCATACTCAATACTCAAATTTTTTATTGCATTCCATATGTATTACAAATCATAATTTAAATACCTTAGGTATCATAATTTAATAGCCTTAGGTATCATAGTATCATACCCATCCTCGCTGCAGGAGGACACACTCTGGGCGTCGGGAATCGATAACCGAGTCCCGGCCACCGTAGGCGCGGGCTTGCGGACGAGCAATGGGCAGCTTGCCATCCGGTAAGGACCAGGCCCGGGTCGACGGCGCGTTGTATTCCACGCGTGCCTCAAAGAAATGTCAGCATAACTGATTGGGTCCGATAGGGCCGATGCCTGCCGGAGTCGCGGATTGTTCGAAAAAGTTACCGTGGCCCTGGCGCACAGGCAACTGAAGGAACACGGGCGGGTTTTAGTCAGTAAGAGTCTGACACACCCTTCCGCTCCGCCCAGAGCGGGAGAGGACATTTGAGAATTACCAACCAAAAAAAAAGAAAAAAAAGGTATCATAATTTAATAGCCTTAGGTATCATAATTTAAACACATTTGGTATCATAATTTAATAGTCTTAGGTATCATAATCATACTCAATACTCAAATTTTTTATTGCATTCCATATGTATTACAAATCATAATTTAAATACCTTAGGTATCATAATTTAATAGCCTTAGGTATCATAGTATCATACCCATCCTCGCTGCAGGAGGACACACTCTGGGCGTCGGGAATCGATAACCGAGTCCCGGCCACCGTAGGCGCGGGCTTGCGGACGAGCAATGGGCAGCTTGCCATCCGGTAAGGACCAGGCCCGGGTCGAGGGCGCGTTGTATTCCACGCGTGCCTCAAAGAGTTGTCAGCATAATTGACGGGGTCCGACAGGGCCGATGCCTGCCGGGGTCGCGGATTGTTCGAAAGAGTTACCGTAGCCCTGGCGCACAGGCAACTGAAGGAACACGGGTGGGTTTTAGTCAGTAAGAGTCTGACAGGGAGAGGTCATTTGATGATTTCCCACCCAAAAAAAAAAAAAAAAAAAAAAAGGTATCATAATTTAAATACCTTAGGTATCATAATTTAATAGCCTTAGGTATCATAATTTAAATACCTTAGACATCATAATTTAAATACCTTAGGTATCATAATTGAATTACCTTAAGCATCATAATTTAACTATTTGGAACTTTGCTTATAATTTAAGAACTCACTTATGTACTTCTGTACTCAGTGTAGAATTCATTATTATAGAGCCATTTCTTAAGTTTCGTTTTAAAATAGCCGTCCACAATCATACTTCATACTTTCCTCATGACATTTCCCTCATACCTTCGCATCACATACCATGACAACTGATTTTCACACAACTTTTTAGCCACCGATGCCACTTTCAGAGTTCCTCTTAGCTATAGCACGTATTGACTGATGTGAGAGGAAAATTTTGACATGTAGAAGTAATATTATAATGTGCATGTTTTTTCTTCTTTATTGAACACTCGTTTCAGACCAGATCTTCTGATTTTCAAATGATTCTAAATACCAATTAATCACACTACTGGTCTTGCGTGATCAATAATAGCCTATTTCCTTTCACAGAGAGGTCGCAAGAGCTTTTGCTGAGCATGAGGTCCTGGTTTCGATTCCCAAGTCGGGCAAAGTGTTAATGGATTTTTCCATCAGGTATTTCTCAGTAACAGCCCGGAGTCTGGATTTAAGCCCGGTTGATGGCAATAGGAGTGACTCCTTTTTTTTTTTTGGGTTGGGTATCAGCAAATGACTTCTCCCGCTCTGGGTGGAGCGGAAGAGCGTGTCAGACTCTTACTGACTAAAACCCACCCGTGTTCCTTTAGTTGCCTGTGCGCCAGGGCCACGGTAACTCTTTCGAGCAATCCGCGACCCCGGACGATTGCCCCCTGGGACTTAAACATAACTGGCGTAATGTGGTACTCCACTGCCTAACCCTTCGGGGATTGCAGGCGTTACGTTATGTTATATTATGAGAGGAGGCCTGTGTCCCTGATTTATAATCAAGCGATTGGATAACAAAGTCTTTTGATAACTAGACAACGCCTCTCACATCTATATCTATATATATATATATAAAAATGAATCCCTATTTCCCTTGGTCACGCCATCACGCGTGAACGGCTGGACAGATTTCACTTTTTTTTTTGTTGTGTTCCTTATTGTCAGGAGAAGAATCTTATGAAATAAAAAAAATAAGGAAGTTGATCGGAACGTTACAAAATTTAAGAAAACTTAACGCCAATATTAATTTTACATAACTGTCAGCGATTGACAGAATGCGCGCTGCAAATATCGTTTAACACAGATGGATCGGTTGATAAATGAGTCGATAGTTTTAGTTTTAATCAATAGTCGAAACTAAAACTAAACGACATATGACATTCATAGTTAAGACAGGACAACGTCTGTCGGGTCAGCTTGTTTATAATAATATTACACCTGTGAAATTATCTTGTCTGAATTAATGACGTATCTTACTAACCGCGAGTAGGTCGATTATTGATCTGAAATCGATGAAGCTCGTCAAGTAAATGGCATTAACTCTGGGTCACTTAACTTTCCGATTCGGAAAGCCGATAATCTCTCCATCTATAAATACACATTACACTAAATGGATGCAATGAGATTCACGGTTGGACAGTCTTGGACCATTGATAACTTACTCAAAGTATTATTGACTGACTCGTTGGTACAGTAGTGATAAGTGCAACTGCTGAGCGTAGGTTCCTGGGCTCAACGCCTGGAATGGAAAACGTTTTACATGTTGGAATTTTAAAGATAGAGATAAAGATAATTTACACTCGAGAGCAATGAATCCGGGTCACTTAAAGAATCCTAAAAATCTCGGAAACTAAAAATGCTAGGTTAATGCAATAAATTGTATTTAATAGACAATCTAATACTCCTTAAATGAAGGTATTAAAACTTCTTAGTTATTGTAAAGTTATATCATAAAAAAATCAAATTTGAAAAAGGGCCACTTTCGAAGATGGAACTACGAAATTACAGCATTTGGTTTTGCTTTTGTTTGTAATCTGTCATTTATGTGGGTACATAAACCATGTTGATAGTGCTCTATATTCATTATTCAAGCTGAAATTATGTCGCTTACGCCTGAAGAATGCACCAGAATACTTACAATGCTGGAAACCGGCCGGAGTCAGCGCGATACAGCCAGGACTGTCGGTGTGTCGCTGTCAACAGTACAAAGAGTTCTCCGACGTTACGAAGAAACTGGTTCTAACCTACGCAGACCAGGAACGGGCAGAACCAGGTGTACCACAGCACGAGAAGACCGATACTTGGTGAACACCATGCTTCGAAATCGCTTTCTCACAGGAACTGAACTCACAAATCAGTTTCGACGCCTCGGAGGAAGTAACCCAAGTGCATGGACAGTAAGACGTCGGCTTGCTGAATCTAACTTAAAACCCCTTAGACCTGCAAACGGCCCTAAACTGGAGCGTGGGCATCGTATTTCAAGACTAAGATATGCCCAGAGCCACGTAAATTGGAGTATTGAAGATTGGTCAAAAGTTATGTTCTCCGACGAATCAAAATTTATGCTCTACAAGCACGATGGAAGACACAGAGTGTATCGAAGACCAGGGGAAAGATTCAAGCAAGCATGCATCGAAGAAAAAGTAGCTTACGGTGGTGGGTCTGTACTTGTGTGGGCCGGAATTTCTTCTGAAAGTCGCACAGAGCTGGTGATCATAGAAAACGGCTCTTTAACTAGCGTAAGATATGTGGAAGAAATCCTCAATGATCACGTTGGTCCATTTATGGTCAATTTAGGTGAGGATGCTATATTTATGCATGACAATGCCCGACCTCATACAGGTAGGATTGTGAATGACTACCTTCAAGAGATGAACATTACTCGTATGGAGTGGCCAGCGCGCAGCCCGGATATCAACCCGATCGAGCATGCTTGGGACGAGCTAGGCAGATGCGTAAAACAACGAAACCCTCCCCCAATCACGCTTCGTGAGCTCAAAATTGCTCTCACAGAGGAATGGGAGAATATTCCCCAAAATCGTATAAGGAACTTGGTGTACAGCATGCCAAACCGCGTAAACGCAGTAATGGAAGCACGAGGAGGCAATACGAAGTATTAAAATTCAAGAAAATCGTAATAAAGTTCAAAAATTTCATGTTTCCTATTTTTGTTTTAAGGAGAGATCAGCAGTTTTTTTCTTTATGTAATTTTGTGTTAATAAAATGTATGGTGACTCATATTTTTTTTACTTTCATTTAAGGAGTATTACATTGTCTATTAAATACAATTTATTGCATTAACCTATCATTTTTAGTTTCCGAGATTTTTAACATTCTTTAAGTGACCCGGATTCATTGCTCTCGAGTGTATTTGTCAAACATGCGTTTACATAAACTGATTTAATCAGACATGCAGGGTATTGAAATAGATGTTGTGTACGTCCACGTTTTGCCAATAACGGCGTACAAATTTTGTAGGTTTTTTTTGTTTTTTTTTTGTTTTAAGAAATCTTCAGTAGCATTATGTTTAAGACCAGATTTCTGGAATCTATATTGTAAATTAATTGGTATCCCGTCCTGTTGCAAATTAGACCTGTATCACGATTTATTCAAACGAAACCGTTATTAGGGTTCCTTATGAAAACTGTGCCAACAGGACCTTTATCTAACCGTCTTGTGACGGAGACTGCGGATAAAACAAATGAAAGAACTTAGAAAAAGAAATGTAGATGTTCTTTCTATTTATCTCTGCTTTATCTTTATCTTCGCTAAATACATTTCTGACGTCTTGTTTGAAGTTAAAGATATCTCCTAACCAAAATCCATTGCATTAAACTATGGTTGAACACTACAACCTTTTCGCGAGTTAACCAAACAGCTGCAAACACGCGACTGCCGCCTCCTATGCAGATTGTGTTCGAACTCGGCTTATAGTACTTATACTTAGTCACCGAGCTGAATTGTAGACCACAAGTGGGGAGACTCCTACATGAGCTGGTGAACATAAATTATAATGCTCTAAGGTAAGTCTATTAGATTAGAGGTTGTGGCGGCATCTACATCGCCACATGCGAACTACGCATACACTATACACACGTATATACACGCCTTCTTCCCATGGGGGTAGACAGAAACTACAGAACGCCATCTGCTACGATCCTTACATACTCCTCTTGCCTCGTTTACGTTCATACATCTAGTCATACACGCACGCCGTTTGCGAGGAGTACATCATGTCACAATTCACTCAAAAACAATAAGTAATCTTATTTACATGGCTATAAATATGAACTTTAAAGGTCATATCTCAAAGGTATTATTATTTCCTAACCCACCTTTTCGAAATATAATTTACTTTAAAAAATCTGTGGACATATTAAATTGACAAAATGTCCTTCATCAGTTGGTCCCATCCTGTTGCAAATCAGACCTGTATCACGATTTATTCAAACGAAACCGTTATTAGGGTTCCTTATGCAAACTGTGCCAACAGGACCTTTATCTAACCGTCTTGCGACAGTGACTGCGGATAAAACAAACGAAAGAAGTGGTTTAGAGCTTGCCACTAGTCACCGCGACGCGACTTGCGGAGCGGCGGACGAGAACACATGACGCGTGCGCGCAGTCGCATCGCTCGAAGCCGTGAGTAGGGTCTTTTTTTTTTTGGGTGGTTTATCACCAAATGACCTCTCCCGCTCTGGGCGGAGCGGAAGGGCGTGTCAGACTCTTACTGACTAAAACCCACCCGTGTTCCTTCAGTTGCCTGTGCGCCAGGGCCACGGTAACTCTTTCGAACAATCTGCGAGTCTTACTCTGACCTAAGTGCGTCTTTCTATTTATTTGTTTGTTTGTTTATACATGAATTGTATCTGAAATTACATGGTATAAAAAAAGAAAATTAAATTACATAATGAAAAAAACACGTTAGATATTACAACAATGCATAAATACAACGTATACAGTAATTTCGTTATGGATCTTCACCAGCATAAAGACACTTATTCAACAGGAAACATAAAGTTGATTTTTAAAAGTGCTTGAGTAGATAGCGCTTTTTATATCTAGAAGCATTTTTTAATCTATTCATCTGACCATGTATGTCCATCCGTCTGAATATCTGGCTGTCTGTATGTGGGTCTATTATTTATGGTATTAACACAGCTACAGTTAGGAATAGTCATAGATCATAGCATGTGTAGCATGAATTTCGTCACAGGCTGCTAAAAAAATGCACGGAACCCAGTGTCATACATAAATCCTCGCACTTACCCGTTTGTTTTCACACTCATGCCCGTTCTGTTTATTTTTAATTTATTTTTTCCTTCCATTCTACGAGTATTCGTGGTATAAATAAAATACATCAGCCTCTATGTTGAGATAGGACACAGCTGCTAGGCAATGTAGGGTTTTTCCGAGGCTGTATTTTTCAAAGCATAATTGTATGTTGCGGTATTGTTTTTTTTTCCGCAAAGAATAGGCAATCTCTTTCTACCCGTGGGTTTACCGCTTTATAAAAAGGTTGTTTAGGGGATAAGTTTAAAACAGAATATCACAATGTGCAATAAAAAACAGAAATCACTAATTTGTCAGTTGAAAATAATAATTAAAAAAATACAAAAAAAGTAGTAATAATGTTTAATGCATGCTAATTTAGGATGATAAGGGCAGGCGAATGATAATTGCAACGCTTGTAAAAGGCTGCTAAGTCATAAGTACTAACATAACACCAACATTGTAACACTTGGTTCGTAATAAACGTTTTGACTTTGGCTTTGACTTTAAATTTGTGCTGTATTTTTTTTTTACTTTCTCTGTCCTTTAGTAATCTCAAGTTCTACTGCTGAGCTTGAAGTCCTGGGTTAGATTCCCAGGTCGGGCAAAGTGTTATTAGGTTTTTCCATCAGGAATTTCTCAGTAGCAGCCCGGAGTCTGGACTTGTGCCCGGTTGATAACAATAGGCTCGCCATCTATTACATGGGACTTAAACATAAGTGGCGAAATGTGGGTGTACTATAGGTATGCCTCTGCCTAACCCGTCGGGGATTAAACGCGTCATGATATGTTAGTATGTTATGCGATGGTAATTTTTCCGTTTGTTTGCCAAACTGGAAATTAGAATGGTTAAACGTTATGACGCTATTAACACTGGCCTATGAAGACTGCACAGTTTAAAAAAAAATACGGGCTGATTAACAGAAATTCAAAATCAAAAGTCATTTAAATTCAAACTAGGCTGAGAATCACCACTTTTTGAACGTCAAAATTACATAAGACAGTCCCGCATAATGGCCGCCCTTCACCATTTCCTAGTGCTTTACCTGGGAAGTGGCGTAACATACTCCCCAGCAGTACAGCTATCTGTTCAGTTAGAAGAATTCTATACGATATTAAGCAAAGTAAAGAACTCAACTGATCCCGTACCTACCTAAAGTTAAAATTAAATAGATAAATATTAATTGACGCGCGCCCTGCGTACACTCAATATGGTGTCACAACAGATAGATTGCTTCAATTGTACTCTGCGTGAATTCACAGGGGCCACATTTTGTAAAATTACTCTGAGTTGTCCATTATAACTACACTATTGTATTAGGTAAGCCTGTGATGATAGTTGTATGTGTTTTATTTTTAATAAATAAATAAATACTTGCTTACATTACTTTGAGCCCCTTATAACTGACACGCTTTTTTCTCACGCTTAGGTACATATTTTTGAAGTACTCGCATTCCTTAGAGAATAGACACAACATTTTCATCTGAGCTTGTACTTAGAGAGATGAAATTCTATCTGTCCTACTTTTGTGAGAGATATTCAAATAATAGGTCTTTACCTATGAAATTGCCGTTTTGTATGAAAAAATTAAAACGATTTTTTTTCATGAATTTTTTATTTGTATTAATCGAAGTAATCACCCATGCAATCAATGCATCTTTGCCATCGCAGTGGCAGTTTATTGATGCCCTTCTTAAAGAAATCAGCTGGACGGGAGGCAACAAATTCTTCAAAGGCATTTTGTACTGCCTCTCGGGTATTAAATTTTTTTCCCGCCAAGAAGTTATCCAAATTCTGGAAAAAGTAGTAGTCTGTAGGCGCAAGGTCTGGTGAGTAGGGCGGATGACGGAGAGCTTCCAACCCCAGTTCTTGCAACTTGGAGACCGTCTACTGTGCAGTATGAGGTCGCGCGTTGTCGTGCAGGAGCAGCGGAGACGAGCGATTGACCAATGCTGGTTGGAGATGCGCCAGCTTCTCCATCATTGTGTTCAGTTCTTCACAGTACACATCTGCAGTAATGCTCACCCCGTTTGGTAAGAAGCTGTGATGAATCACACCGGCGCTAGACCACCAAACAGTGACCATCACTTTTCTAGGGGTAAGTTTTCGTTTAGGGCATTGTTTAGGTGCTGAACCAGGATCCAACCAACTTGCTGAGCGCTTACGGTTATCAAACAGAATCCATTTTTCATCGCAGGTAACAATGCGGTTCAAAATTCCTTCATTTGTGTGTCTGTTGAGCAGTGCAAGGCACGTCTCGACGCGTACTTCGCGCTGGCGATCATTGAGTTCGTGGGGCACCCATTTGTCAAGCTTTTTTACCTTGCCAATTTGACGCAAATGGACCAATATTGTTTTGACGCTAACGTCGAAAGCTGCTGCTAATTCAGCCGTAGATTGTGTATCATCAGCTTCCACAATCGCCTTTAATTCGTCATTGTCGACCAAAGTCTTCGGACGACCGCGAGGTTCATTTTTCAGGTCGAAATTTCCAGAACGGAAGCGAGCAAACCAATAACAGGTGGTGCGTTGGTTTGTAGTGTTAGCTCCGTAAACGTCGTTGATGTTGCGTGCCGCTTGTGCCGCGTTGCTGCCACGACGGTACTCATATTCCATAATTACTCGAATTTTTAACGTATCCATGATGACGAAAAAGATTGAAATGCGATGAAAATGTAACACTAATCAATAAAGAAATGACTACTTTTAGAAAAAAAAATCCATGTTTTTAAAATAAAATTAATTTGAAATTAGAATTCTTAGCCAAACAAAAATTATTTTGATTTGAAATGGCCAGTACTGCAGAACGGCAATTTCATAGGTAAAGACCTAATATAAAGCGTTAAGTTATTAAGTTTTTGCCTGAGTTAGGAAGTTTGTTAGGAATATTTTTGGAATTCTAAATACAGTAGGTAATATTGAACTATGTTTGTGAAGATGGCGGTTCCTAAAAACAATTAAAAAATAAAATACCTTTTTCAAAAATAGCCTCACCCAAATCCTGCTAAGAATTAATGATATGTAACAAATCAAATAAACGG
The DNA here is from genome assembly GCA_916610205.1 of Griposia aprilina. Lineage (NCBI taxonomy): Eukaryota > Metazoa > Arthropoda > Insecta > Lepidoptera > Noctuidae > Griposia > Griposia aprilina. The sequence goes on along the minus strand of OU744305.1, from coordinate 5,475,569 downwards.
CTGTTTTTACTTTCTTTTAACTGACTTCACAAAAAGGAGGAGGTTCTCAATTCGACGGTATTCTTTTTTTTTTTATGTGTGTTAGCTCAGATTTTTTTTCTGGGTGAACCGATTTGGATGATTCTTTTTTTATTTGATAGGTGGTGCTTCACATGTGGTCCCATTTAAATTTGATCAAGGTCTGGCCAGCAGTTTTTGAGTTATCCTTAATACTGAATATTTTTTCCACTTAGTTTATATGGAAGATGTGTTAATAATTTCTTGTCACTGTTACGAGTATTTACACACCAAGTAGTGGTATACGAATTTGTATGGGGTAGGTACCGTAACTGAAAAGTGAAAAATTAAATCTTTTTTACAAAACAACAACCGACTACCAAAAAAAACACTATAGAACATTATTTTGCACGTCTTTTAGTGTTTTTTTTTGGAAGTCGGTTGTTTTTTTGTAAAAAAGATTTTTCGTGAAAACGTTTGTTCATTATACATTTTATTAAAACTGGGTCAGATTGATGTCATCATAATAATAATCAATAACTGAGTACTTACTTTAATATAAAGATATTAAATTAAACACATTTCCCTTACAACTTTGCCAGGGGTCTTTTGTTTTAACAACGCGGTACATGTTATTTTAATATACCAAAAAAATACGTTGTACAAGCACATCAACATCCCGCGATCTATTTACCACTAATTCAATTGATGTGTGCCTCGGTGGTGCCTCGCTCTTACTTGCGAAGCCTCAAGCCGGTTACTGTGGCCTCGCGCCAAATAATCGCATTATTACTGAACACTCCCTGGAGACAAACCTTACGTTACCTTACTGGAAATGAACAAAACAATCATCTGTCTTTATTAGTTTCACTTTGGCAAAAAGGTTGGATTTGGTGGTTGGATGTTGAAGGTTAGAAATCACCATTTCTGGAGAAATCCAGCACTAAAATAACGTTCTATAGCAGCCATTGTCTAATGGCCTTAGCATCGAATGGCAAACAAAATGTGAGGTAGAAGTTCATCGTGGCTGGATAAACAAAAATTGCTTATGTAATGGGGGTTTTCATGAAAATTTACTCCAAGAGTTGGCGCCATTTTGACAAGAGGTCTTCCATTTCGACAAAATAGATGACGATGTTCAGCATTCGTTCCATTCATTTTTTAACCGACGAAAAAAAAAGGAGGAGGTTCTCAAGTCGACCCGTATATTTTTTTTTTTTTTTTTTTTTTTTTTTTTTGTATGACCACGCATAACTTTTTACAGGGTAGTCCGATTTTGATGATTCTTTTTTTAATGGAAAGAGTATACCCCAAAGTTGGTCCCATTTAAAATTGAAAAACGAAATCCACCCCTGAGGGTAGAAAAATAGGGGTTAAATGATTGTTCACCTACAGAATGTTCCTTTGTGAACCGATTCTGTTGAAACTTGGCACATATACGTAGTTCTAATGATGCTTCAACAAAAAAGAGACCTGAAGATCATCTGATGATGGAGACGGAAGACAGTCGAGAGGGCTCCTCGACAGCTGACCGCAGTTAGATTGTGTTTGGGCGTATTTCATTCATCTTGATGAGAACTTTAAGCCTAGCTGGAGTATGACTGTCATAGAGGGTGTGATGTTGGGTACGGAAGGCAGTCGAGGGAAGTTCTAAATATTAGCAGTGAGAGCATACTCAAAACATTCAAAAGCTTATAAATTAATAAAGATAATATTTATTACAGCTTTAAACAGCAAATCCTTAACTTCTGGCATATTCCCTATAAAATGGAAAGTGGGAAAGATGGTGACTATACATAAGTGGGATAAAAATTTCAACATAAAAACTATAGGCCCAACTCAATTTTGAAAGGGAAGCCGATAGTAGGATTCAGCTGGGATGGGCAGCATTTGGTAAACTTCATCAGTTCTTCTCGTCGATACCGCAGTGCCTAAAGACGACAGTCTTCAACGCGTGTGTCCTACTGGTTACGACTTACGGAGTAGAAACGTCGACACTCACGGTGAGACTGGTCCATAAGTTTAAAGTCACTCAGCGAGCTATGGAGAGAGCTATGCTTCGAGTCTCTCTGAAGGATAAAATCCAAAACGACGTTATCCACCAGAGAACCAAGGTAATCGACATAGCTCAAAGACTAAGCAAGCTGAAGCTGCAATGGGCTGGTCACATCTTTCGTAGAAGTTCAAGAGTGGAGAACGCGTTTAGGCAAACGTAGTGTGGGGCGCCCGCCGGCCAGGTGGACTGACGACTTGCGAAATGCGGCTGGCAGAGGCTGGATGACGAGAGCCAAGGATCGGGCTCAATGGCGTTCACTAGGAGAGGCTTACGTCCAGTAGTGGACGAATATAGGCTGATGATGATGATGATGAATGGTGCAAAAATAAAGAAATGTATTTGAACTCAATGAAGTGTTACTACGTTAAATATACAGGAACAAATAATCTTATAATTAAAGGCAAAGTAATAATAATAATAATATTAAAACAGACTATACACATAGACACAATCAGGTAGCAAAAGTCATCCATCAAAAACTAGCACTCAAATATAAACTCATACAAGTTATGAACACTCCTTATTACAAGTACGTACGTACCACAAACAGTTATACAAAATATCACTCTAAGACTAAGTACCAAAGTAAAATATGTTAACTTCAAATAACATAAACCCTCTCTATACCGAGGTGCCTAAAGAACAACGCCTTAAGTTCCAAAATAATTATCATTACTCATCAGAATAATTGTACGTGTTGTATTTATATTCTTATTGCCTACCAAAATGGATAAATGCTCACCAAATCTAACCATAGAAGGTCGACATCAGGGACACCCCGAGGTTCGGTTGGTTAGGTTCCTTTAAACCCTTTAGACAGAAATAGGAGCCCCGCGAAGCGGGGCTCCGTCGACCTGCTTATTAACCCTAACCCACGCCGATCGACGTCAGGGGCACCCCGAGGTTTGGTTGGTTACAGAAATAGGAGCCACGCTAAGCGGGGGCTCGGTCGAGCTATCTTGGCAGGTAGTAAGAAATTAAAAGTTGATTATAAATCTTTATGGCATAGAATAAAAAGGAAGATAGGTTCATTTCTACAATACTTTTTTGGTGAGCATTTATCCATTCTGGCAGGTATTTCGAATTTGTTGGTAGTAAATTAGGCACTTTTCTGGTAGGCGTTTAAATACAAGCCCCAAAAAAGCGTCCAAGATGCTGGGTTTATGTCATAAGACAGTGTACTTTACACTTTGTAGTTGATATGTAGCAGAATACTGTAATATGATGTGGCGGCCGCACTATGCTACGAATCGTTTGCGTCTAGAACACGTTCAAAAACGCTTTGATTGGCATCTAGCTGTTTCTGTTGGCATAGCTAAAAAGACATCTTCTTATAATAAAATAGCTTCAATTTCTTCAACACTTTAGAAAAACGAAGATGTTTAATGGACGCAATGTTTGTATGTAAATTTCTTAAGGGAATTATCGACTAACCTCCACTGCTCGCACTCAATATCTTGCGTGCTCCGTCCGTCATGAATTCCGCGTAGACCTGTTACTACTCTTTGTCCTCCACAGAGAAAATCTGTATAGCATATAACTGTCTATATGCAAGGTTTTGCAAAGTTTTACTATGTAATAGCGATCTAATCGATTTACACTGATTCCATAAGCTGAAATCTAAAATTATTGACTGTTTGTCTGATTTGTTATGAAACCTTTATGATGACTTTTGAATCTAGCATATTTTTCCCCGGTATTAAGATTGCTTGAAAACTTCTCATGTACCAAAGTTGTCAATTAACATAATTTAATTTGGGTAATGTGGTGTTTACCTTAAAGTACCTAATTAATCCACTGTACTATGTTTTAATTTCATATTTTTTTAAAGATATCTGTTGTGTAAGCCATTGTTGGTAGTCCTAAATAAATAAATAAGTTCATTTATTTGAAAAGGAAACTGAAAAGCGAAAAATAAAAAACTTTTTTACAAAAAATTAAACCGACGAAAAAAGAAACTGAAAAGCAAAAAATAAATCTTTCAGTCTAACTAAGCTCTTAAATTAATGTAAATTACAAATTTTGAGTCGGCGCCAAACATACAAGGCGCCATGAAAACTTATGGCAGCTTGATTGATCGTCGTTAATCGAGCTGCGGTGATTGTTTGGCGCCGACTCAAAATTTGTAATTTACATTAATTTAAGAGCTTAGTTAGACTGAAAGATTTATTTTTTGCTTTTCAGTTTCTTTTTTCGTCGGTTTAATTTTTTGTAAAAAAGTTTTTTATCATTCACTCATGATTATAGGAAAATTTATGCACTTTGACACTTGACAGGGGCGCAGACCTGACGTCTCAGTGTTGCCACCTAGTGAACGTCATTTCAGAAAACCCTCAATGTTACAATTTTACTAAGCAATATTATAACCGCCACCGACTTGGACCGAATTTTCACTAGCATGTTTTATAAAAACTTCCAACAGTTTTTATAAAACATGCTAGTGAAAATCATGCATTAGACGGGCTAACATTATTGTTCAAGCTATAATATTTCCAGTAAAAGCTGACCTCTCACTGTACGAAAATCTTATACAATGCAAGATCAGCTTATACTGGAACGTATAGCTTGAAATGTAGCCGTGTGTATATAAACCTGCACACAGAGCAATACGATACAAAAAAAATACGGTTGTAACTTTTAATAAGCCACTGATACTTAAATCCAATAAGTATTTATCTTAATTATTATATCCCAAAATCAGCAAGAAAAGATAAAGACAAAAGATAAACCGTAATAAAAGAAGAATCCGTACAACTATTTTTGTTTTATCCCCAAATGACTCAAGTATTGCTGAAGTAAACAATGTAAATAGGGACTTACTTTACTTGTTCATAAGTTGGCAAATACTCTGTGGTATCTGTATAAATATTTTGTGAAGGAATAAGCTGATAAAATTGCTTTGTAATACTATATTTGAAAGCTTCAATGGTCGAATGATCGCAAAATAGATTATTCTTTTATCTATGGGTCTCAAGAAAGCTATCAAACGGAAAGACTTAGGGTTGAAATCGGCAGGGTAATAATTGTGTAACACACTAACAGTAGGAATGGCTTTCATTTTGACACATCAACAACATTCATTGCGTTTATAGAGGTATAAGGAACAGGGTGTAAAGTTTACTCATACTCTATAGAAAAGGGAGGATCCTCCGACCAGACGGGTGTTGTGTCTGGTGGGCAACTGCCCGACGGTTGATGTCGGGACGTTGTATATATGCTAGTCGCGCGGTAAACTCTGATTGCGCGATGCAGGATTTGCGTGACGTCAGTATGACGTGTAGTTCGCATGTGGCGAAGTTGATACCGCTACACGTTATTTACGTTGTTGAGCAGACAAATTGTTCGAACATATGAAGCAATGGATTAGCAATATCCTTCAAAATGATTCGGATTCTGATCGATAGTGCGTTACGCAAGTCACAGCAAACTCTTGATTCTAAACCCTTATCAAACAAAAAATTAAGACTCGATTTATCAAATCAAATCAAATATATTTATTTCGGATTCAAAAATTATATTCATAGGTGGTGGTAGTGGATAACAATAAGATCATCCTAACTAAGAAAGAAAAGATAAAAGAAAACCGTCCTAAGTAGCTACAACTATTTTTCTTCCCTCCCGAAAAATAAAGTACTTCTTAATCTCTGAACAAAGCTAAGTACCGACAATTCTCTTCAAGAGAATGCGATATCTGTGTTGATCTTCGTAACATAATAAGTTGTATTTGTATCCTTGTTATGCTCCCTCTACATGTTGGCCCAACAAGCGCCAATATAAGCCACAGCATGTCTATATTAGAAAGATAAGTTTACACGCAAATGACCGTAGGTCAATGTTCTGATAATAGTTTAAGTATACTGTGGCGAATATAGGCTTACGTTGGCCCAACGTGTAGAGTAGGCTTTAGGCATTGTTATACCACATGACCAGATATCTAGCAGGCACCAAGCTTCATACAATCACACTGCGATATGTAATATATAGTCCTCCGGACCGTATTTCGGCCATGTCAGCCAATCTCAACGGAAACAAGCCTCCTGCGCGGGAGATATTATAGTGAAAAAGTGTGTGCGCAGACACAGCTGCACTCTCTCTTCCCTCACTTTTATAGTCAGATTGGACGGCAATCCGCACATGACCGGAGAGAGATTAGGGTCAGAACCCACGGCTTAACGTGCTTTCAGAGGCACGGGGGTATCATACCGCCAGCTTCCAAACTCCGGGCTGTTCCTAAGAAATTCGTAATGGAAAAACCCTATAACACTTTGCCCGACCTGAGAATCGAACCCAGGACCCCACGCCCAGCAGTCGCGCTTGCAACCAGAGACAAACGAGGCAGTTATAATGTGATATGTACAGTCGCCTGCACATCAAGTTACCACAAACTGTCAGATTTTCTCATTCAATTTTGAACTTAACAATCAAGATTTTAAGGTTTAAAATCGTTTGGAGGAAATTAGACAGTTTCGGTAGTTGACCTGCTGGCGACAGTACATACTATGTTGTGATATTATCCTACAACTCATAATATTTGGTATATTTTCGAAGATGACTACCACACCTAATATGTTAAGTCAATTCTTCATGAGAAAAATTTTAATTGAATTTTGATATCTAAACCTTATTATTGCAGATAAAGGTAGGTTATCTTCAGTACAACACGACTTGGTTACTCAGTGGCTGAGCGATTGTTGGCATCTACGCTACGGGTGGCGGGTTAGATTCATTCTTGCTATAAAGAAATGGAATGAAATGAAATTGTTCATTCTGGAAATAGGATAACGGAATCACTTTTACACGCCATATAAATAAAATAAAATATGATCTAGATGGAGTCGATGTTGCCTACCTAGGGGTAGTCACCCCTGGCGTCAACGTCTCTTATATAGTCCAGACATAATCTTGGTCAGACCAAGTAAGGGACACTTAGATTTGTGTCTGAAATTGTCTTTTGAGGAAAGAACCACATATATTTCAGTGGACCTGTACAGGCAGTACACGCATTTTTCATTTTAGCTCAACTCATAATTTAAGGACCTCAACGACTCGATGAACAATACCAAGGACAGGACATATGGGTAGGCCGCAGAAAGTACTCAAACTACCAGGCCATCATTAAAACTAATTGAGAAAGAAAAAAAAAAACCCACATAGTCCTCACAATCTCAAATAATTAAAGTAATAAATATAAAGAGACGTACAGACCGATTTGAGTCTGTAAAGATCCTACGATACAGAAAAACATTCTGGAATGTGAAGTATTTAAAAAATCATGTGCCCAGCGGTTCCCATGGGTTCCCATGGGTTCCACAAGGTTGTTGGTACCCATATCACATGATTTGGGTACAAACAACCTTGGGGAACTTATCGGAACCAAGGTCTTAATTTCAGACCTTGAATATATTGTACCTTGCCACGTGCTTCGGTTTCGTAATTCCTCTATTCTACTTTCAATCAATTAGATCTTTGTCTATTTCTTTGTAAGGTTAACCATATTGTATGTTAGATTAAGAAATTCCACATTAAAGCATCCTCTCGGTAAAGATAACGATTAAGGTATTTATTAGGTTTGAAAATAACAAATATTATTGGAGCGAATTCTGATGCGATCAAGAAATCTTTTAGAGACTTCCTGCTAGATTATCTGTTACACCAATTTATTTTAGAAAAATGTTTAGGAGTTAATTTGTTCAGGAAAAGATAAATCTCTCAGTCGGACACTGGACCCATCCCATTGATAGGAATGTTTGTTATATCTCTATGTAGTCTGTGTTACAAATCGACGTTGAAAACTGAAATGTCATTATGAGATGGAGGCAGTTAGAGATCTCGACAAAAAGTCGTTTAATTTTGAGTGTTGAGAATTATATACATTTGCAGTTGTATTTTATAATTAAATAAATAAATGATATTTTATTTCTCAAAAAACTTGGTAATATTTTACAGAAAATAGTTTAACAGTATTAGTTATTAATAAAAATGGATGTAGCCACTGCAACTGATCTAGGCAATGCCTGTATTTCGGTTTTCAGTGCCTTTTCCCTCGATATTTTAAGATTAAAATGCCAACAAAGCAAATATGTTTGGTTGTTCTACTAATAACTAATTAATTAACTAGCTTCTGCCCGCGACTTAGTCCGCGTGAAATTTCTTGTTCCCCCGACTCACCCCGTCGCATCGCATCACCTGCTCGCGCTATCCCTTCATTTTCGCTTTTTCGTTCTGGCTTTTTTCTTTTTACTCGACTTCTAAGGGTCATAATGTTAAATAGCCTATAGGCGTCCTCAAGAATTGGGTACAATTCTGCATACTCAATAGCTGCAAAAACACGTGCTCAAATATTCCACAGCTATACCTTAAATACCTACCTGAGCGATTGACCTTGACCATATCGTTGAAGAAATACCCTGCAGTGGGTTAAAATTCTGTGGATTTTGATGATAACCACACCTAGCCGAAGCCGTACTTATCTTACCGCTATTGTATGAAACTCAGGTGTCTCTTTTATAGGTATTCTATGGCAGTAGGTAGGTTAAGTATTCGTGATAAAAGGCAGTGTTTCCCTCCCAAGCGGTTAGTGTTTCCTCGCTGAACCTCTTACGGCACTTACGCACTAAGGCGGTGTTTACATGAAAGAGGAGTTTTAGACGAAAATCTAATGTTTTGACTGCTAAAATAGCTTTCATACTATAATAGATGCAGCGTTATTTTAGAAGAGGTTAATTGAGAAGTTCTATTAGCCACGATTTATCGGTTTTTACGCTATGCTAGATTGATATGTGTGTGATCTTTTGACGTTCGAATGACGTTGACACGGGGGCGCTGTTGGGAAATATTTGTGCAATTGTTTTATGAAATGTATTGAAAATACAAGATGGCGGCATTTGTTCCAAATTTAGCCACGCGTCAAATGAACCTTGAAGCACTATAGAGGTTTATGGATGCCAGTGGAATTACAGGCATACAAGATGTTCAAAACGTAAGGCAATGAATCAGAATTCCTCTTGGTGTTGCAGATATCACATCATGATATTTGTAACGGTAAACATTTTCTATACAATATATTCATGAAAAACCGGCCAAGTGCGAGTCGACGACACGAAGGGTTCCGTACCACCGTACAATATTTAACACTATTTTATAATAAAAATTACACGTTTCTTGTATGGTTATATACACCGTTTCGTCTATGGTGACGCCCTTTAATTTTTAACTATATTTTATTTTTAGTATAGCGGCCATAGAAATACACACTCTATGAAAATTTCAATGGTCTATCTGTTACGGTACATGAGATACAGCCCGCTGACAGACAGACGGATGGACAGCGGAGGCTTATTATTGGGGTCCCGTTGGCACCCTTTGGGTACGGAACCCTAAAAGGTGAATAAATTATTATATTTGACGGAAGATAATACCAGCCTATTATTACTGACTTACTGCAGGGTAAAGGTCTCTTCTCATACAGAGAAGCCACGAGCATTGATCACCACGCTTGCTCAAGACGGGTTGCCGATTTCAGACTTATCCAAAATCCTAACTAAAAGTAAGTTTGTTTGTTACGCTTTCACTCTAAAACGGCTGAACGGATTAATTGGTAAATGGGTAGTCCATAACTTAGAGAAGGACATAGGACACTTTTTATTCCGATATTCTAACGGGATCGAGACTTATGCGGGTGAAACTGTGGGGTGCAACTCGTAATATTTTAAACGCGAAAGTAAGTTTATTAGTTTGTTACGCTTTCACGCTAAAAGGACTGAACTGATTTGGATAAAATTTGGCACATAGGTAGACCATGACCTGGAAAAAGATATAGACACACGTTACATCCTGGATCGTAGACGAAGTCGCGGGCAACAGTTAGTTAATTATAAGTCAAGGTTTCCCCACGATATTCTCCTTCACCGATGACAGATGAGATTATGCAAGCTAAACTGAAAGTACAAATGAATTAAAAAAGTCACATTGGTACTTGCCCGGATTTGAACCCACAGCCTTATGCATGAGAGGCGAGGGGAGATATTTCACATAAAATAGAATTGCAACCTTCTCTTTGCAAACCATTTCCACTATTACTGTAGGAGTGGGCATTTTCACTTTACACAAAATTAACCTAAAGTAGAGGGTGTAGCCGAGGCCTTAGTTACAAGCACATACATAATATAAGCAGCTACTTAAGAACCACTTACTAAGCTACTACCTAGTCAGTTTAGATATAGCGTGCTTGAAATTGTGTGTAGTGTAGTTTTGCTAATGACGATAAGATTTCATTGAAAATCTTTCTTAGTTTAAAGTAAAGTACACGTTTTATTTTCTTATTAATTTTCATGAATTTATTGTTTCTTTAGAACCTTCGTAAAATTAATAATTAAAGTTCTCAATCGCACAATCTTCGTTTGATGAGACGGAGCATCACGTCACCGCTACGTCGTAGCTACGTGTTTGCTACGGCGTAGCGCTGCTACGAGAATTCGAATATTTTCGATTGTGTCACATCTCGAAATTAAACGATGATTTTCTCTCCGTTCGTGCCAAACAATGGTCAGTCGATTTTGGACTAAGATTAAACTAACTAGTCAATTGCTCTTTACCAAAAAAGTAAAATAAATACAACGGTACTTGGAACTTTTGACGCGTGGCCAAAAACAGAACTGACGCCGCAATCTTGTTTTTCAATACAATTTAACAAATTTTTACCAACATTGACGCTCAAAAAGTGCCGATTCAAGTTACGTAAATCGGAATGCCAAATAATAGATTAAAAAACACATCTTTTTTCCAAAAGTCTAGTCAATAGTTTACTCGATTCAGAAACCTCAAGGGTCTCATGCGATTCCTAAATCGATTCGCTTCGTCGCCTCCTTGTTTCCCGCCGGATGTTTATTTCATGCGATATGATCGATTCTTGTCGTTTCCACTCGATTTCATAGGGAGAAAGCTTTGTGTTCGTGCGTACAAATGAATGTAAAATGTAGAAGATAAAAATGAATTGATATTGAAATGTTATAGAACGTGTCGGTTACATATAAGCGTAAATAGGAGTGATTTACATTTGATTATGATATAGTACATACTAATTCCATATATTCGACTAAGATTTAACTCCACTCTTTGCATCATTACAAAGTTATTATGACTGTTTTCTTCAAGTAGAATAGATATAATCTTTTTAATACAGGTAATCATTTAATTATATTTTGAGGACGAACGTGACATTAAAAAACACATCTTTGCAATCGATACTGCCTGCGGGATAAATGCGTAACACACAGCAGCTCAATACTTTCTTTACTTTGTACAAATAGCTTTCCTGTATATAAATACATAGTCTCATTCATTACTTTAAATAATATTAAGTTGTAATTTTTCGTCATTGTATTTAGCTCATTATTCAATATGATATCACTGTAATTAAATAATACTGATCCTGTAGATGTAAACCTAAATACCGTTATAATTTTTAATAATAATATTTTCGTTTCCCTAACTTTTTTTACTTCATACGAACTAAACGTGGCACTAAATGCACAAACCGTGCGAAGCCATAACAAAAAAAAGGATTGTGTGGTTTTATGAAACCACGGTAAAAGTGAAACCTTTTCTCACATTATAGACATTTCGGTAAAAAAAATCGGAATAATATTCCATTATGGGTATAAAAATCGCTTCATCAATCTCCCCCCCTCCCCCCACTCCCTCCTCCTCGGCTGCTCTGACGAGCGCATTTCACTTTATCCCTACTCCGCGGCCGACCGTCACGCGACATGCAACACACAGACGAAAAGTCTGAGACGAAGTAGTATTTCACTTTAAAAAAAAAACACACAGCAGTAGTACCTAATGGCTTTAATTTTGACAGTTCAACAACATTCATTACGTTATTTACGTTGTTGAGCAGACAAATTTTACGAACATAAGAAGCAATGGATTATGCATATCCTTCAAAATGATTCTGACCGTGATTGATAGTTTGTTACGCAAAATTGGTACTGGTAAAATTTTAAATTACAGAACACAAACTCATAACTAACATCACGACTGTGATCCCCGAAAGGTCGTGGTGTGGTTGGTTGGGTATGAAAATTACTTTTGGACGAAAATAGTACATTTTGATATACGTGGGGAAATTTTAGTAGGCGTAGGCAAGGGAGATAGGGAGCCGAGAACTGCAATAACAAATATCCACGTGTATCAAACGACGATTTCTAATACATTTTCGAAGAAATAAAATAAACGAACGACAAAAAATTCGTCATTAAATAAATAAGACTGAATTTGCTTTTTTTTCTGCGCTTTACCTTCGCAGGTTAAAGGAGAGGCAAAGGTATAAAGCCACTAAACAGCCAAATATGAAAAAAAGAAAATTCAATTTTTTTTGAGTTTAGAACACAAATCAATGTCAATTTGTTCACAAACATTTTTTTTTTTTGTAATAATCATGATTTTTGTTGATATTCTAATATATAAACATAATTTAAATATTCAAAAAATAATTACACCGTAAAGACGCATATCTCTTTGCCGAGATTAAAAAAAAACAATCACCGGCGACTATAGGCATTGAACCAATTTGGACTAAGTATAGGTGTAGTTATCTGTGGCAATTTTTATTTCCGCACACGTGTTGGTAAATGAAAAAAACGCAGGCGTGTGAAATACATTGCATGTTGAACCTAATACATGATATTCATTTTAATATTGTGAATGTGAAGACTATGTGGGTCATTGTTGCTTTTTTTTTTCCTTTCAGGTAGTTTTAATCTTAGTCTGGCAGTTTGAGTAATTTTTGTGGCCTACCCAAACGTCCTTTCTTTGGTATTGTTCGTTGAATCGTTGAGCTCCTTAAGTTCTGAGTTGAGCTGCACGATTACTGACAAATGCGTGCACTGACTGGACAGGTCCACTCAATCTGTGTGGTTTTTCCTCAAAATACCATTTCAGACAAATCTACATGGTCTTCACATGATCTGACCAAGATTATGTCTGGACTTTAAAAGAGACTGTGACCTCTGAGTTTGTTTCGGCCTTTCTTCTCAGAGTAGTCAGATAGGAAACGCCGACCTCATCTAGTTTTAAAATATCCTTGACGTGTAAAAGTGTTTGTACAAACCTATTTATAGAAATAAAATCATTTATCAATTATCATTTAATCGTAGTGCGATAAGAACCAGTTTTCGAGGAAGTGTATTGAGAACACATTTGCATACACTAAGAAAACTGATACACAAGCAACAACCAATCAAATCGCCATATTCATAAATCTGACGTGTTTTATGTATCCGTGACGTCATCTGCGTAGCTATGATGTGGTCGCATACAAATGTGGGGTCATAAAATACAGCTAGGGCCGGCATTATCTTATGTTAGCTGCTATAACTGGTAAGAGAGATGATATATAATATGTTTTAGGCGTTTAAAATAAGCAGTATTTGAGACTAATATTCCCGAAAATACTGAAAAATTGACAAACTAACTAAGTAGTGAAAAAAAGAATAGAAATTTACAAAAGTACATCTCCATTTTGGCAGATATGTCGATCTTTCATGTAATACGTGGCGAGCCTATTGCCATCTATTGCCATCAACCGTAAACAATCCAGACAGTGGGTTGCTACTAAGAAATATAAAATAATAGCCAAAGTATTACACGAATAACTCAAGTAAGCCATCTCCGCCAATTCATAATAACTCTAAAATCACGCACAGTCAGCGTTTTTCCATTAATAATAAAACTGCGTATCATGCCTTCTGTATACAATACAGCGTCAAGTGTAAAAATAAACGTCTCGTGATAATTAATAGCATTTCCTAATCTTGTATATTACCTACATAGAAAGATTAGCTTCAGTTTGCGACTTCAGCGGGAATTTTAGATATAATTAACTTAGATAATATAATTTGACGGTTTCTGTCTTGGCACTGTCTCGCCACTGTACTCGGTACGTGTAATCTAGGCATACAGGGTGGCAGGGACATTGACGTGCAACCTGTTACCATGGATTTGTACATGGTTTTGAACCAGCCTGTCTGTGTTAAAATTTTTCGTAGGTTATTAAAGAAAAAAACTTTTTCGGTGGCAAAAAACTAAAAAACAAATCCAAAGACACCAACTTACGAAATTAAAGTTATTTTTCACTTTGTAGTGTGTTTTTTTTTGAAGTCCGTTGTTTTTTTTTTTTTGTTAAAAAGTTTTTTATTTTTCTGTTTTTAGTGAGTCAGTTATTAATTTATCTAAGTTTTACAAAATATTCCTTTCCCCGATGCAGGGACGTTAATTGTTGAGGAGTTCTCCTGGTAAGAACCAAAAGAACTGGAGCTGATGGTTAAGGCACCATCAGCTCCATTTCAACATATACATTGTGACGAGCATAAATTGCTTAGCAAACATATTAAAGTAATCGAATCGCAACCCGTGAAATACTTATTATTGAGTAGTTCCGGTTGCCAGCAATGGCCTTCATCATCAGTTCCACTTCACCGAATGGTGCTTTCCGAGAGCAAATGCACGAGTTACTATAAAAAATACCCAAATCGCTATAGGTGTGCCTATAAAATTTAAGGATTTCCCTCGATTTCCATGGAATCCCCTTATCAGATTCTGACTTGGAGACAATGGGACCACCTCGAAAGCATACCCTTTCGAACAAAAAAATAATTTTGCAAATCCGTCTATATATGAAGGAGTTATGCCCGAACATACATAAAAAAAAAAAATATAAATATCCGAATTGATAACCTCCTCCTTTTTGAAGTCGGTTAAAAATGGCCGTTCCATATATTTTGACCGCGTAGGTATTGCGCTTTTCTATAAAAACAGTTTTTTTTTTTTTAATAACCGATGATTAATTTCAACGCAAGGGGATTCAGAATCATGTACCTACTGAATCCATGGTAACAGGTTGCGGGTCGATGTCTCTGCCGGGGTTTATTAAGAATATTAAATTCATTCTCTGACAGACAAGGCACAGTCTAAACCGAAGCATGGAATTTGGCGCCAGAGTTCCATAACGAAGGTGAGCACTAAGGATTTTTGAAAATTAATCGCCTAATCGGGTTCTATAGAGTATGTCAAACTATGTTTAATCAAACTGCACGCCTTTATTTTTTATTTAGTCTTTCAATATAACCACACTTATTTTATACCAATTCTGGAGATGTTACTCGCACTGTATCCAACGACCAATTTCCGATCACTCATTCCAATATTCGTGTGGCAAGTGTCACCCCACCATTTGCACCGGAAGTTCGCAACGGAACAATAATGCGACACCAGTGCTGCCAACCTAAATATTAATCAGATAATATATTTAATTTTGAGTAGCCCTAAAAAGGTTATATCTATTTATTAAATATGTTTTTAACAAATAAATCAATTATTAATTAAATCATTAAACCCAAACTCAAAGCAATTATTTCAAATAAACCAATTGCAGGCACTTTTGAATTGTCAAGGGGTCGTCGGTCAGTCAGAAAGATGAAGCTAGTCGCCCATTCCAAAGCGTAGTAGGTACCTATGGAGAAGAATGGGCAAGAAACTCCATGGATACTCTTTTAAATCAACATATAGTTACAAAATATTGGTTACATCGTTCATGTTGAAATTATGCATATGAGAACGATGCAGAACGTTAAAAGCATCCGTAATAAAAAACAATTCAAATATTAAATAAATCAAAATAAGCCGTGGCAGTCCCTACTTAAGGCGCCCGTTCACTAACATGACGCATGGATTAGCACCATTCAACTCAACCATTTTGAAGGGACCTTAATGATCCAACACACACGCTACCACCAGCGAGACATTAGAGTGAGCATGACATACTCTCAGCCGCCAGGGCACATTCAAGTCAATGAAAGAAAAACCTAGTAAATGGTAGCTTTATAGTAGGTACATAGTACTCACATAAATGTGCTATGCAATTATACAATACCAAAAGATTGAATTTATACAATGCAAAGATAGTTTTTACAATCTTCAGCAGCTCCAACAGTAGTTTCAAATGCTAATCAATTAGTTTATGCGCCCTTGTGGAGCAGGACCAGCGTTGAGCCAAGCATTTATATCAGCGATGTAATCCCCCAACTTATAATATGCTTGGCTGCATAGTGTGCGTTTTACACAAGATTTCAATTTAGTTTCATTCAGTTGAAGTATATGGGGAGGTATTCTAGTGTAACATTTAATGAAAACAATTAATCAAAATAACTTATTTTATACGTAAATAAGTATATCTGTGTTCGATGCGACAACAATTAGGTATATTATTAATAAGTTTACTTATTTTCTCTCACAATGGTTTTGCAGCACTACCTAAACAGCTTTGAACTATATAAATTCACATCGTGAGAACTGGTTCCTGATGTAGGTTTAGGACAAGCGTGTGTTAAAGGTCACCAAAATTGTCCATCGGGCATGAGGCCTTGTAGAAGCATAACTATCTATCGTAAGATATCTTTTAGGGTTAGGTATATTCGCTGTCGGCCGGTCTATCAATGAATAAGCCAGTCTGTCAGTTTTGTTTGATTCGTTATATTTCTGATAAGTTCTGACAAATAATTGTGCTTCTAGATAGTAGTACTGGAGCCTACCTGATCCGTAAGTATATTGTAACACAGACCCTAGAATTGGAGTCACGAAATAGTGGACCGCGGTCCGGATGCGGACCGCCGACCTTTTTTGTGCGGACCTGAAGTAAACAGTAAAAATAACTAAAATTTAATCGAAAAATGGTAAAATAAAAATGTTTAGTTTTAACTTCCACCAACTTTACCTGCTCCAGACTTGATAAACAGGTAGTTCAAAGTAAAAAAATACATTTTTCACATTAATTATAATTACTTACATACATACATAAACTTACGCCTTCTTTTTTCCCATGGGGGTAGGCAGAAACTACAGAACGCCACCTGCTACGATCCTTACATACTCCTTTGTCTCGTTTACGTTCATACATCTGCAGGCTTAGCATGACGCTTTCTATTTCTTCGAAGAATAGACGATATTTCTGTACAAAGTGACATTTCGTTTCTCCATTTTTGACATGGCGCCATAAAAATCCTTCTACAATCTGTCATTTTGTCTTTCGTTTCTATGGATCGTTGTCTAGATCCCTTTTGTATACTATTTCAGAAGAAAGTTTTTTATCCCAAACTGTTAAAATCACACTGACAACTGACAGTTGTATAAAGTAGTGAAGAAAATTTGATTTTGTAATCGCCATGCTAAAGACAGTAGAAAACTTATTACTCGACGGCCACAAAGTATAAAAATGGAATAGAAAAATTGAGTTTTTCGCTTTTTGTATGGAAATTTTGAAAAATTATTACCTACATGAAGAGTTTTAGGGGTTTAAGGATTCTATAAAGGGGGTCAAAATTTCATTATTTTTGCGATAGGAGACACCATTTTCGAGATATAAGCAAAATAAAATTAAAACGTGAATAAACTACTGAATTTCGTAAAAAGTGCAGTGGACTCTTTCTATTTTACTGCTGTTGTACTGTCTACACGGAACGTCATTTTTGTCTACCTACTCTTGCGTCGGCAAAACGGTGCTCGTGTTAAGCCTGCTGAGGGCCTAGAGAAAGTAACATTCGATTAGCGATGACGCTAGTGGAAAAGCCAAAAAATGTATAGGGTTGACATATGCTATCAAAATGTCACGTGATCATAGACAAACAAATACAAATTAGCTAGACAACGGCAACGTTAAAATCATTCGATTTTATGAAACTAATCGACAGCGTCGAACGCTTAGGTACTTCCAGAGAGATGCGTAGCCAAGTGGCACTTTTGGACAAGCGTTATCGCTAGTTTTCGATTCGTATGATGGAAACCTTAGCGAAACCGATAGCGATAGTAGAAATAGAATCGCTCCGAAGCGAATGCCATTTGTCTAGGCCCTTTGGTCATACAAGCACGCCGGTTGCGAGTACTACGCACCTGACCTTACTGAAGAACGTCACCAATAAGGTCACTATATGTCCAGGGCGGCCTCTCCCGGCGTTTCCACTGACATCTGCCTTGTAAATTCCTTTTGTTAGTCGCCTTTCATTCATCCTCTCAACATGACCAAACCATCTCAGCATAATCTTTGAAATTTTTGTCACTACATCTTTTAAACCGCACCGTTGCCTTAAACACATCATTATTCAGACTATCATTAACAATAATTACTTATTTTGTTATTTTTGTTCATTACGTAATACTTTTTTGTTACTTAATAATAAAAAGGTTATTTTCGTTTTTTTTCATAATTGTTCATTTTAATCTTAGTTGCTACTTGCTAGAAATTGTCTTTCAAACGGACCGCGATAGTCATATTATTTTTAAAAACGGACTCCCAGTATGTTAAATTGGTGATCCCTGCCCTAGAAGATACAACATCAAGTGCAAATGTACCTCAAACGTACAGTCACGGACTTTAATTGATGTGCCACTTGGCACTGTTCGTATTTTAGCCGTGTATAGCAAATCGGGTTTAATCGGTTATACTCGTACATAGTACAGAGTGACTACCCAAAATCAATCAATTGCAGGTATAGCAACCGTAACCTAGCGACAATTGTTTTAGCGTAGCTATAGTAACGTTAGCGTACGGAAAAATTATGATTGGTCATTTCGACATCGGAAAAACTCGGACCCACGATTTTATTCGAACGCGTAGCGTCCAATATGATGTTCATGACAATAATTATGATAACTGTTGCACATAAACCTAAATAACAACTAACTGCCGCCTTCTTGGAAGAATTTATTATGAATTTTATTTACTAGGTAGGTATTTCTGTTTTAGCTATTATAATTGTCATAAAATTTGCTAAGATAAAAAAAGAGTGAACCTTTGAAAAATAGTTTTATTTCGTTTATCAATCAATCAGTCACAGTCTTCGGATAAGTTTTCAGAAATAACGAGTATTTAATGAGCTCTAATTCAAAGAAGGTCGGTATCAAATATATTGGATCAACGTATGCAAAATTTTATTGACTTATCTTGGACAACTTAGTAGTCAACCTTCAACCTCTATGGATAAGACTATTTCCGATTATAAGTAATTTGTCATCTTGTCAACGAGTATGTGGTTTGAGTTCGTGTTTAATCGTCTAATCTCGTAAATGTATAAAACTGCAAAATTGAAAAGTTTGAAAGTGGCTCATCAATTAAAGTCCGTGACTGTACCTACGTGTATGTCTATTATTGTCTTTGGTCTTTGGACGTCAAGTAATAGACAACATTGTCAAACTTTTAAAGTTTCAAGTACGAGGCTTTTGGCTACTTTATATTAGTGCATGTATTTTGTCTATAATATCTAGTTTTTTTTTTGTATTGTGCGTGTTGTTTGTGCAGAATAAACAATTTTTCTTTCTTTTCTTTCTTTCTACAAAAATATACGTCTCAGGGTGCTAAATAGGATAGCCTAATCATGTTTTATATCATACATAGAGGTAGGTAGGTAGGTTACATCTCGTCAAAATATCGTCGGCGCCGGAAATTGGATAGGTACCGAGCCGATAGCGAAATTCAACTTCCTTATAAACTCCTAAATATTATGTTTGTATCATGTTTGGACTGGTATGGTAATAACAAAAAAAATAGAAAAATATGGAGTACAAATGTATATTGCATGGCATATTTAGACCATGGTATATTGAAAAATTTATAGGTTCACCATTGATTTTATGAGTAGGATCTAGGAACACTTGAATTCATAAAACAGTAGGTAATAAATTAAATTAAAAAAAATCGAACCCAGAAACATAATATAACATCACGCCTGTATTCTTCGAAGGGGGTGGACTGGGGACTTTAGAGGAGTATGATATAATCTTTACATTTCGCTAATTTGTTTAAGTCCCATGCAATAGAATAAAACGAAAGAATAAAAATATGTAGGTTTATTTGTCACAGAAACACGTGCAAAGAAAAAAAAAAAGTAGGAAATAGGGGCCGAGCTTGTTGCCATGAATTGAACCAGAGATCGAACCGAGAATTTACAATTACAAATTGACGACCAATCAATCTGCCTGCCTTTTCCCAATATTTTGGGGTCGGCTTCCAGTCTAACCGAATGCTGCAGACATTTACGAACGCGGCAAATAAATATTTTCAGTCGAATATTATTCTATACCTAAATATTCAGCACTAGTTCTACTTCTAAACGTGTAAGACGTATAGATCAAATTGTGCTATGATTTATTACATCCCTCTTTGCATCATTACGACGAACTCTTTGAGAATTATCCGACATTCAACTCAATGCCTTTCAAACGGAATGTGGAATTTTATTATTTATTACGGTTTGTGTGATTGACGTCCTATAATTCAATTTCTATTCTAGGACTGCGATTTTTGCGTTCTTTTCTAAAAATATGTCAGTCCGTAATTCCTATAGCGTGGGTAGACCCCCTTACCCCCTACAAGGTGGAATCCACCGACGACCAAGTCAAGGTCACAGGTATTTAATGCAAACAAATCAGATTCTTCTCGTTCTCACACACTATTGTCTACATTTCTTTTTCATTTCTCCTTTCGCAGGTCTGCTGGAAGAAATTTCTTTAGAAATAAGCAGTACCTTTGTACTCATTACTAATATGCTGTATCTGTATATTCTTTACTGTGTGTACATAAATAATAAAATAAATAAACAAACTATGATCAGCAAGGGCCCTAGCACGACCGCGCGATGTAAACGTACTTATCGTAAATTTTAACGAGTTTGGAATGGAAATGATATCTACTATATAGACACTATAGATACTATATAGACTATCCTATCACCTAGAGACTATCCTATAGCATTTTTGTTATTTTTTTTGCGACAAGCACAATATATCACACATATAATATGTATCACTGAAATCTAAAACTAAGTAAAGGTGCGAAACGAGCTAATCCAATTTAAAAATCGTTCGAAGCTAGGGACGTTACATTAACGCCGCGCGTTTGTGCTAGATGCACAGTTAATAACTATACTCGAAAGGTTTAGGTAGTTAAATAAAGGTAAACAACGAAAACCACGTGACTCATCGATGCTAAACCTTTTATTTCAGATTTTAAAATCATATTATTTTTAGTCATATAATAATATGTTCTATTCTGAATCTGAATCTGAGGAACTATCTGTCACATTAATAATAAAGCGTTCAGTGGTATCAATTATTTTGTCTAATTTAAACATTTTCTGTTCTTCTTTTATTACATGACCCTCGCAATTTTTCCAATTATCAGCAGTCACATTAGCTAAAGCCTCTGGCAAAAGAATTTTTAGGTCAGCCATTTTTAAAGTTTTATTTTTCTCGGCTAAATACCCCTTAGCTTGAGCCTATGTCTTGAAATATCATGTCTTGAAACTATGTCTGTTTTCAACGGATAACACTCTTTGGGCCATGTTTCTTCTACATACTTATTTAAACAAATTTATCAATTGAATGTGTGTTTCTCAGAGGATGAAAGAGGTCCTGTTTTCAAGCGCTTTTTCTTCGGTGATGGAAATGAGAGTACGGAGTTGGTCTGGCTAGTACCAGACTCGGGTTCACTAATTTTTCAACCATACCTACGAATTTAAAAACCATTAACTAAATAACAAAAACAAAATAAAGAAACAAGCTATATTAACAAAATCGAAACGCACGCGCAACATCGCAAATGTCGAGAGTGCTATCAAAGGCGTCTGGTTAACCGACTCAACGTAATACCTGCTACTTCAGTTGCCATACTACGTCCCAGGTGTACTCTTCAATTTAGCAACGTTATATTCGTTGTATTTGCTAAAAAGGTTTACGGAACCTGTCTTTTTGGGCTCTTTACTATAGACAGATTACAAAATATCATTCTATATTATAAATCACAACAAAAATAAATTTGCTCAAGCAATTACATCTACGAAGAGTAGTGTACGAATAAATGATAAAGTTTAACATACATTAATAAAAGAGAAAACTATCGTATAAATCGCAAATAAATTCAGTTTTGTTGTAACGTATTTTTAAACAAGAAAGTGTCAACTATAAAACACCCTTTTTACGATTTGTTTACCTTTATTTAACTATCTAAACCTTTCTAGTATATATATTATAACGCTTACGTTCAGCAGGGGACTGCTTACGATCGACTAGAAGTATCTTCCCTTAGTCCCGTACGTACGGACGATATTTTATCGCGCACTGGCATTTCAACTCTCGGTGTTGAACCGAGCATTGAGAATCCAACAGTGTAACCAAGCGGGTCAAAAAAACACTGTATTCAATGCTCAGCGTCCAGTAATATAAAAAAGTACGCGAGCTAACTGACACTAAATAGTAATCAGCCAGGGTTGTCAACCCATTTTAATTTATTCAATGGCTTTAGTTTGTCACTTATTTTCCCTGCCTCGATCAGTTTATAGACCATTTGAAAAAGAAAACTTCAATCATAGACAATATATTAGTAACCTCTTCCAGAAAAACTTAGTCGGTAATAAATATAGTTCAACAACGCATAAAGTTTTAAGTCTTTGTAATCTTCTCTGGATAATATTTGAAACGTCATTACATTTTTTGAAATGCTCGCTGAATGCTGTTTTAAAGGTCACACCTTTACAAGAATTTGTTATCAAAAAATATATATTTACTGTTTAAGAGTATCTCTTTTCCTCTCCAAGAAATTCGCTGATGAAGATCTAAAATAACACGATGATTAAAAAGTTCCTAGATGTCAGTGATCCTGATAGCTTTAACTTCAGTTTTGGCCTTAAAAGTGGTTGCATATTTTGTGCTCTCTTTGGCGCTGTAAGTATCAATTGCCTTTTCTTTTTAAGGCTTTTAAGTCGACTTCCAAGAGGAGGTAGGTATGACAGTTTGCCTCGACAAAGAACCAGGGGACCCAAGGCAGACATCTGACGCGCGCTAAACCTGCCAGACTAGCCTATTTCCAAGTATGTGGTGATCGGCTTCCAGTCTAACTGGATATCAGTACCGGTTTTATTATATTTTATAACCTCCACAACCCGATGCTGGGTAAGACTGGTTGACAGACTTTCGGGTTTCTCACTACCCACCCGTAACGACTGTCAAGGTCTACGAATGCCAGCGGGACCAACAGCTTTGCCGTCAAGGTGGTTGATGTGTGTGTTATCAGGTTTGGCAATTGAAAGAGCGAGTTCTCAGTTGAAGGCTTATTGGACGACTGGCGTTGAGTACACAGATTGAGAGGACTTAGAATTATCTTACAAGCTACATCATATATTGCCTAAGATTAAAGATATTACTGCCTCGTTGGTCTACTGGTCGCAAGCGCTACTGCTGAGCATGAGGTCTCGGGTTCGATTCCCGGGTCGGGCAAGGTGTTATTGGGTTTTTCAATCTGGAATTTCTCAGTAGCAGTCCGGAGTCTGGATTTGTGCCCGGTTGATGGCAATAGGCTCGCCCCTATTACATGGGACTTAAAACATAACTGGCGAAATGTGGGTGTGCTATAGGTCCACCTCTGCCTAATCCTTTGGGGAATACAGGCGTGATGTTATGTTATGTGTGTACGTTATGTAAAGATATTAAATATGCCTTTGCGCCACCACGTACTTTGCCAAGTACAGAGGGGTATCGGTATCCCTCTACCGAGCTCCTAACCTGACTCGGTATAAAATAAATGGGCATCCACCCACGGACCGACTTCGGCAGGCGTTGCTTATCCTTTGTAGCGGCATCTACAACACCATATGCGAGGTACGCGTCACACTGACGCCACGCAAAATCCTGCATCGCGCAAGCAGAGTTTACCGCGCAACTAGCATAAATACAACGTCCCGATTTCAATGGTCGCGGTCGGGCAGTAGCCCAACAGACACGACATCCGTCTGGTCGGAGGATCCTCCCTTTTCTATGGAGGTTTGAGTGAACTTTACACCCTGTTCCACATACGTCTATACCTTGATAGATCGACCCTTGCGGTTGGGTACTGATTCTTAGCAGAATGTGTCCTTAATAATTATCCCTACGAGACAATTAGTCAAATTAATCGAGGTTCGTCACTCAATCTCACTCGCATGGATATTTCGAATAAACCCACCCCATTTTAGACTCAACTAATAAAATATTATAACATAACTGACGAAATGTGGGTGCTACTACAGGTTGGTACACACAGCTACATATCAAGCTATACATTTCCAGTGTATACTAATCTCGCATTGTATAGGATTTCCGTACAATGAGGTCAGCTTATACTGGAAATGTATAGCTTGATATGTACCTACACATCGCTGCCAAACCCTTCTGGGATATCAGGCATGATGTTTACATTATATTAATAAACTAGCTGCTGTCGGAAATTATCCTACAGGAACGTGCTACCGGGATAAAGTAAAGTAAGTAAAGTAGCCTATGTTACTCCTTATAACATCATCTATCTGTCAGTAAAAGTCCCGTCAAAATCGGTCCAGCCGTGTTGGAGATTAGCCGGAACAAACAGACAGACAAAAATTGTAAAAATATATATTTTGGAATATGTACCGTGTATACATCAATATGCATTTAGTAAAAAGCGTTTATTTTAATATTACAAACAGACACTTCAATTTTATTTAGTTGTATAGATTATGCACTACAAATCAATTTTATTCAGAAGGCTGTTTATTTGTTTCAGCTGCTATGGTGTACAGATGTATTTTTCGAGAAAAGGTACAAAGTCCTCTCGATGGTCAACGAAAGGCGATATAAGATTCTGTACACGGTTGTATGCTGTTTGTATTTCACTTGTACCCTCACTTTTATAATACAAATTATTAGGATATCCACACATCTTTCATAATAAAGATTATTTACCATTATGGTGTATTTTTTATTTATTTATTAAAACTAGCAGTAGCAGGCAGGCAGGTAGGCAGGCAGGGGGCAGGTTCGTAGCAGGTGGCATTCTGTAGTTTCTGCCTACCCCCATGGGAAGAAGGCGTGAGTTTATGTATGTGTATGTTATTAAAACTAGTTGTAGGTAGACTTTATAGGTACCTGCTGAAGGGACTTGGCAAATAAAGAGGGTCAATAGGTACCTAAATATATACTTACGCCTTCTTTCTTCTTCCCATGGTGTAGGCAGAAAGTACAGACCGCTACCTGCTACGATCCTTACATACTCCGTCAATACTTCCGTATTTATAAAAACAAACCGGCCAAGTGCGTGTCGCGTTCCGTAATTGGTATGAATAGTTACGCATGCACAGTATTGATTTCATCGACCCCAGAAATAAGTTTGTAATTCATAGAATTTCTCGAAAAAACAATGAAAAGTAAAGTTATTTGTGCGGTTGCAACCGCAAAAGGAGCAGTTATTAGAGCAGTGGTGGCCCAGTGGTATCGGGCCGACTTACAAGACGAGGTCGTGGGTTCGAACCCGAACCCAGACAGGCTTTACTTTGTGTAAATAATTTCATGACCACTGCTCTCAAACGGTGAAGGAAACCGGCATGTCCTAGAACCAAAAATTCGAAGACGTGACATCTACCAATCCGCACTGGGCGCGCGTGGTAGATTACAGCCCATTTCCTCTCAAAGAGAGGAGGCCTGTGTCCCAGCAGTGGGAACATTATAGGCTGATTATGAACCGCAAACACCACACATCTTACAAACTGCTGACGAAAATACAGAAATTCGCTTAGAAGCTTCACCATCTTTTAAATTATGGGATCCAACGATACACGCTTATCTATATGCATTGAGGTATTATTTTTACATATTTGTTGCAGGTGTTGGGAAGAAGGTTGATGATGTATGATAGATAATAATCAATTACTTACTTTGTATATTCTTACCAGTCCAGCGATACGCACAGAAACACACACACACACACACACACAATTGTTCCTTTTTGTGTCTGTGTTTTTCTCTGCGTCATGTTTACCGCATGGTATAATAAGTAATATACTTCGCCAGGTATAGCATTCGGAGACACAGTGGTCACGTGGGAAACACAAGCCTACATCATCAGCGCTGTGTTACCAGTAGTGTGTAATAATAACTCCCCAACCGCCTTTATAACCTGTGAGAATCCGATAAAACAATGAGGTTTTAACTAACAATTACGTTGGTATATATTTAAATTGAATTGTTTCGTTTGATTAGAAAAACGAAACGAAAATTTAAATACTTTATTCATATTTTTTAACAGTATGGTGACTGAAAATGTTTCCAGAATTCTTGATTTGTTGCAATAAAGTGGCAACTGGATAGTGACGTAAGCATGTGTCTCTCCCGGAATGCCAGACCCTGTTTTTTAGACCATGGTTTACCGCAAATAAACATATTTTTACCCGACTTCCAAAAAGAAAGAGGTTATATGTTCAGCTGTAAGTGTTTTTTTTAATGTTAAATCCTCTTGCGTGTCGCATGATACCTCATAGGTTCCTAAGAGAAAGTGCTCGAAATGACAACTGAACCACATAGGTTTATAACGTCTATTATCCGAGATTGCGTCGACAATTAGCGCAGGTAGGTAAACGGAGGTCGAGCAGACCAGAAGATATTCACCGATTTCTCCATCAATAATAATTGTGGACCGAATTTCCTCTTCTGCTCTCAAAACGGTGAAGAAAACATCGTGAGGAATCCGACATGTCCTAGAACTGAAAATTCGACGACATGTGACATCTACCAACCCGCACTGGGCCCGCGTGGTGGATTACAGCCCACTCCTTCTTACAGAGGGAGGCCTGTGTCCCAGAAGTGGGAACATTATAGGCTGTTTATGCTTATGCTACTTGTAGGTGCAAGTCTGCATACCCATCGGGGAATACATGCGTGATATTATATAAGTACTTACAATAGAATTTATAACAGTTTCAGGTTTACAAATAACTGCTTTGGACTAAACTAAGTTCTCGTTCTGTAATGAAACGGATTTTCGTTTTTTTTTTAACATTTTGTTACAATTAATACCTTGAAATTTGTTTTAACATATTAATTCTTCTGTAGGTAACTGCAGTTGGTGACATTCATTTTGTTATATGCGGTGGTCCCTAAACTAGGCGGTGTCTGTATCTTAGAGACCTGTTTATCAGTTTATTAACCGACTTCAAAAAGGAGGAGGTTCTCAATTAGTTTATGTTTTTTTGAAGTGAAAACTTCTTTAGGCGCGTTGAGCACTTTTTGGGTGAACAAAAATCATGGAACTCGCGTCATCGTCATCGAACGCTTTCCATGAGCTATATGTATACTGTGTATATATGTGTTCTTTTTGGGTGAACAAAAAACGTGAAACTCGCGTCATCGTCACCGCACGCTTCCCATGAGCGGGTTTACAAGTTACTTAGTTTCCACTTCTATCGGCAGTCCCCAAAGACAGCGCCGTTATTTTTTTTTTTGTACGTTTGTTACGCGATATCTCCGGCAATTGTGGATCGATTTCGAAGATTCTTTTTTTTTATGGATAGTTTATGCTTCAGGGGTGGTCCCATATAAATTGTATTAACTCTTTCCTCCGGTAATTTTTCAGTTAACTTCAATAATACGTATATTTTTCACACTTAGTGTATATTGATGATGTTATAATAACTTCCTGTCACTGTTATTTACATAGTAAGAAGTGGTATACGAATTTGAGTGAAAAATAAAAACTTGTTCGTGGTATTGTATCTAGTGTATTCTTGATCTAAGGTCTTGAAATTTTGATGTTACTGTAAACCATTATAAAAAAGACTGAAAACCATTATACAAACAAAAAAAACAACAGACTTCCAAAAAAAACACTACCGCCTTACTAATAAAGATTTACATACTTCGTATACCGGAGTTAGCTATTCGGTACCTACCAAGTCGGTGGCAAAAAACGAAAATACTATACCAAAGACACCAAACAACAACTTCCGAAATTGAAGTTACATTTCACTTTGTAGTGTTTTTTTTGGAAGTCGGTTGTTTTTTTTTTGTTTGTATAATGGTTTTCAGTCTTTATAATGGTTTACAGTAACATCAAAATTTCAGATACAATATCACGAACAGAACAAAAACTGGCCGCGATTGATTGTAAAAAAAAGGTTTTTTAAATATCAGCTAACTATTATCAACCTTAACGCTTAACTCTACCAATAAAAGATATTTGACAGTTCAGTTGTACACATCTGGTACAGCGGGTGTTTTTATTGTATGAGAAGTTACACAACTGTTATTCAGTCCTCAACCCTTGTTTAGTGGGCGTGTAACCGTAGTAACCGGACATCTGGCCGGCAATTTTACTAACTTTTAGGACAAAAATCGTTTCGATCCTTTTACTTTACGACATACAGACTTCTGTATGAAATTTAGATTCAGTAAAATATATAGTTAGTTTAGTAAGTTAGAAGTGATATCGAACTGCAAGCTCGTGGTGGCGGGCTGGCTGTAGAACTTCAAGTTTGTATTGCTCTCCAGACGTGGGCTAGGCAAGAAGTTCAAGATGACGCAACAGACATTCGTGGACTTAGCTATCAGTCTATTACGAATGTATGCTGAAAATTGGCTCTCGCTTTGACAAATAAAGCGGCACAGTGTATACGCATGCCTGGGACTCTTGAAGAGCAAGAACAAGTAGTTCTGGATTTAGAAACATTTGTGGCTTCTGAAATGTGATCGGTGCTATAAAAAAACACACAACACACACACACACGCAATCGATTGCACACATACTAAAATTGGGACAATAGTATGACATTTGAAAGGTGCGTTCCGAAATGACGAACTTAGAAAGTACGTTTCATTCTTTCTTTCGTTTTACCGTAAAAAAAAAATACAATTATTTTTAAATACATTTTGAAACAACATTTTGGGCACAATTTGTATTATTTATTAAAAATAAACATTTTTCATGCTGTTTACAAGGTTTTCTAAATGCCTCTACAATTTGGTAATTTAGTTTCAAAACGTTTCCGAAGAATGTTGCCAGTGACTTTTGTTATAGCGAATTTATAACTATATAATGCTTACACACCCATTATTGGTAAAGGGAGTGTTTAACTCTTATCCATAGCTTATACAATGTATAACTATACAGTTGTTAAGCGAGTGTGTTAAATATTTTTATTAGTAAGGCTGTTAGTGAAAAATAACTTTAATTTCGGAAGTCGGTGGCAAAAAACGAAAATACTATACCAAAGACACCAAACACCAACTTCCGAAATTGAAGTTACATTTCACTTTGTAGTGTTTTTTTTGGAAGTCGGTTGTTTTTTTTTTTTGTTTGTATAATGGTTTTCAGTCTTTATAATGGTTTACAGCAAAATCAAAATTTCAGATACAATATCACGAACAGAACAAAAACTGGCCGCGATTGATTGTAAAAAAAAGGTTTTTTAAATATCAGCTAACTATTATCAACCTTAATAAACATAAAGTTGAATTATGTTTGCAATATAATAATATTTAGGACAGACTGTCATCGAGAAAAATGTAACAACGAATACGGTTGAAGCTTGAAAATAAAGTAATTTTGAAGTACAAACATTATTTCCTTTAAAATAAATTGGTGCTTCTACTTTTGGTAGCAGAACTTAAGCCCCATTTACACGGTGCAAATTTCTGGAACGTTCAAGAGCAATAATCGCATGCCATAAAGCACGTTCAATGATTGCCATTCCAGAATTGCAATACAAGTGTTTACACACGTGCGATTTCCATAAAATGGTATACAATTATTGCATGCAAGTGTTGCCTCGTCTAAACAGAGTTGCACGTCCTTGTAAAATTAATTTAAATATTGCCCGTATTTGCGCTGCCAAATATTTCATTCAACTTTATTGAACGTCTTCAAGATTTTTTTAACTGGTTTCATTCGCTCATGTTTGAATGATAGAAAATTTTCATGGCAGAATTGAACGAAATTTTATTGTACGTGCTGCTTACACCTATACCCGTTTTGAACGGCAATTAACTTGCCCGTATCGTGCAAGAATTGTACGTGAAGTTTAGACGGTGCCAGTCAAGTGTTGCTTCAATTTTATGGTATGCCACAGGCAAACTTGCACCGTGTAAATGGGGATGGACACATTCCTTTATTTTTCGGGCCATTTTTGAAGGGGTAACCCTGAATCTAGTGTTTCCTCTTTGGTCTTGATCGAAGTACGGGATATTAAGAAAAAAACTGAAGTTAAATTTCAATATTTTATTAACTTAATTATTCTGTCGCGACAAAACCCCCAGTGTTTACGTCTTCGGGTAACAATATATATTTTTTACTACACATATTACAAATTACCTAGAAAATTCCTACTCTCATCACAGAATCACTTTTTTCACAAAGAAACACGTTTTAATCTAATCCTAGCCTGAAAAATTTGGCATTTCAACAACATAATTCCTCCTTGAACATTTTTAAAGTATTATGAACTTTATTTACCTATGAATAAAGGCGTTATTTGCATTTGCATCAGACTATTTTCTGACTTATGTTGTATTATCTAAGTAGGGCTATGCTAAATATGTACAATAATACAATCTTTGATTACTTTGTTGATGTAATGTTGATATGGTTGGAGGATGAAACTCATGAACTTTTATAATAAGATAATTTAGACGGTCTATATTGTAAAAATCTCACCGAGTGAGCTATCAATAGTCTCAAATCCTAACATCATGTGTAATGACATCTCAATACACCTAAGTTTTCACGGTGAGATTTTAACTAAATAGACATACTGACAGCAGATTATAATTTACATCAACAACGGACGTGTTCACATGATTTTAATTTTACTGTACAGTCAGGAAAATTAATTGTTAATGAAATTGACTCCCTAATACAATTTGCCGTGTTAAAGCCGTTTTGTTCAACCGTCAAAGAATGAAAGTTGTGATTTTGACACAATCATGTCCGGACATTTTAAGTTGGCAGTCATCTTGCTCGATTATTATCCCTGTCTGTGCTGTGTCAAAAGAAATTAGTGCATTAATATCTGAGTACATTTTTGCACAATAACGATAATTCTGTTAAAACTATTACCGTGCAATAAAAATAAAAATTGTGCGTTAAAGGCAAACAAACTTAATACTCCTTACACTAAGTTGTAACTATTTATCATTTTTATATACCAGCCTATATCATTCCAACAATGTTATTACACCTTTTAAAAGTTCAACACACATTTCGCACCAACACATACCAACCTCACGAACGCGCAATTTGTACCTTAAGTCAATGAAATAAGTCACAAAACGCATTCGTGATTTGCTACGACTATCCGTGCATACCTGTTTGCTCAATCACCAACATCAGTATTTTCTTCTAACTTATTTTTCTTAACACTTGGTGACTCAGAGCCTTCATACGTTACAACATCTTCTGTTGAAAAACTAACTCGTTTTCTTTTTAAAGCCTTAGGATTTCTTTCGTATTCCGAGCTCATGCTTCGGGAAGACTCGTCACTAGAAATGCCGCTCGTCGCATTTCGGATTATTAATACGTCTTTTTCTATATCGGTCAGTTCTCTCGGCTTTGGTGGTCGGCCTATGGGTCGTTTTGGTTTGTTTTTCGTCGACGGGGATTCTTCTGTCGTTTTTCTTTTCTTGTAAGTCCGTTTGCCTGGTATTTTTGGTTTCTTTGATTGAGATTCGTCCTGGAAAGTTTTGAAGGGTTGTGTTAATTTTTACGAATTAGTTTTCAATTAAGAAATTTTGAATCATAACATCACTCCTTGTTTCCACGAAGGATTGGGCAGAGGTACGCCTAAAGTATATCCACATTTCGCCAGTTATGTTCAAGTCCCATGTAATAGAGGGCGAGCCTATTGCCATCAACCGGGCACAAGTCCAGACTCCGGGCTGCTATTGAGCAATTCCAGATGGGAAAACCCAATAAAACTTTGCCCGACCTGGGAATCGTTGCCGAGTGTAACACACGGCGCTCTAAAAACTCATTATAAGTCGGTTTTTATATTTACTCCCTCGCTAAAGCTCGGAAGTAAAACTACCTCGTGTATAATGGGTTATTTTAGCCCCTTGTATAACAATCTACTATTAGGCTGTTACCAGATATGTTGCTTTTAGCATTGAGATCAGCGATTTAGCAAGCTCGACACAGCGACGGACAGAAAAGCGACAGATAGAAAATACACATACAAAATTTGCTACCACGATCGAACGTAAACATTTTCCAAAATGCCATGCAGCATTGATGAAGTAGCAAATAGTCGATGATACAAGTAGAATGCCTGCTAAAGTTCTGATCCGACAAGATTACAATAAAAATAGTTGGGTAATCAAAACGTTGCACGAGGTAAATCATTCTGGAGGGATAGTAGTTGTAGACTAGAATACTCTTTATTATGTACACCATAAAAATCAGATATAAATGTAGATATTTTACATAGGGTGACACAATGAGCGGTCTTATCGCTAAAAGCGATCTTTTACAGACAACCTTTGGATGGATTCAAGGGAGAAGGAGAGACAATAATGCAGGTAGTCAGTGGTGTACCATTTACTTATATAACAAATACATACACACATAAAACATACAAGAGCAAGGAAAGTAAATGTAATGATGATGTTTAAGGAGAGAGGAAGTGTTTTTTAACCAGAATTTTAAAAGTGGACAAAGATTGAGCACGCCTTATCGACACGGGCAAGGTATTCCATAACCGTACTGCTTGAACAGTAAAAGACTTGGCATAAAAACTGGTGGAATGCTTCGGCATCTCTAGTCTTAAGTTTCCGATGACCGGGAACTTGAAACGTTCTTTAAGATAAGAGGGGGTTTTAGGGTTGAACAGAATATTGTAGAGCTGAAACAAGATATGAGAAATCCGGCGAAGACGTATACGTTGTAGTATAGTATGGGATAGTACCTGTTTAGGTTTAGCGCCGATATATCCGGAGCATCGCTTGGCTCCACACATGCAGCGCTTCTTTTCAATGCCAGCACATTCCAAGTTGTAGTTGAATGTCACTTCACTGTTCTGTAAAAATAGACAAAATGTTTTATGCAATTACTGGCAGACATAATTATGTGTAGCAGTTAAAATTAGAGGGCTTGTATTAATGTAATGTGACCAATTATTATGTGCTACGAACACACGTAACTATTAATTAAATTACACACGGAAATATTAATTAAATTACACAGACAAACTTTTTGAAAATGTATTTCTATGCCAGTTACACTAATCGTTGGATTCCCATGTAAAGATTCACAACAAGCTATCAAAATTATGTCTTAGAAACATATTTAAACAAAGTACTTTTTCAACACATTTGCTCAAAAAATGCATTTACGATACCTGTATACATTGTTCGCAAGTAAAAAAATTACGCACCATACAACGGAACGTGCGGTAAAATAGGTACTTACACCTAAGAACCTGTTTTATCGCATACTCCGTTGTATAGCGGCGTGCGTATCCTTTACGGTTTATTTTTAATTTCCATAAATAATATACATATAAGAATTCCACCAAGGAGGTTCACATTACGAGAATAAATAAGGTGAATAGTCGAACCTCCTTGGAAGCGCTTTTGCTCAATACGTTTGTCTCACTTTAATACTAAAGAGAAAATGAGACGAAAGATGTAGTTCTAATTTTCACCACGCGCACGTGGCGCCATTTGCAATTCGCGCCATTTTCATATTAGAAAACGTCAAAGATTGTTCCGATTTTCCGACTGATATTTATAAACACAGTAATAATAAATGAGTTCAAGCGAGGAATCCGATATTAATATTGTACTGTTTTCTCGCAAATGTGTTGAAAAACGTTGTATGACACACGTGCGGAAATTGGTATTTACAAACTCGTGACTATGGTAAGCCCGAGACGAACTCGACTTCGTCTCGGGCTTACATTCGTCTACTCGTTTGTAAAAACCAACTTACCGCACTAGTATCATAAATAACTATTTTCATAGAAACCATTGAATGAGCAATTAGTTAAACCATTGTGGCTGCAATTGATTTCATCCATTATAAAGAGAATAAATGTTAGATAAAATGGATCACATGAGGTCAGCTGTAGCCCGCCAAGTTTAAATTTTCTTTGGCTTTTTGCAAATTGCAGCTCTGTTTTACGTCGTATGCTGGTCAAAATGCGATTCGCCACTGTAGGATTAATACATTTATTGAATATGATCAATTTCGTATCAATCGTCAAACTTTGGAAATTAAAGAATTTTTCAGAATATATCATATGAATTTTTTTCGGTGGAACAAATTTTTCAAACTTTGACGATTGATATGAAATTGATGATTATTATTCAATAAATATATTATTCCTACAGTCGCGAATAGTATTTTGATTAACATACGACGTAAAATAGAGAATTTGGCTGGCTACAACTAAGGATCGCCCTTAACCAATATACTTACTGCTGGTATGTCGTACAACGCAAACAGTCCTACCCGAACGTCGCCTAGTACTGTCCACTTTTGTGTCTCGCAGTTTGGCTCGCAACAATGGTTCATGAACCTGAAACAAATTACCATAATTATTTTAAAACCAAGATTGATATTGATTAATGATAATGGAAAGCATTATAACATAATATTCTATAATATTTTGCTTTGTTATCCAGAGATATTCTCGGATACATATTCACCTAAAGTGGAGATGTTGGCTAATATAGAATGCACTTTTGTATTGAAAAAATCCCGCTAACTTCAGATTTCAGTGATCAAATAAGACCAAATCATAGCGATCGAAAGGTAGTGATTAATGTTGTTGTAACCGGGGTAATATTTACGCCCAATCAGGATAATAGTACTTTTTTTGTTTTTATTTTATCCAAATCCAATACACAACCCGTCCTCTTATACCCTACATACACATATTTGCATCGGAGGTTAAACAAATTTTAAATAAATATGCTTCTAAATTTATTCCAATAAAATATTTTAAGAAGCCGCTTCCAACCAAACAAAAAAAAAACTTTTTTTTTTAATGTTATTCTGCACAAACAACGCGCACAATACAAAAAAAAACTATTATAGACAAAATACATACACTAAGAAAAAGTAGCCAAAAGCCTCGGTATTTAAAACGTTATAAGTTTGACATTGTTGTCTATTACTTGTCTTTAGGTAAATATGCATCCAAATATCTGATCTCTGGTTATCATTTATACCCATTGAAGCTTTCATGATGTTAAAACTACAATCCAAAGAACAACTGTAGATAATACGCAGATATTGGGTATTTCTTTTAGTTTTTCATTAATCAGAATACAACACAATACACACATGTATGTCATTTGACTTTGTATGAGCTTTTTATATTATCACCTTAATTTATACTCATAATTAATTATAACTGCCTCGTTGGTCTAGTGGTCGCAAGCGCTACTGCGGAGCATGAGGTCTCGGGTTCGATTCCCGGGTCGGGTAAAGTGTTATTGGGTTTTTCCATCTGGAATTTCTCAGTAGCAGCCGTGAGTCTAGATTTGTGCCCGGTTGATGGCAATAGGCTCGCCCCCTATTACATGGGACTTAAAACATAACTGGCGAAATGTGGGTGTGCTATAGGGTCACCTCTGCCTAACCCTTCGGGGAACACAGGCGTGATGTTATGTTATGTTAATTAATTATAACGGACACACACTTCCCTATGTGTTTATTATTCTAGCGCATGACACTCTTTGCAGCTGAAAATCAGCGTTAGTTGGTACACCTTGTATATGCTGAGCTGAGGCCCTTTTGGCATTACAATCATTGTTTTTTGTTTTTTATAGTTTTATGGTGTTATTTTATTTTCACTGTAATGCCAATAAACACCCGTGCATTTGACTACGGTGCTCAAATACACGAGCGACACGTTGTCGACGGCAGCTGTAGACGTATCGACGGCAGCTGTAGATGTGTCGGCGGAAGCTGTAGACGTATCGACGGCAGCTGTAGACGTATCGACGGCAGCTGTAGACGTATCGACGGCAGCTGTAGACGTATCGACGGCAGCTGTAGACGTATCGACGGCAGCTGTAGACGTATCGACGGCAGCTGTAGACGTATCGACGGCAGCTGTAGACGTATCGACGGCAGCTGTAGACGTATCGACGGCAGCTGTAGACGTATCGACGGTAGCTGTAGACGTATCGACGGCAGCTGTAGACGTATCGACGGCAGCTGTAGACGTATCGACGGCAGCTGTAGACGTATCGACGGCAGCTGTAGACGTATCGACGGCAGCTGTAGACGTATCGACGGCAGCTGTAGACGTATCGACGGCAGCTGTAGACGTATCGACGGCATCTGTAGACGTATCGACGGCAGCTGTAGACGTATCGACGGCAGCTGTAGACGTATCGACGGCAGCTGTAGACGTATCGACGGCAGCTGTAGACGTATCGACGGCAGCTGTAGACGTATCGACGGCAGCTGTAGACGTATCGACGGCAGCTGTAGACGTATCGACGGCAGCTGTAGACGTATCGACGGCAGCTGTAGACGTATCGACGGCAGCTGTAGACGTATCGACGGCAGCTGTAGACGTATCGACGGCAGCTGTAGACGCGTCAACGGCGAGCGTTGACGCGTGTCGATTGCTGCAGTTGCGTCTGCCGGTGACGCGTGCCGCTCGTTTCTGCACGTTTCTTATCATTGTCTAACTACAACAGCCATAATTTTTAGAAAATAAACTCACCTAGCAAGATTCCCTTTAGGTCCGGCATCGATCATCCTCTCCTTATCCAACGTCAAAAAGTAAAAGTTCTCATCTCTGATCTCATGCTTCCTACGCATTCGACGACGGAATTCTTCCTCGTCTATTAACTCTCCCACGTATTCTATTACGAATTGTCCTGCAAATAGATAGAAAGGGGTGATTTTAGGATTAAATGTGAATCCCCAGCTGTAGCCCGCCCAAAATCAAATTTTCTTTGGTTTTTTTGCAAATTGCAGCTGTTTTAAGTCGCATGTTGATCAAAATGCGATTTGCGACTGTACGAATGATATATTTACTAAATAATAATCATAAATTTCATATAAATCATCAAACTTTGGAAATTTGTTCCACCTAAGAATTTTCATGAATATGAAATGAAAATTCTGAGGTGCAACAAATTTATTATTCAGTAAATATATCATTCCTACAGTCGCAAATCGCATTTTGATCACCATACGACGTAAAACAGAGCTGCAATTTGCAAAAAAAACAAAGAATATTTGAATTTGGCGGGCTACAGCTGAGAATTAACCTTAAAGCTGAAAAAAATCTCACCACCTCAAAATAGTATTGATCAGTTTTTTAGGCTTTCAATGTTACGCTCAACAATACCAAGTCGTCTGCGTAGCTGATTTTTTTGACGCAGATACCGTCTTTGTAACATCCGATCCTGGTACTGCTGAGTTCGCCGATCAGCTCATTAACATGAATAAAGTTTCCCGTTATACTGGCATTAGACACGCGTTTAACAAGTTTAAGTTTTTGTAGTGAGATCTAACATATTTTTCAGAACTGAAAGGTAGTTTTTTTTTTAAACTGCCCAATTCGAACGAAATGAAATCAGACATTGTGAGACTTACGGTTACCGACCGCTATAACTCTACTCTGGTAAGGCGTTGTGCATTTATTTTAATGTGACAAAAAGCCATTGGAAAATACATAATATTTAGGTAATTTTATCGAATAATTCGGAGTAAGTACTATAAGATAAAATCACCTAAACATTTTGTTCAGTTAATGATAGTATTTTATCATAAAACGTAGATTTCATACTGAGCGAAATAAACTCTATTATATTGACGTAAGATTTTATTAGAAGGTTAGTCTACTAATATGGTCTAGATGTACATTCCTAGGTCCAACAGGAACCAAACATAACCATTGTCTGTTTTGTACCTGCTTTAACATCCTCTAAGGTTTTAAGTCCCCATCCTCTGCTAGGTGTTCTGTACGGCACCAATTTGGGGTATAAACGTTTCTCAAACGCGCGGTTGTGGCATCTATCACTTGCTCGACAGGTCGGTCCGCATTCTGTTAGCAGCATTCTGTAAACACATAGTGATTGTTTTGTTATTATTCTTAATTTCTTGTTCCAAAACCTTTCTAGAAAAACAACTACTTCAATACAATGATAATTCTACTCTTCTGAAGTGAGTGGGAATTTATCAGAATCCTGAGCTGAAAATCATATAACAAATATTGCCACCAAACAGTACGATAATTTCAGATGTCAATTTTTTTTTTTGACAGTATGTAAGTAACAGGGTTACCATTCAATTCAGATGTTAACTTACAGAGAGTATTGTTTATTTTGGTCAAGTAATCACAACTGCAAAGTCCTTTCATAGTTATTTAAATTCTGACGGCAGCAATCCAACTGCAACCTTATAGTAACGAGAATAAAGATCACCGTGATTTTGACAGGCTTGTGAGTGGTAACAACCTTTTGTGGTCCACATGGAAGTCCTTGAACCGTCTCCGGACACAACTGGGAAGATTTAACTCCAACCTGATAAAGTGGGGCCACCTCGATGGAACGGCAGCTGGGTGTGCATGTGGAGCTATGTCGCAAACTATGCTCCACCTTCTACCTTGCTCTCTGTGTCCCAAAACATGGAGTCAAAGTGACCTCTGCGCTGCCACCGACGACGCCGTGGAAGTGGCGAAGTTTCGGGCCAATAAATATGAGAAAAGATGTGCCAGCGACACGAAGAAGAAGACCGTGATTTTGACAGGCTTGTGAGTGGTAGCAACCTAACCGCAACCTTATAGTAACGAGAATAAAGATCACAGTGATTTTGACACGTTTGTGAGTGGTAGCAACCCAAACGCAACCTTATTTCAACGGGCATAAAGACCACTTTGTTTTTGACAGTGATGCAAAATCAGAGGTAAAATAACTGTGAAAGGACTGCTAAAGTATGATTCAAACTTAATGGCGGCTGTGAAGTACGCTATTCGCTGCGCAGTACCTCACCCCTCACCCCCGCTGACACGTGAATTGGTTACTACGCAGCGACTCGCCTCATGTTCCGAGCCGCCCTTAAGTTTGAATTGTATTAAGAGCGCATACACGTGTCCACTAGCGCCACTCCTTTATAAAAATATCGTCTCGTG
This sequence comes from Griposia aprilina, assembly GCA_916610205.1. Classification (NCBI taxonomy): domain Eukaryota; kingdom Metazoa; phylum Arthropoda; class Insecta; order Lepidoptera; family Noctuidae; genus Griposia; species Griposia aprilina. The sequence goes on along the minus strand of OU744305.1, from coordinate 5,436,536 downwards.
ACTGAGAAGGAATTTTGAAAAACGGCTCAATAAGCGATCTCGGTAAGTGTGTCTAGAATTTTCTAATACATTTTATAAACTTTCATATTGAGACACGAAGCAACAAAATACGATCTAAATGAATGTGGCGGTGTGGTTTAGATCGAATTTTGTTCCTTCGTGTCTCAATATGAAAGTTTCTAAAAGGTATTAGAAAAATCTTGACACACTTACCCACTTACCGAGGTCGCTTATTGAGCCGTTTTTCAAAATTCCTTCTCAGTCACGAGATAATATTTTTTTAAAGGAGTGGCGCTAGTGGACCCGTGTATGCGCTCTTAAACAAGGATCTTTTGGCGCATGAATGTCAGTCACAGGGTAAATATTTGTCACAGAAATTGTATTGACAAAACGAGATGGCGGCGTTAATTCCGAGGTTCACCACGCGACAAAATAACCTTGAACCCCCTTATTTATAAACGTTGCTTTAAGTTAAGTAATGATAAGCCTGAAATAACCAATTGGAACCGTACACTTAGCTTCTAACGTTTCATAAGTGCCAATGTTGGTATAAGTGAAATAAAATATTTTGATTTCATTTAAGCGTCTGTTTAACCATACGTTTTTACAATTAATTATCTATTGATAAGGCCCTTTAGCGGGCCACCTCGGGCCTGACTAGAGCATCGTTTATAAATAAAGGGGTACGTGTTGTAACTTGTAATTTGAAAGCAGAATACTCGATAGAAACTCCAGAAAATAGTGTCAGCCTTATTTTAAAATGCTGATTAATTTCCACATTCTGTGCCACACTTTTAAGTATTGTTTGAGAATTCGTGAGTACACGTTAATTTAAAGTGAGTCTCTGTCTAAATATAAAAACCGTTTAATCAATTTAATTGTCTCTTAATCTTATATTTTCTTTTCCTTTCTTAAATGTCCTTTAAAAAATTATTAACTTTTTCCAATTTTTAACTATTATTAATATTTTAACTTTGTTAGCTTAGTTGTTAATTCTGTTGTGAATGCTGTGGTCTCCTATAGGTGAAGGAGTACACTTACTTAATACGTCATGTTGCCCTTAATTTATATGTAATGTATTGTGTACCGTCAAATGGGGTGAATAGGAATGCAGGAGTGACGAGTCACGAACCCGAGGAGCGAAACTTTAGTAGGGATTTTAATATTAAAATAATATAGTATGTTGCCAAAAATTACTCTAATGTGTTTTCTGTATTATACTAAGTGCCCTTGTTGGCAACAAACTATATTAGTTCAACGTTAAAATCCATTTTAAAGTTTCGTTCGAATTCACCCCGTTTGACAGTATATCTTTTGCTGGAAATCCTAAATAAAAAATATTAAAAAAAAGTCATCTTACCTGTTAAGGCACTGTGAGTAAGCCCCACAGGGGTCCTCATCATTAGGATTACACTCGCACTGGGTCAGTGAGCTCTCAGGGTCCTCTAGTTTCCGACCACAGAGTGATCCGCAAGGTTTGTTGACCTTCAGCTTGACGTAGTGAGGCGGGAGAAGGGATGACGCTATGTCTAGAGATTCTTCCTCGTTTGGCGCAGCACCTGAAAGATTATTTATTTGTTAGCAAACACTTGAAACACCAAATATTTCAGTGACTTCTGTATATAATAGAACTTTGTATTTTTAACCCCCGACGCACAAACGTGTTATAAGTTTGACCGCTATGTGTGTGTCTGTGGGACCATAGCTCACCGATTTGGATGCGTTTTTCATTATTATTTTAAAGCAGGTTTTGTAGCGGTGGTTCTTAAGACTTTTTTTTATCAAAATCGGTTCAGCCGTTTCAAGGTTATCAGCTCTTTTTTGTGTCGGGGTTTTTTAATTTTACCTATTATCTCGACTAATATTTGATTAATAATGAGTCTCATGTTATTATTATACATTGCTACACTTTTGTAAGCAATGCAGCTTAGTTAGCTAACCAGAGGGCCTAGGCAAAGTAACATTCGATTAGCGATGACGCTAGTAGAAAAGTTAAAATGTATGGGGTTGACATAAGCTATCGAAATGTCACGTGATCATAGGTCAACGAATAAAAATTAGCTAGACAATGTTAACAACATTCGATTATGAAATGAATCGACAGCGTCGAAAGATTAGGTACTTCCACAGAGATGCATAGCCAAGAGACACTTTTTGACGAGCGTTATCGCTAGTTTTTGGAATCATTAGCGAAAGCGATAGCGATTGTAGAAATAGAAGCGCTCCGAAGCGAATGCCATTTGTCTAGGCCCTCAGTTCTAGGATTGAACTAAAAGCATAACATATTTTTAAGTCACTCTCTTTCCATTCGTTAGTGTGCGGTTTCTAGTTCACATAAATGTTCTGTGGCTAGGTTATAGCGTTGCGCACCCACTCGAATACATTGGAATAGCTAATTAATGAATTGAAAAAAATAATGTAACTTACTTTTTAATATTTCGCAAGCTCTATGTGCGTGTTCCATGGCGGTGGTGAAGGCTGCATCAATTTTTGACTTCTGGCTTGATACACGGCCAGAATCACCTGCAAACAGAGTATTAAATTAGCTATACGAATACAAGAGATGACCACAAAAGAAATTAAGAAGCAAACTGCATTTAACAATATGAACTGCAATTTTAACAATATCAACTGCAATTTTAACGATATGAACCGCAATTTTAACAATATGAACTGCAATTTTAACAATGTGAACTGCAATTTGGTGCAGTTAATCTGCAGCTGGACTGCCTCGTTGGTCTAATGGTCGCAAGCGCTACTGCTGAACATATGAAGTCCTGGGTTCAATTCCGGCAAAGTGTTATAAGGTTTTTCCATCTGTAATTTCTCAGTAGCAGCCCGGAGTCATGATTTGTGCCCGGTTGATGGCAATAGCCTCGCAACCTGTTACATGGGACTTAAACATGACTGGCGAAATGTGGGTGTACTACAGGTACCTTTGCCTGACCCGTAGGAGACTACAAGCGTGATATAATGTGTGTGTAATATACAGTCGGCCAGCAAAACTGCACAGCTGTTGTTACTAAGCGCGTTGTGTTCCAATTTAACTCTTCCCAATGCTGTGACCCACATATTGTTTACGACGATTGTTTAACAGTATTACGACTGCTTCGCGCACAGCGAAAGTATTAATTTAAAAATGGAATCGCAACTCATTTGTTGAACATTATTGAATTAAATTGCTGATTATTTTTATTGGAATATGTTAACATAGCATCACGCCTGTTACCTAGCGTTGAAAATTGCGAAAGATACATTTTGTTTGTATCTTTCCTATAAAATACATGTAATTTTCGAAAAAAAAAAACTAATTTCACATTCGTCTGAAAAATACAATCATACACGTATAATAAATACATGTTAAATACTGTGTATTTTTCATATTTGAAAATCAAAGGGAAAAAATCTTGCAGACATTTTCTGTATTTAATTGAAAAATACAGGGGCATTTGAAAGATACATGAATTTTACATGTTATTTTCAATGTTACTGTTACCCTGGAGGGTTGGGCACAGGTGCATATATTGTAGGTACACTCACATTTCGCCAGTTATGTTAGAATATTTTAGAACGAACAAACATGTTAGCGTAAGATTTATTAATTTTAAAAGAAACTTACCTTCTTGAAACGGGAACACGCGTCCTCTATTGACCCAGTAATGGTCGTATTGGCCAAAGAAGCGAACTACGAACTCTCCGAGATTGTGCTTCACTGCCATAATGTTCTCGGGTATCTCTGATGGATGCAGGATTATACCGGGCCACCATCTGTGAAGTAGGTTACTATATTAGTATCCTGTGTTGTAAGCATGGGGCAATACTACGATGTGTTACGGTCATTGTTTTGGTGTGAGAGAGAGGAGGTATACAGAATGGTACCATCTCTTTTTCACCACGGCATAGCTTTGGCACTGTATAGTAAGGTCCCTGTTGGTCATTTGATTTATTCTGTTTTAAGGCGACAATAAGTGCCAGCGACCTTGAGCGAGTGGGAGGAGCATGCGAAACTTTTAAGCGAATAAAATTGCACAGAGCTTTAGCGTCTACCCGGACATTGGTCAGCGATGCACTGCCGCCCGTCGCCCGCACGAGCCCCCGCTTCCACGCGCATCAAGTTTATTCGCAAAAATAACCCACCTTGATTTATCAAACACAATACAAATAAAAGCCGTATACAAAAATTTGGGTAATTAAATTGTCTTTTAGATGGTGCAGATTTCATGAAAATACGCCCGATAGTTTTTGCGTGATTATCGTTTTTGTGTTCGCGTTAGACATTACTTTACAAATTAATTACACTATTTATAAAAATAAAATTTCAAATATTCACATACCAAATTACGAAAAAAATAGTCTAGTTTATCATATATTTGTTTCAAACAAATAAGACTATTCGTTTAGACGTGATGTTCAATTTGAAATCATTAAAAGTCTTATATCTGCGCCTTAAGGCGGCAATCACAAGCACCTGACAGTTCTGGGTTAGCAAATGGAACTCCATATTTTCGCCATAGAAGAACAAAAAATATGTACAATGAACTATTTTCTGAACCTGAACATCATAATTATTAAACTTATAATTCTTCCAATTGCTAAATTCAATCTACCTAGCCTCTTCCCAACTATGTTGGGGTCGGCTTCCAGTCTAACCAGGTGACTGGCTATCTGACTTCCACAACCCAGTTACTGGGTAACACGATACTCCTTGGTAAGACTGATTGTCAGACTGCGGACTTCTGATGAACCGTAACGACTGTCAAAGATCCACAAATGACAGCCAGGCCCAACGGCTTAACGTGCTTTCCGAGGTTCATAGGGGTCTCTACGGACCATCTACGGGCCGACCGCGGCAAGCGTAGCTTAACTTGATCGATTGACCCATGCGGCTGTTATTAATTCTCAATTCTTTATTGCGTACCATAATGTATACAGTTGGTAGGGAAATAATTATATTAGTCACAATTATGGACCCTGTCGGGCACAGCATAGATCAGGTAGGAGAGAGGAGGAAGCACACTGGCGGTTTAATATGATACATTTTATTATTAGTTAAGTAAGTAAGTTATATTGTTTTATTAATAGCTTAGCCCCGAGCCCCTCGCAAAATTATTATAAGAATAAATATATATGTTCACAGCTAATATTGCATGAATTGTCAAAAAGTAATAGTCAAACCATTTATTTTAAATAGCGCATGAAAGGCACCTTTGAACGTCAAAATTTACAAAAAAATATGAATTGGAGAAGAATGGGCAAAAAATTCCACCGTTACTCTTTTGAAATGTTTTACAATACAATTTTGTATACGTACATTAATTATCCATAGTCAATATTATAAATTCGAAAGTAACTCTGGCTGTATGCTACCTTTTCACGCCTAAACCACTGAACGGATTTCGATAAAAATTGGCAAGGAGATAGATGGCATCCTGGAGAAGGACATAGGATACTTTTTATCCCGGTACTACGTTCCCGTGGGATAATTTCCGACATCCACGCGGGCAAAACCTAGTTAATTATATGTGTAGAATCTATTTACTAACCTGTAATGACCAAGTTTGACCCACACCATTTCTCCATATAGCGGTAGGCGTCCCGTCTCGCAGTCCTCGCACATGTAACCGCCTATGAACAAACAAAAGTAAATATTTAGCTTATTTGTAAAGAAACCTGACTTTTGAGGGAAGAACATTTTGTATAAATACAGTTGAACAATGCGTAGGTTTGAACCCAGACAGGCGCTTTACTTTGTGTAAATAACTTCATCACCATTGCTCTCAAAATGGTGAAGGAAAATATCGTGAGGAAACCGGCATGTCTTAGAACCAAAAATTCAAAGTGGCTTCTTCCAATCCACTGGGCCCGCGTGGTGGATTACGGCCCACTCCCTGTCAATGAGAGGAGGCTTTGCCAGCAGTGGGAACTAGGCATGGGTAATATCGCTTTTACACTATATCAAACCGTATCTATGTATCGGTTTGGAATATCGGATATCGCATCTCCATATTTCAATACCTATATATCGGCTGAATCTGTACGAAACGAAAGTGGTACTGTGATTTTTAGGTTTCGGTTTTGTTCGTTTCGTGTACATCATTGTATTTTATTTGTAACTGTATACTCGAATGTAGTTGGTAGTGTTGATAATATGGCACTCTGAAATGAAACTAGTAAAGTCTTTTCAGTTTTTTAGATTTATATTTTTATAAATTATTTATAAAGGTCAAGTATTTATCAGTGAATTGAACTTTTTACAGTTAATAAATAAAGGTACTTAATGAAAGCGTATTTAAAAAAGGTTCCTAATATACCTACATTTTGTCAATTATTTACAAATATTTACTAGTGGTATTTTAATGTTTAAAATTAGTATTAGACATAAGCGTATCCCACTCTCTCGCTCGTTCGTCTATAGCTACATGACTCCCGCCCGCGCGCATCGCAAGGACACGGTACCGCCGCGCGCCGTACTACTCTACCCGAATCAGTTTGAACCGAATATCATATTTAAGATCATGTGATACGATATCGCTATAGTGTGTTGTTCTGTAACTCATGGCGCTATATTCGCTATACGCGGATACCTGATATATAGATTCAGTGCCGTCCGATACATAGGTATTGGATATTGTGCCGATACATAGATATTGTATCTATATACGATTTGTATCGCCCACTCCTAGTGGGAACGTTATAGGCTGATTATGTACAGTTGAACAAGGAGATAAGTGTACAGGCAGGTAAGTTGCAACTGTCGGGACGTTGTATATAATTATGCTAGTCGCGCGGTAAACTCTGCTTGCGCGATGCAGGATTTGCGGACGTCAGTATGACGTGTAGCTCGCATGTGGCGATGTTGATACCGCTACACAACTACTTCTAAACAATGTTTTGGATGTGCCGAGTACTCGAGTATATTACATCACTCTTATAAGTATGTCTTAGACCGTAAAAAAACATTATGCACACAGTAAAAAACCGGTAACAAAATTCAACTGTCTACTTAACCAATTACAGATCATCTGATACTGCCCGCTGACAGACAGAAGGACGGACAACGGATGCTTAGTACAGTGGTACCCAACCGATAAGGCGCGTCGTGAATCTTCGTTCGCACAGAAAAGAAAGTAAGGCCCCGATGATTACCGAAAGAATGCTTAAACTTACAATCAACCTTAGATCACTACTATAAGGTTCATAATACACTGCAGCTGTTAGTTCCGTCTCACACGCAAGTCGCGCCCCTCCGATCAGAACTACTAACATGCCACGCGGCGCGCGCTACCATGGCGGCAGCTGCCGACCAATAGCGGTACAGAAAAAAGAAGCGCGGTGCGTGGAGCGTGCCGATTGGTCAATAGCATTTCCCGCGCTTCAAAAATTCATCTTCTGCGCAGGTACATCGGTAAGCCATATCAGTTGGGTACTACTTTAATAGGGTTCCGTTAGCACCCTTTCGGCACAGAAACCCTAAAAACGAATATTGCCAGTGTCGTGGAAACATAAATGATTTGCCTGTTTGTACTTTTACTCGTTTGGCACACAACTCGTGTAATTTTTTTTTACAAAATGTGCAATGCCAAATCGGTTTTTTTTTAACACCCGTATTAGGAAAGTTCCTGCCCAACTGAGTCTAAGAACAAAATTATTTCAAGTTTGAATCATGCTATCTAACTGTTATATATATAACATAACCAAAAAGTGGTTACGTTTTTCATATTCTTCGCTATTCAAAAACACGTCACCTTCAATTTGAATACAATCGTGTATGTACTTATGTTTATAGAAAGAACGGGCGGCGCCGACGCCGGCGAGCGCGGCGCTCGGCCGGTAGTGAGCGTCCCGCTTTTGAAGAGGTCAAGGTCTTAATTCCCGTTCAAGGAAAATTTTGTATGACATAATCGTGTCTGTCGAAATGTTTGTCCTAAAAATTATCAAGATTTGCTTCCGTGTATGTTAGAAATATTTTGATTAATTTGTGTGATATTACCAGAGATCGGATATTCGGATGTATATTCACTTATAGTTGTGATTTTGGCTAATCTGCAATGCGCTTTTGTAAATCTTAACTTTAACTAACACACACCACCCCTCTGCTTACACCCTACATACACATATTTGCAACGGGGGTTAAACATAAATTTTAAATAAATATGCATCAGAATAGATAAGCAATCCATGAATCGCGTTTTTATTAATAAATATTTTTTTAGAAGTCGCGTCTATACTATACACCCGACGAGTTATGCATTCCCGGTGTTCCTGGCATACCGGGACTTTATTACAAAAAAAAATGAAGCCGCTTCCATACTTTCATAAATAAAATTTAACTTAAGAGGCTTACAAGAGCTAAAGCGCGGTCACTGTCGGATTGCATAGAAAAGAACGAGACGCGCGATGACACAACGCTGGTAATTTATTGCAAAATATGAAGCAATTATGGATTTACAAAAAATCTATACATTTGACAAAAAAAAATTAAAACACTACTACGTTAGTATGTTACTTGTAGAATAATCTGACAAAAAATCGGAATGTTTGTATGGTTTTTAATCGTTAAAATATTTTTTTAGAAGTATCTTCGTGATTTTTTTTCTATTGTATGAAGTTAATTGCATTATGTTTTCAACACACTATCTAACTAGCATATATACAGAAGAATATCATATATTTTTCTGATTTTGGTTACTGCAGTGGATCATATATTTTTAGGCATTATAATTTTGCGTTTAAGTCATGTAGTCCCCTTAAGGTAAATATGCATCGGAATATCCGATCGTCTTGCTGTGAAATTCAAAATATCACGTTATAAACTCGCAAATAGACTGACGGCGAACCAGTGGGGTAATTACGTAACACACTAACAGTAGCAATGGCTTTCATTTTGACAGTCCAACAACATTCATTGCGTTATTTCCGTTGTTGAGCAGTCAAATTTTTCGAACATATGACGCAATGGATTAGCAATATCCTTCAAAATGATTCAGATTGTGATTGAAAGTGGGTTACGCAATTAATTAATTCATTAGGGTGCTATTTACCTTCTGGCGGTTTTATGTTAAGGCACTCGGCGTGGAAGGACGTGGGACAATACTCGCAGCATATCAATGATCCGCCCAGCGCGCATATAAAACACCATCCTGTATTCACGTGGCACGGGACTTTGCCGGGCCTGTAGATGGAAAGGCGAACATTTAATATTTATCGTTAAAGTTACAATAATATTGTATTTGTCAATATTATTTTCTTAACTGAAAACTATCCAAAGTGCATTAAAATCGGTTCATCCATTTTTAAGTACTTAGTTACAATGCTTCAGACATACTTATACTCCATTTGAAATAAGATTATAAATTAAAATAAACCTTTTTTACAGTCTGTTCAACTGATTTTGACTTCTATTCTGTAGGCATAAGGGTGGCATTAAAAGCAAAAACGTGGTTACAATACCAACTGTATACTGCAGCTGCCATTTGTCATGCAGCCAACGCAATAGAAGTCAAAATCGGTTAAACGGACTGTAAAACGGTTTATTTAAATTTCGAATATTATTTCAAATGTAGTATAGAGAGACAGCTATAGGGATCAAACTTACAATAACCGTAATTTGGGTACAAAATAGAATTTTAGCAATGACGTCACCGTACGACTTTTTTGGGTATTTAAAATTACAGTCCATTCGGTTAGTTTATCTCTGACAGCAACAACCCAATAGGAACCTTATTGTAACGATTATAAAGATCATTGTGAATTTGACAGACTTGTCAATGGCAGCAACCCAATAGCAACCTTATAGCAATGGCAATAAAGATCACTGTGATTTTGACTATAGTTATGTTTTCCACTACTATTCCTTTGAACAGACAGCTTTTCAAAACAGAGTTTTCTAGTTAACGTTGGAGCAGTCGCGCAATAATATACTATTCCAATGTACGAATTTATAACAATTTGCATCAGTTTACTACTTCAGAAACATTAAAAACACTATCAAAACTAAATAAAACACTCACCTATGCTCATAATGCCTCGGACAGATAATATGCGACGCCGTCAAAACCAGCGTTCCCGCCGGCAGACATTTTGTAAATGAATGATAAGTAGCGGGACACCTCACACATCTCGCCAACTTATCTCCACTGAACCTGGTCTTACAGCCTCTAGGATCATCAGACACACACGTATGACACACATGTCTAGGACATGTCAAAGCCTCAAAATACTCATTGATCTTCTTATTAGTCTTCGAAGGTTCCCCTCCATTGAACTGAGTTTGAGGCCATTGGTCTAAGCACTTCAAATGATAGTATTTATGACAATGTGCCACGTGGCATTTTTGTCGTAAAGTCGCCTCGTTTTTATATACAGCAGATTTGCATACAAAGCATACGGGTGTATCGTATTGCTGGCAGTTTTTGCATTTGAAATTGGAGTAATCCGTGTCGTTTGAGCGTCGAGGTTTTAGTTTTATGTCGATTATCTCGCATTTTCCGGGTATTGTGTCGGACCAATCGCAGCCGTCATCGCTCGAGTAAGAATCGTAATCGATTTTCTCATTTTCGGTTTCTAGCAGTTCTTTCATTTTGGCTTCTAGCTGAGCTTCTAGGGTCTCAGCGTCGACGGTACACGTTTCTGTTTCAAGTATCTCTTCGATTGACGCGTTTTCTTCAGAAACATCTTGGGATTTCTCATCTTGACTGTCAAATTCATCCGAGTTTTTCGGTTTCCGTCCCAACTTTTTCTTCCTCTTTCGCCCTCTGGATGGGAGTGGGTTTTCTGTTTCTACATCTTCTTTATTAACGCAGTCAACATGGAACATTGCATTGCAGCCTTTACATTTAACTAGATTTCCAGTCATCTCGCAGATTTCACATACTTTCTCTCTAATTAGACCTTTGAAAACGTTAGGTTTTGGTTGGGCTAATTCTTCAAAGTAAAGTTCCACTTCATCAATGTCATTTCCTTCGGGAATTGGTTCTTCAGATTCTTCGCCATTTTCACCAGATTGTTTTTTTTTAGGTTTGAATATCGCGAAGACTTCCAGCTCTTCTTCGATATCTGAAAAATCTTCGTTGTAAAAAGGTTTTATTACTTTTCTTTTAGGCTTATCTTTTGGTACGACATCAGTTTCAGTCTCTTTTTCTTTTCTGTCTTCTTTTTCTTTTCTCTCTTCTTTTTCCGTTTCTTTCTCAGTTTTGATTTTTCTTTTAACTTTTTTGGGTTGTTGTACGGCGTCTTTGAGTCCCTTCACTAAGCCAGACTGTTCAATATCATCGTTCTTTTTTATTTCAGATTTAGTATTCTCTTCATACAACCAAGTTTGGTATAAATACGTGACGATTTCATCCTGCGTCAATTGTGGATTTTCGTCTATCAAAGAGTCTTGTCGTAGTTCCAAATATTTCACAAATTCGGGATCTTCTAGTGCGTTTTCGACATTTTTCGGAGGAAATTTCTTTTTACGTTTAGTTATAGATATTTCACTATCTCCGGAAGTTATGGAAATTGTATCTGCCTCTTCGTCTTTAATTTGAATGTCTTCTTTGAAGCAATTTTCTTTTTTAGCATTTGAGCGCAATTTGGTCTTAATAAGGGGTGCTTCACTATCTTCTGAATCAATAGAATCTGCGTCAAAATCATCATTGAAGTTATTTTTTTCAGGTTCCTGTGAAAAAGTTACTTGTACTGCATTTGAAGTATCGATTGGCGATGTTGCTTTACTTTTGTCCATCTTTTGTTCATCAGTACTTGTCAATGTTACTTTACAAACATCGTCTTGTTTCAAATCTTTTGTTCCTGCACTTACGTCTTTTTTTTCATGAGGTTCTATAGACGTAGAGGATCCTAATACTATTACTGTTTCATTCGTTTGAAATGTATCCTGAGCTGTAGTAGAAGATTGACTGGTTTCAGGTTTATCATCGTCTAGTAATTCATAGGCCGGTGATGGTACTTCATCAACTTCATCAGAAGATTTGTCGGTTTCCTCATTGATTTCAAAATTCCTATCTACATCTGTATAGACCATTTTTCTTTCGCCTCTTGTCTTTCTATGTAAGAATCTCTGCATCAAATTTTTATTTAGACTCAAGTTCTTTTTATGAGAGTTTCTTTGTCTTGACTGATCCCTTTCTCTTGGTTTCTTTTTCTGTTCAGGTTCAGAATTCAGTCCTTTAACTAAATTCAGTTCTCGCAAATCGTCGTTTTTTTTGTCATCGGATTTTGAGTTTTCTTCGTAAAGCCATGTTTTATACAAATAGGCGACAATTTCGTCTTGCGTTAACTCCGGATTTTCGTCCATTATTGCATCTTGTCTCAGTTCTAGATATTTGACAAATTCTGCATTTTCTAAAGGATCTTCTGGTTTTTTATCTTGTTTGGAACGTAATTTGCGTTTGCTTTCAGATTTCGTTGACGTTACACTGTCTTCTGAATGAATAGAAATCGTATCCAGATCTATGTCACCATTCATATGAGTGTTCTCATCGTGAAAACCATTTTCTTTGATCGTTTCAGGCTTGAAAATAGGTATATGAACCTCATTGGGAGTATTCATATCAATCTCTTTCACATTTAAGCGACCATTCAGAGGCCCATTACTAGTAATACTTTCAACAATATCACGATTTGGGATTTCATCACTAATATTACTAATATTGATATGAAATTTATTTTTATCCTCAATTTTATCATTTTTTTTATTCTCTTCGAGTTTATTAGAAAAGCCAAATTGATTACTACATTCTACTCCACTCTGGTTTATTACAGCATTGCTAATTCGTTCATTTTCTAAACCTTCAGCCACACGACCCAAAACTGAGTGCGTCCCATAATTGTCATCTAAAATAATTTCCTTACTCAATTTAGAAGGCACATCATTTGTTATTTCATTGTTAAAATCACCATGACTAACACTGCTATCGATTTCAATAATGACTTTTTTCTTTGCAGGTAAATCAGATATTGAATCGTCATAAATATCATGTTGGGTATCTAGTATACTGTCGTTAGTGAGAGGAGCTTCATTGAAACTGCAGTTATCATCCGTTTGACTGTCAGTTTCATAATCTGGCTTATAATCGCTGTCTTCATCAACTGACATGTAACTTGGCTCAGTACTGGCGACTGTTGAATCGTCATTTGTCATTTCGTCCTGTGAGTCAGCAGTAACATTTATAGGATTACTTTTAGGAGTGATTACTTCATTTTCCGTGTGACTTCCATCAATTGAGGCCTGACTGTATTGGTCCTCATCAAATGAATCTTCGTAAACAGGGCTTATCATTTGATCTCTAGTAGTTACAGGATCAGGGGTTTTAGGACGATTTTCAGCAGTGTGTTCAATTTCATCTTTATAAAAAGACACCTTTGCAGAGTGTCCGCCTTCTGTCCTATTATTATGGCCTGGAGATATTGCTGTACTGATAATGCTGTCCTGACTATTTCCATCCACGCTCTCACCTTCAGAAGATTCACATATTCCATTAATTTTTGTTAATGTTTCTGTAGGATTTTCTGCTTTAGTATCATCTTCATTTACTGTAGTTTCTTCCTCTTTTTCACTTTCTTCAGTTTTAGTACTTAGACTTTCAACGGGAGCTACGATGCCAGTACGTTTCTGAGAAGCGAAATTCTTACAACTATCTGTATCTGTAGAATTGTGATCCGAATCAGTCACTTCTATAACATTTTTACTATAGTCATGTTCATTTAAAAAAGGCAACAGATTCTGAGATTCGGTCATAGATTTTCTTAAACTATAAGGCTTATTTACGGCTACTTTAGACAAACTTTTTTTTTTTTTAGATCTGATGATTTTTGTTTCCTTTTTTTCTTCTACTTTTGTTTGAGGAACTGTAGGCTTAGCCTGGGTTTTCTCTGGAGTTTTGGACTTGGCTTTCTGTAGCCATCTGTCCATATGTGACTGACGTTGGATCTTGGTGATGCCGGTTTTAGCAGCCATGTTATCGAGGCAAGCTGTGACAACTTCAAACATGTCCAAAGACTTGTTCCTGGTCCTGTTTCTAGAACGTTCGGTATTGTCTGTTTTACCGTCGTCTTCTGAAAACAGGCTGTCATACAAACTCTCACTCAAAGACACATCACTGTCCGTCCTACATATTTTCCCGCTCTTCTGTTGTTTTACTTTAGTTCTAGACTTTTCTAGCATGTCGTTAAAGATGTCTATTCTCAACCTTTTTGGTTCTCTTAGCAGCATCTCTGCTTCTTCTACTGAGTTGTTCCATAAGGCTTGTTTCTTTTCTGATACGAAAAACGCTGCAAACAGTCTGGGGTCTTTTTTCTTGTCCTAAAAAAGAAGAAAAATATTACTGAGGATTTTTTTGTCATGTATTTTTGTACAACATTGGATTTGGAAAATATTAATTTTAGTTTTTTTATTTCCTTTACAGAGCCTTTAAATCAATATGAAACAATATTTATGTAAAATGCAAGACATGAAAGAAAAACTAAACTTCTTTGTTTTTTTTTTCAGATAATTTTTGAAGCATGATTGAAACAAAGATAAACTTATAAAATTGTGACAACATTAATTATTCAACTTAGTGTCAAAGTTGAAAAAAAAACAATTTACTTATATCACCAACCACAGTACAGGAGATAACCTAATGTCAGACTAAGATAGATATAAGATAAAGACAGGAACACACCTCAGGTGTAAAATTCTGCCGGGTATTCTCAAACTCGAGCTGACCGAGGTACTTTCGAAGCATGGTGTCAACTATCCAGCCGCGACGCCCGTTGTCTCCAAAGAACGTCACGTGAATGACGTCACGTTCTATTCGGCCAAATACTGTGGAGAAATGAAATAAATGAAGATTAGATTTAGGTGTATTTTTTTATTGGATTATAATTTTTTTTAGAATGCGTTTGTTCAATAAATGTGCTATCAGCGGAAATACTTAAGTTGGTACTACAGATGGAAAAATAGGCAACATAGTAAGAACATTCTGGTTATTGGGGGTTATAACTGAAGGGTGGGTAAAATACACTTGCACAGCAATAATATACAAATAATATTATTAAATTAAATAGCAGCAAGCATTATGTTAAGATAAGCAGTTCCAATAACTGTAGCCAAGTTTGATAACGTAGCAAAGGGATGTAGATTATTATAAAATCAATATACAAAATAATGAAGGGTTATTTCTATTATAGAATTATACAGGGTGACAAGGACATTGATGTGCAAACTGTAACCATGAATTTCAGCACATGAATCTAGACCCCTTAGTGTAGAAATTTAACATTGGTTATCAAAAAAAAACCAGCTGTTTCATAGATAATTGCATTACCTATGCAGTCAAAATGTATGGCAGATTAAAAAAAAAAAAAGTTACAAAAAATTTCAACACAGTGGGGGGGGGAGGGATTCAGAATTCATAGTAATAGATTGGTCATAGTAACGTTGGTTTCCCCGCCACCATGTATAGGTTTTTAGAAATAATTTTGTAAAAACACAGATTACCATTTTACCTTGTACCAGCATTATTATTTATAAACTGCAAAGCATTTACTAACTGAAGGAAGGTTAGATAAAAAATACTGAATCCATGTAAAATAACCATATTATATACATTGCATGCTTGACAGTAAATTATTAAAGCCACATTTATAGGAAAATGTTAGTAAGATGTTAAGGCAAGTTATTCTCAAATTAATTGGTTTTTAATACTTACACTTCTTTTTAACAAATATCCCATTTGAAGGGTCTCTAGTGACAATAGAAGG
This sequence comes from Griposia aprilina, assembly GCA_916610205.1. Classification (NCBI taxonomy): domain Eukaryota; kingdom Metazoa; phylum Arthropoda; class Insecta; order Lepidoptera; family Noctuidae; genus Griposia; species Griposia aprilina. The sequence continues at coordinate 5,420,789 of OU744305.1, read as the reverse complement.
CCAGAATGGATAGGTACCCATTCTAGCCCAGGCTAGGTCTCCAACTTGATAGGCACATTTGGCTTCCAAATCAAACAAATCACTCTTTGACGGAGTTCTACTTTCCTTCTGTTCTTTCTTCTTCTTTTTACCGTCAAAGTCCAGAGTTTTGACCACAGAAGAATTATCTATGATGCCATTCTGCTGCTTAGCGGAACCGATGCTGTACCTTTCAGAAGACCGTTCTAGAATATTATTCAAATGAGTGCTGGAAGACTTCTTCGCACTTTTTACTGGCGACAGCATATTATTGATAAATACTACATTTTCATCAGATTCCCTCTTTTGGATCAAGTCCTTTCTAATGTATACTTTTGGGAATTTTTTAGCAGGAGATGGGCTAGTCTTCTTCACTTCCTCAGTGCCAAAGCGGCTCAATGATATGTTTTCTTGGTAAATACTCTCTATTTGATTCTCCAGAAAAGTTTCTACACCAATTAATTTTGGTGGTTCTGATCTCAATGGAGAATTTGATGCGTGCATCTTGTATACTGGTGATTGAGTTTTGACTGGTGACTTCTCGGCCTGTGGTGACTTTAGTTCAGAAGTCACTTTCTTGGTGTCGGATTGCTCAATTGCAGACTTGAGCCGGCGAGCTCTGCCATAGCGGCTGGTACTAGTACCATCACCAATGGACACCGGGGAAGTCACTCTTGATGTCAAACTGGTTTCAAGTTCACGTTCGATGAGTGATCTTTTCTTTGGTTTTGATTTGATAGTCAGAGGACTATCATATGGCTTCAAGTCCTCAGAACTCATGTTATCCTCAGACTCATCCATTATGACCTTTTCAATAAATCTAGGCCTTTCTATGAGCGTCTGACGTAACAAAATAGCACATCGCAAGTCTCGCCCCAAATCACGAATATTTTATTTCAATCCCATATTTATGAGAAAAATACCATGCGAAATGTGACGACAAAACTATATTTACAGGTTACGCCCGTCCCAGAGCGTTTCACTTGGTTTTCTGAAACAAAAGAATCGAAATGAAGTTTCGTTTTTCTCATGAAATAGGTTAATTCAATATTTGAACACAAAATCATGTTTTGTAAGTGGAAATGCATTATTTTCTGAATTAAAACATAAAATGTCGACTCACCTCAGCTTTACTCAATTTAGTCGCGTCAGTGGTTGCAATTCGCACAAGACAAATCGTCAGATCGGCGGTCTCCTTGGTGCATAATTGAACCACAGTACATCGAAAACTTAATATCCTTTTTTACACAACGATGTTTCCAGATATAATTGTTTCAACACCAGATCCAGGATCGTTTTGTTTCACATAAACAGGAATATTAACTATAATCGTCAGCGCTCAAATATCGTTCGAGCAAAGTCCTAATTTGTTACGAGAAAGCACTCAGTTACACAGTCAAACACGCGCCATCATAATTCCATACATCGAATTGAGCGGAACCAGCCCGCAGTAAGCATCCCTGCGCTTTCTACAAACGTTATCACAAATTATCTCACGAATAAAACTATAAACTCTGATTAAAAGGCATTCATTTTAGAATTACAAATGAAAATAAGTTCCGCCACAGAAATACCGACGCTTCTCAGTGCCGCGAAAACACATGAATATGTCGTGATAGTGTGAGTAAGAATACAACGAGAATTTTTGTGCTGAATATACACACATGTCTATGAGTTCCACACAGTTCAATGGCTTTGCTTATCACTACTGTTTTACCGACGCTTTCAAAATAGTTCGTTTTTAGGGTTCAGTAAATTGAATTAAAATGCAGAAAAACATTTACTGAAACAACGACTGAATCGACTGATACTGATGGCACATTCGTTCAAAAAAAGACCAACATAAAAAATAGAACACAAACCAATGATAGCCTGTATTTTTAACCTACTTCAAAGAGAAGGTTCTCAATTCGTCTGTTCATTCTTCGGAGGATACACTGTTTGTAGTAAGCAGCGAAGATCTATAATTATTTATTTAATTCGTATCAGTCTATGCTATGTAATTACATCTATTTAAATAAAAGGAGAAACTTACTGACTGACTTATCAATGCACTTGCACAAACAACACTACTGAGCCTAGCAACGTGAAATAATGCACAAGGCTTCCTTATGAAATTAATATAGGCGAGCACTAAGAAAGGGTTTTGGAAAAATTCAACCTCTAAGGGAGGAAAAGGCGGGATTATGTTTGTTTAATCTTATTCCTTTGGCTAATAAACTTGAAACTTGGCACGAATAGGTACTTGCAGCTTTGCAAGTAATAATGTTTGTCATTTTTTGTTTTTCAAGACTACCTCTCGAAGGGAGTCTATGGGGTGTCACGGTTTTTAGGGATGAACTTTTATGCGCAGTCCGATTAACTCGGAGCTAAGGATTAATACTTTTGACAGAAAATAAACAATAATAAGTGCTTGGGTTTTTTGAAAATCATCCCCTAACGGGATAAAAAAATAAGGAGAGGATTTTACTGCGTGGCTTGATTAACTCAAAAATTGGTATAAATAACCTTTGACTGAAGTTATGTAAATATCCCAAACGATTATTCAAAATTTCACCCTTGTGGGAGTGAAAAGAGGGGATTCAGTTTATATAATTTTTTTATTCGTTTGAACTTGAAACTTTTCAACTTATTTAAAGTGTTGTATTAACTTTAAAATTTAAACACCTTAATATTTAGATCGTAAACATAAATTTTTGAAAACTACCTTTTAAAGGGAAGTACGAAATCTACGCGGACGAAGTCGCGGGGTGTATCATAAATCTGTACCTAATAGAAATCTGCTTTGACAAAGTATCCAGTAATCCAAAGTATATGACCCGTGCCGCCGCCGCTGCCATGCCGGTACAAAAAAAATGTGAAAAGTTTTAAGCGAGTACTTCCCATGTATGTATTGTATTTCGCCCCGGAGTACCCGTGCCAGCATCAAGAACGTGTGGAAACAGGCCTAACATGGCGATTTAACGTAATGACAAAAGAAAATCGTTAATAATAATAAGTAAGGTACTGAACCACGAATCATTAGGCACCAAAACTGATTTTGAAAATCCTAATGTCAGATTAAATGTCTATGGTTCATTAACGGAAATTAGAAAAAGAAAATGATGAAAAGTCGTCTTGATTTCCTGTAAAGTTATATTGACTAATATTTGTAGTAACTTACTCAAAAATATATGAATATTTGTGCTACTAACTCTTATGGTAGGTAAACAAAATAAAAGTGGCCATTGCATGAATGTAAACCATAGACAATCTATCAGCTGGTATCAGGTTATCTGTCACTTCCAAGTTTTATCCAATAGCCAGCGCTTTTGTCACATTTTCGCTATCAATGTCACTGTCAGTTAAGAAATAAACGTCAAAACGTTGAAGTAAAACTCATGTAAAATTGCTCGAAATTGATATTTGATTAGAACTTCCAGTTTCCTCAATTTAACCTAAATAAACATTAAAACAATTAAATAAAAGATGTCTGTAGCTAAAGTGACTAAAGATAACATCAAGTCCGAGCCCGTTGCGTACAGCGACGCTGCGCTTAGGAACAATGCTGTGGTCGTGGAATACTGTAGAACATCCATGGCTGCGTTGTCCGGTTCCACCGCTGGTAAATCATTATTAATTTATTTATTGATACATGCGTTTTCTTAGTGATAATTGGATAACATTAGAATCTAATAATACAGTACTACAATTCACTTACATTGTGTAAAGTTGTTAGATACTTACCTTTTTAGAAGAAGCGAATCATTCTGTAAGTCTCTTTTCTTGCTCAATTGATACCGCAAATGCAAACAAAAACTCTATTCACTGCTAAGAACATGCATAATTGATCTGAAAAAACTGGTCAGTGGGTCTTCTTTACAAATAGATACACTATTGCAAATTCACTAAACTTGTGCCTACAATATGACAAGGCTATTTCTAAATAATTGAAGATTGTTTTTACGAATCTGGAAGTAAAGCATGCTGCACTATGGTTTTCCAAAATTAACAAACTTCCTTGCAACAGCCAACATGAGATTTGACAGCAGATCTAATGATCATTATTAATTTTATTGTGGAGCTTTGCTTTGGTGTACATTAGGTACACCTGCCTATTCCTTTGGGGAAATAGGTGTATGTTGTCATGCTTAGGCCAGCCTAAAGTCAGGCTTCAGTATAGTTTCCATAATTTTTATTCAATTATTACAATACTTATCCTCTTAATTTCTCATTTCCAGGTGTCCTAGGCCTTACAGGTCTCTACGGGTTTGCCTTCTATGTATTTGCAGTTGTCAGCCTCTGGGTGATGTTTATGGTAAAGACGGGACAAAAATGGAACAAATACTATGTGTCACGACAGAGCCTTCTGACCAATGGATTCTTTGGAGCACTGTTCACTTATGTTTTGTTCTGGACTTTTATTTATGGAATGGTACATGTATATTAAAGTTAGGTTAAGTTAGTTTTTAAGCATATTTTAGGCAAATTGTGAACATAACATTTTCATGACTTGTTTACCCGAAGGGTTGGGCAGAGGTGTACATACATAACACCAAAATGTGGGTGTACTTTAGGTACACCTGCCTAGCTTAAGCAAAGCTCCACAATAAAATTAATAATGATCATTAGATCTGCTGTCAAATCCTTCTATCCAATAAAATCTCCAGATCCTCCTATAGTACACCCACATCTCGCCAGTTATGGCTTAGTTCCACATAATAGGGGGCCAGCCTATTGCCATCAACTAGGCAATAATCCAGACTGGGCTGCTACTGAGCAATTCCAGATTGAAAAACCCAATAACACTGCTCAACCTAGGAATTGCACCCAGAACCTCATGCTCAACAGTAGCACTTGCAAGAATTAGACCAATGAGGCAGTCACACAAGCTTATACTTCAAGTCACAACTTGTGAGTTGTTAGTACCTTGACCTTGTATTAAGCTGGATTCACATTAATGTGTTGTGTCGTGTCGCGATTCCTTCTGACGCAGTGTTGCCAATCAAAACTAGTTGCATTTTGACATAGTCCTGAACAAATTAGTTGGATTCCCGCATTACGACACAACACGACACAGTGATGTGTCTGTGGCTTTAATGAGACAATCTCAGCAAGAGGTAAAAGTTTTTAGTGTAGTATTGTTGATTCAGTATTGCTTTTGGCATGACTATTAATCAATCAGAAAGTCACTGATTTCATTGGCTAGAAGTCACACAAAAATAAAAACAAAGTAAATATTTCATTCCGTAATCCATATCACTTCTAACTTATTTGTATCCTTCACTTACTGGCTGGTACCTACATCTAGAATAGGATTTGGGCCAATATTCAAGGCCAGTCATTTGTTACAAATGTTGGTCAGCCAATAGGTGGAATATTATTGACGTTTAAAACATGGTTAAGAGTTTATATTTATTCATTTTGTTTGATATCGCATTTGAATGTATAAAATGTTGATTGTAAGCTCAACAATGGTATTTAAGGTATGATTTAATTTATATTGTAAGTAATATAATTGTTTTACTGAATAAATTGGTTACCTATTGTATAAACATTTTCATTACAATCAGTTTCTATTAAAGTTACCTCAAAATTTCAACAGATGGCGCTGTTAAGCAAGTTTTATGGTTTGGAGGCACACAGAGAGTCTAATTAATATTTCTCAGTCCTTACACATTTATTTTGCTTCAGACAGCAACCTTATAACAATGAGAATAAAGATCACTTTAATGCCAAATCAGAGTTAAAATAACTGAAAGGACTAGGCCCTAGGGTATTTTTGTAATGACAGACACAGTCCATTATACTGCCTGCATCTATTTTTTTTATAAGTGTTTTTATGGCCTGGTTGCTAAGACCTTTTAGCCAAGTCTACTTTATTTAATTTCCTTCAGTAAATCCCTGCATCTATTCTTATATTATGCCCACAGAATATAATATATACCCTTTTATGAGATTATGCCTCTCCCAGTCTCATAATTTGCGCCACAACACGAGCCAGTTCTCCGCTTTCCGCATTTAGTCTGTTCCAGCGGTCTCGATATGTACTTTGTACCCACTATGCGTATGCCGCAGTAATCCTACACACCAACGAGAATATAGTTATTATTATAACAAGCTCCCCTGAATAGCTTAGTAACTCAATAACGACGCCGCTGTGGTGTCAGTAATCAAATTGAACCGGGTGTTGAGGCATGTATGTATTCGCTTATACATAACATACAATTTAGTTTCGTACCTAACCGACCGCACGAAAAAGTTAGGTAACTGCGGGAATTGAATTTCCTAGAGAGAAAAAGACATAGGTGGATGGAGATATATTTGACTACCGACAGATGGCGTTACTTGTAACATCTCAGCGCAGGTACCGCTCAAGCGTTTTTCACTTTCAAGTTACAAAATACATCACTGTTGTCAGCCGGTCGTCTCGTAGCCGTATCCAATAAAAGGATCGCCTCTACTTTAATTAGATACGTCACAATCATTTTAAAAAAATGCTACAGGTTATCAGTCGACCAACCAAGTTTTGCACCTATTCGCATAACATAACATCATGCCTGTATTCCGCGAAGGGCTAGGCAGAGGTGTACCTACCTATAATACCTACACCCACATGTCGCTAGTTATGCTTAAGTCCCATGTATTACGGGGCGAGCCTATTGTCATCAACCGGGCACAAATCCATACGTAGTCGTTCACAATAAAACTTTTTTACAAAAAAACAACCGACTCCAAAAAAAAACACTAAAAGACGTGAAAAATAACTTTAATTTCGGAAGTCGGTGCCTTTGGTTTTGTATTTTCGTGTTTGGCCACCGACTTCCGAAATTAAAGTTATTTTTCACGTCTTTTAGTGTTTTTTTTGGAAGTTGGTTGTTTTTTTGTAAAAAAGTTTTTATTTTTCACTTTTTAGTTGCGGTACCTACCCCACACAAATTCGTATACCACTACTTGGTGTGTAAATAACAGTGACAGGAAATTATTAACACATCATCCATATAAACTACGTGGAAAAAATCTGCAGTATTAAGGATAACTCAAAAAGTACTGGTCAGACCTAGATCAAATTTAAATGGGACCACATGTGAAGCACCACCTATCAAATAAAAAAAGAATCATCCAAATCGGTTCACCCAGAAAAAAGTTATGAGCTAACACACATAAAAAAATAAATAAAAAAACATACAGACGAATTGAGAACCTCCTCCTTTTTGTGAAGTCGGTTAAAAATACTTCCTCTTTAAATAAAGTTCAGCTGCAGTAGTCCCAAGCTATTTGCTGTCTATCAACCAGCTGATGAATCTAAACCTACGTCATCATCGTGTTTTCATAACATTATGTCGTGTCGTCATCGTCACGTAGTCGTATACAATAAAAGTATGTTCCTCTTCTAATAAAGTTTAGCTGTATAGCCTTAAGACCAGTGCCAGGCGCTCTGAGCGAAATTTCGACGACCCCCCTCTTGGGGAGTAGAGAGGGGCAAAGAATTTCAACACTCCGCCCAGGTTTTCTTTTGTCTAGTCTTAAAGAAATAGGAGTTAATTTGTCAGCTTATGCAGAAAAGTTTGAGAATTCAGAGAATGTCGGATGCAAGAGCAAGCGAAGAGATCTCAACAGTTTTTTTGGTTTTCACTCCAAACGAACTAAAACAAAAGTACTCTGCAGGCGCCAGAGATGAAGGGGCGCCTAATCACAGCCCCTTCGGCGGCCCTTCACCTCTGGCATCCTGGGTGGTCGCCCAGCCACGCCCTACCCCAACGCCAGCACTGCTCAAGACATTAGTTGTCTATCAACCAGATGATCACTCTAAAACTTACTTCGTCTTCTTCTTTCTCTAACATCGTTAACCTCACGTAGTTGTGTACAATAAAAGCCTCTTCCTCTTTTAATAAACTTTAGTTGCAGTAGCCCCAAGCTATCAGTTGTCTACCAACCTGATGACTCTAAACCTAAGTCGTCTTCGTGTCTTCTTAATATTAAGTCGTGTCGTATATCGTCACGTAGTCGTATCCAATAAAAGTATCGTCCTCTTTTTACCCGACTGCGCCAGAAGGAGGATTATGTTTTTCGAGAGTATGTATGTATGTAGGTATGTATGAATAATTGTTTGGCACGATCTGCAGCCTGAACGGCTTGATGGATTTTAGCTTGAGAGGTGTCGTTAGATTCGTATTTACAGTGAGAGTGACACTGGGTACATAAAAAAAAACAGTAATTTAAAAAACTAAAAAACCCGACTGTGTTTCTGTGTAATTTGGAAATGTAAAAATGTAAAAACCCTAAAACAAGAAAGTCGTCATACCCGATTGCACTTAACTTAAAAATAAGTTTAATTTCGGCAAGTCGGTGGCCAAAAACGAAAATAATAGACCAAAGACACCGACTTCCGAAATTAAACTTATTTTTAAGTTAAGTGCAATCGGGTATGACGACTTTCTTGTTTTAGGGTTTTTACATTTCCAAATTACACAGAAACGCAGTCGGTTTTATTGTTTTTTAAATTACTATTTTTTATTAGCTGTAGTAGCCTCAAGACATTGGTTGTCTATCAACCAGATGATCACTTTAAAACCTACGTCATCTTCTTCTTTCTCTAACATCGTTGTCGTCACGTAGGCGTGCACAATAAAAGTCCTTTCCTCTTTTAATAAAGTTTAGCTGCAATAGCGCCAACGCTATTAGTTGTCCATCAACCAGCCGATAGCTTCGTAATTGCCAACGCATTCTCTAGTTTAACTTCAGCAGCTGATTGAATTGGGTTAATGGCCGGTTCCTATAATTTACGGACCGTTATAGGTTAAATTTAAGACTTGTAGCTTTGCATAGTAGATCTTCTCTTTAAGGAAGTAGCTATTACAGGTAAAATTAGCTTACAAATCAATTCATATGCCCATTTTGGCATAAAAAATTGTTACCAAAACAATTGGTTTTATGTTTATAGGAACCGAGCATATATTAACTATTTATAAAGGTTACTGTTTCGAGATCCGTTGATTTTATTCTAAGCCAAGGGAAAGTAAGTAGGCATTGTGGTTCGTGTGTTTATGTGTTTTTATGGCCCAAGATCACGTTGTTATGGAATTAGTAGGTAACTCAGTTATTGTTCTAATACAGGGCCGGATTTAGGGGAGGGCATCCGGGGTTACAGCCCCGAGGCCTCCACAATAGACTTCGGAAAAATAAACATTCTACTTAATTCCGACGAGTAAACAGTAGTAAACAACTTTTCCTTTGATAATTTTTTTCGCTGTTTTACTTTTACTTAAAGTACTTTGTACAAACATGATTATATTGTTCGTAAATATGAAAAAAAAAAAACGATTCCAAATGCCGAAAGTGCAGTGTGGTTCGAAGTGCCGAATTTGGATTTCTTAATCACATTGAGAAGATGGATGCTGAAAATTTGCACGCTGCAGCAGTCTTGGTAATGAGTTGGTTCAATTTGTTTGATCGACGTGTACAAAAAGGACTATGGAAAAGACTAATCTCCGGAGCTATTTTACTAACAAATTCTCGAAGACCAAAATTTCAGAGCTACATTCCCAAACCTCGAAATCGCATTGAGAATGTATTTGGTTTTGATGGTGTCGAAATGCAATAGGGAGCGCTCGTTTTCAAAAATTAAAATTACATAAAATAGGCTGCGAACCACGATTGGACAAAACCGTCTATCAAAGCTATCGCTCCTAAGCATTGAAAGTGATTTACTTCGGGAATTGGATTTCAGCGAAATCATCAACGATTTTTCGGCGAAAAAAGCTCGGAAGGTTCCGTTCGTTGAAACTAAAATTTGGTTTCAGATAATTCTCGTTTTCGATTATATTTATATAAATGTTAGTTAAATGCTAAAATAATCTACTTGGGTTTCACAATAAATTATTTATTGAAAAACTCGAGTTAAAAAAAAATCTTTTTATTTGGAAATTATTTTGGGGGGGGGGTCCACTCCTTTGTTGCCCCAAGGCTTCCATACGTCTAAATCCGGCCCTGTTCTAATAGATTCTGCATACAAATTAATAAGATAGGTACTACTAAAATATAACATAACAACACGCCTCGCCCGTATTTCCGGAAGGGTGAGTAAGAGATTTACTGGTACAGCACCCGCATTTCGTCTTTTATGTTTGCCTAGTCCAATTTAAATGAAGTGAAAGCTTGAAAAATTGACTGGAAATCTTTCCCGTTTTTAATTAAATCGAAATTAGTTTTCAGATATCTACCCACGTAGGTACTCTCGATTAAACAAACTCCAGTGAAATGTTGAAAATGTTGAAATCAATTAAAACAAATGACGTTAGTGAATTTTTCCCCCAACCCGCATCTGGTAATGTGGACTTAACAGGCGAATGAGAGCTGTGCAAATATTTGTGGCAGCATAGACAGCATAGCAAATAATTGTCCACAAATTGTTCCCGAATGGACGATTAAATTAATTGATTTTACAATTTACACTGTAATGTTTATTATTGTCTCACAGTTTGTGGAACCCACTTGATGAAGAAAATGTTTAATTTGTAAGCGGACCGTTATCACAGTTTTTTTTTTGCTACAGAACGAAGGGTCGTCTTTTGTTTCAATGGCTTCTTCATTCGTAAAGAGATTTTGTGCAATGTTTAAATATTAACGTTCCTAATGTCCTCCGTTTACACAAAAAAACACATTCAAACGCACCTAATAACAGTATCATTTACAAGTTTTTTCTTTTAATTAACCATGTACCCCATTCTATCCCCCATCTGACTTTGGGGGAGCATAAATTGACGACAGCCCCCAAACTGCGGTCGTTGGTAGTTAGCCGCTTTTAAACGTGTACTTTGTCTCAGGTGCTTTTATTAAGCCGGCTGAACACGATACCTAGGATGAAAGGCCTGAGAGCCTTATTTATGGGTCGTTGAGTTAGGTTAAAGGCCCTTACGTGTGAGTGTTCGGAATATGGGTCTGACGGATATACTAAGATGCTGGATTTTGACGTGGTTTGGTGTTTCGTGTGTTTGAGTTTGAATAGAATCTCACTGAGTGACATGTCTCTATATAAAGGCTCGTGCACACTGGCGCGACGCGACAGCGTAGGTATGCAAAGGCACCGCGTGCCGCGCGACGAGCGGCGCCTTTGTGTCGTGCTGTCGCGTCGCTCCTGTTTGCAGGAGCCTTTACATGCGGTCAGTTAGACATTGGCCCAAAGTTGACTATGTTGGGTGTACCTACATTAAACTCCCAGCGAGTAGGTACGTACGAGTAGGTGTGTCGACCGCACAGCATTGGTAACACTTGCACTACGAAAACCAACCTTACTACTATGACATAAGCAGCTTATATGTATAAACTTGTGGTGTTAGTGAATAAAAAAAAAATGGGTAATCCAAAAGTGCACGCCCCATAATCTCATTCAATTCTATAAAAAAAATATACAACGAACGAAATGTCCAGTCGTATTTTTATATTACTAATTACAATTAAACTACATTGAATTAGACCGTGATTTTCGAAAGGACTTAGTTTTCGATAATACTGAAGCGTTTAAAAAAAAATGGTCTCGATTAGTTAAGTTTTTCGGGAGTTACCTCGCCAGGCTCCATACTTACATTGACGTCTACAGAATATATTTTTTTAAAGAGTTTTTCATTATTTTAATTACCAAAATGTTTTCTGAAAATAACATGAGTGTTGAAACTAGTGTTTTTTCTTGACGTTTGTGTGTGAATATTATTCTACAAGTGCGATATGAAGTAAATAGAGACATTTTTAGCTCAAGGAATTACTTGCTCTTTGTAAAGCGAGAGTAGAGCACTACCTGATGCGCTTCGCTTATGAGGCGTGCAAAATATATCCATGAACACGAATCTGGGGAAGAAAGAATAGCCAGGGAAAACACTCGTAGCAAGGACTTTAAAAGTAAAGTTGTACCTAATTTTATTTTAACATTGTCAAGCGTAGCCCTCATTACCAAGATGTACAAATATTTATAGAGGTATGAGGAACAGGGTGTAAAGTTCACTCATTCTCTATAGAAAAGGGAGGATCCTCCGACCAGACGGGTGTTGTGTCTGGTGGGCAACTGCCCGACGGTTGATGTCGGGACGTTTGTATATATGCTAGTCGCGCGGTAAACTCTGCTTCCGCGATGCAGGATTTGCGTGACGTCAGTATGACGTGTAGCACGCATGTGGCGATGTTGATACCGCTACATATTTAAACGTTTTTGTTGTAAACCCCTAACTCTTCAGCTATGTCATAACTATTAATATGCCGATTAAACTTCACTTTTTCAAAAATGGCATCGACTTTATCCGTAACAGGGCGACCAGAGCGAGCTGCATCTTTGACATTAAAATTCCTGAGGGCCTAGACAAAGTAACATTCGATTAACGATAACGCTAGTAGAAAAGCTAAAATGTATGGGGTTGACATAAGCTATCGAAATGTCACGTGATCGTAGGTCAACGAATAAAAATTAGCTAGACAATGTAAACAACATTCGATTATGAAATGAATCGTCAGCGTCGAAAGATTAGGTACTTCCACAGAGATGCGTAGCCAAGGGACACTTTTTGACGAGAGTTATTGCTAGTTTTTGGAATCATTAGCGAAAGCGATAGCGATTGTAGAAATAGAATCGCTCCGAAGCGAATGCCACTTGTCTAGGCCCTCTGGACTGAAAACGCTTGAACCAACTTTGTGCTACTCTTACTGATACTGCGTGAGGTCCATAAAAGTCACATATTTTTTTCGAGGCTTGTTTTCTATAAAAAAAATGTTTTTAATATTATTGATTTTTGTATTATTATTGCTGCACTTAGAATTTATTTTATATTATAAATTATGATGTATGTAATGTATCAAAGACAATATAAATCGTTACTGATAAATAAATAACTAAACGTAAAGACGCTGTCAATTTTAAATAGTTTCCACTGATATGCCGTTGACTGTGCTCCTCTCTATTATATAGCCCAAGACCGGGCTGAGAGTAGGTACCTACTTTTCCAGCACGACACCTAGGCACCTATTAAAAACCGCCAGGCAACTCAAAATCTCTCGCACAAGCTTATGTATCTTTCAACAGTATCCATAAACTCTTCAGTTTCACGATATCAAAACCAAAACTATCCATTTAAAAGTTATAATACCCACAAAGCACTTAGCGAACGTACAGACGGACAGATTTACTGCGGGCACAGATGAGGCACATTCATAGTAACAATTTTTCTGTGATATCACCTTTATCTCGTAGTAGTAAGGGCGGTATTCGTAGTTCAAGTGTTACTGCTGCGTTCACATTTTTATGTCGCGTTTTACAGCTTGACATCAGTCGGATTTATAGCTTCGCTTGAGGTGCGGAGTAGCCCCTGTGTGTGACAGACTTTATCGTTGGCATAGTTGGAGTGATTAGGAGTCGTTCGGTTATTTCAATTACCTATTTCTGGAGTTGAATACAGTGTGAAGCTTTTTCCTTATAATATATATATATAGGTATATATTCTTTCATTCGGACACACAATCGCAATTCATATAGTATTAGTAACAATTACTTAAACAAACTATGTTAGTAAACTTTCACAAAACTAAAACAACTAAAAAAGACGTGGCCCAACACACGTTGGCACGTGCCTACGTACCCAGTGCCTTTTAAAGGGATTGACCACTTTGTCTAATAATGGTTTTAGGATGCTTTTGGAGCTTTCCCGCAACCTACCCATTATTGACGCTGTGCTCTTCCTCATAATACCATGGAAATCGTACGTATAAAAATTACAAACTAAGCGAGACTATACGCTAAAGGCACCCCCTGTGGGGTACGGACTTCGGTTTAGGGTTTCACTGGAGGCCGCCAGGGGCAGGCTGGATCGGATCAAAGAGATTAACTGAGCAGCATTATACCTACTTATAATCCTATTATGTCATAATATAACCGCTGCGCATGTGCCCTTTGAATGCACAGGCGTCTCCCAGATTAGGACACAAACCCTCGGGGTACCCAGATCCTACACAAACGCTCTAAGCAGACCAGGAGACATAATCAACTTCTGGAGGGAGGTGGACTAGTTGGAATAACCATCGACGGCCGCCATGGCCCACGCACAATGGTCCACCTGAAGGTCTAAGTGCGGAAACCAAAACCCTAAAGAAGAAGAAGAAGATGATACCTATTACATCAGTCTTACCTTTTACATCAATGTATTACTGCAGTGTAATTACAAATACATAGCGGTTCATTAATTGATAATAGTGGTCACATAGTCCATGGACCACGACCGTAATTGAGCATTTAAGGCAAACATTTCAACACGGAAAGGTATCGTCACCTTATCGCCTTTCACGTCGCCGTCAAACAGTCGTCAACCTAACGTAAGCACGTAACCAAAGCGGATCAGCAGCTCCGATACATCGACTCGGCTACGGCTAGGCGACGTCGCGGTTACGGCTCGCCGACCCCGAGGCGAGGCGATTACGTTACGATTCCGACTAGTGTGCGTTGCTGTATGGAGTTTAATACAAAGAATATTGAATAGCTCGAGTTGATACGGTGTCGATCCCTTTCCGATTTGATATGTGTGCTATTTCCTTTAAAAGCAACGGTTTCCTACGACAGCGGTGGCCGCCACATGACAGCCGCAGTGACAGCTGTCGTAAAAATGACGGCAGCGATGTTTGACTTTACGTTGTCAAAAAACGCTCTCTAGGGAAACACCGTAACTTACTTTCATATAGAACGTTTCAGTGAAGTCATTCGCCGGTAAATTGCAGACGCTATGTGGCGGCCACCGCTGTCTAAGAAAACCTTAGCTTTACTGATGTTTAAATGGCTACAAATTGACAATTAAACCGGTCGCCCTAATTAATTTTATCTCACACGACCACATAGACCACTTCTAACTTTTAATAAAACAATTCCTAAGTTCAAATGTCACTAAAATGGTGTCGATATAAAATGATCAGGGTGTGACATTGAGTCCTACAGCCTCGTCTGAAATCACTTCATATATTCAGCATAATATCGCCTACCCATTTCAGTTTTGATAACAGTTTGTGTCTATTTGTGCTGGGAAATCCAGTTTGATAGAGATCATGTGTGACAATTTTGTAGAATTATTTATACAGTGGTGTGCTAAAAAAATATACCACGAAACGGTGTAAGTATACATAGATTTTTTTTCTGACCAAATCAGCAACGGGTTCTTGACGAAAATTACTATAATTTAAAAATAGAACGACACTGTCCTCCCTCCTGGTCTTCCCTTATTCTTTGTTCTCTTGTCTGCTAATAACAACTACCAGCGATCATCATCCCGTCTGCCAAATGTGTTGGTTGGTAGTTGCAATATTTTTGCAACAGTGGCGTAGGAACGGTGCACCCACATTTTTCTAGTTAGATGTCTTTATATCTTACCTACATTGTCAGCATTTGCTGACCCCGTGGTAGATATAACTTCCACTATTAATTTATTAAATCAATTGTGCTTTAATCACGGACTAGAAAAAAAGAAGGACTCCGCGCCTCGCATATCGAAAGTGAAGCACCGTACCGATCTACGTCTGTGTGTGTGTGTGTAAATAACTGTCTTACTTGTGATATGTTATTCCTTGACACTTTTTTTGGAATGTATAATTATTTTTACACCATTTCACAACACAAGAAGGCATTATTTTATTTTATTACTTGACGTAAACAGTACCTACAATGACGCCGTAGTGCAGCGTAATGGCACCTTATGATGTAAATGTGTGCGTGGGGCATGTTTGTACAAACGGTCCGGCCATACTTACGAGTATAGTGCTTCACTTTCGATACGCGTGGCGCGGAGTCCTTCTCTCTTTTCTAGTCCGTGGCTATAATAAATTCAAGTGGAAGTGAACGGGCTATTATGATGATGACGATTGAAGCCTACTTCAAGAATAATACAAGTATTTATAATTGATGTATACCACTGATCTTTACACAGTAAATCTTCATTTTCGAAATTGTAGCTGTCTGTGTAGTAAAGAAATGATATTTGATTATGGTAAGTAGGAGGCATGTTACCGAATATTGGATTTGGTTGAATCACTTATCTTGTTAGGTAGGTTATACGAGTATGTATAAGGTTTTATTAAGCTTGGAGCCTTAGATAGAAAGGACGATCCTTTATTTTTTGACGGGCTGAATTCGTCCACCATAGAGGAACAGAGTCAGAGAAAATGATGTGTGTTAATGATATCATTATGCTGAATATATCTGCGAATTCTCTGACTCTGTTCGTCTATGGTACGCATAATATTATTACGCATAAATGTTTTGCCATAATGTTTAATACCATAAATTAACCATTGCATTATGCCAAAGTATTATTATGCCACAGTACCTATCATTATGCTAATAAAAAATATGCGAATTGAAGGGATTCCTAATTGAACTACCTACTACATTCAGAGAAGTTGGAATGCTTGAGGTATCTCTTCTCCAATTTTATTTCAATATAGGTACCTACCTGTTTAGACTCAGGGGTGGTCCTAAGGCCAACCCGTTTTGGGCCCGTGTAGTGGGTTAAAGCCTAGTCGTAGGCCTCTCACAGAGAAGAGGCCTGTGTCCCAGCAGTGAAAACGTTGTAGGCTGATTATGAAAAACTTATGACCTTGGACTGAGCCAAGTTGACCCCCGAAAATCTTGGGCTGCGACCACGCCTGAGACGACTCTTGTGACCCAGAACTTCCCGATTTACTATTGAGACTATAGAAGTCTATACCCAGTAATAGATCATTCTGGAACTAGGTAGGTACATCGTAAATAATGTAGGTTAGTAAAGATTTATAAATAATCTTTTCAATTTCGTTCACGAAAATGTGCCGTCTGTCAGAAACAATACATTATCGAAAAATCTGAATATTCATTCGTAATTTATGATTTTGGAATACATTTGAGTCGATGAATGGAAAAACGATTTGCTGTAATGTGATGCTGAATAAGTAGTAATAAATAAATAATTATTGTAAATGATTGATCATGTTCGCAGTACCTGTTGTGATCAATCAGTTACGTCTGCGATATAAAATCAATCTGTCTAGACTTTCCCAACAACGTGGGGGTCGGCATCCAACAAGATGTAGCTGAATACCAGTATTTTACATGGAATGACTGCCTTTTTAACCGGGTTGTGAAAACCCAGTTACTGGTTACTAAGATACCCCTTGGTAAGACTGGTTGTCAGACTTTTGGGCTTCTGACTACCCGTAACGACTGTCAAAGATCTACGAATGACAGCCGGGACCAATGGCTTGACGTGCTTTCCGAGGCACGGCGAGAGGGTGGGGCTCGATATGTAGCGGATAGTAGGCGCCATGTTCATTTGAATAATTAAATTATTTATTACCCGTTTTCAATCTCAAGTGAATATAATTAACCTATTATTTCCGGAAATATATAGACTATAGATATATTATTTCCACTATTCTGGATATAGGTAGGTACATCGTAAATAATGTAGGTACTAAAGATTTATCAATTGATTTGATGTACCTACCTATTTCCAGAATAGTAAACATTGTAAACTGTAAACATTTTCACGTCCAAATCGTAAATCAGACTTTATATTTGGTAGCGCAGTACCTTGTGAGATAGTTCATCCGGGTATAATGTCTAGTAATAAGTGCTACCATTTTGAAGTTGGAAGGTTTGTTGGTGCTCTCGTTGAGCTCCTTAAGTTCTGAGTTGAGCTATACGATTACTGACAAATGCGTGCACAGGCTGGACAGGTCCACTCAACAAATCTGTGTGATTCTTTCCTCAAAAGACCATTTCTGATACTATTCTACATGGTCCTCACATGATCTGACCAAGATATATGTCTAGACTTTGATCCCTGTGTTGGTTTCGCCGTGTGTGAGGGTAGTCAGATAGTAAAATGTCGACTCCATCTAGCTTGTTTTTTTATTTTATTTATGACGTGTAAAAGTGATTTCGATATACTATATACAGAATTCACAATTTAATTTCTGAATTTACAGGCTCTTCAATTTCAGGTAACTTTCTCTAAGGTCAGCAATTTTAGCAGTTCTTTTGCATTGCATTTGATTTCTTTAGGTTCGCTATTATCCATAGTGTAAGTACCTAGATGACGATATTACCCAGTAACTGGGTTGTGGAGGTCAGATAGGAAGTCGCTTCATGTAAAATACTGGTATTCAGCTGCATTTGGTTAGACTGGAAGCTGACCCCAACACAGTTGGGAAAAAGCTAGGCAGATAATAAAGTAGATGATGATATATGCAGTAGAGCGTTCTATTAAAAACTCCTGTGATGGTTTTAACATACACTGGTCTAAGATACCACTATCACTTTAAGGCAACTGTCCCATAGCAGGTGATTAAGGAGAAGTGATTAGAGCTAGCAACTAAAAACGAGTAGAGCTAGCAACTAAAAACGAGTAGATCTAGCAACTAAAAACGAGTAGAGCTAGCAACTAAAAACGAGTAGAGCTAGCAACTAAAAACGAGTAGAGCTACCAACTAAAAACGAGTAGATCTAGCAACTATAAAACGAGTAGAGCTAGCAACTAAAAACGAGTACAGCTAGCAACTATAAAACAAGTAGAGCTAGCAAATAAAAACGAGTAGAGCTAGCAACTAAAAACGTGTTGACGAGCAACGAGCAACAGGTGTCCGACGACGAGCAATTACTCGCCTGTTTGCGAATGTACTACGAACCAAGCGAGTCTCTCAGCGAGTGTTCTGCCCGTCTAGCGAGCGTCGCTCAAAGAGTACTCTCTTTGATAGCTCTTGTCGCTGCGACCAACGAGTACTAGCCGGCGGTGTAAAAATTCAGCGATCAACTATTAATGTACGAGTATGTATCTCATTTACTTACAAAGTGGCCTACAATCTTTTATACGATTCTTGAGCGGGAAAATCGTTGATAGCTAGTCGCTTTCTCGACGGCGGTGGGGCAGGTGCCTAAGGGTGTTTGTTAGTGCCTCTGAAATGACGGGCTTTTCAACTTTGTCCCTAAGGCCAGTAACTTTAGCAGTTCACTTGGATTGCATTTGATTTCTGTACGTGTACAGTGAACTATTATTAATTAACTAACTGCTGCCTGCGGCTTCACCCGCGTCAATGTCGGAAATTCATCCACGGGAACGTGCTACCGGGTAAAAAAGTAGCCTTTGTTACTCCTTATAACATCAGTGAAAGTCCCGTCAAAATTGGTCCAGCCGTTTCGGAGATTAGCCGGAACAACGAGACAGATAGAAGAATATAAAAAAAAATGTACTTTGACATAAATACGCCGCCGGCGTATACTTTCAAACGCATTTAGTAAAAAGCTGTTATTCTGACATTATAAACAGACATTTCAATTTTATTTATTTGTATGTATTTATAGATCTATAGATGATAATAAATCATGTATAAATGGGGCAAATTTACAATAAATAACTTAACAATTACAATAGAGCATAGAGCACAGTTGCTTATTTGCCTGAACTAGATTGAACCTATGTATCAGGCTACGAAGTGCATACATAGTTAATGTAAAAAATTAATAAGAGTATGGGTATATTCATAGTGTAGATGTCGATGAATGCTATGGAGCGTTCTATTAAAAATTCAAGAGATGATATTAATAGACATCCAAGATACCTTTTTTGTTTTTTGATCTGGGTGGAAAATCCTCATGGATGTCCCCCGCCCTGAGGGGACGGAGGGGTCTGTCATACTCTTACTGACTAAAAACAACCCCGGTGTTCCATCTCACACCTGCGCCGGGGGTCGCGGGAACGTGAGAATCTTCCGCAACCCCCGACTGGTGCCGGCCCGCCTCTGCGGGCCCCGTCCATTCGAGCGGGGCGAGTGAGGTGTGTGACTCCCCCCGCGATGTCTAAGAGGGGCGCGCGTGGAACACTACGCGCCGTCCCCAAGTCCGTCGTCCCTGGACCCATTTAGGGGGGCTGGAAGAGGGCGTTGTCCACCCTCCGCCGACGCCCGGTGCGCCTGCTGCGGGCCGGGTGAGAGTATGAGATCTCTCGCTCCCTTTTCCGCAGCCTCCTTCTGCGAGATAACTGTTTCGCCGCTGACCATAGCATTCACTACGGCCGGCAGCGACAGGACACTGCCTACTCCTGAGATGAGGGCACAAGATACATCCAAGATACCTTTTTTTTTTTTTTTTTTTGTTGACGGGGTGGAAATCCTCATGGATGTCCTCCGCCCTGGGGCGGGCGGAGGGGTCTGTCAGACTTCTATTGACTAAAACCACCCCGTGTTCCCTCGCACACTTGCACCGGGGGCTACGGGGACACTTAAGCACTCTTCAACGCAGCCCCCGACTGGTGCCGGCCCGCCTCTGCGGGCTCCGTCTAGTCAAACGGGGGGAGTGAGGTGTTTGACTCCCCCCGCGACGTCTAAGAGAGGCGCGCGTGGAACATTACGCGCCACCACCTCGGGTCTTATATGATAGGGGGCGGCGGACGTCCCCGAGTCCGCCGTCCCTGGACCCATTTAGGGGGGCCGGAAGAGGGCATTATCTGCCCTCCGCCGACGCCCGGTGCGCCTGCTACGGGCCGGGAGAGCACTCGACATCTCCCTCTCCCTTTCCGCTGCCTCCTTCTGCGACATGACATTTTCGCAGAAGGAGATCAACGCGTCCCACGACGCTGCGCTGCCGACCATAGAATTAATAACAGTCGGCAGCGACAGGTCGCTACCCACTTCCGATACAAGGTCACGGCGTGGCTCCTCCCAAGCTGCACACTCTGCAAGCGTATGCCACGCCGTGTCCTCCCGGCAATGGACGCAGTGATGACACCGAGCGTCTGGCTCCCTGCCTATACGATGCAGGTACCTCCCGAAGCAGCCGTGCCCCGAGAGCACCTGCGTCGCCCTAAATGACAGAGAGCCGTGCCTCCTCCCGAGCCAGTCGTCGAGCACCGGTCGGACCGCCCCGATAGTAACGAGGCCAGCGGTAGGGCGCAGAAGCCTGTCCCGCCATTCCGCCACCAAGACCTCACGGAGCTCGGACCGGCGCAGCGTGATCTGCTGCTGCACCAGTACCACGCCCCTCGTCCGCGCCTCCTCGCGCCACCGATGTAGTGACGCGAGGGCTCTCGCTTCCAGGTCCCACGGCGGGGATCCGGCCAGTGCGCAAGCCGCCTCGTAGGAGATCGTGCGATACCCTCTGATGACTCTAATGATACCTGCTCCAACATCTTAAAAAGAGGAAACTACTTTAAACCCACATAAAGAAAAGTTGATATCAAAAAATAGAAAAAATATTCTAACGGTCAAAGAAGCCATATAAATTGGTGTGGCGAGTAACAAAAAACTCTTTGTCCTAATTGAGACGATGTGGTTACAAAAACACAGCAATTTGTATGCGTCGTCGCTAAGAGTTTGCGGGGTGTCCCTAGGGTTGCCAACTTACTACTTTCACCTGACATTGTGCCAGATTTTTTAAATTCTTAACCAAAGTTATATATACCACAATCTTCACTTAGACAATGTGATGGTGAAATATCTAGAGTTATTAGTATAAAATTACTTCATAAATGGAATTGGTCAAGGGTAATCTGAAGCCTGAAAGTCTGACAACCAGTCTTACCTAGGGGTATCGTATTACCCAGTAACTGGGTTGTGGAGTTCAGATAGGCAGTCGCTCCATGTAAAAAAAGTATTTGAGGGTTAACTAGTGCTAATCTTTGAGTAATTCGGTGCTAATGTTATGTTTGCGGTGAGATTTTAGGTATTGTGCGCGGGATCATTAATAATTACGTGATGCATTCGAGGAGAGCATTCAACGTCGTGGAAGAGGGTAAGGACTGACCTGGAATACTGTTGTGGACGGTTTAGCTGGCTCCTCGTGGCTTCATTGGTCGGCGTTTTGTCCGGCATGAGATCATTGCACTTCATTCACGATTAATGATCACCCAAAGTTAATAGTAGGTTGCAGTATTAGCAGCCCTACATTATAGCGGTTATAAAAGTTCCAGTAATTGCGCGCGCGCGCACGTAATCATATTTATGTGACTTCAGCGGTGTCCCAATGTGAAGTGAAGTTCGTAAAAATATGTCGTCTCTATTGTGGTTGCGAACTTCTCAGACGTTAGCCGAAGATGGCTGAGGCACTTCCTTGTCTCTCAATCATTATGGGAGGGAAAGAGATGGATATAGGAAACGACCGAAATGCTCTCATAATGATAATCTTAAACATTTTATAGGTTAATGAATATTAAGACTAAAAGAGTTTTTTTTTTTTTTTTGGCGTCAACAGGTATTCAACTAGGTACATCCGGTTGGACTGGAATCCAACATAGTTGGGAAGAGGCTAAGCACATGATGAAACGGAATTGGTCAAGACTTTTATATAATGACGTTTTGTTGAATTGTTTCTGATTTCGTTGTCTTATGCTTGAGATGGTTAGGTTATGGTAATTACTAAGTATGACACATAACCATAGATATAGAAGCCCGACCGTGAAGATTCCGGTTCCGTTGCTAATTATAATAAACATTATTGGACTACCTCTTAGGTCTAGCTAGTGGTCGCAAGCACTACTTCTGAGCATGAGGTCCTGGGTTCGATTCTCAGGACGGACAAAGTGCTATTGGGTTTTTGCATCAGGAATTTCTCAGTAGCAGCCCGGAGTCTGGATTTGTGCCCCGTTGATGGCAATAGGCTCGCCCCCTATTACATGGGACTTAAATGTAACTGGCGAAATGTGGGTGTAATAAATAGGTACACCTGTGCTTAACCCTTCGGGGATTACAGTCGTGATGTTATGTTACCTATGTTATTATTGGCCTACCTATGTCATCTTCCCATTTTTTTTTATTTTAAACTTTGCGGACATTAGGAATTTCTCCTGTATTGTGGGTGCGTTTACAAACATTTAAACTCACATACACAAACAGCCAGACCCGGAACAACTACTTGTACGTCATACATATATTTGTTCCGTGCGGGAATCGAACCCGCGACACGCAGCGCAGCAGTCAATCGCTTAACCACTGCGCCAACCGTGGCGACATATCTATCCCCTCTTCACCAATCGAGGTTAACAGTAGGAACAAAAAACAAAAGAATAACGAAACAAAATCAAATAAGCAAAAGGATAAACCTGATATAAAAATAAATTAAAGGTATACAAAAAGTTTTACATGTAATGTTGGATTTTGTAAGAACCTTGCTCCCATTTGCGTGCAATCAGGATAGGTTAACTAAAAGCAATTTATTTCCTTCCAAGGGTAACTTTTCTTTATTTATTAACTTTGGCCTATACAAATACATTTAAGACACGAAGATTTTCAGTAGATTTTAGAGGTAAAGGTCCTTTAAACGGAGCTTATTATAACCGTAGATCCTGATGAATTGGTGATGTTATTAAATTCGAGTCGGAATGAAACGCGTGTTTATATGTAGTTTATCGCGTAGTTATTTAAAATCCAATCAATTTATGTTATTTTACATCATGATATACTCTGTCAGCTCTCTAAGCTGACTACCTATTATTTTCTAATATGCTTAATATGAAATATGCCATCAACTTATCGAATATTCATAAAGGTTGGATGGTAAAACCACTCAGGCTAAAGGATCTTACAGTATCTACCTACGGTGTCCTCCAAAAGTTAGTTGAAATGTTTCCACTTCAGCTGTGATGCCACATTATGATTAAAAATAAAAAAATAACCAGGTAATCCTGATTATTTTTTATGATAAGTCATAGGTTGAATTAGTCAATAAAAAAATTATAGTGTACAGTTCAAACATTTGAAACTAGAATTTTAAGGGGACTACATGACCTAAACGCAAATTTATAATGCCTAAAAATATATGATCCAATGTAGTAACCAAAATCAGAAAAATATATGATATTCTTCTGGATATATGCTAGTGAGATAGTGTGTTGAAAACATAATACAATTAACTTCATATAATAGAAAAAAATCACGAAGATACCTCTAAAAAAATAAAAACCATACTAATATACATGCAAACATTCAGATTTTTTGTCAGATTATTCTACACGCAACATACTAACGTAATAGTGTTTTAATTTTTTTAGCCCAATGAATATATTTTTTGTAAATCAATAATTGCTTCATATTTTGCAATAAATAATAATAATATAATAATACCATTTATTTCAGGCGACACAGGCCCATAGAAAAATACCTTAACCTAAACATACATATTTTTATATAAACAAAAGTTGTGTTAGTAAAAGGCTTAAGACTATGTTAGTAGCGCTTCACTATGCACTAGCTTAACTTTATGCTGTCCAGTGGAACTTGTCCGCGGAAGCGACGGAACACCACGTCCTGCGGCCAAAAGTGTTCTTCCATGACGAGGGACAGATAAGAGTTCGGTACACGCACGACGAAGGCCTTGAAGTTGACGTTCCGGTGCGATTCCAGTAACTGCACCCTGGGCACGTACCTCGTCTTTTGGCGCACGTACTCCACGAGGTCGGTGTGTTCGGCTTTGCGGCACGCAGGCTCACTTCAGGCTCCGCAGGAGCATTGCCACAGCGGTTCTGGTTTGTTCACGATCGGTGCTTACTCCTTTGCACCGTCACCAAACCATAAAAAAAAAAACATAAATTACCAACGTTGTGTCATCGCGCGTCTCTTTCTTTTCTATGCAATCCGACAGTGACCGCGCTTTAGCTCTTGTAAGCCTCTTAAATCATAAAGTGGTATAACAGCTGAAGTCGAAAAATGTCAACTAACTTTTGGAGGGCCACTGTATGTGATACAAACGGAAGATGTCGCATCTGGGTTCAAGTATTCTTTCTGCCTTTCAAAATTTGAAAATCTTATCAGTTACATCCTCCTGGGAGTATGTAGGTATCCTTGTAATACATCCTGATGTGTTGTTGACGGTATGATATAAACAACAATTTACAAAGTTTCCATGAAACTTCAGATGCCACGAAGTGAAAGTAAACTCTATGTACTTTTCTCATTATCTTTAAGGGCGAATTTCACCAATGAAACTAAACGTGATCAGTAGATCTTATTTACGTTTAAGAGGTGTCAGTGTCAAATATTCCACAACAATGATGACACTGACAGCACCTGAACGCGGTTTAGATGTACTGTTCGACCAACTTAACTGTGCAATTATTGGTGGCGCTGTTCGTCACCAAAAATACAAAAGATAAACAAAAACCGATCTTATTTCCCATTCAAAATGTTAGTTCCAAAAACGTCCGTTTCACAGATAAGTTGGTCAAAATGTACTGATTGCGTTCAGTTCCATTGGTGAAATGGGGAAGGCAAATGTCAAAATGGCGCTGTCGCAGCTAGTTCCCAAAGCAAGGTAATAAGGCGTGAGGTGGTTTTTATTTTATTTTGCGAAAATGACTTATTTTTGTGCTCCTCAATGCTCGGAAACTAGAGTCTACCATTTTCCGAAAGACCTAAAATTAGAATTTTGTGGTTTAAAGCTATTCGCAGATAATTATTTTAACTAAACAGAATTCGAGGTTAAATCGGAAACATTTTGAAGAAAGTTTTTTTTTTTTTAATTTCTCTCTGTTTTGTCGAATAAATATTGATTTATAAAATACTCAAATTACCGAAAATAACGAAATAGTGCAATAAAATCAAACTCATAAATGAACACGAAATGAAATGATTGAACGAAATGTCAACTTTATTGGTAGGCCATCTATAGCTCAGCTTTGACCAACCTTCCCCATTGAACGTAATTCCTCTTAGGAATTCTCACTGTTCTAGTTGATAGCAAATAAGTATCTGCGGGTTCCTTCAGGAAATATTTCATCCATCAGCTCCAATATCCAATTCAACTCCTCCAATTTCAAACAAAAACCCATTAATGTGATTATGAAACACACACATAACAAAACAAATCAATTTTCGCTTGGCTGATCGGAACATTCGGAAGCCAGCAAAAAGGCCGAACTTCCGTACATCCGCTGCGCCCACTGATTGATCGGAACCGCCCTGTTTTTACTCACTTAGCTCCAAATACCTATAGATATTCTAGTACAGTTCTTTTGTGAAGCCAATTTTAAAATGATATTTCCGTACTGGTTCCAACATACTTATTGGAAATAGTAAACTACTTCTTGCCTCTTGTCGGAAAAAACTATACAAGAACTGGTTTGTAGTATGAAGGTTGGCAGGTCAGTAAGGCTCTTAGCGATGCTGACTGACTGCTTGGGATGAATGTCAATCGTTGGAGCTATACTCGTATAGGTGTATAAATACATTTTTACAAAAATAAAACAACCGACTTCCAAAAAAACACTACAAAGTGAAAAATAACTTTAATTTCGGAAGTCGGTATCTTGGATCTGTATTTTAGTTTTTTGCCACTTTTTAGTGGGTTAGATACTAATTTATCTAAGTTACAATAGCCTAATGTCAACTGCTCATCACCTTTAATAAAATATTTCTTTTCCCGATGCAAGGAATTGAGGAGTTTATTGTTGAGGAGTTCTCTTGATAAAAACCAGAAGAACTGGAGCTGATGGTGAAGCCACCATCAGCTCCATTTCACCATATGCATTGTGACAAGCATAAATTGCTTAGCAACCAGCGAAAGAGCATTGCTAGAGATGACGCGATTACGCAACTTAAATTCAGTCTCAAATTGACGCATCAGCATGACTAGTAGGTAGTGGTTGTCCTATGTAAAACTTCAATCTTAATTAGGTATTGTTTTTGTACGTACTGAATATTTTGGCATATTGAACCGTATGAAGTAAGCCCAACAAAAGGTACGTGCTGTAAGCCGTTGAGGAATTCCCTCGCCTGTCTATGGTCTCCATCATCAGACCTGTAATGGCACTTATAACCCATACGGGTGCAAAGTTCTCATCAATATAAATGAATTAAGTCCAAACACAAGGTAGCTACTGTAAACCGTTGAGGAGTTCCCTTAACTGTCGTTCGTCTTTATCATTAGACCCCTAATGACAGTCGTAACCCATCTAGGTGTAAAGTTCTCATTAATACGAATTAATCATGCCCAAACACAAGGTAACTGCTGTAAATCGTTGAGGAATTCCCTCGATTGTCTTTCGGCTCCATCATCAGATCGACTCCAGACCTTCATTAAATTGTAGTGCTTTAAAATACTTAATGGAAAAATTAACAAACGCACTAGTCGCCCCCACGATTTTCGTAGGTTCCCCGCGATTTATCTGGTATGCCATCATCAGATCCTGGTTTCCTTATCATGGGACCACCCTTGGGATATCTCCTTTCCAACAAAAAAAGAATCTTACAAATCGGTTCACCCAGAAAAAAGTTCTGAGCTAACACAGATTAAAAAAAAAAAACATACAGTCGAATTGAGAACCTCCTCCTTTTTTTGAAATCGGTTAAGAAGAAGCTAAGCTGTTAGCAAAAGCCCGGAACAAAAAAAACATAAATTGACTACACAGTCATGTGTATTGTAAAATGGACGTTAAAATGACATGCCACCAAGTGACGGATGAGCCATTCCTTTAAACAGCACTACTCCAAACATCGGGTTTCTGAAGAAGTGTGTCAGAAAAACCAAAAAGCACAAAGTTATGCGAAACCCAGAGGATGTATGGCTAAGACAGTACGACCAAAGATGATTTAAACTTCATGGAATGGAACCAACTTTAAGAATAATTCGCATTCTAATTTAATTTTCTCAATGG
Source organism: Griposia aprilina (assembly GCA_916610205.1). Taxonomy (NCBI): domain Eukaryota; kingdom Metazoa; phylum Arthropoda; class Insecta; order Lepidoptera; family Noctuidae; genus Griposia; species Griposia aprilina. The sequence continues at coordinate 5,393,160 of OU744305.1, read as the reverse complement.
AAACCTTTAAATCTTGGACTTAGTCCAATAAATAAAAACCTGAAAAGGGAAATTCTGCAAAGTTTTAACATTTAGCAGATTTATTTACTGTAGTTGTAATATAGTGAACCGGCAGTGCGGTGATATTTGTACAGAATATAGCGGGTTCATTTGCCAGAGACATAAAAAGTGAATTATTTGAATGTTAGGTTTACTATACGTCTTCTAAAATAACTGCTACAGTAAAGTCAAAGTCAAAGTCAAATCGTTTATTTCAAATAGGCACATAAAATGGCACTTTTGAACGTCAAAATTTACAAAAAATAGAACTGATTCTAGTTGCCCCTTCCAAAAGGTAGTTTCGTATGGAGAAGAATGGGCAAGAAACTCCACCGTTACTCTTTTGAAAATGTTTTACAATATTATGTATATAATAATTATATGTGAAGACGATGCACCTAGAATAAAATTACTATACCACAATAGGTAAAAATAATTAAATATAACGCATGACAGGTAAATTAATTATGAGATAGATACATGGTGCTCACATATTTACAAATATTAGGTCTTTACCTATGAAATTGCCGTTCTGCAGTACTGGCCATTTCAAATCAAAATAATTTTTGTTTGGCTAAGAATTCTAATTTCAAATTAATTTTATTTTAAAAACATGGATTTTTTTTTCTAAAAGTAGTCATTTCTTTATTGATTAGTGTTACATTTTCATCGCATTTCAATCTTTTTCGTCATCATGGATACGTTAAAAATTCGAGTAATTATGGAATATGAGTACCGTCGTGGCAGCAACGCGGCACAAGCGGCACGCAACATCAACGACGTTTACGGAGCTAACACTACAAACCAACGCACCACCTGTTATTGGTTTGCTCGCTTCCGTTCTGGAAATTTCGACCTGAAAAATGAACCTCGCGGTCGTCCGAAGACTTTGGTCGACAATGACGAATTAAAGGCGATTGTGGAAGCTGATGATACACAATCTACGGCTGAATTAGCAGCAGCTTTCGACGTTAGCGTCAAAACAATATTGGTCCATTTGCGTCAAATTGGCAAGGTAAAAAAGCTTGACAAATGGGTGCCCCACGAACTCAATGATCGCCAGCGCGAAGTACGCGTCGAGACGTGCCTTGCACTGCTCAACAGACACACAAATGAAGGAATTTTGAACCGCATTGTTACCTGCGATGAAAAATGGATTCTGTTTGATAACCGTAAGCGCTCAGCAAGTTGGTTGGATCCTGGTTCAGCACCTAAACAATGCCCTAAACGAAAACTTACCCCTAGAAAAGTGATGGTCACTGTTTGGTGGTCTAGCGCCGGTGTGATTCATCACAGCTTCTTACCAAACGGGGTGAGCATTACTGCAGATGTGTACTGTGAAGAACTGAACACAATGATGGAGAAGCTGGCGCATCTCCAACCAGCATTGGTCAATCGCTCGTCTCCGCTGCTCCTGCACGACAACGCGCGACCTCATACTGCACAGCAGACGGTCTCCAAGTTGCAAGAACTGGGGTTGGAAGCTCTCCGTCATCTGCCCTACTCACCAGACCTTGCGCCTACAGACTACTACTTTTTCCAGAATTTGGATAACTTCTTGGCGGGAAAAAAATTTAATACCCGAGAGGCAGTACAAAATGCCTTTGAAGAATTTGTTGCCTCCCGTCCAGCTGATTTCTTTAAGAAGGGCATCAATAAACTGCCACTGCGATGGCAAAGATGCATTGATTGCATGGGTGATTACTTCGATTAATACAAATAAAAAATTCATGAAAAAAATTCGTTTAAATTTTTTCATACAAAACGGCAATTTCATAGGTAAAGACCTATTATTGAGAAGTATATGATTTTCCAAAAAAAAAAAACAAGTAATAATTTAGTGTGTGAGTTAAAGTAGTTACATAATGTAAAAAAAGTACTAAGTATTCCCGGTACTGACAAAATCACCACACATCCATCATCATCATCATCAACCCACAGCAGTCCACTGCTGGACATAGGCCTCTCCAATTGCACGCCATTCAGCTCGATTCTCGGCAACTCTCATCCAGCTGCTACCAGCCACCCTGCGATGATCGTCGCTCCACCTAGCCTGAGGGCGTCCTACCTTACGTTTGCCTATTTGCGGTCTCCACTCAAGAACACTCTACCTCGACGTCATCGGTTCTACGGCTAATATGGCCGGCCCACTGCCACTTCAGCTTGCTTATTCTGTGAGCTATGTCAACAACTTTGGTTCTCTGCCGGATCACACATCCATACTGTAGTGCTATTCTGTAATCATCTCACCGTGAAAACTATGCCGAAGTGAGTTGTCGATAGTGTCAATCACCAGCATCAGGTGGAATGGAATGCCAGGTCACTTCAAGCTCATTGCACCTAAGTTTTCACGGGAAGATGTGTACAGAATGGATCGGCTGATATTATAAATTCGAAAGTAACTCTGTCTGTATGTTACCTTTTCACGCCTAAACCACTGAACGGATTTGGATAAAATTTGGCAAGGAGATAGATGGCATCTTGGGGAAGGACATAGGGTACTATTACATAAGACATAATATCTAATGTTAGTTCATAGATAAACAGTGATGGGAATGTCAATATTTTCAAATTTATTAAATGTTGTTTACAAGTATGTATCTGTAGGCTTAATGCACATAATTATTGCTCGGATACAATTATTTTGGGCATTGAAGACTGTTTCTCTTTCAGTGGCATTTCCCCAAAACATTATACCATATCTGAGTGTCGAACCAACGTAAGCGTGGTAAGCAGATAGAAGTGCACCTTGATTTACCACTTTACGAAGCATACTTTTCGAAACATATAATTCGTCAAAGCATTCCATGGGTCTAACTCGTCCAGTCTCCCTCAGCATGAAATCTGTAGTTTGGGCCGAAGTTACGTATGTTTCCTACACGCATATCACTTTCGGTAATAACATTAGTCCGGGGCCCGAACTAAAAATTTATGACAAATCGATTTGACAGTTGTCCTTACTACATATCGCACTGATAACACAATACTGTTGTAACTCAAAATATGTAAAATTTGAGATAACATCATATTAAAATAAATAATGAAGTGAATAATAATTTTTTCGTCGATTCTGAAAAAAGTCACATTTTGAGTTATTGTATTATCAGTGCAATATGTATTTTTGCCCGTCCGAAAAAGTTAATTAATCGGTGGTAGGGTTCACTTCTAAGTACCATTCTACTTAGTGGGGGCCGTATCTTCGTAGACGGACTTGGAGAGTAGGCCCCCTGATTTGTAAAGTACAATTTTTTAGGGTTACAACCTAGAAGGTAAACGGAACCTTTGTAAGATAACTTTTCCGTCCGTGTAGTATATTAGCAGAGAGAACAACGTGATGTCATTAGTTGCAACCAAAGACATTAAATTATTTACTCAACAATAGACGGGACATAGCGAACAAAATCGTAATCCGATACATTTGTCCTAGTGGGCAAAAGTCGCTCAGTCTAGCGTGGTACGCCTACATGCCGCTCTAATTTTGCTATATTATGCTAGATGGCGTCACTGAGACATGGGATCACAGTTTATCTATGACATTTCTTCGCATAGCCTCTCTATAGTATCTTAAATCTCTTTGGTTGCAACCGTCACTGAAAGGGCTTAATATTGTGCCACAAAAGAAGGCATTAACACATTGAAGTAACCGTTTATGGTCCTTGTTCGCTAAGATTTTGGATTCATAGCCTGGCATGTACCAAAGTGCCTTTACAATAATGCGATTGAACCTTTTTTTATAATCCTTTATTATAAAGAACCAGCGGGGTAATTGCGTAACAGACTATCAGCAGCTTCATTTTGACAGTTCAACAACATTCATTGCGTTATTTACGTTGTTGAGCGAACAATTTTTTCTAACATATGAAGCAATGGTTTAGCAATAGGCTTCAAAATGATTCAGATTGTGATTGATAGTGTGTTACGTAATTAGGGTGCAGGTTCTTAATAATTAATTACAATCTAGACTAATAAGCAATTTTCATCTAACTTAATTTTTTACGAATAGTGTTGAATGTACTTTACACAAGTCCGTTCCACTTTCTTAGAATCTGATATAATGATATAAATACTATGTTCATGTGTTATTAGGTGTGTCATTGTCACTATTATTTCTACACTTTTTACACTACAATAACTCAAAAGGTTTTGTTCGTTTTAGTCTTTAAAATTACTTGTTAAAATTTTGGAAAAATCATCTACTTTTCAATATTTGTAAATATGTGAGCACCATGTATCTATCACATAATTAATTTACCTGTCATTGCTTTATATTTAATTCTTTTTACCTATTGTGGTATAGTAACTGTATTCTAGGTGCATCGACTTCACATATAATTAATGTATACATAATATTGTAAAACATTTTAGAAGAGTAACGGTGGAGTTTCTTGCCTATTCTTCTCCTTACGAAACTACCTTTTGAAGGGGCAACTAGAATCAATTCTATTTTCTTGTGAATTTTGACGTTCAAAACTGCATTTTATGTGCCTATTTGAAATAAATGATTTGACTTTGACTTTGAGTCTTCGCACTATATTTGTAAGGTTTAAAAGCTGAATTGCCTCGATGTTCACATGTCAGCGGTAGTACCAAGTCACCATCATGTAAGTAAAAAAACATGCTGATAAAATAATCATTCCTTCTCTATACCAAAAGGCCTTGCAGTGAGAAAATTTCAAACCGACATTTAATTTATGAAAATCGCGGTGGGGCAGATCTAGGTGTCAATAAGAAAATTATCTAACTTACTCCCTTATCTTTTGCAATAAAGGCCATATTTCCATGGCCGACTGTTCTTGATAGCCTGCTTGATTGATCGAGAGTGCTCTGTTTTTATTCACTTTGGGCCTTAGGGGTTAGTAAGGTTTAAGAATTGAATTTAAAAGAGATGCCGTTGGTTTTATCTGATTCATAAAATAAGTAAGGAGTTTTTATTCTGAAATGAAAAGGAAGAAGAAGGGGAGGAGGAGGGAGGGTGAGGAAGTGAAGGATGATCTTTTGTGATTGGGCTCGGAAACAAATTGCAGAAATGGATGCTTTTGAGTGGCAAGCAATAATTTCGTTTTGCAGTTCTACTTTCTGATTTAATTGTTTATTTTCATAATCTGGTAGAGCGTGATAAAAACATAACAGAAACTCAAACTCAACGCATTTATTTTAATTAAACCAATTACAGGCACTTTTGAATGACGGTCTTCATGAAAATTCACACGACCAGCTGGCGCCACTTTGACGAGAGGTCTTCCATTTCGACAATGAATATAAAATATATGACGACGTCCATCATTCATTACATTCATTCGTTCATCATTCAGTCACGACCTTTAGCTTTCACACTTTGACACTTTTGACAGATGCCTGGACCTTACGTCTCAGTCCTGCCACCTGGTGAACGTCATTTCAGAAAACCCTCAAGAAAGATGAAGCTAGCCGTTCATCCCAAAGCGTAGTAGGTTCAGTCCACAGATGAGGTCTGTCTGCACACATACAGTGAAATCAGTGATTCATCTGTCAATCACGGTGATCTTTGGGGTCACCACGGTCACTCATGCTTAGCATTGGACGTATCCATATTATGTGTTGATGATTTACCATGGCTGAAGGCCGCAGGAACTGGATTCGGGAAGCACAGAACCGGTCAAAGTGGCGGTGCTTAGGGGCGTCCTATACGCAAGACAGTAGACGTCTTTCGGCTGAAATGATAAATGATAAACAATTTTATTCCTGTAAGTAGGTTTGTACAAACATAATTTTTAAACAAGATGGGGTCGGCGTTTCCTATCTTACTACTCTGAGAAGAAAGGCCGAAACAAACTCAGAGTTCACAGTATCTTTTAAAGTCCAGACATGGTCAGATCATGTGAAGACCAACAAGATTAGTGTCTGAAATGGTGTTTTGAGGGAGGAACCACACAGATTGAGTGGCCCTGTCCAGTCAGTGCACGCATTTGTCAGTAATCATTCAGCTTACAAAGAAAGCAGCTTACTCAAACAACCAGATCATGATTAAAATTAACAGCGAAAAAAAAACAAAAAAGGCAATGATGTAAGTGATAATTTACTAGATATATTATTATTTGTTCTATGATCTTCATTGTAGTAGGTACATAGTGCAATCTAAGATTAATGTTTTGTGTATGTTATATTTCTACGGGCTGTCTAAACTCATAAAAAATCTGTAATATCTCAATCTTTCACTAATAATGACTAAACATTTTCATTAAATCTGTATAAAAGTTAATAGGCGCTGAAACTGAAATGAACGAGCAACGTGATTGATTGACGTATCACTGATTGATATAATATTACACACTTTTATAAGTTTCCAGACGCTAATCAATCAAAACGATCCTGATTTATAATTGTCAGGTTTTCACCTACATATTAAGTAGCTTCTCGATATTACTTGCTTATGTAGACAGAGCTTTTTAATTCAAACTCAAACTCAAAGCATTTATTTCAATTAGATCATTTACAGGCACTTTTTTAACTGGCAAAGAGTCGGTCGGTTAGGAAGTTGAAGTTAGTTGCCAATTCCAAAACGTAGATCTCTATGGAGAAGAACGGGCAAGAAACTCCACGGACACTCTTTTCAATCAAAATACTGTTACAAAAAGTTCGTTACATCATTCATGTTGAAATTATACATGTGAGAACGATGTAGAAAGACGTGCGCGTTAAAAGTGACCGTAATAAAAAAGATAAAAACAAAAAAAAAAACATATATTAAAATAAGCTGTGGCAGCTTAGAGATGACCAGTCCCTACTGACGGCGCCCGTTCATGAACATGACGCATGGATCAGCACCATTCAGCTCAACCATCTTGAAGGGAACTTAATAATCCAACACACACGCCACCACCAGCGAGATGAAAACGGCAGATTTCTTATGTGCCTGTAAAGCTACGGTTTCCTTGAAGAGCGGTGGCCGTCATATGACGGCCGTCATGAAAATGTGTCATTTTCGCAAGTATTTGACATTAAAGTGTCCAAAAACGCTCTGCATTTGGACAGACGTTATTGTGTGACCGTTCACCGCTTTCTTTGGAAACCAAAGTTTAACCAGCACCAATACCCGTCAACCCCGAACACAGCAACGCTGCTTGGCAACAGGAATAGTGTTGGGTGGTATTATACTTTCCCGGTCAAGAAACTTTACAAAGAAAGAAAGAATGAAATAAGAAATAAAAGTAGTTATTGAGACTCGCACAGAATTATCACAAACTAAACTAAACACACTCTTAAAAACAAAAAACAAAACAAAAGTAAAATGAAAATAACAACAGAAAGTCCTGAAGAGCTCTATTAGTAGGTATTATTAGGTAGTATTTCAATTTAGCTTATGTAGCTAACATAAGCTAAATTGAAATTGAGACGACGTTTCCCGGAAAATGTCAAAAGTTACAAAATTAGAAGTAGATTCCACATTTCATCCTTGTAAACACAATACCATTTTCCAATTTAAATATTTAGTTTACAAAATGTCGGATTGATTTCAACGCCCACGAATTTCAGCAACTGGCAATGTCGTGGGTTTAAAGCTACGAGGTTAGGAGGAACAAACCAGGTCATATTCAATTAGATATTAAGTCTTATTTGACATCATTTCTTTGGATTTGTTCCAGAATTCCAATAAAAAAAGTCAGTGAATGTGCGGAAGTACGGATAGAACAGTACTAGTACCACGGCTATGAGGATCTAGTTTCAAGGAGCCCTTTATAATAATAATAATAATAATAGCAACACCACCGTGTCAACAAAACGTCTCATTTTCAATATTTTTATTTAAAACAAGGAATGTGATTCTGACCCATTTTTACCATAGTTTTTCTTTATAAATCAAAACCTTATCATCTACATCATCGATACACCAAAGAAGAGACCATAATAATCAAAAATGAAATAAAATAAATCAAAAACTACCGATTTGGAGGTGACATGACAGTTGTCACCTCCAAATAACAATGAAAAAAATATTAAGAAAATGAAATGATGTTGACAAGATCTGCTAAAAGACGAGCACACCCACCACCTCCGGACTCTTCGCTCAGCTCCGCCTCGCCGCCGCCGGTATCCAACCCCACTGTGAGCGCTGTGACGACACCGGCCGCGGTAGTTGCGTCGAGCTCGAGCGACGAGTATTTCTCCCCGCCCACGACGCCACCACCTGTTCGTCGACGTGGAGGACACCGGCCGCCGGACGGTTTAGGACCTCGAGGCCCACCGGCCTCTGATAGGGTCCCAGCTCCCGGCGGAAGTGTGCAGCGCATGAGATGGACGCGATCCATCAACGAAAACGTCATGCGCTCATACTATGGGGCTACAGAGGGGGGAAACAATCTGACCGCGTACCGTGTTCGGATGCTCTCTCTTTTTCAGGTGCTTGAGCCAGCTGTCAACGTGTCGGCACAACGACTGTCGGATCAGGTGCGGGTCATCCAACGTAATCATATGTTGGATGACACTGTACTTGATCGCCTGCGAAATGAAATGCAGAGTAGTCATGTCATCGCCCCCCCGTCGCAGACTGTGGTAGTACTACCACAGTCTAACACAAGTCAAGCAGACGAGGAGAGTGATGATAGGGCTACAAACGTAAGTACCCAGTGCAATGATGAATTGAGGAGTGCTTTGGAGGATGCGATTCGAGAATATCGGTTCATATCGCCCGAACTTAGACCACGGTTACCTCGTTTACCCATGCATAACAAAAATAGGGTGCTGGTGGCGGCACTGGATGCGCAGTTGTCAAATTATTTTGATGACTGCGTAGACCTCACCGATACACATTCGATCCTGTACTGCGCGGCTGTAGCGGCATGTCGTGTAGCTCACATCAAATTTGCTAATGATTCTAGACCTACACGACCGAAACCAGCCGTACCAGCTTGGCAGTGCAGAATTGAGCGCCGTATTGGTGGGGCCAGAGCACTCATCGGCAAACTAATCTGCTTCAGGGAGGGCAATACTCGCCCTAGAGTGATGCGCTTTGTGAGACGCGCATTCGCAGGGACTAATATCAGCCCTCAGGACTACATGTCCTGTGTCACAGAGCGCATCGACTTCCTGAAGCAGAAAGTGTATGCATGGGCGAACCGTATTCGTCGGTATAAACGGCGAGTGGAGCGATACACTCAGAATCGCACCTTCCAGCGCGATGAAAGGTGGGTTTATAGGGGTTGGGAGCGACCGGATCAAGGTGTGGCTGACACGTGCCTGCCGGATGATGATGCCATGTGTTCTTTCTGGCGCAATATCTGGTCGGTGCCTGTCAGTCACACCGAAGGTGATTGGGGTCGGGAAGTCGAGCGAGCCTGCGATACAATACCAGAAATGGGGGCTATTTCCATCTGTCCCCAAGATGTAACTCGTGCAGTCCGTCCGCTGCCTAATTGGAAGTCCCCAGGGCCGGACGGACTGCAGAACTTCTGGATCAAATGGTTTGGTAGGTCGCACGCTCGCTTGGCGGCTCAGTACCAGGTTGCTATAGAATCTGGTTCGCTACCCCACTTCCTAACAACAGGAGTTACCCACCTGCTCCATAAATCAGGTAGTACTGCGGAACCCAAAAATTATAGGCCGATCACGTGTTTACCGACGGTCTATAAAGTTCTTACATCCATTTTGAGAGCTAAAATTAACAAACATATAGACACCAACTCCATCATGTCTCCTTCTCAAAATGGATGTAGGAACGGGTCCCGTGGTACTAAGGAGCTACTCCTCATTGATATGGCCATTAGCCAACAGGTTCGTCGTTCCCGAAAGGATCTGTCGACATGTTGGATAGATTACAAGAAGGCGTATGACTCGGTACCACATACATGGCTTGTGAGGGTGCTGGAGTTGTATAAAGTAGATGCAACTCTGCGCACCTTCCTGAAGTCATGTATGGGGCAATGGAGAACGATCCTTCACTATCCAGGATGTCGAAATATCCAGAGAGATAACGAACCGATAAGGATCGAGCGAGGCATATTTCAGGGTGATAGTTTGAGTCCGCTTTGGTTCTGCTTAGCCTTGAATCCTCTAAGCACACTGTTGGAGGATTCAGGTCTAGGCTATCGGCTGAGGAGAGGTGGTCAGGTTATATCTCACCTCCTCTACATGGATGACCTAAAACTCTTTGCCCCCAACAATTTGCAACTGATGGAGCTACTGAAAGTAACTGAAACTTTCAGTAGCGCCATTGGGATGGAATTTGGTGTGGACAAATGTGCGGTCATGCATGTAAAGCGAGGGGAGATTGTGGAATCCGTCGGAACCCAACTCTCGTATTCCATAAACCTTAGAGCCCTCTCCGCATCCGACACCTATAAGTATTTGGGTATGTCGGAAGCGTTGGGCATCAATGGTACTGACATGAAACAGTCGTTAAAGGAGCGCTTCTTTGGCCGCCTGAAAAAAGTATTTAATAGTCTTTTATCAGGCGGAAACAAGGTGCGCGCCTTTAACGGTTGGGTCATGCCGGTTTTGATGTACTCTTTCGGCATACTCAAATGGACTCAGACCGAACTCGACGCCCTGGATAGGAAGGTCCGTACACTGCTGACTGCAAATCGAATGCATCACCCACGATCATCGGTAATGAGACTGTATATCCCGCGAAAGTGTGGAGGTCGAGGCTTTTTAAATGCTAAGACCCTCCACAATCGCGAGATATGCAGTCTTAGGGAATATTTCTTAGAAGCCGACGTGGGGATGCATACGGATGTGGTCAAAGTGGACAAGGGCCTCACCCCGCTCTCCTTAGCTAAAGAGAACTGGCGCAAACCAGTAGTGCTTGACACTAATGATCGCATGGAAGTATGGCAGAGTAAGGAGCTTCACGGACGCTTTTTTCGGGCCCTACATGGGCCCGATGTAGACCAACTAGCGTCCGTAGCCTGGCTGCGTTTCGGTGACCTCTTTGGAGAAACCGAAGGTTTTGTCTGTGAAATTATGGACGAAGTTATCTTAACGAATAACTACCGGAGACATATTATGAAGGACGGGACGGTTGACGTGTGTCGGGCATGCCATCGTCCGGGTGAGTCCATCAGACATATTATCTCCGGATGTTCTCGTCTAGCTAACGAAGAGTACTTGCATAGACACAACCTTGTAGCCAGGATTATCCATCAGCAACTTGCTCTGAAATACAGCCTTGTAGAATCGGAAGTGCCGTACTACAGGTATGTGCCCGACCCAGTTCTCGAAAATGGACATATCACATTGTACTGGGATCGATCCATCATCACTGACAGGACTATTGTTGCCAATAAGCCTGATATAGTGGTGGTGGATCGATTAGAGCGGCGCGCAATGATTGTTGACATAACGGTCCCGCATGACGGGAACCTCGTGAAAGCCGAGAAAGATAAACAAATCAAGTATCTAGACTTGGCTCGCGAGGTTGTCGACATGTGGGATGTGGACTCAGCGATCATTGTGCCGATAGTCGTGACAGCCAATGGCTTAATAGCCAAGAGCCTCGACCAACACCTGAGGAGGCTCTCGTTGGGCAGCTGGATCAAGGGCTTGATTCAGAAAGCGGTACTTCTGGACACGGCTCGCATTGTTAGGAGGTTCCTCTCTCTGGAGCCCTGACCGCCGGTAGCTTGGACCCTGTTCCCGATACCGGTGGGCTACTATTTTTTGTATTTTTAAATGTTTTTATAATTTTTTATATTCTAATATTTAAAAATATAATTTATATGTATATAGTGAAATAAAGGAAATAATAATAATAATTTCATTTCAGAGAATCTAATAATATCACAAATAACACAACATACGAACATAAAATTTAGTATGTTAGTAACAAAAATTGTACCTAAAATTATGTTAGTATTGTTAGTACCTATACCTAACTGATGCCTATGGCTGTCCTTATCCACCGATTCAGGAAAGGACAGTCCAAACGGGCAGCAATCACATTCAGAATGCTGTTGCTGCTGCTTCGTAGACGGTGCAGCAAGGAGTTTGATTTCTTGCGCATGATGGCTTGAAAGCTTGAAAGCATAGATGCTTAGCTTAGATGAAGTGAATGTAGGTACGTGTTGCGTTTGTCAACGATAGTTTACTAAATTATGATGTAGCATACGGAACATTGTTTAGTCAGCGGATTTCTCAACAAATATCATGTCAGTCCTAGAACTTCAGGAATGCATTGTAGTCATTTTTAGGTATTTAAGTCACTTTGTTAATTTAGTTATTTATGTAATGTGTGTGTAAAATTTTAATTCAAAGTGGTAATGACTCGAATAAATTGTTCTTTTCGTTCATTCTTCACGCTAAAACTCGAACTTAATACCTTAAAATTGTTATTAATTTGTCTATAATTACATAATTATAATTAACAAGCTGACCCGACAGACGTTGTCCTGTCTTAACTATGAATGTCATATGTCGTTTAGTTTTAGTTTTGACTATTGACTAAACCTAAAACTATCGACTCATTTATCAACCGATCCATCTGTGTTAAACGATATTTGCAGCGCGCATTCTGTCAATCGCTGACAGTTATGTAAAATTAATACTGGCGCTAAGTTTTCTTAAATTTTGTAACGTTCCGATCAACTTCCTTATTTTTTTATTGCATAAGATTCTTCTCGTGACAATAACGAACACAACAAAAAAATAATATAAATAGTGAAATCGGTCCAGCCGTTCACGCGTGATGGCGTGACCAAGGGAAATAGGGATTCATTTTTATATAAATAAATTACAACATACCTATTCCTATTTTATCTATTAAATATTTGCATGCCGTCACTACATGGCGGAATGTGTCTTGGCACTGAATTTTATATTATGTAACATCTTTTGTACTTGTATCTACCACTTTTTAAGCAAATATCCACAAATACCGTTATTATTATAAGGCAAATAAAAACGATTTTGATTTTATTTTATTTGAACGCATCTGTCAGAATGACATTGACGTTTGTGACAGTAGATTCATTGCCACGCTTTTTCCGGGAGCGTCGTAGAAAAATGGAGAGCATTGGTGGCCCAGTGGTAACGGCCGTAACTTACGAGTTTTAGGTCGTGTGTTCGACCTCTGACAGGCGCTTTACTTTGTTTAAATTATTTAATCACCACTGCTCTCAAAACGGTGAAGAAAAACATCGCGAGGAAACCGTCATGTCCTAGAACCAATAATTTGAAGACACGAAGACATGTGATATCTACCAACCCGCACTGGGCCCGTGTGGTGGATAACAGTCTTTCTCATAGAGAGAAGGCCTGTGTCCCAGCAGTGGGAATATTATAGGCTGATTATGCGTGGACAAATGTCGCCTGTGATATTGATTATGCTTACTGTAACTTAAGTTAATAAACATTGATTTCACTGGTGTACGCTGTTTCAATAGTACTTATAACTCAAACTCAAACTCAAAGCATTTATTTCAAATAAACCAATTACAGACACTTTTGAATTGTCAAGGTGTCGGTCAGTCAGAAAGATGAAGCTAGTTGCCCATTCCAAAGCGTAGTAGGTACCTATGGAGAAGAACGGGCAAGAAACTCCATGGACACTCTTTTAAATCAAAACTTGGTTACAAAATATTGATTACATCGTTCATGTTGAAATTATACATGTGAGAACGATGCAGAACGTTAATAGCGTCCGTAATGAAAAGATAAAAAAAAACAAATATTAAATTAAATTAAAATAAGCCGTGGCAGTTAAGAAATGGCCAGTCCCTACTGACGGCGCCCGTTCACTAACATGACGCATGGATCAGCACCATTCAGCTCAACCATTTTGAAGGGAACTTAATGATCCAACACACACGCCACCACCAGCGAGACATTTGAGTGAGCATGACATACTCTCAGCCGCCAGGGCACATTCAAGTCAATGAAAGACGAACCTAGTAAATGATGGCTATAAGTACTTCATATCAGTTTTGATTGATTTATTTTATTGCTTGCACTGTTGGACGCTATGGTGAATCTATTGTCGCGAGTTCTATTCACGGAACGAGGATTCGTGAAGCCTACAGATTTATTCCTCATTGTGATTATTGCACCTACCACTGTTTCTCTCTGTATCCCCCAAAGTTGACCGGTAGAAAAGGCCTATGGTATTAAGTCTGTTCATTTGTGTGCTTCAAGTATTAAATAAATAAACAACTTTATTACGGATCAATTTGTGTTTCTTGTAATCGCACCTGAAGTATAATACTTATCTAGTAACATTGGGTACATTACTAGTCTAGAATCTCGTATTACCTCCAATTGAATCCTGTTAAACTTAAAAAAAAAAACTGACTTATTTGTGGATAATCCACAAATGAATAGGCTTTCATTCTAATAAAAAAACAGCCAAGTGCGAGTTGGACTCGCGTACACAGGGTTCCGTATCATCGTACAAATAGTAACACGAAAAAAAAAACTTTATTCAAAAAAGCACGAGAATAATTTATTTTATTTTTATTTTTTTTGGTTATAGCAGTCAGAGTAGTACACACTCTGTGAAAATTTCAAGTGTCTACCTATTACGGTTCAAAAGATACAGCCCTGTGTCAGACGGACGGACAGATGGCGGAGTCTTAGTAATAGGGTCCTGTTGGCACTCTTTGGGTAGAGAACCCTAAAAACAAAGGAAAGTTTAAATTGTGAAGTAAAAGAAACTAGGTTAATTGTTCAAATCATTAGGAGAGTGGGTAGGGGATCCAGGACTAATCTATTAGCAACAAATTGTAGGTGAAATTGTGCATGGTTTATATAGGCTGGTCTTTAGGGAATTTTATTGCTAAGCAATGGAGTGGATTTTGCATATTTATACAAGGTAACAGGGACATCGATACGCAAACTGTAACCAGGAACTCAGCACATGATTTTAGGGCTTCGTCCACACTGATCCCTAGTCGCAACTCACCCGTTCCGTATATATGGATAGCTACAAGGCGCAGGTGAGTTGGTGCTAGGGATCAGTATGGTTCAGCAGATTTTAGACCCCCTAGCGCAGACATTTTTCGTCACTTATCAAAAACAAAACAGGTGTTTCATAGAAAAGTGTCAAAAAAAAAAGAATCATCAAAATCGGACTACTCGGTAAAAAGTTATGCGTGGTCATACATAAAAAAAAAAAAAATATATACGGGTCGACTTGAGAACCTCCTCCTTTTTTTTTCGTCGGTTAAAAACGAGATCTGGCATTCCGGGAGTGACACATGCTTACGTCAATCTCCAGTTGCCATTTTATTGCAACAAAACACGAAATATGGGAACACTTTCAGACACCAATCTGTTAAAAATATTTATAAAGCATTTAAATTGTCGTTTGGTTTTTCTAATCAAACGAAACAATTCAATTTAAACATATACCAACGTAATTGTTAGTTAAAACCTCATTGTTATATCGAATTCGCAGAGGTAATAAAAACGGTTGGGGAGTTATTATTACACACTACTGGTAACACAGCGGTGATGACGTAGGCTTGTGTCTCCCACGTGACCACTGTGTCTCGGAATGCTATACCTGGCGAAGTATATTATTATACCATGTGTAATACCTACACGGTCAAAATGTATGGCAGAGCAATTTTTTTTTAAATATACTTCGAATTTTTTTAATTTTTCAGAATCTTGTACTGAAGCCATGGTAGCTGGTTGTGCGTCGATCACCCTGCTATGCTGTATTTTGATATAAGAATGGTGAAAGTAATGTGCGGTGTTTCAATCAACTACGTAAATAATGCTTCTTTTAAGTACAGTTATTTTATGATTATAAGTCTATAAATAAATATTTGATACGTCCGCAAATCATATTTAGATCAACATACAACCTGCAAATTGCAAAAAACGTAAGAAAATTTGAATTTCGCGGGCTACCTTGGCGCATCCCCCTTAAAGTCCCTCTGCCATCTTTGTTTTTTTTTTTTCAAAATCAGATGTTATTCCGAAATCGTTTCTATTTTCAAACGAATGGACACCTAACTAAACAGAGGGCCTAGACAAAGTAACATTCGATTAACGATAACGCTAGTAGAAAAGCTAAAATGTATGGGGTTGACATAAGCTATCGAAATGTCACGTGATCATAGGTCAACGAATAAAAATTAGCTAGACAATGTAAACAACATTCGATTATGAAATGAATCGACAGCGTCGAAAGATTAGGTACTTCCACAGAGATGCATAGCCATGGGACACTTTTTGACGAGCGTTATTGCTAGTTTTTGGAATCATTAGCGAAAGCGATAGCGATTGTAGAAATAGAATCGCTCCGAAGCGAATGCCATTTGTCTAGGCCCTCAGTAGACTGAACTAACTGGTCATAAACAATCATAGAATGTAGAACCGCTCGTTTATGGGTAATTAATTAATTTTACGATGTGATCTGCAGTATGCGGTGCTGTGGATCAGTTGTTAATTGCTGTATTGAGCGAAAGCGGGGCCATATTTTCTATTTTGAATAAAAAATATTTGTGGGAAGAAATTTTTACAGGCACGGTGCTAAATCGAATGAAAATAATATTCAAATTATTGTCTAATAGAGTTTTACTCAATACAAACTAGTTGTACTGGTACAAATGGTAATGTTTATATAGAATTAAAATTAAATGTACTTAAATAACAACTTAAACATAATCAATACTCTAATAAATTCGAAAGTAACTCTATCTGTCTGTCTGTATATTAATTACCTTTTCACGCCTAAACCACTGAATGGATTTCGATAAAATTTGGCAAGGAGATAGATTGCATCTCGGGGAAGGACATAGGCTTTGTCTTAAAAATAATCCTATAGGGGGTGATATAGGGGATGAAAATGTGTATGGGAGTCCCAGCATTTCTTAAGTTAGGCATATGAAACTTCAAATTTATGATTTTGGTAAGAAATAAGGAATAGGTAACGTCATACAGCGTTTTTGTAAAATCATACCCCAAGGGGGTAAAAATAGAGGATTGCTTTAAAATTAACAAATACCTAATACTTAGTGATATTTTTGTTAGTTCTTTCATAAAGATTGAATGCATTGAAAATATAGTCATATTCCATAAATTGAGCTATCATTTAGTCTTTATTTGATTAAAATCGGTTTACTTTGTCAAAAGTTATTACAATTTAATATCATAAAAATTATTTGGCTAACAGGCTAACATGTAGGTACTTACAGTGTTTACGACATGCGCGTGATCAGCATAATTTTAGTTTTTGACACCATTTTACGCCTAAACCAATGTATGGAGTTCGATAAAAATTGACAAGGAGATAGATGGTGTCATAGGGGAAGGGCAAATTTTTGTCTAAAGGGGTTGAAAGTTTGTATAGGAAACCCAGCAATTCTTTAGTTAGGGATTGAACATTAAAATGTACCTATGCTTTTGGTAAGAATTATATAATTACAAGTTACAACGTTTTTTTGTAAAATCATCCCCAAGGAGGTAAAAAGGGGATGATTTTAAAATTCAAATGTAATACTTATAGACATTTTTGTGTACTACCTACTTCTATTAAGAGATTGATTGATAGATTGAGTGTGGGGCAAAGTTAAAAAAAAAAAAAAAGAGATTGGAAATACAGTCATAGTAGAGTGAGAGAGAGAGAGAGAGTCGTCGTAGTAATAATAATAGCATTTAGTCTTTATTTATTTAATTAAAATCGGTCTACTGGGTTAAAGTTATTACAATTTATTATCTGTCTATTTGTTAAAGAGATATATGGATAGGCCATGGTTTGGGTTCGGATATAGTATACTTTTATCCCGGTAGTACGTCCCCATGGGACGATATCCGACATCCACGCGGGCGAAGCCGTGGGCAAAAGTTAGTTAATTAATCAAATAAAAATATAATATCCTAACTTAACTAAACCTATTAACAAACTAGTCGGTACTAGAGTTCATCTTTGATAGCCTGGAGAGGATTCGAGGCATGTCAAAATTATGGAATGCCAGTTTGGAACGTGAGATGTAATAATTTGTAGGTCCAAAATCATCAATTTAGATCCAGTAGGTAAAAAAATACAAATAAATCGCACCAAATCATCTCCCAAATCCCGTAAGTTTCGGCAAAACTTATGTGAACTTAGGGCAATATCTTTAGTGGGGGTCACAATACTATGAAGTATTTTTCCCTACATTGCAAGATAAGCACAAACAAGATTAAACTCCCATTAAAACTACATAACATCCGAAAAACATTGAACATTAAAAACTCATTTGGGAAAAATAAAGGGAAAATTCACGAACGCGACCACACTTTAAAAAAGGAATGCATGAATGCAGGTTAAGAACACTTTAAAAAGTAAAATAATGAAGACTACAACGTTCTACGTTCGTTCCGAATTCATTTTTTCCCGCGCGTTAGAACTTCGCCGAATATTTAAATAAGCGAGTTATTTAAACATTTAGACGTTCCAGAACCCTATTAAAACTTAGGAGTTTATAAGTTCTCTAAATTATCGGATAACAGCGGATACTGATAACATTAAAATTGTTGTTATTTTATATAGAAACTGAAACTAAACTTCAACTTTACAAAGAGACGTCAAACTAAATGGATGCATATATAAATACAAATCAAGTTATTCATAAATAAATAAATTTAAAGTGTAGATTATTATTATTTATTTTATATTATTATTTTAAGACTGTTAACTTAAAATTACGTACCTCCTTATTAATGTTGCCGTAAATAAAAATAACTAATTGTGAAAAATTAAACGTTGATTTGACTTCTCAAACTGATTAGAATCGGTCCTTTCCTTCTGTTTTTATTACTCTTTATGTTTTTAATGGTGTTTAAATGTGTCTCAGTGGTGTTCTAAATGTTTATCTGAGTTAATATATTAGTATCTGACGTAAGCAAAGATGCGTGGATACCTAGCTAGGTCAGAAAACCACTTAGCAAATGGTTTTCTAGCTATTGACCGGAAAAAATAACGTTACTGCGTACGTAGTAAGGATTTTTACGAAAAGTGATATAGGTTTTGTTTTTTACTATCTATCTAGTTTTTTCAGCAGAATAATAATATTGTGGATTCAAATAAAATATTGTTCTATATTTTGTGAATGTGAGAACGTTGTAGGCCTAACTTGTAGACTGTAGATTTGTAGACCTTTTTCATATTTTTTTGAGTACCTGTTACTTATTAACCGTCCTACACTGTCCTCCCATATCTATCAACACTGTAATTTGAAACATTGTAAAAGCCCCTTATTTTTAAAAGAGTAACCGTGGAGTTTCTTGACGGCTCTTCTCCATAGGAAACGACCAATTGGAACCGTGCACCTAGCTTCTGACGTTTCATAGTGCCCATGTTGGTTTATGTGAAATAAAATATTTTGATTCGATTTGATTTGAGCAGAATTGCGGAGCCTTTTTTTAATCTTGAATATTATTATTAGTAGTTTTTTTTTGGGTGGCTATTCATCAAATAACTTCTGCGAGGAGGGCGTGTCAGACTTTTACTGTGGAACACGGGTGGGTTTTCCCACCCTTGTTCCTTCAGTTGCCTGTGCGCCAGGGCCACGGTAACCCTTTCGAACAATCCGCGACCCCGGCAGGCATATTATTAGTAGTAATGATGAATAAAAGTAATGATGCTGATTGTCACATTTGGGTTAGTACGTAGGTACTCGTATATTTTTTATCACCGTATTGAACAAAGGTTTACGTTCTTTAGGTCTTATTCTTCGCTTCCCTCTTGACAGAGCGGTCGTGGTCACGATGAACTGTGTCCAAAAGCAGGTGTAGGTAATCGATTGTGCGCTGAACAGAACTGGGGGTCTACTCTGTATGGCTTTGAGAGCAGACCCCCATTTCTGTTAGAGACGTAGCACTAAATCCGTAGTTTCGGCCGACGTCACGGGCGTTTCCTACTCCATATCACCTACGGACATAAGGTTAGTTTGGGGATGACCTAATAATGAATGACACCACGATGTGACAGCTGTCCCTACCCCCGATGTGTTTTTATCTGTCCGAAACAAATAATTAATCGAGTGTAGGGGTCATTCCAAAGATTCAAACTAGTTTCGGACGGAACCGTGTCCTCGTTGACGGACTTAGAAAGTAGGCCCCCAGGCACAGCAGTTGTCTCGCATTTTGTTATTGGTTTCTTTTTCTTTTTTCTTTTCTTATCCAAATAAGTAATTTAAACAAACACGAAGTCAAAACCAAATTACAAAACTGGCTGTATAATCAGGATTATTTCCGTACAGAAGATCTTATTTCTTAGCTAATGTAGGCACGTAATAATCAATATTAGTCTACAAATACGGATACATAAACATGCAACATCACATGAACACACCTTACAAGACTACACACACCCTCACGCACACATACCCTCACGCGCACACCCCTACAAAACTCCTCCCCTCTCATACACCACACCCCCCTGACGTGCTCGATGTATCACTTTTAAAGAATATCAACCTACGGTTGGATTCTATAGAGGTGATACACGAACTATCATCTGACCACCGACCAGTTGTGCTTAAGCTAGCCCCTCGCGTAGGCCTCCCCGACCCCGATCAACCCCCCTCCACAAAAGTGGTAACGGACTGGAGGAAAGTAAGCGAACGCCTGAAATCCAACACGTCCCCCCACCTAGACTCCATCCCCGACCTCTTCGACTCTATCGCTGACACGACGGCTGCGATCGACTCATTCACTGGACACGTACAATCAGTCCTGAACGATTGTTCAAGGGAAGTTCCAGCGACGGACGACCGTCGCTGGAAGTTGCCGGACGATGTACGTGAACTGATGACTGAGAAGAACGCGGCTGTCCGTGCGTACAGCAACTTTCCCTGCGACGCGAACCGAGCCCATATGCGCTACTTACAGCGAGCTGTAAGGACACGTGTAGCGGAGCATCGGGAAACGGGCTGGGATAAGTTGCTGAGCGAACTAGAGCCTACCCACCTAGCATTCTGGGAGCTTCAGAGGAAACTCAAATCCCGAGAAGTAGCCCCTATGCCCCCCTTGATCCGCCCAGACAATACCATCGCGTTCGATGATGTCGACAAGGCCGAGTGCCTAGCCGACAGTCTTGAGGCCCAATGTTCGCCCAGCTCTCAACCTGTAGACCAAGCTCACCTCTCTGAGGTCGACGCCGAAGTCGAAAGGAGAGCCTCCCTCCCCCCCGTAGAAGACCCCGAGTGCCCTCTGCCTCCGGTCACCCCCGACGAAGTGCAAGAGCTCATAAAGGGCCTTAAGCCCCGTAAAGCCCCCGGTTCTGATGGAATGACCAATATGGTGTTCCAACTTTTCCCTGCCCACCTGATCATGCTAAAGACCACCATCTTCAATGGTGCTATGAGCAATAACATCTTCCCCCAAGCGTGGAAACAGGCCACTGTCATCGGCATTCCCAAGCTGGGCAAGCCTAAATCCGCTCCCTCCAGCTACCGCCCCATCAGTCTCCTCAATGTCATCGGCAAGATCTATGAGAGGCTTATTTATAAGCGTCTCAGAGACTATGCCGAGACGAAAGGTCTCATTCCCAACGAGCAGTTCGGTTTCCGAACCCAATACTCGTGCGTCCAACAGGTCCACCGTATCGTCGAACACATAAGCGTTGGCTTCCAACGTGGTTCGTTGACGGGTGCTGTTTTCTTTGATATAGCGAATGCGTTCGACAAAGTCTGGCACAATGGCTTATTATATAAGCTATACCAAGTTAAAGTGCCAGATCGTCTCGTGCTCATCCTGCGAGACTTTTTGTCGAACCGCACCTTCCGATTCCGCATCGAAGGAGCGCTATCCTCCCCCCGTCCCATTCGCGCCGGAGTCCCTCAGGGCTCCGTGCTCGCCCCTCTCATTTTCACGCTATTTACCAGCGATATTCCCAAAAGTAAAAGGGCTCAGTTGGCTCTGTTCGCAGACGATACGGCCATTTACTACACCGGCGTAAGCCCCGACGCGATATCTCGCACTCTCCAAACCACAGTCAACCAACTCGGTGACTGGTTTAGGAAGTGGAGAATCGAAGTCAATCCCGATAAGAGTCAAGCGGTTCTATTTTCGAAACCGAGACTCAACCTCACCCCTCCCCGTCCGATCACCATGTTCGGCAAGCCTATCCCTTGGGAGAAGCGAGCCAAATACTTGGGTGTCACTCTGGACCATAGACTCTCTTTCGGTGAGCACATAAAGCAGGCGCGTTCGCGCGCCGCTTTCGCTCTCGGTAGACTCCACTCCCTATTGAATGCACGCAGCAAATTGTCACTCAAGTGCAAATTGCGCATTTACACAGCGTGCATTCGGCCAATCATGACCTACGCGAGCGTGGTTTTCGCACACTCGAAACCCCACCACATCCATAGGATGCAGACCCTCCAAAACCGGTTCCTCCGTAGGGCAACCGGCTCCCCTTGGTTCGTTCGGAACGAGATCCTCCATCTCGACCTTAAAATCCCCACTATCCGTCAGTTCATGAAGCGCATTTCCAAGCGCTTCTTCGACTCCGCGGCCTCACATCGCAACCCTCTGGTTGTCGAGGCTGCCAGATATACCCCCTCCCACATTAGTTGTACCCGCCGTCCAAGGCATGCCCTGTGCGACCCCGATGACCCCATAACCCTCCTCCAGGAGAGCAGTAGGGCCACCAGTACAGTACACAAGAACAGACCGCCATCGTTCCGACCTCGCCGCCGAGGTCCTACGCGACGCCCCCGACGTAATTGTCCCCCCCCCGACCCTTGCTCGACGACGCGCCAGCCCGCGCCGTAGCTGAGCCTGTAGTTTTAAATTCCCCTGTTAATAATAATATTATCTCGATCCAGCCTGTCCCATCTTGCTGCCCTCCCCTCAGTGACGCCCTAAGCCGAGGTTCGTACCCCACAGGGGGTGCCCTTAGCGTGCGGTCACCTAATTTAAGTATTTTTCGCCCCTGGCTGGAGGCTTTAAGTTAGTAGCTTAAGGCACCCACAGGCTTGCCCGGTTAAGTAGCCAGGACCTTAGTGGTCATAACTACGAGCTGCCCAACAGGAAAAAAAAAAAAAAACACCACACCACACACCATCCTACTCACACAGCCATCCCCCCATTTATACACATACTCACACATTTATAATTATAGTCAAATCAGGTCATTATGGGTGTATATAAATAAAGGTCTCTTTTGTATACGAAGTTACAGTAGAATACTGATTCCTAGGTCACAGGGTTCCCCTAGTTTAGGAGGCAGGGTTTTTGACTATTTGTGCAGCCTTTTTCCCAAAGTACAATGTACCTGCGTGAAATGTATTGGTATTGTATACAAAGGTATTTGTGTCAATAAATTTAATTTAATTTTTAATAAATGTTTTCGTTGTTTGTCATATTTGAAAATTGAAATACTATTTGATAATAATACTTGAATTAATTGTAACTGCCTACTAGTGGCAGTGGCTATGACCTAGTGAGGAGTTTTGTATTGAAATTGAGGTTGGCTTATACTGAAGGTAAGCTTAAAGCGACTTTACAATGAATTGTTTTTACCGATCCTTTGTTTGAAAAATGATAGCTAACACTGCGGTGACCCTTGTGTTCGTTTTAAATCCTCCTACTAAGATGTGCAGAAAATGCTCTATTATTCTAGAATCGCCTTCACATCAAATAGTGCTTGGGCAGTGGCTATCTTCACTTTTATTTTTATTAACTCGTCTGCTTTTTTCCTCATTCTTATGTTTTCTTCAAGTATGGTAACTTCTAATCGTCTTTGTGAAATACTACATTGTAGCGGTATCAAACAGTGCTACATGTGAGCTACACGTCATACTGACGTCACGCAAATCTTGCATCGCGCAAGCAGAGTTTACCGTGCGACTAGCATATATACAACGTCCCGACATCAATCTTCGGGCAGTTGCCCACCAGACACAACATCCGTCTGGTCGGAGGATCCTCCCTTTTCCATAGAGTATGGGTGAACTTTACACTCTGTTCCTCATACCTCTATACTGGTGACCCCGAACTTGAACGTCAGCGCAGCCTTCGTGCAACTACTTCAGCATGACGTCATCATCACATCATCATCACTTCTGCAAGCTTTAGAGCGGCGAGTCACAGAGCCAGCCAGCACCCACGGCTTCGACGGGTATCCTGACCACCAGCATGCAGCGACCGCGCATACCTGGTCATCACCCTCAGCCTCATCAGCAACCTTGGCATAGCACACTGTACTCTCGGCCGGTCCACAAGCAGAGCCTTCAAACCCTCTCCTGGTAGACGCCAGCAGTCAGCCTCAACCCGGCGCTGTACCACATCTGACGCACTGGAGCATAACGCAGCGCCACCCCGACTCACTGGGGAAACCTTCACAGACAGTTCCGACTCACCGCGAACTATGCGACACCCGCTTCCGACTCACTGGAACCTCAACTGGCCCTGGTAAGCATCGCAAGATACACGACTCAGCCCACTATCGACCTCCGGTCTCCGGGGGGGAGTGATGTAGCGGTATCAAACATCGCCACATGCGACCTACACGTCATACTGACGTCACGCAAATCCTGCATCGCGCAAGCAGAGTTTACCGCGCAACTAGCATATATACAACGTCCCGACATCAACCGTCGGGCAGTTGCCCACCAATTTTTTTTTTTTGATGGTTTGGAAATCCTCCTGTCAGACTTCTACTGACTAAAACCAGCCCGTGTTCCCTCGCACTCTTGCACCGGGGGCTACGGGGGCACTTAAGCACTCTTCAACGCAGCCCCCGACTGGTGCCGGCCCGCCTCTGCGGGCCCCGTCTAGTCAAACGGGGGGAGTGAGGTGTTTGACTCCCCCCGAGACGTCTAAGAGAAGCGCGCGTGGAACATTACGCGCCACCACCTCGGGTCGTATATGATAGGGGGCGGCGGACGTCCCCGAGTCCGCCGTCCCTGGACCCATTTAGGGGGGCCGGAAGAGGGCATTATCTGCCCTCTGCCGATGCCCGGTGCGCTGCTACGGGTCGGGAGAGCACTCGACATCTCCCTCTCCCTTTGGGCAGTTGCCCACCAGACACAACATCCGTCTGGTCGGAGGATCCTCCCTTTTCCATAGAGTATGAGTGAACTTTACACCCTGTTCCTCATACCTCTATAACATTTTACATTTTTTGTTTGAGCATAAGTTTTTTATTAACTTAATTAACTAACAAACTATTAAAATAAAAATATAATAACCTAACCTAACTAAAGCTATTAGAAAACTAAAATATGGCGTCGAAAAATTCCTCCGCATCGCTGTCGACTGGTAATGTACTCAAGAGACTGGCGGCATTGCCACGTTGTATGGCAATGCTTAGCCTCTGGCCAAGGTAAAAACCAGCCCTTGGGTCACGGGAAGTGGCAACCAGCTGTTTGATGAGCCATGAGAGTTCAGACATTTGCATTCCATTGGTGTTCGCATCATAATGCGGCAAACGATTAGCCGGTTAGTTTTTTACCTAAGAATGATCTTAAGTAAGCACTTAAGTATAGTACATTATTAAATGATAAATGATTTTATTTCTGTAAATAGGTTTGTACAAACACTTTTACACGTTCAATCTTAAAAACTAGATGAGCTCGGCGTTTCCTATCTGACTACTCTGAGAAAAAAGGCCGAAACAAACTCAGAGGTCACAGTCTCTTTTAAAGTCCAGACATAATCTTGGTCAGATCATGTGAAGACCATGTAGATTTGTGTCTGAAATGGTCTTTTGAGGAAAAACCACACAGATTGAGTGGATTTGTCCAGTCAGTGCACGCATTTGTCAGTAATCGTGCAGCTGAACTCAGAACTTAAGGAGCTCAATTAGTCGCACGCAGCTAATTCGCTAGCTTGCCCGCTACCCGCTTTCACTCCAACCTCTCAATTCAATAAAACATACCCGATACAGTTTGCAGCTACGACCATTGTGTACGCAAGTGCGCACAACTCGAGAACACTGTAAACTTTCGCAATATACACTTTTTTGTTCAGCCCATTTGGCTCTAGACACTAATCACACCAATTTTCATAAAAACTTTCAGCATTTTACGCTGATATGTTGGTACTTAAGGATGTATCTCTGTGGTTTTAATTATGTTGAAGTGAAATTGTAAATGAAAGGCCCTGTACATATAACATTTTAAACAGTCAATATACGGCACAAAAACCTACTTAGGTACACGAAAAACAATATTTAACTGAAACCGTTTTTTTTCAGCCCCATAACATAAAATCTTAGATAGAACAATAATGTCTTATTATTTCCAATATGTGACTATTTAAAGCTATCATTAAGACAATCAAGCTAGTACGAATTTCCAAAAAAAAAATGCTACCTAACCTAATCATCAAAAAGATTTGCATTTAGAGAAACAAAAGACTACTTTCATAGAGAAGACCAACAGAGAAATAAATCGGCACCTTTCTACGTATGTTTCTGTTCCTTTCGTCCTGTCTGTTTTTATGTGTGCAAAGAAATGGTTAAATAAATAATAAATAAGACCAACAAACAAAGAAATCTTCTTGACATAAAGAATACTAACAGACCAATAAAATCCTCTTTCCCTCATATGCTTTTAAAGACGATAGCCCAAAAATATTTGTATAGGTTGACGACTTTTTGATATGTCATTGTAAGTTATAAATAGCGCTACATTTTTTGGTGTGTTGGTATCTGACTGTCCGTGCGTCCATGTTTATGAATTGAATTGAATAAGAGTGTGTTAAAATTCATATATTTTAGTGGCTTCACCATTGTTTTTGTCCAACAGAAGAACGATAGGCATATAAATATATTTAAAAAATCACAAATTTTAACGAATCGTGTTCAGACTATAACACTGCAGGGCCGGCAGTCTCGACTAGATAGCGACGCTATCGCAAACTACCGATCTCTAAATGTCAAGGTTAATCCTCAGTTGTAGCCCGCAAAGTTCAAATTTTCTTTAGTTTTTTGCAGATTGCAGCTTTTGCAGTTCGTCGTATGTTCATCAAAATGCGATCCTCGACTGTGGGAATTATATATTTATCGAATAATAATCAAAAAAAAATAGAATTTGGCGGGCTACAACTGAGGTTTCACCTTGAAATTTTGCGATCGGTAGTTTGCGACAGCGTCGCTATCTATGTCGAGACTGCCGGCCTGGACATAGACATCTCCAATTTTACTCAATCCTCGACCACTCTCATCCAGCTGCTACCAGCAACCCGCAAAGATCATTTTGTTGTTTTTGAGTTATTTGTATGTAATTTTGAAGGGAAACATCTATACCCGCTGGCAAAACCGATGGCTGGCGTGGCGACGCATGCCGTGGCGACGCTTTACGATGGTATGTTTCACATCTGCCAGGCGTCCCGTGAGCCGTCAATTTTTTTTTTTTACAAATCCTTGGTTTCTTGGTTAATAGTACCTTCTCGCAACCGGCGTGTGTCTATTACCAGATGTATGAACGTAAACGAAGCAGTTCTGTAGTTTCTGCCTACCCCCAAGGGAAAAAGGCGTAAGTTTTTGTATGTAAGTTCACTTTTTTTTTTTCACTACATGTATGTTTTATTTCTTCTTCTTGGTCGTGTAGTTCAATACTGAAGGTCGTGTCCCTGAAAGGCCTATAATATTTTATTTAATCAATCTAAATAGATTACTATTTATAAGCTAACACTAGAATATATACATATATAGGTATTTATATGTAGGGAGGCCATAGCGACCGTATGTACGTATACCTATCTAGTATGTAAGATAATAATTTATAATGTAAGGCGCGCAAGAAACATGACCACTCGTACGCAATCACCCCTGTGTGTAGACGTATGTCAACTAATTGAAGTGAATAGATGTGGATTCGGTAATCTATTGTTTTATTGAATTAATATAGTAGTATGTTCTTGGTTGATTTGTAGAGGGCTATAGAGGTATGAGGAACAGTGTGTAAAGCTCACTCATACTCTATGGAAAAGGGAGGATCCTCCGACCAGACGGGTGTTGTGTCTGGTGGGCAACTGCCCGACGGTTGATGTGGGGACGTTGTATTGTATATGCTAGTCGCGCGATGAACTCTGCTTGCGCGATGCAGAATTAGCGTGACGTCAGTATGACGTGTAGCTCGCATGTGGCGGTGTTGATACCGCTACACGGCTGTTAGGAAACTCGAAACGCAATTCTAGTTTTCCCCCAAATCGATTCCATCAAACCTTTGATATCATCACCCAACATTGGACAGTAAGTAACCCTTCCACAAGGACTTCTATCATAGCAAACTGCTTTAACATCGGTCGACTAACTAATAATCGGTTTAGTAGCTTCAGTGCTAGTGACAAAGGCTGACCGATTTCGTATGCCCCTCAAATGCACAGCTTCTGAACTCCGTCTATCGAGCCGTGTTTAGTATTCGTGTAGCGTTAGCAACGACCGGTAAGTGAAGAAATATGTTAGTAGTAAACGATAAAGTTATGTCGTAGGGTTTATGAGATTACGTCAATCATATAAATCCAAAAACATATTCTCTTGTGCCGCTATGAGCTAAACTAGAGAAGCTCACACACAGCGGGATGATAGCGGGGCTCAGCTGCTACCCAAAATCGTAGATTTTTTACTGCTACCCAAATTCGTTACTTAGGCCTCTCAATGACCACCACAGCCTATTTTAGGTTTTTGTTATACTGATCATGTATGATTTTTGCCCTGGTAACTATACGTCATTAAAACCACCCCGTTAATTACTATCACCACATTGACAGAAAGCGAATGTTTCAAGACTTTTCTTGAACGAAAATTGCGATTTTCTTAGATTTTCCTCTAAAAATATCTTCAAGATTTCTCTAAATCTGCTATCGGTACGTCGGCATACTCAAAGCGTCCCGATAACCACCTGCGACCCACTAACTGTCTCGTTACTGCCGAACAAGGATAATCTGCCAACAGGCGAACGGAAAATTTTGTCGAATTTCGATATAATCCAGGATCTAGTGACAAAGTTACATTTTCCAAGCGTTGTTTTATATGAAAAAGTTCGCGTATGAGATTAAAGCTCCGCTATAGATTTTTTGTGTAGACTTATCGCTTGTCCTATCGAAAAATATACACACAAATTAAAATTACATATTCAGGCGCATCGAAGCTTGGAAAATGCATTGGATTTCTCAATTTCTGTTTTGAATTAAACGGTAAAATAACATAATTATAAATAGGCATGACTGCTTGATCAAAAACTGGTAATCTTGGTGCAAAAAATACCGCTGTACTGGATGTATACTAACATAAATTCACGCCTTCTTCCCATGGGGGTAGGCACAAAGAAACTACAGAACGCCACCTGCTACGATCCTTACATATCTTTTGCTTCGTTTACCTTCATTCATCTGGTCATATTATTATACGCACGCCGTTTGCGAGTACTATGCACCTGTCCATTCTGAAGAACATCACCAATAATATCACTACTATATCCTCCTAAGGCGTCACTTTCTCCTATCCCGGCGATTGCACTCACATCTGCCTTGTAAATACCTTTTGTTAGTCGCTTTTCATTCAAAGTCAAAGTCAAATCATTTATTTCAAATAGGCACTTAAAAGGCACTTTTGAACGTCAAAATTTACAAAAAAATTAATTGATTCTAGTTGCCCCTTCCAAAAGTTAGTTTCATCCTTTCAACATGACCAAAGCTAGCATACTTTTTTAATTTTTTGTCACTACATCTTCTTTTAAACCGCCACGTTGCCTTATGACATAATTCCTTAGCCTATCATTTTTGCGATAAAATAATCTCTTTTTCACGAGCTGTCTTGAAAGTACGCAATTATACCATTTCAGTGGTTACATGCTCTCAAATCAGTCACAACTTCACAATTCAAACTCAAATTAAAACTGAAAAATTCCTCACAGGAGGAAATCTAATAACTAACAACAACCATAGTATCAAATCCAGCTAAATCGCCAGGTTACACAGCAATAGAATTTCTTTCCTCTTCACATTTCACAAGCGATTCCGATAGAAAATATGAAACGTTATTTTCAATAAAGCTGTTTATATCGTCGCCATTTCTCTATCGCAAGCCGCTTACTTATTGACCTCTATGGCTCAACAAAGAAACGTTGAAACATACAGGAACGAAATAAAAACGCGTTTCTACAGGGCCCGGCAGGGTACACCTATAGTAAACCCGCATTTCGCCAATTATGTTTTGAGTCCTATGTAACAGGCGGAGTGCCTTCTATTGCCATTCATCGGGCACAAATCCAGACTCCGGGTGCTACTGAGCAATTCTAGATGGAAAATCCCAATAACACTTTTCCCGACCCGAGAATCGAACCTAGGTCCTCATGCTCAGCAGGTGCGCTTGCGACCACTAGAACACTTGAGTTAGAGAGTTTTAGATAAAGTTGGACTTAATAGATTTAATAGACTTTAGACTCGGTCTTTGACCTAGGCTCA
This sequence comes from Griposia aprilina, assembly GCA_916610205.1. Taxonomy (NCBI): domain Eukaryota; kingdom Metazoa; phylum Arthropoda; class Insecta; order Lepidoptera; family Noctuidae; genus Griposia; species Griposia aprilina. The sequence continues at coordinate 5,362,800 of OU744305.1, read as the reverse complement.
GAAGTCTAAACTCAAGTTTGCAAAAAAACGACGGAGAATAACATTTTAAAAATTAGACTCACCAATCGAATTCGCAAGACAGGCATTGCTGATGTCCGCCGGGTTCGCGGATTGTTCGAAATAGTTACCGTGGCCCTGGCGCACAGGCAACTGAAGGAACACAGTTGGGTTTCAGTCAGTAAGAGTCTGACACGCCCTTCCGCTCCGCCCAGAGCGGACGCGGTGACCCAGACGCCAGAAGATGATTTCCCTCGCAAAAAAAAAAGTTATCGCCATTGTTGGCGATAAGTCTGAGGCTGAAATGGGACTGGCCGGTACAGACTTATAAGATGTATCAAGACAGATGGGTCTGGATTGTCACACAGCGGGTGCCTGAAGATTGGCGTCGTCACCGAGACAGGCCTAAGCAACGTTGGCATGACGATTTGACAAAACACAAAGAAAATTGACAAAGTATGGAGGAGACCTTTAGCCAGAAGTGGTACTAAATCTATATGATAATAAAAAACTTTTTTACAAAAAATTAAACCGACGAAAAAAGAAACTGAAAAGCAAAAAATAAATCTTTCAGTCTAACTAAGCTCTTAAATTAATGTAAATTACAAATTTTGAGTCGGCGCCAAACAATCACCGCAGAACGATTAACGACGATCAATCAAGCTGCCATAAGTTTTCATGGCGCCTTGTATGTTTGGCGCCGACTCAAAATTTGTAATTTACATTAATTTAAGAGCTTAGTTAGACTGAAAGATTTATTTTTTGCTTTTCAGTTTCTTTTTTCGTCGGTTTAATTTTTTGTAAAAAAGTTTTTTATTTTTCGCTTTTCAGTTTCCGTTTCAAATAAATGAACTTATTTATTTATTTAGGACTACCAACAATAGCTTACAATACACATGTCTTTAAAAAAAACATGAAATTAAAACTTAGTACAGTGGATTAATTAGGTACTTTAAGGTAAACACCACATTACCCAAATTAAATTATGTTAATTGACAACTTGGGTACATGACAAGTTTTCAAGCAATCTTAATACCGGGGAAAAATATGCTAGATTCAAAAGTCATCATAAAGGTTTCATAACAAATCAGACAAACAGTCAAGAATTTTAGATTTCAGCTTAGGGAATCAAAGTGTAAATCGATTAGATCGCTATTACATAGTAAAACCTTGCAAAACCTAGCATAAAGACAGTTGTATGCTATACCGATTTTCTCTGTGGAGGACAAAGAGTAGTAACAGGTCTACGCGGAATTCATGACGGACGGAGCACGCAAGATATTGAGTGCGAGCAGTGAAGGCTAGTCGATAATTCCTTTATGAAATTTACATACAAACATTGCGTCGTTTAAACATCTTCGTTCTTCTAAAGTGTTGAAGAAATTCAAGCTATTTTTTTTATAAGAAGATGACCTTTTAGCTATGCCAACAGAAACAGCTAGATGCCAATCAAAGCGTTTTTGAACGTGTTCTAGACGCAAACTATTCGTAGCACAGTGCGGCCGCCACATCATATTACAGTATTCTGCTACATATCAACTACAAAGTGCACTGTCTTATGACAGAAACCCAGCATCTTGGACGCTTTTTTGGGGCTTGTATTTAAACGCCTACCAGAAAAGTGCCTATTTTACTACCAACAAATTCGAGATACCTGCCAGAATGGATAAATGCTCACCAAATTGTGTTTCATAAAGTATTGTAGAAATGAACCTATTTTCCTTTTTATTCTATGCCATAAAGATTTATAAACGTCTTTTAATTTCTTACCACCTGCCAAGATAGCTCGACGGAGCCCCGCTTAGCGTGGCTCCTATTTCTGTAACCAACCAAACCTCGGGGTGCCCCTGATGTCGACCGGCGTGGGTTAGGGTTAATAAGCAGGTCGACGTAGCCCCGCTCCGCGGGGCTCCTATTTCTGTTTAAAGGGTTTAAAGGAACCTAACCAACCGAACCTCGGGGTGCCCCTGATGTCGACCGTTTATGGTTAGATTTGGTGAGCATTTATCCATTTTGGTAGGCAATAAGAATATAAATACAACACGTACAATTGTTCTGATGAGTGTATAATTATTTTGGAACTTAAGGCGTTGTTCTTTAGGCACCTCGGTATAGAGAGGGTTTATTTTATTTGAAGTTAACATATTTTACTTTGGTACTTAGTCTTAGAGTGATATTTTCTAGAACTGTTTGTGGTACGTACTTGTAATAAGGAGTGTTCATATCTTGTATGAGTTTATATTTGAGTGCTAGTTTTTGATGGATGACTTTTGCTACCTGATTGTGTCTATGTGTATAGTCTGTTTTACTATTATTATTATTATTACTTTGCCTTTAATTATAAGATTATTTGTTCCTGTATATTTAACGTAGTAACACTTCATTGAGTTCAAATACATTTCTTTATTTTTGCACCATTCATCATCATCATCAGCCTATATTCGTCCACTACTGGACGTAAGCCTCTCCTAGTGAACGCCATTGAGCCCGATCCTTGGCTCTTGTCATCCAGTCTCTGCCAGCCGCATTTCGCAAGTCGTCAGTCCACCTGGCCGGCGGGCGCCCCACACTACGTTTGCCTAAACGCGATCTCCACTCTTGAACTTCAACGAGAGATGTGACTAGCCCATTGCAGCTTCAGTCTTCAGCTTAGTCTTTGGGCTATGTCAATTACCTTGGTTCTCTGGTGGATAACGTCGTTTTGGATTTTATCCTTCAGAGAGACTCCAAGCATAGCTCTCTCCATAGCTCGCTGAGTGACTTTAAACTTATGGACCAATCTCACCGTGAGTGTCGACGTTTCTACTCCGTAAGTCGTAACCAGTAGGACACACACGTTGAAGACTGTCGTCTTTGGGCACTGCGGTATAGACGAGGAGAAGACCTGATGAAGTTTACCAAATGCTGCCCATCCCAGCTGAATCCTACTATCGGCTTCCCTCTCAAAATTGAGTTGGGCCTATAGTTTTTATGTTGAAATTGTTATCCCATTTATGTATAGTCACCCTCTTTGCTACTTTCCATTTTATAGGGAATATGCCAGAAGTTAAGGATTTGCTGTTAATAGCTGTAATAAATATTACCTTTATTAATTTATAAGCTTTTGAATGTTTTGAGTATGCTCTCACTGCTAATATTTAGAACTTCCCTCGACTGCCTTCCGTACCCAACATCACACCCTCTATGACAGTCATACTCCAGCTAGGCTTAAAGTTCTCATCAAGATGAATGAAATAAGCCCAAACACGATCTAACTGCTGTAAGCTGTCGAGGAGTCCTCTCGACTGTCTTCCGTCTCCATCATCAGATGATCTTCAGGTCTCTTTTTTGTTGAAGCATCATTAGAATTACGTATATGTGCCAAGTTTCAACAGAATCGGTTCACAAGGGAACATTCTGTAGGTGAAAAATCATTTAACCCCTATTTTTCTACCCTTAGGGGTGGATTTCGTTTTTCAATTTTAAATGGGACCAACTTTGGGGTATACTCTTTTCATTAAAAAAAGAATCATCAAAATCGGACTACTCGGTAAAAAGTTATGCGTGGTCATACATAAAAAAAAAAAATATACGGGTCGACTTGAGAACCTCCTCCTTTTTTTTTCGTCGGTTAAAAATGAAATACTGCTCGTTGGTGAACGCATACCTTTAGAACGGCTGGACCGATTTCGCAAGTGTATGTACTTAATAGTCCTTATCTGCAGGGTAATAGCTTAACACACTAACAGTAGGAAAGGCTTTCATTTTGATAGTTGAATCACATTCATATTATGTTATTTTAATTATTGTGAATGTGAGGATTATGTGGGTCATTGCTTTTTTTTTCGCAGTTAATTTTGATCATGATCTGGCAGATTGAGTAATTTATGTGGGCTACCCAAATGTCCTTTCTTTGGTATTGTTCGTCGAATCGTTGAGCTCCTTAAGTCCTGACTTCCTGAGTTGAGCTGCACGATTACTGACAAATGCGTGCACTGACTGGACAGGTCCACTCAATCTGTGTGGTTCTTTCCTCAAAAGACCATTTCAGATACCAATCTACATGGTCTTCACATGATCTGACCAAGATTATGTCTGGACTTTAAAAGAGACTGTGACCTCTGAGTTTGTTTCGGCCTTTCTTCTCAGAGTAGTCAGATAGGAAACGCCGACCTCATCTAGTTTAAAAATATGATTGACGTGTAAAAGTGTTTGTACAAACCTACTTACAGAAATAAAATCATTTATCATTTATCATTTATCATTCATTGCGTTATTAATGTTGTTGAGCAGACGAATTCTTCGAATATATTAAGCAATCAGCAATATCCTTCAAAATGATTCAGATTGTGTTAATAGGGTACCGGTTGCTATTAGCTAAAAGAAACCAAAAAAAAAAAACGCATTATTTTATTTTTGTCTCTCGATGTGTCATGTTAAGGCTTGAGTACTGTCGAAACTTTAATTAACCTTCAGTGTTACATGTATGTTTAATAGATAGATGTTAGTGTAATTGAGTTACAAAAAATAATATTAAAAAACCTTATTGATTGTTTTTTTTTTTGTGTGTACGTTGTTTGTAATTTAGTAAAAAAATAAATGTGAAAGACAAACAGATTTTTTCTGCAGATTTGATATTTTGACATTATTTTAAGGCATGACTAAAATGTCATGTAAAAAAAAATATATGAAACTTTTCGGAGTAAAACGAATTAGCGGCCATTAAAGTGTTTAACTGATATTAACTATATCACATAATCAGGCACAAGGTTGAAAACAGATCTCAAGATTCGACTTTGAGATTGAAAATGAATAATATGAACCTCCTTGCACTAGACTGCACCAATCAAAACACACATACAGTGTTGGATTTACATTTCAATTAGAGTTAATAAAGGAGTCTTCACAGTGACAATACTAATTTAAGCGTTGCGTTGGTCCGACGTACTCTGGACCGTCAGCTACTAACTACATAGCATTGGCTAGTCTTTTGATTACGGCATGAACATGGTCTCATATATAGCTCGTACTAAATCCAGCGAAGAAGAGTTGTCTAATGGTGAAATCATTGAAGAAATAAGAGAGCCGATAAGAGTCAGGGAAATTAATTATTAAGCAATTTAACACCCTACGACAACTTGCCGTGTTTGAGCCATTTCATACAACTGTCAAAGAATAAATGTTGTGATTTGAATATACGGACAATATGCTTACCAATTAATTTCCCTTATTTTACCATTACTCTATTCACCATCAGCTGTATTTACTAGAATACACACATTGGTATTCTGCATGCGTAGCAAGACCGCTATAAAAACGGAAGACAAAATGACAGAATGTAGAAAGATTTCTACGGCGGCGCAATGTCAAAATTCAGGAAACGAATTACTTTTTTTATGAAAGTGATTTCTCTTCTCTTCGTAGAGTAGAGATAGAAGTGGACATGTTACCCATGCTGGTGAATACAGGTATACTGAAGACAATGAACAGTTTGTGAGTTTTGTACTTGTCATTCGCGAAACAACATATTGCTACTTTGCTTTAGTGAGGCGCACTTCTGATTCAGAAGCAAGTTCAAAAATATTCGCAAATACATTCATAGCTTGTTAAAATCATAACCCTTCTTTGGCTTTGCCGAGTCGAATAAAAAAAAACTGACTAGTAGTAACCATCTTAATGTAAAGATAACCTTTCGCTAATGCTCCACTTACTCCAGATTATAACTTTGCTCGGAAAGAAAGAAAGGAAAAAAAAAATACTTGTTTGACCCAGGTCGAGACACACAATATACACACAAAAAAAATTGAGCCATCATGGGACGTCTGGCAGATGTGAAATGTGATGATGTGTGTGTGATGTGTGAATGTGATGAGTGTGTGATGTGATGTGTGTGATGTGTGTTGTTAGCGTGGCGACGCGTCGCTACAGCCTCGTTGGTCTAGTGGTCGCAAGCGCTACTGCTGAGCATGAGGTCCTGGGTTCGATTCCCGGGTTGGGCAAAGTGTTATCGGGTTTTTCCATCTGGAATTTCTCGGTGCCAGGCCTGAGTCTGGATTTGTGCCCGGTTGATGGCAATAGGCTCGCCCCCTATTACATGGGACTTAAACATAACTGGCGAAATGTGGGTGTGCTATAGGTACACCTCTGCCTAACCCTTCGGGGAATACAGGCGTGATGTTATGTTATGTGTGTTATGCGTCGCTACAGCATGCGTCGCCACGCTAACAATCGGTTTTACCCGCAGCTATAGATGTTTCAAATCAAAAATGGTCACCCATCCAAAGACTGACCTTGGCAAGCGAAGCTTAACATTGCAAATTCATTCTTATTTACCCTATGTTCAAGGTCCAGATCAAAAACTATTTTGTAAAGAAAATATAGCGTGGCGACGCGTCGTCACGCTAACAATCGATTTACCGGCGGCTATAGATGTTTCACATAAAAAAAAACAGAAAAATCTTAGTCTCTTCAGCTCCGCCCACATTCTCCCTCCGTATGTTTCCACTAATAACAAAAAGAACTGTTTCATAACGAAATAAACAACATTCCACACGAACCAGCAACTTTATCCTGCTGTCGTATTGAGCTGGTAAGCTCCTTAGGTGACCTTACTTCTTTAATTTTACTCGCAATGGAAGGATTAGAAGAATCAACGATAACAGTATGGAGAATTTATGTTGTGACAGACACAAATTTCCGGCAGAATACGGAAAGACTTTGGAATCTAGAACAGAAATATTGAAACGGTTGTCGATAACAACAGCTACAGACACTTACAAAGTGTCATGTGTGATCTGTATTTCATAATATTAATTTCCTCCTTTTATAAAATCATAGATTATTTTTATACTTGACATTCTCATCCTAAATTTTCATCTGTCCGTTTTTCTTTTTCTATGCTATAAAGCTTACATGATAAGGCCAGTTAGCAAAGACATTAAATTATTTACTCAACAATAGACGGGACATAGCGAACAAAATCGTATTCCGATACATTTGTACTAGTGGGCAAAAGACGCTCAGTCTAGCGTGGTACGCCTACATGCCGCTCTAATTTTGCTATATTATGCTAGGTGGTGTCACTGAGACATAGGATCACAGTTTTTCTATGACATTTCTTCGCATAGCCTCTCTATAGTATCATAAATCTCTTTGCCAGTTAGTGATCACAGGCGTCACCCAGATTAGGTCACAAACCCTCGGTGCACCCAGATCTTACACAGATGCTCTCAACAGGCCAGGAGACATCATCAACTTCTGGAGGGAGGTGGGCTGGTTGGAATAACCACCGACGGCCGCCATGGCTCACGCACAATGGTCCACTTGAAGGGCTAAGTGCGGAAACCAAGACCCCTGAAGAAGAAGAAGAAGGCCAGTTAGTGTAATAAGGTAAGGTTCTCTCTGAAAGCCGTTCGATCGTTTCTGGCTGACAATCAAACATGAAGTAATTTGAATCATGTTTGAAACGTTGAACACATACTTCGAGAACGTCTTACAGAGTCTATAAAAGCGGCCGTCAGTCCTGGCAAAAGTCAGTTTTTTATCAGTCTTTAGTTCAGTCAGTTTTTAGCTTAATCTCCGCTACAATTTTGTTTTCTGAACCGACTAAACACAGTAATTCACAAAATAAACTAGTTTCATTGACTCAAATCTCTATAAATATTGTGTGTGTGTGACCCATTCCTTCCGCTGCCTCCGGCCCTCTTGTACCTCTCGGCCCTACGTTAATGGGAGGCTTGTGACGTCAAGAGTATCCGACGCTGGAGCGCTCCTCCCTCGTGCCGTAGGAGACCAAGAAAGAGTTATTTACAAATTCTCCTAAGAACTTTCCTCCTCCGACAGGGCTGATGACAACACGAGGCTCCTCCTGATCCTGTTCAGCGTAAGACGCCGCAGCCCCGTCCTCATCCAGCTCCAACTCCCTGCCGATCCTGCTACATCTTGCTGGACCCGTTCCTGACTCCGAGCGTCCCGAACTACGCGAAGCTGAAGTTGACCTGAAGCTCCTACACCCTCACACTTTTTTATGCCTTTTATTACTTAATATTCCTTTTTTTATACATGTGACTTACAAATTAGCCCTCCGGCTAATCGTATCGTTACAAGTATCTGCACAACGTTTATCCAGACTGTTCTAGTGAGTTTCTTCCAACTAAAGAAAATTATCAGTTAGATACAGCAAGATATATCTTTAACATAGAGTGGCTTCCCAGGTGACGTCTCATCAGATAACTGTTAGAAGAAAGTACGTAACAGTAGATTATTCATTAAGGGGATAAAGCAGTGTCTAATATCACTGGCACTATATTTCAAATACAAATGATTTTATTTCTGTAAGTAGGTTTGTACAAACACTTTTACACGTCAATCATATTTTAAAAACTAGATGAGATCGGCGGTTTCATCCCGAGCGGAAATTACGAAGGATTCTAGTGATCGTAGTGATTCTAGTGACAGCGAAGGAGTTCAGACTAGAATCTTTAATGCAGCGAGGGATTCAAGCTCGCCCAATACTAAGGCACCTTTATCCCGGAGGAGAATACGCTTCTTTTCAAACCTTCTGCGAGGTATCTAATAAAAAGCAATTCGATTTTCGAATACAATTTGGTAGGGACATCAACGCACAAACTGAAACCATAAACTCAGCACATGATTCTAGAACCCCAAGCGTAGAAATATACCGTCGGTTATTAAAAAAAAAAAAACAGCTGTTTCCTACAAAAGTGTGTTACCTGCGCGGTCAAAATTTATGGACCAACTGCTTTTTTTTTAAATAACCGAAGAAAAATTTCAACGCTGGGACATCCAGAATTATGTACTGAATTCATGGTAACCAGTTGTACCTACGTCAATGTGATGCCACCTTATATATTTTTTTGTAAAGGTTTTTATACTTTTAATAATAATAAATTTCATTTATTTCAAAATAAGTTACAGACAAAAATACTTAATTAGTTGTTATGATGAACAATTTTTTTTAAATGGACTACAAACTGGTTGGCTTAAGATTATAGATAGGATTTATAAAATTATGTTGTAACCACAAGGTCTGTACGTGAATTGGTGAGCCCTGCCTCTTAAACTAGGGTGACCTGTATCTTAAGAGACAGTGATCAGCTTTAAGGTATCTTATAAAGTAAACAAAAAACTTGTGGAGCGTTTCAGTTGCCATGTATATGTTGTTGTTGTGTTGTTGTATCTTACTTTTGAATGTATCTTGCTAATATACGGTAGGTATATATTTTTCCTAAACATATTTATGGTAAACAAAAAAAGATAAAAAAAGGAGGAGACGGGATTGCAACTCAAGAATGTAGGGGAGTGTATATGGGGAGATGTATGTAACTGCACGCCCATGTGTATATGGGGAGTGTAATTATGAGTGTGCAGTGAGAAATAGTTATTATTATTAAGCAATGTATGTTAGTAGGGACTCGTTTTGTAAATAGTCTTGTTGAAGTAGCCATTCTGTCACTTTAGACTTTACTTGATATCTATTGAGGTCACGGATGTTGAGGTTTTTTAGTTGAAGTTCCAAATCCTAATCACATTATGCACCAGCGGGTCATAATGAAATTCAGTACAATATTGTACTGAATTTAATTTTATGTTCGTTCTATTTCTATCTCTTATATTATAATGAATGCAAGTAATTTTGCTTCTTGATTAAACATAGTTTATACCTCGGGCAGCACGGGGAAATCCTCCTCCGTAAGAGATACGGGGAAACTTTCATAGGAACCATTAGCTTTTTTTTCATGAAAACAATTTTGGCATACTTAATTTTTTGGTGAAGTCCGATTTATCCATCAATGATTAAAATATATTTAAAAGAAATGCGTTTACGTGTTCGGCTCAGTTTCCTATTAGTATCATATCATTGTAAGGGAAGAAAAAAATCTGGACAGCAGAAATGTTTCAAATTTAATAAAATATTATTTCATACTTTACATAAAAATTGTTTTAATAAAAGCGATTTATTTGCCCATCTTGAACTCTTATCAAATGCAATTTAAAACGTCAATCAACATTGCTGAAATGGCTGAAACTGTATCTGTAGCGCTATTCTGTAAAGATTTCACCGTGAAAACTTAGGCTGCCATCAGACGGACTGCATCGCAGCAACCGCGCGCAGTCGATATATGCATGCATGCAGTTGAGCATGCAGTTGTAGGTTCGACTTCGTTCAGTCATGATATGAACTTCACGCGGTCGGCTGCAGTCGTGTGAAGTCAATATTAACTGCATACAGTCGTGACTTCAACTTAACGCGGTCGGCTACAGTCGTGTAATGTCGACGCACGCTGTCCATCGCTATCCGCATACAGTTGGTGTGCAGTTAGTAAAGGAGCATAACGCGCGTCAGCCGCGATGAACGGTTTAAATAAAAATGGATTTTGATACCGACTTATTTATTTCTTTAATAAAAAGTAAAGTCAGCATTTGGAATTATAAAAGTCAAGAATATAGTCACAAAATAAAGCGCAGTAATGATTGGGCTTTTGTATCAATGATACCAAAGCTCCTGGGCTAGATGAGTGGCGTCAACTTTGCAACGTCAGATCCGACTGCAGACAATTGCATGCGGTTGAATATATCGACTGCGCGCGGTTGCTGTGATGCAGTCCGTCTGATGGCAGCCTTAATTGACGTGGGCTTAAAGTCAATAGTGTCAATCCCTAGCATCAGATAAAATGACAACTCACCTCAAGCTCACTTCATCTAAGTTAACACAGAGAGATTTTCACCAAACAGACTTGCTGTTATGCGAAATTATTCAGCATTGTCGCTGCACAACACTCCGTTTCATCTGACCCGAACGAAATTTTAATAACTGCCCCTTTTAATATTTTGCCACGATTTTATTACCCAGAGGAAAGACATCGTTTCATTTGTATGTAGGATGTGAGAGGTTGTTTGTTGATCTAAGGGAAGTCTAGTTATTTAGAGACTATGGTTTTAAGAGAAGAAAGCCACACTACCATGAGATTCAGATTCAGATTCAGATTCAGAGTATTTATATGTAAAAATAGGTACGTACTCGTAGTTAAGTGAGATGTTACATTTTTGTAAGTTCTCTATGCTTTGCCATTAGGCGTACAAATGAGTGACTCTGCATTAGTAAGTGGCATAAGCTTAATCAGCCTATAATGTTCCCACTGCTGGAACACAGGCCTCCTCTCTGTAAGAGGGAGTGGACTGTAATCCACCTTGTGGGCCAAGGGGTCTACTCTCTCAGTCCATTAACGAAGATACGGTCCCGTCCGAAAACCGCTGGTCCGTCAAAAATAAGAGACAAATATAAAAAAAAATAGAACGGGCAAAACATATCGGGATTAGGGACAACTGTCAAATCGTGTTGACATTCATTCTTAGTTCGGGTCCCAAACTAATCTTATCTCCGTATGTAATACGGAGCAGGCGACGCCCGTAATTTCGACCGATACTACGGTATTCGTGCTTAGGGAGTAGACCCCCTGGTTAGTGAATGTCACATGTTACATGACAACCAAACAGTGGGTGAAAACTCGGAGAAGATACTGCAAGACTGTCTATGTTTTTTGATTCGCTATAGCATTTAACTTGATATATGATAAAATAAAATGAATCGTCTACTCTAATACATATCTTCCTAATCGATTTTATGGCGTGCCACAATTACAAAAGCTCTTAAATAATCCCCTCACGGTTAGCCAGCTATCCCACTAAAGGAAACACTAAAATATTATGAAGCAATAAATTATCAATTTAGTCCCTTTAAATTATGCGGACATGGTATAACCACCCCTAAAGGGTAAATGGTCAAGTTAGGCTGAGCTCCTAGTGTTATTAATTACTCCCTAAGGCTTTGGTCGAAACTAAATGTGAAGGATTTTCAGCTTCCTATTGGTAGGCTTAATAATTATTACTTGCTGTTGATGCCAAAATTGTAGCATAATAGTAGATTATGCAACAAGTGAAAAAAAAGGGAATTTAATTTGAGGGACTAAGTTGGATCCCGAGAGCAGCGAAGGATTCTAGATTAGAATCCTGAGCGGTGCGAGGGATACAAGGACCGAGATGATTTTTCTCTTGAGTTGGGTACTCTACTTTTTACCATTGATTGCGAGAAAATAAATACACTCGAGAGCAATGAATCCGGGTCACTTAAAGAATCCTAAAAATCTCGGAAACTAAAAATGCTAGGTTAATGCAATAAATTGTATTTAATAGACAATGTAATACTCCTTAAATGAAGGTACTAAAACTTCTTAGTTATTGTAAAGTTATATCATAAAAAAAACAAATTTGAAAAAGGGCCACTTTCGAAGATGGAACTACGAAATTACAGCATTTGGTTTTGCTTTTGTTTGTAATCTGTCATTTATGTGGGTACATAAACCACGTTGATAGTGCTCTATATTCATTATTCAAGCTGAAATTATGTCGCTTACGCCTGAAGAATGCACCAGAATACTTACAATGCTGGAAACCGGCCGGAGTCAGCGCGATACAGCCAGGACTGTCGGTGTGTCGCTGTCAACAGTACAAAGAGTTCTCCGACGTTACGAAGAAACTGGTTCTAACCTACGCAGACCAGGAACGGGCAGAACCAGGTGTACCACAGCACGAGAAGACCGATACTTGGTGAACACCATGCTTCGAAATCGCTTTCTCACAGGAACTGAACTCACAAATCAGTTTCGACGCCTCGGAGGAAGTAACCCAAGTGCATGGACAGTAAGACGTCGGCTTGCTGAATCTAACTTAAAACCCCTTAGACCTGCAAACGGCCCTAAACTGGAGCGTGGGCATCGTATTTCAAGACTAAGATATGCCCAGAGCCACGTAAATTGGAGTATTGAAGATTGGTCAAAAGTTATGTTCTCCGACGAATCAAAATTTATGCTCTACAAGCACGATGGAAGACACAGAGTGTATCGAAGACCAGGGGAAAGATTCAAGCAAGCATGCATCGAAGAAAAAGTAGCCTACGGTGGTGGGTCTGTACTTGTGTGGGCCGGAATTTCTTCTGAAAGTCGCACAGAGCTGGTGATCATAGAAAACGGCTCTTTAACTAGCGTAAGATATGTGGAAGAAATCCTCAATGATCACGTTGGTCCATTTATGGTCAATTTAGGTGAGGATGCTATATTTATGCATGACAATGCCCGACCTCATACAGGTAGGATTGTGAATGACTACCTTCAAGAGATGAACATTACTCGTATGGAGTGGCCAGCGCGCAGCCCGGATATCAACCCGATCGAGCATGCTTGGGACGAGCTAGGCAGATGCGTAAAACAACGAAACCCTCCCCCAATCACGCTTCGTGAGCTCAAAATTGCTCTCACAGAGGAATGGGAGAATATTCCCCAAAATCGTATAAGGAACTTGGTGTACAGCATGCCAAACCGCGTAAACGCAGTAATGGAAGCACGAGGAGGCAATACGAAGTATTAAAATTCAAGAAAATCGTAATAAAGTTCAAAAATTTCATGTTTCCTATTTTTGTTTTAAGGAGAGATCAGCAGTTTTTTTCTTTATGTAATTTTGTGTTAATAAAATGTATGGTGACTCATATTTTTTTTTACTTTCATTTAAGGAGTATTACATTGTCTATTAAATACAATTTATTGCATTAACCTATCATTTTTAGTTTCCGAGATTTTTAACATTCTTTAAGTGACCCGGATTCATTGCTCTCGAGTGTAGTAGTATAGTATTTATATTTATCGCATTTTATTATATAATCGGTAATAAGAGAACAAAGGATTAAATGTAAACATTAAAGAAAGATAGCAAAATTAGAACAGTTTTCGATTTGAGTACGATATATATATATATATATTAATTTAATTGTAGAGGTCTATGGAATAGCTCCATTTAGCCAGCCAGTAGGTACTTTCAGCATATTTTGTTTATTTTTTGTACATAATTCGTGCTTGTACCAAATTCAATTTTTTTTTATTCACTTAGTGACTAAAATTGAGTTTTATGCACTGTTTTGATTAATCAAATGCCCTTTTTCGAGTGCCAATGGTAAAAAAATAATTTGACTCTTATAGTCTAAAAGTCCCAGTACGCGAAATCGCTAATTTATAAAAATGTTTTAGAGTTATTAGGAGCATTCGGCGGCTTCCTATATCCATCCCTTTCCCTCCCATAATGATTGAGAGACAAGAGGACTTACTTCGGCCATCTTCGGCTAATGTCGGAGGCAGTTCCGTTCGCAATTGTCATGGAGTCGACGTATTTTACAAAACACTTCGTTTGATGACACCGCTGAAATCACATATTCATAATTACGTGTGTGTGTAATCGTTCGATTCATAGAATCGAATGATGTTAACATTGTCTAGCTAATTTCTATTCGTTGACCTATGATCACGTGACATTTCGATAGCTTATGTCCAATGTCCTCTTCGAACGCGTCACGTAATGACTCGTAGTAATGAACCCGCGCACAATATCTAAAATCACCACAAAGTGCCACAAACGTAATAGCACTAAATAAATAACCTTCCAAGTGCCATGTAACTAATCTAATATTTGAATCCCTGCTGAACTTTCGCGAGAGTTGGAAACCTCCTTGATACTATAGAAAAAAATGTGGAGGTTTCACTAAAGCAGAGTACAACTTCTTTAATGTTTTTTCTCCGCAGTCGAATCACAAGTCGCGTGTCGCTTGACCCCGCGTTTTAACCAAAAGCGACCGTCGCGCAAATTCGAGATCGATGCAATCATTTGTAGCATAATAGTAGAATGCTAATTTCCATGTCCAACAAAATTATTAGATTTATCGTGTATAATAATTTGAATTCAGAACTAAGTACCTACTTTAATTGTTGTTACGTCAAAACGAAACATCAATAAAGTACTTATAATTAAAAAATACACGATAAATCTAATAATTGATGAACATGGAAATAAGCCTTCGTTTGTATTCGGAAATGTGATGGTTCCCGAGGGACATTAAGAAAATAGTTTTATTGAAAATTGAATCTCTACCACGTAGATTTATCTTACTAGCTGGTTAAGTTACTAAAATCCCAAACTATCACAGACAAGGAACATAAAAATAAAATCTTTCTCCCAAACTTTTTGGCTAAACCGTTCCGTTTGCTCCCAAAGACCTCAATTAGTACGAATGTCCTGTTCTGACCCAAACACGTTATCGTTTCCGTATTTTAGGTTATTACTAGGGATGGGATTGTTTTTCGGGTAACATTCGGTATACGAGATTTAATCTGTCTGCCTTTTATCAACTATGCTGGCGTTGGCTTCCAGTCTAACCGGATGCAGCTGAATACCAGTATTTTACATGGAGCGACTGTCTATCTGACCTCCACAATCCAGTTACTGGGTAATACGATACCCCTTGGTAAGACTGGTTGTCAGACTTCCGGGCTTCTGACGACTAGTAACGATGATCAAAGATCAATGGACCAATGGCTTAACATGCTTTCCGAGGCACGGAGGGGTCTAGGTATGTAAAGATGATCGATCACCCATTCACGGAACAAAACCGTCGTAGCTTAACCTGATTAATCAACTTGTGCGGCAGTTATTACTAAGCCACAAGCTCCACAGGTACATGACATAATAAGAAGAAATTAACCCTATTAGACAGCAGACTTTGGCGTTGCAAATCAAGATTGTTTTGGTTTTGACAGCCGAAGTATGGCGCGATGGCCAGAGTCCCTGAAGAACAACCCATTGCTTAGCAATCAATCAATCTATTCAGCCTATCGCAGTCCACTGCTAGACATATGCCTCTCCCAGGCTACACCACAGAACCCTGTCCTACACTTTCTGCATTCAGTCTGTCCCAGACACCTTTTTGAGGTCTTCGGTCCATCTAGCTGGGGGGTGTCCCACACTACGCTTGCCGATACACGGTCGCCACTCCAGGACTCGTCTGCTCCACTGGCCATCGGTCCTTTGACAAACATGGCCAGGCAGGCCACTGCCACTTCAGCTTGCTTACTCTGCAAGCTATGTCGGTAACTCCGGTTATTTTCCGGATAACTTCGTTTCTGATTTTATCGTTGAAAGAAACGCAAAAAAAAAAAAAACAGAAAAAATTTTTTTTTTAATGCTAAAACAAAATAAGTAATGACAAATGATCCAAGTATTTCAGCAGTAGGTATCACCAATATGTCAAAACTACATATTTTGCATTCATGAATCTTCCTGTCCTATCCGATAATTATGGTCAGCATCCATAACCCTGTCATCAAAAGCATCGAGACATTGCATTTCCAACTAGTTTGCACCAATTGCAACAGAATTTCAAGTCTGCAATTCCTATTTCGAACTTTCGAGTCCGAACACTTATCCTGTGTTCGAATTTGTTCCATCTCTATTTAACTGAGGGTCACCGCACTTGACCTTTCATACAAAGAAACATTATCCTTCGACCTTCAGACTGCTCTTATTATTTCAGTTTCAGCTCAATATTTGGAAATAGGTTATGTGAAACCGATATTAGGGATTTTCACCATCTTGCGAATTGTTTCTCTGACCCATCGGTTGATAATGTGTGTCCTAGAATCCTAGATTCAATGAAAGTATGGATGTTTCTTTTGGCTAAATCTATTTGATGTAGGTAAATGAATAAAAGAAAATTTAGGTTCAGGAGTCTCCATAGGTACCTACTACGCTTTGGAATGGGCAACTAGCTTCATTTTTCTGACTGACTGACCCTTTGACAAATCAAAAGTGCCTGTAATTGATTTATTTGAAATAAATGCTTTGAGTTTTGAGTTTTGAGTTTTTTTTGAGTATCAATTTCTAGTCCGTTTCGTGTTGGCCCAGCTTCGTAGGGGCGATATTTTTTAGTTTTAAGTATCTTCTCATAGGATTGAGCATTAAACGTAATGATGATGGATGACAAAAACAACTCACTTTTGAGCTATAATAGTAATTTTCTCATTTACACCTTCTTTGAAATTCTCCATCCTTAGCCCAGGTTTGCACGAACGATTTTTAACGCGACGATTTTTATCGCTCACTGGATTTCCAACTATCGTTATTGAGCCAAGCGATGAGAATCTAACAGAGCGCATTCCGGCGCGTCAAGAAAATATACCGGTGGATTTTCAATTCTCGCCGTGCGAACTTGGGCTTACTCTATCGAATGGTTGTATCTGGCCTAAAGCATTAGCTTGAATTCTTTTCTGCTTAAGACAACATTATATATTGATCTTATATATTTTGGTTTTGCCCGAAGCGTCTGCCGTTTGAGCCTATTAAAATAAATAGTTCAATATAAAGCCTCAGGATATTCCAAGATATTTGACTAAACTTTATATAAACAATATTGGAGTATTGTAGGTACTGTATAAGGATTCCCTATACAAAAGTGAAGCTTCCAGCAATTGCTTTTTCATAGCTTCTCGGTGAGCATTTTGTCTGTGAAAAATATCCATGATAATTATTGTTACGAAATATTATTGTATTGCCCCCTCTAAAGAAATCCTCTAAAGACACGACGTTGGAATGAAATTAAAAGACCAATTGATCAAGTGTAGGCCTGCGAGGTAATTACTTAACACACTAACAGTAGGAATGGGTTTCATTTTGACAGTTCAACAACATTTATTGCATTATTTACGTTGTTGAGCAGACAAATTGTTCGAACATATGAAGCAATGGATTAGCAATAGGCTTCAAAATGATTCAGATTGTGATAGATAGTGGGTAACGTAATTAGGGTGCTGTCCTTAATCAACACGTTTTTTCTTCCATTCTCTCCTGTTAGCCGGCACTCTACAATTTACTCCTTTTTCTTTCATATTATCCCTCACACATACATATTTTCTTGGGTCTTCCTCTCCCTCTCAATCCATCAATTAACATTTATATTCTTTACTCTTATAGTTACATACAGAGGGGCTTGTGGCTACGTAGTAACAGCCGCACGGGTCGAACGATCAGGTTAAGCTACGCTTGGCGCGGTTGGTCCGTAGATGCGGCGTCATATTCGTGAACGGGCGCCGTCAGTAGGGACTGGGCAACTCTTAACTGCCACGGCTTATTTTAATTTAATTTAATATTTGAATTATTTTTGTCTTTTTATTACGGACGCTTTTAACGGTCTGCATCGTTCTCACATGCATAATTTCAGCATGAATGATGTAACCAATATTTTGTAACCTTAATTTGATTTAAAAGAGTGTCCGTGGAGTTTCTTGCCCGTTCTTCTCCATAGGTACCTACTTTGGAATGGGTAACTAGCTTCACCTTTCTGACTGACCGACCTCTTGACAATTCGAAAGTGCCTGTGATTGGTTTATTTGAAATAAATGCTTTAAGTTTGATGGGTGACCATCTTTACCCACCAAGACCCCTCCGTGCCTCAGAAAGCATGCTAAGCCATTGGATCCGGCTGTCATTCGTCGATCTTTGACAGTCGTTACGGGTCGTCAGAAGCCCGAAAGTCTGACAACCAGTCTTACCAAGGGGTATCGTATTACCCAGTAACCAGGTTGTGGAGGTCAGATAGGCAGTCGCTCCATGTCAAATAATGGTATTCAGCTGCATCCGGTAAGACTGATAGCCGACCCTAACACAGTTGGAAAAAGGCAGGCAGATGAGGGCTCTTATACTTACAAGTGCTTCATCCCTTCTCATCACATGCCCATACCACGAAAAACTATTCCCTTACAACATTTCAGTAACTGACCACACAGCTATAGTTCAAGCTCACTTAAATGAAAAAACTGTAGGCTCTAAACTTAAATCTAAACACATGTCTTCAGTGCGTAAATCCGTCAAGGACTATCGTTAAACAAGACATTAAAATTCCTAGCCACAAAGAACTGGATGTAAAATGTTACACGTCATGATTTTTACAAGATGGACTCTATTGTTGTGGTGGAATTGAGATTTAATAATACATTTATTTTCAGGCAACTCAGGCCCATAGATAAATACCTTAACCTAATCATATGTATTTTAATATAAACAAAACTTGTGTTAATAAATAAGGCTTAAGACTATGTTAGTAGCACTTCACTTTGCACCAGCTTGACTATGTGCTGCACTGTGGAAGTTGTCCGCGAAAGCGACGGAACACCAAGTCCTGCGGCCAAAAGTCTTCTTCCATGACGAGGGACAGATAACAATTAGGTACGCGCACCACGAACGTCTTATAGTTGACGTTGCGACGCGACTTCAGTAACTGCACCCTCGGCATGTACCTTGTTTTCTGGCGCATGTACTTCACGGTGTCCTCCACCTTAGTGGTGTAGGGCAGGCGGGAGATGTACACCGGTGTGTTCGGCATAGCGGCAAGCAGGTTCACTTCGGGCCCCGTAGGAGCTTTACCACAGCAGATCCCGCTAGTTTGAGATCGGCTCTTCCTCCTTTGTACCGTCACGAAACCCTCATCATTATCAGCCCTATTTCAAATTTGTCATGTGTATTTTGTTGGGTGATAAGGATTTGAGTAAAAATATGATAGGTACAATTTTTACGCACGCGGTGGAGCCCAAAAGGAGAGTAAAGATAAAGATAGGCTAATTAGCTTGTTGGTTTTTAGTTCCTTAACTAATTTTCAATGACTTATAGAGTCTTCAATTCTTCATGTCAATTATAATAGCTTGTTCAAAAAGTTTAGCTAAGTCAAGTCCATTGGATATTTTCTAGCTGAACATGAGTTGAATGCATATAAATCTAATCTTGTGGTATTCAGATCTTCCTTCTCTGTCACTTGAAGAGTTCTGAATGTCCCCGGCCAATTGTAACGATGAAACATTTTTTATTCTCAATTTTGTGACTCATAAAGGCAGGTTGAACTCAATTCTGCGGGACGTCCAACCGAACTGGAACGCGTGGCATCACTGTCCTATAATGTAACCCGTTGAAGTGACCATAAACTGTCATGTACCCTATCCTTAAACACGATTACACGCTGAAATAGCCACTGTAACTTTTACATTAGTGGTCAGATTCCCTTGAAGTGTTAGGCTATAGGAAAGTACTCAGACCTCTATAAAGAGAAGATTAGTCTGCTGCATATTTATGATGAGACGTTTTTTTAATACTCTTGACGGAATCTTTTTAAAAGGATTTATGGGTGACACAGATATGCGTCGTCAATTTATTCTCAGATGCTTCTCAGTAAGAAGGGATTTTAATAGTTTTACGAGCTTTATTCGATATTTAGATATTATTAAATGGTTTAATGTTTGAAAGCGTGGCTTAGAAAAGCGATTGGTTATAAGCATTTATGTAACTGAGGAGGTTAGGATCAAAACCACTACATATCCACTTTTATCAATAAGGCAGAAATCGAAAAAAAACTTATTAAATAGTGAGCATTTTTCTTTTAAGAATTGCATGAATTACGTACGTGATAAATAGGTCCTTATAATAATAAAAGTTTATTTCAGACTATAAGGTCCATAATTTAGTTAGTATTTTGGTGTTAGTAACAATGGTGCTTGAATAAGCAGGTTAGTATTTTTAGTTTTCACAAATTATTTATTTATATTGACCTATGACTGTCCCCACTCAGTGTCTCTGAAAGGGGCAGTCCGGTCTGGCAGCTATGAGTATCATTTTCAGGATGCTATTGTGACTACCATACAAGCGCTATAGTAAAGAGGCCGCTTTCTTTCACATGATGGTATGGAAACCATCTGTGCGAGCCTCCGCGAACATTCCTGAAGCACTATAAAGCCATGGCAATAACAACAGCATCCTAAAAGCATTATTGAATTGAACACGCAGGACGTTGTAAGCTCGGCGCGTGTATGATACCCACAGACCACTCGTGTAAAAGGACTGACAGAACTCCTTAAAAACGGTTACGAGCGAACCTGCGGGCAATCATATTGCTCCTCACAGACAACGCCCTGCGTTCCCTCTCTACGAACTAATAACAGTTTTATATAAACTTCGGCGTCTTTAGTTTTTGAACTAAACGTTAATATTAGACATCATTTTACTACGGAGATTATGCTGTTTGGAAGGAAACAGTTACTGGAAATGGTAGGTTTCATCATTTTGTGCACGAATCTTGAAAAAAAAAAAAACTAAATTGCCAAAAGTGGATTTGTTGTGGTTTTGATCCTAACCTCCTCAAATGTATTCTCGGATATATTATTAAGTTCTGATGTTTTTAATTGGTATTCGTAGATATTTGGTTCAACGAAGTCATTAAGGACGTGGTCATTATCACCATAATATTTGTCTAATAAGGGCTCGCTGGTCGCAGTATTTTATGCAGTAGATAAGTTACCTTTCACAAGTATTTCTCCTTTGGTGGATACGTTTACAGACGTCACGGTTGCCTGCTTTTAGATAAACAAACCCGGAACAGATATCTATAAGCGATCCACAATACACATATTTTTTCCCGGAACCGAACTTAGGCCAACTTGCACGGCCAATCACTAAACACGTTTAGCGCTAAACAAGTTTAAAACGTAATTCTGTTTCTATCAATTGTTTGAAGATGACAGAGACAGAATGATGTTTATAACTCGTGTAGCGCTACACGTGTTTAGTGATTGGCGGTGCAAGTGGGTCTTAAGGGGACTACATGACCTAAACGCAAATTTATAATGCTTAAAAATATATGATCCACTGCAGTAACCAAATTCAGAAATATATATGATATTCTGCAGGATATATGCTAGTTAGATAGTGTGTTGAAAACATAATACAATTAACTTGATATGATAGAAAAAAATCACGAAGATACCTCTAAGATTTTTTTTAAACGAATAAAAACCGTACTAATATACATGAAACCATTCATATTTTTTGTCAGATTATTCTACAAGCAACATACTAACGTAATAGTATTTTATTTTTTTAGTCCAATGAATAGATTTTTTGTAAATACATAATTGTTTCATATTTTGCAATAAATTACCAGCGTTGTGTCATCGCGCGTCTTTTTCTTTTCTATGCAATCCGACAGTGACCGCGCTTTAGCTCTTGTAAGCCACTTAATCACCCATCCATTACTGCAACCGCCGTATACAAAAAGTGAATATGTCTGAAATCACAGATTTTCAAACAAACAGTTACTTAAATAATGTTTGTTTAGACTTATGTTGAGGAACATTATTTATTTGTTTAGGAAGCTAAACAAATAAATGGCGTGAAATTCAACTAATGAGTTGTTCATTTACATTCGTTACTTATGCTTTATTTATAGTCCAGCCCGTGACAGGATGGAGTGTAAACAACGGGAATATGCATAGTAGAGGCAAAAATACATTTCTCATATAAATATTTACATGTTCGCATCATTCATTATGCGGATTGTGGTGCAAGTTGAAAATTAAAATAATAGAAAATTAGAAGGAGAGCAATATATCACGTCATGCGACATTATTATTTTTAAAAGGCTTTTGGTATATCTATATCAGATGTAATCGCTGTCCAATACGGAGTGTATTGGATAGTGATTACATTACATTCCTGTGAAAGCCAAATAAGCCTAGGCAAATGCCAAGTTAGACTTTTTCTGTTTTATAATATTCAACCTAGCGCAAGAAAAGCTTTGTAGTTCGTATTAAAATTTGCTCTAAGTACATGACTTGGGAAAAAAACAAAAAAAAAATGTGAGCCGTCACGGGACGCCTGGCAGATGTGAAACATCGAAATTATTTTGGCAACGCGTCGCCACGGCTTGCGTCGCCACGCTCACAATCGGTTTTACCCGCGGCTATAGATGTTTCACATCAAGAAACATAGTACAACACATCTTAATTTGATGTTACTTATCCCTCATTTTTAACCGACTTCACAAAAAGGAGGAGGTTCTCAATTCGTCTGTATGTATTTTTTTTTTTTTTTTATGTGTATTAGATCATAACTTTTTTCTGGGTGAACCGATTTGGATGATTCTTTTTTACCATTGAACTTTCTATGACTATAATATAATAATCCTTCCCGCTACCGCTCGTCGCTTGTACGTTCACTTCGCAACGTTTATAAATATGACGTCTGTTAGTTTCGTCTCGGACATATCTCAAAGTGTCCGCGTGTTGTCGCTTACTGATGTGCACATTTATACGTTTTAACTGCAACACCCTTTGTTGCAGGTACTTCTGCTGATTTTCAGCAGTGTTTTGTTGTCATGCAAAGATATTAATCTGGAAAAATACGCTTGTATTTTTGTGGTAGATAAACCCCGCGTCCTAAACAAAAAGATCGTTGCGTTCATGTGTTAGTATTTTTTTCGGAAATCTGGAAGGCACTCTCTACTTCATCGGCGCCGGTGGGAGCAGTCGTGGCCCAGTGGTATCGGCCCCGACTTACGAGTTGTAGGCCACGAGTTCGTACCCAGGCAGGCGCTTTACAATGTGTAAATACTTTCATCACCACTGCTCATAAAACGGAGAAGAAAAAATACATCGTTAGGAAACCAGGCCGGCCCTAGAAGCAAAAATTCGAAGACATGTGACATCTACCAACCCGCACTGGGCCCGCGTGGTAGATTACAGCCCACTCCCTCTCGAAAGGAGGAGGCTTGTGTCCCAGCAGTGGGAACATTATAGGCAGATTATCTCTTCTGATGCGGCCACGCGTTCAAGTTCGCTGAACAAAATGAACGCGACTCTCGCGTGTTCGCACGACTGACTTATTTATGGCTTTTGTGGATAGGATTTTGATTCCGATTTGTTACAGTAGCAATCATGTCATTTGGTCTAAATAGGCTTTTATTTTTATATAGATTCTTCTATATTTTGTGAATGTGAGAACGTTGTAGACCTAACTTGTAGACTGTAGATTTGTTGACCTTTTTTATATTTTGTTGAGTACCTGTTACTTGTTGACAGGCCTACACTTTCCTCCCATATCTATCAACACTGTAATTGGTAACATTGTAAAAGCCCCTTATTTTTAAAAGAGTAACCGTGGAGTTTCCTGCCGGCTCTTCTTCATAGGAAACAACCAATTGGAACCGTGCACCTAGATTCTGACGTTTCATAAGTGGCCATGTTGGTTTATGTGAAATAAAATATTTTGATTTTGGCGCTGGTTAGGACGATGCGGCCATAAGGAAACACGAAATTGAAAAAGTGATGATATAAATGATTATGTAGGTTTTTTTATCAGAAAATTAACACAATATTATACCAGTCATTCAAAATTGGAATCTAACGTTTGGATATCGGGTTTGTGACCACTGAACTATTGAGACAGAATACCATTGCTCATTTTCTTACCGTTTTTTAACTACGTTACGCTACGTTTAACTACGTTTTTATCTATATCTATATATATATAAAAATTAATCTCTATTTCCCTTGGTCACGCCGTCACGCGTTCACGGCTGGTCCGATGTCACAATTTTTTTTTTGTTGTGTTCGTTATTGTCAGAAGGATCTTATGAAATAAAAAAATAAGGAAGTTGAGCGGAACGTTACACAAAAAAAACAGCCGACTTCCAAAAAATACACTACTAAGTGAAAAATAACTTTAATTTCGGAAGTCGGTGTCTTTGGATCTTTATTTTAGTTTTTTGCCACCGACTTCCGAAATTAAAGTTATTTTTCACTTTGTAGTGTATTTTTTGGAAGTCGGTTGTTTTTTTTGTCAAAAAGTTTTTATTTTTCACTTTTTAGTGAGTTAGATAATAATTTATCGAAGTTACAATAGCCTGATGTCAACTGCTCATCACCTTTTACAAAATATTTCGTTTCCCGATGCAAGGAATTGAGGAGTTTATTGTTGAGGATTTCTCTTGGTAAAAACCAGAAGAACTGGAGCTGATGTTGAAGCCACCATCAGCTCCATTTCACCATATGCATTGTGACAAGCATAAATTGCTTAGCAACCAACGAAAGAGCATTGCTAGAGATGACGCGATTACGCAACTTAAATTCAGTCTCAAATTGAGGCATCAGCATGACTAGTAGGTAGTGGTTGCCCTATGAAAAACTTCAATCTTAATTGGGTATTATTTTTGTACGATCTGAATATTTTGGAATATTGAACCGTATGAAGTAAGCCCAACAAAAGGTAACTGCTGTAAATCGTTGAGGAATTCCCTCGACTGTCTATGGTCTCCATCATCAGACCTGTAATGGCACTTATAACCCATATGGGTGCAAAGTTCTCATCAAAATTAATGAATTAAGTCTAAACACAAGGTAGCTACTGTAAACCGTTGAGGAGTTCCCTTAACTGTCCTTCATCTTCATCATCAGACCCTAATGACAGTCATAACACATCTAGGTATAGTATTCTCATTAATAAAAATTAATCAAGCCCAAACACAAGGTAACTGCTGTAAATCGTTGAGGAATTCCTTCAACTGTCTACGGTCTCCATCATCAGACCTGTAATGGCACTTATAACCCATACGGGTGCAAAGTTCTCATCAATATAAATGAATTAAAACGAATCACAAGGTAGCTACTGTAAACCGTTGAGGAGTTCCCTTAACTGTCCTTCATCTTCATCATCAGACCCTAATGACAGTCATAACACATCTAGGTATAGTATTCTCATCAATAAAAATTAATCAAGCCCAAACACAAGGTAACTGCTGTAAATCGTTGAGGAATTCCTTCAACTGTCTACGGTCTCCATCATCAGACCTGTAATGGCACTTATAACCCATATGGGTGCAAAGTTCTCATCAATATAAATGAATTAAGTCGAATCACAAGGAAGCTACTGCAAACCGTTGAGGATTTCCCTTAACTGTCCTTCGTCTTCATCATCAGACCCCTAATGACAGTCACAACCCTTCAAGTGTAAAGTTCTCATAAATACAAATTAATCAAGCCCAAACACAAGGTACCTGCTGTAAATCATTGAGGAATTCCCTCGACTGTCTTTCGGCTCCATCATCAGATCGATTCCAGACCTTCATTAAATTGTAGTTCTTTAAAATACTTAATGAAAAAATTAACAAACGCACTAGGCGCTCCTACGATTTTCGAAGGTTCCCCTCGATTTCTCCGGGATTCCATCATCAGATCCTGGTTTCCTTATCATGGGACCACCCTTGAGGCATAACCTTTCTAACAAAAAAATAATCATCCAAATCGGTTCACCCAGGAAAGAGTTCTGAGCTACAACACATAAAAAAAAAAAGGCGAATTGAGAACCTCCTCCTTTCTGTGAAGTCGGTTAAAAATTTAAGAAAACTTAACGCCAATATTAATTTTACTATCTGTCAGTTGTTTGAAATAACTGTCAGCGATTGACAGAATGCGCGCTGCAAATATCGTTTAACACAGATGGATCGGTTGATCAATGAGTCGATAGTTTTAGTTTTAGTCAATAGTCAAAACTAAAACTAAACGACATTATGACATTCATAGTTAAGACAGGACAACGTCTGTCGGGTCAGCTTGTACCTAATAAAAGATAACATTTACGTTACTTAGTAAAAGAAACTAATATTTGACTAACATAATTATATGTGTATAAATAGGTACCTAACAATGACAAGTTTAATGATCTTTTGTAAACTATGATATTTACTGCATATAATGCTGCCGCTGTTGTTCCAAAATATTGCGATAAAAACGCAAAGAATACCGTACAATATCATCATAAATTCTTCCATAAAAAGAGGGAAAAATAAACAGCAGAATGTGCTCCAAACTCTTTGACGCTGGTATCTTTTTATGAATTTCATATGAACAAAGTTATTCATGCAACTAGTTGGAAGTTTCGGCATGTTTATCTTTTATCTGTGCCTGCTTATGTCACTCGGCGGGAACAAATTGATATACTTTTTTCTGCTTTAATTGCGTGGAAAAATTGCATAAAGATGGTATGGTAATTAGAGGAAGAGATAACGGTCTTTTGAACGAGAGGCGTTCGATTACAGATGTCTAAGTTTCGAAGTATTTCACTACTGCTTCGCACGGTTGTTACGACTTTATAAAACATTGAGATTTCTTTTTTATATATTATACAACAATACGTCTGGGATCTGATCAGTTCTCTAAATGATAGCGAAACTCGTATCGCAATCCGTTGCGTTGATTAGAAGAATAATGCAGTCACACAGACAGACAAGAAAACCGATTTTAAATTATAATTTTCTCAAAAATGCTTGGAAATTCGAGCTTTATTTTGACAACCTCCTTCGAGATAAATTGAAAATGCTGCAGAAACGGGTTTTGTCGACGGAATAATAGATAAAATGACAGATTGTAAAGAAAATCTTTAGGAATCTGTCAACAATCTGTCATATTGTCTATTCTTCCGTTGACTAAACCCGTTTCTATGATTGTCATGCTACGCGTGCTGGTCAAATACATGCGAGCAGCGGCCTGCAATGTTAGTATGAAAATTCATATCTGTCGTGTTTAGCGGCCGAATAAATAACAATGAAAACTGATATCAGTCGTGTAATTTAAAAATGGAACTTTTACTTCGACCCATGGCAACCAAGGAGGTAACTTATCAAAGATTTTATTTAAATCTCGAACTGGATTAACAAATACAGCTTTTTAAAGTGAAAAAGAAACAAATGAACATATTGGCGCGAGAAAAGTAAATCGTTGTTCGTCATTGATTCTGGAATTTATAATTAATTTACTTAGTTTGAATTTCCACGCATTATTTGAGAAAAGTAATTTAAAAACCTTGGCCACAACTAGGCGTTGATGTACTCAAGTATGTGTGCCTCGGCTTCGCCTCGACCACGTTTTCACGTTCGCCCATCAATGACTCTGTTGTCGGCCGCTGCAGTAATGTACTATTTCTGTATATGTACAGTCAAACTTTTCAATTTTGCAGTTTTATACATTCACGAGATTTGACGATTAAACACGAACTCAAACCGCATGCTCGTTGACAAGATGACAAATTACTAATAACCGGAAATAGTCTTATCCATAGAGGTTGAAGGTTGACTACTAAGTTGTCCATGATAAATCAATAAAATGTTGCATACGTATATCCAATATATTTGATACTGACCTTCTTTGAATTAAAGCTCATTAAATACTCGTTATTTCTGAAAACCTATCCGAAGACAGTGACTAATTGATTGATAAACGAAATAAAAATATTTTTCAAAGGTTGGCTATTTTTTTAGCTTGGCAAATATTTGGTATGACATTTATATTAGCTAAAACAAAAATAGTAAATAAAATTCATAATAAATCTTCCAAGAAGGCGGCAGTTAGGTGTTATTTAGGTTTATGTGCAACAGTTGTCTTAATTGTCATGAACGTCATCGTGGACGCTACGCGTTCGGATAAAATCGTGGATCCGAGTTTTTCTGATGTCGAAATGACCAATCATAATTTTTCCGTACGCTAACGTTACAATCGTTACGCTAAAACAATTGTTGCTAGGTTACGGTTGCTAGACCTGCAATTGGTTGATTTTGGGTTGTCACTCTGTACTATGTACGAGTATAACCGACTAAACCCGATTTGCTATACACGGCTAAAATACGAACAGTGGCAAGTGGCTCATCAATTAAAGTCCGTGACTGTACCTACATATTATCGGGGAAAAAGTATTGTAGTATTTTAAAGGTATAAATTTGTAGTAAAATCTCTTTGGCTGTACCTACTGTTTGTAGCTGACTGGTTTTGATACCATTAAATAGATGATATAAAAAAAAAAGTAAAAATGAATTCCCGCCATTTTTCAACTGATTTTCTGTCCGCCAAAATCGGTGGGTTGTATTTTCGTTTTAGCCACCGACTTACGAAATTAAAGTTATTTTTCACGTCTTTTAGTGTTTTTTTTTTGGAAGTCTGTTGTTTTTTTGTGTAAAAAAGTTTTTATTTTTCACTTTTTAGTTGCGGTACCTACCCCACACAAATTCGTATACCACTACTTGGTGTGTAAATAACAGTGACAGGAAATTATTAACACATCGTCCATATAAACTAAGTGGAAAAAATATGCAGTATTAAGGATAACTCAAAAACTACTCGGCAGACCTTGATCAAATTTAAATGGGACCACATGTGAAGTACCAGCTATCACATAAAAAAAGAATCATCCCAATTGGTGCATTCAGAAAAAAGTTCTGAGCTAACACACATAAAAAAAATAAAAAAAAATAACATACAGACGAATTGAGAACCTCCTCCTTTTTGTGAAGTCGGTTAAAAAAGGGACAAATGCGACACAAGCCGTGAAAAAAATATGTGACATTTATGGACTTAACGCTGTGTCAGTAAGAGTAGCACAAAGTTGGTTCAATCATTTTCAGTCTGGGAATTTTGATGTAAAGTTGCAGCTCGGTCTGGTCCGGATAAAATCGATGCCATTTTTGAAAAAGTGGTGCAAGATTGGCATATTCGTAGTTACGATTGGTGCTGATCCATGCGTCATGTTCGTGAACGGGCGCCGTCAGTAGGGACTGGTCATCTCTTAGCTGCCACGGCTTATTTTAATTTCTGAAATGTTTTTATCTTTTTTATTACGGACGCTTTTAACGTGCACGTCTTTCTACATCGTTCTCACATGTATAATTTCAACATGAATGATATAACCAATTTTTTGTAACAATATTTTGATTTAAAAGAGTGTCCGTGGAGTTTCTTGCCCGTTCTTCTCCATAGGTACCTACTATTCTTTGGAATAGGCAAATAGCTTCATCATATACATCAATGGCTTCATCTTTCTGACTGACCAACCCCTTGACAGTTCAAAAGTGCCTAAAATTGGTATTGGTATTGAAATAAATGCTTTGAGTTTGAGTTTTTTTAAAGGGCTTTTATGGCTTGAGACACGCCCCCACCCCGACCCCCATCAACCATCCTCCCGGAAAGATACTTGCCTCCTCCCCCCTTGAGTAAAATCCTAGATCCGCGCCTGGGTATCACAGTATTTCCAGAATTCCATACATCTGAGCCATTAGACCTTCCGTAGAAAACAATGATCACAGAAGTACCTAATAATTCTAGCTCAATCCTATTCACTTACGAAATCACTCGAACCAAAGAGCATAAAGCCGCGTATTAACAAAACGCCTTTCACGTAACCCGTTGATCGCAATTAGGTAAAGTGCAATTTGGCAATACGCCTCCCTCAAAGCTTTCGATGTTAGGTGCCAATCAAGCTTTCAGTTAAAGACGGGGTTGCCAACCTTTACAAGCTGAAAGGATTGTGAATAAAAGATTTTTTAAATTAATTTGAGAAACACTATCAATTGTTTTTTGTTACATAGATTGATGTTGTTGGAAAAAAATACACCAGCTCCGATTGCAAAGGTTAAAAGTTTTCACGCTTGCCCTCTATTGGCTTGGGTATATCTTGTTAACTGTTACACATCTCTGGCTTCTACTTTTGAAAATACAAACGTAATGTTCTGTGTCAGACGAGAACTTAAATCAACCAATCGAATCAATCTATTAAAATAAAATCGTTTACGTATAAGTCGGAACCCCTAAAACCCAGCCCATTATTCTCTCCTTTCTATTAATTTTGTTGTTGCCTACGATAGTAAAACAACGAATCTGTATATGTAAATCTAAGGTTTTATTAGTAAAAAGCTTTGAGGATTTGTGATACTTAGAATACATTTGTTTGTTCTATAGTTTTTACTTACATCCAAAAAGAATAAACCGAAAATAATGTATTTTATAGCATTAAAGCTCCCGCAGACAGGCACGACGCGGCTCTTGTAGAACAAAGGAGGTTAGGACCAAAACCACAACTTATATACTTTTGGCAATTTAGTTTTTTTTTTTCACGATTTCTGCACAAAATGATAAAACCTACCATTAGCAGAAACTGTTTAGATCAATACATCTTATTCTCCGTAGTAAAATGATGTCTAATATTAACGTTTACTTCAAAACCTCAACAAAAACCTGGTAAAAAAAAAAAACTGTTTTAAGGACCTCTTTATCACGTACATAAATGGCATTCTTTAAGAAAACCGTGCTCAATATTTATTGAGTTTTTTTTCGATTTCTGCCTTAAGAAAAAAGTGGATATGTAGTGGTTTTGATCCTAACCTCCTCAATTTCCCTGAAGTTTTCATAGAAATTGTTCTACTAGAGTCGCGTCGCGCCTGTTTGCGGGAGCCTCAACATCACTCTCGCATATGTATTAAGAGTCAGGCAAAATGTACCTATAGTACAGCTACATTTCGCCAGTTACGTTTAAGTCCTTAGTTATAAGAGGCGAGATTAGAGCTACGAACCGGCCACAAATCCAAAGTCCGTTCTGCTAGTGAAATTTTAAATGCAAAAATGAAATCCTGAGAGGAAATCCTAATAAGAAAAGAAAATACGTTTATTTCCGGAAAACATGACGCAGACAAAAACACACAAATATAAAAAAGAGCGAGTTGGGGGAAAATTTGCGTCACATCCACGCAAAACGGCAATCGCTCAATATTATGCTACTAATCTATGCGAGACAGAGCCCAAGCGCTGGTTTGCCTGACCTGGGAACTGGACCCAGGACCACGTGCTTAGCAGTAGCCACCACTAGACCAATGAGGAAGTCAAGGTTATCAATCACATTATATGACACTCTATAAAAGGTAAAATTAACAAAGAATCACAAACAAAAAATCAATCAATTTGCGTAGTCTTTTCCAACTATCTTGGGGTCGGCTTCCTGTCTAACCGGATGCAGCAGAATACCAGTATCTTACATGGAGCGACTGCCTATCTGACCTCCACAACCCAGTTACTGGGTAATACGATACCCCTTGGTAAGTCTACAAACACACACACACGCATACACAGACACACACACAACACACAGTCACAGTCGTTACTGTCAAAGATCTAGGAATGACAGCCCTTACCAACGGCTTAACGTGCTTTCGGAGGCACGGAGCGGTCTCGATATGCAATGGATGGTCCCCCATCCACGAACCGACCGTAGTAAGCGTAGCTTAACCTTCAATGAACCCGTGCGATGCGGTGCGGTGATATTAAGAGTCGAGCACCTAATCACAAAACTAACACATTTAATAAAAAATAATCCCACAAAAGCTTTCGACCTACGCCAATTTAGTTTCAGAAGCGTGTCTCTTGCGTCACAACAAATTGTGTTGGAAAACTTTTAGTTTTTTTATTGAACAAGTTACAGTATTTATTCCGAGCACGCTTAGACCATCGGAGGCCCTAGTCCGAAGTTCTGACTTTAACTAGTTACGAATAAAAACACAATTTTGAAAATAATAAAAATAAAATTGTTGTTTTGGCAGTAGTATGTAGTTTTTTTAGTGATAGAAGTTGCTGTCAGCTTGGTTGGTCATAAAAATGTTGTTCATCTCATCTCGCTTTGTTTAGGTACAGTCGCCAGCAGGTCAAGCTACCCGAAACTGTCAAATTTCTCCAAACGATTTTAAACCTTAAAGTGTTCAAAGTTAAGTCCAAAATCGAATGACAAAATCTGACAGTTTGTGGTAACTTGATGTGCTGGCGACTGTACTTATCCACTTTTTGGAGGTAGTAGTTTTGGAGGCACTTAGAAATTGGGAAATTCACGAACTTAGGATGATTTATTCAAAATGTATGAAAGCACTTTTTATGCTGCAAAATCGCCAAGGAATCTTTTCAGTAATGCTAACTTTATTTTGACATTAAATTATTATTACGGTCATTCTGACATACTTTTCGTATTTTAAAAATCTAGATTTTACCGAACTCTGCAATCCCGGGGGAAGCCCGCAAAGTCTAAAACCAGTAAAAGTCGGATTTATACAATTTACACAGTTCGTAAACGTGTGAAATACACGTTGCTGCACTAAAACAAATATCCGGAAGGATACATTATTTCGCTTTAATTTTATTTGGAGAAATATTTTATACTTATTTCTGTCGCCAAGCAACATTGCGGGGTAATTGCATAACACACTAACAGTAGGACTGGCTTTTAATTTGACAGTTCAACAACATTCATTGCGTTATTTCCGTTGTTGAGCGGACAAATTTTTCGAACATATGAAGCAATGGATTAGCAATATCCTTCAAAACGATACAGATTGTGATTGAAAGTGTGCTACGTGGCTGCAGATGTCAAAGTCAAAAACAAATAATTCGTTTAAAATAGGCCCTAAGGCAGCAGCGGTGGCCCAGTGGTGACGACCGCGACTTACGAGTTGTAGGTCGTAGGTTCGAACCCAGACAGGCGTTTTACTTTGTGTAAATTATTCCATCGCCACTGCTCTCAAAACGGTGAAGGAAAACATCGTGAGGAAACCGTCATGTCCTAGAACCAAAAATTCGAAGACATGTGACATCTACCAACCCGCACTAGGCCCGCGTGGTGGATTACGGCCCGCTCCCTCTCACCGAGAGGAGGCCTGTGTCCCAGCAGTGGGAACATTATAGGCTGATTATGCAGGCCCTAAGGCACTTTTGAACGTCAAAATTGACAACAGAATTGATTCTAATCGCACCTTCCAAAAGGTAGTTTCGTATAGAGAAGAATGGGTATGAATCTCCACAGTTACTCTTTTAAAAAGGTTTTACAATAGTTTGTATACATTCATTAAAAATCGCGACAGTGCACGTGTCCCCGCTATGTCATAAAAATACCTTCTAATCATCATCTTGCAGGATTGGAAATAAAATACATTAAAAATACTCCAAGTAGGATGAACATCAGTTATATTTTAATTTAACCCACATGCTCGACGCAACAGGCTGATACGACATTACGTCTGAAAAAACAATAGGCATATTTATATGCTCTCCTACCCGTGCGAAGCCGGGGAGGGTTGCTAGTGTATATTAATATAATAATGCTGAAGAGATTGTATGTTTCTTTGTTTGAACGCGTTAATGTCTAAAACAACCGGTCGGATTTGAAAAATTGATTCTGCATTTCATAGCCCAATTCTTGAGGAAGGTTAAAGGCTATTTAACATCACGCTACCCGTAGACAACGAACAAAATGAAATAAGTCTGAAAAAACGCTAAGCGAAAACGAAGTAACAGCGCAGGCGGACGATGCGATGCGACGCGATGAGTCGGGGGCCGAGAGAGTTTTATAAAAAATGTGGCTGTTATTTTAGTATATTTTGTATCTTACGACTTCCACGCGAACGAAGTCGCGGGCAGAAGATAGTCTTAAATAATCTTTGGATATTATTTTATCATCAGTAAGTTATTTTCAGAACTATTCCATTCCATCTTGTTGCACGTCAGCGTGTCGTTAGAATCTCGTCGATCAAAAATAGGTTGCAGACAGCTGAGATTGACGTTCGACCTTTGGTATTTGCCTTTTCATAGAAACTTCATCGTATCAGCCTGTAAATACTTACTTAATACACCTTTCTTGTCTGGCATTCTTCTAAAACTTAGAAAGAGCTGCCAACATTTATAACCAACGGGTATGGTCACCTTCCGAAAACATTAATCACTTTTGAATTCACATTATACTCGTATAATGACGCGTCACATTTTTTATGTCCCCATTTGCATCGTATAATGTGACAAGGTTCTAAGTATTAGTAGGTTACCTACTTATGTATAAATTAAACATGAACGATTTAACAAAAAAAAAAAAAAAGAGTGTCCATGGAGTTTCTTGCCCGTTCTTCTCCATAGAAACCTCGTACGCTTTGGAATGGGCAACTAGCTTCATCCTTCTGACTTTTTTGAATTCAAAAGTGCCTGTAAATGTTTTAATACTTTAAGTTTGAGTTTTGTTAAGGTTTTCATTAGTCGACCGTACATTTATTTTTCGTTGCTGTGATAAGTCCAACATTCCTCGCGTTATCAGCAGAGTTCTTCAATAATTAGCACATGCTGCGGTCCCCGTTCTATTAGAACTTGCGTGCTTCAAACTTGCTTCGATTTGCACTCGCGTTCACTAGCAGTTGGGCCACAAAGCGAGAGGACGTCGATGGAGATTTGCAAGTTTGTCTTTGTCGGATTCTCTTCCGACAGAACATTAATAACAATTTAAGAAATATATGCATGCAGCTGGATTTGTTGGAACTTAGGTACTATAGTAGGTACCTTACTACCATCGTGTTAATTAGGTATGCACGACTACATATCAAGCTATACATTTCCAGTATAAGATGATTTCGCTTTGCACGAAAAGCCTATACAATGCGAGATCAGCTAAAACTGGATTTGTATAGCTTGATATGTAGCCGTGTGTATTAGGGGAAGGGCTAAAATATGGTATTGGTAGAGATGACAAGAAAATGGTACCTATACATAGACACAAGTGTTTTTTTTTTCATGCTGCACTGGTCAATCGACTGTTGCTAAAAACCAGTGCGGTGGCCCTATCTCACATAGGATCACAGCATTATGCTGAGCGTTAGCCGTTTTGCGTGGATGTGACGCAAATTTTCCCCAACTTATTTTTTGCGTTTTTAACCGACTTCACAAAAAGGAGGAGGTTCTCAATTCGTCTGTATGTTTTTTTTTTTTTTTTTTTTTTTTTTTTTTTTTATGTGTGTTAGCTCATAACTTTTTTCTGGGTGAACCGATTTGGATGATTCTTTTTTTATTTGATAGTTGGTGCTTCACATGTGGTCCCATTTAAATTTGATCAAGGTCTGACCAGTAGTTTTTGAGTTATCCTTAATACTGCAGATTTTTTCCACTTAGTTTATATGGATGATGTGTTAATAATTTCCTGTCACTGTTATTTACACACCAAGTAGTGGTATACGAATTTGTGTGGGGTAGGTACCGCAACTAAAAAGTGAAAAATAAAAACTTTTTTACAAAAAAACAACCGACTTCCAAAAAAAACACTAAAAGACGTGAAAAATAACTTTAATTTCGGAAGTCGGTGGCAAAACACGAAAATACAAAACCAAAGGCACCGACTTCCGAAATTAAAGTTATTTTTCACGTCTTTTAGTGTTTTTTTTGGAAGTCGGTTGTTTTTTTGTTGTCTTTACGCGTCACTTTTAGTGCAAATAAATTCGGTTTCTTTCTTTTACGCTGCTCAGTAGAGCAGTAAAATGACGAGAATGGGTATGTACGCGAAAATACCTTGTCGGCCATATTGCACCGAGCCATAGCTCCTTGTTTCTTGGCCCCACATTTCAGTCCAGCGACTTGAAGTATTTGCGGGTAGTCGCAATTTGCTTGTTTGTGCAACTTGGATACTTGCTCTTCGATACAACTCCTAGTAATTAATAGCATCGGTGGTCACGATAATATGCACAATTTTTAATTTCATTTACTGTGCATTTAACTTGGTAAGTAAATCAAGGAAATGTGATTTTGGCTGCCACGGCTTATTAAAATTTCTAAATTGTTTTTTTTTTGTTTCTATCTTTTTTATTACGGACGCTTTTAAAGTTCACGTCTTTCTACATCGTTCTCACATGTATAATTTCAACATGAATGATTGAACCAATTTTTGTAACAATATTTTGATTTAAAAGAGTGTCCATGGAGTTTCTTGCCCGTTCTTCTCCATAGGTACCTACTACGCTTTGGAATAGGCTACTAGCTTCATCATATATATCAATGGCTTCATCTTTCTGACTGACCAACCCCTTGATAGTTCAAAAGTGCCTAAAATTGGTATTGGTATTGAAATAAATGCTTTGAGTTGGTCTAGTGGTCGCAAGCGCTACTGCTGAGCATGAGGTCCTGGGTTTGATTCCCGGGACGGGCAAAGTGTTATTGGGTTTTTCCATCTGGAATTTCTCGTTAGCAGCCCGGATTCTGGATTTGTGCCCGGTTGGTGGCAATAGGCTCGCCCCCTATTACATGGGACTTAAACCTAACTGGCGAAATGTGGGTGTGCTATAAGTACACCTCTGCCTAACCCTTCGGGGAATACAGGCGTGATGTTATGAGTTTGTTACAAACATTGGTTACATCACCAATTTTTTTAACAAAATTTTGATTTAAAAGAGTGTCCATGGAGTTTCTTGGCCGTTCTTCTCCATAGGTACCTACTACGCTGTGGAATGGACAACTAGCTTCATCTTTCTGACTGACCGACCCCTTGACAATTCAAAAGGGCCTGTACTTGGTTTATTTGAAATAAATGCTTTGAGTTTGAGTTGACATACATACATATATATATACATAACATCACGCCTGTATTCCCCGAAGGGATCGGCAGAGCTACACCTATAGTAAACCCACATTTCGCCAGTTATGTTTAAGGTGACTACAGGATCTAAACGCAAGTTTTATAACGCCTAAACGTATATGATCCACTGCAGTAAACAAAATCAGAAAAATATATGATATTCTTCAGGAAATATGCTAGTTAGTCAGTGTGTTGAAAACATAATACAACTAATAATTTGATACGATAGAAAAAAAAACACGAAAATACTGTAAAAATATATTTAAATGATTAAAAACTATACATGCAATCATTATGATTTTTTGTCAGATTATTCTACAAGCAACATATTAACGTAATAGTATTTTAATTTTTTAGTCCAATCAATTGTTTTTTTGTAAATAGATAATTGCTTCATATTTTGCAATAAATTACCAGCGTTGTGTCATCGCGCTTCTCTTTCTTTTTTATGCAATCCGACAGTGACCGCGCTTTAGCTGTTGTCAGCCTCTTAAGTCCCATGTAATAGTGGGCGACCCTATTGGCATCATACACAAATCCACACTCCAAGCTGCTACTGAGAAATTCCAGATAGAAAAACCCAATAACAATTTGCCCGACCCGAGAATCAAACCCAGGTCGTCATGCTAAGCAGTTGCGCTTGCGTCCACTAGATCAACGGGGCAGACAATGAATTAACTGCCAGGTAATTAATTAACTGTTAATTTAACTTGGTAAGTAGATCAAAGCATTGTGGCTTGAGTGTGTGGTCTAAGCTACTGGCCAGTTACTGCCAACTTCAGCACCACTAATTGAGT
Organism: Griposia aprilina; assembly: GCA_916610205.1. Classification (NCBI taxonomy): domain Eukaryota; kingdom Metazoa; phylum Arthropoda; class Insecta; order Lepidoptera; family Noctuidae; genus Griposia; species Griposia aprilina. The sequence continues at coordinate 5,325,085 of OU744305.1, read as the reverse complement.
AACACACTATAGTGTGTGTGTGTGTGTTTGTGTGTATAGTGTGTGTGTGTGTGCTTTTAAAATGATACAGATTGTGATTTATAAATCATAATCTGTATCATTTTTAAAGCCTATTGAACAACGTAAATAACGCAAAGAATGTTGTTGAACTGTCAAAATGAAAGCCATTCCTACTGTTAGTGTGTTACGCAATTACCCCGCAGAGCAGGGCTAAGGCATATGTATTCTAGTGTATCTATTTAAGGCGCTACCCCGAGCAAAACCTTGCGATAGTGCGTTATTATGCGGCTATTAACTCATTAATTAAGAGTAATAAACATTATTAATGTTTGTTATCCTATAATCACATTGCTCGTGTGTTGTAAATACATTTAAAATCTCCTTATAAAAAAGTGACTAAAATTATTGATTGCATTCATCTTTTATTAAAGGTGACGTTCTAATAATTGAAGGATTACACAAATGAATAGATAGTTTAAAAATCTAAATAGTTCTCGTTTAATTTAATTTCATAAGCTCACTTGTCTTTTTTTATAAAATAATTCCACAATGTTTGAGAATTCTATGATAAATGGGCGTGCGCAGGGAGCGCGACAGAGCGAGACTCAGCGACGGAACAGAGAAGGACCGAACGCTCAAGGTTATTTGGTCAGGGAAGTGCCTTAATAGATATGATAAAAACACAGTCTCACGTACATAAGTAGTCAGGTAGCTGTCACTAATGTCACCAACTGTCAGTAACCACAAATACCGGGAAGTTGAAGCGAAAGTGAATCCTGGACTAGGAATTGGATGTGATGATCAGCCCTTGACTCCTGTGAGAAAATCGTGGAAGCTCTGCTACTGCTGGTATGTAGACAAATATGAAGCAGTTATCAACTTGGTTGTTTAGATAGACCAAACATGCGAGAAATGGTTGTGGTGAGCATGATGTGGCTATTGAGACCACGAGACCTTGAAACTCCATTGGCTTGCCACTGCAAAATAATACAAAACTCGAACGTTTTTGATATGAGATTACTTTGTAAAAAGTTCTGCTAATATTTTGAGTCATTTTCTTCACTTTCATTGGCCATAAAACGTAACAAAAGTGAGGATAATAATTAATTCACATTGTTACAAATTGGACAACACGGATGACGTACAAATTTGAACATCGAGTGTTAATTGAATAATTTAATTAATCAACAATTACGTTTAAAACAGTGTTGGATGTTGAGTGTGACAACGTTTATTAATAAACAACTTTATTAAAGTGAGTCAGTGACGTTTTCAATGTATTATTTTGACGAATGAAGAACAGTTTGTTTTTTATGTAAGAGAAAATACTGAGTTCAAAGGAGTCCATTCTTAAAAAACGCAATTCATTTACTAAAATGCATTCTGTACGATGCACTTTTTAGTAACATTAAAAGCTTCGGCACAAAATAATAATAATAATAATTCCTTTATTGTCAGGCTACTGTGGCCCATAGATAAAATACAGAAATTACAAAATAAATACATAATAAAACTAAAACTTGTGTTAATTAATATTGCTTACAACTATGTTAGTAGCACTTTACTTTACTAGCTGGTCCTTGCGCTGTCCTGTGGTTTGTACGCGGAAGCGACGGAACACCAACACTAAACTAAACTAAAATAAATAATCAATCAATAATACTAAACCTACTACCTACCTACCTACTAGGGAGGTAGGTTTAGTATTATTGATTGATTATTTATTTTGGTTTAGTTTAGTGTTGGTGTTCCGTCGCTTCCGCGGGCAAATACCACAGGACACCACAAGGACCAGCTAGTGAAGTGAAGTGCTACTAACATAGTTTTAAGCAATATTTATTAACTCAAGTTTTAATTTTATTATGTATTAGTTTGTTATTTTGTAATTTGTGTATAGTATCTATGGGCCACAGTCGCCTGATAATAAAGGAATTATTAAATTAAAAATAAAGTTCTAACATACTATATAACTTTATTTTCATAGTCCTGTCGTTTATTTTCTGCTTGTCTACTCGGTATCTGATTTTAGATAATTTTTACTTACTCTTTCTTATCATTCTTAGTATCTACCCCTTTATTATTTTAATTTACAGTACATTCCAGTTTACTGTCTTGTTGAAAATTAAATAGGTACAAGATAGCAGTTTCTTCATTGGACTATCACAACATTATCCTTTGTCCAACGAACTTACATCACAAAAAAAAAAGCTGCAGACAATTGGCAAATTATCTCGGCGAACATTTAATGGCATAATTTATTTGTGGACAGCAGCAGCCACAATGAGTGATCAAAATTGTGTTCACGTACGGAACAGCAAATTGGGTTAACTAACCGTGGGGCTCCCGGTAATGTTGCCACTTTAGAACGGAATGAAAAGGATAAGTAATAAGTTATGGGTTGCAAGATAGGGGGGACAAAATGTTATTGTGTGTAAAAAAGATGAAAGAAATATGGAGACAGAGGAAACTGGGGATCATGACCAAGCCCTACTGACAACAATGACGAAAGCGCACGCTACCTGTGCATGAGTTTCTTTAAAAATTGTTAGACGTCTGTGTACAATTCAATATGTATGCCCGTATTCACTAACACTAGGAAACACCTGCGGGGTAGTTACGTAACACACTGTAGGAATAGGTTTAATTTTGACAGTTCAACAACATTCATCGCGTTATTTACGTTGTTGAGCAGACAAATTTTTCGAACATATGAAGTAATGGATTAGCAATAGGCTTCAAAATGATTCAGATTGTTATAGATAGCGTGTTTCGTAATTAGGGTGCTGAATGGATGCCTAAATATTATTTCACTGTTGGATTATTCGAACTCACGGTGCTAGCCGATCGTTGATAATCCAACAGTGCGTTTTTATTTTAGGTATTAATTACGGTGTCACTAATAGTAGAAACGGGCAATAGACTACATCCGTTCATAGTAATTTTGAAGAATTAAATTATGTAGTACTCGCAACCGGTGTGCCTTTATGACTAGGAGGCCACCTCTCTAAGTCCGTCAACGAAGAAACTGGCCCATCCGCAAGTAGTTCGATATTTATAAGTGGACCCTACTCCCTATAATTTTCATTTTTCGGACGGGCAAAACATATCGGGAGTAGGGACAACCGTCAAATCGTTTTGTCATTAATTTTTAGTTCGGGACCCGGACTAATGTTATGTCTAAAACTGATACGGAGTAGGACACATACGTAACTTCGGCTAAAATTACGAACTTCGTGCTTAGGGTGTAGGCCCCCAGATGTATGAACGTAAACGAGGCAAAAGGAGTATGTAAGGATCGTAGCAGGTACCTACCCCTATGGGAAGAAGACGTGAGTTTATGTATGTATGTACTAACAGTACTGCTAATTGTTGAAAATTCATAATTAGAACTTCTTACTCGTACAAACGACGTAGGTATTTGGTCTATAAAGATAGTCTCTTTGTTATTTTTCGAGTAGGTGGTCGCTGTACTAATAGTTGTGTGCCAATTCCCGGTAAAGCACTGGCATTTACCTAGGAGATTAAAATAGTAAAATTCCTATGACTAAATAGCCGTTGCTAGTAACTTTTCGTGTATACTAATATTGGTAGAGTGAGCGTCGGCAATAACATGTTTTGTGTGAGCTTGGAAAGTCAAATTCTAATCCTACTAATATTATAAATGTGAAATTTTATGAGGATAGATGGATGTTTGTTACTCTTTCACGCAAAAACTACTGAACCGATTTGGATGAAATTTGGCACACAGATAGACCATGACCTGGGTAAAAACATAGGCTTCTTTTCATTCTGGATCGCAGACGAAATCGCGGGCCACAGCTAGTTAATTAATAAACGGTATCACATCATATGGCACCTGTATTCCCCGAAAAAACTGCAAATAACTGCCTGGATTAATATTGCTTTTAAGAAATGCTTCATGGAGAAATCCAGCAGCACTTTGTTAGGCCTGGGAACCAAACATAGGAGGCCAGCCTCAGCGCATTGTTGATTTCGCATTTTATTATATGAACTTGAATATCTAATCCACCATCATTCTCGCGACTCCCCGCAAAATATCAAGCTCTTATTTTTACAGAAATATCTTGGCGTCAATGAATCACAGTGCAGTGGTACAAATACACAGTGTTACATATTCGTGTTAAATATATCACGCTTGCATCGCCAGGTGTGAGCAGAGGGATAACGATGAGAATCGGGGAATTAATAGCAATAAAACTCTTCTTGTGACTAGCGAGCTGACCTGTTGGGATAAGAATCAGCATTGTTATCCAATGTAGTAGTGAAGTTACCCGTTTTAGCCCGTAAAACTACGGCTTCCTGGAAGACCGTTGGCCGCCATATTGCGTCCCCAATTTACTGTCGAATGACGTCACTGAAACGTTATTTATGAAAGTTAGGTTGGTGATTTCCTAGAGAGCGTTTTTAACACCGTAAGTTCAAAACCCGCCGCCATCATTTTCATGACGTCAGCCATCATGAAGCGGTCACCGCTCTTCGAGGATGCCGTAGCTTAAAGGCGAGCACATAGGTGTGACTTGACAGCGCCACGCGAGTCTTGAAGAACAATTCCCATGAAGTTTTCATAGAAATTGTTCTACTAGAGTCGCGTCGCGTCTGTTTGCTGCAGCTTTTACCCGTTAACAGCGATGAGGATAAATATTTTGATTGCGAAATTACAATTATTTTGTATACGTAGGTACTTATTTTCACATCTTCCAATTATAACTAACTAGCTTTTGCCCGCGGCTTCGCCCGCGTGGATGTCGGAAATCATCCCACGGTGATGTACTACCGGAATAAAAAGTATCCTACGTGTTAACTTAGGCTATGAACTATCTGTGTTCCAAATTCCATCCAAATCCATTCAGTAGTTTTTGCGTGAAAGAGTAACAAACATCCATCCATTCATGCATCCTCACAAACATTCACATTTATGATAATAGGTCTTTACCTATGAAATTGCCGTTTTGTATGAAAAAATTTAAACGAATTTTTTTCATGAATTTTTTATTTGTATTAATCGAAGTAATCACCCATGCAATCAATGCATCTTTGCCATCGCAGTGGCAGTTTATTGATGCCCTTCTTAAAGAAATCAGCTGGACGGGAGGCAACAAATTCTTCAAAGGCATTTTGTACTGCCTCTCGGGTATTAAATTTTTTTCCCGCCAAGAAGTTATCCAAATTCTGGAAAAAGTAGTAGTCTGTAGGCGCAAGGTCTGGTGAGTAGGGCGGATGACGGAGAGCTTCCAACCCCAGTTCTTGCAACTTGGAGACCGTCTGCTGTGCAGTATGAGGTCGCGCGTTGTCGTGCAGGAGCAGCGGAGACGAGCGATTGACCAATGCTGGTTGGAGATGCGCCAGCTTCTCCATCATTGTGTTCAGTTCTTCACAGTACACATCTGCAGTAATGCTCACCCCGTTTGGTAAGAAGCTGTGATGAATCACACCGGCGCTAGACCACCAAACAGTGACCATCACTTTTCTAGGGGTAAGTTTTCGTTTAGGGCATTGTTTAGGTGCTGAACCAGGATCCAACCAACTTGCTGAGCGCTTACGGTTATCAAACAGAATCCATTTTTCATCGCAGGTAACAATGCGGTTCAAAATTCCTTCATTTGTGTGTCTGTTGAGCAGTGCAAGGCACGTCTCGACGCGTACTTCGCGCTGGCGATCATTGAGTTCGTGGGGCACCCATTTGTCAAGCTTTTTTACCTTGCCAATTTGACGCAAATGGACCAATATTGTTTTGACGCTAACGTCGAAAGCTGCTGCTAATTCAGCCGTAGATTGTGTATCATCAGCTTCCACAATCGCCTTTAATTCGTCATTGTCGACCAAAGTCTTCGGACGACCGCGAGGTTCATTTTTCAGGTCGAAATTTCCAGAACGGAAGCGAGCAAACCAATAACAGGTGGTGCGTTGGTTTGTAGTGTTAGCTCCGTAAACGTCGTTGATGTTGCGTGCCGCTTGTGCCGCGTTGCTGCCACGACGGTACTCATATTCCATAATTACTCGAATTTTTAACGTATCCATGATGACGAAAAAGATTGAAATGCGATGAAAATGTAACACTAATCAATAAAGAAATGACTACTTTTAGAAAAAAAAATCCATGTTTTTAAAATAAAATTAATTTGAAATTAGAATTCTTAGCCAAACAAAAATTATTTTGATTTGAAATGGCCAGTACTGCAGAACGGCAATTTCATAGGTAAAGACTTAATATTAGTAGGATTAGTTCCCTGAACGTTTTGATATTTTAGCTATAATTATGGAGTCTGGCAACAACTGGAAGTTTGTAAAATGGAATATTAGCAACACGCCTTCAAAAATTACGCTGAAAGTTATAAAAAACTTTCGAGTACTTATTACTTTTTTAATCGTCACGACCTAATAATCGAGAGTACGTGACGATTTGAAGAATCGCTGAAAAGTGGCCCTTGATTGAAAATTATTTACGACCGTTTTTTTATGAACGATGAAATATGAAAGAGAAAGATCTGAGCTGGAGTTTGTAAAGAGCTTGCGCCAGCGAAATAAGATTAACGAAAAGTTACGTTTTTTAACCGATTTCACAAAAAGGAGGAGGTTCTCAATTCGCTTATATGTTTTTTTTTTATGTGTGTAGGCTCAGAACTTTTTTGTGTATGAACCGATTTGGATGATTCTTTTTTATTTGATAGGTGGTGCTTCACATATAGTCCCATTTAAATTTGATCAAGATTTGACCAGTAGTTTTTGAGATATCCTTAATACTGCATATTTTTCCACTTAGTTTATATGGATGATGTGTTAATAATTTCCTGTCACTGTTATTTACACACCAAGTAGTGGTATACAAATTTGTGTGGGGTAGGTACCGCAAATAAAAAGTGAAAAATAAAATCTATTTACAAAAAAACAACCGACTTCCAAAAAAAACACTAAAAGACGTGAAAAATAACTTTAATTTTGGAAGTCGGTGGCCAAAAGAGAAAATACTTTAGTCTATTTCAGAATGAGAAATCGTCGTTTGACAGGAATAAACTAAATTTTAGTGATTTTTAGTCTAGTTTAGAGAGTTTTGTGACAAGAGAATCGGCACCATTGTCTAGCTAATTTTGATTCGTTAACCTATGACCACGTGACATTTCGATAGCGTATGTCAACCCCATACATTTTTTGGCTTTTCTGCTAGCGTCATCGCTAATCGAGTGTTACTATGTCTAGGCCCTCAGTTTAGTTCCACCGAACCGAACCCGATAATTAATTATAATTGATTTTCTTATTTAGATTAATTTAGAATGGCATTGTTAAATTGTTATTATATTTTTCATTAAGTACCGATCTGTAAGAGTGACTTAAAATAATTGACAAAATCGTACCTATTTTTAATTTATTTTATTGAATTAAGTTTTTAATTAATTTGTACTAATTTAAATTTGAATACCATATTTGTACGCCTCATGGCATAACATAGCGCTCTATCTCATCTAAGCTAAGATCTGTATTTTATAAACACCTATGTTAACAAATAAATAAATGATTATGATTATTATGGCATAACATAAGTAGCTAAGTCACCATACATACACTTTTATCTGTCCCAAAATATATTGAAATACTAAACCATAACTAGGTTTCTTCATCATCAAATACTTTGCTTCCTCAGCAAACATCCTGCTGAATTCCGAACAAATTCCTCTATAACTTGGTAACGAAGAGCATCATCACGATATCTCGGTTCCTCACAAAGGCAGGCAAGCTGTGTGCTCTGCTCCTGACAAAGGGCGGCCATTGCCGGCCGTATAATAGCTGATATTGAACCTCCGCGGAGCCACAATCTGAGCAGCGCTTAAAACTTGATTGAAAATCTGTGAGCACAGATGAGTATTGCTTGTTTGTAAAAAGTGGGAATTAATAGTTTGTGATTGTTGAAAGCATACTGAAAGCATGAAATAAGAGCGAGCAGATAGTAGGTTTAATGACTTTATTGATGATGTTCATCGGAAAGGTCATGTGTGTAGAACTCGCAACCGGCGTGCGTGTATGACCGTAATCGAAGAAAAAGGAATATGCTAGGATCGCAGTAGGTGGCGTTCTGTAGTTTCTGCTCACCCCCATGGGAAAAAAGACGTGAGTTTATAGAAAGTATAAGTTATAGTAAAGTTTATAGTTTATAGTACATACATTCATAAAGTCACGGCATTTTCACGATTCACTCCCACATAGGATCGCTCCTATGTAGGAGCGAGCCGTGAAAAGACTCGCGCCTTTTGCCACTAATCGGACACTAATCCAGGGGCGTGGACGTGTTAAAGCCATCATTGTTCCAGCGTGAAAGTGAGACGGAGCTATATATGACCGATAGCACTATCCCTTTTTCACAATGGAACTATGATGGTATTAGCACGTCATAGTACGGCTTCAGAGGCCGTACTATGACGTGTTGAAGCCATCATTGTTCCAGCGTGAAAGAGAGACGGAGCTATATATGACCGATAGCACTATCCCTTTTTCTCAATGGAACCATGATGGTATTAGCACGTCATAGTAAAGCAGCAGATCGATTTTTCTAATGGAGAAAGCGATCTTGCAATCGCTAGACCGAGACCATTCTTGAAAGAAAGCAAAACAGAAAGAAAAATAGGTTTCTTTATTGAAAGTGTCATTAAATAATATTCCAATCGTTCTGCCTGCGTTTTTCCAATTATGTTGAGGTCGGCTTCAAGTCTAACCGGATCCAGCTGGATACCGGTATTTTACATGGAGCGATTGCCTATCTAACCTCCATTATCCAGCGTCTGGGTAAGTCGATACTCCTTAACTGGTTGTCAGACTTTCACACTTCTGACGACCTGCAACGACTACCAAAGATCTACGAATGACAGCCGGGATTAACGTATCGGTATATAAAGATGGTAACCGATCCACGGACCGACCTCGGCAAGCGTAGCTTAACTTGAGGGATCGACCCGACCGGCTGTCGTTACTTAGCCACGAGCCATCAATTATTCGTCTGTTCTCGTTATGCAGTCGAATTTCCTACGACCTATGTAGGTATCTGGCTCACGTAATAATTGCGTCCGATCTCTGACCTACAAGGGGAGTCCCAAAATCAAATAGATAGATAGGTTTTCAGTAACGGACAGGTCGAGGTTTACTGATCTCCAAGCCAATGATTTCAAGTTTTGAATAACTCTCCTTCATTGCAAAAATTTTGGGTGAATTTCGAAAAAAATAACTTTTTTCACAGTCATAAGTACTGAAGGCTGTTTTTTCTACTACAGCTTAGAACTAATTCACGATAACAAGACTTATAATTATGTAATTTAATAATTACTACGTTTTTATGAACTCACTTTCTTCTCTATTCGGTACTTATTTATTTTTGCAATTGTTTTTTGTTCTGTACTATCAACCTATTACATTTAAAATTAAATGTAATTTTAGGACGGAATGTGGTCATTTTGTCCTATAACTCATGCTCAACACTAGAACCAAAACTCTCAAAACAAAGTGCACCATTCTAGTACCGCATTTTTCCTTACCTAAAATCCACGCGAACTGACTTCGAAGTTCGAACATCACCATCTATCCCGGACAAAAGAGTCTATTCCCAGCCTTATGACGGCACTTCATAAGACCGGGTCTCCGGGACTCGCCAAAACGCCGGGTCTTGATTGAAAATCATTTACGATGGATCCTACGACTTATTGGTCGCTTCGGTTTATGTTCGTCTAAGTGTTGGGTGTGTAGTATGTAGGTATGTTACAGTTTGTGGCGAATCTAAAACCTGTACTACACTACTCGCGAAGTTGCGAAGTACTGGTCGAAATTGACCGAAGTCCGAAGTACGTGACTACGAGTATACACTCATGCTAAGAAATACCGGACCCTTCGAGTCCTTTGACTCGGGTGATAAAACCGACAACGATCGGAAGTCGAAGTGATCTTCTACACCAGTGGTTCCTAACTTTCCGATCTTGTCACCTATATAACTTAGCTAGGGAAACCGATATACCCCCCCCCCCCCCTTCTCATGATACCAATGAATATAGTACATACAAATACAAATTGACTTTATTAGACATAAAAATTGCACAAAAATATTGAGTAAGTTCTTACAATCACGTATCTTTACAGACTTTACTAAACCTAATATTAAAAAACTTGCGAACGCAAAATTTTTAGTGTGAAGGTTGGTACTGTTTCACGATCGCAAGTTTTTGAATGTTAGGTTTTCTTTCTTCTAAAGCGCATTTCAAGTCTGTTCCACATGGAGACGATTTCTGGCCTTTGTGTTTAGTGTTACTAAAGTTGAACAACTACTGCAATGCACTGGCGAGCTAGATTCGGTCTTATTGGTCTAATCTTTGATAAATGTTACCAGCTTATTACCCCCGCAGAATACCAGTTTTACCCACGCAGGGGTAATTACCGCCAGGTTAGGAACCGTGGTTCTACACTCTAGTATTCGCTTGACTTCGATCAACTTCGCGGGTAGTGTAGTGCAGGTTTAAAGGTGGGTTTAGACATTTATATTTATTAAGGAGAAATGTACCCAAAAGACTGGTGGAATTGACACGTTGTATGGCAATCCCGCCACTGGCCAAGGTAAAAGCCAGCCCTTGGGTCACGGTCACGGGTTTAGACTGGCTTAAACCAAACAAACATAAAATTAGAACAAGAGCATTATTTTCTTGATGTTTTTGACATAGTATGGATAAACCAGGGAAACAGTGTTCTATCCTCATAATATATGTTCGTTTAGTCTAAACTGACCTTAAGGGAAGCTGTCGCAAAGTGTTGGTTTTTGTGTGTGCATTAAAATGTTGACGATTATGTTCGATTTTTAATGTGGTGTCAACATTTTTATCCTTGATTTTGCGACAAAGAAAGAGATCACCTACCTATTTAATTTTTGAGGCAATCATTATACATCGTTTTAAGATAGCTCTGATCTTTTGCCTGTTATGTAATCGTTATAAGCCCTCTGGCAAGCGACATCGCTGCATGCCCCGATGGAAATGACGGGATGAACTGCATCCCAATTTCGTAATACATTTTGTTTCTGAATGCGTTTCCAAAATTAAGCAAACTCCGCTCGCAACGAGTTATTACACAATAATAAATAAGATTCCAATTCTGCCAAATTTTATAGGGATGCCATCAATCTCCAAGATCACTGCGCTATCTTTCGTTTAAGCGTTTTGTTTCATCATAAAGGAACTATTTGCTTCCGATTAATTTTGCTATAATTTAATTTTGTTTTAATTACAACTGATAGTCTACTACTGCTTATAAAAGGAAAATGTACAAAGATTTCCGAAAAATAAAAAAAACAATTCAAAAAATACTTTCTACCAAAAACTACCATAGTTGAAATACGCAACGAAGGGTTTTTCTTGTCACGTTTTAGTTATTTGTGGCCAATGAAAAAATCGTAGAAATGCAGTGTTGTCAACTTAGTGGTAATTCTACTAAACCTGGGGGGTTTGGCGAACCCTACTGGCAGACAAAATTTTGCTTGATGGTTTTGTTTAGTGGTTAGTCTAATTCAATTTGTAGAAAACAATACAATCAACTACTAAAACTGTGACTCGAGGAAATATTATAATAACGCGGTAATGGCATGTTTTATTGTTTGTCTAAAACCTGTGTCATTAATTTTACGATTCATTTAAATGCCGGAACCACTGTGGATTCGAACTTTTATTTGGAAAGACTGTTCAGTATGACGAATATAGTGAAGTCACACAGAGGCTGCGCCCATGTGGAGATCGAAAAAAAACGTCATTTTGAAAAAATAAACACATGGGAGCATACCTCCGGGTTAAAAAAAAACCGTTGCCATTATTGTGTATAAAGAAAGAACATAAAGAAAAAGTATTTATTGGGACTTGCACAGGATTATCACAAACTAAAACAAACATCCAAACATCTTCACTAACTTATTCTGTAATTATTTTGTGATATTATGGTGCAAAAATTACAACGATTAAGTTTTATTTTCATCCTCAAATCTTCAAATTGACGTCCTAAACGGCGGCTTAATGTCGGTAAAAGGAATCAAAATAAAATTATAAAATTGCGACTAATCTGGTTTATTTTTGGTGGTTTGAAAAACCGCCGCTAGTGGACTCGGAGAAAAAAATCGCAACACTGAGTAAAATTTATTATGAAACTTAACCACATAAAATAAATAAATTAATAGTTGTATTATATTTTTAAACATGGTACATGTGACCTTGACCAGTTCAACAAAATTCATTGCGTTATTTACGTTGTTCAGCAGACTTATTTTTCGAACTTACGAAGCAATGGATGTGGAGTGGATTGATAGTGTGTTATATACGCAATTAGGGAGCTGGACAGAGAGAGGTAGAAGGAGAGTAATGAGGCCTTTGCCAAGGAGTGGGACTATACGGGTTGGTAAAAAAATATGGTTATAGGTAGATTCGGCCCCTATTACTTGACTTATTTTTTTGACATTTGCTTATCTCTTCGGGGCACATAAGCATGATATTATTGTGTTAAACAATATACATAAGACGTATGTTTCTAACTCATTAAACTACAATGACAGTTCTCAATGAGAGCTGTTTAAGTTCCTATAAACTTGGTATTAAGGGAAGTTTAACTGTTCCAACTGTAAGTCTACTTAAAGTCTTTGAATAATAACAGTACTGTAGCTGGTATTACATTTAGTTGTATATATTTATACCAAGTACACACACATCAAAAGTGTCTAGGGATCAAACACGTTTTTGCTAGTTACAAAAATTCAGGTTTTTTAATTATATTTTTTGTAACTCCTATGGATACTTTATAATAACACTAGCTTCTGCCCGCGACTTCGTCCGCGTGGAATAGTTAATTTGGGCTAACGCTAACTTTAACCCGCGACTTCGTTTACGTAGAAGGTGAAAATATTTTTAAATGATACGTGCGTTAAGGAGCAGTTTTAGGTACCTACATCATGCTTTTATCAGTACACGGAAAAAGATTTCTTGAAATATTCCTGGGAAGTTTATGATTTTTTACTGGGGCTCTGCAGTAACGCGGGACCATATGCGCAAACGCAAGAAAATTTACTGGGTAACCTAATACACTCGAGAGCAATGAATCCGGGTCACTTAAAGAATGTTAAAAATCTCGGAAACTAAAAATGATAGGTTAATGCAATAAATTGTATTTAATAGACAATGTAATACTCCTTAAATGAAAGTAAAAAAAATATGAGTCACCATACATTTTATTAACACAAACTTACATAAAGAAAAAAACTGCTGATCTCTCCTTAAAACAAAAATAGGAAACATGAAATTTTTGAACTTTATTACGATTTTCTTGAATTTTAATACTTCGTATTGCCTCCTCGTGCTTCCATTACTGCGTTTACGCGGTTTGGCATGCTGTACACCAAGTTCCTTATACGATTTTGGGGAATATTCTCCCATTCCTCTGTGAGAGCAATTTTGAGCTCACGAAGCGTGATTGGGGGAGGGTTTCGTTGTTTTACGCATCTGCCTAGCTCGTCCCAAGCATGCTCGATCGGGTTGATATCCGGGCTGCGCGATGGCCACTCCATACGAGTAATGTTCATCTCTTGAAGGTAGTCATTCACAATCCTACCTGTATGAGGTCGGGCATTGTCATGCATAAATATAGCATCCTCACCTAAATTGACCATAAATGGACCAACGTGATCATTGAGGATTTCTTCCACATATCTTACGCTAGTTAAAGAGCCGTTTTCTATGATCACCAGCTCTGTGCGAATTTCAGAAGAAATTCCGGCCCACACAAGTACAGACCCACCACCGTAGGCTACTTTTTCTTCGATGCATGCTTGCTTGAATCTTTCCCCTGGTCTTCGATACACTCTGTGTCTTCCATCGTGCTTGTAGAGCATAAATTTTGATTCGTCGGAGAACATAACTTTTGACCAATCTTCAATACTCCAATTTACGTGGCTCTGGGCATATCTTAGTCTTGAAATACGATGCCCACGCTCCAGTTTAGGGCCGTTTGCAGGTCTAAGGGGTTTTAAGTTAGATTCAGCAAGCCGACGTCTTACTGTCCATGCACTTGGGTTACTTCCTCCAAGGCGTCGAAACTGATTTGTGAGTTCAGTTCCTGTGAGAAAGCGATTTCGAAGCATGGTGTTCACCAAGTATCGGTCTTCTCGTGCTGTGGTACACCTGGTTCTGCCCGTTCCTGGTCTGCGTAGGTTAGAACCAGTTTCTTCGTAACGTCGGAGAACTCTTTGTACTGTTGACAGCGACACACCGACAGTCCTGGCTGTATCGCGCTGACTCCGGCCGGTTTCCAGCATTGTAAGTATTCTGGTGCATTCTTCAGGCGTAAGCGACATAATTTCAGCTTGAATAATGAATATAGAGCACTATCAACATGGTTTATGTACCCACATAAATGACAGATTACAAACAAAAGCAAAACCAAATGCTGTAATTTCGTAGTTCCATCTTCGAAAGTGGCCCTTTTTCAAATTTGATTTTTTTATGATATAACTTTACAATAACTAAGAAGTTTTAATACCTTCATTTAAGGAGTATTACATTGTCTATTAAATACAATTTATTGCATTAACCTAGCATTTTTAGTTTCCGAGATTTTTAGGATTCTTTAAGTGACCCGGATTCATTGCTCTCGAGTGTATTTGTACTTTAGCGATAAACATATTTCACTCTGCATGCATTTCGACCATAAGCTTTGGTCTTTAGGTTCTACTTAAGCATCTGTGTATTTTATGGCCAGAAGAATTAAATATGAACCCATATTTTATTTTCTATTTATTGGAAGAATAGACATAGCTGTTTCTATAAAAAATAACACATCGTTTCTCCATTTTTGACATCGCACCGCAAAAATCCTTCTACAATCTGTCATTTTGTCTTTTGTTTATACCGAGCGTTGTCTAGGTCCTTTCTTATGTAGGTAGACTATTTCAGAAGAAAGTTTTCTATCCCAAACTATCATAGTCACACTGACGACTGACTGTTGAATAAGGTAGTGAAGACAATTTGATTTTGTAATCGCCATGCTAAAGACAGTAGAAAACTTTTTACTCGACGGCCATCAAGTATAAAAATGGAACGTAAAATGGAACTTTTCACTTTTTGTGTGGAAAATAAAGGGGGTCGAAATTTTCATTATTTTTGCGATAAGACACACCATTTTCGAGATATAAGCAAAATAAAAGAAATACGTGAATAAACTACTGAATTTCGTCAAAAGTGCAGTTGACTCTTTCTACTTTGCTGCCGTCCGCGTCGTACTATTCTTCCGTCGACAAAACAGTGCTCGTGCTAAGCGGTGCGGTGCGCGTGTTTCTGTGACAAATAAACCTATTTTTCTTTCTTTAATTTCTTTCTTGCTGGGCCGGCAGTCTCGACATAGAAAGCGATGCTGTCGCAAACTACCGATCGCAGCTGTAGTCCGCCAAATTCAAAATTTCTTTAGTTTTTTGCAAATTGCAGCTCTGTTTTACGTCGTATACCTATTGATCAAAATTCGATTCTCGACTGTGGGAACGATATATTTATTGAATAATAATCATCAATTTCATATCAATCGTCAAACTTTGGAAATTTGTGTCACCTAAGAATTTTTGAGAATATTTCATATGAAAACTCGCGCAGTACTTGATCATTATTTTGCTGCGATGTTATTTTAAAACTGCGATATCTCCTATGATATTCATTAAAATCAAATAATGTAAAGGGCAATTTTGTTTTAAATTAAATACTTGTGATGGATAACGTATTTATTATAATAACACCTTCGCAAATAATGCATTATTTTAGAACAAATTTAGTTAGCATAAAATTTTTTATAGTGAGCCAACCTTAAAAGATAGACATATGCTGTCCGGAACGCTTTTTTTCTAAATTTTAAAGGGGAACAATGATTTTTGCGAAATCAAAAGGAAAAAAAACCCTGATTTTTAAACATTCCTCATTGGTGCTCCGCTCCTATTAATTTTAGCGTGATGATATATAACCTATAGCCTTCCTCAATAATTGAGCTATCTAACGCTGAAAGAATTTTTCAAATCGGAGCAGGAGTTCTGAGATTAGCGCGTTTAAGCAAACAAACAAACAAACTCTTCAGCTTTATAATATTAATAATATAATAATATATATATAATATACGAGGGTGAATCAAAAAATTCTTGGAACCAATATTAAAAAATGCAAAGATTTAAACAAAAATATTTCGCTTTTCTACATAATCTCCCTCCAATGCAATGCATTTAGAATAACGCGTTTCTAACTTCCTTAATCCTTGTGAAAAAAAATGTTTTTCTTGACTCTCGAAAAACTCGTCTACGGCAGCCATAACCACGTCATTATCGTAAAATTTTGTTCCACGAATGTCCTCTTTTAATTTTGGGAATAAGTGAAAATCACCTGGGGCTAAGTCCGGAGAATATGGTGCGTGGTCAAGGAGATTGAAGCCAGCACAGCGGATTGCGTTGAGCGCAACTTCCGATCGATGAGCAGGAGCGTTATCTTGAAGAAACAACACGCCCAACGATAGTTTTCCACGACGTTTTTCTTTAATCGCTTCACGCACTTTCGGGATTAAATTTGCATAATAGGGTCCAGTAATCGTCTGGCCTTTTGGCATGTAATCAATAAAAAGGATTCCTTCACTATCCCAGAACACTCAGGCCATAACTTTGCCAGCGGTAGGAGCAACTCGAAATTTCTTAATGGATGGAGAGGATGGTCGTTTCCAAGACCTGTTTTGTCTCTTAGTTTCAAGATCGAAATGATGGACCCACGTTTCATCCATGGTGACAAGGCGATGGCAAAAATTATCCGAATCACGCTGGAACATTTCGAGATTACGCTTAGAGATTTCCAAACGTCGCTTTTTGTTTTCGTCGGTTAACATTCGTGGCACCCATCTTGCCAACACTTTTTTGAACCCAAGTGAATCAATAAAAATGGATGTAATGCTACCAAATGATATCTTTAGGATCTCAGCTATATGTTTTATAGTTATTCTTCTGTCATCCAAAACCAGATTCTCAACCTTTTTGACATTTTCTTTCGTAACGGAGGTTGAAGGCCGCCCAGAACGCGGGTCATCTTTACAGCTTGACCTACCTCTTTTAAATTCAGCCACCCAGTACGCAACCGTAGAATAGGGTACAGCATCATCCCCTAATGTCTGCCGAATCTCCGAAAAAAATTCCTTCGTAGACATTTTTTTCAAACTGAGATATTTTATCACCGCACGTAACTCACTTTTATCCATAATTTTGGGATTTTAGCAACTCGTTGCACGAAACAATTTATTATGTGCGAACGAACTGACAAAAACAAGTGACAGTTTGCATAAATATTGTGTGATTGACACTCTTTAATTTGAATATCGAACTTCTCCCAAAAAGGTTTTATATATATGCAATTCTAAGAACTTTTTGATTCACCCTCGTATATATATTTATATAGTACAAGCTGACCCGACAGACGTTGTCCTGTCTTAACTATGAATGTCATATGTAGTTTAGTTTTAGTTTTGAACATTGACTAAAACTAAAACTATCGACTCATTTATCAACCGATCCATCTGTGTTAAACGATATTTGCAGCGCGCATTCTGTCAATCACTGACAGTTATGTAAAATTAATATTGGCGTTGTTTTCTTAAATTTTGTAACGTTCCGATCAACTTCCTTATTTTTTTTATTTCATAAGATTCTTCTCCTTTTTTTGTGAAATCTGTCCAGCCGTTCACGCGTGATGGCGTGACCAAGGCAAATAGGGATTAATTTATATATACAGTATGGAAACCACATATATGCAATAAATTAAACCACAAGTAATACTAGTCCACAGAAGTATAGCAAAATTAAATATTAAATAAAACACCGTAAATTAAAAAAGTGAAATTTTCAAACAAAATAAATATCAAAACACATTCTATAAAAGTAAACACTCTGTTTAGAAAACGTACCTTGACCTCAGGAAGAGCGGCAACTACCTACGCATGCGGGTGACATCCAATGGCGGCTTTTTTGTCGGCGCTGGCGTTTGATCGTTTGTCAATGTTCGATGAAATCAAAATTCACTTAGTTTATTTTTACCGCCACGTTTTTATTTCGCGATAACTGAACTGAACTAACTAAATTAACTATTGCACATTAGTAAAAAAAAGGAAACTTAAATTTTCACATTTTCAAAATGTCCACCACGTTTCTGAATGCATAAGTTACATCGCCGCACAATGTTGTCCCGAAGCCTGTTCAACAAATTTCGTTCAGGATCCAGAGCCATGGCTTTTAATTTGTCAAAGGCAGCGACAATACGATTGCGCAGTTCATCTTCGGTTTCGGAGACCCGCGAGTAAACTTCATTTTTAATAACCGCTGGGACGCTTTTGGTATATAAAGTATACCAGACTTTTCTAACACTAAATTGTACTCACGCGCTTAGGTATTCCCACTACATTGTACACGTCATATGACGTGTCGGCTCGCGCGTCGAGTGTTTGTAAACAAACCCGATAAGCGGCGTCATTTCTTGGTATTCTGCGACCGTTGTATTTTTTTATGAATGCTAGTGAGTAGGGCTATATTAAAGTGTGCGTTGTATTTGAATATACGATGTTTCCGTTTGTAGACGACTGTTTAAGATGAACAAAGACACTTTTTTCACAGATTCCAACAAGATTTTTTCTAATAAGAAAAACAGGGGTTGTCCTATATGTTTTATGGTTTAAAAAACATGGTGTGTTAGTTGTTCATACGAAACATGAATAAAACCGCTTACCACAGTACAATATGAATTATTTAAAAGCATCCAAAGTTGAGACTCACGACGGGTCCCTCGTTCAATGACAGCGAAAATGATATTTTTTAATGTCATAGACTAATTCCTTCTAGGGTTGTCATATCTCAAACGGTTCGGAAACAGATAACGTATGAAACTAAATCCATGAAATTGGAAAGTACCGCTTAATAGTGGTGATACAAGAATAAACAAGGATGAAAATAAAACCAAAAAAAATTGGTATGACTTTCACACCATGGGCGCAAAACTCTGAAAACGTTTTGGTAGGAAATTCACACCATGGGCGCATTGCGGTGACCTCACAAACTGATCAAAAGCGTCCCAGCGGATAAAGTCCCATGAGAAGAAGTCTAGAGGAGTGAAGTCGGGCGACCGAGCTGGCCACCTGTGGGGGCCATAGCGCCCAATCCATTGTTCGCCGAACATGGTGTTAAGCCGCTCTCTCGCGACGAGTACGGAGTGTGGAGGAGCTCCATCTAACTGGAGCCATACCCGCCTGAAAGCTACCGCAGGCAATCTTTCTAAATATCGTGCTATCGGGCCGTTAAGAAGATCTAGAAACTTCTGTGCATTCAGGTTTCCGTTGATAAAAACAGGGCCGATTATTTGATCTCCGTGAATGCCTGCCCAAACATTAACGGAAAAACGGTACTGATGAGCTGATTCTCTAAATAAATGGGGATTCGTATGGCTCCAGTGACGCATGGTTTGTCGGTTCCACATGCCGTTCCGAGTAAACGTGCTTTCATCTGTTCAAAACACATCTGATAAATAAAATGGCCTTGAGAGATTTTTTCCAGTACCCAGCGGCAGTAAAACTCTCTAATCGGCTTATCACGGGGCAGCAGCGCCTGAACCTTTGCATATTTATAAGGACGTATTTTGTTCCTTTTCAGCGCTTGATGTATTGTTCTATGGCTCACTCTAAACACACGCCCAGCTTGTCTAAGGCTGGGTTGGGTTCCGATCGAAATGGTCTAAGACTCGTTGTTCAAAAGAGGATGGAACGTGACGCGGAGCAACTCCTTCATGAGTGTTCGGCACTATGTGCTGATTTTCTCTGATCCTTTGGACAGCCCCCAGGATTGTCCGGACATTAGTAGGGCAGACACGAGTTGCGCCGTATCTCTCACGATAAGTACGTAGAGTTAAGGCTGAATTTTGGCGGCATTCGCCATACAATAAAACCATGTCTGTATACTCTGCAGCACTGTAAAAATGCTGTTGTCTTGGCATTTTGTTAAAAAAACACACGGGTACACACACACAAAAGTCAAGTAGTGTCAATTTCACCGTAAAAAATTAATACAAATAAACTTAAAAACACTATTTATACGCACACAAAGTCAAGTAGCAAATGAATGTCAATTTCACCTTAAAAAAAGGACCTATTTATCAGTTTAATTTGCCAAAATCACTTGTAGCAATGCGCGCAAGTAGCTATCAAATCTCTGCGAAGTCACGATACACTATCCCGGAAGACAGCGGTGAACTGACAAAGCGAGACTTCTCAAAAATGGCGAAAATAATAAAAGTCATAATTTAGGGTTAACGGCGCAATTATCGTTTATCGATACTTTTTTACACTTACTTTCCTACCACCAAAACAAGGCATTAAAATACAAGCATTTTTGTGTTATTCGATTGTTTTAATATTTTTAACAAATTATTGATTGGATTAAGTATTCAAAAAAGTTTTAGTAATTTTGTACGATTGGACTGGAGTGTCTTCCTGACTAGTAAACGTGTAAGTAGGTACGATTTTTTTAATAGGTTGCTTCTACGTAACTTGTAAAATTGTTATTGTTTACTTCTACTTCATTAATTTTATCTCTAAATCTACTGAATATTTAACAAGAACTTACACAACACACTTAAACAAAGAAGCTGTATAGCTATACATACTTAGGACATAGTGTTTTTAGAATTATCACAAGAGCACGATAATTCTAATAAAAACACTACGCCCTAAGTATTTAAAGCTAAACAGTTTTTTTTGTTTATCGATCATTATTCCCTAATAGTCAATAACAGGTGTCCTTACCTACACGCACCCCTCCTTCCCTGCCGCCCGCAAAATTCGTTCACAATGACCGCCGCCTTTGAAAAACGCCGCATGTCTCGAGCCGCCTGTTGTAAGATACCGCCAAAGACACCGCTGCTTACGTACACCCGCAGGAAATGTTAGCGCGTGCCAGTGATAGTTTATGTTAGTGTAAATTGCATAACAAAATTTCGGCCGTGGCAGGTCAAAAGGCAATTCCAAATTTCCAAGTACTAATCAGCTTCCAGTCTAACCGGATGCAGCTGAATGCCAGTATTTTATAACAGTAATTTCAAGTACTCATGTGTCGAAAAAAATTAATAATCAGCCTATAATGTTTCCTGCATACATTGACTGCACAGGTTTCCTGTCTGTGAGAGCAACTGGGCCGTACCGTCGCAGTATTAAATTCCATACATTTGTGAAACGAATGTATTTGCGTAGAGCAACGGCGACGGCGGAGATCACGCGGGGAGTCGGGCGATGCTGTCCGCGGCCTCCATACACACTTAGTTTGCGCACTCAAACGTTGAAATAAAATGTATTACGTTTTAATTTTTTCTTTTCTTTTGTAATTGAAATAATTTTTTTTTTAATTTCCCGCTTGTCGTTTAGGTGTACCGATTGTACATTTTAGTCAAATAGGTAAGTAGAATACTTAACAGCGTCGTGATATGTAGTTTGCACTGCATGGCAACGTCGCTTTTCAATGTTCAAGGATTCAAGTTCATTGATTCATTGACCTACTTACCTAATTTTACAGAGTGTTCAAATTTGATCAAAATTAGAACTCTAGTTTTTTACCTAATTACTGGACCGATTTAGTCCATTTTTTGTGTATGGTCAGAAAAGGTGATAACAAGTATGTGGTTTTATTTATTGCATATATGTGGTTTCCATACTGTATATATAGATAGATCTGCCATTTGAAAAGGGAAATAGTTCTTGAATATCGGCCAAAAGGTGAAATCTTCTGTCAAGTCTTATTCCTACATAATCCTGCAACGGGTTTGAGTCCAAATCAGTAAAATTTCTGCCATACTTCTGAGTGGAATCAATAAAAATAACTTTATTATGGAGAGAAGACGTCATTTGAGCCGAGAAGAAATTATCAGAGCCGTGGGAATGTTGGAAGTTGGTTTTCGGCAACGTGCTATGGCAGTCGGTCTGAGCACTACGCAGAGTGTTAAGAATAAGTCAGCTTTGGACACGTTACTGCATCACTGGCAACATGGCAGAGCGACATGGAAGATGATCTCGCATTACCACACGCAGACAAGAACGTGACATACAAATGACTGCTCGACGAAATCGTACAATGACCGTGTTGATGTTGGTAACGAAGCTTCATAGCTCTTCAGGGATGTTAATAAGCGATCAAACCATAGGAACTCGCTTGCATTAAGTCAATCACCATTCCCAAAGGCCGCTACGTGTACCACCTATTGAGCCCCGCAATCGCAGAACCCGTTTACAATGGGCTCGTGAACACAGAAATTGGGCAGAGGAAGAGTGACTTTTTCGGTGTTTTTCTGACGAATCTCGCATTGGTATAAGGCCAGATACTAGACGTACATGGTATTGGAGGACCACTGCACGCCAAGGATGTGTCCATGCATACAGTGGTGGCACAATCATGATCCCGAACTGATTTGGATCAGAGACAATCAATGCTCAGCAACATCTGCTGCTGCTGCTGCTGCTGTAACAACTTTATACCATGTCTAAGGCAAATAAAGACTTATCTTATCTTATCTCAGATTTACGCTGAAACGATTGTATCGGATGTTATCATTGTTTTGCGGACCCAATTTAGTGCTTCATTTCTGCTTATGCATGGTAATGCACGTCCACACACATCCTGAGAATATTTCCTCGGTTATAAAAAAAAAAGGATTGTTTGGTTTTATGAAACCACGGTAAAAGTAAAACTTTTTCCCTACTCCGCGGCCGACCGTCACGCGACATGCAACACACAGACGAAAAAGTTTGAGACGATATAATAAAAGTTTCACTTAAAAAAAAAAAACTGATGTTTCCTATGCGGTCAAAATTTATTTTTTTAATAACCGACGAAATATTTCAACGCAGTGAGGTCCAGAATTTTGTACTGAATCCTTGGTAACAGGTTGTGCGTCATGTCCCTGCGACCCTGTATATCTATATCTCACTCATCACGCCTGTGAAGTGGAAAAAAATAACCTAAAATCATTTTGACAGGTTGTTTTTTTCACAGCAAGATACTCTAATAAAAATTTCATACTGAAGTTTAAAATAGCTCGTTATTATGAACGAGAGCTGTATCAACATTCTATGAGAACACTTTGAAAACAAAAGTATTTGATCTCTTTGACGAAAGTATGTCATAAACGCCAGCGTTGTTTTGGCGATAAACTATATTTAATATGAATTTTTAAACAAAAGGAAAGTTTATGGAGTTTCTATACTTACCTAGGGAAGTATACATTCTTTTTTGTGTTATATTTTTCTTTCAGATTGTTGGCCTCTATCAAAGACTTTTCATAATTTAATTCATCCGGCTATGCTTGCACCATGACTGAGCAGCCCGGAACCTAGCAAATTATAGATCGCTTCTCACTCATAATAATAAATAATAATAATACCAACCTATTATTGTCCCACTTCAGGGCAAAGGCTTCTACGCATACAGAGAAGGCACGAGCAAGTGTGGTGGTTGCAGACTTATATTAGAAATTATCCTACAGGTGATGCCGGGATAAAGAGTAACCTATGTTACTCCTTATAATATCAGCTATCTGCCTGTGAAAGTCTCGTCAAAATCGGTCCAGCCGTTTCGGAGATTAGCCGGAACAAACACACAGACAAAATTTAAAAAAAATATGTTTCGGTATATGTACCGTGTATACATTTATATGCATTTAGTAAAAAGCGGTTATTTTAATATTACAAGTAGACACTCCAATTTTATTTATCTGTATGTATGTAGGTAGTATATCATAATATATCATTGAAAATATTTTAACTTCTTTTAATTAAGCTTCTAATAACTGTATTGTTGTCTTCTTTTTAAATGTTTGATGTAAATTGATGGCCTGAAACACAGGTTTTATAAACCTAAATCAGGCAGGTCTACATTACAGTTGTAGTTAAACATTTTCCTCGATTGTATTTATTGTAAATCATAATTTTATTTTATACTTGAATAATTTTTATTATTATTATTATTATATAGTATGTATGTATGTATGGAGTATAGATGTATATATAAGTCCAGGATTCCTCACGATGTTTTCATTCACCGAAACCAGTGATGCCCTAGATGAACTTAGAAAGTACATTATGACTTGAAAAAGTCACATTAGTCTCACTCATACTTACCCTGGAAGTTATGAAAATCAGGACGATGGGCACTGGGCAGTAACATCATTCTGAAAATCATACTGCTATTATAGAGGTATGAGGAACAGGGTGTAAAGTTCACTCATACCTCCTTAGAAAAAGGAGGATCCTCCGACCAGACGGGTATCGTGTCCGGTGGGCAACTGCCCGACGGTTGATGTCGGGACGGTTTATATATGCTAGTCGCGCGGTAAACTCTGCTTGCGCGATGCAGGAATTGCGTGAGGTCAGTGTGACTTGTAGCTCGCACATGGCGGTGTAGATACCGCTACACCATCACCAGTCCAATGATCCAGTTATCAAGAGCAGTGTATATGGCAATATATCATGGTAAACCACATGGTGGTCCATAGTAAACCACATCAGTGGTAACAATATTACATTGATAGCGTCTGTATTTCGCAGCAATAAGAGCGGTTTTCATTGTGCAAGTGTTACCATTGTTGTGGGGTTGACAGCACAAAGAAACTTAAATTATTCAGTGGAAGTACTTTTCCTCTGAAAGTATTAGAATAGCTAATGGCGTTGTAAAATAATAGTTGCAAGATTGTAGCGTAGTTGCCTGTCAGAGTTCGGTGGACGTTAATACATATGACGGACGTATACGACGTGTGTTGGATCATTAAGTTTCCGTCAAAATGGTTGAGCTGAATGGTGTTTATCCATACGTCATGTTCCTGAACCGGCCCCGTCAGTAGGGACTGGTCATCTGTTATATATCATATAACTCAGACACTAAATTATTACTTGTGAAGTTTTGGGAAAATCATTTACTTTTCAATATTTGTAAATATGTGAGCACCATGTATCTATCGCATAATTAATTTACCTGTCATGCGTTATATTTAAATATTTTTATCTATTGTGGTATAGTAATTTTATTCTAGGTGCATCGTCTTCACATATTATTAATGTATACATAATATTGTTAAAAAAAAAAAAAGAGTAACGATGGAGTTTCTTGCCCATTCTTCTCCATAAGAAACTACCATTTGGAAGGGGCAACTAGAATCAATTCTATTTTTTTATAAATTTTGACGTTCAAAAGTGCCTTTTATGTGCTTATTTGAAATAAATGATTTGACTTTGACTTTATTATCTGCCACGGCTTATTTTAATTTCTGAATAGTTTTTTCTTGTTTTTATCTTTTTTATTACTGACGCTTTTAAAGTGCACGTCTTTCTACATCGTTCTCAGATGTTTAATTTCAACATGAATCATGTAACCAATATTTATAACAATATTTTGATTTAAAATATTGTCCGTTGAGTTTCTTGCCCGTTCTTCTCCATAGGTACCTACTACGCTTTGGAATGGCTACTAGCTTCATCTTTCTGACTGACAGATCCCTTGACAATTCAAATGTACCGTGTAATTGGTTCATTTGAAATAAATGCTTTAAGTTTTATTATATTTATCGTCAGCACTGGAGGCTTTTGAATACATCCTTGCTTATCAAATCTTCTTCGTGCTGATTTAATGAAATTCATGTTCCAAATGTTTGTGTCTAAGGGTTTGGTTTCTTAAGAAAGCGGTGAACGGTCACATTAAAAGAGCTGTCCAAATACAGAGCGTTTTTTTTGACACCTTCATGTCAAATACCGGTGAAAATGACAGATTTTCATGACAGCCGTAATAATTTAACGGAACCGCTCTTCGGTTAAGAAACCATATCTTTACCGATTTTTCGGTACGCGCAAAACTTTATGAGCTCTCGGAAGTTGCACGCGAGTGGCTGCGCAGTATGCATAATATAGGTGTCCGAGGGAACTCTCTCACTCGCACTCAACTGTACCATGCGCGGTTTCGTTCTCGGGCCTACGTTCAGAGGGCTCATAAAGTTTGGCGCGAACTGTACCACAAACTTGTTCAACTCGTGACTAATGTCAGTCTTACGTCAGACCCATACATATATCGTGTTTCTCAGTTGTTTAGCTTAGACAAAGCTTCCGTACTGTGACGTGTTAAAGCCATTAATGCTGAAATGAACCTTTTTGGCGCAGCCGTGAGGCACACACTGTTATCACTTTTTATTTTTTATTATTTGTGTTTTGTGTTTCACGTACTGTGTCCAAATAAACTTTATTCTTTCTTTCTTTTCTTTTTCTTTTCTTTTTTTTTCCATCATTGTTCCAGCGTGAATGAGAAACGGAGCTATGTATGACCGATAGCACTATCCCTTTTTCGCGATGGAACCATGAAGGTATTAACACGTCATAGTACGGCTAATAAACTGGGATCTTTGGTATGGTACAGTTTATGTCTAAAGGTGAAAGTCCACTGGTTCGCACCGGCCGCAACGCACGCACGGCACGCAACGCGTTTTGGTTTGCTTTCTATGAATTCATATAGCACTGCGTCCACTATCTGTACCGCCCACAACGAGCGCTCGGATTGTTTCTCACACACAAACCAAAATCCGTTGCGTGCCGTGCCTGCGTTGCTGCCGGTGCGGACCAGTGGAAGTTCACGTTTTAGGTAAAAATCTGGTTTAAAAACAAGACTAACCGCTGAATTATTCTAACTCCACATCACTTGCAAATCGAATCCCCAGTGCTTCGAACTTAAGATAAAACATCTCGTATGTATATCGAGTGACACGATACGTTATTCAGAGGAACAGGTTGACGACCCCTGTTGAATCAAATTTATACACACTACTCTTGAATACTGATGTCAGAGGGAAACAACCTTCGGGTTGTTTAAGAATAATTCTTGGTGGTGTTATGATGTTTAAGTTAACAAAGACGAGAGCGGAGTAATAATACCGGCCTGACACTGTCGCACTGCCAGCCTAAAGTCCTCTTCTCGTACAGAGAAGGGGCATTTTGGCATAGCTTTGGCGTTACTTCAGGTGAGATATTGATAAATAGAAGGAGCGAGCATTGATCCCCATGCTTACACGCTGTGTGTTGGCGATTATAGACTGTATTTTAAGTCCATCAATGGATCTAAGAGTCAACTCAAACTCGAAGCATTTATTTCAATTAAACCACTTACAGGCATTTTTGAATGGTTAAGGAGTCGGTTAGTCAGAAATATGAAGCTAGTTGCCCATTCTAAAGCATAGTAGGTACATATGGAAAAGAAGGGACAAGAAAGTCCATGGACACTCTTTTAAGGCGACAATAAGTGCCAGCGACCTTGAGCGAGTGGGAGGAGCATGCGAAACTTTTAAGCGAATCAAATTGCACAGAGCGTTAGCGTCTACCCGGACATTGGTCAGCGAAGCACTGCCACCCGTCGCCCGCAAGAGCCCCCGCTTCAACGCGCATCAAGTTTTTTCGCAAAAACAACCCTCCTTGATTTATCAAACACAATACAAATAAAAGCCGTATATAATAATTTGGGTAATTAAATTGTCTTTTAGATGGTGCAGATTTCATGACAATACGCCCGATAGTTTTTGCGTGATTATCGTTTTTGTGTTCGCATTAGAAATTACTTTCCAAATTAATTACACTATGCTATAAAATATAATTTCAAATATTCACATATCAAAGAGACTGAAGTTGCTGATGGATTCACATATCGAGACTGGATGAGGAGAGCCGATGATCGGGCTCAGTGGCGTTCAATAGGAGAGGCCTACATCCAGCAGTGGACGAATATAGGCTGATGATGATGATGATGATGACATATCAAATTACGAAGAAAATAGTCTAGTTTATCATAATTTTTTTTCAAACAAATAAGACTATTCGTTTAGACGTGATGTTCAATTTAAAATCATTAAAAGTCGTATATCGGCGCCTTAAATTAGTATAAATAAAAAAAATATGTGACTGTGTGAAAGATGATATGGATAGAAAGGTGGTGACTACCGAGATGATGACTGATAGAGAAGTGTGGAAGAAAATTACATGTTGTGCTGACCCCAATTAAATTGAGATAAGGGCACTAGAATGATGATTTTAAGGCCATCAGGTATCCTCTAGAGATTTTTCTTTACTGACGTTTGTGGTTTTCAAAATAAACTATCTATCTATATATATAAAAATGAATCCTTATTTCCCTTGGTCAAGCCATCACGCGTGAACGGCTGGACCAATTTCACAATTTTTTTTTTTGTTGTGTTCCTTATTGTCAGGAAAAGGATCTTATGAAATAAAAAAATAAGGAAGTTGATGGGAACGTTACAAAATATAAGAAAACTTAACGCCAATATTAATTTAACATAACTGTCAGTTGTTTGAAATAACTGTCAGCGATTGACAGAATGTGCGCTGCAAAAATCGTTTAACACAGATGGATCGGTTGATAAATGAGTAGATAGTTTTAGTTTTAGTCAATAGTCAAAACTAAAACTAAACAACATATGACATTCATAGTTAAGACAGGACAACGTCTGTCGGGTCAGCTTGTAATAATATAGTATTGTATAATTGCATAGCACATGTGTGAGTACTATGTCCTATGTCCTATGTACGGTGACCCGTAGACGGGGCCCCATCTCTAGACGTTTGACAATTATATCACAAAAAAAAACTTTTTTACAAAAAATTTAACCGACGAAAAAAGAAACTGAAAAGCAAAAAATAAATCTTTGAGTCTAACTAACCTCTTAAATTAATGTAAATTACAAATTTTGAGTCGGCGCCTGATTGTGTCTTTGTGTATGGTCTGTTTTAATATTATTATTTCCTTTATTTCATTATTTACATATAAATTACATTTTTAAATATTAGAATATAAAAAATATAAAAACATTTAAAAATATAAAAAATAGTAGCTCACCGGTATCGGGAACAGGGTCCAAGCTACCGGCGGTCAGGGCTCCAGAGAGAGGAACCTCCTAACAATGCGAGCCGTGTCCAGAAGTACCGCTTTCTGAATCAAGCCCTTGATCCAACTGCCCAACGAGAGCCTCCTCAGGTGTTGGTCGAGGCTCTTGGCTATTAAGCCATTGGCTGTCACGACTATCGGCACAATGATCGCTGAGTCCACATCCCACATGTCGACAACCTCGCCAGCCAAGTCTAGATACTTGATTTGTTTATCTTTCTCGGCTTTCACGAGGTTCCCGTCATGCGGGACCATTATGTCAACAATCATTGCGCGCCGCTCTAATCGATCCACCATCACTATATCAGGCTTATTGGCAACAATAGTCCTGTCAGTGATGATGGATCGATCCCAGTACAATGTGATATGTCCATTATCGAGAACTGGGTCGGGCACATACCTGTAGTACGGCACTTCCGATTCTACAAGGCTGTATTTCAGAGCAAGTTGCTGATGGATAATCCTGGCTACAAGGTTGTGTCTATGCAAGTACTCTTCGTTAGCTAGACGAGAACATCCGGAGATAATATGTCTGATTGATTCACCCGGACGGTGGCATGCCCGACAGATGTCAACCGTGCCGTCTTTCACAATAAATCTCCGGTAATTGTTTGTCATCATAACTTCGTCCATAATTGCACAGACAAAACCTTCGGTTTCTCCAAAGAGGTCACCGAAACGCAGCCAGGCTACGGACGCTAGTTGGTCTACATCGGGCCCATTTAGAGCCCGGAAAAAGCGTCCGTGAAGCTCCTTACTCTGCCATACTTCCATGCGATCATTAGTGTCAAGCACTAATGGCTTGCGCCAGTTCTCTTTAGCTAGGGAGAGCGGGGTGAGGCCCTTGTCCACTGTGACCACATCTCGATGCATCCCCACGTCGGCTTCTAAGAAATATTCCCTGAGACTGCATATCTCGCGATTGTGGAGGGTCTTAGCATTTAAAAAGCCTCGACCTCCACACTTTCGCGGGATATACAGCCTCATTACCGATGATCGTGGGTGATGCATCCGATTTGCAGTCAGCAGTGTACGGACCTTCCTATCCAGGGCGTCGAGTTCGGTCTGAGTCCATTTGAGTATGCCGAAAGAGTACATCAAAACCGGCATGACCCAACCGTTAAAGGCGCGCACCTTGTTTCCACCTGATAAAAGACTATTAAATACTTTTTTCAGGCGGCCAAAGAAGCGATCCTTTAACGACTGCTTCATGTCAGTACCATTGATGCCCAACGCTTCCGACATTCCCAAATACTTATAGGTTTCGGATGCGGAGAGGGCTCTAAGGTTTATGGAATCCGAGAGTTGGGTTCCGACGGATTCCACAATCTCCCCTCGCTTTACATGCATGACCGCACATTTGTCCACACCAAATTCCATCCTTATGGCGCTACTGAAAGTTTCAGTTACTTTCAGTAGATCCATCAGTTGCGAATTGTTGGGTGCAAAAAGTTTTAGGTCATCCATGTAGAGGAGGTGAGATATAACCTGACCACCTCTCCTCAGCCGATAGCCTAGACCTGAATCCTCCAAGAGTGTGCTTAGAGGATTCAAGGCTAAGCAGAACCAAAGCGGACTCAAACTATCACCCTGAAATATGCCTCGCTCGATCCTTATCGGCTCGCTATTCCTTTGGGTATTTCGACATGCTGGATAGCGAAGGACCGTCCTCCATTGCCCCATACACGACATCAGGAAGGTGCGCAGAGTTGCCTCTACTTTATACAACTCCAGCACCCTCATGAGCCATGTATGTGGCACCGAGTCATAGGCCTTCTTGTAATCTATCCAACATGTCGACAGATCCTTTCGGGAACGACGAACCTGTTGGCTAATGGCCATATCAATGAGGAGTAGCTCCTTAGTACCACGGGACCCGTTCCTGCATCCATTTTGAGAAGGAGACATGATGTAGTTGGTGTCTATATGTTTGTTAATTTTATTTCTCAAAATGGATGTAAGAACTTTATAGACCGTCGGTAAACACGCGATCGGCCTATAATTTTTGGGTTCCGCAGTGCTACCTGATTTATGGAGCAGGTGGGTAACTCCTGTTGTTAGGAATTGGGGTAGCGAACCAGATTCTAAAGCAACCTGGTACTGAGCAGCCAAGCGAGCGTGCGATCTACCAAACCATTTGATCCAGAAGTTGTGCAGTCCGTCCGGCCCTGGAGACTTCCAGTTAGGCAGCGGGCGGACTGCACGAGTTCCATCTTGGGGGCAGATGGTAATAGCCCCCATTTCTGGTATTGGATCACAGGCTCGCTCGACTTCCCGAGTCCAATCACCTTCGGTGTGACTGACAGGCACCGACCAGATATTGCGCCAGAAAGAACACATGGCATCATCATCTGGTAGGCACGTGTCAGCCACACCTTGATCCGGTCGCTCCCAACCCCTGTAAACCCACCTTTCATCGCGCTGGAAGGTGCGATTCTGAGTGTACCGCTCCACTCGCCGCTTATACCTACGAATACGGTTCGCCCATGCATACACTTTCTGCTTCAGGAAGTCGATGCGCTCTGTGACACAGGACATATAGTCCTGAGGACTGATATCAGACCCTGCAAATGCGCGTCTCACAAAGCGCATCACTCTAGGGCGAGTATTGCCCTCCCTGAAGCAGATTAGTTTGCCGATGAGAGCTCTGGCCCCACCAATACGGCGCTCAACTCTGCACTGCCAAGCTGGTACGGCTGGTTTCGGTCGTGTAGCTCTAGAATCATTAGCAAATTTGACGTGAGCTACACGACATGCCGCTACAGCCGCGCAGTACAGAATCGAATGTGTATCGGTGAGGTCTACGCAGTCATCAAAATAGTTTGACAACTGCGCATCCAGTGCCGCCACCAGCACCCTATTTTTGTTATGCATGGGTAAACGAGGTAACCGTGGTCTAAGTTCGGGCGATATGAACCAATATTCTCGAATCGCATCCTCCAAAGCACTCCTCAATTCATCATTGCACTGGGTACTTACGTTTGTAGCCCTATCATCACACTCCTCGTCTGCTTGACTTGTGTTAGACTGTGGTAGTACTACCACAGTCTGCGACGGGGGGGCGATGACATGACTACTCTGCATTTCATTTCGCAGGCGATCAAGTACAGTGTCATCCAACATATGATTACGTTGGATGACACGCACCTGATCCGACAGTCGTTGTGCCGACACGTTGACAGCTGGCTCAAGCACCTGAAAAAGAGAGAGCATCCGAACACGGTACGCGGTCAGATTGTTTCCCCCCTCTGTAGCCCCATAGTATGAGCACATGACGTTTTCGTTGATGGATCGCGTCCATCTCGGAGGCCGGTGGGCCTCGAGGTCCTAAACCGTCCGGCGGCCGGTGTCCTCCACGTCGACGAACAGGTGGTGGCGTCGTGGGCGGGGAGAAATACTCGTCGCTCGAACACGACGCAACTACCGCGGCCGGTGTCGTCACAGCGCTCACAGTGGGTCTGGATACCGGCGGCAGCGAGGCGGAGCTGAGCGACGAGTCCGGAGGTGGTGGGCGTGCTCGACGTGCGGCTGATCTTGTCAACATATTGTCTTCATTTTCTTATTTTGTTTGTTTTATCGGAGGTGACATCTGTCATGTCACCTCTGATTCGGCAGTTTTTGTTCAAATTTATTTACATTCTGGTACTCGTATTATGTATTTAATCAAAGGGTTTAAAAGTGATTTTCTGGTTATAGATTTGGTTAATGGTAAACTATTGCAAATATGAGTTAAAATTACTTTTTTTGTTGATATTATGAAATAAAATTGAAAACGAGACGTTTTGTTGACACGGCGGTGTTGCCAATTTGCCAATTATTATTATTATTACTTTGCCTTTAATTATAAGATTATTTGTTCCCGTATATTTAACGTAGTAATACTTCATTGAGTTCAAATACATTTCTTTATTTTTGCACCATTCATCATCATCATCATCAGCCTATATTCGTCCACTACTGGACGTAAGCCTCTCCTAGTGAACGCCATTGAGCCCGATCCTCGGCTCTCGTCATCCAGTCTCTGCCAGCCGCATTTCGCAAGTCGTCAGTCCACCTGGCCGGCGGGCGCCCCACACTACGTTTGCCTAAACGCGTTCTCCACTCTTGAACTTCTACGAGAGATGTGACCAGCCCATTGCAGCTTCAGCTTGCTTAGTCCTTTAGCTATGTCGATTACCTTGGTTCTCTTGCGGTTAATCTCGGATTTTATCCTTCAGAGAGACTCCAAGCATAGCTCTCTCCATAGCTCGCTGAGTGACTTTAAACTTATGGACCAGTCTCACCGTGAGCGTCAACGTTTCTACTCCGTAAGTCGTAACCAGTAGGACACACGCGTTGAAGACTGTCGTCTTTGGGCACTGCGGTATAGACGACGAGAAGACCTGATGAAGTTTACCAAATGCTGCCCATCCCAGCTGAATCCTACTATCGGCTTCCCTCTCAAAATTGAGTTGGGCCTATAGTTTTTATGTTGAAATTGTTATCCCATTTATGTATAGTCACCATCTTTGCCACTTTCCATTATAAAGGGAGTATGCCAGAAGTTAAGGATTTGCTGTTTATAGCTGTAATAAATATTACCTTTATTAATTTCTAAGCTTTTGAATGTTTTGAGTATGCTGCTCTCACTGCTAATATTTAGAACTTCCCTCGACCGCCTTCTGTACCCAACATCACACCTTCTATGACAGTCATACTCCAGCTAGGCTTAAAGTTCTCATCAAGATGAATGAAATAAGCTCAAACACGATCTAACTGCTGTAAGCTGTCGAGGAGCCCTCTCGACTGTCTTCCGTCTCCATCATCAGATGATCTTCAGGTCTCTTTTTTGTTGAAGCATCATTAGAACTACGTATATGTGCCAAGTTTCAACAGAATCGGTTCACAAGGGAACATTCTGTAGGTGAAAAATCATTTAACCCCTATTTTTCTACCCTCAAGGGTGGATTTCGTTTTTCAGTTTTAAATGGGACCAACTTTGGGGTATACTCTTTCCTTTAAAAAAAGAATCATCAAAATCGGACTACTCTGTAAAAAGTTGTGCGTGGTCATACATAAAAAAAAAAAAATACGGGTCGACTTGAGAACCTCCTTTTTTTTTCGTCGGTTAAAATAGGGAGCAATTAGTTCAACCAGGTTTCAGGCTGGCTAAAGTAGACTCATCTTTCATGGGGTACTGTTTAAAATATTACAATAAAATACCTCCCCATATACTTCAACTGAATGAAACGAAATTCAAATCTTGTATAAACCGCACATATAAGTTCGGGGATTACATCGCTGATAAAAATGCTTAGCTCAACGCTGGTCCTGCTCCACAAGGGCGCATAAACTAATTGATTAGCATTTGAAACTACTGTCTGAGCTGCTGAAGATTGTAAAAACTATATTATACTATATATTGTATAATTGCATAGCACATGAGTGAGTACTATGTACCTACTATAAAGCTACCATTTACTAGGTTTTTCTTTCATTGCCTTGAATGTGCCCTGGCGGCTGAGAGTATGTCATGCTCACTCTAATGTCTCGCTGGTGGTGGCGTGTGTGTTGGATCATTAAGTTCTGGTTCGAAATGGTTGAGCTGAATGGTGCTGATCCATGCGTCATGTTCGTGAATGGGCGCCGTCAGTGGGGACTGGTCATTTCTTAGCTGCCACGGCTTATTTTAATTTAATTTAATATTTGAATTGCTTTTGTTTTTTTATTACGGACGCTTTTAACGTTCTGCATCGTTCTCACATGCATAATTTCAACATAAACGATGTAAACAATATTTTGTAACCATATTTTGATTTAAAAGAGTGTCCATGAAGTTTCTTGCCCGTTCTTCTCCATAGGTACCTACTACGCTTTGGAATGGGCAACTAGCTTCATCTTTCTGACTGACTGACCCCTTGACTATTCAAAAGTGCCTGTAATTGGTTTATTAGCATTTTTTTTTGAGTTTTTGAGTTTTGAAACGTAAAAAAGCCAAGTTTAGGCCAATTGAAGCATTTAATTATCTAAATTAATATTATTAAGAGAAAAGATTTGATTTTTTGTATGTTTGGTAGGCAGTTGTGAGTGGAAACGCCGGGAGGTGTCGCCCTAAGAGGTCATATAGTGACCTTATTGGTGATGTTCTTCAGAAAGGGCAGGTGCGTAGTACTCGTAACCGGCGTGAGTGTATGACCAGATGTATGAACGTAAACGAGGCGAAAGGAATATTTAAGGATCGTAGCAGGTGGCGTTCTGTAATTTCTGCCTACCCTCATGGGAAGAAGGCGTGACTTTATGTATAAAGAAAGAAAAGAAAGAAAATAAATTTATTTGACCCAGGTTAAGGCACACAACATATGTACGTACGTATGTACGTGTTTGTGTGTATGTATGTGTGTGTATGTTTGTTTGTTACGCTTTCACGATAAAACGTCTGAACGGATTTGGATGCAATTTGGCACATGGGTAGACCCGCGGGGTAATTACGTAACACACTAACAGTAGGAATGGGTTTCATTTCGACAGTTCAACAACATTCATTGCGTTATTTACGTTGTTGAGCAGACAAATTTTTCGAACGTATGAAGCAATGGATTAGCAATAGGCTTCAAAATTATTCAGATTGTGATAGATAGTGTGTTACGTAATTAGGATACTTTTCATCCCGATGAATTTTATTTTTATTTTCCCACGTTATCGAGGCTTATGAGGGAGAAACCGCGGAGCGCAGCTAGTTCAAGATAAAAGTAATTAGAAATTTCCCAGTTAGGTAAATAATAAAAGCACCAAGTTAATTTTCTCTAGAAAATTGATCCTGTAAACTCCTGTAGTTGAGTCATTAAAAAAGGCTAACCGTTATGGTTCGCAGCACAATTTAAAATTCTACCCTAATTTAGGTTAAGTTAGAATTTTATCCAGAGCTGAGCAACTATTTTTTTTCTAAAATAAAAGCACTTTTACACGTTTTAAAAAGCCCGAATATCTCATAAAATGTTGTGTTTATCTATTCATTCATTCATTCACTATCGCATTCAGTCTTCGTTCGGTCATTCAATATTCAGGCAGCTGGAAGCTTTAAGTTATTTTTAGAGACACTTCACTAAATATGTGTGTAACCTACGTAGTAGCCGTTCTTGAAGAGTTTGAAAAGGTTTTATTAGTGTTCTTTTAAATAAATATATAGTCAATACGTAACTAGAGGGCGTTAATATATCACATCTATATTTAGAAAGAAACTGTTACAAAGGCATGATTAACTGAGTCGACGCTCTACATATTCGAACCTTTTCCAAAGCGTGCCTTAAGTACACAGTTGCCAGCAGGTCTATACGAAACTGCCAAATTTCTTCAAACGATTTTAAACCTTAAAATGTCAAAAGTTAAGTTCAAAATCGAATGAGAAAATATGACAGTTTGTGGTAATGTGATGTGATGTGCTGGCGACTGTACAGTCAGAGAAATTAATTGTAAAGTGATACCCCGTGTTAATTTGCCATGTTATAGCCATTTCATCCAACTGTTAAAGAATGTCAGTTGTCATCGAAATATAAGGACCGTTTGTGTTGGTAGTCTATCAATTAATTTCCCTGACTTTATAAGTAAGGGCTTGAGCGCACTGGCGGCACGGCACGGCATCACTACATGCAAGCGCATACTGACCGCAACGATGCCGCGGTATCCTTAGGCATGCCGCGACGTTCTTAGGCATTATCGTTGAAATTTCAATTTTATTGTTATACTATTAAGTTATATTCCTATTCGTCGCATAAAAATACCTTGCCTTGCCGCCAGTGGGCACAGGTCCTAAAGGCTAGTGCAAATTAGAGCGGGCCGCACCACATCGCAGAGCATTGCCAAGATCCTTCTTCATCGCTTTCGTACATTTTGTATAGACCAACACACACTACAGTCGGGCCGCACCGAACTTTTTGTATGAAAATGCGTTACGCAGCAGCTCGTAGCGACTGTAATGTGCCTTCGGCTTAAACCTTAATTATTCTAAGGCTACGCGAACACTACGATTTTTAAACTACGAAATAAATGCAAACGAAAATAAATTTTCAAGCGAATTCTCAAGCGATTTTTTAGCGCAGTTCGTGGCCTCTAGTATTTTGGTATTATTCACAGATTAGCGATTATTATCCACAACGATTAAAATTCTAGGCTTAGCGCGCACTACGAATTTTAATCTGTGAACAATACCAAAATACTAGACTCCGCGCACTGCGGTAAAAATTCGCTTGATAATTCGCTTGAAAAAATATTTTATTTAGCGATTTTATTTTGCATTTGAAATCGCAACGATTAAATTCGTAGTGCGCGAGTAGCCTAATGCTCGATGAGTGTTTATAACTTTATACGATAAGTGCCATTTTAAATTGCTAGGAGGTATTATGAATAATGCATAACGTAACATAAATGTTGCATTTCCTAAAACAAGGTTATTTTGCTTAATGGGACAGTGGGTGTGGGAAGATGCGTTTTAATAACAGTAAGGCTATAAATATCTTCGAAAACAACCTCCGTACAAAATAGGTAATATTCGTAGAAAATTCTATTCCTATGTTATTGTATGAATTTAAAGGAAGGAAGTGAAAACTGGAAATACTGATAGAGATTGGATGTCAACTGATGTGTTTGAGTTTGTGTCAATTTTTTTAATTTTTTTTTTTCAAATCAAATAATTTATTCGCATAATACATGGTAAAAAGGTGTTACAGGTATAAAAAGTACAGTTTATTATAACCTAATGAGGTGTGCAAATTAATATAATTAAGTACTAATTGGAACATTAACGATACAGAATACATTTTAAATTGAGTTACTTACATTAATAAATAGAAATGTCAAAAAAATAAAAAAATACAAAAGTCAATTCGAAATTCCAATAATCATTAATTGAATCTTTCATTTAAATAATCATTAATTGAATAATAACATTTTGCAGCTAGGAATTCGCGCAAGCCTAATTTGAATTGGACCAAGTTGTGTAGGTCTGTGATACTTTTTGGCAACTTATTGTAAATTTTGGGTGCCATGCCCAAAATGTTTTTACTAAATACAGCTTTTTTATGGCGTCTTACGCATATTTTATTTTTGTGTCGTGTGCTTCTTGGATGTGTGTATAGATGTAAGTTCGCTTTGACAGAAATCGCCACTTCATATATATAAAGACACGGGAATGTTAATACCTGGATCTGTTGAAAATGTGGCTTACAGCTATCTGTGCGTTGTATGCCACACATTGCCCTTATGCATTGTTTCTGGGCTTTGAACGCCATTTCTCTGTCTGGCGAGTTCCCCCAAAATATAAGTCCGTAGCGTAAAGTAGATGCAACATATCCGTGATACGCCATTAATAATGTTGCACGATTTGTCAGTTTTCTTAGGTTATGGAGAGCATAAGAATACTGGCTAAGTTTTTTGCATGTATTTGCAACGTGTGTTTTCCAGCTCATATTTTTTTCTATCCAAATACCTAAGAATTTGGTGTGTTCAGCTTCAATGATAGTTTTGTGACCGTAATGAATATCTAGTTTTTTATTCATCACCAGTTTTTCATCACCAGTGCTCTCAAAACGGTGAAGGAAAACATCGTGAGGAAACCGACATGTTCTAGAACCAAAAATTCGAAGACATGTGACATCTACCAACCGAACCCGCGTGGTGGATTACGGCCCACTCCCTCTCATAGAGAGGAGGCCTTTTCCTTTACTCTGGGAAAAGTGCTGCAGGATGAGGATGAATGAAATAAAAACACCATTTAAAAAAAACAGCCCACTTTCAGGCGAGTTAACAGATTTCGGTAGAAAATCCGTCCTGCAAAAACCAGAAATTGGTTTTTCAAGTGCGAGAAATACGACTAAACAATTAAAAAAAAAAAAAAAACAAAATGATTTTACATTAGTCTAGTTACCTTCCCTTTTCTATAATTTATTGTATCGATATCGATTTTATGAACGGCTTTTGAGTGTCGAAACTGTATTGATTTATATCTTTTACTTAATATAGGACAAAGTATCGTAATCCTATATTTTATAAAAAAAACGTTTTCAGGACAAATAACACTGTATTTTATGTATTTAAAACTAGGTTAGTTTTAACGTTCAACATGTGCGGGTTTATTTACTAAAGTTGTTTAGTTGTTGAAGAGTCTAAAAATCTATGGATAACTTGGCTAAGCAGACGTTAATCATTACTTAGCTTGTAAGCAACGATACAAATAAGCGGAATTGTGATTGGTTTTCAAATCAGTATGTTATCTGATTTGTTACACCCACATATTATCAACATCTTAAATTTTAAAACGGCCAAATATTTTATTCTTAAACCGTTGAACACCAAGAATCAATTTAGTATGAGAGGCCATTTTACATAGCGATCTCATTGGAGGGTTTTCAATTTCAGTGATTTGATCATAAAAACTCATTTATTCACCATCTCATTGTTTCGACTGCCCATCGTCCAATTTTGAGACAACCCTTTTTGCTCGACTGGGAAAGGCGAAATGGGAATTATTTAGGCTATTTTATTTTATTAGTAAAACTAGCTTCTGCCCGCGGCATCGCCCGCGTAGAGGTCGGAAATTACTCCACAGGGACATGCTACTGTGATAAAAGTATCCTTTGTCCTAACCCAAGTCATGGCCTATCTGTAACCTACCTATCATCCAAATCCAGCCGTTGAAGCGTGAAAAAGTAACAAACAGATAAAATATATTACCTCAAGATACGAACTCTGATTAAATTCCAATTCCTTAAATGTTTAGAGGCATAAGAAACAGGGTGTAAAGTTCAGGGTATAAGGGAGTGTAAAATTCTTCCATACAAAATTTGACACCCCCCAATCCCCGTTTTGGGGGTAATTTAGAAAAAAGAAAATTACAAAGATTTTATTTTACTTAGATAAGTATTCGTGCCAAGTTTCAAGTTTATTAACTCAAGTAATAAGATTTTCCCATACAAACTTTGACACCCCCCAATCCTCCTTTTGAGGTTAATTTAGGAAAACTAAAAATGACAAAGTTTCTTAATTTCTTTGGGTAACTATTCGTGCCAAGTTTTAAGTTTATTAACTCAAGGAATAAGATTTTCCCATACAAACTTTCACACACCCCAAGCTCCCTTTTGGGGGTAATTTTAGAAAAATGAAAAACTTCAAAGTTCATTATTTATTTGCGTTAGTATTCGTGCCAAGTTTCAAGTTTATTAACTCAAGGAATAAGATTTTTCATACAAACAAAATCCTCCCTTTTCACCCTCTTAAGGGTGGAATTTCGAAAAACCCTTTGTTAGTGGATACCTACTCTTCATAAAGAACACACTCTCCAAATTTTATGTCTCTAGAACCAGTGGTTTAGGCTGTGCGTTGATATCTCAGTCACGACATTGAATTTTATATAAATAGATTTTAAGTAAGCCTTTTAACGGAATTTAAAGTTCCATATAAACTTAAGTACATCCCCTATGAATTTTGAAAAACCTTCCTTAGTGGATACCTACGTCATAAGAGGAATACGTGTGCAAATTTTAAGTTTCTAGCCTTAAAGGTTTGGCCTGTGCGTTGATACATCAGTCAATCACTTTTGCCTTTTATATATTTAGATAGAAGATTAAATAAAATGGCTTGTTAGTAAAGTTAATCTATAACATTTCAGTATTTTGTTTTTTCAGATTATAAAATTACTTGTTTTTTGTTTTGCTTTCTTTTTATATCGGCACCCGTCATGTCTGTGAAGTTTTGCTAGTTAACTTAATATAATATTACATCACGCCTGTTATCCTCGAAGACTCTGGCAGAGATGTACCTTAGTACATCCACATTTTGCCAGCTGTTACTTACTAATTTTAATAACTTAATATGAACCTATGCCACGTTGGTCTAGTGGTCGCAAGCGCTACTGCGGAGCATGAGGTCTCGGGTTCGATTCCCGGGTCGGGCAAAGTTTTATTGGGTTTTTCCATCTGGAATTTCTCAGTAGCAACCCGGAGTCTGGATTTGTGCCCGGTTGATGGCAATAGGCTCGCCCCCTATTACATGGGACTTAAAACATAACTGGCAAAATGTGGGTGTGCTATAGGTACACCTCTGCCTAACCCTTCGGGGAATACAGGCGTGATGTTATGTTATGTTATGAAAACGAAAGTTTGTATTCGGAGCATCGTGTTTGTAGATAAACTGTTTTCCTTTCTTTTAAAATAATTGCACAAAACTGTGACCGATGTTTTTCAGTTTACGTACAAATCTCTTCCACTTTCTGTCCACTCTCAAACTAAAAGTTACAGCGACATATACATTACTGTGCCCAATAAGACCGTAACAGGGCTGGTTTTAGGTGTTATTGTCGGGCAAAAAGCTTCTGATTCAGAGGAATGACCTCTCGCATTGACCTTCGGGGTTAAGGATGTAATACGACACTTATGTCGATATGATCTGTAAGCGAATTCACGATGAATGTATTGTTTGTAATAAGTTACAAAGCATAAGCATAGCATAATCAGCCTATAATGTTCCCACTGCTGGGACACAGGCCTCCTCTCTTTGAGAGGGAATGGGCTGTAATCCACCACGCGGGCCCAGTGCGGGTTGGTAGATGTCACATGTCTTCGAATTTTTGGTTCTAGGACATGACGGTTTCCTTCACCGTTTTGAGAGCAGTGGTGATGAAATTATTTACACAAAGTAAAGCGCCTGCCTGGGTTCGAACCCACGACCTACAACTCGTAAGTCGGGGCCGATACCACTGGGCCACCACTGCTCACTGTAACTGCTCATAAGTTACAAAATGTAATTATAATACTAAGTTAGGATAAGAGTTAAGTACACTATCACAGTGGTGGCCCAGTGGTAACAGCTGCGACTTACGAGTTGTAGGTCGTAGGTTTGAACCCAGACAGGCGCTTTACCTTGTCTAAATTATTTCACCACCACTGCTCTCAAAATGGTGAAAGAAAACCACGTTCTAGAACCAAAAATTCGAAGACATATGACATCTACCAACCCACACTGGGCCCGTATGGTAGATAACGGCCCACTCCCTGTCATTGAGAGGAGGCCTGTGTCCCAGCAGTGGGTACATTATAGGCTGATTACGACTATCGCAATAGGTGTTCCTGGATTGTTAGATGTAAGAGACGGAAAAAAAATGCGCGTGCAGTAAGTACCGTACACTTGATAGACGTGAAACTTCTTAAAAAGTTAAGAGTTTGACAGATTTAGTGTGAAAGAGTACCTATGAAAATTATATAAATGATAAATGATAAATAATATATTATTTTAATATGGTTTGGTCATGCTGCATGCTTATTTCCCGCCCAATAACATAAAATAGTGAAGCTTATTATGATAAATGATATTCATGAATGTAAATTGGTTGACGCATTGTGATGTGTCCAATCCTTCCTAATAATAATAAGTTAAGCTGGTGTTCGGAGTGGAATTAAGTTTTGAGTCGGAATTAGTTGCCGGCAATTAAATAAGGACAATTATAACTCCAAGAGATGGAAAAATACCTGGAAGTATCTATTTTCCGATTGAAAAGTGCTTGGAAGTCGTTAGCAACTATTTCTATCATAACTTTTCCTTTTACGAGTTCTAGAACGGGACGCTTTTTAAAAACGACGCGCGACGGGTACCTTCGTTGTATCGGTATACATTTCATTCGTTATTTTTCTTCTGCTCTCAAAGCGGTCAAGAAAACATCGTGAGGAAACCGGCAAATCCTAGAACCAAATTGGAAGATATTTGACATCTACTAACCCGTACGGTGTCTGCGTGGTGGATTACGGCCCACTCCCTCTCACAGAGATGTGGCTCGTGTCCCTGCAGCGAGAACATTATAGACTGCTTATGGTATAAATTTTATCTTAAAATAAACAACTTTATTGTTCTTTATTTTGAGTTCAATATTCAATACGTTATTTATCATCATAAGCTGCTTTTTCCCGGTTCAAGTTGCAAAAGCACTAAATCCGTCAAAGGGTTATCGATCAATCTGTGTATAAAGATTTTTAGTGTTCGGTGGCTATCATTCAGTGTTATAAAGTCAAGGGAACCTATTTGGGGACGATCTTTATGAGGTATATTCAACGCTTCGTCAACAATTCATCATTAGCCTAGACTCTTCCCAACAATATTGGGGTTGGCTTCAAGTCTAACCGGATGCTGCTGAATACCAGTTTTTTACATGAAGCGACTACCCATCCAATCTCCACAACCCAGTTACTGGGTAACACGATTCCCTTGGTAAGACTGGTACGCACCTTGAAACGCATCATCAACAACTGCAATAAAAAACTTTTTTACAAAAAAAACAACCGACTTCCAAAAAAAACACCAAAAGACGTGAAAAATAACTTTAATTTGTGAAGTCGGTGTCTTTGGTTTTGTATTTTCGTTTTTGGCCACCGACTTTTCACTTTTTAGTTGCGGTACCTATCCCACACAAATTCGTATACCACTACTTGGTGTGTAAATAACAGTGACAGGAAATTATTAACACATCATCCATATAAACTAAGTGGAGAAAAATATGCAGTATTAAGGATAACTCAAAAACTACTGGTCAGACCTTGATCAAATTTAAATGGGACTACATGTGAAGCACCACCTATCAAATAAAAAAAGAATCATCCAAACCGGTTCACCCAGAAACAAAAACTGAGCTAAAACACATAAAAAAAATAACATACACACGAATTGAGAACCTCCTCCTTTTTGTGAACTCGGTTAAAAACCAATCCTCATTGATAAACATTACGTATTTTTAAGCAGCTGTAACTTAGTTTTTATTCGATGACCTTTCTTTTTCCAACTCAACACGGTAGAGGTAAGAATCTCAGAGGAAAACAAATTCTTGATTATATCTTATCTTGATCGACCTTTTTAACTTTCGAGTAACGTTTTTTTTAAAGGGTGTGCTATAGAGACCGGTCTATGAATGCGAATTCAAATGGTTCTCGTATTTATAATTTGTTTTCAT
Organism: Griposia aprilina; assembly: GCA_916610205.1. NCBI lineage: Eukaryota > Metazoa > Arthropoda > Insecta > Lepidoptera > Noctuidae > Griposia > Griposia aprilina. The sequence goes on along the minus strand of OU744305.1, from coordinate 5,281,094 downwards.
CGCTTTAAATAATTTGTAAAGACCTTTTAACTTTTGAGTCACATTCAAAAACTGAATAATGATGTGACACGAAGAAACGTTTTTCGCATGAGCAATTGCACCGAGTTTTAATATATTTTTGGGCGTTTAGTTTTCAACCTCAGAACATTTGAACTGTGCTACAATACCACAGTTTAAATGTTCTGAGGTTGAACTAAAATTGTTTTTGCAAGTTTTCTTTTCGATTTTTAGGGTTCCGTACCTGAAAAGGAAAAACGGAATGCTTATTTGCCGTCCGTCTATCTGTCAGTCTGTCAAAACACTTTTACTCAGAAACGCGTGGAGGTATCAAGTCGAAATTTATATTAAATAGGTAGGTAGGTCTAAGATCCCTTGGAGGTCTAAAAAATCAAGCTACACAATAAAAAAAAATTGCCATTTATGCGACCTATTTTGATACTAGGGAATAAATCAAAAGGTTTAGGGTACTTCCCGTTGACCTAGAATCATGGAATTTGACAAGAAGCAAGGTCTCACAGCACAAGTAAAGGCAAAAGTCTGAAAATCGTTAATTTGTAGTTTTTGTGATAACAAACTTACATTTGCAGTTGGAGAATTGACCGAAACGGATACCGATGTATGAGAGAACATGTTTTTAAACTAGAATGTTAAGTTTATCTTTGGAATAAATTCATCACAACCACGGAACCCGTCATTGTTTTTTTTTAATTATGTTGCCAAGATATTGTGTTACAATTTACAATACGGCCGATGAATCATGGCCGGTCTGAACATAGGCTCTCCGAACTTTCGCGTATCTTCTCGTCGTCACACTCGCCTCATATTAGCATTTGGTTCCTAAAAAAGTTATTGTGTAGCCTTCTGCGCAAAGTTCTGACCGGCCATGATTCATCGGCTGTATTGTACCCTGTTTATAACTTACCAAAGGGTTTGTCAATTGAGTATAAAATTAATTTAAAAAAAATTGGGGCATAAGTATTTAAAAAAAATACCAAATTATGTTATCGGAATAAAAAACTCGTCATGACAAGAGAAAAGGTCAAGCCAGTTCATTTCATTGGTAAGACACAACAAAATAACAACAGAACAAATGAACAGCAAAATAATGCAGATTTAAATCTATCGACAGTCGATGAAATGTTATGCAGCGCATCAGTACATACCTACCCATTTAAACATTGTTTTACGCATCTAGGAGTAGGTGTGACGCTCCTAGCGAAATGCGAGAAAAAGTGCGCTCCAAAACAAAATGCCCGACGGAGACTTTCATTTTATTTTAGCACATTTTTAAAAGTACCAAATGAATGGCTGTTGTTTGTTATATGACATAAATCGGTACTTTTAGTGTATACTGAGTTTAGTGCAATATTTTATGCCACGAATTGTGTGTGAATTATAAAATGGTTTTAGCTCCCGGATTCTATTTTTGGAGCACTTGCCTAAATGAATTGTTTTATACGAAAGTGCGCTTGAAATAATCTTTTTTTCTTGTTTTATTAGAGAACTTAAATATTTTCCAAAGTTATAAGTATTTGAGGTCACTCTCCCTATGCTTTTATTGAATGCTATAATGTTCCAAAAAATAATACCCGTTGTCTTTCTAATATTGCTATGGTATCGCATCGTAGTCATGTTTTATTCAAACCGCATCGATTTCTGTCATTGTTGCTTTTGTCAAATGATCGCGTGTGATGGTAATAATATATATGATATATATATGTAGATAGATAGCTTGATAATGTAGGAACATTTAGAGGTAGGCATTTCTGGTGGCAGTAGAATCAGGACCAAGATCCTGGAGTAAACAGATATAGGGTATATCTATGAAGAAGAATATTATTATTTTATAAGCCCATACTGTCCTTCTGCTGAGCAAAAACAGAAAGATAGATATGTTTTTCTACGCAAAAGCTTCTATCTACTCTAGTTCGTCTTGTCATCTTTGGTTGGGTCTTCCACGGCGTCACTGTTTCTCCTTTGACAACCTTTCGAAGTTTTTTGACATTATCTGTCAGTCCCATATCAGCTTTGCTCCTGTACTTTCTTACCACAAAAATTACCACGCCAAATAAAACCCAGTTAAAACATAGGACAAAGAAGAAGCAAGACTACCTATCTGGTCCTTGCCCTATTTCCATCAGCCCTCATTTACATGATAACGTGACGAAGAACGACGTACACACTTGATTGACTGACGTTATCAACTATCACAACTATGACAATAAGCTTCGTCTATAACTCATCGTCAAACGCTCTGCATTGATATTGTCTGGATATGTTAATAGAGCCGTGTTTTGTCTAGTTTCTTTTTGTTTTTCTTCTTTTCTTTTTAAGGTGTTGTAACAAGGTGGTTAACGCTTCCAGGCTAGTAGTCATCGACCAATCGACATACATTGCCTGCCAGTCCTATATCAATTTCGCTCTTCAATTTTCTTACCTAGAAGATTACCATACAAAAATGCTTGGCAAGCTAAAGACAAAGAAGAAACAGGTGTACTATCTAGTCCTTGCCCCATTTACGTCAGCCTTTATATACACTAGTGGCTCTGTGAGGTGTAGACGTGCGAGTATGTCTTTGCATAGCTTAAAACTGAATAAATGTTCACCGCGCACCTTAAGGCGCTGATATACGACTTTTAATGATTTCAAATTGAACATCACGTCTAAACGAATAGTCTTATTTGTTTGAAAAAAATATATGATAAACTAGACTATTTTCTCCGTCTTTTGTTATGTGAATATTTGAAATTATATTTTTATGACATAGTGTAATTAATTTGTAAAGTAATGTCTAACGCGAACACAAAAACGATAATGACGCAAAAACTATCGGGCGTATTTTCATGAAATTTGCACCATCTAAAAGATAATTTAATTACCCAATTTTTTTTATACGGCTTTTATTTGTATTGTGTTTGATAAATCAAGGGGGGTTGTTTTTGCGAATAAACTTGATGCGCATTGAAGCGGGGGCTCTTGCGGGCGACGGGCGGCAGTGCATCGTTGACCAATGACCGGGTAGACGCTAACACTCTGTGCAATTCTATTCGCTTAAAAGTTTCGCATGCTCCTGCCACTCGCTCAAGGTCGCTGGCACTTATTATCGCCTTAAAACAAAAAGCACGCGCAAAGAGCGCGAAGTGCGCGAATACTGCATCGCGCAAGCTGAGATTACCGCGCAACTAGCATATATACAACGTGCCGACATCAACCGTCGGGCAGTTGCCCACCAGACACAACACCCGTTTGGTCGGAGGATCCTCCCTTTTCCATAGAGTATGAGTGAACTTTACACCCTGTTCCTCATACCTCTATACCATTATTGCTATCGCTGGTAGAGTCACTTTGCCAAGGCCATCTGGTCATCTTTAGATTTAAAGCCCGAGAAAGTTGTAGACACTAGACAATCATAATAATTAAGAAATTGCCACTTATGTAACTCCTCTACGGTACGTGCGTGGAAGGCAATCTAAATTACCCAGAGCCCATCTCAACATTACCAATAGCGTTCATTCCCGTAACATGCACGAAGAAGGGTGAAAAAGAACTCAGAACATCATAGCAAGTATCCCATAGTTTGTACAATTTTCGTACCAGAAGATACTGTTAGAAAACACGGAAGAATATATGTGTTCCCTGAGAATTTTGAAGTTGACACAGCATTATTTTGCACCGAACTTCAAAAACAGTAAGTTTGGCAAAAATCCCTGAGATAAAACCAAGTTAGAAGTTTATCCAGAAAATCTTTGTGTACCTATTTCACTTAAGAAAACCAATAATACCTAAAATTCGTATATAGGGTAACTTAAAAGATTAATATAGGTAGACCAATTTGTTTTTGGCCTTAACAAATTGTTAACGGAACCGTTTTGGCGCCTGGCACCAGTACGCCATTTAAGTGGCTATATCTCAAAGGTGTTTGTTCGTAAAGGTACGACATTGAGCTAAGCTAGAAATGAGATGAGCTTAGTAAACTATAAAGCCACTTTTGGTTTCAGAAGTTCATTTCTGGACGAATGGTACAACAAACAATGAAATAGTCGACCTATTACTGCCCTATTTCTGTAGGGTAAGGGCCGCTTATACTGAGAAGGAATGGACATTGATCGTTTTTCTCGTATTATGCATTCATGTTAATGTTTTCAGAGTTTCAGGTTAAGGGGGAAGCGCCAGGTTGCCCGCAAAATTCAAATTTTCTTATGTTTTTTGCAATTTGCAGGTCAGTGTCAGGTTGTATGTTGAATAAAATATGATTCGCTACCGTAACAAGTATGTATTTATAGAATTATAATCATTAAAATCATCAATACAACCCTCTAAGATCATATTATAATCCTATTGAATGAAAATTTTATAAAATATCAATCAATAGGATTATACTTAGGAACTTAGAGGGTTGTAATGATGATTTTAATTATTATAATTCTGTATACTGTGGTACGTTCACCTACGCTTCGTTCTGTCAAAATCAGTGTATTTTGGCTTTATTTTGACAGATCGCAGCGGCAGCGTTACAAGTTTACGCCAAGTTTCCTCTCTGTACCTTGCCATACTACACTACATTCTCTCTTTTAATTTCTAAAACAGTTCCTAAGATTTTCGATTTCATGAAGACACGAAAAAGGCTGAATCGTTAAGTGCTGCCCTCAGCAAAGCATATAAATTAATCAAACTCAAAAAGCAAAATACAATATTACTGTTAAATAAGGAAGAGGAAGAGAAACGAGTTAAATGTTAACATATTTTAACACCGCTCCACACAATTTTAGTTTTCCTAGAACTTAAAAAATTATGAAATGATTTTGGTCAACCTACTTATATTCAAATGTCACATCATAGAGCAATGGCGGGTCTCACGCCACCACGCGCCACGCTCCGGTGCGCGGGGCTGCGTTTTTTAACGTTGGCCATAAGTACTTGAGCAGTGGTGGCCCGGTGGCATCGGCCGCGACTTACGAATTGGAACCCAGGCAGGCGCTTTACTTTGTGTAAATAATTTCATCACCACTGCTTTCAAAACGGTGAAGGAAATCGTCGTGAGGAAACCGGCATGTCCTAGAACCAAAAATTCGAAGACATGTGACATCTACCAACCCGCATTGGGCCCGCATGGTAGATTACAGGCTTCTCCCTCTCGAAGAGAGGAGGCCTGTGTCCCAGCAGTGGGACCATTATAGGCTGATAATGCATAACTACTTCACTTTGTATACAGGATGACAGGGTCATATACGCGCAAACTGTTATTGAACTCAGCACATGATTCTAAATCCACCTGCGTTGAAATTTTTCATCGAATTTAATAAAAAAAGAAAGTTTTGTCCATACATTTTGACCGCCCGCTAGGGGGTCTAGAATCATGTGCTGACTTCATGGTTACAGTTTGCGCGTCGATGTCTCTGCCACCCTGTATAGTGCAACTGTGCAACACACTGACAAAAGATCGACACGCGTGGTTGCAGACCACGCGCAGATCACGCGATCACGCACGGGGACGCGTGGCGTCCCACAAGGTCTGGCACACTGAGATCTGCAGTTACGCGCAGAAGTCTACAAAATAAGATTCATTTCACTTTATTAATATTCACTGAATAATGTCTTCAGCGAGGATTAAAACTACGTGGAAAAGCCTCATCAAAAGTTAAGTTCTACTAGCATTTCTGTGAATATAAGTGTAGGTTATTCCAAACCAACATGTTTATTTCTGTCGACCGTAAAACCAAGTTGACATTTTTTCCATACAAAAACTGTCACCCGTCAAATATTTATACTACATCTAGGTATAAAAGAAAATTCAGCCATCACGGGACGCCTGGCAGATGTGAAACATACCATTGTATAGCATGGCGACGCGTCGCCACGGCTTCCGTCGCCATGCCAATAATCGGTTTTACTCACGGCTATAGATGTTTCACATCAAAATTTGGTCGAATACACCCTTAAATAATAAGTTCTATACTCAGCCCACATTTACTTTATTCAATGCTGACTCGCTCACAATTAGAGCTAAACGAGAAATGTCTTCTTTCAACTCCGCTTCGCTTAGCATCGTTCGTATAAGCACAATTTAGGGACATTTGTCATTGTCTGGGTGTGACAAACGGTGTTTAGCTATGCCGTATCTCCGACATCATTGTTTTACTTAATTAATTACGCAAATAAAGGTTACACAATGGGTTATATTTTGTGAGGTATTCATTTAGGTTGTTGTATTTTGTGTGCAAACTAACGGCGCCGTACGTATATATATTGGCGAATTTTACAATCTGCCTTCGACATAGACACGATAAAACAAAAAAAGAAAACGGATTTTCTCAACTAATACTCAATGTACTGCCAGCGGTCGATGACCCCAAAAAATCATCATTAAATTATTTTTGTTTTGTTTTATCATGTTTAAATGTTGATACACATCACTTCTGGGGAGTTTCGCAAGCTAATTTAATTTAACCCTGTATATCTAAGAGTTTATACTTGGTAGGTACCTACTCTTCGTTAGCAACATAAAAAGATAGATCAATAGGAATGTTATAACTCTACTTTGCTTAAAACACCCACATTTCGCGAGTTATGTTTAAGTCCCATGTAATAGGGGGCGAGCCTATTGCCATCAACCGGGCACAAGTCCAGACACCGGGCTGCTACTGAGAAATTCCTAATAGAAAAAGTCTAATAACACTTTGCCCGACCTGGAAATCGAACCCAGGACCTCATGCTCAGCAGTAGTGCTTGCAACCACTAGACCAAGGAGGCAGTATTATGTAGTACTAGCTTCTGCCCGCGGCTTCGCCCGCGTGGATGTCGGAAATAATCCCACGGGAATTTGCTACCGGTACAAAAAGATTTCCATTCAAATTTTCATCCCCTATATCACCCGTTTTAGGAATATTTTTGGAACAAAAAGTATGCCTATGTCCTTCCCCAGGATGCCATCTATCTCCTTGCCAAATTTTATCGAAATCAATTCACTGGATTAGGCGTAAAAGAGTTACTTTCGAATTTATAATATTGGTACGGATTTTATAAAACTTTTTCAATAATCGCGCTTAAAACAGTCTTTAAATACTTTTAAGCCGATCCGGGCAACATTTTAAGGTGCTAGGCTACCATTTTGATATTCATCTCGTAAATCTTTAAGATCATCTCCGGTTGGAAGTCGTATTTTCGTCCGAATAAATTTTTGAAATCTTTTTGAGAGTCCTCATACTTTTTGCACGCCCATTATTTTGATCAAGTCTGCGGAGTTTCGGTAGCTTCTCTAATTTGACCCTGTATATCTTAGAGTTTATACTTGGTAGGTACCCTTTTTTAGCAAAAAAAGCTAGATCAATAAGAATGTTGAGATCGTATATATCGGATGCATATTTACCTAAAGTTAATTTTGCTATGAAACTATGGAATCGACTTCTTAAAATGTTTTTATTGTAAAAAAAAACCCGGGTGTATAGTATACAAGCGACTTCTAAACAAATATTTTCTTCTTGAATTGCATAACTATTCAGATGCGTATTTACGTAACGTACGTACGGGTACGTAACCCCTGATTCAAATATGTGTATGTAGGGTGTAAGAGGAGGGGTGGTGTGTGTTAGTTAAAACAAAAAAGAATTAAAGCGCATTCCATATTAGCCAACATCTCAACTTTAGGTGAATTGCATCCGAAAATCCGATCTCTGGTTATAACTCTACTCTGATTAAAACATTTATCTTTTTATGTTTACTAGGAGAACAGTGTGAATCAATCAACAGCCATGACAGAATAGTCATTATGGACCCATCATAGTCCATAGGCATAAGCATCTCCCAGATTTTAAGTGAGCATTATTTTTATATAAGTACTACTCATTACTTCTTTTGATATCGGAAAAAGAATTACGGAACTCAAATTGAGTTGGTCAGGACACCTGGCAAAGCGCAGTGATGACAGGTGGAGTAAGGCGGTGAGCCAGTGGCGTCCAAGGATTAGATGACGAAGTGTCGGTCATCCGACGGCGGCGAGATGGTTCGACGACATTGTTACCATCGTGACTAGAATCTTCATGAGGCTGGCACAGGAACGTGGAAATTGGTACAAGAAAAGAGAGCTATATGCCCAACACTGGGTGAAGACTGACTGTGAATGATGACGTCTCATCTTGATGTACTCTTTATCCCTATCCACGGCTGGTTGCGGACCTACAAAACTCGTTATGAAAATAATGGGCATGCAAAGAGTTTGAGCACACTCAAAAAATAATTTAAAAATTAATTCGGTAGACTACCGACGAATACTCTAACCGGTGATGATCTAAAATATTTATGAATATCAAAATGGCAGCTTAGCACTTTAAAATGTTGCCCAGTTCCGGTTAAAAGTTTTTAAAAGCTGCGCGACTTTAAAAAAAGTTTCATAATATTTTGTAACGAAGCCTGATTTAAACTTGGAAATTAAAAAGTCAGGGATACACTTTTAGGATTATCGTTCGAGTTGAAGTTAGGTAATAAACTAAGGGCTTATATCGAATCTCGCCCAGGCGCTAAGTAACAGACAACTATAAACTATAAACCTAGAAAAGACCTTTTTACAAGTTATCTCCCAGTTATGTTACCTGAAAGTTATTTGAAAAGAGTGGTATAGCAGGTCGATGCTGTAAAACTATCACCATGGAAACGTAGCTGAAGTGAGCTTTAAGTGAGCTGTAATTCATTTTTTTTTCACTTTGTTTAATTTAGGGACTTTTATATAAAATACATGACAGTCCCATCGTACCTTATTACAGCAACAACAAAAAAAAAAAACTTATCAACTTCTTAGACAAACATTAACTCATTAAGTAGACTATTTCTGTTTTGTGCTCGTGATTAAAGATCTAGTTTGTTTGTTTCTTTTTATTAAATTGTTACCTGAGCTATATTTTTTTTTGTATGCACGTGTTTCTGTGACAAATAAACCTATTTTTAACCGACGAAAAAAAAAGGAGGAGGTTCTCAAGTCGACCCGTATATTTTTTTTATTTTTTTATTTTATTTTTTTATGTATGACCACGCATAACTTTTTACCGAGTAGTCCGATTTTGATGATTCTTTTTTTAATGGAAAGAGTATACCCCAAAGTTGGTCCCATTTAAAATTGAAAAACGAAACCACCCCTAAGGGTAGAAAAATAGGGGTTAAATGATTTTTCACCTACAGAATGTTCCCTTGTGAACCGATTCTGTTGAAACTTGGCACATATACGTAATTCTAATGATGCTTCAACAAAAAAGAGACCTGAAGATCATCTGATGATGGAGACGGAAGACAGTCGAGAGGACTCCTCGACAGCTTACAGCAGTTAGATCGTGTTTGGGCTTATTTCATTCATCTTGATGAGAACTTTAAGCCTAGCTGGAGTATGACTGTCATAGAGGGTGTGATGTTGGGTACGGAAGGCAGTCGAGGGAAGTTCTAAATATTAGCAGTGAGAGCATACTCAAAACATTCAAAAGCTTATAAATTAATAAAGGTAATATTTATTACAGCTATTAACAGCAAATCCTTAACTTCTGGCATATTCCCTATAAAATGGAAAGTGGCAAAGAGGGTGACTATACATAAATGGGATAACAATTTCAACATAAAAACTATAGGCCCAAATCAATTTTGAGAGGGAAGCCGATAGTAGGATTCAGCTGGGATGGGCAGCATTTGGTAAACTTCATCAGGTCTTCTCCTCGTCTATACCGCAGTGCCCAAAGACGACAGTCTTCAACGTGTGTGTCCTACTGGTTACGACTTACGGAGTAGAAACGTCGACACTCACGGTGAGATTGGTCCATAAGTTTAAAGTCACTCAGCGAGCTATGGAGAGAGCTATGCTTGGAGTCTCTCTGAAGGATAAAATCCAAAACGACGTTATCCACCAGAGAACCAAGGTAATCGAAATAGCCCAAAGACTAAGCTGAAGACTGAAGCTGCAATGGGCTAGTCACATCTCTCGTTGAAGTTCAAGAGTGGAGATCGCGTTTAGGCAAACGTAGTGTGGGGCGCCCGCCGGCCAGGTGGACTGACGACTTGCGAAATGCGGCTGGCAGAGATTGGATGACGAGAGCCAAGGATCGGGCTCAATGGCGTTCACTAGGAGAGGCTTACGTCCAGTAGTGGACGAATATAGGCTGATGATGATGATGAATGGTGCAAAAATAAAGAAATGTATTTGAACTCAATGAAGTGTTACTACGTTAAATATACAGGAACAAATAATCTTATAATTAAAGGCAAAGTAATAATAATAATAATAAGCCCCCTAAACAACCACACGTCCTGATTGACCATCTAATCACGTGGGGGGCGGACACACGAATAAGAAATTACTGGCGTGGCTAACGTGGCTCTGAAAACCCGCAGGGCAGCATGTGGCGAGCTGTTGGGCAGTAGCGACCCCACGGACCCTATCTCCCGGGAGAAGTCTTGTTCCTCACCTCTGGCTTGCCTTTATTGGCCGGCTGGAGTGAACAATGAAGAGGGACAGTGCTCCCGCCTCTTTCTTGCCTTTATTGGCCGGCTAGAGAGGAGATTCGCAAGAGCAAACGTGCTTGGAGGAAGGAAGTATTCCAGTAAGATGCTGGTAGGGATCTTGACCGTACTTCCGGGATTGTCCTGATAGCCGTGGGATACCTCTCCACTCCTCATAAGCACCTCAGGACATGTTGCCCCTTTGTCACTTCGACACTATGTGCTAGCGACCATTTTCGGGGGCCCATTATTGAGTGTGCAAGTCACCCCCTGCCATTTTATCTGTGTATTTTATATAAAACATTGGTCAGGCAGGGGCCATAGTCTTTCCATAGTTCTAGTTAACCAGTCCACATAAGCTACCCAAATCCATAGTCCTATATATTTGTTTCCATATCTTACAATAGTCCTACACCAACCGGGGGTTGTCCTTGGGTGCACTTATATAGTCCGAACAAGGATAATCGTCGGTTGGTGCTTCATTTCATTAAAAACGTCTAACGGGCCTCTGCGAGTTGGCTTCGGCCCCTTGTATGCCTTCCAAAGGTCCGGGATCCCAGGGTCCCGAGAAATGTGAAAAGATAAATAAATAATAATAATATTAAAACAGACTATACACATAGACACAATCAGGTAGCAAAAGTCATCCATCAAAAACTAGCACTCAAATATAAACTCATACAAGATATGAACACTCCTTATTACAAGTACGTACCACAAACAGTTCTAGAAAATATCACTCTAAGACTAAGTACCAAAGTAAAATATGTTAACTTCAAATAAAATAAACCCTCTCTATACCGAGGTGCCTAAAGAACAACGCCTTACGTTCCAAAATAATTATACACTCATCAGAATAATTGTACGTGTTGTATTTATATTCTTATTGCCTACCAAAATGGATAAATGCTCACCAAATCTAACCATAAACGGTCGACATCAGGGGCACCCCGAGGTTCGGTTGGTTAGGTTCCTTTAAACCCTTTAGACAGAAATAGGAGCCCCGCGGAGCGGGGCTCCGTCGACCTGCTTATTAACCCTAACCCACGCCGGTCGACATCAGGGGCACCCCGAGGTTTGGTTGGTTACAGAAATAGGAGCCACGCTAAGCGGGGCTCCGTCGAGCTATCTTGGCAGGTGGTAAGAAATTAAAAGACGTTTATAAATCTTTATGGCATAGAATAAAAAGGAAAATAGGTTCATTTCTACAATACTTTATGAAACACAATTTGGTGAGCATTTATCCATTCTGGCAGGTATCTCGAATTTGTTGGTAGTAAAATAGGCACTTTTCTGGTAGGCGTTTAAATACAAGCCCCAAAAAAGCGTCCAAGATGCTGGGTTTCTGTCATAAGACAGTGCACTTTGTAGTTGATATGTAGCAGAATACTGTAATATGATGTGGCGGCCGCACTGTGCTACGAATAGTTTGCGTCTAGAACACGTTCAAAAACGCTTTGATTGGCATCTAGCTGTTTCTGTTGGCATAGCTAAAAGGTCATCTTCTTATAAAAAAAAATAGCTTGAATTTCTTCAACACTTTAGAAGAACGAAGATGTTTAAACGACGCAATGTTTGTATGTAAATTTCATAAAGGAATTATCGACTAGCCTTCACTGCTCGCACTCAATATCTTGCGTGCTCCGTCCGTCATGAATTCCACGTAGACCTGTTACTACTCTTTGTCCTCCACAGAGAAAATCGGTATAGCATACAACTGTCTTTATGCTAGGTTTTGCAAGGTTTTACTATGTAATAGCGATCTAATCGATTTACACTTTGATTCCCTAAGCTGAAATCTAAAATTCTTGACTGTTTGTCTGATTTGTTATGAAACCTTTATGATGACTTTTGAATCTAGCATATTTTTCCCCGGTATTAAGATTGCTTGAAAACTTTTCATGTACCCAAGTTGTCAATTAACATAATTTAATTTGGGTAATGTGGTGTTTACCTTAAAGTACCTAATTAATCCACTGTACTAAGTTTTAATTTCATGTTTTTTTTAAAGACATGTGTATTGTAAGCTATTGTTGGTAGTCCTAAATAAATAAATAAGTTCATTTATTTGAAACGGAAACTGAAAAGCGAAAAATAAAAAACTTTTTTACAAAAAATTAAACCGACGAAAAAAGAAACTGAAAAGCAAAAAATAAATCTTTCAGTCTAACTAAGCTCTTAAATTAATGTAAATTACAAATTTTGAGTCGGCGCCAAACATACAAGGCGCCATGAAAACTTATGGCAGCTTGATTGACCGTCGTTAATCGATCTGCGGTGATTGTTTGGCGCCGACTCAAAATTTGTAATTTACATTAATTTAAGAGCTTAGTTAGACTGAAAGATTTATTTTTTGCTTTTCAGTTTCTTTTTTCGTCGGTTTAATTTTTTGTAAAAAAGTTTTCTTTCTTTCTTTCTTTCTTTTACTTAAAACGAAGACTTACAAATCTAAACAAACTTTTAGCAGCATCAGACAGTGGCATAGACAAAATCTCGTCAAACAATCGTATGTTATTTTTATTTAATTGTAGATCTATAATTATTTTTTCTATCTCAGTCTAAAAGCGGACACATTCCGTCAACAAAAGCACAATGTCTTCCACCTTACCACTTGTCTCGCAATTTGGAGAGATGCACTTTTTCATGAGAAATCCAAAATTGTTGAGAGGCATGTGTCCAGATCTTAATCTGAGACCAGTTACCAATAATCGCCTGCTTAACTGTCATCATGTTTGCTGTCATTCTATTTGATGCTAGGGACACTATTGACAGCTCACTTCGACTAAGTTTTCAAGGTGAGAGTTTTACAGAATATATTCATAATCATCAGCCTACAGCAGTTCACTGCTGGACATAGACCTCACCAATTGCACGCCATTGAGCTCGATTCTTTTCAACACTCATCCAGCTACTACCAGCCACTCTGCGAAGATCGTCGATCCACCTAGGCTAAGGGCGTCCTTCCTTACGTTTGCCAATTCGCGGTCTCCATCCAAGAACACGTCTACCCCAACGGTCATTGGTTCTACGGCTAATATGGTCGGCCCATTGCCACTTTAGCTTGCTGATTCTGTGAGCTGTCGATAACTTTAGTTCTGTGCTGGATCACCCCGTTCCGGTCTCTATAAGCAAGTATAGCCTGTTCCATAGCTCGCTGAGCGACCTTCAATTTTTGACCAGTCATACCGTGAGTGTCCACGTTTCGGCTCCGTTACTCATAACAAGCAGGACGCATGATTGAATAGTACTTGGCAGGTGCCTAATAATGAACTGCACCTTGCAAGTGGAATGAACATACATAAAGGTTACAACTCAAAGCACTACATTACTGTTCGCCGACACAAGAAGGTAAGGTTATTATTTCCTCTTTACTTTTCTCAAAGAAGGAGGGGCTTGTGGCTAAGTAATAACAGCCGCAGGGGTCGATAGAGCAGGTTAAGCTACGCTTGCCGCGGTTGGTCCGTGGATGGGTGACCATCTTTACATACCATGACAAAAAAAAAAAGATGGGATGGTATGTAAAGATGGTCTGATCGGGTCGGATGGATGGTTATCTTGCTTTTCAGGTATACCTGAAAAGCAAGATAAACCGTTGGTCCCGTCTGTCATTCGTGGATCTTTGACAGTCGTTACGGGTCTCCAGACCCGAAAGTCTGACAACCAGTCTTGCCATGGGGTATCGTATTACCCGGTAACTGGGTTGTGGAGGTCAGACAGGCAGTCGCTCCGTGTAAAATACTGGTATTCAGCTGGATCTGGTTAGACTAGAAGCCGACTTCAACATAGTCGGGTAAAGGCAGGCAGATTGATTGACTTTTCTTAGAGGTCTACTCTACTGGTATTAAATTTAGTCTGACGTAATTTAGTTATTGCTATAAGTATAATGTTCACGAAAATGTTGGCTACATTTTCATGGTAAACTATCCTAGACGCCTTTTAGACACCCGCAAAGCCCTTTATCAACATTTCCTTTCTTACATCCTACAAGATCTAACTTAAGGACTTACTTTCGTTTTACAAAAAAGGGCAATTCGTTCTATCTATAAATTAAGTCCCAGACACTCCCTCAGAGATAAATTTAAAGAGATTAATATAATTACTGTGCCTTCTCAGTATATTTATGAAAATCTTTTGTATGCACATAAAAATATTAATCTGTTTAAAAAATACAGTGATATCCACAATATAAATACTAGAAACAAACACAAATTTATTGTTCCTACAACCAGGCTCAAGAAAATAGGTGGCTCGTTTAGATGCCAATGTATACGTTTTTATAATAAACTTCCTAGCGACATTCAAGATGTAAGCTTTAATAAATTCAAATCTTTTATAAAACGGAAACTATGCCAGAAAGCCTATTATACTGTGAAAGACTATATTGAGGACAAAAAGGCTTGGGATTGAGCTGCTCCAATAAATTTACACGGTGAATGTTGATTTTAATTTGCTAGCTATTTTAGACATGAATATTTACTGTAAAAAGTATTATATTTTTTTCATTATTGAGAATATGAGGACTATGTGGGTCATTGTTTCAGTTATATTCTTGATCTGGCAGTTTAAGTAGTTTATGCGGCCTACCCAAATGTCCTTTCTTTGGTATTGTTCGTCGAATCGTTGAGCTCCTTAAGTTCTGAGTTGAGCTGCACGGTTACTGACAAATGCGTGCACTGACTGGACAGGTCCACTTAATCTGTGTGGTTCTTTCCTCAAAAGACCATTTCAGACACCAATCTACATGGTTCTCAAACATTATGTCCGATTTTTTTATATACACATTGACATTGTTGAATTTTATATACACAATGACATGAGTATTTACTTGTAAAGTAGTATGTTATTTTAATTATTGTGAATGTGAGGATTATGTGGGTCATTGCTTTTTTTTTTCGCAGTTAATTTTGATCATGATCTGGCAGATTGAGTAATTTATGTGGCCTACCCAAATGTCCTTTCTTTGGTATTGTTCGTCGAATCGTTGAGCTCCTTAAGTTCTGACTTCCTGAGTTGAGCTGCACGATTACTGACAAATGCGTGCACTGACTGGACAGGTCCACTCAATCTGTGAAAAGACCATTTCAGATACCAATCTACATGGTCTTCACATGATCTGACCAAGATTATGTCTGGACTTTAAAAGAGACTGTGACCTCTGAGTTTGTTTCGGCCTTTCTTCTCAGAGTAGTCAGATAGGAAACGCCGACCTCATCTAGTTTAAAAATATGATTGACGTGTAAAAGTGTTTGTACAAACCTACTTACAGAAATAAAATCATTTATCATTTATCATTTAAGGGGGATCCTTACTTGTAGCCCGCCAAATTCAATTTTTGTTTGTTTTTTTTGCAAATTGCAGCTCTGTTTTACGTCGTATGTTGATCAAAATGCGATTTGAAATTTTTTGTTCGAAGAATATTTCATATGAAAATTTTTAGTTGGAACAAGCCAAAGTTTGACGATTGATATGAAATTGATGATTATTATTCAATAAATATATCGCACACCTAGATAAAGGCTGGCACAAGTCAAAATAATCTAAAATCGAGTTATGCGATTATTGGAATCTGTATGATGTTGTATATTATTTTACTAAGATATTAACTGAGCAAATTAATATCTTAGTAAAATAATAAACAACATCATACAACAATAATTTTAAATAGGTCAGATAGAAAACGACTAAAACGTTTTTTGCAGTTCCTCAAAAAATAGGTAAGTATTTTGAGTTGTGCTACTCTTTATCTAGGTGTGCGATATAATTCCTACAGTCGCGAATCGCATTTTGATCAACATACGACGTAAAACATAGCAGCAAATTACAATGAAACCAAAAAAAAATAAAAAATGGCTGGCTACAACTGATGATTCACCTTAATATACGTAAATATTTCTATACACCCTCATACATGTGTGGTCAATTTTATGTAGTAAACACACCGAAAATAAAACAGTTCACAACCGGTTTGGTACTTCAAGTTCAGTAGCACTTAAAGTGCATATTATGATGCTATCACACAGGCTACTTAGCTGTTAAATTACTTTATTAAAGAACTGTTTTGATACAGGTCGATGTTTTTTTTTTTTAAATGAGTTTTGCCTGTGGCGCCTTTTCTGTAGAAATAGTGCTCCTATGGGCGATTGTCTACCACCAACGTGACCGGGACGTCATGTGTCACTGAGAACGATATGACGGCGCCGAATTAGCGATACTTACATTTACTATAGCTGCGTATCCACTGTACGTCCATCACCCGAGCACCGTAATACCGGTCGAGAAGTTCAGTGACGCGGCGGTGGACGAAACTCTTCAGCGATGTTTCTAAGGTGCTACTGTGCGCTGCAAAAGTGTTTGAGAAAACAACTGCTTAGTAAACGTGCCAGAGGCATTACATAGATGGCCCTAAAAAGCACTGTCTTCATGAATATAACCACCATGTGATGGTATTGACCAAAACCACTAAAATAAGCATAGGGTCTTTGCCTTGCCTGCGCAAAGAGTGGCCCTAAGGATTTCCGCAGCTAAAAAGTAGTAAGGTGGATGGTATGATAGGACAAATAAATGATCTTGTATCTTGTTTGGGACTGGACTTAAGTATCAATATCGGCATGGTGTTCAACATTCAACCATTTACTTATTTAACAACTAAAAAGACAACTCTTAAATAAATATGCCTGTTGGGATTCATTTGTGAACTGTAAAAGCTTGACAATTTTTTTAAATTTTATTATGTATGTACACAGTAAAATAGATTCAGATACCTACGACATTTATTAGTACTGAACTATTGAGTAGGTACGAAGGTACTGCTTATTTGTTATGTTTCTTTTTTCCAGTAGATCTGCGACAGGAGAAATGAAAAAGAAATGTAGGCAGTACCTAGTGTGTGAGAACAAGAAGAGAAGAATTTGATTTTGTGACGTTTTAAACTAAAATATTAAATATACCTACATATAATGCAAAAAAAAATAACATATACCTACTTTAATAAATACATAATGCTAAAATAAATAAACATATATATAAATATATAAATTCTCACAGTTAAGGCGGAACCTTCAGGGTAGCCCGCGAAATTCATTTTTTTTTACGTTTTTTGCAATTGGCAGGTCACTGTCAGGTTGTATTTTGATAAAAATATGATTCGCGACCGTAACAAATATGGCTTTACAGAATTATAATCATTAGAATCAGCAATACAGCTCCTTAAGTTAGAATTGCCCTCAAATGTCATGATTTCATGAAATAGTCATTCAATAGGGTAATATGAACTTATAGAGATGTATTGCTGATTCTAATGATTATAATTCTGTAAAGCCATATTTGATATGGTCGCGAATCATATTTAGACCACCATCCAACCTGATACTGACCTGCAAATTGCAAAAATCCTAAGAAAATTTGAAATTAGCGGGCTACCTTGGCGCATGCCCCTTAAGAGGAAAGGTCTCATTTACTCGATATTTGAATTGAGAAATTGATTTTAAATCTCGAATGCTAGGCGAAAGTGAGTTCTACAATCTTACAGCATGAACAGAGAAGGAATAAGATTAGTAGCTTGTTTACTTAATTTGAAACACCCTGTACAAACTACTCATTTTAACCCATCCCATTTAAAAATATAATATTAAAATTAATTAACGAAATTATAAAAGTAATGCTGCTAAATGGGTTCTTTAATCAGAGTAAATTAAAAACTGAAATCTGTACATAATAATCTACAATCTTCATGAAGAATTAAATTAATGGTAATTGTAACTAAGGCGTACAGTTTGTGACAGTAATTAAGTTTTATTTCCCTAGAACATATCCTACGTCATTGATGGAGACGGGGTCTCTGATCTTCAAGCTGCATATGAGATTATAAGCTTTATTGCCATATTTAGAAGAGTTTTGATCATCTTTACGTCCGTCTGTGGGTTCTGGGTTTACTCTCTAAGCATGAAATCCTTTGTTTCTTTTTTAGGGCAAAGTACGGGCATCATCTACTCCGTATCACCTACGGACATAAGATTAGTTTGGGGACCGAACTAAGAATTAATGACAACACGATTTGACAGTTGTCCTTATTCCCGATGTGTTTTAACTCGTCCGATAAAGTTAATTAATCGGGAGTAGGTTTAATTCCGAATTATCGAACTATTTTCGGACAGGCCCGACTCTTTGTTGACGGACTTAGAGGGTAGCCCCCCTGGAAAAGACATTTTTAATATTGAGCCGGTTTTTGCTGCGTTATAATTACAGATATTCGTCCTGTTAAAAATATGGTAACTATATATTCGAATATATTGAACTGTTCACATTTTGTTCTGTTCGCGAAAACTATTTCTCCTGCTATGTGGTGCTATTGGTGGTTCTGAGTGCTGACTCGGTAGGATCGTTTATTTATAATTTATAATTAATGTATACAAAATATTCTACTTAAAACATTTTAAAAGAGTAACGGTGGAGTTGCTTGCCCATTCTTCTCCACACGAAACTACCTTTTGGAAGGTGACTAGAATCAATTATATTTTCATAAAAACGGCGTTCATGAGTGCCTTTTATGTGCCTATTTGAAATAAATGATTTGACTTTGTAGTGATTGCTGCGTGTGAGGTCTCAGGATTTGATCAGGTAAGTGTTATTGGGTATTCATCAGCAAATTCTCAGTAGCAGCCCGGAGTCTGGATTTGTATCTGATAATTGACAGTAGACTCGCCCCCTATGCCATGGGACTTTATATAACTACCGAAAAGTCGATGTCGGTGTCGGTCACCCTTTTTTTTTTTTTTGTTGGTTTGGAAATCATCAAATGACCTCTCCCGCTCTGGGCGGAGCGGAAGGGCGTGTCAGATTCTTACTGACTAAAACCCACCGGTGTTCCTTCAGTTGCCTGTGCGCCAGGGCCACGGTAACTCTTTCGAACAATCCGCGACCCCGGCAGGCATCGACCCTATCGGACCCCGTCAATTATGCAGACGTCTCTTTGAGGCGCGCGTGGAACACAACGCGCCGTCGACCCGGGCCTGGTCCTTACCGGACGGCGAGCTGCCCATTGCTAGCCGTCCGCAGGCCCGCGCCTACGGTGGCCGGGATTCGGCTATCGACTCCCGACGCCCAGGATGTCTCCTCCTGCGGCGACTAGGGGCGTGAGGGCGCAATGATTGCCTCTCCCTCACGCGCTGGGCCTCCTCGCACTCTCCATGGCGCCATGAGATCCCGCCGGAGCTCGGTCCGCTGTGCCGCGATGTCTCGCGGCAGCGGAATTACGCCCCGGCGTTTCGCTTCCTCGCGCCACTTCCAAATGTGCGCGAGGAGTTTTGCCTCCAGATCCCATGGCGGCAATCCGGCAAGGAGGCTCGCCGCCTCGCAGGAGACCGTGCGGTATCCTCGGACCAGCCGGATGGCCATGACCCTTTGGGACGCGTTCAACCGGCGGGCTGGTCAGAGCCTCAAAGGGTGCCGGTCACCCTGACCACTATTGCCTTTCAAAAAATTCAAACGTGATTTTATGTTTGTGTAGTCTTTCATAGTTACGTTTCGTTGCTTAGTTTTTTCACTCCAAAATTGTTTACAAAACCTCCAGACGCTATCAACATGAATCTGCCAAAATAACTAGATATGCGTCTACCTCCATTGACGGTGTCCCTCGTTATGCCAGAAGATTAACTTCTAACTGCATCAGAATGCCAGAATTAATGGCAAACTTGACATTTAATATTACTCGTTTATATTCGTGTTATTATACGTCGGGTACTCGAATATTATTATGGAATATATGCATATTTTTGTCGGCATTATATTCTGTGGCTGGCTTTATTAAAATTTAAATAAAATAATGTTTAAAAGTTTTTCAGGGAGCTTTAAATATCTCTACTATTACCTACATAGTGTTCTATAAGAGAAAATTTTAGATGTTTTGTGTTTATATGTTTGTTTGTTACGCTTTCATGCTAAAACAGCAGAATGGATTTGGATGAACTTTGGTATACGGGTAGATTATGACCTGGATTAAGATATAGGATATTTTTTATCCCGACATTCCCACGGGATCGAGACTTATACGGGTGAAACCGCGGGGAGCAGTTACTTAATAATATGGTTACTAGCTGTAATACGACATCATCTTAGATATATTTACTTTAACCTTGTGAAGACCTCTTTCTGTACAGAAAAGAAATACACAACGATTTATTTTTCAAAGAAGAAAGCAGATTTGTTCAGCGAGCTTTTTCACATTGTGACATTACGCCCATGTCAGATTACAGAAATTATGTCCAAGTCACGTTTGCATAGGAAAATTGGGGCCCTGGCACAGTAGCGACATGTGTTGCGAGTTCAATTCCCGTCGAATCAAAATTTATTATCTGTATGGCATAAGTAGCTAAGTATGAGTTGGTAATTGTCAGGTGTCTTTCTGATATCCACAATCCTATTTAGGCCCACTTGCACGTTCATGAGTTATCCTAAATAACTCGGAGTTAACTCGGGTTTTATAACCAAGAGTTATAGATAAACCTAGAGTTATTTTTTTAAATATAACCCGTCGATGTGATGTGGGAGAGTTAAGTCGCTAAACTCTGGGTTAGTGTTAGTAATGTCAAAATAAATTGACGTTATGAGGTACCGCTGGCAACTTATTTTGTATTGTTCAACGTTGTAGTAAGTGAAAGTGAAAATTCGGTACTATGTTAGCCGGCAATATATTCATGAACTCATTTATAAATAAATACAAATTATAAAAAACTTAAAAAAAATATTTTTCTATAAATGACGTTTCCGTCAATCAACAAACTAAATCTCCATGGAAACCACATACAGTACAATTAAAATTAAATGTCATGTTATTAAATTCAAACAGATTCAAACACAAGAAAGTATTACGTATCATAATGTAGTGTAAAAGAGATGGGTATACAATTTCCGTTCATTAATTCGTTGATTCATTTTTCGTCGAATTACTTATCAGGGCATAGAGATTGCAATTCTATTTTGTGTTTCATCGATTGGCCTGCAATGTTTCCTACTCAAAAAACTCAAATATCAAGTTTACTAAACCGGTGTTACTTTTTAGTGGCGCAACGGGTATTAAGAGTTAAAATGATAATTTCTTAACTCCGAGTTTACAAACTCTATATTTATTCATTTACCCGACTAACGTGCAAGTGGGCCTAAGAGGGTTACCTCCAGGGCACCACAAATTCTTCCGTTTATTGTTTTGCAACTAATTTGTTTCTAGTGAGCTAGCTGTTGCCCGCGGCTTCGCTTGCGTTAATTTAGGATTTGACAATCAATTCGGGTTATTCTCTGCTTGTTGTTTGGCCGTTGCAATCATGGGCTCAGAACGGAACATTATTCTTTATTCTAGTCCTAGGAACGTCCGTTCCTATACACAATGTTGTATGTCCTTCCATTTGGCGCTTACACCTACCGTGTATGAATTCTGGGCATTGGACACACGCGAACATGCTACATATAGCTGGCCATGGGAAAAACATAGTTTTTCCAAATGCACCTTTGTTACTCCAGACTCAGAAAAGGTATATTAGGTACTTAAAAAAAGAATTCTTAACACACTACTAAAGTTTCTATAATAATATAATTCAATCATTATTCGAAAGACACGTGGCGCCATCTATTATTATAATAACGTTATTGTTGTTTTCCTCGGGAACAGTACTTTTTTCGAGATGAAAGGTACCCTATGTCCGTTTCTGTACACCTGACAACGTATACTTATGCAAAATTTCAGCATGATCTGTTCAATGGTTTAGGCGTGAAAAGGTAACAAACAAACAAAGAAAACTTACTTTCGCATTTATAATGTTAGTTAGGATTTTACTGGTGATGTTCTTCAGAAAGGTCAGGTAGTACTCGCAACCGCCGTGCGTGTATGACCAGATGTATGAACGTAAAAGCAAAAGAAGTATAAGGATCGTAGCAGGTGGTGTACTGTAGTTTCTGTCTACCCCCATGGGAAGAAGGCGTGAGTTTATGTATGTATTTATCTAGATTGTATCCTACTTTCGCTTATAACTGCAGATATCGTAGGTTCATCCCCGGACGTTTGCACTCTTTATATGTTCTT
Source organism: Griposia aprilina (assembly GCA_916610205.1). Taxonomy (NCBI): domain Eukaryota; kingdom Metazoa; phylum Arthropoda; class Insecta; order Lepidoptera; family Noctuidae; genus Griposia; species Griposia aprilina. The sequence continues at coordinate 5,258,554 of OU744305.1, read as the reverse complement.
ATCTGTGTAGGTAGCTACATAAGCTGATCAACTGGTCCATTGTTTCCATATGCCTATCAAAACTTACTGACTACATTATGTTCTATTGGTTTTCCTCTATATTACTCTCTCATACCTACCCACAGATCTATGTACTACCTGCTACAGCTTATTATAAATTATAATTAACTTTAGCATAAAACCTTTTTATACGTTATCTTAATAGCGATGTCGGATCGTTCGAAAGTCGTTAAATTGTGACTTTAATGCATCCACATTAAAAGAGACTAAGTAAAATTATGCAAATTAAAATTAATTAAAAACTGTATTTTTTTCGATTAGTTTATATCTCAATTAAATGGAGTGGGTACTTATTTAATGTTTACTGGTGTTTAATAAATAGTTTCTTTAGATACTGAATCGGCAATATACCAATAGTTAAGGCACGATCTGGCAAGTAAGAGGTCTTAATACTTTAACAGTCCCTATAAAAGGGTTAAAAAAACCCTGGTAAGTCCAACTGTTTTTTTTTATCCAAACGATTCCATAATAATCTAGGAATTTAAAACGCAGTACTTAAACGGTCTCCGAAAAAGGAGATCGGAATAGGGGTTGGGTCTCACATCAGTCTCGCAGGACTAAAAAACAGACTGGGGTGCCACATTTGGGACCTCCTCACTGCTTACTCCTCACAAAAGAAGCGAAGGGTTGACGGTAGCCCTAGCTCAAGGGCTAAAAAGGTTGATCAAGTGTGCAGGCAGTGCCAAAAACCCTATTGTCTGCCTTGTTATTTGAAAGCTCATTTGGCATAAGTGAATTTCGAACATGATTTTTATACCGTTTTTCTGAAAAAAAAAAACTATTTAAAAAAACAGCGGTACAAATGTGTTTTATTTTCTATAGAATGTGACTGACAAGTCCGCCTTTAAATAAAACAATTCCTCTCAAGTCCGGCTAAGTTTGAACTATAGGTTAATCCATATAAGCTATAGGCCAAACTTCATATTAGCCGGGTACCGTATGTGGGCCCGGGAATTGGATAGCTTTGCCACAGGGTCTCCCACCTGAGGGACCGTTTTTTTTTTGTGTGGTAAATCATCAAATGAACTCTCCCGCTCTGGGCGGAGCGGAAGGGCGTGTCAGACTCTTACTGACTAAAACCCACCCGTATTCCTTCAGTTGCCTGTGCGCCAGGGCCACGATAACTCTTTCGAGCAATCCGCGACCCCGGCAGGCATCGGCCCTATCGGACCCCGTCAATTATGCTGACATCTCTTTGAGGCGCGCGTGGTGGAACACAACGCGCCGTCGACCCGGGCCTGGTCCTTACCGGACGGCGAGCTGCCCATTGCTCGCCGTCCGCAAGCCCGCGCCTACGGCGGCCGGGAGTCGGCTATCGACATGAGGGACCCTGAACTGTGAAAGTGTAGTTCGATCTCTACTCGTTGCATTATTGACGATAGCCTTTTCTTGTAGAAGTATTTTTATTTGGATTTATTGGTAAACAGTCGGTAATAAACACTGATGCATAAGTGTATTTTGGAACTATTAAATAAATCCTAGTATCGAAATAAAAAAAGTGATTTTTTCAAACAAATTAAATATTAGTGATGGGTCGACTATGGGTTTTGCCTTTTTTTGACTAGCTATCGTGACTAAACTATTGGATATATTTGATTGAATTTTCGTATGCAGACTGGGAACGATATTAGATATACATAGTTTAATTGACTGTCGTATTGCCGTCTGCACTGTGTATGATATTTGTTGGTCAGTAAACGCTACTTTTAGGGTTACGTACGTCCTAATAAAAAAACGCAATACTTATAGGACCACTCGTGTGTCTGTCTGTCTGTCCGTCTGTCACAGCCAATTTTTTCCCCTTTCAGGTAGTTTTAATCCTAGTCTGGCAGTTTGAGTAATTTTTGTGGCCTACCCAAATGTCCTTTCTTTGGTATTGTTCGTCGAATCGTTGAGCTCCTTAACTTCTGAGTTGAGCTGCACGATTACTGACAAATGCGTGAACTAACGTGACAAGTCCACTCAATCTGTGTGGTTTTTCCTCAAAAGACCATTTCAGACAAGTCTACATGGTCTTCACATGATCTGACCAAGATTATGTCTGGAGTTTAAAAGAGACCGTGACCTTTGAGTTTGTTTCGGCCTATCTTCTCAGAGTAGTCATATAGGAAACGCCGACCTCATCTAGTTTTAAAATATGATTGACGTGTAAAAGTGTTTGTTCAAACCTATTTACAGAAATAAAATCATTTCTAAAATATCTTAAATTATCAGAATGTATGGTAGAACACGTATTACAACTATAATGTCAAGTTTGTTTTTTGGATCTAGGGATACGGTAGTACCCCCGCCAAGGCGAGCCAAAAACAAAAAGCAGGGGGGCACTACCTACGTTTTCTCAAAACGTTTCGTCGTATTTACATACCCTCATAGCTTCGGCCTGGATAATGCTAGAGAGCTCAAATTCTCAGGATAAAATGTAGTTAGCAAACTTATAAAAATTGTCACGTTAAAACTATTTAATTTTTTTTGACTTATTTAAACGTGAATTGTGTGACCCTAATAATTATGTATAATAATGAATGTAAAATGAGGTTGACTAAAACAACCAATGCAATGGATAGTAATCACCAACAATTAAGAGTGTCATGGTAATGATATTTAGTGCAGCTGCGAGGCACACTTTACACTTTTTATTTGTTTTATTTTTCTTTATTACTTGTAGGTAAATGTTGTGTTGTTTGCTTTGTAGTTTTAGCTAAATTTTGTTTTCTTTCTTTCTATTAATTTTAATTATTTTTAACATAGCCACACATACAATAACACAACACACACAACAACAACAACAACATACACCACAACACAACAACAACACAACACACACAACACAACAACAACGTTGTTTGTGTACAACATTGACATATATATAATATTGTACACCCCATGGGTATGTTACAGTGATACAATAATAATAATAATTCATTTAATTCAGACATAGTCCATACATTATATAAAAATAAAATAATATGATAAAAAATAATAATAACACATTACATTAATAATGCAATTGTAAGAACTGTGTTCTCACCTGTGACAAACAATAAATAAATAAATCAAAATCATCAGCATCAGCCTACAGCAGTCCACTGCTGGACATAGGCCTCTCCAATTGCACGCCTTTCAGCTCGATTCTCTCAACTCTCATCCAGCTGCTACCAGCCACCCTGCAAAGCTCGTCGCTCCACCTAGCCTCAGGGCGTCCTACCTTACGTTTGCCGATTCGCGGTCTCCACTCAAGAACACGTCTACCCCAACGGTCATCGGTTGTACGGCTAATATGGCCGGCCCATTGCCACTTCAGCTTGCTATATTCTGTGTGCTATGTCACCAACTGCAGTTCAATAAATACCTAAATGAAATGAATGACTAAAACAGACAAAGTTTCATGTGTCTTGCTTTGGATTTTATTAATACCTAAAATATGTCGATTTCTTCACTGACTGACTCACTCACTCGCTCATCAAATCCTCTAGGCAACTTCCCAAAGACCTAGTAAGCTTAAATTTGGCTTAGGCAGGCTAGCTTTTGCACATAAACAACAAAAACATTAATCAATTTGTAAATTTTAACCTCCAACCCTTGAAATCCAGTCCAGGTCTGTTTATAAAATAAAACCCCTATGGGACTTCTCGAAGTCCTAGAAAGATGAAATTTTATAAGTAGGCTGGAATTTGCACATAAAAAAAGTAACTTTCACCCTCAACTCCCTTATAGGGAGGTGGAAGTCTGTATTTCTTACGGATAATCGGGATACTTCCATTTGTTATGAAAGCTAGATTAGCATGTACATAACAACAATGAACAAACTATTTTTAAGAAATACATTTTTACCCGACTATGCTAGATCTTGGCCCAGAACTAAGTGTTATGATTTTAACATGTCTATGTAATATCAGTACCTACAATATCACCTCTAAAATAAAAAGAAATAGAGCACCCTACAAAAAGAAATGAAATCCCACTAAAATACATTTCATGTAAAGTAGGTTGCCAAGACTTACATAACGCTTTCACTGTTAAAAAGTTATCAGATTTAATGTAGAACCAAACCCCTAACTCTACAAACCTTACATCTTGGTCAAAATGTATGGCTTGGCCGTTCCATTAAACGATTGCATGACACGACATAAAGACCAGTGACTTAATTTCTTACCATAAGCCCATAGGAGTGTCTGTAGGACGGCTGCAAAACGGCAAACCGTACATTTAACCACGATATAAGGTTTGTAGAGTTAAGAGGGCGCACACCGGTCCACTAGCGCCACTCTTTTAAAAATATATTATCTCGTGACTGAGAAGGAATCTTGAATAAGGGCTCAATAAGCACCCGAGGTAAGTATGTCTAGAATTTTCTAATACCTTTTATAAAATTTTATATTGAGACACGAAGCAACAAAATACGATCTAAAAAAAGCGGCCACATTCCTCTAGATCGTATTTTGTTGCTTCGTGTCTTATTATATTAAAGGGGTTACGCTTGTGGACCCATGTGCGCCCTCTTAAGCATTCGAGAGCTAGGGGCTTGGCTGAACATTAGATTTGGTAACTTTTTAACAGTGAAAGAGTTATGTAATTCTTGGCATCCTACTTCATATTAAATGTTTTTTGGTGGAATTTAATTTCTTTTTGTAGCGTGCCCTATTTATTTTTATTGTAACGGTGACATTGTTCTGATATTACACAGACATGTTAAAATCATAACCCTTAGTTCTAGCTCAAGAGTCGAGGCTGCTACGACTAGGCTATCTGCTTGGTGGCCCAGGTGCCTAACAATGTGCTGCATTGCTTCTACATTACCTTATGAACATCAAATTCTCAATAGGCTTTTATCCTCTTGCCTTATTGAGCGATAAGCAGGAGAGAATCGCACTGATAATAAATTATATATTAAGTTATTATTACATCGCTATTATTTCTTGTGGTCTAATGCGGTCAGCTTGCGATATCGCCGGTAACAGGGGATTCCTTGGAGCAGTGAGAATGATGTGTACTGGATGTGCTTTGAACGATGTTGAGCGTAAGTAGTATAGTAATAGGAGGGTGTGAATTTAACGTTAATAAAAATTAAAATATTTTATTTCACATAAACCTACATGGGCACTTATGAAACGTCAGAAGCTAGGTGCACGGCGCTCCATCGCGGCGTCACGGCGCTACGCGGGGCTCCGTCGACTACGCCATTCAAAATCGTGTTCCACAATGATAACCATAACGTTGATGTGCGCGGTTCTCTTACCAGGCACATACCTGCTGTTCCGAGTGTGCCTTACTATAACACTTTTGGCGGAGGTGTTGACTACATGTTCAAGGACAAGGTGGGAGCGTCTCTGGGCATGTCAAGTACCCCGTTCCTCGACCGGAAGGACTACTCCGCAATGGGAAACCTGAATCTCTACAGAAATCCGACTACTTCTTTGGACTTCTCTGGTGGCGTCAGAAGGATGGAGACTCCCCACTTCAGCACTGGCTGGCAACCAAACTTCGGCCTTGCTTGGAGCAAGTCTTTCTAGATCTACATTTAAAAATGACTCAAAACTCAAACTCAAACTCAAAGCATTTATTTCAAATAAACCAATTACAGGCACTTTTGAATTGTCAAGGGGTCGGTCAGTCAGAAATATGAAGCTAGTTACCCATTCCAAAGCGTAGTAGGTACCTATGGAGAAGAACGGGCAAGAAACTCCATGGACACTCTTTTAAATCAAAAAATGGTTACAAAATATTGATTACATCGTTCATGTTGAAATTATGCATGTGAGAACGATGCAGAACGTTAAAAGCGTCCGTAATAAAAAGACAAAAGCAATTCAAATATTAAATTAAATTAAAATAAGCCGTGGCAGCCAAGAAATGACCAGTCCCCACTGACGGCGCCCGTTCACGAACATGACGCATAGATCAGCACCATTCAGCTCAACCATTTTGAAGGGAACTTAATGATCCAACACACACGCCACCACCAGCGAGACATTAGAGTGAGCATGACAAACTCTCAGCCGCCAGGGCACATTCAAGTCAATGAAAGAAAAACCTATTAAATGGTAGCTTTATAGTAGGTGCATAGTACTCACACCTGTGCTATGCAATTATACAATACTAAAACATTGAATTTATACAATGCAAAGATAAGTTTTTAAAATCTTCAGCAGCTCCAACAGTAGTTTCAAATGCTAATCAATTATTTTATGCGCCCTTGTGGAGCAGGACCAGCGTTGAGCCAAGCATTTTTATCAGCGATGTAATCCTTTACTACTCTTGATATATGATCATAGACTATAATTAAAATTAAATTAAATTAAATATCGTTTATTTCAGGCAATTTAAAACCCATACCATACATACACATACTCTTAAATACAATATACATTAACATAATAACACAGATAGACAAATACAATAACAATGACTAAAACTAAACCTATATTAAAAGTCTTTTGCCTCTCTTGCAAGATGGACGACTCGGTACACAGCTTTTACAATTTCATTCCTACTCAGGGTAACCCTTGTGTAGAATGACACTCTGAGCTTACTTAGCAGCGCGGAAAAGCCGGCAACGCTGCTCTCGGCGAACATGTCAGTCGCACTACACCGCCAGGGCAAGTTCATCATAGCCCGGTAAGCATTATTATACTGTACACGAAGAGTGTTATAAGCACTCCTCGTGTACTGGTACCAAAGTTGGCTGGTGTATAACGACTGACAGTAAGCCCTGAACAGCGTCACCTTAACTTGATTCGAGCAGTGATAAAAACGTCTAGCTAGCATATTGCCTCTACAAGCGATACTGCGTCTCTGTCGTTCCAAATCATCAACATCTGATAAATTTTCAGTTACAATATGCCCGAGATATTTAAATTTTGTAACAACTTTTAAATTTGTTCCACCTAAATTAATAGGGAGTATTACATCAGGGCCTTTCTTATATTTAAAAATCATAACTTCCGTTTTGCTTACATTGTATGTCAGGTGGTGTCGAGTTGCGTACCTCTCACAGATATCCAAAAGTTTTCTGAGGCCGCTGACCGACGGACTGAGCAGCACCATGTCGTCCGCGTAGCTAAGGTTATTAACGCGCACACCGCCGACTTGGCATCCGACTCTGGTGCTGCTCAGCTCCTCGATCAGCTGGTTTACATACAGGTTAAACAATACCGGTGACGTCAGACCACCCTGTCTCACTCCACTTGTCAGCCTGTAAGTCTCAGACAGAGCATTATTCCATTTAACCTGATTAACTTGGTTAGCATACCAGAATTCTAAAATGTTAACTAATTTCTGTGGTACTTCTGTTTTTCTTAATTTTTCCCATAATATATTATAATTAATTGAATCAAATGCTCGGCTTAGGTCTAAAAAGCATGAATAAACTGTTGTATTTCTGTTTAAGTACTCGTAAACTGTATTTTTCAAAGCAAAGATAGCTAGATCTGTGGATGAGCCTCGTCGGAAACCAAACTGAGCGTTGTTTAGCGGTATGTTCTTTTCATTCAGATGTTTCATAATTATGTTTTCAAATACTTTAGAAAATACAGTGGCCAAGGAGATAGGTCGGTAGTTCGATGAACTAGATACGTCGCCGGTTCTGTTCTTTACAATAGGAACAACAATAGTTCTCATAAAATCTGTAGGTAAATAGCTATGATCGATACATGAATTAAATAATAAAGCCAACTTCTCAAAAAGTAATCTAGATGCAAACAGAAGGTGCTCGACACTGAGCCCATCGTGGCCCGGAGATTTGCCGCGCTTCATGCCCCTGACACACATAAACACATCCTCTGCAGTGACGTGCAGCGCAGCAGTGGCTGTGCACTCTTGATGCTCATGTAGCGGAACCGACGGCGTTTCCGAACCACCATGGGCCCCACGACTCACCTGTCCGCTCTGACTATCGGAAACGGAGAGGGCACACTGAGATAGGGCTGTTGGGTTAAATTTATCAACAAACAAATTAGCTATAATAGTTGGATCTTGATTGCCATTAATAGACATAGGCCTATTTGACTTATAATTTAATTTGTTGGTTTCTTTCCAGAAATTTCCGAAATCTATAATGATCTTTACTACTCTTACATGGTTTATTCTCATATTCATATTCATTTATTCACATTTATATAGAATAAGTACAATCGGTGGTTTCTCATGTTACACTATTTGGTCTTATATTCTATTTAGCCTCAGTTTGGCATGTGAAGCTTAATAATGTAATATAAAAAAGGATGGGTATTCAGTCATAATCAATACTTGTCTCTGAGATTCTCCTACCATTCATCATCTCCCATGCTTTGTACCATCTTACATCACACCATTAATTTTATGTAATATTTTTTGAGAAGTTTGTTACCATGGGCAGTAAAAATCTGTATTGTATATATCTTCTATCTAAAATAATAATAATACAATAAATAATAATGGTGGCTCATTCCATTTGAAATTTTCTAACGGGCCTCTGCGAGTTGGCTTCGGGCCCTCGTACGCCTTCCAAAGGTCCGGGATCCCATGGTCCCGAGATATGTTAACATATCATTAAATAAATAAATAATATTAATTATTTATTCAGACTTAAAATTGGTAAAATATTAACGTTCAAATCTTAGAAATAATTTACAAAGGTGTAAAGGTGTTTATGTAGTTAGATGCCTGAACTATGACAAAACCTGTATCACAGGCGGCATGGGCTCTTTCGTTATGGTAATTTATTGTAAAACAATAAAATTCTTAACAATAATTAACATTTAGAAGTTTTAGAAGAGAAACAAAAATAAATAAATAAATTATTTTATACCGAATTTACCTACACACTATTTACCTTAAAAACAAAAATAACGAACAGTCCTAAACAGGTAATTTTTTATCAAGTTTGTGTAAAATAGTTTATTGTACTTTATAACCTAGGTACACACATAGGATATGATTTTGCATCAGAAGAATTGATTAAAATCAATGTTGCATAAATAGAAATCACTATTTTTACAGCAGGGGGACTAATATACTTTGACATCAACAAAATCGCGAATTTGTAATCCAGCGCATTTTAATGTTTAGTCAGCAAGCAGGCGTTTTAATCACGAAAGTCTGGCCCTTAAGTATAACGCTCTAGGCGCCCTCAACCCTCGTATTCGATAGAGTTGATGGATCTGAATTCTGCAATTTTCCTAGCTCGGCACTTAGTGTCTCCAGTTATGTGGTTGTTGGGCTTTTTAACATACATAACATCAGCCTATATTCCCCGAAGGGTTAGGGGGGACATTTCAATGTGTCAGTTTTCTTCGTGCACTCTGCACTCTATATCAAAGTCCTGTTTTGTTCAAACCGTATAGACTTCTATCATTATTTGTTTTGTCAAATGATCGCGTTTGAGTATATATAGCATGATTACGGAACGTACATTAAGGGTAGATATTTAACATAGTACATTCAGGATCACCCAGATGTAGGATATAGCTATCTATGAAGAATATTATTATTATTACCACCCATATCTACTCTCCTACTGCTGAGTATGAGCAGCTCTCTCCGCATGTCGCCAGGTCTCGCCATCTCCGTCTGGGTGTTCCACGCTGTCAGTTTGTCTCCTATAATCATTCAGATAATAATTTTGATTAGCAAATATCGACCTACCAATACGTTGCCTACCTAGTCCCTTTTCAGTTTCGCACCTCTACTATCTTACCACACAAAAATCGGGCAAACTTGTGCTTTAAGCTTAAGACAAAAAATAAACAAGTGTACCTATTTAGTCCTTGGCTCATATCCATCAGCCTTCATACATAATATCGCGACGAGCGATATACACTTGATTGACTGACGTTATCAATTGTCACAGCTATGCCCTTAGGCTACGTCTATAACTCATCGCTGACGTTCTGCAGTGCGTCAGTCATTGATATTGTCAGAATTCTGCTAAAAGTGTTGTGTTTTGGCTAAATTTGTTTCTCTAGTTTCCTTTATATGGTAGGCAAGGAAGTAGGATAGGTATAAGTTGGATAAAGATGCCACGTCTAGATAAAAAAAAGGAAAAATAACATAACATAACATCACGCCTGTATTCTCCGAAGGGTTAGGCAGAGGTGTACCTATAGTACACCCACATTTCGCCATTTATGTTTAAGTCCCATGTAATAGGGGGCGAGCCTATTGCCATCAACCGGGCACAAATCCAGACTACCGGCTGCTACCGAGAAATTCCAGATGGATAAACCCAATAACACTTTGCCCGACCCGGGAATCGATCCCAGGACCTCATGCTCAACAGTAGCGCTTGTGACCACTAGACCAACGAGGCAGTCAAAAAATAAGTCAGGGAAAAATAAGTTGCCACATAATGTGGTTTATCTGGATCCTAATGCTTATTTTTTTTTTTTAATAATCGTAATTAATTTGCCATGTTTAAATATCGATACAATTCACGGCTGTGGAGTTTATAACGTTACGGTTAAGCCTCTTGAGTATTTCAAGAGGTCCAATGCAAGTCACCAAATTCTACGAGGTACACAAGGATAAAAAAAGAAAGGTATAAGGGGTATAAAAGCTTCAGGGACAGCAGGTTGAATCCGGTTCAGCAGGATGGAGCAGGATCTCGAGCGAGCAGTGGAGCCCGACGAGGTCAGGGATGTGGTGTCCCACACTGTTGGGAAACTGGGAAAACTCGTGCAGTCACCATCCCTGTCCAGAGGAGGAAAAGGTCTTTAGTAAACTATCGTAACCAAGCTTCGTTGGCTTTTTGTAGTAGCGTTTTACGTCTTACGCCGGCAGATAGGGGGAGACAGTCTCTTAAGATACGTGGTTGAAGCGTCACTAGTCTCGTAGAATGAAAAAGAATGACAAAGAATGAGAGCGTCGACACAATGACAGCCACTCTTGTTGTCCCTTTCTAGTCTTTCTCGAAGTGACATTTTTGACCATTTTTGACTTATTTTAAACATTTCAAACATAAATCAAAATACTTCTTAATAGATTGTCGGCCAGAAACATTAAAGCGATTTACATAGAGAACCTGACCTTATTAGTGGCTTTACAGTTTTGTCAGTTTATCTTTTTCTATATAGCTAAAAAAGCTATATAGAAAAAGATAAACTGACAGATGACAATTTACAATATAAATCTCAATGTTTAAAAATATTCTAAGATTACAAAACAAAGACTAGATACAAAAGATTGAAAATAATGATATGAATACAGAATTTAAAGATAAAAATAATGAAATATTATTTAAGATTGAATTTTTATTAGTAACTAAAGGTTTGCTATACAGCGATAATCAGTGTTCAGAAATGTGAGTCAAATGAATGTTCTGTGTAATAGGTTCAGGTACACGAGCAGCTAATTTCAATATATAATAAATAAACTAAAGACCTGGTTTCGATAAAAACGAAATACCACAAGTTTCGCTAGCTAATTTAATTTGACCCCGTATAGGGCAACTTGAAAGGTTAATCTAAAACAATTTGTTTTCTGGTCTTAACAAATTGTTAACGGAACAGTTTTTGCGCCTGGCAGCAATATGGCGATTAAATGGCTGTTAAGAAACATAACGATACTACGTAGATACATGTTGGCAACACTGCTGTGACTACACACGTTGTCTATGGAAGAACGTCTGCCTGTCATGACGACAGAGAAAAAACCCGTCTGAAATATTGTAAACAAGCTGACCCGACAGACGTTGTCCTGTCTTAACTATGAATGTCATATGTCGTTTAGTTTTAGTTTTGACTATTGACTAAAACTAAAACTATCGACTCATTTATCAACCACGCAATCCATCTGTGTTAAACGATACGATCTGATTCGATACGTTGTGGTGTGCGCTGTGCGTCAGCGCGCATTCTGTCAATCGCTGACAGTTATGTAAAATTTATATTGGCGTTAAGTTTTCTTAAATTTTGTAACGTTCCGATCAACTTCATTATTTTTTTAGTTCATAAGATCCTTCTCCTGACAATAACAAAGACAACAAAAAAAAAATTGTGAAATCGGTCCAACCGTTCACGCGTGATGGCATGGCCAAGGGAAATAGGGATTCATTTTTATATATATAGATGGTTACTAATACATCTATTTTTTAAAGTGAAACTTTTATTACATCGTCTCAAACGTTTCCGTCTGTGTGTTGCATGTCGCGTGACGGTCAGCCGCGGAGTAGCGATAAAGTGAAAGGAAGGAGGTTTTTAGTTAAATGGCTATAATGTGAAAAAAAAGTTTCACTTTTACCGTGGTTTCATAAAACCACACAATCCCTTTTCTTTCAATAGTTTTAGTTAGGTTAGGTTATTATATTTTAATTGCACCTACATACTGTAATTTCATATGTGTAAATACGAATAAAAATCATGGTGAAGTTGCCATCGGTTAAATTAGTCAAGAATAATTTATATATTTCATTGACATTATCAAGCTGACGTCGTTAACAGAGGCTATATCTCAAAGGTGTTGCAAAGGTACGACATTGAGCTAAGCTAGAAATGAGATGAGCTTCGTAAACTTAAAAGCCACTTTATTTTTTAAATATTGGTTTGCTCTTGACTCTAGTCTAGGTCAGAGATGACAGAGACAAAGTCGAAGATGGAGTGAGCTTACCCAGAAGAAGCTTGTTCACTCTCACTTTGTAGAGATTTGGCCGCTTTTGGTTTTAGTAGTTCATTTCTGGGCGAGTGGTACAACAAACAATGATCTAATCAACCTATTACTGTTCCGCTACTGTTGGGTTAGGGCCGCTTATACAAAGAAGGAATAGACATGGATCGCTATTCTCGTATATGTATGCATGTTAATGACTTCAGAGTTTAACGTTAATAACGATGGGTTACCTTTAAGGCGCAGATATACGACTTTTAATGATTTCAAATTGAACATCACGTCTAAACGAATAGTCTTATTTGTTTGAAAAAAATATATGATATACTAGATTATTTTCTTCGTAATTTGATATGTGAATATTTGAAATTATATTTTTATAACATAGTGTAATTAATTTGTAAAGTAATGTCTAACGCGAACACAAAAACGATAATCACGCAAAAGCTATCGGGCATATTTTCATGAAATCTGCACCATCTAAAAGACAATTTAGTTACCCAAATTTTTGTACACGGCTTTTATTTGTATTGTGTTTGATAAATCAAGGTGGGTTGTTTTTGCGAATAAACTTGATGGGCGTTGAAGCGGGGGCTCTTGCGGGCGACGGGCGGCAGTGCATCGCTGACCAATGTCTAGGTTGACGCTCTGTGCAATTTTATTCGCTTAAAAGTTTCGCATGCTCCTCCCACTCGCTCAAGGTCGCTGGCACTTATTGTCGCCTTAAGGCTTACCTTAATGCGACAATACAAGTTTAGGGTAAGTTTTGTCTCTCTATCTTAATAGAGAGACAAAACCTACCCTAAACTTGTAACGCTTCAATCTGTCTAAATCTGTGCATTTTGGCTTGATTTTGACAGATCGCAGAGTTACAAGTTAACGCTAAGTTTCGTCTCTGTATCTTGTCATAATACGATACATTCTCTCTTTTAATTAAGCCCAAATTACGTTACGAAATTAGTGTCATCAATTATAGAGGGACTTATTCGTTAGTGACAGTCCCATGGTTCACGCGGGCGACTGCGGTCCTACTGCGGGGTGGTTACAATGGTACGGAGTGAGAGGGAATGGGAAGCAGTCACCTCCTTCTGCGAAGCAGTAATGCTCGCGAAGGAGGAGGTGGAACGCGTGAGGGAGAGGCAATCATTGCGCCCTCACGCCCCTAGTCGCCGCAGGAGAAGACACCCTGGGCGTCGGGAGTCGATAGCCGACTCCCGGCCACCGTAGGTGCGGGCTTGCGGACGGCGAGCAATGGGCAGCGCGCCGTCCGGTAACGACCAGGCTCGGGTGGACGGCGCGTCGTGTTCCACGCGCGCCTCAAAGAGATGTCAGCATAATTGACGGGGTCCGATAGGGCCGATGCCTGCCAGGGCCGCGGATTGTTCGAAAGAGTTACCGGGGCCCTGGCACACAGGCAACTGAAGGAACACGGGTGGGTTTTAGTCAGTAAGAGTCTGACACGCCCTTGCGCGCCGCCCAGGGCGGGAGAGGTCATTTGATGATTTCCCACCAAAAAAAAAAAGAAAAGGCTAGTCACCAACGAAAAAGTTGCGCTATAATTTTATGTCACTGAAACCTTAGATTTTTTATTTTTCCTTATGCAATTTGAGTTGAATTACGTTTAAAACTATTCACACTAAATGAAGACACGAAAAAGGCTGATTCGTTTAGTGCTTCGCTCAGCAAAGCATATAAATTAATCAAGCTCAAATTGCAAAGCACGTTGCACAGTAAGCTAAAAGAGAAACAAAATAATTATTTACATAGTTTAACTCCGCGCCACCAGACTCTAGTTTCATTAGAAGTCCAAAACGCAACGTACATACCAAAGTTAACAAAATAAGATTTCACTTCAGAATGGATTTTCGGTACATATAATTATGAGTTAGTGAAGTTAAAAACCGTGAAAGTAAACCAACAACTAAGACTTCACTTCAATAGCTACAACCAACCCTTATAATAACAAGTGAGTTTAGTTCAATACTACCGCTAGTGAGCTATCGACTTTTTACCAGCCAGTCTTAATCATAGTGATGGGTGACTGACGCTTTTCTTAAGGGGGATACGCCAAGGTAGCCCGCGATATTCAAATTTTCTTATTTTTTTTGCAATTTACAGCTCAGTATCAGGTTGTATGGTGATCTAAATAAGATTCGCGGCCGTATCAAATATTTATTTATAGAATTATAATCATAAAAATCATCAATACATCTCTTTATGTTCATATTACCCTATTGAATGACTATTTCATGAAATCATGACATTTAAGGCCAATTCCTACTTAAGGAGTTGTATTGCTGATTCTAATGATTATAATTCTGTAAAGCCATATTTGTTACGGTCGCGAATCATATTTTAATCAACATACAACCTGACGGTGGCCTGCAAATTGCAAAAAACGTAAGTAAATTCGAATTTCGCGGGCTACCTTAGCGCGTCCGCCTTAAAAAATAAGCAACTAGTTTCTGCCCGCGTCTTCGTCGGCGTAAATTTGATTGTTTTAAAATAAAATATATTCTATAACACTCGGCAATACTTTAACTTCCCATTACTGAAAGAATTTTGGGAATCAGATCAAAAATTTCGAAGATAACCCCGGACATATAAACTTACAAATATCTCTTTATAATACATATACAATACAAGTATACATCAGTAGTAGTTACTTAGCTAAACTTAACAGCAAACTTAACCTCAACAAGAGCTAAACGAGTAATGTCTGCTTTCCACTCCGCAACGCTTAGCATCGTTCGTATAAGCACAATTTAGGGACATTTGTCATTGTCAGGGTGTGACAAACGGTGTTTAGCCCTATCTCCGACATCATTGTTTTACTTAATTAATTGCGCAAATAAAGGTGACACTATGGGTGGATGGTGGTTGTGTGGTATTCACTTATCTTTTGTCATAAGCGTAAATGTTTTCTTCTACAGGGTCAATTCAAATTAGTTATCGAAATTCCGCACACGTCGTGGTTATAAAAGTGGTTAAAAAATATATATAATTATGATTCTATGGTATTGTTTTGGGTCAATGACCGTAGACAATGTATCCTTACTTAAAATATCAGTTTTAAAAACAGTTTTTTTGCGTATTTTCTACAGACGTGTTGGGTGTCAATGCAGGTTAACTAAACATGATAAAACAAAGAAAATACGGATGTTCTCAACTGATACCTAAAGTAAAACACTGCCAGCGGTCGAAGCATTTGAAACTAGAATTTTAAATCATATTGTGGCATCACAGCTGAAGTGGAATAAAATCTACTAACTTTTTAGGGTTCCGTACGTCCTAATGAAAAAACGGAACCCTTGTAGGATACTCTTGTGTCTGTCTGTATAAAACTCAAAAAACTCAAAGCATTTATTTCAAATAAACCAATTACAGGCACTTTTGAATTGTCAAGGGGTCGGTCAGTCAGAAAGGTGAAGCTAGTTGCCCATTCCAAAGCGTAGTAGGTACCTATGGAGAAGAACGGGCAAGAAACTCCATGGACACTCTTTTAAATCAAAATCAAAAAAATACATACATAACATCACGCCTGTATTCCCAGAAGGGTTGGCAGAGGTGTACCTATAGTACACCCACATTTCGCCAGTTATGTTTAAGTCCCATGTAATAGGGGGCGAGCCTATTGCCATCAACCGGGCACAAATCCAGACTCAGGGCTGCTACCGAGAAATTCCAGATGGAAAAACCCGATAACACTTTGCCCGACCCGGGAATCGAACCCAGGATCTCATGCTCAGCAGTAGCGCTTGCGACCACTAGACCAACGAGGCAGTCAGTTAAATCAAAATATCGTTACAAAATATTGGTTACATCATTCATATTGAAATTATGCATGTGAGAACGATGCAGAACGTTAAAACCGTCCCTAATAAAAAGACAAAAATAATTCAAATATTAAATTAAATGAAAATAAGCCGTGGTAGCTAAGAAATGACCAGTCCCTACTGACAGCGCCCGTTCACGAACATGACGCATGGCTCAGCACCATTCAGCTCAACCATTTAGAAGGGAACGCCACCACCAGCGAGACATTTGAGTGAGCATGACATACTCTCAGCCGCCAGGGCACATTCAAGTCAATGAAAGAAAAACCTAGTAAATGGTAGCTTTATAGTAGGTACATAGTACTCACACATATGCAACAACAATACACAACAACAACACACACAACAACAACACACACAACTGCAACAACAACAACAATTATACAATACTAAAAGATTGAATTTATATAGTGCAAAGATAGTTTTTACAATATTCAGCAGCTCCAACAGTAGATTCAAATGCTAATCAATTAGTTTATGCGCCCTTGTGGAGCAGGACCAGCGTTGAGCCAAGCATTTTTGTCAACGATGTAATCCCCCAACTTATAATATGCTAGGCTGCATAGTCTGCATATAGCTGACTGTCTGTCTGTCCATCTATCACAGCCAATTTTCTCCGAATCTACTAGACTGATTAAGTTGAAATTTTGGTACACATGAATTTCTGCGACCCAAACACGGACGCGTACACACAAACAACAAAAAAATAAGAAATTGGTAACTTTCACCCTCTTAACTCTCTTAAAGGAAGTCTGTATTTCTTACGGATAATCGGTATACTTACTTCCATTTGCTACGAAAGCTAGTTTAACATGTACATAAAAAACCAAGAAGAAACTCTTGTTCGTTGGCTATGAAGAAAGTAACTGCTGGCGTGCTAGAAATAACTTTTTCAACACATTTGCTCAAAAAATGCATTTACGATGCCTGTATACATTGTTCGAAAGTTAAAAATTATGCCCCATACAACGGAACGTGTGGTAAAATAGGTACTCACACTTAGGTACCTGTTTTACCGCATACTCCGTTGTATAGCGCTGTGCGTATCCTTTACGGTTCATTTTTAATTTCCATAAAAAAAAGAATTCCACTAAGGAGTTTCACATAACGAGAATAAATAAGTTGAATAATCGAACCTCCTTGGAAGCGCTTTTGCTCAATACGTTTGTCTCACTTTAATACTAAAGAGAAAAAGACGAAATATGTAGTTCTAATTATTACCACGCGCACATGGCGCCATTTGTAATTCGCGCCAGTATTATATTAGAAACGTCAACTATTGTTGCGATTTTCCGACTGATATTTATAAACAAAGTAATATTATATGAGTTCAAGCGAGGAATCTACTAATATTGTATTATTTTCTCTCAAATGTTTTGAAAAACGTTGCATGACACACGTGCGGAAATTGGTATTTACAAACTCGTGTCTATGTTAAACCCTCGACCTCGTCTCGGGCTTACCTTCGTCTACTCGTTTGTAAAAACCAACTTACCGCACTAGCATCATAAATAACTATTTTACTCGACTATGCTAGAACTTGAGCCGTTTCGCGGCCGTCGCGTGGACATTCTTATTGGCTTATGGTAAGAAATTAATTCACTGGTCTTTATGCCGTGTCATGCAATCGTTTAATGGAACTGCCAAGCCATATATCTCGACCAATATGTAAGATTTGTAGAGTTAAGCATTTTAGAGCTAGTGGCTTGGCTCTATATTTAACAGTGAAAGCGTTATGTAAGTCTTGGCAACCTACTTTACATGAAACGTTTTTGGTGGGTAACATATTCATCGTTCCCTCTACACGCTAGTTCAACTCGTACTTGTCCGGTTTTTTATCTCAATAATTATGTCGTAAAGCGTAGTTAATTAAACATCTTTTGTTTTGATAAAAGGGAAGTCCCGGTTCCAGCAATATGGTACCTACTTTTATTTAGATACTTACATTATTATTTTTCCTACAACTTCATCATAATATCAAGCTTTTTATCTCCAAAGGGGTAAGCGGTAGTGAGTGTATTTACAGATGAAAATACCACTAATACCAAAAGGTTCCTAATACCACTGTCCGATCAGCATAGCTATTCACAATCATTCGACATGCTTCCGAGTCGAAAATGACACATTTTTGGTTACCTGATTTGCCTAGTGGGGGACAACAGATAGCTGTCGGAAGAATAGCGGACATCTATTTGGTTACAACTGTGGCGGTATCTACATCGCCACATGCGAGCTACGCGTCACACTGACGTCACGAAATCCTGCATCGCGCAAGTATAGTTTACCGCATACAACATCCCGACATCAATCGTCGGGCAGTTGCCCACCAGACACGACACCCGTCTGGTCGGAGGGTACTTGCTTTTCTATGGAGATATGAGTGAACATGTTCATCATAAAAACTATAAAAAAATCGGTTTTCTGATTTGTGAACAGCGTTTAGAGGTACTTCTTCGATAACATTGATTTATGTTCGATTCGGCAGAAATGCATATCGAATGGTTGTTAATAGCAATGCTGACTTGGGGATTGAACCCAGGACTGACGAGGCAATCTTATAGAATAACACCTGAACCAATCAGGGCAGTGAGGCCAAATTATAATTTCATATGGCTTTGTAGATAGAAAGGCTGAATGCACAGAAAGCGAAATCTCTTCACTCGTCAAACGCCTTACTTTTTTAACCGACTTCACAAAAAGGAGGAGGTTCTCAATTCGTCTGTATTTTTTTTTTTTTTAATGTTTGTTAGCTCAGAACTTTTTTTTGGGTGAACCGATTTGGATGATTCTTTTTTTATTTGATAGCTGGTGCTTCACATGTGGTCCCATTTAAATTTGATCAAGGTTTGGCCAGTAGTTTTTGAGTTATCCTTAATACTGCATATTTTGTCCACTTGGTTTATATTGATGATGTGTTAATAATGTCCTGTCACTGTTATTTACATACCAAGTAGTGGTATACGAATTTGTGTGGGGTAGGTACCGCAACTAAAAAGTGAAAAATAAAAACTTTTTTACAAAAAAACAACCGACTTCCAAAAAAAACACTAGAAGACGTGAAAAATAACTTTAATGTCGGAAGTCGGTGGACAAAAACGAAAATACAAAACCAAAGACACCGACTCCGAAGTCGGTGTCTTTGGTTTTGTATAAGAATAACTTTAATTTCGGAAAATTAAAGTTATTTTTCTCGTCTTTTAGTGATTTTTTTGGAAGTCGTTTGGTTTTTTGTAAAAAAGTGTTTATTTTTTACATTAGGAAAATGAAACACAGGCATTTAAATATTAGGTACATGTATTTTCAACTTTGCACACAAATAGGCAATAAGTGAATACAATTTAATTACATTCATCTTATTTAACTCATTTTGGATGTTAGTGATTGTGAGAAGACAAAATTAAGTTTTTTAGTACCTAGGTAACAGATGAACGCTAATAATTAAGAATAGTTTTCTATAAAAAGACGACTATTATATAGAAGATCTTGGTACTTAATTAACTATTTTTTGTGGATACAAAATAGAAAATTAAATTTATTGGAGTGATTCCTATGATCATTGCAGCCAGAAGAGTTCCACTGCTCGACATAGGCCTCCCCCAAGCACCGCCACTTTGACCGGTTCTGTGCTTCTGCCATCCAGCGGATTCCTGCGGCTTTTGGGTTTTGGCTGAAATGATGGTCCCTACTAGAAGCGCATGCTTTATATTGTGGATAAGTAGGTACTAATTATTTTTATTTTTATTGTCATCGTGCATCTGAGTGTAGATAAAAGAAAAACGTAGACAGATTCTACGTTCAATTCTGTCATTTAAATTCAAGAGAAAAAATAACTAATAAATGTTAGTTGATAGTAGTTTTGGTCTTTTCACAATCAACGTCATCAAATTAACACATAATTGTAATATTTAATTACAGTCCTCATACACTTTATTTATACATAGCCTTCATTTTGGCACATTTCATTCTTCCAATAAATGTTTTTTGATTATTTTAAATTGACAAAAAATTGCAGAATTACCAAATTGGACCAGTAGAGCTTAAAGAAGTCCTTTAAAATTCTACTTATTATTTAGCAACACATTTGTTTTATTTTAAATATGTGATTTCTGTTTTTAGTATCTTCTTATAGGATTGAGTATCAAACGTAAATGATGACTACTTTTGAGCTGTTAATAGTAATGTTCCTATTTTGTATCCCTATTTTGATATTCGTCATCCTTAGCCCAGGTACCTACGCACGGGCGATGTCTAATCACGACGATTTTTGTTCGCGAACTGGGTTTTCAACTGCCCGTGTTGAGTCTGTTGAGCCGAGCATTCAGAATCCAACAGAGTGCACTGGAGTGAACTCTGTTGGATTCTGAATAAGTGTGTGTATTTTTTTCACAAACTGTGTTTTGATCTGCCCGTGTTGAGTCTGTTGAGCCGAGCATTCAGAATCCAATAGAGTGCACTCTGTTAGATTCTGAATGAGTATGTGTGTTTTTTTTTCGCGAACTGGGTTTTCAACTGCCCGGGTTTGAGCCTGTTAAGCCGAGCATTCAGAATCGAACAGAGTGCACTCTGTTGGATTCTGAATGAGTGTGTTTTCTCTACTCTCAGCGCCTTAGCGCTGAATATCCAGTGCGCGATAAAGAAAGAAAACTAGTTTTTTTTTAATCACGTGTAAACAAAATGAATAATAATGAAATAAGAAAAGCATCTATAATCACGAGCACAGAACAGAAATAGTCGCCGCGTGAACAAATCGCACACTGTTGGATTTTCAACTCTTAGCACTATGCAGTATAAAAAACCACCCGTCGCGCGTCGGTACGAGGGCTAACGTAATATGGTTAGTTTAGTTACATCGGTAGTGCATAGTTTTACCATAATAACATACATAATATATATCAACAAACGTGTAAGTCCTGAAACTAACGCTTAAACTTCACGACAAGAATAATTTAATTTCTAGTGTGCCTCTAAACATTATCAGATTCTATTGTATTTCTCTAATCATCCCGCGTTTGATATTCAGCCCTTGTGGGCCCAATCAAGTCATTATGTATTAAGTAGGTAACAGTAGTTCATAATGTTATAAGGGACTCGTGGCTGAATAAGTTGGAGGCTTTTAGTCCGAATGTTTTTATGTAATTCTCCAAGCGATTGATGATATCCTGCCACCGATTTTTATGACTAAGTTTATATTGTCATTGTATTGTATTCAACATTATTTTATTCTATTTGAAGTCGGTTTTTTTGTAGGATTATTTTTAGTGGAGTAATTATAACTTATATAAATATCAGAAAGTTTGTTATTTGATCGAGCCGTTTTATTAATGCTACTGTTAGCCCAGGTACGCACGGGCGATTATTCTCGCGCACTGCTTTTATAGCTCACTGTTTAGCGCCGAGAGTTGTGAATCCAATAAAGTATTTTTTGACGCGCTGGGACGCGTTGCACTCTGTTGGATTCTCAATGCTAGACTCAATATCGAAAATTGAAATTCTAGTGCGCTATAGAAAATCGCCCGTGCGTCCTGGGCTAATTATATCTTCTAGGTGAATCCCATCAAGTACAAATAATGGCAGCTAAGTTATTTATTATTTACATTTTAATAAAATATATAACATCCATTTAACAACTAACATTTTCCAACTTGGTTCGCGATTGCCAATCACTTTAGGAAGTTTTATAATTACCTACTTTCCATTCTATAATTCGTTCCTTTTAGACATCGTTTTAAATCTATGTTCTACTTATTATACAAGGTGGAGTCGACGATACGACAGTAAATTAAACTTCGTATACCTAGTGACATTAACAGTCAGCAAAAATCTGCATACAAAAATTTAACCAATTGTATCCAATAGTTAGCCACTATAGCTTATCAAAGATTGGCTAAAACCATAGTCGACCCAACACTACTATTTAGTATGTTTGCAAAAATCACTTTTTTAATTTCGATGTTAGTTAAGACTTAATTAATAGTTCCAAAATACTTTTATACATTAGTGTGTTCAGTGTTTGCATTTATTGTCGTATTGTCATCTCCACGGTGTATAATACGTTATTATGTAATAATAACATTAATAACATTACCTAAGTAAAATAATTATTTTTGTTCAACACTTTTTTTTATTCACAGAATAATTAATTTAAGTATAAATTCATAAAATGTTTTGAAATAAAATGAACTTAATATGTAGTAAGTCTAATACTAAATTAAAATACTTAGCAAATATCCTAGCACTATAATTATTTCTTTTGAAGAAATGAAAGCTCTTGTGTAGGCTGGTATACTAAATATTCTAAAGAAAAAGAAAGAAAGAAAATACGTTTATTTGCGGTAAACATGACGCAATGAAAAAACACACAAATTCAAAAAAAAAAAAACGAGTTGGGGGAAAATATGCGTCACATCCACGCAAAACGGCAATCGCTCAGCATAATGCTACGACCCTATGCGAGACAGAGCCCCAGCGCTGGTTTTCAGCGACAGCCGGCGTTGACGTGATGACGTCAAAATCAGTGCAGCAGACATATATGCGTGCATTTTCTTGCTTAAAAATGTATCTAAAGCTGAATTTGAGCCATTCCAAATATACCGAATAGCAAATTAAATTTAATAGAATAGAATAGAATTGAATTTTCTTTATTAGAGTAACCAAGACTCAACAAGATTGTTAGTAAAACTTACGACTATGTTAGTAAACAGAGACACTTAATAAAAACAATACAATAAATAACGATTGGGCACCCTTGCGACATTCAATATGAATATTTAAAAGCGTTCCATATAAAGTGCATTGATAAAATCTAGCATTTTACAAACTGTGAAAAAAAACTGAATTAAAGTCAAAATGTAGGCATTGACTTCAAATACTGCACTTTTTTGTATCTTAAAGTTGGTTATAATTGCTTGATTTTTTTTTATTCGAACGGAAACTTTCAACGTAAATTGACTTGAGTCAAAAGCTATAGTTGTCGCGTTTTAGCATGGCACTAGCGGTCATTGCCCTTTCCCTAATATCTCTCCGTAGGAACCTAAACAATATTCTATGTATGGTTTTTCATTATTGGAACACGTTGAAGATCACGATAGATATTGATTCAGGACATTAATGGACTTTATTTATTCCAGTGTTTGAAATACAAAATACTTGAAAATGTAGGTGAGTCAATGACCGCTATAGTCATTTTATTTTTGCTGCTGTACGAAATTCCGATCATATTTTTCAATCTACTTATCTAATGAAATTATTATTTACCTCACGTATTCAATTTCATTTTGTAATATTGCCCATCTGTCTGGCTTACTGCTGAGATCGTTTATCGAATGGTACCGTTACCGTAAGCTTCAATCTTCATCAGAGCTAAATAACTTAAACATATCGTCAGGTGAAAGTACCTATATTGACAGACAACTAACCGCTCATCAAAAATCACATTTTCAAATCATTACTATCGAAAAACTGCCTCATTTTTCTAGTGGTTGGTTGGTTGGGTGTCGTATGGTGTTGAGTAGACTTGGGTTCGGATTTCTCAGTTCGGGCAAAGTGTTATTGGGTTTTTCTACTAAGGATTTCTCAATAGCAGCCCGGAGTGTAGATTTGTGCCCGGTTGATGGCAAAAGGCTCGCCCCCTATGACATGGGGCTTCAACATAACTGATGAATTGTTGTTGCACACGGCTACACATCAAGCTATACATTTCCAGTTTACGCTGACCTCTCATTGTACGGAAATCGTATACAATGCGAGATCAGCTTATACTGGAAAAGTATAGCTTGATGTGTAGCCGTGTGTTCTATAGGTACATCTCTGTCTTACTTTTCGGGGATTACACTACTGTCATTCAAACGATTTAACATTAATTAGTATTTTAAAAACCCAATCCTATTTGTAAAATTATAATATATTAAATAATAATATGATTTTCATGCCCATGTGATGGTAGAACATGGAAGACTTTTATAATAAAACATATGTGAACTAAATACCCATGTTTGCAAACCAATAAAAGATTTGATTTGATTACAGGAAGTTTAATTATGTTATGACAACTAAAAAAAAAGGCAAGAAAGATAGATCAAAACTATTTAATGAGCTTCAGTTAGTTTGAAAATAACTATAAAAGTTGCAAGATCACTGGGCCGAGAAAAGGGCTGACTATTATAATGCTGACTGAAATGAATGACTGAACACTTTCTTATAAAGTAACGGCAATTTTAGATCCCCTTTGGTTCGATGAGGCCTTGATTTCCATTTATTAGGTACTGCACCTCTACACAGTCTTTAAAGTCTTTAACAGTTTTCCGTCTTGAACAGTTTGGGCTGTTCTATTTTTGAATATTTCGCACCATAAATTACGAAGTATTAGTTATTTTATACATCTGTGCTAAATACGAAATTGTTTTGTAGAAATTGCAGAAAACCTGTTATGTGGAAAATATTTTTTCGTGCAACTGTCTGGGTTGATGCATTACAAAACTTCAAACTCCAAAAAATCTTTTACACCAATTTCTATATCAAAAAAACACGTTGACAAACAAGTAACGGAAATAAAACTAACTCAGCAATACAAAAAGTACTTAGGTTAGGAGAAATAAACTGTTCCCATGTTAGGCCATTTATCATAGAATCTATTTGACAAATAGGCCGTACTATATCAAACTGTCAGAGATACAAGATAAATATGACTGAACGAGATAACTTGAGCTTTCATTTCTCTTAAAGACGGATAATTATAATGTATGGAGGATCGATTCGTACGTCACCGGTCAATGATCATGGTTATGGGCGATTAATTCAATTTATTTGCTTTCGTAGAAGAATAGGTGATAAGCAGTATTTTGAAATATTCGATTATGCAAATGCATTAATTTATTTCTGAATGAAAAATGGATTTCAGGAATGAAAACATATCATTTTGTACTCGAATTAGTAGACTTACCCCAATCGCACTGGAATGAAAAATAAAAAGCGACTCACCCAGAAGAATATTTCTTTTTTGGTTTTAAAGATTGAAGTACCAAATTATCAAATATATATTAAAAATAATGAGCATGTTTGTCTAGACACTACACAAACAACTCTTAATTTTATGTATATACTTTCGTCTAGTCTCAAGATTCTGAAAGTGTCGTTGAAAGCTTCATATTGAAGCCCAAGTTAAAACCCTGATGTATCAACAATATTAAACACATAAATCTAGGGCCTATCTACCTAGTACATATATACTAGCCAAATAAATAGGTACCTTTAATTAATAGCCCCATCTATCGGAAGGTTGTTTCGGAACTGTTCGGAACCTAATTAATGGTCCCGCAAATTGCGTGTGAAATTAGAACATTGCAAGGCATTCCCGAACAAAACGATCTGTCAAAGGTCTTTGATTGATATCACCAACTAACAAACATGAAGATTCCTATAGTAATATGATGCCAAAACTGTGATATCAATGGCACAAATAGATTTCGCGTTATTAGAAACACACATAAGAACCTATTCAGGTCATTTTAGTACCATTATCTTAGTGATGTATGAATCGATCGTAAATATATTTGCTTGTATTAAGTAAATGCACTGAACTGCCTGGCTCCCAGCCAAGCACGCTACATCAAACGAAATATTTCATACAAAGCTCTCCTTAGTTCTGTAATCGTATATAAATATATTATTCTCTCTATCAAGTGTTGGTATACAAACGAATTTGTTTCTACCCTCAACTGTATCACTTACATCTAAAGTTATTGAATAAACATTGTTAGTCTTTACATCTAGGTTCAATATTTGTATTTGTTTATTGTTCTCATTGGCAGTGTCTATTGCTAATTCATTAGAGTATTGGTTATCGTGTACTTCAGCATGTATGTCGTTCTCGGTCTCGTTTAGGGCTGCTACCATTTTCATACTATTTCTTCTTGTGTTCACCACGTTTATGATTTCTCCTACTTTCATTTGTTGGACAGTTTCCTCTTTGACTTTTTTACTTTCTCTGTTAACGAAAATTTTCTGAGATGACGTCCTATTACTATACCTTCTCCAAAAGGAATCTGATGTATTCTGACTGCTAGAAAATCCTGTTGAAGTGGTCGTGTTGAAGGTGTCTCGCCTCTGCATTGTCTCCCTTAAAGTTCTGCTGCACCTCATCAGCTTATTTATCTTTAACAGTTTCACGAATCCCTCCCTAAACTTAGACGACATCAAATTGTATAATATTGGATTTATCGCCGAATTTAAATATAGCATTACCCTACAAAAATATAAAAGTATATAGTAACCATCTATACCTAATGACATTATTGTCTCTGGTGGGAATACGATGATCCAAAGCGTGAGTGCTTTGAATGGTAGGAGGCAGAGGAAGAATGATAAGACAACAGTACCAAGCATAAGGATGACTTGTTTCCTATACCGTACTACATTGCCGGTATTGTTAGTGTTTTTGGTGTTCTGTGCTATGATGACGGGGTTCTCCATGAGGTTCTTTGCGATGACGCTGTAGAGGACGAGAAGCACTCCGAGAGGGACGATGAAGAAAACGGCGATGGTCAGGATAAAGAAGAGTGCTGACCAGAACGTGTCTGCTTGTGTGAGGCAGACGGGAACCTGCGTGCCGTCGTCGTAGACCTCGTACGTGAAGGTTGCCACGGCAAGGATGGGGCTGCGGAAGAGATAAAGCTTTGTTAATACTAAGAATATATTCTGGTTGCTTATAACATGAAAGTGCTTAGTCGCTTGCTTAAAACATAACTATAGCTGCAATTACTAAAAGGTAATGCGATGCTTAATGATGCAATAGAATATTAATACATATTTTTTTATCAAAAATCGCTGTTATTGTTTCGAACAGCTTAAAAAAGTTCTGAAACAGAAAATATACATATTCAGAATTTTCTCAATGTCCCATAAAATTAATTTCATTCATCGAAATAGCTTGTCCCTATATAGCGACGATCCAACGTACTGATTGATCTAAAGTACCATTACAATGTGAATGCAAAGAGTGTTATGTGTGGTTAAGTAAAGGCTTAGGTTACATCTACAGATATTTTTAAAAGAGCAACAGTAAAGTTTCTACCTCGTTGCTGCCTCGTTGGTCTAGTGGTCGCAAGCGCTACTGCTGAGCATGAGGTCCTGGGTTCGATTCCCGGGTCGGACAAAGTGTTATTGGGTTTTTCCATCTGGAATTTCTCGATAGCAGCCCGGAGTCTGGATTTGTGCTCGGTTGATGGCAATAGGCTCGCCCCCTATTACATGGGACTTAAACGTAACTGGCGAAATGTGGGTGTGCTATAGGTACACCTCTGCCTAACCCTTTTGGGAATACAGGCGTGATGTTATGTTATGCAGTAAAGTTTCTTGCCGGCTCATCCCCATTAGAAACGACCATTTGGAACTGTGCACCTAGCTTCTGACGTTTCATAAATGCCCATGTAGGTTTATGTGAAATAAAATATTTTGATTTGATTTGAACCGAATCAAATCAAATCAAAATATTTTATTTTAATGGGAGGAGGTCTATACTTATCGGTGGGTGGAACAAAGCTTTCAAAGATGATGATGATGCAGCCTAGATACCTGACAATATACTGCATTTCTTCTACATTACCTTATGAACATTAATTACCAAAACCAATTACCAAATTTATAGTAAGTACCTATACCCTCTTGACCTATTG
Organism: Griposia aprilina; assembly: GCA_916610205.1. NCBI lineage: Eukaryota > Metazoa > Arthropoda > Insecta > Lepidoptera > Noctuidae > Griposia > Griposia aprilina. Next base: position 5,230,413 of record OU744305.1, on the reverse strand, counting down.
AGTGATAAGCGGGAGAGAACCGCACTGATAATTTTGTATTAAGTTATTATTGCAAGCGGTCAAATGCCGCGGTTAGCTTCCGATATCGCTGGGAACAGGGGATTCCTTGGAGTACTAAGAATTATGTGTACTGGATGGGCTTTGAACGATGTTGAGCGTAGTATAGTAAGAGAAGGGTGTGAATTTAACGTTTATGGAAAAGTAAGTTGATAAAACTATTAATTCACTCAGCATGTTACGTCATTCGTTTGCCACTGTTGCATTGTGGGCCTTCTACTCATATACACACAACTACGTATCTATATATCCAAATTGCTAGCTCTGGAGAAAATAGATTACTTTTAGACACATATTTAAAATAGTTTCAGTTGTTGATTCTGAACAAACTACTTTTACATATTGTGCGTATCCTATACCATGATGCCAGTTCGCCACATCTAGTAATAAGTATATTTCTGACTCGGGGCTCTCATCTCCCTTATCAATACACTCAATACCCAGTATAAATAGGCGTCCCAAAACTATAAGCAACATTCGACAACGACTCTTCGAATATTTAACAGTTAAACAAATATTTGAACAAAATGTTGGCTTTAAAGTTGGTACTAGCAACAGTCTTCGTAATCGCAAGCGCCAGACATCTGCCATGGGACGACCAAAGATATAACCAAGGATACCTCCTCGGATTTGACGAAGAAGGACGCCCAGTTTTTGACCAAGGAGTTCTTCTCCCTGAACCGGAAGAATCCTACCATCCCGGCAATTTAGCTAGGACCCCCAGAGCATCAAGCAGCGTCACCCTCAATTCAGACGGTAGTATGGGCTTAGGTGGTAGTTTACCAATAACTGGCGGCGAGAAGAATCGACTCAGTGCCGTCGGTAGTATGGATTTTACGAGCAACCTGGATACTGCTGCTAAAGGTCTTGGGCTGCACCTTGAAAACAAAGGCGGTCACAGTTTGACGATTATGAAGCAAAATGTTCCCGGGCGCGAAGATTCTTGGACTGGTGCTGGAAAATTGAACGTGTTCCACAATGATAACCATAACGTTGATGTGCGCGGTTCTCTTACCAGGCACATACCTGCTGTCCCGAATGTGCCGAACTATAACACAGTTGGTGGAGGAGTTGACTACATGTTCAAGGACAAGGTGGGAGCGTCTCTGGGCATGTCAAGTACCCCGTTCCTCGACCGTAAGGACTACTCCGCAATGGGAAACCTGAATCTCTTCAAAAATCCGACCAATTCCTTGGACTTCTCCGGTGGCTTCAGAAGGATTGATACTCCCCACTTCAATACTGGCTGGGAACCGAACTTCGGGATCACTTGGCGCAACTATTTCTAGATTTAATTTAAAATGATCTTTACTACTCTTACTCAGTATATTAAATTCATACCATTTTTACAATTGTATGTGATAATCTTGGAGTCGTTTGTTGCCAAAGCCAGTAGAATTTTGTATTGCAATATACCATTTATCTTTGTTCATAATATGTAATCTTCTTAAAATAAAAATAATAATAAAACACAGATTTTTATTATATTATTTCAAACCACGAAGCCTTTTTCACTTTATTGTAAGGTAGATGAGATAAGGGTGAGCCTACACTGAGGTACATTTGGCACACTAATTACGTAACACACTCACATTCAATCACAATCTGAATCATTTTGAAGGATATTGCCAATCCATTGCTTCTTATGTTCGAAAAAATTGTCTGCTCAACAATTTTTCATTTCAGTTCAATAGAACTGAAATGAAAGCCATTGTTACTGACAGTGTTTTACGCAATTACTAACCCACTACTTTAAATAATTTCTTCATTAAATTTGCAAGTCACAGTTAATTAAATATAATAGTTTCTTCGAAGTATTCTTACACGACTCCAAATTATATAAGTATAGGTAAATACTTTGTTTTGTCACATTGTGGAAAATAGTATTTATGCTGTTCCTGATTTTATATAGTACTTGGCCATAATTATTATTTATTTCTTTAGAGGCTTACCTAGTAAATAAATATATAGCATTAGCCCACACAAAATATTGTAACACATTTTAAAAGGGGCGTCTAGGATCAATTCTATTTTCTTATAAATGTTGACGTTCAAAAGTGGATTTTAATGGCTTACTTGAAATAAATGATTTGACTTTGACTTTGAAATCTTGCATTCGGACATAAATTTGACAATAGAGGTCAAGAGCCAGACGATTTCCAAAAAAAATTAAATAAAAGGAGCCTTCGGGTCGAAATTTTCTCAAGTGACGACTGCGTACCGGAAGACACAGAAGAACACAAGATGGGCCGATGACATGCTGATATATTCATGGGAATACATGGTTGCAGGTAGCACAACCAGCTGGCTGGCCGACCAATCATTGTGGTAATGATTGGAGGGGGGGGGGGAGGCCTATGTCCAGCAGTGGACGTATTTCAGCTAAATCATAATGACGATGTTGATGATGCTATGACGTCACGTATGATAATCAATAAAAATATAAAGGCAACAAGTATTAAGCAAGGGGCTAACTTAGCTAGTAAATTCAAGGGAAATAAGTGGGTGTTCATAACACTTAAATGCTTATTACAAAGTTTTTCTATTAGCATGCGGAAGGCAGCCTGGTGCCTGGTGGCAGGCATACATAATTGTAGCGGTATCTATACCGCCACATGCGAGCTACACGTCACACTGACGTCACGCAAATCCTGTATCGCGCAAGCAGAGTTTACCACGCGATTAGCATATTTACAACGTCCCGACATCAACCGTCGGGCAGTTGCCCACCAGACACAACACCCGTCTGCTCGGAGGATCCTCCCTTTTCTAAGGAGGTGTGAGTGAACTTTAGATCCTAATACGATCCTAAGATCCTAATACGATGACGATTTTTGTCATATTTTGATAAAATATGTATAAAAAGCGGCCTAGTGTGAGTCGGACTCTGCGCAATGAAGATTCCGAACCACCAAAACTTCAAAAATATATTTTCTTTTTACCCGACTGCGGCAAAGCAAAAAGAAGGGTTATGATTTTGACCGTTATGTATGTGTGTATGTTCATCTGTTCCTTCTTAACTTCTAAACTCTTTATCGTTATTTGGCAAATGAGGTATCGTTTGCAGCGTCTTGATGGTCCGCTGGTTATAGGCGCTTTGTAGAGGGAATAAAGTAAGGAACTTAAAAAATAAAATATGCCGTGTTGCGTATCAAATGAAAGGGCTTAATTAGCAAATTTCAAAAATATGTATATATAATATTGTTAGTTTTTGTTGCAAATTATAACCCCAAAATAATTTAAATAAAAAGTAAATTCAAAAACTAAAACCCAACTACGCCAAAAATAACAACTAAAAAGGTATAAAAAAGACATCACAGAAAGATAAATTAAAACTCCGGAGTCACACGTCTTGTAATTATAGCATAAATCGAACAGTTTACGTATGACAGTTTAATTTGTCTGTCTGTGATGTCTTGTTTATGCCTTTTTAGTCGCGTTTTAGTTTTTGAACTTACTTTTTTTAATGATTGCCGCTAATACCAAGGACAAATTTACAAACTTACTTTTTCTGTTTGTCTGTGCGACTTACGGAGCCGAAAACGTGGAAAATCATGGTACTGCTGGTCGACAAAATCAAGGTCTCTAAGCAAGATATAGAAAGGGCTACGCTTGGGTTCCCTCTGAGAGATCGAATCCGAAATGAGGTGATCCGGCAGAGGGCTAAAGTGTAAAAATCAGAAACAGTATCCCAAGTACTATTAGTTAGGGGCTCATTGGTTAGTAGTCACAAACGGTACTGCTGAGCATGAGGCCTCAGGGTTCGATTCCTAAGTCGGGTAAAGTGTTATTGAGTTTTCCCATCGGAAATTTCTCAGTAGCAGCCCGCGGAGTCTGGATTTGTGCCCGGTTGATGGCAATAGGCTCGCCTCCTATTACATGGGACTTAAACATAACTGGCCAAATATGGGTGTATCTCTGCCTAACCTTTTGGAGAGAACAGGCGTGATGTGATGTAGTAACAAAAGCTTTTTACTTTTTATTCGAGGTTCTGATACAACTTTCAGCACCTCATAAACATCTCGTGCATAAAACCGCATGCATGTATAAACATCTCATGCATAAAACCGCATGCATGTGTGAGAGTATTCATATTTATAGGCGAATAACTGATTGATTATTGATCACAAATATTGATGTTGTATAATGATCTCTAATCTAGAATCACAATAAGAACGTTAGCTATCAGATGACAAAGACATTGACGTATGGAAACGTTCCATTTCAACTATATTTTATTAAACGTAAATTATTATTTTATAAATAGAAAGGTCTTAATTTAAAATATATGTTTTTAGCATTTATTTAATTGATATTTCAAAGACAGAAGTATTTAATGTAAATGGTATTTATTCTGACTTAAAAGGTCGCTTCACAAACAACGATTCTAGAGTTTTCAAACAAGTCATGTTTGGTGGTTTTACTTAATCAAAACAAATGTATATTATCTTAGTATTAAAATAAATGATTAAATAATAATTAATATGATACTAGTAATATTTCTCATGATTTAATATTGCAATTTAAAAGTAACAAGTTGTTTTAGACGATTCTCAGACCTTAAAGATGATGGTAATATAATATAAGATTTTACCTAAAGATTGCAAATAAATACATACTAAATTGCTAAATAATTTTATGAAGTTTTAAAATAGTTCCACTATACTAGATTTGTTAATTAAAACCTTTATTAGAAGATATTTAGCAATTATGTACAACCATCTCTGATTGGTCTAAAAAGGCGGCAGAATGGGCGGCAATGTTTGTGGTACTGACTGGTAATATGGAGGGATTTTAATGAGTTACCGCCAATTTTTTGAAGGGGATCTTGGTTCGAATGGTTTGACGAGAGAGGACTGACTCACAGATCCTGAGTGGTGTCCAATGTCCATAATATTAATTTGTTAAAAGCCAATGTACATAAGGAAGTCACGCTGCATAGCGAAGTTCTTCCTATATTGTAAAATGGATTGAATTAAGATCATCATATCATCACTTCTAGTGAAAGATCGACTGACCACAATGTTCATGTAAGTTAGGTACCTATATAATTGATAAATGATAAATGATAAATGATTTATTTCTGTAAGTAGGTTTGTACAAACACTTTTACACGTCAATCATATTTTTAAACTAGATGAGGTCGGCGTTTCCTATCTGACTACTCTGAGAAGAAAGGCCGAAACAAACTCAGAGGTCACAGTCTCTTTTAAAGTCCAGACATAATCTTGGTCAGATCATGTGAAGACCATGTAGATTGGTATCTGAAATGGTCTTTTGAGGAAAGAACCACACAGATTGAGTGGACCTGTCCAGTCAGTGCACGCATTTGTCAGTAATCGTGCAGCTCAACTCAGGAAGTCAGAACTTAAGGAGCTCAACGATTCGACGAACAATACCAAAGAAAGGACATTTGGGTAGGCCACATAAATTACTCAATCTGCCAGATCATGATCAAAATTAACTGCGAAAAAAAAAAGCAATGACCCACATAATCCTCACATTCACAATAATTAAAATAACATACTACTTTACAAGTAAATACTCATGTCATTGTGTATATAAAATTCAACAATGTCAATGTGTATATAAAAAAAATCGGACATAATGTTTGAGAACCATGTAGATTGGTGTCTGAAATGGTCTTTTGAGGAAAGAACCACACAGATTAAGTGGACCTGTCCAGTCAGTGCACGCATTTGTCAGTAACCGTGCAGCTCAACTCAGAACTTAAGGAGCTCAACGATTCGACGAACAATACCAAAGAAAGGACATTTGGGTAGGCCGCATAAACTACTTAAACTGCCAGATCAAGAATATAACTGAAACAATGACCCACATAGTCCTCATATTCTCAATAATGAAAAAAATATAATACTTTTTACAGTAAATATTCATGTCTAAAATAGCTAGCAAATTAAAATCAACATTCACCGTGTAAATTTATTGGAGCAGCTCAATCCCAAGCCTTTTTGTCCTCAATATAGTTTTTCACAGTATAATAGGCTTTCTGGCATAGTTTCCGTTTTATAAAAGATTTGAATTTATTAAAGCTTAGATCTTGAATGTCGCTAGGAAGTTTATTATAAAAACGTATACATTGGCATCTAAACGAGCCACCTATTTTCTTGAGCCTGGTTGTAGGAACAATAAATTTGTGTTTGTTTCTAGATAGATATTATAATATTGATTAGTATTGCTCTGATCTATGTTGTTATGTATGTGTTATACATATAGCTAATATTGCTTATGTGTGTTAAATCGAATTAAGAAATATTCATGTTCTTTCTTTACATTGCCAAAGTTGCTAACTTTGAGAAACGGACCTTGTGTTAACAATAATAATATTCTAATGTGAAAATGTGTTGACAAAAGACTAAAACAAGCTGCCATGGAGTTTCTTATCCTTCTTCTCCATGAAGACCTAGTTTTGGAACGGATAATAACTTTCTCATTAACGTTACCTACCTACCTAAATTGACAAGCCTAATTGAAATAAATGCCTGGTCTTGTCTTTCTGTGCTTTTTTTCATAAATCCCTTCCCACACCATAATCATAGATACTTTCTTACATATTAAATAACTAGCCATTCTGACACTCAAAGCTTACTAATTAAGTGGATGCCAATACCTATAAATGTAGTGTTTCATCCACTTTCTAACATATGTTAGAAAGTGGATGAAACACTACATTTATAGGAATATTACTAGTATCATATTAATTATTATTGAATCATTCATTTTAATACTAAGATAATATACATTTGTTTTGATTAAGTAAAACCACCAAACATGACTTGTTTGAAAACTCTAGAATCGTTGTTTGTGAAGCGACCTTTTATGTCAGAATAAATACCATTTACATTAAATACTTCTGTCTTTGAAATATCAATTAAATAAATGCTAATAACATATATTTTAAATTAAGACCTTTCTATTTATAAAATAATAATTTACGTTTAATAAAATATAGTTGAAATGGAACGTTTCCATACGTCAATGTCTTTGTCATCTGACAGCTGACGTTCTTATTGTGATTCTAGATTAGAGATCAATAATCAATCAGTTATTCGCCTATAAATATGAATACTCTCACACATGCATAAACATCTCAAGCATAAAACCGCATGCATGCATAAACATCTCATGCATAAAACCGCATGCATGCATAAACATCTCATGCATAAAACCAGTAGGTTTTATGCATGAGGTTTATGTCATCATGTCTCCTTCTTCCATCCTTCTCTATTAGCCGTCATCACCGAAATCAACCCCTTTCTAGCCTTATCATCTCTCACACAATCTACCCATCACTTCTTCTGCTGTAAACAATTCCGTTTAAACCTGGAGTAGGATGATGTTTTCACACACATAAACATAAAGTCACGCCTTTTTCCCATTGGGGGTAGGCAGAAACTACATGAACCCCACCTGCTACGATCCATAAACAACTCATAATGCTTTCCTTCTCGAATAAAATAAATAAGTCCGTCTAACAGAAAGCTTGAAAATTCTTTTAAACTTTTTAGCTCCCATGATATTACCTTGTTTAAATATCTCTCCGTAATGAAGCCTATTTCTCTATTTGTCTGCGCAAATTAATTTAATTTATCATCACAAGTGGTACAGACTCTGGGAATAAAGACAAATACGGCTTCATTATGAAAAGTCCTATCATGTTGTTTGCAAAGAAGTTGCGCGGCTGCCATTTTTAATCGACTTCATAAAGGACCAGGTACTCAATTCAAGAGTTTTTTTTTTTTTTTGTATATATGTTAGCACATTACTATAGTAGACCTTTTTAAAACAACTGGCGAGATATGGGTGTACCGTATTTACACATCTGCCTATCTCTGCGGGGAATACCGGCGAGATGATATGTTATTAAAGGCGCATGAGTCGTTGCCCGGAATGTTACCACTTTATAAATATTATGTTTATATAAAAATTTAGAATTAGGTGTAGTGTATTTTTTTTTATTACTTATGTTTTTCTTATTTTTACTTTTCGTATGCTGCACGGGTTGACGTCATCACGACAACGCCGGCTGTCGCTGAAAACCAGCGCTGGGGCTCTGTCTCGCATAGGGTCGTAGCATTATGCTGAGCGATTGCCGTTTTGCGTGGATGTGACGCATATTTTCCCCCAACTAGTTATTTTTTCTACTTGTGTTTTTCTCTGGTTCATGTTTACCGCAAATAAACGTATTTTCTTTCTTTTTTTTTCTTTCTTTCTTTATGTGTTTATTAACCTTTCTGACTTGTCATTTTTAAAAATATTATTCGTTGGATGTTATGAAAACGAATGAAAACTAACTAATATTACTTTTTTTTAATTATAGCTCAACAGAGCTAAAATTAAAATTATTTGAAATTGAAATTTGATTGCGGTTTGAAATTATTCAAACCGTTTATAGGTTTTTATGCTAAACATAGCATAAAAAGCTGTAAACGGTTTGAATAATTTTATTTTATTGCATAGCACTACCCACTGCATAGCATTACCCATTGCATAGCATTCGCCATTGCATAGCATTACCAGTTGTATAGCAGTACCCACTGCATAGCATTACCCATTGCATAGCATTACCCATTGCATAGCATTACCAGTTGTATAGCAGTAGCCACTGCATAGCATTACCCACTGCATACCATTACCCATTCCATAGCATTACCCATTGTATAGCATTACCAGTTGTATAGCATTACCCACTGTATAGCATTACCCATTGCATTGAGAAACTGCCAATATTACTGAAATATTTTCAATTTGGTTCAAACACAAAAGTTTATCTTATTTTTTTCCCCACTGAGAATAATTTGGCTTTCCTATTTCTCATTGAATGTATTTGTGCTAGATCTGTAATATTGGCACAAACGCTCATCTAAAGTCTGTTTTATGTCATTTCTTATATGGATTCAATCTTTTCTGAGCCACTCAGGCATTATCATCCTGATTCATTTGAATACATACATACATTGATTTCTGAATTCGCCAAATTATATGTAAATGATTCTGATTTAATTCTCGTCTTGGTAGTTAATTAGATTCTTTCAACACATTGTTTTTCATAAAATCAACAGAATGCAATCACCGTACATACCTATATCTTTATTTTTTAACTAAAACAAGGTTTGGTACATTGTTTAAATGGCTACTGTGTACACAGAACCCATGTAATTGATCACACACACACACTCACACACACACGCACACACACACACACACACACACACACACACACTCACTCACTTACTCACTCATACTTCTTAAAGGACCCACATACGCTATTAGTGTCCATAGATACCTACGTGGTGTCCTGTTTATACTCTGTGTTATATGTATGATATGAGCGCGTGTGAACCTTGAACCCTCTGCAAACAGCCGTAAAGTTAACTTGGTAAACAAATTGTATAATTCAGTGGCTGCCTTCTTGTTTAACACCCACATTATAAGGGTTATCGCAGCTTTGTGGAATCGGACTTTGATGGTGAAGTTGTGAAAATGTTTGGGTAAGAAGGGATAGTTTGATTTTCGAAGCGTTTTGTTATTCTTAGTTTGCTTTATCTGTGGGGAAGGTCGGTCAAAGCTAATTGTAGATGGCGTGTCCATAGATAAGGAATGAATGTCTGTCTGTTTAAATGTCAAATTTATTGATAGGCCATGGGAACCTAGCTAGGTTCCAATGGCCTATCAACAAATTTGACATTTCGTTCATTCATTCCATTTTGTGACTTGGTTTTATTCCACTATTTCGTTATTTTTGATAAATTAAATTTTTAAAAGCAATATTTATTCGACATTAAAAGAGTCAGAATAAATTACGTATTTCCTCTTAATCACTTACTTCAAAATGTTTCCGACATAACCTCGAATTCTGTTTACTTAAAATAAATACCTGCGAATAGCTTTAAGCCACAATCTTCTAAGTTTAGGTCTTTCGGAAAATGGCTGACTCAAGTTGCCGAGTATTGAGGAACAAAAAAACGAGTCATTTTCACAAAACTAAATAAAAAACCACCTCACGCCTTACAATATTAGTTTGTTTTGGGAACTAGCTATGACAGCGCCATTTTGACAGTTGCCGTCCTCATTGGGCCATTCAGCGAATTCGTCGCATACGTTGCGTTCAGGGTGTTCCAATATTTACCTCTTTTTAAAACGAATAAGAAATAAGTTCAGGTTACCTGACCTATGATGAATGTTAGTTATTTTTTCAACTATCACATAAACTTTGAAGTGTCGGAAAACTACGTTTATCTGAAATAATCAACTGAAAATCTGTAGTTTTTTTATGCTGTAGAGATGTTTGTAATAAATACCTATTTTTCTGGTAGCTGAAGTTTTGAATCTACATATTTTTCGTCGATCTAACATTTTGAAACATTTCCGCGGCAACCCTATCCGCCCATTGTTAGAACACAATGTGCAATAACTTAAATTTCACCATAACTTAACAGGCTGTGTTAGCATGCATTGTGTGCTAAATCTACCAGATGAGTTATAAATTTAGCTTTTGGTGTGCTTATGATTTTGGAATACATCATTCACATTGTTCACCTATTGTTTTACCATATACGAATTTAGTATTTCTGGTCTTTAACGTACATAATAGGCTATTTGACTGTATTTGTTTTATTAGATTTTTCGAAACCTAGAAAATATTAAGCCACGGAAAATTAATTGTTAGAATATCTCAAAAATTGGCGAAGTTCTATGCGTTTTAAAGTCGATGCTAGACAGAGACAGCGATATTAGCATCTTTTATTTATTTATTTTATTTTTATTTATTTATTCATAAACAATGTACATTGTGTTTGAATTTTACATAATATTTAATATTTAAAAAGTTACAAAATAATCCCTCCATATATAAATTCCATAATCCTCGTAATAAAAATAAAAAAAAAAAACATAAAAAAAACAAAAAACATAATAAATTTAAAATGTCTGTTAAATGTCAGTAATTATTATTTGTAAGAATAACAGTATTTATAAAAACTAAAAATAATAATACTTAATATAATTTGTCTAATAAGTCTAATATTTTCATTTGTGATAACATTGTTTATCTATAATTCGTCCAAAGTATATAAACACCTGTCCAACAAGAACTGCTTGAGTTGTTTTAGAAATTCTCGATTATAAACTAAGTTTTTTAATTCAGTAGGCAGTTTGTTAAATATTTTAACTGACTTATAATAGAAACCATGCTTGAAGATATTAAGATGATGCGACTGTTTTGTCTGCAAGTCTTTTCTTCTTGTATTTTCCCTTTTCCTTCTTTCTTCTTCTGTTTCAAACTCGTGTATATATTTTTGTAAGCGCGTTAGAAGTACCAAAATATATAAACTTGGGACCGTTAATATATTCAATTCCTTGAAATGTGGTTTACACGATTCGTCCTGTCGTATCCTGACTATAGTCCTAATCGCTCTTTTCTGGAGAACAAAAGCTTTTTGAATGTTATATGCATAACTTCCACCCCAGCATATTATACTGTATCTTAACTTTGATTCGACTAGTGCGTGATAGACCATTTTAAGATGTTTCATGTCGACTTCATTCCTAAGGCTTCTTAAAACATAGCATGCTGAACTGATTGACTTTTCTATATGCATAAGTTCTTGTTTCCAGTTAAAATTGCAGTCTATATAAACTCCTAAAAATTTTACCATTGGGGCCAGGTTTACTACTTCTCCATTCATCACGCAATTTATTCTATCATTTTTTCTTGTAGTTGAACTGAAAAGTATAACATTCGTTTTACTGGCATTAACTTTAAGATTGTTTACTGTGAACCAGTTGTGAAACGCACTTAAGGTCTGATTCATAATTACATTTAAATTATTTATATTATCTGCTGATACAACTGCATTTGTATCGTCAGCAAAAACTACTAGCTGGATAGATCCTGTAACTGTTTCATTCATGTGTTTTATAAGATCGTTAATAAAAGTAATGAAAAATATTGGTCCCAATATGGAACCTTGTGGTACACCAATTTTAACTGGAACCAATTTGGATCGATAGGTCTCTTCGAATGAACTAGTGTCACAACTGCTACTACTATTTAATGGATCCATTTTGTTAACTACTACTTTCATTTCCACAAACATCTTCCTGTTCGTCAAATATGAATTTAGGAGTTCCAAAGCTTTACCCCTCACACCATAGTGTTCAAGTTTTTCAATTAGTATTTTGTGGTCTACTGTGTCAAAAATCTGACGTCTCAAGACAGGAACGCCATAGTAACTTCGCGCCATTCAGTACAATGATCGTTTAGCGAGACAAGGATATAAGTAGAATTTAAAAAGTGGATTACTTCTCCATTATTCCACCGATGTTATATTTATGCATTATCCATTATCGTGACGAGCATAAATTGCTTAGCAAACATATTAAAGTAATCGGATCGCAACCCGTGAAATACTTATTATTGAGTAGTTCCGGTTGCCACCAATGGTCTTCATCATCAGTTCCACTTCACCGAATGGTGCTTTCGAGAGCAAATGCACGAGTTACTATAAAAAATACCCAAATCGCTATAGGTGTGCCTATAAAATTTGAGGATTTCCCTCGATTTCCATGGGATCCTCTCATCAGATTCTGACTTGGTAACAATAGGACAACCTCGAGAGCATACGCATTCGAACAAAAAATAATTTTGCAAATCCGTCTATATATGACGGAGTTATGCCCGAACATACATAAAAAAATATAAACATCCGAATTGATAACCTCCTCCTTTTTGAAGTCGGTTAAAAATAAAAAATAACGTGTATCAGAGTTTGTCTAACGGGGTGAAAAGGAGTAGTCAATTTTGTAGGGGAGGAATTTACTGCCTGGCTTGATTAACTCAAACATTTGTATAAATAATCTCTGAGTCAAGTTATGAAAACATCACAAACGATTTTACAAAGTTCCACCCTTGCGGGGGGTAAAAAGAGGAAATACAGTTGAAATGGAAAATCGTATTCATTTGGTTAATTAACTTGAAACTTGTTTTGAATACATAAACTTATGTATAAATATGAAGATCCTAATCATTATTACTACCATTTAAAAGGGGGGGTGAACTGTGTAGGGGAAAATACGAAATTAACGCGAACGAAGTCGCGGATGAAGTGCTGAATAACTGACATATATCAAAAATTAAGGATTCCTTCTATAATATAGGCGAGCTCTAAGAAGGGGTTTTTGCGAATTCGACGTTTAAAGGGGTGAAAAGAGGGGATTTTATTTGTATGAAAAATCTTTCTCAGTGAGTTCGTCTTAGCCCGAATACATTATTAAATGACTAATAAAGGTTTTCATTATTAAGTTTTCAAAACTACCCATCAAAGGAATTTTAGACGGTGCTAAAATTTTTACGGCTGACCGGTTAACTCGAATAACGGCATTAAAACTTTTGACAGAAAAGAAAGAGATACAAGTTTTTGGGTAATGTGGGTGTACTATAGGTACACCTCTGACTAACCCTTCGGGTAATACAGGTGTGATGTTATGTTATGTTAAGTTTATGTTTTTGGGTTTTTCGAAAATGGGCCAGCAAAAGGGGATAATTAAGTGTTTGAGGGAGGATCTCACTGCGTGTCTAGATAACGTTGTCTGTGGTGCGTGTGTGCGTGGCTTACAAGAGCTAAAGCGCGGTCACTGGCGGATTGCATAGAAAAGAAAGAGACGCGCGATGACGCAACGCTGGTAATTTATTGCAAAATATGAAGCAATTATGGATTTACAAAAAATCTATTCATTGGACAAAAAAAATAAAACACTATTACGTTAGTATGTTACTTGTAGAATAATCGGACGAAAAATCTGAATGTTTTTTAATATGGTAGTAGTGTAGTATGGTTTTTAATCCTAGAACATCCGATCCGACCGAACATGATCCGCACTGGGCCCGCGTGGTAGATTACAGCCCATTCCCTCTCAAAGAGAAGAGGCCTGAGTCCCAGCAGTGGGAACATTATAGGCTGATTATGTATGTTTAGGTCATGTAGTCCCCTTAAGCCAAAGGAAGTAAAACTATCGTAATCATATTTTTTCCAAAATTACCGGTTAAAAGGGGTGGAGGGGGTGCTACATTTTGTAGGAGATAATACGAAATGCATGCGGACGAAGTCGCGGGCGAAGTGCTATTAATGTATATTTTTGATAGTACTCAAATACTCTAATACGTGTTTAATACAAACTTAAGACGCTCAGGTTAAGTAGGCAACGACCTTCGAAGAGTGGTGATGGAAGATGAGACTTACCGACGTGCAATTGAAGATACTGCAGTACTGGCTAATGATGAAAATTATGCATAACATAACATTACGCCTGTATTTCCCGAAGGGTAAGGCAGTGATGTACCTAGCCTAGCCTAACCTAACCTACGCCCCTATATAGCAGGGGGCGAGCCTATTGCCATAAACCGGGTACAAAGCAGACAACCCAGACTCCGGGCTATTACTGAGTCATTCTAAATGGAAAAACCCAATAACAGTTTGCCCGACCCGGGAAACGAACCCAAGACCTCATGCTTAGCAGTAGCGCTTGCGACCACTAGGCAGAGATAATGTATCCCATATTGCATCTTAGTCTTTGACAACAAGTCTTCTAAAAGAAAATCGAGCCATGAGGCAGTTAACGCAGAACATAATGTATTCAATATTGTATCTTATTCTTTGGAAAAAAAAATTAAAAGAAAATCTAGCCAAGAGGCAGTTAACGCGAAACATAATGTATTCAATATTGCATCCTATTCATTGGTTTTTTTTTTAAAAGAAGATTTAGACAGATCGGCTTTACAGATGTCTGGGCTTTAATTCATGACTTATTTTTATTAAACATTAATAGTAATTAATACGTCTGACTGACTGTAACAGTTGCTCTACAAATTAAATATTTTACAGCTCAATAAAAGATGGTGAATATTTTTATGGGCATCAGCCCATGTGACGCAATTTAATAGATTATTAAGGGAATTGAAAGCCCTATTTC
Source organism: Griposia aprilina (assembly GCA_916610205.1). Classification (NCBI taxonomy): domain Eukaryota; kingdom Metazoa; phylum Arthropoda; class Insecta; order Lepidoptera; family Noctuidae; genus Griposia; species Griposia aprilina. Next base: position 5,215,365 of record OU744305.1, on the reverse strand, counting down.
CTACACGGAGAATGTAGAATTCAAAGATGAGTTTACCCTTATACAAAAAAATTACTAGCTTGCTGTCAACTAGGTATATTGACATCATGTGATTTGATAACTGGCACATCTATTTAAATAGACTTTCTTACCCTGCAGTGGGATAACACAGGGTGGTTTATGTATTTATTAAAACGGTATTAACCCATACCATAATACCCAATAATTTCTAAAAAGGTTAAATAACAAAACACGTCTGTACTTTGGCACTTATTATATTAATATCTCATTTATTTTCTTTAATATAATTTTAATAAATAGGCATTTTTAATCACATTTATAACAAGGGACAAACATTTAAATACAATTGTCATAACATAGGGTGGCAGAGACATCGATGCGTATACGCATGGATTCAGTACGCACCTTCGGTAGAACAAGAGCATAACTGCATTTTTTTGTGATTTTAAACTTTGTAAGTTTAAAATCACAAAAACTTGTTTTTTGGTCAGTTATGCCCTTGTTCTACCAATGCGCGATGGTGCGAATTATATATAGCTGCATATTTCTGACTGACTGACTCCTTGACAACTCAAAAGTGCCTGTTAATGGGTTAACTGAAATAAATGCTTTTAGTTTCAGTTTAAGTTGAATTTGAAAGTGACAAAAAAAATTTGTTGTTTCATACATTTTGCCCGCGTAGGTATTGCACATTTTCTATGAAACAGCAGATATTTTTTTTGATAACTGACAAAAAAATCTACGCTAGGGGGTTTGGAATCATGTGCTGAATTTATGGTTACAGTTTGCGCGTCGATCTCCAGACCATCCTGTATACCTACTCTTCAAAATAGATTTATAAAGTTAAATATAGCACCAACCGTTATGGCACATCGAGCATTAGAGAAAGACTGTCAAACATCACCCCAATTGCGTAAACACAATTTCTTTCACAATCCGACGGATTTTGAAAGAAATTCCTAATCCATTGCCTCTTAAGTTTAAAAAATTCGTCTGCTCGACAACGTAAATGACGCAATGAATGTTGTCGAATTATCAAAATGAAAGTCATTGGAATTGTTAGTGTGTTATAGTAACCAAGTGTATAAATACACTATGAATGCGTGCGTGAAGAAGAGTAGCGTCAGCACATAACACACACACACTTCCGACTTCGCCATTGTCTCGGACGGTACCGAGAGCCCCTGCGCTTACACACACATTCATAGCGTGTTTGTACACTTGGTAACCGCAAGTAAAGCGCGCGTTGCATTGTGAGATAAAAAATACTATAGTCTGTTACGCAATTACCTAACTGGTATGAGTGAAAGAGACGAAGAACTTTTTGTAAAACTCGATGTGGCATTATCGGCTGGCTACTTCACCTACCTACTTATTTATACAAGGTGAAATTGATATAACTGAAAATCTCTTAAGGCGTCACTGTACTCACCATCTATACTAATATCATGAAGAGGTAAAAATTGTGACAAACTCCGATTCCGAAAATTCTTTCTCTAATAGAAAGCAAAAGAGAAAGGAAATAAAATGATGATGAAATGATGTTAAAACAGGAAATTTCACGCGGACGAAATCGCGGGTAGAAGCTAGTTATGAATATGTTTTATTATAGGACCAACACTGAAATCGTGGAAAAAATATTCTGTTTCTTACATTTTGTCATGTTATCAAATCAAATATAAATATTTCGGATTCAAAAATTACATCCATAGGTGTTGGAGTTTTTTTTCGCGATGTAAAATTGTAACTGACACCCGTTCTGTTCCGTCTTTCGCGATGTTGATTATAATGATAAGTACAATGACCACTTAAAAGGTTTTCAGTTATTTAAATAATACCTTACAGTTAAATAATTATGCGCTAAATTACTTTCTACTGGCAGGTATGACCAGATTGGTTCTTTTAAGTATAGGAGCTTAGTTTACTAAATGCTTTACTACCAAGCTGCTACATACTTTGAATTGCATAGCTTTGATTGCAGCTGCAACATAAAATAAATACAATTTGATAAATTTAAATAAATAATAGATAACACACAACACATTAGCAAAATAAATGTGCATTCTGACAACTACTAATAGCAATATTATAAAGAAACTAAATACAGATTCAGACGAAAGCAGAATATACAGATTGTTAATAGAATATAAATTACCTACTCCTTAATTTGTACATCATCATAATTCCTCCATTTAGAAGCATTATACTTAAGAAATAATAATAATTCAGTAAAAGCATTGGCATTTTAAAACGTACACCTGTGTCTCAAGAATACTTTATAAGGTTTACACTTTATAAAACATCAAGGAATACTTTAATACTAAAAATATCAACTTTCGTGCTAATTCAATTCACATGTATTATATTTTAGTCTTTCAGATAGGTATATTATTCCGATTCCCAAAGCTCCTAGAGTATAATGACATTTGACAAAAAAGTCTACGCACTCATAGACTTAAGCCTAAAACTACAAAGAACAAATATTATCCCTGTGACAAACAAAAAAATATCATACAAAACTCTCTGGAAATTCGTAGTCAACACTTTTAGATTTCTGAAAAGCGACTACACAGTCGACTTTTATCTTTTGGTACGACACGAATTTCTTTTCACAATCCATGCTCCTAGCTTTGGCACTGTTTATTAAGACGCTACGTCTCAAAGAGTGGCTTCGACCCAAATTATCAACTTCACTGTCTGACCTAATATTTTTACTATTGGAATGACCGATAAACTTGCCAGTATCACCTCCCCTACAATCTTCGCGATCAATTTTATGTTCGACGTCAACCACTTCAGATATCTCAATGTTTCCTTCGCTCCTCATCCTGTTTATGATCGGCTTTGTATTCGAACAAACAGGCGCCGATTGTTGTCTCACAAATGTCCTGTTGGGAAATATTCTATCAAATAGCCCCTTTTCTATTTCAGCTTTGCTTTCTGATTCTGTATCAGTACGGTCGACGCTGCTTCTTTGGCTGAAAAGTTTCTTCAAACTATTCGTAGTTCGCGTTAAGCTGCTGCTCGTCGTCGATCCATTTGTAATCGTCCTCTGAGCACGCCTTGTCTTATCTTCTAACTTTCTCTTATAACATATGCAAACCTTACAGAATCCGATGCGGAATTTTGAAGACATTAAATTGTAAAGTATAGGATTGATCGCCGAATTTATATAGAGCATGACTCTGGCGAAGTAGAGTATGTTATACCATTTCTCTGGGCTGAATTCTTCGTAGAATTCTGGTGGTGTTATTATTATCCATAGTGTGAGAGCTCTATAAGGCATAAGACATAAAAAGAAACATAACACAACAGTTCCGAGCATCAGAATAACCTGCTTTCTTGCTCTGGTGTTATAAGGATCAACAGTTTTGTTCATAACAACTTTAGAAGCTGCAGTGATTAAATTTTTGGCTATAACGCTGTATAATACTATGAGGATGATTAGAGGTAGTACGTAGAGGAGGATTATGATGGCGATGAAGAACGTGATCTGCCAGAAGGTGACGGCTTGTGTTAGGCACTGGGCGTAGGCGGTGCCGTCGTGACGAGTGACGGTGTGATGCTCAGCAATAGCCAGGATAGGACTGAAAAATAGAAAGATTATGATCATGATATCTACAAAGCTAACAAAAAAACTACGGATGATTTTGCAACAAAAGAGTCTATCTACGAAAATAATAGGTGGAGTTCTAATAATGATGCGTCGTTTTCTTTAATATTTATGTGTTATTCAACCAACCTACATACTACACCATTATGCCCTGCAAATAATATTAAATCATGCAGACGTTTATGATATGTAATTTCCTGTAGATCATTCAAATTCTTCATTAAGATTTTATACGTAGTGTTAAATGACACGTTATATTTTATTAATATTAATTAGATATAACTCTTAGCTGCAGTGTATAAATTCTGATAACTGTCTAATTTATGGTACATGTTTAATCAACCGTTTATAATAACTCCCTATTTTCCGCATCATGGACGTGTTGAATAGTACTACCTTCTTTAAGCCCGAGTATTTTGTGTATTCGTTGTAATCCTACGAATTTATAGAGAATTCTTTTTTTTTTTAATAATTCGCAATTAAAGTTAACGTTAACTACAATAACCAGGAAAATTATAACAAAAGAGAAATTAACCACATCTTTTTATTATATATTTATAGGGCTGATTTTTAAATAGTCAGTTATCTTTTATCTGTAGAATAAATATGACAGTTTGACATATTTTCTGTTGCCACATAAGCTGTCAGACGTCAATATTTATTCATCACATAAAAGTTATTTACCTCTCCCTACAAGTACCTGAAGCAAAAATTGTATCTGATATTTTGTATCTGAAAACTGATACGAAATACCGATAATATATATTTTTGGCCGATAAACCTTCGTTTTTTTTTTAATTCAAACACTGTAGTAGACATGACACTATAATCACCTACCTATATTATTAAAAATTGCTTCCAAAAACCAATTAATCAAACAAAATGCCGCTTGTTATTCAAGCTCGTTGAACATGACAGATGTTCCTAATAACCAGAACGACCAAGTTTATTGTTTTTTTATGTAATGGATGGGCCTTAAATATTTTTAACAAATAGAAAGTGGGTCGTTCCCAATTTGGTAGGCTGTGCTAATGACTCATCTGTCCATGTACTAGATGTTGGTCAGCATCTTTTGGTACAGTATCCGCCTACTGTTTGTTCTGCTGAATAGAATTAGTTTTTTCTTTCTTTTATTTCTTTGGTTTTCTTTACATTTTTTTTTGTCTATTAAATATATTTGATCGATGGTTTTTGGTGTGGAAACAGACATAACTTAAAAAAAATAGGTTGGCCATTTTAGATCTAGTACCTACCTATGTCTAAAAATATAATGAACTTACTTCCGAGATTGATTTTAGGTCTCTGAATAATTTGTGTATCAAAGGACCAAAAATAATTAATTTCATTATTCTTCTCTAAGTAATGTTTTTGGTATAGGTATGTGTACCACCCAAATAGACTTTAAGTTTTTGGCCCTTACATTAAAATGCTATTGTTTGAACTCGATAGATATTAAACCCTTGTAACATTTTAAAAATAATCTCTTAAAATAAACCGTTTCTTATGAAAACTGAATACTTAGTTAAAAGTTAACTTTACCTGTCACATTACTTTGAATATTTATGAATGCTTTCTGCAAGTATTTCATTTGATTTAAAGTTCTTATCGCATTTGAATAAAAATATTCAATATTTCTTTTTGTGCTGGAAAATGAATTCATTTCTTGATAATTATTCCTTGCATTTTGACTGGTAAAGTAATTTTTAACTTCTTTTATAAATAAGTTTTATATTGCCATACATCATAAAATACAATTTATAAATAATTCAAAAACTCGTGCAGAATAATACTATAAAAATAAAATATGATAGTGCGATACAAGCAGTTAGTGGAAACATATTTAACATACATGTCATAACAACAAGCCGTAGTAAGACAATAATTTATTATTTATTTTAAATACATAAGTAGGTACCTACTTATTTATAGTATTCTGTGCAAGATTTCTTTAAAAAAAATTATACTTAGGTATCTATTTTGTGGTGATATTATAAAGTACCTAACCTTTAAAAAATAGTTTGATATGTAGGAAACAAATTACCATTTTGCTTTACCCTATTTTATACATTTATACATGTTATTAATATGCTATTAGGACTGTGTAAGTAAATAAATATCTTTGAACTTGGCTTGTCACGCTACCGTGTGTCTAGATAAGATTAGGTAATCTCCTCTTCTCAATTTACTTAGCACGTGTACAATATCGACCAAAAAATTGTTATAGTTGCTTATAGCCTGTACACTTACTTATACGTGTGTATTTTGTATAATTATCTCTTTTGTCGACTGTATAGTACGATTCAAACTTAATGGCGACTCGGAACATGAGGCGAGTCGCTGCGCAGTAACAAATTCACGTGTCAGCGGGGGTAAGGGGTGAGGTACTGCGCAGCGAATAGTGCACTTCACAGCTGCCATTAAGTTTGAGTAATACTGCACCTACTGTTTGGGGACAAAATAATAAGTCTACTTTAGTACCTCATTATTTTTCTATTACATTAATCGATTGTCTCTACAAAAAGCTTCGTAAAAGAACTTCAATTAATATTATCTTATTTTAATTTTTATTTGTATTGGCGACTTGCAAAAAGCACACTTATCGCGCTACAGATCGCCGCGGGCTCAAATGGGGACAGGTCGCGAACCTATTGCTTTTAAACGTCATTTCAAGCTTTCAGGTCGGTTGACTGACACCACATGAATAATGGCGTTCATTGACTTTGTAGATTTTATTAATTGTTGTGTATGGGAATTGTAAAATGAACTATGTATATGTAATTACTTAAAGAACCTACTCGTAAAATAATGATTGTTGATACTAAGGAGCTTTCGAAGTTTTCGACCTTAAATATTCTTATAACTAAAGTGGTTTTTGACGAATAATAAGTCAAGTCAAATACCAATAAACACCAAATTTCTAAGAATAATTCTGATATTTTAAATTAATGATAGCACTTATCTTGTTGCGTATGCTAAATATGTTTCCAGTGCAAAAACCAACAAACAAACAGACAAATAAAGCACAACACACCCAATAGCTGTCACAAACATTCATAAAGTAAAGCGTAAAACAGTACGAACCTTGTTTCTCAAAGGGTTTTTGTTTTGTTATAGTCTGAAATACGTATCTTTTTATCACAGTTTACGAGTAAAAACTGCGTTGCGTATCTTAAAAATAAGAAAGAAAAAACTTTCGAGTTTAATAAAATTGGCATTAACTCACACAATGGACTTTCCCGAATTTCCTTACCCTTCATTTATTGAAATCTTACTAAGGAAGGAAGGGAAGTTTTGCTAAAATAAATTCCAGATGACCAATTTGACTAAAGGGACCAATTCTTCGTTCTTTTGGCGAGGTACAATAATTAGAAAGCCACGCTAAATATATGTCAATTCCAAATACCTTGGCCGTTGTTTTATAGTACTAATAGAAGAATGTCAATAATAGAACTGTATCAAAGAATAAAATATCGATAACAATAATTTTCCGCAACAACAACAACCGAATTTCAAATTAAAAACAGTTCCATTCATTCATTCAACCGGGACGCTCTAACAATTGAGCTGAACGAACGACATTCGGGCAATATGGCGACTGAACGAAGGATTTATTGCAAAACGCCATCTATTATTTAAACTCGGAACCAATATAGGGGACAACGTCGCGTGTAGGACTCCAATAAGCTGCGGTATTAAAAATTCTTTAGAATAATGTACCAGAGAAGCAGTCTACTAGTTGTAAGGATTCTTTGTGAAAAGAATATTATGGTTGCCGGCAAATGTAAGGCGTTTTGTTTAGACAGCCTTTTGTGGAACGACTGTGAGGCTCTGAAATGGTTTTAAGAGGGATGCGCGAATGTAGCCAGCGAAATTCGAAACTTACGTTTCTTGCAATTTGCAGGTCAGTGTGACGTTGTATGTTGATTAAAATATGATTCGCGGCCGTAAAAATTATGTTTTTACAGAATTATAATCATTAGAATTGGCCACAAATGTCCATCAATCGTCAATCATCAAATGTCAATTCTAATCATAAAAATCATCAATAAATATCTGTATGAACTTACAGATATTTATTGATGATTTTTATGATTAGAATTAAATGATTAAATATTTCTTACGACCGCGAATCATATTAAGATCAACATAGAACCTGATACTGACCTGCAAATTGCAAAAAACATAAGAAAATTTGAATTTCGCGGGCTTCCCCGACGCTTGCGCCTTAAAAATAAAGAACAGTAACATATATTCTTATCGTTGAGTTTCCAGTAAAGAAATAGGCCCAATTCTGTCGCTGTTGATGGCTTTAAAAGCAACTAATGTGATTTTGTAATTATAACACCACTACGAGAGCACAAAAATACATAGCTGATTACAATACGGTACCTACTTGTACTACCTATTTAACAGTAAGTGTGTGAAAACTCAAATACACTTTTAATTTAAACCCAGTCAAAATTTAACAAAACTAATAAACTTCTAGTTAATTACAGCATGAAAATCGTCAAAACTTTTCCCAACTATTATGAACACATTAGGACCAATTCTGTAAATGGTAGCAACCCTAGCTTTTATGGTTGCCAGCCAATAAAATGCAAAGCGCAGAAACTTGCAAGTAACGTTATGACAAGCGTCCAGCTGTTTTATAGCTTCACGTAATATGTAGCCAGTGCTCGTTCAGCTATGAAACTATAAACTACCTCGCATACTGCGCGACAGGTCGTCGACAAGGCGCTGACCTGTCGCATGCGACTTTCATCGGGTGTGCGCATGCACCGAGCACCTAGACACTGCAAGAAGTAGCGAGAGCGTGCGACTCTCCTAGCTTGTTGGTGCGACTTTGCAACTCGACGCCAAATGTGTGAAACTTTGAACAAAATACAGAGTGGCAGGGATATCGACGCGCAAACTGTAACCATAAATTCAGCACATGATTCTGAAGCTCCCTGCGTTGAAATCATTAGTCGGTTATTAAAAAAAAAAAGCTGTTCAATATATTTTGACCGCGTAGGTATTGATTGCACTTTCCTATGAAACAGCCGATTTATTTTTTTGTAACCTACGTAATTTTTTTACGCTATTCGGGGGTTCAGAATCATGTCCTAAAGGAGATGTTTCATTTTTGGCTAGCACTTGTACATTATATCGAAAAGCGGGGAAAAATACACTGTATTAAAGAAAAATATTAATTCGTGAATTTGAGAATGTTATCTTTGCTGTACACACAACTTAAGGTTTTTCAATTATTGCCATTGTTGGCCACACTATGACGGCATCCTGACAACATGCGTTCTGAAATCAGGATGGATCTGAAATTAATGTGAAACCGTAAATACAAAAATATTAAATATAATTATAAAAAGGTATCGCTGTATTATTAATTCATCGATTACGACTATTTCTAATGTGTTACTAATGGAAACATGTAATAATATCCTAGTTCGATTAATAAAACCTTCTTGGCCAGTGTACTTCCGATTTCCGAACGTTTTATTTTGACATACACTGTCGGAAGTGTCGTTGTCAATCTTAAGTTATCCCCGTTAAAGGTTATTGAATGATGACATTAATGTCATTATCAGATGTCATTATGTCTCTATTTTTCTCACAGCAAATGTCAAACATTTTCAATTTTATTTTTGTACTTCTACAATACAAATTAATTCCATAAATCATTGCCTGTTATATGTTTATAGATACTCGTATATTACACAGATTTTCTGGGAATGTACACGTCCTAGCCAAAATTCCATTCAAAAATTAAACGTCTCCTTCATGGTTACAGTATGCGCGTCGATGTTGCTGCCACCCTGTTTATGAAAATTGTTGGCCGCAGCCTGTCGTTGCGTCTAGTCGCCGAGCTGTCGCAGTCGCATTGTGTCATATAGCGTGCGGCATGTCTAAAGTAGCTCGGACAATATGTCCGAATTGTTCACAAGGAACAGAAACTTGAGGTTTATAACTCAACTCGTTAAACTGTTCGAGAAATATTTTAGATTAAGAGAAATATAGGTCGAGTGAAAAAGTTATTGTTGTAGAAGCCGTAGCAAGTTCTATTTTAATTTTAAATAGACTTGAAATAAATGGATTTAGGAAATTTAAGCTTAGCTGGAAAAGGATGTGCGGGCTCGCGAAATATGGAAGGAGTAGAGGGAGTCCATTGCCCAGGAGTGGGAACAGCGGAAGCTAGTTTTTTTTTTTATAAACTCAGCACTTCATAAACTTCTTCTTTTGAGCAAAAGTGAGGATAAAATAATTTCACCCAACAACATTAAGTCCTACATGGTGTTTGTTATTCATGGTTATAGAATAATACTTAATCGTAAGTTATTCACCTCAAGGATAAAATTTTCTTGCCCGTTCTTCTCCATACGAACCTACTACGCTTTAGAATGGGCAACTAGCATCATTTTTCTGACTGACCGACTCCTTGACAATTCAAAAGTACCTGTAATTGGTTTAATTGAAATAAATGCTTTAGGTATGAGTTGAGTTTGAAAAAAAAAAAGTAAACCAATTTGGAAAACCTACTACAGAACACTTAAGGATACCGACGGAGAGCACGGCCTTTACTCAATATATACAGTCATGCCTTATCAAGAATACAAAAATACAAAAATAGAACAGCTCTTTCCACAAACATTTTCCAGGAAATAAAGAGAAAGAAAAAATAAGCCTCTTTTCAACTAACATATCAAACAATAGTACGAAGTGTAACAACATTAAACCTTCGAGACCTGACTCAAAGAAGCACCAAATAAGTTTTCTCCATCGGAAACAGAATTACTGTCAGAAATAGAGTTCGTTGAAGTCATAATAGGCTTAGTATTCACGTATAGACAAACAACATTTTTGGCGTTGACACAATTTTTGATATGGTGGACGTGTTATTTTCTTAGGATATTTTCTGTGGATCTAAGGACCAAAGTTTTAATGAGAATCTTAGTTTAGTAGATTAAGAAAATATGGCATTAGAAAAGACGAAATTCTGTGTTGCAAAATATAGCGGATATAAATAATTCATTATCAGATCATCATGATTCTACTGTCCTTATCTCAATTTATATGAGATCAGTGCAAAATGTATTTTCTTTCCATACTTATCTATTAGTCGTCATCTCGTGGTCACCCCTGATATAAATAATTACTAAATTAATTATTTGAAATTAAAATTCTTTTTATAACTCAAAAAAAATGTGTGATAACATACTTGCAATCGCTTGAGATACTTTAAAGTTCTGTCTTATAATATCGTCAGTAATCAAACGAAACTATGTAGTTATATAAGAACTGGATAAATAGTTTATTCAAAATATTCCAAACACTCTTTTATCTATTAAATTATTCTAGCATCCAACCCAAATTTTTGAAGCCAAAGGAACTATCAAATACACAGCTATCGTTCCAGAATAACCTAAGCTGAACTAAAAACGTTGTAACAAGAATCCATTTCGTATTGGAAGTGGGAATTGCAATACTGAAAAGCGTAACAGGGTGGCTGAAACGACGTTATATTGAACATTGGTCGTCTTGCCAGGAAATAATCAAGTCGCATTCGGTTTTTTGTCTCTTTCTAACACCAGCTGTGATGTAATATGATGATGGTTCGCGTAAATTTAGTTTTACTAGGAAGATAGGCAGCTGTGACACGATGTCTGTTAAAAGATTGAACCAAATGGATTCCTGTTATCTGATGAATAAAATAATAACAAAAAAAAACAATGTGTTATCAAAAATCCATCTGCTATATTCTGCGAACGAGGTCGAATTTCTGATTTGTTTGATTTATTATCTAGAACCAAAGACAGCAGTCAAATTTCGCATATTTCTCTTTTCACCACTAGTACGACTCAAACTCGACTCAAAACTATTAGTTCAATTAAACTATTTGAGGCACTTTGAATTGTAAAGGAGTCAGTCGGTCAGTCAGAAATATGAAGCTAGCTGATCATTCCAAAGCGTAGTAGGTACCTATAGAGAAGAACAGACAAGTAACCCCATGGACAACCTCTTAAATTATATAGTTACAAAAATTTTAAACAAATACAAATCCTGAAGAATGATTGTTAACTTTATTCATTTATCATTAAAAAAGTTTAAGTGATTTTACAACGATTAAGGTCAAGATATTTGAGTAGGTACGCATCGCAAATATGTATATAGGTAGCCTTAATCCTAAGCTCTTCTATGTTCATTTTCACACTAAGATTAACCCCATTATTACACAGAGTCAGAATTATGCTTGTTTGTGAAACTTTGACAATGCCGTTCGCTAGTCATAAAATAATTTGGTCTCCTCACTATGAAAGCGTAGGTGTCTGTAGATGTCTTTCAGTTAGGTTTGGTTACCGAAATTCGTAAACAATGAATTTATATAATAAGAAAACTTGTCGGCGCCTAATAATTGTACCTAATATCAATTTCTAAGTTTTGGACCGTAATGGAGTTGTTTGTTAAAATTTTGTAGAAATTGCAAATGGCGTCTGATTACAATAAGTGGATTGTCTTTAGATGATCTCAATCAGAGCTTTGTTCCACAAGAAATACAAAATATCTAGCCCAATCATGGAAAGAGACATCTTGTGTCTATGTTTTATCTTCTTCGTCTTCGAAACATTGTATTTCGTCGATTGATCTCTCGCTCGTCGATTCAATAAGTTAACTTAAAAAAATGGACTTTTAAAATATTTGAGGAAAACGCTCAATGAATGTTCCAGAATATTTAAACATTTTTAACCAAATTAATTGTGCCAACTACAGAGCCCTGTAAAATAAGCTGCTCTAAAACTACCGATTGAATTGTTAAAACCCATATGGATAAGTTTGGATTCCAATACGAGAAATGCAAGTAATAGCACCCGAATCGTATAAACGAAGAATATGAAATGAAGACATCAATAAAATGCCAAGCAAATGCTGAATATGTGAATTTTAGTGTGCGGGAACGACGTTGAAAGTTTGCCGGAGTTCGAAGTGGCGTGCCATGAGAAACTTATTAAAGAGGCAAATGAACCGATGTGTAGGGACGCCGGCGCCGACCAAAGAGTTAGGAAAAGTGGTGCAAGTGAAAATGGAACTTTAATCTCAGTTTCAGGTGACGAAGTTTTAAGCGTGGTTTAGCATTAACTTCTGCATGTTCTTAAGAAAGATTGTTTCTTTGATCCCGAAACTATTCTAGATAAAGAACAGATGAAGTAGGACACTGAAGAAAAATATGAAAATTCTATGTAAGGGCACTGATCATGATTTATGCTCCAATGATTTGACGGCTCTACATATTGGGATTTAGGAAGACAGGGAATATGTATTAGCTTTCACATTCACATGCCAATAACTCGTCTCAATGATCGACACATGAATAATGTTTTTCTACCCTCCGGGATGTGTAGCCTCGTCTTAGATAACATCTGGTCCTTAAATCCGCGAAACGGATAACATGGATCCGTGCTTTGAAAATGATAAATTACCAGTAGAATATCGGTTTTGATTATATAAGACAATATTATTTCAATCTTAGCTTAAAACTAAACCAATGCCCATAGTCAATTTTGGGTGTATAGTTAATAGCGAAAGGGTGAGAACCGTACCTCACCGGGATGCCATGGCGGCGCAGCCAGGTCGCGTCGCCAACATAATGTATGGTTGGCTGCGTATCCTAGCGGACGCCAGGTGAGCCACTCACTATATAGCTCAATACGTTTTGTTGGCAGCGGGTCCTGGTGAGGTACGGCCCTAAACTTGTTAAGAAAGCTGCTGTCTCGGCGATGTCACTCTGCGTTTCGACCGCGGCAGATAAACGCGCACGCTTAGCGCCTTGTATTGTTAATCACTGTAGCACCAGGCTTCACGATGCAAAAAATAACACAGTTTTATGCAATTTGTTTTTGGTACAACGTCTTGCTTGTTATAAATGGCAATTTTGACCAATCAGCATTTTGGAAAAAAATAACACTTCACGTTTTTACATTGTAACTTAGGCTATGTATAGGCTTATCATAAATGTATATAGGCTTATAACTAGGACAAAATGGTTAGTAATGGTTCTTATTTATTCAAAACTATTTCGATAGAAGGTTTGTTTTATTATATCAAAAAAAAAATATAGTACTCATAAAATATTAAATTTTACATACACAAAGCTGAGAAATAAAAGGCTTTTTGTCAATAACTCACAACTCAGCCTAAGCCAATTAAAAGTGAATACCCCAACTATTATTTATTTAAGGAAAAACAAACAGTAGCACAATATATTAAGAAAAAACCTAACCCCGAGTGCCATCACTGACCACTTGTCACTAAAAAGTACCTGGTGAACAAAGCAGCGAAGAACCACACTAGCGCGCAGATCAACGTCGCCCTTGTCTTGGTGCACACGTACCCGGCGCGCAGTGGCTCGCAGATGGCGTAGTACCGCTCAAAACTGATCGCTAGGATTGTCAGTACTGATGCGTGTGTTACTGTCAGCTCCACAAATGGTACTGCGAGACCTGGAAAAAAATGCAAAAGCATAAGTATAACATGATGACGGCCTCGTTAGTCTCGTGGTCGCCAGCGCTACTAATGAGCATGAGGTCATGGGTTCGATTCTCGGGTCGGGCAAGTGTTATTAGGTTTTTCTATAAGAATTTCTTACTGTCAGTCCGGAGTCTGGATTTGTGCTCGGTTTATGGCAATAGGTTCGGCCCCTGTTACGTGGGACTTTAACATAACTGGCGGAATGTGGGTGTGCCTAACCTCTGCCTAACCTTTCTGCGAATACAGAAAAGATGTATGAAGATTTGGTCCTTATTTCTAAACATTTTTAAGGTTTAAAACTTGGGTGGTCTGGTCCGTAACTTAGATTAAAAACCTTAAATGCGAGAAAAAAATAGTAGGTCTACAAGGGGGAAGTAAGTTGTATAACGCGAAACTATTTCCCACCGGTCCCGCCATAATCCGCTCGCTTCTGGCGGCAACGTCTCTCGTTCCCGTTCCACCAATGACGGTAAGTCGAAGCTTCTAGAACAGTCTAGAAGCTTCCTTTAAAGATTTACGACGCGCACTCTTCTTTTGACATTAGCCGTGTGACGTCCGTCAACTGGGCTGCGCATGGAGAAATGGATTCTCTGTTATACAATTTACGAAACTTTATACAGTTCACATTTATACAGTATATATTTGTGTATGTTAAATGTTAAAGTTGTATATTTTGCCATAATATGAAAAATACAGCATGTATTAAGTGCAAGAAATAATATCATCGCCATTGAATAAATAGTATTAGTTTCCAAGGTAAAATTCAGCCTTAAGTGGCGACCTCTGCGCTGCCGCAGAAATGGCAAAGTATTGGTAAAAAAAATTATTCACTGTCGTCCCATCGACACGATACGACGCGACGAAGTAGTTCACAAGGACAACAAATTATTATAATAACAGACAAGCAGTCCAACACTTATTTAAACATTTTACCAAAATAAATACTTAAGTAAACTATAGTAGCTAGATTCGAGTCTCAGCCCAGAATCCTAATGTGTTGATTTATTTTACTACAAATATTTATTTACACTATATTTTAATATTTACCTAGTTTTACCCTAGCTACACGTATTTATTTAACCTTTCCATCACTTAACCAAACGGTTCGATACACAATTTAGTACAAAATCATGTTACATTTGTTATTTTTTGCTGTTTAGGTAACTCGGGCGCAAAATATTCTTACATTTTTGTAGTTTACCATGCAAACCTCTTGACGTCTTGCATAAGCGAAGGCTATTATTTACCGACACTACAAAGGCTTTCCTTAAGAAGTTTGTGTGGTATAACTATGAATGATAGGTAGAGAAATGATGTGATAGGGCAACGGTGCGGTTTAAAAGAAGATGTAGTGATAAATAATTAAAAGAGTATGCTTAGATGGTTTGGTCACGTTGAGAGGATGAATGAAAGGCGACTAACAAAAGGTATACAAGGCAGATGTGAGTGGAAACACCGGGAGGGGATGCCCTAGAAAGACATATAATGATATTATTGGTGATGTTCTACACAAAGGTCTGGTGCGTAGTACTCGCAACCGGCGTGCGTGAATGACCATAAACGAAGCAAAAGAAGTATGTAAGGGTCATAGCAGGTGGCGTTCTGTAGTTTCTGCCTACCCTCATGAGAAGAAGGCATCAGTTTATGTATATATATGTACTATAAAGACGTGTCTTGACGCTACACAACAAGTTACCCAGTGCAACTTGCATCGGAACAACGTCTTTATTCTTTACATATTGATTTGTTCGCGAGCACAATTCGTGCAGATTCATGTTCACTTGCATTTTGCGTTGCATTATGTATGTAGCTACCCATGTATTTAAATTATGCTAGTGAGTCTGTCCATCTGTCTATTTTTGGATGTATCTACTGCGCCAGTTCGGGGGGCTTTTGTTCGACTTTTCATTTGAACTACTGAACCGATTTTAGAGAATGTTGACGTTTGATAGAATGTTGTTTGATATGTAGAACTGCATTTGCATCTATTCAGTTCGGAATTTATGGAACGGCTATACTACAGATTGCGGAGATTTATCTGTATCTGTAGTTCTGTTAGTGTAGTGGATCTGTAGTTTCTGCCTACCCCAATTGGAAGAAGGCGTGAGTTATGTATGTATGTGTAAGTAACTTGATTCTATCTGAATCAAAGGGAACTGTTCATTACAAAAAAAAAAATATTCTACACTCGGATATAACTTCAAAAGACTAGGGAGTGCATAGCGGTATACATACTCCTCTGTCCTTATAGGCCTCTGTGGCGAGTTGTCACTAACGTAGAAGCCTATCAAGAATTCTGACTAGGTCACATACAACACGCGAGCTTGCCAAGAGGCTCCGATATCCGCCCGTTGTGTTGTAAGTTGTAAAATGTACAGGGATTACCCTCAAGGAAAGTCTTTCAATACAAAATAAATAAATGATTTACAGGCACTTTTGAAAAGAAGTCGGTCAGTCAGAAATATGAAGTTAGTAGCCCATTCCAAAGCGTAGTCTATGGAGAAAAACGGGCAAGGAACTCCATGGACACTTTTAAATCAAAAATATTGCTTACATCATCCATTAACTTATACAAATAGATAGGTATGTCAGAGTTATGTATAAAGACATATACTTTAAAAGCGTCCTGAGAAAAAAGGAGACAAAAAAACCATTCAAAAATAAAATACGTACCTAATTAGAATAAGTCGTGGGAGCTAAGAGATGACCAGTCCATTGTATAAGTTAATGCACGATGCTTTTGCAGTTCCTTTCTTAAAAGCAGATTTATAAGGATGTGATGGTAAATTATACATAAATGCAACAGAGAAGACTTGCGGGGAATTATTGCGTTACACACTAACAGTAGGAATAGCTTTCATTTTGAACAATTCAACAACAGTCATTGCGTTATTTACGTTGTTGTGCAGACACATTTTTCGAACTTATGAAGCAATGGATTAGCGATGCAATAGGCTTCAAAATGATTCAGATTGTGATAGTTAATGTGCTACGTAATTAGGGTGCTGGTAGCTAGTGAACTTCATGTTTTTTGATTAGTTGTCCACCCACATGTTCTAGAAGTCAGATGCCGAGGGAATAATCTTGTTTTAAGAGCACAAGTGGTTTTAATTTGTCACGTGAAAGGTCAGTGCAACTGACTATGTATGACGTCAATTTGAAGTTCAGTGAATAGTCATGCAGAAATTGCCTTGTTTGGAATTTTGGAAAACGGATTGACTTCTGGAACTGCCTCGTTGGTCGAGTGGTCGCAAGTGCTACCTACTGTTGAGCATACCGATATTTGGTGGGATATCATCAAATGACCTCTCCCGCTCTGGGCGGAGCGGAAGGGCGTGTCAGACTCTTACTGACTAAAACCCACCCGTGTTCCTTCAGTTGCCTGTGCGCCAGGGCCACGGTAACTCTTTCGAACAATCTGCGACCCCGGCAGGCATCGGCCCTATCGGACCCCGTCAATTATGCTGACAACTCTTTGAGGCGCGCGTGGAACACAACGCGCCGTCGACCCGGGCCTGGTCTATACCGGACGGCGAGCTGCCCATT
Organism: Griposia aprilina; assembly: GCA_916610205.1. Lineage (NCBI taxonomy): Eukaryota > Metazoa > Arthropoda > Insecta > Lepidoptera > Noctuidae > Griposia > Griposia aprilina. The sequence continues at coordinate 5,197,688 of OU744305.1, read as the reverse complement.
GCTCGCCGTCCGCAGGCCCGCGCCTACGGTGGCTGGGAGTCGGCTATCGACTCCCGACGCCCAGGGTGTCTCCTCCTGCGGCGACTAGGGGCGTGAGGGCGCAATGATTGCCTCTCCCTCACTGAGCATACCGTCCTGGGTTTGACTTCCAGGTCGGTGAAGTGTTACTGGTTTTTCCATCAGAAACTCAGTAGCAGTACGGAGTCTGGATTTGTGCCCGGTTGATGGCAATAAGCTCGCCCCCTATTACATGGGACTTACACATGACTGGCGAAATGTGGGTGTGCTAACTACTTAGGTACACCTCTACCTAACCCTTCGGGGATTACAGACGTCATGTTATGTTATGGGTTGATTTCTCTTGTTATTTACAGATGGATACCACAACCGCTGGTGATAAAGAAGTAGGTTTTTTTTTGCCAATACACAACAAAGTTTTTCTTTTACCCCATCGAAAAGATAAGCACTTTACTAATGTTGTTTAACATCTAAAATACAGCCTTATTACCGTCGATGTCCACAAAAACATACTAACGGTGAAAACATAGTAATACTAACATATAATTATGTGACAGTTTAGCCCATAAACGTTGACATAGGGCTAACATTATCTCCAACAACCCAAACTAATATTCAAAATAACAACAGAAACCATTACAAGCTGATCTAGAATCGACGATTCTCGATACAAATTTTGCAGACCATAAAATCTACAAAGGTTTGGCCAAGGCGACTTTTTTCAATGAATAAAATCGAGGAAATACAATAGACACAGAACTACTTTTTCATTATGATGCATCATCGATACTGTCCCAAAAAGTTGGCGTTAACTGCTACCAGACTCGACGCCAAAAGGACACCGTAAAAAGCAATGGCGGATAAACAGCTTTTGGCCTTTCTAGGCGCGTGAATTTTGGCGAAGATTGGCACAAATTGAAATGTGTGCCTTTTAGTGGAGGTGAGAAAAGCTTTGGCGATTTATTGGCAGTTTCAAAGCCATTTTTGCGGTACTGTTAGATTAAGAGGTGCAGTAAATTGTAATTCGGGAAAATTATAGGCAACCCGTTTACACCTGTGGGTGTCGTAAAATGGAGGCTAATATTAAATCAAGTCCTTCCCCTGCAAACCACAATATATAGCGATCACCAATTCGTATGTCAAACTTCGTCATTAAGGATGATTCCATGTAGGTTTCTTTTATTTTTAAAGGCAATAATTACCTATAAGAAAACACGCTAAGCCGTTGGTTTCTGCTTTGATTCGTAGATCTTTGACAGTCGTTACAGGTTACGAATTGCCTAAAAGTTGGAAGGAGCTTAATAACAATGTACACTTGAAAAGACAACTTAAGACATATTCAGTAAATCAAGTATACTATAACATTAAGGAGTTCCTAGAGGAAAGATTTGTTTTGACATAGTTGCTTATTTGATTTGATATGATTATTGTTTAAAGGTCTTATTAACTTATTTTTGTTTATTATATCGTTTTTTTTTTGTTATTTTAAATTTATTACAATATTATTATTATTCTTTAATTACCTACTTAATTTACTGTTATTTTAAGAGAATGTTTTTAATTAATAATATTTCTTGACATTTGCACGTCACATCATATGGCAAACATGCCTGTACCTAATAATGTTGTTACCATCCTATATGCATGTCTTTTCTTGTATGTATGACACATGTTTAAGCAAATAAATATTATCTTATCTTATCTTATTTTATCAGAAGCCCAAAATTCTGACAACCAGTCCTGCCAAGAGGTATCGTGTTACCCAGCAACAGGGTTGTGGAGGTCAGATAGGTAGTCGCTCCATGTAAAATACTGGTATTCAGCTGCATCAAGTTGGACTGGAAGCCGACCCTAACAAAGTTGGGGAAAGTCTAAACAAATTTTTTTATGTCCTGAAAGAAGCCTGCATTTCAGGCGTTAATATAAAACTTGTTTAGAACTAATTACTTAAAGTCTTCTAAAGTATTTTAATAAAGAGGGAAGACCTTGAAAATAAGGCATAGGAAACAAACCACGAAGCCAAATAGATTTTAAGTGACCCAAAAATACGTAGATACGGCATTAATAAATCCTACCCGCATTATTACTAATAGTTTTTTCATTATCCACTAAATAGAGGCTTTTGCGATTCAACGTGATTTATTGCTCAGAGATAAATGTGTTTTTGTTGGCTGGTTACGGCCTGCCTTGGTGGTGTAGTGGTTGCAAGCGCTGCTGCTGAGCATGTGGTCCTGGGTTCGATTCCCAGGTCAGGCAAAGTGTTATTGGGTTTTTCCATCAGGAATTTCTCAGTAGCAGCCCTGAGGCTCGGCCCCTGTTACATGGGACTTAAACATAAGTGGCGAAATAGGTGCACCTCTGCCTGACCTTTCGGGGAATACGGGCGTGATGTTATGTTATGTGGTTACGGTTGCTATATTGAAACGGAGCATTTTTCTTACTACTGGTGGTTCTGTTGAAGCGAAACTTGTCCTTTGGAACAAATGGATTTTCCATGAGTTTGTTTATTTTATTTTTAGGCCTGACTTCCTCCTACGCTGATGTCGGTCGCGTACAGTCGTAGCAACGTACGCGCCGCTGACGTCAGCGTCGCAGTGTGGTGCTATATAGAAAACAATGTATATTCGTAAGCGCGACCGACATCAGCGCAGGACGAATGCAGGCCTTAAGGCTCCTTCAAACAGGCGCGACATGCGGCACGAATCGCACGCAACGCAAAGGCACCGCTCGTCGCGCGGCAGGTGGTCCCTTTGTGTCGCGCCTGTTTGTAAGAGCCTTTAAAGTTTGATTTGATCTGCAACGTAATAGCTTAACTCACATAAAATGGCAATTCATCACAAAGCCTTTCATTTTGACATCCATTACTTTAGAGGTTTGAAAAATTCGTCTGCTCAACAATGTAAATTACGCAATGAACGTGGCTGAACTATCAAACATTATCTAAATTAAAAAGAAAACTCTTTTTTAAATTTATGTCAGTATTTACAATTAAATATAATAAATACATAAGTAGGTACAATTATTTACTGTCAAAATGAAAAGGAATTGCAATTAATTGCCATTTTATTTGTGTTACGAAATTACCCCGACAGTGTTTATTTGAGGCACTTTAATAGGTCAAAAATGACACTAAAAAATTAAATTACCAATACCAAAAAAATCCTCATCACCAACTAAAATAGCGGAAAGTAGGACTTTATAAAACAATAAAAAGTCATGAGGGAAATATTTCTCAGCTTCACAAACGAGATAATTACTTTAATCAAGTAAATTAGAAACAAACTTTATGCGCTATTCACGTCAGAATTCTATTAGTTACATTTGCAAAACAGTTCATTCAACCCTTTAAACGTCTTAAAATTCCGAAATTAATTTAATCCAAGTTATTCCTCCTACGCAACGCGGACCAAAGGAATAAAATACTGTAAGCTGTAACTATGGTCTTGGGACCAAAATATCTTGTTTCCAAATGTAATACTGTTATAATATTTTAAGTTAACACATCCTTGAGTTGAAAACATGTGTGGGTTGAGCCTGGTTTCTTGCTGTTTAATATGGTTAGCTGTGGTCTTATTTTAGGTGGAGCTGCATGTTCGAGGAATATTTAGTAGGTATACCTTGCACGATAACTCAGTAAATACAATTAGCAGATTATACTAAATAATTAATCTTGGTCCTTTTTGGGCTATACTACTTACCTATCCAGTTATCTTTCAGCCTAATGGTCCCAAATTGCGGTGATACGCGGCGCTTGCGCCTACGTAACGTTAAATAATTGTTTTTGTTTGTTTGTCTTTTAGTTAGCCCGAGGTTACCACCAATTTACTGCTACTAGACGAATTATCTTGGCACATCGATTTCCGTATTATACGCACCTACGCGATGAGAATCGGATATTCTCAAAGGTTTAGGTCAACATTCGTACAAAGGTTTACAAACACGCTCAATTATGACAAAAAAATTGATAAATGTGCTAATTTAATAAAATTGTCTCTGTTTGCGTTACAAGCTACCAAAATCAACAAAAAGATATTAATTGGATGACGTAAAATAGCTTCCTACGATTAACTTTCTTAAATACGCCGAATTCCTTTTAAAAATACAAAATCTCAACATTTGAAACCTTAACAAGGCTTCAAACCTACGCTTCCATTGCCTAATAAAAGAATAGACAAGACCTGATTTCTTGTTTGATAAATAAGGTAGTATTTTGTCGGTAAACAACACCAATCCATTGACACCTTTTTTGAAGAATGTTTAATTATACATAAATAAACTCACGCCTTCTTCCCATGGGGGTAGGCAGAAACTACAGAACGCCACCTGCTACGATCCTTACATACTCCTTTTGCCTCGTTTACGTTCATATACCTGGTCATACACGCACGCCGGTTGCGAGTACTACGCACCTGACCTTTCTGAAGAACATCACCAATAAGGTCACTATAATGTCCTCCTAAGTCGTCCCCTCCCGGCGTTTCCACTCACATATATCTTGTAAATACCTTTGTTAGTCGCCTTTCATCCATCCTCTCAACATGACATAAAAATAAACATATACTACATACTCTTATACAGAATGTGTATTTATTTTATTTTATTATTTGTACACACAGCAAATGTGATACGATTTCATTTTTTTTTTATAGATATGGTATGCCTCAGGGTCGGTGCCATAGAAATTTTAATACATTTGGTTGGGTAGTTTTTCAGTTAGCTTCAATAATACGTATTTTTCCCCTTAGTGTATATTGATGATGTTATAATAACTTCCTGTCACTGTTATTTACATAGCCAGTAGTGGTATATAAATTTTTGTGGGTAGATACCGCAACTAAAAAGTTAAAAATAAAAACAAAAACCGTCTTATAAAAAAAACAATAACTTTAATTTCGGAAGTTGGTGGAAAAAAACGAAAATACAAAACCAAAGAACCGACATTTTTACATTGTAGTGATTTTTGGAAGTCGTTTGTTTTTTTGTTTTATTACACTAATTTGTGCCCGGTTGGAATAGGCTCGCCCCCTATTAAATGGGACTTAAACATAACTGGCGAAATGTGGATGTACTATGGGTACACCTCTGCCTATCCCTTCCGGGAATACAGGCGTGATGTTATGATGTTAATATGTTTATTACCTACACAGACTGTTAAAAATAGAGATGTGTCAAAATTTTAAATTTAAAAGTCATAAAAACAAATATATAAAATAGGTATAATGGTATTGATACCCAATGAGCTCTTCTCCTTTCATAAATAAATATAGGTACATAATCTATATTCTTCTATATTATGTAATATTTTAGAAGGCAATATAACCATTGTTTTAACCAAACACAATTCACGTAGGGCTTTAAGCCATACTTTATCAAATTCCTATACAGAATTGAATGCAGTATCAACGACCGACCGCTGTTCAAGTGTCCCTCGGTAATGTTGCCAAATGTACCGATTTTGCCAATTTTGCCAAACTCCTTTCAGGAAGATCTATAGTCTTGAATATTTGTTGGTTTTACTTCTTACTACACATAACACATACTATCACGCCTGTATTTACCAAAGGGTTAGACAGAGCCGCACCTATAGTACACCCACATTTCGCCAGTTGTGTTTAAAAACGGGCGAGCCTGTTGCCATCAACCGGGTACAAATCTAGACTCCGAGCTACCACTGAGAAATTCCTGATGGAAAAACCCAATAACACATTGCCCGAGCCAGGGATCGAACCCAGGACCTCAGGTTTAGCAGTAGTGTTAGCGACCACTGGACCAATGAGGCAGTCTTACAAGGAGATTTATTAAGAAGCGTGCAAAGGTGGCACTGTAACTAACAAGTTATAAATAATGCTCTATACTATATTACTATATTTATTTTTCACAAACATGCTTTGAAATTTGAGCATTATTTTGACAACCTTTTTCGAGACAAATCGAAAATGCTGTACTGGTCAAATACATGCGAGCAGCGGCCGGAAAAATGCATATCTGTCGTGTTTAGCGGCCGAATAAATTACTATGAAAACTGATATCTGTCGTGTAATTTAAAAATGGAACGAACTTTTTACTTCGATCCATGGCAACCAAGTAACTTATCTAACATTTTATTTAAATCTCGAACTGGCATAACAAATAGAGCAGTAAGAAACAAATGAACATAGGTATTGGCGCAAGAAAAGTTATCGTTGTACGTCATTGATTCTGAATTTTATAATTAATTAATTAATTTTATTTACTTATTTTGAATTTCAGCGCATTATTTGAGAAAAGTACTATACAAGCCTTGGCCGCAACCAGGCATTGATGGACTCATTTAGGTATGTGTGGCTCGGCTTCACCTAGGCCCACATTTACCCGTTCGTCCTTCAATACCTCTCTTGTCGACCGCAATGGCGGATACAGGGGGGGGGGGGCTATGGGGGCCATGCCCCCCCCCCCAAAAACACCCAGGAATTCCATACTTTCGACTCAACTTTTCGATTCAATTCAGCCGAAAGGTCATTCTCCACTCTACGGCAATTAAAAACATGGCAGCGTACGCGAACAGGGGAGGAGCGGCTTTACGGACTTGCACTCCTACACATCCACAGGGATGTTCCAGTTCATGTCAATAAAATTATAGATAGGTTTGCCAAAAGCGGCACAAGGCGCGTTAACTTTATTTTGTAAAAATTCAAGCTAATAAACACATTTTTTTTGTTTACTTGTGATTTTAACCCTAGCTCCGAACCTTGTCCGAATGCTAGCCCCACCCCCCCAAATGCAATCCTGGATCCGCCCCTGGGCGGCCACTGCAGTAATACTACATTCAGTAAAGAACACCAACAGCATATACATTCAACATTGGCTTACATTTACAATAGAATTTAGGAAAGGTATTACTGCTAATGCATACCTCTACAAATTATAGTCGTACTTAACATTGACAGAGAAAAGACTTTGGGCAGAAGCTGCATACGAACTACAAGTAAAATAAATCAACGATACTCAACTGCAACAAAAAAACACCACAACTGCAACAAAACAACACAACAACAACAATAAAAAAACAACAATAACAACACAGCAACTGCAATAAAATAAAATACAGTACAAATTAATGAAGGGCAGTGTTAGCAGAGTAACAAAATTAAAAGTTGATACATAATTCTACTTCAAAAGTAATTATGTGGCTAAATAAAAAATGTCGTTTAGTTTTTTCCGAATATCACCCAAGAATTCATGAAATATGTAACGGTATAAAAGGAAGAAAGAAGAAACATTGCTTTAACAAGCACGCTTTCATTGAAACACAACGGCGCGAGGCTTTTCCTAATTTGCTCCAAAAATACGACGAAAATTTGAATGAAATACTTAGAATTTCATCAATGAGGATGACATTAAAAACCGACAATTATCACAAAGGAAGCGAGAGTGACTTTTTTGCTTTTATCGTCCTTGTTCATTCAAGGTTTATTTTTTCCGAAGCTATCGCTATAATTAGGATCCTCCATACTAATACTAATATTATAAATTCGAAAGTAACTCTGTCTGTATGTGTTACCTTTTCACGATAAACCACTGATCGGATTTGGATAATATATTGGCAAGGAGATAGATGGCATCCTGGGGAAGTACTGTCACCAAACGAGATAAGTAATCAGGGTTGTCGAATATACTTGTAGTTTAGTAAGAAACTGATGGAAGTTTTCGAATGAAATTTAATTTGATAAATTACATGTTTATTTTCTATTAATTAAATTAAATTTTATTCGAAAACATCCATTGGTTTCTTACTAAACTACAGCTATATCCGACGACCCTGGTTACTTATTACTTTTGGTCACCGTACATTATGTTACTTTTTGTCCCGGTAACACGTTACCGTGGGATTATTTCGGACATCGACGAGGGTGAAGCCGTAGGCAAAAGCTAGTCCTAGTAATATTATATAACTGTCAAAGTTTGTATGTTTGGATGTTTGTTATCGCAAAAACGACTTCGGATTCGGATGAATGGATGGATGATGAATCGGATTTGGATGAAACTTGGCACACATTGCAGATAGTTTATAACCTGGATTAACATATAGAATACTTTTTATCCCGGTAGTATGTTCCCGTGGGACAATTTCCGACCTCCATGCGGGCGAAGACACTGGCAAAAATTAGTTATCATATAAAAACATTTACTGCTAAGGAAAGCTCTCCGAAATTCCGCAAAAGTTATTAATGGTGTTGTGTTTTTAAAGAGTTCTCATGGAGTTTCTTGGCAGCTAGTCTTTATGGGACCAATAGGACCAACACCAAATCAAAATAACAAAATATAATAGGTATGAACCATTTATTTTTTAAATTTGATAATAATATAATACTCTTACTGTGAACTCCATAGGTATACAACAAGAATAGACAAGATTTTGAAATAAAGTTTTGAACTTGATGTACTGTAGCCATAATAATCAAAACGTATATTAGACTTACTTACATTTTTGGTAAGTTTTTGACATTGATTGTCGCCGAGATAATTATGACTGCAACTAGATTTTTACGTTTTTAAATACGGGAATTGACCTTATGTTCTCTTCAAACCTAGGTACCCACTAAATGTCCATGAATCTACCAACAACACATTCAATACAACCACCAACCGCCACGCCGCACCACCGCCGCCACCGCCCCTTCTGGCGTCTGCACTGCGGTGTGCACTGTGCTTTATCATAAATTAGGCGCAGTTAGGCAAATATGCATAATTGCCGCTTTTGCGGTTACATTTGGCGAGCGGAATTGGCATAGTGAAGAGGCCTGTTAGTTTGTCAACGAAAATAACTTATTAGAAGAAACCTAACTTTTTTACAAGCTTTTATTTAACTTGCCTTGTTAGTTAGTTTCATAGAATAGAATACTCTTTATTATGTACACCATAAAATTTACAGATATAAATGTAGAAATTTTACATAAGGTGGCACAATGAGCGGTCTTATCGCTAAAAGCGATCTTTTACAGACAACCACCATCATCATCATTATAATCATCAGCCTACAGCAGTCCACTGCTGGACATACGCCTCTCCAATTGCACGCCGTTCAGCTCGATTCTCTCAACTCTCATCCAGCTGCTACCAGCCACCCTGCAAAAATCGTCGCTCCACCTAGCCTGAGGGCGTCCTACCTTAAGAATACGTTGGCCGATTCGCAGTCTCCACTCAAGTACACGTCTACCCAACGGTCATCGGTTCTACGGCTGATATGGCCGGCCCATTGCCACTTCAGCTTGCTTATTCTGTGACCTATGTCGACGACTTTGGTTCTCTGCCGGTTCACCTCATTCCGGATTCTTAGTAAGTATGTATTGGTGAAATCTTGCAAGCTGAATTAAAACCATTTCCTATTATCTTACGGAGTTGAAATTTTACATTTTGATTCCGTGTTGAAGACAATGAATTTTTGATACGCAATTAATTATGATATTTCGTTCTAAAGTTCACCATAACCTGGCTGCTGCAACCAGGATCGGCTCCAGTCGAGGGAGCTCCTCAACGATCAACAGAACAAACACGAAATTAAATATGCGCATGTCATTATGATAGTCCGTTCTGAAGTCCACCATGACCTGGCTGCTGCACCCAGGATTGGCTCCAGATGAGGGAACTCCTCAACGGTCAAACTCACAGACATAACATTTATCTATGCATTCTTATACCATGACCTGTATGCTGACCCAGGATTAGCTCCATACGAGAGATCTCCTCAGCGGTCAACAGCACAGGCTCCAAATTTTGTATATACATTCAATTGCGATAGCCCGCTTTAAAGTATAGCATGACTTGGATAGTGCAACTGGGTTGGCTTCACACCATGACTTGCGTAAAGGCGTGTTTGGGTTACTTGGATTTCCGTTGGAGTTTCTTTCAAGTGAAGGTGATGGATAGAACAGATATTTAAACAAATTCTAATGCAAAATTGTACAAAATATAATTTAAGTAAAAACCTTTTTCAAAACAAGCTTATATGAAAAAACAAAAAAAAACTTACATCAACATAGAACTTGAACCCAAAACCATTCAAAGTTTTTTTTTAAAGTTTTTACTTAAATTTTATACGAAGTGGCGCGGACCTTATAACATTAAATTATACGTATACCACATGGTATTCTTCACCGATATACGAAATTTGAATGAGATCCATTCACAAAAAATAACATTTTGTCGAGCTACGTGTAACAAAATGTAACAGCAGATGTTTTTTGTCAATGGATTTCATTCTGATTTTGTGTACCGTCTAAGTATACCATGTAGTTTAACGTGGTATAATTTAATGTGATAAGGTCCGCGCCACATTGTATACAATTCGGTACCTGCCCAAATCTTAGTAGTCGTTACGTAACCAATCGCCTTACTGTTTTCGTGAAGCCGCTTTTGGTGTCCCTACCTACTTGATCCCTTGGGCGTTTCGTTCAATAGGTAGGTTCAGTCAGCCCAAAAAGATGTATACATGGACAACAATTAATTTATTTGTCTGCAATCTTGGTTACATAATATTGCATCTATGTGTAGCAACAAAACGTATTACACAATTATGTACTTAATTGTAGCCACAAATTAATATAATATTATGAAACCATCTTGGTCTATGTAGAGCTCTGTTAGAGGCTAACAGTACTACAGAACAAAAAATAACTTTGTTATCTATTAGGTATTGAGGCTGCGACTAAAGATAAGTAGTCAACTCACCCGAATAAAAAAAATGGTGAAGAAATCAGAGCATAAAAAGAGAATAGAATACAAAGTAACAAAATCTTCTAAACAAAGGAGCATAAGGTAAGAAATCAATCAATCAGTTTTAGCAGTAAAAGAAGATAAATATGAAACAATAAATCTAGAAAATCTATGGAGAATTCTCACCGAATTTAATTCAATCATCCCAATAGATTTGTTTTTTGACAAATCCGTCTTTCCTTTGGTAAAGCAATTTTATAGTCACCGCGGAATTTAATACTCTTTCCATTCTTATTGGGTTAGTCCGGTTTCGCACAGGAAACTTTTTCCCAACGCGATTGTTATTCGCGCACTGGATATTCAACGCACTGCTTAGCGCGGAGAGTTGAAAATTCAACCGTGTAATTTTTTGACACGCTGGGATGCGCTCTGTTGGATTTTCAATACTCGGCTCAATACAGAGAGTTGAAAATTCAGTGCGCGATAAAATCTCGCCGCGGTATTTCTTGGTCCGTGCGAATGTGGGCTTACTGTCTTTAAAAATATGTATTGTTGCCAAATATACCTTTTGGGTATGTTTGTAGAACGCTGGTGACTAGCGCCGACATGGCGGAAGCAGTTTTCATACTAAATTAGCGCAAACCGTCGTCGCCGATAAGTGCCGACAAGTTCTTATCAGGGGGCCACCTCTTTAAGTCCGTCAACGAAGATACGAGCCCGTCCGAAACTAGCACCAAACTTCGGAGAAAACCCTACACCCAATTAATTATGTTTTTCGGACAGGCAAAAACACATCGTAGGGACAACTGTCAAATCGTGTTTTCATTAATTCTTAGGTCGGGCCCCAAAGTAACTTATTTCCGTATGTGATACGGAGTAGTAGTTACCCGTAACTTCGGCCAAAACTTAAAATGTTGGTAGTAGACATCTTGATTAGTCGGCGCCCCGGTTCGCGCTGATTTGGCAAAATAATAAAATTTTGCTTGATTCAATCTGCGTTGACAGCCAGCGCTTGTCGGCGTCGAGAGGCCTATAGTCCGCCGCGCCGGTTACCAACGTTTTACCCGAATACACCTTTTACCTTAAAGTTCACCCAGTACAAAACAGTGCAATGCATTGTCTATCAATGTGCAAAACTTCATTCAAATCTGTTCAGCCATTAAAACGAAAAGGTAACAAAGAGGCAAACAAACAGGGACAGACAGAGTTAAGCCGGATTTATATTTGTCTGACGTATTGTGTTGTGATCATAGAAATATAAAAAAAAAAAACAGGCTGTGACGCATCAGAACGGTATCGGTTTCATATATTTAGTGTGGCGAGTTTTATATTTGTCTGACGTGCAGTACGTCAGACTTACGTCACAAATCCGCGTTACTTTCACATTATTCATATTAGTATGAAAGTATGAATTGTAGCTAAGAATGTCCACCTAATTATGAACTAAGGCCCAGTTATGTAAGTTTTTTGAAATTATTTTAAATTGTCATGCAATTAGTATAAGTCCTCCCACTTAATTACCGTGCTATTTGGGCTCGCTCTTACAACGGCTAAATGACCTGTCCAATCGGCCACCCACAAACTAATTTATCTTTGCAGTCCAATTCCTATTATTAACACAAATTATTCAAATGATAGACCAATTGTTACTTATTTCTAAGTACCTACCTACAACTTGTTTTAGCGTAAAGGCTCTCGAAAACAGGCGCGACGCGACAGCGTGAGGCGACTCTACTAGAACAGTTTCTGTAAAAAGTTCATGGAAATTGTTCTACAAGAGTCGCGTCGCATCTGCGGGGTAATTACGTAACACACTAAGGCCCGTATTAATAAACGCTCCTCAATGACGTGCCCAAGTGCGCAATCATTTGATACGCCATTATTACGATATCAGCATCTCAAGATCATTGCTAATTAATAAACACATGAATACAGTATCCCAGTTACCAAGATCAGCTCCTCAATGCGCTGTACTTGATGGCTTGATTTCGTGAACGATTACGTCACATTAACCGAAGTTTAGAATGACATGCATCACATTCCATTATTTTATGTTGTAAGATTTATTGAAATACTTCTATTTTGTTAAAACTTTAATAATAATAATAATAATAATAATCATTTATTTCGGACATAATTAAAATCCATAATGAGTTAGTAACAGAAAAGCTTACAACTATGTTAGTAACCTTAGACAAAATAAATTAATCAAAAAAAAGTTTATCTACTTCATAAATTTAGTTCATAAATTTTCCCTCTGCACCGGGCAAGCAGGCATGCCTACGGGACCAGTGCGCCAGGAAAGGGCAGTCCGGTCTTTCAGCAATAGCGCTGTATCACGTTATAAAGTTGTTTTCCACCCAAGAAAGCCTTAAATTGTAAAATCATCAACGTAAATAAAGCAATGAATGTTGTTGAACTGTCAAAATTAAACCCATTCCTACTGTTAGTGTGTTACGTAATTACACCGCTGGGTTCGATTCCGAGGCCGGACAAAGAGTTATTGGGTTTTTCCATCAGGAATTTCTCAGTAGCAGCCCGGAGTCTGGATTTGTGCCCGATTGATGGCAATAGGGTCGCCCCCTATTACATGGGACTTAAACATAACTGGTGAGATGGAGGTTTACTATAGGTACATGTCTGCCTAACCCTTCGGAAATTACAGGCGTGCTGCTATGTTACGTATTAAGGCTCCCACAAACAGGCGCGACGAGACTCTAGTAGAACAATTCCTATGAAACCTTCATGGATATTGTTCTACAAATGCCGCGACACGCTGTCGCGTCGAGCCTGTCTGCGAGAGCCTTTATGGAACTTTTATCAAAGCCAAATCATAAAAGTATTAAAGTACAATCAAACACACAAACACATTTAAAAAAAAACTAATAATAGGTACCATTTCGGCTGACCAATTACAAATTACAAAGGACAGCAGAGCATTTAGGAGGCAATTTCGGCTAATCGAGTTACATTTAAATGTTTTGGCTATAAATTCCGTATTTATATCGATCCCAGATGTCTTGATTAATAGGAACAGGCCTGTGTCTAGCCTGGCAAATCCTCCCCCTCCTCTTGGCCTAATAGTGACATGGCGGTGAAATTAAGTGCCTACTTGTAGCCTAAATGGTTTAAGTACTGCTATTAAAGTGGCATTGTTGGCATTAGAAGTAAGTAGGTAAGTAAATAAACAAGTTATTAATTAGGCCTGTTTTTTCACAGTACGCACCTTAATACAACAAGGGCATAACTGCACACTTTTAAGAATGTTATCGCATTAAGATAGTCAAAAAATGCACCGATATGACCAAGACACCGTTGCCCTCTGTCGACATTAAGCTGATATGATACGGGTCTTTGTTCCTCCGGATAAAAGGGACTTTTTAAAGCACTTTGGTACACTTAAGTCATTTTTAGGTATTTTGTCAGTTATTAAGCCCTTGTCCTACCGAAAGGTGCGAGTAGTTAAAAGTATTCTTCCAATGTGGAAATAAGGTTGTACGACACTAGGTATAATAAATTATATAATTTTAATATTGTGAATGTGAAGACTATGTGGGTCATTGTTGCTTCTTTTACCCTTTTAGCTAGTTTTAATCATAGTCTGGCAGTTTGAGTAATTATTGTGGCCTAGCAAAATGTCCTTTCTTTGGTATTGTTCGTCGAATCGTTGAGCTCCTTAAGTTCTGAGCTGAGCTGCACGATTACTGACAAATGCGTGCACTGACTGGACAGGTCCACTCAGTCTGTGTGGTTGTTCCTGAAGAGACCATTTCAGACACAAATTTACATGGTCTTCACATGATTTGACCAAAATTATGTCTGGGCTTTAAAAGAGACTGGGACCTCTGAATTTGTTTCGGCCTTTCTTCTCAGAGTAGTCAGATGGGAAACGCCGACCCCATCTAGTTTTAAAATATGATTGACGTGTAAAAGTGTTTGTACAAACCTAGGAAAAAATAGGAAATAAATAAAAATACTTTATTTCTCACCATTAAACGTTATTTATTTGTTTATTTGGGATCACCAACAAAGGATACACAAATATAATATAAATCACAATAATAAAATAGGTTCTTTTACATGTGCTCCTTCAATTACAGGAGACCACAGGCCTGCACATAATCCGGAGGACACGGTGGAGCATACGGTGGAGGTCTGCCCGGCTTGGGCGGAGCACCGCCGTGTCCTCGTGGCGGCGATCGGCGGCGGCGATCTCTCGCGTCCGGCCCTGGTTCAGGCCATAGTACGGAGCGAGAGAGAATGGGAAGCAGTCACCTCCTTCTACGAAGCAGTAATGCTCGCGAAGGAGGAGGCGGAGCGCGTGAGGGAGAGGCAATCATTGCGCCCTCACGTCCCTAGTCGCCGCAGGAGGAGACACCCTGGGCGTCGGGAGTCCATAGCCGACTCCCGGCCACCGTAGGCGCGGGCCTGCGGACGGCGAGCAATGGGCAGCTCGCCGTCCGGTAAGGACCAGGCCCGGGTCGACGGCGCGTTGTGTTCCACGTGCGCCTCAAAGAGTTGTCAGCATAATTGACGGGGTCCGACAGGGCCGACGCCTGCCGGGGTCGCGGATTGTTCGAAAGAGTTACCGTGGCCCTGGCGCACAGGCAACTGAAGGAACACGGATGGGTTTTAGTCAGTAAGAGTCTGACACGCCCTTCCGCTCCGCCCAGAGCGGGAGAGGTCATTTGATGATTTAACACCCAAAAAAAAAAAAAAAAAAGGCATGCACATAATAAAACTAGGTTTAACACGATATTTATTATAATTATACAAATAGGTAGTATTAGGTATAAGTAACCAGGGTCGTCGGATATAGTTGAAGTTTAGTAAGAAACCGATGGATGTTTTCGAATGAATTTTTTTTTTTATGACTGACCTATTTATTTTCTATTAATTGAAATAAATTGTATTCGAAAACATTCATCGGTTTCTTACTAAACTTCATCTATATCGACGACCCTGGTTACTAATCACTTTTGGTGACGTACATCAATAATATATAATTAAGGACAATCAATATTCACTGAACCGCAACCGGGGCGTGCTCGTGTGACGGGGACCTACTGTCTAAGTCCGTCAACGAAGAAACGGGCCCGTCCGAAAGTAGTTAGACACTTTAGAATAATGTACCAAGGATTTTGTAATGTCTTGATTTAAAAAGAGTGTCCTTGGAGTTTCTTGCCCGTTCTTCTCCATAGAGATCTACGTTTTGGAATAGGCAACTAGCTTCAGCTTTCTGACTAACTGACCGACTCTTTGACAATTCAAAAGTGCCTGTAAATGGTTTAATTGAAATAAATGCATTGAATTTTTTTTCTTTAATGATCCCTACTCTCGACAACTGTCAAGTGGTGTTGTCATTTATTTTCAATTCGGGCCTCGAAATAGTCATGTCCGTAAGTGATACGGAGTAGTAAACGCAGGTAACTTCGACCGAAACTAAGGACTTCGTGCTTATGGAGTAAACCCCCGGATGTATGAACGTAAACGAACCAAAAGGAGTATGTAAAGATCGTAGCAGGTGGCATTCTGTAGTTTCTGTCTACCCCCTTGGGAAGAAGAATAAATAAATACAAAATATTGTGAAATATTTTAAAAGAGTAACGGTGAAATTTCTTGCCCATTCTTCTCCATACGAAAATACCTTTTGGAAGTGGCAACTAGAATCAATTCTATTTTCTTGTAAATTTGACGTTCAAAAGTGCCTAAAGAACCTATTTGAAATAAATGATTTGACTTTGACTTTGAAGGCGAGAGTTTATGTATATGTACTCGTATGTGTAATATCTACACAAGAATTTTGGAAACCGGCTAACCGCAAGCTTGCATGGCGAGTAGGAAAAGAAGTAGATCACACTCAATTTAGGGTACGGCCTCATTTTAATATTGCAAAGAGTAAGTCTGAATTAGGTACTGCATAATTTTACATAACATAACATCACGCCTGTATTAACCGAAAGGTTAGGCAGAGGTGCACCTATGGTACACCCACACTTCGCCAGTTATGTTTAAGTCTCATATAACAGGCGGCGAACCTATTGCCATCAACCGGACGCAAATCTCTCCGGGCTGCTACTGAAAAATTCCAGATGAAAAACCCAATAACTCTTTGTCCGACCTGGGAATCGACCTCTGAACCTCATGCTCATCAGTAGCGTTTGCGATCAATAGACCAGTGAGGCAATCAAAGCAGGCATGCATAGTATTCCATATAAATAAAAATCAATTGCCAAAAATGTTTGTCTGCGCATCACTTCAAAGCGGCTGCACCTATTTGGCTAATTCTTCTTTTGTTGTGTTTGTAATTGTCAGGATAAGATTTATATGGAAGTTTTTTTTTGGAAAATCTACCAGGAACTCGTGACTTTGGATGTTATTTTTGTATGAAATTCACCCCGGGCGATGCGACGCCGCCGCTGGGCACGAACAGCTTGTCTTCAATAAAAAACTGAAAAATTACGAAACATCATAGCAACTAGTAGGTATCTAGCGTGAAAGACATTAACTGCTAAATCCGTGACCACCACTTTATATACCTGAAAGAATATAATGGCCACTAAATAAAAAGCTCGTAAAACAGCACTTCGTTTCCAGGAACACTTATTTTGATTTAATTCGGCCATGTGGCTTAGGATCGGAGCACGCTTTGATATTAAACAATCGTGTCGTCATTGTTTTGAATATAAATTACGTAAATACGCTGTTTGTGTAATTTATACAGGGTGGCAGCGAGATCGGCGCACAACCTGTTACCATGGATGCAGTACATAATTCTAAAGTGAGTTATTAAAAAAAAAATGCTATTCAATACATTTTGACCGCGTTGTTTTCACTTTTTTAAGAAAAAGCAGTTTTTTTTTTTTTTTGATAGTTGAGGTCTAGTTGCTTCGCTAGGGGCTCTAGAATAATGTGCTGGATTCATGGCTGCAAGTCGATGTCCCTGCCACACTGTATTCAATACAATGAATTGTTGCGTAATTTATTACTTGTTGACAGGCCTACACGGTCCTCCCATACCTATCAACACTGTACCTTGAAACATTGTAAAAGCCCCTTATTTTTAAAAGAGCAACCGTGGAGTTTCTTGCTGGCTCTTCTCCATAGGAAGTAACCAATTGGAACCGTGCACCTAGCTTCAGGCATTTCAGGTGCCCAGGTAGGTTTATGTGAAATAAAATATTTTGATTTGATTTGACCGCTTTTTCAGAAAGCAAGAGCGTATTGTAATCGATGTTTATTTTGTTACTAAATGAAGGAAACAAAGTAATTCCAAAGAAATTGTATAAGTTTTCTATCAATACAAAACGTGCTGTTTGTTCATATAAGTGTGCAAACTTTTCATGAGAGAGACTATTACGTATATAGGTACGAATTTTAAATGATTCACATTTAAAATCTCTGGAGTACCTGCCTAAGTCGATTTTATATTGGCGTATGAAAAATCCTAGTCAAAGCATTCGGGGTTTTCGAGAAGCGGTAGTAAGCCCAGTCTATCCATCATAAAAAAGTAAGTTGGAGTCTCATTTCCTACGAAATATATGGCAAAAGTTTTTTTTGCTATTTTTTGCTTTTCTAGTTCTCAAACCTCTGTTGTTCCAGTATAGATTTTGATCCTTATAAGAAAAAAATAAAAAAAAAGTTTTTGTAAATATCGCCCATTTTCTTACTCTGTATACTATGTCTGTATTTATTTATTCAAAATTTGTGAATACAGATCGAAATGTCTTAAAAAATTAAAGACAGTCTTTTAAGACCGTTTTCCTGTAGCTACAATAGTTAAGGTACCTGCTCTTACTGACATATCTCAAAAATCCAACCTGTATATGACATTTCATGTTAGCATAAACAAATCAACTCATAATGTAATGAATGAAGAATGAATTTCATGAATACTAGTCACTTTATAAAATTACATTACCCTTCTAGACCAGTCGGGTAAAAATCGGGCCGAACTATTTGAACAGAAACGTGGAAAACCAAACACTATTTGGCTACGGTTTTCGCTCACGTTTTTAATATAAGTGATGTGCCAAACGATAGTAAGGTACTGCTTATACGTGATTTGTGTATAAAACTATTTAGATATCTGGATAAGAAGTTATATATCTTGTCAAGCCATGTGCACGATGGGATTTCACATCAACAAAAATGACGAATTTGCATATAAATTTTCATCCGTATTTAACCCCTTTAGGAGGCGAATTTTCAAAAATCCTTCCTTGTTGCTCACTTTCGCTATACAGAGTTAGTTTTCAAAGACCTACCAAATTTTAAATTTTAATCCTATTAATTTAATCGCTATTGTGTGATAAATATACAATCAAATATTAATCAAAATAAATGAAAACATTCAATAGAAAATATCTGAAAAATTACCTATTTTAGGAACGCGCGACAAGGATAATCACCTCTCTCGCCGGGTACTCGGCGCGATGGCGGGGACGCATGTCGAGTAGGTACTAATTTAGTACATAAATTAATAACAATACATAATAAAATTAATCATAAATTGACTGTGTAATAAAAATGTAACTTTTTATTTTTCTATTTCATAAACTGTAAATATTATCGATTCTGAATCATCTCTGAAAATCTGGCAGGTCTTTGAAAACTAACCCTGTATAAGGTACCCACTCTTGTGCAAATTGTCTGCCAGTGAATGAATGAAGTTAAGAATTTTATTAGGTAACTTAGTATTTTATAAAGTAGTTCACCCTAGAAACTATGAAAATTCTAAATATCTGGTTTTTAAGCCATTTATTCAAGTAGCAACATTTTCTGAACGTGGGTTTCCTTACGAGTTAAAATATAATTCTTACGTGAAAGGCTCATCGCCATCAATGTTACGTTTTGAAGTCAATCAAAAATTTAAGTCGCAGCGAATCATTTTGGAAATAAAGTTCCTTAATGCAGCTTGCGTAGGAGTTTACTGGTAGAAATCATCACGTAAGGACAAACCGTTATGCCCCCTCCATGCGACTTTCTCTCTTGCTCTCGGCCTCTTTCTATTATTATACGAGTATTTGTGTGCGTGTGAGTATCGCGTAAGGAACTTTGTTCCTGACGGGAACCTCCCCCCATTAGTTTTTCGGTGTTTTATGTAGGTTGCATTAAGAGGGTGCATTTTGAAAGTTGGTAACGTCGACAGTAGCTGTCAAGTATTTATTTATTTATTTAATACTTTAAGCACACGAATACAAAGACCAATGACGTAGGCAATTTCTACCAGTCAACCTTCAGGTGATGCAGAGACAAACAGTTGTAGATGCAATTTATAATGAAAATGGGGAATAAGTATTTTAAATACGCATACCGCAACCTATAAATGTAATTTATATGCCTAATTGTATATAAATATCAGCACAAATAAATATACTTACCTACATAAATACACGAATAAACTAATAACCAGTGATCGAAGTAGGTAGATTGAACTGGGGACATTGATCCGAAACGTATATATTACTATGGACATTCCTCCGGAATTGGTGGATTATTAAAAAAAAACCGGAACTTATGTAGGAATTGTATTCTGCCAGAGTGGAAGGAGTAATTTGATGATTTGCCATCCTCAAAAAAAAGGTAGGAATTGTAATAAAATGAGCAATTTTATTCTTTATTATTCTTCCTATTTTTTTTTTGTCACGATTTGACAAAACCCAACGACCAATCAGAACAAAGGATCATGGGTGGTACAATAACCGGTTATCAGAACAATGCGTACGCCCGCCGGAAATACTAAATCCGGAAATACCGGAATTACTTTCCGGAAAAATGGCTTATCCATGTTATTCTTTCTGTGTGCATTTATGATACAAGTACTAAAAATCAATCTACCTACTCCGATCACTGCTAATAACAAATAAGAAAAAAAAAGAAGAAAAAAAGAATTAAGTAAGAAAAAAATAATAAAGAAAGAAAAAAAGAATAAAGAAAGAAAAAAAGAATGAAGAAATGAAGAATGATGAAGAATTTTGCATTATGTTACGATTAAATAAACTACCATTGTAAGAACTATTGTAACCATATTTATCTGCAAATTAATCTTAGACTTTGACTTTTAATGAGAACACATTGTAATGTAAAAAAAAAAAAAAATTTGAAAAATTATTATTTATTATTGAATTTTTGAATTGATTGTGAAAATTCACAACTGTAGTTGTGAATTTTAACTTTAAAGGATAATCGGTTGGTTGTCATCCTGATTCCCAGAGGGAGCGCATATAAGTATTTCTAAATGAAGAGAGCCTTAGAACGATACTTTTAAGGATAGTTCACAGTAACTACCCTGCTTTGCCTGTAAAGTTTAGTACAGTTTGTTAAGAATGATGGTCATAAGCTCATAATACCGATGTATGTTGTGACTTCGTGCTTTTTATGTTACAGCACTCTAATTAATGGTCACATAGTTCTGTTTGTTTAATGAAAATAAGCACGAAATGAAAATAAAATAATACCTCTGAATGCCGTAGAGTCAATAACTGTTCAGTAATTACGGTGCTGCGTGTTGAAAGCAAATTATTTTCACATTATTCTTTACATCATAAAAAACCCGGAAATATTAATATTAACGTTTTTTTTCTCTGTGAACTCTACATGAGATCACAATAAAATAATAAAAAATACCTTGTTTAGTACCAGTTTTACTGTCATTAAAATCTTGCACTTGTCAGTCTCCATCATCAGAACAACACCAGTTAGCAAAATACCAATTCAATCGGATTACGGGAAGTAGGTAAAAATCCGATCCCAAGATTTCAATTAGATTTTTTAAATAGACTGGCAAAAGTACTTCAATTACGAGCTCGCAAGCGATTAAATACCACAAGTGATCGCCGAATAAAAATCGTGCGATAAAAAGTCGCGCGTGCAATCTTCGCTGAGCGTTTACTTTATTATACTTAATTAGGGCGTTTCGCGGTTTCGGCTTCCGAACCAATTTACGAAGGAACTTCTACCATATTAGCTAAGAAATAAGAGTAGTTTTTAGTTGTGGTGTTGTGTTTGTATCTGGTTCTGTCGGTCGTTTAGCGCAAAGTCGGCATGTGCTTCGAATGTTCGCCGATTTAGTGGGTGTCCATTACAAGCGAGTAGCGAGTATTGGCCTTTTGGCTCATAGATATACTATAATTTTTAAATGTCACCAGTGATATAGGAATAATACTAAGAATTTTGAAATTAAAACTAAATTTTGTGAACGTTATCGAGGAAAACGCGAGAGAAAACGGCGTACAATTTTGACGTTTTTGGGAACGTCTCCTTAATTATTATACTGTTGAGCTGCTGGCCTGGGTTTCATCACATTCCCATCCCCGGACCGGGCAGTGTTGTTTGTGTTTTAACTAAAGGACATTTTTAGTAGCAGCACTTTTGAATAGTCTAGGAGTCTGAAAGTTGAAGCTAAAGTTGCATTTCTCCGTGTTTTGTTAAAACTAGCTTTTGCAGGTCGGAGATTATCTCACCGGTACCGGTATAAAAAGTATCCTATGTGCTAACCTAGGCCATGGTCTCCGAGTGTCCCAAATTTCCTCGAAATCTGTTCAGCCGTAAAGGTGTGAAAGGTAACAGATAGACAGAGTGACTTTCGAATTTATAATATTTATTAATAGGATACCAAAAGCCCTATTATGTCTCTATTTTTGGGCGGTCTTATAGTTTATCATATCATAGTTTATTTTTGGGCTGTCTCATAGTTTATCATATCATAGTTTATTTTTGGGTGGTCTAATAGCTTATCATATCATTGTTTATTTTTAGGCGGTCTCATAGTTTATCATACCATAGTTTATTTTTGAGCGGTCTCATAGTTTATCATAGCATAGTTTATTATAATTATCATAGTTTATTTTTGGATGGTCTACTAATTTATCACATCATTGTTTATTTTTAGACGCTCTCATAGTTTATCGATATTCAACAAAAGTCATTTATGAACTGGTCATACACTATCGCTGTTACAGTTACCCCAACCTTAGCTGTAAAAAGCGATATTCTGCCGTATACAGAACAATACCAACTCCGATCAGTATATCTATGAACACCTTTATTCCGATCGTGTAACTGTTGCACTATCGCTACAATATAGGGATGTTAGTTATAGTGTTTTTAGCACTCAATAATATTATGTTGTGCGATGCACGGTTGCTTTTTAGTGGTACCTATGTGAAGCTTTATTAATGATTTTATTTTGTGATTTCGACTTTTCCTGCGTACGTCGCTAGCAACGGTCAGTTTCTGGATAGGTTTATTTTAATATTATTGCGCATTTATTGCGTTCCATAATGCTACAAAAAAGCTTAAAGCTAGGTAAAATTTATGGACCCCGCTAGAGTATGGAAACAGGAAAAAAAACTGAAAAATGAACAAAAAATTATATTAAAACAATTTCTTACTAATAATAAATAAAAGAAGTATGTTCTTATAAACAAATTTCAGGCTTATCTAAAGAACTTGGCACCCATTAATATCTCAATTCTTTTGTCGGCGAAGCCTATAACCACGCATATTCTTAATATTGAACTTCGTTTCTTAACATTGATGTTTATGATGGGATATCATTGCTTTATGTAAATAAATTATTATTATTCATCATTCAGATTAACCTCTCAAGTCTGTTAAAATACGTTTTTATACTCCCTCGTGGTTCACATGAAACAGACTTAAACATTTATCTAGTTTGTAAACTCGGTAGATGATTTTAAACGTTAAATAAGTATCACAAGAAAATAGCTATTTCCAGTTCCAAGAAAAGGAAATCTCCTCTCATCTCGCGACCTTCGATCCGCAATACAATAGATTCCGTTACACATGACCTCTTGACCCCGGAACATTGTCCCGTCTGTCTATAAGCAATGACAATTGTCCAAATATGGTGGCTTGTCACACAATAATATTCTTTGAAATGTGGTCCCGTTTTTATTTGTGGCTATTTTTAGAGAGGACCGGTATTGTTTCGTTGTTCATAATAATTTTAGGCTTGACCAACTTCTAATGACTACTCTATATATATTGAAGCCAGCGCTGTGGGTCTGTCTGGCATAGGATCACAGCATTATGCTGAGTGATGGTGATTTTGTGTGGATTGCAATGTTACGATTAGCCAAAGGGCTTATGTAAGCCACATTTCTAAAATAAGAGTACAAGACAATGGTGCCGATTCTCTTGTCACAAAATTCTCTAAACTAGACTAAAAATCACTAAAATTTAGTTTATTCCTGCCAAAGGACGATTTCTCATTCTGAAATAGACTAAAGTGACGCAACTATATTTTAGTTTGACAGCACTAACATGGCACTGAATTATTAGTTTAGTGAAAATGCCAATTTTACTATTCTGAATTTGACGTTGTTCACCTAAAATTTTGGAATCTTGGAAAATTTTAATCGCGATTAAAAAGGTGTGGAATAAAATTAGTTGTCATGAACTAAAATTCACCACAACACCTCGACTTCAGGTGCAAAAACAGTATTGTATCTTTTTTATTTTATTTTGCTTATATCTCGAAAATGGTGTGTGCAATCGCAAAAATAATGAAAATTTCGACCCCCTTTACTGAAACCCTAAACCCCCAAAACGCTACACGAAGGTAATTTTTTTATTCTTATTATCCATACAAAAAGTAAAAAAGTCCATATAAAACACGTGGAGGCTACCCCCCATGAGTACCTCCGGCTCTAAAAGAAAATCACGGGCAAACAAGTACCTACCACGTGGAGTCGCGATTGTCAAATCAAATTTTAGTTACGTCAAAATTATTTTTAAATTTAGAGATATTTCTTTGCAGAATAGCTGTAAGATTCTCATAGGCAAAAGTAAGGAATTTTAGTGATAGTTTAGTTTGGTGTACAAGAGAATCGACACCATTAAGTATACAAGTTAATTAGGATGGATTAGGAACAGGTCTTCAGCGCGAGACACGCACAGCATGGTCCACAGGCATCAACGCAGGAGCGAGGACGGGACTCGGAGCTCCTCGGGCTTCAGCGTCCTCACGCCGTGCAATAGGGCACTTGTGGTCCGGTCTACGGCCGGTTCATGCGCCGAACAGCAGGACTACTCCACAATGGGGAGATGTCCGTGAGAGGACTTTGAGCTGGTTGCCGGTGCTCACCGGGATGATAAAAATCCTGGGCAACGGCGTCGATACGCAGAACAGCAGGACTACCCCAGCATAGAGGCCAGATGTCCGAGGGAGGACTTTGAGCTGGTCGCCGGCGCTCACCGGGATAATAAAACTCCTGATATGTTTGAAGATCAAAACTGGACTGACTTTATTTGGGCTGAAGGCCCGTATTTATACTACACAGATGTATCTTATTTCAAACTGACACCTGTCAGTCCAACAATTCTAGTAATTATCAAAGATCAAATTTGCCAAACACGTATTCGTTTGTATGAAACTGACAGATGTCAAGAACGCATTCTTTTGGCGGCCAGACTGTAGGTGGGTAATTCTCACGAAACTCCGAAATTATTGTCCTTCAAGTTTTATCAAAAATCTAACAAACATTTAACGGTTACCAATATTTCCTTCAAATCTACATTATTGTGACTAAAAGATTCACTTATCATTTTGGAACCATAATTATGCGTAAATAAAAAAAATACATCTATTTAATATATCTAAAATCATTCCCTCACTATGTCCCAAGCTCCAATTTCAATCATATTTATATCATCAAACAACCAAAAAAATCTTATGAAAGTCTTGCAAGTATAACCGATTGATTAAAAATATAATAGAATATTATATAAAAAAAACTTAATTTGGTGTATAAAGTAATTAATGGATTCAAAAAAAGAAAATATACACGTGTCTCATAAAAATAAATCATTCCCTCACATTTTACTGACAATCGATTTAGGAACGCATTTTGCATCAAACATGAACGCCCCCATTACTTTTTGAAAGTTGGTGGTACTGTCAATTTAAGAATATGGCGAATTTAACGAGAGCCTGTTGGAGTTGTGTTGCAAAAATATATAATAGTTTTTTTGTTTAATTAAATTTTTGACCGTCATTCCATCACCACCTAAAAAAAAATACTTTAACCGTTATTAAGAGAAATAAACTTAAGCAAAAGAACTTTTTATAAAGTAAGTTTATATCACGAGCTTTTATTGATTATTCTTTATTTCGTCATTCCCTCATATAAATTTGTAGTGAGGGTTGATGGTAATGATGATTTATGAGGGAATGATTTTGGACTGGGTCAGCTTGCTTTTTTTATTGTTTTTTTTAACTAACTCTTGAATTTACTGTTGCGATCTTATTGTAGGGTCAAAGAATAAAGAAGGTAAGTGAAGAAGAAGCAAAATTAAAAAAATAAAGAATATGATAGGAAGCGTAGGGAGAAAATTAAATCCGATATTATTCCGTAAAGGAAATACACTAGTCTATAATATTTAATAAAGTTGAGACTGTTTCAGTAACTTTGAGACTGAAACGAAAAACCAAATTATGTTAGTAGATTTTCAGTTAAGTAATTTTTCGTTTAGTTTGCTCTAACAGGCTTTTATTTTATTTTCAAAAAGTTTAAAATGAGAACTTTACTCGATTGGTAGAATGTCAGTTAAGTTAATTTTAAGGAATTGTACTGCCATTGTGATTACGTGCCATATAATTTAAATTAGGTTTTATTACAATGATGCAGTCGTACTGCAATAATTTTATGATTTTCAGGGTAATAATTCCTACTAATGTAAGAAAATAACATATGATTACTAAATAAATAGATTTTTATAAAATAAACATTATTTTATTTTGGAAAGTTTTGTAATGAATTACTCGTAATGGACATTCCCTCACATTTTTTTTAAAATATCGTCATAATTCTCATAAAACACGTTTATTCTGGGGACCACTATATAATTAAAATATAGTAACATTAGTACTACGAAATCCATAGAAAATAAATACAATTTTATTTCAATAATATTTATCAGTTTATAATGACCGAATTTCGGTATTTCATGAGAATTACCCAGGGTAAGGTCACCAAAAGTGATAAGTTACCAGGGTCGTCGGATATAATATAGTTAAACTTTAGTAAGAAACCGATGGATGTTTTCGAATGAAATTTGATTTAATTTATAGAAAACAAACAGTTCATTAAACAAATAAAATTTCATTTTAAAACATCCATCGGTTTCTTACTAAACTTCAACTATATCCGACGACCCTGGTTACTTATCTCTTTTGATGACTGTACATAATACGAACCTAAACCTACAGCAACGATATTTTAATAGCTTATTATGAAAATGAGCCTCCCAAGTCCCAATAGACCAAATTAAAAGAGACTCTGTTAACTTTTTAAATACCGAAATAATATGAACTCTTTTAAAAGTCTATTATTAAAATTATATTTACATAATAATACACAATCATACGAATAAATTAATAAGGATTTGTTTTTTGAACAGCTTTATTAACGAATGACTAAGCCCGAAGTTTGCAGGTTAACCGCTCAAATACACGTGCGGCACGCGCCAACGGCCGAGGCAACTGCAGCCATCGACACTCGTCGGCAGCCGTAGACGCGTCAAAAGTTGCAGTTGCCTTTGCCGTTGGCAAGGTGCCGCTCGTGTATACAAGGTGGCTATTTTTAACTGACGAAAAATAAGGAGTTTCTCAAGTCGACCCGTATGTTTTTTGTTTAAATAATAATCAACGAAAAATTTCAAGGCAGGGGTTCAGAATCATGTATTGAATTTGTGATAACAGGTTGCACGTCGATGTCCCTATCAACCTATATATGCACTTAGAGTACTAAATTGGTCCCAGAATATAAATAACCATATTTTGGCAAGCCCAAAACATGGGATTAAATTGAAAAAAAAGATACGATTTTGGACTCATCGAGTTAGGCACCAGATGTTGAAGGCAAGACTAGCAACTGTTAGATTCTAAGCTCGATTCCTTCTCGGGATAAGTGAACGGATAGAAGTAGTCCCGATTTTGTATTTTGGTCTGTTTATTTGTCACTCTATGTATGTAGGGAAATAATAGCACACTTTTCACCCTATCTAATCAGCCTGATGGACTCGTCGCTAAATAATAACAGCCGCACGAGTCGATCGAAGGTTAAACTACGCTTGCCGCAGTCGGTTCGTGGATGGGTGACCATCCATTAAACAATACTCCAACGTGCCTCGGAAAGCACGTTAAGCCGTTGGTCTCGGCTGTAATCCGTAGAACTTTGACAGTTGTAACGGGTAGTCAGAAGCCCAAATGTCGGAAAACCAATCTTACCAAGGGGTATCGTGTTACCCAGTAACTGAGTTGTTGAAGTCAGATAGGCAGTCGCTCCATGTAAAACACTGGTATTCAGCTGCATTCGGTTGGACTGGAAGCCGACCCCATCAGTTGGAAAAAGGCAGGCAGATTGATTTGAATGTAGGGAAATAATAATAGCACACTTTATACCCTATCTAATCAGCCTCTACTTTCGAGTACTTTTCCACGTTATCAATATATTTAATTAATAAATCAATGGAATTAGGTACCTAATAGATTTCAAGTGCTTTATTTATACTGTGTTTGATGTACTTAATTTAATAAATGTAATTAAGTAGGACAGTGGAGCAACATCCTTTTTCCATTATGATTTCATTTACCTAATGATTTTATCGACTACTTTATTTTCTAGTGTTGATATTTTTGTGCAGGTGATTTTCATAGAAACATGCGTTATTGTATGTACTTAAATACCTACCTAAGGTATTTAGTTACATAACATAACGCATGTTTTTCTCCCAAGGATTGAATAAAGATAATATAATATAACATCACGACTTGTTTCCCCGTAGGGTAAGGCAGAGGTATACTCATAGTAGGTAGACCCACATTTCGCCAGTTATGTTTAAGTCCCATGTAATAGAGGACGAGCCTATTGCCGTCAACCTGGCACAAATCTGACTCCGGGCTGCTGATAAAAATGCTGAGGGCAAAACCCTTAACATTTAGCCCGACCTGGAAATCATACCCAGGACCAGGGCCGGCAGTCTCGACTAGATAGCGATGCTGTCGCAAACTACCGATCGCTAAATATAAAGGTGAATCCCCAGTTGTAGCCCGCAAAATTCAAATTTTCTTTAGTTTTTTTGCAAATTGCAGCTCTGTTTTACGTCGTATGTTGATCAAAATGCGATTCTCGACTGTGAGAATTATATATTTATCGAATAATAATCATCAATTTCATAACAATCGTCAAATACAAAGAAAAAATAAATTTGGCGGGCTACAACTGAGGAGTCACCTTAATATTTAGCGATCGGTAGTTTGCGACAGCATCGCTATCTATGTCGAGACTAGCCGGCCCAGCTCTACAGTAACACTTCCAACACCAGCGAGGTATTCAAATAGTCGATGTAGGTATGGAATGGGTTCAATATTTGACAGCCGTTACGGGTCGCCAGAAGTCGGAAAGTCTCACAACCAATCTTACCAAAGGGGTATCGTATTACCCAGTAACTGGGTTGTGAAGGTCAGATAGACAGTCGCTTCATGTAAAATACTGGTACCTACTCAGATGCATCTGGTTAGACTGGAAGCTGACCCCAACATAGTTGGCAAAAGGCTAGACAGGTGATGATAATGACGTAATGTAGCCCCGGTAACTTAACTAACGTCCGTGGTTCGCGCACTTTGATGTTTGTCAAAAACCGATACGGCTTGGAGAACCATGAATGTGGTAAAAACTGTGCATTATTAATTTGCGAATTTTGTCCTACACTTGCGGGTTCGCGTAATCGTGCGAATGTGAGTGAACGGTGAACTGAATATTTTAATACACGGTCATTAGAGAAGGGTTTATGGTATAACACCATACAGTGTGAACGTATTCGCGTGCCCTGGTTCATGGATAGTAATGCTAGTAGAAAACTGATTGTTGCTGCTCTTAGACTCAGATCTGGACACATTCCATGAAAAAAAATTGTCTTCATGATGAAGAAAATCGCTTCACCCAATTGTGAGGAATGTGGAGTTGTCGAGGACCTACAACATGTATTGATGGAATGTGTCCAATATGAGTTCAGTAGAAATAACTTAGTAAGGTCCCTGAATTTGTACAGAATGTTCCATACAATTTTATCCCACCAAAAACATTTCATGTAAAATGTTGCCAAGACGACCACATAAGGACCTGTGAAAAAGATATCAGATCTCCTGTAGAGCCAAGCTTCTTGTGAAGTTAGGGTCGGTAGAGTTAGGCCGTGTAGATTCAGAAGCTTGGCTCTACATGAGATCTGATATCTTTTTCACAGGGCAAACCTTATGTGGTCGTCTTGGCAACATTGTACATGAAATGTTTTTGGTGGAATTTCAGTTCTTTTTGTAAGTTGCTAGGCAGTCTTTTAAGTGTTTATTTTTTTCTTCTTTTTTTTAAGTTTATCTGGGGGCACGGTAGTGTTTTTTTGTGTACTGAACTTTGTTTACATACCAAATTTCGGCTTTCTAGCACTTCAGGAAGTACCCTAACATTTTGAAGTCTCATACAAACTTCCACCCTCCCATTTTAGGGGATGGGGGGCGAAAGTTATAAGTTTATGAATTTTTTTGTTGGTTGTATACTAAACTAAGATTACATACCAAATTTCAGCTTTCTAGCACTTCAGGAAGTAGCCAAACATTTTGATGATCATCAGTGTGTCAGTGTATCAGTGAGTGTGTCAGTGACGAAATCGGTGTATTTTAGATATCAATAAAATCTAAAGTATTAGAGCTATTCAATTGAGACTTTGTATGTTTAATTAGTCTATTATTGACATCATATCCTGAGAATATGAACTATCTGGTACATCGGAAACCAACTCTATGAGGGTTCAAAAAAACGACGAAACACTTCGAGAAAAGGTAGGTAGTGCCCTTGCGCTTCGCTTGGCTCGTCATGGCGGGGCACTACCGTGCCCCCAGATCTCAACCAAGTGGTGACGATGCGAAGGGTTTGTTCAAATTCATAGCCCGTGTCTTGTGAAAGTTAAATTGTTTAAGATTCGATGGTATTGACATACGCTATGCGTAAATTTCCCTATAAATACATAAAAATAAAAAAGGCATCAATACGTAAGGTGTACTTTTGACAGGTACAGTCACCAAAAGTGATAAGTAATCAGGGTCGTCGAATATAGTTGAAGTTTAGTAAGAAAGCGATGTATATTTTCGAATAAAATGTATCTTAATTAATAGAAAACAAACAGTTAATTTATCAAATTTAATTTAATTTAAAAACATCCATAGGTTTCTTACTAAACTTTAACTATACCGACGACCCTGGTCACTTAATTATCTCTTTTGGTGACTGTACACCCACATTTCTCTAATTCTGTTTCTCTCAGCACCGTATCTAGTTTATTTTGGTACCACTATAAACAAAAATCTCTAAACCTAAATCGTTGAGCTCCTTAAGTTCTGAGTTGAGCTGCACGATTACTGACAAATGCGTGCACATACTGGACAGGTCCACTCAATATGTGGTTCTTTCCTCAAAAGACCATTTCAGATAACAATCTACATGGTATTCACATGATCTGATTAAGATTATGTCTGACTTTAAAATAGACTGTGACCTCTCAGTTTGTTTCGGCCTTTCTTCTCAGAGTAGTCTAATAGGAAACGCCGACCTCATCTAGTTTAAAAAATATGATTGACGTGTAAAAGTTTTTTTAAAAACCTACTTACAGAAATAAAATCATTTATCATTTGTTTTGCCGGCCAACCACCTGATTTTAAACCATAAGAGGCGATTTATGATTTAAAATAAGCATGCAGTATAAGGAGGACTTGATGATAAGTAACAGTTATTCATTAAAATAAAAACGGTTCAAAATTACTCGGAACGCCATTCATATTTGTATAAGGAAACATCACATTTATTACACAATTTGCGCAAAAATCATAATTAAGCCCTTCCATATAAGGGAATTTAATGTTAAAATGCAATAAAAATAATGCATTTTTCCGAAGTATTCAAAAATTTAGGGCCGGGTTGGCAGTCGAACGCTTAAAATATGACTACCGCTTTTTCAAAAGACTTTTATGGACATTCCAAGAAATAAAGATTGCGTTTAGATGTTAATATAATAATTTTAAGAGCAACTGGGCGTTATCTTGTAACCATGGCAACCGGCAGTCGATTGCGGATAAAAGCGACTGTTTTAATTAAACGAAAGCTGGTTTAAATTAAGTCTTTACAGACTAGAATTCATTGTTGAATATTATCGTAAGTATCCTAACCAATATTATAATTGCGAAAGTAAGTTTGTTTGTTTCTTTAGTACGCTATCACGCCAAAACGGCTGAACGGATTTGGATGAAATTAATTGCTTTTAAAAGGCTAATTATTTTGCAGACGACTAACAACTTAAAGGGCTACTAACTATTTGCTACTAGAAATCTTAGGCGAGGTACTATAAATAATGAAATGGCGACTAATATTAACAGTAGGATAGGATGCAAGAGCGAGCGAAGCGAGCTCGGGACTTGGGGCACTCTGACTCGGACTGGTTAGGTTAGAAGGGGATGGCGGGGTCTGGAAGACCCCGCCGTCCCCTTCGTGGTTATTTTTTTTTAAACCGCCCAGAAGTAGGAGCCCCGCGTAGCGGGGCTCCGTCGGCTACGCCTTATTATGCAAATCAGATAAAACCCAGGATAAACCAGGATTTATTTTTCCCAAAAATAAAAAATCAGAAATAGGAGGCCTCGCCAAAACAGAAACTCGATGCCAGTTTAAATTAAAACAAAGCTAACAACTGATTATTAAGCTGCTACTTTCTACTTAAAATTATTCTTCACTGTAGCTGCCAACCTACTATTTTTGCTACCGGCTTTAATTATATTTTAATCCCAATTTCAGATTAATTTGTCGCCGCGTTAAATACATGCCCTTTTAAAATGGCACACAGATAGACCATGACCTGCGGGGTTATTGCGTAACACACTAACAGTAGGAATGGCTTTCATTTTGACAGTTCAACAACATTCATTGCGTTATTTACGTTGTTGAGCAGACAATTGTTTCGAACCTATGTAGCAATGGATTAACAATATCCTTCAAAATGATTGATGAAGAACATAGACTACTTTTCATCCTGGATCGCAGACGAAGTGCCAAATGAGCTATAGGTTCGATAAGAATTTGTTTTGTTTCTTTTTATTTTGTGTTTATAGTTTTATCTTTAGGTACCTACCTACATAGTCTTTAATTTGTAGAAGCTTTTAAATGGCAATAATTGTAAACGCAAATGGTTCATATTTACTTACATAGATATTACAGTCCGGCCGTCGAGAGAATACGATCCTGACACCTGTCACTCCGACTATTCTAGTAACTAATAAAGATCAAATTCGCAAAACACGTGTTCGTTTGTATGAAACTGACGGGTGTCAGGAACACATTCTCTCGACGCCCGGATTGTAGATTGTAAGCTGAAGAATGTATGAATAAATAACAGTTTACAGACACATAACAATAACAAATTGTTATGTGTCTGTAAACTGCTAAACTTGTACTGATTTTCGTATCAGAACCATGCGGTAAACGATCTAAGAAAACAACGAACTATCTATCTATTAACACTTTTACCGACACTGAGATGAAGTTGACATTCTGAAAATGACACTAAAAAAATTCATACAAAATAATACCACTGTAGCGGTATCAACGATCGTCATACTGACGTCACGCAAATCCTACATCGCGCAAGCAGAGTTTACCGCGCGACTAGCATAAATACAACGTCCCGACATCAACCGTCGGGCAGTTGCCCACCAGACACAACACCCGTCTGGTCGGAGGATCCTCCCTTTTCCATAGAGTATGAGTGAGCTTTACACCCTGTTCCTCATAACTCTATACCACGTCTATATCCGAACTGTCGTAAAAAACAAGTCCAGCGGGCCTATTACGAACTTTTAAAAAACCAGGCAAGTTCCAGACAATTCATTTTACTGCCTGGTTAAATTTCGTAATAACCGCTGGGACGCTTTTGATCACAATGTGAGGATACCAAGAAATGACGCCGCTTATCGGGTTTGTTTACAAACACTCGACGCGCGAGCCGACGCGTCAGATGACGTGTACAATTTAGTGGGAATACCTAAGCGCGTGAGTACAATTTAGTGTTAGAAAAGTCTGGTATGCTTTTCATACCAAAAGCGTCCCAGCGGTTAAGGCTCCCGCAAACAGGCGCGACGCGACAGCAAGACACAAAGGCGTCGCTCGTCGCACGGCACGCGGTGCCTTTGTGTCACCCTGTCGCGTCGCGCCAGTGTGCATGAGCCTTTGTGACATTCCTAATCCTGACCGACTTCACGCTGGGTAGTTTATTTTTTATTTTTTATGAATAACGTCTACCGCGGACATATTCGTCCGCGCCTTTGTTTATAACTTTAATTTGTTTACATGTTTTTAGTTTGTTTACAATTATTGTGCTCCTACGTCGGACACTTAATACTATGTTTACTTAACTAACTTAAGTCTACGTGAGTCCATCCTGTTTTTTTTATTTTTTTATTATATTATTATTATTGGTAGAAACGCATGCTCATGCACATTTTGTTAGTGATATATATAGGGTATACCATATGTTAGGTATAGTATACAGGAGAAAGTAATTTTCTTAAGTTAATGACAGCGACCAACCATTCTTATCGTTTAATATAAAGAAATGGTATGTTTATTAAATAGTAGCAATTATGACACAATAATTGCAATTATTACGAGACACTATAAATCGAATAATTTACATAATACACATATAATCGAAAATAACTCTGTCTGTATGTTACCTTTTCACGCCTAAACCACCGAACGGAATTCGATAAAATTTGGCAAGGAGATAGCATCCTGGGGAAGGACATTAGCTTTTTTTTTGTCGCAGTAGCACGTTCCCGTGGGATAATTTCCGACATATACACGGGCGAAGCCGCGGGTTGAAGTTAGTGTTCAATATTAAAGCAAGTCTAAAGTATCTGTATGCCTTTTAATGTTTATTTAATGGCCCATAACTGAGAGGATGGACAGCGTATACGCTTACTTACATTAACGAGCTTTGTGAATACAGTACTTGAGAACGAGGCTTTTGAAAATATACTGTTGATTACAACGACGGGAATAATAATATGTTCATATTAATACTTAATAATAATAGAATAGAATTCAATACTCTTTATTATGTACACCATAAAAATTACAGATATAAATGTAGAAATTTTACATAGGGTGACACAATGGGCGGTCTTATCGCTAAAAGCGATCAATAATAATATGTTCATATTCATATGACTGTCTGGTTGGTCTAGTAGTCATAAGCACTACTACTGAGCATGAGATCCTGGGTTCGATGCCCAGGTCGCGCAGTGTTATTGTGTTTTTCCATCTGGAATTTCTCAGTAGCACCCCGGAGTCTGGATTTGTGCCCGGTTGATGGCAATAGGCTCGCTTCCTATTACATGTTGGTGTTACCTACTATAGATACAACTCTGCTTAACCCTTCGGGGATTACAGGCAAGATTTTATGTTATTTTTGTTATGTCATATTCATATTCATTCAGTGGTTACAATTTGGTTTTATTTGAAGGTATTAGCCACGAGCCTCTCAACACAGAGGTTACAAAAAGGTTTTATTTGAAGGTATTAGCCACGAGCCTCTCAACATAATGGTTACAAGTTGGTTTTAATTGAAGGTATTAGCCACGAGCCTCTCAACACAATGGTTACAATGTGGTTTTATTTAAAGGTATTAGCAACGAGCCTCTCAACACAGAGGTTATAAAAAGGTTTTATTTGAAGGTATTAGCTACGAGCCTCTCAACATAATGGTTACAAGTTGGTTTTATTTGAAGGTATTAGCCACGAGCCTCTCAACACAATGGTTACAATGTGGTTTTATTTAAAGGTATTAGCAACGAGCCTCTCAACACAGAGGTTACAAAAAGGTTTTATTTGAAGGTAATAGCCACGAGCCTCTCAACATAATGGTTACAAGTTGGTTTTATTTGAAGGTATTAGCCACGAGCCTCTCAACACAATGGTTACAATGTGGTTTTATTTAAAGGTATTAGCAACGAGCCTCTCAACACAGAGGTTACAAAAAGGTTTTATTTGAAGGTAATAGCCACGAGCCTCTCAACATAATGGTTAAAAGTTGGTTTTATTTGAAGGTATTAGCCACGAGCCTCTCAACACAAGGGTTACAATGTGGTTTTATTTAAAGGTATTAGCAACGAGCCTCTCAACACAGAGGTTACAAAAAGGTTTTATTTGAAGGTAATAGCCACGAGCCTCTCAACACAGTGGTTACATTGTGATTTTATTTGAAGGTATTTGCGGCGCTAGCGCTTCGGGTAAGACAACCGTCGCGGCCAAAATCATAGAATCTCTCAACATACCATAGGTCACCATAATGCAGTTAGATTGCATTCCATAGTGTTTATTAGATGTTCATATACAAAGTGGAGACGATAATACGACAGTAAATAAAACTTCGTATTTCTAATGATGTTCCCAGTCTGCATACGAAAATTCAATCAAATATATCCAATAGTTTAGTCACTATAAATAATCAAAGATTGGCAAAAACCATAAAGATGGCTAGACGAGAAATTACAATGGAGACCCCATATAACATCTCTTGCGGGGCGGTTAAGCTGGGCCGCTTATGCTGTTAGGAAGATAAGACAGTTAACAGATGTAGAAACCGCGCGTTTGGTCTATTTTAGCTACTTCCACAGCATTATGTCATATGGCATTTTACTGTGGGGTCGGACTGCTGACATTGAATCCATTTTCATTTTGCAAAAGAGAGCTGTCAGGGCCATTTACAATTTACGTCGTTGCGAATCTCTTAGGGAACTATTTAAAAGGATTAATATTATGACGGCACCTTGCCAATTCATTTACGAAAATATTATGTATGTAAGAAAGAATCTACATCTTTTTAATAAAATAAGTGATAGACATAATTTTAATACTAGAAATAAACATTAAAAAAAAAAACAATTTTTAGATTATCTAAAGCACATACATCTTTTATGGGGTAGGTACTTTGTTAAATGTTACAACAAAATACCATGTGATAATTGCAATTAAATGAAAGAAAATGTAATACTTATATTAAAAGTACACTTTGTGACTAAGAAAGAAAGAAAGAAAGAAAGAAATCATTTATTTGCTAATAATGTAGGTATACATATAAGTTGGAATAATTATTAAGTGTCCTGAGACATTTTACCTTACGGCATGCAAAATATTAGGTAACAAATAATGCAAGCATATTACAAATTAGAGGATTATATCCTAGATAAGAATGCTTGGAAACATGCTGGTCCTGCTCCATAGGACAATCTAGAGTCTAGACAAAATCAAACTGGTTGCTAATTTAATTGTATAATTTTTATGACATTGAGTTTTACATTATGTAACTACTTTAACTCGCACACTAAATTATTACTTGCGAAATTTTGGAAAAAAACTTTTACTTTCAATATTTGTAAATAAGTGAGCACCATGCATCTATCTCATAATTAATTTACCTGCCATTGCGTTATATTTAATTCTTTTTACCTATTGTGGTATAGTAATTTTTATTCTAGGTGCATCGTCTTCACATATAATTATATAATTAATGTATATGTTGCAGGCAAAACTCATAACCAGTCAAAAGTACTTTTGACTATAAGCTCTCGACAATAGTACTTTTGACTGAAATTATAGTCAAAACTTGTTTTGCCCAATGAACCTGGTTAAAAGTAGTTTCGATTTGTTCTATCAGATAATTAAACACTATAAAGTAATCATTTTATAAACAACATAATTAAAATACCTACAAAAATAATGGTTTGTACTATAACTGTGACGAATAATAATAAGGCGTAGTCGACGGACCCGGCTTCGCGGAGCTCCTACTTCCGGGTGGTTTAAAAAAAAATAACCACGAAGGGGATGGCGGGGTCTTCCAGACTCAAAACTACTTTTAACCACATTTTGTCAGTTAAAATCACAAATAACTAGAGATTTTCAGACAAAACTACTTTTGACCAACGTGTTCAGACAAAATTACTTTTGCCTGATTTTTTTTGTGAAAAGTACTTTTCACCGATTATGAGTCTTGACTGTGACATATAGATAATATTGTAAAACATTTTTAAAAGTGTAACGGTGGAGTTTCTTACCCATTCTTCTCCATACGAAACTACCTTTTGGAAGGGGCAACTAGAATCAATTCAATTTTTTTGTAAATTTTGACGTTCAAAAGTGCCTTTATGTGCCTATTTGAAATAAATGATTTGACTTTGACTTTGACCATAGTCGGCCCATCACATCACATCACATATTTAGTTTGTTTGAATTTTTTTATTTTTTTAGATCGATGTTAAGATTCATTTGATAGTTTCAAAATAGTAGGTATTAATACTGTCGATGCTTTCATTTGTTGTCGTATTTTCGTCTCCACATTGTATAAAGGCTTATAAGTTCATGTGAGATTTTTTTATTTACTGTTTATTAAAAAATACACATACATACATACACACATAAACTCACGCCTTCTTCCCATGGGAGTAGGCAGAAACTACAGAACGCCACCTGCTACGATCCTTACATACTCCTTTTGCCTCGTTTACGTTCATACATCTGGTCATACACGCACGCTGGTTATGAGTACTACGCACCTGACCTTTCTGAAGAACATCACTAATAAGGTCACTATATGTCTTCCTAGGTCGTCCCCTTCCGGCGTTTCCACTCACATCTGCCTTGTAAATACCTTTTGTTAATCGCTCTTCATTCATCCTCTCAACATGACCAAACCATCTTAGCATACTCTTTTCAATTTTTGTCACTACATCTTCTTTTAAACCGCACAGTTGCCTTATCATATCATTCTTCAGTCTATCATTCATAGTCACACCACACATGCTTCGCAAGGAACGCATTTCCACAGCATTTATTCTACTTTCATGCTTCTTTTGCCACACCCAATACTCACTTCCATACATAAGCGTAGGCACCAGCACACCATTGTGAACAGCCAGTCGTGCTTTTTTGGACATCAACTGGTTGGTCACAATTGCATGTGTAGCACCATTCATTTTATTTCCCGCATTTACCCTCCTTTCCACATCTCCATCAATCTTTCCATCCCTTGTAAATAGACTCCCCAAATATACGAACTCACTTACTTGCTCCACACACCTAACATTTAATTTCACATCACATACCGATACATCCTCTTCTCTTTCAAACACCATGACCTTCGTCTTATTCACATTTATATTCATCCCTTTCATTTTATATGATTTATCTATCACAGTCACCATGTCTCGCAACCCTTCCGCTGACGATGCAAGTAGAACTTGATCATCTGCGTAGAGAAGGCATTTGACAGGCAACTCATTCATCGTCAATCCATACTCACCCTCTTTCAAATCTGTCAGACAACTATCCATGTACAAGTTGAACAGCCATGGTGACGCTATACAACCCTGCCTAACACCCCTCGAGATGCGGAACTAGTTCGTGTATGCCCTATTTATCCTAACACAAGCACTGGAATCCTTGTATAAAGATTTCAGTGCCCGTACTAAGCGCCAGTCCACACCGTACAAGGATAGTGTCGACCACAGTTGTTCCCTCCACACACTGTCATAGGCCTTCTCCAAGTCCACGAAAGCACAGTAGACTTTCTTGTGCTTTGCCAGATGTTTTTCGGCTATGCACCTTAGTGAGAAGATCTGATCCATACATCCCATTCCCTCTCTAAATCCTGCCTGCACATCCCATATTTTCTCACCTGTCACTCTTAACACTCTATTTATTAAAACCTTTGCATACCTATATAGTTTGCCGACAACACTCAAAAGACTAATGCCGCGGTAGTTTTTACATTCCTGCTGAGAGCCTTTTCCCTTATATAGTGGTACGATTACAGCCTTACACCAATCATCCGGCACACAGCCATCTCCAAAACATATTAATGATCCGGCACAACAGGCTTCCTACCACCCCGTCACCTCCTTTCAGCATTTCTGCAGACACTCTGTCGTAAACTGCAGCTTTCCCAACTTTCATCCCTTTCAGCGCTCTTACGATCTCATCTATTTCTATTTCATTCTCTTCATCTACATCTGAGCTTGGGTCTTCAGAACTGGCGTCTGCCCAGTTACCCACTCCTTGCACACTATCCTGACAACTAAATAAACTTTCAAAATATCCCTTCCAGCGTTCCAAGACCTTACATTCTTCGCTTAATAAACATCCATCTTCTGCTCTTATAACATTCATACTCGATGTTCCTGTCACTCCGCAAGCCAATCTTACCTGTTTCCAGAACAGCTTAACATTGGCAATGAAGTTATCAGAGAACTTCCTGTTATACTTTTATTTTTCATATTAACGTAAAAACTGGTTCGTATCAAACCAGGTGCTAGTCCTCAGAAGTCTTTTAATGTATAAGACTTGAAATGGATGCTTCCGTACCAAAGGATAAGTTTCTAGAAAATTAGGACCTTTTGAGAAAATCTTCAACAGTTTGAATGAGGTTTTTTGTGAAACATGCTTTGAGGAAATGAAAGAAAAAAAGTAGCTAGTAAATGCAATCTAAAGGCTAGTGCAGATATATATAGTGTAGGTAGATATAGTGGAGCGGGCCGCGACTCAACGCAACGCATTACAAAGATCCTCTTTCAATTATCACTGACGTACATTTTCTATGTTCCAACGCACACTACAGGCGGATTGCAGCGCACTTTTTTGTATGAAATGGCGTTGCACTCCGGCCCGTTGCGGTTGTAATGTGAAGTTGGCTTTAAGGCGACAATAAGTGCCAGCGACATTGAGCGAGTGGGAGGAGCATGCGAAACTTTTAAGTGAATAAAATTGCACAGAGCGTTAGCGTCTACCCGGACATTGGTCAGTGATGCACTGCCGCCCGTCGCCCGTAAGAGCCCCCGCTTCAACGCGCATCAAGTTTATTCGCAAAAACAACCCACCTTGATTTACACAAACCACACAAACAAACACACAACACAACAACACAACACAACACATAACAAACACATATCAAATTACGAAGAAAAGAGTCTAGTTTATCATATATTTTTTTCAAACAAATAAGACTATTCGTTTAGACATGATGTTCAATTTGAAATCATTAAAGTCGTATATCTGCGCCTTAACCTCCCCGAAGCAGTTTGATTCTAAAGAGAGCTATGAATTTTCAGAATTGAAAGAGTAAACAGTTTACTGTAACCGCAGAATATAAGATGAAATGTTTGTCATACCGTAAGTAACAGTACGTGTACATTTCAGTATCTACTGCTGGGTAGGTATATCAAGTTTCGGTGGGTACATATGGATGGAAGTTGCGATTCCCTTTAAAACTAATGGCTCTGTGACCTGTAGACTTCGTGAGTCTGTCGAAAGCGTGCGCAAAGAGCGTCAAATGTCTGAAATATATATTTTTTACGCTTTCAACCCCCATATCTCCGCCATTTTGAAAAATTGTATCGACAAAACATCCGGACATCCGGACATACGAAAGCATTTTTTCCCAAGCTGAAACGGAAATGGAAGGCTTTCTTGCGCTTTTCAGTACCAAGTTTCATTCTTAAGAGCAATCCTGGACTCAATCTAAGTGTTGTGATCAATGATTGTATCGTCTCAGTAATAGAAAAGTCCTAAATCCTTTAAAATTCACGAATACTAGTTTTAATATCTCAATCAACCTGCCTAGCCTTTTTTTACCCTATACTCCTGGATAGGAGTCAAGGGTGTTGCTCACGAATGTTCTAGTTAATACAGCTTATCATCATCTGCCTAGACTTTTGTCAACTATATTGGGCTCGGCTTCCAGTCTAACCAAATGCAGCTGAAAAGCAATATTTTACATGGAGCGACTGCCTATCTGACCTCCACAACCCAGTTCCTGGGTACACGATACCCCTTGGTAAAACTGGTTGTAAGACTTTCGGGCTTCTGACGACCTGTAACGACTGTCAAAGATCTACGAATGACACCGGGAGTAATGGCTTAACGTGCTTTTTGAGGCACGGAGGGGTCTCGATATGTAATGGATAGTCACCGGTCATCTACGAACTGACCACGGCAAGCTTAGCTTTACCTTCGAGCTACCCAAGTGATTGTTATTTTTTAGCAACGAGTCCTTTCTCAATAACTATCTACATAGTTATCTTCAATAGCGCAGGAAGTTTTACAATTATTCATACATTTCATCTCCTTCTCACAAATTCTTTGTGTTAAGCTGCTAGGTGTTAGCTCATTAGGGGTTTAAAGAGGGCGCTGCCACTTCCTTCATTCATGAAGATAGAACATGTTTCATATTGTATGACGTTGTCGCTTTGAGTTATGGACCTTACAAGTGCGACTGCATTCATTGTGAAGAGAGCAGCATGTATTGTGCACACACGGTATAAGGTATTGCGTCGTTTTGATAAACTTTTGCTGTTACGTTAGCTGGTGTTGTGATCACAGTATATGTGTCACCCTTTGTAATACATGAATGATGCCCCTTAAATTCTCATTATATCAGCTAAGTTGTATGCCTAGACAGAAACTTAGGTAGTAAAGATTGTTTGTAGTGGCGGACCAAAAGACCAGCATTTGTTTATTCTTATCATTACCATCGCTGATCAAAGGACCAGCTTACTCTTTCCTTTTCTTAATCATCAAAAAGTAAATAAGTATGCGATACTCACATAACTCCTTCCCCAGCACCCACGTCTCCGGCTTCGAGTTGACCTCCACCAGCACAGTCGGCGTACACACCAGAAGAACCATCAGATCCGCAATACTCAAGTTCACCAGAAAAATGTTCGTCGAGTTCCTCATATCCTTAGTCTTTAGTATCACTATTGGTACCATCACGTTCCCTATCACACCTAGACACATTATCACTATACAAAACGTCATTGACGTCGCTTTTATGTAATACGGGATCTCAGCGTATTCCGTAAAATTGTCATTCGACATCGCGTATGTCGCATTCGTGAAATTCGTCTTCCCGAAACCCGAATTTTCGTACTCGTCCGAAGTTTCGTATGTACAGTTTTGTGTT
Organism: Griposia aprilina; assembly: GCA_916610205.1. Lineage (NCBI taxonomy): Eukaryota > Metazoa > Arthropoda > Insecta > Lepidoptera > Noctuidae > Griposia > Griposia aprilina. Next base: position 5,154,899 of record OU744305.1, on the reverse strand, counting down.
TCATTTTTGTAGTTAAATGTTATGTTTCTACAGTCGTAATGTAGTGTGCTCACATCTGTCGGTGTGTGTGTGAAGTTGGTTGTTGAAATCATGTGTGTGTGTCAGTTCATAATTTCACATTGTTCCTCTTTGGTGTCTGTTAGGACGGTGACGTTGTTCGGATCATCTGAAACAAGAAGAAAGTACACATTAATATAGGACCCTTGTCTAGAAAACGCCAGCGTAAGAGGCACTGATGGACAAGTATTGATAGTGGATCAGGACTGGAGTTAGTTTTTTTTTTTACATGTCGTTGCATCACGCCTTGTTTCCCCGAAGGATTAGGCAGATGTGTACCTATTATACACCCAAATTTCACCAGTTATGTTTAAGTCCCATTTACTAGGAGGCGAGCCTATTACCATCATCGGGCACAAATTCCAGCCGGACTGCTACTGAGAAATTCCAAAAAAATAATTGTTCTTTAATAATAAACCAGTGCAGTATGTTGTCATTTTCAAATAATCCGTAAATTTTCTTCTTGTTCGGGGTAATAATACTTAAAGAATCATTCATTTTAAAATGAACTGCATCGCCAAAAATTGTATTATCAAAAATCTTTGTGAGGTTGATTCGTATTCTTAAAGATTTTTGAAACTTGAAGTGTTGGGATTCAAACAAATATTCCCAATGTTTCAAGTACAAATTTATTGCTTGACAAATACGTGAAAACAGCTGTTACTCCTTATTGTGTAAATAAATTAATGGTAAATAACAAGCTGTTACATTTAGATGTCTTGGACAAACTTTTATTTCCTTTTTGCTCTGTTTATTCTTAATTTGATCTTTAGAAACAATATTTATTTACCGTTTGTAAATGATATTATTGTGATTAATCATAATAATCTCTCGTATACAACTAAATAAAGATCTAAACAGATAAAGGGAACCTTTTTAGAAATGAATTTAAACGAAACAAAAATATTCTAGCGTTTACAGTAAGAATTACAACCTTTTCGTAGAGCAACGTATGCACATACAAACATCTTCTAATTAAATTATGTTTTACAACCTTTTTATCTAAAGGCATTTATGCACATACATCAGAGTAATTTCAACCCAATTTCAACAAGAATTTCCGTGTTGTATACCTCCTAAAAACGCATTACTGAACTTAAAACGTTTAAATTACAAAATTCTACAGTAAATTACAAAGAAAATTAGAGTAGGTAACGTCGACTGCACGTCGTTGGTAACACTTTGACCTTAAGCTGGCCTAGCGTAGTATAGAGCTTCGATAGAATACGAGGCCAGCTTATACTGGCTTTGTTACCACTTAAGTGCAGCCTACTGTACTCGTAATAACCCCAAATGAAGGGAGGGTGTTATCATACAAATTAGTTTGAGAATTTAGCACATTACGATGGTGAAATTCATCTTGCTTATAAACAGGCTTGGTGATAATCTGCGAGCAGCGAAAGCATTTTAGGGTTTTTTATGTTTTAAACTTGGGTTACATTTTTGGGTACACGTTAATCTTCGAATGCGTTTTGCTTCCTGAATATTTTTTTAAAGAAAACGCTTTTGGCGTTGTAGTTACGCTACTCCAAGAAATGATCGTTTCAGTACTTAATAACAAACCAATTGAACCAAAATCAATTGTTATTTAATAACTTTTATAGCGTGAAATCATGATTTATTACCAGACTACGAAAATTCCATCATGATCAAAAGGAAAGTATACAGGGAAAAAAAAATTATCAGTGTAAATTGTAAATATAAATATAAATTAAAAATGAACTGTAACCATGAATTCAGCATTATGATTCTAGACCCCTAGCGTAGAAATAATAGGCGGTTATAAAAAAAAAATCGTTGTTTCATACATTTTAACCGCATAGGTATTGCACATTTCTATGAAACAGCAGATTTAATTTTTTTATAACCGTCGAGAAATTTCTGCGCTAGATGGTCTAGAATCAAACGCTGAATTCATAGTTACATTTTGCGCAGTGGTTAACATTTTTTAGTTGTGATTTCTTTACAAATAAGCAATCATCTTTGTACGTATTTTTTTGTTCCTTTTTCCTGCCTGTATGTGTACATAAATGGTTAAATAAGTAAATAATGTGCTATCCCGTCCACCACTAATGACTAAACTGAATAATACCATCAGCTATTGGATTGGGTCTTGATCAAGAATACAAATTAAGCAATAAAATAGCCGAAATTACATATCAAAAACTAAACCGTAGCACTTTACAACAGCCTATTCACAACCTATAAAATCTTCTTACCCTACTCAAACCTCATTACTACACTGCAGCATAATTAGTTACTCTATGTCCTACAATGAAAGGAGCCTACGAAATTACTCATTCACCGTCGTCGTCGCCAACCTTTACAACGAAACTTATATAATTTGGGGTCCCTCGAATTGCGTGGAAACTCACCAAGTGACATTACGGTTAGTCATTTAGGTGATATATTCGTGTATACGGTAACGAGATCGTGTGGGGATTAAGCGATTCTTGGTGGAATTAGCCTTGGATTAGGGTTTAGATTTCGTCTACAAAATCACTTATTTGGTCGGGGTAAAGTATCGAATATTTGTTCTTTTGTCTACTTTAGGACTCGCTTGCTATACCAATCTCTAAGTACATTTAGCGCTAGACGTACATACTTATTTCAAACTTAAAGCATTTATTTCAATTAAAACATTTACAGGCATTTTTGAATAGTCAGGGAGTCGGTCTGTTAGTCAAAAAGTTACCCATTCCAAAACGTAGATCTTTATGGAGAAGAACGGGTAAGAAACTCCTCCATTTAAAACACCACTCTGTCATTGTCATCTTCAAACGATTATGAGTAACGTAGAGATGTTTTAAATTCGTTTTACGTTAAAATGTGTTTAGCGATTTGTGGTGCAAGTGCTCGAGAAATAGATTAGGTAGGTATGTACAAGTTACTAAGCAGCTCTGGAAAACAAAGAAAGAAAATTTCTTTATTCTGCACTAACAAGACGCACATTACAAAAAAAATGACAAAATACATACACTAATAAAAGTAGCCAAAAGCTTCGTATTCAAAACATTAAAAGTTTGACAATATTGTCAATTACTTGATGTCAGTGCAGGTCAAAACCTTCAAAATCGTCAAAACCAAAGACAATAATACAGATTACTTTTCGTACCTACTTAGAGATCCGGCTTCGATCGGTAATTATTATTATTATAATTGTCTACTTGACTGTTCTGTGTGGTTTCTTCTCATGCTTTCTTTACTTTACTTATAACATTCTAGATCATTTATCGTGGCTTTTCAAAACTAATAAGTAGACTTTAGGTTTTATAACAAATTACTCATAAGAGACTGCTTTAATTTGTTTTATTCTTAGGTAGAGGTCATAAGGCGCAAAGGTATCTTCAAAGAATGTATTTATATCTTGATCTAGATAATAATATGAATCAACTGAGGCATAGTGTCACTTCCTCATAAACATCTTTTTTAGAACAGATTAAGTAACTGATAAGAACAATAACCATTTTTTTTTTTTTGAAGGATCTACGTATGACCGCCTCATAGTTTCATCGCTCCTTTCAAAGAGATGGTATCACAATCTTTAGTACTAGTTACTGATAAACATCTTTGACATCCGTCGTACGGCGCACACGCGTGAGCAAAAACCATTTTCTATCCTATACTGTGATCTCCTATTTCATTAATATTAGCCAGGAAACGTCCATTATTATAATTATTGAATGAATGAATGAATGATATATTTATTTGCAAGAATATAGGTAGTTATCAAGTTCATGATCTATGGGTTTCACTATATTCGGCATTTCAGCCGTGCAAATATTGAGATTTTACATATTGGTTATAAAGCATGCAGTAAGTACACATTAAGTAATTAGTAATAACATAAAAATACTAATAATAGTTTCTTAATTTAAAAATAGATTACAATGCCATTAATAAAATTAAAATTACATACAATTCTATTAATTTATAAAAACTTATTATTATTATTTTTCACTTTTTAGTTGCGGTACCTACCCCACACAAATTCGTATACAACTACTTGGTGTGTAAATAACAGTGACAGGAAATTATTAACACATCATCCATATAAACTAAGTGGGAAAAATATGCAGTATTAAGGATAACTCAAAAACTATACTAGTCAGACCTTGATGAAATTTAAATGGGACCACATGTGAAGCGCACCTATCAAATAAAAAAATAATTATCCAAATCGGTTCACCCAGAAAAAAGTTCTGAGATAACACACATAAAAAAAAAACATACAGACGAATTGAGAACCTCCTCCTTTTTGTGAAGTCGGTTAAAAATAATAATTCATATTAAAATAGCGATCAAAAATAATAACGTCATGTCAAAAAAAAAATTAAAAAAATAGCAAGAATATTTAAAATGTTTCAATATTATATAAGTAATGTCAATATGTAGATGTCGTAATTATAATAATAAATAAATTTTAGATTTACAGTCAAAATATTCATTGATGGAATAAAAACATCTCTCACACAACCAGCTATATAAAATATATATTGAAATATTTGACAGTAGTGGTTTCCCCAATGCGGGTTATGATTTACATTTTGTTTTTTCTTTTAATACTTTGTCTATTGAAGGACCATTAAAGAATCATGATTAGTACGGTTAGCAAATAAGTATGTTGTTTTATGTTGGCAACATTAAGGAAATGAAAGGTACCTTCTGATAAATAGAATCGGTTCTGAGATCATTTTTCCAAAATTAACACACTCTGCAAATGGATTGTTGACATGATACGTTTTAATAGCCTCCCATGAAAGCCTTACGAATATTATAGCTTAGTAGCCATATACCCTTTCTATTTTAAACCAACTTCAAAAAAAGGAGGTTCTTAATGCGGTTGCATTAAAAAAAATGCTTAACTCAGAACTCCACCATTTATAAACCGATTAGACAAATACTTCTTATGTCTGAAAGGGTATACTTATAGGGTGATCCCGTATTTTAATTAAGTTAAGTGGTTTTTGAGTTAGCTTCAATAATACTTATTTTATTCCACTTAGTGTATGTCGATGATATTATAATAACTTCCTGTCCAAGGGAATGTATACGAATTTGTGCAGGTTAAGTATCACAGCTAAAAAGTGAAAAAAAAAACTTTATAAAAAAAAACATGATAAAGTGAAAAATTTCTTTAATTTCGGAAGTCAGTGGAAAAAACGAAAATACAAAACCTAAGACACTGACTTTCGAAATTAAAGTAATTTCTTACTTTATAGTTTTTTTTTTGAAGGCGGTTGTTTTTTTAGGCTTCCGTACCCAAAGGGTAAAACGGAAACCTATTACTAAGACTCCCGTCCCATCCGTCTGTCTGTTCGTCTGTCACCAGGCTGACATCTCACGAACCGTGATAGTTAGACAGTTGAAATTTTCACAGATGATGTATTTCTGTTGCCGCTATAACAACAGATACTAAAAAACAGAATAAAATAAATATTTAAGGGGGCTCCCATACAAGTGACATTATTTTTTTTGCCGTTTTTATAGATAATGGTACGGAACCCTTCGTGCACGAAACCGACTCGCAATTGGCCGGTTTTTATTAAAAAAAGTTTTCTAGGCTTACTCATGTCGTATATCCGTACCTACTTTCCGAGTAAGTGAAAGTGTGCGTGCCGACTAATGTAGGGAGATGGTTATCCCTGTCTCTGGTGTCCCGGATTTCCGGCCAATTAGCACGATGTCGGGACATTAGGCAGGTCCATCTCTTAATAGTTTCCAAGGCTAGGTTCCTAATCTTGACGGAGACACTTTGAGAGGAAATTGAGCGAAGAGATAAAAGTTTGTGATGTTTATTGTATGGAGATCCTGTATGCTTATTTTCATGAAGACTTTATCTATTATTAATTCTGGGAAAAAACCTACTCATTCAATTCTATGTTCCTATGTTAAATTTTGCGATTAGGAGTTTTCATGTAAAAGTAGTACCACGGCTATATCGCTAGCCCCGGGCAATATACCGGTAAACACCGGTTACGCCCTTTTTAATATTATTTGATTTTTGGCTTCTCTGAGTATCAGTCTATCACTCTTATTTTTTTCAGTTTTTTTAAATAATATTTCTGTAGAATAAATGACAATAATTTTGAACGCCTGTTTTGGATCACTGTACGCTGCACTATAAACAAAAATTTGCTTCTTTTATTTCTCCTGTAAAATTCGATTTTTCATATTACCGCTTTATTGCCCGGGCCAGCGATATATCAAGCTATAGTTTTCCAGTATAAGCTGACCTCTCATTGTACGGAAATCCCATACAATGCGAGATCAGCTTACACTGGAATATATAATTTGATATGTAACCGTGTGTTACTAGTAATGTGGTAATTTAATTTAGTATCTAATGTAAATAGTTAGTTGGGTAATAATATTGTATACAATCATTTCAACGCTTAAATATTTTTTGGTAATTATTTCTTCAACAATAAAATAAAAATATTCCGGAATAATGGCCTTTTCTTGGCAAAACAAACACATCAACACTTCTACCTGCACCCTAATCCATTGCTTCATATGTTCGAAAAATTCGTCTGCTCAACAACGTAAATAACGCAATGCATGTTGTTGAACTGTCAAAATGAAATCCATTCCTACTGTTAGTGTGTTACGCAAGTACCCCGCTGGATACGAGCACAACAACATGGAATTAATTCACTTTGGTCTACGCCTCCTTGCCTGGAAAATACAAGTTAAATGAATATATGCGCAACAGGAATAAATGGACGAAACTACACCAAACACATCGCTTCGGGGGTGGTTAGAACTGAGACAGGAAAATCTTCTCTGATACTTGGTGAAATGTTGTAGGTAATACTTGTAATAGAGATGACTCATGTAGAATTTTTCAAACTATATTGTATTCAGTCTTCAGTCTTATTTATTACGGCAAAATATTAGGTATTTATGGGGTTTATTAAACCCTTATTAAAAGAGTCTCCACGAATGACAATACTGAAATTCAAAATCAAGGTCACGTAGAAATCCTTGCTACTCTTAGCAGTACTAAGATAAGCTATCCCCTTAGGTAGTTATCTAAAGCTCATAAAACGAGTGAAGAAAAAGAAACGACGCAGAGCCTTGCAGCTGTTACCAGAAAACCCTACGAACAACAATAGTAATGGTATTGTAGCGGTATCTACATCGCCACATGCGAGCTATACGTCATACTGACGTCACGCAAATCCTGCATCGTTCAAGCAGAGTTTACCGCGCGACTAGCATATATACGACGTCCCGTCATCAACCGTCGGGCAGTTGCCCACCAGACACAACATCCGTCTATGGAGGTATGAGTGAACTTTACACCCTGTTCCTCATACATCTATAGTATTAAACAGCACATCACAAAATTATTGTAAGAGCTGGTTACGACAACAACGTGTATCCTGGTAGCAAACTGTATCGTGGATGACCGAGTAGCATCCACGATACAGGTTGCTAACAGAAATCGCCCTTGCATAAACAGATTGACTTAGAATTCATTAGCATACTTTCAAGGATTGAAAGTGGATACTCATGAATATGAACATGTACTATGAGACCAACTCTGAAATACCGAACACACTTCCAACCCTTGGAAGGATGCTAATGAATTTAAAGTTAGCCTTCAGTATACCAACAAACATGTTGCTGTTTAGGTCACACTGCAAAGAGAATATACTTTACATAACATCTCGACTGTTTTCTCCAAAAGGAGTGCACAGTACACCGGCCAATCAAATATTTCCATTAGATTTGACTAGACCAACTGAGCATTGGAAAAATAACATTAAAAAAAGAATTAGCATTGCCAATCAACGTGACAATGCCGCCAGTCTTCCGGTTCCACTCACAAGGTGTGAGTATGTTAAGTATCTCGGAGTCTATGTTGATAGTTCTTTGAGCTGGAAACCCCACCTTAACAATCTCATATCGCGAGTCCGCAAGTGTATATTTATTTTCAAAAAACTAAGGCACTCCGTGGACTACCGTACCATTAAAACTGTATACTTTGCCCTCTGTCAAAGCATAATAAACTACTGTATCACAGTGTGGGGTGGGACTCCCAAGACAACCCTACTGCCTCTGGAACGAGCACAAAGAGCTGTCCTCAAGGTCATGACCTCGAAGCCGTTTAGATATCCCACCTCGGCTCTCTACACCGAATGCCAGGTCCTCACTGTGAGACAGCTTTTTGTTCTTGGCACTATTCTGCGCAAACATCCCTCTGTGGTATACAACCCGAATGCTGCTAAAAAGCGTAGATACTTTGAAGTATGCTCGACTCGCGGATGTAGAACGGCCCTTGCACAGTGTCATTATGATATTCCGTCTGACCATTTATACAACAAAATATACAAATTATGCACCATTGCTCCCATGTGTCGAAATGGTTGTAAGACCAAGGTCACAAAGTGGCTATTGACACTGAGTTACGATAGGACTGAAGTTTTACTACATGTATCAATCGCTTAAAAACCTAATGTAGTTAATCAAGCCATATATTTACAATTACAATTAATGATATTCATGCAGACTTACATAAACGCAAATTTCTCAAATTTTTCAACATCGTTATCTCTCGCTCTCAATAACTACACACACCCCCACATAGGTACCTTTATAGGCCACATCATAATTATATACATTTATTAGTAAGTAGTTATCTTAATAATAATATTCTGTGCTCGTCGTGATATATGTTCAAACTATAGACGAGGATGCTGGCACCCTAAACACAAGTTAAATCTTACTTTGGGTGCCAGAGTTCATCGAAAACACTTTTTCCCTTAATTGTAACGCTGCATAATGTTTTAGTTAAGTGTTTTTGTACAACTGAAGGTAATAAATAAATCTTTCTTTTTTTTTTTTTTTTTTGGTAACTGGTTAGTTAGTCATTTCATATAGTACCTATTGTTAACAGTTAGTTGTGTTAAATATTGTAAAAGATATATATTAAAAAAAAGTTACATGGGACTTAAACATAACTGGCGAAACGTGGGTGTACAGGTGCAGCTCTGCCTAACCCTTCAGGGAATGCAGGCGTGATGATATGTTATGTTGTGATAAAAGTACGTTGTGTTAAATATTGTAAAAGATATATTTAGAAAAAATGTTTATTCTGCACAAACTAAACACACATTACAAAACAAATTACATAAAATACGCACATACAAAGTAGCCAAAGGCCTCGTATTCAAGCAATAAAAGTTTGTCAGTTTTGTCCATTGCTTGGTGTCAGGGCCAGGGACCAAAGACATTACATTACACATTGGTCTGTGTTATGGTTGTGTGTTATATACTTAGAAAATGCCAATTCACCGGAAAACAAACGCTATTTACTAATCCATATGCATCTATTCTCACATAAATTGAAACAGAACCTTTTTTATCTTCCCAAATCATCAGTTCACTAATATCTTCTTTTAGATTGAATTGAAAGAGTAAATACCTATGCGAAAACACACAACGGTATACATAAAAAATAAATGGTTTTAATTCCAAAAATAACTCTCCATGATGATAAAGAAGTTAATTTGAGTTGAAATCGAGCTGGTTATCAAACATGTTGTCAGACTTTGTTAGCGGCGTATAAGGCAGGTGTCACATCGGTGGCGAGTACTTATATTACCTATATATTTTTTGTATTACATTTATTACGTGCGTATTACTTACATCATATGGATCCAAAGTCTGAATAAAACAATTTATTAAAGTGAAACTTTTATTACATCGTCTCAAACTTTATCGTCTGTGTGTTGCATGTCGCGTGACGTTCGGCCGCGGAGTAGGGATAAAGTGAAAGGAAGGAGGTTTTTAGTTAAATGTCTATAATGTGAAAAAAAGTTTCACTTTTACCGTGGTTTCATAAAACCACACAATCCTTTTTTATTTTCTTTTCTTTATATGTAAGTACCTATTACCCTGTAGCCAAACAGCCTGTACCCAACCCAAACATGTTTTCCAATGGACAACTTCCGTACAACTTGATACAATGACATCAAAAATAGGTTCGTGCTACATTGCTATTTGTCATAATTAAATTTTTATGTCAATATTTCTCTATTTCACACACATGTCTGTGTTATCATTTGAATGCCTCCAAAAGTCGCTAACAACACAATTACGGTTAACATTTTTCTGGTGGTTCGTGCTAAAGTCTAATATCAGAGCATTTTAACTATCACGGCGTAAAAGAGAGTACCTACTTAATTACGACTACCAAAATATCTCGTACCGCCCTTTCTAACAGAAAACAGAAATGCTACTTATTGACAGATGTAGTTATGTGGTATGGTAAATCCTTGACAAACTTTTCCAAATGTATTTCTCACCATTAAAAGCTACAATAATACAAATAGGTGCAGTCACCAAAGAGATAAGTAACCAGGGTCGTCGGATATAGTTGAAGTTTAGTAAGAAACCGATGAAGGCTTTCGAATAAAATTTTATTTAATTAATAGAAAACAAACAGATCATTTATCGAATTAAATTTCTTTCGAAAACATCCACCGGTTTCTTACTAAACTTCAACTATATCCGATGACCCTGGTTACTCATCTCTTTTGGTGACTGTACATAACAAATATTTCAAAAAAATTGTGGTGATCATAATAAGGTGCACAGAGTATTGACCCTAGGCACTGAACTAGGCAGGAACCTGTATCTCAGGGGATAATGTTCAGCTATTGACATTCTAATTGTTATCTTAGGACCTATTTGTGTCACTACTCATATATAATTCGTCTTAGTAAGTACCATTGGAGAGTGATAGGGTTTGTTGGTGAGTTTGAAAATATGAGTATGGATGTGGGTATGTATGTTAATATGAGTGATGAAATAAGGATTGTGTGGTGATGTAGTGGTGAAGTAAGTGAGGAAAGTGTATGTGTTTGTGTTGTAGATAGCATTATACATGAAGGGTCATTAGATTAGTTGACAACAGGCTTGTTTTTTCAAGGCTTTTTCAAGGGAAATCGGCTCAAAGCAGGAAATCATTTTACAACTTAATTCCCCTTTGCCCTATAAGCTTTTCAACACCCACCCTCTTAGTTTATACAATTTAATCGCCTGCAGTCTGACAGCTCCCTAACGTAAAGACCTGCCCAGACATTGTCTAGTGCAATGCGTAGGCGAACTATGTCTAGACGAAACTGGATTCATTCATAAAACTGCTCCAGCACTTGTAATAGTCTTGTCTGCAATTAAGGCATTTTGTAGCTGTGGTTTTAAATTGTTTGGTTCGTGAAGGGTAAGAACTTATTAATCCTTGTTGTTTAGTTAAAGTTTATATAAAACTACGACTTTTGCAGATGATTGAAACGAAGGTTTGGTTCTTTTGTCCTTATATTAGCAATCCCTCCTAAAAGAAAAAAAATAACATTTACTAGATCACTTTCTTGTCCGTCTGTCATGGAGGTTTTCTTCGATAAATATGCAAATTACGAATTTAATCTTTTGGCACAATGTTAGGTCTTAAGTAGGTCTTATGTAGGCCAAACTTGCAGACTTTATAGACCTTTTTATATTTTGCTGAGTACCTGTTACTCGTTGACAGGCCTACACTGTCCTCCCATATCTATCAACTGTGTAATTTGAAATATTGTAAATACCCCTAATTTTTAAAAGAGTAACCGTGGAGTTTCTTGCCCGCTCTTTTCCATAGGAAACAACTAATTGGGACCGTGCACCTAGCTTCTGACGTTTCATAAGTGCCCATATGTTGGTTTATGTGAAATAAAATATTTTGATTTCATTTGACTTAATGACATGCGCACAGATCGTCAAAGACTAAAACATAATTATTAAATATTTTTAGTTATGGTTCACGAGATTCGTAATCGTAATCGGCATCGCCCTTTCGATATAAATTCGCCCAGTGAACGTCATCAGCACATAAGAAAGTCGGTTCCGAGATCTTTGGTGATCTTCCGTTGTACCGAATCTTTAACAAAATTCCGGGATAAACGAAGTATAGTTTGTCGCCTGTGTTTGCGCCTATAACGCTACAGTGAATGACAAAAAATATCCTCGCTGAGCCACAACTTCAAAGCGTTACAAAAGCATTTAACTAAACTATAAAATACTTCTATACTAATCGATGCAGTTTGGATTTAAAAGAGGATCAATATACTTTTATTTTAGTAGTAAGACGTCCGCGAAAGTTGTCCTATCGTAGGTAACAATTTCTGCCATCTATCAGCATAATCTATGTTCTGACGTAGAAGTTACTCCTTTGGCACGTCTTTGGTCTTCTTCTTCTTCGTGTCGCTGGTAAGACAGTTATTCAAATGAAAAGTTTCAAAATTGGCAAGGTCTATGTACACTACCTCAAAATAAAGAGAAAAATCCGTATAATTCGGGAAAAATACAGATAATTCATTCCAATGTATATTGTTAAGGTAGTTAATTGATAATTATAAATATTTTTTATAGACTTTCAACATGGCGGCTCACTGATTTAGTTACTCTGTGCTTAAAAAACAATAACAGTTAACCATAGATCGTCCATTGATAACAGAAAGAGACCTGTCAGCTGTCACAACAGTGTCAATAAACATGTCAAACGACATTAATCAATCAAAATGACAGCTTACCGCCATGACGGGTTTTTGTTGTGTGTTGCAATTTCAAGCGTAATTTTTGGTCGTTGCAGCAAACAAAGCCATTTTAAAGTAATTGGACAGTTGAGAACTGTTTTAAATGTGTTTCCCTATTTTTCAGTATAGTTTAGAAGGACCTGGCCCAAGCTCCATTCATTTTGGAACCTCTCCATTGTTGGCCCAGAATTTCACTTTGGTGAACTTGACCTACGAGCTCTTGCGCAGTAATAAGCATAGTCTACCACTCAACTACATCACTTTATGCCTGCCAGTTACTACCTATTAAAAATCCATAGCAAAAATCTGTAGATATAGGTACATTGCAGAACTGCGAACACGCGCGCCACAATGACCGGGCCATCGTCGTATTAGCCGCTTGATCGAGTGATTCACTGCCGGCCGCAGGGAGCATGGGTTACTTGGATCATTTAGCTATATTTATTAGCTGGCCACACCACTCCAGAGGGATTCTGTTTTCCTATATTTTCCTTGGGTCGCCCAACTTCCATCTACACATAGCTATACTTACATACAGTATAGCTATGTGTAGATGGCAGTTGGGCTCGCCCCTTACTACATGGGACTTAAACATAACTGGCAAAATGGTGGTGTACTATAGGTACACCTCTGCTTATTCCTTTTAGGATTACAGGCGTGATGTTTAAATCTGTTTTAAGCTGATGGCCCCGTCTTTGATGCAGCCAAAAAGGATTTGATTGTGACTGCTAATTTTGAAGTATTGGTTGAATGAAAAGCTAATGAGTTCACCACAACATGGTTGGTTATTATCTTATAACTCACTAGCTTCTTCTACCTAGCTTCTTCGACTTCGTACGCGTGAATTTTCGGCCCCCGACCCACCGCGTCGCATCGCATCGCCCGCCCGCGCTTTCCGCCCGCGTTATTACTTCGTTTTCGCTTAGCGTTCTTTCTAACTATTTTTCTATTTGCTTGGCTCTTAAGAGTCGTGATGCAAATATAATATGTAAAATTAAATAACCTTCTTCAAAAATTGGTCTATTAATAGCAATTTTTTTTTATCTGTCTGGTAGTTCCAGAATTAGTGCGTTACAAATAAAGTCTTCAGCTTTATTATTAGTATAAATATAGATACAAGAACTACCTTCCTTTTGGGAACCAGAGCAGTTTTTTTTTTATTAATGAGATATTTCATTATAGGCCGGGACTACACGAAAGTAGATGAAACGATTAATGAAGTCTCGGAGACGCTTTCCGTAAAAATCTACATAAGTACTCACGGCTACAAATCAAGCTATACATTTCCAGTATAAGCTAATCTCGCATTGTATAGGATTTCCGTACAATAAAAGGTCAGCTTATACAGGAAATGTATAGCTTGATATGTAGCCGTGTGTACCTTACACCAGGGAAAAGGCCAAAATTATGATGATTTTCCAAAAAAAAAAGAGATAAAACTTATACGTACATACATAAACTCACGCCTTCTTCCCATGAGGGTAGGCAGAAACTACAGAACGCCAACTGCTACGATCGTTACATACTACTTTTGCCTCGTTTACGTTCATACATCTGGTCATAGTTACACGCACGCCGGTTGCGAGTACTACGCACTTGACCTTTCTGAAGAACGTCACCAATTAGGTCATATATCACATCACTATAAGTCCTCCTAGGGCGTCCCCTTGCGACGATTCCACTCACATCTGCCTTGTAAATACCTTTTGTTAGTCGCCTTCCATTCAAATAAAACTTATTCTACGAAAAATATGCTAGCCAGAATTATGGAAGCCTCCAAAAACTTGAAAAGCCTGCCTTAATATAGATAAGGAGATACCAAGCTTAGTTAAAAGTTTTCAAAGCCTTATCTTTATACATATCATTTCTTTCATAAGGAAAGTAACAATTTAATGTTCCTAGAAGAATTTCGTTCAAAACTTTTAAAGGGTCTTCATTATTTGCGGGTCAATTAAAATAGGTCTAGAAAATAAATATTATTTCTTGAAAGATAGAAAACAGAGTCGGTACGCCAGCGTCACTGAATGATGGCGCCTGTGACAGATTACAAATTATAAAAATACAGCTGCAGACTATCCATCCAATAAATTACAGATCTAGCGGTACGACTTTGTTGTGACCCGTACAACGAAAGAAGAAAAGATGGAAACAAAATACATTTATTTGCGGTAGACATGACGCAGAGAAAACCACACAAACGCAAAAAAGAACAAGTTGTGGAAAAATATGCGTCATATCCACGCCAAATGGCAATCGGTCAGCATAATGCTACGACCCTATGCGAGACAGCGCTGGTTTTCAGCGACAACCGGCGGTGACGTGATGACGTCAACCAGTGCAGCATACAAAAATATAAATATTACAAAAAAAAATACAGAATACCTAATACTAAATGTTTATATAAACATAATATTTATAAAATGGTAATATTCCGTGCAAACACTCATGCGCCGCGCAGCTGTCTTAAAAGTAGTAGGTTTGACGTTTTGACATACTGATAACGTATTATAACACGGCGTATTAGGTAATGAATGTTATGATGGGATTATACTAAAAACAAAAGGATGTATTTGTATTGAACAATGTAGTATGGCATTTGTTTCCTCACATTTAGCAGTAAAAATATTTAAAAAAAACATGAAAACGTCAAAGCCATCATACAGTGTCGCCACTGTAATGACACATACTCATGCGCATGAGACATGCTCATGTTTTACTCATGTGCTACTGTTTTTAATAACATCGAACTGTTTATAAAGCTTGCTCGATACAATTTCAGTCCTTCAACTTTCTATTTTATAAATAATAAAGCAGGCAGACCAGTAAGCATCTCTACCATATGTAACGTAGGATATATATTTAATGCAATATTGATACTCCTGGATGAAGGGGTAACTAAAACTCGAACCGATATGTAGCGTCAGCACATTTCTCCGTGAAGTATTGAGTTCCACGAACTGACCTGTCAAAACTAGTGATAGATTGCTGACCCTTACAGGGGCATTACAAACCTTTGGGACATTCTTGCTCTTTGGGGAGTTAAAATATACAGCATGGATACACTCAAACATGTTTAGAAATAAATATATTCTGTTTACATAATCAGTGAACTTTTATTTGCTTGTAACAATTTATAGATTGAGCAGACTGCAATGAATTAATTTATATCTAATACTACCACCTTTTTATTTTCTAAAGAATTCACATCACAGTGCAGATTAAAAATGTCAATATCGAAACAATATTTCACAAGCTTTTATTTTTCTTATTAAGTTCTCTTTATATGTTTTTTCTATCGACGATCGTGTTCACGTTTTACTGAAGAAGCCCCAAAATAGTCTACCAGATATTCCTCCAATAAATCAGGCTATACGTAAACATTGACCACAAGTACACATTGCTTACTAGGCTAACTTTGTTTTCCTGCAAATACGAATAAATTAGCCTTTAATATATCTTACAGTTGACTCCAGGAAAGGGGACGATTGAGTAGAATTTATGGACGAAATCAAATAACAAACAAAATGTTTTTGGTTGCAAATAAGGGATATTAATGGTACATTCACATGAATCTTTGGCTCCTAAGCTCATATGGAGTCATAGCATTCATGAGAGCTCATGGGAAAGCAAGGTTCACATCGACCTGTCAACTTGATGGGGGTACTCAATCTCACTGCTTGATGCTTGAGCTGTCATAAATGGAGTCCATTGAAGTCCAATTAAAACTAGTCGTATACCCTGAAATGTGCATAATATGAATAAGACCGTAAACCAGCATAACCAATTAAGTATTTAGTTTAAATTCGGTATTTAAAGTCGGTAGAAAATTAAAAGATCATATTATTCATACCTTCGCAATGTTCTCAATCACTCAAAAATTTAAAAAAAAAATGAAGAAAACTAAACTCTTAATACAACAACACAACAACAAACTGTCTACAAGAAAATATTTAACAAAACATACCAAGTACCCAACTTGTCTATTTACAATCGGTTTAAGACTGCCACTAGATAAAACGTTTACAGGAACACGATATAGTGGACTATAAACCAAGTTAAAACACAATTATTTAACAGCTGAAGTAACAAGATAAAGTCTAACTTTAACAATCAACAACAAGTTTGAAACACTAGATTAAAACTAAAACAAGTTTTAAAGCAGTTGTTCGAACTTCGGACTGCGCAACTGTGTCAAAAGCCTAACTTAATTCTGTTGCAAACTGCATTTTTTTATTGTTGCTGTTACGTGATTTGTTTTGCATCTTCTACTTCAGTCTTGATACTTATAATTTAAAATCTCTGAATTGATTCTAAATTGAGCCTGCATAAATCCTTCTTTTATTGTTACAAGCATTTATTTAGTTTCACCTGTCCCGGTGTCTGTAACGAAATCTTGCATGTAAAATTTGACCCACTTCCCGGTTTCTGATTGAGCTGAAAATTTGCATGCGTATGTAAATCAGATGACAATGCAATATTATTATGACATGGAGCTGATCTGATGATGAAGCCGGAAGGTAGCCATACCTCTAAGTTTGCATCACTGTCAAAATCACAGTGAGCTTTACGAGTATTGCCGTTGCAACAAGATTGACGTTGGGTTGCTGCCATCGACAAGTCTGTCAAATTCACAATGATCTTTATAATTAAGTTACAATAAGGTTGCTATTGGGTTGCAGCTGTCAGAGGTAAAAATGACTGTGAATGGACTGTAGAGACTTATTTGTTTGATATATATGAAATATGCCTAGAAGAAGTAAACACTGTGATGACGGATATAAGAGATATATGGATGAAATAGACCTACTCGTTCGTTTATTTGAATTGTCTAATTCATTATGATGCCATATTGTGTTTTATTTTATGTAATATGGGTTTTACCTATTTTAAATAATTATGAGTAGCTACCTATAATATTTTCTCCGAAGTTTTTTAAAGGTTTTGTAAGAAATGTACCCTTAATATCCTTGCCGAAATAAAGTAGATATAAACAATTAGAAGTTAACCCGAACATATTATTTAGTTCCGCATTACTTTCAAATATGTAGCCACCAAACATAGTTGCAGTTTAACTTAAGCAATCAACTTTAACTTAGGAACGCTTGATTAAAGCAGTAACAACTTTAAAAGTTTCATTCAGACCGCTTAACTGAATAAAGCCTAACTTAATTTCAACTGCATTCTCAATTTAAAATCTAATTTGTCCTCTCCAAAGGAGGTCGCATAAATCCTCTTTTTCCGACCTTTGTCTCACTATGCTCCACTTTCTTATATTCTTTTTTATTTTTAACCGTTTTCAAAAAGGAGAAGGTTCTCAATTCGTCTGTATGTTTTTTTTTTGTTTTGTTACGATATTCTCCGGCAATTGTGGATACATTTAAAAAAATATTTTTTTTAATGGATGAGATAGGCTTAAGGGGTAGTCCCATATTTTTTTTAATAAATTTGTTTGGGAAGTTTTCAGTTAGCTTCAATAATACGTATTTTTTCCACTTACGAGTTTATTGATAATGATATAATAACTTCCTGTCACTGTTATTTACATAGAAAGTAGTGGGTATAATTTGTGTGGGGTAGGTACCATAACTAAAAAGTGAAAAAAAAAACTTTTTTACAACAAATAACAACCGACTTCCAAAAAAAAGCACTACAAAGTGAAAAATTACTTTCAATTTCGGAAGTCGGTAGCAAAAAACGAAAAAACAAAACCAAAGACATTGACTTCCGAAATAAAATGTATTTATCAGTTTGTAGTGTTTTTTTTTGGATGTCGGTAAATCCTTTTTTGGAAAAAAGTTTTTTCCCACGATAAGGAAAATCTCCTTATTACTTATGATGTATTCATATTGGTAAAGCAACCTCTGAACTGTCCATGGCATTGCCATAGACTAAAGGCATTTTCCATGCTCGTGCCTAGTCTGTATGAGAAGAGGCCTTTGCCCCATACGAAACTACCTTTTGGAAGGGGCAACTAGAATCAATTCTATTTTTAACAGACTTCCAAAAAGGAGGAGGTTATATGTTCGACTTTATGTATGTTATTTTTTTTATTTTTTTATTATGTTCACCGATTTCTCCGGCAATTGTGGACCGATTTTGAAAATTCTTTTTTGTTTGAAAGGGTATACTCTTGAGGTGGTCCCATTGTCACTAAGTCAGAATCTGATGAGGGGATCCCATGGAAATCGAGCGAAATCATCAAAATTTATAGGAACAAGTATAGCGTTTTGGGTATTTTTTATAGTAACATTCGGTGAAGTGGAACTGATGATGAAGACCAGAGGTGGCCACCGGAACTTCTCAATAATAAGTATTTCACGGGTTGCGATTCGATTTTAATATGGTTGCTAAGCAATTTATGCTCGTCACAATGCATATGGTGAAATGGAGCTGATGGTGGCTTCATCCATTGGTTTTGGTTCTTAACAGGAGAACTCCTCAACAGTTAACATCCCTGCGTCGGGAAAAGGAATATTTTGTAAAAGATGATGTGCAGTTGACATTAGGCTATTGTAACTTAGATGTATTAATAACTGACTCACTAAAAAGTCAAAAATAAAAACATTTTTGGAAAAAAACCAACCGACTTCAAAAAAAACACAATAACTTTAATTTCGGAAGTCGGTGGCAAAAACCAAAATACAGATACAAAGACACCGACTTCCGAAATTAAAGTTATTTTTCACTTTGTTGGGGTTTTTTTCACGTTCAAAAGTGCCTCTATGTGCCTTGTCTAAGTGCCTATTTGAAATAAATGATTTGACTTTGACTTTACCCTGCTGTGGGGCAATAATAGGCTGGCATTTTAAAGGCCTTTTAAGTACAATAAACCTGTAGTTGTCTCTCGTAGAGACCTATTTCAGAATAGAGAAAAAAGAACTAATAATTAATCTGTTTGCTCACAGTAAGCTTTCTTCAGACCAGTAAGTGGTGAATTCTCAGTTGTAGCCCGCCATGTTCAAATTTTCTCTGGTTTTTTGCAAATTGCAGCTCTGTTTTACGTCGTATGTTGATCAAAATGCGATTCGCGACTGTAGGAATTATATATTTATTGAACAATAATCATCAATTTCATATCGATCGTCAAACTTTGGATTTTTTTTCCATCTAAGAATTTTCATAAGAAATATTCTTGAAAATTCTTAGTTAGGCTATAACTAAGGATCCCCCTTAACAAATAATTTCTCTGACTACATACAAATCAATGATATGTTATATATTTTATTCTATATTTACATCTTTATTTATATGGTGTACTTAAACAATAAAGAATATTATATCTATCTACGAGTATGTAACTAGTTTTACTAAGCAAGTACCTACTTGATGTGTAAAATAAATGAGGTTGATATGATAGCTTCCCGGGTTTTGAACCTTTGACTTCCTGGATTCATCTTTGCCGTTAGTTAATTCCCGTTTCACCCCGAGACAATTTAATTAATTTCACGTCGTCTAGGGACGTACGTAATCATTTCAAGCTATGCACATAATAATTAAAGGCTGAAGGTAGCATGGTGAGGGTCTGAACTTTTACGACGTGCCAAAATATTGTCTGGTGCGGAAGGTGTCAGAGGCTGTAATTTATAAATGGCCTCTTATGTAAGATTGATGTAAACCCAGAATTTAAGTGTACAGTAAACAACTAAATTATTATGAAAATTACTTTAATAAAAATGGCAATTGTTTGCCTGAGGCCTTGCCCGAGTAGAGGCCTAAAATTATCCCACGGGAACGTACTACCGAGTTAAAAAGTATCCTATATCCTAACCCAGGTCATGGTCTACCTATATGTCAAATTTCATCGAAATCCGTTCAGCAGTTTAATCGCGAAAAGGCAACAGACAGAAGGTATTACTTTCGCATTTTAATATTTAGTATGGATTAATACACATACACAATTGGCTAGCAATGTTTCTATTCATCGGGATAAAAACGATACTAGCAAGTGGTCATATTTTACCATAAAAGGCCAACATTTCAATGCAGAATTTGTTACCTCCAAAACACGCTCAAAGACAAAAAGGTCACCGATGCACTAAACCAAAGATCCTGCAGCTCTTTGACCAAAGTAAAGTTTAACCATACACTAATTAATGTATTCGTAGTCATCACATAAATATTAATCTGTAACTACAGTACTGTCAAATTATTGATTAATTAATTAATAAAACAGGCTCATTTATCCATAGCGATTTTTTGCAATCCACGTCTTCACAGTTCGTCAGCCTCAACCACTTCGGTCTTGGCAGGGCTGCTCCATCGTCGAAGCCGATTAACTTGGCTATTGTGCCGCGAATGCACATGCTAGTAGCACGGATTAGTGAGATGATGATTCTTGATCTTAGCCTACCCATCACTACGCTAAAGGACCAATGCCATTCTAACCATACACTAATTTAAAAAAAAAAACACCCAAAAAATCACTCAAACTCAACTCAAACTCAAAGCATTTATTTCAAATAAACCAATTACAGGCACTTTTGAATTGTCAAGGGGTCGGTCAGTCAGAAAGATGAAGCTAGTTACCCATTCCAAAGCGTAGTAGGTACCTATGGAGAAGAACGGGCAAGAAACTCCATGGACACTCTTTTAAATCAAAAAATGGTTACAAAATATTGATTACATCGTTCATGTTGAAATTATGCATGTGAGAACGATGCAGAACGTTAAAAGCGTCCGTAATAAAAAGACAAAAGCAATTCAAATATTAAATTAAATTAAAATAAGCCGTGGCAGCCAAGAAATGACCAGTCCCCACTGACGGCGCCCGTTCACGAACATGACGCATAGATCAGCTCAACCATTTTGAAGGGAACTTAATGATCCAACACACACGCCACCACCAGCGAGACATTAGAGTGAGCATGACAAACTCTCAGCCGCCAGGGCACATTCAAGTCATGTACAAAGTCAAGTCATGTTCAAGTCATCTACAAAATGGTAGTACATGACGCATGTAACCTATACACCCCACCGCATATACTAAAACTCTAATATTTTTACAACGTCGTGAGCTATTCTTTATAATTAGTGCCGAAACGAAAGAAACCGATCACGCCAAAAATCAGCAAAATTCACCCGTAAAATCTTGTCCCCAATTTAACTCTAAATCTATTAGCACAGACACGTCTAACGATACAGCCGGAAGACATATTCGTATAAAACGGGGACCAAGGAAGCCAATCCAGCGGACCGCTCGCTGCAGCGTTGCACCAGCTATCTAATTTTGTTGCTGCAACGGATAATCCTAATGGGATTTGCGTCTAACGGATGTTACTAGAATTTTAGCTCGAAATAGTTAATAGCTTTAAGTTCCAAGAAGGGGTTAACGGGAAATATGGTAGGGTTAAAATGCTTACAAATTAGCTTTAGCAATATGTGAAGTGTGTGTGTATGTGTGTAAGGGTGAGTGTGTGTGTTTGAAGGTAGGACTAGGACCCAGTATTTTGAATGAGCAACTAGCTTCAACTTTCTGACTGACCGACTCCTTGACAATAATTCAAGAGTGCCTGTAAATGGTTTAATTGAAATAAATGTGTTGAATTGGAAAAATATCATCGCAAATAATGATAAGCACTTATAGCATAGTGACAGAGGATATTGTGATTCAGAATAACATAGACACACATATCATAACATTACGTTAGTAATCCCCGAAGGGTTAGGCAGAGGTTAAAAACACAATAACACTCCAGAGTAAATAAAACAGAATAATCAAATTATTGACAGCTTGTTCCTACCCACTACCCACTCAACCGTTAGGAATATGATAGAAAAATATTAATTTCCGCATCGAATCAATATCAAACTTAATCTCAATTGACATTTATGAGGTTTTGCTAATTAGCATTACAGTGAATTGTCATTCAAAATTACCTATGATAGTAGCCGGGAAAAGGACAATTATTTAGCTATATGTGAAGCGGAAAAGTTACAATAAAAGCAATTTTCTCAAATCAAAACTATGTTTAAATATTATTATTTTTATATGTTATCATAGCTTGGGACCATGGGATCCCGGTCCTTTGGAAGGCGTACGAGGGGCCGAAGCCAACTCGCAGAGGCCTCTTACAAAATTTTAAATGGAATGAGGCACCAACCAACGATTATTCCGGTATGCACTGTGCAAGTGCACCCAAGGACAACCCCCGGTTGGTGTCGGACTATTGCAGGATATGGAAACAAAAATTATTATTGAACTATGGGTTTCAGTGGCTAAGATGGACTGGTTAACAAGAACTATGGAACGGCTATGGCTTCTGCCTGACCAATGTTTTATATATAAAATACACGGATAAAATGGCAGGGGGGAATTGCACACTCAATAATACGCCCCCGAAAACGATCGCTAGCACATAATGTCGTAGCAACAAGCGGCAACATGTCCTGAGGTGCTTATGAGGAGTGGAGAGGTATCCCATGGCTATCAGGACAATCCCGGAAGTGCGGTCAAGATCCCTATCAGCATCTTACTGGAATACTTCCTTTCTCCTAGCACGTTTGCTCTTGCGAACCTCCTCTCAAGCCGGTCAATAAAGGCAAGAAAGAGATGGGAGCTCTGTTCCTCGTCATTGTTCACTTCAGCCGGCCAATAAAGGCAAGCCAGAAGTGAGGAACAAGACTTCTCCCAGGAGATAAGGTCCGTGGTGTCGCTACTGCCCAACCAACAGCTCGCCACATGCTGTCCTGCGGGTTTCTGTATCTCTCTTGGTCTGGCTTCGCACCCTAGACCTGTTTCGGCAAAGTAAATTCTACCGGTATAGACCTAGAGTTTAGGAGCACGCAAGCCCCACCACGACGTCAACGTAGAGATACGGCGGTGAGATTATTATTATTATTCTAAACATTTAAGACCAGGTATAGTGTATTTATTTTATTTCTTATGTTTTCGTATGCTGCACTAGATGACGTCATCACATCAACGCCGGCTGTCGCTGAAAACCAGCGCTGGGCTCTGTCTCGCATAGGGTCGTAGCGTTATGCTGACCGATTACCGTTTGGCGTGGATGTGTCGCATATTTTCCTCCAACTCGTTCTTTTTTGTATTTATGTGTTTTTCTCTGCGTCATGTTTACCGCAAATAAACGTATTTTTTTTCATTTCTGTAAATAAAAGTTTATTTACTCAATAGAAAACCCTATAAGCCCGGGAATTGAACCTCGTATCGAAATCAGGATCCCCAGCAGTCGCGCTTGCAATCATTAAGACTATGAAGCTGTGACCTAAAGTATCATAGGATAATGTAGGTCACTGCTTCAGCATAGTGGTGGCCGTTGTCACAACGCTCGTATTGGCATCCGTGGCTAAAGCTACGATTTCCTAGGAAACCGGTGGCCGCTACATGATGGCCGCATTAACTGCTGTCATGAAAATGATTGCATCGGGGTTAGACTATAGGGTGGCAAAATACGCTCTGTCGGAAAAGACACCAACTTACAGTACAACTATTTTCTTAACGTCCCGCAGCAAACTTTGGGTTTCGTCAGTTTCCTTCCATTTTTTTAAATAAATTACATTAAGTTGAAAGAGTATTAACAACTCTATATACTTCCAAGTCAAAGTGCAAAGGGCAACTGGTAGAAATCCGACGACTGACGAAACACGAAGTTTACCGAGGGATAATAAGAAAATAGTTGTACTGTACTTTAATAGATATCGTTTCAGGGACGTCATTTGCCGGAAAGTTACTATGTGGCGGCCACCGCTCCTCTAGGATATCGTACTTTACCCATGCCTCGTTTACTTAGTCTAACATAAATCAACCTTTACTGGCATGCACGCAAAATGTAACTAGCAACCACTAAAAACAAAAACCTGCCTGAACTTAAAGTTGCAGAGACTGCAGAAATCATTTCATGTTTTGTTTGTTTGTTGTTGTCATAATTTGCCAGTGTCACAACGTATTACGCAATGTATATTATTGTCTTTGGTCTTTGGACATCAAGCAATAGAGAAGTTTTAAGTACGAGGCTTTTGGCTACTTTTTATTAGTCTATGTATTTTGTCTATAATAGTTTTTTATAATGTGCGTATTGTTTGTGCAGAATAAACAGTTTTTCTTTCTTTTCATTAATTGTCTAGATAGGATGGTAACGAAACGGTACATATTATTCTCTCACAGTGAAGTTTGTTATATTTTTGTTACGTAATTGCAGCCGTGCAGACGTGTTAGTTTAATTAATATCTTTCAGACACTGATGTGCTAAGCAAGGAATCCTTATTGAATAGTTACTGTACACAAGGAAGACTCCTTCTGCGGCCGTACTATGACGTGTTAAAGCCATGATTGTTCAAGCGTGAAAGAGAGACGGAGCTATAATATTACCGAAAGCACTATCCCTTTTTCGCAATGGAACCATGATGGTATTATCACGTCATAATACCGGCTACTGTACTGTTCGGGAGGGCAACAAAAAAGTTTTCTTTTTTTTTCATAGGTTTTGTTACTAACAACTGTGGGGTTGTGTTAGGAACCAAGATGAAAGGGAAATCTTAATCAATGAGTTCCAATTAAACATATTAGCGGTAGGGCTAGTTCGAAGAATTTTGGCACAACCACCTTCAGATATTGCTAAAAGAATATGTCAGCTAAACTCTACTTCAATGATTAAGATTTCCATTTATTTTTAGGTTGGATTAGAAACCCGACGACTGACGAAACACGAAGTTTGCCGAGGGACATTTAGAAAATAGTTGTACTGTACGTTTCTATTGCTTAGACTCCGATCTCCTCTCTGCCAGAAGGTTCATTTTGTATGCCACATCCAAGCCAAATTGTGTTCTGCCATAGTTTGCAGTTCGCATGTCCCACTTGTTGTTCCCCGTCGGGCTAACGTTTATTCACTCGTTAATTAATTAAAAATAATATCTGATGTCGTTGCAATCTACATAGCTACATAATATCGGAGTTAACATAGGGGTGGGTTTATATCGCGAGCATTTGTTAGCGAGCAAATGCGAGCTTCAACTTTCTGACTAACTGACCGACTCTTTGACAATTCAAAAGTATTTGACAGTTTGCTCGCGATGTGGACTTGCGTGGTTGTGATTTCCATTGCCAGAAAATCATTTCCTGACTAATTAGCATTGTGATAGTGAGCCGGAATGGTTGTGCTCGTTTGAACGCCCTTAACAAAGTAACTTAGTGTTCTCGTGTGCGCTTTGTAATGCTTGGTTCAACGTATCTACCCACTGCTCAAATGCTCGTAAGCAAATGCTCGTGTAGACTCACCTTTAGAATTGATGATGTGAGTTACTTATGAATAGAATTTGCAGTTCAAAAAAAGAAATGGTTGTCTGTAAAGTCGTCGTTTTACAGACGATAATTTTGCGTGATAACGTCATAAGGAGTGGAAGAGAGATAGATGCGTCACAAGCCGAACGCTTAGGCCGATCGTGCCTCTCTATCGCTTGTTCCGCGCTCTCGCTTGCACCCTCAGGTGGAACATGACAATGAGTCATGCCTTTTCGTGCGTGCAGCCGACGTATATCGATTTATAAGACGTTATCACGTCAAAATGTGTAAGTCATTTTAATTCATCCATTCATCATTTCAGCTGACATTTGTCCGAAAAGACAAGAATCTAATTTGCCTACAAAACTTATTTCCCGGCTACTTCAAAAGTTAAGGCTCATGGCTGTTGACGGATAAGAGGGCCATAGACACAGTTACATTATATCAACGAATACGATGATGGAAAAGTCACAAATGATTTGTATAAGCTACCGAAAACCTTATAACCATCATGTTGAAAGGCGTTGTAGGAATACGAAAAGGCTCCCGGCGACAGGTGCGACGCTACAGTGCGATGCGACTCTAGTAAAATAAATTCTATGAAAACTTCATGGATTTTTTTCTACAAGAGTCGCGTCGCGCCTGTTTGCTCGAGCCTTTACTCGTAATGATTTTGATGTATACACGCACGGATAAGGTTTTCCGGTTTACGTATCATTGGGCTAAGAGGATTCGCTATAAACTTGCCCAGAGTATCTATCGACTGTTTTATGATTCCTCTAGCATTGCCAGAATTTGGTAAGTAAAAAAAATCCTTAGATTTTTTACTGTGTTCTGAATGATTTTACTTTTTATGGTAGGTAAACAGCTTTATGGCTCATAGTGGCTTAGATCACGACCCGCTTCTCAATTACTTATTTGCATTTTTTTTTAAAATTAATTGTAGTATCTTATTTAGTTTAGGTACCTACACTAAAATACCTTGGAGAAAAAGTCAAAAAATCTTAACTTGAAGGCCATAATTTTCCTAAAATTAAAGGCTGAAAATTATAACACAGCTTTAATGGCACCTTCCGTTTAATTTAACTGTCACTAACCTCAATATAAATATTATGTAAATACTAAATTCATTGTCCCCATACATCAGAAATACACACATTTCAAAACTGGAACACAGGTCCAATTTGTATAACCGTTCCAATTTGTCAAACAATTGAAGATCACCGTATATCACTGTTGTCTGTTGTTGATGCCTATCCTTATCAACTGTATTTGCCTAATAACGCCCCAGAGAATCTACGGGTTCCGTCTATTTGACATATACACGGCATTTACATTTACTCACTTGAGTTTGTAATTACTTTTAGTAGTTGCGGAAGACACGGTTGTTAAATATTATATAGGATTTTCATAGGTAGGTTTGTCTGATATTTAATTGATGTCTTATTGGGTTCGGATTTATAGATTTTCTTTAGGTTAGTAGCTGGTGGTAAGCTGTATTTCGATTATTTATGGAACTATGTAGCTTGGCATAACGACTAATGTCTCTTTTTGGGTCGGGTTGAGGGTTTCAAAAATCAAACACCTGAAAATACGTAGGTACGTCAGTTCGGGAAAGTAATTGTTAAGTAAATTGACTACCAATCCTGCTCATCACATTTTAATTTTTTTCGTCATGGGTGTTGTTTTCTAGGTTTTCGAGGGCGCTGAAGCCGATAGTGAAGTCAAAATGAAAGTCCAAAATGGCGGCTGCAAACCTTAAATTTTTTCGCGTTGAATAAAAAGTGCAAGAAACTTCGTTCCTGACCAGGGACCCCCGACCTCACATTTTTCTTTTCTTTCATTGGCTTAAGCTATGCGTCGACTGTCAATTAGTAGGTAATGTAAAAGATCATAGATTCCAGCTTCCTGTATGACCGTATGGTAATATTATGTAAAAAAACAAATCATTCTTAAAGTACGAAAATCTTCTGATCTTTGTCCTCGAGTAGTACTATAAATAATAATCAGAATCAGTATCTATTAATACAATAAAATTGTATTAAGGGTTTAGTGGCCTCGCGAAACATACTCGACTATAAATAGGGCACACCCATTCTAACCTGCGGGGTAATTGTGTAACACACTAACAGTAGGAATGTCTTTCATTTTGACAGTTCAACAATATTCATTGCGTAATTTACATTGTTGAGTAGATATTTTTTTTTAAATTAAGAAGCAGTGGATTAGCAATAGGCTTCAAAGTGATTCAGATTGTGATTGATAGTGTGTTACGTAATTAGGGGGCTGGGAATGAAAGATAAATATAATAAAATTACTATTTTCAAACAACAAAAATCAACACAAAAACAAAAACAAAACAAAAACAAAACAAAACAAACAAAAACAAAAACTCAGACAAAAAAAACAAAAACAAACAATAAAACAAAAACAACACAAAAAAGACAAAAACAAAGACAAAAATTCTTCGTTACCACGAAGAATTTTTGTCTGCTTGTCGGTTTGCCTGAATGTATGTTCAGGATTCGCAAAAACGTCTAAACGGATTTGGCTGAAATTTGGCACACAGATAGTTAATAACCTTGATTAACACAAAATATACTTTTAATCCCGGCAGTACGTTCCCGTGGGATATTTTCCGACATGCACGCGGACGAACCGTTGGCAAAAGCTAGTGAAAGATATACAAATGAATATCAACTGTTGACAATTATGTTTGCTAACCATTTTCCTATTGTAGCTGTGTTTATAGTGGGTATATAGTAAGCGTAGGGTACGGGAACTTGGAAATTATTATTACCGTGAAACGGGATGATTATGGGTGCAAGGATAAATCGAGACGAAACTTTAAAAGGGATTTTAACATTGAAATAATATAGTTTTTTTTGCCAAAAAGGACTCTTAATGTGTTGACTATATTATAATTAACGATTAATTGCCCTTATTGGCAACAGCAAACTTTAGAAATTTGTTCCACGTACCACAGGATTTTCATATGAAATATTCTGATGTCGAACAAATTTCCAAAGTTTGACGGTTGATATAAAATTCATGATTATTATTTAATATATCATTCCTACAGTCGCGAATAGCATTTTGATCAGCATACGACTTCAAACAGAGCTGCAATTTTATTGATGATTCACCTTAACTTTTGATTTCGTCTTCTTTTTTTCGTGTCGATGGTACTCTTCCTCGTCTTTTTAATGTTATAGAGGTATGAGGAACAGGGTGTAAAGTTCATTCATACTCTATGGAAAAGGGAGGATCCTCCGACCAGACGGGTGTTGTGTCTGGTGGGCTACGGCCCGACGGTTGATGTCGGGACATTGTATATATGCTAGTCGCGCGGTAAACTCTGCTTTTGCGATGCAGGAATTGCGTGACGTCAGTATGACGTGTAGCTCGCATATGGCGATGTTAATACCGCTACAATGTTCTTATAGTTTTTTAGCCCATCCCACGATCACGTTGATAGCGGCATCAGTGGCATTCTTTGGGTCATCCGAGTTGCAGGTGAACGGGCTCTTAGGACACTCCAGCAAGTGGGACAAGGTCTGATCAGTAGCACCACACTCGCACTGGGTGTTGGATGGGTCAGTAATAATTTCATATTTATGTGTGTCTATTGATAATTTAACACAGTAAAATGATGAAATAAAGAAAAGATAATGGAAAATCCAAAAGTGCACGCCTCATAATCTCATTCAATTCTATAAAAAATAAACAACGAACGAAATGTCCAGTCGTATTTTTTTTAGTTTTCGATAGTACTGAAGCGATTAAAAAAAATGGATTCGATTAGTTAAGTTTTTCGGGAGCTATCGTGGCCTCGCCAGGATCCATACAGACACACGGATGTCTACAGAATATATTTTTTAAACAGTTTTTTTTATTTTTTTTAAATAGCAAAATATCTTTTGAAAATAACATGAGTGTTGAAACTAGTGTTTTTTCTTGACGTTTGTGTGTGAATATTATTCTACAAGTGCGATATGAAGTAAATAGAGACATTTTTAGATCAAGGAATGACTTGTTCTTTGTAAGGCGAGAGTAGAGCACTACCTCACGCGCTTCGCTTATGAGGCATGCAACATAATCGCATGATTGTTGAAAGTCAAAGTTACTTAAGTTGCAATTGAATTACAGTGAAAGAAAACATCTGAAGAGACCTACACTTCAATAGTTTAAAATTGAATAAACGCATAGTATTATTCAATGCTCTTTCTGATCTGTAAGAGAAAAGGATGCCTTGGGACATTTGCAGGCAGAACTAACATATTATTGCTTCTCCCTTCAGAGTATTAAATCACAATTGATTTCAAAGGTTTACAGCATGAGATTTCAGTAGAAAAAAACTAGTACATACATATCTACTGCCCACTTTAGTTTAGAATAGAATAGAATACTCTTTATTATTTACACTATAAAAATTACAGATATAAATGTAGAAATTTTACATAGGGTGACACAATGCGCGGTCTTATCGCTAAGAGCGATCTTTTACAGACAACTTTTGGATGGATTAAAGGGAGATGGAGAGCCAATACGGCGGGTAGTCAGTGGTGTGCCATTTACTTAAACAATACATATAACATACACTTATCTATACAATAATAAACATGAAACAAGAGCAAGGAAATTAAATGTAATGATGATGTTTAAGGAGAGAGGAAGTGTTTCATCTTTCTTGAATACATTATAAAAAATACCATCCTTTTAGTGTCCCATTGCTGGGAAAAGGCCTCTTCTCTTACAGAGAAGGCATGAGCATTGATCACCACGCTTGCTGTAGGCGGAAAGACGATTTCAGACATGGACAGGGTGGCGTCATCGACGCTCAAACTGAAACCACGAATTCAGCACATGATTGTAGATCCTTCTAGGGTAGAAATTTTACGTCGATTATCAATAAAAAAATGTCATTCCTACGCGGTCAAAATGTATGGAATATCATTTATCATATTCTTGTAATGTTTACACATTAGATAAGCATGTCGATTTTTTTAATGATGGCTCAATAATACTTCTAATTGAAGACGCAGCTAAAATAACTATAACTTTTTTTTTTTTTTTATTATTTCAGCTGTTTTTTTTTATTTTTTTCTTCCCTTCTGACGAAAAATTACAACTCAGGGGGTACAATTCGATTTCGATTTCCCACCCAAAAAAAAAATTTAATGGGGTTTCAGAATCATGTACTGAATCCATGGTAACAGGTTGAACGTCGATATCCCATGCCTCATATTTATTATAAGGTATTCCTGGACTCCTCACGATATGATGATGAGATAGCCTCGGAGACTATGTAGTTACATTTGAATTGAAAAAGTCACATTGGTACCGTACAGGTTGTCTGCAAAAGTCGACCTTATGTTCTTGTGGCTGGGAGTAAAATATCTCTGGGTGCATTCGACCCGTCAAGCGAATTTAGAACGAGCTTCCAAATTTCAAATAGACAACATTGTCAAACTTTTAATGTTTTGAGTACGAGGCTTTTGGCTTCTTGTTATTAGTGTACGTATGTATTTTTTCTTGTTTATACAGAATAAACAATTTTTCTTTCTTTCTTGTCTTTCTAAATTATCTGTATTAGGTTACTGTTTGAAAAAACGAGTGGTAGAATAAGCGTGTTGATGTAAACACGAACGCTTGGAATAAACGTGATAGTTACCTTGTATCATTCCATAACCCCACAATTCTTTATAGTACCTACTTGCCAGGATCAGCCCGGATTTGAAACCACAATCTCGTGCACTTTGGTATAGTTTATTTTTCTTCCATACTTATTAGATACAGGTTTATTAACATACGACATCGTCGCTCGCATGACTAAAAGTCCTATCTCATTTTTGGCTAGACAATTACATTATGATTATGAGGTATGTTGCCTTTCAAAATGGTTATATTTTGAGATCCAAGTAACAGAGAAAAGACGGTTAGTAATTTTTTTAAAGAATCACAAATAGGTAAATGTAGTTATCTTAATCAGCTAAACAATGAGATAGGACTTTTAGTCTTGCGAGCGACGATATATCCAGACAAACTTAGCCTAACCGGATAATATGTAGTTCCTCCAGCAAGCTGAGATTGCCTGCCACCTCCCCTTCCACACACCCCCTTAGTCGTCCTCCAGACGTCATGTAATACTCAGCAAATGTTGACCGACTCAGTAGCAAGGAACTACCTTCTTTGGAAACCTACTGAGTACACTTGAGGCCGTGTGAAGTGGTCTACGATTTCTTGGTGAAGAAATATTGTAGTTTCAGGCGTGAGCAATGCTGGTTTTGCTGGACAAAGTAATTGATAGTAAGCCACTTTAAGCCATGAAAACCTAACACGTGTTTAATTTTAGGGACTTGACCTACTTTTAATGAAATGAGTAGAATGGTAAACCGTAGTTTGTTTGTCAAAATTACGTTACTTGGAATTATTCGAGAATTGAGTGGAAATATCAAAAACAAGTATCATTTTAACAAGACCAGAAAAGCCAGAATTCACGCTAATTAGCCACAAATTGTTTCAAAGGAAAGTTATTTTGGGCGGAATTATAGCTCTGACTATAATCAAGTCCTTGAATAAATACATCAAGTAAATTAGTTGTAAAAAATATTTTACAACTAATTTACTTGATGTATTTTTTCCCTTTGGCTTAAAAATAATTTCATGCTGATTACAGCATGAAATTATTTTTAAGCCAAAGTGCAATTTTGGTCCACGGTTATACCTAAGAATACACATTCATTAACAGTGTTTAAGGGGGAATTGTTATTCTGGATGTCTAGACTATCTGTGTTTGTGTTGAGTGCTTGAAATTGTATTATGTTTGTTTTTGTCATGTTTATTATTAAGTTATTATTTTCAAAACATTTGATTGCCTTATTTGACAATTCGTTTTTCCAAGTCTTTTTTATCGTCGCTTTTAATAATCAATGTTGTGTCATCAGCAAATATTACGCAATCTTTATTAATCGCCTTTGGTAGGTCGTTGATGTATACTAGAAAGAAAAGAGGGGATAACATTCCTCCTTGAGGTGTACCGAAGTTGTTTTGTCTGTATTTTGATATAAATTTATTTTGTTAAATTTGATAATTTCTTGTTATTTCTACGCATTGCAGTACGTCGATAAGAAAGCTTTTGATCTACTTGTTGGCCTTCCCGCGGACTCCATAGTGAGAAAATTTTGAGCTAACGTTTTATGGTAGACAAAGTCAAAGGCTTTTGTCATGTCTAGAAAGACACAGCCTGTTTTGGATTTTTGGTTTAGGCTTTCGGTTATTTGTTTAATTAAGGAGAAACATGCTGAAGCCGTCGAGCTCCCCTTTTTAAATCGAAACTGTTCTTTTTTAAGGATGTTACATGATGTCAAAAAGTTCTCTATTTTATTACATAAAACCTTCTCAAATATTTTTGATAATATGGGGATTAAAGTGATTGATCGGTAGTTACTCATATCCGACTTTAAGCCTTTATTGTATAAAGGTTTGACAATAGACATTTTCAGTCGTTTTGGGAAGACTCCTTCACTTGGGGATAAATTTATTATGCAGCTTAAAGGCGAGACTAAACTGGATGCATATATTTTTAACACTTCGGTATGTAAGTCGTCATAACCAGTCGAGTTCGTATTTTTTTAACTATTCATTATTTTATACACATCTGTTTCATCTATTGGTGTTAGGAAAATGCTTTTAGAATTCTGAGGAATTGTAAAATTTGTATTCTGATTATTTTATCGTGGTATTTGGGTCGTATTGGTTAGGGATATGTAATAGTCATTGAAAAAGTCACAAATATGGTTAGGGTTGTCATAAACGTCAGTATTGATTTGTATTGAGTCAATGTCAGAGTAACTTGTCGTATTATTAAAATCTGTTTTAATTAAGTTCCACGCTGCTTTACTTGCATTTTTTTTATGTACTGTGAACTATTAATTTGTTGCGCATTTTGTATACATCTTTTTAATATTCGAGTATAGTTGTCATTTTTTTTTTGTTTTGTTTTTTGCTATCTCTACATAGGTTATATTTTAGGTATAATGTTCGTTTTGTAATACAACATCGTTTTATGTTTTTTGTTAGGCATCGGTTTTTCACTTGCTTGTTTCTATTTTTAACCTTAATAATGGGGAAGCACTAATTGTAAAAAAGAATAATTGTATCGTGCATGCAATTGAAGGCGTTGTTTGTTGAGTGGCATTCGTATACCTCAGAGAAAGATAAGCTTGATAAACAGTCTCTAAATTAAGTTATGTTTTCGTCATTTGAGCTCCCTTACAGTTTTAAACCAGAGACTGTGAATGTTCTTAACTTTATTATCAGTTTCTAAGTCAACTGTTAGAGATTGTGCTATTTCGTGGTCTGATAGTGCTAAATAGTGCAGTACAGGCTTAGCATTGTCTATATTGCTCACAATTAAGTCTAAACAAGAGGTTTTCCTCGTCGGTAGTGTAATATGTTTTTTCAGGTTGTTATTATTAAGTATGGAATTTAAGTCATTGGATATTTTATTTCTTTTTAGGACGTCTATATTCCAGTCACCGCCTATGATGACTTTTTTCTTCACCTTTTCAGATAGTTTATTAGTACCTAAGGATTTCCAAGCTATTCAAAAATGTCGTCGCATCATGTGTAGGTGTTCTATAAATGCATACTACTATTAGGTTATGTTTAGGAATTTCAATGGCACAGTATTCGAATTGGAGGGGAATCGGAGGGGTAATGTTAACGATTTCTTTGTACTGTATATTATTTCTAATTAGGAGAACCACCCCGGCGCAGGTTTGATATATATATAATATCTTCCTGGTCGTTATTTTAGGCACTGACACATTTCACACAACCTGTTTTCAAAGCCAAATATTCCGGTTATAAAAAAGTATGGCTAATATACCCTACTCCTGTGAATTTCTTGATTTTATTGAATGTCAAAACAATTGTATAATCAGGCGCGGATACGGGGGGCAGCAGCAGCACCCGTTGACCTTATATTATACATAAGTCGTTGAGTTTACAGAAAATATGTGCCAATGTTTTTTTTTTTGTAAAAGGGCTTTCATAGCTTGAGACATTCACACGCCCCCCCGTCCCCCAACCTTCCAGAAATAAACATCCCCCCCCCCCCCCTTGAGCGAACCTAGATCTGCCCTTGGGTATAATAAAGAGAAATAGCAGAATACTAGCATAAGAAACTTAAATTGTGTTGGTAGACATTTAATAAGATAGAATGAGAGTCGCAGGACAGTTATTCAGTGGATAATCTTAAAAATAGGCGCCAACAACACTCAATTCAGGACAGTTTTATAAAGCTGGCTGTCGGCGGTCCACAAGTCTACCCTGGAGAGATATTCATTCAGTTTAGAAAGAAAAACATGAAAGTTAATTATAAGAAAAGTGATTGAATGTAGTGTAAAATTTATAAGATATTGATTTCTTTGTGCCTACATTGTTTTAAGTTAGTAATTGAACATGCAAATGAATAACTAACTTGGGCCAGTGGGCGAACCTTATTCTGTCCTATTTATTACAAAACGAGTTCTAACTTCAGTTCAAGCTCAAACCATCGAGGCAGTTGTTGTATTTTCAAGTTTATACAATTGTAAAGTTCTTAATACGAAAGGAGCTGTTTAAAAATGGGCCAGATCTATGTACAGTCGCCAGCAGGTCAAGCTACATGAAACTGTCAAATTTCTCCAAACGATTTTAAACCTTAAAATGTTGAAGGTTAAGTTCAAAATCGAATGAGAAAATCTGACAGTTTGTGGTAACTTGATGTGCTGGCGACTGTACACTACCTCAAAATAAAATGAAAAATCCGTAGAATTCGGGAAAAATACAGATAATTCATTTAAATGTATAATGTTATAGTAGTTAATTGATAATTATCAATAATTGTTATCGACTTTCAACATGGCGTCTCACCGATTTAGTTATTCTGTGCTTAATAACAATCACAGTAAACCATAGATGGACATTGATCATAGAAAGAGAACTGTCAGCTGTCACAACAGAGTCAATAAACATGTCAAACGTCATTAATCAATCAAAATGTCAGCTTACCGCCATGACGGGTTTTGTGTTGTGTGTTGCAATTTTAAGTGTAATTTCTTGTGGTTTACCAGCAAACAAAGCCATTTCAAAGTAATTAGACAGTTGCGAAGCATTTTAAATGTGTTTACCTATTTTTAAGTAGTGTACAAGGACCTGGCCCAGACTCCATATATTTTTGAACATCTCCTTTACAACAAAGATTCGGTTTTAAAATCACTTTTTGAATTAAGAACTTTTATTCATCGAAATAAAGTTCAAACTACAATATCTAGCTCGTCTAACCCCTGTCATCATGTAAAATCAGTTATAATTTTATTATAATTTCGATTCATAAATTGCGATGACAAGTCTACTCAAAATCTAAACACATAAAAAATCAGCTAGATATTTACCTGTCAGCACACAAAATATTCTTACATACAAAAACTAGTGTTTGAACTCAAGTATATGAATAAATGAATAGGAAAACACGTAAATAATAGAATAAAGTCAAAGAAAGCAATAAATAACTCAAAACGAAGATTATTTGCTCACGAGACATTCAATTTAATATTCTCATATCTAATAGAGTGCTAAATATTGAAATGTAACTTTATTTCATATTTAATTTATGATCATGGCCGTGTTTTCGCGGCAAAAAATTTTGGGCCAATTTATTTTTTGTTGTCCTTTTTCATTGTAGAATTATAGATGTCAGACGTATATTAATAATGTAATGCTATGTTTTCAAATGAAATCAATTGCCTAGATTATTTATGTGTACTTCTATAATAAGAGTCGCAGCTGAAAATTATGATCTGAACAAAATTCTGTTGAGAAACAAAATATTTATTTAGATTTTAGACCAATAACTGTGTTTTTCCCGAACATTAGCACATAAATAAATATAAATGTACCGATGCAAGCTTTACATTACTAAAAATAATGCAAAACAACCCGACGACACACTTCACAAAATAAAATAACAGTCCATCACCCTCTTCGGTGTTTATTGGTACTGTTTAACAGTACCAATAAACACCGCAGAGGGTGATGGACTGCACTAGGAACTAAATTAATTTATGGCAAACAATTAAGAGCAATATTTTTACGACTTACTGTGAGTACGTTGTTACTTACAGCTCAATTTTGCGTAGTTTTCGGTCATATTTTTTCTTTGACAGAGACATTTTATATGACGTCGTTAAGTGACGCTCATTAAATTCGAGAATAGTTTGCGATGACTGATCTATAAAGATATGCTACTTAAAGTATTACTGTGCCATAAAATGAAACGTCTAAAATGTCTTATAAAATAGTGAAGTAAAAATCGAAAGTTTAGAAATGAATCCTAAAACACGGCAAAACGGAATTCACAGCTTATATGGGCATTAAAAAAACATCGGAACAAAGTTTCTTTCGCTTCTGCACACTTGGAGAATGAGAGGTAGACCAAAAAAAAATTGGCATTGTGACCGTCACGACACTTTTGTTACGTAACAAAAGTTTCCAATGCAAGCGATACAGAACTTCGTTCCAAAATGTATTGACTGATTTCAGCTCCAGTAAAAAATCACTTACACACGTGGGTAAATTTATTTGGCCTCAAATGTACACAAAACACACACACGCACATTACGAAACAACCAAATTGCTATTATAATATCAACACAATATATGAAAAATGTCCACAAAATATCGGCTGTCCCATTTTGTGGGCACGACGTGTAACGTAACAAAGCGGACACAGTAACGCACTTAACTTGAACGTAACTAGTCTCTGTTAACAGTGTACCGACTGGGTCAATATTCTGTACACTTGTCTTAATGATTATTTACGGAGCTTTTGTATTCTGATTTTTGTGCATTATATTTTCATCTAGAGAAAAATAAAGAAACAGGGCACCGATAAAATCAGTAAGTATATCAGTCAAATCACTATCACTACATATTATATAACATCGTCCCCCTGCCGCGTCTGTTTCTCTGAATGCGATAAACTCAAAAACTACTGAGCGGATTTTCATACGGTTTTCACTATAGTTTTTTTTTTTCTTCTTATATCTATGGGTTTCACCAATGGACGAAGTGATTCATGAGGAAGGTTTAGGGTAATCATTCATTAAGGTTTTGTGTAAATTGGCTGAAATATGAAGGTGATTTTTGAAGATGTCGGAAACCTGGATTAACACATAGGGTACTTTTAGTCTCGGTATTTGGTTCCCGTGGGATATTTTCTGACGTCAACGGGGGCGAAGCCGCGGGCAAAGGCTTGGTATCCCTTAATAAAAATTCATACGACAGAATCACGAACAATTCCTTAAAAACATGACACAATTGATACAAAGTGTCAGATATTTATTATAAATTAAATAAACCTATCTAAACTAATTGTTCATTGAACGGATTGGAAACTTAAAAAATGACCAGTTTCAGTTTGGTTATATGTCAGTTTGATATAGGTGTGGTGTTCACCATGTTATAGGAAGTAATCGGGTAGGCAAATTAAACAACAATTCACTGTACTACAGCAGAGGTCGCACGTCCGCATCGTTCGGGCGCCAGCAAGCAACTGACCACTCTGCGGGCGTGCGCCGCTACGTTAGTTTATTATGTCGCTACGCTACAATAGGTATTATGTAAGCTTGCCTTGGTGATTAAATCTGCTGAAGTTACAGCGAAGCCAACTGTATTTACCAAGTTTTCTGCTGAAGTTACAGCGAAGACAAATGTATTTTCCAAATTTTCTGCTGAAGTTACAGCGAAGCCAAATGTATCTACAAAGTTTTAAACATAACTATATTAAGTTGTTTTGGTCATGATGCGGATCTCTATTTATGATCAGCGTCATCAATATAGTCATAGTCAATACTCTTGCGTTATCTTTATAATGAGAGGCCTTTGCCCAGCCCAGGGACAATCATAGGCTGATATTATTAATAAACACTTTCAGTGAAACATCTACATTTCTGTTCTAATGTTCTCTTAGAAACAAAACAATTTTAAATGGCCAAATTTATAAATAAATCAAACATCTTACCTTCAAAAAGTTTTGTAGGTTTTCGAAACTATGTTACAAGACACGCGAATTATCCACTTTGATTTATAAACACGAGAAACTAAAGCCAAGTCCTTTGTAACAAAATCCAAGATGGCCGCCGATGACATTTATTTCCTCGCAAATAATATTAAAATGTTGTTCTAAGATTTATGTCTACGCTAGTTACTATGCGAAATAATCTGCGGTGTTTCGTAGAAACATAGATATAAAATGTTACAGTAAACCAGTGCGCTAATAATTAGCTCTAAATTCTGATGAAACAGCTGTTCCAGACAAATTTACTGTGATTCAGTGAAATCGTTACTACTAGTTGCTAATTTAGCTTATATAACTAGAATTATAAAGGAGCATTGTGAATTTGAAAATCGA
Source organism: Griposia aprilina (assembly GCA_916610205.1). Classification (NCBI taxonomy): domain Eukaryota; kingdom Metazoa; phylum Arthropoda; class Insecta; order Lepidoptera; family Noctuidae; genus Griposia; species Griposia aprilina. Next base: position 5,115,568 of record OU744305.1, on the reverse strand, counting down.
TTCATATTTGGGACGAAGTCACTAAGAAACCGACATCTCATAGAACCAAAAATTCGAAAATATGACATGTGAGTATATGACCCACGCACTGAGTCCGCGTGATGGATAATAAAACCCCTATTACATACTCGTAAACTACACGATATTTAAGTCCCGATATTTAGGTGATGTGATTTTCTTATAGGGACGCTTTCTCCCTTTCTCTTATTACACCACCCCGATTTAGGGAAACGGTCCCTAAATCGGTTTTTCATTCACTCCCTCTCACAGAGAGAATGTTATAGCTGCTGCAGCAGCTGTTGTGCTTCAACAGTGGGAACATTGTACGTTGGCTGTGTTTCGGTAATAAGTTTGGCTCATGTTTCATTATTGAAAACTTTTCAATTATGTTTCCCCGAAACATTTACATAACGAAGTTGTTTTGATTAATTAAACTAGACTCCTCGAGTTTCATAAACACTACAATACCTACTTGAAACTTGTTTTGTACGGAATCTTTAAAAAGAATATTACCTACTCATCTTTCTATATTTAAAACGACACTGACACGTTCTATTCTAAAAACAAAAGTTGTCGATTCACCACAAAAGAATGCCGATAAATTCTAAAATTCCATAGACTGAACAGCATTAGTAGATGATCCCACATCGAACTCAATTTTATGAAGCTAAGACACACTGATTGATGTTTTGGCAAAAATGAGGGCGCGCCAAATTGGTCTTTAAAAAGATCTCACAACTTGGCGTAATTTTTTAACACTAGACACGTTGTTGATTAGAAAAAGTGACGGGTGACAATACAGAAATAAACTGAGATTGTATAGTGATGAACTTCGGTTTTGTTCGTTTTTTTTTCGGAAAATTATCAAATTGCGTCGTTAGTCTAGTTGTCCCAATCGCTACTGATGAGCATGAGGGTTCGATTCCCGGGTCGGGCTAAGTGTTATTGGGTTTTTCATCACCGTTTTCTCAGTAGCAGCCGGGAGTCTGGATTTGTGCTCGGTTGACGGGAATAAGCTCGCCCTAACTTAACTGGCGAAATATGCGTGTAGTATAGGTACCTACCTACACCTCTGCCTAATCCTTCGGGAAAATACAGGCGTGATGTTATGTTGTGTTATTAATTTATTATTGTTGTATTTGAGTTAGCTATTTTAGTTGCATATTCTGACTACGCATTGAAAAAAAGATTTTAACGTGAAACATCTATAGCCGTTAAAACCGTTTGCTGGCGTGGCGACGCGTCACTACGCTATACGATGGTATGTTTCACATCTGCCAGGTGTCCCGTGACGGCTACAATTTTTTTTTAAATAAAAACTAATGGATTTGAAAGCTTGTTTTTGTTAGTAAACAAACCCACCATCCGGAAGAAATCCAATTTTGAACAAAATGTCATCCAAAATCCGTGAAAATACAAAACCAAAAATAGGCACTAATTACAAAAAGAATAGGCTAAATAAAAACAAACGTACAGCCTTAACTATATGTGTATATAATATATACAGATTGAGATGAGATTTTCATAGGGACATGATCTAAATATGTAAATCGAGCAATGATATGAAGTGCCGCGAGTTGATCATTCCTAAAAGGATGGACGTCATATAAGGGGGTGGGGGGAGCGGAAAGAAATATGAGAATATAATTTACTTTGATACTAGAAATACACTGGTTAAAGAGGATGATTATGAGATTATTATTTAAGAGGGATGCGCTAAGGTAGCCCGCGAAATTCAAATTCAATTACGTTTTTTGCAATTTGCAGGTCAGTGTCAGGTTGTATGTTGATTAAAATATGATTCCTGACTGTAACAAATATGGCTTTACAGAATTATAATTATTAGAATCAGCAATACAACTCCTTAAGTTAGACTTGACCTCAAATGTCATAATCTCATGAAATTGTCATTTTTAGAGCGATGTATTGATGATTTTTATGATCATAATTCTATAAACGAATATTTGTTACGACCGCGAATCATATTTAGATCAACATACAAACTGTTACTGACTTGCAAATCGCAAAAAACGTAAGAAAATTTGAATTTGGCGGGCTATACCCTGGCGCTTCCCCTTAAGGAAAGGAATTTTAAAGGAAATGTTGTGCGGAAATGTGAATTTTCATTTGTATTTTGGTACATAAATGTTTCAGTAAAATGTTAATCATAATTTACTCATAATTATACGTGTTTATGTAGGATGCAGTTAAACAGATATTAGGTAACTAATGTTAAAAATCTGCACTTTTCAGAATCGCCGATCCCATTGATATTGACAGTGAATGACGACGAACTGTCATCTTCTTTTTTCGCATCGGTAATTTCGTACTATGTAAAGTTTAGCAGCCAGTCAGAAATATTGGTGACAAAACTGACAGCTCTTTAATATCCAGTCCAGTCCATTCACATTTAGTGTTTGGGATTCGAGTACCAATAACATTACTTTATTGCTAAGACGAACGTTTATTTTACGTATTTAAAATTACAAACGATTGTTGCCACCGTGCTTTATTCTATCTCTTCCTCACCCCATAGCCATATTGATTCTTCCAAACTCCTTCGTTCTCTCACTCACTCAGTCCTTCACTTACCTTCGTTCCATTCGCTCTATGCCTTCCACATTCATTCCCACATAAATATTTACCATCCCAACATTCTCTTCCATTTTTCTTGTCAACAAATCCCAGTGAATTGATCTTCAAACTGCGATCTACGTCAAACGACCTAAATTCCTGCGTTTCAAACATTGAAATATCAATCATTTTTATTTACAAGATACTGGTGCGAAATGTAACAAAGTTATTTCATGTATGTGACAGGCGGACACACAGTTGACAACCGGAAATGAACAGGAGCGAGGTATGTTTTGTATATCATTTTTGACATAAAGCTGTTAGCGTTTTGACATGTCTAGACGTCGCAACCGACTGTGAAGGTCTAGGTTTGATTCCCAGTTGGCTAATTAGCATCATCTTTTTCAGCCTATAGGTAAGAAGCCCACCGCTGGGCAAGTCCTCTCCAATCGCTACCATTTTAGTCGATCCTCGGGTTCTCTCATCCACCTAAGTAAGTAGGTACGCACGAAGACATATCAAGCAATACATTTCCAGTTTAAGCTGACTTCTCATTGTACGATAAGCCTATACAATGCGAGATCAGCTAAAACTGGCAATGTATAGCTTGATATGTCATCGTGTGTACTACCTTGAAACATAATTATATTATAAATATATAAATTATACTACTCTTATGGTGAACAATATAGTTATTTATGATACTAGTGCGGTAAGTTGGTTTTTACAAACGAGTAGACGAATCAACTCAAACTCAAAGCATTTATTTCAAATAAACTAATTACAGGCACTTTTGAATTGTCAAGGGGTCGGTCAGTCAGAAAGATGAAGCTAGTTACCCATTCCAAAGCGTAGCAGGTACCTATGGAGAAGAACGGGCAAGAAACTCCATGGACACTCTTTTAAATCAAAAAATGGTTACAAAATATTGATTACATCGTTCATGTTGAAATTATGCATGTGAGAACGATGCAGAACGTTAAAAGCGTCCGTAATAAAAAGACAAAAGCAATTCAAATATTAAATTAAATTAAAATAAGCCGTGGCAGCCAAGAAATGACCAGTCCCCACTGACGGCGCCCGTTCACGAACATGACGCATAGATCAGCACCATTCAGCTCAACCATTTTGAAGGGAACTTAATGATCCAACACACACGCCACCACCAGCGAGACATTAGAGTGAGCATGACAAACTCTCAGCCGCCAGGGCACATTCAAGTCAATGAAAGAAAAACCTATTAAATGATAGCTTTATAGTAGGTACATAGTACTCACACATGTGCTATGCAATTATACAATACTAAAACATTGAATTTATACAATGCAAAGATAAGTTTTTAAAATCTTCAGCAGCTCCAACAGTAGTTTCAAATGCTAATCAATTAGTTTATGCGCCCTTGTGGAGCAGGACAGGAAATGTATAGCTTGATACGTCGTCGTGTGTACCTATCAAGAATCAATCTATTCAGAATTTTCCCGACTATTTTGGGGTCGGCTTCCAGTCTAACCGGGTGTAGCTGAACACCAGTATTTTACAGGGAGCGACTGCCTATCTGACCTCCACAACCCAGTTACTGAGACTGGTTGTCAGTCTTTTGGCCTCTGACTACAGGCCTGCGGGGTACTTGCGTAACACACTAACAGTAGGAATGTATCTTTTGTGGATAGGATTTTGATTCCGATTTGTTACAGTTGTAATGGCAATCATGTCATTTGGTCTAAATAGGCTTTTATTTTTATACAGATTCTTCTATATTCTGTGAATGTGAGAACGTTGTAGACCTAACTTGTAGATTTCGTTTGATTTTGCTTTTCTCCTTAGGAAACAACCAATTGGAACCGTGCACCTAGCTTCTGACGTTTCATAAGTGCCCATGTTGGTTTATGTGTAATAAAATATTTTGATTTAATTTGATTTGAATGTCTTTCATTTTGACAGTTCAACAATATTCATTGCGTTCTTTACATTGTTGAGCAGAAAAAAATATTGAACATAAGCAGCAATAGGTTAGCAATATCCTATTCAAAATGATTCAGATTATGATTGATAGTGTGTTATGCAATTAGGATTCTGGTACCTAACAAGAATATCCAACACAAAATCACAAACCTACTTTATTAGGCTCCAAAGTACATTCAAGCACAACAATCCACTATTTATTCTAAATCCCCATATCTTTAACCACCATGAAAACGGATATAAAGATGATCAGAACAGTAATTATTGATAGCAAGCTGGTACAATCGCGTACAATCGTCTAGACAACGCACAAATTCACGTCACCTTTAATATTTATAAGATCTGTGGAACTATTAATGGACTGTGACGTACAGTTAAGTGCAAAAATGCTAGCCGTATAAACTCATATTTTTTTTAAATTTTGCAAGTTTATTAAACTATTTTATATCATACTTGGAAAATCATGGGTAGGAATTCAAAAAAGATGTTTCGAAGTTTTCTCGTCTGAACAAGTAGGTAGGTATGGTAAGTGGTATGTTTTGTGATAAGGATCGGTTTGAAATCGAAACTTAAGTGCGTTAGTTAAGAAAACATAATTATTTAATTTGATCATTTCATTTCATTTAATGGGCTGGTATTAAGGACAACCAATCACAACAAGTAACATGAGACAAATTAGAGATTCTTAAACAAACCGGCGTTAATGAGAACTTGAAACTTAAACTTATTCATGTAAAATTAATTAATTTAGTCTTGCCGAGTATCGCGTGGAAGCTCGCCGATAATAATCAGAAACTTTGTTCAAGGATACGCCGACAAAAACTGAGAACCATTTTTCTTAAGAATCTTAAAAACTTACTAAGTAGCATCAACAAGATAAGCATTCTGCTTTCATCTTGTTTGTGTTACAAAAAATGTTAAAGGCCTTTTAAAACCCAAAAACTTTCTTCAGATTTATGGTAAACAAACTAAACAAACAAACACTTGCAAACTAAACACTAGTAAACTTTATTCTTTCTTTTCTTTTATTCTTTCTTTCTTTTAGGAAAGAGCAGTCAAAACATAATATTATTTAATAATAATAAAAAAATACTACAGGTTAATTATTAAAAATACCTGTCACCTCAATATAATACACTTTTGGAACCTACAAGACATTTTACATTTTCAGATACATGGAGCGAAAATATTTTTCTTTTGAAAATATTTTATTTCGATTGCCTACCTGATGAAATAGTGTTAAATATTTTCACGAAAAAATCATTTACAAAAAATAATCCAGTGAAAGTTTGCGATGCTAACTGCCCGTTGAAAGATAAAATTCCTGTATTCAATATTTTTTCTCTTTATTATTCGAACGCCAAAATATGTTGTCAGCACATTACTATCATTTAAAAACAAATTGCTACAAAGAATTCGCTCTTGATCTTACAAAACAAAGTTGTATCACTTCTGAGTGTTATTGAACATGTTACAAAAGGAAATAAACTTGTCAACGGTGTTAGGATTACAATATATTGCATAAAGTTTTACATTGATGAAAATAAATGAAAAGGCTTTTGAATGTTTGAGAATAAAAGAATAATATACTTACGTAAATAAAAAGGCGAAATGCAATCATATACAGTTGATAAGTCCAAAAACAGAATTTCGAAATAAGGATTTCTCATTTTTTCACTTTGATCAGAAAATATTTTATGTTAAGCCGTAGGCATAAACAAACACTTTTACTTAAATGTTTTATTTTGTATACAGCGTGGCGCTACAATGGCGACATTAATTTAACACATGGGTAGGGCTAGTGGCCAGTAGCAAAGAAAAAATATTCGTGAAACAATACAAATAACAATAAAACAAAAAGTGTTGACAACAACAGTATGTGCCTCACGGCTGCGCCAAAAAGCTTCATTTCAGCATTAATCAAATCAAATCATTTTTATTTCAGGATGCACCCATTTTGAAATAAACCAAATTACATTTTTTTTTGAAATTGCTATATTAATACAAAAACTTTCTTTGTTATATTTTTTATTTTTACTGGTCACTAGCCCTACCCATGTATTAAATTAATGACGCCATTATAGCGCCACGCTGTATAATTCTATTAATTATGATCATGAAGCTTGATTTATTTTCAAGTTTCAGCTAAGAGCCATCAAAAACTTTGCTTAACTTTATCTCCTTAACATAATTCGCCACAAATAAGTTTTAAAAATGGCGGCAAATTCGGATGAATTGCCGCCATTTTTAAAACTTAACAATACTGTGAATTTCCTTAGTATAAACCGAATAGGTACTTACTAATCACCCTTAATAAAAAATTGTCATAATTTAAAACGTAATAATTTGCAGTCTAATAATACTGAAGAATTTCATTACAAAATTAAGCAGAGCATTCTAATTTTGTACAAAAAAAAAGTACGAACCAGTTCACACACATGAAAAAATAAACAATAAAAACACTAATTTCGCCAGATCAAAAGGATCGCTATCAAGCATCTTCAGACAGTTCAGACCTTTCGAAAGCGTTATATCGCGTTAAAAGTCGTATTACTATCGGCAAGAGTATTTTATTGGCACATACACACATATCGCTTTTTTTCGCGATAACCATCGCGCGCGAGTATACCCACGACAGACTGGCGATCAGCCAACGCTTTGATGTCGCCGAAACGCTAATCTAGCCAAAAAGGGGGCCTTCTGTTCGTGTAGGCAATTGTTTTTTTTTTGCGGCTGAGTGAATTGAAATCTGTTCGGTAAAGTATTAATGGTATTTGTGAATTATATTCGTTTTTTTGGATAATGTCGTCCGGAATTTGGAATGGTGCCCAGTTGATGGCAATAGGCTTACCTATCACATGGGACTTAAACATAATTGGCGAAATGCAAAAATGCCTCAAGCAATGGACAAAAAAGTAAAACTTATTTTTTGGATATGAGGCTTTTGGCTACTTTGTATTTCTGTATTTTAATGTCATTTATTTCTAATATGCGTTTTGTTTATGCATAATAAACATTTTTTTTTTCTTAAATGTGTTTGTACTATACAGGGTGCACAAAGACCCATCACGTAGCCGTCAACTACGCATTCTGTAAATCAAAATAAGTAACGATGCGCAAAAATAATTGCTGGAAAACTATATTTTATTTTTGGTGTGCAAAATCGCTGTTTACGGTTGGCGCAACGAAACGCACGCAAATAATTGTTCTTTTGAGTGCATGCAACGGTACAGGGGTCGTGGGGGTCAACTCGCCGTCCGGTAAGGACCAGGCCCGGGTCGACGGTGCGTTGTGCTCCACGCGCGCCTCAAAGAGATGTCAGCATAATTGACGGGGTCCGATAGGGCCGATGCCTGCCGGGGTCGCGGATTGTTCGAAAGAGTTACCGTGGCCCTGGCGCACAGGCAACTGAAGGAACACGGGTGGGTTTTAGTCAGTAAGAGTCTGACAAGCCCTTCCGCTCCGCCCAGAGCGGGAGAGGTCATTTGATGATTTCCTACCCAAAAAAAAAAAAAAAATGGTCGTGGGGTATTTAAAGTTGTGTTACTTATAACTTTAAAACTTGTTTTCGTAAAATACGTCAGTAAAAGTTGTAATGTTGACCTTCAATATCTCCGTAACCAGAAGGTTCCAAGGTATGTCAAAGTCAAAGTCAAATCGTTTATTTCAAATAGGTACATAAAAAGGCACTTTTGAACGTCAAAATTTACAAAAAATAGAATTTATTCTAGTTGCCCCTTCCAAAAGGTAGTTTCGTATGGAGAAGAATGGGCAAGAAATTACACGGTATGGTCCAGTACAAAAAAAATATAACAATGACGGCGAGTACAAGTGACTCTCGGCTTCTTTAAGTGTCTTTTTAGACCCGTTAGGTACTCTGTCTAACCTTTCGGGGAATCCAGGCGTGATGTTATGTTATGTTGAGTGTGTGTGTGTTGTGTGTCGCCAAAATGGCGAGGAATGTGGGAAGATTGAATGTTTCGTGGTGAAGAGTTGGCAGGCCATTCATATGAATTCCGAAAGATTGGATCATTGTTGCATGATTTACGTAACTTATTACACGATTATTACATAATAAATATTATTATTATAACTTCACTACCAAGTGACCTGTGAGTATTCTTCTTAAGTAGGTACTAATGTGACTATGTCAATTCGTATGTACTTTCTAAGTTTAACTTCAACATTACACACATCGATGAAGAAAAACATCGTGAACCAGCAATTACGTAGCACACTATTAATCACAATTTGAATCATTTTTAAGCCTATTCCTAATCCGTTGCTTCATAAGTTCGAAAGAGTTCTGCTCAACAACGTAAATAACTCAATGAATGTTGTTGCACTGTGAAGATGAAACCCATTGCTACTGTTAGTGTGTTAAGCAATTACCCCGTTGGACTTCTTAATTACAAACCCGGCTTAAGCAAGCGTGATGATCAATGTTCGTGCCTTCTTTGTATGAGAAGAGCTATTGCTCTGCAGTGGGGCAATAATAGTCCGATATTAACTTCACTCGACGAAATCGAAACGTTCAGTTACGTATAAAAATAATAATTATTGCTCTATAAAAATATATCAGAGCCATATTCAAGATTGTACATTTATTAAAAAAGTATTGGAACTTTTTGAGGACATTTTTTTATTCTAAAAATACCTACACACTTAAATAAAAATACTCTGCAAAGTTATTTTCACCAAACAGCTCAATTTAGCGACACTTACGTCGTCGCTAGATTTAAAAAATAAAATACCAAGAAAAGTACCTAAAAGCAATTTTGTTAAAATGGTTCGCTAAAAACTGTATAACCTTTTTTTTCTAAAACGGTCTCTATAGCTATAATAAACAACACCCTGTAACTCTTTTTATTATAAAATAAAAGCTTCAAATCTCTGCACATTTATTTAAAAATCTGAAGGAAAAATAAGGTTTTGGGCAGATTTGACACTTCAGTATTTTTACCTACGCCTGAGCTCAGACCAAATAAAGACAGCGAGGCTGTCAACGGTGACGTGAGGCCGGTATCATAAACATGTGTGCACTTAGTGAGGTGTAGTTTGATTATAAATTGAGTTATAAATGTGTGCGTGTGAGCGTGTATATGCACAGAGCAAGGTGTAGTTTTGCATGTTTTACTGATTTGGTCGCAGCGCTATATCTTGATTTTTTATTTGGTCTGAGCGCCTGAGTAGAACACATAACATAATATCACGTCTGTACCTAATCCCCAAAGGTTTAAGTAGAGGTGTACCTATAGTATACCCACATTTCGCCAGTTATGTTTAAGTCCCATGTAATAGGGGGCGACCCTATTGCCATCAGTCGGGCACAAATCCAGACCGGGCCGCTACTGAGAAGGAATGCTGAGTAGAAGTTATCAATAAATACTGTAACAGCTATTTAGTTATCTAAACTAATATTACAAAGAGAAAATATTTCGGCTGAACCGATTTGGATGAAATTTGACACATGGGTAGACCATGACCTGAATTAGGATATAGGATGCTTTTGATCCCGATATTTTTACGGGATCGAGACTTATGCGGGTGAAACTGCGGGGCGCAAATAGTATAATATAATATTACATAATATCACGCCTGTATTTCCTGCAGGCATACGCAGAGGTGTTAATTAGTATACCAACATTTTGCCCGTTATGTTTAAGTCCCATGTGATACGATTTAATGGGACTTAAACATAACTTATTGCCATCAACCAGGAACAAATTAAGTATTCCAGTCCAAGCTGCTACCACCTACTGAGAAATTCCGTCCTTTTATGAGATGGTTGTTATTAAGAGTATTGAGGTATGAGGAACAGGGTGTAAAGTTCACTCATACCTCCCTAAAAAAGGGAGGATCCTCCGACCAGACGGGTGTCGTGTGCAACTGCCTAACGATTGATGTCGGGATGTTGTATAAATGCTAGTTGCGCGGTAAACTCTGCTTGCGCGATGCAGGACTTTGCGTGACGTCAATAAAACGCGTAGCTCGCATGTGGCGTTGCAGATGCCGCTATAAGAGAGTTAAGTAACTTGACTATTTTGTAAGTTACTGCAGGCCTAGCACAAGCACCGTCTTGTCGACGGAAGAATAGACAATTTTGACGTTTCGTAAAGACAGTACGACGGCAGCAAAGTAGAAAGAGTCAACTGCACTTTTTATGGAATTGAGTAATTTATTCACGTTTATCTTTTATTTTGCTTATATCGCAAAAATAATGAACATTTCGACCCCCTTTATGAAACGCTTAAACCCCTAAAACTCAACATGTAGGTAATCATTTTTCACATTTTCCATACAACAAGTGAAAAATTCCTTTTTTCCTTTCCATTTTTATACTTTGTGGCCGTCGAGTAAAAAGTTTTCTACTTTCTTTAGCATGGCGATGAAAAAATCAAATTGTCTTCACTACCTTAGACAACTGTCTTCTGAAATAGTCTACATTAAAAAAGACCTAGACAAAGATTGGCAGAAACGAAAAACAAAATGACAGATTTTAGAAGGATTTTTACGGTGCGATGTCAAAAATAGAGAAACGTAATGTCACTTTGTATGGGAATAGCCGTCTCTATTCTTCGAAGAGATAGATAGCGTCATGCTAAGCCCGCTGAAATCAAAAATACATTTTATATCTAGTAACCCAAATCTCTGTACCAACACAGCTTTCCCGTGCAAAAAATCGAAACCTTATAGACGTCAAAACTTGCACATAAACAATTTCGCGATTTACTAAACAACTGCAAGGGCACGAAACCGATGTAAATTTGGGATATGCATAGCAGTGCACCGGTCGGTATTCTGTACCAACTAGAACCATATCTGAATGTTTCGTAAATTGTGGTATAAGGTGGTAGTGTGGTATAGGCGGAAGCGAGAGCGATTAAGTACTAAATCACTTAGTGGTACATTCATAAGATTTTATTTTGTATACCTCATCATCTGCCTAGCCTTTTCCCCACCATGTTGGGGTCAGCTTCCAGTCTTACCAGATGTAGCTGAATAACAGTATTTTACAAGGAGCGACTGCCTATCTGACCTCCACTATCAAGTTGGTAACACTAGACCCCTTGGTAAGACTGATTGTCAGATTTCAGACTTCTGATTGTCCGTAACGACTGTCAAAGATCTACGAAGAATGACAGCCGGGATTAAGGGCTTTCCGTACCGACCAACGGCTTTTATACCTCTTGGTAAGACTTACGAAATGATAAAAGAATTCCAAGTGAATAGTTTCAAAGATACTGCATTTGAAAAGATTTCTCATAGTGCAAATAAGTAGAAAGAAATCGAGGCATAGGTACCCGCGGCTGCGACGCCTACGCAGAAACAATGTTCAATGCAAAAGCTTCCTTCAATAAAATCCGCCTTATATTCCTTAAATATACTTTTCAACACATTTGCTCAAAAAATGCATTTACGATGCCTGTATACATTATTCGAAAGTAAGAAATTACGCACCATACAACGGAACGTGCGGTAAAATAGGTACTCACACCTAAGTACATGTTTTACCGCATACTCGGTTGTATAGCGCCGTGCGTATCCTTTACGGTTTGTTTTTAATTTCCATAAAAAATATATAAGAATTCCACCAAGAAGTTTCACATTACGAGAATAAATAAGTTGAATAATCGAACCTCCTTGGAAGCGGTTTTGCTCAATATGTTTGTCTCACTTTAATATTAAAGAGAAAATGTCTAGAAATATGTAGTTCTAATTTACACCACGCGCACGTGGCGCCATTTGCAAATTCGCGCAATTGTCATATTGGCAACGTCAAAGATTGTTGCGACTTTCCGACTGATATTTAAAAACAAAATAATATTATTAGTTCCAGCGAGGAATCCTATATTATTGTACTGTTTTCTCGCATATGTGTTGAAAAACGTTGTATGACACACGTGCGGAAATTGGTATTTACAAACTCGTGACTATGGTAAGCCCTCGACGTCAACTCGTTTGTAAAAATCAACTTACCGCACTAGTATTATAAATAACTATAAAAAAATTGTTTGAATCTGAGTTTTCAAAGTCGTCAGATTTAGGGAAAGCCCACAAATTCTTCATCAGATTTGTCTATTTAAGTCAGTATGCGTCAGGCCGCACATGATCATACGAAAATCAAAGGCTCTGAACCTACGCAAAATACCACCATGTTCTATGAGCTTCTGAAGAAATAAAAAAAGTTTTATTTCTTTCATGAAAAATCTTTTCTTCCTTTGACACGCTCATACTTTATACAGACGAATGCAGAGATTTATTCGAAGAGAATCCATACAAATAATAAAATAGTAAGGACATCAAAACTGTACACTGCATAATGCCTATAATGTTCCCACTGCTAGGACACAGGTCTCCTGTCTGTGAGAGGGAGTGGGCTGTAATCCACCACGCGGGGCTAGTGCGGGTTGGTAGATGGATTTTTGGTTCTAGGGCATGCCGGTTTCCTCACGATGTTTTCCTTCACCGTTTTGAGAGCAGTTGTGATGAAATTATTTACACAAATTAAAGCGCCTGGGTTCAAACCCACGACCTATAACTCGTAAGTTGGGGCCGATACCACTGGGCCACAAATGCACTGATAATTAAATTAAAATGTAATCTCTACGAGGTGTGGGAACGAGACTGATGCCAAAAATATAGTTTTTATAATTTTTGTTCGTTTGTCTGTTTGGCTGGATGTTGTTCCAGTTGGGCGCAAAAACGGCTGAACGAATTTGGATGAAATTCGGCACACAGATAGCTTATAACCTGCACCCTAATTGTCTACCACACTAGCTATCACAATCTGAATCATTTTGAAGCTTATTGCTAATATGTTGCATTGCTGGATTTGTGCCCGGTTGATGGCAATAGGCTCGCCCCCTATTACATGGGACTTAAACATAACTGGCGAAATGTGGGTGTACTATAGGCACACCTCGGCCTAACCCTTCGGGGAATACAGGCGTGATGTTATGTTTTTTATTTATGTTGCATTGCTTCATATGTTCGAAAAATTTGTCTGCTCACCAACGTAAATAACGCTATAAATGTTGTTGAAGTGTCAAAATGAAAGCTATTCCTACTGTTAGTGTGTTATGTAATTACCCCGATGGATTAAACACATAGGGTACTTTTCAAACTCAAACTCAAAGCATTTATTTCAAAGTAACCAATTACAGGCCGTTTGAATTGAAGGGGTCAGTCAGTCAGAAAAATGAAGCTAGTCGCCCATTCCAAGGCGTAGTAGGTTATCTATGGAGAAGCACGGGCAAGATACTCCATGGACACTCTTTTAAATCAACATAATGGTGTCAAAAAAAAATTGGTTACATCATTCATGTTGAAATTATATATGTGAGAACGATGTAGAAAGTAATTTAATTACATTAAAAATGTACGTTCCCGTGGGATATTTTCCAACATCCACAGGGGCAAAGCCGCGTGCAAAAGCTAGTATCTGAATAAATCCACAATCAGATCGTTATCCGCCCTCGCTCTGCCTCCCATCATGTCCCAGCCTTCAAGCTAACCTAGATAGAACAAAGTAATAGATCTGGTATCACGATAACATCGTGCTACTCATACATTTGTGGAAGTTTCCTGAACTTTGCTCGTTTATCATACGCTGAGTGTTATGCTAAGTGGTATTACCTATAATGAAGATAATATTCGGGGAATCTGTACTATTGACTACCAAAGTGTTATTGTCAGAAGCAAACTACCTTACTATAAAATATCGTTTAACATAAATATATGGAGATATCTCATTTTTGTGTTGCGAGCCTGTCTTGGTGACCTTGGTGCTTCAGGTAATTTTTAGGCGATCTCTGGGCCCAGGTACACTTTTCCAGGTTCCTGTTTCGGATAAGGCGGGAGGAAACGCCCAGGTGTTACCATTGTGTGGATCGCTCGGAGGACACGCGGGAGGTCTACCCGGCTTGGGCGGAGCACCACCGTGTTCTCGCAGAGGCGATCAACGGCGGCGATCTCTCGCGTCCGGCTCTGGTCCAGGCCATGGTACGGAGCGAGAGGGCAAGGGAAGCCGTCACCTCCTTCTGCGAAGCAGTAATGCTCGCGAAGGAGGAGGCAGAGCGCGTGAGGTCGAGGTAATCGTTGTGTCCTCACGCCCCTACTCGCCGCAGGAGGAGACAGCCTAAGCGTCCAGAGTCGATAACCGATTCCCGGCCACCGTAAGCACGGGCTTGCGGATGGGGAGCAATGGGTAGCTCGCCGTCCGATAAGGACCAGGCCCGGGTCGACGACGCGTTGTGTCACGTGCGCCTCAAAGAGATGTCAGTACTAAATGAAGGGGTCACATTGGGCCGATGCCTGCCGGGATCGTGGATTGTTTGAAAGAGTTACCGTGGCCCTGGCGCACAGGCAACTGAAGGAACGCGGGTGGGTTTTAGTCAGTAAAAGTCTGACACGCCCTCCCGCTCCGCCCAGAGCGGGGTAAGCTATTTGATGATTTGACAACCAAAAAAAAAAGATGGTACTCTTTTAAGTAGTTCAGGTACCAACCTATGGTATTGAAGTAATTGTCCTTGAATGGAGGTGGGCAGGACACTTGGCTAGACGTGGTTACGGCAGGCGTGGTTAAGGAATGCCTGCCGAGAAACGGTAGAAGGAGCGGTGGCAGACCAATGGCCAGGTGGGTGGACGACCTATAGGAGATCGCGGGGAAGATCTGGATGAGACTCGCACATACCAGGGAAGCATGGCACAAAAGGAGGAAGCCTATACTGAGCAGTGGTTGGAACAAGGCTGCCAATGATGATGAATTGTATCCTTCGCCACCTTCCCTTTTATGGCCACGCACTTTATAAGAATAGCTCGTACAATGATAAAAAAATAGTCAGGTGGTAATAGAGCTGGAGCATTGGTGGCCTGCCATTTACGAGTTTTAGGTCGTAGGTTTGAACCCTAACAGGCGCTTTACTTTGTGTAAATTATTTCATCACCACTGCTCCCAAATCGGTGAAGGAAATCATCGCGAGGGAACCAGCATGTCTTAGAACCAAAAATTCGAAAACATGTGACTTCTACCAACCCGCACTGCACGCGTGGTAGAATACGGCCCACTACCTCTCACTGAGAGGAGGCCTGTGTCCCAGCAGTGGGAACTTTATAGGCTGATTATGCTAAGGTGGCATATATTTGGTGGCGAAAGGTTTCGCACCACAAGGCAAAAATCGCCAAAATAAAACAAGTTTATTGTATGGTGACACCCTTTAATTTTTAGTAACTTTATTTTATTTTTATTATTTTTTGTTATAGCTGCAATAGAAATACACACTCTGTGAAAATTTCATATGTCTAGCTATTACGGTTCATGAGTTAAAGCCCATTGACAGACATACGGACAGCGGAGGCTTAGTAATAGGGTTCCGTTGGCACCCCTTTGGGTACGGAACCCTGAAAAGGGTATTCTTGTCTGTACTGTAATGGTATCCTAACAGACACAAAGCAAAGGTGACAAACCTTAGCATTAAGGTATTTAATATTACATTAAGGGGGATCCGCTAAGGTACCCCGCGAAGTTCAAATTTACTTACGTTTTTTGCAATTTGCAGGTCAGTGTCAGGTTGTATGTTGATTTATATATGATTCGCGGCCGTAAGAAATATGGCTTTACAGAATTATAATCATTAGAATCAGCAACACCTTAAGTTACAATTGCCCTCAAATGTCATTATTTCATGAAATAGTCATTGAATAGAGTAATATGAACTAATAGAGATGTATTGATGATTTTTATGATCATAATTTATTTATTTATTTAAACTTCTCGCACACAATAGCATACAAAAGCGGACTTAATGCCTTAGGCATTCTCTACCAGTCAACCAAGGGTGGTGAAGAGATAAGAGGTGCTGTGTTTAACAGGCATTAGTAATAATAATAAAAAAATATTAAAAAGATAACATAAGAACAACATAATTCTATAAAGAAATATTTGTTACGGCCGCGAATCATATTAAGATCAACATACAACTTGATATTGACCTGCAAATTGCAAAAAACATAAGACAATTTGAAATTCGCGGGCTACCCTGACGCTTTCGCCTTAATGCTTAATGACATAGTACACACGGCTACAGATCAAGCTATACATTTCCAGTATAAGCTGATCGCATCGTATAGGTTGTCCATACAATGCGAGGTCAGCGTAAATTGGAAATGTATAGCTTGAAGTGTAGCCTTGTGTACAAATTACAAACATTATATTATAACGTGTAATGGTCCACCTCGTTACCGGTACAGGATTTCCTTCATGAAGAGTTAATGTGCATTATTGATGTAAAGTCTACGTCACACAGTAGTTGAAAATATCGCAGTTGTTTTAACAGGATCGCTTTTCTACAGACTGTATTCAATCGGACTTTTCTTGGAATTAGTATAATAACCTGCAATCTAAGTACTCACAATTAAATATTACCTCACATGTCATAAGTGATAAATGATTTTATTTATGAATGTATGTTTGTACAAATACTCGTCAATCATATTTTTTTTAATTAGATAAGGTCGGCGTTTCCTATCTGACTACTCTGAGAAGAAAGGCCGAAACAAACTCAGAGATAATCTTGGTCACATCATGTGAAGACCGCGTGGTCTTCACATGATCTGACCAAGATTATGTGAAAAGACCATTTCAGACACTACTCTAGTGTCTGAAATGGTCTTTTGAAGAATGAACCACACAGATTGAGTGGACACGGCGTCGTCGTCGTCGTCGCAGGCGCGGGCTTGCGGACTGCGAGCAATGGGCAGCTCGCCGTCCGGTAAGGACCAGGCCCGGGTCGACGGCGCGTTGTGTTCCACGCGCGCCTCAAAGAGATGTCAGCATAAATGACGGGGTCCGATAGGGCCGATGCCTGCCGGGGTCGCGGATTGTTCGAAAGAGTTACCGGGGCCCTGGCGCACAGGTAACTGAAGGAACACGGGTGGGTTTTAGTCAGTAAGAGTCTGACACGCCCTTCCGCTCCGCCCAGAGCGGGAAAGGTCATTCGACGATTACCCAACCAAAGAAAAAAAAAAAAAAAAAACTCAATTCACGCATTTGTCAGTAATCGTGCAGCTAACTCGGAACTTGAGGAACTCAACGATACGACGAATAATACCAAAGAAAGTACATTTTCGTAGGCCTCATAAATTACTCAAACTGCCAGATCATGATTAAAACTGAGAAAAAAATAACAAGAAAGCAATGTCCCACATAGTCCTCACATTCACAATAATTAAAAAAAAAAATACTTTACAAAGTAAATACTCATGTCATAAAAGTACAAGGAAACCGAAAGTTTATGTTTAGTTTTCGTAGGAAAAGAAACTTTTCCACATGCCTATTAAAATAATAATGTCACTTATATACTTGACTTTGGAATGAGTCATAAACAATACTCTTTACCATTTATATTTTCTTTCATGACCTTCTGTGTATTCCTTATCATTGTCGTTAACTCCTGAAAATGCCTGAAGGCACGATAAAAGTAAAGTTAGGAAAATTAATTGATAAACAGATTGACTACCAACTTAAATTGACTGTAATTGTCCACCAGCTATCGCTGAAAACCAGCGCTGGGGCTCTGTCTCGCATAGGGTCGTAGCATTATGCTGAGCGATTGCCGTTTTGCGTGGATGTGACGCATATTTTCCCCCAACTTGTTCTTTTTTGTGTTTGTGTTCTTTCTCAGCGTCATGTTTACCGCAAATAAACATATTTTCTTTATTTCTTTGTATAAGTATTCAAATCAAAACTGTCATTCTTTGACAGTTGCATAACACGGCATAGACGTTTGACGTAGTGTGTAAATATGATAAATAATAAATTTCCCTGACTATAGAAAATTATATGACAAAAAATAGCAAATTAATAGTAACTAATCCGCCATTATTTAAGTTTTCTTTCGTATTACCTCCAGAAAGTTCTTAAATTTGAACTCTCGAAAATTCCGAAGACAGGCCAGCATAAAGCGGTACCGGTCGAACGGGGTGAATAGGGACGCAGGGGTGAATCGGAACGAAACTTTAAAAGGGATTTTAACATGGAACTAATATAGTTTGTTGCCAACAAGAGCACTTAATCCTTAATTATAATACAGTAAAAACATTAGAGTCCTTTTGGCAATAAAATATATTATTTCAATGTTAAAATCCCTTTTAAGGCGCTTCCCTGACCAAACGACCTAGAGCGTTCGGTCCTTCTCTGTCCCGTCGCTGAGTCTCGCTCTGTCTCGCTCCCTCCGCACGCTCATTTATCATAAAATTCACAAAATTAAGGAAATTATTTGAATAAAAAAAGACAAGTGAAGTTTTAAAATAAAATAAAACGTGTATTATTTAGATTTTTAAATTATCTATCCATTAGTGTAATCCTCAAATGAATAGAACGTCACCTTTAGCAAAAGATGCATGCAATCAATAATTTTAGTCACTTTTTTTAAAAGGAGATTTTAGATGTATTTATAACATATAAAAACAAATAAGAACGTGCAATGTGATGATAGGATATCGAACAATAATAATGTGCTTTTAGATTTAGTTTATTACCCATAGTGAATGAGTTAATAGACTTTGAATAACGCACTATGACAAGGTTTTGGTCGGGGTACCGCCTTAAAGTTTCGTCTCGATTCACCCCTACATCCCTATTCAGCCCGTTAGAGGGTACTGTAAATAGCATTTATAGCCCGTAGGATTTAGTGACCACCAAAAGAGTTCAAACATAAAACCCAATACAGACGATCATCACGCCTTATCACACGCATCCCTTTACGATGTAGTCAAGACCAAGTAACCAGAGACATCGTCAAACATATCTCAGTACTTTTACATCGAATTTAACGACAGTTATAAACAAAGATAGACACAATAAAAAGCTGCCAAGTGCGAGTCAGGATTTAGTACGACCGTACGAGGGCGACACTGAAAGTTTTCAGAACTGGCCACTTGTAAACGATATAATAAAAAAATAAGTTCAAATTTTGATAATGGAACTCTTTGCCAATATTATTGTGTATGTATTGTATTCATTTATCATTTGTTTACGATTAACAAAAAACTTCGAATAAACACTCATTTCTTGTATGGGGGACTACCTTTAATTTTTTACTTTATTTTATTTGTTGTTATAGCGACAATAGTACACACTATGTGGCAATTTCAAATGTCTACTTATTACGGTACAAAAAATACAGCTCTATGGAAGACAGATGGACAGACAGACAGCGGAGCTTTAGTAATAAGGTCCCGCTGGGGCACGCTTTGTGTACGGAACCCTAAAAAACATGTCACTTTATATCCTTCCAATGAAATCGGCTTTTGTATTTTCTCTCTATAATAAAATTGTGAGAATTTTATCCGAACAGAAAACTGGGACTGAATCCGATTTTCTTCAATCTGGATTTTCTAGAACTATTTCTGGTAAAAGATTAATCTGCTGTAGGAAATGACTTAAAATATATAACATTATCACGTATGTATTCCTCGAAGGGTGAGGCAGAGGTGTACCTATAGTACACCCACATTTCCCCAGTTATGTTTAAGTCCCATGTAATAGGGGGCGAGCCTATTGCCATCAACCGGGCACAACTGCAGACTCCGGGCTGCTACTGAGAAATTCCAGATGGAAAAACCCAATCACACTTAGCCCGACCTGGGAATCGATCCCAGGACCTCATGCTCAGCAGTAGCACTTGCGACCACTACACCAACGAGGCAATAATATAAATTCTGTATCTATTATTAGCCAACTATTTCTCTGATATCGCTTTAAATAAATAATTCGATGATTCCCGAATTCAATTTCACATTGAATCGTTCTGTTCTTTCTTTAATTTCTTTATATTCTTTCTTTCTTTTCTTTCTTTTTAACCGATTTCAGAAAAAGGAGGAGGTTCTCTATTCGACTTTATTTTGTTTTTATGTGTGTTACCTCAGATTTCTTTCTAGGTGAACCGATTTTGGTAATTCTTTTTTATTTGAAAGCTGGTGCTTCTCATGTGGTCCCTTAAAAATTTGATCAAGATCTGACCAGTTTTTGAGTTATCCTTAATAATGCGTATTTTTTTCACTTAGTTTTTCAATTATATTGATGATGTTTTAATAACTTCCTGTCACTGTTATTTACATATCAAGTAGAGGTATACAAATTTGTGTGGGGTAGGTACCACAACTAAAAAGTGAAAAACAAAAACTTAAAAAAAAAAAAATGTCATCCAAAAAAAAACACTACAAAGTGAAAAATATCTTTAATTTCGGAAGTTGATGGCAAAAAACGAAAATACAACACCAAAGACACCGACTTCCGAAAGTAAAGTTATTTTTCACTTTGTAGTGTTTTTTTTTTTTTGTACAAAAGTGTCTGATACCAGAAAGCCGTATAATTGAAAACGTTGAAAATCTACTAAAATCTAGTTACTTTACCACTAACAGCGGCTACCCAATAGCAACCTTATTTTAACGATTATAAAGATCATTGTGAATTTAACAGACTTGTCAATGGCAGCAACCCAACAGCAACCTTATTGCAACGGTAATAAAGATCACTGTCATTTTGACAGTGATGCAAAGTCAAAGGTAAAATAACTGTAAACGAACTGTAGCCGTAATCTCATTTCTGAGAGAAACAATGTCAAAAACTTGTCAAAAATTTATGAAAATTATGGCTATTTTTGACAGATTGAGACAAACAAACACAACACAAACAATGCGAACGTTCTTAAAATGGGAACTACCCTTCAGATAGGGACAGTTACCAAAAGTGATAAGTAACCAGGATCGTTGGATTTAGTTGAAGTTTAGTAAGAACCTGATGGCTGTTTTCTAATAAAATTTAATTTAAATATTAGAAAACAAACAGTACATTTATCAAATTAAATTTCATTCGAAAACATCCATCGGTTTGTTACTAAACTTCAAGTATATTCGACGACCCTGGTTACTTAACTCTTTTGGTCACGGTACCTATTCCGCTTTACCGTGACCATTTTAATAGAAATTATTTTAAAACCATAACACCCAGTGGGCGAACCGGATTGCCAAATCTTGATTACTTAATTTCCTTTACTAAAACAACCTCCACTTTGAACATATCGAGCACATCCAAATAAGCTCAGCGATTTCGCTAAAGATGACACGAACATACATACGTCAAAACCATGACCCTTTTATTCATAGTTGGTCAAAAACACATTTGAAATCCCACTGACCTACTGCTGGCAATAGAAATAAAGATAATACTATAGATTATGGAATTGTTTACGTCAGAACATTTGAAACCATGTAAGGGCTTGGACAGACATGGCGATATAAAATGATACTAGCTTCAGCCGCGACTTCGTCTGCGTGAAATTAATTTCGTGAAAGAATTTTCGGAATCAAATCAGTAGTTCCGAAAACATACATACCTCAACCAGAGCAGGGGTGGCCCAGTGGTAAAGGTCCCGACTTACGAGTTGTAGGTCGTGGGTTCCCGGCAGGTGCTTTACTTTGTGTAAATAATTTCATCGCCACTGCTCTCAAAACGGTAAAGGGAAACATCGTGAGGAAACCGACGTGTCCTAGAACCAAAAATTCGAAGACATGTGACATCTACCAACCCGCTCTGGGCCCGCGTGCGTAGATTATAACCCACTCCCTCACAAAGAGAGGAGGCCTGTGTCACATTAGTGGGAACGTTATAGGCTGATTACGTTTATGCTTAAGAATACAAACTCACAAATACCTCTTTATAATATTAGACTAGACCTTCTATATTAATAAAAATCAATGTTTGTTTGTTTGTCCTCTATGGACTCCGAAAGGGCTGGACCGATTTTTATGAAACTTTGGTGAGTTTTTCTTCATACGCCCGCGAAGGTTTAAAGGTAGGGTAGGGGTAGGACACCACGCGAACGAAGTCGCGCGAGGCAACTAGTATTCAAATAAATGTAGATATTTTGTTGTCAGTCGAATGGCTGACGATTTTTGGACCAATTAACCATGCTATGCATGAGTGATTTAAAGCAGTGATTCCTGATTAAGTGAACTGAAAATGTTTCAAATGGATTGTCAATCATTACAATGTAAATATAATTGGTAGATAAAATAGCAAATTCAGTCGTTGGATATTACATTATGATGATGAAATCATTATAAAATATTTATCTGTTTTAATTGCAATTCAAAACGAATTCGTTCTTAATACTAACGTAAATTGAAACCACTATGGCGTATTCAAACAGAAGAAGATATTTATAACTATAGAGGGTATTAATCAAGTAGTAAATCAATGATACATAGGTACCATCAAACGGGGTGAATAGGGATGCAGGGGTGATTCGAGACGAAACTTTAAAAGGGATTTTTACTTTGAAATAATATAGTTTGTTACCAAAAAGGACTCTAATGTGTTTACTGTATTATAATTAACGATTAAGTGTTCTTGTTGGCAACAAACTATATTATTTCAATGTTAAAATCCCTTTTAAAGTTTCGTTCCGATTCACCCCTGCATATCTATTCACCCTATTTGTTGGTACCTAATTTATAAACCTCTACTCTGCCACCGACGGCGCCGTGGAAGTGGTGAGGTTTTTGGACCAACAACATCTGAGCAAAGTCGTGCCAGCGACATGAAGAAGAACATAAATAAATGTGATTCTTATAAAATTAATCTCTTACCTAGTTTCTTCAACTGCTTTATTACCAACTAGCTTCAGCCCGTGACTTCGTCCGAGTAAAATTTCTTGTTACCCCGACCCACCCATCGCGGCGTTGCATCGCATCGCCTGCCCGCTATCACTTCGTTTTCACTTAGCGTTCTTTCCGACTTTTTTTTCTTTTTGCTCGGCTCCTAATGGTTAAATAGTCTTCCTCAAGAATTGGGTTATCAATTGCAAAAATATTTTTTCAAATCCGACCAGCCAGTGATTAGCGCGTTCCAACAAACAAACTGTTCAGCTTTATTATTAGTATATAGATAGATAAACAACTAAATTACAATATAAATCAAAAATCTCCTCTTATTTTAAAAATAAACCTCTGCACTTAAATAATACTGCGCGGTCAAACCGCAAGTCCGCCCTCTGCCTTAGCACAGTAATGGAATGACACTAAAGTGGATAATGCACGTCGCGCGGATCACTTTACAAATTCGCTTGTTGAGTGGCCACACAGATTTCTGATAGTGTTTACTGTGCCTGAGTGCTTGTATCGGGAACAATATTGAAGCTTGTTTTTTGTTGAGTTTGGGAAAAAGCTTTGATTGTCAGCTGTTTTTTGGCGAGATAGACTTACTTAGGGAAAATCTAACCGACTTGAAAAGTAGGAGGATAATAACCCTAGTATTAGGTATTAGCTCTGCTTACATTGTAAAATCAGTTGGTTTAAACTTTGCATCTTAAACTGTCTAGCATTTGAGTTCCCATTTACTCTTTCATTCCAATATTAGGCACAAAAGGATAAATAAAAAATGACTCATCAATCAGCAAGTCCGCCCTCCGCCTTAGCACAGTAATGGAATGACACTAAAGTGGATAAATGCACGTCACGCGGATCACTTTACAAATTCGCTTGTTGAGTGACCACACAGATTCCTGATAGTGTTTACTGTGTCTGAGTGCTTGTATCGGGAACAATAATGGAGCTTGTTTTTTGTTGAGTTTGGGAAAAAGCTTTGATTGTCAGTGAAAGTTTCTGGAAGTTCAAGAGCAATATTCGCATGCCATAAAGCACGTTCAATTATTGTAATTCAAAAATTACATGCAAATGTTTAAACGCGTGCGATTTCCTTAAAATGGCATACAATAATGGGATGCAAGTTTAGCCATTCAATAATTGCACGCGACTTCAGTGTGGTTTCTTGCCTCGTCTTAACACAAAATTGCACTGCCAAATATTTCATTCAATTTTATTGAACGTCTTCTCAAGATGTTTTTTTAACTTGTTTTGTTCGCGCATATTTGAATGAGAGAAAATTTTCATGCCAGAATTGAATGCGATTTTATTGTACGTGCGGTTATAATGTAAATGCAATTTCATTGCACGTGCTATTTATTTATTTATGAAAACTTTACGCACAAGTAAAAAAAAAATACTGTACAAAGGCGGACTTAATAATGCCTGAGGCATTTTCTAGGGTGATGCAGAGACAAAACATGGCAGGTGCAATATAAGAGATAGATAACTTGAAAAATAATAAATACTAATACATAGATACATACATACATATAACGAAAATAAACTTAGTCAAGAGAAATAACCGAATCCAGAAAATCAGCGCTAGGATGATTCTGCCAACTTCTTACGAATATGTTCACGTATTTACACTTATACCAGTTTTGAACGGCAACTAATTAGCACGTATTGTGCAACAATTGTACGTGTTGTTTAGATGGTGCCAGTAAATTCTTGTTTCAATTTTATGGTATACCACAGGCAATAAACTTGCACCGTGTAAAAGTAGCTTTGCTTATAAAAGCAATTTTGCTTGGAAAAATCCAGCATATTTTAATTGAATTATATAAGGCATTTTCAGGCCAACGATGTGCCTATAGAGAAAAGGGTTTTGTGGTTAAGGCGCTGCCCAAACGTAGGACACCGTATTTATAACGCTCAGTTTTTTGTCGCACAGTAAGGCGTTTTGGTACATATTACAAGGCAGATTTTTTTGTATATTGACATATGTTCAAAGAAAAGACTTATTCAAAAATTATCATAATAAAAATAAAATAGTTTCATGCAATGTTGAGCGTAAACTATCATATTTTATCTATAATGATAATAAATGAAATTTAATTAACTAAAGAAATAGCTAAAAATTGTTCCACAGAGCCGTGCATAATTTTATTAATTTAATTAAAACTGGAAAATTACTTTAATTTTGGTGGTCGTTCGATTTAACTAACATGAAACGCATCGCTATTTTGAGCCTCATTAGTTGCCGCGAGAAGCTTTTGTATTGTTTGCTTCTTACCGCGCCATGAGGAAAAAGCTTTGATTGTCAGCTGTTTTTTGGCGAGATAACTTACTAAAGCCGTGTCTCCTGCGCGTGTTTTTTCGAAACATTACACAAAAAAATGGAGACAAAAAGGCGTGGCCATACACATTTGTGTATGCAAACACGATGTTTTTGTTTTCCGAGCTGCATGGAAAACATTCCCCGCGCGGGTGAAGAGGGGAAGGGTTTGTTTCATTTTCAACCGCCGCGGGCACGGCGCACTTCTATCACTGTCAGGCAACACGGGTTTTGAGGTTATAATATTGTCTTGTGAATTTATTTATTTTGTTGTGACATGTGAACAACTTGAACAAGTTGTGGTAAATTGACGATGGATTGGAATAGAGATACTGTTCTTCACTTTTTAAGCTTAATCAGAGAGAGACCTAGGAATGAATAATAATAAATAATAACCAGAATGCCTAGGCTTCTATTATTCAAGCCCCTATTTAAAGAGGAATTTCTGAATACGCCGCCATCAGATATTCGACCTTGGCAACCAACGTCCACATATATAAAATTATAAATGTAGTCAACAATCTATAAATGTAATTAACAACAAAATGTTAATTATCTAAAAATATTTTTATACCCAGAAGACAGATTGTGTATGAAAACAAATGTTTATGTATAAGGTTTTTTGTGTAATGTTTCGAAAAAACACGCGCAGGAGACACGGCTTTATACAAACAAGTTTGTTTAGAACATTGCAGCTAACTTTAATTGAATACATGTTTCCATGGCAACGATGTACCTATATAGAAAAAGGTTTTGTGGTTAAGAACATAATGCAGTAGTTGATCAGTTCATAGTGGCTCCTTCGAGCTTTGGAGAAGACTTTATTCCTAAATAAGTTTTATTCCGGGTTTCCGAAAAATACTTATGACAGTCACAACAACTGGTGTTCCAGCAAAAGTAATTAGATTGATATAATTATCACAATCAGCCTAAAACGTTCCCACTGCTGCGACACAGGCCTCCTCTTTTCGAGAAGGAGTGGGCTGTAATCCACCACGCGGGCCCACTGCTGTTTGGTAGATATCACATGTCTTCGAATTTTTGGTTCTAGGACATGCCGGTTTCCTTCACCGTTTTGAGAGTAGTGGTGATGAAATAAATTACACAAAGTAAAGCGCCAGGCTGGATTCGAACGCACGACCTACAACTCTTAAGTCAGGGCCGTTACCATTGGGCCACCACTGCTCTCATGGTATAAATATGTAAAAGCATAATTATAAGAAAGCAACCACTCCATGAAAATATTTTATATTTACGAAAAAGAGTTTTACACCGGTTTGAAATTAACAACGTAAAGTTATCTTTCTACTCTCACTCCCACACTTTTCAATGAAATTCCTTTAAACCTAGCGGCATCTACAACGCCACATGTGAACTACGCAACACACTGACGTCACGCAAAATCCTGCATCGCGCAAGCAGAGTTTACCGCGCCACTAGCATATATTATACAACGCTCCGACATCAATCGTCGGCGACACCAGTCTGGTCGGAGGATCCTCCCTTTTCTATAGAAGTATAAGTGAAATTTACACCCTGTTCCTCTTATCTCTATAAAACTAAACATAAGCCCGCCATCCTACCGACATAAATTAACCCCAAAAACCCAGACACCTATTACACTACATTTATATCGCATAAAAAAAAACTACAACAGCTATTAAACCTTTAAACAAAACTATAACGACATAAAAACAACCTCATGTCGCTTAAACGTTTTATAAAAGCATTATAACCAACATAATATTTTTCCAGACATTTTCATGGGCCATAACGATTGTCCCAATGTTGTGCGAAGTAAAATTTCAGCCTACTACCATTTTACAGGAACACATTAACTTAATGTCGTGGAAAGACAATATATATGTATAAACATGTCCCAACATTATGGTATGTAGTGAAAACATGTCGTCAGCTATCAGAGCAAGCTGTTAAAATCAATCGAGGGAGAAATTTTTGTGTGTTTTAGTACAATGTTTTTTGCAATGGGCTGGCCATATTAGCCGTAGAACCGATGACCGTTGGGGTAGACGTGTTCTTGAGTGGAGACCGCGAATCGGCAAACGTGAGGTAGGACGCCCTCAGGCTAGGTTGAGCGACAATCTTCGCAGGGTGGCTGTTAGCAGCTGGATGAGAGTTGAGAGAATCGAGCTGAATGGCGGGCAATGTTGAAGACAAGGAAGTTTGGCAATAATTCCTTCTGCACATGTGGCTTCCCTGGTACCACATTAGCGGCATCATTAAGTAAATGTCTATTAACTGTTCTCAAATTACGAAGTTTTTTGTTTCTTTTTACTTCTTTGACATAATCTCATACCTCAGATTCTTATTTCAACTCCTTAATTATGGCTTTTGTGGATAGGATTTTGATTCAGATTTGTTACAGTTGTAATGGCAATCATGTCATTTGGTCTAAATAGGCTTTTATTTTTATATAGATTCTTCTATATTTTGTGAATGTGAGAACGTTGTAGGCCTAACTTATAGACTGTATATTTGTGGACGTTTTTATATTTTGTTGAGTACCTGTTACTTGTTGACAGGCCTACACTGTCCTCCCATATCTATCAACACTGTAATTGGGAACATTTTAAAAGCCCCTTATTTTTAAAACAGTAACCGTGGAGATTCTTGCCGGCTCTTCTCCATAGGAAACAACCAATTGGAACTGTGCACCTAGCTTCTGCCGTTTCATAAGTGCCCATGTTGGTTGCTGTGAAATAAAATATTTTGATTTGATTTGATTTGAATTGGAGAGGCCTATGTCCAGCAGTGGACTGCTGTTGGCTGAGGATGTACCTATGAATGTTTTGGTAGGCTCTGCAAATAAATAGTTGTATTTTTTGTTATTTCCTGCTGCAGAATAAAAGCCTCTTCTAATACAAAACATCATCTGAATAGCGTTTTCCCAAATTAATTGGGGTCGGTTTTCAGCCTAACCGGATATAGCTGAATATCAGTATTTTACAGTCAGCGACTGCCTGTCTGACCTCCACAACCCAGTTACTGGTAACATGTTATCTCTTGGTGGCCCTTCTCATACAAACATAGGAACGTTTTTTTTTTTATATTGTTATCTGTCCGTCGTCATGACAGAAGACTTTTGGCCGCAGGACATGGTGTTCCGTCGCTTGCGCGGACAAGTACCACAAGGCAGCTCAAGGACAAGCTAGTGAAGTGATACGAACATAGTTTTAAGCTATTTTTTAACACAATTTTTGTTTTATACTTTATATTAGGTCTTTACCTATGAAATTGCCGTTCTGCAGTACTGGCCATTTCAAATCAAAATAATTTTTGTTTGGCTAAGAATTCTAATTTCAAATTAATTTTATTTTAAAAACATGGATTTTTTTTTCTAAAAGTAGTCATTTCTTTATTGATTAGTGTTACATTTTCATCGCATTTCAATCTTTTTCGTCATCATGGATACGTTAAAAATTCGAGTAATTATGGAATATGAGTACCGTCGTGGCAGCAACGCGGCACAAGCGGCACGCAACATCAACGACGTTTACGGAGCTAACACTACAAACCAACGCACCACCTGTTATTGGTTTGCTCGCTTCCGTTCTGGAAATTTCGACCTGAAAAATGAACCTCGCGGTCGTCCGAAGACTTTGGTCGACAATGACGAATTAAAGGCGATTGTGGAAGCTGATGATACACAATCTACGGCTGAATTAGCAGCAGCTTTCGACGTTAGCGTCAAAACAATATTGGTCCATTTGCGTCAAATTGGCAAGGTAAAAAAGCTTGACAAATGGGTGCCCCACGAACTCAATGATCGCCAGCGCGAAGTACGCGTCGAGACGTGCCTTGCACTGCTCAACAGACACACAAATGAAGGAATTTTGAACCGCATTGTTACCTGCGATGAAAAATGGATTCTGTTTGATAACCGTAAGCGCTCAGCAAGTTGGTTGGATCCTGGTTCAGCACCTAAACAATGCCCTAAACGAAAACTTACCCCTAGAAAAGTGATGGTCACTGTTTGGTGGTCTAGCGCCGGTGTGATTCATCACAGCTTCTTACCAAACGGGGTGAGCATTACTGCAGATGTGTACTGTGAAGAACTGAACACAATGATGGAGAAGCTGGCGCATCTCCAACCAGCATTGGTCAATCGCTCGTCTCCGCTGCTCCTGCACGACAACGCGCGACCTCATACTGCACAGCAGACGGTCTCCAAGTTGCAAGAACTGGGGTTGGAAGCTCTCCGTCATCCGCCCTACTCACCAGACCTTGCGCCTACAGACTACTACTTTTTCCAGAATTTGGATAACTTCTTGGCGGGAAAAAAATTTAATACCCGAGAGGCAGTACAAAATGCCTTTGAAGAATTTGTTGCCTCCCGTCCAGCTGATTTCTTTAAGAAGGGCATCAATAAACTGCCACTGCGATGGCAAAGATGCATTGATTGCATGGGTGATTACTTCGATTAATACAAATAAAAAATTCATGAAAAAAATTCGTTTAAATTTTTTCATACAAAACGGCAATTTCATAGGTAAAGACCTATTATATTTTAGTTTGTAAGGTATATGTCTATGGGCCATTTTGCCTGAAATAAATGTTTTATTATTATTATTATTAAATCCACGCTTGCTTATTGTGTATTCGGATGTCAGACCATTAAGACCAGCACCGTAATTGCGTATCACACTATCAATCACAATATGAATAATTTTGAAGGATATTGCTAATCCATTGCTTCATATGTTCAAAAAGTTTGACTGCTCAACAACGTAAATAACGCAATGAATGTAGTTGAACTGTCAAAATGGAAGCCATTCCTACTGTTAGTGTGCTACGCAACTATCGCGCTGCTTGACGTACTTAAGGTGATTGCTGGAGGATAAGAGGTCCATAGACACAGTTACATTATATCAGCGATTACGATGATGTAAAAGTCACAAATCACTTAGATTGACATAAGCTACCAAAAAGGTTACTACGATCCTGTTGAATGACGTTGTAGGAATTCGAAAAGGCTCACGACGACAGGCGACTCTAGTAGAACAGTTTCTATGAAAACTTCATGGAAATTGTACTACAAAAGTCGCGTCGCGCCTGTCTGTGGCAGCATAAACGCTTTAAAAGGATTGTCACTTATCTAGGCTCTCTGGTTTCCTTACGATGTGTCCTTCAACGTAAATAATCAGAGATTTTTTAAAGTGATATGTTATGTTTTGTACTTGGATAGGTAGTTACCTACATTTCAGGTTTCAATTTAAACCCACAAATTGATGATCTAATTTATTGAACACTAGTTTTTACCCGCAACTTCGCCCGCGTGGATGTCGAAAATTATCCCACGGGAACGTACTACCGGGATAAAATAATCCTACATGTTAATCCAGGTTATAAACTATCTGTGATCCAAATTCCATCCAAATCCGTTCAGTAGTTTTGGCGTGAAAGAGTAACAAACATCCATCTATCCATCCACACAAACTTTCACATTTATAATATTAGTGGGAACTAGGATATACCGGGTCCACAACTAGCAAATAAACATTATGTTCTCTAGGTATACTCCTATGTAAATTTTAGGTTTATACTGCCTGCCAAATAACATCAAAATCTAAACGCGAAGACGTAACAAACAAACATCCACTTTTACATACATTTACGGATACATTCAATGTTTCCAGTCTGCTGAGTAAGAATACACCATTTTCAAAGAAAATAACTAATGGATAGTCCATTAAGAAGATGGGAAGCTGCATCCGCTAACACTGATAACATCATGCTGTGACATTAGTTACAGGGACATATTATTGTATGCTACGTTAAAATAGCATAGTATTTGGATTGTATTGCATATTGTCTTGGCACGATGTCAGCTTTAAACCTGTAAGTTATATTATGTTACGTTAGCTTTTCCTAAACCGTTAAATAATGCCTCTTAAACTTTTTAAAAATGACGAAAGAAATGACCCTTAAGGGGACTACATGACCTAAACGCAAATTTATAATGCCTAAAAATATATGATCCACTGCAGTAACCAAAATCAGAAAAATATATGATATTCTTCTGGATATATGCTAGTTAGATAGTGTGTTGAAAATATAATACAATTAACTTGATATGATAGAAAAAAATCACGAAGATACCTCTAAAATAATATTTTCACGATTAAAAATCATACTAATATACATGCAAACATTCAGATTTTTTGTCAGATTATTGTACAAGTAACATACTAACGTAGTAGTGTTTTAATTTTTTAGTCCAATGAATAGATTTTTTGTAAATCCATAATTGCTTCACATTTTGCAATAAATTACCAGCGTTGTGTCATCGCGCGTCTCTTTCTTTTCTATGCAATCCGACAGTGACCGCGCTTTAGCTCTTGTAAGCCCCTTTAATATCGGCCGAAACTACGGACTTCGTGCTTACAGTAGGTCCCCTATACCGTACGCTGACTAAATTACGCAAGTACTGTTACCCGCGACTTTGTCTGTGATCCAGGTTGAAAAGTACCTTATGGCCTTGGCCAGGTCATGGTCTATCGGTGTGTCAAATTTCATCCAAATTCGTCCAGCCATTTTGGCGTGAAAGCGTAACAAACAAACAAACAAACTTACTTTCGCATTTATAATATTAGTTAGTTATGCAAGTATGTCAAGACGGAAAAGCCCCGAAACCTTATCACCAACATAATTTCAAACACATCCTCAAACTACATATCAAGACATAATGCCCTGTTATCAGTAACGTTTCTTATCACTTTGTCTTGTTACAAGTTTTACATGTTTTTAAGTAGCGTACATTCTGCTTTGGAAATGCATAACGGTTTGATAAAACTGTGGAAGTCAGATAATGGTTTGTGAAAGGACTATTACTGTGGTATCTTTTGGTAGTAAGTATTTTAAAGTTTTATGGTGGGTGTAAGTGCACTATTTTTGAAAAGAAGGTCGTGGGATGATGTAAAATGGCGGTTCCTAAAATGTGGTATCATCTACAAAATATAAGGTACCTCTAGAAAGGTTTCGGTTAATTTCTTTGCAGAATATTATTTTATTAAGTTTCAATTCCATTTTATTCATCCGTCGTCGATTAAAAATAAAAGACATTCTATGAAGCGAGTTTACGTTTCATTCTTAAAGATTTTGGGAGCAAGAAGAAGGTATTATTCCAAAATGTAACATTAAAACAATTGAATCTGGAACTCTCAAACCAAACACAGCGAAATAATACAGAAAAAGAAAAAGCAACCATCATAAAATAAAATTAAAAACACAATGTTCTAAAAACAAACTTCAAAAACCCGCCAAAAATATTCTACATTGTCTATGTAGGTCAACTTTAATAAAAGGCAAAGGCGTTTGAACATACTTCTTAGATCTTTTTACACAGCATCGGAACGAGGTTATAATAAAATTGTCCGATGCCCGGGGAAATCTGCAACTTAATTGCTGGCCCGCGGCATTCTGTGCAC
Organism: Griposia aprilina; assembly: GCA_916610205.1. NCBI lineage: Eukaryota > Metazoa > Arthropoda > Insecta > Lepidoptera > Noctuidae > Griposia > Griposia aprilina. The sequence goes on along the minus strand of OU744305.1, from coordinate 5,082,595 downwards.
TCTGGGGTATATACTCGTATCAGCTGGTTTATAAAAAAAATGGAAGGATTAACTTAAATGATTTTAGTTTGCAGCACGAGAGAGATCTTTAACAAAAAGAAAGACAGTTTAAAAGATGTCCTTCAGCAAGTTTGGATGCTTAAAATCAATGAGACAGTGCCGTTACCGTAGAAAAAATGGTGCGTATGCTTCCGTTCCTATATCTGTGCCACCAGCATTGAGTAAAATCTATGAAAAAATCATTCTAGACCAGATGTTGTCACATTTTAACGCAAATGGGATTTTACATAGTCGCCAGTTTGGTTTCACGAAAGGTAGGTCGACGACTGACGTGGGAGTAAAACTCATCAGTAACATTTTGGAATCCTGGGAGAATTTGCGATTGCCATTTTGGCAATTGGATGCAATTGGCATTTTCTGTAACCTCTCAAAAGCGTTTGACTGCGTTGACCAAATTACACTAATCTGTAAATTACACCACTACGGAATTCGTGGACAAGCTCTTTCTTATCTATCAAACAGGCAGCCTAAAGTAAACCTTAACGGAGGGCCAAGTCAGAGGTCCTTAGTTAAGATGGGCGTGCTTCAAGGTTCAATTCTTGGACTTTTCATATTTCTAGTTTAAATTAATGATCTTCCTTACATGATGGCTAACTTATCGGATAAAATTTTATTCGTTAATGACACTTCTCTTATTTTTTAAATAGATAGACAAGATACGAATGTCTTACATGTCAACGTCTTACATGTCAACGATAATCTGGCTATTCGTTCGAAATTATTCACAGCTAATAAATAATCTTTTACTTAATACGAACAAAACTAAATATCTTAAGTTCTCATTGCTAAATTTAAAACTTGATAGCAAGAAACCAGATGCTATTACGGAAACTGTATTTATAGGAATAACTTTAGATTCAAAATTGCAATGGGGTGCCCACATTTGAGCTCTTTCAGGTACGTTAAGTTCGGGTGCATAAGCAGTAAGAAAAATAAGGCAGTTGACTGATACAGCCACAGCTAGGTTAGTATACTTTGCTTATTTCCACAGTATTATGTCTTATGGCATCCTGCTGGAATTCGATTCTGGATTCGGATCGGCAGCTGACGTAGATTCAATTTTGATTTTACAAAAGAGGGCAAGCCACGCGATCTATAAAATGGATCCTCGCGAGTCAATTAGAAATTAATTCAAAGAAATTGATATAATAACTTTGCCTTCTCTTTATATCTTAGAAAGTATTTTGTATGTTCGCAAAAATTACGACTTTTTAAAATAAGAAGCAATTTCCTTAATATAGATACACGTAGTAAAAATGAAATTGTGAAACCCAAATTTAGATTAACTAAAACAAGCAAGTCATTTCTTACATTTCTGTATCCGCTTTTATAACAAGTTGCTAAAATCAGTTGCAGAACTTAGCGATGGAAAGTTATGAACCCACATCAAACGTATCCTTATCAAAAAACCATATTATAAGATGAAAGACTACATTGAAGACAAGAAAGTTTGGCAATATTTCCTTCTGCACATGTGGCTTCCCTGGTACCTCATTAACGGCATCGCTAAGTAAATGTCTATTATCTGCTCCCAAATTTCGATGTTTTTTTTTACTTACTTCTTTGAAATAATGTTCTCATTATTTGACATCATATGCCTACAATTCTAATTTCAATTCTTTACTTAATGACTTTTGTAGACAGGATATTCATTCGAATTATTACAGTTGTAATGGCAATCATGTCATTTGGTTACAATAGGCTTTTATTTTTATTATTTTATTTTTCATTCTTTTATATTTTGTGAATGTGAGGATTGCTCGCGCAAGCTTTAGTAATAAGTTTACTATAATATTGCCGACCGCAGTTTTGAGCTATATTTCCTTCCCTCCCAATTCCCATACAACAGAACGAGAGGGATGCTCATCACACGCGCCGAATCAGAGGCACTTCCGCCGCAGCGATAGCCACTCGCAGCATAAATCCACTGTTATTTGAAAAAAAAACACTCTTATGATGATATTTGAGTCAACCGCACACGCACCGCGCCGCGCCGCTAATAATCCGCTGCTATATCAAAAAACTCAAAAACTCTTTATTTTATAAGTGTTGGCCGATACAAGTGTGACATTTAAAAACCAAGTTATAATGCATCACAGTGAGAAGAAGAACACGTGGGACGTCTGCGAAGGCTATCCTTGAGTCAACGTGTTTCGTCCAGAAGGTTCTCTAGTAAGTCCATCCATCCCTATTTTCTCACTCATAACCTCATATTCCCTTTTGCTGAATTCTGTGTGTCGTCCAATATTTCCAACCACGGAGAAACAAAAAAAAAATAGATCCCCGCGTATTGGTCCTTCGAATGCCGCGTCAACTTATACACCAAGGATATTGTACGAGTAGGCCTAACAAGTATTTGGTACTTGTTGACAAGCCTACACTGTCCTCCCATACCTATTAATACTGTAATTTGAAAATATTGTAAAAAACAATTGTTTTAAAAGAGTCACCGTGGAGTTTCTTGCCGGCTCTTCTCCATAGGAAACGACAAGATGGAACCATACACCTAGCTTCTAACGTTTCATATGTGACGTAAATATTTAGATTTGAAAAAAAAAATGATTTGATTTGAATGTGAAAACTTTTGTTTTACTTCATCAAAACCGTCTTCTCCGTTTACCACAAACAACAAAGCCAATGACCGCTTCAAGCCATAACAAAAATACGAATCCGTTGAAATCGGAGCCATCCGTAACTAAATCAAGTAATTAAAACTTGAACCGTAAAATTATATCGCCAGAAATTCCGGCCCGATCATTATTTTAAGTAAATAATTATCAGAACTTCTTAATTTACAGTCAATAAAAAACAGAAGTTTATTAAACTTTAACAATAAGGCGAAACTAGACAGTGACGAAAAATGAATGATCACCTGTTTTGCTAGCACATTTACAGCTTTTAAACCAGACTATTTGATTTACAACTGTAAATAAATAACACACGCACAATACGGGAAAGATGAAAGTACTGTGCTAAGCTATCAAAAGACTGCTTTTGAAAAATTTACATTTTACTAACTCTCTCTAACTTACTTTATTGGGTAGAATTCAATGACATGAGCCGGCAATTGGTTTTTAATCGATTTATTAATGCAGTATACATCAATCAGGCCCTGGTAAAATCTTGAGTCCAGCTCTTTCTCAATTAACCCAGAATTAGGTTCCACTCTTGCCAAAAAGGGGTGACTATTTCTAACATAACATAACATCACGCCTGTATCCACCCAAGGGTAAGGCAGAGGAGTACCTGTGGTGTGGTACACCCACATTTCGCCAGTTATGTTTAAGTCCCATGTAAGAAGGCTAGCCTATTGCTATCAACCGGGCATAAATCCAGAGTCCGGGCTGCTACTGAGAACATATTCTGACAATTTCTACATGGGACAAATATTTCGGTGTGGCGAATTCATGCGAAATCTTTACGCGCTTCTAATAAAGGGTGGCCGAAGCAGTAATGCTCGCGAAGGAAGAAGGCGGAGCGCGTGAGGAAGAGGTAGTCGTTGCGCCCTCATGCCCCTAGACGCCGCAGGAGGAGACACCCTGGGCGTCGGGAGTCGCGGGAGTCGCGGTAGGCGCGGGCTTGCGGATGGCGAGCAATGGGCAGCTCGCTATCCGGTAAGGACCAGGCCCGGATAGACGGCACGTTGTGGTCCACGCGCGCCTCAAAGAGATGTCAGCATAATTCACGGGGTCCGATAGGGCCGACGCCTGCTGGGGTCGCAGATTGTTCGAAAGAGTTACCGTGGCCCTGGCGCACAGGCAACTGAAGGAACACGTGTGGGTTTTACTCAGTAAGAATCTAACTCCTGCTCCGCCCAGAGCGGGAGAGGTCATTTAATGATTTCGCAGCCAAAAAAATAATTTAAAAAAAAGTGACGTCGACGCGCGACGCGAAAAATTTCTACGCTAGGGGGTTTAGAATTATGTGCTGAATTTATGGTTACGGTTAGTGCGTGGATGTCCCAGCCATTGCACCCTTTATACACGACACACTAAATCCCAAAGAAAGAACCTACATGTAAACTATACTTCGGTGAACAATACCGTACAGAACTCTCCATTCAACATGTAAATTGTACATCTGAACCAGCTACATGCATCTTACAAATCTAACTGTCATCGCCCGAGACACGTACGGAATAGTTCTGTGGGATTTGCTAATAGCATTTACACATATTTTGCATATTATAGTGATGCTTCACTTGTTAGGAATTTGAATGTAATGCCACTCCGAGCAGAAATAGGGGATGCATTAAATGAGTGGCAAACGTAAAATTTAGGTACGTCTGGCGCACCAGACAGGCAGCCTCACTACCGCTCGACAGACTAATATTTTCACTACGATTTGAGTCATACCCACACCAGCCCACAACGGGCCCGCGTGATGGATCGGTGAACGACCCACTTCCTCTCGCAGGCCTGAGTCCCAGCTGTCGGAACATTATAGGCTTCTTCTTTTTTTTTTTGTTTAGTCTCGCTGTCACACTCCTGGGCAATGGCCTCCCTTCACTCCTTCCATCATTTGCGAGCCCGGGCGTCCTCCTTCTAGTTTAGACGGAACCTACATGGTCTGCTGCGACCCCGCCTCACCATCTCACGGCAGCAGGTCTGTGCTATTTGGGACCACAAGTTGACATGTGGAAAACATGTCCTACCCAGTTTAAGTTGGGCAGCCTTTTGAGCCACGTCAACTATCTTTGTTTGTAGCACAGTATATATACATATATATTTGTGTGTTTCAAACAGGATCTGTTAATTTAACGCATAGTATACTGTGCACCATTGCTCGTTGGCAGACCTTGAGTTTGGACTTCTGGATGTTAGTGGTCTGTTGTTGGTGTTTTTGCTGTTGTTGTTGTTGTTTGACCAAGCATGTGCACCATAGGGTAAGACTGATTATAATATTATAGGCCATTAGAGGCTGATTATAATATTATAGGCCATTATAGGCTGATTATAATATTATAGGCCATTCTAAGCTGATTAGAATATTTTATGAAATTATAGGGTGATTATAATAATTATGTTCTACTAGCGACCCACTCCTGCTTCACACGGGTGCAATTTACTGATTTAGCTACATGTCTAAACATTGAGATTTCTGTGCACTTTAAGTAAACATAATACTTTTGAAATAAATTCTCTAAATGATAGCGAGAACCGCATAAAAAAATCATTGTGTGGTTGAGAAGAACTAAGTGGTCACACCGACAAACGAAAAGCGGCTTTAATTTATAATATGTATAGAAAATTAGATACGAGAGGAGACGATTCTCTTTTTCCCCTTATCCTACTTACTACCTACGAGTATTTTCAGCACGCTTAGTAGGTATAATATCACTGGCTAAAGTGCCCGAAATTGCGAAAGAGAAAAAGCTGCCGCTTATTTATTGCCTCCTAAAACTTTGAGTGAATTGATTAAAAGTTGAAAAGCAGTTTATAAAGTTAGGCCGGCAATTTTTCTAAATCGCTTCGAACATAAATTGTGTTGTAGATATAGAAATATATATCTATGGTTGTAGGTATACCTACCTTACATTATTATAGCTTAGGTTTGCTCGGCTCATGCGATGAGTTTCGTTGCTTTTTGATGTTATGGGGCGACGACATAGCATTGTAGATTCAGATAATAATAACCCGTGTGTTGAGCTCCTTAAGTTCTGAGTTGAGCTGCACGATTACTAACAAATGCGTGCACTGACTGGATAGGTCCACTCAATCTGTGTGGTTCTTTCTTCAAAAGACCATTTCAGACACTTATCTACATGGTCTTCACATGATCTGACCCAGATTATGTCTGGACTTTAAAAGAGACTGTGACTTCTGAGTTTGTTTCGGCCTTTCTTCTCAGAGTAGTCAGATAGGAAACGCCGACCTCATATAGTTGAAAAAATATGATTGACGTGTAAAAGTGTTTGTACAAACCTACTTACAGAAATAAAAATCATGTAATATTTACCTATGTAGAGTAATACCTTTACTAAGCAGGTACACTGCTACAAGGATTTGTTGGCGTTCGAATGACGTTGACAGGAGCGCTCTTGGTAAAAACAATTGTGCAATTGAAAACAACAACTTAACAACAACAACAACTACAACCAACTCCAACTCAACTCTCCCACTCATACACTCACCCCCCGCACCCCCCACCCCTACTCTCTCTCACTGCCTCTTCTTCAACTTTTGTTTGTTGTTTTTGTTTTTTTTATTGTATTTGTTTTATTTTGTTTTGTGAAATGTTTTAAAAATGCAAGATGGCGGCATTCATTTCGATTTTAGCCACGCGCCAAATGAACCTTAAAGCGCTACGTAGTTCTTAGAGTTTGCAAAGTGACATTCTATCGCTTGTTCCCAACGAGTCACACCTCAACGGGTAACAGTGTGACTCGTTGGGAATGTTTTGGATAATAATTCCCAACGAGTCACAGTTACTGTTACACTGTTACTCGTTGGGATGATCCCACCTTGATTTAGGGTATCAAGGTGTGTCCTAATAAGTATTTCAACAATAATGAGGCGTAGCCGACGGAGTCCCGCTTCGCGGGACTCCTACTTCTGGGCGGTTTAAAAAAAAATAACCACGAAGGGGACGGCGGGGTCTTTCAGACCCCGCCGTCCCCTTCTAACCTAACCTGTCCGAGTCGGGGTGCCCCAAGTTGTACCAAATACCTGGGAACAATTTTTGTTTATCTGAGAACGAAAATATTTCGTGGCGATAGATGATATAGTAACAGTGTAACAGTAACTGTGAGTCGTTGGGAATTATTATCCAAAACATTCCCAACGAGTCACACTGTTACCCGTTGAGGTGTGACTCGTTGGGAACAAGCTCATTCTATCAGCAATTACGATGATGGAGATCTCAAAATGTAAAAAATAAAATGTAAATGTAAATAATGTAAATGTATGGGACTAACCTAAGCTACTGAAAAACTTATGTCAAAGCTGTTGAAAGGCGTTGTAGGAACGAAACGAAACCTTTGAAACCGATTGCCACAGGTATAGACACTCAGAAAAAAAAAAGTTGGAACATGTAACGAAAATATCTAATAGTTGTGGTGACCATTTAGTATTCGTTTGAATTGTGTCAAATAAAAAAAACAAGCAAATAAACATGTTTTCATTTTGCACAAGTTATCTACAAAAGAAAAGTCAGAACACGAGCCATATTGGCTATTGAAACAATGAAACACGTCTCACCATAGTGACACCTGAAAAGAGCATCCTACAACAACACAAATCTGCTCTAGTATCTTCAATCAAATCTCCGAAACAAATTCTAGGCTAAAGCTAAGCGCACATTACAGCCGCGGCGGGCTACAACGTGCCACATTGCAAAAATACGCCAAAGCACACTAGGAGCCGCGGCGGGCCACAGCGCAGTAAACCCACGTTCGCAGGGAAGTAAAAATATCGCGGCGGAATTTCATCGCGCACTGGATTCCAACTCTCGGTGTTAAGCCGAGCATTGATAATGTAACAGAGTGCATCCCGGCGCGTCGAAAAAACACTGTTGGATTTTCAACTCAGGGCGCTAAGCAGAGCGTCGAAAATCCAGTACGATAAAATCCCGCCGCGATGTTTTTACGTCCGTGCGAACGTGGCGTTATTGTTTCAGACAGATTCAAATTTCGAATTTGAATTGTGGCTCCCCCCGCAACCCAAAACAGTGGGCCTAAAATGGACGCTTTGGCAGAATCATATTATGATATGCGTACAATTAATATCCCGCAATTCATCTGTTTGACAGTTTTGTATGAAGTTTTGTAAAATGGTCCACAAATTATGCAAAGCGTCCATTTTAGGCCCCCAGTAGTCGCAAAAATACAACAGGCGAACGATCCGCTTGTAGTGCGCGAAGGTTCCCACAAAATGTACTAAGGTCATATAGGACGATTTTTGCAACACGTTGCGATGCGACTTTTGTACGCGAGCCCTTAGAATCCTTTCCCAGATTGTCAGTCTATAAACCACACACGTTCTGCAAAATCTAAATGTTCTGTGAAAACATTTCGAACGTATGCGGTATGATAAGAAAGTAGTAGCTATTATACGGAAATTTACGTATATGTTAACATAGTATGGTAAACAAATTCGCTTTTCGAGTCTGTCTGTGTGACCGCTTAATGTTTTTAAACAATGGATTTCGATACGGCTTTCATCATAATTTAGAACCACCAGAATTTATTCTGGAAGGTTTATATATATAATAATAATATTTATATTCCATATAATGAAGAAATGTCGATGTTTTAACATGTCGTCACATCAGTACATTGCACCCGTGGGAAGTAAGGGCGGGTCGCTAGTAGGTATAGAATGATCTAAACTCTGCAATCGGCGTTGTCACTACATTTCTTCTTACCTCTGGGGCGGTGCAATAATGGGACAGATGAATCTGGATCCCTCCCTAGTGACCTAAGGACATTACCTTGACCTTCTACAGGAAGTACAGTCCACGCATAAATACCGTACAGTCACCGGCACGTAACTTGGCTAGGTTTTGCCGTATTGAGAGTAAGTTCGTGCATGTACACTAATAACTACACTTTGTATAGCTTGTCATTATTCTATGGTTATTGCCATAATTTATTTCTAAACATGTTTGTTTAGAAGTAAGTTAAAGAAAGGAAAAACGCATCTAACGACTCTTGCCAAGTTACGTGATGCCCGGCGACTGTACAATTACCTAAAATGCAAAAGTATTTTTTTCTTGAAATAAAAATAATGATAATAATGATTTTATTTCTGTAAGTAGGTTTCATATTTTTTAAACTAGATGAGGTCGGCGTTTCCTATCTGACTACTCTGAGAAGAAAGGCTGAAACAAACACAGAGGTCACAGTCTCTTATAAAGTCCAGATATAATCTTAGTCAGTTCATGTGAAGACCAGGTAGATTAGTGTCTGAAATGAACCACACAGATTGCGTGGACGTGTCCAGGCAGTGCACGCATTATTTGTCAGTAATCGTGCAGCTCAACTCAGAACTTAAGGAGCTCAACGATTCGATGAACAATACCAAAAAAGGACATTTGGGTAGGCCGCATAAATTACTCAAACTGGTAGATCATTAATAAAACTGAGAAAAAATAACAATGAATTCACAATAATTAAAATAATATAATACTTTACAAAGTAAATACTCTTGTCATTGTATACATAAAATTCATCAATGTCAATATGTACACTAAAAGCCATACTATTATGAATAGGTATTTTCTCAAAGTTGCCATTTGAATTTTTCGATAATACCATGTTCATAACACCATAAAATATCTATCAATACTTGGGGCCTAGACAAAGTAACATTCGATTAGCGATGACGCTAGTAGAAAAGCCAAAAAATGTATGGGGTTGACATAAGCTATCGAAATGTCACGTGATCATAGGTCAACCCATAGAAATTAGCAAGACAATGTTAAATTATCCGATTCTATGAAACGAATCGACAACTTCGAGCGATTACTTCCATAGAGAAGCGTAACCAAGTCTCACTTTTTGTCAAGCGTTATCGCTAGTTTTCGATTCGTTTCGATGATGAAAAAATTAGCGAAAGCGATAGCGATTGTAGAAATAGAATCGCTCCGAAGCGAATGCCATTTGTCTAGACCCTCTGATCTCTGACAATCTAGGAAGAAATCGCTTTTGAATCTTGAGTAATTGTAATGTATTTGTGGTCGCAAATGTACCTACATAGTCTGTTTATAACCTACTTTTCGGTTTCATCTGTACAGTAGTACCACAGCAATGTAAAAACTGTTGAAAAGGGGCTAGGGACGTTTTGTTTAAGATTTGTTTATACCGCACTTATTTTAGAAGGTTTTTCAGTGTTAAGCATTAAAATTTTATACCTATCCTCGACCGACGGAACTTAAAAGCCTACCCTTTGTGCGGTACTTAAGTATTAGGTTATACACGGTGGAGACGACAGTATGACAATAAATTAAAGAAAGAAAAAAAATAAAGAAAATTTGTTTAATCTGCACAAACAAGACGCACATTACAAAATTAGACAAAATACATACACTAATAAAAAGTAGCCAAAAGCCTCGTATTCAAAGCATTAAAAGTTTGATAAAGTTGTATATTGCTGGATGTCAGGGCAGATCAAAACCAAAGACAATAATACATATTACAATTAAGGCGGAACCTTAAGGGTAGCCCGCGAAATTAAAAATTTCTTACGTTTTTTGCAATTTGCAGGTCACTGTCAGGTTGTATTTTGATTAAAATATTATTCGCGACCGTAACAAATATGGCTTTACAGAATTATAATCATTAGAATCAGCAATACATCTTTATAAGTTCATATTACCCTATTGAATGACTATTTTATGAAATCATGACATTTGAGGGCAATTCTAACTTAAGGAGTTGTATTGCTGATTGAAATGATTATAATTCTGTAAAGCCATATTTGATACGGTCGCGAATCATATTTAGATCACCATACAACCTGATACTGACCTGCAAATTGCAAAAAATGTAAGAAAATTTGAATTTCGCGGGCTACCTTTGCGTATCCCCCTTAAACTGCGTTTATCTAATACCGTTCCCAGTCTACATACGAAAATTCAATTAAATATATCCAATAGTTTAGTCAGTATAACTAGTCAAAGATTGGCAAAACCCATAGTCAGCCCATCACTACTATTTAGTTTGTTTGAAAAAATCACTTTATTAATTTCGATGCTAGTATATAATTGCCTGTAGGTATTCCTAGTATTGTCATTTATTGTCGTATTTGTTGTTTCCACATTGTATATTTGTATATATTTCCATATACATTTTACTTCCCTGTGTTTACCGTGGACGCCCACGATAATATTGAATAAATTAAAATACGATAAAATCGTTAGATGTAGAAGCGCGCAAAGTCGAAGTCAAAGTCAAATCATTTATTTCAAATATGCACATAAAAGGCACTTTTGAACGTCAAAATTTACAAGAAAATAGAATTGATACTAGTTGCCCCTTCCAAAAGGTAGTTTCGTATGGAGAAGAATGGGCGACAAACTCCACCGTTACTCTTTTAAAATGTTTTACAATATTATGTATACATTAATTATATAATTATCTGTGAAGACGTTGCACCTAGAATAAAAATACTATACCACAACAGGTAAAAAGAATTAAATATAAAGCAATGACAGGTAAATTAATTATGTGATAGACACATGGTGCTCACATAGTTACAAATATTTTATATTTCCAAAATTTTAACAACTAATAATTTAGTGTGTGTTACATAATTTAAAAATCAATTTTATAAAAATTATACTATTAAGTAAATTAGCAACCACTTTGATTTTGTCTAGACTCTAGATTGTCCTATGGAGCAGGACCAGCATGTTTCCAAGCATTCTTATCTAGGATATAATCCTCTAATTTGTAATATGCTTGCTTACAAAGTGTACTTTTAATATGGATTTTAATTTTTCTTTCATTTAATTGCAATATATCACAAAGTATTTTGTTGTAACATCTAACACAGTACCCCATAAAAGATGTAAGAATGTACTTTAGATAATCTAAAAAATGGTTGAAGCGCAATAGTAGTAATAGTTTGCTGATAGTCTTGCTACAGAAACAATGGAAACGATATAGTTCAAAAAGAATATTTGGTCACCTTCTTCCTTAAAATATTTTATAGTATCTTATTAAAAAAATCCTCAGTTTATTCACTGACCATTGAAGCAAGCTTTATATTGGGGCATGCTCATTTGTTAATAATTAAAAAGTTATAAACATTAAATTAAAGGTTTACAGCGGCTAATAAAACCAGTTCCTCCATCATTTAATTAACGCTTAAGATTGCATTCCATAACATGAATAAATTAAGCTCAAACGACAAACAAAAAAGCAGTATAATAAAATAATCTTGAAGACTTCTCAAAATAAAGAAAAGAGAATAAATTTTAATAATTTTCGAGACATTGACAAGTGGTTGGCTCTTCACGTGACCAGAGGGCACTTTTCCCGTTGACAACGATGCGGACGAATTTTTTGATGCTCAATGATTCTTTTCTGTCCCCTCCCCTTTTTATACACTTGTACATATTATTATTATTATTTTAAGACTGTTAGCTTTTAAATCATGTAAGAGAATAATGAAGGTAAATTTAACATTACATCATATACCTTAAGGGGACTACATGACCTAAACGCAAATTTATAATGCCTAAAAATATATGATCCACTGCAGTAACCAAAATCAGAAAAATATATGATATTGTGCAGGATATATATATGCTAGTTAGATAGTGTGTTAAAAACACAATACAATTAACTTGATATGATAGAAAAAAATCATGAAGATATGTCAAAAAATTTTTTTTTACTATTAAAAACCATACTAATATACATGCAAACATTCAGTTTTTTTGTCAGATTATTCTACAAGAAACATAGTAACGTAAGTGTTTTAATTTTTTAGTCCAATTAATAGTTTTTTTGTAAATCCATAATTGCTTCATATTTTGCAATAAATTACCAGCGTTGTGTCATCACGCGTCTCTTTTGCACGACTCATGATGCGAAGCATCAGAGAGTGCTTTACGATCGAAAAAAATTTTTCGCCTCATTTTGGCGGCTATTTTTATTATTATAGCCTTGTTAGTTCACGGAATCAAGATTTTTTGCATACTATTGTCGAGATAATTTAATGGAGATTAATTTCATACTTTTTAAAAATTGATTTACTGCAATAGTATTGGAAAAAAACACCAAAATAGGTCAAAAAAAAATCCTGTCTGTCATGTGTGAAACCCGGAAATACTGTAACTTGTGAAAAAATCCATTATTTGAGTTTTTTTTTTTTTTTAATTCTAATCGACAATTGTAGGTCACTGAATGCAAATGGCTAATTAATTCAGTGTCGTTTAATTACAATTAATAAAAAACGAAAACTACAAGACTGTACATCTATTTATATTTTGATTTTTTATAGAATTGAATGAGATTATGAGGCGTGCACTTTTGGATTTTCCAATCTTTTCTATGCAATCCGACAGTGACCGCGCTTTAGCTCTTGTAAGCCCCTTAACTTTTCCCAACAACAATGGGGTCGGCTTAGCATCCAGTCCAACCGAATGTAGCTGAACACCAGTATTTTACATGGAGCGACTGCCTATCTGACCTCCACAATCAAGTTGCTGGGTAACACTATATCCCTTGGTAAGACTAATTGTCAGATTTCAGACTTCTGACTATCCGTATCAACTGTCAAAGATCTACGAAGAATGACAGCTGGGACCATCGGCTTTCCAAGGCACGGAGGGATCTCGGTATAAAAGGGATGGCCACCCATCCACGGATAGACCGCTGCAAGCGTAGCTTAACCTTGATCGATTATTTAGCCACGGGCCCCACGAGGTAAATGAAGAAACTATAAACATTAGGTAATTAAGCACAGGCGCCTAATATTAATTCGTCACCGTCTTTCCTATTTCGTGTACCAAAGCAGATCTCCAATCATTGGAAATAGGTCGTAAAATACTTATATCATTCAAATACGTCATACAAAACTGATTTACATCCGTCACCTCACCACACTTCAGGTTCAGTTGAAAACCAGCGTCAGGCACTAGTTGTCTGACATTTTTTGCTGAACTGGACCTATTTAGTGCAGCCGCGAGGCACACTTTCCTACTAATTTCTCACTATACACTTTACACTTTTTATTTGTTTGTTTTATTATATGTTGTGTTGTGTGCCTTGTTGTTTGTGCTAAATAAATTCATTTTCTTTCTTTCTTTTCTTTCTTTAACTTTTGCCAAAACATAAGCAAGTCGTTACGTAAACGTATGTGTGAACGTTTTCCACATATTCGTAAGACATTGACCTTATGGTACACTCCGCAGTGATATTCCAATTAAGATTATCATATGATTATACGAAGAACTTTTTTGGCACACTGATCGACTGGGTCATCTTGAATATTTCTTCATTTGAATATAGTCTAGGCTGAATACCACGTGTTAATCTCTACCGGTCATCATTATCAGCTCTTCGGTACCACTCTCTGCTCTCAACGACAGTGTTGTCAAGAATGTAGAAAGGTCTTTAAACGGACTCCATGGATCCACATAGTTACTGTTGTTACTAAGCCAGATTTACTTCCGCTCAATACTTGAGTCTCTTTGTGATCCTACAACACCTAGATTATAGATCTTTCCTAGCAAATTCTACATACAAAATATTTTAGCTAGTGGAGATTCATGAAAGCATATACATTCTCGAACACAGACTATGTACAAGACAAATATTTCAAGACGATATAATATAGAATCCCTTGTATATATATATATATATATATATATATATTGTAGTCTCAATAACAAAAGTTTTTGAAACAAAACAAATTAACAAACTTTATGTGAAAACTTTTTTATTTGTCCATTAAATATGTCTGTTTGTAGTCATATTTTTTTACAGACCATTGATATTAGTTGAAGTTTTTGAAGTTTTTATTTTTCTGCAGATGCAACGGTGTATCTTAAACATTGTAAACATAATATTGAGAATGCTAAAGTTGAAACTTCTACCGTAAGTTATCGAACGAATAATATTGAAATTGACTCATATTAACAACGCATAGTTGACGTTAGACGTTAGAAATTCGTAAATAAATCGAAATCAAAATGGCTTACCTATTACTGATTCAGTAAAGTTTGCTCCGCACGTTGTAATTCGTGCACTGCCTTGTATAATTCGGACTTTATGGGGCTTACAAGAGCTAAAGCGCGGTCACTGTCGGATTGCATAGAAAAGAAAGAGACGCGCGATGACACAACGCTGGTAATTTATTGCAAAATATGAAGCAATTATGGATTTACAAAAAATCTATGCATTGGACTAAAAAAAAAAAACACTATTACGTTAGTATGTTGCTTGTAGAATAATCTGACAAAAAATCTGAATGTTTGCATGTATATTAGTATGATTTTTAATCGTAAAAAAAAAAATTGAGAGGTATCTTCGTGATTTTTTTCTATCATATCAAGTTCATTGTATTATGTTTTCAACACACTATCTAACTAGCATATATCCTGCAGAATATCATATATTTTTCTGATTTCGGTTACTGCAGTGGATCATATATTTTTAGGCATTATAAATTTGTGTTTAGGTCATGTAGTCCCCTTAAGAGCTAAACCTTGCAGATTAGGGCGGGTCGCAACGCAACGCATTGCAAAAATCCTCCCAGATCACTTTCGTACATTTTTATTGAACCATCGCACACTACACTACGCATCAGCATCGGCACTACGCCGGCTGTCGCTGAAAACAAGTGCTGGGGCTCAGTCTCACATAGGGTCGTAGCATTATGCTGAGCGATTGCCGTTTTGCGTGGATGTGACGCATATTTTCCCCAACTCGTTCTTTTTTTGGATATGTTTTTTTTTTCTCTGCGTCTTGTGCACAACGCACTGGTGGATCGTTCGCCAAGTGCCTTTTTGTGGCCGCTGTTATACGTTGCGATGCGGGCCGACTGTAGTCGATATAAAATGTGCGTTGCGTGAATAATGCGCCGCGCTGAGACACAGCCCGCCTAAATGTGCGCACCCTCATTGCACTCGACTAGATACAGTTCAAATTCAAATTTGAAATTCGAATCTGTCTGAAACAATTACTGCGTTCCGGCGCAGCCGACGCGACTCCTAATGTGCTTTGGAGCAATTTTGCAATGCGGGGCGCTCCGGCCCACTGTAATATGCTATAAATTTAAGTTTCAATGCAGAAACAAATTTGTCAATTCTAAACACTCTTTGAGCTTCTGCCTTGCCACCTACATGATGCATACCTGTGTATACTCTTTCGTCATGAAACATTTTCGCTTAAAGTTCCAGTCATGCTTCAATGTGCCGCTAACTAACACCTTGCTCAACCAAGCAGACAATAAGATAGTGTTATCTATACTTTACACCTGGTTTACCTCCTGGGGTTCACGTATCAATAGTTTCTTAAAATAGTTATAGTACATATGGGTATAGTAACGACAAGTTTAAACGTAGTTACAGTAAAACTATTTTCTTAATGTCCCTCGGCAAACTTCGTGTTTCGTCCGTCGTTGGATTTTTATCAGTTGCCCTTTGCACTTGGTGCAGACTGGACGCTCTCAATCGGACATTAAGAAAATAGTTATGTTATTTACCTACGTTTAAACTAGTCGTGGAGCAGTGGTGGCCCAGTGGTATCGGCCCCGACTTACGAGTTATAGGCCGCAAGTTCGAACTCATGCAGGCACTTTACTTTGTGTATTTAATTTCATCACCACTGCTCTCAAAACGGTGAAGGAAAACATTGTGAGGAAACCGGCATGTCCTAGAACCAAAAAATTCGAAGACATTTGACATCTACCAACCCGCACCAGGCCCGCGTGGTGGATTACGGCCCACTCCCTCTCACAGAGAGGAGGCCTGTGTCCCAGCAGCGGGATCGTTATAGGTTGATTATATAAACTAGTCGTTATGTATACCTAAGCTGGAAGGCAAAAACAGTGAATGCATGTGGCTAATATTGAAACTAATCATTGCATCTTTGTAAACGAACCGTACTCTTTAGGGTATATGACATGTGTTCTGTGGCTTTAATAGCGCAGCCACCGCTGACAAATAAACGGTCAAATTAACATAATCACCATCTTTGCTCATCAGGATCGGTTTCCAGGCTAACCGGATGGAGCTGAATACCAGTATTTTACATGGAGCGACTGCCATCTGACCTCCCCAACTCAGTTACTGGGTTATACGTTACCCCTTGGTATGACAGGTTATCAAACTTTTGGGCTTCTGATGACCCGGAACGACTGTCAAAGATCCACCTATGACAGCCGGGACGAACGGCTTAACGTCCTTTCCGAGGCACGAAGGGGTTTCACCATCCTTGGTACGGTTCACTTATGGGTGACCGCAGAATATTGTCATTTGCAATAACTAGAGATGTCTTCGGGTGTAAATACAGTTGTCTTATTAATAACTAGCGACCTGTGGGCCTAAAATGGACGCTTTGGCAGAATCATATTATGATTTGCGTACAATTAATATCCCGCAATTCATCTGTTTGACAGTTTTGTATGAAGTTTCGTAAAATGGTCCACAAATTATGCATTGCTTTAGTGAAGTCTAATGTCAAATAGCAGCTGTCAAACAGATGAATTGCGGGATATACGAATTGCACGCAGCTCATATTATGATTCTGCCAAAGCGTCCATTTTAGGCCCCCTGACCCTGCTTCGCACGGGTGCAATGGCGAGATGTCAGAACGTCAAAATTTTACGACACGCTTTTTTCTGGACGGTCAGTTTGGTCACCGATGTTCGCTCGTTGGTATTAGATAATATTTTGCTTAAATACCCGTTGTAATGTTATTTGTTGTTTCTTTTTTTACTAAGTATCTACGTAAGTGGTTTTAACGCTTTAAATTATGTAGTCGAGTAAATCTTTCAAACGTCAGATACCATTATCCTGATAATTTAGAATTTATGACAGATTTTCCGTACAAAATCTGTCAAAAATTCAAAATTATCAGGATAATGATATCTGACGTTATCTGACGTTTGAAAGATTTACCCAGTCGATGACTTTGGTGCACGGTAAAACTCTAATGAGTTTATGTTAGCACCAACTTAAACATATAACATGTATATGTACTACTGACTAAATAAATAATAACTACGTTAAACTTTAATGTATTTTATATACACGTAAAACTTCCGGAAAACAAACTCAACTACTTTTAGTGTCGACGACGGTATGTTGATTTAATTTCGAAATAAATCCCAATTTCGTTGGGTATACAGTTTCGGAGAACAAAGCGGTCACACAGACAGACACGATAAGCTACTTTAGTATAAAATACATAAAGATATGAATGTAAAAGAGAACAATCCACAACGATACGGGCTCATACCAAATAAAAACTCAAGACAGAGCTGCCAACTTTGTGAATTGTTTTTTTTTGTTTTTATCGTTTTTATTACGGACGCTTTTAACGTGCACGTCTTTTTACATCTTTCTCACATGTATAATTTCAACATGAATGATGTAACCATTTTTTTTTTTTTTTGTAATTTTATGTTGATTTAAAAGAGTGTCCATGGAGTTTCTTGCCCGTTCTTCTCCATACTACGCTGTGGAATGGGCAACTAGCTTCATTTCTCTGACTGATCGACCCCTTGACAATTCAAAAGTGCCTGTAATTGGTTTATTTTAAATAAATGCTTTGAGTTTGAGTTTGAACAGTGACGTGAGGCTGGTTTCGTACACTTAGTAAGGTGTAGTTTGGTTATAAATTGGTTTGTAAATGGTGCGTGTGAGGGTGTATGCACAGAACAAGGTGTAGTTTTCCATGCTTTACTGTATTGTTCCCAGCGCTATGTCTTGTTTTTTTTTATTTGATCTGAGGATACGGCACTAAACATATTAATTTACTTGGTCAACTCGTTTGTTTTTGGTAGCCACAAGCCAATTGTCAAGTTAGGTCTAAATAAATTAAATGAGGTTAGTGACTTATTTTGTTTGTTGATTTGATGAGTTGCGGCGAATTGCTAAAGATTCTTATTCTCTTCTTTTTGTTTACGAAGATTTGAAGATGTTTTTGAACTAGAGATTATTTTTATTACTTTTTGATCGATTCTGGTTCACAAACGTCAAAAAATTATCTTTAATTGTTAAGTATTATTTTTTGTACATAGTACCTAATTATATTGTACGGAAAATATCTTTCAGGATAGATAACAGGGCATTTACAATAAATGGAATCCCTGTAGTCCCCCTAAATTCATTAGGCATTCCTATATTTGTTATATCCCAGCAATGATCATACAGAGACATCCGTTACATCCGTTAATAAGGCGTTTCCATCCAATATTCCACAGTTACTTATAGTAGATGCAAGCAAAATTTAAATTTCGAATCCGCCATCTTGAAAACGGTTAGTTCTATCTCAGAAGATTCGAAATCACTATCGTAATAACTCTAACTAATGAGGCGTCAGAGAGAAAGATAAAGTCAGTCAATGGGTTAAATCTAACCAACTTTTAACTCAAGTTCCTTCCCAGATGACAAGGAATGACAGATATTAAGTGTCTTACAACTTTAAATTACTTTTAAAATTCGCAAAGTTGGATATTTTGAGTCGGACAGTTAAAATGCTGGCATAAAATCAATCGGAGTTCCTTTTCATTTGAATTTTTTGAAGTGCTTGCTATTTTAACTTTTTTAATGCTTGTTAATAAAATGTGTATCGTTGGTTATGAGTAGAATAGGGAACTTTTCTCACTCCCCTTAGGTTTCATAAATTGTTTATGGGAATGTCAATCTTTGGAAGATTACATTTTCAACTGCAAGGTTTACCGAAATGTTTATAAAAACATAGGTAACATTACAGAAAATATACGCTTACAAGCTGTTATAATGAAGATAGACAAATAATGCTTCAAATTATTCTTCGTACAAAGGCAGTCCTCATCTATGATATCGTGGGTTTTCTACCAACAAAAACAGACTTTCTTATAAAATTCCTGAAATATACGATTGATCTATTTTCATCTTCACCTCTCCATTTGCGACAAAAATATCGTCTTGCAACGCGAAAACCTGATCAACTTACAAAGTCTAACAAAAAATGGAAATCCTGACTCTACTCGACCCGAAATCCGATACAAATTCAATGGTAGGCGAATAAGTTACCCGAGATATCTTCCAACTGAGTTCATAAACTTACCGAAGTTATTTTTGGTTGGAATAACATTGGCACAATATGTGGCCACGTACAAACTTCGAGATTTATTGAAGTAACAAAGTCTTCATCTGTATAAGAACATGGTTCTTATTACACTTAAGAGAATATGGTAAGTGGAAAATTGAAGATTTCCATAATAATTATAGTAATATATATCTCTCAAAAAGGTACAATTATGGTACAGTCGAGTTCATTAATATATTGGCAGTGGCAATGTTTCAAAATATTGTAAGCGTTAAAATGATCATATAGTTCTATACAAACTTAGACATCAATAATATGTTATCATATAAACGGTTCATAAGTATGTTACGGTAGTGCAGTCAAAAATATCTCACTACTCTTCGGAACATAAATATCTACATACTCTCGAGTTCATTAATATATTGGCAGTGACAATGTTTCAAAATATTGTAAGCTTATAGTTCTATACAAACTTAGACACCAATAAAATGTTAGGTATCATATACACTGTTCATAAGTATGTTACGGTAGTGGCAGTCAAAAATATCTGACTTCTCTTCGGAACATAAATATTTAAATACTCGGTATCTACACCGCCACATGCGAGCTACTCGTCACACTGAAGTCACGCAAGTCCTGCATCGCGCAAGCAGAGTTTACCGCGCGACTAGCATATATAAAACGTCCCGAAATCAACCGTCGGCCAGTTGCCCACCAGACTCAACACCCGTCTGGTCGGAAGATCCTCCCTTTTCTATGGAGGTATGAGTGAACTTTACACCCTGTTCCTCATACCTCTACAACTCTATAGATTTCAATATATTTGGTGCAACCTAGTATTCGTAAATATCCATACAGCTTTGAATTTTCAACTAAATGGCCTTTACCATTAAATTTATTTTTGCTTTAGCAAAATTACGAGCATGGAGAATTACGAGAATTACGAGTAATAATGCAATGTTGCCGTTCGTAATACGACTGTATCAATCTGACAACGTTGCTTATTAGCTGTATTATTTGATTAATTTAGTTTTAGGAAATCATAGGGTCAACGCAGACTATACCGATCTATGTGTTTAAAACTTTTCAGTCAGTTTAAAAAAAAAAAACTTTGTATTATTTTTTTATTTAATTTTTCTTAAATTCTTATTTTGTTCTTCTGAAAACCTAACATTTAAAATAATGTAGGAAACTTCCAGGAAAAGTTTAAGCGATGGTGCTGCCAGTTTTAGAACCATATCCATATCCACCACATCAATAACATCTTGCAAACGTTCACACATTGTTCACGTTTTGAACAGGCGGCGCTACTTCTAAAGTCTTCCCAAATCTCATATACGTGGGCCCTTAAATTGCTGACTGATCTAACTCGCGTCGTGTACCAATTTTGAACCATTAAACCCCATAAATTTTCTATGGGGTTTAGGTCAGGGCTTCTTGGCGGGAGTTTAATTAAATGTAAAACTGCTTGTTGATGAGCTATCCACTCCTGGACCCATCTCGCGTTGTGGACGGAACTTACGTCTTGTACAAATTCGATGGCCATCGGAATAAACAATTTTAGTGGTCGGAAGAAAAACATTTTTTAAGATGTCCACATAATCGACACCTTCATACGACCAGTGATTTCGCATATTTCCATGGGCCCAGCGGCATTCATCCACCCCCAAAAACCGCATGCGATACGCCCACTTCGTCTTTAGGAAGAATGTTTTCTTCATTATATCTAGTGTTGTTAGTACGATAAAGAGATATTCACCCATCTTTATCAGACAAAAACTTTTTCGTCCATAAATGCCAGGTTATCAAAATTATACTGTAAATATCTGTTGGCGAAATTCAATCGTAACATTTTGTGCCGGTCATTTAAAATAGGTTTCCGGGTAGGTTGGCGATAATGGAGTCCGGCCTCTTTAAGCCTTCTCCTCACGGTTAACTTGACACAGGTAATTCGGCGGCAAACAACGAAGTCTGTATAAATCTTTGGTTTCGCACTCTAGTAACAAGCTGTTCGTCTTGTTCTCTAGTTGTCTTTCGAGGTCTACCATATGACACGTGCTTGTTAATAAATCAACTGTATTTCTCTGCAAATAGCAAATCATTCAAAATCAAAAGTAGCGTAAGTACAATAAGTACAGAAAAACAAAATAAATAGCTAAATACATCATCCTCATACATACTAACCTAAATACCCAACTCTTCAGCGACATGCGAGGATGAATTCCCTTGTTCCTTCAAAGTGACAATAACATGTTTCGTTCGTCTATTCGATACATAATTATTAATGTTTCTTTCCATAAAAGAAAATTATTTTTAAAATAGGTATTTATCAATCCACGAAGAGGATGCTATCCAGTAGGTATTCGGATGCAGGATGTCATGACTGACAACTTCAAATTGAATTTGTTTCAAAGAAAAAGGTTACAATATGATATACTTCGGTAAAGAGATTTTACAAAGAATCTAAGACAACAGTTCGAGACATGTCAAATTGCCAAGATAATTTACATAGAAAAATTGCATAGATATTTTTGAACATAACTTTGGGCTAATTAATATGAACAAGGGATTGCGCACAAGTTTTAGAGTCTTTGTCTGTATCAATATTATTGATATATTGTAGTCACATATTTATGATGTCACAGATTGTTTACAATTTTATGTAAGGCAAAGCTGTTTAGAGTTCTATGAAACTTACCATTGCCTATATATTTTTGATTCATGAATATGCTCATATATTAAAGAACTCGACTGTACATAGTATCGAAGTTAAAAGCGGATTCAAACCTTTGTGAGAGCTGGAGTCTATACTGGGTTCGGGACCTGTATGACAGATCTCCAGGCTCACACCCTTAAAATTACAATATTAAATTGCACTTACATACTACAACATTGTAAAAGCTCCAAGTACTGAGAGGAAGAGTATTACTACACAAAACAAAAGGAGATGTACTATGTGTGTCTTTGGAGAGTGTTGTGTGTCCGTGAGTGCAATAAGTCCTCACGCCCAGCGCCCATGGAGGGCACTGGGCGTGAGCACCTACTTGCCCGAGAGTGTGTTTGTGTCTGTGTGTGGTAAACAAGGTGAAACGCGATCTAAGATTAATTTGAGTAAGTGGATATTTCCAGTAGACGAAATTATTTTAGGATATTAAAATCATAATCGTCGCTATTATTATAATCATCGCTTGGGTTAGTTTTTTTATTACAAGGCACAAGATAATGATGTGTTTTTCTTCCTTCGTATCGATAATACCACATATAGGTTTATGGTGATACGTGAAATATTTTAGGGGTGATTTTACTCGTTATAGAATTAGATATAGCTTCCATAGGGAAAATTGTGCAGGATGTCGTAGTAAAAATGCTACCTGGTCAGCAAAGTAGATACTGTAAGCTGAACTGTCCATGTATTTTAGACATGAATATTTACTATAAAAAGTATTATATTATTTTCATTATTGTGAATATGAGGACTATGTGGGTCATTGTTTCAGTTTTATTCTTGATCTGGCAGTTTAAGTAGTTTATGCGGCCTACCCAGGTGTCCTTTCTTTGGTATTGTTCGTCGAATCGTTGAGCTCCTTAAGTTCTGAGTTGAGCTGCACGGTTACTGACAAATGCGTGCACTGACTGGACAGGTCCACTTAATCTGTGTGGTTCTTTCCTCAAAAGACCATTTCAGACACCAATCTACATGGTTCTCAAACATTATATCCGTTTTTTTTTATATACACATTGACATTGTTGAATTTTATATATACAATGACATGAGTATTTACTTGTAAAGTATTATGTTATTTAAATTATTGTGAATGTGAGGGCTATGTGGGTCATTGCTTGTTTTTGCTCAGTTAATTTTAATTATGACCTGGCAGTTTGAGTAATTTATGCGGCCTACCCAAATGTACTTTCTTTGGTATTGTTCGTCGAATCGTTGAGCTCCTTAAGTCCTGACTTCGTGCAATGACTGGACAGGTCCCCTCAATCTGTGTGGTTCTTTCCTCAAAAGACCATTTCAGATACCAATCTTGACATGATCTGACCAAGATTATGTCTGGAATTTAAAAGAGACTTTGACCTCTGAGTTTGTTTCGGCCTTTCTTCTCAGAGTAGTCAGATAGGAAACGCCGACCTCATCTAGTCAAAAAAATATGATTGACGTGTTTGTACAAACCTACTTACAGAAATAAAATCATTTATCATTTAAGAAACGTCAGAAGCTAGGTTCACGGTTCCAATGGTCGTTTCCTATGGAGAAGAGCCGGCAAGAATCTCCACGGTTACTTTTTTAAAAATAAACGGCTTTTACAATGTTTTCAAATTACAGTGTTAATATTAAAATAAAAGCCTATTTGACCTAAATGACATGATGCAATCTCAGCATAGTTCTTGGTAAAGGAGCTCGTCCGGTCCAGTACTACCATCATAAGTACCTACATCTAGTACCTGGCAAAATTATATAGGGTCTATCAGTCCCTCCGACATCCAGCACGACTACGGTGCTTCTAACCAGACGCTGACCCACTTGTTGGAGTGTCCAAAGTGTCTTTTCTCCAGCACATTTGATGACGTAAAGAACGATACTGAAGCAGCGATCAACGTGGCCTGATATTGGAACAAAGTAAACTAGACGAATCTTGTATCAACACTTTGACAAGAAGAGGGACCAAGTTACTGCAAAGCAACATTGTGGTGGTCCAGTTTAAAGAATTCAGGGTATGAGCGCCGAAGTAATTACAAGCACTGAGATATTTCAGCATTGTCTCTGAGATGGTAACGCTTCTGTGATGCGTCTTATTGATCATATTATCTATCATTTCATGTTCATAGCAGGCGGTGAGCACTAAATCAGGTGGGCCGTCGTCGGCTGGTTTTCATTCCAAAAACATTAAAAAGATATCGTTTTATAAGCCACGTATCCGATGGGATTTCTCATCGGCAAAATGTCGAACTTTTATCCCATATTTAACTCCTATAAGGAACGAATAAAAAAAAAAAACTTTCCTGATTGCTCACCTTCGTTACAAAAGGTATTCCTTCAAAGGGGTTCGTGGTTTGTCAGCGAATGAATGAATGAATTTAGGATTTTTATTATTAAGTAGATTAAGGTTACAATCGTTACGATTAATTTAAATCATTATATATATTGTCACAGCAAAAACAAAGTTGGCCCCAAAAAATTATTAAACTTTTCCGTATTTTCCTGAAAAGAGATCCATTAGTTCCTTCCTACATTTCGGAGCTCTGCTAAATCTGTTGTTCTGTATGCTAATCATAATTCTGTCTTTTAATAGAAATTCTACTTTAATAATTTACGCGAATCGTTGCTTGGAATTTTAAGTTCTCCTTGTTTCTTTGAATTGACAAACTTTTGTATACTTAGTTTTCTTTTTCTTTGTGAGGTTTGTTACAATCGTATATTTCAAACTAAAATCAAAGCAATTATTTCAATTGAACAGGCACTTATGAATTGTCAAAGAGTCGGTCAGTTAGTCAGAAAGTTGAATCTAGTTGCCCATTCAAAAACGAAAATCTCTATGGAGAAGAACAGGCAAGAAACTCCAAGGACACTCTTTAAATCAAGATATTACAAAATCCTGGGTACATTATTCTTGTTGCTTCTATATGTAAGAACAATGTAAAAAAAAATAAGGATTAATTCAAAATATAAGATAAAAAATAAACCGTGGCAGCTAAGAGATGAACAGTCTCAACCGACTGCGCCCATTCACAAACATGACGTTTGGATCAGTACCATCCAGCTCAACCATTTTTAACCGACTTCACAAAAAGGAGGAGGTTCTCAATTCGTCTGTATGTTTTTTTTTTTTTTTTTTTTTTTTTTTTTTTTTTATGTGTGTTAGCTCATAACTTTTGTCTGGGTGAACCGATTTGGATGATTCTTTTTTTAATTGATAGGTGGTGCTTCACATGTGGTCCCATTTAAATTTGATCAAGGTCTGACCAGTAGTTTTTGAGTTATCTTTAATATTGCATATTTTTTCCACTTAGTTTATATGGATGATGTGTTAATAATTTCCTGTCACTGTTATTTACACACCAAGTAGTGGTATAAGTGTTTGTGTGGGGTAGGTACCGCAACTAAAAAGTGAAAAATAAAAACTTTTTTACAAAAAAACAACCGACTTCCAAAAAAAACACTAAAAGACGTGAAAAATAACTTTAATTTCGGAAGTCGGTGACCAAAAACGAAAATACAAAACCAGACACCGACTTCCGAAATTAAAGTTATTTTTCACGTCTTTTAGTGTTTTTTTTGGAAGTCGGTTGTTTTTTTGTAAAAAAGTTTTTGTAGGGAACCGAATGATCCCACACATGCGTCACCATCAGTGAGACATTTAATTGAGCATGACATACTCTCAACTGGCATGCTTTCAAGTCAACGTACATAATAATGACGTAATAAACGGATCCATCCCATCTCAGTGACTATACTTGTTGGGGAGACGTTTTGTTTAGAACAGTGGGGAGTTTGTTGCGCCACTTCTTCTCCCCAGCTAAAGCACTAGGAAGTGGTGAAGGAAGGGCGTTTTGGGGAACTGTCCTATGTCACTGTAATGTTGACATTCAAAAATTGCTGAAGAATGCCTAGTTTGAATAAATAACTTTTCATTTAAATTTTTTATTTTATTAATTGCATTTGAGTATGCAGTAAACAGTAAGTACCTATATAGAACATAGCTAATTACAAGTTTCCATTAATAAACATATCCTATCCAACTTAATAATATTATAAATGTGAAAGTTTGCTAGGACGGATGGATAGATGTATGGATGGATGTTTGTTACTCTTTCACGCAAAAACTTGGAACACAGATAGTTTATAACCTGGATTATCATGTAGGATACTTTTTATTCCTACATCCACACTGGCGAAGCCGTGGGCAAAAGCTAGTTACGTATGCATAAAATTGAAAATTCTGCGTAAACAGAGTGAACCAACAGGTAAAAACTAGAACATAAAAGAAAAAAAAAAGTTGAAAGCGTTTTACGAATACTAACAAAATAACAAAAAAAAATGTGTTAATAAAAGTTTTTGCAGATAGACATGATGTGATTGATATGTCACCCATTAATCTTTCCACCGTCAAAAAAATTCAACTGTGATTTACAGATACAGATAATTTAAGTTAATAGTAGGTCAGCCATCATTTTCCCTGAGTTTACCTAAATACCACTAATATTATTCTTATTTAAGTACCATAGCACTTACGTCAATACATGCTCGCCTTCAAAGACTTCTAGTTACAATTGAGTATCAGCTATAAAATATCACCACTGACCGTGGAACTGCTATCAATCGATAGTGTAAACGATCCTTGGTTCACTTTGCGGTAATGATTTCACTTGGCAGGCGGACTTTAGAACGATTTTATTATCATACTAAATGGTGAATGCGGTTGCACACGCAGCGTAGGGGAGTTTCCTCTCAATGTTACTTACTTACTTCCTAAGCATAATAGAAAGTACTTTGTATGTTCGCAAAAACTTAGGACTTTTCAAAATAAGAAGCTACTTCCATAATATAAATATACGTAGTAAAAATGAAATTGTAATACCCAAATTTAAATGAACTAAAACAAGCAAGTCATTTCTTATAAACAGTATCCGCTTATAGAACAAGTTGCCAAAGTCAGTTACAGAACTTAGCGATAGAAAGTTCAAAACTCACATCAAACGTATCCTTACCAAAAATGCATATTATAAGATTAAAGACTACGTTGAAGACAAGGAAGTTTGGCAATAATTCCTTCTGCACATGTGGCTTCCCTGGTACCTCATTAACGGCATCACTATGTAAATGTCTATTAACTGCTCGTAAATGACGAAGTTTGTATTTTGTTTTTTTTTACTTTCTTCTTTGACATGATCTTCTTCTCATTATTTGACATTATATACCTCCATTTCTTATTTGAACTATTTATTTATGGCTTTTGTAGACCGGATTTTAATTCAGACAGTTTTAATGGCATGGTTTTAATCATGTCATTGGGTTTAAATAGACTTTTATTTTTATATAGATTCTTCTATATTTTGTGAATGTGAGAACTGAGTAGGCCTAATTTTTAGACGGTAGATTTGTAGACCTTTTTCTATTTTGTTGAGTACCTGTTACTTGTTGACAGGCCTACACTGTCCTCCCATACCTATTAACACTGTAATTTGAAAACATTGTAAGAGACACTTATTTTTTAAAGATTAAGCGTGCAGTTTCTTGCCAGCTCTTCTCGATAGGAAACGACCAATTGGAACCGTGCACCTAGCTTCTGACGTTTCATAAGTGCCCATGTAGGTTTATGTGAAATAAAATATTTTTCATTAATTTATTCACTGACACACAAACTACCCCATGGGGCCTAGAAAAAAAATTGCGCAAGTGTTTCTTGAATAACTAAAGTGAGAACTAAGAAAAGACTTTTGAAATTTCACCTCCTAAGGTTAAATAGGGGGTGAAAGTTTGTATAGAAGTTCGTCACTTTTGCCGATGGGAAATCCCATCGGACGCAAGGCTTGTAAATAAATAAATGCGCATTACCCCTGCACCCTAATCGTGTAACGCACTATCAATCACAATCTGAAGCCTATTGCTAATCCATTGCTTCATAATATGTTTAAAAAGAAATCTACTCAACAACGTAAATAACGCAATGAAAGTTGTTGAACTGTCAAAATGAAAGCTATTCCTACTGTTAGTATGTTACACAATTACCCCACCCACACACACATGATCAGCCTAAAATGTTCCCACTGCTGGAACACAGGCCTCCTTTCGGTGAGAGGGAGTGAGCCGTAATCCACCATGCGGCCCCAGTGCGGGTTGGTGGATGTCACATTTCTTCGAGTTTTTGGTTCTAAGATATGCCGGTTTCCTCACGATGTTTTCCTTCACTGTTTTCCTTCTGCAATTACTCCGCTGGTCCTCAATCATTATACCAAAGAAGGCCACACTCCTCACTACAAACTACATATTTTTCCAGCACCTCCTGCAATATACGTCATAAGTTTACAGTACTATCCATTCACAGTTACCTGTAACTATGCTACAACTTTACGATGGCTATTCTGGTGGCTCAGCCACATAAAATGGATCCGTTCAAGCGATTAGTATCAATTTTGTGTTCAATTGACGAGATTTACGGTCTCCAGTGCACTCCGTGTTGCTTCACCATCCGGCTATAGGATAACTATGATTTTGGGCGGCATAGTTCTAATATGTCATTTACGAAAAGTAAAAATCGTGTATTATTTTTGAGATGAGAGAGAGATGAGAAGAGATGTATCTTTGTGTACATACATCTCTTCTCATCTCTCTCTCATCTCATTCATACGTCCACATATGTACTAAATGCATGTAGTATATAAAAAACTTCAGAACCAGCTGACTTATCAAGCAGTCTTCGTGGCAGTTCTGCATCAGACTGCTTGAAAAGTGAACGCTGTCTTTGCTGTCACGCTGTCAGATAAAAACCCAATAAACTTTTGGTTTTTAACACTAAACATTAGCCTATGACTTTAGGAGTGTTTACAAAATTGGGTAACCTTTAAAAAGAAACTAGGAAAACCTATGCGTCATAGAGGTATTGAAAGTAAAGTTGGGCTATGAGCGATGGCCTGCTGCACTACTACATTGCAGGTTTAATTTCCGCACAAATGCATATAGATAGATAGGGCTGCAAATAATAATTGATCCAGCACCCTAATAATGCGTAACACACTATTAATTACAATCTGAATTATTTTGAAGGATATTCCTAATCAATTGTTTCATAAGTTAAGTTAGTTTATTGTCTCCTAACACAAGCATCCTCTTGCTTAAAAGGTGATCTCCAACTCATGTGTGTAAAGCATTTTATGTAATTGCAATAAACATTTTATTTTTATTTTGAAAAACTCGTCTGCTCAGTAACGCAATGAATGTTGTTGAACTGTCAAAATGAAAGCTATTCCTATTGTTAGTGTGTTACACAATTACCCCGCAGGTATGGTGGAAATAAAGTGGACTGAGTATAGCTTCTCCAGTACGCTATGACTAACCAACGATCATCGCGGTTTTAGTTGTTGGCAAAGTTTTAGAGAGCGACAACTACCGTAGCAAACAACTTTGGTTTGTGGGTTAGTTGGCGGTATGGTATTATGGATATATGTCTGAAGTGAGAGAAATTGATACTGCTAAAACTTTTCCATTTAATAGCGTACTTCCATATAATACACGCTTTTGCGCGCCGCTTCGGCGGTATGGACGTTGGAAATTATACCACGGAAACCGTAGAATAGAATAGAATAGAATACTCTTTATTATGTACACCATAAAAATTACAGATAGATATAAATGTAGAAATTTTACATTCATCATTCATCATCATAATCATCATTTTTAATTTAAAAAAAATTAACTTAAAAAAAAAAAACTTTTTATTTTTTTATTTTTTTTAACAAACCGTACCACCGGGCTAACATGTATGTCCTAACCCATAACATGGTTTAAGTCAAAGTCTAAATTTTTATTTGTAAAACAGATGGGTGTAAAAACAGGTTTTGTAAATAAAATTTGTATACGTAGGTACTCTATGTTTTGCCGTTGACGGCGTACAAAAATTAATAAAGTAGGTATCTAAACTTAGGTATGTAACAAAATTAAATTTAATTAATATTAAATGACATAATCTTTCCACGCTAAATGACATAAAACTTATCTATTTAATGTCTACCCGTGTACCCAATTACATCGATATCCATTCAGCTCCTAAAGCGTGAAAAAATAACAATTTTTTATTAAAAATTTATACGATATAGATTAAAATGGACAGCGACGTATTTGCTCATTGTCTCCCCTTTATTATTTGTTCCTAATCATGTACAGTCAGCAAAAGACATAAGTATCCAGGGCCGCCGGATATAGTTGAAGTTTAGTAAGAAACCGATGAATGTTTTCGAATGAAATTTAATTTGATAAGTGACCGGTTTGTTTTCTATTAATTTTATTTTATTTTATTTGAATACATTCTACGGTTTCTTACTAAACTTCAACTATATCCGGCGACCCTGGATACTTATCTGTTTGGTGGCTGTACTATCAGATTCGTAGGCATTTTACTTTAGCCATTCGTTCGTTTTGTAGGCTTTCGGTAAATACTATTTATCTATATCTGGATCCATAAACATTTAATGGCTTGTTTGTGCCAATGGACGTTTACAACTTGGGTTATATGATATCTTAAGGCGACAATAAGTGCCAGGGACCTTGAGCGAGTGGGAGGAGCATGCGAAACTTTTAAGCGAATAAAATTGCACAGAGCGTTAGCGTCTACCCGGACATTGGTCAGCGATGCACGGCCGCCCGTCGCCCGCAAGAGCCCCCGCTTCAACGCGCATCAAGTTTATACGCAAAAAAAACCCACCTTGATTTATCAAACACAACACAAATAAAAGCCGTGTACAAAAATTTGGGTAGTTAAATTGTCTTTTAGATGGTGCAGATTTCATGAAAATACGCCCGATAGTTTTTGCGTGATTATTGTTTTTGTGTTTGCGTTAGACATTACTTTACAAATTAATTACACTATGTCATAAAAATATAATTTCAAATGTTCACATATCAAATTACGAAGAAAATAGTCTAGTTTATCATTTTTTTTTCAAACAAATAAGACTATTCGTTTAGACGTGATGTTCAATTTCAAATCATTAAAAGTCGTATATCTGCGCCTTAATAACTAGAATCCTGGTTTTTATTTATTTTCATAAAGATCGTGGTATCTTAAAAACCCCTGTTTTATTTCATGTTTAACATTATAGAGATATTTTTTTAAAATGCCAAAATAAAATAAACAAAAACGTCTTTTTTATTTTTATAAATTTTAAAGTATCTTATTTCATTGCGATGGAAAACGTTTCCAAGAAAATCTGAAATAAAATGGAACAGTAAAAATGGATTATTCCACGTATAATTTTGGCTATCTGCTGTTAGAAACAAAAAGTAAAGAAATCTAACTCAAGAAATAAAACATGTAAGAGTTTCAGTTATTTTCCTCTCTATAATCATTTTTACAAAAATATGTAGGTTTATGGTTTATGTGTTTGCTTCCCAATGTTTGATGTCCATCGTGTTATTTTGTTTGTCCGTTATTTGCGCAACTTTTGCTGAGCAATCTAAAGGTTACAAGAAAAAATATTTAATATTTTTTATACCAGCGAAAAGAAAATATTTTTTCCAATATTTTATCGAGTCATGTTTCGAAAACAAATAAATAATTTAACATAAAAATTATCGAAACTTACACAGATAATGTGTTTATCGCCAATAAATATTACAACAAGACAATTTAACATAATATTACAATTTCCGCCGCATGTAGACCTCATTCTCGCAACGTTCGTAACGAAACCATAATGACATTTAAATCAGTCAAATTGGGAGAAAGCACATGAAAAATTGGGATTTGGCTGACTTCCAAATGACTAAATATTTTTTTTCGTGGGCTGTCTAAGAGTAATACACTGAAATCTGTTTTATGTGTAAACGCAGGTCTGCAATAATTTTAAAGTGTTATAACTCTTGCCAGCACTTGTAATGTTGGGCCTTACATAATGGTAATAGATAGAGGTAAAATAATTTGTAGTAAAAACTTTTCGTGGACGTCACAGGAAGTTGTAAAGTTTGTCCAAGGAAATTTATAATATTTACCTAGAAACTAAAAGCATAGTTTGTCATAATCATTATCATCAAAGCGTAGCATTAGGTGAGGGACTGAATAAGTAAGGAAGTTTTGAAGTCAAAACACCAAGGAAACACTTAACAAGATACTACCAAAACAAAAAGACAAAATGAGAAAAAAAGATATGTAAATATTTGTTGTATTAAAGCAAATCTTGTTATTGAGTCTAGTGAACGTCAAAATCAACTTTATCAAAATATTATAGGTATCTGTATTCCTTTCAAGACCTAAACGGAATCCTATATACCTATATAGAATCTTAAAAAAGATGGATCATTCAAAGAAATCTCTTTAGGGTTTGAGTGAAGCATATAAATAAAAACCAAAATTGATCAGTTTCGTTTATCAACAAAAAGATATACTTCAAAGCTGACAATTTTTAAAGTTGAATTAACGTCATTCATTCATTCATTCATTTACAATCTTCTTCTTTTAAAAAGGTCACATCTTGACAATCAATTTTAACGTGATGTTTTCTAAGGGATGTGAGCGTTTCTCTTTGGATTCTCAATCCTTTTAGCATCATGCTCCACTTTCATAAGGATTTTTGCGTGGAATGATTTACGATCAGCTTCTAAGCTATTCATGACACGCAAAGTGGTTTTAACATTTTAAGAGCGTTTTTTCATTTATTTATCTAATGGGGTTAGTAAATATAACCCTTTTTGGAAAAGCTCGTTAGTTTATCAAATATACAGCATTTTCTTTATTAAAATCAACAGTCATGGATCGTCCAAACGCTTAGAAAATCGATTGATAATTCTTGTTTATAATTTAGTTTTGGTCATAAATTTTTCATGACATAGAAATTAAAATGGCTAATGTAATCAAATAATATATTTATTTTACATTTCCTTTTTAAAATCTAAGTGTCGTATAAAAAACCTTTTACCTACCACACTAATGGTTGATTTTACCAAAGTAAATCCTTTATCCGTGAAAGAAAATTGACGTCTGGTAGTTTTTAAATGGAAAAAAAACTGTCAAAAATTCAAAATCTATTCGCAGAATAAAACTTGGTATAAAATTTGGTTTATGTATAGTTACTACTTAGGTGTAAAAGTTTGGTCAAATTCGACCTTAGACGAAAAAACCGTTACCCACATTATTTCCAGGACTGTCCCGTTACACGGCCAGCATGGCCACCCTACAAGCAACACATTATAGAGCATTTGTTTCGGGATATCTTAATGAAGACACATGAAGGGGACAATGTTTTTATGTCCCACTGCCCAACCTATTTGGACGGGGCGAAAGATTTGTACGCGTATATGGGACGTAAATTATTATTTATTATTCTATGAATTATTATTCTATTTGGAGTATAAAATGTGGAATAATAATGTGGGATTTTTATTATGAGGTAGACGATGCAATGATTTTTTTTTGGTATGGGATAATACTTTGCGTCTTCTAGGTTGAAATAATTGAAAGTTATATGGGGAGACCTTTGGCTCTTGGCTCTGAGAGATACTTAATTAAGAAAATCAGGTCATGGGGAACTTAAAATCCTCGTGAGCCTGGACTTAATGATCCAAGATCACAATTTCGCTGTAAACAAGAGTGATGGATGATGTTTGTTCCTTATTTGTGACAAAAGAAGCTTTTTGCAAATACTGGTAGGTACTTTATTCAGATAACAAAAAGGTATTTTCCAACGTGAAAAATAGGTACTTTCAGGACATAAAAAAATTGCAATTGCTACTTAAGTATGCTCAACCTGCACCCTAATTGCGTTTCAATCAAAATCTGAATGATTTTGAAGGATATTACTGATCCATTGCTGCATATGTTCGACAAATTTGTCTGCTCAACAACGTAAATAACGCAATGAATATTGTTGAACTGTCAAAATGAAAGCCATTGCTACTGTAAGTGTGTTATGCAATTACCCCTCTGATCTATCATAATTATCACATACTTATTGTGTCACGGATTTGCCAAACTAAGAAACGACAAATTCTTGTCACACGGGCCCCCTATGATAAATTTATAATACCTAACAAGCTGGTGACTGACCCCAGATGACTAAAACATCGTGTAACACTAATCCACATCAGAATTATGATGGGTTCAGCATCTATCATAAAAGATTATGACATAATCCTCTGCTATATCGTTAGTTTTATGTCCGTTTTCACTAACTCAAGGAAACACCTTAGAAATGAACGCCTGCAAAGTTGGATTTTCAACTTTCGCCGCTAAGGCGAGCGTTGAAAATTCTACAGTGGGTAAGTAGTTATTTAGACATTAATTTAGGTGTCACATAGGTAGTGTTAGTGAAAATGGGCATTAGTTAGCTAAGATATTCTCAAGTTCTGTAATAAAGGTTTATACACTGTTTTATATAGTGAAATAGTGTTTTATATAGGGTAAAATTAAGGCAAAATGGTGGAGTGGAATACCGTATAAAGGTATCTTTTGCGTATCTGGTGATCATAAGAGGGTGTCATGATTACTTTTAAGGCGAAATGTGAATCCCATTGGAAAAATGGTTGAGTTTCTCATTTAACTTACTGTAAAATAACCTCTGCTAATTCATGTTGACTACTTAATTAAGTTTTTTCAGGTGTCGTGTTAAGAGCGCTTACACGGGTCCACTAGCGCCACAAATATCGATCTAAACAAAAGCGGCCACATTCACTTAGATCGTATTTGTTGCTTCGTGTCTCAATATGAAAGTTTATAAAAGGTATTAGAAAATTCTAGACACACTTACCGAGGTCGCTTATTGAGCCGTTTTTCCAAATGCCTTCTGAGTCACGAGATAATACTTTTTTAAAGGAGTGGCGCTAGTGGACCCGTGTGCGCCCTCTTATGGTTTAGGTAATATTTTAAGAATTGTCTTTTTATAAAGTGCCCAGGCATACGCCTGCCACTACATTTCTTCAGATCACTCTGCATACGGCCATAGAAAATACGGTACATTGTTTGTTACATACGAATGTGGACATAAATCTCATGCTCGGAAAGCACGTTAAGC
Source organism: Griposia aprilina (assembly GCA_916610205.1). Classification (NCBI taxonomy): domain Eukaryota; kingdom Metazoa; phylum Arthropoda; class Insecta; order Lepidoptera; family Noctuidae; genus Griposia; species Griposia aprilina. The sequence continues at coordinate 5,047,101 of OU744305.1, read as the reverse complement.
AGTTGGTCCCAAAGTCAAAGTCAAAGTCAAATCATTTATTTCAAATGCACATAAAAGGCACTTTTGAACGTCAAAATTTACAAGAAAATAGAATTGATTCTAGTTGCCCTTTCCAAAAGGTAGTTTCGTATGGAGAAGAATGGGCAAGAAACTCCACCATTACTCTTTTAAAAATGTTTTACAATAATAAGTATACATTAATTATATAATTATATGTGAACACGATGCACCTAGAATAAAAATTACTATACCACAATAGGTAAAAAGAATTAAATATAACGCAATGACAGGTAAATTAATTATGAGATAGATACATGGTGCTCACATATTTACAAATATTGAAAAGTAAATGATTTTTCCAAAATTTCCCGGCTGTCATTTGTAGAATTTTGACAGTCGTTACGTCGAAAGTCTGACAACCAGTATTTCCAAGGGTTATCGTAGTACCTAGTCACTGCGGGTTGTGGAGCTCAGATAGACAGTTGCTCCATGTAAATACTGGTATGCAGCTGCAGCCGGTTAAACTTTTGTGGATAGGATTTTGATTCAGTAGTAATGGCAATCATGTCATTTAGTCTAAATAGGCTTTTATTTATAAATAGATTCTTTAATATTTTGTGAATGTGAGAACTTTGTAGACCTAACTTGTAGACTAGATTTGTGGACCTTTTTATATTTTGTTGAGTACATTTTACTTCTTGACAGGCCTACACTGTCCTCCCATATCTATCAACACTGTAATTGGAAACATTGTAAAAGCCCCTTATTTTTAAAAGAGTAACCGTGGTGTTTCTTGCCGGCTCTTCTCCATAGGAAACAACCAATTGGAACCGCGCACCTAGCTTCTGACGTTTCATAAGTGCCCATGTGGGTTTATGTGATATAAAATATTTTGATTTGATTTGATTTGAGACAGGAAGCCGACCCGAACAAATTTGGTAAAATGCTAATATAGGTAGATAATAATGGACATAAATCTCATATATATTACAGATATTTTCGCCTGCGGGGTAACTACTTAACACACTAACAGTAGGAATGTCTTTCATTTTGACAGTTCAACAACATTCAAGCCAAGCCAAGCAATAATAATAGTATAGTAGTAGTGTAGTGTAGCGTAGTGTGTGTGTGTGTGTGTGTGTGTGTGTGTGTGTGTGTGTAGTGTAGTAGTGTAGTAGTATGTAGTTTTGTATAGTAATTTGTCTAACATATGTAGCAAAGGATTAGCAATAGTCATCAAAATGATTCAGATTGTGACAGATAGTGTGTTACCCAATTAGGGTGCTGGTTAGTAATAACATCATCAGTCGGTACTCACTCCGACGCTGTCAACTATGTTGATTGCAAAATTGCAATATACGGCATTCCTGCTACGCAATATTAAATTGGTGCTAAATTACTGCTCCAACTAGTCAAGAGTAAATTTAAAAAATTGCTACAAAATGACATTAGCCTTCATCCATTACATAAACTAGTTGCTTGCATTCTAATGCTCTTACACACGAGCGGCACGCGTCAACGGCACGGGTAACTATAGCCGCCGACGCGTGCGTCGCCGTCTCTGTCGGCAGCTGGCCCGTCAACAACGTGCTTCTCGTGTATTTAAGGCGCTTCCCCGACCAAACGACCTTGAGCGTTCGGTCCTTCTCTGTCCCGTCGCTGAGTCTCGCTCTGTCTCGCTCCCTGCGCACGCTCATTTATAATGGAATTCACAAAAAAAAAGGCAAGCGATGTTTTAAAATAAAATAAAACGTGTATTATTTAGATTTTCTAATTATCTATCCAATAGTGTAATCATCAAATGAATAGAACGTCACCTTTAGCAAAAGATGTATGCAATCAATAATTTTAGTCACTTTTTACAAGGAGATTTTAGATGTATTTATAACACATAAAAACAAATAAGAACGTGCAATGTGATGATAGGATATCGAACATTAATAATGTGCTTTTAGATGTAGTTTATTACCCATAGTGAATGAGTGAATAGCCTCTTTATATTCCTCTGAGGACCAAAAACGCCACTGATGCTGCTATTGGCGTGGCCACTTAATGGGCCTAAGTCACATTTACATATACTAATATTATAAATAGCTAAAATTCATGAGTTTGTATGTAGTGAAAATACTGATTCGATTCCGATAATTATTTCACTAATGGGAAGCTACAGTATTTCCGAGTGTTATGAGATATATTTTATGTTAAGGGGACTACATGACCTAAACGCAAATTTGTAATGCCTAAAAATATATGATCCACTGCAGTAACCAAAATCAGAAAAATATATGATATTCTTCTGGATATATGCTAGTTAGATAGTGTGTTGAAAACATAATACAATTAACTTGATATGATAGAAAAAAATCACGAAGATACCTCTAAAAAAATTTTTTAACGATTAAAAACCATACTATACATGCAAACATTCAGATTTTTTGTCAAATTATTCTTTAGGTAACATACTAACGTAATAGTGTTTTAATTTTTTAGTCCATTGAATAGATTTTTTGTAAATCCATAATTGCTTCATATTTTGCAATAAATTACCAGCGTTGTGTCATCGCGCGTCTCTTTCTTTTCTATGCAATCCGACAGTGACCGCGCTTTAGCTCTTGTAAGCCTCTTAAAATAAGAATTACACGTGGTCAAAGTCGCGGGAAGAAGCTAGTAATATATAATCTCAATTCATTTCATATCATACCATTTTATTTCATATCATACCATTTCATTTAATATCATACCATTTCATTTCATTAAATTTACCATCGACTCGAAAAAGAGAATACGTGCTTATTAAAGATTATTTCTTCTGTGTTTGCTTTTGCTATACTATAGGAGAGTTACAGGCTTATATGTTATGGTGCTGATCCAAACGTCATGTTCCTGAACGGGCGCCGCCGCGTCTGTTGAGACTGGTCATCTCTTAACTGCTACGGCTTATTTAAATTTTTAATCTTATATTTTGAATTGTTTCTTAATTTTTCTTTTACATTATTCTCACATATAGAAGCAGCAAGAATAATGTACCCGGGGTTTTGTAATATCTTGATTTAAAAAAGTGTCCATGGAGTTCCGTACCGTTCTTCTCCATAGAGATCTACGTTTTGGAATGGGCTTCAACTTTCTGACAAACTGACCGACTCTTTGACAACTCAAAAGTGAGGCGCAAATGGTTTAATTGAAATAAAAGCTTTGAGATTTGAATTTTAACACGATTAATTATAATGCTAACTATTGAAAAAGCGATAATGAAACTAAAGCCCCTCTTATCAGGTCTCTCACTGCAAGGGTAGCATAAAAACCGAAGTCTCTACCTCAAGATAAGACTGCAAAATGTAATAAATATCCCCTACGTGACTCCTGGTGGTAACGCTAAGCTATTCATGATCGAGATGCACCTTACGTAGCATGAGTTATACAACATTTCTCGGAATTATCGCACACTACCAAACACGCCAATTAGAATATCATGTTATTATCATAATACATATACACTGAATTTATACTACGAGTATTATATATAAAGAATTGTTTATTTATTAAATTAATTATATCGATTGTGGGAGAAAATTGTGGTCACATTACAAATCTAGTTAATTAGATATGTACTTCGTCCATTTTGGTTCGTATTGACTACATAGCGGAAGTGCAACTGTGTGTGATTTCATCATAATCAGCCTATAATGTTCCCACTGCTGGGACACAGGCCTCCTCTATTTGAGAGGGAATGGGCTGTAATCTACCACCCCGGTCCAGTGCGGGTTGGTAGATGTCACATGTCTTCAAATTTTTGGTTCTAGGACATGCCGGTTTCCTCACGATGATTTCCTTCACCGTTTTGAGAGCAGTGGTGATGAAATTATTTACACAAAGTAAAGCACCTGCCCGTGATTTACGTAGTTTAATTTATTGTTGGGATAAAAATTACCTATATTAAAAAAGACAGAAATTGATTCAGTAAAGGATACTGACCAAACTACTTTCATAATGTACATTAATTCAGTTACACATTGTTTGTTTACCCAGAGTGAGCTGTTCCCGCTTTTGCGCTGGACTGGAAGAAGACAATAATACGAGTATATCAGTTATGAGTCATTGCGGAAATTGGAGCAATCTACTGACGAGGACCACTACTGCCACAATATTCGAACAAAACATTGAATCGTAAAAAAGAAAAATTTAACGACTTGAATAAAAAAAAAACTTTTAACTTACTGTCCTGGGGCACTCTGGCATTATTTTTTTGAATACCCTAGAGAATTTTAAACTAACCTAATGTGAAAATATGCACTCAAACCCTATTGACATTAAAAATCCCTTTAATAGTTTTAGTTTGTTCACGAATTCGCGTTTAGCACTTGGTTCACTATAGGTTATCGCCATCAATAATAAGATCTTAAAAATTTTAAGTCAAAAGGAATGGACCAATTTCGGTGTCAAAAGTTTTATTAAAGTTTTATTTATTGATTTTTATTGACCATTTAATAAATCTGAAGAGAAAAAATGCCGTGGACTTAACTAGGATTAAGAGAAAAGACTCAAACAAATTTAGATCTCGTGCACAACAAAATCTTTTTGTATATTTTATTAAATTATTTATACCTAAGTATATTTTATCAGTGACCTTCGACTTCACGCGGTTTTTTCGACTTGTCAAAATATCGATATTTCGTTATTATATGTAAGTAAATTAAATATTAATACACATAAACCTTTCGGAATAAATTCTCTGAATGATGGTGACAACCGCATCGAAATCCGTTGCGTTGTTTACAATAAAGAAAGAAAGAGAATACATTTATTTAGCACAGTAAGTAAAAAAGAGAAATAAAACAAATAAAAAGTGTAAAGTGCGATTTGAGAAATTAGCAGGAAAGTTCCTCAAAACCTCGCGGCTGCGCCAAATAGGTCCAGTTCAGCAAAAATGTCAGACAACTTAGTGCCTGACGCTGGTTTTCAACTGAACCTGAAGTGTGAGCATGTAAATCAGTTTTATACTGCAATGAGTGTATGTATGTATACTTATGTAAATAAAATAATTGATTTTAAAAGAATACTAATAACGAATATTTAAATAATTAGTATAATATTAAATAAAATTGCATAACAAAACATAAACAAACTGACAAAAAAATGAGACAGACGCATGATATGTTATCTAGAAATCTTTTTATTTTTATAACAAAACCTGTTTTGAACGATGTCAGACTTCCACGCTCCAACAAATTGTTTAATTCAAGAACAACGCGCACACACAGGCAGACACGAAAAGCGACTTTAATTGTTTATTAATATGTGAAGATAACTTCACAGCTAACAGTACCTAGGTTTAATATAATCCTCTAATGCAATTTCCTTGCCTGTTATTATCCACTTCATAATAACATTTCAATGAGTATTTCTTTTAAAGCAGCCTAGGCACCATAAATCTTGTTACATAATTAAACTTTCCCGGGACCTATTCAAAAAATTTCACAGCATTTACAACGGCCATATTCATAATTTCTAGAGCTGAATTAATGACAGTATCTTGAACTATTTATGCTTGTGTTAACATTAATTAATTTTATGTTAACACGTTATTAAGATATATTACTGGTGTGGGAAGATTAATTAACCAAAGTGATTTATACAGTGCGTTCGTTATTATTCTTTTGAAATTAGAAGGGAAAGGGACGAGTATTAGTTTTTATTTATTTTATGGCTGTTCCAATGACTTTTTTTATAAAAGCATGATCAGAACTTTTGGAATGAAGTTCCTTATTGCACTTTATACTCTGGACACCTGGCAAAGGACAGCTAGACTGACAAAAATATTGTTGAGCTCCTTAAGTTCGGAGTTGAGCTGCACGATTACTGACAAATACGTGCACTGACTGCAATGGACAGGTCCACTCAATCTGTGTGGTTTTTCCTTAAAAGACCATTTCAGACACAAATCTACATGGCCTTCACATGATCTGACCAAGATTATGTCTGGACTTTAAAAGAGACTTTGACCTCTGAGTTTGTTTCGGCCTTTCTTCTCAGAGTAGTCAGATAGGAAACGCCGACCTCATCTAGTTTTTAAAATATGATTGATATGAAAAAGTGTTAGTACAAACCTACATAGAGAAATATAATCATTTATCAAAAGTGTAAAATTTTGACCGTCACGACCATAGAAGTATATCAATGGTCACGACCCTTTTATTTAACTTTCTTATTAAGTACTCTCAAAAGTTGTAAATTCGTTTCACTATGCCTGTTATTTAATACATAAGATATAGCGAATGGAACTTCGTTCCAACCGGGTGTTCCAGCACAACTTGAATTTTTTTTGTGGCTAGGAAGACGTTTATATCTTCGAGGAAGTTGCAAATGTGATATAGTTTGGTGAATGGCTGTGAATACACTGGGTATTTATTATTCGCGGCATGATTTGTCGTGGCGAATGGCGTATTGAACCTTGTTTAGTTCTAAAGAATGAGGATACATAAATTTTGTAATAAAAAAATATCTGTGTATTTTCCATAGACAATGTCAGAATTTTTTTTTTAAAAGTAATTATTTTCAATCAAAATTTATTTGAATAATTTAGGGCTGAAGATTATTTTTGAAAAGGCGAAGTTTAATTAGACGTCAATCACAATTTTATTCTATAAATATTAAACTAATTCCTTGAATTCCAAGAAAGCCTTGTTTTTCCTCAGAAAACTAGGCAAAGGAAAATAACCAAGAATAAGAAATCGATATTAATGTGACTACCATGTAGGTTCAATATAACTTATGACGTCAAACGAGTGTGCGAGAATTGAAAGAAAAAAGGACTTTCTTAATCAACCCACATCTTCGGTATAAACGTACATTTGTTATTATCTGTGGACATAAGTTGCGCGGGAAAATATATTATGTAGCAGATGCGCTCTTGTTTGTACGAAATTCTAGTGAAATGGATCGTTCCTTATTTGAAACTCTTTTTCTGGGAAAGTGGACGTAATTATCAGTTCTTGGTTTTATAGAAAGTAAAACACCCCTATTATCTTTTAAACGTCATAAATATACTTTTTTGACAAACAGCATCGGAGGCGATTAAATTCCAAATATTTTTACACACACGTTACATTATTCGCAAGTTTTCTCACATTATGTATTTTAATTTGAAGAAAAAAAAAATCGTAGACAGTACTTTTCATTTGCAAGTATTACGTGGTGCGTTTATAAATAGGCTTATCAAAACAAGTATTCCAATATCTATGTGCTATAGGCACGTTTGCTATTTCTTAAAATAACGATTTTACGGATTTAATGTTTATTTCCTTTGGGAATCTTAAACATTGAGCTGACATTTGAAGTCGGTTTTATTTCAAGCAAATATTTTAAATCAAGGTTTTATCGTTCAATAAATTTTTCTTTGACTGCTTTATAGGCAATTTATTGAACATGCTTGTTTTATTAACTTTCAGTCAGTGCAGCAGTTTATATGGAGTAAAGACTTTTCCCTTGAATCTTTCATTCATTAATTAACATCATTTGATTTAATAATTAACAAATAATCAATTAAGTATGTACAAGTAGCGAGGCAATCAATTTTTCGTAAAGAAATGCTGTCGAAAAAAAAAACCGATTGCATTAAATACACAAATAAAGTAAGATAAATAATTCTAAAAAGTCATCTCTTATGTCGTTTTAACATTATACTTAACGGAAATTAAAATTAACTAAAGTAGGTATGTCTTCATTCCGAAAAACATGTCACATCACTTCGTCTTTAAAGATTTTTCATAATGTCAATCTGGAATTAATAATTCCGTCTCGAAAACCACTCATTACAAATCTATCCCAATAACCTATTTCGAAGACATCAATTTATTCAAACTAAAACAAAAAAACTAAGATCTAATACTCACATAAATCGAAATGTCAGTCATCAGTTGTAAACTCACATTAACACAAATTATAATGAAACAAACACTGGTTTTACACTATTGTAATATTATTTTGTCACTTAAGTTTACGTGAAAACTTTCGCGGGGAAACTTTGGTGGGAGCGACGTGAGGACGACTGCACTAGACGCTTGTCGCGCGAAGACTGGCCCACTGAATTTTCACACCCACGGAGTTTTCATTTGGATCACGCGACGAGGGCGGGAAAGCCGAGTTTGAGATTCGAATGTTCATCATTGTCTACGACGTATTCGTACCTACGTAGGGCGAGAGCTAATTACTGGCCGCCAAGAGATAATTTATTGTCTCTGGTTGTTAAAAGGGAGAAATATTTTTTTGTGGTATTTTCTTTAAAAAATATTGGTTGTTCTTCGCGTTTAACGATAGTTTATATAGCGCTGAAATATTTACGAAGCAATTCCTTTCGAATTTTTAATATGAAAATTAAAACACATTTAGATATCCTAAATAAGCTGAGAATCAGCACTTTTCAACGTCAAAAATTGTAGGATACAGTTCCTAAGACACCGCTTCTTACTGTTTAAGCTGACAAAGAGTAATCTCGTGTCTTTGATAAAACTTTTAGGTAATAAAAATGTTTGTGAACACAGTATCATTACCAAAACCCGTTAGATGGAGGTATATGGTGATATTCTTCATTCCTCTTACTTTCGCATTTGGTATGTTTGGTATACTTTTACTTTCTCTTGAGAACAAAACGTTTACCGTTCTAGCGTTTAATTTAAACGCTTGACATGTTTTAGAACCGCCGTTGAATTTTGGATTAGGTTATGTCATATTGAACGTGGATTAAATTTTACATAGCGATGTGATATTATGTCTAATTTGGTATCACTATGGAATCATCAAACGGTTACATTGTTTTTTACTACGCTGTGCAAGTGTACAGGACACATCTAAATTCATAGCGTAGAAGAAAATTGCAAATAGGATTATTATGTTATTATTTAGGTTTACTTCGTATCGAAAATCATCATTTTGTCACATCACGCCTGTTTTCTCGAAAGGTAAGGCAGAGGTGTGCCTATAGTAAACCCACACTTCGACAGTTATGTCTTCCATACTAATATTATAAATTCGAAATTAACTCTGTCTATATGTTACTTTTTCACGCCTAAACCACTGAACGGATTTCAATAAAATTTGGCCAGAAGATAGATGGCATCCTGGGGAAGGACATAGCCTACTTTTTGACCCGGTAATTCCGACATCCACGCGGGCGAAGCCGCGGGCAGAAGCTAGTTTTTTTTTATGTCGTTCGATAAATTGATACCTACCTACTCATTAATAAATTCTACCTACTAATAGACTAAATATTTTGTTATGTTACGTCTCGCTACACCCTATTCTCCGCCTTCCGGATCCAGTCTGCTCCCGACATCTTCAGGTAAATGTTCAATTCAGCATCTAATAAATTAAAATATTCATTTAAAAAAATTGACAGCATAACGCTTGACGCGAAACTGCGCTGGAAAGCGCACGTCAAAAAGAAAAGACAGGAACTAGACTTGCGTTTTAAAAAAATGTATTGGTTTGATTGGACGGGATTCCTGCCTATCGATACATAACAAAATTTTATTATACAAGCATATTCTTATGCCAATATGGACATACAGCATCCAATTGTGGGGCTGTACTAAACCAACCAACATCAAAATTATTCAAACATTCCAGAATAAAGCACTCAGTAGTATTGTTAATGCGCCCTGGTATATAAGAAATGATGACCTCCATCGTGACCTAAAAATGGAACCAGTCACCAACATAATCCAAAAATTTGCGGAGGCCTATGAACACCGACTCCACCGACATGTGAACATCGAGGCAATTCAGCTGTTAGACCAAACAAATATAGTGCGGAAACTAAAACGAACAAAACCTTTTGAGTTAGTGTAGTGTAAAAAAGTGTAGAAATAATAGTGTATTATTATTTTTTTGTTTTCTGTGACAAATAAACCTATTTTTCTTTCTTCTTTTTTTTAGTGACAATGACACACAAAATAACACATGACCAAAATGTTTTTATCATTATATCAGACTCTAAGAAAATGGAACGGAGTTGTAAAGTACAATCAACGTTCTATGTTTTAAAATAATTATCACGTAAAAAATTAAGTTGGATTAAAATTGCTTATTAGTCTTATAGGCTAGATTGTAATTAATTATTAAGAACCTGGTTCATTTTAATAAAGGAAAATAAAATCGCCTGGAACAAATAAAAACATTGTGTGAATTCGGGATTTTTCCAACAAAATACTAGGTCAACGGACATCGTCATACAAAATCTCCATTCAACTGCAAATGAACTAGGTCAAGTGCACAGGTTACTGAGAAAGGTTGACGAATACGAACGAACATGATTTACGCCACTATTATGTACTAAGCAATTGACGGGAGGAATGTTTGTTCATTTTCCTCGTCTGCTTTCAGGAATTTATAACGTCAGGGATATAAAATTAGCTATGTACCGCCTCATGGAGGATGTGTAGTTTTCATCAATGGTTGACGAAATTGTGAGAAAGATGGATATTTAAGGATGGTCAAAATCTAAGGACCAATCGAATAACCTTAAGAATCTTAAGGCTATTCGATTGGTCCTACGGACACATCTTAAGTTAAGATGAGTCCGTATTGCCGTGATTGGTTACTTTTAACAGATAATCAAGAGAATAGTTTTGTATTTTAAGAAGGATTTTTGGCCAATGAAAGAAAGAAAGAATAACGTTTATTTGGACACAGTTCGTGAAACACTATGTAGCGGTATCTACATCCCCACATGCGAGCTACGCGTCACACTGACGTCACGCAAAATCCTGCATCGCGCAAGCAGAGTTTACCGCGCAACTAGCATATATACAACGTCCCGACATCAATCGTCGGGCAGTTGCCCACCAGACACGACACCCGTCTGGTCGGAGGATCCTCCCTTTTCTATCGAGAATGAGTGAACTTTACACCCTGTTCCTCAAACCTCTATAACAAAATACAAATAAAAAGTAAAAATATCACTACCACCAGTACCTGCTGTTCTACAGCTGAAAGCAATTCAAATCCCTGTCCCCAGAGGATTATTATAAAACACATAACATCACGCCTTTACTTCCTGAAGGATAAAGCAGAGGTGCACTATAGTACACCCACATTTCGCCAGTTATGTGTAAGTCCTATGTAATAGGGGGCGAGTCTATTGCCTCGTTAAGAATCAACCAGAAAATTGCAATCACCACTGGCTAGGCTTACTCATGCCGTTGCTCTATTTCGGCATTCGAAAAAAACCGTCATCTCAAAAAATTCAAGATCCAAACTTTCCAAGCTATTGTTAGAATCAGTTCATTAATAACGGAAACCTCGAGAACGAAATATTTCTTTCATTCATTCACAGATCATTGCTATAAATAAAAATAACACTACCCATTATTTATGTATCGTTAGAGTAATTTATTAGGCGGCTAACACATATCAAAACAACGTAGGTATATAAATAAATTGAAATAAATTAGGTCTAACATGTTTACTCAACAAGTTCGCAAAAGAAAAGGAAATTTCCTTAAACTGGATGAAACTGGTTAAAACTGGACGCAGACAGAATGGAATGTTTTGTGACTGCTAATAAATTCTGGCTTGTTATTTCCTTGTTCGCGTCAAATTTTAGACGTCATAGCTCAAAAAGGTCTATAGAATTGGGATGTATATCTTGTGTATAAAAGGCATTTCATGTAAAAAGTGTTTTGACCACGTTCCGATTTTAATTTGGGCCAAATAAGTGATCCAAGTTAAAGGATATAAAGGAAAACATATCGGAAGATCTAGACCAATTAACGGTCACAAATAGGCAACACGTAATGGCGGTCCTTGCTTGTTTCGTCTCAGTGTTAGAAGATGTCTTTTATACCTAGGAACAGTAAAAGACTTTTATTACGAATTTGCTGAAGTACAGAGGCACCAGTTTTGTATCTGGAATGATATGATAAAAATATTAAACAGACAGCAATTAGCCTGTTAAGAAGGCGCACACGGGTCCACTAGCGCCACTCCTTTAAAATAATATTATCTCGGGACTGAGAAGGAATTTTGAATAACGGCTCAATAAGCACCCTCGATAAGTGTGTCTAGAATTTTCTAATACCTTTTATAAACTTTCATAATACAAAGATACATTGAGACACTAAGCAACAAAATAAGATCGAGAAGAAAGTGGCCACATCACTTTCTTCTCGATCGTATTTTGTTGCTTAAAATGCCGTTATTCAAAATTCCTTCTCAGTCACGAGATAATATTATTTTAAGGCGGTAACCCGACCAAAACCTTGTCATAGTGCGTTATTCAGAGGCTATTAACTCATTCACTATGGGTAATAAACTATATCTAAAAGCACATTAATAATGTTCGATATCCTATCATCACATTGCACGTTCTTATTTGTTTTTATGTGTTATAAATACATCTAAAATCTCCTTGTAAAAAAGTGACAAAAATTATTGATTGCATGCATCTTTTGCTAAAGGTGACGTTCTATTCATTTGAGGATTACACTAATGGGTAGATAATTTAAAAATCTAATTAATACACGTTTTATTTTATTTTAAAACTTTACTTTTCTTTTTTTATTCAAATAATTTCATTATTTTTGTGAATTTTATGATAAATGAGCGTGCGGAGGGAGCGAGACAGACCGAGACTCAGCGACGGGACAGAGAAGGACCGAACGCTCAAGGTCGTTTGGTCAGGGAAGCGCCTTAAAAGAGTGGCGCTAGTCGAGCCCTGTGCGGCCTCATAAGTATCACCGCATTCACCGCTAGTGTAAGTATTTTATATGCACCATTTAACAATACTAACTATTTTTTAAACTAGAATATAAGCCTCTCCATTACTCATCAGCTTGCGAATGAACCAACTTTGTTTACGTTTTTATCACAGCATGATGGATGCGTAGATTAATACTGTTTGTCCACAAACAAGTGTGATCGATTGTTATTGAGCTGTTCTGTGTGACTTAGCTTCATTAAGTTAATAAGTTAAACAGTCGTAACTTAGAAGGTGGGTGTAAGCACTGACGATTGAGGTCGTTGAGATCAATTGGTGCAGACGGCATAATAATTGATATTTGGGCTTACATAGGTCAAGAAGTAATTCGTCTTGAATTTGAAAAGGAAGACAGGTGAAAAGGTGAGTGGATGATCTGCCAAAAGGTCGGAGAAGAATAGCTTTGGCCTGGAATAAATGGAGGGAAATAAAGGAGGCCTATGTCGCAGGACGGTCTGCCATGGTAGCTGAAAGCTGCTCTATAGGGTTACCAACTAGAAGACATAATATTATTATGTTATACGCTTAAGCACTTGCTCTATGTATAAATGCCCTGTTGGTCTCGTGATTGCAATCGCGACTGCTGAGCGAGGGGTCCTGGGTTCGATTCCCAGGTCGGGCAAAGTTATTGGGTTTTTCCATGATTAATTTCTTAGTAACAGCCCAGAGTTTGGAAGTTGGCGGTGTGATACCCCCGTGCCTCGGAAAGAACGTTAAGTCAAGTTGTTGGACCAGCGCCTGAACTCTCTTCGGTCGTGTCAGATTACCCTCCCATCGAACTATGAAAGTGACGGAAGAGATAGTGCACCTGTGTCTACGCACACACGTGTGTACTATAATAATATTATCTCCCACACAGAAGGCTAGTTCCCGTTGAGAGTTGCCGCCATGGCTAAAATATGGTCTGGAGGAGTATACTATGTACGAAACGAAGGGTCAGAGGATATAAAGGCTACTTTCATTTTTTTTTTTTTTTAATTTGGCCTGTCGTAAAGACATAAGTTAGCATCCGTTGAGCGTGTATCCCTGGCTATATCTGAACGCTTGCTTTCAACCGTGGAGTTTTCAAGGTTGGTACGAAAGCGCTTGGAATGCCATTCCTCCTTTTGCTGCATGTCCAGCAAGCCAGCAATGGACAGGAAGATAAACATAAAAACATTGAGGACCTCTCATTTCATGCACAGAAGGCGCATTGGCTGCGGAAGACCAGGTGATACAGATCAGCCCCCGCTGACCTGTGGGCGGCTCACTGCGGGCACTCCACTGTTGTCCAACTTCCGTTATTGGAGCAATCGGACCCCTAAAGCTCCAAATATCCAAGCAAAGGTAAACCTTCTTCATAGCTTTGTGTAATGTCTTGTCAATTCTTATTTCGCCATCAAATCTGTTTAACAACGCATAATTTGTCAAATTTCTTAAAAAAACACTCGTATGTGACATTTGATAGAGTATCGTACCGTAATACTCTATCCCACTTCAAAATTAGCAGTTGTTAATAAAATAACAAAAATAAAAAGGTTTATTGCAGATACTTGTACAACTTTTACAGTAAATCTTACGTAGGGACCTCCTTTTAAGTAAAAGATATACCTGAGATCACGCAATCCCGCCGAGTTGTTACATTTAAAATAACATTCTGATGCTCTCAAACCACATTTTTTGATTCACCGATATGTATTTAGTAAATTAAGATCAATTCGAATGGCAGGTTCTCCTGAGAGGCATGTTTTTACCAGACTTGTGAAATTCAATGAAAACATTTGAAGATCAACTCGTTCATGTTGACCCAGTGGGGTGAGTAATGTTGTTTATGCATTTAATGCTCTTGTAATACTAATTCGTTTCGAATCTCTAGAGTGATTGATGATAATAACATTTTAATGATCGAACCATGGTAATAAATAGTTTAAAAAAATATATAAATGTTCTTGGAGACGCAAGCCTACGTCATCACCGCTGTGTTACCAGTATTGTGTAATAATAACTCCCTAATCGCCTTTATTACCTGTCCGAATCCGATAAAACAAAGAAGTTTTAACTAACAATTACGTTGGTATATGTTTAAATTGAATTGTTTCGTTTGATTAGAAAAATCAAACGACAATTTAAATGGTTTATATATATTTTTAACAGAATGGTGACTGAAAATGTTTCCATGATTCGTGTTTTGTTGCAATAAAGTGGTAACTGGATAGTGACGTAAGCATGTGTCACTCCCGGAATGCCAGATCTTGTTTTTTTAGACCATTGTTCTGGTAATGTTTAAAGGATGCACTAAAGAGACGTCAATGTAAGGAATAACTCGCAAATATTTATTTTAAATGTAATCCATTCACAAGGATTTTGAGTAATTAATGAGTTTTTACTTTTGCTATCTTAACACGACATTTTGGAAGATCCTACAGATCACCGAAATAATTACTGATTACAAAACCACAACTTCAATTGACTTCAAAGCACAATTTTCTGAAACCACGTTACTCAATAAACGTTTAAAACTGTCGGCAACTATAAAAACTCTTCATAATGTAACTAAACGCATAAAAAAGTAACAAACATGGGACGGACGGAAGCTGAATGTACGCCAATATGTAGGCTAGTATGTACGTAAATCATTTTTACACCCGACCACAATTATTTATTAACAGAAGAACCATTCTTGAAATTATAAGGCAGGAAAACCAACCAATTTGTTTGAAAGTTAATGCCTTTTCTGGCAGTATTGTCTCTAAAATACGTCGGTGAGGATTATCTATAATATATATGACGGAGAAGGTATATCTCTCTCGTTATCATCAGCCATATTTTATCTACTGTGAGCGAACTATGGGTAATGTTGGTTATTGCGCAATAGAAAAACCGTTTGCAGTTCAAATCAAATTATAATGTACGATCAAAATAATCACACCAGCGAATCACACACTGTAGGTACACGACACAACTATACGGAACGCGCGACAGTTTCTAAACGACTTCGCTGCTTACCCGTCAACAACTAACTCTGCTTTTCCTGTGGTCAAGTGCTAGCGTTATAGACTCTGTCCAGCGCCACCTGGTGCCACCGGCGTCCCGATTAGACAAGTCAAACGATTGATTTAACGTATTTCCGACATATATATAAATAGTATAAAAACAAAGTCGCTTTTCGTGTCTGTCCGTGAGAGCACTTAGTTCTTCTAAACTACACCATTTAGAGGATTCATTTCGATACAATGATAACACGATAGAATAGAATAGAATATTTATTTGCCAGAAACATGGTATGTTTACAAAGGTGTTCATAAAATTTTATAGTGCTACATGTCTCACCGTTTTAACGGTATGCAAAATCAATTTACAATTAGATAAAATCATTGAAGTGCATTAATTTTCAATTTACATTATGTAAGTACATTTAATTAATATTTAAACATTATTTCAATTATTATATTATATAGGTATACTACACACACTGCCATTTATACCATGTCATTAAATAGAACAAAAAGTTTAACATAGTATCACATTACTTAAAATAATTACTGATGCCTGTATTTTGATGCCAGATCAAGAGTATAAAATTTACAGGGACATTTTACAAAAAACTCGTGAATTGAGTAAAAACATTCCTGCAACAGCCACTTCCGTAGTGTCGAACAAAATTTTTTGAAGGGTAGTTGGGTAATTGACTTCGGCAAAGCATTATAAATCAGGGGCGCCATGTAGACACAACTCTTGCGGAAGAGTTGCAACTTAGGAACAGGTATCTCGAAATCTAAATGTGCTGCTTTCCTTTTATTTGTATTATCCCTTCGTTTAAATAATGCAAGATTGGATCTCAGAAACATGGCAACTTCAAAGATATATAAGCAGGGTACAGTCAAAAGGTTATGTGACTTAAATATATGCCTACACGAATCAGACCATTCCATATTAAAAATTGCACGGATACACTTTTTTTGAGCAATGAAAATTCTATCTATTTCTGAGGAGTTTCAACTATGCCGTAGTGAATAACGATGTTTTGTCGAGTCGTAAAAACGTTTTCATTTTAAATTATGTAGGTAGGCATTTACGTTTTAATTACTCAGAAGCTCCGCTGGTTCTTTTCACTGGGACTTGTGGGACTTGACATCCATATTGATTTAGTCAACACAACTTCAAGCGTGATGATCTTTCTGTATATTAAAAAAAAACTATGATATTTTTTTTTAAAGTATTTTCTTCTTTTTTTTAACAGACTCTAAGCCCATTCCACCACAGATCATGGAATCGACGCACCGGTAGACCCCTCTACGAATAATATCCGAATATGGCGCAACTGAGCGCAAGGTAGCTGTCACAGAGCATTGTCAGAATTGTCACATGTCGTCAGTTCCTTTGACCGGTACGGTGACGCTCACTGGTCCACAACCGTTGGCAAGTGTAATGTGTACGTGCTCAAATACACGAGCGGAAAGTTTTCAACAGCAGAGGCAACTGCAGCCGTCTACACTCGTAGCGGCAGCCGTAGACGCGTCGACGGCGACGGCGACGCTTATGTATATGAGCACTAAAACGCATGGTTTGTATGAAAAGTGTTGAATACCGACTCCGAATATTGCATTGCAAGAGCTAGAAGCACTATCGGTTTTATTGCTTCTCGTAGTTCTGGTTATTTCTCGCCCGCAGTTCAATATTGAAGGCGTAAATATTTTGAACATCAATCATTTTATTTTAATACAACTATAAATCTTTGTAAACTTTTAGGCAAGCCGCGTACGACGTAAAACAATAAACAAGTGAGCTATATAATGCACAACATTATACTAGTGCAAAGAATCAAACAAAATGTTTGTTATATTATGAAACAATGTTTTATTCTAGTCATCAATACCTATGATTAGGCGACTATTCGATTAGAAACACTGTAGGTGTTTCTGCTAACCCAGTCATTTTCCTCATACCAAACGATATTAAAGCACTTTTAAAAAACAAAATTCTAGAGTCTGTTCTAAAAGTATCTGATGAAAATGAGTCAGTAAACTTACCTATGGATGGCAATTTGTATTGCCACTTACAAATTAAGTGCTTTGATTTGATTCTCTGAATACCCGAAACTCTAATTTTAAATCACTTTAAAGATATTTGACAATTGACGTAAATTGTTAAACCTCAATTTTCGTTGATGGTTTGTAATAACAATTTAATGTTATTCAAACAATATTTGTTGGAAACAGTGGTGAGATATAAAGTTGAAACCTTCTGAAAACAAATGAATGTTTTACTAATTTCCTGTAGTGAGTGATTTCGTATGAATTTAACCTGAACAGAGTTTGTTTACACTTTCTTAAGTTTTGGAACAGACCATACGTTATAATACCTACATTATTATCTAGAAGAAGTTGCTCGACGCACCGAGAATGCCTGAAAGAGCTATTGTCGATGAAACAAACAATTGAGGAACCTCTCCCTCTCACACTGAAGAGAAAATACTTGGATAACTGCATTCTTCCTACCCTCACCAATGAAGTACAGACATGGTCACTAACCACGCGTCAAAAATCCGCACTCGGGGTCTGTTAGCGAGCAATAGAACGCAGTATCCTAGGAGTTAAACTCACTCATCGTTTATAGAACTCGATATCCAAATTTCAAATTACTGATGTAGATCACACGGCTGCCAAGCTTAAATGGAACTAGGCTGGCCACATCTGTCGCGTGCCATAGGAGCTATGGGCAAAATAAACACACAGTGAGTTCCAACCAGTAGCAAACGGTAACACGGCAGACCCAGGTGGAGATGGCGGGACGAACTTGACTTTCTTTATAAGGATTGGCCACAGACAGCAGAAGATAGGAATACGTGGAAGGAGGGAGGGGAGGCATTGCCCCAAACACAAACGGCTTCTTCTTCGCTCGTTCGTTCTTGGCTTTGCAGTTTGGCAGAGGTAAATTTTGTATAAAAAAAAATTGTTTCTGTGAATAAACACTTTTTTCTTTTTTTTTTTCCTAATCTTGTCGATGGCAATCTAAATGGACTCGGCCCTGAATTCGGCTACGTGTTTGGCGCCATCACTAGCGCCCGTCAGTCCCTGTAACGTGCAGCTGACAGGACACGCAGGACATGATATTAAGTGTCCCATTTTTTGTGGAACAGCACCAGACTTGAACTCCAAGGTGGAGCCGTCTATGAATCTCCATCTGACAGTAAACGGCTGATAATAATAATAATAATTGAATTCTAGATGAACAAGGAATATTCTGTTGCTCCTACATCGTAAAAGCTCCTTCAAACAGGCGCGACACGCGATGCAAAGGTACCGCACGTCGCGCGACAGGCGGTGCCTTAAGACTCCCGCAAACAGGCGCGACGCGACAGCACGACACAAAGGCACCGCGTGCAGCGCGACAGGCGGCGCCTTTGTGTCGGGCTGTCGCGTCACGCCAGTGTGTACGAGCCTTTATACAATCGCACGATTTACATCAAAATCGGTCGCATGAGCGATAAAAGTTCAATAGGTATATAAATAAAATTGATTTATTTTGTACGTCTTTTATTTCTGTGTAATTTATTATTGTTTGACTTTTGTTTTCCCGCCATTTTTAACGGTTGTTAGTTTATTTAACGACAGTGTTTTTTGTTACTTTTCTTTGTCGACTTTTATGGCTTAAATAAGCTATGTACAAAAGAAAGCAATTTAAACTACGAGGGATCGAAGTGACAGACATACAAACATACTTATCAATCAAAAAAATTACCCTCCTTTATGGCTCCGCTGAGTCAGGGAATGAATTAAAGTTCGTCTTCAAAACTTTCAATAATTTCCTCTCCTACTAAATCTTTTTGAAACACAAACGAAAGATTAATGGATTGTATCATTGATCAAATAAATAATTCATTTATAGATCATGAATATGAGTTCAGGAAAATAAGAACGCACAAAAAATATATTTAAAATCCACATGCATTCATACCTACCTAAAAATGCGATCAATTTAAAAAAAAAAAATGCGTTACAATCAAAGATTTAAATCGCTAGATTTGTCCTGACTGTACTTAGTCACACGAAAAAGTGTCCAAACTGAGAAAAGTGAGCTCATACATTATATGACAATCAAGTCCAGTCACTGCGTCATTGTGTTTGTCAGAGGTGTCAAAACACACTACCCACACACAGACACACGCACGCACACACTACACACACCCACACATACACAATCACATAGACACACAGACTATCTTTTGACGCGGTAGGGCAAATCTAACGGTTTAAATCTTTGATTAGAATAACTTCCACCAGTGGCAATATTTCCTTACTTAAATACCGTTTCTTTCTTTCATTACCCTGTTGACTACCCTTATATTTTAAACGGCATATCATATCATTCCTATACTATTCTTTAAGGGATCGCGGCTTAATACTGACAGCCGCTCGGGTCAATCTAACGCTAAGCTAGGCTTGCCGACAGCGTTGCGTGGATGGGTGACCATTCACATCATATCGAGACCCCTCCGTAACTCGAAAACAACGTCAAGCTGTTGGTCCCGACTGTCATTGTTAGAACTTTGAAAGTCGTTAAGAGTAGCCAGGAGCCCGAAACTCTGACAACCAATCTTACCAAGGCGTATGGTGGTACCCAGTAACTGGTTTATGGAGGACATATAGGCAGTCGCTTCACATAAAATACTAATATTTAGCTGCATCTAGTTAGGCTGGAAACCAACGCCAACGCAGTTTGGAAAACGGTAGGCAAATTGATTTATGTACTACTTAACTAATCGTATACAGTTCGTATCGACGCAAGACAATAACATAATTCTATATTTGCTGTTACCCTTAAGATCATTATCAAAAACAATAATATATAACAATGAAAAGGCTCTAATGTTCCTGACAGGCATCACGTATGTTATGTTTACAAATTGTATTATTGCTCCTTCTTGACGCACAATATTATTGTTGAATTGTGTCAAATTGCGTGGCCTATTAACTTACATAGTTGACCTATTAAGTTTAAGCTCCTTACCTTTGAAAATATGACTCAAACAATTGTTGTATGGGTTATATACTTTTGTTTTCAACACTTTTCTAAGCCATAGGGTAAGCAGAAACTACAGAACGTCAACGGGCTACGATCTTTATATACCCTTTTAGCTTCGTTTACGTTCATACATCTGGTCATACATGCACGCTAGTTGCGAATACTACGCACCTGACCTTTCTGAAAAAGATGTCCTCCTAAGACATCCTCTCCCGGAGTATATATTTTTCTCTCGTAGGTACCAACCTATCTCTCTCAGTAGGTACTGTGTAGGGTTTATTGTGCGTTTCCGCTAAAGCGAAATCGAGCGAAGCGGAGACGTGCAGGAATCGGCCAAGCACATTGGTTAAAATCCCCATTGCGTCTTTCTGGTCTCGTCTGTATTTGTTCGATTCCTGTGCGTCACCGCTCCGGTTGTCTCTGCTCCACTCAGAAGCGCACTCTTATACATGTAGCTAGGTATCTTCTCTGCCCAAAAAGGTGGCACGCACCCGAAGAGGTAGCACGCAATGTTCCATGCAAGCCTTTATGGCAGGACGTGCGGTCGCGGGATCGGCCGCACTTGGTGATGGGGCCTGCCAGGCATGGCGGGCTTAGCTGATACAGTATTTTTATCTCACGAAGCGACGCGCGCTTTAGTTGTGGTATACAAGTGTACAAACACGTTAAGAATGTGTGCGTGAAGACGGGTAGCGTTAGCACATAACACACTCTTCCGACTTCGCCATTGCCTCGGACAGGACGGTACCGAGAGCTTCTGCGTTTACACACACATTTACAGCGTGTTTGTACACTTGGTAACCACAAGTTAAGCGCGCGTCGTTTCTTGAGATAAAAATAATATACCATGCGGGGGTGCAGCGAATGTACAAGTATCTTCCAGGCCCCTGACTTATGGTAATAGAAGGAACAGTGAGGTTTTAGTCGGTAGGAGTCCGACATAACCCTCTGTTCTCCCCAGATTGAGGGTATCGATGAGTATTTCCAACGGATAAAAGGTGTCTTCCCTGGGAATACAAGTAAACCACGTTACTGAACACGATACAGTACCTCACAATCAGAATTTACTGCTATATGGTGCTGTTAAATGACGTGTTAACAATCAAAAGTTAAATGGCGCGTGACTCATAATAATATTATAGTTACATTGACCTAGAACGTTTATCTGTGTTTCAGGAAACGACCAGCGGTATTCCCACGGTACTTCAGGGAAAAGTTATTAAAATAAAGATGCCCTATACTACAACTGTACCTACTATATAAAAAAATCGGTTTTATAACAGAATGAAAAAAAAACTCAACTTTCAGAAATTACCACTTTTATGTAGAACGTGCATGTCAATTCTTCAAATAAATAAAACAGCATATGCTTTCAAGAATTAATGTTAAGAAAACTATGACTCTCAATCGACTTGATAATATACTTCCAAGTCGATTGAGAGCGTCCTGATAGAAATCCGACGACTAACTGACGAAACACGAAGTTTGCCGAGGGACATTAAGAAAATAGTTGTACTACAGTTTTCTGATAATTAAAGACATGAGTAAATAGAAACAAATTAATAATTTTAATTAGAGCTTTGATCTGTTTTAGAAAGAAGCCTTAATGAAGCGGAACCTAAATAAACAGTTATTCTTCAGGGTAAGTACATAATGTAGAGTTTTCAGTAGGCAATCGGCACCCTATATTTTTCTATTTGTATTTGCAATCTCAGGATGCAGGTAAGCCTACTTCTGAAGCAGCAAAAATATTATATACCTTTTTATTAGATAATAAATTTAGCTAAGTTCCTTGTTACTAAGATTAGTTTATATAGTTTAGGAGTAAGTACTTCTTTGTAGAAGCATGATGGGATTGACATCTTCGCAAATGTGTACAAAAATCCCTTAAATAAATAAAGAACTAAAAAAAGGGATGCAGGTATCCGTTTCTGGGGAAACTAAACATGGGCAGCCCTTTACCACTTCTGATTGCTGATTCGATAAGCTACATGTACATACATACGACCCCAGTGTTACCCTCATTTTCGACCTGTATTTTCATTCAAAGGAACGCCGTACAGAGGATACTTTTTGGTTACAAACATACATACATAAACTCACGCATTCTTCCCATGGGGGTAGGCTGAAACAACAGAATGCCACCGGCTACGATCCTTACATACTCCTTTTGCCCGGTTTATACATACATCTGGTCATATTCGCACGCTAGTTGCGAGGTCTACGCACCTTTCTAGAGGATATCACCAATAAGGTCACTATATGTGCTTCTAAAGAGTCCCACTCTCAGCGTTTTCAGTCACGTCTGCCTTGTCAATATCTTTCATTCATCTCCTCAACATGACCA
The DNA here is from genome assembly GCA_916610205.1 of Griposia aprilina. Taxonomy (NCBI): domain Eukaryota; kingdom Metazoa; phylum Arthropoda; class Insecta; order Lepidoptera; family Noctuidae; genus Griposia; species Griposia aprilina. Next base: position 5,023,999 of record OU744305.1, on the reverse strand, counting down.
ACCCACATAAGCATACTTTTTAAATTTTTGTCAATATTTCTTCTTTTAAACCGCATCATTCTCTTATACATAATTCCTCTTTGATTACTTGTGTTCTCAATTGACTGATTGTGCCTCTATATCTGGTTCCATAAACTTTTTTATAAAGTTTTGTTAATAAAACAAGACGATTAAAAGCGTATTATTTAACCACCGCAATTCGAATTGATGCCAAGAATTCATGTTACGATGTATGACCCAATTAAGACTTTTTGTTCGCTGTGCGTGAAAGCTAAATATAAAAACAACTATACGTGAGTATAAAGTATAAATATACATATCTACAGCATTTACAACATACATCATTTTCATATTGCAGTGACCATAGTATTTTAATTTGAACCAATGTCCTACCAAAGTCATCAGATCTTCCAAAAAAATTCAGTGAAGAAAAATATCGTGAGGAATGTTGCTATCATTGGTCTTGTACGGATGCCATAGCGACAGTGTGTACGTAGGTACCTAGCTAGTATGTAAGACAATACTTAGATAATGTAAGACACACAAGATTGGTGGCCACTCGTACGCGACCACTCCAGTTTGTGGATGTGTCAACTCTTGGTGAATACACGTGAATTGAATTAATCTATTGTTTTATTGAGGTACTACTCCTAAAGTCTAAAATCTGCAATAATCAGTGACTTACTGCGACAATCAAAGACCCTGAAGGGGACAGTTTCAGGGTGATATGATTATCATTTTCATTGCTCTTACAACAAATAAAATCGTAAAGGAGAGAATAGGAGTCATCGTAACTAGATACTTATCCTTTATAACATTACAACGTATACAGGGTGTACCAGAAATCGACCGACATACTGCAGGTGGTGATAGCTTTGGGAAAGCCCTCTCTAAATAACAGAACATATGTTCCGCAAAATCTTATAGTTTTCGAGATTAACCAGATAAAAAAAATAACCGCCATGCGGCATTCTTTTGACTGTCATGTGCAAATAATGTTTTTTTATTAATAACTTTTTCCATCAAAATATTATAAATAGTTTGGAACTCTATCCGTAATTACCTTTGATTCTTAAAAATTCAACATAAATTCACTATTATTTGTTTTTTTTCTCATTTTTTTTATAATAAATTATATAAGTTTTAAAAACTATAAGACTTTGCGGAACATATGTTTTGTTATATTGGGAGGGCTTGACCAAAGCTATCAACCACCTAAACTATGTCGGTCGATACCCTGTATGATAGTGTCCATACATAATTGTTGTTGTGATCAGGAGCCATACGCTATTCATGAACTTTTGAAAAGATAATAGTTAGATATGATATCAGAAGATTAAAAAATCTGGACACCGTCTTCCTAATCTCGCCATCCAGATAACCATCCTCTTACGTAGTCATTACAATCTCAATATTGGACCGCAAAACAAACAACATATATTTAATAGTTTATTTAAACACATAGGTATAAAACGAGAAAACGAAAGGAACAGAATAATAAGTACAACGGTTATGCTTATTTTTAAAGAAAACATATCATTTGCCGTCAGGTCACTAAGATTGAAAGCCCAAGATCCTCCACCGGATGCACTTAAGTACAGTCACCAAAAGTTATAAGCAACCACTATCATCGGATATAGTTGAAGTTTAGTATGAAACCGATGGATGTTTTCGAATAAAATAAAATTAAATTAATAGAAAACAAACGGTCTATTTATCAAATTAATTTTTATTCGAAAAAATTAATCGGTTTGTTACTAAACTTCAACTTTATTCGACGACCCTGGTTACTTAACTCTTTTGGTGAGTGTACATGGAGACAGTAATGATTGATGATGAAATTATGTTTCCTGAGTAAAGCAAGAACCAAAAGCTTGCTACACGAAAGAAATCTTAAATTAAAGTTCTTTCATCTCAACGCAACTGACGAAGGAAACAATATTCCGATCTAATTGAATAAATATGCCGTGAACAGCCTGGATTAAGATCTGCGAGGTAATTACGTAACACACTAACAGTAGGAATGGGTTTCATTTTGACAGTTCAACAACATTCATTGCGTTTTTTACGTTGTTGAGCAGACAAATTTTTCGAACTTATGAAGCAATGGATTAGCAACAGGATTCAAAATGATTTAGATTGTGATATGTAGTGAGTTACGTAATTAGGGTGCTGATCTAATTTAAATAGAGACGCTATCGTCGCCTTCTTTGAGGTTTTTGTAATAAGAAATGAAGTAAATGATACCCAATTACTTACTCATTATAAAACCATGAGACTAATTATTGAAATTGTTTAAGATAACATAAGATAAGATATATTTATTTGCATAAACATGTGTACACATACAAGAATAAAAAAAAAAGAAATAAAAAGTACATGCAAGATAACATAATGAATAAAATACAGGTTCAGACATGTTTGCCACATACTATGGCGTGCAAATATGAATAGTTATGATTGTTAATAAATAATTTCAAGTCAATAACATTAATTTTAAGTGAATTCAGGAAACAATATTAAATTAAAATGTCAACAGCAAGTAAAAAATAATCTAAGTCAAGACAAATTTATAATATTAAAAATGTTTATATAATACATAATGTCAAAATTTATCTGCCAAGAAATCTGTGACACTATAATCAACTAACTATCTTGTTCTAGTATATGTAATGCTCCACAACGCTATTTAAAAACAAAATATTTTATTTCACATAAACTTACATGGGCACTTATGGAACGTCAGAAGCTAGGTGCGCGGTTCCAATTTAAAAATAAGTGGCTTTTACTATGTTTTCAAATTACAGTGTTAATAGGTTTTGGAGGACAGTGTAGGTCTGTCAACAAGTATCAGGTACTTAAAAAAATAGAAAAAGGTCTACAAATATACAGTCTACAAGTTAAGCTTACAACGTTCTCACATTCACAAAATATAGATATTTCAAAAGTAACGTTTTGCAAACTCAAAACACCAATGAGTAGCCAGAATGTTACAGCACTAGTATTTCATTGCGGGTATCGTGGTTAATTTTGAGTAGCGTCGTGGACGACGGACCTAAGGATTGATTGGAATATAGTCTGCTTTCCGGTCTTTAAATTATTACCGTTTTCTTCTCTCGTACCTACCGAAACAAAATAAACAGGCTTACTTTGAATTAAGGCGACAATACGTGCCAGCGACCTTGAGGGAGTGGGAGGAGCATGTGAAACTTTTAAGCGAATAAAATTGCACAAGGCGTTAGCGTCTATCCGGACATTGGTCAGCGATGCACTGTCGCCCGTCACCCGCATGAGCCCCCGCTTCAACGCGCATCAAGTTTATTTGCAAAAACAACCCACCTTGATTTATCAAACACAATACAAATAAAGCCGTATACAAAAATTTGAGTAATTAAATTGTCTTTTAGATAGTGCAGATTTCATGAAAATACGCCCGATAGTTTTTGCGTGATTATCGTTTTTGTGTTTGCGTTAGACATTACTTTACACTATATTATAAAAATATAATTTCAAATATTCACATATCAAATTACGAAGATAATAGTCTAGTTTATCATATATTTTTTTGAAACAAATAATAGTATTCGTTTAGACGTGATGTTCAATTTGAAATAATTAAAAGTCGTATATCTGCGCCTTAAATAGCAATCTTTTAATGGTTTTATTTCAGTAGACAAAAAATGCATAGGCCAAGGCTTATTGTTGTTAACTCATAATCGGGTCATTATCAGCAGACTCATTATTTGGTTGACTTCGGTGACAATTTATTTTTTTTAATTTCGGCCTTTCCGACATGAAATATTAAATCCTGATTTAATTTAAAACATATTAGTAGTAGAGGGAATCGTATAGGCCGAGTGGATGTGAAGAAATTAATGTTGATTTGTCCACCGAAATCAATATTCTTATCACCGAAATCAAATATATCAAATAATTTATATTTCAAAGGCTGTTTTGTTATATATATATACTAACTGCCGAAGTACTACTGTGAATGGTCTGTAAGAAATTTCAGGTTAATTTTACAATAAAACATTTTATTTTATCAAGACTGTCTATTTATTAAGACAGGAAAATTTATAAAAATCTTCTTTGGGAGGAAGCCCATTAAATGTTATTAATAATAGTAGGCAGTCTTGAACTAACAATATAGGAACTTAAATAAATATGAACTCTTAGTTGAGATCTAGCTTAATCACAGACAATTTACTTATTGATAAAAAAACACTACAAAAATCACTTAAAGATTAGTATTTTCAACAACTTCAACAATTGTAGAAGGCACTTACTTAACTAATAATATCTATATTTTTATTAAAAATATTACTTTGCCTATTGATTTTGACTGAATTAAATAAGATTTTAGGTAGGTACCTATATTAAGCACCCAGCATTAAATTAACAATGTAAGTACCTTATAAAAACTTACAAAATGTTTATATTACAGTTTTTAAACCTTAATTAAAAAATGTTATATTCCTCGTCACTGCTTTCTTTGGAATGTACATTATGGGACAGGTGCTGCTTGGTTTCATATAATTCATCAGCAAGATCAACAGAATAGCTTCTACCAGGTTGAATCAGAATATTCGATAAAATTTGAGGTTTATTAGATTAAGCTGCACCGACTCCACTCTCTTTTTTGGCTTGACTTGACTTTTTAATCAGATCGATCTTGTCACTCTTGTTCTTGTTGGTTTTATCAGTCAGCAATCTGTCAGTTTGCTCGCATATGATGTATAATCCTACATGATACCCATGTTCACACGACATTGAATTATTTTTTTCAGTCACCTTCGGCGCAACTCATTTTTCTCATCGATAGTTGGTTGGGCTCATTGGCGTTCCATACTGCCTGATGAACTTTCATAGTCCCTGCAAATTGCTTGAGATCAGATAGAACCAACAATTCTTTTTCATAAATACCGGAATCGTTATTACCTTGAATAGATTTCCGATGAGTCATCAATGATGATAAGCTTGCGATAATGATATCGCAAAGAACAGCTAAAATGAACAATTATTCCTTGATGCCTGATGATGCCTTGAGCAATTATTGGATCAGCTGTTCTTTTGAGTGTTAAACAAACGATCTTAAAATGTAAATAAACGACTAGTTATTGATTTAAGTGCCCCTATTTCCACCGAAAACACCGAAATCAATGCCACTGAAATCAAAATAATTAACTTAATCCTAAATATTTTCAAAAGTAACCCGAATTTTTAATATTAATCACTTGTATTGAAATCGAATACATGTATGACATACTTTTATTATAATTAAAAAATATTAATTCAAATAGTTGTGGATAAAATGGATTCACCGAAATGAATTTTAAGGGTATACCAAGCCACCGAAAACGATTACGAACCTAAATAAAAGAGCGGCACGGAGACGCACAGACATGTTATCCTTACCACCAATGCAGCGCGATTGACAGTTTCTATTTCTCTAACAACTATTCTCGCAGTCACTAGAATACAGGATTTATGAACGGATCGGTGCGCGCCTTTGATATCAATTCTAAACGGCGGACGTGAAGACAACCAGTTGTAACTTGTCTACTTAGGCTTATTATGGCGTAGAAATATTATAAATAGAGTTAATAATTATTTAGTTATTTGTGAACACATTCAAAATAGCGCCATGTATTGGACAAAAAAGATTAAAAATTATTTTCGTCGCCATACGGGGCCGGACGCGGCACCGAGGTCAATGTTTTGGAGGTTTATATTTTTTTAAACTAACTTATATTTAATATATTAAAAAAAATAACACAAGCCCCTCCTAATATTTTGATCGTACCTGTTATAGAAAAAATATAAGTTGTTAGTTATCCATTTCGTACTGTATTTCGACCCGGACACGCGTAGTTGAGCCGTTTGAGAATGACCCAATCATTAAGCATCGCTAATGACAGACACAATTAATTTTCTGTTATTATGGCCCTCTAGCGGGCCACCTGCATATGTAGCATGACCACGTCTATCTCTACTCTACTAAGAGAAGACAAATCACTTTCAACAAAAAGTTTTTTTATAACTTGAATTTTGACATAGCGCCGTGGAAATATTTCTACAATCTGTCATTTTGTCTTCCGTTTCTATAGTGGTCTTGCTACGCATGCTAGGGCCTGGCTAGCTAGTCGATACCAAACACATTTAAGTAGGTACTTATTGCACGTAGTTAATATTTCTTTCACATTTTCAGTTGTAGTCAATTGACTTGATTCGCCACCAGTGACCACATGATTACATGATTTTTATAGTCACTATTGCTTCCAACTTCACTTTTAATAGGCAGTTTAAGCTATAGAAACTGTACAGGAACTGATCGAGGTTTTTCTGATATTTACATTAGATTAAGCATCACGACTACATATTTACAATTCATCTCAACAGCTTCTGAAAACGACAACCCTGCCATGTTCTATGCAGCTTCCTAAGCTTAGCATAAGAAAAGCTTTTACCTGCCAGTTACTGAAAAAAAGCCTTATCCTTTTACAAATGAAAAAAATCAGATGACTTTCTGTTGTTATTTTCATTTTACTTTTGATTTATTTTATTTTTAAAAGTATATTAGTTTAGTTTATGATAATCCTGTGCGAGTCCAAATAAATACATTTTATTTCTTTTTCTTTAGATGACATATCATATCTCAATACTAGGTATACCAGGTAGGTATTGAGATAGAAACAAAACCTTATAGTAACAAAATACAGTGTCTCTTATAAGAGACACTGTATTTTGTTACTATAAGAGAAGTGCTTTTCAACCCCTGAAAGATATAAAAGTTTGAATTACCAAATAATGATCAATAACGATGAATAAATCAAAAAGACAATAAACTAAAACAAAAAACTAATGTATTTCATTTTGAATTGTACCTACACATTCACATAAAAGTACTTAACGGCTACTAGACATTAAAACAGGGATGTCGAACGTTTTCTTAGAAATAAATCTCAAGTAGAATTTATTTATCGTATAGTTTACCTATATGACGAGTGTACGTTTAAAATGTTGCCAGGTTTTATTATTTTTCATTATATTATTTAAAAAAAACGTAGCATCCACTGATACTAATACTTATGGTCATACAAGCAATTGTAAAGAAGTATCGTCACCGTGCTTGGCGATATTTCCCAGTGATTAGAGAAAATTGAGAAAATTGTCGTAATCACTACGAAGCTGAATTTCTGATCGTATGTCCTACCATCAAAGGACAACTAAAGACACAGTAGACTGCACATACACTTAACACCAACCCGCACTGGGCTCGCGTGGAGGATAACTACCCACTCCCTCTTACAGAGAGGAGGCCTGTGGCCCAGCTCTGGGAACATTAGAGGCTGGTTATGCTATGCTAAGCTATCCTCTTAACGTTATCCCCTTGTCGTATATTTTCGACTCCCACTCATCAGTATTGTATATCCTTTTGTCGGGAATATTTTAAACTTGAAAACTTTACCAACCCTGAACTAAAGAAATAATTATGTCTTACAAAGGCATGCATCAAAAGTACGATTAAATAAAAATAATGGCCGATTCGAACTAAAACACAGACATTTTAAATAATAATTCTGTGATTACAAAATAATTTAATGTTCCCATTATTCTAGATACAGACATTGAGATTTCATTATTTATACTGCGTATGAGACGCGTGTAAAATTAATAATAAATTGTTCAAATCAAGGTCAATCTGAATGAAAAATAAGAAATTAGATTTTTACATCCCACGCGAGATGCTACAATTTTAAAAGTACGTAAGTGATGACTGTCCACTTAAAATGACGACTTTAAATAAAAAATAAAAATGGAATATTCCAAATCATTCCACGATGTCCCTGGTTTTGACACAGTTGTCTTGCTGGTTAAAAACAAGTCATGAGCCGATTCTTCAATGTCATATCGTTCATTTGCGAGAAGCTAGACATAATTCAAAAAGAGCAATTTTTGGATATGATGATTTCATAATCAGCCTATAGTGTTCCCACTGCTGGGACACAGGCCTCCTCTCTTTGAGAGGGAATGGGCTGTAATCTACCACGCGGGCCCAGTGCGGGTTGGTAGATGTCACATGTCGTCGAATTTTTGGTTCTAGGACATGCCGGTTTCCTCACGATGTTTCCCTTCACCGTTTTGAGAGCAGTGGTGATGAAATTATTTACATAAAGTAAAGCGCCTGCCTGGGTTCGAACCCACAACCTACAACTCGTAAGTCGGGGCCGATATTACTGGGCCACCACTGCTCTGATGATTTAAAAGTTCAGAAGTAGTGGTAAGAGTGCGACGAATTATAAAATCACATCTTTCTAGATCACTCATTTTTAGGCTTTAGCATAGCGACGTTTGTGTAGCAAAAAGAATACACTTTTCTGCGTTTAAGGGGACTACATGACCTAAACGCAAATTTATAATGCCTAAAAATATATGATCCACTGCAGTAACCAAAATCAGAAAAATATATGATATTCTTCTGGATATATGCTAGTTAGATAGTGTGTTGAAAACATAATACAATTAACTTGATAAGATAGAAAAAAATCACGAAGATACCTCTAAAAAAATATTTTAACGATTAAAAATCATACTAATATACATGCAAACATTCAGATTTTTTGTCAGATTATTCTACAAGTAACATACTAACGTAATAGTGTTTTAGTTTTTTAGTCCAATGAATAGATTTTTTGTAAATCCATAATTGCTTCATATTTTGCAATAAATTACCAGCGTTGTGTCATTCGCGTCTCTTTCTTTTCTATGCAATCCAATAGTGACTGCGCTTTAGCTCTTGTAAGCCTCTTAACTCAAAATTGCTATTAGTTATGTCACCCTTGTTGCCAATGACCAATATTATGCCTGTCATAGATAAGTACTACTACACCAGCACTCTACCCATTAAAATCGTCTGTTATTGGTCAATTCCTGCACGTCTCCCCTCGAACTTTTACCCATAAAGATATACGATCAGTACCTAATCAGATTATTCCCTCGACACCCATCCATCTTATAAATAACCTCTAATTACTTTTCTACCGCCCCAACAGATGAACCTATTTTTATCCCCGGCCATCGAACTCTGTATCTTTCCTACCGCCAAAATCTTTATAGCCCTATTAGGGATAGGGAATCTAAAACACGACCCTTAAACGACCTATCATAAACTGTGACAAAAATATGTGTGTTACAGGAAAAATAACAAATAAAAAATGTCGGCATACAATTCCTTTTGCCAATACATACTCTTGTTTTCCTTGGATCGGAGTAGTTTCAGCGAATTGTGAATTTAATTTTCTGAATGGCTTTATTTAGATCATGGAGATAATGGAGTTAATATATCTTTTAGTTAAGAAAATAACTCATTCACATTGTTTTTCATAAATATTATAAAACGCAACGTTTCTCTGTCTGTCTGTTTGTTAGTGTGTTTATAACTCGAAAAACACTTATCCAATTTACGTGTTTATTTTTATTTAATCATAGATTATGCCCATTATTTGAGTTTTTGGAAATACTTTTTAGGGTTCCGTACCCAAACGGTGCCAACGAAACCCTATTACTAAGCCTCCGATGTCCGTCCGACCACCTGTATGTCAGCGGGCTGTATTTCATGAACCGTAATAGGTAGACAAATGAATTTTTCACAGAGTGTGTATTTCTATTATATATATAAATAAACAATACTAAAAATAAAAAAATATGAAGTTAAAAATGAAAGGGGGTCTCCATACAAGAAACGTGTTTCTTCGGTTTTTCTTGCCTTTGATACGGAATCCTTCGTGTGCTAGTCCGACTCGCACTGGGCCAGTTTATTGAAACGTCGAGGAATATAAAACCTATGAATTTTGTACTGAGATTCCCGCTAAAATTCGTTCTAAAATACGGTCCCAGCATGGATGTAGGAAACGTTTATTACAATTTCTTCTTTTAAGAAACAAAGTACAATATTATTTGTGGTGCAACATTTGTCAGTCTAACTACAGTGTACTAATATTAACCATCTGACTTCAAGATTAAAAGGCGTGTTACACATCATATAAATATACCGAGACCCACCTCAGTGATTTTGGCAGTCATAAATTATATGTTTGAATTTATAGCCCTCTTTGCAAACGTGTTGGCTTGGACATTGCCCGCGCTTTGGCGGTTACCACGAGCCCAAAATCATTACGACCAATTCTTTCAATTCAATTCCATTGCTGGTTCTCCTTAAATGATTGTATGAAGGAGCCAGTATAAAAGCAGCAATGTATGGTAAAGGTTTCGGAATGTCGTAGGGAATGTGTAGTTCTATGCCACCTGTTCATCTGATTTTAGGCCGTAACAGACAGTAGTCCACCTGCCGCCGCCCTGTCTGGTTGTCTAGTTATAAAAGATGAAGATGGGAACAGTAGATCAAGTCTGTATGACCATTGACTGACTCAGAAGAGTTGTAAGCCTAATGCCAGTTGTATTAAGCTTACACCAAAGGCGATATTATCGAAGAGGCATTTAATAAGCGTCTTAAGTGACACAAGTTGGCAGAGGAGTCTGTAAGCTTACCAAGCTGTCAGCATAAACCCTCGTTGTTGCTTTATCGTAGATATTGCTGCTACGCGTCGTATCTATAGGTACGAACGTGGAACTGAACTGGAAACATGTGTGTTCCTAAGCTAGAACAGTCCTCTTAGGTTCCCTTTTTTGTGCGGTAGCTATGTATGTACACGAAGATGATTTCAAAACTGGAGATAGCAACGAAGTGTAGTGATCCGCTTCTAGAGGACGAACTTGCGAGTACGAATCAGGAATATACCAATGTGTGACTTCACAAGTTAATCTTAAACATGACTAACTAACAGTTATTAAATCCGCATGGTATGAAATTGTCAAGCAGCGTAGAGAATTTCCGGTGATTAATAGGCCTTCTCGTAAAGAGAAGAAAGGAGCTCTTTCTTCTCTCCATGGGAGGAGGTCTATGCGATTTTGGCCTTGCAGTGGGGCAAATTATACAGCCCGGTCTTCTACTTCTTCGTGTCGCTGGCACAACAGTATTTCAGATCAGGTTGGCCCTAAACTTCGTGACCTCCACGGCAACGTCGGTGATAGTGCAGAGGTCATTTTGGCAGCATTTGTGGGGCACAGAGGTCTAGATAGGAAGTAGAGCATAGTTTGCAACATAGCTCCGCATACACAGAGATATCTTTACACTAATATAATAAAACTGAAGAGTTTGTTTTTTCGTTTAAACGCGCTAATCTCTGGAACTACCGGTCGGATTTGAAAATTATTTTTGCATTTGCTAGCGCAATTCTTGCATCACGCGCACGACCCTTAGGAGCCGAGCAAAAGGAAAGAAAGAATAATCTAAATAGAAGTAACGGTGCGGGCGGGCGATGCCATGTGACGCGGTGGGTTGGGGGAACAAGAAACACGCGGACGAAGTCGCGGACAGAAGCTAGTGTGAGATAACCAAAGATCGGATGTTCGGATGCATATTACCTAAAAACTATTTTTAGCTATGAAACTATGGAAGTGGCTTCTTAAAATATAATTTATATATTTAGACAACTTATAATATATTTTTTTTGTAAAAAAAAAAAACCCGGGATGCCAGGAACACCCGAAACGCGTAACTAGTCGGGTGTATAGTATGGAAGAGACTTCCAAATTTTTTTTTATAAATATATAACCCTGGGATTCTTGGATTGCATAACTATTCAGATGCATATTTAATGTTTAACCCCCGATGTAAATATTTGTATGTAGCGTGTATGAGGAGGGCTGGTCTGTGTTAGTTAAAATTAAGATTTTTTCGATACAAAAGAGGATTCCATATTAGCCAACATCTCAACTTTAGATAAAAATGCATCCGAATATCCGATCTCTGGTGATAACACTGATGACGGACCTTCTGCAGAATATTTTTCTCTCTATTCTACTCTAGATAATATTCAGCTATTTACTATAGTGAACATAAATCACGTTACGTAAAATAGTTCGCTTGATTTATTATTTATTGATGTTTATTTTTGAGGAATATATTCTAATAAATCCCTAGATATAGGGCCGTCTCAAATGGAGTAAATAAAATTATAAGATATATATATTTTTCCTAGAGAAATATGTGAATTATAGAAATAGTCTTGGCACTGATAGACAAAGCAATGTTTTATGTAATAAATAATATAGGTACAAGAATATTAGAATCTATACTTTTGTCTTTTGCAGAAAAATATATTAGATTAAATTTGCCGTCTGATTCTTATTCAAAAACAAAAGCATTTTCACTCAACCCTTTAATTAAAAAAAAAAAAAATTTGAGTAATCTCTTTCCCTTAAGGGGCTTACATGAGCTAAAGCGCGGTCACTGTCGGATTGCATAGAAAAGAAAGAGACGCGCGATGACACAACGCTGGTAATTTATTGCAATACATGAAGCAATTATGGATTTACAAAAAATCTATTCATTGGACTAAAAAATTAAAACACTATTACGTTAGTATGTTGCTTGTAGAATAATCTGACAAAAAATCTGAATGTTTACATGTATGTATGACTTGTAATCGTTAAAAAATTTTTTTAGAGGTTTCTTCGTGATTTTTTTCTATCATATCAAGTTAATTGTAGTATGTTTTCAACATACTATCTAACTAGCATATATCATGCAGAATATCATATATTTTTCTGATTTTGATTACTGCAGTGGATCATATATTTTTAGGCTTTACAAATTTGCGTTTAGGTCATGTAGTCCCCTTAAGACAACTTTAGCTCATGATGTCTCTCAAAACAAAACATTTTAACTGAAATTGTCACATTAATTTCAGTGTTAAACAGAAACCATTACCATTTTCCCTGTAGGAACATTTCATCGTATTCGTCGTTCTTGTCTTTCTCCGAAACAATCGCATGTCACTCTTACATCACAGTTTTACTTCGCGAAAGGGAATGCAGAGCCGTATACAGTTTTTTTCTCGTTTCCTGATACATTTATTTCGCAACAACTGCAAATTTTCCGACCAAAAATGTTGAAAAAATACCAACCCAGGAATCGAATGTGTCCTGAACCTCGCCATCGTCATCCACACTTACGAGAACTAGATCTATGAAACAGCTGTTTTAACTAAACTAACTATAGTAACTAGACTAGGACTAGTAGACTGCCTCGTTGGTCTAGTGGTCGCAAGCGCTACTGCTGAGCATGAGGTCCTGGGTTCGATTCCCGGGTCGGGCAAAGTGTTATTGAGTATTTCCATCTGGAATTTCTCGGTAGCAGCCCGGAGTTTGGATTTGTGCCCGGTTGATGGCAATAGGCTCGCCCCCTATTACATGGGACTTAAACATAACTGGCGAAATGTGGGTGTACTATAGGTACACCTCTGCCTAACCTTTCGGGGAATACAGGCGCGATGTTATGTTATGTTATGTATGTATATATATATATGTATGTATAACTATAGTAAATATCTAGTAGTACATATAACTAAATAGTCACATTTACTGTAACTATTTTGATGTCTTCCCCGTACGACAATTTCGTCGCCTGCGCATCATTCTTGGAATCCGTCGTGAAATAATATCTAGTAACGACGTTCCATTGACATATTCTAAGAAATGTACAAATTAATGTTCCACGCATATTATTATGTCGGGGAAATGAAAATGTGAAATGAAATGTAGCTTGATTGCGATATGCTAATAATGAGAAAATTTGAATACCTACACACAATTTTTCACTCCATTTATTCAAACTCCCGAAACAAGACATTATAACAGTTTCTAGGAATTCCAGAGAATGTCGGCTTTAAGATAAAAGTTCACGTTACCATGAGAAGGAATAATGGTAAAAGTAATCTTTAACATTTTTTTATCCATTTTTTTCAACATTCACCGCATCATAATAGGAGGAAAATTTGCAGTAAAATATTTCGAGTACAAAAAAATTCTGGATAAACACTAACCCAAATTTTCTTAGAACATTTTTTATCCTGCATTGGGGAAATTACGGGAAAATTGCACTTGGAGGTCTACTCCCTAAGCACAAAATCCTTAGTCTCGGTCGAAGTTACGGTTGGTTCCTACTTCGTATCACCTACGGACATAAGATTAGTTTGGGGCCCGACCTAAGAATAAATAACACCACGATTCTCTCGATGTGTTTTCATCCGTCCGAAAGAGTTAATTAATCGGGTGTGGGTTCCCTCCGAAGTTCCAGCTTCTTTTGGATGGGGCCGTATCTACGTTGACGGACTTAGAGAGTAGGCCCGCTGAAACGATTGAACAAAAGCGACAAAGACAATTCTGATTGGCTTCTCAGTAATGTTCGCTTTGATGATGACTGTTATATGCTGCAATCGTTACTGAGGGAAGTAGGGCCTCTTCGTACTGATAGCGATAAAAGTCTAATTCATACTCCATAGGTACGAATACTCGTATTATAAATGCGATAGTAACTGTCTGCCTGTCTGTATGTTTGTTACCTTTCTCGCTTAATTTATTTGGATGAAAGGCATGTAGCGGTATCATCATCTGGCTATTCTTGTACCTATATACGACTATAAATATACTAATACGGGTGGGTACATTGCTTAAGATCGCACGGCGTGCCTATATAATTGTTAATGGATGTTTATGTTATTTAATAATATGTACTGTTTGTTTTATTATATTTTGTTACGTAGATGTAGTACCAATTATTACACCTGACTTGGTCTCCGTACGTCCTTTTTGGGTAACCACTGAAAACAAGCGCCGTGCTGTGGGTCCCCTATAGCACAGCATCATGCTGAGTGGAAGCCTTCTTGTCACAGTCATGACGTGCAGCTGTCGACTATTTCTGTTTTGTGCTCGTGATTAAAGATCTAGTTTGTTTGTTTCTTTTTATTAAATTGTTACCTGAGCTAATTTTTTTTTTATTTGTATGCTCGTGTTTCTGTGACAAATAAACCTATTTTTCTTTCTTTCTTTTCTTTCACATGCGAGCTATGCGTCACACTGACGTCACGCAAAGTCCTGCATCGCGCAAGCAGAGTTTACCACGCAACTAGCATATATGCAATGTCCCGACATCAATCGTCGGGTAGTAGCCCACCAGACACGAAACCCGTCTGATCAGAGGATCGTCCCCTTTCTATAGCGGCCGAGTGAACTTTACACCCTGTTCCTCATACCTCTATAGGTACAGAAATAGTCCTTGACCTGGGTTATGACAGAGAAGACTTTTTTATTCCGGTAGTACGTTCACAGTCCACGCGGGTGCTGCCCGGGCAGAAGCTAGTATCCTAGGTTTGACAATATAGGCCTATACAAGTTTGTTGCTTTGATCATCATCTGGCTACCAAGTGTGTCGGATACCCGGATACAATAATTTCTCTTTTATATAAGTACCTACGAGTACTTGGGCTTATATTCTTGAAGTACAACTTTTTTACAAAAAGAAAAACAATTTTAATTTTTAATTTTTTAGTTGCGTGCTTATCCCACAAAAAATCTTATACCACTACTTGCTATGTACTTAGCAGTAACAAAAAGTTATTACAATATCATTAACATACTCTAAGTGGAAAAAAATGCGTATTATTGAAGCTAACTGAAAAACTACCCAAACAAAGTTAATAAAATTTATATGGGACCACCCCTATCCATTACAGATATATTATAAAGATATCGCGTAACAAACATACAAAAAAAACACAGACTAATTGAGAACCTACTCCTTTCTGAAGTCGATTAAACAGCTTAAATAAGTCGGAATTAACCCATCTTATTTTTAAAGAAACAATTGTTTGCGATTTAGATTGCGTTGGACAATGGTCCTTCTTAAAACCAACTAATTTCTATCGCGTAGCTTTCTATGTAACATAAGTTTCAGTCTAATTATATTCTGTTTCTCCTAATCTCGGTACCTTGAACAGACTACAGACAGTTGTAAGCATGTTGCATTTCCTAGAAGACATTGTCTTAGGAATACATTTCCCAGATAATACTAAATGATAAATGATTTTATTTCTGTAGGTACGTTTGTACAAACACTTTACACGTCAAACATATTTTTTAAACTAGATGAGGTCTGCGTTTCCTATCTGACTACTTTGAGAAGAAAGGCCGAAACAAACTCAGAGATCACAGTTTCTTTTAAAGTCCAGACATAATCTTGGACAGATCATGTGAAGACCATTTAGATTAGTGTCTGAAATGGTCTTTTGAGGAAAGAACCACACAGATTGAGTGTCCAGTTAGTGCACGCATTTGTCAGTAATCGCGCTGCTCAACTCAGAACTTAAGGAGCTCAACGATTCGACGAACAATACCAAAGAAAGGACATTTGGATAGGCCGCATAAATTACTCAAACTGCCAGATCATGAATAAAACAAACTGAGAAAAAAAAACAACAAAAAAGCAACGACCCACATAATCCTCACATTCACAATAATTAAAATAACATAATACTTTACAAAGTAAATACTCATCTCATTGTAATATAAAATTCATCAAAGTCAATGTGTATATAAAAAATTGGACATAATCTTTATGGACCATGTAGATTGGTGTCTGAACTGCGGGGTAATTAAGTAACACACTAACAGTAGGGATGGGATTCATTTTGACAGTACAACATCATTCATTGAGTTATTTAGGTTGTTGAGCAGACAAATTTTTCGAACATATGAAGCAATGGTTTAGCAATAAGCTTCAAAATGATTCAGACTGTGATAGATAGTGTGATACGTAATTAGGGTGAAGGTCTGTAACAGGACTAAATAGATCACAAGACAGATTTATTGATGGGAGATTTAATACAAGTTGGCAGGGTCATCAACGTGCAAACTGTAATCATGAATTCAGCACATAATTTTAGACTAGAGTAGAAATTTTTGGTCGGTTATCAAAAAATAACAGCTGTTTCATAGAAGAAAAGTGCACGCGGTCAAAATGAGCAGCATATTTTTTAAATAATCATTGAAAAATATTAAGGCAAGGGGGTTCAGAATCATGTACTGAATCCATGGCAACAGTTTGTGCGTCGATGTCCCTGCCAGCCTGTATTTTACACATTTAAACCAGTAAATGATTTATTTTACACATTTAAACCAGTAAATGATTTATTTTATACATTTAAACCAGTAAATGATTTATTTTACACATTTAAACCAGTAAATGATTTATTTTAAAACTGTTATGGTCTTCTTACTTTTACTATAATATAGTTATTACTACTTACATTTACGTTATAGTTTGTGGTCTTACCACACTTTTGAGGCTCTAGATTAGTGCCCAACTTAGTAAAAATAATTTTTATTTATGTACAATATACTTCAAAGCTATCTTATTTTGCTACCTCAAGCTTGTAGTCTGCAATATAAATAAAATGATATAAAATATGTAGTTACATTGAATATTTCTCTCCCTTTAAACTCGTCAAGTGCGCTATAATATTGCATGCGTCAAGTCGTACCGTAATAGATTCAGTTTCGAGTATGACGCAAACCGTTACGTAAACGTTATCTACTACGATGTAGTTCTATTTTATCAAACGGCAATAACGGCAGACTGCCGCCACACTAACATAACAGACAATCACGCCTGTAATCCACTAGGAGGTAGGCAGAAGTGCACAGTGCATCCACAGTCCGCAGCTATGTTTCACGTTCCATGACAAAGGGCCTCTGCCATCAGTCGGACAAAAATCAAGACTCGAGACTGACCGAAACCGAATAACACTCCACCCAACCTGGGGGTCGAACTGAGGATCCTATGCTCAACAGTCGCTTTTGCGACGACGCGCGACGGCGATTGCCTATAGCTACTTTTCTAAATATGTTTATCATGACGTCCTGAGTTATTGATACAAGACCAAACTAAAGAAAATACTCAGAAGTTTCCGGCCATCGTGAGCTCCATTTGCGAAATAAACTTAATAGCAGTCGCCAATTTTTAAAATAACAGTTCACTATCCATGCCCTTGGAAAAAAAAACATTAGTTCCAAAATCTTTAAACATTTTTTTCACCACAAAAATCTGATCCAAAGTGCCATTCAAACTGAAATTAATCCATCTTCGTCAACGTTCGTCCGCTTTTATAAGATACACATACATTGCGCACGAACTTTGATCAATATCAAGTCATGTGGTTACAAAACCGGCAATGTATAACGTGGGTTGAGATTTTTTGTGGCACCAGTTGTGTTCGGTCGCCGACTGACATGTGTCAGGGTAGATGACAAGCATTTTAATATATCTAGTCGGTTTCTCGATTCCATTACCGGGAGAAGGCATATTCTGGTCTCTAGTTTGGTATAGACGTAATTTTTTGTCATGAAAATTTTAATATAGTATATTGTCTTGTCTCTGGCTTGAAACTTGAAAATAGCCCATTTGATATTGTTAGTTATCTTTACGTTTTCCTTCCCAGTTTGACGATGGATTCTATATTGTCATATATAATGTCTACATCATTTTGCGAGGTGACTTCATTCCCCTATATAATCAGTAATTAAAGATCTGTATTGTGAACGAATCAAAATATCGAATTCAGAAATACCAACACATATGACATCCATAGACCAACCCACACTCACAGAGAGAAGAACTGTGTCCCAGAAGTGGGAACATTATAGGCTGATTATGCTTATGGTTAATTTGATTTCTCACTCAATCTCATGATCTTCCTATATTATTATAATCAGTAACAACACACATGCAGGTACAAAATAGCTCGCTTTAATCCTTTCACCACCAAGTTTATTTAAAACAAACACATGGCAATTAAAATATAATACCATCATTACTAAACTTAAGCCCTATTGACGTGTATCGGCATACAACTCTATACAATAAATAAATCTGTCAACTATTGGTGGAGGCACGTTCTGGATTTAGCAATACAGCGTGTATCAGAAATGTGTGGTCATATTTAAGGGTGTGGTAGAGACCGTCAAACTAAATAACTTTCTCTATGGGACTATAGAGGTATGAGGAACAGGGTGTAAAGCTCACTCATACTCTATAGAAAAGGGAGGATCCTCCGACCAGACGGGTGTTGTCTCTGGTGGGCAACTGTCCGACGGTTATGTCGGGACGTTGTATATATGCTAGTCGCACGGTAAACACTGCTTGCGCGATGCAGGATTTGCGTGCCGTCAGTATGACGTGTAGTTCGCATGTGGCGATATAGATACCGCTACAGCACCAACATCATAATCGCGAAAAAATAATCATCTATCCCTTAAAAATCTTGAATACCTACTCGAACCAAATGTATGGGACAGCTGATATTTTTTCATGATTACGATGTTGGTCCCATAGAGAAAGTTGTTTATTTTGATGTTCTGTACCACACTCTTAAATATGACCACACATTTCGGATACACGCTGTATATCTTGTGATACGAAGTATGGTTACACGATAATACTGTTTACTGTTTTAAGTACTTAGTGTTAGTTAATTGAAAAGGGTGTGTTGGAAGGAGACTATCGAGAAATTATAATCTCTATATCGTCTATACGGCTTAGTGGAATATGAGCCTCTCTATTATACCAATATTAGAACGAGGTATAATTTGTTTGTTTGTTTGTTAGCTTGTGTGTAGGGAGTAATCTCTGGTACTACCGGTTGGATTTGTTTTTTTTTTTTTGTATTTGGTAGCCCAATTCTTGAGCAAGTCTATATTTTTTTTTTGCGAATACGATTTAACAGCGCGGACAGGCGATGCGATGTGACGGGGTGGGTCGGGGGACAAGAAAGTTCACGCGGACGTAATTGCAGGCAGAAGCTAGTACAAGATAATTTTAGCAACAAGAATCACTAGTCAGTAGGATGATCCTGGTACCACCACCACATCCACTTTCCCGCCAAGCAGCGTTGCTGCATTGAGGAGTGAAGGTTATTACAGACACATGGCTTAATTCAGCTTTTTCTCTAGGACAAGTCGTGCGCCTAACCTATCGGCAAAAATTACGAACTTCCGTACAAGCTTTCATCATCTGTGTCATCCCTTTAAGGGAGCGAATTCTCAAAAAAAAATCTTAGTGCTCATTTTCGTTGTAAAAAGAACTCTCGTGCAAAATCTCATGCTATTGTATACCAAGCGAGCAGTTTATGGGAACACACCTAAAAAAAATATCAAAAACAACCGACAAAAGATTCAAAAACCATACCACCATTACCATTACCACCATACCACCACCACCACCACCACCACCACCATACCATACCACCCCCACCACTACCATTAAAACCAAATTACACCATTACATTAAAAAAATCCATTTTATAAATATTATGTTTATACAGGGTGTTTGGCAGAACGTTGAACATACGAAAATGGTGGATAGGTGGTCATCTGCTACTTACTCAGCCCTAATTTATTTGGCACTGGCCAAGGGGATATTTAAAAAAAAAAATGCTTTCTTCTAGTTTAGTAGCAGATGAGCTTTTCGTATGTTCAACGTTCTGCCGAACACCCTCTATAAACATTCAGAACTAGGTATAGTGTATTTATTTTATTTCTTATTTTTGTGGTATTTTTATAATTTCGTATGCTTCACTGGTTGACGTCATCACGTCAACGCCGGCTGTCGCTGAAAACCTGCGCTGGGGCTCTGTCTCGCATAGGGTCGTAGCATTATGCTGAGCTATTTCCGATTTTCGTGGATGGGACGTATATTTTCCCCAAACTCAAATATAATAAAAAAAAAAACTAATACCTTTTATAAACTTTCATATTGAGACACGAAGTAACAAAAATCGATCTAAACCAAAGCGGCCACATTCACTTAGATCGTATTTCGTTGCTTCGTGTCTCAATATGAAAGTTTATAAAAGGTATTAGAAAATTCTAGACACACTTACCGAGGTCGCCAATCGAGCCGTTTTACAAAATTCCTTCTCAGTCACGAGATAATATTTTTTTAAAGTAGTGGCGCTAGTGGATCCATATAAGCGCTCTTAAAAGGCACTTTTGAACGTCAAAATGTATGAGTACATTCGTTATAATTATACAGGATGTAAAAAGACCCATCACATATCCGTCAACTACGCATTTTGTACATCAAACTAAGTACCCAACATAGCACAAAAATAATTGCTGGAAACTAATTTTATTTTTGGTGTGAAAAATCGCTGTTTACGGTAGTGCGCAACGTAACGCACGCAAAACATTGTACTTATGAGTGCATGCAACGGTACAGGGGTCGTGGGGGTATTTAAAGTTATGTTAGAACATTAAAAACATGTATACGTAAAAAAAAAAAACGTCAGTAAAAGTTGGAATTTTGACCTTCAATATCTTGATCTTTGATACGGAGACATTGTAGACAAAAAAATATTATAATGACGGGGAGTACAACTGACTCTCAGCTTCGTTAAGTGTCTTTATGTGAAGACGATGTACCTAAAATAAAATTACTATCGTACAATAGGTACAAGGTATTAAAAATTAAGCGATGACAGATAAATTTTGATAGATACATGGTGCTCACATATTTACAAATATTGCAACTATAGACAATTTTCTCCAACATCTTTTTCCTTCGACAATCAGAACCTCACAGAATAGGGTTGTATATGAAAAAGGCAACGGAACGGAAGCGTCATTAATCTAGTGTAGTGGCTACATGTGTCGCCATCAGACTTTGATACTGAAGAGTGAAGGAGGAAAACATGCAGAGGGGGATTTAGAGGGATAAATTAAGTCAAGTTGGTACTTGGGTAGATTGATAGTATAATAATAATATAATACCGACTGAATTTCAGTCACGGCGGTCGGTCTCAACAGAGATTAGCCAAGTACGGAGGAGATAGTATAATGCACAAGTGTGTGTGCAAACACAGGGGCACTCCTTATTCCCTCACTCTCATAGTCCGTTCGGACGGCAATCTGACACGACAAGGATGAGATCAGGCGCAGGATTATAGAGGTATGAGGAACAGGTTGTAAAGTCCACTCATCCTCCATAGAAAAGGGAGGATCCTCCGACTAGACGGGTGTCGTGTCTGGTGGGCAACTGCCCGACGATTTTTTGTCGGGACGTTGTATATATTATGCTAGTTGCGTGGTAAATTCTGCTTGCGCGATGCAGGATTTTGCGTGAAGTCGGTGTGACGCGTTGCTCGCATGTAGTTATGTAGATACCGCTACAGGTTCAACGGCTTAGCGTGCTTTCAGAGGCACGGGGGTGTGACACCAGCAATGTGCTGCTAGTGAGAAATTCCTAATGGAAAAACCCAGTAACACTTTCATCGAACCCAGGATTCCACGCTCAGCCATCGCGCTTGGGACCATGAGAACAACGGGGCAGTTTATAGATTTGTAAAAGTCACATAGACAGTCTTAGCAGACCTTAAATGGATGAACAATAGCACACCAGCAACAGTATAAGTATTTGCAGGTCAATTTCAGTGCTGGGCAGGTCAAGTTGACGGTAAAAGTAGCACCGCTTATGGTTTAAAACGCTTGAGACATCAGTTTTTGTCAAAGATATTGACGTGCTTTGTGGCCACATACGTTGCCATCAGATTTTGATACCTAAGGGTGAAGAGGAAAAACATGCAGAGGGGAGATTTAGAAGGAAGAGGGGTGAATTGATTCAATTCAATGGTAAATAAAATGGGAAAATCTGATAAGTGTTTGTCGGTAGGGTTACGCATTGTTTGGACTGTTTCGTAAATAAGTAAAAGGAGAACAAACGCTAAGTGATCTTCGGTTGGGCCTGTTGACTAAAAACATTTTATGTTCCGGCTGCATGGGAGTAAAAGTATCATTAACCCTCGTATATCGAAAACACAACTTATATACAGGGTTAGTTTTCAAAGACCAGCCAAATTTAAGGATGTGGTACAGACCATCAAACTGAACAACTCTCTCCATGGGACCAATATCATCATCGCGAAAAATTTATAAACTGTCCCATAAAAAACTTCAATACCTACTTGACCTAAATGTATGGGACCGCTGATTTTTTTTTCGTGATTACGATTTTGATCCCAAGGAGAAAATTGTTCAGTTTGATGGTCTGTACCACATCCTTAAATTTGGCTGGTCTTTGAAAACTAACCCTGTATAGTAGGCTCTGAATTTGTTTCGGCCTTTCTTCTCAGAGTAGTCAGATAGAAAACGCTGTCCTCTTCTAGTTTTAAAATATGTTTGACGTGTAAAAGTATTTGTGCAAACCTACTTACGGAAATAAAATTATTTATCATTTATAATTAACCTTTTATGACGTTATATGCTAATTTTTGTGGTTTGCTCTTGATTCTAGTCTAGGTCAGAGATGACAGAGACAAAGTCGACGATGGAGTGAGCTTACCCAGAAGAAGCCTGTTCACTCTCACTTTGAAGAGATTTGGGTTGTATGCGGTCGAAAACACAGACGCAGGTAGAGAGTTCCACTCCTTTTAAACTAGATAAATTGAAACTAAAATAGAACACCATATTGCTAACTGAACTACACAAAATATGAACTACTTCTAATATTTCCCAGCTGAACGACATTTCTAGAAACAACATACGCACGCGGTGCAGCTTGTAATGTTATCCTAACGAAATGATATGTTTCCCCGCCCACGCCCACAGCTCTAGAATGATATTTGAGTGGAATATACGGGCGAACATCGTGAGCGTTCCCGCACCTTAATATTTTTTTTCCTCATGTCTCAAATTTTAAGTAAACTAAAGGTAGTTTACTTAAAATTTTGCAAAGTTTCTCCTACATTACACACTTTAGGATACTTTAATTTTATTTCTACACTCCTGATAATATATTTTCGATTACAGGTACAGACATCTCAACATCACACCGCAACGGAAGATCTCCTTATAACAAATGTTTATTGAAGATGGGAACCTTTTCATCATACAGTGTCGTGCCATACCTTTTTATTTTATTGCCATTGGATCATTGGCTCAGCTATACGAGAACTGAAATAAAGAAGCTCATGCCATAGAGTAACTATACGAGAATAGAAAGAAAGAAATTAACACATGCCAAAGAGAACAGTGTGATACCCAGG